>OY728130.1:2006080970-2016080970 GCA_963277665.1 Viscum album | reverse complement strand
TATGAGACAGCCTAGAGGAGTTTTCTATTCTTAGTGATCCCCAATTGGAACAAGAATATGATCCTAGTCCAAATATGCATTCCCTGTCGGAATATGTCGATGGACCTCTGAAATTAGATAAGGGATATAAGCATCCTCCTATATTTCCTTGGAATGATGTTGGGGTAGTCGTCCGTTGATGGAAGTATGATTATGCGCCTCTATTATGTGATATATTGGAATATACCAGGAAAAATCACTAACATGAATATGTGCATTTACTAAGGATTGTTCCATTCTCACTTAGTTAGACCTAGACATAATGGGGATATCTGCCCGATCCTAGACCTTTGGAGTATTCCACCATACTTCCTTAATAGTAATATGATCCTATTCTAAGGCTTGTGATCATCTCACATAGTGATCCTCGTCCATAACATGGATCTAAGATCAATATTGGACCTTTGTAATATGTCGTTGGGATTTTTTTAACAATCCTAGGACCTTATCCCGAGGCATGATCCTCTCTCACCTTGTTATCCCTAGATGTAATAGGATTATGACCTCAATCTGATGCCTCATCCTTTATCAGAATATGTTGATAATCCTTCTATATGGGAGAAATAATGTGTGATTTCTCCAGTAAAACCTCTTATTTGCACTGATTAGAGTGTTGAGTTTCCTTGGATGTACGGATAGGAGTATGTCCTTATCCCTTTATCTATAACAGTTCTAGAATATTCTAGTAGAGTTCTTTTACTATTTCTAAAATATATTGGAATTTTAGCAATGTGTGTGTAGGGATATAAGCTTGCACGTTTTTCATCTTCATTATACACTAGAAGATGTTTTCTATTGAAGTGTGTATATGTGCCCACTTTTTTCCTCCTTGTACCATCAGAATATATAGATGAGATTCTTTCATGGGTGTAGGGATATGATCCTCCTCCATTCCTATTATAAGAATATTCCCATATACGTGTTCTAAGTGAGCATAAATATGAGCTCTCTCACTGGTTTCTGTCAGAATATGCTGGTATACATCATCATTAGGAGTGGGAATATGAGCCCTTTCTTAGGTATTCAACTGCTTACAACTCTGATGATCCTTCCTTGTTTCCCGTGAATTGGAATCCGAGGCATTAGTGTGTTAGGTGGAACCCTTAGCAATCATTTGGTGGGTATCCGTGGGATGGTTTTGGCAACAGCGGTGGACAAGTGCCCTCCTCAACAGCACAAGAACTGAAAGGGAGTTGTATTTGGATTCCTGGTACACCTTCATCAAATACTGAAGGTGGTAGTTGTCATGATCTAGGTTAAGCTCCTGAAGTGGTTGGATGGTGTGTTAAGAGATACTAACTTAGTAGGAGCATATCCTGGGAAATGCGAACTCACAAATTTTTATTATTATAGAACCTCAGGGTATGTTTTCATGGTCGGGGTTGTACTGCATCAATGTTACTCCTAGACCATAGTGTCTTCCACATAATTTTGGAGTTGTTGAGTAGGTGATATCGCTTTGCAACCTGCATTGGATACAGCCGCAGATGATTCAACAGAGTGAACATTGTATGATGAATAAATTGTCTTGAATTAGGATGTTGATAGAAGTATTTATATTTTTGAAGAAGATAAAGAACAAGTCTATCAATTAGTACAATATTGTAGTCATAATATGCCCAATCAGGTATGCATGGTTAACACAATATTTCTTTTATTCCTGATTCATCTATTCTACTCTGTTGGAATTATCAAAGTAAGGATGGACTAATTTCGTATGAACCCTGGTCATAGAAGATCATCTTTAGAATAATATTGGTCTTACTGCTTTTTTTCTTAGGGATTCAAAATAAAGTGGCCTAGCATAGGATTATTATATAATTTGAGATATCCACATATGGCATGTCAATTTTGTTGGAGTATGGGGTGCAAAAAAATGGTTCAATGGATTAAAACCCATCATTTTCTATTAAGAAGATTCACATTGGGTTCACCATTTTTGTTTCATTGGGATTCAAGGCTCTGTTGAAAAACCCTTATTGAAGTTGGATTGATTTGGCCCAATTGATGATTGTGGGGGTGTTTGTGTTGGGAACAATCCTGATCATCATGTTACCATTGTTTCTCTTATCAAAAATTCTCAATGGTTCTCTCATATATAGAGAGGTATAGACCTACTTTCCCAAGTCCATTGGTCATAAGGGTTTTTGGGTCCAATGACTCTTGGGGAGTCACATTGGTCGAGAGGATGGAAAGTTGGGATCATTTCACCCTTTTAGATGGGATTTTTCCTACTCTGGGACTCTATAATACATCTAAGATATGTTTTTGAATCTTTTCCTAATCCTAATATAGGACCAGCTACCCTAACAAAATTATCATGCATAAGTTCTCTTTCATGTGAAAAATATTGGGGTCTCTTTAGTGAATCCATATGTATGTGTGTAAGGTTCTCTATTATTTTTCAGTAATAAGTGGTTTCTTATGTGTTGAAGTCGTATAACAAAGTGCATCAGAATTGATTTCCATGAAAGGAGGAAATTAATATTTCGATGAGGGGATTGTTCCATTATGAGGATTCTTACATATCCTAGTTACTATATGAATCAAAACCAACATAGTTTGTTTGACCTATATAGTTTAACATCTTGTGGAGAGGACTTATATAAGTGATCTAGGACACCAAGTGTTCAAGCTAAAGTCCAAGAGGGACATCCTACATATCCCGATTATGGTGAGAATCAGAGTTATCATAGTTCAGTTGTTCAGGGATTATACATTGAGGTTTCCCTTATCATTGTGGAGACTCATGGTGTAGATGACATGATTATTGATGTCTCGTAAGCCCACATAATCTATGCTCGGTGTGAGAAACAAGGGATGAAAAATGATCATTTTTCATTACTCGTGATGTGGAAATTATATACTGGGACTATCCTAAGAAGATTTATTATAGATCCTGGGCATTAGGGAGACCTCCAACATATCCTGGTTATGGAAGGAATCAGAGTCATTGTAGTTAATTTAATTTCTTTGTTCGCCGATGGATGTGATAGAGTGATCAGTACATGGGAATGATTGGGTCCCAATGGTTAAAACAACATCAACATAAGGCTTACATAAAAATAGATGTTTTTTGAGATTGGGATTTAGGAAGTAAACCTATGTATTCGAGTTATTATAGGAATCCTAGTTCTCGTAGTTCAATCTCTCCCTTAGTACTAGACCTAATGTAGATTCCCTTGTGTTGAGGTGAATGTGGCATGCCACTTGTTGGGGCTTACATACTTATTTTTCCTCAGATGGTGGAGACTCATGATTTGAATGATATGAATATTTCACATCCCTAATCCCACATGATTTATCTTCATTATGAGAAACAAATTATTGAAAATGATTAATTTCATTTCTCTTTAGATATTAGATATGGAGCGCAAGACATAGAAAAGCATCCTATGTATCTTGATTACAGAAGGAATCAGAGTTATCATAGATCATTTGATCCGGAATCACACATTGAGGTTTCCCTAGTATTTTTTGGAGCTTTATAGTATAGATGAAGTGACCATTGCAACTCCCTAAGCCCACATAAGTTATATTCTTTTTGAGAAATAAGAGTTGGAATGTAATTAATCCCATTACTTGTGAATGTGGGACTTATATGTTGGGATCACCTTGGATGATTAATATGGATCTATAACCACTAGGAGGGGTCCTAAGTATCTTGGTTATGGTAGGAATCAGAGTAATTGTAGTTATATTAATTGACGTTTACACACTTAGGTTGACCAATTGACCTATCCTGCTTGTTTGCTTGACATGCACTCATTGTCTGCTCATCTTGATATGTAAGACAGTATCTTTCTGGAATATCATAATACAACAAAATGATAAATTTGGTATTTATAATGGACTTAATATAACCCGAGTGGAATATCCTAAGGTTGTGGCATGATCAAGGTTTAATTTTCCATAGGACATCACATGACCCAGATGGTCTGTTCTGGAGACCATCACATAACCTGGATGACATGTCCAGAGGGTGCCAAATGATCTAGCTGAATTTCCTTAACAACATCATAAGATCTAGATGACATGCATGGATGGAATCAAGAGAGTCAGTACGACATGTCTAAGAGGGTGTCTCGTGTATTGGATGACATTCCTAGAGGGAATTGTGATTCATAGACAACATGTGTTAAGGGTGTCACGAATCTCAACTGACTTTCCCAGAGAGTATTGTGATAGCTTAATTGATCCCCATATGTGACCGAGAGACTTTTATAACATGAGTGAGAACCATTATGTGATTCATTTGATGTATCTGAAATATGTTGAAAGGCTTGTGTGACAGGGCTAGAGGGCTTTGAGAGACTGAAGTGGTGTTCCCAGTGGGGGACCGTGTGACTTTCTCAAACTTATCTGTAACATTTATTGTAACCTAAATATCATGATGAAGAATATTAATGAGATCTAAATAACATTTCTTGGTGTTTTTTGTGTCTTAGATGGATCACACGAAGCACATGAGGGTCAGTGAAAATGTTTTCCTCTTATGTCTTCCACCTTTAATCTTTTTTAGAGACTTTATATTGTCAATACCATAGATTTATTCAGAGTCAATTTATTTTGAGTCTCACATTATTTGAAATATTTGCATTATGTTCTTCTGAAATATTAGAAGAATTACTTCACATGATCTATGAGTGACCATACAATGTGATTTTATTCATTCCATATGATCGCTCCGGCTATTGTTTGGTACAATACCTACCGTTAATGATTTCAGCCACTCCAAGAAATGTTCTCTAGAACCGATGAAAAATTTCTTGAGTTAGTTCTCTTCATCATGATTGGTAATGGTCCTATTCATTTTTTCTGTTTGGGTGGGGGATTTATTGGCCTTTCCACCCTAGTTGTTCTCTGGTTTTCATGGTATATCTGGTGTGGATCCGGTCGGAGTCAGTGAAGGGGTTTGGTTCCACATGTATTTGTGAGGCTTTTTCATGGATTTCTCTAAAGGTGACACCTGATTTTCAGTGACTCGGATTCCCTCTCATGAAATCCTCCATTATTGGATTATTTATAATTAATGGGGACTTTTTTGATCATGTGGTTATTCCGAAGGACTTATATATTTTCATTTTGACATGTACAAGGGACTTTATGATATCAAAATTCCATTTGAAAGGCATCCTAAAGATGCTTGATGTCTTGGTTGGGACATTTTGAAATTAAAGGATGGATTTTTGGGGGGTCATCATGAGACCAGGGTGGATTTTATAGGAGTCTTGTAGGACTGCACTATAGACTTCCTAAGTACATCGTAAGTGTTTTATAACCATGATAGGTTTCCACCTCCTCCCTCTTTTATTTCCATTTTTTATTCTCCAATGGTCAAGGGTCATGCGCAATTACATGAGTAATGTCTAAGACAATTACTCTACCTCTAGATGGCGTATTGTGTTACTGATAAAGATATCACAAAGATGTGTGACAATTTGGTGGAAAATCCATTTTTACCTTGGGGAGCTAAAGGGGAAGCAAGATGTCTCCTAGAAATACTTGAGGTGCTTCACGCTATAAGGATGACAACCCAAAGAGATTTCTCAAGATGAGGCGGGGGAAATGATAGAGACCTCTGGTGTCTTGCGGGTCGTCAGGGGTGTATCTCATGATGTCCAAGGACTGAAAATGGCTCCTGAATCCTCCCCTCTAATTTCATTTTATTTATTTTATAGTCTCAAGGATTTTATGCTACTATTTGAATTTTTTCATGGAAAATCATCATTCCCTTTGGTGATGTGTTTCATGATCTTTGAGACAATAAGAGGCCTCTACCTTTTCGACATTCCCCTCCCATTTCTAAAGACATTTAGTTGGATTGTGAGGTTCCTACTGCTGAAAACTGTGCGGCCTAAGGGAGCTTACCTGGCCACCTCCACATGTCCATTGGTTTTTTGAGGTTCCTTTGTGAGAGAATAAGGACTTGTCAATAGAAGATTCATGAGACCTGTTGCAGGCTAACCGCTGCACTCGGTTCCTTCATGTGACCCTTTGTTGGTCACATAATCGCAAGTCTCTTAGAATATCATGTGATATAAGAGATTTTTCAACTTTCTCCTTCCTTCTATTTTGTGGGAAAATAATTTCCATATTCAATTATTCCTTCCTTTATGATTTTTCCTATGCTCATTTGGCGGGCGTCAACAAGAATTGTTTCAATTTTATTTACAGAAAGAATTAAAGGAAAGCAAATAATATTTAAAATATATATAAATATTATTATATCATTTAAATCACATATATTCATTAAATTGATCCTCATTGACTTCTATGTCAATCATAATTGAAAAATTAATCGCATTGCTTCATGAGGCGTTAGTTCTCTATACAAACAATAAATGTTATCGTATTCCCAAGGAATGGAATGTAAGAAGGTATATATGATATTATAATTTCATATGTACAATTATGTTATGAATATAATATATATATATATAATTTAAATCCTTCCTTATACCCACCTTTGATAGGTGGTGATATAAAATGAATTAAATCAGTTTGTGAGGTGGTAGTCCTCGGAAAACATGATCGATGGTTTCATTTCCCATTTGACGGAAGAGGAAATAAATTTTGGTTATTACATTAACATAATAAAATATCAATAAATTGGATACACTAATTTTATTATATTATCATATTTTAATATTATTTTATTGATTTGGAAGAGTAAATAAAATAAAAATTCTCGATTAATAATGTCAACTCTTCTTCAAAAAACCTTCTTAGGTTAGCACCAAAAGTTTTCTTATGAGGGTTTTATAATGAAAATAATAACTCTAGTATGTGGGGATGGAACTAATTAAGGTATTTTGGTAGGTATTGTATGATAAAATGGGTTTTAAATGTTAATATAAGAGGAGATTGGTTTTCTTTTATAAGTATTGGATTGGATAAACCTAAAATATTTGAAAATAAAAAGGTGTACCCATGTTTTAAAAATTATCAAAAGGATCTAAAATGGATCTTTATAGAATATTAGAAAAGATAAGATCTAAATATGTCCATAAAATGTGTTTTTGACAAATTTATAGGATATTTTTCCCTTATTATTTTATTTTAACCCCTGATAAACTCATTTTAACATTAACACCGGTAATTAATCTTTACTATTTATACTATCCATTTTACACAAAAATTAAGTTGAAAATATTATATAATATAAATTATAATGATTAAAAATATATAATATATTTTTACAAATTACTTTCACATAAGTGAAAAAGTATAATAAAAAATGAACTTGTAAACATAATGAAAAATTGATTTTCTAAAGAAAATATTTTCCTAAGTACATAAAGTTTTTATAAAACAATTCCTAATGAAATTGATTAAAATGAAAAAAATGGATTAATAAATATATGATATTACAAATATTAATTTTAAAACGTCTTAAAATAAAATGGAGCTTGTAAATATTTTAAATGAAAATAGATTTTTTAATAAAAATAAAAAATTGTTTACTTTTCATTGAGGAGATAAACTTTACATAAAATTTTCAAAAATTAACACAAATAATATTTTGAAATTTTGATTCAAAAAATGTTTCAAATAAATTTTCTAAAAGTTTTAAAAATTTATTTTATTAATAGTACATAAAAAACAATGAAATTTTTTTTTACAAAAAAATGTATTTTCGAAACAAATAAATACTTTGTTAAAAATTAATTGCATGTTTATAAATTTATTTTCATTATATAAAACCTTTATACTTAATTTTAAAATTTTGGTTATTCATATTCAAATAGATAAGTTTATTAGCTAGGTTATAATAATCATGTTTGAATAGAATTATTCATAGTATATTGTGGTTTGTTAAAACATTTTTTTATGTGTAACACAAGATATTGAAGATAATAAATATATTCAAAAAAATATTTCATAATAAATTGGGGTGTTACAAGCTTCAAATATGAAAAACATCTAATCATACAATGTTTTGTATTTTATTCCCAATGTAAAACGGGTTTCATGTACATATTTGGATCCCCAAGAATACTAAACTGATTGGACCATTTGGATTATCTCCATTATATATATGAAAATATAATAAAGTTGAAAACTACTATACATTACTAGATTGGAGGATGGTACAGTTGGTATTAGAGGAAGTTTTATAGAAAGCTTGGGAACTAGATTTATGAAAACATAGATTAGGGAGCATAAACCTACGACCTAATTTCAGGATAGGCCTAAGTATATGATAAAATCTTGAGGTTTTTTTAAAGTATAGATTGTGCGGTTTTCTAAAAAATGCATCCATTTATAGATACTATAAGTGAATTTAGTTTTGAAACATATTCATTTATGGGTATTAAACATAAAAGTTGGTCGAGTATATCTGGCCCATCATTTCAGTGCATGGTGAGGGTGTCCTTACTATGCACCTAGTTTGAAACTCTTGGGGATATTATTTAGTTAATTCAAATTTTCTTTACAGACCATTATGAAGGATTTCCAAATATTTTTATGAGTTACAGATATTACAAATAAACCAATTTTATTATTCTGAGATTAACGGTGCATAAATTTTCAATTTATGTCAAGAGTTACATGATATTTAGATTTATATATGATGATTTAAAATTTTTAATTTTATTAACTAATTAGATATATTTCATTTCATATAAATTAATCATGGAATAAATAATGGTATTAATACTAGTGTCAAATGTATAAATTTCCCTACTGAGAAAGAAAATACACTTGGTGTTGGAGCTGATCATATCATGGATATATTAAGGAAACTTTCCTAAGTTATATCTAATAACATTTCAAATATGGAGCAATATGTTGTTCTATGACTTGATATACCTATGTCATATTATTTCATGTGGTACATTCATCCATATTTTAGGGGGACTACTAATATAGTGGTAGCTGGGAAATCCCTTGAAAAGATATTTCTCACCTTGGGATCCAATTAAAGGGAAAAGGTTATAATAGAAATATATTATATGAAAGGTGATACTGATCAATGGTTGTCATTGATCTATAATACTATGGAGGAACATGAAATATAATACATAGAATGTGTATCTCATAATTTAAAATTCTTCAAAAAATACTTCCCTCGTGGGAAACAAACTGAAATGAAGATAATGTTCATCAGATTATAGAAAAATAAAGGAAGAGGTGATTTGGATTATGAGTATAACTTTAAAATACTCTCTAGTTATTCTAAAAATTACAAATATAATATAGAAAGAAAGATAGTCAATTTATTTAAAGTTTTTAAAACAAGTCTCTAAAGGGTATTGGTTTCTAAAACTTTTACATCATATGATGAAATAGTTTTATCCACCATCAAATCAGAGAATTTTTTTTATAGATCCTATATATGTAAGAGGAATTAATAGAATAATAGTTTGTATGAACACAAATAAGAATTAAACATTTTAAATAAGAATAATAAAATGAAGATATTTCCATCATTTGAAAATTGTGGAAATAAACATCCTAGAAAATACTTTAAGGGAATGAGAGTTTTTTACATGTTCAGAGACAAGGATCATATGGATTATAAATGTGTGGGAAAGAAAGAGACCACTTCTATCCAGTTTTTTGACTATAAATGGATGGGTTATTATTCAAACCAATATACAAAGCATCATTGGAATATACTACAGAAGAGGCTAAGGGGAGAAGGCCAAGTTTATGCGATCACTACAGCTGAGGTTGATGTTCTGAAAGATGTGGTGGTAGGTGCTTTAATAATATATTAAAATTTAGCTAATGAGTTATTTTATTATTTATCCTTTATCTATTTTATATCTTCCATGTTTTCTAAGAAAATTATATATTTCCCTACCACCTTGAGAAGAGAGTTTTTATTCAAAACTCTTAGTGAAAATTTCACTACAACAAGGATCTGTCAGGAAGTTACCATTATAACACAAAAACACTCTCTATTTTCTAAATATAATTTTATACTTATGGTTGACTTTGATGTAATCCTTTGTATGTAATGGATTTCAAAATATGATTCATTAATTTATTAAAATGAGAAGGAAATTATGATTTGTAATGAAGATATATAATTACTTATATTTAGAATAGATATTTGTAATGATGATTAATGTGGTTCTCGAACCTCTAGGAGGTGTCCTCTGTATATTGGTTATGCCAGGAATCATAGTCTTCATAGTTCCCTTGATCAAGGCATACACACTGAGGTTTCCCTAATAATATGGCATACTTGTCCACCTGACATGCACTAATTGTCTTCTTCACTGGATATGTTAGAGACTATTTTTCTAGAATATCTATATACAACTAAATGATTCACTTAGTCTTTTTAAAGGACTTTGCCTAACCCAGGTGGAATATCCAATGGTTGTCATGTGATCAAGGCTAACATGTCTAGAAGATTTTGTAAGACCCAAATGGTTTGTTTTAGAGGCCATCACATAACATGTCTCACATGTTTCTAGGGTGTCACATGATCTAGCCAAATTTCCATGGTATCATCATAAGAGATGGCTGACACACATAGAGGGTGTCATAAGAGTCAGTATGACATGTGTCATAGTGTGTCACATGTCTTGATTGACATCCTAGAGTGAATCACAAGTCTTGAATAACATGTTTGGAGGGTTCTATGAGTCTTGGATGACTTTTCCAAAGGGTATCATGATATATTAGTTAACATGCCTTGATGTGACCATGAGACTTGGCTGACATGAGTGGGTTCTGTAATAAGAGTCATGATATGTATTTGAAGAATGTCACAAGGCTTGGTGACAGGATCATAGGGAATCATGAGACTAAATTGGTGTACCTAGGGGGCGGTCATGTGACATTCTCTAACATTCCCAGAAGATATAACATAACCCTAGTAGCATGTTGAAGGAGAATGGAAAGATCTGGACAACATGTCCTGGTGTTTTCCCGTGTCTAGGATGGTTCATGCGAAGCACACGATGGTTATCAAACATGTTTTCTACTTAAGTCATCCACGTTTAATATTTGTGCAATCCTTTATATTGTTAATGACTTATATTTATTCTGTGTCAGTTTATTTTGATTCTTTAGTGATTTGGAATATGTATGTTATGTCTTTCATATATATTTTTATAATTCCTTCATTTGATCTATGAGTGACCACCTAAAGTTATTTTCTATGTAGTGAAGGATCTCTCATGTTTTTTGTCAGTATATTAATGGATATAATACTTTTTTGTCATGAGATCAGCCACTCCAAGAAACTAAATCTATCACTAGTGAAAATTTATCAGAGTCCATTCTCTTCATCGTGATAAGTAGCGGTCTAATTCATTTTTCATTTTGGGGTGGGTAATTTATAGGCCTTTCGACCCTGATTGTTCTATAGTTTGCACGGAGTATTTGGCGCAAATCTAGGATCGAGTTTGGTAAAGGGTA
The DNA here is from genome assembly GCA_963277665.1 of Viscum album. Classification (NCBI taxonomy): domain Eukaryota; kingdom Viridiplantae; phylum Streptophyta; class Magnoliopsida; order Santalales; family Viscaceae; genus Viscum; species Viscum album. The sequence continues at coordinate 2,016,069,546 of OY728130.1, read as the reverse complement.
TGATGCCACGATTCCTTTCAAAGCATTGTCATTGATCACTCTAATGGAATCCCCTAATTTTCAATGAGTTTGATTCCCTATCATCAATGTATCCATTATTAGATTATTGAAAAATCAACAGGGACTTTTTTATCATACGGTTATACCGAAGGATTTCCATATTGTCATTTTGACGTGTCCAAGGGCCATCATGAGATCAATGTTCCAATTAAAAGGAATATGATAGATTCTCAATTCCTTTCATGGGACATTTTGTGAGGTTTGTATGGCTTGTATTTGTGTCTCCATGATATCAAGGAGGATCTTCTAAGTGTCTTGTGGGACCACAGTACAGACTTCCTTAACACATACCAAGTTTTTAACGTCCACAAGAGGCTTCCTCCTCCTCACTCTTTTATTTAATTTATTTTATTTTCCAAAGGTCAAGGGTCATGCACAATTACATGAGTCATTTCTAAGACAATTAATTTACCTATAGATGGTGTTCTGTATGACTAATAGAGGAATCATGATGATGTGTGAGAATTCGGTGGACAAATCCATTTGTTTTTCCTTAGGGATCTAAAGGGGAAGAACGATGTCACCTAGACATACCTAAGGCACTTCATGCAGAAAGGATGAAAAGTCAAAGGGATTTCTGAAGATGATGTGGGTGCCTTCATAGAGACATGTTATGTCTTTCTGGTCATTAGGGGTGCATCGCATGATGTTCAGTGACCATGAGAGGCTCCCTTATCCTACCCTTTTATTTCCTTTGTTTTATTTTACAAAGGGTCTAGGATTTTGTGACTCTATTTGAATGTTGTCAAGGAAAATTATACTTCCCCTTTGTGATAAATCCCATGATATTTTCAACTTCTAGAGGCCTCTATATTTTAGACATTCTCCTCCCATTTAAAATTATTTTTAGTCGTACTCTGAGTTTCTTTCTACTGACAATTTGTTTGGACTGGGGGAGCTAAACCAGCTGCCACCACATATCTATTTCTTTTTTGAGGAGCCTTTGTGAAAGAAAAAGTACTTATAAAAGGGGGATTCATGTGAATTTTTGTACTCTATACACTACACTCAGTTCCTTTTTTGTCCCTATGTTGTTCACGCTATCATAAGTCTCTTTGAGGCTCACACGATCCATGAGATTTTTCAACCTTCCCATTCCTATTATTTTCTGGAAAAATAATACCCATATTTCAGTACTCCTTCCTTTATGAGTTTTTCAATGCTCATTTGGAGGTGTTAACACCCCCCCCCCCCCAAGAGTGACATCTGTAGTGACAAGGGAGTAGTTATGAGGAAAGTAAATGTCTTCCTGAGTGTGCAATGTCTATGTAGTTGTCCTTATAATATTTTTCAATCTTAATATCTAACATGCTATAGATTATTTTTTTTATCTTGAACCTTATGTCGCATTAGTTTAGGGCCTTTAATTAGGATTTTTATGTACTATCACTTAGGTTCTTTTAGCTTGGACCTTCATCTATTATAGTTTAGGGACTTTTATCTCGACCATTGATGTATTGTATTTTAGGGTCTTTTAGCTCATACCTCGACATAATGTAATTTAGGGTCTTTCAGTTCTGAAGTTGATGTTGAAGACCATGAAATTTGGTGCATATATTCCTAAAATGACCTAAAATACACTGGGGTGCAAGGTTATTCTACGGTGTTTCTAGGGATCACAAGGATTAGAGATCCTTTCTTGAAAGGGGGAGATTTCTTTAGTTGGTGGAATGAATCCCTTATGCATCGATTGCATGGCCAAGAAAAGATGATCTCCACTCTTTCCCAAGGGTTATGGAAGCGTTATGGGATTAATATTTTATGAGGGAGAAATACTAGGGTTACTAGTTCTTCTTGGATAGTTAGAGTTCATGTGATATAAATCATAACCCATAAGTTTGGTTTTGTAAAAATGGGATGGAACAGTCATACCAGGGATAACCCACAACATTCTAAGGTTCTACGTTCTTATGCGGTGTTTCTAGGGCTCATAAGGATTGAATAATATTTCTGATTATGAATAGATGCCTTTAGTTAGTGGGGTAGGGGACTTATGTGTTTAAAGAATGCACAATAAAATATGATCTACACTTTTTTTAGGGATATGAAATATTTTTGAAGACTCAAATGTGCATAGGATGAGGTTGGGTATGGGAGGAAATCTATCTAGGAAGGTTTCTGACACCCTAGGGAAATTTAGCTTCTAATTTGATGCTCAAGATCCATTTTATAAGGTTTCAAATCATGACGCGTGGGACATAAAAGGTTCGATAATGGATTGTTTTATTCCTTATTTGAGAAAGGATAAAAAATATGATGACATAACATTGAGGCTGTATAATTTGATTAGATACTTCGGCACGAGGATTACAAATCCTGATCCAAAGTGCTCAGATCAGGTGGATGATATGAGAAAATCATACTAGGAGTAGTTCAACCACACTAAGGTGTTAAGTGTTGTCGTGATGATGTTTTGGATAATGATTATTATAATTTCATTTTTCAAAGTGACACATTTGGTTGACAGCCATAGGCTCATATGATTGTACCATAGGCATGAATTCATAGTAAAAAAAGGTTCCCTTAAAGATATATATATATTACATGGGCCATGAAAGGTTTATAGGGATTTTAGGGATCAAAATCATGAATTTTTATTTGTAGAAAGTGTAATATTCATGAAGGGTCCGAACACCCTAAAGTGTGTGTCACTACCTAGTGAACATATTCTTGTAGTGAGGATATGTGACAAATCATTTCTCTAACTTTTTCCAAGATCAGGGGGTCTAGGGAGCATAGATTGAATTTTTCAAGGGGAAAAAATTATGAACTATGATCTTTATTCCTTATTTATTTATTCCCAAATAGTTTCATAAACTCTGAAGATGAACAGTTTAGTGAGATAATACTTGGCTTTTTCTTAGGCCTCCCTTTGATGGTTATCAACCTTAAAAGCATTATGTACATTTCAATAATAGTTTAAGGTCTTTCCATTTGGACCATCATAGTCTAGATTTTAAGGTAATATATCATTGACCAAAGTGTGGTAAGTTTAAAGTCGTGTGGCACATAGACTTTATGTAGGGTATGTTACACAAGAACCCAATTAGGGAACCTCGGGTGAAGAGTACTCCAACATCCTTCTGACCGAGAGATAAAAATGTTGTAAATCATGGATCGAGGTTCTTGGGTCATGAGTAATGATATCGGACATTCATATAAGGTGTGTTTCAGATCACACTAAGTTGTTGACTTCTGCCTCGATGACGTCAGGCTCACAAGAATTAGAAATCCCTTTATATTGGTCCAAGATATTGCTGGTTGGTTGGTCTCAAACCCTTCTACATCAATATTATGGTTCAACCGAGGGATCTATTTTCTTTTCTTAGGGCTATGAAATTATTTCAGAAAATTGAGGTACTCAATACATGAAGTGTGGAATATTGATTGAGGTGATTTTAAAAGAAAATGGAATCACATCGTACTCAGGTTAACCAAGGTAAGGCTGTTGTGGTCCTTTGATAAGGAATCGTAATGGGTGATGGTCTTTGCAATTTATCATCATGTTGTGTGGATGTATTCTATTCATTTTAACATCATGCGATAAGAAAAATTTACTTTTAGTTTAACATAATTTGGTAAAGATGTATTTGTTTCACAGTTTAAAGGTCATGTGCCCTATATGTTTTCCTTATAGTTAAACATCATGTGGTAAGGACATACTCCCATATAGTTTAACGTCATATGGTAAGGATATATTGTTGTACATCTTAATTTCATGTGGTAAGGATATGCTTCTATGTAGTTTAATGTCATGTGGTAAGGATGTATTTGTTTTGTAGTTTTAACGTCATGTGACCAATATGTGTGACTAGTAGTTTAACATCATGCAGTAAAGATGTATTTTAGTGTAGTTTATCATCTTGTGATATAGATGTATTCCCATTCAGTTTAACATCATGCGGTATGGAGGTGGGAAAAGGCATAAAAACATTGTGTATGATATTTACATAAGAAAGTTGTATGTAGATCTAGCTCATATGTAGGAAAATGAGATTTTATGACTTGGTTTCGATGTAGTTTGGGTTAATTTCTCATCGATTGTTGCAGCTAGGCCCAATATTTGAGATCAAGACATCAATAAATATCCCATGATGACGGGTATCAATCCACACTTAGATATTTAAATTCCATGCAATTTAACATCATGTGGTTAGGATGGAGATGAACTAATGGGATTGGATATAAATGTTGTAGTTGGCCCCAAGGGTAGATGTTCAGGAATCACTATGTATATCAAGAGAATGAGAATCAAACCACACATAGTTCTGAAGAGTTGTGTGGTTTAATGTCATATGGTGAGGATGTAGATCCCCTCACAAAAAATTATGGTAATGTAGTTGGTCCCATGAATGAAATTATGGTTGTTACTACGTATCCTAGAGTGATGGGAATCAAGACACCAACAGTTCTTAATGAAGTTCCCTATGTAGGTCTGACCCTTATGAAAATAGGGGACTATTTATATTTATTTGTTTTGATCAGGCCAATTATTGTAAAAATGGATGTTTCTACGTATCCTATGAGGATAGTAATCAAGTATCATGTATTTACCAAGTGGGAAATACTCTATACAGGTCAGACCTATATGTAGAGGTGGGAATTATTTTCGTTAATTATTGTAGCTGGGGACAGGATTGAAGACCTAGGATTCACTAATTATCTTGTGATAATTGAAATCAAGCCACATGTAGTTCTTTAGAAACCATAAAATTTAAATTCATGCGACAAGGATGAAGATGGACTAACCTGAAAAAGTGGTGAAGTTGTGACTGGGACCAAGGATGGAATTCTAGGCATCACTTTGTATCTCATGAAAATGAGAATCAAACTATATGTAGTTCTTAAAGAACTATGCAGTTTAACGTCATGTATCAAGGATGTGGACATCCCGATGTGAAGAGGGATAAAGTGGATGGAGGTGTGGTAGAATACCAAAACCAACTATAGTGGTCCTCTTAGGAGAGTTCTTCGGGAGTGTGCAGTTTCATGTTGTACATGGGACATTAACTGTGCAGTTTAACAACATGAAGTGAGGAATCATGGTTTTCCTTTTATATTCTATATTTCGGGACCAAGATGGAACTTTTGAAAAAATTTATGCCTTTTATGTGCATATAATCCTTTACCAAGACTCTTAATCCCATGTGATCTATGCTTGGTGTGAGAAACAAGGAACAAAAAGGGTTTATCTCACCATAAAGAGTCATTGAAGAGCAGGACATGGGCATTTTGTATCATGTGTTGGTTGGGCCAAGATATAATATTGAGGCATCCCTAAGTATCTAATTGGATATGAGAATAAATCCATATATAGTTCTAGGAAAAATGTGCAGTTTAACATCATGTTGTAAGAGCGTAGATGAATCGGCGTGAGAAAAGATGGATGTTATGGATCCGTGTATGTATTCATTATGTGGTAAGGATGTGAGATGTTGTGTAGTTTAACGTCTTCATATTAGGATGTCTCTGTATAGTTTAACATTATGTGAATAGTATGAGCTTCATACTATTTAATTTCATATGTTTAGGATGAATTGAGGGACTTACATTGATTTGGATTCCCATCCGATGATGGCTATGCAAAGTATTTCTTGATAAATCTCACATTAGTGGGTGGCCTAACAAGCTCCCCATCCATAGTGGCCAATGAGTAGGCTTCATAATGATTGAACTTATGTATATTGTAAGCCCCTTCCCATTTGGGTTCAAGATTCAGATATGTATTTCCTGATATTTTAACACCCTTAGATTCCATGGTATTCTTCTTTTCAAATAATTTAATAGCTTGTGCTGCACACAACACTGAGTTCGAGTGCATCATGACCTATTAAACATTCCTTTTAAAAAGTGGTTATGATTATTATTAACCAAATCATGAAATTTTTTGTTATTATTTTTAGAAATAGAATTTATTTTAGAATTCGGAACATCAAAATTAGCAGAGTGATTTTTTGGTATTTTTCTAAAAAGTTTTAATTTTTTTTATGAATAGTGAAAGATACTGCATTGTTGTTAAAAACCGACTATTTAATTTAAATAATTATTTTACTATAAATTGATTTTAAAGAAAAAACAGATATATAATACATATATTAATCCCATATATTTCATTTGAATCGTTTTATAATATAATTAGATATAAAAAAATATTGATCTTTTGAGTGTTTCTTTTACCCGCCTTCTCGCCACATCTACGGGATTTGTATTAAACGTAATTTTACTTCTTCCATGAATTTAATTTCAAAAAATATACATATATAGTCTTAATAATTATGAAAAATTTGGTCTAATAGGATCAAAATAATTTTTAGTGGATAGTAACTTTTGAATTTTATTTAACATGGTAAAAGTTAAATATATTAATTAAAGATAAAAATAATATTATAATAATATAATATTACCTTAACACCTATTTTAATTTTATTGGATAATTTTTTTTCGAACAAAATAAACCTTAGGTTGAAAATATGTTCCTTTTTAAGCCACTTTTTTCAGATTAAGACATTTATTATATTTTATTTAAAGAAGAGTTAAAAATGTCATATTCAAATTTTAATAAATATATCATTTTTAATATCATGTAATATTTGTGATATGGTCAACTATAAATATTATTTATAAATATAAAATTTTTATCTAAATAATTTAAATTTATTTATAATTTTAGGAAATAAATAATTAAATTAAATGGTGATGCAATAGTGATGCTTTAATTGAATTATTAAAGGAAGAATCAATTAAATGATTTTAAAAATATGAAAATAAATATAATTTTACTTAATTAATGACATAAACGAATTTTATAGAAAATATAGACATTTTATTGACATATTTGTGGAATTTTTTTAAAGTTATCGTGATGTTTTGTTATTTTTAAAAATCCAAATATTGAATAGTATCAAAATTTACATAAATGATACTTTAAAATAAATAATATTTTATAAAATGTTATGCAATTCATAAAAATATCAGTTTCATCAAACTAATAATGATAATGTTAAATATATTATAAATGATCTAATTGGATTTCTTTTTTACTTTTATAGTAAATTTATTAACCCTATATTATAAAAAACAAGTAAACATAGTAAGAGTTAAACTGTTTAACTAAGGGTTGATATAAAAATGATATGGTTAATTTTGTGACCTAAAATTGTATAAAAATCATTGGTTTAGAGGATTTAGACCCATACTAATCTAAGACTCTAAATACATCACTTTGGAGCTGTTTTAAACCTAAATAAAGTTATAATTATTTAATAGTTTTAGAGTTTCCAAAAGTTACCCTCTCCACTCTTATAAAAGTGCATATATCCTTCTCTTTTATTCACACCTCTAAAGACCTTTGGAATGGCCAAACCCTTACCAATTATCCTCATAACTACTATAACTTCATCCTAGAGGACGTAATATTTTGTATAAACTATTCCAAATGAGTCATTTTGTGCAAATAAAGAGGAGACGCTCAAAGAAGATGTAATTGTTTACCAATTCCATTCAATTTATTTACTTTTTATACTTCATCCTATTATGTTGTTTACATATTTAAGTAATAAATTAAGTATCATATATATTCTGAGATGTTATTATTTTTATTGGAGAACAATATTCCTCCTTTTATCCATCATACAAATAACAATATCACTATGCATTCGTACGTACGGCTTACCGTCTCCACGCTGTGGTGTAATTTTTTATTCAGCACTAATTTATTTGGATGGGTATAATGATTTGTATAATGGATATAGATAATGAATATATCATGATAATTATTCTGTATAATTATTATTCCATTCAATTCCATAACACTTAACCATTAATGGAATGATACTGGCGCTCGTGCGTACATACGGTCTATCGTCTCCACAATGCGATGAAAATCATCCTTCACATTAAACATTCAAGAATGACTAATAAAATTATATGATGAGTAAAAATAATAATTATGAACTTTATTTCATTATTTATATAATAAAATTCAACCAATTAATAAAAAACATGACTTACCTAACAAAAAATGCATAGGAAAATGAAGCAGTTAACACCCGAAAAAAATGTAATACTGAAATATTATTAACAAAATGATATAATAGGATCATATTTTAAGTAATAAATAGGAATATGGTTATGGTATAATTTAATAACATATTTTAACCATTATATGGGAGATTAACGCACTATAAAAAAATGAAAAGTACAAGGTAAGGTTTAATCTCACAATCTCATTAATATTTGTGGTTGCTTATACGTAAGTATCAACTAGGACACATTTATCATTCATGTCCAAGTTTCTTAAAAATGTATTTCAAAATATTATACACAATTTTTTAAAGTCATTTTTTACCCATGTTTGAATTTTTATAAAACGTTTTGAAAATAATCTTTCCACCATTCTCCAAACAAGGTACTTTATGAACTTTCCAAAACTTAAGGAAAGAATGTTTTTTAACTTAAAAATCGTGGGTGGATATTTCCACTATTATGATGCCTTACATTTTTAATTTTCCCTTACAAGATTACAAGTTTATTTTCATAATTAATTTTTTCTTTTATAATTTTTTGGCATTTAAATAATTTCAATGTAAAAAAAGGACATTTCTCTCAAAGAATATAAATGGATTTATAATATTATTTTCATCTATATCAACGGTATTTGTTGTATTTTATTCTTTATTGAGTTTTATTTATTATGATATAATCTTCCATATTGTTTTTAAGTTTTTTTGATATTTTTTTCTATGAATGTGCTATTTTAATACCATTAATGGTTTATGGTTAAAGTATTAACATTTAGGATGCTAGTTTTAATACAAATGTTTATGTTATGTTTCACACTTTTCATTTGAGGAATCAATTGGAGTAAATAAGTAATGGTCATGGGCCGCTATATCCCATCGATGCATCGTTAGGTCTTCTGAGACAAACTAGTTTGGGTTTTTACCCATTTATGTATAGTCTTGGCACGAGGCCTCGATGATGTGGTTACGATGTCTGGAATTATGAATTCCCTCATTATGATATTAGTTATTCATATTTCATATGATTATTAAACTAATATAATATCTATGTGAATGTATAAATGAAATTATTTGATTTATTTTTACCATATTATACTGAATATAATATTAAAAAGGATTGTTTTTAGTATTATACCTTGCCTTAAAAGTTTATTTTTATTTATGATAGCTTTTTTCATATTGTTTAGCCTTACTGATAATCTATTCTCACCCCTTTCATAAGTATAATTTTTTCACAGGATGAAAAAAATAATATTATTATTAACCTTTCGAGATAAATTATGGGATATAATTGTTTTCAAGGGAGACACTGTGTTGTTTTATATTTCAAGATTTAATGTAAAACTTATGTTTTTATCTATTTTTTTCAAGGCTACTAAATTGATCAGTCTTTTGGGATTTTATTTCTTGTGATCATACCAATTTAATAAAGTAATTCACCAACTATAGACAATAAAGGTAATGGAATTACAATTCATATCAAAGGAAGTTTAGTACAAACCATGGAAACTAGACTTACAAAACAATTTAATTAGGGGACACTACTATAATATAAGATTTTAGGATAATTATATAAGATCATCCTGAAATTTTGGTAATATAGATATTATGTGGGTATTCCTATCAAATAAATCCCCAAATGGATACTCCAAGTTGATGTGGTTTTGGTATAGATGTACCTAAGAGTAATAACTATAACAAGGTGTTCTGGGCCTGACTTGGGATAACCCGGTACATGACAATGGGCCTTACTGTGTACCTGGTTTGACACTCCTAGGGGATATGCATAGGATAGTGAAAATTTTCTAGACAAATCATTATAATGGTTTTTTGAGTAAATATATACCCAAATAAATCATTTTTATGATTATGTATTATATATTCCAAAATGTTTCAATTTATGTTAATTATTTTACTAGTTTGGAATTATTCATTATGATTCATAACCTAATACTGTGTATTCTATTATTTATAAATGACACCAAGTGAAAGGAATGGAAACCGTATCAACACACATAATACATGTAGGAATTTCCCTCCTATGTACGATAATGATAGTGGAGTTGGTGATACAACCAACGTTTAATATATTATAACAATGCTGGGACAACTAATTTCGGTTGTGGATAATAACCTTACCTGTATGGAGCAGACTTGTCCATGCCATGGAGGATCAATGTCATACTATTTCATTAGACAATAGGCTCTGATATTCAATGGGATAACAAATCTATTTGTAACTGAGCAATGGATAAGTTCCCTAGAGAAAATATTTCTTGCTTTGGGTAGTAACTAAAGGGAAAAAGTTTATATGGTAGCATATCATTTATTAAGAGATGGAGATCAATGGTAGTAATTAATTCAAAACAAACAGGATGATAAAGAGGTATAAAATATGTAATGGATGGAATTTAAAGAACTCTTCCTAGAAAAATATTTCTCATCGTACAAAGACATTATAACATGTGCTATCAAAAAGGAAAATGAAATATCTAAGTGTTCTGAATTTAAAGTAAAGAAAGAGAATGATAGGGTAACTGAACACTCTAGAAAAGGAATTAAGGGGAATAATGGAAATGATGAATTTCTATCGTGCAGTAATTATGGGAAGAAATACCCTAGTACATTCTTAAAGGGGATGGTAATTTGTAACAGGTGTGGATAAAAATGCCACCAAGATCATAATTTCAAGGGAAAGAAATAAGCTACCAATGTTCGATTCTAAAATTGAAAATAGTTGGGACATTATGAAAATTATTATACTAAGCATCAAGGAAAATTTCCCCAGAAAAGGCTAAGGGAGAAAGGCCATGCTTTTGCGATCACAACTACTGAGGTTGAAGTTCCTAATGATGTGGTGGAAAGTACTATAATTGTTTCCTAAAATTTAGCCAAACATTTATTTGATTATGGATCCTCACATTTCTTTATATATTCCTAGTTTTCTAAAAATATTATATATTTCTAATTCACATTAGCAATGGATATTTCAATCAAATCCCCAAAGGGATGTCTAATCGTAACAAAGATGTGTCAGGCAGTTCCCTTTATGGAATATAAATGTGCTTTATTTGATGACTTTATCATCATACCTATGGTTGAATTTGATATTATCCTCAGTATGGAATGGATATCAAAATATGATGTGAAAATTTATTTTAAGAAGAAGGAAGTTGTGATTTGTGAGGAAAAAGTAGAATCTATTATCTTTAGAGAAGAAACTTCATCATCTGATTCTTATCTAGATCAGCCTCGTGTATCTCTTTTAAATGAAATTATTAAGGAATAAGAGAATATAAAACCTAATAATCATCAAATTGAGGTTGTACCTATTATAAAATAATGAATTCAAGTATTTCTATAGGATTTTTCTAGACATCCTCCAGAGTGGGAGGTTGATTTTTATATTGATTTAATCCCTGATGAAAGACCAATATCAAAGAATCGTTATAGAATGGCCACCGGGGAATTAGTAGAGATGGAAAAAAACTATAGGTGTTAAGTAAAAAGGGATTTATTTACCATAGGGTTTCTCCATGGGGATCTCCAGTTATTTTTGTTAAGAATAAAAATATATCAATGAGGATATGCATTGATAATAGATAAATCAATGATTTTACAATAAAGAACAAATATTATATTCCTTGCATTAATTATTCCTTAAATCAACATCATAGAGCTCAATAATTTTAGAAGATTGACCTTAAAACCAGATATCATTCATTTTTTTTAGTTTTATACCTTTCCCTAAAATTTTATTCTTATTTATGATATCTTACACTATATTTATTATCCTTAATGCGCATCTAAGATCACCCCTTATTATGTTTCATTTTTTCAACAAGATGTGAAGAAGTATATTAGGATTGGCCTGAAAGGATAATCTAAAGGATATGAGTGTTTTCAAAGGATACAATATGTTTTTTTTCATTTCAAGATGTAATGTAAAACTTGTGTTTCTATCTAGTTTTTTAATGGCTACTAAACTAATTGGTCCTTTGGGATTTGATTTCTTTGGATCATGTCAATGTAATAAAATAATGCACTGACTCTGGGAAACTAGGTTTGAGGAATTACAGGTATCATTGGGGTTCTAAGAGCTGGCACCATTTCTCCAAAAAGGAATAAATTGAGGTGAACCATTTTATTCAAGGATTGTGTGATCTGATTATGATGGACCTCCAAGTTGAGTAGTGTGTGAAACATATTCTCATCTAGTCATTCCAATTTATCCTTCTACTTTTGTGATTATTCCTCATCTGATAGTTGTCCATAGATTTCAATTAGAAACTAAGGCATATGGACCTCTATGGGTAAAATTGCCTCAATCCCAATCCCAAATGATTATGGGGTTATCTATGTGTAAGTACATATGGTGGTACTGTAGACCCATAAAGCATGGATGATAGTTTCTAGCCAAGACTTCTTATCCCTGTTCACCATCTTTCAGATTATAATTGATAGAGTTTTATTAAAGGCTTTTATCTGTCCATTTTCTAATGCATGATAGCGAGATGGGTGATTGAACTCGATATTGTATGTAAAACCGCAAGCTTCCATGATACTCTTCTTTTTAAATAATTCAATAGCTTGTATTGCACACAACACCAAGTTCGAGTTCACCATGACCTATCAAACTAACTATTTAAAAAGAGTTTATGAATAGTATTAACCAAATTATGAAATTTATAAATTTTATTTTTCAAAATAGTTGTAATTTTTGAATTCGGAACATTAAAATTAGCTTGACGTAAATTTTTGGTATTTTTCTGAAAAGTTTCAATTTTTGATGAATAGATCAAAATACTACAATGTTGTTAAATACGAACTTTTCATTTGAATATTTATTTTACTATAAATTGATTTAATAATCAAAATATATAAATAATTCATATATTTATCCAATATAGTTCATTTCAATCATTTTATAATAGAATTGGATATAAAAATTATTGAACTTCTGAACGTCTCATTTACCTACTATCTAGCCACATCTAAGGGATTTTCATTAAACATAATTTTACTGCTTTTCTGAATTGAATTTAAAAAAATGGAAATACATGGTTGTAATTAGTCTGAAAAATGTGGTATAATAGAATCAAAATAATTTTTTTTAAAAGTAACTTTTGGATTTTATTTACCATAATTAAAGGTAAATATGATAATTAAAGGTAAAAATAATATTATGATAATATAATATTACCATAAAATTTTTCCTAATTTAATTGGATAAGTTTTTTTCGAAAAAAGTAAATCTTAGTTCAATAATATGATCATTTTTAAGAAACAATTATTAGATTAAGAAATTTATTAATTTTTATTTAGAGAAGAGTTAAAAATGTTATATTCCAATTTTAATTACTATATCATTTTTATTATGAGGTTATATAAGTGATATGGTTGACTATAAATATTATTTAGAAATCTAAAATTTGTATCTACATAATTTTAATTAGTTTATAATTTTATGAAATAAATAATTAACTTAAATGGTGACACATTAATGATGTAGTAATTGAATTATTAAATAAAGATTCTATTAAATGGTATTAAAACTATTAAAATAAATATAATTTGACTTAATTAATGACATAAAAAAATTTATAGATATCTTCGACATGTTAGTGACATATTGGAACTATGTTTTCTAAGTTATCATGATGGTGTGATATTTTTAAAAATGAAAATATTGAATAGTATCAAAATTGACATAAATGATACTTTAAAATAAATAATATTTATTAAATGTTATAAATTTAATAAAAATATCATGTTTGGCCAACTAACTAGGATAATGTTAAAGATTTCATAAATGATCAAATTGGGTTTCGTTTTTCATTTTATAGTAACTATATTATCCCTATATTATTGAAAGGTAAGTAAACACTACAAGAGTTAAAATGTTTAACTAATGGTTAAAATCCAAAGGACAAGGTTAATTTTATGACCTAAACTTGTCTAAAAATTGTTGGCTCATATTATTTCGACCCAAAATAATCTTATCCTCTAAATAACTCCCTTTGGAGATATTTTTAATAGAAAATAAATGTATAATAATTTAATAGTTTTAGAGATTCAAAATGTGCCCCTATCCTCTCTTATAAAAGAGAACCTCTCCATATCTTTTATTCACACCTATAAAGACCTTTTTATAAAAAAAACCTACCCAATTACACTCAAAACTCCAATCACTTCATCTTATATTCCACAATTTTGGCATAAATCCATCATATGGAGTCCTTTTGTGCAAATCAGAAGAAGAATCTCAAATTAGAGATAACTGTTTTACTAATTACATTTAATCTATTTTCTTCTTCTACATCCTCATACTATGTTGTTTTAATACTAAAGTAATACATATAGTATCATATACGTTATAAAATGTCATTATGGTTATGGTACAACAATATTTCCCCTTTTATCCATCATACTAATAACAATATCATCATTTGTGTGTACATACGGCTTATCCTCTTCACGTCCTGGTGTAATTTGTTATTCAAAACTAATTTATTTGGATGGGTATAATGATAATGATAATGTATATGAATATAACCTGATAATGGTTCTTTATAATTAATATACCATCCAATTCCATACCATATAACCATCAAGGGAATGATATCATCGCTCGTATGTACGTATGGTCTGTCATCTCCACGATGTGGTGAGATTCATTCTCCATGTTAACCATTAAAAAGTATTATAAAATTTATATGGTGATAAAAAATAATTATTATGAACTTTATATCATTCTGGATATGAATAAATACATCCTATTCATAACAAACATGACTTACACAATAAAACATGCATAGGAAAATGAAGTAGTTAACACCTGAAACAGTGGTAGTACTGAAATATTATTAACAAAATGATATAATAGGATCATATATGATATTTTAAATAGTATATTATTTTGGTATAATTTAATAACATACATTAACCATAATACAAGAGGTTAACTCACGCTCGACTAAAGAAAAGTGCAAGGTAAGGGTTAATTTCACAATCTCATTAATATTTGAGGTTGTCTATACATAAGTATATTATATGACACATTTATTATCCATGTCCAGGTTTCATTAAAATTTATTTCAAAATATTATCAACAATTGTTTAAATTCATTTTTTACCCATGTTTTATATTTTATAAAATGTTTTGAAAAGAATATTCTTGTAGTTTTCCAAACAACATACATTATGAACTTTTCGACAAATTAAGGAAAGAATGTTTTTTAAACTTATACTGCGCGAATAGCTATTTCCACCATTAAGATGCATTACAATTTTGAAGCTTCCCTTAAAATCATATAAGGTTATTTTAATAAGAAATTTTTTCTTTTATAATTTCAAGGATTTTAAATAATTTCAAAGTAAAAATGGGGTAATTCTATCAAATAGTTTTAATGAATTTATTAGATTATTTCCATTTAAGTAAGCATACTTTTTTGTATTTTTTTTGGTATTGATGTTGATTTATTATGATAAAATATTCAATATTTTATTGAAGGTTTTATGATATTTTTGACTATGGATGTGTTATTTTTATACCATTCATGGTTTATGGTTAAAGTATTAACATTTTGTATGGTAGTTTTAATATAAATATTTATGTTATGTTACACCCTTTTCATATGAGGAATGAATTGGACTTAGTATGTGATGGGTGGGCCCTCTATATCAACTCGACACATCGATAGGTCACATAGAAAAAAATAGTTTAGGATTTTACCTACTTATGTATGGTCTTGGTATGAGGCCTTGATTATGTGTTTATGTTATTTGGCATTATGCATTCCCTCATTATGATATTATTTATTGTTATTACATGAGATTATTTGACTAGTAGAGTATCCATGTGAATGTTTAAATGGAATTATTTGATTTTTTTTCTTGCCATATTATGTTGAATATTATATTTAAAATGCTTGTGTTTTAGTTTTATACCATTCCTTAAAATTTTAAACATATTTATGATATCTTCTGCTATATTCTTTATCCTTACTGAGAATATCAGCTCACCCCATTATTATGTTTCATTTTTCCATAGGTTGTGAATAAGTATATCATGATTGACCTGCAGGGATAATCTAAGGGATGTGAGTTTTTTCAAAGAAGACACTTTGTTATTTTTCATTTCAAGGTGTAATGTAAAACTTATGTTTGTATCTATTTTTATCAAGGCTAATAAACTGATCGGTCTATAGAGATTTTATTTCTTGTGATCATTCAAATGTAATAAAATAATGCACCAACTCTGGAAAACTTTGGTTGGGGTGTTACAGTTGGTATTAGTGGATGTTTAGTACACACCTTGGAATCTAGAATCAGAAAAGTCATTAATTGGGGACACTGCCCTAAAATAAACATTGAGGATAAGTATATAATAACATCTTAAAATATTGGTAATGTAGATATTGTGTGGGTATTCCTATAAAATTCATCCATTTCTGACCTTACAAGTGGATGTGGTTCATGAATAGATGTGCCTAAGGGTAAAAACTTGGACAAGGTGTTCTTGGATTGAATCGTGGTAACCTGGTACACAACAGTGGGCCTTACTGTACATGTGGTTTGACACTGTCATGGGATATGCTTAGGAAAGTTCACATTTTCTTTACAAACCATTGTGAATGATTTATGAGTAAATATTAACCCAAAGAAACGGTTTTTATGATTGTGGATTATATATGTATAACTTTTGTAATTTATGTAAAGTATTTTACTAGTTTAGAATTATTCATTATGATTCATAACCTAATATATTATATTCCGTTTCTATGAAATGGAACCTAGTAGAAGGAATGGAAACGGTATCAATACATTTACTCCATGTAGGTATTTTCCTCCTATGTAAGATAATGATAGTGGAGCTGGTGATACAAGTGGAGATGAATAACTTATAACCATACTACGAAAACTGGCTTTGGATATTAATAATAACATTACTCTTATAGAGAAGCATATTCCATAACACAAAAGATCAATGTGAGACTACTTCATGTGAATGTAGCCTCTAACATTCAATGAGAAAACAAATCCATTTGTAGATATCAATAGATATAATCCTTATAGAAAATATATCTTCCATTGGGGAGTAATGAAAGGGGAAAATTTATTATGGAATTCTATTATCTACCAGGAGATTCAGATGAATTTTGGTCATTAATTTGAAGCATGAAGGATGGTGAAGTGGTATAAGATATGGAATAGAGGTAATTTAAAGAAATATTCCAAGAAAAATACTTTCCTCATGATCTACGAGAAGATGTATAGAGAAATTTTTTGAGCCTGAGGAAGAAGGAGGATGAGAATGCTGCAAAGTATGAATCTAACTTTAAAAGGTTAGAAAGGCATGTTTCAGACTACATACATAACCCAAGATATAATATTGATCGATTCATTGATGGGCTAAAACCAATCCTCTGATAGGCACTGGTCTCAAAATCATTATCATTATATGAAGATATAGACTCATGTAATATCAAGATAGAAAAAGAATTATCTATGTCTTATGACTTTAAAGTAAAGTACGAGAATAAGAGGTCCACTGGACACTCTGTAAATGAAAGTAAGGGGAATAAGGAAAAATTTGTATTTCCACCCTGTAATAATTGGGAGAATAAATACCCTGGTACTTACCTAAAGGGGGTGGGAGTTTTTTACAAGTGTGTAGAAAAAGAACACTAAACTCATGATTAAAAAGGAAATAAAGAAGCTAACAATGTTCAATACTACAATTGTATTGATTTGGGACATTATGAAAATGATTTTTTTAATAATTAATGAAACATTCCCTATAAAAGGCCAAGGGATAAAGGGAATGTTTTTTTAATCACAACTACTTAGGTTGAAATTCCTAATGATGTGGTGGTTATTACATTAATTGTTTCCTCAAATTTAGCCAAATATTTATTTGATTCTGTTCCTCACATTCCTTTATATGTTCCCAGTTTGATTTAAAAATTTGCTATTTTCAATTTATATCAACAAGGTAGTTGTCGGTAAAAACCCATAAGGGAAGTCTCATTGCAGAATGATGTGTAAGGAAGTTCTCATTACGACATATAAACATGCTTTATCTGCTGAATTTATCATCATACCTATGTTCAACATTGATATTATCTTTGGTATGGACTGGATATCAAAATATTATGTGAAAATTTATTTCAAGAAGAAGGAAGTTGTGATTTGTGAGGAAAATGTTGATTCTGTTATCTTTTGATCAAAAACCCATTAATCTGATTCTTATCTAGATCCACCTACTGTAGTTCTTCTAGAAGAAATTATTGGGGATGAAAATAAGTTAAAATCTACTAATCTTCAAATTAAGGATGTACCTATTGTAAAATAATACATTGTTGTATTTATAGATTATTTACCTACACATCCTCTTGAGTGGGAGGTTGAGTTTTCTTTTGATTTTATCCCTAATGCAAGACTAATATCAAAGACACATTATAAAATGGACACTATGGAATTAGTAGAGCTGAAGAAACAAATATAAGAGGTGATTAATAAGGGATTTATTTACCCTAATCTTTCTCCACGGGGATAACTAGTTCTTTTTGTGAAGAAGAAAGATAGATCAATGAGGTTATACATTCACTATAGATAAATCAATGCTATTAAAATAAAGAAAAAATATCTTCTTACTCACATTGATGATTTGTATGATCAACTTCATGGAGCTAAATATTTCTTATCTATTGAACTTCATTCTAGATATCATCAATTGTGTATAAAAAGGATGATATTCCAAAGACAGTATTCCAAACCAGATAAGGGAATTATGAGTTTACAATAATTCAATTCGGACTGACTAACGCATCCTTTGTTTTAATGTATCTAATGAATAAAGTGTTTAAGGAATATCTTAATGATTTTTTCATAGTATTTATTGTTGATATATTAGTATACTCTAAAAGCTATGAATTCCATGAGAATCACTTGTAGAATGTTATAAAGACTCTTAGAAGAAATGAAATATATGGGATGTTTAAGAAGTTTGAATTTTGGAATTGGTAAATTTATTTTCTTGGACACATTGTCTCCAAGGGTGGAATATCTATTGATACTTCAAATACAAAGGTAGCCCAAGAATTGCCAACACCAATGAGTAAAACTGAGGTATATAGTTTTATTGGTTTATAAGGTTAATATTATTGTTTCACCCATAATTTTTCCCAATGGAAAAACCCATTAACCAAGCTCACACATAAAGGGGTTAAATTTGTTTGGACAAAAGTGTGTGAATAATGGTTTGAATAATTAAAGAGATGTTTACTCAATTAAACTATCATCACTTTCCCATATGAGAATGATGGGTTGTTGATATATAGTGATGAATCAAGGAAAGGACTTAGTTTTTTCTTATAAAAATGATAGTGTTATTGTATATGAATCAAGGTACATAATTAAGAATGAACAAAACTACCTAACTCATGATCTTGAGTTAGAAGTAGAAATATTTTCTCTAAAGATATAGAGAAATTATCTCCATGGTGAAATATTTGAGATATATACTGATCACAAGGGTATGAAATATATTTTCCCATAGAAATAACCTAACATGAGACAAAGGAGATGGAATGATCTACTCAAATATTATGATTTCACAATACACTACCATCTAGGGAAGGAAAATATGGTGGCAGATGCTTTTAGTAGGAAGGACCATGGAGTTATGAATGATATCAAAGTTGAAAAGGATCTTATGTTCATGGATCTAGTAAATATAGATATGAGAACTATTTTGGAAGATGAAACATCACTACTTTTTTAAATGGTTTCCAAACCATCTTTATTGGAAATGATAAAAACTTCTCAGTCTGATAATGAGGAGTTTCAAAAAAAATTAAAGTTGTGAATGATAGGAGACTAATTGAATTTGTATTTGACGATGGTATTTTGAAATTTGGGGAAAGGCTTTGTGTTCTATAAATACCTAGTATAAATAGGTAATTATTGGATGATGATCGTCTCTCCAATTTCTCTATACATCGTGGTAACACTAAGATGTAATTATATTTAAAGGAACATTTTTTGTGGGACAACGTAAAGAGGGAGATTGCTGATTATGTATCGAGATGTTTGGTTTTTAAATAGGTTAAGGCTGTAAGACAAAATCCTAGAGGAGCTAGGTAACCTCTTCCTATACATGTGTGGAAATGGGATGATATTATGATGGAATTTTTCTTGGGGCTATCAAAGACTTATAGAAGAAATAATGTGATATGGATTATTGTTGATCATATTACCAAATCATCACATTTTCATTCTATAAGAGAATATTTACCACTTGAGAATTTAGAAAGACTTTACATTAATGAAATTTTAAGACTTCATTGTGTACCCATATCGATTTTTTCTAACCATGATCCTCGTTTTACATCATGATTTTGGAAAATTATTCAAAATTCCCTAGATACTGAGCTTCGTTTGACAAATGCCTACCACCCTCAAACTAATGGATGATCAGAATGAACTATTCAAACCTTAGAAGACATGTTTAGATTATTCTCACATGGCTTTCAAGGTATGTGGGATCAATATTTACATCTATTATAATTAACCTATAATAATAGCTTTCATTCAAGTATGAAGACTACACCATATGAAGCAATACATAGAAAGAGATGCCGTAAACAAATTTTTTTGGATGATATTAGTGGTGGAAAACTCATAGGCCTAAAATATGTTAAGGAAACAATGGAAAAGTGAAGATTATTCAAACACATATCAAAACAACTCAAAGTAGGCAAAAGGGTTATGTCGTTAACAGAAGGAAATATTTGTAATTTCAAGTAGGAGATCACATTTTCATGAAGGTATCTTAATGGAAGAGTGTTATAAGTTTTTTAGGAAGGGTAAATTAAATTCCAGGTACATCTTACCCTTTGAAATTCTGGAACAAATTAGAGTTATAGATTACCATTTGGAAATATTGCAAAGTCTCCCCAAAGTTCATAATGTGTTCTATGTATCACTGTTAAATAAATAAATTCCAGACCCAACACATATACTCAACAAAAAATAAATAGAACTAGAACCTAATCTTCCTTATTGTTAAGATCCTATCATGAATCTTGACACTATAAAACAAGTGTTGAAAATTGGATGACTCTTCTAGTAAAATTTCTTTAGAGAAACCATAAAATGGAAGAGGAAATGTGGGAACCAGAAGAACTTATAATGAAGAACCACCCAAATCATTTTATGAATTTATATTCTAAAAATATTGAGGGAAAAATTTTCTGAAGGTGGGAATAATTTAATTCCTTGAGCTTCCATGATATGCTTCTTTTTAAATAATACAATATCTTTTGCTACAAGAAACACTGAGTTCGAGCGTACCATTAACTATCAAACTAGCAATTTAAAAATGCATTTATGAATAGTATTAACCAAATTATGAAATTTATAAATTTTATTTTGCGAAATTGAATTAATTTTTTAATTTAGAACATTGAAATTAGCTTATGGTGATTTTTTGTTATTTTTATGAAAAGATTCAATTTTTGCTCAATTGTGAAAAATACTCCATTGTTATAAAAAACTGACTTTTTCATGTGAATATTATTTTTTGATAAATCGATTTTAAACTAAAAATAGATAAATAATATATATATTAATCCAATATAGTTCATTGAAATAATTTTATAATATAATTAGATATACTTTTTTTAGAACTTTTGAACGTCACTTTTACCCGCCTTCTAGCAACATCTACGAGATTTGAATTAAATTCCATTTTATCTCTCATCTGAATTGAATTTCAAAAAATAGTCACACACGGTTTTAATCCGTATGAAAAATGTGGTCTAATATGATCAGGTTAATATTTTTGAATATTGACTTTTAGATTTTATTTACCAAGATTAAAGGTAAATAGGGTAATTAAAGGTAGAAATAATATTATAATAATTTAATATTACCCTAACACTTGTCCTAATTTCATTGAATAAGTTTTTTTTACTAAAATAAACCTTAGGTCAAAAATATGATCATTTTTGGGAAACTTGTGTTAGATTAAGACGTTTATTATATTTTATTTAAAGAAGAGTTAAAAATGTCATATTCAAATTTTAATAACTATATCATTTTAATATGAGGTTATATAAGTGGTATGGTTGAATATAGATTAATTTATAAATCAAAAATGTTTATCTACCTAATGTTAATTTATTTATAATTTTTGGAAATAAATAATAAAATTAAATGGTGACATAATAATGATGGAGTAATTGAGTTATTAAAGAAATATTAAATTAATTATATAATAATATTAAAATAAATATACTTTGACTTAATTAATTAAATAAATGAATTTTTTAGATAACATAAACATGTTAGTGACAAATTTTAAGTATTGGTTTGAATTTATCATCGTGATTTGATATTTTTTAAAATGAAAATATTGAAAAATATCAAAATTGACATAAATAATACTTTAAAATAAATAATAATTTATTAAATTTTATAAAATTCATAAAAATACCAGTTTAGGAAAAATAAGTAGGATAATTTTAAATATGTCATAAATGATACAATTGGGGTTTTTTTGGAATTTTATAGAACATATATAAAACCTATATTACAAAATTACAATTTAACCCAATAAGAGTTAAACTATTTAACTAAGGGTTAAAATCCAAACAATAAGGATAATTTTGTGACCTAAACGTGTATAAAATTCACTATTTGAGAGGATTTAAAATCATCCTCATCTTATCCCTGAAATAACTCACTTTGGATCTATTTGAAACTGAAAAAAATATTATAACAATTTAATAGTTTTGGAGTTTCCCAAAGTGCCCCTCTCCTCTCTTATAAAAACCACATGTCCTTCACTTTTATTTACACATCTAAGCCCTTTGGATTAGAAAAAACCTATCCAATTATCTTAATAAATTCCAAAAATGTATCTTACATTCCATAATTTGGAAATAAATCTATTCTAATTATTCCTTTTGTGCAAATCAAAAGGAGACGCTCAAAGAAGAGGTAATTGTTTTACCAATTCCATTCAATTTATTTTCTTATTCTACTTCCTCCTCATATGTTTCTTCCACAAAAAAATAACTATAGTATAATCTACATAATTATCTATTTTTATGTTTATGTTACAGTAATATTATTCCTTTTATTCATCCTATGTATAAAAATACCACCATGTGTGCGTGCGTACGACTTACCATCTGCACATCCTTGTGTAATTTTTTATTCAACACTACTTTATTTAGGTAGGAATAATGATGAGTATAATGGATATTAATAATTAATATAACATGAAAATTATTCTATATAATTAATATAACATCTAATTCTATACCATTAAACTATCAAAGGAATGATAGTTTCACTCGTGTGTACGTACGGCCTACCGGCTCCACGGCGCGATGAGATTCATTTTCCATTTCAACCATTCTATAATGATTATAAAATTTATATGATGAGTAAAAATAATTTTTAATAACTTTATATAATTTTGGATATTAATAAAAGACATCCTATTCATAACAAACATGACTTTCACAACAAAACATTCCTAGGAAAATTAAGTAGTTAAGACTAGAAACAATAGTAATACTAAAATATTATTCACAAAATGATATAAGAGGACCATATATGATATCATAAATAGCGATATGGTTTGGGTATAATTTAATAACATACTTTAAACATTATACATGAGGTTAAAACACCCTCTAATAAAGTAAAGTACAAAGTAATAGTTAATTTCAAAATCTCATAAATATTTGAGGTTGTTTATACGTAAGAATCTACTGGGACACATTTACCATCTAGGTCTAGGTTTATTAAAAATGAATTTCAAAATATTATCGAAAATTTTTTAAAGTCATTTTTTACCCATGTTTGAATATTTATACAATGTTTTGAAAATAATCTTTATGTCATTTTCTAAATAGGGTACTTTATGAACTTTTCGATAAATTAAGGAAAGAATGTTTTTTTAACTTATACGGAGTGAGTAACTATTTTTATCATTATAATACCTTACCATTTTAAATATTCCCTTACAATATTATAGGTTTATTTTCATAAGAAACTTTTTATATTATAATTTCGTGGATCTTAAATAATTTCAAATTAAAAAAAGAGATATTTCACTCAAAGAGTTTTAATGAATTTATTAGATTATTTTCATCTATGTCAACATCATTTGTTGGAGTTTATGCTTGATTGAGGTTGATTTTTTATGATACAATATTCCATATTGTATTAATGGTTTTAGGATATGTTTGAAAATGTATGTTCTATTTTTATACGATTCAGGGTTTATGGTTAAAGTATTACTATTTCGTTTGCTAGTTTTAATATGAATGTTTATGTATTTCACCCTTTTCATATGAGTAATGCATTTGACTTAATAATTTATGTGTGGGGATCACTATATCCCATCAATGAATCTATAGGTCTCATGAGACAAACTAGTTTGGGTTTTTACCCATTTATATATGGTCTTGGTTTGAGGCATTGATTATGTGGTCATGATGTCTAGCATTTTGAATTACCTCATTATGTGATTAGTTATTGAAATTTTATGTGATTATTCGACTAGTAGAATATCCATGAGAATTTTTAAATGGAATTATTTTATTTATTATTTCTATATTATTCTGAATATTGTATTTAAAAGGCTTTTGTTTCAGTTTTATAGCTTTCCATAAACGTTTATGCTTATTTATGATAGATTCCGCTATATTATTTATCCTTAATGAGCATCTGGGATCACCCCTTTATTATGTTTCATTTTTTTACTGGATGTGAATAAGTATATTATTACTAACCTATAGGGATAATATAATGGATATAAGTTTTTTCAAAGGATACACTATGTTTTTTTAATTTCAATATGTAATGTAAAACTTATGTTTGTATCTTGTTTTTTCAAGGCTACTAAACTAATCGGTCCTTTGGGATTTGATTTCTTGTGATCATTCCAACGTAATAAAATAATTCACCAACTCTGATCAATTGGGGTCAGGACATTACATTGTATTCTTGGTACAGTCTCTTCAATTTTTTAGAATAGAAGTTGGTGCCATTGTCTATCAATATTGTATGAGAGACCAAGAACCAAGTGATGATATGGGAATTTTTGAAGTTGATTATATTCTTCATCCTAAATTTATTAATGGGTATTGAATTATACCACTTGGAAAAGAATTTTGTTTCAATAAGTATGTTCTTGAACTGCTTAGATGAGTCTTGGGGATATGGACCTGCGACATCCATTCCCCAAATGACAAATGACCAGGAATATTTAGCTCTATGTAGCAATTACAAGGACTGATGGATAAGGTTTTCATGAATCTGGAACACATGAAATTTCTGGATGAATTATACATAGTCTTGTATCATGGTTTCCTAGTAATATCCAAACCTCATGATTTGGTGGGAGATCCTAGTCCAGGATTGATGGGAGTCACAATAGACTACATGGACTTCTTCCATGACAGTGAGAATCTCTCCTTCTACTATGCATATGAGGATGATTATGTCCAATCCTGATATATTGAGGTATTTATTCTCATTTGGACCATACAGAAGATTGAAGTTTTTTTGATTCCAAATCTATTCCCTTTCAAACTTAGTATATCGGGATAATTTCTTTTTGGAGATCACAAATTATGGGATCCATCTATTTAGGGGTGTTTGTAGGTTTATCGTACTTTGGGATGGTGCTAACCTGATCAATTTATTCCACATTGCATTCAATGATCGATGAAACCCTTATTCGATGGGTGATATGACATATTGCTTTATCCTAATCAGGTTCGGCCAGGATGGTGGATGAATTAGATAATCTTTCGGCATGAGCATTCTGTGATCAGGGAACATGATTCAATGTGGGTAAAAAAGTAAACTCTTACATTAGTCACCTATTGCAGCCAATAAGGGTTCCAGTTCTTCCATTTTAATGTCATGTTCACCATTGATTTTCTTTATCACCAATTTTGAGTTCCATTTGATATTCAAGTAGGCTATGTGTGGAGGTAGGGATAATTCTAGTCTAGTGATGAGGTCTTGGTACTCGGCCACATTATTTGTGCAACCTTCAAACTGTAAGAAATAGTAGTGGAAAACAACTTTGTTTTGAGAGACTAATAAAATCCCTTCACCAACTTTATCGAGCTTCAGGTTTTCCATCTTCATGCCAATGAGACTCAAGGAGGTTCCATAAAAGTGCATCTCCCGTGTTTGGGAAGTGTCATGGGTGTAAAAAAACTCATCATATTTGATCTTGGTATCTTCTAGTGTTTTTTATGGGTTAGGATGGGTTGTGATAAAATCATTCAGGGCTTGTCCTTTCGCTAAATTCTATGATATGAAATAAATTACATATTGCTAAAGAATAACTTCCCATCCGGCCAATCATCCATTCAATATAGGGCAGACAAGGGTATAATTGATTGGATAAATATGATAGACCAGGTGTACTTTGTGGTGCTACAAGTAATGCCTCATCATTTTCACTGTAGAGATGAGTGAAATGATGTTCTTCATAACATTCTAATATATATTCTTAGTACCTATCATTGTTCGGTTGAGGTAGTAGAGATTATTCTCACTTAATTAATAATTTTTATGTTTGAGGAGGGTGCCCAGTGAGTGTTTCATGGTAACCACATATAATATGAGTGGCCTCCCTTCCACTATAGGTATTGAAACCAGTGGGTGAATCAAGTACTTCTTGAGGCACTCAATGGATTTTTGAAATTCATCATCACATTGGTATGAAATTATATTCTTCATTATCCTATGGAAGGTTAGAGCTTTTCTAGTTAGGTTGGCTATGAATCACCAAATGTAGGTGATGTGAACTTGGAGTCCCCTCAGTTCAATGAGATTTCTAAGGGTGACATCACTAATATAGAACTGGTCTTATATGGATAAAATTCAATGTTGCGATGGATTACCACGAAGCCAAGGAAGTTTCTTGATGTTTCCCTAAATGAAAATTCTAACGGGTTCATATTTAAACTATAATGTTATAGCTTTCCAAATATTGTCTGTAGATCTGTGAAGTGATCACATCACTTTCGAGATTTAACAACTAGATCATTGACATAACACTCAGATACCCTTCATATGAATGGATTAAAGATGTGATCTATATTGTGTTGATATATGTCACATTTATTAACTAATCCAAATGGAATGACGTGATAGTAGAAGATCCCTTGTGGTTCTCTAAAGGCAGAAACTTCTTCATCTTTGGTGTCCATCATGATCTGATTGTACCCTAAGTTCCCTTCTATGAAAGAAAGGGCATGGAATCCAGTAGATACATCAATCAAGAGTTCTATAATCAAAAATTAGAAATCATCCTTCAGAAATTTTTTATTAAGGTATCTAAAGTAAATTTAAATACTAATTTTACCATCATTTTTCTTAATGGGGTTGATGTTGGAAAGCCATCTTGGGTATTGAACTTCTCAGATGAATTTGGATTTAATAAACCTATCAACTTACACCTCTAAATTGGTGTAATGATATGGTTGCATCTTCTTGGAAACCTTCTTGAATCCTTGATTCTTATCGCATTGTCCGAGATGGTGCATATCCATATATGGATTCAGTCCGAGCATTTCTATTTAGTTACAAGAGAATGCATATCTGTGCTTCTTTATAAATTCAATTTATATATCTTTCTCTTTGAGGGGAATGGTGAAACTAATCAGAGTAGGTCATGGGTCTTCTTTTATTCCTATATATATATATATATATCTTATCTCATTAATGGTAGTGGATACACCTTACTTGAATGGCTGAGGGGCATTCCTAAGTTCATCCTCATCCTCTTCCATTTCTGAGTCTGTGGAGACATTTTCAGGTGAATATGATAATCTGGGGGATTTTGTGTCACTATCAGGGTGAGGGGCGCTATTAGAATAGGCTTATTCATCCCTTTATATCTTATTATCCACAAAGAGATGTCGAATATTATTGTATTTTACACTATCATTGAGGGCAGGAGGGGCTTGGACCTCTAGGACCAGATCCGTTACCTTGACTAGTTTTATGGGGAGTAAAAATTCATTGTAAAGCATATTCTAGTGATTACCAAGGGAGGGTCCAAATACATTAGGGGATGAAACCTATATATCATCATCCTCCATTGGTTTCTTTCCTCCCTTCTTATAGAAAATACACTTCAGCAAAAGTGTCTCTGTAAGTGTTGAAGAGGGCATTGTCACTATGTTGTATGCTGACTTTTCCAATGATGGGGTACCTCAAAAACTTATGGAATGTTGAAGGTACTGCCATGTGGATATAGAGATAGGGCTTTCAAATTATGACATTCTATGTGGTGTCTTTATGGATAACCATAAAATTAGATCTTGATGTATGATACCCCAACCGAGCTTTGAGGTTGATCTTCTTGAGAGGTCTTTTCTCACTCTTATCATACCCCTGATTGGTCATCTTTGTGGAAGATAGGTCCCCTTCACCATATCACAAAAATCAAAGGGTTTTAATTGGTTTGAGATTGGTCCTAAAAACATTATAAATTAAATAAATTTGGATATTTAAATTATTGAGTCTTTCCAAGACATATATGGGTCTGATGTGCCCTTGAATTTCCTCTTATAGATCTTGATCACTAAATGAGATTGTGACATTATATTCTGAGGACATGGAATCCACTTGATATACCTCAGCTATAGTGACTTTTATCTAAAACTCCTATGGGATTTGGATGGATTCAACAAGTGCCTCCCTATGTTATTTTGAAATATGGAGTGCATCAAGGATCAAGAGATTGGCTAGGAAAATAGCATGTTTTTTTTAGAAAATCATATTTTTGTGCCAAATTTTGGTGCTTTACAATATGGATCTTCTCCTAAGAATGTGGTTTAGAAGCCAAGATATTTGAGGTAGAAAATACTAGGGATTGTGTAGAAGTTGTTAGAATATTATCTTTCAGAAGTTCGGGTCCCGTTAGCCTTCCCTATTGCTTGGGTTGATCATATTGAACCCATTCTTGGTGGTCACGTAAGATAATCATATACGGGCGACTTCTGGAAGAATCTGGGTCACCCATGCCTCTTCTAGGCCTATTGGAGAACTTTACCATGAATCTAAGTTTCTTATATTTCCTCCATGGGGACATGACCAGAATATTGGGTCTGACCACATCCATTTTGTCCCCTATATCCTCTATTTTGAAACATGTGAACTCTTGTTCCCCAGTTATGTGCAGGAAATTCAAATTTTGGGGGATATTCATCATTGGAGAAGGGTTATTCCAAGTGTATCATATTTAAATAACCAAATATAATCTCTTCATTCAATGAGGATCCCATTTTGTGGGGTGGTTCCCATACTGTAGATGTTGTAGGGAAGAAATTTGTAAGAGTTAGGGCTTGTGTTGGAGCATAATAGGATTCCTACTCTTCTATTTATTCCTACTTCTGTTATTCATTCCTACCTTTTGGAGGAACTTCTTATGTCTTTTTCTTAGGTGGTGGGGATATTGAGGTTTTGTAAAACTATTCTTCTAGGTTTTCATGAGCTCAATAAACTATTTTTCAAGTCATCCAGTTGTCAAACGTTTTCACACACCTGAACAAAACATTCTACCATCCATTTTCTTATTCTATTAAAATGGTAGTTATATAGACTACCTTCTCTAGGGAGTTTTCTAATGACACCTTTTGAGAATCATCCATGCCTTTAAAGATGTCTTTGAAGATGAAGAAGTCATGGATATTATGACCCAACATTCTATAGTAAGGGAACTAGTCAGGATGGTCGGTAAGGTTGACCTCATCGGGCTTCCTAGGTTATGGGAGCCTAAGCCATTTATTATCCATGGATGCTAATAAATAACTAGGGACTTCTTCATTTCATAGTGAGTGTAATTTTTTCATCAACTCCCCAAATCTCTTGTGACCCTGATTTATTTGTGCTTCTAGATGAGGGTGATTCTGTAATTTTTTCTACTCCATAGGCAGTGATGGGTGGTTTGGAGTCTACATAGGTGCCTGAATGGGCATGAATATTGGATTGAGAGTGAAAATTGCATCTTCTAATTTTCCTATCCTTTTCCCCAATGCTATGGTCATGAGTTTATTTTCCCATCGGATTCGTTGAATAACCTCCTAAATATGTTATTTTGTTTCAAAAAACTACAGGAATACACCAAGATACTACATGGGGATCATAGGTATTTACAACTAATCACTTATGTTTTCATTAAAGAGCTCCATAAGTTTTTATTGTGATATAGGGATGTTGATTGAATAGGATAATAATTTCTATATCTCTATGAAGTAATACACCCTATAATTTTAATGTTTTTTGTAGCTTTCTTGATCGACAATCATTCTTTTATTCAGTGTGGAGATGAACTATTAAAGGAACCCACAATTAAGGCCTTCACATCCTATAATAAATCATACTTGTAGGTTGATATATAGAAAAATGGTTGGCCCCATCAAATTATTTATAGAACACCTCAGCTTTATTTCCTCCTTATGATCTCGAGGTCCCATCAACATCCCACATCAGGATACGTAGTGTGTGAGATTTTTTTCGGTGTCTCCTACACCATCAATATTAGTGAATGTTGGATTTATGAATTTGACTAGAGTTGGAGTGCCCTCCACCAATTATGTATATGGTTTCCTCTCAGGGTGCATAGGTGTGAGTAGCCCTTCCTTGGCTTCTATTTGAGAATCCAAGGAATTGATGAAGTTAAGTAGCTCTGAGTGCACTGTTGTCTGAGATGCCTCTCATCTATATGGAGTGGGTGGGGACTAACAAGGTGGTCCCACCTTCATCTCCCACTAATTCTCATTGTGTCCTACGAATGAATGATTTCACTAGAGAGGTATATTATGTCTCCATAATGGAGGGAATTCATGATCATTTTAAACTTCATCATTTATGTATACTACCTTTCTTGATATGGAGATAATATGATGTTTATATTCCATTCATGCTAGTGGATTGACTAGGGGAGGGAGAATAATCGTCTATGCTTAGATACAATACCCAGTGGGAAAATTTCCCCTAAGTATCTCCGCGTTGAGTTGTAAAAGAGTTTGTATTTCACTCTCATATTATGACGATTTTTCCTCCATGTAAGTAATATCAACTCTTTTGTATGATGGTCAGGATATAGTTGCACCTTTCACTTTTTCTTTGGTAGTGTTCCACCAGAGAGGAGGAAGATCGCTATTTGGTGGTTCCAGATTCTGGATCCTTCTCTGGTTTTGGGTGAATGCAACCTTGGTTGGTGCATCCAAATCACCCTCCTCTCGGGGTATATCTTCCATATTTTATCCATCTACATTTGCATCTTTATCAATTTTTTTCATGTTGATCGTGATGACATTCACATAATAATATCATGAAATGGTTAGTGTTCCATTACTTTCAATGAAATAGGATGATTTTGCACAACTTTCATTTGGGTTTTTATTTGATCCTTTATAAATATTGTGTCTTTTTGGCTTGAGAACTTGATGGGGTCTTGTCTCTTTTTTCATATGCTTCTCCCATCTTGTCTGATAAATGGTGACTTTTAGGGATTTTTTAGTTGTGGTTCTCGTATATACCCCAACCAACATAGGTTTGTCTTGTGGTGGGAGGGGTGGGTGGGGCACTGAACATTTTCCTTTGAACCTAGTGAAGGCCAATTCTTTTTGTGATTATAATGATGATGAAAATGCCCTCATCCCTATTAGGGTAAGGGTTATATGGGGAAATAATTGGTATTGATTGTTCGTGTTGTTGAGGATCCAATGATTCCATTTAGGGACTTTATGATTCACTAGATGGACATGCATATATAAATTCCCCCGTCCTAGTGTAGTAGGGATGATATAGAATCAACACTAATTTTCCCAAGACCCTCTCAGGGGATGATAAACCATGAAACAATGATTAATATATTAATTCCCACAACCCAGCAAGCTGGAGTTTTCTCACAGCTATTGGGGACATGTCTGGAATCCTCTCGGTAATTGATGATCTAAGGGGTGGACGTGGTGGTTGATATTCCCCTAGCCCATAGGGCTAGGCCCACTCTAATATGACTATTATAGAAGCTTCTACTTTGTCCCTTTTGATGTAGCGCAACTATGAATGCATGGGAGATGGGTTCGATGGTATCCCAGGATGAGAACCATTCCTTATGGGAATTTTTTGGGTGATCGAAACATCATTATTCATGTTTGAAATTCATTATCACTACTTTGAGGGTCTCAGTGTGATGTCATGTTGACTATCTACTCCCTTCATTCAAGATGTCTAAGCATTGTTAATGAAAGGGTATTCTGTTGTAGTGACCTACTGGATCAAGCAGTACACATTCCCCTAATTTCTCTAGAGGCAATAACATTATTGGGTTTTAAACCTGAGGGGTTATTTTGTTCCAAGGGTTTCTGAAAGTTTAATTATCTATATTTTACCCATCATAAAATATATATACAGAAGGTGTCTTTGGAGATCAATTGTCAAAGTATCATGATGCAATGGTGGAAAGCATGGTGTATATTTGTGTTGTGCTTTTCTGCTTTCTGATCTTGAGCTATGCAGATAATAGCCAGGTCTAGCTGACAACAGAGTATCTTGATTATATGAAGATGACCATCATATCCTAGATAAGGGAGATGTTAAGGCTTTAGTCGCTGATTATTTTTCCACATATTTTGGCATAGATAAGGCATAAGTTCCTTTTTTTAGATCATCTGGGATCTCATAGTCAGAAGTAGAGAGGGTCCAGAAAATTATGGGAAGGTGAATTCCTGCTAATTATCTCCATATTATAATGTTAGACTCCTCCTCATCAAACATACATGCCTAAATCTGGTCATAACATAGAATATGGATCCGATGGTCGCCAATTGATGATAGTGGAGTGTTGATGTAATTTAATAGGAACCCATAAGTAGTAGACCTCGATGTTTCGAGCACCTCTATATATGAAGGCATTGGAGTTTTGAACACCTCTTTGTATGGAGTGGTCTAAGCAAGGGGAGATTTCCTTGTCCATGGGAGATATAACCATGGGGAGGTTTACCATAGTATATGTCATAAGTAGAGTTTCTATGATCTATATTCACACTACCATGAAGAGTACTATCATGGTAATGAACATATTCATCTTCTGATTCAATAAAAGAGTCGACATACCCTTGTGGTGGTGAGAATGTGTCTCAAAAAACCTCAAGTAAACTACAATTGAGAAGATTAGGAATATGGGCCATGTAATACATTGTATTTTTAATATGTATACCCACCTTTTGGGATTATGCCGGAATATGATCCTACTATATGACAGTTTCCAAAACTTGTATATGATCATCTACTACTATGGGAATATTCACCAACTACTGAGAAGTTGTTAGAATAAGTTAATAAGTTGTATCATTATTGAGAGGAATATGGAACTATCCTAAGGCATGTTCCATTATCACTTGGTAAGACTTAGTTATGATGGTAATATGATCCTGGTCTTGAGCCCTTGGTATATACCACTGGACTTTCTTGAAAAGAGTATGAGACAGCCTAGAGGAGTTTTCTATTCTTAGTGATCCCCAATTAGAACAAGAATATAATCCTAGTCCAAATATGCATTCCCTGTCGGAATATGTCGATGGACCTCTGAAATTAGAGAAGGGATATAAGTAACCTCCTATATTTCCTTGGAATGATGTTGGGGTAGTCGTCCGTTGATGGAAGTATGATTATGCGCCTTTATTATGTGATATATTGGAATATACCAGGAAAAATCACTAACATGAATATGTGCATTTACTAAGGATTGTTCCATTCTCACTTAGTTAGACCTAGACATAATGGGGATATCTGCCCGATCCTAGACCTTTGGAGTATTCCACCATACTTCCTTAATAGTAATATGATCCTATTCTAAGGCTTGTGATCATCTCACATAGTGATCCTCGTCCATAACATGGATCTAAGATCAATATTGGACCTTTGTAATATGTCGTTGGGATTTTTTTAACAATCCTAGGACCTTATTCCGAGGCATGATCCTCTCTCACCTTGTTATCCCTAGATGTAATAGGATTATGACCTCAATCTGATGCCTCATCCTTTATCAGAATATGTTGATAATCCTTCTATATGGGAGAAATAATGTGTGATTTCTCCAGTAAAACCTCTTGTTTGCACTGATTAGAGTGTTGAGTTTCCTTGGATGTATGGATAGGAGTATGTCCTTATCCCTTTATCTGTAACAGTTCTATAATATTCTAGTAGAGTTCTTTTACTATTTCTAAAATATATCGGAATTTTAGCAATGTGTGTGTAGGGATATAAGCTTGCACGTTTTTCATCTTCATTATACACTGGAAGATGTTTTCTATTGAAGTGTGTATATGTTCCCACTTTTTTCCTCCTTGTACCATCAGAATATATAGATGAGATTCTTTCATGGGTGTAGGGATATGATCCTCCTCCATTCCTATTATAAGAATATTCCCATATACGTGTTCTAAGTGAGCATAAATATGAGCTCTCTCACTGGTTTCTGTCAGAATATGCTGGTATACATCATCATTAAGAGTGGGAATATGAGCCCTTTCTTAGGTATTCAACTTCTTACAACTCTGATGATCCTTCCTTGTTTCCCGTGAATTGGTATCCGAGGCATTAGTGTGTTAGGTGGAACCCTTAGCAATCATTTGGTGGGTATCCGTGGGAAGGTTTTGGCAACAGCGGTGGACAAGTGCCCTCCTCAACAGCACATGAACTGAAAGGGAGTTGTATTTGGATTCCTGGTACACCTTCATCAAATACTGAAGGTGGTAGTTGTCATGATCTAGGTTAAGCTCCTGAAGTGGTTGGATGGTGTGTTAAGAGATACTAACTTAGTAGGAGCATATCCTGGGAAATGCGAACTCACAAATTTTTATTATTATAGAACCTCAGGGTATGTTTTCATCGTCGGGGTTGTACTGCATCAATGTTACTCCTAGACCATAGTGTCTTCCACATAATTTTGGAGTTGTTGAGTAGGTGATATCGCTTTGCAACCTGCATTGGATACAGCCGCAGATGATTCAACAGAGTGAACATTGTATGATGAATAAATTGTCTTGAATTAGGATGTTGATAGAAGTATTTATATTTTTGAAGAAGATAAAGAACAAGTCTATCGATTAGTACAATATTGTAGTCATAATATGCCCAATCAGGTATGCATGGTTAACACAATATTT
This sequence comes from Viscum album, assembly GCA_963277665.1. NCBI lineage: Eukaryota > Viridiplantae > Streptophyta > Magnoliopsida > Santalales > Viscaceae > Viscum > Viscum album. Next base: position 2,016,034,232 of record OY728130.1, on the reverse strand, counting down.
CTTCTATTCCTGATTCATCTATTCTACTCTCTTGGAATTATCAAAGTAAGGATGGACTAATTTCGTATCAACCCTGGTCATAAAAGATCATCTTTAGAATAATATTGGTCTTACTGCTTTTTTTCTTAGGGATTCAAAATAAAGTGGCCTAGCATAAGATTATTATATAATTTGAGATATCCACATATGGCATGTCAATTTTGTTGGAGTATGGGGTGCAAAAAAATGGTTCAATGGATTAAAACCCATCATTTTCTATTAAGAAGATTCACATTGGGTTCACCATTTTTGTTTCATTGGGATTCAAGGCTCTGTTGAAAAACCCTTATTGAAGTTGGATTGATTTGGCCCAATTGATGATTGTGGGGGTGTTTGTGTTGGGAACAATCCTGATCATCATGTTACCATTGTTTCTCTTATCAAAAATTCTCAATGGTTCTCTCATATATAGATAGGTATAGACCTACTTTCCCAAGTCCATTGGTCATAAGGGTTTTTGGGTCCAATGACTCTTGGGGAGTTACATTGGTCGAGAGGATGGAAAGTTGGGATCATTTCACCCTTTTAGATGGGATTTTTTCCTACTCTGGGACTCTATAATACATCTAAGATATGTTTGTGAATCTTTTCCTAATCCTAATATAGGACCAGCTACCCTAACAAAATTATCATGCATAAGTTCTCTTTCATGTGAAAAATATTGGGGTCTCTTTAGTGAATCCATATGTATGTGTGTAAGGTTCTCTATTATTTTTCAGTAATAAGTGGTTTCTTATGTGTTGAAGTCGTATAACAAAGTGCTTCAGAATTGATTGCCATGAAAGGAGGAAATTAATATTTCGATGAGGTGATTGTTCCATTATGAGGATTCTTACATATCCTAGTTACTATATGAATCAAAACCAACATAGTTTGTTTGACCTATATAGTTTAACATCTTGTGGAGAGGACTTATATAAGTGATCTAGGACACCAAGTGTTCAAGCTAAAGTCCAAGAGGGACATCCTACATATCCCGATTATGGTGAGAATCAGAGTTATCATAGTTCAGTTGTTCAGGGATTATACATTGAGGTTTCCCTTATCATTGTGGAGACTCATGGTGTAGATGACATGATTATTGAAGTCTCGTAAGCCCACATAATCTATGCTCGGTGTGAGAAACAAGGGATGAAAAATGATCATTTTTCATTACTCGTGATGTGGAAATTATATACTAGGACTGTCCTAAGAAGATTTATTATAGATCCTGGGCATTAGGGAGACCTCCAACATATCCTGGTTATGGAAGGAATCAGAGTCATTGTAGTTAATTTAATTTCTTTGTTCGCCGATGGATGTGATAGAGTGATCAGTACATGGGAATGATTGGGTCCCAATGGTTAAAACAACATCAACATAAGGCTTACATAAAAATAGATGTTTTTTGAGATTGGGATTTAGGAATTAATCCTATGTATTCGAGTTATTATAGGAATCTTAGTTCTCGTAGTTCAATCTCTCCCTTAGTACTAGACCTAATGTAGATTCCCTTGTGTTGAGGTGAATGTGGCATGCCACTTGTTGGGGCTTACATACTTATTTTTCCTCAGATGGTGGAGACTCATGATTTGAATGATATGAATATTTCACATCCCTAATCCCACATGAGTTATCTTCATTATGAGAAACAAATTATTGAAAATGATTAATTTCATTTCTCTTTAGATATTAGATATGGAGCGCAAGACATAGAAAAGCATCCTATGTATCTTGATTACAGAAGGAATCAGAGTTATCATAGATCATTTGATCCGGAATCACACATTGAGGTTTCCCTAGTATTTTTTGGAGGTTTATAGTATAGATGAAGTGACCATTGTAACTCCCTAAGCCCACATAAGTTATATTCTTTTTGAGAAATAAGAGTTGGAATGTAATTAATCCCATTACTTGTGAATGTGGGACTTATATGTTGGGATCACCTTGGATGATTAATATGGATCTATAACCACTAGGAGGTGTCCTAAGTATCTTGGTTATGGTAGGAATCATAGTAATTGTAGTTATATTAATTGACGTTTACACACTTAGGTTGACCAATTGACCTATCCTGCTTGTTTGCTTGACATGCACTCATTGTCTGCTCATCTTGATATGTAAGACAGTATCTTTCTGGAATATCATAATACAACAAAATGATAAATTTGGTATTTATAATGGACTTAATATAACCCGAGTGGAATATCCTAATGTTGTGGCATGATAAAGGTTTAATTTTCCATAGGACATCGCATGACCCAGATGGTCTGTTCTGGAGACCATCACATAACCTGGATGACATGTCCAGAGGGTGCCAAATGATCTAGCTGAATTTCCTTAACAACATCATAAGATCTAGATGACATGCATGGATGGAATCAAGAGAGTCAGTACGACATGTATAAGAGGGTGTCTCATGTATTGGATGACATTCCTAGAGGTAATTGTGATTCATAGACAACATGTGTTAAGGGTGTCACGAATCTCAACTGACTTTCCCAGAGAGTATTGTGATAGCTTAATTGATGCCCATATGTGACCGAGATACTTTTATAACATGAGTGAGAACCATTATGTGATTCATTTGATGTATCTGAAATATGTTGAAAGGCTTGTGTGATAGGGCTAGAGGGCTTTGAGAGACTGAAGTGGTGTTCCCAGTGGGGGACCGTGTGACTTTCTCAAACATATCTGTAACATTTATTGTAACCTAAATATCATGATGAAGAATATTAATGAGATCTAAATAACATTTCTTGGTGTTTTTTGTGTCTTATATGGATCACACGAAGCACATGAGGGTCAGTGAAAATGTTTTCCTCTTATGTCTTCCACCTTTAATCTTTTTTAGAGACTTTATATTGTCAATACCATAGATTTATTCAGAGTCAATTTATTTTGAGTCTCACATTATTTGAAATATGTGCATTATGTTCTTCTGAAATATTAGAAGAATTACTCCACATGATCTATGAGTGACCATACAATGTGATTTTATTCATTCCATATGATCGCTCTGGCTATTGTTTGGTACAATACCTACCGTTAATGATTTCAGCCACTCCAAGAAATGTTCTCTAGAACCGATGAAAAATTTCTTGAGTTAGTTCTCTTCATCATGATTGGTAATGGTCCTATTCATTTTTTATGTTTGGGTGGGGGATTTATTGGCCTTTCCACCCTAGTTGTTCTCTGGTTTTCATGGTATATCTGGTGTGGATCCGGCCGGAGTCAGTGAAGGGGTTTGGTTCCACATGTATTTGTGAGGCTTTTTCATGGATTTCTCTAAAGGTGACACCTGATTTTCAGTGACTCGGATTCCCTCTCATGAAATCCTCTATTATTGGATTATTTATAATTAATGGGGAATTTTTTGATCATGTGGTTATTCCGAAGGACTTATATATTTTCATTTTGACATGTACAAGGGACTTTATGATATCAAAATTCCATTTGAAAGGCATCCTAAAGATGCTTGATGTCTTGGTTGGGACATTTTGAAATTAAAGGATGGATTTTTGGGGGGTCTTCATGAGACCAGGGTGGATTTTATAGGAGTCTTGTAGGACTGCACTATAGACTTCCTAAGTACATCGTAAGTGTTTTATAACCATGATAGGTTTCCACCTCCTCCCTCTTTTATTTTCATTTTTTATTCTCCAATGGTCAAGGGTCATGCGCAATTACATGAGTAATGTCTAAGACAATTACTCTACCTCTAGATGGCGTATTGTGTTACTGATAGAGATATCACAAAGATGTGTGACAATTTGGTGGAAAATCCATTTTTACCTTGGGGAGCTAAAGGGGAAGCAAGATGTCTCCTAGAAATACTTGAGGTGCTTCACGCTATAAGGATGACAACCCAAAGAGATTTCTCAAGATGAGGCGGGGGAAATGATAGAGACCTCTGGTGTCTTGCGGGTCGTCAGGGGTGTATCTCATGATGTTCAGGGACTGAAAATGGCTCCTGAATCCTCCCCTCTAATTTCATTTTATTTATTTTATAGTCTCAAGGAGTTTATGCTACTATTTGAATTTTTTCATGGAAAATCATCATTCCCTTTGGTGATGTGTTCCATGATCTTTGAGACAATAAGAGGCCTCTACCTTTTCGACATTCCCCTCCCATTTCTAAAGACATTTAGTTGGATTGTGAGGTTCCTACTGCTGAAAACTGTGCGGCCTAGGGGAGCTTACCTGGCCACCTCCACATGTCCATTGGTTTTTTGAGGTTCCTTTGTGAGAGAATAAGGACTTGTCAATAGAAGATTCATGAGACCTGTTGCAGGCTAACCGCTACACTCGGTTCCTTCATGTGACCCTTTGTTGGTCACATAATCGCAAGTCACTTAGAATATCATGTGATATAAGAGATTTTTCAACTTTCTCCTTCCTTCTATTTTGTGGGAAAATAATTTCCATATTCAATTATTCCTTCCTTTATGATTTTTCCTATGCTCATTTGGCAGGCGTCAACAAGAATTGTTTCAATTTTATTTACAGAAAGAATTAAAGGAAAGTAAATAATATTTAAAATATATATAAACATTATTATATCATTTAAATCACATATATTCATTAAATTGATCCTCATTGACTTCTATGTCAATCATAATTGAAAAATTAATCTCATTGCTTCATGAGGCGTTAGTTCTCTATACAAACAAGAACTGTTATCGTATTCCCAAGGAATGGAATGTAAGAAGGTATATATGATATTATAATTTCATATGTACAATTATGTTATGAATATAATATATATATATAATTTAAATCCTTCCTTATATCCACCTTTGATAGGTGGTGATATAAAATGAATTAAATCAGTTTGTGAGGTGGTAGTCCTCGGAAAACATGATCAATGGTTTCATTTCCCATTTGACGGAAGAGGAAATAAATTTTGGTTATTACATTAACATAATAAAATATCAATAAATTGGATACACTAATTTTATTATATTATCATATTTTAAAATTATTTTATTGATTTGGAAGAGTAAATAAAATAAAAATTCTCGATTAATAATGTCAACTCTTCTTCAAAAAACCTTCTTAGGTTAGCACCAAAAGTTTTCTTATGAGGGTTTTATAATGAAAATAATAAGTCTAGTATGTGGGGATGGAACTAATTAAGGGATTTTGGTAGGTATTGTATGATAAAATGGGTTTTAAATGTTAATATAAGAGGAGATTGGTTTTCTTTTATAAGTATTGGATTGGATAAACCTAAAATATTTGAAAATAAAAAGGTGTACCCATGTTTTAAAAATTATCAAAAGGATCTAAAATGGATCTTTATAGAATACTAGAAAAGATAAGATCTAAATATGTCCATAAAATGTGTTTTTGACAAATTTATAGGATATTTTTCCCTTATCATTTTATTTTAACCCCTGATAAACTCATTTTAACATTAACACCGGTAATTAATCTTTACTATTTATACTATCCATTTTACACAAAAATTAAGTTGAAATTATTATATAATATAAATTATAATGATTAAAAATATATAATATATTTTTACAAATTACTTTCACATAAGTGAAAAAGTATAATAAAAAATGAACTTGTAAACATAATGAAAAATTGATTTTCTAAAGAAAATATTTTCCTAAGTACAGAAAGTTTTTATAAAACAATTCCTAATGAAATTGATTAAAATGAAAAAAATGGATTAATAAATATATGATATTACAAATATTAATTTTAAAACGTCTTAAAATAAAATGGAGCTTGTAAATATTTTAAATGAAAATAGATTTTTTAATAAAAATAAAAAATTGTTTACTTTTCATTGAGGAGATAAACTTTACATAAAATTTTCAAAAATTAACACAAATAATATTTTGAAATTTTGATTCAAAAAATGTTTCAAAAAAATTTCTAAAAGTTTTAAAAATTTATTTTATTAATAGTACATAAAAAACAATGAAATTTTTTTTTACAAAAAAAATGTATTTTCGAAACAAATAAATACTTTGTTAAAAATTAATTGCATGTTTATAAATTTATTTTCATTATATAAAACCTTTATACTTAATTTTAAAATTTTGGTTATTCATATTCAAATAGATAAGTTTATTAGCTAGGTTATAATAATCATGTTTGAATAGAATTATTCATAGTATATTGTGGTTTGTTAAAACATTTTTTTATGTGTAACACAAGATATTGAAGATAATAAATATATTCAAAAAAATATTTCATAATAAATTGGGGTGTTACAAGCTTCAAATATGAAAAACATCTAATCATACAATGTTTTGTATTTTATTCCCAATGTAAAATGGGTTTCATGTACATATTTGGATCCCCAAGAATACTAAACTGATTGGACCATTTGGATTATCTCCATTATATATATGAAAATATAATAAAGTTGAAAACTACTATACATTACTAGATTGGAGGATGGTACAGTTGGTATTAGAGGAAGTTTTATAGAAAGCTTGGGAACTAGATTTATGAAAACATAGATTAGGGAGCATAAACCTATGACCTAATTTCAGGATAATCCTAAGTATATGATAAAATCTTGAGGTTTTTTTAAAGTATAGATTGTGCGGTTTTCTAAAAAATGCATCCATTTATAGATACTATAAGTGAATTTAGTTTTGAAACATATTCATTTATGGGTATTAAACATAAAAGTTAGTCGAGTATATCTGGCCCATCATTTCAGTGCATGGTGAGGGTGTCCTTACTATGCACCTAGTTTGAAACTCTTGGGGATATTATTTAGTTAATTCAAATTTTCTTTACAGACCATTATGAAGGATTTCCAAATATTTTTATGAGTTACAGATATTACAAATAAACCAATTTTATTATTCTGAGATTAACGGTGCATAAATTTTCAATTTATGTCAAGAGTTACATGATATTTAGATTTATATATGATGATTTAAAATTTTTAATTTTATTAACTAATTAGATATATTTCATTTCATATAAATTAATCATGGAATAAATAATGGTATTAATACTAGTGTCAAATGTATAAATTTCCCTACTGAGAAAGAAAATACACTTGGTGTTGGAGCTGATCATATCATGGCTATATTAAGGAAACTTTCCTAAGTTATATCTAATAACATTTCAAATATGGAGCAATATGTTGTTCTATGACTTGATATACCTATGTCATATTATTTCATGTGGTACATTCATCCATATTTTAGGGGGACTACTAATATAGTGGTAGCTGGGAAATCCCTTGAAAAGATATTTCTCACCTTGGGATCCAATTAAAGGGAAAAGGTTATAATAGAAATATATTATATGAAAGGTGATACTGATCAATGGTTGTCATTGATCTATAATACTATGGAGGAACATGAAATATAATACATAGAATGTGTATCTCATAATTTAAAATTCTTCAAAAAATACTTCCCTCGTGGGAAACAAACTGAAATGAAGATAATGTTCATCAGATTATAGAAAAATAAAGGAAGAGGTGATTTGGATTACGAGTATAACTTTAAAATACTCTCTAGTTATTCTACACATTACAAATATAATATAGAAATAAAGATAGTCAATTTATTTAATGTTTTTAAAACAAGTCTCTAAAGGGTATTGGTTTCTAAAACTTTTACATCATATGATGAAATAGTTTTATCCACCATCAAATCAGAGAATTTTTTTTATAGATCCTATATATGTAAGAGGAATTAATAGAATAATAGTTTGTATGAACACAAATAAGAATTAAACATTTTAAATAAGAAGAATAAAATGAATATATTTCCATCATTTGAAAATTGTGGAAATAAACATCCTAGAAAATACTTTAAGGGAATGATAGTTTTTTACATGTTCAGAGACAAGGATCATATGGATTATAAATGTGTGGGAAAGAAAGAGACCACTTCTATCCAGTTTTTTGACTATAAATGGATGGGTTATTATTCAAACCAATATACAAAGCATCATTGGAATATACTACAGAAGAGGCTAAGGGGAGAAGGCCAAGTTTATGCGATCACTACAGCTGAGGTTGATGTTCTGAAAGATGTGGTGGTAGGTGCTTTAATAATATATTAAAATTTAGCTAATGAGTTATTTTATTATTTATCCTTTATCTATTTTATATCTTCCATGTTTTCTAAGAAAATTATATATTTCCCTACCACCTTGAGAAGAGAGTTTTTATTCAAAACTCTTAGTGAAAATTTCACTACAACAAGGATCTGTTAGGAAGTTACCATTATAACACAAAAACACTCTCTATTTTCTAAATATAATTTTATACTTATGGTTGACTTTGATGTAATCCTTTGTATGTAATGGATTTCAAAATATGATTCATTAATTTATTAAAATGAGACGGAAATTATGATTTGTAATGAAGATATATAATTACTTATCTTTAGAATAGATATTTTGTCATCTGGATCATGTATTGATCCAACCCCATTAGCTCTTTTGAATAGTATTTTAGGGGAATGAGAGTATAAATAATCTAATGATATAAAAGGAAATATTTAAATTAAGTATGTATATATTTTATAGGAATACATTTATGTATTTTTTTGAGAAAATACATGTACATACAGTAGAGAGTGAATTTAAATTTTATATTGATTTAATCCTTGATTTAGGACCCATATTAATAAATCCCTATAGAATAGACACTTTGGAATTTTTTTAGTTAATGAAATAGTTAGAGGATTTATGTGATAAGGGATTTATATTACCTAGTGTTTAACCTTGTGGATCCCATGTTATTTTCATCAATATGGAATATAGATCTAAAAGTATTTTATTTGACTATAACAAAACAATGAGATTACAATAAAGAACAAGTATCCTCTACCTCACATTGATGCCTTATTTGATCAACTTCAAAAAGATGAAAAAATTTCGAAGATTGATCTATATTCTGAGTATCTTCAATTTCTAGTAAATAATAAAAATATTTTTAATAAATCATTTCATATGATGTACAGACATTTTGTTATTATAATAATTCCCTTCGAATTTACTAATACATAATCATTTTTTATAGATCTAATGAATAGAATATTCAAGGAATATATTGATATTTTTATGGTCTTTTAAGATGATATCTTGGTTTATTATAGAATATATGAGGACCATGAGATTCATTTTTAGATCATTCTTGAGACTCTTAGAGGAAAATAGTTATATGGGAAATTTAAGAACCATGAATTATAGATTTAGAAAGCTTTTTCTTGGACATATTGTCTCCAAGGATGGAATATAAATTGATAATATGATGAAACATTCAGTCTAATAATGGCCTATCAAAATGAAAATAATTGAGGTAAGTAGTTTCATCAGTTTGTAAGGTTTCTATTATAGAGACTTACGATTAACATAAAATAATATTATATATTTTTTTATAAATATTTAGAATGCTAAAAAAGTACATGCCGGAGGACTATAGTAGTTTAGTTTATTTGGAAACTTGAAAAAAAATATTCTAACTTGGTGAAAGGTATTTAATTTTCCCCGAAAGATCTTCTAATTTAGTAATTCTACTAAAAATTGTTCTTCATAACCTAGGGAAAGGAGAAATAAGTAAGTGGTGATATCATATTCTCAGTAAGGGTAAACAAGGGAGGTAAACATAAGCATAAGGTTGTGAGAACGCGACCAATACATTATAATATCACACCCTACATATCAAAGAACATAAAAATAAATATTTTTATAAATAACAGCAGTTTATAAGATTTGAATCATAAGGGAATCAGAAGGATAATCCATGAAATCATAACATAAGAATAAGACGTGGAATCTGTAGCATACACATAAGAATAGAAAATCCGATTCTAAGGATGCCTAACAAGACCATCATAACATTTTAGGATTGGGATAATAATCAATGTAACTACTTTGGTATTAGGATTACATATCGTGTACCCTATTGTTTTGGGCATGGGATGCGCTCCCATGTACCCTCTTGTTTTAGGCTTAGGATGCCCTCTTGTGTACCCTATTGTTTCATGCTTCAGATTCCCTCTTATTTCAGGTGTGAGATTCCCTCCCATGTACCCTCTTATTTTAGGCTTGGGTTTCCCTCCCATATACCTTAATGTTTTGGACTTATTATTCCCTCCTGTTTTGATCTTGGGATGCCCTCCTGTGTTCTCTCTTGTTTTAGGTTTAGGATTCCCTCTTGTTTCGGGCTTGGGATCACCTCGCATGTAGCCTCTTCTTTTGGGAATAGGATTCCCTATTGTTTCAGGATTTGGATTCCCTTCCATTTACCCTATTGAACTCATAAAAATTTTATCATTACCCAATTTTTTTGAGGTAGATATTGGTCCCACCTGTCACATAATTATATCATACAAACATGTGCCACAAGATAACAAAACATTCATCATATCCTGACCCATAAAAATAGATTTGTTTCCTAAACATCATATCATAACCCATGAAATAAAGTGGGTATCACAAAAATAACATCATATAATTAAATATGGAAATATATAGGTCTCATCCTCATTTTATCAAATCATAACCCATGAAAAGAATCATGTTTCAAAATCATACAACCTGTGAAAGAGATATGGGTGTCACAAACATCATTCCACCAAAACACAAACCATTCAAGAAATAATACCAATGTTATTCTTGGATAATTTCCCCCATTAAATCTTAAAATAATGCAAAATATTTCATCTTAGATAGGAAATAATTTTTACAGGATTATTTAAAACATTTCTTGAGGAAAATATTTTTTTCTTCTTTGAAAAATTCTCTTTAAAATATAATGTATTTTTGAAAACATTTTCATGGAAAATAGTTCTGGAAACTTATAAATAAATACTGAAACATTTTAAATCGTTTTTCACCTTCAAACGTATAAAAGGTACTTGAAAACATTTAAACCACTTTTTAAACTTAAAACCTTTTTGAAAACATTTTTTTAGAAAACATGGATTTCAAAGAAAAGAAATCCCTGATTGAAGAGAGAAATAATGTAGTATTTTCTTAAAAACAAATTTTTAAGTATATTAAGTAAAAAAGTGTGTAAAAATGTAAAAATAAAAGAATATATCATTAATAACCATTGGATAAGAAAATTAATGAGTTCTCTTGAGATATGGATAATAATATTTCATTAATTAAATGATAATCATAAATATTATCGATAAACGATGAGATTGTAGCAATATATTATTACCACTGTGATAAATATGAATCATAATACTATGGAAAGAATAAAATTACATGAAATATAAAATTTCATTAAAAAAGATATATTAATGATATAATATTTCAAGTGGTATTATATATATAACACCCCAAGCTTCCACAGTATATTTCCCTTTCAATAATGCAGTAGCTTGTGTTGTACGCAACATGGAGTATTAACACACCACGACCAATGAAACTAGCTGTTATGAATAGTAATACCCACTTTTTGAAATTTTATAAATTTAAATTTTCAAAATGGACTTCATTTTTTGGATTCAAAATATCAAAATTAGCTTAGGGTGAATTCTGGGTATTTTTCTGAGAACTTTCAATTTTTTTTGAATAGTGAAAAACACTATGTTATTGTTTAAAACCGACTTTTTATTTAAATAATTAGTTATTTTATTTTAATTTATTTAAGGTCAAAATAGATACATAATACCTATATATGTTCAATTTAATTCTTTGGAGTCATTTTATAATAAGTTTAGATATATAAAATTTTATTGAACTTTTTACCGTCTTTTACCCACCTTCTAGGAGCATTTACAAATTTGCATTAAACATAATTTTACCACTTATGTGAGTTGAATTTCAAAAATACAAGAGACACGGTTGAAATCAGTATGTAAAATTTTGTTCAATAAGATGAAAATAATTTTTTGTAAATAGTAACTTCTGACTTTTAGTTACCACGATTAAAAGTAAATAGGGTAATTAAGGGTAAAAAGATATTATAATTACCCTGAAAAATGTCCTAATTCTATTGGATATGTTTAATTTGACCAAAAACAACCTTAGAAATAAAATATGAACCTTTTGGTCCACATGTATTAGATTAGGACATTTATTATTATTTTATTTAAAGAAGAGTTAAAAGTGTTAAATTCGATGTTTAATAACTAAACCATTTTTAATATAGGGTTACAAATAATATAAATTTGGCTATAAATATTAATTAGAGAGATAAATAATTTTCTAAATAATGTTATTTTATTCATAATTTTTAGACATTAAATAATTTAAATTATTTATGACACAATGATGATGCATTAATTACCTTATTAATGAAATATTAAAATAATTTATATTATAAATATCCAAATAAATGTAAATTGAAACTTATGATGAATTACACTAATTTTATAAGTAAATATGACATATTAGGGTTGATTAAATAATTTTTTTCCAATTAATAATTCTTTTATGATTTTCACAAAACCCAAATACTAAATAGTGTCAAAATTGACATAATTGATTTTTTAAAACAAATACTATATTATTAATTGATATAATATTCATAAAAATATAAAATTTGTCCAAAGAACATATATAAGGTTATATATATTAATAATTAACCACTTGGGGTTCTTTTGGTTTGTTATAGTAAGTTCATTAACCATATAATATAAAAATATAAAGAGACATGGTAAATGTCAAACTATTAAACTAAGAGTTAAATCTAAAACATAAGGTTAATATGGTGACATAAAACTATATAAAACCTATTTTTTGAGAGGTTTTAGACCCATACCCACCTTATTTTATAAATATATTATTTTGGATCCATTAGAAACCGAAAATGATTTTATTTTAAAATATTATTTCAATCTTTTCCTAAAGTGACCCTCACCTCTCTTATAAAAGGGTACTTCTATTTCTCTTAAATTAACACCTCCCAAGCCATTTGTCTCGGAAAACCCCTTCCTAAATATACTCCCTAACTTCCTCACTTCATCCAAGAGGCCTTAATTTGGTCATAAATGTTACCCAAGGATCCCTTTTGATCAAATCAAAAGGAAGAACCCGAAGAAGAGGTAAATATTTAATCACCTATTTCAAGTTATTTTCTTCTTCCACGTCCTCTTTCTTTGTTGTGTACATTCTAAAATAATAACTTCAATATCTTCTATATACTGTGATGTTATTATAAAAATGGTACAACCATATTAATTTTTCTATCCATCATATTAATGACAAAGTCACCATACGTGCGCATGTATGGCTTACCGTCTCCACATCATGGTGTAGTTTGTTTTTCAAACACATAATTATTTGGATGGGAATAAGAATGTGTATAATTGGTGTAAATAATAAATATAATATGATAATGATTCTGTATATATGAAATACCATCCAATTACATATGATCTCACCATCAATTAAATGATATTGTCGCTCGTGCGGACGTATGGATTACCGTCTCCACGAACGCGATGAGATTCATTCCCGATCGTAATCATTCAAGTATAATTTTTGTGATTAAAAAAAATTATGAACATAATATCATTATGTATATGAATCAAATACATCCTATCCATGAAAAACATGGATTACTTAACCAATCATATAAAGGAAAACGAATCAGTTAACACCTGAAACGATAATACTACTAAAATATTATTAACAAAGAAATATTATAAGATCATATATGATATAATATTTATGTATATGATTGTTTTATAATTTAAAATTATTAACTATTATAAAATAGGTTACCATACCATCGACTAAGGAAAAGTACAAGGTAAGGGTTAATTCTACAATCTCTTTACTTATCTGAGGTTGCCAATATGTAAGTATCTATTACAACCTATTTATCATCCACATCCGTGTTTTCCTAAAAATGTAATTCAAAACATTCTTACTATTTACTATAATATGTTTCTAAGTCATTTATACCCTTTTTTGACCATATATTTTTTTAAAGGAATCTTTCTGTCATTTTCTAAACAAGGTACTTTATGACCTTTCAACAAAATTAAGGAAATAATGTCTTTTTTTAACCTATCTGGCGAGTGCGGCTATTTTCCACCGTTATAACATTGTCGAAGATTCCCATAAAATATTATAACAATATTTTAAAAATAAATTTTTTATTTTATAATTATATAAATTTTAAATGATTTCAAAATAGAAATAGATATTTCTCTAAAAAAGTTTTGATTTCATCTATGTCAACATTCTTTGATGGATTTTAAGCTTGTTTGAAGTTGATTTATTATGATACAAAACATATATATTGTATTGAAAGATTAGTGATATGTTTGACTGTGTATGTTTTATTTATACACCATTTAGGGTTTATGGATAAATAATTGACATTTTGTATGCTAGTTTTAATACGAATGTTTTTGTTATGTTTAAACCTTTTCATATGGGGAATGCATTGGACTTAGTAAGTGACGGGTGGAGCCCGCTATAGATCCTCAATGCATCGGTAGGTCTCATGAGAAAAACTAGTGTCTTGGCACAAGGCATTAAAAAAATATTATTTTTATTCTTGGCATTAGGCCTTGACTATGTGGTTATAAAGGCTGGCATTATACATTCCATCATTATGAAATTGGCTATTGATATTGCATGTGATTATTAGACTAGTAGATTATCCATGTGAATAAGTGAATGACATCATTTTATTTATATTGGCCATATTATGAAGATTTTTATGTTTTAAAGGCTTATGTTTTAGTCTTATACATTGCCTTAATTGTTTATGCTTATTTATTAAAGTTTTCGTTATATTGTTATCCTTACTAGGCAACTGAGCTCACCCATTTTTTTGTTTTATTTTTCCAAGATGTGAAGAAATATTTTATGGTTGACCTGCAGGGATAGGCTAAGTATATAGGTGTTGTCAATGGGGATAAAAGTTTTTTGATGTTTTTATTTCGTGATGTTATGTAAAATGTATGAATATATCTGGTACTTCCATGGCTACTAAACTGATCGGTATTTTGGGATTTTATCCCTTATGATCATGAAAACGTTATGTAATAATGCACAAAATATGGTTAACTGGGGTCAGTGCAATAAAATATACACCTCATAGATAAATATAGGTTCATGACATGGCATGTGGCTCAAAGAAGGAAAATTGAGACAAAATTACTCTACTGATTTGGTAACTTCTTTATTATAAAACCC
This sequence comes from Viscum album, assembly GCA_963277665.1. NCBI lineage: Eukaryota > Viridiplantae > Streptophyta > Magnoliopsida > Santalales > Viscaceae > Viscum > Viscum album. The sequence goes on along the minus strand of OY728130.1, from coordinate 2,016,019,100 downwards.
ATGAAATAAATAAATCATATGTAAATACCCATTAATTTAAGTATATAAATCATATAATACATGAATGGGTAGTTTATACACCACAAAAAATAAATGAGTGGTGAATAAGGCATGTATCTCACAGATATAAAAAGTGAGATTATAAAATTCTTACCTTAACTATGGACTTTCTTTAAACATTTTCAAACATCCTAAATAATAAATATAAGTTTATTATAAATCGAAAATAGAACTATATTATTATATATTGTACCATATTTTATTCATTTATGAAATTATACAGGTTTTTTATTAACAATTCCAAGTTAAATCAACATTTTGGGTAATAACTGCTTTGTTTATTGTATGTATTTTGACTTTTTATTCTTGGTCATATTACAAAGATCATGATTTCTTTATTTCCACAATTTAAAACATTTTTTATATATAATATGTATTTATTATATAAATATTTATAATAGTCTATAAAATATAGATATATGTAATGGAATACACCATTCATGGAGACGGTATGTCATATGCACATGAACGTTGTTTCCATTTTCTTATAATATTGATAGAAAAGTAAATGAAATATATGTATATATATATAATATTAAAAAATTGTCATAATTATGTTATATATATCATATAATTACACTAAACCCATCCTTAATATATTACATGTAAAGTGTGAACGAATCACATTGCTTTGAGGAGGCGGTAGTTCACACTTCCATAAACAAAGTTATTGTATTTACAAAAAATGGAAAGCATGAAGATATGTGTAATATAATAATTAAATAAGCTTAAATAAATCATATATATATATAATATATCATATAAAAATATATTTTCCATCATAATATCCAACCATGAGAAGTGGTAAATGAAAAACAAACAACATTATTTCATGAGGTGATAATTTATTGTCCACAAGAACAGAATGTTCATTACCTATTAAATGGAAGTGTGTGTAAGTGTAGGTATAAACATTAGAATTAAAACATATAATTATATTTATTATAATGATTTAATTATATAATAATGGAATAAGAATATTTTAGGTGGTGGAGAATGAAAATAAAACAAAATAACTTGTGGAAGGATGTTACATCTTCTTTGAGTAACTCCTTTTGGTTTGCACAAAAGTGATTCCTTTGTTGGATTCTTCACAAAGTGAGGCATATAGGTTTAGAGAAGATATTTTTTAATCTTATTTGGGTTGTATTTTTTACAATCCAATGGGGATTTAGGCATGTAATTAAAGGGTGGGGGGAATGCCTTTTTATAGAGGAGGAGGGGAGGAATTCTTGTAAATACCAAAATAAGAACACTATTTGGAGGTATCCCTTACATAATGTGCTTAAAAATGAAAAAATAATATATTAAAGTGAAATTATGGTCTATCCAAATCTCCAAAACAAAAAATATGAGTTCATTTTTATAATTTTGTTCCTTAGTCTTTAAGTTTAATTATATTTTTCATTTTGGGTTTTCATTTATGTAACTATTTTTCTAACCTATGTAATTCATCCAATAAGAATAATTTAAATTTATAATAATAGAAATATATATTCCCAAAATATTATTAATATTATATATAATTTATAAAATAAAAATCTCATTTGTGTTAGAAATTAATTTTAAAACAATCACATGCAACGCATAAAAACACTGCTTTAACCTGGATCATGCAGACAATGTTTTTACTATCTATGGGTCAATATTTTAATTATTAAAGATTAATTGATCCAAAAATATAACATATTTTATATTTATTAAAATTTAAAAATATATTTTTAGAAGATATGATTTTGAGTAATTTTAATTCTTTTTAATAAAATATCATTTATTTTAAAATGAAGTTAATGTTTATATTGACATTATTTAATTAAATTAAATTTTAAAATATCAAGAAAAATATGGAATTAAAATCTAACAATTTAAAAATAATATGCTGATATATTAATTTAAAAAATAATAATAAATAATAATTCAATCAATTTACTTCACTTTTAACATTTATAGTATAATTTATTTAATTTTATTATCAACTAAATAATAAATGTGTTAGCATTCTTTAAGCTTTTAATGTAACTAATTTATCTCTAAAAATTTTAGTTTAATAATAATTATAAAATAGGTAATTAACCATTCAAAATAATTTTATAGCTAAAACTATGTAGCTTCACTCATTCCCAAAATATTTAAAAATGTTAGAGGTAAGAAATGGTCTTTTTTTCTTTTTCCTAACTTAAATTATTATATGGGTCACATTCCTAAAAATGTGTCCCACTAATTCATAATATTTAAAAAAAGATTTAATATGGTCCTAATTTTTTCATCCAATGTATTTTGGATAGTTTTCTTGTACATTTTGTCTCTTAAGTTTAAGGTTTAGTCCCTCGTTAAGCTTAATTTTACCTTAATTGCTGTAATTAATTTTAATTACTTTTACTATTATTTTTTTCAAAAAATAATTTTACCTTATTATACTATAAATATTGTAATGATTACAACATTTTATTTCTATGTTTCCAAATTCAACTCGTAGAAGGGGTAAAATTAAATTTAATGTTAATCCTGCAGATTTGGAGAGAAATGAGGTTTTTAAACTAAAATTATCAAAAGTTCATTAAGTATTTATATCTAAATTAAATATAAAAATGATTCTAATGATCTAAATTGGATAAATAGATATATATATATATTTCTTATATTATGACCTTAAAACAAATTTAAATATAATTTAACAATATTAATTATTAAAACAAAACGGCAGTTTTCAACTAAAATGCGGTATTCTTTACTATTCATCATAAAATGAAACTTCTCAGAGAAATACTCAAAATTATCCCTAAGATCATTTTAATATTTTGAATTTAAAAAATAAGTTTTTTTAAAATAAAATTTATATAAGTGTCTACATTTATTTTAAAAATAGGTACGCCATTAAAAGGCAGTAAAACTCGGTCTTGCATGTAACGTAAGCTAACTCAATGTTGTGTGTTGCATAACCTTAACATGGGGTTGCGTATAATGAAATAAAAATTTATTATTTCAATATAAAAGATAAATATTCAGTGTCACATTAAATAAATAATTTCAAAAATATTAAATTCATTTTAAATCAATTAATTCACAAAATATCAAGGTGTTACATTTTACCCCCCTTGAAATGAATTTCACCCTCAAAATTCATATGGGTTATTAATGGTTTAATATGGGAATGTTCCTTTCATAGAAACCAAATTTGTAAAAATGAATACAAAAATTTACTTCAAAAAGGTGTATATAGAAACTTAATTGTTACCCAAAGTAAATCATTACTAGGTTTCTACATTGGAGAATATAGGTGGTAAGTGAAAACATAGACATAAAAGAAAAATATAACTCTCATGTTCTGATGGAGAGTGATAGAGAACATGGTGAGAAGAAAATTAAAAATCCCAAATCATAAACCCAAAGTGTCTTGAAAATTTTCATTGATATCATCAAAAATGATGATAACTTGACAGAATTTTATTTCAAGACCATTTTTCCTAAAGAAAATTAATTTTCAGGAAAAGATATACTTACAAGATTTCATGAAAACCATACCCTTTGTTATGACTTTATCAACTTCCACATCATATCTTATTCCATGAAATAAAGGTGAATTTTTCAATCCTAAAAAACTATTAGATCCTTAGATCCATAAATAGAATGATAAGTCATTCCATCAGTATTTTGTTAGCATCACAGCAAGATGGCTAGAACAGGTTATCCAACATGCATAAATCCTCATATGGTGAGATAATACTTCATCTCAAGTTTAAAAGAAACCATTCCATAAATAGTTAACCTTGTATCACTTCTAGAATATTTAAATACAAAACTTTAGAAAGAAAGTCACTAAATCATCCTAACATTGATCCCACATATACCATAAAGTAGCTCTTGGTTTTCACATTCCAAACATGTGAATACACTCATCATATATTCTCTTAAAACATGGTAATAACATAAATTATTATAAATACTTTTTGAAAACATGCATGATTACTTATTCTAAACATTTATAGAAATATTCCTTAAATCCATGAAGTTTTAATCTTCATCCATTGTAACATAGAACACTTTTTCAGCAAAACATTTATCTATTCTGATGTCATAAATACTATCCAATTTACTTTATCCACATAATCACCTATTTATCCCTATAAAATATTATTTTATCATCCTCAAGAACATGTTAAGGGTTACCTTTCCTTAATATAAATTAAATCAATTTTCTAGTTCATTGGTATCATTTAAAACATTAATTAAAATACTTAAATAAATACTTCACCAAAATATCCTTATCTACTTTATGATTCATATAACATAATATTGAAATTCAAAATAATATACACTTCAATCATCCAACTTTATTCTTAAACCATTACTCAGGATTCATAAACTTCTTCCTTAATAACTATTTCCTATAATATGAAATATGAATCATGTCATAAGGTTCCACAACCTCAATCTAATCATACTTCTTACATTTAATATAAAAAATACTAGAAGAAAATCCCATACATTTCACATGTCATTTGTTGTTTCCTTATCCTCAGTGGTAAATCCAATACTCATACAACAATCGTGATTCTCTTTAATAGATTTCCAATTAGGATGTCGATTTTATTAATTCAGATACATTCCACATCTAAAACATTCAATGTTAACCTAGTTTCTTCTATTTTCTACTATTGACTAAGACTTGAAAGCATAGTGTGAGCAATACATATCACATAATAAAACCACATAATCATGAAAATTTACTTATAATATTCTTTAATAATGAAGCATTCTTTTAAATCTATGAAGTATTAGGCTTATACTTAGAGACATCCCTAGAAAAATCCTTAGAAATATTCCTAGGTATCCCATAAAATTTTTCTCTTCCTAGTTTCCAAATGTTGACTAAAACTTTCCTTTGATACCAGCTATAGTGACCTAATAATAACATACATAGATATTATATCATTTTAGATGAATATTTATCACATTACAAAATTCAATTCCCAAAGACCATAATAGTTTCATTTTAATGGAAACTTGGAATAAAAACTTATAACTTGGTGAAAGATCTTCAATATTTCCCACAAAGATCTCCCAATTTAGTACTTATTCATAAAACCTTTCTTAATAACCAGGGGAAAGGAAAAAATAAGAAGGGGGTGAGATGTTGTGCTCGATAAGGGTTAATAAGGGAGATAAAATGAGTAAAAGGATATGATAATTTGAACATATCATTAGAATATCATACCTAGAATATCAAAGAACATAAACATGAATCTTGGCATATATATTGGCAATTTATAAGATATGAATCATAAGTTAATAAAAATAATAATACATGAAATCATAAAATATGAAAAATACATAGAATTTATGGCATACACATAAGAATATAAAATCATAATCAAAGGCTACCTACTAAGACCTTAATAAAATCATAGGCATGGGATAACAACCTGTGTACCTACTTTAGGCTTAGGATTCCCTCCCATATACCCTATTATTTTGGGCTTAATATTCCCTCTTGTATACCCACTTGTTTAATTATTAGCATGCCCACTTTTTTACCCTCTTGTTTTATGCTTAGGATTCCCTCTTGTTTTGGTCTTGGGATTCCCTCCCATTTACCCTCTTATTTTGGGCTTAGGATACCCTCCTGTGCAACCTCTTGTTTTGGACATTGGATGCCCACTTTTTTCAGGTTTGGAATTCCCTCCTATGTACCCATTTATTTCGAACTAGGGTTTCCCTCTTGTTTTAGTCTTAGGATTCCATCCTGTGTACCTTCTTATTTCGGGCTTAGGATACACTCTTATTTTGGTCTTGGGATACCCTCTTGTGTAACACTTTGAGATAATAAAACATTTATCATTACCCAATGAATCGGAGGAAGATATAGGTATCAACTATCACATAATGAAATCTTATGTTCATGTTCCACAAGATAACAAAACATTCACCATTTCATTACCCATAAAAAGATATGTGTTTCCTAAAAATCATATCATAATCCATGAAATTATGTGGGTATCAAAAAAATTCCACCATATCATTAAATATATAAATATATAGTTATCATAATAATATTTTCAAATCCTAACCTGTGAAAAGAAAAGTGTTTCAAAAGCATATAACACATAGAAGAGAAACGGGTGTCATAAACATCATTCCACCAAAACATAAATCATTTAAGAAAGAATATGAATGGTATTCTTAGAACATTTCTCCAATAAATATTAAACTATAGAGAATTATTTCATATTATATGGAAAATAATTTTTATGGATAATATAAATCACTACTTAAGGAAAATATATTTTCTTATTTGAAAAAATGATCTTTAGAATGAAAATTATTTTGAAAACCTTTTTCTTTGAAAATAGATTTCAAAACATATATAGGAAGCATGGAAACATTTTGAAAAAAAATATTTCATTGTAAACATATAAAAGGGGATTGAAAATTTTAAAACACTTTTCAGACTTAAAAACTTTTTGAAAAACTTTTTTTAGATAACGTGGCTTTTAAAGAACACAAATTTCTAACCAAATAGAGATATAATGTATGATTTTCATAAAATCATTGTTTTAAGTATCTTAAGTACCAACGATTTGTAAAGTGGTACCAATAAATTAATATATCATTATTAAATAGAGTATAATAGAAGTCATGAATGTTCTGAGATATGGATTATAATATTTCATCAATGGAAACATAATGATGAACAATCTTGATAAATGTTGATATTGTAGTAATAAATCATTACCCATGTGTTAACTTCGAATCATAATACTATAGAAATAATTAAATTACATGAAGATTAAAATATCATGAAAATCAAGATATTTATTTTATAACATTTCAAAGGTAATTATATACACCTCATAGAAAAATATAGTTGCATAACATTGCATGTGTCTCAAAGAAGAAAAATTGAGACAAAATTACTTTACTGATTCGGTATATTTTGATCCATAAATCTTAGAAAAGAAAGATCATAAAATATATTTTTAAATACCCATAAATTTAATTATATGAATCGTATAATACATTCATGGGAAGTATATACTTGAAAAAAAGTAATTAGTGGTGAATAAGGCATGTATCTCACATATATAAAAAGTGAGATTAGAAAACCCTTACCTTAAGTCTTGACTTTTTTTACACATGATAAAACCTCCTATATAATAAATATAAGTTTATTATAAATATACCACATAACCAAATTCCTATATATAATACCTTATTTTATGCATTTATGAATTACATTACCCATTTATTAACAATTCCTTGCTAAAGAAACCTTTGGGGTAATGACGACTTTGTTTATCATATGTGTTTTGACTTGTTATACTTGATCCTATTAATTAGATCATGATTTTATTATTTAAAGAAAGTAATACATGGTTTATGTATAATATATATTCATTATATACATATTTATAATAATCTATAAAAGTTATATATATATATATAATAGAATACACCGTTCATGGAGACGGTAGGTCGTATGTACACATGAATGTTATTTCTATTTTATTATCATATTGAAATAAAAGTAATGAAATATATGTATATATATATAATATATAATTAAAAGTAGAATTATTATTTCATATATATCATATAATTTCACTAAAATTATCATTAATATGTTTCATGTAAAATATTAATGAATCACAACGCTTTGAGCAGGCGGTAGTCCAGACATCCACAAATGAAGTTATCATATTTAAACAAAATGGAAATCATGAATGTATGTGTTATATAATAATTATAGAAGAATAAATAAATCATCAATATCATATATATCATATACAAATATATTTTACATCATAATTACCAACCATGATAAGTGGTAAAAGAAAAAAAACAACATCATTTTGTGAGGCGATAGTTCATCGTACACAAGAATAGTAAGTTTGTTACCCGTTATATTTAAGTGTGTATATGTGTAGGTAAAACCATTAGAATAAAAAAAAATATTGAGGATATTTATTTTATTATATAATCATGTAATAATATTTTTTTAGGTGGTGGAGAATGAAAATAAAACAAAAGATATTGTGGAAGGATGTTACCTATTCTTTGACTAACTAATTTTGGTTTGCAGCAAAGGGATTCCTTGGTTAGTTTTTTCCAAAGTGTTACTTGTAGTTTTATATGAGGGATTTTTAGAGCTTATTTTTTAGGGTTTGTATGAGACAAAGGGGATTTGGATTTGTAAGTAAGGGGAAGGGTTAATGCCTTTTTATAGAGGAGTCGGGGTGGTATTCTTCTAAATACCAAAAGGAGAACACTATTAAGAGGTATACCATACCTCAAATTCTTAATAATTTGACAAAAAAATGGATGCAATTTAAATTATTGTCTATCCAAATCTTTAAAAAACAAATAATAAGTGCATTTTTATAATTTTATTCCTCATTCATTAAGTTTCCTTATATTTTTTATCTTAGTTTTTCATTTAGTTAACTAGTTTTATAACTTATGTAATTCATAAAATAAGACTAAATTAAAGAGATAATTATATTAAAATATAGTCCCCCTTAATTAAAAATATTATAACTAATTTTAAAAATAAAAATCGCATTTTTATTGGAAATTAATTTTAAAACAAGCGCATGTACCATGAAAAAACACTACTTTAACTCAGACCATGCAAACAATATTTTTACTATATATGGGTTAATATGTTAATTATAAAAGATAAAATGGTCCATAAATATACCATATTTTATATTTATTAAAATTTGTAAATCAATTTCAATAAGATAGTATTTTTATAAATTTTAAATCTTTTTAATAAAATATCATTTATTATAAACTAACATTAATGTCAATTTTGACATTAATTTCTTAATTTTAATTTTAGAATATCAATAAAATGATGGAATTAAAATATATTAACTTCAAAGATGTTTAACATGATATATTAATATAAAAAAATAATTAAATAAAATTATTCAATAAATTTAATTCACTTTTGACATTTATAGAATCAATTATTTTATTTTATTACTTATAGAATAATAAAAGTGTTAGCATTTGTTAATATTTTAATTTAAATAATTCATATCTTAAAAATTATAGTTAAATTATAATGATAAAAAAACTCATTTAACTTTCAAAAAAACATTTATAACTGGAACGATGTAACTTATCCCTTACTCTAAATCATTATAAATGTTAAAGGTAAGGAAGGTTCCTTTTATGTCTTTTTACTCACATAACTTATTATATGGGTCAATTTAGTAAATATGTGTCCACATAACAAATAACATTCACATAAATATGGTATATAGTCGAAATATTTTCATCCAATTTTTTTTTGGATAAGTGTCTCAGTCATTTTGTCCCTTGAGTTTTAGGTTTAGTCCCTTGTTAAGCTTAATTTTACTTTACTAACTTAATTAATTTTAATTACTTTCACTAATATTATTTATCAAAAACTAATTTTATCTTATTTGAATATAAATATTGTATTTCTTACAACTTTTTATGTCTACTTTTTCAAATTGGACTAATATAAGTGGAAAAATTAAGTCTAATGTTAATCTCGCAGATGTGGCGAGAAAGTAGGTTTTTAAACTTAAAATGCTCAAAAGTTCCTTAAGTGTTTATATCTAAATTAAATATAAAAATTATTATAATGAAATAAATTGAATTAATAGATATTTATTTTATTAATTGTGAATTTAAACAAAATTTAAAATATAATTTAGCATTAGTGATTATTTAAATGAAAAAGCAGTTTTCAACTAAAATACAATATTTTTCACTATTCATCAAAAAAAGTTAAAAATTCTTAGAAAAATACTAAAAATTCACCCTAAGATTAGCTTTACATTCCATGTTCAAAATTGAAGTCTTTTTTTACAAATAAAATTTATAGACATGTCAAAATTTAGTATTAAATAATTGCGCCATCAAAAGGATATAAAACTCAGTCTTGAGTGTAATACAAGCTAACTCAGTGTCATGTGTTGCATAAGCATAGAATTTTGTTTTGTATAATGCAATAAAAACATAGTGTTTTGATAAATAAGATATTTATATACTGTATCATTGTATTAAATTTATCAAACATATTAGATTAATTTGAAAAGTAATAATTCACAAAATTTCGGGGTGTTACAACTATCATTGATTTTTTTAAAAAATCATGATTGGATAACCAATTAACCAAGACTACATGTAAATGGGTTATGTTCACATGGAAAATGTAATTTGAATACTTATTTAAATAATTTAATAATATATTGGTCAATAATTTGACTCTACCACCAAGAAATGATGGATTTGTTATATATAGTGATGTATAGTAGAAGGGAATTGGTTATGTCCTTATGAAAAAGGATATATTTATCAAATATGAATCAAGGAAATTAATGACTCATTAAAAACTATCCAACTCATTGTCTTGGGTTTTTATCCAAAGTATTTACATTGAATATATGGATACATTATATCTATGGGTAAATATATGTGATATACACAAATAATATGAGTCTAAATTACATATTTTCATAGATAGATATCAACTGAGGAAAATATGCTTGCTCAAGATACTTGGGATAATAAATTCATAATAAAATAATACTTAGGGAAGGAGTGTAATATTTTAGATGCATTGAGTAAAAAATTTCATGAAGTTCTGACGAAAAAAGAGGATTGACGGAGATCTTGTGTTCATGGATATGTAAAAGATAGATATAGGAATTATTAAGTAATGGGATATATCACAAATTTTTCAAATGAATTCCAAACCATATTTATTGAAAAATATAAAAATTTATCAAACTGATGATGAAAATTTTCAAAATAAAATCAAAGTCATGAATGTTAGAAAATTGGATGACTTCATTTGTGAAGATGAAGTTCTGAAATTTTGAAATAGACTATATGTTCTATTTATTATTTTGAATTGATATATGATGCTCATATATCAATTTTTTCAATACACACTCATATTACAAATATGTATAGAGATTTGAGTGAAATTTTTAGTGGGATAATATAAAGTGTTAAATTGTTGATTATGTATCAAGATTCTTAGTTTGTTAATAGTTAAAGGCTATGTGATGGAATATTATAGGATTCATGCAACCTATTCTTATTAATATGTGTAAATAGGATGAAATTACTACATAATTCATCAATGGATTTATAAATAATCCTATAAATAATGATGTAATTTTAGTTATTGATGATCGACTTTCAAAATATGAACATTTCCTTACTATAAGAGAATTTTCACCTCTTTAGTGCCTTGAAAAAACAATGTATTAATGATGTTTTAAGAATTTTTAGTGCAAATATTTCAATCATATCTAATTTTGATTGATAGTTTATATTGAAATTCTAGAAAAGTCTTCATAAATATCTTGATACTAGGCATCAATTAAGCACTTCCTATCACCCTCAAACTGATGGATAGTATGAAAGGACAATTCAAACTTTATAATACATGTTGAGGTCGTGATCACTTGAATTTTAAGCTATGTGGGATTAGAAATTTCCTTTTTATAGTTTTACTATAACATTATATTTCATTAAAGTATTCAAATGACACCATATAAAACATTATATGTAAAGAGATGTCATACTCTAACTTATTGGGATGTGGTTTATTAAAAGAATCATATAGGACCAAACTTGTTTTAAAGAAAAAGAAAAAGGTAAATACTATTTAGAATTATATGAAAGTAACTAAAAGAAGGTAAAATTTTTATTTCTATAACTGAAGGAAATATTTGGAATTTTAAGTGGGATATCACATCTTCTTGAATGTATCTCCATTGAAGGTTGTTATAAGGTTTGGTAAGAAAGGAAAACTGAACCTTAGGTATATTAGGAATTTTTATATTCTCGAAAGAATTAGATTTATGGATTACCTATTGGAAATATCACCAAGACTTTCCAAATTAAATGAATTTTTCCATATATCATTGTTACCGAAGCACATGTCATACCCAATGCATGTTCTCACCTCAAAATAAATAGAATTGAAACTTGATTTATCATACTATTAAGATCCTATATAGATTCTTGACACTAGATAACAAGTTCTGATGAACCAGATCAATCAAATAGTAAATCTACTATTGATAAATCATAAAATGGAAGAAGAAATGTGTGAACCTTATAATTTTATGAATAATAACCACTTCATATATTTAGAAAGTAACATCTATGAAAATTTTTAGGACAAAATAATTTTAGGAGGGAAGAATGTAACACCCATGATTAAATTATAGTAAGTTAACATTTTATTTTAATAAAAATATAATACAATAAACATTTTAATATTTCATGGCACAAAAATTTTAATTTGATATGATGAATAACAATTTTTAACATACTTGGTCAAAATAATCTTATAATGAGTTTTTGAAATTTTTCACTTAGAAATATGCTTTTTTGAATAATTAAAAGTTTAGGATTTAAATATTCATAATTTTATTTATAATATGTATAATTAACCATTTATTTAAAATTAATTTTATAAAAATAAAGATCATTTGTAAATAAAAAAAGTTATTTTTTAGAAAAAAAAATTTAAATGCATAATGTCTTTCCATTTTAATTAATAAAAATAATATTTAATTATTAATTATTTAAAATAAATATATAGATTATATTTATAACTATATGAATTTAAATATATATAATTATTATTACTAGTCATATATTTAATGTAATATCATCTTATGTTTGAAAAAATCATTTCTTGAAAAAATAGCTTTTCGATACGTTTTGCAGATTTATTTTTAAATTAAATTCTGACATTAATTTGAATTAAATTTGATAAACTGGATTCAATATTTAAAATAATTATAAGTAAAATTATTTAATAATTTGAACTTATTTCTTTATTAATAAATTTTAGAATGATAAAAATTAATTACAGTGGTTAATGTTAAAATAGGTTTACCAGGGGTTAACCTAAAAGGATAAGGTTTAAAATGAACTAAATAATTTATGAAACCCTGTTTTTTTTGTTGTATTTTGACCATAAAATTATCACCTTATACTTTTAGTCATTTTGGAACCAATTTTCCAATAAAGTGACCTAATATTATTTTAAAACATTGAAAATTACAAGTATGTCACTCACCTCAATTATAAAAGGGAATCTTCTCCCTTCACTTCCTAACACCTATTAAGCACTTTATCTTAACCAAAACCTACCAAAATAACTCTCCAAAATCCTTATACATTTTATATATTTTATGTAATTCCAAAAATACCAACCTTAGGGTCCTTAATAAGATAACCAAAGGAGGGTTTTCTAAGGAAATACACTTGTCTACACTAAGCTCTTTCTTCTTACTTATTATTTTACATACATCAATTATGTCATAAAATTTAAAATATAATAACACTATTATCTTCCATATACTTATACTTTATTGTTTTTATAGTATAATATTTATCCATATTTTTCCCATAAAATGGGAAACAAAACCATCACTCGTGTGTACGGTGTACTACTACCGCACGAACCGATGCATTTTTTTCCATCACTGACTTAGAAGGATAATCATAATGATGAAACTAATGAATATATAAGATAAATAATACATAATATTAATCATTTATAGTTAATATATCATCCACTTTATTACACTTTCACCCAATAAATAAATAATAATTTCACTCATGTGTACGTACGCCCTACCATCTCCACGAAGCGATGTAATTCATTTTCCAGGTCTAAATTTAAAGAATGATTTTAAAAATGTACAAACTAAATAAATATAGTATTTTTAAAATTAATATAAATTTCAATATTATATAACTATATCCTATGCACAATAATTTCAACTCCCATGAAAAAACATGCAGGAGAAAACGAAGAATTTAACACCCGAAACAATGGTAATAATGAAATGTTATTTGTGAATGGGTGATAAGATATTATAAGAGGATCATATATGATATTATAAATATGAATATGGTTCTATTTCTAGTTTAAATTAATAACATTTTTAAACACATTACATAAGAGGTTAAATCATTTTCCACTAGCGTGAGGGAAGGGATTTCGACTAAATTTCTATTCCATTAAAACATATTTTATATTATATGCCTATTTACTTTTTTGGTTTATATAATGCCCCTTTTATATATTTAACATGAATACCAATTTTTAAATGATTATTAATATTTAAATTATTGTTTATTATATTGATATGTTATAATTTAAGAGATACCAAATAGGTAAGGATTTATTTTACAATCTCATTTTTTGGGATTGCATTAATTTTCATTGAAGGAATATTATAATACATCCTTAATTAAATCCATATATTTTCTTATCCTTTGTATATTTAAGGTGCTTAAATATTTGTATTAAAATTTTAATTTATTTTTCACTAGAATCAATAAAATAAATGTTTAAAATAAAGTTTGATTTTATTTAAATTTAAATTAGATATATTTTTATTCTATGACAATATTTTTCAAAATTGTTTTACAAAAGTAACTTTTATTACTCAAATGATTTATTAAGGAAATTTTAATTTATACTTAACTTTTTAAAAGGCTTAAAATAAATCTTTCAAATACTTTCTAAAAGGTCCATTTTCAACTTTCTTTACAAAAAATCTTAAGGAACATTTTTAACAATTATTGTGTTAACAAACTTCCCCTCCACTATAATCATTTTACAATATTTAGCGTCTTCTACATGTTTTCAATTATTTTATAAATAAAAATATTTAATTAAATGTTATTTTAATATTCTAGTTATATTTTATTTATTTTGTAAATATATATGATTTTATTACAGAACCTATATTTTAGATGAATCGATGGTCATCTCATATCTATTATTAATTTTGTGGTCATTAACTGTATCATGAAATATTCACTTTCTTGTGATTATTGGGAATTTCATTTATATTAAATTTTTATATTATTTATACCATTGATATGATTATTTCCTAAATATTATTCCATTTTTACATAATTTTTTTTCTATGACATTTATTTTATTTATTAAGGAAAATAATGATAAATCTTTATTATTTACTCAATAAAGATATTTATTAAGAAGGCATATTGTTTATGAATTGAATTGATCATTAAATATATTTGGAATGAATTAAAGATGAAGTGATGAGTGGGTACTAATTATAAATATCCCTATGATGCATTTACATGCCTCATCAGACAAATAATTTAGCCAAATTAAATGGATTTTTTCTGTATAATTATCCATAGATTAATCTAAATTAGTGTAAGGTCTTGATGGTATAGATATCATGATTTATGTGGTAATTACATTCAATATTATGAATTTCTTTCCTTGATAATTCAATTATTATTATAAATGAGACTATAGCATTAATATTATCCCTGAATTTATTTCATGATCAAATTATTGATTAAATGTCATTTCTTTTTAGTTATCTACCTTTCTATATTGATTATGACATATTTACTCGTGGAAGCTTCCACATTTTGTGACCCTTAATTAGAATTTGATCTCAGTATTATTTTATATCTTTTACCTAGGTTATGTAGAATAAATATTTGAATGAGTTTCAAGGATTCATAACATTTAATTTTGTTATGTTTTATATGTTTTTTCCAATAAAAAATGGCATAAGAGCCTCAGCCTAGTTGGTGAGGACTTGGAAAGTGCATCCAAGAGACCTGAGTTCAAAACCGGATGGAGACATATTTCTGGGTACTATAGTTGTTTTTTAGCATTACTGTACTAGGCACTGTAACAATCATTGTTTGGTACTGTAGTATCCAGAACTATTCATCTGTTTGGGATTTCGGGCCACCAGTTTGGGCCTTGGGTCCTTTAAGGCCTTTATGCCACCTCAACGCCTTCAAACCACCTAAAATTGTGCTGAAATGATTAGAAAGACTCTAAAAGGAGCAGACTCCAGATGGGGATTCAGAGCAGGCGCATTCACCAGAGCAGAACCTAAGAGGATTTTTCAGAAATAGAGGTTATGGAATTGCCATCGGGACCAGCTTGTGCTTGCATGGGAAGCCTAGCCGAACAGTCATGCAAAGGTGGAGAGATGATATCATGATGAAGAAGCTGGGAGAAGTATTTACAATTATAGTCTATATATTTCCTAAGTCCTTAAGGCCATATGATCTCTCAGCCTACGTGGTTTGTAAGGGTTCCCCCTCATCCCTTGAATAGTGGGTTATCAAAATCAATAAAAAAGAAGGCCTTCATGCCATTTGGGCCCATATAAAATGAGTTTCATGCATGTATCTGGATCTCTAAACCTATTAAACTGATCTGTACTTTGGTAATAGATCCCTTGTATCTATGTTAATATAATAAAGTAGAATATGACTCTAGTTTACTAGATTTTGGATTCTTATATATGGAATCAGATGATGTTTGGTAGAAACCTTGGGAACTATTTTCATGAAAACATAGATTAGGGAACATAACCTTGTGACTGAATTTGAGGATAATTTTAAGTATAGAATAACATCATATGGTTTTTAAGGTATATATTATGTGTATTTTCTTGAAATATATCCCAATATAGATACTCCAAGTGGAAATGGTTTTGGAACAGATGCATCTAGGGGTAGTAACCCCAAAAAGAGTTGGTCGAGTACTCCTCCATCATTCTGGTGTATGGTGTGTCCTTAATGTGCACCTGGTTTGACACTATCAGGGGATATTCTTTGTTTAATTTTAATTTTATTTATAAATCAGAATGAATTATTTGAAAAAAATTATGATTTAAATATATTCCAAAAGAAACCATATTTATGTTTCTTAGATTAACAATGTATAAATTTTCAATTTATGTTAAGTGATACATTATTTTTATATTTATATATTATGATTTGAATTTAATAATTTTTTGAGATAATTCTGTATTTTAAATTTCATAAAAACGGTTTTTGGTAAAAATAATGTTATCAATACTCATGGCCAATGTATAAATTTCCCAATTGAGAAATAAAATAAAATTAGTGTTGGAGTTTATAAGATCATGGATATATTAGGTAAAATGAATTAGGTAATAACTAATAAAATTTCATATATCAGTCAAAATGACATTCCATAGTATGATACACCTATTTTACATCATCTTATGTGACATAAGACTCTATATTTTAAAGGAATTACTAATACAATGGTTCCTGAGCAAAGGACTAAGTCCCTCAAAAACATATTTCTAGTCGTAGGAGGTGATGAAATGGAAAGGGTTATACTGGAAGTATATTATACCAATGGTGATATTGAACAATAGTGTTAATTGATCTAGAATACTAGTTAGTAAAATGAAATAGAACACATGGAATGGAGAGCTTTTAAAGTAACATTCATTGACAAGTATTTCCCTCTTGAGAAACGTATATAAATAAAGAAAATGTTCCTCATCTTAAAGAAAAAAAAGTAAGAATAAAGTGTTGAAAAGTATAAGAATACCTTTACAATAATATCTAGGTATGATATGTATTATATACATAATAAAAAGACATGATTAACCATTTCATTGATGGGATTATGCCGAGTCTCATAAGGGATCTGGTTTTAAAAAAATTTCCATCATATAATTAAATAGTTTTACACTCTATAAAAATAGAGAATAGGCTTTCTAGATCCTATATATAAAAGGTAAATCAAGAGAATAATAGGTTTTATTAACACCATGAAATGGATAATACATGAAAGAAAAATAATATAATGAATTAATTTCCATTATGTGAAAATTCTGGAAAGAAACATCCTGGAAAATGTTGGAACAAAATGGGAGTTAGTCATAAGTTCATATATAAGGGTCATATGGATAAATAATATATGGTAAATAAATATAACACTAATATATAGTGTTTAAAATCTAAATAAATGGGGTATTATTCAAACCAATATCCCAAGAGTCAAGGGAACTTATCATAGAAGAGACTAAGGGGAGAAGGCAAAACTTATGTGATCAATACAGTTGAGGTTGAAGTTCATAAATATATTTTAGAAGGTAATTTGATCACATATTACAATTTATAGAATGCATTATTTTATTCTAGTTCCTCTCACTCTTTTATATCATCAATTGTTTCCATCAAAATTAAATATTTCCCTATCACCTTAAGAAAAGAGCCTTCAATCAAAATGCCTTGTGGAAAACTAACTATAAAATGGATGTGTCAAGAAATTCTCATTATGACACATAAAATTGAAATATTTTCTAAATTTATTATGATACCTTTTTTAGAATTTAATGTAACCATTTTTATAGAATATCTTTCAAAGCATGATGAAAAAAAATATAAAAACAAAAGTAAATAACCATTCCTAATAAAGACGTTGAATTACATATCATTAGAGAGGATACGTAATCATCTGGTCAATGTTTAGATCCACCCACAGTGGCTCTTATGAATGAAATTTTTTGGGAAGTAAAGAAGAACCAATCTATATATGGAAAAGGTAATATTTAAATTGAGGATTTACATATTTTATAATAATACGTTAATGTATTTCTTGAGGAATTACCTAAAAATAAACTAGAGAATAAATTTGAGTTTTACATTGATTTAATCCCTAAGGAAATACCTATATCAAAGACTTTTTATAGAATAGAAATTTTGGAATTAGTGGAGCTGAAGAAACCAATAGAAAATTTTTGTGATGAAATATTTATATTCTCTAGTGTTTCACCATAAGAATCCCTAATTTTTCATCAATAAAAATGATATATTTATGAGGATCTGTATTGATTATAGGGAAATAAATGCTATTATGAAAAATAAAATGTATCATCAACCATTAATTTATGACTTGTTCGATCAACTTGATATATCTGAACATTTTTCAGTTATTGGACAATGTTATGAGTATCATCAAATATGAGTAAAGATGGAAGATATTCCAAAGATATCATTTTGTATAAGTTATAGGCATTATAATTTTATAGTAATTCAATTTGGATTAACTGATGAACAATATTTTTTATGGATATAATGGAAAGAATATTCAAGTAATATCTTTATAATTTTATTTTGTTTTTTATTGATGATTTCATGGTGTATTGTAAAAGTTGTGAGGAACACTAGAATCATTTGAGGGTTATTCTTGAGACTCTTAGTGTAAAATAGTTTGATGGAAAATTTAGATGTTTTGAATTATAGATTCATAAAGTTTCTTTTCTAGGACATATTGTCTCTATGGGGGACTATCAGTTTATCTAGTGAAGAAAAATGAAGTCAAATAATGGTTGAAGTCAATTACCTTAACTGAGGTAGATAGTTTCATCAGTTTGGAAAGTTACTATAAGTCATTTGTTAAAAACATTTAATGATCGGCTAAACCATTAACCAATATTACATTTAAAGGTGTTAGGATCACATAGAAAAAGAAATATAAATAATCTTAGGAGGAATTAATTATAAGATCAAAAAAATTATTTTATTTTGACTATAATATCTAGAAATAATGGATTTGTGATATATAATGATGCATTGGAGAAGGTACTCGATTATATCCTTTTAAAAAATGATAAATTTATCACTTATACATCAAGGCAGTTAAAGACTCTTGAAGAGAACTATCTAACTCATTATCTTTATTTGGAATTGAAAATCATTTCTTTGAAGATATGGAGACATTATCTCTATAGTGAAATACGTAAAGTATGCATAGATCATAAGAGTCTGAAATACATGATTTCATAGAAATATCTCAATATAAGGAAAATATGGTGGCTCGAGCTACTCAAGGATTAATATTTCTCAATACACAACTAATCAGGGAAGGATAATAAGGTAGTGGATACATTGAGTAGGACAGATCATGGTGTTCTAACTAAAATGTGGATTGACAGGGATCTTAGTTTTATAGATCTAGTAAATATGGAAATGGGAATTAATAAGGATGGTGATACATCACTTCATTTTCAAATGATTTTCAATCTATATTTATTTTAAAATATAAAATTTTCTCAACCTGATAATGAGAATTTTCAAATGAATATTAAAGTTGGTAATGATGGAAAATTGTAAGAATTTATTTGTGAAGATGGTGTTCTGAAATTTGGATAGATACTATATATTCCATTTATTTCGGAACTAAAAAGGGAATTTCTAGGTGATGTTTATATCTCTAATTTTGTAATACACCATGGTAGAACCAAGATATATATGTATTTTAGGGAAAATGTTTTTTTAGATAATATGAAGTTGGAAATTAATGATTATGTATCAAGATTCTTGGTTTTTCAATGGGTAAAGTATGAGAGATAGAATCAAAGAGGAGTCATCTAACGTCACCCTATTCCTATTTAAAAATGGTATGATATTACTAAAGACTTTTTTTGGATTAAAAAAAACTCCTAGATATAATGATTTAATTTTTATTATTTTTTATAACCTTAAAAAATCTATACATTTCTTTTATATAAGAGAAGATTTACTTATTAACTTCAATGAAGGACTCTATATTATTTAAGATGTAAGAATTTATGTCACACCCATTCAATATTGTACAGTCATGATCCATAATTTATATCAAAATTTTGGAAATTTATTTATAAGTATCTTGATGTAGAGAATCATTTGTGCACTACCTTTCACTCTAAAACTGTTGAACAGTCCAAAAGGGCTATTCAAACTTTAGAGGATACGTCAAGGTTAGGATAACTTAACTTTAAAGTTACATGGGATAAATGTTTAACTTTAATATAGTTTTTCTATAACAACAGATTCTATTAAAGTATTTATATGTTATAGTATTAAACATTATATGGAAAGAGATTTTATACTATAACATTTTGGGATCAAGTTGGTGGAAGGAATCTTATAGGCCTAGAACTAGTTGAGGAGACAATGATAAAGTTTAAAACTATTTAGGCTCATATTAAAGAAACTAAAACTAGGAAAAATAGTTATTCTCGTAACAAAATAAAGTATTTGGAATTTCATGTAGTATATAATGTTCACTTGAAAGTATCTCCATGGAAGGGTGTTATAAGGTTTTATAATAAATGGAAACAAATCACTAGGTACATCAGACCTTTTAAAATTTAGAAAGGAATTGAAGTTATGACTTATCAATTGGAAATGATGCCAACAAAATCTTAAGTAAATGTTGTGTTCAATATCTCATTGTAAAGGAATTACATTCCAAACCCAATGCATTTCATCACCTCTAAAGAAATAGAATTTAATCCCAATCAATATTAATGTGAAGCTCCAATCCAGATTCTTAATACTAGTGAATAAATGTTAGGAAATTGGATAACTTGACTGGTAAAGGTAATTTTGAAAAATCATAAAAAGGAGGAAGCAACATGAGAACCTAGGTATGTTATGAAGAATAACCACCCACATTTTTTAATAAATTAATATCCATCAAAATTTTCAAGGATGAATTTTTTATCAGAAGAAAGAATGTTACACTTGAGTTTCAATTATAGTAAGGGAAAATTTTATTTTAATGAAATTATAATACAGTGTGAAATTTTATATTTCACTGCACAAGAGTTCTAATTTGAAATGATTAATATAAATTTTGAAATTACTTGATCAAAATAATCCGAGAATAATTTTGTGAATTTTTCCATTAGAAATAAGTTTTATAAATAATAAAAAATGTTGTATTTAAATATACCACATTTTATTTATAATAATTTTTTATAATATGTATATTTAACTATTAATTTACAGTAAATTTGATATAAATAAAGATAAGATCATTTTATGGTAAGAATATATATTTTTCATAAAATTATTTTTAAATGAATATTGTATTTCTATTTTAATTAAAATTAATAATAATTAATGATTAAGGATTTAAATGAAATTTATAGATTATATATTTAAATATATGAATTTAAATCCATATAATTATGATTACTATTCATATATTTAATGTAATATCAACTTATTCTTGAAAAAGGCATTTCTTGAAAAACTAATTTTTAACACATTTTAAGAATTTATTTTTAAATAAAATATTTCTAATTATATGAATTTAATTTTATAAAATGGATTTCATATTTTTAATCACCATTATTAATATTTTTTAAAATTTTAAACTTAATTTATTTTCATAATGAATAGTAAAAACAGTAAAAAATAATTATTGCGATTAAGGTTAATAAAAGTTTATCGAGGGTTAACCTTAAAAGATAAGCGTTAAAATAACCTTAACACTTTTAAAAACCCACATTGGTTGGTTTTATTTATACCATACCATTATTATATTCGAATATGATCCATTTTTAATCCATTTTTACAAGAAATTGACTAACCGTTATTTTAAAACTTTTAAAAATTACAATCATACCACTCGCCTCAATTATAAAATGGAACCTCCTACCCTCATTTATTAACACCTATTAATACATTTAAATCTACCAAAAAATACCAAAATATATTCAAAGCATCCTTATACACGTTATATATATTTTTTTATTACAAACATGAGCAACCCTAGGGTCCTTAATAAGAGATCCAAAAGAGTTTTTTATAAGAGAAGGAAATTGTCTTCACTAAGATGTTTCTTTTTTATTTATTTTTCTACCACGATAAATTATGTCTTAAAAACTAAAATATAATAAAACCATTATCTACCATATAATAATATTTTATTATCTGTATGTAAAAAATTTTATCCATCTTTGTCTCCATCAAATGGAAAAAAAACCATGACTCCTGTGTACGACGGGCCACCGCCTCAAAAACTAATGTAATTTGTTTTCCATCACCAATTCACAATGATAGTAATAATGATAGAAATAATTAATATATATGATAACTAGGAAATAATATTGATTATATAAAATTAATATATCATCTAATTGTATACCCTTTAACCCATTAAAAAAAGGATAACTTTTCTTGTGTATACGTAGACCAATCGTCTCTACAAAGTGATGTGATTCATTTTCCATGTCCAAATTTAAAAAATGATTATAAACATATATCTAATTAATAAACATAATATTTATAAACTTAATATCATTCTTGAGATTATATAACAATATCCTATATATAAGAACTTGAATCTCCATAACAAAACATGGATGAGAAAATAAATGATTTAACACCATAAATAATGGTAATATAGAAATATTATTAGAGAACACGTGATAAGATATTATAATATCATAATATAGGATATAATAAATAATAATATGGTTATTTAATAGATTAATAACTATTTTAAAACTATTATACAAGAGTTTAATAATGGTTAACTAAAGGGAAGTGTAAGTTTAGGGATTTCGTCTAAATTTCCTTTCCATTGGGACATATTTGATATTATGCACCTATTTAATTTTATGTGGTGTATATACTTCCACTTTGATATATTTAACATGATTATATATTTATTCATGATTATTTTTTCCTCAATTCAAGTTTATTATTGTAAAGGGTTACAATTTATGAGTTACCAAAGAAGTGAGATTTTATTTTACAATCAATTTTTTGGGATTGCCTTAATTTTCATTAAAGGAATATTATAATGCATCCTTCAAAAAATCCATATATTTTCTTATCCTATTGATAATTAAGGATTATCAATATTTTCTACTTAAGTTTCCTCTATTTATCACTTGAATCAAGATAAGAATATTTTAAAATAATACTGATTTTATTTATCTTTCAATCAGACATATTTTCCTTCCATGTCCATATTTTTCAAAATTATTTTTAAAAAGTCATTTTTTTGCTAAAATTATTTATTGAGAACATTTCAATTTATCATTTACTTTTTAAAAGGTTTAAAAGGAATATTTCTAAGGTTTTTTGAATTTTTCATTTTTTATATTGATTATAGAAAGTTAAAAGGAGTGTTTTAAATGTATAAAACATTAATGGACTTCCCTGTCGCCATAACCATTTTATGATATTTAGATTCTTCTACATGTTCTAAATTATTTTAAAAATAGAACTCTTTAATGGAGGATTATTTTAATATTTCACTTCCATTTTATTTATTTTTTTAGTGGAAATTATTTTATTACAAAACCTATATTACTAATCAAGTGATGGTCATCTCTTATCTGTTATCAATTTTATGGTAATTAAATTTATTGTAAAACAATCATCTAATTTTGATAATTGGACATTAAATTTTTCCTAAATGTTCATATTCTTTGAATAATGGATGTAATTCCCCAACCCCAGTTACCCAGAGTCAGTTCATTATTACATAACATTGGCATGATACAAGTAATCATGTCCTGAAAGACCGATAAGTTTAGTAGCATTGGAAGTACTAGATACATTCATAAGTTTTACATTACATCATGAAATAAAAACATCAACAACATTTTGTCCCCTTTTGAACACACTTATATCCTTAGACTATCCTTGCAGGTCAACCATAAAATACTTCCTCACATCCTAGGAAAAAGAAAACATAGAAATGGGTGAGTTCAGATGCTCTGTACGGATAAAAATATAGCAGAAACTTTCATACATAAGCATAAACATTTATGGCAATGTAGAAGACTAAAAAATATCCTTTTAAACTTAAATTTTATCATAATATGGCAAAGATAAAATCAAATAATTCCATTTACTTTATAACATGGATATTCTACTAGTCAAATAATCACATTCAATATCAATAGCCACTTTTATAATGATGGAATGCATAATGCTAAACTTTATAACCACATAGTCAAGGCCTTGTCCCAATACTACAAAAAATATTTGGTCAAAGCCTTTTTCCAAGACACTATTTTTTCTCATTAGACCTACTGATTCATCGAGGAGTTATAGCGGGATCCACCCGTTAGTTATTAAGTCCAATGCATTCCTCATATGAAAAGGTTTAAACATAACATAAACATTCGTATTAAAACTATCGTAAGAAATGTAAATAATTTATCCATAAACCATGAATTGTATAAAAATAACACATCCACATTCAAACAAATCATAAAACCTTCTATATAATATGGATGATTTGTATCATAATAAATTAACCTTGATTAAGAATAATATCTCGTAAAGGATGTTAACATAGTTGAAAATGATCAATAAAAATATTTGAGATAAATATCAATTTTTCATGAAATAATTTAAAAGTAATATAAATGAATTAATTTAAAAGATAGTTTTGAATCAAAGTGTCCCATACCACTTTGAAACTTTTGAAAGAAATTAAAATTTTAAAACATTAATTTTCATATAAATAAATTCTTAAAACCATTTTGAAAACATGGACATAAATGAGAAAGGTTTAGAAGAATAAATCATTAAAAAATATAAAATTATATTTTAGTAAAAATCCCCTTAAAAATAATCCCTTTGAAAACACTTTTATGAAACATGGACATGGATAATAAATATGTACCAACAGATACTTACGTTAAAACAACCTCATATAATAAAGAGATTCTGCAATTAACCCTTACCTTGTGCTTTTCCTTAGTCGATGGTATATTAACCTCCTGTATAATAGTTAAAATATTGTTATTAAATTATAAATTAACTATATACATAAATATTATATCATATAGGATCCTCTAATATTTCTTTGTTAATAATATTTTAGTAGTATCATTGTTTCGGGTGTTAACGGATCTTTTTTCCTTTATATGCTAGGTTATGTGAGCCATGTTTTTTATGAATATGATGTATTTTATTCATATCCAGAATGATATTAAGTTCTTCGACATTATTTTTAATCATAAAATGAAAATTATTCTTGAATGATTATGATGGGGAATGAATCTCATCACGTTCTTGGAGATGGTAATCTGTACGTACGCACGAGCGATAATATCATTATATTGATGGTGAAATCGTATGTAATTGGATGGTATATCATATATAAAGAATCATTAACTTGTTATATTTATCATTTACATTAGTTATACTCATTATTATACCCATCCAAAAAATGAAGTGTTTGAATAACAAACTGCACCATGACGTTGAGACGGTAACCCGTACGTACGCACGTATGGTGACTTTTTCATTCATATGATGGATATAATAATGAATATGGTTGTAACATTTTTTATAATGACATTACAGTATATAAAGGATACTATAATTATTATTTTAGAATGGAAACAAAAAATAAATAGGAAGTGGAAGAAGAAAAGAACTTGAAAGAGGGTGGTGAAATTATTACCTCTTCTTCGGGTGTTTACTTCTGAGTTGATCTAAAGGGCTCCTTAGGTTGGATTTATGATAAAAATAAGGCCTCTAGGTCAAATTTATAGAAATTGGGAGGATATTTGGGTAGGTTTTGGCTGATCCAAATGGCTTTGGAAGTGTTATTTTGAGAGAAGGGGAAGTGCCCTTTTATTAGAGAGGTGAGGGGCACCTTATGAAAAGATTGAAATATTATTTTATAATAAACTCGTTTTCAGTTTATAATGCCTCAAAAATAATTTATTTCATGTATAAGGTGTTTATGGGTCAAAAACCTCTCAACCAATATGTTTTTGAGAGTTTTGGGTTACCATATTAACCTTATCTTTTATATTTAACTCTTAGTTATATAGTTTAACTTTTACCATGTATTCTTGTATTATTATAATAATTGGTTAATAAAATAACTATAAAATTAAAAACGAACCTCAAGTGGTTTATTAATGATATACCTATCATTATATAATTTATTTGGTAGAATTGTATATTTTTAGGACTATTATATAATTTAATAATATAATATTGTTTTAAAAAACTGATTTTTGTCAATTTTGACACTATTTAGAATTTGGTTTTTCTGAAAGTCATAAAATCTTGATTAATTCAAAACAAATACATTTAATCAACACTAAAATTTCATATTGTCCTAGAAAATTCTTGGATTTCCTGAAAACTTTAAAATTATATTTATTTTAATATTTATAATACCATTTATTTGATTCTTTCATTAATAAGGTAATTACTGCATCACCATTGTGTCATAAATAAATTTAATTATGTAATGTATAAAAATTATAAATAAAATAAAATTATATAGGAAATATTTTTATATATCTAATGAGTATTTACCGTCAAAATTTTAACTTATATAACCCCATTTAAAAAATAATTTACTAAAAGATATATTTTTATGTCATTTTTGTCTTTACTTTAAATTAATTAATATAAAGTGTCATTATCACTCTCAAGTGGCTCCATGGGGTCCCAAAATCAACCCAATTATTCCCATGGTCGGACATGTATCCAAAAATAGTAATAGGACACATATAAGTGTAATTTAATATTATTATAATATTGTTTTTTACCCTTATTTACCGGATTTACCCTTTAACCATGATAAATAAAATATTTACTGAAGTAATTATTCATAATGTCTAAAAATAAAAGTTACCAATTTACAAATTTGGACCTCCTTATTATAAATATGGAATCCATTGTTCTGAATTGAAAACAAAAAAGTGGTAGAAAATAATTTAAAATTAATTATCATTGTCAAAACAAAAAGTTCGTTTTTAAGATATAGTAACTATCAAAAGATTGACACTTTTTTATGTCCAGTTTAAATGTGAAATTACATAAAATGACCTAAATTATATTAAATTATAAAACTATAATATAATGATACTTTAAAACCACTCAAATGTATAATTTAACACTATAAATTATTTTGATTAAAAAGTTGTTTTTAATTAAAATTTAGTATTTTTCACTATTCATCAAAAATTGAATGTTTTCAAAAAAGTACAAAAAAATTCGCCCTAAGCTAATTTAGATATTCCAAATTAAAAAATGAAGTCCATTTTGAAAAATAAAATTTATAAAATTTCAAAATGTGGTTATTATTATTTATAACGGCTAGTTTGATTGGTTGTGGTGTGTTAGAACTTGAAGTTGCGTACAACACATGCTACTGTATTATTAAAAGATAAGCTTACCGTGGAAGATTGATGTGTTAATTTCTTCCTCCATAAAATAATTTCATCCTAAAAATTTTTAGAATATTACTGTATAAAAATATTCAGGTGGTTCTTCATCATAAGTTCCTCGGGTTCCCATGTTGCATCTTCCATCTTATGTTTTCTCCATAGAACTTTTACCAGACGAGTTGTCCGATTTCTCAACACTTGTTATATGGTATCAAGAATTTTTAAAGGCTCCTCAAAATAAGACATATTGAGTTCCAGTTCAATTTCTTCATAGGTGAGTACATGCATTGGGTCAGGCATTTATTTTCTCAACAGTGATACGTGGAACACATCATGAACTTTAGAGAGACTTGGAGGAATTGCCAAATAATATACTACAACTCTAATTCATTCTAGAATTTTGAAAGGTTCGATGTACCTCGGAATCAATTTACCCTTCTTACCGAAAATTATAACACCCTTCCATGGATATACCTTCAATAAAACATGATCTCCTACTCGAAATTCCAAATCCTTCCTTCGGTTGTCAACATAGCTCTTTTTCCTACATTGAGCTGCTTTGATGTGGGTTTGGATAATATTCATTTTTTACATTATTTCATCAATAAGTTATGGTCCTACGAGTTTTATTTCACCAACATCATCGCAACAAGTTGGTGTGTGACATCTCTTTCCAAAAAATGCTTCATATGGTTCCATCTGAATACTTGAATGGAATCTATTCTAATAGAAAAATTTGATTAGAGGTAAATATTGATCCCACATACATTGAAAATCAAGTGAGAAAGATCTCAACATGTCTTCTAAGGTTTTAATAGTCCGTTATGATTTTCCATCAGTTTGAAGGTGGTAGGCAGTGCTCAAACAAAGTTCAGTATCTAGGGATTTTTGAAGATTTTTCCAGAATCTTGATGTAAAACGGGGATCAAGGTCAGAAACAATCAATAGGGGTACTCCATGAAGTCTTACAACTTCACTAATATATTGTCTTACCATACATTCAAGTGGTAAATTTTCTCTTACAACATGAAAATGTGTTGACTTTGTAAGACGATCAATAATGACCCATATTGCATCATTCCTTCTTGGATTATTTGGTAGCCTCATGACAAAGTCCATCATAATATTATCCCATTTATACTCAGGTATGGGAAGAGGTTTCATGACTCTTTCAGGATATTGTCTTCTATATTTCACTTCTTAATTAACCATGCATCTTGACACAAAATCAGAAATCTCCCTCTTCATGTTGTCCCACCAAAAATATTCTTTCAAATCTCTATAAATCTTGGTTCTACCAAGGTGTATAGAGAAATTAGAGATATGAGAATCATCCAAAAATTCTGTTTTTAGATCAGGTATGTGAGGAACACAAAGTCTCTTCCCAAATTTCAAAATTACATCTTTATATATGAATTCTCTCAATCTCTCATCATTTACAGCTTTAATATTCTTTTAAAACTCCTCCTCATCAGTCTGAGAACTCTTTATCTTTTTTAGTAAAGATGGTTTGGAAACCATTTGAAAAAGTATTGATTTTTCACCTTCCATGGTTATTCCTATATCCATCTTTACTAGATCCATGAAAATATGATCCCTTGTAACTCTCATCTTGTTCAAAACTCCATGATTCATTCTACTCAAAGCATATGCCACCTTATTTGCCATCCCTAGGTGGTAGTTTATAGTGCAATCATAATCCTTGAGTAGTTCAAGCCATCATAATTGCCTCATGCTGAATTATTTATGTGAGAAAATATACTTAAAACCCTTTTAATCAGTATAAATCTCGCATTTTTTACCATAGAGATAGTGTCTCCATATCTTCATAAAAAATATTAGAGCTGCTACCTCTAGATCATGAGTTGGATATTTTTTCTCATGAAATTTTAGCTTCCATTATGCATAGGCAATAACTCTATCATTCTGCATAAGGAAACAACCAATTAATTTCTTTGAAGCATTACTATAAATAAAAAACTCATCATTCCCCGATGGAAGAGTCAAGATAGAAAAATTAACTAATCATCTCTACAGTTCTTCAAAACATTCTTCGCGCTCTTTTTTCCAAAAAAAGTTAACCCCTTTACGAGTGATCTTGTATAATGGGTAAGAAAATCGGGAAAAATTCTGAACAAAATGACGATAATAACATGCTAAACCAATAAAATTGCATTACTCAGTTATACTCACAAGTGTTATCCAATCTTGGATTTCCTTGGTCTTTGAATGAGGATCAACAGAGATTCCATCCTTAGAGACAATATGGCTAAGAAAAGAAATCTCCTGAATCCAGAATTCACACTTGCTAAATTTCCCATATAATTCATTTGTTCTAAGAGTCCTCAGGATAATGCTCAAGTGATTTTCATGATCTTCATATATTTTTGAGTATAAAAAAATATCAACCATAAATACCACTACAAATTCATCAAGATATTCCATGAAAACTCTATTCATTAGATCCATGAAGACAGAGGGAGCATTAGCCAATCCAAAAGGAATTACTGTAAACTCGTAATGCCCATACCTGGTTCAAAATGTTGTTTTTGGAATTTCTTCCTTCTTCACACACAAAGGATGATATCTAGATCGAAGACATTCCGAAAAAAAAATTCAAACTAGGTACGGGCATTACGAGTTTATAGTAATGCCTTTTGGATTGACTAATGCAACCTATGTCTTCATATATCCAATGAATAGAGTTTTCAAGGAATATCTTGATGACTTCGTAGTGGTATTTATGGTTGATATTTTGGTATAGTCAAAAATATATGAAGATCATGAAAATAACTTGATCATTAGGTATGTCCTATATTTGAACATTCGTTTCCTTGCCCATAGTTATTTCATTCTTTTCCTCCTCAATAATTGAATTTAGTAGAGATACTAGGGGTGGATCTAGATAAGATTCAAGTGGTGAAATTTCTGCTCTAAATATAAGGTACTCTTTATCATAATCGACAATTATAATCTCCTTAATCTTACAATAAATTTTTGCATCATGGTCTGAATGCCAATCCATACCGAGGATTATATCACATTCAATCATGGGTATGACGATGAGATCATCAAATAAAGAACATTTATATTCCTTAATGGAAACTGATTTACAAAACATTATTATGATGAGACTACCCTTAGGTGTTTTGACTGGCAGCTCCCTTGTTAATTAAAATTTAAAATATCTAATTTTCTTAGAAAACTGAGATGATATAGAAATATTTTATGATCTAGAATCAAATAAAGCATTGGCTAAACTTGAAGAAACCATTAAATTACCTTTAACCACATCTTTTAGAGCTTCAACATCACCAGTAGTGATCGCATAACCTTGTCCTTACTCCCTTGGACTTTTTTTAGGTATGTTCCCTTGGTTCTTAGGATATTAATTTTCATAATTCCCCTTTTCTATATAATTATAGCATTCAACATTGACAGCCTATTTCTTCCCCTTGAAATCACAAGTTTGGTGTCCTTTTTCACCACACTAGTAACCGACTCTCATTCCCTTCAACCAAGTATCAGGGTGTTTCCTCCCACATTTACCATAGGATGGATATTCAACTTTTTTCTTCTTCCTCTTGTTTCCATTTCTATATTGTTCAGCAGATCTCTTCTTCTCTTACTTTTCTTTAAAGTTGTAAGACTTTTATAATTCATTTTCTGTCTTGATAGCACATGAGACAATATCTTTGTATAATGAGAAGGATTGTGAGACTAATGGTCAACGGAGAAATGGATTTAACCCATAAAATAATCGATCAATCTTACTCATTGGGTTACATATATAATCTGTTGCATTCCTTGCTAACCTTTTAATGTTATCCTCATACTTTGCTACATTCTCATCCTCCTTTAGCCTCAAAGTCAGAAATTGTCTTTCCATATCTGCTCGATGGTCATGAGGAAAGTGTTTTTACTAATAAAATATCTTTAAACTCCCTCCATTACATGTTTGGTACTTCTTAATCTTACATTTTGTTTTGTATTAATGATCAACATTGATCTGTATCTCCCATGAGGCAATAAACATCCATGACAATATTTTCCCTTTCGCTACTCCCCAAATCATGAAATATTTTCTCTAAATAACTTATCCATTACTCAACTACTAATAGATTTTTAATCCCATTGAATGTTGGTGTTTTTTGACTCATGAATAGGTCTAACATTGATCCTCTTCATTGTAGATCAAAGTGCTCCACATGGTTAAGTTTATTATTCATAACCTGAGTGAGTTGTCCCAGTATGGTGATAAGCTGGTCAACACCAGTTGCATCACCAGCTCCACTATAAATATCTTGAGTAGGAGGGAAATCACTACATGAATTAAGTGTGTTGATACAGTTTCCATTCCTTCTACTAGGATCTATTTCTAAACAATTTCATACACTAGATTAGTTTATGAATTGTAATACATAATTCCAAAATTGTAAAACAGTTAACATAAATTGAGCAATGTATGGATATAATCCATAATCATAAAAATGCTTTCTTTGAAGAAGTATATACTCATAAACCCTTCATAATGGTTTGTAAATAAAATGATAATTATCCTAAGCATATCCCCTGGGAGTGTCATAACCAAGAGTGCAGCAAGGCCTATTGTCGTGCACCAGTTCTTGTTCGATTCTAGCTCAAAACAGTGTTTTTGGGTTTTACCCCTAGGTACATATGTTCCAGAGCCACCTCTACCTACTCGTTTCCAGATAGGGATGTATTTCTTAGAGAAATAAAAAAATCTCTACATTACCAAAATTTTAGAATTTATTCTATACTAAGCCTCAAAGACTATCTTAGGTTAATGTTCTCTAATAAGAGTTTTTTTAAATCTAGCATCCAAGGTTTTTACTAAAATTCATATAATACCAACTGTACCGCCCCGACCCCAGTTACCTAGAGTCAGTTTATTATTACATAACAATGGTATGATATATGGAATAATGTCTTGAAAGACCAATCAATTTTGTAGCCTTGGAAGTACTAGATACATTCATAATTTTTACATTACATCGTGAAATAAAAACATAAACAACATTTTCTCCTATTTTGAACAAACTTATATCCTTATCCTATCCTTACCAGTCAACCATAAAATACTTATTCACATCCTGGTAAAAATAAAACATAGAAAGGGGTGAGATCTGATGCTCATTAAGGATATCAATATAGCAGAAATGTTCATAAATAAGCCTAAAAATTTAAGGCAATGTATATGACGAAGATAAATGCCTTTTAAACATAAAATTCAGCATAATATGGAAAATATAAAATCAAATAATTCCATTTAATTAATCACATGCATATTCTACTATTCAAATAATCACTTGAAATATCAGTATCCACTTTCATAATGATGGAATGCATAATTTCAGACTTCATAACCACATAGTCAAGGCCTTGTGCCAAGACTATAAATAAGATTTTGTAAAGGCATTATTCCAAGACACTAGTTTGTCTCATGAGACCTGCCGACGCATTGAGGAACTATAGCGAGCTCCACCCGTCACTTACTAAGTCCAATTCATTCCTCATAAGAAAAGGTTTAAACATAACATAAAAATTTGTATTAAAACTTGCAGACGAAATATCAATACTTTATCCATAAACCATGAATGGTATAAAAATAACACATCCACAATCAAAAAAATCACAAAACCTTCAATACAATATGGAATATTTGTATCATAATAAATCAACCTCGATCAAGAATAATATCCCGTAAAGGATGCTGACATAGTTGAAAATTATCAATGACAATATTTGAGATAAATATCCCTTTTTTATATCATTTAAAATTAATATAAAGGAATCCATTTAAAATATAGTTTTGAATCGTAGTATCCCATACTACTTTGAATATTTTTAAAGAAATTAACATTTTAAAACATTCATGTCTATATAAATAAATCCTTAAAACCATTTTGAAAACATGGACATTAATGAGAAATGTTTAGAAAAATAAATCTTTAAAACATTTAAAATGATGTTTTAGTAAAAATTACCTTAAAAATAATCCCTTTTAAAACCCTTTTATGAAACATGGACATGGATAATAAATATTTCCTAGTAGATATTTACACTATAACAACATCAGATAACAAATAGATTTTAAAATTAATCGTTACCTTGTACTTTTCCTTAGTCGATGGTATGTTAAACTCATGTATAATAGTTAAAAAAATTATTAAATTATAAAATAACTATATACATAAATATGATATCATATACGATCCTCTAATATTTTTTTTTAATAATATTTCAGTAGTATCATCATTTCGGGTGTTAACGGATCTGTTTTCCTTTATGTGCTTGGTTAAGTAAGCCATGTTTGTTATGGATAGGTTGTATTTTATTCATATATAGAATGATATTAAGTTCTTATAAATTATTTTTAATCATAAAATTAAAATTAATCTTGAATTATTATGATGGGGAATGAATCTCACCGCGTTCATGGAGACAGTAATCTATACGTACGCATGAGCGACAATATCATTATATTGATGGTGAAATAATATGTAATTGGATGGTATATAATATATACAGAATCATTAACATGTTATATTTATTAGTTACATCAGTTGTACTCATTATTATACCCATCCAAATAATGAAGTGTTTGAATAACAAACTACACCAGGAGGTGGAGACGGTAAGCAGTATGTACACACGTATGGTGACTTTTTCATTCATATGATGGATAGAATAATGAATATGGTTGTAAAATTTTTATAATAACATCACAGTATATAAAATATACTGGAGTTATTATTTTAGAATGGAAACAACAAAGAAAGAGGAAGTGGATGAAGAAAAGAACTTGAAAGAGTGTGGTGAAATTATTACCCCTTCTTTGGGTGTTTCCTTTTGATTTGATCAAAAGGGATCCTTAGGTTGGGTTTATGATCAAAATAAGTTCTCTAGGTTGATTTGAGGAAAATTTGGAGGATATTTGGGCTAGGGTTGGTTGATCCAAATGGTTTTGGAGGTGTGATTTTGAGAGAAGGGGAAGTGCCCTTTTATAAGAGAGGTGAGTGGCACCTTAGGAAAAGATTCAAATATTATTTTATAATAAAATCATTTGTGGTTTATAATGGCTAAAAAATGATTTATTTTGAGTCTAAGGTGGTTATGGGTCGAAAAACTCTCAACCAAATGGTATTAGATAGGTTTTGGTAACCATATTAACCTTATATTTTAGATTTAACTCTTAGTTAGATAGTTTAACTTTTACCATGTATTCTTGTATTATTATAATAATTGGTTAATAAACTTACTATAAAATGACAAGAAACCCTAAATTGGTTAATTAAGGACATACCTATCATATTATAAGTTCTTTGGAATAACCTTAGAATTTTAGGACTATTATATAATTTAATAATATAATATTTTTTTTAAAAACTCATTTATGTCAATTTTGACACTATTTTGTATTTGGTTTTTGTGAAAGTCATCACAACTTTATTACATCTAAAAAAATACATTTAATAATTACTAACATGTCATATTCACATATAATATTCGTGTATGTCATAAAAACAGTGAAATTATATTTATTTTATTATTTATAATACCATTTATTTGGTTCTTTTATTAATAAGGTAATTAGTTCATCACCATTGTGTCATAAATAAATTTAATTATTTAATGTATAAAAATTATAAATAAAATACAATTATGTAGGAAATCATTTTATATTTATAATGAGTATTTATAGTCTAAAAGTTAACTTATATAACCCCATTTCAAAATTGTTTTTCTAAAAGATATATGTTTATGTCATTTTTGTCTTTACTTTAAATTAATTAATATGAAGTGTCATTATTACTCTCCAGTGGATCCATGGGGTCCCAAAATCGACCCAAGGATGACCATGGTTAGAAATGTATCAACCAATTGAAATAGGACATATTTTAGGGTAATTTAATATTATTATAATATTATTTTTTACACTTATTTACAGGATTTACCCTTTAACCATGGAAAATAAAATATTTACCGAAATAATTATTCATAATGTCTAAAAATAAAAGTTACCTATATCCATAATTTTGAGTCCCTGATTCCAAATATGGAATCCATTTTTAAAAATTCAAAACACATAATTGGAAGAAATTAATTTAAAATTAATTCCCGTTGTCAAAACAAAAGGCGTGTTTTTAAGAAATAATAACTATCAAAAGATTGACACTTGTTTATGTAGAGTTTAAATGTAAAATTGCATAAAATGACCTCAATTATATTAAATGATAAAAATATAATCTAATTATACTTTAAAACCACTCAAAATTTTTAATTTAACACTATAAATTATTTTGATTAAAAAAGTTGTTTTTAATTAAAATTTAGTATTTTTCACTATTCATCAAAAATTGAAAGCTTTCAGAAAAGTACCAAAAATTAACCCTAACCTAATTTTGATATTTTTAATTCAAAAATGATGTCCATTTTGGAAAATATAATTTATAAATTTTCAAAAAGTGGTTATTACTATTTATAACGGCTATTTTGATTTGTTGTGGTGTGTTAAAACTCCATGTTGTGTACAATGCAAGCTACTTCATTATTCAAAGGGAAACGTACCATAGAAGATTTGGGTGTTAAAATGGCTATTATTATTTCCAAAAATTTATACCATTTTTACATACATTATTTTACTATGAAAGTTATTTGATTGATTGTGGAAAATCTTCATAAATAATTATTCTTTACTCAATAAGTATATTTATTAATAAGGTATATTTTTTATGAATTTAATTGATTATTCAATATATTTTGAATGCATTGGACATGAAGTGAATGGTGGGTCTCGGTTATATATATCCCCTTGATCAATCGACATGTCTTATGAAAAAAACCGTTGGCTTAATTAAATGGGTTTTTTCATTATACCTACACATTGATTAAACTATCTTGATATAAGGTCTTAATTGTATAGATATATTGATGCATAAAATCATGAAATAAAATATAATTAATTTTATTCACTAAGAATTCAATTATTATTATCCTTGAGATTATTTTATTAATATTATCCATGTATTCATTTCATGCTCAAGTAATTTATTAATTGGATTCTGTTTCAAGTTATCTACCTTTCTATATTGAAATCTACCTTATTTACTCATGTAATATTTAGATATATGTAACCCTTATTATTATTTGATCTTACCCTGATTTTTTTTCCTTTCAATGGTTTATGAAGAAGAAATATTTTAATCAGTTTTAAGGATATAAAGAATTTACTTTTTTTATGTCTTATATTTTAATCCCAATGTAAAATTGGTTTCATGTATGTATTTATCTCTTGAAGACTAGAAAATTGATCATTCATTTGAGATTATACCCCTTGTATCTATTCCAATATAATAAACTAAACACTGACTCTGGGTTATTAGGGTTGGGGTTGTTAAATTTTTTACCATCATAATGGGGATGAATTTAAGGTGGTTTTGTAAATTTTGTTCATAATTTTATTCCATTATGTGGGGATTTATCTTTATCAGAAATAGATACCAATTTTATACTTTATTTAGAGGGTGTGATTTTAATAAGGAAATGTTTTATATTTCCACAAACATGTGTGATTTATTACATGATAATTTTTTTCTAAGGGAGGTTAATCAAACATGATACATTATAAGAAGTTTAATTTTTGAAATTATTATTAAAACTTGCTTTTATGTAATAATTCATTTGTTTCATGGGATTTTAGGGGACAGACTATTGATTTAACAACTCTTTCTATCGTTGATTTTAACAATTCAAAATACACTTTATTTAGGTTTATATATTACATTATTGTGTCCATTTAATATTTGGTTGATTTTATATTAAATATATGATGCACTAGACTAAATTGTTCTATACATATACTAAACATTATCATGTTGGGATGGTGTATAGAACATTATAAAATAAAAGTAATTCTACATCCATCAAATAATGGGAAGATTAATCTAATGGAATTGCAACTGATCCCAAAGAAGTCAGAATCCAGCCATTATAATTCTCTATATAGATGTCTATAAATTGGACCTGAGGATTTGAGGATTAAAAGTAAATTACAAGAAAATTACTAGTGTTATAAGCTTGATTTCTAGTTGAGTCATAGAAACATCTCATTTCTTCTAAGTGCACAATTTTTTAATATTTATTGAAGTGTGCTAAGTGTTACCATATATGAGGTATGTATTTTAAAGATATTAATTTTTATAATTGTATTCATTTATTATAATATCATTGGGATCATGGAGTTTCCATGTTGTAGGTTGGATTGATTGATTTGATTTATTAAGGGGTTTAGAGGATAAAAATACATATCCCTCCTAAAAGGGTTAAAATCGATGTAGAACATAGTGTTTGAGCTTTTTGTTTCTAATTAGTGTGATTGAGGGTTTTGGGGGTTTGGGAGAAAGATTTTCTAAGGATAGAACGCTGATAATATACATCATATTTATATTTGAGTATGTTTCAAGAATTAAAAAAGGATACATGGATTAGGTTTATAGATCCTTCTGCTACTTTGGATAAAATAAATGGGTACCTATGAATTTAAAGTACATTAGTAAATAAAAACCTTTTAGGTGATTAAGGATTATCATCTTTAACTTCATGCATTGTTTCTACTTTTTTATTATCTCATTAGTTTAATTTTATTTTATTTTATTAATTTTATTAATTTTATTTCATTATTTTCTATTAAATTTACTAATTTATATCAATTAAGTATCTAATTTATAATAAATATAATTTCCACTATTTAACTTTTTTACTATGATTCATTTTAACTTGATCTGATAATGTAATTTCTGATCAATCTAAACATTGATTTCTATAAAAATTGATATTCATATTTTATACTATAATTCACCACCTATTGTAGTGTTTACCTACATCATTTGGGACCAATAATTTTTCCTCCATAGCCATATTTTCCAGACATGCACACATTCTCCACACTAATTCCTAACATCTTATCTCCTTCATAGAAAAATAAAATCCTAGATCACCTCCAAAATAGTTCTTTGATACCATTTTGTAACAATCTTAGACCAAGTACCCATATAGAACCCGAATCAAATAGATAGTACCCTAAGAGAATTCCCCAATCCCCATGTTCAATAGATTGCAGATGTGGGTCTTAGTATATTTTTAGGGAATGGTTTTCCCACATTGGATAAACTAGTAAGTAATGGACATAATTTGTATAAATGTACTCAATAATATAATAATAAATCTACCAAATGATCATAGTCATATATAACCAGGGAGACTCAGCACAACTATCTTTGAAAAGGAAGTGGTCCAATATAATATCTCTAACAAAATGTGTCCTCTACTCTGAACCACTTGATAACTATGACATCCAAAATCAATTGATCCATGGATATCGAATAATTAACAATAAACTTATCTATGCCTAAAATGTAACAAGTGGAACTGTGTGTCCACTAAGGTTCCCATTTAGGGTGTGAGCATAAATTCTAAGTAGGACACCACCAATAGTGTCTCAACTAAATCTATGAATAACTAAGTGTATGAATATGAACATTTTCACTCATTTATATAAGTATATAAAATCATTTTATAGTAAGCCGTTAGAAAATGGAATCAATGTAATTATAGTACCTTATAGATAGATACAAACCATGCTAATTAACTCCCTATACTAGTTAGTTGTTACGAAAGTGAAGATAGTTTATTTTCCATTATATTTAATATGTATAATAGAAGATAAAAAATAAGGAGTTATTTAATTTTTTTATTTTGGACGTGTAACTCTAGTGGAAGGCTAGTAGATCGGAATGGGTTTTTTATGAGGAAGTGTTAAGAAGGGTCATTTCATCGTAATTGGGGAAGTATAACCTATCTTAGAATATATGAGTCAGTCCAAGGGATGGGATGGAGTAAAAGGTTAATTTAACATTTATATAAAAGTTTGGTAGTTAGGTTGAGTAAATAAATAGTGTATCATCAATAACATGTTTTTATGGATAGATTCTCATGAAATTTGAATGTCGATGCAACCTACTAACTGTTTGAGGCTCATTATATAGTTGGGTTGGGTCCATTTCTACTCATGGACTGTGACATGTGTCAAAGTAATTTAATATCAAAAATTTTTAATTGAGACTATAATTATTTGTATCTTTCATGTAATTACAATTTTGAAAGTGTTATCCTATGGATATAGGACATAATGTTTTAACCATGTAAAACATTGTGTTTATTTCATTCGTGTTGTTTACTTTGAATGTTTTGTGAGTTGGGAGTTGAATAGAGAGTGTGTTAATTTAGACTTAGTGAAGTGAGAAGCATCCAAAGGATTCCTATCTTCTGGCACACTAATCTTTAGGTAAGAATTCGTCTAAAGGATCTATTCTATTGTTCTTGCATCATCGAGTGGTTTAAATTATGAGTTTCGAAAATTGAAACTGGTCCTATGGTTTCTTCTTCCAACAAGTGGTATCATAGCTTATAGTTATTTATGTCTCTCACTCTCTCAGTATGTTTAGAATATACTGAGGTATTCCTCGCACTCTTCTCTTTTAATTATTTTGTTTCTCTTGGGATATAACCATTAGTAAAAGGTATTAAATTGAATAAAGTTATGTTCCAAGTGGATATGTTTGGCGAATCAGAATTTAGATTTTAGATAATGAAAATCGATGATTATCCCATCCAAAAAAAACTTATAAACTCCATTAGTTGGATTCAAATTCGAATTTATGTATAAATATGAATGATAAAGTCTTGATAAGAAATTTCTTAGATTGGTAAGGATGTCACTAACTCAAAACCTGGCGATTATCATCCTAAAGAAGAAACATATAGCATAGTTAATGGAATCACTTTAAGATATATAAGATATGAAAACATAAATTAATAAAGTTATATTAATTTGGTGGTTATTCAAAATGAGACTATCAAAATGAAGGCTAGTGGCATATCATGTAAATGATTTCAACATTATCCATGGCCACCTAACATCCATGAAGGTAACACTTGTATAAGATATTAGGTAAATTTAACTATTTTCATCACTTACAAGATCATGGGATGCAATGGTAATGATAGTTAAAAATTCCAACAGAGATACCCACTTAGTATTTGAGGATTTCTAGAGCTTAATCCTTAATAAAGAGACCTATATGAGGAAGTTTCATGTAGGTTTTTAAAATTCATATAATTTTGAAGGACTGGAGTGCTCATCTTAGAGGATAAGTTAAAATTGTTAATCAAAAATAGATCTTAAGAAATAATTTATGGAAATTTGGTTAGCCTTGGTCCTATTTGATAGATTTTTGGAAAACCTGGTAATGTTAAAAATAATTTCAGAAGTTGTAGAGAATTCCCTAGAAGATTCCTTCTAGAAGTAAAAATTATGTAAGCACTACTGAGAGAAGTATAATTCTACTTATGGACTTCAATCTTCCAATGGAAACATGGGTGGTTGATTTTGGTGCATCATTCTACACATTGGAAAAGTGAAGATACATAGTAAATTATGTGTCCAAAATATTTGGCATGGTACACATGGAAGATGATTAATCTTTGGAAATATTAGGAAAGAAAATGTCAACATTTTGATGAATAATAATGGATTCTTGAGAAGAATCTAATTTATATTGGACAACTCGATGAGGTGGTTTTTAACACAAGAATCGCTAATGAGATTTGGAAATTGACATGAGGTTATACGGTGGTGGTGTGCATGGTAAAGGTTGGGAGTCATTATCTGACCAGAAGACCAAATGGAGGATTAATTGTTGGAATACTAACTTTTGAATATCTTGAGTAATTGAATTTAAATCTTGGGAATCCTAGTCTGAAAAATATGAATGTTATAATGGTGAAAATAATTTTGAATATTGATCACACTGATATTGGAAGTTGTGAGAGTTTTATGTTTGGGAAGTCGAAGAGAGTTCCATTCAACTTGATTGTCTATAAGTTTAGGAGCTATATGTTATTTCTTGTTCACTCAGATGTATGTGGGTCATCCCTAGTGTAGTCTCGTATAGGTTCTCATTACCTTATCACATTCATCTAAGATTCTATAATAAAGGTTTGGAATTACTTTATTAAGAATAAATTAGATGTTTTATGTGACTTTTTTCAGAGGAATTCCATGGAATAAAGGGATTCTGGTTGGAATTTGAAATGATTAAGATCTAACAATAAAGGTGAGTACAGGGATAAAAATTTCTAATAATTCTACCAAAATAAGGGGATTATCCTATAAAATAATTTTCCTTGAACATCATAGCAGAGTGACATAGTTTAAATAATAAATAAAATCATTATAATGAAATGTCATAGTATGATGTGTCACTTAGTGATATCCAAGGAAATTTGGGATGAGGAAATAAACATGATAGTTTATCTCATCAATAGATGTCCTTCATTGATAGCTACATATGATATTTTAGAATAGCTATGTTACATTAAACTACTATAATTTCTCCCCCTAAGAGCCTTTGGTAAGTCTCTTTATATATATGTTGATGAAAAGGATAGAGATAAGTCATAGGTGAAGTCTAAATATTGTTTCCTTATGGGATGTGGTAATGAACATTTATGATTTTCACTATGGGATAATGATTAGCAAAAGTTCATCAAGGGTTAAGAAATTATCTTCAGTGAGATGGTCCCTTAAAAGGATCAAAACATAGGGAATTAAAAATTTGTTACCAATGAATCAAATTAAGAAGTTCAAATTGATCTGAATAGATTCATTTGAAGAGTTAAATTTTGGTGAATTTATATTAAGCCACGTATTTTTAGGAAGTGAGACTAGTGGAAGACATGCCAAAATGATCTAGAACTACAGAAATCTAAGGGAAATATTTGGATGCTGGGGTATGAAAATCTATAATTAAAGATGATTGATTACTATAAAATATATTATTAGAAGGAGTAAATCATTAGGTTTAGTAGATTAGATCTTCCTAGATAAAGAGTTTGGTCCAAAGGTTTGAGGATGACTTGAATTTCTTAATTTTATTAAATAGAGGAGATCCTGAATGTATATAAGAAGTGATATATCTTTGTGAATCTAAATCATGGGAGTCGGTGGTGAAGGAATAAATGTATTCATTAGATTTCAAGGTAAATTTTAAGCTGTTAGAGTTAACATGGGGTAAAAATAGTAGTAAAGAAAAAATGGGTCTTCCATTTGAAGGAATAAGCAGATATAAGGAAAAGATATAGGTTTTGTTTGGTGGTGAAGGGTTTCCAGTAAAAAGAGAAAATAGAATCCTCCAAAAAAATCATTGTTATTTATGAATATTAGGACAATTATTGTTTCCACTGATGATTTTTATCTTAATCATGTGGATATAAAAAACTCTCTTCATAAAGACATAAAGAAATAGATTTACATGAAGAATCCTAAGGGTATCAAGGATCACTTGAAAAAAAATATTATATATAGAATAAAGTAAAGACTTTATGAATTATAAAAAGTTCCTAGATAATGTAATTGTTAGTATGATGGTTTCCTTACTGAATAAAGATTCACATGAAGAAATATAGATCACTATTGACACTAAAAGGAATGAGATTGAAAAAATATACATCATTCTTTTTATTTATGTGGATGGTATGTTTCTAGTTCATCCAGAAAATACAAGTATTCAAGATATAAAGTTTGATTTGTCCAAAAATTTTGATATGAAAGATCTTTTAAAAGATAGTAAGATATTGGGAACTATGATTAAGATAGATAGGAAAGTAGTTAAATTGTTTCTATCTTATAAGGACAATATTTGGAAGATAATTCATCGATTTGGGATAATCGGATATAATCATGTCTATACACCATTGACAAGGAACATAAAATTATATAAGTAAAAGACACAAAAAATGAAAGATGAGGTCTGTTACATGGTGAAACATCTATTTACAACAGTTTTTCGAATTTTTCTTTATGTCATGATATGTATTCAAGTATAAATTACATTTAAAGTGGAATTTTTTATCCATTTCATGTCAAATCTGGGAGGGTAACACTAGGAGGCTACGAAATGGATCATCCATCACATAAATGAATTATAAGATACAACATTTTTTAGGTGAGATGATATATTAATGGTTTTTTTGACACATGATTTTGTAAATATTTAGATAATCCAAAGATCACAACAATTCTTATACTTACTTATTGAGGGAATATGTTCAATTGGATGTCGTGTCAATAACCAAAGATTAATTTTTCTATAACAAAAGTTGAATATACGGAATTGGAATAAGTGTTAAAGTAATTGATCTAGTTGATGTGATTACTAAAGGAACTTGGAAGATGTTATGATGAGGGAGTATTATACTATAATATTCAGAGTCTGATTCACCTAGCATGGAATTTGGTTTTTCAAACATGGATGAAAAAAATTGACCTTAAATTCCACTTCATCTAGAATTTTCTATAAAAAAATTTATTGGAGTTATAGAAAATCACTAGAAGATAGAATATGAATGACATATTCACAAAGTCACTTATCTAATAAATCCTAAGACATTCCTATTCTTTAGTGGGACTAAGGTGAAGGAAATATAACGGGGATATTTTATGATGTGGAAGGAAGGATACTTTGGATTTTCTTAATTGATGGATATTACTTGTAGTTTCTATAAAACAGTCGTCATGTGGGAGATTGTTTGGAAATTGAATCAAGTTTCATTTTCTATTACCTTCAATTGTTAGGAAATGAGTCTAAAATATAGGGTAGTATTATATTTTTAGGTTTTGAATGTATAACATCAATACAAGTAAGGTTGACTATAAGGGGAATTTTATGATGGATGTGTGCATACAAGTTAGTTCACTATAAGGGGGGGAAGTTAAACTTATGTTGGGAATATTTGATCAGGATCTATAGAAAATGATGGAGCATGAGGGGAATTTTAATTTTTTATCATAGGTTGGATGTCAAACTAAGGAAGTCAATAGTGTATCAGCAGTCACTTGTTTTTATAGCTATAAATCCATGAAATTCTTTTGTCTATGAAAATGAATGATCGGTTGGGGCCCTCTATATA
Organism: Viscum album; assembly: GCA_963277665.1. Classification (NCBI taxonomy): domain Eukaryota; kingdom Viridiplantae; phylum Streptophyta; class Magnoliopsida; order Santalales; family Viscaceae; genus Viscum; species Viscum album. Next base: position 2,015,974,194 of record OY728130.1, on the reverse strand, counting down.
GTTGGGGTGGGACCACTTGCACACATAGACTATGATATTTATGAAAGTAGTCTAATATTATAAATTATTGATTGAGACTATAATCCTTTATATATTCCATGTAATGAAAGATTTAAAAAATTTCTCCAATGGATGTAGGACATAAAGTTCAAACCATGTAAAAATTTGTGTGTGTTTAATTCTTGTTGTTTACTTTGTATGTCGTGTAAGTTTTGAGTTAAATAGAGTAATATAGAGGTTTGAATTAGTGCATTGAGTGGGGTACAAAGGATTATTTTCTTATGATACACTATGATCAAGGGATAATATCATCTATAAGATTTATTCTAATATTCCTTCACCATCTGGTAGTTTAACTTCTGAGTATAAGAAGTTGGTCTGGGTCACATATTTTCTTCTCCCAATAGATGATTTGTTCCAAAGGTTACCTAATTCATGATAATTTTCAAGATCTAATATAAAATGGTTAGGTAAATCTTTAAGCATGTCCCAAAAAAAATTAGAATATTGAAATCATTTCACAACACCCATCCTAGGAGAAAGGGAATGGTAAATAATGAGTTGTGGAAATATTACAATCCATCCTAGGGTGAAAGGGGAAATTGTATAATGAGTTAGGGTAATGAAATCACATTCTATATCACCATATTCTAACATACCAACTCATTAATTCTATAAAAATAATCTATATATCATTTTATACATGTTCAATATAGAAATAAACACACATTATTCATTTAAAAGAAATACATGTGATCTTTATCAAAGAAATACATATACCTTATATCAATAAATACACTTAATCTATACCAAGTAATATAATAATCTATATCATGGAATAAATTAACTCTATATCTAAGTAATTAACATGTAATTTTAAATCCGAACTTTCCCAAAAACATATCATGTTGACATCTAATAATGTAGTGGGAATCCAAATAGGTAACAAGGAAAGGAAATACCAATTGTAGAACCAATTTAGGTTCAACAAAAGATCACTAATATGTGGGTGAATCAGTGATAAATATTGTTTTATATTTATTTCAAAATAACCATTAAAACCTATTAGAATTAAGTTACTCACACAAATAAATACACACTAATACAATGGAACATAAAAAAATTATAAGGTTCACCTCTCAATCTGATAAGGCTAGTACTTGGTTTGATATAGATTCCTCTAGGATCCCACTATGCACTAGAATAATCATGTGAGTAAAACGAGGATGTTATAACCATTAAAATTTCATTCTCATGTCTCCCAACTATGTTTCGGTTCCTATCACACAAAATTTTATCATCTACCTTACTGTGATAACAATTTGTAAATACACTAAATAGTCATCAACCGAATAAAATTTATCTAAATCATTTAGTGTGTTGAGTTCTTCCAATTCTACTCTACTTACACTATATGAAACAATCAAAAATTATACAACAATCTTTCAAAAGAACAAGAGACTTATTCACATTGTTTTCATGACACATGCACACAACCACTTTGATATTATTTTTCTTCTTTCGTTATTCTACTTTGGATAATCATATAATATTCATTGTATTACACATGTCTATAAATTACTATTTTTCTCATTATCTTCACCTAATTATTTCATAATATTCATATTTCTAAGTATATAGAAATTTCACAACATTATTATTCTTATTTGAATTTGAATTTATTATTAAAATTTAAATAATCAACTATATTCATTTGAGAGGACTGCCCCCCCCCCCCTCAAACCTTTCCTTTTAAGAATTTTATTATTATTATGATATTGGTAATTGAACCAACACATCTTTTACATATACCCAAAGCCTCCACAAAACCAATAATATCTATACAAAGCATACTTTACTTTGTAAATAACATGAATTTTATATATTTATGATTATATTTCTCCCTTATTTGAATAAAAAATATTAGATCCTTTTCGTGGAACAACTTTTTTGTGAACTCCAAAAACGTTTTTCTTCTCATCATTCTTCTTTTTAGTTTTTTAGACAGTCCCATTTTATAAAATTTTGTGTCTGAGTAAATAATCCAATAATTTTTTATTCTAAATCATCACTACATTTTTTCAAAAATATAGTGTTCTTCGATTCAAACTTCTTCAAACATTATATAACTTTTGAAACTAAATTCTGAAAATCGGAAATGCTCCTATTAAAAAAATTATTTTTGACTAGTTTCTTTAACTCGGTCAATCTATTCATGATTATATTTCAATATCTATTCTAACTTTATTTTAAGAGTGTTATCATAATCAAGAAACTTATTGAACCCTATAACTTATTCAACTAACTTTGATTTTTATTCTATAGTAATGGATTCATTTCTATTGAAATATTTATCATCTTTCTTTAATATTTTGATCACTTTCTTCTATTTGGAAATATTTTAGATGCATTATTTCAATTCTCCCTTTAGTATGAATTCTATCTTAGTGTTTTATTTTTAACTTTGAGAACTCCTTTCATCGCTTGAAATATTTTCATAATTCATTTTAGCAATGATCATTTTTTCACTATCTTCATCAATGGATGACTCTCCTTCATTTCCATTCTCACTTTCATCAACTTCTTTTGAGAAAATTTTTATCCTTATAAATTGACAGAACATATTTATCTTCTCATTAAATAACCCTTGGGCTTATCAGAATTATTCTTTGATAATCTTATAGGTTTAACCTCTTCCTAGACATTGACTTCTTCATATTTTGATTTAGGTCAGTTTGTTATATAATTCTTAAGGGCTCCACACCTAAAATATTTTAAGTTAGTATTTTTCTTGTAGTTTTATTTTTATGTTCTCATATATCATAAGATAAACTCATTAATTTATTAAACATCTCTTATAAATTTGTATCAGAATATAAGAAACAACATTATTCTTTAAAAACAACTTTATTTTTAAAATTCTCATACTTTGAGACTTTAAAAATGATTTTTTTCAACCTTCACCTACTTTTTGACAACACTATATTTTCCCATTTCATAATATATTAAAATAATGTGAAAATCATCAAGAGTAATTTCGCTCATATTCTTTCCTTCCAAAGAAAAGAATTTAGAATCAAACTTATCGGGTGAGATATATAAAATGTTATCAACAATACTTGTATTTTAAAAATTATAACCATAGACTATGATTTTTCTCACAACTTCATTAACCCTGGTAAATAAATTATCAATGGACTCATCATCATTCATTATAATATCTTTATATATGAGTCACCAAAAATGTAACTTAGCTCGCTTTAATTCAATATTTCCTTCAGAGATATTCTGAAATTTATCTCAGATATATTTTTCTATTTTTAGACCTTTAAATTTAGTAAATTTATTCCCAATAATATAATATAAGATATAATTCTTAGCATGACCATCATTCTTCAAATTAATCTTATCCACTTTTATCATAACAACACCTTCAGCACAGGGTACAAATATGTCAATTGTTACCTCTAATAATTCATAACTTATAGATAATAGGAATGATAGCATCATATCCATCCCAATGTGATAACATATCCCATAAAATATAGGTATCCACTTGTTATTCATTGAATTCAAATTATCCATTCCAAAAAAACAATCAAATATTCTTTTGGGTTGGAGAGAATTCCAATACCAAAAAACCAAAACACAAATGAAGGAACCTGATTTTGATACCACATGTAGAACCACTTTATTATCAATGAACGATAAATAATATATTGGGGGAGTCAATGATTAATACCATTTTATATTTATTTTGAAATAATCCTCACTGCTTGTTATAATTAATTGTTTTTTGCCGCTCACGCAAATAAATCCACACCAACACAACAAAACAAAATTGATTTAAAAGGATCACCTCTCAATGTGAGAAGGATGTTCCTTAGTGTTATATGAGTTCCTCAAGGTTGAAACTACTCGCTATAATCATTATATGAGTACAAAGAGAAGGGTATAACCTTAATACTCACACTTACATGTATCCAAACTATGTTTTAGTGCATCCCATACACAAGTGAATCCCTCACATTACAATGATAAAAATTTATAAAAAGACTAAATATTATTTAATTAAATATAATTTATAAAAGTTTTATAATGTGTTAAATTATTATACTTCCTCTCTAGTTTCATTTTATGAAGTAATAATTTCTCTTGTAACTTTTATAGGAATAAGTTGCTTCTTTTCTTTATTTGCACAACACATGTGCATAACCACTTAAACCACCTTCTTATTATTCATTTATTCTTCTTTAGATAATCATAGAATATTCACTATATTACACTTATATATAACTTTATAATTTTCTCTCTCTACACCAACTTATTTCATAATTTTAACACTTTTTTTATATATAAATTTCATAGTACCCTTCTTATTTTCAGAATTTGAATTTAAAATTAAAATTCAAATAACCAAATTATTTTAACTTAATTTTCAAGTGCATCATATTGATCATATTATTATTAAACATTAACATACCTAAAATACAAATTGGAAATTTTAATATACTTGAATGTCCACTAAACCTATTTTATGGATCCAAGTGTGGAAGTATGTTTAACTTCCCATATTTCCCCAAAAAACCACCCATTGTGGATTAGTGTACTCTTCTAATTTGTATCATAAAATTTCACAAGAATTATTTTTTAATATCTAGAAAACTATATGGCATGATAGATCTATGAGGTTTGGAGGTATTGAATTTTATAAGGCCACCAAAAAAATTGTCCTTTTCTGTGACAATGAATCCCCATACAATGTGGAGATCCTGAATTATACAAGAACACTGAATTCCGAAAAATAAATAATTATATCATGTACACCTCTTATGTAGTGTACAAGAACTTCCAATCAAGTGGTGATGGAATGTATGTTGTAACACCCTAGTATTTTAAATTATAATCATCAGGTTTCATAGTGTATATGACATGAAACACCATGTTTAGAAGAGAATGTAATACCTCAAGACTGTATGATATATATTTTTAAAATAAATTCAATCCCTTAAATAGATTACAATGTATGAAACACAGGGTTTTAATGAAACATATTAATATTTTAAAATATTATTATTTAAACATTACTATTATAACCTAGTCATGGGGGATATGATAACATCATTTGTGTGTAGAGCGGACAACTACCTTGCAAAACGATGTGATTCATTTTTCACTAACACTTTTCATAAAATATAATTAGGGTAAATTTAGTGAATATATGTGATATATATGATATAAATCATATTTTTGTAAGGTAATGAATTTTTTAATTTATTTTATATCATTCTTCAAGGAAATAGAAACAACATTCATTCTTATGTTCGGTCCACTATCTCCATAAAGGGTGTATTTCATTTTCTATCTCTAACTTTTATAGATTACTATAAATATATATATATATATATATATAATGAATATATATTATATTAATATAATTTTTAATATTATGTATATGATGTAACCATGATAAAATTAAAAATAATGAAACTAAAAAATCAAATATACATGAAAAAAAGCAGTTATTTACCAAAACGTGATTTTAACATGAAATTGTTAATAAATGGATAATAAAATGTCATAGGTAAATAATATATAGTATAATATATATATATAATTATGGTTCTAAAATATATGTATAATAAACTTATATATTTTATATAGGAGTTTTGAACACATACGAAGGAATCTAAACTTAAGATAATGCTTTCCTATCTCACTTTTACTTCTGTGAGGCATACCGTTTATTCACTACTTATTCATTTTTGTTTTTTATATACTACTATTTCTAATACTTTTCACTAGGGTTGCAAGCCGTCTGTGGGGATGCATTGATTGTTGTCCTTCATTCCCACTATCCAAAGGCATTCAGTATCTGTTGCCTCTTGAGGGATGTATACTCATTGATCAAAATGGGATAATGGGATGTCAGTCTTTCCTTCCATGGGTTCCCACTAAAAATTATTCACCTAGTCTGAGTCTCCCTTAAAGATTAAAATTTTGTTTATGAAACTCTTCCTGATTCCATATCCTTGTGGACTCTAGTTAATTATGTTGCTTATGTCAGGACATTACCAAGGGGCCAAGTCGTGGCAGCGACCTTCGATTAGGAGAGTAGTTGTGTTGGGAATCATTGGCATGTTTGGATGTCGAAACACCAGTATTCCAGGATCTTCCCTTATAAGAGGTCTTCTCAAGGGCACATAATCCCAAGGCATCCCATGTTGAATGTGGGGAATTCTATTATAGAGTCATGTCTCTGAGGTTTCCCTTGGATTCCTATTTTTAACACGGGGTATGCTATGAGTTTAATGTCTAGTAGAGATGGATTGGACTGATAAGAATATTGATGAGAGTGGATCAGATAGTTACATACCTAGGGGGAATTCCAAGAAGGTTTAATGGATGGATGGATCAGAATTCACAATTAGGATAGACCCAAGATGGTGTGTCCCAAAAACCGTAAGGTTTCACACTATGAAGATTGGTTTGGACACCATAAAGGGTAGATCATAGAGGAGGATGGGTCCACAGAAAAATGTCACCAAGGATTACCATTGGCTGGGATTGAACCTCAAAGAGGCTTCTTACGTACCTTGTTTAGAAGTAAGGGATCAAAACCCACCTAGTACAAATGGGCAGGGCATGAAATTGCATTGTACATAAAGGATAATGACCTAGAGATTTGTTGGGGCTTGTGCATGGTTAGCTGTCTGGGTGCTACCCAGAGTAGTGATATTAATGGGGCTTTAAACATGGTTAGTTTCCCATGCTAATGGAATGATTTTACCAGGATGTGGCGGCCCGGGAAAAATTAGGATGGATATGGATGAAGTGTCGAAGGATAGAACAAATGGGGTTGGAACCAAAAATCGATGTGAAAGTGACGTTATTGGGATAGAACCTCAAAGAGGTTTCCTACGTATCCCCATGGTAGGGAATAAAAGTCCACATAGTTATAGAATTGGGGAAATGAGTCACCTGAGGAGTCCTCTCATGAGAATGGACGCATGGATGGGGGCTCAAAGAAAATGGAACCAATGGGTTAAGTCATGAATTTTCTGAGACACAAAAGCTCGAGGGAGAGACCATGATAGGACATGGGATATGGGCATGAACTTCAGGGTGGCTTCCTACGTACCTTTATCAAAAAGTGAAAATATCAAAGTCTATGTAGTTCAGATATGAGGCATAGAATCAGAGTGTACCAAAGTACAATAACCTTGAGACATTCTTGGGTCTTACACATGGTTAGCATCCCATCGAAGAGGGGCACTCTTGGTTGGAGGAGTACGGATTAAGTTTGGGGGCTTACGTATGGTTATCTACCCAGAAGAATGGAATATGTAGTCGGGGTGTACATAAATGAAAATGACTCAAATGAGTGGATCAAAAAACATTAGGGAGGCAGATCCAGGTGATGTGTCTAATATAGGGAAGATGTCACATCAGGAGGGTACATTCCTATGAGGGGTCACTATATTTTACCATTTGTTGGGTTTCCTACATTCCTAAAATGGATCAAAACCCACATAGTTCATGATGGGGAATATAGTTTAACATCATGTCGGATGAAGAGTTAACTGGCATGAAATGGTCGAGATAGAGGGATAATGGGCCTAGACCATAGAGAGGCTTCCTACGTACCCAGCTTAGAAGGTAGAGATCAAATACAATGTAGTTTGGTGGAGAGGGGCTTAGGGATTACGTATGTTTAGCAATCTAAAGAGGATTTCATGGTCGTTGCTTACTCTAAGCCCACATGATTCATGCTTGGTGTGAGAAAAAATAGGCAGTAATAGACCTGACAATGGTGTCGTGAAAAATATGGCTTGTGGGATGGTGCGAGGATTATGCATGGTTAGCGGTCCAGGGAGAGGAATATTGGAACTTACTCTAGGATGGTGGCGTGATGAGAGAGGAGGGTGTCCATATGTACATGGAGGACACGACTATTGTACAAGGAAGACCCTATCAAGGGGTTTCGCGGATTACATAGAGGCTACATGCAATGAATGTGGTGAAAATACAATGGGAGAGAGGGAGTGAGAGGGTGTTGGTGCTGATCATTCATCGACTCATCCCGATATAGACGCACATGTTGTGATCATGGTTTTATGCCGTGTTTTGAGGATGAGGATGCTTTAAAATTTAATGTTCTTTATCTCGGGTGATGAGGACTCTCTCCTCACCCCTAAGACATACATAACTGGTGTACTTTAACCCTTAGTGAAGGTAATGCACCAAAAATGCCTTGTATTAAGAGGTTTGTGGAGTGATCCATAGAAGGTTCATCATTAGTGTTGCTATGTGAATAAACAATATCCATTAGTGTCCTTGTGTGAAGAAGCATGTGGCAGGGAAACACAACATAAAGAGCAAATTTGGGTACCATGAAATCACTACGTACTTTCTTGGAGGTCCACATGAAATATGGGTTCGCAAAGTAGAAGGCCTATTAGATAGGGTATTCACGAAGATCTTGTTCCTCACAAAGTGATGAGGCTTCGTGAAGGAGGGTACTTTGTAAAGCATAGTGACCCAGTCCAGGCATAGATTCTACATGTTCTTAGGGGGTTCTTTGTAAAGACTAAGTGCTTAGCGAAATTAAGAGTACCAAAAAGGATATCCTTCCTTTGTGATGGAAAAAATTATTTTTTAAGGGCATCCCCACTTTAAGAAAAGGTAAAATTGAGGAAAGGGAACGTGGGTTAGAAATTCTCAAATACCTCAGATGGTTTATTTTATCGATGGTTTATAGAGAAAAGGGTACTTCATGAATTGATAGTGTGGAAGGTGAAAGGTTTGGGTCTTGATCCTTTGAAGTGTTGATGGGATAAGTATTTATAAGAATTGGGCATCGCAATTCCATTAGGATGAACTGAAAAGAAAAATTTTCTTCATAATTGGAGGCATATTCATCAAGTTTCTTATACTTGTGCATGCTTCTGTCCATTCTTTTTTAGCTTTCATAGAGGCTCCATTCAAGTTCCTCATACTCATGAAGGCTTTTATCACATCCTTTGTGGAAATTGCAAAGGCTCCTGTCAAGTTCCTGAGACTCATGAAGGATTATGTCACAACCTTTTCAGTGGTCGCAGATAATCCTTCTATGAAAATTGGTGGTGGTAGCGATGCAGGAGGTCTTCTCAAAGGCACTTCGCAATGAAGACCCTTTTACAATTCTTTATGTTCCCTTACCCGACTTATTCCAAGGAACATAATTTTTGTGCCAAAAAATTCCCTCCCTCATAATGGGATCCATAGAGAAAAGGAGGGTCATATTTTGAGGTTAAGTCTCCAAAATTTAGGCAGATCACGAAGCTGAATCATGGAGGGGGTAAGCGAAATGCGGGTCGAGAACATTGTGAAGCTTGTCATAGCCAAGTTATCTATGAATCCTGGGAGTTCGTCGCCTATAAATAGGATGCAAGGAGAATTTTTTCTATATCTATTCCTATGATCATGTTCTTGAGCTCTCGAATCTCAAATCCCCACACTCTGTGAATGCTCTTTGTGAACCGGGATTTACAGATCGGTGCTCTGTGAATGATTCTTAGAAAACTAGTGCGCCGCGATCCCTTGTTGCTCCATGTCGTGTAGTGAGTCTTTAGGATCTGTGACCATGTGCTCTGTGAATTCTCTTTATGACCGAGTTCTGCGATCGAGCTCTATGAACAGAAAAGAAAACTGACAATGTTCCAAAACCAAAAGGCCAACCAAGAAGCTTCTCGGGAGGTCCTTGCGGATGACACTCTAATGAAAGATATGGAGGAAAATATGGGGATTGTAGAATATGTGCAAATCCACTCGGGTCATGATTACCTGATAGATCTTCTAACAGAAGGGAAAATAACTGCCCACTTTACGAAATGTTGTCACTTTATGCATTTGGTTAGAGGTATGAAGTTTTAATCCTTGGAGAAATTAGGTATAAATTAGCTTACTGGTTCTGGAGCATTCTATGTCAGAGGCAGTGGTTCAAGGATACTAACGACCATATATGGGAAGACCACACACCTATCATCACCAGTTGTATACATAATCACATCCATAATTTCTATGGGAAAGCACTACTGCCAAAGTTGTATCACCCATAGTACCACACCATTCTCAAGGCAGGGTTAGGGAACCTAGAGAAGGGGTGGACCGATTATTTGGACCTATTCAAGCATGGAAACTTCACAGATGACTGGGCCTAGGCTTATTAGGTGTGTGCATTATTTGATTAATTTCGGGTGGAGATGAAGTGGGTAGGCCTTTATGAAGCTATGTGGGATTCCCAATTTTATATCAACTAGCCAAAACAAATGATGCCGGAGTTGCTGAGCAAGTGGTCATCAAGGACCAACACTTTCCATATCCATCATGGGGAGGTAAAAATCGGCCTATGGGACCTCCATCAGATCTCGGGAATTCCCATTATAGGGGTGATGTATGATGAGTTCCTTCCTGCAGAGAACACATTGGAGGATTCAGAGCAGATGTCGTGATTGGAAAAGGTGCTGATATACTTGGTTCTAGGTGATGAAAAAAAGATAGGGTAGGACGTCCATTTCAAGTTGTGGTTTAGAATTTTCTTTGACATACCACTAGATAATGATGTTGAATGAGAGGAGACGCCTAAGAATATACCAGTAAGGCCTCCACTTATCAGAAAGGAGCCCATCGTAGCAATAAAAATTCTTAATGGAGAATCCTAGAGGATAGCCAATGGAAGCTATGGGGGTATAGTGTCAACACTGACCAGAAAATGGTGGTTAGGTTGGATGGATTATATATTCTCTTATTTATGGATGGATGTTTATGGTTAGAGATATGAAACATGGGTGTGTGACCAAGAACATTCATTATGGTATCCACACTGGTAGTGGGGCAACGAGTCAACCTTGGGATCCTGATGTAGGAAAAATTATACAAGGGGTTATGGAACATCAACGAGGGGAAGAAACCATAGTAGGAATGAGGACCACTCTACTTTATATATGGTTGGATAGTGACATACATGAATTTATATGAATATCCAAGCCCTATTTATCCACCCAGGTCAGACTTCTGACCAGCCATCCAGAATGTAGTGGGAAGATTTCTGGCCAATTTGACTTCACTGCTTGCATTGAACAGGGTCTGGAAGGTGGTTGAATTCAAATTCCATCCATTTCCTCCACTGATAAGGGTATTAATAGATAAATTCCATCTAATTAATAAGCATCGGTTCTATATCATGGCCTTCTAGGGCAGATTTCTAGTGGCACGGGTCAACCGTCAGCCCATCTGCTAGCCAAATACCTTACACCTCTTTGTGAGGCACTTACATTGCATGAAGATATTGACCCCAAAATTCTAAATAGGGGTACTCCATGAGGATTATAAGTGAGTGATGAGTTAGATGTGGCTTGTGTTTATGCAGGAGGATAAGAATATACGAAATGAGATACCTCTACCTATCGATGCTTATGGGATAGTTAAGGAGTATGTAAAGATATGGGAAGTGTCCTACCCTAAGTAGATGCTGAAGTAAATAAATTTCCAGGTTGGTGATAGGGTTCCTCCTCAACCTTGAGTCTAGGGTCAAAAAATGGTAGGAACACATCGTGGTGGAAGGGTTGTAGTAGTGACATGGAAAATAATATCAGGGACTCCTCCCGGTGGGAGATAAGTGGCAGTGGTGAACTTAGTGATCCCAGATGTGTAGATTTGGAAGGAAGGGATGCCACTAAGGGGGTTTCGTAGGATATCCCCTAAAACTCCTGGTAAGCGGTTATGCCTCATATACATTCCCGAGGATGCTGTTTTTTCCAAGGCTTGGGATACCTAGGACTTCAACAGGAAAGTTCTCAATCCCTCTAAAATGTGGAGCCACATTAACCATCTTGGGATAGATCTGTCATAGATTGTCCATGCCAAGGGTGGTTTTCTGGTGTCTCAGGAAAAATGGAAAAAATACATGGCCGATATGGAAGCTTTGGCGCATTATTAGGGAACCGTACATACAATTATGGATTGGGTGAAAGTGTTACTCAATCAAACATCCCTGCCAGAATTTTCGGCTATTGGGTTGAGGAAAATTTTCCCATTACCTAAAGAATCAAAGGAGTCCTCCTGGGGAGAAGATTATAATATGGGGGATACCTTTGGTAGAAGTTGAGTTTGATACCTCAAATCTAGAAGAGTTTTCCAAGACTATTGTGGTAAACTCTAAACCATTTTGTTTTGGCACTTACACATGTCATCCAAGATTTCTCGACTAACATTTTTTCTATATAGGATAACATTATAAAAAACTCATTCTTTCATGATAGTGGATGTAGGTTAGGGGTATGTTCCTGGGATGAAGGTTAGAATACAATACAGCAGGGCTGCGTTAACCAGGGTGACCCTTCTGGAATCTTTGGAGCTTTAAACCATATATGGGGGACCACATCATGTGGTTCCAACGGCAGTGACATCAGGGAGAGACCAATTATTTGATCTCTATAATTCATATCCCTCACATAATCCATAACTTTTGTCCATCAAACCATGACAACTGACATTTGTGTATTTATTTTTGAATATTTCTTCAAATGGTGTGGTTCATACTATGGAGGACGGTTGGGGCTCCTGATGCTACTCTCCTAAGGGGAACTCTGATTGTATTGGAATTGGATGTGAAAGCTAAACAAATCATTTTAGTTTCATCCATGAGTAGCGAGACTGGCAGGAGAGAACTAGAAATCATCAAGGTGGGATCTAGTGATGATAACCTACCACATGATGAGAAACCCATCCTGTCTGGCAGGACACTAAAGGAAGACCCTACTACCAAACATTTGTAAGTGTTCCCAAAATATGAACCTATTGATCTAGAGGATCGGGAAGAGACTACTTATGATGACGAAGATAGCAAGGTTATATGCCTCCGGTCATGGAAACTGATTAAGCATTTCATCAAAGACACCCCATAAGAAGAGTGGGTAAACCAAATGGGGAAAATTCATTCCTAACTTCATGAACTATGTGATGGAGGAGTTTATGTATGATACCCTCATATGATCATTCGATATTACATTTCAGAGAAGGTGCAGTAGAATGAGCATGGCCTTAGTGTTGGCTAGTATAGGAGGAAGGTAGTCAATATCCAGAAACTTCATGAGGCTGAGTAAGAAGTCCAACATTTGAGTGAATGAGTGAATGAACAATCTGCTTTCATCTATGCACAATCAGAACTCATATCACAATTGAAGGCACCGTTTTTAGATTCCTAGGAGAATATGAGGAAAGAATCCTGAGAGATGGATAACATTAGGGTTGATGAGGATCAGGCATGGATCAGGGCTGATGAAATGTGCCTCATAGCTATCAAAGAAGATATAAATCTTAGCAGGTGACAAAAAATAAAGGATACTACAAGTCAAATAGTGTTAGAGCTGAGATTCTCTATTGAAGAGGTTAACCCAACTATCAGAGAGGCCAATCCATGGGGGTAATAATTTGAATGAATTCAAAAACATACTTTCATGCTTGCTTTCTTATTTTGATTGTGTACATGAGTCTCTTCATCTGCTTTGATTTCTTCATCTTAATTGTATCTATGAAATAACTAGTGATCAATCCCTAAGATCACATGGGTTGTTGCCAATGTGAGAAACAAGGGATGACCACATAATTATTCTCCTTGAATATGAGAGCTCCAAAAAATCATCAGACGTATGAGGTCTGAATAACCACTCAGAATTTCTGGGATGAAATAGGGGGTTCTTGGTTATAGAATGGAGTTCTCAAAACAGCCAAAAATCCCTTTCCCAACATGCTCTAGTACACAAGCGGGATAACACTGGGGTTTGTGGAATAAATCCAAATGAAGAAGAATTGAAAGTGTGAATCACGATACCCAAAATTCAGAACACAATGAGGGTGGCATGAGGATGGAGGATAAATCTTGACCATGTTTGTAACACAACATCCATATCATATTAGCCTGAAATGGAGATAAAAATAAGGTCCAATCCATTGACCAAATTTGAAAGATGGGGCTAGAACTTAAAGTGTTGTCTGATATCTTCTAGAATGTTATCCCAACATAGAAGGAGATCCATGAGGTCGAGCATCCATACTTCCGGGGGGTTCCTTCCAACATGAAATAAGATAGGGATCTGAAATAAAGTGAAAAAAAAGAATTGAAATGGGGTGATGGGTTGTTAGAATGAAGTCTAACACTCCTGAAACTACACCACCGTGATGAAAGTGGATTGTGTGGGTGTGTCAGGCTAAATCAATATCAAACCTATTTTCATATGGGACCTCTCTAGCGAGGACTTAAAATACCATTCAATTTTACATCATGAAAATGAAGATGAAATACATACAGTTTTAATGTCATACGGTGAGGACGATTCATGAAATAGTTTAGCATCATATCGTCAGGACATTACAGACAATTTAAGGTCATATTTCCTAGACCCTGGTCAACTGTTTTAAAGTCATGTTACATATATTGGGGATTCCTAATATAGGGTCATAGAGTTTGGACCATAATTAGTGGAAAAGTTCCAGAAGTGTGAATGAACTTGTGGCTGGACAAGAGGGGAGGTGCCCGAGCATCCCTACATATCCTGTGAGGGTAAGAATCAAAATGAATGTAGTTCATGAATCACAACATGGTTATTAACATAAAATGGTAGGAGAAATCCTCTATGGCAAGGAAACTGAAGTGTCCCATAATTCTCATAGGGCATCCAAAACTTATCTTGGGTGGGGACTTTTTTTATGTTCTTTCCTTGAAGTACATGGGCACCACAAAGGAGAGATATGTGGTGCATTACATAAACTCGATGTGAATGAGTAAAAAAGAAGTCCACACCACACCACACATTCCTGAAAGTGTGATGGGGCCAAGAGGATAGAAAGATGAAAGGGGTTATGGTTGAACCGTAGATGAAGAGTCTAGGAGTCACTACATATCTCATGATAATAGGAATCAAGACAAAAGTTGTTCTTGAGGATGGTATTACAGGTGTCCAATACCAAAAAGAATGATATAATCTCAAGTGAGTAAAATTTTAGTTATTACACAGTTTACTGTCATGTGAACTTAGACACTGGAAGTCTTAGTTTAATGTTCATATAGTTAAGACTACATGGGGTGGAGAGGTGCAGTATAGCATCATGAGGCAACCCAATGTGAATGATGAGAAAAGAAGTATAAATAAAACAACACCCTTCCATAGAGGAATCCCCAAACCATGAAGGGGGCATAAAAGTTTATGACTCTATGGCTAGACATGGAGGTAAAGTACACAGGCATCACTACATACCTCACAGGGGTGAGAATCAAGCCACATGTAGTTCTGAAATTCCATGGAGTTTAACCTTATGCGGTAAGGACATATGATATCTTAGTTTGTCGTCTTATAGCTTGGATCGTAGGGAAGTGTGTTTATTCCATTAAGGCACAAATCTTACCCAAATCCCCAAGCCCACATGAGCCATTCTTGGTGTGGGAAACAAGGGCAGAGAAGATCTATACAACACATGGATGTATGCTATAGGGAATGAAGGTGTAGAGTCAAGGATGACCCCATGACTCTGGTTTGTCCTCCCAAAGTGAAAATCTACACAAAGGGATAACACTGAGGGTGTAAAAGTTCCATATGAACATGATGAAATAGAAAGGGATGTGAATAAAGAAAAAAATATTTAGGTTATAGTGGGGTTGGCGTAATGATGGAGGAAAACTGCTGACCATATTTGAAGCACAGCATCCTTATCATTTGACCTGAAGTGGGAACAATCGTTCATTTATATTTCTAAAACGTTTTTCTAGGAATGCATGTCATCTATGGGGATGCACTTATTGTTTACCCAAATTCTTTCCTTCCAAAGGAATTCATCATCGGTAGCCTCTTGAGGGACGTTTTCTCACTGATTGAAATGGGATGATGGGATTTTGGTCTCTCCATCTGTGGGTTCCCCTTACAATTTGTTTCCTAGTATGGGTCTCCCTTAAATAATATGATATTGTTCATGAAACTCTTATCGGTTCAATATACATGATAATGATGGTTAATTACGTTGATTCTTTCATGAAATTCCCAAGGGGTCAAGTCAAGTTTGTGACCTTTAGTCCATAGAGTAGTCAAGTTGAGCATCACTAGTATGTCTGGATGCTGAAACGCTGGAACACCTAGATCTTCCCTTATAAGAGGTCATCTCGAGGGAACAGAATCCCGAGGCATCCCATGTCTAATATAGGTAATTTTATTCCAGATTCATGTCTCTGAGGTTTTCCTCAACTTCTAATGTTTAACATGGGGAATTCAGTGAGTTAAACATCAAGTGGAGAAATATCGGATTGATCAGAATACTGATGAGAGTGGATCAGATAGGTACTTCCCTGGGGGGGATACCTAGAAGGTTTATCGAATGGATGGATCATAAATCCCAATTAGGATGGACCTTGGATGGTGTGTCCCATAATGGGGAAGGTTTCACACTGTGAAGACTTATTTAGATACTGCAAAGGGTGAATCAGAGAGGAGGATGGGCCCATGCAAAGGGGACACCAAGGATTATCATTGGCTGAGATTAAACCTTGAAGAGGCTCCTCATGTACCCTATTTATAAAGTAGGGATAAAAACCCATGTATCTAAAATGGGTGAGGCATGAAATCAGGGTGTAAACAAAGGACAACAACCTAGAGATATGCTAGGGCTTGCACATGGTTAACTGCTCAGGTGCTACCTAGAGCAGTGATATGAATGGGGATTTACATATGGTTAGATTCCCGCATTGATGGAATGATATTACTGAGATGTGATGGCCCATGAAAAATCAGGATGGATATGGATGAAGTGTTAAAGGATGGAATAAATGGGGATGCAACTGAAAACCAATGTGAAGGTGAAAGTACTGGGCTTGAACCTCAAATATATTTCTTACATATCCTTGTGGTTGGGAATCAAATTCCACATAGTTTGGGAAATAGGGTGGTGAGTCACATGAGGAGGTGACTCATGAGAATGGATGCATGGATGGGGGCCAGAAGGAAATGGAGCCAATGGGTTAAGGAATTATCATCCCGAGACACAAAGGGTTAAGGGATATATCAGTATGGGACACAAGATATGGGTTCAAACCTTAGGGATACTTCCTATATTCCTTTATCAAAAAGGGTAATGATCATAGTCCATGTAGTTCAGATATGGGGAATATAATTAGAGTGTACATAAAGGACAAAAACTCAGAGACATGCTTGGGTATTATGCATGGTTCGCAGCCCTTCACAAGAGGGGCACTCTTAGTTAGCGGAGTATGGATTGAGTGTGGGGGATTACGCATGGTTAGCTACCCAGGAGAATGGGATATTTATTCAGTGTGTACACAAATAACAACGAACCTAATGAGTGAATTGAAATGCCTTAGGGAGGCATATCCAGGTGATGTTTCCCATAAAGGGAATATTTCACATCATGAGGGTACACCCCTTGGATGAAGCATCATAGTTTTCCATTTTTTGGGATTGAACCTCAGAGAGGATTCCTACGTACCCGAAATGGATCAAAACCCACATATTTTAGGATGAGGAATATTGTTTAATTTCATATGGGAAAAAGAGTAAAGTGACATGAAATAGATGAGATAGAGGGATAATGACCTTGGACATGAAAGTGGATTCTTATATACCCTTCTTAGATGGAAGAGATCAAAGCCCACATAGTTAGGTGTAGAGGGGCTTGGGGATTACATATGGTTATCGACCCAAAGAGTATTCCATGGTCTATGCTTAATATAATCCCAAGTGATTCATGCTTAGTGTTAAAAACAAGAGGCAACAATAGTCCTGATGATCGTGTCTTGAAAAATGATACTTGTGGAATGGTGGAGGGCTAACGAGCGGTTAATGGCCGAGGGAGAGGAATATTGGGACTTACTCTTGGAGGGTGGCCTAATGATAGAGGATGGTGTCCAAATGTATAAGGAGGATGTCACCGTCGTACAAGGACCACCCTATCAATGGATTTTGGGACTTATTCAGAGACTACCCATAACTTAGGTGATGAAAAAACACAATGGGAGAGAGAGTGTGAGAGGGTTCTAACACTAACCCTTCATCGACTAATCTTAGGAAAGCTACACACAAGGTGATATTATTTTTACATCATGTGTTGATAAAAAGGATACTTGGCAGTTTAACATCATACAGCTTGGATGATGAGGACTTTCTCCTCACCCCAAGGAATTATATAACTGGTCTACTTTAACCCATAGTGAAGGGAAGGCACCAACAATTCCATGGACTAATAAGGTTGTTGAATGATCTATTGAAGGGTACATGTTAACATGGATATGTGAATAAACAATATCCGTTATCATGCTTATGAGAAGAAACATTAGTCAGGGAAAACAATATGAAACACCACTTGAGGAGAACATAAAATCACTATGTACTTTCCTGGAGGTTTGCACTGAAGAGGGGTTCTTAAAGCATAAGGCCTCATAGAGATGGGATTCATGAATCTTTGGTGCTTCATGAAATGAAGAGACTTTGTGGAAGAGGGTACTTCTTGAAGCATAGTAACCCATCCTAGGAATGGATTCTATATGAGCTTGGAGGGTGCTTTTTGAATATTGAGTGATTTGTGAAGTTTCGATTACCCAAAGGGGTCTTCTTCCTCCACGGTGTCCAAAAGGATTCACGAAGGGAATCCCAACATAAAGTAGAGGTAAAATATAGGAAAGGTAAATGGGGTTATCAATGCTCAAATGCCTCAGATGGTTTATTTTATCGATGGTTCACAAAGAAAAGGGTGATATGTGAATTTAGAGCATGGGATGAAAAAGTTCAGGGTACTGATTCTTTGGAGTAGGGGTGCGCCTATTATTTATATGCAGTTGGAAATGAAATTCCATAAATATGTGTTGTGAGAAAAATATTCATTCATTATCATAGGAAGATCCGTCAAGTTTCTTGGACTCACTGAGGCTTCCATCCATGTTTTTCGGTTGTCGTAGAGGCTCTGGTCATGTTCCTCAAACTCCCAAAGGCTTCCATCACTGCCTTTACGGTGGTTGTTGAGACTCCGGTCATGTTATTTGGAATCATGAAGGCTTCTATCACTGCCTTTGAGATGATTGAATATAATCATTCTTGTCTTATTTGTGGTTTTCACAATAGAGGAGGTCTTTGAGAAGGTGCTTTGGGATGTAAACCCTTTTATAATTCTTTTTGTGCCCTTTCTCGATTTATTCCAAGGAATGGAATTTTGGAACCAACAACTACCCATGTTGATATATTAAATAATGAATCTATTTCAATTCATGGTACTTAAATTTGAATTTGAAGTTATTTCTTTCATGGGTCTTATGATTCTAAAGTTACCAAAGTGGTAAGGGTTTATTTCACATTTTCATCATTATTTAGGATTGTTTTTTTAAGTTTCCCTTGGAAGAATTATTTGATATATCTATCATAAAATCAATATATTTTCTTCTAGTATAGTTATTCATAAACAAATTCAAGTACTAATTCCATTTTTTCAATATTTGGTACTAAAAAGGATTGATAAATCCTTTTAAAAAACATATGACATTATTTCTCTCTTCAGTCGAAAATCTTTTTCCATCAAAATCCTTGTTTTGTAAAAAAAAATCAATTTTTTATAACGTATTAAAAATGATTTTTTGATTTTTTTTCCAATTTTATATTTTTTTTAAAAATGAATAGAATATTAAAATCATTTTCAAAACAAGCCATGTTTGGATTTTACTAAAAATTTGAAAGGAATATTTGTTTTAACATGTATGGAATGAATAAATTTTTCCACCATCATAACCAATAATTTTTTTAGATATTACTTTAAATTTTTTAAATGTTTATTTTCAAAATATTTTTTTGAGCTTTTAGTTTTAAAAATATTTTCAAAGTGAAAAGGTTATTTTTCTTATAAAAAATAAAATTTTTATGGTATTTCTATTAATCAATGACATAGAACATTTACTGTACTTATGATCCACTTGATCTATGTTGTATTGATACCATATTTATTATTTCTCTAAATGGATTATGATCAATTTGATTAGGGATGTACAATTTTATTACCATTCACCATGTTACTCTAGATAGTTTATGATTATGTTTATTGAATGGGGTAAGTATTAACATTTTAATGTTATTCTTTAAACTCAAATGTTTATATTGATTACGTTTCACCCCTTTAATATAAAGAATGAACTATACTTATTAAGTGATGGGTGGGGCGTAAAATTATATATCCCCTCAATGAATCAGTAGGTCTCATGAGACAAATTAGCTTGGTTATTTGGAGGAGGACTTACCCATTTATTCATGGTGTCTTGGAATTAGGCCTTGATGGTAATAGGTTTTTGAATGAGGCCTTGAGAGAATTTTAAAGATATTTGGAATTATTAATTTCATCATTATTAATTCAATCATTTATATTCCATGTGATTATTTGATTAGTTATAATATTCATGTTTATGTTTCAAGCTCATTTGATTATTTATATGGCATTATTTGATCATCATTTATTCCTTCCATATTATGATCATGATATTTATTAAATGGAATTTATTTTAGTTATTTATCTTTTCATATTGATTATACCTTATTTATTCATATCTTCTACTGCATGTATACCCTCACCGAGCATCTAAGCTCACCCCTTTCTTAGGTTTTATTTTCCCTAGGATATGGGGAAGTGTTGTATGATTGATATATAGGGATATGATAAAGCTAAATATGTAATTATTAAGAGAAAATATTTTTGTATTTTTTCAATTATAATGTGAATTTCATGTATTTGTCTATTTTATCAATACTATTAAACTATTTGGTTATTTGGGATGTGATAACTTGGATCATGTTTCAATGTAACAAAGTGGACACTATATTGGGGCTACTAGGTCAGGGACATTATTGTTGGTATCAAAGGAAGTTTAATATATTCCTTGGGAACTAGATTTTGGAAAACATAAATTAGGGAACATAACCCTATGATAGACATTGAGGATTACTATAGAAGAATGTCATATTATTTTGGTAAGGATGATATTGTGTGATTTTTCTAGTTTTGCATCCCTTTCTTGATACTATAAGTGGATATGGTTCTAGAATAGATGTACCTAGGGCTAATAACTCCAAAAACGGCGCATTGGACTTGACCATATCATCACCTGCTTCAAAACAATGGGCCTTACTATGCACTTGGTTTGGGAATCCCATGGGATATTCTTAGGATAATTCACATTTTCTTTACAAACCATTATGAAGGATTTGAAAATCAATATACCCTAGAGAAACCATATTTATGATTATGACATTATCTCTGCATAAATTTTTGAATTTATGTTAAGGATTTCACTAGTTTGGATATTATACATTATGTTGCAAGATGTTATGATTTCATTTAGTGTATTTCATTGATTAGAAATATTACCTAGTGGAAGGAATGGAAACTGTATCAATACACGTAATGCAAAGATTACGAATAATCATTTTCTTAATGATATTAATCCAATATATCAAAGGGAAGTAGTCTCCAAAAAATTATCATCATATGAAGACATGGTATCATGTTATATCAAGATAAGTAAATAATTATATATGTATTATGGCTTATAAGGGAAGCCAGATAAGAAGAGTATGGCATAGAAAAAAAATGGATAAGTGAAATAAGGGAAAGAAGGGTTTTCCCACATGTAATAATTATGGAAAGAAACACCCTAGTACTTGTTTGATGGGAAAGATAATTTTCTACAAGTGTGAAGATAAAAGAATAATTTCATGGGAAAGAATGAAATTTTTAATGCTAAATGCTTCAATTATAAGTAAATGGGGAACTAAAAAATGAATTCACTAAGAGTTAGGGAATATTCCTCAAAATAAATTAAGGGGTCATGTTAAATATTATAATATTACCATAGATGAAGTGGAATTATTAGTGTATTTGTGTTTAGACTCAAGAATTATGATATTTTAGTTATAAAAATCAATAAATATATACTAATTGTACTATATTTATATTTATTAATGTATTTAAGAGCATATATTGAAAGGTACTAATTACTAATAAAAGTTATTTAGTGAAACACTTGGAAAAAACATGATTAGGTGTGGATAACCCAAAATATGTACTTGATGTTGAGATAAAAATGAGATGTTTTTTGGATAGTGTGTTTGGACATATAATTGGATAGTGGTTTGATATTTTATGTTATATTTATTGGAATTTAATGCATGTTTGGATCTATGTAATTATTTGACAATATAATATTTTATTTTTAGAAACGTGAATGTTTTAAATAAGGATTTATAGTGATAAAGGTACTCACATATTTGGAATGTGTCATTAAGATAAACTTTATATTTTCTAGGGAATATAATGTTTATTTAGTGAAATTCCTTCAAAAAATTAAGCATTAAATTTGGAGATACATATTTTGGATAAGAATTAAGGTTAACTCTATATGTATTGTATTAAAGTGAACTTTGGGTGTAATTGGAAAATGTGTTCTGACCATTTTTAATATGGAAAATATCAAGAGATATGAATAATGACTTGGAATTATAGTGATATATTAAATGTGCTTCAGGCATAAAAAATAATTTTGGATATTTATTTAATGGAGTATGAAATGAATTTTGAATTTATCAAAGAAAAAACAAAGGATGGAATTATAGCTATGAAATAGAAAGATATAAAGTAAGTATATTTTCATTTGATGTTAGTCTAAATGGTAAATGAATTCCTCAACTCCAGGAAAAGGATTTTTAAGCAAAAATGTTATCTAAATAAATTCATTACTGATGAATTAAATATTCCCTTAACTTATGATACATTAATGGATTTATGTTTTTTGACTTTATCTTGACCATTAACCCTCTTATGATCAATGATATCCATCACCCTCCATCATTATTTGGGCATTAAACTTTTCTTTCATGTCTATATCTTCACTTACCACCTATTTTCTTCTACATGGAATCCTAACTATGTGATTATTATAGATTAACTTAATAAATCCAATTATCTCTTATCAATATGATTTATTATTAACCCTTCTAAAAATAATGTATTTCAATAAGGTAATTTTCAAATTTCAAACCCTTGATTATCAAGATCAAGATTAAATTATGAGGTTGTAATTTATTTAAGGGGATTGAATGTAACATATTGAGATTTTAAAAGTAGAACATCATGTTTGATAGTATGTTTGACACAAAACCCCAATATTAGAGGAGAATGTAACACTACAAGACATTATGATATATTTATTTTTAACTAAATTCAATCACTTTGACAGATTTCAATGTATGCAATACCATGTTTAAATGAAATACGATACTCTATTAAAATATTAATATTTAAACATGACAATTATAACATAGTCATTAAGTTTGTAGGTGTTAATAGTAATAAATAAATTATGAATATTATATTTTTTTACACATTTATAAAATAAAATAAATGGTAATGCATTTATTATAAATAAAATAAGAACCATTTGAATGAAAAAAATAAATGCTTTCATGAAAAACTCTATTTTTTCAAAAAGGCACTCTAGTCTCTCTTTTCTCAAATTATTTAAAAATAATTTTTAAAAATTCTAAAAAATTTATTTAAAAATAAATTTATTTTTTAAATTAAATATGTAAACATTTTATTTTGGTGAATTTTTAATAATTTTTTGAAAAGATAATTTTTTTAGGGAATAATGAAAAATATTAGTTTTTATTAAAAACTATTTTTCATTCAAATAATTTAGGGGATAAATTTTATTTTAATATGGTTTCAAAAGAATAATTATTTAAAATATATATATTTTAATACAATTTAGGTCATTGTAATCAATTTCATATTTAATTTTGATAAAAAAAATCTTTTTAAACTTTTGAAACTTTTCTCTTTGCAAAACCGCTTTTTCGTCATGTTTGGTGGTTAATATAAAATTAAATTTTAAAACTTATATAAATTTAATTTAGAAGAAATTATTACATATTTGAGATAATGAGAATTTATATTATGTAATAATTTAAACTTTACTTTTTACTATAATGAATAGTAAAAACAGTAAAAAATAATTACCACAATTACGGTGAAAATGGATTTTCTATGGGGATAAACAAAACGATAAGGGGTAAAATGACTAATACGCTTTTAAAAACACATTTTATATCCATATATAAACATTATAACTTATATGGTTCTTTAATGTCCATTTATAATCCTTGTGTCATGTGAAAATTGTGGGCAAACTGTTTTCTTTCCAAAAATTACAAGTGTGTCACCCACCTCGTTTATAAAAGGCCACCCACTCTCTTCACCTATCAATACAAAAAGAAATATTTTGTTTAGATAATACCTATATAAATATATTTCTTAACTCACTACAAAGATCCAATAGAAATTTTTTGATCAGAAATCCAATCTAGTAAGTCTTTAGGTTAAACCTAAATAGGTTGTCCGAAGAAGAGGTAAAGTTTTTAACTATGCATTTTTCTTTTAATTATTCTTATAAATCATTAAAATATTTTACAATTATTATAAATTAATAAAAAAATATCTCATATATACTTAGATGTTATTATATTAAATTCATAAACCGTATTTATCTCCACTTCCATCAAATGAGATATGAAATCATCATTAATGTGTATGGCGGACTATCGCATCATGAATCGACGTTATTTTTTTCCCACTAACACCTCTCACAGATAGATATAATGATTAATTTATGTTTATTTGAGATATTTATAATATAATTATAACTTTGTAATTATAATACAACATTTACCTTCTTACCTCCCAACACGTTGGAAAATAATAACGTCGTTCGTTTGTACGGTGGACTACCACCTCATGAACTGTTGTGATGTGTTTTACATTTCTATTTTACTTGGATGGTAATAAAGATATATTAAATTAATATATATTATATTTCTAAAATAATTATACTCATATATTTATGATATTACATATACCTTCTTACTTTTCATTATGCGGGGGATACAATAACGTCATTCATGGGTATGACGGACTACTTCCTCACGAAGTGATGTGATTAATTTTACAATGATTCCTTGAATGGAAGATAATTAGGGTAAATTTAATGAATATATGTTATATATATGAAATAAAAATTAATTTTTTAAGGTAATATATTATTTACCATTATATTATTTTATCCATCTTGAAAATGGAAAGAGAATTCATGCATACATACGGCCTACCATCTTCATGAACAATATACTTATTTTCTATATATAACTTTTATAGATTACTATAAATACATATATAATGAATTTATATGATATTAATATCATGTTTTAAATTATTGAGATTATTTACATAAGATCAAAGTAATAATAATGAAAATAAAAAATCAAAATATACATGAATAACAAAGCAGTTATTTCCCAAAATGTGTTTTTAACATTGAATTGTTTATAAAGTGGAAATAAAAGGTCATAAGTAAATAAAATTTGATATGATATATATACTTATTATTTTTTAATAAATTTATAATAAACCTATATTTATTATATATAAGTTTTGGACACATATGAAAGAAGTTGAACCTAAGTTAAGGGTTTCTCGTCTCACTTTTACTTCCATGAGACCTGCACCATATTCACTAATTATTCCTTTTTGTGATGTAAATAATTATCCTTTTGATATATTATTTCAGGAATATATTTCTATTCATGTTATTTTAAGATTAATTTTAATTTATTTCTTTCATGTGTATTAATATTCAAAAGTTACCAAAGTGGTAAGGGTGTATTTCACAATCTCATCATTATTCAGGATTTTTTAGTTTATGTTTCCCTTGGTTAGATTATTTGATATATCTATCTTGAAATAAATATGTTTTCTTATACTATGGTTATTAATTATTTTTTCAATTAATATTACCATTTTTTCACTCTTTAGTACTTAAAATGATTGATAAAAATGTTTTTAAGAAAATAAGACTGTATTTCTCTTTTTGGTCAAAAATCCTTTTTCATCAATATCCATGTTTTCAAAAAAAATAAAAAAAATGTTTACAAAAATGTTTTTAACCTTTTCTGAATGATTTATTAAGGACATTTTTACCCATTTTTACTTTTTACAAAAAAAAAAATTAAATGAATCTTTATGGCTTCTTCAAAACTAGGTATGTTTGCCTTTTACTGAAAATTTGAAAGGAATCATTGTTTTAATGTGTATGGTATGAAAGGAATTTTCTACAGTCATTACCACTCAATATTTTGAATATTATTATACATGTTTTCGAAATTCATTTTCAAAGAAATCTATTTTGAAAATATTTTTTGAAATTTAGTTTTAAAAATATTTTCAAACTGAAAATATTATTTCCAGTAAAAATGAGTTTAATAATGTTTCTATGGTATTTATATTCATCAAAGACATAAACTCTTTATTATACTTATGATCAATTAGGGTTATTTTGCATTTATATCATCCTTATTATTTCTCCAGATGGATTATGATTTGTTTCAATGGGGATGTACATTTTTATTACCATTCAACAGATTACTCTGGATGGTTCATGATTATGTTTATTGATTGGTGTAAGTATTAACATTGCGTATGT
Source organism: Viscum album (assembly GCA_963277665.1). NCBI lineage: Eukaryota > Viridiplantae > Streptophyta > Magnoliopsida > Santalales > Viscaceae > Viscum > Viscum album. The sequence continues at coordinate 2,015,947,592 of OY728130.1, read as the reverse complement.
AAGTATTTCAATACAAATGTTTATGTATATTATGTTTCACCTCTTCCATATTAGTAATGCATTTGAATTGTTAAATGATGGGTGGGGCCTAGAATTAATCAGCCCCCTGATGCATCGGTATATCTCACAAGACAAATTGGCCTGTGTGTTTGGTTAAAGTCTTACCACTACAAAAAAATAGAAATTTGGTGATGTTTTTTAAAATGTACATAATTTAGTGATGTTTTTTAGACACTTTCTAAAACCTATTCAATTTTAAATTTAGAAATGTTTTTAGTAAACATCAATAATGTTTCCACATTTTTAAGAAACATCACTAAATTAACAATGTTTTTTAGGAAACGTCACTAAATATATATATATATATACACACACACACATCCCATTACCCCATATTGATATATAAACACAGACACACATATATATATATATATGTGTGTGTAATTATATATATATATATTTATATATATATAAACACATGTACATGAACATGCATGTATAAACAAACAAACACAAACACATATATAAATATATAAATGTATATATTTATATATATAAGCATATAAATATTTTAAAATTTGTCTCGCTTTTAAGAAAACGTGACTATTTTAGTGACATTTTTATCAGTATTTTAAAATGTGGCTAACTAAATATATATATATATATATACACACACACACACACATATATATATATATATATATATATATATAAACACACACACGCACACATAAACATGTATATATATATAAACACACACACACACACACACACACACATATATATATATATATATATATTGATATAAACATAGGATAAATATATAAAATACAAACATATATATTCATAATATATATAAACAAATATATAATATAAACATAAAATATAAACATATATATAAACATATATATATATACATATATATATAATATAAACATATATATACAATATAAAATATAAAAATATATATTTATATATAATATATAATATAAACATACATATAATATAACCATAAATATATATAATACAAACACATATATATATATATAAACATAACATATAAACATATATATATATATATATATATATTAATATATGTATATTAATATTTAAAGTTATATATATATATTTAACATTTTAAATATTGAAATTTATATATATATATATATATATAATTATACCATAATACAATTATATATCCAAAATTGGCATATTAATTATTTATAACATAAAAAAAATACAAAGATATATATAGGTATATATATATATATTATAGATATATATACCTCTATATACATATATAATAATTTTTTTAGTATTGAAATATATTAATATTATATATATATATATTGAAATTTATATTATTATAATCAAAAATCGTTTAGATAAGTTGATCAGCTTGGAGGGTGGGATTTGGTCGGTCCAAGGATCGAATCTCATTATGTGTTTGAGTAAGGTGTGTCATCGAATGGCATCGGGCCAGGGGTGTGGGTTGGGTTTGGGTTGGGCATGTCATTAGATGATGGCAATAGGTGTTTTGTTGTGGTGTGTTGTTCTTAGGAACGTGAGAGAGACTTGTTGTGGGGGTGCATTGTTCGTCACCAAGGGCTTCAATTATTTCTTGAAGAAAAACTATAAATGTTTTAAAAATATATTTAAATATCATGAATTGGAAAAAAAACAACCACATTTACAAAAACATGTGGTAATTTTATGTCTCCTTTACCGACATTTCTAAAAAAATTAGAAAATAGTGTTTCACTAATTAGCGACATTTATAAACATCATTTATTTTAAAACATTTAAAAACATTTTTAATTGGTGACATTTATAAATGACACTAATTAGTGTCATGTTGTTGACCTCCATTTTTCAAAAATTTCGGTAAATTCATTACCAATGTTTTAAAATGTCACTAAATTGAATTTTCTTTATAGTGTACCCATTTATGTGAGATTTCTTAGAATGATGGCTTTATGGTATAATGTCTTGGCACAATATCTTAATAGTATGTATAAGATGCTCGATATTATGCATTATATCATTATGAATTCATTCATTGATATTCCATGTGATTATTCTATATTTTAAAATATCCAGGGTAATTTTTAATGATCATGTGATTATTTATAGTGAATTATTTGATCATCATTTATTATTATAATATTATTATCAAGATATATATTAATGGGAATTTGTTTCAATTATTTACCTTTCCATATAGATTATTCCTATTTTATTCATAGCTTTTATTGTACATATATCCTTACAGAGCGTAAGATCTCACCCATTTATTATGTTTTATTTACCCTTGGATATTAGGAAATGGTTTATGATAGATATATAGGGATATTCTAATGGAAAATATGTAATTTTCAAAGGAAACACTTTGTTTATTTTATGTTTTCAATTTTAATATGAATTTAAAGTATGTATCTAGTTTACCAAGAATACTTAACTATTTGGTCCATTAGGATGTGATACCTTGTATCTAGTGCCAATGTAATAAAGTAGACACCAACTCTAGGCTAATGGGGTCATGGTCATTACATATTTATTTTATGGTGTATGCACCCATAGATTTCCAAGGAAACGAACTTAAATATGGTCTTCTCCTTTACAACATAATACACCTTCCATAGTCTGTTCTTCTCAACAATCCACCCAATATTTAATAGAGTGATATTATAGAGTACAGTTCTCAAGATATCTAGATCGACATCAAAAGTGTCCTAGCCTACTTTGTGGTATAAAATACCCTTACTACATGGAGATCCTTAAATGTATAGGGACTCAAAAAAACATGGTCGGGCTACCCTACAACGTATCCATATCCTTACAGCATAGAAATTCTTCTTAAATCCACATAAATAGTGAAAACCATGATCTGTAGCATAAAATCTATTTCTAGCTTATCCTTTTTGTCTAATCACATCATAAACCCCTTCCATGATATCTAAACAATATAAACCATATTAAGCATCATATGAATTAAGGTCTACAAATACCTTCACCTCATATGAAATTTGTGTTTGTATATGACTAATACGTTGAAAAAAATAACATAAAGAATCAAATCCACTCAAAACTCTTCTCTAACAAACTCTTCGTGAAATAATATAAAAAAATCCTAGTCTTAACACCTATAATTTAGACATTGTGTGTACAAGATGGACAAGGTAAAAACCAATGAATTACCATGAAATATTGTTCTAACTATGGGGAACACATGAAAATGATCCATGAATATATCTCTACCCTGATTACCTTTTATATAAATAGGTTTGGTTTAAGAACCAGTTACACTCAAGACTTTACTAAGTCACAAACAACTATAATTTATCCATTTTAATGAGGAAAATAAATTATTGTTTATTACTCAATACTTTAGAAAAACTATTTACATTTTGAATTATCTATATCAATAATAGTTAAAAACATTGCCCCACGCATACTCCTCTATTTTTAAAATGATTAAGAAATTGTTTTTTAAGGGGGTTAAAAATAAAGAAAATATTTTTATATAAAATTTTTAGTGTGTAAAAGATTACCCAAAGTAAAAGTGTAAAAAGAGATATGTTTAATAAATAAGTCTTTTCCAATCAATTTTTAAATCAAAACCAGTTATGGTATGAAAACAATAGGTTATATATATTTATGGGAACTAAACAAGTTTATAGTTGAAACTATTTCTTCCCACTTTGACAACCAAACCATAACCTCCCCACCAGTGTAATAACTTAACCAAAGGTTATGTATAGATCATCAACTTATAACTCTTTTATGTTATAATAGAAATATATGGTCTCACATTACCTAATGTAATAAAAGATAAATAATATAGGATTTAATTCAAAATATGGAATCCCATTTAGTTTTGGTATAAGATTCAATCCATATTAAAATTCTATGTTCAATACCTAAAACCTTATAATCAACTGATATATCCTCAAATGAAATAACCAATCAACTCTTTTATATTATAGAAACCTTATGTTATGCAGAATAAATTTAGATGTCCACTACATATTAGGGGATATAACTATCACCATGGACTACATGATCATGGTTCAAATTTATAAAATCTATAATAGAGGAAAATAATATTGCTTTATATAATTTATAATATAAAGTAATCATAAGTTCTCATAGAAAATAAAGTTTGGTATGAATACTCTAATATTTAACCAAACATACATTACATATCCCTAATCATGCTCATTTAATTTAAGATTAAATATGAATATCCAAATACTTATAAAAGATCTATTTTTATGAAAAAATATATCAAATTTTATTAGGAATATAATATTAATATGTGGCCAACACATAGTTCATGAGAAAATTCATTATCAGTTATTTATTTATCAAACAAAAATATCATTAAAATACAAACCATTTATAATTATAAAAATATAGTATATACTTTATCATTAATTTAGGAAAACACGTTGAATCCATGGAGAGGAATAGCATAAAAATTCACCCTAAGGGTTGAGAAAAACTAACATAACCATTATAGAGATTCATCAATTCCATATATCTCTAAAGAATATTCTATTAACTACCAGAAAAAAATAATATCTATCCACCAAGAATCCATAAGAAAGCAATTCCATAATAAACATACACTATGATCAAAGGACCTCTAAACCTAATAAAAACTCAAATTTATAGCTCTTAAAATTTATCCAATATCATCACCATCAAAATTATTTTTTAAAACAACCTAATCAACCATAAATTTAACCCAAAAACCATGAAATACCAATAATAAATCACACTTCAATTTCTTAATACCAAAATAGTGATAAATAAAATGTAATCAACCCATAGAATCTTCCCTCAACCAATAGAGGAGGAATTACTATAATGAGAGGTGAGTTCACCATACCTCAGTGATATAAATACTCAAAATACCTAACCAATATGTAACAAAAGTGGGGAGAGAAGATAAAATGATGAATATATAAGATGGGATAGTTTTATCTCAAATAAATATGAATAAATAACCTAGAAAATACTTTAGATAATGAAGGTAAATTAGGGGATCAAGAAAACCCAAATGAGACAAGGGAGGATTCCATCATTGGTATATAAAATTAGTGCTAAAAGAAAAAACCAAGTAATCTATCAGGTACCTGATATATTCCACTAAGTAATTCATGGAACCACAAATACACCCACATCTCCTCCTCTCTCACTAAGTACCTATTGTCACCTATAGTTCTAAAATTCATGTAGAATCACCTACTGGCCTACCCAAAACCCTAAAGCCCCTTATAGCTCCTCAAACCAAATCTAAACCACCAAATATTATATCTTAAAACTTCATAATTCAACATCAAATCCCAAATTTAAACACAAAATCTCATCCAATACTAATAATTAAAATAAAAATATGTTTTCATCACTTAAATTCCATAATTAAATCTAAATTCAACATAAATTAAACACCCTAGTAAATGGATCTTTATAAAATCCCCACTATAAAACTATTTTACCCTAAAAAATCATATTTTCATCACAACTGAAGACTCACTAGTCTTAAAATCATATTTCCATATCCAAAATCCAACACACATCACCAAACATACAATATAATTTTAATATAAGACCTCAAAAACTGAAATAAATCACCAAATACCATAAGACCCCAATAACAGGATCATAAACTAAATACTACCACACTAATTTAAACCCTAATAATTCACCACATTTTTGATTTGAAACACATAGAAACAAATTTTAAGGAACCATAATAACTAAGGATCCAACACCCAATGATCCATATTAACTAAAAATTCCCAAAACATATTCTAAAAATTCATCAAATTTGTAATGCATATCTTCTCAAATAAATATCACTATAATTATTTCTAAGAACAATAAACACCATACCATATCTAAAATAATCTAAATATTATCAGTTGAACCACCCTAATTCTTATAGTTCTCCCAAATATAATAGCTGTATAGGATTCACCTGGGCTTTCTTTGTAACTAAATTTCTAGTTTACTAAAAAATTCACCCTTCAAAATAGTTTTATAGGAAATAAATTTTCTAAATTGTGAAAATCACCTACCAAAATATTTTTTTTAAATAATTCATTACAAAATCCAATTTAAGAAGGAAAATCACCAAGGAAATTTATCAAAAAAAATCCAATGTAAATAGTCATAAATTTCAAAATCATTCTCTATTTAAAATTTAATTTTAGAATGAATCATTTATTATTTGAAAACAATCATCTATTCTACTTAATGGGTTATTATAATAACATGAAAAACATAATGGCATGGAAATGAGATATGTATTAGCATTATCTAGGGATATAATTTATCATAATCAAAAATAAATCACTTAATAAGAATAAAAATACAATATGAAAAAAAGAATAATCAGAATATCTTATACAATAAATTACTAAATAGATAGATAGTATCATGATTGTCAATAAATTAAAAAGAATATTACTAGAATAATGATAAAAAAAATCATGAAGGAAAAAAATAGAATGCTTAACATTAGAATATAATTATATAATGAGAAGCATAATTAGAAAAAGAAAATAAAAAATAAATAGGTATCATGTATAGTTATATAATAATCAATAATAAATTATTAAAATCATGGGAACCAAATGTTGATTCATATTAACTTGATAGTCACCCATATATAAATAAGAAGCACAATTTATTTATTATTTATTTTTCAGTTAATAAAAATATCCATTTGATTCCAACTACAATATAAAAAATACTTGAAAGAACACAAAATATTATTTTTCCATATCAGTACCTACCTGTAGACACCTATCCAAGATACATGATTTAATAATAAAATTGGACCTTAGTCGAGCCATGTATCTTTTGCCCTAATTTTCCTAAATTACATCCTAAAATACCAAATTAAAAATATCACTCATGATTATATTATTCTTAGACTAAACTATCAGAAATATTTTATAACTAATAGGTATGGGAAACTATCAAACCAATGTTCGATTTGATTCTCTAATAGGCTTGAAGGGAATTATTAATCCCCATGGGCTAGTTACTAATGCCTATGCATCAACCATACTCTATTAAGAATTATTTTTTCTGATAAAACCATAAGAAACCCAAGTAATCTCACCTAAGATTTTAGAATGAACATTTCATAAGTTAGAATGGAATATATACAAGTTAATTAGTTTTCCAAAATAAGAAAAAAAATAATTGGGAAAAAATAATAAACATAACTCCGAAATTATAAGGAACGCCAAAATATGAATCTAATATATCGAAGAACTATATTGAAACTAGATTATTGAATTTATATGGAATAAATTATTATATAAATATTGAAATTAAAATTTAATATGGCATAAATCCCTAGATGGAAAAGGTAAAAAAACAGCATGAATCACCACTACCCATATCCATATTCTATGTGAATCGCCTTAAATTATCTCCACCAACATGTCTAAAAAACCAACTAGAAAGAAATATTGTATATATGGAACCTATACTGGACTAGTAATATGATATTAATAAGAACATAAACCAAGTAAGAAAAATCCCCACACCTCATTCATAAACATTAAACATAAATTAAATTCAATCTAGTTTGAAATAAAATTTAAATTTAAATTTTTTTCACTATCATTTAAATCCAATAAAATTACATCCACTTTTAAATCCATTTTATTTTAATTATATGAATCAAAAATTTCAAAACGCTTTTCCTTCCTAGAGATTGGGATCCACCATTTAAAAAAATGAAATATTTTAAAACCAAAAAGTGACAGACTTCCAATATTGAAAAGGAATCCAAATCATTTCTTTCTTTCTTTCAAATTCTTTTATAAATATATCTTTATAAAACAATTAAAAAGGTAAACAATATGATATAATAATGATGGAATACAATAAAAGAGAACTAATATATCAAGGATGTTGAACATAAAAAAGATAAAGAAATTCAAATGGGGGATAAATTCCAAATGAGAATAAGAAATTACAATAAGGATATGGAGTAGGATACCCTAATAGAATCAGTACAAACAACTAGGTAGTGAAACTCACTAGGTTATAATATTAACATGAAATTAGACCTTTCATATAAAACACCAAATATATAATTGTTCAACCTTAGGTGAGCACAATAATGCTCAACCCTGGATTACCCTCATTGTTTCACAGGGCAGTAACCCCTATTACACAATCATACCTAGCATAGTATCTAGTGCACACTTTTTTCTAGTAAATCAGTAATCCAAATATTTCACATAGTAACTAGGGTTCCAATGATATAACTCAATATAGGTGAGAAAAAAACAAGAAATGATAATCAAATGCATCAATAGAGTATCACCAATAAATATCATACCACCTCCATAATCTTGCATAAAGAAGCCTATTTCACAACATAATTGTCAACTATAAAGCACAGAATATAAGGGGCTCGTAATGAGGGTTCCACCGTATCAAGAAGACCCATTACATAAAGTACCAACAGTTTATTTTTCATATAATTTACAAAATTGAGTTACAATAATCCTTTGGAAACTAAATCATGTAAATAACATTATATTTCTTCATAAACCATTAAACATTTCAAAAACCTTTAAAAAGGACCAATCACACCCCTATTTTTTCAATTAAAAGTTTTTTTGATAGTTTAAAACCAAAAACCCTTCCATAATTTAGGAAATCGGTCTCAAGGAACCAATTCTACATGTAAATAAAAACATATTGTAAATATAGGTCGAAAAATATTTAAATTATAAATATTAAATGTAAACCTATTCTGAATCCAATAAAACTGAATGTGGAACCAAATTACTTTAAAAATTTATGGTATTCATTATTAATAAAGCTCAGGAAACATTTCAAACATAATCTAGATTGCACATGTGATCCATGGATTTAAATTTAAAGGTTAAATCATGGAGAAACTTACCTTATTCTCCTTATTTTTCTAAAATATCATGTTAATATACCTTATGAACATAAATTGAGCCCAAGTAATCCAAGAACCCTAAAAACAATGAAACCACAAATAAAAATTGATCCAACACCAAACATAAGTTTTTGAGACCTTACTAGGGAAAGAATAGGTTGAGTAAAAGAAGTTCAAAAGGAGAGGAGAAGTTTATAATTATTTTACCTTGAATAAACCACCTAAAAACCTCTAGAAATGCCTTAAATCACAAGGAAAAGGGGTGGAATTAATGATAAGAGGCCCTTTGGTCAAGGAAATCAAGTGGGATGAGGTGGGGGTAAAGTATTAAAAAAATATGGGGAATTTAAGTAATTTTAACTTTTTAATTAAATTGGAAAGACCACATAGTTTGGTTGTATAGTTTTCCAAACCATAAAACAACCATGATACCCTCACTAGAAAACATGGGTCATACTATATGGTTTGGTTTCATGGTTAGGAAAACCATGTACCCATTTTGAAAATGGATCTGTTAAAAATAATAAGCACTCTCACATAGTTTTTACTAACCATGAACATACCATACAATAGAAATATTATAATTGTTTCCAATAAATCAAAATTAAAGGGATAATAACTCAATTACAACAATAATAAGAAAAATAATTAATTAATAAATTAAAGTTCATGGTGTCACAATTATTCCCACTATAATGATTTATTTCCTAGGAAATATCATCATATAAATGGTTGACCACAAAATGTATGAGTATTATCTCATGTAAATCCCCAAGGATAATTGAAAACAGAGGGGTATGGGTGAATAAATGGTATTATTTTATGAATTCTAAATTCAACCACTTGAACTTATTAAGGTTTAAAATACACTCAATGATTCCTCATAGCCCCACCTCATGTTTAGTGATAATAAATAGAGAAATACATAGTAATTACATTGTTTTTCCTAAAATACCTACTCATTATTGTGATTATTTATACACCCAAATAACAAATTAAACGCTATATACACAAGTTTTTACACCATGATTCTGAGTACCATTGTATTTCTATTTCTCATAATTGGTTATATTCTCCAATCATAGTTTCCCCATCACATGATTTGTTATATACCCCAACCACAAAAATAGTATTGATACATATTCAAAAGAACCTCCTCCATGATCTCAGTTTCCTTTTCACCTATTGGAATGATCATCCACTATGAACATATAGGATCCGATTCACCCGTGTACAACACCTTCAAGAAATTTGGTATCAAAGAATGGTGATCAATGTTTATGGTCTGAAAACATACTTCAGATACTGAATTATTTCATCCTTTTTCCTCTTTCTAAATACCCAGGCAGCAGGTCTTGTTCTCCAACAAATGATCTCATAACTTCAATATCATTATTGTCTCCTAACACAATAATGTATCAGTTCTCTTATAATTATCCCAAAAATATGATTGGTTATTTCCTTCATCACACCCACTAATTATATATTAACATGTTAATATTATTAATTCTTAATATTTTATTTATGGAAACTCAATAAATCATAGTAATGGGTAATCTTATTTTTAAAAACATGAAGATTTTTTCTATATTAAATTCATCACAAAATATTGAGCTAATTAAATCCTCAAAAGGAACCAGGTTATGGGGATAAATATACTAAAACAAATTTCCTATAATATTTTCATTTATAGTTAATTTATCTCCTTGATCTTCTTACTACTTTAATATTGACAAAAAAACATGTTCTTTATTCCACGTAAAATCATGGATCAAGTATCCTTGAGATCCCCATTATTTTTTCAATTTAAAACTTAGTTTTCCTTCATATTTAAATCACTCAAAGATTCATATGTTTTCTTATTTTTATTATTCACAAAATATACTACATTTAATTCTTTGAAAAAACTATTTATGAATGGAATCATTCTCGGTTACCATGTGGAACTCTTAATTTCAATGTGGATTTAATCTTAAAAACACCATATTATCCCTTAAAAATTTTATCCTTTATCTATGATAGAATAAGAATCCATATTTGATCATGATTTTTGGTCCATGAATATTTGATGAGAAGCATCGTCGGATTTTGATTTATCTTGAGATATTAAATCTAGAATCTCATATTTTTGTACAAAAAACACACCAAATTCTTAAAATTCAATAATGAAACTTATATAAAAACCTCATGACACATACTCAGGGTCATATTATTCATATACCACTTTGAATGATACTTATATATCACGGATAATACATAAAAAGAGCTTGATGAAACTTATATAGATTCAAATGAAAATTATGTATCTATTTGATGAAACATATTAAATTCACATATGACACTTGCATGGATTTTTTATGAGTTAATAAATCACATGGAAACTCAAATTAATCATATGAATATTGAGTTTAACTCACATGAAGCTCATTACTTTTCCATTTTTTTATGTCTGGTGAGAATGAATCATATGTAGAGTATAAAATGGATCATTCATTAGGTTAGATGAATCATAAAAATATTCATAATTACTCATATGAAAATGATCAAACACTCATACATGGCCAGGGACATTCAAAAATTTCCAATTTCACATTTCATATTATGTATTTCTTTATTTAAATCTCATGACCTATTTAGATCTATTACAAGCTTCTCAAACACTTAAAACCCATTTCCAAAATTTTATAGATAGAGATAAACACATTTCCAAGATTATATTTATGGTCATTATAATAATCATTACATTGTACATTTATTCTTTGCGTTTAATCATTCCAACTAATCAACACCAAATTAAAATTGCAAACAATTTATCACTAAAAATGGTAGTAGTTACACCTCTTCTACAAAACTCAACCAACACTTATTCAAAACTCATAAAATAACATTGAATCAACTTCTTCATAGATTAATAACCTTATTTAAAAACGGGAAACTATAATATAACTGATCATAGCAATATCACCCTTTGGATTTTTTTCAATATACTTTACAACTTTCTTATTGTGAAAGTTGTCACCCTAGACCTAACTTGAGTAATACTTTTTTATTATCATATTGTGTAAATTTTGAGTTATGCATGATGTATTTTTATGATAATAGTGCTGATAATTATACATCCATTATTTATATTGTAATTTTCTAAGATTTTTTGTCTTATTAAAAGGTTATAGTGTTTCCCATCTATAATGAGGACATCAATATACTATGATAGTAATTAGAAGTTTTTTTCCTATGTTCTAGATACATAACACTAATAGGACATGGATGATAACTTATTATGTATTGGGGAAAGTAATAATATATACTTCTTCCCATGAAGTTTTTACTTGGTGATATCAAGTAGAGGAGGTCATTTTGATCGATATTCCAATAGGAACAACACATGTTTCAGGTGTCATTAGTTATTCCTATTTATTAGCATATGTATTGGTCTCTTGACTTTAGAAAATTATTATTGGGTACCATTTTATCATGTACTTTGATGTTAGGTAAAAAATACAATATTTATACAGTGGTGAGGTAGCATGTGTTGGGTGTATCATTGGCGGTTTGGTATTGAATGAATGATCAATATAGGATTTATCACTTCTATAAATGAAGAGATATCATATTCCTAATTTTCCAGAATGGTGGTATCTTTATTAAATCAATGGATATAATAGAATAAGGTAATTCCATCCATTAAGGTCATAAAATTTTAAATCAATATATTATTAAGACACAAAGTGTGCATCCGACCTTATGGAATATTCTGAAACAAAGAAATTATATTAAATAATTTGTGCTCATATGATGTTTTCATTCTTATGAGTAAACCTTATATACTTATGGGATATCATGTGTTGATAGATACCACACTTAATTTATTATTATGACTCATATATATCAATATAAGTTTCAAGAGCATCACACTCCAAGAGTACTCAAATGGTTATCCAATTCTAGTCATTTGAAGTTTCAGACAATTTTTTTCCTCGTGGAAGGGGTCGAGTATTGTCTATGTTTGAATTATTTCCAATAAATAAATAAATTAACAATTATTAAATTTTAGAATAATATTAACTAAATTTATTTTATCAATGAATTCACTAGTTTTAAGTGAATATTAAGAATAATATTTTATGAATGGATGCTTTTATTCAAGGATTGTTAAATTTTTTTTTGGAGGGATGAGTTAAGTTAATGTCATGTATTTTATATCATAATAAAATTTAGATGTCACAAGTAACTAATAAAATATTTATGAAATCTATTAAACATTCACTATATAATTTGTAGTGAATAAGGTTTTATTTAAAGTGTTTCATTTATAGAGTGACCAAATTGAAAATTTATTAAATGAAACCAATATATTTAATGAAATCATACACACTATTTTTAATGAAAATTTATCACATGAATTTTAGAGATTATCTCTATATTATCTTGTTTCCTAGAGAGAGGAGTGATCAATCAGAGCACCTAAATCCAAGTTTCCCTCTCGAATCGAAGTGAAGGTTCTTGCGTGATCATCAGAACATCAAAGAAATCATCAATTCTCCAAACTTGCACATAGAAATCAACAATCAATGAATCTAAAAGCATCTAGAGAATGTTTGGATGATGTATAGGGATCTTAGGTCAATTAATTCAAGTAGTTATTACTTGTTTTCACAGAAACATTCATGCATTTTCAAATCAATTGAGGTAAGAATTTGAGTTTATTTTGGTGCTTATTATTAATTACAGGGGATCATCGAGTTATATCGGGTGTGGTTACACTGGTAACAATGGTAGAACAATGATAGAAGTGTAAAATTTTAATTTCCCTTTATTTACATGCTTTTTTTTGAACCCAATACCAAAAAGTTGTATCATAGAATTTTTATTATTATTTAAGCCAAATTAAAATTAAATAATCATGAATTCCAGAAGAGGGCATTGATACAGTCCCAATACCACAAATAGAAATTTGATCTGGTGTCATATGACTGATTTATGACTATCCTAAGTTTGAATTATCAATATTTTGGATTTAAAATAAATAAAATCCAAGTTAAAAATGGATGAATAGTAACCTCTTTGAATAGTAACTCGTGTCAAAAGTAACCTATGGGGAGGAGAGGCCATTTACACACATTTTTGGAAATTTTGAAAAGTAAAATGACAAACAAGATGATAAATTATAGCATTATAAAATATTAAAAGGTGGAAAAAATATAATGAAGTGGTGGGGGAAATCCATTGTGGACGTGGGAAAAAAATAAAAATTTAAAAAAATTGTAGGTGAAAAATTACCACCCATGATCCCCACCGTCTACCCTAATTAAAGGGGTGACTATATATTAAAGTCTCATGCCTATTTTTTAGATATATTTTATAAGAAAATTATGTTAAATGTGACACCCCCCACAACCTCATGCTCTTTGCCCATAGGGCACACTGCACTGTCGACCCAGTGAGTCTTATGGGTCGGCCCAACCTAGCCCATGTTGGCTCGAGTCCTACCATACTCACTTGGATAGTTCAAGTCTAATATAGGACTGAAACCATTATATGGGGTTTTAAATAACTGGGGATCCAAAAGGTGAAAAAACTTTAGAAAACATTAAAAAATAGAATTTATAAAAATTATGTTTTCGTACCATCTGATAAATATTTTATGAATTAGTTTTTTTATTTTATTTTAATTCATAATTAATTTCCTCAAATATAATTAATTTGAAATTTTAATTTTAATTTAAAAGTTGTTCACATGACAAATGAACATGAGGTCAAACTGACCAATATATGTTGGATATTTTATTCATTAATTTATTTATTTATTAGAAGTTCTTTGTTTTTAATAATTATTTAATAAATGAAGATTTTCATGTTTTACCTCGCATCATTTATATATAAGGGTATTTGTGTCCATGGGTTATCATGTTTTTCTATATTCTAAATTCTCAATCCTCACATGCCTGTGTGTGACTATATATGTATATTGATTACAATGAATGAAGACTAATATTGTGTTATAACTTGGTGAAGTATTATACAATGCATAGATACATTGGATGGGGGTGTGTGATATAACTCGAGTCATACACAACTCATGGATTAACCCCAACATTTTTAGTTGATCCACCATTCGCTCGATGGCTAGACCATTATAAAATCTCATGACCACATAATTTTTTTTTGGTTTTTTATTTATTCATAATTTAATATTTTATGTATGTACACTTTTTACACAATAACATCGAATAATAACAATAATTCATAAATAAAATGAACATTCATGGTGAATGTTTTCTATTTAAAAATACCTAATTTTTTTGTTTGATCACATAGATCAAGAATTATAAATAGAAATGGATTTTGTTCTTTTATAAAAATATAAAAACCCTCATAGAAAATAATATTACATTGAATTTGAACAAAATCATATGTTCGTTGTTCTCTTCAACTCTAGTTAAGAGTGCCTCTTACAAGTGGGGAATTATTATGAAAGTAAAATAACTAATTAACTAAAATTGGGATAAAATAAGTATCCATATCTATATTTTGGAAAATATTGAAAAAAAAAGTTAGACTAAATCAAAGATACACTTTTTAAAAGATGGGAATCCTCTCAACAAATCTATTATTTTTGAGTTAATTCAGTTGTCCAATCAAAATTCAAACTTAAAACTCTCTAAATAGTGGTGTAGCTATATAATGTAATATGGGGAATGTTTTTAAGGATCCTTTCCACTATCATACTCAAGAGAGTGATTATTAGAAATCTAGAAGTTAAGGGCTACTAGGATTTGGTAAAATTCTGGGAGACATTTAATATTAATAAATCTATAATGTCTAATAATAGGAAATCAATAAAAAAGTATTAATCTTTAAAAAATTTATTTTTTATAAAAATGGAAAGTAATATAAAAAATTCACTATGATAAATTTTTTAAAAAAGAAACTACCATAACCCACACAAATTTATTATACTTTTATAGGCTCTTTCACATTGTACTATGAATGAAAGGAAATTATGTTTGTTAAAGTCACCACTACTCATTGATCCACCTCATAAAGCAACTGAGGGTGAAAAGAAAAATTCCAAAAGACACATAGATAACACATTTGTTGTTTATTTCATAATTTTATCATCAATGTCCATTAAATTGTGAAATTATCATTATGTCATGTATTTCTATATAATGTGGTATAATATTCAACTATTTTGTGAGGAGAAAGTGAAATAAGAAATAAATGAGATGATGATTACACTGGACACATTTAAATGGAAAGATGAATCATGATCTTTCAATACATCTCATGCATCCATACTTATCACCAAATTTCTATAAATTAATTTTGGAATTTAAAATTAATATTATAGAGAAACGACTTCAATATCATTTGGGTAAGTTTCTCTATATTGACAAGAACTTAAAAAAAGGTTAAATATATAGTTCTTGGGTTGAAAATTTTGAAATAAAAGGTTGAAACCCCACATTACCATTTATAAGTAAAAGTTTCTTTTACAACATCCTTAAAATACTCCAAAGATAAAGAGATATATCATAAAATAGGATGAGATTTTCTTTATATGTGTCAATTTAGGCCACTAGAAGAAAAAACCAATTAATTGAATTATAATCAAGTGTAGGATTCAAATTCATATATCTTTATCACTATATATAATATTTCTATTTACTTCTTCAGTATTAGATACTATATGTGTGTCACAAATTTGTATCCAAAAACATTAACCATGTAATTTTAGAACAATTACTATAATTAGGGTGAATTATTCAAGTAACTAAGGAAGGGTGATTCTTTGGTCATAAGTGAGAAGAACACAACTTCCATTTTTCCAAGTTGATTGATTTCATTTAAACTATTATTTAGTGTGGAGTATTACCAAAATATCTATATCATGTTTCCATTTGACACTATGAGACATTATTTACTTTAGGAATTAATTTTATTTGAGGTGTCTAATATCAACTAATAGTTCAATGATACTTGAATCATTGATAATAAATGATTAATATAAAATGTAAGACTCAGTTATACCTAGTTGTGGAAATATAATTCATTGTTAATTTAATCTAAAATTATTTATCAAGACTATAATCAATGTTTCCTTGATACCTACTGTGTAGGAAAGATAAAACCAAAGTTAGATGGTTTTATTATCACTATGTCAAGGTGGTATATTATTCAACAATAATAATTAATCTACACCTTGCTATAAAGTATTAAATATAAATAAACTATGATTGAAATTTTCATATGAATTCAGTAAAATCGCTCTATATTCCAAAATCCAGTATGTATTTTAGTGGTTTCTATAATTGGTGTAAATTTGTTGGTGGGTATTAAAGAAAACTTATAAATTTTTGGTATAATCATGGAACTAATAAGGTTTTATTGGTTATAATTAGTCTACAATATTAAATCTATTATAATTATATATGTCATAATAATTTTCTATGATCATTATATTATGAATTGGTAGTCCAAATCACCATTATTAAAAGGATCATTATGGAAGGTATCTATACGATGCAACCCAAAAGGGTTTCTACCACCATAGAATGTATATATGAAATTTAATTTGTAGAGTCTATTAGTGATTATAGAATATTAATTTGGAAAAAAATCCAGGTATCTATAAGAGTTTAGTGGGATTTCCATACTTTTCAGTGTAAAATATGTTAATAACATATGGAAAACAATTACTAGTCTTATAGTTGGTTAAGACTATATTGAAAGTAAATCTCTGTAGAATTAATTAAATTAGTAACCATATTCTTGGGAATATGAGCTACCAAGTTAGATTAATGGATTTATTAAACCAATACATAATAAATATACTAATAAATTATTGAAAATATAAGTTGGAAAAATTTGTGAGATAATTATTTCCAATTTCATATGGCATAAATCTCTCTAAAAAGACATAAGAGGATTTTAAAATGGTGATAAAAACTCTATACACTTCATCAATGGATCTATCACATTTTCCCTTCTATGTACTTGATATGATATTTACAAAATATGCATTATGATATAAAAACATTAGATAAATCTAAAAGAACTACACACAAAGGATTCAGAACAATTCAATAGTACTTTAAAATTACAAGGGATATGAACCTAGTACAAGGAGTGTAAGTAACAATTGTTATAAGGGGATATAATACTAGTATTCATATCGATTTATTGGATCTAACATCAAATTTTGGATAATGAAGGAGTAAGTGAAGCTCATTGAAGCTAGTGGTATCCGTATCTATAAATACCAAGTATGTTTCGGTTTCTTATGCAGCTCAATAAGTAGTAAAAATATTGTAATGATTTTTTATAGTTCAAATATATATACGTAGATAGTAAATTACTATCATAATATAAATTATGATAAGGTTAAAATAATGGTACTAGCCTAGATTTCAGGGTTATAAAAGGGGGAAAATGGATATACTCATAAATATCATCTCTTATGGGTTTTTACTAAAATAAGTGAAGTCACAAATAGTAAAGTGGATATGTAAGAAAATGTGGCAATCCCAATGACTAAACCTATAAGATAGTATATTATTATAACATGAGAGCTATCAGTTTTATGGTTAACTAGTTGGATCTAGTGTAAGTGGGTGTGGTTTTAAATTGGATTCCATAAACCCAACTTACGTAGTACTTTTGGATTACCATATCATGTAAACAATTATCTATGCATGATGTATTCATACCATAATATTGTTTATACTTATACATCAAATATTGATATGGTAATGTCCTTAATTTATTTATTATATCAAAAAGGTATAATAGTTACCAACTATAATGATAACCTAGAGATTCTATGATAGTAATCTTAAACATATGGCCTATATACTAGATACATAATACTGATGGGATATAGAAAATGTCTGATTAACAATTGTTGGGGGGGTCATAAGAATTAAGTATTCTTCTCATGAACTTCCCAACAGCTGATATCAAAAAGAGGAGGTCATGAATACTAACCCTCTAATAGTAACACCACGTGTGTTGGGTGTAATTGGTTGTTCCTATTTAAGAGCACATGTATTGGTCTCTCGAATTTATTTTATTAACAATGTACCCCAATAGATTATGTACTTTGATGTAAGATGAAAACCATGATATTTATGTCATGTAATGGTAGGTTGTGTTGGATAAATCATTGGTGGTATAACATTTTTTAAATGATCAATATGATATTTTCAGCTTTAGTAAAGGAAGAGATATCTCAGACTTGGATGACTAGGATGGTAGTGAATTTATTAAATCCATGGGCATGGTAAAAGAATGAAGTTTTTTTAGTATGTTCATATAATAATAAAGTGAGATATAGTAATGACATAATTTGTGCATCCAACTTTATAATATATCATGAGAAAAAAGTGATTATATCACATCATATGTTCATATGAGGTTTTCATTGCTACGACTAAACATTATCTCCTTAGGATTCATAATGTGTTTCTAGATACCACTCTTGGTCTGTGATTATGACTCACTTATATTAAGATAAGATCCTAGAGGGTCAGGCACAAAATGTATTCATATGTTTTTTCAAATATTATCAATTGGTGTTTAGGATATGGTGGGCCCCATGATGGGTGTTGATTAATATCTGAGGTCAAAATATCTCTAAAAAAAATTAACAATTATTAATTTTTAAGATAACAAAAACTGAATTTATTTTATCAGTGTGTTCATAAGTTTTAATGAAAAATGAGGAATAATATATGATGAATGAATATTTTTATTCAACTTTCATTAAATATTTTTAGGAATGATAAGTCAAGTTAATGGCTAGTATTTTATCACATAAAACTATTTGGATGTTAAAAGTATGTGATAAAATATTTATGATGTATATGACACATTCACTATATCATATGTAGAAAATATGGTTTTATTTAAAGGGTTTCATTTATATAAAGGGCAAAGTGAAGTTTTCATAAATGAAACCCTTTAATTTAATGAAATTAAAGCCATTATTCATAGTGGATTTTAACATTGTAAATTTGAGATCTTATATCTATACTCTCCTAATTATTAAAGAGAAGAGTGAACAATAAAAGAACCTTATTCCATGTTTATCTCCTAGAATATATGATACTCATGTAATCATTGGAACATATATGGAATTGTTGATTCAATGCTCTAGTACCCAAAAGTCAATGATTGGTGTATATAAAATCATTTAGAGGATGTGTAGAGTATATATAGGGATCCAATGTCAGTTTCTTCAATAATTGATTTCCAATGAAGAGAAGAACATGCCTACATCTTTAAATCAAATGCAGTAATGGTTTGAATTTATTTTTGTTCTTTTTATTAATCACATGGTATCCTCAAGTTTTATTGGGATGTTGTTATAATGGGTATGATTTTATGACATCAATCATGGTGTAATATTTTATTTTTCCCCACTTCACATGCTTCCTTTGTGTTTCTGGTACCAACATTTCTAAATAAAAGTTGTTTTTATCTCCCTTTTTACTTTCCCCTTTATTAACAATGAAAATAAAGGTAATATAAGGGTGGTATTTATATTCTCAAATTACTTATTTTAAAGCAATTTCCTTCTCTATTATTTTAAGTATAAATAATAGCATGTTCCACTTGATAGAAGTATGATACCACATCAATTTCTTAGAAAATATCCTTTAGTTAGACAACTCTAATTTTATGTTGTCTAACTATTTATATAAAATAAGAGTGTAGAACCAATGTTTTCAATGTTGTCCATAAATAACCAACCATGTGATATCATTCTCAAATTATCTTTTTAGGTCTTCATATTTTGAATTTATTAAGTAATATTTATTGTACACACATATCATCAAAAACATAAAAAAAAGTTCATTTAAATGTCATGAAATTCCTACTTTTCTCACCCTTTCATCAACCAACACACTCACTTTATAAACATCTTTGATATAAAAAATAAGTGTTGAATTTGTGATTAGACTACCATATTATCTAATTTTTTACAACTGAACAAAATTTTTAAATTTACTAAAGGATGATTTCATTTCATTTTTTCTCCCCCTGAAGGGATGGACTCATCTTCTTCACTCCATGGTAGTTAGAAGACACAATGAATAATGCCTCATTTTTTCTCTAGTATATACATCACTAAATCTTATCCTTTAATTCCCAATATATTAGAATAAATAAACAAAAAATTTGGGGACAGGGAATTACCTTTTATCCTTAGAAGTTATATTGATATTGAGAGTCCCTTATAAACATAGTATACTCTTTTATTCTAATTTGAGCACTTAATTTCCTATCAAATGTCTTAATAGGCTGCTTACATATATTATTCTCTTAAATTTATTATTTGTGTAAAATGGTTTTATTCATATCATATGTCATTAAAACTCCATTCCCTTGATATTTTATCACCTTTCTCAAAGAAACTTCTTGGGATGGTAATACTTCCATATAATATTTTATTCCATGCTTGGACTAAACACACCTTCCACATAATTTTTCTTGAATTTTCAAATCTTCATTTATCGATAGATTCTCATGATATTAATCCTATTATTATAAAATTAAAAGGTTTACTTTATCACTAAAAATTATTTTTTATTCCTCCATTTTCATGGATATCTTTAACTAGTCTAGTCAAACTACCAAGAATTCACTTTTTTACTTTCTCATTTGGGCTTCGCACATAGCTTTATGAAAGTTTTAAACTGGTATGACTTCTAATTTACTATATTCTGAAATTTATTCCCTTTTTATCCATAGTGAACTTATCCAGGTAACATTGTCATCCACTCCTCAGTTATGTGACCATACTGATTACATCTTCCACACAAATCTTCTAACAATTAAAATTTATTTTTAGTAAACATATTAACTAGGTTCATGGACAAAAATTGTTTTATTTGATTCTTTTCTCTAGTTTTCTCACTAAATATCCTACTTGGTTCATTCCTCTTCCCTAGGATTGAAATATTATACAAAAAAGAATAGTATTTGTTCCCATACCTTCCACAAGACCATAAAAATCCTTTGAACCTTTTTCTTTCATATGAAACATAAATCTATACATACTTTTATTGGGGTTATCTCCCTTTGGATTGGGACTTATTTTGACTAAAGGGGTGTCTTTCTTGACTTCATTTATTTTATTGATGAGGAAGAGTGTATCTCATGATTCTTATTGGTCTAAAAAGGTTCTACATAAAGTGTTTGATATAAAATATTTAAATTTTTAAAGATTATGAAAATATTTTTATTCCCTATCAAAATAACTCATTTCACCAACTTATGAAAATTATCCTTTAATATAATCATAGTTTAAGAAGTATTTTACATTCTTTCTTGACACATTTTGAACATTAATACATATGGATCATGTCTTGGATAATTATTTTTCCCTTATATCTAATTTATCTTTAAGATCACTTACCAAATTTTCAAATCCATCAAACATTAATATATTCTTCTTACTTCAATTAAAAAAGTTATGTATTTCCTATAACACTCGTCATTTTAAAAATTTATCATTTATTTTTCTTTTACCAGATTTGGATTTTCCTTAATGAATTCTATAATCTACTGAAGAAAAGATTCAATATCACCTTTTAGTTTCCACTCATGTTTATCCTTTCTTTTCCAGCATCATCACTAATTGATGAATCAAAATTTTTCTCAATATGAGAAAATAAATTGACTTCATCGTCAGAGTCACTACTTAGGAGTCGCTATTTTCTTTCTTTATCATTAAAATTATTTTCTTATTATTTTAATTATTCATTATTTTACCATTTTTTTACTTTTGAAACTTTCCATACTCCTCATTTGATTCGATCTCTTTAACATTATTTCTTAAGCAGTCCATGGAAAAATGACCAATGTCATTACAATTTTAGCACCAAAGTAGTTTATTTAGCTTTCCTTTCCACTTTCCCTTCTTGAACCTTTTTGAGAGAAAATATAAAAATTTTATATTATTCACCATCATTCTTCTCATTAGAATCACTTGAATCTACAACCTCTTCATCATTTATTTTTTATTTTCTCGTGACCTTAAAATCTATCTCATATATAATCTTATTCTTAAAAGTTAGTTCATTTCTCATTTCATAGGCTATGAGAATATTATTAAGTTCTTATATGGATATATATTCCTTGTATTATAAAATTAAAACTGTGGGATCAAATATATCTAGGAAATTTCTCATCAAATTCTTTACAATGGATAAATCCTCCAACTTCTCACTAAATCCTTGAATATTGATCACAATATCATTTACCCTTTTTAAGTATTATTCAATGTTCTCATAATTATCCATCTTTATATCTTGAAATATAATTATCTATATATGAAATTTATTTTCCTTAACTTTAATGATTCCCTCACAATGGCATTTTAATTTATCCTAGTTACCTTTGGTTATTTAAAGTCACATGACTTCTATATAGAACTTTTTTGAAATAGAGATAAAATTTTCATTTTGATCCTTTCCATAATTGTTCTCTTAAGAGAAATTTTCATATAATCTTCCTCAATGATGTGTGTAAATCAAACTATTGTCACATATCAAACTTTCAAACCATGCAATAAGAGGTAAGACAATATAATGTTCCTATAACTATGATATTTCCTAGCATCAAAAGTAAGTAAACCTTGTTTATTCAAAGAATTTTGATTTTACATACATTGTGCCTTCTCAGTTCTTTATAGGGAACTTATACCTATTATTTTATGCCACTTGATATTCCTTAGGGCTGATTAACCACTGAGATGGGTGTGAATTAATTGTCTTATTTTATGAATTCTCAATTCAATTACATGAAATTGTTAAGGATCTCTATCCACTCAATGATTTATCACATCCATACCTTGTTTGCAATGATAATAAAGAGAACAAAACACAATATTGTAATGTTTTGGACTTAAATAACTAATCCTTATAATGATAATTTATGTATTGAACCAAACTTTTATAAATTAAATTACATTTTTTATTGAATAAAAGCATTATTAATTAATGTAGTTATTGAAAACACATAAACTACTTTAGTTATATTGGACCATTATAAGTTGTATCTTCTAAAATTTAAAAGACTATTAAGAATCATAACCAATGATAATATATAAATTTTATAGTGACCATTAAGATTAATACATATTAAGGGTTATGATAAATTACAACTGATAAAGACAAAGAATTAATGTCTTTGATCAATAGGATTGTACCATATGAATACCATTTATCATATCCACCGAGGGAGATGGAATCACTTGGATTTTCCCTTAACCATTCCCAATATATTATCAAAAAACTAAAGCATGAGTAAAACTATTTATAGAATAATTTAAAGTGTATCAAGATCATGGACCAAACCTTGTTAACTGAACAACCCCAAGAAAGTGCCACCATCGCACATCTTATCCTTAGGACATACACTAGGGTAATTAGGGGGTATTTATCTAAACCTTATCATTATGAATTTTTATATTATATTTCTAATAGAATAATGATAATATTTATCCCTTTTATTGTTAATTTATAAATTATTAATAAGTTTTATAAAAATTATATTTTCATATAATGAAACCAAAATTGTATTTTTTTTGATTAAAATATATATAGTTTAAATTGAGAAACCATTTTAGGATAAATTCAATATTTTTTCCAAAAAATTGTTATTTTGAGAAAATAATATTATTAAATAATATTTATTTTAACATAAATTTTAATATAATTTCATTAAGTCTAATAAAATCTTTATAAGGATTAAAAAAATTTATCATCATAAAAAAATTATTTTTCAATAAATGGAGATTTTTATTAAAAAATGTAAATTCTCATATTTATAAGAATGTTTTGATAAAAAATTTATTATTTTTAAAATTATAATGTTGAAATTATCCAACGGTCAATTTTTAATAATTTTTCTGAGACAACTGAATTAATGGGTAAAATAAATACAGTATAAATATACAATATCAATTATGACGTCATAATTGTTCCAATGTGATGTAATAAATACTGTAAAGAATATTTATGACCAAAATTAGTTCTCCCATTTAAAATAATGTGTTTTTTAAGTTATTTTATTAATTTTAAAAACACTTAATGATTCCTCAAAAACCAATGTTACATTTTAAGATTTTAAAATTAATTATTCATGAAAATGACTCACTTACATATCATCAAGGTAATTATTTTAATTAGTTATGAAATTAGACTTATAAAATATTTAAAATCACTAAGATTTGGTAAAAACCGTGGAAAAATCCATTGGAAGGTTTTTTGTTTTTATTATTTTATTAAATAGATCCCAAAACCTAAGTTTAAACATTAATAAATAATTCCCCTCTCTAATGCTATAAAAAACCTCCAAACCTCTCATTCCTATTCACTAAAAACCCTATGAGCTTAAATTTACTCTTACTTTATCTCTAGAGATCCTTCTTAAGTAAATTACAATATCTTATAAAGCTCCTCCCAAGATTTTAG
The DNA here is from genome assembly GCA_963277665.1 of Viscum album. NCBI lineage: Eukaryota > Viridiplantae > Streptophyta > Magnoliopsida > Santalales > Viscaceae > Viscum > Viscum album. The sequence goes on along the minus strand of OY728130.1, from coordinate 2,015,922,158 downwards.
AAGCACCCTCTCAAGGTAAGGTATTATCTCCTCTTTATTCAAGAACTGTATCTGTATTATGCCTTTTGATTTTCAATTTTTCATGCTAGAATTAGTTTTTACACATTCATTTTACTATAATTATTATTTAAAGTAAATAGAGACCCCTTTCACTCTCATTAAACTCTTCCATTAATCTTTATATAAACCCATTATGCAGCCAAAATTATCCTATGATTTTTTATGCCAAACTTTTGTATACTGAATACCCATACCCATTTTCACTCAAAGGTATTCAAAAATATTGATCAATACTAAATTTATTGGTAACTAAAATTTATTTAACTCACACTCCTAAATCATGGGATTAAAATTTATGAAATGTTCTCTTATTTTGTATAATCTATGTGGAACACAAATCCATGTTCCTAGTATGAATGTGATGAGTGTGATAGGAATTATATAGCCCTCCAATGCATTGGTTAATGTTTTTTTCTCATGTTATACCTTGTATATTGCATGTTAGTTTATCTTAATAGCACTATGTTAGTATTTATTAGTGGTTATCCTTGAATTATGTTTATATTTCCATGTTTTTCATTATTTCAACATTCTTATGTTGCATTGATGTTATCATCTTATATCATTATCTGATGTTCATTTTTATGATTCTCACCCATTTTATATCATCATTATATGCCTCTTGAGTCACATGAATTACTTTAATAATTATATTCTTTGATTATTACTTTACTGGGAATTATAGATCTCCCCTTTCGTATGTATTCCCCCAAGTTATCCCATGCAGTATTAGAAGATCAATGGATTTTATAAGAATGTTTTAGAGTTTTTAAATAATGTTATTATATCCATGTTTCAATTTATTTTTTTTATGTATCTAGTTTCCAAGAGACATTTTTCCTCTCGATCTTCTTGTATTGTATTAATTGTGTCTTTATGTATTAAATTATGAAATAAGATGTTTAAACGATATGGGTTATTGTAGTTGGTATTAGAGGAAAGTTTGTTATTTTTGGGGATTGGGACTAGAAAACCCATGTGAAAGCCTTAGGTAGAATAATAAACATAGGAAAACATCCATAAATTTTGGTAAATTATAAAGTGGTTTCTAATAAAATACATCTTTGTCTGGATACTAAAAATGAATATAGATCAAGAATAATTTTACATAGAGGTAACAACCCTGAAAAGTAAAAATTGGGATTTGACTCAACGGTCACCTGGTATAAGACAAATAGGACATTCTACACACCTAGTGTGACACTCTTAGGGGATATTCTTTTGTGGATTCATAAGATCTTTATGAACTACTATGAAGAGAAAAAATTCCTATAAAATTTTTTGTTTGGAAATAGATCATGTATAAATTAGATTGAAACCTTAAAATTTATAGTATAAGGAATATATGTCATTTATGAGTTATTCAGTTAATGTTCATAGTTTTCTTTTTATGTGATTAATAGTTTTAAAACTCTCTTCCCTATGTATATTTTTAATGAATTAAATTATTAGAACCAGAATCAAATAGTGAAATGTGGGATTATAGAATATTATTGAACATAAAATTCCAAATGTGAGTATGATTATATGCATTAACATGTAATTAAATTTATTATTGAAAACGAAAAAAAAATTAATTATTTCATCCCAAGTATATAACTCATCCCATAACAATATTTTTGGGCTTAATTTACCAAGGAACCATGTGATACTCACTTTAGTTGAATTTTAGGTTATTCTAGGTATAGATTGGATTTCCTTGTACAAATCCAACGTAAATTTCTAAAAGAAGTAAATCAACCTTCATATAAAAAATCACCCTCCACTTTTATAAAAGTGAAAGGATGAGGATGAATATCCAATGGTAAAATCATATCAATAGTGGATATTATTTCTTTATGAGTTTCAATATCTAGCTCAAATTATTTAGACTAAGGAAAATATCATCCTTGATGACATGCCAATTGTAAGGGAATTCACAGATGTGTTTCACAAAGAATTACCTCATTTTCATCCTAGCTAAAGGGTTGTTTTATTAATCAAACTTTTACCTAGATCTTTTCCAATATCCAAGACTCTACATATAATGGGCATCGTTGAAATTGAAGAGCTTAAGAAGCAGCTATAAGAAAATCCGAATAAAGGGTTGATATGCCCAAGTGCTTTATCATGGGGTGAATCGATCCTTTTCATGTAGAATAATGATGGGTCAATGTACCTCTTCAATTATTATCATGAGCTCAACAATATAATATAAATAACTAGTATCTTTTTCCATATATTAATGACTTATTCGATCAGCTATTTGGAGCCTGATACTTCTCTAATGTTGATCTTTGGTTGGGTTATTATCAAGTAATGATGAAGAAGGATAATATACCCAAGACTGCATTTTATATAAGGTATAGGAACTATAAGTAAATAATGATTCTATTTAGACTCTTAAATGCTCCAATTATCTTCATGGACATGATGAAGAGGGTATTTTGGGTTTACATTAAAAAAATTATTGGTCTCTATAGTATATATTCTTATCTAATCTAAAATAAAAGAGGAACATAAGGAGCATTTTAATATTGTACTGAAGACCTTGATAAATGAAAAATTTATATGAAAAGTATAGTAAATAATATTTTTAAATGGTGTAAGTAACATTCTTGGGGAATTTTATCACTGGTAAAGGGATATCTATAGATCCTTTAAAAATATAGGAAATTAAAGAACGGACCAAACCAACATCGTATGATGGAAATCCATAGTTTCCTTGGATTAGCAGGGAAATATCATCAATTTTTGAGAAACTTATCTTGATTTTAATTCCCACTAACCAATATTATTTTTAAGGGAGTCATGTTTTTCTAGACCGATTAATGTAGGATATATTTAAAGAGTTAAATAATGGGCTAATAACTACACCTTTTCTCACAGTACCCATAAGTGGGGAAGTATTTTTGATATATAATGATGTATAAAAAAATGTATTGGTTTTTTCAATCATGAAATATGTCATTGTGACAGCATATTACTCCCAATAATTAAAATTCCATGATAAAAACTACCCAACACATGATCTGGAATTGGTTTCAATGATCTTTTCATTGAATATTTAGCTACATTATCTCTATGGGAGAAAGTGTGACATATATATGAATCATAAAATCGTCAAGTATATATTCAAAAATGATCTCAATGTGATATAATAAATGTGATTAGATATAATCAAAGGTTATGATTTTCTAATCCATTATAATCCTGGGAAGGAAAAAAAGGTTTCAGATGTTCTTATTAGAAAGGATCCCATAACCCTATCTATGATGAGGGTTAAAAGTGATCCAATATTCTTGGAAATAAAAAGTATATACATGGTAATAGTAATAGGATATTCATTATACATTACTCAAATAATTTCTCAACCATCCATTATTAAGAGGATCAAGGAGGCCTAAAAATATGGTGAGTTTCTACAGAAGAAGGTAGAGAATATTCCAAATTTAAACTTTTCTAAATATGGAGTTATAATTTTTGGAACCCATATATGTGTACCATAAAATCTAGAGATTAATGAGGAACTTCTTGATGATAATCATAACTCATCATTATCTATTAATCTATAAATAAATAACATGTATAGAGATTTAAAGAAAAACTTCTGGTGGGATAACATGAAGTGGGAGATTGAAGAATTTGTAAGCTTAACAAGTCAAGGATAAATGACATAGGTCTAAGGGTATGATGTAACTATTTCTTATAACAGTATAGAAATTATAAATAATAACCATGGATTTCATCTTAATAATCCCCAAGACATCTAAAAGAAATTGATTTATCTGGTTGGTAGTTGATCATCTTAAACATTTTGTGCGTTTAATTATTATTAAGGAATATTTCTCTCTTTACCAACTCTCTAAGAATACATAAGAGAATTAGTAATACTTCATAGACTTCGACTCTCCATTTTATCTGATTAAGATCTAAGGTTTACTTAAAGATTTTGGATAATCCTTTAGCAATAATTGAATACTAATTTGTGTTTAGTCCTACATATCACCCTTAAACAGAGGTCTAGTCTAAAAGAACCATTCATATTATAGAGGATATATTGAGATCTTATTCAATGGATTTCCAAAGATATTGGGATCAGAGCCTTCCCCTTGTAGAGTTCTCATATAACAAAATTTTCCAATCTATCATTTAAGTGTCACATTATGAGGCTCCATATGGGAAGAGGTGTTGGAATCTAATATGTTAGGATGAAGTTGGAGGGTGGAAGCTAGTGGGACATGGTCTTATCTTAGAGATGATGGATAAGGTTTGTGTTGGAGTTTGTGTTCTAGGAATAACTATTTGTACTTTTATTACATTTATATTTTATGTATTGAATATTAATAAAACTTATTATTATATAGTGTTCATTTTCTATACGAATCTAATGAAATAATGTCCTAGAGTATATGTCACGTTGATTATTTGACAGTAGTTCCCCGTTATAATGATAACCATTAAGTTCTAAATTGTTTTTCTTAAATAATGTTCTATGTTTGGATAACGTACTATGATGGGACACATAATAAATATACTATCAAGTGAAAGTACTCGTAAGATTATGAGGCTTATTCTCATGAAGTTCACACTTAATAATCTCCATGACTGAAGTTTATGAGAATAGACCCACTAGTAGGAATTCTATATGTTTTTGTTTCATCAGACATTCATGTCTATGAGAATTTGTAATAGTCCTTATACTGTAATATTATAATTAATTCATTTCATGAATCACACACTAATATTTTCTAACAAAAACTATGATGACATATGTTCGTGATGATTTAGGGTACTTTGTGTATGTTAAGATTTACATTTAATTAATGGATAAGTCATGGAAGGATTTATCCCTTCCAGTTTTATAGAAGTTGATATATTGGACCTTTGATTGGAATAGAACCTTCAAATTAAATTCCATTTCCATTGTTAATGTTGTGTTTATTTCAGATAGTCAAAGAAAGATGTATCGAGCAAATAGGTTGGTGACACATATGTGTAACCTATTTGATGAGATATATATACAAAGGGATTATATTACATAGTGAGCGTACATATGTTGTTGTATTTATTATGATAGTAAGTTATTTTTCTTAGGTTACTTGACTGCTTGTTAGATAGTAATCTTGTAATTTAGGAAATCCTTCCTAATTCCAATAAGAAATAATCCTAAAGGGTCACACACTAAGTGTTACAAATGATCTCAATTAAATTATATTTTAATTTAATTAATTGAATAAATAAATGTCACAATACTGAGGGATAATTTTATTCACATTTTATTGATCATGAATATGTATTGATGAATGAAACATTTAAATTAAATATCTATTCAGGTCCTCAATAAATGCTAGAGGAGTTTGAATGGACCAAGACAGTGTCTGCAAGAAAATATTAAATAACAAGATGGAAAAATAATATTTTTTATTATGTAATTTAGTGCATGATACAATATAATAATAATATTACTATTATTATGTGACATGGATTTTATTAAAGGTTATTATATTATTTAAGGTTTGACCTGTAATAAAATAATTATTTAAACCTAAACCCTAACTCTATAAATAGAATGTTTTGTCTATTATGTAGTGTGTGAAACAAATGGTTGGTGAAATCAAAATAGATAATTTTTATGTAAAAAAAATATTTCTCAAATCCTCCATATCTATCCCTCAAAAGAACCAAAAACACAAGATAAATTCCTTTGAGACTAAAAGATAAGTAAATCAACACAAAAAACTTAAGACAATCGATTCACCACGGAAGCACCCAGAAATAAATTGGTGTTTCTTCGAGATTAAAGGAGTGTGTCTCGATCACTAGTAGAGGTATTCTATCCTTGGATCCTCATATAAAAATGGAGTCATTCTGAAAGGTTCTTTTTAGATGATAAACATTTGCATTGAGGAAAGATTCTAAGCCCAGGTATTCATCTCTTCTGATAATAAATTAATTAATTATAAATTTGATGTGCAAGATCCTTGCTCATAGATTCAGGAAACATAAATAAGAAATAAATTCTGATATATTTTCCACCACTGCATGCTTTCATTTCACTTGACACCAATAATTCATATTAGAGGGGTCGCAATTAAATTTCAATTATTTATTTTATTGTTGATCCAAATGAAATAATGGTTAAATTTTCATTTCTTACTATTATTTAATTAATATGATTTTAATTAAAATTTTATCAATATATTAATCATGTTCATTCAGTGTTTCATTTTATTAAAGTTCTAACAACATATGAGGAAATATTGGAGATTCCACTATGAACTGCCAATTTTTGGTAGGTGAGACAGGATTACACAGCATGTACTCAAAATTACGTGTCGTATACCCTAGTACGTTGCACATGGTCATGTTATGGGATACATAGAAATCCATGTAGTTATTACATGTGGTGTGTGCCACATGTTGACTGGTCAACCTAGCACATAGTTGTCGGATTACATAGTGTGTGTTGGAAAACACATCGTGTAATCTACAAGAGTTAGCGGTGTAAATTATGCAATTTTTATAGTCATAATACACAATCAAACCGTGTGATACTAGAAACAAAGTCCATTTATGAAATAAAAAATGTGTATGCAGTGTATGCGATGTGTAGTTCATTAATTCCTACATCTGAGATACACACTGAGTTATCTGGACAAATGGAATTAGATATAAGTGGGGTATAGATAGAGCACACACATCATGTAGCGTCTCACCCAAGAGCATGTTGAGTATTTCATTAGGTTGGATGGGAACACATAATTCAGATCACATGGTGTGTTTTTTGGTCAATACAAGTCATGTAAGCCACCAAGATACACGTCGAAGAACCAGGTGAGTATCTTGGGCACATGGCAGCTAGCTTGTATACACCACGTAGTCTAGATGAGTCATCACACCAAATCCCCAATCATGTGTTCCGGATACAGAGAAATAGATGTATACAACGTGTAACTTGATAGTACACACTGTATAGACTCCCAATTATTAAAATTATTAAATTTTATTAAATTTTCAATATCAAAATTTAAACCTTATTTATTAGAATGGTGCTTTATTTGTTTGGAAATTTAATAAGGGTTTTAAATAATTATTAATTATAAATTAATTTATTATAATAAATCTTGAAAATATTGGTTTTTTAATTTATTTTACATTAATTACTTAATGATATTTATCTCTAAATTAATTCAGATGGTCATTATGATGAAAGTGAATTAGTTAATTAATTAATTAATTAATTCATGTTTATCTTAATAATAAAGATTGAATAAGAAATGAATGTTAGCCATTTACTTTTGTATATATGTTTCCCGTATGATCATTTATGAGCTTAACCAATACCAGTGTATGTGTTGGTGTTTATTTTATTTTATTTTATAGGTATATAATTATTTATTAATAAATTAAATTTGATGGTCTGTGAGTCATCCCTCCCTCCATTATTATGTAGTACCTACATTTCCAATTATATTTATGTAATTCCCCTTCAACTAGTCCATTGGTTCCCCTCACCTATGTGTGAGTTATAAATATTTATAATTAATGGAGGATTACAAGGTGCATGGAGATGGTTCAAGATGGAAGTATAATGATTTCGACCTAGGTGTTACATAGGTGGATAGGTGGAATGTTGTAACTCATGCCAAGACCGAAATTAGAAGTTACTTCCCGTAGTTAAAAGGTAGATTTAATGTCCTCTCATTAATAAATCGTTAGATAAAGATCATGAATAGTTTTTTTAATTATTTATTTATATCCTTTTATGAAATTATTTATTTTATGGATGCAAGGTCGTGATCACATAAATTAATTAATTAATTTTTAAATATATAAGTTAAATAAATGAATTATGTGTAAATCTTTTATCCAAAATGGTTTATTAATTAAGTAACATAAACTTAATATTAACAAGACATGTAAATTATAAAATAAGATAAAATTTTGGCATAATAAATTAAAATCCCTCAATTAAATATTAAGTGAGACTTGGACATTAATTACTTGATTATGAATGAAATTTATAGAACTAAGTGTTTGACCAACACTCATTGGGACGCTTAATTTTAACATGGATTTCTTATAAAGTTTATGGGTTTAATTAACCATATAACATTAAGGTAAGTGTCCATCGCTATACTTTATGTAACTTGGTGGAAAGTGTTGAGTAAATCCAAGTAAGGATTTCCGGATATGGGAGTCAATTCAGTGGATCAAGAAGCTACAATCCCACAGTTTCCTAACACTTTCGAACCAAAACACCTTCAACTAGATTATACAACTCTCATTAGGATTATGTGAAGGGGAATATGGATCATTTATACTATATCTTTAAAGAAACTAAACATTTCAAGTTCAATGGTGAGGGTTATTGGGGATTGATAAAATAGTGGGAGATTTAATAAAATTATTTATTTATTTATTTATTGCATGGGCTTTAATAAATAAAAAGTACTAATAATATACTCTTTTAATTGTATAATAAAATTGAAATCTATTTATGCATGTTATCCCTATGATCAATAGTGTAGAAATACACCCTACTAACTAGAATTAAATTCTAATAGTGGTTTTTATTCCTTCAGATTTTGCTAAGCCATGAATGAAAATATTATATGCTAGAATTCACAATGATTTATCCTCATACTAAATAAGTGAGTTATGAAAAGTTACTTGTTTATGAAAAATCTTTGAGTAACCTAGTATACATTTAATGTTTTATTATTTAATATATGTCTATTGAACTCATAACGTTTTACAATAACATTGATGCATATAGAATGTTTGAAAATCTTCATGGACTTTACCATGAGAGAGCTAGACATAAATAGTTTTAGATTTACAAATAAATATTTTATAGTAATCTTGGAGAGTGTTCCCTAGCTGGGACTCAAATTTTCAAGCTCATTGGCTATATTGAGTGCCTATAGGTTTTAAGGTTTAAATTCCCTAAATAATAGGGCACTGATCTCATTATAGAATCACTTCCTTATATATAATCAATCTTTTTTGTAGATTTTAATATGAAAAACATTGAGAATTATCTTCCAGATCTTCTCACTATTCGTTTCTAAGTAGAAAAGGATACAAATTGCAAAATGTCTTTCTATCCTTATATTGAACAAATATAAAGAATAGGAAAATATATTTAAGCCAAAAACTTCTTCACATACGTTAAATAATAGGGAGATCAAGTGGAAAGAAGGAGGGATAAGATGATTTCTATTTTACATGTGATAATAAGGGACACTGGAAGAAAAACTGCACCGAAGCTTAAGGTGTCTTTGTTATCAAGTGAATTTTATATGTTTATACAAATTGGTTTTAGATACAACTATTATTTCTCATACATGTATTCAAATATAGAAACCAATTATATTCATAAAAATTGACTTAGGGGAGGTAGATCTTCGAGCAGCAAATATGGATAAAATTGTTGTTGTGGATATCGGGTACTACCTCCTCAAGTTTCCAATTTGAATGATATTAATTTTGAGAGGTTTTTATTATGTTCAATATATTACCAAATAAATTATTTTTTGTATCTATATTTGATATAGATGAATTTATTTTAAAAAAATTAAATGAATGTTTCTTCTTTTATAAAGATAGCATTTTTTATGGTAATGGGTATTTAGATAACTGAATTTATGTGTTAGATTACAGAAACCATGTAATAGAAATCATAATGAAATTGAACCATACCACACCCAACTATGGAATAAATAGATAGGTCATTTAAACGAAAATCGCTTAAATAAATTATACCAATATGGATACTTAGATTCTTATGAACTAAATACACTTGGTCTATGTCATGCATGTTTATAAGGTAAAATGGAAAAATCCACAATTAGTGTAAAAGGCTAAAGGGACAAAGATATTCTTCAATTTGTTCATCCAGATATATGTGGACCATTTCCAATTGAGGAAATGGGTGGGTACTCATACTTTATATATTTAACTAAAAAAATTAGTAGATATAGACATATCTACATAATGAGGTATATGTCAAATTCTTTTAATAAATTCAAGGAATAAATGAATGATGTTGAGAACCATCTTAGTGGGAAGACTAAGAAATTATGCTCAGACTGTGATGGAGAATATCTTAGTCAAGACATCATTGAAAACATACTGTAGTTTGGGATCCTATCTCAACTCACTCCTCCTCATACACCTTAGTGAAATGGTGTAATTAAAACCAAGAACTGAACCTTGTTAGAGATGGTGATATCTATGATGAGTCATTTGGGTATTTCATTATCATTTTGGGGATATGTGTTATAAAAAGTAGCACAAATACTAAACTAAGTACAAACTCATTTGGAAGATGGTATACTATACTCTTTACGGAATGTAAAGAAACCCATATTTTTATACTTACATGTTTGGAGCTATGAAGTATTTCTTAAGGGATCTTTAAGTAAAAAACATATACCCTAAGTCACAAATAGTTCCTTTATAGGATACCCCAAATAAATAAGGGAATGATACCTATAGTAACCTTTATAAAAAAGAGGTAATGGAGGAAATACTTACCATATTATTTTAGAGGGAGAACATATCTAAAAGTGATAGTGGGAGCGAGAAATTATTTAATGGAGTTGAGGATCAAGGTATATGATATTTGGCATTGTAACAGGTACAAAAAATACCTATATAAGAAGAAACTATTCTAGAGACCCAAGTACTATATTGTATTAAAAGTGAGGTTAGAGAACTAGACTACACGGTTTTATAGTAACAAAGGATGTTGACTTGTTATTATTTGCTAATAATGATCCCCTAACCTTCAAGGAATCAATAAATGCCACATATATTTCCAAGAGGAAAGAATCCATGAATTATAAAATGGATTCTATGTACCAAAAATAATTCTATATTTTTGTAGATCCTCCAGTGGATGTAAATACTATTGGATGAAAATGGGTATTTAGGAACAAACTAGACATGGAAGGACAAGTGAGTATCTAAAAGATATGACTCGTTACTAAATGGTTTAAAAAACATAAAGTCATTGACTACAAAAAAAACTCATTACTAGTTTCAATACTGAAATCCATCATATTTTTACTTTCCATTGCAACTTACCATGACTCTAAGATTTGGAAAATGGATCTAAAAATAGACTTTTGTAATGGTAACCTTCAGGAAGATGTCTATATAACACAAGTTTAAGGGTTTATAAATCCAAAGGATTCCAAAAATATATGAAAATTAAAAAAACAATTTATAGATTAAATAAAACATCTCTATCATGGAACATTCATTTTGATGAATCCATAATGGAATTTTTTTTTCATAAATAATGAGTGTGAGCCTTGTATCAAAAAAAATTAGTAGTATTGCATTTGTTCTCTTAATAGTATATATTGATGACATATTACTCATAGAAAACGAAATACCATTCTTACAGTTAGTTAAAATGTGGTTGAATAGATGCATCTATGTTAAGGACTTGGGTGAGTCAGTATATATACTTAGGATCAAGATACATCATGATTTTTCCAAGAGGTTTCTCTTCCTAAGTCAAAGTACATATATAACATCCCGCCATTTTATAACATAAACTTTCATTACATTACACAAAACTAAGGATCTTTAAGGTCTAGTGTCTCGGAAACCAGGAACATAACACATGAAAACAACATAAAACATTCTTCTTAAACACCTGAAAGGCGTCTCCTTAAGTTCATTCTAGGTTCATTACTGCATATCATAACCTGGGGACATACATCAAAAGAAAGGGTGAGAAGAAGACCCAGTAAGGGAAACAAGAGGAACATTTTACATGTGAACTTGAGATACTTCAATAAGGACATGAAAAGAACTTTAAGGCATGAGAAAGAAATCATGAGGCGTTTAATAATAAAAATAACATTTTACATAACTTGAAGATGTGGCTACATCATTTAACATAGACAATCATGAACATATCACCAAGGTCCATCCCCAAGGTGTCATTTGAAAATTACCAAGGTTATTCACCAAGGTATCCTGAAAATTGAAATCTCAAGTGGTTACATCATTACCCAATGCATTGGAGCGCTATCAGGGCGCACCCTTAAATTTGCCTTTATTATTATGTGATCCACATATATCATCATCAAACATTTCATAAATAACCCACATAGCATAAAATAAATGGGTTTCATTTCATAATCATAACGTTTTAAAAACTGCTTTAAAGACATGATCTTTACGGCACTTTAAACCCACGGAAAGGGTAAGCAGGTCTCATGTATGTAAATCCCAGAATTTAAAATGGAAAATTTTGATATATGTGTGAATACCCTTGTAGAAATAAGAGCTTTGAGTATTCACTTTATAACATAAAATAATTTTGAGAAAAGAGAGAGGTATTTTGAGACGAAAATTCTGCAGCATAACGGCTATGTTACAAGGTTTTAGAAAACATTGAAAATTGAGGGGACATGGGTCACCCACTCATAAATGATCCATAAAACAGTAAGGGAACAGAATAAGAAGGATATATGGACATGGTAATGAAATTTTAAGGACATACCATTTGAAATGAAAAACATGGAAGGAAGACAAAAATTAGATTTCTCTTATGAAAATTCGGTAGCCTAACGGCGTCACTTAAACTTCAATAAAAAGGAATTGACAAGATCAAATAGGGTCTCTCATCATATGATCATAAGAGATCAGTATGATAGATATATAGATCATACCCCAACATAATAAAAAAGAACTTGAAAGACTTGACATGAAAATCAAACTTGAAAAATGAGAAGGGTGAAAGAATCCCTTAAAAATTCGGCAGCCTAACGGCGTCACTTAAACATTCATAAAACGAAATGATGAGAGTAAGAGGGGATCTCTCATCATATAAACATGAAAAGGGCAGTAAGAGGAATATAAAAGAACATCCTCTCACATAAGAACATGGAGCATAAAAGGAATGACATAAAAAGGATTACATGAAAAGAAAGAGAGAGGTCGGATCCCTTACCTTAAAACGTGACTCTTGAAACTCAACGTTTTGGACCTTGAGGGCTTGGAGGCACCTTGGGAGGACTCCTTGGAAGGTAAGGAGACCAGAACTTCGTTGGGGGAGAGTTGAGAGTGAAAACTAAAGGAGGAAAGGGTGGGTATTTATAGGGAAAGTGAGGGGACAAGGCATTAATGGCCAAGGGACACCTCACAAGTGCTTTTCTCAAACCCATGTGCTCTCTCATGATATTTTTCATAAAGTTAGGCCACATGGGGCCCCCAAAACAATAATTCATCACCCTTGGCCGGCCAACCCTTGAAATATCTCATGACATCATCATGACACAGTTATGATGTCATTAAACATACCGAAACCCTAAAACTGTATTTTTACTATTCACTGAAAATTCAACTTTCTCAGAATAATCCCAAAATTTCACCTTAACCAAATATCAATGCTCTGATTTCAAAAATGAAATCCATTTTATAAAAATAATTTTCTAAATATTTTTAATTTAATTTTTAAATAAAAACACTATTCATCGAAAATTCATTTTTTTCAGAAAAATCCCCAAAAATTACCTTAACATAATATCGATGCTCTGAGTTCAAAAATAAAGTCCTTTTTATAAAAATAATTTTCTAATTATTTTTAATTAAATTTTTAATTAAAAAACATTATTCATCTGAAAAAAATAATACTTGACTAATAATTTATGAAACCGTTATTTACCCATTTTATTGAATCACATTACTTAATCTAGGTGTCTAAATTATATTAAAACTTTCTTTGAGTGAAATTACTAATCCATTTGGTGATATTACTAATCCTAAGTGTAAAATCACTATTCATAATTTATTATTCATCAAAAATTATGTTGATCTTATTAGACTCCAAATCCCTTACTGAACACTTTTGTAGAAGACCATTTTTTGAAAATCATTACACATCATTAGTTATTTAGGGTTTACATAAATGTTTTAAAATATCCCTTTTTCAAAAATTCATCAATAAAATATATCCTAAAATTATCCGGACAAAAGAAAATCCACAAACATCACTAAAGGAAGATATCTCAATTTATTCACCCGAAAGGATTACACAAGGAAGCTAGGGTCTCGTCACATAGCCCCTTATAACACCGGCATAAGACCGAAGTGTAAGGTGTGCTATGGTGAGAGAATCTGAGGGAGGATCAGATAACATTGCCCTAGTAGTAATCTCTACTAACTTGAACTTCTCCCGTAGGCGTTTCCCTTCAAGCTTGACACGCTGGAGTTCGGCTTGGGCTTGGTCCCAAGCGAAGCCCACAGATGCTACCTCCTTCCCAAGCTCTGATAAGTGGGCTTCATAAGGGTCGAGTCTACTGGATGAAGCCATCGACTCCTCTTTCTGCATTGACCATTAACATCTTATTAAATCATTAAGAGTAAGTTAATATACTACTCAAAAAGATTGGGTCGTTACATTATTCCCCCCTTAAGAAATTTCGTCCCTGAAATTTACACTTGAGGCCTAGTCGAAAAGGTAAGGGTACTTTTGCTTCATTGTTTCCTCAGGCTCCCAAGTCGCTTCTTCATATTTATGATTCCTCCACAACACTTTCACAAGGTGGGTAGTCTTGTTTCGTAGGACCTTGTCTCTACGGTCCAAGATCTCCACTGGCTGCTCCTCATAAGAGAGGTCATGTTCTAGTTGTACTACCTCTGGGTTCAGTACATTCGAAGGGTTGGGTATGTACTTCCTCAAGAGAGATACATGGAAGACATCATGAACTTGAGCTAGGTTCGGTGGAAGTGCTAGACGATAGGCCACTACTCCTATGCGATCAAGGATTTCATAGGGGCCAATGTACCTAGGGCTGAGCTTCCCTTTCTTCCCAAACCGCATGACTCTCTTCCATGGAGAAATTCGAAGGAAGACTTTGTCGCCAAAACCAAACTCCAAGTCCCTCCGACGATTGTCAGCATAGCTCTTCTGCCGACTCTGAGCAGCCTTTATGTGTTGTTGGATGGCATGAACCTGTTCCGTCATCTCTTGCACGAGATCAGGCCCAAGAAGCTTCCTCTCACCAGTTTCATCCCAACAAGTAGGAGTTCTACACCGCTTTCCATACAGAGCTTCATAGGGTGACATCTGAATACTCGCATGGAAGCTGTTGTTATAGGAGAACTCCACTAATGGGAGGTGTTGATCCCATCCACCTTTAAATTCCATTGAGAATAATCTCAACATGTCTTCGAGTGCCTAAATAGTCCTTTCAGATTGTCCATCAGTTTGAGGATGATAGGCCGTACTAAAATTCAATTCAGTATTCAGAGCATGTTGAAGACTTCTCCAGAATTTTGATGTGAATATTGGGTCACGATCAGATACGATGGATAGTGGTACCCCATGCAGCCTTACCACTTCCTTCACGTATATCCTGGCAAGCTGATCCAGAGAGAAATCTTCCCGAATAGAGATAAAATGGGCTGTCTTGGTGAGACGGTCCACAATAACCCATATCGCATTGTTTCCTTTGGATGTTTTTGGGAGACCAGTTACAAAGCCCATAGTGATATTATCCCACTTCCATACTGGTATGGGTAGCGGTTGTAATACCCCCTTAGGAAGTTGTCATTCTGCCTTTACTTGCTGACACACCAGGCACCTTTTAGTGTAATCAGCAATCTCCCTCTTCATGTTATCCCACCAATAATGATCACGAAGATCTCTATACATCTTAGTGTTTCACGGATGTATAGAGAAAGTAGAGCTATGAGCTTCATCCATCAGTTCTTTCTTTATCTCCGGAATAGATGGAACACATAGTCTTGTACGAAATTTCAATACACCTTCTTGATCAACATTGAAATTAGGGAACTTACCATCCTTTACAGCCTCGAACTTCTCCTGCAGCAAGGGATCTTCTTTTTGAGCCTTCTTGATCTTATCTAGTAATGAAGGTTGAGAAATCATTTGGGATGGGGTTGATGATGTCCCTTTCCTTATAATTCCCATGTCTAGTTTTACTAGATCTTTAATCAAGGGATCCCCTAGGATCCTCATTGTTGCCAGAACAACAGGATCTTTCCTGCTTAACGCATCTGCGACTTTGTTTGCTCTTCCAGGGTGATAATGAATTGAACAATCATAGTCTTTAATAAGCTCCAACCATCTCCTTTGTCTCATGTTCAATTCTTTCTGTGTGAAAATATACTTTAGACTTTGGTGGTCAGTGTATATATCACATTTATCCCCATAAAGATAGTGCCTCCATATCTTTAGAGCAAAAACAACTGCCACCAGCTCTAGATCATGCGTAGGATAATTCTGCTCATGAATCTTCAACTATCGAGATGCATAAGCAATTACCTTGTCATTTTGCATGAGGACTCACCCAAGCCCTTTCAGAGATGCATCGCTAAAAATTACGAATCCTTCTCCGATAGAGGGTAGTGTTAACACAGGTGCAGTAACCAATCTCTTCTTCAGCTCTTGGAAACTTTCCTCGCATTCCTTTGTCCAGATGAACTTAACCCCTTTTCGAGTCAACTTGGTTAGTGGATTAGAAATCCGTGAAAAGTTTTTCACAAACCTCCTATAATATCCCGCTAAACCAAGGAAACTACGAATCTCAGTTACTGTTGTGGGTTGAGGACACTCCTCCACAACCATTGTCTTTGCAGGGTCAACCGAGATTCCTTCATTAGTTACGATGTGCCCCAAGAAAGCCACTTGTTGTAACCAAAACTCACACTTGCTGAACTTCCCAAAGAGCCTCTCCTTCCGTAGAGTTTTCAAAATAACCCTCAGATGATCTTCATGCTCCTCACGACTTTTTGAATATATCAAAATATCATCAATAAAAACTACCACAAAGTTATCAAGGTAGTCCTTAAAGACTCTATTCATCAAATCCATGAAAATAACAGGAGAATTAGTCAAGCCGAAAGGCATAACAGTAAACTCATAATGCCCATATCTTGATCGGAAGGCAGTCTTTGGAATATCTTCCTTCTTCACCCTCAGTTGATGATAACCAGATCGAAGGTCAATCTTAGAGAAGAATTGAGCCCCGTGAAGTTGGTCAAATAAATCATCAATTCTTGGAAGAGGATATCTGTTCTTCACTGTGATCCCTTTCAGTTCTCTATAATCAATGCATAGCTGCATTGATCCATCCTTCTTCTTCACAAAGAGAACTGGTGCTCCCCAAGGAGACACACTCGGTCGGATAACCCCCTTCTCCAACAAGTCTTGGAGTTGTTTATTTAACTCTTCTAGCTCCACATTTTCCATTCTATATGGAGTCTTTGATATCGTTTGGGACCCAGGTACGAGTTCAATGGAGAACTCTACCTCTCTTTCTGGGGGAGTTCCAGGTAACTCCTCAGGAAATACATCCATGTACTCCTGAACAATTGGAACATCTTCAATTTGTATACTCCCTTTCCCTTCTTCATCATCACTGATTAACTCCATAAATAAAGCTATGGGAGGTGCTTCTAGATAGGGATCAGTTCGGGATATCTCTCCTTGGAAGATAACTGTAGGTCGTTCATTCAAGACTACTGAGATTTCCTTACTTCTGCATTTGATCTTAGCATTATAATTTGAGAGCCAGTCCATCCCTAGTATAATGTCGAATTCCATCATGGGAATGACTACTAGATTTGCGATAAGATTGTGCTCACCAAAGTAAACACTAGAGTCCCTAAATACTTTTGATGCAAGGATAATCCCACTTGGAGTCTTGACTGACAACTCTACCTCTAGCAGTTCGGGGATTGATTATATATTCCTTGCAAACTTGGAGGAAATAAAGGAATGCGTAGATCCAGAATCAAATAAAGTACTTGCTAGTTTTGAGAGGACAACAAGAGTACCTGCTACCACATCGTTCGGAACTTTAACTTCAGTTGTTGTGATAGCGAAAGCACAACCTTGCTCCCTTGGCCTCTGCTGAGGTTGATGGTGATTCCCCTCCACCGCCCTCGGATTTGGACATTGATTAGCAAAGTTCCCAAGCTGTCCACACTTGAAGCATGTGACTTCGGGTAGGGCCAGAACCATATTTCCTCTATCGTTAGTGTTGCGAAGTTGAGGCTTCACATCACTACGACAATTCCGAGAAATATGGCCTTCTTTTCCACACCTATAACACTTACCACTTCCGATCAAGCAGTTCCCCGAATGCTTCTTCCCACATTTATTGCATGTGGCATGTTTCATATGCTTTCCACCTCTTTCCTGATCAAAACTTCTTCCCAGGCTTGGTTCTAGAGTTCTCTTCTTCTCATTAGATTTATGAGACCACTGTGTCTCCCCAAACTCTAGTTCAACTTTCATAGCACTTCGAACAATTTCTTCATAGCTATCATAGTCCCTGTTGGCTAGATTCTTCCTTAGATGAGGTCGTAGTCCACCAAAGAATCTATCAACCTTCCCATTAGGGTCCATGACGAAGCTTGAGGTATAACGGGAAAGCCTTGTGAAGTTCATCTCATAGGTTCCAACTGATTCATTCTCCTTTTGCTTCAGCTCGATAAATTCTTTCTCCATTCTCGTTCTCATCGAACGAGGGAAATACTTATTAAAGAATATTCCCCGGAACTCTTCCCACTCCATAGCTTCCATCTCTCCTCGTGGCTTCGTGTTTTTGATCAGTGACCACCACTGATCAACTTCTCCCTCTAGGCGGTAAACAGCAAGGGTGACTTTTTCTTGTTCCGAACAATGAAGTACAGAAAAGATCTTTTCAATGGAGCTTATCCATTGTTCCGCAACCAATGGGTCAGTAGATCCACTGAATGTTGGTGGTCTTTGACGCATGAAGGACTCAATAGAAAGTTGTTCCCTTCGTGGTGAGGTCGGCCTCTCAGCTTGATTCAAGTTATTACTCATAACTTGAGTCAGTTGGTTCATCATTCGCATGAATGTTTCCATTCCGGCTTCCATCGGAGGGCCGTCAGCACATGGTGCATTGCGGTCACCATTGGCACGGTTCCTCCTATTGCCCGCCATTTTCTAAAAGAATAAAACCTTAGTGAGAAACTTATTTCATTTATGGATCTTTTAACTAAGACTTCATGCTTATATAATTACACTTTTCTATAATTCCTTCATAATGATTCATAAAAAGCTTGTGATTAACCAAACATATCCCTCGAGAGTGTCGTAACCAAGAGTGCAGCAAGGCCCGTTATCGTGCACCAGTTCCCGTTCGAGTCTAGCTCAAAGCGGTGTTTTAGGGTTTTACCCCTATGTACATCTGTGCCAGAGCCGCCTCTACCTGCTCGTATCCAGACAGGGATGTATTTGTTTGATAGACCACTTACTCAATACTTACCAAAATACCAGGATGTTTTCCTATATTTAAACTTTTCTATAGGGTTCTTCCTAAAGTTTTTATATCCTAATTTCCACAAATAACTAAATCATCCTTTAATACCAACTATAACATCCCGCCATTTTATAACATAAACTTTCATTACATTACACAAAACTGAGGATCTTTAAGGTCCAGTGTCTTGGAAACCAGGAACATAACACATGAAAACAACATAAAACATTCTTCTTAAACACTTGAAAGGCATCTCCTTAAGTTCATTCTAGGTTCATTACTGCATCTCATAACCTGGGGACATACATCAAAAGAAAGGGTGAGCAGAAGGCCCAGTAAGGGAAACAAGAGGAACATTTTACATGTGAACTTGAGATACTTCAATAAGGACATGAAAAGAACTTTAAGGCATGAGAAAGAAATCATGAGGTGTTTCATATTAAAAATAACATTTTCCATAACTTGAAGATGTGGCTACATCATTTAACATAGACAATCATGAACATATCACCAAGGTCCATCCCCAAGGTGTCATTTGAAAATTACCAAGGTTATTCACCAAGGTATCGTGAAAATTGTAATCTCTAGTGGTTACATCATTACGCAATGCATTAGAGCGCTATCCGGGGGAACCCTTGAATTTTCCTTTATTATCATGTGAGCCACATATATCATCATCAAACATTTCATAAATAACCCACATAGCATAAAATAAATGGGTTTCATTTCATAATCATAACGTTTTAAAAACTGCTTTAAAGACATGATCTTTACGGCACTTTAAACCCACGAAAAGGGAAAGCGGGTCTCATGTATGTAAATCCCAGAATTTAAAATGGAACATTTTGATATATATGTGAATACCCTTGTAGAAATAAGAGCTTTGAGTATTCACTTTATAACATAAAATAATTTTGAGAAAAGAGAGGTATTTTGAGACGAAAATTCTGCAGCATAACGGCTATGTTACAAGGTTTTAGAAAACATTGAAAAGAGAGGGGACATGGGTCACCCACTCATAAATGATCCATAAAACAGTAAGGGAACAGAATAAGAAGGATATATGGACATGGTAATGAAATTTTAAGGACATACCACTTGAAATGAAAAACATGGAAGGAAGACAAAAATTAGATTTCTCTTATGAAAAATCGGTAGCCTAACGGCGTCACTTAAACTTCAATAAAAAAGAATTGACAAGATCAAATAGGGTCTCTAATAATATGATCATAATAGATCATTATGATAGATATAGAGATCATACCCCAACATAATAAAAAGGAACTTGAAAGACTTGACATGAAAATCGAACTTGAAAATGAGAAGGGTGAAAGAATCCCTTAAAAATTCGGCAGCCTAACGGCGTCACTTAAACATTCATAAAACGAAATGATGAGAGTAAGATAGGATCTCTCATCATATAAACATGAAAAGGAAAGTAAGAGGAATATAAAAGAACATCCTCTCACATAAGAACATGGAGCATAAAAGGAATTACATAAAAAGGATTACATGAAAATAAAGAGAGAGGTCGGATCCCTTACCTTAAAACGTGACTCTTGAAACTCAATGTTTTGGACCTTGAGGGCTTGGGGGCACCTTGGGAGGACTCCTTGGAAGGTAAGGAGACCAGAACTTCGTTGGGGGAGAGTTGGGAGTGAAAACTAAAGGAGTACAGGGTGGGTATTTATAGGGAAAGTGAGGGGACAAGGCATTAATGGCCAAGGGACACCTCACAAGTGCTTTTCTCAAACCCATGTGCTCTCTCATGATATATTTCATAAAGTTAGGCCACATGGGGCCCCCAAAACAATAATTCATCACCCTTGTCCGGCCAACCCTTGAAATATCTCATGACATCATCATGACACATTTATGATGTCATTAAACATACCGAAACCCTAAAACTATATTTTTACTATTCACTGAAAATTCAACTTTCTCAGAATAATCCCAAAATTTCACCTTAACCAAATATCAATGCTCTGTTTTCAAAAATGAAATCCATTTTATAAAAATAATTTTCTAAATATTTTTAATTTAATTTTTAAATAAAAACACTATTCATCAAAAATTCATTTTTTTCAGAAAAATCCCCAAAAATTACCTTAACATAATATCAATGCTCTGAGTTCAAAAATAAAGTCCTTTTTATAAAAATAATTTTCTAATTATTTTTAATTAAATTTTTAATTAAAACACTATTCATCCGAAAAAACTAATACTTGACTAATAATTTATGAAACCGTTATTGACCCATTTTATTGAATCACATTACTTAATCTAGGTGTCTAAATTATATTAAAACTTTCTTTGAGTGAAATTACTAATCCATTTGGTCATATTACTAATCCTAAGCGTAAAATCACTATTCATAATTTACTATTCATCAAAAATTAAGTTGATCTTATTAGACTCCAAATTCCTTACTGAACACTTTTGTAGAAGACCATTTTTTTGAAAATCATTACACATCATTAGTTATTTAGGGTTTACATAAATGTTTTAAAATATCCCTTTTTCAAAAATTCATCAATAAAATATATCCTAAAATTATCCGGACAAAAGAAAATCCAAAAACATCACTAAAGTAAGATATCTCAATTTATTCACCCAAAAGGATTACACAAGGAAGTTAGGGTCTCGTCACATAGCCCCTTATAACACCGGCATAAGACCGAAGTGTAAGGTGTGCTATGGTGAGAGAATCTGAGGGAGGCTCAGATAACATTGCCCTAGTAGTAATCTCTACTAACTTGAACTTCTCCCTTAGGCGTTTCTGTTCAAGCTTGACACGCTGGAGTTCGGCTTGGGCTTGGTCCAAAGAGAAGCCCACATATGTTACCTCCTTCCCAAGCTCTGATAAGTGGGCTTCATAAGGGTCGAGTCTACTGCATGAAGCCATCGACTCCTCTTTCTTCATTGACCATTAACATCTTATTAAATCATTAAGAGTAAGTTAATATACTACTCAAAAAGATTGGGTCGTTACAACATACATTGAAAAGATAATGAAAAGATTTAGTATAGAATAATCCAAGGGGGGTTTTTCCAGCATTACATGGCATTCATATTTTTATGAAAATGTGTCCTCAGACACATGATGAAAGAAATATAATTCCAAGGATTCCATACTCATTACTGATTGGGTCAGTCATGAAAGTTATGTTGTGCACTAATCTAGATGTTTCCTACATGCTAAATATATTTGGAAGATGTCAAACTGATCTAGGTTTCCACCATTGGATGGAAGTCAAGACTATCCTTAAGTATTTCAGTTGTACTAAGGATATTTTATTAGTTTATGGAGGAGATGAGTAACTATTCATAATACAATATGTAAAATCTAGTTTACAAACTGATAAAGATGGAATGAAGTCCCAAATGGGATATATATTTACATTTAATGGAGGTTTTGTGAGCTAGAATAGATCCAATTAGGTTGTGGGCACAGATTCTACAGCAGAGTTTGACTATATTGAGGCTTTTGAGGTAACTAAACAATAATTATGAAAGTGGAACTTTATCCACAATCTTGATGTGGTACCTTAAAATAAAGATCATATCAAACTCTATGGTGATAATATTGTAGTGGTGGATCTCACAAAAGAGACAAGGTCATATCAGCAGAAGTAGAACATAATTTAGAAGTGTCATATCTTGAGGGATTTTTCTCAAAGATGTGAGGTTTAAGTGAGCCGTATTTCCATGGAATATGACATGGCAGACCCCTTGAATAAATCCTTTAATTTTAAGAAACATTATTATCATGTGAGGTCTGGTGAACTAATATTTATAAGCATCTAGATCTTTCCAAGTGGGAGATTTTTTAACATGGTGTCCTAGGACCAACTATTTTTACTTTTATTACATGTAAATTATATATATGTAATATTAATAAAACTTCTTATTTCATATTTTTCATTGTTCTAAATGAATCCAATGTAATAATGTCTTAGATTATACGTCGTATTAATAAGGTCCTAGAAGGTCCCTACTATGATGAGAACCTTGAAGTTTTATAATGATATTCTTAAATAATGTTCTATGGTTAGACAATATACTATGATGGGACACATAGTACATAGATTGAAAGTACTCATAATCATATGAGTCTTCTTGTTTTGAAGTTCTCACTTGGAAATAACTAAGATGGTTGATTTTGATAACAGACATGCCATGAGGATTTCCAAATATTTTTGTGTCATCATATATTCTTATCTGTGAGTATGTGTAATTCTCCTTAGGATTTAAGATTATCATGAATGAATGCCATGAATTATGTACAATTATTTGATGATGAAAACAATGGATATATATGTTTGTGTTGACGTATGGTATGTTGGGTGTGTCAAAATTATCATGTCATTAATGGATAAGTTGATGAAGGACATGTACCTTTTAATTTTTTGGAAGATGATATATCAACCCTTTATTGGAATAGAATAGTTACAATAAATTCAATGGTCATGGTCTAATGATGTGTTTATTTTAGATAGTAAAATAAAGACATATCAAAAAAATAGGTTGGTTACAACGATATGCAACCTGCTTTATGAGATATTGTAATAAGGGGATTATATTACACAGTGATTGTTCGTATGTGATTTTCATCATTGAAATAGTAAGTTATTTTTCTTGGGGTTATTAAACCATTGCTAGATATTAATCTTGTAATTTAGGAAATCCCTCCTAATTTTAATGATAAATAATCCTAGAGGGTCACATACTAAGTTATTTCAATGATCTAAATTAAATTATATTTAAATTTAATTTATTGAATAAATATTATTCTTGAGACCAAGGGAAAATTTTATTCGTGTTTTATTGATCATAAATATTTATTTATGAATGAAATATTTGAAATAAATATTTATTCATTGGATCAATAAATTTTAGATGAGTTCGAATAGACCAAGACCATTCCTAGTGGAAAATAATAAATAATAATATGGTTAAATAATATTTGTTATTTTGCAAGTTGGCGCATGACAAAAAATAATATTATTATTATTATATGGAATGGGTTTTATTAAAGGTTAATATATTATTTAAAGGACAACATTCAACTAAATAATTGTTTTAACCTAAACCTTATCAATATAAATAGATGGTTATGTCTATTATGTAGTATATGAAAAAATCAATCAGTGAAATCGAAATTGGTAATTTTTATGCACAATGAATTCACTATTGAATCCTCATTACCTCTACCTCTCAAGAATGACAAAAACAAGAGATATTCCTTCAAGTCCAAATGATAAGTGAACAATAAAAACAATTTAAGACAATTTATTCCCCATGCTAGAACATGGAGATCAATTGGAATTTCTTAGAAATCAAATGAGATCGTGTGGATCACTACTAGATGGATTCTATCCCTTAATCCTAATGAAGTCAATTCGAAAGGGTATTTTAAGATGATCAATATTCACATTCAATAAATATCCTAAGAACATGTATTCATTTATTTTGATATTAAATAAATTAATTATAAATTTTATATGCAAGATCCTCAATCTTGGTTTCGAGAAACTCTAATAATAAAAGAAATTTAAATATATTTCTCACCATAGTACTCTTCTTCTACACCCAAAACCAATAGTTTAAACCATTTAGAACCATATTAAATCTGCACAAATTCATTAGAAAATCTATATAGATAATCATCAATGAGACTTGGATCTTGAGTTTGGATAAAAAGTGTTCCTTAATATATCTTCATTGAATAAAGTCATGAGGTTAGTGAAAAGTGAAAATCATAGTCCGAGATAGATGGCCCCCTTTGATATCCTTGATTGCATCAGAATTATGGCCTCCCGATTAGCACTCCCACCTAACCTATCTCAAGTATATGATGCATTCCATGTATCCATATTGATAAATTACATACTATATCTCTCACATGTAATGGATATAGAGACAGTACCCTTGGAGAATAATCTTCTATATGAGGTTTATACAATAAATATCATAGATTGTAGAGATAATATTCTATGAAACAAGATAACTCACCTGGTCAAAGTGATTTGGTAGAACCACAAGTTTGAGGAAGCATCTTGGGAACCAGAATAAGTGATGAAATAGAAGTACTATAATCTATTTTTGTGTACAAGATAAAATTTCAAGGGTAAATTTTATAAAGGGGGAAGAATATAATGACCCTAAAATTTATAAATGAAATTCCCTTTTTGAATGAATAAATACCTAATTAAGTAATGTATTTATAGAAAATACTTGCACAATTTTGGTTATTTTGGACTATTATAAGTTGTATCATGTCAGATTTAAAATACAATTACACATCATAAATATTGGTGATATAGTCATTATAAACTGACCATTAATATTAGTATATATTAGGGGTTATGATAAAGTCTAATTCACATCGACGAAGAAGCGACAACCATGTACAATTGGATCATACCCTATGAATCACCTTTATTAGAGATTTGGAGGTAGATGACATCACTGGGATTTTTCATTGACAAATACCAATATGATATTCAACAACTAAATCATGAGTGAAACCATTTTTGGGAGAAGTTTAATATTATAAAGATCACATCCATATGCAAGTTCACCAAACCACCCAAATAAAGCATCGTCATCACACACCTTACCATTAGGGTGTATGTTGCTATAATAAGAGGTTACGTATCTAGACCTCAATGATATGAATTTTAATATTATATTTTTAATAAAAAATTATTATATTTATCCATTTTATCATTAATTTATAAATTATTAGTGAGCTTGATAAAAATTAGATTTTGAAGCAATGAAATCAAAATTTCATTTTTTGGGAAACATATATAGTTTAAAATAAGACACTCCTTTTGGATAAATTCAAGAATTTTTAAAATAAAAGTTATTTTAATAAAATATACATATTTAATAATATTTATTTTAATATAAGTGGTAATATAATTTAATGAAGTCCAATATAATCTTTTTAAGGGTCGGAAAAATGTTATCCTCGTAAAAACAAGTATTTATCAATAAATAAGGATTTTTATTTAAAAATTAAAATTATCGAATTTTGAATATTATTTTGATAATATAAATATTATTTTTGAAATAATCATGTCAAAATTATACAATAGTAAATTTTACATAATTTTCTAATATAGATGACTTTTTAGGTAAAAGTTAAATACTATATAAATATATGGTATGTATTATGACATCACAAAATCAAAAAATGATGTAATAAATAACTATAAATTGTTTACCCAACCAAAATTATATTTTCCCTTTAAATTAATTTTTTTAATTTATTTTATTAATTTTATAAACCCTTAATGAATCATGAAAATATTATATTGTATTTTAAGGTTTTAAAATTAATTCCGTGGGAACATGAATCACTTCCACATAAAAAAGGGAATTATTTTAATGATGTATGTTATTAGACTTATAAAATATTTAAAACAACTAATATTTGGAAGAAACCATGGTAAAAATTAATGGTAAGGTTTGTGGTTTTTATTATTTTATCATATATTTCTCAAAATCTAAGTTTAAACATTAATAAAGAATTCCCCTCTCTATTGCTATAAATACCCACTCAATATCCCATTTCTATTAACTAAAAACCATTTGAACAAGAATTTACACTACATTTAACTCCTTATATCCCTCCCAAGTAAATTACATTCTCTTAAGAATCTCCTCTCAAGATTTTAGAAGTTCCCTCCCAAGGTAAGGGATTCTCACCTCCTCCTATGTATTCAAACTCTTTCTTTATATTATATCTTTTTATTTACAATTTTTCTTATTGTAATATGTTTTTAAACATCACTTTTACTATTCTTATGATGGTAAAGTAATTATATACCACCTTTAACTCTCATTATACCCTTCCATTAACCTTAATATACACATGTTATGTTGCCGAAATTATCCTGCTATTTTCCATGCCAAACTTTTGTGTAGTGAATACCCAATCCCATTTCTACTAAAAGGTATTCGACTAGATTTTTCTATCTTTCATTTCTTGGGTACTTACTTATATGTAACCCACACTCCTAAATTTTGGGATGATAAGTAATTAAAGGAAATATTGTGTTGTATGATATATGTGGAACACAAATGCATGTTCACAATATGAATGTGATGGGTGGGACAAAAATTATATAGACCTAAAATGCATTTGGTAATAGTTTTATCACATGAGATACCATATATAGTGCATCATTTGTTATACTAATCACACTATGCTATGATTTCTCAATGATTATCCTTGATTTATGTTTATGATTTCATGTTTTACATTGGTTTCACATTCTTATCTTTATTTAACATTATCGACATATATCATGATTTAATGTTTATGTTTATGATTCTCACCCATTTTATGTCAGCTTGGTATTCCTATTGAATCAAATTTATTACTTTCTTCATGTTATTATTTTATTATTCTCTTATTGGGATTTATATCTCACCCATTTCTTTTATACATACCCAAGTTATCTCATATATTATTATAATATAAATGGATTTTTGGGGCATGTATTAGAGTTTTTAAATAATGTTGTTATATTCAGGTATTAACTTATTTTTAAATTTATCTATTTTCAAAAATAAACTAGGCCTCTCCAAATTATATTATTATATTAAGTATGTTTGTATGTATTAAATAATGAAATAAATTGTTTAAAATACATGGGTTATTATACATTTTACACCCCAATCACAAATTAATAAGTATATACGCACACAGTTACACCAAGAAAAACTTATTTTTGATCAACACAGAGTTTCACTATGTTTCTTTTAATTTTAAATTTTTATTTTTTAAAATTGTAGTTTCCCCTTCACATTATTTGTTATACACCCCAACCATAATAATAGTTTTGATCCATGATCATAAATACCTCATTCACACTCAAGGTTTATTTTGAATCACTTGAGATGATACCACTCTATTAGAGTATATGATCTAGTTCACCTATGTATAAAACCATCAAGAACTTTAGAAGTTGAAAATTGTGATCAGATATTTTGGTCTCGAAACTCATTCCAAATATTTAATTATCTGGGTCTTTCTATTTCTTCATAATACTCAAGTAGTAATCCTTATTCTTCATAAAAATATCTTATGGATTCAGACTCATTATTTTCCTTGATACAAAGATGTATCAGTTCACTCAAAATTATCTAAAAAATATACTTTGTGCCTTCCTTACTCATACTTTTATATTATATATTTACACAATAATATTGTGAATATATTTCTATATTTTTTAATTATGAAAACTAAATAAATCATGGAATCATGAGATATTACTTTTCAAAAACTCAAAGATATTTTTCAGCTTGAATTCACCTCATAATTGTGACATAACAGACTCTTCAAAAGTCACCAGATTATGGGGATAAAATTTCTCAGAAAAATATACCATAATAATTCCATTTATAGTCGATTCAACTCCCTGATCTTATTGATGATTTACAATATACACAAAATGTGTTTTTCCTCTCACCTAAAATAACATATCAGGCCCCTTCAAGAGCCAATAATTTTATATATTTAGAACACAGTCATATTTCATATTTAAATGACTCAAATATTCAAGTGTTTACTTCTTATTATTCTCTATGGAATTTACAAATTTTAATTCTTAGAAAAACCTCTTCATTCCTTGTAACATACTCAGATTCCATGTGGGCCTCCTACTTGTAGTGTGGATTTAATCTTAGTATCTCTGGATTCTCTATTGTATAGTTATTCCTTCATCTTTACTTGATTCATGATCCATGTGTGATCATGATTTTTGATCCATTAAAATTGACTTAGAAGAATCGTCTAATTTTGATTTCTCTTCAAATATTAAATCTATAATCTCAAAATTTCATATAACGGAAATCACTAATTTTTGAAAAGTTTATATTTCCACTTACAAAACATCTTGATGAAACATGCTCATGGTAATATGACACATATGAAACTTTGAATGATACTTATGTAGCTCATATTACACATACACGGAGCTCAATAAAACGCATCTATTAATAACACTTAGCTTGCTCTTGGATGAAACTTACATAGTGAACTGATGATATTTATACAGATGTTCATATGAGTGGATAACTCATATGTAAACTTTAAGCACTTGTACAAGGATTGAGTTTTACTCATATGAAGCTCATACCATTTCTATTTTTTCATGTCCACTGAGAATGAATCATACAAGGAATATCAAATGAGTCAAATATTGGGTCAGATAACTCATATACATATATGCAATCACTCATACACAGATGCTCAAACAATCATGTATAGAGAAGTACTTTTACAAATTTCTATCCTTACCTACAATGTTTCAAATTTATTTACTTAAGCTTCTAACCTCTTCAGATCAATTCTAGGCCTTCTCAACATTTAAAACTCCATTCCAAAAAGTTTTAGACAATGTTTATACATCTGTCAATGCATGTCCTATATTTACTTGAATTTCAGATCCAAAATCATCACAATGTACATTGATTATTTTAAATGAATTTGTTTATGTAATAATCTCCAAGACACATCTTCAAAACTATTTCCACTAAACATGGAAGTACCTATACTTCTTCTTCAAAAATATTCCAACTCTTCTTTAAAAGTCATCCAACAACTTTTACTCAACTGCTCCAAAACTTCGCAACCTTATTCAATAAAAACTATAATCCATATATGCACAATAACTCTCTCCTATAATTCTATTTCAAGAACCTATAGACACTACAACCCTGATAAAACTAATATAAATTATGCAACCAAGGAAACCACATATCTTAGAGAACCTCAAAGACCATAAACCAAATCCTAGAATTCCATTATACACTACTACAAAGCCCACAATAAATAGCAGTAAGATTTATTAGATCTAGATGAAATCATTGATAAATGCACCTTTTATCAGTGTTTTTATTTAACACAGATAAAGGGAATATTCCACTAAAAATTATATCATTAAAAATATTATATTAACATATAAATATATTTATATTGATAAAAATAAAATAGTTTTTATTAAATATGATTTATATATAACTAAATATACATTTTCACTTAATATATAATAGATTTAGTTTAAAATTGCATATTAAATAAAAACCATATTTATAATTTTCTTAAATATTATTTATATAATATAAAATATGTATTATAAATCATATAAATTTATATATCATATATTTAGTGAAAATAGTCTATTTTTTTAATTAAAAATACTAATTTTAAATTAAAAAATATTAACTAATTAAGACATTTTTTTCAATTTCATTTTTTTCAATTTGACATATATATCAAATAATAAATATTTAATTATTAATTAAAAAAACTAATAAAATAGTTAACACTTAATATGTCATATAATAATTTCACACATATATGAAATTAATTCAATTTTACAGAGATAAACATAAAACAAATAATATTAATTTTTAATATTATCATTTTTTATTTTTTATTTATTAATATTTAATATAATATCTTTTAATTGTTGCATCTTATCCATTTTCTATATTTACATTTAATACTATTTATTATTAATCTATATATATATATTAAATTTATTATTTTTTATTAATAAATATTTCATTAATAAAAGTTTCAGAATTTTTCTAATTAATTCATTTTTAATTTTTTTTGTTTAATATTTATACAATTTTATTCATTTTTTAATATTTATTTATATCAATTGATTAATATTTAATTTTTTAATACTATTGTAATTTATATAAATTATATAAATTCTTTCTCATTTAAAAATATATTCATTTTTATTTTACTTTAAAATTTATATAATTGTAATTTTATTCATTTTTTTAATATTTTTTAAATTTTTTCATCTTTTAATTAAATTTCACTCATTTTTAACTTGTATTCATTTAATATTATTTATTAATTTATAATGTTAAGTTTATTATTATTATTATAATTTAAATATTTCAAATATTTTTTCATTTAATATTTTTTTAATTTATTCATTTTTAATGTTTTTTATAAATAATTATTCATTAAAATATTAAATAAATTTAATATATATATATATATTCATGAATATGTATAATATTTCTTTAAATATTATATATATTACAAAATATGTATATCTACATTAAATAAGTAATATGTTTAGAGAAAATGGTTTATAATTAAAAATTAATATTAATTAAAAATATTTACTAACTGTATCAAGTAATAGAAGTTTAATTAAATATCATTTCTTATCAATTTAACATATATCAAACATTTTTTCCATTAATTTCACACATATACATATACGTAATTACTGCATTTTTAATAGAATATGCACACACATAATATTTCTATCATTTATTCAACTTTTAATATTCATTTTAGAATTATTTTTATTACCATAATATGTTTTATGTATATTCTATTTTTAATTGGTAAATTTCATTTATTTGTTTATATTTTTATTCAATATATACCATTTATTACTTTTTAGTTCTTTTAAATTTATTCATTAATAATATTAATTTTTTAATATATTTTTAATTTATTCATTTTCAATTTTTCAATATATAATTTTTTTTGTAATTTCATGCATTTAAAATATTTATTTTTTCATTTTTATTTGTTAACATTTAATATTTTTAAAATGT
Organism: Viscum album; assembly: GCA_963277665.1. Taxonomy (NCBI): domain Eukaryota; kingdom Viridiplantae; phylum Streptophyta; class Magnoliopsida; order Santalales; family Viscaceae; genus Viscum; species Viscum album. Next base: position 2,015,890,209 of record OY728130.1, on the reverse strand, counting down.
TTTTTATTTATGCAATTAATATTTATTCATTTTCCTTTTAAGATAATTTAATTTCTACTTTTTTGATAATCTATATAATTAATAACATTTGTTCATTTTTGTAATATTTTTTCAATCTAATGATTTTTTAATTATTAAATTTATTCTTTTTTAAAATTCATTAATTTAGTATTATTTAGTATTATTTATTCACAAATAATTTTAATTATTTTTTAATTTTCTATATAATTTATTGAGTTTTAATATTTATTCTTTTAATATTTTTTTAATTTTTTTATATTTTTATATTTATTTATAAATATTTATTCATAAATTTAATTTTTTATAATATGGTTGTAATTTACATATTTAATATGTATTCATTTCATTTGAATATATATTCATTTTTAATATTTTTTATAATTAATATAATTAATAAACCTCATTCATTTTTTTATATTTTTGTAGTATATTCATTTTATGTTACAATTAATATTATCTATTCATTAATAATGTTAATTAACTATTATTGTTTTATTCTTTATTCATATTTAATTTTTATTCTTTTAATATATTTTTAATATATTTTTATTTTTTTTTATCTCAATTTCCAAAGAGTACTGATAAATATAGGTTTTGTTAGCACTAAAATTCAAGAGATGATAAATACCCATCTTTATCACCTTTAATAGGTAGCAATGATAAATACTCATCTTTATCAGTGCTAAGAGGTAGTATTGATTGAGAGTAGCCTTTATCATCACTTTCTATTTTATCACTGATAAATATGGGTCTTTATCAACACTTTTTAAAAAGTGTTGATAAAACCTTAATGATATTTTAAATGGAACCCTGATATAGGACCTAATCCCTCATGCCATTCCAGCTTTGCAGAACTGAACCTTCACTGCCAATCTCCCTTGAACTATTCGGAAGTTCGACACTTTCAAAATCCATGGTGTGTGACTCATTCAAGAACTTTCATTATTTCAGCATTTTTAGTTCTTCTTTGGGTGTTTTTAATATTCCCAATAGGTTTGAATGGTGGACACAAATAATTTAAACTCGATCTCCCTGATTCTCCACCCAATATCATTCTCCTCAATCAACTGTTGTTTCACCCTCTCCCTCTCCATCACGTTTATTAATTATTATTAAGAAATGGGTGTAAGTTATGTTTTAATCCATTATTTTAAATTTTTTTGATTTATCTAATTACGATGTGCATAAACCTATCATTATTTGAGTGTTGGAAGATTTTCTAAAATTTTAAATACATTCTAGATTTAGAAATTGTCGTTTTTTTATTTGTAAAATTTGTTTATTTTCAAAAAAAATAATTGATATATTGAAGTTTCATGATGAATACATGTGAATTTTTTGAAATATATTTGTGATAAATTTAAAATGAAACTCAATAATTAATCATTTTTTATCAGAGTTTGATATGTAGAAAGTTCCGCTGAATGTTTCCTTTGAAGTTAAATTGAACTGTGTTTCATATAAACGGGTTTTATTATTATTATTTTCTTGAAAAATTGAATTGGTTTCCTAAATAGGTCTTATAAAATTTAGTTTTAAATTAGAATTTTTTCAATTTATATAGAGTGAACCTTTAAATATGATGAATAATATTTTTTAAAATCATGCTGATTAATTTCATAAGAAGTGTATATGGTATTATTTTCTAATTTAAATCAATTCATTAAAATACCCCATGCCTGAAAAATATTTTGATATCTTGTTTTTTACTAATTTATGGGAATTCCATTTGTGAATATTTTATTATTGATTTTTTTACAACTTCATATAAATTGATTTATATTGATGTATATACTTTATTTAAAAATGTATATCTTTAGTATATGTCATTTTTTCTACTTTATCAGTGTCTTTATCCTTGTTATATTGTCATCGATGTGTGTCACCTCCCATGAGAATACTTGATGTGGAACTAACATCACACAATAATTCCTACAATCCCAATAATTTCCTAGTCATGTGGGGTTATCACCTAGTTCACCCCCAAGCTTGTGCTTCTAATGACCTTCTTGATTATTCTCAGCCTCACTATTTTATTTTGATTTCTTATTTGGGTGATTGATGCTTTTAAGTGGCCAAATGTCGTGTATTGTTTCAATTTCTTACTGATGTTTCTACATATTGTATGTCTAATCATATGAGATATCTTTTAATTAATAATATGGGACATTTGGAAACTAACAAGTGTCAGTCACCCGAACTTTCTCACTCCTTCCACATCCTGGGGAAATTTTGGAGTAAGGGGTAAGATCGAACTTCAAATTTGAGAGAGAAGAATTAAAGTTCATATATCCTTCATGTTATCATGGATTAAAATAAAATAATTCCTCCAATTTTCTTCCATTAATAGTAAATAAAACCCCAATCCTTTAAATATTTTGATTTTCATAAATATCTATAATAGACATTTTTCAACATAAACCACTAACCTCGTGTTCAGTTAAAAAATGTATTCTTGTGAGAATGATACAAAGAGTGATTGCACACAATAAAAAGTTTTGGAACAATATTAAGTAGGTTAATTCACCTATTATTTCATTTGTAGTGCCCCAGTTCTATAGATTTTTACTCTTATTAGTTTCTTACCCACGTGAACACATTCAAAACATCCATATCTACTTTCATCTTGTTTAAACCTTTCTCCCAGTTTCAACTCTGCTATTTTTTTAGAGTCGATTATCTCTATTGGTTCCATTGAGGTTTAATTCTTTTTTAGGAGATCCCAGGTAGTTGGGCTTATACTCCAATCATTATTTTGATATGAGGATTTCTATTGATCCCACTAAGTCACTTCTTCAACAATTATTGAAGTTTATTGTTTTATCATCGGATAAAATATCATAAACTTTGGTTTCTAAAAACACCATATAACCCACCAAATTAAAAGTAAATAAATTAATAGAGACCAAATCCTCTCTATTATTGGACTCCCACCAATAAAAGTTACAGAAACCATCCTACAATTACTACATTTTTTCCTATGAAACATAAAATTGAGAACCTAAACCAATAACTTCATGTTTACCCTAGGTTATTTCTTTTTATTTCATCCTTGTGAAAAATGATAACATTTTAGGAATCATCATCAATAAACTCAAAAAAAAATCACATAAGAGTGTGGATTGAAGTATCCCATGAGTTGAACATTGAGTTTCCTTATCTACTTGAGGATTTAGATGTTACTGTGGTCGATAATGATATTATTACTTTCATAGCATGGCCATCTAATATTATAAAGATACATGATTTATGTCCTTAACATTTCTTTTCCAATGAAAATCCTTTAACCGTTGACAAAAAAATTTATGAATTGAGGTATGGTATTACAGATTAATAAAAAAATGGGGAAACAGAAGGTCGGATTAATACAATCCAATAAATCAACCAAGTAATCAAATGGACCTTCTGGGAGTACCTTCTCCCCACTAGTTCCCTTATCGTATATAAAAATCTTACAAGTTTATTCATACACAACATTAAAAAATGTACATATGTCATAAATTCAATATAAAGAAGAAATATTTTGATATTTAATTACAAACACGGTTGGTTTGGAGAGTATAAATGAGATTATCTAGTTTGAATGGCTGGGAGTCTCAATTGTAAATACATACATGAGGTACATTTTCATAATTTTTCTATACAAAAAATGATCTACTATATCTGTTGTAGTTAATAACTAGTCATATTTTGTATAGGTGTATATATTATTAATATATAAAGGGAAAACATTACAAACCATGATTTGGATTCATTAATCCCTGTATCATTTCTATACAAGAAATTTCTTTGGAATTGGAATAAATTGAAAATAATTAAAGATGAACTAAGAAAGGAATTAGAGAATAAAATATAAGAAAATAATCTTCTTGAAGCATATAATGCAAGTTTAAAAATAAAAATTCTAATAATATAAAATATATTTTCCTTATTCATTACTTATTTGTTTTATTTGTTTTTTATAAATAACTGGATGCTCATCACAATCAATTTAGATATCCCAAATGTTTATTTTTTGTATCCAATTGATGGATTTCCATAAAACTAACCACCCATGAGGAATATTGTGAAATTATAATGCATTGGAATCAACATTTTATTGATAAACATCAAATTATATGTTTTAATTTGTGTTTAAATAAGAATTTATCATGATTTGGAAATATATAAATATAGGATAAATCAGGTTATGAGTTTAGGGAATAAACATAAGAAGCCTATGGATTTATTCAAAAGGAATTTGATTAAGGTATATGTAGTAAAATTTAACTATCAAGACATATTTAAAAAAACAAATTTTGCTCAATTTTAATGCAGTGTCTAAAAAAATAGTGATTTTGGATATTAAATTTAAAATTTTATGAATGATATCGCATACTATCAAAATACTAGCACCCCAAAACATGTAATTTACAAAGGTAAATACAATTTCATTGAAAATGTTTGTTAAAAAAATTATATATTTTCTTAGTAATACCAAGAGTATACATACTCAAAAGAAGAAGTGAATTTTTTTAGAGATTAGTGGGAAGAGTAAATGGTGTCAGAATGTTTAATGACATCAAATTTAGGTGATTACATTTTATGTTTATGATATAGTATGGGGTATGACTTTAGATATAAATTCTGGATGTAAAGAATTATTTTTTAATACTTATATATAATTTATGACTTATTTTTTAGTAAAATTATGATGAATAGTTTCACTCTATGAATTCTGCAAGAGATATTAACATGTCTAAATCTACTCATGCTCCTGAGATATTGAACTTTGAGGTTGTAACTATGATAAGGGATATAGTTAAATTATTCAAGAATTTATACATACATCGTAAAAATTTGAATTCCTTCTAATTATTTAATTAATTCTCAAAAAGATAATACCTATAGAAAAATATGAAATTGTGTGAAGGTTGAAATATTGTTGTTATAAAAAGCATGTTATCTTGAATTGGATCATATTCATAATGATATTTTCTTATCACTATGTATGGGATCCAATTTAATAGATCATATTTTTTATAAAAATAAAAAATGGTGTGATGTGTAGAAATTGACCATAGATCAATATGACAAAAGATGTGGAAGGTATGAATTGAAGTGTGTGTTTTCAGTATAGAAATGTCATTTTAGTTTAAAATTCACTTCGCATAGAAAAATATAATAAAAAAGGATCATATTATTTTTTTACTTTAGTACATCGATCGACATTTCATTTGTGATGTGTATAAATAAATTGTACCTTAATATGATACATGGTGTGCCCGGTATGACTTGAAGTGTATGTTTTTAGTATAAAATTGACATTTTAGTTCAAAATATAGGTGAAATACTCAAAAAAAGAAATAAATTCGAATTATTATGATTATTTATGAAAACAATCCATAATTCATTTTTAATATGTAACAATCAATCACACATCAATCTGAAACATGATGTGGTCATTATGACACAAAGAACGTGTTTTCAATATAAAACTGTCATTTTAGTATAAAACACATCACATAGAAAAAACCAAGGAAACTAGCTCATATTTTTTTCCAAACATTAGTAAAATTATCCATAATTCATTTTTTGAATTTATTAATCATCTTCACATCAGTATGACACACTATGTTTCCAGTATGACTCAATGTGTGCTTTTAATATAAAAGTATTATTTTAGTTTAAAACATGTGTTACTAGAAAAGAATAGGAAAATTATATGATGTTATTTTAAAACATTATAAAAATAGTCCATAATAATTTTGTGACCTGTATAAATTGACCTCACTTCAATCTGGCACACGATGTGGCTGGTATTACTCAAAGAGTGTATTCTCAATATAAAAGTTCTATTTTAGTTTAAAACACACATAACTTATCCGAAACAAATAAATTGAACTACTATTGTTTTAAAACATTATTAAAATGATATATAATTCCCTTTTTATATATAATAATTTATCATACATCAATCTGATAGACGATGTGGTTGGTATTACTTTAAGTGCATGTTTTCAATATTGAGGTGTTGTTTTAGTTTAAAACACACATCACATAGTCAAAACATGGAAAACAAGAATGGATTGTTTTAAAACTATTTGAAAATGATCCATAAGTCATTTTTTTAAGTGCAATAATCAATCACACCTCAATCTGATGCATGGTGTAGTTGTTATGAATTAAAGCGTATGTTATTAGTTTCAAATTTATATTTTAGTTCAAAAACACGTCACATACTCAAAACTGAGAAAAATCATTCAATTTATTTATACTTTAGTAAAATTATCCATAATTAATTTGTGAAATGTAGTAATTTTATACACATAAATCTTACACATGATGTGGTCAGTATAACTTGAAGTACATGTTTTCAATATAAAAGTGTTATTTTAGTTTAAAATGTGTCACATAGTCAAAAGTAAGAAAACAAGCTCAGATTATTTTCAAAATTTAGATCAATGATCCAAAATTAATTTTTTATATTTTTGAATTGACCACTCATAAATTTGACACATGATTTGACTGGTATAACTCAAAGTGTTTATTTTTAATATCAAAGTGTTATTTTAGTTTAAAACGTGCATCACTAGAAAAAAATTAGCAAATGAGTTCATATTATTTTCAAACTTTATAAAAATACTCTATAATTCATTTTTGATGTATAGGAATTAAAATCATGTCAATATGTCACATGATCTCGAAGGCATGACTCTAATTTCATGTTTTCAATATAAAAGTACAATTTTAGTTTAAAATGTATATCACAAAGCCAAAACCAAGAAAATGAGCTCAAATTGTTTTTAAAAATATGAAAATGATATATAATTCATTTGTGACTTTTAAGAATCAGTTTTACATAAATATGATAGATGATGTGGTAGGTATGACTTGAAGTACAACTTTTTGATATATAAGTGTCATTTTAGTTTAAATCACACATTGCATATCCAAAATCAAGCAAGCGATCATGGATTATTTTCAAAATTTAGGAAAATTATCTATAATTCATTTTTACATATAAGAATAAATTGAACCTCAATATAATACATGATATGCCTAGTATAAATCAAAGTGTATGTTTTTTGTTTACAATTAAAATTTTAGTTCAAAACACATGTGGCATACACAAAATTAAGAAAACGCGTTCAATTTTTTTTAATTATATAGGAAAATGAATAATTATTATTTTTGAAGTGTAGGAATCTATTGTATGTTAGTATGAAATATAATGTGTTCATTATGACTCAAAGTAAAGGTTTATAATATAAAAGTTTCATTTTACTTTTAAACGCATCACATATCCAAAACTAAGAATAAAAGATCCTATTTTTTAAAACATTTAGGAAAATTATCCATAATTCATTTGTGATTTATAGGGAATGAATTCTTGTCAATGTAACACATGATGTTTTCAGTATGAATCAAAGTGTTTGTTTTTAATATAAGTGTCATTTTTAGTTTAAAATGCACATCACTATCCAAAATTGATCAAATGATCACAGGTTGTTTTAAAACATTAGAAAACGATCCATAATTTATTTAGGATGTGTAGGAATATAATGATTGTCAATCTGTCATGTAACACCCCGCCCCTATCTCATTGGCTTGAGGAGGTGGTGAGGGTTACTTGGCCTTAAGCGATGTTCCCAAGGTGCTAAAGGCTGGAAATAAATGTTGGGGGCTCCGAGAACAATTGGGAAATGATTTTCCCTTGAGACAAAACCAACCAAACAACCACAACTAAATGATGCATGTCAACAAAACCAAACTCATACATTACCAAAGACAACCAGATAATCCATAATTTCACATGCCAAGACAACCCAATACAAAATCAGAGTACAATGAGGAAGACTCAACTTGAACACCATGATCCATGACACCACCACAGCTCCACACCAAGCTTCAAGCTCCAAGTTCCACCAAGACATCACAATACACCACTAAAGGAGGTTGATTCCTTACCTTTACCCATGTCATGGTACACAATATCTGCAAAGACACCAATGTGCCAAAGTAGGGGATGAGTACTAAAACTCAGTAGGATTTCCCCAAATTACTTCCCTACACACGCCACTAGGATAAAACTGTTAGCACATTTATATAAAGAAATTTATATAAAATAATCACAAGTGCTACCATTACCATAATCCAACCACACCCTTACCACGCCATTTCACCCAAACCAAAACACCAAGGGAAAGCCAACCAAACATGACACAAGCCATTTAATCATTTAACCATTATCACAAAAATTCCATCTTCCAAAGCAGTACACAACAAAACAATCATAACGGTGGAGCTTCCGTCCAACCCGTTTCATCAATTTACAACTAGTGGATCTTTCCGTCCACTTATCATTGATGGTGTCCCTTATATCCACTATCCATCCCCCTTTATTATAGTGGTACTTCCCGCCCACTTCCACACAACAATTCAACCGATCACAACCAAGCATATAATCCATCACGGTCACAACAACATCATGTAATCAACCGATTCCATTACATGTCAATTCACTTCAATAAATCGCCCATTTATTGAAAACCATTTTCCAAGCCAAACCCTATTTCAATAAAACCACCTTTTTATTAAAAACCATTTCTATCAATCATTTTCACAAATCAACCATAGAAACCCATTTTAAAATCTCTATTTTAAAATCCACAACAAAAGAATTTCACCACAAAACCCTCTTTTTCCCAAAAATCCCCAAAACATCACCCAAGGGATTTTCCACCAATTTCGCACATCAAAACACAATTAATTTCAAGCACAAAAAATTAATTGTAACAAGGAAACACTAGTTCTAACCAAGTTTAGTCAAGAGAGAAGCCACCTACCTTTAAGGTTCCCGAGAAATCAACCCACGAACAACCGCGCCTCAAATCCGGCGAACGCACCACCTGCACCTCCCTAGATCCCTTTCACTAACATCCACAAGCCTTAAAATTAATATCCAAGGCAACCACAACCATAGATATACACATAAAAAGTGTAGATCTAGAAAACCGAGAGAGATAGAGAGATGTAGATCTAGAGGAAACCACAAGAGAAACAAGAGGAGAGACTTATCTGGGATAAACCACCATAAATCCACCTTGAAACCCCTTCAAATCGCTTCCAAAACTTGTGGGAGAGCCCCTCAAACCCTGGAGAACCGAAAATCCTGAGTGAGGATTGACTGGGAGAAGATTTGGAGTGAAATGAGGCAATCCTGAGTGAGCCTGGAACTTATAAACCTAACTTTAAGTGGTCGCACGGTTAGCCTGCACGGTTTGGAAAATCGTGCACTAACCGTGCACACGCCACTTCCTCGAGAGCCAGGGTCTGCACGGTTTCCTCGCACGGTTTTTCAAACCGTGCGGAGGCCGTGCAAGGCCTACTGTCTCGAGAACAAGGGTTTGAATGGATTCCTGGGGAACCCACACGGTTTCCACTAACCGTTCTCAAACCGTGCACCCCTTTAAAAGCCTCCAAACTCATCCAAAACCATTCCATACTCTCCTAATCTCTTCCCAGCTCATTCCATGCACTTTAAATACAAAAAAATGCATTAAAAAAGGCCACATACCTCAAACCTGGGGTGATACATTCTCCCCAACATTTGACTTTCCTTCCTCGGAAAGTAGTGAACCCGCCCTTTGCTGAAGGAGCTCGGGCCACTGCTCGACCATCTCTTTCTCCCGATCCCAAGTCTCCTCTTGAATCTGACAATGTTACCATAAAACACGAACTAAATCAATGCTTTTACCACACAATACTTTCTCTTTCTTATCCACAAACCGTACTGGTACGTGCACCAAGAAGCATCTGGTTCTAGCTCAACATGATCCCATGAATCACATGGTCATGATCCGACTGATACTTTTTCAACTACAACACATGAAACACATTGTGAACCGAACTATATCATGGTGGCAAAGAAAAATGATAAGACACCTCACCAACCCTCTCAAGAACCTCAAAAGTTCCAATATACCTCGGAGATATCTTTCCCTGCTTCCCAAACCGACGATGTCCCAACCTAGGAGAGATCCTCAAGAACACATGATCACTCACCTGAAACAAAAATGGTCATCGACGACGATCCGCATATGATTTATGATGAATTTGAGCCATCTCCATTCTCTTCCTGATAAAATTGATCTTATCTATAGTCTCCTAGACAAGACTCGGTCCAACCATCGAGGACTCACCTGTTTCCACCCAACATAATGGAGAATGACACGGTCGCCCGTACAATGCTTCAAACGGAGCCATCTGTATGGATTCCTGATAACTGTTATTGTATGAGAACTCAACCAATGACAAGTGCTCCTCCCATGAGCCACTAAAATCCATGACAAAATCCCACAACATATCCTCCAGAGTTTGTATCATCCTCTCAGATTGACCATCTGTATGAGGGTGATATGTCGTACTCATCATCAACTACGTTCCAAGGGCTTGCTGTAAGGATTTCCAGAAATGATATGTAAACCTCAGATCTCTACCTGATACAATCTAAACCGGAACACCATACCTCTTTACCACCTCCCGTATATAGATTTTGGACAGATCCTCCACCGTATGAGATTCATGAATCAGGATGAAATGGGTCGACTTTGTTAGTCGATCCACTATCACCCAAATTGTATTGTGCTTCTTGACCATTCTTGGGAGACCTATGACAAACTCAGCCACACTTCTCTTCATACTATCCCACCAGAACTGATCTTTCAACACTTTATACATCTTCTGAATTTCAGGATGAACATCCCACCTAGAATGATGATATGACCTGAGAAGATCCTCCTGACAAGCAACTGGTACAACTATCTGATTCTGAAAACACAAAACCGAATCTCCATTCAATTTCCAACCCTCAATGGTCTCCCCACCATTGAGTCTCGACCCCATGGTCACACACTCAGAATCAGATATCTGTGCCTCTCTAACCAAGCCAAACAAGTCAGGAATCAACAAAACTGGAAAGAAGACCGCTCTATCACCCTGTTCCTCACATTCCAACCTCATATCAGCTATAACTGACATCAATTGTCACTGGTCTGATGTCTGTTTCACCACCTGAGCATATGATTTTCTACTTAATGCATCTGCCACCGAATTTCTCTAACCTAGTGTGTGCATCAAGTCAAAATCAAACATCTGGAGATATTTAATCCATCTATTTTTCCTCAAGTTCAAATCCCTTTGTGAGAAAAATGTGTTTCAAGATCTTATGATCTTTATATACCATGAATTTCTCACCAAAGAGATAATGACGCCACACTTTCAAAGCATGGACCACTACTGGCAACTCCAAATCATGAGTTGGGTAGTTCTTTTCATGCACTCTCAACTTCCATGAGCCATATGCAACCACATGATTCCCTTTCATGATAACGCACCCCAAACCTGATCCCAATGCATTGCAATACACCGCATACCCTTTTCCTGATTCTGGAAAAACTAAGATTGGTGCTGATGTAAGATGACCCTTTAGCTCTTTGAAACACTACTAACACTATTCATTACACTGGAATGGAACATTATTTCTTGTAAAAGATGTCATTGGAGAATCCAAACATGAAAAATCACGAACAAAACGCCGATAATACCCAGCTAGACCAAGAAAACTCTATATCTCAAACACATTCTTTAGAGGTTTCCATGAGACAACTGCCTTTATCTTTTCTAGATCCAATGAAACACCCCTTTCATAAATCACATGGCCAAGAAAACGAAATTCATGTATCCAAAAGTCACACTTTGACAATTTGGCATACAACCGATGATCCCTCAAGATCCTCAACGTTGTCGCCAAGTGCTGCTCATGCTCCACCCTTGTCTTTGAATACACCAGAATATCTTTGACAAACACCACCACAAATGAATCCAGATATCTCTGAAATATTCGATTCATCAATGCCATAAACACCATTGGAGCATTCATTAGACCAAAGGGCATAACCACATATTCATAATGGCCATATCTACTTCTGAAAGCTGTTTTATAAATAACCTCCTTTCTCACCCGCAATTGATGATATCCCGACCTCAGTTCGATCTTGGAGAACCACTGGGCTCCCCTCAACTGGTTGAAAAAATCATCAATTCGTGGAAGTGGATATCTATTTTTTATCATAACTTGGATAAGTCTATGATAATCAACACATAGTCTCAAGGTTCCATCCGCCTTTTTCACAAACAACACTGGCGCTGCCCACGGAGACGTGCTAGGCTGGATAAACCCTTTGTTTTATAACTCTTCCAACTGAATTTTCAATTCCCTCAATTCAGCTGGTGCCATCCAATAAGATGGAAGTGAGATAGGACTGGTCCCCAGAAGGAGATCAATCGTACACTCCACTTCTCTTACGGGAGGTAACCTAGAGAATTCATCAGGAAAAACATCCATGAACTGATCCAGCACTGCCGTAGGAACACTCTTCTCAACACCCTCTACCGATTCCAATGAAAACACCTCGAACTGATAAGATAACGTACCCACTTCCGGTGCCAACAAACTCGTTGCACCCTGCCTTTCATGCTTCTCTCCTCTAAAGAGATTTCTAATCCCATCGTGTGTCGTAAAATCCACTGTCCGCGCATCATAGTCGATGTGGGCCTTAAAAGTCACCAGCCAATCCATTCCCAAGATTACATCATAACCATTTATCTCAACCATTGAGAAGTTCCACACTATCTCAACCTCACCCACAATGATACAACATTCTCTACACAAGAAAGTTCAACACTCTCTTAAACCCAGAAAATTTTGAAGTTTAAAAACCTAGGGCATCATTTCTACCCTTAAACCCAACAAACCAACCACATGTGCAGCAATAAAAGAGTGTGAAGCACCCGTATCAAACAACACTTTAATCAAGGTAGAATTTAAAAGAATAGTACCTCGCATTGTGGATGGTTCTGAGTGATCATCCACCACAACTTGTTCATCTCCAGACATATGTTTGATTGCCACACTCTACTCTTTATTGTTCTTCTGAGGCATTTTGGTATTCCGAGAATCACCATGACCCACTTTACTCTGCTGTCGCGGGGTATGCTGCTGCCCCCGTCCTGTCGAAGCATACGACGTCTGCGATCCCTGAGGAGTGTCACGCGCACTCGACCTTGGAACATTCCGACAATAACACTGAATATGCACCATATGCTTAAAATTATGACAAGCTCGAGGTTGTGTCGTACATTCCTGCTTGATGTGGCCTGTAGAACCACGCTAAAAACATCCCAGCTTGCTCTGGGGCTTCAGAGGAAGATTCACCGATCCTGCCATCGGATTACATGTTATATTCCCACCCTAGGAATAAGTGTTCCTCTTCTGCTTGAACCTAGCATTAGAGTTCCCCCTATTCTCCATGGGTACCACCATGCTTCCCCTGCTCGGAGTACCCAAAAAATCTCGTTCAGCCACCGAGGCTCTATTCACCATCTCTGTGTAATCGTCTATACACAGAACCGCTATCTTTGGAAGGACTTCTTGCCTCAACCCCACTTCAAAGATCCTTTCCTTCAACGACGTGCTACCCACCACCTTCGGTGCAAACCACACTAAGTTCATAAACTTAGATTCATACTCTGTCACTGACATCAGCTCTTTCTTCAAACTGAAGAAATCAGTCGTACGCTGAATTCTAAACTTATCTGGGTAGAATTGTTTGTTAAAAAATTCCTCAAAGCCTTCCCACATCATACCATGTTCTGTACTAGCTTGGACTACCAACTCCCACCACTAAAGGGAAAGATCTTCCAACATATAAGTGGAAAACTTCACTTTCAGTTCTACCGGAATTCCCAAGAACTCAAAGATCTTTTTCATTCTATTCAACCATGCTTTATCCCTTTCCAGCTCTGAATCACCCCTAAAGATGGGTGGATTGTGCTTTTGAAACTGAACCGCATGATCCACATGCCTAGGTTCATCCACTCTATTTCCACTTCCCATAGCTTGGAAAGATTAAACTATACTTTGCACTAGCTTCTGGTTCACCTAAGGCTCAGGTGCAACCACATTCTCAGTAGCCTCCTCCAGTTGGTCTCTATGACGCATACCCGGTGCCATTTCTATAAATAGAAAACAAAAAACCATGAGTCTCACCTCTGTATACATCACGAAATCCCATTTCAAATTACATTACACAACACTATCACAACAAGGCTTTCCACCAGTTTACATTTTTCCACATGTGCCATGTTTCAACATTTTGAAAACCAAACCATTTTCAAAATACCAATTTATTCACATTACAATTTCGCATTACATCATAAATCATTTTACCCTAATGAAATATGAATCCTAGAGGGAATTCATTTCTACCGTGCATTTCATGCTCATCTCATTGGCTATACCCACGACAATGAGATATCCAATTCCTAAAAGTGTCTTCAAAACACTTATGTACCAAACTCCTTGGTAAATTGAATTTTAGCATAAAATGGTTAGCTATGTCCTTTTATGCTATACATTCCAAGTTCTGACAATCCTATGCCTTGTTACCATCCTGACTCAAGGAGTATGCCACAACGAATGTCAGCACCAAATCTGAGAATCAACTCCAAAGGACCAAACAAACTGATACCACTTGTAACACCCCGCCCCTACTTCATTAGTTTGAGGAGGCGGTGAGGGTTACTTGGCCTTAAGCAAAGTTCCCAAGGTGCTAAAGGCTGGAAATAAATGCCTAGGGCTCTGAGAACAATTGGGGAATGATTTTCCCTTGAGACAAAACCAACCAAACAACCACAACTAAATGATGCATGTCAACAAAGCCAAACTTGTAAATTACAAAAGACAACCAGATAATCCATAATATCACATGCCAACACAACCCAATACAACATCAGAGTATAATGCGGAAGACTCAACAAGAACACCACAAGCCATGAAACCACCATATCTCCACACCAAGCTCCAAGCTCCAAGTTCCACCAACACATCACAACGCACCTCTAAAGGAGTTTGATGCCTTACCTTTTCCCACGTCACGGTACACAATATCTATAAAGACACCAGCGTTCCAAAGAAATGGGTGAGTAATAAAACTCAGTAGTATTTCCCCAAATGACTTCCCTACACATTCCACTATGATAAAACCGTTATCACATTTATATAAAGCAATTTATATAAAATAATCACAAGTGCTACCATTACCATAAGCCAACCACACCCTTACCACCCCATTTCACCCAAACCAAACCACCAAGGGAAAGAAAACCAAACATGCCACAAGCCATTTCATCATTTACCCATTAGCACAAAAATTTTATATTTCAAAGTAGTACACAACAAAACAATCATAATGGTGGAGCTTCTATCCAACCCATTTCATCCATTTACAACCAGTGCCTCTTCCCGTCCAGTTATCATTGATGGTGGCCCTTCCGTCCACTATCCATCCCCATTTATTATAGTGGTACTTCCCACCCACTTCCACACAACAATTCAACTAATCACAACCAATCATATAATCCATCACGGCCACAACAACATCATGTAATCAACTCATTCCATTACATGTCAATTCACTTCAATAAATCACCCATTTATTAAAAACCATTTTCCATGACAAACCCTATTTCAATAAAACTAAATTTTTATTGAAAACCATTTCTATCAATAATTTTCACAAATTAACCATAGTATCCCATTTTAAAATCTCTATTTTAAAATCCACAACAAAATCATTTCACCACAAAACCCTCTTTTTCCCAAAAATTCCCAAAACATCACCCAAGGGATTTTCCACCAATTTCGCACATCAAAACACAATTAATTTCAAGCACAAAAAATTAATTTTAACAAGGAACCACTAGTTCTAACCAAGTGGAGTCGAGAGAGAAGCCACCTACCTTTAGGGTTCCCGATAAATCCACCCACGAACAACCACGCCTCAAATCTAGAGAATGCACCACCAACACCTCTCTAGATCCGTTTACCTAACATCCACAAGCCATAAAATTATCATCCAAGGCAACCAAAACCCTAGATCTACACAAAACAAGTGTAGATATTGAAAACTGAGAGAGAGAGAGAGATGTAGATCTAGTGGAAACCACAAGAGAAACAAGAGGGGAGACTTACCCTGGAGAAACCACCTTGAATCCACCTTGAAACCCCTTCGAATCACTTCCAAAATGTGTGGTAGAGCCCCTCCAACCCTTGAGAACCGAAAATAATGAGTAAGGCTCGAGTGGGAGAAGATTTGGAATGAAATGAGGCAATCCCGAGTGAGCCTGGAACTTATAACCCTAACTTTAAGTGGTCGCACGGTTTAGCAAACAGTGCACTAACTGTGCACACGCCACTGCCTCGAGATCCAGGGTCTGAACAGTTTCCTCGCACGGTTTGGAAAACCGTACAGAGGCCTTGCAAGGCCTACTGTCTCAAGAACAAGGTTTTGTATGGTTTCTTGGGGAACCTTCACATTTTCCACTAACCATTCTCAAACTGTGCACCCCTTTAAAAGCCTCCAAACTCATCCAAAACCATTCCAAATTCTCCCAACCTCTTCCCAAATCATTCCATGCACTTTAAATACAAAAACATTCATAAAAAAGGCCCCATACTTCAAAAAGGGGGTGCTACATGTAACATTATGTGGCTGGTATGACTTAAAGTGTGTTTTTTTATATAAAAGTTTCCTTTTATTTTAAAATGGTTGTCACATATCCAAAATAGAGTAAATTATCTCAAGTTGTTTTCAAACATTATGAAGAATATTTATAATTCATTTGTGACATGTAGGAATTGATTGTACATAAATCTAATAGACGATGTGTCAGGTATTACTTGTAGTTAATTTTTTCAATATAAAAGATCCATTTTAGTTTAAAACAAGTTTCACATATACGAAACTGATAAAATAATCTTAGATTATTTTAAAACATTAGGAAAACAATCCATAAGTCATTTGTGACATGTTTGAATCAACTAAACATCAATATGATGTATGATGTGCTCAGTATGACTCTAAGTATATGTTTTTAGTATAAAATTTACATTTTAGTTCAAAACACATTTGGAATAATCAAAAATGATCAAAAATATTCAAATTATTTTGATGCTTTAGGAAAATAATCCATAATTCATTTTTGAAGTGTAGGAATCTACCGCATGTCAATCTGACACATGATGTGGTCAGTATGACTCAAAGTATGTTCCTTCAATATAAAAATGTAATTTTAGTTTAAAATGCATCACATATAAAAACCAAAAAAAATCTGGGATTGTTTTCAAACTCTAGGAAAATGACCAATTATTCATTTGTGATGTGTACAAATTTACTGCTCATTAATTTGACACATGATGTGGTTGGTATGACTTAAAGTGACCATTTTTAATATAAAACTATCATTTTTGTTTAAAACATATCTCACTAGACAAAAATTAGGAAATGATATTTTATTTTTTTCATACTTTAATAAAATGCTCTGTTATTAATTTTTTACATGTAGGAATTGACCTCATATCAATATCATGCATGATTTAACTAGTAATATCATTAATATATACAGTAATTAGCAATATAATTTATCATATGTGAATTATAGAACATTGAAATTATAATTTGTTTATTTTTTTTACTTTTTTTGTGAAATTATAATTTTTTATTTATTGTTACTAAAAAAACATTGGTTTTATTATAGTTACAATCATTTTTATAGAGGTTGATCATTAAAAAAGTCTGTTAGTTTTGATTTTGTATATGGGTTTTAATTTTTTTCTATTTACTGTAAATATGACATCAATGTAAATATTTTGTATGTAAATTTTGAATTGAAAATATTTTGAAATGTGATATTTTTATTCCAATCCATATTTTGGTGTATTTATATTATTATTTTTGTATTCTAATTGAGTTTTTTTTAATAGGGTTATTGTAGGGTTGTAGCTATGTAGTGGTTTATATGGCCTTTTCTTATGCTAGAAAAGCACCGATAAAGGCCTCCTTTATCATCACTATAAAAAAAACTAATAAAGGCCTCATTTATCAGTTCTAGAGAAAGTGATAATAAAGGCATCCATTATTAGCACTAGAGAAATATTTGATCAATGGTACCTTTATCTATGCTAAAAATAAAGTGATAATAATGGTCCCCTTTATCAGTACTATAAAAAATTGTTGATAAAGGACCCCTTTACCAGTTCTTTTTTTATCACTAATAAAGTTTGAGTATTCTTAATGGTGTTTTGGTAGTCAATGTTTTTTTGTGATGAAAAATCCCTTTTATCATTGTTAAAGGATTTATCTATTGTAGTGATAAAAACAAAAGTTGAGGATACCACATATCCTAACTTCCCCTTGTATGAGCATATATTAAATAATCTAATTCATATCACTATCAATGTAATCAAATCCAATAGAAAAATAATCTATCGAATAAAAGAGTTACTCAAGGAAAACTAAAAACCTCATCTAGTAGTCTCACATTACCACCTCTACAAGAAAATGGGTAAAAACTTGACAAATGGAAACATTTATGGTAGTCACCCACCATTTAATAATTCCACTAAAATACCAATTACTCCCAAATTTCTAACAAGTGAAAAAACCCACGTATTAAGAGACTCACCAAATATAAAATATCAAGAGGTAAAATTCCTAATAATTTAAGAATATCCCAATTGGGAGCCATCCAAAATAGGACATAAACTATTCATTAGGGTCAAAATCCTGGAAAACTACTACCTAAAGAAAAAAAATGGTAGATAAAAATGAATAGGGGTACACACCATCAAAGGTATCATAAACATAAAACATGTTAGAATAATATCAACATGGATCTAGTTTTGGGTCAAGAGAGAGTAACATATGACCTTTCTTCTCGAACATCATCTCTTGATATAACCCACAAAACAAATAGAACACTATCCAAAGTATAATCTTCACTAGAAGGATCACTTATCCCAGTCACCCTAACACATACTCAATCCTTCCCATATACAACCCCTCCAAAAGAAAAACCTCATCACAAGGCTAATTTCATATCAAATCCAAGAAGGAACAACTAAATGTTGAGGTATGAGCATTATCCAAACAATCAATGTTCTATAATAAATCATTATAAGAATACCCAAGGAAGATACATCAAATAATATTCTCTTTAAAAGATCAAACTGCTCGAAATCCAATAATCATAAACCTCAAAATAGAAAATCATCACCATTCTAAACCCAAAATAGATTGAAGACTTCTCCCTTATCCCAATAATAAAATTTTAGAAACCTATAAATAATTATACCAATAAAATGAAAGGAAACACCCTTAGGATCATCCACAGGGATAGAGGTTCTAAATTTCACTAAGGTTATTTCAGAGTCACACTTTAAATTATTTGGTCATAATGATAAAAAGATACAAAAGAGGGGGTAAATTGTGCATTTTTGATGATCTTGATATATTATTGATTTTAAATTTCTTTATGATTTAGATAGAAATGAAGAGTGATATTTTTCAAGTAATATGATTAGTAGATAAACAAAAAATAAGAGCACAATAATTTTATAGTGGTTCAGGGCACAAATATCCCTTAGTCCACTCCACCAATTCTTTCTCTATGAACTTAGTGATTTTCTTGAGAAAGGTCCTCTTATCACAACACCTTCGAAACACAACTAAGTTCTTGCATTTGACACATTTACAAAAGGGATAAATAGAGCCTTTAGGTTCTTTAAAAGGGAACCAGTTTTCTCCACAACTTAGATCAAGAATCTTACACTTAATCTGTGACTGATTCTAAGCAGAAAAAAATTCAATAAATCAAAAGAATTTGATTTGTTGATGATACGGGTTGAACTTCACGGTTGCAGTAACTGATAGAATATGTATCTTATTCTTCAAAGATGAACGTATTCAAGAAATAATAGATTTAAATAGATACTGGTAGGTAAATATCTTCAATAAAAGTATCAAAAAATAAAACCACAGAAGTTTCAGTAGAATGAGGTTGAAATATAAATCTTTAAAGTGAAGACTCTTCAGAAAATAACAGAGTCATTTTTTATTTTAGTAGTTATGTATTAAAAAATATATATACAAGAATGAAATAGTATCTCATACATATTTTGAAAATATACTTTGGTGGAATATATAGAATAGAAATCTTTCTTTGATTTTAAAAAATCCAAGAAAGTCACCTGACAGATTATATAAATTAAAATTTAAATCATTTAGGAGAGTCATAACTTCCCTTAGAAATATGAATGATTGATTTCATTGAATATAAATCTTTAAGTTGATCAAAAAGAGACTTTGAATTAGTCATAAAATCACTTTGAACATATCTTTACTTTCATTAAGACTATTACATAAATATTAGATAAATTCATGAACTTAAAAACTCTTTAATTGAATAGTAAAAAATAGGGTTTTTTCATGTGACGACAAAATACAGAACGTAGGGTTGAAAAAAAAATTAGGGAAGATGCACCACATTTTTTTCCTCAAACATTGGGTTCCTTACTTACATAGGGTTTCTTAACCATATTTTCCATTTTCACAAATGTAAGGTTCCATACTAGCACTGGGTTCAATAACCATACTTTCTCAACAGTGTGGGGTTGATGATCCACACGCATTATTTCAAATGTAGGGATCCATTCTTATGTTATGTTTAAAAACATAGGGTATAAACAGTGTTTCCAGAATACACCAAAACACATTCTGAACACTTTAACAAATATTACTTATAAATAAATGACTAGAATAAAATTTTGAAATAAATATCCAAATGAATATTATTTTCCTCAAATTCACTTAAAGTAATTTTATCTATAAAAAAACAAGGGTATTTTGATCATAAAAAACAATAATATTTATATAGTATTGTTGATACAATACGTTCCCATAAATGTCACCCTTTTTAATCATCAAAAAACCCATAAATAAATTTAAAAAACTTATTTGAATTTTAAACACTAATGAAATAATATTCTAAAGAATACATTTATTGTTGAAAAATAATTTTTGATGTTAGTATTTTGATTTCACAGTATTATTTCAATTAATTGGAAACAAAAGTTAAAGAATATTATTTTTTCCAAATTTTATCCCCCTTTTTGTGAGGTCAAAACTAAATTTTTTAAAATGGATTAAAATGCCTTCAATATAGAACAAAACTAGAAATGAATGTTATAGACTTGTTTAGATAAAAAATGAAACATTTTTTTATAGGAAAATTGACCAGAAATAATAATAAAGAGTAAAATAAATAGGAGAATTTTAAAAAAATAAAATTTTGAATGATTACAAGGGTATTGTATATGAGAAAGGTATTAAAACAAGGGCTATTTAAGGTTAAAATGATTCATTCAGAATAAGTGTTGTGTTCGGGTGAAGCTTGAACAGTTTGAAGAACTTCTTTAAATATAGCCATCTATCCTTGTAACCTTTATGAAAATTTATCAGCCAACTATATTATCAAAATTCTTGATTCCTAACACACTTTTAGAGTCACAATCAGATTGAATTTCAAAAATTCATTTAATATTTCCTCGATTTATGAAATTTCTTGAAACTTATCACTTAACTGATTGAGCAATATTCTGATACCTGGTTCACTTAAGGTCAACTATTGGACAATATCTCTCTGATTATCTAATAGTATGGACAAAGGTGAATTGTTGCCTTCATTTGATTGAATCATGTCATTAATATAATCCATAACTATAGTAATTACTTGAAATCTTCTGACTAAATATGTAGAAGTTGGTCGTGCAAAAGTAGAAGTTTTGGATTTACTAACAGTTCCTTTTATTGATTCGAACTGACTTCCCAAATATAATTTAAAATCTAAAACATTAGTTTTATAATAATATTCTAATTTTAGTTTTCCAAACTGATGCAAATTTTCCATATACGAATCATTCAAATCACTCTTAGAAATAGTATTTTCTCTTGAATTGGGAGGCTGAGCTTGTAAACCTTCAAATTCTTATTTAGAAACAGTTTAATTTATCAAATATTCCAAAAAAATTCTTGTTCATTACTTCTCATTCTTTAATCTTGTGTTCACCTCCTTCATTATATTAAATTATATTACCATATCTTGAATTTTATTATTTAGATAATCATATGGGGTTTCTTCTTGAAGTCTCGATTAAAGATATTTTTCTTATCTATTTAGTGATTTTTCTATAATCTTCTCACTAAAAGAAATAAGAATATTGATAAGAACATTTGTTATTTCTCCATATTCTAAAGTTATTCTAACTAATGATGATGTAATAGTAGAAAATATATAATTTTCAACAATTTTAGTTGTTTTAGCTAGAGAGGTTTTGAATTTCTCACTTCCTCAAGCAGTTTCATTGACTTGATCTGTTTTAGGTATATTTTTCTTATCACAAACATAAATCTCAACTTTTTGTTCCTCGAGAAGAAACGGTACTCCTAAAAACAGTGTTGGAGTTTCTTCTCTAGTTCTAGTAGTGTCAATTTTTGGGTTCTTGTGTGTAGGTTCATCTTTGGTCCTAGGTCATGTGATATGATCTTCATCGGTTATTTCTTCATATTCTACCTCATCTTGATCAGTAGTATCATGTCTTAGTTTTCTCTTTGTTCATTGAGAATCAATTACTATTCAATATTATATAACCTCTTCATGATGTAGATAAACTGATCCATCAGATTTTCCTTACTCCCCTTATGTAATAGGATTGGATTATTTTTTGTCATCTGCTCCAACAGGCAGCAGTTTACCTTTCACTTTACTCTAAAAGAATCCAAACTTTCTTAACATACCAATATTTTGAATATTTTTGTGATAAAAATTTTCTTGAGAATAAATGTATATAATCTTATTCTTTCTATATAGAAGAAGTGAAATAATCCTTCCATATGGATAGAAATACATTCATGCCTCTAATTGACAACAGTGATTTAGATTTTTAAGCATATATCTGGGGAAATTTAACTTAATATCACTGATGAACAAAAAAAGATATACATGTAAAGATAAAGAACATTTTCTAATTATGTGACTCTAGGGAGGATAGAAGACTGGATGAACTTGACCAATACCTTATGGTCATTCACAAGATCCTTAATGAACATTTTCCTAATTTGGATCGAACCATCAAAATATTACATAATGTCTTCTGACTTATGATCCGGATTTCCTTTTGATTGAAGATTAAAATGGTATACTCATTCATGATATCCTTTTAGAATCTGTGATATTTCACCATAGGAAATAGAAAATTCCTTATCATCAACCTTTTTATAAATTATATCCTCTAGTTCTATAAAACTAAACTAAAAATTATTATAAAAATGCTTCAAAACTATCTTAAAAATAAATTCTCTATTTTCTCCATTAATGAGAAATTACAAACCTTGAAAGGAGTGGGCTTGCTACAGAAAAAAAAATTATAATAAAGCCATTCTAAATCCACAACATTTCCTGGAAGGATTTTTCTAAAGGGGACATTTTAACACTTTAGGTAACTTGGGTCACATTTATTTGTTCGCTTGGTCTTCAATATCTCTAGGAAACTAGGGATATAAAGGTTTTGGATTATAGGGTTTTAAAGGAAGATTAGATCTCTAAAAGGTGAAATGTTTCAAGATATGAATTTTAGTAAATTTAAGAGAGAGAGGTAGTGTAATCTGATAGTTTTGAGTGATGTGGTCTTGTTTCTTGAGCTACTTTCATAGTGTAATCATCATTAGTTTTTATTTTAAAGAGATGCAATTTTATATAAAGTAATAAAGAAAAAATAATAAGAAATAGAAATTAATGAAATAAATCTCTAAATATTTATTTAAAATTAAATATTCTTAGCCCACCTAATAAAATCAAAACTTATAGTGGGAAGTGGTTTAATAAAAATATCAACTAGTTGATAATTGGTATTTAAAAATTCTAAAGATATGTCCTTTTTAAGAAAATATCTCTTTATTGAGTGACTTATAAGATTTTTGGAAATATTAACTAAACTCGTGTTATCACATTCAATAAGTATATTTTTTAAATTAAGTCTAAAATCCAGTAAGTTGTATTTCATTCACAACACATATGCACAGTAACTATCAAAAGATATATATTCTACCACATTTGTTGATAGAGACACTAAATGTTGTTTCTTACTCGAATATGAAACTAAATATTTTTATAAAAAGTGACAGGTCCTTGATGTTCTTTTTCTATCTAATGAACATACTCCAAAATCATATTTTGAATATGAAATTAAATTAAAATCAAAAGTTTTTTGATAAAATAGATATTGAAAGATATTACCTTTTAAATATCTAAAAATCATTTTAATAACAATAATATGATATCTTTTTGGTTTTGAATGGAATATAGCACATAGGCCTATAGAAAACATTATGTCTGGTCTACTAGAAGTGAACTATAGTAAACTACCAATATTACCTCTGTATAACTTGTTGTCGACTGGTTTTCCAGCTTTATCCAAATCAAGTTTTACATTAATACACATGGGATTTGTATATTTCTTATTGTTTTCTAGTCCAAACTTTTTCAATAAATAAATAATATATTTACCTTGATTTATAACATTCCCATAATCTTTTTGGTAAATTTGAAATCATAAAAAGAAATTAAATTCTCCCATCATACTCATTTCAAATTATTTTTGTAGAAGAATTGAAAAATCATTACAAATATTTTTTATTTTTTGATCCAAAAATAACATCATTAACATAAATTTTCACTAATAATATATTAGATAATACAGATTTCGTAAAAAGAGAAGGATCTTTCAATCCCATAGGAAATTAATTTTCTAATAAAAAAATATCTTAATCTCTCATACCAATATCTTGGTGCTTTTTTAAGGATATAAAGATCTTTAGTAAGTTTAAAAATAGAATATGTTTTATGAGGATTTTAAAAACCCACTGGTGGTTCAATATAAACTTCCTATATTAAATATCCATTTAAAAAGATAGATTCTATATCCATCTAATAAAATTTTAAATTCATATGAGATGTATAGGCTAAAATGATTCTAATTTCCTCTAATATTGAAACAGGTGAAAAGGTCTCATCATAATCTATCCCTTCTTAATGGTTGTATACTTTTGATGCCAATATAGATTTGTTTCTGCTTTTGATCCCTTGATCATCTTGTTTATTTCTAAAGACCCATTTGGTTCCTATTATTGGATAATTGGTTTGTTTGTCTACTAAATCCCAAACTTTGTTTCTAAAGAATTGATTAATCTTTTCTTGCATATATAATAACTAATTTTCATCATTTAAAGCTTCTTCAACAGACCTAGCTTCCAATTATGATAGAAAGGTAGTAAATTCAAGTATGTTTCCTATATTTATTCCAGTTCTTACTCAGGTGTCTAGGTTTCCTATCACAGTTTCTAAAGTATGATCGTTTAAGGTTCTAGACTATCTAGGTAAGACACTTTCAGGTTCTTCTGTTACATATTTTTATGGAATGGACTGAATTTATTCTAAAATATTTTTAAAATCAATATTTGGTTTTTCAAGATTCATGCTATCAAAAGAGATAGTATTATCATATGTTGATATTTTTTAATGAAAGGTTCAGTTTCATGAAACTTCACATGAAATGATTCTTCAACAATCCTTGAATTTTTATTAAACACTATATAGGCTTAAGAAAAAGAATAATATCCTATAAATATTCCTTTATCATACTTTGGATCAAATTTACCAAGGTTTTCCTTAGTATTTGATATATACACCAAGCATCCAAAAACATTAAAGTACTTTACTTTAGGTTTTTTGTTATTCCAAATTTCCTAGGGTGTATTTTTTTATTATTGGTTTTATTACAACTCTATTCATGATATAGCAAGCTATGATTTTAGATTCTACCCAAAAATATGTAGGAAGATTGTATTCATTTTTCATAGTCCTTTCTATTTCTTGAATAGTTTTGTTTCCTATTTCAAAAATTCCATTTTGTAGGTGTTCTTGGTGCAGAAAAGGTGTCTTTAACACCTAGACTTGAGAAAAAAGAATTAAATTATAGATTCTCAAATTCTCCACCATGATCACTTCGTAATGAAATTATTTTAATATATTTTTTATTTTGAACAATTTTTAAAAATATTTCGAAAATAGTGAATACTTCACTTTTAAGTTTTAGAAAATAAACCCAAGTAAATATTGAAAAAAACATCAACTAAAACATAAACATATAATTTTCCATCCAATATTTCTAATATAAACGGTCTAAATATATATATATATATGGATAATTTATATAGTTTTAGATGTAGAAATTTTTTTAATTGATTTGATACGTGATTTTTGTTGTTTTCCAATTTTACATGCATCACATAATCTATCATTATAAAATTTTAGACTAGGAAGATTAGAAACTAACTATTTCTTAGATAACTTATGTAAATAAAATATATTACAGTGTCAAAGTAAATTATGCCAGATCCTTGACTCATTTGTCTTAGAAATTAAACAATTAAATTTTTTTCACACAAGGAATTAAGATCCAAAGTATAAACATTTTTTGTTCTAGGAGATCTAAATTTAAGCAGTTTATCTTTGAAAACTAATTAGGAATTTTTAGATAAATAAAAATAAAATACATCATCATAAATTTGATAAATACTTATTTGGTTGTGCTTTATCCGTTACACATATAGTAATTTCTTTATTGATATTGACTTTGGATATCCAAATGATCCAACTCAAAGTGTCTTTCCTTATACATTTTCTCCAAATTTGACTAGTCCTCCTTCCATTTTTTTGAGTTTATGGAAGTTGGAAGAGTCTCCACTCATGTGTCTAAAGAAGCCACTATTCATATACCATATAAAATTTTGTGTTCCTGTGGTCTTTCATCTACAAAAGTATTAAAACACTAGTTTGTTTTGGTACCCATATTTTTTTAGGTCTAGCTGTGTCAGTAAGAAGTGATTTGGGGATCTAGATTTTCCTTAACTTACCAAAATTCATATTACTATCTTTAGACATACTTTTATAAATGAAATACTATTTTATTCCACATATTTGATGATTTCTTAGGTAAATTATAATAATGTCCATTTATTCTATAGTACTAGCAAGTAGCAATTTTAGAACTGAGCACAAAATATTTTTTATTTTTGATGTTTCACCCCTGCTTCCTATTCCACGTTTTTCTATTTTAATAACATTTTTTACAAGAATATTATTCTTATTTTTTTATCCTTTAGTTAAAATACCAAAATCACTTTAAAAATATTTTACTTTATCATGTAATTATTTTATTTTATTTTCATAAATAGATAAATTTGATGTGGAATAATTAAATTTTTCAATTATTTATTGATATTTTTTATCATTATGCCTCATTCACTAGAAATAAAATTGTAAATATTTTTTAATGATTTATGCTTATTTATTACAGAATCATATTTTTATTCCAGAATCAAATAGTAAGAATAATGTTTTCTATTTAAGTAACTATTAGCATCAGAAAAAGAATAAGAGTAATGGGAGTGTACCTATTCTTATTCCTTATCCATAAATCACATGTTGTCTTTGATATTTTGTATAACTTTTTCTGAATCTTATTTGGAAGAGTTGTTGAAGTCTTCAAAAACAATCCATATAGATTTCAGGGCTCTTTTTTAATTTATTCTCATATTCATCTTTCCTTATATTTTTCTTTTCCATTTTTCTTATTTATTCAATTAGTTGAGGGAAATCAGGTCTCATCTGGCCCATATGTTTGCATTCATAGAATTTACTTATTTGGTTCTTTTCTCATCTTTTTGAAGGGTTTTTTGAAGCCTCCTTTATTATTTTAGAATTTTCTAAACATTATGGCTAGCTGAGCCAATTCCATCTCAAAATCTGATTAGTTTAAATCATCTATGATTTTTACATCTATTCTTGATTTATTTTCATGATTCAGAGATGTAACCTTAAGGGAAGTGTTTTCTCATTTCACTATTTGGGGATCTTCATCTTCATCTTTAATTTCTGCATCATACATCATCAATTTTACAATTAATTCCTTCATAGTAATATTTTTGAAAGTTGATGATTCTCAAATAGTTTTAAATATTCCATTCCACTTTACGAGTAGTATTATGAGTACTTTCAATTCTTGATATGATTGTCAAATTGGATCTCCTAGGGTAGTAATATTGTTAACAATTGTTATCAACTAGTCATTAATTTTCATGATGCTCACTCCATAATAAATTCTAATGTTTTAAAACATTATTTTTGTAGTATCATAACTCATTTGTATGACATTATCAGTTCCTTCACAAGAAGAAATGATTGTCTACCACATTTCATAGGCAGTTAGGCATTGTGATATTCAATTTAATTGATTAGGACCAAGTCCATAGATGATTTAATTCATTGATTTTGAGTTAATATAATATTTATCTTCATTGGAAGCATCTCAAGTTTCTAGTTTCTCAAGAATTATACAAGGAGTGATAATATTTGAATAAAACATGAATCCAAGATTCTTTAGATGGATGATCATTCATGATTTCTAGCATTCATAGATGTCACCATTGAAATATGGATCATAAATCATAGACATACCTTCTATCAGATCATCCATAAACATATGTCCATTATATAGACCTTGTTATTTTAAGATTACTATATATTTTCCACAAAATCTCACATTTGATACCAATTGTTAGGTCATAATAATACAAAGATAAACAAGAGAGGGGGTGAATTGTGTCTTTTCGATAATCGTGATAGATTATTGATTTTAACCTTCCTTTAAATTTATGTAGATGTTCAGAATTATCTTACATAAGTAATATGAGAAGTGGATAAATATAAAATAAGAACACAATAATTTTATAGTGGCTCGGTTCATAAAGATCCTCTAGTCCACTCCACTAGCAATCTCTCTGCAAGCTTGGTGATTTTCAGTAGAAAGCTACTCTTATCAGAAGACCTTCAAACCAAAATTAATTTTATTAAGTTGAAACCTTTACAACCAGGTTAAACAGATCCATTTGGTTCTTTGATAGGGAACTATTTTTATCCAAATCTTAGATAAAGAAGCTGACACTTAATCCACAACTAAATTCGAGCAGTCAAAACTTTAATAAATCAAGATAATTTGATTTATTAATGATACATGTTAAACTTCATAGTTTTAGAAACTGATAGAATATGGATATTATTATTTAAAGATGAATGTATTCAAGAAATAATATCTTTGAAGATATCCTGGTTTTGAAATATATTTAATAAAAGTATCATCAAATAAAACAGAAGTAGTTATAGTAGAATGAGGTGGAAAGATAAATCATTAAAGTGAAGCCACTTTAAAAAATAAGAGAGAAATTTGTCATTTGAAGTAGTTATATATTAAAAAATATATATACAATAATTAATTCATATCACATATATATTTTTAAAGGATACTATGCAAGAATATATAGAACATATATCTTGCCTTGGTTTTTGTAGATCCAAGAAAGTCTCCTGACAGATTGTAGAAATTCAAATTTAAATCATTTAGAAGAATCATAACGTCCCTTATAAATAGGAATGATTTATTCCTTTGAATATTAATATTTAAGTCAATCAAAATGATCCTTTCAATTGATAATCAAATCACTTTGAATAGATCTATACTTTTTTCAAGACCGTTGCATCAATCATGGATAAAATCATGGTTTTAAAAACTCCATCGTTGAATAGTAAAACATAGGGTTCCATCATGTGATGAAAAAATACAAAATGTAGGGTTGATGAAAAAATTAGGGTTGATTTACCATATTTTTTTTCATCAAACATAGGGTTCCTTCCTTATGTATATTTTCTTAACCATACTTTCCCTTTTCACAAATGTCAGGTTCCATACTAACGTAGGGTTCATTAAACTTACATTCTCAATAGTATAGGGTTGATGATCCATATGAATTGTTTCAAATTTAGGGTTTCATCCTTACATTACACTTATAAAAGTAGGGTATGAATAGTGTTTCTAGAATATTCTAAAATGTATTCCAAACACTTTAACAAATATTCCTTTCAAATCAGTGACTTGAATATAATTCCAAAATTAATATCTCGGTATATATTATTTTTCTAAAATTCATGTAAAGTAATTTCATCATAAAAACAAATAAGGGTATTTATGAGCAACAAAATTGATAAGATTTATAGAGTATTGTGGACACAATATATGCCTGATATTAATAACAATGAACATGAATCCATCCAATTCACATTTTCCAATATAAATCAAATGATCCCTATACAAACCACAAGACAAATCCTAATGTATAAATTTATCAAAAAAATAAATTTTAAAAGGTTTACAATGAAGTAACCTAAATTCTAAGATGAATCTAAAAATTATTTTTCAAAAGTAATACACCTTGAAAATATTTCACCTCTCACTTGGAGGTTTAAAATGCTCATGTGAATCCCACTTTCATTTTTAAAACATTTTCTAGATTATATATTAAAATAAACCAATTCCCCAAACACCACAACAAAGGAAAAATTCATCTTCAAATAACTTATTAAAATTTTTAAACTTAAATAACACACTTTATAAACACATCCACCCATTTAGAAAACCAATTAAAATTCATTGTTCAAATTCAACACAATAAAACCCCAACTTCCCTATTATAAAAAATTGTATTCCTTATAAAAGTCACATTCATTTGAAAAAACCAAAATAAATCTTTCAAAATATTCAGAATTCAAACCCCTTTAAAGGAACTCAAAGTGTTTTATAAAATCCCACATAGAATCCTCTAAAACCTTTTAAATATTTTCACATTTTATCGAATAAAATCCTTCTTGATTCCAGACTTCATTTCCAATTTAACCAATTTAAAATCAAATTTTAAGTAATACCAAAATCAAAACTTTTAAATAAGCTCAAAATATTTTAAAAAAATACTCATTAAGGTTCTTAAAATATTTTTCACACCCTATTTAATGCCAAACCATTTAAAAATTTCAAACTATTTCCATATTTCAAACCACTTTAATTCCATTTTAAACCCAAACACAATTTAAAAACACACTCTAATATGAGAAAATATTATTTATAAATAAATAATCAACTAATATTAAAATTAAAAATCTCCCTAGGTTCCATGATAAAGAAACCATTTATTGAAAACCACATCTATTTTTACAAGAAATACTTAATTCCTTATTTAAACCAAAAATATTTTCCATTAAATCCACTTTTCACACACACAAAAAGCTTTATAACATACTTATGAGAAAGTGAACACCACAATTCCAACCAAAATTAATTCTAAAAATGTCCACATATTACAATATTTACCTTTATTCTTTTACCATTAATAATTATCACTCAAAACAACTCAAGATCAAGGTGTGTAAATAGTAACAACAAAAAGGATATGAAACCAAGATTGACTTGGAAACCTGGTTTGATGGTCCCTGGACCATCCACTCAAAAATTCCTAAAACATTATTATAGATCATAGATGTATTTTTTAGGGACACATAGGGGGTATGAATCAGTGTACCCAACATTTATGTATTTATTGTTTCTTTTATTTAACCTCTATTACACTCAAGAATTTTCCCTAGTTAAGAGGAATGGAATAATATACTCACTATATAACCTCACCATACTATTAAATGAAAAAATAGATAAATAAGAGCACCAAAAAAATATTCACAAGGTTTATCCTTGATGTGAGAGCCAATTATTTTTTGTGTTTGACTCTTGTCAGGTACATAGATTTTATTATCACTTTAATTTGAATGGATTACAAGTACAGTTCAAAGTCTCATACAAATGCAGGTCAGGTATCATACAATTACCTAATGCAACATTTTTATAATAAAACCAAAAATTCTTTAATGATATTATTTAGATAGGTACCACCTATTGTTTAAGACTCCTTCCTTTTCTTAGGTATGAAACAAATCTTTCATTAAGTCATTAGATGTCAAAACATTATAATAAGATCTTTATCTAAAGGACTTTGAATTCCTGGATATATTTGAAATTATAGTATACGCATCATCCCATCCTCAATATATTTAGGAATATTTATTCATACTTGAGATCATTTATTCAAAAACACGTCCTTCTTCCACCTCATAAAGGGTCTCAATAATGATCTCATCAATAATAGAAATATAATCTATCACTTATAATATTTAAACCCCTTATATGATATGAATATATAATATAATATATATTCATATTCTTCTTCTCCTTATTATTATTTTTCTCTATCACACATGAAGTCTCTCCATGAAATGTTGGAACTCTCTACCTTTGATACTCAAGATATACACAATAAACAGCATCGAGTCTCACCTTTTTTTGACATGGAGATCATGCATTAGATCTATCAGAGTTAGATAATAACTTTCAGT
Organism: Viscum album; assembly: GCA_963277665.1. NCBI lineage: Eukaryota > Viridiplantae > Streptophyta > Magnoliopsida > Santalales > Viscaceae > Viscum > Viscum album. The sequence goes on along the minus strand of OY728130.1, from coordinate 2,015,857,860 downwards.
ATTTTGTATCAATTTAATATTAACTTCACACTTAAATATTGTTTCCTTATTCAAATAAGAAAACTCTAAGATTCCTCTATATTTAGAACTCATTTAAAATTGATCCTTGTGATTTATTCAAATTCATATCAAAGACCTTGGTTTCTATATTCTTTTGATATTAAACATATTGTAGCTTGAATTATCCAAAAATATCATAGATTAAATTCTTTTTAAAAGATCTATCAACATGAATAGGGCTTCATGAAATGGTGATGTGATAGCATGATTTTAGGTGTGGAACTCATATCAATCATCAACCTCATCTTCATCTGAATTTATTTTTATATTTTATTAAATAATGATTCATAAGAGTGATAATGATGTATAATCCATGAATAACGTAGAATAATAGTAATATGAATACACATTCTATAGAACCTCATAATATTATAAATCTCAATTTTTTAACCAAGTAAAATATATTATCGCACAATAAATTTTTCTTTTCTATAGAACTCTCAAAAGTTATCTTAGTCAAAATTCATACTCAGTTTGAAAATTTCATGTAAACTCAAATATAATTGACTCTAAAACTTCCTACACATCTTCAAATATCTTATTCATAAGTAAATCTTCTTAAAGGTGGATTAAATCTCTACACATAGATCAGTCTTCCTACGATATGAAAAATTGTATACATACTTCACAAAATGTCATATACATAGCTCCATTATCTTACACATAGATAAAATATATTAATCATAGGATAACATCCTTTTACAATTTTATCAACTCTACTTATAGCTTAATTATATTACATTGAATTCATATAATCCAATTTTTTACACTCACTCCTTGCTCTCACAGTCATATAAACTTCATTTTGTAAGACTTTGAAGTCTTACAGTATCTATAAAGTCATTTGGTGGAGGCATGATGGTCATAAATGCCATATGATCTCTAAAAAAGTCAAACTCTAAATTTATATTCAAAAATTCATACATCTGGGAAAAGTTATACAATCAGCAGTCAAAGTCACATGTTCTAGTACTTTTCCATTTTTCATCTCCAACTCCAAATTTCATACTTATTGAAAGTAACTCTATCCCCTCTCAAATACTTCAAATCATCTTGAAATACCTTTGAAATTTTATCAAACCTTCTTTAACATATCTATCACCATTCCTAAGGACTTATAACATATAAATACTCAAGGTAGAGTATTTAGATAAACACTATTACCACTATACTTCCAACTTAACTTCATCCTTTATAATATTTTATCCAATAGTTTATTCATCAATAAATCCTTCATCCAATATTCTTTGTTACACTAAGATGATTTATCCATCTTTAATTTATTCGTATAATACATTGAACCTAATAAGATCTTTTTATTATATCTCTATAAGCTATCAATTATAGATTCAATAGGCAGTAACTTCTATAGATTATTCGATCCTCTATACTTCTTAAACATGGTGTGGAAAGTGATCTACACCTTTGCATCACTTATCATAAACTTTAATACCATCTCAACAATCATCACATGTGTGGGTGTAGCTACTTGAATTTTTTTATCCATTCTCTTTAACCAATGGCCTCAAACATCCTTTTCAATTTATGATGGTAGCATCTCACTCATCTCTTCCTTACTTCTACATAACATATTGGAATCCTCTTAACATCGTAAAAACCTTCATGATTTTCAGAAAATAGAATCCACACATAGGATCATCAATATCCCCCTTGTTATTTATGTAAATAACATTAATTCTTTATATCAATATGTGTTCCATTTATTATTTTCCTTATTTAAAATAAATGAAAATGAATATAGGTGATGCATCTCACTCATTGAATCCATATTCTCTTTTATAATAGGGTTATTAAATCACAACTTATTCTCCCTACTATATCTAAATTATAGCCTGATTCACTTGTGAAAGAGGTATGAAACCATACAAAACTTAATCAATATCCTTTATTTTATCTACTACAATTCTATGTGGTCTGAACTAGAATAGAAAATAAGAGAGAATGCATCAATTCATCATGTTTTTCCATAAATTTCCATTCATGTGATACCATTCTCAATTTCAAATTTTGGGGTTTTTTCAAATATATTTATCAATAAATTAATATCATGAACAAATCGCAACAAACATGTCAAAAATGTATTGTTAAAGAAATAAAACTTTGCTTTTCTCTAATATCTTTCATCAACTAACACTCCCACTTTGTAAAATAACTTGATATGTTTAAAAAATGGGTATAAAAGTGTGATTGTAATACCTACATATTTAACTTTATAAATTTATCCATAAATTCCAAATTCATACCAATATGATATTTTTGAAAACATCACCACATTTTTTCTCCCCTTCATGGAATGCACCCACTTTTATTTCACGCCATGGTTGATTTACTTTAAGTACATTAGTACTCTTTAAATAATTAATCACTACATAATGGATGATATAACATTAAAAGGCTATTTATAAATCATTAGGTTGATACTAATAAATTCCAATTAATAAATTGTGTTTTATAGAAATTCAAACTTTAATTCATGTGATTCATCTCAACACAAAAATCAAAATAATTCAAGAATAAGTAGTATGTTTATAACTTTAAAAATTAACCATGAATTATCCTCAGATTAATACTTTCATTTCATTGAATAAAATAAATTTCTCTCACTTAATGTTAGGATTATTTTTTTGTAACCAAGGGTGAGAGAATAAAAACCCATACCTTTTAAATTTCATTCTCATAATACCCTTCCAAAACTTATATTCGTGTTTCAATATAAAGTTATGGAATATTATCAAAACAATATTTAATTTTATCCCCATAAAAGGGATAATTATATTCATCATATATGAAATATAATGATTCCAACTTGATCATCTCTTTCATTGTTATCTGGTTATGAAAAATCAAAATCTTTATCTAGTTTTCCATTTTGAGAAAAATCATAAATTTTTATTCCATTCAAGGTTAGCACAAAAAATAAAAAATATAATGGTAGGGAATAAGGTGGAACTCCATATTCCTCAATGTTAATAGCATGGTTGAGAAATAATTCTCAATAATCTTTCACCTTTTACTTCATCCCTCAGTCTTTCACCTTTTCTTTTAGGAATGAATGACCCAAAGGAATTTTTTATTATTTTTGATAATCCACCTTTCAAGGGGTGAGGTGAAACCTTTACAAGGCCCGAAGGCTTAGAGATAATTACATGACCTGTAGGTCATTATAGGAAATCACCCAGATAAGAAAACTTGAAATTGCTCCTCCCAGCACATGTCATGATATCAGCACTCCCCCTATGCAAGGCTGTCGGGCTAGCTATCCTGTATAGATCTACACAAGCTCGGTACTGATGGAAATATCATACCCTCTCATTCTTCCAATTCTGGTTAGCTCTGCTCTGGTGAATGTTCTTTTTTGATCATCATCTCGAGCCTTGTCCATTGTAGTCTAATAGGTACATCTACGTATTCATGTGTCCTGAAGACCTTGGGGTGGTCCAAAGGCCTTGAGGATGCCCAAAGGCCTTGAGAGACAATTGGACGAAAGGCTTTGGGTGTCCTGAAAGCCTTACAGAAACCGAGGAACAAACTGGTGGCCCAAAGGCCTAGATGGATGAATAGTTTCAACTGCTATAGTACCAAATAGTGCATGACACAGTGCCTTCTATAGTACTGCTACAGTGCCCACTACAGTACTGCTACAGTACCAAGAAATATATCTCCACCCAGATTTGATCTCAAGTCTCTTGGATGCACTTGTCGAGTCCTTGCCAACTAGGAGGAGGCTCATGCGCTTTACCTTTTGTTTTGAAATCTATCTTTGTTTTAGGCTGTATGGACTTTTTTAAAATATATTCTTATGTGTAGCGAGCTTATTGACTTTTTCTAACAAATCAATTTTATTTAATTGTACTTTTACTTTGATTTTAAATCTATTCACCATTTATTCTTGTCTTTTAAGATGAGTCATATAATTATTGTCTTTATTCCCATCCCATTTTTACCTTCCATATAATTTTTCATTAACTTTTGGGTTATCATTATTGGACAAACTTTCTTGAAATTTTAGCTTTTCATCATGTGAAATTTCCTAAATCCATTTATAACTTTCACTTTCTTTATATTTAACCATTATAATATATATCTTTTAATTTTGTATGTCATACTTTCAATATCTTATTCTTAACATACTTACCCTTATTGGAATCTAAAATGGTTTTTTAGAATTTTTTGTGTTTCCCATTTTGGGAAACTCCTCTATTTATTATTTTGGGTTGTCAACAACTAAACCAATATTTCTATCTCCCTAGAGGATTGATTTAGTTATTAGATTATTATTTATTCCTTTAACGTTGATTTATAATTAATGATTTAATGATTCATAGTGTGGCCTTTTTTACCACATTATAATCATCTTACCATATCTAGAGTAGAATCCATTGATATTTTATTCTTACATGGATTCTTGGAAGTTATTTTCTTGGTTATCTTCTTCTATTTATTTCTTAAATAAATCCGATTAATTTTCTTTTCATTTTTCATCATCTCTTGTGGTCCTTTACAATTATTTCAAATATTGGATGTGGGTTATGTTGGAGAATACCAGCACTCTTCTTAGTAGTGAACATACATATAGAAAATATTATGAAAAATCTTTAGGTATTCATTTTTACTTTTACATAATAGATTCTTCTTACTCTATGAATCTTGATTCTTTTCAGTGGGATTTCATTCATATTCAGTATAACACCCCCTTATTTTCATATATTGAAATATTATTCCAATAATTAAATTGCATGTGAAAAAACTTATATCTATACTAGAAATAACCAATAAACCTTATTTTATTTCTTGGAAATAATGTTGTCTGATATTTTAAAAATTAAAGGCTTCCTATTTTTTGATTTTTTTCACATCTATCTAGGCTTATTTTTGGGAAAAAATTTGAAACGTTATTTTATCCACCCTTTACATGGTGGTTTTCTTATAATTACTTTTTATCATCCATATTTTTTTATAATTTTCATTGCAACCTACACTATTTGAGTAAATACGTTTTGTATAATTATAATACAAATAGATAGATAGTGCCTTTTCCAAGATCTTTGTGAAGGTTGATTAGGATATGACTTAAATATCTTATTTTAACTAATATGAGTCATATTATAGTTATACATTTTAATAAAAAGTTGTTTTGTATCATCCTTTTTTCCAGTAGTTTTAGAAGATTTAGCATGACTAGTTTTTAAATTTTTTAGTTTTATCCCAAAATAAACACACTTCATGTAGATGGATTATTTTAATGCTCAAATATTCTCATATTTTATTCCCAATATCTCTTTGTTTTCAAAATATTATCTTTATGAGTCATTCTTTATTTTTTTTAAATATTTATCCTTCCCTTTAATTCATTTTTCTTTGACCTCTATCAGAGTATTTTTTTTATATTCATGGAGGTTCTATATAATTCCAACAATGCATGAATTAATTATTCAATAATAATTTCAGTTATAATTTTATAAAGAACATTTATTTTCAATATTTCTTTAATAAATTAAATGTTTGAATTTCAAAGAGAATCCAAATATTACATTGCTTAGGTCTGTGAGAGCATTATATCTTTATAATTTCTTAGACAAAGCACTCTCCATTGATTTATCATATTCCTTTGTTTATGCCTCTTCATAAAGTAGTATCTTGATATAAATGAGTATATAATTTATTAACTCAAGAGAAATTTTCTTCACATACCTTTAAACCTAGTACTAGAACTCTTCATTAGTTTTCATAGACTCATGTTCCTCGGATTCATCATAGTTTGTGCTCCCTTCTTCAAAAGGATCACTTTCAATAGATTTCACAAATGGTAATATTGATATTTTATTATCTTCAAGTAGTGATAGATACTTAGAATATCCTAATAATTTTATCAAATTATATTTCATTTTTTTTTCCTCCCTCCACTTCCTATTTTTTTTAGGGTTTTAACTAGATCTTATGATTTAGCTTGAATAAGAATGGAGTCTGAGTTTTCCATCTGAGGCACTTCAAAATTTTATTTAAATTTTTACTTCATGTAGATCCTATAAAACTAATGGGGGAAAATTAAACAAATAAATTTTAGGAATATTCTCTAATATCACTTCTAGATCTCATATAGATTTTGTACGGATATGGAGAGTGGGGTGAATTGGTGTTCCCAACTTTTATTGATTTCTTATTTATTTTAATTAACAACTCTTACACTAGAAACACTTCTCTAATTAAGTGGAATGAATCAATATATGATATATCCAACATAACTTTACCATGAAATACATAAATATAAAAACAATAGTATCATGTATAAGGTTCAACCTTGATGTGAGATCATACACCTTGTCGTGTTTAACTCTTATCGAGTACACGGATGTTATTATCACTTTAATTTCAAGAGATTATAAGTGAATTTATAACTGGAGAAAAAAATAGTGAAAGTATCATCCACTTCCATAATACATTATTGTTTATAATAAAACCTTCAATTATTTAATGGTTTTATTTAGATAGGTGCCACCTATTTTTTAAGACTCTTTCCTTCACTCAAGTATAAAACAAATCTTTCATTGAATCACTGGATGTCAAAACATCAATAATAAGATATAATTATAATTGAATTAAACTACCTATATATATATTTAAAATTATAGAACTTACATTGACCTCTTCTCAATATCTTCGTGATGATCTATTCATGCATGAGATAATGTGTACGAAAACATAGCATCCTCCCACCTCAGTAAGGGTCTCAATAATAAGATATTTTATAACAAAAAAATATTCAATTCATTATCATATTGAACCTCTTTCCATGATATGAAAATATCATATTCTGTTTCTCTTTTCTTAGTATTCTTTTTATTCTTATACTTATTCAATACACAAGAAGACTCTCCATGCTATTTTGGTTCTATATTCCTTTGTTAATTTTCAATATAAATAGTTTCAGGCCCACATTTTTTTTGAATTGTGAAGGTACATAAGATATATCAAAGTTGAATAATCTTTTCCAATCTTATATATCTATTAAATATTCACTACAAATTTGAATATTATTTCCTTTATTGAATAAAAAAACATTGAGATTCATGCATATTTAAAATTAATTTAAAAATGAGTCTGTTGTTTTCATAAATGTATTCCTAAAGACTCAGGTATCCATATTCTTATGATATTAAAAATATCACATCTCAAATTAACTTAAAAACACACAACTTACATTATTTTAAAAAACTCCCTCTATGTGCACATGGTTTCATACAGTGGTGTTGTAGAAACATGAATTGCGATGTGGAACTCTTCTCAAGAACAAACCTACTCCTCAGATAGATTTCCTTTTATATCATCTTGAATAATGATCTACAATAGTGATCATTATATATAACCTATAAATAAAATAACATAAGAATCATCCGAGTACACATTCTTTAGAATCTTTTAAATCTATAAATCTTAATTTTTCACCATGTAAAATATATTATGATGTTATTTATTTTCATTTTCCATATAAATATCAAAGATTCTAGAAGTTAAAATTCATGTTTAGTCTAAAAATATCATGAAAACTAAAATATAATACTCTGAATACAAAACTTTATACACTAAAGTAAATCTCTTGTGCATAGGTAAATATTTTTACAATTGGCTCAAATCTATTTTGCATAGATCAATCTTCCTACATGATCAAAATTTTCATATTCACGACACAAAATTTCATAAGAATATATCCATTCTATTATGTTTAAATAAAATATATTATGTGTAGGATAATTTACTTTACCATTTTTTTGACTCTATGCATAGATTGATTCTTTTATAGTAAAGTCATACAATCCAATGTTGTATGCTCACTTCTTTATCTCAAAGTCATATTGCCTCAAATTCATAATAATTTGAACTCTTAAAATATCTATGAAGTCATATGGTGGAAGTATTATTCCTAGAAAATTCATAATATCCACAGTAAATTCATATGTTGAATTCATACGCAAAACTTGTATTTTTTGGAATTGTCATACAATTAGTAGGCAAAATCATATGCTCTGGGATTTTTCAAATTTTTAGCTCCAAATATAAATTGAATACTTATTTAAAGTGATTATATACCTTGTAAAATAATTCAAATTATCTTGAAATACCTTTGGGAATTTATTAAGGCATCTTAAACATATTTAGCACCATTCCCAAGGACTTTCAACATATAAATACTCAAGGTAGAGTATTTAAAAAAACATTATTGCCTCTATTCTTCTAAAATCAATTCATAATTTATATTAATTCATCTAATATTTTATTCATCACATAATCTATTATCTAACATACATATTTACTCTAGTATAGTTTCTTTATCTTTAGTTATATTCCTTCGATACATTTAACCTGATAATATCTTTTTATGACAAATCTACAAGTTTTCTATTACAGATTAAGTAGCCAAAAACATTCAAATCTTGTTCCAAATTATCCACTTCTTTTATATGGGGTATAAATTTATTTATACCTCATAATAAATTATCATTAACTTTAGAATTATGTTAAAAAAACATCACAGGTTTGGGAGATGATATTGTAATTTTTTCGACCAAACTCTTTAAATAGCATCCACAAATATCCTTTTCCATTTATGATGGAAGCAGTGAACTCATCTCTTCCATACTAATATAGAACATATTAATTGCTTCCTATCATCATATTATCCTTATTTATTTCTATAAAATATATTCCATGAATGGGATCTTCTATTTCCAAGATCAAGGGCTTAGTCATTGTTTAGTTCGTCCGGTTGTTCAAACCAACTACAATCCACAGATCCATTTTCTTGTTTTCATCACATAAATTCCAAGAAAAACCCCTAGGGAAACTCAGTAAATTATAAATTGTATCAAAAACCACTAAAAATAAATCCAACATGAATAATCAAAGTAAAAAAAAATAAATCCCAACTCCACTTGGTAACTAAGTGTCGTCATGTAAGGTGATGATCGGGAACCTACTCATGACATATCACACGAATTCCAAAAATTCCATCTTCATACTACCAAACTCCCAATTATTGTAAGAGTTTTTCTCAATAATCTGGCCCTAATACCATTTTTAATAAACTAGTGTGAGCTACTATTAAACTAGTACTTGAGTAGATCCACCACTAGGCCTGAAGGGCGCCCCCAATCCCCACAGGTATGAAATTAGTATTTTTCATTAATCATACTATATTAGGAATTGTTTTTCATGATAAACCATAAAAACCAAAGGAATCACGCCCAAGAATCCATTATAACCATTCTATAAGTTGAAATGGAACATATACAAGTGAAGTAGTTTTTAAAATTAAACAGAAAAAAGTGGGCACAAATAATAAACACCACTGATAAATATTGAATAAAGAAAAAATATAAATCTACTGAATACAAGAAACACATAAAAATTGGATGGATTAATGTAAATAACATAAACTATAAAATAAATCTAAAAATAAAATTCAGACATAGAAAAATAACCTAGAAGAATAATTTTCCCAAAAAAACATGAAGCACCACTTCCCATCTCTATGATCCAAGTAAATCTCCTTAACTTGTAGCCACCAAAATGCCTAAACCAAAACCAACTAGAAAAATACATCATCAATCTGAAACCTACATTAAACATATAATAATATAGTTCTGATCATAAAATCTCAATAGGTAACCTCCCAACACAACATGCATAACCTTTAATTATAAATCCATTTCAATCTAGTTTGAAATAAAAATAAAAAATTAATTTTTCTACTATCATTTAAAGCCAACAACATTCTATCCTCCTTTAAATCTATTCTATTTTGATCATAGGAATCATGCCTTTCAAAACCATTTCATTCCCAAATATTATTATCTACCCTTTAAAAAAAGGAGACATTTTAAAACCTTAAAGTGATAGATTTATAAGTTTTCTAAAAAAACCAAATAATTTATTTACCTCTTTCAAATACTTTCACAAATACCCATTTAAAAAAACTTTTTTAAAGGTAAACTATATGATCCAAGAATTAAGGTGTATAATTAAAATGAACCAATGTGTCAAGGAAGTAGAACATAAATAAAAAATAATAATAAAAATAGTTCTTTGATTCCAAATAAGAATAAGAGATTATGATGAATATATAGAGTGGGGATCCCCTAAGGGAATAACCAACAACAACTAGGTGTAATGAAAAACTCACTAGGTTATAATATCAACACAATATAGGGACTCTTTTACAAAAAAACCTAATACAGAATTAATCAACTATAGGTAAACTCAACTGCACTCAACCTCAGCTTTAACCTTATGGTATCACCAGTTCCAGCCCCTAGTAGAACACAATAATACCTAAGGCACTAAATGGTGTGAAAAATATGATGGGAATAACTATTCTGTTTCTTCTATAAAGTACATAGGGTTCCAAGGATATATCTCAATAAAGATGACCAAAAAACAATAAATGAACATTATATGAAAAAATAATTTATAAAAAATAAAATTATCTCACCTCTAGAACCCTCATATGAAATATCCCCGTTCACAATTAAATAATCCATAATAAATAGCAGAACATAAGGGGTCACAATGGGGGTTCCACCGTATCAAGAAAACCCATTACATAATGTTCCAACTGTGCCTTTGTTATATAATTTACCAAACTATGTTATAATATTCCATTGAAAAATAAATCATGTAAAAATAATTACATATAAACTATTAAATATTTCAATTCCCTTCAAAAGTTCCAATCACATCCATGGTTTTTGAAATAAACCTTTTTATGATAGTTGGAAACCAAAAAACCATCCATAATTTAGTAAATCGGTCTCAAAGAACTAATTGGGCATTTAAACAAACACTTGGTGTGTGTGGAGGTCAAAAAGTGATTTAAGTTGTACATATTAAATGAAAATACCTTTCGTATCCAATGAAACTCAAGGTCGAACCAAATTTTGTTATAAATTAATGATAGTCATGATTAATAAATCTCATAAATCATTTCAAACATAATCTAGAAATCATATCAAATAAAAGGATTAAAATTTAAACATTCAATTATGGAGAAACTTATTATTATTTCATCATTTTTCTAAACTGTGGGGTTAATCTACATTATCAACATCAAAGTATCCTTGGTGAGCTAAGAGGATCCCTAAAACTAAGAAAATCTCAAATAAGAACCAATCCAACAATTACCCTATGTCACCAAGACCTTACTAGGGAAAGAATAGGAAGAGTAAATAAAGGGTAAAAGATAGTATGAGGTTAGGATGATTTTACCTCAAAGAGACCACCTCAAACCATGAAAAACCCTTAAAATCAACAATTAAGAGGGGGGACAAAGGGGGGAAGGTTCTTGGGTTGAAGGGATTGAGTTAGAGGAAACATGGATTCCAAAGGATTAAAAAATGAATGGTAATTTAAGTAATTTCAAATTTTTAATGAATATCGATAGACCACATAGTTTATACACATAGCTTACCAAACCATGCTCCATATCAATGACCCTTACTAGAAAAACCGGGTCATGTTGTATGATTTGGTTTCAAAATTAGGAAAACCATGCACCCATCATGAAAAAAACCATATTAAAAATTATAGTCACTCTCACATGGTTATTATATGGATTTCACTAACCATTAAAAACTGTGTAAAAGGAAAAAATTTAAGTCATATAAAAATTTTCAAAATGGAAGGCCCCAAAACTCATGGAAAAGAATAATAATTTAAATATTTATTAATTAATTTATGTTTGGGGTGTCAAATCCTTTGTAATATAGGTTTCCACCATAGAAATTTTTTCCATACATGAATGAAATATACCCCATAAGTCCATAAATCATATCTTATATTTTGAAATATAAAATCTCATAAAACCCCCAAAATAGTTCCCTAATACCATTTTTAATGGCCCTAGACCAATTACCAAAACAATATCTAAATCGTTCAATTAATACCCCAAGATTTCTCCCTAATCCTTAGGTATTGGTAGCCAGAACCACAAGTTGTAGTATATATTTTGGAAATGATTTATCCACTTTGGATAATATGGTAAGTCACAGCTAAAATTTCCCAAAAATCCAGGCCTAACTCATCCCTGTGTTGGATGTTTCAAAAGAAAATCATCCGATATTCTGTAACATATTAACATAAAAGAAACAAATACATCTCTATATTAATGAAATAAAACGTATAATATTAACAAATATTCCACATGATCAAAATCATATACTACTACGTTTAACAGACATAAATATCTTAGAATAGGTAATGTGTCGATATAAAATCTCAAATTAAATGTGTTCTTCACTCCAAATCACTAGACACTCCAAACAAATCCTATGAAATCCAATATCAAGCCATCCATGAACATCCAATAGCTAAAAATGTACCTATTTATACCTAAAATACATTAAGTGGTACTTCATGTCCACTGAGGCTTCTATATAGGGTGTGAGCATAAATACTCAGTAGGGAACCACCAATTATGTCTCAATTTATATAGTAAATAAATAGGTGTATACATGAACATGTCCACTCAATTGCATAATTATATCAAAAAAATTAAAAATATTAATCAAAACATGGAATAAATGATCAAATTCCATCTTATAGATAAATATAGACTATGAAAATTAACTCCCTATACTGAGAGGATATATACCAAATGTTACCTTCTTTGAGCTTATTCTTAGGATCTAAGATGAACTGGGTAGGGAAATCTTTTATCCCATCCCAATGAACTGGTCATAAAGAATCCAAGTTACAATATTCATCCTGAGGGAAATTTAATTTTGTATAATGGTTAAGGAAATACTATATCCCATATTGGGGGGATGGGGAATGTAAAATGATTTATGGAATTTTTTTCTCATCCTAAATCTACATAAGATATAATACCAACTCAAGTTGTATATAAAAATAAAATATATAGGACCTTATACATGATTAATAAACCAAGAAACACATAATATTCATATCAAATGTAGAAACCCGAGTTTGAAGTAAGTACCCCTTTATTAATTTATTTTAAGTATGATAAATGTTTGGGTTAATTTTTTTAAAATTTGGAGGACTTTTGGAATGTTTTTGGGACTTTTTTGAAGATGAATGATTTGAGCACGGTTAATACAAATTGTGAAACTCTAACAAAAAACCATGAAAATTGAGACCTTGGGATCTAGGTAGGCGCATGGTTAGGTGCAATATTTCGCAAAACCATAAATCTACCTAATATTAACCATTATTTTGTGCATAGAGGAATATTCATGGTTAGTGCATGGTTTTCCTAACTGTGTGCCCTAACAGTGCATGGAAAAAAATTAGATCTGAAAATTGTGGATCTAATTCAAATTTGCCACTAAACATATCATTTTTTTCTAATTTTAACTTAACTTATTTTTTTCTCATCCCAAAAGGATATCAAAACCATTCACCTTGACCCAAAAGTGATCTGTTGAAAAATATTTGTGCATTGATGGCCATATTTCTTGTTAAGTCTCTGTTCTGGGTTCTTTTCCTTAGATAACTTCATCTTCCCTCTTTTAGATTCATAGATCTAATCCTTTAGAGATAGATATATGTTATTTGATTCCAATAATGAGGATATTTGGTTTTTTTTGTGATAGTTAATGAGATCTAAGGAAGGTTTTTGAAGATTCAACCTGGTTCTATAGAAGAATTTATGTTGTTCTTCATTATTTCTGTACTTTATGAGGTAAGTGGATTCACTCTCGACTCCTCTTATTAGAAATTTAATGGTTAGTTTCAAATTATTTAAATTTCTTAAAATTTATTGTGAAATTTATGTGAAAATCATGGTATAAACACTATTTAGTGATTATTTTTGGTTTTTTGATAATTGGTTGTTGTGAAAAGTTATTTGTTTATGGATTTTAAAATGATGATTTTAAAATGTGAATTTTTTTTATTCATGGAAATGTTTTGATGGTTTTGTTTTCAATAAAATAAATTTTTTATTTAAATGGATTAAATTGGTTGATTTTGAATTGGTTTTTTTCATAATGGTTGGTGTGTGTTCATGTGCATTTGGAACAGATAAGGGTATGAGGTTTCCCCCATCAAAATTGGGATGGAAAAGTGTATGAACTTTCCCATATCAAAATGGTTCACCAAGTGGTGGCTTGGTTAACGGTTGACTTACCACTCACGAGTATCATAAGATCCATGGTTTCATACATGTTTGGATGTGTGGATATGTGGAATTTAATGTTTAAATTCTAAAATGTTATTTAAGAAATGATTTTAAATATTTGTTTGGATTCATTCTTTGGAAATTGTTTTGGTAAAAAACTATTTTGGTGTGAAACTATTTAGATTTTATATAAAATATTCAAAATTTTAAAAGTGTTTTATATAAATTGTTTTATATAAATTTGATAACATGTTCTATCTTATTTTTTTGATTATGGAAGTAATTTTGGGAAAACCTACTGAGTTTCATTACTCACCCCTTTCTTAGGAACTTTGGTTTGTTTCTAGTTTTTTTTATCGAGACACAAGTAAAGGAAAATTAACTCATTTATTTAGTGATTCATCATGATACTTTGGGATATATTGTGTAGTTGAATCTTGGAATATGTTGGGATTATTGGAGTTGGTGTCTTGGATTATTTGAGCTTTATTTTCCCTTTTTCATTATACTCAGAAATTAGGTTTGATTTTTATTGTGTACTCAGGTATAGTGTGCTATTGGTTTGGTTAATTTTGAGTTATATACATTATGTTTATGAAACATTTAGTTGTTTTTTGGATATTTTATACCTAGTTTGGTTGTTTTAGTTTCAAAGGAAAAATTCTCACCCAACTATTTATTGATCCCTTCACATTTATTTCCATCCTTTTGTGTCTTGGGGATGTCACCTAATTCCAAGTAGAAATTATTTATTCTCTAAATCCCATGAGGAAGGGTGGGATGTAACAAGTGGTGTTTTTTTATCCATAGGTGTCAGTTGTATCGTTCTTGGAGTTGAAAATTCATTTTGGTTGGTCCTTGAGTTAGGATGGTAACAAAGAGTATGATCATCAGGATATGAAATGTAGTGCATAAAAAGGCATAGCTAAACTATTTATGTTGAACTTCCAGTTACCAAGGAGTAGGTTACATAAGTGTTTTGGAGACACTTATAGGAGTTTTAATCTCATTTTAAATGGTTTAGCCAATGAGAAGAGCATTAAATGCACTGATATAAATGACTTCCCACAATGATTCCATATTTAATATTGAGTAATGATTTATCATTTGGTGCAAAAAATTTAATTTTTTAAAATTGTTGAAAATTGTTTTCAAATGTGATATTTTAAAAATACAATGATGGTGGTATTTTGAAAATGGTTTGATTTTCAAAAGCATTATGGACTTTAAAAAATGGGTTGAAAATAGAAAGTGTGGAATTTTTGGAAATTATTGTTGTGATAGTCGTAATATAGTAAATTTGAAATTGTTAAGCCTTCAATTTCTAGAGAGTAAAACTTATGGTTATTTGTGTTGGTTATAGAAAATGGAACCTGGTCAGAATCGTAGAAACCAACTGGTAGAGGCTACTGAGAATGTGGTTTCACCTAAGCCATAGGTGAACC
Source organism: Viscum album (assembly GCA_963277665.1). NCBI lineage: Eukaryota > Viridiplantae > Streptophyta > Magnoliopsida > Santalales > Viscaceae > Viscum > Viscum album. Next base: position 2,015,842,200 of record OY728130.1, on the reverse strand, counting down.
AAAAGCTAGTTTAAAGTATTGTATATGCTTTTTAGCCTACGGAAAGAGGGAACCAAAGGGATAAACCAAGGAAATTGGGTCATTCTATTTAGTTCTAGAAGCAAAATCCACCCATAATTTAGTGTGATTCAGAACCAAAGAAGGTAGAGATGTTCCTGAATAGGATCAATCAAATATTTGATTTCCTTGGAACACCAGAAGAAATGAAAGTAAAGTTGTAAATGTATATGCTGGAATATTTTTCATTCCAGTGGTGGGATTTATAAGTTCAGGCTAAATTAGACCAAGGCATTGCATGGGAGAATTTTGTGATTAATTTTTTAACAAAACATTATATCCACATACATTTAGGATTGCAATAATAACATAATTTTTCATCTTGAAGTAGGAGAACCTCTCAATGATATAGTATGCGGCTATATTTATGAATTTAGTCCACTTTTAACCCAAAGTTATAGCTAGTTCATCCTTGAAGCGTGAATTTTTGAATTGGGTATGAGGAAAGAGATTCACTAGAATATTTTCATGCTTTTTATAATGTATTATATAGATATGATCAATATAGTGATGGTGGAAGAAAGGGATATCTCAGGTAGTATTAGTGGGAGAAGCATGTTGATACCTATAGGGAATGGTGGGAAATATAATTCTAGGAATAATAGGAAGAGGGAAACCTATTTCCAAGGTAGTGGAATGACTCAGAACCAGACTGCTAGATTAGTGAATCTTCCTCCAAAACTAATGAGAAATCCGAGATGTTTTGAATTTGGTTCATTAGACCAGATGAAGTGAGATTATAGGTAACCACATAGAGAATTCCACAATTTCAACCATATTGATCATATTCAGTGCTATTGTCACAGTACTCCAAGTTTGGGTGTTTGAGAAACATATCATGTTTTGCAGACATTGTATGCTTCTACAAGTCTACAGAACCGAGCTAGCTATGGTGATTCTGGGAATACCATGACTCCTAAATAAGGGAAATCTCAACAGGGAAATAAATAACAAATTATGGAGAGTAAATAGTTATATGGAGCTAAGAAAGTGATTTTGGATGATCAATTTGTACCATCGATAGTGAGAGGTGCAATTATTTTGAATTCTACCATTATGAAATCTTTGTTTGATACATATTCACCCCATTCATTTATTACTTCTCGTGATATTGATTTACTAGGTTGGCATGTTGAAATGATGCTTTCTTTTTTTAAACTTAAAAATCATCTTAGTCAAAGAGAATTTTAATCCTATATGTGTAGAGAATAATATATAACTATTGATTAAGCTCATTTAATATATATGGTATTAGTTGAAAATATTTGGATCTCACATCGACTGTTATACCCTAAGGGTTATTTTCAAAACTAATGATGGAATTGAACATCTCTTTAGAGGATAATCGAATGTAAAGACAGGTTCAAAGGGATTTTTTGAACTATAATTTATAATGATATCATACCATTTGTAAGAGTTGACTTTGTAATCGATGGAAGATATCATGAATAACAGTTTTCTAGCAGTTTTTGATCAGTTTCATATGTTTTTCCCAAAATATTCTTGAGGATTCCACCCACAAGAGAAGTGGAATTTATTATTGATCTCTTCTTGGGGACCAATCCTATTTCCCTTCCATTTTATTGAATGGTACATAAATAATTAAGGGAATTGAAATTGTGGTTGGAATATTTGGAAATAAAAGGGTTCATTTGACCTAACACATCTCTTTGGGTAGCACCAATCTAGTCTGTAAAAAAGGTAGATGAAACTCTTTAGTTTTGTATGGATTATCATAATATTAACTAATTTATAATAAAAAATTAATACCCACTTCCATGTATTGATGATCTATTCAATCAATTGAGTGGAGCCCAATGGTTCTCTAAAATTAACTTGTGATTGGGATATCACCAATTGTAGGTTCGAGAGAAGGATATTCCAAATGCAGCTTACATATGTAGATATTTTTATTACAAGTATGTGGTTATACCTTTAGGTATTATGAATCCACTAGTAATCTTTATAAAATTTATTAATTAGATATTTCAAAGATATCTAGATTCTTGTATTGTGGTTTTTGTGGATGAAATATTAGTGTATTCAAGGAAAAGGGATAAGCATAAGAAACACTTGGTGATAGTGTTGGGAATTTTTAGGGATTTTCATTTATATGTAAAATTATCAAATTTTGATTTTTTGATACAATAAGTACATTTAATTGTAAATGTTATCTATAAAAGAGGTGTTTCTGTGGATCCAAAAAAGATAGAGGTTGTTATCTCTTGGAAACGGCCAAATAATGTCTTTGGCGTATGCTGTTTCTTTAGATTGGATTGTTATTACTGATAATTTTTTCATAACTTTTCATGACTAGATTCACCTATGATATCTTTTAAAAGGAAAAATGTTCAATTCCAATGGAGTGAGGAATGTTATAAGACTTTTCAAGAGATTAATATTTTCTTTATAACAACACTGATCTTTATATTTTCAGAATCTTGACAAGGGTACGTAGTGTATTATGGTGCTTCAGGATCTGGGTTGGGATTCTTTCTCATATAGGGAGATCATGTTATTTCTTATGGATCAAGATAGTTATATTTTCATGATAATAACTACCCAACACATGATTTGAAGTTAGCTTCTATAGTCTATGCTTTTAAGACTTTCCATCATTACCTATTTGGTAAGAAATTTATAGTTTTTATGGATCATAAGAGTTCGAAACATATTTTATCACAAATGGATTTTAACATGAGAAAAATAATATGGATGGATTATCTAAAAATATTTGACTTTGACTTGATATATACACTAGTTAAATTAAATTTAGTGGTCGATGAATTATGTAGAAATTCATATGCTCATTTTGAAAAAGAGGATTCAGATCAGTGGTAGTTTATGTAAGGGAAAGCTGAAATGCACTTGGATTGTGAAGATAGAGGTATTTTTTGCAGTTTTATTTAGAGTTTATTTTGTTCCTGATTTGTATTTGGTAGTTAAATAGGTATAGACTTCTGATTCAAAATGTGTTTCTATGAGTTTAAAAAACAATGGTTGGGAGACCATTAAGGGATAGAATATGTATGGGAGTTTATTTTTGTTTTTTGATATTGGATGGTCATACCTATGAATTTTTAGGATAAAAATATTCATGCTTACCAAAATTTAATATGGGATCTTCATATGAGAATACATAAATTTTATAAGGAATTGAAATCATGATTTTAGTGGGTCAGTATGAAAACAAAATTGGATAAGTTTGTTTTGGGATGCTTAACTTGTCAGCATGATAATGCAGAGAACTAGTGACCGATAGGTATATTAAATTATTTACTTATTCCTATTTAGAAATTGGATCATATGACTATGAATTTTGTGATTGGTCTTCTAAGAATGATTTGGAAACATGATTCCATATGTGTGATAGCGGATCGGCTCACAAAGTCAGCTCATTTCATCCTTATTTGTGAATCTCGTATAGTGTAGGATTTATCTAAAATATATATACAAGAAGTGGTAAAGAGGAATTTCATACCAATTTCAATAGTATCAGACTAATATCCTAGGTTTGTGTCTCATTTTTATAAATCCTTATAGCAAGACCTCCAGACTTAGTGGGCTATGAGTATGGCGTATCATCCTCATACTGATGGACAATCTGAATGGAAAATATAAATGTTGGAAGATATGATGTGGGGTTCTGTAATGGATTTTAGTGGACTATGGGATGAGAATGTATTATTAGTGGAGTTCTTGTATAACAATATTTATCATGTCTAAATACATATGGCTCATTTTGAATCATTGTATGGACATCCTTATCATTCTCCAATTTGATGGGTCGAAACAAGTAAGACTTCACTAGTTGGGTTGAGCCTTGTACAAGAGATAATAGAGAAGATTTATTTGATTATAAAGAGGATATATATGGCTCATAGTCATCAAAAATTATATTTGGATCATCGTCGATGGTCGATGTTGTTTGAGGTGATTGGTTTTGTGTTCTTGATAATTTCTCCAAGGCTTGGGCATCATCATTTTGGAAAGCAGGGAAAGTTATCTACATGATATATAGTCCTTTTGGAGATACTTTAATGGGTTAGTGAGGTTTCATATATGTTGTCTTTTCTACCATGTTTTAGTGTAGTGAACAGTGTGTTTCACAAATATCAGTTGAAAAAGTATCATTTTGATATTGACCAAGTGATTAGATGGGATCATGTTGACCTAGAGTCCGATGCTTCATCAGTTCATATCCCGATGCGGGTTTTGGATAGGAAATAGAAATTATTGAATGGTAAAATCATTTTTCTGGTGTGTTTTTTTTGGAAATAAGTTCGGATTTAGGAAGAAATGTGGGATCGAGAGAAAGAAATAGTCAAGCAATGGCCCGAACTCTTTCAGGAAAATGGTGGTATTATACTTTTTGTGGATAGAAAATCCAAAGGTGGGGAGAATTTATCATCCCTAGTTTCAATTAATTACCCCATTTATTTATTTATTTTAATTATGTAAAGTAATTGGGTGAATTTTCTATGATTTTGGAGGACTTTTGGAATGTTTTGGGGCTTTTCTAGAGGTGTACGGTTTGATCATGATTAGTAAAAATCATATAACTCCTATAAAATCATATAAAGTGATATAATGGTCTCTAGTTAGTAACATGGTTAGGTTCATGGTTTTGAAAAATTTTGCATCCACCTAGTATTAATGGTGCTTTTGGGGACAAAGTAACACGCATGGTTAGCACTCGTTTTTCCAAACCATGCGCCATAACCATGCACGGAAAAAAAAATTGATCCAAAAATTGTGGATCTAATTCATATTTTCCTATAAAACTATAATTTTTCTCTAAGATGACCCTAAATCATTTTTCACTCGTCCCAAAGGGTATTGAGACCATTAACCTTGATCCAGGAGTAATCTGTTAGAAAATCCTGGTGTGTTAAAAGTCGAATTTCTTGGTAAGTCTATGTTCTTCGTTCTTTTCCTTAGATCTATTAATATTCCCTCTCTTGGATTCATATTTATAATTCATTGGGGATAGATATGTGTTATTTTAATTCAATAATGATTATATTTGTTTGTTTTAATGAAAGTGAATTATATCTAATTTTTGTTTTTGGAGATTCAACCTGGTTTTGTTGAAGAATTTATGTCATTCTTAATTTTCTCCATAATTTTTGGGGTGGGTGGCTTCAATATCGACTCCTATTATTATAACTTGAAGGATTAGTTTCAAATTGTTTTAATTTCTTGACATTGATTGTGAAATTGATATGAAAATAATGGTACAAACCCTCTTTAGTAATGGTTTTTGGATTTGTAAAAATTGGTTGTTGTGCAAAGTTATTTTTTAAAATATTTTAAAAAGATGATTTTAAAATGTGAATTTTTTTATTCACGGAAATGGTTCAATGGTGATATTTAAATAAAATAATTTTTTTATTAAATTTTTTTGAAAAGGTTGATTTGGAATGTATTTTCGGTATAATGATTGGTGTGTGTTCAGGTGCATTCAAGATAGATAAGGGTATGAAGTTTCCCCCATCCAAAGTGGTATGGATAAGGGTATGAACATTCCCCCATCAAAATGGTTCAACAAGTGACAACTTAGTGAAAGGATTAATCACCACTCATGAGTATCAGGAGTTCTATGGTTTCATAAATGTTTTTATTTTTGGATATGTGGAATGAAATGTATTATGCCAAAATGGTATTTGATAAATGTTTTTAAAGAGTTGTCTGGTTTCTTTCCTTAAAAACTATTTTGTTTGGAAAACTATTTTGGTGTGAAACTACTTGGATTTGATATACATTGTTAAATTTTTTTTAAAGTGTTTCATATAAAAAAATTACATAAATGTGATAACACATTCTATCATAGTGTCGTGAGTAGTTAAGTAATTTGGGGAAACCCTACTGAGTTTCATTACTCACCCCTGCTTGGGAACTTTGGTGAATTTTTAGTTTTTATTTATTGAGACACAGGTAAAGGAAATTTATCTCATTTATTTATTTATTTCATCATGATATTTTGGTATGTATTGTGGAGTTGGATTTTGCATCATGTTGGGAGCAATAGAGTTAGTGTCTTGGTATCTTTGAGCTTTGTTAGTTTTTCCTTCTGATATATACTATGATATTGGGTTTGGTTTCTACTATGTACTCTAGTTGGTATGTTATTGGTTTAGTTAATTATCAGTTATATACATTCTTTTCATTCATAATTTAGTGTTTGTTTGGTTATTTTATACCTGGATTGGTTGTTTTAGTTTTAAAGGTAAAACTGTCCCCCAACTGTTTATAAAGCCCTTGGCATTTATTTCCAGCCTTTGGTGTCTTGGGGTGTCACCTAAAGCCAAGTATCAATTACGCCTCATCTCAAGCTAATGAGGAGGGGAACGATGTTACATAAAACAAATACATATATTCTATATCAAATAAATATGCATGCTCTATATCAATAAATACACATTATCTATATTAATAAATACACATGCTCTATTTTAAGGAATAAAATACTCTATATCTAAGTGACTATCATGATATTTGGAATTAAAATGAGTCATGAAATTTATAAAACTTTCATATAACAATATATTGATACTCCAAACAATGAACTAGGTATGAAAATAAAATTAATTTATACATTGTGTGTATAATAAAAATAAATAACTTACAAATTCATACCTAAGATAGAGTGTGTTAAATATGGGAAACACATTGAAACAGTCCAAGGAACATATCACTACTATAATTACTATTAGTGGTTTTAGGTTTGGTTAAATAACCTTTTACTCTCAATCCTTTATTGATTTACAAACAACTATAATTTAACTATTTTAAGGTGTGATATGAATCATGAGATTTTAATCAATACCTATGTAAAACCATTTTTATTTTGAATTATCAATATCAAAAATATTAAAAAACCTATCCCCAAACTTACTCCTTTGCCTATAAATTAGTTAAACATTATTTTTAGAAGTTTTTTAAAAATAGTGGAAGTGGTTTTTATAGAAAATGTTAAAGGGGGAAAGGTGAACCAAAATGAAAATTTTAAAAGGAGATAAGTTTAAAAGATGAAATAATTTATCCAAAATAAATTCTTTACCCAACCCTTTTTGAACTAAATCTAGAGAATCTATTAAAATGGTAGGTTATATATATTTATTGAAACTAAATAGTTTATAGTTTAAATGATTTCTTCATACTTAATCAACCCATCCATCACCTTGAAACCAATGCAATAATTTTACCAAAGGTTAAGTATAGATCGTCAACTTATAACTCATTCAGGTTATAGTAGAAATAGATGCTCATCCTTTACAAAATATAATAATATATCAAGAGGGTAGGATTAAATTAAAAACATAAAAACCCATAAAATTTTTTTATAATAATAAATTTATATTAAAAGAGTGTGTTTAACACCTTCAAACTTAGAATAGAGTGATATATCCCAGTATAAACCAACCAACACTTCAATATCATAAAATCCATGTGGTATATGGAAGTAACTTAGATGTGCACCACATACTAGAGTAAATGAATACCACCAAGGAATACATTATCAGCATTCAATTTTATGAAATTTATAGATGAGGTTGAGAATCATTCTTTATAGTATTTATAAAATAAAAAAATCATAAGGCCTCATAGACAATCAATTTGGTAATGAATACTTAAAGCTTCAACCCAATAGTTATTACATATTACTAATCATGATTATTTAAGTTAAACTTTAATATGAGTATCAAAATACCTATAAGAGGTATATTTTTACCAAACCATATATCAATTCACATTAGGACAACAAGAGTAACTCAAGGAAAACACATAGTTCATATGAAAATCCATTTAAAATGATTGATTTATTATACCAAAATGCCTTAGAAATATTTTCAATTCATATTTCCAAAAAATGATTTTATAATTTATCATTTTTTTAGAAAAAAATTTGAATTCATGTTCAAGCGTAACTTCAAAATTTACCTAAATGGATGAGAACACCTACCACAACCATCAGCGAGCTTGTAACACCCCCATGTTACTATTGTTTTAAATATTGTTTAATTTTGGGATATTTTTTGAATTTTGAGGGTTTTGAGTAAAAAATAGGAAATTTCTAAAAAATTTATTCAACTACACTATTACCACATGGTTAGGGAAAACCATTTATATTTTTAAAGAAATTGTGTGTGGTACTACATACCAATTATAGAGGGGTTATTCATGGTTGGTGCATGGTTCTTCAAACCATGTAAATTCTTTAAAAATTTGTATGAATCAATTTTGGGAATGTATTTAACCTACACAATTGGTTCATCATTAAAATAAATCATATATCAAAACCATGTGAGTTTCATAGGTTTCATCCAGTGTATTTCACATAATTGGTGTACTATTTTTTAAACGGCGCGACCTAATCATGTTTCCTAACCAATTTCACTTAAAATTTTAATTGACCATTTCACCCTCCTTGATTTAAATTGTTCCCTCTCACCTTACCCTCCCATTTGGGTTACTATATCTCTTAAGAGATTAATGGGGAGATCCTTCCTTAACACCCCCTCCCTCCTTGATTTTAGATCCTCTTCCTTAGATTCCAAGTTTTATTCCAAGGAAAAATCATCATCTTCTCCTCCTTCAACCTCTATTTTATTCTCTCAATCATTTATCCTAGTTTTTCTTCATTCCCTAGAACCCTATATACTATGTAAAGGTGATTTAGTTATTAATTTTTTTCTAACCTGGGATTTTGGTTAGTATTGTTCTTGTAGAGGGTGATTCTTTTCTATATTGGTGTTTTTCATTAAATGTTACATTTTGTGATTGCTTTTCTATTATATTAAGGTAGGTGTTTCTATTATCTTACTTTATTTTAAAGTTCCTTAAATGATTAGTTTTTAGAAAATTATTTTCAATTATTATGGCTATATATGGTATTTATGAAATGTCTATAATATGTTTTATATGGTATCATAGACTGTCATAAAAGTTTTCCAATGAATTTCAAATATTTCTTTGAAATAAGTGTTCAAACATGTTAACCCCCTTGTGTAAATTCCTAAGAGGATTTATTATAATGGTTTTTAAAGAAAACATATGTATTTGGCTTTGATTTAATTTGTAAAGGAAGAACTTGTATTTTAAAAGATGGTTTTGTGGATAAAAATTAATTTTTTTCTCAAAATGATTTCTAAAGGAATTTTTTAAGTAATATTTTTCTAGTAATGAAAAGATTCTTAAAATTTTGAGTTTTATTTATCCAGAAGTCTAATTCTGAACCATATAAAATAAATGGTTTAATTTTTTCCCCTCACTTATGCCCCTTTTTATTTGTTTCTCTATTTAAAGGGTGTTTTTTTATTATGAAATGGATATATGATGATAAGGTAGTTGTTTTGTGCGATGGTGATGGAGGTGTGGTGAGATTTATGATTCATTATTTATTAATGTATTCATTAATCGTCTCTTTATTTTTTTCTCACCTACACTTTAAAATTTCTCATGGGAACTTGGGTAACTAAGTGGGATATCTTGATTCACGGTATACTCATTTTCTCACACACTAGCTAGTGTAACCTAATTAATGGCTTTTTCTGGTTAGTGGGTTCCTTCAAGGAGGCATGTGTGGAAAATTTGGGTGGCTTGTGATTTGGTTTGGATACAACTTGGTCCTGAAGTTGGTCTCTTATTGTGATAGTGTGGTTTGGATCATCTCACATTAGGACCTAAGGTATATCCCATGACACTTATTCCTTGATTTGTGGTTCTATATATGGGATTCCCACTTCACATATATTCATATACTCTTGTACTCATTTTTTTAGAGAAAAATTTGTGATTTTTATTTCTATTCATTATTTTGAAATATGGTTTCCTTATTATACTGTTATTTTACTCCTTTATGGGTCAATTTTTTTCCAAAATGTTTTATGAATATATTTCAGAATTTTTATTTCAAATAAAAGAAAAAAAATTGTCTTTGAATGAGATTTTGTGAAAGGTTATGGAAATAAATGAAGACAGGATTTAAATGGTATTTAATGATTTTATAGATCTTAATTTTGAAATTTTTAAAGTGTTTCCATTATTTAAAAATATATTTCATGTGGTTTTATAAAAAAAAAATTCTTATGACAAAAATATAATATATTTGGTCTTTTCTCATTGCTATAAAATTAAAAACATTATTTTCTAATGTATTTAAAAATATAATTAATAAATAAATTTATAAAATAAATTACATATAATCCTTGGTGGGATCTTACAGGTACTGTTAGCTCAAACCTTTCATGCACACTCATGTGTGTATGTATAGTCCTCATGTTTTGTATAGGTAATGAGTTTCAATTCTAGAATATTTATCACTTTCTTGGGTTTTCGATGGTGATTTAGGATGTGGTGAGTGAATGTGGGTTGTGTAAAGGTGCATGTGTAGTATGGTTCGTGTTGTTTTAATTATTTTGGGATATTGATACATCATCTAAATGAACTAATTTTTGTATTGATTTTGAATTGGGATGTGTTTTTTATTATGCATGTTTATGTAAATGAAATGATTTTTTATTTTTTATGACTTTCTTTTTTCTTCCTTTTATTTGGTTTCATTTATATTATTATACAAGGAATTCCAAATTATGAATTCTTTGTTTTGTATTTTTATAAAAGGATATACTATTTATTAACTCTAATTTTAGGAAAAAATAATTCCCATAAAGTTTTTCTTTGATTCTTGAGAACTTGTCACCAACTTGTGGGGAACAAGAATTCTCTTTGACCGTGTTGTGGGCTAACCCAAGTGGTGTAGAAATTTGACCTAGGATGGTTCATAAAAAAATGGTATCAAATCACCCTTTTTTAATTTTTGGTGAATCTTGGTGGTATGGAGATATTATTGTCATAACTCAAGAGATAAATCATTAATAAGTCCTCAATCACCACCTTCTATGATTAAACTTGAGTTTTTATGGGTGTTTAGGGTTTGAGGCATGGATTTTGATTCCACTTTTGATTTTTTTTTATGTATTTTTATGTAAGTAAATGTTATTTTTGTCCCCAAATAGTTATACAAGTGATTTTGGGGGTTACTTTATTTTTGGGATGGAAATTTGAAGAGGAACTAGAGTTGCACAGTTATCTCACACATTATAAGTATTCTTATAAAATCCCATGTGAATGGTTCTGAAGAGTTAATAGGGAATGTTTCATGGTTTTTACATGGCTTGATGAACCATTTAGGTTAGACTACACAAAAATTTATATCTCTCTCAAAATATATTTTTTGACCAATTTTGATTCTAGATCACTCTTAAAGTCATTTCCACTTTTTATTGTGAATTAAAAAGGGGGTTGATGAGGTTTTTATGGGTTTGAAATAGATTTTTCTTGGTATTTGGTGTTGACTTTTTTCTTATGGAAGAGGTTTTGAAGGGTTTTTACGTAAATATATGGTATTTCATAAAAAAATTATTTTAAAACTAGTTTAGTGGGTTGTTTTAGAAATAATTTATTTGTTTTTTTTATAGTGTCTTTTATAAGGTGGTTGATTTCATTATAGTATTTAGAAAAAAAATTGAAATAGAAGTGTGATGATATGTAAATATTGTGAAACAATTCCATTTAATTTATAAATGATATTTTATTATCATTAAATTGTGAAAATATTTCATATAAATTTTTAAATGGGTTGAGGAGTTTTTCTAAGGATTATTTTTTTTCAAATGGATAATTATTTTTCAAATGTGTACCTGGGAAAAATAAGTTTCAAAATTATTATTTTATATTGGTACTTTAAAATAAGGTATGATTTATATTATGTTATTTGTGAGCTCTATTTTTAGGGTTTTATGTATTTGGATTTAACCCTTAGTTCATAGAGGGACTATTTTGTTTAAAATATGGGGCATGGTTCAATTACATTCATGTCTTGTGTTACTTGAAAATTGATTCTTGGAAAGGTTGACCATGCTGTCATGACACGTAAAATTGATTATGATTTATAAGGATGATTTATAGTATAGGGAAGGCCCTAGGTTGTCTCAAAAGGAGCGTTGGTGGTTTTATAGTGTGAATTCTAAATAAGAAGAATCAAAGAGGGGGTGGTTTTGAAAACAGTTTTAAGAAAATGACATGATTTAAAGAGTTTAATAGTCAGTAAATAAAGGTGGTGTTTTAGAATTATGAGATAAGGAGATAATTTCAAGTTTACTACACATCTTGGTGTGTTCATATTTCTGAAAAATACACATTGTTTAATGTAACCCTTTAGTTAAGGGTTGTCAAGATCTCAACTTTCCTCTTGCCTCTTAAAAAGATGCTCAAAGAACCACCCCTTAACACAACAATCATGTTGTCAAGATTTGGGTATCAAACATAGAAAATAAAGGATACCAAATAATACTGGAATATTATATATGTGTGAGATAAATAGGACTCTTGTCTTGTCAAATCAGAACAATAAAAGATTCTTACTTGAAATCTCAACCCAATCAGTGTTGAGATAAAAAGTGTTTCACTTATTATAACAAAATAAATGTATTCAGAGGAGAATAGCATAAAACTTAAACATAAGTGAAATATTTATCAAAACAATTATAGAAACCCAATATAAGAACAAGTGTCGAAACTCCCTCTCAAGTATGTATAGCTCCCTCTAAATGATCATCCACTGTTTAGCTCACCATCGAGAGGAGGGAAGTCGGGTGGAACTCCTTCTTCATCCTTGATCCCCCTATGAAGATAGGGCCCTCTATAACATCTATTATTATGAGGAGACTCCTCTAGGACTCCAAAATAGTAGATCTTGGCTTCTGTTTCGAACTTCCAAATGAGGTTCCCATGGTACCTTTTTATAGCCAAAATGGAACATGGTTTTTACCACCCTATTTTTCAGATACTACTTATGTCTCAGTTTTTGAATAGTATAAAGCCATATTACGACTTTAACAAAAGATAATAGATGTTGTAAGACCTCTTTAATATCTCTATGTCAAATTTGGATGCCATTAGACATCTGTATTGGGAGATATGGTCAAAAGATAGAACCAAACTTTTGAATTTGGGAAGATTCTATCCCCTGGACAGAATGGTTTGAATAGGCCATCAGATGGATGAATTGGGCTTAGGTTCCTTGATAAGAGTTGTATTAAATTATATTATGGAGTGGAACATAAAGTTTCATCCCATTTTGATGCACTTAATTCTTGTAATTCCCAAAACAGTGGATAGATGTCCATGGGATTCCATGAAGTTTGGCTCATTTTTCTTATAGATCATCTTCAAGGCCTCCAAATCACCTCCACCTTCAGTGAAAATACCAAAACAAATACAATTATACATTTTAAAAGTGATAAAAATAAAATAAATTAATCAAAAATGAAGTGAAATGTTTTATTATATTTGAAATTGACAATACAAAAGAAGTTTAGCACAGTGGTGTAAGGGTGAAAATGAAACAGTGAATCGCAGTGTGATCACACCCCCACACCTAAACATTGTCACTCCTGGGAAAAATCACCTTTCCATAAATTATGCATGTAGATATTTCCAACTTCATAAATATTTAACATTCAATTAAAATTTAATACCTGATAGAAATGTGATCAAATCAAAAATCACAACGATGAGTTATTCTCTGTGAGCATGGAAAAAGGCGTCTCAAAAATTGTATCAGAATGAAATTCCAAGAGATGCATGATACCAATTGAAGAAAATAATTCAAAAACTAATCATGTCACTAATTCTCCACGTGTGTGTGTGACAAAAATTTCATTCTATTCTTTTTACTTTCTATCGAGTAAATATAAGTTATTTTAAAAATTTTCTACTTATATGATCCTTTCCACCTAAGCTACCCCACATCCTTTGAAATAAAATTTCAAGACCCACTCACTTAATAATTCCTAGAAGTCAAACCATAATCTCCCAACCTATATATCCCCATATGATGTACATTTCATCACTCCCCTCATTTATTTATTTTTTCAAAAGTTGCACTTGGAACAAATCTCACACTATTCTCCCAAACCATGTTTGATCTCCTCACAACACTAATTATAATAGTTATAACAAGATCAAAGGTCGAGGGAGTGTGTTTTTTGACCTTCCCAATATACAACCTTTTTTAGGGAATACAAAAATATGATAATAGGTACACATGCATAGGTCAATCTAGTACAGTAATGAAATAGATCGAATAAGGAACGAATGTATAGAAAATGATTTTTTAAATTAGATAAAGATCAACCTAACTTATATTTACCCTTTATTAAGTATAAATTTTCACACTTCATGGTTGGGTGCAATGTTTTGTGGAGAAATTAAGTGACAAAATTTCCTTAACTATTCAAACAAATGGGTAACACTCTTCTCAAAGGTTTCAAAATTATACAACCATTAAAATCATCAACAAAGAACTAGATTTCAAAAAAAAAGTCACACCACAGTGTTGGATTCTTGCTAAAGTTCACATTACATCAAAAAAATTAAATGTTAAAAAAACATGAAATAAGGAAATTATACATGAATTTTCAATAATTTTCATTATTTAATGGGCATCATTTCCCATGATAATGTGGGTATAAAAAATATTATTTTGGCACAAAAGAGAGGTATAAAATAGGTGGGAAAGTGACAATACTATTCAACAAGAAAAAATGATGAAAATTCTTAACTAACCTAGGAATGTACCCATCCCCACAAACACACACACCTAGAGTGTGTAGTTTCATTGTTGTATAAAATATTTTTAAATGAATGAAAAAAATAAAATAAGTATAAATGATAGGTAGAACCTGGATTATTAGCAGTGCAACATTGAGTTAATATACTAAATGTTGCTCATTGAAAACCTACATGAAAACTTAGAGAAAATAATATAAGAAATTTATTACTAAAATTATAAAGAAAAGTAAAATAAGGATAAATCTTAGATTAACCACCCAAGTGAGGCCTAGATTTTGACTACCTCCGGATGGGCAGTTCCAGTGGATTATCCCCAATCTGATGGTGGGTTGAGTTTCTTTGAGAGGAAACCATAGAACTTATTTTGTTAACATTTCACTTCTTCCTTATTATTGAGGACTCCATGGATATATTATTCTAAATCCTCTCCCATTTTAATGAGATAAAACTTACATTGTGGGGCTAGGTAAAAGAATGAGGCCTCCTCTTTCATGGTTTCCACTTGCACAACCTCTTCATTATTCCCCAATGATTTCTTTAAGTATGTTTCATTAATGGTATAAAATGGAAATTCATAGCTTAATTATATTTAAATAAAACTAAAATATAAATAATCATTATCAAATTCATCTATTTCAATGTAGTAATATTGTGTCTTAGTTAGCTCCAACAAAACCATTTTCATCTCTTCTTCTAACCCCTCCGATAAATGCTTTGCATTTTTAGGGAGTGAATGTGAAATTGATAGGACATTGATCTCATATAACTACTTAATGGTAACATAATCATATGAGTAATGGACTTTTACATGCCAATCAGTATCATCGATGGTCATGAGATACTCACTGTTCAAGAAATCATTAATTAATAAGCATGCATGACATTTTTCTAGACCACTACAAAATTCAATGCATGATTAAGTACCTAGAATGTCTATAAATGATGAAAACTCGATAAGGGGATTAGAGGAAAGAAAATAAGTTTTTTCATCCATGTTATGCATCTTAATTTTAGTTTCTAATTTTGTTCCAAAAGAAGTGGGATTTAGAAAGGTTTTAAAGTTGCGGTGTGTCCTTCTTTAAAGGGTTGTCTTGTGTGTTTCGGTGTCATTGACATATGGTCCTCTCCAGTTTGGGTTTTAAAGGAGGTAAATATCCCATATTATAATGCATCATGCACCAAACCTATTCAAAAAATATATAAAAACACAAAAGGATTGAAAAGGTAAATACATATTCACAAAATTTACAAATATCTAATCAAAAACACGCACTAAAAACCGAAGTTCTCCCCAGAAATGATGCCAAAATTTAACCACACTGTCATGACACGTTAAATAGATTATTATTTTAAAGGATTATTTATAGTATCTGGAAGACACTAGGTTGTCTCGAAAGGAGCGTTGTTGGTTTTTAAGTGTGATTTTTTAATAAGAAGAACAAAAGAGGGGTGGTTTTGAAAACAATTTTAAGAAGATGACTTGATTTAAAGAGTTTAATAGTTAATAAATAAAGGTGGTGATTTAGAATTATGAGATAAGTAGATAATTTCAAGTTCATTACACATATTTGTAAGTTCATCATTATTAAAAGTACACATGGTTTAATGGAACCCTTTGGTTGAGGTTTCTCAAGATCTTGACTTTCCTCTTGCCTCTTAAAACGATGCTCAAAGAACCACCCCTTGACACAACAGTCATGTTGTCAAGGATTGGGTATCAAACATAGATATAAAGGATAAAAAATCATAATGAAATTTTATGTATTTTTTATATAAATAGGACTCTTGTCTTTTACAATCAAAATAATACAATATTCCCACTTGAAATCTCAACCCAATCGGTGTGGAGATAAAAAGTGTTTCACTTAATTATAACAAAATAAATGTATTCAGAGGGGAATAATGTCAAAGTTAACCATAATTGAAATATTTATCACACAAATTAAAGAAAAATAGTATAATAACAATTTCTTGAACTCCCTCCCAAGTATGTGTAGCTCCCTCAAAATGATCGTCCATCGTTTAGCTCTCCATCAAGAGGAGGAAAGTCGGGTGGAACTCCTTCTTCATCCTTCATACCCCTATGAGGATAGGGGGCTCCAGAACTTATAGGATGATTAGGATAGTCCTATAGGAATCCAAAATGGCATATCTTGGATCTTGGTATGAACTTATAAATGAGGTTCCCATGGTTCTTTTTTATATCCAAAATGAACATGGTTTTGAGCACCCTGTTTCTGAGATAACACTTTTGTCTCGGTTTTGGAATAGTATAAAGCCATATCACGACTTGAAAAAAATAAAAGAGTTTTTTGAAGGCCTATTTAATATCTTTATGTCATAATTTTATGCCATTAGACATATGTATTGGGGGATATTGTCAAAATAACAAACCATAATTTTGAATTTAGGTTGATTCTGTACCATGGGAATAATGGTTCGGATGAGCCATCAGATGGACAAATTGGGCTTTGGTTCCTTGAGAATATTTGTATCCAATTATGTTCTGGATTTTTCCACAAAGTTTTATCCCATTTTTATTCACTTAGTTCTTGTAATTCCCAAAATATTGGACAGATGTCCATGGGATTCCATACATTTTGGCCCATTTTTCTTATAGATCATCTTCAGGGCCTCCAAATCACCTCCACCTTCAATGAAAATATCAAAACAAGTATAATTTATCATTTTAATAGTGATAAAAACAAAATAAATTAATCAAACATGAAGTGAAATTTTTTATTATATTTTATATTTATAAAACAAAATAAGTTTAGCACAGTGATGTAAGGGTGAAAATGAAACAGTGAATCACGGTGCGATCAATGGTCAATAAAGGAAGTAGAAGGATTATATATATAGGTTATCCTATATGTGAGTCCTATAATAATATATAAAAGATACATTTACTTATATACTCTAACTAGACTCTAAATATAGTGGTGGACTCAAAAAAATTCTTCTCCTGGACCATGTTTTCTATTTCTTGAATTGGTATTTTCCTTCTTTATATGGAGATGAAGGTTTGGTTGAAGAGGTGTAATGGGTAAAGTGGATTGATGGAAACCTAAATTATATTTATTCTACTAAATATTAAAGGGTAATATATTTCTAAATTTTTATTTTTTTAATAACATGAGTAAGGTGGGAATCCATGGTTTCTTCTCAGTTTCATGTAGATGTGTCATAGGAGTTCATTAAGATGATCTTCATTCTGGGGTTCTTCTATGAGGTTGTGAAGTTGGAGAAATCTATTTATATTTTTAACCTTAAATAAGGTGAATTAATTTTGAGGAAGTATCAATCATTTTTAAGAGTTTCTGTTCTTATTTCCAGAGATAGTCATTGGTGAATATAAAAAATCTTGTTCCTTAATAGGTGGTCTTTTCCCAGATCTCAAATTAGTTATGATTTGATTTGGATGAATATCCTTTAAGTAGGTGGTTAAATAATATATTTATATTTAAATTGATCATTCTCAATAAATGGTGATGGGTGATACCTTAAATTGAGGGTAACTCATTGGGAGTGGATTGGGAGTTTGATCAGCCCATGTTGGAAGTGAAAGTTGGTGAGGGTTAATCTTCTTAGGACCCTAGTGTTTCTTGTAAGAATATTATACCTCTTCTGTGCTTTCAGTGTGGGGCTTGAGGAAACTCTGATCCTTTATACTTGAAATATATGAGGACCAACCTTTTCTTGTCATTGAGGCCATCTTTATATGTTTTATAAGTTGAATTATTGAATAAATTCTTGACTGTAGATTATTTTGGAGTGATCAACTATTTTTTTGGATTACTTTTTAGAATTTGGGTTCTATTGTAGATTTTCATATGACCCTTGATATATATTTACTTTATATTTCATACTTGATCTCCTTTTGTGCATTGTTAGTTGTTCTATGGTTTTTCTCATTTCTGGTTGGTGGAACATTATTTCTTGAGTTTTTTGCATGTGATAGATTTATGGTGAGGTTTGATCATGGATAGAAATGCATGGGAAACCTTGGGTGTGTTATTAGGTAACTAGGTTATGTGATTAACCAATTTGGATTACACGTTGTATGGAATATGGCTTGGTTCTGTTGGGTTCACTATGATCTGGGTGTCTGAGTGATGATAAATGTACTGGGTTATATACACAGTATGGTTGTAAGCTATAATATATCCTGTATTTTTTGTGATTTCATACTCTATCCCACCCATGTCGATTAGGTATATTGACACCTAGTGGACTCTGAGAGGGTGTTTTCCCTAAAATATAGGTTGTAAAGGGATGTATAGCTAATTACACCCTTTATTCCTGCTCTCTTCTCCTGATAGTACTATAATCTAGTATGCAAGGTGGTTAGATTTCCCATATATGTGTATAGAGGGATATAATGGATTTTGGTTATTTCACACACTTGTATCTCCAAATATTTTATCTAAAGTATTATTATTTGTATGATGTGTGTGGGTTGTTATGGTTATAGTTACATTTTTAGTGTACGGTCTATGATGAATTGAGGTATAGTGCTTGATGTATGATATAAGACATGTGGGCTATAGTGGATATTTGAAACTACTTGGTTACTATATAGAGATATGGAATGGGGTAATGAGATGATGTGTTGCATGAGATACATATTGTGAGACTTATCCTAAGTGTCTTCAGGCTAGATTCTATTGGAGAGAGATGGCTCAAGACATACAACATTGGGGCAGAGAAAAAACCAGTAGGGAAGCATTATCAGGGTACCCTATTTTTATTTATAATAATATATGATCCATTTTATGTGATACTTGGTGATAGATAGCCATAGTAAGTATGGAAACATAGTATGCCTTTTTAGGTGGAAAGTTAGTTTCATTTGTTGTTCACTAGGCTTTAGTATGCTTTATTTATCTTTTTCATGAGGGGATCCAGGGAGGATCCTACTAAGTGTACCTATTATGATAACCCTACATATATATAAACTATTTTTTAGGTATGAAGTATTCGGTTGGTTATCGAGATGAATATTACTAGTTTATGGTTTTTCAAGAGCTATTTGGGCTTTATGGTCATTGTTGTGTTTATATTTTGGTACTTGTAGTTCCTTTTTAGTTGTATCAGTTTTGTATGCCATTACATGTTTATACTTGGGATTTATTTTATATTTATGGGAAGGATTTTATTGGTGTATCTATCTTATATCTATCTTCTTCTTGTTCTCTTAGAGGTTAATGCCTTCTATTTTTATGTTAATTATACCCCTAGTGCTTATCACCAACCTGTGGCCTATTGGATGTGGGTTTTGGGTGGCCACCATGTCCCTCATCTCATTATCAGACCAATAGGGGTTACCTTGGGGGAGGGGTTCATAAAAGGGTGGTATCAAAGGTTTAGTTTGATGGATATGATGGATTTTGGATTTAGGAATAGGTGGGGACTACATGGGTTTGTAGGGAAATGGTGTTAGCTAAATTTTGTAACAATGTAAAAAAGGATACTGGTTGTGACATGGGTACTTAGGTCCCCCTATGATCTAATTCACATACCTTTAAGTTATTGATCCTAATAACTGAAGTGATATTAGTTGTGGGGTATCTACCTAGGAAAGTATCATGCATCATTATTATTTATGTCTATGTTTGAAATGTGTATAAATTGGGATTGGTTTAAACATTAAATGAATAAATAAATTGTTTATTTATTTAATGTTAAATATTACATATTCTAGGTTTAAGATTATCTAACCTTTTATTAAATAGGGCTCTAGGTCGACATACTCATCGGTTTCACCCTGAATATGTTTGGAAGGATGTGATAGCAGATCACCACAGAGTAGATATTGACAATGATGACACTTATAGGAGAATACTCCGATATTTTCAGCACCATAGTTTGAAAAAATATGATGGCTAAATTTCTAACTTAGTCAAATAAGACTATTTGGGGGAGGTTAAGATAGCTTTTAGTTCGATCCATGCTTGGATGGGGCATTGGGTTTCTTTGGTTGTGATGATTCTGCATAGAGTAGTGAGGTAGCGGTGGATTATTTTACTCATGAATCATGAGGATTCAGTAGTATCATGGGAGAATTTCAAGGACCATTTATGAGTATAGTTTATTTATTTTACCACAAAGGAATCCAGTCACCAATATATTTTTACCCTTCTATAGGGGAGTTCAAGTGTGTGTGGGGTTTGGATCTGTTTCAATACCCTTCTCTAATATACTTTAGACATGTTGTGTTATGAACTAGGTTGGGCATCCATCCGACCCAACACCAAACTAGGTCCATGAAAAGGCCTGAGATGTGTTCTTGACCCTCCCAAGCTAGAGTCTATAACCAAGAATAAAATATATCATAGTGGGAATTATTTATCCTAATAAACAACTAGGATCAAATAACCAAAAAAAAGTGTTCAACATAAACTTGAAATAACTGATCTCAATTAATACATCAAAATGATCCCAATACCATAACAGTAGAACCAAGCATAACTAAAAAACTAAAACTAAACCAAAAATGACATGATCTCTATGTGACACCTTGTTCTCTACCAACCATATCCAAAGGAAAACCCAAACCATAAACCTAAACCTTCAAAACAACTTGATTCTACTAACACCAAGTGGCATAAGTAGGGTGTGAGAAAAAATAGTTATATAGGTAAGCACCACATAGTCCATATATTTCCTTTCCTGAAAAAATCCATAAAAAATGTTTTGAAATAAATTTAGAAAATAGGGTTTTATCATTTTAATGAAACAAACATAGCTTTCTAGGAGAATCCACTTTTAGAAACAAAACACACTGCTTTTCTTTTTAAAATGGTTTTCTATTCTAAAATCTAGTTTAAAAAACTAAAACCCAAGGAATAATCCATACCAGGAAATAAAAAGGGATATGTTGGAAATAAGGGAAATAGAACAAGTAGGCGTAAACTAATAGGGGTAAAACGCAAAGTGCATTAGAAATAAAACAGAACATACATATAGATAATCATGGGAATTTTCTAAATATATCTATAATAAATCCTTGGATATAATTGGTTCAGAATCACTTACCAGCATATGGGGTATCTTCATAGTCAATAACCAACTATATACTCTAAACTATCCTCACTAGTGGTGTAAGGGCCTAGATCCACATGGGTTGACCCTATGTGTGTTCTCAAAGACCGAGGTTCTCAGAGGAGGCTCAAAGGAAGTCCAAAGGATTTTAGATGTGAATTTTTGGAAATGGGAATAATTGTACACCATGTAAGTATTTAACATCATGTAAGTCAAGTTCATGACATGTAAGTTTTGGGGGTTAAATAAATAAAAAGGCGACATTTTTTTTTATGGAACCAAACCCTGAGGATTAAACGACATAAAAGGGGATTACACATCATGTAAATCCCTAATGCTATAAGTTTTATATGTTTTTAGCCACATGGGTTTGTCAAAACCTATGGCTGCAGTGCCTCTCTCCCGATTCCAAGTGACCTAGAGACCCCCTCTTTAATGTTTTGGTGATTCCTTAATCAAGGATATATCCCTAGCTTCCCTTCTTTGATTCTTCGTTGATCCAAGGTATTTTTTACCTCTGTTCTTGCAATTTTTTCGATTTGTTTTCTCTTATTACTCTTTTCCAGGTGATGTAACTCGATTTCCATGTTCTAATGGAGTTTGTTTAGTTGTTTGTTTTATGAATTTGTGGTGTATCATCCTTTAGTGGATTTAGATCTTGTGGGAGAGGTGATCGGGATCTATAGTGTTTTTATATTCTTATGCAAAGAACATTTACACCCTTTTGAGGTAGGGGATTCATTGCTTATTTATTTATGTACATGAAATCATAGATCTAGAATGATTTATTCCCTTTTATTATAATTAAATTAACCTAATAGCTACTTGAAATGGATTAAATAATTGGTATTGATCACTTGGTGATGTTTTTGTTTGTACCATGATAACGGGTTGCCTCTTGATTTTCTAGATACTTTGATATCAATTCAATGCTAATTTTTCTTGATTTATCATGTGAATTTCTAAAAAACATAAATATATAATTAATTGATAATTAATTATCTAAAATATTATAGAGGCATGTTTAATGAATCTGGTTGTTGATGAAATTTGATGATAATCAAATTTATGAAAGTATGCATGTTTAATTTAATTGGTTAAGGAAACTCAAGCATATTAATGCTTGTCGATAAAATTATTAAAGGCATGTTAAATTATTTGTTTAATTAATTTTTTATAGTTGTGATGGCTTGTACATTAGGTTTTCTATTTTTGGAACCTATGATAATTAATCGGTTAATTTAAGATGGAATAATAATTGGTTTTGTTATAAAATATAATGCCTTGTAGGGCTTGAGTTTTTCACTAGTTTGTAAAGTCCTGATGCCTTGTGCTTTGGAGCCCTAAGAGCTCATTATGTGTAAATGATGGATGTATTGTTCTAAGGAAAATATCCTAGTTTCATTGTTTTTTCCATTCTACTTGTGATGTGATCCTGGGATGGATGAGCTTGGAGGTCTATAGTCATATGATGGCTGAGGAGGCCTGAATGTGATGTGATCCTGGGATAATTAAGCCAAGAGGGTTGTTGTAGTATGAAGGGTAGGGATGTATGGTTGTTGTGGTGTCAAGATGAATCAATATATTCATGCAGGTGTCGGGGAGTACATCGTAGATAATGGAAAGAGATAAATCTGGGCTTACCATTAATATGAAATTTGGATGCTTGTTTAAATCAGGTTGTTTGTCTAATCTCTAGGTTGTTTGTTTATCTTATTTCCTTTTCCCACTACCTAAGTTAGATGTATGTGCTTGGTTTGTGAAATTTTTTGTTAGCTTAGGATTTTTTTCAAAATTACCTAGTAATATGGAAAGTAATAATTTTAAAAAAAGAATAAATATTTAACCCATGGGGTAAAAGCTTGATGGGATGAAAAGCTAAGGTTATAATTATGAGAAGCTATAGACTTAGTTTGTTTTTCCTAGAGGGAATGGAACTTTGTTGTGATGCTAATGAAATGTAATGTGAAAAATGTAAATGGTTAATTAATGGTTAAGAATTAATTAACATAAAGTGAAACTGATGAAGAGGAATAAAATAACATAATGTATCTCTTTAAATGGTTGTGTACCTATAGGATATCTGGTCTTAGTAGTGGAAGCTAGGAGTCTGAGAGACATTAGTTGTAGTTGAGTCTGAGAATAGGTTATGCCCATAGTATGGTTTTGATCTATATTATGTCATGTACATTTTTTGTTTTTATATGCTACTCCACCCTATTGGTTAGGGAAACTAACACCCCAGGGATTCTGATCCATGGTCGGTGTTTTCCCCAACATCCCGAAGGGAGGATGGATGGCTGACTATACCCTTTTACCCCGCTCTCTTCTCTTGGTAGTTACTTGTGCTAGTATGAAAGGTAGTTAGTTTTCCCCATATATGTGTGTATAGGGTTGTAATATCTTATGGTTATTTTTACACATGTATTCTAGATATAGTTTCCTAAGGAATACTATAGGTATAGCATGTGTGGGATGTGATGTATTGAGGTTCCATTCTCACTGTCTGGGTTGTAATGGATTGAGGTATAATACTCGATGTATGGTACACATTATGCGGTCTGTGGTGGATTCTGAAAACTACCTGGTTGATTTTGGTAATGTGGACGTGATAGTGTGATGCACAAGGTGCATGCTATGGTGCTTCACCCTTGTGTCTGTGGGCTATCCTTTTGGAGAGAGATGCTCAGGGCATGTGATGTTGGGGAAGAGTA
This sequence comes from Viscum album, assembly GCA_963277665.1. Taxonomy (NCBI): domain Eukaryota; kingdom Viridiplantae; phylum Streptophyta; class Magnoliopsida; order Santalales; family Viscaceae; genus Viscum; species Viscum album. Next base: position 2,015,817,745 of record OY728130.1, on the reverse strand, counting down.
GAAAGCTAGTGGGGAAGTAATATCAGGGTACCCTTGTTATTATTTATTATATTATATACTCTTGTATGTGATGCTTGTTGAGAGTAGCCATAGTGAGGCTGAGAACTTAGTAAACCTGTTTAGTTGATGAGTTGGTTTCACTTGTTGTTCATTTTGCATAGTGTGATTTATTTACCTTATGCATGAGAGGATTCATAGAGGATCCTACTGAGTACACTCTTATACTCACCCTACTTATATATAAACTATTTTTTAGGTCAGTTGGAGCATGTTGAAGATCAAGATGGTTACTACTCACTTGGGTTTTAGTAGGAGTTGTTTGAGCTTCATGGTCACTACTTTATTTACTTTCTTTAGAAACTTTCATTTTTTCCTTTCAGTTTTAGTAGTTCTTACATGACATTATATATGTGAACTTTAGATTTTATTATATATTGGATTCTTAGGAGGAGTTGGTTGGTGTCTAATTTATCTATCTCTTTCACATGTATTCTCCGAGAGGGTAATGCCTCCCATATTTGTGTTTATTATAACCTCGGTGTTAATCACCATCTAGGGTACTACTGGAGGTGGTAATAGGGTGTCACTATCTCTCTTCTCCCATTATTAGCCCAATAAGGGTACACCATCTGGGGAGGGGGTCATGATAGAGTGGTATTAGAGGTATGGTTGAGGGACTAGATGGAGTTTGGAGTTAGTAACCAGTGAGGTTATGTGATATGGTAGGGAAATGGTATCAGCTAAGTTTAGAAATCACTGTAAACATGGGAGACTAACTTAGAAATGGGTATTTAAGGCCCCCTATGATTTAATGCATGAACCTTTAAGCTTATAGTGTATACTAACTGAGGTGATACTAGTTGTGGATTCGAGACCTAGGAAAGTATCATGCATAATTATTCTTTGTAAATATTTTTAAATGGGTAGACCTTAGGATAGGTTAACCTAAAATGAATAAAATAAAACAATTAATTAATGTTAAAGTCATCCATATTCTAGGTTTGGGATCTCTAACTATTTTTTTATAGGTGTGGATCCATGTCTACATACACATAATGATCACGTAGAATATGTTCAGTATTTTATGCCAGTAGATCGCTACAGAGTAGAGGTTGATGACAACAGCACTTAGAGGAGGACACTCTAAGAGTTTCAGTGCCAGAGTATATAGAGGTATGATGGCTCTGTTTCAGATACAGTTATAGAAGACTGGTTGGAGGAGGTTGTGATGGCCTTCAGTTCAATCCTTTATTGAGTGGATTAATGGGTATCATTGGATATGATGATTTTGTGTGGGGTATTGAGGTAGTTTTGGTTCTTGTTTCTTGGATATCATGAGGATTCGACAGTGTCATGGGAAGAATTCTGAGAGCCATTAAAAGCTGAGTTTCTTTATTCGACCATGAAGACAGCCAATTTCCAGGAGCTTCTTACCCTTAGGCAGGGGAGATCCAGTGTGTGATAGTTCGAGATCCATTTTAGAAACCTTATATGATATGATTTGTACCTATTTTCAGATAAGGAGGTTAGGGTGAGGCATTTCGAGGAGTCCTTTCATTGAGAGATCCAGTTTCAAGTCACCCCATTTATGCTGAAGATGTATCTCGAGGTGCTGGAAATAATATATGTCATTGAGAGGATGTTATACAAAATTGTATCATCGCAAGAGGGGAGTTATCAAGATTCCTAATGAAGCATATTTGTGGTCTGTGGTTCCCAGTTGTAAGGATAGAAGATATTTTGATCAGACGAGGGTAGTTATCAGCCCTCAAAGTCTCATTTATCTAGCCCGAATGGCCCGAAGGCCTTCATTTTTATTGATTTTTGATAACCCCCTTTCAATGGATGAGGTGGAACTCTTACAAGTCCTATAGTCTCATAGATTACAAGGCCCATAGGCTTAGGAGATTACATGACCCGAAGATCGTAGGGAATTCAACCAGACTATCTACAAGGCACTACCCCTCCCCAACATCTGCATCATGATAGTAGCTCTCCACCTTTGCATGGCTGTCTGGCTAGTCTTCCAATGAAAGAACAGGCTTTTAGACATATTCCAAGGGATCAGACAAGTGTTTTTATTATGGAGGTTGAGGTCATCATTGGCGAGAGTGTCTGACCTTTCTAAGCAGCCAATGTGTGCTAGTTATTTCACTTCAGGTTCCCCTGCTGAGGCAGTTCTAACCAAGATAGCTACAGAAGGTTTCTCTAGTTTTAGATCAATAGAGATTTGATGGGGAAAGTAGAGGATATCCTTGGGATGCTCCTCATCCCTAGAGAGTAGAGTGTGTCCATGGAGGTGGTTTTCATCATGGTCATAGAGGCCATAGATCAAGTCATAGTCAGCTTCATGATTTAGTGTTGCTAGTTTTAGGCAAGATAGATATTGTTCGAGGTACCCTTTTCTTGTTTTTTACTAGGTGCATTCCTTGTTTGATCTGGGAGTGAAAAATCCTTCATATCACCTGCCCTTGTCCATGCTTTGGTACTTGAGGTAGGGAGACTTCTAGTTCCCTTGGAATTTACTACGCTAGTTGGTGATTGAGAAGAATTCTTTGATGTATGTAGATACTGTGAGCTAGTGTTGGGGCATCACCACTCTTTGGGAGATTTCCTATGTTTATGGATACAACCATATGACATCATCCTTGGCATGGGTAGGTTGTATTTGGTTCAGGCTATCATGGATTGTGTTCTTCGATGTTGATGGAGATCCAGCAGTGTTTGTTGCAGAGAGGTACCATCAAATGGGTTAGAGGAATGTTTTTTCATTATCATCCTTGATGGATGGGATGTTGTTGATTTCATTGGAGGTTTAACTATCGATTTTTTCCTGGGTTTTGATAGATTACTCATATGACTTTTTATAGGAGTTTGTAGCATTACCCCCTTGATGAGAGATTGATTTTGGGACTGAACAACAGCTAGGTGTGTCTTCTATACCAATGTCTCCATATTGAATTGTTCCACATAAGTTTTAAGATATGGGTATACAACTTTATGGTATACTGAGGTGTGGTTGTGTTCATCCAAGTCTGTCACTATGGGGTTCACTAGTTTTTTTCATAAAGAATGTCGATGGCAGTTTGTGGCTTTTATCAATTATCATTTCTTGAACCCATTGAAAGTGAACAACTGTTATCCCCTTCCATGGATTTATGATTTATTCAATCAATTGAATTGTTCAAGTTGGTTCTCGAATATCGATTTATAGTCAAGATATCATCAGATGCGTGTGAAGGATGAGGATATCCCAAAGACTGATTTCCATTATAGTCATGGGAATTATGAGATTTTTTTTATATAGTTTGGTATGAAGAATTATCCAACTGTGTTCATGGGGTTAATGAATTCTATGTTCCATGAGTTCCTGGAAAATTTCATGGTGGTTTTCATCAATTAAATCCTTGTGTACTCTATGTCTGAAAAGGAACATGCAGATCATCTTCATGTCATTTTGGGAGTTATTCGTCGTGATAAGTTGTTTGGGAAGTTTATGAAGTGTGAGTTTTGGGATAAATAATCCCATTTCTTGGGAAATTTTGTATCCCAATAGGGATTAGTTGTGAATTTTTTGAATATTTAAGCATTTTTTTCTTAGGTATCCCCCAAGACAGTGGTAGAGGTGTGAAGTTTCCTTGGTCTTTCCAGCTATTACAAGAGGTTCGTAGCTGATTTCTCTCAGGTTTCGAATCTTATGATAGTATTGGCCAAAAAGGATCATGTGTTATAATGGAATGATTAGTTTCATATGGATTTTGAGTATCTAAAGGATAAGTTAGTCAGTGGTTCAGTTCTTTGTCTTCTAGAAGAAGGATTTCAATTTGATGTTTTCTATGATGCTTTGAAACTTGGTTTGGGTTATGTTCTGATGCAACAGAGATCAGTCATTTCTTATGGGTCTCAGAAGTTGCATCCCCATGAGTGTAACTATGACACACATGATCTTGATTTGGCAGTGGTATTGATTTCACTGGAGTTGTGGAGCCATTACCTCATTGGTGAGAACTTTGTGGTCTTCATTGATCATAAGAGCCTGAGGTATGATTTCTCCCAAAGTGACTTGAAATTGCATAAGTGTCAGTGGATAAAGTTCTTACAGGATTATGACTTTGAGATTTCATATACACCTAGAAAGGGGAATTTTGTAGCTGATGATCTGAACAGGAAGTCACGTAGTGATGCAGTACCTGAATCTGGTGATTCCCATAGAGTGATAGAAGAACATTTAGCATTTCATCTAGATATAGGAGAAGTTGGGTGTAGAGGTTTTATTTTTTAGATGATGGTGTAGTCATCTATAGTGTAGTAGGTGGAGGAATCCCTATTGAGGGATCTTGAGGTGGAGGTATGGAGAGACCGAGTTTTTTTTTTTGGCAAGGCCCCTAATGGTTTGTCTGAGGAAGATTAACATTGAGAGTTGTTTCAGGGAAGGTTTTTCATTCTGTGGGTGATGCGTGAGATGGTTATCGGGTAGTTCTATAGTTAGAATTTTTCCGTACATCCTGGTGTGAAAAATATGTACTGAGCTTTGATAGTTCAGTTTTGGGGGCCTGGGTTAAAGCATGCAGGTGCATTATTTGTGTCTCGATGTTTTTTCTTCCAGAAGGTGAAGGTCAAGCACCGTGTTCCTGGTAGTTTTCTCTCATTGTTAGATGTTCCTCAGTGGAAGTGGTAGGACATATTGATGGACTTTGTTACTAGTTTTCCTCAATCTTAGTGAGGATATGAAGCTATATGGATGGTAGTGGATCGTTTTACAAAATTATCACACTTTATACTAGTCAAGGAGTATATCTCAATGGAGGTTTTATCGAGATAGTATTTGGAGGAGGTGGTGAGACTTCACGAAGTCTTGAGTAATATCATTTCTGATTAAGATCCTCATTTTACCTCTAAGGTGTGGAGAGGTCTCCTATATTATTTTGGTTCTCATCTATTCCTTAACACTTATTTTCATCTCTAGAAGGACGGTCAAATAGATTGGACCATCTAGACACTTGAATACATGTTTCACTCTTGTGTCCTAGATTTTATAGGTTCATAGATGTGGCACCTAACCTTGGTTGAGGTATCTTAAAACAATATTTTTTACTACACCATCAGTATGGTTCCTTTCAAATCCATATATGGATAACCTTTATATTCTCTATTGTGCTGGACTGGGGTCAGAGAGTCAGGAATTTTTGTGCTAGAACTGGTGCATAATATGATAGAGATAGTTTAGTTAATTCATGAGAGGATGAAGGCAGCGTAGTATCATCACTAATCCTATGTTTATCATATGTGGAGACCTATAGAGTTTGGTGTTAGGGTTCATGTGTTCCTAAAGGTGACTCTCCATCATGGGAAATGAAGCTTTGGTCATGGGAGTAAGCTTTATCCATATTTTTTTAGTCCTTTTGAGATGTTATATCATGTTAGAGTTGTGGAATATCAGATATCACTTCCCCCATAGAGAAAACGGATACATGATGTTTTTCACATGTCTCGTCACCATCATTATCTTCATAGAGACTCTCATGTCATCTATTGGGGTGAGATCGATGTTGATGATGATGTGACCTTCAAGAAGAAGCCTATAGAGATCCAATACTGCCAGGAGAAAGTGTGGTGTGGGAATTCTATCCCCCTGGTTTGTGTCTTACGGTTGTATGGTGGAATGGAGAAGAGTACCTAGGAGTGTGAGTCATAGATACACGCTCAGTACCCCCAATATTTTTTATATTTATCTCTTATATTGTAACACTATTCTTTTTTGGGTTGTTAACCTTTTCTAGTTTATGATTTGGATTTCTATTATTGCTTGTTGGGGATTACTCTCTTTCCATGAGAGAAGAAGACGTATGGGGTATGACACGTTCTTTCCATGTTTAACTTAATGTATTTAGATGAGTCTCCTCTCCTACTATAGGTGTAAAATACTTGAAAATTTGTTCATATGCTCACTATTTAGAGCCCCTTGTACTTGGATGACATGGTTTAGCTCCTGTGGTGGTGAGATCCTTGAGAGGTATCTTGAGGGGTGGTTGTTCGGATGACCCCATTATATTTCCTCTCTAGGATGGTTTTGGATTCTCGAGGACGATATTTTTTTTCGAGGTATCTAATGTAAGGGACCAAACCAATGTGGATAAACCCTATGCATGTTTCCAAAGACTGAGGTGCTCATAGGAGGCTTAGAGTAATTCCGAAGGAGTTTGGATGTGAATTTATAGAAGCCAGAAGAGTTGAAAATAGTGTGAGTATTTCACATTGTGTAAGTAAAGTTCACGATTTGTAAGTTTTCAAGGTTAAATAAATAAAAAGGTGATGCGCTTTTCGAGGAACTAAACTTTGAGGATTAAAAAATGTGAAATGGGGTTACAGGTAATGTAAATCCCCGATGTTATAAGTCTTAGATGTTTTCATCCGCTCAGGTTTTTCAAAACTGACAGTTGTAGTTTCTATCTCTTGATTCTTGGTGTCTCATCAACCACCTCGTTAATGTTTTGGGGATTCCTTCATCAAGGATTGATCCCTAACTTCCATCCTTTGATTCATCTTTGATCCAAGGTATGTTATACCTCCATTATTGCATTTTCTTCGATACATTTTATCTTTTTCCTCTTTTCCATGTGATGGGTCTTGATCTCCATGTTCTAATGAAGTTTTTTTGTTTTTTTTTGGCATGGTTGTGGTGTGGCATCCTCGGGTGGGTGAAGTTCTTGTGGGAAAGACTGTCGGGATCCACAGCATTGGTTTGTTCTTGTGAAAAGAACATTAAATCCATTTTGAGGTAGGGGATTTGTTGATTCTCTATTTATTTACATGCAATCATATAGACAGAATGATTTAGCACCTTAGATTTTAATGAAATTAAATTAATAATTAATTGAAGTAGATTAAAGAATTGGTATCGATCTCTTAGTGATGTTGTTGTTTGTACCATAGTAACAAGTTTCCTCTTGATTTTCTAGATATCATTGTATCTATGCAGTTCTTATTTTTCTTAGTTTATCATGTGAATTCATAAATAACATAAAGCCATATTTAATTAATAATTAATTGTATAAAATATTAAAGAGGCATGTTTAATGAATGTGGTTGTTATTGTAATTAGATGATAATAAAATTGATGCAAGTATGCATGTTTAATTGAATTGGTTAAGGAACCTAAATCATGTTAATGATTATTGATAAAATAATTAAATGCATGTTAAAATAATTGTTTAATAAATATGTGATAGTTGTGATAGATTATTTCTTAGGTAGACCGTAGTTGGAATCTATGATAACGCATTGACTAATTAAATATGTAATAAGAATCAGTTATTTGATAAAATATAATTTTTTATAGGTCATATGTTTCCCTATTTCTTATAAAGTCCAAGTGCCTTGTGCTTTGGATCCATGAGAGCTCATTGAGTGTAAAGGTTGGATGCCTTGTTTTAGGGCCCAGAGCCTGATTTCTTTGTTTATTTCATGCTACATGTGATGTGATATTGGGATGGCTAAGCATAGAGGGCTATTGTGTTATGAGGGGAGAGGAGGCATGGATGTGATGTGAGCCTAGGATGGCTGATCCTGGAGGGTTATTGTGGTATGAGGGGTGGGGAAGCCTGATTTTTATTGTAATAGTTGACGCCTGGAGTGGAGAGATGCATCGGTATATTCATGTGGGTGTCGTAGAGGACACTGTAGATGATGAAATGGGTTAAATATGGGCTTATCATTAATATGAATGTTTTATGCTTGCTTTGAATCTATTTTTTAGCCTATGTCCAGGTTGTTTTTTTATCTTCTTTCCTTTCTCCACTAATTAAGGAAGATAGATGTTCTTGGTTTCTTTCCTTTTTTTAGCTTAGGATGTTTTCCTATAGTACACAGTAATATAGAAAGTATTAATGTTAATAAATGAATAAATTTTTAACCCATTGGGTGGGAGATTTCTAGGATGCAATGCTAAGGTTGTAATTCTGAGAAGTCTTGGACTTGGTTTGACTATTCCTAGAGGGCATGGAACTTTTTTGTGATGATAATGTAATGTAATTTGGAAAATGTAAATGGTTAATTAATGGTAAATAATTAATTAACATAAATTGAAAGTAATGAAAAGGAATAAAATAACAAAATGTAGCTCTTTAAATAGTTGTATGATTATAGGATATCTGGTCTTATTAGTGGCAGTTGGGAGTCTAAGAGACGTTAGCTGTAGATGAGTCTGAGAATAGGTTAGGCTCTTAGTGTGGTTGTGAGATATATTATATCATTTAAATTTGGGGTTATTATATGTTAATCCTCCCTGAAGGTTAGGGAAACTGACACCCCATGGATTCTGATCCTTGGGGGTGTTTTCCCTAACATCTTAGTGGAAGGAAAAATAGATGACTACCCCCTATGACACTGCTCTCTTCTCTTTGTAGTTACATCTCCTAGTATGCACAGTTGGTTAGTTTTCCCCATATATGTGTGTAGAGGGCATTAATGTCTTGTGGTTATTTTCACATACATATATTCTGGATATAGTTTCCTAAGGACTACTATAGGTATAACATGTGTGGGGTGTGATGGCTTGAGGTTCCTTACTCGGTGTATGGGATGTGATGGCTTGAGGTATAATACATGATGTATGATACACATTATTTGGGATATATAGGATCCCGAAAACTACTTGGTTACTTTTGGTTATGTGGATATGGTGGTGTGATGCATAAGCTGAATGTTGTGGTGCTTCGCTTAGGTGTCTTCAAGCTAGCCTTTTTGGAGAGAGATACTCAAGATGTGTGAAATTTGGAAAGAGCGGAAAACCAGTGGGGAATTATTAGTGGGGTACCCTTTTTATTATTTATTATATTATAGACTCATGTATGCAATACTTGGTGAGAGTATCCATTGTGAGGATATGAACTTATTATACCTATTTAAGTGCTGAGTTATTTTCATTTTTTGTTCTTTGTGTTTTAGCATGGTTTCTTTATCTTTTTCATGAGAGGCTTTGGAGAGGATCCTAATGAGTATACTTTTATACTCACCCTACGTATATATTAACTTTTTTTCAGGTTAGTTGGAAAAGGTTGGAGATTGGGTTGGTTACTACTAGCTTGGTGTTTAGAAGGAGTTTGTTTGGGCTTTGTGGTCACTGTTGTCTTTACAATTTTCTTGTACTTTTAGTTTTTATTTCATTTTTAGTAGTTCTTAAATAACATTACATATGTCCACTTTGTATTTTCTTCTACATTGGAGTTTGATCAAGAGTTGGTTGGTGTTTATCTTATCTCTATCTTTCACATGTGTTGTCATAGAGGGTAATGTATCCCATCTTTGTGTTTACTTTACCCTTGGAACTAGTTTCCAACTCAAGGTTTACTAGAGGTGGGACTCAGGTGTCATTATCTATATTCTCCCATTATTGACCTAGGATGGGTACACCTTGTGGAGAAGAGGTCACAAAAAGTGGTACAACCCACCTGGAATATCAACAAATCTAGGGGTACCAACCTTTCTAATCATGGTCGATAAACAACCATCACTCAACCCTCTAGATGATGCCTAGGAATCCCATTATAATAGTACATAGAGAATGAGGAGAGACTCACATGTGTGGCATGAACCAATAACTCAAAGATTCTACATTTCCTTCCAAAACCAAACTCTGACACTGCCTATGTGGAAACCCTCTCCTCTCAGGGACTACCATAGAGTTTCCCATCACACGTCAATCAATACACAAGTTCCAACCATGCCTACGCATCATGTCACTTTAAAACCAATTCCTAAAATGTCTCATTTTACCAACTACGCCTAAACACTTATATTTCCAAAACAATTTTCAAACAATTTTCAAAACGAATATGAAGACACGCAACATACATGAAAAGGTCCAAATGAGCCTTTATTCCATTTAGAAACCAAACTACACTTCAAGATGACAAATGAGACAATATTTAGGAAAACATATTTGAAAACAAAATTTGAATTTATTTGAAAACCAAGGAACCATTTAGGAAACACCAGGGGTGGAAGGAACCACTTGAAAATGAGGAAAGCTAGGGAAGATAGTAAATGAAAAAGAAACATTTTGAAAAATAGGTTCAAGGGGGGATTTTCTATAGGAAAACCATTATCATTTGTGAGCCCATCCATAGGTGCATCTCATGCACGTATGGATGAGACCACATCCAATGGAACACTTAAAGCATCACCAAAATTACACTAAGGTCCAATTCATAATAAATAAACCACAAAAAAAATAACTGTAACACCACGCCTCTCCTCATTAGATTCAGTTGTGGAAAATTTTATACATGTCCTTAAGCGACATCCCCAAGGCACCAAAGGCTGAAAATAAATTCAAAGGGATTCAATATAAGTGGGGGATGATTTTTTCATTGAGAAATATAATAACCCATCCAAACATGCCAAAACAAAATAACTACTAAATTATGAAATATAGAAATGTAAGAAAACTAAAATTAAAAATATTAATATCAAAACTAAACTAAAAAATAATACCATAGTGGAAGACAACTAACATCAAATTATGAAACTAAATAAAAAACCAACAAAACCAAAGGACTCCAAAGATATAAATCTATAGCTCCAAACAAGCTCCATGATCCAAATCTACAATTTAGCCCAAGTATCACAATGCACCACTAAAGAAGTCTAATACTTTACCTTTACTTATGTCCTAATGAACAATATATTAAAAACAATAAAGTAACAAAGTAGGTGTGAGTAATGAAAATCAGTAAGTTTTCCCCAAAATTAATTCCCTACCCACACCACTAGGATAAAACAAGTTAGTGAATTTATATAAAATTATTTATATAAGAACCATTTAAAATAGTTTAACAGTATATAACAAGACAAAAATTTTCATACCAAAATATTTCCTAAAGAAAATAATGAAAAATTATTTTAAAAAATATACATTCCTTTTTGGTATGTCATTATATCATTCACACACACACCCACACAAGCATGCTTCATTTATAGTTCCATACTCTTAAGTGGTTTCTCATCCATCCACTAATTCTTCACTAACTGACCAATCTTATTGTGTCCCAATGACACAAGCCCCTTATTTAGGGTCACATACTATTGTACCCTAATGTCACATGCCCCTTATTTAAGTTCATGTTGAAATCATGAACATACACAACCCATGTATTCCAAAACCATTTCAAATAAACCATTCCAAATCATTTCAATAAAACCATTATTTTATTGAAAACCATTCAAATAATCCATTTTCATTAATCCAAAAAAAATCCATATTTTAAAATAATAATTCTAAAATCAAGAAAACCAAGCACTTTGCTAAACCAATTTCCATAAATCCAAAAATCCACAAACCATCACTAAATAAGGTTTCTGTCGTGCTTTTCACAACAATTTTCCAACCAATTTCAATCAATTTAAACAATTTGAAACTAAACATTCAATTTATAATGATAGAAGTCAATAGTTAAGCCACCTACCTTGAGAATTATGGTGAAGATGAATAATGATATGTAAAGTTCCAAAAAAGGGATTAAATCCCCAAAAACCTAACTTAGATATCTTCCCATAGCATCGACAAGGACAAAACTAATCATGATTGGAATCAACCACTATAGATAGATCCACATCAGACTAAATCTAAGAAACTGAGAGAGGGAATAAATTATATCTAATAAAAAACAAGAAAAAATATCACAAAAAAGGACTTACCAAGGGAATCATGCTTTAATTCACCAATAAATGCCCCTGAACCACTTCTGATTTGATTAGGAAAGCTCTTATAGCCTTTGAGAGGGAGAAATTTTATTTTAAAGCTGAAATAGAGAAAAAATGAGGAGTTAAAAGTTAATCCCAAAAAAGTGGAGGCATAATTTGTAAAAAATGTGTGCCTAACCGTGTGCCTTCCCCTTATCCCCTATCTCATTATGCATAGTTTCCTATAAGAGTTTCCTGGTTTCCACTAACTGTGCACCAATCATGCTCTTTTAGAAAATTCCCAAAAATAATTAAACGGTATTATAAACCCTCCCAAAATTCATCCAAACACTTTACATACTTAAAAATCATAAATAAATAGTTTCTTACTTGAAACTGGGGGTTTTACATTCTCCCCACCATTGGCCTTTTCATCACTGAAAAGTAGAAGACCACTACTGTCCTGAAAGAGTTTGGGTCAATGCTCGACCATATCCTTCTCCCATTCCCAAGTATCTTCCTGAATCTAACCATATTTCCATAAAACCCACACAAGACGGATGATTTTACCATTTAATACATTCTCTTACCTATCCAAAATCCATACTGGAACATGCACCAACGAAGCATATGAATCAAGATCAATGGGATCCCATCGAATCACATGATCAAGATTAGGCTAATACTTTTTCAACTGAGATACATGAAACACATTATGCACATCACTGAACCTTGATGGAAAATACAACTGATATTCCACCTCACAAACCCATTCAAGTGTCTCAAAAGGGCCTATGTATCGAGGAGATAACATTCCTTGCTTCCCAAAATAATCATTCCCAAGCCTTAGAGAGATCATCAAGAATACATGACCACTCATCTCAAATAGAAACAGTCATCGAAGATGATACACATATTATTTCTGATGACTCTGAGTCATCTTTATCATTTTCCTAATCTACTAAATCTTCTTCTTTGTCTCTTAAAAATGGCTTGGTCCAACTTATGGAGTCCCATTTGTTTCCAACCAACAAAGTGGAGAGAGACAAGGATTGCTAAAAAATTATTCATAGGGAGCCATATATATCGAGACCTGATGAATATTGTTATATGAGAACTCTACCAATGGTATGTTCTCTTCCCATAAGCCCCCAAAATCCATTACACAAGCTTGCAGCATGTCTTCTAAATTTTATATCATCCATTTAGATTGTCCATCCATCTAAGTATTATAGTCTGTACTCATAATCAACTGAGTCCTAAGGGATTTCTATATGAATTTCTATAAATGATACATAAACCATGGATCTAGGTATAATAATATCAAAATAGTTACTCCATGCCTCTTTACCACTTCTTAGATATAGATTTTATAAAATTCCTCCACAGTATGGTATTCATGAGTGGTGATGAAATGAGCCAACTTTCTGAGTCGATCCACTATCACCCAAATGAAATCATGTTTCTGAACTATTCTTGGAAGAATGGTGAAAAAATCCATGGCTATCTACTCCCAATTTCAAATAAAAATATATAAATATTTCAACATACTTATTGGTTTCTGGTGATCATTCTTAACCTAATAACAAGTTAAGCATCTTGAAAAAAACTCAACCACCTTTTTTTCATACCAACCCACCAAAACTGTGCTTTAAACACCTTATACATCTTTTATATTTCAGGATGAACAACCCATTTCAAATGAAAGTAAGAATTAAGAAGTTGTTCCTGAAAATCTATAGGTATAACCATTCAATTTCTAAACCACAACACTGAACTCCCATCCATCATCCATCCCTCAATGGTCTCCCCACAATTGAGTTTTGACCTCATTACAATAAATTATGGATCTGATGTATGTGCCTATTTAATTGTCTCAAACAAATAAAGAATGAATGAAACTATAAATAAAATCATAACTTCACATAGACCTTTTCATAATAATATTATGTTAACTAGGACCAACATCAACTACCACTCATCTCAAGCTTCTTTCTCCAACTGAGCATACTCATTTTTGGTTAATGCATCTACCACCGAATTTCCTTTACCCAATGTATACATCAAGTCAATGTCAACATTTTGGAGATACTTCATCCATATTATTTGTCTTATATTAAAATACCTTTGATATAAAATATGTTTCAAGATTTTATGGTCTGTAAACACTGTAAATTTTTCACCAAAGAGTTAATGACACCAAGTCTTCAAATAATGGACTATAGAATCTAACTCCAAATTGTGTTTTAGGTAGTTCTTCTCATGTAACTATAACTATCTTTATCCATAAGAAACAACATCATCTCCCTTCATATGAACAGATCTCAACCCAGATCCTAAATCATCACAATACACCACATACCCTTGTCATAATTATGGAAAAATCAAGATTGGTGATAATGTAAGGAGAACTTTAGGCTCTTGAAAAGACTTCTGACATTCCTCATTCCATTGTAATAGAAAAATTTTCTTTTTTCAAAGCTATCATTGGTGAAGCTATTCATGTATATTCATGAAAAAAGTGTCAGTAATAACCTAAAAATCCAATGAAAGTATGTATTTAAAAGATATTCTTTGGTGGTTTCCAAGATATAACATCCTCTATCTTTTCTAGATCTATATAAATGACTCTTTTAGATATTACATGTCTAAGTAAATGTACCTATTGTATACAAAAATCAAACTTTGATAGTTTTTCATACAAAATATGATCCCACAAGATTCCCAACACTTTCTCTAAGTGTTGCTCATGCTCATACCATGTCCTTGAATACACCAATCTGTCATCTACCAACACCACCACAAAAGAATATAGATACCTATAAAATATCTAATTCATCAATTCCATAAAGACTTCTGGTTAATTAGTAATACCAAAAGGTATTAACACATACTCCTAATGTCCATATCTACTTCTTAAAGCTATCTTTGGAATATCCTCCTTCTGAACTCGCAATTGGTGATATCCTAATTGAAATTAAATCTTAGAGAACCACTGTAATCCCCTAAATTTATCAAATAGATCATAAATGCATGGAATTGGATATCAATTATTTATTGTAACTTGGTTAGTCTTACGATAATCCTTACATAGATATAGAGTTTCATAAACCTTTTTGACAAATAAGACTGGTGCTTCCCATAGAGACTTGCTAGGATAAATAAACCATTTTCTTTCCAGCTCTTCCAAATACACGTTCTATTCCATTAATTATATTGGTTCCATTTAGTAATATGAAAGGGAAATAGGATCGGTCCCCATAAGAAGATCAATCATAAACTCCACTTATCTTGTGGGTGGAAAATCTATGAAATTTTCTTGAAAACATTCTAAAATTGATAAACAGATGATATAAAACTATTATTCTTGATCTCTTCCATCGATAAAGAATTAAATGTTACCACCTAGTATGAGATCATTCCAACTACTAGTTCCAACAAGCCCATTGCACCTGCCTTTATATTCCTATATCCTTAAAAGAGAAGCTTGACACCATCATCAATTGTAAAACTAACCCATTGGGTATAAAAGTTGATGTGATATTTGAACTTAGTCAACCAATACATACCTAGGATTATATCATATAAATCTATCTCAATAATAGAGAAATAACATATCAAATTGATTACACAAATAGTTATATAACATTTTCTACCCATAAAGGCTTGAGATTCTCTTTGACTAAGAGGAGTTTGCAGTTTCAACATAGAAGGAATCATATCAACATTTAAACCTAGTAAATCAACAAAACAAGAAGAAATAAATGAATTTTATGCACTCATATCAAACAAATCTTTCATAAGGGTATAATTAAAAAGAATTTACCTCTCACAGTCAATGGTCCAGACTGATCATCCACAATAACCTTCTCAACTATATATAATTTCTTGCTTGTGACACTTTGTTCTTCATTTCCTTATTGAGATTTCCCATGTTAAAGATCCATGGTAATTCTGGAAGCACCATGGCTAGCTCTGTTCTACTAAAGATAATTTTACTACTACCCTTGTCCCATAGAAGGATACGAAAATCTATGACACATGAGAACTGTCCCGAACACCTGACCACGAAGCATTATGACAATAGTGTTAAATACACCCCATATGGTTTCAATTGTAGCTTGTACTAGGTGGTTTCATATTCCCTCACTTAATGTGGTCAAATAAACCACATTGGAAACATCCATCTTTTTTATTGGGTCTTGGAGGAAGATTCACTAATCTATTTATATGATTCTAAGTCATCCTTGTACCTTTTAAATAGGTGTCCCTCATCTGTTTTATCCTAGAATTATAGTTCCCACAATTCATCATATGTATCAACATTCTCCCTCCCCCTGTATCTCCTAAGATGTCCCTTTCATCAACCTTCACTCTATTAACTATCTCTTTATAATCCATTATAAAAAAGCATAGAAATATTTGAGTGAATCCCCTACCTCATACCCGATTCAAAAAATATGTTCCTTTAAGGACGCACTAGCAGAAACTTCAAGTAAAAAGTGGACTAAATTCATAAATTTATCTAAATACTCTGTCACTTTGAGGCTATCCTATTTCAATATGAATAAGTCTATCATTGTTGTGATTTTGAATGTGTGTGGATATAATTTTTTGTTAAACAATACTTCAAAATCCACTCATGTAAGGCCTTGGTCTAATTTAGCATGCACTTCTAAATCCCACCATTTTCATGCAAGATCCTCCTGCATATGCATCACCATCTTGGATTTCAGCTATGTTGGTGTGCTAAAGAAATCAAATATTCAGTTCATCCTATCCAGCCACACCTCTGCCTTTTCTGGTTATGAATCACCCCAAAAATGGGTGGATTCTGCTTCTGAAACTGGACAGAATGATCCACTTTCATTGGTTCATCCCTCTTGTTCCCTCTATCCAAAACCTAAAAATCTTGGATTATACTCTAAACTAGATGTTGGTTCAACTGTGGCTCATGTGAAACCATGTTCTTAGTAGCTTCCTCCAGTTGGTTTCTATGATACCAACCAAGTTCCATTTTCTATAAACATAAAAATTCTAAAAGTCTCACTCTCTAGTAATTGAAGGCTTAAAAATTTAAAATTATACCATATCAGATCTCACAAAATTGGTTTCCAAAGATCAAAATATATACATTCAACCATTTTTGAAAAATTATACCCTGAATTTGAAAATCAAACCATTTTCAAAATATCACAACCATGCTATTTTCAAAATCTCGCATTTGAAGTAATTTCAAAAAATCAAAAATAAACATGTTTACACCAAATAATAAGTTATTAGTCAAAATGAAATATTCACTCCTAGAGGGAATTCATTTCTATATGCATTTCCTACTCATCTAACTAGCTAAACACATGATAATGAGATTATTATTTCTATAAGTTTCTCTGAAACACTTATGTACCCCACTCCCTGATTACTTTAATTTCATCATAAAAAGGTTAGATGCATATTTTTATACTCTACATTTCAAGTCCCAATAATCCTACTACTTTCTACCATCCCAACTCAAGGATGAAACCATAATGAATTTTCAACTCTAAGACTGACATGATTCATCAACAAGGATCGAACATACTAATACCATTTTAAAGTCAAGGACCAAACAAGCTAATTCCAATTTCAATATCTCACCCCTCCTCATTGTCTTGAGTTGAGTTAGAATTTAAACTTGGCCTCAAGCGATATCTCAAAGGCTCCAAAGACTGAAAATAAATTCCAAGGACTTCAATACTAGTGGGGGATGCTTTTCCCTTTTAGAAATAAAACAAACCATCCAAACATGTCATAAAAATGGCTACTAAATGATGCATAAAAACAATGTAAGACAAATCAAAGTAATACCATTAATATCAAAACCAAACTACAATAGAGTACCACAGTGGAAGACAACTAACATCAAAGTATGAAACAAAAGACAAAACCAAAAAAATCCAATGACTCTAAAGACAAAATCCAAAACTCCAAGCATGTTTCATACTCCAAATCTACAATAAAACCCAAGAATCATGATTCAACAATAAATAAGTGTGATACTTTACCTTTACATGTGTATTGATGAATAATATCTCTAAAGCCACCAAAGTTAAAAATAAGGGGTGAGTAATAAAACTCATTAGGTTTTTTCCAAATGAATTCCATATCCTCACCACTAGGATAGAATAAGATAGAAATTTTATATTAAACAATTTATATAAGAACCATTTAAAACAGTTTAACAATCTATATCAAGATAAGCAGTTTCATACCAAAATTGTTTCCAAATAAAACAAATCATGATTATTTAAACTATTTCACATTCCTTTTTTTCATACCATTGCATAATTCACACACAACCCTACACATTAATGCTTCATTTATAGTTCCATACTCATGAGAATTTTTTATTCCATCCACTAATTTTTCACTAAGTGTCTAATTTTATGGTTTCCTAATGACACACACCCCTTATTCAGGGTCACGTCCCTTTGTACCCCAATGGTACATGCCCCTTATTTAGGGTCACGTCTAAATAATGAACTCACTCAACCCATGTATGAAAAAAACATTACAAATAAACCATTATAAACCATTTCAAAAAAACTATTCTTTTTTTTAAAATATTTCAAACAAGAAATTTTCATAAATCCAATAAATTCATATTTTAAAATAAACATTTTAAAATCAAGAAAACCAAGCACTTTGCACAACCAATTTCCACAAATCCAAAAGAAAATTGCTAAAGAAGGTTTCTAAAATGCTTTACATGTCAATTTTACAACCAATTTCAATCAATTTAAACAATTTGAAACTAAGCCTTAAGGTTCTAATAATATGAATCAATATTGAAGCCACCTGCCTTGATAATTATGGAGAAAATTAAGAATAGCATGAAAACATCCACAAAACCTGGTTAAATTTC
Source organism: Viscum album (assembly GCA_963277665.1). Classification (NCBI taxonomy): domain Eukaryota; kingdom Viridiplantae; phylum Streptophyta; class Magnoliopsida; order Santalales; family Viscaceae; genus Viscum; species Viscum album. The sequence goes on along the minus strand of OY728130.1, from coordinate 2,015,799,159 downwards.
TAAAAACCAACCTTAGATCTCTTCCCCTATTATAAAAAAGTAAAAAACTAACCAAGATTGGTATCAAACACCTTAGATCTATCCGCGGTAGAATAGATCTAAGAAATTGAGAGAGTGAAGAAAGTATATCTAGAAAACCCAATAAAACTACCACAAACTAGAACTTACTAAGGGAATCGAGCTTCAACACACCAAGAAACACCTCTAGGTCACTTTTGATTTGATGGAGAGAGCTTCCACAGCCCTTGGGGGGAAGAAATATTGAGTTATGGAAAAAATAGAGAAAAAATGAGGAGTTAAAAGTTAATCCCAACCTAGATCCAATTTTTTAGCATCTAGTTTTTAAACCATGAATGGTTAGTCATGTGGTTAGGTAAACTGTGTGATAATTGTTTTCTAACCTCTACCTCAAGTGGTATCATGCACGTTTGTCCCACACGGTTAGATAAATAGTGTGTCAACCATATAAAATCCCATTATCCCACTCTGCAAGGTTTCTCCTGGGTGGAATATGGTTTAGAAAAACCATTCACCTAACTGTGTGCCTTCCCCTTATCCCACGTATCAATGTGCATGGTTTCCTAAAAGAGTTTCATGGTTTCCATTAACTGTTCACCATTAGAAAAGTCCCAAAAACAATTCAATAGTCTTCCAAACCCTTGAAAACTTCACCCAAACACTTAACATACTTCAAAATCATAAATAAAGGTTTACTTACTTGAAACTGGGGGTGCTACAATAACTAAGTACAAACACAGCCCCAAATACTCAATTTCATTTTAAAATTCCTATTGGAATTTCACTAAACATATTGCATCCATATGTATAGAGAGAGAGATACATAAACATGTAAATCCTTTAGAAACATAATTTTATCAAATTTTCATTTTGAACACACCAAAATATTTTATGCTAACACACCACAAGAAAGGGTATCACATTTAGAAATCAATTAGGAAATCTCAAGAATCAAATGGAATGTTCCAAAAAGTAAATGGGAAGAAACACCTACCTCAAAAACATGAGAACGCAATGAAACTCTGGAAGGAGGAAGAAAAAGACTCAAGAGACCATTCTCACACCCTATCATAAAGGTAATATGATCCAAAAACAAAAAATAACCCTTAAGTTTTGTCCAATAGAGAATAAATCTATGTAAAACCATGAACCCAAGAGAGAAGGAGAAGAGAAGAAAAGGAAATGTCCAAGAAAACCAAAGGAACTCTCCTTAGAAACCTTTAGGAGGCAATCATGAAGGGATGAGAACCAAAATAGAGGGACTTGGGAGGCCCTCTTGTGTTCCTAGGTTAACAAAATGTAAGGATATCCCAAAATGGGTTAAAATAGGGAGGTGGAAACTTGTAAATTCAAGTTTTAAAATACATGGGAAAGTCGCACGGTTTGGTCACACATTTTATCAAACTGTGTTCCAATCATGAACACATTACTAGAGAAGGAGGGGCCCACATGGGTTGGACATGTGGTTTGGGAAACTACATTCCATCCATGCAATTTGGATTTGTCAAATTTCATAGCCTCCCTGCATGATTTCTTCATGGTTTCTCAAAACCATTTTCAATTCATGCATCTTTTCTAGACACCCCCAAGTGTCACATGGTTTCTTTTTTGCCTCATATCTTTTGGTCCAAACCGTGTTCAAATTATGACAATAGAACCATGAAATAAAAAACTAGACTAAAAATACCCTCATCCTTAACAATCTTCAGGGTTTCCCCTTAAACTGTGCACAGGGCCAAAACATACCTGAAACCTCCAAAACTCAAAAATTATCACTATGAACTCAAATTGAACCTCAAATAAATGATTTGAACTCAAGAAAATAATAAAATAAAAAAACATGGTTCGTATGTGACACTTCTCCCTATCATTAAAACTTTCTACCCCCATAAATTCACCTAGATGAAGGGGGAACAAAACCCAAACTCGTAACCAAATGAGACCAAATGAAGCCAAGAACCTCAGTGTGAGATTTAAACTCCACAAGTAACACCCAACCAGTTCTAAGAAAACCCCACAACAAGTAGAACCATGATGAAGGATAGGGAAAGGGTTTTACCCACCATAAGAAACTAGATAGCATTGACCATAACTAAGAAACCCCGCATAAACCAAACAATACAAACACCGAGAACTCCCACCCCAAACCAAGAACCCCCAAAACTTGAGGAACCCGTAGAATAAACTCAAATTGAACAATGAACTAAATCATAATTAATCATTTCCTCAAGACACGAGCATCTATAAAATGAAATGCAACTGAAAACCAAGACTGATCCACAAGTCTAACCACACAATCTTTATCACACAAAACACATCCACAAGATTACATAAAGGAGGGGACACTTAACCTTATACAAAAAAAGGGGACTCTCAAAAATAAGGAAACTATAACAATGAAACTTAAACCACTCCCACTCTATACAAGATCCAAAAGATGGTCCAAGGATCCCCGCATATGATGATTCCTAACTACGTGAAAAGCTTCACTCTAGGGATTCTGGATAGAGCATTGATGTTTTGAAATATCTATTTCTCCATAGTCAGGGGTTAAAAACCTCCACCTGAGACTTCCTACTATATAAATTCCACTGGAAAAACTTATCTAGATGACCCAAAGGTCCACATTGAAAACAATTCTTAGTAGTATTATGACAATGTGGCTTCAAATTCCTAAACCAACCACACTAGAAACACACAAATGAATGGAAGGATAAATGAGAAGTCAGATCATAAAAATGAGATTCCTCATAAAGAGGTTCCTCTATCATACACCTCTCTCTATATAGAGAACCTTCATAATCTCCAAGAGACATCAGATCGCCAACTACAATAGATTTCTCTCTAAGAACAAACTCAGCTAAGAATGCCTCATCCACTAGATTCTCAAATAGACTTTCCCTAGATGAAAGAAATAAATCCTTAATTTCTAGATAAAGACCTCTATCAAATAAAATATCTTTCAGTTAATCCTTTTATGTTATCTTCAGAGAAACTCCTTGAAGTGGTCAACATAGGCCTTCATCATCTGCTAACCTTGTTGAATACTTAAGAGCTCGGCCACTTTTTTTACTTTTTCCTCCTCATGCATGAACCATCGGATAAAATTCATCTTAAACACCTCCTAATACATATAATCTTTCAATGGTACTAACATGGTCATATTTCACTGATCCAAACTCAAGCCTTTAAACAAACCCAAGATGATTGTCACTCTCATAGATTAAGTAGTTTTTAATGGCCTAAAAATAGTTTCGAATCTCTCAAGACACTCCACAACCTCTAACAGACCTTGGTCACCATGAAAAACTTACAACAACTATGAAGAACTCAACTCTGCCACTTTACTAGGTGTTTGGGATAGTCCAAAGATTGGAAGAGACTAGCTAGAAACATTTGAGGATTTTTTGGGTGGCATACACTATACAACACAAAAACACAAAAACCAAAATCAACATTCAACCAAAATTCAACTGGAGGAACATCCAAACCAATACACCACACCTATAAATAAATACCCAAAATAGATCCAAAATCCTATTTTAAAAACCACTATTTATATTCCAATTTCAAAACCACCTTATTCTAACCCCACTTTCCAAAATACCAAAATTCTATTCCAAATCCATTTTTAAACCTAAATCCAACTTTCAAAAAAATCCAATAATGATATAATTTTTCCTTTTTGAATAACCTTTTTCTGAAAACCATTTTTCATTTAAAAATTGACCCACACTAGCCAAAACCGAACCAAAATGAAACTCACATGAGAACACATGGAATAATGATCTGGTGACCATGAAAAACTCATCCACCTGATTTATTGAATCATGTCCCAAAAAAGAACAAACCACTATGAGTATCTTGAACCATACACTAAGGCTTCACATGGGTCATTACTCCATGTAATCCCACCATGAAACACTGGTTCACCTTCATTATCATTCCCCATCCACACACCCAAGAAACAAATAAAAATACCCAAGTCCCAGACTACCCCTATAAACTCACGGATCACAATAAAAAGTTTTTGTGATTCTCTCCCAGTACCTAACTATCGATTCCCGATAATATTAATCTCCAAAATACCTAATTCCTTAAATAAAAATTGCTCCTCTGATACCATTTTTTCATGAACTGGGTTGATATGACCTCTGATCCAACACCTAACCCAGTCTGCGAAAAGGATCTATAGGCATTCTTGATCCTCTTGGGGTGGAGAATTCCATAAAACATCAAATATATCATAGTTGGAATGATTTATCTCAATAAATAACCATTATTAAATAATAAAAACGTATTATGAAACATAAAATAGCAATAACTAATCTCAATAAATACGTTAGTAGAATCCAGATACAATAACAGTTGAACAAAACATAACTGAAAACAAAACTAAAACCAAAATGAAAATGAAATGATATCCACATTACCTCTTGGTCACCACCAAACATAATACCAACCTACTCCAAAGTAAAACTCAAACCATAAACCTCAACCTGTAAAACAGATCTGGTCTATCAACATCGAGTGTCATAAATTAGGTGTGATAAAAAACAACTCAATAGGTAAGCACCAAATATTCCATACATTTCCTTTACCTAAATATTCCATAAAAACTGGTTTGAAATACATTTAGAAAATAGGGTTTTATCATTTTAAAGAACCAAACACATCTTTCCAGGAAAAACCACTTTTAAAAACAACACACACTACTTTTATTTTTAAAATGGTTTTCCATTTTGAAATATATTTTATAAAAAATAAAACCTAAGGAATAATCCATACCATATAATAGAAAAAGATATGTTGGAAATAAGGGAAGAAAAACAAGAAGTATTAAACTAACAGGGATAAAAACAAGAGTGTAGTAGAAATAAAATAGAACATACAGAAAGATAATCATGGGAATTTTCTAAACATCTCTAGAAGAAATCCCTGGATGTGCGGGTTTGGACTCACCTGAAGGTGAATGGTGTAGATATATAGTTAATAACCAAATGGATGATCTAAAATACCCTCACTAGTGTCACAACAAACCTGTCCTCTCAAAAAAATCCATTGGTACCAACCCATATAATCAGGATCGAAAAGAAATTGTAACTCAAACCTCTCGATGACACCTAGGAATCTCGTGATAATAGTACATGGAGAATGAGGAGGTCCTCACATGCATGGAATGAAACAATAACCCAAAAATTACATTTTTCTTGCCTAGCCAAAACTCTAACACCACCTATGCGATGACCCCCTCCTCGGAGGGACTACCATATAGGTTCCCATCACATGGAAACCAATACACAAGTTCCAACCAGTCCTACACACAATGTCACTTTAAAACCAATTCCAAAAACATCTTAAGGTACCAACCATGCCTTAACACTTATATTTACAAAGCTATTTTCGAACCATTTCCAAAACCAAGATGAAGACACACAATATAGATGAAATGTTCCAAAGAGACCTTTATTCCATTTAGAAACCAAACTACACTTCAAGATGTAAAATGGGCCAAGAATTAAGAAAATACATTCGAAAACCAAATTTGAATTCATTTTAAAACCAAAGAACCATTTAGGAAACATCGAGGGTTGAAGTAATAATTTGAAAATGAGGAGAGCTAAGTAAAAGAACAAATTAAAAAGAAAAATTTTGAAAACCGAGTCCAAGGGGGACATTTTCTATTGGAAAATCAAAATCATTTGTGATCCCATCCATATTTTCACCCCATGTACATATGGATTTTCCCATATCCAATGTAACACTTAAAGAATTACCAAAATTACATGAAGTTCCAATTCACAATAAAAACTAAACTATCAAAACATAACCAAGGCCAGAAACTACCTCAAATACCCAATTAAATTTTTAATGTTCAATTATCATTTCATAAAAAATATTGCATATATATATATAACCATAGAAATCCTTCAGAAACCCAATTTTATCAAATTTACATAATTAAAATACCAAAAAAATTTATGTTAACACACCTGAGAATGGGAACCACATTTATAAATCATTTAAAAGAGATCAAACATCAAATAGAATGTGTCGAAAAGGAAATGGATGGAAACACCTACCTCAAAGGAGTGAGAACACAATGAAACTCCATAATGAGGAAGAACAAGTCTCAAGAGACCATCCACACACACTAGCATCAAGGGAACGCAAGCAAAAAATAAAACCTAACCCTTAAGGTTTGGCCAAGAGAGAACTATGCTAACGAAAACCAAGAACCCAAGAGAGAATGAGAAGATAAGGGAATAATATAACCAAGAAATCCAAAGGAAATCACCTTAGAAACCATGATAAGGCAACCATGGAGGGAGTATAACCAAATTAAAGGGGATTGGGATGCCCTCCTCTATGCCTAGGTTAATAAAAGAGAGGAGAACGTGAAATGGGTTAAAAAGAGGGAGGGGAAACCTGGAAATAAATTTTTTTTAAACACCTGATCAAGTCACATGGTTTGACCACACAGTGTACCAAACCATTTTTCAACTATGAACAACCTATTGGAGAAGGGAACCCATGTATGGGATGGCCACATTGTTTGGGAAACTTTGTTTCAACTATGCAGTTTGTCTCTATCAATTTGTAGAGGCTCCCCGCATGCTTTCCACATGGTTTCTCTTAACCGTGTGAAATTTTTGATCCTTTTCATGACACCTCCCAAGCTCTATATAGTTTTTCCTTGGCCTCACATGGTTTGGTCCAAGTCATTCTCAAACTATGCTAGAAAAAACTGAACTAAAAACACCCTTATCCTTAACCAGCCACATAGTTCCCCTTAAATTGTTCACCCAAATCATGCACAAAGAAAAAACACACCTAAAACCTCCAAAACTCAAAAATTATCACCTAAAATTAAACCAAAACCTCAACCACGTGATTAAAACTCAATAAAATAATAAAATATAATAAAAACCATTGTTAGGGTGTGACATGTTTCTAGATGAGGAGGCTAAGGGGAGTAATTTTGAGAAGGTTTTTCATATAAAGATCTAGTATCATGTCACCCCATTCATATTACATACATATCATTAGGTGTTGTTTAGAGTAGAGGTTGTTGATAGGATGCTATAAAGAAATAGATTATCATGATAGGGGAGTGTTTAGGATTCCTCTTGAAGAAAATTTTGGTTCTAGGGTTCCCAGTTTCCTATAAAAAAAGATCTTTTTGATGGTCGTGGGTAGGTCATATCCCTCATAATCTCATTTAAATAGGTGTGGAGGCCCTCATCCCATTTCTAAGGAATCATATGTATTTTTTTATTATGGAGTATAAGGTTATCAATTACAAGAGTTATTGAAATTTATGATAAGTCGGTGTATTCTAGGTGTTTCACTTCAGGTTCCTCCATTTAGGTAGTTTTAGTTGAGGCAGAAGCACCAGGATTATATAGTTTGGGACTAGAAGATAGGAGATGTGGTAGTAAGAGGATATACATGAGATATTCCCCATCCTTAGATAGTATAGCATGGCCATAGAGTTGGTCTTCATCAAGGTCTGAGAGTCTATGGAGAATTTCATAGTCATATTCATGCTCTAGTATTTCCAGTTTTGGGTGATCCAAATGTTTTTTGAGGTGCCCTTTTCATGTTTCCTACTTGGGTGCATTCCTTGTTTGATTTAAGTGCTACACACTCCTTCATATCATCTAACCTCATCCATGTTTTGGGGATTGAGGTGGAGATACTTCCAGTGGCATTGGTTTTGACTATGCTAGATATAGGTCGAGCTTATTTGTATGAAGTATATAGATACATTTATCTAGAGTTGGGGTAACACCGATCTTGGGGAGACTTCAAACACTTACAAATACATCCATACAATATCATCCATAGTATGGACTGGCTATATTTGGTGTAGGATTTCATGGATTGATTCAAGTGGAAGGTAATGTTCTATGATTCTTATGGAGATTCCATTGTGTTTGTTGACGAGAGATACCCTTGTATGGGTTGAAGGCATGTTTCATCCTTGTCTTCCATGATGGATGAGATGATGTTGAGTTTGTTAGAGGTTCAAATAATGGTATTTCCAAGGGTTTTGTAATAGTACCTTGATGTACTTCCTAAGGAGTTTATATTGTTTCCCCCTCAATAAGAGATTGAGTTTGGGATCAAGCTACAGTCATTTTTTTCTTCTATCACGATGTATCCATATAGTATTACACCTTTTGAGTTGTAAGATCTATGAGTACATGTCAATGTTATGTTGTTATGAGGTTTTGTTTGGTTGAATGTTTCACCATGGGGTGTACCAATTTTGTTTTAGAAGAAGTTTTATGGAAGTTTTCACCTTTATATCGATTATCATCACTTGAATTAGGTGACAATGAATAATTATTATCCTATTTAGTGGATTGATGAATTATCTAATCAACTAAAAGGAGAAAGTTGTTTCTCTAAGATCAATCTATGGTCAAGATATCATCATATATGGTCCATGTAATGTTCCCCCTAAACACAATTAAAAAAATTATACTATCTTAAAAAATAAAAAAAATGGCCTTAGATCTTTCAGAAAGGGTGAAGGATTATGATATTTTAAAGGCTTCTTTATGATAAATTTATGGTCATTATGAGTTTGTTGTGATTTAATTTAGTGTTATGAATACTCCATCCATGTTCATGGGTCTAATGAACATAGTGTTTAGGGAGTTTTTTTATCAGTTCATGATAGTTTTCATCAATGACATACTTGTGTACCCTATATCTGAGAAAGGAAATGCAGAGCATTTATGTTCCATTTTGGGAGTTCTTAATTGTCATTAGTTATTCGAGAAGTTTTCAAAGTGTGATTTTTGAGATAATGAAGTTTTTTTATTGATGGAATGTTGTGTCCTAATAAGGGGTAGTTTTAGATCCTTATAAGATAGAGGAAATTTTTTCATGAAAACCTTCAAGAATGTTGCATTGTCGTGAAGTTTCTATGGTATTGAAGACTATTATAAGAGATTCTTGTCCAATTTCTCATAGGTTGTGACTCCTCTGAAAACATTGAATGGAAAGGATCATACGTTCTTATAGATTGAACAGTTTTATACATATTTATAGTACCTGAAGCAGAAGTTGATCATTACTCCAATCCTTTTTTTAGTAGAGGGAGTTCAGTTTGAGTTTTTATCACAATAATAAAAAAATAACCTATTTACATGCATCTATTTCTACAGTTTATTGAAACTATAGAAATATAGTATTTGATTCCATGGTATATCTGAAACCATGGAAACGGTTATCGATTTCTATCCCATACCAGTCAATCCCTCCCACCCTATCCCCTCTTCATGATTGATTTTGCCTCCACATATGATCCCATCTAGCACTTCCTTCTTCATGATTAAACCCTAGACTCTACAGATCTGATCCTGGTGATCCTCCTCCTTTGACTCAGCCCTAACGTGGCCTCCCCACCTCCACACTAATGTGGCTCTGACATAGCCTCCCCACCTCCTCACAATACTCATCCAATGTTCCTTAAAGAGGATCTGACAAGTCCACCCCACCTCCCCTTAATCATTATTTTGATCTCCCCATTCAACTAGGGTTTCGTTTACCTCTTATCTCCACTGGATCATTAGAAAATTTGGATCAGAGCACCTCAATTTCCCTATAAGAGAATCCAAATACTTCTCACGTCATCAAAATTTAGGTAATAAATTGAAATCGTGGTAATTTTTGAATCTCTCGCATATTACTTCAACATTTTATTACTATGTTTTTATTCCTGTTTAATAGGAACTCTCCATTATGAAAAAAACTTCCTTATTCTTAGTACTTTCATCTCGTGATAGACCAAATTCCAAAATCAAGATATGATTTCTCCCTCAATTATGGATCTTCCTCGCCCTAAAAGGTTTAATTACATCCTTTTTCTTTTTACTACAATGTCAATTAACCCTGACCCTCATGGGTCTCCATATTTCCTCATTATAATAAGTTTTTGCTACCACTTCAATAAAATTTGCATCCACATAGCCAAACCTCTATGTTTTTTTTGGAAATTTTCAAGATATTTATACCACTGAAATATAATTCCTATATCTATTTTAAGAAACTATATAAAAAATTTATCCTAATTATGATTTCTAATTCACTAAACTATGATAAAAAATGTTTTTCTCTTAAAATTTCTATCACTTCATCTTTATTTTATAGAATTAATTTCCATATTAATTATTTAAACTAAATTTCCAATATAGTTACCCTTTCAAATACTATTTCATACTTTGATTATATTAAAATACTTATGAATATATTAAAAATATGTGATACATAAATTTCCAATCAAAATCGACTTGAAAAGAAGAAAGGTATCATAGAATATTAGTAAGGCTTTAAAAGGAAATTGTTTTACCCTCTAAAACTTAATCACCAAACCATGGTTTAAATTATTATTTTATATAGTTAATTAAAGAAAAGAAATATAATTTCCATAAATTTTAGTATTTTTTATTTATTATATTTTATATTCAATATTTGGATTGTAAAATTATTATTTTTAATTATTTTAAAAAATTTAGCCTCACACTGATGAAATGATACATCATAAAAATGTGAAAATCAAGAAGTGTTTGCTCCATTTTTTACTCTGTGGTTACTAGTTTTTAGATCATTTATTTTTCATGTTGTATTTTATACTCATTTTTTCCTCCTAATTTTATTTGAGTAGTTGATTGTTTATAACTTTATAAATACATGAGCAAACAATTTAATTGCATACACTAATATAGTAGTTGTTAAATGTTTAATATTATTTATTTTTGTACAAGTTTTTTTCCAAATAAATATTTTACTTGTTTCAAATACATAAGGGAGGCCATTTTTTTGGTTGTTATGTGTTCACAAGAAGGGGGCCTTTTTCCATGCATTTATATTTCATTTTCAATTTAATTCACTTTTAGTTTATACATGTAAAATTAAATTTTACTGTAATGTGATTTGAATTTTTAAACACCAGTAATTGACTTTTAGTTTATACATGTAAAATGAACTTTTAGTGTAATGAAATTTCAATTTATATACATGTGTAATGAATTTTTTAGTTTACTACACATCCAGTTTAATGAACTATCATATTTATAAAAAAATTAATGTCTACTTAATATATATTTTATATGCATTACCGTATTATATCTGTTTATTCACCATAATATGTTTCAATACATGTATAGTGAATTTTATGTTTAATAATTTTGTAAATTAATATATTAATTTGTCTTTAGTTTTATCCAACTTTATGTTTTGTTTCATCATATTTATTATTTAATATCAATCCTTTCTTACAGTATACTCAGTTTCTATAAATATATATATGGAACTTTCAATTAAATTCACTTTTAGTTTCTATAAATATATAATTCAATTTCAATTTAATGAAATTTTATTTTCTATACATGTAATATAAAATAGTCAGATCTATGGTTTGTGAGGCCCTAAAGTTATACTATATTTTAATTACTTACCCTAATTTATTTTTTAATACACATACATTTATGATGTTTAATTTATTCCATCACAAACATTGTTATTTCATTATTATCATATTTCAAATATGTCTATTATTATGTGAAACAATTACTCCTAAAAAATTTCATTATAAAACTTATTCTTAATTTCTTATTGAAAAGACATTGAATGACCAACAAAAATGTAAATAAGGAATATCTTTCACGTATTATCAATAAAGAATATCATTCATGTATTATCATGAAAACTAGTATTCAATGTTATTATAGTAATATAAGGCATGAAAAATATGTTTTTAATTGTAATATAAATAATTGTAAAAACTATAATTTATTGTGCATAAACTTTTTAATGAATTAAACATTAATATAACAATGCACTGAATATTATTAAATTAACTCACTAAATGTTCTTTCAATATGAAATATTCTATATTATGACTTTATATTTAGTATCATGCACTAAAAATGAAGATTATTTTAAATATGAAAGAAATTTCATTTCATGAATATATATGATGTTCCTCTAAATTAATTCAGACCCATTTTATAAATATACATGTTGTGTTTTCTTAAAACGATTTTATTACCTTGTCTACAAAAAAATTTCTTTCAATATGCAGTATCATGCACTAAAATTACAATTTATATTGAATATTATTGTATTTGAATTCATTTAATTAATATAGAGTCTCATTTTCTACATATACATGCAATTTTTTCATGAATTTTCAGTTTATAATCATTATTCATGCAATTTCAATCACTAAATATACATGATATTTCTTCATTATCATTAACTACATCATATACATGTCATTTATATTTCATTTTATATTAATTTAAATATAATTTCATGGTGTATAACACAATTTCCTTTTTAATTATTTATCATGATCTGGAATTGCTATTTATATTTTCATTTATATCATAGTTTATATTTTAATTTTTATTACATTTTATATTGTACTAAAATTTATGTTTACATTCCTGTTTATATCACCATCTGAATAACACTTTTTAATAAATTTTATATTGAAGTTTAAATTGAATTATAATGTAATAAAGTTTTAATTAATTTTTTGTTTATATAGTAGTATATATTGTAGTTATTATTAATATACTTGTGGTTTTCATGTGTTGAAGTCTATTTCATTATTTATGCATTATCATACACCGAAGGTGGAGTTTATATTGAATATGCATGAAATTTCATTTACATAATATCCATACTATTTTTTTAGATACATGTAGTCTAATTTACTAAATATGTAAGAAATATCATCAACTATGTCTACTTGAAACACACAATATGAAGGTACTTTTAAATTTTGTAATCATGTAAAATTCTTGAAGGTATGTTCTTAAATATACTCTCAAAACTCTATGTGTAAGTCCCTACAATTATTTTATTTTCTATATTAATCAAGGTATCAACTTAATAATCACCCAATAATTTAAATATATCTAATTTTCTCATGAATTATTTCTACATTTCATTATTTATGAAATAATTTTCAAAATCACTAGCTAAAATAAAAAACCCCAACCATCTATTAAACACAAAGATGAATAGTCCTATGAATCTGCATGACAGAAGATGTTACTTTGACGTTTATTTTTTATTATTCATTTAATTAAAATAAAATTGAAATTTCATTGATAGTATACAAGTTAATTTTGGATTTTGACATAAAATTATCACTATTGTGTCTTTTGTTGGCTCATTATGCTTAGTTCAGGACCCTTAGAATTATTATTGGCGGAATCACTTATTAATATCAAATTTGGTTGTATTTTTATGAAATATCATGATAAAATTTATATTTTCAATATATTTTCTTATAGTAATTTAATGGGGACAACAAAGATGGTCAAAACTATTAAAAAGTGCTTATAATATTGTTTTCATGCTTCAAAGATTCTTTCCAACCACTGCACCTAATCTGGACTCTATGGTGTTCAACTAGAGTGGTTGATCTTTTCTTGAGAAGTTATTTTAGACCTAGATATTGGTAATGATTTTAAATCTTAATCGTTAAGGGAATTTATTTTTCACTTGTACACAAATTTTTAATTTAGTCTTAAGAAAAATTATTGAAATATTCACTCTATTTTGGTTGTTTTTTTAACTATTAGGAAGTCTTTACATGATAAAATAGATACTTTTTATATTGAAATTTCTCTTGTTCTTACTACAACATATTTATATACTGATTTTGTTAATGTCCAAGTTAAAACTAGTTTTTTTACTATGAAATATATCTTGTTCTTATTATAAGGGAAGATAGAGGATATTAGTTCTCCATTCTGGAGGTTATAGATTAAGTGTTTCTTTACTCCCATCTAGAGGCTATAGACATGGTTTTAACTATGGTTTTAACTTCCAATTGCCACAGTTTTAAATTGTGGTCGTAGTTATCAAGTTTTAAGGTTTAAACCATGGCTATATATTATCTACTTCCATGGTTTTAACCATGGTATTAGGGTGTAATTTTCATTGTTAAACTATAACACCCCAATATTTCACAATACATTATCATCAATAGATTTTGTTTCACGTAACATCGACTTGTTTTGTGTAACATGAATGATTGAGTTTCTGTGAAACAATACCTTCATGTTAAAATTATTTAAATGGTATATTTATAAATTATCCTTCAAATATAGTAATATAAATATTAATAAATAATTTTTAATTGTTTTTTATAATGTTTTCACATAAATAAAATAAATTTATAATGAAATTTATAAGTTTCGGTAAAATAGTTATATATTAAGAAATACTATTTTCATAAATGAACTACTTTTTATGTACTTTTTTTAATAATAATAAAATTAATTTTAGACACTCCTAGAAATTAAACTTCCTAAAATATACTTCATTTTTTAATTCATAATATCAAAATTATATTAGGGTGGAATTTTGGTAATTTTTTGAAAAGTTTTATTTTTTTAATGAATAGTGAAAAACACTACATTATTGTTTAAAAACCAACATTTTCATTTAAGTAATTATTTTAATTTAAATTGATTTTAAAGTCACCATAGATAAATAATATATATATTAACCCAATTTAGGTCATTGGGATCATTTTTATAATATAATTAGATATAAAAATTCATTGAACATTTTTCACGTCTTTTTACCCGTCTTCTAACCACATTTGCAGATTAGCATTAAAGGTAATTTTACCACTTCTATGAATTGGATTTAAAAAATCTGATATAAATGGTTATAATCAAGGTGATAAATTTGGTCTAATATGATCAAAATAATTTTTAGTGAATAGTAACTTTTGAATTTTATTTACCACGGTTAAAGGTAAATTGGGTAATTAAAGGTAAAAATAATATTATAATAATATAAAATTATTATAACACTTTTACTAATATTATTGGATGATTCATGGTCGACCAAGACAATCCTTGGGTATAACTTTTTTCCTTTGGAAGCCACTTGGGTGTAATTAAGACATTTATAACATTTAATTTTAAGTAAAGGTAAAAATATCATAAATATGAATATTATTACTAAAAAAATTAATATGGGGTTATATAAGTGATATATTTTACTATAAATATTTATTAGGAAGCTAAAAATATTTAATACATAATTTTTATTTATTTTTAATTTTTAGTAATTAAATAATTAAATTTAATTATGACATAATGATGATGCAATAATAGAGTTATTAATAAAAGAATCAAGTAAATGATATTATAAATATTAAATAAATATTATTTGAAATATTTGATATCATCCACAAATGTTCTAGATTCCTATGACATTTTATGATTGATTTAATACTTTTTTTAAATAATCAAGTTGTTATGACTAACAAAAATCAAGTATTAAATAGTGTCGAAATTGACATAAATGATATTTTAAAATAAATACTAATATTCTAAATGATATAAAAGTCATAAAAATATAATATTCATCCAAATAACTTGAATATTTATAAATTTTTCATAAATTATCCAATTTATGTTAGCTTTGTATTTTATAGTAACTATATTTGTAACATCCCGACCCGGAAGCCACTAAACTAGTGCTCTGAGCCGGTTCTCCATAAGGCCTCAAGCACACCTCCCCATACGCTACAGGCTGCCAACTAGTAGCGAGGGCCTAGAGTGTGATAGTAGGGAGACTATGCCCTCATAACATAGTAAGAAAACAGCAGAAATAACTAAGTATCATACACAGCGGAAAGTAAATAGAGTACAGAAGGAATAAACAAATGAAATAGAACAAACTGTAGTAGTAAAATGCTATAAAAGCCTGAACATCTATGCAATACAATAAAACATTGGTCATCCACTAGGTCGACCATACAGATACAAGTACAAAAGAAACTAAATGTAAAATTACAGGGCTCTACAACTAACTCTGAGCCAAACCATGTACCTGATCTCTACACTATCGAACTGCAGTAGCCCGATCAGTAGAACCACTCGAGCAGCTCCTCTTGATCATGAAACACTGGGCCTCAGCCCTATCCACCATGAAACTCATGCTCAACCTGAAAAGCAGACATATGGTCTAAACGTACACCAAGGTGCACGTGTAGGGGTGAGAAATAATCTTAGAAGGGCACCCCGACAAGAAACCTATAATTGTGCTGCTAAAAGTGTATGAAACAACAATGTGCTTAGCATAGCTGAAACACAACAAAAGAAGTAAACCAAACGTGAAACCACAGTCAAACTCAGGGTATGTAATCCCTATCAACTGGAAAAGTGCCACCATGGATGTCCATATCTATATATGTACACATGAATAGTCCCATGCCTATACACATATATATAAATATGAATAATTATGATGAAGTGATTAAAATAACAAGAAACAACATCAGCAGTCAATCCTTGGGACCATAAGCCCGATCTCTTGGACATCTTATTCAAGGGTATTGAGTTGGACGTAGTGCCACTCAAGCTGTATATCAATAAGTCGATCTCTAGGTCTGTAATACTATCGACATGTACCTTCCCCGATCAATGCCAGAAAAATATGCCTCTAAACAAGATAAACATAGACAAGTTACCCTCTAGTTCAACCAATCAATCACAAGCAAGCAGACAACACAATAGGTCACCCTTTGGGAAGTACTCACAGCCATCCCCTCTGGCCCTACCTAACAAGTACCAACAACCCTCTGGGCAGTACACTCATCCTAACCCCTATGGTTTGGTCATATGAAATTATAAGACTCTATGAGGAATCTCACTCTTTCAATTCCCCTTATAGTCTAAGGTAGTTAGGGACTCTCTGAGGAAGATCACGTGGTCAATTCCCCTTATATCCCCAAGGTCTAGAGACTCTCTGAAGAAGCTCACTTGGTCAATTCCTCTTATAGCCTCAGGTCGATCACAGACACTCTGAGGAAGCACACTCGGTCAATTCCTCCTATATCCTAGAGTGGTTTAGGGGATTTTAAACAAAATAAAGACTCTCTGAGTAAGCTCACTCGGTCTATCCCCTTATACTCTATAAAGATCAAGACTCTCTGAGGAAGCTCACTCAGTTTATCCTGTTGTAGTCTATAATGTCCAAGACTCTCTGGGAAGCTCACTCAGTCTATCCCCTATAGTCTATAAAATCCAAGACTCTCTGAGGATGCTCACTCGGTCTATCCCCTTATAGTCTATAACACCGGGTTCTCACGGCCATATGCCAATCAGAGCATAATAATGCTATAAGTCCAAATTAAACCAACAGATCAACTTGGATAACTAGTCTACATCATAACAAGCATGTCATGGAACAGCACTCCATCCTACAGTCACAAGGCGTGGAAAATAGGTAAACGGCCACAGGCTAAACAAGACCAAAATGTCGTAAACAAAACAAGGCATGGTCAAAACATCCAATCATAGAAATTATCCTTATACATAACCAAATTACCTCTACGCAATCATACAAGCAAGGCAGGAAAACAACATGGTTAAAACAGTAAACACGCAATACCCCGTTCAAGGGTATTGGTGGAATTTGCACATAATACTCAAATACTTTGAACGAAAATTCACAAACCACCTACTCAGGAACACAAGGAATAGTAGGAAATCAAACAAACAATAAAGAAGCATCGCGTCAGTCTCAGCAGCCACCAACCAGGAAGCACCTCTGGTAAACACTACTACATCAGTACCAAGTTAGACATAATAAAATGAGTGTGGGTGGCCCGAACACCCAACCCAATAATACATCCATAGCCCAAAGGGATCACCAGTTTGGCACGAGTTCTAGGTGACACCCGATCACCATAACTACCCAAACCCGACGTAACAACTTAGGGTTGGTCAAACAATGAGCACCCACTAGGTCCCTCAAGTTAAACACTAAGGAAGCATCATACTCAGAATTATCCAGGTAAACACGAGCGAAGGCATCCTATGTGGGATCCTTAGCAAAGGGTAAGGGAGGAATCCTACACAGGATCCTCAAAGTAAGGACAAAATATGAATTCCATAACATGGTTCCTTTCAAAGGTAGAATAAGAGAGAGATCATACAAGGGAATCCCTGGGTCAGCACACAAGAAAAGGCATCCCTCAGGGGATCCTTAGAAGTATCCGGTCTCACAAACTCATAGGCTATAAGGGAACGTCTCACAAGGGGAAATTACTCTAAATAATAGGTTACAGAATATGGCTCGTATCTAATATCATTTTAAAGGTCTCAACTAAGTTGGTCTGAACACCCAACCTATCATCCATTCCAAGTCTCACTCTCAGGTGACAACTGAACTCGATAACTGGAGGAAGAACCCATCTATTTAGATTGAAACCCCCAAAACCCCCTTTATATGGCCTCTAAAAGTAAAAAATGGTTACACCATTATGATCTACATGAAAAAAAATGCTCAAAATCGAATACTCACACGCCCAATTCTGACTTCCAGAGCATAAGATATTCCAAAATTACTAAATTGAAGTAGTACATGGCCCGAGCACATGGCCAGAACCCATTGGGAATGCCTGTGTAATAGTAAACAGTGTGTACTTTACTTTACATGGCATGTACTATTAAAAAAAGTCCCCTTGTGTTCGTTTTCACTAAAACACATTCCCAAGTACCACTACACGGTGTGTACTCAAAGTACACGACGTGTACTTCTTAAAAACCACTATTCTATGTTCTATTCCACACGGCCACCCACTACACGGTGTGTACTCAAAGTACACGGTGTGTAGTTAAGAAAATTTCATCTTCCCCAAATGTTAAGAACACATAGCGTGTACCCCTGGATTACATGTCGTGTATTCTGGGTTTTTCGACGGGAAATCCCTAAAAACGCCCGAAACACCCGTTTTAGCCCCCGAAACAACAGATCGAGCCCCATGGGCTTACAAGAAATAAATTTAAGGCTTTAAAGACTTAAAAAATGTTAAAATGGGATCTATGGAAAAAACATAAATGGCCCTACCTTTGTGATGAAACCGTCGTAGCTTAGGTTTATTTCACAGCTCCCAGTTGCTGCACGCCGACTCAGCGCGTCGAGAGCTTCGAATCGGTACCCATCTTGCCTCCCAACTCTCTATCTTTCTCAATATCCAAATCCCCCAAAAATACACAGCCAAGGAGGAGCTCATATGGAGCGTGTGCAAGGAGGAAGGAAGATAGATGAAAAGAAAAGGAAAGAAGAAAAGAAAAGGAAGAAAAAGGGGCTCGGGCCGGCCCCGACGCCCGACATGAGTTTATGTCTTCCCTAGGCTAAACTCCCCATTCCGGACTCAACGGTGTAGAAAAAATCTCAATCCGATGCTCCATTTAAAAGTTATTGACAAATGAACCTGCATGAATAATATCATATTCAATTTAATAATAGTAAATATTAAATATTCTGCTAAAATTCAAACAGCTAAAATTTCCACCAAACTCATGTCCCAGGGTAAACTCCCTATTCCTGGACCAACGGAGTTGTCCAAAAAATTATCCGATATCAGAAGGTAGGAAAAAATGACCATTTTACCTCTCATGAGCATTCAACTGCAAAAATTCAAATTTCTGCTCAAAACGACAGTCTGGAAAAAAATAAGGGTTCTTACAAACTCCCCACCATAAACATTCTTGTCCCCGAGAAGCCCAGTAAAAGGACCAGTAGCCATGTCCCCAACCTGATCATCTTCACAACCAAGCTATTTGGACCGTTCAATGACCAACATTATAGTGTTAACCACCACCTTCTACACATAATATATTCAACTACAACCAAACTGGTACTCCCCACCATAATAATACCCATTTTGTTGTCTTAAAAGAAACCCTGAGCCCAAAAGCCCACTAGAGAACAATGTAGTTTAACCTAAACAGGTAAAACCACCCTCAAAAGGACAATGGTGCACTCCCCACCATATGGATTTCCTTACATCGCTCCAAGAACAAAACCAGAACAGGTTCCATCCTCAACAGGGATGAACACTAAGAAAGAAAATGGAGTTTGATGTAGGGTCGAAGCTCTATCAACATACTCAAGATGAATCAATATAGTGCATGATCATCTCTTACAAGAGTACACTAATATTTCACTAAAGGTGTGCCCAACTCCCTCTGCGCCACACTAACATCCTGCCAAAACCTGACCAGGATTCAAGCACGGGTCAACCATTTTCACAAAGGTTTACATAGAACAGAATAGACATCGGCCTACAAAGGTTCAAGTAAAAACCAAGGGTCTCTAGGTCTTCCAACTATCCCTACAGAAAAATCCTCTCAACTGGGTCACAAGGTCTAACCACCTAGCTCAAAAGATCGATAACCTCTCAGAATACGGTAAAGATCATAATGAACAAAGGAAATTCAAAACTGAAACACAACCTACAAGGGCCCTAATCCTCTCTGAGCATCCTCAGAAGGAACTACTCCCTGGAGTTCAAAACCCAAGCAGAAGAGAAACTGAACTGACACCCATCGGGCATCCGTATACAGGAATACCCCAAGGAGGTCCGGTTCACAAGAAAAGCCTTGGTATCTATCGACATCATTCTCAATGATCCGACTAGATAACCACAGACCCAAAAAACAACACCCAATGAGGGGTTAAACAGAAAGGCATCAAGTGCCATATCAGCCAACTGGGGTCACTGCACCACCTGTGTAGAAGGGCTGAATCATCATCATCACACCAATGCCTCAACATAGATCCAAATAACCTACCATCAGAGTAAAAGTATGTTTAAGTAGACCAAAAGGTCTCATTCATCAGTAAAAACACACACTAGAAGGCATATATGGTCTGAATCCTACGTGCCTAGTATGATGCATGAGATGCCTCTATCCTTTGCCAGCTAAGAGTCAAAATCCATTTTTGGCATATTAACAATGGTCAAGAGCTAGAGATCCATATCAAATCAAAACACCACACAACATGTGAGTCACTCAAGGCGAAAATCATATACAACTGTAACATCACAAAATCAGAACACCAATCCCAACCCTGGCAACCAGGACTTCTTACCGGAACAAGTGTTCTCGACACACTAGCCCAATATCCATCACAAGTTCCAACATATTTCAAATTATCTTGTCTACCAGATCCCAAATATTAAATACCAAGAAGTAAAAATCCTCTGATACCACTTTGTAACATCCCGACTTGAAATCCACTAAACCAGTGCTCTGGTCCGGTTTTCCAAAAGGCCTCCAGCGCACCTCCCCGTATGCTAGAGGCTGCTGACTAGCAGTGAGGGCCTAGGGTGTGATAGTGGGGGGACTATTCCCTCATATTAGAGTAAAAAAACAGTAGAAATAACTAAGTATCATACACAGCGGAAAGTAAACAGTGTATGGAAGCAATAAACAAATGAAATAGAACAAAGTGTAGTAATAAAATGCTATAAAAGTCTGAATAGCTATGCAATACAATAAAACACTGGTCATCCACAGGGATTACCATACAGATACAAGTATAAAAGAAACTAAATGTAAAATTACAGGGCTCTGGTACTAACTCCAAGCCAAACCATGTACCTGATCTCCAGACACTGTCAAACTACAGCAGCCCGATTAGTAGAACCACTCAAACAGCTCTGCTCGATCATGAAACACTAGGCCTCAGACCTATCCACCATGCAAATCACACTCAACCTGAAAAGCAGACATAAGGTCTACACGTACACCGAGCTGCACGTGCATGGGTGAGAAATAATCTCAGTAGGGCACCCCGACAAGTAACCTATAACTATGCTGCTAAAAGTGTATACAACAACAATGTGCTCAGCATAGCTAAAACACAACAAAAGAAGTAAACCAAACGTGCAACCACATTCGAACTCAGGGTATGTAATCCCTGTCAACTAGGAAAGTACCACCATGGATGTCCATATCTATATATGTACACATGAATAGTCATATACCTATACACATATACATAAATATGAATATTCATGATGAAGTGATTCAAATAACAAGAAACAACATCAACAGTCGATCCTTCGGACCATAAGCCTGATCTCTTGTACATCCTATTCAAGGGAATTGAGATGGACTTAGTGCCACTCAGGTCGTATATCAATAAGTCGATCTCTAGGTCTGTAATCCTATCGACATGTACCTTCCCCAGCCAACGCCGTAAAAATATGCCTCTGAACAAGCTAAACAAAGACAAGTTACCCTCTAGTCCAACCAATAAATCATAAGCAAGCAGATAACACAACAGGTAACCCTAGGGGAAGTACTCACATCCATCCCCACTGGTCCTACCTAACAAGTACCAAAAACCCTTTGGGCAGTACACTCAGCCTAACCCCTCTAGTTGGTTCATACGAAATTATAAGACTCTCTGAGGAAGCTCACTCAGTCAATTCCCCTTATAGTCTAAGGTATTCAGGGACTCTCTGAGGAAGATCATGCGGTAAATTCCCCTTATAGCCCCAAGGTCTAGAGACTCTCTGAGAAAGCTCACTCGGTCAATTTCTCTTATAGCCTCAGGTCGATCATAGACTCTCTGAGGAAGCTCACTCGGTCAATTCTTCCTATAGCCTGGAGTGGTTTAAGGAATTTCAAACAAAACAAAGACTCTCTAAGGAAGCCCACCTGGTCTATCCCCTTATAGTCTATAAAGCTCAAGACTTTATGAGGAAGCTCACTCAGTCTATCCTCCTGTAGTCTATAATGTCCAAGACTCTCTGGGAAGCTCACTCGGTCTATCCTCTAAAGTCTATAATATCCAAGACTCTCTGAGGAAGCTCACTCGGTCTATCCCCTTATAGTCTATACCACCAGGTTCTCACGGCCCCGTAACAGTTATTGAATAATAATTCTATAATGCCAAAGTAAACCTATAGAGATACTTGGCTAACCAGTCTACAACATAACAAGCATATCAGGGAATAATACTCCATCCTATGGTCATAAGGCATGGAAAACAGGTAAACAGCCCTAGGCTGTACAAGACCAAAAGGTCGTAAATAGAACAAGGCATGGGAAAAACATCCAAGCATAGAAATTATCCTTATACATAACCAAATTATCTCTATGAAAGCATAAAATCAAGGCAGGAAAACAATAGGGGTAAAACAATAAACACGCAATACCCCGTTCAAGGGTATTAGTGGAATTTGCACATAATACTCAAATACTTTGAATGGAAAGGAACAAACCACCTACTCAATCACAAAAGGAATACTAGAAATCCAAACAAACCAGACGCACCGCATCAGTCCCAGTAGCCACCAACCAGTAAGCACCTCTAGTAAACACTACAGCATCAGTACAAAGTTAGACATAATCAAACGAGTGCGGGTGGCCCGAACGCCCAACCCAATAATACATCTATATCCCAAAGGGATCACTAGTTTGGAACAGGTTCTAGGTGACACCTGATCACCATCTCTACCCAAACCCGACGTAACAACTCAGGGTCAGTCAAACAACTCAAGGTTGGTCAAACACTGAGGAAGCATCATACTTGGAATTCTCCAGGTAAACACGAGTGAAGGCATCCTACATGAGATCCTTAGCAAATAATAAGGGAGGAATCCTACACGGGATCCTCAAAGGAAGGACAATATAGGAATTCCATAACATGCTTCCTGTTAGAGGAATAACAAGAGAGGTATCCTACAAGGGAATCCCTAGGTCAGAACACAAGAAAAGGCATCCCTTAAGGGATCCTTAGAAGAATCCAGTCTCACAGACTCATAGGCCAAAAGGGAATGTCTCACAAGGGGAACGTCCTCTAAATAATAGGTTACAGAAGATTTCTCATAGATCATATTGTTTTAAAGGTCTCAACTAAGTTGGTGCAAACACCCAACCTATCATCCACACCAAGTCTCACTCTCAGGTGAAAATTGAACTCGATAACTGGAGGAAGAACCCATCCATTTAGATAGAAACCCCCAAAAAATCTTTTCGATGACCTCTAAAAGTAAATATTATTCCACTAATGAGATCTACGCGAAACAAAAACACTCAGAACAGACTACTCACATGCCTAATTCTGACTTCTAGAGCATAAGATATCCCAAAATTACTAAATTGAAGTAGTACATGGCTAGATCACATGGCCAGAACCAATTGGGCCTACCTGTGTAATAGTACATGGCATGTAATTTACTGTACATAGCGTGTACTATTCAAAAAAAGTCACCCCATGTCTGTTTTCACTAAAACACATTCCCAAGTACCACTACATGGCGTGTACTCAAAGTACACGGTGTGTACTTCTTAAAAACCATTATTCTGTGTTCTATTCCACACGGCCAGCCAAACGGCCACCCACTACACGGCGTGTACTCAAAGTACATGGATTTTAATTAAAAAAACTTAATCTTCCCCTAATGGGAAGAACACATGGCATGTACCCATGGAATACACGCCGTGTATTCTGGGTTTTACGATGGGAAATCCCTGAAAACGCCCAAAACGCCTGTTTTCGCCCCTGAAACAACAGATCGAGCCCCATGGGCTTAAAAGAAAGAAATTTAAGGCTTTAAAGACTTAAAAAACATTTTTAAAGGGGATATATGGAGAAAACATAAACGTCCCTACCTTTGGATGGAAACCATCGATGCTTCGGTTGATTTCACGGCTCCTGGTTGCTGCATGCTGACTCCGCGCATCGAGAGCTTCAAATCGGTACCCCTCTTGCCTCCCAACTCTCTCTATTTATAAATATAAAAATCCACCAAAAAGAAACGTCCAAGGAGGATTGCATATGGATCGTGTGCATGGAGGAAGTAAGAGAGAAGAAAAGAAAAGGAAATAAGAAAGTAAAAGGAAGAAAAGGGGGCCCGGGCCGGCCCCAGTGCCCGACATGAGTTTATGCCTTCCCTAGGATAAACTCCCCATTCCGGACTCAACGGCGCATATGGAATATCAATCCGACGCTTTGTTTAAAATTTATTGACAAATGAACCTACAAAAATAATATAATATTTAATTTAATAATAGTAAATATTAAATATTCCTCTAAAATTCGAACAGCTCAGATTTCCACCAAACTCCTATCCTAGGGTAAATTCCCTATTCTGGGACCAATGGAGTTGTCTGAAAAATTATCTGAGATAAGATGGTAGGGTAAAATGAACATTTTACCCCTCACAAGCATCTAACAGCCAAAATTCAAATTTCTTCTCAAAACGACAGTCCGAAAAAAAACATGGGTTCCTACAATATTAACTATGCAGTGTAAAAATACAAGAAGACATGGTAAGAGTTAAACTACTTAACTAAGGGTTAAATATAAAAGATAAGGTTAATTTTATAACCTAAACATGTCTAAAACCTATTGGTTGAGATTATTTCAACCTATCCACATATTATTCTAGAAATAAATTAGTTTGGAGCTATTATAAACCGAAAATAAAGTGATAATAAATTAACATTTTAAGATCATCCAAAAGTGCCCCTCACCTCTCTTATAAAAGGGAACTTCTCTTTCTCTTTAATTCATACCACCAAAGCCCTTTGTCTCGGCCAAACACTACCCACTTATTCTCCCAAATTCCCTCACTTCATTATAGAGGCAACACTTTGGGAAGAAATATAACCTAAGGAGTCCTTTTGTGCAAATCAAAAGGATACACTTGAAGAAGAGGTAATTGTTTTACCAATTCAATTCAATTCATTTTTTTCTTCTAATTCCTCTTCCTATGTTGTTTCCATAATAAATTGATAACTCTAGAATCTAATATATTTTTATATGTATATAATATTATTGGAAAACCATATTACTCCTTTTACCCATCCTATGAAAAATAATATCACCATGTGTATGTGCATACAGCTTACCATCTCCACATCATGGTGTAAACTATTTTTCATTACACTTTATTTATATGGGTATAATGATGAATATAAAGTATGTAAATAATAAATATAACATGATATTTTTTTTATTTACAATTCATATTTCATCCAATTATATACCATTTAACCATTAAGAAAATGATAATGTCACTCATGTGTACGTACAGCTTACCGTCTCCATGACGCGATGAGATTCATATTCCACATTCACCATTAAAGGATGAATATAAAAATATATATTATTAATAATTACAGAATATATGAAATAATAATGCTACTGGAATAATATGTATGTATGTATGTCTATATGTGTGTGTGTGTGTGTGTGTGTGTGTCTGTATGTATGTATGTATG
Organism: Viscum album; assembly: GCA_963277665.1. Lineage (NCBI taxonomy): Eukaryota > Viridiplantae > Streptophyta > Magnoliopsida > Santalales > Viscaceae > Viscum > Viscum album. The sequence continues at coordinate 2,015,773,048 of OY728130.1, read as the reverse complement.
GATGCATGTATGCATGTTTGTCTGTATGTATGTATGTATGTATGCATGTATGCATGTGTGTATGTATGTATGTATGTATGTATGTATGTATGTATGTATGTATGTATGTATGTATGTATGTATGTATGTATGTATGTATGTATGTATGTATGTATGTATGTATGTATGTATGTATGTATGTATGTATGTATGTATGTCTGTATGTATGTATGTATGTATGTATGTATGTATGTATGTATGTATGTATGTATGTATGTATGTATGTATGTATGTATGTATGTATGTATGTATGTATGTATGTATGTATGTATGTATGTATGTATGTATGTATGTATGTATGTATGTATGTATGTATGTATGTATGTATGTATGTATGTATGTATGTATGTATGTATGTATGTATGTATGTATGTATGTATGTATGTATGTATGTATGTATGTATGTATGTATGTATGTATGTATGTATGTATGTATGTATGTATGTATGTATGTATGTATGTATGTATGTATGTATGTATGTATGTATGTATGTATGTATGTATGTATGTATGTATGTATGTATGTATGTATGTATGTATGTATGTATGTATGTATGTATGTATGTATGTATGTATGTATGTATGTATGTATGTATGTATGTATGTATGTATGTATGTATGTATGTATGTATGTATGTATGTATGTATGTATGTATGTATGTATGTATGTATGTATGTATGTATGTATGTATGTATGTATGTATGTATGTATGTATGTATGTATGTATGTATGTATGTATGTATGTATGTATGTATGTATGTATGTATATTTCATTCACTTACTTCCATTCAATATGGTAAGAAAATAGAAACAGTATTCATGCGTACGTACGGACTACCATCTCCATGAACGGTGCATTCCATTTTATATATCTATCTATTATATATATTTATATTCTGAATATATATATATGATATATAAATCATGTTATATATTCTAGAAGTAAGTAAATCATGATCTATGTAATATGATTAATATAATTCATAACACGTATGATAAACAAGGTGATTATTACCCATAATGTTTCTTTAACTTAGAAATTATTAACAAAAGAGTAACATAAATTCATAAAATGAATCATATATGATATAATAAATATTATTATAATTCTCTTAGAAGATAATAATATGTTTTAAACCATTATACAATAGTTTCATACATGTACATAGAGTATCAGACCTAAGGTAAGGGAATTTCATCTCACTTTTAATTTTTTTGAAATATAAGCAATGTTTAGAAACTATTTCTTGTCCATGGTTTATGTATTTCCCCTATTTTATTTCATATCATGAATACATTTGTATTCATGGTATTTAAATATTCATTTGAAGATATCATACTTATGATTTAAATGTTCAATGCAGTGTGGGATGCTTTGAATGTTTAAAGAATTAATCATTTCTCCATTTAAATATTCTTGATATTATTTTACATTACTATTTATATGTAAATAAAAGTATTATAAAGGAAATTTTGTGTCTATTTTTAAGTTCATCCAATTTTTTTAAAAGGAATATTACTAAAGTTTTACGTAGGGGACTCTTTAACTAAAACATCATTTTAAATATTTTAAATATATATCCTTCTAAAATATTTCTCATTAATGTCCATGTTTTCAAAATATTTTAAGGATTTAGTTATATAGACATGAATTATTTTAATTATTAATTCTTTTCAAAAGTTTCAAAGTGGTATGGGACACTTTGATTCAAAAATATCTTTTTAAATGTCCTCTATTATAAGTGTGTGGATTTTGATTAAATGATATCAAAGAAAAGGGGGAATTTGTCTCAAGATTTTTTTACTGATTTTAATAGAGTTTTTTCATCTATAATAACATCCTTTTTTGGATCTTATGCTAAATTGAATTTGATATCTTATGATAACATTTACCATATTTTATTATATGGTTTACGATCAGTTTGATTGTGGTTGTTCTAATTAGATACCATTCTTAGTTTATGCTTAAAGTATTCATATTTAGTATACAAGTTTTTAATACGAATGATTATATTGTTTATGTTTCACCATTTTTATATATGGAATGCATTGTACTTAGTAAGTGATGGGTGGGGCCCACTATATCCCCTTTTATGCATCAGTAGGTCTCATGAGATGAAATTATTTACTGAAAAACCCCTCATGTATGTTGTCAAGCAGTTTTAAATTATCAAGAGGATAGATCTTAAAACAAATTAGGTGAGTTTCTACCCACAGACATAGACTATCATGAGGATAGTTCATAATAGTAGTTATCTTGTCAGGAGGACATATCTTGACACAAATCAGACAAGTTTCTACCCACAAACCTAAACTATCATGAGGATAGATCTTTATTGTAGCTATCTTGAGGATATATCTTGATAGTTAAGACATCCAGCATTATGAATTCTCTCATTATGAGATTAGTTATTGATATTAAATGTGATTATTACATTATTATAATATCAATGTGAATGTTTAAATGGAATTATTTGATTTTTTATTTCCATATTATGATCAAGGTTATGTTGAAAAGAATTTTGTTTCAGTTTTATACTTGCCTTAAAATTTTATGCTTATTTATGAAAGATTATATTGTATTGTTCAACCTTACTGAGAATCTGATCTCACCCCTTTCATATGTTTTATTTTCCCAAGATTATAATAATTGTTTTATGATTTATATGTAGGATTAAACTATGAGAATAATGCCATTATCAAAGGATTATCTATGTTGTATTTTGTGTTTGAAATTGTAATGTAAAGTTTGTGTTCGTAATATATTTTCCAAGACTATTAAACTGATCGGTACTTCAGGATTTTATTGCTTGTAATCATGGAAATGTATTAAAATAATGGATCATCTCCTGGATCCTGGGGTTGGGGTGTTACAGTTGGTATTAGAGGATGTTTATAAACAACCTTGGGAATTAGATTTAGAAAACATAGATTGTAAAATATAACACTATGAATGAATTTGAGGATAAGTCTAAGTAATGTATATCATCCTTTATATTTGGTAATGGATAACCTTGGTTAATCATATGATTTCATGAACCAAACTGGGTCTCCATCCGACCTAGTGCCCGACCCAGATCGTGGAAAGGATTAAGGGGAATTCCCAGTCCACACGGGCTAGCACAAGCGCCTTGGTATCTAAAATAATATGAGGAAACGATTTACCCAAAATATTAAACACAAACAACCAACAAGATAAATAAACTAAAACTGAAAATAGAAAACCAAACATTCCCTTAAACTAAGATCATATTTAAGGTTTACAACTCAACTCAAAAACCAAAGGGAACTACAATAAAGAAAGAAAACTAAAACTCCAACACAAACCTCTACGAAAAATGTGGTGAAACATCTTCAAGCTACCAACACAAACCTACATGAGAAGACCATCCAAAACCTGAACCACCATCACTAACACAATACCTCAATATATAATACACAAAGAACAAGGTCTACATAAACCCAAATGTGTATGTAGAGTGTGAGCCAAAATCTTAATAGGATACCACCCAATAAAAATATTCCATGCCACAACATCCAAGAGATAATTTAATATGGTTATTCAAAAACATACTTTTAAAATAATTTTAGGGAAAAAATTTACAAGGTAAAAGTTAAAAAGAAACACTTAAATAAAAACCATTTTACAAAAACTATTTTAAAGTGGAAGAAAAATTTTCATAAAGAAAACGCACACACCCAAGTGGTCCACCATATGTCGATGGGGGAACCATGTTATGAATTGTAGATCACTGTGGGTAAATACCCTATAGTAGCTAGCATGCGTGGGATGCTAGAGACATCGTACCTCGGTGTAAACATGGAAGAGGAACCACAACAATATAAGTTCTTATGCATGATCCACTAGTATGGAAATACATCTATAACTTAGTGGTCTCCAATCATCACAAAAGTTTAGTTAGTATTTTAATGTCAATACCTCTAGATGAAACTAGGATGAACCACTTATGTATCATCTTGCGTACTAGTCCTAATCTTTCCACCTAGGTACTTGGGGTTCCCTTTTTGTGTTCAATCAAGTTTCAAATTCACATAGTCCATCACTTTTATATTTCACAAGCCAAACAAATCATTACACACACAAAAACTACCACTTGTCTACCCAAGTCTCCTTTTGTAATCAAACGCACACCAAATCACCTTTAAAAATACATTTTTCGTTACTTAATCATTTCACAAAACCATATTTGGAAACACTCAAAGAATAATACATTCAATTTAAACCAAACCCTTGGGCCAAGTCCATTTTTAATTCCACACATAAAACCAATTTTTTTGCAAGTCATGTTTCCCAACATTTAAACCATTTTCAATACATACCAAAAGTAGACAATAAGGAAAACACAAGAAAAATAATGCAAAACATGTTCCATACCCCTTATTCAATCTAATAAATCATTTTCACAACTTAGAAAGCATTAATAAATAACACAACAAGGGATTACACCATAAATATACCCAATTCCATGTACTAAATCTATTTTCAAACCACTTTCTTAACAAATTCTTCTTAAAGTGTTTACACAAAAAACATGTCTCATTTCTTATAAAAACACTACTTTAAAAACAAATTCATATTCACCTCTTCCAAAATAATACTTTCGTACCATCAAAATAATTCAACAAATCATTTAAACTATTTATTAAATCATTTCAATAAAAACCAAGAAGACTTTACACTAAAAATCACATTATTATATATAGAAACATCACTTTAAAACCAAATACACAAGGTAACAATATCAAAACATGTTTTCTATTATTCAAAAAAAATTTAATTCAATTTCAAAAGTGAAAAACAATATTAACATGCCAAGTGAATACACTTTTCATTAAAAATATCATTACCAATCCATTCTCACTTTAGGTGCTTTTGAAAATGTGATTCTCACCAAACAACTAACCCAAAAAACATTTTCATGAAATACCATGCTAAATCACACACCTAATACCTAATCATTTTTCTTTATAAAACCCATTTACACCACATAAACATGCCAAAAAACTTAGAAAGAATTTTCGCACCACAAAATTAAATCATTAAACATATTTATAAATTCAAATAAACATATTGAATTCATATAATAATGTTAGGGCATAGAATCACCTACCTCACAAGAATATTCTTTCAAAAAATGGTTCAAAAAAACACCTACACCTCATTCACACCACGAAGAAGAAAATAGGATCACTAATCAAGAGATAGAACCCAAAAACAAATGTTTAAACCTCATAATTAACCCAATACACACTGGAAGAACAAAATTAAAGAGAAAAAAATCAATAAGAGGCTTATCCGGAGGGGGGGTTGCGTGTGAAGAAGGAGGGAAAGGCCCTGGTGGGGGAGCCGAAGCGGCACCAGCCATTGAGGGGGTGTGCCAGACCAACCACATCCAACAGGGGGAGGCGCCATATGTGGGTCGTGCGAGGGTGATAGGGTGGGTTTTCCAGCGAGGTACGATGCGAGAGGCGTGCGTTCAAGGAGATTCAAGAGGGAGGTGTGATGTGAGCGGGCTGGAAGGGGGAGAGGAGGGTGGTCTGGAGGCTGTCCATGAGGAAAGTGCAGCACGACACGGAAGGCAGGGGGTCACAAGAGATAAGAGATAAAGAGGGAGAGGGGGTGAGGTGCCACACACCAAAGGGGGAAAACCCTAACAAAATAAAAAGAATAAAATATAAAATTAAACTAATAAACATAATAAACATAAAAACATAATAAAATTAATCCAATTATAATAAACATAATAACATTACTAATCCTAAAAATAAACATAATACAAACTTAATAAACTCAATAATATGATAATAAACCTAATAATAATAAAATTTATAATAATAGTCTTAATAATAATATTATTATTATTCATAATAAAAATATTATCATTATTATTATTTTTAAATCATTTTATTTTTTATTTTATTTTGTCCTCATTTTATTATTAATTTCTTCTATTATTTATTTTTATTATTGGCATGTTGTACGATGGCCTGGGTAAAGCTGCACGGTTTCCAAACTGTGCTCTTCCCATGCATTGGATACTACCAAGATCAAAAAACTCATTTTTCAGTAAAAACACAGAAAAATTAATTGGGCTTCAACCCAAACAATGAGATGCTAATAAAATTTATAAGATAAATAATTAAAAAGGGCAGGTGTAAAAATTCTCCCCACCATAGTGCTTTTTGTCCCCGAAAATCCACAACTAAGACTGAACCCCAATGCAGAAATGGATACCCCCCTAAGGTTCAAGGAGGATCCCTACAAAAAAACAAGCAAATAGAGGAAAATGCATTGTGGTCAGAGAAATTGACTTAAATGACAATCTCAAGAAACACATAAAAAGACTTTCCGCTAAGTGTCATTTTCCCCAAACAGCTAGAACACCTCCAGTTGATCAATCAAGGATCAAAATTTCCACACCTGCCAAACCCAACTTCACAAACTAAAACACCTCAATCACCATTAAAGGGGAACCACACTGTTTGACTGAAATAAACAAACAAGACCAAACCACGCCCAAAGAACACTCTTATCACTTACCACCAAGCCATCTCTAGGAACAAAACTAAAAGGCCCACATGGGAAGGCCCTAAGGGACTCACCACAATAAGACAAGGTCTAACACCAAATTGTTCTAGAGGAATTTCAATGAGACCCACGGTGGGGCTCCTCGGCATTAGAACCAATAAAAACAAATGAGCTCAGAAACTTCCTTACACCGATCAAACACCCCCACTCCAAGGGGTGGGGATGGATGGGCCCAACTATCAGGGTGTCAAAACCACGACCATAGACAACCAACAACTTCACATCCCCAGGTAATCACAAAACAAATTTGGGACTGATTTACCCAAATAGATTCCATAAGGGTCATTAAGTTGGGGCCTACGCCCAGTGAGGCACAACCACTATGTTTTTAAGAAAATGAAATGACAAATCCTCCACATACCCAGGTGATAAACCTTACATTCAAATAAGAAAAAATGTGGAAATTGGGTCCTCATTCCACTCTCTACCGAATAGGAACATCTAAAATAGTATAACAATGCCAAGGGTTTAAACTATTCCTATATTCCACACTAAGTATAGGAATTATATTTAATCCTTTCATGGCCTTGGGTTTCCTCTAACTATGTGCCAGCTTCACTCCAGGACCTACAGCTAGAGCTCAGATGATTGAAGCATCTCCTACCTCATAGTTAGGCTATAGAAACCCCCAAAATAAACACCTTTTTTGGTTCTACAAGCGATCATACCACAATCGAGGCATCACCCCCAGGAAAAACGCACCCCAACATCCACTTACTTCAACACAGAACATCACCAACACAAAAGCTAATATGGTGCATGCACATCACCCCTTGTTACTCCGAATGAAAAACATCAAGGGAAATGAAACATAAAGAACACCTTCCTATAAAACAGAGGAATTTGAAATTTACTGAGGTACAATACACTTCATTCAAGATAGGTGCCATTAGAAAGTACCACAACCTTCACCCTTACAACCGAACAAGATCACAACACCACCAAATGCCACCTAACATAACCCTTGCTACTGAAAGAAACATTACATGAAAAGGGAGTTTAAATGAATCTTAAATGGAATGAGATTCCGGAAAGTTTTCAAAATAGCCTCTTATGAACAGATTCTCACACTAGTGTCCTAGCATAACCACTTCCTTAGATGGAACCAATGAATGAACCAAGGGTCATTTAAAATAGCAGTCCGCACCGACAAATCCAGGCCGCTTCTGAACAATACTTCAAATTTAACAAAGTCAAACTTTACCATTTATCCATAAAATGACTCAAAGAAACCAAAACTTCATTCACCCTATCACACCCACTCTTCCTATATAAGAGGATTTAATTGACCAAGAAGAAAAAAAGGGATAAACATGAAACTATCACTCAAAAGGAATTTCCTTTCTTCGATCAACTGGAGGGACATCCAACGGAAAATCACCACAGTCACATCTCAAAAGCATATTAGCTCCTAGTGGGGGTGTACACTAACTAGGAAGAAGAACTACCGACCAAAAAAAACTTATCTATTAGTCAAGAATACCATGAAAAAACACTTGATGCATTGGGAAAACCACTTTAGAGATCTCTTAAATCACTTCTCAAAGAATACTACTAACTAACACCTCGAATTAACTTTTCGATGAGACACAAACATGGAACATTGTCCAAATAATAAAGGTTTCCAAATCTCAAAACACCCCACTACAAGATTCCCAAAACACAAAAAGACACACCATATATCTATGGATCATCAAAAACCCCATCCTTTCTTTAAAAACTGTTCTAAAAATAAAACCAGGAGGGTGGGATACACAATCACCAATATTACCTTATGGGCCTTACACATGCATGTGGTTCCCATGTAAATACCAAAGGTTTGAACCAAATTCTTTCCATTTTCCAATACAATAATCGACCCACACCTTCTATTTGAAAACCCACTATCCAAAATTTTAAAACCCATGTTCCACCACTTTGAAAAATATTCTAGTCATTTCCATTTAAAAATCCAGATTTCATAAATTTTCAAATAGATCTTTTCAAAATGATTTCAAAAACCCAAGGGATACAAGGAAACGTAAGGGGAAATTATTGCCAATTGGTAACTTGAAAATATGGTTGGAATCCATATGCTAATCACTCCACCATCACAGAGATCATACTAGGGAAATTTCCCCGTCTCCACATGGTTATTGAAGCCCTTCAAGGTCGATGAGATCATTGACCCTAATACCTTTTCATTTCCCCCAAAAAAGATTAACCACAAGGACCATAGACTTAGACAACCCCAAATGTTCCCTAGTAACTTGAGTCCTGCCATGAGGTGTGCTGGCCAGGAACCTTACTTGTTGCCAGAATGTCGATTTCTGACATCCTTAACTCCAATATACCCTAACTCTTTCTAAAAGAACACAACCAAAGAGAGAAAACCTACTCTGATACTATTTTTTCACGAACCCATATGGGTCTCCATCCAACCCGATGCCCAACCCGGTCCACGACAAGGCCCGAGGGGCGTTCCCAATCTACACAGGCTGGCACAAGTTCCCAGGTATCAAAAATAATATGAGGGAAAATTTTACCCAAAATAATAAACACAGAAAACAAACAAGATAAATGAACTAAAAATGAAAATAGACAACCAAACATGACCTTAAACTAAGATCAAATTTAAGGTTTACAACTAAACTCAAAAATCAAAGGGAAATACAATAAATAAATAAAACTAAAACTCCAACACAAACCTTCAAGCAACATGATGTGCAACATCTTCAAGCTACCAACACCAACCTACATGAGAATACCATCAACAACCCGAACCACCATCACTAAGCGCGATGCCTCAAAATGGAATACACAAATAACAAGGTCTACATACACCCAAAGGTGTATATAGGGTGTGATCTAAAATCCCAGTAGGATACCACCCAATAAAATGATTCCATGCCATAATATGAAAGAGATAATTTAATATGCTTATTTAAAATCATAATTTTAAAATGATTTTAAGGAAAACATTTACAAGGTAAAAGTTAAAAAGGAACACTTGAAGAAAACCCATTTTACAAATTCTATTTTAAAATGGAAATGAAAAAATCATAAAGAACACACACACACCCAAGTGTCCCTCTTTATGCTGATGGGGGTACCATATCATGAATAGTAGAGCACTGTGGGTAAATCCTTTAAGGTAGCTAGCATTTGTGGGATGCTAGAGACATCATACCTCGGTATAAATGTGGTATATGAACCACAACGATCTACATTATGGTGAATGAGCCACTAGTAGAGAAATACAACCATAACCTAGTGGTCCCCAATCATCAGAAAAGTTTAGTTGGTGTTGTAACGTCAATCCTGTTAGATGAAACTGAGATGAACCACTTATGTATCATCTAGAGTACTTGTCCTAATCTTCCCACCTAGGTACCTAGGGTTCCATTTTTGTGCTCAATCAAGTTTCACATTCACATAGTCCATCACTTTTACATTTCATAAGTCAAACAAGGCATTACACACACAAAAACTACCACTTGTCTACCCAAGTATCCTTTTGTAATCAAACACACACCAAATAACCTTAAAAAATGCATTTTTCATTACTTAATCATTTCAAAAATCCCCATTTGGAAACACTCAAAGAAGAACACAGTCAATTTACACCAAACCCTTCGGCCAAGTCACTTTTTAATTCCACACATAAAATAATATTTTTTTCAATTCATGCTTCCCAACATTTAAACCATTTTCAATACATACCAAAAGTAAACAAAAAGGAAAAACCATGAAAAATAATTCAAAACATGTTCCATACCCCTTGTGCAATCTAATATATCATTTTCACAACGTAGAAAACATTATTAAATAACACAATAAGGTCTTAAACCATAAATATACCCAATTCCAACTACAAAATCCATTTTCAAACCACTTTCTTAACAAATTATTCTTAATACTATTTTTTCACCACTTGCACAATTAAAAGAACCATTTAAACCACTTATAAAACACCACTGACTGACATAAAGTTGGTTTACATAAAAAACATGTCTCATTTCATATAAATATACTACTTTAAAAAATCATTTTCAAATCTTCCAAAATATTACTTTCATTTCATCTAAATAATTAAATAAATCATTTAAACTATTTATTAAATAATTTCAAGAAAAACCAATAAGACATTACACCAAAAAACACTTGATTACATATAAAAACGTCACTTTAAAACCAAATACACAAGGTAACCAAATAAAAATATGTTTCTTATTATCCAAAAAAAATTCAATTCCATTTCAAAAGTGCAAAACAAGTTTAACATACCAAGTGAACACACTTTTCATTAAAAATATCATTTCTAACCCATTCGCACCTTAAGTTCTTTTGAAAACATGATTCACACCCAATATCCAACTCATAAAACATTTTCATGAAATGTCATGATAAATCACACACCCAATACCTAATCATTTTTCTTTATAAAACCCATTCACAGCACATAAACATGAAAAACAACTTAGAAATAATTTTCACACCACAAAATTAAATCCTAGAACATATTTATAAATTCAAATAAACATATTTAATTCATCTAATAACGTTAGGTAATAGAATCACCTGCCTCACATGAATATCCTTTCAGAAAATGGCATAAAAACACACATGCACCTCATTTTCACCCCAAATAAGTAAAGAGGATCTCTAACCAAAGAGATTGAACCCAAAAACAAATGTTTAAACCCTAGAATTATACCCAATACCCGCTGGAAGAACAAAAATCAAAGATAAAAAAATGGAGAAGATGCTTATCTAGAGGGGATATTGAATGTGCGTAAGAAGGTCAACGCACTGGTGGGGGAGCTGGAGTAACACCGGTCAGTGAGGGGGGCGTGACGGACCATCCATGGCTAGTAGGGGGAGGCACCGGATGTGGGGTGTACAAGGGAGGTAGGGTGGGTTTACCAACGAGGCAGGATGTTGGAGGCATGCATTCAAGTAGGTCTAAGAGGTAGGCGTGGTGCGAGCAGGATAGAAGGTAGAGAGGAGGTCCATCTAATGGTTGGTCATGGGGGAGGTGTGGTGCGACATGGAAGGTAGGAAGGGGTTTAATGAGAGACATGAGAGAAAAAGGGAGAGGGGTAAGGTGCCATGAACCAAAAGGGAAAACTCTAACAAAAATAACAAAAGAAAAAAAGTAAAAGTAAACTAATAATAATAATATGGAAATAATAATATGATAATAAACTTGATTTGATTATAATGAACTTAATAACCTTAATAAGACTAATAATAAACTTAATATGAAACTAAATAAACTTAATAATATGATAATAAACCTAATAATAATAAACATTATAATAATAGACTTAATAATATTATTATTAGTATTCATAATAATAATATTATCATTATTATTATTTTTAAATCATTTTCTTATGATTTTATTTTGTTCTCATTTTATTATTCATTTAATTTATTATTTATTTTGATTATTATAAATGTTGCATGATTTCCCAGGTGAAGCCACATAGTTTATAAATTGTGCTCTTTCGATGCATTATATGCTGGAAATATTAGAAAAAACTCATTTTTCAGTAAAAACACAAAAAATTAACTAGGATTCAACCCAAACAACATGATGCCAAGAAAATTTATAAGATGAATAATTTAAAAATGGTAGGTGTGACATATGTACTTATAGATTGAGAATAATATAGAATAATTTAGAGATCCTATAAGTGATTATTTATGATTATATCACTATGATTAGTGTTTCTCAATTTGTGATTTGAGTTTTGATCAATGGATAGAATCATCAAGGTTATGCATGAAATGGTTATACTATTAGTGATGAAGAGATTACAAAAGAAAAATTATATGGAGGAGGTATTAAGGAATAAGATGTCGAAGATTAGTTAATGGTTTAAAGGTGAAGTGGAATGATTAAGGTTATTTTGTACTTGGATTCAGGAATTATTAAATCAATGATTCTATGGTTATAAGATTCATGAGATATATAAGGATTGTACTGCAGTACTTCTTCTTGAATAATTTGGTAGAATAATAGTTTTCATTAAGGATTTTGAGGTGATCAAATATTTGGTGAGTGACAATAAGAGCTACATTACATTTTTTTGGAAATTTAATGTTAAGATTGATTTTATAAATTTAGAGAATTTTTGGACAATGAATTTGGATTGAAGTATTTTGGTCTAGTCTTACGTTTGGAATAGAGTAAGTTGAGCACTGAATATTATTGTTTGTGGTTAAAGTATGATTTATTAGATACTTTGGGTTAACATTTTTGGTTTCATTAAATATTTATAGGATTAAGGAAATACTTCCAAGCCTTATGATTTATCAAAAGTGCTTCAGTTGTGAAAAAAACATTTTGAACATTAATTTCCAAGTGTAAGTGATGAAGTGAAAATAGATTGAATCACAACCAAAGAATGCGATTAAGCTTATGACATGGAAAGAAATCAAATAGGTACTTTTATTAATAGTAAAATAATTCTTCAACTCTAGTGAAAGGATCTTGAAACCAAAAATGTTATCCTATTCCTTTTTCTGATGAATCAAATGGTCCCTTAGATCATCACATATTTATAGATTTTTAATGTTAACTTTCTCCTCATCATGTTCTCTATCACTCTCCATAAGAACATGATGATTATATTTTTATTTCATGTCCATGTTTTTCTACATGGAACCCTAGTATGTGTTATCTCTTGTGATCTTTGTATTTCCCTTTCTTTATTTTAAAATGGAGGTCTCATTAATCCATTTTTCGATGTGGGATTTCAAAAAAGATATTTTGAAAAGTCCAAACCATAGATTTGGATTCTGAGTTTAAATTGTGAGGACGCAATTTATTGAAGGAGGGTAGAACGTAACACCCAAATATTTCATGGTACGTTATCTTCAATATCTTTTGTTTCACGTAACACTGACTTGGCTTGTGTAACATGCAAGATTGAGTTTCTACAAAACAATACTTTAGTGTTAAAATTATTTAAATGATATATTTAAAACTTATCCTTTAAATATATAAATATAAATAGCAATAAATAATTTTTAAATTTTATTTATAATTTTTTCACAAAAATAAAACATATTTATAATGAAATGTATAAGTTTCTATAAAATTGTTATATGTTTAGAAATAATATTTTCATAAATGAACTACTTATTATGTCTTTTTTGTGAAAAATAATAAAATTAATTTTAGACACCCCTAGAAATTAAATTTTCTAAAATGGACTCCATTTTGAAATTCGGACTATCAAAATTAGCTTCGGGTAAAATTTTCGTAATTTTTTGAAAAGTTTCATTAATTGATGAAAAGTGAAAACACTTCATTATTGTTTAAAAAGTGAATTTTTCATTTAAATAATTATTTTAATTTAAATTGTTTTTAAATTCACAATAGATAAATAATACATATATTAACACAATTTAGTTCATTGGGATCATTTTTATAATATAATTAGATATAAAAATTCATTGAACATTTTTCACGTTTTTTACCCACCTTCTAGCCACATTTTCATATTAGCATTAAATGTAATTTTACCACTTCTGTGAATTGAATTTCAAACATCTGACATAAATGGTTTCAATTAGATTGAAAATTTTGGTCTAATATGATCAAAATATTTTTTGGTGAATACTAACTTTTGAATTTTATTTACCACAGCTAATGATAAATTTGATAATTAAAGGTAAAAATAACATTATAATAATATAAAATTATCATAACACTTTGGATGAGTCATGGAAGACCAAGAAAATATTTGGGTAAAACTATTTTTCTTTTTAAGCCATTTGGGTGTGATTAAGACATTTATAACATTAATTTTAAGTAAAGGTAAAAATATCATAAACAATAATATTATTACTAAAACAATTTTAATATGGAGTTATATTAGTGATATCTTAGACTATAAATAGTAATTAGGAATATAAAAATATTTCATATATCATGGTTATTTATTTTTAATTTTTAGGAATTAAATAATAAAATTTAATTATGACATAATGATGATGCAATAATAGAGTTATTAATAAAAGAATCAAATAAATAAAATTATAAATATTAAAATAAATATTATTTGAAATATTTGTTGGAATACAATAATTTTATATATGCATATTACATGTTATGATTAATATAATGCATTTTTTTCAAAATAATAAAGTTATTATGACTTTAACAAAAATCAAGTATTAAATAGTGTTGAAATTGATATAAATGAGTTTTTAAAATTAATATTATTCTATTAAATGATATAAAAGTAATAAAAATATAATATTCAGCCAAATAACTTTGATATTGATAAAATTTTCATAAATTATCAACTTTAGGTTAGATTTTTATTTTATATTAACTATATTAACCATGTAGTGTAAAAATACTATAAGACATGATAAGAGTTAAACTATTTAACTACGGGTTAAATCTAAAATATAAGGTTAAATTTATGACCTAAACATGTATAAAACCTATTGTTTGAGAGAATTTAGACCCATAATCATCTTACCCTCAAAACAAATCACTTTGGAGCTATTAGTAACCTAAAATTAATTTATAATAAATTAATATTTTAAGATCCTCCAAAAGTGACCCTCACCTCTCTTATAAAAGGGAACTTCTCCTTCTCATTAATTCACACCTCCAAAGCCCTTCGGCTCGGCCAAAACCTACACACTAATTCTAAAAACTTCTCTCAATTTATCCTAGAGGCCAAACTTTGGGTATAAATTCAACCTAAGGATTCTTTTTTTGCAAATCAAAAGGAGACACTCGAAGAAGAGGTAATTGTTTTTCCAATTCAATTCAATTTATTTTCTTCTTCTACTTACTCTTCCTATGTTGTTTCCATAATAAAGTGATAAATCCAGTATCTAATATATGTTTTTTTGTTTTTATTATTATGGGACAACCATATTAATCCTTTTACCCATCCTATGAAAAACAAGCTCACTATGCATGTGTACGTACAGCTTACCGTCCCCACACCATGGTGTAAACTATTTTTCATTACACTTTATTTGTATGGGTATAAAGATGAATATAAAGGATGTAAATTATAAATATAAAATTATAATGTTTTTTTAAAATTCATATTTTATCCAATTCTATACCATTTAACAATTAAGAAATGATATCATCGCTCGTGCGTACGTATGGTTTACCGTCTCCATGACGCTATGAGATTCATCTTTCATGTTCACCATTCAAGGATGAATATAAAAATATATATTATTAATAAGTATAAAATATATGACATAATAATTCTACTAGAATAATATATATATATATATATATATATATCATTCACTTACTTCCATTCAATACGATAAGAAAACAGAAACAGCGTTCAAACGTACATACAGCCTACCATCTAGATGAATGGTGTATTAGATTATATATATATATATTATGAATATATATAATATATAAATAATGTTATACATTCTAGAATTAAGTAAATCATGATCTATGTGATATGATTAAGAATAATAAGTCATAACACATACGATAAACAAAGTGATTATTGCTAAGAATGTTTCTTTAACTTGGAAATTATTAATAAATGAGTAATATAAAGTCATAAATGAACAATATATGATATCATAAATATTATTATAATTATTTTAGAAGTTAATAAGATTTTTAAAACCATTTTACTAGAGTTTTGGACACATACAGATAGTATCAGATCTAAGGTAAGGGAATTTCTTCTCATTTTTTATTTTTGTGAGATATAAGCCAGGTTCACTACCTATTTCTTGTGTGTGGTGTATTTACCACCCCTATTTTATTTTATATTGTGAATAAATTTATCTTCATGGTATTTAAATATTTATTTGAATATATCAGACTTATGATTTAAATGTTCAATGCGGTATGGGACACTTTCAATGTTTAAAGAATTAATCCTCTCTCAATTTAAATATTCTTGATATTATTTTATATTAATATTTATATGGATATAAAAGGATTATAAAAGAAATTTTATTTCTATTTTTAAGTTTATCCAAATTTTTTAAAAATGGAATATTTTTAAACTTTTATGCAGGAGGCTCTTTAGTTAAAATATCGTTTTAAATGTTTTAAAGATTTATCATTCTAAAGTATTTCTCATTAATGTCCATGTTTTCAAAATATTTTAAGGATTTATTTATATGAACATTAATTATTTTAAATATTAATTCTTTTCAAAAGTTTCAAAGTGGTATGGTACACTTTGATTCAAAAATCAATTTTTAAATGTCTTCTTTAATAAGTGTGCGAATTTTGAAGAAATAATTTCAAATAAAAAGGGGAATTTGTCTCAATATATTTTTAGTGATTTTAATATAGTATTTTCATATATGAAAACATCATTTTTTGTATCTTACACTTAATTGAGGTTGATCTTTTTTTTAAAAGGTTGGGGTTCAAGCCTCATTTATTATTTAAAGAAAATAAAAGACCTATTTTAACTGGGTAGAGGGGGACCCATTACATAACCTGAAGGCACAGTGGGAATTTAGCCCATTACATGGCCCATAGGCCCAAATTTTTTACCCAAAGCCCATTCTATGAATAGTATTGCTACATTACTCTTCATGTTACAGTACTGCGCAGTATCTGCCACTGCTATAGTACCCTACCACTACTATAGTTACATGCCACCGCTATAGTGCCCGTCGTTGCTACAGTTCCACCACTGCTACAATCACTACAGTACTGCTACAGTACCTGCGCCCAATGGGTTTTGAACCCCCATTTTTCATGTAGGATTATGGGGTGCTTACCACTAAGCCTAACCCCAACTACAATTGAGGTTGATCTCTTGTGATATCATTTACCATATTTTATTGAATGGTTTCTGATCAGTTTGATTGTGGATGTGATAATTAGATATCATTATTGGTTTATAGTTAAAGTATTCATATTTTGTATACTAGTTTTTAATACGAATTATTATGTTGTTTATGTTTCATTATTTTCATATGAAGAATGCATTGGACTCAGAAATTTATTGGAGGATCTCACTATATCCCCTAGATGCATCGGTAGGTCTCATGAGATAAAATTATTTGGCAACAAACCCTTCATGTTTGTTGTTAAGTAGTTTTAAATTGTCAAGATGACAGATCATGAAACAAATTAGGAAGGTTTCTACCCACAGACTTAAACTATCATGAGGATCGATCATGACAGCAGTTATCTTGTTAGGAGGATATACCTTGACACAAATCAAATGGGTTTCTACCCACAGACTTAAACTTTCATGAGGATAGATCTTAACAGTAGCTATCTTGAGGATATATCTTGATAGTGAAGACATATAGCATTATTAATTCCCTCATTTTGAGATTAATTATTGATATTACATGTGGTTATTAAATGAGTAGAATATCAAGGTGAATATTTACGTGGAATTATTTGATTTATTATTGACATATTATGATCATGGTTCTATTGAAAAGGCTTGTGTTTCAGTTTTATACTTGCCTTAAAATTTTATGTTTATTTATAAAAGCTTCTATTTTATTGTTTAACCTTTATGAGAATATGAGCTCACCCATTTCTTATGTTTTGTTTTACCAGGATTCCAAGAAGTTTTTTATGATTGATATGAAAGTTTAAACTAGGAGAATAACGGCATTATCAGATGATTATCTATGTTGTATTTTATGTTTTAAATTGTAATGTAAATTTAGTGTTTGTAATCTATTTTCACAGACTGCTAAACTGGTCGGTCCTTCGTGATTTGATTCCTTGTAATCATGAAAATTTATTAAATTAACACAAAAGATCTAGGCTCCTGGGGTTGGGCATTACATAAACCATGGATATAGAAATCAATTTACAAACTTTAAATTATGGATATATATTACCTACTACAATGGTTTTAACCATGTAATTAAGTTCCAATTTCCAAGATTATACCATGAATACATCTATCAATTTCCATGGTTTAAACCATGGATATAAATTATCTACTACCATGTTTTAAAATATGAAAATTGAGAAGGTTTATTGCAACATCTCTAGAAACCATGGTTTTGAATAAATGTGTGTGAATTTTCTAGTAGTGTTTGTGACACCTCATTCCATATGTTACGCAATGTTCTAATGTAGTAAAGATGAGTTATTTATTTTGGGTATTGAAAGTTACATGCCCATGAGAGTAACTATTACACCCATGATATTGAGTTAGCGGTAGTTTTTTTTCCTTGAATTTGCAGCGACATTACCTCATTGGTGAGAATTTTTTGGTTCTTACCAATCATAAGAGCTTGAGGTAATTATCCCAGCATGACATGAACTTAAAAAAATGGAGTTGGATAGAATTATTAGAGGATTAAAAATTTTAGATTTCTTATACATCAGTAAAATTAAATGTTGGAGCTAATTCACTAAGTAGGAAGTCGGGTAATGATGTTATTCATGAATCTGGATATTCCTGCAGATCGATAGGAGAGATCTCAATTATTTATATTGATATAGAAGAGGTTGGAGGCAGAGGTTTTCTTTTATAGATGATATTATATTCATATTTAGTGCAGCATATGGAGTAGTCGCAATTGGGGGATTATGAGGTGGAGGTCTAGAGATAATGATTTTTCCTTGGTGATTCCCCTGATGGTTGGTCTAAGGATGAATAGAAATATGTATTGTTTCATGGAAAACTTTTCATCCCTTTGGAAATGTGTTAGATGGTTCTCCATGAGTTCCATAGCTCACCCTTAGCAGTACATCCTTGTATGAAAAGTATGTGCCAAGCTCTAAGAGGGTATTTTTTGTGTCCTGGGTTGAGGTGTGCATTTATAGATTTTGTGTCCTAATGTTTTCTCTATCATAAGGTGAAGGTTGAGCACCATGTTCCCGATGGTTTTCTCCAACTATTAGATGTTCCCCCATTGGAAGTGGGAGTAAATATTTATAGACTCTATTACCATTTTACATCAATATCAAGTATTATTTGATGTTATATGGGTGATAGTGGATTTTTTGACGAAATCATCACACTTTATAGGTATATGGGAGTCGATCTCAGTAGATGTTTTTTTAAGGTAGTATCTGGATGAGGTGGTGAGACTATACAGAGTCTTGAGGATGATCATCTCTGATCTTGATCTTTGTTTTACCTCCAGGGTGTGTAGATATCTCTAACATGATTTTGGATCTTATATATACCTAAGAACTACTTTTAATCCATAAAATGACTATAAGAAGCAGTGAACCATTCAGGCTCTTAAAGACATGTTGCATTCTTGTGTCCTGGATTTTTTAGGTTTAGGGATAAGGTACCTTCCTTTGGTTGAGTTTTATTATAATAATATTTTTCACTCCGCCATTAGTATATCACCATTTTAATATTTGTATATATGACCTTTCAATTCTCCATGGCGCTATACTAGGGTTATATAAATATAAATTATCAGTTTGGAGATAGTAAAAAACATAATAATGATGGTTCAAGTAATTCATAGAAGGATTAAATCAATATAGGATCATCAAAATTTCTATTTTGATTATAGGATTCAACCACTAGAATTCAAAATTATAGATCATGTGTTACTAAAGGTGAATCCTCACTATGGTTAGAAAATATTTGTTCATGGGATTAATCTTTGTACCCATTTTTTTTCCTTTCAATGTGTTTACTTGTATTGGAGTTGTAACGTATCAAATAGTACTTCCCCCACTGATGATTTAGATAAAAGATTTTTTTTACATTTCCCAACTCTAAAATTAACTTTATGATGACTCTCACATTATATATTAGAGAAATATCGACATTGATGGTGATGTGACCTTTTAGGATCATCCTATAGAGATCTAGGAATTCCAGGAGAAGGTGTAGTGCGTGTATTTTATTCCCTTAATTCATATATTGTGGATACATAGTGGTGTGTAGAAGAATACCTAGGAAAGTCAGTCATAGAAATGCAGTCATCACCCCAATATACTTGATGAAAATAGACAACCAAACATGACCTTAAACTAAGATCAAATTTAAGGTTTACAACTAAACTCAAAAATCAAAGGGAAATACAATAAATAAATAAAACTAAAACTCCAACACAAACCTTCAAGCAACATGATGTGCAACATCTTCAAGCTACCAACACCAACCTACATGAGAATACCATCAACAACCCGAACCACCATCACTAAGCGCGATGCCTCAAAATGGAATACACAAATAACAAGGTCTACATACACCCAAAGGTGTATATAGGGTGTGATCTAAAATCCCAGTAGGATACCACCCAATAAAATGATTCCATGCCATAATATGAAAGAGATAATTTAATATGCTTATTTAAAATCATAATTTTAAAATGATTTTAAGGAAAACATTTACAAGGTAAAAGTTAAAAAGGAACACTTGAAGAAAACCCATTTTACAAATGCTATTTTAAAATGGAAATGAAAAAATCATAAAGAACACACACACACCCAAGTGTCCCTCTTTATGCTGATGGGGGTACCATATCATGAATAGTAGAGCACTGTGGGTAAATCCTTTAAGGTAGCTAGCATTTGTGGGATGCTAGAGACATCATACCTCGGTATAAATGTGGTATATGAACCACAACGATCTACATTATGGTGAATGAGCCACTAGTAGAGAAATACAACCATAACCTAGTGGTCCCCAATCATCAAAAAAGTTTAGTTGGTGTTGTAACGTCAATCCTGTTAGATGAAACTGAGATGAACCACTTATGTATCATCTAGAGTACTTGTCCTAATCTTCCCACCTAGGTACCTAGGGTTCCATTTTTGTGCTCAATCAAGTTTCACATTCACATAGTCCATCACTTTTACATTTCATAAGTCAAACAAGGCATTACACACACAAAAACTACCACTTGTCTACCCAAGTATCCTTTTGTAATCAAACACACACCAAATAACCTTAAAAAATGCATTTTTCATTACTTAATCATTTCAAAAATCCCCATTTGGAAACACTCAAAGAAGAACACAGTCAATTTACACCAAACCCTTCGGCCAAGTCACTTTTTAATTCCACACATAAAATAATATTTTTTTCAATTCATGCTTCCCAACATTTAAACCATTTTCAATACATACCAAAAGTAAACAAAAAGGAAAAACCATGAAAAATAATTCAAAACATGTTCCATACCCCTTGTGCAATCTAATATATCATTTTCACAACGTAGAAAACATTATTAAATAACACAATAAGGTCTTAAACCATAAATATACCCAATTCCAACTACAAAATCCATTTTCAAACCACTTTCTTAACAAATTATTCTTAATACTATTTTTTCACCACTTGCACAATTAAAAGAACCATTTAAACCACTTATAAAACACCACTGACTGACATAAAGTTGGTTTACATAAAAAACATGTCTCATTTCATATAAATATACTACTTTAAAAAATCATTTTCAAATCTTCCAAAATATTACTTTCATTTCATCTAAATAATTAAATAAATCATTTAAACTATTTATTAAATAATTTCAAGAAAAACCAATAAGACATTACACCAAAAAACACTTGATTACATATAAAAACGTCACTTTAAAACCAAATACACAAGGTAACCAAATAAAAATATGTTTCTTATTATCCAAAAAAAATTCAATTCCATTTCAAAAGTGCAAAACAAGTTTAACATACCAAGTGAACACACTTTTCATTAAAAATATCATTTCTAACCCATTCGCACCTTAAGTTCTTTTGAAAACATGATTCACACCCAATATCCAACTCATAAAACATTTTCATGAAACTTCATGATAAATCACACACCCAATACCTAATCATTTTTCTTTATAAAACCCATTCACAGCACATAAACATGAAAAACAACTTAGAAATAATTTTCACACCACAAAATTAAATCCTACAACATATTTATAAATTCAAATAAACATATTTAATTCATCTAATAACGTTAGGTAATAGAATCACCTGCCTCACATGAATATCCTTTCAGAAAATGGCATAAAAACACACATGCACCTCATTTTCACCCCAAATAAGTAAAGAGGATCTCTAACCAAAGAGATTGAACCCAAAAACAAATGTTTAAACCCTAGAATTATACCCAATACCCGCTGGAAGAACAAAAATCAAAGATAAAAAAATGGAGAAGATGCTTATCTAGAGGGGATATTGAATGTGCGTAAGAAGGTCAACGCACTGGTGGGGGAGCTGGAGTAACACCGGTCAGTGAGGGGGGCGTGACGGACCATCCATGGCTAGTAGGGGGAGGCACCGGATGTGGGGTGTACAAGGGAGGTAGGGTGGGTTTACCAACGAGGCAGGATGTTGGAGGCATGCATTCAAGTAGGTCTAAGAGGTAGGCGTGGTGCGAGCAGGATAGAAGGTAGAGAGGAGGTCCATCTAATGGTTGGTCATGGGGGAGGTGTGGTGCGACATGGAAGGTAGGAAGGGGTTTAATGAGAGACATGAGAGAAAAAGGGAGAGGGGTAAGGTGCCATGAACCAAAGGGGAAAACTCTAACAAAAATAACAAAAGAAAAAAAGTAAAAGTAAACTAATAATAATAATATGGAAATAATAATATGATAATAAACTTGATTTGATTATAATGAACTTAATAACCTTAATAAGACTAATAATAAACTTAATATGAAACTAAATAAACTTAATAATATGATAATAAACCTAATAATAATAAACTTTATAATAATAGACTTAATAATATTATTATTAGTATTCATAATAATAATATTATCATTATTATTATTTTTAAATCATTTTCTTCTGATTTTATTTTGTTCTCATTTTATTATTCATTTAATTTATTATTTATTTTTATTATTATAAATGTTGCATGATTTCCCGGGTGAAGCCACATAGTTTATAAATTGTGCTCTTTCGATGCATTATATGCTGGAAATATTAGAAAAAACTCATTTTTCAGTAAAAACACAAAAAATTAACTAGGATTCAACCCAAACAACATGATGCCAAGAAAATTTATAAGATGAATAATTTAAAAATGGTAGGTGTGACATATGTACTTATAGATTGAGAATAATATAGAATAATTTAGAGATCCTATAAGTGGTTATTTATGATTATATCACTATGATTAGTGTTTCTCAATTTGTGATTTGAGTTTTGATCAATGGATAGAATCATCAAGGTTATGCATGAAATGGTTATACTATTAGTGATGAAGAGATTACAAAAGAAAAATTATATGGAGGAGGTATTAAGGAATAAGATGTCGAAGATTAGTTAATGGTTTAAAGGTGAAGTGGAATGATTAAGGTTATTTTGTACTTGGATTCAGGAATTATTAAATCAATGATTCTATGGTTATAAGATTCATGAGATATATAAGGATTGTACTGCAGTACTTCTTCTTGAATAATTTGGTAGAATAATAGTTTTCATTAAGGATTTTGAGGTGATCAAATATTTGGTGAGTGACAATAAGAGCTACATTACATTTTTTTGGAAATTTAATGTTAAGATTGATTTTATAAATTTAGAGAATTTTTGGACAATGAATTTGGATTGAAGTATTTTGGTCTAGTCTTACGTTTGGAATAGAGTAAGTTGAGCACTGAATATTATTGTTTGTGGTTAAAGTATGATTTATTAGATACTTTGGGTTAACATTTTTGGTTTCATTAAATATTTATAGGATTAAGGAAATACTTCCAAGCCTTATGATTTATCAAAAGTGCTTCAGTTGTGAAAAAAACATTTTGAACATTAATTTCCAAGTGTAAGTGATGAAGTGAAAATAGATTGAATCACAACCAAAGAATGCGATTAAGCTTATGACATGGAAAGAAATCAAATAGGTACTTTTATTAATAGTAAAATAATTCTTCAACTCTAGTGAAAGGATCTTGAAACCAAAAATGTTATCCTATTCCTTTTTCTGATGAATCAAATGGTCCCTTAGATCATCACATATTTATAGATTTTTAATGTTAACTTTCTCCTCATCATGTTCTCTATCACTCTCCATAAGAACATGATGATTATATTTTTATTTCATGTCCATGTTTTTCTACATGGAACCCTAGTATGTGTTATCTCTTGTGATCTTTGTATTTCCCTTTCTTTATTTTAAAATGGAGGTCTCATTAATCCATTTTTCGATGTGGGATTTCAAAAAAGATATTTTGAAAAGTCCAAACCATAGATTTGGATTCTGAGTTTAAATTGTGAGGACGCAATTTATTGAAGGAGGGTAGAACGTAACACCCAAATATTTCATGGTACGTTATCTTCAATATCTTTTGTTTCACGTAACACTGACTTGGCTTGTGTAACATGCAAGATTGAGTTTCTACAAAACAATACTTTAGTGTTAAAATTATTTAAATGATATATTTAAAACTTATCCTTTAAATATATAAATATAAATAGCAATAAATAATTTTTAAATTTTATTTATAATTTTTTCACAAAAATAAAACATATTTATAATGAAATGTATAAGTTTCTATAAAATTGTTATATGTTTAGAAATAATATTTTCATAAATGAACTACTTATTATGTCCTTTTTGTGAAAAATAATAAAATTAATTTTAGACACCCCTAGAAATTAAATTTTCTAAAATGGACTCCATTTTGAAATTCGGAATATCAAAATTAGCTTCGGGTAAAATTTTGGTAATTTTTTGAAAAGTTTCATTAATTGATGAAAAGTGAAAACACTTCATTATTGTTTAAAAAGTGAATTTTTCATTTAAATAATTATTTTAATTTAAATTGTTTTTAAATTCACAATAGATAAATAATACATATATTAACACAATTTAGTTCATTGGGATCATTTTTATAATATAATTAGATATAAAAATTCATTTAACATTTTTCACGTTTTTTACCCACCTTCTAGCCACATTTTCATATTAGCATTAAATGTAATTTTACCACTTCTGTGAATTGAATTTCAAACATCTGACATAAATGGTTTCAATTAGATTGAAAATTTTGGTCTAATATGATCAAAATATTTTTTGGTGAATACTAACTTTTGAATTTTATTTACCACAGCTAATGATAAATTTGATAATTAAAGGTAAAAATAACATTATAATAATATAAAATTATCATAACACTTTGTATGAGTCATGGAAGACCAAGAAAATATTTGGGTAAAACTATTTTTCTTTTTAAGCCATTTGGGTGTGATTAAGACATTTATAACATTAATTTTAAGTAAAGGTAAAAATATCATAAACAATAATATTATTACTAAAACAATTTTAATATGGAGTTATATTAGTGATATCTTAGACTATAAATAGTAATTAGGAATATAAAAATATTTCATATATCATGGTTATTTATTTTTAATTTTTAGGAATTAAATAATAAAATTTAATTATGACATAATGATGATGCAATAATAGAGTTATTAATAAAAGAATCAAATAAATAAAATTATAAATATTAAAATAAATATTATTTGAAATATTTGATGGAATACAATAATTTTATATATGCATATTACATGTTATGATTAATATAATGCATTTTTTTCAAAATAATAAAGTTATTATGACTTTAACAAAAATCAAGTATTAAATAGTGTTGAAATTGATATAAATGAGTTTTTAAAATTAATATTATTCTATTAAATGATATAAAAGTAATAAAAATATAATATTCAGCCAAATAACTTTTATATTGATAAAATTTTCATAAATTATCAACTTTAGGTTAGATTTTTATTTTATATTAACTATATTAACCATGTAGTGTAAAAATACTATAAGACATGATAAGAGTTAAACTATTTAACTACGGGTTAAATCTAAAATATAAGGTTAAATTTATGACCTAAACATGTATAAAACCTATTGTTTGAGAGAATTTAGACCCATAATCATCTTACCCTCAAAACAAATCACTTTGGAGCTATTAGTAACCTAAAATTAATTTATAATAAATTAATATTTTAAGATCCTCCAAAAGTGACCCTCACCTCTCTTATAAAAGGGAACTTCTCCTTCTCATTAATTCACACCTCCAAAGCCCTTCGGCTCGGCCAAAACCTACACACTAATTCTAAAAACTTCTCTCAATTTATCCTAGAGGCCAAACTTTGGGTATAAATTCAACCTAAGGATTCTTTTTTTGCAAATCAAAAGGAGACACTCGAAGAAGAGGTAATTGTTTTTCCAATTCAATTCAATTTATTTTCTTCTTCTACTTACTCTTCCTATGTTGTTTCCATAATAAAGTGATAAATCCAGTATCTAATATATGTTTTTTTGTTTTTATTATTATGGGACAACCATATTAATCCTTTTACCCATCCTATGAAAAACAAGCTCACTATGCATGTGTACGTACAGCTTACCGTCCCCACACCATGGTGTAAACTATTTTTCATTACACTTTATTTGTATGGGTATAAAGATGAATATAAAGGATGTAAATTATAAATATAAAATTATAATGTTTCTTTAAAATTCATATTTTATCCAATTCTATACCATTTAACAATTAAGAAATGATATCATCGCTCGTGCGTACGTATGGTTTACCGTCTCCATGACGCTATGAGATTCATCTTTCATGTTCACCATTCAAGGATGAATATAAAAATATATATTATTAATAAGTATAAAATATATGACATAATAATTCTACTAGAATAATATATATATATATATATATCATTCACTTACTTCCATTCAATACGATAAGAAAACAGAAACAGCGTTCAAACGTACATACAGCCTACCATCTAGATGAATGGTGTATTAGATTATATATATATATATTATGAATATATATAATATATAAATAATTTTATACATTCTAGAATTAAGTAAATCATGATCTATGTGATATGATTAAGAATAATAAGTCATAACACATACGATAAACAAAGTGATTATTGCTGAGAATGTTTCTTTAACTTGGAAATTATTAATAAATGAGTAATATAAAGTCATAAATGAACAATATATGATATCATAAATATTATTATAATTATTTTAGAAGTTAATAAGATTTTTAAAACCATTTTACTAGAGTTTTGGACACATACAGATAGTATCAGATCTAAGGTAAGGGAATTTCTTCTCATTTTTTATTTTTGTGAGATATAAGCCAGGTTCACTACCTATTTCTTGTGTGTGGTGTATTTACCACCCCTATTTTATTTTATATTGTGAATAAATTTATCTTCATGGTATTTAAATATTTATTTGAATATATCAGACTTATGATTTAAATGTTCAATGCGGTATGGGACACTTTCAATGTTTAAAGAATTAATCCTCTCTCAATTTAAATATTCTTGATATTATTTTATATTAATATTTATATGGATATAAAAGGATTATAAAAGAAATTTTATTTCTATTTTTAAGTTTATCCAAATTTTTTAAAAATGGAATATTTTTAAAGTTTTATGCAGGAGGCTCTTTAGTTAAAATATCGTTTTAAATGTTTTAAAGATTTATCATTCTAAAGTATTTCTCATTAATGTCCATGTTTTCAAAATATTTTAAGGATTTATTTATATGAACATTAATTATTTTAAATATTAATTCTTTTCAAAAGTTTCAAAGTGGTATGGTACACTTTGATTCAAAAATCAATTTTTAAATGTCTTCTTTAATAAGTGTGCGAATTTTGAAGAAATAATTTCAAATAAAAAGGGGAATTTGTCTCAATATATTTTTAGTGATTTTAATATAGTATTTTCATATATGAAAACATCATTTTTTGTATCTTACACTTAATTGAGGTTGATCTTTTTTTTAAAAGGTTGGGGTTCAAGCCTCATTTATTATTTAAAGAAAATAAAAGACCTATTTTAACTGGGTAGAGGGGGACCCATTACATAACCTGAAGGCACAGTGGGAATTTAGCCCATTACATGGCCCGTAGGCCCAAATTTTTTACCCAAAGCCCATTCTATGAATAGTATTGCTACATTACTCTTCCTGTTACAGTACTGCACAGTATCTGCCACTGCTATAGTACCCTACCACTGCTATAGTTACATGCCACTGCTATAGTGCCCGTCGTTTCTACAGTTCCACCACTGCTACAATCACTACAGTACTGCTACAGTACCTGCGCCCAATGGGTTTTGAACCCCCATTTTTCATGTAGGATTATGGGGTGCTTACCACTAAGCCTAACCCCAACTACAATTGAGGTTGATCTCTTGTGATATCATTTACCATATTTTATTGAATGGTTTCTGATCAGTTTGATTGTGGATGTGATAATTAGATATCATTATTGGTTTATAGTTAAAGTATTCATATTTTGTATACTAGTTTTTAATACGAATTATTATGTTGTTTATGTTTCATTATTTTCATATGAAGAATGCATTGGACTCAGAAATTTATTGGAGGATCTCACTATATCCCCCAGATGCATCGGTAGGTCTCATGAGATAAAATTATTTGGCAACAAACCCTTCATGTTTGTTGTTAAGTAGTTTTAAATTGTCAAGATGACAGATCATGAAACAAATTAGGAAGGTTTCTACCCACAGACTTAAACTATCATGAGGATCGATCATGACAGCAGTTATCTTGTTAGGAGGATATACCTTGACACAAATCAAATGGGTTTCTACCCACAGACTTAAACTTTCATGAGGATAGATCTTAACAGTAGCTATCTTGAGGATATATCTTGATAGTGAAGACATATAGCATTATTAATTCCCTCATTTTGAGATTAATTATTGATATTACATGTGGTTATTAAATGAGTAGAATATCAAGGTGAATATTTACGTGGAATTATTTGATTTATTATTGACATATTATGATCATGGTTCTATTGAAAAGGCTTGTGTTTCAGTTTTATACTTGCCTTAAAATTTTATGTTTATTTATAAAAGCTTCTATTTTATTGTTTAACCTTTATGAGAATATGAGCTCACCCATTTCTTATGTTTTGTTTTACCAGGATTCCAAGAAGTTTTTTATGATTGATATGAAAGTTTAAACTAGGAGAATAACGGCATTATCAGATGATTATCTATGTTGTATTTTATGTTTAAAATTGTAATGTAAATTTAGTGTTTGTAATCTATTTTCACAGACTGCTAAACTGGTCGGTCCTTCGTGATTTGATTCCTTGTAATCATGAAAATTTATTAAATTAACACACAAGATCTAGGCTCCTGGGGTTGGGCATTACATAAACCATGGATATAGAAATCAATTTACAAACTTTAAATTATGGATATATATTACCTACTACAATGGTTTTAACCATGTAATTAAGTTCCAATTTCCAAGATTATACCATGAATACATCTATCAATTTCCATGGTTTAAACCATGGATATAAATTATCTACTACCATGTTTTAAAATATGAAAATTGAGAAGGTTTATTGCAACATCTCTAGAAACCATGGTTTTGAATAAATGTGTGTGAATTTTCTAGTAGTGTTTGTGACACCTCATTCCATATGTTACGCAATGTTCTAATGTAGTAAAGATGAGTTATTTATTTTGGGTATTGAAAGTTACATGCCCATGAGAGTAACTATTACACCCATGATATTGAGTTAGCGGTAGTTTTTTTTCCTTGAATTTGCAGCGACATTACCTCATTGGTGAGAATTTTTTGGTTCTTACCAATCATAAGAGCTTGAGGTAATTATCCCAGCATGACATGAACTTAAAAAAATGGAGTTGGATAGAATTATTAGAGGATTAAAAATTTTAGATTTCTTATACATCAGTAAAATTAAATGTTGGAGCTAATTCACTAAGTAGGAAGTCGGGTAATGATGTTATTCATGAATCTGGATATTCCTGCAGATCGATAGGAGAGATCTCAATTATTTATATTGATATAGAAGAGGTTGGAGGCAGAGGTTTTCTTTTATAGATGATATTATATTCATATTTAGTGCAGCATATGGAGTAGTCGCAATTGGGGGATTATGAGGTGGAGGTCTAGAGATAATGATTTTTCCTTGGTGATTCCCCTGATGGTTGGTCTAAGGATGAATAGAAATATGTATTGTTTCATGGAAAACTTTTCATCCCTTTGGAAATGTGTTAGATGGTTCTCCATGAGTTCCATAGCTCACCCTTAGCAGTACATCCTTGTATGAAAAGTACGTGCCAAGCTCTAAGAGGGTATTTTTTGTGTCCTGGGTTGAGGTGTGCATTTATAGATTTTGTGTCCTAATGTTTTCTCTATCATAAGGTGAAGGTTGAGCACCATGTTCCCGATGGTTTTCTCCAACTATTAGATGTTCCCCCATTGGAAGTGGGAGTAAATATTTATAGACTCTATTACCATTTTACATCAATATCAAGTATTATTTGATGTTATATGGGTGATAGTGGATTTTTTGACGAAATCATCACACTTTATAGGTATATGGGAGTCGATCTCAGTAGATGTTTTTTTAAGGTAGTATCTGGATGAGGTGGTGAGACTATACAGAGTCTTGAGGATGATCATCTCTGATCTTGATCTTTGTTTTACCTCCAGGGTGTGTAGATATCTCTAACATGATTTTGGATCTTATATATACCTAAGAACTACTTTTAATCCATAAAATGACTATAAGAAGCAGTGAACCATTCAGGCTCTTAAAGACATGTTGCATTCTTGTGTCCTGGATTTTTTAGGTTTAGGGATAAGGTACCTTCCTTTGGTTGAGTTTTATTATAATAATATTTTTCACTCCGCCATTAGTATATCACCATTTTAATATTTGTATATATGACCTTTCAATTCTCCATGGCGCTATACTAGGGTTATATAAATATAAATTATCAGTTTGGAGATAGTAAAAAACATAATAATGATGGTTCAAGTAATTCATAGAAGGATTAAATCAATATAGGATCATCAAAATTTCTATTTTGATTATAGGATTCAACCACTAGAATTCAAAATTATAGATCATGTGTTACTAAAGGTGAATCCTCACTATGGTTAGAAAATATTTGTTCATGGGATTAATCTTTGTACCCATTTTTTTCCTTTCAATGTGTTTACTTGTATTGGAGTTGTAACGTATCAAATAGTACTTCCCCCACTGATGATTTAGATAAAAGATTGTTTTTACATTTCCCAACTCTAAAATTAACTTTATGATGACTCTCAAATTATATATTAGAGAAATATCGACATTGATGGTGATGTGACCTTTTAGGATCATCCTATAGAGATCTAGGAATGCCAGGAGAAGGTGTAGTGCGTGTATTTTATTCCCTTAATTCATATATTGTGGATACATAGTGGTGTGTAGAAGAATACCTAGGAAAGTGAGTCATAGAAATGCAGTCATCACCCCAATATACTTGATGAAAATAGACAACCAAACATGACCTTAAACTAAGATCAAATTTAAGGTTTACAACTAAACTCAAAAATCAAAGGGAAATACAATAAATAAATAAAACTAAAACTCCAACACAAACCTTCAAGCAACATGATGTGCAACATCTTCAAGATACCAACACCAACCTACATGAGAATACCATCAACAACCCGAACCACCATCACTAAGCGCGATGCCTCAAAATGGAATACACAAATAACAAGGTCTACATACACCCAAAGGTGTATATAGGGTGTGATCTAAAATCCCAGTAGGATACCACCCAATAAAATGATTCCATGCCATAATATGAAAGAGATAATTTAATATGCTTATTTAAAATCATAATTTTAAAATGATTTTAAGGAAAACATTTACAAGGTAAAAGTTAAAAAGGAACACTTGAAGAAAACCCATTTTACAAATGCTATTTTAAAATGGAAATGAAAAAATCATAAAGAACACACACACACCCAAGTGTCCCTCTTTATGCTGATGGGGGTACCATATCATGAATAGTAGAGCACTGTGGGTAAATCCTTTAAGGTAGCTAGCATTTGTGGGATGCTAGAGACATCATACCTCGGTATAAATGTGGTATATGAACCACAACGATCTACATTATGGTGAATGAGCCACTAGTAGAGAAATACAACCATAACCTAGTGGTCCCCAATCATCTGAAAAGTTTAGTTGGTGTTGTAACGTCAATCCTGTTAGATGAAACTGAGATGAACCACTTATGTATCATCTAGAGTACTTGTCCTAATCTTCCCACCTAGGTACCTAGGGTTCCATTTTTGTGCTCAATCAAGTTTCACATTCACATAGTCCATCACTTTTACATTTCATAAGTCAAACAAGGCATTACACACACAAAAACTACCACTTGTCTACCCAAGTATCCTTTTGTAATCAAACACACACCAAATAACCTTAAAAAATGCATTTTTCATTACTTAATCATTTCAAAAATCCCCATTTGGAAACACTCAAAGAAGAACACAGTCAATTTACACCAAACCCTTCGGCCAAGTCACTTTTTAATTCCACACATAAAATAATATTTTTTTCAATTCATGCTTCCCAACATTTAAACCATTTTCAATACATACCAAAAGTAAACAAAAAGGAAAAACCATGAAAAATAATTCAAAACATGTTCCATACCCCTTGTGCAATCTAATATATCATTTTCACAATGTAGAAAACATTATTAAATAACACAATAAGGTCTTAAACCATAAATATACCCAATTCCAACTACAAAATCCATTTTCAAACCACTTTCTTAACAAATTATTCTTAATACTATTTTTTCACCACTTGCACAATTAAAAGAACCATTTAAACCACTTATAAAACACCACTGACTGACATAAAGTTGGTTTACATAAAAAACATGTCTCATTTCATATAAATATACTACTTTAAAAAATCATTTTCAAATCTTCCAAAATATTACTTTCATTTCATCTAAATAATTAAATAAATCATTTAAACTATTTATTAAATAATTTCAAGAAAAACCAATAAGACATTACACCAAAAAACACTTGATTACATATAAAAACGTCACTTTAAAACCAAATACACAAGGTAACCAAATAAAAATATGTTTCTTATTATCCAAAAAAAATTCAATTCCATTTCAAAAGTGCAAAACAAGTTTAACATACCAAGTGAACACACTTTTCATTAAAAATATCATTTCTAACCCATTCGCACCTTAAGTTCTTTTGAAAACATGATTCACACCCAATATCCAACTCATAAAACATTTTCATGAAACGTCATGATAAATCACACACCCAATACCTAATCATTTTTCTTTATAAAACCCATTCACAGCACATAAACATGAAAAACAACTTAGAAATAATTTTCACACCACAAAATTAAATCCTAGAACATATTTATAAATTCAAATAAACATATTTAATTCATCTAATAACGTTAGGTAATAGAATCACCTGCCTCACATGAATATCCTTTCAGAAAATGGCATAAAAACACACATGCACCTCATTTTCACCCCAAATAAGTAAAGAGGATCTCTAACCAAAGAGATTGAACCCAAAAACAAATGTTTAAACCCTAGAATTATACCCAATACCCGCTGGAAGAACAAAAATCAAAGATAAAAAAATGGAGAAGATGCTTATCTAGAGGGGATATTGAATGTGCGTAAGAAGGTCAACGCACTGGTGGGGGAGCTGGAGTAACACCGGTCAGTGAGGGGGGCGTGACGGACCATCCATGGCTAGTAGGGGGAGGCACCGGATGTGGGGTGTACAAGGGAGGTAGGGTGGGTTTACCAACGAGGCAGGATGTTGGAGGCATGCATTCAAGTAGGTCTAAGAGGTAGGCGTGGTGCGAGCAGGATAGAAGGTAGAGAGGAGGTCCATCTAATGGTTGGTCATGGGGGAGGTGTGGTGCGACATGGAAGGTAGGAAGGGGTTTAATGAGAGACATGAGAGAAAAAGGGAGAGGGGTAAGGTGCCATGAACCAAAGGGGAAAACTCTAACAAAAATAACAAAAGAAAAAAAGTAAAAGTAAACTAATAATAATAATATGGAAATAATAATATGATAATAAACTTGATTTGATTATAATGAACTTAATAACCTTAATAAGACTAATAATAAACTTAATATGAAACTAAATAAACTTAATAATATGATAATAAACCTAATAATAATAAACTTTATAATAATAGACTTAATAATATTATTATTAGTATTCATAATAATAATATTATCATTATTATTATTTTTAAATCATTTTCTTCTGATTTTATTTTGTTCTCATTTTATTATTCATTTAATTTATTATTTATTTTGATTATTATAAATGTTGCATGATTTCCCGGGTGAAGCCACATAGTTTATAAATTGTGCTCTTTCGATGCATTATATGCTGGAAATATTAGAAAAAACTCATTTTTCAGTAAAAACACAAAAAATTAACTAGGATTCAACCCAAACAACATAATGCCAAGAAAATTTATAAGATGAATAATTTAAAAATGGTAGGTGTGACATATGTACTTATAGATTGAGAATAATATAGAATAATTTAGAGATCCTATAAGTGATTATTTATGATTATATCACTATGATTAGTGTTTCTCAATTTGTGATTTGAGTTTTGATCAATGGATAGAATCATCAAGGTTATGCATGAAATGGTTATACTATTAGTGATGAAGAGATTACAAAAGAAAAATTATATGGAGGAGGTATTAAGGAATAAGATGTCGAAGATTAGTTAATGGTTTAAAGGTGAAGTGGAATGATTAAGGTTATTTTGTACTTGGATTCAGGAATTATTAAATCAATGATTCTATGGTTATAAGATTCATGAGATATATAAGGATTGTACTGCAGTACTTCTTCTTGAATAATTTGGTAGAATAATAGTTTTCATTAAGGATTTTGAGGTGATCAAATATTTGGTGAGTGACAATAAGAGCTACATTACATTTTTTTGGAAATTTAATGTTAAGATTGATTTTATAAATTTAGAGAATTTTTGGACAATGAATTTGGATTGAAGTATTTTGGTCTAGTCTTACGTTTGGAATAGAGTAAGTTGAGCACTGAATATTATTGTTTGTGGTTAAAGTATGATTTATTAGATACTTTGGGTTAACATTTTTGGTTTCATTAAATATTTATAGGATTAAGGAAATACTTCCAAGCCTTATGATTTATCAAAAGTGCTTCAGTTGTGAAAAAAACATTTTGAACATTAATTTCCAAGTGTAAGTGATGAAGTGAAAATAGATTGAATCACAACCAAAGAATGCGATTAAGCTTATGACATGGAAAGAAATCAAATAGGTACTTTTATTAATAGTAAAATAATTCTTCAACTCTAGTGAAAGGATCTTGAAACCAAAAATGTTATCCTATTCCTTTTTCTGATGAATCAAATGGTCCCTTAGATCATCACATATTTATAGATTTTTAATGTTAACTTTCTCCTCATCATGTTCTCTATCACTCTCCATAAGAACATGATGATTATATTTTTATTTCATGTCCATGTTTTTCTACATGGAACCCTAGTATGTGTTATCTCTTGTGATCTTTGTATTTCCCTTTCTTTATTTTAAAATGGAGGTCTCATTAATCCATTTTTCGATGTGGGATTTCAAAAAAGATATTTTGAAAAGTCCAAACCATAGATTTGGATTCTGAGTTTAAATTGTGAGGACGCAATTTATTGAAGGAGGGTAGAACGTAACACCCAAATATTTCATGGTACGTTATCTTCAATATCTTTTGTTTCACGTAACACTGACTTGGCTTGTGTAACATGCAAGATTGAGTTTCTACAAAACAATACTTTAGTGTTAAAATTATTTAAATGATATATTTAAAACTTATCCTTTAAATATATAAATATAAATAGCAATAAATAATTTTTAAATTTTATTTATAATTTTTTCACAAAAATAAAACATATTTATAATGAAATGTATAAGTTTCTATAAAATTGTTATATGTTTAGAAATAATATTTTCATAAATGAACTACTTATTATGTCCTTTTTGTGAAAAATAATAAAATTAATTTTAGACACCCCTAGAAATTAAATTTTCTAAAATGGACTCCATTTTGAAATTCGGAATATCAAAATTAGCTTCGGGTAAAATTTTGGTAATTTTTTGAAAAGTTTCATTAATTGATGAAAAGTGAAAACACTTCATTATTGTTTAAAAAGTGAATTTTTCATTTAAATAATTATTTTAATTTAAATTGTTTTTAAATTCACAATAGATAAATAATACATATATTAACACAATTTAGTTCATTGGGATCATTTTTATAATATAATTAGATATAAAAATTCATTGAACATTTTTCACGTTTTTTACCCACCTTCTAGCCACATTTTCATATTAGCATTAAATGTAATTTTACCACTTCTGTGAATTGAATTTCAAACATCTGACATAAATGGTTTCAATTAGATTGAAAATTTTGGTCTAATATGATCAAAATATTTTTTGGTGAATACTAACTTTTGAATTTTATTTACCACAGCTAATGATAAATTTGATAATTAAAGGTAAAAATAACATTATAATAATATAAAATTATCATAACACTTTGGATGAGTCATGGAAGACCAAGAAAATATTTGGGTAAAACTATTTTTCTTTTTAAGCCATTTGGGTGTGATTAAGACATTTATAACATTAATTTTAAGTAAAGGTAAAAATATCATAAACAATAATATTATTACTAAAACAATTTTAATATGGAGTTATATTAGTGATATCTTAGACTATAAATAGTAATTAGGAATATAAAAATATTTCATATATCATGGTTATTTATTTTTAATTTTTAGGAATTAAATAATAAAATTTAATTATGACATAATGATGATGCAATAATAGAGTTATTAATAAAAGAATCAAATAAATAAAATTATAAATATTAAAATAAATATTATTTGAAATATTTGATGGAATACAATAATTTTATATATGCATATTACATGTTATGATTAATATAATGCATTTTTTTCAAAATAATAAAGTTATTATGACTTTAACAAAAATCAAGTATTAAATAGTGTTGAAATTGATATAAATGAGTTTTTAAAATTAATATTATTCTATTAAATGATATAAAAGTAATAAAAATATAATATTCAGCCAAATAACTTTTATATTGATAAAATTTTCATAAATTATCAACTTTAGGTTAGATTTTTATTTTATATTAACTATATTAACCATGTAGTGTAAAAATACTATAAGACATGATAAGAGTTAAACTATTTAACTACGGGTTAAATCTAAAATATAAGGTTAAATTTATGACCTAAACATGTATAAAACCTATTGTTTGAGAGAATTTAGACCCATAATCATCTTACCCTCAAAACAAATCACTTTGGAGCTATTAGTAACCTAAAATTAATTTATAATAAATTAATATTTTAAGATCCTCCAAAAGTGACCCTCACCTCTCTTATAAAAGGGAACTTCTCCTTCTCATTAATTCACACCTCCAAAGCCCTTCGGCTCGGCCAAAACCTACACACTAATTCTAAAAACTTCTCTCAATTTATCCTAGAGGCCAAACTTTGGGTATAAATTCAACCTAAGGATTCTTTTTTTGCAAATCAAAAGGAGACACTCGAAGAAGAGGTAATTGTTTTTCCAATTCAATTCAATTTATTTTCTTCTTCTACTTACTCTTCCTATGTTGTTTCCATAATAAAGTGATAAATCCAGTATCTAATATATGTTTTTTTGTTTTTATTATTATGGGACAACCATATTAATCCTTTTACCCATCCTATGAAAAACAAGCTCACTATGCATGTGTACGTACAGCTTACCGTCCCCACACCATGGTGTAAACTATTTTTCATTACACTTTATTTGTATGGGTATAAAGATGAATATAAAGGATGTAAATTATAAATATAAAATTATAATGTTTCTTTAAAATTCATATTTTATCCAATTCTATACCATTTAACAATTAAGAAATGATATCATCGCTCGTGCGTACGTATGGTTTACCGTCTCCATGACGCTATGAGATTCATCTTTCATGTTCACCATTCAAGGATGAATATAAAAATATATATTATTAATAAGTATAAAATATATGACATAATAATTCTACTAGAATAATATATATATATATATATATATCATTCACTTACTTCCATTCAATACAATAAGAAAACAGAAACAGCGTTCAAACGTACATACAGCCTACCATCTAGATGAATGGTGTATTAGATTATATATATATATATTATGAATATATATAATATATAAATAATGTTATACATTCTATAATTAAGTAAATCATGATCTATGTGATATGATTAAGAATAATAAGTCATAACACATACGATAAACAAAGTGATTATTGCTGAGAATGTTTCTTTAACTTGGAAATTATTAATAAATGAGTAATATAAAGTCATAAATGAACAATATATGATATCATAAATATTATTATAATTATTTTAGAAGTTAATAAGATTTTTAAAACCATTTTACTAGAGTTTTGGACACATACAGATAGTATCAGATCTAAGGTAAGGGAATTTCTTCTCATTTTTTATTTTTGTGAGATATAAGCCAGGTTCACTACCTATTTCTTGTGTGTGGTGTATTTACCACCCCTATTTTATTTTATATTGTGAATAAATTTATCTTCATGGTATTTAAATATTTATTTGAATATATCAGACTTATGATTTAAATGTTCAATGCGGTATGGGACACTTTCAATGTTTAAAGAATTAATCCTCTCTCAATTTAAATATTCTTGATATTATTTTATATTAATATTTATATGGATATAAAAGGATTATAAAAGAAATTTTATTTCTATTTTTAAGTTTATCCAAATTTTT
Organism: Viscum album; assembly: GCA_963277665.1. Taxonomy (NCBI): domain Eukaryota; kingdom Viridiplantae; phylum Streptophyta; class Magnoliopsida; order Santalales; family Viscaceae; genus Viscum; species Viscum album. The sequence continues at coordinate 2,015,733,713 of OY728130.1, read as the reverse complement.
TAAAAATGGAATATTTTTAAAGTTTTATGCAGGAGGCTCTTTAGTTAAAATATCGTTTTAAATGTTTTAAAGATTTATCATTCTAAAGTATTTCTCATTAATGTCCATGTTTTCAAAATATTTTAAGGATTTATTTATATGAACATTAATTATTTTAAATATTAATTCTTTTCAAAAGTTTCAAAGTGGTATGGTACACTTTGATTCAAAAATCAATTTTTAAATGTCTTCTTTAATAAGTGTGCGAATTTTGAAGAAATAATTTCAAATAAAAAGGGGAATTTGTCTCAATATATTTTTAGTGATTTTAATATAGTATTTTCATATATGAAAACATCATTTTTTGTATCTTACACTTAATTGAGGTTGATCTTTTTTTTAAAAGGTTGGGGTTCAAGCCTCATTTATTATTTAAAGAAAATAAAAGACCTATTTTAACTGGGTAGAGGGGGACCCATTACATAACCTGAAGGCACAGTGGGAATTTAGCCCATTACATGGCCCGTAGGCCCAAATTTTTTACCCAAAGCCCATTCTATGAATAGTATTTCTACATTACTCTTCCTGTTACAGTACTGCACAGTATCTGCCACTGCTATAGTACCCTACCACTGCTATAGTTACATGCCACCGCTATAGTGCCCGTCGTTGCTACAGTTCCACCACTGCTACAATCACTACAGTACTGCTACAGTACCTGCTCCCAATGGGTTTTGAACCCCCATTTTTCATGTAGGATTATGGGGTGCTTACCACTAAGCCTAACCCCAACTACAATTGAGGTTGATCTCTTGTGATATCATTTACCATATTTTATTGAATGGTTTCTGATCAGTTTGATTGTGGATGTGATAATTAGATATCATTATTGGTTTATAGTTAAAGTATTCATATTTTGTATACTAGTTTTTAATACGAATTATTATGTTGTTTATGTTTCATTATTTTCATATGAAGAATGCATTGGACCCAGAAATTTATTGGAGGATCTCACTATATCCCCTAGATGCATCGGTAGGTCTCATGAGATAAAATTATTTGGCAACAAACCCTTCATGTTTGTTGTTAAGTAGTTTTAAATTGTCAAGATGACAGATCATGAAACAAATTAGGAAGGTTTCTACCCACAGACTTAAACTATCATGAGGATCGATCATGACAGCAGTTATCTTGTTAGGAGGATATACCTTGACACAAATCAAATGGGTTTCTACCCACAGACTTAAACTTTCATGAGGATAGATCTTAACAGTAGCTATCTTGAGGATATATCTTGATAGTGAAGACATATAGCATTATTAATTCCCTCATTTTGAGATTAATTATTGATATTACATGTGGTTATTAAATGAGTAGAATATCAAGGTGAATATTTACGTGGAATTATTTGATTTATTATTGACATATTATGATCATGGTTCTATTGAAAAGGCTTGTGTTTCAGTTTTATACTTGCCTTAAAATTTTATGTTTATTTATAAAAGCTTCTATTTTATTGTTTAACCTTTATGAGAATATGAGCTCACCCATTTCTTATGTTTTGTTTTACCAGGATTCCAAGAAGTTTTTTATGATTGATATGAAAGTTTAAACTAGGAGAATAACGGCATTATCAGATGATTATCTATGTTGTATTTTATGTTTAAAATTGTAATGTAAATTTAGTGTTTGTAATCTATTTTCACAGACTGCTAAACTGGTCGGTCCTTCGTGATTTGATTCCTTGTAATCATGAAAATTTATTAAATTAACACACAAGATCTAGGCTCCTGGGGTTGGGCATTACATAAACCATGGATATAGAAATCAATTTACAAACTTTAAATTATGGATATATATTACCTACTACAATGGTTTTAACCATGTAATTAAGTTCCAATTTCCAAGATTATACCATGAATACATCTATCAATTTCCATGGTTTAAACCATGGATATAAATTATCTACTACCATGTTTTAAAATATGAAAATTGAGAAGGTTTATTGCAACATCTCTAGAAACCATGGTTTTGAATAAATGTGTGTGAATTTTCTAGTAGTGTTTGTGACACCTCATTCCATATGTTACGCAATGTTCTAATGTAGTAAAGATGAGTTATTTATTTTGGGTATTGAAAGTTACATGCCCATGAGAGTAACTATTACACCCATGATATTGAGTTAGCGGTAGTTTTTTTTCCTTGAATTTGCAGCGACATTACCTCATTGGTGAGAATTTTTTGGTTCTTACCAATCATAAGAGCTTGAGGTAATTATCCCAGCATGACATGAACTTAAAAAAATGGAGTTGGATAGAATTATTAGAGGATTAAAAATTTTATATTTCTTATACATCAGTAAAATTAAATGTTGGAGCTAATTCACTAAGTAGGAAGTCGGGTAATGATGTTATTAATGAATCTGGATATTCCTGCAGATCGATAGGAGAGATCTCAATTATTTATATTGATATAGAAGAGGTTGGAGGCAGAGGTTTTCTTTTATAGATGATATTATATTCATATTTAGTGCAGCATATGGAGTAGTCGCAATTGGGGGATTATGAGGTGGAGGTCTAGAGATAATGATTTTTCCTTGGTGATTCCCCTGATGGTTGGTCTAAGGATGAATAGAAATATGTATTGTTTCATGGAAAACTTTTCATCCCTTTGGAAATGTGTTAGATGGTTCTCCATGAGTTCCATAGCTCACCCTTAGCAGTACATCCTTGTATGAAAAGTACGTGCCAAGCTCTAAGAGGGTATTTTTTGTGTCCTGGGTTGAGGTGTGCATTTATAGATTTTGTGTCCTAATGTTTTCTCTATCATAAGGTGAAGGTTGAGCACCATGTTCCCGATGGTTTTCTCCAACTATTAGATGTTCCCCCATTGGAAGTGGGAGTAAATATTTATAGACTCTATTACCATTTTACATCAATATCAAGTATTATTTGATGTTATATGGGTGATAGTGGATTTTTTGACGAAATCATCACACTTTATAGGTATATGGGAGTCGATCTCAGTAGATGTTTTTTTAAGGTAGTATCTGGATGAGGTGGTGAGACTATACAGAGTCTTGAGGATGATCATCTCTGATCTTGATCTTTGTTTTACCTCCAGGGTGTGTAGATATCTCTAACATGATTTTGGATCTTATATATACCTAAGAACTACTTTTAATCCATAAAATGACTATAAGAAGCAGTGAACCATTCAGGCTCTTAAAGACATGTTGCATTCTTGTGTCCTGGATTTTTTAGGTTTAGGGATAAGGTACCTTCCTTTGGTTGAGTTTTATTATAATAATATTTTTCACTCCGCCATTAGTATATCACCATTTTGATATTTGTATATATGACCTTTCAATTATCCATGGCGCTATACTAGGGTTATATAAATATAAATTATCAGTTTGGAGATAGTAAAAAACATAATAATGATGGTTCAAGTAATTCATAGAAGGATTAAATCAATATAGGATCATCAAAATTTCTATTTTGATTATAGGATTCAACCACTAGAATTCAAAATTATAGATCATGTGTTACTAAAGGTGAATCCTCACTATGGTTAGAAAATATTTGTTCATGGGATTAATCTTTGTACCCATTTTTTTTCCTTTCAATGTGTTTACTTGTATTGGAGTTGTAACGTATCAAATAGTACTTCCCCCACTGATGATTTAGATAAAAGATTTTTTTTACATTTCCCAACTCTAAAATTAACTTTATGATGACTCTCACATTATATATTAGAGAAATATCGACATTGATGGTGATGTGACCTTTTAGGATCATCCTATAGAGATCTAGGAATGCCAGGAGAAGGTGTAGTGCGTGTATTTTATTCCCTTAATTCATATATTGTGGATACATAGTGGTGTGTAGAAGAATACCTAGGAAAGTGAGTCATAGAAATGCAGTCATCACCCCAATATACTTGAAACTGGGATTTATGCTTGGAAGCATGTTTACATAATTTGATAGATTGTTATAGATAATTCCTTAATATACCTAAATTTGTAACTTTTAATTATTGAATTAGTTAATTCAATATGGAATAAAACCGGTTGTGTGATAAATATATTTGTTTGGTGCCAAGAGTTCCCATTTGCTTATGAAGGTTGAATGACTTGTGTTGGGTCTATGAGAGCATGTTTTTATGTGAATGATGAATGCCTTATTTTTAAGGCCAAATTTTCCTACTAGATATATTTTTTCTTGATACCTTCTATGTTCTTTGGACATGAGCCTTGCTATGTGATGTGATGTGAGCCTTGGATTGATGATGAGATATGGGTAGGTAGGCCGGCCTTTATGGAAGTAGTTGATGTATGTGACGATGAGATGCATGGTGATATGAATGAGGATGTTGAGGATAACACTAGAATTTATGGAATGGGTTAAATATAGGTTTATCTGTTATTTTTTTTAAATCTATGATGATAGTTTGTTAATTTTTTTCTTAAGGTTCAGATGGTCGGGTTTCTTATTTACCAGTATTTTTTTCTACACTGCTTGAGGCAGCTGGAAGTGCTTGGTTATGAATCTCTTTGATGGTAGCTTATGATATTTCCTAGAATACCTAGAATTATGCAATATTAATAATTTTTAATAAATTTTTTCACCCATGGTTTTGATTCATACTATAATTAAAGGATGTTAATCTTGAGAAACTATGGACTTTGTTAGATTATGCCTCGAGGTCATGGACTTTTCTTGAGGATAATGAATTGTTTTTTAAATAAATTTTAATTGATAGTTAAGGTAATTTAATTTGTAATTTTTTTTAATTAATTACTAATGAATTAATTAAAGAAACTAAATGATAAAAAGGAAATAAATAATTTAAATTTATCTCCTTAAATTCTTGTGTGCTTATAGGATATCTAATAAATTTTAGTTCCATTCAAGTGTCAGAGTGATGATAGTTGCAGTTAATCCTTAGAGTAGTTAATGCACATAGTGTGATTGTGAGATATATTACATCTTGTATGTTTTATGATTTCATATATTACCCCATACATGTTGATTAGGGTGACTGAAACCCAGTGGACTCTGGGTGGGTATTTTCTACAACATCTAGGTTGGCGAGGGACAGATGGTTGACTAACCCCTATATCCCCACTCTCTTCACATGATAGTATTATGTATTGATATTCATGGTGGTTATATTTATCATATATGTGTGTAGATGGTTGTAATTTCTTGTGTTTATTTAACACACATGTATCTTTACATATAGTATCCAAAGGATTATTATAATTATGATGTGTTTGTGTTGTAATGGCCTGAGGTACATACTCGTCATATGGGTTTTGATGGCTTGAGGTATAATACCCAATGTATAATACACAACATGTAGGCTATAGTGCTCCTAAAAACAACTTTGTTACTATATATAGATATGTCACGGTATAATGAGATAATATGATGCATTATATGCATGTTTTTATACTTAGGATATGTGTATTTCGGATGGCTTCTTTTGAAGAGAGATGGATTAGGACATACGATGTTGGGGTGGAGTGGAAAACTAGTGGGGAAGTGGTACCAGGGTACCCTTATTGTTTCATTACAATAATATATGATCCCTTGTATGTGATACTTAGTGATAGATAACCATGGGGAGGTTGGGAACATAGTATACCTATTTAGTTTATGAGTTAGTTTCACTTTTAGTTCATTGGGATTTAGTATCCTTTATTTATCTTTTTCATGAGAGGCTCTATGTAGGATCTTACTAAGTATACCTATTATTCTCAATGATTCACTCATTTTTTCATGAAAATATTTTAAAAAATTCTAAGTATTTTTAATGGTTTATAATCCATATTCTCATGTAATTCCTTATTTTACTAAAATATGGGAAATTACAATTGAATAATTAATTTAAATGAAAATGAATAAAAATGTTGTTTTTATAAAATGAAAATTTCACTTATAAATTTATGGTTTAATTTGATTAAGTTTGTAATGATTTCATAGGAAAAAAATATTTACAACTCAGCTATCTCTTGACCTAAAGGAGCCGCAAGCCACATAGCCAACCCGAGAAAGGACATCCAGCCAAAAATCCCAATAGGGAGAGCCTGTTGAGTGGTAGGTATCTGAGAATTCCATGAAGTGCACAAAGTATGTGTTCTAATTTCTGCAGTAGGCCCATGTGTTTTGGTATAGAACCATATAATTAAATGAAGGTGTATGGGGGAGATCATCCCTACAGTAGTTTTCTAAGCTAAGGGTGTTGCGGGATTTCATATATGAAAGCTCCAAACATAACATAATTCTTATGTCAACCATATTTCATGTAGTTATTGTTCCCCACTTACCAAATCATTGTTTTCTTTCTTCAAAATCACATCTTCATATGCTTGAACCCACCGTCTTCCACCTACTGCCCATTGTACATCATTGATCCACCACTTGTGTCACCAGAAATCATTATTTTTTCTTCCATGGAAGCTTGACTTGAGATAATTACTAATACCAAGGCCAAGTATCATCATTAATCACATTTGGAATCTTGGGAATGTTATTAAAACTCACTTTTATAAAGAACGATTCCTTTCATGTTAAAGAGGATCTCCATCCGGCCATTGTGAAGGCCAGATGGTTTGAGGAGGAACCCTTCATTGTAGGAAGTTATGATGCATTGTGAAGATTAAATTTTAGGTAATGGAACATTTTTAAGTAAGAATGAGGTTTGTTCCATTAGATAACTGGCTATGATGTATCTTGATTGTGAAGAAAAGGTGTTGTGTTGTGGTTTTTCTCATGCACTATGAGAATTAAAAATTGGGTAGTGGTAGATTTGTAAAAAAATATGCAATATAGGAGCTACATAATATAGGTTGTAATTGTGATATGGAGGCACTCATATGTGCAGTGGCCAAAGTTTGATTGAATAAAGTTGAATACAGGTTATTCCATGGAAGAGATGGTTGTACTATAACCATGAAGTGTATTTCCACAAATAAATGAGGTTACACCACAATTATTCTCACCATGCCATAGAATGGATTCTATGATAAAATATTAAAAGACCGAAATATGTGGGGTATTCATGAATCGAGATCAAAATATAAAAAAATTGAGGAAACATTGACCGAGAAAACGATACAATGAGACAAGTATTAAGATAAATAGTTAATTCCCCCCTCTATAAATATAAGGGTTGCTATTGTGAAAAGGGATCAGAGATCACAGATTGGGGTTTTGTTTATACTCTATTTATTTTCTAATGTAGAATAGTTTCATTATATAACTAACTAAATTTTGTTTTAATAAAAGTGTTTTATCTATTTTTTCCATATTTCTCATTCTATCTCACTCATTCTTCTTCTATATTTCTCATTCTTTCCATCGTGACCTATTACACTCGATAATAAGTATCCAGCCCAAGGCATGTCCTTTGGGGAGGATTTTTATGTTCTTGAATTCTACTTTTAATTATTATATGTTTTGATTCTATTTATAGTGAATGAGGTTGGAGTGTATGAGTGTGGAGATTTTCCACCATGACATGAATCTCTAACTCACTTCTATTCTTCAATTTATATATTTCTTCCCTTTTATTGAATGAAAAATATTTACATGATAGAGTTAAGTTATTCAATGGATGAAATAGAATATGATGGATTTAGGTCCTAGAAGGTGCCACACTCTTGATTAAGGTGTTTAATCAACCTTGATTGTAGGAGGATATAAAGTTTTTTGTACCAAAGGATTCTCTTAGTTATGTGAGATTTCACAACCAATAAATTAAATAATAGTAGTTCAAGAATGATATTTCTTAATTGAACTATAAAATTGATTTTTAACAATAAAAATATATAATAAAGAGACCTTAAAAAAAACCTTAAGGTAAATTACTTACTTTTCAAACCTCATTCTATTTGAATTTCATGTTAGGTTATAATTTTCATTCGTATCCCCCATATCTTTTCATTGTTTCTAGAAAATAATAAAAACCCAAAAATAAGTATTTTTGGTTAAATTATAAATAGCGAGTGAACAACTAAGAATCTCTCTAAGTGAGACGATAATGTTCATCATTTTATCTTCAATAGGAAAAAATAAATGGTAACTTTTAAACCCCCAAAAAAAGGCGCATATCAAAAATTGGCATCATTTTCAAGAATCCAATCAATTATTTATTTACTTTTTCTTTACACATTATAAATATTTTTTCATTATTTTCTAAAAAACAAAAAAAAGCATTTTACCATTATATTTTCTAAAAATTTCTATTATTCATGGAAAATTTTATCACATGTGTTGCACCAAGATCAAGTGGTTTACGATACTAAGAAATCCCTCAAATAAAGATATTAAAATCTAAGTTACATGGTTAAAAAATTCCAAATGGCTGGGATATTGGACTATCACTTTAAGAATTCTGGGACATGGTTGATGAGGTCCAAATTAATTTTCCAAGACTAAATTCCATAAGGGGGGTACCATTGAGTCTGCCTAATTTTTCTAAAGAGATCCAAGAGGTTGAGGACTTGCATGAAGAGTATCCATAGACCCACCATCTCAAGAATATGGTTGAAACCTGTCATGAAGATCTGGAGAGTGAAGATTAAGACTCACATGATGATGTAAATATAAGATATCAATAAGTACTAGATCAATATTTGATTGATTGGGAAGATGATGAAATGTGACATGATCTTCTAGACTTCAAGGTAGAATCATCGACACCTCTATACCAATATCTAGCCATAAAAGAAGAAGTCACCCAAATGGTGGATTTTGAAGAAAAGATGGAAGAGTTAGACTACCTACCTCTATCCAATTAGATTCAACTTCAAGAAAACCTTACCATTGAAAAGATATTGAATCCAAACTAGGATAGGGAAATGATATTATCTTAAACTCTATCTCATCTAATTTTTTTTAAACTAACTTGATTATCACCTCCTAATATATTGAATTTTAAGGTTTTTATAACACTTGTATTATCTTTGAGGAAGATGAAGAAGAAGAACATATACCTACTAAAGAACACATGGATCTCCCTAATCTAATTGAATATTCATTTGAAGGAGTACATAAGGATATCCAAGTAGATGATCTTGAAGAAACCAAGAAAGTAGTTGCTTACCTTGAAAGTGGTAATTTTAATTTTGATTCTTCATGTTTAAATTTTTTTCATGTAAGAACACATTCTAACCATACCTTTTAATATTCAATTCATGCATCGTACATTAATCAAGAATTTAATAGTAAATAAGAGGTTTTATGAGTAGTAACCAAGAAGGAGGAGGATCCATACTTCATCATACCCCCACCATGCAAGTTATACCTTATTTTGAATGGGATGGATTTGGTGTAGTATATCTATGGATTACTTAACATCAATAAAGAAGAATTGAAATCTAAGAAAAGAAAAAAGTGGTGGTTCAAATCCATGAAACTCTACCCACTATTAGATTATGGATGATAGTTGGTACTTCCCATCTGAAGGTAGTATAAATCCTGGTCCCACATTGGGGATCAAACCAAGACTTATCATTTTATTTTCTTTCTAGGATATTTAAATTTTATTCATAAGATCTATTTTAGGATATAGCCCTATCCCACAATTTTTCTATCTTAATTACATTTTCCTTATGCTTATAGGATTGATTTTCTTTCTCATAACCATAACTGAATAAGGAAGACAAAAAGAGAAAATGGGGATGCCTAAATCTTTATGAGAAATGGGATTTCATTGTTAAATTTTTTATCTTTTAACTCCCTATATTTTTAAGTAAAAAATATATTTTGAACTGGAAATTCCAACAGCTGTTTTAAACTGGAAATAGAATGCCACACTTAGGATTCTTTATTTACTTTAATTATCTTGGATACATGAATTTATTAGAAGGGATATGATTAAATGTTTTTTTATTTCAATGATAATGATAGTGAATGAGTAATATGGAGAATTTAATTATTAGAATTAAGCATGTATGTTGATTTCATGAATCATTGTTTATGGGAATTAGTTAATACAGGTAGATGAAATTTCCATCCCATTTTTCATAATTTGAATTTATAAAATTCATTTGAATTGATTTGTTATTATTATCCATGTATTGAGTGATTTTATAAACTCATATTATTCATTTCCCAATAGGATTTATAGAGATAATACTTTCTATATTTCCTTGAGCATATTTATTGAGTGATCTTGGTGCATTTTACCTACAAGAATTTATATTGGAACTTTTAAAATCTATAACTATGAAAAAACACATTTAACATAATTGTGACATTTTTACTAATAATACATTATCCTTGAGATGTCCTTTTACATTGATCCACATTTATCCCATAAAGACTACAAATTACCTTGTTATAAATGAGCCACATTTAAAGACATTTATATCCATTCCTACACTCCTCTTGGTATTTGAATGATATTTTAAAGTTGAAGTCTAAATGTGAGGGAATTCATGGTTGAAGGAAATATTAAACTATAAGTAAAAATTGTTGGGGAGTTACTTTGGGTATTGGTATATATTTTTGATTCATTAATTGTACTTTTATAATTTTCCCTTATTAAAAAAATAAATGTGTTGTGACTTGGGAAAATAAAAATTCAACATTATTGAACAGATGATTTTTATCATATGTAGTTAGGTGGTCTATGTGAGGTTTTTTACAAACATGAATTTTGAAAAAGTAAAAAAATATGAAAATGTTTTTTGAAAAAAATTAAAAATATATAGAAAATTCAAGAAGGTAAAAATCATTCATTATGATTTCATTATTCATGACCTTTACTTTAATCTTGGGAAGTGGAACTTGTCACTTTAAAGGGGATATTATTCATTACACTTTTCTTTTAATATCATGAATTATGATTTAATATCTAACCTCTTTTTTATCCTGATATTTTTTACATCCATACCTACATAACTTTATCATCAATGTCATTAGAGACTTACTTGTAAATACCTCTTGATTTTATGTGATTTTTTCTTTAAAAAATGGAGAAATTTGTTCATTTGAAGGATTATAAGACTGTGCATGAATTCAAGGTGTGATAAAAACTCTATATCAATTTGTACCTTGTTAATGAGAGAAAAATATTCAAAGTTAGGTAGATCATGACTTGAAATGTTTGATAATAATGAATTGAGAAACTAGACTGGATGAAAGGATAAGTTACACCATTTTGAAAAGGATAAATATTAAAATACTTGGATTGATTTTTTCTTTGAAAAATGTGAAGTTAAGTTTATTTTTTATACGGAACATGAAAATTTGTTTTAACATTGATGATAATTTTATTCAATTTCTTTGAAATTTGAATATTGGAAACATGGTGTATCTCTTAAATTCAATGTTAAGATTCAATGCTTGAGGACAATTGTATTTTAAGTGTGGGGGTATTTGATGAACTTTTTTTCATGCAAATCTATAGAAATATTCTAAGTATTGTTAATAATTTTTAATCTATATTTACATGAAATTAATTTTTTTACTAAAATATTGGAGATTTAAATTGAATAATTTATTTAAATTAAAATGAATAAAAATTTTAATTTTATAAAATTTGAAGTTCACTTTAAAACTTATGGTTGAATTTGACTAAGTATGCGATGTTTTCATAGGAAAAAAATATAGCCAACTCAGACAGCCCTTATCCAAAAGGGGCTACAAGCCTTATAGTCCTCCCAAGAAAGGTCAACCAGACAAGTTGACTAATGATGAAAGATCATCGAGAGGTAGTGAGGTGATCAGGACATGCATTGAATGCAACATGTGGTCCAAATATCATTGAGGATCACATCTTGAAGCTCAGACAATATCTATAAAGCTCACTTTGATGAAGAACTATGCCTTTAATGTTGAAGAGGATCTCTATTTGGACACTGTGAAGGCTATATGGTTTGAGAAGTAACCCTTCACCATAGGAAGTTATGTTGAATCATAGATATTGTATTTTAGGGATTGGCGTGTTTTTTAGTGAGAATGAGGGATATATCGTGGGATAATCGGCTATGTCGTAGCATGAGTGTGAAGTAAAGCTATTTTGTCATAGTTTTTATCATGCACCATAGGCATTCCAAATTGGGAAGTGGAATAGTTTTAAAGAAATATATGAGATGGAAGTTGCACTAGAGTGGTTGAAACTATTTCATGGAGGCACAAATACAGAAATTGGTTGAGTTTTTAAGGAATAAGGTGGAATGGAGGCTGGTCCATAGAATAAATGGATACACAAAATACATGTAGTGGCCATGAAAAAATGAATGAGGATACACCATAATTGTTCTCACCATGTTGTAGTTTGGATTCTACATTAAAATATTAAAATCCTAAAAGATGTGGGATATCCATTGACAAATATCCAAATATAAAAAAAAAATTAATGAAACATTGACCAAGAAAAATATACAAAGAGATACATATGAAGATAAATGTTTAATTACTACCTCTATAAATATGAGGTTTGTTGTTGTGAAAAGGGCTCAGAGAAATTATATTGGGTTTCTATTTCTACTCTGTATATTTTATGTTTTCAAATAGTTTCATTCTATAACTAACTACATTCTATTATAATAAAAAATTTCCATCAGTTTATTTCTCTCTTTCTCATTCTATATCTATCATTATTCTTTCTCACTTTATATTTATTTCTACTATGAACTATTACACTAAAAAATTAGTGACTAGACCAAATATTTACCTTGGGTGGGATTTTGGTGTTCTTGATTTTTTTTTATTCTTAAAATATTTATTCTATTTGTGGTTAATGAGGGTGAAGTGTATTAGTGCAATGATTATCGACCATGAAATGAATCTTCAAATAACTTATATTATTCAATTTATATATTTTCCATACCTTACACTGAATGGAAACTCTTCACATGGTGTATTTGAGTTGTTCAATCGGTCAAAAAGCATACGATTGAGTCAGGTCCTAGAAGTTGCTTCACTCTCGATTGAGATGTGTCATCAGCCTTGATTATAGGAAGAGGTGGAGTTTCATGTTCTAAAGGAGTATCCTAGGAATGATAGATTTCACAACAAATAAATTTAATGATATTAGATCATGAATTACATTTTATGATTGAACTACCAAATTGAATTTTAACAACAAACATGAATAATAAAGGATCCGAAAACCAAACTGTAAGGATAAGTAATTTCTTTTATAATCTCATTTTGTTTGTGTTTCATGTTAGGATATAATTTTCATTTTATCTCCCATATCTTTTCATTTTTTCCAAAAAATCATAAAAACACAAAAATAAGTAGTTTTAGGTGAATTAGAATTAGTGAGGGAATATTTATGAAGCTCCTCAGGTGAGATGACCTCATTCAACCATTGTGATACACTAGGAAAAAATAAATAATGGATTTTTAATTTTCATACGACAAGCACGTATCACTCACCATACATATATATATAATTTTTTTTAGGTCAATAGGAGTAGGATTGAGATCAGGATTCCTATTACTATTTTGAGGTTTTGCAGGAGTTGTTTGGGATTCTTGGTCGTTGTCATGTTTATCTTTTGTTACTTGGAGTTCCTTTTCATTTTTATTAGTTTTGTATTCCATTACATGTATATACTTGGGATTTATTTTATCTTTATGAGAAAGACTTGATTAGTGTATTAGTCTTATCTCTATTTTCCTCATATTTTATTAGAGGTAAATTCCTTCCATTTGTATATTCATTATATCCTCATTGATTTTCGCCAACTCATTTCCTATTAGAGTTGGTATTCAAGAAGTCACAATATCTCTTCTTTCATTGTCATACTCGGAGGGGTACCCTTAGGGGGATGTGGTTTTAAAACAACGTCCAAAAAAGAAATAACCTCTTTCACACCATTCTCAACTGAATAATTATGCAACATACCTCTTCAGGGTCACAATAAAAATCATGCATAATCAAACAATGGGAATAATTAATGGTCATTCGAACACACCATGTAAATTTCATTTGTAAAATGATAAACAGGATTTTTATAAAGCAGACTCAAAATGATAATTCAATTTTCACCATTTTTAAAATCCCATTCAATCTTTATTTAAAGGCAACCATTGGAAACCAAATTTTAAACAATTTAAAACATTAAACTTTTCTAATTAAAACCATTTAAGAAACCAATTAATTTTATTCATTTAAAAATAATTCAATGGAAACCATGTTTTCATCCATTTCATTACCAAAATATACTCAAATACCTTTTTTGGTAAAATTAATTTTCAAAAAATATACTTTAGAATTTTTAGGATCACATTTAACTCAAACATTAATTAAGAAGTTTTAAAACCATTAAACAGTGATAAATTATTTATTTAGTTTTATAAATATTTTATTACTATCATATAAATTTTTAATTTAACTAAAAAATAATTCAAAAACAACAAGCACTCAATGAATTTACAAATAAATAAATATCACAAAAAACATACAAAAAATCAAGTGTAAATTTCTTACAATAAGACAAAACACATCACCTTTTATAGAGAACACTGAATTGAGAAATAAGGATCCCTCTATAAGACCTTGGTAAAAAACATTCAAATAAAATCCATCATCAATCCTAAATATCAACCCCCATGGATGATATATTTTTATAAGAATATACAACTAATATGAGAGGTACGTTGGGGAAGAAGAGGATAATACTCAATGATATAGAGGGATTTACCTTGAAAATCACTTGAAATTAATGTAAAGGAGCATTCAAATGAAGGAAAATAGAGGGAAGAACCCCCTTGAGTGAAACTTGGTTCGATCAAACAAGGGGGGAAGGAGTAAAATGGGTTTAAGGGCTGATATGGGAAATTATAAAATCATAATAATTAAAAATATGGGCATGTAGGGCTATGGTGTGTCCCTGGACAGTATGGTGTAGCACTGCTCACATAATCCCTACTTTAGCATGGCCTAAGGAATATAGTGTATCCATCCTCAAAAATTTTTAGGGGCCTAAACCCATTACCCTATACCTTTGTAGTGTGGTATTAAGGCTATAGTTCAAGGTTTACATGATTTTAAGTAGGCTCAATACATTTCCAAATCACCCCATTTTCCCTCACAAACATAATGCAAGGTGACCCCTCACCGAGCACTATGGCATAACCCCCACCCTATGTCATAAAATTATAAACCAACTAAACACCCCATGGTGTAGTCACACCCCATAGTGTGGCCACACCATTGTGGTTTGGCCTTACCTATGACACTTATGCACACTCATACACAACAATCACCACAATACAACCTCATCCATGCATAGTGGCCTCCTTCTCTTTATGAAAATTCAAAATGGTCCATGTTCCATGCCACAACACAATGCTAAGGGATGTAGAAAACTTTATGGCCTTCAGTTACCTCCATCCTCTAGTTTACCTTGACCCTTATCTAATTATTTTATGAGCACCTAAAAAATACACAAAAACACTTGAAAACATTATGAAAACCCAAAATTAAATAAATAATAATAACACAGTGACATTTTGGTGTCACAATTCTCCCCACAATTCCACTTTATACCCCTATAAAGTCCTAGTATAAGAAACATTAGTGATAAGAAAGACCATAATGATACCTTACATCAATATATGGGTGATTAGGGAACCAACTGAAAATTTTACAAGTAAAAAAGCTACCAAACATAAACATCCAATATAATTCAATGGAATAAATCCTTATGTCTCCAAGAAAAATACAACCATGATCATCGATCATGAGTCCTAAAAGAGATGGAGACCTATCATAGGTCTCCCCAACATTTTTAATTCCTCTAAAATGGTAAAGATAATTTAAATACATTCCTCTAAGGACATCATCACCATAAAGAATGCATCTCCCAAAAATACCCAAGAATCAACATACCTCCTCCAATGATGAACAACCACCAAGAAACCAACACTAAGCTTACCTATAAAACACAACCCAAAAAAGAAAATTCACTATCCATAAAATGAAATTTATCACCAAAACCTAATATAAACTCTAAGGAAAATGATAAAAAATTTACAAAAATTCCTTATCAAGCAAGAAACATGGGTCTAGACCCATATCAAAATTCTTTAAAGGGTAAAACTAATACCTAAATCCCAAAACACTGCCTCATGATGAACCCAAAAAACCAAAAATCAGAACTAAAATTTCTCAATAGACCAAAGTAAACCCCCATCCCAGTTTTCCAAGAACAAAACCAATGGTATCCCATGAAAAATTATCAAGAATTCAAGATAAGATGGTAATTTTATAACAATACCCACTTCTAATTAAGCATAAGTATCTCACAATTAGCTAAAACACACCACCTTTGATGGAGAACACTAAACTGAGCAAGGTGGATCCCTCAGAAATCCATATAAAACAAAAGCCTCAAATTAAATTAGACCTTAACCCTAAATCATATCCCCCATGACTACTAGGGTTTCAAGAATAATAAAAACCTAGAGAAAAGAGAATTGGAGGAATAATTGGAGAATAACTCGAGATACATAGTGATTTACCTTGAAAAAATTATTGAAATTGGTTGAGATGAGCATCAAAATGAAAGATAAGGGAGGAAGATAACTCCACTTTTGTGTGCCTTAGATCAATCGAACAGGAGAGGGGAAATGGGGGAAAGGTATTTTAGGTTTGATGAGAAAAAAGTGGGAAAATGTAAAAAAATTTAAAAAAAACTAGTAAGGTAGGGTTGTAGTGTGGTCATGAGCACCATGGTGTAGTGCTTCTCATGGAGGCCCTATTGCAGCATGGATTAAGGACCATGGTAAAACTAACCTAAAAAAGATATTGACCTTGACCCATATCCCCAGACCATATTATTGTTCAAACATGTCATACCCCTTGTATCTTATTCTCCCTTTTATGGTTGGTTATTTATTATGTAATGGATAATTGATAATAAGGGGTTATTTTGTGTGAGGGTGATGGAGTTGTGGTGTGGTTTATGATTCATGATTTATTGATGTATTCATTTATCTTTGATTGATTGTTTTCTCACCTCCAATTTAAACTGATTATGGGAACCTAAGTAATTAAGTGTGAGATCTTGATTAATGATACACTAGTTGTCTCAGACACTATCTAGTGTCCACTAGTTAATGTTTTTTTTCTAGCTAGGGGGTTCCCAAAATGAGGCATGTGTGGAAAAGTTGGGTGGATTGTGATTTGGTTTGGACACAATGTAAACAAAAGTTTTCCATGCATTATGATAGTGTTGTTAGAATCATTTGACATTAGGATCCAGATTATAAATCATGAAACTTGTTCCATTATTAATGGTTATACATAGGGTATTCCCACTTCGCTTCTATGTGTATACCCTTATACTCATTTTTCTTGTGGCATCATTAGTATTGTTTATTTGTGTTCATTCTTTTGATATATGGGTGATTATTTATATTTTAATTTTATTCCTTTATAGTTTGTTTTGTTTTCAAAATGGTTTCTAAATATGGTTTATAATGTTGATTTTAAATAAAATAAAAAATATTGATCTCTGAATGGTATTTTTTGAAAGGTTTTGTAAATGAAGTAAGAGGGACTTTAAATGGGTTTTCATGATTTCACATATCTTCGTTTTATGAGTTGAAAAGTATTTTTATTATTTAAATATATATTTTATGTGTTCTTTTATAAAAGAGGTTATTTTTTCCTTATGAATAAAACATCATAGGTTAGGTTTCTTTTAATTTTCCAATAAAATTAAAAATAATATTGTTAAAGTATTTTAAATTATCATTAATGAAATTCTTTGTGAAAGGAATGACGTAGGATCCATGGTGGGATACTACTAAGTATACTAACTCAAAAACTATATACACACTTGTGCGTGTGTGTATTTATGTATGAAATTATCACATTTTAGATAGGTTCTAGGTTTCGATTCCCAATTGGTTCTCACTTTATTTGGTCACTAATGGTGAGTTGGGTTGTGGTGAGTGACCATGGGTCATGTGGAGGCCCTTGTGTGGTATGGTTCGTGTTGTTTTGTTTATTTTAGGATGTTGATGTATTATCCAACTAATATATTTATTTTGAAATGTGTTTTTTATTTATTATTCATATTGGTTTAAATGAGATGATTTATTTTTATTAGTTATAAATCATTTGTTTTATCATTTTATTTAGTTTTTTTATATTATTTTTCATGGATGTTGAATGTATGGATGACCTATGCTATATCTATTACTTATTAACTCTAATTTGAGGATGAAATCATTCCTGTGTAGTTTTTCTTTGATTCCTCGTCACTTTTTCCATTCTATAGGGTTCAGGAAATACCTTTGTCATTTATTGTAGGCTAACCCAAGTGATGTGGAATGTTGACCTGGGACAATTCAGGATAGATCATAATCAATTCCATTGACCTCTAAATAGTGTTACAAAAAAACACCAGTAGAACCTAATTTCTATCCACCAAGAATCAATAAGCAAAGAATCTTCTAATAAACATCCACCATAATTAAAGAATCTCTAAACCCAAAGAAAATCCCAAGTAAATTTCTCCTAAAATTCATCTAATCTCATAACCCTAAAAATCCCAAATTAAAACAACCTAATCATCGCTAAATTTCACCCTAACACCATGGAATACCTAGAATAAATAATACTTTAATTTTTTCATACCAAAATAGTTATATAAATTGTTAATAAACCCATAGGATATTCCATTAATCATGATATGATGAATCCCCAAGTATTGATGTGATTTCACCATGGCTCAATGAAATAAAAACTCAAAATACCCAACCAAGATAGAAAAAAATGGGGTAATAAGATATAAGATGGTATATTTACCTTGAATTAGTGAAATAAATCTCGTATAAACACCCTTGGATCATATGGGTAAAGTAGGGGATGAAGAAAACCCATAGGAAATAGGGGAGGAGATTTTGGTTGGGATAGAGAAGTTAGGTTCAAATTAAAACTAAAGTAATTTAAAAAAAATTGATAGGTAAAGGAAAAAATACCACTATTTTCTAAAGAAAATTGGATAGTCTACCAAGTACCCAATATGGGACATATTTTACCCAATGTATCCTCAAAGACTCCCTCACCTCTGCTTTTCTCACCCGATACCTAATACCTCTCACTACATGCCTAGTACCACCTGCAATTCTAAACAACAAGTGGTACCACCTTCTAGCCTACCTTAAACCCTCGATCCCTTTATGACAACCTAAAACTACATCCAAAACACCAAATATTCCATATTTAGTCTACAAAATATAAGTCTAAATCCTAAAATCAAAATTAACCTCTCATTAAAAACCAAAAATTCAAACAGATGCATGTTTTCATCACTTGAATTATATAGTTAAATACAAATTCCATATAATTAAATTACCTAGGACATGGGTCTTTACACATATGATATAAATTTTTGAACTTGTATTTGGATTGACTAGCTTAACTTAAACCATATATATTATCATATATTTTTCATTAGTGTTACTTAAGTGAACATTTATGAATCCTTTAATGTATGGTTATCAAATAGGTTCTCTTCTTGTGAGGTTTCATAATTTAATACCAATCTAAATTCATTTGAGAATTTTGAACAATAAATGGTAATTGGGTATGAAACTAATCAAGTGGGGGGATTTTATTAAAAAATAAAATATGTGTCAGACCATACAATTGGTTATGAAATCATGATTCCTAATTGGGTTTTGACTAAATTCATGACCATGTCATGATAATTACATGTTATGTAATCATATAATATTTAGTCAAGTTCGGAATTGAGAAAAAGTTATATGTTTGACGAGGAAACTATCCATTTCTCTTGCTTAATCTTGATGTAAGTAAAAAAAGAAACATTTCAAATGGACATGTGGTGGGTTAGATCACACCAAACCCCTTTGTAATTTGGGTAACTATAAATTGTTTCTAGAAACTAATCTTAGATTATGGTTATGAATGATATTTATAATTATTTCCATCTTTAAAAATTTTATTTGGTGTCACACATAAGATGATTCTAACTATGTTTTTTAGAAATATGTGATTAGTTTATATGTAAATATGTTTATGTTTATTGTAAGCACAAATAATATTTATGTTTTTTTCAATTTAAATGTCTATGCTTGGATTTGACAATTCAAGATTTATCCAAATATCTCAAATATTTTTAAAATTTTATTTATATTTTATATTTTTATTATTATATTTTTCATTTAAATGTTATGATATTGGATGAGTTTTACTAATACTTTCATTGAATATTGAGTGTCATCAACATCATTAAAAAACTTTATTGATATCATAATTACACTCAATAAATGAAAAATATATAATATAAATGTTATAATATTTTATAGTTTTACGATTTATTCAAAAATATGTAAAATTAATTTATTACTCACATGAAACATTTATGGAAAGTCTGATGTTTTGAACACTTGACTTAAGGGAATTCTAGGTAATGGGTTTCTACTTAGCCCCTGTGTGAAATATCACATACCCTATAGTCTATTCCACCATACCCAGTAATAATTTTATATATTTTAATATTATTAAAGTCAATGTGGTGACATAAAATTGTTATATGTGATGTGATTAAAGTCATAGACATTGTATGTGATACAAAGGGAAATGAATTAAGTAATTAATATGCATAAGATGCATTGAGTATGTATATGATACATACTATTGAATTACTATGAATATAATCAAATAAGGTTTTCATATGATATATATATAATGTTAATGGTAATACTAAATATAAAATCCTTCATTAAATATCAAAGTTTTAGATTCCTTCTGATAAAAATCACATCCATTAAGACCTTTATTAATAAAATATATGATTCATGCTTAGACAAGAATTAATAATCTGTCTTATGTTAGGATAAATGGATAATAGTTATCCTTATGTGAATTTTGGGTGTCACTAGAGAAATAAAACTAATCATAGTGGTACATATAGGTGTGGTGTATTACATATTCCTAAGATGAATTGGGTAAGGTTTTGTTCAATAAACAATCCAAGTGTTGTATTAGTTACAATTAACAAGAGTTGTATACCTAAATATACATACCTTAAGATATGATCTAAGATGATTTAAGATATGTATATATATGGATATTTTACCAATAAATCCATAATATTTAGGGTTATTATTTTGGTGGGAGGATATTCAATAAAATTCAATATTGATTAATAAATTACATGATACTAATAATGAAACATGTTTTGTTATAGATATTCATGGAATTAAACACAAACTCAAATTTATAAAAGAGATCAATCCTTGAGAGTGAAAATTTTAATGGTAATAATTTCATTAAGTAGTATCATAATTTGAGAAATATTCTCAAATGAGATAAAAAATTATACATTCTAAAGAAACCCACACAATATGAGAAATTTTATTATACTGCACCAAAGGGAAAATATGCTAATGAAAAGTATTATAAGTATTTTCTTGATAATGAACTTTTTAGGGGTTTCTACATAGCCTCTCTATAAGTCAACAGGGTGTTATATCATGTAAATTCGAAAGTTACCCAAGTTATATCTATAGGGATATTAGGTACAATTAAAAAATCAAATCTTCTTGTGTGAGTAAGATATATAAAAGTGTTGAGTTATTTGTGTTAAATAATGTAACCAAGTGATATAGGGACAACAATATAAAATTATGTAGAGCATATGAACACATGAGAAATGATTATTTGTTTTAATGAATATATAATGATCAGTTGGGTTATTGGGATAAGTTCATTGTTTCACATTACCTATATTTTAATTCATCTATTATTTTCTATCACAATCACTCAGTTCTTCCAATAACTCACTTGAGAAACTATTAAGATTCCTAGTATAACCTTAGGTACCCATAAATTTTCTTATGTTAATTTCACTAATATAATTAAGTTACATATGGAATATTATTAATGTTCACCTTATCCTCTTAGAAAAAGTTCATGCTTCAGAGAACTAATTCCCTAATTCAAGTGTGTGATATTATATTTCAACTCTCATTCCTTAAACTAATTCCCTAATTTCAATTACTAAGTGATAAATATGAAAAATCATTAAGAAAAAATGTATAATATAGAATAATATATTTCATTTAATAATTGGAAATTTTTTACAACTAAACCTAATCAAAAATCCAAAAAGTAACTATCCATTCAAGTACATTATAAACATTATAAATAAAAAATGATTAAAAAAGTATTCTCTAATGGTGATCCTAGATATAAATATATCTGATGGTCAGATCTCAATACTCTTCCTTTTCTGGTAAATTGATAAACTATCAACCCAAAATTAAACTCCCTCATTCTTTTTTGGATATTTATTATGAATTTACTTAATCTTTTTATAATCATTTCACATGGAAGATGATTGTTTTGATATTTCTATATGTTAAAGAAAATTGTATTCTCTTCAATTAAGATCTACTAACTTTCCCATGTGGATATTATTATCTATAACTTGGACCAGTTATCATTTTTTCCACTATTTATTTTATTCTTGGATTTAATTAGTTTTTTTTATGGAGATTACATTGGTCCATGTGAGTTATGAATGTGATCCATGTGTAATCTCCATTGATCAACATCCCCCAATGATTAAGTCGCTTTCCTTCTTTATGATTTAAAATTTTAAAGTGGTTTTTAATTATTTAAGGTTTCATGAGTGATTATAGAACTATTTTGATACTTCACTAGATAAATTGAATAATTTATAAAATTTAATCCCTAAGGATACATTGGATACAATGTATCCTGCATTGAAGTTGGACCTTATTTTAGTTAAATAATATAGTCTTAAGTTAGTGGGATCTGGGTTATGTTGGAGTGTTTTTGTATCATGTGTCTCTAATTAAATTTTTTTTGGATCCTAAACACATCCTATGGGAATAACATGTATCAAATTTTCATGGTAATACCCTTATGATGTGACACGGGTCGAATTAGCATAGAAACAGTCTCAATCACCAGATTTTCAAATTCTTAGAAGCATGTTACCACAACACAGATGGAATTTCCTTGAGTTCATTGTCTTTGTTAGACCTCTATGTTATGTTGATTTACAGACATATCATTCATTGGCCTTTGTGAGGAAATTTTTGTGGAAGCAACATGTCATATGTTTCCCCCACACTACATTGTGCATGGGATATCCAAGTAAATTAATGCAATGTTCATTGATAAGAAGTAATAACCACATAGTAATGAATACATGAGGCCTTTATAGCACCAGTATGTACTCTCAAGCTCTGATGTAAGGTTATATTGGACTTGACATAATATCAAACTCTTTTATGTTCTCTAGAGTACTACATTGGCACCCTACTGTTATCTGAGTTAAAATCCAAGGATACAGTATCTAGGGAACATATCTATAAGGTTCCCAGCACATGTTACGTCATCTCCCAATGTGATTATGAAAAAAAATTCTCATTATTCTATTCCTTATTCCCTATTTTATCCCCTCACATACCAATACATCCAAACATTAGTGATTCATCTCCAAAAATATCAAAATTTAAATTAAATCTTAAATTAATTCAAATCAATATATGGATGGATCATATTAAGATATTATTCACAAAACTATAAAAATTATACAAAATTACATAAAAAATTTAAAAATAACATAAAAAAACACAAAAGATAGTTAAAAACTATTCTAAATCAATAACATATTTATACAATGAAGTATGTATATGGTATAAGATGTCTTGTGTTATCTACCATTTTTTCAAAGATTTTGAAGAAATATAAAGACATAGAATCATTCAATGTGATTGAATGTCTTAAGATCCAATCACATATTATAGATGTAAAGAACTATATGTTATAGAGATCAATTTCTATAACTCTGAATCATGGGTATTAAATACCAAATACACATCACATGCTTATAGTAATACATAAATTCTCAAAGAATATAGGAAATTGATTAACATGGAAGTGTACCTATGAGTTGGTAATGGAGAAAGTGTTGTTGCATTATCCATGAGAATAGTGAATTTAATTCTTCCAAGTTGATTTCCATTATTATTAAAACACTGTTATCATGTACCATCAATAAATAGAAATTTGATTTATGAATCTCGATTAGATAAGGTAATTTTTTCATTTATAATAAGGAAAAATTGGTGTTCTATTTATATGAATGAAATTTTTTATAATTATAATAACATGTTTAATGAGTTATATATATTGGATCTTGAAAATGCTATATATAATTTAAAAAATGAAAAGGTTAAAAATTAGTTATTTTAAATCAACTTATCATTGCTATTATTTCCTAGGTTATATAAGTAATAATTGTATCCAATGACTCCATAATGATAGATTATTTGATTCAAATGATTATGAATCATTTTATGAATGAGAATTTTATTTATTAAAAAAATGAAAAAATTAATAATGAGTGAATGATTTATTAAAACCCATACATACTGATGTTTTTGGTCCTATAAATAAAGTATCATAAGATAGATTTTAGTAATTTATTACCTTTACTGATGAATTTAGTGGGTATGTGTATGACATGAACTAACTCTGGGCCACCCTTGAATTGGGCACCCGATCTAGCCTACAATATACCTGGGGCATGTTCCTGATTACCTCGGGATGGAATATGTTATCATGGAATTAAATGTGAGAATTTGGGAATGATTTATCCCAATAAAAATAAATAAACACACTAAAAAATTATACCAGAATTCTAGAATTACCCATCCATAAGTCAGATTTCCATGAAAAATAAATAAATAAATTCAAAATGAAAGACAAGCCAAATAATTCATAATAAAAAAAATACAAAAAGATAAAATAGATGAACTAAATAAAATCTTGAGAAGATATATATGGTCAAGATGACTTATACATCTAGGATACAAGATAAATAAAAGTAAATTAAAATATATGAAAAGACAATGTCCCTGTTTCCCATGGTCACCTACAAGAACATTGGCTTCGTCAATGACCAGAACAAATAATTCCACTCAAGGATCTTCCCAATGATTCTGATCCTAAACTTGAAATATTAATATAGGCATGATCAAAATTTCCCATTAGGTATTCCAAATTCACACCCCATGCATAATTTTTAATAATAAAATCCTTTTATGCTAATTTGAAAAAATAATTCAAAATCAAGCTTTCCATTTTGATTTAAAATAGATCACATATATCCAATTTATAAATTAATTTCCTTTTTAAAACCATTTTTTCCCATTTGAAACCCATGACTAGGCTTCAAATTATTTTAGAAAAAAATCACTCAAATAAAGGAATATATTTCAAATACACAATACTTTTCGAATAATAACATTTTAAAAGGATGAAAAAGTATAACTCACTTTGAAATACACATATATAAGAGAGAGAAAATAACTAGTGGTAGCAATGGTACAAACAACAAGAGTAAATGATAGTAAATAAATATTAAAGTAATCAAATAATAAAAAAATTAACTGAAGGTAAGAAACATTATAAAAAATTAAATGAGAGAAGCTAAAAGTAAACCATTATTATAGGATTGGCCAGAGAAACTAAGGTCAATGAATCCAAGGATCCTCATACACTCAGAGATTGAACCATGAATGAGCCAGGGAGGACCATGAAAAAGTCCTGGTGATAACCACATCCATATCATTATGTTCAGTTAGCATTTTTTGTTGATCCTAAGTGTTGCATTTGTTTTCAAAAAATGTAAATATGTGTTTAGTGAGTTTGTATAAATTAATGATTCCTAGATAACTGTTATAGATAAAGTGGTTATTCATGGAGAATTTTTTTGGATTCATATAATAGAATTGTATGTCATGCTCAGAAAATTATTCTTTATACGGCATTGGATGTCATGATTGAACATTTGTTATTGGTATTTAAATATGATGATTTTTTTAAGTAGTATTAATGATATGGAAGTGTGTCAAATAAAGAAACATTGTTTACAACAATGTTTAGAATATTAAAGAATGCCATTCTATATGAATTTCATTTTTCATGATAAATTGATAAGAGTTAAAGTTTGGATTGGAATTTTAATTAATAAGGCTTTGAATTTTCATATAAAATTTAGAATATTTATAAATAGAATGGAGGCCTTACTAAAAAATATGGTCCAACCACATGATACATAATGGGATATCCCTCAACCACTGATAGTATGACCCAATGGGTCAACCCTCATCGGAGAGCCTTTATAAGGAGGTATAACATGGAGACCATGGCTGTGTATAAGTCTTGAAAGATCCCATTTATAGGTCCCATAGAGCACAAGACTAAAGGCAACATGGGTGGGTGTAGAAGTGTTCTCATATAGGAGGTATAGGTAGCACCACTGTGTGGTGTGTCATGGCATCAGGGGATCCAATTTGTGGATTCTCTATTATAACATATCCTCTATATATATAAATTTCTATGTGGGATGGCACTTCGTGGGTATTATTCCCCAATCTTTTAAAATTATGGAAATAATGGTGTCCATTTGATCTAATCGAGAGTTTGTATGTTAGACATCTGATCGATGTTGTAGATCATCTTCAACCTCCCATGTACAATCCTTCATGAATAAACCCATCTCAAATGAGGTTTTATAGACCGAGCACCATCAGAACACTCAATTTCCATGAGGGGTCTTCCAAGTACTTTGAGAGTTTGAAATGAAGCTAAGTAAGAATTACCACAGAGCATAAAAAAAATTTGTGAGCTTGAAAATATGGTACACAAAGGATTCTCTATAAACTATAAAAAATAGTTAATAGGAGAAAGAGTGTATGCATATTTGATCCATGTAGGATGATACTTCGTGGTGTATAAATAATCATGTGATGGACCACAAATGAAAAGCTTTGTGGGTGTTTCTTTGTGGATTCTACTAATTCATTGTGAATCTTCTTTGAAAATTATGTGATACTTCTTTGAGGGTTAATTCTATTTCTATAAAACCTTGTTGATGATCTATTTCAGTTCATGGTGAATCTTCTACAAGAAGATGCATGCCATGCATGATGATATTATGTGGATAGTGTACTATTTTAATATTATATGAAGATCCTTAACAGATGATTAGTTACTATGAAGAGGGGGTGAATTTTTTGATATCCATGCAGATGAGCCATATTATTTTTTAATGGATGATCCTTTAAAAATAAAATACCTCGTGGTATTGAACCATTTTAAAACTTATTTTCATGTTCACATAATTTTCATACGATAATTGGTTTAATAACTAATACATTAATTCCTATAAAATAAATGGTTTATTCATAGGTAAAGGATGATGAGAAGTGGGATCCATGAAGTATAACAGAGATAATTTTCTGATAAAATCATTTGTTTCTCACAAGTTGAGATCTTTCTTGTGAAGAAATAGAATTATTTGCAGTCAGTATGTGGAAGTTTATGTGAGTGAAGACATCAGTTCACGAAGTAGTGTATTTTTGTATAGATAGTTTTCTAAAATATATATATGATATGACATAATTATTTACTACACATATAGATTAATTATCATGGTATATGCGAAACATATATTTGATAATCCAGGAGATGGAATTTTTTAGGAAGAACCTATTTAGTGGAGTTCTTCAAAATGTGAGCATGTGATATTTTATTTATCTTAAAAGATCAAAAGAAAGATCATCATCAGTTATTGAAAAGGCAGTCAAAATTCAGAAGTGGTTTTACTTGTGTTGTTGTGTAATAATTTTTGTAACAAGGCAGTGTGAAACTATTATTCTAGTGGGGCCTTGGAAATCATAGTGGGAATCTATACTATTGAAGAAATATATGTTTTAACTGATTGTGATTATAATAGAGAATCTATTATTGGGGAGTCTAACCAAACATAGTAAGTAGTAGCCTCATTTTGAGACTGAACATTGTAAAAATATTGTATCCCTATTCCATTTATTTTTAATGCATTCAATATAGGCTGATTTATTTTAATAGTGAATTGGATCTTAATAGGTTAACAAATATTAATTTTAAAATAAAGAAAAATTATAAAAATAACCACTGATTCAACCCCCCCCCCTCCTGGTGTTTTAACTCCTTCATGGGAACTTCAATTGGTATTAGAGCACTAAGTTCCCTCTCGCAAGATCCACTAAGTTTTGAAGATATATAATAAAAATTCTATCAATAGTATGGGTGTTCCAACTTTTGATGGAAAGAACTATCATAGTTGTAATAATAGGTTGTTTACCTATCTTCTATCTATTGGCTTGTAACTTAAAAATGTAGTTACTTTTGGATTCCCACCTATTTTTTATGAATCTCTAATTAATTTTATAGAAAACACAAATAAGGAAGTTTATAGAAAAGATCAAAATAACCTTTTGATTTCCCTTTTATAAAAATTATATACAAAGGTTATGGGACTCAAAATTCCAAGGAAATTTAGAATAAATTGATAAGAAGTTATGAAGGAAACGTGAAAGTCAAGGAGGAAAAACTGAAAATTTGGATATAAAAATTTGAATATATTAAGATAGGTAAATAAAAAAATTTGATGACTATTTTACAATAGTCAATGAAATTGTGGGTAATATTCATGGTTTTAAGGAAAAGTTGTAAGATTTGACTATTTTCAAAAAAATGAGAAATTCTCTTGATAGGTTTGATCCTAAAGTATCAAATTTATAAGATAGTGATGATCTTACTCTTGATGAATTACATAACATACTCATTTCATGTGAAATATGAAAAATCTCAGTATTCAAGAAGAATATCAAAGATGAGATGGCTTTTGAAGTCATGAGAAATCTCAAAATTAGAGATGTTAAAATGTAAGAATCAAGTGAATCTGATGATGAAAATGAAGATTAATATTTTGATATAATCATAGATCTTGTATCAAAAATATTCAATAAGGTAAGTTTTATGGGTAAAATTAAATTACAACCAAGGTTCTATAAATATAATGACATTTGGAATTTTTTTGTAAATTTTCATAAAAATAAGTTTGTGGAACCTAAGACAGATGATGAAAAACCACAAAAAACGAAATAGGGGGAGATCTCAATAAGCACAACTAAATTTTATGGAATTAATAAGAAATTATTTAAAAATGAAATAATAATTCTAGTTGACTATGAGGAAAGGATACAAGCAATGAATGAGGAACTTTATTAGATTGAAAAGAACTCCACTTGGGATCTTATACAAAAAACCTAAAAATAAAATATTAAACTGAGTGGGATTTCATAAATAATCTAAATGAGAAAGGTGAAGTATCAAGAAATAAATCTAGGCTGGTGGGAAAAAGGATATTCTCAAATTAAAGGAATCGAATTAGAAGAAAAAAAATTCCAATAGAAAGACTGGAAACCATTAGAATGTTCTTTATAGTATCTACTCACAAACATTATAAAGTTTATCAAATGGGTGGGAAATATTTCTTTTAAAATGGTGATATTGAATAATTAGTCTATATTTAAAAAAACCTGATGGTTTTGTATTAGACAATGATGGCATCATGGTATGTATATTGAGAAAAGATTGGTATAGTTTGAAACAGACCCCTAGAGCCTAGTATTCTAAATTGGATGGTTTTTTAAGAGATATTAAGATTATAAAAGGTAAAGTTTAAAGTAACATTTATGAGATAGAAATGTCTAAAGTTGCTCTCATATTAATTGTATATGTGGATGACATAATTTTTGTTGGTGAAAATGATGGTCTATGTGAAGAATTTTCTGAGAAAATAAAAATAAATTTTGAGATGTCCATGCTTAGTCAGATGGAATATTTTCTGCTATTTTAGATTAAGAAGAAACCAAATTATATATTTATATCATAGGAAAATAATTCTAGGGAATTGTTGAAAAAAACTGGAATGGAAAATGAAAAAAAAGTTTCGACACCCATTTTAGTTGGAACTAAATTATTAAAAGTTGAAGCTGGAAATGGTGTTAATCAGAAAGAATCCATAAGAATCATTGGAAGTTTTCTTTATGTAACAACATCAATGCAAGATATAACTTATTTTGTGAATCTATGTACTAGATTTTAGAGTGACCCAAAAGAGTCTAAATTGTTGGCTGTAAAGATAATTTTGAGATATGTGAAAGGAACTCTAAACTATGGGATTCTCTACAAACATAGTGAAAATTTAAATTTTTTGGGGTTTATAGATGTTGATTGGGTTGGTGATTGTACATATAGGATATCAACTTAAGTTGGAACCTTATTTCTATGAGAAGGTAGTTTTAGTTGGTATAGAAAGAATTATAATTCAATAACATTGAGAATAACTAAGGCTGAATATGTTGCAGCTACACATGCATGTACACATATGATTTGGATGCAAGTGCAATTTGAGGATTTGAAAATTGAGACTGAGAGACCACTGAAAATTTCATGGGATAATAAAAGTTCTATTATATTATCTAAAAATCCTATACAATATTCAATATCCAATCATATTGATATTGAGTATCATTTTATCAAATAAAAGGTGTCATGTGGAGATATCAATCTAAAATATATTTCTACTAAAGATCAAGTTATAGATATTTTCACCAAAGAAATTCTAAAAGAGAGGTTTGTTGAGTTAATAATGAAAATTCATGTTCATCCTTCTCCTATCAATTTAAATCTATAAAAATTTACCTTTTTATTCCCTATTATTTTATGTGAATTATGCTAACAAATCAAGTAATTGAAGGAGAAGTGTTATACATCATGGATTTTATTTAATTTTATTATGATGAAATAGATGCATTTCTTTAGGTGGAAACTTCATTAGGTTTGAGTTATCCATTCACACTATTATCTCATTATAAATTGAAATTATTTAATAGGAGTGCTTTATTGATGAACTTATGATAAAGGGGGAAATTATTCTCATGGACCTTCAATTTCTGATGTGTTTAATAAATTCTATGTAGGATCTTCTATTTTCTTTAAGACTTTATGAACTTTATTTCGCATGACTGGATATTTAAAATATATCTTAGATACCCTTCGTTATATCTCTCTTATTTCCTACACTGGTTACACCCACATAGACTTAAATGTTATTAACTAAAGGTTATTTTCCTGGTATCATCTAATGTTGTTCCTTCTTTTATTCCAATAAGAGAAGAAGTCCTTGAGAAGATAGATAACATAGAAAGGCCCCACTTAAACTTTCCATTTGATTGTCATTAAGTGGTATTAAAGTGATACACGTATATTTAATTTTGTGTGATGGGATATATGTGAAGGGATACTGAAAACAAAATAAAAAAGGGGTATTATTGATCCTAAGTGTTTCATTTATTGTCACAGTATGTTAATATGTGTTTGGTGATTTTTAATGGAGTGTTGATGCCTAGATAATTATTATGTATTAAGTGGTAATGCCTAGAGAATTATTATTGATTCATCTAATAGCATTGGATGTAACACTTGGAAAATTATTCTTTATATGGAATTGGATGTTATGATTGAATGGTTATTATTGGTATTTATATATGAAAACCATTTTAAGTGATCTTAATGACAAGTAAATTTTTCAAAGGAGGGAATATTGTTTACAACAATGTTTGGAAGATTAAATAATACCATGCTAAATGAATTTCATTTTTCATGATGAATTAAGAATATTTGAAGTTTGGCTTGGCATTTTAATTAAGAAGGATTTGAATTTTTATTTAACACTTAGAATATTTCTAAGAATAATGGAGGCCTTACTATAAAATATGGTCCAACCACACAAGCCTCAATAGGCTAGCCCTAAACCACTCATAGGGGGGTCTAAGGGGTCAACCCCCATTGGATATCTTTCCCAAGGAGGTAGATCATGGAGGACAGAACCATGTGTAAGTCTTGAGTGGGCTCATTTATAGGGCCCAGAGAGCTCAATCACAAATAAGTAATGTATGGTTACAAGAGCATGACCGCATAGGAGGCAGAGGCAGCACCACCATGTAGGGAAGCACGGTAGTAGGGTATTTGGGATTTCTGGATACTCTAAGAAAAATCTTATTTGTTATATCACGTCCTTTACATATTAAAAGTTCTATATTGGATGGTGCTTTTCTGGTACTATTCATCCATATTTTAAAATGATGGAAATAATAGTGTTTGTCCAATCAAATCGAGAGTTTGAATGTCAGTCATCTGAATGACATGGGAGATTTTCTTCAACCTTTAATGTATGAGCCTTCATGAATGAACCCTCATGAATAGGGGTTTGTAGTATAGGCACCCTTAGAACGCCCTATCTTCATACAATATCTTACAAGTACTTCAGGAGTTAAAATGTGGCTAAGTATGAATTACTGCAAAGAATAAAAAATCTTTACAATCTTGAAAATATGGTATGAAAAGAATGTTATGAGAACTATAAAAAATAGTTCACAAGAGAAAGAGTGTATGAAAATTTGATCCATGCGGGATGTTGTTTTACAGTGGATAAATAATACAATGATTAACCACAAGTGAAATGATTTTTGGGTGTTTCTTTGTGCATGTTTATACTTTGCAGTGAAGATTCTTTGCAGATGAGGTGCTGTTACTTTTCAGGTGAATTACCTTTGAAGAAAACCATGATGATGATCCAGTTTGGTGAATATTTAACATGAATATACATCCCATTCATGGGGAGAGTATGCGTATATCATAATATTTGAATATTATTTGAAACTCAATTACTTATGATGGGTTACTATGAAGAGGGGGTGAGTTTATGTATATCCATGTGAATGAACCAAATTGTTTGCAGATGGATGATCCTTTGAAAATACAATGCATCGTGGTATTAAACCTCTTTAAAAATTCTTCACACATTCACAAAATTTTTGTGTGAGAAAGAATTGAATCCTATAAAATGAAGGGTTGCTTCACGGATAAAGGATGATTATAAGTGAGAGCACTAAATTACAATGGAGATAATTTTATGATAAAATAATGTATTTCTCATAGATTGATATCTTGCTCATGAAGCAATAAAATTATTTTAAATCAGTATGTGGTAGTGTATGTGAGTTCATAAATCGGTTCGTGAAGTAGTATATTTGTGTGCAGTAGTTCACCAAAAGATATATATGATATTCCATAATTATTTAATGTATGAATAGATAAGTTATCATACTATATGAGTATAATGTTGTTGTGAATTCAAGAGGTATAATTTCTTATGAAGAACCTATTAAGTGGAGATCTATAGAATGTGTGTATATGATATTTTATTTATCTGGAAGGCTCAAAAAAATATCATTGTTAGTAGTTTCAAAATCAGTCAACATTTAGGAGTGGTATTTCCTGTGTTGTTATGTAATCATTTTTATAATAGGGTAGTGTGAAACTGTTCTTACATTGGGACTCTAGAAATCATAGTGGGACTCTATGCCAGTGAAGAAATGTATATTGTAACCGCTTGTGATTATAGTGGATAATATTTTATTGTGGATTCTAACCAGTCACAGAAAGGAGTAGGATCATTATAAGACCGAACCTTGTAAAAATATTTTGTTCCTCTTCCATTTATTTTTAGTTCATTTAAAAGATTCTTAGTTATTTTAAGAGTGTATAGGATCCTAATAGATAAAAAGATATTAATTTTAAAAGAAATAAAAAATGTAGAAAGCATCACTGATTTAACCCCCCCCCCCCCCTCTTAGTGGTGCAACTCCTTTGTCACTCCATTATATCATAGTCCAAATTATAGGGATGATGAACATAATATAGTGGTATATTTCCATTATTCCTTACCTAATATCCCGGGTGCCTATGATTAATCAAAAGTTAGTTGAGTGCATAAGACAGAATCAATCACATGAAGCGCAAATCAAATAAAAATACCCTCAACCCCCTATAAAATCCATTATTAAATACAACCCCCACTTTAATCAACACCCATAATGATTTCAATAGAAAAATACAAAGGATAATCACAAGTTGTTTTCATAAATTGCTAATGGGACTTGATACCTCTTAAATAATGAAATTATGTGTAATGAACTAGCCTGGTTCGACCTGACACATCACTCGATCTATCTCACCACAAGTCCTTAATGTGTCTCCCCAAATGTCAGAGGTTCCTGATCAGTGATGAAGGTCAAAAAGGTAAATTGGGGAGACTATACCCTCTATTCAAAGTGAAATAATAGTGAAAAATGACCAAACATTCATACACAATGAAAAACACCAGAGTATTCATAATAAATAAACTAAATAAACAGCATGATAAAACAAATGTAATGAGGCATATAGTCACACAAACTCACAATCATGGATAAAATACAACAAATAATCACCCACTGGGTTAACCACATCTAAAATAAAATAAAATAAAATAAGATCAGCTGCCAACTTTGAGCCAACCCACATACCCAGTCTCCATGCTACTTGAGATGCACCGGCGGGATCTTAAGACTCTAAATGAGCATATCTACTCGATTAATAAACAATATACCTCAAACACATCCATCATACAACCTATGATCCAACCTAAAATTAGGCATTAGGTCTACATGCACACCAATGAATCTTAGCAGGATACCCTCATTGATGAACCTATAAATATGATGCCATGATAATTTTCATCACATGTGAAATGCCCATCCTAGCTAAAAACTAACATCTGCTGGTGTAAAATAAATAAATATATAAAAAGGGGGAAACATAAGAAAGTATCCAACTAGTGGATTCTAGACCGAAACCCCTGGTAAATCTACCCTCACTCTAGCCCACACCAAAGGATTTATAGAACATGACACACCCATCCACATGAAAATCAGTGCATCTTCTAGATCTACATAGGAGCTCCAAGAGTCCAACAAAACAAATTAGGCACCAACTATGGACCCAAAAAGGCGTGCTCCATAAAAAAACTGGTAGCGTATAGAATCCATATCCCTAGGAGAAAAATAGAATCTATGGCACCAAAAACCCACTCCATGTGTGCCTCTACACCTCATGATCCCTAAGCAACACTAGTTAGGGCTAACACTCAATTAGATGGGGGTGGAACTCATCCCAGTCATCCATTAGCGCCATAATCCCATCTAACCACAACCAGATAGTGGATGAGAAACCATATCAAAACTCAGGGCCAATGCCTGATCCAAGATTTGATAAGGGTCACCTCCTCAAACCACATCCCTAAGTAGAATCTTCCTCAAACCTCATATCTAACAACCAATTGAATGTGGCATGATCCAACCTAAAACCCACCATCAAAATAGATTAACTAGAAGAGTCAATCCATTCTTGGATAATAAAGCTTGGGGACCCTCTAAATACCCTAGATATCAGCATCCAATAAACATCCACCAAGGTATCTCAATGACCCACCTTAGGTCCAAACCAAAACACAGGGCTCCCAAGGTCCCAAGGTCACAACATAAAGTGACATCCTCCATGGGACTCCCCTACAACCCTCAAGATATTGATCCACACATACAAAAACATCCTAAAATGTCCCAAAGGCTACATAAATAACAAGACACCCAATGTTGGTTTCATCTAGATCATCCAAAGCATAAGACATGCTTAGTGCATAAATTTACCAAATAGACCTCAGTAACCTCCAATTGAACCTTGATCAACAACGCGCCCAGAAAGGGGAATTCAAAATTAAAAAACCCGCCAATTGGGGAATTAAAAATAGTACTCATGGACACCAAAAAAATAGTAAACCCTACACAAGGTCTCTTCAACACAAGAAAAACCTTATGGAAAAGCATGCAATAAGAAAACCTTAGTCGGCCTTCCTAGAAAACAACCCATCCATGGGTACCAACTCTCCCACAAGGGAATCCAAATAACGGAATTACACTCTATAATCTTCAAGAGTCCATCATACTCATCTCAATGGTGTAACAACACCTATACATAACTTACATCCAAAGGAATAAACCAATCCCAATGGATCCGTAGCTATAATCCACAAAAAAACGGGAGCTAAACCTCAACTGCTCTAACCTCGAGCAACCGATCATGACATGCAAGGAAAAATCAAGATATCCTCATAGATACTCCTTGATCCCACCTTCCAGTATCTATCTAAAAGATCCTATAAAAAACATGCTAGAATCCACATTCCAGTCCTATTAACAAGCTTATAATGCTCACCCAAGCCTCACACCTCACACCCAATCCCTTGGAGGAATCCTAAACCAAATCCCCAAGGAAATCCTCCCACTAAACTCTCATAGTCTAAAACACCATATAGATGGCCTCTAAATGTCAAAAGGATTCCACCATAATTATATACATGAAAAAACTCTTAGAATGGACTACTCATAAGTCCAATTCTGACTCTGAGGCACAAAACACCCAAAAACCCCCAAGATAGAAAATATTTTTGACATGTACTTCTGAGTACATGGAATATACATCTTAGTATATAGAATATACTCTCAAATATACACATATACATGTAATTATACATGAATAGAGAAAACATGGGGTCTATCCGTGTACTAATAAATGTCTATGGCATACATGGGGTCTGTCTATATAAACCTACATGACCATGTACCCGTCACATGGGGTGTCTTCCCAAGTACATGGCCACATAGACATATCCCACTACACAGTGTGTACCCAAAGTACACATAATGAACTTCCCAAAACTTTGTCTACCCATGTACTCATCCACATAGTCAGTTACATATCCAAGTACTATAACATGGAATTTACTTAAATTACATGGAATTTTCTTTTATAAACTTCAACTTCCCTAAATAGGAAGAACACACGATGTGTGTTCATAAAACCACACACCGCAGCTCCCACTGGGGGTCCCCAAAAACCCAAAAATGGGGTTAGAAATTAAAAACAACAATTATATAGATATTGGAAGTATAAATGAAAAACAAATGGGGGATCCCCATAGGTGTACATGACAAACCGTGGTAGAAAAATAAAATAAGGAAAAAAGAAAAAGGGAAAAGAAAAGAAAAGGGGCTTGGGCTCGGCCCCAATGCTCGGCGCAAGGTTATGTCTCTTCTAAGAAAAACACCCATTCTAAACTCAACCATGGATATGGAATCTCAATAAAAATATCCATTTAAAATATAAAACTAAATTAACATGCATGAATAAATTAATATTTAATTAATTAAATATTAAATATTTCATGAAAATTAAAACAGCTCGTATTTCCACCAAACTCATGACCTAGGGTAAACACCTTATTCTAAGACTAACAAAGTGGTTATAAAAATTATATGAGATCATATCATAGGAGAAATTATCATTTTCCCTAATAAAATTTTGGGAATAAAAAGGTTCAAATTTCCTTGGATTTTCACAACCTGTGATGGTGGAAGTCATCACAAACTCTCCACCACAAACACTTCTCACCTTTGAGAAGACTCAGTGGAAAACCAGTAACCATGATCTCCATAAATAACTAGTGAAACTAATTTTATCTCAACTACCCAACGACTAGTCTTATAGTATCCCTAACTTTATCCCAACACAAGAGACATTCAACCCCAACCAATCTGATGATCCCCACTATAGGAGTATCCTTGTTTTATCCCCACTTTCCAACATCAAACCACACAGAGCACTCTACATCCATAACTAAATGAAATAGATAGGTGTGTTCAAATCAATCACACCTAAGAACCTACATGAAAGCTACAACCTTTGTTCTCAACAAACCACTTAAACAAGGCATATGACCCCCAACAACCTACAAGGAATTATCCACTATAATTATTTCCTTAAAATACTATCAAATTGAAATAGGACTCACAATAATAATGGAAAATTCCTAATGAAACTAAGAAAACAAGCCTAAAACCACTAACCAAGCGCCTCACACAGGTCTGTTCCAAAAAACGGGAGCACCCTCGACACTCCTCTTCAACATTGAGGTATCTCCCTCGTTCCATGATAACCCACATAAAACCCTCCACTCAGGCATCGATACAAATCCAAAATAATCTAACCATGATCTCACAGCACTTCCCAAGGTGAAACCAAAAACAATCAGGGTCAGGATTCTAACCAAACCCACCCTCTCAAGCCATCCATGTGATGGGGATCACTCCTAGTGTTTCACTTCTCAAACACTGGGAACCCTTATACCTTACTACACCCTGGTGATATTATACCTCAATGGCCCCACCAAGGAAGAATATCCACACCCACCCAATCAATCCATGATATTAGGCACATGGGACCCACCTCAAGACCCAATAGACAACACGTGGAAAGAACAGATCCCTCCCAAAGAACACAAACTCGGGACTTTAGGGGAACCACAACCTTAGGGAAGATTGATCCCAACCTAAAGATCCCTCAAGCATTATTTCCCTAATAGATCTACCAATAGGGAACTTGAAGTCTTTTACCAACCCACTAGGGTTTCCATGCATCCCTCAATGAAGGGATGGCATCTCTAATGCCATCGAACCTCTCACCACCTGATCCACATAAATTTTCATTAGAAAATATATATATATAGTAAAACACCATAGACATTCAAATTTCATGTAAATCCTAAGTGCCTAGAATAAAGTATGAACACTATCCTCTTTACCATATTCCAAGGGAAAAAAACCAGAATAAGCCATAAATCCAAAAACTAAGTGTATCACAGTAGGTGAAATCTCAAAACTATAAAAATGGAATCTAAGAAAAGAAATCTCATGCCATGAAAACTTGGACTTCCAATCGGATAATGTGATTATGAAACACTAGTTAGATATCCATAATAAGTTCAAATACATTCCTAGACCACCTATCTGCTAAATACTTAAATCATAAAAATCAAAAACCTTTAATACCATTTTATAATGAACTAGCTCGGGTCGACCTGACACATCACCAGATCTAGCTTGCCACAAGGCCTCAAGCATGCCTCTCTAAATTCTAGAGGTTTTTTACTAGTAGTAAGGGTAAAAAGGTGTAATGGGGGAATATACCCTCTATTTAGAGTGAAATAACTATAGAAAATGACCAAATATCCATACATAAGGATAAACACCAGAGTATGCATAATATATAAACTAAAGAAAAAATATGCTATAATAAATGGAATGAAACATATAGTCATAAAAACTCAAAAACATGAAAAAAAATACATTAAATGGTCACTAACTAGGTCAACCACATATAAAATAAACAAAATAAAAATAAATACAATAGGCTCCACTACCAAATCTGAGCCAAGCCACATACTCAGACTCAATGTTTCTCAAGATACACTAGCTCGATCCTAAGACTCTACATGAACAAATCCTTTCAATAAAGAAACACTGGGCCTCATGACCATCCATTATGAAACCTATTATCTAACCTAAAATCAAACATCAGGTCTTTGTGCACACCAAGGTGCGCATACATGGGGTGAGAAATTAATCTCAGTAGGAAACCCTAAATAGTGAACTTATAAATCTACTATCATAACAAGTGCATGCACACATGATATACCCAACCCAGCTGAAAACTAATAGCAGCTGGTATAAAAGAAACAATCTCAAAAAATAGGGAAAATATATAATAAATTACCCAACTAGTGGGTTCTATCCCGAAACCCATAGTAAGTCTACCCCCACTCTCTCCATTCCAAAGGATTTATATCAAGTTTCCCACCAAACCACATGAAAACCGGTGCATCCTTTCGATCTACATAGGAGATCCAAGATATATAAATGAAACATACATGAATGATGGACCCTAGGGAATAACCATTGGAATCCACATAAACAATGTGTATCTATTGGGTTCTAGGACTCCAATAGCACAATCTAAAATGACGACAGGAACAACTAAGTCAAAACAACTAGAGAACTCATCAGTCACGAGATTCCTACAAAACAAATCAGGCACCATCTATGAACCCAACAAGGTGGGTTCCATAAAAAAATGGGTGTGCGCATAGTATCCACATCCCTTGGAGTATAACAACATCCCTGGAAAAGAAAACCACTCCAAGAGTGCCTCTACACCTCATGAGTCCGAATCCACATTGGTTATGGATAACACTCAATTAGATATAGGTTTCACTCATCCCAGTCATCCATTATCTTTCTAAACTCTTATAACTACAACCAACCAGCAGAGGAGAGAATCATATCAAAAATCATGACCAATGCCTAATCCCAAATATCCCAAGGGTCTCCTCAAACCACATCACTGAGCAGAAAGTGCCTCAAACCTCATGTCCAATGGCTAACTAAACATTGGATGATCTAACCATGAACCAAATTTCCAAACAATTGAACTAGAATTGTTAATCCACGCTCATCCAACAAATAATGGGGCCTCTATAAGCATCCTAGATCTCATCATCCAATAAACAACCACCACGGTATATCAATGACCTGCCTTAGGGTCAAACCAAAACTCAGGGCTCCTAAGGACCTTAGGGGCACATCATAAAGTGAATTCCTCCATGGGACTCCCCTACTGCACCCAAGCTCTTGACCCATGCCTGAAAAACATACTCAAATGGTCCAAAGGCCACATAAAGAGAGGATTTCCAATGAGGGGTTCCTATGGAACATTCAAATCAAGGGAAATTCCTAGTGCGGAAACATCCCAAATAACCCTCAGTGGCCTCTAACTGAACCTTGATCAACAAAACACCCAAAAGGGTCATCCAAAATCACAAGATCTCTAAAAAGGGAATTAACAATGGTCCTAATGACCACCCCAAAAGTAATAAACCCTACACAATGGATACTCCACAAAAACCAAACCTTGAAGAAAATTATACAGAAAAAAAACCCTAGTTGTCCTTCCCAAAAAACAACCCATCCACAGGTACCAACTCTCTGATAATGGAATCCAAATAAAAGCATGCAACACAGGCATCCTTAAGATTCCCTCATACTCATCTAAACAGCACAATGTCACCTAAATGTAACTTCCATACTAAGTTTTCAACCTAGACCAAAGGCTTCAAAAGCTATGATCCAAAAAAAGGAGCTAAAATTAAACTACTCTAACCTCGAGCAACCGTTCTCAGAACATAGGGACAAACCAAGATCTCCTCATAGAAACTACTTGGTCCTACCTTCCAAGATATTTTCAAAAAAAATCAAACAACATGGGTTGGAATGTACATGTTATACCTATTAGTGAGTTCACAACCCTCACTTGGGCCTTATAGCTCACACCCAACACAATGGAGGACTTTGAAACCAAACCCCAAAAGAAATCATCCTATTGAACCCTCACATTTTAAAACACCATTCAAATAGCCTCTAGATTTTGAAATGATTTCACCATCATGATATACATGGAAAAGAACTCAGACCGGACTAATCACAAGTCTAGTTATGACTCTAGGGAACAAAATACCAAAAACCCCCAAGATAGAAAACGTACATAGCTTGAAATTCTGAATACACAGTGTGTACTCTCAAATCTGAACCTGGCCATGTATTTCTACATGGAAAAAGCATACATGAGGTATTCCTATCTACTAATACACGGAGAAAGGATATATAGGGTTTGTCTGTGTATAATCACACATCCATGTGCCCCTCACATGCGGTGTCTACCCAAGTACTTGGACACATGGCCATATCCCACTATAAAGTGTGTACCCAGAGTATACAGCATGTACTTCCAAAAACATTGTATTCCCATGTACTAAACCACATAGATAGGTTCATGGAAAAGTATTACTACACATAATGTATATAAAAGTACATGTAATATACTTATAAAAACATCATATTACCTAAAAAGGAATAAAACATGGCATGTGTTCATAAAACAACATGTTGTGTAAATGGTTTTCCCCAAATGGGAATCCCCTAAAATGTCCCAAAACCCCTATTTTCTCTACAAAATCCCCATATCGACCCATTATGTGTCCCAAACTACCCAAAAATATGGTTAAAACATAAAAAACTATGCTAATAGTATTGGTGGAATAAAACATAAAAAATTCCTACCTCCATGTAGAAACTGTTGATGTGTCGGTCTGATCCATGATCAATAGTTGTTGCACGACGATCCGGCGTGACTCATGCTTTGCAGTGGCACCTACTTTATTCCCTCTCTCTGTCTTCTCTCCCTCTCCCTATATTAATATAATACCCCAAAGGGGGATCCACAGAGGTTTGTGTGACAAGACAAGGTAGAAAAGGAAAGGAATAAAAAATGAAAAGGTAAAAAAGATTAAAAAAATAAAAATAAATAAAATAAAAGGGGCTCAGGCCCAGCCCCCACGCCTGACATAAGGTTATGCCTTGCCTAGGAAACACCCACCCCCACCCCCACACATATTTTGGACTCAACCATAAAGATGGAATCTCAATTCTATTCTCCTTTTAAAATATACAACTTAATGAACATGCATGAATAAATTAATATTTAATTAATTAAATATTAAATAATCCATGAAAATTTGAGTGGCTTGTATTTCCACCAAAATCCTATACTAGGGTAAAAAATAAATTTTGGGACCAATGAAGTGGTTAAAAAATTATTTGATATCATATAAAAGGATGAATTACCATTTTATCCCTGAAACACTTCTGGGGAAAAATGTTTAGATTTCCCCTGATTTTTACAACCCATGATGATGTAGGTCATTATAGTATGATATTAATTTAGAAGTTTCCAAACATGCCTTTAAGAATTAAATAGTTAATTATAACATAAAGATCCTTTTTTAAAACCAATTAAAACTCAACACTTAAAACAACTCTATTAAACCAAATGAGAACTTTTTCCATGATAAACATTATTAATGATCCCAAATAGAAACTCATAAGACCATTTAAAACATCACCACAAATCACCATAATAAAACTTAAGTAATAATTAAAAATATTAATTAGGAAACCACCCAATCCCAATTCAAACTAATATCCCTAAAAAATGCCTCAATTAGTTTGGAAACCAAGTAGAAATCTTAGTCTATTACCATTGTAAAACCATTTGAAATAACCTAAAATCATGAAATTCCTTTTTAAAACATGAAATTATATAATTAAATCACTAAATAATTTTATAAAACACCTTAGGGGATTTAAAAACAAATTTTAACTATACATAGACTAAATCACATTGAAATTCCATTTATAAGACATAAAATTCACCAAATCTGGGGTAAAAACTCCCACCTTGAAAAACTTTATGAAATTTAAACTATAATTTTAATAAAACTATAAAAGAAATTAAGGTTCTTAAGTTTACAGTATTATTAATGGAGAAACCTACCTAAAACTAAAATAAACACATTGCCTTCGATGAATTCCACTGGAATATGTCCCAAGACAATATCTACAAGCCTTAGATAATAAGAGATACAAGATTAAACTAAAACATAATCCTTTTGGTTAGATAATCATGTCCCCTAGGTAATAAGGAGGATGAAATCAATGAAAAAAAGTGGAAAGAAACAAAGCAGGG
The DNA here is from genome assembly GCA_963277665.1 of Viscum album. NCBI lineage: Eukaryota > Viridiplantae > Streptophyta > Magnoliopsida > Santalales > Viscaceae > Viscum > Viscum album. The sequence goes on along the minus strand of OY728130.1, from coordinate 2,015,690,432 downwards.
TATATAAGAAACTTACTAAGTGATTTCATAAAGAACAAGTCAAAAATACCAATTGAAATAGAGCTAAGGAGAGAGGAATAGGAGGGAGTCATGCATAGGGGGACTGAGGGTCGATTAGGACAAAAATAAGTGGGATTGGTGATTTAATTTGGGTGATGGTAGTTTAATAATTTCAAAGATTTCAAAATCTGGTCAGATCATACGATTTAGCCGCACGGTTTGGCTGCATGGTTTACTAAACCATACAGACTCATTGAAATCACCAAGCACACTACATTATTTGGACATATGGTTAGGAAAACCATTCACCAACTATGAAAATCCACACTATCAAGGAAATGTAGGTCTTTCATGGTTTTCCATATGAAGTTTACTAATAGTGAAAAAACTGTGCTCCTTTCACTAAAACATAAAAATTTAAAATTTTCAAGGAAAAACACAAAGAACTCAAGTCCAAGGATAAGGACTGATAAATGAATAAAATAATTGTTAAAATAGAACTAGTTTTTGATAATTATCCCCACCATAAAGAATTTATTCCCATAGATATTCACCAAGGACCTAAGGGAAGATAAACTTGATAGAATCCAATAAGGAAAGAGAAGTTTCATGATATATCATTCCTGAATCATTTGAGTCTGGGATAAACTAATCAATACATATCTTTAAAACCATTATGACACCCTAATCACCCAAGACAAAATAGAACTGATATAAGATCACTAAATATGGAATGATAAAACTAAAGGTAGAGACTTTTAGGAGGTTTCCCTACCATAATATTCACACTATCATGGAAAAACTCAAGGAGACACCATAAATCATGACCTAGCCCCCAAAACTGATGAGGTTAATCTAGTAGTCACATGAGTGATACATTCCCAATTCTATGAAACAAAAAATTATCCTCCCAAGACATGAAATTCCAAAAATCTCAAAGGATGATAGCACATGAAAAGCTTAAAGAAGAGAAAAGGAGAATAGGGGAAATAAAGAAGGGAAACACCCAGAACGGATTCCTCAGGCTACTACCCAAACCCAAAAAAACTATTGGACTCCTTTCCCTCAACCAACATATCAATCTAAAAAAACCTAAAGGCACTCAATATCCTATGAAAAAGATAGGTTAAGGGATCTACCACTCCACTCAAAGTATGGATAGGGTCATCAACTTGAATGAATATGACCAAACCATAAGAGACATCAATTTGAAGAACATCCTGAACTAAGAGGGACAAAAGAGAAAAATACTTAGAAGAAAATCATAACCATAATTAAAAGAACCAAAACACTTGTAAAGGATGAAAAATGTCCATTTTAAATCCACATTAAACCCATGAAATTTTCTAAAAACCAAATTTTAGATCCCTTGGTTCATTACTAAAATCATTAAATGCTTCAAAAATTATAAATTCATTTTAATTTTATTTAAAAGATTTCAATTTAAATTTTAAAACAAAAAATTCACTGCTTAAACTAAGTTTTCCATAACCAAACTATTATTCAAACCAATTTCAAATTCAAAAATTCTTTAAAAACAAAACCCATAATAGAACACGCCAATTTCAAAATAATAAAACCCCAATGAAAACATCAAAATAATTTCACACATCTAAAACAAAAAATTCATTTTCAAACCTTTATTATTAATTTTAAAATTCTAATTAAGGATCAGTTTACAATTTCACAAATAATTTATTAAAACTATCCTAAAAGTATAAAACATTATAATCATTTCAAACAGTTTTAGAAAATTATTTCTAGAATTCAAAACTTAACTCCCATCATTAGAAAATAATTTTTTAAATACAAAACACTAATTAAATACAACCAAATAACATCATGATATCATAAAAAAAATACCTTAGTTCATCCCAATAAATGGGAAATCATAACTAAAAGTGACCCAGGTAGAAAATGGTTGAACAAAAAATAATAAGGAGGTGTTAGTGGTTGTATATGGTTTGGTCACATGGTTTGGTGGACTGTGCACCAAGCATGCTGCATTAACTTAAAGTATAATAAAACCATTCTCATAGGATCTACACAGTTTACTAGATTATGAAAGAAAATTGTGTTCCCCTGGATCTTCTACCATTTTCACCCCAAAACATAATTATTATTTAAATAAACCATGTAATATAAATACAATACAAAAGGCCATCAACTAAAACAAAAAACATATCAGAATAAAAAAATATGAATCAAAAATTCATAATTCAACCCAACCACCCATGGTAACTCGAGGATCAATGTGAGAAAGAAATATCTAGACACTTCCCACATCTATCTATCGAGATTTGATAGTCCTAAATCCAATCTACCAAATGTACCCATGTAACAAAGGTTTGAACATGAACCTATGCCCTTTATAAGAACCTAGGATCTAATACTATTTTTTATGAACCAACTCTAGATCACCCCTGAAATGGGTACTTAAACTAGCCTATGATAGACCTAGGGTGCATTATCAATCACCCTAGGATAGAAACTAGTTTTTGGGAATAAAATGTGAGTATATAATAATGATTTTTCCCAATAAAAATAAACAAACCTTTAATATAATTCTACCATAATTCTAGTATGACTCATCCATGAGTTGAAAATCCATGGAAAATAAATAAAAAAATTCAAAATCAAAGATAATCCAAAAAAGTAATAATCAAAAATAAATATACACAAACATAAAATAAAGGCAGCATAACCAAAAAAATCATGATAACATATATAAGGTTGATATGGAAAATACATCCATGATACAAGATAAACAACATAAAATTAAAACATAACAAAAGACAATGTCCCCATGACACATGGTTGCTTTCCAACACATCAGCTCAGTGAGAGACCAAAACTAAGAAGTCCACATAGGGATCTTCCCAAAAAACCTAAACTTGAACCTGAAATGTTAATATAGGTGTGATCATGAGTTCTCAATAGGTACTCCAAACCCACTTCCCATACATAATTTTAAAAATAAAACCCTTTCATGCTAGTATTAAAATACAATTCAAAATAAAGTTTTCTATTTTGATTCAAAAAAAATCACTTATAGCCAATATAGAAATTTATTTCCTTTTTAAACCCATTATTTCCCATTTAAAACCCAAGACTATGCTTCAAAATATTTTATAAAAAAGGAATAACTCAAAGAAATTAAACCATTTCAAATCCAAGAGCCTTTTTGACTAGTCACATTTTTAAAAGATAAATGAAGACAACTTCCTTTGAAAAACACATATATAAGAGGATAGAAAATAACCTGAAATAGAAGTAGTATAAGCATCAATAGAAAATGGAATTAAATAAGTTGTAAAGTAATTGGATAATAAAATAATGAAATTCAGGACAGTAACATCATAAATAATTAAAGGATTGTAACATAAAGTAAACCTTTATGATGGTAGTAGCCCTATTGATTATGGTTAAGGTGTCCTAAGATCCTAATACCCTTAGTGGTTTAACCATACACAAATTTTCCCATGAATGGTCTAATCAGGAGGACTATGCCAAAGTCTTAGTGTTAACTACATCCAAATCATTATGTTTAGTTAGTATTTTGTTATAGTACAAAGGCTATATATGATGGAACTTACAAAGAGGTACTTGTCTTAGAGTTCTTTACTTAAGCTCCCAGGTCCCCGTGATTAATCAAAAGGGAGATGAGTACATAATTCGTAGTCAACCACATGAATCACTAATCACATAAAAATACCCTTCACCTCCTTTAAAACCCATTATCAATGAAAAATCTCACATTCATCAACATAGATCATTCTTGAAATAGAAAAATCCAAGGGATAATCACAATTTATTTTCATAAAGTACCAACCAATCCATGATACCACTTTAATAAAAAAATGCATGATATTCCTTTAGAAGTTTAAAAAATGGATTTTAAGTACTAAACCATTATTTGAAACATATAGTTATTTTCTTAAAACCAAGTACAACTCAACACTTTGGAAAAAAACTATTTTAAAGTAAATGAGAACTCTATTACATGATAAAAATAATTAACAAACCCAAATAGAAACTCATAAAACCATTTAAAATATTACCACATGTCATAAGAATCAAAATCAAGTAATAATTACAAATATTAACCAAGAGACCACCCAATCCTAATAATAACCAATATACCTTAGAAAAAAACCTCATTTAGTTTGGAAACCAAGAAGAAATCTTAGATATTACCTTTTTAAAAACTTTCAAAATCACCTAGCATTAAAAAAAACCTTTTTAAAACATGAAATTATATATGGAAATCATTGAAAAATTTTATCAAAAACCTCAAGTGATTTGGAAATCAATTTTCAAATATTCACGGCCTAAATCATACTAAAACCCTATTTATAAGACATAAAAATCACCAAATATAGGGTAAATAATTCCACCTTTAAAAAACTTGTGAAATTGAAGCCATGATTTTAATAAAACTAAGCAATAAATAATTTTTCTTAAGGTTGACACATTAATTATAGAGAAACTTGCCTCAAACAAAAGAAAACTCATCGCATTCATGAAAGATAGAAGAACGGGACTCAATACAAGCTCAATAATCCCAAGATAATAAGAGATACGAGATTAATCCACGCCTCACACCCTATGGTTTGATCACTATATACCCTAGGTAATAATAATAAGGAAAAGCATTAAAATAAATAGAAAATAAATAATGGATGAGAGAAGAGGCACTTACCAAGTGATTTCATTAAGAATAAGTCAAATATCTCCCTTAAAATCGATCCAAGTATAGAGGAATAAGAGGGATCCATGATTAGTGGTCCATATGGTCAAGTGGGATAGAAATGAGAGGGGTTAGGGATTTAATTCATGTTAGGATAGTTTAAGAATTTCAAATATTTTAAAATTTGGCCAGATCACACGATTTGTCTGTATGGTTTACAAAACAATGTTCCAATTGTGTGAGGTTTTCTAGAATAAAATGGAACACTACATGGTTTGGTCTCATGGTTTGTAATAATTTGTTCCAACTGTTAAAATTCCCACTATCAAGGAACTACAAGTTTTTCATAGTTTTTTTATAGTTTTTACTAACCGTATGCAAACTGTGTACCCCACATTGAAACCTTAAAATTTCAAATTTTCAATGAAATACCACAATAAACTCAAGGCCAAGGATGAGGAATAATAAATAAATAAAATGAATATGGAAAAATATAATTATATTTTGATAGGGTATGATTTTCTTATGAAACACATGTAGGAATCCTTTGAAATGTTCAATATGTTCAAAAATGAACTGAAAAAATCAACTTGGTAAAAAAATTAAAACACTTAAATCTAATAAAGTTGGAGAATGTCTGAATCAATAATTTTATGAATATAAAATAGGTTATGTTATAGTATCACAACTCACTTTAACTATTACACTATAGTTAAATGGTGTATCATAAAGTAGTAATAGAACATTTTTATATATGGTTTAGCTAATTATGATACATGTATACCTTTCTATTTCCTTTTGGGGTTATAAACTTGAATCTTTTTTATTTATAGTAAGTCATGTTCCATCAAATTTTATTCAAAATTCGTCACATGATATAAGGATTGGGAAGCATTTTAATTTTTATTTTAAGAATTTTTGGGGTTTTAAGGCATATGTGAGATGTATTGCCTCAAGTAAACTTAAACCAAAATTGGATAAATGTTCATTTGTTGATTATCTTAAATAGATGGTGGTTATTGTTTCTATAATAAATTAGTGAATGAAGTGTTTGTTTCTATACATATTTTCTTTATAAAATAAGAAATTATTTTCAAAATAATTAGTGGGAGTAACCAATAAGATGATGTTATTCCTAATATGGATGAGTTGGATACACAAAGTGTTTTGGATAATAAACTGACTTAGTTTACACAAGAACCATGAAGGTATGGTAGATTTAATCAAGAACTTCGGAGATATGGATTTATTTTTTCTGATGAAGGTGATGTAATGTTCAAAAAAGATGTTTTAACCTCTTATTAAGAGTCCATTTGTAGTTATGACTATGATAAATAGTTAATATCAATGGAATTTGAAATAGATTATCCAGGTTTAGTGACTAGTAGATTCTCCTGAAGGGGTAAAATATTTTAGGTGTAAGTGGTAATATTACAAGATTAAAAACATAGATAGAAGAGTGTCTATCTATAAAATATCTCTTATTAGCTAAATATTTTAATCAAATTCATAGTATTGAATATGAAGAAACGTTTTCTCTAATGGATGTGATTAAATCTATTCAAATTATTTTAATCATAGTAATATATTATGATTATGAGATATAAAAAATGGATGTCGAAACCATATTCCATTATGTGAATTCATTCAAGGATGTATATATGATACAATATAAAGGTTTTGAGGATCCATTATATTATTTTAAGATTTTTAACCTACAATGATCCATTTATGGGTTGAAACAAGCTTCTCAGCATTAGAATATTTGTTATTATAATGTTATCAAGGATTTTAAATTTATAAAAAATGATGATAAACCTTGTGTATATAAATTGGTTAGTGGTATAATTTTTTTATTTTTTGTGTTGTATAATGATGACATACTTTTCATTGGAAGTGATGTATCAATGTTACAATTATTGAAAATTTTGTTAGTATATTTCTTTAAAATAAAAGATCATTGTGAAGAAACGTACATACTAGGTATAAAGATATATAGAGATATATCTAAATAAATTCATATAATTTGTCTGAACATATACATTGGTAAATTATTAAAAAGTTTTAATATGGAAAACTTTAAAAATGGTTATTTACTAATTTTTCATGTCAATTCTATTTTAAATTCACATTTTCCTTTAACTATTGAAGATCATTAATGCATGAGTAAGATTATATATGATTCCATAGTTGGATCAATCATGTATGTTATTTTTTATAATCATCCTAGTGTATCTTATGCATTAAGTATAGTGAGTAAATTATAATAAAATTCTAGTGAATGTCATTAGGTATCTGTAAATATTATCGTTAAGAGATTGTGAAGAGCTAAGGATGTATTTTTAGCCTTTAATCATGAGGAAGATCTCATTTAAAAGGGTTACATCAATGATAGTTTATAAACTAAAAAATATTATTTTAGAAATTAATTAGGATTTTCTTTTCTTGAATGGTAGATTTATAAACTGGAGAAGTTCCAAGAAACCAATAGTTATTGATTCTATAATAAAAACTGAATTGAAGTACCAAAGTGAATTAATCAATATGATGTTTTATAATTTTCAATATTTTTTCAATATAATTGTGAAGGAAAGTCAATGTATGTCAGAGTATTTGGTGATGGGAGAATATTACACCCAATTAATAGGATTAAGAGGCATCCCATAATTTTATGTGTAAAAGAGATAGGGGAGCTACTATTTTGAATGCCTGGATATACAGATTCAATATTGTAGATCATCATTATCCATATATTTATTTATTGAAGAATAAGGGATACAAATCAGGGAAAGAAACAAAGAAGAAAGGCCTAAGGGGGTCTGAAATAGTGAAGACCAAGGGCATCCCCTCTAATAAGAATTTCACCCTATGGGTTCAACTATAGGGGGTTGTAAAATCAGGTGGTGCCTGAACCCTACACCACAAGCTTGGCTAAGTGTTCTGCCACCTTGTTTCCCTCACGCCATGTGTGCCTTAGACGAGTGTTTCTAGAGAGGAGGGCATGACACTTCCTGATGGGTTAAGATATTGACCAGGGGAAGTGTCATTTCCATGCAACGAGTTGAAAAGAGTAAGGGAGTTTTTCTCTTATAATTCAATGATGATATCACCTTTCCCACAAAGGGTGAGGCCAGATAGGAACTTGAGGGCTTCCAATTGAAGGGATGAGCCACGAACTAGGAAGGTCATGAAATCCAAGACCATGTGACCCTGAGAGTCCTAAACCATGCCACTGCCCCTCATGACACCTGTCATGTCGGAGCCATCCGTATTGAGCTTCAGACCAGAGTGAGGAGGCTGACATCTAACCCAATGACCCCTAGGACAACCAGCAGGGAGGCCCACTTGAGAGCGGGGGAAGAGAATCTATAGAGAGGGTGCATCCCGCAAATTATCCAGGCACATGATTGTTGATTTGGTCTTCATGGAAGATAAAGATAGGTGTTAAGACTTATGAGAAAAATTGTATACAAAATTTTATCAATGAGCATGTAAATTTAGTTGATATACCCAAGTGGAATAATGTAATTGAAATATTACTAATTAACTGGATGATGAACATCTTGGAAATATATGATTACTAAAAATATTAAAGAAGGATTAAAGTTTTGAGAAGTTCTAGCTGAAGTTGTGGAGATACCTTCCAAAAAACATTGAGAATGATGGCTATTTTAGTTAATGATAAAAATATCTTGGATGAATATTTGAGTGAATGATATTGAATATTGAATATTCATTCATAAATAATATATGTAAATACTCTAAAACAAAGTGTTTAAATATAGCAAAATACCTTAGAAAAAATCTAAAAAGTTTTAGAATTACTTTAATAATTACCACAATTATTTTAAATTGTTCTAAGGTAATTTAATATATTTGATACACCCTTGAGTTATTTTAAGTTATTCCAAACTTGTGTGAAGAATTTTGGAATTTTAAAGTAGAAACTGGAAAAATGGATAAGTCAAGAGAATTCTATAAATATGATTTGTAATTTCCTAAAGAGTCATATAAACACTAAATATACTAAAAAGTGGAAAAGTCATGAGTTTTAAAGGATTAATCCAAAATGTGTAAGGATTATTGGACACCTTATAAGGATCATTCCTAAAGTCTGTAAGGATTATTAGGGACTTTTTAAGGATGAACATAAACTTCATAAGGATGAATGAAAACATAATAGGGATTATTGTTGAACTTCATATGGATGATTAATGTCTGTGAAAGATTTATCTTTGTAAGGATCATTTTGAAAAACTATAAGGATGGTTTGTGTTTGTGTAAGAGTCAGTATACCATAAGGATCAATACTTTTTGAAATTTAGAGGTTACTAGAGGATGAAAAGTTTGAGTTTTCTAGAATTAAATTTACTAAAGAAATAATTAAAAAAATTATGCCTAAGTTAATATTAATCGATTTAAACATCACAAGCAATCAAAGGATATGTGATTCAAGATTAAAAATTGATAAAAAATCAATATTCATGATTATGGAAAAGAATACCAAATATAAGCGCAATTCCAAGAAAAAAATGAAGCAAAAATGAGGAAATTATAGAATAAATATTTCTAGAATTGGATATCTGATGATGTTGAAGTTGTTCTTTCAAGTTTAAAATATCATGATGATATGTGTAGACATGATTCAAGATATGATTGGAATAATATTAATAGAGAATATAATAATGAGATCATTGTTTCATTAATTTTATATTTTTAAATATAGAAATTTTAAAATAAATGTTTATGATCAAAATAGAAAGTGTTATTAGAATTTAATTTTTTTTTATTCTTGTGTTATTCCTAAATAATTAAAATAACACAAAATGAATTTAGATACAATCTATGAATGAGAATAAGGAGGATAATATAAGATTCTAGTTGAAGTTTATAAATTTATGCTTGATTCTGTACTATTTTTATAAAATTATTCACACTATGAAGGAAAGTTCTACACCACAATATGATGATTTTATATTTTCATATATAAATAAATATTGATTAAATGAAAAAAAATTGGAATACATTTGAGAAGAATATACTTGATCCAACTAGTTGAATATAATGTATTCTTAATCATCTTATAGAAAATGAGAAAGAAAAATATGAAATGGTCCTCTCATAATTATCTAATAGACAGTAGTTAAATGAAAAGAGAATATACCATGATCATGGGAACACACCCATGTGATGTCGTTAAGTAAAATAATATAATATCATGGCACTAGATATTATATAATGTTTCTTATATTTGAAATATAGAAAATATTCTTAGTAACCTAGAGTATAAAAAGAAATAAAAGAATAAAGAGAAGTGTTGTATGATTGTGTGACTTATACAACTATTAAAGAATAGAACCTAAGATCTCTTTGTGAGAAGAGAATAAAAATTGATACTTCTCTATGAAGAAAAACATATTATATAAAGGAATATTAAGAATAACCTGATGATATATCTATTAAAATGATCTTGATTATTGAAGGAGAAGAAGATGAAAAAAAATTTATGATACTCTATGTTATAGAAGTATAAAATGGTGAGAAATAAATAAGCATAAAATAGTGAGATAGGATGGATTATAACAAATTATAAAAAATAATTATTATATATTAAATAACTTGTAGTTTTAGTGATATATTCTAATGAATATATTTTTAACAAGATCTATGAAGAAAGTATATTTAACTGAGACTGGGTTGCATGTCACTGTATTTGAAGATATAAAGGTATTTGAATAATCTATGTTGATGAGGAATATATGAATAGTAGATGTAGTGAAATCTCAAGAAGATTGAAGATCTACTTCAAAAGTATGAAAGGAAGTTGTTGTTCTATTTAGTAAAATAAATATTATGGGATGCACCAAAAAGATTTTTCCACTTGTGTAATGTAGTTAAGAGTTGGGTTAATCTAAAAATTGCCCAAGGGTTCAAGATGAAACCTTACAATACTAATTTTAATATCTTATTAATATTAGTATAAAATATGTGTATTAGATGATACCAAACATAAAAATTATGTAGTTATCCACATCAAAGGTGGACCTTGTAAAAATATTATATGCTACTCTTTACTACTTTTATGCATTACATGTGGAATACATTATTAATAAATATTAAAACATATCCACTTATATATTAACTAATACCAGAGGTTCAGATATCAAAGGGATAAAAATTTATAATAAAATTTGGAATTTTGTAAAATATTATCAACACTGATTCACCCCACTCTCAAGTGTATGTATTGGCTCATGAAAACTAAAAAGTTGTATCAGAGCTGACTAGATTCCCTCTAGTTGGATCTATTTTGAGAATTAGGTGTTTTTATCAGAATATATGAAGTTTATATTTGATGATTTTATAGAATACCCTTGTATAAAAAATTATCCCTTTTAATGTAGAAATAGAAAAAATAGGAATAAAAGAAAGGCCAAAATGAAGATAAAATCTTTAAAAGAAAAGGAGAATCAACCACTGATTAAAGGTAAAAAAAGTGATAAATGTATTAATAAAATAGGTGATTGTGATTCATGTCAGGTACCTCAATGGTATTGTCTATAAAATATTCCCTGATAAGGGGTGAATTATGGCATGGTAATATTTTCTATTAAACTCTTTTCCTTAAGACTCTCATATCCCATGACAATCTTGACCACTTGAATATAAGGGTCACCCTTTTTCTATTATTTTAGATGTTGATCCATTTACTTTTTTTATCATCACTTAAATAATATAATCTATGGTTTCATTTCCTACTTTATTAGATTATTTTGTTATTAATATAAATAATCAAGAACACAATACATGATGATTTTTACTTTGTTTACCACAACGGGTTAATCCAAGTACCATGCAATCAATAATGTCTTGATGCACTAAATCACTAAGTTCACTAATTATGGGATTTTACGAAATGTCACTCCTTACTAGTTTCACTCCCCTTAAAAATTGTTGAGGTTATATCACTACCACATTGGTATAACTTCCCTCACGCTCACCTCCTTTTCTCACTACTCCAAAGGGGAAAAATAGCACACAAGTTAATAAAAATATCACATATTGTTTATTGATACACTAGATGTATAAATTGATGTCATTGAACTTCACTTGCTCATTCATAGGCCTATTTTGAACATCACCATGAGTATAATATACCTTTACATGAGATATCATAGAGAAAAATTTCTTCACTTTCCAAAATAGACCTAGAATTCCTCCCATTCATTTCATTTTAGTGATATGATCTTCTTATTATTCTTTAGTAATGTCTTCAATTAGTGTCAAGCTCTTTTCCTTTTCAGAAATATGGATGTATAAATATGTATATTCTCTTCTTCTCCCTATCAAACCAGATATTAAATATTTTTATGTCTCCACTTTTTCATTTCCTTTTTATGAATTCATATATAACAATGAGGTTTTTCTCTCTTTAATATCTTCTATAATAATTGCCTTCTTATTTTAAGGAAGGGTGTCTCCTTTATTTTCCATATCAACACTATAGTATGAAGTAACTATGAAAATTACTCCAACAAGTTCTGTTAAACTCCTTAAATTTAACACCCTTTAATATTAATTAAAACTTTACCTAGAACTAGAAATTTGAGCCATGTCTTCACCCTCCTTGTAGTAAGGATTTTTCAATAACCAGATCCACCAAATTCAATAGATATATCACATTAGAATTCCCCCAAAAATCATAGAATTAATTCTATAATATTGACCCTAGCATGTGATCCACTTTCTATGGCGCAATGTATATCCAAGAAAAACACTCAGTGAAACGCAATCAACCTGATCACTATGGTTTGGTGTAGTGAATCTTTAGGAAAAAACTCCCTTCAAAACACTCAATAACCATGTTCAATGTCCATTTTTTCTTCCACCTTGGAGACTCAAAACTCACCACTTGAGAGTCCTCTGTAGTGACCACCATGCCCAAATTAATCCCCCCTCTATTTCTTATAGGTAAACCATAAATGAAAAATTCCAACCACCATGGTGTGATCTCTATTTGAAAGTTTTTTTTAGAGAGATGGACTTCCATCACTTTTATTCACATGTACAGACTCCCCCTTCAACCATGTCCACTAAAACTTCTATGTTGGAGTTTTCCATTTCATATAGGGAATTCCCCAAAGTAGAACATCAATCTCCATAGAGTGGTATAAAATGGTTGGTCAATTTTTTAATCTTGTTGAAGTATGTTCTTAACTTTTCCAATTTCTTCTTGACTCCCAATTTCATGACCATGACTACCTCGAGACCCAAATTGGGATTCTTATTTACACAAGGATTCTTCTAGTGCACCACACCAAGTTTCATGTCATGGTTTTCTCTGTGTTAATCCTTGGTCATGGTCCTACTTTTCTTTATTCTTAGTTTTTCATTATACCTTCAAACAAGGCCAATATGGCTTGTCCAAGGATCATCATAGTGTGGTGAACTTTCCTATTTCCTTGAGTTAAACATCCCATTCAAATTACCTAGTCTCATTAATTTCAATAATTCATGATGTTTATAAATCTCTCCATTCATGGATATACAGATAATTGTTACTCAACCCATGAATGATGTTTGAAATGGTATTGGATCATGTTTACATAGATCAGATTACCCTTATGCAACCCAGTCTTATGTTTATGTAGATTATCCCCATGGTTACACAGTCATATGATCTTTACATAGGGATAGATAACCCTTATGAAAATAAATATTGATGCCTACACATGGTTGGATTACCCTTACATAAAACATACTTATCCAAATTTCACACCTTACTGCTCAACCATATTTTCTAGAATTCTTTCCATTGGTTCCTGCACCTCTAATCACCAAAAACAAACTTTTTTTGGACATAAAAACCAATACAAAAACTTTAACACACATTAAAAATAGTATATAATATTAAATCTTTAATGTGTTTTAACAATATACCCTTTTTATTTGTTGGAAACACTCCAATCATGGATCCATGGCCTCATCATATAAATGTAATACATTCTTCTCCCACTATGAGGGTGTGGGAAAGATCCATCTTCCACTAGTGGATTCAAGATTCTTCTTCTCCTACTTTGACATCAAATTCAAAGTATTGTATCCTATTGTAAATAATGAATTTTTAATATTTAAAAATAACTTTCCTTGTGAGAAAAAATCCTTATAATTCAATTCCAACTTTACACTCCCCCTATCTTCTTGATGTTAAACAATAAAAATTGATTTCACATTGAAATATTCTTAGGTAACTTCATTTTCTTATCTATTTACCCATGGATTCCTCATTTGAAACCATTTATTATCTCCCTTTGTAACTATTTTTAATTACACCAATACTCATGTATTTTAGGAGTACTCAAGAGATACCAATTAAGAGATTAAAAACCACTTATTTCATTGGGGCACCATAAATGTAACACCCCTAGTTTATGGTTAGTTTTGGAAGGCTCTCAAGGAGTTTTTGAGTGTGCATGGTCAGGGTAAATCATGTGGAATTCATAGGTACTCATGAAAGGTGGTATGGGGTCTTCTAGGTAGGTGCATGGTTGGTATAATATCCCAACCTTTATATATATGTATCTTTCTTGATTTCATGTATTCTTTTACCCTTGTTTTGAGTATATCTTGGTTTGGTTTTACTTTGGGGTGTTCTCAGGTGAATTTAGAGAAATTTGGAATCCCATGGGGTTATGAATGGTTGAAGAATGATTATGGAAAATCATAAAGTTTTTTCTATGAGACCGTGCACCCCATTTCAGAGCCATAATAAGTGGCACACAGTTTGACCAAACCATCTGACCTCCCTCCCCAAATCGTGTGCCCTCAGATAGAGGGGGTTTGTCTGTTTGCTGCATGGTTTATCAAACTATACACCTACCTAGGATTAATTGTGCACCCCCTCAGTAGAGATGCATAGTTAAGGCATAGGGTTTGGAAAATAGTGTTCCCTGCCCATGAAATTTTTCATGTAGGAAATTAAAGCCCCAAATTTTTATTTTAAAATTCCCAAACCACTGGTTATTAAACGTAAACACCATATTTAATACTTACCCAATTTCCTTCAATTTTGGAGGATTCTAGGAGGATTTCAAGTCTCCTAAAATCCTTTTCTTGGTGAATCAAAGATCTGGTTAAAGGATCGACTCCTATTTGGTAAGTGATCTATTCCCTGTTTGGTTTCCTCTCTCTCTTATCTCTATTTTTTGATGGAGAGGGATGGTTTTTCCTTCGTTGAAGATGAGTTTAGATCTAGGTTTTGATGAATCTATTTTCTTTGTAGATTGGTGATATTTTATGATCTTATATCTCCTCAACTATTATGAAATGGACCATTCCACATCAAATTGATAGATACAGGTTGGTGAGCATTCATCAATGATCTTATGGTGGGTGTTCTAATTGCCAACTCCCATAGTCTTGATTTTAATTGAGTGTGTGTAATTATTCAATTCCAATTTCCACATTAGTAAATTTCATTATAAATTGAATTAATTAATTCTTTTCCCTTGTTATTATTAGACCTTTCACAAATCCCATAAGAACCATTGAAGATGATGAGATCATCTTGATGTCAACCCATAGGGTGTTCCAAATATCTTTTTATAATAATTATGAAATGAAAAAAGGAAAATAATGGGTGTATGAAATTGAATTAAATCCTTGATCCATGTTTGATAAATGGAATTATGAATTTGTTTGTATAGTATATTATAGAAATGGTTGATAAATGGGGTATGGATGTGGAACTATGTGATGTGTTTTTTATGGATGATGTGAACACTAAGTTGTAGGAAAGGGACTACTAATCTAAAATACCCATGGTTTACCAAACTAATTGTCTAGGGACCTAAGATATATATATGTATTTTCATGTTATCATTGAGTTTTGGGATAGAGAGTGCAGCTCCAAATACCCATGGGGTGATAGACTACCACTCTAGGCCCCCAATGTATGGATGTAAAATTAGAAATTATATGATTAATGAAATCCCATGAAAGAATTAAATGTGACATTCCCTTGTTGAACGGTTCAGACTCCAGCATGGGCCGAAGTATGTATTATTGTTTTGGGTGTCACTGTGAACCCAAGATCGTATGTGGTTGATTAAAGAATAATTAAATATGGAACCTATTTATTTTTATCATTTAATCCTGATTATCAATAAAACTATATAGACTATTATAGAATGGATATTACTTTAAATGTTGTTGGTAGTGGCCTACAGAGTTTTACTCACACCCTACTCGGGCTTCCTAATCATTACCCAAATAGAATTCTTGTTTTCAAGATAGAATAAGGGAAATATCCCTATATTAGATGGATGATTTTAGATTTTGGATTTTGGATGGAGCATGGATGAGGGAACTAGACCTGATTTTGAGACCTGCTGGGAATTTTTTGTGTGTCTTGTTCTTTTTTTTCTTTAAACACTTGACATTAATATGAAATGACATATTTACGACTTTGGTTTTGGATATTATTTTTCCTATTTTGGATTCATCATGTGATGTTGGCCTTTATTGATTATGGTATTCATTTAGTTATTTTTTATTATCATTTGGCTATTATTTACTAATTTTCATTATTATTATACTTTGATAAATAGGTTATAGTCTCCCCATGTTGCATATTATACCCTCACTACTAGTTGGTAGTCTCTAGAATATGAGGAAGTGTGCCTCAGGTCGTGGAAAACTGACTCATGAAACAAGAAATCGGCACCCAGGTTGGGATGTTATAAAGTGGTATCAAAGAAGGTTTTCTTTTTCCTTTCATTTATTATGTTATTTTGGAAAGTTATACAAGTGGCTAGTATGAGTTGAGCCTTATTCATGAGCTCATGGATGGGATTATCTAACCCATGTATGGGGGGAAACCCAAGTACCCAGAGTGGAAATAATGCTCTTGATGTTTACTATTATAGTTAAAGTTTATTTCACCTTGAGTGATGCACATTTGTGTGATGTCTTTTTTTTTGATATTTTACTTATGACCTAATATGGTGTGAGATTTGTTTTTACATGCATCATTTTAGACACTCATAATTTATTGTGACATGCATCATTTTAGGCATGCACGGAAAAGCAAGTTTTGGGTGAATAGTTGTAATAAAAATGATTTTCTTTATTTACGTAATTTCAAACAAATAGTTCCTAATGATGAATTGATAAAGTATAAAGGATGTTAAATGTTATTTTTTAAAATGGAAAAATGGGTTTCTAATGGGAAACCTGAATTATTGAAGTGTTTACCCTATGTTATCCATGACTCGAGTGAGGGATGGTTGAGTGTAGTGATAGTGCTTCAGTTTTGACCATGTGGAAGAGTATGGGGGTCAGTTTTTATATCATTATGTGAATCTCTATTTTTAAAAATTGATAATTATGTTTTATGTGTCCTAATATGTGTGTTATAAATTGATATACATGCCTCTACGATGACATTTATTAATAGGATGATCGGATGATGTGGCTAAAAATGTGCCTCCTGCAGTGGAACCAGAGGCCCCGATAGTTTCAAGTGAAGGGATGAGAGAGAATTTCCATGATAAATTTTCTCATTTTATATAGTTTATGGAAAGAGACCCAAGGAGAGCTAAATAGAAAATATCTAACCTGACACAGGAGTTTCAATTCCATCACCCTCCAACCTTCACTAGAGAGGATGGAACTAAGGCAGTTGAGTTCTAGATTGAGTCTATCTGTAAAATAATTGACTATTTAGAGACTCTTATAGAGAGAAGAGTAAAATTGGTTTCCTATGTGTTGTGTGGATCAGTGAAACACTAGTGGGATATTCAAAATCGGGATGAGAAACTAGAGAACATGGTGTGGAAATACTTTTAGAAGAAGTTCTTGGAAATATTTTACCCAGATATGCTTAGGTTATAGAGGGAAGAAGAGTTTTTGTGATTGAAATATGGGATTATTTTTGTGATGGACTATAGTGGTTGCTTCAATGATTTGTATTACTTTTTTCCAATGTTGGAAACAGATGAAGTAACTATGGTGAAATGTTGTTAGGATGGAATTAAATATGAGATTAAGTTGCAGGTTAAAATCTTTTAGTTAAAGAGGTTTTTTGAGGTGGTGATTCAAGCTCTCATTTCTAAGGGGAAACTAAAGGAGTTCTAATGAAATGTAGGTTCTTTTTTCTGGATGACCAGAAGGTACATATTTCGAGAATGTGAAGCTTTATTATGAGAACATCAACTAGGGAAATCAAAAATAGAGTAGTTAAGGAGAAGGATTAGTTACTCAGAGAAGTAACCAAGTATTCTTACATCAGTATGGTTGGTTGGGTACTTTTGTTTCCAGTGTCCATGGACAACAGTGGAGTGTCGAGCCTGTGGCAGGATGGGTCACTTATAGAGGTATTGTATAAACCCTCAACCAATGGGTAATAATGGAGGATCTAGGCCTAATCATGGTACTATAAGGGGGTCTTCTACCCCATATTAGTTTGGTAGTTGGATTTGTTCTGGTCATGGAGGTTGAGGTGGTATATGTGGTACTTTAGGGAAATAGTTCTCATATCAGCAAAGTAGTACACCTTAGGGGACTCATATTGCATCATAGGGAAGAGGGATAGGATAGTTGCATGTAGTTCATCCTACACTTATGGATAGTGAGGTTGTACCATCGATACTCAAAGTTACTATTATTTTAGCTTCTATGCTTTCTAGTTCTTTATTTTATATAGGAACCTATCATTATTTTTTATCTACACAAATTTTTAATGGTTTGAGTCTGAAGATATAGTTTGTGAGTGGGGTTATGATGATCAACACACCTTTGGGAGTATATTCATGGGAAATATATTTATGTAATGGTTGTTATCTCGAGGTTGGAGAGTATCATTTCTATTGAGATATTTACATACTTGACATGCCAGGTTTTGAGTTGATTTGGGGTATGGACTTATTAGTATCATATTGATCCCACATATATTGTTACTACAGAAGGGTAACCTTTAGATCTCTTGAGAGTGACAGTTATGTTCATCATGGAGAATGGGATATCCAGGAAAGCTGAGTAGGGCCAGTTCATCAGCAATTGGGGGAGCTCACCACCCAAGTTGCAAGTATTTTTTTGGATGATGGGCATGTGAAATCTTGTGCTTTTCCACCCATAGTGGAATGATTTCCGGATGTATTTATTGAGGAATTCTCAGGACTACCGCCAGAGAGGGATGTTGATTTTACAATTGAGCTCATACCTAGAGTTAACCCAATTTCTATTCCACCTTCTAGGATGGATCCAATAGATATTAAATAGCTTAAGAATCAGTTATAACATTTTATGGGTGAGGGATTTATCCATCTTAGTGTTTTGACATGGGGTTCTCTGATTTTGTTTCCTAAGAAGGATGATGGGATGCTGTGTTTATGTGTTTATTACTGGAATTTCAACTGGGTGATAGTGAAGAAATATTATCTTCTTCCATGTATAGATGATCTCTTTGACCAGTTGAGAGGATCTTGGGTATTCTCTAAGATTTAACTGAGATTGGGGTATCATCAGTTGAGAGTTATACCTTCTGATATACCACAGACATCTTTAAAAAGCAGGTATAGACTATATGAGTGCGTCATGATGCTTTTTGGGATTAAAAACACTATGATAGTGTTTATGGCCTTGATGAACCAAATCTTCCACCCATAACTTGATCATTTTGTCGTTTTTTTTATGGATGACATCTTGGTGTACTCCAAGACTCATGACGATCATTCCCAACATCTTGACATCCTCATGAGTACACTGATAGAGAATCTATTATACACCAAGCTATCTAAGTGTCAATTTTGGATCGACAGGGTACATTTATTAAGTCACTTCATCTATGAGTAAGGTGTGTCAAAGGACCTAGAGAAAGTTCAGGCAATGATTTCTTGGGATCATCCCAAGAATTTCTTCGATATCCATAGTTTTCTGGGTTTGGAAGGTTATTATTGGAGGTCCATCTAGGAATTTTCCCACTTGGAAGCACCAATTTAGGATTAACTGATAAGGGGATAAATTTTTAATGGTTGGTTTCATGTGATAAATATTTCCTGGAGTTAAATAAGATTTTGAATATTGTGCTGATCTTGATCCTCCCCGAGCTGGGTGAGTAGTATACCATGTTTTTTGATGCATTATAGATCAGACTTGATGTAGTGTTGATGTCAGAAGATTGATTTGTATCATATAGGTTATGATAGTTGAGTCCACATGAGTGAAATTTCCCTACACATAATCTTGAGTTATTTGTAGTGAATTGTTCCTTAAAGTGTTGAAAGCATTACCTATTTGGAGAAAAGTTTACTATGCTTACCAATTATAAAATTTTGAAATACATCTTTTCAAAAAGATATTTGAACCTATGGTGGTGAATATGGGTTGAGTATATGTAATCATTTGATTTTGAGATAGCCTATACACTGGGGAAGGGAAATAGTTTTTTTGATGCTTTAAATAGGAAAAAACAGACTCAGGCAGTTTTGTGAGTCTAGTTCTAAGTGTAAGATGATGACCTTACTAGTTGAGATTCATATTGAGGTTTAGGATGACCAGGATCAGATGAACCTCATATCCTTATCAGTTGATTCCACACTTCTAATATAGATTATGGAGAGTTAGTATAAGGATCCAAAGTTTTTTTCCTTGAGGGAAATCCTCGAAGGTGGGGAGTCACCTTTCAATTAGACTATAGATGAGGATGAGATTATCTGTGTATGGAACCATGTTATTATACCTATGTGTATTTTTTAGGATCTTATGTATGATTTTCATGCCTCAAAGTGGGAAGTGCATCCTAGTTTGACAAAAATGTAATGCGATCTTCAAAGATAGTATTAGTGGTTGGGTATGAAAAGGGATATTGTAGGGTTCATAACACAATGCTACACCTGTCAGTAGGAGAAGTATGAGCATCAATGACCTAGTGGTTTGTTATAGCCATTGTCCATTCCACATTGTAAGTAAGATGAAGTTACTATAGAATTTATGGTGGGTCTTCTGAGGATCCCTCTAAAGAATTATGTGATTTGGGTGATTATGGACTGATTGACCAAGGTAGCCCATTTCTTGCCTATCTAGAAGATTTTAATTATGGAACAGTTGGGGGAGATATATGTTAGGGAGATATACTATTTTCATAGGGTTCTATAGAGTATAGTTTTAGACCATGTCTCATGATTTACTTCATACTTCTAGAAGGTATTACAGAGGGTGTTGGGTACCTAGTCATTTCTAATTATGACTTTCCACCCATAGATAAATGGGAAATAAGATCACACTATCTAGGTACTATAAGACATGATGATAAAATACATCCTTGATTTTGGAGGGTTTTGTGAGAAGCAATTAGTGCTTGTTGAGTTTTCCTATAACAACAGTTATCATGTGACTATTTATATGGCACCATATGAGGCACTTTATGGTAGGCTATGAAGATCGCCTCTATATTGGATGGAGGTAGGTGAGTCTGAGTTATTGGGGCCTAGTATTATGTAGGAGACATCAGAGCAGGTCCAGTTGATTCAAAAACACATGGATGTGGATTAGAGTAGGTATAATTCATATGTTAATCGACATCATTGACCCCTTGAGTTTATAGTGTTTGATCATGTGTTCCTTTGGTTTTCTTAGAGATAGGGTCACCATAGGATTCAAAGTAAAGGAAAGTTTGTGCCCATGATTGTTGGACCTTTTGAGAATGTGGAGAGGATCAGATTGATGGCATATCGATTGAATCTTCAACTGAGGTATAGATCTATGCATGAAGTTTTTATGTGTCATAACATCAGCAGTATCACCCTAACCCTTCTCATGTGATTGATATTGATGATTTTGAGCTTGAGGATGATTTTTCCTTTGAGAATAATATAATTTGTGTTTTGGATCATAGTGAGAAGGTGTTGTGGGGAAAGACTTTGTTGTTGGTCAGAGCGTTATGGTAGCATGGACGTGATTAGGAAGAAATATGGGAGGGAGAAATAGATATATGGGCACAATGACCCAATCTTTTTATCTCAAAATCTTAGAGATTCTTGGGAGTTCACCTCAAGGACAAGATGTTATAAGGTGGGGATATTATAAGATTTATACCATTTTAGAGATGTATCATGCTCATTTTTAGGTATTATTTTACCCTTGTTTTGAGTATATCTTGGTTTGGTTTTACTTTGGGGTTGTTTTAGGTGAATTTAGATAAATTTAAAGGCCCATGAGGTTGTACACGGTTGGCGCATGGATAGGGAAAATCATGTGGTTTTTCCCAGGAAACCATGAGCCCCATTTTAGATCCATAGTAGGGGGTTCATGGTTTGACCAAACTATTTGGAATCCCTCCCTAAACCATAAACCCTCAGAGAGAGGGGGTTTCATGGTTGGCATGCAGTTTTTAAAAATTTGTTCCCACCTATGAGTAATCATGCACACCTCTAAGTATAGGCATACCGTTAAGGTACATGGTTTGTAAAACCATATGCCCTACCTAGGAAACCATGAATGTGGTAAATTAAAGCCCTAAATTTTTATTTTAAAATTCCTGAACCCGCAGTTATTAACCACAAGAACCCTATTTCAGACTAACCTGATTTACTTCAATTTTGGTGGATCTAGAGAGTATTCCAAGGCTCCTCAAACCCCTTTCTTGTAAAATCCAAGATTGTTTTGAAGGATCGATGCCTCTTTAGTAAGTGATCTCTTACCCATTTGGTTTCCTCTCTCTCTCTCTCTCTCATATCTCTTTTACATTAGAGATGGATGATTTTTCCTCTATTGGCGATGGCTTTAGATCTAGGTTTTTATGAATCTTGTCTCTTTGGATCTCGGTCATAGTTTTTGATCATATATGTCCTCCACTATTTTGAATTGGACCATTCCATATCAAATTGAGGTATATGGGTTGGAAAATGTTTTTCAATGATATTTAGGTAGGTGTTCTAATTTCCAATTCCCATAGTATTGATTTTAATTGAGTTTATGAAATTGTGCAATTGAATTTTCCATGTTGGGAATTTTCATTCTAAATTGAATTAATTAATTGTTTCTTCTTGTGATTATGAGACCCTTCATAGATCCCATTATACACATTGAATATGATAAGACCAGATTTAAAGAAACCCATGGGGTGTGCCAAATATTATTGTATGATAATTATGAAATGTAAAAAAAAATTGGTGTATGAAAATGAATTAAATACTTGATGTATGTTTGATAAATGGAATTGTGAATTTGGTTGAATAATGGATTGTGGAAATGGTTAATAAATGAGGTATCAATGTGGAACCATGTGATGTGATTTTTGTGAATTATGTGGACACTGAGTTGTGGTATAGTGACTACTACTCTAAATACCCACGAGGTTCTAGACTGCTGCTCTAGGCCCCAATGATATATATATATATATATATATTTATTTTTATGTGATCCTTGAGTTGTGGGATAGGGATTGTTGCTCCAAATACCCATAGGGTTACATAATATCATTGTATAACCCCAATATATGAATGTGAAATTGTAAATTAAATGATTAATTAAATCCTATAAAATAATTAAATGTGATTTTCCCTTGGTGTATGGTTCAGATTCTAGCACGGGCTAAATCATGTATAATTGGTTCTAGTGTCACCGTGAACCTGAGATCTTATATGGTTGATTAAAAAATAATTAAATGTGAACCCTATTTATTTTTATCATTTAATCCATATTATTTATAAAAATATATACACTCTTATAGATTGGATATTTATTTATACTTCATTGGTGATGGCTTACTAATTTTTACTCACACCCTACATGGGTTGCTTGATAAGTACCTGAATAGACTTCATGTTAACTATAAAAGATAAATGAAAGAGCCTTATGTAATATGGGTGAGTTGGGATTCAGGGTGGGTCATATATGAGGGAACTAGATATGATGTTGAGACCTGTTGGGATTTTTCAGTGTGTCTTATTTTGGGTTTTCTTTAGACAGTTTACATTGATATGAAATGACATATTTACAGCTTTAGTTTTGGATATTATTTTTATTATTTTGGATTCATCGTGTGATGTTGGTATTTATTGATTATGGTATTTTCTTTTTCTTTTTTTATTGTCATTTGGATGTTTTTTACTAATTTATGTTGTTTTACTTATTTCAAAAATTGGGTATAGTCTCCCTATATTTCATATTAGACCATCGCTAGTAGTCAGCATCCTTTGGCATATGAGGAGGCACACATGAGTTCATATGGTGAACAAGATCACCTAATCAGCATGTTTCACCTAGGTTAGGACATTATAGTTGTCACACGGTTTACCTAAAACATGTTTTGACCATGTGAATTTGAAATCTTTGGTGTAGTGACAATTCACATAGTTGGTGCACACTTTTCCAAATTGTGTTACCTAATAGTGTGTAGGGATTAATTAAGTCTAGAAATTTTATTTTTAACATGAAATATTCATAAAAACCCTAATTATTTCTCTTAAAGCTAGGGTTATTTAACCATAGGGTTCCTCTTGCGGTTTTTGGAAATTCCACTCTGGGAGTTTCTTATCTTGGATTCAAGGATCGTGGGTCCTAGGAATCGAAGGTATGATTTTTGTTTCTATCTATCTTTCAATATATCCTTATTTTTTCTTGGTAGAAACCATAGATTGATGCCTACATTATGATATATAGTGTTTAGGTTATTTTTTTTATTGGGTTCTTTTGATGGATCATCATAGGATGGTAGCTATAGCCTATAACTATGAAGACATAATGTGATTTCATCTTAGTGACTTGGTTTGAGGTAGGTGGATTTTTCCCTACTCTAATTGGACTAGAACTTGATGGATTGGGATTTAAAAATAAATTTTTTATATTCCTTGCTGAAAACACATGATGATTCTCCTTTATTTAATATCTTTGAATCCATGGGTTTTAGGAATTTCCCATGATGTTTTTTATAAAATTTTGTAGTGATAATTTGTTTTTAAAAGAAATATGAAGGTGTGAAAAATTGGTTTGGATTGGTTTAGTGTGTGTTCATATTGCATTGTGTGTGGCCTTATTGAGTTTGAACTTGGTTTTTAGTTTCAAATATATAGGGCATAATAAATGGTTATATCGCCAAGTGATGGCTTGGGTATGGAGGGACGAGGCTCCGCTCGTGAGTTAATTTATTCAGTGAGCCTTCTCCGATAGGAGATGCATGCATGGGTGTGTGAATTTATTGGGTGTGTGTGTGTATTTCTATCACATGTTTATGAATTTTTTGTCAAAAATGTATTCATAGAAAAAATGGATTTTTGTGTGTGTTACTTATATTTTCTTCTCTATATTATTTATTATATTATTCTTCTCTCCTATTTTACATAAAATGTGAGATAACTTTTTCTTGATCTAGTGGTGCATATTGGAAGATTCTTATAGATTTACTACTGGGTTGGTATACTCTCCCCCTACATATTCACCTTGGTGTGTATGTAGTCTTTGTTAGATATGCTATATATAAAGGGAGATATCTCATATTTCTAGCAGATCTTGGGGATGTTATGGTTCATTATGATGGAGTTAGTAGCTATATGGTAGTTTTTTGGTGAATCTTGTGGGTAGTTCCATATTGTCACATTTTATTTCTTTTCATATCTCTTGTATTGTGGCCTATTTTTTATAAATTATTTTCTACTAAAACTCTAATAGTTCTTTATAGTTATATATATTGAAGTTTATTTTGGGTTTTTATCATGCATCATATTGTGTCTCTTTATTATGCTTCACTTGTAGGTTTATTTTTTAAGGGAAAAATATCCCCCATGGTCTAGTAAATCCCTGAAAATTTATTTTTATACTTTAGTTCTTTGTGGGTGTTCACCAAAGGTTGGTGATGTTTCAGTCCTTCCCAAGCTAATGGGTTGGGTTGGGATGTTACAAATGGTATTAGTTTGGTATAGTCCATCTCTTGGGATGGTAGGCATAGAGATAGGATATGTCGGTACTTAAAATTTAAATCATAAAAATAAATAACTAACCTATTTATATTGACATTCAAGTTACCAAGGTGGTTCAGGTACAAAAAAAGTGTTGTTAATCACATCTAGGTTTGTCACCATCTCATTATTGTGGGTTTATCCAATGGGAGTTGTGTATCATGCATTAGTAAAAAGTCTTTCCACTAGAATTTCATCATTATTGTGATATTTTTTTTATAAGGATTTAGTATATAGAAACATGATAACATTATATATTTAAATGTGTTATTATACCTATGTATGAAACTCAGAGTTTCTAAGAAATGGTTTTCATACCATTATAAACATGCTTTGACTTTGTGTTGTGTGTTGATTCTTACTAGTTTTGATTTGTGTTTTAGGTATTTTGTGTGTTGAGTTATTTAAAGGAATGGGAAATTGGTCCATAATTTAAACTTAAACTATTAATTACCCTAATTATAAGAATTTTATTAAATTTAATTTAAATCCACGATAATTTCAAAAAAATATATACAATTATAGAATTGATATATAAAATCGTAATTTCATGTCCATTGTCTTGCTTCATTAATGATCTATTCTAAGTTTATACATTAGGAAGTCGTTACACAAGATTGAATGTTCTTGTTATCCTAAAATTTTAATATTTTCATAACATATCATGTATTGATTTAGGATTAATTATTTGAATGTTGGTACACAATACATATGATTAGACAAAGAGCATGCTATAATTTTAAGTTGTTATTTATTTGGTTAATTTTATGTTATCTCAAATTGAATGTCCTAGCATTTTAATTCCTTATCAAGTTAATAATTATTAAATAATTTCTAGTATAATTAATTTTATAAAAATTATAATTTTTGTATCTTAAATTTAATATCATGTTGTCATGTTTTTGTTTTGGAAATTCATGATTATTAAATTACAGATCATGAAAGCATGCTAAAAAATTAATTTTTTTTGTTAATTTGAAAACATAATAAAGATATCATGTAGTTATTAATATTTCTAATCTATATAATTAGAGAAGAATTTTTATTATAATAATTATCAGAAAAGGTAATGGTATGCTATATTCATACGGATATCATGTTGTAAATTTTTATGTGTTTTGCAAACATTTCAATAAATAGATCATTGATGATGGAAGCATGCGAAATCTATGATGGATTAATTTAAGCTTCTTTAATTCCTTCTTTAATTAAGCATGTTTTATTGTTAAAAAAACAAAATGTTTCCTATAATATACTCAACCTTGGAAGATAATGGTAAGAAAATTATAGTAGGGTAGATCTCACGTAATTTTGAATTATTTTTTGAAATAATTTCACATGGTTAAGATTTTTAGCACATTAAGTAACTAGTATTTATATTAAAATGCTTTATTGATCATGATTTGATAATAAATTTAGTAACCTTTTCGTGTATATGAAATGATCATAGAATATTTCCCTAGTGTTCCTCCTTGGTGTTTTCACAATTTGGTTTCTAGTGTTTATGTGGTCTATTTTGATGAGACATATTCAAATGATAAATTGGTTTTCAAATTAAATAATTTCATTGAAATGTTTTTTTTCAAATGATTTTTAAATTTAAAAAGGGTTTTATTAAATAATTTTCTAGGATGTTTTAGGAAAATTTACTGGTATTTTAGGTTTGAAAAAATACTTAAAGACCCTTATTTAAAAACATTTCTTTTAATGGAACATGGAGTAAAGGGATTTCTGAAAAGAAGGCTCTTATTATTTTAAAATTTAAAACTGTATACTTTTTAACAATTTTTGTTTTATAATGTGCCATTATTTTAATTTTGTTTTAATTATGTTTTATAAAATAAATTTCTAAATTATTTTATTGGTATTAAAACTCTTAAAAGGATTTAAAACATTCTTAAATGGGTTTTTATAAAAGGAAAATTTTTATGAAAATCTTATAAATTTTTTCAAAACTTGAGAATTTTGTTTGTGGTATGTGGAACAATCATATCATGGTAAACTGGTTGATAATAATCTTATTGGCCTGATGGAATGGGAAGTAATGATTTATTATTCCTAATAAGAATGTTTCTAAATATTTTCCATGGAAATTATGGTGTTGGTTGTGGTTATAGTGCTACCTATGATTATTTAATTTTTAGATAATTATATTTTTTTGTTTCCATACTTTTTGTGCTTACATATTGACTATGTTCTTGTTGCACTAGTTATGATTTCATCTTCTTATCCTTTCTGGGTAGGTTATTTTTGTTTCTTTAAAATAAGCATAATGCATGGAATATAAATAGTAGTTTAATTGGGAGATAATACCTCATGGAACGAGAATCAATAAATCTCATGGGTAGTGGGATATTCTAGGATCAATATTGGTCATTATAATCAATTACCTTTGAAATAACCTAGGTTTGGTGGAATATGTTGTATCCTTTCTATAATCTGGGGAATATAGTGGATCCTAAAACCTGATTTCATATAATTTTCTATGCCTGGAAAGTATCTCCCTAATCTTCTAAAGGTGTTGTTCATCCTTTCAGCAAGGTCAGTACATGAATCAAGCAGTAGTAGCATAGATGGGTCAAAACATCTATTGCCTTTTGAAAATTGAACTGTGTAGACAAATAAGTTCAGTTGTGGGAAATTTGGTAATAAGGTTCACCTTCTTTTTAAAAAAAACTAGTCTGAGTCAAATTTCCTTATTATATGTGGTTTTTTAGGGGTAATCGTAGGATGGGTAAACTATTTTACTTTATGGGGTGTGGATAATTACATGGTATTTTCACTAGATTTAGCAAGGAGATAGTTGTTTTCTTATATACCTTGATAAATTTTACCCTTTGTTATTAGTGGTTTATTTCTAATTTTTGGGTCATGTTTTCTCATTACCAGTCTTAATAATGAATTATCTAACTATTAATATCAGTTAATGATCAATTGGGAAGTGTTTATCATACCTCACAAGTCTCTGGATTTTAAATTAGTAAAATTTTAGATAATGAATTATCCATAACTAAATCACTAACATGAACATTAGTCATAAAAACCAAGATGATTCCATGGTTTTCTATTATTGGAATCTCATTCTTGGATTGGGTGACTAAATACAAGGAAGTTCAATGGTCGAATTTTTATCCTCTTGCCAATAGTTAAACTTTAATGGTGGGGAGCATCCAAAGGGTGGAAAAGGATGAAAATAATCTCTTCTATAACAGTATCTAATTCTACTTCCTCCTTGTGTTGGGAAAGTCCCAAGAGGATTTCCCATTCAAATATTGGGGATGGTACACAAGGTAACAATGGTTGAACATCATCTAATATGAGTGAAGTAACTGTTACATGCACCATTATAGTATAGAGAGTTAATTCTATGGAGATTTGGCATTTTATAGTCTAAAATTCTTCAAAAGCATGATTTCATCAAGGTGATACTTGACTAACTCTTTAGGTTAGGGATTTTATAGGTTTTTTTGTTATCTATAGATGCTACATATATCCCTATTTGGATCATCATACTTTGGTTTGTATCAATTTCTAGTTATTAAAATTAGTTGGTCATTATAATATAGTGTTATTAATGAAGAATAATGTGTTCCTTGTGAATTATTGGGGTTAAACAGATTTTTCATAGATAAGTGGTGGAATTTGGTTTTTTATGAGGTATATTTTCAAGTAGCATTACATTACTATTTCATTTCACTTTGGGTTATTCTCTTATTATCTTATGGTCACAATGTAAGTCAGATTCTATGTTTTTCTTATACACATTTCACTCTTGAGTTGATTTTTTTCAATTTATTATTATTATCCTTCATGTATTGGTATGGAAATAATAATATCATGTTAGGTATACATGTACCTTTGGTATGTATTTTGTGCTAGTATCGATGAATCTATGAGGAATGTTGGAGTTATAATACTATTATGTTGGACCAATATTTTGACCTTATATCTTAACATCACTAAATTCTAGATTTTATAAGTTTTAAATCCTAATGGTGTGGATAACGTAACACCTTTAGTTTGTGGTGTTAGGGATTTTATAGCATCTTTTTAATTTTTAGAATGTTGGGTTAGACCTAGGGTAGGTTATAGTCAGTTTTGGAAGGCTCTGGAGGTGTTTTTGAGTGTACACGATTTGATAATGATTAGGGAAAATTGTGTGGCTTTCATAGGTAACTGTGTGAGGGTAAGATGTAACACCCCGATTTTTTATGAATTATTATTTTTGAATAAATTTAAATTATTGTCATTGCATACTAACCCAAGTTAATCTTTCTTTATACACAACACTAAGTTAATATTTATTTATACACAACACCAAGTTAAAATTGTGAAACACGCAACACTAAGTTTATCTTTTAGTACATGAAACACTAATTTTTGCTTGTGTTACACACAATATTGATTTCCTTTGATATATTTCATTACACGCAAGACTGAGTTTTAACAAACTATAATATACTATTAATATTATTATTTAATATGGTAGTTATTGCCTAGATGTTGGAATAATAGGAATGAATAGGATTAACTAAATTAGGAAAATATATTTTTTTCACATGTTTATTAGTTATATATTTATTATAAATAAAATATTAATTATTTAATATAAAAATAAATGTTTTCTGAAACACAGTATCTTTTCTAAAAGACGGGTTAATCGTGCTTAGCGCTCATAATTTAAAATTAAATTTTAACAATTTTAGAAAAATTATACGAAAAAATAAAATTAATTTTTGAAATTAGAATACCAAAATTATCTTAGGGTAAATTATTTGTATTTTTTTTAGAAGTTTCTTTTTCGATAATAGTGAAAAATACTGAATTTTAATTGAAAAATGTATTTTCATTTAAATAATTTATATGGTTAAATTATATTTTAAATTGGTTTTAAAGTATAATTATATAATTTTTATATCAATTAATAAAATTTCTTTCACTGGAATTATTTTTATATTGAATTTATATATAAAAACAATTCAAACTTTTGAACATTTTCGCTATAAAAATATATTCTCTCACCACATTTGTGTGGTTAATTTTAAATTAAATTATACCATTTTGATAGTAAAATTAGGAAAATGTATTCCATATTCTTAATATTAATAGTTTATAATTTATAATAATTCCAACTTAATTTTTTACCAAAGTTATTCGTGAAAAAAGTTAAAATTAATTATAGTTATTAAGGTAAAAATGAGTCTACTTAGTGGTTAAACTTAGAATGTAAGGTGTAAAATGACCTTCCAACTTGTACAACACCCATAGTTTGGTCATATTTATACCCTTAACACTATAGTGTCAGTATTTATGAGTTATTTGGATATTATTCCATGAAAGTGACATATATAATAAGTTAAGTAAAGAAAAAGACAAAAAAAGAACTTTCCTTGCCTTTAATATTTATAAAGATTTGGGATAGGAAAAATTCATATTGTTTTGGTTATACATATTTTTTGAAATATAAATGATTTTTTTCATCATAATAATTTATATTTAACTTTTATAGATGAATTTGTTACTTTAAATTCTTAATAAATGCTAATGTAGTAATTATTTAATAAATAATTAACTAAAATAAATGATACTAAAAATATTAAAAGTGAATTAAATTAGTTGAATTATTTGCTTCCATTAATTTTTTAGATTAATATATCATGTTAAATAGGTTTTAACTTAATATATTCAAATTCCATCATTTTATTAATATTTTTTAATTTAAATTAAATGAATAATGTCAAAATTGACATTAATGTTATTTTAAAATAAATGATATTTTATTAAATGATTAAAAATTATTAAAAATATTATCTTATGACAAGTTATTTTTAAATGTTAATAAATATCAAATATTTTCTATTTATGGAACAATTTACCTTTTTTAATTAACACATTAACCCCTAAATAGTAAAAAATTTGCTAGCATGATTAGGGTTAAAGGAGTGTTTGTGTGGTTTACTTGCGCTCCTGATAAAATTAATTTTCAACACACATGAGATTTTTATTTTATAAATTAGATATAATATTTATAATCAGTGGTTCTAAATTATATAATAAGTCTCAATTTAATTTATTCGTAATGAATAAATTACCTACGTTATAAAATTAGTTACCTTAACAAAAACCAAAATGGTAAAAGTAGGGAAACTTAGAATTTAAGGAACAACATTATAAAAATACACTTATTTTTGTTTATTGGAGGTTTTAATTGAAAATATAAACCATATTCTCTATTATTATTCAATTTTTTATCCACATGATGTAATGGAGACCTCCCAATAGTTATTTCTTTTGAGTATTTACAACAATGTCACACCTCCTCAACTATAAAAGGGCACTCAATCTACCCCCTTATTCACACATATAAATCAATTTATATCAAAAAAACCATAAAAAAATAACTTCCCAACTTCTCTCCCCTCATTATAGAATCATTATTTTGGTTATAAAGTAAACCTTTAAAGGTTTTAGTGAAAACCTAAGGAGGGTACCTGAAGACGAGTTAATGTTCTACTAAAAGCATTTTTATTTTATTTCATTATACACCTCCTTCAATTTATATTATAACATGACTATATAATAAAATAAGTATCTTACATAGACTTAGATGTTTTTATGTTATGTTTATGACCTAAAACCACACACACTTCCATCAAATGGGTTTTGAAATCATCATTCGTCTGTACGGAGAACTACCGCCTAACGAACCTATGTCGTTCGTTTTTCCATTTCCACCTTTCAAGGTTGGTAATAATAATGGAAATACTATTTATATATTATATATATTTTATTTATGATTTTATTATGATTTTTTAATTTTTTATATCACGCATGTCTTCATGCTTTCCATTTATGGGAATACGATAACTTTGTTCGTGTGTATGGTGGACTACAGCCTCACAAAGCGATGTGATTCATTCATGCTATACATGGAATGTATTAAGGATGATTTTAATAAAACTTTGTGATATGTATGACATAAATATGATTATTTAATGATAATATATGTCATTTAATTTTCTTTCTTGCAACCCAACAAGAAAATGAAAAAAAACAGTGTTCAGGCATATGTATGGCATACCGTCTCCATGAACGGTGTATTTCATTTCCTATCACTAAATTTAATGAGTTACTCTAAAAACATATATACTGAATTTATATTATATTTATATAATTTTTATAATTATATATATTATTTAACCATGATAAAAGTGAGAGGACCATAAATATATCAAATTAAAACTTATATGAAAAACAAAGCAGTTATTACACAAACTGTAACTTTAACATGTAATTTTTAATAAATGGGTAATAAAAGGTAATATGAAAATAATATATGATATTATATATATGAATATGTTTTTTTATATATGTTTTATAAACTTATATTTATTATATAGAAATTTTTAATGAGTATGATGAGATTCCGGACATAAGGTAAGGGATTTTCATCTCACTTTTTACTTCCGTGAGACACATGAAATGTTCACCGCATATTTATTTTATGTGGTGTGTATACTACCCATTAATGTATTTTATGATTCTTACACTAAGAATTATTCTTATTTTCATATCCATTTTAGGCTCTCTCGTTCATTTATTTTATGTTTAAAACATTACCAAAACGGTAAGGGAATTTTTTCTAAATTTTATTTCTTTGAGAAGTACGTTATGTTATGCACCTATATTATTTCACAAGGTGTATATACAGCCCATTTGACATGTAAAATCATGAATTTATTTATTCTAATAATATTTCAAGTTACATTTTATGTTATTCCTTCATGTGTCTTATTATTCAACATTACTAAAGTGGTAAATATTTTTTGTTTCAATCTCATTTATCAGGATTATTTAGGATTGAGACTCCAATGTTAAAATCTCATGATATAACTCTTAATAATTCTCATTAAATTTATTATACTCCATTTATTCATGATATATTCAATTAATAGTACCATTTTTCCAATATTTGGTACTTAAATTTATTAATAATTTGTTTTTATGAAAATCCAACTTTATTTCTCTCTTTGGTTGGAAATCAATTTTCTTCGAAAACCATGTTTTCTAAAAAATAAATTTTTTTAAATGATATATTAATATAATTTTCAAGGAAAAGTTTTTTGAAAAATTTTTATGATTTAAAAAGTGTTTTAAATGATTTTCAAATCTTCCTTTGTAAGTTTCAAAGGTTATTACAAAGTAAAGTATTTCAATGATTTTCAAAGCTTCCTTTGTAAGTTTCAAATTTTATTTTAAAAGAAAATTATTTTAATGATTTTTAAAGATTCCTTTATAAGTTTAAAAAATTTATTTTCATTGAAAAGGATTCCAATGATTTTTGAAGCTTCCATTATAAGTTTCAAGGTTATTTTCTAAGAAAAAGGTTTTTAAAATGTTTTATGTTTTAAAAAAATCAAATGATAAAGGATATTTTCCTAAATAAATGTTTTAAATGATATTTTGAAATTATTTTCGATCCAATATTTCATAAGTTGGTGTTACATATACCTTACTAGTGATATTATCTAATGATAAAATTCTTATTATTTCACTAAATAATTTGTGTTTATGAGGACTAGTTATTTATGAAACCTGTTTCTCTTCCACAGGTTATACCATGATAAAAAGCTTATAAAACTCACTTATTCTAATGGTTTATTCAATGATTAAATGATTATGAAACCTGTCCCTTTTCCATAGGTTATGATATGATGAAATTATTATTATACCCATTTAATTTCATGGGTTATGATATTATTAATGTTTACGATCTTGTGGCACACATATGTATGATTTCATTATATGATGGGTGGGGTTTATATCTCCCTCTAATTTATTGGGTAAATATTTATATATCTCATGATATAGATATGGATGGAAGGGAGAGTAAACCCAATACAATAAGGGATATTTTCCATTATGATGGTTTGGGTAGTAAACCCATTCCACTATAAGGAAAGGGTTGCCACTGAGGATGGTGGTGTATCCCGGCCAGTAGGTGTAGTTTAGAGACCTATTTTCCCCTTGTAATACTTTGAAATATTTCTATCTATATTTCTATAGTATGGTTCTGAGACGGCGTGAAATTATGAGGCCCGGTGTACCCAGAATTAATTTTATAAAAAAAATTATGTATATTTTACACTATGCACGCAAAGGAAATAGGATAACTCTTAAATGATAGCCTGGATCAAAAATATGATGGCATGGTTGATTCTGAAACATGTTTTTTACCCTATGTGGGGCATAAATTTTGTCAACGCGGGACTTCTATGGAAAAATCCACCTGAGGGTAAAATCGTAAATAAAATAATTAAACTTCATTATTTTACCCCTAATGTCTTATCAAATAACTTTTGATCAGGGTCTCATATTGGAAATATTAGACTTACTTTGAGTTCTAAATGGGGTATTTTACCTAGGCATGATATAAAATGAGAGGGGTGCGGAGGTTTTGGATTTCAAGACCGTTCGCGGGTTTCAGCTTTTTTCTATAAATAGAAAATTAAGGGATTAGGATTAGGGTTATCTTATAATCTATCTCCCTCTCCAAAAAACATTATCTCTCTTCTATTCTTCACCTTTCTTTATTGGATCGAGGATCAATCTCCACCAAAACCTCGGTGGATCGAAAAGGGAGCATCATGGATGTGTCACCAATGACGAACGACTGATTATAGGTAGGTTTCTTATTGATTTTCACACCAAAATTTCCCTTATTGGTTTATTATTGAATTATTCATCAAATTATTTGTTTTGAGGATCAAGGTGAAGTCCAAATGAACACAGTCATCACCTGATCCCCGTTTTGAATCCCCGTTTTGTCGCGTTCTTCGTCGTTATTCACCTTAAATATTCATTATGTCGAAACATCGAAAAATCATCAAGAAGAGGATGTTGCTATGAATAAATCAACCCGAGGATCCTGAAATAGTTCTCATTTCAATTTTTTGACCTCTGGAATGGTCCCAGTGGTCTGCGGAGGAAGAAGGTGGTGCGGCTCTGGCTAGGGCGGCGGTCGGCGGGCCGCCGAGGCAGCGCACTGGGCTGTGGATGTGGGCCAAGATGGGATAAGGTGGGACAAGCCACAGGGTTGGGCCACAGGTCATAGATACAAGACCAGTCTGGCCCAGGTGGATGGTTCTGGCCAAAATGGGTCGGACTGGTTTGTTTTGGGCCCAGAAGGCTTTAAAACACCATATCTTCTATTATGGGCGTCTGATTGACGTGCCTTCTACGGCCATGAGTCCCTCTATTCAATAATGATATTTTTAGATAGAATATGTATTTTTAGGAATTTGTTTCATGGATTAATTTTATGATACGATTTATTTTAATAATAATAATAATAATATAATTATTATTATTTGGGCTTCTTGTTTCGGTCATGGCGCCTACATGTGGTGTCCGATTAATGCATCATCAGAAGTGGCATGACACTAGTCCTTGGATGAACTTTTCAAGAATACTTTCAATTTTTTAAACTAAAGTTTAGGTTTGGGCCCCATGGAGTCTGGTTCGCATGCTTTTTGGTGAAAAGAAACTTTTTCACCGGGTATTCATTTTGGATGATTGAGTAGTCAATCCCGTGTGTTTTTTTTTTTTGAGAGACTCAAAATAGTGTGATCCATATAATTAATTTAGAGACTAAGGTGTGGGCCCCATGAGGTTCCTTTTAGGTGTAATGTGGAATTACACAAAATTTACATTGGATGTTTGATTGGAGCGATTGGATAGTCTACCTCGCATGTTTTTTCACAGGTATCACATTGGTGTGAACCCTTTAGATGTGTAGAGCCTTATTCATGAACACATTAAATATGGAAACATGAAAGGAATGTCGATTGAAGAATCTTTTGAATTTTTTGAAAAGAATCCATGATAGTGGTGATCAGGAAATGACATCAGTGATACTAGAGTGGAACCCTCTAGTTGGGTTGGGCATGGGTCCTCAACCTTACTAAAGTGGAACCCTCAATCTAGATTGGGAATGGGTCATTGACCTTTTCTGATTGGAACCCTCCATCCAGGCTAGGCATGGGTCCTCAACTTTGAGACAAACTTTTTACTATGGATCAGTGGTGAGACGTACTTAGATGTCACTTTGGACTCATGAGTAAGAGGGTTGATTTCCCCACTGATATGTGTCCTTATAACGCGACCTAAAACTCTACAGGTGAGATAAACCCACCCAAAGTGGATAGTATCAAGGTGTGGTGTTTGAGCCCCTTTGACTTCTAGTTCAGGGAAAATGTAAGGAATGTTGGGTATCGATGGTTGTTACTTTTGGGACTATTGGAGACTATTTTCCTGGTTTGAGTTGTGATATGGATATCCCCTTACTCTCTCATTTGGTCTTCTTGACTGATCATATATATATACACACCCTATTTCAATACCAACTCCTTAGGTTCTGGAAACTCTCTTTCCAATAGAGTCAAAGACACACTGGGTATGCCATGTGCTTTCTGTGTTTGGATTTTTGTGGTTGGATGATTCTACTCTCCTACTGTAGGTAGAAAATACTCGATGATAAGTTCACCTTCTCACCATTTCTAGCTCCTTGTGTTTGGATAATCTTACTTAACTCTATTTTTGGGTTGAACTACACTCTTTCCTGTAATTTTTTCTATCTTCTTTATTTCATATCCTCGTGTATCTCTTACTGCTCCCCCTTCTTTTCGGGGTATCCTATTGGGTATGCTTATAATCAACCCTGTATGGTATTTTCCCACATGTATCATGCCTTATGAAAATTATGCATAGGTTTTATCATGGCATTGGAGGATCTTAAGGATACAGGAGCTTAGATCATATGCGGTATTCACAGTTTGGATTCCCAAAGGAGGGCTTTCTTGGTAGCTTTACTTCCATTTTTTTAGGTTGGGACACTATTCTGGCTAGATGTTAATTTTTTCCTTTTTATTTCTATTTTCATTACTATATCTGTACTGTTTTAGTTCTCCATGCATACTTGAGTTTAATTTTTAGTTGGTTGCAGCTTTTATTTCTTTCCCTTAGCACTTTTTCATTGAGTTTGTGGTGTGTGTGTGTGTACAAGTATTTAGGAAAATCCCCCCCCCCCAATTTTTTTGTGCATTTAGCACTATTATCTACCCCTGGGCCTATAGAGGCGATCTTGGGGCAGTTGTGACTCGAGTCCCAACATGGTTCGGTTCATGAAAAAGTGGTATCAAAGGTGGTTTGACCCTTGGGATGTTGTTCAGATGTTTCCCTAAAAATGTCTGGGATGGTTTTGGGGAAATAGTTTCAACATGTCTCAATAGTATATCTCAGGATAGGGAGTCCAGTGATGGTGCAGTGGCTAATGTAGCCATTCACCAGGACCCTGATTACCTACTGTTCGACTTAGCATGATGAGACATTTGTTTCAAGGAAATTTGGTACATTCATCATATAGGATTAAGTATTTGACTTCCCTTGTTGAGTCATCTCTCATTTTTTTGTTCTTTTTGTATATATATATTCTCATCTGACCATGGAACTCCTTGATAACTTTCAGTATGCCTCTGTGAAGGTATACATCCTAGATACCCACTTCGGTTCATGACGATGACCACACGAGTGATGAGGCCTCGGTATAGGGCCCATCATACGATCCCCTTTATCTGGGTGGGATAGTAGCAGCACCACTACCTATGGAGCAACAGTTAGTACTGGAATCACATGTCAAGGATGAGCGCAAGAAGAAAATGATTCATGATTTCCCATGACACAGGCCATTGAGGTTTTTTGGTGAGCTAGAGCCTGAGGTGGTAGAGAATTGGTTAGAGTTAGTGGTCCTCCTCTTTAGGCTAGTGCAGTCCCTGACATACCACATGGTGGATTTATCAGCCAACCCTTTTCATGGGATGGTTTGGTGATAGTGGAGTTTAGTTACCCAAATGTATGATGAGTTACCACTCTCATGGGATGAGTTACAATAGTTGTTTCATGAGGAGTACTTTCCCCCATGCTTGAACTCTTTCAGGATTCAAGAGATTTTGGAGCTGCAGTAGGGATCCATGATAGTGGGTGCATATGCATCTAGGTTTAATGACCTTACATGCTACTCCCTAGATATGGTCAGTTATGGTTACTTTTAGGGATTGAAGTTCAAGTAGGGTCTTAACTGAGATATTTTTACCAGTTTAGTGCCCTTGTGCATCCCTACTTATGTTGGGGTACTAGAGTGGGAACTTATGATGGAGAGTTTCCTATAAGAGGGGCACTAGTTGGCTGGGGCTAGCAGTGGTCTCTTTAGAGAGGATACGTCCACAGTAGTTGGTAGACGTCAGGTAGTAGGGCCTCGGCACAGGAGAAATTTCCATGATCAGACTCGACCACGTATCCAGGTTGCACCAGGACCACATAGAGCACCGTGTTATCCCGGAGAGGGGTGATGTTTTATGTGTGATGGGAGAGGTCACATGGAATGAGACTACCCAACTTGTCAAGTTGAGAATCCCAGGTAGGTATAAAGTGTACCACCACATCAGAGTTAGCGTCATGATCAGGGTGGTCCCTATGGAGGAGGTATTAGAAGAGGAGTAGGAGGACCAGGTGGTGAGGGACTATGCTATGAGATACTCTTACCACCACCACCAGGTGGCCCGCATCAAGCTCAGGGAGCTGGAGGTCGGGGCCACGGACAGCTTCAGGATATGGATGTATGTAATCCTCTAGTGCGCGATATGATCTGAAGTACACTCTGTGTTTATTTTACTCTTTATTCAGTGTTAGTATACATAGGATCCAGTTGCTCGTATCTCGTTACTCCTGATACAGGAGTTGGAACTCCCATTAGAGGTGCTATCATAGTGGATTTGTCTCGAGGTTCCTATGAGAATATCTTCTTCTGTATATTTTATCTTCTAGTAGTGCGAGCTTTAATTTGGAGTGGAAATGTTCACGTGGGACCTACTGGTCATCATGATGGAACCTTATGATGTCATCTTGGGCATGTATTGTCTTTCCATGGTTTGATCACAGATTGATTTTCTCCATAGTCTAGTCAGATGCATGCACACTAATGGTATGGGGTTCACCTTTCTTTGTGAATGAGGCCTTGTAGTAGGGCAGGAAAGTGTTGTGAGCAAGAGTCTACAAACTTTTACCCATCAGTTAGAAAGCATGACCCTTGGTGTAGTAGACTCTTCAAGCACCTGAGTTTCTTCAGTTGTTGAGGATTATATGTATTTATTCCCTAAATATGTCCCAAGACTAACTATGAGGTAATAGTTAGTGTTTTTTCAATTACTTTCAACCAGGGGCTACCCTGATATATTCTATGGCATATCAGATGGCACCCAACGAGCTTATTGATCTATGTTTAAAGCTAGAGGACCTTCACGAGAAGGGTTTCATCAGACCTAGTGTGTCCCCCAGGGTGGCTCCAGTTCTGTTCGTGAAGAAGGTAGATAAAATTTTACAGCTTTGTGTGGATTATCGTCACCTGAACAAGGACATGATAAAGAATAAGTACCCCTTACTGAGGATTAATGACCTCTTCAACCAATTTTGAGGTGCGAGGTGGATCTCAAAGATTGATCTGAGATATGGATACCACCAGTTATGAGTTTTCGAGGTGGATATTCTGAAGTTGGGATTTCATTGTCATTATGGGTATTAAAAGTTCCTAGTGATTCCCTTCGATGTGAAAAATGCCCCATCCATTTTCATGGCCTTGATGAACTAGGTATTCCATCCATACTTGGACCAGTTTTTTATTTTCTTCATATACAACATTATCATTTACTCGGGGTCATAGAAGGATCACATAGAACACTTGAGGATGGTCCTTGATTTACTCTAAGAGAACCAGTTTTATGGAAATCTCTCAAAGTGTTAGTTTCGGATACAAAAGGTTCACTTTCTGGGGAATTTCATCTCTAAATAGGGTTTATCCAAGGATCACATAGAGATCAAGGTAGTTGTTTCTTGGGAGACAGCCAAGAATGCATCATAGGGGCAGAGCCTTCTTGGTTTGGCTGGGTACCACTAGAGATTTATGGCAGACTTCTCCGGGATCGCAGCCCATTTGATCACCCTAACGCATAAGGGATGGTTGTTTACCTGGTATAATCAGTTCCAGAAGTCCTTTGAGTATTTGAGGCAGGGGTTGATGAGTGCTTCAATTCTAAGACTACCAGATGAGATCGTTGAGTTTGTTGTGTATTGCAATGCCTCAAGAGTCGGGATTGGTTGCATCTAGATGCAATGACAGGAAATCATCACGTAAGGGTCAAGGTAGTTGATACCTCATGAGTAGTGGACCAACTCACCAAGTTGAAGCACTTTCTTTTTATCAGGGAGTAGAGCTCGGTGGAGAGTTTGGGGCAGTTATACTTATAGTATATCTTCCACCTTCATAGGGTACCCTCGATGACTGTCTGTGATAGTGACGTGTGGTTTACATCACAATTGTGGATAGGCCTATAGGAGGAATTTGGGACCCATATGTAGATGAGTATAGCCTTTCACCCCAAGACTGATGGGCAGACTGAGAGAACTATCCAGGTACTGGAGGATATGTTGAGGGATTTCGTTTTAGATTCCAGCTAGAGCTGGGAGGATCACCTACCTTTGGTAGAGTTTGTATACAACAACATCTACCATTCTACCATCATCATGGAACCTTTTGATGAAATATATGGGATACCCTTCAGGTCACGTCTGTACTGGATGAATATTGGAGAGTCATCCCTCGTGGTCCCATAGTTTGTGAAAGTGATGACGAAGAAGGTTCAGGTCATCTGTGAATAGATGAAGACGAACCAGAGTAGACATAGATCATACGCAGACCACTGTCATAGAACCTAGGATTTTGAGAAGGGATACCACGTCTTCTTGAGATTCTCCCCACAATAAAGAATACGGAGGTTCTCCTAAGGATTCAAGCTATCCCCGAGGTTCATCGGGTTGTTCGAGATTGTGTGGAGGGTTTGAGAGGTTTCCTACTGCCTTTACCTACCCCCATGGCTAGAGTGGGTGCATGACGTCTTCCACATTTCACAGATGAGGCGATAGGTGCATGATCCTATGCACGTAATCGACTGGGGAGATATGGACATTGAATATAGATCCATCTTTCCAGAGCACCTGGTGGTGATCAAGAATCGATAGGAGTGAACCTTACATGGATGGTCCATCCCCTTGTTCACGTGTTTTGGTAGCATAGAAATGTGTAGGAGAGTTTTTTGGAATGTGAGAGCGACATGTGAGCTCAATA
The DNA here is from genome assembly GCA_963277665.1 of Viscum album. Taxonomy (NCBI): domain Eukaryota; kingdom Viridiplantae; phylum Streptophyta; class Magnoliopsida; order Santalales; family Viscaceae; genus Viscum; species Viscum album. The sequence continues at coordinate 2,015,648,554 of OY728130.1, read as the reverse complement.
TCCTGAGTTTTTTTCCTAGTTTTCACTTTTTGGGGATGAAAATATTAAAGAAGGGAATGATGTAGAGACTCGGTTTCACTATGTAATACTTTGAAATATTTCTATATATATTTCCAAAGTTAGGTGCTGAGACGACATGCAATTAAACGGCCCTGTGTGACCCGAATTAATTTTATAAAAAATTTAAATAGATTTTATACTATGAATGAAAAGGAAATAAGATGACACTTAAACAATATACCATATCAGAAATATGAGGGAACGGATGAGTCTAGAATGTGTCATTTACCTTAGGTGGGGCATAACTTTTTCAGTGCGGGGCTCCTATGGAAAAATCCACCAAGGGGAAAATCATAAACAAAATAATTAAACTTAATAATTTTACCCTTGGTGTCTTATCAAATAACTTTTTATTGGGGTCTTATATTGTAAATCCAAGACTACCATTGAGTTCAAAATGGGGTGTTTTATCTAGGTGTGACATAAAATGAGAGGGCATGGGGGTTTCAGATTTCATGACCGTTGGCGGGTTCCAGCATTTTTTATAAATAGAAAATTAAGGGATTAGGATTAGGGTTAGCCCCTAATCTCTCTCTCTCTATCTCTGCCAAACCTTCACTCTCTACTGTTCTTCGTCGTTCTTCATCAGATCTAGGAGAAATTTCCACTGAAACCTCGAAAGATCAAATCGGGAGTGTTGTGGATGCATTTCCAATGATGAATGACCGATTCGAGGTAAGTTTCTTGTTAACTTTTGCACCTCAATTTCTAGTATTGATTTATTCTTGAATTATTTATCAAATTAATTTTTTTGATCTTTGAGGTGATGGACAACTGAAAATGTCCATCGCCTGATCCCTGTTTTGAATCCCTATTTTGTTGTGTTCTTTGTCGTTCTTAGCCTTAAATATTTGATATGTCAAAACATCTATGAATCAACGGTCGTAGGATGGAGTTGTGAATACCTCTACCCAAGGATCCAGAAATAGTTCTTGTTTTGATTTTTCGACCACCAGAGTGATCCTGGTAGTCTGTGGAGGAAGACGGCGACCAGTGGTGGCGCGCGGTGGTCAGATGAGAGGTGGCTAGCGACGCTGGTCGTTTGATGAGCGGAGCAGGTGTAGGTCAGAAGAGGCACTGATTCGGTTGTCAAGTGGAGCAGGCAGAGGTCTGGAGGGGCGTTGAGGTGGAGCGGAATAGAGGGCGAGTTGGTGAGCTGGAGCGCAAGGCGATGGTGTGGCTGGGGTCATCCGATGGCATCAGGATGACGGAGCCACATCATGTCCTGGATGGAGGTGAGGAGTGGTCACTACACTCGAACCCAGGTGGCATCAATCCGCACAAAGAAGGTCACCTTGTTGATGAGGGGACTAGGATGGTTGGCCAGTAGGTCACCCTGGTAATGGGCTGAGCCGCGGATGCGGGCCAGGCCAAAAGAAGGCAGGTCAGGCCGCACGGCTGGGCCATGGGCTAGTGATATAGGATTGGGCTAGATGAGGTAAGCCAGCCTAGGAAGATGGGTCCGACCATCCTAGGCAGACGGGTCTGGCCAGATTGGGTCGGACCGATTCGTTTTGGTCCCATAAGGATTTAAAATGCCATATCTTGTAATTCAGGTGTCTGATTGACGTGACGTCTATGGCCAAAAGTCCATCTCTTTAAGACATATCTCTTTAGAACAATTTAGGAATTTTAGGACTCGTTTTCATGCCTCAGTTCCACAAAACTCTTGAGTTTAATAATAATAATATAATTATTATTATTTGGGATTCTTGTTTTGGATGTGGTGCCTATATGTGTTATCCTATTAATGCATTGTCAGCAGTGGTGAGACCCTGGTCTTTGGGATAAATTTTCAAGATGACTTTTGGGTGTTTAAACTTAAGTCGAGGTGCGGTCCCCATGGGGTCTGTTTCGCACGCTTTGTGGTGAAATGCAACCTTTTCACCGAGTATCTGTTTTGGATGATCGAGTAGTCAATCCAGTGTGTTTTTATAAAAGTATCATAATGGTTTTATCTGTATAATAAATTTAGGGACTAAGGTGTGGGACCCATAGGATTCCTTTCAATCATAATGTGGCGTTATTAAAGTTTTCCATCGGATGTCTGATTGGAGTGAGTGGATAGTCTACCTCGCATGTTTTTTTCTCAAGGATCACAATGGTGTGATCCATTTGGATTTGCAGAGAATTATTCGTGACATAATTAAATGTGGAAACATAAAAGGGATATCAGTGGAATACCCTTTTAACTTTTTGAAGAGAATCCATGGAAATGGTGATCAGGAGACGACATCAATGATACTAGAGTGGAACCCTCCATCTGGGTTAGGCATAGGTCCTTGACCTTACTAAAGTGGAAATTTTTAGTCAGACTGGGCATGGATCCTTGACCTTTTCTGAATGAAACAATCCAGCTGAGCCGGGCATAGTTCCTCAACCTTACTAGAGTAGAACCCTCCAGCCAGGATGGGCATGGGTCCCTAACCTTTTCTGAGTGAAACCTTCCAGTTGGGTTGGGCATGGGTTATTGACCTTGAGATGACCTTTTTACTACATATCAGTGGTGAGACATACTTGGACACCACTTTGGACTCAATAGTAAGAGGGGTGCTTTACCCACCAAGACACATCCTTATGACATGACCTAAAACTGTGTGGGTGAGATAGACCCACCCAAAGCGGATAGTATCGAGGTGTGGTGTTCGATCCCATTTGACTTAAAATTTAGGGAAGACATGAGTAATGTTGGGTATCGATGGTGATTACTTCTGGGATTGTTGGTGACTCTTTTCCTGGGATGATCTGTGATATGAAGATCCCCTTACTCTCTCATTTGGGATTCTTTACTAAGAATATATATATACACACCCTATTTCAGTACCCACTCCTTGGGTTCTGGTTACTCTCCTTCCAAGAGAGGCAAAGACACATAGGGTATGCCACGTGCTTTTTGTTCCTAGATTCTGGTGGTTGGATAAGTCTAATCTCCTAATATAGGAAGAAATGAATTGACAAGAAGTTTGTCTTCTCACCATTTCTATCTCCTTGTGTTTGGATGAGCTTACTTTAATCTCTTGTTGGATTGAGCTTCACTCTTTCACTGTAATTTGTTCTATCTACTGTATTTTCGTCCTCTTGTATCTCGTACTACTCCCCCTTATTTTCAATGCATCCTATTGGTTATTTTTATACTCACCCCTATATGGGATTTTCTAATATGTATCGTTCCTTATGCAGATGACACACAGGTTTGATTGTGACTTTTGAGGAGATCAAGGATACAGGAGCTTTGTTTGTGTGTGGTGGTAACAGTTTGGATTCTTAGAGCAGGGCTTCCTCAGTATATTTACTTTCATTTTTCTATCAAGTTGGGAAACTTTTCTAGTTGGTAATGTATTTTTTACCTTTTCCTTTATATTTTTATTATTGTATCCATACTATTTTAGTGGTCCATGCATGCTTGGGTTTACTTTTCAGCAGGTTGCATATTTTACTTCTTTCCCCCTACACTTTTTCATTGATTTGGTTATGTGTATGTACATATATTTAATCAAATCCCTCCCCAAGTTTTTTATGACTTTGGCACTAGTCTTCACCCCTAGTTTATGGAGGCAGGCTTGGGGTAGTTGCGACTAGAGCCCCAGCATGGGTCGGGTCATGACATGTAGCCCCCATGATGTGACTTGATAAGTTTTAGAAATGATCCTTTACTTCTAGGGAATGATTTTATATAATTATGAGTATTCCACAAATCTATATATTAATACAATGTTATGATATTTTATTTCCTTATGATTTATGTCTTATGAACAGTCCTTATTTATTCCACGATTCAATTTTATGATTTTTGATATGTAGGGTATGGTTCTCCAATGTTATGCTCATGTTCGCATACCCTTATGCTCATGTCATTCTTACTTATCTTCCTTATTTACCCTTAATTAGAATTTTAGCTCACCCTTTCTTATGTTTTTTTCCCTAGGTTATGAAGAAAAGTTTTTAAGTAGGGTATATTTGTGAAGGGTACTAAAGGGGAAGATATTCCTGGGAGATGTTGAAGATCTTTCATCAGATTAAAATATTGTGTTACAATTTTCTAAATTCCCTAAACTATTATCGTACTTGGGAATGTTTATGTGTAATATAATGAATATTAATCTAAAAATATGTAATATCCATGTATGAGAAGCCTGGGTCGATATAGTTGGTATCAAAGGAAATGTTTATTTAATATTTGGAAACTAGTATGATAAAATTTTAGTGAAATCCCTAGGGATATTTATAAGGATATATCTAGTTATGTCTATAAGGATGTGTCTTAGGATGAGACAAATTATAAGAAAATTTAGGATAGAGAGACAGATTTCCTAGAAATACATCTCTATCAGGATACTACAAGTAGATGTGGATCTTATATAGATGCGCCCAGGGCTAACAACCCTGAAAACACCATATTGAGCTAGACTCGATTGGGAACTAGTTCGTGACAATGGGCCTTAGTTCATACCTTGTTTTACACTCCTGGGGGGTATATATTAGAAATTCACAAACTCTTTATAAACCATCATGAAGTATTTAAATATAATATGACCACTAATAACCTAGGATGAACCTAACGTGTCATGGATTAAAAATAGGTTCTATGATTTAAACATTGTAAAAGTAATTGTTAATGATTATGTGGTTTTTCTATATGATAAGTGTTTCTCACACTATGATTTCTGGATTTAGTCAATGTATGGAACTCGAAGTAATTGTGTTAATGAGGAATGAAATGGATAACGCAATGAGTGTCCTCTCGAGAAACTGGATGTCATGGGAGATGGAATAAAAAAACTCATTGTTAAGACCACACAACATTATCTATACATGAATCATTCTAATCTTTAAAACGATCAAAGAAGGTAGCAGTGTTTTCTTGAATCCTTCATAAGGAAATGTCCACCTTATTTTGGTGAAATGACCAATCCACTAGTTTTTTAGTAATGGATTTATACCACTAGAAAGTTATTTTCCATTCTCCATTGTTTAGAACACAAAAAAATATTTTTTAAATTTATTTCTTGGAAGTTGAAGTGGATCAATAGTGGACCTTAATCAAGAATATGAGGAAACATGATAAAATTGACTCAATGGATTGGGAAGAGTTAAAGAACTTATTTTTCATTAAGTTCCTTCCTCATATTATTTGTATTAAAAGGTATATTGGATTTTCCCATCAATAGCATGGTTTTTACATGAAAAGGGAGATGTATTTCAAAGGAAAATCTAATAACCATGGAGAAAAGAATATGAGATTTTCTTTGTGCTCAAATTGTGGGAATAAACATGGAGGGAATTGTCTTAATGGTACTAGTAAATGTGTTAAGTGTGGAAAAAATTTTATCAATTGATTGAATTAATAAGTGATAGAAAAAGGTTATCTAATGATTAAAATAATGAGAAGTCCCCACAGAATGCACCTCCCACACTTTAGTGTCTCAATTGAAAAGAGTTTGGGAATTATGCTAACAAGTTCCCCAATCCAAGGACTAATTTGGATGATAAGCTACAAAAACCTATAAAGATAAAGGATAAAGGGAAATATTATGCTATCATAATGGATGAAGTGAACCATGGTAATTATGGAATAATTATACTCCTCTCCTTAGTTGGGAATTTTATGTTTGATTTTGTATGGATAAACCCTTTGAAAATATTATTTTTCATCCTTTAGTGAAATTTCATGTGATTATCTACTTGGATTGCGGAATAATGAAATCACATATTCTATCGGTATAAGTATGAACCCAATATTCCAATGAAAATGTTTTAGTATAAGATAAGAGATTATATAAGGAATGAATAAGCATGTATGTATTCAATATGGTTTTATAGTAATTAAAGGTATTACCATGTTTCAAGATAATACATGATGAAGGTATTCAGATTTTTGGTATATAATAATTAAGTGATACATTATGATATATGGGGGTATCAATATTAAGCTTATTTTGAGAAATTTAGTGAGCTTCTTTCTAAATTTTTTTATTTTCATATTTTATAAGGGTTAAAAGGTTAACCTTTTATGTAATGGTTTATATTGAACTTTTACTAGGGTTCTAGATATTAATGTATTATTTTGTCACTTAAATATTTATGTATATTGGAAAACCTATTATAAAAATTTTGTTGTGATTATAACTAAAGATAAATGGAGTGACTTATCATTATATTTATAGATCTTATGATCCATTAGTGCTTCAGTCACAAAAAAATCATCTTCTTTTCTTATAGAAAGATATGAAGTGAAAATTGATCAAGGAACTACCACAGGGTGAGATTGTGCTTATGAAATTGAATGAAATCAATTAATTATATATTCTTGTGAAAATTATTCAAATTTTGTAAGAGTATCATGAAACAAAAATGTTATACTAGCACCTTCATTTCTGATGAATCAAATAGTCCCTTAGATCATCATAGATTTATTATTTTAAGATTGTTAACTTTCTATGGATCACTTGATTTCTTTTAATTAGTGATCTCAATCACTCTCTATAATTATTTAATATTTTATTACATGTACATATATTTACTTCCCTCCTATGTTCTCTTATGTGGAAACCTATTTATTAGTTTCTTTGGTTAACCACTATATTTTCAACATTGCTTTTTTAAATGTAGTTTTAGTATTCAGTTTTACAATGTGGGTTTCTATGAAAGAAACTTTATAGAATTAAAAATTTGATGACCCGGACAAATGTTTAGGGTGAAATTCATTTTATGGGGGTAGAATATAACACTTTGAGTTTTTATGAATTATTTTTTTCAAATAAAGTAAAATTCTTTGTGTTGGATGCTACACCAATTTAAGCTTGATTTATATTCAATACCAAGATAATATTGTTTTATACACAACACCAAGTTAAACTTATGCTACATGAAACACTTATTTTGGATTGTGTTCCATATAGCACTAATTTTTTATTTTGTTGCACACAATACTGAGTTCCTTCAATAGCTTGCATTACATGAAAGACTGAGTTTTACCGAACTATAATATACTATTAATATTATTATTTAATATGATAATTATCTCCTAGCCATTGGAATGGTGGGAATGAATAATCTTAAATAAAATATAAAAATATATATTTTTCACATGTTTATTAGTTATCTATTGATTAGAAATAAAATAATAATAATTTAAAGTAAAAAAGATATTTTATCTAAAAAACAATATCTTTTCTAAAATACGGGTTAATCATACTTGGTGCACATAATTTAAAATTAAATTTTACCATATTTAGAAAATTTATTTTGAAAAAATAATATTTATTTTTAAAATTTTAATACCAAAATTATCTTATGGTTATTTTTTTGTATTTTTCATAGAAGTTTCATTTATTGATGAATAGTGAAAAAATCTATATTTTAATTGAAGAATGCATTTTTATTTAAATAATTAAAAAGGTTAAATTATATTTTTAATTGGTTTTAAAGTAAAATTAGATAAATTTTAAATCAATTAATAAAATTTATTTTATTTTAATCATTTTAATATTGAATTTAGTTATAAAAACATTTCAAACTTTTGAACATTTTCACTTTAAAACTCCACTTTCTTGTCACGTCTACGGGATTAATTTTAAATTAAATTCTACCATTTTTTACTTTAATTTGAAAAAATAGATTCCATATTTTTAATTCTAATAATTTAAAATTAATAATAATTCCAACATAATTTTTGACCAAATTTATTGGTGAAAATAGTTAAAATTAATTACAGCAATTAAGGTAAAAAAAGTCTACTTATTGGTTAAACTTAGAATATAAGGTGTAAAATCACCTATCAATGTGTACAAAACCCATTGGCTCAAAATATTTATACCCTTAATACAATAGTATTGATTTTTATGAGTTATTGGGATAATAATCCAAGAAATTTACCTATATAATAAGTTAAGTAAAGAAAACAAGTCAAAAAAAGGAACATTCATTTCCTTTAATATTTATAAAACTTTGGGATCGGTAAAAAACCCATATTGGTTCGATTATAAATATTATTTTGAAATATGAATTATTTTTTTTCATCCTAACTATTTATCTTTAATTTTTAGATTTAAATTAGTTACTTAAAATTCTTAAGATACATCAATGTAGTAATTATTTAGTTAATAATTAACTAGAATAAATGATAATAAATATATTAAAAGTGAATTAAATTGAATGTATTATTTTTATCCATTAATTTTGAATATTAATAGATCATGTTACATGTTTTTTAACTTAATAGATTCAAATTCCATCATTTTATTTATATTTTTTAATTTAAATTAAATAAATAAAGTCAAAATTGGCATTAATGCTATTTTACAATAAATGATATTTTATTAAATGATTTAAAATTAATAAAAATATTATCCTCTTCAAAGTGATTTTAAAAGTTAATAAATATAAAATATGGTCCATTTATGGACCAATTGACGTTTTATAATGAATTCATTAACCCCTAAATAGTAAAAACATTATTAGCACGATTATGGTTAAAGCGGTGTTTTTGCGCGTTACTTGCGCTTCTGTTAAAATTAATTTACAACACACATGAGATTTTTATTTTATAAATTATATATAATATTTATAATTATTGGGTATAAATTATCTAATAAGTCTCACTTTAATTTAGTCTTAATTAATAAATTACCTAGGTTATAAAATTAGTTACCTTAATAAAAACCAAAATGGTAAAAGTATGGAAATTAAGAAGTTAAGGAAAAAAATTATCAAAATTCACTTATTTTTGTGTTATGGAGGTTTTTATTATCAGAATAAACCTTACCCTATATTATTATTCAACTTTTTAGCCACATTAGTCAAGGGATACCTCCCAATAGTGAATTCTTTTGAGTATTTATAAGAATGTCACACCACCTCAACTATAAAAGGGAACTCTCTCCCCCACTTTCTTCACACCTCTCAAGACATTTGGATCAACCAAAACATTCCAAAATAAATTCCCAAATTCCATAACATAATCTTGTAATCCTTATTTTTTTAATAAATAAAACCTTTGAAGGTTTTAGTGCAAACCTAAGGGGGATACCCGAAGAATAGGTAATGTTCTTCTAAAAGTGTTTTTATTTTATTTCCTTCTACGCATACTTAAATTTCTATTATAAAATTATTATATAATAACCTAAATATATTAAATATAATTATATGTTGTTATGTTAAGTTTAATACTTAAAAACACACACAATCACTACTGGAAAAAAGGCATATACCCACGGTTCAAAACCGTGGGTATAGCCCCCAAAACCGTGGGTATAGCCTATACCCACGGTTTTGGGAACTGTGGGCTGGAGAGGTGTCGGTATAGGGGTCTCAGCCTATACCCACGGTTTTGGAGAACCGTGGGTATAGGTGAGTCAAATTTGGCAAACCACACGTTCCAGCGTGGCACACAACATACCCCACGGTTTGAAAACCGTGGAGTATTGAAATTCAAAAAATATGCAGCCCACAGGTTTTGAAACTGCACCTCCCACGGCACCTCGCGTCTATGCCACCTCACCGCACCAACCGAGCTGCAGTTTTATGTATTATATATTGATATGTCTGCTCCTATATATTAATATAATCAAAGTTGCATATTCCAAAAATCGCACCCACCGAGTTTCGAACTCACACTGCCGGCTGCGCTACGTGCCCGCACCCCACGATGGACCAACCGATCTGTGATTTTAAATTGTTATAAAAACATATATCTTATTATATATATTAATATAAGTGGTCTTTAAATTAAAAATTCGCGGGTAAGGAGAATCGAACTGGGGTTTAACAGTGCAAATCAGCGCCTCTGCTGACTGAAGAACCAACCGAGCTAAATTTTTTAACTTATATATAGACATTCAGCTGCATATATATATTAATATTATCCGTGAAAAAATGTATTCCCGCCAAATTTTTTCATTGTCCCGCATAATTTTTTTCCCCTCCTTATGGAGGGAAAGCTATACCCACGGTTCTTTAAAACCGTGGGAATAGGTCTTTAAAAAAAAATACCCCTATACCCACGGTTTTGAAGAACTGTGGGTATAGGTCATCCGAAAAAACTCTATTCCCACGGTTTGGACAAAACCGTGGGTATTGGTCTTTGAAATTAAACTATACCCACGGTTTTAGAAAACTGTGGGTATAGGTCCCCATATTATCTCTATACCAACGGTTTTCGAAAACCCTGGGTATAGGGTACCCCTATACCCACGGTTTGTTGAAAAACCGTGGGTATAGGCCCTTTTTCCAGTAGTGAATTCCATCAAATGGGTTACCAAATCATCATTCGTGTGTACAGAGGACTACCGCATCGCGGACTGATGTCGTTTGTTTTTCCATTCCCACATTTAAAGATTGGGAATAATGATGTAAATACTATTTATATATGATATTTATTATGTTATTATATTTTTTTTTTTTATATCACACGTACCTTCATGATTTTCATTTTTTGGAATATGATAACTTTGTGTGTGCAGGAGACTACCGCCTCACGAAGCAATGTGATTCGTTCGTGCTATACATGGAATGTATTAACAATGGGTTTAGTAAAAAAAAATTATATATATGAAATAACTATTATTATATAATTATAATATGTTTCATTTTATATTTTTTCTTTCAACCCAAAAATAAAATGAAAAAAAATAGCATTCATACCTACATCTGGTCGGTCGTCTCCATGAACGGTGTATTTCATTTCCTATAACTAAATTTCATGAGTTATTATAAATAAATATATGATGAATATATATGATATTTATATCATGGTTATCATTATTTTTATTATTTAACCATGATCAAATTAATAGGACCAAAAATATATCAAATTAAAACTTATACGAAAAACTAAGCGGTTATTACCTAAAACATAACTTTAACATGGAATTGTTAATAAACAGGTAATAAAAGGTCATAAGAAAATAATATATGATATTATATATATTAATATGGTTATATTAGAGATTTTTAATAAACTTATATTTATTATATAGGAATTTTTAACATGTACGACAAGATTCAAGACTTAAGGTAAGGGATTTCTGTCTCACTTTTTACTTCTGTGAGATGCATGCAATGTTCACCACCTATTTATTTTATGAGGTGTGTATACTTTCCATGAATTTATTTTATGATTATATCAATAATAATTATTGGTATTTACATATCCATTTTATGATATCTCTTTAATGGGATTTACGGTTAAAACGTTACCAAAGTAGTAATGGAATTTTGTATCAATTTTCCTTCTTTGAGATGTATGTTATGTTATGCACCAATACTCTTTCACGAGGTGTACATAAATCCCATTTTAAATTTAATATCATAAATTTATTTATTATAATTACATTTTAATTTCAATTTTATGTTATTCCTTCATGGGTATTATGATTCAATGTTAACAAAGTGGTAAAGATTTTATGTTATAATCTCATCATTTATTAGGATTGTTTATGATTGTGTCTCTAATGTTGAAATCTTGTTATATACCTCTCAATAATTATCATAAAATTTCTTATACTATGGTTATTAGTTATATATTCAATTAATATTACCATTTTTTTACTCTTTGGTACTTAAATTTATTAAGAAAATGTTTTTATGGAAATTTGACTTTATTTATCTCTTCGATCGGAAATCTATTTTCTTTCAAAACCATTTTTTTTAATGTTTTAAAAAATATTTTTAAATGGTATAGTAATATAATTTTTAAGTAAAAGTATTTTTAAAAAAAATATGTTTTAAAAATTATTTTAAATTATTTCCAAAGCTTCCTTTGTAAGTTTCAAATGTTATTTTCAAAGAAAAGGTTTTCAATGATTTTTAAATATTCCTTTGTAAGTTTAAAAGGTTATTTTAAAAGAAAAACATTTCAATTATTTTTGAATATTCTTTTATAAGTTTCAATTTTTATTTTATAGAAAAAAAATTCAAAATGTTTTATGTTTTAAAAGTAATTTTTCAAAGTAGAAAGGATATTTTCCTTAAGAAATGTTTTAAATGATCTTTCAGAATTATTTTATATCCAAGATATCATCTGTTGATGTTACCTATGTATTACTGGGGTTATGATCCAAGTATTCCATTCTTATTCATTCTCTGAATGGTTTATGTTTATGAAGAATTTTTTTATGAAACCCATTTCTCTTCCAAATGTTATAACATAATAAAATTCTTATGAAACCCACTTATTTTCATGGGTTATTCTATGATGAAATGATTATGAAACATGTCTCTTTTTCAAAAGTTTTGATATTATGAAATGCTTATGATACCCATTTCATTTCATGGGTTATAGTATAATGAATGTTTAAGATACTATGGCACACATATGTATGATTTTATTATGTGTTGGTTGGGTCCTATATCTCCCTCCAATGCATTGGGTAAATATTTATATAACTCATGAGATAGACATGGCTGAAATAGGGAGTGAACCTGGTATAGTAAGGGAATTTTTTCATTATGATGGTTTGGGGATTGAACCCATTACACCATAATTAAAGGGCTTCCATTGAGGATAGTGGTGTGTCCCACACAATATGTGTATCCCCCATGAAGTGCCCTGATAGGTTTTAGAAATAATACTTGACTTATAGAGAATGATTTTATATGTTTATGTGTATTCTATGAATATATTTATTATTCTAATGTTATGTTATCCAATTTCCTTATGATTAATTTATTATAAACTTCCAATATTTATTCCATGATTCAATTTTATTATCTTTGATATGCAGGTTATGGTTTTCCAATGTTATGCTCATGTTCTCATACCTTTATTATTATGTCATACTTACATATCTTCCTTGTTTAACCTTATTGAGAATTTGATCTCACCCTTTCTTTTCTTTCCTTTCCATGGGTTATAAAGAAAAGATTTAAGTAGAGTAGGTTTGTGAAGGGTACTAAAGGGGAAGATCTACATGGGATATGTTGATGATCTTTTGTCATATTAGAATATTGTGTTCCAAGTTTCCAAAGGCACTAAACTATTACGGTCCACAGGCATGTGTTTTTATAATATAATAAATATTCATCTAAAAAGATGCAATATCCATGTATGAGAATCATGGGTCTCTATAGAGGAAGAGGGTATTCTATGTAGATGTATAGTTGGCGCATGGTTTCTCCAAACAATACATTGACCATGCAACTTTAGAATTTTTGGGGCAGTAACGATTCACATGGTTGGTGCATTTTTTTCCAAAACGTGCAGCATAACAGTGATACAAGATTAATTAAGACTGAAATTATTATTTTTAACTCAAAATTTTCCCTAAAATCATCATTCTTTATCTTATGGCTAGGACTCTTAGACCATAGTATTCTGGTTAAAATATTTGGTGATTTATTTACTATTAGAGATTCTTATACTATATTCAAGGATCATGGGTCCTAAGAATCAAAGGTATGGTTTCCATTTTTTACTCACTTTAGATATATCCTTGTATTGTCTTGGGAGAAACCCTAGATTTGGGATTCCATACCTAGATCTAGTGTTTACAGTATGTTTTTATTAGGTTCTTATAATGGATCATCATAGGAGGGTTTCTAGATCCTAGATCTATGAAGATGTGATGTGATTTCATCTTATCAACTTGGTTTGAGGTAGGTGGCTTTACACTTACTTTACATGTCCTAGAATATAATGGTTTGGGATTTCAAAATAAATTGTTCATATTCCTTGATGAAAAATTATGATGATTCTCATTAATTTACTATATTTAAAGTAATGGGTTGTGAGAATCACCCAAAACATGTTCAATGAAATGACTTAATGATAATTTATTCTTAAAGAAATTTGTGGGTGTGATAACTTGGTTTATAATGGTTTGGTGTACATTTTACTACATTATGTGGGGGTTTGTTGGGTGCAAACTTGGAAGTTGGTTCCAAATATAGAGAGCATAGTAAATTTTTATATCTTCAAGTGATGGATTGGGTATAGAGGTATGGGATTCTTCTCACGAGTTGGACTTTCCAATGGGACTTCTTTTACATGAGATGCATGCATGGGTGTATGAATTTAATGGGTGTGAACATTTCATGGGTGTGTGAAAATTTTTGGCACGTGTGTGTGAAATATTTGTGAAAAATTGATTCAAAGGAAAAAATAGATTTTTTGCGTGTTACTTATATTATATTCTCTTTATTATTTATTATATTATACTTCTCTCAAATTTTATATAAAATGTTATCTAACTTGTTCTTGATTTTATGGTGTGTGTGGGGTACATCTAGTGTACTGCCTAATGGATTTGTATACTCACCTTCGATATATTCCCCTTGGTGAATATGAAGTCGTTATTTTATATGTTATAGGTAAAGGGATATCTATCACTTTTCTAGTAGAGCATGGGGATTATATGGTTCATGGTGATGGAGTTAGGAGCTCTATAGTAGCTGTCTGGTGGATCATGGGGGTAGTTCCATGTTAGGTATTTGTATTTATTTTTGTGTCTCTTATCTTGGATTCTATTTTTTATAAAAAAATTTATAGTGTAACTCTAATATTTCTTTATCATAATATATATTGGAGTTTATTCTAATTTTTTATCATGCATCATATCGTGTCACTCTGTTATGGTCTGCTTGCATATTGATTATTCAATGGAAAATTATCCTTCGTGATTTAGTAAAGACCTTGAAATTTATTATCATCCTTTTGTGTCTAGGGTACGTCACCTAAAGTTAGTGATGTTTTGGTCCTTCCCAATCTAATGGTTTAGGTTGGGATGTTACAAATGGTATCAATTTGGTATAATATGTCATTTGGTATGGTAGGCATGGAGATAAGATGTGTTGAGACATGAAATATAGAGTAGAAAAGGGCATAACTAACCTCTTTATTTTGAAATCAAGTTACCAGGGTGGTATATCTATAAATAATGGGTTGTTAATAACTTTTATGTTTTTCATCCTCTCATATTCAATGGTTTAGCTGATGGGAGTTGTGTAAAAAGTATTAGTAAAAGTAATTTACACTAGGATTGTATTATTCTCATGATATTTTTTTGTTTAGGATTTAGTAGATGGAAACATGATAACTTTTTTTGTTAAAATGGGTGGACTATAACTTTGGATGAAATTGAGAGTTTCTAATAAATGTTTTTTAGAACATGGTAAATATGCATTGACTTTGTGTTGTGTGTTGATTATTTCTAGTTTTGATTTGTTTTTTAGGCCTTCCTTATAATGTCTCGAATTTTTGGTGTATTATTTTTTAAATATGATATGGAATTAATTCGAGATCAGGTGCTAAAATGGCATACGATTATGAGGCCCTATGTGACTGAAATAAATACTTAAAATATATTAAATACATTAAATATCACCCATGAGCAGTTTTTCTAAAAAATTGGAATAACTTCTAAATGGGTACCCAGATCAGAAATATGAGGGCACCGCTATATTCATAGCATTGAATTTACCTTAGGTGAGGCCTAACATCGAACAGCATGGGACAGCTGTGAAAGTTAGTTTTTAGACATTTTAAAGAATAAAATAAATTAAAGATTTGTTTTATTTTAACATTACGCAGTGACGCAATGATGTGTTTTCTATTTAAATTTAGCAGCTTAATAAGGGTCTTAGGGATAGAATTCATAACCCTGGAGAAATACCTAGGATTTATGAAGAGGAACCTTGGAGAAATAACTCAATGACGATGACGAATGATGGATCGATATCATTATTGATAGATATCCATCATCAATGAATCCTTGATAATGAATGATCCAATATCAAGGTAGTGAATTGTGATTTTAATTCCTTCTTTCTCTTTTTTAGAATCAATTATGAATGTGGATCAACCCACGAACAGGTTGATCTGTGGTTCAATCGTTCTTATGGGATGGGTTGATTACAGTATTTATTTGGGGATGATTATGATTATTGTTTTTATCTTGTTTATCATTCTTACAGGAATGGATTGAGGCTGCAATGAATAATAGTTGATGTTTATTCCTCGGTTTTGTTCTATGTGAATTTTCTTCCCCCTTTTTTTCCCACACTTTCTTCATTATTCATGGGATATGAACGGATGATTGTTGCACCTTCGATTCATGGTGCAATGATCTAAGATTTCATATCTGACATCAGGAAGACCTAGAGGATGTTCCATAGCAATGGAGACAAATGGGTTGAAGTATTTCAGAAGATATCATTCTTTTAGTGTTCTTCATTTGGGTGATCAAAATTGGATTTTAGAGCCGATTGAAGGCCTGAAACTCACCAATTCGGTGATATGATAATGAAGAGACCTCGGATCTTCAGTTTTAGGATGAATGGACCAACATATCAAGAACCATAGGATTTAATGAGATGGGTGGAGGAAGAACTGTGATTCTGTAAAATTGCAAAGAACACAGCGTTCATTTCATGATACATGTTGTATGGACCCCACTGAGAAGCAGTTAGGGTTATGGAGAGCCATAAAGTGTCACACAGAATATGACATCTATCAAATGGATGTGGTCCCTTACTCGGGACTTGGCGTGTATCTTGGTGGATACACGGAAATGGGGTGGAGTACACGACAACTCCACCACACAGCCAGACCCAAACCAGCTACATGGGCTACCCCATGTACTGGTACATGGGAAAGTAGACACTGGTTGACACCATGTACCGTCACACGGTTGGGTAACATGAGTGGACTTTGGATGGATGGACATGGTGTGTAAGCATTTCTACATATTTTGTATACCTTTTCTATATGACATGTTTTCCTAACATGGTCCATTATACATGGGCAGTACTTAGGGTCAAGGGATATGGTGTATGGTCCTACTACATGTCGTGTATCTCTTTCTACATGTCTTAGATCCCTTGTTCACCATATCTTGGACAAGTTTCGTTAGGTTTTGTTCCCTTTATTGTTTCCCTAAAGGTTGGTGTGTATAATTTCTTACACACCGGAGTATGATCCCTTCAGTAGGAATTCTTGGATATTATTATTGGAATCCCCCAAGAGGCCTAGTGAGGGATACTCTATTCATTCTCTATGACCTATGTAGAGTTCTAGGTATAAAAGTGACCAACTTTTTTAGGCATAGATCCTCTACTTAGTGGGTTATTCCATATGGAGTTGTTGGTATCACCCCATGGCCCTGGCTATGATCCTCATCTAATGTATCATATCTCTCTTTAGATCTATCAGTGTATCTCTCTCATGAAATTTTCTGACAAATAGTACTTTGTAGATAGGCTTCATCAGTGCTATTAGACTCAGGAGTGTATTCTACCAGATGAGTTCTTCATGGAATCTTCATACTAGATCCCTTGTGGTGGTATGCGGTAGTTGTGACTTACCTCTAAAATATGTATATTGTTTGAGTATATATGGATATCATTGTTATATATTGTATACATATGATTGTTTATATTTTACTGTATCTATCCTTTTCATGTTTCTTTGTGGTTTTGGGGTGTCCTGCTTAGTATTTTTATTCTCACCCCTGTATAGGATTTGGCCGCACGTGTCGTGTCTTTTGCAGATGAGTGGCCTTTTGAAGGAGTCCAGGGTGGACCAGGACTAGATGGATATTTGTGATTTAAAACAGTATGAGGTGTTCCTATGGCTTTGAGTAGTATTTTCAGTACCTATTTGTTTACAGTTTGGACTTTGTAGTAACAGACTCTTTTGGTGGACTTGTATTCTAGCTCGGTTTACTTTACTTTCTTTACTTCTGCCGTACTCTGTTGGTTGGGATAGTGGTATGCATGCATTTACTATCTTATTGGTTTTTAAAATTTTAGAATTTTGGGATTGGAGATGTGTGTGTGTGTGTGGGTACTTAGGAAATGCCTCCCATGTTAGTGATATGTCTACTCGGTGCTAGTCACTAACCCCTGGCCTATTGGAGGTAGGATTGGGGAGTTGTAGCATGGTCTCCATTGGGACGGGTTGTGACAGAGTGGTATCAAAGGTGTTCGGTTATAAGTTAGGACTGAGAGTCTGTGAGATTGGTTTGGTAGAATGGTGTTAAGTGTTTTGAGTTCATCTTTCAGGCCAGGGACTCTAGTGTTAGTGTGGTGGCCAGTGTATCTATACACCAGGACTCTGATAACCGGATTTTCTACTTGGAACATGATAACACTGGTTGTAGGGAAAACAATAGTATATGAATCATATAGGAACGGTTTGTAATTCCCATGTACTTCTTGAGTTATCTATCCAAATATACTCATTGAATTTGGTATATCTTTTTTTCCCACAGGATGCCTCCTTGACGCATATTATCTAGTATCCCACAACTCAATAACAATGATGACTCCCTCAGTGATGAGGCTTCAGTACAGGGACCAGTTTCTTATATGTTACCTCCAGGTGGTGTACCCAATATACTGTCACCTATGGAGCTACACGTGGTAGTTTTAGTAAGGACATATGAAAAGCACATTCTGAGAGCACTCCATGAGTTTCAGAGATAGAGACCCCTCAAGTTCTGAGTTGAGACCGACCCTTAGGCTGCTAAGGACTAGCATGAGGCGGTAACCTGAGTTTTCCATCTATTCAGGACAACAACCAATTAGATGGTGATCCTAGTGGTGATCCATCTGCGAGTCTCAATAAAGATATGGTGGAGTTTGGCAATCCAGACTCACGATGAGGCAACAGTCTCATGGACAGAGTTCTAGTTTCTCTTTAGATAGGAGTTTTTTCTAGTTACATAGAGAGATGTGCGTATACAGTAGCTTCTTTAGATCCAGTAGAGCATTATGATAGTGGATGATTATTCATAAAGGTTCACCAACCTCTCTAGGTACTCAATGGATATAGACATGGATCATTACTTTAGGTCTCTAACCTTCGAGCGAGGCCTTCACAGAGACATTCAAGATAGTATTATCCCTCTGAGCATTTATAATTATGTTGGGATGATAAAGTAAGCTTTGGTGTTTGAGATATTATTGGATGATCAGAGATATTTGATGATAGTCAACAGTGGATAGGAAGGTATAGAGACCTCATAAGAAGGGAGATGGTGTCATTCTCAAGGATCTGGATGTGGGATACATTTTAGGAGGAGGTATGAGGAGAGAGGATCTACAATTTAGGGTTCACAGGGTGGATCCAGTTAGCCTAGGGACAGGCAGGGCTACTCATGTGACAATAGGGGACATATTGCTCAATATTATCCAACCTTCCATGTTTCTAATAGGGAGATAATGGATTGACCACTGAGGTAGAGGAAGAGGCAGGATCAGGTAGATCTGTAAGGTGCCGAACGTGGTAGAGAAGCTGGGAGAGTAGCGGGAGGTGGTCGATGTTTTGACTTTCTACCACCACCACCCCTAGGTGGTTTGCGCTAGGGTTAGGGAGTTGGAGGACAGGGGCAGGTACAATTGAATTTGGTCGAGACTTATGACCCAGGGGCTCTGGAAATGATTTGAGATATGATTTGTGTCTTTTCTAATATAGTTGTCATACTGATAGACACAGATTCTAGTCATTCCTTTCTCTCCATGTATCTTGTTCGAGACCTTGAGATTCTGGTAGAATCATTGAATTGACCCTTATACTTGGAGACACCTATGGTAGGAGACTCGATGATCACACATATATTCCGATAATGTGAACTTACCCTTGGAGGTGAGATTTTTGGTTGGAACCTCTTGGTGGCAGCGTTGAGTCCTTACGATGTCATTATTAGTATGGACTGTTTATCTTTGGTCCATGCCCAGATTTACTGCTTTAGGAAAAAGATGGGGTGTGTCTGAAGTGATGGGATGAGGTTTTTATTTGTTGGAGAAATGGAAACCCAAGAATCACAGGATGAGCTCATGAATAGGAGGGTGCAGCTGATCAATCATGAGTTGGATAGACTTACCCTCAGAGCAGCAGATATTATGAATTTTCAATTCCCATCCGTAGTGGCGAAGTATGAGGATTTATTCTCTAAATATATTCCAAGATTCCCTTATTGTTGGTAGATAGACTTATGCATTGACTTACACCTTGGGAAGGCACTGATATCCTCACCGCCTTATCATATGGATCTCGTAGAGTTTTGCGAGATGAGAGTAAAATTGAAGGATTTGTAGAGGAAAGGATTCATGAGACCCAGTGTTTCACCTTGGGTGGCCCCAGTTTTGTTTGACAAAAAGGAAAATGGGAGCTTGATTTTGTGTGTGGATTACCAGTTCTTGAACTAGGTGATGATGAAGAACAAGTATCCACTACCAAGTATCGATGACCTCTTCAATCATTTGAGAGGAGAATAATGGTTCTCAAATGTTGACCTTAGATCAGGCTATCACCAGCTGTGAGTACAGGATGAGGATATACCAAAGACATCTTTTAGATTCCACTACGGTCATTATGAGTACTTGGTGATTCCATTTGGCATGATGAACACCCTAGAAGTGTTCATGGGACTCATGAACTGTATCTTTTAGCCTTACTAAGACCGGTCCATGGTGGTCTTAATCGATGATATCCTTGTGTACTTGGCATTTGAGGAAGAGCACATGAGACACTTATGGATGGTTCTGGATGTACTTTGAGAGAACCATCTTTATGGGAAGCTCTTGAAGTGCCCATTCTAGATTCAGGTAGTCCACTTTCTAGGACATTTTATCTCTGTAGATGGAGTGGCAGTGGACCCAGCCAAAGTGGAGGCAGTGTTAGCATGGGAGCCACCTAGGAGTGTGATAGAGGTGTGGAGCTTTCTTGGGTTGGCAGGATATTATCAGAGATTCATCTCTGATTTCTCTAGGATATCATCATCGATGATAGATTTTACCATAAAGGGGTATCCTTTCATATGGATGGAGAAGTTTTAGCAGGCGTTTCAGCAGTTTATGTAGAGTTTGATGAGTTCCCCGATCTTGAGATTACCAAAGGAGGGCATCGAGTACATCGTGTTCTGTGATGCATCAGGGAATGGACTTGGTTTTGTTATGAGGAAGAGGTAAGCGGTGATTTATTATAGTTAACACTAGTTGATACCACATGAGAATAAATATGAAACCCATGATATTGAGTTGGAAGCAGTAGTCTTCGCGTTGAATATGTGGTGACACTACCTTATGGGAGAGTGGTATATTGTCTACTCTGATCACAAGAGTTTCAAATATATCTTCTCTCAGAAGAATATAAACTTTTGATAGAGTAAGTGGATAGATTTTCTCCAAGATTATAACTTTGAGATCATTTATACTCCTGGGAAGGGGAACATAATGGTAAATTCTCTCAATAAGATATCAAGTTTGTATTTGTTGGATGAGGCATCAGAGTAATTGGTCTTGTTGCAGTTATCCTTTATGGATGTAGATGAGGGAGATTAACTCTATTCAATGGTTTTCACCCCTCCGATCTTATAGAAATTCAGGGGGCATAGCTTGGGGATACCGACTGCGAGACCCTACATGCTTAGATATCCACAAGGCATGCACCTGATGGATATTCGAAAAGGTTAGGATTATATTATTCTTTTCAGAGGACGCATAGTTGTACTAGTGGCATTGCAGTAGGAGGTTCTGAGAGGGTTTCATACATCCCCTTTAGCAGTATATCTAGGTGAAATGAAGATATACTAGTGTAGCGACTCTGGTTTTTGTCCCTGTCAGACTTTGGAATATTTCTATGCATAATTCAAGAGCTAGGCGCGAAGACGGCGTGCGATTCCGAGGCCCAGTGTGCCCGGAATAAATTTTATAAAAATATTAAGTATTTTTATACTATGCACGTGGTGGGGGTGTGATATCTCTTAAACGGTAGATCGGAACGGGAATCTGATGGCACGGTTGCGTCCGGAACGTGTCGTTTACCCTAGGCGAGGTGTAAACTTTGTCGGCGCGGGCCTGCGGTGAGAAACGCCACCAGGGGCGTTTTTGTAAATAAGTGGAAAAATCCATTTACGAGCGTCGGCTCGAATAACTTCTGAACGGGGTCTCGGATCGCAAATCCAAGTCCACCGTTGCGTTCAGAATGGCGCGTTTACCCTAGGGGTGACCTTACCTTTGTCTGCATCGGGTGCCGGGTCGGAGGCTAGTAGGCGGGGAGTTATATGAGTTTGTTTTTTTTTAAAGAAAATTAAAACAGAAATTCATCCCCCCTCCCCCAAATCCGCCTACGCGCACGGATGTCACCTCCCTCCTCCTCGGTCGTTCTTCACCAAATCGAGCTCTGGGAGTCTGAATTCAGCGCCGTTCGTCTGCGGATCCAGCTTCAGGGCGTCGCGAGCGCCGTTTTGCATCCAAAGCGTCGGCGATCCGCCAAAAGGTAGGCGTTTTACGTTTTGAAAATCTCGGATCCCGTTTATGCATTGTTTTTCTTAAAATCGTCATAAGGGTTGTGTAGTTCGGGTCCCGAGCTTTCTGAAACTTTTTCCGGATCTGAATTTGGAGCACCGGGGTCCTCCCGGTGGCTCCCGGAAGTTTTCCGGCGAAAACCCGATTTTTCGGCGAGACCCGCGGCGGCCATGGTGGAATCCGGCGAGTTCCACGGTGGCACGGCGGCGGCGCGGTGGTTTCCGGCTCCGGCACGGCGGAGTCCGGCGCGGCGCGGTGGTTTCCGTCGACCCTGCGGTGGTCCGGCCAGATTGTTCCAGTGGTTCTTTAAACCCCCGTAACTCACAAACCGTAACTCCGATTTGCGAGCCGTTTGCGGTGATGCGTTCCTTACGTTGAGACGGACCTTTTGCACTCACTTTGAGAATTTTTTGAGTGGGGATTTTGGCCTGGGAGATTGAAATGTCGAATAAAATAATAATATTTTATTATTTTACGACTTCGGGCCATTGTAACTTCTACCCGGAACGTCCAAATGACGTGTCGTCAGTGGCGTTGAGACCCTGATGGTACGACCGAATTTCTGAGATGGTTTTCGGGTGTCGGGACCGAGTTCGGGGTGCGGGCCCCACGAGGCTGGGTTTTGGCGTTTGCGGAGAAACACAGCTTTTGCACCAGGAGTCCGATTTTGGCGGATGAATAGTCGATCCTGTGTGTTTTTCCGAGAGGATCGCAGTGGTGCAATCTGTTCGATGAGATTCAGGATCGAGGTGTGGGTCCCACCTGAATTGGCCTTTGGTGAATAGTACCTTTTTCACCGGGTGTCCGTTTCGGACGAGCGGGTAGTCGATTCTACTTGTTTTTTCGAGGGGATCGCCATGGTATAGTCCGCTCGATGGGTTTCGGGATCGTTGTGTGGGACCCGCACGAGATAGCTACGGTGAATAGTGCCTTTTTCACCGGTGCTCCGTTTCGGACGAGTAAGCAGCCTATCCTGCGTGTTTTTTCACGTGGATCGCGATGGTGGCCTCGGTATCGGCCTTGGAGGTGTGTAGTGAGGTGTTGTTGCAGGTCACTCGGGTTAGCGACGTTTGGAACAGCAGTGGTTGAGGGTACTCCCTTGGTTCGTTCCCATGAGGGTTCGTGTGACATTACAACCTTCGTATAGGTTTGTGATCCTCTCGATGGGATGTTTAAACTGTTAGAGTTGTGGCATCCTTCTGGTGGGCCCTGAGTGGGATCCTCTAGCATCTTTTCCCTAGATCGGGTTCTTGGTATCGTTGTGACCACTTATTCACGGGTGGCGATCCCCTATCTAGTATATTAACCCCGTAGGGTTTATAGCATCACAAGGATTATAATCCCCTACGCGGTGGGCCGTGCTCAGTAGGGTTGTGGCATCATCGGGTATACGATCCCCTGCTCAGCATGAGGTGTATAGTAGGGTTGCGGTATCGTTGGTTATGTGATCCCCTACTTAGCGCATGGTTTTGGTAGGGTTGTGGTATCGTTGGTTATATGATCCCCTACTTAGCGTGTGGTTTCGGTAGGGTTTTGGCATCGTCGGTTCGATCCCCTACATCGCGAGTTATACCAGATAGGGTTCCGGTATCGTCGTGACCATCTTTATATGGGCGATGATCCTCTATCTGAGTGATGTGCTTCTATCGAGCGCCAGATCAGGTTGTGGTATCCCCCAGGGGATCCTGGGTGTGATCCCCTATCTGTGAGAACTACGTATGCCAGATCGGGTCGTGGTATCCCCCAGCGGACCCTGGGAGTGATCCCCTATCTGTGATCTACGTATACCAGAGTGGGTTTTGGTATCCCCTAGCAGACCCTAGCGGTGATCCCCTATCCGAGGAGTTTGGTGGTTATGTTGTTTCAGCGATGTTTCCTCAGTGATGTTATCCGAAGAGCGTGGTCTCTCGGGTGAGCGTCTGAGATGTTTGTTTGGGACCCGATAGAGTGTATCTCTCGGATGAGTGTCATCTGGTATGACAGTGTTCGTGTGGTGTACTCTTCTGGTTGGGGACAGTTGCTGGTGATGAGGTCGGTACCTCTTGTGGCTTTGTGGCGTGAGCTGAGTATATCTGGATTGTTCAAGGTGTATGTATGGGCATACACCTGAACTGAGCTGACTAGTTGTGTTTAGCCGAGGATGGTCACGAGATGGAGTTTCTCTCTCGTCTGGGTTCCCTCTGGCTGGGATGAGAAAACTGATGCCTTTCAGTTGCTCTCTTGGTTTTGGGTTTTGGGGTGCCTACTTAGTATGTTTATACTCACCCCTGGACTGGCTTTGACCGCACATGTTTGTGTCTTGTGCAGACCACAGGCCTTTTGACGGAGTCCCAGGAGGACCCGGAGCAGGTGGAGCTTAGTGATCGTGTTGACCGGGGTGTTTACCGGAGCTGTGTTGAGGGAGCTTTATGGCGGGTGTTTGTGGCAGTGTTCCCCTTCTTCAGAGCAGGTTGGACGTGCTTTGTAGTTTTCTTTTGGTGTGCCATGTTTTGCCCTTTGTACTTCTGTTGTACTCTGGTTATGGGATAGTGTATGCATGCATTTTTTCAGTTTTATATATCTTTGCACAGTTGCATGGAGGTGTATGTGGGTACGTGTGTACAGGTACCTTAGGCTAATGCATCCCATGTGTGTGATAGCCTACTCGGCGCTTGTCACCAGCCCCTGGCCTATTGGAGGTGGGCTTGGGGAGTCGTGGCTCGAGCTCCGTTGGGTCGGGTCGTGACAGAGTGTTATCAGAGGAGGTTCCACCTTTGGGATCTCAGAGCGTAGATGGTCTAGCTGTGAGCTTGGTTCGGGTTGCATAGTGGCAGTGTTAGGATGTTTCGAGTTCGGCCTTCAGGCCAGGGACTCCAGTGTTGGTGCGGCGGCCGACGTATCCATACAGCAGGACTCTGATAACCTTCCTCTCGACTTGGGACATTCGTACACTGGTCACAGGGACATAATGGTACATGCATCATATAGGACTGGGTTTTTGGGTTTTCCTTGTCCTTCTTGATTCAGATCTCCATATATACTCTTTGACTGTGGTGTGTCTTGAATGTATTTCATGATGCCTCCACGACAACAGCCAGCGAGGGTTCCGCAGCAGGATTGTGCTGATGACCCGCCCCGCGCAGGTTCTGAGGTTGCACCTCCAGGTGGTCTGCCGGTTGAGCCACCACCTGTCGAGCAGCTGGTTATGCCGGCGGTGCAGGACGAGGTTGCGCGCAGGCTGAGTGTGCTGCATGAGTTCCAGAGGCAGTGACCTCTGAGGTTCTGGGGTGATCCAGACCCCCAGGCAGCTGATGACTGGCTTGAGGCAGTCACCCGAGTTTTCCGCCTAGTGAGGAAACCTCCAGATCAGATTGTGGTCCTAGCGGCGAGCCTTCTGCATGGTTCTGTAGGGCGATGGTAGAGTTTGGTGACGCAGTCCCATGACGAGGAGATGCTCACGTGGGCAGAGTTTGAGCGGCTCTTCAGGGAGGATTTCTATCCGGTGACGCTGAGGTCAGTTCGGATCCCGGAGATTCTGCAGCTTCGACAGGAGAGCATGACTATGTCGGAGTACTCAGCGAGGTTTAAAGACATGTCGCGCTACTCCCTGGATATGGTTCGAGACCCGTTCTTTAGGGCTCGGACCTTCGAGCAGGGCTTACGCAGGGACATCCGAGCAGGTGTGGTTTCCTTGTGCCTGCCCACCTATGTTGGAGTGCTGGAGCGAGCGTTAGTGGTGGAGAGTTTTCTGGATGAGCAGTTTCCCCCTGTTAGTGCGGGCACATGAGGGCTGAGACGTCGGAATCTGGTAGCCGACAAAAGACTTAGGGGTCTGGATGTGGCTGACGTTTCAGGAGGCAACCCCAGGATGAAGGATCTGAGGCCCAGGGCTCGCATGCCAGTTTTGGTCAGCCGCAGGAGAGGCGGTGTTACGCTTGCGACGGTCGGGGATATCTTGCTAGTGATTGTTCTACTCACCGTGATTCTAAGAGGGAGCCGGTCGATAGACCACCTTGGCAGAGGCAGCGTCTCGAGCAAGGAGGTCCGCAGGGCGGCGGACGTGGCAACAGAGCGGGTGCAGCAGGAGGATGTGGTAGGCGGTACCAGTTGCCACCACCCCCACTCTCAGGTGGTCCACGCAAAGCTCAGGGAGCTGGTGGCCGAGGGAGAGGACAACTGCATGCCCTGGAGGCTATTGACCCAGAGCCTCCGTGGATGGATAGAGGTACGCCTTGTGCCCTTTCTACTTTTTGCAGTAGTTTGATAGCCACTAGTTAGCGGTACCCTTCTTTTCTGTTGCTTTCTCGAGTTTTGTGCAGGGCATTAGTAAGACCCTGAGTGGGTGTTGTTTGGCGTGCTTCGAATGCGTAAGTAAGAGTGATCCTTCCCCCACTGGGACGCGTTTTTGTGACACGATTAAAACTGTGCGGGCGAGTCAGTGCCACCCAAAGCGGATAGTGTTGAGGTGCGGTGGATGATTCCCTATGACTTATGTGTTTGGGCATGGGTGTTTATTGGCAAAATCGCTGGTGTGAGAGACCCAGTTGAGAGTCCAGTCGCTATCCTTGTGCTTATGGATTTTTGGGGATGAAAAGTTCTAAGGGGGGAGGATGTAGAGACTCGTGTTTTTGGCCCTCTCAGACCTTGGAATATTTCTATGCATAATTCCAGAGCTATGCGCGAAGACGGCGTGCGATTCCGAGGCCCGGTGTGCCCGGAATAAATTTTATAAAAATATTAAGTATTTTTATACTATGCATGTGGTGGGGGTGTGACATCTCTTAAACAGTAGATCGGAATGGGAATATGAGGGCACGGTTGCGTCCGGAACGTGCCGTTTACCCTAGGCGAGGTGTAAACTTTGCTGGCGCGGGCCTGCGGTGAGAAACGCCACCAGGGGCATTTTTGTAAATAAGTGGAAAAGTCCATTTACGAGCGTCGGCTCGAATAACTTCTGAACAGAGTCTCGGATCGCAAATCCAAGTCCTACGTTGCGTTCAGAACGGCGCGTTTACCCTAGGGGTGACCTTACCTTTGTCTGCATCGGGTGTCGGGTCGGAGGCTAGTTGGCAGGGAGTTATATGAGTTTGTTTTTTTTAAAAAAGAAAATTAAAACAGAAATTCATCCCCCCTCCCCCAAATCCGCCTATGCGTACGGACGACACCTCCCTCCTCCTCGGTCGTTCTTCGCCAAATCGAGCTCCGGGAGTCCGAATTCAGCGCCGTTCGTCTGCGGATCCAGCTTCAGGGCGTTGCGAGCGTCGTTCTGCATCCAAAGCGTCAGCGATCCGCCAACAGGTAAGAGTTTTACGTTTTCAAAATCTCGGATCCCATTTATGCATTGTTTTTCTTCAAATCGTCATAAGGGTTGTGTAGTTAGGGTCCCGAGCTTTCTGAAACTTTTTCCGGATCTAAATTTGGAGCACCGGGGTGCTCCCGGAAGTTTTTCGGCGAAAACCCGGTTTTCCGGCGAGACCCGTGGCGGCCATGGCGGAATCCGGTGAGTTCCGCGGTGGAACGGTGGTGGCGCGGTGGTTTCTGGCTCCGGCACGGCGGACTCCGGCGCGGCGCGGTGGTTTTCGGCGACCCTGCGGTGGTCCGGCCAGATTGTTCCGGGGGTTCTTTAAACCCCCGTAACTCGCAAACCGTAACTCTGATTTGCGAGCCGTTTGCGGTGACGTGTTCCTTGCGTTGAGACAGACCTTTTTCACTCACTTTGAGAATTTTGTGAGTGGGGATTTTGTCCTGGGAGCTTGAAATGTCGAATAAAATAATAATATTTTATTATTTTACGACTTCGGGCCGTTGTAACTTCTACCCGGAACGTCCGAATGACGTGCCGTCAGTGGCGTTGAGACCCTAGAGGTACGACCGAATTTCTGAGATGGTTTCTGGGTGTTAGAACCGAGTTCGGGGTTCAGGCCCCATGAGGCCGGGTTTTGACGTTTGCGGAGAAACACAGCTTTTTCACCAAGAGTCCGATTTTGGCGGATGAATAGTCGATCCTGTGTGTTTTTTCGAGAGGATCGCAGTGGTGCGATCCGTTCGATGGGTTTCAGGATCGAGTTGTGGGTCCCACCTGAGTTGGCCTTCGGTGAATAGTACCTTTTTCACCGGGTGTCCGTTTCGGACGAGCGGGTAGTCGATTTCGCTTGTTTTTCCGAGGGGATCGCCATGGTATGGTCCGCTCGATGGGTTTCGGGATCGTTGTGTGGGACCTGCACGAGCTAGCTATGGTGAACAATGCCTTTTTCACCGGTGCTCCATTTCGGGTGAGTAAGCAGCCTATCCTGCATGTTTTTCCATGTGGATCGCGATGGTGGCCTCGGTATCGGCCTTGGAGGTGCGTAGTGAGGTGTTGTTGCGGGTCGCTCGGGTTAGCGATGCTTGGACCAGCAGTGGTTGAGGGTACTCCGTTGGTTCGTTCCCATGAGGGTTCGTGTGGCATTACAACCTTCGTATAGGTTTGTGATCCTCTCGATGGGATGTTTAAACTGTTAGAGTTGTGGCATCCTTCCGGTGGGCCCTGAGTGGGATCCTCTAGCATCTTTTCCCTAGATCGGGTTCTTGGTGTCGCTGTGACCACTTATTCACGGGCGTCGATCCCCTATCTAGCAGATTAACCCCATAGGGTTTATAGCATCACCAGTATTATGATCCCCTATGTGGTGGGCCGTGCTCAGTAGGGTTGTGGCATCGTCGGGTATACGATCCCCTGCTCAGCATGAGGTGTATAGTAGGGTTGCGGTATCATTGGTTATGTGATCCCCTACTTAGCGCATGGTTTTGGTAGGGTTGTGGTATCGTTGGTTATACGATCCCCTACTTAGCGCGTGGTTTCGGTAGGGTTTTGGCATCGTCGGTTCGATCCCCTACATCGCGAGTTATACCATATAGGGTTCCGGTATCGTCGTGACCACCTTTATATGGGCGATGATCCTCTATCTGAGTGATGTGCTTCTGTTTAGCGCCAGATCGGGTTGTGGTATCCCCCAGCGGATCCTGGGTGTGATCCCCTATCTGTGAGAACTACGTGTGCCAGATCGGGTCGTGGTATCCCCCAGCAGACCCTGGGAGTGATCCCTTATCTGTGAGCTACGTATACCGGAGTGGGTTTTGGTATCCCCTAGCAGACCCTAGCGGTGATCCCCTATCAGAGGAGTTTGGTGGTTATGTTGTTTCAGCGATGTTTCCTTAGTGATGTTATCCGATGAGCGTGGTCTCTCGGGTGAGCGTCTGAGATGTTTGTTTGGGACCCGATGGAGTGTATCTCTCGGATGAGTTTCATCTGGTATGACAGTGTTCGTGTGGTGTACTCTCCTAGTTAGGGACAGTTGCTGGTGATGAGGTCGGTACCTCTTGTGGTTTTGTGGCGTGAGCTGAGTATATCTGGATTGTTCAAGGTGTATGTATGGGCATACACCTGAACTGATCTGACTAGTTGTGTTTAGCCGAGGATGGTCACGAGATGGAGTTTCTCTCTCGTCTGGGTTCCCTCTGGCTGGGATGAGCGGACTGATGCCTTTCAATTTCTCTCTTGGTTTTGGGTTTTGAGGTGCCTACTGAGTATGTTTATACTCACCCCTGCACGGGCTTTGCCCGCACATGTTTGTGTCTTGTTCAGACCACAGGCCTTTTGACGGAGTCCCAGGATGACCTAAAGCAGGCGGAGCTTAGTGAGCGTGTTGACCGGGGTGTTTACCAGAGCTGTGCTGAGGGAGCTTTCCGGCGGGTGTTTTTGGCAGTGTTCCCCTTCTTCAGAGCAGGTTGGACGTGCTTTGTAGTTTTCTTTTGGTGGGCCATGTTTTGCCCTTTGTACTTCTGCTGTACTCTGGTTGTGTGATAGTGTATGCATGCATTTTCTTTTCAGTTTTATATATCTCTGCACTGTTTCATGGAGGTGTATGTGGGTGCGTGTGTACAGGTACCTTAGGCTAATGCCTCCCATGTGTGTGATAGCCTACTCGGCGCTATTCGCCAGCCCCTGGCCAATTGGAGGCGGGCTTGGGGAGTCGCGGCTCGAGCCCCGTTGGGTCGGGTTGTGACAACTAGGACCTTTAACGTTAGTTCTGGTTTCCAGGAATGAAGAAGAGAGTTATAGAGTTTGTCTCTCAATGCCTTACTTTTCAGCAAGTGAAGGCTAAGTGCCAAGTTCCAGTGGGTTTGGATCAACCCCTTGAGGTGTCATAATGGAAGTGAGATGGGATATAAATGGACTTCATAATGGTTTTAACATGTACGTATAGGGGACACAATTCCATTTGGGTGATCATTGAACGACTCACCAAGTCAGCCCAATTCTTAGCTATCCGAGAGAAGAGTTTAGTAGAGATCTTGGGACGACTCTATGTGTAGGAGATATTTTGGATTCACAGAGTTCCATCAATGATTATTTATGATCAAGATTATCATTTCACATCCTAGTTGTGGAAGGTATTATATGAGGTGTTTGGGACTAAGTTGTGCTTGAGAACAATGTTTCATCCCCAGACAGATGGCCAGATGGAGAGAACCATTCAGGTTTTGGATGACATGGTACAAGCTTCCAAGTTAGAATTTGATCATAGATAATAGGATTACCTACCACTGGTAGAGTTTGTGTACAAGAATAGCTACCACTTCACCATTGGTATGGCGCCATTTGAGGATCTATACAGGAAACCCAACAGGTCACCACTTTATTGGACTGCCCCAGGAGAGTTAGCACTTATGGGCCTAGAGTTGGTGTGAGCTACCACTAAGAAGGTTTAGATCATCTAGGAGTGAATGAAGACTACACAGAGCCTACATAAGTTATAATCTGATAGGAGGCGTAGGCCTTTGGATTTCAAGGAAGTAGACCAAGTGTTCCTTTGGGTCTCACCTCAACGTGGGTTGCAGATATTTTATTTGGGAAAAAAGTTATCTCTGAGGTTCATCGGCACTTTTCAGATACTACATAGAGTGTTTGATGTGGTGTACCTCCTATATCTACCCCCACAGTTTCACTGGGTACATAATTTATTCCATGTGTTGCAGCTGAGGAGGTACGTGCATTACTCATTGCACATCATCGACTGGGGAAGGCTGAACATTGAGGATGGAGTGAATTTTGCAGAGTACCCAGTGGAGATTGAGGGTCAACAGTAGTGGATCCTTTTGGGTGAGATATTCCCTCATTGAATATCTGGTGGTAGCATGGGAATCTTCATAAGAGCACATGGGAGCAGGAGGCTCAGATTCATGCGCAGTACCCACATCTTTTTGAGCAGTCATGTTTTTGGATTTTTAGGGACATAAATCCCTAAGGTGGGGATAATTTAATGTCCTAGATTTTCTATGTATTATTTTTTAAATATAATATGGAATTCATTTGAGATCAGGTAATGAGGTGGCGTGTGATTCTAAGACCCTATGTGCTCAGAATAAATTCTTAAAATTTATTAAGTATCCTCTATGAGCAGTTTTCTTGAAAAAATAGAATAACTTCTAAACGGGTCCCCGGATTAGAAATATGAGGTCACCATCACGTTTAGAGCAGTGAATTTACCTTAGGTGTGGCCTAACATCGGTCGGCGTAGATTGTCTGTGAAAGTTAGTTTTTGGACATTTTAAAGATTAAAATAAATTAAAGATTTATTTTATTTTAACGTTACATAGAAATGAAGTGATGCATTTTTTGTTTTAATTTATCATCTTGGAAAGGTACCTAGGGTTATAATTCATAACCCTAGAGAAATACCTAGGAGCTCTAAATAGGAACCATGGAGAAATCTCTCGATGATGATGAACAGTGGATCGAGATTGTTCATGATGGATCTCCATCGGAAATGAATCATCAGAAATGAATGATTCAACCTCAAGGTAGGGTGTTGTGATTTCAATTCCTTCTTTCTAGTTCTTATAATCAACAATTAATTTGTATCAACCCACAAACAGGTTGACCTGCGGTTTGATCATTCTTGCGAGATGGGTTGATTGTGGGATTGATTTGGGGATGATTATGATTATTTTTTTGATTATCTTGTTAATCATTCTTAAATGAACGTATCGAGACCACAACAAACAATGGGTGAGGTTTTTTCCTTGGGTTTGTTCTATATGAATTTTCTTCCCCCTTTTTCCCATGCGTTCTTCATTCTTTGTGGGATATTAAAGGATGATCGATGTGCCTTCTATTCATAGTGCAACAATTTGAGATTATAGATCTGGTATTAGGACAACCTATCGGAGGTCAGACAATGATGGAGACGGATGGATCAAAGTATTTAAAGAGATATAGTTCTGCGATCATTCTTCGTGTGAGTGATTGGAATTGGATTTTGGAGCCGATTAAAGGCCTGAAACTCACCGATTTGATGCTATGACGATGATTCAAACTTGGATCTTCAGTTTTGGGGTGAATGAACCAACAAATCAAGCATTGGATGATCAGTTGAGGCGTGTAGAGAAAGAACATCAATTATGAAAAATCACGAAGAACACGGTGTGTATTCCATGATACACATCGTGTAGGCCCCACTGAGTAGTGGATAGGGTTTCAGGGATCCGTAAATTTTCACACGGTGTGTGAAATATGTCACACGGTGTGTGGGCCCTTCCCTATGACTCGAAATGTATCTCTGGGGATACACAAACATGGGGTTAAGTACATGGAATGTACTCCACCACACAGGAAGGCAAGCATGGGTTGATGTCGTGTACCAGCACATATTTGGGGAACACGAGTGGACACCAGATGGATGGACACAGCATGTAAGCCTTTCCACATGCCATTTATACCTTTTCTACACAACATGTTTTCCTGACATAGGCTATTATACATGGGCATTACCCGGGGTCAAGGGACATAGTGTGTGATCCTACTACAGATTGTGTGTCCCTACCTACATGTCTTATAACCCTTATCCACCATATCTTGGACAAGTTTTGTGTCATGCCCTTAATTGTTTCCCTGAAGGTTTGTGTTTATCGTTTCCTACACACCGAAGTATGATCCCTTCAGCAAGACTTCTTGGATAGAGTTTTTGGAATCCCCCTAGAGGCCCGGTGAGGGATCCTCTATTCATTATTCATGCCCTATGTAGATTTCTAGGTATAGATGTGACCAAATTTACCAGACACTGATCCTCTACTTAGTGGATTATTCCAGATGAAGTTTTTGGTATCACCCCATGGATCTGGTTATGGTCCTCATCTGATGTATCATATCTCTCTTTAGATTTATCAGTGTATCTCTCTCATGAAATTTTTTAATGAACAATACTTCTCATATGGACGTAATCAGTTCTATCAGACTCATGATTGTGTTCTCCCAGATGAGTGATTCATGGAATCTTCAAACTAGATCCCTAGTGGTGTTATGCGATTGTTTTGACTTACCTATAGACTTTGTGTCTTGTTTGAGTATATCTAGATATCCTTGTTATGTGTGGTAGGTGTATGCTTGTGTAGAGATGAATTTGTCTATAATTTGTGTTTTTCTTTGTGTTTTTGGGGTGTACTAATGAGTATTGTTATACTCACCCATGTACGGGATTTTCCCGCACGTGTCATTTCTTGTGCAGATGAGTGACCTTTTGATGGAGTCCAGGGCAGACCAAGACTAGATGGATCTTTGTTAGTTTAGACAGGACAAGGTGTTCCTATGGCTTTGAGAATTATTCCCAATACCTATTTGTTTATAGGTTAGACTTTGTAGTTTATAGACTCTTTTGGTGGGCCTGTATTCTGGAATGGTTTACTTGACTTTCTTTACTTCTGTCGTACTCTATTTGTTGGGATAGTGGTATGCATGCATTTACTTTCTTAGTGGTTTTTTACATTTCATCATTTTGGGCATGGAGATGTGTGCATGTGTATAGGTAATTAGTCAATGCCTCCCATGTTAGTGATATTCCTACTCAGTGCTAATCACCAACCTCTGGCCTATTGGAGGTGGGTTTGGGGAGTCGCGGCACGGGCCCTATTGGGATAGGTCATGACATTCCTTATGTTGTGTTGATTAAAGGAACAATAGATTTTTCAAGAACTATAAATTAAATGATTAATAACACTAATTAGAAGAATTCTATTAAAGGTAATTAGAATCCATGCCAATTTTAAAAACTCTCGGAAATTATATAATTATTATGTAAACAAATGATTTTGTGTTCACTGTATTTCTTCATTAATGATTTTTTCTATGTTTATACAGTAGGGAACCCTTACATGTGATTGATAATTCATATTAAACTAAAATTTTATGATTTTCATAACATGTCATGTGTTTATTTAGGTTAAATGATTTTAATGTTGGTACATAATACCAATTATTAGATGAGTATCATATTAGAATTTTAAGTTGTTATTTATTGGGTTAATTTTCTATTACATAAAAGCGAATTTCCTATCATTGTTATTCCTTGTTAATTTCATAATTAGTTAATCATGTATATTATAATGAATTACATATCAATTAGAATTATTGTGTGTTAAATGTAACAGCCTTTTGTCATATTTTTTCTTTGGAGCTTCATGATTATTAAATTACGGGTTATGAAAGAATGCTAAAAATGTAACTATTTTTTAATTTGAAAACTTAATAAATATATCATGTGGTTATTAATCCTTGTGATGTATATATTTATGTAATCAGTTTTAGCATAATAAGTATAATAACAAGTAAATTTTTGATATATTCATAGGGCTAGCATTCCGTAATTTTTTAAGTGTTTTGTAAACCTTTCAATAAATAGTTCATTGTTAATGGAAGCACGTGAAATCTATGATGGATAAATTTCATCTTGTTTAATTCCTTAATTAAATAATCATGATTGATTGCTAAAAAAATATTTACAATAATATTCTTAACCATGGAACATATTGGCATGAAAATGGTTTTAGGGTAGGTCTCATGTAATGTTGTATTCTTTTTGGAAATAATTTCACATGGTTAAGATTTTTGGTACATAAAATAACTAGTATTTATATTAAATTAGTTTATTGATCATGATTTACTAAGAAATTTATTAACCTTTTCATGTATATGAAATGATCGTGACATATTAATCAGGTGTTCCTCCTTGGTGGTTGCATGATTTGGTCAATGGTGTTTATGTGATCCATTTTGATGGTCCATGTTCTAATGATAAAGAGGTTTCCAAATTAAAGAATTTAATTGGTAGGTTTTATTTTATAAATTATTTTTAAATTTAAAATGGTTTTTACAAGATTATTGTTTATAATGTTTTAGGAAATTTTATAGGTAATTTGGGTTTTACATAATAATTAAAGACCCTTCTTCAAAAACCTTTCTTTAAATGGAACTTGGATGGAAGGAATTGATGGAAATAAACCTCTTCTTGTTTTAAAATCTAAAATTGTCTAATTTTTAAAACATTTTGTTTTATAATGTTCTATTTTTTCAATCTAGTTTTTATAAGATTTTATAAAATATATTTCTAAAATATTTTATTATTTTTAAAACTCTAAAAAGAATTTAAACTGTTCCTAAATGGTTTTTTACAAAAGGGCATGTTTGATGAAAATATTTTCAGTGTTTTCAGAACTTGATAATTTTGTATATGATTTATAGACCTATCATAATGTGGTGAACTGGTGTATGGAAGCCTTAATGGTGTGTTGGAATGGGTAGTAATGAGTTACTATTCCTGGGAATAAGGTGTTTAGATATTTTCTTGGGAAATGGTGGTGCTCTTGTGGTTGTAGTGCTACCTATACTTGTTTTCTTTCTATTCTAATTATATTTTCATGATGTTATACCTATTATTATTACATATTAATTGTGTACTTGTTATGATGGTTATGCTTGCATGTCCATATCCTTTCTGTTCATTTTATTTTTGTTTCTTTGTGATAGATGTAATGCGTGGAAGGGAAATTGTAATTTCATCCAGATTTTATGCCTCATGGAATGATAATCAAGAAATATCATTGTTAGTGGGATATTCTAGGATCAATATTGGTCACCATGCTTAATTACCTCCATCATAGCCTGGTTTTGGTGGAATTATCTATCTTAGAAGTGTGTTTTCTATAATCTAGAGAATATCATGGTTCCTAAAACCCAATTTAATATCAATTTATATGCTTGTAAAGTCTCTCCCTAATCTTATGAAGGAGTTTTTTATTCATTCAATGGGTTCAAGATATGAATCAATTGGTATTAGTGGAGATGTTTCATAACCATATCTTGTTTATTTTTAATTGAATAATAGAGACAAATAAGTCCATTTGGGGGGAATTTGGTAATAAGGTTCACCTTCCTTTTTGGAAACTATCATGGTTTGAATTTCTCGGTTAAATGTGGTTTTTCAGGGGTAGTATTAGGAAGAGTAAACTCCTTTGTAGTCTATGGGGTGTGGGTAAGTACATGGTATTCTCTATGGATTTAGAAAAGATCAAGCTACTTTTTTAGATACCTAAAGAACTCTTACCATTTGTTATTAGTGGGTTCTCTCCATTTTTTGTTCATATTTTCTCATGATTGGTCTCACTAATGACTGATATAACCAGGACTCATAGTTTATGATTGATTGGGTAGTGATCATCTTACCTCACAAGTATCTGGTTGTTGACTTAGTAAAGTGTTGGATCATGAGTGGTTAATTAGTTAAATTGTTGACATGAACTTCTATCATATGGTCCAAGATGATGTCATGGTTTTATTTTAGGTGGATCTCATTCCTGAATTGGGTGACTAAATATAAGAATTCAATTTCCCATATTTGGGTCCAAAATCATGGACTAAACTAATTTTTTTAGAACCCTTGGATCTTATGGGAGATCAGAATGACCATCGGAATTCTAATAAAGATAGAAAAGGAAACTGAGAAGGTCAGATATGACCATTTTTATTGATTAGAAGTGGAGGTTGATCTCAGACCCCCCATGATTAAAATTTTGGTGTTATTTGTTAATGATTATTGATTTTATTTATTTATTAACTATGAAAAGTGTGTGGATTTTTCAAGAGCTGCAACAACATTGGACACTCTTTTGATAGATTTATATGAAGATTTGTTATTATCCCTTGTGGGATAAAAGGAATAGCTATTGATAATCAAGAGAAGAGTGTGTTCAAGGATACCTCTTCGAATGAGGACCGTTCAAGGAAGGAAACCTCTGAAAAACTATTTCAATAAGAAAAAAATGGATATTGGGACTCATGATCATAGAAGAGATATCCATATAAAGGGTGGTGAGAAGGGATCTGATGTTCATCCCTTGATATTGGACCTGATCATTTAGATATATTAAGAAGTAAAATTAAGAGGCCATAAAATTGAAGAAGTTTAAATAGACTGAAAATAAAAATGAATTGGGTTCTTCTCAATTAAGTGTTGTGAAGGGGATTAATCAGAATGTTAATTATGACTCAAATCCTAAAGGTGAACCTAGACTCTATGATGATGAATCTCAAGAAGATCAGGTTGATAAATACCTCCACTTATTTTCTAGAAAAGGGATGAAGTCACTTAAATTGACATCTATTTCATTTTCTCAACTCAAGAATCCAAATCCTAGGAAGTTCAAAGGGTGTTTTTAGGCTACCATATCTGACCAAACTCTTCCTATAGTTATTAATGAAAATCATAAAAAGCACACTACTAACACCTCCTTAGATCAAACTAGATTTGGGTGGGAATATAGAATGGCTGGTCAACATTCTATGTTAATCAATTCTCTTTTCCTATTTCATTGATTAGGGTTACTTCTCGGCCTATGATTTGTAAGGACTAAGCTGGGAATATTTTTAATTCACTGGATATTGGTATAGTTGTGGCTGTTGAGGATACTAACAAACATCCCAATTAAAATCTCATGAAAATATTGGTTGATACTCCTACCATGGAAAATATAAAGGGGCGTATTCATATCTATAATGAAGTGGAGAATCCTGGTGTTTTAGTTATTGTGGTTTCTAGAAAGGTGACTAGTTCATCTATCCAGAAGAGCCACCAAGCAGCTCTGGTCACCTCATCCTTGAAAGTGAGTCAATTGGGGACACCTTTATCCCTAGTCTATATTAAATATTGATATATTCATATTGAATCCTGATGCTTCATCTAATTTTAAGGTTGATCAAGAAACTTCATCTACTCTATAGTAGGATCAAATAGTGGTTATAGATTATGTTTATAAGCTAGTGTTGATGACTATGGAGATAGGAATAAGAATATCTATTAATCTTTCCTCTATATATTTCATTTAATATAACATGAAAACAATACATGATAGTGAATCCTCTTTTTATGTTTCTCTAGATATGGGAAGAAAGGGTGGTGGTGATGAAGTGGTTAATCAAATTAAGGTTGTTTCTCGATCTATTGAAGTGGTGTTTAAGGGAACGAAAGATATTTTTCCATATTTTTAAGCTTCTGGGATTATCTATAGGGTAGTACTACCTTGGTACAATATAGGCGGTGATGATATATGGAAACATATTTGCAATTAAATTTTTTTCTAACACATTTTCATGTTTATAGTGAAGAAAAATCATGGAAAAAACATAATCCTAGAGGAGAGACCATTATTTTCAAGGTCAATGAACTCCTAATAATATTGGTGGTAGATAATTCTTGTTTGATTTCAATGAAGAGTTTCTTGACGTGATTATTATTTAGTTATATAGTACCCATTTCTATGGTACTTAGAGGTTGATGAATTTTGTCTTGGAACCTATGCTTTTTGTAGATGTTGTCATCATGGTTAATTTTTAGTGGATTTTGTAAGCTCCATTTTGTTTGGTAAGTTTTTAAGTGGAAGTATTTAACTTGTTCAGTCTCTCATCTCCTTTGCATATATTTATTTTTATTTAATAAGTAACCATGGGTTTCTATGGTTCAACCTATTTCAATTACATTATATTTACAATGTTTAAAGTAAATATAACATTATATATTATAAATATAATTTATTATATAATGTTATTATAACATAATGTAATGTAACTATAACATAAATATAAAATAAATATATTATAGATATAACATTATCAATGTAAATATAACATAAATATGATGTATATAACATGAATATAACATAAATATAATGTTCATATAATACAAATATAACATTATTTTTATATAAATATAATATAAATATAACATTATATTTATGTAAATAAAGTTATATGACATAAATATGAAGTTATATAATGTAAATATAACATTGTATAAAGTTATATAACATAAATATAACATTATGAAACATAAAAATAATGTTATATATTGTAAACATAATTTTATATAATGTAAATGTTTCATTATATTCATGCTAAATTTACATTATATAACATGTCTATAATGTTATATGATGTGAATATTACATAAATATAAAGTTATATAATGTGAATATAATGTAAATATAATATAAATATAATGTTTTATAATGTAAATATAATATATATATATATATATATATCTGTGTGTGTGTGGAGACCCAGGACAGATTGACCATTGAGAGGGGGTGAATTGATGGTTTAATTTTATGAATTACTTTCTTTAGTATTTAACCTCTTAAAATTGTTAAGGATCTTAATCCACTCAATTTAGTATCATAGTCTCACCTTATATGTAGGAATGATAAGATAAATCACATTACATGGTATTTACAAGGTTTGGATAAAAGGCATACTCCTTGACATGTTGGTTATACTTCCCAACATAGATTCTCCACTATAATATTTTTATCAATTACAATGGTTTATACAAAATCACACCATATCTTAAATCCTGAATCCACATAGGTGGTTCTTTATACTACATATCATAGTGTTACTAAAATTCAAACTGGCCTACTTCTGAATCACACAAGAGACTTCTCTTGCTCCCAACTCCAACTGAGATACTTCTTCTACTTTGGCTCCAACCAAGAGACTTATTCTACTCCTAGAACCAACAAAAAGACTTCACATACTCCCAACACCACCTAAAAGACTTAACATTTTCTTCAAGTATTGATCCAATATAGGTCTATCTTTGATATTTCTCCACAAGTTGTAGGATCTAACTTTCTCATGTACAATTCAAGTACCTTCAATAGCTAATGGTTGAGTCTGTCAGACATGCTAAATAATTTTGATCACATTTATATAACTAGTTTCCTCAATTCAACTATGCTCAAGAAATTCTTGCTTCTTATGTTGAAGTCATGTCCTCAATTATATCTATTCAGGTTTTTCACAAAAATTATTCAATATTTTATACAAGAATAATATTTGAACATTCTCAAATTAACTTCCTTCTAGAATTCTTAATTCAAGTATCTCACTTGTACTTCATGCAAGAATTTCATGGGGTTATCGAATTCATAATCCATAGAACATAAAAATTTACTATTTTTATTATCATAGATTATTTTATTCAAGATATATATATTTTTCTTATTTCTCAATTCATGTGAATGTGTTTGATTATCACATGCATGTACTGGCTTATATTCATATACTGTATGCAAGCATGCATGCACTTATTCACCTTCGCTCAAACCTGAATGGGTGTTGGGATCTTTTAACTCATCCATGCTCCTCCTTTTTACAATAGTAAATATGAATACCCAAGTCCTTAATGCAAGTATATTTAAATGTTTTATCATGAATCAATATTATGGCTTTTTCATGTAAGGGTATGAGTAGTTTATCAACACATGTGCGTGGTAAATCATTAAGGTCGCACAAAACTAGTGAGCCTTTAAATTAGAGTAACGTGAAAACACTAAAGGATTTACTATTCTTGGTGTCTTTATGAGAGCCTTAAGTACAAGATTTTCATGTTAATAATTTTTGGAATCTTTCCTTCATGAAAGTATAGTTCATCATATGTTTCCTCTTTGCAAAACAGAAGGATTCATGGTGCGCAATTTATCTTCAAAAAAAGGGAGCCTCTTAAATATCACAGCAACCAATGGCTCATCCCATCCTCAGTATATATAAGAAAGGATCACCACTTCCCTCCACTACCTTATCACCACATTTTAAGTTGATTTAATGCTATCATGAATATCCATCAAAATATGTCGCGTTGAGGCTTGTATCAAAATCCCAAAGATCTTGTTATTTTAATCTTCATACAAACTAAGTGACGCCAAAAATAAAGTTGGATTTTATTATGAAACTTTGTGTTTGGTTCTCAGGGTGAGTAACTCACTTTATACTTTAAATATTGAACTCCTCCACAAATATGAATGGCCTTCTACAACTTCCTTTGCATTCAGAAAATTTATATTCATCAAATATCTTCATGTAATAAATATATGGATTGCATGAATGGAGGTCCACAATCTCATCATCTCATAAAATCAACCTTAAAATGGCCATGGAAGGCTTGAGTTTGATCGAAAGAGGTTTGGCCATGAACTCCATTGAATAGAAGCACCATCGAGGTACAAGGGGATGAAGATGATTGTTTCACTAATCAAACTTTCGAGATCAAATTGATCGAGTGACCAATGAAATGTTCATAACATTTATTGATGGAGAAACATTGTAATGCACTCTCATGTATCACATCAATACTCATATCATTATCACACTACTTAATAATAGATCTCATTACCAATTCTCCATTGATTTGGCACTGAGTTCAACACCTGGATACACTTCACAGACAACGCATGGGGTATGACTGACACGCTCACCCCCACTCACACCAATGTGCGCACCCTAGTGGAATTATGTTCCCCCACACTCGTGTGCACTTCTTCAGGAACTAATTTTCTACCATGCATGATCCTTAGGTTTTATCTCCTATGTGGTTGTCCCTTGGGTCCCACATATGTTGTTGATGGGTCGGAAATTGTGTGTCTTGTAATGTTTGACCCAATTTTTTTGTATAAACCCCTATAAAGAGTTTTCCAAATTCTTTAACATAAATTGTCAAATTATTCTAAATATAAAATGTCAATCCATATTCTCCTAAAATATTTCCTCATGCCTAAAATATGAATATATTTATTAATGGCCTTCTATTTTTGTATGGAATCAATTTCCTCCTCTTCTATTAATTTTGGAATATAAATTCCAAATATCACTTCAACATATTCATTATTGTAAATAGTAAGTCATAATTAACACAAGTATTTGAACTTAAGATCACTTCCAAAATAATCATAATTACAAGGAGAATTTATCAAGCATGGAATCCAATTTCATCAAGTGAATCCATAAAAATTATCCAAGAATCAACAATTCATCCAAAAACAACTCAAAAAACATATATTGACACATCATTGATAAAAAATGCAACATTGGTCCCAATAATATTCTCCTTTTTATTTTTTTCAATATCTCTTTATATATGTAAAAGTTAATATGTGTGATCAAAAATTTATCCCCCTTATTGGAAATAAAATTAAAAGGTAGAGTGGGGTCTTCTCATCTCATATTTTTGTATTTTAAAAACATTTTTTTCTCCCTTGAAAGATTTTTTCTTGAACACTTATGAGATATGGTGATATCACATGGTTCTCTTAGCAAAGAGTCTTTAGTTAATCAACCCCAAGCCTATGTGGGATAACCCGGTGTAGAAAAAAAGAGAGATATGACCAAGGTTTTCCATGTTATATATAAACTAACATGCATGTGAAATCATGCCCAAAATTCTCAATTCTCATTTAAGGGGATGTATGTAATCAAATTTATCAATAAAATGCTAAATCCTGCACACGATTCAACAAACACATCATAAATTTCAGGTGAAAAATAAATATCTCCCAATTGTCTCTTTTTTAATCAACCAAGAACTCCATATTAATTAATATTATTAATATAATTAAGAATGAGGGATGTAAGTGTTATTGGTATACCTCATCTTTTAATTTTATAAATTTTTTCAGAAGTTCCATATTCACTATGTAGTGAAGATTTAACAGCTTTAATTAATCAATGATCCCCCTAAAGGGATGCATCCATATCCTTAAATTCCATACATGTCAGTATAAAATCATATATATATATATATATAATGGAATAAGGAAGGGCTATCTTATTATTTATGACTAACATTTAGGCTGAGAACTGCCTCTCAACCTCTTCGATTATTTTCTCTGAATCTCAATAAACATCTCATCGACTTTATGTGGAATAACTTTTTCCACCATAATTTCTGCAACAACTTTATTTCCTTTTTATTTAGAAAGTGTTTCTTATTACTTAAATTTCTTATACAATTGCAATTGATTTGGAAAAATAACTAGGAACTATTTCCTAAAATTTTCTATCTTCTCAGGATCTTCACATGACTTTCCACTATTTTTATGTTGAAGACTCTTCCATTTATCAAAATAGGGAATATATCCCGGTAATATTATCATGAATTTCTCATCCATGTGACCCACATGTTTACATCTACCACAAAAATTCTATAAGAACTTGTATTTTTTATAAATTGGAAGCTTGCATGGATTTTTAGTCACAACATTTTTTATGATAGTTTATTTAACAGTCTTCTTATTTTGTTCACATATCAAGATTGAATTGTCACCTTATTTTATTACCTAAATTACCTTTTTTGTAATATTTTATTCACATTATCATATGATTTTTTCATGATTGGTGCATACCATCATTCATCATAATAATGAACACTTTCACTACAATACTCGAAAAATATTTAAAGTATTCAAATTTGTTCTTTGTTGATGGATTCATTTTTTATGGATTTCTCTTCTATGGTGAAGATATTCTATTTTATTCAAATTTTCTCTCCCTAAATACAGGCCTTATATTATTTTCATGAGTTTTCATGTTATTCCAACATTCCAAATCCTTATTCCCAAACTTCCAACAACACCAACAATAGCCTATGAATATCTTTCTCTTCTTTTTCGATGTAGCTTGTCCAGATTTCATAGGGTTTGTACATGCTATTTTTGAGTGAAACAAACACTATTTTGGACACTTATTAATGAATAAATCTTTATAAATATTCTCTATTCCACCCTTAATGTGGTGGGTTTATCATTTTTTTCATCATCCATACTTTCCCAGAATTTGGTTTAAAGACTATACCAGAAATTGAAACATTATTAGTATATAATATAGTTTATGGGTTATGGGATACCTTATTCTTGGATTATGTTTCCATTTTATTATAGTATTATCTCATTATCTTCTTAGAGTAATGTCCCTTTATGAAAACTTGTGTAGTAACATCTCTTTTTCTAGAAGTATGGTAAATTCCATCTTATGGTGATTACTGATTCTTTAATTTCACCTTCAGCTATAAAAACTTCATGTTAATGGAGTTCTTATCATCCTTATCTAATCTCAACTTGTACTACATATCATATTTCGGTTTATTCATTTGTTCTTCATGCATTTTTCTTGATTCTTATAAATAATTGTCAAGCTCTTTTAACATGTTGGCTTTATCCTCCAATTGTGAATCTTTGACAACCATATAAACTTTGTGTAATTTTTAAAA
Source organism: Viscum album (assembly GCA_963277665.1). Classification (NCBI taxonomy): domain Eukaryota; kingdom Viridiplantae; phylum Streptophyta; class Magnoliopsida; order Santalales; family Viscaceae; genus Viscum; species Viscum album. The sequence continues at coordinate 2,015,603,864 of OY728130.1, read as the reverse complement.
TGAATGGAAAGATTATAAGAATACAATATCAATTAAATATTTATAAAAAAAATCTTTGCAATTCTTCAACACCTTTAATATTTATTTCATTTTAAATAAAAATTATTTCATCCTTTTCATTCACAAGTTTTTTTAGAGTGTTGGATATGATAACCCTTTTAGATAATACCTCTTCCATAGAATCAACCTCTTCTTCCAACTATAACTTTTCATCCTGAAGACCCTTGATACCTATAACAATACAATCTACAACTTATTTTGGAATTTTCTTCAGATGTATGTTAAAAAAATAATAAAGATCACAAATTGATACATCATCATCACATATTAAGAAAGGTTCATCAGAAGGATCCTGATCAAGAGAATTATTGCATGTTATACTATTCATATTTCCTTCAGTTTTAAGTGTATCTACATTCAAAATCATATTATTCTTTAGCTTCATTTTCTATTTTATTCCTTTTATTTTGAGTCTTAGAAGAAATATCTATATTATTATTCTCAAGAGTATCTTCCTTTTTCTCTATCTGATGTAGCTTGCACATTTCCTAAAATATGAACTATATAAAGACTCACTTTAATATTTTGAGGGAACATACCCTCTGATGAAACTTATAGAGCCCCATGATGGGTTTACCACTAAGAGGGGGTGGATTTGTGGTTTACTTTTATGAAGTATTTTCTTTTTAATTTAACCTCTTGAACTTGTTAAATTTATCGATCTGTTTATTAATGTCTCACAGTCTCACCTCATATATAGTAATTATAACAGAGAGCATAGTACATGGTATTTACAAGGTTTGGATAAAATTACTACTCATTTCCATTTGGTTATAGCCCCCATCATGGATTCTACACTATAATATTTTTATCAATTGCAATGTTCAATACATAATCACATCGAATATTAACTCTTAACTCTATATAGAAGGTTATTTATATTGTATCCCATAGTATTACCAGAATCCAAATTGGCCTTCTCCTGAATAACATAAGAGACTTCCCTTTCTCCCAAATCTAACTGAGAGACTTCTTTTGCTCCGACTCCAACTAAGATACTCCTTATACTCCTACAACCAACCAGAAGACTTCAACTACTCCTATAACCAATCGAAATACTTCACCTTTTCTTCAAGTTTTAAACCCATATAGGGTGATATTTAATCTTACTCCATGAGCTTGCAGGATATAACTTTCTCATGTATAATTCAAGTACCTTTAACAACTGTTGATTGATTCTACTGATCTTGATCAATAATTTTGACCGCCTGTATATGACCAGTTGCCTCAGTACAAATATTCTCAGGTAATTATTCCTTATTATGTTGAATTCACAACCTCAATTTGATGTGGGCAAGTGTTTAACACAAATTATTTAATATTTTATTCAATAATAATACTTTAATGATCTCAATGCATCTTTATTCTTAAATTCTTAATTCAAGTACCTCACTTTTACTCCATGAAATCATTGCATGAGGTTCTCATATTCATAAACCTTAGCACATAAAAATTTACTATTATTATTATCACTTGTGATTTTATTCAAATTAGGTGTATTTTTCTTGTTTCCCAATGCATGTGCATGTGTTTTTTTATCACATGCATGTGCTTCCTTGTAGTCATGTACTGCATGCAAGTAGGAATGCACTTCTTCTCCTTCTCACAAACCCAAATGGGTGTAGGGTTCTTCAGCCTTGTATGCACTCCTCATTTTCTCAATAGTAAAGATGAATACCTAATTCCTTTATAAAAGTATATTTTACTATTCTAGAACAACTCAAATTTCTTTATTCTTCACTTAAGGTGATGAGTAGGTTATCAACACACGCGCATGGTAAATCTGTGAGTTCATGAAAAACCAGTGATCCTTCATGTTAGAGTAACATGAAAACCTAAAAGGTTTCACTATTATTAGTTTCTTTATGAGATCCTTGAGTATGATATTTTCATGTCTAGAAGTTGCGGGATCTTTCCTTTGCAACAACAGAGTACTTCATGAGTTTCCTCTTCACAAGACAGAAGGCTTCATGGTGCTCTATTTTTCTTCAAAAAATGAGAGCCTATCAAATATCGTAACAACTAAAGGTTCATCCCATACTTGTTATTTACAAGAAAGAATCATTGCTACCTTGCACTACCTCATCTCTGATTTTTAAGTCACATCAAGGAAGTCATGAATATCTCGCAAAATATTTCACGTCGAGGCTCAGATAAAAATACCAAAGATCTGAGTATTTTAATCTTCACATGAACTAAGTGACACTAAAAACCAAGTCGCCTTTTCTTATATGACTTTTCATTTTCTCCTCATGGTGAGTAACTCACTCACTCCTTCAAAGATTTAACTACTCTACATAATATAATGGCCTTCTGTAACTTATTTTTCATTCATCAAAATTATATTCTTCAAATATCCACATGAATTCAAGATAGAGATTGAATGCATAGAGGTTTACAACCTCATTAAGTCATAAACTTGACCTCAGAATGGCCATGGAAGGCTCAAGTTTGATTGAAATAGGTTTAACCATGAACTCTGGATAATAGAAGAACCATCGAGGGTTGGGAGGATAAAGATGATTGTGGCGCTAATCGCACAGTTGAGATCAAATTGATTGAGTGGACAATGAAATGTCTATAACATTTAATGATGGAAAAATAGTGTTGTGTCATCCCATGTCCTGCATCGATCCTCTGATCGTTCTCATGATTCTTAATAATATATCTCATTCCTGTTTTTCCTTCAAGTCGGTATTGGGGTTGGCACCTGAATACACTTCACACACAATACATGGGCAGTGACTAACGTGTTATATATATTATATAACATTATATTCATGTTTAATATGTTATATTTACATTAAAATTACATCATATAACAATATATAATGTTATATTTACATTATATTTATGTTATATAATGTTATATTTACATTATTTTCATTATATATATGTTATATAACATTATATTCATGTTATATAATGTTATATTTACATTATATAACATTATATTTACATGAATATAACGTTATGTGTGTGTGTTATATTATATTATATTTACATTATATAAAGTTATTTAATGTTATTTTGACATTATATAAATGTTATATAACATTATATGTATGTTATATTTACATTATATGTGTGTTATATACATTATATTTACATTATGGTTACATTATAAAACATTATATTTATAATATATTTATGTTATATTTTCATTATGGTCATATTATATAACAATATAATAACGTTATAGTTACATTATATTTATATTATATAGTGTTATGTTTGAGTTATATTTAAGTTATATTTATGTTATATAACGTTATGTTATATAATAAAAATATAACAAAAAATAACGTAAATATAATGGAATGTTATATAACATAAATATAACATAGATATAATATTATATAACACAAATATAATATAAATTAATGTAAATATCATGTTGTATTTACACTATATAATGTAATGATTATGTTATATTTATGAAATATAACATCATATTTTCATTATATTTATATTATATATACATTATACAATATTATATTAATATTATGTAACATCATATTTGCATTATGTTTACGTTGTATTTACGTTATATAACATTATAACATCATATATTATATTTACATTGTATATCATTATATTTACTTTATATTCACGTTATATAACATTATACTTATGAAATATATGTTATATTCACGTTCTATAACATAAATTTAATATAAATATAATGTTGTGTTTATGTTACATTATATAACATGATGTTAATGCTTAGATTTGTAAATTTCTATATATGGGCCTATTTTTTAAAAATTGAATAACAATTGATTCATTTTTAAAAGCATGATTATTATTAGGGTTGGGCTCAGGTCACAAACGATAGCCCAACCTATGGTCTGATTGGCCCAATAATAAAATATGTGTTTTTTCATAAAACTTGTAATATGTAATGTTGATAATTTTTTTATAATGTCATGTATTGATTTAAAAAATACTTGGATAAAAAATGATATTGTCAAAAAATCAAAAAAAAATGTTGCGGTAAACAAAAAAATGAAACCCTGTGTCGCTATCTCCCTAAAAGTCCCTTCTTGCACTGTTGTGGATTAGTGCCCCTTAGTAACCCTAAATTCTCACTCTTAGTTGCATAACACTCCCTCTTGCCTCCTCAAACTTTCTCTAAAATTCAGATCTAAATTTTTATCCCCCTTCCTCCTCTCATTGTGATTCATACTCTCACTATGATGCCTCTACAAACCCTCCTATCACTATGAAGTTTCCACAAACTCTCCCCTCACTTTATAGCCCGAAATGTCCCTCCTAGCATTGTGAAGCTGGGGAAAACCATCCCCTCATTTTTAATCCATTTTAAACCCTCCCATCATTGTGAATTTTACACTCCCCATCCTATCATAGTAAAATCACATCACCTGCATCATTTATCTACCACTGACTGCTGATCGACCTTTACTTTTGATCAAAGTTTTTAATGTTCAATTTTTCTTCAATAATTGACGTTTCTCTAATATTTCACCTTTCCTTCACACCCCCCTGCACACAAAAACACCACAATAATATGATATTAAGTTTTTTTTATTATTTATTTATATTTTGTGGATAATGTAGAAGTTTAACAAATTATATTATTATTTATAGAGGAAAAAAACTAATGATTTTCACAATTGTTATGTTTGTGTATTAATATTAAATTATTTTATTTATATATGAACTTAGATTTTATTTGTATTTAATCATAAATTTCATTGATTTTAAATTTTTATTTTATTTTATCTGTGTTGAGTATGTGGGTTTTATTTTTTAGGTTAGAGTATTTATATGGAAACAAAAAACTAACATGTTGGTTGGAAACCAAGGAAAACCGCCTCTAAAGTGTAGAAAAAATGTAAATTATTATTTCAATAATTTAAATAGAATTCTAGGAGGTGATTCAACATATAAAACGTCATATTTAAGTCGTAATTTATCTATTTTTCAAATATGACCAAAAGAATATATTAGATAATACAGAAGGTTATTTTCACATAAAATTGATGAAGGTGGTAGCTCTTTGACTACCTATAAATTTGATCGAGAATAATATCATTGTAATACCCCTTTTTTAGGTACTTTACACTTTTATTATGTATTTTGAGCTTATATAATCCATGAATTATGTTTTGGATTTTCTAGAGGGTTTTGGGGTGTTTTGGAAGTTTCTGTAGAGGTTCATGGTTTGAGAACAGCTAGAAGAAATCATGAACTATCTCCAAGAAACCATGAAAAGTGATGCTGGGAGTCACTGGGAAGTCGTATAGTTGGCACACAATTTATAAAAACCGTGTAGGTGCCCAAGAGAAACTATGAAAGAGTAAATGGTGGGGAAAACGCGGTTGGCATACGATTAAAAAATCATGCGATCCAACCATGTGAGAGTGTGGCCTTGAGATAGTAGTGTTTCATGGTTGGTGAATGGTTTTCCAAAATTTTAAACACAAACCATTTGTCTCCTTGGATGTTTTCCAGTATCATATTCATGGTTGACACATGGTTTGAAAAATTTTGTGACCTAAATGTGTGATGTGCAGTTGATGCTTTGAAAATTATACTTTAAGACTGATTAAGGCCCCAAATGTCTCATTTTTTCTCCTAATCTTTAGGGTCTCAAATTCCACTTCCCCCCTAGGCTCTCTTGGTGATTCCCTTTAATATGAAAATATCTTTTGGTGAATCAAAGTGTATTAGAGATCTGGAATAATCAGTAAGTCCTTGTTTTCTATCTTTCTCTTTATATACTCCCATATCCTCTCACCCAGATCATAATATATATTCTATCCTGAATATATCTATATGTTTTTAATTTTGATGAGATTTTTTCAGATCTATTAAAGGTAAGAATATTCAAGTCCATACCTGGAGTTTTTGTGTGTAGTTTCCTTGATTCCTTTAACCATTGATAGATAGGTGGATTCTCTATCATTATAATAATTATAGAACTTTAAGGCTTGGTGTTCAAATTCATTAATATTTTTTTTGTTGGAAAAATCTCTTGTTTTTATTACTAAAATCCTTGATTTTTGAATGATGTATATGTGGCATTTGATAATTTTTTTGAAAGAAATTGGTTTTCAAAAGAAATGTTTTATGTGGAATATTTTTATATAGGGACTTTGTATACATGGTATTGTGTGTTCATATGAATTTGGGATGGAATAATGGAATGAAGTTACACTATATAAATGATATGGAATAATGACATGAAATTACCACCATCAAAGAGGGGGAAAATAAGGGCATAAAAGTGACCTTGTCAAAATAGTTCACCAAGCGATGGCTTGGTGAAAGGATAATTCATCACTCACGAGTATGGATAGGTCCATGGTTTCATGTATTGTGTGTGGGGGTGAAAATGGATTAAATATTCTAAGTGGTAATAAATGGAATAAAATCTTTGTTTAATTTTTTTCATGTGTGGAACTTGTTTATGGTTTTGATATAAAATTATTAATTACTTCTCTTCTGTTTTATATAAAATTGTGCTAACTTGTTATTGTCCCAGTAGCATGATTTGAGAAGTCTTTGGGGAATTCATACTAAGTTTATACTCTCCCCCATCTTGGGAACTTTGGTGTATTTATAGATATCATATATCGAGATACAGGTAAAGGGAAAGTGTCACATTTAACTAGTGGTGCATCTTAGTGATTTCCTCCTTAGTTGGTTTTGGATATTAAGGAACTCTCTTGGTGCAATTAGTGTGATTCCACATTAGTGTTACTTCAGTGTATTTATTTGGTTTCTTGGAGTCATTTTGTATTATTTTTTATTACTAATCTAATGTTTCTATTTATTTGGTTTCCATTGAGTTGTATTGTTTCTACTCATGAATCATATAGTTGGTTTGGTTGTTTGTATTTGTCTATATAGTTGTTTTGGTCCTTCAAGGTAAATCATACCCAAACTTTCCATTTATACCTTGTATTTTATTACCAAAATTTTGTGTCTTAGAACTTGTTTATGGTTTTGATATAAACTTTTTAACTTATTCTCTTCTATTTTATATAAAATTGTTATAACTTGTTCTTTTTATAGTGGAATGTGTTGGAAAACTTTGGGGAATTCCTATTGAGTTTATACTCACCCCTACTTAGAAAATTTGGTATGTTTTAAGATATTATATATTGGGATATAAGTAAAGGTAATGTGTCACATTTCTCTAGTAGTGTATCTTGATGTTTTCCTCCTCAATTAGTTTTGGATTTTGGAGATCTCTCTTGGTGTATTTAGTGTGATAGTACATTGATGTTACTATTTTGGATGTCCTTTGGTATCTTAGAGTCATTTTTTATTACTTTTCACTACTACTATAATTTTTATATTTATCTGATTTCCTTTGATTTGTGTTAATTTACTCATGCATCATATATTTGGTTTGGTTGTTTGTATTTGTATCTATGGTTATTTTGGTTCTTCATAGAAAATCATACCCTGAATTTACATTAATAACTCGGCATTTATTATTGGCTTTTGGTTTCTTGGAAATGTCACCTAAGGTTAGTGGCACTTCTTCCTCTTCCCAATCCAATAGATGAGGGGTGGGAAGTTACAAGTGGTATCAGTCTCAGTTAGTCCATCTATTATCTTGGGATGGTATTAAGGATATAGGAATGTAAGAACTTGAAATATTTATCTTAAAAATATTTATCTAACCTTTTTATATTTAACTTCAAGTTACCAGGGTGTTTTTCATAGAAAATTGTTCAAAGAAACTTCTAGGTGTGTTGTTATCTCATCATCATCTATTTATCCAATGATTATAGCATATCACGAAATAGTACTGAGACTTACCACTAAGAATGCATTGTTTATTTTGTGTTTTATGGTTTATGGAGATGGTTAAAAGGGCTCCAATGGTTGGATTTTGAAAAGAATGGTTGTAATTTCTATTTCTTTAGTGATTTTTAATTTTATCAGCCTTCAATTTCTATAGAGTGATGATTAAATGGTGTTTTTTCTAATTATAGAAAATGGAACTAAGAAGACATTACAAAAAATAGCAAGAAGGGGTCATGGAAAATGTGGTTGCACCTGATCCACTAGTGAACCAACAACTTTTCCAAAGAATTGTTCAGCCCTTTTAAGTTATTGATAGAGGAAATTGAAATGATGAACACTAAAAAGTGAATCACTTTGTTCAATTTTAGAAATAGAATCCACCCATCTTTTGCGTGGTATTTTGAGCCTAAAAAAGTGTAAGTGTGGTTGAATATAATAAATTAAATCTTCAATTTCCTTGGTACACCATTTGAGCTAAATTTAAAGTTATTGGTGTATATGTTGGAGGATCTTGAACGAAAATGGTGTTATTTGGTTGTTTAATCTAGAGTTAACCAAGGTCTTATATGTAAGGACTTTGAATAATTGTTTAAAAAACAATTCTATCCTTACAGATTCAAAATATCAAGGATGACTGATTTCTTCAACCTAAAGAAATATAACCTATCAGTAATGGAGTACACATCCAAGTTTATAAACTTTGTTCATTTTTCTTCGAAATTAGCAGCTAGTGCATCCTTGAAGTCATGCATATTTTAATCGAGTTTACAATAGGAAATTCTCTCTAAAATAGTTTCCCTATGTATTATATATTATACAAAGATGTTTAATAGGGTGATTTTGGTAGAAAGAGATCTTATTGGGAATTCTATGGGAGGAAGTATTTCTATCTCCATGGGAACTGGTGGGAACTCTAATGCTGGGAACAAGTGAAAGAGGGATGCATATTCTCAAGGAGGTGGCGCACATCAGACTATAACCACTAAATTGGTAAATTTTACTCCAAGACTCAATAACAATCCAGGTTGTTTGTATTTTTGTTCTTTAACTCATAGTAAGTGAGATTGTATGGAACCCCCTTGAGTTTGCCACAATTGTAATCAAATGGGAAACATCCAGTGATATCATCATAGCACTCTAATTTCTAGTATTGGGGATGTGTCTCATGTTTATCATACATATTATGATTTGACTGGAAAACCTCACTAGAGTAACCCTTATATTCATAAATGAGAAATCCAGGGTGACTCTAGGAACACCATAGCTCCTCATAAAATTCAATCTCGACAAGGAAGCAAGGATCAAGGGAGTGTGAGTAAGAAATTTTATGGTGTTGAGCAGGTGATCACAGAGGATCAATATGGTCCTTTGATAGTGTGAGATACTATTCTACCCTTATGTAAGACATGTTTTTTATAGGTTCATCCCACTATTTCATTTCTTCTCATGTTATTAATTACATGGGTTTACATGTTGATATGATGCCTTCTATCTTGAAACTATAAACACCTCTCGACCAATGATAGTGTCGATCCTTTAAGTGTGCAGCGTGTTGTATAATGATTAATGAGGATGAATTGGTTTGTTATTTCTCTATTCTTGGTATGTATATCTATGAATTGATTTTGGGAATGGATTGGTTGAAATTCTTTAATCCATTACATGTTAGTTTCATAACTTCTGATGGAATTAAACATCTCATTAAAGGAGATTGGGATGTGAATGTATGTAGAGAAGGACCTTTGGTATCATTGGTTAGGAATATCTCCTATCGGTTGGAAATTATTATTTTGGAATCTATATTTTATATAAAACATAGAGGTTTTCCAGCCATCATTAACCAATTTATTGATGTCTTTCTTAAAAATTTATCTAGGTTGCCACCCAAAAGGGAGGTGTAATTTACGATTGATCTCCTACCAGGGAATATTCCTATTTCACTTCTATAATATAGGATAGAACCAATGAAAAATATAGAATTAATGTTCTATCTAGAAGAGTTGGAAATCAAAGGGCTCATCTGACCTCGTATGTCGCCATGGGTAGTACCAATTATTTTTTGTTAAGAAAACATATAGAACTCCTCAAATTTGTTTGGATTATTATAAGATAAACCAAGTTAAAATAAATAATTGATATAATCTTACATAAATTAGTGATCAATTTGATCAATTATGGTGATCCCATTGGTTATCTAAAATTTATTTACAATCAGGACATCACTAACTTCAAGTTTAGAAGGAGGACATTCTAAATACAGCCTTCAGGAGCATTATGGTCACTATGAATATGTGGTTATTCCTTTAGGTCTTATTAATGAACCAATAATTTTTATGGGATTGATGAATAAGATATTTATAAGGTATATTGAATCCTTTTTAGTGGTGTTTGTTGATGATATTCAGGTGTATTCTAGAACTAAAACTGATCATGAGAAACACTTGGCTATAGTGTTAGGTATCCTGTGAGAACATCAAATTTATGATAAGATTTCAAAGTATTATTTGTGGACACAATTTCCATGTTTCCTTGTTTATTTCATCTCTAAAATTTTATTTTCTATATATCCTAAAAATATATAATTTTTTATCTCTTGGAGACCACCAAATAATGTGTTTGAGATACATAGTTTCCTTAACTTAGTAGGATATTACCGATGCTTTTTTCATAATTTTTCATGAATTGCCTCACTGATGAAATATTTGATAAGGAAAGGTGTTCCTTTACAATAAAATTATGAGTAACAAAAATATTTCCAAGAGATTAAGGTCTGTCTTACATCAGCACTTATCCTTGAATTTTCAGAGTCAGGACAATGTTATGTAATCTATTATGGTGCATCTAGTTCTAGGTTGGGATGTGTTATCAGGAAATAAAATCATGTTATATCTTATGAATCATTAAAATTATGGATTCATGATAATAATTACCCAACACATGATTTGGAATTAGCTATTGTGGTCCATGCTTTGAAAACATGACATCATTATCTTTTGGGTGTGAAATCCATGGTGTTTGTGAATTATAAGACCTTGAAGAAAATTTTCTCATAAATGGATTTGAATCTAAGGAAAAAAATATAGATATAATATCTGAATATTTTTTAATTTTACTTTATGTATACATCGGGTAAAGAAAATGCAATATCTGGTGCATTGAGTAGGAAGTCGTATAATATATTTTCTAAATAAGATTCAGATAAATGGTAGATAATGTTAGTAATAGAAGGTGTGAATCTAGATTATGCTGAATAGGTTGATTTTGTACATTTTCTTTCTTATTTATCTTATTATTGATTTGGTTGAGAAGTTTAAATATGCTCAGACATCTGATCCCAAATGTCTAACCATGAGGTTAAAACTCAAAGGTGGGGAGACCATTGAGGGGTAGATACAAGATGGGGGATATGTGTTATGTTTTAGAGATCAATTTGTGGTCTCTAAAACTTATTAGGAACAACTTCTTAATGCCTACCACTATTTGAGATGATTTTTTCATACTAGTATTCAAAATATATATAAGCTTTTTAGAGCACAGTTTTGGTGGTTTGGCCGGAAGAGAAAATGGTAGAGTTTATCTCGAGATGCCTCACCTATTAGAAGGTAAAGGAGGATCTCCAATGACCAGATAGTATGTTTCATTATTTTTCTATTCCCATATGGAAATGGGAACAAATAGTTATATATTATATTATAGTTATACCAAAAATGGTTCAGAAACATGATACCATATAGGTGATCATGGATCAGATCATGAAGACGGCTCACTTCATCCCTATTTTTGAATCCAATATGGTGGAAGAATTGTAAAAAATCTACCTCCAAGAAGTTTTAAAGTTGAACGATGTACCAGTTTATATTGTTTCTTACTAGGACCCTAGGTTTACATATTTTTTTTAGAATTACTTATTGCAAACCCTCAAAACTCAGTTGACTATAACCATGGATTATCATCCTCAAATAGATGAAAAATTCAAATAGAATATCCAAACATTGGAATTCATTCTTAGAGCTCATGTGATGGATTTTGGAGGCTCATGAGAGGATAATATTATAAGTTCCAATCTTTTTCTAGGTATTCTCCTCTTTAAGTTTTTCATCCAATCTCTTTTGGTTGGGGTTTTCTTTGTCTTTGAGCCTTGGTGATTGAGTTTCATTCGGAGATAGAGATATTTTATTGGGTAAAATGACCTAAATTTCAAGGATGTATGAATTTTTTAATTAATTAAGTCTAGGTATAAATATGTAAAGGGGTTTTATGAGGGTTTATTGTGAGTTTGGAAGGCTTCAGGGGTGGTTTGGGCCTTTTCTATGGAAACTGAGCTTAATGTTACCTGTAGTACATTTACATGATGTGTAAATACATTACACAACATGTAACTATCTCTAGGAACAATCCATGAACCAAGTTCATGATGTTAAATTAATACACGTCATGAAGACATTACATGATTTGTAATGTTTGAGAAGGGTTAATTTCAACCAAGGTATTGTGTTTTTTGGCATAACTCATAAATAGAAAATACACAATGTGAAAGAGGGTTACACACTGTTTATTTATCATGACCAGCATTTTTAAGAGGGCAGTGCATATGATTCTTCAGTCCATCCACTGTAGTTTCTCTCTCTCAATACCTATGTGATTTCCAAGTGATTTTATAGTGACTTCCTCCATTCTGGATGTCTCATTAAATAAATTGATCTTCTATGAGTTATTTGTCTTAGGTTTTTCTTTCTCTTCCATCATTCTCTAGTTGTAGTGGTGGAATATTTGGACCACGGTTGGTTTGGGTGTTGATCTTGATCTATATGATCTAGGTTTCTTTTTGCAATCTTCTATGATTTCTTTCTTGTTGGAATTACCTGTTTGAAGCACTGTGTTAATTGTCGGTTAAAGATAGTTCATCTAAAACCTAAACCTATGGTCTATTTAATTGATCAAGTATGTGTAATATTGTGAATGTTCAGAAACAACATTTACATTAATTAATTTAATGATGAATAATGATAAATCATGTATTGGATTATTCCTTGGATCCATTTGGATTCAATGGTGTTTCAACCTGACTTGTGGCTGCCCGTTGTGTGAGCAAACCCTTGAACAATAATGAATTGGCTAATGAATTAAAGTTTTTTTAGCATGTTATGAGAACCCAGGTGATTGAATGATATATAATCACTTTGGTAATGGATTATTGTTTATCAAAATGACTAGAGATAATTTGATATAAAGGTGAAAGTGCAATTTAAAGACAAATGGAAATTTTCAAAATTAACCATTGAGGCTTATGATGTGATATTTTGATATCCTTTCTGTTAAGAATTTTGTTGTGTTTCATGTTTTAATGCTTGTATAGCAGGCTTGTCCTAGTTTCATGTTGTAATTATTATATAGAGGGATTATCCCAATTTTATGTTGTAATGCTTATATAGTGGGATTGGCCCGGTTTCATGCTGAAATGCTTATATAGAGGGCTATGCTCAGGATTCTGAAATTCTTATATAGAGGGATATGCCCATATGTTGAAATTATTATACAAAGGGGTCTTCCCGATTATCCTGATTATTCCATGGTTTGTGGTTATGGTTGGCACGACTATGCTACATGCTTAGAGATATCCCGGCATGGTATCAAAGTAGGTTGATTGTTTTATTATATTAATTGATTAATTAATACACATGTTTATCACTTTATTGAATGCACTTATTATCAAACTGGTTTTTTTTAGACACGATGGTTTTGACCTAATAATTTTTACTCACATCCTATTTAGGTTTCCATTTGGTACCTGAGTAGATTACATGGAAGCATATTTGGACAAGGGAAAGGGACCTTGTTCTTTATTGTTTCTTATTAGATGAGTTGGAGTTTGAAGATGGGACCAACAGGGGGTTCGGGACCATGGTAATTTGAGTTTATTTTGTTTCAGATGGTTCTTTTATTTATATTGCTTTAGTTTTACATTTAGATACATTTCAGGCTCTCATTACATTATTCATTAGTATTGGTTTATTTTTTTTCTCCTTTACTTCCCAATTTTATATTGTAATATTTCTGTTATTTTCCATTTCTCTGATATTTATCATTATTGGTTGTCCCACTGTGTTGTAACTTTGTACCAATGGGTATAGTCTCCCCATTATATTCATCACACCCCTACTTCTAGTTGGAAGCCTCTAGCATACGGAGAGGCACACTTGAGGTCCCATAACCAACTTGATTTGTCCATGTGAGAGAGTGTCAGGTCATGGGACAATACAAAGTGGTGCTAGAGGATACAAGTTTTTTTATATTATTTTACTATTTGGGAAATGTATAAAGGATACTAGGATGTTTTGAGACTTGGTAATAATCTTGTGCATGGGAGTAGTTAGCCCATGTATGGGCGAAATCTGAGTGCTCGGAGATGGGATTGTTCTTCATGTTTTTCACTGTTACAATTGATGTTATTTCACCTAGGGTGATTCACATGTTGTGTGATGTTATTGTTTCTTAAGATTTATACTCATGGACCAGTATAGTATGATATGAGTATTCATCCATCATGATAGGCACATAGGGATATATCTTGACATGCATTGTTCATGATAGGGACATAGTTATATCATGTGATATATTTTCCTATATAAAATTTCAAATTATATACCTATTATATCTGATAAATGAAAATTAAAGAACTTTTATTTCATGATAAAACACTTATAATCTATGTTTAGAGAGACCATGAGCTAGTGGTTCTCTGTTGTTTTCACCTATTGAGATTGACCTTGTTTTTAACCAGTGTTATAAGGAGTGTGTTTGTCTTATAGAGAAAATGAATCATTGTTATCTTCAAGTTGAGTGTAAATAGAGTGGAAATTAGCATGCTCCTAAAATAGAAAAACAAAATCTTCCTGTAGATTCTAAGGATCATATAGATTTTTAACTTCACAACAGTTTCTTAAGGTTCATACGATCCATGGGAATGGATACTGTTCATACTACGCCTTTAATGTATGAGATGATAAGAGAGTTTTAGTTAAAGAATAAGTCTATATTAACTAGGTAGGGAGGCCCCCAGGTAGCTGAGTTCTAGAAAATTCGGTCCAAATGATCTTCAAACACCTTAAGACACCCAAAAACAGGAGGGTGAAGCTTTTTTTATACATGCTTCATGGACCATCCAAGCATTGGTTGGAAATTATAAATTAATCTAGGAAAAAAGAGTAGTTATCTTGTAAGGAATTTGAGAAAAAGTTCTTGAGACACTTTTATCTAGAGATGTCGAGGGATGAGAAGACCTGTGAGTTCATACAACTGATATAGGAGGTATTTTCAGTGATGGACTACGCTGGATTTTTAACTGGCTTTTAGTGATTTGTGCCATATTTATCTACTGATGAGATCTCTAGGGTGATAATTTTTTATGATGGGATTCTTTGTGAGATCAAGTCATAGGTAAATTTCTTTCTCTTGGATATATTTTCAGATGTTATGAATCATTCACTCATCACAGAAGGGAATCTAAGAGTGGCCCCAAGTAATGTCCAAACTATTTTAGTAGAAAAATTGGGAGTTATTCTTCTGGAAGTAAGAATTTCCACTATTATATTTATTTATAAGGAAGTAGTAGGTGGATTGGTCGGGGTAGTAGGCATCCATCTTAGGACCATGTTCTGTTACAATGTGATCAGTGTGGTGGGTTGGGCCAAAAGTGGTTTTAGTTTTTGTACCCTGCTTTGGAGTGTCATGCTTGTAGTATGTTGGGTCACCTACAGAGGTTTTGTAGGGGCATGAAATAACATATCAGTGGAAGAGGATCAGGATGGGAACTATATTCTAGGAAGGACATAACTACCTCTTAGCAGACTGGTAGCTGGAGTTTCACTAGATGTTCAGGTCGAGGTAGGTTATGTGGTACCCTAGTGCATGAGTGGTAGTAATAATCATAGGTAATAACATAAGGGATTCATATTGGATCCTAGGGTAGAGGGTTTAGTCATCTACACGCTATAAAAACTACTCTGGTTAGTGTGTATATAGGACTTTCTACCATTAGAGGTACGATTCTTGCATCATATACCCTTTCTTTCATTTTGTTTGATATAGGATAATTTCATTCCATTTTATCTTCTATTTTTTAAAATATTTTGGTATTGGTTTTGGAAATCTTGGATGGTGTTTTGACCATCAATACACCATTAGGAGTGCAGTTAGATAATATCAAACATTGCGAGGTGAGTTCTCTAGAGATTGATGGTTACCATTTCTTTTAAGAACCTTTTGTGCTGGAAATGACACATTCCGATCTGATTATTTTTATGGATTTCCTAGTTCTATACCAATATCATATTGAATGTTACCAGAGGAGAGTTACCTTGTTATCTCTAAAAGAGGCAACTATTCTCGCTAGGGTGAGTGAGATATTCAAACTAGTCATGCAGGACCAATTTAGTGTAGATTGGATTGTCTCGCTATTCAGATAGTAGGTCATGTTCTAGATGATAGTGTAATGTAGTATAATACTTTCCTATGAGTGTTATATCATTTTTAGGATGTCTTTCCTAATGATTTATGCGGCTTACCACCCAAGTGAGAGATCGAGTTCATGATTGAGTTGGTGCTAGGAGCATAGCCAGTTTCTATTCATCCTTATAGAATGGAACCATTAGAGCTTTGGGAGTTAAAAGTTTTGTTGGAAGATCTGAAATCTAAAGGTTTCATACATCCTAGTACATCTCCATGGGGTTATATAGTTCTTTTCTCTAATAAAACCAATGGGACTTTGTGCTTATGTGTGGATTATCAGAGATTGAACCAAATAATGGTCAAAAATCAGTATCCCCTTCTACATATCAACAATATCTTCGATCAACTGAGAGGTTCCAAGATCTTCTTCAAGATTAATTTGATATTGATATACCACCAGTTTAGGGTGAGATCATCAGATATACCTCAGACTTCTTTTAAGAGAAGGTATGACTTGTATGATTTCATAGTGATGTCGTTTGGTCTAATGAATGCACCAATAGTATTCATGGACTTGATAAATCATATATTTCATCCTTTTCTAGATTTTTTTGTGGTGGTTTTTTTTCAATTAAATGTTATTGTACTCCCAAATAGCATATGATCATGCTCAACATCTTGACATCATCCTAAGTACATTGAGAAAGCATCATCTTTACACTGAGCTAACCAAATGAAGTTTCTAGATTAATAAACTGCACTTATTGGATCTTTTCATCTTAGAGGATGGAGTGTCAGTGAACCCATATAAATTTGCAGTTGTGTTTTCTTGGGAGAAACCCAAGAATGTCTTAAAGATTCAAATTTTTCTTGGTTTAATAGGTTATTATTGGTGATTTATCCATAACTTCTCCTATATGGAAGCACCGATGTCTAGGTTAACCAATAAAGGAGTGAAGTTTGTTTTTTCAGATGCTTATGAGAAATATTTTCAGGTGATGAAGAGTAGACTGTCCTCAACATCTATCCTCACTTTACATGTTCTGATTAAAGCATATACTGTGTATTTTGATGCATCTGAGGTTGGACTCGGAGTAGTTCTGATGTAGGGGGGTTGATTGGTAACTTATGGATCCCGAAAGTTGATAATACATGATAGGAATTACCCTACTCGTGATCTAGAGTTGGTTAAATTAGTACATTCCATGAGATTATAGAGATGTTATCTTTTGGGTGAGAGTGTTGTGGTGTACATGGACCATAAGAGCCTCAGGTGAATCTTTTCTCAGCAGGACCTGAACCTTCGGAAAAGGGGGTGGGTCAAGTCTCTTTGGTCTTTCTACTTCGAGTTGGCCTATACATTGGGAAAGGGGAATGTCTTTGTCAATTACTTAAGATGTAAGATGCATGCAAAGGTAGTGATAGAGTCTTGCAATGAGTGGTGGGTGATGGAACTCTTTCCAGACATGAATCTATATGTTCAGGAGTCTCAGGGAAGAGTGGCTCTAAATTAGACACCTATCATACCCATGCTTCTTGAATGAATCAATATAGAGTATTTATTTGATCTAAAGGAATTATTTCTGAGAGACAGATTATATGGTGGGGAGACACCATCAGGATGGTCTCTTAGTAGTGGCAATTATCTTCTTTTCTATAGCCGATTATGGGTTCCTAAGGGATTACATGAGGATCTGATGAGAGAGTTACATGCTTCTAGATGGGAAGTACATACAGGTTTGATAAATATGTATCGTGATCTCTATATAAAATATTGGTGGTCGGGAATAAATAAGGAGGTAGTGGGATTTGTGGAGAAATGATTCACCTGTCAGCAGGTAAAAGTTTAGTATCATAGGCTTGCTGGGATTTTGCAGCCTCTTCCCATTTCAGAGTGGAAATGGGATGATGTCATTGTGGATTTAGTGATAGTATTACCCATTACATATCACAATAATGATTTGGTATGGGTTATTGTATATTGACTAAAGAAGGTAGATCACTTCTTATCTATCGGGTGACATTTACTATTGATGATCTGGATAGTCTCTACATGCAAGAGATAGTTTGAATGCATGGTTTTATAAGGAGTATCATTTTTTATAGGGATCCTCATTTCACGTCTCAGTTTTGGTAGGGTCTTTATAAGGATTTGGGATCTAAGGTTCTTCTAAGTATAACCTATCATCCACAGATTATCAATTAATTTGAGAAAACTACTCAAGTTGTAAAGGATATGTTACAATCATGTGTTTGGTATTTCGATGGTTTATAGGGGAAACATATGGAACTCATAGATATTTTTTATAATAATATATTTCATGCATCAATCTAGATGGAAATTTTTGAGACTTTTTATGGTAGTTCATGTTGTTCGCCTTTTTTTGTTGGAGATGGGTGAGTCTACGCTTGTTGGACCTAGTATCATGTAGGATACATCTGATTAGGTTCAGTTGATTAGGGGGAATTTGGTAACCACTCATAGAAAGTAGAAATATTACATTGACTATTAGAGATATCCTCTGGAGTTTGAGGCAGTTCATTGTGTTTTCCTTCGGGTTTCACCTAGGTTGTGGAAACATCATATCAATAAATAGGGAATGTCGGTGCTTGGGTTTGTCGAGCCATTTGAGATAGTAGATAGGGTCAGTTCAGTGGCATACTTATTATCCCTTACATAATGTTATAGTTTCATGCATTATGTTTTTCAAGTGTAACAACTTTATAAATATCATCCTAACCCTTCTCGTGTGGTATACATCAAGAAAATTGATCTTTGTGTAGATGCTTCCTTTGAGGAGCATTCAATATGGATTGTGGACCATAGTGAGAAGTATCTCTAGGGTAAGATTATACCTCTATTTTGAGTGTCTTGGAAGCACGGGTGGGTTATGGAGGAGACCTAAGAGAGGGAGTCTGATATGTGAGCATAGTGTCCAGACTTGTTCACTGAGACCCTATAGTGATTCTTGGAGCATCTTGGGTATGAGCTATTATATGGTGAGGAGGTTTTAAGGTCCTATATTTTTTCAGGTACATCCCTCTTTTATTTTTTTCATGGAATCTATTTTGGTTGGGTTTTCCTTCTTCATTGAGAATTGGTGGTTGATTCTCATTTAGATATGGAGAGATTTTGTTAGGAAAAATAACCTAAAGTTTGGGTATGTATATATGTTTGAATTAATGGATTCTAAATATAAACATGTAAAGGGGGTATTATGAGGGTTTCCCATGATCTTATAAGGATTGGTGGGTTGTTAGAGCCATTTCTATGGAAACTGGGCTTAAAGCTGCATGCATGACATTTACATGCCATGTAAATGCATTACATGATGTGTAATTATTGCCAGGAAGAAGTTGTGAACTATGTTCATGATGTAAAATGAATAGATGTTGTGAATACATTACACAATGTGTAATGTTTGATCAGGGTTAATTTCAGCTGAGGCATCAGGATTATTTTCATAACTCTTAAATAGAAAATACACAGTGTGAAAGGGGGTTACACATCATGTATTTTTCACAACTAATGGTTTTAAGAGGGAATCATTTAGTATTCTTCATTACATCCACTTTAGTTCCTCTCTCTCAATCCCTAGGCAATTTCCAGGCAATTTTTGAGTGTCGTACTTCATTCTGGATGCCCGTTTCAAGGAATCAATCTCCAGTGAGTTGTTTTTCTTAGGTTTACCATTATCTTCCATCATTATCCAATTATGGTGCTTGAATCATTATATCATGGTTGTTTTGGGTATTGATTTTGATCTTTATGATCTAGGTTTCTTCTTGTGATATTCTACACCACCTTTCTTGTTGGTGTTACCTGTTGGAAGTAATGTGTTAATCATCGGTTAAAGGTAGGTGGTCTAACCCTAACCCTATGGTCTGTTTAATTAAGAAATTATGTTCAATATTTTGATTACATCGACACAACATGTTCATTAATTAATTGAATTATGGATGGTGATAAATCATGGATTGGATGATTCCTTAGATCCCATAGATTCAATAGTGTTGTGGCCTGACTTATGGCTACCCTTTGGATGAGAAAACCCGTGAAAAATAATGAATTGGATAATGGATTAAAGTGTGTTTAACATGTTATGAGAACCCATGTGATTGCATGATATAGAATCAATTTGGTAATATATTGTTATTTATCTAAATGACTGGTGATAATTTGATATAAATATGAAATTGAAATTGAAAGAAAAATGGTAATTTTCAGAATTAACCATTCAGTTGTATGATGTGATATTTTTATATCCTTGTTGTTATTAATTGTGTTGTGTTTTATGTTGTAGTGCTTATATAGTGTTATTGGCCCAGTTTCATGCTGTAATGCTAGTATAGCAATCTTAGACCAGTTTCATACTGAAATATTTATATTGAGGACTATGCCTGGGATACTGAAATACTCATATAGATGTCTATTCCAAGGATTTTGAAATTATTATATATAGGGTTATTATAACACCCTAAGATTACATGGTACGCTTCCTTTTAAATAATTAAATAGCTTGTTGTACACGTAACATCTAGTTCGAGCGCACCATGACCTTTCAAACTAGTCGTTTAAAAAACAGCTATGAATGGTATTAACCAAATTATGAAACTTATAAAATTTATTTTTCAAAATAGACTTTATTTTTGAGTTTGTAATATCAAAATTATCTTAGGGTGAAATTTTGGTAATTTTATGAAAAGTTTTAATTTTTGATGAATAGTGAAAAATACTACATTGTTGTTAAAAACTGACTATTTCATTTAAATTATTATTTTAATTTAAATTGATTTTAAAGTTACAACAGATAAATAATACATCTATTAATCCAATATAGTTTATTGTAATCATTTTATAATATAATTAGATATAAAAATTTATTAAACTTTTGAACGTCTCTTTTACCCGCCTTCTAGCCACATCTACGGGATTTGCATTAAACGTAATTTTACAAATTTTGGGAATTTAATTTTGAAAAATATATATACATGGTTGTAATAAGTATGAAAAATTTGGTCTAATAAGATCAAAATATTTTTTGTTGAATAGTGACTTTTGGATTTTATTTACCACGGTTAAAGGTAAATAGGGTAATTAAAAGTAAAATTAATATTATAATAATATAATATTACCCTAAAACTTGTCCTAATTTTACTATATAAGTTTTTTTAGATCAAAATAAACCTTAGGTAGAAATTATGATTTTTTTTAAGCCACTTGTGTTATATTAAGACATTTATTATATTTTATTTAAAGAATAGTTAAAAATTTCATATTCAAATATTAATAACTAAACCATTTTTAATATAGGGTTATAAATAAGATAAATTAAACTATAAATAGTCTTCATAAATATTAAATTATTATCTATATAATGATAATTTTTTATAATTTTATAAAATAAATAATTAAATTAAATGGTGACACAATAATGATGCATTAATTGAATTATTAAAGGAAGAATCAATTAAATGATATTTAAAATATTAAAATAAATATAATTTTACTTAATTAATGATATAAAATAATTTTATAAATACCATAGACATTTTATTTAAATATTATAAGTATTTTTTCTAAGTTATCATGTCGATTTAATATTTTTAAAAATGAAAATTTTGAATAGTATCAAAATTGACATAAATGATACTTTAAAATAAATAATATTTAATTAAATGTAATAAAATTCATAAAAATATTAGGTTTGGAAAAATAACTATTATAGTGTTAAATATGTCATAAATGATCCAATTTTGGTTCGTTTTTCATTTTATAGTAACTATATTAACCCTATAGTGTAAAAATGCAAGAAGACGCAGTAAGAGTTAAACTGTTTAACTAAGGGTTAAACCCAAAAGATAAGGTTAATTTTGTGACCTAAACTTGTCTAAAAAATATTTTCTGAGAGTATTTATACCTATAATCATCTTATCCTATAAATAAATAAATTTTGAGCTATTTTAAACCAAAAATCAATTTATAATAAATTTAAATTTTAAGATCTTTAAAAATTGTCCCTCGCCTCTCTTATAAAAAGGCACTTCACCTTCTATTTAATTCACACCTTCAAACCCATTTGGATCATCCAAACCCTACCCACTTCTTCTCCCAACTTTCCTTAATTCATCCTAGAGACCACACTTTGGGTATAAAACCATCCTAAGTAGTTCTTTTGAGCAATCTAAAAGGAGACACCCGAAAAGGAGATAATTGTTTTATCACCTCTTTTAAAGTTATTTTCTTCTTACAATTCTTATTTCTATATTGTTTCCATATAAAAATAATAAATAAAGTTTCACCCATATACTGAGATGTTATTATAATCATGGTATAACCATATTACTCATTTTATCCATCATACGAATAAAAATATCACCATGCGTGTGTGCGTATGGCTTATCGTCTCCAAACTGTGGTGTAATTTATCATTAAACGATACTTTATTTTGATGGGTATAATGATGATTATAATGGATATAAATAATTAATATAACATGATAATGATTATTTATAATTAATATACCATCCAATTCCATACCATTTAACCATTAATGGAATGATATCATCGCTCGTGTGTACGTAAGGCCTACCGTCTCCACGACGCGATGAGATTCATTCTCTACGTTAACCATTCAAGAATGATTATAAAATTTATATTATGAGTAAAAATAATAATTATGGATTTAATTTAATTATTAATATGAATAAAATATATCATATTCATAAAAAACATGACTTACATGACAAAACAAGAATGGGAAAATGAAGTAATTAACACACAAAACAACAGTAATACTGAAATATTATTACAAAAATGATATAAAAGGATAATATATGATATCATAAATATGTATATGGTCCTTGTATAATTTAATAACATGTTTTAACCATTATACAGGAGGTTAACTCACACTCTACCAAAGGAAAGTATAAGTTAAGGGAAATCTTAACTCAATTTCTATTCATTGAGTTAAAACATCTATGTCAATGGTTATATTATTCCAAGAATATGTGTGAATGACCTATTATTGTATTATACTGAATATCTACTTCTATTTTGTGGATTTATATTTTTCACACATAATTATTTCATTATTTATCCTCACTCTAATGATACGGTCTTTGTAAGGGTTAATTTCACAATCTCTTTACTATCCGAGATTGTTTATATATAAGTATCTACTAGGAAATATTTATCATCCATATAAATGTTTCTTAAAATGTTTTTCAAAATATTATAAACAATTATTTAAAGTCATTTTTACCCTTTTTTGACACTTTATAAATGGTTTTAAAGGAATATTTCCATCATTTTCCAAATGAGGTACTTTATAACCATTTCGACAAATTAAGGAAAGAGTGTTTTTTTTAACTTATATGGTGCAAGCGGCTATTTTCCATCGTTATAATGACTTAACATTTTGAACTTTACTTATAATATTAAAAGTTTATTTTAAAAAATAAATTCATTATTTTATAATTGTGCGGCTTTTAAATGATTTCAAAGTAAAAAAAGGGATATTTCCCTTAAAGAGTTTTAATGAATTTATTAAATTATTTTCATCTATGTCAACATCCTTTGTTGGATTTTATGATTATTTGAATTTGACTTATTATTATACAATATTCCATATTGTATTGAAGGTTTTATGATAAATTTTACTATGGATGTGCTATGTTTATATCATTCATGGTTTATGGTTAAAGTATTAACATTTTGTATGCTAGTTTTAATACGAATGTTTGTGTTCTGTTTCACCCTTTTTATAAGATGAATGCATTAGAATTTTTAAGTGAAGGGTGGGGCTTTATATATCCCCTCGATGCATTGGTAGGTCTCATGAGACAAACTAGTGTCTTGACATACGTACTTCATAGTATGGTAATGGTCTTGGCATGAGGCCTTGATTGTATAGTTATGATGTCTGACATTGTGCATTCCCTCGTTATGAAATTAGTTATTAATATTTCATGTGATTATTCGAATATTAGAATATCCATGTGAAAGTTTAAATGGAATTATTTGATTTATTATTGCCATATTTTTCTGAATACTATGTTTAAAAGGCTTTTGTTTCAGTTTTATACCTTACCTTAAAAGTTTGTGCTTATTTATGACAGCTTTTGCTATATTGTTTATCCTTACTGAGCATCTAAGCTCACCCATTTCTTATGTTTCATTTTTCCCCAGGATGTGAAGAAGTATATTATGATTGATATATAGTGATAGTCTAAGAGATATGAGAGTTTTCAAAGGGGGTAATATGTTGTTTTTAATTTAAATATGTAATATAAAACTTATGTTTGTATCTAGTATTTATAATGCTACTAAAATGATCGGTCCTTCGAGATTTGATTTTCTTATGATCACGATAATTTAATAAAATAATTCACCGACTTTGGGTAGCTGGGGTCAGGGCGTTATAGTCAGTATCAGAGTAATTGTAGTACAAACCTTAGAAACTAGATTTATAAAACAACTTTTATTAAAGAACATTACCCTAAGATAGACTTTAAGGATAAGTATAAAAGAACATCCTAGAATTTTGGTAATGTAGATATTATGTGGGTATTCCTAGAAAATACATCCCTATTTGGATAATAAAAGTGGATGTGGTTCTGGAACAGATGTACCTAGGAGTCATAACTATGACAAGGTGTTCTGGCCTTGACTCGGGGTAACCCGATACATGACAACGGGTCTTACTTCGCACCTGGTTTGACACTTAAGGGGGATATTCTTAGGATAATTCAAATTTTCATTGAAAAAAAAATGAAAAAATTTAATATAAGATGCGAATGAATAACCTTGGTGAAATCTAAGGTGTTTTAGATTGAAAATAAGGTGTCATGATATTCTTTAAATGATTTTACGAGTGTTATTACCCACACTCTGTTTTTTGGTTTTAGTCAATGGATGGATCCCAAAGAATTCATATTAACATCAAACATGATGGAAAAGCTGGAAAAGGTGGTGGTGATGAGCAACCAAGTGGAATGTTTATAGGCATGAAATATATCATGTTTATTCCTAATTAGTTTTCCAAAAATATTATTAACAATATATACATTAACCAACTCCTGAACATACCAAATAAGAGAAAGGTGGAGCATGCTAAGAGCTCCAGTGGTGGAGACCATAGAGAAAAGAAATCTCAATTTCCATCATATAGGAAATATGGAAGGAGACACCCAGGAAAGTGTCTCAATGGAACAAATAAATTCTTTATGTGTGGGAAATAAGGACATAAAGCAAAGGATTGTCGAGGAAAAATGAAAAGTACAATGAAAGAAAATAAAACTGAACCTTAGTATTCATTTACAATAATTTTCTGTAAATATAGGGGACCTGGGCATTACCTGATTCAATTCTCTATTCTATAGGATAACCACTAGTCCAAGTAAGGGGCTATATAGAAATAAATGGATGATGAAATGTTTAAAAGTAATGATGGTCTTTTGATGATGGGATTATTTTAGAAGACATTATTTTAGTTTGTGTAACCATGATGTTATTATATGAAAGTGTTATTCGAGGAAGAGATTATCTTTTCTAGTGTGGACATAATTATAAAGGTATAAATAACCTTCAGGGTTTATATGATTTGGAGTTAATTATGAGATATTGCATTTTAGCATGCAAAATGAAATAGGTTAAAATATTTTATGGTTATTTTTTTAGATTTTATCTCATTTTTGTAATGTTATAAAAATTATATAGTTTTAGAAAAAGGAAAACCCACAGGAAGGGTGACAACCCATCACATCCAGGAAGGTCATGGGTCTCGAACCCACAAGTGAAGGACGACATGGGTACAACGCATACCACTAGCCTACATTAATTCTCTAATTACCTGACCCCAATTACCCAGAGTCGGTGCATTATTAAATAAAATTGGAATGATTACAAGGAATCAAGTCCCAAAGGACCGATCAGTTTAGCAGTCTTGGAAAATAGATTATATACATGAATATTAAATTACACCTTAGAAAATAAAACACAACATAACTGATCCTTTGATAACACCATTAATCCCCTAGATTAACCTTGCTTATCAATCATAATACACTTCTTGGAATCCTGGGAAAATAAAACATAAGAAAGGGGTGATCTCAAATGCTCATTAACGGTAAGAAATACAGCGGAAGGTAACATAAACATTTGGCAGGGTGAGTAATTTAAAACACATGCCTTTTAAAATAATAAACATGAACACATTATTGTAGGAATATGAGATGAGTAAATAATTCTATAATAAAACATAGTCATGGGTATTCTACTTGTCTAATAACCACATGAACCATCAATAATATTTTCATAATGATGGAATATATAATGTCGAACATTCTGAAACATCTTGTCAAGGCCTCATCCAAGACTTCTAAAAATGATTTAGGCCTCATCCAAAACCATATATCAAATTGTGAAAGGCCTCATCCAATTCCCCTTCTAATTGTTTTATGAGACCTACTGATACACCGAGGAGATATAGAAGGCTCCACTTTTCACTTACTAAATCCAATACATTCCTCATATGAAAAGGTTGAAACATAACATAAACATTCATATTAAAATTAGCATATAAAATGTCCATACTTTAACCCTAAATCATTAATGGTATAAAAATAACACATCCACTGAAAAAATATATCACAAAACCTTCAATAAAATATGGAATATTTGTATCATATTAAATCAACCTCGATCAAGAATAATATCCCATAAAGGATGTTGACATAGTTGAAAATGATCAGTAAAAACCTTTGAGAAAAATATCCTTTTTTCATTAAATCATTTAAAAGTCACATAATTTATAAATGAAGTCATTTAAAAGATAGTTTTGAATCAAATTTTCCCATAACACTTTGAAAATTTTGAAAGAAATTAACATTTTAAAACATTCATGTCCATATAAATAAATCCTTAAAACCATTTTGAAAACATGGACATTAATGAGAAAGGTTTAGAAGAATAAATCTTTAAAACATTTAAAATGATTTTTTAGTAAAATTTACCTTAAAAATAATCCCTTTTAAAACTCTTTTATGAAAAATGTACATGGATAATAAATATTTCCCAGTAGATACTAATGTAAAAACAACCTCGGATAATAAAGAGATTGTGAAATTAACCCTTACCATGCACTTTTCTTTGGTCGAGGGTACTTTTAACCTCCAGTATAATGACCATAGTATGTTATTAAATTATACCACAACCATATTCATATTTATTATATCATACATGATTCATTTATGACTTTATACTACCCATTTAATAATGATTTCCATGTTAAATTAACATTTTGGGTAATAATCGTTCTCTTTATCGTACATGTTTTAACTTGTTATTCTTGATCGTATCATTTAGATAATGATTTAAATACTTATAGAAAATAAAACTTGATTTATATATCATATATATTTAGAATATAAGTAATTATAATAGATAGATATATGAAATGGAAGACACCATTTATGGAGACGGTAGGTCGTACGTACGCATAAACGTTGTTTCCGTTTTCATATCGTATTGAACAGAAGTAAGTGAATAAGATATATATAAGTACATACATATATATATATATATCCAGTATAATTATTATGTCATATATTACATACTTATTAATAATATATATTTTTATAATCATTGTTGAATGGTGAACTTGGGAATGAATCTCATCGCGTCGTGGAGACGGTAATTTGTGCGTACGCACGAGCAACAATATCATTATATTGATGGTGAAATAGTATGTAATTTAATGTTATATCATATATAAAGAATCATTAACATGTTATATTTATTATTTAAATCAGTTATTCTCATTATTATACCCATCCAACTAATTAAGTGTTTGAATAACAAACTACACCATGACGTGGAGACGGTAATCCGTACGTACGCACGTATGGTGACTTTGTCATTTATAGGATGGATAGAATAATTAATATGGTTGTAAAATATTTATAATAACATCATAGTATGTAGGAGGTACTAGAGTTATTATTTTTTTTATGGAAACAACAAAGAAAGAACAAGTGGAAGAAAAAAAGAACTTGAAAGAGGGTGATGAAATTATTACCTCTTCTTCGGGTGTTTCCTTTTGAGTTGATCAAAATGGATCTTTAGGTTGGATTTTTGATAAAATTAATGACTCTAGGTTGATTTGAGGGAATTTGGGAGGATATTTGGGCAGGTTTTGTCCCATCCAAATGGCTTTGGAGGTGTGATTTTGAGAGAAGGGGAAGTGCCCTTTTATAAGAGAGGTGAAGGTCACTTTAGGAAAATCTTGAAATATTATTTTATAATAAATTCATTTTCGATTTATAATGGATCAAAAATGATTTATTTATAGGATAATGTGTTTATGGGTCGAAATAATCTCAGCCAATATGTTTTAGACAATATTAGGATACCATTTTAACCTTGTCTTTTAGATTTAACTCTTATTTAAATAGTTTAACTTTTACCACGTCTTCTTGTATTCTTACACTATATGGTTAATAAACTTACTATAAACTTCCAAGAGAACATAAAGTGGATAATTAATGACATATATAATATTATTTAAGGACTTTGGCCAAATTTTAGATTTTTAGTAATATTATATCAACCAATATCGTATTTGTTTTAAAAAAATAATCTATGTCAATTTTGACACTATTTGGTATTTGGTATTTGTGAAAGTCATCACAAATTTATTACTTAAAAAAAGTTACATTGAATCAACCCTGAAATGTAATATTCACCTATAAAATTCATGTATGTCATAAAAACTTTGAAATTATATTTATTTTAATATTTATAATACCATTTATTTTATTCTTTCGTTAATAAGGTAATTATTGTATCATCATTGTGTCCTAAATAAATTTAATTATTTAATGTATAAAAACTATAAATAAAATACCATGATTTATTAAATATTTTTATCTTTCTAATTAATATTTATAGTCGAATTTATCTTATGTATAACCCTATATTAAAAATGGTTTAGTTATTAAACATTGAATTTAACACTTTTAACTCTTCTTTAAATAAAATAACAATAAATATCCTAATCTAATCCAAGTGGACCTAAAGGATCATATTTTATTCTTAAGGTTGTTTTTTGGTCTAATTACACTTATCCAATAGAATTAGGACATGTGTTGTGGTAATTATAATATCATTTTTACCTTTAATTACTCTATTTACTTTTAACTGTGGTAAATAAAAGTCAAATGTTACTATTAACCAAAAATTATTTTCATCTTATTGAACCAAATTTTACTTACTGATATTAACCGTTTCTCTTTGATTTTTTAAATTCAACTCACAAAAGCGATAAAATTAAGTTTTATGCAAATTTGCAAATGCTCCTAGAAGGTGAGTAAAAAACGTTAAAAAGTTTAACAAAATTTTATACATCTAGTTTTATTATAAAATGACTCCAATGAATTACATTGAACTTATAGAGGTATTATATATATATTTTTACTTAAAATAAATTTAAATAAAATAAATAATTATTTAAATAAAAATTCAGTTTTAAATAATAACACAGTGTTTTTCACTATTCATCAAAAATTGAAAGTTTTCTGAAAAATACCAAAAATTCACCCTAAGAAAATTTTGATATTATGAATTCAAAAATTAAGACTATTTTACCAAATTAAAAACATATAATTTTAATTTATTAATTTATAATTAATTCCTATTGTCAAAACCAAAAATTTGGTTTTTAAAAAGTAAAAACTATCAAAAGATTGACATGTGTTTATGTCAAATTTAAATTTAAAATTAGTTATAATGACCTACATTGTATTAAATGATAAAAATATAATATAATTATACATACAAACCATTCAAATGTATAATTTAACACTTTAAATTATTTTGATTAAAAAAGTTGTTTTCGTTTAAAATTTAGAATTTTTCAATATTCATCAAAATATGAAAGTTATTCGAAACATACCAAAAATTTATCCAAACTAAATTTTTATTTCTCGATTATAAAGAAGAATTTAATTTCATTAAATTGAATATATAAAAGTGTCAAATATTTGTTTTAAAAAGGATTCTCCATTAAATAGGCATTAAAATTGCATTTCTTAAAAAATACTTCTTTTATCTGAAAAATTGAATTTGTCCTTATAATATATCTAATAATCACAAAATATGAAGGTTAAAATTATATAGGATATATATAAAATTCAAAATGCGGTAAATAATTTTCATAACAACTTTTTGAACAGCTAGTTTGGTAAGTTGTGGTGCGCTCGAACTCGTTGTTGTGTGTAGCGCAAGTTATTGAATTACTTTGAAGAGATAACATACCATGAAATCTTGGGGTGTTACATTCTCTCATCCTTTAATAAATTGAGTCCTCACAATTTGAAATTGTTCTTCGAAAATAAAAGGTTAAAAATAGAAAAATACCATTGTGGAAAACCCACATTGGAAATTGGTTCAATAAAATTTAGTCTTAATAAGAGGGAAAGGGAAATCAAAAAATCACCACCAAATTATGATCTCGATCATGAGAACGTTGGTGGAAATTAGAGACACATAATTGGCAGGAAAACGTAAATATTTATAGGTAGTGATTAAGGTCATCAATCACAAACAAGTGTACAATTGAGGGCCTCAAAGCCATCGATCTATGATGATTTAAAATATCTTTAGTTCAAAAAAACATAAGGTATTAGGATAACACATTTTTTGTTTTAAAATTTCTTCCCTAAAGTTTAAGAATTAATTTATTCATATAATAATAGAGATAAAAATATACTTTACAAGTAGAGTTTCATCATTCAACTAATTCCTACCACAAACTCATATTTCACTCCAAAAGATAATAGAATTCAAAAATATTATGTTTATCCTAATCATATAAGGTTCTAAAAATAATTAATTTATAATTAATTTTTAGATTATTTTAAAAAAACTAAATTATAAAAACTAGTACATCACGTAGGCCAGTGGTAGGTGATGCACCCTTTTCGCCCTTCGGTTGCGGGTTCAAGTCTCGTGACCTTGTCGGACGTGACGGATTGTCGCCCGACCTCCGGGTTGTCCTTTTTATGAAAATCCAAAGATAATCTCAAGAAATTACTTAACCTTAACAATAGTATCCAATGTCAAACTTAATCGATACCAAACTTTACACTTATCCAAAATACTTCTATCCAAATTCACAGTCCAAGATTTATAAGGAAGGTAAACACAATGAAGATCCTTTTTCCACATAATAACATGTGAATAACTCCATCATGTATTCTTTTAAAACATTGTAACACCTTGAATTACCATAAAACCTTATTGATTACATTCATGCTCCCTTATTCCTTATAGAATACTGGATATACTCCTTCTATACAAAAATGTTGTAAACTCCAACAATGATATAATATACAAAACATAATTAGTTTCAAGGTAGTAAAGAATATCCAATATAATTTATCCAAATAAATCACATATTATTCAAAAATCACTACCTCACTATTAGAACTATATTATGGATTATCTTTCTCTCAACCATATATTTTCCAAAAAAGTTAACCTGCTATTGAGTCACTTTTCTTGGTTCCACACAATCTCAAGTCCTCAATGAAATAGTACTGTATTACAATCCTTATATACTCCATAATTCTTATAACATGTACATCATTAATACAATACTCAAATGACACAATACTTTAATAACAACATAAAAACTCTAATCATTCCTCTTTATCTTCGGTAGTATCATAACTTGATTATTATCCAATAGCAGCATTTGGGGTATACTCTGATGATTTGGACCTTGATTTGCGTAGTGTCCCAACTCCTTGCAGATGAAGCATTGTACATTTGAAACATTTTTCTTAACCTTGAAATCACGTACTTGGTGTCCTTTTTCTCCACACTTATAACAAACTTCCATTCTCTTCAAGAATTTACTAAGGTGATTCTTTCCACAGTTATCACATGTGGGAAAATCCTTCTTTCCCCTATTCCCTTTATCCATATTTCTCTCTTTAATCCTTTTCTTCTCTTGCTTCCCTTTAAAGCCATAGGACTCAAATAATTCTTTACTTATCTTATTAACACATGATATTATTTCTTCATATGATGATAATACGTGGGAGACTATTTCCCTTCAAAATGTTGGCTTAATACCATGAAATATATAATCCTTCTTAATCTTTGGATCATGCGTATTGTTGGAGTTTTCATTCCTTCTACTAGGAACCATTGCTAAACAATGGAATACACTAGGTTAGTTTATGAATCGCAATGCATAATTCCAAACTTGTAAAATTCCTTACGTAAAATGAAAAGATTATACATATAATCTATAATCATAAAATGTTTTCTTTGAGGTAGTATTTACTCCTAAATCCTTCATAATGGCTTGTAATGAAAATTAGAATTATCCTAAGCATATCCCCTGGGAGTTTTGTAACCAAGAGTGCAGCAAGTCCTATTTTCGTGTACCAGGATACCCTAAATCAAGCCTGAAACTCCTTGTCGGAGTTTTTACTCCTAGGTACATCTGTGCCAAAGCCGCATCTACCTGCTCATATCTAGATTGAGATTTATTTCTTGGAAAATACACAAAATCTATATATTACCAAAATTCAAGGAAGTTATTTTATACTTATCCTCAAAGTCTATCTTAGGGTAATGTTATCTAATAAGAGTTTATCTAAATCTATTTTAAAGGTTGTTGCTAAACTTCCTCTGATACCAACTACAACACCCTGACCCCGGTTACCCAGAGTCAATGCATTATTACATAACATTAGCATGATTACAAGGAGTCAAGTCCCAAATGACCGATTAGTTTAGTAGTATTGGAAAATATATTACATACATGAACGTTACATTACACCTTAGAAAATAAAACACAACATAAATGATCCTTTGAGAATTCCATTAATACCCTATCTTAACCCTGATTATCAATCATGATACACTTCTTGGAATCCTGGGAAAATAAAACATAAGAAAGGGGTGAGATCAAATGCTCAGTAACAGTGAGCAATACAGTGAAAGGTAACATAAACATTAGGTAGGGTGAATAAGTTAAAACGCATGCCTTTAAAAATAATAAATATGAGCATTTTATGGCAGGAATATGAGATGAGTAAATAATTCCATAATAAAACATAGTCATGGGTATTCTACTAGTCGAATAACCACATGAACCATCAATAATATTTCAATAATGAGGGAATGTATAATGTCAGACATTCTAAAACATCTTGTCAAGGCCTCAGACAAGAAGTCTAAAATGATTTAGGCCTTGGAAAAACCATATATCAAATTGGGAAATCCCACAGCCAATTCCATGTCTAATTGTCTCATGAGACCTACCTATGCATCGAGGATCTATAGCGGGCTCCACCGGTCACTTACTAAGTCCAATACATTCCTCATATAAAAATGTTGAAACATAACATAAACATTCGTATTAAAACTAGCATACGAAATGTCAATACTTTAACCCTAAACCTTCAATGGTATAAAAATAATACATACACAGTCAAATATATCAAAAAACCTCCAATACAATATGGAATATTTTTATCATATTAAATCAACCTCGATGAAGAATAATATCCCGTAAAGAATGCTGACATACTTGAAAATGATCAGTAAAAAACTTTGATAGAAATATCCCTTTTTCATGAAATCATTTAAAAGTCACATAATTTATAAAGGAAGTAATTTAAAAGATAGTTTTGAATCAAATTTTCCCATACCGATTTGAAAATTTTGAAAGGAATTAACATTTTAAAGCATTCATGTCCATATAAATAAATCCTTAAAACCATTTTGAAAACATGGACATTAATGAGAAAGGTTTAGAAGAATAAATTATTAAAACATTTAAAATTATGTTTCAGTAAAATTTCCCTTAAAAATAATCACTTTTAAAACTCTTTTATGAAACATTGACAGGGATAATAAATATGTCCCAATAGATACTTATGTAAAAACAATCTCGGATAATAAAGAGATTGTGAAATTAACCCTTACCTTGCACTTTCCTTTGGTCGAGGGTACGTTTAACCTTCTTTATAATGGCCATAGTATGTTATTAAATTATACCAGAACCATATTCATATTTATTATATCATACATTATTCATTTATGACTTTATACTACCTATTTAATAATGATTTCCATGTTAAATTAACATTTTGGGTAATAATCGCTTTCTTTATCATAAGTGTTTTAACTTGTTATTCTTGATCGTATCATTTAGAATATGATTTAAATAATTCTAGAATATAAACCTTTATTTATTTATCATATATATTTATAATATAAATATTCATAATAGACAGATATATGAAATGGAAGACACCGTTTATGGAGACGGTAGGTTGTACGTACGCATAAACAATGTTTTTGTTTTCATATCGTATTGAACGAAAGTAATTGAATAAGATATATGTAAGTACATACATATATATATATATATATATTATCATTATTATTTCATATATTACATACTTATTAATAATATATATTTTTATAATCATCGTTGAATGGTGAACGTGGGAATGAATCTCATCGCATCGTGGAGACGGTAATCCGTACGTACGCGCGAGCAAAAATATCATTATATTGATGGTGAAATTGTATGTAATTGGATGTTATAAAGAATCATTAACATGTTATATTTATTATTTACATCAGTTATACTCATTATTATACTCATTCAAATAATGAAGTGTTTGAATAACAAACTACACCACGATGTGGAGACGGTAAGCTGTACGTACACACGTATGCTGAATTTTTCATTTAGAGGATGGATAGAATAAAGAATATGGTTGTAACATATTTACAATAAAATCACAATATGTATGAGGTACTGGAGTTATTTTTTTTGTATGAAAACAACAAAGAAAGAATAAGTGGAAGATGAAAAGAACTTGAAAGAGGGTGGTGAAATTATTACCTCTTCTTCGGGTATTTCCTTTTGAGTTGATCAAAAGGACTCTTTAGGTTCGATTTATGATCAAATTAAGGACTCTAGGTTTATATGAGGGAAGTCGGTTGGATATTTGGGTAGGTTTTGGTTGATCCAAATGGCTTTGGATGTGTGATTTTGAGAGAAGGGTAAGTGCCCTTTTATAAGAGAGGTGAGGGTCACTTTAGGAAAAGCTTGAAATATTATTTTATAATAAAATCATTTTCGGTTTCTAATGGCTAAAAAATTATTTATTTCTAGGATAAGATGGTTATGGGTCTAAATAATCTCAACCAATTAGTTTTAGACAAGTTTAAGCTACCATTTTAACCTTATATTTTAGATTTAATTCTTAGTTAAATAGTTTAACTTTTACCATGTCTTCTTTTATTCTTACACTATATGGTTAATAAACTTACTATAAACTTCCAAGAGTACCCCAAGTGGTTCATTAATGAAATATATAATATTAGTTAAGACCTTTGTTTAAACCATATATTTTTAGGAATATTATATCAACCAATATAGTATTTATTTTAAAAATTAATTTATATCAATTTTGACACTATTTGGTATTTGGTTTTTGTGAAAGTCATCACAACTTTATTACTTCAAACAAGATACACTGAATCAACCCTAACATGTCATATTTACCTATAAAAAAATTTTATGTCATAAAAACTTTGAAATTATTTTTATTTTAATATTTATAATACCATTTATTTGATTCTTTCATTAATAAGGTAATTATTGTATCATCATTGTGTTGTAAATAAATTTAATTATTTAATGTCTAAAAATTATAAATAAAATACCATTATGTAGGAAATATTTTTATATTTATAATGAATATTTATAGTCTAATTTATCTTATGTATAACCTTATATTAAAAATGGTTTAGTTATTAAACTTTGAATTTAACACTTTTAACTCTTCTTTAAATAAAATAATAATAAATGTCCTAAACTAATCCATGTGGACCTAAAGGATAATATTTTATTCCTAAGGTTTTTTTTGGTCAAATTACACTTATCCAATTGAATTGGGACATGTTTTAGGGTAATTATAATATCATTTTTACCTTTAATTGTCCTATTTACTTTTAACTGTGGTAAATAAAATTCAAAAGTTACTATTCACCAAAAATTATTTTCAACTTATTGAACCGAATTTTACTTACTAATATTAACCTTGTTTCTCTAATTTTTGAAATTCAACTTACAAAATCGGTAAAATTAAGTTTTATTCAAATTTGCAAATGCTCCAAGAAGGTGGGTAAAAAAACGTTAAAAAGTTCAACAAAATTTTATATATCTAATTTTATTATAAAATGACTCCAATAAATTAAATTGAACTTATATAGGTATTATATATATATTTTTTGACTTAAAATAAATTTAAATAAAATAAATAATTATTTAAATAAAAATTCGGTTTTAAATAATAATGTAGTGTTTTCACTATTCATTAAAAATTGAAAGTTTTCAGAAAAATATAAAAAATTCACCCTAAGATAATTTTGATATTATGAATTCAAAAATGAAGTCTATTTTACCAAATTAAAAACATATAAGTTTCATTTATTAATTTAGAATTAATTCCCGTTGTCAAAACCTAAAAGCTTGTTTTTAAAAAGTAAAAACTATCAAAGTATTGACATGTGTTTATGTCAAATTTAAATGTGAAATTACTTATAATGACCTACATTGTATTAAATGATAAAAATATAATCTAATTATACATCCAAACCATTAAAATGTATAATTTAACACTATAAATTTTTTCGATTAAAAAAGTTGTTTTCAATTAAAATTTAGTATTTTTCAGTATTCATCAAAATATGAAAGTTATCAGAAAAGTACCAAATATTTATCCAAACTAAATTTTTATATCCCAATTATAAAGAAGAATTTAATTTCATTAAATTTAATATAAAAAAGTGTCACATATTTTTTTAAAATTATTATCCATTAAATAGGCGGTAAAATTTTATTATTTGAAAAATACTTATTTTATATGAAAAATTGAATTTGTCATTATATTATGTAAAAGAAACACAAAATATGAATGTTAAAATTATATAGGATATATATATAAAATTCAAAATGAAGTTAATACTAGTCATAACCACTTTTTGAATGGCTAGTTTGGTAAGTCATTGTGCGCTCGAACACGTTGTTGCGTGTAATGCAAGTTATTGAATTACTTTGAAGAGATAACGTACTATGAAATCTTGGGGTGTTACATTCTACCCTCCTTAAATAAATTTCATCCTCACAATTTGAAATTGTTCTTCGAAAATAAAAGGTTAAAAATAGAAAAATATATTTGTGGAAAACCCACATTAGAAATTGGTTCAATAAAATTTTGTCTTAATAAGAGGGAAAGGGAAATAAAAAAGTGACCACCAAATTATGATCTCTATTAAAAGAAAATTGGTTGAAATTATAGGCACATAATTGGAGTAAAAATGTAAATATTTATAGGGAGTGATTGAGGTCATCAATCAAAAACAAGTGTACAATTGAGGGCATCAAAGCCATCGATCTATGATGTTTTAAAATATCATCAGTTCAACAAAACATAAGGTATTAGGATAACACATATTTGGTTTTAATATCTCTTCCCTAAAGTTTAATAATTAATTTATTCATAGAATAAGAGAGATAGAAATATACTTTACAAGTAGAGTTTCATCCTTCAACTAATTTCTACCAGAAACTTGTTTTTCACTCCAAAAGATAATAGAATTCAAAAATATTCTGCTTATCCTAATCGTATAGGGTTCCAAAAATAATTAATTTATAATTCATTTGTCATGCTATTTTAAAAAAACTACATTATAAAAACTAGGAAATCACGTAGGCCAGTGGTAGGTAATGCACCCTTGTCGCCCTTTGGTTGCGGGTTCAAGTCTTGTGGCCTTTCCAGATGTGACGGGT
The DNA here is from genome assembly GCA_963277665.1 of Viscum album. Classification (NCBI taxonomy): domain Eukaryota; kingdom Viridiplantae; phylum Streptophyta; class Magnoliopsida; order Santalales; family Viscaceae; genus Viscum; species Viscum album. Next base: position 2,015,565,672 of record OY728130.1, on the reverse strand, counting down.
TGTCACTCAACCTCTAGGTTTTCCTTTTTATGACAATCCAAAAATAATTTATAGAAATGATTTAACCTTAACAATAGTATCCAATGTCAAACTTAATCGATTCAAACCTTTAGACTTATCCAAAATACTTCTGTCCAAATTCACATTCCAAAATTTATAAGGAAGGTAAATGCAATGAAGATTGTTTTTGTCACATAATAACATGTAAATACCTTCCTCGTGTATTCTTTTAAAACACTGTAACACCCTAAATTACCATAAAACCTTATTGACTACATTCATTCTCCCTTATTTCTTATAGAATACTGGATATACTCCTTCTATACAAAAAATTTGTAAACTCCAACAATGATGGAATATACAAAAGATTAATTAGTTTCAAGGTAGTCAAAAATATCCAATATAATTTATCCAAATCAATCACATATTATTCCAAAATAACTACCTCACTATTATAATCATGTTATGGTTTATATTTCTCCCAACCATGTATTTTTCAAAAAAAATAACCTAAAATTAAGTCACTTTTCTTGGTTCCACAAAATATCAAGTCCTTAATGAAATATTACTGCAGTATAATCCTTATATACTCTATAATTATTATAACATGTACATCATTAATACAATACTCAAATGACACAATACTTTAATAACAACATAAAAACTCCAATCATTCATCTTCATCTTCGGTAGTATCATAACTTGATTATTATCCAATAGCAACATTTGGGGTATACTATGATGATTTGTACATTGATTCGCATAGTATCCCAACTCCTTACAGATGAAGCCATGTACATTTGAAACATTTTTCTTACCCTTGAAATCATGTACTTGGTGTCCTTTTTCCCCACACTTATAACAAACTCTCATTCCCTTCAAGAATTTACCAAGGTGATTCTTTCCACAGTTATCACAAATGGGAAAATCCTTGTTTCCCCTCTTCCCTTTATCCATCTTTCTCTCTTCCATCCTTTTCTTCTCTTGTTTCCCTTCAAATCCATAGGACTAAGATAATTCTTTACTTATATTATTAACACATGATACTATTTCTTCATATGATGAGAATATGTGGGAGGCTATTTCCCTTCTAAATGTTGGCTTAATACCATGAAAGATATAATCCTTCTTAATCTTTAGATCATGCGTATTGTTGGAGTTTCATTCCTTCTACTAGGAACCATTTCTAAACAATGGCATACACTAGGTTATTTTATGAATCACAATGCATAATTCCAAACTTGTAAAATACCTAACATAAATGGAAAAGATTATGAATATAATCTATAATCATAAAAAAAAATTATTTGAGGGAGTATTTACTCATAAATCCTTCATAATGGCATGTAATGAAAATGTGAATTATCCAAAGAATATCCCCCTGAGAGTTTCATGACCAAGAGTGCAGCAAGGCCCATTGTCGTGTACCAGGATACCCCGGGTCAAGCCCAAAACTCCTTGTCGTAGTTTTCACTCCTAGGTACATTTTTTTCAGAGCTACCTCTACCTTCTCATTTCTAGATAGGGAATTATTTCTTAAAAAATACACAAAATCTCTATATTACCAAAATTCTAGGAAGTTCTTCTATATTAATCCTCAAAGTCTATCTTAGGGTAACGTTCTCTAATCAAAGTTTATCTAAATATATTTACAAGGTTTTTCTAAACTTCCTTTGATACCAATTGTAACACCCCAACCATAATTAACCAGAGTCGATGCATTATTACATAACATTGGCATGATTACAAGGAATCAATTCCTGAGGGACCGATTAGTTTAGCAGTATTGGAAAATAGATAGCATACATGAACGTTACATTACACCATAGAAAATAAAACACCACATAAATGATACTTTGATAATTCCATTAATACCCTAGATTAACCCTTCTTATCAATTATAATACATTTCTTCGAATCCTGGGAAAATAAAACATAAGAAAGGGGTGAGCTCAAACGCTCAGTAATGGTAAGCAATACAGCAGAAGGTAACATAAACATTAAGTAGGGTGAATAATTTAAAACACATGCCTTTAAAAATAATAAACATGAACACTTTATGGTAGGAATATGAGATGAGTAAATAATTACATAATAAAACATAGTCATGGGTATTATACTAGTTAAATAACCACATGAACCATTAATAATATTTTCATAATGAGGGAATGTATAATGTCGGACATTCTGAAACATCTTGTCAAGGCCTCGGCCAAGACGTCTAAAAAATATTTAGGCCTCAGCCAAAACCATATATAAAATTAGGAAAGGACTCATCCAATTCCATGTCTAATTGTCTCATAAGACATACCGATGCACCAAGGAGTTATAGCAGGCTCCACCCGTCACTTACTAAGTCCCATATATTCCTCATATGAAAAGGTTGAAACATAACATAAACATTTGTATTAAAACTAGCATATGAAATGTCAACACTTTAACCATAAACCATGAATGGTATAAAAATAACACATCCATAGTAAAATATATCACAAAACCTTCAATACAATATAGAAGATTTGTATCATATTAAATCAACCTCGATCAAGAATAATATCCCGTAAAGGATGTTGACATAGTTGAAAATGATCAGTAAAAATCTTTGATAGAAATATCAGTTTTTCATGAAATCATTTAAAAGTCACATAATTTATAAAGTAAGTCATTTAAAATATAGTTTTGAATCAAATTTTCCCCATACCACTTTGAAAATTTTGAAAGGAATTAACATTTTAAAACATTCATGTCCATATAAATAAATACTTAAAACTATTTTGAAAACATGGACATTAATGAGAAAGTTTTAGAAGAATAAATCTTTAAAAAAATTTAAAATTATGTTTTGGTAAAATTTTACTTAAAAATAATCCCTTTGAAAACTCTTTTATAAAACATGGATAATAAATAATGATTAACCATTACCTTGCACTTTCCTTTGGGTCAAGGGTATGTTTAACCTCTTGTATAATGACCATATTATGTTATTAAATTATACCAGAACCATATTTATATTTATTATATCATACATTATTCATTTATGACTTTATACTACCCATTTAATAATGATTTCCATGTTAAATTAACATTTTGGGTAATAATCGCTTTCTTTATCGTACTTGTTTTAACTTGTTATTCTTGATCATATCATTTAGATAATGATTTAAATACTTATAGAATATAAACATTGATTTATATATCATATATATTTATAATATAAATTTTTATAATAGATAGATATATGAAATGTAAGACACCGTTTATGGAGATGGTAGGTCGTACATATTCATAAACGTTGTTTTCTGTTTTCATATCGTATTGAACGGAAGTAAGTGAATAAGATATATGTAAGTAAATATATATATATATATATATATATATATCCAGTAGAATTATTATTTCATATATTACATACTTATTAATAATATATATTTTTATAATCATCGTTGAATGGTGAATGTGAGAATGAATCTCATCGCCTTCGGGGAGACGGTAATCCGTACGTGCGCATCAGCGAAAATATCATTATATTTAGGGTGAAATCGTATGTAATTGGATGGTATGTCATATATAAATAATAATTAAAATTTCATATTTATTATTTACATCATTGATACTCATTATTATACCCATCCAAATAATGAAGTGTTTGAATAACAAACTACACCATGACATGGCGACGGTAAGTCATACGTACTCACATATGGTGGATTTGTCATTTAGAGGATGAATAGAATAATGAATATGGTTGTACCATATTTATAATAATGTCATAATATGTAGGAGGTACTTTAGTTATTATTTTTTTATGGAAACAACAAAGAAAGAAGAAGTGGAAGATGAAAAGAACTTGAAAGAGGGTGGTGAAATTATTACCTCTTCTTCTGGTGTTTCCTTTTGAGTTGATCAAAAGGGCTCTTTAGGTTGGCTTTCTGATCAAATTAACTACTCTAGGTTGATTTGAGGGAAGTTGGGAGAATATTTGGTCAGGTTTTTTCTGAGCCAACTGGCTTTGGAGGTGTGATTTTGAGAGAAGGTGAAGTTCCCTTTTATAAGAGAGGTGAGGGTCACTTTAGGAAAAGCTTGAAATATTATTTTATAATAAAATCATTTTCGGTTTATAATGGATCCAAAATGATTTATTTATATACTAAGGTGGTTATGGGTCGAAATAATCTCAACCAATAGGTTTTAGACAAGTTTAGTCTACCATTTTAACCTTATCTTTTAGATTTAACTCTTAGTTAAATAGTTTAACTTTTACCGCGTCTTCTTGTATTCTTACACTATATGGTTAATAAACTTACTCTAAACTTCCAAGGTAACCTAAAGTGGTTCATTAATGACATGTATAATATTATTTAATCCCTTTTTCTGAACCTTATATTTTTAGGAATATTATATCAACCAATATATTATTTGTTTTAAAAATTAATTTATGTCAATTTTGACACTATATGGTATTTGGTTTTTTTGAAAGTCATCACAACTTGATTACTTCGAAAAAGATACATTTAATCAATAATAACAAGTCATATTCATCTATAAAATTCGTGTATGTCATAAAAACTTTGAAATTGTATTTATTTTAATATTTATAATTCCATTTATTTGATTCTTTCATTAATAAGTTAATTATTACATCATCATTGTGTCATAAATAAATTTAATTATTTAATGTATAAAAATTATAAATAAAATACCATGATGTATAAAATCTTTTTATCTTTCTAATGAATATTTATAGTCAAATTTATCTTATGTATAACCCTATATTAAAAATGTTTTAGTTATTAAACTTTGAATTTATCACTTTTAACTCTTCTTTAAATAAAATTATAATAAATGTCCTAATCTAATCCAAGTGGACCTAAAGGATCATATTTTATTCCTAAGGTTTTTTTTCATCTAATTAAACTTATCCCATAGAATTAGTACATGTGTTAGGGTAATTATAATATCATTTTTACCTTTAATTACCCTATTTACTTTTAACTGTGGTAAATAAAAGTCAAAAGTTACTATTCACCAAAAATTATTTTCATCTTATTGAACCACATTTTACTTACTGATATTAACTGTGTCTCTCGGAGTTTTTAAATTCAACTCATAGAAGCGGTAAAATTAAGTTTTATGCAAATTTGCAAATGCTCCTAGAAGGTGAGTAAAAAACTTTAAAAAGTTCAATAAAATTTTATACATATAATTTTGTTATAAAATGACTCAAATGAATTAAATTGAACTTAAATAGGTATTATATATCTATTTTGACTTAAAATAAATTTAAATAAAATAAATAATTATTTAAATAAAAAGTCGGTTTTAAATAATAACGCAGTGTTTTTCACTATTCGTCAAAAATTGAAAGTTTTCAGAAAAATACCAAAAATTCACCCTAAGCTAATTTTGATATTATGAATTCAAAAATGAAGTTTATTTTACCAAATTAAAAACATATAAGTTTAATTTATTAATTTATAATTCGTTCTCGTTGTTAAAACCAAAAAGTGGGTTTTTAAAAAGTAAAAACTATCGAAAGATTGACATGTGTTTATGTCAAATTTAAATGTGAAATTACTTATAATGAACTACATTGTATTAAATGATAAAAATATAATCTAATTATATATCCAAACCTTTAAAATGTATAATTTAACATTATAATTAATATCGATTAAAAAAGTTGTTTTCAATTAAAATTTAGTATTTTTCAGTATTCATCAAAATATGAAAGTTATCAAAAAAGTACCAAAAATTTATCCAAACTAAATTTTTATGTCCTGATTCTAAAGAAGAATTTAATTTCATTAAATTGAATATATAAAAGTGTCAAATATTTTTTTTAAAGGATTCTCCATTAAATAGGTGGTAAAATTTCATTTTTTGAAAAATACTTCTTTTATCTGAAAAATTGAATTTGTCCTTATATTATGTCTAAGAAACACAAAATATGAATGTTAAAATTATATAGGATATATATATAATTAAAAATGCAGTTAATACTATTCATAACTGCTTTTTGAACAACTAGTTCGGTAAGTCGTGGTGCGGTCGAACTCGTTGTTTTGTGTAGCGCAAGTTATTGAATTACTTTGAAGAGATAACATACTATGAAATATTGGGGTGTTACAAAGTCCTTAGTTAATATGACTTTTTATTTTTGGTTAAACAAGTTTATGGAATAAGAATAAGTTGATTTTGGGAACTTATGTTTTATTAAATGGATATCCTTGGTATTGGAAAATGATTTTGGAATTAAGTGATAAATATTATTTTGAAATACATTCACTATTTTTGGAACTTTATATGATTAAGGTAAATATAATACTATGGGATTTTATTTGAAGAGTAATGGTTGAATTTTATTTTGGAAGAATCTATGATTTTTTATGGACTTGTAGCGATTTGGGTTATTTATGGAAATTATTAACCTATCTTGGAGAATGTATAATTAGTTTAATTACTTTTTGGTATGATACATTAAGAGTGATTATGTTATTTAGAGATAAATATTAAAATTTATCCCGGTAGACTATGTGGTTAAATCCTTCTAAATTTTTGGTTTCTATCTTATTCTAGAATATTTTTTAGGAAGGTTAGTTATTTTTTGAATGATCAATGAAGTACTTTTTGGGTTTTACTATAGAATTTTTTAGATTATTTTTGGAAATTATCTTATATTGTACTAATATTTTTGTTAATGACTTATGATATTATCTAAAAGATGAACCTGGTGCTTCAAGTGTGAAATATTCATCTTGAACACTTATCGTTTGGAGAAAAAGATGAGTTTATGGTAGGAATTGATTAAAGGAGGCAACTCTACTCATTAAGTAAGTAAGTATATTTAATTATGTTATTAGTCTATGAAGTAAATTAATTCTACAAATCTAGGGGAAAGATCATAAAACCAAATATGTTTTCCTAGTACTTTATTTTGTGATGAATCAAATTGCCCCTTGGATCATTGCAAATTTATAGCTTTCAGATTGTTAACTTCCTCCTAATAATGTTCTCTATCACTCTCGATCAGAGCTTGATGGTTAAATTTTCTTTTATTTCCATATTTTACTACATGTAACCCTAGTATATGTTATATTTGGTGACCTTCGTACTTCCCATTCTCTATTTTAAAATGGAGGTCTCGTTAATCCTTTTCTGATGTGGGATTTCAATAAAGATATTTTGAAAGTCCAACCCATTGTTTTCGATTTCCAGTTTAAATTGTGAGGATGCAATTTATTGAATGAGGGAGGAATTTAACACAAAAATATTCTATGGTACACTTCTTTTTAAATAATTCAATAGCTTGCGCTACACGCAACATCAAGTTCGAGCACACCATGACCTTTCAAACTAGTCATTTAAAAAGCGATTATGAATAGTATTAACCAAATTATGAAATTTATAAATTTTATTTTTCAAAATAGACTTCATTTTTGAATTCAGAATATCAAAATTATTTTAGGGTTAAATTTTGGTGATTTTATGAAAAGTTTTAATTTTTGATGAATAGTGAAAAATACTGCATTGTTGTTAAAAACCGACAATTTCATTTAAATAATTATTTTACTATAAATCAATTTTAAAGTTACAATATATAAATAATATATATATTAATCCAATATAGTTCATTGGAATCATTTTATAATATAATTAGATATAAAAAATTATTAAACTTTTGAACGTCTCTTTTACCCGCCTTTTAGCCACATCTACAGGATTTACATTAAACGTAAATTTACCACTTTTGTGAATTGAATTTAAAAAAATGGAAATAAATGGTTTTAATTAGTATGAAATTTTTTTTCTAATAAGAACAAAAATATTTTTTGGTGAATAGTAACTTTTGGATTTTATTTACCACGGTTAAAGTTAAATAGGGTAATTAAAGGTAAAATTAATATTATAATAATATAATATTACCCTAACACTTGTCATAATTTCATCGGATAAGTGTGTTTAGACCAAAATAAACCTTAGGTCTAAATTATTATCTTTTTTAAGCCACTTGTGTTAGATTAAGATATATTTTATATTTTATTTGAAGAAGAGTTAAAAATGTCATATTCAAATTTTAATAACTAAACCATTTTTAATATAGGGTTATAAATAAGATAAATTAGACTATAAATATTCTTTATAAATATAAAATTATTATATACATAATTTTATTTTTTATAATTTTAGTAAAAATATAATTAAATTAAATGGTGACACAATAATGATGTAGTAATTGAATTATTAAAGGAAGAATCAATTAAATTATATTTAAAATATTAAAATAAATATAATTTGACTTAATTAATGATATAAAAAAGTCATAGATAACATATACATGTTAGTTACATATTAGAATTATTGGTTGTAAGTTATCATGTTGGTTTGATATTTTTTAAAATCCAAATTTTGAATAGTATCAAAATTGACATAAATGATACTTTAAAATAAATAATATTTAATTAAATGTTATAAAATTCATAAAAATCTCAAGTTCATCCAAATAACTATTATAGTGTTAAATATTTTATAAATTATTCAATTGGGGTTCTTTTGGAATTTTATAGTAACTATATTAACCCTATAGTGTAAAAATACGAGAAGACATGGTAAGAGTTAAACTGTTTAACTAAGGGTTAAACCCAAAACATAAGGTTAATTTTTTGACCTAAACATGTCTAAAAATAATTGGATGAGATTATTTATACCCATACTTATCTTAGACTCTAAATAAATCACTTTGGAGCTATTTGAAATCAAAAATCAATTTATAATAAATTTATATTTTAAGATCTTCCAAAAGTGCCCCTCACCTCTCTTATAAAAGTGAACTTCTCCTTATCTTTAATTCATACCTTAAAATCCATTTATCTCGGCCAAAACCTACACAATTCTTCTCCCAACTTCCCTCACTTCATCCTAGAGGCCAAACTTTGGGCATAAATCCATCATAAGGAGTATTTTTGTGCAATCAAAAAGAAGACACCTGAAAAAGAGGTAATTGTTTTATCACCTCTTTCAAAGTTATTTTCTTCTTATAATTACTATTTCTATGTTTTTTCTATATAAAAATAATAACTACAGTATTATAAATATAATTAGATGTTATTATAATCATGGTAAAGCCATATTACTCATTTTATTCATCATACAAATAACAATATCATTATGCGTGCATGCGTACGACTTACCGTCTCCACACCGTGGTGTAATTTATTATTCAACACTACTTTATTTGGATGGGTATAATGATGAGTATAATTGATATAAATAATGAATATAACATGATAATGATTTTTTATAACTAATATACCATCCAATTCTATACCATTTAACTGTTAAGGGGATGATATATTCGCTCATGCGTACGTATGACCTACCGTCTCCACGACATGATGAGATTCATTCTCTACATTAATCATTCAAGAATAATTATAAGACAAAATAGGAATAATAAAATGAATCATTTAACACCCAAAACAACGGTAATACTAAAATATTATTACCAAAAATGATATAATAGGATAATATATGATATCATAAATATGGATATGGTCCTGGTTTAATTTAATAACATGTTTTAACCATTATATAGAAGGCTAACTCACCCTTTACTAAATGAAATTATAATGTAAGGTAAATCTTAACTCAATTTCTTTTCATTGAGTTAAAACATCTATATCAATGGTAATATTATTCCAATAATATGTGTGAATGACCTAGTATTGTATTATATTGGATATCCACTTATATTGGGTGGATTTATATTTTTAACACATAATTATTTCATTGATTTATCCTTACTCTAATGATACGATCTTTGTAAGCATTAATTTTACAATCTCTTTACTGTATAAGATTGTTTATATGTAAGTATTTATTGGGAAATATTTATCATCCATATACATTTTTATTAAAAAAATTAAAATATTATCGACAATTATTTAAAGTCAGTTTTAACTTTTTTTACTCTTTATAAATTATTTTAAAGGAATATTTCCATATTTTTTCAAACGAGATACTTTATAACCATTTCAAAAAATTAGGGAAAGAATGTTTTTTTAACTTATATGGCACAAGCGGCTATTTTTCATTGTTATGACACCTTAACATTTTAAAGATTTACTTACAATATTATAAGTTTATTTTCAAAAGAAATGTTTTCTTTTATAATTGTGCAGCTTCTAAATGATTTCAAAGAAAAAAAGGGATATTTCCCTTAAATATTTTTAATGAATTTATTAAATTATTTTCATCTATGTCAACATCCTTTTTTTAATTTTATGATTATTTGAAGTTGACTTATTATGATACAATATTATATATTGTATTTAAGGGTTTATGATATATTTTATTATGGATGTGATATTTTTATATCATTCATGGTTTATGGTTAAATTATTAACATTTTGTATGCTAGTTTTAATACAAATATTTATGTTATGTTTCACCCTTTTCATAAGAAGAATGAATTAGACTTAGTAAGTGATGGGCGGGGCCTGATATAGCCCATCGATGCATCGGTAGGTGTAATGAGACAAACTAGTGTCTTGGAATAATTTCATGACAGAATGGTAATGGTCCTGGAATGAGGCATTAATGGTATGGTTATGATGTTCGGAATTATACATTTCCTTGTTATGAAATTAGTTATTGATATTTCATGTGATTATTCAACTAGTAGAATGTCCATGTGAAAGTTTAAATGAAATTATTTGATTTATTCTTTCCATATTATGTTGAATATTGTGTTTAAAAGTATTGTGTTTCAGTTTTATACCTTGCCATAAAAGTTTGTGCTTATTTATAATAGCTTCCGCTATATTGTTTATCCTTACTGAGCATCTGAGATCACCCCTTTCTTATGTTTCATTTTTTCCTAGGATGTTAAGAATTATATTATGATTGGAATGCATTGATAGTCTAAGGGATATGGGAGTTTTCAAATGGGATAATATTTTGTTTTTCATTTCAATATGTAATGTAAATCTTATGTTTGTATCTAGTATTTCCAAGGCTACTAAACCAATCGGTCCTTCAGGATTTGATTTTCTTGTGATCATTCCAATGTAATAAAACAATGCACTAACTCTAGGAAGCTGGGGTTAGGGAATTACAGTTATACTCAGATGTTGAAATTCTTATACATAGGGCACTACCTTGTTATTGTGATTATTTCATGATTTGTGGTTATGGTTAGCATGGTTGTGATACAAGCTCAGATATATTCCATCATGGTGTCGAAGTAGGTTTATTATTGTATTATATTAATTGATTAATTAATACACCTATTTATCTCTTTATTACATGCACTTATTATAATACTGGTTTTGTTTAGACATGGTGGTGTTAACCTGCTGAGTTTTACTCACACCCTATGTGGGTCATCGTTTGGTACTCGATTATATTACATAAATGTAGGTTTTAACAAGGGAAAGATAACTTTTGGATGATTGTTGATTGCTCTATGGGATAGAGTTTGGATATGGAACTGATAGGGGGTTCAGGACCAAGGTCATTTAAGTTTATTTCATGTCATCTGGTTCTTTTATTTGTATTACCTCAGTTTGATATTTAGATACATTTTAGCCTATCGTTACATGATTCATTATTATTAGTTTATTTTTTTCTCCTTTAATTCCCAATTGTATATTTTAATTTTTCCCCAATTTTCTATTACTATGATATTTATTATTATTTTGTATTCATCTATGTTGTAACTATGTTCCAAGGAGTATAGTCTCCCCACTATATTCATCACACCTTTATTACTAGTTGGAAGCCTCTGGCATATGGGAAAGTGCGCTTAAGATCCCATAACCAACCTAATTTGTCCACATGAGAGAGTACCGGATCAAGGGATGTTTAAATATACCATTAGTGGAGTTATAATATAATAACAGTTATCATTCCTTGATATATATGGATCCTTTTGAATCTTTGTACAACTGACCATGTCATTCTTTACTTTGTTGGGTGGAAATGAGTGAGACTTACCTTATTGGTCCTAGACTTGTTCATGAGATGATAGAAAAGATATAAATGATCATAAAGAGAATGGATATGAATTAGAGTTTTCATAAACCATATGTGGATCATCGTTGTTGACCATTATCATTTTATTTTAGTAATCATGTTTTCTTGAGAATATCTCCAAGGATAGGGAATCATCATTTTGGTAAGAAAGGAAATTTTTATCCTCAATGAATTGTCCCTTTCAAGATACATGAATGTGTTGGTGATGTGGATTATTGATTATCTTTACCACAAATGTTTAATTCTATACACAAGGTGTTTCATGTATCTTAATTAAAGAAGTACCAGCCAGATCCGGGCCATGTGATTCAATAAGACCATGATGATCTTAATCTGGATTCTATGTTGTTTTATGTGCCAATATTGATTATGGATAGTCAAGAGAATATATTTCATGGTAAAATAATCATTTTGGTATAGTTTTTATGGTAGCATAGTTGGATTTAGGAAGAGACATGAGAACATGAGAAGGAAATGCTAGATCAATGGCCTAGGATCTTCCAAAACATCAGTCATCCACTTTATGAGGATGGAAAGACCAATATTGGGGAGAATGTAACACCATCTTTTTTAGTTACTTTACCCTTTTATTGTGTATTTTGAGCTTATATAATGTTTGGGTTAAGTTTTAGAAGTTTCCATAGGGTTTTTTGAGTGTTTTGGAAGTGTTTCTAGAGGTGAAAGGTTTTAGAACAGTTATTAAAAATCATACAATATATCCAGGAAACCTTATAAGGTGATGTTGGGAGTCACTAGGTAGGTATACAGTTGGCTCTTAGTTTATAAAAACTGTGCGGGTGGCCAGGAGAAACCGTTCAAGTGGAAATAGTGGGGAAAAACATGGTTAGTGCATAGTTGCCAAACCATGTGAGCCAACCATGAAAGGGTGTGTCCTTGAGATAGTATCATCACACGATTTTACAAACTGTATATAATAAACCATGTGGTTCCCTGAATGTTGTCTAGTATCACATTCATGGTTGGTGTATATTTTGAAAAATTGTGTGACCTAACCATGCGACGTGCAATTAAAGCTCCAAAAAATATACTTTAAGTTGGATTAAGTCCCCAAATGTCTCATTTTTCTCATATTCATATAGGGACTTGAACCCCACTGCCTCCCTAGGCTCTCTTGGTGATTCCATTTGATATGGAGACATCTTTTGATGAATTAAAGTGTGTTGGAGAACCAAAATCATCAGTGGGTCCTTGTTTTCTCTCTTTCTCTTTAGATTCTCTCATCTTGTCTCACTTAGATCATCAGATCTATTCTTTCATGAATATATCTATGTCCTATGTTGCGGATCTTGATGAGATATTGTTGGATATATTTAAGGGAAGAATATTCAAGGATATATCTAGAGTTTTTGTGTGTTATTTCCTCTATTTCTTTAACCATTTATAGGTAGGTGGATTCTCTCTTAGTTTACTTGTTCTAGAACTTGAATGCTTGGTGTTTGAATTCATTTTTCTTTGTTTTTTTTAGAAAACTCTCTTGATTTTAGTACCAAAATCCTTGGTTTTAAAATGATCCATGTAAGGTTTTTGATAAAATGTTAAAAGAAATTAGTTTCCAAAATAAATGTTTTATGTGGAATATTTTGATATGGGAACTTGGAATACATGGTAGTGTGTGTTCATATTCATTTGGGATGGAATAATTTCATGAAGTTCCACCATTAAAATGGTATGTAATAATGGAGTTAAATTACAACTATCAAAGAGGGGTGGAATGAGGACATGAAATTACCCCCATCAAAATGGTTCACTAAGAGACGACTTGGTGAAACTATAACTTGCCACCCACGAGTATTAGGAGGTCCATAGTTGCATACATTTCATGTGTGTGGGGGTGTGTAAATGGAGTAAATATTCTAAGTGGTAATAAATGTAAGAAAAATTTTGTTTAATGTTTTTCATATGTAGAACTTATTTATGGTTTTGTTATAAACTATTTAACTAATTCTCTTATTTATTATATAAAATGATGTTGAATTATTATTATCGTGGTCGCATGTGTAGGGAAGTCTTTGGGGAATGTCTACTGATTTTTTACTCACCCCCTACTTGGAAACTTTTTTCTATTTTCAGTTATCATATATAGGGATACATGTAAAGGGAAGGTGTCACATTTCTCTAATGGTTCATCTTGATGTTTTCCTCTTCAATTGATTTTAGAGATTTGGATATCTATCTTAGTGTCTTTGGTCTGATTCCATGTCGATGTTAAGGAATTATATGTCCTTTAGTTTCTTAGAGTTGTTTTTGTATTAATTTTTATTACTACTCCTGTGTTTCTATTTATTTGGTTTCCTTTAAGTTGTATTGATTTTATTAATGCATAATATAGTTGGTTTAGTTGTTTCTATTTTTATTTATGTTTGTTTTGGTTCTTTTAGAAAAATTGAACCCCAAATTTAAGTTAATCCCTTGGAATTTATTATTAGTCTTTGGTGTCTTGGGGATATCACCTAAGGCTAGTAGCACCTTTGCCTCTTACCAAGCCAATGGGTGAGGAGTTGGATTTTATAGTCTTAGTACTATGATTCATTTTGTTGTGTGTGGAAAACAATCATCTATTATTTTTGGAGACCCTAATTTTAGGATACTACTTCATAGTGTTAAACTTGAAGTGAATTGTATAAGTTTAGCCACACGAAAAAGATATATAATAGCTACTTGTGCTAGAGAGAAAGTTGTTGTGATGGAATATTTAGAAAAGGTACCTATAAAAATTTGTTTAAATTATATTAATTGGATATCTAAGCATATTTGTGGTAAATTTATGTGCATGACTACACATTGGATTGATAATTATTAGAAAATTCAAAAGAGAATCATTCTTTTCAAGAGTTTTACCCTTATATTTACGGGGATTTATCTAGAAAACAGAGTGTTTGTGTGCTTAAGTACTTAGATAATTTATGTAAAATCTTTTTTCATTACATTATATAATTCAATTTATAATGATGTGATTAATTCATCTTTTAAAAAATAAATTCCATTCAAAAAAATCTTTTTTGGGGATGGATTTTTTTTTCAAGTTCGTTGATGTTGTTGTCATATTTTAAATATGATAGTGCATGCTGGTTTAAAAAAATTTGATGTAGTTATTGATAATATTTTCAATGGTATGAATTATATGAAAAATCCTTAGTTAGAGATAAAAAGTTCTTAGAGATGGATGAAAATGATTTCAGTTAAGTACAATGAAGAAGTTGAGAGTTGATTTTTGCGTAAGATGTAATTACACTTATATTATGCTTGATAGTGATATGTATTTCAAATTGGTGTTCAAACATTGGAGGGGAAGATATTATAATTTTCATATTTTTAATATTTCATATGATTAATGGGAGAAGGTGGATATAATTCATAATTTTTTGAAACCTTTTTATGATGTTGCTCTCATTTTTTCTTTAACAAGTACTCCAACATCTAATATTTATTTCAAGGAGGTTTGAAAAATTCATTTAATCTTAATAAAAGAAAGATATAATCCTACCAATTTCATGGTTAATGTGATTATGGACATTAAAGAAAAATTTAACAAACATTGGGATGATTATAGTTTTCTATTTTCCTATACTGTTATATTAGATCCAAGGTTCAAGATAATATTTATGGAGTATTGATTTAGAAAAATATATGATGCAATGGATGTGGATTTTTATGTGTAAAATGTTAGAAACACTCTATTTCAGTTTTATGATCATTACAAACAAGACTCAATTATTTTCCAAACTTCTCGTGTTGTGGAATATGGAGAGATTGAGAAAAAATTGACTAGAAAGGTTGATGTGGATTATTTTGAAATATATGAGTAATTATTAATTACAAAATCTATTTAAGAGACTAAAAAATTGGATTTTTAAGTATGTTTAGATGAGAAAAACTTGGATTTGACTATTCATATTGGTATTTTGGATTTTTTGAGTAAATATTCCATAAGGTGGCCTCAACTTGAAACTTTGGATCATTAACTTTTAGTTATTCATGTTTCCAATGTGGCTTCAGAATCAACTTTAAATTTAACAAAGAAAATGATTAATCCTTTTAAAGGGTTATTAAATAAGAAAATCATTTAAACATTGGTTTGTTTAGAAGATTGGTATCGTGCAGAAGACTTCAAAACTGGTATTTTTATTTTTATTTTATGGGTAAAATTTATTTTATTTCATTTATTAACTATATTATAATTTAATTTCAGGACCATCCATCATATTAAGTTATCTTTCTTAAGTTATTTAGAGTGATGCTGAAAGCGATGTTATGTAAAATATTAATTAATTGATTTTTTTTGTTCTCATTGTCATTTTATATTACTTTGTGATTTTTTATTTCTGGTTTGTTATATATAAATGAATATTTATTGTTTGGTTGAGGGAGACTACCTTTAGAAATTTGATCCATTTTAGACTTTTTTTTATGTCATTTGTATTGATATTTAACTTGAATATGAGTTTAGTTTTTACAGAATCTATTGTATAAACTAGATATTTTATGATCATTTTTATCAATCTAGTTTATTTTTTCTGATTTCTATATATTCTTTTTTACATTTTATTGTCATCCATTTTATTTTCTTCTCTCAATTTATTCCTCATGTGGTAGTAGTTTTGGGTATGTGTGATAACCATTTGAATGTAATGTGTAATGGTACTCACTATAGGGATCTGGTCTACTTAATGTATACGTATATTATTTATAAATCTTCATGTGGATTAATACTTAAGTTGGACTAAATGTCTTCAAGTATGTTGAACTAATTTTCCAAGTTCACATAGAAAAAATGATTAGTTCATTTTTCATATAGTTATTAAAATATTTAAGTAATGAGAAATTGTGAGTTAACACAACCCTATGTTTAATATAATGTTTAAAATGGATCTATTTTAATTCATATTGGTGAATGCTTTATAATTTTTAGTGTTGCTTACACGGATCAGGGGACCCACATGAACAGATTAGCACGGCTCAATAAATTTCTATATATATAGGCCTATTTTTAAATTCTAGAATAATAATCGAGTCATTTTTAAAACATTGATTATTATTAGGGCCAAGATCGAGTCACAAATGATGGCTCAACCTATGGCTTGATAGGCTAGATAATAACATATGTTTTTTAGTAAAACTAGTAAAATGTAATGTTAATATTTTTTTATAATATAATTTATAGATTTAAAAAAAATCAAGTTTTTTCTTGTAAAAAAATGTCATAGTAGACAAAAAAATGAAACCCTCTGTCACTCTCCCTAAAACCCCTCTCTTATGATATTGTGGATCAGTGTCCTTTCATAACCCTAAATCACTCTCACTCTCACTCTTGGTCGTAGAACACTCCCTCTTTCATCCTTAAACTTGATCTAAAATTCAGATATCAAGTTGTATTTGTTTGGTCACCTCCTCAAATAGCGCACTATGTAACTTTTAACGTAAACAATTTTAACACGCCTTTTCAAATAATCAAAGATGTGTTTTTTATTTTTGAGGGGGTTATGATCTTTGATGCAGATGGTTTTATTTTAAAAGGGGAAGCTATAGCTAGGCTTTACACATGACGTCAATATATGAGGAGCAAATCATTTTTGTGATTTTCTTTGATCAATAATCATTTTTCTTCTGATCTTGATGTTTTTTCAGCACCCGGTTATTTAGTCGATGATCTTCAGATTTGTACTATCAGATTTATTGTTTTCTATTCTTTCATAGATGATTCTCTTTTGTTAAATATTCTTTATTCCTCTCTTGTCTACTGATATTTTCTTCTACTGTATCAAAGAGTTATAATTTTGAGATCCCTTTCATTTTTGGGAGTCTCTACCATGTACTCATTAATTATAGTGGATCTACTTTCTAGACTTGGTACCGTGATTTTTTTCCCACATTGGGGTTTTCCAGATTAAAATTTAGAGTGTCAACATTTATTTTTCTTGCACGTATTATTTGTTCATTATGCATCCGCTTTAATTTTACAGGCTTGTTTGAATATAAATAAATTTATTTTCATTGCGTGTTTGCTTTAGTGTTTTTTTGCACATTCGTTGCTTTCCATATTTCCCAACATCTGGTATCAAAGGGTTTAGTTTTTATTTCATATATATTATGTAATCCAAATACATCCAGATGATTTTATTGAATGGTACAAACTACCATATGTAGAGATTAAAAATGAAGGATCTGCTTTTTGTTAAGAGAATTCATCTTCCGATGTTTAGTACTCAGAAGCAAGAAAGAATTTCAAATAAAGAATGGGCATTTGAGAATTAGATAGTTTTTGGTTTCATTTGTCAGTGGGTCAAAGATAACGTGATAAAGCATATTGTCAATATCTCTCAGGCTATATCTTTATGGGAGAATCTTGAGACTACCTATGGTTCCAAGATAGGAAACAATAAATTTTTTCTTCTCAAAAAAATGATGAATTTGATGTACAAATAAGGTACATCTATTTCTAACTATTTGAGTGGATATCAAGGATATTTTGATCGATTTTCTTGTGTGGGTATTAATTTTAAGTATGAGGTTTTAGCGCTTTTATTGCTTAAAATTTTACATGATTCTTGGGAGAATTTACATGTTAATCCAACAGGTTCTACTCCTAATGGTGTTATGGATTTCAGTTTTGTTAAGTCTATTGTTTTGAATGAAGAGGTTAGGAGACGTGCTCAGGAGAAATCTTCTTTGGAGATTTTATTCACAGAGAACATGGAGATAAGCTAAGAAAATAATCAGGGATAGAGCAGTCAAGGTAAGAGAAATAGAAGAAGAAAATCCAAGTTGAAGCAGAGAGAATTTTAATGTCATCATTATGGTAAGAATGGGTCTGTTAATAAGTTTTTTTATCAGTTGAAAAGATAAAATAGAATGAAATAAAATCAATAAAAGAAAAATGGTGATGGATATGATCATGTTACTGCCACTACAGGGGTGATCATATTATTTTTTATGACTCCATTAATATTTCTTCTGATTATTCTTTTTGGGTTGTTGATAGTGGTGCCTGTTTTCATGTGAAATTGAATAATGACTTCTTTACATCTTACAACCCATGTAATTTTGGTATTTTGAAGATGCGTAATTGTAACACCCTAGATTTTGTGAATTAATTTAATTTTTTTGATATTTTTCATTTTAAGTGACACTGAATGTATTTATTCTATATAGAAACACTAAGTTTGGATTTTATTATATGAAACACCATGTTAATCTTACATGACAGATAATACTGAGTTAGTCTGTGTTACATGAAAGACCGAGTTTTACCTTCTTTTGATAGCACACCTATTTTAAAACTAAATTTTTACACTTCTATACATTTTATTTTTCAAAAAAAAACTTCATTTTTGAATTTGGAATGTCAAAATTATATTAAGGTGAATTTTTTGTATTTTTCTGAGAAGTTTCATTTTTTATGAATAGTGAAAAATATTGCAATTTAGTTGAAAACTACCTTTTTATTTAAATAATTATTAATGTTAAATTATATTTTAATTTTTTTTAAAGTAAAAATATTTAAAATAAATATCTATTAATGTAATTTAGGTTATTATAATCATTTTTATATTTAAGTTAGATATAAATACTTAATGAACTTTTAAGCATTTTAAGTTTAAAAACCCGCCTTCTCGCTAAGTATGTGGGATTAACATTAAACTTAATTTTTCCATTTTTGTGAGTTGAATTTGAAAAAATGTAAATACATGGTTGTAATAAGTATAATTTTTATAGTCTAATAATATAAACTTAGTTGTTTACCAAAAAGATTAGTAAAAGTAATTAAAATTAATTAAAATGATTAAGGTAAAATTAAGCTTAATAATGGACTAAACCTTAAACTTAAGTGCCAAAATGACCTAGAAACTTGTCCAAAATCCATTGTATGCCAATATTTTGACCATATCCCATCTTGGTTAGAATTTTATGAGTTATTGGGACACATTTTCATAAAATTGACCCATATAATAAGTTAAGTGAGGAAAAAGACAAATGGAACATTCCTTACCTTTAACATTTATAAAGCTTTAGAGTATGGGAGAAGCTACATAGTTTTGGTTATAAATATTATTTTGAAAGGTAAATGAGTTTTTTGATCATGATAATTTAAATTTAATTTTTTAGATATGAATTAGTTGCATTAAACTCTTAACAAACGCTGATGTATTTATTATTTATTTAATAATTAAAAATAAATAAATGATACTATAAATGTTAAAAGTGAAGTAAATTGATTGAATTATTGTATTTAATTATTTTTTTAGATGAATATATCATTTTACACATCTATGAAATTGATATATTTTAATTCCATCATTTTATTGATATTTTAAAATTTAAATTAAGTAAATAATGTCAAAATTGACATTAATGTTATTTTATAATAAATGATATTTTATTAAAAAGAATTAAAATTTCTAAAAATACTATATTATGTAAATTTATTTATAAATTTAAATAAATATCAAATATGGTCTATTTATGGACCAAATCATCTTTTATAATTAAAATATTGGCCCATATATAGTAAAAACATTGTTAGCACGGTCCAGGTTAAAGTAGTGTTTTTGCGCGTTATATGCACTTGTTTTAAAATTAATTTCCAACACACATGGGGTTTTAATTTTTTAAATTATATATCATATTTATAATTAATTGGGACTATATTTTCCAATAATTATCACTTTAATTTATTCTTAATGGATGAATTACATAGGTTATAAAACTAGTTACCAAACCAAAATGAAAAATATAAGGAAACTTAAAAAGGTTGAGGAACAAAATTATAAAAATGCACTTTTTGTGGAGATTTTTATCGACCATAATTTCACTTTACTCTTTTTTTAATTTATTTAAGCACATGTGGTAAGGGATAACTTCCAATGGTGTTCTCCTTTTGGTATTTACAAGAATGTCACCCTACCTCTTCTATAAAAAGGAATTCACTCTTCCCCTTCCTTACACCTCCCAAGCCCCTTTTTCTCATAAAAAGTCAGACCAAATAAGATCTAAAAATCCCTCATATCAATATATCAGCCTCACTTTGGGTAAAATTTAACCAATTAATCCCTTTGGTTCAAACCAAAAGGAGTTACTCAAAGAAGAGGTAACATCCTTCCACAAACTCTTTTGTTTTGTTTTCTTTCTCCACCACCTAAAATATTATTATCCCATAATTATATAATAACATAATTATCTTAAATATACTGATATGTTTTTATTATAAGTTTTTTACCTACACTTACACACACTTCTATCTAATGGGTAACAAACTTACATCTATTCCGTACGGCGAACTATCGCCTCACGAAACAATGTTGTTCATTTTTCCTTTACCACCTATCATGGTTGGGAATTATTATGGAAACCATATTTTTATATGATATATATGATATTTATGGTGTATTTATGCTTATATAATTATTATATAATACATACCTCATTATTTCAAAAAAAAATACGATAATTCTGTTTGTGGAAGTGTGGACTAATGTCTCCTCAAAGTGATGTGATTAATTCACACTTTACATGGAATATATTAAGGATGGTTTTAGTGAAATTATATGATATATGTGACATAATAATTATAATATAATGATATTATATATATATATATACATATATTTCATTTACTTTTCTTTCAATACGATGAGAAAATGGAAACAATGTTCATGTTTACATACGGTATATCATCTTCATGAACGATGTGTTCCATTTCATATAACTATATTTTATATATTATTATAAATATTTATATTATGAATATATATTATATATAAATCATGTTTTAAATTATTTAAATAATAAAATAATTATCTAAGTAATAGGATCAAGAATAATAATTCAAAACACATATGATAAACAAAGCGGTTATTACCCAAAACGTTGCTTTAACATAGAATTGTTAATAAATGGGTAATATAAAGTCATAAGTGAATAAAATATGGTATTATATATAGGAATATGTTTCTGTGGTATATTTATAATAAAATTATATTTATTATACATGAGGTTTGAATGTGTGCAAAGAAAGTCAAGACTTAAGATAAGGGTTTTCTCATCTCACTTTTTATATTCGTGAGATACATGCCTTGTTCACCACTCATTTATTTTGTGTGGTATATATACTAAATATTAATGTATTATATTATTATAATAATTATGTTTATGGGTATTTACATATCCATTTTATGATGTTTCTTTTACGGGGTTTATGGTTCAAAAGTTACCAAATCGGTAAAGTAATTTTTATCTCAATTTGCCTTCTTTGAGAGACATACCATGTTATGTACCTATATTTTTCTATGAGGTGTATATACTAACCTTTTACATGTTATATAATTAATATAATTATTTTCATGATATTTTAAGTTTCATGTAATTTTATTCTCTCCATAGTATAATGATTCAAAGTTACTACAGTGGTAACGGTTTATTGATACAATCTCATCGTCTATTGAGATTGTTTATGATTATGCTTACATTGATAAAATCTTATGATCTGTATCTCAATAAAACTCATTAATTTTATTCTCATATGTTTATTAATGATATATTCATGTATTGGTACCATTTTTCCACTCTTTGGTACTTAAGATACTTAAGAAAGTGTTTTTATGAAAATCTGACATTATCTCTCTCTTTGGTCAGAAATTTGTGTTCTTTCAAAACCATGTTTTCTAAAAAAGGTTTTTCAAAAAGTTTTTATTTTTTAAAATGGTTTTAAATTTTTTTCAATACCCTTTTAAATGTTTTCAATTAAAAAATTCAAAAAAAATCAAGCTTCCTTTATAATATTTCAAAGAAATTTTCAAAGAAAAAGGTTTTCAAAATGCTTTATGTTTTAAATAGGGTTTTTCAAAGAAGAAAAGATATTTTTCTCAATAAATGTTTGAAAAAATCCTTTTAAATTTATTTTCCATATAATATTAAATCATTTTCTATGTTTTAATATTTATTGGGTACATGATCCAATAAACCCATTAATATTCTTTCTTGAATAGTTTATGTTTTGGTGGAATGATTTTTATGACACCCATCTCTCTTCCATGGGTTATATGAATTTTGAAACCAACTTCTTTTCATGGGTTATGATTTGATAAAATTATTATGATACCTAAATCTTTCCATAGGTAATGATATAATGGAATTTTTATGAAACCCACTTAATTTCATGGGTTATGATATGATGTTTAGGAAACTCATCTCTTGTTATGGGTCATGATATGATGAATGTTTTGTTATCTTGTGGAACATGAATGTATGGTTTCATTATGTGATAGGTGGGACCTATATCTACCTACAATTCATTGGGTAACGATAAATGTTTTAGGATCTCAAAGGGGTACACGGGAGGGAATCCCAAGTCTGAATATAGAGGGAATTCTAAGCCCAAAATAAGAGGGTACACGGGAGGGCATATCAGGCCTGAAACAAGAGGGAATCTTAAGCCTAAAACAAGAGGGTACACATGAGGGCATACCAAGATCGAAACAAGGGGGCATCATAAGTCCAAAATAAGAGGGTACACAAGAGGGAATCCCAAGCCTGAAATAAGAGGGTGCATGGGAGGTCATCCCAAGCCCAAAACAAGAGGGTAAATAGGAGGGAATCCCAAACCTGAAGTAAGTACACTGGTTATTATCCCAAGCCTAACATGTTATGAAGGTATTGGTAGGTAGCCTTGACATAGGATTTTCTATGCTTATATGTATGCCACAAATTCCATGTATTATTACTATGTTATTCTTCTATAGATTATGATTTTGATTGCCTTATGATTCATGTCTTATGAACTGCCAGTATTTATGCCAAGATTCGTGTTTATGATCTTTGATATGTAGGGTATGATCTTATAATGTTATGATCACATTCTCATACCTTTATGCTCATGTTTATCTCTCTTGTTTACCCTTACTGAGCATCTGAGATCACCCATTTCTTAGGTTTCCTTTCCCCAGGTTATGAAGAAAATTTTTAAGTAGAAATAATAAAGGGGAGATCTTTGTGGGAAACATTGAAGATCTTTCACCAAGTTAGAATATTTTTTTCCAAGTTTCCAAAGACACTAAACTGTTAATTTCCTCATACATGTACTTTTATAATGTGATGAATATTAATCTAAAATTATGTAATATCCATATATGTTAAGCCTGGGTCACTATAGTAATGATGGTTACATTGATGTTGTAGGTATTGAGACTATTTGTTTGGAGACCATCATAGAAAGTAAACTGATTTTGAAGAATGTTTGATATGCGCCTCAGGTTCATTTGAATCTCATTTATACCAGTGTTCTTGATGATGATTTTTTTATTAGTACTTTTGGTGATGAGCAATGAAATATTTCCAAGGGTTCTTTGATTGTGGCTTTAGGGAAGAATTAGTCAGGTTTGTACTGGACAAGAGCTTTTATTTATTATGATATTACTTGCATTGTTGAGTGAAATATTTTTTCCAAGTTATGGCATAAGAGTATCAACCACATTAATGATAAATGGATTGGTTTTGTTTCAAGATAAATCTTATTCCATATTTTAAGAGTGTCAAATTGGACACGTGTGATCACTGTATGCTTGGAAAACATAGCAGGGTGAGTTTCAACAGTCATCCTTTACACAGGAAGTCACAGATACTTGAATTAGTGCATTCTGATGTTTGTGGTCCTTTGAAATTTAATAACTTTATAAGGGTATTTATTTTGTGACATTTATTGATGAATACTCACGTAAAATTTGGGTTTATATTTTGAATTCCAAAAACCAGGTGCTTGGTGTTTTTAAGCAATTTTAGGTTTCTACTAAGAGAGAATCTCGTAAGAAATTTTAAATGCATTCGCACTGAAAATATGGGAGAGTATTGTGGTCTGTTTGATTAGTATTGCATACATGAAAGTATTCGACATTAGAAGACACCTCCCAAGTCACCTTAGTTAAATAGTGTAGCTGAGTGGATGAACATGACTTTATTGTAAATATTTCATTGTTTTCTTTCGGAAGTAAAGTTGCCTGGATATTTTTAAGGTGATGATTTGTTTATTATTGCTTGTATTATCAATTTATCAACTGTGAATACTTTGCAGACAGACACTACTTAAAATTTTTGGTATGGAAAAGAGATCAGGTACGATCACTTATGTGTTATTGGTTGCAATAATTTTGTTTGTGTGCTTAGATATGAGAGATCTAAGTCGAATTATAAGTCATTACAGTGTATTTTTATTGGCTATGGACACAATGAGTTTGGGTATAGGTTCTGTAACACTCCAAGGTTTTGAAAATAAATATTGAATGCATGAAACACTGAGTCCCCACAAAACAACACATTTTATAATCTATCCTTTAAGCACAAATTTTCCTCTACTATGTTTTGAATTTCGAAAAACAATCATCTAGAGTTGTGATCAATAATTCATTTGAAGTCCCATAAAACCAACTTGATTTTTGGTGAATAGTAACATACCCTTATGAATAGTAATATAAATAGTAATATGACCCTTATAAATAGTAAATAATATTATTATTTTACTTTATTAAGGTTATAAGATAATGAGATCTTGATTAATTTTTCAATGTAATATAAAATGAATTATAGTTTTAAAATTGTTATTTTTTTAATAAACTATGATTTTATTTAAAAATTAAATTAATCAGATTTAGAAAATTATTTTTTAAAAATGGAGTTCATTTTTTAATTCTACACATTGAAAAATGGTGAGGGTAAATTTTTGGTATTTTTCTGAAAT
Source organism: Viscum album (assembly GCA_963277665.1). Taxonomy (NCBI): domain Eukaryota; kingdom Viridiplantae; phylum Streptophyta; class Magnoliopsida; order Santalales; family Viscaceae; genus Viscum; species Viscum album. The sequence continues at coordinate 2,015,539,895 of OY728130.1, read as the reverse complement.
TCTTGAATATTTGATGAATAGTGAAATACAGTAAAATACCGTATATACAAAATATCAGTTAAATAAAAAATTTATGACATAATGAGTGATGTAATTCCACTTGTTTCGAACTCACATGCAATTATTACTATTAGGGGTCACATGAAACAACACTATTGGTTGTTTTGAGGGAAATAATAAAATAAGGAGTAAAATATTCAAAATTTGCTCCTCTCCTCCACTATAAAACCCCCCCTCACTCCCTTTTATACTCACTACTCTTAGCCTTGAAGCTCTTAAAATTTATGAAAAAATATCATCCCCTAGTCACTTCCCACATCCAAGAGCTCTTGGTCTTCCAAAAATAACAAAACCCCTTCCCTTAAAAATATTCTCAAGGAGGTGGATTCAAGAGGCAAATTCACATTTTATTTCTTTCATTTTTGTTTCAAGTTCCTTTATATTGTTATCCTCTCCTCACTTACTTTGTAAAAATGACCATGATAACTCCAGTATAATATATATACTATAATTATATAATGTTTATGGTATAACCATCATCAATATTCTTAATCTCTCCCTTTTATTTTATAAACGAAATCATCATCCGTGAGGTTCCAATTTACAATCTTCGTGGATGACGAAGTTTCGTTCTTCAATTTATCCTTCATTAATGGTAATGAAACAATTTATATGGTTAAACCATACTATAATATATGTATTATAACCTATTTAATATTAAATAACCAGTATACGTACATGTTATTAAATCATATGACCAAACTAGTTCTTAATAATCAAAATGCCACTAAAATAATCTAAGTGATTGTCATTAATATTTCATCTAATGATTCATCCTAATTCCATGTAATAAAATGATATAAATTAACATTAACAACTATGGATGTTCATAAATAATATTTAAATTCAATTCTGTAGATTTACATCCATTCCATATGAACTCCATTACATAAAAACAAGTAAACCGATTATGAAAATCAAGAAAACGAACACTCTGGAAAGACGGAATTCAATCTTATAACTAATAAATAAGAACATAATGGACTTAATAAAATCATTATAAACTAAATAAATGTATAATAGGTTCTGAATTAAGTTATTAATAAGTCTAATTTCATATTTCAGGACCTTAGGTTCAAGATCGGAACACATTCGGACTTAAGGTAAGGGTTTTTTCACCCGAACCTCCATTCTCATTCGGGTTAGTTTTATTATCTAATTACATCAATGAAATTCTTGTGTATTATTATTATTTACTACTCATAAATTTTTTGTGATTGTTATATATATTTTTACCAACCAGAATCCTTACTTATTTTATGGGGATTTACACGTTTTAAAAGGAACTTTCAAAATTATTTCTGAAATACAAGCCCGATTCAAGGGAATTTCTCAAATTATTACCTATTTTAAAGGGAAATATATAATCTATTTTTGGAAATAATTATATTTATAAAATCTCTCATTTTATTTTTAAAATACTATCTTACTTCACTTCTAGTTTTATACAAATGTTTTTCCAAAAGAACTTTTCTTTTCAAAGTAAAAGAGTATTTATCTCAAGAATTGATCGATGATTTTGTAAGAGTATCTTCATCTATTTCAACACTCTTGTTGATACTTATGTATGATATAATCTAACATATTTAATTGAATGTTTTATTGTTAGTTGTATTATGGATGTGTTATCCTAAAACCATTCACCAATTTACTCTGAATGGTTAGTGATTATGCTTAATGTTTAGGGAAAGTTATTTACATTTCATATGTTAGTTTCAATATGAATGTATATTTTATTTATGTTTATTCCTACTCATATGAGGAATGTATTGGACTTATTATGTGATAGGTGGGTTCTGATTATAGTATCCTACCTTTTTATCACATAATATTTCATTACATTATACAAAACTGAGGATCTTTAAGGTTTAGTGTCTTGGAAACCAGGAACTTAATAAAAGCAACAAAAAAAAATCTTCATAAACACTTGAAAGGCTTATCCTTATGTTCATCCTAGGTTCATTACTGCATCTCATAACCTGGGGACATACATCAAGAGAAAGGGTGAGCAGAAGGCCCAGTAAGGGAACAACAGAAACATTTAATATGTGAACTTGAGATACATCAACTATGTCATGAAAAAGAACTTTAAGGCATGAGAAAGAAATCATGTGGAATATCATAATAAAAATAACATTTTTCATAACTTTAAGATGTGGCTACATCATTTAACATATACAATCATGAACATATCACCAAGGTCCATCCCCAAGGTGTCATTTGAAAATTACCAAGGTTATTCACCAAGATATCGTGAAAATTGTAATCTCTAGTGGTTACATTATTACCCAATGCATTGTAGCGCTATCAGGGCGCACCCTTAAATTTTCCTTTATTATCATGTGATCCACATATATCATCATCAAAAATTTCATAAATAACCCATATAGCATAAAATAAATGGGTTTCATTTCATAATCATAACGTTTTAAAACTGCTTTAAAGACATGATCTTTATATCACTTTAAAACCCACAGAAAAGGAAGGTGGGTCTCATGTATGTAAATCCCAGAATTTAAAATAGAAAATTTTGGTATATATGTGAATACCCCTTTTGAAGAAATATATTTTAGTATTCACTTAATAAAATAAAATTACTTTAGAAAAAGAGAGAGACATTTTGAGACGAAAATTCTGCAACATAACGGTTACGTTACAGGGTTTTAGAAAACGTTGAAAAGAGAGGGGACATGGGTCACCCACTCATAAATGATATATAAAAATAGTATAGGGACAGAATATAAAGGATATGAATCATGGTAATGAAAGTTTAAGGACATACCATTTGAAATGAAAAACATGGAAGTAAGACAAAAATAAGATTTCTCTTATAAAAAATTCGGCAGCCTAACGGCGTCAATTAAACTTCAATAAAAATGATTTGACAAGATCAAATAGGGTCTCTCATCATATGATCATAAGATATCAGTATGATAGATATAGATATCATACCCCAACATAATTAAAAGGAACTTGAAAGACTTTACATGAAAATAGAACTTGAAAAATGAGAAGGGTGAAAGAATCCCTTAAAAATTCGACAGCCTAATGGCGTCACTTAAACTTTCATAAAACGAAATGATGAGAGTAAGAGGGGATCTCTAATCATATAAAAATTAAAAGGTCAGTAAGAGGAATATAAAAGAACATCCTCCCACATAAGAACATGGACCATAAAAGGAATGACATAAAAGAGATTACTTGAAAAGAAAGAGAGAGGTCGGATCCCTTACCTTAAAACGTAACTCTTAAAACTCAATGGTTTGGACCTTGAGGGCTTGGGGGCACCTTGGGAGGACTCCTTGGGAGGTAAGGAGACAAGAACTTTGTTGGGGGAGAGTTGGGAGTGAAAACTAAAGGAAGAAAGGGTGGGTATTTATAGGGAAGGTGAGGGGACAGGGCATTAATGGCCAAGGGACACCTCACAAGTGCTTTTCTCAAAACCATGTGCCCTCCCATGGCATTTACCATGGAGTTAGGCCACATGGGGCCCCCAATACAATAATTCATCACCTTTGGTTGTCCAACCCTTAAAATATCTCATGACATCATCATGACACAGTTATGAATTCATTAAACATACCGAAACCCTAAAACTGTATTTTTACTATTCACTAAAAATCCAACTTTCTCAGAAAAATACCAAAATTTCACCTTAACCAAATATCGATGCTCTAATTACAAATATGAACTCCATTTTATAAAAGTAATTTTTTAAATATTTTTAATTTACTTTTTAAATAAAACACTATTCACCGAGAATTCATTTTTCTCAGAAAAATCCCCAAAAATTACCATAACATAATATCGATGCTCTGAGTTCAAAAATAAAGTCCATTTTATAAAAATAATTTTATATCTATTTTTAATTAAATTTTTAATTAAAAAACACTATTCACCCAAAAAACTAATACTTGAATAAAAATTTATGAAACCGTTATTTAACTATTTTATTGAATCACATTACTTAATCAAGGTGCATAGATTATATTAATACTTTCTTTAAGTGAGATTACTAATCCATTTGGACACATTACTAATCCTAATCATAAAATCAGTATTCATAATTTACTATTCATCAAAAATCAAGTTGATCTTATTAGACTCTAAATTTTGCACTGAACATAATTGTAGAAGAACATTTTTTTAAAATAATTACACATTTTTAATTATTTAAGGTTTACATAAACATTTTTAAAATATCCTTTTTCTAAAATTCATCAAAAATATGCATACTATATTTATCCTGACATTTGAAAATTCATAAACTTCATCATAAGAAGAAATCCCAATTTTTATTTAAAACAAAGGATTACACAAGGCAGTTACGGTCTCCTTACATAGCCTCTTATCACACCAGCATAGGACCTAAGTGTAAGGTGTGCTAAGGTGAGAGAATCTGAGGGCGGCTCGACCAACATCGCACAAGTAGTAATTTCTATCAGTTTCAACTTCTCGCGAAGGCGATTCTTTTCTAGCTTCACATGATGATGTTCAGCTTGGGTTTGGTCCAGAGCAAAGCCTAGTGGTGCTACCTCCTTCCCAAGTTCTGTTAGATGGGCTTCGATCAGTCCAAGACTACTGGGTGAGGCCATTGAATCTTCTTTTTATATTAATTAACCAAATCACTTGTATTTAGAGACAATAATCAAAACATTTAGTTTCCAGCAGTCATATTGACCAATGGTCATATAACAATCAAAACCCAACGGTCTCATTTTAATTATACTCATGTTATCAAATGAAACATTTTTGTTGAGTATAAAAATAAAATAAAATAACACACAAAATTTGGAAAAAATATTTATTCAAAATTTCGGGTCATTACACTGATATAGCCACTCGATGCATCAGTAGGTCCCATGAGACAATTAGACGTGGACTTGGTCGAGGCCTTGCCCATTTTGAGATATGGTTTTGGCCGAGGCCTTAATCATTTTTAGACGTCTTGGATGAGGCCTTAACGGTATGGTTCAGAATTTTTGGCATATACACTTCCCTCATTATGAAGCTAATAATTGAAAGTTCATGTGGTTATTAAACTAGTATAATACTCATGATTATGTTTTATTATGGAATTATTTACTCAGCTCATATTCCTGCCATAATGTGTTCAAGTTTATTATTTTTAAAGGCATATATTTTCAATTATTCACCATGACTAATGTTTATGTTTATAAAATCTTATGTTGTATTGATTACTCTTACTGATCATTTGAGCTCACCCCTTTATTATGTTTCATTTTTCCAGGATATGGAGAATTAAGTTATGAGTGACTTGTAGGCATAATCTAGGAGGCATGGATATTTCTAATGGAATAAATTAGTGTTGTTTTTCCTTTCAAGATGTAATGTTGAACTTATATATGTATATTATTTCCAAAAGCTACTAAAATACTTGGTATGTAACACCTCGAGCTTCCACGATATGTTTCTCTTTCAATAATGCAATAGCTTGCATTGTACGCAAGTTCGAGATTCTAACACACCGTGACCAATCAAAATAGCCATTATGAATAGTAATACCCACTTTTTGAAATTATATATATTTTATATTTCAAAATGGACTTCATTTTTGGATTCAGAATATCGAAATTATCCTATGTTGAATTTTTGGTATTTTTCTGAGAACTTCCAATTTTTTATGAATAGTGAAAAATACTTAAAAACAACTTTTTTAATAAAAATAATTTATAGTGATAAATTATAATATTGAGTGGTTTTAAAGTATAATTAGAATATATTTTTACCATTTTATCCAATGTTGGTCATTATAATTAATTTCACTTTGAAATTGGACATAAACAATTGTCAATCTTTTGATATATATTGTTCCTTAAAAACACGCTATTTGTTGTAACAGCGGGAATTAATTATAAAATTAATCAATGCAACTTATATGTTTGGAATTTTTTAAAATAGGCATCATTTTTGAATTCGGAATATCAATTATAGATTAGGGTGAAATTTTGGCATTGTTCTGGAAAACTTCAATTTTTGATGAATAGTGAAACCACTAAGTGGTAGTTAAAAACTGTTTTTTTGTTTAAATGAAACATTACCACTTCTGTGATTTGATTTTCAAAAATCTGACATACATGGTTGTCATTAGAAGTAAAATGTGGTTAAATGGGATTAAAATAATTTTTTGGTGAATAGTAACTTTTAAGTTTAATTAATCGCGATTAAAGGTAATTAGTGTAATTTAAAGTAAAGATAATGTTATAATAATATGAAATGATCTTGACACATGTCTTACCCCTATTGGATGAGTCATGTCCGACCAAGACAATCCATGGGTCAACTTGGGGACCCCATGGAGCCACTTTGGTAGGAAAATGACATTAAAAACTTTTTATTTAATGTTAAAATAAAAATGTCACAAGCATGAGTTATTTTACTAAAACAATTTTTAAATTGGGTTATACAAGTCATATTTTTTACTATAAATATTCATTAGAAATATAAAAATATTTCCTACATCATGATATTTTTTTTATAATTTTTAGACATTAAATAAATTAAATTATTTATGACACCATGATGATGCAGCGATTACCTCATAATTTAACGATTTAAATAAAATGAAAAGATAATGTAAAATATAAGACCTACACATGTCAAAAACCTATTTTATGGGTTTATTTAGAAATATTATCACCTTATCCTAGAAATATATAATTTTGGGACCTTTTAAATCCAAAAAGAATTTTATAATAAAGTAACCTTTTATAACTTTCCAAGAGTGCCCCTCCTCTCCTCTTATAAAAGGCCCCCACCTCTACCACCTTACCCACACCTCTCAAGTCTTTGGCTCGGCCAAAACCTTTCCATTTTGTCTCTCCACATCCCACTCTTACTCCTAGAAGCCTCACTTTGGAAAGAAGTTTTCCCAAGGAAGCCTTTAATCTCAAATCAAAAAGAGTTACCCGTTCTAAATGTAGTGTTTTCTCTTATGTTCTTATGTATTATTTTGCTTCTCCAACACCCTAAACTCTTTTTATTCATTTATTTTTGTAACAAAACCATTATCCTAAATATACTAGGATTTTGTTATAATAAGGATTCGAGCTACACTTACACCCACTTACATCTAATGGTTAAAGAACATACTGTTTCTGTGGATGGCGAATTTCTGCCTTATGAAATGATGATTGTTCAACACTCATATAAAACCTTCAAAGGTGGCCATTAAGATGTCACTATATTTATATATGATATATAATATGTTTATGTTTTACTTAAGCTACTGTATTTTTCATTTATGGCATACCTTTATGGTTTCCATTATGGGTAAATGCGATATCTTCATTTTAGGAAGTGCGGACTACCGCCACCTCAAAGTGATTTGAATCATTAAAGCCATATGTGGGATGTATAAAGGATGGAGTAAATGATATTATATATTATATTATACTGGAATTATAATATACCTTTATATCATTATGATTTAATTCCATTAAATATGAAATAGAAATGAAAGTAGCGTTCATGCGTACGTACGGCTTACCATCTCCATGAACAGTGCATTTCATTTCTTACCTCTAAATGTTACGTAATATTATTAATGAATGTATATACTGGATATATATGATATATATGATATCTACATCATGGATATAATTCTGGAGATAATGGATATTCTACCACATAAACAACTTGTAATTACAAGAAGTTTATTGTTGACTCAAGTACCAAAGATCAACAAAACGACCGTTATTAACTTAAATGACTACATAATTTTCGTAACATTGTAATAAGTGATATAAAAGGGATAATGAACTTGAAAAATTTTATTAATAAAGTATAGATTAACTCTAGTTTATTATTCATGAGATTAAAGAACGGTCGAGTGAAGTCGGACACGAGGTAAGGGAACTTCTTAACCCAATTTCCATTCTTTGGGTTAATCTCCTACTTTCAAATTATGTCATGATATTATTATGTCCTATCTTGTATTTGTACTTTATTTATGTGTACTTATAGTGAATACACATAATAGATCTATTTTATTAAAAAAATGTTCTTTGTAAGGAACTTCGTCTCAATATCCTTTCATTGAGGCATATTTTATTTTATACACAACTTTCTTTTATATGGTGTATAAACATCTTTGACTTTTAAGTTTATTAAAAAGGAATCTTTTTATACGAAGCGTTTTACTAAAAAACAAAAGGGGATGTTTTTTTTTGTCGTACATATGCGGCGACAACGACTTCTCTATCGCCGTGACCATTATTTGGGTTTCGGCTTCCTCTACAAGCCATAACTTTTTTAAATGAAAAATAATTACAATGTTTTAATTTTATTTTATTTTGGTATTGAAAATGGTTTTGAAAGTGTTTTTTTTATATAAATGTATTTTATTGATATCTTGTGATTGAAATGTGGAAATGTTATGTTTCCTTTATGCATGTTTTATGTGATACGATTATGTTATGGATTATGATATGTTTAAACCTATTAATATGAGGAATGCATTGGACTTAATAAGTGATGGGTGAAGCCCGCTATAGCTCCTCGATGTATCGGTAGGTCTCATGAGACAAACTAGTGTCTTGGCACGAGGCCTTGACAAAATCTTATTTGTAGTCTCGGCACGAGGCCTTGGCTATGTGGTTATGATAGTCTGGAATTATGCATTCCATCATTATGAAAGTGGTTATTGATATTGCATGTGATTATTCGAATAGTAGAATATCCATGTGAATAAGTAAATGGAATTATTTCATTTTATTTTTGCTATATTATGCTGAAGTTCAAGTTTAAAATGGCTTTTGTTTTAGTTATACATTGCCTTAAATGTTAATGTTTATTTATGAAAGCTTCCGCTATATTGTTATCCTTACTGAGCATCTGAGCTCACCCCTTTCAATGTTTTAATTTTTCCAGGATGTGAAGAAGTATTTTAGGAATGACCTGCAGGGATAGTCTGAAGGGGATATGAGTGTGGAAAATGGAGACTATGTTATTGTAGTTTTCACTTTATGATGTAATGTAACATTTATGAATGTATCTAGTGTTTCCAAGGCTACTAAACTAATCGGTCTTTCGAGACTTGATCTTTGAGATCATGCCAATGTTACGCAATAATGCACTGACTCTGGGTAACTGGGGTCGGGGCGTTATAGTTGGTATGAGATGCAGTTTAGTACTAACCTTGGAATCTAGATTTAGATAAATTATGATTAGAGCACATAGACCTAAGATAGACTTTGAGGATTAGTATAGAATAACTTCCTAAAATTTTGGTATTATAGAGATTTTGTGAGTTTTTCAAGCAATACATTAATGTCTGGATACGAGAAGGTAGAGGAGGCTCTGGCACAGATGTACCTAGGGGTAAAAACCGAAAACACCGCTTTGACCTAGACTCGAACGGGAACTGGTGCATGAAAACGGGCCTTGTTACACTCTTGGTTACGACACTCCTGGGGGATATGCTTAGGATAATTCTCATTTTCTTTACAAACCATTATGAAGGGTTTATGAGTATATAATTCCTCAAATAAAACATTTTTATTATTAGTGATTATATCCATAAACTATTCAATTTATATTAAGTGTTTTACAAGTATGGAATTATGTATTTTGATTCATAAACTAATCTAGTTTATGCCATTGTTTAGAAATGGCGCCTAGTGGGAGGAATGGAAACTGTATCAATGCACGCACTCCATATAGGGATTTCCCTTCTGCTCAAGATAATTATTATGGAGTTGGTGATACAACTAGTGTTGATCAACTTATTACCATACTGGGACAACTCACTCAGGTTATGAATAATAACCTTACTCGTATGGAGTACCCTGATCCGCAACGTGGAGGATCAATGTTAGACCGCTTCATGAGGCAGAAACCGCCAACATTTAATGGGGGTACAAATCCATTAGTAGCTGAGCAATGGATAAACTCCTTAGAGAAAATATTCTACACCTTGGGGAGTAGCGAAAGGGAGAAAGTTGTCATGGAAGTTTACCGCCTCACTGGAGATGCCGATCAATGGTGGTCACTGATTCAAAACACAAAGGAAGATGAAGAAGTATCAAGTATGGAATGGAGGGAGTTTAAGGAAATTTTCTTAGAAAAATACTTTCCACATGACCATCGAGTAGATATGGAAAGGCAATTTCTGAGTCTGAGGCAGAAGGAGGATGAGAATGTCACAAAGTATGAGGCTAACTTTACAAGGTTAGCGAGGCATGCTGCAGATTATATACGTAACCCAAGAAGTAAGATCGATCATTTCTTTGATGGGTTAAAACCGTTTCTCCGTCGAGCATTAGTATCACAATCTTTCTCAACATACGAAGATATAGTCTCGTGTTCTATCAAGACAGAAAATGAATTCTCTAAATCTTATGACAATAAAGTAAAGCAAGATAATAAGAGAACGGTGGAACAAGAGATAGATAAAGGGAAAAAGGGAAATAAGGATTTTCCATTATGCGATAATTGTGGGAAGAATCACCCTGGTACTTGCCTAAAAGGAATGTGAGTTTGTTATAAATGTGGATAAAAAGGTCACCAGGCGCATTATTGCAAGGGAAAGAAAGAGGTTATCAATGTTGAATGCTACAATTGTAGGGAAATGGGGAATTATGCAAATGAATGTCCTAATAATCAAGAAAACTTACCTCAGAAAAGGCCAAGGGATCAAGGACAATCTTATGTTTTTACTACAGTTGAAGTGGAATAATTAATGTATTGGTGCTTTTGGACTCAAGGATTATATTCTGGTTATAAGAATAATGTGATATATATAAGGATTGTACTGCAGTACTTTTTGATTTCATTAAGGTTTTAATATGATTAAGGTAATCATATTTTTAGTATGTGACAATAAGAGAAAATTTACTTTGTCTGGGGAATCTAATGTTACAATTGATTTTGGAATTTAGAGACCTTTTAGAGAAAGTCTGGGTAGAGGTATTTTGGATAACTATAAAGGTTGGAATGGATTAAGTTGAACTTTAGATAGTATTGTTTAAGGTTAAAACATTTCTGAATATTACTTTTGGAATATTATAATAATATATTTTTAGGAAAAGGACAACCTGCAGGTCGGGGGATAACCCGTCGCATCGGACAAAGCTGCAGGAATCGAACCCACAACCATAGTGCGACAGGCCTTTATTACCTACCACTAGCCTACAGGAAGTCACTGGTTATTACAAAAAAAATTTCCTCATCTAAATGGTATGTGTTAATATTTGGAACCTTATACAATTATGATAAATAGAATATTTTTGAATTTTATTACCTTTTAGAGTGAAAGATGGGTTTGTGGTAAAAATTTATTAAAGAATGAAAGTTTACATGACAAGTATGTATATTACCTTACGTTCTTAGTAAATCTTCTAAATAAATTCCTCAACTTTATAAAAGGTAACTTAAAACAAAAACGTTGTCGGTTAACTTTTCCAACTGGGGATTCAATGACCGTTTAACCAATCACAAGTTTGTGATTTTCTTGTGGTTAACTTTCTCCTAATCTTGTTTTCTACAACTCTCCATCAGACCTTGATGGTTTTTTTTTTCCATATCCATATTTTCAAAGAATCCTAGTATCGTCTATCTCAGGTGACCTTTGTACTTATCTTTCTTTCTTTTAAAGTTATATTTTTATTAACCTTATTTCCGATGTGGGTTTTCCACAAAGGTATTTTCTATTTTCAACCTTTTATTTTCAAAGAAAAATTTCAAATTGCGAGGATGCAATTTATTGAAGGAGGGGATAATGTAACACCCCGAGCTTCCATGGTATGCTTCTCTTTCAATAATGAAATAGCTTGCATTGTACGTAAGTTCGAGATTCTAACACACCGCGACCAATCAAAATAGCCATTATGAATAGTAATACCCACTTTTTGAAATTATATACATTTTATATTTCAAAATGGACTTCATTTTTGGATTTGTAATATCGAAATTATCCTATGTTGAATTTTTGGTATTTTTCTGAGAACTTCTAATTTTTTATGAATAGTGAAAAATACTTAAAAACAACTTTTTTAATAAAAATAATTTATAGTGATAAATTATACTATTAAGTGGTTTTAAAGTATAATTAGAATATATTTTTACCATTTTATCCAATGGTGGTCATTAAAATTAATTTTACTTTGAAATTGGACATAAACAATTGTCAATCTTTTGATATATATTGTTTCTTAAAAACACGCTATTTGTTGTGACAGCGGGAATTAATTATAAAATTAATTAATGAAACTTATATGTTTGTAATTTTTTAAAATAGACATCATTTTTGAATTCAAAATATCAATTATAGCTTAGAGTGAAATTTTGGCATTGTATTGAAAACTTCAATTTTTATGAATAGTGAAACCACTAAATGGTAGTTAAAAAACTGATTTTTCGTTTAAATGAAACATTACCACTTATGTGATTTGATTTTAAAAAATCCAACATAAATGTTTGTCACTAGGAAGTAAAATTTGGTTCAATGGGATTAAAATAATATTTTGGTGAATAGTAACTTTTAAGTTTAATTAATCGCGATTAAAGGTAATTAGTGTAATTTAAGGTAAAGATAATGTTATAATAATATGAAATGACCTTGACACATGTCCTACCCCTATTGGATGATTCATGGCCGACCAAGAAAATCCATGGGTCAACTTAGGGACCCCATGGAGCCACTTTGGTAGGAAAATGACATTAAAAACTTTTTATTTAATGTTAAAATAAAAATGTCACAAACATGAGTGGTTTTACTAAAACAATTTTTAAATGGGGTTATACAAGTCATATTTTTTACTATAAATATTCATTAGAAATATAAAAAGATTTCATACATCATGATATTTTTTTTATAATTTTTAGACATTAAATAAATTAAATTATTTATGACACCATGATGATGCAGCGATTACCTCATTATTTAACGATTCAAATAAAATGAAAAGATAATGTAAAATCAAAGACCTACACATGTCAAAAACCTATTGTATGGGTGTATTTAGAACTCTTATCACCTTATACTAGAAATATATAATTTTGGGACATTTTAAATCCGAAAATCATTTTATAATAAAGTAACCTTTTATAACTTTCCAAGAGTGCCCCTCCTCTCCTCTTATAAAAGGCCCCCACCTCTACCACCTTACCCACACCTCTCAAGCCTTTGGCTCGGCCAAACCCTGCCCATTTTGTCTCTCCACATCCCACTATTACTCCTAGAAGCCTCAATTTGAGTAGAAGTCTTCCCAAGGAAGCCTTTGAGCTCAAATCAAAAAGAGTTACCCGTTCTAAAGGTAGTGTTTTCTCTTGTGTTCTTATGTTTTATTTTGCTTCTCCAACCCCCTAAACTCTTTTTATTAATTTTTTTTGTAACAAAACCAGTATCCTCAATATACTAGGATGTTTTTAGAAGAATTATTCGAGATACACTTACACACACTTATATCTAATGGTTAAAGAACATATTGTTTCTGTGGATGGAGAATTTCTGCCTCACGAAACGATGATTGTTCAACACTCATATAACACCTTCAAAGGTGGCCATTAAGATGTCACTATATTTATATATGATATATAATATTTTTATGTTTTACTTAAGCTTCTGTATTTTTCATTTATGTCATACCTTTATGGTTTCCATTATAGGTAAACGTGATATCTTCATTTTAGGAAGTGCGGACTACCGCCCCCTCAAAGTGATTTGAATCGTTAAAGCCATATGTGGGATGTATAAAGGATGGAGTAAATGATATTATATATGATATTATACTGGAATTATAATATACCTTTATATCATTATGATTTCATTCCATTAAATATGAAATATAAATGAAAGTAGTGTTCATGCGTACGTACGGCTTACCGTCTCCATGAACGATGCATTTCATTTCTTACCTCTAAATGTTACGTAATATTATGAATGAATGTATATACTGGATATATATGATATATATGATATCTATATCGTGGATATAATTCTGGAGATAATGGATATTCTACCACATAAACAACTTGTAATTATAAGAAGTTTATTGTTGACTCAAGTACCAAAGATCGACAAAACAACCGTTATTAACTTAAATGACTACATAATTTTCGTAACATTGTAATAAGTGATATAAAAGGGATAATGAACTTGAAAAAGGTTATTAATCAATTATATATTAACTCTAGTTTATTATTCAGGAGATTAAAGAACGGTCGAGTGAAGTCGGACATGAGGTAAGGGAACTTCTTAACTCAATTTCCATTCTTTGGGTTAATCTCCTACTTTCAAATTATATCATGATATTATTATGTCCTATCTTGTATTTATAATTTTTTTATGTGTACTTATAGTGAATATACATAATAGATCTATTTTATTAAAAAAAATCTTTGTAAGGAACTTCATCTCAATCTCCTTTCATTGAGTCATATTTTATTTTATACACAACTTTCTTTTATATGGTGTATAAACATCTTTGACTTTTACGTTTATTCAAAAGGAATCTTTTTATACGAAGCATTTTACTAAATGACAAAAGGGAATGTTTTTTTTTGTCGTACGTATGCAGCGACAACGACTTCTCCGCCGCCGTGACCATTATTTAGTTTTCGGCTTCCTCTACAAGCCATAACTTTTTTAAATGAAAAATAATTACAATGTTTTAATTTTCTTTTATTTTGGTATTGAAAATGGTTTTGAAAGTGTTTTTTTATATCAATGTGTTGTATTGATATCTTGTGATTGAAATGTGGAAATGTTATGTTTCTTTTATGCATGTTTTATGTGATACAATTATGTTATGTATTATGATATGTTTAAACCTATTCATATGAGGAATTCATTGGACTTAATAAGTGACGGGTGAAGCCCGCTATAGCTCCTCGATGCATCGGTAGGTCTCATGAGACAAACTAGTGTCTTGGCATGAGGCCTTGACAAAATCTTATTTGTAGTCTTGGCACGAGGCCTTGGCTACGTGGTTATGATAGTCTGGCATTATGCATTCCATCATTATGAAAGTGGTTATTGATATTGCATGTGATTATTCGACTAGTAGAATATCCATGTGAATGAGTAAATGGAATTATTTCATTTTATTTTTTCCATATTATGCTGAAGTTCAAGTTTAAAAGGCTTTTGTTTTAGTTATACATTGCCTTAAATGTTAATGTTTATTTATGAAATCTTCTGATATATTTTTATCCTTACTGAGCATCTGATCTCACCCCTTTCGATGTTTTAATTTTTCCAGGATGTGAAGAAGTATTTTAGGAATGACCTGAAGGGATAGTCTGAAGGGGATATGAGTGTGGAAAATGGAGACTATGTTATTGTAGTTTTTCACTTTATGATGTAATGTAACATTTATGAATGTATCTAGTGTTTCCAAGGCTACTAAACTGATCGGTCTTTCGAGACTTGATCTTTGTGATCATGCCAATGTTATGCAATAATGCACCGACTCTGGGTAACTAGGGTCGGGGCGTTACATGGTACTTGAGGATGCATATTTCTTATTTATATGACAATGAAATAAAATAAGGAACCAGCTCTGGGAAACCGGGGTCGGGTCCTTACAGTTGGTATCAGATGAAGTTTAGTAGAAAACTTGGAAACTAGATTTAGAAAATGTAGATTAGGAAACAAATCCCTAATATAGAATTTTAGGATAAGTATATAAGTACATCCTGATATTTTGGTAATGAATAGATTATGTAGATATTTCTAGAAAATACATCCCTGTCTGGATACTACAAGTGGACGTGGTTCTGGAACAGATGTACCTAGGAGTGAAAAATCTGACAAGGAGTTTTTGGCTTGACCTAGGGTATCCTAGTACACGAAAATGGTTCTTACTATACACCTGGTTTGACACTCCTGGGGGATATGATTAGGATAATTCAAATTTTATTTACAAGCCATTATGAAGGATTTAAATGTAAATTTTTCCTCAAAGAAACCATTTTTGTGATTATAGGGTTAACCATGAATAGGATTTCAATTTATGATAAGTATTTTTCTAAGTTAAGATTATACATTATGATTCATAACCTAATCTAGTGTATTCCATTATCTAGAAATGAAACCTAGTGGAAGAAATGGAAACCACATGAACACGCATATCCCATGTATGGATTTTTCTCTGATGCAAGATAATGATGTTGGCTCTAGTGTTGCGACTGGTGAAAAGCAGCATATAACTATACTAGGATAACTTACTCAGGTTATGAACAATAACCTTAACCATATGGAGAATATGGATCCACCATGTGAAGGAGATTTTTTAGACCGCCTTATGTGACAACAACCTACATCATTCAATTGGACTACGAACCCATTTGTAGCTAAGCAGTGGATAAGTTCCCTAGAGAAGATATTTCTTGCTTTGGGAAGTAACCAAAGAGAGAAGGTCGTCATGGAAGTTTATCATCTATCGGGAGATGTATATTAGTGTTAGTCATTAATCCAAAACACAAAGTATGAGGAAGAGATATAAGAGATGTAATGGAGGGACTTTAAGGAAATATTCATAGAGAAATACTTTCCTCATGAACAGTGAGCAGATATGGAAAGGTAGTTTCCAAATTTGAGGCAAAAGGAAGATGATAATGTTGAAAAGTATGAAGATAACTTCACAAGGTTAGCAAGGAATGTTGTGGACTACATACGTAATCTAAGGAGAAAAATTGATCAATTTTTTTATGGTCTAAATCCATTCCTCTGACAGGAACTAGTCTCCCAAAGTTTTTCATCACATGAGGATATAGTTTCATATTCTATCAAGACAGAAAAGGAATTCTCTAAGTCTTATAACTTTAAGGGAAAGCAAGAGAATAAGAGGGTTGATGAAAACTCTAGAAAAGTAAATAAGGAAATAGGGAAGAAGGAAAGAGTTGAATTTCCACCTTATGATAATTGTGTAAGGAAACACCCTGGTGCCTTCTTAAAAGGAAAAGGAGTATGCTAAAAATGTGGATAGAAAATCCATCTTACTAGTGATTTTAAGGGGAATAAAGAAGCTATTAATGTTCAATGCTATAATTTTCAGGGGATGTTACACTATGATAATTATTTTCCAAAGCATCAAGGAAACATTCCATAGAAAAGGCCAAGGGAGTAGGGACAAGCTTAAGTGATCACAACAGCTGATATTGAAGTTTCTAATGATTTGGTGGCAGGTACTTTAATCATTTACTCAAACTTAGCCAATGCTTTATTTGATTCTATATCATCTCATTCTTTCATATCTTTATAGTTTTCCAAAAAAATAGATATTTCCAATTTGATTTATTAAAGGAGTTGTCAGTCAAAACTCTTAAGGGAATTATCATTGCAACAAAGTTGTGTCAGGAAGTCCCCATTATGGTGTATAAACCTTCTTTATCTGCTGATTTTATTTTCATACCCATGATTAAATGTGATATAATTATTGGTATGGATTGGATTTCAAACCATGATGTGAAAATTTATTACAAGAGGAATGAGGTTACATTTTTTAGGATGATGTGGAATTCCTTATCTTTAGGGCAGAAACATCACCCTCTAATTCTCATCTAGATCCACCCCCAATAGCTTTGTTAAATTCAATTATTAGGGAGGAGGGGAATGCAATAACTATGGGTGAGGAAGGGAATGTTCAGATAGAGGATGTACCGATTGTGCAAGAACATGTTGATGTGTTTCTATAGGATTTACTTGGACATCCTCCAGTGAAGGAAATTGAGTTTTCCATTGACTTAATTTCTGATTCAAGGCCTATATCAAAAAATCCTTATAGAATAGCCACTAAGGAATTAGTGGAACTGAAGAAAAAACTAGAATAATTGAGTGATAAAGGATTTATTCTCCCTAGTGTTTCTCCATGGGGATCCCCTGTTCTTTTTGTTAAGAATAAAGATAGATATATGAGGTTGTGCATTGACTACAGGGAGATCAATGCTATAACAATAAAGAAAAAATATCTCCTACCTCTCATTGATGATTTATTTGATCAACTTAATGGATATCAATATTTTTTGAAGATTGACCTTCGATGTGGATAGCATCAATTTCTTGTGAGGAAGGAATACATTCCAAAAATAGAATTTCAAACCAGGTATGGGCATTACAAGTTTACAGTAATGCCTTTTGAACTGACTAATGCACCCTCTTTTTTCATGGATTTAATTAATAGAGTTTTCAAGGAATATCTTAATGAATTTGTGGTGGTATTTATTAATGATATCTTAGTATACTCTAAAATATATGAAGATCATGAAAATCACTTGAGAACTATTCTTAAGACTCTTAGAAGAAATGAATTATATGGGAAGTTTAGAAAGTATGAATTTTGGTTTCAATAAGTTTCCTTTTTGGGCCACATTATCTCTAAAGATGGAATATTTTTTGATCCTGTGAAGACAAAGGCTTTGAAATAATGGCCTAATCCAATTAACATAACTGAGGTACGTAGTTTTATTGGTTTATCAAGTTATTATCGATGTTTCATTCAGAACTTCACTTGTTTAACCAACCCAATGACCAAGATTACATGTAAAGGGGTTAATTTTGTATGGAAAAAAATGTGAGGACTGTTTCAAAGAATTGAATAGGAGATTAGTAAATGCTTCGATCCTAACCCTACCATTGGGGAATAATGGGTGTTTGATCTATAGTGATGCATCAAATAAAGGACTTGGTTGTGTTCTTATGCAGAATGATAGAGTTATTTTCTATGCATCAAGGTAGTTAAAAATTCATGAACAAAACTATCCCACACATGATCTTGAGTTAGTAGTGGTAATCTTTGCTCTAAATATATGGATATATTATCTCTATGGTGAAAAATGTGAGATATATACGAATCACAAGAGTCTGAAGTATATCTTCTCATATAAAGAACTCAACATGAGGCAATGGCGATGGCTCGAACTACTCAAGGATTATGATTGTACTATACACTACCACCTAGGAAAGGCAATAAAGTTAGCTCATGCATTGAGTAGGAAGGTTCATGGGGTTCTCAACAAAATGAGGATTGACAAGGATCCTTTGTCCATGGATCTAGTGAGGATGGATATGGGAATTAACAAAGAAGGTGAAACATCACTACTTTTTCATTTGGTTGCTCAACCATATTTATTAGAAAGGATTAAAAGTTCTCATCCTGATGATGATAACCTTAAAAATAAAATTAATGTTGTAAAAGAGTGGAAGTTGGCTGACTTCATATGTGAAGATGGAATTCTGAAATTTGGGAAGAGGATTTGTGTTCCAGCTACACCTGAGCTAAAAAGGGAGTTATTGGATGATTATCATAATCCTAATTTCTCTATACATCTGGGTAGAACTAAGATGTATATAGATTTTAAGGAACATTTATAGTGGGATAACATGAAGAGGGAAATTTCGGATTATGTATCAAGATGTTTAGTATATCAACAAGTGAAGGTCGAAAGGCAACATCCAAAAGGAGTCATGTAACCTCTACCTATTCCTACGTGGAAATAGGATAACGTCACCATATATTTTTTCACTGTATTACCCAAAACTCCAAGGAAGAATGATGTGATATGGGTAATTGTGGATCGACTTACGAAATTTGTACCTTTCCTCACTATAAGGGAGGATTTTCCACTAGAGTGCCTAGAAAGACTCTATATCAATGAAGTTGTGAGACTTTATGGAGAACCTATCTTAATTGTTTCTGATCATGACCCACAATTTACATCGAAATTCTGGAAAAGTCTTCAGAAAGCGTTGGATACCAAACTTCGATTGAGTACTGCTTACCACCCACAAACTGACGGGCAAGTAGATAGGAATATATAAACCATAGAGGATATATTGAGATCATTTTAACTTGAATTACAAGGTATGTGAGATAAATACTTACCTTTAGTGTAGTTTTCCTACAATAATAGTTTCTATTCAAGTATTCAAATGTCCCTATATGAAGCATTGTACGGAAAGAGATTTCATACACCAACTTGTTGAGATAAAGTTGGATAAAGGATGCTTGTGGTTCCAGAGCTTGTAGAGGAAACAACGTAGAAGGTAAAGACTATTAAAGGTCATATCAAAACATCACAAAGCAGATAAAAGAGCTATGTCGATAATCGAAGGAATGATCTAGAATTTCAAGTGGGAGATCACGTTTTCTTGAAAGTATCTCTGTGGAAGGGCGTTATAAGATTTGGAAAGAAAGGAAAACTGATCCCTAGGTACATTGGGAATTTTGAAATTCTAGAGAAAATTGGAGTTGTTACATATTATTTGGTTATGCCACCTAGCCTGTCCAAAAGTACACAATCTGTTCCATGTCTCTTTGCTAAGAAATTACATGCCAAATCCAATGCATGTCCTCACTTATGAAGGTATATAATTGGAACTTGATCTATCTTACTGTGAAGATCCTATCCGAATTATGGACACTAAAGAACAAGTGTTGAGGAATCATATGACTCATTTGGTAAGGATACTTTGGAGAAATCATAAAATTGAAGAGGCAATATGGGAACCTGAAGAGCTGATGATGAAGACCTACCTAAATCTTTTTGTGAGGTAACATTCTGTGAATTTTGAAGACAAAAGTTTTTTAAGGAGGGGAGAATGTAACACCCCAAGGTTTTGAAAATAAATATTGAATGCATGAAACACTGATTCCATACAAAACAACACATTCTATAATCTATCTATTAAACACAACTTTGCCTCTACTATGTTTTAAATTTTGAAAAACGGTCATCTACGGTTGTGATTAGTAAGTCATTTGGAGTCTGATAGAACCAACTTTATTTTTGGTAAATAGTAACATACCCTTATGAATAGTAATATGAATAGTAATATGACCCTTATTAATAGTAAATAATAATTTTATTTTATTTTATTAAGGTTACAAGATAATGATATCTTGATTAATTTTTCAATGTAATATAAAAAGAATTATAGTTTTAAAATTGTTATTTTTCAAATAAACTATGATTTTATTAAAAAATTAAATTAATCATATTTAGAAAAAAAAAATTAGTTCATTTTTTAATTCTACTCATCGAAAAATGGTTAGGGTGAATTTTTGGTATTTTTCTGAAATTCTTGAATTTTTTATGAATAGTGAAATACAGTAAAATATTGTATATACAAATTATCAGTTAAATACACTATTTATGACATCATGAGTGATTTAAGGCCACTTGTTTCAAACTCACATTCACTTATTACTATTAGTGGTCACATGAAACAACACTATTAGTTGTCTTGAGGGAAATAATAAAATAATGAGTAAAATATTCAAAATTCACTCCTCTCCACTATAACACCACCCCTCACTCCCTCCTCTCCTCACTCATCTAAGCCTTGAAGATCCTAAAGTTTCTTACCAAATACTCTTACCTAGTCACTCCCCACATCCAGGATCTCTTGGTCTTTCCAAAAGACCAAAACCCCTTCCCTTAAAGATATTCTTAAGGAGGTGGATTCAAGAGGTAAATTCACATTTTATTTCTTTCATTTTCATTTCAAGTTCCTTTATATTGTTATCCTCTCCCCAAATCCTATATCCAAATTACCATGATAAATCTAGTATAATATATATACTGGAATTATATCATGTGAATGGAATGACCATCATCAATATTCTTACTCTCTCCCTTTTATTTTATAAAAGAAATCATCGTCCGTGAGGTTCCAATTTACAACCTTCATGGATAACGAAGTTTCGTTCTTCAATTTCTCCTTCATTAATGGTAATGAAACTATTTTTATGGTTTAAAACCACTATAATATATGTATTATAACCTATTTAATATTCATTAAACAATATACGTACATATTAGTAAATTTTATGACCAAACTAGTTCCTAATAATCAAAATACCGCTAAAATAATCTATGTGATTGTCATTAATATTTCATCTAATAATTCATCCTAATTCCATGTAAAAAATGATATAAATGACCATTGACACATATGGATGTTCATAAATAATATTTTAATTCAATTCTGGATATTTGCATCCATTTCACATGAACTCCATTACATAAAAACAAGTGAACCTATTATGAAAATCAAGAAAACGAACACTTTGGAATGACAAAATTCAATATTATAACTAATAAATAAGGAAATAATGGACTTAATAAAATCATTATAAACTAAGTAAATGTCTAATAGGTTTTTAATTAAGTTATTAATAAGTATAATTTCATATTCTAGGACCTTTGGTTCAAGAGAGGAACACATTCGGACTTAAGGTATGGGTTTTTCCACCCAAACCTCCATTTTCATTCGGGTTACTTTTATTGTCTAATTACCTCAATGAAATTCTTGTGTATTATTATGTATTAATCATAAATTCTGTGTTATTATTCTATATATGTTTACCAACCATAATCTTTCCTTATTTTATGGAGAGTTATGCATTTTAAAAGGAACTTTCAAAATTATTTCTGAAATACAAGCCCAATTCAAGGGAATTTCTCAAATTCTTACCTATTCTCAAGGGCACTCTATAATATGTTTTTGGAATATATTATCTTTATAAAATCTCTAATTTTATTATGAAAATACTATCTTACTTCACTTATGGCTTTATACAAATACTTTTCCAAAATAACTTTTCTTTTCAAAGTAAAAGAGTATTTATCTCAAGAATTGCTCGATGATTTTATAAGAGTATCTTCATCTATTTCAACACTCTTATTGATAATTACGTATGATATCATATACCATATTTAATTTAATGGTTTATTATTATTTTTATTTTGGATGTTCTATCCTAAAAAAATTCACCAATTTACTCTGAATGGTTAGTGTTTATGCTTAATGTCTGGGGAAAGTTATTTACATTTCATATGTTAGTTTCAATATGAATGTATATGTTGTTTATGTTTATCCCCACTCATATAAGTAATTCATTGTACTTATTATGTGATGTGTTGGACCCAATATATCCCCTCTATGCATCGATAGGTCTCATGAGACAATTATATGTGGACTTAGTTGAGGCCTTGCCCATTTTAAGATATGGTTTTGGCTGAGGCCTTAATCATTTTTAGACATCTTGGTTGGGGCCTTGATGGTATGGTTCAGGATATCCGGAATATGAACTTCCCTAATTATGAATCTAGTAATTGAAAGTTCATGTGGTTATTATACTATTATAATACCCATTATTATGTTTTATTATGGCATTATTTACTCATCTCGTATTCTTGTCATAATGTTTTCAAGTTTATTATTTGTAAAGGAATATGTTTTAAATTATTCACAATGCCTGATGTTTATTTTTATGTTATCTTCCATTGTATTGCTTACTCTTACTGATCATTTGAGCTCACCCCTTTCTTATGTTTCATTTTCCCAGGATATGAAGAAGTAAGTTATGAGTGACGTGTAAGCATAATCTAGGAGGCATGGATGTTTCTAATGGAATAAATTAGTGTTTTTTTATTTCAAGATGTAATGTTGAACTTATATATGTATCTTGTTTCCAAAATCTACTAAAATACTTGGCCCTTCAGGATGCATATTCTTTGTTTATATGTCAATGTAATAAAATAAGGCACCGGCTCTAGGCAACTGGGGTCAGGTCCTTACCTGTAACGCCCCGACCCCAGAAGCCCAGAGTTGGTGCATTATTTTAATACATTGGAATGATACAAGGAATCATGTCTCGAAAGACCGGTCAGTTTAGTATTATTGAAAACAAGATACATATATAAGTTCAAAATTACAACTTGAAAAGAAATAAAACACTAATTTATTCCATTAGAAACATCCAAGCCTCCTAAATTATGCATGTAAGTCACTCATAACTAACTTCTTCATATCCTGGGAAAATGAAACATAAGAAATGGGTGAGCTCAAATGCTCAGTAAGGGTAAGAAATACAGCAGAAGATAAAATAAACATTAAGCATGGTGAATAATTGAAAACCCATGCCTTTACATATAATAAACATGAACACTTTAGGGTAGGAATATGAGCTGAGTAAATAATGCCATAATAAAACATAGTCATGGGTATTCTACTAGTAAAATAACCATATGAACCATCACTAATATTTTCGTAATGAGGGAATGTATAATGTGGGACATTCTGAAACATTTTTTCAAGGCCTCAACCAAGACGTCTAAAAATGATTAAGGCCACAGCCAAAACCATATATCAAAATTGGGAAAGGCCTCAGCCAGTTCCACATCTAATTGTCTCATGAGACCTATCGATGCATCGAGGAGCTATATCGGGCTCCACCCATTACTTACTAAGTCCAATGCATTCCTCATATGAAAATTTTTAAACATAACATAAACATTCGTATTAAAACTAGCATAAGAAATGTCAATACTTTATCCATAAACCATGAATGGTATGAAAATAAC
This sequence comes from Viscum album, assembly GCA_963277665.1. Classification (NCBI taxonomy): domain Eukaryota; kingdom Viridiplantae; phylum Streptophyta; class Magnoliopsida; order Santalales; family Viscaceae; genus Viscum; species Viscum album. The sequence goes on along the minus strand of OY728130.1, from coordinate 2,015,515,502 downwards.
ACATCCACAGTCAAACATATCACAAAACCATCAATACAATATGGAATATTTGTATCATAATAAATCAACCTTGATCAAGAATAATATCCTGTAAAGGATGTTGACATAGTTGAAAATGATCAGTAAAAATCTTTGAGAGAAATATCCCTTTTTTATAAAATCATTTAAAATTCACATAATTTATAAAAGAAGTCATTTAAAATATAGTTTTGAATCAAAGTGTCTCATACCACTTTGAAACTTTTGAAACGAATTAACATTTTAAAACATTCATGTCCATATAAATAAATCCTTAAAACCATTTTGAAAATATGAACATTAATGAGAAAGGTTTAGAAGAATAAATCTTTAAAACATTTAAAATTATGTTTTAGTAAAAAAGTACCTTAAAAGAATCCCTTTTAAAACTCTTTTATGAAACATGGACATGGATAATAAATATGTCCCAATAGATATTTACGTAAAAACAACCATGGATAATAAAGAGATTGTGTAATTAACCCTTACCTTGTACTTTTCCTTGGTCAAGGGTACGTTAACCTCCTGTATAATAGTTAAATCATTGTTATTAAATTATATAAGAATACTATACATAAATATGATATTATATATGATCTTCTAATATTTCTTTGTTAATAATATTTTAGTAGTATCATCGTTTTGGGTGTTAACTGATTTGTTTTCCTTTATATGCTTTGTTACGTAAGCCATATTTGGTGTGGATAGAATGTATTTGATTCATATCTATAATAATATTAAATTCTTAAACATTATTTTTAATCATAAAATGAAAATTATTCTTGAATGATTATGATGGGGAATGAATCTCATCGTGTTCGTGGAGATGGTAATCCGTACGTACGCACGAGCGACAATATCATTATATTGATGGTCAAATCGTATGTAATTGGATGTTATATCATATATAAATAATAATTAACATGTTATATTCATTATTTACATCAATTATAGTCATTATTATACCCATCCAAATAATAAATTGTTTGGATAACAAACTACACCATGACGTGGAGACGGTAAGCCGTACGTACACACGTATGGTGACTTTGTCATTCATAGGATAGATATAATAAATAATATAGTTGTACCATATTTATAATAACATCACAATATGTATTAGGTACTGAAGTTATTATTTTGGTATGAAACAACAAATAAAGAGGAAGTGGAAGAAGAAAAGAACTTGAAAGAGGGTGGTGAAATTATTACCTCTTCTTCGGGTGTTCTCTTTTGAGTTGATCAAAAGGGCTCCTTAGGTTGGCTTTCTGATCAAAGTAAGGAATATAGGTTGAAGTGAGAGAAGTTGGAAAGATATTTAGTTAGGGGTTGGCTGAGACAAATGGCTTTGGAGGTGCGATTTTTAGAGAAGGGGAAGTGCCCTTTTATAAGAGGGGTGAGGGTCACTTTAGGAAAAGATTAAAATATCAATTTATTATACAATCATATTCGGTTTATAATGGATCCAAATGAATTTATTTCGAGACTTAGGTTGTTATGGGTCGAAATAATCCCAACCAATATGTTTTAGACAAGTTTAGGTTACCATTTTAACCTTATCTTTTAGATTTAACTCTCAGTTAAATAGTTTAACTTTTACTGTGTCTTCTTGTATTCTTACACTATATGGTTAATATACTTACTCTAAAATTCAAAGAGAACCTAAAGTGGTTAATTAATGACATATATAATATTATTTAAGACCTTTTTCCTAACCTTATATTTTTAGTAATATTATATCAACCAATAATATAGTATTTATTTTAAAAATTAATTTATGTCAATTTTGACACTATTTGGTATTTTGTTTTTTGAAAGTCATAACAACCTTATCACTTCGAACAAAATTTATCTAATCAACCCTAACATATCATATTAACCTATAAAATTAGTTTAATTCATCAGAAGTCTCAATTTACATTTATTTGGATATTTATAATATCAATTATTTTAATATTTCATTAATAAGGTAATTACTGCATCATCATTATGTCATAAATAAATTAAATTATTTAATTTATAAAAATTATAAATAAAATAAAATTATTTAGGAAATATTTTTATCTTTATAATAAATATTTATAATTGAATTTATCTTATGTATAACTCTATATTAAAAATGGTTTAGTTAATAAACTTTGAATTTAACAATTTTAACTCTTCTTTAAATAAAATAATAATAAATGTCCTAATCTAATCCAAGTGGACATAAAGGATCATATTTTATTCTTAAGGTTGTTTTTGGTCGAATTACACTTATCCAATAGAATTATTACATGTTTTAGGGTAATTTTAATATCATTTTTACCATTAATTACCCGATTCACTTTTAATCGTGGTAAATAAAAGTCAAAAGTTACTATTCAACAAAAATTATTTTCATCTTATTGATCCAAATTTTACTTACTGATGTCAATCGTGTCTCTCAGATTTTTTAAATTCAACTCACAGAAGCGGTAAAATTAAGTTTTATGCAAATTTGTAAATGCTCCTAGAAGGTGGGTAAAAAACGTTAAAAAGATCAATAAAATTTTATACATCTAATTTTATTATAAAATTACTCCAATGAATTAAATTGAACTTATATAGGTATTATATATCTATTTTGATAAATAATTATTTAAATAAAAAGTTGGTTTTAAATAATAACGCAGTGTTTTTCACTATTCATCAAAAATTGAAAGTTTTCAGAAAAATACCAAAAATTCACCCTAAGATAATTTTGATATTCTGAATTCAAAAATGAAGTATATTTTACCAAATTCAAAACATATAATTTGCATTTATGAATTTAAAATTAATTCCAGTTGTCAAAACCAAAAGGTGGGTTTTTAAAAAGTAAAAACTATCAAAAGATTGACATGTGTTTATGACAAATTTAAATGTGAAATTACTTATAATGAACTACATTGTATTAAATGATAAAAATATAATCTAATTATACTTACAAACCATTCAAGTGTATAATTGAACACTATAAATTATTTTGATTAAAAAAGTTGTTTTCAATTAAAATTTAGTATTCTTCACTATTCACCTAAATATGAAAGTTATCAGAAAAACACCAAAAATTTATCGAAACAAAATTTTTATGTCCCGATTCTAAAGAAGAAGTTTATTTTGTCAAATTTAATATATAAAAGTGTCAAATATTGGATTTAAAAAGGGTTCTCCATTAAAAGGTGGTAAAATTGCATTTTCTGAAAAATACTTCCTTTATCTGAAAAAAATGAATTTGTTATTGTATTATGTCTAAGAAACAAATAATATGGATGTTAAAATTTATATGGAATATATAAAATTCAAACTATAGATAATACTATTCATAACTACTTTTGAACAGCTAGTTTGGAAATTCGTGGTGCGCTCGAACTCGGTGTTGTGTGTAGTGCAAGTTATTGAATTACTTTGAAGAAATAATGTACTATGAAATCTTGGGGTGTTACATTCTACCATCCTTTAATAAATTGCATCCTCTCAATTTGAAATTTTTCTTCGAAAATAAAAGGTTAAAAATAGAAATTTACCTTTGTGGAAAACCCACATCAGAAATTGGGTTAATAAAATTTAATCATAATAAGAGGGAAAGGAAAATGAAAAATTCACCACCAAATTATGATCTCTATTAAGAGAACATTGGTGGAAATTAGAGACACATAATTTGAGAAAAAAATTAAATATTTATAGGTTGTTATTGAGGTCATTAATCACAAACAAGTGTAAAATTGAGGGCCTCAAATCCATCAATCTATGATGATTTAAAATATTACCGGTTCAAAAAAACATAAGGTATTATAATAACACATTTTTAATTTTAAGATACCTTCCCTAATGTTTAAGAATTAATTTATTCATAGAATAAGTGGAAAAAATATACTTGACAAGTAGAGTTTCATCCTTCAACTAATTCCTACCACAAACTCATCTTTCACTCCAAAAGATAATAGAATTCAAAAATATTCTATTTATCCTAATCATATAGGGTTCTAAAAATAATTAATTTATAATTCATTTGTCAGAATATTTAAAAAAAAATTCATTATACAAACCAGGACATCACGTATGCCGGTGGTAGGTGATCCACCCTTGTCTCCCTTCGGTTGTGGGTTCAAGTCTCGCAGCCTGGCTGGATGCGACGGGTTGTCGCCCGACCTCTGGGTTGTCCTTTTTATGACAATCCAAAAATAATCTCAAGAAATGATTTAACCTTAAAAATAGTATCCAATGTCAAACTTAATCTATTCCAACCTTTATACTTATCCAAAATACTTCTGTCCAAACTCACAGTACAAAATTTATAAGGAAGGTAAACACAATGAAGATCCTTTTTCCATGTAATAACATGTGAATACCTTCATCATGTATTCATTTAAAACATTTTAACACCCTGAATTACCATAAAACCATATTGATTACATTTATACTCCCTTATTCCTTATAGAATACTGTATATACTCCTTATATCCAAAAATGTTTTAAATTCCAACAATGATGGAATATACAAATCATTAATCAGTTTCAAGGTAGTCAAGAATATCCAATATAATTTATCCAAATCAATCATATATTATTCCAAAATCACTACCTCAGTATTAGACCATATTATGGTTTATCTTTCTCTCAACCATATATTTTCCAAAACAATTAACCTGCTATTGTGTCACTTTTCTTGGTTTCACACAATCTCAAGTCCTTAATGAAATAGTACTGCAGTACAATCCTTATATACTCTATAATTCATATAACATGTACATCATTAATAAAATACTCAAATGACACAATACTTTAATAACAACATAATAACTCTAATCATTCCTCTTCATCTTCGGTAGTATCATAACTTGATTATTATCCAATAGCAGAATTTGGGTTATACTCTGATGATTTGGACATTGATTCGTGTAGTGTCCTAACTCCTTGTAGATGAATCATTGTAAATTTGAAACCTTTTTCTTACCCTTGAAATCACGTACTTGGTGTCCTTTTTCTCCACACTTATAACAAACTCCCATTCTCTTTAATCATTTACCAAGGTGATTCTTTCCACAGTTATCACATATGGGAAAATCCTTCTTTCCCTTATTCCCTTTATCCATCTTTCTCTCTTCCATCCTTTTCTTCTCTTGCTTACCTTCAAAGCCATAGGACTCAGAGAATTCTTTACTTATCTTATTAACACATGATATTATTTCTTCATATGATGAGAATACATGGGAGACTATTTCCATTTTAAATGTTGGATTAATACCATGAAAGATATGATCCTTCTTAATCTTTCGATCATGCGTATTGCTGGAATTCTTATTCCTTCTACTAGGCGTCATTTTTAAACAATGGATTACACTAGGTTAGTTTATGAATCACAATGCATAATTCCAAACTTGTAAAATACCTAACATAAATCAAAAATATTATGCATATAATCTATAATCATAAAATGTTTTCTTTGAGGAAGTATTTACTCCTAAATCCTACATAATGGCTTGTAATGAATATGTGAATTATTCGAAGCATAACCCTAGGGATTTTCATAAACAAGAGTAAAGAAAGGCCCATTGTCATGTACCAGGATACCCTGGGTCAAGCCCAAAACTCCTTGTCGGAGTTTTCAATCCTAGGTAAATCTGTGCCAGAGCCGCCTCTACCTGCTCGTATCCAGACAGGGATGTATTGCTTAAAAAATACACAAAATATCTACATTACAAATATTCTAGTATGTTATTCTATACTAATCCTCAAAGTCTATCTTAGGGTAATGTTCTTTAATCAAAGTTTTTCTAAATATAATTTCCAAGGTATGTACTAAACTTCCTCTGATACCAACTATAATGCCTCGACCCCAGAAGCCCGAAGTCAGTGCATTATTTTAATACATTGGCATGAAACAAGGAATAATGTCTCGAAAGACCGATCAGTTTTGTATTATTGGAAACAAGATACATACATAAGTTCAATATTACAACTTTAAAATAAATACAACACTAATTTATTCCATTAGAAACATCCAAGCCTCCTAAATTATGCCTACAAGTCACTCATAACTAACTTCTTCATATCCTAGGAAAATGAAACATAAGAAAGGGGTGAGCTCAAATGCTTAGTAAGGGTAAGAAATATAGTGTAATATAAAATAAACATTAGGCATGGTGAATAATTGAAAACACATGCCTTTACAAATAATAAACATGAACACTTTATGGCAGGAATATGAGCTGAGTAAATAATGTCATAATAAAACATAGTCATGGGTATTCTACTAGTCGAATAACCAAATGAACCATCAATAATATTTCCATAATGAGGGAATGTATAATGTGGGACAATCTAAAACATTTTGTCAAGGCCTTGGACAAGACGTCTAAAAATGATTAAGGCCTCAGCCAAAACCAGATATCAAAATTGGGAAAGGCCTCAGCCAATTCCACGTCTAATTGTCTCATGAGACCTACCGATGCATCGAGGAGCTATAGCGGGCTCCACCCGTCACTTACTAAGTCCAATTAATTCATCATATGAAAATTTTTAAACATAATATAAACATTCGTATTAAAACTAGCATACAAAATGTCAATACTTTATCCATAAACCATGAATGGTATAAAAATAACACATCCACAATCAAACATATCACAAAACCTTCAATATAATATGGAAGATTTGTATCATAATAAATCAACATAGATCAAGAATAATATCATGTAAAGGATTTTGACATATTTGAAAATGATCAGTAAAAGTCTTTGAGAGAAATATCCCTTTTTCATGAAATCATTTAAAAGTCACATAATTTATAAAGGAAGTCATTGAAAAGATAGTTTTGAATCAAAGTGTCCCATACCACTTTAAAATTTTTGAAAGGAATTAACATTTAAAAAAATTAATGTCCATATAAATAAATCCTTAAAACCATTTTGAAAACAAGGACATTAATGAGAAAGGTTTAGAAGAATATATCTTTAAAACATTTAAAATGATGTTTTAGTAAAAAGTCCCTTAAAAGAATCCCTTTGAAAACTCTTTTATGAAACATGGACATGGATAATAAATATGTCCCAGTGGATAATTACGTAAAAACAACCTTGGATAAAGAGATTGTGGAATTAACCCTTACTGTAACACCCCAATATTTCATAGTACGTTATCTCTTCAAAGTAATTCAATAACTTGCAAAACATGCAACACCGAGTTTGAGCGCATCGCAACTTACCATACTAGTCGTTCAAAAAGTGGTTATGAATAGTGTTAACTAAATTTTGAATTTTATACACTCTATAAAATTTTATAATCCATATTATGTGTTTCTTAGACATAATATAAGAACAAATTAATTTTTATCAGATAAAAGAAGTGTTTTTCAAAAAATACAATTTTACCGCCTTTTAATGGAAAACCTTTCTTAAAACCAATATTGGATACCTTTATATATTCAATTTAATGAAATTAAATTCTCATTTATAAGAGGTATATAAAAATTTATTTTGGATAAATTTTTGGTACTTTTCTGATAACTTTCATATTTTGACAAATACTATATTTTAATTGAAAACAACTTTTTTAATAAAAATAATTTATATTGTTAAATTATGAATTTGAATGGTTTTAAAGTATAATTAGATTATATTTTTATCATTTAATACAATTTAGGTTATTATAAGTATCTTCACATTTAAATTTGACATAAACACATGTCAATCTTTTGATAGTTTTTAATTTTTTAAAAACCCACTTTTTGGTTTTGACAACGGGAATTAATTTTAAGTTAATAAATGAAACTTCTATGTATTGAATTTGGTAAAATGGAATTCATTTTTTAATTCATAATATCAAAATTATCTTAGGGTAAATTTTAGGTATTTTTTTGAAAACTTTCAATTTTTGATGAATAGTGAAAAACACTTCGTTATTATTTAAAACCGACTTTTTATTTAAATAATTATTTATTTTATTTAAATTTATTTTAAGTAAAAATAGATATATAATACCTATATAAGTTCAATGTAATTCATTGGAGTCATTTTATAATAAAATTAGATGTATAAATTTTTATTGAACTTTTTAACGTTTTTTACCCACCTTCTAGACCATTTGCAAATTTGCATAAAACTTAATTTTACCACTTCTGTGAGTTGAATTTAAAAAATCCAAGAGACACGGTTGACATAAGTAAGTAAAATTTTGTTCAATAAGATGAAAATATTTTTTGGTGAATAGTAACTTTTTACTTTTATTTACCACGGTTAAAAGTAAATAGGGTAATTAAGGGTAAAAATGATATCATAATTACCCTAACACATGTCCTAATTCTATTGGATAAGTATAATTCGACCAAAAACAACCTTAGGAATAAAATATGAACCTTATTGGTCCACTTGGATTAGATTAGGACATTTATTATTATTTTATTTAAAGAAGAGTTAAAAGAGTTAAAATCAAAGTTTAATAACTAAAACATTTTTAATATAGGGTTATACATAAGATAAATTCGACTATAAATATTCATTAGAAAGATAAAAAGATTTAATACATAATGGTATTTTATTTATAATTTTTAGATATTAAATAATTAAATTTATTTATGACACAATGATGATGCAGTAATTACCTTATTAATGAAAGATTAAAATAATTGATATTATGAATATCCAAATAAATATAATTTGAGACTTCTAATGAATTACACTAATTTTATAGGTTAATTTAACATGTTAGGGTTGATTAAATGAATTTTTTTTCTAAGTAATAATGTTATGAATTTAACAAAAACAAAATACCAAATAGTGTCAAAATTGACATAAAAGAGTTTTTAAAACAAATATTATATTATTAATTGGTATTCTATTCCTAAAAATCTAAGGTTCTTCCAAAGGGATTAAATAATATTATATATGTCATTAATGAACTACTTGGGGTTCTCTTGGAAATTTATAGTAAGTTTATTAACCATAAAATATAAAAATACAAAGAGACATGGTAAATGTCAAACTATTTAACTAAGAGTTAAATATAAAAGATAAGGTTACACTACAGGAAAACTGAATATTTGCAACCGGCGATTTGCGACGGGATCCCGTCGCAGCCCGTTGCCGAAAACGGCGTCGCAAATAGGTGTTTTTGTGGCGGTCCCGTCGCAAAAAGAGTATTTATGAAGGTATTTTTCCCCCGTCGCAAATGAGTTTTCTTTTATATATAAAAAAGGTATTTGCAAAGGGCCGTCGCAGATATATTAGTTGCGACGGGTCAGAAACCCGTCGTAATTTCAAATTTTAAAAAATACTTGCGACGAAGGTATTTGCGACGGACCGTCGCAGAAATGTTTTCCCGACGAGTATTCGTCCCGTCGCAAATGTTACAGTAAAAAAATATTTACGACGGGAAATCCCGTTGCAAATGTTCCTGTCGCAAATATTAAAAAAAATAAAAAATAATAATTAATACAAATCGTATAATATTATATAAAAAAAATAATAATATTAATAATATAAATAAATTATATTATTATAATATAAATAAAAAAATATATAAAATATAATTATGAAATATTAATATAAAATGATAATAATATGAATATAAATAATATAATATAATATAATAATACTAATATTAATAATATAAAAAATTAATTTAATATTATTATTATTAAACTATGTATATAATATTAATATTAATATTAATAATATAAATAAATTATATTATTATAATATTAATAATAAAAAATATATATAATATAATTATGAAATATTAATATCAAAAAATAATAATAATATGAATATAAATAATATTATATTATATATTATGAAATATTAATATCAAAAAATAATAATAATATTACTAATATTATTAATATAAAAAATTAATATAATATTATTATTATTAAAATAAACATACATATTTATGAAAAAATAATATTAATATTATTAATATTAATAAAATTATAAAATTATAAACTTCTCAATATTAACAATAAATATAAAATATTAAAAGTAATATTACTAAAATAAGCAGACATTAAAAATAATACTAATAAGTAATAAAATATTAAAAAAAATAAAAACAAATTAAATCACGTAATATTCGTACCAATATGAAAGAGAAATTGTAAATAGTTAATATGATAATAAACTACAAACTCAAATGTTTATTACATCTAAAAAAATCATTGAGGGTGGATAATCTGGAGGACCTGGAGGACCTAGAGGAGGTGGTGGAGGAAACTCCATCCCTAAACTATGAGTCAGACGATGCATATACTCCATATACTCCTGATGTTGCTCCTCATATCAACGTCTCTCCTCATCCTGCTGCTGACGCATCTGCTCCTGCCATCGACGCATCTCCTCATCGTGCTGCTGACGCATCTGCTCCTGCCCCTGACGCAAATCCTCTATAAGCTGACTCTGAGCACGCAGCTGCTCCTGATACTGTGAGGCAGAAGATGATGTCTATCCATGAGCTCCTCTCGAACTGGATGCCGACATCGCAGCAGTACCATAATAAGCTGCAGGAGTCAAATGAGATTTGATACCAACTACTCAGCCCTTTTCGAAGCCATACTGGGTCGCCTGCATCCATGCTGTCTCATCAAAATGGTGGGCACTAGTCTGATCACCCGTCTCGTCTTGACTCTCAACCTGTGTCTGAGAGGTCGCGGCCTCATATGACTCCTTAAGTTTCAATTAGAAATTAAAATAATGAAAAGATTATATGCATTTAATTTGAAAACTGAAAAGAAAATAATACTGACCACAATCTAACGCTGGTGGTCACCTCTAATCTCTCCAATAGTCGGGTCAATGTACATCCTCTGATAAACGTCGTACGCCGAAATACCGGGCTACTCGGCTTCCTATATGAATATAAAATAAACTATTTATATTTAAAGTTGTATAAAATATTAAAAAAAGTACTTATCAGACGCTCTCTATGCGCACTGAATGTACGACTACCAGCTCGATGCGTCACCTTTTGTCTCCCCCGATTCTATCGACCCAATGCAGATCTCCTCTGAAACCCACCACCCAACCAGTGTGTACATAATCCATTCCAAACGTGAGATGAAATGTACTCTGGTCGGTGGGCTCTAGAGGACTCATCAAATTTTGTCACTCCGACTTTCTTTACAGCCGTCTTTCTCAAATTATGCAAAAACTGACAGAAACGGTCACGCATAGTGATGTGACCTTATTTTTACTCAGTTTGCCACATCTTTTTATTACATTTTATACAATTTATTTAATTAATTTAACACTTTTTAATAAATAAATGCACTTTTGTATTTTTATAATTAAATTTTTCAATTATTCACTTTTTATAACATTTTATGTAATTTTGGACCTTAAAATAATTGATTTATTCTTGACGTGTTTTTAATATAACTAATTTTTAATTTGTTTAGTTAAATCCTTATTTGTTTATTTTATTTAACTTATCATTATTATCAATCATTGAGTTTGCTAATTAATTTAATTTTTATTTTAAAGTTATATGCAACTTAGCTGAGTTACCGATATCAGGGGTCCTTTTTCTCTACCGGTAGGCAGGTTACCGGTGCTATTTATCGGTGACCATTGTCACCGATACGCTTTCCTACCGGTATCTCTTTTTCATATCTTATCGGTAGACTTTGATTTCTACCAGTGAGCCCTTCAATTTTATTAACAACGGTGAGTATTTAGTTAGGTTAATTTAATTTGGCTTGGCTTCTTAATAAGTTAATTTCTATTTAAACAATTAGTTAATTAACATAATTCTAATTAATTAATTTAGACTTTATTTTATTAATTAATCTTTCAATTAAGTTACATTAGAATAGGTTAGTTTTATTATTTTATGTGTTTAGTCACCTGCTAGTCATTTAAGTAAGTTGTGTGTGCTTTTTAATTAATTAAATTGGTTCGCCCTTAATTTTATTAGTTCAATTAGTTAATTAATTAATTAATTAATAGTTTTCAAACATTAATAATATTATTTTATGTATGCAGATTAATTATTAATTCACCAAATTTTGATTTTTGTCTACCGGGGAGGTAATTAAGAGCTTGCGGTGATTTATTTAGGTCACTGATGTTTTTTTTTATTTATTGCTATTCTTTGTAACTATTTTGTTTAGTTATTTTAATTTTAAGTCTTTTATTAATTTAGTTTAATAATTATTTAGTTTTTAATTCTAGTGTTGTCAATTAAAAATTTTAAAGGTTAAATAAAATTTTTGTTTCAAATTAATGGTGTTTAGATTTAGTTTCTTTGTAATTAATTATTTTTATTATTTTTATTTTTATTTAGTTTTAATTTATCTTCAATTACTTTTCTTAAGGTCACCGTTAGTTTTTATTTAAGTAACTGAGTTTTTTTTTATACTAGCGGTGACTATTTTTTTTTATTATACCAGTGACTTCTTATTTTCCCATATCAGTGACCCCATGTCGCACTGCCTCACCGATGTCATCTACCTCACTGGTAGTTTCCCCTCACTGATAGGCTGTTCCTATCCTCGCCGATACTTTTTTTTTTCTTTTTATCGGTAGCTGCACCTCACTGATTTCTGCCTTCTCTCCCCTGTTCAGCTACCGATGCATCGGTAGCTCCTTCTCACGGATACAGCTACCGATAGCCCTCTCCTCTGTTCCACCCGCATCCTCACCGCAGCAACATCACAAAAACTCACAGCAGCAGCAAACATAAACATAAGAAAAAAACATGAATCGAATCACCGAGTAACACAAATCCAGCAGCAATGATCCAATTTACTGCTCCTTGCCGAGCCGTTGCTCGGCCTGCTTCAAACCGAACCCCTGCTCCCTTCCCTAGTTGCGGCTCCCCCCTTTCCCATTCCATCAGCCGCGCTGAATCACCCCGCTGCTCCTCAAATCGCAAACCGCAGAGTCTCTGAGGCCTCCCCTGCCTCCATCTCTGCAGCACCCGAAGTCGTCTGCCGCCCCTTCCACCTTTCATCTGCGCCGAAACCCTCATCGCACCACCTTCAGAGGAGTTTCCCGCTGAGCAGGGGAGGCCGCGTCAAGCTGCTGCTGGAAGTGCGCTGCACCTGCTAGTAGTGTCGCGCAGCACTGGAAGCCGAAGCCGCTGCCGCTGGGTTGCTGAAGGAGAGGCGTCGCGCTGCTGTCGAAGCATGGAGGTCCGCCGGAGCAAGGGAGGTGGTTCGCCGGTGTTGGTGGAGGCCGTAGAGAAGCATTGGAGAAGAGGAGGCCGCTGCGCTGTTGAAGATCGCATGCGCCGCTGCCTGGGTTCCATGGAGGAATAAAACCTCCTCCTCCCTGCTGTGCGCCGATTTGGGGAGGAGGGAAGAAGACAACTAACTAAAAACATAAAATAAAATAATAAAAGTTAAGTCAAAAGAAAAAAAGAGGAAAAACAAAAGGTAAAGTAAAAGTAAAATTAAAGTAAAGTTAACTTTTCTGAAAGTTAACTTTACTAAGTCAAATAAATTTAAAATTATTTAGAAAAGTTATAATTTTTAACAATTATAATTTTAATAAATAGATAAATTAAAATTTTAAAACTAAATTAATAATAACTGTAAATAATAAATAAATACACTATTTATAGTATAAATATATAATTAAAAATAATTAAAAATAATTTATAAAACATACTTTTTAATTTAAGTATAACTTAAGTAATAATTTTAATTACTCAATTAAAATTAACTATTTAATTAATTAACCTAACAATTTAATTTCTTTAATTCTAATAATAAAATTAATGAAACAATCTTAAAATATTTATTTATTTATTTATTTATTTATGTTCTTATTATTTAATAACTTAGTTAAAAATAATATGATTAATAACTTAGTAATGATATCTTTAAAACTAATTAAATTAATAACTTTTTAATAAATTTATGTATCACCTTAGTATTATGAAGTGAATAATTTTATAAAATATAAAATTAATTTTCAATCAATTTCTGTTAACTTTGTAAAAATAACTCTTAACATAAAAATTAACTAATTTTCTTCCTTTGCGATCTCATTTATTTATTCTATTTTACATTGCAGGTTCATTCAATGGACTTAAACATGTCCAGGTTCATCCAACTAACTCATCCGGAGTTAGTTAGGAGGGAAAAGCTCACGTGACGTGCCTGTCGCGAAAAAACGCACATTTTGCAGTGCGTGAGTAAAGAACTCTGGAAGTCGGTGGAAGTAGTGGCGGTGACATGCAGCGGATGACAGAAGTTACTTAAGCAGAGCAGCAGCAGAATTTTGAGGGACTCTCATTCGACATTCCACACCAGACAATACGAGAGCAGAACTCCCGGGAGATGATAGAGTCAAACTGGAGACTAAGGAGCCCGAAGGTAGAGCAATATTTAGGGAGCCTTTCTCCCTCTTTTCTTAACGTCTTGTACTCTGTTTTCAGATTGTTTTCAATGATATATTTCAGTATGAACATGAGTTGATTTTCCATCTCGGGAGGTTCAATCTTTTTTGGTTTATCTGTTAAATTGTTCACTACTCATTGTTTGACATCAGAATTAATCGGCGAGATCAACTCTGATGTTAAGTAAATTTGTTCACACCTTACTGTAAAAAAATGTCATAGTTTCTAGTTCAATTGGTGAGGTTGAACTTGATCTTCAATTTATTCAAGCGTTAATGTCATTACAGTTGGAGTTTTACGGCGAGTTTAACTTCGACTGTATTCTTTTTCAAAATTCTAACAGACGATGATCTTTAGAGTGGCGAACTCTAAAAGTCATACTTCTGTTTGATGTTTCTTCTGGCGAGGAAGATATATCAAACAATTTCTAGGGTGTGATTCAATTAAGTTTAGTGGATAGTTATCCTTTTAATCATCAAGTTTGGAATTCCCGAGAAAATTGTTGTTCTTAGCTCCTTGTCTTTGCTGCTTAAAGTAGTTAGCTTAATTTCTTAGTTTAACAGTACCTAGTGCAATTTTATTCCCTTTGTAGAAAATTTAGTTCCTTTGTAAAGAATCTCGTTTCCTCCTACTATTTCTAGCTCATCTATTAAAAATAAAAAAAATATAAAAGGTAAAAAGACTTTCTCTCTCTCCACTGCTGACAACAGTGGAGTATATTTTTCTTAGAACCTTAGACAACTCATCTGCCTTCTTTGTGGATCGACCCTGCACTGCTGTACTAGTGTAGGAGTATAAATGTAATTTTGAGGGCCGTGACGACCTCCGGCCGCTTCAAAATTTGGCGCCGTTGCCGGGGAAGGCACGCACTGAGAGTCTAGGGTTTCAAATAAAAAATAAAAAAATTAAAATTAAAAATATAAAAAAAACATAAAAAATTCATTTAAAAAAAACTGATTTAAAAAAAACTACTTTGAACTGTATCTGCTACTTTTGTTGTTTTGAAAAGAAAAATCTGCTTCATAGAGAACTGTTGTGTGTTTAACCTCATTAAATTTTGAATTAAAAATGGATGTTAATCATAATTGGAATCAACCGGGACCTAACTGTGTTTGTTGTGGTGATTATGGACATACTGCTTGGCAGTGTGTCTATAACCAGCCACAACAAGATGTTTACACTGATGAAAATGAACAATGTGAGTTTAGTCCTATCACCCTAGCTAAAATTGAATTAATTGATTCCAAACTAGATGCTAGGGTGGAACAAATTAATAATTGGTTAACTCAAACCCATGAGATTCAACTTAGAGATTCTCAAGAGCAAGATCAAATAATGAAAAGAATAGAAACCATGCTCTTGGAATTGCAACAAAGGGTTAAAGAACAAGAAGTATTTGAAGAAAAGGTAAAAGAAAATGTTTACAAAAGATTTGAAAATCAAGTGGAAGAAGAAAGTGATAATGAAACTGGACAAGAACCCATTCACTTTGAAGAATCTGATTCTCTTGGACTTAATTTGGAAATAACTGACTCTCTAAATAAAGAACACATCATTGAAAATCCAATAAAGAACTTTAATGGAATCGAGTTGGACAATTTTGAAGATGAATTGAAACAGATTGAAAAAGGTAGCCCAGTTCTTTTCATAATTCCTACCCTTGAGAAAAATCACTGTTTTAGAAGCTTTGAGAATGAAGTCACTCGGGTTGAAGATATACTTGAAACTAGAAACTTGAATGTTAAAAACTCTTCACCCAATCTTTCTGAAATTCTGAACAATGAGCCTGAAATTGAAATTGGGAACACTTTGGAAGAGAACCTTAAGCTGGATAACATAGAATCTAAATTTTTTGAACCTCAACTGAAAACTTCTCTTCCAAGTTTTGAAACTGTAAACCCAATTAATTCTGAAATGATGTTTGATGATGAGAATGAGGGAATAATATTTGAAGAAAGACTAATTGATGAGTTTTCATCTCCGTATTCTCATAGTAATCACTTTTCTAAATCAGTGTGCAATGAAATGGAAATCAGTGTTGATCAACTTGAGGAGAATTGTCTTAACATGAACATTTTGGAAAGTGAATTTATTGAAACTGAATTGTACAATTCTTCTCCTGAAATTGAATTGCAACACTCAAATGACATGGTTTTAGAAAGTGAGCCTTTTGAACTTGAACTTGAAAGAGAAGTTGAACGCACATTATATGATGGTTGCAGAACTGATTTGATAGAAGTAGTAGATGTTCAATGTGAGTTAACAGATGAGGATCTTTTGGAAGAGATTTATAACATTGTTAGAGATGAACCACTTAGTGATAAAATAAATTCTCTTTCTTGTTTTTCACTTCCATCCTCACCTGTGAAGGGTTCTAAGATTTTTCATGATACTGATAGTAGTCCAGAGGGGGAATTAGACTTGAGTTCCAATGCTCATGATTCTATTCAGAACTTTATTGAATCCCCTTTTGAACCTATTATTCAGTATTCACCCACAAGCACCCCTGTATTTAAACCTATAAGTGTTGAAGATGAGAGAGAAATCCATGAAAATAATGTCACACCCTTTGAAGCACCTAGTACTATGTTGTCCCTTCATGTGTACTCAACTTTTGATAAATCTGAAACAAAACTGGAAGTGGACAACACTATATCCATTACTGCTAAAGGGTACTACTTAGGGGTTAATTCAGGCTCTGAGAATTCCATTTTTATCTGCTTATGTTTTGGTTCCCACAATCTTCACTGCTCTGTTAAAAATAAATGGGCCAAACACATGTGGTGGTTCCTATTAAGGAAACCAAATCCACCTAGTGACTACGGTTAGTTGCTAGGTGAGTCTGGCTGGGGACTTTAAACCTAGCGATGCATGGGAGGCAACCCATGGTTTTTGTTTTGTTAATAAATAAAAAAATTTGTAATTAAATAAAGTCTAACTGACGACTTAAAATTCAGTGCTTCATGGGAGTCAACCCATGCTCTTTCTTTGTTTTTACTTTTGTTATGTTCTTATTTTACTTTGAATAAAGTGCTTCTTTGTTTGCTTATATATGCTCTGTTTTTGCTGGATAATTGTTCTTGGTCTATATACTCTGTGTTTTTAGGAATGCTGCTTCTGTCATCTAAGGAGTGGAATTCCCATGGTCATTTTTGGACAAGAGCTTAGTCAGGGAAGTACTTCAACTTGTTGCAATTATTTTTCTGCTCCTGTTTTTGTAAATAGAATGCTACTTGCTTAAAATTATGCTTGTATTATAAGATTCTGCTACATGTCGTGTAACTAATGAATTAAAAATCTGCATGAGCCTCCTTGCTTTAAAAAAATTGAATTTCACTATTGTGATAAAACCTTTTCACTGCATGAAATTACGTGTGGGGGGGGGGAGTACATGCTGCTGGTCATTTGAATCTGCTTGTTTCGTTGAGGTGTTTGGCATGAACTTTGTATACTATATTGAACATATTATTGAACTTTTTGTTTAAAATACTTACACCCAGTTAATTGCACACTTACACATTATATACTTCTTTTGTGCTTTAATGAAAATCTTTGTAACTGGACTGAATGTTAAAGCATGTGTGTGTCTGAAATGAACCTGTTTTAATTTAACTATTGTGGCAAACACTATTTTTGAACTTCATTGAGACCCTTTATACATGTCATATATCTACTAAATTGAAAATCTGTTTTGAACCATAATTGATTAACTGTTCTTCTCCATATTTAGAAGTCAACTTTGGGGACAAAGTTGGGTTTTAAGTGTGGGGGAGGGGGTCAATTCTTGACTGTGCTAAACTTTGTTTAATTGTAATGCTCATCAATTCCCACTGCTTTTAAACTTTTTGTCAAAAAAATGGTCAAAATTTTTCAAAAATTCTTCACAATTTTAGGCTTTACACTGCACTCAAATGAGTCTTGCCTTAGGATGGTGCTTGATTGGAAGTTGAGTCTTGCTTTGAGTCTGAAATGAGTGTTGGTGGATGATTGCTGAGTGGAATTTTTTAGTGGTTTAATGAATTTTTTTTAGGAACTTGTTTTGAGAGTGATATGGGAAACCTTTTAGTGGATTTAAGATCATAATTTTAGGTACTGAAAGTTTGACTTTTATCTGATGAGCCTTTTCATTTTTTTTAATTTATAAAAATGATCATTTTTATTGAGTCAATGTAAATGGTTTTTATATAAATCCTTTGTAACTGGAGTAATATTGGGCATCTGGGATCCCACGGTGAATCTCTGAGACCTTAGATACTGGGTGCGTTTCTGTTTACAATAAGCCCTCTGTAAACCTTTAATAAGTGCATTGCACAGTGCTTGGCACAAATTACATGGCTTGGGAAAAATAAATAAAGTGTCTAGGGTCAAAAATGAATTCATTAAGGTGAGGGGAATGATGAACTCCAGATGAAGAGGGGGACAACTGGTTTATATGGAGTCATTTGGGCTGACTCAATAAAGTGGCTAAAAATTATATATTTTTATGTATTTTCTGGTACCAAGGTGATGAGTCAAAGTACAAAGTTCCTTTTATTAAGATTTTAATTCCACATTTTTTTTTATCCTTTTATCACTCTTGAATTTAGAAATTGAGCTTGAATTGAAGTGAGTCACTAGGCAGAGTCATATATGAAGCAGGACACCTTCATTTATGGATGATTCATGGTTTACTTGAGTTCCCTTTGAGTAGTGGTTCTAAGCGAGACTTTATTTGAGGTATGTTTTCAATAGCCTATGCACATTTTTTGAGTCCTCTGTTGAAATTTCTCTAAACATAGCTGATTTGTATAATTCATTTTTTTTCAAAGATGATAAAACATGGGATTGTTTGAGGACAAACAATGTTTAAGTGTGGGGGAATTTGATGTGGCCTTATTTTTACTCAGTTTGCCACATCTTTTTATTACATTTTATACAATTTATTTAATTAATTTAACACTTTTTAATAAATAAATGCACTTTTGTATTTTTATAATTAAATTTGTCAATTATTCACTTTTTATAACATTTTATGTAATTTTGGACCTTAAAATAATTGATTTATTCTTGACGTGTTTTTAATATAACTAATTTTTAATTTGTTTAGTTAAATCCTTATTTGTTTATTTTATTTAACTTATCATTATTATCAATCATTGAGTTTGCTAATTAATTTACTTTTTATTTTAAAGTTATATGCAACTTAGCTGAGCTACCGATAGCAGGGGTCCTTTTTCTCTACCGGTAGGCAGGTTACCGGTGCTATTTATCGGTGACCATTGTCACCGATACGCTTTCCTACCGGTAGCTCTTTTTCATATCTTATCGGTAGACTTTGATTTCTACCAGTGAGCCCTTCAATTTTATTAACAACGGTGAGTATTTAGTTAGGTTAATTTAATTTGGCTTGGCTTCTTAATAAGTTAATTTCTATTTAAACAATTAGTTAATTAACATAATTCTAATTAATTAATTTAGACTTTATTTTATTAATTAATCTTTCAATTAAGTTACATTAGAATAGGTTAGTTTTATTATTTTATGTGTTTAGTCACCTGCTAGTCATTTAAGTAAGTTGTGTGTGCTTTTTAATTAATTAAATTGGTTCGCCCTTAATTTTATTAGTTCAATTAGTTAATTAATTAATTAATTAATAGTTTTCAAACATTAATAATATTATTTTATGTATGCAGATTAATTATTAATTCACCAAATTTTGATTTTTGTCTACCGGGGAGGTAATTAAGAGCTTGCGGTGATTTATTTGGGTCACTGATGTTTTTTTTATTTATTGTTATTCTTTGTAAATATTTTGTTTAGTTATTTTAATTTTAAGTCTTTTATTAATTTAGTTTAATAATTATTTATTTTTTAATTCTAGTGTTTTCAATTAAAAATTTTAGAGGTTAAATAAAATTTTTGTTTCAAATTAATGGTGTTTAGATTTAGTTTCTTTGTAATTAATTATTTTTATTATTTTTATTTTTATTTAGTTTTAATTTATCTTCAATTACTTTTTTTAAGGTCACCGTTAGTTTTTATTTAAGTAACTGAGTTTTTTTTATACTAGCGGTGACTATTTTTTTTTATTATACCAGTGACTTCTTATTTTCCCATATCAGTGACCCCATATCGCACTGCCTCACCGATGTCATCTACCTCACTGGTAGTTTCCCCTCACCGATAGGCTGTTCCTATCCTCGCCGATACTTTTTTTTCCTTTTTATCGGTAGCTGCACCTCACTGATTTCTGCCTTCTCTCCCCTGTTCAGCTACCGATGCATCGGTAGCTCCTTCTCACGGATACAGCTACCGATAGCCCTCTCCTCTGTTCCACCCGCATCCTCACCGCAGCAACATCACAAAAACTCACAGCAGCAGCAAACATAAACATAAGAAAAAAAACATGAATCGAATCACCGAGTAACACAAATCCAGCAGCAATGATCCAATTTACTGCTCCTTGCCGAGCCGTTGCTCGGCCTGCTTCAAACCGAACCCCTGCACCCTTCCCTAGTTGCGGCTCCCCCCTTTCCCATTCCATCAGCCGCGCTGAATCACCCCGCTGCTCCTCAAATCGCAAACCGCAGAGTCTCTGAGGCCTCCCCTGCCTCCATCTCTGCAGCACCCGAAGTCGTCTGCCGCCCCTCCCACCTTTCATCTGCGCCGAAACCCTCCTCGCACCACCTTTAGAGGAGTTTCGCGCTGAGCAGGGGAGGCCGCGTCAAGCTGCTGCTGGAAGTGCGCTGCACCTGCTAGTAGTGTCGCGCAGCACTGGAAGCCGAAGCCGCTGCCGCTGGGTTGCTGAAGGAGAGGCGTCGCGCTGCTGTCAAAGCATGGAGGTCCGCCGGAGCAAGGGAGGTGGTTCGCCGGTGTTGGTGGAGGCCGCAGAGAAGCATTGGAGAAGAGGAGGCCGCTGCGCTGTTGAAGATCGCATGCGCCGCTGCCTGGGTTCCATGGAGGAATAAAACCTCCTCCTCCCTGCTGTGCGCCGATTTGGGGAGGAGGGAAGAAGACAACTAACTAAAAACATAAAATAAAATAATAAAAGTTAAGTCAAAAGAAAAAAAGAAGAAAAGCAAAAGGTAAAGTAAAAGTAAAATTAAAGTAAAGTTAACTTTTCTGAAAGTTAACTTTACTAAGTCAAATAAATTTAAAATTATTTAGAAAAGTTATAATTTTTAACAATTATAATTTTAATAAATAGATAAATTAAAATTTTAAAACTAAATTAATAATAACTGTAAATAATAAATAAATACACTATTTATAGTATAAATATATAATTAAAAATAATTAAAAATAATTTATAAAACATACTTTTTAATTTAAGTATAACTTAAGTAATAATTTTAATTACTCAATTAAAATTAACTATTTAATTAATTAACCTAACAATTTAATTTCTTTAATTATAATAATAAAATTAATGAAAAAATCTTAAAATATTTATTTATTTATTTATTTATTTATGTTCTTATTATTTAATAACTTAGTTAAAAATAATACGATTAATAACTTAGTAATGATATCTTTAAAACTAATTAAATTAATAACTTTTTAATAAATTTATGTATCACCTTAGTATTATGAAGTGAATAATTTTATAAAATATAAAATTAATTTTCAATCAATTTCTGTTAACTTTGTAAAAATAAATCTTAACATAAAAATTAACTAATTTTCTTCCTTTGCGATCTCATTTATTTATTCTATTTTACATTGCAGGTTCATTTAATGGACTTAAACATGTCCAGGTTTGTCCAACTAACTCATCCGGAGTTAGTTAGGAGGGAAAAGCTCACGTGACGTGCCTGTCGCGAAAAAACGCACATTTTGCGGTGTGTGAGTAAAGAACTCTGGAAGTCGGTGGAAGTAGTGGCGGTGACATGCAGCGGATGACAGAAGTTACTTAAGCAGAGTAGCAGCAGAATTTTGAGGGACTCTCATTCGACATTTCACACCAGAAAATACGAGAGCAGAACTCCCGGGAGATGATAGAGTCAAACTGGAGACTAAGGAGCCCGAAGGCAGAGCGATATTTAGGGAGTCTCTCTCCCTCTTTTCTTAACGTCTTGTACTCTGTTTTCGGATTTTTTTCAATGATATATTTCAGTATGAACATGAGTTGATTTTCCATCTCGGGAGCTTCAAGCTTTGTTGGTTTATCTGTTAAATTGTTCACTGCTCATTGTTTGACATCAGAATTAATCGGCGAGATCAACTCTGATGTTAAGTAAATTTGTTCACACCTTACTGTAAAAAAATGTCATAGTTTCTAGTTCAATTGGCGAGGTTGAACTTGATCTTCAATTTGTTCAAGCGTTAATGTCATTACAGTTGGAGTTTTACGGCGAGTTTAACTTCGACTGTATTCTTTTTCAAAATTCTAACAGACGATGATCTTTAGAGTGGCGAACTCTAAAAGTCATACTTCTGTTTGATGTTTCTTCTGGAGAGGAAGATATATCAAACAATTTTTAGGGTGTGATTCAATTAAGTTTAGTGGATAGTTATCCTTTTAATCATCAAGTTTGGAATTCCCGAGAAAATTGTTGTTCTTAGCTCCTTGTCTTTGCTGCTTAAAGTAGTTAGCTTAATTTCTTAGTTTAACTGTACCTAGTGCAATTTTATTCCCTTTGTAGAAAATTTAGTTCCTTTGTAAAGAATCTTGTTTCCTCCTACTGTTTCTAGCTCATCTATTAAAAATAAAAAAAATATAAAAGGTAAAAAGACTTTCTCTCTCTCTACTGCTGACAACAGTGGAGTATATTTTTCTTAGAACCTTAGACAACTCATCTGCCTTCTCTGTGGATCAGCCCTGCACTGCTGTACTAGTGTAGGAGTATAAATGTAATTTTGAGGGCTGTGACGACCTCTGGCCGCTTCAAAATTTGGCGCCGTTGTCGGGGAAGGCACGCACTGAGAGTCTAGGGTTTCAAATAAAAAATAAAAAAATTAAAATTAAAAATATAAAAAAAACATAAAAAATTCATTTAAAAAAAACTGATTTAAAAAAAACTACTTTGAACTGTATCTGCTACTTTTTTTGTTTTGAAAAGAAAAATCTGCTTCACAGAGAACTGTTGTGTGTTTAAGCTCATTAAATTTTGAATTAAAAATGGATGTTAATCAGAATTGGAATCAACCGGGACCTAACTGTGTTTGTTGTGGTGATTATGGACATACTGCTTGGCAGTGTGTCTATAACCAGCCACAACAAGATGTTTACACTGATGAAAATGAACAATGTGAGTTTAGTCCTATCACCCTAGCTAAAATTGAATTAATTGATTCCAAACTAGATGCTAGGGTGGAACAAATTAATAATTGGTTAACTCAAACCCATGAGATTCAACTTAGAGATTCTCAAGAGCGAGATCAAAGAATGAAAAGAATAGAAACCATGCTCTTGGAATTGCAACAAAGGGTTAAAGAACAAGAAGTATTTGAAGAAAAGGTAAAAGAAAATGTTTACAAAAGATTTAAAAATCAAGTGGAAGAAGAAAGTGATAATGAAACTGGACAAGAACCCATTCACTTTGAAGAATCTGATTCTCTTGGACTTAATTTGGAAATAACTGACTCTCTAAATAAAGAACACATCATTGAAAATCCAATAAAGAACTTTAATGGAATCGAGTTGGACAATTTTGAAGATGAATTGAAACAGATTGAAAAAGATAGCCCAGTTCTTTTCATAATTCCTACACTTGAGAAAAATCACTGTTTTAGAAGCTTTGAGAATGAAGTCACTCGGGTTGAAGATATACTTGAAACTAGAAACTTGAATGTTAAAAACTCTTCACCCAATCTTTCTGAAATTCTGAACAATGAGCCTGAAATTGAAATTGGGAACACTTTGGAAGAGAACCTTAAGCTGGATAACATAGAATCTAAATTTTTTGAACCTCAACTGAAAACTTCTCTTCCATGTTTTGAAACTGTAAACCCAATTAATTATGAAATGATGTTTGATGATGAGAATGAGGGAATAATATTTGAAGAAAGACTAATTGATGAGTTTTCATCTCCGTATTCTCATAGTAATCACTTTTCTAAATCAGTGTGCAATGAAATGGAAATCAGTGTTGATCAACTTGAGGAGAATTGTCTTAACATGAACATTTTGGAAAGTGAATTTATTGAAACTGAATTGTACAATTCTTCTCCTGAAATTGAATTGCAACACTCAAATGACATGGTTTTATAAAGTGAGCCTTTTGAACTTGAACTTGAAAGAGAAGTTGAACGCACATTATATGATGGTTGCAGAACTGATTTGATAGAAGTAGTTGATGTTCAATGTGAGTTAACAGATGAGGATCTTTTGGAAGAGATTTATAACATTGTTAGAGATGAACCACTTAGTGATAAAATAAATTCTCTTTCTTGTTTTTCACTTCCATCCTCACCTGTGAAGGGTTCTAAGATTTTTCATGATACTGATAGTAGTCCAGAGGGGGAATTAGACTTGAGTTCCAATGCTCATGATTCTATTCAGAACTTTATTGAATCCCCTTTTGAACCTACTATTCAGTATTCACCCACAAGCACCCTTGTATTTAAACCTATGAGTGTTGAAGATGAGAGAGAAATCCATGAAAATAATGTCACACCCTTTGAAGCACCTAGTACTATGTTGTCCCTTCATGTGTACTCAACTTTTGATAAATCTGAAACAAAACTGGAAGTGGACAACACTATATCCATTACTGCTAAAGGGTGCTACTTAGGGGTTAATTTAGGCTTTGAGAATTCCATTTTTATCTGCTTATGTTTTGGTTCCCACAATCTTCACTGCTCTGTTAAAAATAAATGGGCCAAACACATGTGGTGGTTCCTATTAAGGAAACCAAATCCACCTAGTGACTACGGTTAGTTGCTAGGTGAGTCTGGCTGGGGACTTTAAACCTAGTGATGCATGGGAGGCAACCCATGGTTTTTGTTTTGTTAATAAATAAAAAAATTTGTAATTAAATAAAGTCTAACTGACGACTTAAAATTCAGTGCTTCATGGGAGTCAACCCATGCTCTTTCTTTGTTTTTACTTTTGTTCTATTCTTATTTTACTTTGAATAAAGTGCTGCTTTGTTTGCTTATATATGCTCTGTTTTTGCTGGATAATTGTTCTTGGTCTATATACTCTGTGTTTTTAGGAATGCTGCTTCTGTCATCTAAGGAGTGGAATTCCCATGGTCATTTTTGGACAAGATCTTAGTCAGGGAAGTACTTCAACTTGTTGCAATTATTTTTCTGCTCCTGTTTTTGTAAATAGAATGCTACTTGCTTAAAATTCTGCTTGTATTATAATATTCTGCTACATTTCGTGTAACTAATGAATTAAAAATCTGCATGAGCCTCCTTGCTTTAAAAAAATTGAATTTCACTATTGTGATAAAACCTTTTCACTGCATGAAATTACGTGTGGGGGGGGGAGTACATGCTGCTGGTCATTTGAATCTGCTTGTTTCGTTGAGGTGTTTGGCATGAACTTTGTCTACTATATTGAACATATTATTGAACTTTTTGTTTAAAATACTTACACCCAGTTAATTGCACACTTACACATTATATACTTCTTTTGTGCTTTAATGAAAATCTTTGTAACTGGACTGAATGTTAAAGCATGTGTGTGTCTGAAATGAACCTGTTTTAATTTAACTATTGTGGAAAACACTATTTTTGAACTTCATTGAGACCCTTTATACATGTCATATATCTACTAAATTGAAAATCTGTTTTGAACCATAATTGATTAACTGTTCTTCTCAATATTTAGAAGTCAACTTTGGGGACAAAGTTGGGTTTTAAGTGTGGGGGAGGGGGTCAATTCTTGACTGTGCTAAACTGTGTTTAATTGTAATGCTCATCAATTCCCACTGCTTTTAAAATTTTTGTCAAAAAAATGGTCAAATTTTTTCAAAAATTCTTCACAATTTTAGGCTTTACACTGCACTCAAATGAGTCTTGCCTTAGGATGGTGCTTGATTGGAAGTTGAGTCTTGCTTTGAGTCTGAAATGAGTGTTGGTGGATGATTGCTGAGTGGAATTGTTTAGTGGTTTAATGAATTTTTTTTTAGGAACTTGTTTTGAGAGTGATATGGGAAACCTTTTAGTGGATTTAAGATCATAATTTTAGGTACTGGTAGTTTTACTTTTATCTGATGAGCCTTTTCATTTTTTTTAATTTATAAAAATGATCATTTTTATTGAGTCAATGTAAATGGTTTTTATATAAATCCTTTGTAACGGGAGTAATATTGGGCATCTGGGATCCCACGGTGAATCTCTGAGACCTTAGATACTGGGTGCGTTTCTGTTTACAATAAGCCCTCTGTAAACCTTTAATAAGTGCATTGCAGAGTGCTTGGCACAAATTACATGGATTGGGAAAAATAAATAGTGTCTAGGGTCAAAAATGAATTCATTAAGGTGAGGGGAATGATGAACTCCAGATGAAGAGGGGGACAACTGGTTTATATGGAGTCATTTGGGCTGACTCAATAAAGTGGCTAAAAATTATATATTTTTATGTATTTTCTGGTACCGAGGTGATGAGTCAAAGTACAAAGTTCCTTTTATTAAGATTTTAATTCCACATTTTTTTTATCCTTTTATCACTCTTGAATTTAGAAATTGAGCTTGAATTGAAGTGAGTCACTAGGCAGAGTCATATATGAAGCAGGACACCTTCATTTATGGATGATTCATGGTTTACTTGAGTTCCCTTTGAGTAGTGGTTCTAAGCGAGACTTTATTTGAGGTATGTTTTCAATAGCCTATGCACATTTTTTGAGTCCTCTGTTGAAATTTCTCTAAACATAGCTGATTTGTATAATTCATTTTTTTTTCAAAGATGATAAAACATGGGATTGTTTGAGGACAAACAATGTTTAAGTGTGGGGGAATTTGATGTGGCCTTATTTTTACTCAGTTTGCCACATCTTTTTATTACATTTTATACAATTTATTTAATTAATTTAACACTTTTTAATAAATAAATGCACTTTTGTATTTTTATAATTAAATTTGTCAATTATTCACTTTTTATAACATTTTATGTAATTTTGGACCTTAAAATAATTGATTTATTCTTGACGTGTTTTTAATATAACTAATTTTTAATTTGTTTAGTTAAATCCTTATTTGTTTATTTTATTTAACTTATCATTATTATCAATCATTGAGTTTGCTAATTAATTTACTTTTTATTTTAAAGTTATATGCAACTTAGCTGAGCTACCGATAGCAGGGGTCTTTTTTCTCTACCGGTAGGCAGGTTACCGGTGCTATTTATCGGTGACCATTGTCACCGATACGCTTTCCTACCGGTAGCTCTTTTTCATATCTTATCGGTAGACTTTGATTTCTACCAGTGAGCCCTTCAATTTTATTAACAACGGTGAGTATTTAGTTTGGTTAATTTAATTTGGCTTGGCTTCTTAATAAGTTAATTTCTATTTAAACAATTAGTTAATTAACATAATTCTAATTAATTAATTTAGACTTTATTTTATTAATTAATCTTTCAATTAAGTTACATTAGAATAGGTTAGTTTTATTATTTTATGTGTTTAGTCACCTGCTAGTCATTTAAGTAAGTTCTGTGTGCTTTTTAATTAATTAAATTGGTTCGCCCTTAATTTTATTAGTTCAATTAGTTAATTAATTAATTAATTAATAGTTTTCAAACATTAATAATATTATTTTATGTATGCAGATTAATTATTAATTCACCAAATTTTGATTTTTGTCTACCGGGGAGGTAATTAAGAGCTTGCGGTGATTTATTTGGGTCACTGATGTTTTTTTTTTATTTATTTCTATTCTTTGTAACTATTTTGTTTAGTTATTTTAATTTTAAGTCTTTTATTAATTTAGTTTAATAATTATTTAGTTTTTAATTCTAGTGTTGTCAATTAAAAATTTTAAAGGTTAAATAAAATTTTTGTTTCAAATTAATGGTGTTTAGATTTAGTTTCTTTGTAATTAATTATTTTTATTATTTTTATTTTTTTTTAGTTTTAATTTATCTTCAATTACTTTTTTTAAGGTCACCGTTAGTTTTTATTTAAGTAACTGAGTTTTTTTTTATACTAGCGGTGACTATTTTTTTTTATTATACCAGTGACTTCTTATTTTCCCATATCAGTGACCCCATGTCGCACTGCCTCACCGATGTCATCTACCTCACTGGTAGTTTCCCCTCACCGATAGGCTGTTCCTATCCTCACCGATACTTTTTTTTCCTTTTTATCGGTAGCTGCACCTCACTGATTTCTGCCTTCTCTCCCCTGTTCAGCTACCGATGCATCGGTAGCTCCTTCTCACAGATACAGCTACCGATAGCCCTCTCCTCTGTTCCACCCGCATCCTCACCGCAACAACATCACAAAAACTCACAGCAGCAGCAAACATAAACATAAGAAAAAAACATGAATCGAATCACCGAGTAACACAAATCCAGCAGCAATGATCCAATTTACTGCTCCTTGTCGAGGCGTTGCTCGGCCTGCTTCAAACCGAACCCCTGCTACCTTCCCTAGTTGCGGCTCCCCCCTTTCCCATTCCATCAGCCGCGCTGAATCACCCCGCTGCTCCTTAAATCGCAAACCGCAGAGTCTCTGAGGCCTCCCCTGCCTCCATCTCTGCAGCACCCGAAGTCGTCTGCCGCCCCTTCCACCTTTCATCTGCGCCGAAACCCTCCTCGCACCACCTTCAGAGGAGTTTCGCGCTGAGCAGGGGAGGCCGCGTCAAGCTGCTGCTGGAAGTGCGCTGCACCTGCTAGTAGTGTCGCGCAGCACTGGAAGCCGAAGCCGCTGCCGCTGGGTTGCTGAAGGAGAGGCGTCGCGCTGCTGTCGAAGCATGGAGGTCCGCCGGAGCAAGGGAGGTGGTTCGCCGGTGTTGGTGGAGGCCGCAGAGAAGCATTGGAGAAGAGGAGGCCGCTGCGCTGTTGAAGATCGCATGCGCCGCTGCCTGGGTTCCATGGAGGAATAAAACCTCCTCCTCCCTGCTGTGCGCCGATTTGGGGAGGAGGGAAGAAGACAACTAACTAAAAACATAAAATAAAATAATAAAAGTTAAGTCAAAAGAAAAAAAGAAGAAAAGCAAAAGGTAAAGTAAAAGTAAAATTAATGTAAAGTTAACTTTTCTGAAAGTTAACTTTACTAAGTCAAATAAATTTAAAATTATTTAGAAAAGTTATAATTTTTAACAATTATAATTTTAATAAATAGATAAATTAAAATTTTAAAACTAAATTAATAATAACTGTAAATAATAAATAAATACACTATTTATAGTATAAATATATAATTAAAAATAATTAAAAATAATTTATAAAACATACTTTTTAATTTAAGTATAACTTAAGTAATAATTTTAATTACTCAATTAAAATTAACTATTTAATTAATTGACCTAACAATTTAATTTCTTTAATTCTAATAATAAAATTAATGAAACAATCTTAAAATATTTATTTATTTATTTATTTATTTATGTTCTTATTATTTAATAACTTAGTTAAAAATAATACGATTAATAACTTAGTAATGATATCTTTAAAACTAATTAAATTAATAACTTTTTAATAAATTTATGTATCACCTTAGTATTATGAAGTGAATAATTTTATAAAATATAAAATTAATTTTCAATCAATTTCTGTTAACTTTGTAAAAATAACTCTTAACATAAAAATTAACTAATTTTCTTCCTTTGTGATCTCATTTATTTATTCTATTTTACATTGCAGGTTCATTCAATGGACTTAAACATGTCCAGGTTTATCCAACTAACTCATCCAGAGTTAGTTAGGAGGGAAAAGCTCACATGACGTGCCTGTCGCGAAAAAACGCACATTTTGCGGTGCGTGAGTAAAGAACTCTGGAAGTCGGTGGAAGTAGTGGCGGTGACATGCAGCGGATGACAGAAGTTACTTAAGCAGAGCAGCAGCAGAATTTTTAGGGACTCTCATTCGACATTCCACACCAGACAATACGAGAGCAGAACTCCCGGGAGATGATAGAGTCAAACTGGAGACTAAGGAGCCCGAAGGCAGAGCGATATTTAGGGAGTCTTTCTCCCTCTTTTCTTAACGTCTTGTAATCTGTTTTCGGATTGTTTTCAATGATATATTTCAGTATGAACATGAGTTGATTTTCCATCTCGGGAGCTTCAAGCTTTGTTGGTTTATCTGTTAAATTGTTCACTACTCATTGTTTGACATCAGAATTAATCGGCGAGATCAACTCTGATGTTAAGTAAATTTGTTCACACCTTGCTGTAAAAAAATGTCATAGTTTCTAGTTCAATTGGCGAGGTTGAACTTGATCTTCAATTTGTTCAAGCGTTAATGTCATTACAGTTGGAGTTTTACGGCGAGTTTAACTTCGACTGTATTCTTTTTCAAAATTCTAACGGACGATGATCTTTAGAGTGGCGAACTCTAAAAGTCATACTTCTGTTTGATGTTTCTTCTGGCGAGGAAGATATATCAAACAATTTCTAGGGTGTGGTTCAATTAAGTTTAGTGGATAGTTATCCTTTTAATCATCAAGTTTGGAATTCCCGAGAAAATTGTTGTTCTTAGCTCCTTGTCTTTGCTGCTTAAAGTAGTTAGCTTAATTTCTTAGTTTAACAGTACCTAGTGCAATTTTATTCCCTTTGTAGAAAATTTAGTTCCTTTGTAAAGAATCTCGTTTCCTCCTACTGTTTCTAGCTCATCTATTAAAAATAAAAAAAAGGTAAAAGGTTAAAAGACTTTCTCTCTCTCCACTGCTGACAACAGTGGAGTATATTTTTCTTAGAACCTTAGACAACTCATATGCCTTCTCTGTGGATCGACCCTGCACTGTTGTACTAGTGTAGGAGTATAAATGTAATTTTGAGGGCCGTGACGACCTCCGGCCGCTTCACATAGACACCACCCATGCCGCGTGGGTAGTGGCACGCATGCTCTCGTCGATGGGATACCATAAACCCTAATATAAAGTTATTAATGAATTAAATTTCAAAATAAATAATATTTAATTACGTACCAGCCAATGATCGAACATGGCAGTCTGCACATCAGCGGGAATCTGAACCCATGTGAGTCAGGGCTGAGAAAAATAATTGCACAAGATAGCGCTCCCATGTCCAATAGCTATATGCGTAAAACTGTGGAAAAAGAACAAATAATCAAACAATTAGAATATTAATAAATTATAATGAAAGATAACTAAAATACATAGGTTACCATACCACCGCGTGTGCGCATCGAATCCAAGAGGTGGACGTCGCTCCGGGATAGGATCTGGAATCATCAGTCTGGCAAGACCACACTCCCTCTGAGTGCTCCCTATAGTGCCAACAGCCTGAGGGTTAGATGACTCAAAAACCTCGTCATCCATAGGTATATCAGCCTCCAGCAACTGACGATACGTTTCTGAGTCCATCTGAAACATGAAATGATTGTTATTAGCAAACAGTTGAAAATAACTATTATGTATAGATATATATTTGTAATGATTCTAACCATCATTTTACTGTGTCAATGTTCATCTTCATCATTATCTTCATAGTTGTCAATGTAAATGTCTCCATCTTCCTCATCAACATCATCAATTTCTATATTAGTTTCACTTTCATTATCTCTTGTCATTTCAAATTCAGTTGTAACATCATTGACAACATCGTCACCATCGACCCTTAACTGTGGGGTGTCATCCTCGATATTCACGTCTCTTTGTGAAAAAAATGTGTTTTGAGGAGTGTCCTGAAAAATTTCATTTCCTTGTACTTCAGTGGAACCACATTCAGTTTGAGTAAACTGATTTTCTCGAGATTTAACTTTTATTATACTCCACCAATCATCCAACTCTTTTGCAGTAGCACAGTATTTTGCATAATAAATTTGATGTGCCTGATGAGCCAATAAAAATGGTTCATTTACTGTAAGAAGAATTTTATGTTTAATATCAACAATTCCATGAGTCTGATGAATACGCAAGCCTCTTTCAGTATCCATCCATCGACATTTAAACATTGTTACATAATTCTGTCCCAAATAACACAGTTCAATAATTTCTTCAAGCATTCCGTAAAAGTCAACTTCAATATCTATATGATGTGATCCCTTCAAACAAACACCACTATTCATTGTTTTCTTTGATTCCCCATATGAACCTGTATGAAAGCAATAATCATTAACCACATATGCATTATAATATTTGACCATTTTGGATGGTGGGCTACTCAATATACGCAATCGACTATCAATCTTATCAGCATGTACAGATACCTGAAAATTTGTAAAACATTTATCACTATTACAAGTAATAAATTGATTTTATATGTAAAACCAAAAAAGAATGTATGTTACCAGTTTTTGAAACCAGTAGGTAAATTTTTTTTGCCGATGTTCTTCTAAGCCAGCTACTGTAATTTGTGGAAATTGTTTCTTGATATGATCATCATATAACCTACAAATACAATATAATTAATTTACTGTAACAGAATCTATAGAATAAGGGATAAGAGAACTCACTGTACAATTGGTGACATTTCTTCATATTTGAGTACAACATATGTATGAGCTCTATGGTGTTCATCATCTGAAAGCCATCTATCATGAACTCCACCAAAGCCAAGTTCGGGATGATTGACAACTGATAATTGATTGTTCATATCATCATCAACATTCCCCTTGTTCTGGCCCATGCGGTTAAATTTTGAGGGATATTCATATTCAAAATAATGAGAGCAGAATAAAGCAATTTCTTCTTGCAAATAAGCTTTAGCAATTGAGCCTTCAACTGATCCTTTGTTACGGACTTTTTTCTTCAATTTATGCATGCATCTCTCAAATGGGTACATCCATCGAAACTGAACCGGACCTCCACATTTTTCTTCATGTGATAAATGTAATATCAAATGTTCCATAGAGTCAAAGAAAGTCGGCGGAAAGATTTTTTCCAGTTTTCATATAATTACAACAACAGTTTCTTCCAGTTTGCTTAGTGTATCGTAGTCTGTTGTCACCACACACATGTCTCGGAAAAAATATGATATATCTGTTATCGAATCCCAAATCTTATAATTCAACAAACCTTTTAATCCAATAGGCATAAGTCTTTCCATTATAACATGACATTCATGACTTTTTAATCCGGTAATATGACCATTTTTAACACATCTGGCCAAGTTTGAAGCATAGCCATCTGGAAGTCTCAAATCTACAATCCACTAACAAAATAATAAGCGACTCTCTTTGGTCAGTGTATAAGCTGCTTTTGGCTTCATTAATCTCTGTGATCTGACATTTTCAAACAATTCAAGTTATGGTCGCCTGCAAATTTGGGCAAGATCTAATCGTACCTTTACATTATCTTTGGTTTTACCTGGTGTATCCAAAATTGTATGAAATAAATTATCAAAACAGTTCTTCTCAATATGCATGACATCCAACATGTGTCGGACCAACAAATCAGACCAATATGGCAGATTCCAAAAAATGCTTTATTTTGTCCAATAGTGTTCTTTCCCAAAACCATGAATTTTTTGTTGGTTTATTGTCAGTCCAGAAGTGATGGAAGGTAATGAAAATACAACTGATTGTAACTCTATACTTGAGATCATTTTTGGAGGTTCATCTCTTTCAATTCTGCCTTTTCTGAAATGAGATTTATTCCTCCGAAAAGGATGATCGATTGGAAGAAATCTGTGATGACAGTCAAAATAGCAAGGTTTTTTTCCATTCACAAGCATAAATGCTTTGTTGTCTCCCATACAGTAAGGATATGATTTTGGACCATGTGTACTCCAGCCAGATAACATACCATATGTCGGGAAGTCGCTAATTATCCAAATCAAAGCAGCTTTCATTAAAAAATTCTATTTCGCAGTAGCATTATATGTACTAACACCATGACTCCACAATAAATTTAACTCATCAATCAATGGTTTCAAATAAACATCAATATTCTTTTTCGGATTTCCTAGGATTAATAATGTCAAAAAGATATAAGTCTCTTTCATCAATATCCATGGAGGAAAATTGTACGGAGTTATAAAGATAGAACAACAGGAATACTGACTACCAAAAGATCCAAATGGACAAAAACCGTCAGTAGAAAGACCCAATCGCACGTTCCGGGATTCTAAAGAAAAAGACGGATGCACTTGATCAAAATATTTCCATGAATCACTATCAGATGGATGAATCAAGCTTTTACCATTTGAAATATTGGTTTTGTGCCATGACATCATTGTCACTGTGTTCTGAGACATAAATAAACGCTGCAACCTAGGTGTAAGCGGGAAATATCTCAAATGTTTTACAGGAATCAATCCAGACTTCCCTGATTGAGTTTCTTTATACCTCAATTGTCCACATGTGGGACAACTATCCAACGATTCATTTTCACCAGAATATAAGATGCAATCGTTTGAACATGCATGGATCTTCTGATAACTAAGGCCCAGATTACGAACGAGTCTCTTACTCTCATAATAATTAGCAGGCAGCACATTTCCTTTAGGTAACAGTGCTTTAACCAAAGAAAATATCTGATCAAAACAGTTATTTGACATTCCATTATCTGATTTAATAGCTATAAATTTTGCAACTGCTTCTAATTTTCTTATCTTACAACCAGGATATAATGTATCCTCAACAAACCTAAACAACTCAGCAAATTCAGATGGTGCCAACTCGGGAGGTAAATCAACATCATCCTCGATTTCTGTTTGTTGAACGGATGACCTTGAAACATCATGTACTAAATTCTGAAACCGTGATGGATCCGAAATCAAATTATTAGTATCTTCTCTGGAACTGCGTTCACCGTGTTGATACCAAAAAATATAATCTGATTGAAAACCATAACGCAAGATATATTTCCCAACGATGTCAAATGTCTCAAACATTCTCTGAGCACATTTTTTACAAGGACACTTAATTTTCCCTTCTGAAACAAATTCCGAGTTTGATGATGCAAATGATAAGAAAGATTCAACACCATCAACATATACAGGATTTAAACTAGAACCGTTTGGATTTCTGCGCTGATTTATCCAAGAACGATCATCTAATAATGATTGATGTCGATTTTCTTGTTCCATATTCATATATATGTTTCTACAAAATTTAAAACCATTACTGTTGTTAAATAATTTGATATAATAAAAACAATATCCTTAAAAAAGAAGATACATAATTACAGTTATTTATTAGTAATTACCAATAATTATAGGCGACACGGTTAGTTTGTAATCATCCCCACTAATTATTATTAATTTAACAATACTTGAAATACTTGGAAAAATGAAATATGCTTGAATAATGAAATAAAATTTTGTAATCATCATTGTGGAGATTATATTACTAATTATTTTGATTTGTCTGACGACTCATCTTTTTTTAACTTTATCCTGACTAAAATCAGTACGAAAAACTTGCTCTGACATACGTTAGAGCACATTTTTCATACTGATTTCAGTGGGAGAAAGTAGAAAATATATGAGACGTTGAACAAAAGGTAGCTGCCAATCTTCTGAAAATTGTGCCAATTTATAACTATGTACTTGAATTTATTTGATTTTTGATTAATTATTAGTAATTATTACTAATTATTACAAATCTCAATATTTCCAACATATTTTGCTCTATTCTTAACATGTTCAAATCTTAAAGAGTCGTCAATTTTTAGGTCATGCCCAATAAAAAGTTTGTGTCAACCTTGTCCAATTTAAACTCTATAATTGTCCTTACATGGATGATCATCTTGCAAGTAGTGTTGCAATAGGACGACACAAGTAATGAGAAAGACATGACTTGAGTTGTCCTATTACAACGCTACTTGCGAGGTGATCAACCAAGCAAGAACAATTATAGAGTTTACATTGGACACGGTTGATGCAAACTTTTTATTGGGCATGACCTGAAAATTGGCGACCCTTTAAGATTTGAACTATTAAGAATAAAGCAAAACTTGTTGAAAATATTGATAATTGTAATATTTTATAAAAATTTTATAATTTTAATAATATTAATATTTTTTTATAAATATTAAACATATAATAATAAAATAAGTATATTATTAGTATTATTTAATTATTAATATTAGAGTAATATAATATTTTATATTATGTTACAATTTATGTTACTATTTATGTTACTAATTATATTACTAATTATGTTACTAATTAGAAATGCGAAAATATGCATATAGGTCGGGTGGTTAATCAATCATTGAATAGAAAAACAAACGTAATTGATCTCTCATCTACCTCAATTTTCTTTTCATTTGTGTGTTGAGGTTGACAGGAAACTTCTACCTCCACATGTAATATGTGTTTTTACTGTCAAAATTATAAACCTCCTCACCTCTATATTGGCATGGAGGTTGATAATTTTGACAAAAAAAGCAGATATTACATGTGGAGGCAGAAGTTTCCTGTCAAGGCTCAACGCACAAATGAAAAGAAAATTGAGGTAGATGAGCGGTCAATCACGCTTGCTAATTTTACTAATTGTTTTTAATTCTTTCCTAATTGTTTCCTAATTATTATAATTGTTTCCTAATTATTATAATTGTTTCCTAATTATTATAATTGTTTCCTAATTATTATAATTGTTTCCTAATTATTATAATTGTTTCCTAATTATTATAATTGTTTCCTAATTATTATAATTGTTTCCTAGTTATTATAATTGTTTCCTAATTAAATCTAATTATTTCCTAATTAATTAAATCTAGTTGTTTCCTAATTAATTAAATCTAATTGTTTCTTAATTAAATCTAATTGTTTCCTAATTAAATCTAATTTTTTTCTAATTAAATCTAATTGTTTTCTAATTATTATAATTGTTTCCTAATTAAATATAATTGTTTCCTAATTAAATCTAATTATTTCCTAATTAAATCTAATTGTTTCCTAATTAAATCTAATTGTTTCCTAATTAAATCTAATTGTTTCCTAATTATTTTAATTGTTTCCTAATTATTTCTAATCAATTAAATCTAATTATTTCCTAATTATTTGATAATTATTTTAATTAAATCTAATTAAGTCTAATTATTTCTTAATTATTTTATAATTATATATTTATTTCTAATTATTACCAAAAACATCCCCCAGGAGTGTCGAACCAAGAGTGCAGCAAGGCCCGTTGTCGTGTACCAGGTTACCCCTAGTCAAGCTCGAAACACCTTGTCAGAGTTTTCACTCCTGGGTACATTTGTGTCAGAGCCGCCTCTACTTGTTCGTATCCATACAAGGATTATTTGGTACAACCACATAATCTAATTATACTATATAGCTAAACATTCTATTAAAAAATAAAATTAACAATTAAAAAAAAATTTAAAAATAAAAAATATATAAATACCTTTGAAGTAATATGCGCCTTCTAACTCCTTCCTTCCTCTTCTCGGAAGAAAAAATTAAAACAAAAAAAATCTACTTAAAACTGAAAATTAGAGAGAGAGAAGAATAGAGATCTGAATGTTATGAAAAAAAATGGGTGGGGTGTATATATAGGTTAGATTATTTGTGACGGTCCTATTTGAGACGGGATACCGTCGCAAATACTAGGTATTGCGACGGGATACCATCGCAAATACCTTCACCCGCATTAAATATGGGCGGCGGTTAAAAGGGTTTTTGTGACGGGCTCGTCGTAAATAGCCACCATTAGCGACGAGCGGATATCCCCATCGCAAATTTCTATTTACCGCCGCTGGTATTGGCAACGGGGCCCGTCGCAAATACCTTCGCCCGTAAAAGGGTTTTTGCGACGGGCCCATCTCAAATGAAACAACATTAGCGACGGGCGGATATCCCCGTCGCAAATTCCTATTTACCGCCGCCGGTATTTGTGACGGGCGGATATACCCATCGCAAATTCCTATTTACCGCCGCCGGTATTTGCAACGGGACCCGTCGCAAATACCACCCGGTGAATACTTTGTTGTGACGGGTAAATAGTCCCGTCGCAACAAAGTATTTACCACCGCCGGGTAGTTGTGACGGGTTGAAGGCGACCGTCGAAAATAGGCTTTAAAGCGGCTGGTATTGGCGATGGGACCCGTCGCAAATAACACCTGGTGAATATTTTTTTTCGACGGGGCAATTGTCCCGTCGCAAATACTATTTACCACCACCGGGTACTTGCGACGGGTAGCCTTCTACCCGTCGCAAATAGGCTTCCCGCGTTTTGGCACGCAAACCGCATCATTGCAATTGCGACGGGTCCTGTATTTCCATCGCAAATAACTGATCATTTGCGACGGGAATATATTCCCATCGCAAATACGCTTTTCATCGAAGTTTTTGCGATGGGAATAAATCCCGTCGCAAATACCCCGTCACAATAAGCATTTTTTCCCGTAGTGTTAATATGATGACCCAAACCTGTCTAAAACCTATTGGTTGAGAGTTTTTCGACCCATACCCACCTTAGCCTTTAAATAATTTATTTTGTATCCATTAGAAACTGAAAATTATTTTATTATAAAATAATATTTCAAACTTTTCCTAAAGTGACCCTCACCTCTCTTATAAAAGGGAACCTCCCCTTATCTCAAATTCACACCTTCAAAGCCATTTGTCTTGGCCAACCCCTGAACAAATATCCTCAAAAATTCCCTCCATTAATTCTATAGGCCTTCCTTTAGTCATAAATTCAACCTAAGGATCCCTTTTGATCAAATCAAAAGGAATAACCTGAAAAAGATGTAAATATTTCATCACCTCTTTCAAGTTTTTTTCTTCTTCCACTTCCTCTTTCTTTGTTGTTTAAATTCTAAAATAATAACTCCAGTATCTTATATATACTGTGATGTTATTATAAAAATGATACAGCCATATTTATTATTCTATCCATCCTATAAATGACAAAGTCACCATACATGCGTACGTACGGATTACCGTCTCCACGTTGTGGTGTAGTTTGTTATTCAAACACTTCATCATTTGGATGGGTATAATAATGAGTTTAAATGATTTAAATAATAAATATAACATGATAATGATTATGTATATATTATATTTCATCTAATTATATACGATTTTAATATCAAAATAATGATATTTTTGCTCGTGCGTACATACGGATTACCGTCTCCATGAATGCGATGAGATTCATTCCTCATCGTATCCCTTCAAGAATAATTTTCATTTGATGATTAAAAATAATGTTTAAAGACTTAATATCATTCTGAATATGAATAATATACATCTTATCTATAAAAAACATTACTTACGTAACAAATCATATAAAGGAAAATGAATCAGTTAACACCTAAAACGATGATACTACTGAAATATCATTAACAAAACAATATTAGAAGAACATATATGATATCATATTTATGTATATAGTTCTTGTATAATTAAATAACAATGATTTAAATATTATACAGGAGGTTAAAGTACCCTCGACCAAGGAAAATTACAAGGTAAGGGTTAATTTAACAATCTCTTTATTATCCGAGGTTATTTTTACATAAGTATCTACTGGGACCTCTTTATTATCCACATCTGTTTTTTCTTAAAAATTTATTTCAAAACTCTTTTAATATTTAATAGACTATGGTTTAAAGTCATTTATACCCTTGTTTGACTTTTTATAAAAAAAATTAAAGGAATCTTTCTGTTATTTTCCAAACAAGGTACTTTATGACCTTTTCGACAAAATTAAGGTAAGAATGCTTTTTTAACTTATACGGTGGGTGAGGATATTTTCCACCGTTATAACATTGTCAAATCTTCCCTTAAAATCTTATAAGAATTTTTTCAAAATAAATTTTTTCTTTTATAATTAAATTACTTTTAAATGATTTCAAAATAGAAAGATATATTTCTTTAAAAAAAAGTTTTGATTTCATCTATATCAACATCCTTTGATGGATTTTAAGCTTATTTGAAGTTGATTTATTATGATACAAAAATTCCATATTGTATTGAAGGGTTTGTGATATGTTTGACTGTGGATGTGTTATTTTACACCATTCATGATTTATGGATAAATTATTGACATTTCATATGCTAGTTTTAATTCGAATGTTTATGTTATGTTTAAACCTTTTCATATGATGAATGCATTGGACTCAGTAAGTGACAGGTGGAGCCCGCTATAGCTCCTCTATGCATCGGTAGGTATCATGATACAAACTAGTGTCTTGTCACAAGGATTTGACAAAATCTTATTTGTAGTCTTGGCACAAGTCCTTGACTATGTGGTTATAAAGTTTAGCATTATGCATTCCATCATTATGAAAGTGGATATTGATATTACATGTGATTATTCGACTAGTAGAATATCCATGTGAATAAGTAAATGACATTATTTGATTTTATCTTTGCCATATTATTCTTAATTTAAAGTTTAAAAGTCTTTTGCTTTAGTCTTATACATTGCCTTAAATGTTTAGGCTTATTTATGAAAGTTTCTGCTATATTATTATCCTTACTGAGCATCTGATATCACCCCTTTCTGTGTTTTATTTTTCCTAGGATGTAAAGAAGTATATTATGAATGAAATGCTGGGATAAACTAAGGGATATGAGTGTGGCCTATGGAGACTATGTTGTTGTAGTTTTTCATTTTATAATGTAATGTAAAACTTATGAATGTATCTAGTATTTCCAAGGCTACTAAACTAATCGGTCTTTCGAGACTTGATCTTTTGTGATCATGCCAATGTTATATAATAATGCACTGACTCTGGGTAACTAGGGTCGGGGAATTACAGTTGGTATCAAAGGAAGTTTAGTACAAACCTTGGAAACTAGATTTAGAAAAAATCTGATTAGAGAACACTACCCAAAGATAGACTTTGAGGATTGGTATAGAAGAACTTCCTAGAATTTTGGTACTGTAGAGATTTATTAAGTTTTCCGAGAAATAAATCTCTGTCTGGATACGAGCAATTAGAGGCGGCTCTGGAACAGATGTACCTAGGGGTAAAACCCGAAAACACCACTTTGAGCTAGACTTGAAAGGGAATTGGTGCACAACAACAGGCCTTGCTTCACTCTTGGTTATAACACTCCCTGGGGATATGCTTAGGATAATTTACATTTTCATTACAATCCATTATGAATGATTTAGGAGTCAATACTTCCTCAAAGAAAACATTTTTATGATTATGGATTATATCCATTAACTGTTCAATTTACGTTAGGTATTTTACAAGTTTAGAATTATGAATTGTGATTCATAAATTGACCTAATGTATTCCATTGTTTAAAAATGGCGCCCAATAGAAGGATTGAGAACTCCAGCAATACGTATGATCCAAAAGGTAAGAAGGATCATATCTTTCATGGTATTAAGCCAACATTTAGAAAGGAAATATTCTACCATGTATTCTCAACA
This sequence comes from Viscum album, assembly GCA_963277665.1. Taxonomy (NCBI): domain Eukaryota; kingdom Viridiplantae; phylum Streptophyta; class Magnoliopsida; order Santalales; family Viscaceae; genus Viscum; species Viscum album. The sequence continues at coordinate 2,015,473,792 of OY728130.1, read as the reverse complement.
TATGAAGAAATAGTATCATGTGTTAATAAGATAAGTAAATAATTCTCTGAGTCCTATGTCTTTGAAGGGAAACAAGAGAAGAAAATGATAGTAGAGAGAAAGATGGATAAAGGGAAGAGGGGAAAAATAATTTTCCCACATGTGATAATTTTGGAAAGAATCACCTTGGTAAATGGTTAAAGGGAATGTGAGTTTGTTATAAGTGTGGAGAAAAAGGACACCAAGTACGTGATTGTAAGGGTAAGGAAAAGGTTTCAAATGTAAAATGCTTCATCTGCATGGAGTTGCGACACTACGCGAATCAATGTCCCAGTCATCAAATTATACCACAAATGATGATATTAGATAATAATCAAATTATGATACTACCATAGATGAAGAGGAATGACCAGTGTTCTTTTGTTGCTATTAAAGAATTATTTCATATGAGTTTAGTGTCAACGATGTGCTGGTTATATGAGTTATGGAAATAAATAAGGATTGTACTTCAGTACTATTTCATTGAAGATTTGAGATTATATGGTTCTATGAAAAGTGACTCAATAACAAGTTAAGATTTTTGGAAAATACATGGTTGGAGGAAAGATAAACCTTAATATGGTTCTGATACTGAGGTAGTAATTTTGGAATAAGGGATGATTGATTTGGATAAATTATATTGGATATTCTTGACTACCTTGGAACTGATTAATGGTTTGTTTATTTCATCATTGTTGGAGTATTCAAAAATTTTGGATATAAGGAATATATCTAGTATTCTATAAGGAATAAGGGAGCATGAATGTAATCAATAAGGAATTATGGTAATTCAGGTTGTTACCATGTCTTAAAAGAATACATGATGAAGGTATTCACATGTTATTACGTGAAAAAAAGATCTTCATTGTGTTTACCTTCCTTATAAATTTTGGACTGTATGTTTGGAAAAAAGTATTTTGGATAAGTCTAAAGGTTAGAATAGATTAAGTTTGACATTGGATACTATTGTTAAGGTTAAATCATTTCTTAAGATTATTTTTGGATTGTTATAAAAAGGACAACCCGGAGGTCGGGCGACAACTCATCAGGTCCGACAAGGTGGCGAGACTTGAACCCGCAATCGAAGAGTGACAAGGTTGCATCACCTAAAACTATCCTACATGATGTACTGGTTTGTATAATGTAGTTTTTTTAAATAGTCTAAAAAATGAATTATAAATTCATTATTTTTGGAACCCTATACGATTACGATAAATAGAATATTTTTTAATTCTATTATCTTTTGGAGTGAAAGATGATTTTGTGGTAGGAATTAGTTGAAGGATGATACTCTACTTGTCAAGTATATTTTTTTCCTCTTATTTTATGAATAAATAAATTCTTAAACTTTAGGGAAGGTATCTTGAAACCAAAAAATCTGTTATCCTAATACCTTATGTTTTTTTGAACTGACGATATTTTAAATCATCATAGATTGATGGATTTGAGGCCCTCAATTTTACACTTTTTTATGATTGATGACCTCAATCAATCCCTATAAATATTTACGTTTTCCCTATAATTATGTGTCTTTAATTACCACCAATGTTCTTTTAATTGAGATCATAATTTGGTGGTGACTTTTCATTTCCCTTTTCCTCTTATTAAGACTAAATTTTATTAACCTAATTTCCAATGTGGGTTTTCCACAAAGGTATTTTCTATTTTTAACCTTTTATTTTTGAAAAACAATTTCAAATTGCGAGAACACAATTTATTAAAGGAGGGGAGAATGTAACACCCCAAGATTTCATAGTACGTTATCTCTTCAAAGTATTCAATAACTTGTGCAACACGCAACACCGAGTTTGAGCGCACCACAACTTACCAAACTAGCCGTTCAAAAAGCGATTATGAATAGTGTTAACTAAATTTTGAATTTCATACACTCTATAAAATTTTATAATCCATATTATGTGTTTCTTAAACATAATATAAGAACAAATTCATTTTTTTCAGATAAAAGAAGTATTTTTCAAAAAATACAATTTTACTGCATTTTAATGGAAAAACCTTTTTTAAAACCAATATTTGACACCTTTATATATTCAATTTAATGAAATTAAATTCTCATTTATAATTGGGACATAAAATTTTATTTTGGATAAATTTTTGGTACTTTTCTGGTAACTTTCATATTTTGACAAATACTATGTTTTAATTGAAAACAAATTTTTTAATCGAAATAATTTATAGTGTTAAATTATAAATTTGAATGGTTTTGAAGTATAATTAGATTATATTTTTATCATTTAATACAATTTAGTTCATTATAAGTATTTTCACATTTAAATTTGACATAAACACATGTTAATTTTTTGATAGTTTTTACTTTTTTAAAAACCCGCTTTTTGGTTTTGACAACGGGAATTAATTTTAAATTAATAAATGTAACTTATATGTATTTAATTTGGCAAAATTGACTTCGTTTTTGAATTCATAATATCAAAATTATCTTAGGGTAAATTTTTGGTATTTTTCTGAAAAATTTCAATTTTTGATGAATAGTGAAAAACACTGCGTTATTATTTAAAACCAACTTTTTATTTAAATAATTATTTATTTTATTTAAATTTATTTTAAGTAAAAATAGATATATAATACCTATATAATTTCATTTTAATTCATTGGATTCATTTTATAATAAAATTAGATGTATAAATTTTTATTGAACTTTTTAACGTTTTTTACCCACCTTCTAGGACCATTTGCAAATTTGCATAAAACTTAATTTTACCACTTATGTGAGTTGAATTTCAAAAATCCAAGAGACATGGTTGACATCAGTAAGTATAATTTGGTTCAATAAAATGAAAATAATTTTTGGTGAATAGTGACTTTTTACTTTTATTTACCGCAGTTAAAAGTAAATAGGGTAATTAAGGGTAAAAATGATATCATAATTACCCTAAAACATGTCCTAATTCTATTGTATAAGTATAATTCGACCAAAAAAACCTTAGGAATAAAATATGAACCTCTTTGGTCCACTTGGATTAGATTAGGACATTTATTATTATTTTATTTAAAGAAGAGTTAAAAGAGTTAAAATCAAAGTTTAATAACTAAACCATTTTTAATATAGGGTTATACATAAGATAAATTCGACTATAAATATTCATTATAAATCTAAAAATATTTCTTACATAATGGTATTTTATTTATAATTTTTAGACATTAAATAATTAAATTTATTTATGACACGATGATGATGAAAAATTACCTTATTAATGAAAGATTAAAATAATTGATATTATAAATATCCAAATAAATATAATTTGAGAATTTTAATAAATTCCAATAATTTTCTAGATTAATATGACATGTTAGGTTTGATTAAATGAATTTTTTTCAAAGTAATATTGCTGTTATAAATTTAAAAAAAAAAACAAAATACCAAATAGTGTCAAAATTGACATAAATTAGTTTTTAAAACAAATATTATATTATTAATTGGTATTCTATTCCTAAAAATATAATTTTTAGCCAAAGGTCTTAATTAATATTATATATGTCATTAATGAACCAATTGGGGTTCTCTTGAAATTTTATATTAAGTTTATTAACCATATAATATAAAAATACAAAGAGACATGGTAAATGTCAAATTATTTAACTAAGAGTTAAATCTAAAAGATAAAGTTAATATGATGACTTAAAACTGTATAAAACCTATTGTTTGAGAGGTTTTCAACCCATACCTACCTTATACTTTAAATAATTCATTTTGGATCCATTATAAACTGAAACATATTTTATTATAAAATAATATTTCAAGCTTTTCCTAAAGTGACCCTCACCTCTCTTATAAAAGGGAACTTCTCATTCTCTCAAATCCACACCTTCAAAGCCATTTGTATCAGCCAAACCTTACCCAAATATTCTCCCAAATTTCCTACCGTCATCCTAGAGTCCTTACTTTAGTCAGAAATCCAACCTAAGGAGCCCTTTTTATCAAATCAAAAGGAAGAACCTGAAGAAGAGGTAAATATTTCATCACCTCTTTCAAGTTATTTTCTTCTTCCACTTCCTCTATCTTGGTTGTTTCCATTATAAAATAATAAATCCGGTATCTTATATATATTGTTATGTTATTATAAAAATTGTACAACCATATTCATTATTCTCTCCATTCTATAAATGACAAAGTCACCATATGTGCGTACGTACGGATTACCGTCTCCACGTCGTGGTGTAGTTTGTTAGTCAAACACTTCATCATTTGGATGGGTATAATAATGAGTATAAATGATGAAAATAATAAATATAACATGATAATTATTATTTATATATGATATACCATCCAATTATATACGATTTTAATATCAAAAGAATGATATTTTCGCTCGTGCGTACGTACGGATTACCGTCTCTACGAACGCGATGAGATTCATTCCCCATCGTATCCATTCAAGACTAATTTTAATTTGATAATTAAAAATAATGTTTAAAGACTTAATATAATTCTGAATATGAATAAGATACATCCTATCCATAACAAACATTACTTACGTAACAAATCATATAAAGGAAAATGAATCAGTTAACACTTGAAACGTTGATACTACTGAAATATCATTAACAAAGCAATATTAGAAGATCATATGTGATATCATATTTATGTATATAGTTCTTGTATAATTTAATAACAATTATTTAACTATTATACAGGAGGTTAATTCACCCTCTACCAAGGAAAAGTACAAGGTAGGGGTTAATTTCACAATCTCTTTATTATCCGAGGTTGTTTTTACGAAAGTATCTACTGGGACCCCTTATCATCAACATCCGTGTTTTCTTAAAAATGTATTTAAAAACATTTTTACTATTTACTAGAATATGGTTTAAATTCATTTATACCCTTGTTTTACTTTTTATAAAAGGGTTTGAAAGTAATCTTTCCGTCGTTTTCCAAACAAGATACTTTATGACCTTTTCGACAAAATTAAGGTAAGAATGTTTTTTTAACTTATACGGCGGGTGAGGCTATTTTCTGCCGTTATAACATCTTTGAAGCTTACCTTACAAGCTTATAAGAATATTTTCAAAATAAATTTTTTCTTTTATAATTAAATGAATTTTAAATGATTTCAAAATAGAAAGAGATATTTCTCTAAAAAAAATTGATTCCATCTATGTCAACATCCTTTGATAGATTTTAAGCTTGTTTGAAGTTTATTTATTATGATACAAAACTTCCATATTGTATTGAAGGTTTTGTGATATGTTTGACTGTGGATGTGTTATTTTCACACCATTCGTGGTTTATGGATAAAGTATTGACATTTTGTATGTTAGTTTTAATATGAATGTTTATGTTATGTTTAAACTATTTCATATGAGGAATGCATTGGACTTAGTAAGTGACGGGTGGAGCCCGCTATAGCTCACCGATGCATCGGTAGGTCTCATGAGATAAACTAGTATCTTGGAACAAGGCCTTGACAAAATCTTATTTGTAGTCTTGGCACAAGGCCTTGACTATGTGGTTATGAAGTCTGGCATTATGCATTCTATCATTATGAAAGTGGCTATTGATATTACATGTGATTATTGGACTAGTATAATATCCATGGGAATAAGTAAATGGCATTATTTGATTTTATCTTTACCATATTATGCTGAATTTCAAGTTTAAAAGGCTTTTGTTTTAGTCTTATACATTGCCTTAAATGTTTATTATTATTTATGAAAGTTTCTACTTTATTGTTATCCTTACTGAGTATCTGATCTCACCCCTTTCTATGTTTTATTTTTCCTAGGATGCGAAGAAGTATATTATGACTAACCTGTAGGGATAGTCTAAGGGATATGAGTGTTGCCTATGGATACTATGTTGTTGTAGTTTTTCATTTTATAATTTAATGTAAAACTTATAAATGTAGCTAGTATTTCCAAGGCTACTAAACTAATTGGTCTTTCAAGACTTGATCTTTTGTGATCATACCAATGTTATGTAATAATGCACCAACTCTAGGTAACTAGGGTCAGGGCATTACACTTACCTTATACTTTTCCTTGGTCGATGGTATGTTAACCTCCTATATAATAGTTAAATAATTGTTATTAAATTATACAAGAATACTATACATAAATATGATATCATATATGATCTTCTAATATTGCTTTTTTAATAATATTTTCGTAGTATCATCATTTTGGGTGTTAAATGATTTGTTTTCCTTTATATGCTTGGTTACATAAGCCATGTTTGATCTGGATAGGATGTATTTGATTCATATCCAAAATGATATTAAATTCTTAAACATTATTTTTAATCATAAAATGAAAATTATTCTTGAATGATTACGATGGGGAATGAGTCTCATCGCGTTCGTGGAGACGGTAATCTGTACGTACGCACGAGCAAAAATATTATTATATTGATAGTGAAATCGTATGTAATTGGATGGTATATCATATATACAGAATCATTAACATGTTATATTCATTATTTTAATCAATTATAGTCATTATTATACCCATCCAAATAATGAAGTGTTTCACTACTGGAAAAGTACCTTATACCCATGGTTTCAAACTGTAGGTATAGCCCATTAAACCGTCAGTATAGACTATACCCACAGTTTGATGAACCGTGGGCTCCCGAGGTGTTGGGATTTCCCTATACCCATGGTTTTACAGAAACTGTGGGTATATCCCACTGAAATTTCAACTTACCCATGGTTCACCAGAACCGTGGGTATAGATCTATGCCCACGGTTTACAAAACCGTGGGTGTACATTTTTATAGCCGAAATTAGATACCCATGGTTAAGTAAACTGTAGGTATAGAGGGTTCTGCAGCAGCATATTTACCCACGGTTTAAAAACCATTGGTATAGAGGGTTCTGCAGCAGCATATTTAACTACGGTTCTCAAACCGTGGGTATATATTCTTTTCCTAGAAATAGAAGTTGCCCCACTGGACAGACCCCCTACAGCCCCTCCCTTCCCCCTTAGATAGACCCCCCCCAGCACATCCCCTCCCCCTTTGAACATCCCCACTCTCCCATCTATACAGAACCCCCTTGCACCCCCCCCCCCCCCGACACCTCTGGACACCCCACAGCCTACACCCCCACTGCCCCCCATGAACCCCCAGTACCACCTGCACCCAGAACCCCCTCCCCCCTAACACCCCCCCCCCCGCACCCCCAGTACCACCTGCACACAGCCCCCCCCCCCTCGCACCCCCAGTACCACCTGCACACAACCCCCCCCCCCCCCCCCTCGCACCCCCAGTACCACCTGCACTCAGTCCCCCCCCCCATCACCCCATACACCCATCCCCCAGCCCCTGGCCCCCCCATCCCCCCTACACCCAGCCCCCCCCCATCCCCCCCTGCACCGAGGCCCCCAGCCCCCCCACTACCCCCTGCACCCAGCCCCCCAGCCCCCCCACTACCCCCTGCACTCAGGTCCCCCTCCCCCCCACCTGCACCCCCACTGTCCACCCCCCCTACCTGCACCCCCACTGCCCCCCCCCCCCCCCCTCTTGGACACCCCCCCCCCCTGCACCCCCAGTACCACCTGCACCCATCCCCCCATCCCCCCTGCACCCAGCCCCCCAGCCCCCTCTCTACCCCCTGCACCCAGGTCCCCATCCCCCCCCACTGCACCCCCAATGTCCACCCCCCCCCACCTGCACCCCCACTGCCCCCCCCCCCCCCCCGCACCCAACCCCCCCACTACCCCCTACACCCAGGTCCCCCTCCCCCCACCTGCACCCCCACTTTCCACCCCCCCCCCCCACCTGCACCCCCACTCCCCCCCCCCCCGCTCCTGGACACCCCCCCTTCACCCCCAGTACCACATGCACCCATCCCTGCACCCAGCCCCCCCCCCCCCACTACCCCCTGCACCCAAGTCCTCCTCCCCCCCACCTGCACCCTCACTGTCCCCCCCCCCACCTGCACCCCACTCCCCCCCCCCCCAATCCTGGACACCCCCTGCACCCCTAGTACCACCTGCACCCAGCCCCCCCCCCCCCCCACCTACCCCTTGCACCCAGGTCCCCCCCCCCCACCTGCACCCCCACTACCCCCCACCCTCCTGGACACCTCCCTTGCACCCCCCAGTACCACTTGCACCCAGCCCCCCCCCCCCCACACCCACCCCCCCCCCCACACCCACCCCCCTCACTACCCCCTACACCCAAGTCCCCCCCCCCCCACCGCACCCCCACTATCCACCCCCCCCCACCCCACCTGCACCCCCACTGTCAACCCCCCCCCACCTGCACCCCCACTATCCACCCCCCCCCCCCACCTACACCCCCACTCCCCCCCTCCTAGACACCCCCCTGCACCCCCAGTACCACCTGCACCTAGCCCCCCCATCCCCCATGCACCCAACCCCACCTCCCTACACCAGGCCCCCACCCCCTGTGAAACCACTATGAAACAATGCAAACCGGAATGCAAAAACAATGGAACCACAATGCATTGTTTTCACCAGTTAAAACATAAGAAGAGCTGGCCAAAGTGTTCAAAGAAGAAAAAAGTTCTTATCAGAAAAGTCCTAAATAAATTTTTAATGACATAGCATCACAATCGTATATCTCTTATTTAAGCCAAAAAAATCTGATATAGGATGCAAAAAATATATCCTTCCTACACTGTAGTGTGGTCAACCGGATCAGGCTACACTAATCCAACAATCTCCCTTGTTGCATCCCTTGATGAGAAGGAGGTTAAGAGTGCCCTTTTTCTCTAAATCTTGAGAGTGTGGCTGGTCCTCATGGGTTCACAAATAAATTATTTATGTTTAACTAGGACATAGTTCGTGATGATCTCCTTAACGCTATTATGGATTTCTTTAACCACACCTCAATGCCCTATGGAATCAACTCCAATTTTATTGCCATGATCCCAAAGAAGGAAAATGTTGTGGATGTAAAGAATTTAAGACCTATTGCTATTGGGAATAACTTTCCAAAAATCATTAGAAAAATTATTGTTGTGAGGTTAGGTCCCATTTCTCGTGGGTTTATCTCTTCAAATCAATTTGGCTTTATCCTTGGTAGGAATATTTAGAACTTCCTCTAAATGTGTTAACATCATGAAATGAAATGTTAAACATGGGAACTTTACTTTAAAGATTGATATCTCAAAGGAATTTGATACAATAAAGTGGAGTTTTATTTTTGAAATTCTCAGAAGGTATAGACACCCCCCCTGCACCCCCATGCCCCCCCTAGACAGCCCCCTTGAATACCCCCATTCCCCCCTGGACAGCCCCCTTTCACCCCCTAGACAGCCCCCTTGCACCCCCACTAGACACCCCCTCCCCCCTAGACACCCCCCTGGAAACCCCTCCTAGACAGCCCCCTGGACACCCCCCCCCCCCCTAACAGACCCTAGACACCCCCTCCTAGACACCACACCTACACCCCCCCTGCCCTGCAGACCCCCCCGGACAGCCCTTGGACACCCCCCCTGGACAGCCCCCCTAGACACCCCACCTGCACCCTACCCCCTGCCCTATAGACCCCCGAACCCCCCCCCCAGACATCCCTTGGACACCCCACCTTCACCCTCCCCCTACTTCTAAAAGTTTCATTCATAGGAATACAATGGTTATTAATCCACCAAACTAACAAATTACATTTAATTGGGATTTATTTACACCAGTATAGATTTTCACCACCAGTGATACCATTTGGAATCTTATGTATAGACCTGTAAATCTGGGCCAGGAAAACCCCCATTGGAGACTTCGTGAAGACTAAAAATTCCATTTAAGAAGATATAATAATGTTATAAAAACATTCACTTTGATGGTGGTTAAGAACAACCTGTGTAAAATAAGGGTAACAACATGCCTTGGAAAACAAAATGTTGGGATTCGGACAGCCTGGAAATCCAAGAGGGTAACCTACCTAGTTGTCGAACTAGATGTTTATGTTTCCTCATTCCACAATCCACCAAGACTGTTTCTTGAGAAGCAGAATGTTCCCATGCAACTCCTTCCACATCCATGAGACTTTCCCCCTATATCTTCAAGGTCAGATCAATGTTTTACATATATGAAATTTCCCCATTGATAACAACCTTCAAGAACCTCCCAAGAAAACCTAGCTTGCATAATGTTCATTGATCCCTCGACACTGCATAAGTTGATACCACCATCTACCACTAGTCTGGCCATCCTCATACACACAACCCTAGTAAAATATTCCCTCCCCATGAGAATACAATATGAAAGAAGTCATTATCTTTTCAATATTCCCCAACACCACTTTCGAATCCATTAGGACCGATAACACATGAATCGTAATGGAGCTAAGGAAGAAATTCTCCAGCATAATTCTTCCACCGAAGGATAAAAATCGGTTCTGGTAGTTAGTAATATGACTTGTTATTTTATTAGAAACCCCCTCATAATTACTGATACATAATATCCCTGGGGAAAAAGGATAACCATGGTACTCCAGCAAAAAATGCCTTCATCTGCATGCTTTGGATCTTTTTTCCTCCCTGTCTGGATTGAATGTTAATCTTTCAAAGTCCCTAATGTTTGTGGCTGGTATCTCTCCTGGCGTTTTTGATTCTATTGAGGCTGTTATGGGGGTTAGGAAGGTGTATCTTCCTCTTTGTTATCTGGGAGTTCCCCTCATCACTTCCAAGCTTAGAGATTCTGATTTTATGGTCTTGGAAGAGAAAATTGTTCAAAGAGTTAAATTTTGGACTAATAACTCTCTCTCCTATGATGGGAGGTTACAGCTTTTTCAATCGGTTCTTTTGATTATGAAAGATTATTGGTGTTATCGCTTCATTTTACCCAAGAGAGTGGTCAAATCCATTGAATCCACCCTTAGGAATTTTCTTTGGAAAGGTCCTTCGCTGGCTTCCTCTAGGGGTGGCCTGAATTTTTTCTGTGTTGGAGGTGTGGTTTGGATGGGGGCTAGAGTACTAGTTTTTCAGGCTGGTTGTTTTGGATGTATGTAGTGGCAGTGGTTTTCTGGTGGATGAGGTGCTAGTTTGTTGTGGATCTGGGTGCAGGCTAGTGATGTGCAGGGGCTGGGGTTTTTGGCTGTTGTGGTTGGTGTATGTGGCTAGTTTGGGCTGGAGTGGCTGGTATGGATTGGAATGCAGGTGGCAGGGGGCTGGTGCAGGTTGGAACAGGTGGTATGGGGTTGTTTTGTAGGTAGCAGGGGTTTGGTGTGGGCTAGAATGCAGGAGGCTGGGGGCTGGTGCGGTGGCTGGTGCGGGCTGGAGTGGTTGGTGCGGGCAGGAAGGCAGGTGGCAGGGGGGTGGTAGGGGCTGGTGCGTGCTGGAACTGGTGGCTGGGGCTATTTTCCAGGTGGCAGAGGGCTGGAATGAGTGTTTTTCAGGAGGCTGGGGGTGGGGGTGGTGTGGTGGCTAGTGTGGTGGCTGGTGTGGTGGCTGGTCTGGGCTGGATTGCAGGCGGTCATGGCGTGACTGCGGCATGACCGCAGCGTGACCGCGGAATGACCGCGGCATGTTGCCCATGTCCAGCGACATCTACAGGGCAGCATCTTCCGGCCAGGAGTGAAGGGAGCGGGAGGAGGTGAGGCAACATTCCGGTCGTCGTCCCGCCGACAAAAATTGTGATTAGTCAGTCTCAACATTGATCACAAGACTCATGGAATACTATCACAAAGATGATCATCCATCAGATTCCCCATTGTTGTAGAAAGCTCCAACTACACTATATGAGGTGTGTGTTGTTTACTGTTCTCACTCAGAAAAAAAAAAAGATAATATAGAAGCATTTTCTCTACAAGGGTCAAAACACTCATCCGATCATCGGGATCATAAAAATATCAAACTTTAAAGGACACTTTTCTAAATACAAATATCATTATAAAAGTATTCTCAAGTATTCTTGTTGTCTAATATTTACTATGATGTCCCTTGAGAACTTAGATGGTCCTTGTAGAATACAAGTATTAAACTTCACCCTCATCTCCAATGTTGTCTACAGATGAATAAATATTTTCATGAGAGACTCAATCAAGATATTTTCTACCTGAGGGCCTCCCTCCCCATTAACTATTGGTGGGTAATGTATCTAAAACTCTATCTAGGTATCATACAATGAATTCTGACAAGACTTCGAATCACCGTGGGGTGTCGTCCTGGAGTAGGGCCAAATCATAGCATTACCGCGGCATGACCGCAGTCAGTTGGCCTAGTCTAGTGACATTTACAGGGCAGCATCTTCCAACCAGGATCGAAGGGAGCGGGAGGAGGCAGGGCAACATTCCGGCCATCGCCCCGCCGGTAGAAATTGTGATTAGTCAGTCTCAACATTGATTACAAGACTCATGGAATACTATCACAGAGATGATCATCCATCAGATTCCCCATTGTTTTAGAAAGCTCCAACTACACTATATGATGTGTGTGTTGTTTACTGTTATCACACAGAAAAAAAAAAGATAATGTAGAAGCATATTCTCTACAAGGGTCAAAACACTCATCAAATCACCAAGATCATAAAAATATCAAAATCTAAAGGATACTTTTCCAAATAAAAATATCATTATAAAAGTATTCTGAAGTCTTCTTATTGTCCAACATTTACTATGATGTCCCTCGAGCACTTAGATGGTCCTTGTAGAATACAAGTGGAAAGCTTCACCCTCATCTCCAATGTTGTCTACAGGTGACTAAATATTTTCATAAGAGACTCAATCCAGAGATTTGCTACCTTAGGGCCTCCCTCTCCATTAACTATGGGTGGGTAATGTATTTAACACTCTATCTAGGTATCATACATCGAATTCTGACAGGACTGTGAATCGTTGTGGGGTGTCATCCTGGAGCGGGGCCAAATCATGGCATTACTGCGGCGTGACTGCGGCATGACCGTGGCGTGTTGGCCCAGTCTAGTGACATCCGCGGGGTAGCATCTTCCAACCAGGAGTGAAGAGAGCAGGAGGAGGTATGGAAACATTCCGGTCATCGCCCCTCCGGTAGAAATTGTGATTAGTCAGTCTCAACATTGATCACAAGACTCATGGAATACTATCACAGAGTTGATCATCACTATTCTTTGGTTTAGAAGGCAGTGCACCTCTGTTGGAGGGGTTTTATTATAAAATCGTGGAATTGATTTATCACACAATTCATTTAATTATATTTAACATTTATTCTAAAACTCATTCAGCACAAATCAAATGCAATAAGTTAAGCAACTAGATCAACATAAATATCATTGTGAGTGTTCACAGATAGTGCACCTCCGTTGGAGGGGTTTTATTATAAAAACATGACTTTATTTATCAAATGAAACAATCATATTAAAGAATAGTTATTAAAGATATGAAATTCAATATAATTAAATATAATTAAGAAAGAAGCTAAATTTAATTTAAAGCATTCTTGAATTAAAGAGGCTAGGAGAGGAACCCTACCTCAAGGTGGAACCAAGCCGTCCACTTCAGCTCTTGGATATTTCTAACTAAAAGTTGTTGTTCCCCCACTGGACACCCCCACCCACCCACCTGAACACCCCCAACCCCCTTGGACAGCCCCCCCACCCCCCTTGGACAACCCCCCACCCACCCTCGACCTGTGAAATTTGAAGTCTAGTGCATAGTACAGAAGATGATGCCGAGTATACTAAGGCATCATTTTTAAACTTGTAATAAGAAAAATATATTTCCTTGAAGTGGCGGCCACTATCTTTGACTTACCTTTCCAGTTCTTTGAATAAATCGTTCATTTCTCTTACCAGTAATTAGAATCCACCTCAGCCTGTGCATCATATTTCATTTCATCTTTACTATGCTTAGATGCTTCTCCAAGTTGTTCATCAGAGATGAACCTTGATAGAGCATCTTTAAAAGAAATTACCTCATAGGTTGGATGAGACACATCTACTATATCAGCCCATAAGATAGTATTTTTCACCTTCTCTTGAATGGGAGGAATAGGGCCACTAACCTCTCTACCAGAGGAAACTAATTCAAAAACAGGATCATCCAAATGGGGGATTATTGCAACCAAGGCTTGATTGGTTGGATTTGTGTAAAATATATGAGGTATTAATGAGGTACGTTTGATTAAAGAGGCATGGGATTTGTCAAGAATAATGGTATGAAGATCTATTGCATGAAGATGTGTTGAAAATTAATATATGAAGAGTGCATTCGATGTGTTAACATAAAGAATAAGTCTTGTAATAGGACTGAGGGTGAAGGTATGCATGGAAGAATTTCATAATGAAATGACATTCATGATTTGGATATATTGATATGTGTTTGGTGTCTCGAACAAGGGATTAATCACCCCCACAAACAATTAATTAAAACAGCAACAGAAAATAAATAAAATTTCGACATGACCCATCTGTATGTTGGACATCCATGCCGAAGGAAAAGAAAATAAAAAGAAACAACATAGTAAAATCAAACAAAAATGAAACACACTATCAATCCCTCAACTACCCCAATCTCCCTCCCCTACAAAGAAAACCATGTAGCCGCCTCCAGTGCCCTTCTAGCCCCCTTCACAGAATATAAGTACCCTTCGTCCGTAGAAAGCGGTAAAAGGCATAAGTGGTTTATGTGATAAAGAAAATAAAATAAAAACTCAACTAAAACATACCTATCTCCTCTTCCCCAACACCAATGAGTGGGTTGCTCGTGTCATTGCATACAGAGCTTCAATAGGATTCTTCTCATGTTTCCCAGATTTGTCACCCTTGTATTTCCCAGACATATGCATTATGAAAAGGTGTTTGTATAGGTAATGTTGCTATGAACAGTTCCAGTGTAAGCATTTCTAGTCTAAGAACTAATAATGTAAGCACTGCTACTATAATGATATTATTATAAATATTGTTAGTGTGAATACTACTCCTATAAGAAATGCTAGTGTAATGTTGCTACTAATGAAGCCAAATGTGTAAATATGTAAACTTTTCTAATGTAAACATTGTTGTTAGTATGGGATGCTAGTGTAAGCACTCCTAATATAAAGGTTATAGTAGAAGCTGTGTTAATGTAATAAATGCTACTTAACCACTGCTAGTCTTATTCTAGTGATAATAATGTAAATATGTATTCAAACCTGTTTTTGATGGTGTCAAATATTGGAATATTGGGATTGATCATCAATTTCCTTGCGTTTAATGCTGCTACTAAAAATAACAGAACATGCATAATAGGATTGGAAAAATTATTAGATGTTTTATGTTATATAAATTCAAATATTAAATAATATAGGGGTACTAACTGCCTAATGTTTATGCTCTCGTAAAAAACTCACCTTAAACATCCATGTCATACAAGAACAATAATTATGATAATGATTTCTTTAAATGAAATATTAGTAGAGATAAAGATAAAATCATCCATACTCACTGGATTATAAGCATCATCATCGAAGCTATCTGTATCTACTTCATCACTGGACTCCTATTTTGTTTCAAGAAGACTTGATGGTTTACTTTTTTATCACAGTTCCAAGTGATTTCTTAGGTAATTATTCCTACACAAAAACTTCAAATGCACAATTAGTGACCAGAATTACAAAGATTATATAAAATATATCAAACTAAAAACCACTGGCACTATTTATATAATGCGCGAGCATTCATAATAACCCTCACATATTCATCATAATCACTTTAGATGAACTGGAGTAATCACTCTCAGAAACCTTGGCGGAAAAAAAATGACTTTTTTAGAGAGTAGACTGCCCATTCAAAGTAGGAGAAGCTTTAGTGGGAGGCTCCTAAAATAGAACATAGTTTAATAATCATTAAAAAAGAATGAAACAAAAAAATGCAGATTTGTATTGGTTTGTTAGAAGCATACCAAGCAATGATAACCATAGACCACTCTTATTCATAGTTGATAAATGCTCACTCCTTCAAAATCACTTTCAAAAGAGCTTAACGAATCAGAGCTTCTGCTGGGATTCACTTTATTATCAGAAGAAACAGTGGTGTTTTTAGCACTAGTGTGGGATAGCTTAGTTGAAATTGCAGGCTTGAAAATATTATCCTATAGAAATTCATTCAAGGCTAATTAATACATGAGAGCCTCATCTAGCCTTCCTTCATTGTAGTAAGTATCAATCAATGGAGTAAACGAAAGAAAATTTAGTTTTTGGACCCATGGATAGAAGCAGCATAAGGAACTCTGACACCACTATAATTTGATTCAGTTTTTTGAGACATTTTATAATATTATTACAAGTAATAATACCTAGGGTAAAGCCACTTTCAGTCATCATTCTGTGTAAATTAAAGTCATGGTATTATTTTCCTTTTCTAAGAAAATCTTGCATGACATAGTCATATATGTTGATATCAGCACACCCTTGTCTTCTTGTTGCCCTGCACATGTATAGAATATAATTAATATGATTCGAATACAAATTGAAAGGTGTTTAAACTGTATGCATAATTCATTTCCATAGTTTAAACTGGTTGTAGAGTTCATTATGCATACACGTTCATTTGAATACAAATTGAAAGGAGTTTCTTTTATTGTTCTATGAGCAGTTTGAATGTAATAATCATTGTATTTTAAACAATATACACACATAGCTTACTAAATACAATCATAGACAAAAAACAACCATGATAATTCTTTGAAAACACATGTAAAAAACACACCTTAGTGAAACATACCTACAGGCAAGACAAGATCCATGGAATCCCATACCTGCAACCCAGCTGAAAATAACGTTATGAAACCAAACACAATCAAAGCTCCAGTCATACATGAGCTTATAACATTTCCATGTAATTTAATATTTTCCATGGGTAAAATTATAATTCAAAGAGGTAAAAAAATTAAATAAAACCACTTCATATCCCATAATTAATGAAAATCATTTAGATAATTTATACAAAGCAATCATGGGTATCAAATATTGGTATAAATATACTAGAAGACGAATTTAATAAACTAAATCACTTCACGAATTTTTTTTAATAAAATAATTACCTAGAAACACCTACTGCATACAAAGTGGAACAAGTCACAACAAGACTCTTAAAAAGAAAAAGGTCATTTTGGTAAAATAAATGAATTTAAAATCAATTGAAAAATCAAATTATTAGATTAATATCGAACACTAAATTTTACACACACTGTGATTAGCGTTCTCATAAGAAATGATAATGATGGAAATTGAAGTGAAATGACTAGGGAAATCTCCCTTGGGATTTAGGTAATGTCTTATGTATCAAATTTCATCGATTACTATTTTGGATTCTTATGGCGTACCCTCATTTAATTTTGAATGATGAGTTAACTGGATTAGACTTGATCTATTTGGTTGGAATACCTTCATCTTAAGCTATGGGTTATAATACTACCATTATTCTAAATATCAAGGATGGTTCCTTGAGTTTAGACTAGAAGAATGGATTAGTAAGAATGGAAAGGCTCACCTATGAGTTTTATTGAGAGAGAATGCTATATTTAGCCTTTAAATAACTTTTTTAAAGTAAATTGATTTTCTAAACTTCACTCATGAAAATGTTTTCCCTTTAAAGAATTTATTTTTTGGGAGCCAAGAAATTTGGCCATAGGATGCTCGTGTATGTTTGAGTTTCACAAAAGAGGGGAAGAAACCAATCTTAAATGAATGAATCATTGTCCCCATGGTAAAACCTCAACCTATTTATAAGTAATGTATGGACTATATTTTCATGGGTCTAATGAACCAAAGTATTCATTTTCATTATTTTATCCTTAGAATTCCATCATTTTTTTCCACATAGGATCTAATTATGAGGGTTATTATATAACCAAAACTTCTAATCAGGGAAAGGAAACACATTTATTCCAAATTGGTTGATGGATATCTAAGCTAAATTTAATATATAAATATGTTCTGAACACTAATAGTCCTTCAAATAATTCAATTATCACAATACATTTCCAAACTAGGTACTTATTTGAAATGTAAATTGACAATATGTGCCTCAAGTATTGATTACATATCCAATATTCTGAATGGACCTAAGGCCTTCTTTTTTTATTTTATTATAGATAATCCCCCTTTCCAGTAGTGTTTGGATGACAAACTACACCACGATGTGGAGACGGTAAACCGTACGTACGCACGTATGATGACTTTGTCATTCATAGGATGTATAGAATAAAGAATATGGTTGTACCATATTTATAATAACCTCACAATATGTAGTAGGTACTGGATTTATTATTTTGGTATGAAACAACAAATAAAGAGGAAGTGGAAGAAGAAAAGAACTTGAAAGATGGTGGTGAAATTATTACATATTCTCCGGGCGTTCCCTTTTGAGTTGATCAAAAGGGCTCCTTAGGTTGGCTTTCTGATCAAAGTAAGGCCTCTAGGTTGAAGTGAGGGAATTTGGGAAGATATTTGGGCAGGTTTTGGCCGATACAAATGGCTTTGGAGGTGTGATTTTGAGATAATGTGAAGTACCCTTTTATAACAGGGGTGAAGGTCGCTTTAGGAAAAGATTAAAATATTAATTTATTATACAATCATATTCAGTTTATAATGGCTCCAAATTAATTTATTTCAAGAATTAGGTGGTTATGAGTCTAAATAATCCCAACCAATAGGTTTTATACAATTTTAGGTTACCATTTTAACCTTATCTTTTATATTTAACTCTCAGTTAAATAGTTTAACTTTTATCGTGTCTTCTTTTATTATTACACTATATAGTTAATAAACTTACTCTAAACTTCCAAGAGAACCTCAAGTGGTTCATTAATGACATATATAATATTATTTAATTCCTTTGGACAAACCTTATATTTTTAGGAATATTATATCAACCAATAATATAGTATTTTTTTAAAAAATTAATTTATGTCAATTTTGACACTATTTGTTATTTTGTTTTTGTGAAAGTCATAACAACCTTATAACTTCGAAAAAAAAAATATCTAATCAACCCTAAAATGTCTTATTAACCTATAAAATTAGTTTAATTCATTATAAGTCTCAATTTACATTTATTTGGATATTTATAATATCAATTATTTTAATATTTCATTAATAAGGTAATTATTACATCATCATTGTGTCATAAATAAATTAAATTATTTAATGTCTAAAAATTATAAATAAAATACCATTATGTAGGAAATATTTTTATCTTTCTAATGAATATTTATAGTCGAATTTATCTTATGTATAACCCTATATTAAAAATGATTTAGCTAATAAACATTGAATTTGGCACTTTTAACTCTTCTTTAAATAAAATAATAATAAATGTCCTAATATAATCCAAGTGGACCTAAAGGATAATATTTTATTTCTAAGGTTTATTTTGGTCTAATTACACTTATCTAATATAATTAAGACATGTGTTAGGGCAATTATAATATCATTTTTTACCCTTAATTACCCTATTTACTTTTAACCGTGGTAAATAAAATTCAAAAGTTACTCTTCACCAAAAATTATTTTCATCTTATTGATCCAAATTTTACTTACTGATGTCAACCATATCTCTCGGATTTTTGAAATTCAACTCACAAAAGTGGTAAAATTAAGTTTTATGCAAATTTGCAAATGCTCCTAGAAGGTGGGTAAAAAAACGTTAAAAAGTTCAATAAAATTTTATACATCTAATTTTATTATAAAATGACTCCAATGAATTACATTGAACTTATATAGGTATTATATATATATTTTTACTTAAAATAAAATAAATAATTATTTAAATAAAAAGTTAGTTTTAAATAATAACGTAGTTTTTTCATTATTCATTAAAAATTGAAAGTTTTCAGAAAAATACCAAAAATTCAACCTAAGCTAATTTTGATATTCTGAATTCAAAAATGAAGTCTATTTTACCAAATTCAAAACATAGAAGTTTCATTTATGAATTTAAAATTAATTCCCGTTGTCAAAACCAAAAAGCGGGTTTTCAAAAAGTAAAAACTATTAAAAGATTGGCATGAGTTTATGTCAAATTTAAATGTGAAATTACTTATAATGACCTACATTTTATTAAATGATAAAAATATAATCTAATTATACTTCCAAACCATTCAAATGTATAATTGAACACTATAAATTATTTTGATTAAAAAAGTTGTTTTCAATTAAAATTTAGTATTCTTCACTATTCACCTAAATATGAAGGTTATCAGAAAAACACCAAAAATTTATTGAAACAAAATTTTTATGTCTCGATTATAAAGAAGAAGTTTATTTTTTCAAATTGAATATATAAAAGTGTCAAATATTGGATTTAAAAAGGGTTCGCCATTAAAAGGCAGTAAAATTGCATTTTCTGAAAAATAATTCCTTTATCTGAAAAAAAAAATGAATCTGTTCTTATATTATGTATAAGAAGCACATAATATGAATGTTAAAATTTATATGGAATATATATAACTCAAAATGCAGATAATATTATTCATAACCGCTTTTGAACAGCTAGTTTGGTAAGTCGTGGTGAGCTCGAACTCGGTGTTTCATGTAGTGCAAGTTATTGAATTACTTTGAAGAAATAGCGTACTGTGAAATCTTGGGGTGTTACATTACAGGTTCTATGATCCCGTTTTGAAGAAACTTGTCAGAATCTGTGATGTAGTTTTTAAGGAGGATCAGACTATTGCAGATGTTGATAAGGGATAAAAATCTATTTCTCCAACTTCTGATGGCTTTGTCAGTCTTGATCCGGGCTTTGATTCACATTTACCTCATATTGTTGATTATGGTGATTGTGTTGATGTGTAGAATGATGCTCAAGGTGAACATGTTGGAGTTGATGTTTCTGATGCACATTTTGTTTCTAATGATCTAGTTCCTTGGGTTATTAATGAACCCACAATTCCACTCTAAAGGTCATCTTAGCATTGTACAATTTCTACTCGGTATTCACCTGATGAGTATGTGCTCCTCACTGAAGGGAGAGAACCATAATCTTTTGATGAGGCTGTAGAAAGTGATCAAAAAGATGGATGGGTTGCGACAATGGATGATGAGATGAGATCATTACACGACAACCATACTTCTAAGTTGGTAAAGTCACCTAAAGGTAAGAGAGATTTGCAAAATTAGTGGATTTATCATATTAAAAATGAAGAATCCATTTATGTTCCATGATACAAGACAATGTTAGTTGTTAAAGGATTTCCTCAAAAGAAAGGTATTGATTTTGATGAGTTTTTTTCACATGTTGTCAAAAGGTCTTACATTCGGGTTGTTTTGGTTTGGCTGCTGGTTTGGATCTACAGATTGAGCATATGGATGTGAAGACAGCTTTCCTCCATGAAGATTTAGAGGAGAATATTTATATGGAGCAGCCAGAGTGTTTTGCTGAAACAGTTGTAGAGAATCATGTCTGCAGGTTAAAGAAGAGTTTGTATGGTTTGAAGCAAGCTCTAAGGTAGTGGTATAAGAAGTTTGAATCTATCATTTTTCATTAGGATTTTAGGAAGACATCTTTTGATCATTGTGTTTTTGTTCATAGATTTACTGATAATGATTTTATTATATTGTTGCTTTATGTTGATGATATACTCATTGTTGGTCATGATGCTTCTAGAATTGATAGATTGAAGAATGATCGTTGTCGTTCTTTTGCGATGAAAGACTTGGGGCCAGCATGACAAATTATTGGCATGTCGATCTCCCGTGACAGAAAGGCCAAGAAATTAAGGTTATCTCAAGAGAAATATATTGAGAAGGTTTTTCAGAGATTTTCTATGAATAGATCGAAAGTGGTTAGTACTCCTCTTTCTTTTCATTTTAAGTTCAGTACCAGTCATTCACCTTTTACTGATGAAGAAAGAGAGAAGATGCAGTACTTACCTTTTTCATCTGTCATTGAATGTTTGATGTATGCGATGGTATGTACTAGATCTGATATAACTCATACAGTTGGTGTGGTTTGTCGTTTTCTATCTAATCTAGGTAGATAGCATTGGAGAGTAGTGGAGTATATATTTCATTATCTTCTTGGTACTTATGACCTGATATTGTGTTTTGGCACAGGGGAACCTATACTTTGTGGATTTACAGATTCCGATACGGTAGGAGATGTTGATTTGAGGAAGTCTACTTCAAGCTATTTGATTACTTTTATAGGGGGGTCTGTATCTTGGCAGTCTAGATTGTAGATATGTGTTGTTTTATCAACCACGAAGTCAAAGTTTATTGCAGTAACAGAGGCCTGCAAAGAATTATTATAGATAAAAACTTTTATTTGAGAGCTCAATTTTAATCAGGATAGGTATGTTTTATTTTGTGATAGTCAGAGTGTTATTTGTTTAGGAAAGAATTCCACTTTTCATGGCAGGTCGAAACATATTGATGTTTGGTATCATTGGATCTACGATGTCCTTGATTTTAGAAATCTGGAGCTCAAGAAGACCCACACTAATGAAAATAGGTAGACATGTTGACCAAGAGTTTACCCAGAGGTAAATTTGAGACTTGCCAACTGATTGCAGGGTTGACGGTGATCCCCACTCGGGGGGATTTGTTGGGGTGACTCCTTAAATGGTGCACCGTGTGAATTTTAACGCGGATAATTTTAACGCGCCTATTCGAATAATCAAAGACGTTTTTTTATTTTTGAGGGGGTTATGGTCTTTAACGTGAATAGTTTTATTTTAAAAGGGGAAGCAGTGGCTCGGCTTTGCACACGACGTCAATATATGAGGAGCAATTCATTTTTGTGATTAGCTTTGATTGACGATCGGTTTTCTTCTAATCTTTGTGTTTTTTCATCACCCAATTATTCAATCAATGATCTTCAAATCCATACGGTCAAATTTATTGTTTTCTCTTCTTTCACAGACGACGTTCTTTTGTTGGATATGCTTTCTGCCTATCTTGTCTGCTGATATTTTCTTTTTCTCTATCGAAGAGTTTTACTTTTGAGATCCCTTTCATTTTTTGGAGTCTCTATCATGTACTCGTTGATTATACTGGATCTGCTTTTTAGACCAGGACTCGTGTTTTTTTTCCTTCATTGGGTTTTTCCAAGTTAAAATTTTTCATGTCAACATTTATTTTTCTTTCACATATTATTTGCTCGTTGCGCGTCCACTTTAGTTTTACAGGCTTGGTAGAAGGGACACAAATTTATTTTCGCTACGTGTTCGCTCTGGTGTTTGTTTGTGCGTTCATCGTTTTTCGTCTTTTCTAACATTTGATATCAAAGGGTTTGACTTTTATTTCATTTATATTATGGTATTTGTGTCCATTTGTAACCCTAAACCACTCTCACTCTCACTCTTGGTCACAAAACACTCCCTCTTCCCTCCTTAAACTTGATCTAAAATTCAGATATGAAGCTGTATCTCCCCCGCCTCTTATCATCACAAAACCTCCCCTTGTTGCGAAGCCTCCATGAACCCTCTCATCATCACGTAGTCACCACGAACTCTCTCCTCGCTGTGAAGCTCCCTCCTCTCGTTGTGAAGCCGCAGTGAACCCTCCCCTCGCTATGAAGCCATTGTGAACCCTCCTTTGGTTGTGAAGGCGACACTCTCCCTCCTCTCACAGTGAATTTGCATCACCTGCATCATTTATCTATCACCGACTACTAACTGGCCTGCTCTATTGATCAAAGTATGTAATGTTCAAATTATATTATTATTTATGGAGGGAAAACAAAATTAATGGTTTGTCCATTTGATGTGTTAGTGTCTTAATTTGTAATTCTATTACTTATATATGAACTTCGTTTAGCATCTTTATTTTATTATAAAATTCATTACTTTTAAATGATTTTTTTATTCTATTTATTTTTAGGACCAGAGAAACACATAAAAATGACAAAAAACAGAAGATGAAAGTGCTAAGTGAAATCGTTGCAACAAAATTCTAAGAGGCGAATCAACAGATGAAACATCACATTTTAGTTTTCATTTATCTTGTTTTCGAAGTCGACTAAAAGAAGATACAAGAAAACATGGAAGGTTAGTTTCTCATAAAAGTGATGAAGGTTGCACTTCTTTAACTACTTATAAATTTGATCAAGAAGGATGTAACAATGATATGATTCGTTTTGTCGTGTGTGGAAAACAACCATTCACTATTGTTGAAGACCCTGCTTTTAGGCTACTACATCATAGTGCTAATCCTGAAGTAAAGTGTATAAGTAGACCTACATGCAAAATAGATATAATAGTTGCCTATGCTAGATAGAAAGTTGATGTGATCTAAGATTTAGAAAGGATGTCTGGAAAAATGTGCGTAACTTCTGATAATTGGAGCTCCGAGCATACACGTGATGAATTTATGTATGTGACTACACATTGGATTGATAATGATGAGAAAATGTAAAAGTGAACCATTCTTCTCAAGAGCTTGACCCTTCCATTTACGGGGGTTTCTCTAGCAGGTGAAGTGACCATCTGCTCAAGTATTTGGACAATTAATGAAATAGTTTATCACATTACATTAAAAGATGAGTTACATTATTACACACGCTGTAAGAAAACGGATCGGGGACTCAACCCTCCGACCGACACCCACACCCCAACTGCATGCGGGGGGGGGCATTATCACATTATATGAAACAATGCAAGTTGTAACGATGTGATGAATTTTTCTCAAAAACAAAGGAATTCTATTTAAAAAAAAAAACCTTTTTTGGGGATGAACTAGTTTTCAAAGTTCGTTGTTGTCGTATTTTAAATCTTATAGTGAAAGACGATTTAAAAAAAAAATCAATGCAATTATTGATAAGATTCACAATGGTATGAAGTATATAACAAAATTCTTGGTTGTAGATCAAAAGTTCTTAGAGGTGGCTAAAAAAGATTCTAGTTAAGTATAGCGAAGAAGTTGAGTGTAGATGTTTGTGTAAGATGAAATTCTACTTATTTGATGATTGATAGTGTTATAGGCATATTCACGCACGTTATATAATAAATATAATGTTGTATTTACATTTTATTTACATAAATATAGTGTTGTATTTATGTTATTTTTATCATATTTATGTTATGATTACGTGTACAACATTATATTTATAATATATTTATGTTATATTTGGGTTATAGCTATAAATTAAATATAATGTAAATTGTAAATATAACATGAAAATAGCATAAATATAATACGAAGATAACGTGGAAACAATGTAAATATAAGGTTATAAGGTATAACGTAAACCCAGCCTTATTATTTATTGTCAATTATTATTATTAGTTTAGGATTAGTATTTATTACAGTTAATTATTATCAATCATTACAAATTATTATTAATTATTAATAATTAATTAACAATGATCAGTTAATACTTATTAATTATCATTAATTATTAATTAATCAGTACCGCGCCTTCGGATCATCTCGGCAATTCATTTGCCAGCGCTTGGATCTGTTTTTTTTTAAATAATTTTGCAAGCGCCACCCTCGCGCCGCAACACCTGTCCAGCATTGACGATTCCCAATCTTGCCTGAGGCCGCTTCACACCAGGAAGATCCGTCGACCCCAGCGAGTAAATCCACGGCATCCCTCGTGCCGCAACACCCTTCTACCATCGACGATCCCCAATCTTGCTGAGTTCAGGTCGTCCAGCCGGCCGGCTGCCTTTTCCGCTGACGCTACCTTCCCGCCTCGCTTAGTCCCTGAAGCAAGCAAACAAATTAACCGGATCATGGACTGAAGGAGAAGCGGGCCCTTCTGTCAAAGGCGAAGCGTCCGCGCCTCTCTTTCTGCCAAACTCGTATTCAGGCTCGATTTACACTTTTTTTTTTCTGTGTTAATTTCTGTTTAATTTTCTTAATCCCTGTTTCATCATGTGACCGCTGGATCTGGAATCCCTAGCCGCCCGCAGCCGAGCATCCTCGGTTTCAAGTGGAAGCCAGCTGCAATCACTGAAATCGCTGAGTACCCTCATAAAAAAGGAAGCCATTGTCGTCATCGAATTGTTTCCCAGCGGTTTGTTTCTCTTTACATAACCTTTCTCATGCTTGAATTACTTGAAATAAATTGAGCTGATATGTAGATAAGTTGCCGTTCTGTTCTACCCACCGATCGTGCTTAAATGTTTTTCACCCTTCATGGCACTTACAACAACCTATAATCTCTAGACTAGTTGAAAAACCATTGAAATAATTTGTAAATCTTATTCTCAAATAATTACATAATCAGGTATTGGGCTCATTTTTTGTGACATATACATTTATCATTTTGTTCCCCTGATTTCAATCAAATTGGTTTAACGATGTTGATTAAAATTAAGTATTTTATTTTAGCACTATCATTGGATGCATCTTCACAAGCATTTTTTGTCATGGCACCAATTAAAAAAAAATATTAATGCCAACGCTGGTTAGAATTACATGTTTTGTGTCAATATTAAAAAATATGAATTTATTACTTAGATTGGGTATTTTTTCTGCTGTCTAGGTATTAGTTATGTTTTTTTGTCTTAGTATGTATATTATCATGTGAAAGGATAACATTTTCAAGACTAATCTTGGACAACTATATTGTTGGGTCTGGCTTTGACTGGACAAAAAACAGGTTTGCAAATCCATAGATTCAACCATAGGTGAAGGAATATGATAATTTAAATCAAAATTAAATACAGAACTTCTAAAGGAAGATTAGATAAAGAGAGAATCTTAAATAAGAAGAAAGATCGAATGAGAATCACATACTAACTTTGTATGGCATGAATTAAGCATTAATAACTGGATGATAACAAATAGGTAGGTAAGTAAATACAACAACAAGAAGAGAAGTCACATAAGAAATTCAATGGAAAAATCATGAAAATATTTCAAAGATTGGACAAAGCAGGAGAATTTTAAAAAGAAAAATATTGATTTGACAAAGAGAAAGAACCTTGAATAAGAAGAGAGATCGAGAGAGAATTCATTACCGACTTTGCAAGGTATGAATTATGAATCAGCAATTGCATGACAATAAATGGACATGTAAATCTCTATAATTTGGTGGTTGTCATTCTTGTTTTCGTTCTCAATCCAGAGAGATGGCAGACTCAAGTTCCCAAATACCCCCGAGATGCCGGCACTGTTCTGGTCCACTTTCAAAAGAGTTGGTAACTCTGCTGCCTCTCTTCAGAATCCTTTGTTATGCTTTCTGTTTTTTTTTTGTTATTTAAGTACTCATGATCAATTGATTGCAGGAATCAAGTGCCTGGACCATCAGTCCATTTGTTCGAGATAGTTTTTCCATGGTTATTCTCCTTATTTATTGTTATCCATTTTTTTGGGTCTGGAAAATGTGTTCCAATTTATTGTCGGATAACATGCTCTTACTGTGGGTAACTTAAGTTTCCTGATATGATTTGCTGCTTGTCATGATAGATCGGTGCTGGTTTTGGAGGTGTGGTGAGCGCATTTTATGGATTCGACCATGGTGATTATTGTTATGTGATTTATCTTTTGAAGATCGCATTTTCTATTTGTCCAAATGATAAGTCAGGACGACCTGTATATTTTCTAGTCAAGACTTCCAACATTTATAGTCACTGTTAGCAGTGTTGATGCATAGTAATAGCGTTCTAAAAATTCTTTGTAAGTTGAAAGATCATAAGCATTATAAGTAGATTCTGATAATCTGGACTTATGCAAACCCATTTATTCTAATTATTTTATATAAAACATACTAAAAAAACTCTTCTCAATCCATTTATTCCAGTAAATGAATATAATTTTTTTTCACTGTATTCTAGTTTCTTCCCAAATAAAAGGAAATTGTGATAAATCCTCAAGTCATATTTAATGGAGGCATCTCAAAATATTTTAACTTAAGCTTCCAATATGAATATGATTTGCATTCTACACCATTGTTCTTTGGTTGATTTGAAAATGTATAATATTTGAGTAAAATGATGTATTTGATGCTGATTAACAGAAACCATTATAAAATTTGTGTTCATTCCTGCCACGTTGAATTCCAAATTCTTTATTACTTGGTTATCAAATAAAAAATTGAATAGCTCTCATAGAAAAGATCACACTGTACCAAAATTTGGAAGCCACCAAATTTAGTAAGAGCTAAGCTACCATCGACGACATGTTAGATAAATGGTCTTACTTTCATTTTGTCCTATAGGCTTAGTTGAATAAGAATAATAACATGAATGATATTATGGCCACATTTTTCAAAAAAATAATTCTGAACGCAAAGTTCTATTTTTATTTATAAATCATGTTAGTTAGAACAAATTATGAATGGGAAAGAATTAAGCAATCCGAATTGACCTTTGTATATATTTCTGTAATAATCAGCAGTAATTACTCTAGTTACAATTGCGAGAAGGAAGATAACTAGACAAGGAGAACCTGGCGAAGACCACTTCCCCGGTTTTAGCTTGCTGTAGGCGGTGTAGCTCGGAGGAAGGCTACTTCCTCACTTGACTGCTACCTCAATCCCGAAATTCCAAAACAGAATACGCGCTCAGCCAAGCGGGCCCCTCAGCAGAATATAAACCCCCTCTCTCTTCTAACAAACCAACTGACTCATAAATCCACATTACCCTTTTTGCCCCTTTGCTGGTAAGTATAAACCACAGGAGGTCGTGAGCTAATAAGCGGGTCGGCCTCCTTAGTACTAATAATAGTTCCAAGGATTTCTTGGAGAATAGGTAAATGGTCCTTAAATAGCTTGCTTGAAACAGCAGTTTGAAATATTAGGGTTAAGATGTAAGACATTATTAAGGGCGCATAAGATAACTTTGATGTTGGAATCTTAGCGACCTTTGAACCTCACATAGAAAATTTCCTTTTTATAAATGATTATGATGAGGCTTGCTCAGTGCTTCTTTTAACAGGCATCAGACAATTGACAACAAGATGCTGACAATGGTTTTTTATATTTTGTGTGGTGTTTGATATTATCAATTGATTATGAATAGGTTCTCGATTTGAATTTTTTGAATTGTGAAAAAACTTCCTAGTGATGATTTTTTTTTTTGAATTTTGTATGTACATGCATATATGTATTCCACTGATATCATATCATATCCTATATTTTATTGAATCGACAAATAGGTGCATCTGGTACACATATTGTACGTGTGCATCATAGATGAAAATAGCTTTTATATTGCTTATAGCCCCATTGTTAGTTTTTTTTTTTATGAATTTAGGATGAATATACATATTTGTGTCCTGCTAGTTTTGTATCCTTTATTTTATAAAATTGATAAATCAATGCATCCAATACAAGTATCATATATATGCATCATAAATGAAAATAGGCTTTATAGTATTTTTAGATTTGATAATATAAGGTTCATCGCTCCTTTTATTCCTAAATTCTGAGTATTATCCATTTGATCTCTCTCATTTCCTCCAATATTCCCTGTCTAGTGTTGCCTGTGGTTCAAAAGTGGGTAAAAGGGCCTATTGCGATGCATTTTTTAATTAGTGTAAGTTTCCTGCCTTGTTTCTCAAAAAATGGATAAGGCTGTGTTTGGCATGGTTTAAGAGATTATTGCACCCTAACTTCCTTGTGGATGCAGGCACCACCTGTGGCCTTGTTCTCTTCAGTTTGCGCTGGCTTCACAGGTTACACATCTTTCTCTGCTTTTCTGCATACATGCTCTAGTTCATTATTTGTAAAACAAAATCAGACGATCCAATACATTTTTGAAAAAAAATGAAAACATTTTCTAAAACCAAACACAGCCTTATCCATGAACTGTAGTTGGGTGATTTTGAACGACAGCTGGCTTGTTCCCGGCAATGGTCCAGCTTGGCTCCACGGCGTACCATGCGGCGGCGAAGTCTCCTTCCCAGGACGAGAAACTGCAGAAATCCAAGACCTCCTCTGCTTCATAGTAATTTATCAGTTTCACCATAACATCATTTCAGTTGCATTCCCTCCTTGATTATGGGTTTCTATGTATTTAAAGTATTTATCAAATTTTCTATCAAATTTTCTATTTATCAAATTTTCTATTCATCAAATTTTCTATTAATTCAAGTAAAACTAATTGAATATTTTTGAAAAATATTTTTGTATATTTTATAAAATATTTGCAACCAATAAAAACTGGAATTTCATCTTGTGTAATTTAAGGCAACGATTTATGAAATTTAATATTTTCATGATATATATGTTTATGGCTAATGACATAAATTAAAATTAAAATTAATGCATGAGATCTAAATGAATTTAAATATTTATGTTTGTTGCTTGAGGGGGTTTTTGAATTTTTGAAATTAGACAATCTAGGAGATGATTTTGGGTCTTATTCAAAACGATAATATATATATAAAATGCATAATATTTGATAATATCTATAATAATATAAAAAAGTATATATAATAAAAATTGGGCACTTGCCTGGAGTTTCAAAAAGTGATTTTGCCCCCATAACGGCTGCTCCCGACTTAATTGGGCTTGGTCTTGGGTCGGGCATGGCCTTATCTAAAAAAATAAAAATGTATTGTTAAATTTTAATATAAATGGCTTTACATTATAAATATAATTTTCACACATGCATTTACATTTAAAATTTTAATCATTATAAAATGAATTGCAATAAATGATTAATATATTTTCTTAAATTTTATTACATTATAAGATAAAAAAACTGGAATATAATTTAATCAATTTTAATTAAATTATTAACCAAATTTAGTCCATTTTGGATCAAGTTTGATTAGGTTAGGTAGAGTAAGTCAAATTTTGGTTAGATTGATTTTGATCTTATAAGTCCCAACATTTACGCTTGGTCGAACCAATTTAATTTGGGTAAATTCCAATTAAGTGGGGCTTGAGTTTGGCTCAGGAAGATCCAAGTCGTTTAAGCTTAAATTAGGTAATGTCCGTGTTCGAGTATGCTATTCAACCTTGATTCAAATTGGGTCCGTCTTGGTTGGGTTGTTTGAGATTGAATTTTGTTGGGCCATGTTGGATTGGGTCCAAGCTTAGGTCAAGATCAAGTTTGACTTAGGTCAAGTTAAGTCCTTTGAGCTTAGGCTAGACTAGCTTGAATTGTGTCAAGTCGAGTTAAGTGGAAAGTGTGTTGGACTTAGGTCAATTTGGGTTGTTTGGGCTTTAGATGAGATCAAGTTTGAACCCGAATAAGCTATTCAAGTTGGGTCAATCTAGATTGGGTTGTTTGAGCTCAATCTTGGTAGTTTGAACCCGAATAAGCTATTCAAGCTCAATTCAAGTTGGGTCAATCTAGATTGGGTTGTTCGAGCTCAATCTTGGTTAGACCATGTTGGGATGGGCATGGCCTATGTTTATGTCAAACTAAGTTAGACTTCGGTTAGTTCAGGTCATTTTGGCTTGGGTCAGATTGAGTTTAGGATTAGATCAAGTCATTTTTAGAACCAAGTTAATTGTTCAAGCTTGGTTTAAGTTGGGTTAGACTGAGTTAGGTTGTTTAAGAATGGATTAGGTTAGTTTCGGGCTGACACCTTTGTAGGATCATCTCATGATCATTGCAGCAGCAGAAACCCACTTGTTTGCCTGGTCTATCATTATTGTACCAACATGTGGTACGAAGAACATAAATAAAACCGACGTACCTCAAATGCAATGGCTCTATCTCTTCTGTTCTTGATGGAGTATGCCTGATAGAGACCACTGAGCGACAACCCTAAAGACTCTCGCCTTCACATGGATCAACCACTAGAATCCTACGAGAGGATCCCATGAACCTTTACAGTGTACTAGCACCTTGTCACGAACTAACCCAGGTCGATTCTGAACCGGTCACCCGAGCCGGTCCGCGTCAAGGCCCGAAGGACGTTCTCAATCCCCACAGGCTGACAACTAGTGTCTGGCATCGAAATTTAACCGTGGGAACAATTTGGCCTATGAACAAAAGATAAACAGATAAACAAAGATGACGATAAAAATGAAAATTAGCAGCAGAAAGAAAATAAAACCGAACATACCTCATTGTGACCTTCTAGGTCACCACCCAACTTAGACTCAAGCCTGCTCCAACACTGAGCAGCTGAACCAAGAACCTGAACAAGAACTGAACCTGCAACTAAAAAAATATGATAGGCGTGAACACCAAGATGCTCAGTAGGGATGCCAAATATAACCACGAAATCCAAGCATTCCCTTTTGCAAAACAATCTAATGACACAAGTTTAAAATGCAAATATAAAAGTAGGGTTTTCACATTTTAAAGTATACAACGTGTTTTTCTCATTTAAAAACCCAACACACGCTACATGTCATTTCCAAAATCATTTGTCATTTTATAAATAAAAATCCAAAACAGAATATACCAAAACTGGGCTAGAGTAAAGCAAATAAAAAGTGCAAACTGAAAATAAACTATTACAACATAAAGTAAACAAGCAATGTAAATAATCCACTAATCATGAGTGATTCTAAACATCCCTAGAAGACTCCTGGACGTACTCGGTTTCAGAACCACCTGTCGGTGTATGGTGAAGCTCCTAAGTCTATAACCAACTGGCCGCCCTAAACTGACCAATCCAGTGGCAAAGCCCGCCTGACCTAACAACAAATCCAGGGGGTATCAACCCGTCTAATCGGAGTTGATCAACAACCGTCACTCGATCATCTAAAAGACACCCAGGAACCCATGGTGGTTACAATAATAATGTGTACATAGGAAGACCCTCGCACGCGTGACTCATCTCACAACACTTGCCTTCCCCAAACACGAATGCTTCCTGTGCGTTCACCCATAAAGGGTTGCCCTAGGCAGGAGCGCCCCCAAATACACATTCAATCATTTCAAATTAACAAAGTGTCAATCGGGCCGTCACATCACAAAGCATTCAAATCATCTTTTAAAACACCTTAAGTTGCCAACCGAGCATTCAACGTTTTTCGAATCACATTCTCTTCAAAAATCACCACAAAACATCACCTTTAGAAGTACAACGCCACATGGCCTTCAAGTTTACACACCCAAATACATTTACCAAAATAGTTTCAAATCATTTCTAAAACCATTTCCAAGTATACTATATCAAACATGCCTTTTAACTTTCTCAAACTCATACAAAATCATGTTTCAAAGCTAAACAACCAAGTTTTAACGAACACATTAAAACCATTCCTATAAATCATACAAAGGGACGCAAACATTATTTAGAAAACAAGGACCATTTTCACAAAGTTATCATTCACTTTCAAACCCAATCTAAATGTACACCAAAACACCCTGCACCCATGATTCACATCGCAAGAATCATTTAATAAATCATTTACCCAACCAATAAAAGAAGGTTTTAAAAAAATACAACAAGGTTTTTTTTATCACAATTCCACCAATTCCACATGCGGATTCCATTTTAAAACCAATTGCATACCCAAACCCTTCAAAATTACTTTCGCACCTTTGAAGACATTTCAAAGTTTCAGACGGTGTTCTCCTTTTAAAACATTTTTTTCATTCCAGTTTGAGTAAAACATGCCACTCCATGAAATGTGCAAAAAATCCCCTACGCCAAACCCTCGCCCAAACAATTTTCAAACAACCAACCAACACACATTCCTTAAGGTCCACGCACTAAATCAATTTTACCCAAAATACACTCACCAAAGGCATTTCCAAAATGTTTCTAAAGTCATGTGCACCTCCACTTTCCCAAGAGTTTATCAAACGAGCATTTTCAAACTTTAGTAAAAACGTTCTCTTTTATAAAACGTGTTAAACATGTCTATAGATTTATTAAACATGTGCAATTGTGTATGCACAAATAAAGAATTGATTCAAAACTATCTTTAACAAATCCAACTACCATAACAACACCATAACAATCAAGTGACACGCATTACCGGTGCGCAAACCATATATAAAAATTTATTAAAACACCCAAGCATCAAATAAATTGTTTCGGAAAAGAGAATCAAGGAAACACCTACCTCAATGGCGAGCGACCATGACGAAACTCTGACGGAAGGTAGAGCAAACCCTTGCGGACTAACCGCACACGCTGAACAGTGATAAAAGCACACGACACCCAACCCATGACTATATTGGGATTTATCCAAATTAAATAAAAACACCAAGATGGAATGAAGGGAAAATAAATAAATAAATAAATAAATAAATAAATAAATAAATAAATAAATAAATAAAAGAATCCATAAATAAATAAAAGAATGAATAAATAAACAAATAAACAAACAAATAAATAAATAAAAGAATAAATAAATAAATAAATAAATGAATAAACAAACAAACAAACAAACAAACAAATAAATAAATGAATAAGTGAATAAATATTTCGGGTAAGGAGGCGGTTGCTGGCAAGGAGGGACGCAACCACGCCGGGGCAAGGTAGAGGTGCCGCGCAGGGGGTTTTGATCGCCGGTGAGAGGAAGGTCGACCGCGGGGTGCGCCCACGAGAGGAAAACCGACTGCGGATGCACCGACAAGAGGGAGGCCAACCGCGGATAGGATACCGGAGCGGCAGG
This sequence comes from Viscum album, assembly GCA_963277665.1. Classification (NCBI taxonomy): domain Eukaryota; kingdom Viridiplantae; phylum Streptophyta; class Magnoliopsida; order Santalales; family Viscaceae; genus Viscum; species Viscum album. The sequence goes on along the minus strand of OY728130.1, from coordinate 2,015,439,448 downwards.
GGCTTGGGCTGGAGTGCGGAGGTCGGGGCGTGAGCGGGAGGCCAAGTCAGCTGCAGGGGAAGAGAGGTGGATGACCGAAGGCCTGGGCGTCGGATGGTCGGGGTGCTGGACGAAGGGGCGCTACACGGGGTGGCGGAGCGGGCTGCCGGGCACGACGCACCGAGAACAGGGAGGCGCTGGAGGTCCTGAATGAGGCTCTTGGGACACGTCGGAGCTCGGGGTGGGGGGCGGATCGACGCAAGGCGGAAGGCCTGGGGGCGCTGCGCAGAGAACCGGGGGGGGGGGGGGTTGGATTGTGACGGGGAAGAGAGGGGGGGTGACGAGATCCCGAGCGAGCAGGGGGCGGGAGCCGAAAGCAGGCAGAGGGCCGGGGCGCGGCATCTGCTGGAGCCGACACAAGGAGGAGCCGTAGGGGAGACTTGGGTGCGACACAGGGTCGGCGGGCGGAGGGGAACCGAGACTTGCAGGGGGCGAGGGCGTTGGGCGGGCGAAGGCCGGGATACGTGGGAGGCCAGAGCGGGGAAGCGAGGCGAGGCCTGGGGCTGGTCGGCAGGGGCCGCTGGGGAAGATGTCATCGCTGCGCAGGGGGGGTGGCGGCTCACACAGTAAGGGAAGGGAATTAGGAGGGGGGCAACGCCTGGGTATAACTAGGGTTTTATAGTTTTTTTTTCAATTCATTATAATAATAATAATAACAACAACAACAATAATCTTAATAATAATAATACTAATAATATGATGACAATAATAATAATACCATCAATATAATAATAATAATAATATTAATAATAATATCATTCATAACATTAATATTCTTAATAATAATAATAATAATAAAAATAACAACGTATTATTATTATTATTATTGTCGAACATTCTTTTAAATTTTTTAAATTTTAAAGCATTTATTTATCTTATTCTGAAAACCGGGTCACCACGCGCTCGCCTTAATAAACCGCGCCCAAGTTGCGCGCCTCAACTCAGACCTCTTGGGTATTCGCACAAGCACCTGTGGCGATCGCGCGGCTACCGCCCATCGTGCGGTGACCGTGCACGGGTTTGAAACCCGCTAAAAATATTAAACGACAAAAATTTTAAATTCAGGACCTAGCCCGGACTTGGCACAAGGACTCGAAGCCAAGAGTTAATAAAATAAAATAAAAAATAATAATTTAAAAAGGCGAGTGTGACAATTCTACTCACCACAGACACTTTCTGCCCCCAAAAAGTCACTAAGCCGAACAATGGACAAAACAAGAGATCATGCCCGGTTGAAACTGAAAAAAAGACACAACACAAGAGAACGAGAGAATACGAGAGGGTTCACCCCACAACAAGAACTCAACTAGTGCGGAAATTTAACACCCAACCATAGCACCCCGGGAGGGGGGGGGGGCTACGCGAAAACTCCCAACCCATCCAAACTAACTTTTATAGCACGAACGAAATAACACCTCCGCTGAAACTTGGAACTCTCGACCCAGACCCCAAAACCCCGATCACTAGAGAGAACCCTATGAGAAAACCCTAATCCAGCAGTAAACCCGAGCATAACTACAAGCCTTTACTCCTTCGCAGACACTTACATCTCCCAACGAACACCGCTAAACCAAGATTAACCCACACAAGGTCCAAACACACTTTAAGTAAAACCCATGATTGGGAAAACCATAATCACACAAACTAAATTGTTTGGATTACAACATAACATGTTTGTCACAACTCCACGATAAAACAATGAACTTACAACAACCTCAAAACTTTTACAACTATAAAAACAAGAATAGAAAGACTTTGAATGTTCCACTACCAACACGGAACACAAAACCCGAATCGAGGGTTCACACCCCCGAAAACTTATGACCGTGCGCGAGCTTCACCCCAAGGCCTGTGGCTGGGGTTCTGATGGCTGAAGCATCTTCTGCCTCACAGTCAGGCACCAGAATCCCTCAGTCACAACATCTTCTTCAGGCGACGCTTCTTGCAGAGCTTCTCTAGATGACCCAGACATTCGCAACGATGACACGTCTTCGGATGGATGCGACATGACGGCTTCACGTGCTCGAACCGACCACACTGGTGGCACACCATTAAATGGTCCGATGAACTGGAATCCATAACCGCCATAGAGGATTCTTTATAATCAGGTCCCTCTGGCACACCCTGCTCGCTAGATGGGAAACCTTTACGAGCAACTGAATATGCTGAATTTCCGACCATCTGCACTCCAGAGACCAACTCAGCTAAGAATGCCTCATCCACCAGCTTCTCAAAATGATGGTCCCTAGAAGGGAGGACTTCTCCTTGATCTCTGGACAAAGACCCCCGATGAAGAGAGAAGTCTTCATCAAATCCTACGACGCTACCTCCATAGAAAAGGACACAAGTTCCTTGAAATGGTCAACATATGCCTCCACCGTCCGTTGGCCTTGTTGAATACGCATGAGTTCTTCCATTTTCTTCGTCTTCACCTCTTCAGGTATAAACCATCGGACGAAGATGAATTTAAAGACATCCCACGTCATCCCAACTTGCATTGACGGCGGGGCAACCAACTCCCATTCATCCAGAGCTGGACCATCAAATAAACCCAAAACGACACGCACTCTGACAGATTCGGGAGTTCCCAATACCTTGAAGACATGATCAACTTCTTCAAGCCACTCTACTGCCTCTAACGGACCCTGATCACCGTGAAGGATAGACAATGTCTGAGAAGGACAAAAAACCGGGCATAACTTATCGGAAACCTTGGCGACCTTTCTGGGCGGCATTTTCTGGACAACATATAAAAAATAGAACCAAAACTGATATCATGCTGAAACAACATCAATGAAAGCGCCTTCATCCAAAACAACCAGCTCAAAAGAAACAAGCAAAAACAAACACAACTCAAAAATTCCTCTTCCAAAATCCTCTTTCCATTTCAGATTTTAAAACCGTCTTCCTTCAAGGCCACTTTCCAAATACCAAACCCACTTTTCAAACCCAATTCAATTTTCCAAAAATCATTTCCCATTTTCATTTTTAAAAACACACTTACATCAATCAAAACCAAAACAAAACCCAACTTACAACAAACCACCGGGATGAGGAACTAGCAGTTACACTTAACTTGGTGACGTGGTAGGGAGTCACGCCCCAAGCAAGCGTAAATGACTAGGAAAAGCTCAACCATGAAATCAGACTCCACGTGGGTCACTACTCCATATGAGGTCACGACATGACACTGGTCCGCCTCTATTGTCATTCCTCAATCCCAAAACAAAAGCTGAAGACTCAAAAACCAGACTACCCCTGACGACTCGAGGTTCGGAACGGGTGAGGGTTCATGACGTCCTTCCTGTACCAACCTCTCGAGTCCCGACGGTCCTAATCTCCATCTACCGAACACCCCAAATAACAAGAACCTCCCTTTGATACCATTTTGTCACGAATCAACCCAGGTCGACCCTGAATCAGTCACCCGAGCCGGTCCGTGACAAGGCCCAAAGGGCGTTCCTGATCCCCATGGGCTGGAAACCAGTGTCGGGCATCAAAATTTAACCGTGGGAACGATTTGGCCCATGAATTAAAGATAAACAGATAAACAAAGATGACGATAAAAATGAAAATTAGCAGCGGAAAGAAAATAAAACCGAACATACCTCCTTGTGACCTTCTAGGTCACCACCCAACTTAGACTCAAACCTTCTCCAACACTGAGCAGCTGAACCAGGAACCTAAACAAGAACTGAACCTGCAACTGAAAGAATATGATAGACATGCTCACCAAGATGCTCAGTAGGGATGCCAAATATAACCACGAAATCCAAGCATTCCCTTTTGCAAAACAATCCAATGACACAAGTTTGAAATACAAATATAAATGTAGGGTTTTCACATTTTAAAGTAAACAACGTGTTTTTCCCATTTAAAAACCCAACACACGCTACATGCCATTTCCAAAATCATTTGTCATTTTATAAATAAAAATCCAAAACAGAACATACCAAAGCTGGGCTAGAGTAAAGCAAATAAAAAGTGCAAACTGAAAATAAACTATTACAATAGAAAGTAAACAAGTAATGTAAATAATCCACTAACCATGGGTGATCCTAAACATCCCTAGAAGACTCCTGAACGTACTCGGTTTCGGAACCACCTGCCGGTGTATGGTGAAGCTCCTAAGTCTATAACCAACTGGCTGCCCTAAACTGACCAATCCAGTGGCAAAGCCCGCCTGGCCTAACAACAAATCCAGGGGTACCAACCCGTCTAATCGGGGTTGATCAGAAACCGTCACTCGATCATCTAAAAGACGCCCAGGAACCCATGGTGGTTACAATAATAATGTGTACGTAGGAAGACCCTCGCACGCGTGACTCATCTCACCGCACTTGCCTTCCCAAAACACGGATGCTTCCTGTGCGTTCACCCATAAAGGGTTACCCTAGACAGGAGCACCCCCAAATACACATTCAATCATTTCAAATTAACAAAGTGCCAACCGGGCCGTCACATCACATAAGCATTCAAACCATCTTTTAAAACACCTTAAGTCGCCAACTGGGCATTCACGTTTTTCGAATCACATTCTCTTCAAAAATCACCACAAAACATCACCTTTAGAAGTACAACGCCACATGGCCTTCAAGTTTACACACCCAAATACATTTAACAAAATAGTTTCAAATCATTTCTAAAACCATTTCCAAGTATACTATATCAAACAAGCCTTTAAATTTCTCAAACTCACACAAAATCATGTTTCAAAGCTAAACAACCAAGTTTTAACGAACACATTAAAACCATTCCTATAAATCATACAAAGGGACGCAAACATCATTTAGAAAACAAGGAACATTTTCACAAAGTTACCATTCACTTTCAAACCCAACCTAAACGTACACCAAAACACCTCGAACCCATGATTCACATCGCAAGAATCATTTAATAAATCATTTACCCAACCAATAAAAGCTTTTAAAAAAATACAACAAGGTTTTTTTATCACAATTCCACCAATTCGACATGCGAATTCCACTTTAAAACCAATTTCATACCCAAACCCTTCAAAATTACTTTCACACCTTTCAAAACATTTCAAAGTTTCACATGGTGTTTTCCTTTTAAAACATTTTTTTCATTCCATCTTTGAGTAAAACATGCTACTCCATGAAATGTGCCAAAAATCCCCTATACCAAACCCACGCCCAAACAATTTTCAAACAACCAACCAACACACATTCCTTAAGGCCCACGCACTAAATCAATTTTACCCAAAATACACTTACCAAAGGCATTTTGAAAATGTTTCTAAAGTCATGTGCAACTCCACTTTCTCAAGAGTTTATCAAACGATCATTTTCAAACTTTAGTAAAAATGTTCTCTTTTATAAAACGTGTTAAACATGTCTATAGATTTATTAAACAAGTTCAAGTGTGTATGCACAAATAAAGAATTGATTCAAAACTATCTTTAGCAAATACAACTACCATAACAACACCATAACAATCAAGTGACACGCATTACCGGTGTGAAAACCATATATAAAAATTTATTAAAATGCCCAAGCATCAAATAAATTGTTTTGGAAAAGAGAATCAAGGAAACATGTAACTAAATGGCGAGTGATTGCGACGAAACTCTGACGGAAGGTAGAGCAAACCCTTGCGGACTAACCGTGCACGCTGAACAGTGATAAAATTACATGACACCCAACCCACAACTATATTTGGATTTATCCAAATTAAATAAAAACACCAAGATGGAATGAAGGGAAAATAAATAAATAAATAAAAGAATAAATAAATAAAATAATGAATAAATAAACAAATGAATAAAAGAATAAATAAATAAATAAAAGAATAAATAAATAAATAAATGAATAAAAGAATAAATAAATAAATAAAAGAATAAATAAATAAATAAATAATTGAATAAACAAATAAATTAACAAATAAATAAATAAATAAATAAACAAATGAATAAGTGAATAAATATACTGGGTAAGGAGGCGGTCGCCGGCAAGGAGGGACGCGGCCACACCGGGGAAAGGCAGAGGCGCCACGCAGGGGGTTCAGATCGCCGGTGAGAGGAAGGTCGACCGCGGGGTGCGCCCACGAGAGGAAAACCAGCTGCGAATGCGCCGACAAGAGGGAGGCCAGCTGCAGATAGGATACGAGAGCAGTGGGGGCTTGGGCTGGAGCACAGAGGTCGGGGCGTGAGCGGGAGGCCAGGTCAGCTGCAAGAGAAGATAGGTGGATGACCGAAGGCCTGTGCGTTAGATGGTCGGGGTGCCGGATGAAGGGGCGCAACACGGGGTGGCGGAGTGGGCTGCTGGGCACGATGCACTGAGAACATGGAGGCATTGGAGGTCCTGGATGAGGCTGTTGGGACGCGCTGGAGCTCGAGGTGGGGGGCGGATCAGCGCAAGGCGGAAGGCCTGGGGGCGCTACGTAGAGAACCGGGGGAGGGGGTTGGATCGTGATGGGGAAGAGAGGGGGGGGGGGGGGGGTGATGGGATCCCGGGTGAGCAAGGGGCGGGAGCTGAAAGTAGGCAAAGGGCCGGGGCGCTGCGTCCATTGGAGCTGGTGCAAGGAGAAGTCACATGGGAGACCTGGGTGCGGCACGGGGTCGGTAGGCGGAGGGGAACCGAGACTTGCAGGGGGTGAGGGCGTTGGGTGGGCGAAGGCCGAGATACGTGGGAGGCCGGAGCGGGGAAGCGAGGCGAGGCTTGGGGATGGTCGGCAGGGGCCGCTGGGGAAGACGTCGTCACTGCGCAGGGGGGTGGCGGCTCGCACAATAAGGGCAGGGAATTGGGAGGGGGGCAACGCCTGGGTATAACTAGGGTTTCATAGTTTTTTTTCAATTCATTATAATAATAATAATAAGAACAATAATAATAATCTTAATAATAATAATACTAATAATAAAATCATAATACTAATAATATGATGACAATAATAATAATACCATTAATATAATAATAATAATAATAATAATAATAATATCATTCATAACATTAATATTCTTAATAATAATAATAATAAAAATAACAACGTAATAATATTATTATTGTTATTGTTGAACATTCTTTTAAATTTTTTAAATTTTAAACCGTTTATTTATCTTATTCTGAACACCGGGTCACCGCGCGCTCGCCGCACGCCTTAATAAACTGCGTGCAAGTTGCGCGCCTCAACTCAGACCACTTGGGTATTCGAACAACCACCTGGGGCGATTGTGCGGTGACCGTGCACGGGTCTGAAACCCGCTAAAAATATTAAACGACAAAAAATTTAAATTCAGGACCTAGCCCGGACTTGGCGCAAGGACTCAGAGCCAAAAGTTAATAAAATAAAATAAAAAATAATAATTTAAAAAGGCGTGTGTGACACACCTCCTTTGTTGAAGATAAAAAGGTGACCTGAGAGAGAAGAGAGCTTCAACTATGGCTATTAAGTATCACACTACTCACTAACAGGAGGATCACATCCTTATATAGGCCCCCTTTATTCAATGAAGGGAGTTGAGAGCTGGTTGCCATGCGATGACAACCAACATGCGTTACCTATAACACATGCTTGTTGAATATATAATCGTTTGAACATTTCAAACAATTGTAATTAGTTTGTATAACCATAAATGAATCATCTTAATGATTCATAATCGAAGGAAATCAAGACTTGACATATGTTACGTTAGAGGCAACATAATCTCAAGCCTTTGCGATATGCATCATATGCATATCGCATGCTACGACTTATATCGTACATTACAATATACCCATTTTAGTGTATATCTAACAATCTCCCACTTCCAATAAAATCTCTTAAGGACTTATGCAAAACTTCATAGCTCCGTGATTCCATCTAAACACTTTTGGATACAGTTTATCAAACTCTCTACATTTTCGAACAAACACTTTGTCCAAAATTTGATATTTATTCTAAGGCCTAACTATGTGACCCTGTGGGCCTTTGCATCATTGACAACAAATATGAAATCTTGATTCCATAGATATAAGCAAAAAATGACCTTTAGAAAAACATCAGTGCTATTCAAACTAAAAAGGGATCTGGTGTGATCTCGATCAAACATACTCATATTTCCATTTGAACATGTCCACCATAAGATGTATCACACACAATATATGTATACTTATATCTTTTTCTATGATATTGAGTGATCACTAGATATGGAACATGTCAATCTAGTATAAACCAACTCATATATTTATGCTTCTTCGAAATAGACTGATCAGTTTGAATGAATACATCACATGTTATTCATTCAAGTATCCAAACACATCACATCACTCAACTAAGCATGACTATGCATTTCTTCAATCTAATTCAATCAAGGGATCAAATATCTTTTCTTGTAATACAAGAGGACAAATCTCATCTTAGTTAAGCTCTGACCAACGACATGATCTACAACATACTCAACCACCCCTGATTAACTAAGCCTGTATAAGAAAGATATCAAAATATAGAAGTCCTCATGCTAGGTATCCCACCAACCTCATGTAATGGGGATTCATAATAAGCACACACCTCTAAGTATATCAATGATTGCGTGACATTCCATATGATATACTTTAACAGGTTAGTCCAAATAATAAGTGTCGACTTATTATCTCATGAGTATTCCTTGTATATCATATGAAACTTCTTGTACCACATACAAGATTCTAATCATGCTAATCTTAATAGGCCACCACAACTTGTAATACTCCATGATGATCATCAATTAGAGACAATTTATAGTCTTACTTTGATAGGGTATTATCATTCCACTGTTCATGTCATATGGATGCAACACACATGAATCAATGATAAGTGGAGTTTGCATTTATTATAAAATCATGACGCATTTTACAATCATTACATCCAATCTCTCATGCATATAATACCAATAGATTCAACATGACCCTCATGCTTTTGCTGCACTAATGGTTTTGTCAAAGGATTTGCTACATTTTTATCACCCCTCTCGATGATCTCACTGATGAGATGATATTTGCAAAGGACGTGTCTGGTCCTTTAGTGAGACCGAGGTTCCTTGTCCTGAGTAATAGCTCCATTATTGTCAAAATGAATCTCAATTTCCCCCTCAGTGTTAGGAACCACCCTAAGTCCAGAGATAAGCTTCTTGATCCAATTAGATTCCTTTACAACATCTGATGAAGCAATGTACTATGCCTCTATTTTCGAGTCTGCTACGATGGTTTGTTTGGAACTCTTCAAACTGATAAATCCACCATTTAGGAAAAATAAAAAAAAACAGATTGGGATCTCATATCATCTTTACCAGATTGGAAACTAATATAAGTGTAACCCCTTACAATGAGCTCATCCTCACCCCAAAGATCAATAACATATACTTACTTCTTCTTAAGTACTTAAGAATGTTCATGAAAAAAATCCAGTGACTCTTACCATGATTGGATTAATATCTACTTGTTATGTTCAAAGCATTAGTGACATCGAGTCGAGTACACAACATGACAGACATGATAGATCATATGTTAGATGCACAAGGAATCTTATCCATCCTTTCTAATTATTTAGAAGGATTTTGAATCTTCCTAATATTCATGCCACACAACACTAGTAAAGACCCTTTATTGGAGTTTTCCATTCTAAACTATTTTAGAACTTTACCAATATATGTGTTTTGACTCAGTCCAATAAGCCTCTTTGATATATCATTATAGATCTTCATACCTTGCATGTAGGCTGCTTCACCCATGTATTTCATTGAGAAACACTTTCCCAACCACATCTTTATAGAGTGTAAAATTGGGTTATCATTTTTGATAGAGTATGTCATCCACATAAAATATCAGAAATACCACAACACTCCCATTAAACCCTTTGCATAATCAAGAATCATCCGCATTCTTGATGAAACCAAACTTTTTGATTACATCATCAAACCAAACATTACAACTCTGAGAAGATTTCTTTAATCCATAAATGGACCATTGCAATTTGCAAACCTTAATAGGATCACTTGGGAATTCAAAACCTTTAGGCTCTATCATATACACATCCTCAACTAAATTACTTTCAAGGAAAGTGGTTTTAACATTGCTCCCCCGCACATTTTGCGCTTGTGATTTATATATGGTTGTGGATATGCTTTCCAAAGGTAGACGATCATTGGGATATGCCAACGATGCTTTGAATTGCATGTTGGTTGAGAGGATGGGAGGCCGGTTCATCCCTTAATGGGTCTTATTACTTAGTCCGAGACTTTCTTATAGATTTAAGACATATTCGTGAAATCCTTTTATAGAGGCCCTAGTCTTTTTACACATATCATTACATGATTTCAAGCATAATTAACCATCAAATTATAAGCCAAGGATCGTAAAGTGTAGTGTCTTTGGATGATTAGGTACATAAAAATGAAAACATGAAAATAGAATAAAACATATTTATTTTAATCATCCATAAAGAGCTTCCAAATTTCATTGAGCTCCTACATCTACATAGGATAGCCAGAGGAATACATAAACAAAAGGGATGAGTTAAAAAGCCCAATAAGGGTATAAACATAGGGGTCTTATTACTTAGTTTGAGACTCTCTTATAGATGAGTTAAAAAGCCCCTTAAGAGGTCTTATTACTTAGTCTGAGAATCTCTTATAGATTTAAGACATATTCATGAAATCCTTTTATAAAGGCCCTAGTCTTTTTATACATATCATTACATGATTTCAAGCATAATTAACCATCAAATTATAAGCTAAGGATCTTAAAGTGAAGTGTCTTTGGATGATTAGGTACATAAAAATGAAAACATGAAAATAGAATAAAACATATTTATTTTAATCATCCATAAAGAGATCCTAACTTTAATTGAGCTCTTACATCTTCATAGGATAACCAGAGGAATACATGAACAAAAGGGATGAGTTAAAAAGCCCAATAAGGGTATAAACATAGGAATAAAGCAAAGTACATGAGTTAGAAGGCATACTATGATGACATAAAAAGGAATGGAACATGAATAAACATAAATAAGCATAACATGTTGTGCATGGGGACATATAATCATGGCATCATAGGAATGTGGCAACAACACACAACATGACATAAGCATGAGTCAAAGTTAATTTCCAAGACCATTGCACATGGTGGACAAAGTCCCATAAAAGAATCAGGTTCACTCCCTATCCCAACAAGACGTCTCATGAGACTAAACATTACCCAATGCATTGGAGAACTATCTGGGTGCACCCATTATAACATATTGATGCATATGTGTGCTGCATGAAGAATCAAGCATAAGGGTTACTCATAGAAAGAATTGGGTATCATAATCATGTCATAAGACATAAAAAAATGGAATAACATAATGACATCCATGAAAGAATAGATTTAAATCATACATGGACATTCATCAGGTAAAATAGACATAGATCATGATAAGTGATGTCAAACTGAAGTGAAAACATGTAAAAAGAGTGTTTAAGAGACATTAAAAATGAAACATTTTAGTGCGGTTTAAGAAAAATATTACAGAGTGTTTAAAGAGGAAAATACATATTTGTTTTCATAAAAGTAGAAATGAATCAAGATAGTTTTTCATGATGAAATGAATGATTTTAGAAAAATAACGATGTCTTAAAATGGATTATGGAGTGCACTTAAAAATGAGTAAGAAATCGGGAAGTTCCCTTTAATCAGGCTTGATTATCGAGAAGATTTGAAAAATGAATCTTTTTAAAACATGTATTCCCTTGTCAAAGAAAGATGTAATGATCTGGATAAATGAGTTTGGAACATATAAATAGAATGTAAAAGAAGTATATAAAATGAAATAAGAGTTACATTGGGGTAAAGAGAGAGAAAGCGTAACCCGAAGGAAAAACGGAGGTTCGGAAAGAATCTCTTACCTCATGTCCGAAAGTGTTCTGCACTTAATCTTAATTTCCTGGATAATCAAATTAAATATATTAATTAATTAATTCAGAAAATTTCCTATATGTATTTTATTTAGTATAATTTTATTAAGTTAATTTATGACCTTTTTGATGAATTATAAGACACAATTTCATCGTTCTGGAGTGTTTATTTCCTTGGTTTTCATGATTGATTCACTTGTATAAATGTATGAAAGATCATGTAAAATGAGAATAGATATCCAAAATTTAAGATACATGTTATTAATTAAAATCCAGAATATTAAATGGTCATATAAGTCATTTGGTTATTTGGGGTGAGGATGCATCATTAGATAAGACATTAATGATAATCGTTTAGATTATTTTGACAGTTTTTCAATCATTACAAACTAGTTTTTGTTTCATTATTTATTATTGTGTATAAAAGTTAGTTTCAAAACATAAAAGGGTTATAACATAAATTTTACAATTTTTACCAACCATTATAATGGTTTTATGTCTAGCCTTGAAGGAAGTAAAGGAAAATGAAAACTTATCATCCTTGAAGGTGATAAATCAACACCCCACAGATGATATTTTCATTTTTAAAATAAAAGGAAGATGAGAAGAGGTTTGATGGTGAATTTTACATTAACATAATAAAATACTAGTATATATAAGATATTGGAGTTATATTTCATGTTTGGATAGAGGAGGCAAGGAGAATATAAGAAAATAAATGAAAGTTAAAAGAAAATAAAGAAAGCGAAAGAATATCTTACCTCTTGAATTATTCTCCTTGAGAATCTCCTTAGGGAAATTGGTTTTGGTATTTTGTTGAGACCAAAACCTCATGGATGTGGGGAATAGGATTGGGAATAAATTGAATAAACTTCAAGGTTTAAGAGGTGTGTGGGGAAGAAGTGGTGAGATGTGATATTTATAGTGGAGGAGATGAGTGTTTTTGATTATTTTTTTTATTTGTTTATTATTTTGGCTCAAGACTATAAATAATGTGAATTATTGTGACTAAGTACATTAACTAGTACATATGAGTTCGAACCAAAGGTTTTTAAATCATACATACATCATCTACGACTCAATAACTCATGTACTTAGCTTATATCATAAATTACAGTATTTCACTATTCACCAAAAAAATTACTTTTTTATAAAAAACTTAAAAATTCACCCATTCCATTTTTCGACATGTAGAATTCAAAAATGAACTCAATTTTATTAAAATAATTTTCTAAATATGATAGATTTAATTTTTAAATAAAATCATCATTTTATTTGAAGAATACCAATTTTAAAATTATAACTGATTTTATAACACTTTGAAAAATTAATTAAGGTCTCATAAAATTTTCTTATAATCATAAGATAACAAAATATTAATTTATGAATATATTTTATAAAAATAAATTTTCTTTTAAATCATTATATTAATTATAAAATTACAAATAAACATTTATGTTTCACAAAAAAATCAATACATAAATTTATCATTTTTAAAGCATTTATTTACTTATTCCATGATATAAATATATTATATTTTTATTTATAAGATTACTAAATTTTATTTATACTTTTATAGGTGAGATTACTATTATACTGGCTATATTACTACTTATAAGGTTCATATTACTATACCAAAGACCAGGTTACTATTCCATCGGTATAAGTTCTTTAATTTCTAGAAATACATCTTATCTCATTCATTCATCCTTTATAAAATTTGTATTGTGTTATATAAGTGATTTTATGTGATTTATACTATATAAAATAATTATAATAAGAGAAATTTTCATTGATAAAATAATGGGTTGTTACATTATTTCCCTCTTATGAAATTTCTCTCTTAAAATTTCGTTTTACATACTAAGGTGAAAACGGGTGGGGTACTCCTCCTTTATTACTTCCTCCAATTCCCATGTTGCCTCTTAGTACTTATATTTCCACCATATTACTTTGACTAGGTGAGTATTCTTGTTGCGTATGACTTTATCTCTATGGTTTAAGATCTTCACAAGATGCTCCTCGTAAGAGAGATCATTTTCCAACTGCATCACCTCTGAATTCAATACATGTGAGGAATATGGTATGAAATTTCTTAAGAGGGATATGTGGGATACATCATGTACTTGAGATATGGTAGGTGGAAGTGCTAGTCAATAGGACACAACTCCGACATGATCAAGAATCTCAAAGGGCCTGATATACCTAGGAATTAGTTTTCCTTTCTTTCCAAATATCCTAACCCTATTCCATGGAGATATGTGGAGGAATAGCATATCTCCAACCTTAAACTCTAGGTCTCATCGATGATTATATGCATAGCTCTTCTATCGACATTGGGCTGTCCGGATATGCTGCTGGATGGTTTTCACCTTTTCTACTGTTTCTTTGACCATTTTAGATCCTAGCAGTTTACGTTCACCGACTTCATCCCAGCATGTCGGTGTTCTGCATCTTTTCCCATAAAGGTCTTTGTATGGAGCCGGTTAGATGCTCAATTGGAAACTATTGTTGTAAGAGAACTTGGCCAGAGGTAGATGTTGGTCACATCCTCCTTTAAATTCCATAGAACATACTCTCAATATGTCTTCCAGTGTCTGAATAGTCTGTTCATATTGACCATTAGTTTGAGGATGATAAGAAATACTGAAGTTCAACTTAGTGTTTAGAGCAATAATTTTCCATAACTTTGAGGTGAATCTCAGATCTCGATCGGATACAATCAATAGTGGTACTCTATACAACCTTACCACTTCTCTGATGTATATCCATGAAATTTGATCTAGTGAGAAGTCCTCTAGAATTGCGATGAAGTGAGCTATCTTAGTAAGATGATCCAAAACAACCCATATAGCATTGTTTCCTCTGGATGTATTTGAAAGTCTAGTGAAAAAGTCCATGGTGATGTTTTCCCATTTTCATGTTGGTATGAGTAATGGTTGCATCATCCCCTTATACTTTTACCTTTTAGGCTTCACTTGTTGACACACAAGATACTTTGAGGTATTTTCAGCGATCTCCTTCTTCATATTGTCCCATCAATATCACTCTCGTAGATCTTGATATATCTTTTTGCTCTCTGAGTGAATAGAGAAGGTTGAGCTATGTGCATCATTCAGAATCTATTTCTTTATCTATGGATTGGATGATACACATAGTCGTGACCCAAATCTCATGACTCCTTCCTTATCCATTTTGAACTCTGTGGATTTCCCATTTCTGATAGATTCAACCTTTTTCTAAATTTCCACATCATTTATTTGAGCATCCTTTATTCTATCTATGATGGATGATTGAACAATAATTTGAGAAAGGATTGATGATGTTCCTCCCTCAATGATCATTTGTAGGATCCTTTCTACCTAGAGCATCCACCACTTTATTTACTTTACCAGGATGGTAGTGTATTGAGCAGTTGTAATATTTGATGAGATCTAACGATCCTTTATAGTGCATATTAAGATCTTTTTATGTGAATATATATTTGAGGCTCTTATAATTAGTATATATCTCACACTTCTCTCCATAGAGATAACACCACCAAAATTTCAATGCAAAGATCACTGCCTCCAACTCCAGACCATGCGTGAGATATTTTTTCTCATGAATTTTCAATTTCCCTAAGGCGTAAGTTATCACTTTATCATTTTTCATCAGTAAATAACCTAATCCATTCTTTAAAGCATCACTGTACACCACAAATAGTTTTCCACTTGTCAGTAGTGTGAGGACTGGTGTAGTGATAAACCTCATTTTTAACTCTTTGAAGCAGTATTCACATCCACTACTTCAGACAAAATTCACTCCCTTTCGAGTCATCTTGGTTATTGGGTTTTATAATCATGATAATTTCTTCACAAATCATTAGTAATACCCAGCTAAACCAAGAAAACTATGGACCTCCGCTACAGATGTTGTCCTAGGACACTCCTCAATTTCCTTTTTCATGGAAGGGTCCACATATATTTCTTTGCTGGTGATAATATTCCCTAAGAATGATACTTCCTCCATCCAGAACTCACATTTACTATATTTTTCATAAAGTTTCTTATTGTGGAATCGTCGGGAGTTGCAACGACATAAATGAGAAATGACAGAAAATGTAGAAGAAAAGAAAACACACGAAACACAACGATTTATGTGGTTCGGGAAAAATCCCTACGTCTATGGAGAGGCAAAACTTTACTAATTTAGGAGTACAAAGTACATAGTTTTTCCGTAGTAACCCTAGCCCGAAAATGGGCTATAAAATGGAGAAGACGATCACTATTCTGAAAAGTAAGACCGCACCACTACAGTGAACGACGTCCACCTTTGACAAAAGTGCTACAGTGGCTGCTGGCTGGAAGTCAAAAGTGCTACAATACTGTTGATTTCGAAGTCCGCACTACTACAGTGCCTGTCAGTGTCGGTCAGTCAGTTCTGCTACAGTGTCATAGATGCCACATTTGCTCCACTGGTTTCAGGTTCCTTCCGGTTATCTCTGCACTCCTTCTTGACATGTCCTTTCTTACCGTAAGTCCAGCAGGTAGGACCAGCCCCCTTTGGCTTATCTCTGCTCTTTCCTCTTGACCTTGATCACCCTCTATGATTGTCTCACTGTGGGTACCTTCCTCTTCCTTCAATGTTCAAAGTAGAACCAGAGAATCTGTTTGATTCTCTTTTTCGCGCATCCTCACTAAGGATTAGGTCCCGTATATCTTTCAGAACTAACTTGGTATTCCCCGAGGTACTACTCACATATGTTACAGTTGCTTCCCAACTATCGGGTAAAGAGGACAGACCGGTGCACATACCTCATCACCAAGATCAATTTTCACCGATGTCAGCTAACTGATGATGGTGTTGAATTTGTTGATGTGGTCTGCAAAAATTCTCCCTTCAACCATTTTTAGGTTGAACAATTGCCACATCAAATACACATTATTTTCCGCAGAAGGATTCTCATACATATTTGCGAGGGCTTTCATTAGGTCCACCATCGTCTTCTCTTCTCTAATGTTGAACACCACGTTTTTGGCCAACGTTAGGTGCACAACACCCAGAACCTGTCGATCCTGCATCTCCCACTCTGAATGCTCTTTGTCCATTAGATTCAGACCCAAAAGTGGCAAGTGCATCTTATTTTGATAAAGATAATCCTCAATTTACATCATTCAGAAACTAAAATCAGTTCCATCGAAGCGATTTATCTTCACTTTACCTTCATCCAAATCCATATTTGGAGAATTCTGAACTCACCCTCTGATACCAGTTGTTTCAGAATTGTCGGAAGTCGCAATGAAAGAAATGAGAAATGACAAAAAATGTAAAAGAAAAGAAAACACATGGAACACAAATATTTACGTGGTTCGGGAAAAATCCCTATGTCCACAGAGAGGCAGAACTTCATTAATTCGGGAGCAAAAAGTACAGAGTTTTTCCGTAGTAACCCTAGCCCGAAAATGGGATATAAAATGGAGAAGACGATTACTGTTCCTAAAAGTAAGTCCGCATCAATACAGTGAACGATAGACACCTTTTTCAAAAGTGCTACAGTGCTGCCGGCTGGAAGTCAAAAGTGCTACAGTACTGTTGACTTTGAAGTCCACATTGCTATAGTACTGTTGGTGTTGGTCGGTTAGCTCATCTATAGTGGTCAGAGATGCCGCATTTTCTCCACTGGTTTCAGGTCCCTTCCAGTTATCTCTACACTCCTTAACATGTCCTTTCTTCCCGCAAGTCTAGCAGGTAGGACCGACCCCCTTTACCTTATCTCTGCCTTTTCCTCTTGACCTTGATCACCCTCTATGATTGTCTCACTGTGGGTACCTTCCTCTTCCTTCAAAATTCAAAGTAGAACCATAGAATCTGCTTGATTCTCTTTTTCGCACATCCTCACTAAGGATTAAGTCCCATATATCTTTCAGAACTAGCTCGGTATTCCCTGAGGTACTGGTCAAAGCTGTTACAGTTGCTTCCCAACTGTCAGGTAAAGAGGATAGTAAGACCAGTGCACATACCTCGTCACCAAGATCAATCATCACCGATGTCAACTAACTGATGATGGTGTTGAATTTGTTGTACCCCACACTCTTTGATTTTCATGATCACAATCACTTTCATTTTTATCTAATATTGTGTTTTAAGTGTTGTGGATGATAGGCAAGAGATTGCCAAAGGAATGGCCCAAGAAATCATCTCAAGTGGACTGAAATTCAGTCCACCGGCCAACCGGTGTGATGGCACCGGCCGGCCGGTGGACCTGGCAGAGGCATTGCCCACTGCCAGGCTCCACCGGTCAGCCGGTGGCTCTGTCACCGGTCGACCTGTGGCACCCAGCCCAAATAGTATTTGCTACTGTCTTGACACCGGTCAGCCAGTGGCTCCGCCACCGGTCGACCGGTAGAGCCTGGACCAAATCCCCTCTCCTCTGCCAAGGCACCGGCCAGCCGGTGGCCCTGCACCGGCCAGCCGGTGGCCCAGTCAAACTAGCCGTTGCAGCTTTGACCAGGCTGCTCCACTTGCCTCCCAACGGCTCCGAAAGCCTTTCCAACGGCTCCAAAGGCCTCCAACGGCCATATGAGGGTTCCCCCTCTATAAATAAAGGACCTTGAAGCCCCGGAACCTAACCCAAGCCACCGGACACATTGTTGATCATTTTGGCGAACCTCCGGCGGATTTCCTCAAGGAACCCAACGTGCTCCAATCCAATTCCACATCCAAGAGCACCATCAAAGAAGCTTGGAAGCGGCCTTCAACATCTCCATCCATTCAAAGGCGCCCAAGACTTCCTCAAATACGGTTTTTATTGTTTATTCTTTTTGAGCTTTAAATTTGGGTTTGTGCCTACAAACCCCAAACCCTTTTCTCATCCCCCTTTCTTTTGGGTTTCACACCACCATTAAGGTGTGAAGAGGTTTCTTCAAGCCTTTCCTTTTAAAGGGCTTGAGTTTTCGGTGAGCTAGCCTTCACCCGTTAAAAAGGCTAGTGGGTTCTTGCTAAACCATTGAAAGCAAGTGGGTTCTTGCTAAACCACAAAAAGCAAGCTGTAATAGGTCCTAGTGCTACCTCAAAGCCTAGTGGGTTTCTTGCTAAAACCATTGAAAAGCAAGCGGTAGGAATCTCTCAACGGTTGAGTTGGGAGCGGAGACGTAGGCCGGGTTTTGGCCGAACTCCGTTATCAATTTTGTGTGTCTTGCCTCTTTTATTTCCGCTGCACTTTCACTTTGATTTTTAATTTGTTAATCATTTTTTTAAAAGGCAATTCACCCCCCCCTCTTGCCATCATTCCCTCGCTTTTCTTCCGCCCAACAATTGGTATCAGAGGACGTATTTGAATAATTCCCTAACCGGTTTCAAATTAAAGATCCTTTTTGATGGCTTCTACCGCTTCAACCTCTTACGCCCCCGAAGGACATTCTTTGGATCGTGCTCCATTCTTTGATGGAGCCGATTATACTTTTTGGAAAACCCGCATGTCAACTTTTCTTAAAAGTATTGGCTATCCAATTTATAGAATTGTTATGCAAGGATTTTCCCTCTCCTCTCCCGATGAGTCTAAATGGACCCCCGCCGACATTGCAAATTTCGAGCTTGATGGCAAAGCCATGAATGCTCTTCATTGCGGGTTAGATAGAAATGTTTTTGATCATATTTCTTCTTGCACATCTTCACATGATATTTGGAAATGTTTAGAGCTAACCCATGAAGGTACTAGCATGGCTCAAAAGCAAGAACCCGAGGCAAAATCCATACCCGCTTGCCCACTTCACAAGAAAAGGGCCAAGAAGAAGAAGAAGAAGGCTTTAAAGAAAACTTGGAGTGATAGCTCCTCCTTCTATTCTTTCTCCTCAAGCGACAATGGTAATAATTTCCTAATGACAAAACATGAGGTAACATCTTCCGACTCCTCCTCCTCTTGTTCTTCAAATTCAAATTCTTTCAATCATTTATCATATGAAGAACTCTCACATGCTAGAGATCAATTGGAAAAAGGTTTTCATACTTTATCGTCAAAATTTGTTGCTTTAAAAAAGTCTTTCAAAAAACTTTCCTCCGAAAAAGACCAACTTCTCAAAGAGAAGGAGGAACTCTCCCTAAAAATCCAAAATTTCCCAAATGTTGATTCTATGGAATCAACCATCAAAGACCTAAGGGAGACCCTAGCTAAGTTCACCCAAGGGGAACAAAATTTGAACAATTTTCTTGGTTCCCAACGAATTTCAAGAACCACCCAAGGGCTAGGATATACCAATATAGCTTCCTCCTCCCATGCACCCACTATTTTTGTAAGGGGGATCTCCCAATACAAATTTTGTAATTATTGTAAGAAACCCGGGCACCTCATTTACGAGTGTGATTGCAAAAATGCCCGGTACGGCCAACCCAAGTCTTTTTTCTATTCCGATGAGTTCTATAGGTGAAGACCCGCTATGAGACAAGTTTGGATTGAAAAATCCCTTCTTGCGAGTCTCTCCGGGCCTAAAATTGTCTCTTTTCAAAATCCCGCTCCCCGGTGATTTATTGTTTTTATTTAGGGGGATTTAGGTTTGATTTCATTTTCAAAATTTTCAATTCAAACTTTTTTTTCAATTTCAACACTTGGTATTAAATTTTCAATTCCTTTTTGATTCAAAACTTTCAATTCAAACTGTTATTCAATTTTTCAATTTCCAAAATTTCAATTAATTTTCAAATCTCAAATCTTGTTTTTCAAACCTTATCCCTCAATCAAGTTTTATGCCCCATTCTATTTTGATAATCACAAAGGGGGATAATTTCTTGATTGATTGGGGGAGAATCTTTTCTCTCATGCTTAGTATTTATTTTCAATTTATCATTTAGGCATGCCTTTCATTTAAGTTTTTTTATTGCTTAGATAAGTGATTGTGATCATCAAAATAGGGGGAGATTGTTGTACCCCACACTCTTTGATTTTCATGATCACAATCACTTTCATTTTTATCTAATATTGTGTTTTAAGTGTTGTGGATGATAGGCAAGAGATTTCCAAAGGAATGGCCCAAGAAAGCATCTCAAGTGGACTGAAATTCAGTCCACCGGCCAACCGGTGTGATGGCACCGGCCAGCCGGTGGACCTGGCAGAGGCATTGCCCACTGCCAGGCTCCACCGGTCAGCCGGTGGCTCTGTCACCGGTCGACCTGTGGCACCCAGCCCAAATAGTATTTGCTACTGTCTTGACACCGGTCAGCCGGTGGCTCCGCCACCGGTCGACCGGTAGAGCCTGGACCAAATCCCCTCTCCTCTGCCAAGGCACCGGCCAGCCGGTGGCCCTGCACCGGCCAGCTGGTGGCCCAGTCAAACTAGCCGTTGCAGCTTTGACCAGGCTGCTCCACTTGCCTCCCAACGGCTCCGAAAGCCTTTCCAACGGCTCCAAAGGCCTCCAACGGCCATATGATGGTTCCCCCTCTATAAATAAAGGACCTTGAAGCCCCGGAACCTAACCCAAGCCACCGGACACATTGTTGATCATTTTGGCGAACCTCCGGCGGATTTCCTCAAGGAACCCAACGTGCTCCAATCCAATTCCACATCCAAGAGCACCATCAAAGAAGCTTGGAAGTGGCCTTCAACATCTCCATCCATTCAAAGGCGCCCAAGACTTCCTCAAATACGGTTTTTATTTTTTATTCTTTTTGAGCTTTAAATTTGGGTTTGTGCCTACAAACCCCAAACCCTTTTCTCATCCCCCTTTCTTTTGGGTTTCACACCACCATTAAGGTGTGAAGAGGTTTCTTCAAGCCTTTCCTTTTAAAGGGCTTGAGTTTTCGGTGAGCTAGCCTTCACCCGTTAAAAAGGCTAGTGGGTTCTTGCTAAACCATTGAAAGCAAGTGGGTTCTTGCTAAACCACAAAAAGCAAGCTGTAATAGGTCCTAGTGCTACCTCAAATCCTAGTGGGTTTCTTGCTAAAACCATTGAAAAGCAAGCGGTAGGAATCTCTCAACGGTTGAGTTGGGAGCGGAGACGTAGGCCGGGTTTTGGCCGAACTCCGTTATCAATTTTGTGTGTCTTGCCTCTTTTATTTCCGCTGCACTTTCACTTTGATTTTTAATTTGTTAATCATTTTTTTAAAAGGCAATTCACCCCCCTCTTGCCATCATTCCCTCGCTTTTCTTCCGCCCAACAGAATTCATTGATGTGGTATGCAACAACTCTCCCTTCAACCATTTTCAGGTTGAAAAATCACCGCATCAAATGCACCTTGTTTGCTGCAGAAGGCTTCTCATACATATTTGCGAGGTATTTCATCAGGTCCACCGTCGTCTTCTCTTCTCTGATGTTGAATGCTATGTTTTTTGCCAACGTTAGGTGCACAACACCCAGAACCTATCGATCCAGCATCTCCCACTCCGATTGCTCCATGTCCGTTGGCTTCAGACCCAGAATCGGCAAGTGTATCTTTTTTTGATAAAGATAATCCTTGATTTGCGTCCTCCAGAAACTGAAATCTATTCCATCAAAGTGATCGATCTTCACTTTTCCTTTATCCAGATCCATCATTGGAGAATACTGAACTCACCCTCTGATACTAGTTGTTGCGGAATCGTCAGGAGTCGTAACGACAGAAATGAGAAACAAAAAAAAAATGTAGAATAAAAGAAAACACATGGAACACAATGATTTACGTGGTTCAGAAAAAATACCTACATCCAAAGAGAGGCAAAACTTCACTAATTTGGGAGAAAAAAGTATAGAGTTTTTCTATAGTAAACCTATCCCAAAAATGGGCTATAAAATGGAGAAGATGATCACTATTCTAAAAAGTAAGTCCGTGTTGCTACAGTGAACAACGACCACATTTTTCAAAAGTGATACAGTGGCTGATGGTTGGAAGTCAAAAGTGCTATAATACTGTTGACTCTAAATTCCGCATTGCTATAGTGCCTGTCAATGTCGGTCAATCAGATCCGCTACAGTGGTTAGAGATTCCGCATTTTCTCCACTGGTTTCAGGTCCCTTCCAGTTATCTTTGCACTATTTCTTGACATGTCCTTTCTTTCCGCAAGTCCAGTAGGTATGACTGACCCCCTTTACCTTGTATCTGCTCTTTCCTCTTGACCTTGATTGCCATCTATGATTGTCTCGCTGTGGGTAACTTCCTCTTCCTTCAACGTTCAAATCAGAACCATAGAATCTTCTTGATTATCTTTTTTGTATATCCTCACTAAGGATTAGGTCTAGTATATCTTTTAGAACCAGCTTGGTATTCCCTGAGGTACTCCTCACAGCTATTACAGTTTCTTCCCAACTATCAGGTAAAGAGGACAGTAAGACCAGTGCACATACCTCATCACCAAGATAAATCTTCACTGATGTCAGCTGACTGATGATGGTGTTGAATTCATTGATGTGGTCTGAAACAATTCTCCCTTCAACCATTTTCTGGTTGAACAATCGCCGCATCAAATGCACCTTGTTTTCCACAGAAGGATTATCGTACATATTTGCGAGGGCTTTCATCAGGTCCACCGTCGTCTTCTCTTCTTTGATGTTGAACACCACATTTTTGGCCAATGTCAGGGGCACAACACCTAGAACCTGTCGATCCAACATCTCCCACTCTGACTGCTCCATGTCCATTGGCTTCAGACCTAGAAGCGGCA
Source organism: Viscum album (assembly GCA_963277665.1). Taxonomy (NCBI): domain Eukaryota; kingdom Viridiplantae; phylum Streptophyta; class Magnoliopsida; order Santalales; family Viscaceae; genus Viscum; species Viscum album. Next base: position 2,015,415,936 of record OY728130.1, on the reverse strand, counting down.
AGTGTATCTTTTTTTGATAAAGATAATCATCGATTTACATCCTCCAGAAACTGAAATTAGTTCCATAGAAGAGATCGATATTCACTTTGCCTTTATCTAGAGCCATCGTTGGAGAATTCCGAACCCACCCTCTGATACCAGTTGTTTCGGAATCGTTGGGAGTCGCAATGATAGAAATGAGAAACAAAAAAAAAATTCAGAAGAAAAGAAAACACATGGAACACAAAGATTTATGTGGTTCAGTAAAAATCCCTATGTCCACGGAGAGACATAACTTCACTAATTCTGGAGCACAAAGTACCAAGTTTTTCCATATTAACCCTATCCTGAAAATGGGATATAAAATGGAGAAGACGATCACTGTTCCGAAAAGTAAGTTCGCATTGTTATAGTGAATGATGACCACCTTTGTCAAAATTTCTATAGTGGCTTCCGGCTGGAAGTCAAGAGTGATACAATACTGTTGACTTCAAAGTCCACACCACTATAGTGCCTGTCGGTGTCGGTCGGTCAGCTCCGCTACAGTGGTCAGAGATGCCGCATTTTCTCCACTGGTTTCAGGTCCCTTCCTGTTATCTCTGCACTCCTTCTTGACATGTTCTTTCTTCCCGCAAGTCCAGTAGGTAGGACCACCCCCCTTTTCCTTGTCTCTACTCTTTCCTCTTGACCTTGATCTCCCTCTATGATTGTATCACTGTGGGTACCTTCCTCTTCCTTCAACGTTCAAAGCATAACCATAGAATCTACTTGATTCTCTTTTTCGCACATCCTCACTAAGGATTAGGTCCCATATATCTTTCAGAACCAGCTTGGTATTCCCTGAGGTACTGCTCACTGCTGTTACAGTTGCTTCCCAACTATCAGGTAAAGAGGACAATAAGACCAGTGCTCATACCTCATCACCAAGATCAATCTTCACCAATGTCAGCTGACTGATGATGGTGTTGAATTAATTGATGTGGTCTGAAAAAATTCTCCCTTAAACCATTTTTACGTTGAACAATTGCCGCATCAAATGCACATTGTTTTCCAAAGAAGGATTATCGTACATATTTGCGAGGGCTTTCATTAGGTCCACCGTCATCTTTTCTTCTCTGATGTTGAATGACACGTTTTTGGCCAATGTCAGGCGTACAACACCCAGAACCTGTCAATTCAGCATCTCCCACTCCGACTGCTCCGTTTCCATTGGCTTTAGACCTAGAAGTGGCAAGTGCAACTTTTTTTGATAAAGATAATCCTTGATTTGTATCCTCTAGAAACTGAAATCTGTTCCATCGAAGCGATCGATCTTCACTTTGCCTTCATCTAGATCCATCGTTGGAGAATTCCGAGCTCAACCTTTGATACCAATTCTTGTGGAATCGTCATGAGTCACAATGATAGAAATGAGAAATGACAGAAAATAAAGAAGAAAAGAAAACACACAGAACACAAGGATTTACATGGTTCGAAAAAAATCACTACATCCACAGAGAGGAAGAACTTCACTAATTCGAGAGCACAAAGTACAGAGTTTTTCCATAGTAACCCTAGCCCAAAAATTGGCTATAAAATGGAGAAGATGATCACTGTTCCAAAAAGTAAGTTCCTGTCACTACAATGAACGACAACCACATTTGTCAAAAGTGCTACAGTGGCTGCTGGCTGGAAGTCAAAAGTGTTATAGTACTATTGACTTCGAAGTCCGTACTACTACAGTACCTGTTAGTGTCGGTCGGTCAGATCCGCTACAGTGGTTAGAGATTCTACATTTTCTCTAATGGTTTCAAGTCCCTTCTGGTTATCTCTGCACTCTTTCTTGACATGTCCTTTCTTCCAGAAAGTCCAGCAGGTAGGACCAGCCCCCTTTGCCTTGTCTCTGCTTTTTCTTCTTGACCTTGATCGCCCTCTATGATTGTCTCACTGTGGGTACCTTCCTCTTCCTTCAACGTTCAAAAAAAACCCATATAATCTGCTTGATTCTCTTTTTCACACATCCTCACTAAGGATTAGGTCCCGCATATCTTTCATGTCCAGCTTGGTATTCCCTGAGGTACTTCTCACAACTGTTACAGTTTCTTCCCAAATGTTAGGTAAAGAGGACAGTAAGACCAGTGCACATACCTCGTCACCAAGATCAATCTTCACCGATGTCAGCTGACTGTTGACGGTGTTGAATTCGTTGATGTGGTCTGAAACAATTCTCCCTTCAACCATTTTCAGGTTGAATAATTTACATATCAAATGCACCTTGTTTTCCACAGAAGGCTTCTCGTACATATTTGCGAGGGATTTCATCATGTCCACTATTGTCTTCTCTTCTCTGATGTCGAATGCCATGTTTTTGGCCAAAGTCAGGCGCACAACACCTAGAACCTGTCGATCCTGCATCTCCCACTCCGACTGCTCCATGTCCATTGGATTCAGACCCAGAATCGACAAGTACATCTTTTTTTTGATAAATATAATCCTCTATTTTCATCCTCTAGAAACTAAAATCTATTCCATCGAAGAGATCAATCTTCACTTTGCCTTCATCCAGAGCCATCGTTGGAGAATTTTGAACTCACCCTTTGATACCATTTGTTGCGAAATCATTGGGAGTCACAATGACAGAAATGAGAAACAATAGAAAATATAGAAGAAAAGAAAACACACGCAACCCAATGATTTATGTGGTTTGGAAAAAATACCAACATCCACGGAGAGGCAGAACTTCATTAATTCAGGAGCACAAAGTACAAGTTTTTTCATAGTAACCCTAGCCTAAAAATGAGCTATAAAATGGAGAAGACGATCACTATTCTAAAAAGTAAGTCTGTGTCGCTATAGCGAACATCGACCACCTTTGTCAAAAGTACTACAGTGGCTGCCGAATGGAAGTCAAAAGTACTAAAATACTGTTGACTCCAAATTCTGCACTGCTATAGTTCCTGTCGGCGTCGGTCGTTCAGCTCTGATATAGTGGTCAGAGATGCCACATTTTCTCCATTGGTTTCAGGTCCCTTCCGGTTATCTCTACACTCCTTCTTGACATGTCCTTTATTCCTACAAGTCCAGCAGGTAGGACTGGCCCCATTTTCCTTTTCTCTGCTCTTTCCTCTTGACCTTGATCACCCTCTACGATTTTCTCACTGTGGGTACCTTCATCTTCCTTCAATGTTCAAAGCAGAACCAGAGAATTTGCTTGATTCTCTTTTTCACACATCCTCACTAAGAATTAGGTCCTGTATATCTTTCAGAACCAGCTTGGTATTTCCCAAGGTACTGCTCATAACTATTATAGTTGCTTCCCTACTATCAGGTAAAGAGGACAGTAAGAACAGTGCACATACCTCGTCACTAAGATCAATCTTCACCGATGTCAGCTAACTGATGATGGTGTTGAATTCTTTTATGTGATCTACAAAAATTCTCCCTTCAACCATTTTCAGGTTGAATAATCGCTGCATCAAATGCATCTTGTTTTCCGTAGAAGGATTCTTGTACATATTTTCAAGGGCTTTCATCAGGTCCACCATTGTCTTCTCTTCTTTGACGTTGAATGCCACATTTTTGGCCAATGTCAGGCGCACAACACCCAGAACCTGTCGATCCAACATCTCCCACTCTAACTACTCCATGTCCTTTGGCTTCAGACCCAGAAGTGGCAAATGCATATTTTTTTGATAAAGATAATCCTAGATTTGCATCCTCCAGAAACTGAAATAAGTTCTATCTAAGTGATCGATCTTCACTTTACCTTCACCCAGAGCCATTGTTAGAGAATTCCTAACTCACCCTATGATACCAGTTGTTGCGAAATCATCAGGAGTCACAATGATAGAAATAAGAAATGACAGAAAATGCAGAAGGAAAGAAAACACACAGAACACAACAATTTACGTGGTTCGGAAAAAATACCTACATCCACAGAGAGGTAGAACTTCAATAATTATGGAGAAAAAAGTACAGAGTTTTTCCATAGTAACCTTGGCCCAAAAATGGGCTATAAAATAGAGAAGATGATCACTGTTCCGAAAATTAAGTCCGCATCGCTACAGTGAACGACGACCACCTTTGTCAAAAGTGCTACAATAGCTACCGGCTAGAAGTAAAAGTGCTACAGTACTGTCGACTCCGAAGTCCGCACTACTACAGTACCTATCGATGTCGGTCGGTCAGCTTCGCTACAGTGTCAGAGATGCTATAGTGCCTGTCAGTGTCGTTTGGTCAGCTCAACCCACAAAAGTTATGGGCCACAAGTATTTGGCCCAACCAGATCGGGCTACACCAATCCAACATTTTTCCCTTCACAAAAGTCTTAAACATAATATTCAAATGCTCCTCATGTTCCTCCTTTCTCTTGAATTAGATCAGAATATCATCAATAAAGACTACCAAAAAATTGTCAAGGTAATTTTTAAATATTTTATTTGTTAAATACATAAAAATTGATGGAGCATTAGTGAGTCCTAAGGATATAACTATGAACTCATAGTGTCCATATCTCTTTTGAAATAAAGTCTTGATAATATCTTCCTTCCTCACCTTTAATTGGTGATATCCTGACCAAAGGTCCACCTTAGAGAAATACTTGGCCCCATGTAGTTGATCGAACAAGGCATCTATTGGAGGTATGTGATAATTGTTATTTATCCTGATTTTGTTGATCTCATGATAATCAATAAAAAGACGCATTGATCTATCCTTCTTTTTAACGAAGAGGACTGGTGCACCCCATGGTGAAGCACTCAGGCATATAAATCCCTTGTCCAGAATCTTCTATAACTACTTATTCAGTTCTTCCAACTCAATGGTGGCCATTATATAAGGTGTTTTTGATATAGGAAGAGATCCAGGAATAAATTAAATTGATAACTCAACTTCTCATTCAGGAGGAAGTCCAAGAAACTCTTTGGGGAACACATCAGTGTAGTCCCTCACAATGGGAATATCTTTGAGCATGATCCTCTCCTTTGTCTCAATTATTTGAGCTAGATATGACTATTCATAAGGAAATACTACCCATAATTAATATAATATTTTTGATGGAGATTTGTCCTCCTTGAACCTATACAGAATTGGATACCTCAGGACATGAATAGTGATCTCCCTTTCCTGACAGTCGATGTTGGATTTGTATAAAGATAGCCAATCGATGCCCAATATAGCATCAAACTCCACCAAAGGTGTAAGACAAGATTTATTGGGAGGTTTAGTCCAAAAACATTAACTGGGAAAGAGTTGTATACTTTGGATGCAATAATTGCCCCATTTTCTGTTCTCACAGATAACTCAACTTCCATATTTTGAGGTGGTGTTTGAATAGTTTTACTAAACTTGAAAGATATAAAAGAATGCATAGAACCAAAATCAAATAATACCTTCACTATTCTTTAATGAATAACTAGTGTACCTGTCACCACATCATTGTTGGGTTCCACCTAACCAGTAGTGATAGAATATGCCCTTCCTTATTGCCTTGAAGGTTTTTGTTGTTAATTTTCTCAAAAAACCCTTGGCTTAGGGCAATGGATTTCATAATGCCCATGTTTCTTGTAGTTGAAATACTGCACTACAAGATGGGTGTTGATCTGAACCTTCCTTTATTCTTTCAAATTAGTGGGATTATTCATATCTATTCAGTAGTTATTAGCCATATACCCCTCTTCCACATTTGAAGCATATATTGGTTCCCTTTAAGCAGTTTATAGTATGCTTCTTCCCACACTTTAGACACACGAGATGTTGGGTCTTCTTTCTATCATGGGATTTATATGTTGATCCACCCATATTAAATTCCATTTCCCTCTTTTTTTCACCGGTCCTAGGAGACCACTGAGAGTCTTTGATCTCCATTTCAACCTTAACAACACAACAAATAACCTTCTTATAGATATCAAAGCCTTGAATCACCAACACTTTTTATAAACTCAGATTTAGTCTGCTAAAGAAGTGATCCACCTTGATTTTGATGTTCATGAAAAATCTAGAGGCGTATCATGAAAGTCTTGTGAAGTTTTCTTCATATGCCCTGATAGAATCATCTTTCTTCCACTTTAGTCTAAAGAACTCTCTTTCTATCTTGAGATGAAGGGTTCAGAGAAAATATTTATTGAAAAATATTTTCTTGTAATCTTTCCATTCTATAGAATAGATTTCCTCCATAAACTTTGTGTTCTTGATTAGTTTCAACCACTGATCAGCTTCCCCATCAAAACGTTACACTACCAACACAACTTTCTCTTCTTTTTAGCACCGAAGGGAAGAGAATTTCTTCTTAATGGAATTAATACATTGTTCTACAATGAGGGGATCATGAGATCCACTAAAGATAGGAGGCCTTTGACACATGAAGGATTCAACCACAACTTGATCTATTTTAGGAGAAGGAGGGCGTTCCACATGATTCAAGTTATTTTTCATAACTTGAGCCAGATGAGAAAGTACTATCATGAAGTTTTGAGCACCCATTCCCATCTTATTTTACATATCATTAGGGAAATAATCACATTAAATATCACATTTATTGTTGACACTGATTATCCTATTTCCATCCATTAAATAAGAAAAGAAATTACAATTAGGGGGATTTAATACTCAAATAATAAGTATATAAAAAGAAAATATTGAACATAGAAGGATAAACTTGTAAATGAAAAGTATATCCTAACTTGTGATACTCTAAGTTTCAATCTAGGTTATCCATGGTGATAGAATTTTCTATAGGGTCTTTACTAAAGTGTTCTAGTATTAATCTCCAAAAATAACTAGACCATCCTATGATAACAAATATAGAGGCCTTAACCTTTTTACACACATTATTACATGATTTGAAGCATAATTAACCATCAAATTACAGGTCAAGGATCGTAAATTCTAGTGTCTTTGGATGATTAGGTACATAAAACTGAAAACATAGAAATAGAATAAAACAAATTTATTTTAATAATCCATAAAGAGATCCCAACTTCCATTTATCTCCTACATCTTCATAGGATAACTTGAGGAATACATGAACAAAAGGGATGAGCTAAAAATCCCAGTATGGGTATAAAAATAGTAATAAAGAAAAGTACATGGGTTAGAAGACATAACATGATGACGTAAAAAGACATGAAACATGAATAAATATAAGAAACCATAACATGTAGAGAATGGGTATATGAAATCATGGAATCATAGGAATGTTGCAACAATACACAAAATTACATAAGTATGAGTCAAGACTAATTTCCAAGACCATTGAACATGGTGGACAAAGTCTCATAAAGGAATCAGTTTCACTCTCTGTCCCAACATAAAATCTCATGAGACTAAACATTACCCAATGCATTGGAGTGATATATAGATTCAACCATCATAAAATGTTCATGCATATGTGTTCCACATGAAGAATGAAGCATAAGGGTTACCCATTGAAAGAATTAAGTATAATAATCATGTCATAAGGAATAAAAAAAGATAATATCACAATGGTGACCATGAAATAATGGATTTAAATAATAAATGGACATTAATAAGGTAAAATAGGCATATATAATGATAAAAAATGTCAAAATTAAGGGAAAACATGTAAAAAGAGTGTTTAAGAGACATTAGAAATGAAACATTTTAGTGCGGTTTAAGGAAAATATTAAAGAGCGTTTAAAGTGAAAAAGACACATTTTTTTTATAAAACCAGAAATTAACCAAGATAGTTTTTAATTATTAAATGAGTGATTTTAGGAAAATAATGGAGGCTTAAAAAATATTATAGAATGTGCTTTAAAATGGGTAATAAATCAGGAAGTTCCCTTTAATCAGGTTTGATTATCGGTAAGATTTTAGAAGGGAACCATTTTAAAACATGTATTTACCCATAAAAGAAGGATTTAATGATCTAGATATGTGAGTTTGGAACATAAAAATATAATGTAGAAGAATTATATAAAAATAGATAAGAGTTAAATTGGGGTAAAAAGAGAGAAAGTGCAACCTGAATGAAAAATGGAGGTTCAGAAAGAATTCCTTACTTTATGTCCGAAAGTGTTAGGTACTTGATCTTAATGTCCTGGATAATAAAATTATATCCATTAATTAATTAATTAAAAACCTTTTCTAAATTAATTTAATTTATTATAATTTTATTAAGTGTATTTATGGTCTTTTTGATGAGTTATAAGATACAATTTCATCATTTGAGAGTGTTTGTTTCCTTGGTTTTCAAGATTGGTTCATTTGTATAAATGTATGAAAGATCACATAAAATGGGAATAAATATAAAAAATTTAAGACATATGTTATTAATGAACATACATATGATTAAATTGTTATATAAGTCATTTGGTTATTTGGGGTGAGTATGAATCATTACCTAAGATGTTAGTGGTAATCGTTTAGATTATTTTGGCGGTTTTTCGATCATCACAAACTTGTTTTTGTTTCATTATTATTATTTTGTATAAAAGTTTGTTTTAGAACATAAAAAGGGTTATAACATACATTTTAAAATCTTTATCAACCATTATAATGGTTTTATGTCCATCCTTGAAGGCGATAAAATAAAATTAAAACTTGTGATCCTCAAAGGCGATAAATCAACACCTCATGGATGATATTTTCATTTTTAGAATAAAAGGAAGATGAGAAGAGACTTTATAGTGGATTTTAAATTAACATAATAACATCCCAGTATATATAAGATACTTAAGTTATCATGCATGTTTGGATAGAGGAGGTTAGGAGAGTATAAGAAAAGAAAATAAAGTGAAAATAAAATAAAGAAAGTAAAAGAAGATTTTACCTCTTGAATTATTGTCATTGAGAACCTCCTTAGGGAAATTGGTTTTGGTATTTTGTTGAGACCAGAACCTCTTGGATGTGGGGAATTGTCTTGGGAAGAAAATTGGGTATAAATTGGATAATATTAAAGGCTTAAGAGGTGTGAGAAGAAGATGTGATGAGGGGTGACATTTATAGTGGAGGAGAGGGGTATTTTTTTTGATTATTTTATTCATTTATTTATTATTTTTCCTTAAGACTATGAATAGTGTGGATTCTTATGACTAATTACAATAACCAATGCATGTGAGTTTGAATCAAATGTTCTTAAAACATCTCTACGTCATCCATGACTCAATAATTCATGTATTTAGCCTATACTGTAAATTACCGTATTTCACTATTCCCCAAAAAATTCTACTTTTTAAGAAAAATCTCAAAAATTAACCCCTATCATTTTTTGATGCTCATAATTTAAAAATGGAATCCATTTTATGAAAATAATTTTCTAAATATGATAAATTTAATTTTTAAATAAAATCATCATTTATTTGAAAAATAACCATTTTAAAATTATAATTGATTTTATAACACTTTGAAAAATTAATTAAGGTATCATAAAATTATATTATAATCATAATATAACAAAATATTAATTTTTGAATCTATTTTATGAAAATAAATTTTCTTTTAAATCATTATATCAATTATAAAATTGTAAATAAACATTTATGTTTCAAAAAAATATCAATACATAATTTATCATTTTAAAGCATTTATTTACTTATTAAATGATATAAATATATAATATTTTCATTTATAATATGCCTAAATTTTATTTATTCTTTCATAGATGAGGTTAATATTCTATTGGTTGGATTACTATTCCTAAGGTTCATATTACTATTCCAAAGGTTAGGTTACTATTCCATCGGTGTAGGTTCCTTAATTTCTAAAAATACCTCTTATTTCATTCATTCATAATTTATAAAGTTTCTATTGTGTTCTATAAGTGAATTTATATGATTTATACTATATGAAATAATTATAAGAAGGGAATTTTTCATTGATATAATTATGGGCGTTACACCTTTCTAGTAACAATACTAATTTCCTTGGTTGTGAGAGTGATCGGTCATTACCATGCATAAATGTGTACATCTATATGCATCATAGGTTATCCATATTTCCATCATTGGTTGATCACACTATGGTTTAAAGGCATACAACTAGACGCTATGGAATTTATCACTATCCAAGGAGGTAGTAGGTTTTATGGAGTCAGGATTAGGCCCATGACAGAGGCTTCCTATGTATCCCCATGAGGGAAATCAGAGCCTAGGTAGTTCAATAATGATTAATGGGACACATCATACCTTTTAAGTTTATGTGAAAAAGGTAATTATGGTGCCTTTTAAGGTCATGCAACTATGATCAATGATATTCATTTTAAGGTTGTTCTATAAGGACCAATGATATACCTTTTAAGGTTAAGTGATAAAGACCACGATGCATCAAAATTTAAGGTTATATGAATATGAACTGTTCTGAGCAATTTAATGTTATGAAGAATGAAAAACTAAGATAAAGGTACCTAGAAATGGTTAGTGTGGGCATGAGCGTCCCTTTATGGTTTATTCTGTTTAATGATAGCTAAATAGGAGAGGGTATGGTTGAGTATTACACTGACAGGAGGCCCATGGTATTTATAACTCACATGGATGAAATCATTAATAATAACATAGTTGGGGCATACAATTGGTAGAAGTCCCATAATTCATGTGGATTAATATTGGGTTGATTTGGGATAAAGAGTGTCAAAAATGTCTTTTGGGAAATTGATTTAGCCCAATTAAAAGTCCTAAGAAAATGGGGTGCCTAGGTAGAAGTTCTGGCTTAATGGGTGCCCTGGTATATAACCTGGGTGAAAGGGGTGCTTAGGTAGGTGACCTGGGCGAATGAGTGCCTAGATAGATGAATTGGGTGAAAGGGGAGTCCATATAGGTTACCTGGAAAAAATGGGTGCCCTGGAAAAAAGGGGCACCTTGATAGGTGACCTAGGTGAAATAGGTACCCAGATAGGAGACCTGGAAAAAAGGGGTGCCTATATATGTGACCTGGGCATGACTCCACTTTGGGAGGACCTGAGGGAGACTCTAATGATGGAAAAATGGGTGCCATGTGGAGGAGAACTCAGAGGTTGACCACTATTCTGAATTAGTGACCTGAGTGGATAGATAATCTGTTGGATAGCCATTGATAACTGGGAACCATCCTTTAATGACACACTGAGTGAAACCCCTTTAGGAAAAACAAAATTCTTGGAAAAAATTTCCCGGTCTCTTAGGAGAACCTCTTACAGAGGTTACTTCGCCCTGGTCTTGGTGATGACTTGGGTGAAGTGGTATTACAATAAATATAATCATTGAAGACATAAATACCCTTTACATCCACCCTTTCCCCCTTAGTTTGGATTCAAAAATCACCTAAAGGGGAGCTTGTAATGGCTGAGTGTGAATTTTTTGGTGCTCATATGTTGTTAGGGGATTCTCTTTCTCTCTTGGTTTGCACTTCATCTCAAAATTAAGGTTCTGAGGGTCCTTATATAAGAAATGAGATCCCTGTGCCCACATAATTGTTAGTAACCACTTGGGGCACCCAAATCCTTCGAACAGGGTGCATGATGCGGATTTAGGGATAAGCGTGTGGCATAATGTGACATTTTGGTAGGTAGGGTGTGAGGGTGTTTCACAAACAGGGTGTGCAAGCGTTATTGTGGAACTAGGCGTGATGAATTGGGTTCCCAATTAACTCATGACTCTGAAAATTCTTCAATTTTCTCAAATCATTGATGGAATTCTTCTTTTTTTAAATTTAAGTGCTAACAAACACCCCCAATGAAGGCCCCAGACATAGTAGAGGTGCATATTGGGAAATATCCAACTCGAATTTTTTTATCACAATTGATTAATAATCAAAGTTGTATGTGACAATGATTAGTCATGGAAAAAATATTTAATTCGAAGATTAATTGACATAAACACCAGAACCAGGAAGAAAAAACCACTACATACAATTTATAATTAATTTAAATGGATTAAGAATTACATCGCATTGGAATTATTTTTTTATTGATAATTTGGTGGACCACTTCTTAGCATACCGTCGTTCCAGCGAGAAGATTCAAGGGCTGAATACCTCTAGTGGTGATCCACATGTTCTTCACAAACCTCCAAATGTCACCGTAGAAATCTCTCATTTCTAGCATCAAAGACTTTAAAGATTACGTCATTCACTATTGATCGCCACAAGAATCTATTCAAGGGGGAAGAATTCTTTTATTCTCTCTAGACTCAAGTGGATAAAGAATGATGACCACTCTCTGTTCTTAAGAGAATTCTAGGAGATGAGATCTCTAGGGATTGAGACGATTCTCTTTAGAATTCATTGTGGACAACGATTAGAAAAGTGTATATATAGTTAGAAAATGACATAATGGGATATTTATAAACATAGGGTTAGGGAATAAATAAATGCACATGTGCCTTTATTATTCTCTTAATCTTCGATGAAATTCATGTCTAAATAATAATAATAATATTATTTACTTGACATGTGCCAAACTCATGGATAAAAAAAATATTATTTTCTTAAATAAATAAATTAATATTTATTTAAATAATATTTAATATTTTATTTCTCATTGGACCATCAAATTTGGTCCACCAATCCCCATTAATATTTACCAGACCTTAAATAATGACTATTTGTAAAATAAATAAATATCACTTCATTATCATCTAATAAATAAATAAATATTATATTCACTAAAATAAAAAATAAATATTTATTAAATATTCAACTCACATATATTCTATCGAATAATTGGTGACTGAATATTTTTGATCAATTCAATATAAATAATTTCTAAACTATGTACAAGTATAGTATTTATTCAACATGTTAAATTCACATATATTCTCTTAGTAACATTATGTTATTACACCTAAAGTCCAATGTTAGTATATAATAACATGCCAAGACACCCATAAAAAAGAAGTTAAATACCACAATGATAATAACCACATATGAACTTACACTGTCTAATATAATATCTTTATCATGATATCTCTAATCAATCAGGTTGCATACTAGTGTCATTAATCTATGTGCTTGATATCACTCTCACTTTTCAAAAATGAACTTGTTGACAGAACACTATGACCATGGAATTAAATAGAAATTTACATTTCCATAAAAGGGAATGAGATATAAACTTCCATTAAAGACTAGAAGGGAAAAATCATTTCTTACATTATTCATTAATACATATAACTGGTGACACATCCAACATACCCTACTTCCCATGAACATATGTAGTCATGGTTTTGGTCAGTACATCAAAGTAAGTGACTCATAATATGAATTAATAATAATATTAAAGTCCAAGAACCATTACAAATATTCACAAATAAGAATATCCAATGACATATAAATGTTTATTTTCTATTGGCAGGTTATATTCTCATAACCTCCTTTATTCAGATTACTAATGATGTATAATATGAGAAAATGTTTCAAAGTCCTATGAGTATCCACCCCTGAAAATCTGTATCATTTTCGTCCCCTCAAATGATATCATCTGAGCATAGAATATATATATTCAAGAGTACTATCATAACACTTATAGGTTCTCATCATAGTAGAGAATTGCTATGACCTTTCAGTGGGAAAGGTACCCTTAATACATTATCACATTTTATTCATACAAAAGAACAATAAATATGTGATAAGATATTTATTAATATTTAAAACCATTAATACATGTAATCATAAAGTATATATAAGTTGTTTCTAGGACACTAACTCCAATAGACTTTCATTTGCAATAGATCCAACTACTAACAACTCTCAGTCTGTTAGCTCTGACATGATGTTTATGATTCTACTGAGATAATAATTTAGTCAATGGGTCCACCACATTCTCTTCTATAGATAATATATTCACTATGACCTCACCCCTTTGAAAATGTCTCAAGAGGCGCTACTTCTGAAGTCGCGTTTCATCCATTTATGTAATCTTGGATCCTTTATGAGATCCACCACTTTAGTATTATCGCAATATAGTATGATGAATAATTTACTTCTAGGAATTACATCAATATCTTTAATGAAGTTGCATATCCATAATTCTTCTTTAGCTACATCAGAAGCCACAATATACTTGGATTTAACTATAAAATCAGATATTCCTGGATACTTTGAACTATTCTAGCTCACAATTCCTCTATTGAGACTAAATAAATATCTTGATTGTGACTTCAGATCACTCTGATCTATTTTGGAAACTAGCATCAATATATCCATTAATGATTAATTCGTTGTCTCCTTTATATACTAGGAACATATCCTTAGTACGCCCTATATACTTAAGGATAACCTTAACAGCAGACCAATGTTTTTCTCCTAGATCATATTGATATCTTCATACCATGCTCAAGGTGTAAGCAACATCAAGCCTAGTACATAACATGACATACATGATCGATCCTATCACATGCACGTATGAGATCCTATTCATCCTATCTCCCCTCTCCCCCTCCTATTGTGTTTGAGGACACATTTTCTTGGAGAGATGTATACCACATGACATTGGAACTAATCCTCACTTGGATTATTCCATACTGAATCTATTTAGTATCTGGTCAATGTATGTACCTTGAATTAGTCCAATAAACCTATTAGATCTATCAATAATGATCTTGATCTTGAGAATATAGGTCACTTCATATATTTCCTTCATAGAGAAACACTTATTTAACCAGTCCTTAACTGAATGAAAGACTTGTATTCCATTTTTAATAGGTAATATGTTATCAACATATACTATTTTGAAAACAACTGTGCTCCCACTAAATCACTTTTAAACACATGACTCACATTCATTATTTTTGAAACCAAATTCTTTTATGGCTTCATCAAAACTAGTTTTCTATGACCTAGATGTTTACTTCACTCCATAAATGGATCTCCAAAACTTTCATAACTTATCAGCAACGAATGAAGTCACAAACCCTTCTAGTTGTGTCATATATATATCTTCCACAAGGTTCTTATTATAGGTTAAGTTGTGTCGAGTCCCACATCAGACTTAAGATATCATGTCATATTTATCAGTCACTATAAATAAATACCAAGACCATCCCTTATAGAGGGATCTTGGGTATTGAGTCCAATATCCTCCATTCTAACATGGTATCAGAGGAGGTCTAATCCAAATACCCTCCCTCCAGTCTATTATCTCCTTGTATAGTTTTTTTCCCAAATATTTTCCCTCACTGGGGGGTGGCGGCCCCAGGCCCTTGGCCACCATCACAACCACCCACCTCCTATTAGCATAACTAGTCAACGTCCCACCCTATCGTGCGTCCCCCCTTGTCGATCATCCCTCCCTATTGTGCATCCCTCACCGGAGCTTCTGTCCATTGACTACCTACCCTTTTGCGTCACCCCTTCCCTACATGGTAGATCCACCACCGTGCACGTCATCCCTCTCTGTGCGATGATGCTAAGCCAAGTCTCCTTTTTCATCCTTCTATATTGTGTCATTGACTCCATATGCTAATCACGATTCACATCTTTTGCATCGCTGACCATCCAGTTTAGGTTCTTCCTTGGATATGATCTATTTAGATTCCATCGTAGAGAGGCACTTCTAGTTTAGATCCCCTCACCATTGGAATTTTGGAGGATGGATCGATTGTTAGTGAAACACTCATAGTAGAAGGTGTCGACCTCACTATATTATAGCGGCGTGAAAGAAAAAAAAAATCTAAAACATTGCTGCCTCCGCTGCTACCGTTTCCGGAGCAAGAAACAAGGATGAGACATTTAGGTTTGAGCACCATGGGTTTCATATCTCTGTTATGTTTGTCCGCTCTAGAATGCTATCTATCATCTAGAGAAGGGGGTGCATGATGGTTGGTAAAGGGAGTTGCTACAGGTGCTAGGAGATGACATAGGGGTCATCTTTAGAAGTATGAACAAGTATGCACAACCTAAAAAAAAGAGGGCTGGTACATGGGGGTGTTGCCTCTGTTAGACTTATTTATTAACGTTCGGATTATCATCGAGCTTCCTGAATCACCATCGAGATTTGTCATCACTGGTTGGATCACTATCAAGATTCTTTGTTGTTTCATTTTCCTTTTTTTGGTTTTGTATTCCAAGATGGGCATGTCCATCTTGAGGGGTAGTGACAAAGATGTTTATTTTTTGTTTTCTTATATATCCAAGTTAGGTACATCTAGTTTGAGGGGGAGTGTTAGAGGTTAAGTTGTGTTGAGTCCCATATCATACTTAAGGAATCATGTCATCTTTATCATTCATTATAAATAATCACCAAGGCCTCCCTTATAGATCCATATTGGGTATTGAGTCCAATATAATCCATTCTAACAGTTCCCATTAAGGGAATCCATTTTGAAATCCATTTTCCAAATCTCATGGTCATGGAAAACTATCATGGAAAATAAAATTCTAATGGATTTAATCATGACTACTGGAGAAAATATTTCATCATAGTTAATTTATTGATGCTGTATAAACCCTTTAACCACTAACCATGATTTATAGGTACCAAATTTACCTTCCATATACAGTTTTCTTTTGAATAACCATTTACAATCGATGATATTTACATTAATCAGAGGATCAACCAAAACCCATACTTGGTTCTGATACATGAAATCCATCTTAGAATTTATATTTTTTACACCTTGAAAATTTTTATCTCTCTACTACCTCCTTGTAGGAAATATGATCATTATTGTCAAACAATAACGAGTCACTATCCTCAGTGACTATAAAACCATATTTATTTGGTTCTCTAACCTCTTTAGTGCTCCTACATAGTACTTGTGTTTCATAAACAACATCTTCTACATGGACCTGTGGAATATGTTTTTGCACTAAATATTTTTTATCTTGAGCATAAAATTTATCAAAGTCAATCTTTATCCCATTATACTTTTTGAGGACGTGTTCCCTCTCAAGAAATATAGCATGTCTTGTGATAATTACTTTCTTGGGGTGGTATAAATAGTATCCTCTTGTTTCCTTGTGATACCTTGTAAATATATACTTCGTGCCTCAGGGTGTTAGTTTGTGGCCAGAACCGGACTTAAAAAACCCTTCACATCCCTATAGATGTAAGTTTAACAACATGAATTTCATTCCATACATTAACTCGTATGGTATTCTATTTTTCGACTTAGCTGATACTTGATTTAGTATGTATTCCTTAGTATGTAATACATATCCCCAAAAGGATAATGAATTATCTGCATGAATCATCATCAACCTTACCATGTCTAGCAAGATATGATCCCTCCTTTCACTAACACCATTTCACTATGGTGTATATGGAGGAGTGAATTAAGATAAAATCCCAAACTCCCATAGAAAATGGATTTTTTCTTAGTTAAGATACTTACCACCTCGATCAGATAAAAAATTCTTTATCTTCTTACCAAGTTGATTATTTACTTTTTTAATTATTTGAATTTTTCAATGGATTCAAATTTATACCTCATTAAGTATACATATCTACATCCACTCAAGTCATCAATAAATGCAATGAAGTAAGAATACCCAACTCTAGATTCCACTATAAAAGGTATGCATACATTGGTGTGTAACAATTCTATAATCTTGGTAACCCTTTCATCCCATCCACTAAAAGGTGGATTGGTTATTTTTCCTTTTAAACAAATGATACATCTATTAAGTGGATTTAGTTTAAAAAAATGTAAATAACCATCTTGAAAGAGCTTTGTCAAATACTTATCATTTACATGACCTAGGTTATGATGCCACAACTGGGTATGATATGAGTTATGTGAACTCGATTCATTATCAAATTATAATACTTATTTTTTATACTCTAATACACAATGAACATTATTTGAATGTCACATAACAAAACATATGTTGTATTTCTAAAATAATTAGTTCTTATTTTTAAAATTGGAAATAAATCCATTTGCATCTAGACATGATACAAAAATTATGTTTTTGGTAACTTTTGGTACATAATAACAACATTTCAAAACCAAGATCATCTTTGTTAGCAATGGGAGGTAGTATTCTTCTATAACTAAATCAGCAAGTCGCACTCTATTGGATACTCAAAGCTCCAACCATCATATGAAAATATTTCAGAATCTATTTGGTTCCTGCATTTGGATACATATGTGAGTACAAAAAACTATATCTAATAACTGAATAGTAGATATAGAAATATTGTAATTGATAATAAACACACTTGAAGCTTCCCCTTGCTTCTTTAACCGGGTGAATTTCTTCTTCTAATGACCTATCTATCCACATTTAAAGCATACCACATCCTTTTTCTTTACTTGTATTTGGATCTTCCTCTTTTTATAAGTACAATGCTTAAGTGACTTATATTTTGAGTGAGTCTTGGGAACCTTTTCCTTATTCTTCCTTTTATTCAGCACAAGGACTATAGATTTTCATGCCCCGAGTTATGACACCCTAAAATGTAACTTTTTTTTATATTTATATGGTTAATTTATCTCTTTAGTTTGAGGTGTCTTAGTGTGAAAATTTGATATTTTTGATACTTTTATTGGGATGCATGGTTAGGTGCAATTTTTGAGAAACTGTGCATAAAAATTCATGCGACCTCTGCAGTTCTTGGTAGTGGCGATCACACAATTATGTCATTGTTTGGTAAACCGTGTGAGTAAATTGTGCGACCTACTCAGTTTTAGGAATTTTGGTATATTCTTTTTTAAATTTGGGGATTATCTCATACTCCTGCCCCATTTAAAGGGATCAACCTAGGAACCTCCAAATCTCATCTCTTCCTCTTCGAATCACCTCCATGGTGGGATTTTTGTGATCTGTTGGTTGTTTTTTCCCTAGATTGAAAGGTTAGGGATTCTCTTTCATTCTCTTCTTGGTTTCTTCTTATTTATATCATCTTATTTAACCCTAGTGTCCATATTGTCCAATTTCTATTTCTAGGGTTGTTCTAAATTATGGGTTTTATTTTCTAGGCGTTTTTATCCCTCTCTTGAAACCTAATTCAGTGGAGTTTGTTGAAGGTTTCATGGTTATGACAATTGAGATTGGTGTTTCTATTTCATTTCCTTTTATTTAAGAGTTCCATGGGTTATTTATGTTTAAAATGTGATTTTAAACAAAATTAATGAGGTTTATGATGTCTATATTTGTGTTGTCAAATATATTTTATGTTTTATTTGGGTTTCCTTTGAAAAAATGAGTGAATTTCATGGTTCAATGGCACTTTAATTTCAAATGTTGTTTTATGCATTCTAAGTGACTGATAAAATTCCAATGATATTTTTCTCCAAGAAAAATGATTTTT
The DNA here is from genome assembly GCA_963277665.1 of Viscum album. Lineage (NCBI taxonomy): Eukaryota > Viridiplantae > Streptophyta > Magnoliopsida > Santalales > Viscaceae > Viscum > Viscum album. Next base: position 2,015,396,792 of record OY728130.1, on the reverse strand, counting down.
CATGATGTTTTGGTCTAAGAGTTATTTCTAAAGTGGGGGTGTTTCCTTGTTTTAAAGGGGTTTCCATATTTTAAAAAAAGGGTTCATTTGACTTATGAAAATTTTAGTGGATTTTTTGATTACTTGCGATTGTACCTTGGCGTTGGTTGTGATTTCCCTTGTAATTATACTTTGTTTCCAAAAGGTTTTAAAAAGGGATTTCCAAAGGTATGATTCTTGGTTTAAAAGTAAAGTCTAGTATGGAACCTTATGAGAGAAGTATTTTATGGATTGATGGTTACGCCCTCATTGAGCCCCGTTGTTACCCATTGTTTATGATTATTTGTATATGTTAATAATTAAATGAATTATGATTAATGTTATGTGTTTGGGAAGGGGGATCATTATTGAAAGGGGTGTGTTGTAGATGGGATGTATATGATTGTTGTGATTTTATTTCCTATGAGCTATGTGGTTATCATTTGTTTAATGTTATCTTGATAATGAACCAACTCTATTTTCTATTCCATGAGGAACCCTAGGCTACTAGGTAGGATATTTATGGATGTTTTCCTTACTAGTTGAGAGTTAGGAACTAGTTAATAGGATCTAGTTGAATGTTATGACCTGACCAGGGGATGTTTCACTAATGAGGTGAGTTGAGAGTGATTCAGCTGATGAGTTGTGAAATCATCAACCTACTGGTAATTAAACCTACCTGTGCACATTGAGTATTTTCCCATTGGTTCTTATAATGTTGCCTCATGATATGAATTGTATGTTATGCCTCTATTGTTTATTGGGATATGAGTTACTTATTTCTTGGATTGAACTTACCCTTATATATTTATTTCTTTTGTGGTTTAGTCTTGATGCTAACTAGTTTTACTCTATCCTATTATTTTCATTCATTTATGACTTTCCATGGATTTACATTCTATTATGATTTACCCTTTTCCTTGTATTTTAGAAGTGTATGGTAAATTTTTTCAAAGAAAAAGGGTAGTGGTTTTCAAAATGTTAGAATTTATTTAAATTCATTTAAAATTGATTTTAAAATTATGTGAATGGTTTTTTAAAGGTGATGTTTAAATAAAAAGGGAAGTCTTGACATAGGTTTTCAAAGGAAATATTTGTAAAAAGGGAGTGTTTAAGTGTTTTTTGTTTTCAAACCATAGAGATAAAATGAAAACCTATTTGCTCATATTTATTTTAAAACTAGAATTCTTGATTTCTTTTATAAAATGAATGAAATAGGCTCTTGGTGGTATCCTATTGGGCATTGGCTCACACCCTACACACTCACATTAGTGGGTATGTAGTCTTCATGACTTTTTCAGGCCTCTTAGGATTTGGATCATAGGTTGGATTGCTATCGATCTCTTTTGGGATGTAGGTGAAGTTGAGTTATGATGGAAACTTGAGAGTTGGATGGTTTTGGTGGGGTTTGTCTCATAGGTTTGTTCAACCAGTTTAGGTTGTGTCATGTAACAACCACTCTAACCTTATATTTTGTTTTATATTTTATTCCTTTTTGTGGTGTGAAAAATATTTCTATAAAATGGTTTTATTTAAGTAGAAAATATTTTGGAAAAAGATTTTGATTATCACTTATAGTTGTGCCTAGTTTAGTTGGATTTGTTCACTGTTTATACTTATTTATAGGGCATGGTTATCCAATACATAGAGATCTCATGCCTGGTTCCCAGTTGGAATTAATTGTTTATTCTTGTTTTCTTGAGGGTGAAATCATTCCCACATGGACACTTATGATACCCTATCACTGGTTTCTAACCTAAGGCAATCAGGAACGTTCCTTGGGCCTTGTGGCGGGTTGTATTGGGTGACATGTTAGGTTGACCCTAGTTGGTTCATTACAAAAATGGTATTAGAACCCTCTTGTTATTTTGGTGTTGATGATAGATTGAAAATAAGTTCATAAAAGCTCAATTGGTGGGTGTAGAGGAGTTCCTGAACAACTATTATTTGTGATAATACTTGAGTTTCCATGGGCGGTTAGGAGTTTTGTTTTGAATTTGGGTTTTATGGTTGTTCATTCTTGAGATATTTTGATGTAGTTTTCTGCTACTCTAAGTTGTAGGAAGATCTCGGGAGACGTCTCTAGAAATTCATAACTTCAAGGTGAAATTGGGGGCAATCTAGGGGGCACATGCTTAAAGTGAATGGTATGTCAAATTGTGTGCAGAAAATGTAAAACCATTCTAGATACCTTCCAGTGGCACTTTCATGATTAGAGCATGATCTGACAAACCATGCAACCAAATTGTGCACAATGGATAAAGTTAGTATTTTTTTCATTTTCACTCCTTTGGTGTTTTTAACCATTATAAAAATTGATGGTGAATTTTTGTGAGTATTTAAGTGAAGTGTTATGGATTTTTAAGTTTCTTTGATAAAAATTCAAAGTAAATTTTTATGCCTTATATAACATCCTCAGTTTTAAATGATCTTTAAACCCTATTTTTTTAATTTATAAGTATTTTTTATGATTTTTTTCAATAAAAGTCACTCTTATTTATGGTTTTAGGGTGTTACATAAGGGTGAAGTGAGTTTTTAAGCCTTTATATAAGGGTAAAATGGGATTTCCTTGAGTTTCATAAGGATAAAAGCCTTTTCCTATGGACAAAGTAAGGATAATCCCTATATTTCTTAATCTGCTTAAGGGTAGGTTGAATAAAACACCACTATATAAGGGTACCATCCACTGTGTAAGGGTAAGTGTGACTTGCATATGTGTAGATCTAGGTTTCTAAAGGTTATTTAAGGTTAACCTATGCGCCTTGTAAGGTTACATCATGATTTCTAAAGGATGCATAAGAGTAAAACCTAAGATGTGTAAGGGTACCTCAAGGTTTCTTAAGCCTACATAAGGGTAACTTGATGTTGCGTAAGGTTAATACAGAGCATTTGAAGGTTTCATAGGGGTAGTTCCCTCTACACATAAGGGAAACTCCTTCTTTCCAAGGGTTATGTAATGGTAACCCGATATCCTCATGCAAGACTTAAGTGTTGCATAAGGGTAAATCATGTTACCCTTACACAATGCCCATTTTGGGGAAAATATGTTTTTGAACCCTGTTTTCCATTTCTTCTCCTCTAACTCGATTATATAACCTTTTTTTTTATTTTAAAATCCTAAAATCATGGTATTGAATTCCTCTACTTGTTTAAAATATTGTAACCTCTTATTGAAGGATTTTAAAACATCTAAATTCAAGGTCCTCTTAAAGGAAAATTAAATGGTGCATTCAATTTTAGGACTTCCATCACTGTAAAACAAAAATAGTTATTGATATTTTTAAAATTATCAACCCTTGAGGCCTTTGTTTTTAGTTGAAATCTTGAGTCCAAGCATACCAAAAGATACTTTATATAAGATCTGCAAGGTTCTCTTCATGCGATCTGAGTTCTTCTTCATTTTTCCAGGCACAAATGAACCTCTATATTCTCTATTCTTGAGAACAACATTCTTCAAGGAATAGATTCTAGGTATTATTTTATCTACATTTGTAAACATAGTTTATTTCGGAGCTTCTGGAATTAAGGATAAAGAATTATGAAATGATAATAATCTATAAATTTTCTAGAATGATAAAGAATAATTATCATAAGTTATCTAGGATTATTCTGGTGAGATGGAATTATTATTATATGTGAATTGGATTTCCAAAGTTTTTTGTAAAATGATAATGTTTTATTAAAATTATTATAGCAAGAAATTGTGTGAAAGAATAATAAGAACTATTCTTTTCAATCTCAGACTATTCTAGAGAGTCAGATTATTATTCCTTGTGAAAATTGTGATTATTAACTAATAAATAATCTTGAATTATCATAATTATTCTGAATTATCTTGAAGAGAGAGTGATGCTATCACATTCAAGTTTTTTTTTGAAATAAAATTATAGAATTGATTTTATGAATCCTTGACAAACCTTGAATGCTAATGTGTCAATAACTATGGTAATAAGACTATGGAGGAGGTGTTCTTGGCTATAGAAGTTTCCAATTTAGCTTTCAAACCACACAGGGTGGTTTAACTTTGATGTTTCATTGATGAATCTTGGAGTTCTTCATAAAAAATATCGAGTTAGGAAGCCCTTGAATTTAGTGCATGTTTTATTTTGGTTATTGGAACGATTGTTGGAATTCATGTGTTATCCTGAAAAACTTATGTCTAATGCTTGTTCAAATGAGGTGTGTGCGTGTGTATCCATGAAAAGTTCTTGTGTTTCTTTCATATGATGATTGGCTTGATGTGATGTCTAATCTATTATTTGCATCTTATATCATACATTCTGTTCTCCTGTCTTTAGTAGTTGAGAATTAAAGTTAAGCCTACTTGGATTATCCTTTAAGAGGGGCATGTCAGACTTTGGTTGACATGTTCTTGGGCTATCCTAGCCAGTGGGATGTGTCACGTGCTTGAGGCTATCCCCAAATAGGGATGTTCCATACTTTAGTCAACATGTATTTTATCTATTTAAACTAGTGGGATGTGTTAGAAATGTTTGGGCTATCCCATCAAGGGGGATGTGTCAGGCAGACAATCGTGGTTCTTCCGACATGGTGTCGAAGAAGGTAGAGTTTCTCCTAACATAGTGCGGAATCAGGTAGAACCAGTCTCCAAGGACTCTACATATGTTTGTATTGTATGATATATTGTTTTTATATCTGTACCCTGTTTACTTTCATGACATGCACTTGCATATTTTATGCACTGATGTTAAGGGATGTTGGTGGTGTCCTACTGATTCTTATACTCACATCCTACTCATACATTTCAGTGTGCTTGCAGATTTCTTGACTAAGGATCTAATAAATGGAAAGGGCCCTATGGTGGATGGTTGAGTAGGTGGAGCTAGATGACGTATATGTTGCTGGATGGAGTTTGAACGAGACATTTTCTTTTGATTTTATTTACTAGAATTACCATATACCTTTGATCCTCATTTAGATTTGTTTGTTCATTGTAATACATATTTTTCATCTTTTAGTTTTTGCATGTTACTCTGGTTATTTATTATATTATTTCTTATTTATTATTTGTCTAATGAAAAGATATTGAGAGTATAGTTTCCCCACTAACAGACTTAAAAACTCACTTCTAGTTGGAAACCTCTTGTGCATGATGATACATGCATGAGGTTATGTGGCACCTCAGCTCAGACCCAGTGGTTCAGGTCATGATGTTACAAAATGGTATCATAGGAATAAGTCCACTAATTTTTATTTTCTCTTTACCTTGATTTGGTATATGGTAGATAGAAGTTAGAATGTTCAAGGCTCAGGTAGGGGAACTATGTTAGTGTCTGATCAACATTGTATATTGGACCTCTAAGTTTCCATAAAATTGTGAATTTATGTTTTTTTGTTTGATGTTACCATTGATTAAATTCACCTCAGATGATGCACATGATTTTGATATGTGATTTATGGTTTTTGGAGTACATTCATGCATCATGATAGACACATAAGTTCACATGACATATATACCCATTTCTTTTATAAAATAGAGCCTAAATAATTAAATGCATTTCAAAATTGTGATATGTGTCTGATGCATTATTTATAGCATTATTTTATTTTAGCTTGTTGTATTCTATTCTTGAGTGTATATATATAGTTGTGACTAATGTGCAGATATTGGTAATATGGACTTGAGTTTAATAGGAAATAAGTGTTTTGTATGTTTCTTTCTTTGGATTTCATTTTTTGTGGAGCTCTATATGTGTTTTATTTTCTAAAATGTGCAGATACCTGAAATTCATTTGTATTTAGTAAATAATATAGAGGGTTTTGGGTGTGATTTTTTTCATTCCCTTGTTTAATTGTTTTAGATAAATTCCTTTGGTGATGTTTTAAAATCAATTGAAAATCTAGATTTGTGAAACAAATTTTATTTAAGTTCTTTGAAAAGTGTTTTCAATCACAAAAAAGTGCGTTTTTATGGAAATCTTGGTTTAAAAACTGATTTTCAATAACTCTTATGTGATTTGATAAAGGAATTTTGGTCTGTAATGGGTTTAAAATGTAAATGGTTTTGGAATTTGAAAATGGTATTAATGTTTTTAAACCATGGATGAAGTTCCATGAGCTGGTAAAATATTTTAATTTTGTGATAAATTTATATAAATATTTCATGATTTTAAATAAAAGTGTATTATTTATTTAATGGGGGAAATCTTGTATGATTTTAGATTTTAATATCAAAACTCCTATGGTGTGAGTAGTGGTTTCATGATTCGAGATACTTTTAGAGGATGATAAGTCATTAGAGGGGGATAATTGTAATATTCTTAGTTTTAAATGATCTTTAAACCATCTTTTGTTTTTAATCTTTAAGTCTTTTTTTGTGAAAGTATCTTTTTTAATAAAATTCACCCTTATTTATGGTTTTAGGGTGTTATGTAATAGTGAAGTGAGTTTTTAAGCCTATATGTAAGGGTAAAATGGGGTTTTATTGAGATTCATAAGGGTAGAATCCTTTTACTATGGCATACATAAGGGAAATACCAAAATTTCTTAAGTTGTGTAAGGGTAGGTTGAAGAAATAATTACCGCGTAAGGGTACTGGTCACTGCGTAAGTGTAAGTGTGACTTGTGTAAGGGTAGAGGCTAGTTTCCATGAGATACTTAAGGGTAGCCCTAGGTTTCTAAAGGTTACATAAGGGTAACCTATATGTTTCATGAGGGTACCTCCTGGTTTCTAAAGGCAATGTAAGGGTAAAACATAAGTTGTGTAAGGAAACCTCGAGGTTTCTTAAGGATGTGTAAGGGTAACTTGAAGTTTCATAAGGGTAATACAGAGTGTTCAAAGGTTTTGTAAGGGTAGTTACCTCTCTGCATAAGGGAAACTACTTATTTACCATGGTTATGTAAGGGTAACCTGATACCCTCACGCAATACATAAGAGTTATGTAAGGGTAAACCATGTTACCCTTACACAATACCCATTTTCGAAAAAATATGTTTTTAAACCCTATTTTCTCTTTCTTATTCTCCATATAGAGATTGTAACCTATTTTGATGATTTTAAAATCCTAAAATCATGGTATTGAATTCCTCGACTCATTTAAAAGATTATAACCCCTTATTGAAGGGTTTTTAAACCTCATCATTCAAGCCCCACTTAAAGGAAAATTAAATGGTGCATTTAATTTGGGGACTTCCAGCGCTCTAAACCAGAAGTAGATATTGATATTTTTAAAATACCCAAACCTTGAGACCATCATATTTAGTTGACCTATTGAGTCCAAGAATCCCAAAAGATCCTTTACACAAGATCTGTAAGGTCCTCTTTATGTGATCTGAGTTCTTCTTCATTTTTCCAGGCATGATTGAAAATCACTCTCCTCTATTCTTAAGAGTATCACTATTTAAGGAATAAATTATAGGTATTATTTTATCTACGTTTCTAAATCTATTTTCTTCATAGATTATGGAATTAAGGATAAATAATTTTGAAATGATAATAATCTAGAAACTATCTATAATGATAATGAATAATTATCATAAGTTTATTTAGGATTATTCTACCGAGATAGAATTATTATCATATGTGAATTGGATTTCAAAAGTTTTCTAGAAAATGATAATTTTTTCTTAAAATTATAACAACCCATAATAATAAGAATTATTCTTTTCCATCTCAGACTATTCTATAGAGAAATAAATTATTATCACTTGTGGAAATTGTGACTATTATCTAAGAAATAATATAGAATTACCAAGAAGGATAAAATGGAATCATTATGATTATTTTATATTATCTAGGAGATAGAGTTATTTTTCACATGTAAGTTTTTATTTATTTTTGAAATAAAATTATATAATTGGTTTTAGGAATCCTTAATGAACCTTGAATGTTGATGTGTTGAAAATTACGATAATAAGGCCATAGAGGAGGTGTTCCTGGCTGCAGAGGTTTCTACTTCAGATTTTGAACCACATAGGTTAGTTTAACCTTGATTTTTCCTTGATGAATCTTGTATTTCTTCATAAAAAATCTTGAGGTAGGAAGCCCTTGAATTTAGCACATGTTTTATTCTGGTTATTATGACGATCGTTGGTGTGTTGTCCTGAAAAACCTATGTATGATGCTTGATCACATGAGTTGTGTGTGTGTAGCCTTGAACTATGATTTTTTTCATATATATTGTTCTCTGATGATTATTGTCTTGACATGATGTTTGATCTATCATTTTTATCTTGTATCACACATACTGTTCTCTCGTCTTCTGTAGTTGAGTGTGTAGGTTGTGTAACATCCTAAGATTTTATGAAATATATTATTTCAAATTTATTTAAATTCTTTGATATCTTGAGTTATATGAAATTAATAGTTTATATTGTGTTATATGAAACACCAAGTTTATCTTTCATTTCATATAACATTGTTTTTGTTTGATAACTTGTGTTACACGCAAGACCGAGTCTTACCAACCAATAATATATTATTGATATTATTATTTAATATGGAAGTTATCACCTGACCATTATATTAGAGGGTGTTAATAAGAATAACTATATTATACAAGTTTATAATTTTTTTACATTCATCCAATGTATTTTATAGGCATAATATAAGAATAAATCTATTTTTACGCTTAAAAACTGTATTTTTCTAAAAATCAGTTTTACCGCCTTTTAATGGAAGACTTGTTTTAAAACTCAATTTTGAAACTTCTATAAAATTTATTCTAAAAAATAAAAAACTTTTTTTAAATTGGAATATAAAAATTTACTTTGTGTGAATTTTTGGTATTTTTTAGAGAAGTTTTATTTTTTAATGAATAGTAAAAAACACTGCATTTTAATTAAAAAATGATTTTTATTCAAATTTATTTATATAGTTAAATTATATTTTAAATTGGTTATAGAGTATAATTATTTAAATTTTAAATAAATAAATCCAATTTAGGTTAATGGATTCAATTTCACATGGAAATTGGATATAAAAACATTTCAAACATTTGAACTTTTCTCCTTAAAAACCCGTCGTCTCGTAGCATCTGCAGGATTAATTTTAAATTAATTTTAGACACTTATGTGAATTAAATTTTGAAAAAAGGATATAATTATTTGGAATCAGTATTAAATTTTTGTTTTAATAATATCAACTTAATTTTTTCACTAAATATATTAGTGAAAACAGTGAAAATTAATTATAGCGATTAAGGTAAGAACAAGCTTACTTAATGATTAAACTTAGAATATAGAGTTTATAAATTATCCAAAACATTTTCAACACCAATTGGATGTAAATATTTCAACCTCCAACACATTAGGATATATTTTTATGAGTTATTGGTATACTATTCCATGAAAGTAACCTATATAATAAGTTAAGTAAGGAAAAATGAAAAAAAGGAACCTTCCTTGCCTTTAACACTTATAAAGATTTGGAGTAGGGAAGAATCTACATAGGATTGTTTATAAATATTATTTTAAAATATAAATGAGTTATTTTTATAATATTAATTTATATTTAATTTTTATATATGACATACTTACATTAAATTATTAATAAATTCCAACACATAGATTATTTAGTTAATAATAAAATAAAATAAATGATATATTATTAAATGATTTAAAATTTCTAAAAATATCATATTATAACAATTAATTTTTAAGTGTTAATAAATATAAAATATTTTCCATTAATGGTCCAATTTATCTTTTATAATGAACAAATTGAACCATAAATAGTATGAAAACCTTGTTAGCACAGTTAGGGTTAAAGCATTGTTTTTTCATCTTACATGCATTTTTGTTAAAATTAATTTTCAACACATATGGGATTTTTATTTTATAAATTATATTTAACATTTTATAGTAATTGAAAATAAATTTTATAATAAGTCTCACTTTAATTTAGTCTCAATAGATGAATTATATAGGCTAGAAAACTAGCTACCTAAATGAGAAACCAAAATGAAAAAATAAGGAAACTTAAAGACTAAAGAAAAAATGATAAAAATACTTCTATTATTGTTTTATGTGAGTTTGTATCAACCATAAATCCCATTTAATCCATTATTTATCATTTTTTAATCACATGAGGTAAGGGAGACCTCCTAATAGTATTTCCCTTTTGGTATTTACAAGAATGCCACTCCTCATCCACTATAAAAATGCATTCACTATTCTCATATATTCACAAATATAAATCATTTTGGATCATAAAAAACCTAAAAAAATAAAATAAAAAATATACCCTCTCATCCTAAAATCCTCACTTTGGTCATAAATCTAATAGAGAAAGTAATTTTGTTCAAGCCAAAAGGAGTTACCTGAAAAAGAGGTAACATTTTTCAACATGCATTTCTGTTTTGTTTATTTCTTAAACCAATTAAATTATTCTTATTACATGAATATATAATAAATAAAATATCCTAAATATAATTATATTTTTTTATGTTAATGGTTATACCTACACACAAATCCATCAAATGAGTAACGAAATTACCATTCGTGTGTACGATGGACTTCCACCTCACGAAACAATGTCATTTGTTTTTATTTTACCACCTCTCATGGTTATGAATTATGATGGACATAATGTTTTTATATAATATATATGATATTTATGTTTACTTAATACTTATATAATTTTTATATAATAGATAACTTCATTATTTCCATTTTGTAGGAATATGATAACATCGTTTGTGGATGTGTGAATTACCGCCTCCTCAAAAGCGATGTGATATATTCACATGTTACATGAATATATTAAGGATGGATTTAATTAAAAATATATGACATAAATTAAATATATATTATATTCATGAGATAATTACACTTCTATAAATATAATACATCATTTTCCTTATTACCTTTTCACACACTGAAAATGTGATAACATCGTTCGTGGACGTGTGGACTATCGCCTCCTCAAAGTGATGTGATTCCTTTCACATCACAAGAATTATATATATAAGTATATATGATTAAATAATATGATATATATGATATAATTATCATTATATAAAGATAAATGTTACCTACCTTCTTTCCATTATGATCATTGAAAAATGGGAACGTTACTCATGCGTAAATATGACCTACCATCTCCACAATTGTAACATTAGTTTATTTTTAATAACCACATTTCATGATTATATTTAAAAGTATAATTGATGAATAAATATAATAATTATTCCATGATTATTATTCTTTATATGTTCATATAATTTTATCCTTGACTATAGTCAACCAAACTTAGTCATTTTGACACATAAACTGAATATAGTCAAAACAACCGATGTAGACTTAATTGTTTAAGTAATTTTATAAAAAATTATAATAATTAAAATAAAATTAATGATAAAATTTATAAATTTTCTAAATAAATTAAATAATTAAAATAAGTTTATTATTTAGGAAGATAAATACACATGTGACAAATCATACTCAAGGTAAGGGACTTCATCTCAATTTCTTTTTGTTGAGGCATTGTTTTGATGTTATACACTCACCTTCTTTTATGAGGTGTATATAAAAACCATTTGACATATCATATATTGAATTTATTTATTCTCATGTTATTTAATGTTCTGTTAAGTGTCATTACTTCTTGGGTATTATGATTTAAATGTTTCAAAGTTGTATAATACACTTTGGAATGTTTAAAGATTATCTTTGTCAAGAATGTTGTTCTTGATATTTTAATAGAATTTATATTCATCAACATTATGAAAACTTGTTGTTACTTATCCTCCATTGGGTATATTTCATATTTATACCATCCCAATTATTTCTCTGTATGTATTAATATTGTTTCAAATATATTGTTATGGAACTCATTTCTTTTCCATGGGTTAACCATGTTTCGAAGAGATTGACATTAAACCCATTTCTTTTCCATGGGTTTATGAGGTTATAAATGAATAATGATTGTTTCTATGAATTCTATGATGAATTTTTTATTTCATTAAATTTATAGTGACCCTATCCTTTTACATACAACATTACATGATTTTAAGAATAATTATGCATCAAAGTACAATCCACGGATCGTAAAGTCTAGTGTCTTGGAAGACTAGGTACATAAAACTTAAAACATAAAAATAAATATAAAATTTATTTATTTTGTCTTTATATAGGGCTCTTAAATTCCATTTTTCTCATACATATGAATAGTATAACCTGGGGATAACATGAACGAAGGGATGAGATAAAAATACTAGTAAGGGAGTATACATAAGAATAAGGTTTTAGCATATGGGTTAGAAAGCATGAGATAATGATAAAAAAAGCATGGAACATATGGAATAATAAAATATAAATATGGGGTCATATAAACATGGAATCATAGTAATGTGTCATCAATATAAAATATGACTTTTGTATGATTCAAGACTAACCACCAAGATCATTTCACATAGTAACACATTCAAGGCTAACCACCAAGACCGCCACACATAACATATCCTAAGACTTAACTTTATCCAATTAATTGGATAAATATCTGGGAACAACCATATTAACTTTACATGTATATGTTTTTCACATAATGAATCATATATAATCAATCATATATAAACAAAAGGGTTACCAATGGAAAGGATTGGATACCACAATCATGCCATAAAGCATAACCAATGGGCGTGTCATAAAAGTATCTATGAAAGAAAGGAATTATAAAATACACGGAAATTAATAAGGTAAAATAGGTATATATCATGGTAAGTGATGTCAAATATAAGTGGAAACATTTAAGATACGTATTTGAGAAATTTTAGCATTAAAACATTTTTGTGCGATTTTAAGGAAAATACTATAGAGCTTTTAAAATAGAAAAGGGAACAATATTTTATATAAAACCATAAGTGAACCAAGAAGGTTTTTATAATAAAAAAATAATTTTATAAAGACAATGGTGGATTAAAATATAGGATATAGTGCACTTAAAATCGGGTAAGAATTCAGGAAGTCCCCTTAAAACAAGTTTGCTTATCGGGAAGTATTGAGGAGGGAATCACTTAAAAACATATATATTACTAAAAGAGAATGATGAAAGGGTATTGATAAATAAATTTGGTACATGTAAAAAGAATTTATAAGATTCACATAAAAATATAAGATAACTTCATTTTGGTAATAAGAAAGATGAGGCAACCCAAAGGTGTAAAGGAGGTTCGGGTAGAATTCCTTACGGATTATCAGCATGGTATCAGGTGTACCTAAGAAGGATTATTGAGAGAGGGAAGGTGTTTATAATCAATTATAAATCATTATGGAAGTATGTGATAGGTGAGAAATCATACCCCATCATTAGGTATTACACATAAAATGTCATAACATAGAGGACATTCTTGAATAAAAGTGAAATGGAGAGGATCCCTTACCTTAAATCCGATGGTGATATTTGCTTGAAATTAATGACCTGAATAATAAAATTACGTTCATTAATTAATAATTATAGAACATATTATATATGTAAAATATTTATTATAACCTTTTTAAGTTCATTTATAACCATTTTTATTTGTTATGAGGTTTAATTTCATTGTTTGGGTCTGTTTGCTTGCTTGGTTTTAATGATCGGTTTACTTATTTTCATGAACAGATAAAAATGTAAGATGAAAGTGGTTGTACAGAATTGAAGTTATATTTTATTATTTAAAATCCAAAAGGTTACAAGGTTGAAAATTTAATTTGTTTACTTGGATTGAATTTGAATCATTATATAAAACTTTAGTGATGGCCTTTTGGGTTACTTGGTGGGTTTTGACCATAAAGAACATGTTTTGTTTTATAAACCAAAACCATGTGTAAAAAAGGATTCCAAAACCATATATGAGTAATAATACATATATTATGTTCTGGTTCAACCATTAAAATGGTTTCATGACCAGAATTGAATATGGTAATGGAAATTGAAAACCCATCATCCTTGAATTTGGTAAATTAACACATCTCAGATGGTGTCTTTGCTACTAAAATAAAAGAAGAGTAAAGAAGAGATGATACTAACTTATTACATTATCATAAAAAAATTATAGTAAATTTATGTTACTGGAGTTCTCATAACATTTGGATGAGGATATGTAAGGATATAAAATAAAATAAATGAACTTGAAAAGAAAAAGAAGAAAAAGAAAAGAGGAATTTACCTCTTGATTCAATATTCCTTGAGAGCCTCTTAAGGGGAGAGGATTTGGTATTTTGAGGAGACAAAGGGATGTTGGAAGTGGGGGAGGATCTTGAGGATATATTTGAGTAGAATATAGGCAAGTCACAAGGCTTGAGAGGAGTTAATAGAAGAGGTAAGTATGGGTGGTATTTATAGTGGAGGAGAGGAGAGTTTTCATAATATTATAATCATTAGTTTATTATTTTTCCATAATACAAGAAATAGTGATGATTCCATGACCAAAAATAGTAATAAGCGCATTTCAATTCGAACCAATTGGGCTTACGTCATCAAATCATCATTAATGACTCAATAAATCCATTATTTTTCATTTATCGTAAATTATCGTATTTTACTATTCATAAAAAATTTAAGTGTTTTATAAAAATAAAAAAATTACCCCTAACGATTTTTTGACATGTAGAATCCAAAAATGAAATCCATTTTTCAAAAATAATTTTATAAATATGATTATTTTAATTTTTAATTAAAATCACAATTTACTCAAAAAATAACAATTTTAAAACATTTATTTTCTTATTCTTAGATATAGGTATATCGTAATTCCACTTGAATATTATTTATATACTACCATAGGTAAGGTTACTATTCATTAGGGTATATCACTATTAATAAGGGTAACATTATTATTCATAAGGGCATGTTACTATTCACTAAAAATTAAGATGGTCATATTAGACTCCAAATAACTTACTGATCACAACCGTGCATGTTAGATTTTTAAAATTCAAATCACATAAGTGAAAAAATTATGTTCAAAGGTCACATATTACTTAGTAGTTCATTGTTTTGTAATTTTATGTGATTATATGACATATTTATAAGAAGGAAATTTCCATTGAAAACTTTGGGTCGTTACAAAATGGTACTTGAGAATTATATGAAATGGGTAAGCCCAATATATCTTATAAATGGGGTGGACTAGATAGCACCGGGTGATCCTATTATAGCTTATACATGGGGTGTCCCAGATAGAAAATGGTGAGACTGTTATAGCTTATATATGGGGTGGCCCAGATAGTTCTGGGTGATACCATTACAGTTTAAAGTATGGGTGGGTCCATGATAGACCTCCAATGCATTGGGTATGGAAGTAGATCGTATGGTTATTCCATTTTTAATAGTGAAATGTTTGGAAGTTGACCATACAACTATTCCAATTAAAAGGGTTTTGAAAGGGTTTAATGAATATGATGCTCTAAGTAACCTAAAAGAGTTTTAATTATTTTCTATGGGTTTTAATGATTTTCATTGAGAAAAATATGTGTTTTCTTTTCATGTGAAAATGTTTTATTTCATATTCTCAAAGAACTTTTAAGATAAAGGTAAACATTATATGAGTTTTCATGTTTTTACTGAACTAATGGTTTCCTTTCTTTTTATACCCCTTACTGAGCTTTTTTTTTCATCTCAAGTCTTTAAAATGTTTTCATAGGGTTTAAGGATGGGTTAGGGAAAGGAAGAAGACAATTTGAAAGTCATGGATATTTTCCATGAAAATAATTCAGGATTTATTTTAAAAATTTTATATAATGGAAAAAATGGATACTGATCAGAATTTCCCACTTTGTATTTTATGTTTTTGATATGTATGAGTTATGGCCTAATTCTCTAAAAATCTAAACCTAAAAAGATCCTCAATATGAGAGAAAGTAAAATTATTAACTTAACTCAAGATTATGTAATGCTTAAGGCTAGTCCTTGTAGGTTTAGACTACTTGGAATATCCTCTAAGTGGGTGTTCTAGAATTTGGTTAGCATGTGCTTAGGCTATCCAAGCCAGTGGGCTGTGTCACATGCTTGGAGCTATCCTCCAAGGGGATGTCCCATACTATGGTCGATATGAATTTGGGCTATCTAAACCGGTAGGATGTGTTAGATATGTTTAGGGATATACCATTGAGTGGAATGTATCAGGAGGACAATCATGGTTCTTCCAGTATGGTTCTGAAGTAGGTAGAGTTTCTCTCAGCATGGTACCGAAGCAGGTAGATCCGATCTCTGAGGACCCAGATTTTGTTTGTACTGTGTGATATATTGTTGTTATATCTATACACTATTTACTTTCATGGAATGAACTTTTATATTTTATGAAATAATGTTAAGGGTTGTTGGTGGTGTCCCACTGAGTCTTGTGCTCACACTCTACTTGGGAATTTTGGTGCATTCATAACTAGGGATCCGATGAAGGGAAAGGGCCCTATGGTGGATGGTTGAGTAGGAAGAGTTGGATGATGTGGACATTCCTAGATAGAGTTTGAGTGGATATTTTTCTGCTGATTTTATTTACATGATTTACCCCATACCTTGGATCCTTGTTTAGCTTTGTTTATTTATTATAAGACATGTATTCCATATTTTAGTTTCCACACGCTACTCAGATTCTTTATTATATTATTTATTATTTATTATTTATCCTATGACATGATACTAAGGGAATAGTATCCCCACTGATAGACTTAAACCCTTGCTACTATTTGGAACCCTTTTACATATGGTGAGGTGCGCATGTGGTCATGTGGCACTTCGACTTAGACTCGGTGGTTCA
Source organism: Viscum album (assembly GCA_963277665.1). Classification (NCBI taxonomy): domain Eukaryota; kingdom Viridiplantae; phylum Streptophyta; class Magnoliopsida; order Santalales; family Viscaceae; genus Viscum; species Viscum album. Next base: position 2,015,380,076 of record OY728130.1, on the reverse strand, counting down.
GGTCAAGATGTTACACCTTAGTGTTGGGAATGTTTTGAAACATCATTTTGGGTGTTTAGAGTTGCCTATATGAAAAGTTTTGAACTTTGGAATAAATGATTTAAGTGTATTAAATGATTTGGGTTGTGTTGGTTTTTATGTAAATATTTTTATTGGTTTTAATTTAAAGGATAAGATTTCAAGTATGTTGAAATGCTTTGTTTTGGTGGTGTATCTTGTTACTAATAAGGATTTTGATGAATCTGTTTGGTATTTTAATGTGGAAAGAAGGCCTTGTTAGGAAATTTTGAAATGAGTTTATTATAGTTGTTTTATAAACTTTATTTTCTTGGTTTGTGGTTTTATATCCCTTGTATTTGGTTTTTGTATGGTTGGATTAAATTTGGTGTTTTGGTGATGTTTTAGAATGTGAACCCTAGAAAGGAATCATAAAGTCAATAAGGGAATATCTCAGGTAGTCGTTCTAGTGATCCAAGAGTTTTATTTCCAGTCTATAAATTTTTCCATACTCTATATGGAGTGGGGGGATCCATGTTCTTCTTGGATCATGGATTATGTGTGAGAGTTCCTAAACCTGTATCCACCAATGTTTTTTGGTGATCAAGGATACTAGGAGGTGACAAAGTGGCTATCTAAGGTTGAAGATATCTTAAAATCACTATAAACTCCTAAAAACTATAGGGATAGGTGAACCATTACTTTGTTCTAAATTTTGAGTTTGGATTGGTGGAAGATCACTATCCACACCCAACCATTTGAGGTGTTATCTTGGAGATATTTTAAGATTGCCTTCATCTAATGGTTTTATCCCATACAAGTGATAGTTGGAAAGGAATTAGGGTTCTTGGGTGTTTATTTGGTGAAAGACTATATTAAACGTTTCAATAGAATAATATCTTTCTTCCAAGAGTTTTCCATTGATGATTCGAAGAAGTCTTGGTTCTTTTCAATAGGTCTTCATCCAAATCTTAGTTTGGTTGTATTTCAGTCTATCCTGACTACCTATATGGAGGTGGTGTGTAAGGCTGCTATCCCTAAGGAATTTTTGTCAGGGTAACCCATGGTGGGTGATTCTTTGACCCCAACTAGTGTCATTAAGGTTGATCTAGCTAGTGAGAAGTGAGAGAAAGAGGGTGACGATGATGGGAATATATCTTATCAACTTGTCGTGTCTGCTTCAGTAAACCATAATCTAGTAGTGTGATTATAATGTGTGATTTCAGAACATGCTAAGCCCTATTGTTTGAGTACTCTGAGATAATTCCATATGTGTTTCCATATCAGTCACCTCTAGAGGTTTTGTAATCTGAATAGATGTGAGAAGAAGAAGTCTCAAACTCATATTTTATCCAAGCAGTTTTTTTGGGAATTGCTTCCACTAGATATTCAGAAGCAATTTTGTGGTTTTGGGGGTATTCTCTTTTATAATATTCCTTTTTTAGACCCTTTTATATATATTGTGTATACCCCATATCTTTTTATTTTAATTAATTAAATATCTTTTGGGCCATTTATTTTTTTATTTTGAGATGTTCATGCCATATTGATTTATTACGAATGTTTTCATTTATAAATGGTGTGGAACATGGGTTGATATTTTTTTTAAATAACATGGGGATTTCTTGGTTTATGGATAAGGTAATATGGAAATTTTTTTGGTTTATGATGATCATTTTCATTTATACATGGTGTGAACCATGGGTTGATATTTGTTTGGTGGATAACATGGGGATTCCTTGGTTTAGGGTTGAGGTAATATGGAAAATTTTTTGGTTTATGGTTCGATCATGAGATATACTTGTTTGATATTTTATTTTGGGATCACCATGAGTAGGTATTCCATGAGTTTGAACTTGGGATACCCTTTGTGTAGTTTCATGACCTAAGGGAAGAACCGTGGAATTTCCAGGTTGAGATATATTTTCATTTGGGGGTGTTTCCTCTATTTTTAGTCATATTCACTATATTGGTGATTTGGTCTGGTGAACTTTTGGACATTTATTGAGGATGTTCTCTCTTATGGTGTTTTGACCTGGTTGTCTATTGGTTAGAAAAATCTCATCCTTTCATCTGATGGTTAGTGGAAGCATGTTTGTTTTGGTGGCGATCATTCTTGGGGTGATCTTATCCATTGTTTCACCATTTTAGATGAATTATAAATGATAGAGAAGCATTTAGTAGGCCTAAGTTTATTTTCCTCATTATTGTGGTAGTTATTATCCAAGGTGTTTTGGGCTAGGATACACTTTTAATTATAATGCATGTGACCTAATATGTTACAAAGACATTGGTTATGTTTTTTTTCTTTGGTTTGAATTGATACCCAAGGAGAAGTTTTGAGTTATGTTAGGTGAGTATGATGTAACTCCAAAATCTAAATTAGAGTATAGGAGTGTTCATCCCAACATCTTATTTTTTTTGGATCCATTTTTTTCTTCTGGTGAGGAATTTACTTTAGTATTCATAGCGTTTCTTTGGTTTTTAAATATTTAACCATTTTGGATCAATCCTTCCTAGTAATGAGTTTTTCGTGTTTCGGGTTCATGGTTACAGGTTTAGAAGTTGGGTTGGTACTCAATTCTTTTCTTAAGGAGTAGTGTCCTTGGAATTCCCTATGTTTTTGATGACTTTATAGGGACAGAAATTGGCATGGTGGGGAAAATTATAACACCCTAAAATGTCACTTTCTTATTTATATTTATAATTTTAATTCCTCCCTTAAGTTTTAGGTGTCTTGAGTTTGAAATTTTATATTTTTAGCCATTTATAAGGCTAAATAGTTAGGTTCATAGTTTAGGAATCCATGTAGTAGAAACCATGCGACCTATGTAATTATTGATAGTGGTGTTCACATAGTTACCGCATAATTTTCTAAACTGTGCGACCTGATCAATTTTTGGTATTTTTTTATTTTAATATTTTTTTATTTGGGTATTCTCTCATACTCCTCCCCCATTCAATGATATTGACCTAAAAACCTCCCATGCTCCTCTTTTCCTCTTAAAAGCACCTTCACTATGAGATTTGAGTGATTTATTGGTGGTTTCTTCCACAGATTGAAAGGTTAAGGCATCTCCTTCCTTATATTCTTGGTTTCTCTCTATGTCTCCAATATTATCTAAACCTAGTTGATATTTTTTTCAATTTCTATGATGAGGTATATTCTAAATTGGGGGTTTTGGTTTCTAGGGTTTTTGAACCCTCTCTTAAGATATAATCTAGTGGCATTTGTTAAAGACGGTATGGTTACACTGATTGAGGTAGGTTTTTCTATTTTATTTCCTTTTATTTAAGAGTTATATGGATGGTTAATGTTTAAAATGTGCTTTTGAACTAAATTAATGAGGTATATGATATCTAGATTTATTTTTTCAAAGGTTTTCCATGTTTTTTTGGGTTTTCCTTTATCAAAATGGGTGAATTTCACTATTCAATGGAAATTTGATTTCAAATTTTGTTTTATACATTATAAGTATTTTATAAAATTAAAATATTTATTTTCTCCAAGAAAAATTATTGTTCATGATGTTTTGGGCCAAGTGTAATGACTAAATTGGAAAGTTTTCTTATTTTAAAGGGGTTTTATTATTTTAAAAAAGGGATGTGTTTGACTTATGGAATTTTTTAGTGGAATTTGTTATTTCTTTTGATTTTACCTTTTTTTTGGTTGTGATTGTCCTTTTAATTAAACTTGGATTCCAAAAGGTTTTAAAAATGGATTTCCAAAGTTATAAATCTTGGTTTAAAAGAAAATTACCATTTTACACCTTACAAGAAAATAATTTTATCGATCGATGGTTACAACATTATTGATCCCTATTTTTACCTTTTGTTTATTCATGTGTGCATGTGTTAATTATTAAATGATTTGTGATTCATGATATACATTTGGGAATGTAGATCCTTATTGAAGGAGGTGTGTTGGAGGTGAAATTTATTTTATTGTCATGATTTTATTACCTATGGGTTATGTGGTTGTCATGAGATTGATATTGGCTTGATAGTTGCCCACCTTAATTATAAATTACATGAGGAACCCTTGACTACTAAGTGGGATATTGAGGGACATTTTCCTTAATAGTTAAGAGTTATTCACTGGCTAGTATCCCATATTTGAATATTATGACCTGGATAGGGGATGTGTCACTAATGAGTCTAGTTATAAGAGAAATTTAGGTGATGAATTGTGTGACCGTTGACCTATAAATAGTTGGTCCTACCTAAACATGTCAAGTATTATTACATTAGTCCATATGATGTTGCCTCATGATGTGTATCATATGTGATTCCTATTTATTATTTATTATCATGTGAATTTCTTATTTATTGGATTGATATTACCTTGATTCATTGGTTTCTTTTATAGTTTAGTTTTGATGGTGAATATTTTTACTCTATCCTATTATTGTCATTCATTTATGAATTTCCATGGATTTAAATTATATTATGTTTTAACCTTGTTCCTTACTTTTATTTGAGGAGTGTATGGTAAAGTTTTTCAAAGGAAGAAAAAGTATAGGGGTTTTAAAAGTGTTATAATTTATTTAAATGCCTTATAAATTTATTTTAAAACCATGTGAATGGTTTATTTTCAAAGTTTTTGTTTAAATAAAAAGGGAATGTTTGACATAGGTTTTCAAAGGAAAATTTTGTAAAATGGGGGTGTTTAAGTGTTTTTTATTTTCAAACCATAAATATGAAAATAAAACCTATTTGATCATATTTATTTTCAAACTATAATTATTGATTTATTTTATAAAAGTAATGAAGTGGAATATTAATAGTATTCTACTGGGTGTTAGATGACACCCTACACACTCACATTGGTGGGTATGTAGTCTTCATGCATTTTGAAAGTCTATTAGGTTTTGGATTATAGGTTGGATTTCTATTGATCTCCTTTGGGATGCAGGTGATGTTGAGTTATAGAGATGACTTGAGAGTCACATTCCATTGTTGGGGGTTTGCATCTTGGGTTCGTTTGATCAGTTTGGGTCATGTAACGTAATGACCACACCAACATCCCATTTTGTTTTATCTTTGATTCCTTTTTATGGGGTGAAAAAGATTTATATAAAATGGTTTATTTAAGTAGAAAATATTTTACCAAAATATTTTGGTTATCACTTATAGTTATGCCTTATTTGGTTGGATTTTTTCATTGCTTTTTCTTATTTAAAGGGAATGGTTATCCCATACATAGAGACACCATATCGGGTTCTTGGTTGGAATTTATTTTTTATTCTTGTTTTCTTGAGGGTGAAATTGTCCCATGTTACAACCCTAGAAAAGTGAGACCCAAATGGATAAATGTTACTACCCATGTCAACAAGGTGCATATTTATTTTTATGAGCCTTCCTGATTAGAACTCCATAGTTAAGCGTGCTTAGCTTGGATTAGTGGTCAGGATGGGTGAACTCCTAGGAATTTTCTCAGGGTGTGTATGAGTGAGGAAAACACGCACTAAAATAACATGTGTTGGCATGTAGGAATAGCCATTAGATTTATAATTAACCCTAATGGGTAATAGCATGTGGTGTACTAGGAAGGTAAATGAGGTATTGAAAGAGACCCATGGGGTTATATTACTAGGTTCATGGACCAGATAAGGTTGGGTCATGACAAATAGTATCAGAGTAAATACCTAGCTTGAAGTGTAGAGGTACTTCCTGAGTTTTAGGTGTGGGGTCCACAATGAGGGCATTGTTCTTTAAAGGGGTGGAGAATATATCACCACTAGAAAATTGAGACTTAAAAGGCTAAATGTTACTACCCATGTCAAAAAGGTGAACCTTTATTTTAGGAGCCTTTCTGATTAGAACTCCATAGTTAAATATGCTTGGTATCGAGTAATGGTTAGGATCAGTGACCTCCTGGGAAGTTTCTCAGGGTGTGTGTGAGTGAGGATGAAACACACTAAAATAAAATGTGTTAGCCTATGGAGACAATCATTAGTTAGATAAATAACTCCAATGGGTAATAGAATATGGTGTAATGGGAAGGAAAACAAGGTATTGTAAGAGACCCATGGGGACAGATGACTGGGTTCATACACTGGGTAAGGTCAGGTCATGACAAAGGTCCCTATAAATCTAAGGTTTGGAGTAAAAAATGAGTGAATTGTGCTTTAAGGGGGTGGACAATATAACACCCTTGGAAAAGAGAGACTTAAAAGCTAAATATTACTACCCATGTCAATAAAGAATCCCTTTATTTTTGAGATATTACCTGATTAGAACCCCATAGTTAAGCGTGATTGGTTTGGAGTATTGGTAAGTATTGGTGACCTCCTAGAAAGTTTCTCAGGGTGCATGTGTTTGAGGAAAACAAACACTAAAAGAACACGTGTTGGCCTATGGAGATAGTCATTAGTCTGAAAGGTAACCCCAATGGGTAATAACCTATGGTGTGTGAGGAAGGAAAAAAAGTTATGAAAATATACCCATGGGGTTATAAGACTAGGTTTATGGATCGAGGAAGGTCGGGTCATGATAAAGGGACCTGAGAATAAGAGGAGTTGATTGAGTGTATTGAGAGGATACTCAACTTTATGAAGACTCCTAAGGACTCTAAGGTGGGTTTTACCATGTACATGCTTGAGGGACTGAGAAAGAGGTGGAGAGACTCTATTTTGGGGAAAATCATTAGTATGATATGTAACCCTAATGGGTAATAGCCCATGGTGTGCTGGGAAGGGATCTGAGGTGTGGATTAAACAACAAGGGTGTTGTACTTTAAGGGTGTAGAGAATATAACACCCTTAGAAAAGTGAGACTTAAAAATCTAAATGTTACTACTCATGTTAAAAATTCACCCCTTTATGTTTGGGAGCCTACCTAATTATAATTACATAGTTAAGTGTGATTGTCTTGGAGTTGTGGTCAATATGGGTGACCTACTAGGAATTTTCTCAGGGTGTGTGCGAGTGAGGAAAACACACAATAAAAGAACACGTTTTTTCCTTTAGAGACAGACATTAGTTTAATAGGTAACCTCGATGGGTAATATCCTGTGGTGTGCTAGGAAGGAAAAAAAGATATGACAAGAGAACCATGGGGTAAGATGACTAGGTTCATGGATCGAAGTAGGTTTGGTAATGAAAAAGGTCCCCAGGAATCTAAGGAGTGGTTTGAGTAGATTAAGAGGATATTTAACTTTCTAAAGACTCATGAGGACTCTAAGGTGTGTTTTACCACATACATGATTAAGGGACTAGGAAGGAGATTACGAGACTCTATTTTATGGAAAATCATTAGTTTGATAGGTAACTCCTATAGGTAATATCTTTTGGTGTGTTGGGAAGGAAAACAAGGTATAAAAAGAGACCCATGGGGTCAGATGACCAGGTTCATGGATCAAGAAAGGTCAGTTCATGATAAAGGTCCCCGATAATATGAGGAGCGGATTGAGCATATTGAGAGGATATTAAACTTTTTGAAGACCCTTGAAGACTCTAAGGTGGGATTTTCTACGTATATACTTGAGGTACTAAGAAGTATATAGTGGGACTCTATTATGCAATCTAATTTGCATGAGGATCTTACCTAGGATTATTTCAAGAAAATATTTAACTAGTAGTTTTATTTTGAGATGTTACATGTGGAAAACACCTAAGAGTTTCTAACCTTAGATAAAGGGGAGTGTACCATTCTATAGTATTCCACTCACTTTGTTAAGTTGTTACACTTGGAACCAAAGATTATTACTAATTATTACCTGAAAACACGAAGGTTTGAGATGGGGATAAGGGCCAATATCTAGTCAATGCCAGTTCTCACATGCCTTCCAAATTTTGTAGAGGTTGTCGATAAAGAGGATATGGTAGAGGAATAAATAGCTAGGATAATAGGATTATATGGAGTTATAGTTGGTGCATTTGTTAGATAGGGTGTGTCTTCTTAAAAAAGGAAGTGAAAAGGTAACTAGTTTTCTTCAGGACTAGTTTTAGAGGATTCATCAGGACAATGATAGGTTATTTTATATTTGTGTGTAAGGTATGGTTATACCAATCCTAATTCTATAGAGGATCACAGTAATTTTCATTATTGTGGAAAATCTGGCCATATGAGGCATTTTTGTAGAAATATGTCCCATGGAAGTAAGACATGATCCACTTTCACCAAGGGTTCATAGGTTTGTTATGATGCTTCCAAGGGTGGTGGGTCTTATCCTCAATCCATGGGGGATGTTCATCTGGCTAAGAAAGCATAGGAATGAGCTGATACTAAATTTATTTATGCAGTGGAGTATGCACTAGAGGATTCTGAAGAAGGATCAACTAATATTAGAGGTATGGTGTTTATTTCATATTATATGGTGTTATATTTGTTTGAAATAGGTTCTACTCATTATTTTATATCATCAAAGTTAACTAGAATTTTGGGATTGTGTTTCGAGATTATGTCATTCTTGTTGGATCTTTCCACACCTTTAGGAAAGAGTTAAAAATGAGTAATGATAGCAGACTTTGAATTGGTATGGGATTTCTTGGTTCTTAATCTTGATATCTTCGACTTGATTATCAGAATGTATTGGATTATTAGTATTAAGGCTCAAATTGGATGTTATCATTATCGAGTTTAGTTTTTATCTCCTAATGGATTCACTCATGTATTTTAGGGTGAGTGGGATTATAGGTCTGGGAGAGTGGGACCTTTTGTTCCATATATTGGAGGGATATCATGTCAATTTTCAGAGTTTTTTATTGATTCCATTGATCCTTGTTTGAGAAATCCACTTCCCATGGTGGTGTGTGCATACCACGAGGTATTTCTAGATGATTTCCTAGTTTAACACCATAGAGACAGGTTGTTTTTACCATTTAATTGCTACTTGATACTATGCCCATTTCTATTCCATCCTATTTCATAGATCCTACTGAGTTACAAGAACTTAAGGTTCAACATGCATACCTCGATGTTAATGGATTTATTCATCCCAGTGTTTCACCATGGGGTTTTCCTATCATATTTTCTAATATGGAATACAATAGTGTTAGTCTTTGTGTAGATTATAAAAAGTTAAATCATGTGACCATTAAGAACAAATATCCCTTTCCCATGATTAATGATCTATTTGATTATATCAAGGGAGAAAATTGGTTTTCAAAGATTGACCTTTGGTTAGGGTACCACCAGTTGAGAGTATGAGAAGAGGATATACCTAAGACAACATTTAGGAGATAGTATGGTATTTTTAAGTTTCTAGTTATGCCATTCGGTCTCTCAAATGCTCCAATAGTATTTATTGATCTGATGAATCAGATCTTTCATTGGGCTTTAGATCCTTTTATTGTTTTGTTCATGGATGATATTTTGGTATACTCCAAGTTAGAGGAGGATCACATGGAATATTTGTATATCATTATTATAACCTTGTTGGAACACTTTTTTTACAATAATCTTTCCAAGTGTGAATTATGGATTGAAGAAGTAAAGTTTTTAGGGAATGTTTATCTGATAGGGGCATCTCAGTAGATCCTGAAAAGATATAGGTGGTTATTCACTAGGATCAAACCCTAAATGTGTTTGAGACCTAGAGTTTATTGGGTATGGATGGATATTATAGGAAGTTCATTCAGGATTTTTACAAGATTTCATATCTGATGATAGATTTAACATGAAAGGGTGTAAAGCCCTCACAGGATGATAAATGTATAAGATCTTTTGAGGAACTGAAAAAGGGGTTGGATTCATCTCCGATTTTTATTCTTCTGAAACCAAGTTTGAGTTATTATGTATTATGTGATTCTTCTCATATGGGTTTGGGGTGTGTCTTGATGTAGGGAGGATAGGTTGTGGCCTATGGATCTCACTAGTTATATCCTCATGATAAGAAATACCCGATCCATGATCTTGAGTTGGAAATGATTATTCATGTACTCAAAATGTGGTGTCACTACCTCTTTGTGGAGCAGTTTATGATATATTTTGATCATAAAACCCTGAATTATATTTTCACCCAGAGGGATATGAACTTATGAAAAATATTTTGGTTCAACTATATTTAAACTTTCAATTTTTATATTTCTTATACCCCTAGAAAATGTAATGTTGTTTTCGATGTCTTGAACATGAAATTACCAACAAAATCCATGAAGGAATCAGTGGAAGAGTTCTCTCTAATGAGTTTTTCTGTTAAGATGAAATTGGGAGTGGAAGAATATGGTGGGAAGGTTTAATTGGATTCGAAAAAGGTTTAATCATTGTTTGATAGTGGGTTTGGATTGATAAAGTGAATTAAATAGATTTATAGTGCTTTAGTGAAATCCTAAATGGTCGGGAGACCTCAAGTGGGAAGTCTTGGTCTCCTAACAATTCTTTTTGTTTTAGAAGTAGGTTGGTTGTTCCTTTTTCTATAAGGTAGGATTTAATGGGTAGTGGACACCATTCTTGTTGGTTTGTGCACCTTGGGACTATGAAGATGTATCATGGCATGATACATCGATATTAGTGTCCAGTGACAAGATAATTGATTATGGATTTTGTATCGTGGTGTCTTATGTGTTAGAGAATTAAGGTGGAGCACTAGAGACCTAATGGTTTTTTATAGAACATACCCATTTTGGTATAGAAATGGGATGAGATATCCATGTAATTTTTTATTGATTTACCTCATAATCCTAGCGGGAAGGATGTGATTTGAGTGATCATAGATCAAATCATGAAATCAGTGCATTTCCTCCCTATCAAGGAGATGATAAAAATTGTGAATCTTGGGTAATTGTATGTATGATAGATTGTGATACTTCATGGGGTTACCTATGTGATTGTTTTTGATAGTAACTAGTGGTTCACATCTAGGTTTTGGAATATTTTTCAATAGGAAATGGGCTCCCGATTGAAATTGAGCATGGAATATCATCCAAAAAATGGATGGATAAAAAAATAGTGCTATTAAGGTTATTAAGGATACACTATGATCTTATGTTCTTGATTTCTATTGTTCTTGGGAAAATAATTTACCACTGGAAAAGTTTTTCTATAAAAATAGTTATCATCCCTTGATTAGGATAACCCCTTTTGAGTCATTATTAGGGAAAACATATATAAATCCCTTGTTCTAAGAAGGGTCGTGAGAGTGATACTTGGTTAGATTGAGTATTTCTTAGGAAATGAAGGAAATGGTGAAGTTTATTTGGAAGGGTTTGGCCATGACATAGAGTCATCAGAAATTCTATGTGTATCATCATTGTCAGATTCTAGAGTTTGAGGTTAGTAATTGGGTTTTCATTAGAGTTTCACCTTGATTGGGACATCATCAGTTGGGTAAGCAAGGTAAGTTGACATTGAGGTTTGTTGGCCCCTTTGAGATTGTGAAGCATCTTGGAAAGGTGGTGCATCATTTGGACTTACCATCTTGTTTGAATTCGATACACGATGTGTTTCATGTATCCCATATTAGGAGTTATCATTTGAATCCTTCCCATGTGATTTAATGGGAGAATGTTGATCTTGTGCTTGACACCACTATAGATGAGAAACTAGTTTATATTATAGATCATCAAGAGTAGATACTACGTAGTAAAAAAATTCCCTTGGTCCTTGTACTGTGGAACTATGGATGGGATATATATGAGATGTAGGATCATGAATTGTTTATGAGGTAGTAGTAGAATTCCCTTTTTTAGAGTTTAGGATCTTGAGGACTTTATGAGGATAAAAAGTGTTTATGGTGGGGAGAATTGCAACATCCCATTCTTTTAGGTATTTCTTGACCCTTTTTTGATCTAAATCTCAGGGTTGTATGTTTTTTTTGAATTAATGGAGTCTGGTTATAAATTTTTCAAATGTTTTAGAGGGTTATATTTGGGTTTATAGGGATTCATAGTGGTTTGGAGATTTTTAGAAGAACCTAGAATATGAACTACCTGCTAGAGACATTCACACCGTGAACTGGTTACACAACATGAATCCATTATAGGTAAGATACCATAAGTTTGGTTCAAAGTATGAAAAATTAAAAGCCTTGAAACCATTTCACAATGTGAAATTGTTGAGATTAGGATTTTTAATCTGAGGCGACACCTTTTTCAGTGTATATGAAACTCTATGGAATTCACACTATAAAAGAGATTCATGATGTGAATTGTTTTAGTTCTATGGTTTTTATCACCCTACATGCCTAAATCTTTTTCCATTCAATTTTCAAGCCTTAATCTCAAACCCTAGGGAAATTATGGGTGATCTATATCCTTCTGGATCACTCCATTTAGTGTTTGATCTCTGTGGAGGTTGCATCTCTTCTCCCTAGTAAGCGGTCTTTCTTCTTCTTTTCTACCATTTATTATGGCAATGACGTTGGCTATGTCTTTGGATTGTATTGTTACCATTTTTTGTTTTTTATCAATCTTATTTAGTTTTCCTTTGTTCCTTGTATTTTAGAGGTTGATCTTCTTATTCTCAATCTATATTTTCAAAGGTGATTAGGTTTCCTCCATTCTTGAGGTACAAGGGGTTAATTCTTGAATTGATTTATGTTCTTGTCAAGTCCATGGTCTTATTCAAAGGAAATGAATTATTTGAAATTGGAATGGTTTTTTGGATGAGATTCATTTTTTAAAGGGGTTTTCTCTAAAAAAGGATTTGTTTACACCATGTGTTTGATTAAATTATTTAAATGGTTATTTTGGTTTTGAAATGGGTTTTCATGCTTAAAAGAGGAAAGGTTTTTATTTGAAAATTATTTATTAAACGTGATCTTGTTTTTTAATGGGTTTTGATAAACTTAGTACATTGGGTAACCTTGAGTGCATCAGGAAATAGAATTTTCACTCTTTGTGTGTGTAACACCATAAGTGGTTTTATGTCACTTTAGTGTGTGTAATGCCACTAGAGGTTTTATATTGGTTGGATCCACCTTAGTCCTAGATTAGCGATTTTCTTTCATGTCTCATATGTATACCCGTAGTTTAGAGCCCAAATGGTGTTCTTTGTCATTTATGATTGGTTTATCACATGATGATATTTTCATGGTTATTTTATCACATTTTTATCTTATGGTGTATCCATGGTTTCTTACCTATTTTATTTTATACTTAACATATTGTTGGATTTGGTGAATAGGAGATGCTTTATGAAAACCAAATTAATGTTTTAAAAAATGGTTTTATTTTAGGAAAATGATTTGTAAACTGGATTTATTTTAAAGTTAGAACTGATGCATTCATAATATTAGAGTTTGTATAGATTATTTGGTGGTATCCTACTAGGATAAAGATCACACCCTACTTTTTCCTTTGGGTTGTTGTAGATGTTGTTTTGTAGGACTCAGGTATAGGTAAGGGAATTACATAGCATACCGGTTTTTCTTATTATCATCATCTTTGTAGTGGGATGGTTTGGTGGTGAAGGATGGTTACACATGGACTTGTCTTGTTTTATCTTTCTAGTTTATCCTATTTAGATTAAATTTGTAAGTCTCGTGTATATGTTCTATTACTTTTGTGTTATACCTTATTGGTTTTCCTTGTTTATATTTATCATGAGACATGTTTCTTTTGCTTTGTTGTATTTCACCATAAGGCAGACCTTCTTGGGTGACTTATCTAGATGACCTGGGTTGGTTTGTTACAAATTGGAATCTGATCCAATACTAAGCCTAAAGTGTAGAGGCACTACCTGTTTTTGAGGTGCGGGGTCCATAATAATGGAATTTTGATTTAAATGGATGGAGAATGTAACACCCCTAGAAAAGTGAGACTTAAAAGGATAAATGTTACTACCCATATCAACAAGGTTCCCCATTATTTTTTAGAGCCTACCTAATTATAACTCCACAATTTCTCATGCTTGGACCAGATTAGTGGTTATGATAGGTTAATTCCTGGTAAGTTTAGCAGGGTGTGTGTTAGTAATGAAAACACAAACAAAAAGAACATGCATTGGCCTATGAGGAAAATCATTAGTATAATAAGTAACCTGAATGGGTAATAGAATGTGGTGTGATGAGAAGGAAAAAAAGGTATTAAAATAGACTCATGTGGTCATATGAATAGGTAAATGTCCCAGGGATGGTTGGTTTATGAAACCCCATGTGGTCACTTTGATACTTTGAAAATGGTTTCCATCCTGGGGTGATCAAGAACGCACCTCGGGCCTTATGGTGGGATGACTAGGGTGACATGTCGTGTTAACTTAGGTTGGTTTGTTAGACATGTTTTTATTATTTTGGAAAATTAATGTAGGGATTTATAATAGAGTATTTTCACTATTTATCATATTTTAATTAACAATAGAACTAGATAAGCTCTTAGGAAGTGAGGATACAATGATATTTGTGTGTAAATCATCAGGGATATTGAAACCCAAGATGTCCAAGCACTCTATATATCCAATCATCTTGATTACATGTGGCCCATATGGCCCCGAATCTCCAAGATTGCATATGAATAGTGTATTGGAGATCTCATATCTCTATGATATCTATCTCTTGATAAATATTATAAAGGTGAGACATGATTCTATACACATCCTTATCCCCATGTTGCTTTTAAAATCTCACTGAACATGGATGATAACATGAAACATTGGATATTAGTGGAATCATCATTTAGTTTCATGTAGAGAGACAATTATTCCCCACTAGCCTCTTTACCAATCTATTTAGGAATAGGGAATTCCAACATGTATGATTTATGATCATGGAATAGTATAACACGAAAGCACCTATACCATTCCTGTAAATTTAATATGGTGAGAAGGCGATCCTTATCTAATTTATTTCATAGTGAAAATAGTTGATGTTGTATGGTTTTCCATTTATACAACAAGTAAGAGCATATTTTTAGTACTTTATCTGGATCACAAAATTAGATAAAAATTTAATTTATTAATCTCTCTCACTATTTTATCAAAACCCAATACCCCTCACCATTGGTTTCATAATATATAGTCATGTGGATATCATAGTGGAAATGATCCGTATTTCCCTTCTCATAACCCAAGTGAGGGCCTGGCCAATTACTTGAAGGTATTTTGTTAGGTAAATATTTTCCAACTACATTAAATCATAGCCCATTCATCCATTGAGTGGAATATCCAATCCTAAATTCATGGACTTGGATTTCCTCAATAGTTTCCTCTATATTTACACCATGTCTAGTGAAGGATACTACTCTTGATGTGAATTTGGTTAATTAAAACCAAAAACTTTTTTAGAAATCCCCATTAAATGGTAGTGTCCCAGAGAGGACCAAATCAAACACTATAATCTAGTGGTTCTATTCTAAATCAAGTAATGGAAGATTATACTAACTTAATTTTTTAATTGAGGTAATTGATATTTATATGTAAATTTCCCATTTTTTATCTTATAAAATTCTTGTTAATATTAAATGTATTTTAATTAAATGACAAACCATGTCTTGATAACATTTATACATAGTTCAATTTTATTTTAATTATATATTGTATGCTTTTTAATTCATTTTATTAAGTGATCACAATAAAGTATCCATATATAATTGACCAAGAAATTGAAAAAAATAAAATAATAAAGTGGTATGATCATGAGTTTTTCTAATGGTTGGTTTATCTATTGGATGATAAAATAACCCTTTACCCTAGGGAATAAAATCTTGGAACCATGTCTAGTTTTATTTTTAGCATTCCTACTATGCTCCCATGTACCTCATGGGTTTATTTCACCCTAGCTCCAAGATTGAACCACCTCTACTCATTTGGGATCTTTATCCTTTACACATGTATTTACTCACATGTAGGTGAGGGGGACTAATGGATTGATTAAAGGGGTTTACATAAAAGAAACCATGGGTACACAAACCCTCACATAATAAAAAGGGGTCGACACACATAGCATCAGTTTATTTTAATAATAATTAATTAAAAAAAACTAATCACATACACAGATCAGTCTAAGATCATGATCGTCCATACACATGAAACAAATACATATTTAATAAAGTAGAATTTATTTCAATCATTCTTAATTAAGTTAAAATGTGATTGAATCAATTAATTATATTCATTAATTAATCGATTCATTTATATTAATTTACATCCAAATTTAATTCAATATTACCATACTTAATAATTTTAAATAAATTAGATAAATTAATTTTATTTAAAATTAACTAAGTAAAAAGCATGTACTTGGAGGCAACATGGTGAGTACCTGTAAAAACTACCTGATTTGTATTATAGTAGTATACTGTCTACTCATATGACATATAACATGCACATCATGTCATGTAATTATATAGTGTTCACTATCAATCAATGAAACATAGACACATGTAATTTACATAGCTTGTAATACTTTTAATACATGTGAAGTAGTCAACATATTTTGACCATACATGGTACATAGTTACAAATATTTCATTAAAATTAATTAATAATTTAATATATATAAATCCCATCACATGATTTATACTATCAATAAATGATACATAGACACATGTTTATTAGTATTAAATGGAATAATTAATTAATTTTACTTTATGGATAACCAATTACTATACACAACATGTACATTCTAACTACTCATCCTGTATGTATCTTCACTATCTATCCATGACACACACTTGAGGACTGGGTGTTTATGTTGGATCAAAATATTTATGAGGTACACAACATGTATGGGGGTTTCTCATCGTGTGACCATAAAGTTACACAGTTGTTAGTTACACATGTTGTGTAATAAATACATGATGTGTCGTTGACTATGTGTTTTATACCATGAAAATATGTGGACTACATGACATGTAAGTGAGTTACATGATGCGTAGTCCAAAAAACCATGTGCTAGAATAGCCTAATCAATACATGACATGCATTAATCCACACCATATGTATTTACTATATGACGACCTAGATATATTTAGTTTCATCTTAGTGTAGTGTACACAGTTACATGATGTGTACCTACAGGCTATACATTGTGTACTCTTATGTTATCCAACTATAATTTTTAGCACCTATGGATGATTTCTTCATATGTTATTCATATATAATTAATTCATTTTTGATTATATGAGTGAAAATAAATAATAATAATAGAATATAATGATATTCAGATTTAAATAATTATTTACTAGAAATGAAAACTAAAAAGTAAATTCATAAATCAATCAATGATCAATAAATAAATATAAATTGATATGTGACCACTATGATACCACTTAAAGGTTCCAAATGTAGTAAAAGTGTCTATTGGGTATTATACAACTCATATTTTTTTCACAATTGATGAATAATCCAAGTTGTACATGATAATTATTAGTTAGAGACAATAGATTTAATTCGAAAATTAATTAACATAAATGCTAGAACCAAGAATACTATATCATCTCATACAATTTATAATTAATTTAAGTGGATTAATAATTAGCCTATTTTGGAATTATTTCTTTTTTAATGATTTGGTAGACCACTTATTGATAAACCATTGTTTCTGCAATAGGATTCAAGGGTATAATCCCTTTAGAAATGATCCAAACGTGCTTCATATACCTCCTAACATTGATATAGAAATCCTTGGGTGTTAGTGCAAAATAATCCAATGCTTGAATCATTCATTATTGATCTCCACAAGAATATATTCAAAGGGAAATGATTATTTTGTTCTCTCTAGAATCAATAGGATGGAGAAGTAGGACCACACTCTATTCTTGAGAGAATTCTAGGAGAGGAGTTCTCTAGGGATTGAGATAATTCTCTCTAGAATTAATTATGCACAATGATTGGAAAAGTATATATAGGCTTAAAAAACAAAATAATGAGTAATTTATAAACCTAGATTTAGAGAATAAATACTTTCACACGATCCTTTATTATTCTCTTAATCCCTTATGAACTTCATGTCTAAATAATAATAATAATAATATTATTATTTACTTGATATGTGCTAAAATCATGGATAATGAAATATTATTTTATTGAATAAATAAATTAATATTTATTCAAATAATATTCAATGTGTAATTTATCACCGATCCATAAAACTTGGTCTACCAATCCTCATTAATATTCATCAAACCTTTAATAGTGACTATTTATTAAATAAATAAATATCACTACATTATCAGGCTATAAATAAATATTATATTTAGTAAAATAGTAAATAAATGTTTATTAAATATTAAAATCACATATATTCTCTCAATAATAAATCAATAAATAGTTGTGATCAATTAAACATGAATAATTATTAAACCATATACAAATATCATATTTATTCAACATGTTAAATTCATATAGAATTTAACAAAGGTAGGGAATACACTCAGTGTGTGACCATCTAGGACTCTTTCTCAATGAAATTAGGTTCTTACACTTAAATTACATGGTTATAAACTAACAACACACCAAGGAACCCATAGAAAAATAAGTTAAATGCTGTAATGAAAATAAGTGCATACGAACAAATACTATGTAATATAATTCCTTTATCATGATATATCTAATCAAGCCTATTTCATACTAGTGTCATTAGCCTATGTGTTCGATTCCTTTTCTTTGATTTTCTAGAAATGAAACTAATAAAATAATTCCATGTACATTTACTTAATTATATTGTTCCATTTACATAAAAGGACATAATACATCAACTTCTATTAAATAAAAAAATAGAAAAATCCTTTCACACATTATTAATTAATACATATAACTTGTGACACACCATAATTACCATGAACATATGTCCTCTCATTTTTGGTTAGTACATCAAAGCATGTGAAAAATAATATTCAATAATAATAATCTTAAAGTCCAAGGACCATTAACCACATTAAAAAATAGGAACATCCAATGACAAATATAAATATTCATTTCCTACTAGCGGTCCATATTCTCATAACCTCCTTTATTGAGATTACCAAGAGCATACACCATGAAATTTTTTCTCAATGTCCCATGAGTATCCACCCCTAATAGATTGTATCTTTTATGTCTCGTAAAATGATATAATCTAACCATAATATATATATATATATATGATTACTGTTATAAAACTTCTAAGTTCTCATCATAGAAGGGAACTTCTACGACCTTTCATTTCAACAACACCCTTAGGACTTTATCACATTAAATTTATACATAAGAACAATCAAAATGTTATAGGGTATTTATTAATATTCAAAACCATGGATACATGAATCATAAAGTATATATAATTTGGTTTTATGACACAAAATACAACAAATTTAGATGCCAACAACCCCCATCAAGATTAAATATAATAAAAACAAAGAGGATAAAATTATGAGGTAAATATGACTTGGTTGTGAATTGGTCTTGGTGTACATTCTCAGGTTAGAGAATTGGTCATACACCTAGGTGGAAAGTGTGATGCGATATCTGTTTTATGTGTGTTTTTGTGTGATGTTTGATACAAAATGTCCAATTTGGGTTGCGACCATCGCCTATATATATAAGAGGGGACCACATCATAAATGCACATAATACGCCTATATGAATATAGTAAATTAAATATCACACTTTTCATTCAAATCTTACACTATTTTTAGTAAGTCCTGAGCGCCACTCTCTTTTCAGCACTGGGTGCAGGATGACTGAGTGCAGAAGTAGGGAACAAGTAACAGGGCATGACTAATTAGGTGCATAATAACTTTTTGAATGAAATAAAAGTGTAAAATTTTGTGTAATGGCCTTTTCATATGCTCCTAAGCATGATAAATTGGATGCCATGATCTAGGTCCTATAACCTAGGCATGAAGAGCTGGGTGATATTTCATACTTAGTGAAAATTTCACTCGCTTATTTTTGTGACTTGTATTGTGCTCTCACAATTTCATTCCCTATATATTATCTAACATGTCACAATATATCTGACTCTATTTACTTCTCTTATATTAAATGTTTTTATCTTGAAAAAAAATTCTCTTATGAGGAAACAACTCCTCATATCAAGTAAAATATTGAAAGCATTAATTTTAGATGAATTATACAGTGCCAAAAATATATGACATCCATCACATAGACTCCACCAAAGAATTATCAAGACTTTCAAATATCATATTTCTTTACATTATATTTCTATAAGTTTTTGAGTGATTATGCAATCCATTTTACAAACCATAATTTTTCATCATCCTAATTTACCCACTACCCGAGTCTTGTGCGGGAAAATATTTCAACATATGGTATATTTATAGAGGAGGATTATATGGACCCAAAAAATATCATGTGGTATATGATGGACACTATTGACAATCAAAACCCTCATCTAGAGACACATACACATTAACACACATTGATTTATCATCAGACAACTAATAACAAAATCCAAGGGTAGAATGAGGGAAGAAGCCTTCATCCTGAAGACACATTCAAGCCCAGGTGGTTGTGGTATTACTGGGTCTATGTGAAAAGTTTTAAAACCATATTCAAGCTATAATAATTTATGAGGTTTTATGGGTGTTGTAGACATATGCCTACAAGAATGAGGATACCATTATATATCTTCTCAGCCAGTGGATTTATAAGGGCCCAGCCTTAAACATTACTTAATCTTGACTTATTACAAGATTACACATTGATGATCTTTTCAGGTTTAGAGTTTTAGAGAATTATATCATAAATCATGCATTACATTCCACATTTAAACAAAGTGGTTACATAAAAGATAATATTCATTTTTCCCCATAAACGGAAACATATTTAAAACAAAAAATGGATTCTTTCATGACACTTCCTTGACCCTATCATCACATCATGTACCTTTCCCTTGACCTGTGAAAAACATTTCAAAAACTTGGGATGAGAATAAAAAGCTCAGTAAGGGATATAAAAGTACGAAATGAAAACATTAGTCCATGTATGAAATCATAATTTTCTCATAAAACATAAGCATTTTAATATACCTCATCAAATCATGAATAAATCATAGAAATCATAAGACATAAAGTTAACTTGAGGCATTCATAACATTCTTACGTAGGAAGTAACCCTCATGGCTACGTTTGGAATACCCATCACAGTATATTTCCTAAATCTATTCAGAGAAACCTTAATGTTTAACTCCTTCACATTACCCAATGCATTGGAGATCTATATCGGGCTCACCCGACCTTAGTTTATCACAGAACCACCCGTCTTCATAACAATTCCCAAGAACCATAACATAATCGTATCACATAAAACATGCATAAAGGAAACATAGAATTTCCACATTTCAATCACAAGATATCAATACAACACATTGATATAATAAAAACATTATGAAAACCATTTTCAATACCAAAATAAAATAAAAGTAATACATTGTATTTATTTTTCATTTAAAAAAAAGGTTAGGTTATGGCTTGTAGAGGAATCCGAAACTCAAATAATGGTCACGGTGGTGGAGAAGTCGTTGTCGCCGCATACGTACGACAAAAAAACATTCCTTTTGTTGTTTAGTAAAACACTTCATATAAAAAAATATTCCTTTTGACTGGACATAAAAGTCAAAGGGGTTTATACACCGTATAAAAGAAAGTTTTGTATAGTATAAAATATTCCTCAATGAAAGAAGATTGAGATGAAGTCCCTTACCTCAGGTTCGGCTTGACTTGATCATTCTTTAACGTCCTGAATAATAAACTTGAGTTAATTTATACTTGATTAAAAACCTTTTTCAAGTTCATTATTCCTTTTATATCACTTATTACCATGTTATGAACACTATGTAATTATTTAAGTTAATAATGGTCGTTTTTTCGATCATTGGTACTTGAGTCAAAAATAAACTCTTTATAATTACAAGTTGTTCATGTGGTAAAATATCCTTTATATACATAATTATATTCATGATTTAGATATCATATATGTAATATATATCCAGTATATACATGCATTTACAATATTACATAACATTTAGAGGTAAGAAATGAAATGCACCGTTCATGGAGACGGTAAGTCGTACGTACGCATGAACGCTAATTTCATTTCTATTTCCTATTTAATGGAATTGAATCATAATGATATAAAGGTATATTATAATTATAGTATAATATAATATATAATATCATTAAGTCCATCCTTTATATGTCCCACATATGGTATTAATGAATCAAATCACTTTGAGGGGGCGGTAGTCCGTACTTCCTAAAATGAAGATATCACGTTTACCCATAATGGAAGCCATAAAGGTATGTCATAAATGAAAAATACAGAAGATTAAGGAAAACATAAACATATTATATATCATATATAAATATAGTGACATATTAATGGCCACCTTTGAAGGTGTTATAAGAATATTGAACAATCATTATTTCATGAGGCAGAAATTCGCCATCCACGGAAACAGTATGTTCTTTAACCATTAGATGTAGTTGTGTGTAAGTGTAGCTTGAATAATTCTTATAAAAACATCCTAGTATATTGAACATACTGGTTTTTTTACAAAATAAATTAATAAAAAGAGTTTAGGGGGGTTGGAGAAGCAAAATAAAACAAAAGAACATTAGAGAAGTCTTTACCTTTAAATCGGGTAACTCCTCTTGGTTAGAACCAAAAGGGTTTCTTGAAGAGATTACTACCTAAGGTAAGGATTATAGGATGAGTAGAGGGATGTGGAGAGAAAAAATGAGAAGATATTGGCTGAGACAAAGGCTTGATAGGTGTGGGTAAGGAGGTAGAGGTGGGGGCCTTTTATAAGAGGAGAGGAGGGGCACTCTTGGAAAGGTATAAAATGTTACATTATTTTCAAATGAGTTTCTGATTTTAATGGTCCCACATTGATGTGTTTCAAGGATAAGGTGATAAGAGTTCTAAATATACTCATCCAATAGGTCTTTGACAAGTGTAAGTTTTAGATTTTACATTATCTTTTCATTTTATTTAAATCGTTCATTAATGAGGTAATCGTTGCATCATCCTGATGTCATAAATAATTTAATTTATTTAATGTATAAAAATTGTAAAAAAAATACTATCATGTAGGAAATAATTTTAGATTTCCAATTACTATTTATAGTTCAATAGATAATTTATATAGGCAAAATTAAAAATGTTTTACTCAGGTGATACATTCTTTGTTATATTTAACTTTCTTTAAAAATAAAAAGATAAAATGTCATTATCACACAAATGTGATTCCATGGGGTCCCCAAGTTTTCCACAAGGCATACCATGGTCGGCCACGACACAACCAGTATCATTAGGACACATGTTGTAGACATTTGTTATTATTATGATATTATTTTATTATCCTTAACTACCCGATTACTAATTTATTAAGATAATTAAAGATAATTACTGTCGTTACTATTCATAATATCCAAAAACAAAAGAGTATTGATTAAATAATTTGGGCCTTATGATTCCAAATATGTAATCCATTTTACCAAATTCCAAACATAGAAATTTCAATAATTAATTTAAAAATAATTCCCGTTGTCAAAACAAATAGCGGGTTTTTTAGAAATAATATCAATGAAAAGTTTGACACTTGTTTATGCCCAATTACAAAGTGAAATTAATCCCAATGACCACCATTGGATTAAATGGTAAATATATATTATATTTAAACTTTAAAACCAATTAAAAATATAATCTTACCATATAATTAAATTAGATGAAAATGCAGTTTTGATGTAAAATGCAGTTGTTTTCACTATTCATTAAAAAATGAACATTGTCAGAAAAATACCAAAAATATATCCAAAGTAAATTTCAATGTCCCAATAATAATGAATAAGTTTATTTTTACAAATAGAGCTTATAAAATTGTCAAAATTTTTATTTAAAAATGGTTTTCCATCAAAAGGCAGTAAAACAATCTTTTAAAAATATTAGTGTATTCCATACTTAAGATTGGATTTATTCTTGTTTTAAGACTCTAAAACACTATCTAATTAATAAATAGACATAGATAAGAATATATATTATTCATTACTTACTTGGGATGTTACATCCTTCCCCCTTTAGAAAATTGCATCCCCGCAATTTATTTACTTATCAAATAAGTGGGGGTATTTAGCCCTAATTGCATTTTCAGATTCCCATGTTGCCTCTTCACTCATGTGGTTTTTCCAAAAAACCTTTACTTGATGAATCACCTTATTCCACAACACTTTCTCCCTATGGTCAATAATCTGGACTGGTTATTCCTCATAAGATATATTCTCTTCCAGCTGAACTACCTTTGGACTCAAAACATGAGATGGATCTAGCATGTACTTCCTTAACATTGAAACATGAAAAACATTGTGTACCTGAGATAAAATTGGAGGTAAATCCACTCGTTATGCAACTGATCCAACTCTCTCCAAAATTTCATATTGTCCAATGAACCTTGGACTCAACTTTCCTTTCTTACCAAATCACATCACACTTTTCCATGGTGAAACTTTGAGAAAAACATGATCACCTACCTCAAAAGAGAGATCCTTCCTCCTATTGTCCACATAACTCTTCTGCCTACTCTGAGCTGTTCTCATGTGTTTCTGTATTAGCTGAACTTTTTTTGCCAACTATTCTACCAATTCTGGTCCCATCAACTTCCTTTCACCCACTTTATCCCAGAAAGCTGGATTTCGACACCGCTTCCCATATAATGCCTCAAATGGTGACATCTGTATACTGGAATGAAAACTGTTATTATAAGAAAACTCAAAAAAAGAAAGATGTTGGTCCCAACTTCCTTAATAATCCATCGAACAAGCATGTAGCATATCCTCCAAATTCTGGATTGTTCATTTTGACTGCCCATCTGATTGAGGATGAAAAGCTGTACTAAAATTTAATTCAGTAACCAATGACTTTTGAAGGCCTTTCCAAAAGTTAGAAGTAAACCTGTGATCACGATCAGATACAATGGAGAGAGGAACTCCATGTAACCTGACTATCTCTTTAATATAAAAACAGGAAAGTTGATATAGGAAAAAATTATCTCGTATAGCAAGGAAATGAGCAGATTTAGTCAAGCGATCAACAATAACCCATATTGCATTATTACATCAAGGTGTCTTCGGCAATCCCACAATGAAGTCCATGGATATATTCTCCCATTTCCACTCTGGTACTGGTAAAGGATGAAGTATCCCTTTCAGTAACTGCTGCTCTGCTTTTACCTGTTGAAAAGTCAAACAATTCACAGTAAAATCAGAAATATCCCTTTTAATTCCGTCCCACCAGTAATACTCCCGAAGATCTCTATACATCTTAGTACTGCCTGGATGAACTGAAAACGGAGAAATATGAGCTTCACATAACAATTATATCTTCAACTGTGAATCACAAGGCACACATAATCTCTTTCCAAATCTCAAAAAACAATCATTATCAATGTTGAATTCAGGCAACTTACCCTTCTGAATCAACTCTACCTTTTTATGCAACTCACTATCTTGCTTCTGTGCTTGCTTAATTCTGTCTGATAGAGAAGATTTCACTGATACCTAAAACAAAACAGAAGGACATCCTACACCAAAAACTTCTATTACAAAGTTCATCAAATCCTTAACCAAAGGATCACGTTCTAAATGAAACATTGTTAATAAAGCATTACTTTTTTGACTCAAAGCATCATCCACTTTATTTGCTTTTCCCGGATGGTAATGAATTGTGCAATCATAATCCTTGATTAATTGTAGCCATCTCATATATCTCATGTTAAATTCTTTCTGAGTGAATATATACTTTGAACTTTTGTGATCGGTATATATTTCACACTTTACTCCACACAAATGATGCCTTCAAATTTTTAAAGCAAAAACAAAAACAGCTAATTCCAAATCATGTGTAGGGTAATTTACCTCATGAGTTTTCAACTATCGTGAAGCATAAGCAATTACCTGATCATTATGCATTAGGACGCAACCAAGTCCTTTCAATGAAGCATCACTGTAGATAACAAACTCACCATTCCTGGAAGGTAGTGCCAAAACTAGAGCATTCACCAATCTTCTTTTCAGTTCCTGAAAACAATCATCACATTATTTTGTCCAGATAATCTTAACACCCTTCCGAGTTAGCTTAGTCATTGGACTAGATAACCATGAAAAATTTCTAACAAACCTTCGGTAATAGCCTTCCAAACCAAGGAAGCTACGAATCTTAGTTACATTTGTGGGTCTTGGCCATTCTTCAACAACCTTTATTTTTGCAGGATCAATAGTTATCCCATATTTAGAAACAATGTGACCAAGGAAAGAAATTTGTTGCAACCAAAACTCACACTTGATGAATTTCCCATACAATTTATTTTCTTTCAAGGTTTGCAAAATAACCCTTAAATGTCCTTCATGCTCCTCTTTACTTTTAGAAAACACCAAAATATCATCAATTAAAACAACCTCAAACTTATCCAAGAACTCATGGAAAAGTCTATTAATAAGGTCCATGAATACAGCAGGTGCATTGGTTATCCCAAAAGGCATTAATAAAAATTCATAATGGCCATATATTGTTTGAAACGTGGTCTTCAAAATATCTACTTCCTTTACCTTCAACTGATGGTACCCTGATCTCAGGTCAATCTTTGAAAAAAACTGAGCTCCCTGGAGCTGATCAAACAAATCATCGATATGAGGCAAAGGATATTTGTTCTTAACAGTGATGTTATTCAAGGCTCTATAATCAATGCAAAGTCTCATTGAACCATCTTTCTTTTTAACAAATAAAACAGGATCACCCCATGGTGATGTGCTAGGTCGAATGAAACCTTTCTCTAATAAATCTTGAAATTTCTCCTTCAACTCTAAAAGTTCAGTTTGATCCATTCGATAAGGGGGTTTTGAAATTGGCTTAGCATTAGGAACTAAGTCAACAGTAAACTCAACTTCCCGATCTGGTATTATTCTAGGCAACTCATCAGGAAAAACATCAGGATACTCATTTACCACTGGCACATCATTAATCTGAATAGTTCACTTGTTTTCAACGATATGGGCAAGGTAACATTCATTTCCATCTTTTACAAGTTTCTAGGCCTCTTGATATGTTATCAACAGTAAGGGTTCATTCTTGTACACAAACTGAAAGTCTTTCTGAAAAGAAACTTCTTTAGCTCTACAGTCAATCTTAGCATGGTAAATAGAGAGCCAATCCATACCCAGGATAACATCAAACTCTACTAGAGGTAAAACAATAAGGTTTGCAAGTAGGTTCTTTCCATGGATAAGGATAAGAAGATTATTATAAATTATTTTTACCTCAAAATTTCCCCCAGGTGTTTTTACCACAAGTTCAGGAGTCATTTCTTGAGATGGTATTCCCATTTTACTAGAAAAGTTTTTAGAGATGAAAGAATGTGTAGACCTAGAATCAAACAACACACTGGAATAATCTGAAAAAACAAACAAAGTACCTGATATAACTTTATTTGATTGTTCGACATCTGCTGAAGTAGTTGCAAAGGATTTTACCACCCCTTTCTGCTTGTAGTCAAACTGCTTCCCATCACTCGAGCTATTTTTTGGACACTCATTTGCATAGTGACCCATCTCATTTCACTTAACACATTTCACTAACTATAAATCAAATTTGGTCTTACCATCACCCTGATCTTTTTCAGTACAATCACGAGCCTTATGTCCCATCTTACCACATCAGTAGCACTTTCTAGAATTCAGAAGACATTCCCCAGCATGCCTTTTACCACATTTATCACAAACTGGAAACTTAATTTTCTTACCATCAGAACTTTTTGAAGAATTATTTCATTTCTAATGCAACCTCGGTCGCTTCTTCTGTTGGTTATTATAGAACACTTGATCATCGGAAAACTCCATTTCCACCTTCTCAGCACATCGAACAAGCTTTTCATAACTTTTGAAATCACAAGAATCCAATGTACTTTGATATTTTGGCTTTAATCCTAAGTAAAAACGATTGATTTTACTATCAAGGTCTTGGATAAAATTTAGAGCATACCTTTCCAATCTAGTGAACCTTTCTTCATAGGCAGCCACTGAGTCTTCCTCTTGCCTCAATTAAGGAATTGTTTTTCCATCCTAAGTCAAACAGCCTCAGGAAAATACTTCTTAAGAAACATACCTTTGAATTCCTCCCAGTCGAGAGCATCAATTTCATCAGCGTCCCAGATATTTTTAACCATCGACCACCACTGATATGCTTCACCCTCCAAACGATAAATAGCAAGACTAACCTTTTGATTGTCTGAACACCCCATGAAATTGAAAATATTATCCAGTGCTTTAATCCACCCTTTAGCTAGAACAGGGTCAGATGATCATCTGAATGTTAGGGGATGTTGCCTCATGAAATGTTCCACCACTGACATGTTCCTCTGCGGTTGATCTGGTTGATCTCGTGCATGAATACCACCACCATTTATCGCTTGAGTCAACTATGCCATTACTACAACAAACTGTTCAGTTCCAATTATGACCATCTCAGGATGCTGATTCAGAAGGTCATTTCCTTCTGTATGCCTTCCTAGCACTACTTTCCTATTTCCTCTGTGGAAAACCATTCTGAACAAACATGTCTTAGATGAAGCAACATGGTAATCTTCAAATGCTACATCATTTAAATTTGACCATAAAAAAATATATTTTTGGATAATCATTTAATATAATTCTAACTCCTAAAGTTATCTAAACCGACCTCTGATACCAACTATAAGGCCCCATCCTTAAACATTACTTAATCTTGAGTTATTACAAGATTACACATTGAGGATATTTTCAGGTTTAGAGTTTTAGAGAATTAGATCATAAATCATGCATTACATTCCACATTTAAACAAAGTGGTTACATAAAAGATAGTATTTATTTTTTTCCTATCAACAGAAACATATTTAAAACAAAATATGGATTCTTTCATGACACTTACGTGACCCTATCATCACATCATGTACCTTTCCCTTGACCTGTGAAAAACATTTCAAAAACTTGGGATGATCATAAAAAGCTCAGTAAGGGATATAAAAGTATGAAATGAAAACATTAGTCCATGTATGAAATCATACTTTACTCATAAAACACAATCATTTTAAAATACCTCATCAAATCATGAATAAATCATAGAAATCATAAGACATAAAGGTAACTTGAAGCATTCATAAAATTCTTACGTAGGGAGTAACCCTCATGGTTACGTTTGGAATACCCATCACAGTATATTCCCTAAATCAATTTGGAGAAACCTTAATGTTTAACTCCTTCACGTTACCCAATGCATTGAAGAGCTATATCGGGCTCGCCTGCCCTTAGTTTATCATAGAACAACCCGTCTTCATAACAATGCCCAAGAACCATTACATAATCATATCACATAAAACATGCATAAAGGAAACATAACATTTCCACATTTCAATCACAAGATATCAATACAAAACATTGATATAATAAAAAAATTATGAAAATAATTTTCAATACCAAAATAAAAGAAAAGTAATACATGGTATTTATTTTTCATTTAAAAAAAAGGTTAGGTTATGGCTTGTAGAGGAAGCCAGAACTCAAATAATGGTCACGGCGGTGGAGAAGTCGTTGTCGCCGCATACGTACGACAAAAAAACATTCCTTTTGTTGTTTAGTAAAAAGATTAATATAAAAAAAGATTTCTTTTGACTAGACATAAAAGTCAAAGGGGTTTATACACCATATAAAATAAAGTTGTGTATAGTATAAAATATGCCTCAATGAAAGGAGATTGAGACGAAGTCCCTTACCTCGGGTCCGACTTGACTTGATCGTTCTTTAACATCCTGAATAATAAACTTGAGTTAATTTATAATTGCTTAAGAACCTTTTTCAAGTTCATTATTCCTTTTATATCACTTATTACCATGTTATGAACACTATGTAATTATTTAAGTTAATAATGGTCGTTTTGTCGATCATTGGTACTTGAGTCAAAAATAAACTCTTTATAATTACAAGTTGTTCATGTGGTAAAATATTCATTATATACAAAAATATATTCATGATTTAGATATCATATATGTCATATATATCCAGTATATACATGCATTTACAATATTACATAACATTTAGAGGTAAGAAATGAAATGTACCGTTCATGGAGACGGTAAGCCGTACGTATGCATGAACGCTACTTTCATTTCTATTTACTATTTAATGGAATTGAATCATAATGATATAAAGGTATATTATAATTGCAGTATAATATCATATATAATATCATTAATTCCATCCTTTATATGTCCCACATATGGCATTAACGAATCAAATCACTTTGAGGGGGTGGTAGTCCGCACTTCCTAAAATGAAGATATCGCGTTTACCCATAATGGAAGCCATAAAGGTATGCCATAAATGAAAAATACATAAGATTAAGGAAAACATAAAAATATTATATATCATATATAAATATAGTGACATCTTAATGGCCACATTTTAAGGTGTTATAAGAATATTGAACAATCATCGTTTCGTGAGGCAGAAATTCCCCATCCACAGAAATAATATGTTCTTTAACCATTAGATGTAGGTGTGTGTAAGTGTAGCTCGAATAATTCTTATAAAAACATCCTATTATATTTAAAATACTGGTTTTGTTAAAAAAGAAATGAATAAAAAGAGTTTAGGGGGGTTGGAGAAGCAAAATAAAACAAAAGAACATTAGAGAAGTCTTTACCTTTAAATTGGGTAACTCCTCTTGGTTAGAACCAAAAGGGTTTTTGAAGAGCTTCATGCCTAAGCTAAGGCTTATAGGATGAGGAGAGGGATGTGGAGAGACAAAATGAGCAGATCTTGGCCGAGAAAAAGGCTTTAGAGGTGTGGGTAAGGAGGTAGAGGTGAGGGCCTTTTATAAGAGGAGAGGAGGGGCACTCTTGGAAAGGTATAAAATGTTACTTTATTTTCAAATGAGTTTCAGATTTTAATGGTCCCACATTGATGTGTTTCGAGGATAAGGTGATAAGGGTTATAAATATACTCATCCAATAGGTCTTTTAAAAGTTTAAGTCTTAGATTTTACATTATCTTTTCATTTTATTTAAATCGTTCATTAATGAGGTAATCGCTGCATCATCATGATGTCATAAATAATTTAATTTATTTAATGTCTAAAAATTGTAAAAAAATACTATCATGTATGAAATCTTTTTAGATTTCCAATTAATATTTATAGTCTAATAGATCATTTATGTAGACAAAATTAAAAATGTTTTACTCAGGTGATACATTCTTTGTTATATTTAACTTTCTTTAAAAATAAAAAGATAAAAAGTCATTATCACACAAATGTGATTCCATGGGGTCCCCAAGTTTGGAACAAGGCATACCATGGTCGGCCATGACACAACCAGTAGCATTAGGACACATTTTGTGGTCATTTTTTATTATTATGATATTATTTTATTATCCTTAACTACCTGATTACTAATTAATTTAGATAATTAAAGATAATTACCGTTGTTACTATTCATAATGTCAAAAAAAAAAAGAGTATTGATTACATAATTTGGGCCTTATAATTACAAATATTTAATCCATTTTACCAAATTCCAAACACAGAAATTGCAATAATTAATTTAAAAATAATTCCCGTTGTCAAAACAAATAACGAGTTTTTTAGAAATAATATCAATGAAAAGTTTGCCACTTGTTTATGCCCAATTCCAAAGTGAAATTAATCCCAATGACCACCATTGGATTACATGGTAAAAATATATTCTATTTACACTTTAAAACAAATTAAAAAGATAATCTATCCATATAATTACATTAGATGAAAATGCAGTTTTGATGTAAAATGCAGTATTTTTCACTATTCATTAAAAAATGAACATTGTCAGAAAAATACCAAAAATTTATCCAAAGTAAATTTCAATGTCCCAATCATAATGAATAAGTTTATTTTGAAAAATAGAGCTTATAAAATTGTCAAAAGTT
Organism: Viscum album; assembly: GCA_963277665.1. Classification (NCBI taxonomy): domain Eukaryota; kingdom Viridiplantae; phylum Streptophyta; class Magnoliopsida; order Santalales; family Viscaceae; genus Viscum; species Viscum album. The sequence continues at coordinate 2,015,348,276 of OY728130.1, read as the reverse complement.
TTATTTAAAAATGGGTTTCCATCAAAAGGCAGTAAAACAATCTTTTAAAAATATTAGTGTATTCCATGCTTAAGATTGGATTTATTCACGTTTTAAGCCTCTAAAACACTATCTAATTCATAAATAGACTTATATAAGAATATATATTATTCATTACTTACTTGGGATGTTACAGGATTCCTCAGACCAACACCTTCTATCTGGTGCATGGATAGGCTGAGATTAGTCTATGGGATGTATACAAGATTTCTATAGAACCCATACACAGATAAATGTATGATGATTTTTTCCCACCCAAGTCCACTTCGGGGGATATTGAGTGGACTTCACTATTGGAACAAGCTCTATTAAAGGAAACCAATAATGTTTCCAAGAAAGAGCCTCTCCCTCGCGCTAACATCAAATTTGAGAAGTGGATAAATTTATTCTTGGTAAATCATAGAGACAAACCAAACTCTAAAAACCCAATAGTGTGTATTGCTATTTAAAATAGGGTAACCATGAGTAATTAACATCTTGAACTGGAATGAGGTTAGTATATATGATGAGGTCACAAAGTCAATACAGATATAAAGCTCTGAGTTCATATTGATAACTTCCTAGACATGTGGCTAAGTAGGTACATACTTCCAGTCTATGATTCAAATATGGGTATAAGTCCAAGAATATTCATGACAACAATAATTTTGGTGGATGGGAACCCTAATACCATAATCTTAGTGGTTCCAAGGTTGGTAATAATATGTAAATGTGTGTTTTATGTCTACTGGGGTAAGTCCATGATTTATATTTCTTAACCATTACAAGTGATTTATAGTTTTATAGTGGTTAAAAATATTTGTACTAGTGAAAGAGGTTGGCCCCAAAATTTCACATTTCCTTCTAATTCAGATATTAATATATCATCCTTTTATTTACATAATCCTATTTCTTAGAGAGGGTGCCTTATGAGGTATACCCAGGTGATGGAGTAGAGGGACGGGTCCTATTAGGTAATGAACCCTTCTCTAATAAAATGGATCCCCATCCCTAATTAGGTCCTCCTATATATTTATTGTTAAGATATCAACACTATTATTTTCTAATTTCAGTGAATTATGCATCAAACAATAAATATGAAGTGAACCCTATGCACTAGAATACCACAACACTAAATGATATCGAGGTGGAGGACTCAACTGTAAGGAGGGAAATCCCAATGTCCCAAGATAAATCTCTAACTATATTCGATGGGGACTTAGTCTCTCAGGATGATGTCCTAGTCATCGAGAATATGACCTTGGTGATGTAATTGCTTAATAATCCTTTGGTACCCTCATTTTTAGTGGATTAAACATCAAAGTTGGCTTCTCCAATCACCTTTGGTGATTAGGAAGCAGACCACATCAGTATGCCTTTAATAGTTATCAATGAATCATTGTGATAATTCTAACTTTCTTCTAACAACAGGTCCTAAAGGAGTTGCAAGAATTGTGATGATTGAATAATTGGTAAAAGTGATAATGGCTATAAATATCCCAAGTTATTTTGCATCCATGTTAGTTAATATTATTTCTTTAAAGAACCTAGGGCTTCAAGTGGACCCACAAAGTTTTCCAAGGGTAGAAACCAAGGTCACTAGAGGGATTATCTTAAGATAAAGCATGATGACTAATCTTGCTGATGAATTTTTGGTAGTGGAATTTAATATTTCCCTATGGAAAACCAATGAGGCAGTGGTGGTATAGGGTATTTGTATCAAGAATTCTAGTGGAGCAGCAATAACAAGATATATTGACACTCCCAATGGTGGAGATAAAATCCAACATTACTTATCTTTAATTCTTGTATCTATTAATTAATGAAAATGTTTCTTTTTAACAATCATAGTAATACATTCAGTAGAAAAAAATTATCAAACAAACAAGGATTCTAATGCCATGTCATAGTCATCTTAGGTTTCAAAGAGCACTTAAAATGTTGATATAATATTCACATTAAGTTATTCAATGTATTCTTACATTCTAGTATCCACAATGGGATTTAGTTCAAACCCAAGACCTCTCATGATCCAATGGTCAATGAGATAACTTTTGCAGAAGGACATTTTACTATTGATCTATGAGACTTTAGTGGGAGAAATACACCATCTATTTCCCAAGGTCAAGTATATTGTCATCACTATAGGGTAAGGTGAGTTCGACTATAGAGATATCCATGATGCTGTGAAGAAAATTATTAGTGAATGGGGTTAGGATTAGAATATCTGATTAGATCTTATAAGGTCTAAGACTGTTGTTCACCCCATAGATATTAGGGCCATAATAATATTAGAGTTACCTTGGAATGCTGCGGTGGTGGATGGGAAATAAAAATTTTATACTAAAGGGGTAGCCTTGGAAAACCACCTCCTCTAATAGATAGCTAAATCCAAGTAGGAAATAAGAGAGCATGAGAGGATAAAAAGGCAAGAGAGAATGTTTCCATCATAGACCATGATCTACTTTCAGAGGATAAGGAAGACACTATAAAGCTTTATGGAATTCATTAGGCTATTAATGGCTTAGAGTGATCACTAATCAGAATTTGAGAATTAATAAAACACTTTTTGTAGTGATCTATTACCATTTTTTTCTCCTTTGACTTTCTAATCAATTGGGAAGAGGTTTTTAATTTTTTAGATATTCCAACCATTCTATTTAATTAATGAAAAAACTTTCTTATCCCAAATACTATCCATATCTTAATCCTCTATATTTCTTTAGCTATCAAATCATGATAATCTATGAAACTCACAAAGAGTAATATCATAATAATTTAATCCACTTGATCATTATATAAAAATGAATCTAGTAAATCAAAATACTAAAATGATCATGTTTATGATGAAATTTATAAATCAATCCATTATATTCAATGCATGTTCCCTCAAGTGGATATAGGAAAGATGGATATATAGTAAAGATACTATCACCATAATCTCGAGAAATCCTATGAGACAAATGACTGGTAAGTTTGGTTTGATCTTAGAGACCTATACTCTAAGATAGATATAATAAAGCTAGATATATATTGTACTTATAATTACCTTAAGGAAAGGTTAATATATTAAAATTTTAGATTAGAATTACTCCTAAAATCATATTCTTAGATGAATATAGTTAGTCTAGATATGCTATGAAATTACCGTCACTATAATCCAATCTTATTCCATTTAGATATGAGAGAGTGAATGAATCATTATAATGGAAATCATAAAGGGGATTTTGTATGAGGATTTTGATCTTCAAAAGGGCCTAAGTAACCTAAAATTTCATCTTCAAGGTTTCTTCAAAAATATCCTAAACCAATATATATGAGGAGAAATAGGTCACTCTATCTTTTTTCTAGGTTGATGGAACCAGCGAGCATAGCTTGAATTTTTCCAGGACCAAATGGTGGCCCGTACAAGTTTTTTAAATTTTTATTTTTCCTTTAACTTTATGAATAATTCATGAGAGGGAGAGGCTTAGTGGGTAGGAACTAGAATTTTTCTCTATCTGAACTTTTTAGTTTTTTGACCTGACTAGATTTTTTCCTTTTGATTTATTTTCAAGTACTCAAAATTCTTCCTATGTTATGAAGAGTTCATTCTTATTGAGTGAAGAATCAACTTTTTCCCAGGATTCTCTTTGAGGGTTTTCAACTTAGTGATTACTATGTCTCTTTTTTTGGTTGTTTAATGTCTTGTAAGCTAGACCAATGAAATCAATGTTTAAGGTTGAAATTTTTTGACTAAAAGTTTTTGAGACTTTAGGTTATACAAATTTTATCAAAATTTCAGATAGTCGATATAATAATAAGGTTAAGGAAAACCCATCATGAATATAAGGCCTAATGGTGATATAAAAAATATCAAGGAAAAATTAATATGGTTTAACATCATAGTTCTTGTACTAAAAAAACAAGTTGTTTTATTTATCAATAAAGGAAAGGTGTTAACCTAACATAAATGAGGAAAAGGCCCATATCGGTATAAATGACCATGAGGAGAGGCACACATAGTTTAAGTTCATAATGATTAGACCAATGTTGGACACTATCTAAAGCCTTACATATTTGACTAATAATAAGGTTTCACATTTGGTGATAAGGGTATAATTGACCCATCATAAATGATGAAGTATCAAACCCAATATGAAGAACCTTAAGTAGAAAATGGTGAATTCAATTTAAAGTCATAGTTCTTGGACCAATGTTAGTAAGGGAATGGAAACCTAGATAGGGATTGAGATCTAGGAATGATCCAACAAATTTTAAAAAATATATAGAATGATATAAATAATACCTTGTGTTATTTTAATTAAAATTTTATGAAATAAAATAAGAATTATGTGGATGACTGTTGACTAAATTCAAATGATGTATTACATGATAATATTTTTGAGGGAAAATTTGTTACATGATCTTCTCCATAGGATGAAACATGCCTTTGGTTGATAGGATAAATATGAAACAAAAATTTTATTATCAAGTAGTAAGATCCTTTTTTATATTAGATACACTACTTACCAATATCCATGAAAGGTTTTAAGTGATTAAAAAACTTAAGGTATAAAGTGTGGTTCATGGGAATAGGATATTCAGAAGGTGATTGAGACACTCCCGTTTAAAAATGACCAAGGTTGGGATGTTATGGAATGTTGAGGGGGAGTTGAAGTAGATGAATATTTCTAGATGGGCTTGATATATATTTTTTATTTATCACTAAATATCTTATGATAATAGGAATCAATCCACACATAGTTATTGTGAAATATCTCTGTGAATATATAGCTCATGCATAAGGGAGATGATAATAGAGTAATACTAATTCAAAGGTGTTGAAGAAAATAATGTGAATGAGGGGGGATTAAATTTTATGAGAATTTATTATTATAACATAGTATCAATGAGGGAAAACTCGACATGAATCAAGGGATCCAAGTATTATGGTGGTAGGGAAAATGGGATAGGAATAGAATTTGAGTTTGGGTCTAAGATGGGAGATCTGGATGTCAATATGTATCCTAGAATAATATGAATCAAACCAAAAATAGTTATTTCTAGGTATATACATAGATATATCTCTTTTTTAGGGTAAATTATAGTGAAATGGATGATTATCCTAGCATGAAAAGGGAAGTAACCCAATGTGAATTGGTAATGGTTTCAACACCAGGGAGAGGGCGTAAATGAGGTTTCACAGTTGGGTATGAGATGAGTAATTTTTATATCACTCTATATCCCATAAGAACATGAATCAATCCACACATAGTTCTCAATAGGGGCTTCTAAGCAGATCTAGATCATGCATAGAAGAAAATAAAAAGGTTTCATCTTAGTGTAGGGTTGTTGGAGAAGAATTGAAGTGAGTAGATTTATACACTAGGAAATATTACATAGATCTATCTAATATATAAGAGAATCATGTCATATATAATATACCACTCTAAATATTTTAATGACTTTAGGTATAGACCATGTGTTTTGTAGTTTAACATCATGTGAAAATCATCATGTACCCGGTGTGAATTTTCCAAGAGGAGAATCATAACTCAATGATCTTCGATTATTGAGAAGAATAATTGATTTGAGGCAATTAGTATCCTAATACAAGGTCCAATAAAGGAAACCTAAAATGAATGAGGAGGATCCATGCACTATGAGAGAGTGAAGTATTGTATAGGAAAGATATTTTCTAGATGAATCCAATATAAAAGATTTGGGCATTACTAAATATACTGTGATAATAGGAATCAATCCATACATAGTTATAGAAAAGGGGGATCTAAAAAGGTTTGAATCTTATGTAAGAGATAATGGGATAAATTTATGGGTGCCCTGGTGAGACAAGGAAAGATGAAATAAAACATAAATAAATAAAGGTATCATTATTGGGGGAAAATCAAGGATGGAAATCGAATCTATGGATGGGTCTGGGATAAGAGTTCCAAGTGTCACTATCTATCCTAAGGTACTAGAAATCAAGTAAATTTTAGTTATCAAAAGGGGAGTTTTTTATTCTAGTGTAAGTTTAGTACCATAAGTAATCCCTATGTTCATACCCAAGATAAGAGATTCAAGTTTCATTATATGGTGTCTCAATTATTTTTTATGTATATAGACTGTCATGAATTAGGAAGTATAACACACTAGGAGAGTTTGGATGATAGTGAATTTTGAAATTAGTTCTGAGACAAGTGATCTTTATGTCACTATATATCTTGAAATAATAGGAATCATGCCACACATAGTTATTATAGGTTCTCTGCATAGATCTGACTAATTTTCTAGTGAAAGATATAATGACCATATCCCAATATCAATCTATTTAAGGGAACAATCAATGTCAATGAAGGAAGACCAAAAAAATAGGTCATAATCCTTGTAAATGGGGGAATTTTATCCTAACACAGGCTTATGGATAGAAAACCACATGTTGGGGAATCTTACATAAATTTATCTCTCATATAAGGAAATTAGGTTGTATAAAGTGGTTTACTGCAAGAATATTATAGGTCATGTAGGGTGGACCATATGTCATGTAGTTTAATGTCATGAAACAAGTACCTTTATGATTTTCAATTTAACGTTGTACAATGAGGACCATATGTAAGTAGTTTAAAGTAATATAGAATGGAATTGGTTGTCATGAAGTTTAACATTATGTGATAAAGACTCAGGTGTAGATGAATTAATACATATCTATCTCATGTGAAAAAATTAAATGGTTCTATCTTAGTGCCAATTCAATAGGGAAAACCCAATATGAACTTATTAAGTTTTTTAAACTAGGATAAAATATGAGTTTTATGGTAATGAAATATATGACTGAGTCTAAGATAGTTGATTTGAAAGTTAGTATATATCCTAGGATAATAGGAATCAATCCACTCATATTTCTTGGAAATATTTGTGAAAATATAGATTGTACACATGAGAAAACATGAAGGTTTTGTTCTGGTTCTAGGCTATAGTGGTAGACCCAACATGAATAAGTAAGAGTCTGAGAACTAGAATTAAAGTTGGGGGGATTTACATATGGACTCAAAATAGGAAGTTTGGGTGTCACTACATATCCTGTGATAACAATAATCAATTCACACATAGTTATTAAGATATGGGAAATTTTAGGTATAGTTTAGGTCTATGGATAAAGGACCACACACTAAGAACTCTTTCATGGATCAGTCTAATGCAATGAATAAGGTTTTATTGAAGAATCCCTCTAACCCGTTGAAAGGTCATGTGGGGTGGACCATATATCATTAATTTTAACATTATATGATAAGGACCATCACATCTTTCAATTTAAATTTGTATGAAGAGTACTATCTCCAAGAAGTCATGCAGAATGGACTTTCATGACCCCAATATGAAGATATACAAAGTATTTAAAAAAACCTTTCATTAGTTTGAATATTCATATGATCTCTATCCATTGTAACATGTAGAAAGATCTATTTTAGTAGATCATGTGTATTAAATAAGGCCCTTCCCATTTCTATTCAAGCTTCAGAGGCTTCTTCCTAGATATCGTGGGAGTTATCAAAGTCAATACTAGTTATCCTTGGATGAATGAGTGGAGACATACCTTCTTATTAAGTGCTCACATGACATGATTTTTATGAATCTCAAGGTTGTGTAACATACATATCCTTATCTAATTGAGATTCTCAAATTCATCCATCTGGATCTGAGGCTGCTCATATTCAATTAGTTGATCACATATAGTGATGTGAAGTGATGGAATTAGAAATTTAATGGGGAAAATTTCCTTTTCCCCATACACTAGAAATTATGGGTTCACCTATATGGAAATGTGGGGAATGGCATGATAAACCCAAAAATCATGTAAAAGTTTATATGTACAAGAGTTATTATCTTTTTACACCATATTCTGAAGGATATTAGATAGAGTTTTTTGAAGGTCTTTATTTTTCATTTTCCACTTCATGATAGTGGGATTAATGGTTTGACTGAATGATGTACTCCTAATAAAACCTATTTAATTAAAAATAAAAAAAATTGGTTCAATTTTCTATTAATATTGTGTTATAGACCCTAAATATAGTAATGATATTAGAATTCATGCAACTGATGATAATTTTTGTTCTACCTTTATTTAAGGGTAAAACTTTGGCTCATTTGGAGAAAAAATATGTGGCAGTAAGAATGAACGTTAACTTCTTGGTTATGGATAGATGGTATAAACCCATGATATCTACCACCCATACAAAAAATGGATAAGAGTATTTGGTAGTGTGAAATAACTCTAAGGGATGATGAATGAAGTTGGTATGTATATAGAATGCATTTCATTTCATCATGAATTCTATATGGTCTAGCATTATTGGTGGACATAAGTATCCAAGTCTCCTAATTTACTGAGAGATCCTGGTTTCTAACTGGTGAGAATTATATTCACCATCATGGACTTATTTTATAACAGTGAGGGTCTCTCATCATTCAATGCACCCAAGAAGGACTCCATCAAATCCTTGTTTGTAGAGGGCATTCTTGGAATTTGTGTCATTATGAAGGATAAATTTTATTTCCCACTAATGGATAAATTATTTCTTGGCTCAATTCAGTGGAATAATTCCATTTTTAATGTGCTCCATAATTGGATACATACATCTAATTATGGTATCAATCAGTAAGGATAAAGATTTTTCTTGATCCATGATGTAATTAATTTCATTTCTTTATTATATATCATTATTGATAAATGGAGAGACTACACTATGATGTGTTATGTGAATGACCATATCGTATGGGTGTAGATTTTCTAGGGCTATAGCTTCATTGGATAGTATATATTCTTGGTTTTTTTGAATGTATAATGTTATATAGTTTGGATCTAAGGGTAATTCATCCATAATTACTTATACAAAATCAAGAAATGGAATCAAATCCTCTTTCTTAATGGAATAGTCACCATTTATTATCTTGATCATGAACTCTAAATCACCCTTAATGTTTAGATAGATAAATGGAATTTTTAGGGCTAGTTCCAAGCATATAAGGAGTTCCTGGTATTCAACCTTATTATTGGTACATCCCTCTGACAATAAAAATGAGTAAAAAATAATTTATTTTGTTGGATAAATGAACACAATCGCCAAGACGAACCTATTGAGATTTATATTTTCAATAATCCTTCCCATTGGACCACTAGAAGTATTTTCAAAATTCATTTCCCATGTTTGGGAAGTTTCATGAAGAGTGAAAACTTCTTCTTTAGGAATATTTGTGGATGATAAATACTTCTCTAGGATAGGGTGAACCAAAATGAAATTTATTAATACTTTTCCCTTGATCTAATTTTGATACATGAACCATATATCAAATTGATTCATAATGACCACCCATCATGATAGAAACCTAGTTAGCATTAGAATAATGATTATATATTTGATTAGGCCAACATAAGAAATTAGATGGACCCTATGGTGCTGTAAATAATGTCTCACCTTCTTCACAATGAAAACCAATGAAAGTTAGTTCTTCTCAATATCATAATATCGGGTCTCAACATAAAACATTGTATTATTAAGACGATAAGGGCTATTCTCCTTGTTTGTATAATTCATATGAGAAATGAGGGTTCCAAGTGACCATTTTATGGTTTTTATATAGAGAATGAGGAGCTTCCCTTCCATAGGCAGCAACAATATCAGTGGGTGTAGATGGTATTGTTTAAGCTTATTGAAGGCTTTCTGAAAATTATTATTACATTGATAAGTAACCCCTTTATACACCACATTTGTGAAGGGAAAACACTTTCCAATGAGGTTTTCTATGAAGCTACTGAATTAAATGAGGCACTACTATAATCCTATCAATTCTATGAGGTTTCTAGAAGGTGGCATACTGACTATTGCCTTTTCATTCTCAGGGTTTAACTTGATGACATAATATCATATCACAAAGCCATGTAATTTACATTATGTTACCCTGAAAGCATATTTAAATAGGCTTATTTTTTAATATTTATTGATATAAATTATTAAATACCACCTCAAGATCATCAAGGTGATCACATAACTATTTGGATTTAATGACCAAAAAATCCATGTAGCATTCTATGGTTTTACCTAGGAATGATTTAAGGATATGCTGTATGAAAAGTTTTTAGGTCATGCTAACAATATTCAATATGAAACTAATTACTTGATATTAGTATGATCCTTGGGGTACTATAAAGGCTATATAATCCTCATATTTGAAAATCTGGTTATAACTAGAATACCCATCTATGAAGGAGAGGGATTAAAAACCAGTTGTTTCCCTAACCACTGACATAGTTATGTGCATATCTCACTAGCCCTATGAATCAGAAATTCTATAGGCTAGGTGAAATAGATATGATTTCATTCCACTAATTTAGGGTCTCCCTAATTAGTGATTTAGATGTTTTAAGTGCCCCCATCCTTAGTGACCTTAGGGAATTTATCCCATGATTCATATTTTAAATTACTGATAGTTTGTTTTTCCCTTGATTTTTTACTTTATATGGTCATGATTATACATATATTATGTTTTTAATTCATATATTTTATACTTGATTATGTTTTTTATTAGTGTTTCTATCATTACCCTATGTTATTTTTTTTACTTTTCTACTGGTTCATTTCTACACTTTATACTATGGTTTTATTACCCAGTTTTCATTTCTTGGTTTGTTATTTGGGTTATTTCTTGTGTATTTTTAAATAAATGGTTTTAAAATAGGGGTTTAAAAATAAAATTTTCAATATAATCTCTAAATAATTTTTTCTAAAGTTCTTATTCTTTTTTTTTCTCAAGATGGATTTAAAAAATATTTATGCGTTCTCTTGAAAATAATGAAAAACATATTTTTAAATTAATGTATTTCAAACTAACATGTCTGGAATATTTTGTAAAAGATAATGAATAGGCTCATTGGTGAAACCCTACTGAGATTTTAACTCACAACCTACTTACACCACTCTGTGTCTTTAGACTTAGTGTCTCTTATAGGTTTAGGTTTCAATTATGTAGAGTGTCATTTATCTACCTCTTATTCTAGTATTATCTTGAGCAGATTCCTAATATGTGGGATAGACAGTGACATAAAGTCATATGGGGATCTTGATCCAAGTATTTTAGTTTTTATTTTTAGTGATTTAGTAGCTCCATTAAATCATCCATACCTATTTTTATTTATTCTTTATCAGTGATTTTGATACATGTGGCATTTTGGGCATTGAAACTGGGGATATTTCTTTAGAGGGAATTGGATCTGAGGGAGTGATTTTTTTGTTCTTTATTTTCTTTTATATATACTTATTTATTTCCACATGGGATTCCAATGTATTGATGCATCATTCTGATTTTTTTGTAAAATTTCTATAGAATCCCAATCTTGTCATACATAGATATTACATCTTTGTAGATTAATATTAAATACATTCCATAAACACATTCCTAGGACTATAATAATTTAGTATCTTTATATACTAGGTACACACTCTTATAATTTGGTGAAATATCTTCAATATCTCCCACAAATACATTCTCACATAGTAATATTCTTAGGCATACCCCACCTAAACCTTTCTTCATAACCTAGGGAATGGAACATAATAAAGGGTGATCTCATATTCTCAGTAAGGGTAAACATAAGAGATATAAATCTATGATCATATGAAATAATAAGATAAAAATAAGGTTATGTTATCATGAAAATAACTTACAAAGTTCATACCCAACCCAACATAGATCATAAACATGAGTCATGGCATAAAAATTTATCATTTTCAGAAAAATGGTCCATAAGGGTGATAAATCATCACAAATAAATCATGAACCATAAAATCATCTCATAAAAGTGTGGTACCATCATAAATATTGAAAACCATTTCATATTTCAAGGTTAAATACCAATACAATCAATACAGTGGATCAAGAATCATAACCTATTTCTCATTGTGGATTAGGACACACTCGTTTCCCATAGTAGATTAGGACACACCTATTCCCTATAGTAGATCAGGACACACCTGGTTCCCAAAGTGTATTAATAACATCAAATTATTTCTTATTTTATCTCATGAGATATAAAGCTTTACCTAATGAATTGGAGGGAGATATAGGTCCCACTCATCTTTGGTTATAACATAACCACCATCCTTGGTTATAATGTAACCAACATCACATAATAAAAATCATACATATGTATGCCATAAGATAATAAAAAAAGTCATAATATCATAACCCATGAAATGAAATGGGTTTGATAAATATTTCATCATAACATATCATGTTGAAAATAAATAGGTTTCATAATAATTTATTCATTTTATCATAGCATAACCCCTAATAAAAGAAGTAGTATTATACGAATTTTGTCATGGTATAACCTGTAGAGGAGAAATGGGTTTTATAAAAATCTTATAATGATAAATAATTAATAAAAAGAATAATAATTGTAACCTTGGTTTATATCCCAAGAAAATAATATTGAACATCAAAGGATGTCTTCTTATATGGATAATAGTTTTGAAATATCACTTCGAACATTTCTGAAGGAAAATAATTTTTCTTTAAAAATTAATCTTTAAAACTAAAAATTCATATATTTTTTGAAAATCCCTTTCTCTAAAAATAACCTTGAAAAATTATAAGGGATACTTTACGTAATGCCTCAACCTCAGCTACCCAGAGTCGGTGCATTATTACATAACATTGGCATGATCACAAGGAAATCATGTCTCGAAAGACCGATCAATTTAGTATTATTGGAAACAAGATTCATATATAAGTTCAACTTTACAACTTGAAAAGAAATACAACACAAATTTATTCCATTGGAAACATCCAAGCCTCCTAAATAATGACTGCAAGTCACTCATAAATAACTTCTTCATATCCGGGGAAAATGAAACATAATAAAGGGGTGAGCTCAAACACTCAGTAAGGGTAAGAAATACAGCAGAAGATCACATAAATATTAAGCATGATGAATAATTGAACCCACATTCCTTTACCAATAATAAACATGAATAATTTTATGGAAGGAGTATGAGATGAGTAAATAATGCCATAATAAAACATAATCATTGGTATTATACTAGTCAAATGACCACATGAACCATCAATATTATTTTTATAATGAGGAAATGTATAATGTAGGACATTCTGAAACATTTTGTCAAGGCCTCGGCCAAGACGTCTAAAAATGATTAAGGCCTCGACCAAAACCATATATCAAAATTGGGAAAGGGCCTCAGTCAATTCCACGTCTAGTTGTCTCATGAGACCTACCGATATATCGAGGACCTATAGAGGGCTCCATCCATCACTTACTAAGTCCAATACATTCCTAATATGAAAAGGTTTAAACATATCATAAACATTCGTATTAAAACTAGAATACAAAATTTCAATATCTTAAACATAATCCATGAATGGTATAAAAATAGCAAATCCATAGTCAAACATATCACAATACATTCAATACAATATGGAAGTTTTGTATCATAATAAATCAACTTAAAATAAACCTAAGATCCATAAAAGGATGTTGACATAGATTAAATCAAAAATCCTTTTTAGAGAAATACCTCTTTCTATTTTGAAATCATTTAAGAGACATATAATTATAAAGAAAATATTTCTTTTGAAAATATTATTATAAACTAATAAGGGAAGATTAAATGATTTTATAACAGTGGAAAATAGCCACACCCGCTGTATAAATTAAAAAGACATTCTTACCTTAATTTTGTCGAAAAGGTTAAAAATGACCTTATTTTGAAAATGACAAAAAGATTCCTTTCAAACCATTTTATAAAAAGTAAAACAAGGGTATAAATAACTTTAACCCATAGTCTAGTAAATATTAAAAATGTTTTGAAATACATTTTTAAGAAACATGGATGTGGATGATAAATAGATCCCAGTAGATAATTACGTATAAACAACCTCGGATAATAAAGAGATTGTGAAATTAACCCTTACCTTGTACTTTTCCTTGGTCTAGGGTAGGTTAAAATCCTGTATAATAGTTAAATAATTGTTATTAAATTATACAAGAATCATATAAATAAATATGATATCATATATGATCTTTTAATTTTGCTTTGTTAATAATATTTTGGTATTATCTTCGTTTCAAGTGTTCACTTACTCATTTTCTTTTATATGTTTTGTTACATAAGCCATGTTTGATATCCATAGGTTGTATCTTATTCATATCAAGAATGATATCAAGTCCTTAAACATTATTTTTAATCATCAAATGAAATTAGTCTTGAATGGATATGATGGGGAATGAATCTCATCACATTCGTGGAGACGGTAGTCCGTACGTACGCACGAACGCTACTTCCATTTCATTTTTCATTTTTAAAAGGAATCAAAACCAAATGATACATAGGTATATTATTATTCCAGTATAATATAATATCTTATATATGTTACTTAAGTTCATTAACACCATCCTTTATACGTTCCATGTATGGTATGAACGAGTCATATCACTTTGAGGGGGCGGTAGTCCGCACTTCCTCAAATGAAATTATCATATATATATACAACATGAAACGAATAATGGTATGCTATAAAATGGAATTATAGAAGATTATATATAAAATAAATATCATTAATATCATATTTAATTATAGTGCCATCATTGTAACATCCCCAAATGATAGAGTTTAATGACTAAATGATATGACTCATGTCAACAAGGTGCACCTTCCTTTTCGGGAGCCTATCTGATTAGAACTCCACAGTTAAGCATGCTTGGATTGGAGTAGTGATCAGGATGGGTGACCTCCTGGGAAGTTTCCCAGGGTGTGTGTGAGTAAGGACAAAACACACTGGAAAGGACATGTGTTGGCCTGTGGGGACTGTCATTAGTCAGATAACCTGTTTGGGCACGTGGGTGGGACCTACAGTGGGGCCCACGTGTCTGCGGGGAAACTAGTGGGTGGGGCCCTGTAGTCACATTTGGTATCAGAGGAGGAACCCAGCCTTAAGTGCGGTGCACTGCCTGGGTTGAGATGTAGGGCCCACAATGAGGGCGTTGTGCTCTAAAGAGGACATGATTGTAACATCCCCAAATGATAAAGGGTTAAATGACTAAATGATATGACTCATGTCAACAAGGTGCACCTTCTTTTTTGGGATCCTGTCTGATTAGAAATCCACAGTTAAGCATGCTTGGCCTGGAGTAGTGATCAGGATGGATGAC
The DNA here is from genome assembly GCA_963277665.1 of Viscum album. Taxonomy (NCBI): domain Eukaryota; kingdom Viridiplantae; phylum Streptophyta; class Magnoliopsida; order Santalales; family Viscaceae; genus Viscum; species Viscum album. The sequence continues at coordinate 2,015,333,050 of OY728130.1, read as the reverse complement.
CTCCTGGGAAGTTTTCTAGGGTGTGTGTGAGTGAGGACAAAGCACACTGGAAATGACATGTGTTGGCCTGTGGGGACTGTCATTAGTCAGATAACCTGTTTGGGCACGTGGTTGGGAACTACGGTGGGGCCCACGTGTCTGCGGGGAAACTAGTGGGTGGGGCCCTGTAGTCACATTTGGTATCAGAGGAGGAACCCAGCCTGAAGTGCGGTGCACTGCCTGGGTTGAGATGTAGGGCCCACAATGAGGGCGTTGTGCTCTAAAGAGGACGTGATTGTAACATCCCCAAATGATAAAGGGTTAAATGACTAAATGATATGACTCATGTCAACAAGGTGCACCTTCTTTTTTGGGAGCCTGTCTGATTAGAAATCCACAGTTAAGCATGCTTGGCCTGGAGTAGTGATCAGGATGGATGACCTCCTGGGAAGTTTTCTAGGGTGTGTGTGAGTGAGGACAAAGCACACTGGAAATGACATGTGTTGGCCTGTGGGGAATGTCATTAGTCAGATAACCTGTTTGGGCACGTGGGTGGGAACTACGGTGGGGCCCACGTGTCTGCGGGGCAACTGGTGGGCGGGGCCCGGTTGTCACAATCATAATGGCCACCATGAGAGGTGGTAGGAGATAATTGAACAATTATCATTTCGTGAGGACAAAGCACACTGGAAATCCACAGTTAAGAATTCTTGGCCTGGAGTAGTGATCAGGATGGGTGACCTCCTTGGAAGTTTCCCAGGGTGTGTGTGAGTGAGGACAAAGCACACTGGAAATGACATGTGTTGGCCCGTGGGGACTGTCATTAGCCAGATAACCTGTTTAGGCACGTGGGTGGGACCTACGGTGGAGCCCACGTGTCTGCAGGGCAACTGGTGGGCGGGGCCCAGTTGTCACAATCATAATGTCCACCATGAGAGGTGGTAGGAGATAATTGAACAATCATCGTTTCGTGAGGTGTTTGGTTACCATCCACAAAAACATTATGTTCTTCACTCTTTAGATGGAGGTGTGTGTAAGTGTAGTTCAAATACTTATCATAAGAATATCCTAGTATATTGAGTATACTGGTGTTGTTACAAAAGAAAAAAATAAGAAGAGTTTTGGGGTTGGAGGAGTAAAATAAAAGAAAAGAATCTAAGAGAAATTATTACCTTTAATTTTGGTAACTCCATTTGGTTTGAACCAAAAAGGAATCTTGAAGTACCTTATACCTAAGTTAAGGCTTCTAGGAGGAGGAGAGGGATGTAGGGAGCTTAATTGGGTAGATGTTGGATGAGCCAAAAGGCTTGAGAGGTGTGAGGAATTGGTTAGAAGTGGTGTCCTTTTATAAGGGGGAGGAGGGGCTCTTTAGGAAAGATTGAAAATATTATTTTATTATATAATGATATTCAGTTTATAAAGGTCCAAAACTCATTAAAGTTAAAGATAAGATGACTCATGATCGAAATAAAACCATACAATAAGAATTGTATAGGTTTTGGGTATTATTTTAGTATTTATAATCTTATTTATTTAAATCATTTATTAATGAGGTAAACACTACATCATTATTGTGTCATATATAATTTAGTTTATTAGATGTCTAAAAATTATAAAAAAATACCATGAAGTAGGAAATATTTTTATATTTCTAATTAATATTTATAGTCTAAAAGATAACATATATAACCCTATGTAAAAATTATTTTTCTAAAAGATATATGCTTATGTCATTTTTGTATTTACTTTAACTTAATTAATATAAAGTGTCATTGTCACTTACAAGTGGCTCCATGGGGTCCCAAAATAGACCCAAAGATGCCCATGGTCGGACATGTATCAACGAATAGGGTTAGGACACGTTTTAGGGTAATTTAGTATTATTATAATATTATTTTTTTACCTTTATTTACTGGATTTACCCTTTAACCATGATAAATAAAATATTTACCGAATTAATTATTCAAAATGTATAAAAATAAAAGTTACATATTTACACAATTTGGACCTCCTGATTATAAATATGGAATCCATTTTTCTAAATTCAAAATACATAAATGGAAAAAATTAATTTAAAATTAATTCCCACTGTCAAAACAAAAAGCGTGTTTTTAAGAAATAATAACTATCAAAAGATTGACACTTGTTTATGTCCGGTTTAAATATGAAATTATGTTCAATGACCAACATTGTATTAAATGGTAAAAATATATTCTAAATATTCTTTAAAACCACTAAAATTCATAATTTATCACTATTAATTATTTTGATTAAAAAAGTTGTTTTTAATTAAAATTTAGTAAATTTCACTATTTATCAAAATATGAAAGTTTTCAGAAGAATAACAAAATTTCACCCTAGGTGAATTTTGAAATTCCAATTCCAAATATGAAGTCCATTTTGAAAGATAAAATTTATAAAATTTCAAAAAGTGGGTATTACTAGTCATAACAGCTAGTTTGATTGGTTGTGGTGTGTGTTAGAACTCGAAGTTGCGTATAACACATGCTACTGTATTATTCAAAGGAAAATGTACCGTGGAAGCTTGGGGTGTTACATTCTACCCTCCTTAAAATAATTTCGTCCTCTAAATTTCTAGAATATTACTGCATAAAAAGACTCGGGTGGTTCTTCATCATAAGTTCCTTGGGTTCCCATGTTGCTTCTTCCATCTTATGGTTTCTCCATAGAACTTTTACCAGACGAGTTGTCCAGTTTCTCAGCACTTGTTCTCTAGTATCAATAATCCTGATGGGATCTTCACAATAAGACAGATCGGGTTCCAGTTCTACTTCCTCATAAGTGAGTACATGCATTGGGTCAGACATGTATTTCATCAACAGTGATACGTGGAACACATCGTGACCTTTGGAGAGATTTGGCGGCATTGACAAACGATAATCTACAACCCCTATTCATTATAGAATTTCGAAAGGTCTGATGTACCTGAGACTCAATTTACCTTTCTTACTAAAATGTATAACTCCCTTCCATGGTTATACCTTCAATAAAACATGATCTCCTTCCTGAAATTCCAAATCCTTCCTTCGGTTATCAGTATAGCTCTTCTACCTTCTTTGAGATGCTTTGATGTGGTTTTGTATTACCTTCACCTTTTCCATCGTTTCCTACACCAGTTCTAGGCCTACGAGTTTTCTTTCACCAACATCATCCCAACAGGTTGGTGTGCAACATCTCTTTCCGTATAATGCTTCATACGGTGTCATCCAAATACTTGAATGGAAGCTATTGTTATAGGAAAATTCTACCAGAGGTAAATATTGATCCCACATACCCTGAAAGTCAAGTGAGCAAGATCTCAACATGTCTTCTAAGGTTTGAATAGTCCGTTCTGATTGTCCATCTGTTTGAGGGTGGTAGGCAATGCTCAAATGAAGTTCAGTATCCAAGGCCTTCTGAAGACTCTTCCATAATCTTGAAGTAAAACATGGATCACGACCAGAAACAATTGATAGGGGTAATCCATGAAGTCTCACAACTTCATAAATATATAGTCTTTCTAGACATTCAAGTGTAAGATCTTCCCTTATAGTAAGAAAATGTGATGACTTGGTAAGATGATAAAAAATGTCCCATATTGCATCGTTTCTTCTAGGATTCTTTGGTAGTCCCATAACAAAGTCCATAGTAATATTATCTAATTTCTACTCAGGTATTGGAAGAGGTTGCATGAATCCTATAGGCTGTTGCCTTCCAGATTTCACTTGTTGACAAACCATACATCTTAACACAAAATCAGCAATCTCCCTCTTCATGTTGTCCCACCAAAAATGTTCCTTCAAATCTCTATACATATTAGTGCTACCACGTTGTATAGGGAAATTGGAACTATGATACTCATATAACATTCCATTTTTAGATCAGGTATATCGGGAACACAAAGTCTCTTCCCAAATTTCAAAATCCCATCTTCATACACAAAGTCACTCAATCTCCCATCATTCACAACTTTAATCTTCTTTTGAAACTCTTCACCATCGGTCTGAGAAATCTTTATCCTTTCTAGTAAAGATGGTTTGGTAGCCATTTGAAAAAGTATTGATGTTTCACCTTCCATGGTGATTCCTATATCCATCTTTACTAGATCCATGAAAATAGGATCCCTCTCAACTCTCATCTTGTTCAAAACTCTATGATCTTTTCTAATCAAAGCATCTGTAACCTTATTTTCCTTCACCAGGTGGTAGTGTATCGTGCAATCATAATCCTTGAGTAGTTAAAGCCATCTCCTTTTCCTCATGTTGAGTTCTTTATGTGAGAAACTACACTTCAAACTCTTGTGATCAGTATAAATCTCACATTTATCACCATAGAGATAGTGTCTCCAAATATTAAAAAAAAATATTACAGCTGCTAACTCAAGATCATGAGTAGGATATTTTTTCTCATGAATTTTTAGTTGTCGTGATGCATAGGCAATAACCCTATCATTCTGCATAAGGACACAACCAAGTCCTTTCTTTGATGCATCACTATAAATAATGAACCCATCATTCCCCGATGGCAGAGTCAATATCGAATCATTGACTAATATTCTATTTAGTTTTTCAAAACATTCTTCACATTCTTTTTTACAAACAAATTTAACCCCTTTTCTTATGAGCTTCATTAATGGGTTATCCAATCGGGCAAAATTATGGACGAAACGTCGATAATAACCTGCTGAACCAATAAAAATGCGTACCTCGGTTATACTCATTGGTGCTGGCCATTCTTGGATTGCCTTGGTCTTATAAGGATCAACATAAATTCCCTCCTTATAGACAATATGTCCAAGAAAAGAAATCTCCTAAAGCCAAAATTCACACTTTCTAAACTTCCCATATAATTCATGTCTTCTAAGAGTCTTCAGGATAATGCTCAAATGATTTTCATGATCTTCGTAGCTTTTGGAGTATACCAAGATATCATCAATAAATACCACTACAAAATCATCGAGATATTCCTTGAAAAATCTGTTCATTAGATCCATGAAGACAGAGGGTGAATTAGTCAATCCAAAAGGAATTACTGTAAACTCATAATGCCTGTACCTAGTTCGAAATGCTGTCTTCGGAATGTCTTACTTCTTCAAAAACAACTGATGATATCCAGATCAAAGGTCAATATTTGAAAAATATTGAGCTCCATACAGTTGGTCAAATAAATCATCAATGAAAGGTAGGGGATACTTGTTCTTTATTGTTATAGTATTGATCTCCTTGTATTCAATGCAAAATCTCATAGACCCATCTTTTGTTTTAACAAAAAGAATAGGGGATACCCATAGTGAAACACTAGGGAGAATAAATACCTTATTACTCAATTCCTCTAGTCATTTTTTAGTTTAACTAATTCCAGAGTGGCCATTCTATAAGGGGTCTTTGATATAGGCCTTGAACCAGGAATTAAATCAATGGAAAGCTGAATTTCTCATTCTGGAGGATGTCCAGGTAAATCCTCTGGAAAAAAACCAACATATTCTTTCACAATAGGTACATCCTCTATTTGAACATTCCTTTCCTCACCCACAATTATTTCATTCTCTTCCTCCCCAATAATTGAATTTAGTTGAGCTACTGGGGGTGAATCTAGATAAGAATTAGGTGGTGATGATTCTGCTCTAAAGATAAGGTGTTCCTTATCATCATCATCAAAAATCGTAACTTCCTTCTTCTTATAATAAATCTTTGAATCATGGTCCAAAAGCCAATCCATACCGAGAATTATATCAAATTAAATCATAGGTATGACGATGATATCAGTAGATAAAGAACATTTATATGCTCTAATGGGAACTGATTCACAAAACTTTGTTGCAATGATACTTCCCTTAGGAGTTTTGATTGAAAACCCCCTTATTAAATAAAATTGGAAATATCTAATTTTCTTAGAAAACTGGGAAGATATGAAATAATGTGATGATCCAGAATTAAATAAATCATTTTCCAAACTTGAGGAAACCATTAAATTACCTACCATAACGTCTTTCAGAGCTTCTAACTCAGTAGTAGTGATAGCAAAAGCTTGGACTTGATCCCTTGGAATTTTATGAGGTAAGTTCCCCTGACGCTTAGGACATTCATTTTCACAATGTCCCATCTCCCCGCAGTTGTAGCATTGAACATTGGTAGTGTCTTTCTTTCCCTTACAATCACCAGCAAGATGGCCTTTCTGTCCACATTTGTAGCATACTCCTTTTCCTTTTAGACAGAAACCAGGGTTCTTCCTTCCAAAATTATCACATGGTGGAAATTCATATCTTCCCTTCTTCCCTATTTCCTTATTTCCTTTCCCAGAGTGTTCAACAAATCTCTTCTTCTCTTTCTTTTCTTTAAAGTCATAAGACTTAGAGAATTCCTTTTCTGTCTTGATAGCACATGATACAATATTTTCGTATGACAAGAAGGATTTCGATACTAAAGCTCAATAGAGAAATGGTTTTAAACCATCAAAGAAATGATCAATCTTACTTATAGGGTTACATATATAATCTACAACATGCCTTTCTAACCTTGTAAAGTTATCCTCATACGTTTCAACATTCTCATCCTCCTTTTGCCTCAGAATGAGAAATTGCCTTTCTATATCTGCTCGATGGTCACGAGGAAAATATTTCTCTAAGAAAAGATCTTTAAACTCCCTAAATTTTATATTTGATACTTCATAATCTTTCTTTGTGTTTTGAATAAATGTCCACCATTTATTAGCATCTCTAGTGATACGATAAACTACCATGACAACTTTTTCCCTTTCACTACTCCCCAAAGCCTGAAATATTTTCTCTAGGGAACTTATCCATTGCTCAGCTACCAATGGATTTGTATTACCATTTAATGTTGGTGGTTATTTCCTCATGAAGAAATCTAACATTGATCCCCCACGTTGTGGATCTGGGTGCTCCATATGGGTAAGGTTATTATTCATAACTTGAGTGAGTTGTCCCAGTATGGTGATTAGCTGATCAGCACCAATTGCATCACCATCTCCACTATAATTATCTTGAGTAGGAGGAAAATACCTACATGGAGTGAGTACATTGATATGGTTTCCATTACTTCCACTAGGCACCATTTCTAAACAATGGCATACACTAGATTAGTTTATGAATCGCAATACATAAATCCAAACTTGTAAAACACTTAAAATAAGTTGAACAATTTATGGATATAATCCATAATCATAAAAATGCTTTCTTTAAGGAATTATATATTCATAACCCCTTCATAATGGTTTGTAAATAAAATGAGAATTATTCTAGGAATATCCCCCGGGAGTGTCATAACCAAGAGTGCAGCAAGACATGTTGTCGCGTACCAGTTCCCGTTCGAGTTTAGCTCAAAGCGGTGTTTTTGGGTTTTACCCCTAGGTACATCTGTGCCAGAGCCGCCTCTACCAGCTCATATCTAGATAGGGATTTATTTTTCAGAAAACTCACAAAATCTCTACAATAAAAAAATTCTAGGAAGTTCTTCTATACTAATCTTCAAATTCCATCTTAGGTCTATGTGCTATAATCAAAGTTTATCTAAATTTAGCTTTCAAGGTTTGTACTAAACCTCCCTCTGATACCAATTGTAACACCCCAAACCTAGTTACCCAGAGTCATTGAATTATTATATAACATTGGCATGATCACAAGGAAATAATGTATCGAAATACCGATCAATTTAGTATTATTAGAAACAAGATTCATACATAAGTTCAACTATACAACTATAAAAGAAATACAACATGAATTTATTCCATTGGAAACATCCAAGTCTCCAAAATAATGCCTACAAGTCACTCATAACTAACTTCTTCATATCCTAGGAAAATGAAACATAAGAAAGGGGTGAGTTCAAATGCTCAGTAAGGGTAAGAAATACAGCAGAAGATAACATAAATATTAAGCATGATAAATAATTGAAACCACATGCCTTTACCAATAATAAACACGAATACTTTTATGGAAGGAGTATGATTTGAGTAAATAATGCCATAATAAAACATAATCATTGGTATTCTACTAATTAAATGACCACATGAACCATCGATATTATTTTCATAATGAGGAAATTTATAATGCTAGACAATCTGAAACATTTTGTCAAGGCCTCGGCCAAGACATCTAAAAATGATTAAGGCCTTGGCCAAAACCATATAACAAAATTGGGAAAGGGCCTCGAACAATTCCACATCTAGTTGTCTCATGAGACCTACCGATGCATCAAGGAGCTATAGCGGGCTCCACATGTCACTTATTAAGTCCAATACATTCCTCATATGAAAAGGTTTAAACATATCATAAACATTTGTATTAAAACTATAATACAAAATTTCAATACCTTAACCATAAATCATGAATGGTATAAAAATAGAACATCCACAGTCAAACATATCACAAAACCTTCAATACAATATGGAAGTTTTGTATCATAATAAATCAACTTCAAATGAACTTAAGATCCATAAAAGGATGCTGACATAGATTAAATCAAAATTCTTTTTGGAGAAATACCTCTTTCTATTTTGAAATCATTTAAGAGACATATAATTATAAAGAAAACATTTATTTTGAAAATATTCATATAAGATTTTTAGGGAAGCTTCAATGATTTTATAATGGTGGAAAATAACCGTACCCACCATATAAATTAAAAAGACATTATTACCTTAATTTTGTCAAAAAGGTTAAAAATGACCTTGTTTGGAAAATGACGGAAAGATTCCTTTCAAACCATTTTATAAAAAGTAAAACAAGGGTATAAATGAATTTAACCAATAGTCTAGTAAATAGTAAAAATGTTTTGAAATACATTTTTAAGAAACATGGATGTGGATGAAAAAGAGATCCCAGTAGATAATTACGTATAAACAACCTTGGATAATAAAGAGATTGTGAAGTTAACCCTTACCTTGTACTTTTCCTTGGTCGAGGGTAGGTTAACCTCCTATATGATAGTTAAATTATTTTTATTAAATTATACAAGAATCATATAAATAAATATGATATCATATATGATCTTTTAATATTGCTTTGTTAATAATATTTTGGTATTATCATCGTTTCAGGTGTTCACTTACTCATTTTCTTTTATATGTTTTGTTACATAAGCTATGTTTGTTATCCATAGGTTATATATTATTCATATAAAAAATGATATCAAGTCCTTAAAAATTATTTTTAATTATAAAATGAAATTATTCTTGAATGGATACAATGTGGAATGAATCTCATCGTGTTCATGGAGACGGTTGTCCATACGTACGCATGAACGCTACTTCCATTTCATTTTTCATTTTAAAAGGAATAAAAATAAAATGATACATATGTATATTATTATTACAATATAATATAATATCTTATATATTTTACTTAATTTCATTAACACCATCCTTTATACGTTCCATGTATGGTATGAACGAGTCATATCACTTTGATGGGGCAGTAGTCCGCACTTCCTCAAATGAAATTATCGCATATATATACAACATGAAATGAATAATGGTATGATATAAAATGAAATTAAAGAAGATTATATATAAAATAAATATCATTAATATAATATTTAATTATAGTTCCATCATAATGTCCACCATGAGAGGTGGTAGGAGATAATTGAACAATCATCGTTTCGTGAGGCGTTTGGTTTCCATCCACAAAAACATTATGTTTTTCACCCATTATATGGAGGTGTGTGTAAGTTCAGTTCTAATAATTATCATAAAAATATCCTAGTATATTGAGTATACTTGTGTTGTTACAAAATAAAATAATACGAAGAGTTTAGGGGTTGGAGGAGTAAAATAAAAGAAAAGAAGCTAAGGGAAATCGTTACCTTTAATTTGGGTAACTCCCTTTGGTTTGAACCAAAAAGGACTCTTGAAGTGACTTCTGCTTAAGTTAATGCTTCTAGGAGGAGGATATGAATGTAGGGAGCTTAATTGGTCAGAGTTTGGATGAGACAAAAGGCTTGAGCGGTGTGAGGAATTGGTTATAAGTGGTGTCCTTTTATAAGGGGGAAGAGTGGCTCTTTAGGAAAGATTGAAAATATTATTTTATTATATAATGATATTAGGTTTATAAATGTCCAAAACTCATCAAAGTTAAAGATAATATGACTCATGATATAAATGAAATCATCAAATAAGAATTGGACAAGTTTTGGGTATTATTGTAAGAACCTGGATCTCTTTTCAGGTATGTTTTTCCTTTTTCTGGAGTTTTTGAGAAAAATGAATTTTATGGAAATTTCAGAAGTACACCCCGTGTACTTTCTGAGTACATGCTGTGTACTCTCTCGCTGGCTCGAAGCCGTGTACTGGCCATGTCCCGGCCACACACATGGTGTGTAAGGCTGAGGTGGACGTCAGTTTTTTGGAGTACGGAAAAAATTAGAAGTACACGCTGTGTACTCTAAAAGTACATGCCGTGTAATTTCTTTTTTTTTTCATGAAATGGACCGGGGTCGCATCTAACCCTCATATTCACCTTCTTCTCCAGTTTTCGGCCGTCCGAAGCGACCCGTATGGCCGGATCTTCGACGGACGACCGCCTGAACTTCCGTTCTCCGATTCGAGCACGGTCAGTTGCGTTGGAAGCGCAACGGTGAGTTCTTCCTTCTACTTTAGCCTTGTTTTCTGATTCCTCCTCATTTCTAAGTTATCGTAGGATGAACCTTTTGTGTGTTTTCTCAGATCTACGTCGTTCCAAGGGGAATCTGTCATTGAGGTTCATGTATATCGATCTCCTAGGATCAAGGTAGGTGGTTTGTGCCTTTTCGTTGAAAGTTAATGAATATTATGTGCAAATTCCACCAATACCCATGAACGGGGTATTGCGTGTTTCCTGTTTTTCCCTTGTTGCTTGCCTGCTTTGCTTGATTTCTTTGGTAGAGGTTATTGCTTGTGAATAGAGTATTTTGTTTGTGCTCAGTTTTCATTGCCATTCTTAGTTATAGGATTGTGTACTGTTGTTTTACATTTTCTGTTGAGCCTTAGTTGATAGCCAAGTAGTTTTTGAGGGTTACTTGGACGGTTTACATGCGCTGAGCAGGTTTAGTTATACTCAGGACTGTGAGAGCCTAGAGTACTGGACCAAAGGGAGAATTGACGGAAGGGCTTCTCCAGAGTGTCTTTTAATTACGATACGCATGCTATAGGGGGAATTGACTTTGAGTGCTTCCCCAGAGAGCCACTAGTATGACGCGGGCCACAGGGGGAATTGACGTTGAGTGCTTCCCCAGAGAGCCTTTAGCACGATACGAGACTATAGGGGGAATTGACGGTGAGTGCTTCCCTAGAGAGTTTGCTTATTTTACATAGCTGAACTAGAGGGGTGAGACTGTGTGTGCCTCCCAGAGGGTTGCTAGTACTTAGAGGTTGAACCATAGGGGTTAGATTGTGAGAGCTACCCAGAGGGTTACCTGTTTTCTTTTTGTTGTTGACTGTTTACTTGTGCACTTTGTTTTCTAGAACTGTGGATTGTAGCTGCTTGTGCTTTTCTGTTTACTGCTTCTTGTTTTATTACTGCCATGTATTCATTGACTGTTAGGCACAGATCTTTGGGTGACTGCCTACTGGGATTATATCTCACACCCTGTTTGGGCCATGGTTTTGGTCCCAAGAAGACTATGTTACTGTAGGTATAGATAAGGGAAATCACCCTTCTACTTCAGGATCTTGACTGCACCAGGTGCTGGGGAGCATGGGACCGAGCTGCGGCTCGCGATGCTAAGGAGCTTGCTTTGTTTTCTTTTTCACTTGGTTTCAGTTGTATTTCAGCACGTTGTTGTGTTTGCTGTTTTCCTTAGATACTTGTACCTGCTGCATCTTTGTCATCATAGTTATACATTTGCATTGCTTCCGCTGTTGATTTCTGTTGGTATGCATGTTGTTTACTGTTTCAGTTGTTGTTGTTGTTATTGTTGTTTTCTTACCTTGTATACCTCAACGAATGATGGCATAGTTTCCCCACCGACTCACCAAGGCCCTCGCTGCTAGTTGGCAACCTTTGGCATTTGGGGAAACGTGCTTGAGGTCATGTGGCGAACCGGGTACGGGGCACCAGTGGAGGGGCTCCGGACTCGGTACGTTAAAAAGTGGTATCAGAGGAGTTCTTTTCTCTTGCTTTACTGTTTGGAGACCTTAGCCAGGGATAGGACGGATTCAGTACTTGGTATTAAGCTGTGCTCAGGAGTAGCTAACCTGTGTATAGGGAAAGGCCATACTACCTCGTTAATTGCAGTTTGCTGGTTTTGAGTTTTATGGTTGATATGTTTTCACCTAGAGTGATTCACATGACTTGTGCGGTTATTGTTTTGATATTTTGGTTCTATTTCTGTCACAACCCGATGAGATGAGGGTATGCCATCTCATGCATCATATAGGCACTTGTATAAATCACATGTCATGCATTCTTGCCATGCCATATTGGGTGCATTAACGATTGCATGTTGTTGTGATAGACTTTTTGTAGATTATGCATGCTGTTGTGATAGTTGCTTAATAGATTCTATGCTGCTATGTTAGAAAATTGTTGTTTTGGTTCTTGCTTAAAATGAACGCCAAATTTTGGTTCTTGAGGTGTTATGGGCCCTCAAGGATCATAATTTGGCACCTTTTCCCTTGTTTTTAGTGTTTCTGGAATTCTGCGTAGTTTCTGAGCTATTGCCCAGAAAAACCCAAAATACACGGCGTGTACTTTTTAGATACATGCCGTGTAGTTTTCAGGCCGTGTCACTGACCGTGTGAGCAAAACACGGTGTCATGGGAGAAACTTCGGAAACACGCCGTGTACCATTGGTACACGCCGTGTGAGTTCAGAGTCGTGTACCCGACCGTGTCACTAACAACACGGGCCGGGGAAGCTCGGGTAGAAGCTCGGGTAGAACACGCCGTGTCCATAGGGAACACGCCATGTAGTCCTGTCCAGGTACCCGGCCGTGTCACGAACAACACGGGCCGACGTTACCTTCTTTTTCCACACGTCGTGTTTGTTTGGAACACGCCATGTATTCTTGCCCAGGTACCCCGCCGTGTCACGAACAACACGGGACAGTGTCACCTTCTCCTATGCACGCCATTCTTGTTCGGAGCACGCCATGTAAGGACCAGCCATGTAGATGGTCGTGTATTCAACAACACGGACCACAGAATCCTTGTCTAGTGCACGCCTTGTTGTTTCGAACACGCCGTGTAGTCTCGGGTTGAGTCGGGCTATGTGGGTTGACCGTGTCGGGAGACTCGGGCAGGGGAATAGTTTTCATGTACACACCGTGTGTGGTTGTTAACACGCCGTGTAGTTAGAGGTGTACACGACTTGTAGGTAAGGAGTACACGCCCATGTCAGTGGTTTCAAAAGACACGCCGTGTAGTTTTATACACGCTGTGTAGTCGTGTTTTGCAATCTTGTGTGTTTTTTTATTCCCCTGTTCCCGTTTGTGCTCTTGTTTTCTCTATCCTTGCTTTCCTGATCTAAGGTGTGCTTTTTGTCTTTCAGAGCTATGCCTCTAAGACGTCCTCCGGTCGTGCGTCTGTCGTCGGGCAGTGATCAGACATCGGATATGGCTGATCAAAGACTTCCTGTTGATCCCCCAGCCGAGCCAGCTTTGGCACCGGTTGTCGTGCCAGTTTCAGGCGCTGATGCGCAGTTTAGGGAAGGTTTCATGAGAATGATGCAGGCCTTCCAGGGAGCACCGCCTCTTGCATGTGTCTATGGCAGACTTGATGTGGGTTTTCCAGCAGGAGCATCCTCCCATGTTCTCAGGGGAGGGGGGACCTCAGGCTGCAGAGTTGTGGATGGAAGCCATACTGACTATATCCGAGCATCTGGAGATGCCTCCAGAGAGGCGGGTCAAGATCGCCACCTACATGCTCCGAGACTCCGCCAAGAGATGGTGGGATGTGATCTCACAGGCGGGTCAGCAGTAGGCTATGACTTGGGAGGAGTTCCAGCGCGTGTTCTACGACTACTTCTACCCGAAGACCCTGAGGGCCGATCGAGCCTAGGATTTCATGAGTTTAGAGTAGGGTACTCTATCTGTCATGGAGTATTCCTCTCGTTTTACTGAGCTGCAGCGTTTTACACCCCTTCGGGATGGAAGTGGGGTATTCTTGTCAAGGAAGTTTGAGGATCGACTCAGGCGGGATATCTGCTCGTAGGTGAACATCTTCCAGCTGACTTCCATTACTTCCATCGTCAACCAGGAGCTGATTGCGGAACGCAATATGAGAGACTATGGAGTTGCGATCTAGGGCGGTTCGGCTTCCAGATCTAGCTTTCCTTCAGATGACAGCAAGAAGCATCGTAGGGAGCCTACGCACGGTGATTCGAGGAAGCGGGATGCATCATCAGGCAGCCAAGTGAAGTGCTATCAGTGTGGCCGAACAGGGCACACGAGGCCGCAATGCTAGAGAGACCCCATGGAGTACCGATCTTGTGGCAAGATGGGTCACCTTCAGCGGTTCTGTCAGGTTTTCTCACCAGTGGATGGTGACCGGGGTTCTTCTATGACTCCTCGTTCAGGAGCAGCACCACCAGTTTCTCACCAGTCGGGGAACTAGAGTTCTTCTGGCCGTTCGGGCTGAGGTGGAGGTCGAGGCCGTGGCAGTCAGCCACCAGTTCCTCAGCACCAGCAGGGAGGTTCAGCTCAGAGTGGTCAGCCAGGGGTGCAGGGCCGCAACACGGGCCAGTCTTTCGCCGTGGAGCAGACTTATCCTGATCAGGATCCCGACCCTTATACTGTTCGAGGTACGATTTTAGTAGTCTCAGTTTTATCTTTATCCCTTTTCGATACTGGTGCTACGCATAGCTTTATCTCTGTTACTGTCGTGGAGAGCCTTGGACTCTGCATCTTTTATTCTACTGACTCGTTGACACTAGACACACCCTTGGGGACGAGGACATCTAGTATATGCCAGTGTAGAGAGTGCCCTCTCGAGGTTGCAGGGTATCGCTTCTCATGGTACCTATATGTCCTGGAGATGACAAGCTATGATGTCATCCTCGGCATGGATTGGTTGATTCCCTTTTAGGCAGTCGTCGACTGTTTTCACCGCAGAGTGAGTTTCATTTCACCAGAGGGTGGATCTTTTCTTCATAGAGATGAATGGGACGTTCGGGCGAGTTGGGTTGGACTCGAGCATCTTGGGCTAAGAGGGGTGACAACCCAGATTGCTAGTCTTTATCTGAATGGTCAGCGGACTCCACAGTTGGACTTTCCTCCAGTGGTGGATCATTTCAGGGATGTCTTTCCAGAGGACTTTTCAGGTTTGCCTCCGGAGCATGAGGTAGACTTCTCTATTGAGCTTGTGCCGGGAGCGGCACCAGTGTCTATTCCTCCCTATAGGATGGACACACCTGAGTTGCAGGAGCTCAAGAAGCAGTTGAAGGAGCTACAGGCTAAGGGTTTCATTCGACCCAGTACTTCTCCTTGGAGTTCGCCGGTTCTATTTGCGAAGAAGGAAGATGGTACCCTTTGTCTTTGTGTGGATTATCGGAAGCTGAACTAGTTGACGGTCAAGAACCGATATCCTTTGCTGAGGATTGATGACCTTTTCGATCATCTTCGAGGAGCCCGGGTGTTCTCAAAGATCAACTTGAGGTCCGATTATCATCAGTTGTGTGTTAGATCATCAGATATACCTCTGACAGCCTTCAGGAGCAGGTATGGTCTATACGAATATACAGTCATGCCGTTCGGTCTCACAAACATGCCTGCAGTTTTCATGGCACTGATGAACCGAGTGTTCCATACTTATTTGGATTCCTTCGTCGTGGTCTTCGTGGATGATATCTTGGTGTACTCTCACACTCTACACGACCATGCCACACATATTGAGATCGTTCTGAGTACACTGAGAGAGCATCAGCTTTATGCTAAACTCTCGAAGTGCCACTTCTGGATGAATCAGATTAACTTCTTGGGTCACGTCATCTCAAAGGCAGGAGTATCAGTGGACCCAGAGAAAGTGAGAGCTGTAGCTTCCTGGGAACAGCCGGAGAACGTTTTTGAGGTACGGAGCTTCCTAGGTCTGGCTGGATACTACAGACGCTTCATTCAGGACTTTTCTCATCTAGCAGCACCTTTGACAGGTCTGACCAAGAAGGGGGCGAAGTTCTTATGGTCAGATTCTTGTGAGTTAGCCTTTCAGGAGCTGAAGGGGAGGTTGACGTCAGCACTGATACTAGTCTTGCCAGAGCTAGGCAAGAGCTACACTGTTTACTATGATGCTTCGAGTATCGGGCTGGGAGCTGTGATTATGCAGGGAGATGGAGTCATGGCGTATGGGTCTCGGCAGTTGAGGCCACATGAGAGGAACTACCCTACGCACGATCTGGAGTTGGCAGTTGTTGTTCATGCCTTGCGCTGTTGGAGAAACTATCTTCTGGGAGATAATTTTGTGGTTTTCACTGACCACAAGAGTCTCAAGTATATCTTCACACAGCGTGATCTGAATCTGAGGTAGCACAAGTGGGTTGAGTATCTTCAGTCTTTTGATTTCGAGCTTTCCTATACGCCGGGAAAGGGGAACGCCGTGGCCGATGCATTGAGCAGGAGAACTCAGATTCAGGCAGTTCAGGAGGCCAGTAGTGAGTGGAAACTGATGGCTCTGCTCTCTGAGATGAATCTAGAGGTGCACGACAGACGGGGACAGACTTTTCTATCTTCCGTAGCTGTTACCTCCACGCTACTTGATCGGGTACGGATGAGGCAGCTATCAGACTCAGAAGGCTTAGTCCTGCGGGAGAGTGTGCCAGGAGGGGACCCTCTTCCTGGATGGATAGTGGGTGAGGATGAGATCCTGCACTTCCAGGGACGCGTATGGGTGCCAGAAGACATACGCGAGGAGCTGATGCGGGATTTCCATTCCTCTGTTTGGGAAGTTCATCCTGGCGTCACCAAGATGTATCGGGACCTTCATCGCCAATACTGGTGGCCAGGTATGAAGAAGGATGTTGCTGGTTTTGTCTTGAGGTGTTCTACTTGTCAGCAGGTGAAAGCAGAGCATCAACGACCAGCAGGACTTTTACAGCAGTTACCCATCCCGGAGTGGAAGTGGAACGATGTTGCGATGGACTTCATGACCGGGTTGCCGAGGTCACCTTGGGGAAACGATGTTGTTTGGGTCGTCGTCGACAGACTTACGAAGGTTGCTCACTTCTTACCGATCAAGGAGACCTTCAGTTTCCATGATCTGGGACGACTTTACATCAGAGATATCGTTCGTCTGCATAGAGTTCCGCGCTCTATTGTTTCAGACAGAGATGCTCGCTTTACCTCTCGGTTCTGGAAGGGATTCCAGAAGGCCTTGGGTACACATGTACTTTTGAGTACAGCATACCATCCCCAGACTGATGGCCAGTCCGAGCGCACGATTCAGGTGCTTGAGGATATGCTCCAAGCTTGCATCATTGATTTTGGCAGTTCTTGGGAGAAGCATATTCCTTTGGTGGAGTTTGCCTATAAAAATAGTTTCCAGGCGACCATTCAGATGGTTCCATACGAGGCTTTGTACGGTAGGCCATGCCGATCACCCTTATGCTAGCTGGAGGCAGGAGAGATAGCTTTGCTGGGACCTCGTCTTGTTCAGGAGACTTCAGAGCAGATAGAGCTGATTCAGAAAAGGATGACTACAACTCAATCTCGACAGAAGTCTTATGATGATCAACAGAGACGACCTCTGAAGTTCGAGGTCGGTGATCAGGTCTTCCTACGTGTCGCACCGAGGTTGGGACACAAAAGGATTCGGAGACAGGGTAAGCTTTCACTGCGGTACATCGGGCTGTTTGAGGTCTTAGAGAGAGTGGGACCGGTTGCCTATCGGTTGCAGCTACCTCAGAGATATCGGTCCATGCACGATGTCTTCCACATCTCTCAGCTCTGACGCTACTTTTCAGACCCGTCTCACGTCTTTCAGCTTGAGGAAGTCGAGCTTGAAGCAGATGCGTCATTCGAGGAGCATCCTATCCAGATTGTTGATCATAGTACAAAGGTTTTCCATGGGCGGTTTGTTCC
Source organism: Viscum album (assembly GCA_963277665.1). Classification (NCBI taxonomy): domain Eukaryota; kingdom Viridiplantae; phylum Streptophyta; class Magnoliopsida; order Santalales; family Viscaceae; genus Viscum; species Viscum album. The sequence continues at coordinate 2,015,315,066 of OY728130.1, read as the reverse complement.
TCTGGTACGAGTGCTATGGCAGCACGGACGAGTACAGGATGAGACCTGAGAGAGGGAGGCCGATGTTCGATCACAATGGCCAGAGCTTTTTGGGGATTCTTCTTCCCCACCTTGTTAGGGAAATTCGGGGATGAATTTCTTTAAGGGGGGAAGTTTGTAAGAACCCGGATCTCTTTTCAGGTATGTTTTTCCTTTTTCTGGAGTTTTTGAGAAAAATGAATTTTCTGGAAATTTCAGAAGTACACGCCGTGTACTTTCTGAGTACATGCCGTGTACTCTTTCCCCGGCTCAAAGCCGTGTGCTGGTCGTGTCCGGGCCACACACACGGTGTGTAAGGCTGAGGTGGATTTCGGTTTTTCGGAGTATGGAAAAAATTAGAAGTACACGCCATGTACTCTAAAATTACACGCCGTGTACTTTTTTTTTTTCATGAAACGGACCGGGATCACGTCTAACCCTAATATTCACCTTCTTCTCCAATTTTTGGCCGTCCAAAGCAACCTGTATGACTGGATCTTCGACGGACGACCGCCTCGCCGTCCGTTCTCTGATTCGAGCACGGTCAGTTGCGTTGGAAGCGCAACGGTGAGTTATTCCTTCTGCTTTAGCCTTGTTTTATGATTCCTCCTCGTTTCTAAGTTATCATATGATGAACGTTTTGTGAATTTTCTCATATCTACATCGTTCCAAGGGGAATCTATCGTCGAGGTTCAGGTATATCGATCTCCTAGGATCGAGGTAGGTGGTTTGTGCCTTTCCGTTGAAAGTTAATGAATATTATGTGCAAATTCCACCAATACCCATGAACGGGGTATTACGTGTTTCCTGTTTTTCCCTTGTTGCTTGCCTGCTTTCCTTGATTGCTTTGGTAGAGGTTATTGCTTGTGATTAGAGTATTTTGTTTTTGATCAGTTTTCTTTTCCATGCCTAGTTATAGGATTGTGGACTTTTGTTTTACTTTTGCTGTTGAGCCTTAGTTGATAGCCAAGTAGTTCTTGAGGGTTACTTGGACGGTGTACACGCGCTGAGCATGTTTAGTTATACTCAGGACTGTGAGAGCCTAGAGTAGTGGACCAAAGGGAGAATTGACGTAAGGGCTTCTCCAAAGTGTCTTTTAATTACGATACGCAGGCTATAGGGGGAATTGACGTTGAGTGCTTCCCCAAATAGCCACTAGCACGACGCGGGCCACAGGGGGAATTGATGTTGAGTGCTTCCCCAGAGAGCCTTTAGTACGATACGAGACTATAGGTGGAATTGAAGGTGAGTGCTTCCCCAGAGAGTCTGCTTATTTTACATAGCTGAACCAGAGGGGTGAGACTATGTGTGCCTCCCAGAGGGTTGCTAGTACTTAGAGGTTGAACCATAGGGGTTAGACTGTGAGAGTTACCCAAAGGGTTACCTGTTTTCTTTTTGTTGTTGACTGTTTACTTGTGCACTTTGTTTTCTAGAACTGTGGATTGTAGCTGCTTGTGCTTTTCTATTTACTGCTTCTTGTTTTATTACTGCCATGTATTCATTGACTGTTAGACACATATCTTTGGGTGATTGCCTACTGGGATTGTATCTCACACCCTGTTTGGGCCATGCTTTTGGGCCTAAGAAGACTATGTTTTTGCATGTATAGATAAGGGTAAGCGCCCTTCTACTTCAGGATATTGACTGAACCAGGTGCTGGGGAGCATGGGAACGAGCCGTGGCTCGCGATGCTGAGGAGCTTGCTTTGTTTTCTTTTTCACTTGGTTTCATTTGTATTTCAGCACGTTGTTGTGTTTGCTGTTTTCCTTAGATACTTGTACCTGCTGCATCTTTGTCATCATAGTTATACATTTTCATTGCTTCCACTGTTGATTTATGTTGGTATGCATGTTGTTTACTATTTCCGTTGTTGTTGTTTTCTTACCTTGTATACCTCACTGAATGATGGCATAGTTTCCACACCGACTCACCAAGGCCCTCGCTGCTAGTCGGAAACCTCTGGCATTTGGGGGAACGCACTTGAGGTCATGTGGTGAACCGGGTACGGGGCACCAGTGGAGGGGCTCCGGACTCGGGACGTTACAATTATTTTAGTCTTTATAATCTTATTTATTTAAATCAGGTAAACACCACATCATTATTGTATCATATATAATTTAGTTTATTAGATGTTTAAAAATTATAAACAAAACCATGATGTAGGAAATCATTTTAGATTTCTAATGAATATTTATAGTCGAAAAGATAGCATATATAACCCTATGTAAAAATTGTTTTTCTAAAAGATATATGCTTATGTCATTTTTGTATTTACTTTAACTTAATTAATATAAAGTGTCATTATCACTTAAAAGTGGCTCTATGGGGTCCCAAAATAGACCCAAAGATGCCCATGGTTAGACATGTATCAACTAATAGGGTTAGGACATGTTTTAGGGTAATTTAGTATTATTATAATATTATTTTTTACCCTTATTTACTGGATTTACCCTTTAACCATGGTAAATAAAATATTTACCGAAGTAATTATTCAAAATGTCTAAAAATAAAATTAACCTATTTACACAATTTGGACCTCCTGATTCTAAATATGGAATCCATTTTTCTAAATTAAAAACACAGAAGTGGTAGAAATTAATTTAAAATTAATTCCCACTGTCAAAACAAAAAACGTGTTTTTAAGAAATAATAACTATCAAAAGATTAACACTTATTTATGTCCGGTTTAAATGTGAAATTATGCACAATGACCAAAATTGTATTAAATGGTAAAAATTTATTATAAATATACTTTAAAAACACTCAAATTTATAATTTATCACTATTAATTATTTTGATTAAAAAAGTTGTTTTTAATTAAAATTTAGTAATTTTCACTATTTATCAAAATATGAAAGTTTTCAGAAAAATACCAAAATTTCACCCTTGGATAATTTAGATATTCCAAATCCAAATATTAATTCCATTTTGAAATATAAAATTTATAAAATTTCAAAAAGTGGGTATTACTATTTATAACCGTTAGTTTGATTGGTTGTGGTGTGTGTTAGAACTAGAAGTTGCGTACAACACACACTACTGTATTATTAAAAGGGAAACGTACCGTGGAATCTTGGGGTGTTACAATTTAAAAATTATTTAAAACATTTCTCATGGAAAATATCTCTTACTCTTTGAAAAACACTTTTTAAAACTTTTTCAAATTCCCTTTTTATTTTGATATCATTTAAATGAAATATAATTTTTTTTTTCTGAAAATTAAAGATTTTTTTTGAAAAGAACTTTAGAAAATTTTAGGGGAATCTTGAAACCATTGAGTGGTCATGACAGTGGGAAATTCCATCCATGTTAAGTAAATAAAGATTCTTTTCACATTTTTAGTAAAAGAAAAACTATAATTTTTTTAGAAAATGATGTGAATATTCCTTTCAAAATATTTTATAAAAATTAAAAAAAGGTAAAAATGTATTTAATAAATCATTTTAAAGGAAATTTTAATCACATTTTTGAAAATATTTTTAAAAAACAAGCTTTTGGAAGAAAAAGGGTTTTCAACCAAATGGAGAAATAAAGACAATTTTATTAAAGACATTATTTTGAAATCTTTGGTAAATAGAGAGAGAAAAATTAATGTAAAGCATATATTCTATTTACATAACTGTAGGAGAATAAAATTCATGAGTTTATTGATAAATGGATTATAATATTCTATTATTAGAAACATAATCATAAACAATCCTGATAAATAATGAGATTATAACATAAAGTCTTTACCACTTTTGTAACTTTGAAACGTAATACCCATGAGGGAATATAATTAAATTAAAATTAAAATGTCATGAACATAAATAAATTCATGATATTGAATTTAAAAGGGGATGTATATACACATCGTAAAAGAAGATAGGTATATAACATAACATATGTCTCAAAGAAGGGAAATTTAGATAAAAATACCTGACCACTTAACTTTTTAATTGTAAACCCCATTAAATATAGATAATCAAATGGATATTAAAATCACAATAATATTTATGAGAAACATAATAAAATACATTCATGGGAATTATATACACCAAATAAAATAAATAGGTGATAAATATGACATTTGTCTCACAGAAGTAAAAAGTGAAACAGGAGTCCCTTACCATAAGTATTTACTTCTATCATACAAATTCAAATCTCTTTTATAATAAATATAAGTTTATTATACATTTATTATATAAAAATATTTTTATATATCATACCATATATGTTTTTATGACCTTTTATTACCCATTTATCAACAATTCCACATTAAAGTTACGTTTTGGGTAATAACCACTTTGTTTTTTCATATATGTTTTAATTTGTTATTTTTAGTCCTATTATATATATATATATATTTATATTAGGTTATTTGGGGTAAAATTATATTCAAACACACACACACACACACACACACACACCGCACACACATAGGCCTGAAAGGTAGGTCATAGCCCCCAAGGGAGAACCCCCCTAACCGATTGATTTATTACATTATATATATTTTTCCCAAAGTCCTAGTGGGAATTAACTCCATTATATGGCCCATATTACCACCATTTGATGGACAAAAGTCCCTTTACATCATTTATACGGCACCACCTGTACACCATGACTGCATCACCTCCCCCTTGATGGCCTGAAGGCCCAGTGACTTGAAAGCCCAATTAAGAAGAACAGTACTACTACTACAGTACACCCGATATAGAACCTAATATAGTACCATAACCCCTATATTTATACAATTACACTACAATTTATACTACAAAACTCCTATAATTCCTGATAAAATTCTCTCCCAACCGAATTTGAACCCAGGTCAGATGTAGGATTACGGGGAGCCTTTACCACTCAGGTAAGCCCCCAACTACTTCAGTCCTCTTACCTTGATCATGATTTCATAATCTCTATAATTTTAACCATGATATAAATATCATATATATTAATTATATATGTATTTATAGTAATCCATAAAATTTATTGATAGAAAATTAAATACACCATTCATGGAGATGGTAGGCTGTACGTACGCATGAACGATGTTTCCATTTTATTTTTGTATTGAAGGAAAGAAAGGTAAATGATATATTATCATTAAAAAATCATTTTTATTTTATATATATCACATATTTTCATTAAAACCACCCTTATTACCTTCTATGTAAAGTGTGAAAGAATCACATTGATTCATGAGGTGGTAATCCGTGATACACATGGGTGACATTATCATATTTCCAAAAAATAGAGAGTATAAAGTTATGTGTTTTATAATAATTTAAAAATAATATCAATATAATAAATATAATATATAAATAATAAATTCATCATTATGTTTATCCTAAAGGTGGTAATGGAAAAATGAATCACATCGGTTCACGAGGCGGTAGTCCGCCATATACACGAACGATGATTTCGTAACCTGTTTGATGGAATTGGAGATGGTTGTAGGTCATGAACTTAACATAAAAACAAATAATTATATATAAGATACTAAGGTTACTGTATAATCATGGTATAATAATAATTAAATTATTTTGAGGAATAAATAAAACAAAAACTCTTATTGACGAACATTACCTCTTTGTTGAGTATCCTCCTTAGGTTTGCACCAAAAGCCTTCCTAGACTGGACTTCTATCCAAAATAAGTCTTATAGGATGAGATTATAATTTTTTTTAAGTGTTTTGGACATTTTTTCTAAGATATATGTATTTAGAGGCATGAACAAGTGAAGGGTATTGGTGGCATTTTATAAGTGGGTGAAATGAACCCACTTGGAAACTACTTAGAAATTTCCTAAAAGAATCCAAAATAATAAATTAATTCACATGAAAAAAGATTCCAAATGACCCTATATTATAAATTTAGAAGTATAGGATGGAAATATATCCATAAAATATGAATTTAAAATTTTTATAGTCATTTTAACCCTTATCTTCTTAGTTTAACCCTTGGTAAACCCATTTTTACCTTAATCATGTTATTTAATTTTAATGTTTTCATTATTAAATTTGGTTAAAAATTAAGTTTTAATAATTATATAATATAAATTATTTTTATTAAAAACATGGAATCATTTTTTTCAAATTCATTCCATATAATTGGTAAAATTTAATCTAAAATTAATCTTTCAGACGTGATGAGAAAGCAGGTTTTCAAAGAGAAAAAGTTTAAAAGTTTAAAAAGTTTTTATATCCAATTTCAATATGAAATTGATTCTAATGAAATAAATTGTATTAATAGATAAATAATTTTACTAATTTTAATTTAAAACCAATTTAAAATATAATTTAACTTTATAAATAAATTAAAAAAAGACAGTTTTCAATTAAAATTTAGTATTTTTCACTATTCATAAAAAATGAAACTTTTTAGAAAAATACAAAAAACTAAACCTAAGATAATATTGAAATTAATATTTAAAAAATTATGTTTTTTTCCCAAATAAATTTTCTAATTTTTTTAAAAATTAGTTTTAAAAATAATTTCATAAAAAAGGTGATAAAACTACTTGTTAGAAAAATACAGTTTTTAAGTGTAGAATTGGATTTATTTTTATATCTTGTATATAAAACACATAAGATGAATGTTAAATAGTTTATTTAATATATAATATGTAAATTTAATTAATATCATTCACCAAAATTGGTTTTTTAATTTATTGATGTAATTTTTTTTTTGTTTTTATAAAAATAATTTTTCATAAAAATATTTCCTTTATTTTTAAATAGTTTTTATTTTCATCCTTAATTAATTGGTCACCAAAGAATTAATTTTATATACATGTGAAAACCATATATTTTTATAATTTATTTAATACTATTCATGCCTTCCATTCTAATGGCTGGGAGATTACTATTATTTTAAATAATAATATTTTAATATCATGTGACGTTTCATTTAAACTAAGTGTTGCATGTAATGCAAGCTAAACTTAGTGTTGCGTGTAAAAAAAATCCAAAATTAGTGTTGCGTGTAACGCAATATAAAATCAGTTCTATGTTTAACACAAGATAAACTTGATATTTCATGCAACAAAAAATATAAAAAATATAAAATTCATTTGAAAAAAAATATTTCACTAAATCTCAGGGTGTTACATTCTATCCCCATTAAAATGAATTTCACCCTAAAAATTTGTATTTATCATCAAAGGTTTAACATTTAAAAAATTCCTTCATAGAAACCCACATCTTAAAATTGAATAATAAAACTTCCTTTAAAAAAGGGAATGTTGAAAAGATAATGGTTACCTAAATTAACTCATAACTAGGCTTCCACATAGTGGAACATAAGTGAGAAGTTAAGATTTGGACATGAAAGATAGCTTAAATAATTATAGAGATTGATAAATATCACTGATCCTAAGAAATTGGGTGATCCAAATAAGTTTAGTGACAAAAAAACATAGACTAAAGAGGTGTGAAAATGGTCATTGATATCATAAAAACGGTGATAATAGGACAATATTTTATTTAAAGATACTTTTTCTAATTTTTAATAATTTTCTTTAGAAGATATACTTACTTGATTTTATTCCATTTCATAAGTAAAATCTCACCCTTTGGTTGTTCCTTGATCAATTTAAATTCATCTCATAATCTAATAAATGAAGGTGATTTTTATTATTATTGAAGAACTAACAGATCATAAGATCTATAGATTTAATGATAAGTCATTCCGTCTATATTTAGTTACCATCACAAAAAAATTGTTAACATATGTTATCCAATATGCATAAATATTCATATGATGAAATAATACATTAATTTCTAAATCCTTGTCCAATTTTCAACTTAAACCATTACACAAATGGTTAACCTTATTAACTTTCCAAAATATTAAAATAAAAAACTTTATAAATAATTTCACTAAATTTAAAAAATGAAATTATCATTAATTCCCTAAATGACATGAAGTATCTATTAATTTTCACATATAAAACATGTGAATACCTTCATCATGTATTCTATTTAAACATGGTAATAACATAAATTACCATAAACCATGTAGAAAACATACACACTTCTTCATTCCTTACATAAAACATAGATTATTGGATATATTACTTAAATAAAAAATGTTGTAAAATCCATCAATGATAGCATAAACCACTCTGTTAACAAAACATTATTCATTTCCAAGGTAATATCAATCATCTCTTTATCCTGACATCATTATATCAATATTAGAAATATATTAAGGGTTATCTTTCCCTTAATCACATGTTTATATAAAATATAACCATTATATTAAATCAATTTTCTAGGTCATCAACACCATTTAACATATTCTTTAAAATCCTTATCAAAAAACTTATACTGAACAATCCTTATATATTCCATAATTATTGAATAAATACTTTAATGATACCAATTAATTTTCAAATCATTAACCGGGATTTATTATTTATTCCTTAACACATCCTTCCTTTCATATGTCATTCATAGTCTCTTCACCATCAATAGAAAAACCATTACTTGTACAACCTTTTTGATTCTCTTCGTGATCATTCCCCTTTGAACATAGACTTACATAATGCTCATACATTCTGTTGGATCGGGATATACCAAATATACACAAGAGGGGGGGGGGGTGAATTGTGTCTTTTAAAAATTCTTTACGAAATCATGTTCTACCCTTTTACTTTAATCAGATGGATTAATGCAGCAGAACTTTAAATAGCAGGGACACACAATGTATAGTGGTTTGGGGAACAAAAGGCCCCTAGTCCACTCCACCAACACTCTACTCCACGAGGTTAGTGATTTTAAATATCTAGTCCTCTTGTCAATATACCATTCCACAACTGAGTACAGGTAGTTGACACCTTTACAATCTAAGGCAGAACAAAGCCTTCTGGTTCAATCACAGAACCTACATAGCTTAGTACGAGAATCCGATCACTCAAGAATAGAAAATAAGTTATTTGTACTTTGAAAATACTTTCTCGTTGTTCTTAAAAATTTCAATATAATTCAATTGACAGTAGATGGTTTGTCGCCTTCAGAAATAATGATCTTCCAAGAAGAGTAGTTCTGAGTCGATCCGATTGCAGTAGATATAAAAATATAATTCAAAACTTTAGAAGCATTAGATTCACAGTAGATCTTCGATATGGAATGAGTGAATCTTCTATCGTGATTATTATTCTTTAATAAATAGATCTTTTTGACACTTTTAAATCAACAGATCTGTGTTCTCTATAGTCTCTATTTCTCTTATATTTTTTTTTTGATGTTCGAAAAAACTTGTATATATTTTCTGTGTAAATATCACATCTATATATTAACGATGAGCACTTATCCTACAAATTTATATCCACAAAAGTCACCTTCTGACTCACGATAATCAAAAATTCAAAATAACAGATCAGTCGTAAGTTTCCTATGGATTCGGCATAAAAAACTCCTTTTAAATTGATCATAGATAAAACAGATTTGACTCAGTCAAAAACGCGCTTTAAAAATTAACTTTTAATCCAACTTGAAATCAGCCTAATAATCCACTTGTCGACCTTTTCATAATAATATCGTCTTTAATTCTCCAACTCCAAACATAAGGTTGAACTGTATAGTATGAATCTTTCAAACATAAGGTTTAACACAAACGTAGGGTTGATGTCGCATCCTTCAAATGTAAGGTTTATTACAAACATAGGGTTGATGAACCATACTTTTCTTTTCAATAATAAAATGTATGATAAATGATATGTACTTTTAAAAGCTTCTAAACATAAGGTACATGATCCATACTTTTGATGAAATGTAAGGTTGATTACAAAAGTAAGGTTGATGAACCATACTTTTAAATATCCCAAACGTAGTGTTCCTTCCTAACGTAGGGTTCCTCTTCCATAATTTTTTGATAACGTATGGTTTATTAACAATACTTTATTGATAAATCAAAAAGTATACACCACATTTCATCCTTACACTAGGTTTCTCCATGTAGGGTATGAATAGTTATTCCAGAACATGCTTAAGCAATTCCCGAACATGTAACGCTTGAACAATGTTTCCAGAACATGATAATGCAAATTAAATCTCATTGTTCAAGAACTTAAATATTTCTTCCAGAAATAAAAATATAATGAATAATAAATTACTGAAATATACTTAAAATAAAATCATTAGAAAACAATTAAGGGTATTTTTGAGCATCAAAATCATCATAGAGATAGAGTATTGTTTTCAACAATCTCCCCCTCTTAAAATAAAAAAAATATTATGTATCATTAAAAAACAACACTTGCTCAACAATCTCCCCCTTTTTGATGATCACAAAACCCATAAAATAACCAATGAAATTAACTTAAAAAATTAATTACATATAGTTTTGAATTTTTCAAAGATAAATACAATATTAGATTTAACTTAATTTCTCCCACTTAAAGGATTAAGATAACGCTTAATATTTGAAATAGTTAAAATAAAATGTTGTTTTTATCCAAATTTCTCCCTATTTTTGTGATATCAAAAAGAAATATAGAATATGAAATAGAACACAATTTAAAATAGAAGTGAACTTAAGTAAATTCTATTGTTAACTGTTTGTCAATAATTGAATGTGGATTATTGGCATAGTTTAACAGAGGAAATAAAACAAATAAAAATACAAAAATATAGAATATGGAATAACATTTCATTAAAGTAAAATGTAATAGGTAAAATTATGATAAACTCAGGAATCAAGGCATGATAAGGGTACGAGATAGGGTATATCTCCTATGAACAACGACCTTGATTTATGTCAACTACACCCTCAATATTCTCATCATTCCATCTTCCAACTTGATAATAAGATCTCTATTCTCCTAAGTCATATAAATATCTTCTATAATATTTACTCTGAAAAACTCATGAAGTCTCTCTTCCTTCTCCATAAATAGAGTTAACTTCTCTGTGAACTGAGTCATCATAGTTCTAATACTTGGTTCACTCAAGGTCAACTGGTCAACCAATAATCTCTGATTATCTAATAAAACTGATAGTTGATCACTATTGCATTGAAAATCATGCAATCTATCATTCATATTGCTCATTGATGCTGTGATAGCCTAAAATCTTATGATTAAAATAGGTGAAGTACCTAATCCACTAGCTTCACCAGTCCTGACAGATACAAATTGTGTCTCCATATAGTCTTTAAACTCTGACAGATCTGACATCATCACCATTTCTGATTTCAACTTGAACACTTCTATCAACATCGTAGTCTTAAAAGTTTCAACTTCCTACCTTGAAACTATAATGTCTTGAAGTCTTTGAAATTTCAATTTTTATTTTTCTAGGGAACTCCTCAGAGCTAAATTTTCAGATTCCAAATTAGAAAACTTTTTGTACATCTCTTCTACTTACTTATTCACTCAATCAGAGGCACCCTGTGGTTGACTCTCATTTTCTACTTTTACTTGATGCAACAGTTTAATGGAAAAAAGTCTACATCAGATCTTTCTTTTGCTTCTTCCTGAGCTAGATGGTCCACAAAATTTTCCTTAGAGTCTTTTCAAGAATATTCCATAGAAAAATCCTCATTAATTACCTCAGTATGAACTTCAGAAACATTCTTATTACGAAAATCAATAATCATATATTCTACTGGATTTTCTAAAATGATATCTTCTTGATTTTTCTGAGGACTGACCACTTCTTCATCAGGTTTTACCTCTTTTTCCTTTTCTATTGTAACTGTAGCGTCAACTATAATTTGAGGTTCAATTTCAGTTACAACCACAAGCTATTCCTGAGACTCAGTTTTAGCTTCTTATTGAATTTTAGTTTTTACTTGAGGAGTCACTTTAATTTGAGTAGTATCCTCTTCTTATGGCTTCTCAACAGCTGATTCTCTAAAAATATTATAAGTGAGTAAATATCTGGATGATAAAACATGTTAACCAAGTTCCTCATGAGAATTATAAGGTCTTTTCCTTTGAATCTGAAGTCCTTCCTGACTACTTTCTTCTTGATCTTCTTCAGTTTCAAATCTTATTCTTCTTATAGCAGTTCTCACTCTTGATTTATCCTATCCCTCCTTGGATTTAGTAGATTTAGCATGAGAACTCTCTTCATCTTCTTCAGCTCCTACTGGTAAAAGTTTTCCTTTAAATGTGAAATTTAAGTAACCAATCTTTCTCAGGGTTCCATCACCAAAAGTGTTAATATTATGGAATCTAAATCTGGCTTCCACCAGCCTTACCATATCCTTTTTGAAATTTTTTTTTGATATGAATCTACCAAACAGATAAAAATTTATGCACGCTTCTGTTTGAAAATAATAATGAAGTTAACTTACCATGTACCTAGGAAAATTAAGTCTTATATCACTCAGCAACAGATACATTATATACATGTTTGGATACAAGATTTTCTCTAGCTCAGATATCCTCAGTGCAATCCCTGTTTGCACAAAATTCACTAGGATTTTCTAATCCGGCTCCAAGTCCTTTATGAACATCTTCCTTATATAAGTAGAACCAAAAATAAAAGACATAATATTTTCAAACTTATGTACTGAATCTTCTATATTCTTCAAATCCAAATGAAAGACTCCCTCATGAGAGCAGTTCAAAATCCGACCAATCTCTATAGAGGATATCGAAACATCTCGATCTTCAATCTTAGCTACCATAGTATCCTCATCTTCCCCCAAACTAAACTGAATAGATTTAAAGAAATAACGAAGTTCTAACTCATATAGAAACTCCGTAAAATATCTATTAAACATCTGTTCAAGGTTTTGAAATGTAATATCTTGCTTCAGCAATAGTTTCATATGATATAACCATTCCAGATCTATAACCTTTCCTTGCAAAATTTTCCTTCCTTCGGAGCGCTGTCACTTGGTAGTACTGGTCTCAGCCTTATTGGTTCTCTTGGTCTTGGTTATTTCTGTCAAAAAATCTCTAAAGGTTCAATAGAGGATTAGGGTTTCTAAGATTCAGGTTCGAATAGACAAAGAGCAGTAAAGTGCCATGGGTTCGAAAAAGTTTTTGGTAGAAATAAAACGATTCAGAATTCGAATGGTTTTTTACAGCCTTGATTCATGTGTCATCAATAATTATTACATATATTTAAAAAAAATGAATAAAATTGATCGCGCGAAGAAGAGAAAAAAACTTATTCTTTTTGAAAAACAAATAACTAATTTATTTTAAACAGTATTAAAATAAAGAAACAACATAATAAAATAAAACTTTATTTAAAATTAAATAAACCTAGATCCCCCTTAATAAAATCAAACCTTGCAGTGGGAAGTGGTTTGGTAAAAATATCATCTAATTGAATTTTAGTACTTAAAAATTCTAAGAATATATCCTTTTTAAGAACATGGTCTCTTAGAAAATGATGTATGATATAAATATGCTTAGTCCTAGAATGATTAATAAGATTTTTTGAAAGATTTATAGCACTAGTATTATCACATAAAATAGGCGTACTATAAAAATTTAGTCCAAAATCCATAATAGTGTTTTTCATCCACAATACTTGTGCACAAAAACTGCCAGCAGATACATATTCTGCCTCGACTGTTGAAAGAGAAATTGAGTGTTGTTTCTTACTTGACCATGACACTAAGGATTTTCCTAAAAAGTGACAAGTACCCAAAGTGATTTTCCTATCTAATCTAAAAATTCCAAAGTCTGTATCTGAATATCAAATTAAATTAAAATAAGATGTTTTAGGATAAATAATATATTGAAAAAAAGTTCCTTTTAAATATCTAAAAATTCTCTTAACAGCATTTAAATGGGATTCTTTTGGATTTGATTGAAATCTTACACAAATACATACTGAATACATTATTTCTGGCCTACTAGCAGTAAGATATAATAAACTACCAATCATAACTCGATATAAATTGTTGTCAACTGATCTTCCAGTTTCATCCAAATCAAGTTTTATATTAGTACACATAGGAGTTGTATATGTCTTGCTGTTTTCAAGTCCAAATTTTTTTAGTAAATCAGTAATGTATTTGCTTTGATTTAAAACATTTCCAAAATCTTTTTGATAAATTTGAATACCTAAAAAGAAATTTAATTATCCCATAATACTCATTTCAAATTCTTTTTGCATTATATTTGAAAACTCATGACAAAGAGATTTATTAGTTGATCCAAAAATTACATCATCAACATAAATTTGAACCAATAAAATGTTATAATTTAGAGTTTTCTTAAATAGTGTTGGATCTGCCATTCCAACAGTAAAATCATTTTTCAAAATAAAAGAGCTTAATCTTTCATACCAATCTCTAGGTTCTTGTTTAAGGCCATAAAAAGCTTTAGTAAGTTTAAAAACAGAATCTGGTTTTTGAGAATTTTCAAAACCAGGAGGTTTCTCAAAATAAACTTCCTCCATTAAATAACCATTTAAAAAGGAAGACTTAACATCCATCTGAAATAATTTAAAATTCATATGAGATGAATATGCTAAGAGGATTCTAATGTATTCTAATCTATCTATAGGTGCAAAGGTCTCATAAAAATCTATACCTTCTTCTTGATTATATCCTTTATCTACTAGTCTTTCTTTATTTCTAGTTATTATTCCTTGATCATCTTGTTTATTTCTAAAAACTCATTTGGTTATAATCACTAGATAATTCTGTGGTCTTTCAACTAATTTCCAAACTTCATTTCTCTTGAACTGGTTTAATTCTTCTTGTATTGCTATCAACTAAATTTCATCATCTAAATCTTATTTTATAGACTTGAGTTCTAATTGGGATAGAAAGGCAGAAAACTCAACAAGATTTCCTATGTTCCTTATAGTTTTTATTCTTGTTTCTAAGTCTCATATCATAATTTCTAAAGAGATATTCTTTAAGGTCCTTGAATGTCTAGGTAGTACACTTATAGGTTCTTTAGTGTCAAGTTCTTTTGGACTGGACTGAATTTCATTTATATCTTTTTCAAAATCATCTTTCAGGTTCTCAAGTCTCATGTTATCATTAGAATTAGACTCATCTATTTGATCTATCCTTTTCTAAAAGGGATAAGTGTCATAAAATTTCACATGAATTGATTCTTCAACATTCCTTGAATTTTTATTAAAAACTCTATAAGCTTTGGAAGTAGCAGAATATCCTAAGAAAATGCCTTCATCAGATTTTGGATCAAACTTACCAAGATTGTATTTGGTGTTTAAGGTATAAACCTTGCATCCAAAAAATTTAAAGTAATTTACTTTAGGTTTTTTTTTATTCCAGAGTTCATTGGGTGTCCTTTTCAAAATTGGTCTAATTAAAACTCTATTCATTATATAGCAGGCTATGCTTACAGCTTCCGCCCAAAAATAGGTAGGAAGACTGTATTCATTTAGCATAGTCCTATCCATTTCTTGAATAGTCCTATTTCTTCTTTCAACAATTCCATTTTGTTGAGGTGTTCTTGGTGCAGAGAAGGTGTGTTTAATACCCATATTTGAGCAAGAGGAAATTAATTCCAGATTCTCAAATTCTCCACCATGATCACTTCTTAATGAAATTATTTTAAAACCTTTTTCATTTTAAACAACTTTACAAAAACTTTCAAATAAAGTAAAAACTTCATTTTTAAATTTTAAAAAGAAAATCCATGTAAATATAGAATATTAATTAACTAAAACATATACATATAGTTTACCAGCCAAGCTTGCTACTCTTGAAGGTCTAAAAAAATACATATAGATGAGTTATAGATGTTTAGACGTAGAAATTTTGTTAACATATTTGAAGGATGATTTGTGCTGTTTGCCAAGTTGACATGCATCACAAAATCTACCACTCTCAAACTTGAGACTAGGTAAATCAGAAACTAGTTGCTTCTTGGATAATTTATATAAATCATATATATTTCAATGTCCAAGTATTTTATTCTAGATTCAAGATTCATTTATCTTAGCAGTTAAGCAGTTTAATTGTTGTTTATACAAGGAATTTAAATCTAGGGTATACACATTGTCAGTTCTAGGTGCTCTAAATTTAAGCAGTTTATTTTTGAAAACAAAACATCAATTTTTAGACACACTCCATCTTGCTTTCATTATTTTCTTATCTTTTTGCTTATAATAATTTCTTTTGAAGAACTTCTTTTTCTTGTATTCTTTCAACTGAGGAAAATCAGGTCTGATATGACCCATCTTCTTGTACTCATAACATCTAACTTCCTTTTCATTATTTTTGAAGGTTTTTCTGAAGCATTTCTTCTTTCTGTAGAATTTTATAAACTTTCTGGCTAGCTAAGCTAGTTCTATATCAGAACTTGATGAATCAGAACTTTCTGATTTCACCTTTACTTATTTTTTCTTAAGATTTTTTTTATTTTCCCTTGAGACGACACTTTTAAGGAAGTGTCTTCTCTCTTGATCAGAACCTTATAACCATTTTATTCATCTTGCATCTCGACTTCATACACCATAAGTATTCCAATCAATTCTCTCATGGTTAAATCTTGGATAGGTGTTGACTGTCTGACTGCAGTAGAGATTCCAATCCATTTAGTTGGCAGTACTCTCAATACTTTTAAAGCTTGATCATCTTGTTTGATTGGGTCTCCCAAATATGTTATATTATTGACAATCTTTATCAATCTTCCATTCATTTGAGTAATGCTTTCACCTTCAAACATTCTGAATGTGTCGAATTTAAGCTTAGCAGTAGCATATCTCATTTGCCTGACATTGTAGGTTCCTTCATAAGAAACAACAATAGTTTTCCACATTTCATATGCTATCGAGAATTGAGATAATCTGTTGAATTCATTAGTTCCTATAACACATATAATTGCATTCATTGCCTTTGAGTTCATATCATATTCTAATTCAGTGGCAGTACTCTATGTCTTAGGTTTTTCAGGTATTTCATAAGGAGTCAGAATCTTAGAATATACTCTGTATCAAATGTTTGTCAGATATATTATCATTCTTGATTTCTAGCATCCATAATTTTTTCCATTTAAGTATGGTGCTCTGACCATATACATTCCTTCTCTTGTATCAGTTATCTTTCTCTGTGTATAATCCTTATTCAATTTTAGCTTGTTAAGGCTTTATCAAAAAGCTCAACATCTGATACCAATTATTGGATCAAGATATACCAAATATACACAAGAGGGGGTGAATTGTGTCTTTTACAAATTATTTACGAAATAGTGTTATGCCCTTTGACTTTAATCAGATAGATTAATGCAACAAAAATTTAAATAGCAGGGACACACGATGTATAGTGGTTCGGGGAACAGAAGGCCCCTAGTACACTCCACCAACACTCTACTCCACGAGTTTGGTGTTTTTCAGTATCTGTTCCTCTTGTCAAGAGACCATTCCACAACTAAGTACAGGCAGTTGACACCTTTACAATCTAAGGTAGAACAAAGCCTTCAGGTTCAATCACAGAACCTAAAAAGCTTAGTACTAAAAGACAATCACTCAATAATATAAAAGAAAGGTATTTGTACTTTTAAAATACTTTCCCATTGTTCTTTACAATTTCAACAGAATGCAATTAACAGTAGATGGTTCGTCGCCTTCAGAAATAATGATCTTCCAAGAAGAGTAGTTCTGAGTCGATCTGGTTGTAGTAGATATAAAAATATAATTCACAACTTCAGTAGCAGTAGATTCACAGTAGATCTTCGATGTAGAATGAGTGAATCTTCTATCATGATTATTATTCTTTAATAAATAGAGCTTTGTCGCACTTTTAAATCAGCAGATCTGTTTTCTTGATAGTCTCTGTTTCTCATATTTTTTCGTTGATGTTTGGAAAAACTTGTATATATTTTTTGTGTAAATATCACATCTATATAATAATGACGAGCCATTATCCTGAAAATTTAGATCCACAAAAGTCTCCTTCTGACTTGAAATAATCAAAAATTCAAAATAACAGAGCAGTTATAACTTCCCTGAAGATTCGGCATAAAAAGATCCTTTTAAATTGATCATAGATAAAACGACTTTGACTCAATCAAAAATGCACTTTAAAAATCAACTTTTAATACAGCTTGAAATCAGCCTAATAATTCACTTGCATACCATTTCATAATAACATCATCTTCAATTCTCCAATGCCAAACATAAGGTTGAACTGTATAGAATGCATATTTCAAACGTAAGGTTGAACACAAACGTAGGGTTGATGTCGCATCCTTCAAACGTAAGGTTGATTACAAATGTAGGGTTGATGAACCATAATTTTCTTTTCAATAATCAAATGTATGATAAATTATCCATACTTTTAAAAGCTTATAAATGTAAGGTACATGATCCATACTTTTGATGAAACATAAGGTTGATTACAAAAGTAAGGTTAATGAACCATACTTTTCAATATCCCAAACATAGGGATCCTTCCTAACATAGGGTTCCTCTTCCATACTTTTCCGATAATGTATGGTTTATTAACCATAATTTTCTAATAACTCAAAAATTATACACCACATTTCATCCTTACGCTACGTTTCTCCATGTAGGGTATGAACAGTGATACCAGAACACACTTAAGCAGTTCCCGAACATGTAACGCATGAACAGTGTTTCCAAAACATGCTAATGTGAATTAAATATCATTGTTCAAGAACTTAAATATTTCTTCCAAAAATAAAAATATAATGAATAATAAATTCCTGGAATATACTTAAAATAAAATCATTTGAAAATAATTAAGGATATTTGTGAGCATCAAAATCATCATAGAGATAGAGTATTGTTTTCAAAAATCTCTCCCTCTTTAAATAAAAAATATTATGTATTATTGAAAAACAACACTTGCTCAAAACATTCCACATTTTAAACATTCAATCATTGATGATATCATAGAGAAGAAAATATTACCATCCATTGAATTAACTAAAACTTTCCTTTTTTCCTTGGAAATTACTTTCTTTTTGTCATTCTTTTCCACACTCAAAACATCTTTTCATTCCTTTGAGGCATTCATTTGGGTGATTCTTCCTATATTCTTGACATATAGGAAATTTAATCTTCTTTCCTTCATGGTCTCCATTACTTTAAATCTTAGTGAAATCTATCCTTTTATTATTTGGTGAGTATGAGAGTTGGTTAAGGTGCATGTTGTTAATAATATATTATGATAACTGATTAGGCATAAACAAAATATCCTTCACTCTAGTCACCATCCCATTTATATGAACATAAGCAAATTTTCCATCACATACAATGTTAAACCAGTTCCTTTTAGTTCACTCCATTTACTAAAACTAAAAATCATAGTGTGAGAAATACCAATCATAGTAGAAAACCACATAATCAGGAAAAAAATCACTTATAGGATGTATAAATCATGACACCTTTATTTCAATATATGACACCTTAGACTTAACCTAGGTCATTCGTGACCATTATCTATTTAAATCCTTCATGATGGTTCATAAAGAGTTTGTGAATTTACTAAGCATAACCCCTGGGAGTGTCAAACCAGGTGTACAAAAAGGCCCATTTTTGTACACTAGATGATGATCGATTCTAGCTCAATGCACCCTAGTTAGATTTATTACACCTATGTACCACTGTTTCAGAGCCACATCCACTTGTAGTATCTGGATAGGGTTATAATTTCTTGAAAACCACTTTCTATATCCTTTAACAAAATTACAAGACATTTTACTATACTTTAAATCAACTTATGACTTATCCTTATAGAAATCCATAGAAATACCATTAGAAATATCACTAGGGGCCTCATTAAAGTTTTCTCATACTAGTTTCCAAATTTTAACTAAAACCTTTCTTTGATTCCAACTATAGATACCCAAGATTCCCATACATATATATTATATCTTTTTATATGAATATTAAATACATTACAAAAATACATGTCTGAGGATCATAATAGTTTAGTGTATTTGGATAATAGGTACACAATATTTTAATTTGGTGAAATATCTTCAACATCTCCCACAAATTTCTTCTCACATAGTACTCTTCTTAGGCATACCCTACCTAAACCTTTCTTCATAACCTGGGGAAGGAAAAATAAGAAAAGGTGAGCTTATATGCTCAGTAAGGATAAACATAAGAGATACCAATCTATGATCATATGAAATAATAATATAAGAATACATGTATGTGAAAATGAACATAACTTATGAAGTTCATACCCAAAGTAACATAGATCATAAACATGATTCATGGAATAAAAATTTATCATTTTTGAAAACATGGCCCATAAGGGTAAAAAATCATCAAAAATAAATAATAAACCATAATATCATGTCATAAAAGTGTGGAACCTTCATAAATATTGAAAACCATTTTATATTTACAGTTTAACTACAAAGACCATAAAAATAGTGTATTAGGACCCATCACCTATTTCCCATTATGGATAAGGATACACTTATTTCACATAGTGTATCAGGACACACATATTTTCTTTAGTGGATCAGGACACACCTATTTACCATAGTGGATCGATCCCATCAACCTATTTCCTATTTTTATCTCATGATATAAAAATCTTTACCCAATGTAATGGAGGGATATATAGGCCCCACCCATCTTTGGTTATAAAGTAACCACCATCCTTAGTTATAACATAACCACCTTTACATAATAAAAATTATACATATGTGTGGTATAAGAATATAAAACATTCATCATAAAAGAACCCATTAAATGAAATGGGTTTCATAAGAATTTTATCATAACATAACTTGTTGAAAAGAAACAAGTTTAATAATCATTTAATCATTTCATTATAGCATAACCTGTGAAAAAAGTGGGATTAATAATAATTTTATCATGGTATAACCCATGGAAGAGAAATAGGTTTTATAAACATATTTTCAGTATAAACCATTTAGATAAATAATAATAATTTTATCCTTGGTTTATATTCCTAGAAAATCATAATTAACAACAAAGGATTTCATCTTAGATGGAAAATGATTTTAAAAGATCAGTTAGAACATTTATTGAGGAAAATGATTTTTCTTTGAAAAAAACTTTTTTAAACTAAAAATTTATAAAACATTTTGAAAATAATTTTCATTGAAAATAACCTTGAAAAATTATAAATGAATGTTTAAAAACTATTTAAAAAATTTATTGAGGAAAATATACTTTTTACTTTGAAAAAAAAATTTTAAAAACTTTTTAAAATTCTTTTTTTATTTTGATATAATTTATTTAAAATCTAAAAATTTCCAAAATATTAAGGAAAACATTTTCCTTGAAGAGAAATTTGAAAAATTATAGGGGAATATTGAAACCATTGAGTGATCACGACAAAAAAATATCATGTATGTTAATAAAACAATGATTCTTTTCACATTTTTAGTAAAATTAAAATGGTAATTTTTTAGAAAATTAATTGAGAATTAATTTTATAAAATTTTGTAAAAATTAAATCATGGGTAAAAATATATTTAATAAATCATTTTGAAAAAAATTTAAACATGTTTTCGATTTTTTTTAGAAAAAATGGTTTTGGAAGGAAAAGGGTTTTCGACCGAAAAGAGAAATATAATTTTTTTTAAAAAATTCATTTTAAAATATTGGGTACATAGAGAGTGGAAAATGAAATGAAAAATATATTCTCATAACATAAATATAGGATTAGAAAAATTCATTAGTTTTTTGGGAGATGGATCATAATATTTTATCATCAGAAACATAATCATAGACAATCTCGATAAACGATGAGATTGTAACATAAAATCTTTACCACTTTGGTAACTTTGAAATGTAAGAACCATGAGGTAATATAATTAAATAAAACTTAAAATATCATGAGTATAAATGATATTAAATTTTAAAGGGGATATATAACATAACATATGTCACAAAAGAAGGCAAATTGAGACAAAAATCCCTTACCACTTTGGTAACTTTTGAGTCGTAAACCCCATGAAAGAGAGATCATAAAATGGATATGTAAATCCAAGTAATTTTTAGGATAATAATCATAAAATAAACTCAGGTTCAGCATATAAACCACATAAAATAAATAGGTGGTGAATATATAATGTGCCTCATATAAGTAAAAGTGAGACAATAATCCCTTACTTTAAGTCTTGAATTCTGTCGTACACTTCAAACCTCATATATAATAAATATAAGTTTATTATACATATATGAAAGAAAAATATTTATATATATCATACCATATATGATTTTATTATGACCTTTTATTTCTTATTTATTAACAATTCCATGTTAAAGTTACATTTTGGGTAATAACCGCTTTGTTTTTCTCATATATGCTTTGATTTGTTATTTTTGGTCATCTTACTTTGATAATGATTTAATCATCTCCAAAATGTTAAAAATGATATAAATATAATATATATTCATTATATATATATATATATATATTTTATTAGTCTATAAAATTTGTTGATAGAAAATGAAATACACCGTTCATGGAGTCGATATGCCGTACGTATGCATGAACGTTATTTCCATTTTCTTGTTAGATTTAAACAAATAAAGTTAAATGATATATTATAACTATAGAATCATTTTTATGTTACATATATTAAATATTTTTATTAAAACCACATTTATTTATTTATATGTAAATCATGAATGAATCACATTGCTTCACAGGGCAACAGTTCTCCGTACACACAAGAGATGTTATCGTATTCCAATAAAATGGAGAGTATGAGGGTATGTGTGATATAATAATTCAAAATGTATTATAATATAATAAATATTATATATAAATAATAAATTCATCATTATTTATAGTCTTGAAATGTGTTAATGAAAAAATAAATGATGTTAGTTCGCGAGGTGGTAGTTTTTCATACACAAGAACAATAATTTTGTAACCCATTTGATGTAAGTAGAGATGGTTTTAGGTCATTACCTTAACATAACAACATCTAAGTATATGTAAGATACTTAGAATATTATAACATAATATTATAATAATAATTTAATTAGGTGGAGGAATTAATAAAGAAAAAATGGATGTTGATGAACGTTGCCTCTTCTTTGGGTATCCTCCTTAGGTTTTCACCAAAAGCCTTACTAGGTTGGATTTCTATAAAAAATAAGTATTATAAGATGAGATGAGAGAATTTAGGAATTGGTTTGGGTTTGTATTTTATGAAATATATTTATTTAGATGTGTGAATAAGTTGATGGTGGTGGTGACCATTTATAAGAGGGGGAAAGGAACCCACTTGAAAATTACTTGAAATTTCTGAAAGAAATCAAAAATAATAAAGTAATTCACATGAAAAAAGATTATATATGAAATTATATTCTAACTTGGGAATTATAATATGGAAATATGGTCATAAAATATTAATCTTAAAAGTTTTATACTCATTTAAACCTTAATCTTATTAGTTCAACCCCTGATAAACCCATTTTTTTCTTAATCATGGTAATTATATTTTACTGTTTTCATTATTAATTTTGTTCAAAAATTAAGTTGGAATTATTAGATAATATAATTTTTTTTGATTAAAAATATTTAATTCTTTTTTCCAAATTCAATTCACATAATTGGAAAATTTTAATATAAAATTAATCCCACACACGCGATGAGAAAGTGGGTTTTCAAAGAGAAAAAGTTCAAAAATTTACAAAGTTTTTATATCTAATTTCAATATTAAATTGATTAAAATGAAATAAATTGTATTAATATATATATATATATATATATATATATATATATATAATTGAACTAATTTTAATTTAAAACCAAATTAAAATATAATTTCACTTTATAAATAAATTAAACGAAAAGGCAGTTTTCAATTAAAATTCAATAATTTTCACTATTCATCAAAAAAATGAAACTTTTTAAAAAGATACCGAAAATTAAATTTAAGATAATTTTGAAATTATGATTTAAAAAAAAAATAATATTTTTCCTAGTAAATTATCTAAAAATTTCAAAATTTAGTTTTAAAAATAAGAGCATAAAAAATGTGACAAAACTTCTTTTTAGAAAAATATAGTTTTAAGCATAAAATTAGATTTATTTTTATCTTTTATCTATAAAACAAATAAGATGAATGTTAAATAGTTTATTGAATATATACTATATAAATTACATTAATATCATTCACTAGAAGTGTTTTTTAATTTGTTGTGGTAAAATGGTTTTTCCATAAAAATTGTTTTTCAGAAAAAAGATTTCCTTTATTTTCAAATAGTTTTTATTTTCATTTTTAATTAATTGAACACCAAAGAATTAATTTTATATACATTTTTAAATAATATATTATCATAATTTAGTTAATAATATTTATACCCTCCATCCCAATGGCTAAGAGATAACTATCGTTTTATATAATAATATTTTAATAATATGTCATGCTTTGTTTAAACTCATTGTTGTGTGTAAGGAAAGATAAACTCAGCATTGCATGTAACTCAAGCCAAAATTCATATTTCAAGTAATTAAAGATAAAATTAGTGTTTTATATATTGAAATCTAAGCTTGATATTGCATTTAACACAAAATATCAGAAATATTAAATTCATTTAGAAAAAAGTATTTCACAAAATATTGGGGTGTTATAATTTACACTACTTGTTTAATTTATTTTATGGGTAAAATTATTCATAAATTCCATGGTGCTTTTCTTCAGCCTGAGGGGGGTGGGGATGGAATCAAAAAACCCTTAGGACCTATTACAGGTTGTCTTAGGCATATAATGGATGGATGACTCAGGTTAGTTTATAAAAAAATGCTATCAAAATCAATACCTAGTCGAAAGTAAAATGACACTACTTGGGTTTGAGGTGTGAGGTTAAAAATGAGGATTTTGTGCTTTAATGGGATGGGGAGTGTAAAAACTTTTGAAAAATGATGCTTAAATGGGTAAATTTTACTACCCATTTCACTAAGATGTGCCTTTATTTTTGGGAACCTAACTGAACTCCACAGTTAATCATGCTTGGTTTGGAGTAGTGTCAGGTTGGGTGACCTCTTGAGAAGTTTCTTGGGGTGTGTGAGAGTGAGGAAAAAGAATATTGATAGAACATGTGTTGGCATGTGGGAAAAATCTTTAGTCTGATAAGTGCCCTCTGGGAGTAATAAAAAATGGAGTACTAATAATGTAAACAATATATTATAGGATACCCATGAGTTCAGATAACCAGGTTTATAGTCTAGGGAGGCTGGGTCATGAAACCCACCCCCATTATCATAGGAGCTCATTAATATATTTTGGTGAGTACTCAAGAGAAGAAACATATTACCATCTCAATTATATTTAAATTGGGTGCATAGCAGAAGCCCCAAATAGGTGGGGTTTTAAAAAATTTCACCAAAAATTGATGTAATATTATCTATGTCAGTGAAAAACTACTCGGTTTAAGCCAAGGATATCGAATGAATGTTTTTAAGCACAAAAATAAATCTTAAAATACCTAGTTTAAATCCGAATCTGCACACAACATCTGATCATCATTGGTGATAAATGCTCAAAGAATCTAACATCGAACTCCTCTAGATCATCCACACACACTTAAAGAAACTACGAGAACATCATTCATCAAAATCTAGGTGCTAGTGTAGAATTCCTACGTAGCCTTTGATGCTCCAATGATCACTACATCAATTCGCTAGTGATTCCTAAAAGATTGATTGATTTGAGCTCCTTATATCTATATCATCTCTCTCTAGATCATGGGAGAGAGGAGAGGAGAGATAATCCCCATGAATAGTCTTTGGAAAAATCCCCTCCTCTCCTATTTATAGTTTTTAATTAAAATACCTGATATAGCCTCGCAGACCCCGAATACTTAACGCACTATCATCAATATTTTATGACTACTAAACTAAGTCATAAATATTATTATCATTTACATGTAATATATTAAATATATTACATGACAATAATTGAGTCCAAAACCTGACCCGTTGTTCTCATAAATATTAATTGAACCTTGAATATATTTAATATTCGTCAATTAATATTTTTCTTGTATTTACTTAAAACTCTTAAATACATTTAATAAATAAATTCAATACTCATTATTATGAAATTGAATAATATGATTTTATTTATTGCATTGGCGATCGTTTAACCTTGGACAGACCCCAGACCCTAGTGGTGGGGCCTACCATGTTCCAAAATTTTATTTAACTGAATATAGAATATTCTTGAATACACTATTGTGTGTGACCCTCTAGGACCTTATCTCTATAGCAGTGAATATTATTCACAGACCAAGAGCGGGATCTAGCAACCCATCATGGCCCCTAAAGAGATAAGGATTTTCATAGTAGTGACAACGAACCTACGAACACACACTATGTAATATAATATCTTTGTCTGTAATATCTCATAAAGAAGGATGCACTCACGCGTCATCACCCTTTTATTGATTTATTGTTTGTTGATCTAACTGGAAGGATTTAGCCTTAAATTCCATGGCCATGGTCTTATAAGGGTACTACTATCCTTATCAATATAGTCTAAGATATATTACTGTCATAACCCAAAATAGAAAAATCCCTTCTTGACCATTTAACCAATGCCATGCCATCAATGATTCACCCTACACAAACTACCTCACCACAACTTCATTTCCATGCTTTTCTTCTTGCATCAAATTACACAATCAAATTAAATACATTGGTAGTGATCTCAAGTCAGGATACCATTACAGATGATCATAGATGGGAATATACAATGACACCCGAAACATGTGGTGTTCCTATTGGTGGGTCAGTCCTCATGATCTCACTACTAGAGATAACCAAGTGCGAACTTCATGAGAAGAAGTCTCAATGATTATGATCCCCCAAAACCTGATAGACAAACATCTACTATGTCCAATCTGTAAGATGCATCTAGACCATAGAACATATATTTAAGATCAATGTCATAGTATCTAGAGGTTCTCATTATAGTCTAAGATATTCTATAACCTTTCAATATGAAAACTAATCTTTGGATATTACTATTTCAATAGTGGATGCAGAAAAGTATACACTATAATGGTACGACGAAATCATGTATAACTAACTATATACACAATATGGTAATCAAAATCATTGAATAATTGGGTCTAGGTAACCCACTATTTCAACACTCCCACTTTCACTAGATCCAACTTTATAACTAAACTTGTTAGCTACTCACATGATAAAGATCATGTTTCTACTGAGTAATGGATTTAGATACTAGGTTTTCTAAGGTTCCACCGTGTGGCTATTCTGTTATAGTGACCTCATCACTTAGAGTAAAACTTCTCAATATATGATATCCTGAGTATATCCCACTTGTCCACTATCATGACTTGACATCTTGGCTAGTAATAATATCATAATTTACATTATGATAATACTTTTCTCACCAGGTATGATTCCAAGAACTAGAACATATCATTTCATTTAACTGCTTCTTAACTGCCTTAGAGGCTACAACGTACTCGGTATTTGTAGGTATGACCACCAATGGATTATATGATCTTGACTCGCTCATCATATTTAGCCTAACTACGATAGCAAATCACATTGATCTATGAAAGACTAGTTTTTATACCTGAAAACTAGTATCCTTATTCTCCATTTACCAGGTACATATCATTTTTACTTGATGAAGTACAATTAGATAGTTCCGACTGCATCCCTTGCAGTTATCCTGGATATAACTAATATTTACCTACTATAAAATATACCTTGGTAATATCGATTCTTGTACATATCATGTCATATGTGATTTATCTATCACTTCAACATATGTATTTAACTCATCATGTTTATCTCTTCTATGTCTTGGACATGTCAACCTAAAGAGATTATGCCCTGTGTGTAACGTCCCGAATTCGGGTGCCACACAACGGGTGCCCCGAACCTGGTTGGTCACATGACCTCAAGCACATTTCCCTAAACACCAGAGGCTACTGACTAACAACAAGGGACTAGGTTTGATAGTGGGGAAACTATACCCTTATTTTCAAAGTGTAGCACAATGGAAAAATATTAACATACCCAAAAGTGGAAGCAGTAAACAATACAAAGATGTAAGAATAATGATACTGAAGCAAAAGATAACCAACAAACATACATATATGATGATGCAATATGTCCTATTTCTAAGAAAGCATTCAAAATAGAATACACTGAAATCAAATACAATATAGCGCAAAGTAAAACAAAACAAAACAAAATAGTGCAACAGGAAATCAGCAGCATCTCAAGCCTAAGCTCAGTCCCATGCACTCCCACTCCTATGCAATAATCAAGTACCTGTAGGGGGACTCTTGCCCTTATCAACACCTGCAACAATATAATTTGTTTGGGCCCAAGCCATGACCCAAAAAGGGTGTGAGAAATAAATCCCAGTAGGCAACCACCAAAGTCCCGCGCCCAACTGACAGTGAGAATGTGCAACAACAGTGTGCAATAAAGGCATGTAGTAAGCTAGGAAGTACTCAAAAGTAGCTACTACTACCAGTTCCATTACCATTTAATTATTATTTAAAAATTCAAAATAATTGAATTATAAGTTCCTGAGACCCAGCCTCGGCCGATAATCTCCTGTACAGTGACACAAAAAAAACTACAACATGCTATCTAATAAATAGAAGGTAATAACAATACCAAGATTGTGCTTTAGTTTGGTAGGTATAACACAAGAAAATGCCACAATTAATATTCAATTGAACATTTCCCTCAGGCTAAATAGTACCTTTACCTCAGGCTAATCAGAACCTTACCCTTAGGCGTACCAGATATTTCCCTTAGGCACATAATCTACTGCCCTCGGGCGAATCAATACCTTGCCCTCAGGCGAATAAGTACCTTGCCCTCAGGCAAATCATTACCTTTCCATCAGGAGAATCAGTACCTTGCCCTTAGGCGAATCAATACCTTTCCCTTAGGAGAATTAGTACCTTTACCTCAGGTGAATCAATACCTTACCCTCAGGTGAATCAGTACCTTTCCCTCGAGCGAAACAAAACATTGCCCTTAGGCTAAACAAAACACTGTCCTCAGGATAAGCAAGTAATCGGGATAATCCCAACGCATAAGCATGTAAAAAATATGTTTCCTCTCAAGAAAACTCAAAACATGATACCATTACGACATACCCATGAGTATCCAGGACAAACAGCTAAACAAGGGGAACGCACCCTCAGGGTGGACCTGGATCAAGGCAACGATCCCAGACAGCATTTTATACATGTTCAATAGATTATCTATGCAATTATAGATATCTTAACAGCTAATATCTCAGCCATAAAACACCCCAAACATGGGCACGTAGCACAACGGTACACAAAATCAACTCGATAGTTGGAAATAGACACCAGAACACCTACCTCGATCTCCTATGATCGATATATGTGAAAGGAACCTCCCAAAACAAACAAGAACAATGTAGATATGGGAAGAATGATAAACCATTAAAACCCAAATAACTTCCCCTCAGGAAATAATTGGAAGAAAACACTCAAGGAGAGGGAAAATCTTACCCACGTGGTTCAAAAAAGATCAACGATGAAGGAATCAGAGTCCTGGTGTGCGGTCGGGAGCTCTTCCAAGATCCGACCTTATCTCCTGTGACTCTTAGGCATTCTAAGCATCCTCTATCGAAAGAGGAGGCTACTTTCTATTTTAAGCTAAAAACATAACTACACAGCGTGTACTCTCAAGCACACGGGGTGTACTTTCCATTTTTTTAACTATTCCAATGGTGGACACTTTCCACCGCCTCACTATTTATCTATCGACTTGATTACACGACATGTATTTCTGAGCACACGACGTGTACTGTCGTTCTGCTGGCGGCTATTCCCACCGCCTTACTATTCACCTGCCAACTGATTACATGACGTGTATGATTAAGTACATGACTTGTAGTCAGTTTTTACACCATTCATCGTCGACAGGCCTACACGCCCTATATACTCATCCAACATGGACAAAGTACATGGCATGTTGAAAAGTACATGGTGTGTACCCAAAAATTTTGGGATTTTCCCCCATTTCCCTTATTTTCTCAAAAACCTTAAAGGAAAAGGAAAAGAATAAACCCGTACCTCAAGAAGAAGAACCAGGTTCTTAAAAACTTCCCCCCTTAAAGTAATTCATCCTCGAATTGGCCTTCCAAGGGTGGTGAAGATAAAGCTGAGAACAACTCTAGCCACTGAGCATGTACATCAGTCTCTCGCTCCCAGGTTTTGTCTTGCACTCGGCCATGCTACCATAACACCTGTAAGAGAGGAACTGACCGGCCTCAGAGAACCTTCATGATCCTATCAACAATATGAATCAGATTATCCTCAAAGGATGCATCAACCTTAAGCTCAACCTCCTCGGTCTGAAAAACGTGAGATGGGTCTGAGTGATAATGGCGCAACTGAGATAGGTGGAAGACATCATGCATGGCCCGATACCTTTATGGTAACTGAAACCTATAGAAAACTGGCCTGAATCTCTCCAGAATATAGAACGACTCTACATAGCTTGGTGAAAGTTTACCCTGTCTCCTAATCGGCCTATATCCCAACCTCGGTGACACACGCAAGAAAACCTAATCCCCGACCACGAACTCCAAGGTTAATCTACAGTGATCAACATAAGATTTCTGACGAGACTGTGTAGTATCCATCTGCTTTCTAATCAACTGGACCTACTCTGAAGTCTCCTGCATGAGATGTGGTCCCAATAAAGCTACCTTACCTACCTCTAACCAACACAAGTGTGATTAACATGACCTACCATATAAAGCCTCGTAAGGTTCCATATCAATAGTTTCCTGAAAACTATTGTTGTAGGAAAACTCGACTAGGGGTATGTGATTCTACCAAGAGCCTCCAAAGTCTAGGTTACAAGCAAGAAGCATGTACTCTAGTACCTGTATCGTATGCCCTAACTAGACATCGGTCTGAGGGTGGTAAGCTGTGCTCAGAAGTAACTGTGTACCCGGTGCCCTCTGAAAGATCTACCAAAAATGAGATGTAAAACAAGAATCCCTATCTGAAATGATAGAATGAGGGACCCCATAAATACGTACTACCTCTCGGATATAAAACTTTCTGAGCTCTTCAACACCGAAGGTCTCCTTGATCGACAAAAAGTGAGCTTCCTTATTAAGTCTATCCACAACAACCCACACGAAATCACTTCCTCAAGGTGACCTTGGAAACTCGGTCACGAATTCCATCACGAAATCATTCCATTTACACTCCAGAATGGGTAACTTTTGTAACAGTACAGCTGGCCTCTGATGCTCTGCCTTCACCTGCTGACAGGTGGAACATCTCATAACAAAACTAGCTACCTCTCTTTTTATACCTGGCCACCAATACTGATGTCTCAAGTCACGATACATTTTGGTAACCCTAGGATGCACTGACCAAGATAAAGCATGAAATTCCCACATCAAATCCTCGTGTATATCCCCTAGAATCCACACTCATCCATGGATACGTAGTACCTCATCATTGCCCATCGTCCAATCGAGAGGAGGGTACTCACTTGCCACCGACTCCTGTAGAACTAGGCCTTATGAATTTGATAGAATTCTCATACTAATTCTATCCAGTAGGGTAGAAATCATAGTTAAGGATGAAAGATAGGCTCGCCCCTGACAATCATTGTCACGACCCTCCTTCACCAAAAGGAGGGAAGGGATAACAGAATGCCAATCCCTTCCTTCTTTAAGTTAAAGGAGGGATAATGACCCCCGAGTCCCGCCTCCAGTAGGCTCTTGAGTGGAGAATAGCACCAAGGGTATAAAATTTTCATAATATGGGAGGCATTATCCTTTTTATTTAACCAAGATTAGGAGAAATAATGAGTCAACACCAAACACCACCAAGTATAGAAAACTCAAAGTAAAAACCAAACTACATGCATGTTTTAATAATAAAACTGAACAAAGTACAAGGACTCCAAAGTACAAAACCAAACAGGAAAGGAAAAGGCTAAGAAAAAACCAATAGTGACCAACAACAACTCCATTGTCCAGACTAGTAAGATCCTACAAAGCCTTCAAAACCCTCCTGGAAACCTGAAAGTAAACTTAGGGTGAGCATACAAAGTATACTCAGTAGGAAAACCTAAACCTCTCATGCACAAGTGGGGAGATGTCCTAAAGTCCCATGAGAAGCATAAGAACATCATCTATCAAGGAATCTATCCATCCCACCTCATTGGACATGATCACCAAATAACCCAAGCAGTAAGGTAATAGTAAAGAAAAAAACATCTGGGTACCCCGCACCACCATTTCCCCCACTAGCTAACTGCTCATCCCTAATGGAAAATGTCCTGACGCTACCATGCTCTTCCTGCCTGCACAAACCTAGGACTCACAACCATACACATCCCTTCCCGCACACACCTGGGCCTTACAACCACACATCCCTACCCGCACACACCTGAGCCTCATCTCGAAGACACCTGGGAAAAACAAACCGTAACCAGAACCCCTGCCCAAAAACACCTGGGCCTCATCCTGAAGATTCTTGAAAAAAAAAACCTTCCCAAAGAGTCCTGGGCTAACAAAACACCAAAATAAACCTACCCAAAGAGTCTTGGGTGTAAGGTCGCCTCCATCCATCATGACCTAGGGAAGAGGGAGTAGGAATGAGAGTAACTAGGGGGAAACTCCCTTCCCCATGAGATGGGGTGTCCGACACTAAGTTCCCAACATGGGTGGGGTGAGACTAAATAAAAAACATACAGTTACACATATATACCAACAAACATTACAACCTATGGATCCTCAATATATAAAAAAAAGGTTCCCAAGCACTGCTGCCTCATAAAATAGGCACACAACAAATAGTTCCCCATTTCCCTATTCAAGTTATCATTTCATAACAGTTCAGTACGAGTTATTCCCTTCACTACTGGGAAACTAACAGGCACAATCACAGGTGAAACAACAATAAAGCAGGAAGGAAAACCATTAGGTAAAATTTAAGCATTCACACCGAGTTCTCTTGTAAATAATAACATCAAAGTGGGATTAGTGGAAACCCTCAAAAAACTGGAACCAAGGAAAAACCCAACAACCATTGGTTATCCCCACATTAATTCATTACCATTCAACCCAGTTCATTATAAATTTCCACTTTTATTCATGTTCACAACCCAACCTGCAGCTCTGCTGCCAAAAACCACCATAGGCACACAACAACTCATGCCATTCCAACCACACCATTCACATCCCCACTGTTCACCCATCCATAACAAAAAAATTCACCCCTTCACCCATTTCAGATCTAAACCATCCTAGTGTTCATAATTCATTATTTTATATTATTTAGTTCAATTGGGGTGATCACACAACGTTATGGGCATTCTTATTCAACAACCAAGTTTAAGTGTTTAACTAATTCATACATGATTCCCATTCACCAGACGATGCATAAAATAGATCATAGCATAGATGCACAAACAAAGGTCCCAAATGGACGTGATTTTCAGTAGGCCTAATCCCATTCAATTAATAACAACATTATAGGAGAAAGCATGGGTAAAAACATGTAACAACATTAACAAACTTCCTTGTCCCCATTATTTAACCGGTTATTATCTTCATTACAGAATTGATTTACTACCTTGTGGGAACCATAGAACACCCACCCCGCATGATACACAAGGAGGAGAGACAAAGGTAAGATCCCTACCTGATTGATCAAGGATCGACGTTAAGTCCTCGTGTGGAAATTGGAAATTAGGAGTAGTAGGAACTCCACAGAATGCGATCAAGGAAAACTTCGCGGGGGTACAACTCATCCAGAGGAAGGGTATTTCGAGCACAGGGTGATAGAGAAAAGAAACCTATGGATAAGAGAAGCCTTTAGGTTATAAAGGATGAGATACATCATCCCTGGGGCAGTTAAGATATGGAGAAAAACTCGAAACCATAGAAGAAGCGGGATCATGGGTTGACCATGCGGATGGGCCTCCCCACACATCCAACTTCATAGGTCCCCACCCTTCAGGGTGGTTAAAACTGATGCACACCTCCTTAACCAAGTAAGGACTCCTCACAGGATGTGGTAGAGGAGTTTCTAAAAATGTAGTTTAAGTCATGACCAAAATGTATGGTTTTTCCTTTAAGGAGGGTACCTCACCAATCATTTAATTAAACACCATTAATGGGATTTAAAACAGGCTAAAAGGGGTCAAAACATGGTTTAAAAACCAATTCGCGCAAAAAGGAGGTGCTACTGGAAAAAAAACCCGTGGAGCTACCGGTAGGCCGAGGCTACCGGTAGGCCGAGGCTACCGGTAGGCCGAGGCTACCGGTAGGCCAAGGCTACCAGTAAGCTGAGGCTAGCAGTCGGCCAAGGCTACCAGTAGGCCAAAGCTATCAGTAGGAGTCTTAAGCTTCACCGAGAAGCTAGGGTGGCCTTCCAGACCACCCAGAACACCCCAAACATCATATTTTCACCATGTAATGGATCCAAAAACCCGGGTCATTACATCAGATACTTCTCAAACTATTCCTGTCCCTGAGAATATAAGAACAATACAGAAAGGAGAAAAGAGGGTTCCAAACAACCACCCTCTAAAGATACTTCTCAGCGGAAACCCCTGAGTTGTTCGAAAGCTGGGACATAACCCCCTACATCCAGGAATACTCCCCCAAGAGTTATCAACCACAAAAATTCACAACAAGCACAAGGATTACACTGTCCAACCCTGAGTCAGGGAGTCACTTCCTATATGTCAGGGTATTATCCGCTTTGGGCAGCACTAACTCACCCGCATGGGTTTAATCACATCCAAATTAATGCGCCTTTATTAGCAGTCAGGTTTTCCCATCATCACACATTCAGACACAAAACAATAAGAACAAGCATTTCATATATTAAAGCACAAGGTGAAACATATCAACAAAAATCAGAACAAAAACAACAAGGAAGTCAAAACAGCTATGGGTATTGAACACGTAACTGGGCCTCCCGCTCCCAAGTGCTCTCCTCTAGGCCAACATGCCTCCACAACACATGGACCAAGGGAATGATTCTTCCATGAAGCACTTTCTCTTTACGATCCTCGATCCTGATTGGTTGTTCTATGAAGTTCGCATCATTTAAGACATATAACTCTCCTTAATCGACGACATGGGAGTCGTCGTGTAGATATCGACGAAGATGGGAGACGTGAAAGATGTTATGAACTTTCTCCAACTAAGGTGGAAATGCCAGCTGATACGCCACCTTACCAACTCATCCCAACACCTCGAAAGGTCCGATGAACCTAGGGGAGAGCTTACTCCCCTTCCCAAACCTTCATTGCCCACGTCGAGGGGAAACCTTCAAGAACACATGATTTCCTACCTCAAACTCTGAGGGCCTCCTACTACGATCGACATAAGACTTCTTCCAGTCCTTGGCTACCTTCATCCTCTCACGCACGAGCTGAACCTTCTCAGTGGTGCCCTGCACCACTTCTAGCCCAAGAACAACTGCTTCCCCAATCTCTGTCCAGTAAACGAGTGAAAGACATGGCCTTCCATAAAAGGCCTCAAATGGTTTCATGCCAATAGTGTAGTGGAATCTATTGTTATAAGCAAACTCCACCAGAGGAAAGTGCCGTACCCATGATCCCCTAAAATCCAGAACACATGCCCACAGCATGTCTTCCAATTTCTGGATCGTTCGTTTGGTTTGACCATCTGTCTGAGGGTGGAAAGCAGTGCTAAGGCGTAGCTGGGTGCCAAAGGCATGCTGTAATCCCCTCCAGACTCATGAGGTAAACCACGTGTCTCAATCGGAGACAATAGATCTTGGAATCCCGTGAAACTGCACCACCTAATTAACGTACCTTTGGGCTAAGGTGCTCACTGGGCTCAACTCATTAATATCCAAGAAGTGAGCTGATTTTGTCAACCGATCCACCACTACCCAGATGACATCATAGCCTCCCTGAGCCCTAGGTAGCCCTGTGATGAAGTCCATCGATATGTCATCCCACTTCCACTTGGGAACATCTAAAGGCTATAACAACCCTCCAGGGAAATAGTTTTCAACCTTCACTTTCTGACACACTAGGCACTTAGCCACAAACTCTACCACCTCCCGCTTTACCCCGAGCCACCAAAAATGTCTCCTCAGGCCTTGGTACATCTTTGAGACCCCAAGATGTACTGTTAAATCCAAGACATGGAACTCATGGAGAACTACTTTATACATAATCTACAGAACAAAAATCCTTCCATAGAAAAACATCCGATGCTGACTATCCTCAAACCATCCCTCAGGAGTATTTCCCTGATAAACACGATCTTGCATCACTTCCACCTCTGAGTCCCCCCACTGAGACTCTTTCACCTACACTACTAAAGAAGAAACTACAGTCATCTGAAACAAACAACTTCTTCCATGTTCCACCCTTGCATCCAAATGCAAGGCTGCTAACTCTTCCATCTCTCTCCAAGAATCTGTAGATTCCCGAACTAATTCCTTCTGTGATTTCATGCTTAGGTCATCATAAACAACATTAACCTTTCCCTTAGTATAAGAGATCTCGAAGTTTTAGTCTTGGAGGAACTCAACCCATCTCTACTGCCACAAGTTCAGATCCCGCTGGGAAAAGACATAATGCAAGATCTTGTGATCTGAGAAGACCACAAAGCGCTCTCCAATGAGATAATGCTGTCACAACTTCAATGCGAACACCATGGCCGAATTCTCCAGATCGTGGGTGGCATAGTTACGTTCATGAGGACGTAACTGCCTAGACCCATAAGAGATCACTCCTCGCTGCTACATCATCACACATACCAACCCAAGGCCAGAAGCATCACCAAACACTTCAAACAACACCCCTTACTCTGGTAATCTGAGTATTGGAGCACTAACCAGATTCTCCTTTAGGTAGCCAAAAGCTGTCTTGCACTGGTCTCTCCACACGAAGGCCTGGTCCTTCCTAGTCAAAGCTATCAACGGAGCTACAACTCGAGAGAAGTTGGACACAAACCTCTGGTAATATCCTACCAAACCTAGGAAACTACGAACTTCTGCCACATTCTTGGGTGCTTCCCATGAAATGACTGCCTCGACCTTTGATGGGTCTACTGCTATTCTCTTTTGAGACACTACGTGTCCAAGGAAATGTACTTCTCGTGTTAAGAACTTTCAATTAGATAGTTTCCCATAAAGATAGTGGCGTCAAAGGACTCCCAAAACTTCCCTAATATTCTCAACGTGCTCTTCTTCTGATCTTGAGTAGATAAGGATGTCATCGATGAACACCACAACAAAATGGTCCAGAAACTCTCAGAAGACAGAGTTCATGAGGTTCATGAACATAGCTGGTGAGTTTGTAATGCCAAATGACATGACCACTAACTCAAAGTGGCCATATCTGCACCTGAAAGCCGTCTTCGAGATATCACCTACCTTCACTCTCAACTGGTGGTATCCAGACTGTAGATCAATCTTAGAGAACCAACCAGCTCCCCTAAACTGGTTGAAAAGACCGTCTATCCTTAGGAGGGGGTAATGATTCTTGACTGTCACCTGATTTAACCTCCAGTAGTCTATGCACAGTTGTAGACTACCATCTTCCTTCTTTACGAACAAAACTGGAGCACCCCACAGCGACATGCTGGGTCAAACAAAGCCCTTCTCCATCAGATCGTCAATCTGAATCCACAACTCTCGCAACTCATAAGGTGCCATCTGATAAGGAGCCATCGAGATTGGGAGGGTAATAGGCTATAAATCTATCCCAAACTCAACATCACGTCGAGGGGGTAGAGTCACAAACTCATCGGGAAAGACATCAGGGAATTCTCTTACGACCTCTGGGACATCCATCATTCCTACATCCACCGACTCCACTAACACCCTGTCCAGCATAGAAAGGAGTGGCTCCACATGTTGACTCCCCACCTAATAACTCCGCTCCCCCAAAAAAGCCACATGCCGTCCATCCTAGTTGGAGAATTCAATCCTTCTACGATAACAGTCGATGATGGCATGCACAGAGAATAACTAGTCGATGCCTAGAATGACATCGTATTGCTGTAAGGTAAACAAAGAATGCCTAAGCCTGAGTAGAAAGGGAATTATTATTATTATTATTAAATTTTTTTCTCCCCAAGGTGCCCCAAATCAATTGAAAACAGAATCATTATGATGCATGTACCTTCCCTAGGGTCTCTACCCTATAATAAATATAGTCTCACTTGGTCGTTTGATATTCTCAGAGTCCTTGCATCGGATCACGGGGGCCCTAAAATCCTGTGTCCTAGCCGGTCCTCCCTGGTCTATTTCACGAACCAAGATCACCTAACATTGTTTCCCTACCATCCCATGAAATCCTCACTGTGCCTAACTCCAGAATCCATCCTATCCCTCAACCTCCTCTGATACCATTCTGTCACGACCCACCTTCCCCGAAAGGAGGAAAAGAACAACAGATTTCCAATCCCTTTCTTCTTTAAGTTGAAGGAGAGATAATGACCTCCCAAGTCCCGCCTCTAGTAGGCCCCAAAGTGGCGACTAGCACCAAGGGTATAACATTTTCACAATATGGGAGGAATTACCCTTTTTAGTTAACCAAGATTGGGAGAAAGAATGAGTCAACACCAAACACCACCAAGTATAGAAAACTCAAAGTAAAAACCAAACTACATGAATGTTTTGATAATAAAACTAAACAAAGTACAAGGACTCCAAAGTACAAAACCAAACAGGAAAGGAAAAGGCTAAGTAGAAACTAACAGTGACCAATAACAACTCCAATTTATTAACTAGTAAGATCCCACATGGCCTCCGAAGCCCTCCTGGAAACCTGAAAGTAAACGTAGGGTGAGCATACAAAGTATACTCAGTAGGAAAACCTAAAGCTCTCATGCACAAGTAGAGAGACGTCCTAAAGTCCTGTGAGAAGAAGAAGAACATCATCTATCAAGGAATCTATCCATTCTACCTCACTATCCACACTCACCAAATAACACAAGCAGTAAGGTAATAGTAAAGAACAAAAAATCTGGGTACCCCACACCACCATTTCCCCCACTAGATAACTGTTCATCCCTAACGAAAAACGTCTGGACGCTACCACGCTCTTCCTACCCGCACAAACCTGGGCCTCAGAACCATCCACATCCCTGCCCGCACACACTTGGGCCTCACAACCACACATCCCTACCCGCACACACCTGGGCCTCACATCCACACATCCCTGCCCGCACACACCTAGGCCTCATCCCAAAGACACCTGGGAAAAACAAACTGTAACTAGAACCCCTGCCCGAAAAAACCTGGGCCTCATCCCGAAGATTCTTGTAAAAACAACCTGCCCGAAGAGTCCTGGGATAACACCACACCAAACGAAACCTACCTGAAGTGTCTTGGGTGTAAGGTCGCCTCTAGCCATCACAGCCTAGGGAAGAGGGAGCAGTAATGAGAGTAACTAGGGGGAAACACCCTTCTCCATGAGATGGGGTGTCCGACACTAAGTTCCCAACACGGGTGGGGTGCGAATAAACACAAAACATACAGTTACACATATATACCAACACACAACCCAACCTATAGCTCCTCAATAGATACAAGAAGGTGCCCAAGCACTGCTGCCTTAAAAAACAGGCACAAAACAAACAGTTCCTTGTTTCCCTATTCAAGTTATCATTTCATAACAATTTAGTATGAGTTATTCCCTTCACTACTAGGAAACTAACAGGCACAATCACAGATGAAACAATAATAAAGCAGGAAGAAAAACCATCAGGTAAAATTTAAGCATTCACACCAGGTTATCTTGTAAATAATAACATCAAAGTGGGATCATTGGAAACCCTCAAAAAACTAGAACCAAAGAAAAACCCAAAAACCATTGGTTATACCCACATTAATTAATTACCATTCCACCTAGTTCATTATAACTTTCCCCTTTTATTCATGTTCACAACCCAACCTGCAACTCTGCTACCAAAAACCACCAAAACCACACAATAACTCATTCCATCCCAACCACACCATTCATAGCCCCGCTGTTCACCCATCCATAAAAAACACATTCACACCTTCACCCATTTCAGAACTAAACCATCCCATCATTCATAATTAATTATTTTATATTATTTAGTTCAACTAGGGTGATCACACTAGGTTATGGGAATTCTTATTCAACAACCAAGTTTAAGTGTTTAACTGATTCATACATGATTCCCATTCACCAGATGATGCGTAAAACATATCATAGCATAGATGCGCAAACAAAGGCCCACAAAGGCCAAGATTTTCAGTAGGCCTAAGCCCATTAAATTCATAAAAACATCATAGGGGAAAGCATGGGTAAAAACATGTTACAACATTAAAAAACTTCCTTGTACCCGTTATTTAACCGATTATTATCTTCATTACAGAAGTGATTTACTGCCTTGTGGGAACCATAGAACACCCAACTCGTATGATACACAAGGAGGAGAGACAAAGGTAATATCCCTACCTGATTGATCAAGGATCGACGTTAAGTACTCGCGTGGAAACAAGAAATCAAGAGTAGCAGGAACTCCACGGAACGTGATCAAGGAAAACTTCGTAGGGGTACAACTCATCTGGAGGAAGGGTATTCTGAGCGCAGGGTGATAGAGAAAAGAAACCTAGGGAGAAGAGAAGCCTGTAGGTTATAAAGGCTGAGATACAGCATCCACAGGATGGTTAAGATATGGAGAAAAACTCGAAACCGCGGAAGAAGTAGGATCATGGGTTGACCACGCATCTGGGCCACCCCACATGTCCAACTTAAAAGGTTCCTACCCTTTGGGGTGGTTAAAACCGATGCACACCTACTTAACCAAGGAAGGACTCCTCAAAGAATGCAGTAGATGCATTTCTGAAAATGCGGTTAAAGGCATAACCAAAAAACATGTTTTTTCATTTAAGGAGGGTACCTCACCAATCATTTAATTAAACATCATTAATGGGCTTTAAAACAGGATAAAAGGGGTCAAAACATGGTTTAAAAACCAATTCTCACAAAAAAGAGGTGCTACTGGAAGAAAAACCCGTGTAGCTACCAGTAGGCTGAGGCTACCGGTAGGTCGAGGCTACCGGTAGGCCCAAGCTACCGGTAGGCCAAGGCTCTCGGTAGGCAGAGGTTACCAGTAGGCAGAGGATACTGGTAGGCCGAGGCTACCCATAAGCCGAGGCTACCAGTAGGCCGTAGCTGAGGCTACCTGTAGGACAAGGATACTGGTAGGCCAAGGCTACCGGTAGGAGTCTTAAGCTTCATCGAGAAGCTGGGGTGGCCTTCCAGACCACGCAGAACACCTCAAAAATATTATTTTCTCCAAGTAATGGATCCCAAAACCCTGATCCATTACAATCATGCACCTCCAAATGCATCTTAGAGAACAAATCCATAAGCTGTCACTCACCACTGGCCTCCTGCACTTCCTGTATCTGATTCCTCCTACTCAGTGCATCAGCAACTACGTTACCCTTACCAGGTGTATCAGCAAGCTCAAAGTCGAAGGACTGAAGGTATTCAACCAACCTTTGCTGTCTCAGATTCAAGTCACACTGGGTAAAGATGTATTTAAGACTTTTGTGGTTTGTGAACACCACAAAATGTTCTCCCAAGAGATAATGTCTCCAACAACGTAATTCATGAACAACTGCAGCCAACTCGAGATCATGGGTCAGGTAATTCCTCTTATGCGGACTCAACTACCGAGACCTGTATGAAACTACTCGATCGCCCTACATCAACATTACTCCTAGCCCAATACATGATGAATCATAGTAAACTGTATAGCTCTTCCCTTACTATAGAAGTATTAGGACTGGTGCTGATGTCAACCTTCCCTTGAGCTCCTGAAAGGATGTCTCGTAAGCTTCCAACCAAACAAAATTCAGACCCTTCTTAGTCAAACCCATCAACAACATTGATA
Source organism: Viscum album (assembly GCA_963277665.1). Classification (NCBI taxonomy): domain Eukaryota; kingdom Viridiplantae; phylum Streptophyta; class Magnoliopsida; order Santalales; family Viscaceae; genus Viscum; species Viscum album. The sequence goes on along the minus strand of OY728130.1, from coordinate 2,015,273,252 downwards.
AGCAGGATAAGTCCTATATAAAGCGCCTTTAGTAACCATCCATCCCCAAGAAACTCCGTATTTCAAACACGTTCTTAGGATACTCCTAGAAAACTACTGCTCTCACTTTCTCTAGGTCTACAGTAACTCCTGCCTCTGATATAATATGACCCAAGAAGTGTATCTGGTCCATCAAAAAGTGGCACTTTGAGATCTTAGCATATAATTGATGCTCTCTCAGTGTACTCAATATGATCTTAGGATGGTTAGCATGGTCGTGTCGAGTGTGAGAGTAAAACAAGATATTGTCCATGAAGACTACCACAAAATAATCTAGATATGGGTGGAACACACGATTCATCAGAGCCATAAAAACTGGTGGTGCGTTTGTGAGTACAAACGGAATGAACAAGTACTCGTATAGACCATATATGATCTGAAAGGCTGTGAATGGAATGTCCTATGGTCTAATGCGCAACTGATGATATCTGGATCTCAAGTCAATCTTTGAGAACACTCGTTATTCTTAAAGTTTATCAAAAAGATCATCAATCCTTGGTAAGGGATATCAGTTCTTGATCATCAACTGGTTTGGCTTTCAATAATCCACACAGAGTCTGAGGGTACTATCCGCCTACTTCGCAAACAAGATAGGCGAACACTAAGGAGAAGTATTGAGTAGAATAAAACCCTTCACTTGTAACTCCTCCAACTACGTCTTGAGCTCCTTAAATTCTGGTGTATCCATCCTGTAAGGATGAATGGACACCAGTGCCGCTCTTGGCACAATCTCAATAGAGAAATCCACCTCTCGCTCTAGAGGTAGACTTGAAAATTCATCTGGGAAGACATCCCTAAAATAATCAACCACTGGAAGGGAATCCTTATGACAAGTTCCCTAGTCATACAGATATAAACTCACAATATGGTCTGTCACTCCACCTCACCCACGATGCTCGGGTCCATCTCGACTCGCCTGGACATCCCATTTGCCCTTGTATAGAAACTGTCCACCCTCTGGTGACGTGAAACTCAACCTATGAAGATAACAATCCACAAAGGCTCAGAATGGTACCAACCAGTCCATCCCGAGAATGAAATCATAGGCTATCATCTCTAAGACATAGAGGTCCCATAGAAAGTGACACCCACCAACCTCTAGGGGGAACTCCTTTTACTAAAACACACCTACCATTATAATACTAAACGGGGTTTATAGCATCATGATATCCGAAGAAGAAGAAACATAGAGCCCAAGGCTCTCCACAATGGAAAAAAATATAAATCTATGCATAAAACCAGTATCAAAAAGTGTAGAAGACAAAATAGAAGCAACTAGAATGGTACCTATAACAGTGGAAGGTCTGGGATCCTACTCCTATTAGGTCTGTTGCACTGGATATGCCTGCCTATTGCCATGACCCTATGACACATCCTGGCTACCCTAAGTTGACCCGCCCTACTGTCTTTGAGATCCTAGTGTCTGGCTACCATAGCTATGACCACCACCTCGGACTGAACGTCCTGACGTGTTCCAATTTTCTGACTGGTAAGAAGCTGCTGGCCTTGCTCCTACATGTGGAGTCTGTACATAACCCCTATCACTAGTCACTAGTGGAAACTCCCTACAAAAATGCTGAAGATGACCCATCTTGCTGCAATCTTGGCACTCCACTGGGTCACGTGGACAGTGAGGTCTCTTATGCCCCTCTTTACCACACTGGTAGCACACTACTGGGACACCTGAAGAATTATTATGGCTAGTACTACCACTATGAGAGAAATCCATCCACCTCTTCCTCTTACCAGTAGAAATAGTACTAGAAACTTGTGCTGAACCGCCCTGGCCTGCATCACTAGCTTCCCGTAGGTTCTGCTCAGAAATCAGTGCCTGGTTCATAATATTTTGCATTGTAGGCAACCTAAAAACATTCACCAACACTCAAATATTGTATCAAAGACCATCCTCAAAGCGTCTAGCCCTCAATGTCTCATCACCCACCAGAACAGGTGAAAAATGTTGTAGCTCGGTGAAGCGGGCAGAATAATCCATCACTGACATGGTGCCCTGCTGCAGATTCATGAACTCTCAAGTTCAATTTTCCCTTAGCGTATCCGGAAAGAAAAAGTCATAGAAGACTGCCTAAAAATCTTCCCACTCCATTTCCTTGTGATGCTCAGTCTGGGTGGTAATATCCTACTATCTCTTGGCGGAATCACGCAACATATAAGTAGCGATCTTGACCCTCCTCCCTGGAGGCTTCTCAAGATGCTCGAAGATAGTCAGCAATGAATCTAGCCATGAATCCACAGCTTGTGGTCTACCATCCCCTAAAAATGTAGGTAGATGCTACTAATGGAATATACATGTCAGATCTGCCATAAATGTGGCAACCAGTGGTGCTCTCTGGAAGTTCTGCATGAACCGCATGAAACCTTCACAGAACTGTGTATCCGTGCCTGCGTCTGGTATAATGGATGGTGCCACATATGGCATTGCTAGAGGATCTACTGGTAGCCCATGGCCTATCATCTCTGGAGTATAATCAGTACCGCTCTCTTGGAGAACAACTGGTGGTCTTCTCGATAGAATAAATCTACAAGGTCAAACACATGCCCTAGATTAAGACCATCAAGGACTGAAAAGAAGGATTATAAAAAGGGAACAAGAGAAATAAAGCACTCAAGTTTTAAAAAACAAGAATACACGATGTGTATAATAACTACATAGTGTTTTCCCTTAAGTCGTTTACATGGGCGTGTACTCTGCTAGCACTGGTCATGTAACACCCCAAACACATGGCGTGTTGTCCACACACACGACATGTACTTGAATTTTCTTCCCCTACCCGAGTCCTTATACACAACTTAGCCACATGGATCTCTTTAGAACGAGACTACATGGAATGTATAAGGTCTACACGACGTGTACTAGATGAGTTTCACTGACCCATGTTGTTCATGATGCGGCCAGGTACACAGCTCACACTACATGGTGTGTCCCAGATAGACACAACGTGTATGGCTTAGATTTCAACTGCCCATGTTGTTAGTGTCACGGACGACTACACGTCTGACACGACACGACATGTTACACCCACACACAGTGTGTAAACCACCCCGTTTCCCCAGCCGCATGACCAATTCTACACTATCTTTCACTGGTCAAGACTACACGACATGTCCCACAGGCACACAACCTGTACAATAAAGGATAACACCGACCCGTGTTGTTAGTTACATGGCCTAATTCCCAGATTACACTACACATCATGTTCGACATTGAATCAGCGTGTTTAAGCAAAGTTTTCTCCATCCATGTTGTTAGTGACACAATAGACATAAGGTCAACACGACACGACATGTACAACCGGTACACGACGTATTCCCTCTAGAGTTTTTCCATCCTGTGTTTCTGCCTACACAGCCTATGACATGGTTAGAAATTACATGGAATGTACATAGGGTACACAACATGTACTTAAAAAAATTCATTTCTTCCCAAACATAAGAGTACATGGTGTGTGTTCATAGAACCACACGCCATGTTTTTAGGGTTTCTGGACAATACACCTCAGAAACTACTCTAGAGCCCCTTTTTCTTTAATTTCAAGCGTCAGTATGCCAAATTATGATACGTGGAGGCCCATACTCCCCATGAATCAGAGTTTAACACCTGAACTTTCAATTTATAGTACAAAAAACAACAAAATGCTGGATCATGATCCGCTAAATTCTGGTCCAAGAGAGCCCATACTTATCAAGAACCAAAGTTTAGCATCCATAAACCCAACCGTAACATGTACCAATACCCTATCAATAGTAGGCGTATCTAACAAGGTACCTATCACAATGACATGAATTTTCTATCACATCATCTATCACAACAACAAGCAATTTCTAATGCACCTATATGGCATGGAAACTATACATGGCATGTGATTCTAACATGTGCCTAATGATGCATGAGATGGTATACCCTCACCTCATCAGGTTGCAACTAAATAGAACCCAAGTATAAAATATAAACAACACACCACAAGAGCGTCACCTAATGGTGAAAATCAAATCAACTGTAAAATTGAAAAACCAGCTAAATCGCAATTAAACGAGGTAGATTGGATTTTCCCTGTACGTGGGTTAACTACTCCTGGCACAACTTATTACCAAATACCTATTCCATCCTATCCCTAGATATAGGTTCCAAATAGTAAGTCAAAGTTAAGAAACCTCCTCTGATACCACTTTGCAACATCCCGGATCTAGGTTCCACACAACAAGTGCCCCGAACTCGGTTGGTCACATGACCTCAAGCACATTTCCCCAAACACCAGAGGCTGCCGACTCGCAGCGAGGGCCTAGGTTTGATAGTGGGTAAACTATGCCCTCATTTTTCGAAGTGTAGCGCAATGGAAAAATATAAACATACCCAAAAGTGGAAGCAATAAACAATACAAAACTGAAAGGACAATGGTACTGAAGAAAAAGATAACCAACAATTATACATATATGATAATGCAATATGTCCTATTTCTAAGAAATCAGTCAAAATAGGATACAATGAAATCAAATACAATACAACACAAATTACAACAAAACAAAACAAAACAGTGAAACAGGAACTCAGCATCATCGTAAGCCTAAGCTCAGTCCCATGCACTCCCACTCCTCTGTAATAATCAAGTACCTATATAGGGACTATTTCCCTTATCAACACCTGTAACAATATAATCTGTTTGGGCCCAAGACATGACCTAAACAAGGTGTGAGAAATAAACCCATTAGGAAACCACCAAAGGCTCGTACCCAACTAACAGTGAGAATGTGCAATAATAGTGTGAAATAAAGACATGCAGTAAGCTAGGAAGTACTCAAAATAATCTACTCCTACCAGTTCCATTACCATTTAATTATTATTTAACAATTCAATATAATTGAATTATAAGTTCCCGAGACCCGACCTCAGCCAACAATCTCCTTTATAGTGCCACAACAAAAACTACAAAAGACTATTTAACAAATAGAAAGTAATAACAATACCAAGCTTGTGATTTAGATTGGCAGGTATAACACAAGAAAATACCACAGTGAATATTCAAGTGAACATTTCCCATAGGCTAAATAGTACCTTGACCTCAGGCTAATCAGAACCTTGCCCTTAGGCGTACCAAATATTACCCTCAGGCACAGAAGCTACTACCCTCAGGCATAAGAAATGTTTCCCTCAGGCGAATCAATACCTTTCCCTCAGGCGAATCAGTACCTTTCCCTTAGGTGAATCAATACCTTTCCCTCAGGCAAATCAGTACCTTACCCTCAGAAAAATCAATACCTTGCCCTCAGGAGAATCAGTACCTTGCCCTTAGGAGAATCAATACCTTGCCCTCAGGTGGATCAGTACCTTGCCCTCAAGCAAAACAAAACACTACCATCAGGCTAAGAAAAACACTGCCCTTAAGCTAAGAAAGTAATTGGGCCAATCCCAATGCATAAGCATGTAACAAATATGTTTCCTCTTCAGAAAACTCAAAACATGCTACCATTACAACATACCCATGGGTATCCAGGCCAAATGGCTAAACAAGGGGAACACACCCTCGGGGTGGCCCTGGATCAAGGCAACGATCCCAAACATCATTTTATACATGTTCATTAGATTATCTATGAAATTATAGATATCTTAATAGCTAAGGCCTTAGCCATACGACACTTCAAACATGGGAGCGTAGCACAAAGGTACACAAAATCAACTCGATAGTTGGAAATAGACACTAGACCACCTACCTCTATCTCCTCTGATTGATATACGTGAAAGGAACCTACCAAAACAACCAAGAAAGATATAGATCTGGGAAGAAAGATAACCCATTCAAACCCAAATAACTTCCCCTTGGGAAATAATTGGAAGAAAAAACTCAAGGAGAGGAAAAATATTACCCGTGGAGTTCAAATGAGATCGACATCGAAGGAATCAGAGTCCTGGTGTGCGGTAGGGAGCTCTTACAAGATCCAAACTTCTCTCTTGTGGCTCTCAGGCATTATAAGCTTCCTATGTTGAAAGAGGAGGATACCGCCTGTTTTAAGCGAAAAAATAACTACACGACATGTAATCTCAAGTACACGATGTGTACTTTCCATTTTTAACTGTTCCAATGGAAGCTACTTTCCACCGCCTCACTATTCATTTATTGACTTGATTTCACGGCGCGTATTTCTGAGTACACATCGTGTACTGTTGTCCCACTGGCGGATATTCCCATCGGATTACTATTTACTTGCCGATTGATTACACGGTGTGTATGACTAAGTACACAGCCTGTAGTCAGTTTTTACACCCTTCATCGCTGATAGTCCTACACGCCCTGTATACTCATCCCACACGGCCAAAGTACATGGCATGTTGAAAAATACACAGCGTGTACCCACAAATTTTGGGATTTTCCCCCATTTTCATTATTTTCTCAAAAACCTTAAATGAAAAGGAAAAGAATAAACCCATACCTAAAGAAGAATATCTGGGTTCTTACACTGTGACATAGGCAACAATTCATCTCTTGAATTGTTTCAACTTGTATTTTTAAATACAATTTCAATATATGTATGATTGAATAAGACCAAGAAACCTATAGATCTACCTTAGTAGATCCTACTCCCTAGAACTTAGGTTGCTACTTTAAGTCAATCACTAGAGAATAAATTTCATTTTGGTCTTAACTAAATGTAAGACCAATGTCTATTTTCTATATGTTGTTGAACATACTTTGCTTGTAAAACTTTGACGCTCCCACTAACCTCTTGTAGACACATAGAAAACATTTTTTCAAATGTATATTCTATGATATTATTTCTTAATTTAATCCTAAAACATATTTCAGTAACTTGTAACCTTTATTAGAATTCTGTGATGTGACCATCCCTTTTTGGTTGCATCATATAGACACCATCCACAATTGGTGGTCATGAAATCCAATGCTAAATAATTTGATCATAGATATTAGCTATGACAAGTAAAATTCTAATGGATTTAGGCATACAGACTTGGTGAAACCAATATAACCTTATTGGTACTACGCTTATACCACCCATGTATCAACTCACATGAATACCCACCGCAATATTCAAAATAATAAGCCCCATTGAACTTTGATATATAGAATCCATTAATTGAATTTTAGTTGGTCTTATCAATTTTAGATAATTTCCATATATTTCTTACTTATAGGAAATATTATTCACATTGAATAATAGATCAATGACCATGGTGAATATATAAACCATCATAATGGTTTTATCCTTTCTACATATTATGTATCACTTAAACATACTATGTTCCACATGCTCTTGTGGAACTAGTTCATATGCCAATTATTTGTGCATCTTGAGTATTTACTAAGATCAAGTCAATCTTTCTCCCACTGGATCAAAAGATATGTGCACCCTCTTATAGAAATAAAGTCTATCACTTAACTATAACTTTTCTATCTTAGGTATTTATGTAATATCCTAAGCACCCGTTTGGATTATTACACTAAATGCACAATGTGTTTTTCTTGATGCAAGTTTGTTTATGTCCTAACAAACTCTTTTCATCCAAAAAAATTTCCTTATGCCATAATGGATTTATATTATACCATAACTCGTATGATATTAATTTTTCATTTATATTTGGCATATGATTATGGGATATAGTCATTATTTGCAAATAATTTCATGAAATATAATGGAAGTTTCAACAAGTTGTAACATTGATATTAATTACATCAATAATTTGATGTATAAAATGTGAATTTAGGAATTAATTCATGCTATATTTTGTTAATAAATGTTAAAATGTAAGACTTCATCATTAATACTCCTCATTAACATCAAATCTGTGATGTGGATAAGGTAATGTGCATTTATGAATTACTCCACACTAAATTATCATGATCGATGATAGCTTGGTCAAGATATTCTTTGATATCCCAACCCGAAACAACTCATATCTCATGACCATGCTTTTACTTCAATATTACATTCCTTAATTACTTAAATAAATCTTATGAAGTATATATACCTCTAGCTTATACTTGGAATAGTTCATGCTTACTTGTTGAACTATTTCCAAAAGATTTGTGACATACCTTTATTTCTAAAGGCTCCTTTTTAAAAACTAAAGACATCAATAATACCAAAAGTATTTAGCTATTACAAGCCTAAATACCACACTTGGTATATTAATGAAGTCCAATTTTAGTATTACTTGAAAAATAATTATCTTGTCACAACTAGGTATAAGTATTACATTTATATTCAACACTAATTGCCTATGATTCATGTATTACTGAACTAGAGATTGAGTTTACCAAAAACAACATTCATTCTAGAACCTAAAAGAATGTCTCCTTTAATCCAAGGACACATGATATTAATGTTTGTGGTTATACTTAATAATAGTTTAACATGAATCTTTCACTTGACAATTGAATAAGTCGTGTACTTCTCACCACTGGCCTAGGTATCGCCCTTTCACAACCACTTGGAGAATACACCTGACTTCTAGTAAGGTTTCTATACTTACTTGGTTACTGTATTAGAATACACATATGTCACCAACATATTTTATTTAATACCTAAGTAGTAAAAACTGAAGCATTACAATTGATGAATATTTTTGAAGAAGAAGTAGGTAACTTGCTTCTTTAATTCAGTTTATTACTTTTAAACTTCCATTGTTTTATTTTATAATATGAAATGAAAATAACCTTTTTTAATACCTTATTCATTGAAGGATGTTTCGAATGTTCCATTGGAATTACATGCCTTTGAACTTTTCACCTTGTCTTTCAATTTAATCTCCATAAGTATTAAAACTTAACTATCTTTTATTATTATTCACTTGGAAAACCTTACCTAGATAGGTAATGGAACGTTTACTCAATACTTGTTTGTTTTGTAACTTAAAACAAAACTTGAGTAAAGAGGTGAAAATGATATGAGAAAGGGATCCATTTAAAGATCATGATCAATCTTTCAATTTTCACATGTCGGTGTAAACTTCACCTTATTCATATCATTACTTCTCTTTCTCTTTGCAAACTTCTCAAAGATGAGACTTTATGTTATATCACCCATGTCCTGGTGTAGCAACCACTACCACAAAACGGGCCAAGGCCAGTGCCACCATTTATCAGCATGAACGAAAAAGAACTGATAAAAGTACCCCTTTAATAGCACTTTTTTTAGCACTGATAAAGGTGCCCCATTTAATAGTGTTTTTTTAGCATTGTTAAAGGGTACCCCTTTATCATCGCTTTTTTAGTAGCGCTGATAAAGGGGGGTCTTTATCAGTGTTTTTTTAAAAGCACTGATAAAGGGTCTACTTCCAAAAAAAATTCATTAAAAAAATATCTTAATATTTAAATATATAGATATAGTTATATTGATATAAATATAATATATATATTTTAAATATAATTTTAAATATATTTTAGATAAGTATAAATATACAGTTACACTTAATATACAAGATATTTAGTGAAAATGGTTTATAAAAAAATTAAAAAAATATTTTTAATTAATAATTTTTTATTTATTATGGAGTAATAGTCATTTAATAACAATTTGAAGACTAAAAAAATAAAAAAAATAAAAAAAGATCCAAAATATGTTGAAACGCAACTCAAACTTCAAATGGCCATAACTTTGATCCGGGTGTCGGTTTAAGCTCTACCATATATCAAATCAAATCTTGCGTTGAGATCTACACCCTTATAACTTGGGGGGACCCCGTTCAAGGTTTTTTCGAGGCCAAAAAAGGACTAGAAGGCCTTTAAAACTGAGTTTTTATTCGGGATACCCTGATTTTTTAACATTTTGTGGATTTTCAGCCTCATTTAAGGGGGTATTATTGGATTTTTTTGGTGGAGACTGAATTTATTCCAAGGTATTACATTCATATTGATATTATGTATTTGAAATTTTATCGTTTTCTATAATGTACTGCTATTTATAATCAAATATATAACAATATATACATATTTTTTATATATTCACAGATAAAAATTTAATTATAAATATAAATAATAAAATATATTTACATATAAAATATATTAGATTTATCTAAATAATAACTAATATCCATTTTATTTAAAATACAAATATATGAATATTTATATAACTATATATTAATCTAACTATATATATATTAATATAACTACATATATATATTAATATAACTATAAATATATATATTAATATAAATATATATATATATTAATATAACTATATATATATATTAATATAAATATATATTACTATATGAATAAATATAACTAAATATAAATATATATATATATATAAATAGAGATATCATGAAATGGAAAACAAATAAAAATAGAGGAGTGATAAGGGCTTAGGCGCGCAGGGGGGAGGTCTCAAGTTCAAAACCTGGTGGAGGTAGGGGTGCGCGCGCATGGGGGAATATGGGATCTAGCACTGATAATGGATGGGGGATAGTGGTGATAAAGGGTGGAGGGGGGTTCATGGGGGCACTAGAGGTGAGGGAAGGCGCTGATAGGGGGGGGGGCTCAAGTGCTGTAAAAATCCCCCCCCTGAGATTTCCATGATTCTTTTTATTTTTTTTTTAAATTTTTTTAACTTTTATAAGCACTTTTAAAAAACACTGATAAAATGGGTCTTTTATCAGTGCTAAAAATAAAGCGCTGATAAAGGACCCTTTTATCAGCACTTGATTTTAGCGCTGATAAAAGACCCCTTTTATCATCACTTTTTTTAGCGATGATAAAAGTGGTATTTATCAGTGCTTTTTGGAGCGCTGATAAAGGGGACCCCCCCTTTATCTACACCAGCTTTAACAGCACTTTTCTAGCGCCGTTAAAGGCCATTTTTAGCACTGATAAAAGGGGTATTTGTAGTAGTAGACCACAACTGACATCATATGTTGATGAAAGCATAATGATATAACTATCAGATGCTTTATATATTAGTCTTCTATAAGCAATTTTCACCCTCACTTCTTGAGGTAGTTAACAACGTTGGGGACATGGACACCTTGAGTTTCTTATATCATAATACTTTGCGCAAGCACCCGTATTATTCTTGGATACTCATGCCAGTGTGGACATTAACTTTTTCCAATATAATATCACAATTTTTAAACTTTTGGTATAACTTTCCATTTAACTACAAAAATAAATTTTAGCAGATTAGTTCATTTTATCTAATTTATTGATTTAGACATTTTGATTAAATACTTAAATGATGTAATGTCTCCCACTATTTTATCAAATTCTAGGAACCCTTTACGCTAGAATTAGAATACTCTGTCACTTGAGTATTATAGTGGCAAGGATCCCAAAACCACCCATTGTAGTCTACAAGCTATGGCTACACCACTACTTAGAGGGTTCAAGGTGGGATTTTGGATGGCCGACCGCTTTAACTTGCGGTTCCTTGATCTATTTAGTGAAGTGCCAACTTATAAAATCAAAACTTGATTTACTCAATGATTTCCTATAAAATTACAACAAGCTAGATATAGATATTTATTTGATGCAATTTTAGTTAAGTCAATCCATCATTCTTATAAGGACTCCCCGGTAGTAAGAGGCACCCTCAGCTATGGCATGACCGACACCTCAAATAGTTGGTTTTGTCCAAACTTGAATGACAGAAGGCTGTTATGACTTAATATATATTTGAGGGTTTTATTATTTTTAATGTGATGAAATAAATAATTTTCTATTTTTATAAGCACGTACTATGTGATCATACTCACAACTGAACATGCATGAAATTGAAAAAATCATCATGTCACATGTTCATTTTATCTTTCATGCTTGTTTATTATTATACTATGTGATCACGCAATAAACTACACATGCACAAAATAATAATCCATGCAAAATAAAATGAACACCTGATCATGAGCCAATTCTAATTGTTCATCCATTGAGTGAATAATAGACCAACCGAGACCCTATGGACAATACCTTTAGTCATGTGGATTACAACTTGAATAGTAACATATGCTCATCCAATGCATCTAGATCCTGTCTAGTGCATCGCCGTCACTTGGCGCGAAGTGCGTCATACATCGTATCGTCATTATACAACTGTACTCACATGCAGGAGAGGGGGTCTCAGAGTATAAAATGTACAACTCAGAGAAGTGGACACATAGACCCTTATACATATAATTACACTAAGACTATATGCATACCGACTTTTATTTAACTAAAATAATTATTACAAAACAACATGAAATAATTAAATAAATAATTAAATAAAAAAGCAACAGACATAAATTGGTTGGTCTAAGGCTCATGATCAGTCATATACACATTAAACTCGTATATATAAACTAAATGAAAAATAAAAATTAAACTTGCATTAAAATAAATTCAGTGGACATTATTTATTGAATTTAAATTTCACTCTAATTTTAATTCAACAAATGTCATCATTTAGTCCCAATTAATTAATTTAATTTTAAAACTAAAAATTAAATTAATTAATTAAATTAATTAATCTCTAAATTAAATTAATTAAGCCACATATAAATTTTAATAACCAAAAATTAATATTAAATTAATTTAATTATAAACTATAATTAAATTAATTATTTTAATTAATTTTTGATTAAATTAAATCACCCGGGCCCATATAACTTCAGGCAGGGCCTGTGCGGGTCAGGGCGAACTTGCGTAGGCCCAATCTGGGCGGTACCAACCCCATGCAAGGGAGTTTTGGGATAGGAAAGTCCGACTAAACCTGTTTTGGGATGGGTAGACCCACCTGGGCCTGTATTGGGGTAGTGCTTGTTACCTGCCCGCTAGGAGGACCACTCGACAGTCGGGATAAGGAAAGTCGGGGACAAGGCAAGTACGGGATAGTGCGGGCTGGCTAGACTGTGTCTATCTAGTGGACGTAGTTACGCCCTGCCAATTGCATGGAATAGAATGGCCGAGGCTGGTCAGCAGTGGTGCGACGTCATAGGTAACTGACCGGGAGCAGTGCATGGTGCACAAAGGAGCCGATTATGCTACTGTAGGGAGTCACGATCGACAGATCAAGTTGGAGCGGGATGGTCTGAGGTGGTAGTGGATGGTGGATAACCAAGAGGTGCGGGTCGAGAGACTGCACTAATGTGTGGGGTGGCACTTGTTTCTCTTGTAGTGGGTCTCTGTGAGGGAGATCAACGGGCCACTTGGTTTGGTGTGCCACAGCTCCATAGGAAGACAACCGAACAGAGTCCAGGGGGCAGCGAGGGGAAACACAGGGATGGACGGATTGGACGAGGAGAGAGGGTGACAATGGAGCGCCTGTATGAAGGCATACTACTACCACAAGGGGGCACTGGTTTGGGAAGTGGGCGACCACGGGGTTGCGCCAAGGGTGGCCGAGGTGGCACTGGCGCGCTTGTGGGGATGTGGACGCCACCTGGTACGGTGCTTCAGGAAGACGGTGCTGGCTCTAGTGTGGCTGGACCTAGCCATCAGAGTCGGTAGTGGCACGCTGCCACTTCAGCATGTTGGCTCTACGGGGAAGACAACAGGGGAGGGGGGCACCCCCCCCAAAACCTTATTTTTTTTTCCTTTTTTTAGTCTTGTTTTTCCCAGGTGGTTCCCCCTTCTTTCCCCTTTCCTTTTTTTGTTTTTTTTAAATTGAAATACTTATAATCTAAGTATTTAACTTTTAAAAACAAGTCAAGGTCCCTTATTTTAATTTCTAAAGCCTATATTAGGCTTTTGTAAAAATAAAAATTAATTAAAAATAAATTTTTTCTTAAGTTCATTGGTAGACTAAAAAAACCTTATAATAATAAAATATTATAATAATAGAATATTATAATAATAAAGTTATTATTATAATCAAACTATTATTATTATAATTAAATAATAATAATAATAATAATCATTAAATATCACAAAAAAATACTATTCTGGGAATCAGATGTCCACCCAGTGATCATAAAACAATCATTTTAACTCCAATTTTAATCTTCGGATGATCGTAGATGGGTCATCCTATATTGGATTCAAACACGGTCTACAATGCTATTACCATAAAGATTCCATCTTCATATATTAATGCAAACTTAATTCTTTTGGCTTAAAATCGACACGTGCTTGCTCTGATACCACTTGTTGGAACTGGGCGCGCAGCAGAAGCCCCAAACAGGTGGGGTTTTAAAATTTTTCACCGAAAATCATTGTAATCTTGTTGATGACAGAAAATAGTTTATCGGTTTAAGTCTAGGATCTCATGTGAAGGTTTTTAAGCACAAAAATAAACCATAAAATACTTGGTTTAAATCTGAAGCCGCGCACGACGTCTGCTCGTCGTTGGAGATCACTGCTCGAAAAATCTGACATTAAAATTCTCTAGATCATCCACACATGATTTAAGAAACCACAGGAACATAATTTGTTGAAATTTGGGTGCTAGCACAAAATTTCTATGAAGCCTTCGACGCTCCAACGATCACCACATCACTTCGCTAGTGATGCCTGAGAGAGTGCTTGATCCGAGCTCCTTGGATCCAGAGCATCTCTCTTTAGATCATGGGATATAGGAGAGGAGATAAAATCCCCGTGAATAGTATTTGGAAAAATCCCCTCCTATCCTATTTATAGTGTTTAATTAAAGTACCTAGTATAGCCTTACCGACCCCAAATACTTAACGCACTATCAATGAAATTTTATGACTACTAAACTGAGTCATAAATATTATTATCATTTACTTGTAATATATTAAATATATTACATGACAATAATTGAGTCAAAAACATGACTATTCATTCACATAAATATTAATTGAACCTTGAATATATTTATTATTTGTCAATTAATATTTTTCATGTATTTACTTAAAACTCTTAAATACATTTAATAAATAAATTAAATACTCATTATTATAAACTTCAATAATATAAATTTATTTATTGAATTAGTGATCGTTTAACCTTGAAAAAACCCCATACCCTAGTGGTGGGTCCCACCATGTCCAAAACTTCTATTCAATTGAATATAGCAGATTCTTGAATATGATATTGTGTGTGAACCTCTAGGCCCTTATCTTGATAGTAGTGAATATTATTTACAGACCAAGAGAGAGATCTAGAAACCCATCATGGACCTTAAAGAGATAAGTATTGTCACAACAGTGACAACCAACCAACGAACACACACTGTGTAATATAATCTCTTTGTCTGTAATATCTCATAAAGTAGGACGCACTCACGTGTCATCTCCTTTTTCTTGTTTTATTGTTTGTTGATATAACTGGAAGGATTTACGCTCAACTGATGTGACCATGGACTTATAAAGGTACTTTCATCCTTATTAACATGGCTTGATATATATTACTTCCATAACCCAGAAATGAAAAATATTTTCTTGACCATTCAACCAATGCCATGCCACCAATGACGCACCCAACACAAACTACCTCATCATGAATTCATTACCATGGTTTTTGTTTTGCATCAAAGTACGCAATCAAATGACATACATTTGTAATCATCTCAAGTTAGGATACCATTACACATGATTATAGATAGGAACACTAAATGACACTCGAAACATGTGGTGTTCCTATTGGTGGGTCATTCCTCATGATCTCACTACTAGAGATCACCAAGTACGAACTTCATGAGAAGAAGTCTCAATGCTTATGAGCCCCCAGTACCTGATGTCCAAACATTTACTATTTCCAATTAGTAAGATGTATCTATACCATAGAATATATATTTAATATTAATTTCATAGTATCTAGAGGTTCTCATTATATCCTAAGATCTTCTATAACCTTTCGACATGACAACTAAATGAGTGAACTTTGTCACCAACTGGACTTGGATGGCCTTTTAGTTGCATGAAATCTAAATTTGGGAAGGTAATGTGAAAATGTACAACATGTGTTCCATAGTGATTTGAAGGTTCTGGACCGGTTAATTGATGATTCCCTAATTTATATAGACATTAGAGGTTATGGTGAACAAAGAACATTTAATTTTACCCAAATATATATCCATCAACAAATTCCACCAAGAAATAAATCATGTAATGTCTTCTCCTTAGGCTAGGTCTTAAGCATTGGTTCCATATATGATAGCTATTTTTTTCAATAGAACCCTATCATCTCTAAATCTAAAAAGTGGTGTACTTGGTAAGACCTAGCTATCAATATAATCTTAGACCAAGATACCTAGAAATTTGAGTGATCCTCTAATCCGAGGAAATAGAATCCCTAAATTTTAGAATAACCCTCGGTGGAAAGTAACTCATACTCAAATTATGCACCACATCCGACTTGTGATTAGATTAAATCACAAAAAATAAAGAAGATATCTACAATAGTTACCTAAGTGAAAATATGGGAGAAACCCTAGCCCATAATATTGGTGAAAGTTTTATCACCACCACCACCCATAGGCTTATAAAATCCTTAGAAAAATTAAGATATAATGGTGGAATGACCAAGTCCACCCCAACCCATAGGTCAAGGGGCCTTTATATTACCACCTTATATTCCCCAATAAAAATTGATGTTATCCAGGTTGTGAGGACCCTCTTAGGAAAAACCCTCATAGTTTTTCCCACTATACAACCCATACTTCTCATTGGGAACACATTTAGTTATGATTAAAAAGGACTATCTTAGGATCACCCTCCATAAATCACTTCTAGGGGAATATCAAGAAGAGAAGGGAAAACCTAAGTGGCCATAAAAAAATGATCAACCAAAAGGGAATATGTTAAAGAATATTTTGACTTGTATCTTGATATATATTTAGAAGGTAAAAAATATACTTAAACTTATATTGAGGATATGAAGTCCATAATGCATTATGAATTAGTGAATCTCATCAGCATTCACCCTGTAGATAACTCAAAGAACAATTTTGATGTTTAAGAACATGATATGAGTTCTATGTCTGAAATACGGTACACACAAAAACACTCAAAGAATGTGTTCATACTTGGAAATATAGAAAAGTTCAAAATTTTGGTGATCCTTCGAATTCTCATCTCCCACCTCTTGATAATCTCCAGTAAAAGAAAAGGGGAAGAGTGTGGCCGCATCCCACCTACCACTTGAAGAAATAGAGGATCCTAATGTCAAGGAAAGGTTTTCCCAGTATAAAGTTTTGATAGGGTAATTGAGGAGATTCAATGATAAATTACTTAGGGAAATATTATTTTTGATTATAACTTATAGGTGGAAATGAATATTTCTCCTTCGATGGATCTTCCCTAACCTAAGAAAACTGCCCGACCTATGAGGGTAGAATCTAATCATATAATATGATATTGGTTCTGGAAATATGTGTATATAAAACATGTGGCTAAGGAATATTAGGAAATATATCCACTGAGGTGGTGGAAAAAGCTATTTTAGGTGATCCACCATAGACCGAATCCTTCTAAACATCAATAATAGACACATGTGAACCAACCATACCAGGCTTCACTTTTTACCTATATTAACATGTCTTCCTAACCAATAATAGTACAAAAAATTATTGACTCCATTGAGTCCTCGGTGTCTCAGATGAAATCCATGTAAGGATGATGCATACTAGTATAAACATATATAAAACCATATCATGAATGGGTTTATGTGACTCCTCCTCTTTCCAACTTCACAAACTCAACCTTCCCAATCTTCAATAACACCAGCTCAAATGGCCCCAAGGCCTTATTTTTTATTTGTTCTTGATAACCCCCCTTTTAAGGGATAAGGGGGAACCCTTAAAAGGCCCATAGAATCATAGATTACATGGACTATAGGATTAGGATATTACATTAACCAAATATCTTAGGGAATTCAACCAGACTATCTACAAGGAACTACCCCTCCCTAGCATCTGTATCATGATAGTAGCTCTCCACCTTCATATGGCCATCTGGCTAGGCTTCCTGTGCAAGAACAGGCTGGTCCTGATGGTATAACCATACCCTATCATTCTAAAAAATCCATTTGGTTCTGCTCTGGTGAGTGCACCTGCTTTGAATCCTCTTTTGGGGCTGCTCGTTTTTTGTATTGTGTCTGGGGCAACTGCATGTGGCCTGAAGGCCTTGAGGTAGCCTGAAGGCCTTAAAGGTGGCCCAAAATCCCTACTGACCCATAGGCCTAGGTGGCCCGAAATCCTTAAGGACTCCAAGCCCAAACCGGTGGCCCAAGGTGAATAGTTCCAGCTGTTACAGTACTAAATAGTACCTTCTATAGTATTACTATAGCACTCGCACAGTGTATAGTTCTGCTACAGTACCTATACAATGTACAATTCTGCTACAGTACCCGCACAGTGTACAATTCTGCTATAGTCCTGCTACAGTACCTGCTATAGTACTGCTACAATACTACTACAGTACCCCCTGGAAATATGCCTCTACCTGGTTTTGAACCTGGGTCTTTTGGATGCACTTAAGGATACCTCACCAACTGGGCTGAGGCTCACGTGCTCTTTAATATCACCATAAACCCAAAGAAACACTTGAAACAATTTGTGTCTTAGTGTGGCCCTATGGTGGGAACTCTGAAGTAGTAATAAGTATCCAAACTCAAATAATATATTAAAACTATAGAAGTACCAAAATTCATCTTATATAGAAAAACTTTATATGGATCCGTTTCAGGTTGGGAAGACCTCTTTCAATAATTTATTTACCAGTCTATCTCCATTCTGAGAAACTTTACCATCATCAATCTTTATAATTGTAAGAAGTGATAGAATGAGGGGGTCTTATATTTCATTTATATATTAAATGGAATAACCTAATCCTTGAACATGAAACTCCTAGAATAGAAAATGATGGATATTTTCAGAGATAATGTCTAAGATAATTTTCAAACACTATTGATACATCTATAATATCTATGAAGATTCTAGGAGTTTACAGTAGTTTTAAAAATGTTGAAATATACTATTTGATTATTGAAGTCCAAATCTTAGGTGACATTGGAAGCATAATAAAAGAGGGTTGGAAAAGAAAAAAAATAGAAACAATTATATTAAATCTAGCTCTAACACCACCCTTAGTGCTCAAAGTTGCACAATATCATGAAATACCTCTATATAAATGGTAGAAACAACAAAAACATCCCAAATAAGAGAGGAAAAAGGAGTAGAGGAATCCACTATACAAACATTAGATGAATA
The DNA here is from genome assembly GCA_963277665.1 of Viscum album. Taxonomy (NCBI): domain Eukaryota; kingdom Viridiplantae; phylum Streptophyta; class Magnoliopsida; order Santalales; family Viscaceae; genus Viscum; species Viscum album. Next base: position 2,015,254,100 of record OY728130.1, on the reverse strand, counting down.
AATTGTTTTATTTCTAAAAATATAAAGTCATAGTATCCTTTATTTATACCATGAAAAAAACTTTCTCAAGTTCCTAAGGTCAGAAATCCCAATAAAATTGGTCTCAATGATTTCTAGGATTATTTACCCTACCATTGGATACTAAGGCACAAAATATATGAGTTATTTATCTTTAAATACATCATCTATAATATGATTGATTTTGAGAAAGTAAAATTGGAGAAAACCTATGACATGGGTAATTTTTGTCTCCACCATCCCACTAGTAGAGGAGGTATAATGATTGGTAGTTCAAATTAAGGGAGCAAAAAAATTCGATGACTGAATGACTAAGAAATTAGTTAATTCAAAATATATTATACATAGGGCACAACTGAATCAAAAAGTTGTTACCCTAGTTCCCTATGTGATAACTGATTCAACTAATTTTTTCATCACAATATTCAAAAATATAATTTTCTAATATCCAACATATCTAACACAATTTTAAATACCCATTTCTATATGGGTTGGGGAACTTAGAAGGAATTAATTTTTTTGAATTTTTGGGAGATTCTTTTTGAGAACTGGGAATCCGAAAAGTATTATGTGAGTCTGAGAATTCTAAATGAGGTGTTTTGGAAATGGAACAAGTCTCATGAGGTAGTCTGGAAAATCAGGTGAGAAATAAAGAGGGGATGAGGTGAGAAAGATGCCTACTTTTAGTATCCTGCAACCACTAGCCAGATGGAGAGATCTTATTAGCTCACTGTTGGGTTGAGTAGTGGCCCCCATGTTGGATAGAGCCAATGAATAGCTAGAGAGTCCCATTTTCTTGCTAGTGGGGTCTTTTTTAAGTGGGAAAATTACTAATTCCCCCCCCTAAAATTTTAAGAGGTGGATCCCCTTATTCCTTTTTGTGTGTGTTTGAAAACCCCTTATCCTCCCCTATCCTCCCTTCACACCCCTTAGATTTTGGGTGTTCTCATTGATTTTTTTGGTGATTAAAGGTAAGATCTAACCTTTATTGACCTCCTTTCATATCCTCCTTCATTTTCCTCTATTTTTTGTTTTTACTGGTTATGGATTTGATAATTATTTCAACTTAGGATGGAGAAACCATCTTAATGAGATAGGTCATTTTATAATCCTAGATAAAGGGAATCTCATAACACTATTTTAATTTGGTTTCTCATAAATTTGACAAAGGTATGACTTCATATGTATTTTATTAGGTCTTTACTTTAATTTAAATTAAATTTAATGATGAATCTGAGGAGTATGATATGAATTTTTCCCAAAATAGGTATGGGGGTATGAGACCTATATCCGAGAGCCATTGGTCATGGTTTTGATGTGGTGGGAGTACCCAATGAGGGTTTTGTCATAATAAGTGAGACTTTTTAATTATTTCCAACACCAAGATCAACATAATCAGGGTGGGTGAAAAAAAGTTGGTCGAGTGTATCGACTCTAACAATGTTAACACACTCATGGGGGAGGGATCCCAAACTAGAAAATAAGGAAAAATGAACATCCTAAGAATTTCTAGTCAAAAGAAAATTAGATACCTTGTTGCCTTCTCACCATGTGTGGGTCAGCTAAACCTACCCATTTAGAAAGAGATTAATTATCTGGATAACATAGATGATACTCCATGTTGGTGGAGGCCTACCTTTGAAGAGAATTTAATATAATCAGGGAATCCATCTCCACCACCTCAAGGTTTAGGTTCCTATCCCAGCATAGCTTGATTCCTTTAAGTAAATCACTAGCCTCCACCATGATAGAGTCACCATGGTTGTAGGTAGAAGATAATGTAAGAAAAAGCAAGCCTCTATCATTATGCACCACACCTCCTAGATTTCAAGAAGAAACCCAAGTTTGGATGCTATAATTCGTGATATAGATATCAAGGACATCTATGAACTATGAGAAAACTCATGTCTAGACTTATTCCTTGCACACTAGATGCTCTAGAATCCTACCACTAAAAATACCACTCTCACTTTTTGTTTATTATTCCTTAATCTTTTAAATTAAAAAAAATTGTAAGTTTTTTAGAATGTTGAAATAATTAATTATAAATGGTTTGTGTTTAATTTTTAGATTTGTATCATGATCTAGATGATCAGGGTGCTATGTGAAGCATGGGTGAGGCATGGCAGCAACAGCCAGGCTGCGAGTTAAAATGGAACGGATTCTTTAACAAGGTAGGTGGTACTGAAACTTTCTTTATGGAATTTATATAGTTCATTTATATGTTTGGGTATGTGTGAGATCAACATTGAATGTGTGACTCTTATTATTAATTAAACATATTTCTTATTTTAAATTGAAATGTTAAATTTTAATTAAACTCTCTATATGATAGAACAAAGTGCCCAGGCCACCACAAAACTAGTGCACTAGCTTTACATCCCAACCATCGATGGTTGAGGCCAAGAAAAAATGAGTTCTCTAGGAACATGTATTTTCTCTTAAGGGGTGTGACTGGACTAATTATGACTTAGTAACCCTAGGTTAGGTACCCTCATCCCCCACTTTATAGAGGTGTGGATCAACTTAGACTGACAATCCAAATAGGCCTTAGAGAACCTTCCTATTGGTTATGCGAGACTTCTCCTGGAGGAAATTTATGAGTTGGTTTTGATCGTACATAATGTATGGTAACATTAACCTTGAGATAACTTAGATCCATTAGTCTTGGTGATCTTTATTATGGGGTGATCGGTCCTTTCCCTTAAGATGTTTTTTCCTAGGTGGTTAGACAATGGGAAGGATGAATGAGTTGAGTGGGAAAACCAACCTGGATGACCTTAGACCCTAATATGGACCATGATACATCTCTCTAGACCATATCCTATGAGGATCACCCTTATGTCCAGGAGTCTATTCAATGATTATGATACCATTTATGGGAATGATGTCCTCTAAGCATTAGGTGATGACCCATGGGTCTAGATGAAGATCAAAGACCCCATATAGAATGCCTTCTTTATGTAATGAATTAGGGTACAAAATAAGGTTTCCCAATGACTAAACAACACTGTAAGGGTGCATCCTATGATCGTTAGATATAACCACTGGTGTCTCCTTAGAATCCAAGTCTTGGTGTGATCCTTGGATGACTTAGTGTGGGTGGGTAAGGCATACGACCGACCCTCACTTATTTTATATTCCATATATTGCATGGAATATGCCCGAGGGTAGGTGTGATATGATACATATAGAAAACTCACTTAGGCTGTTCCATTATGATAAATCAAAAACACCCTTGTAGGGTGTTGTATGATCCTAAATAGAAAAAACCCCACATAGTTTGGTCGGTGATACTATGTGAAAAAATCCACTTGTAGGGGTGTCTCTGATACTAAATACAACACCCCTTATAGGGTGGTCTGTGATACTAATAGAGGGACTTCCATGGATTTGGATCTAGGATTATTTTTTACTATTAGGATGGAACATTACCTAGGTTTCTATTGTGGGACAAAGCATTCACCAGGTCATTATCATGTACAATGGGTGGATCAAGCCTTTAGTTTTTATCTTCTATATACCAAGGTGGCTTAGACCTGAGGTTTTTACTATGGTTGGAATGGTCATTGCAATGTACCCAGAGACACTATGACATTGGAAGAAGTAGGGTTGGTCGATCAATGCCATAGAATCGAGGATCGACAATGTTTAATTTATTTACTTATTTTTTATAATTTATTTATTTATTTATATGTGAATGTAACATGAATATATCACTAAATTTTTGGTTATGCATAAAACTACATTAGTGGTTCCCTACTGAGTTACATACTCACACCCTACTCCGGACACCATTAAACTTGGATACCCGAGTAGTCTCTCACATGGCTACATGTATAGGTTGTTAATAGGCATAGGGATGCAAGGTCAAGAAGGATAGATCAGATGAATATATTGGAGACTCAGATGAGGTTATTCTTGAAGTGGGAAGTAGGAACTTAATTTTATTTTATTTATTATATTTTTTCTGTATATGTGATCATCCAAGTGGATTATTGGAATTTTATTCTTGTATAACCACATCCCATTTCATTATTTCATATTTCCATTTTTATTATCTATAATACCCTGATGTAATGGATGTACTTGAATTTTGTTTATTTTCAATTTTATTGATAATATGATACATGGGATATAGTCTCCTCACCATAACACCCTAGAGCCCTTCTATTAGTTGGTATCCTCTGGAATATGAGGAGGCATGCCTGAGATCACATATTGTCACCAGTATAATAACTATTTTTAGTGATCTTGTATGGGATGTTAGAAAGTGGTATCATAATGTTTATTTTTTTAATAATTAGGATACAGTATCTAGGTGATATAGGAATGTGTTGGAGCATGTGAAGGATATTAGACTGGTGCATTATGAACACTTTTTTCTGGAAAGAATTCCAGTTTACTATGGGCTTGGGATTTTTATTCTTGATATGTGATGTTATGGTTATATGATTTCACCTCTCATGATTCACATGATGTTTGAGGTTTATGATTTATTTTGTATTTAGATTTTGGATCATGGATACAAGAGGTTTCTACATGCATCATTCTCAGCACTTAGGGATTCGCATGAAATTTATGCCTACCTATGTGTGATTTTACCATCGACACTAGAGTCCAAACTATTTAAAGTGTCAAAAACATCTCATATAATTTTTTCTCATATAATTTATTAGTTTAATTTGAATCAAATGGACTTAAATATGTATATGATTTATTCTAATGTAAATTCTTATGGATATATGATGAGATTCTCATTGATGAAGGAGAAACAATCCCTTAGTGTATGGGATATGTGGTGACCCTAGTAGGCTAGTATAAAAACTTGATTCATTTATGATAACCCATTTAGTTTTATGTGTTCATTGTATTACCTTATGATAAACCCCTTGTGATTGACTATTATATAGGTTCAATTATTTAAAGGGTCAATAAAATCCTATATTGTGTTTTTCCATATAGATTGGAATGAAATTCTACTTAACCAAACCATGTGGTTATGCTTACTTGATATAGGTCATCTAGGGTGATTCCATCATATATATGTATAAATGATGACGAATGAGATTGTGATTCTTGAGAGGGTAATCCTGTGTGTAGATGCTCGATGAGAATCAATGCCCATGCGTAGGTTGATGAGTTGGCATGTGATGTGGGTTCTATACTTATGTAAGACCATATAGTGGGTTTTTAGCATGATTTACGCCTTAAGGTTATGTGATATGAGAACAAATACATTAATTTTGAGCTTTGGTTGATGTGAAATTACATTCTTGGGCTAGGTATGGAGGACTTAGTAACCCTTATAAGGGACTCAACTTTTTAGTGTGACTGTGTGTAGTGCTATATGTGATGGTGACCCACATAAGGGTTTAGTCTAGGTTGTGAGTATCCTTATACATGTAAAGTAATTTAGATTATTTATATTTTATAATCTATGAATGAGAGGTTCTATTGAGATGGTCATGCCTTATATTTTCTTGAGTTGTGCACCTTGAGCGTCCATCTCTTTCGGTACCAAGGTCTGTTTTAAAGGGAATAAAAATTCAGGAACCTAAACCTATCATTTATAGATGTGTTTTAGTATATTGTGATATCATGGATAAATTCTTGTGTTTATAAAATTAAGATTTGGACTATAAGTTGTGGGATAGACCGTGAGATAAGTTAAGTGATTGATTTTGAAGAGGAGTGCCTGAGGTGATCCTGGTTGGTCAGGAGTAACATTCGGTAGAAACAATATTGATGGTTTTGGATGGAGAGCCGTGGATTATGTGCGATGCCATGCCTTTATGGATGAATCATCTTGGATGCCTCATGTTTGATTATATTGATATTACTTGGAGGATGGTAAGCCTGGTTTGATGACATGAGACTCACAAAGTTGTTATTTGGGATGTGTTAGTCATAAGAGAGCATGTGACTACTATGTTTCAATGAAGCTGAGTTAATGCGCTATTCAGGCATGGAACCTGTGTAGTTATTAATCATTGATGTCTATGAGTGGGTTAAGGATTAGTGGATCTTTTGAGCGTGCACTAGCCAAAAAAAAACTTTTATGTCAAAGGTTTAACATTGGTTTTTATATATTCACCATTATTTTTTATATCATTTATTTATATAACTGATGTGAAAAAATTCTAGGCAGTTTTTCCGAAATGTTTTTTAAATAAATGATGTGAAAAATAAATTTATAACATCAATTAGTTGAAAATAAACATTAAAAACTCATTTTTCACATCAATTAACATATAAATGATGTGAAAGATAAAATTTCCCATTATTCTAATGCGGTGTTCCATTTTTTATAGACAACCTTTGATATTTTCAATTTCCACCTAAAATTTATGATTTCATGGTTTTCTTTTCAATTTTTATTTATATGTTTTTACACTCCACACGTAGTCATTTTAGATCAATTATTTTGATCATCATCATCATTCCCTTGATTCAAATATTTCTATTTTCATTATCATTCCAGTAATTCTTCTTTCAAAAATATCATCATTGTATTTATAATTATTTTCACAAGATTTATATTTTTTTAGGATTTATTTCTCAATTGATAAAAGTTTTAATGATTTATTTTTTTTATAATGAATAATCCTTATTTATATTATATGAAAATTATAATGCTTCCATAAGAGTCTAAAATTCCATCAAAGTCACAGATGTAGATGCCACATGAGGTCTCTAATACAAAGAAAATTATATCAATGAACACTACAACAATATTTCAAATTAAATCAAATATTTAACTTTTTTTTTCTAGATTTCATTTGGTTTCAATAAATTTTTACCTTTTATTTATCTTGTATTTTCATTATATGGGGTCATCATCATTTATTTTTTTTAAAAAATAGATAATTGTTTATGTCAATTATAAAATAAATGATGTAAAAGAATAAAATAATATTTTTAACATTAATTATAATAATATATATTAAAAAATATCATTTTTTAAATCACTTATAATAATATCACCCAAAGAACCGAAACTAAAAACCTAAAAAAAATAATGTAAAAAACCTATTTTTGTACTAATGGTGGCTTGTGAGGAGAAACACAAGTTATTTAGTGTTAGAAACCTATCTATGTTTTTCAAAAATAGTGGATTAAGTAAGTAAATATAGTAGGGAGTTCATCATATTAATTTTGAGGGTGTGGCTCTCATTATTGAGTTTAATTATGGTAGTTTCTGTGGGTGATGTTTCCGTAAGTCGGGAATGGGTGGAAAATAATGTTTCATATTGGTGCTTGGGTATGATCAGGTTAGAAAATTTCTAGGCATCATGTGTGTGGATGTATGGATAATGGGACATGGTGTTTGAGTTTTTAATATAATGGGATATGATAAGGACACACATATTGTAGGGAGTCTCCTATTAGTCACAGGTGATGTGACCTTCATGTTGTGAGGGTTGTTGGTGCGTGAGATCATTCTTTGTATGATAATTTTGGAATTTGAATATTGGTGAGTAGATGAATAAAATTTTATTTAGATGTCTTGGTGAATTATAGATTTAAATTCAGAGGTTATTTTAGATAGAGTTTGAGCATTAGATTCTGGACCAAGATGGATTTGAATAAATTCAAGAATTATTCAGATCAGTGCTACATCGATGATCGTAGTATGGAATGACATAGATTTTGATTATTTGAGGATACAAATATATAATTTCACTAATATTAAGGTATGGAATTTAGTGTGTGTGTTTTATAATACAATTTTATTCCTTTAGGAGTGAAGTCATCGAGATCAAGAGTTTTTAGTAATGCATTGGTGGGTGTAGTAGAGTGTTTCATGATTGGTTAGACAAAAGAGGTTTTACTTATGTTTTTAGAATTTAATTGGATAAATTGGGATATAAACTATATTTTCTATGTTATATTTGGTATGAAAGATTCTCTTTAAGGTATTACTTGGGATATATGAGTTTAATTTCATAGTAGGGAGCACCACAAGCATGGTGGTTAGTGGTATGATGGAACTTGGGTGTCTTGGGATGGACGAGTGCCATAGAGTTCCATCTTGATGTTTTAGTGATAATAATGAGTGATGGAGTAGGTATTGGTGAATGGTACGCCTTAGATTTGGGGATGCACTATGGAAGTGTGTTGGGAACTCAAGGAGGGAAAACAATTTTTTTAGATTGAATTAATAACTGATGAAGATTGTGATATACTAATGAAATACTGTTGAGGCTTTTAGAGTGTGAGAAGTGTTATCATGGAGAGTTTTTAACAACCCAAATCTATATAGGTTGGTAAATTTATAAGAAATTTGTATTTTTGAATTAGTGGGTCTATCATTTAGAGAACTAGGGATCATAACTACATTCAAAGAGTTTAAAATTTTTAAAGGAGGTAGAATAAGGCTCAAGAGGTAGCATGGAGGATCGAGTGAGTGATAGAGAGGGGATTGGGTGAGAAGGATATTGATTTTTAGTAGAATATATCTATTATCTAGTTGATTGGAGCCTATTGGCTAGTCAGTGGGATGTGCAGTAGACCCCATGCATGCTGGCAAGGACACCAACTAGCTGGTGAGGTCTTTTTAAGGGAAAAAATTACTAATTTTACCCCTTGTAATTTTAATAGGGGTAGCCCCTCCTTCCTCTATATTTTGTGTACACGACAACCCCCACTCCTCCCCTATCCTACCTTTAAACCCCTTAGATTTGGGGTGTTATCATGTAATTTTGTGGTGATTATAGATAAGATATAAAATATATTGTCCTCCTTCTATATCCTCTGATTTGTTTTGATTTTTATTTATCCGAGTTAGGAATTTTATGATGATTTCACCAAATGATAGTGAAATCATCCAAACAAGATAGGATTTTTGATTAGCCTAGCTATAGGGCATCCCATAACACTTTCTACATGCAATTTCTTTGTGATTAACTGAGGGTATGTCTTGTAGGTTTTGGGCATAGTGGAAGCGTCCTTTTAAGGTATAAACAACTTAGTTTTTAGTCATAAATCATGTGTAATCATTGGTTTACATGATCATGAGATCATATAAAACAAAAATTATAGATTAATGAAATATATTAATATGATGGAATTAGAGGGAGAGGATCTTCAAATGTAATTTATAATTAATGTATAAGTAGATAGATAATTTCTTCAATTTATAATTCTACTTTTTTTTGATATGATGAAATAGATTTCATTACATAATCATTGAGTTATAGGATTCAAGCAAATAATTCCTCTAGAATTGATCCACATGTGCACCACAATCTCTTATCAACACTATTGAATCACCAGGTACTAGAATGAATGATCCTAATCACTTTCATTATTCATGGTTAACTATAGTAATTTTCTTCTTAAAGAGGGAGAAATCATGGTGCCCTCTTGAAGATGTGAGAGTGGAGGAAGAGATAATTATTTATATAATTAAAGATATATCTCTAGATATATCTATATATATACATCTCTAGATATATCTCTAGACATATTTATAGATATATATCACTAGATATATCTCTTATTAGTCATGGACACCCAAAAATTAACTTTAGTAAAGTAATATATTTATATATAATTTGATATAATTAGATATTAGTTATGGTAGGTCTAGGGTTTGAAAATTAAACACAAGACCTTAACCATTTCTAATATTCTTAATTATCCCCATGTAAATTAATAATTATTATAATGTCATTAAACTCTTGAAATTCACAACACATTAATAATATAAATAAATATCAACTATTTCTAATTGGACCATTAAGCTCGGCCTGATTTCCCTCATCAACATTTATTGATCCTCAAATAATGAATATTTAATTAAAATAACATCATTTCATTATATATATGATAATTCTATTACATATTATAATTATCAATCTTGAAAACTAATATTTGTTATTTACAATTTAACTTGGTTTATTCATTTGAATAACTTGTGGTTAAATTATAGAGATCAACCAAACATAAATAAATATTATTTATTATAACTTATTATATCCATCATCTTAATTTAAATGAGATTATGGATACACTTAGTGTGTGACCCTCTAGGTTTCCTTCTTAATGACATTAGGCATAACCACCTAAAGTATAAGGTTAGCATCTAGAAACACTCCTTTTCATAAAGGAGAGTAATTCATTTTCTATCAAGATGTAGAACATGAGAAAATATACTTATTTTATTTCTATTTTTTAAAGGTTGGGGCCGAATCCTCATTTTATTATTTAAAGCAAAGTCCTCTTTAGACTGGGTAGAGGGAGACCCATTATATAGCCCTAAGGCCCAATGCCAATTGGCCTGAATAAAAGGAAATGAATATTCAAAATGTTTTTTTCATGACTTAAGCACTACAATTAACTTTTAATGGATCACAAGATCCATAAAATAAATAAAACACGTTCCTACTATATCTATATATTTACCAAAACCAAAATTATTAGCATAAGTTACCCAATATGGAAAAATATTTACATGATTATATAATAAATTAATCTCTAAAATTCAATAATAAAACCAAATGTTTAACATAAAGCATTATTTAAATAAATAAACCTATATCCAAAATAACCTCAATAACATCAACATTAAAGAATGTTTTAACCTCAAAGGTAATCACATACCCTTTATCTTACATCTTAAAAAAATGTAATATAATTCTTGCCAAATAATCATTTATGTTAAACCTAAAGGTTATATATACATCAAAGCAATAAAACGTATCTCAAAATACCATTAATCACCTGAAAAAACCAAAATTGAAAAATATTTTATCCTATAATATGATTCCCAAAATAAACTTAATTATTGTTTAAAAAAAATTCATATTAACCAGGACATCATGTAGGCTAGTGGCAGACACTATCCTATGACCCTGCCAAATGTGATGGGTAGTCACCCAGCCTAGGAGTTATCCATTTTATAAAATTATATTTATATAGTTCCTATAATGTTCCCAACAATATGATGAATAAAATTATTCATTAAATTAATTGTTGAGAACTAAGGTTTTCTATATAAATTTTTTCCCCAAAATCAAATAATCTTAATTAAATATTATGACCTTAACATCAATGATCATATTAAACCTAAAGGATGTCAGCAACTTAAAACTTATATCCACCAAATATAAAAATAATTATTTCTAAAATAACCTTCTCACTAAAAAAAATGTTAAACAAAATGGTTATATATACCTAAAATATATATTAACACTCAATAAATGTCTCCAAGGTACTTCTATCACATAAAATATCAGTAGGGGTATCTATGCATTTAAACTTATGATAAACCGTAGAATTATTAACCTATGATAGTACCTATAAATATTAAATTATACTCATCTTAGTCATAAAATTAATTTATTTTTGGAATATCCTCTAATTATATCATAGTGTTATGTTCCCTAATATGTATTTTCCTAAATATTTTTCTCAAGGTTTCTCTTAAAATTTCTCTAATACTAACTATATAGACCCCAAATATGATAAAATAGAGGTGGTTTATAATTTATTACATTTTCATAAGATATAAGTGATCTCATGATAAAGGAATGATTAGTTTAGTAGTCTTGAAGAACCAGATACAAACACGCTTTTCATTTTTTATTTGGAATAAAATATAAAACAAAGTCAAAGTAAATATTATATATCCTTGAAATCATTCAAATATTCCTTCTTCATATAACAGGTAAAGTAAAATAGTTAAAGTGATCGATCAGATTCTCAATATGGGTTATATACAAAAAAATCTATTATTAGTAAATAAGGAATAATCAATATAGCAAGGTAAATAACTCAAAGTACATGTCATTTAATCAATAAATTGAGAACAAAATGCATCCATGGATAATATCAATACAGAAATATCATGGATAATAATAACTGAATTATTAATAAAGGAAATTATTAATATTATATGCCTTTTATTTCATACATCATGATATCTTTACCCTTAAAGCCTTGTTCTAAGACAGTTTAATTGATGGGTAGGTATACACCAAAAACCCATTTAATTTGGATAATTAATTTGTCTTATGAGACCTTTTGATGCATTGAGGGGATATATAATATCATAACCCACCCATACGTACATTTCCAATGCATTAATAATATATTTAATGATTAATTTAATTCATAAAAAATATTATTATTAACAAATATCTATATTGAGTAAAGAATATAGAATATGAATATTAATCTATCAAATCAAATAAATTTCATAACAAAAAACCATATATAGAAATGGTATATGGTTTATGAAATAATAATATCCATGATAAAAATAATATTGATATTTAGGATAAATGTAATTTCCAATGAAAAATTATCACAAGAAAGTGAATGACCATAATATTAATCAAGAGATGAGGGACGACCATTAATTCATCAAAAAAGTATTTTTTTAGTAAAATCAAGTATTTTGGAAAGTAAAATAAATTGGAAGATAAAAATTTAAACTAATATTTCATTAAATATTTTTATTTTTAAAATCATTTAAATATTGTAGAATATTCTAAAATTTGTAAAAAGGTTATGGTTGTGGGATAGTCTATTAGGGCCGTAAAAGTTGAAAAGAAAACATTCCTTTTGAATTTTTATAAAGAAAGTCAAAAATTAACCTTTTGGAAAACATTTGAAAGATTCCTTTAAAAAACTTTAAAAAGTAAAGAGAAAATTAAAATTTACATAATAAATAATTTGATTGAATATAAATGACTTTCGTAAAATAATTTTAAAAAACATGGACATGGAAAAAAATATACTCAATCAAAAGGAAAATAAGATTGGATTTTATTTTAAACATTTCTTTGATTGAATCATGTTTCAAAAGAGATGAAAAGTTTGAGTAAAATATGTAAACCACTTAAATATAAGTAGTATAATAATATAGATAGATTTTATGAAGGATACATTATAATATTCCTTTAATGAAAATAAGAGCTATCATAAAATAATGAGATTGTAAAATAAATTCTTACATATATGGTAATTTTTAAATTGGAACCCCTTGAAAAAAGAATCATTAATTGAAACATTAATTATCATGAAAAAATATATATTTATGTTAAATATATCAAATGGTCATTATATACACTACACAAAATTAAATATGCGCACAATACCAAATATGTTTCAATAGAGTGGAAATTGAGTCGAAATCCCTTACAAATATCATATAATTGAAGTGATAATTAATAAATTAAGTGATCATGTGTAAAAAATTAATACAATAAAATTTCATTTCACACATTATCATGGCATAACATAGTTAATATATTATAATTAAAACCCAAATAATGGATATTTAGATAAGAAACCCCTTACTTAAAGTTTGAATTGCCTTGTAAGTACTTTTAAACTCATATATAATAAATTTATATTTATTATAATTATATGAAAGAACCATATACATATATATATATATATAATATCATATATTATCCATTTATAAAATTTTATGACTTGTTTTTTAACAATATTTTATTAATATCATTATTTTAGGTGTTGGGTGCTTCATTTTTCATTTATGTTTTGATTTGGCAGTTTCAATCCTTGCATATTATAATTGTTCCACTATATCCAAAATTTTATTCATGACATAAATATAATATATATTAAATATATATATATTTAGATTCATCCATAAAATATAAGGATATGAAAATGAATTACACCGTTCATGGAGATGATAGACCATACATACTCATGAATGATGTTTTCACTTTTTGAAAGATATAATAAAATAAAGGTAAATAATGATTAAAATTTAAATAATAATTATTATATCATACATATAATATATATTTATTAAATATATACTTATTACTATATATGTAAAGTGTAAATGAATAACAAATCACATTTCTTCATGGATGTGGTAGTCCACATGTACGAATGAGCGACATTATCGTTTTCCAAAGGATTTGAAGTTAAGAAGCTAGATATGATATTATAATTTGAGAAGAATAATTATGTCATAAATATCACATATATTCATTAGTTTTATCTTTATAACCATAAAAATAAATTGGTGATGAAAAAAAATTACATCGCTACGTTGAGATGATAAGACATACGTACACACGAACGATGTTTCCACTTTTCATAGGATGGAAAAGAGATGGAATATAGTTGTACCATAATTAAAATAACATATTATTATATTTATGATACATGATTTATTATTTTATAATGTTTAAAATATATTTATAGGAATTATAATAGGAAATAAACTTGAAATATTTGGTGAAGATAATTGCATTTTCTTTAGAAGACTTCCTTTAGATATCCTCTTAAGGGACTTAGAGTCAGTATTTTGGGAAGACCATCACCTCAAGAATTTGGATGATAATTTTTATAAGAGACATGGTTTTTGTTTTTTTGGTCTATATTTATTAATTTGGTGTAAAGAAAAGTGATAAGGGGTGTCCTTTTATAAGTGAGGGGAGGGGCATTCTTGGAATTTATCAAAGTATTAAATTAATATAAATTATTTTTCATGTCCTATTAGGTCCAAATTGATATAATTATAATATAATATGAGTATAAGTATAAATAATCCTATAAAATAAATATTTTACAAGTTTTGATTATGTTTTCATCCTCATATTTCGTTTTAATTCCCCATTAACCTTTTTGACAATTACTGAAATATTAAAGTTTTCTACCATTTAAGGACAAAAATGTTACCATAACAGGAAAAAGACGTATTAATATACCATGATTGAAATTTTTAACTATATCCCATTAAATTGGATAAATATAATATTTTTTTAAATTTAAATAATTTAATAATATATTATTTATAATAAAATATCATTAATGTTATTTTTGGAACTATTCATTTAATTTAAATGTGAAAAGAACGTGATATAAAATTAATTTGAATATAAAAATTTATTTTTTATATATTTTTATATTTATCTATAAAATTCATGGGAAACTATAAATCACTAAAATTATACTACATTTTTGATATTTTTAAAATCATTTATTTTATTTTCTTATAAATTGGATAAAAACTGTGTCTGTGTTGCGTAAGCATTTAAGGTAATTATTTCATTAATAAAAATTTAAAATAAAATACCACGATAAAAAAAATTCATTAATATTTTAAATGAATATTTATAACAAAACATGAGTTTTTTTATCTCCATCATAAAATATTATAGATATTAAAAGCAAGAAAGTGAAATATTTGACTTTATCTTTTACTTAAATATTATAGAGTTCTAAATCAAGGAAAAATAGAACTAAGTGGAAATTTATTCAATACTTGGAAGAAAATAGAAAAAATTAACTCATCTAATAGGATAAAGAAACATGTTAGATAAATTTTAAATCCTCATCCCAAAGTTTTAACCCTATTTTATCCATTTTACCATTTCCGAGGTAACAAATATTTACCAAAGTTACTATTCATAATGATAAAATATAAAAGAGACCTATTTACCAAATTTAACCCTACTAATTAAAAATATGGAATCCATTTTTCATGATTCAATTTAAGTAAGTGGAATAATTTAATTTAAAATTAAACCCACAAAACACGATGAAATGTATTTTTCTTGAAAAAATGTTTTCTGAAGTTTAATTTTTTAATACCAAAATCCAAAATAAAATTAAAAATAATGACCCTAATTGGTTTATTAATAATATAAATAAACTAATTTTCCTTTTAAAACAATTTTAAAATAGAAATAGAACCTTTTAAATTCTTTAAATGAAAAGATAATTTTCAATAAAAATCAACATTTTCATTATTCATCAAAAAATCAATCTTTTTAGAAAATTATCAAAAATTTAATATAAGATAATTTTGAAATGAAAATTAAAAAATGAGACTATTTTTTAAAAATAAATTTTCTAAAAGTGTTAGAAATTAATTATAATATCCATTCATAAAATAAAATAAAAACCATTTTAAAGAAAACTTATTTTTGAAGCATAAAAATTACTTTGCAAAATATTGAGTGTTTATTTACTAAGAATTAATCAATAAATTTGTATTGAGTAGGAAAATTATACATATATTTCATAATGTGGTTATTCATATTCAAACCCACCAATTTAATATCTAGGTTATAACGATCATATTTAAGTAATAATATTTTTTATAGTATATAAAAATTAACTTAAAGTTTGGAGTTGCATGTTAAGTAAGATATAAAACTTATTATTATTTTAACTAAAATTTCAAGGAATTAAATTTTAAAATAAAATAAAATAAATAAATAAACATATTAACAATATTTTTTCCTAAAATGAAAGTGAAAAATAACTATCACCGAGTCTAATACTTTTTTAGAAAATGATGCAAGGATAAAGGTGAGAAGGAGTCATTCTTGTTTAATAGTTTTTAGCACGATTAAGGGGAGAAAGAAAGAACTGGATCAATCTAATTCCCCATAATTATTTAGACAATGACAATTATAGAAATAAAAAATATATTCAAATAAAAATTTATTTGAAATATAAAACACAAAACATCTAGAATATTCCAGTAAAATAGAGGGTCAAGGATTGGAATCAAGTATCCTCTATAAATTCAGCAATCATCCAATCTGATATTCCTCACCATAACTATGTTCACTAAATACTAGTGATATCAATATGATCTCGATGGTCTATTGATCAATCATGCCTTCACCCCCACTCTCATCTTCTTGAATAAGGTCCAGTTCTCCTTTAGAATTTTCCAAGACTTCTCGTCATAGTCACATCCCTATACCCCTATCTTGTTTTACAATGTGGTGCATTCACTATTCATATTATTACTTACATGAAACATCCCAAGCTCCTATACAAAATTAATTTCTCATTGGTTTCTATACTCTATAGTGAGAACAATCTCAAATTCATATGTCCTTCATGCTGATAGGGATATCTAAGTATATTCTTCTTTCTCAATTTGTACAAACCATAGGAATGAGTGAAAAAATTGACTTTAAAAAGAGTGGATCTAATTTGGGAATGAATTTCTCCATAAATTTTTGAGACACTTATGAGTTTCTACAACGTTATCAACATCTAAAATAGAAAAACCCTCCATTAGGTTTGACCTACATCGCTTCCTCTTAAAAATTTCCATATGTGGTTCTATGTAGGGGTGAACTTTCGTATACATGAGAAATTAGCTACATCAAGCATTCAAATACACAGTAAAGTCGGTTAGGTAGAGAATTAGGCTATATGATCATTCTCCACATTTTCATATGTCACCACCCAAGTATGTGAATTTTAGCTATGTGGAGGTTCTACTCCATGTATTTGGTTACTTGAAAACTTTGGTTCCCTGAATTTGGATCTATATAAATTTGGATATATAGAAATATAGGCACGTTGAGCACAATTTGGCAATACAACTATCCATAATGAAAATTCAATTATGTGGACAACTCCTTTGTAGATATTTTTCTACATTGAAACCTTTAAGTAGAAATTAAAAAATGTATGAAATCAACAATGAAAAATCAGAAAATAAATTTTACTTTAAAATAAATGAAAAATCACATTAGAATAATTGGGCCAATAAATAACAAAAAACAAACATTTTTACATGGAATTCAAAGGCTTAAATATTCTGTACTAAATTAAATATTATTCAATAATTTCATAGTTAAAGTACATTTCATAATTGAAAACAAAATGAATTAACTGAAATAGATGTAAAAAATGTAATAAAATTAGGCCACATCAAATTTACCCACACATAAGTTATTACACTCTCATTCAATCAAATGGATTTTATTTATTTTCAAAGACTCCTAAATTGAAATTTATTATAAAAATAATTAGAAAATGTACACAAACAAATTAGATAAAATAATAAATCCCCCACTACTAAAAATTTACATTATTTTAATGTGATTAGTTCTCATTTCTCTACTTCAATTCAAATCCGTGTTCTAATTATTAGAGTGACGACCAATAAAATTTAAGTGGAATTAAAATTTTAACAAGAAGTGCATTCAATTTTCACTTTCCCAGGTTCCTCAACAAAATATCCACTTTCAAATTTATTGATACAACTCAAAATATTTCCTTATAAGTCAATTTTACCCTTCTTCATTTGTGTTCAATATTCGTCTCACCTGAATAAATTCATTTTTGACAATTAGGAACTTTATTTTAATTTTTAACAGTTATGAATGTGTAAAGCACCATGGAAATCACTTATAAATGGATTTTTTTATTTACATACACACCCAGTTTCTAATGGATCAGTGATTCAACATGTGATCATAATTTCCAATTTTACTGTAGTTTCAAAGTCTTATATTAATCTCTATAGAGTTGACTCTCTTGGGTGTTCTATTTTATAAGAAGGAAGTCAATAGATTAAATTAAAAACATATATTTCCCAAAATTTATAACCTCAATTATAAAAGAATCTTTCCCATCAAACTCCCTTTTCTATTTTATTAAAAAAAATTCCCAGAAAATAGTAGACATATAACTCACCAATCATGAAATTATTGTAATTTCATAACTGGTGAAATACCTTAAAACTAGCATGATACTTTTACCTTAGGCATGATAAATTGATTTCTTATTTACCTACCCTAAAATCACACTAAAACAATGATTTTATTTACAAACAAATAGAAGTTCCTAATCCTAAAATGGAGGAGTTTTTTTTGGGGCTTTTGATGTAAACAATATTGAGTCACATTTAAGACACATTTTAAGACCCCTATCCCCAACACATAAAACCCAACATTATCTATAATGTGAATCTTAAGGTGGGAGTATAATTTAGTTAAAACTAGGTTATCATTTCTAAAGTTTAGAGAATGTTTGGAGGGGATTCAATGAAGTTCTAAAATAAAAATTTCGTACACAACTCAAGCAATAATAAATATTTAGAACATACATAAAATCTCCTACTGACCACTAAAACAGTTTCATGGTTTACACTTGATTTCAGAAAATGTTTTTATAAGAATACAATAATAATCTGGAATTAATATGAGTTCAACAGTCAATTAGAACACAATAGTAGCAGAAACTAACAATACCATTTATAAAAATATGTAAAGTATAAAAAATGAATAAATTAAAACAATACTTCCCTGTATGTAAAATATTTTATTATTGGAACTCATCCAAAATTACCCCCTTTATATACTTTATGGAAGATCCCATGTTTCTTAGTTGTGGATATAAAATATCATATAATAATTCTTAAGAAACTATCAATTTTATCTTTAAAATAAAGTAAAATTATAGTTGAGTTTAGGG
Source organism: Viscum album (assembly GCA_963277665.1). Classification (NCBI taxonomy): domain Eukaryota; kingdom Viridiplantae; phylum Streptophyta; class Magnoliopsida; order Santalales; family Viscaceae; genus Viscum; species Viscum album. The sequence goes on along the minus strand of OY728130.1, from coordinate 2,015,234,852 downwards.
GAGTTTTTATCCTATTGGTTATAGTATATAACTCCTCTTTTTTCCTTTTAAAAGGTGAATAAAATTCTATTTAGTTGTAAATTCTACACTAACCATGACAAGAGACCAAAAGGATGGAATTTTAGAGCTATGAATGAACAAAAAAAGGGTTATTCAAATTAAAATAGAATAAAGAAAAAGGGCCATGGGTTATCTCCTAGGAATCATTGAGTTTATAGTCTTTAATTAGACTTAGAGAAAGCTTAGGCATCAAGGAAAACAAATCTAACCAATAACTTTGTATTTCTCTCAAAATAAAGCTTAATCCTTCGTTCATTGACTATAAAGGTTCTATTATCATATCCTAATAACTCTAAATCTCCATTAACCAACACTTTTGATATGGTAAAGGGTCTTATCTATTTAAAATTTAGCTTTATAGGGAAGATTTTAAGCCTTGAATTGAAAATTAATAACTTTTGGATAACCTTGAAGTTTCATGGAAATCTTTTTTCCTCTCCTTATAAATTCAATAATTTTCATAAGAATCCATTATAATTTCTTCCAACTCACTAAAGTCAAGTAATATTATTTCTCTAGAAACCTTAAAATCAAGATTCGAAGCCTTTATAGTCCAAAAATATCTGTGGTGAAGTTCCATTGGTAAGTGACATGTCTTCCCAAAAATATTTCTAAAAGGATACATTACTAAAGGGGTTTAAATATAGTTCTATAAGGCCAAAATATTTATCCAAATTTAATAACCAATCCTTCCTTGAGATATAGATAGAATTCCCCATAATTTTATTAAGTTTTCTATTGGTCACATCAACTTGTCTACTTGACTGTGGGTTATATGTAGTTCTAATTTTTTGAACACAACTATTATTGTCCATTAAATATTTGAACTTGGAGTTATTAAACTATATTTCATGTTTTTTAATGAAATTACTAGGTACACCAAATCTATAGAATTTTTTTATTGATAAATCTAAAAACACTTGAATCCGAGTTGTTAGGAAGTGTCACTGCCTTTACCACTTTGAAACATAGTCCAAAATAACAAGTATATACTAATTTACATGAGAATATGGAAATAGTCCCATGAAATAAAGATCCTAACCATAAAATATTTCCACCTTTAGAATTTATTTTTGTGTAAGACATTTCTTTCTCCCTATATTGATTAACCTTTGGAACTTATCAAAACTAACCACATAACTCCTAGAATATTTAAAAAGGGTTGGCCAATAAAAAACAGACTATAACACCTTATGGGCAGTCAGTTCTCCTCTATGGTTTCTTCACCACGGTGAAGAGTGAAATCCCTCAAGAATAGATTTTATTTCTTCCTTTTATACACATATTATAAGAAATCAATTAGTATATATCCTAAAAAATAAAGGACCACCCCTAAAGTAATATTTAAGATCTGAGATAAATTTATTTCTTTGATTCCACTTATGATATTTGGAAAAAATTACTACAACCTAAAAATTTCCGTAATAAAAAAACCATGAAGATTTCATATAGACTATATCCAATAGATTTTCATAAGGGAATTATGAATTAATTTACCTTGGTTCCTTGGTTTCATTATTAGGTAACTTTGATAGGTGATCTAACACAACATTCTCATCACCGTATTTATCTCTAATATCCAAGTCACATTACTATTGAATGAGTATCCATATAATGAGTTTTTTCTTAAAATACTTCTTGGATAGCATAAAATTCAAGGATGAGGGATCAATAATGACTATGTATCACAACTGGACATAACTTAGGCTATGAAACTTGGTAAACTAACCTCATGGGTCTCCTATTATACCTTGGCTACCTTCCCAGTACATCATAGGCTATTACCCACCAGGGTCACTTATGAAAATAAGGACTATACCCATAGGTAAACACATGTTATTTTAGTGTGTTTTTTTCTTACTCACACACACACTGAGGATCTTCTTAGGAGGTCAACCATACTGAAAATTACTCCAGCCCAAAAATGCTTAACTATGGAGTTATACTTAGATAGGATCTTGAAAATAAAGGCATACCTTATTGATATGAGTAGTAAAATTTATAATTTTAAGTCTCTATTTTCCAAGGGTGTTACACTCCCTACCCTGTTAAAGAAAAATTCCCTCATTATAGACCCCATGCATCAAACCTATGTAGTGCATTTTCACTTTCGGCTAGGTTTTAGTAATGATACAATTTTTCATGACCCAACCAACCTCAGGACATGAACCTAGTCAACTGAACCCATGGGTCTCTTGTAATAACTTTAATTCCTTCCCAATACACCATAGGCTATTACCCAATGAGGTCACTTATCAGACTAATGACTATCCATAGATTCCAACACAGGTATTCCTTCCCAATAAACCATAGTCTATTACCCACTGAGGTCACTTATCACTCTAAAGACTACCCACAGAGTCTAATAGATTTTATTTCAGTATGTTTTGTTTTCACTCACACATACCCTAGGAAATTTCCCAGCAGGTCACCCATCAATAACACTACTCTAGTTTAAGAACACTTAACTACAAAGTTCTAATCATCTAGGCTCTCAAAAATAAAGGTTCACCTTGTTAACATTGGTAGTAACATTTATACTTTTAAGTATCTCTTTTAAAATAGTGTTTCATTATGAGATTTGAACTAATGCGATATTGTATAAATTTATCCAGAGAGAACACAACAGAAAGTAGTTCCTTCCTTGTGGTGGTGTAATTCCTTTGAGCTTCATCTAGTAATTGACTAGTATATTACACCACATGCAGCTTCTTCTATTCCATTTTCCTAATATTACCCCAAAAACCATATCACCGACATCACACATTATCTCAAATAGAAATATACAATTAGGGGAAGTGAAGATGGGGGAAGATGTGAGTTTTTATTTGAGAAGATTAAAGGATTATAAAAACTGATCATCAAAAATAAAAGGGGTATCCTTAACCAAAAATGACTATAGGGGATTTGTGATTTTGGATAAATCCTTAATAAACCTCTGGTAGAAACCTTTATACCACAAGAATATTATTATACCTTCCAAATTATCAAGATAAGGTAGGTTTTAAATAATATTTATCTTAGTATTTTCAACCTTTACTTACCTTTTAAAGACATTGTGACCAATAACTATACCTTCTATGATCATGAACTAATATTTTTCCCAGTTGAAAACTAGGTTTGTCTCCAAGAATCTTCCCAATACTAACTCCATTTTTTTAAAAATATTTTCAAATTCATTTATAAAAATATATAAATAATATAAAAACACTTCAATTATCATTTCAATCATATCATAACAAATAACTATCATGCATATTTGAAAAGGGTTATATGAATCACACAATCCAAAGGAAATTCACCAGTTGGAAAATATCCCAGATAGACAAATGAAAGTGGTTTTTTCTTGGTCTTCATGATCCATTAGAATTTGGTTATAACAAAAAAAACATCATGGAAATAAAATAATTCATTTCTCTCCAACTTCTCCAACATTTTATTTAGGAATGAATTTAGAAATTGACCCTTTCTATCAGAAACATTGAGTTTTCTGTAGTCCATATAGGCTCTCCATTTTGTTATTATCTGAGTTTGAAATTCTTAATTTTTCTCATTCATGAAAACTATGAATCCTAACTTATTAGGAATAATGTGAATAGGGATGACCCAAGGACTATTTGAAATATGAAATATGGTTCTAGAATATAACAAACTTAATGATTTAATCTCTCATTAACTCTTTTATGTTAGGGTAAATCCTACTTTAGTTATCTACCCTTGTTTTTTTCCTGGCTCCATAGGTATCTTATGCATGGAATATGAAGTGTAGATTCATCTAATATTAGACATTATCTATTATAAGGAATATTTTAACTTTTATAAAACACTTAATAGTCTTTCCTTATGATTTTCTTAAATCCTAGAAAAAAATAATCACAAGAAAAATGGAATTTTCACCTAAAAATAAATATTTTAAATGAATTATAATTGGTTTAAGATCCAAAATTGATGGTTATTGAATAAAAGGAGAAACTTAGGCCTAGGTGCCCCAAGGTATTTAAGGAATATTTTTAAAATAAATGAGTAGTATTTAACACTTGTTCATCACTAATGTATAAGAGGGGAATATTATAGCATTCAATGTAAAAATTTAAAACGATGATGTATTCCTCCCCAAATTCCTAAAAATAATCCATAATTTCACCCTCTACCTCATCAAAATAGACTCCATTTTCTTTAGAAAATTCCAAAAAAAATTCTTGAATAAATGGTTTTCTCTCTATCTCCTCTATAACTTATATATTTTTTTCCATATTATCAAAAGGATAATCAATACTCAACAATTCAACTCTATAATAATTATCCTCAAGATAAGGTTCTTTTAATTTTAAAAACATTAAACTCATTGATTTTCTTACTAAAAGTAAAAAATAAAATTCTCTTCTTAAATAATCCTATAGTAAAGAAAGGCCTAACAAAAATTATAGGGACTTAATTTTCATACTCCATGTATATAATGTGAAAACATATTGGTAAATTTTTTTTACAACTCCTATAAGAATATAATCTACCCTACCTATAGGGTGTGTGATGGAACAATTAATCAATTTCAATACAATATTGGTAGGATGCAGATCACCCAATATCAACTATTGGAATAATTAGTATGGGATTATATTGATACTTGACTAAATATCACATAAAAATATATATTTTACACTATTTACTAAATTGTAAGGAATGAAAAATATTCTACGATCTTTTAGTTTTGGTGAGATTTTATTTTGAATGACATCACTACACTCTTCATTGATGTTTTAAGTGGAAAATTATTCAAGATATTTATTATTTAATTTTTTAAGAGATTTAATATATGATAAAATTTGTATCAAAATTTTAATTAATTTAATGTTTACTTGGAGCTTATTGAGAAGTCCAAGTAACTTTAGAAGTTAAGGTTTTTTCTTATTTTTTAGTTTTAGTTTTGAGGGAATGAGATCGGTGAAGCATAGTTTTTCAAAACAGTGGGTATTAATTCAGCCTCCTCTTAAATATTTTTCTTCCCTTTGTTCAAATTATATTTAGAATCTCTTTATTTTTTATTTTCAAGTAATACATATGTCTTTTAGTGAAATTCAATGTTTCTTTTTTTCCTTTCCAGATTTGGTTAATTCTAGGTTTGGGTGTCCAATTTCTTCTTGAATGTCAATTAAAACCACCCTATATATTTTTCTAGGTTACTCATTGGTATGGAGACCAATTTTAGTTTTTATTGTTAAGAAATTATCTCCCATGTTGACCTCAGTGTTTCTTGAAAATTTTCATTTTTCTCTTCGTACCAACTCTCTAGCCATTTTACTTACCAGATTTTATATATCATTCATGCAATTCCTAAAATAATTTATTTGGGACACTATGTCAGATTTGTGTATAGTATATTGGGTATCAATAATACCTATAAATTGATGCAAAATACCTTATAAGTTGGATTTTTAATTTAATAATTCAACTATTTATTGAGTTTGAAATTATTATTTGGGTTGTGGTAGAAAAATAATGGCAAAAACTTATCTTAACACTCTATACTCTCTATAGGAATGATTAGGATTGTTAATATAGCCTTAATTATAAGTTCCTGAAAAGGGATCATACTTGGGTTTCATTCTAGGTCTATACCCAACAATGTTATAATCCTCAAGGGTATTGGTATGCATAAAATAATTAGGATAATAGGTATTTTTATGACCAAACATACCACAATAGTGGCATTACTCCCTAAGTGAGTTTGAATTTGAAATGAACACAGTTTGTGAATAGTTTCCTTAGATATCAGGTGTTTCTGTATTATGGATGGTTCTTCTCCTTGATCACTTGTGTTGATAATTTTGACAAATTATTAATTTTCTTTCAATTTCTTTTTCCTTATTATCTGAAAAATATCATCCTAACAATTAATCAATAATTATTTTATTATAATGTTTGAGTATATTTTAAAATGTGTCCATGAGAAAATTTTAGGAAAACAGATGAATGTGTCATTGTATAATAATACTTATAAACCTATCCCATGTTTCATGGAACAACTCACCCCCATCTTGTACAAATTAAGTTATTTGTGTCTGTTTTTGATGTCATTATCCTAGGGTAAAATTTCATGAAAAAGGAATTAAAAACTGATTTCAAGTATAAAAGATCTCTTACTATAACTTGTGAAGCTAATTTATATAATTTTATTTTAGATATAATGGTAATAGACTATGTTTCAGCTCTTCATCACTAAGTCATATCAAGGGAAACTGATACACCAACCTGTAAAAGTCCCAAATGAATTCTAAAGATTCTTTATTTGGAAATACATTGAAGGATGGTAGTATGGAAAAGAGAAGTGGATTAATCTCATAGTTTCTATAGTAAATCCTGTGCCTAATTAAATAAGGGTTACTCAAGACCATTTGAAAATATAACTCTCTAATACTTACTCTCTCAATTATTTCATTTACATGTTAAACATGATAAAAATTTATATTTTGTTTTCTAGATTCTTGGTTCTCAAAGCTATCTGTATTTTTATTTTTATTTTCAGGAGATCTAAAGTATATATCAATATTAGGAAGTATTTTATCTTAGTTTTTAGACTTGGATTTTGTGTGCACACAATAATTTTTTTTATGAATTTGAAAAAACAACACATATAAGGATAAAAAAATTAATTTTTTTATATATTTTTTAAAATTGTTCACTTGTTCCACCTCCTCAATAATGGAATAAAAAATTATGGCCCAAAGCTAAGGTCATTGACTAGGCTACATAGAATTTTTTATTTTAAACCCTATTCCAAAATAGTGAAGTGGTGAGCATAGATTGATCTATATGAAGGGTGTATAATATATTGAGTGAAGAAAAAAAACACACAATAAACAATCCAATAATTTCAAAAATTAAAACATTGAGAAACATTCAACACATAGATCCTAGAAATTGGGCTAGATAATTGGGTGAAAACTTGGGTAACTTTGATTTGATGGTGTCACTTAATTTTCATTAATCTGGTTGAATAAAAAAACACCCACTAGAAATGGATGCCTACTTACTTTTTCAAGGAACAAGAAAAAGTAAGTTGGATTCTAATATTTTCATCTATGAGATCCCAATCACTAATATGAGTGTATTGATAAAATCACATAGGCTTAACTATAATTTATCCTAGGTGTTATTACCATATTTGGTTTCAAAACTTCTTATCAGATGGTTTCATAACAGATTTGTTATCAATTTTTTTTTTCTAAAATTCAAGTCCACATTGAATCTCATTGAGTCTAATACTTTTGGGAATAAATGTAAGGATAGAGGTGATAAGGAGGTAATCTTGTTTAGCAGTATTAACATAATTATGGGGAGAAATAAAAAACTAACTCAATCTAATTACCCTAGAATTATTTAGGCAATGACCATTATGGAAATAGAAAATATATTCAAATAAACATTAATTCCAACTGAAAAACACACAAGAAATATAACATTCAAGTAAAAAAGCGGGTCAAGGATATTAATCAAGTATACTACATTAATTTAACAATAATATACTCTAATATTCCCCACCATAACTGTGTTCACTTGGTACTAATGATATCGATCTGATCTCAATGATCCATTGGTAAATTGTTCCTTTGATCCCCTATCTCATCCTTTTGAATAAATTATAGTTCTCCATTTAATCATATTTCAAGAATTTCAGTCATAGTAACAACCCTTCACATATCACTTCTTTTTCTTTATGGAATGAAATTAACTATTAATCACCTTGGTCATGTGAAACTAGACCAAGCTCCCAAACATAATTCGTTTCTCCTTGGTTTCCATACTCATCAGTAAGAATGATCTCATCCCTGGATAGATTTGATGTGTATGGGGATCACCAAGGATATAATTCTTCCAAAATTTATCCAAACCATAGGAATAAGAGGCACATTTTAATTTGAAATGAGAAAATTTGATTTGGGAATGAATTTCCCCATAAATTTTTGGGGCACTCATGAGATTCTGAAAAATCACCAGCATCTAAAATAGAAAACCCATCCATTAATTTTTTCCTACATAGCTTCCTAATGAAAATTCCCATATGTGTTTCTAGGCAGGGTGAATTTTTTAATACATGATAAATCAGTTACATCAAGCATTCAACTATGTAGTGAAGTTGGTTATATTGAAATTTTTTCTATGTGATCATTCTCCACATTTAGATACATCCCCACTAGGGTATGCGGATTTTAACTACGTAGAGGTTATGCTCCATGGATTTGGTTACATGGAAAATTTAGTTCTATGTATTTTTCTATGTATTAATTTGAATATGTGTAAATTTAGGCACATAGAGCTCAATTCAATTGTGTATCTATCCATAGTGGAAATTCAATTACATGACCAACTTATTTTTAGACATTTTCCTACATAGACACCTTGAAGCAGAAATTTAAAATTGTATGAAATCAACAATGAAAAATTAAAAAACAAAATTTTCTTTATAATAAATGGAAAATCATTTTAGAAAAAATAGGACAATAAATAACTGAAAACATTGATTTTTACATGTAATTTATAGACTTGTAGATTGTATACTTAATTAATTATTATTCAATAATTTCACAGTTAAAGAATATTTTATCATTCAAAACTCAATGAATTAACCGAAACAAATGTGAAAAAATGTAATAAAATGAGGCCACATCAATCATGATAAATTTTATCATGGTGAGAGCTATAAAAATTACCCTCACAATCGAAAGATCAATTAACAAGAAGGTCTTCCCATTAAAAAAACATCAAGCATTGGTCACCATGAAGTTCTTTCCAATGGAATCTAGACCATCCACCCTGAAGGTCCTACCTAAGGTATATATTATAGAATTACTCAATGTAGCCGAACATTAAGGCATGATGAAAGTGAACCCCATAATTATATGTATGAAAATGAACATAGAGTCCCTCCACCCAGGATTCACTATAAAGGTCCTCCCTGAAATAGAATACTACCTCAATAAGAAGTCCAACCCTTACTGAAATCACTCTAAGAGTGCCCCCATATCTAGAAGAACTCAAGAGACAAAGTATAACTACACTAAGTGACTCATCTATGATTGAAGATATCTCTTATCAAACAAAGGATATTCTAAGACAACAATCATCATTTATTCCAAATTTTAACATCCTACCATTTGATGTAGTAGAGGAGATTCCAACCGATCCCACTCCCCTTAATAAGGAAGCTTGGAAATGACTGCTCTGGTTAGACCAATTGGAGGAACCCCTCTCAAAAGATGAAGAGAATGCCAAATTTATAAGGAAATATATAGCTAAATAAAATATACCAGTAATGTTTTGACCTATATACACCTTTTAGTATGATATTTCAAAATAATTTGATGAGTAATACATGAATTATATTTGCCTAAATCTATGGAAAATTATCCACTATCCCAATAATAAATACGTGTCTTATAGGGAGTATGATAACCTTGTCAAGGAAATGAGTGAACTTTGTCACCAACTAGACATGGATGGCCTTTTAGTTGCATGAAATCTAAATTTGGGAAGGTAATGTGAAAATCTACAACATATGTTCCATAGTGATTTGAAGGTTCTGGACCGGTTAATTGATGATTCCCTAATTGAGATAGACATTAGAGGTTATGGTGAACAAAGAACATTTAATTTTACCCAAATATATATCCATCAACAAATTCCACCAAGAAATAAATCATGTAATGCCTTCTCCTTAGGCTAGGTCTTAAGCATTGTTTCTATATATGATAGCTATTTTTTTCAATAGAACCCTATCATCTCTAAATCTAAAAAGTGGTGTACTTGGTAAGAGATAGCTATCAATAGAATCTTAGACCAATATACCTAGAAATTTGAGTGATCCTCTAATCCGAGGAAATAGAATCCCTAAATTTTAGAATAACCCTCGGTGGAAATTAACTCATACTCAAATTATGCACCACATCTGACTTGTGATTAGATTAAATCACAAAAAATAAAGAAGATATCTATAATAGTTACCTAAGTGAAAATATGGGAGAAACCCTAGCCCATAATATTGGTGAAAGTTTTATCACCACCACCACCCATAGGCTTATAAAATCCTTAGAAAAATTAAGATATAATGGTGGAATGACCAAGTCCACCCCAACCCATAGGTCAAGGGGCCTTTATATTACCACCTTATATTCCCCAATAAAAATTGATGTTATCCAGGTTGTGAGGACCCTCTTAGGACAAACCCTCATAGTTTTTTCCCACTATACAACCCATAATTCTCATTGGGAACACATTTAGTTATGATTAATAAGGACTATCTTAGGATCACCCTCCATAAATCACTTTTAGGGGAATATCAAGAATAGAAGGGAAAACCTAAGTGGCCATAAAAAAATGATCAACCAAAAGGGAATATGTTAAAGAATATTTTGACTTGTATCTTGATATATATTTTGAAGGTAAGAAATATACTTAACCTTCTATTGAGGATATGAACTCCATAATGCATTATGAATTAGTGAATCTCATCAGCATTCACCCTGTATATAACTCAAAGAACAATTTTGATGTTTAAGAACATGATATGAGTTCTATGTCTGAAATACGGTACACACAAAAACACTCAAAGAAGGTGTTCATACTTGGAAATATAGAAAAGTTCAAAATTTTGGTGATCCTTCGAATTCTCATCTCCCACCTCTTTGATAATATCCAGTAAAAGAAAAGGGGAAGAGTGTGGCTGCATCCCACCTACCACTTAAAGAAATAGAGGCTCCTAATGTCAAGGAAAGGTTTTCCCAGTATAAAGTTTTGATAGGGTAATTGAGGAGATTCAATGATAAATTACTTAGGGAAATATTATTTTTGATTATAACTTATAGGTGGAAATGAATATTTCTCCTTCGATGGATCTTCCCTAACCTAAGAAAACTGCCCGACCTGTGAGGGTAGAATCTAATCTTATAATAGGATATTGGTTCTGGAAATATGTGTATATAAAACATGTGGCTAAGGAATATTAGGAAATATATCCACTGAGGTGGTGGAAAAAGCTATTTTAGGTGATCCACCATAGACCGAATCCTTCTAAACATCAATAATAGACACATGTGAACCAACCATACCAGGCTTCACTTTCTACCTATATTAACATGTCTTCCCAACCAATAATAGTACAAAAAATTATTGACTCCATTGAGTCCTCGGTGTCTTAGATGAAATCCATGTAAGGATGATGCATACTAGTATAGTCATATATAAAACCATATCATGAATGGGTTTATGTGACTCCTCCTCTTTCCAACTTCACAAACTCAACCTTCCCAATCTTCAATAACACCAGCTCAAATGGCCCCAAGGCCTTCTTTTTTATTTATTATTGATAACCCCCCTTTTAAGGGATAAGGGGGAACCCTTAAAAGGCCCATAGAATCATAGATTACATGGACTATAGGCTTAGGATATTACATTAACCAAATATCTTAGGGAATTCAACCAGACTATCTACAAGGAACTGCCCCTCCCTAGCATCTGTATCATGATAGTAGCTCTCCACCTTCATATGGACATCTGGCTAGGCTTCCTGTGCAATAACAGGCTGGTCCTGATGGTATAACCATACCCTCTCATTCTAAAAAAATCCATTTGGTTCTGCTCTGGTGAGTGCACCTGCTTTGAATCCTCTTTTGGGGCTGCTCCTTTTTTGTAGTGTGTCTGGGGCAACTGCATGTGGCCTAAAGGCCTTGAGGTAGCCTGAAGGCCTTAAAGGTGGCCCAAAAGCCCTACTGAACCATAGGCCTAGGTGGCCCGAAATCCTTAAGGACTCCAAGCCCAAACCGGTGGCCCAATGTGAATAGTTCCAGCTGTTACAGTACTGAATAGTACCTGCTATAGTATTACTATAGTACTCGCACAGTGTATAGTTCTGCTACAGTACCTATACAATGTACAATTCTGCTACAGTACCCGCACAGTGTACAGTTCTGCTATAGTCCTGCTACAGTGCCTGCTATAGTACTGCTACAATACTACTACAGTACCCCTGGAAATATGCCTCTACCTGGTTTTGAACCTGGGTCTTTTGGATGCACTTAAGGATACCTCACCAACTCGGCTGAGGCTCACGTGCTCTTTAATAGCACCGGAAACCCAAAGAAACACCTGAAACAATTTGTGTCTTAGTGTGGCCCTATGGTGGGAACTCTGAAGTAGTAATAAGTATCCAAACTCAAATAATATATGAAAACTATAGAAGTACCAAAATTCATCTGATATAGAAAAACTTTATATGGATCCGTTTCAGGTTGGGAAGACCTCTTTCAATAATTTATTTACCAGTCTATCTTCATTCTGAGAAACTTTACCATCATCAATCTCTATAATTGTAAGAAGTGATAGAATGAGGGGGTCTTATATTTCATTTATATATTAAATGGAATAACCTAATCCTTGAACATGAAACTCCTAGAACAGAAAATGATGGATATTTTCATAGATAATGTCTAAGATAATTTTCAAACACTATTGATACATATATAATATCTATGAAGATTCTAGGAGTTTACAGTAGTTTTAAAAAGGTTGAAATATACTATTTTATTATTGAAGTCCAAATCTTAGGTGACATTGGAAGCATAATAAAAGAGGGTTGGAAAAGAAAAAAAATAGAAACAATTATATTAAATCTAGCTCTAACACCAGCCTTAGTGCTCAAAGTTGCACAATATCATGAAATACCTCTATATAAATGGTAGAAACAACAAAAACATCCCAAATAAGAGAGGAGAAAGGAGTAGAGGAATCCACTATACAAATCTTAGATGAATAAATTGTTTTATTTATAAAAAGATAAAGTCATAGTATCCTTTATTTATACCATGAAGAAAACTTTCTCAAGTTCCTAAGGTCAGAAATCCCAATAAAATTGGTCTCAATGATTTCTAGGATTATTTCCCCTACCATTGGATACTAAGGCACAAAATATATGAGTTATTTATCTTTAAATACATCATCTATAATATGATTGATTTTGAGAAAGTAAAATTGGAGAAAACCTATGACATGGGTAATTTTTGTCTCCACCATCCCACTAGTAGAGGAGGTATAATGATAGGTAGTTCAAATTAAGGGAGCAAAAAAATTTGATGACTGAATGACTAAGAAATTAGTTAATTCAAAATATATTATACATAGGGCACAACTGAATCAAAAATTTGTTACCCTAGTTCCCCATGTGATAACTGATTCAACTATTTTTTTCATCACAATATTCAAAAATATAATTTTCTAATATCTAACATATCTAACACAATTTTAAATACCCATTTCAATATGGGTTGGGGAACTTAGAAGGAATTGAATTTTTTGAATTTTTCGGCGAGTCTTTTTGAGAACTGGGAATCCGAAAAGTATTATGTGAGTATGAGAATTCTAAATGAGGTGTTTTGGATATGAAACAAGTCTCATGAGGTAGTCTGGAAAATCAGGTGAGAAATAAAGAGGGGATGAGGTGAGAAAGATGCCTACTTTTAGTATCCTGCAACCACTAGCCAGATGGAGAGATCTTATTAGCTCACTGTTGGGTTGAGTAGTAGACCCCCATGTTGGATAGAGCCAATGAATAGCTAGAGAGTCCCATTTTCTTGCTAGTGGGGTCTTTTTTAAGTGGCAGAAATTACTAATTCCCCCCCTAAAATTTTAAGAGGTGGATCCCCTTATTCCTTTTTTGTGTGTGTTTGAAAACCCCTTATCCTCCCCTATCCTACCTTCACACCCCTTATATTTTGGGTGTTTTCATTGATTTTTTTGTTGATTAAAGGTAAGATCTAACCTTCATTGTCCTCCTTTCATATCCTCCTTCATTTTCCTCTGTTTTTTGTTTTTACTGGTTATGGATTTGATAATTATTTCAACTTGGGATGGAGAAACCATCTTAATGAGATAGGTCATTTTCTAATCCTAGATAAAGGGCATCTCATAACACTATTTTCATTTGGTTTCTCATCAATTTGACAAAGTTATGACTTAATATGTATTTTGTTAGGTCTTTACTTTAATTTAAATTAAATTTAATGATGAATCTGAGGAGTATGATATGAATTTTTACCAAAATAGGCATGGGGGTATGGGACCTATATCCGAGAGCCATTGGTCATGGTTTTGATGTGGTGGGAGTACCCAATGAGGGTTTTGTCATAATAAGTGAGACTTTTTAATTATTTCCAACACCAAGATCAACATAATCAGGGTGGGTGAAAAAAAGTTGGTCGAGTGTATCAGCTCTAACAATGTTAACACACTCATGGGGGAGGGATCCCAAACTAGAAAACAAGGAAAAATGAACATCCTAAGAATTTATAGTCAAAAGAAAATTAGCTACCTTGTTGCCTTCTCACCATGTGTGGGTCAGCTAAACCTACCCATTTAGAAAGAGATTAATTATCCGGATACATAGATGATACTCCATGTTGGTGGAGGACTACCTTTGAAGAGAATTTAATATAATCAGGGAATCCATCTCCACCACCTCTAGGTTTAGGTTCCTATCCCAGCATAGCTTGATTCCAATAAGTATATCACTAGCCTCCACCATGATAGAGTCACCATGGTTGTAGGTAGAAGATAATGTAAGAAAAAGCAAGCCTCTATCATTATGCACCACACCTCCTAGATTTCAAGAAGAAACCCAAGTTTGGATGCTATAATTCGTGATATAGATATCAAGGACATCTATGAACTATGAGAAACCTCATGTATAGACTTATTCCTTGCACACCAGATGCTCTAGAATCCTACCACTAAAAATACCACTCTCACTTTTTGTTTATTATTCCTTAATCTTTTAAATTAAAAAAAATTGTAAGTTTTTTAGAATGTTGAAATAATTAATTATAAATGGTTTGTGTTTAATTTTTAGATTTGTATCATGATCTAGATGATCAGGGTGTTATGTGAAGCATGGGTGAGGCATGGCAGCAACAGCCAGGCGGTGAGTTAAAATGGAACGGATTCTTTAACAAGGTAGGTGGTACTGAAACTTTCTTTATGGAATTTATATAGTTCATTTATATGTTTGGGTATGTGTGAGATCAACATTGAATGTGTGACCCTTATTATTAATTAAACATATTTCTTATTTTAATTGAAATGTTAAATTTAAATTAAACTCTCTATATGATAGAACAAAGTGCCTAGGCCACCACAAAACTAGTGCACTAGCTTTACATCCCAACCATCGATGGTTGAGGCCAAGAAAAAATGAGTTCTCTAGGAACATGGATTTTCTCTTAAGGGGTGTGAATGGACTAATTATGACTTAGTAACCCTAGGTTAGGTACCCCCATCCCCCACTTTATAGAGGTGTGGATCAACTTAGACTGACAATCCAAATAGGACTTAGAGAACCTTCCTATTGGTTATGCGAGACTTCTCCTGGAGGAAATTTATGAGTTGGTTTTGATCATACATAATGTATGGTAATATTAACCTTGAGATAACTTAGATCCATTAGTCTTGGTGATCTTTATTATGGGGTGATCGGTCCTTTCCCTTGAGATGTTTTTTCCTCGGTGGTTAGACAATGGGAAGGATGAATGAGTTGAGTGGGAAAACCAACCTGGATGACCTTAGACCCTAATAGGGACCATGATACATCTCTCTAGACCATATCCTAGGAGGATCACCCTTATTTCCATGATTCTATTCAATGATTATGATACCATTTATGGGAATGATGTCCTCTAAGCATTAGGTGATGACCCATGGGTCTAGATGAAGATCAAATACCCCATATAGAATGCCTTCTTTATCTAATGAATTAGGGTACAAAATAAGGTTTCCCAATGACTAAAAAACACTGTAAGGATGCATCCTATGATCATTAGAGATAATCACTGGTGTCTCCTTAGAATCCAAGTCTTGGTGTGATCCTTGGATGACTTAGTGTGGGTGGGTAAGGCATACGACCGACCCTCACTTATTTTATATTCCATATATTGCATGGAATATGCCTGAGGGTAGGTGTGATATGATACATATAGAAAACTCACTTAGGCTGTTCCATTATGATAAATCAAAAACACCCTTGTAGGGTGTTGTATGATCCTAAATAGAAAAAACCCCACATAGTTTGGTCGGTGATACTATGTGGAAAAAACCACTTGTAGGGGTGTCTCTGATACTAAATACAACACCCCTTATAGGGTGGTCTGTGATACTAATAGCGGGACTTCAATGTATTTAGATCTAGGAATATTTTTTCCTATTAGGATGGAACATTACCTAGGTTTCTATTGTGGGATAAATCATTCACCAGGTCATTATCATGTACAATGGGTGGATCAAGCCTTTAGTTTTTATCTTCTATATACCAAGGTGGCTTAGACCTGAGGTTTTTACTATGGTTGGAATGGTCATTGCAATGTACCCAGAGACACTATGACATTGGAAGAAGTAGGTTTGGTCGATCAATGCCATAGAATCGAGGATCGACAATGTTTAATTCATTTACTTATTTTTTATAATTTATTTATTTATTTATATGTGAATGTAACATGAATATATCACTAAATTTTTGGTTATGCATGAAACTACATTAGTGGTTCCCTACTGAGTTACATACTCACACCCTACTCCGGACACCATTAAACTTGGATACCCGAGTAGTCTCTCACATGGCTACATGTATAGGTTGTTCATAGGCATAGGGATGTAAGGTCAAGAAGGATAGCTCAGATGAATATATTGGAGACTCAGATGAGGTTATTCTTGAAGTGGGAAGTAGGAACTTAATTTTATTTTATTTATTATATTTTTTCTGTATATGTGATCATACCAGTGGATTATTGGAATTTTATTCTTGTATAACCACATCCCATTTCATTATTTCATATTTCCATTTTTATTATCTATAATACCCTGATGTAATGGATGTGCTTGAATTTTGTTTATTTTCAATTTTATTGATAATATGATACATGGGATATAGTCTCCTCACCATAACACCCTAGAGCCCTTCTATTAGTTGGTATCCTCTGGAATATGAGGAGGCATGCCTGAGATCACATATTGTCACCAGTATAATAACTATTTTTAGTGATCTTGTAAGGGATGTTAGAAAGTGGTATCATAATATTTATTTTTTTAATAATTAGGATACAGTATCTAGGTGATATAGGAATATGTTGGATCATGTGAAGGATATTAGACTGGTGCATTATGAACACTTTTTTCTGGAAAGAAGTCCAGTTTACTATGGGCTTGGGATTTTTATTCTTGATATGTGATGTTATGGTTATATGATTTCACCTCTCATGATTCACATGATGTTTGAGGTTTATGATTTATTTTGTATATAGATTTTGGATCATGGATACAAGAGGTTTCTACATGCATCATTCTCAGCACTTAGGGATTCACATGAAATGTATGCCTACCTATATGTGATTTTACCATCGACACTAGAGTCCAAACTATTTAAAGTGTCAAAAACATCTCATATAAATTTTTCCCATATAAGTTATTAGTTTAATTTGAATCAAATGAACTTAAATATGTATATGATTTATTCTAATGTAAATTCTTATGGATATATGATGAGATTCTCATTGATAAAGGAGAAACAATCCCTTAGTGTATGGGATATGTGGTGACCCTAGTAGGCTAGTATAAAAACTTGATTCATTTATGATAACCCATTTAGTTTTATGTGTTCATTGGATTACCTTATGATAAACCCCTTGTGATTGACTGTTATATAGGTTCAATTTTTTAAAGGGTCAATAAAATCCTATATTGTGTTTTTCCATATAGATTGGAATGAAATTCTACTTAACCAAACCATGTGGTTATGCTTACTTGATATAGGTCATCTAGGGTGATTCCATCATATATATGTATAAATGATAACGAATGAGATTGTGATTCTTGAGAGGGTAATCCTGTGTGTAGATGCTCGATGAGAATCAATGCCCATGAGTAGGTTGATGAGTTGGCATGTGATGTGGGTTCTATACTTATGTAAGACCATATAGTGGGTTTTTAGCATGATTGACACCTTAAGGTTATGTGATATGAGAACAAATACATTAATTTTGAGCTTTGGTTGATGTGAAATTACATTCTTGGGCTAGGTATGGAGGACTTAGTAACCCTTATAAGGGACTCAACTTTTTAGTGTGACTGTGTGTAGTGCTATATGTGATGGTGACCCACATAAAGGTTTAGTCTAGGTTGTGAGTATCCTTATACATGTAAAGTAATTTAGATTATTTATATTTTATAATCTATGAATGAGAGGTTCTATTGAGATGGTTATGCCTTATATTTTCTTGAGTTGTGCACCTTGAGCGTCCATCGCTTTCGGTACCAAGGTCTGTTTTAAAGGGAATAAAAATTCAGGAACCTGAACCTATCATTTATAGATGTGTTTTAGTATATTGTGATATCATGGATAAATTCTTGTGTTTATAAAATTAAGATTTGGACTATAAGTTGTGGGATAGACTGTGAGATAAGTTAAGTGATTGATTTTTAAGAGGAGTGCCTGAGGTGATCCTGGTTGGTCAGGAGTAACATTCGGTAGAAACAATATTGATGGTTTAGGATGGAGAGCCGTGGATTATGTGCGATGCCATGCCTTTATGGACGAATCATCTTGGATGCCTCATGTTTGATTATGTTGATATTACTTGGAGGATGGTAAGCCTGGTTTGATGACATGAGACTCACAAAGTTGTTATTTGGGATGTGTTAGTCATAAGAGAGCATGTGACTACTATGTTTCAGTGAAGCTGAGTTAATGCGCTATTCAGGCATGGAACCTGTGTAGTTATTAATCATTCATGTCTATGAGTGGGTTAAGGATTAGTGGATCTTTTGAGCGTGCACTATCCAAAAAAAACTTTTATGTCAAAGGTTTAACATTGGTTTTTATATATTCACCATTATTGTTTTATATCATTTATTTATATAACTGATGTGAAAAAATTATAGGCAGTTTTTCCAAAATGTTTTTTAAATAAATGATGTGAACAATAAAATTTTAACATCAATTAGTTAAAAATAAACATTAAAAACTCATTTTTCACATCAATTAACATATAAATGACGAGAAAGATAAAATTTCCCATTATTCTAATGCGATGTTCCATTTTTTATAGACAACCTTTTATATTTTCAATTTCCACCTAAAATTTATGATTTCATGGTTTTCTTTTCAATTTTTATTTATATGTTTTTACACTCCACATGTATTCATTTTAGATCAATTATTTTGATCATCATCATCGTTCCCTTGATTCAAATATTTCTTTTTTCATTATCATTCCAGTGATTCTTCTTTCAAAAATATCATCATTGTCTTTATAATTATTTTCACAAGATTTATATTTTTTTAAGATTTTTTTCTCAACTGATAAAAGTTTTAATGATTTATTTTTTTATAATGAATAATCCTTATTTATATTATATGAAAATTATAATGCTTCCATAAGAGTCTAAAATTCCATCAAAGTCACAGATGTAGATGCCACATGAGGTCTCTACTACAAAGAAAATTATATCAATGAACACTACAACAATATTTCAAATTAAATCAAATATTTAACTTTTTTTTCTATATTTCATTTGGTTTCAATAATTTTTTACCTTTTATTTATATTGTATTTTCATTATATGGGGTCATCATCATTTTTTTTAAAAAAAATAGATAATTGTTTATGTCAATTATAAAATAAATGATGTAAAAGAATAAAATAATATTTTTAACATTAATTATAATAATATATATTAAAAAATATCTTTTTTTAAATCACTTATAATAATATCACCCAAAAAACCGAAACTAAAAACCTAAAAAAAATAATGTAAAAAACCTATTTTTGTACTAATGGTGGCTTGTGAGGAGAAACACAAGTGATTTAGTGTTAGAAACATATCTAGGTTTTTCAAAAATAGTGGATTAAGTAAGTAAATATAGTAGGGAGTTAATCATATTCATTTTGAGGGTGTGGCTCTCATTATTGAGTTTAATTATGGTAGTTTCTGTGGGTGATGTTTCCGTAAGTCGGGAATGGGTGGAAAATAATGTTTCATATTGGTGCTTGGGTATGATCAGGTTAGAAAATTTCTAGGCATCATGTGTGTGGATGTATGGATAATGGGACATGGTGTTTTATTCTTTAATATAATGGGATATGATAAGGACACACATATTGTAGGGAGTCTCCTATTGGTCACAGGTGATGTGACCTTCATGTTGTGAGGGTTGTTGGTGCGTGAGATCATTCTTTGTATGATAATTTTGGAATTTTAGTATTGGTGAGTAGATGAATACAATTTTATTTAAATGTCTTGGTGAATTATAGATTTAAATTCAGATGTTATTTTAGATATAGTTTGAGCATTAGATTCTGGACCAAGATGGATTTGAAGAAATTCAAGAATTATTCAGATCAGTGCTACATCGATGATCGTAGTATGGAATGACATCGATTTTGATTAGTTGAGGATCCAAATATATAATTTAACTAATATTAAGGTATGGAATTTAGTGTGTGTGTTTTATAATACAATTTTATTCCTTTAGGAGTGAAGTCATCGAGATCAAGAGTTTTTAGTAATGCATTGGTGGGTGTAGTAGAGTGTTTCATGATAGGTTAGACAAAAGAGGTTTTACTTATGTTTTTAGCATTTAATTGGATAAATTTGGATATAAACTATATTTTCTATGTTATATTTGGTATGAAAGATTCTCTTTTAGGTATTACTTGGGATATATGAGTTTAATTGCATAGTAGGGAGCACCATAAGCATGATGGCTAGTGGTATGATGGAACTTGGGTGTCTTGGGATGGACGAGTGCCATAGAGTTCCATCTTGATGTTTTAGTGATAATAATGAGTGATGGAGTAGGTATTGGTGCATGGTACGCCTTATATTTGGAGATTCACTATGGAAGTGTTCTGGGAACTCAAGGAGGGAAAACAATTTTTTTAGATTGAATTAATAACTGATGAAGATTGTGATATACTAATGAAATACCGTTGAGGCTTTTAGAGTGTGAGAAGTGTTATCATGGAGAGTTTTTAACAACCCAAATCTATATAGGTTGGTAAATTTATAAGAAATTTGTATTTTCGAATTAGTGGGTCTATCATTTAGAGAACTAGGGATCATAACTACATTCAAAGAGTTTAAAAATTTTAAAGGAGGTAGAATAAGGCTCAAGAGGTAGCATGGAGGATCGAGTGAGTGATAGATAGGGGATTGGGTGAGAAGGATATTGATTTTTAGTAGAATATATCTATTATCTAGTTGATGGGAGCCTATTGGCTAGTCAGTGGGATGTGCAGTGGACCCCATGCGTGCTGGCAAGGACACCAACTAGCTGGTAAGGTCTTTTTAAGGGAAAAAATTACTAATTTTACCCCTTGTAATTTTAATAGGGGTAGCCCCTCCTTCCTCTATATTTTGTGTACACGACAACCCCCCACTCCTCCCCTATCCTACCTTTAAACCCCTTAGATTTGGGGTGTTATCATGTAATTTTGTGGCGATTAAAGATAAGATATAAAATATATTCTCCTCCTTCTATATCCTCTGTTTTGTTTTGATTTTTATTTATCCGAGTTAGGAATTTTATGATGATTTCACCAAATGATAGTGAAATCATCCAAACAAGATAGAATTTTTGATCAGACTAGCTATAGGGCATCCCATAAAACTTTCTACATGCAATTTCTTTGTGATTAACCGAGGGTATGTCTTGTAGGTTTTGGGCATAGTGGAAGCGTCCTTTTAAGGTATAAACAACTTAGTTTTTAGTCATAAATCATGTGTAATAATTGGTTTACATGATCATGAGATCATATAAAACAAAAATTATAGATTAATGAAATATATTAATATGATGGAATTAGAGGGAGAGGATCTTCAAATGTAATTTATAATTAATGTATAAGTAGATAGATAATTACTTCAATTTATAATTCCACTTTTTTGTGATATGATGAAATAGATTTCATTACATAATCATTGAGTTATAGGATTCAAGCAAATAATTCCTCTAGAATTGATCCACATGTGCACCACAATATCTTATCAACACTATTGAATCACCAGGTACTAGAATGAATGATCCTAATCACTTTCATTATTCATGGTTAACTATAGTAATTTTCTTCTTAAAGAGGGAGAAATCATGGTGCCCTCTTGAAGATGTGAGAGTGGAGGAAGAGATAATTATTTATATAATTACAGATATATCTCTAGATATATCTATATATATACATCTCCAGATATATCTCTAGACATATTTATAGATATATATCACTAGACATATCTCTTATTAGTCATGGACACCCAAAAATTAACTTTAGTAAAGTAATATATTTATATATAATTTGATATAATTAGAGTTATGGTAGGTCTAGGGTTGGAAAATTAAACACAAGACCTTAACCATTTCTAATATTCTTAATTATCCACATGTCAATTAATAATTATTGTAATGTCATTAAACTCTTGACATTCACAACACATTAATAATATAAATAAATATCAACTATTTATAATTGGACCATTAAGCTCGGTCTGATTTCCCTCATCAACATTTATTGATCCTCAAATAATGAATAATTAATTAAAATAACATCATTTCATTATATATATGATAATTCTATTACATATTATAATTATCAATCTTGAAAACTAATATTTATTATTTACAATTTAACTTGGTTTATTCATTTGAATAACTTGTGGTTAAATTATAGAGATCAACCAAACATAAATAAATATTATTTATTATAACTTATTGTATCCATCATCTTAATTTAAATGAGATTATGGATACACTTAGTGTGTGACCCTCTAAGTTTCCTTCTTAATGACATTAGGCATAACCACCTAAAGTCTAAGGTTAGCATCTAGAAACACTCCTTTTCATAAAGGAGAGGAATTCATTTTCTATCAAGATGTAGAACATGAGAAAATATACTTATTTAATTTCTATTTTTTAAAGGTTGGGGCCAAATCCTCATTTTATTATTTAAAGCAAAGTCCTCTTTAGACTGGGTAGAGGGAGACCCATTACATAGCCCTAAGGCCCAATGCCAATTGGCCTGAATAAAAGGAAATGAATATTCAAAATGATTTTTTCATGACTTAAGCACTACAATTAACTTTTAATGGATCACAAGATCCATAAAATAAATAAAACATGTTCCTACTATATCTATATATTTACCAAAACCAAAATGATTAGCATAAGTTACCCAATATGGAAAAATATTTACATGATTATATAATAAATTAATCTCTAAAATTCAATAATAAAACCAAATGTTTAACATAAAGCATTATTTAAATAAATAAACCTATATCCAAAATAACCTCAATAACATCAACATTAAAGAATGTTTTAACCTCAAAGGTAATCTCATACCCTTTATCTTACATCTTAAAAAAATGTAATATAATTCTTTCCAAATAATCGTTTATGTTAAACATAAAGGTTATATATACATCAAAGCAATAAAACGTATCTCAAAATACCATTAATCACCTGAAAAACCCAAAATTGAAAAATATTTTATCCTATAATATGATTCCCAAAATAAACTTAATTATTGTTTAAAAAAAATTCATATTAACCAGGACATCATGTAGGCTAGTGGCAGACACTATCCTACGACCCTGCCAAATGTGATGGGTAGTCACCCAGCCTAGGAGTTATCCATTTTATAAAATTATATTTATATAGTTCCTATAATGTTCCCAACAATATGATGAATAAAATTATTCATTAAATTAATTGTTGAGAACTAAGGTTTTCTATATAAAATTTTTCCCCAAAATCAAATAATCTTAATTAAATATTATGACCTTAACATCAATGATCATATTAAACCTAAAGGATGTCATCAACTTAAAACTTATATCCACCAAATATAAAAATAATTATTTCTAAAATAACCTTCTCACTAAAAAAATGTTAAACAAAATGGTTATATATACCTAAAATATATATTAACACTCAATAAATGTCTCCAAGGTACTTCTATCACATAAAATATCAGTAGGGGTATCTATGCATTTAAACTTATGATAAACCGTAGAATTATTAACCTATGATAGTACCTATAAATATTAAATTATACTCATCTTAGTCATAAAATTAATTTATTTTTGGAATATCCTCTAATTATATCATAGTGTTATGTTCCCTAATATGTATTTTCCTAAATATTTTTCTCAAGGTTTCTCTTAAAATTTCTCTAATACTAACTATATAGACCCCAAATATGATAAAATAGAGGTGGTTTATAATTTATTACATTTTCATAAGATATAAGTGATCTCATGATAAAGGAATGATTAGTTTAGTAGTCTTGAAGAACCAGATACAAACACGCTTTTCATTTTTTATTTGGAATAAAATATAAAACAAAGTAAAAGTAAATATTATATATCCTTGAAATCATTCAAATATTCCTTCTTCATATAACAGGTAAAGTAAAATAGTTAAAGTGATCGATCAGATTCTCAATATGGGTTATATACAAAAAAATCTATTATTAGTAAATAAGGAATAATCAATATAGCAAGGTAAATAACTCAAAGTACATGTCATTTAATCAATAAATTGAGAAAAAAATGCATCCATGGATAATATCAATACAGAAATATCATGGATAATAATAACTGAATTATTAATAAAGGAAATTATTAATATTATATGCCTTTTATTTCATACATCATGATATCTTTACCCTTAAAGCCTTGTTCTAAGACAGTTTAATTGATGGGTAGGTATACACCAAAAACCCATTTAATTTGGATAATTAATTTATCTTATGAGACCTTTTGATGCATTGAGGGGATATATAATATCATAACCCACCCATACGTACATTTCCAATGCATTAATAATATATTTAATGATTAATTTAATTCATAAAAAATATTATTATTAACAAATATCCACATTGAGTAAAGAATATAGAATATGAATATTAATCTATCCAATCAAATAAATTTCATAACAAAAAACCATATATAGAAATGGTATATGGTTTATGAAATAATAATATCCATAATAAAAATAATATTGATATTTAGGATAAATGTAATTTCCAATGAAAAATTATCACAAGAAAGTGAATGACCACAATATTAATCAAGAGATGAGGGACGACCATTAATTCATCAAAAAAGTATTTTTTTAGTAAAATCAAGTATTTTGGAAAATAAAATAAATTGGAAGATAAAAATTTAAACTAATATTTCATTAAATATTTTTATTTGTAAAATCATTTAAATATTTTTGAATAATCTAAAATTTGTAAAAAGGTTATGGTTGTGGGATAGTCTATTAGGGCCGTAAAAGTTGAAAAGAAAACATTCCTTTTGAATTTTTATAAAGAAAGTCAAAAATTAACCTTTTGGAAAACATTTGAAAGATTCCTTTAAAAAACTTTAAAAAGTAAAGAGAAAATTAAAATGTCCATAATAAATAATTTGATTAAATATAAATGACTTTCGTAAAATAATTTTAAAAAACATGGACATGGAAAAAAATATACTCAATCAAAAGGATAATAAGATTGGATTTTATTTTAAACATTTCTTTGATTGAATCATGTTACAAAAGAGATGAAAAGTTTGAGTAAAATATGTAAACCACTTAAATATAAGTACTATAATAATATAGATATATTTTATGAAGGATACATTATAATATTCATTTAATGAAAATAAGAGCTATCATAAAATAATGAGATTGTAAAATAAATTCTAACATATATGGTAATTTTTAAATTGGAACCCCTTGAAAAAAGAAACATTAATTGAAACATTAATTATCATGAATAAATATATATTTATGTTAAATATATCAAATGGTCATTATATAATCTACACAAAATTAAATATGCGCACAATACCAAATAAGTTTTAATAGAGTGGAAATTGAGTCAAAATCCCTTACAAATATCATATAATTGAAGTGATAATTAATAAATTAAGTGATCATGTGTAAAAAATCAATACAATAAAATTTCATTTCACACATTATCATGGAATAACATAGTTAATATATTATGTTTAAAACCCAAAGAATGGATATTTAGATAAGAAACCCCTTACTTAAAGTTCGAATTGCCTTGTAAGTACTTTTAAACTCATATATAATAAATTTATATTTATTATAATTATATGAAAGAACCATATACATATATATATATATTTATATAATATCATATATTATCCATTTATAAAATTTTATGACTTGTTTTTTAACAATCTTTTATTAGTATCATTATTTTAGGTGTTGGGTGCTTCATTTTTCATTTATGTTTTGATTTGGCAGTTTCAATCCTTGCATATTATAATTATTCCACTATATCCAAAATTTTATTCATGATATAAATATAATATATATTAAATATATATATATTTAGATTCATCCATAAAATATGGGGATATGAAAATGAATTACACCGTTCATGGAGATGATAGACCATACATACTCATGAATGATGTTTTCACTTTTTGACAGATATAATAAAATAAAGGTAAATAATGATTAAACTTTAAATAATAATTATTATATCATAAATATAATATATATTTATTAAATATATACTTATTACTATATATGTAAAGTGTAAATGAATAACAAATCTCATTTCTTCATGGATGTGGTAGTCCACATGTACGAATGAGCGACATTATCATTTTCCAAAGGATTTAAAGTTAAGAAGCTAGATATGATATTATAATTTGAGAAGAATAATTATGTCATAAATATCACATATATTCATTAGTTTTATCTTTATAACCATAAAAATAAATTGGTGATGAAAAAAAAATTACATCGCTACGTTGAGATGATAAGACATACGTACACACGAACGATGTTTCCACTTTTCTTAGGATGGAAAAGAGATGGAATATAGTTGTACCATAATCAAAATAACATATTATTATATTTATAATACATGATTTATTATTTTATAATGTTTAAAATATATTTATAGGAATTATAATAGGAAATAAACTTGAAATATTTGGTGAAGATAATGGCATTTTCTTTAGAAGACTTCCTTTAGATATCCTCTTAAGGGAATTAGGGTCAGTATTTTGGGAAGACCATCACCTCAAGAATTTGGATGATAATTTTAATAAGAGACATGGTTTTTGTTCTTTTGGTCTATATTTATTAATTTGGTGTAAAGAAAAGTGATAAGGGGTGTCCTTTTATAAGTGAGGGGAGGGGCATTCTTGGAATTTATCAAAGTATTAAATTAATATAAATTATTTTTCATGTCCTATTAGGTCCAAATTGATATAATTATAATATAATATGAGTATAAGTATAAATAATCCTATAAAATAAATATTTTACAAGTTTTGATTATGTTTTCATCCTCATATTTCGTTTTAATTCCCCATTAACCTTTTTGACAATTACTGAAATATTAAAGTTTTCTACCATTTAAGGACAAGAATGTTACCATAAAAGGAAAAAGACCTATTAATATACCATGATTGAAATTTTTAACTATATCGCATTAAATTGGATAAATATAATATTTTTTTAAATTTAAAATAATTTAATAATATATTATTTATAATAAAATATCATTAATGTTAATTTTGGAACTATTCATTTAATTTAAATGTGAAAAGAACGTGATAGAAAATTAATTTGAATATAAAAATTTATTTTTTATATATTTTTATATTTATCTATAAAATTCATGGGAAACTATAAATCACTCAAATTATACTACATTTTTGATATTTCTAAAATCATTTATTTTATTTTCTTATAGATTGGATAAAAACTGTGTCTGTGTTGCGTAAGCATTTAAGGTAATTATTTCATTAATAAAAATTTAAAATAAAATACCATGATAAAAAAAATTCATTAATATTTTAAATGAATATTTATAACAAAACATGAGTTTTTTTATCTCCATCATAAAATATTATAGATATTAAAAGCCAGAAAGTGAAATATTTGACTTTATATTTACTTAAATATTATAAAGTTCTAAATCAAGGAAAAATAGAACAAAGTGGAAATTTATTCAATACTTGGAAGGAAATAGAAAAAATTAACTCATCTAATAGGATAAAGAAACATGTTAGATAAATTTTAAATCCTCATCCCAAAGTTTTAACCCTATTTTATCCATTTTACCATTTCCGAGGTAACAAATATTTACCAAAGTTACTATTCATAATGATAAAATATAAAAGAGACCTATTTACCAAATTTAACCCTACTAAATAAAAATATGGAATCCATTTTTCATGATTCAATTTAAATAAGTGGAATAATTTAATTTAAATTTAAACCCACAAAACACGATGAAAAGTATTTTTCTTGAAAAAATGTTTTCTGAAGTTTAATTTTTTAATACCAAAATCCAAAATAAAATTAAAAATAATGACCCTAATTGGTTTATTAATAATATAAATAATCTAATTTTCCTTTTAAAACAATTTTAAAATATAAATAGAACCTTTTAAATTCTTTAAATGAAAAGACAATTTTCAATAAAAATCAACATTTTCATTATTCATCAAAAAATCAATCTTTTTAGAAAATTATCAAAAATTTAATATAAGATAATTTTGAAATGAAAATTAAAAAATGAGACTATTTTTTTAAAATAAATTTTCTAAAAGTGTTAGAAATTAATTATAATATCCATTCATAAAATAAAATAAAAATCATTTTAAAGAAAACTTATTTTTGAAGCATAAAAATGAATTTGCAAAATATTGAGTGTTTATTTACTAAGAATTAATCAATAAATTTGTATTGAGTAAGAAAATTATACATATATTTCATAATGTGGTTATTCATATTCATACCCACCAATTTAATATCTAGGTTATAACTATCATATTTAAGTAATAATATTTTTTATAGTATATGAAAATTAACTTAAAGTTTGGAGTTGCATGTTAAGTAAGATATAAAACTTATTATTATTTTAACTAAAATATAAAGGAATTAAATTATAAAATAAAATAAAATAAATAAATAAATGTATTAACAATATTTTTTCCTAAAATGAAAGTGAAAAATAACTATCACCGAGTCTAATACTTTTTTGGAAAATGATGCAAGGATAAAGGTGAGAAGGAGTAATTCTTGTTTAATAGTTTCTAGCATGATTAAGGGGAGAAAGAAATAACTGGATCAATCTAATTCCCCATAATTATTTAGACAATGAAAATTATAGAAATAAAAAATATATTCAAATAAAAATTTATTTGAAATATAAAACACAAAACATCTAGAATATTCCAGTAAAATAGAGGGTCAAGGATTAGAATCAAGTATCCTCTATAAATTCAGCAATCATCCAATCTGATATTCCTCACCATAACTATGTTCACTAAATACTAGTGATATCAAGATGATCTCGATGGTCTATTGATCAATCATGCCTTCACCCCCACTCTCATCTTTTTGAATAAGGTCCAGTTCTCCTTTAGAATTTTCCAAGACTGCTCGTCATAGTCACATCCCTATACCCCTATCTTGTTTTACAACGTGGTTCATTCACTATTCATATTATTACTTACATGAAACATCCCAAGATCCTATACAAAATTAATTTCTCCTTGGTTTCTATACTCTATAGTGAGAAAAATCTCAAATTCATATGTCCTTCATGCTGATAGGGATATCTAAGTATATTCTTCTTTCTCAATTTGTACAAACCAAAGGAATGAGTGAAAAAATTGACTTTAAAAAGAGTGGATCTAATTTGGGAATGAATTTATCCATAAATTTTTGAGACACTTATGAGTTTCTACAACGTTATCAACATCTAAAATAGAAAAACCCTCTATTAGGTTTGACCTACATCGCTTCCTCTTAAAAATTTCCATATGTGGTTCTAGGTAGGGGTGAACTTTCATATACATGAGAAATTAGCTACATCAAGCATTCAAATATACAGTAAAGTCGGTTAGGTAGAGAATTAGGCTATATGATCATTCTCCACATTTTCATATGTCACCACCCAAGTATGTGAATTTTAGCTATGTGGAGGTTCTACTCCATGTATTTGGTTACTTGAAAACTTTGGTTCCCTGAATTTGGATCTATAGAAATTTGGATATATAGAAATATAGGCACGTTGAGCACAATTTGACAATACAACTATCCATAATGAAAATTCAATTATGTGGACAAATCCTTTGTAGATATTTTTCTACATTGAAACCTTTAAGTAGAAATTAAAAAATGTATGAAATCAACAATGAAAAATCAGAAAATAAATTTTAATTTAAAATAAATGAAAAATCACATTAGAATAATTGGGCCAATAAATAACAAAAAACAAACATTTTTACATGGAATTCAAAGGCTTACATATTCTGTACTAAATTAAATATTATTCAATAATTTCATAGTTAATGTACATTTCATAATTGAAAACAAAATGAATTAACTGAAATAGATGTAAAAAATGTAATAAAATTAGGCCACATCAAATTTACCCACACATAAGTTATTACACTCTCATTCAATCCAATGGATTTTATTTATTTTCAAAGACTCCTAAATTGAAATTTATTATAAAAATAATTAGAAAATGTACACAAACAAATTAGATAAAATAATAAATCCCCCACTTCTAAAAATTTACATTATTTTAATGTGATTATTTCTCATTTCTCTACTTCAATTCAAATCCGTGTTCTAATTATTAGAGTGAAGACCGATAAAATTTAAGTGGAATTAAAATTTTAACAAGAAGTGCATTCAATTTTCACTTTCCCAGGTTCCTCAACAAAATATCCACTTTCAAATTTATTGATACAACTCAAAATATTTCCTTATAAGTCAATTTTACCCTTCTTCATTTGTGTTCAATATTCGTCTCACCTGAATAAATTCATTTTTGACAATTAGGAACTTTATTTTAATTTTTAACAGTTATGAATGTGTAAAGCACCATGGAAATCACTTATAAATGGATTTTTTTATTTACATACACACCCAGTTTCTAATGGATCAGTGATTCAACATGTGATCATAATTTCTAATTTTACTGTAGTTTCATGGGCTTATATTAATCTCTATAGAGTTGGCTCTCTTGGGTGTTCTATTTTATAAGAAGGAAGTCAATAGATTAAATTAAAAACATCTATTTCCCAAAATTTATAACCTCAATTATAAAAGAATCTTTCCCATCAAACTCCCTTTTCTATTTTATTAAAAAAAATTCCCTGAAAATAGTAGACATATAACTCACCAATCATGAAATTCTTGTAATTTCATAACCGGTGAAATACCTTAAAACTAGCATGATACTTTTACCTTAGGCATGATAAATTGATTTCTTATTTACCTACCCTAAAATCACACTAAAACAATGATTTTATTTACAAACAAATAGAAGTTCCTAATCCTAAAATGGAGGAGTTTTTTTGGGGCTTTTGATGTAAACAATATTGAGTCACATTTAAGACACATTTTAAGACCCCTATCCCCAACACATAAAACCCAACATTATCCATAATGTGAATCTTAAGGTGGGAGTATAATTTAGTTAAAACTAGGTTATCATTTCTAAAGTTTAGAGAATGTTTGGAGGGGATTCAATTAAGTTCTAAAATAATTTTTTTTTACACAACTCAAGCAATAATAAATATTTAGAATATACATAAAATCTCCTACTGACCACTAAAACAGTTTCATGGTTTACACTTGATTTCAGAAAATGTTTTTATAAGAATACAATAATAATCTGGAATTAATATGAGTTCAACAATCAATTAGAACACAATAGTATCAGAAACTAACAATACCATTTATAAAAATATGTAAAGTATAAAAAATGATTAAATTAAAACAATACTTCCCTGTATGTAAAATATTTTATTATTGGAACTTTTCCAAAATTACCCCCTTTATATACTTTATGGAAGATCCCATGTTTCTTAGTTGTGGATATAAAATATCATATAATAATTCTTAAGAAACTATCAATTTTATCTTTAAAATAAAGTAAAATTATAGTTGAGTTTAGGGGAGTTTTTATCCTATTGGTTATAGTATATAACTCCTCTTTTTTCCTTTTAAAAGGTGAATAAAATTCTATTTAGTTGTAAATTCTACACTAACCATGACAAGAGACCAAAAGGAGGGAATTTTAGAGCTATGAATGAACAAAAAAAGGGTTATTCAAATTAAAATAGAAGAAAGAAAAAGGGCCATGGGTTATCTCCCAGGAATCATTGAGTTTATAGTCTTTAATTAGACTTGGAGAAAGCTTAGGCATCAAGGACAACAACTCTAACCAATAACTTTGGATTTCTCTCAAAATAAAGCTTAATCCTTCGTTCATTGACTATAAAGGTTCTATTATCAAATCCTAATAACTCTAAATCTCCATTAACCAACACTTTTGATATGGTAAAGGGTCTTATATATTTAAACTTTAGCTTTATAGGGAAGATTTTAAGCCTTGAATTGAAAATTAATAACTTTTGGATAACCTTGAAGTTTCATGGAAATCTTTTTTCCTCTCCTTATAAATTCAATAATTTTCATAAGAATCCCTTATAATTTCTTCCAACTCACTAAAGTCAAGTAATATTATTTCTCTAGAAACTTGAAAATCAAGATTCAAAGCCTTTATAGTCCAAAAATATCTGTGGTGATGTTCCATTGGTAAGTGACATGTCTTCCCAAAAATATTTCTAAAAGGATACATTACTAAAGGGGTTTAAATATAGTTCTATAAGGTCAAAAGATTTATCCAACTTTAATAACCAATCCTTCCTTGAGATATAGATAGAATTCCCCATAATTTTATTAAGTTTTCTATTGGTCACATCAACTTGTCTACTTGACTGTGGGTTATATGTAGTTCTAATTTTTTGAACACAACTATTATTATCCATTAAATATTTGAACTTGGTGTTATTAAACTATATTTAATGTTTTTTAATGAAATTACTAGGTACACCAAATCTATAGAATTTTTTTATTGATAAATCTAAAAACACTTGAATCCGAGTTGTTAGGAAGTGTCACTGCCTTTACCACTTTGAAACATAGTCCAAAATAACAAGTATATACTAATTTACATGAGAATATGGAAATAGTCCCATGAAATAAAGATCCTAACCATAAAATATTTCCACCTTTAGAATTTATTTTTGTGTAAGATATTTATTTCTTCCTACATTGATTAACCTTTGGAACTTATCAAAACTAACCACAAAACTCCTAGAATATTTAAAAAGGGTTGGCCAATAAAAAACAGACTATAACACCTTATGGGCAGTCAGTTCTCCTCTATGGTTTCCTCACCACGGTGAAGAGTGAAATACCTCAAGAATAGATTTTATTTCTTCATTTTATAAACATATTATTAGAAATCCATTAGTATATATCCTAAAAAATAAAGGACCACCCCTAAAGTAATATTTAAGATATGAGATAAATTTATTTCTTTGATTCCACTTATGATATTTGGAAAAAATTACTACAACCTAAAAATTTCCATAATAAAAAAACCATGAAGATTTCATATAGACTATATCCAATAGATTTTCATAAGGGAATTATGAATTAATTTACCTTGGTTCCTTGGTTTCATTATTAGGTAACTTTGATAGGTGATCTAACACAACATTCTCATCACCCTATTTATCTCTAATATCCAAGTCACATTACTATTGAATGAGTATCCATATAATGAGTTTTGTCTTAAAATACTTCTTGGATAGCATAAAATTCAAGGATGAGGGATCAATAATGACTATGTATCACAACTGGACATAACTTAGGCTATGAAACTTGGTAAACTAACCTCATGGATCTCCTATTATACCTTGGATACCTTCCCAGTACATCATAGGCTATTACCCACCAGGGTCACTTATGAAAATAAGGACTATACCCATAGGTAAACACATGTTATTTTAGTGTGTTTTTTCTCACTCACACACACACTGAGGATCTTCTTAGGAGGTCAACCATACTGAAAATTACTCCAGCCCAAAAATGATTAACTATGGAGTTATACTTAGATAGGATCTTGAAAATAAAGGCATACCTTATTGATATGAGTAGTAAAATTTATAATTTTAAGTCTCTATTTTCCAAGGGTGTTACACTCCCTACCCTGTTAAAGAAAAATTCCCTCATTATAGACCCCATGCATCAAACCTATGTAGTGCCTTTTCACTTTCGGCTTGGTTTTAGCAATGATACAATTTTTCATGACCCAACCAACCTCAGGACATGAACCTAGTCAACTGAACCCATGGGTCTCTTGTAATAACTTTAATTCCTTCCCAATACACCATAGGCTATTACCCAATGAGGTCACTTATCAGACTAATGACTATCCATAGATTCCAACACAGGTATTCCTTCCCAATACACCATAGTCTATTACCCACTGAGGTCACTTATCACTCTAAAGACTACCCACAGAGTCTAATAGATTTTCTTTCAGTATGTTTTGTTTTCACTCACACATACCCTAGGAAATTTCCCAGCAGGTCACCCATTAATAACACTACTCTAGTTCAAGAACACTTAACTACAAAGTTCTAATCAGCTAGGCTCTCAAAAATAATGGTGCACCTTGTTAACATTGGTAGTAACATTTATACTTTTAAGTATCTCTTTTCTAATAGTGTTTCACTATGAGATTTGAACTAATGAGATATTGTATAAATTTCTCCAGAGAGAACACAATAGAAAGTAGTTACTTCCTTGTGGTGGTGTAATTCCTTTGAGCTTCATCTAGTAATTGACTAGTATATTACACCACATGCAGCTTCCTCTATTCCATTTTCCTAAGATTACCCCAAAAACCATATCACCGACATCACACATTATCTCAAATAGATACATACAGTTAGGGGAAGTGACGATGGGGGAAGATGTGAGTTTTTATTTGAAAATATTAAAGGATTATAAACACTGATCATCAAAAATAAAAGGGGTATCCTTAACCAAAAATGACTATAGGGGATTTGTGATTTTGGATAAATCCTTAATGAACCTCTGGTAGAAACCTTTATACCACAAGAATATTATTATACCTTCCAAATTATCAAGATAAGGTAGGTTTTAAATAATATTTATCTTAGTATTTTCAACCTTTACTTACCTTTTAAAGACATTGTGACCAATAACTATACCTTATATGATCATGAACTAATATTTTTCCCAGTTGAAAACTAGGTTTGTCTCCAAGAATCTTCCCAAGACTAACTCCATTTTTTAAAAAATATTTTCAAATTCATTTATAAAAATATATAAATAATATACAAACACTTCAATTATCATTTCAATCATATCATAACAAATAACTATCATGCATATTTGAAAAGGGTTATATAATGTGAAAACATATTGGTAAAAGTTTTTTACAACTCCTATAAGAATATCATCTACCCTACTTATAGGGTGTGTGATGGAACAATTAATCAATTTCAATACAATATTGGTAGGATGCAGATCACCCAATATCAACTATTGGAATAATTAGTATGGGATTATATTGATACTTGACTAAATATCACATAAAAATATATATTTTACACTATTTACTAAATTGTAAGGAATGAAAAATATTCTATGATCTTTTAGTTTTGGTGAGATTTTATTTTGAATGACATCACTACACTCTTCATTGATGTTTTAAGTGGAAAATTATTCAAGATATTTATTATTTGATTTTTTAAGAGATTTAAGATATGATAAAATTTGTATCAAAGTTTTAATTAATTTAATGTTTACTTGGATCTTATTGAGAAGTCCAAGTAACTTTAGAAGTTAAGGTTTTTTCTTATTTTTTAGTTTTAGTTTTGAGGGAATGAGATCGGTGAAGCATAGTTTTTCAAAACATTGGGTATTAATTCATCCTCCTCTTAAATATTTTCCTTCCCTTTGTTCAAATTAGATTCAAAATCTCTTTATTTTTTATTTTCAAGTAATACATATGTCTTTTAGTAAAATTCAATGTTTCTTTTTTTCCTTTCCAGATTTGGGTAATTCTAGGTTTGGGTGTCCAATTTCTTCTTGAATGTCAATTAAAACCACCCTATATATTTTTCTAGGTTACTCATTGGTATGGAGACCAATTTTAGTTTTTATTGTTAAGAAATTATCTCCCATGTTGACCTCAGTGTTTCTTGAAAATTTTCATTTTTCTCTTCGTACCAACTCTCTCGCTATTTACTTACCAGATTTTATAGATCGTTCATGCAATTCTTAAAATAATTTATTTGGTACACTATGTCAGATTTGTGTATAGTATATTGGGTATCAATAATACCTATAAATTAATGAAAAATACCTTCTAAGTTGGATTTTTAATTTAATAATTAAACTATTTCTTGAGTTTGAAATTATTATTTGGGTTGTGGTAGAAAAATAAGGGCAAAAACTTATCTTAACACTCTATACTCTCTATAGGAATGATTAGGATTGTTAATATAGCCTTCATTATAAGTTCTTGAAAAGGGATCATACTTGGGTTTCATTCTAGGTCTATACCCAACAATGTTATAATCCTCAAGGGTATTGGTATGCATAAAATAATTAGGATAATAGGTATTTTTATGACCAAACATACCACAATAGTGGAATTACTCCCTA
The DNA here is from genome assembly GCA_963277665.1 of Viscum album. NCBI lineage: Eukaryota > Viridiplantae > Streptophyta > Magnoliopsida > Santalales > Viscaceae > Viscum > Viscum album. Next base: position 2,015,198,149 of record OY728130.1, on the reverse strand, counting down.
AGTGAGTTTGAATTTGAAATGAACACAGTTTGTGGATAGTTTCCTTAGATATCAGGTGTTTCTGTATTATGGATGGTTCTTCTCCTTGATCACTTGTGTTGATAATTTTGACAAATTATTAATTTTCTTTCAATTTATTTTTCCTTATTATCTGAAAAATATCATCCTAACAATTAATCAATAATTATTTTATTATAATGTTTGAGTATATTTTAAAATGTGTCCATGAGAAAATTTTAGGAAAACAGATGAATGTGTCATTGTATAATAATACTTATAAACCTATCCCATGTTTCATGGAACAACTCACCCCCATCTTGTACAAATTAAGTTATTTGTGTCTGTTTTTGATGTCATTATCCTAGGGTAAAATTTCATGAAAAAGGAATTAAAAACTGATTTCAAGTATAAAAGATCTCATCCTATAACTTGTGAAGCTAATTTATATCATTTTATTTTAGATATAATGGTAATAGACTATGTTTCAGCTCTTCATCACTAAGTCATATCAAGGGAAACTGATACACCAACCTGTAAAAGTCCCAAATGAATTCTAAAGATTCTTTATTTGGAAATACATTGAAGGATGGTATTATGGAAAAGAGAAGTGGATTAATCTCATAGTTTCTATAGTAAAGCGTGTGCCTAATTAAATACGGGTTACTCAAGACCATTTGAAAATATAACTCTCTAATACTTACTCTCTCAATTATTTCATTTACATGTTAAACATGATAAAAATTTATATTTTGTTTTCTAGATTCTTGGTTCTCAAAGCTATCTATATTTTGAATTTTATTTTTAGGAGATATAAAGTATATATCAATATTAGGATGTATTTTATCTTAGTTTTTAGACTTGGATTTTGTGTGCACACAATAATTTTTTTTATGAATTTGAAAAAACAACACATATAAGGATAAAAAAAATTAATTTTTTTATATATTTTTCAAAATTGTTCACTTGTTCCACCTCCTCAACAATGGAACCAAAAATTATGGCCCAAAGCTAAGGTCATTGACTAGGCTACATAGAATTTTTTATTTTAAACCCTATTCCAAAATAGTGAAGTGGTGAGCATAGATTGATCTATATGAAGGGTGTATAATATATTGAGTGAAGAAAAAAACACACAATAAACAATCCAATAATTTCAAAAATTAAAACATTGAGAAACATTCAACACATAGATCCTAGAAATTGGGCTAGATAATTGGGTGAAAACCTGGGTAACTTTGATTTGATGGTGTCACTTAATTCTCATTAATCTGGTTGAATAAAAAACCACCCACTAGAAATGGATGCCTACTTAATTTTTCAAGGAACAAGAAAAAGTAAGTTGGATTCTAATATTTTCATCTATGAGATCCCAATCACTAATATGAGTGTATTGATAAAATCACATAGGCTTAACTATCATTTATCCTAGGTGTTATTACCATATTTGTTTTCAAAACTTCTTATCAGATGGTTTCATAACAGATTTGTTATCAATTTTTTTTCTAAAATTCAAGTCCACATTGAATCTCATTAAGTCTAATACTTTTGGGAATAAATGTAAGGATAGAGGTGATAAGGAGGTAATCTTGTTTAGTAGTATTAACATAATTAAGGGGAGAAATAAAAAACTAACTCAATCTAATTACCCTAGAATGATTTAGGAAATGACCATTATGGAAATAGAAAATATATTCAAATAAACATTCATTCCAACTGAAAAACACACAAGAAATATAACATTCAAGTAAAAAAGCGGGTCAAGGATATTAATCAAGTATACTACATTAATTTAACAATAATATAGTCTAATATTCCCCATCATAACTGTGTTCACTTGGTACTAATGATATCAAGCTGATCTCAATGATCCATTGGTCAATTGTTCCTTTGCTCCCCTATCTCATCCTTTTGAATAAATTATAGTTCTCCATTTAATCATATTTCAAGAATTTCAGTCATAGTAACAACCCTTCACATATCACTTCTTTTTCTTTATGGAATGAAATTAACTATTAATCACCTTGGTCATGTGAAACTAGACCAAGCTCCCAAACATAATTCGTTTCTCCTTGGTTTCCATACTCATCAATAAGAATGATCTCATCCCTGGATATATTTGATGTGTATAGGGATCACCAAGAATATAATTCTTCCAAAATTTATCCAAACCATAGGAATGAGAGGCACATTTTACTTTGAAATGAGAAAATTTGATTTGGGAATGAATTTCCCCATGAATTTTTGGGGCACTCCTGAGATTCTGCAAAATCACCCGCATCTAAAATAGAAAACCCATCCATTAATTTTTGCCTACATAGCTTCCTATTAAAAATTCCCATATGTGTTTCTAGGCAGGGTGAATTTTTTAATACATGATAAATCAGTTACATCAAGCATTCAACTATGTAGTGAAGTTGGTTATATTGAAATTTTTTCTATGTGATCATTCTCCACATTTAGATACATCCCCACTATGGTATGTGGATTTTAACTACGTAGAGGTTATGTCCCATGGATTTAGTTACATGGAAAATTTAGTTCTATGTATTTTTCTATGTAGTAATTTGAATATGTGTAAATTTAGGCACATCTAGTTCAATTCAATTGTGTATCTATCCATAGTGAAAATTCAATTACATGACCAACTTTTTTTTAGACATTTTCCTACATAGACACCTTGAAGCAGAAATTTAAAATTGTATGAAATCAACAATGAAAAATTAAAAAACAAAATTTTCTTTATAATAAATGTAAAATCATTTTAGAAAAAATAGGACAATAAATAACTGAAAACATTGATTTTTACATGTAATTTATAGACTTGTAGATTGTATACTTAATTAACTATTATTCAATAATTTCACAGTTAAAGAATATTTTATCATTCAAAACTCAATGAATTAACTGAAAAAAATGTGAAAAAATGTAATAAAATGAGGCCACATCAATCATGATAAATTTTATCATGGTGAGAGCTATAAAAATTACCCTCAAAATAAAAAGATCAATTAACAAGAAGGTCTTCCCCTTAAAAAAACATCAAGCATTGGTCACCATGAAGTTCTTTCCAATGGAATCTAGACCATCCACCCTGAAGGTCCTACCCAAGGTATATATTATAGAATTACTCATTGTAGCCGAACATTAAGGCATGATGAAAGTGAACCCCATAATTATATGTATGAAAATGAACATAGAGTCCCTCCACCCAGGATTCACTATAAAGGTCCTCCCTGAAATAGAATACTACCTCAATAAGAAGTCCAACCCTTACTGAAATCACTCTAAGAGTGCCCCCATATCTAGAAGAACTCAAGAGACAAAGTATAACTACACTAAGTGACTCATCTATGATTGAAGATATATCTTATCAAACAAAGGATATTATAAGACAACAATCATCATTTATTCCAAATTTTAACCACCTACCATTTGATGTAGTAGAGGAGATTCCAACCGATCCCACTCCCCTTAATAAGGAAGCTTGGAAATGACTGCTCTGGTTAGACCAATTGGAGGAACCCCTCTCAAAAGATGAAGAGAATGCCAAATTTATAAGGAAATATATAGCTAAATAAAATATACCAGTTATGTTTTGACCAATATACACCTTTTAGTATGATATTTCAAAATAATTTGATGAGTAATACATGAATTATATTTGCCTAAATCTATGGAAAATTCTCCACTATCCCAAGAATAAATACGTGTCTTATGGGGAGTATGATAACCTTGTCAAGGAAATGAGTGAACTTTGTCACCAACTGGACTTGGATGGCCTTTTAGTTGCATGAAATCAAAATTTGGGAAGGTAATGTGAAAATCTACAACATGTGTTCCATAGTGATTTGAAGGTTCTAGACCAGTTAATTGATGATTCCATAATTGATATAGACATTAGAGGTTATGGTGAACAAAGAACATTTAATTTTACCCAAATATATATCCATCAAAAAATTACACCAAGAAATAAATCATGTAATGTCTTCTCCTTAGGCTAGGTCTTAAGCATTGGTTCCATATATGATAGCTATTTTTTTCAATAGAACCCTATCATCTCTAAATCTAAAAAGCGGTGTACTTGGTAAGAGCTAGCTATCAATAGAATCTTAGACCAAGATACCTAGAAATTTGAGTGATCCTCTAATCCGAGGAAATAGAATCCCTAAGTTTTAGAATAACCCTCAGTGGAAAGTAACTCATACTCAAATTATGCACCACATCTGACTTGTGATTAGATTAAATCACAAAAAATAAAGAAGATATCTATAATAGTTACCTAAGTGAAAATATGGGAGAAACCCTAGCCCATAATATTGGTGAAAGTTTTATCACCACCACCACCCATAGGCTTATAAAATCCTTAGAAAAATTAAGATATAATGGTGGAATGACCAAGTCCACCCCAACCCATAGGTTAATGGGCCTTTATATTACCACCTTATATTCCCCAATAAAAATTGATGTTATCCAGGCTGTGAGGACCCTCTTAGGACAAACCCTTATAGTTTTTTCCCACTATACAACCCATACTTCTCATTGGGAACACATTTAGTTATGATTAATAAGGACTATCTTAGGATCACCCTCCATAAATCACTTATAGGGGAATATCAAGAAGAGAAGGGAAAACCTAAGTGGCCATAAAAAAATGATCAACCAAAATGGAATATGTTAAAGAATATTTTGACTTGTATCTTGATATATATTTAGAAGGTAAAAAATATACTTAACCTTATATTGAGGATATTAAGTCCATAATGCATTATGAATTAGTGAATCTCATCAGCATTCACCCTGTAGATAACTCAAAGAACAATTTTGATGTTTAAGAACATGATATGAGTTCTATGTCTGAAATACGGTACACACAAAAACACTCAAAGAAGGTGTTCATACTTGGAAATATAGAAAATTTCAAAATTTTGGTGATCCTTCGAATTCTCATCTCCCACCTCTTTGATAATCTCCAGTAAAAGAAAAGGGGAAGAGTGTGGCCGCATCCCACCTACCACTTGAAGAAATAGAGGCTCCTAATGTCAAGGAAAGGTTTTCCCAGTATAAAGTTTTGATAGGGTAATTGAGGAGATTCAATGATAAATTACTTAGGGAAATATTATTTTTGATTATAACTTATAGGTGGAAATGAATATTTCTCCTTCGATGGATCTTCCCTAACCTAAGAAAACTGCCCGACCTGTGAGGGTAGAATCTAATCATATAATAGGATATTGGTTCTGGAAATATGTGTATATAAAACATGTGGCTAAGGAATATTAGGAAATATATCCACTGAGGTGGTGGAAAAAGCTATTTTAGGTGATCCACCATAGACCAAATCCTTCTAAACATCAATAATAGACACATGTGAACCAACCATACCAGGCTTCACTTTCTACCTATATTAACATGTCTTCCTAACCAATAATAGTACAAAAAATTATTGACTCCATTGATTCCTCGGTGTCTCAGATGAAATCCATGTAAGGATGATGCATACTAGTATAGTCATATATAAAACCATATCATGAATGGGTTTATGTGACTCCTCCTCTTTCCAACTTCACAAACTCAACCTTCCCAATCTTCAATAACACCAGCTCAAATGGCCCCAAGGCCTTCTTTTTTTATTTATTCTTGATAACCCCCCTTTTAAGGGATAAGGGGGAACCCTTAAAAGGCCCATAGAATCATAAATTACATGGACTATAGGCTCAGAATATTACATTAACCAAAGATCTTAGGGAATTCAACCAGACTATCTACAAGGAACTGCCCCTCCCTAGCATCTGTATCATGATAGTAGCTCTCCACCTTCATATGGCCATCTGGCCAGGCTTCCTGTGCAATAACAGGCTGGTCTTGATGGTATAACCATACCCTCTCATTCTAAAAAATCCATTTGGTTCTGCTCTGGTGAGTGCACCTGCTTTGAATCCTCTTTTGGGGATGCTCCTTTTTTGTAGTGTGTCTGGGGCAACTGCATGTGGCCTGAAGGCCTTGAGGTAGCCTGAAGGCCTTAAAGGTGGCCCAAAATCCCTACTGACCCATAGGCCTAGGTGGCCCGAAATCCTTAAGGACTCCAAGCCCAAACCGGTGGCCCAAGGTGAATAGTTCCAACTGTTATAGTACTGAATAGTACCTGCTATAGTATTACTATAGTACTCGCACAGTGTATAGTTCTACTACAGTACCTATACAATGTACAATTCTGCTACAGTACCCGCACAGTGTACAGTTCTGCTATAGTCCTGCTACAGTGCCTGCTATAGTACTGCTATAATACTACTACAGTACCCCCTGGAAATATGCCTCTACCTGGTTTTGAACCTGGGTCTTTTGGATGCACTTAAGGATACCTCACCAACTGGGCTGAGGCTCACGTGCTCTTTAATAGCACCAGAAACCCAAAGAAACACCTGAAACAATTTGTGTCTTAGTGTGGCCCTATGGTGGGAACTCTCAAGTAGTAATAAGTATCCAAACTCAAATAACATATGAAAAATATAGAAGTACCAAAATTCATCTGATATAGAAAAACTTTATATGGATCCGTTTCAGGTTGGGAAGACCTCTTTCAATAATTTATTTACCAGTCTATCTCCATTCTGAGAAACTTTACCATCATCAATCTCTATAATTGTAATAAGTGATAGAATGAAGGGGTCTTATATTTCATTTATATATTAAATGGAATAACCTAATCCTTGAACATGAAACTCCTAGAACAGAAAATGATGGATATTTTCATAGATAATGTCTAAGATAATTTTCAAACACTATTGATACATCTATAATATCTATGAAGATTCTAGGAGTTTACAGTAGTTTTAAAAAGGTTGAAATATACTATTTGATTATTGAAGTCCAAATCTTAGGTGACATTGGAAGCATAATAAAAGAGGGTTGGAAAAGAAAAAAAATAGAAACAATTATATTAAATCTAGCTCTAACACCAGCCTTAGTGCTCAAAGTTGCACAATATCATAAAATACCTCTATATAAATGGTAGAAACAACAAAAACATCCCAAATAAGAGAGGAAAAAGGAGTAGAGGAATCCAATATACAAATATTAGATGAATAAATTGTTTTATTTCTAAAAAGATAAAGTCATAGTAACCTTTATTTATACCATGAAAAAAACTTTCTCAAGTTCCTATGGTCAGAAATCCCAATAAAATTGGTCTCAATGATTTCTAGGATTATTTCCCCTACCATTGGATACTAAGGCACAAAATATATGAGTTATTTATCTTTAAATACATCATCTATAATATGATTGATTTTGAGAAAGTAAAATTGGAGAAAACCTATGACATGGGTAATTTTTGTCTCCACCATCCCACTAGTAGAGGAGGTATAATGATAGGTAGTTCAAATTATGGGAGCAAAAAAATTCGATGACTGAATGACTAAGAAATTAGTTAATTCAAAATATATTATACATAGGGCACAACTGAATCAAAAAGTTGTTACCCTAGTTCCCTATGTGATAACTGATTCAACTAATTTTTTCATCACAATATTCAAAAATATAATTTTCTAATATCCAACATATCTAACACAATTTTAAATACCCATTTCTATATGGGTTGGGGAACTTAGAAGGAATTAAATTTTTTGAATTTTTGGGCGAGTCTTTTTGAGAACTGGGAATCCGAAAAGTATTATGTGAGTCTGAGAATTCTAAATGAGGTGTTTTGGATATGGAACAATTCTCATGAGGTAGTCTGGAAAATCAAGTGAGAAATAATGAGGGGATGAGGTGAGAAAGATGCCTACTTTTAGTATCCTGCAACCACTAGCCAGATGGAGAGATCTTATTAGCTCACTGTTGGGTTGAGTAGTGGCCCCCCATGTTGGATAGAGCCAATGAATAGCTAGAGAGTCCCATTTTCTTGCTAGTGGGGTCTTTTTTAAGTGGGAAAATTACTAATTCCCCCCCCCTAAAATTTTAAGAGGTGGATCCCTTTATTCCTTTTTTGTGTGTGTTTGAAAACCCCTTATCCTCCCCTATCCTCCCTTCACACCCCTTAGATTTTGGGTGTTCTCATTGATTTTTTTGGTGATTAAAGATAAGATCTAACCTTCATTGACCTCCTTTCATATCCTCCTTCATTTTCCTCTGTTTTTTGTTTTTACTGGTTATGGATTTGATAATTATTTCAACTTGGGATGGAGAAACCATCTTAATGAGATAGGTCATTTTCTAATCCTAGATAAAGGGAATCTCATAACACTATCTTCATTTGGTTTCTCATCAATTTGACAAAGGTATGACTTCATATGTATTTTAATAGGTCTTTACTTTAATTTAAATTAAATTTAATGATGAATCTGAGGAGTATGATATGAATTTTTCCCAAAATAGGTATGGGGGTATGGGACCTATATCCGAGAGCCATTGGTCATGGTTTTGATGTGGTGGGAGTACCCAATGAGGGTTTTTTCATAATAAGTGAGACTTTTTAATTATTTCCAACACCAAGATCAACATAATCAGGGTGGGTGAAAAAAAGTTGGTCGAGTGTATCGGCTCTAACAATGTTAACACACTCATGGGGGAGGGATCCAAAACTAGAAAACAAGGAAAAATGAACATCCTAAGAATTTCTAGTCAAAAGAAAATTAGCTACCTTGTTGCCTTCTCACCATGTGTGGGTCAGCTAAACCTACCCATTTAGAAAGAGATTAATTATCCGGATAACATAGATGATACTCCATGTTGGTGGAGGCCTACCTTTGAAGAGAATTTAATATAATCAGGGAATCCATCTCCACCACCTCTAGGTTTAGGTTCCTATCCCAGCATAGCTTGATTCAACTAAGTAAATCACTAGCCTCCACCATGATAGAGTCACCATGGTTGTAGGTAGAAGATAATGTAAGAAAAAGCAAGCCTCTATCATTATGCACCAAACCTCCTAAATTTCAAGAAGAAACCCAAGTTTGGATGCTATAATTTGTGATATAGATATCAAGGACATCTATGAACTATGAGAAACCTCATGTCTAAACTTATTCCTTGCACACCAGATGCTCTAGAATCCTACCACTAAAAATACCACTCTCACTTTTTGTTTATTATTCCTTAATCTTTTAAATTAAAAAAAATTGTATGTTTTTTATAATGTTGAAATAATTAATTATAAATGGTTTGTGTTTAATTTTTATATTTGTATCATGATCTAGATGATCAGGGTGTTATGTGAAGCATGGGTGAGGCATGGAAGCAACAGCCAGGCTGCGAGTTAAAATGGAACGGATTCTTTAACAAGGTAGGTGGTACTGAAACTTTCTTTATGGAATTTATATAGTTCATTTATATGTTTGGGTATGTGTGAGATCAACATTGAATGTGTGACCCTTATTATTAATTAAAAATATTTCTTATTTTAAATTGAAATGTTAAATTTAAATTAAACTCTCTATATGATAGAACAAAGTTCCTAGGCCACCACAAAACTAGTGCACTAGCTTTACATCCCAACCATCGATGGTTGAGGCCAAGAAAAAATGAGTTCTCTAGGAACATGGATTTTCTCTTAAGGGGTGTGATTGGACTAATTATGAATTAGTAACCCTAGGTTAGGTACCCTCATCCCCCACTTTATAGAGGTGTGGATCAACTTAGACTGACAATCCAAATAGGCCTTAGAGAACCTTCCTATTGGTTATGCGAGACTTCTCCTGGAGGAAATTTATGAGTTGGTTTTGATCATACATAATGTATGGTAACATTAACCTTCAAATAACTTAGATCCATTAGTCTTGGTGATCTTTATTATGGGGTGATCGGTCCTTTCCCTTGAGATGTTTTTTCCTAGGTGTTTAGACAATGGGAAGGATGAATGAGTTGAGTGGGAAAACCAACCTGGATGACCTTAGACCCTAATATGGACCATGATATATCTCTCTAGACCATATCCTATGAGGATCAACCTTATGTCCATGAGGCTATTCAATGATTATGATACCATTTATGGGAATGATGTCCTCTAAGCATTAGGTGATGACCCATGGGTCTAGATGAAGATCAAAGACCCCATATAGAATGCCTTATTTATGTAATGAATTAGGGTAAAAAATAAGGTTTCCCAATGACTAAACAACACTGTAATGGTGCATCCTATGATTTTAGAGATAACCACTGGTGTCTCCTTAGAATCCAAGTCTTGGTGTGATCCTTGGATGACTTAGTGTGGGTGGGTAAGGCATACGACCGACCCTCACTTATTTTATATTCCATATATTGCATGGAATATGCCTACGGGTAGGTGTGATATGATACATATAGAAAACTCACTTAGGCTGTTCCATTATGATAAATCAAAAACACCATTGTAGGGTGTTGTATGATCCTAAATAGAAAAAACCCCACATAGTTTGGTCGGTGATACTATGTGGAAAAAACCACTTGTAGGGGTGTCTCTGATACTAAATAAAACACCCCTTATAGGGTGGTCTGTGATACTAATAGGGGGACTTCCATGGATTTGGATCTAGGAATATTTTTTCCTATTAGGATGGAACATTACCTAGGTTTATATTGTGGGATAAAGCATTCACCAGGTCATTATCATGTACAATGGGTGGATCAAGCCTTTAGTTTTTATCTTCTATATACCAAGGTAGCTTAGACCTGAGGTTTTTACTATGGTTGGAATGGTCATTGCAATGTACCCAGAGACACTATGACATTGGAAGAAGTAGGCTTGGTCGATCAATGCCATAGAATCGAGGATCGACAATGTTTAATTTATTTACTTATTTTTTATAATTTATTTATTTATTTATATGTGAATGTAACATGAATATATCACTAAATTTTTGGTTATGCATGAAACTACATTAGTGGTTCCCTACTGAGTTACATACTCACACCCTACTCCGGACACCATTAAACTTGGATACCCAAGTAGTATCTCACATGGCTACATGTATAGGTTGTTCATAGGCATAGGGATGCAAGGTCAAGAAGGATAGCTCAGATGAATATATTGGAGACTCAGATGAGGTTATTCTTGAAGTGGGAAGTAGGAACTTAATTTTATTTTATTTATTATATTTTTTCTGTATATGTGATCATCCCAGTGGATTATTTGAATTTTATTCTTGTATAACCACATCCCATTTCATTATTTCATATTTCCATTTTTGTTATCTATAATACCCTGATGTAATGGATGTGCTTAAATTTTGTTTATTTTCAATTTTATTGATAACATGATACATGGGATATAGTCTCCTCACCATAACACCCTAGAGCCCTTCTATTAGTTGGTATCCTCTGGAATATGAGGAGGCATGCCTGAGATCACGTATTGTCACCAGTATAATAACTATTTTTAGTGATCTTGTATGGGATGTTAGAAAGTGGTATCATAATGTTTATTTTTTTAATAATTAGAATACAGTATCTAGGTGATATAGGAATGTGTTGGAGCATGTGAAGGATATTAGACTGGTGCATTATGAACACTTTTTTCTGGAAAGAAGTCCAGTTTACTATGGGATTGGGATTTTTATTCTTGATACGTGATGTTATGGTTATATGATTTCACCTCTCATGATTCACATGATGTTTGAGGTTTATGATTTATTTTGTATTTAGATTTTAGATCATGGATACAAGATGTTTCTACATGCATCATTCTCAGCACTTAGGGATTTGCATGAAATGTATGCCTACCTATGTGTGATTTTACCATCGACACTAGAGTCCAAACTATTTAAAGTTTCAAAAACATCTCATATAATTTTTTCCCATATAAGTTATTAGTTTAATTTGATTCAAATGGACTTAAATATGTATATGATTTATTCTAATGTAAATTCTTATGGATATATGATGAGATTCTCATTGATGAAGGAGAAACAATCCCTTAGTGTATGGGATATGTGGTGACCCTAGTAGGCTAGTATAAAAACTTGATTCATTTATGATAACCCATTTAGTTTTATGTGTTCATTGGATTACCTTATGATAAACCCCTTGTGATTGACTATTATATAGGTTCAATTATTTAAAGGGTCAATAAAATCCTATATTGTGTTTTTCCATATAGATTGGAATGAAATTCTACTTAACCAAACCATGTGGTTATGCTTACTTGATATAGGTCATCTAGGGTGATTCCATCATATATATGTATAAATGATGACGAATGAGATTGTGATTCTTGAGAGGGTAATCCTGTGTGTAGATGCTCGATGAGAATCAATGCCCATGAGTAGGTTGATGAGTTGGCATGTGATGTGGGTTCTATACTTATGTAAGACCATATAGTGGGTTTTTAGCATGATTGACGCCTTAAGGTTATGTGATATGAGAACAAATACATTAATTTTGAGCTTTGGTTGATGTGAAATTACATTCTTCGGCTAGGTATGGAGGACTTAGTAACCCTTATAAGGGACTCAACTTTTTAGTGTGACTGTGTGTAGTGCTATATGTGATGGTGACCCACATAAGGGTTTAGTCTAGGTTGTGAGTATCCTTATACATGTAAAGTAATTTAGATTATTTATATTTTATAATCTATGAATGAGAGGTTCTATTGAGATGGTTATGCCTTATATTTTCTTGAGTTGTGCACCTTGAGCGTCCATCGCTTTCGGTACCAAGGTCTATTTTAAAGGGAATAAAAATTTAGGAACCTGAACCTATCATTTATAGATGTGTTTTAGTATATTGTGATATTATGGACAAATTCTTGTGTTTATAAAATTAAGATTTGTACTATAAGTTGTGGGATAGACTGTGAGACAAGTTAAGTGATTGATTTTGAAGAGGAGTGCCTGAGGTGATCCTGGTTGGTCAGGAGTAACATTCGGTAGAAAAAATATTGATGGTTTTGGATGGAGAGCCGTGGATTATTTGCGATGCCATGCCTTTATGGATGAATCATCTTGGATGCCTCATGTTTGATTATATTGATATTACTTGGAGGATGGTAAGCCTGGTTTGATGACATGAGACTCACAAATTTGTTATTTGGGATGTGTTAGTCATAAGAGAGCATGTGACTACTATGTTTCATTGAAGCTGAGTTAATGTGATATTCAGGCATCGAACCTGTGTAGTTATTAATCATTGATGTCTATGAGTGGGTTAAGGATTAGTGGATCTTTTGAGCGTGCACTAGCCAAAAAAGACTTTTATGTCAAAGGTTTAACATAGGTTTTTATATATTCACCATTATTTTTTTATATCATTTATTTATATAACTGATGTGAAAAAATTCTAGGCAGTTTTTCCAAAATGTTTTTTAAATAAATTATGTCAAAAATAAAATTTTAACATCAATTAGTTGAAAATAAACATTAAAAACTCATTTTTCACATCAATTAACATATAACTTTTGTGAAAGATAAAATTTCCCATTATTCTAATGCGATGTTCCATTTTTTATAGACAACCTTTTATATTTTCAATTTCCACCTAAAATTTATGATTTCATGGTTTTCTTTTCAATTTTTATTTATATGTTTTTACACTCCACACGTATTCATTTTAGATCAATTATTTTGATCATCATCATCGTTCCCTTGATTCAAATATTTCTATTTTCATTATCATTCTAGTAATTCTTCTTTCAAAAATATCATCATTGTCTTTATAATTATTTTCACAAGATTTATATTTTTTTAGGATTTTTTTCTCAACTGATAAAAGTTTTAATGATTTATTTTTTTATAATGAATAATCCTTATTTATATTATATGAAAATTATAATGCTTCCATAAGAGTCTAAAATTCCATCAAAGTCACAGATGTAGATGCCACATGAGGTCTCTACTACAAAGAAAATTATATCAATGAACACTACAACAATATTTCAAATTAAATCAAATATTTAACTTTTTTTTTCTAGATTTCATTTGGTTTCAATAAATTTTTACCTTTTATTTATCTTGTATTTTCATTATATGGGGTCATCATCATTTATTTTTTTTAAAAAATAGATAATTGTTTATTTCAATTATAAAATAAATGATGTAAAAGAATAAAATAATATTTTTAACATTAATTATAATAATATATATTAAAAAATATCTTTTTTTAAATCACTTATAATAATATCACCCAAAAAACCGAAACTAAAAACCTAAAAAAAATAATGTAAAAAACCTATTTTTGTACTAATGGTGGCTTGTGAGGAGAAACACAAGTGATTTAGTGTTAGAAACTTATCTAGGTTTTTCAAAAATAGTGGATTAAGTAAGTAAATATAGTAGGGAGTTCATCATATTCATTTTGAGGGTATGGCTCTCATTATTGAGTTTAATTATGGTAGTTTCTGTGGGTGATGTTTCCGTAAGTCGGGAATGGGTGGAAAATAATGTTTCATATTGGTGCTTGGGTATGATCAGGTTAGAAAATTTCTAGGCATCATGTGTGTGGATGTATGGATAATGGGACATGGTGTTTGAGTTTTTAATATAATGGGATATGATAAGGACACACATATTATAGGGAGTCTCCTATTGGTCACAGGTGATGTGACCTTCATGTTGAGAGGGTTGTTGGTGCGTGAGATCATTCTTTGTATGATAATTTTGGAATTTGAGTATTGATGAGTAGATTAATCCAATTTTATTTAGATGTCTTGGTGAATTATAGATTTAAATTCAGAGGTTATTTTAGATAGAGTTTGAGCATTAGATTCTGGACCAAGATGGATTTGAAGAAATTCAAGAATTATTCAGATCAGTGCTACATCGATGATCGTAGTATGGAATGACATCGATTTTGATTATTTGAGGATCCAAATATATAATTCCACTAATATTAAGGTATGGAATTTAGTGTGTGTGTTTTATAATACAATTTTATTCCTTTAGGAGTGAAGTCATCGAGATCAAGAGTTTTTAGTAATGCATTGGTGGGTGTAGTAGAGCGTTTCATGATAGGTTAGACAAAAGAGGTTTTACTTATGTTTTTAGCATTTAATTGGATAAATTTGGATATAAACTATATTTTCTATGTTATATTTGGTATGAAAGATTCTCTTTAAGGTATTACTTGGGATATATGAGTTTAATTTCATAGTAGGGAGCACCACAAGCATGGTGGTTAGTGGTATGATGGAACTTGGGTGTCTTGGGATGGACGAGTGCCATAGAGTTCCATATTGATGTTTTAGTGATAATAATGAGTGATGGAGTAGGTATTGGTGCATGGTACGCCTTAGATTTGGATATGCACTATGGAAGTGTGTTGGGAACTCAAGGAGGGAAAACAATTTTTTTAGATTGAATTAATAACTTATGAAGATTGTGATATACTAATGAAATACCGTTGAGGCTTTTAGAGTGTGAGAAGTGTTATCATGGAGAGTTTTTAACAACCCAAATCTATATAGGTTGGTAAATTTATAAGAAATTTGTATTTTTGAATTAGTGGGTCTATCATTTAGAGAACTAGGGATCATAACTACATTCAAAGAGTTTAAAAATTTTAAAGGAGGTAGAATAAGGCTCAAGAGGTAGCATGGAGGATCGAGTGAGTGATAGAGAGGGGATTGGGTGAGAAGGATATTTATTTTTAGTAGAATATATCTATTATCTAGTTGATGGGAGCCTATTGGCTAGTCAGTGGGATGTGCAGTGGACCCCATGCGTGCTGGCAAGGACACCAACTAGCTGGTGAGGTCTTTTTAAGGGAAAAAATTACTAATTTTACCCCTTGTAATTTTAATTGGGGTAGCCCCTCCTTCCTCTATATTTTGTGTACACGACAACCCCCACTCCTCCCCTATCCTACCTTTAGACCCCTTAGATTTGGGGTGTTATCATGTAATTTTGTGGTGATTAAAGATAAGATATAAAATATATTGTCCTCCTTCTATATCCTCTGATTTGTTTTGATTTTTATTTATCCGAGTTAGGAATTTTATGATGATTTCACCAAATGATAGTGAAATCATCCAAACAAGATAGGATTTTTGATCAGCCTAGCTATAGGGCATACCATAACACTTTCTACATGCAATTTATTTGTGATTAACCGAGGGTATGTCTTGTAGGTTTTGGGCATAGTGGAAGCGTCCTTTTAAGGTATAAACAACTTAGTTTTTAGTCATAAATCATGTGTAATCATTGGTTTACATGATCATGAGATCATATAAAACAAAAATTATAGATTAATGAAATATATTAATATTATAGAATTAGAGGGAGAGGATCTTCAAATGTAATTTATAATTAATGTATAAGTAGATAGATAATTACTTCAATTTATAATTCCACTTTTTTATGATATGATGAAATAGATTTCATTACATAATCATTGAGTTATAGGATTCAAGCAAATAATTCCTCTAGAATTGATCCACATGTGCACCACAATCTCTTATCAACACTATTGAATCACCAAGTACTAGAATGAATGATCCTAATCACTTTCATTATTCATGGTTAACTATAGTAATTTTCTTCTTAAAGAGGGAGAAATCATGGTGCCCTCTTGAAGATGTGAGAGTGGAGGAAGAGATAATTATTTATATAATTACAGATATATCTCTAGATATATCTATATATATACATCTCTAGATATATCTCTAGACATATTTATAGATACATATCACTAGATATATCTCTTATTAGTCATGGACACCCAAAAATTAACTTTAGTAAAGTAATATATTTATATATAATTTGATATAATTAGATATTAGTTATGGTAGGTCTAGGGTTGGAAAATTAAACACAAGACCTTAACCATTTCTAATATTCTTAATTATCCCCATGTCAATTAATAATTATTGTAATGTCATTAAACTCTTGACATTCACAACACATTAATAATATAAATAAATATCAACTATTTCTAATTGGACCATTAAGCTCGGTCTGATTTCCCTCATCAACATTTATTGATCCTCAAATAATGAACATTTAATTAAAATAACATCATTTCATTATATATATGATAATTCTATTACATATTATAATTATCAATCTTGAAAACTAATATTTATTATTTACAATTTAACTTGGTTTATTCATTTGAATAACTTGTGGTTAAATTATAGAGATCAACCAAACATAAATAAATATTATTTATTATAACTTATTACATCCATCATATTAATTTAAATGAGATTATGGATACACTTATTGTGTGACCCTCTAGGTTTCCTTCTTAATGACATTAGGCATAACCACCTAAAGTCTAAGGTTAGCATCTAGAAACACTCCAAGGAACTCATAAAGAAAATTTTTAATGTCATAATGAAACCCAACCTATTATGAATGATTACCATGTAATATAATCCCTTTATCATAATATATCTAATCAAATAGGTTTTATACCAGTTCCATCGACCTATTTACTTGATTTATCTTTATTTGACTTTCCATAAATGAACTCACCCACTAAACACCATGTAAATGGATTTATACAGGTAAATCTATTATATCAAAGGACCTAAGATATAAAATTAAATTATAGGATAGAAGGGATAAATCCTTTCTTGCATTATCCATTAATATAATATCACTCGTGACACACCCAACATACCCTACTAGGCTGCGAACATATGTCGTTATGGTTTTCATCAATACATTAAAGTGTGTGAGTCATGATATCCATTAATGATAATATTAAAGTCTAAGGATCAATAAACATGACCACATATAGTAATATCCATTGACACATAGAAATATAGATCTCCTATTTGAAAAGTCTATTATCATAACCTTATATATTGGATATCACTAAGGGAAAATACCATGATGAGGTGTCAGAATGTATTATGAGCCTCATATCCATAATATCCTATATCACATGTGTCCCATTAGACAATATCATCTAGTCATAGAATAATATTGAAGAATAATGTCGTGGCACCTCTTGGTTATTATTATAGAGAAGAACTTACATAAACTTTCAGTGAATCATATATTCTTATGACATTATCACATAAAAATATCATATAGATAAACAATAATAATGTGATAATAAAACTTCATTAAAAACATGTAATCAAGTACTAAACAAGTTGGCTCTAGGGCACCAACTCCAACAGACTCCCACTTTCACTAAATCCAACTAAAAACATATTTTAGTTCACTAGACCTCACATGATAATCATGCCTCTATTGAGATAAATCCCTGATCTAGGGGTCTGCCATGCTTTCATCCGTGGATTCTTGACTCACTGTAACTTTATCTCATTGAGAAAAATATTTCAAGAGATGAAACCTACAATGTATGTGCTTTTTCCTTTAGTGTGACCCTATATCCTTGGGGAGAGACACTACTGAAGTGTTATCACAGTAAACTGTGATATAGTATTCACTACTAGTTACCACATCAAGCCCTTAGAAAATGTTTTGAATCTATACTGCTTCCTTGGATGCATCATAAGCCTCAATATACTCAAAATATAATATATAATCAGTGAAAATTCATTGGTTTAAACTCTTCCATCTCACAACTCCTCCATTGAGACAATATATATATATATATAATGTGACTTTAGATCATTCTGATATTTCTAAAAGATAGAATCATTATAACCCCTAATAATTAACTCTTCATATCCTTCATACACCAAGAACATATCCTTTGTACACCTTAGATACTTAAGTATAGTCTTGAAAGCAGTCTAATTCTATTATCCTAGATCTTCTTGATATCTACCGACAATTCCCAAATCATAGGTAACATCAAGCCTCATACATAACATGTAAAACATGATGGATCTTATCCCTAAATAATATGAGATATTACTCATTCTCTATCTTTTGTCTTGTGTTCGAGGGAATATTTTTTGAAAATATGTATACCATGTGAAATTGGAACCAATCCTCTCTTAGATTGTTCCATACTGAATCTATTCAGTATCTGATCAAAGTATATACTTTGAATTAGTCTAATAAAACTCTTGGTTCTATAACTCATGATCTTGATCCCTAGAACATAGGCTGCTTCACCTATGTACTTTATAGAGAATCAATTTATCAACCACACCTTAACCTCTTGTAATATTATTATATTATTTACAATTAGTAATATTTCATCAACATATACTACTAGGAAAAATTCATACTCCCACTAAACTGTTTATAAACACATGGCTCACATTCATTATTAATGAAACAAATTTTTTTAACGGATTCATAAAAATGAATGTTTCATGACTTGGATTCTTCCTTTAATACATAGATGTATCTCTTCAACTTTCATACCTTTTTGGAATTTTATAGAGTCACAAACCCTTCAAGTTGTGTCATATACACATCCTCTTGAAGGTCCCTATTAAGGAATGTGGTTTTGAAATCCATTTTCCAAATCTTATAGTGATGGTAAGATGCGATGAAAAACAAAATTACGATGGATTTAAAAATGGAAGCTGGGGAAAAGGTTTCATCATATTTAATGCCTTGGAATTTTATAAACTCTTTATCCACTAGCCATACTTTATCAGTACTTACTTTACCTTCCATGTCCACCTTTCTCTTGAATACCCATTCACACCCAATTGGTTTTACATAAACTAGTGGATTGATCAAAACCCAAACCTAGGTTTGATATATGG
Organism: Viscum album; assembly: GCA_963277665.1. NCBI lineage: Eukaryota > Viridiplantae > Streptophyta > Magnoliopsida > Santalales > Viscaceae > Viscum > Viscum album. Next base: position 2,015,178,597 of record OY728130.1, on the reverse strand, counting down.
AATCCATCTCAAAATTCATGGATTATTTCCATCTTTCAAATTTTGAGCTCTATAATTCCCTTTGTAGTGAGAGGATCATCATTGTTAACCTATAATGACCCATTATCATCAGTGACTAGAAAAACATATCTCTCTAGTTCTTTTAAATCTCTAGAACTCCTATGAATCACCTGTGTTTTAGGAACATTCTTTTCCATGGGGACTTGTGAAATTTGTTCTTATACCAACTCTTGTGTATGTGGAGCATAAAATTCATTGAATTAAATATTTCTCCCACTATCCTCCCAGCATATGTGCTCCCTATTAATAAATATGGCCTATCTTGTGACATTTACTTTCTTGTATGAAGGTTTGTATAGATAATATCCCATTTTCCTTGGGATACCCTATAAAATACACTTTGTGTCTCAAGGTTCTCATTTTTTTCTTGATCTAGGCTTAAAAACACCTCACAACACTATGCATGTACATGTGATAAAACATGTTTCTTTTCACTCCATAATTTAAAGGGAATACTATTTTCATCTTTAGTTGGTACTCGATTTAGTATGTATAATTCCATTTATAATACACATCCTCAAAAGAATAATGGAAGACCTGTGTGACTCATTATTTACCCTACCATGTCCAAAAAAATAATGTTCCTTCTTTAACTAATACCATTACACTAAGGTGTAGTGATTTGAGATAAAATCCCGTACTCCTATAGAAAGTAAATAAAGTCTTGGTTAAGATATTCACCACCTCGATCTGACTGAAGTTTCTTTATATTTTTACCAAGATGATTCTCAACTTGATTTTTTAACTCTTTAAAAATCTAGAAGGATTTAGACTTATACCAAATTAATTATATATAACCATACCTACTCATGTTATCAGTAAAATTAATAAAGTATGACTATCCATATCTAGACTATACTTGAAAATGTCCACACAAATTAGTGTGTAATAGTTATAAAAGCTCTATGAACCTTTAATATTATCCATTGAATGGTGGTTTAGTCATCTTACCATGTAAAAAATAATGACATATTTCAATTGGATTAATCTCAAAAGATTCTAAATAACCATCTTGATAGAGATTTGTCAAATGCTTCTCATTTGCATGACCAAGTCAGCGATTCCATAACTAGGTGTTATATGATTCACTAATGTTTATTTTGATATCAATTTATAATATTCGGTTTTCATAATTTAATATAAAAAGGCCATTATTCAATTATTCTATACAAAAACACATGCTATATTTATAAAAGTTGCAAACTTTAATTCCAAAGCTAAAATCAAATCCATCCATATCTAAAAGGAAATATAAATAATGTTCTTGGAAACACTTGGAACATAATAAAAATTCTTTAAAACTAAAATAATTCTTATTGATAATGGGATATGGTAGTATCTAATGTTTAGAGAAGCCGACCTCACTCCATTGGAAACCAGTAAATTTTCCCCATCTATGGTAATATTATAAAATCTACTTGGTTAATATATTTGGATATAAATGTTAGAACCACTAGAAGTATCTAATACCCAACTTATAGATATGGAAATATTACAATAAATAATTAATGCACCTAAAGCTTCACTTTTCTTCTTTGGCTGGGTGTAATTTGTCTTCCATTGGCCCTACTTACCACATGAAAAACATTTAATATCCCATTCCTCTCATTGCCTATAGATATTCTTCTTCTTTTAAGGATGGTGCTTGGGATACATAGACTTGGAATAATTATTTGGTGACTTTTACTCATTCTTCTTACTCTTATTTAACTTAAGGATGATGGTTTTGTTATACCCCATGTCTTTATCAACTTAGAAAATAAGTGTAAGTAGTTCAGAAATTGTCTTATAACTATTTCTCATATTATAATTCATAATAAAAATAGAGAAGGTTTTGGTAAGTGAGGATAGAATGAGATATGTGCATAGTTTATTAGGGATATTAAAACAAAAGATGTCTATTCACTCAATGTATCCAATCTTACTAACCACATGATCCCTAGCTAGCAACAACTCTCTAAGATTGAATGATAATAGTGAATTGGAGATCTCATATCTCTCTGATCCCACCTTCTCCTAATAGAGATTCTTATGGTGGGAAATGATGCTATGCACATACATATCCTCACATTTCTTTAAAATCTCATTGAAAATGGAGTATAGAATGAAAAATTGGAACTATATTGAATATTACACATGATTTAAATATAGATACACTTTTTATTCATTATCCTCTTTAGAAATGGACTTAGAAAGTAGGGTTTCCAACATGTAAAATTTCTGTTCACGGTATAGTATAACACGCAAGAACCTATAACATTCCTAGAAATTCACACAAGTGAGAAGTTTATCCATCTCAAGTATGGATCACAGTGATATTTTTAATGTTGTTTGATTTTAAATTTCTAAAAATTAAGAGAATATAATTAATACTTGTTTTTATTATATTAACAAATTAAAACTAAATTACATTAATCTCCCACTATTTTTTAAAAACTAATATTTATCTCCATTGGTTTAAAGATATCTTATCACTTAGACATTCTAGTGTAAAGGATCCATATTCCCCTTATCATAACCAATACTTGGTCCCATCAAGCTATTTGAACGGTTTTATGTAGGCATAACTTTGCAACTACATTAACTAATAGTTCTTTGATCCATTTAGTGGAGTCCCCATTACTAAAATCACGTTTTAATGATTTCCACAACAGTTTCCTCTTAGTTACACAAAGTTCTTCTAGGAAAGTCAACCCTTGATGCAGACCAAGTTATGTCAACCCAAAAATCAAAGCTTAAAGTTTCCATGATAATTGAAAGAACCCCAACTTTGGTTGGTCAAATAATTTAAAATATAAAGTTGTTTTAACTTTAGTAGTGGGAGGATATACCAAATTAATATTTTAGTTGAGTAGTTTTTATCAATTATTATTTAAGATAATTTTACCATTTACATGATTTGTTCATATTAAGTGGATTTTACTTAAGTGATAAACCATGTATGATAAAATATTTATGCATAATATAGTTATAATTTATTCCATATTTCATTCTTGTTAATTCATTTATTTGGTGATCAAATAGTAGTCACAAACATCAATAATTCACCATGAAACTAATAGGAATAAAATATAAGTTGAATGATCATGAGATTATCTAATGGTTAGTTTATATAATAGACGGTATAAAAAACATAAACCCTTGGGGAGAACACACCTCGAACCATAAATTGGTGTAGTTTCCTAGGTTGGATTGACCACTAGGAGGCGAGGGGTGAATCAGGTATTTATTTTTAAAAATACATTTTTCTTTCTAATTAAACCTCTTAAACTTGTTAAGGTTCTCGAACCACTCAATATTATATCTCAATATCACTTTGTGTGCAGTGGTAATAATAGAGAGTTCATCACACAATATTTATAGGGTTCAATACAAAGACCTACTATTTTTTATGTTGGTTCCCCAAAATGGATTATTTTGTATCAAAAAAGTGATTACAATTCTCTAGCCCCAACCAAGAGACTCCATTTTCTTACATCTCCAACTGAAAAACTTCTTCTCTGGATCCAACCAAGAGACTCTTTCTACTTTTGGCTCAAAAAAAAAGACTTAAAATGCACCTAAAACCAAACAAAATACTTCACCTCTGATGAGGGATTGATCCACTACAAGTTTATCTTAAATATTCCTCCATGATCTTGTTGGATCTGACTTTCTCATATACCCTTCAAGTATCTTCGACGACCCCTAAAGATATATATCAGCCTTACTCAATTAATTTTGATGATCTTTAATGAATATATGCCTCAGTACAACAATGCTCGAGACCTGCTTCCTTATGAATGACGTCTCTACCTCACTAATTTTTTTTCAATAAGTGAACACAATATTTTTCAATATTTTATGCAAGACAGAACTTGCACAAAATTGAATCACTTCTTCTTGAATTATCAACTCACTTAAATCAAGTACCTGTCATGCATAGATTATATAGAATCCAAATTATTTTAGGTATCTCAATTATGAATGTATGGATTTCATATACTTTTTGTATTTAATGAAACCTTTGTATTGCTCTTTTGTTTAGTGTGTCATGTGAAGAACATGCTCTAATCAAGGTTATGTGATTTTTTTAATACCTTTACAAGACCCTGGTGCAAATCATGTGTTATCCTCATTCCTTTAAAAGAAGAGATCTCATGATATCATTGCCTACATTCCATGAACAAGTGAGGTTAACATGAATTATTCTTATTGAAGCACACTTTTCTTCAAACAAGTAGGTTTCATGACATGAGGTACTATTTGTGGAATCTCCTCAACTTCTTCACAAGACTAGTTGAATTGCAGGTTCCTGTCAAAACTTCTTCACAAGACACATATTTTCTTGCGGGTTACCTTAGCATGAAAATAAGTGTGTTTTTTGGTATGTCTAAAACACTTCGCAAGACACAAGATATTCCGTATGTGGGTTCCTAAAAAACTCTCATGTGACAGAAGGAACTATTTATAAAATCTTCTTAACACATTTTCATAACCAAGAAGGCTAAATGGGAGTTCCTTCATATGACACATGCATTATACGTGACTTAATTCACAAGACACAAGGTGTTTTACACAAGTTTCTTAAAATCTTAATGATAAAATATTAGCTCATAGGTTCCCTTCACGCGAGAGGGTCATGTGGGCCTCTTCTTAATTGAAAGAATAAATCTTGCGAATTATCTATTTTTAGGAGATATCACTATCTTGTTTTCTCAAATTTTTAGCAACCCAACATTTGATTCTTACTAGATTTATATAGGATATGTAACTCTGATATTTAAGGTGTGACAATAAATTCTTAAAACATATAAATATATTGTTATATCTCATAAATGATGAACATCTCATCTTCTTCAACAACACAGAGGGATTATACGAACCACATGAATGATTCGCATGCTCACTTTATTGATCATGCGATGGACTGATGGAGTTAATGTGATGCCACAATGATTGTACATAGGGGTTCATGTGAAATATCTAACAATAATGGTGGATATTATCTCTATAATACTGATTTATTCAGATGATAATACATGTAACAAATAAAAGGTTCATGCGGTCATAAACATCATGCGATGACTTTAGTGGTTGTCTTCACTAGATCATGTGATCAAAATATCATATTGTTATAGCTTCATGCACTTTTTTAATTTCGTGTGACATTGCATTGGTTCTTAATATTGGATTAATGCAATATATTCATGTACTAAAATAATCTTTGAATGCATTAATGTAAGACAATAAAGGCATGCATGTGCCCAGATCGATCAACTAGACTCAATATCACTGGATTGGCATGATCAATCATGATGACCAGTGTCTTTGATCATGTCAGTAGAAGCTTCATCATATCAAGGATTTATATGATGACTCATTAAAATTAGTATAGCATGGGATCTCATAAGATAACTTAGATCGAATGATCGAGCAACATGTGTTTCGTCTAAGTTTTAAGTGAAGAAGGAACAATACCACTACCTCCACACCCCACATCGAAACTAAGAAGCACCTCTACTTTGGTATTTCAATTAGGGAATTCCATGTAATTGACAGAAATCCTGAACCCCCTCTGGCATCACTCTATAGTAGTTCTCCCTACTACCATGCCGACCTGAATGGTGGTACCACCTCTGTGCCAATGCTCCCGTGGTCCTTACACATGAGATTGAACCTATGCTACTCAATGGTTCATCCATATTGGTTCCCATAGCCATTGTTAAAATCTAGGCACCACATATGGATGTGGTTGAGCTAGCCTTATCTTTCTCAGTAGGCTGACCATTATTTTTGACAAATTCCACCATTATATCACTTAGAAAATCTGTAAGTAATTAATTTAATTCCAAGAAAATTATCAAGCCTTCAAATATCCTTTAATATCATATTTAAATAATCACGAAATAAAATATTTCATGTTGTTAAATTAATAGTGCATGACATTAACTTTTTGTATAAAATATGAAAATTTCTTAGCACATGACTTAAACAATAAAGAATAGTTCAAACAATCATCAAATTTTTGACATAGAGAATTGATCAAGCATGAAATCCAATTCCATTTTATGAATGCATAAAAATTATCCAAGAATCACCACTTTATCAATATCTCCCTAAATACATCTTGACACATCATTGAAAAGAAATGTAGTACTATCCCCTACAATTACCCCCCTTTGTATTTTGTTATCAACATCCTTTTCAACAATCAATATGTGTGATAAAAAATTTCTCCCCCTTTGGCAATAGAATACAAAGGATAAGTGGTGAATTCATATCATATCATTTTATTCTAGGAGAGGAATGGTCTCACATGGTTATCTTAACAAATATCATTTATTTAATCAAATATAAGTCTGTATGGGATAACTCAGTGTAGAAAATTAGAGATATACAACCAAGGATGTCTAAGAAATCCATAAACATCATGCATGTGAAATCTTGCTCAAAATATCTCAAATATCATTAAAGGTTCTGTAAATTATCGTATTCTTCATTGAAATGATACATCCTGCACATAATTATACAAAAACATTATAAATTTTAGGTGAAAAAGATAAATCTCCCCCTCAAGGGATGCACACTTTTATTCCTTTCTATGTAAGTTAGTAGAATCCATGAAGAAAAATCTCATCATGTTGTCTAAAAGTGATAGCCTCAAACATCTCAAACAATTACCTATATTGTTAGTTCAAAGCACATAAAATAATAAGGAATAAGAAGGGACCTCTTTATTTATCAAAAGTAACATTCATACTAATATCTTCCTCTATATTTGGCCCATTATTTTATACCAATATCAATATGGGAATATTTCTTTGGACTCCTTCTTTTGATTTGAGTCTCATCAGTTTGACAATATTCTTTATTCCATTGAGATTCGTCATTGTGTTGAATAACTATTTAAACCTTAGTTTTTTTAATTTTTAGGTTTATAATTGGGGATAAATTCTCATAATCCTCTACCTCATTTTTCAATATTAATTTATTTCTTTTATATTTAGCATGTTTCTCAAATTCCTCTAATTTTTTAGGAAGTTTCAACTAATTTGGCTAAACAACTAATCAATATTTCTTAACATTCTCAATTTTCTCAAAATACAACATTAATTTTCATTGGTTTTATTTTGGAACCTTTACCCTTTCACAACATAAGAAACTTATCCTTCTAAAATTGTCATGCATACCTCAACCTTGTGACCTTCCAAACTGCACCCACCACAAACTTCTTATAGAATATGAAATTTATTTTATTTTGATAGTTGTGGTGCAAATATATTGATCACATGTTATTTTATTTGATATTTTTTCCTCTGATCCTCATTGAAACCCCCTTTATTATTTACTCATTCCTAGTAATGACATGTTTAACCATAAGGAGTATGAATTGTGACAATGATTACCACAACACCAAAAAAGCCTTGAAACTATATTTTCCCAGATTGGTTCAATATGAATCTAGATCTATGTTGTTTTTGTCTTTTCTTGGAAGGTTGTGGCCTTCTTGGAAATTTTTTCTCTTCCCCAGATGTGGGATATTTCCTCTCATTCTCCACGGTCCTTACATTATCAAATTTTTATTTCAAACCTTCACTATTAGAAGTAACATATTTGTTTAAATGATTAATTTCACTTTTACTTTTCTTATCTAAAGCTTGAGAAGTTTCTCCCATGATCTTAGTAGATTTATTTAAATATTATCTAGACATATTCAACTCATGTTGAACTATGAAACATATGTATTATGTCTCAAACAACTCGTTTTCTATACTAGTTAAATTCTATTCAAGATCACATATTATCTTATCCTTTTTAATAATTTTTAATTTTTATATCTTGATCTCACTAACCAAAGATACTTATTTCTTGATCATCTCATTATTTTATTTATAAAAAAACTATTTATTCATTATTATTTTATTAGTTAATTTATTATTTTCTTTATCAAAAATCTTTATTTATTTTTTGAGATATTTGATTGTTTTATATATTATTCTAATTGTTATTTTTGCTTCCACTCAAGTTCTATTCATTCCTCTTCATCATCACTATTGACTGATGAATCAATTATTCTCTTTGTTTGGGAAAAGAAACCAACTTTATTATCTATCGAAAAAATTGATGATGAATCTCTCTTATGATTTATCATAATATTTCTCTTCTTGTTACTATAGTGATTATTCTTTTTCTTATCCCATTTGTGTTTATGGGATCTATCATCATATGTTTATGATTTTGATTCTTCAACCTTATTCTTTGGAAACTTTTTGAAAAAATGACCAGTGCTACCATAGTTAAATCATTTAGGTGGTTGGTTATCCTTACATTTCTCTTCCTGAACCCTTTTGATATAATGGAAACAATATGATTTAAGTCTTCACTATCCTCTTTACTATCCAAATATTTAGACTTCAAGCCTCTTATTTTCTAACCTTTCAATTTCTCATAGATTCAAAGTCTATTTAAATTTTATCTTTATTCTTGAAAGCTGTACTTTTACTCATCTCATAAGCTATGAGAATATTATTTAGTTCATCAAGATATAATTCATCTATTTATTACAGGGATAAAATTTTTGAATCAAAATGACCTATAAAATTCCCCATCAATTTTTTTAACAATGATTGAGTTATCCATCCTCTCACCAAATCCTAGAATGTTCCTGACTATCTCAATTACTCTGGTGAAATAGTCATCAATACATTCTTCATCATTAATTTTAATTTCCCCAAACTAATTTCTATAAAATTTTAGTTTAGATTATTTGAATTTGAAATTTCCTTCATAGCTGATTGTGAGTTTATCCCAGATCTCCTTAGTAGCCTAGATATCCATGACCTTTGTGTAGAAATTTTCTATTAGAATCATTAGGATGACATTTTGAGACTTTCCATCTAAATCCATATTTATCTTATAATTTTATTTCATGGAAGCATAATCACTAATTGGTGGAAATACACTATTACATCATATCTCACTTATAGGACAAGTGATAGGAGATATGGTAGCATCCTATTCTTACAACTATGATAATTATTTCAATAAAATTTTTGAACACCTCATCTATTGATATAATTACTATAATATATATTCTATAATTATTATTATATATTTAGAGGAAACCTAATCATATGATACCACTTCTAGTTCCCTAGTCCGGATTGACCACTGATATGGGAGAGGTGAATTGTTAGTTTCTTCTTATGAATCCTTTTTATTTAAAATTCAACATTTAAAACTTGTTAAGGTTCTCAATCCACTCAATATTATATCTCAGTCTCACTTCATGTTTAGTGGTAGTAATAAATACAGTAACACATAATATTTACAAGGTTCAATACAAAGAACCACTCCTTACCATGTTTTCCCCCAACATGGATTCTTTAATATCAAACAAGTGATTACAATTCCCCATATCCAACCAAAAGACTCCATTTTCTTACATATCTAACTAAAATAATTCTACTCAAGCTCCAACCAAGAGACTCATTTTTATACTAGATCTAAACATAAGACATCAATTTCTCCCAACACCAACCAAAATACTTTGGCTATGTTGAAGGCTTGATCCACTATAGGATGATCTTTAATCTTCCTTCATGTTTTTTAGGATCTTAATTTATCTTGTACTATTTAATTATATTTTAAAGCCACTAAACCTTAGTCAATTAATTTTGATCACATGTAATGACCAGTTATCTCAATGCAAAAAATCTCAGGCTCTAATTCCTTTTGAATAAATTCTCAACCTCACTAAAATGTGTGAAAGAGGTGCACAAAATATTCTTCAATATTTTATGCAAGAAAAAACTTGCACAAACTCAAAAATATTATTGAATTATCAATTCACTTCAATAAAGTACACATCATGAATAGATTACATGAAATTATAATTATTTTAAGTATCTCAGTTATGCAAACATGGATTACATTTACTTCATGTATTTCATGTGGCCTTTGAATTACTTTTTTATTTAGTGTATTATGCGAAGTGAATGATCCAATCAAGGTTATGTGAATTTTTTACTACCTTCACAAGACCTTGGTGAAACTCATATTTTCACCTCCTTCATTCACAAGAAGATATCTTATGATATCATAGCCTCATTAATGTGAAAAAGTGAGGTTTATGTGAATTATTATTTTTCAAAAACTCTTTCATTTACACAATACATTTTCATTACATGAGGTACTATTTTCGATGTCTTTTCAACCCCTTCACAAGACTAGATGGCTTGCGGGTTGCTGTCACAACTTCTTCACAAGACAAAAATTTTATTGTGGGTTAATTTCACATGAAAAGAAGTGTGACCATGGGTATTTCTCAAATACTTCAAGAGACAAAAGATATATTTTTTTGAAGGTTCCTCAAGCACTCTCATGTGATAGAAGTCACTATTCCTAAGATCTTCTTAACACATTTTCATAACCAATAAGGCTATATGGGAGTTCCTTCACATGACACAATTTGTTTCCACAAATTCCTTTGCGAGACACAAGGTTTTTTACATAGGTGTTATAAAATATTCATGAGAAAATATTAACATGCAGGTTCCCTTCATATGAGAGGATCATGTGGGCTTCTTCTTCTTCGCAAGAATAAATCTTGCGACTGATCAGTTTTCATGAGAGATTACTCTCTCATTCAATATTTTTTTAGAAACCAAAAACCTATTTCTTCATTAGTTTATATAGGTTATTTAAATATGATATTTAAGGTGTTTTTATGACTTCTTAAAACAACATAATATCTCATCATATCTCATAAATTAAAAACATCTTGACTTATTCAACAGTGATGAGGGATTACATGAACTGTGTGAATGCTTCGCATGATCACTTCATTGATCATACAATGGATAGATAGATTCTTGTGATTCTAAAATTAATGTCCATAACCCTTCATGAAACATATCTTTTAAAATTTTTGGATATTATCTCAACAATACCAATTTATTCATATGATAATACACACAAAAAATGGAAGGGTCATGTGGTCATAAACTTCATGAGACGACTTCAATGGATGTATTCCCTTGATCGTGTGATAAAAATATCATCATGTGATGGATTAATTCACTGTTGTAAGTTATTGAGTCATGAATCTAGTTCTTAATATGGGATTCATGTAATGAATTCATGTTCCAGAATAATATTTGAATGCATGCATGCAAGACAACGATTTAATTCATATGCTCAGATTGATCGGCTAGAATCAATCTCACTGGATTAGCATGATCACTCATGATGGATAGTGTCTTTGATCATGTGGGAATAAAATTAATTGTTCAAAGGTTGAATATGATTGATCTTTAAAACTAGGGTAACATAGGATCTCATCAGATGACTCAGATTAAATGATCGAGCGATGCATCTTTTATTCGAGTTTTAAATGATAGAGGAATAGTAATGCTATCTTCATATCCCACATCAAAACTTCAAAGTGTCTCTACTTTCATATATCAATCAAGGAATTACATAGACCAGGTAGAAATCCCAAACCCTCTCTAGTACCACCTCATACTGGTTCTCCTGACTATTGTGCCACCCCGCACGGTGGAACCACTTCTGCACCCACACTCTTGAGGGCCTTATACACAGTCCCTCTCCTTTATCACTCACTAGTTTTCCTAGGATAGTTACCTTGGCTATGGTCAACATATGGGTACCAATTATTGCTGGGTTCAATCTATCCTTATGTTACTCAGTGGTCTGTCCATTATTTTTTATAAAGACCACCATTGTATCACTTAGAAAACACGTAAGTAATTAATATAATTCAAATACAATTCTCAAGAATTAAAACATCCATTAATACAATCTTCAAATCATCATGTAATAAATTATTTCATGTCCTTCAATTAATAATTCCTGATATTCACTTATTGTATCAAATTTTCAAATTCCTTTGCACTTGAATTAAGAAATAAAGAATAGTTCAAAAAATTTCTAGATTTACAACATGGATAATTTGTTAAGTATGAAATCCAATTCCATTTGATGAATGCATAAAAAATATCTAGTCACCACTACTGAATCCAAATATCTCATCATTGATAACAAATGAAACATTGGGACTAACACTTGGTTCATGTTTTATCATTACTCCTTTTCTCCTATGTAAAACCTTGATTGGTTTCACCTTGGATCCTTGACTCATACGATCTTCACTCACCCAAGAGATCCCCTTTATATAAGATTTTACTCACATAGATCTAAGAGGATCCAATGAATTGGTTAAAGGGGGTTTACATAAGAGAAACCACTGACATGAGGTCCTTTACATAACAAGGGAAGGGGATGACTCATAATCCATCATTTTATTTAATACAAATAAATTAAAATAAACCAATCACATAAAAAGGGATGGTCTAATTTTATGATCATCCACACATCGATATTAAACAAGCATACTTTGACAATATTTTTATCAATTACTTCGATTCTTTCATTTAATTGAGATAACGAGACATGAATTAATAATATTAATTAAATTAATTATAATTCAATCCAAGCATCCTTAAATTTACATTATCTATAATTTTAAACAAAATTAGCCTCATTTAAAATCAATGAAGAAAAAGTGTATTTGGAGGAAACCTCATGTGTTCATAAAAAGTTTAACATGGAAATTAATTTAATATATAATTGTTAATCCTATGACATGGTGTGTATTGTTAAACTAATGACACACAAAACACACAATCAATAGGTTTAATTATACATTTAATTCTACTTTCGGTGAAAATTCAAGAGCACTACCCAAAACAGACTACACATTGTGTAGTATTTTACACAACATGTACTTTTATTTTACCATGTCCATATCTAGTCGTGTTCCCTTTCATGGATGTGTTTTATGAAAATAATGTGTACTGGGAATACATGATGTGTACTCTTGGATTGCATAACATGTTAGTTCCCATGTCATGTATTTGATACATGACACTCTTGGGACACCCTATGTACCATCTAGATGAATATTTATTTTTAATCATTAACCAATTACTGATTATGTTATTGAGAATGAATAAAATAAGAGATGATGATGTTGGATTATTAAAATGAATTGTTTTAAGTAAAAGAAAATAAAAATTCATGAAATCATTTCATGAATAATAACTAATTATAAATTAAACATGTGACCACTTTAATACCACTTGTAGGTTCCGTTCATAGTGGAAAAATCATTTGAAGGTATGAATAACTCAACTTTTATTCTTAAATCACATGCAATAATTGCTTTACACAATCATGAGATCATTTACAATGAAAATATTAGATTAATAGACTATATTAATACACCAGAACTAGAGGAAAAGAACCTTCAAATATGATTTATAATTAATTTATAAGTAAATAAAGAATTAACTCAATTTTTAATTTCTTCTTTGTTGATGATTTGATGAAGTAGTTTTATTCGCACCATCATTATACTACATGATTCAAGTTCAGAATCCCTCTAGTGGTGATACACATGTACACCATAATATTTGATTAATGCCATCGAATATTTGGGATTCTAGAATGATTGATCCCAATCTCTTGCATTGTTCATGGCTGACTGCAATAATTTTCTTTTTGAAGAGGGATAAATCTTAGTTCTCTCTCAGAGATGTGAGAGAGGAGGAAGTGAGAGTTATTTGTAGAACTCTATATATATCTCCATGATATAACTATATAGATATATCTGTAGATATCTATATATATATATCTAGATATATCTCTCTATATATATCTAGATATATCTATAGATATATCTCTCTAGATATATCTCCAAATATCTATCTTATCCATTCTTCACACCCAAAACTCCACTTTAGGAAAGTGATATATTTATATATAATTAGATATTAATTTTTCCAGAATCAGGGTTGGAAAATTTCACATAATACCTTAACCATTTATAACATTATTAATTGATCCAATGAACATTTACAACAACAACAATAATATTATTAATATCTTGACATTTGAACCACCTTAAGAATATAAATAAATATCAATTATTTCTAATTGGACCATTAAAATCAATATTCTTTCCCTCATCAACATTTATTGATTCTCGAATAATAACTATTTAATTAAATAGATGTCACTCCATTATTTCTATTATAAATATAATAAATTTTATATTCTACAATCTTGAAAACTTATATTTAATATTTAATATTTAGCTCACTTTATTATTTTGAATAAATTTTGACTAAATTATAGAGATCAACCAAACCTAAATAAAAATTATTTATCCAAATTTATTAAATTCATTACTTGAATTTAACTAATATTGTGAATATACTTAGGGTGTGACCCTTTAGGCTTCCTTCTCAGTGGAATTATGCATAACCATATAAAGTCCAAAGGTATAATCCAATAACATGAAAATATACCCATAGAGAAAGAAGTTAATGTTGTAATGCAAACCAACCTCCTAAAAATGATTATTGTAAAATATAATCCATTTATCATGATATCTTTAATCAAGAAGATTTCATGCTGGTACCATCAATCTATATACTTGATTTCTCTTTATTTAAAATTTTAGAAATGCACTCACCCACCAAAAACCTTAGACATGGATTTATGTAGATAGATCTATTCCATAAAAGTGCAAGAGATATCGAATTTCATTATAGTATAGAAGGGATAAATCGTTTACCACATTATCCATTAACATAATATCACTTGTGAAACACCCAAAATATACCCTACCTAGCTGTGAACATATGTCATCATGGTTTTAATCAATACATCAAAGTTCATGAGTCATGATATCCATTAATGATAATCTTAAAGTCTAAGGATTATTACACATGTCACCATATAGGAATATACAATTACATAAAGAAATATGCATTTCCAATTTGATGGTCCAATTATTATAACCTTTTATCTTAGAGATTACCAAGGGAGAACACCATGAGAAGGTGTCTCAATGCATTATGAGCCTTATACCCTAAATAGCCTATATTTCCTATATACCATTAGAAAATATCATATATCCATAGAATTAGATTCATGAATAATGTCCTGGAACCTCAAGGTTCTCATTATAGTGAAGAACTATTATAACATTTCAGAATGAAATATATTCTTATGAAATTATCATATACAAATATCATGTAGATAAAAAATAATAATGTGATAAGAAAACTCCATTAAAACATGTAATCAAGTACTAAATAAGTTGGTTCTAGGGAACCAACTCCAACATGTCTCTATATGGACTTTTCTTAGGTTTTTCTTTAAATTTAAATTAAATTGAATAGTGAATCGACATTGTATAATAAATATTTTTCCTAGATTAGGGCATGGGGTATGGGATGGGTGTTTGAGTGCTATTTTTTATGGTTTTGGATTGACAAGAGTACCCGATGATCTTTTCATCTATTACAACTTTGCAATTTAAATTAAATCAAAAGTTTAAGTAGTTTAGAATCTTGAAATAATTAATTATAAATGGTTTGTGTTTAATTTTTGGACTTGTGAAATGTGTTAGGTGCTCAAGCTGTGATTTGAGGCATGGGTGATGCTTGGTAGAAGTTGTTGGGATATGAATTAAAAAGGAATGGATTCTCTAAGGTAGTAGGTGGTCTTAGAAAAATTTCCCTATGGTATCTATATAGTTTTATATTATTGGGGATGCGTGGGGTTGCTAATAAAGGTGCTTCCATTTTTACTAATTAAAAATATTTCTTAATTTAAATTTAAATTTTAAATTTAAATTGAAATATCTAAAGGATAGAATAAAGTTCCTAGGCCATGACAGACCTAGTGCACTAGCCCAACACCCCAGTTACCGATAACTGAGGCTAAGACTAATTGAGTTCCCTTGGAACATAGATTTTTCCTTGAGGGGTGTGATGGGAATAAATATATCTTAGTGTCCCTAGGTTAGATAAAATTTTATAACTCCTTATATAGGCGTGTATAGAATTAGATAGACATCCCAATCAGGCCTTAGAGAATCTTGTTATAGGCTTCGTAGACCTTCTCCTGGAGCTAATTGATGACTTGATTTTGGTTAACCTTAACAGGTGGTAACATGAACCTTGAGATACCTATATAAATTAGGCTTGGTGAGATTTGTTATAGGGAGAGTGATCCTTTCCCTCGTGACATGTTTTCATAGGTGTTTAGACCATGGGAAGGATGAACAGGTTGAGTAGGCAGACTAACCCAGAAGACCTTGGACACTGAGATGGACCATGAACCATATATCTAGACAATATAATATAAGGATTACCCTTATATCCATGATTCTATTCTATATTTAAGATACTATCAAGGAATATGACATCATCTTATCATCAGGTGATGACCCATGGGCCCAGAAGGAGATTGAGGACCCCGTGCAGGTTGCTTAATTTATATTGTGACTTATGGGATTATAGATGGTACCCCAATAACATACACTAAGAGGGTTCATACTGTGACTATTATAGATGACCATAATAATCACTTTTAAACACTAGTGTTGGTGTGATTCATAGAGGTTGTAGTGAGAGGTGAGTTAGGAGTGAGATTAACTCTCACTTATTACCTATTCCATATATTGTGTAGTACACACCTGAGAGGCGGTTGTGATACGATGCGTATAGAAAACAACCTTGGGGTGGTACTTTATTATAAATGGAAAAAACCCTTATATGGTGTTCTGTGATACTAGATAAAAAAAAAATCCTTATAGGGTGGTCTATGATACTAAATGGAAGACACCCCTTTTAGGGTGGTTGGTGATACTAAATATAAAACACCCCTTATGGGGGGGGGGTTTCGGGTATGCGATACTAAATAAAAAACCCCTTATATGGTGGTATATGATACTACTATTGTGGATTATATGGACATGGAGTTGTGAAACTTTTGGCCCATTGGGATAGAGAATTCCCTGGGTCATTATCAAGTATACCAGGTGGATCAGGCTCTAGGTTTTTATCTTTAATATACTAAGGTGGATCAGAACCAGGGTTATTACTATGGTTGGAACAATCATCATGATGTGCTTAGAGACACTCTGACACTGTCATAAGTAGATATGTCCAATTAGAGTCACTAAGTTTAATATCAATTTTTTTATTTACTTATTTTCTATAGTTTATTTATTTATTTATCTGAGCATGTCATATGAACATATCACTATATTATTGGTTATGTAAAAGACTACATTGGTGGTTACCTACCAAGTTATGTACTCACACCATGCTCGAGCTACCATACCACTTGAGAACCTAAGTAGACTCCCACTTTGTTATAAGTACAGGTTGTGCAGAGGCCTAAAGATGCAAGTTCAAGAAGGATAGGTCAAATTACTGTATTGGATATTGGGATTATGCGAGTCTTAGAGTGGAGAGTAGGGCCTTAGTTTTTTTTTCATTCTATATATGTGATCTTCAAAATGGGGTATCATTCATGTATTCTTTTATGACTTCATCCCATTTCATTATTTCATATTTATGTTTTTATTACCTAGAATACCCTCATTTTATAGATGTTTTTTATTTATTTTTATTTCCACTACTATTAATACTCTGATAAAAAGTGTATATTCTCCTCAAAGTACCATGTTAGATCCGAACTTTTAGTCTTTAACCTCCGACATATTTGGAGGTACACTTGAGGTCATGTAGTGCCACTAATTTGGTTACTATTTGACTTCTTTTTCAGGACACATCAAATTGAATAGGTTTTAGATAATTAAATATAGTATAGGGTAGAAACTAGTTCATCTATATCTATAAAAAAGAGGTCTTAGAATAATTTTATTAGTGTTAGTTCTAATAACTATGATTATCATTATTACAAAGACTTGCCTCTGATACCAATTATCGGATCGTAATATATATACTTATGACAAACTGAAAGAGGGGGGGGGTGTGAATTTTAAGTTTAAAAACTTTCATTTTTAACCTTATAAGAATTTAGTTTAAAAGAATTTAAACACAAGGAATTCAAAAAACATCTTATAAAGAAAAAATAATTAGACCTTGGGTCCGGTTAAAAATATATCGTAATTAGGTTGATTCCGATATGTATTACACATGTCATATTAAGAAACTAATAGTATTCATAGTAAGAGTGGTAAGTATCATAATAAAAGTGGTTATGATGATCAGAGTAAATAAAATGACTCTATTATAAAGTGTATAGAATTGTACTGAGTAATTTAAATAATTTTAATCCTATAAATCATAATCGCAAAGTATTACAAAGGTATCATAATCATATCAGTTATGATAAACATAGTATAGAATAGAAAAATGAATATTTTAAACAATTCACTTTCTATTACAATAGTAGCTAAAATGAAATACAAGTAAATGAATACAATTATTTTAACCTAAAGAGTAGGGTATCTAATTACCTAGGATAAAGTTACCTTGATTTATACTTTCAATCAAGTTTGTCTTACCCATACCAGGATAATCCCTCAATATGATTATCATCTTTGGTATGTCTATTGATCCCTGTAAGCCCTCGATCAAGAAGGTGATCGACACCTTTGTATTCCTAGCCTTGAAATCCCCTGATATGAAAAATATCAGCACAACTATCTTTTCATCCATGGAAGGCCTAAATATTAATAAAAATTATTGATGTCACACAAATCAAAATAAAACTCTTAAGAGTTACAAGTATTTGGAACAAGTAGTTCACAACTAGTAAACATCAGTGTTTCCACACGTAGCAGATTTTTTAGAGCTCTCACTTATGTCTTAAAAATCCAGTATCATGTATCACTATGAGATTATTTAAATGACCTGGTATTTATAGGCATTCATCCCAATAGGCATCTTGATCTCCAATGGTCGTATTTTCTCCTGAAATCTCAGAGAGACTTAGACAATTTTCACTACAATAGTCATATTGGAATTCAAAGCATGACATTGTTTTTATCAGAATATAATACACTACATCATTTTGATTTAAAAGAAAACCTTTCATTATGATATAGTTTTATGGGTATGATAATTATGAGTCTAATTATTTTTGTTAGAAGATTTAGTATGATTTATATCGTTATGAAAATATTATCAGTACAAAAGACTTTATAGTGTGAATGATATGAATCATATTTGGTGTATATGATATAAATTATATTCATGATCATTATAATAATAATGTAATGAATTATAACTAAAATTATCATGAGTAAGATTTTTATCATAAGTACTTATGAAAATCATAATGATAAAATATAAATTATTTTTCATAAAACAAAGTATGATAAAAATGATTTAGACATAAAATAGTTTGTAATTGAGTATTTAAGAAAGATTTTGTGGTTTAAAAAAAAGGAATAGAAAATTCAAGAAGATACTTTTGAGTTAACAATATCCCCCTTTTTGGAAAGAAAAAACCAAAAGACTTAAATAGAAAATTACTTAGTAAAATTTACGTCCAAAAAGTGTTTGAATAATTTTTTTGTATTCAAAAGTAAAAACTTATACTTATCTCCCCTTTCAATTTTAAAACTATTTTGAATATGATACTGAATATTACTAACTCCTCCTTAGGATAACAAAATCACTAAGGATCATATTTTCAATATTTTAGGAAATTTACTCCCTCTTACAAAAGTATTATCCCACTATATATATCATTATCTCTTAAAAAAATATATTTCTCCCCCTATCTAAATAATTCTCCCATTAAAAATAATTTTTACCCTTTGTGATTTAAAAAAATAAATAAGTAAAGTCTTCTAATACCTGCAAAATGGGTTAGAGAAAAAAAATACGAAGTAATAAATAATTTTATCATATATAATAAATGATTTTTTTTGTCAAAAATAATTGGAAAAAATTAAATCAAGCTGTATGTGGATCAAACAAAACATTCATTGATGTTTAAAAAAAATAAAACAAGAGTTGAAAAATACATTTCTTATACTTCTTCTTCTCCTTATCTAAGAGGTGTAAGACAATTTTATTCATCTTATTGGACTCATTTCTATCATCCATGAGCTTTTCAAGAGATTCCCACTGAGTCCAGATCTTCCCTTCCTATTATGAAAACAATTGATCCTAGTTATGATTCAATTATTTCAGAGATTGGAAATCCTTTTCCATAGAATTAGGATTATCTTCCAAGGAATTTATTTTCTATTTCTAAATATAATGTTTTTCTTCTTGAGACTTATTGATATATTCTTGAACTTAAATTATTTCAGATAGAAAAACATTTTGATTTTTCAAATCAATAATCTCGTCCTTATAAAAAATCTACTTTGAAACTTTTGATTTAATGACATTAAACTTCTTGTTTATCTCCTTAATTTCTTCGGACTGGGTTACATCTAGGCTTATGAAAACTTTAAATTTCTAAGAATTATCACTAGACAATTTATTGAAAGAAATAGTGAACTAATTCAAAATCCTTCTTATATATTCAATTTAATATTCATGGAATTTTATGCTTTAATTAGTATTATGAGACCATTTAATAACTTTTTTTCAAGACCTTATATGTTATTTATAACTTTATTGAAATTTTTTTAAATCATATTCAAGTCTGATTAGTCTTTGTCTTAGAAGTTTGATTTAATGCGATCTTTTGTTTTGGTTTTCTAAAACTAAATTAATCTTTCATCCAGGACTTGGGAAATATGGATTTGTCTTCTGAATTCTCTTTAGATCTTGAAAAATATACATGTATCTTTTTAGTAAGATTATATTATTGGAGTTATTATCTTCCTCATAATAAAAAATCTCTATAGAATGAGTTCTAAAAATATATTATTCCAATTCCTGGTTGAGATTTTCATCGGTCCTGGTATCTTATTCTTTATCTAAAATGTGAATGATTTTTTTTGGCTTGAGTTCTCTGAGAAACTTTCTTTTAAACTATACTCATGGGGATAGTAATTTACATGAATTATCTTATAAATATATTAATAGTATTCTATCATAATGATAATTTCTTCCTGACCAACATCGTTTTAATTCTCACCTTCTTTCTTTTCTTATTATTCTATTTTTTATTTTTCTTCCTCTACATTTTTGTATTCTTCTTCAGCAAGATACTAATATATCTCCCTCATTTCACCATATTCTTATTATTTTAAGAATTATTCTTGATAATATTTTGGTGGGGATGATTCTTTACCAACTTTATTCTTATTCTTTCCCTTATCTTGGATAGAGGGAGTGATTGTTTCTTTTTGAATTTCTTCCCTGATATCTATTCCAGAACTCAACTTTTCAATTCCTTTTAATATCTTATCAATATCTAAAACAACATATTTTTTCTTTTTTAACCTTATTTTCTTCTAATAATATTTAATAGAATCTTGAGTATGAATTTTCTCAGCAAGGGCCTCTATAGGATCAAGAACAAACTAAGGGTCTCCTTATTTTTTTTTGGATTTTTCATTTTATCCACCGAGAAACAACTTCATCACTATAAAATTTTTACTTCTTTGGTTTTAAAGAATATTCAGATTGGATTTATTTTGTTTGTCAGAAACAATCGTCATTTATTGTCTTGGAACACCGTGAGTTCCTCCAACAACTTCTTTTAAAACTTAGGCTCTGACATATTTTACAAATTTCTTTTATTCTTAATCAAAATTTAATTTCAACATTTTTATCATATCATCACTGATCAGTGTGACTTTTATATTCCTTGGTTATGACTTTATTGCGAGATTAAAACACATCAAAAATTCAAATATGAACTTACTTAGAATCATTGGAAACATAATAAATAGATACTTAATAGAATCATATTTTAAATTATTGATGGTTACGAAAATATAACCCATCAAATTCATCTTTCTGAAATTAACAAGGTAATCCAAAATAAAAATATCTGAGACTTTCAGAGTTGCTCTATCACCTTTTTGAGGTATTAAAAATCCTTGTATTCAGAGAGAAACAAGAATATTGTTTGATTAAAGATGATTAGTTTTCCTTTTACCCTCATGAATCTTAAAAAGAGATTCTTCATATATTTTCTTGTTGAAGGTGATTTTTCAATCGGTAGCTTATGAGAGGGAAAAAATGCACCACCCTCTGAAGGTACACCAAGAAAAATTTCAACTTATTTTACTAACATGATAATCTCTCTATCATAAATTTGAAAGGTTAATTTTAAATCGTTTTCAACCTTACATAACTATAAAATTTTCTAAATTCATTAATGAGAACAAGATCTTGATTGATGTTATTGTTTTCTAAGAAAATAGATTCCCATCCTTAAAAATCGATAATTATTTTCAATGAAGAATTATACTTGTCATACAAATCTTTTCTTACTAAAATTTATCTAAATAATTTCATGGATGAGAGATATCTAAGAGAAACTTAAGCCTTCACTTTCTAATATATTGTGCAAGATTTTCCAATTTTTTCTAACATGATTATGATAAAATACATTAGGAACGAATAAATTTGGACTTAGCTACTTTAAGGGAGATAGAGGTTTGGCACAAAGAAGAGATAAAAAATGTGAGATAGGGTAGGTATCCCTTTATATAGGTAAATAAATATGACCATTGAGATTTTATTGCTTAGATTCGATAAAAAATATGTGATGGTTGAGAAAATTGAACTGTTGAGGTTTTATTTTTTTTTAAAATTTATCATATTCATCATGAATATAATAAAGTTTTAAAAGACAATGATATAAAAACAATAATAATTGAATTAAAAAAATGTAAGTTAAGAAATAATAACTTTTATAGTCTTAGGATAGATCTATTTGTTTTGATATTTTTTTCTTAAAAAAATTTTAATTAAAAAAAACTGAGTATGAAAAAAATTGAGTACTAAAAATTTGAGTATGAAAAATTTCTGAGTAGGAAAAAATTGAGTACGAAAAATTTTAGTATGAAAAATTTCTGAGCACAAAAAATTTGAGTATGAAAAATTTATGGGTATGAAAAATTTGAGTTTGAAAATTTGAGTATAAAAAATTTTAAGCTATAAAACATATGTACCCCCCTTTGAAAAGGAGTAACTTAATTAAGGAGATGGTTTAAACAATAAGTAGATATGGATGATTACTTTATAATGATCATAACTAGCTTCTATTTAATGTATTCAAATCTATTAGAAGGTAATGGTTTTATAAAAATATTAAAAAGTTGTTCTTGCATTTTGATAAATTGTAAGATGATATATCTTTTATGTGTGTGATCCCTAATAAAGTGATGCATAATATCTATGTTTTTTTTTCACGAGAGTGATGTGAATGGTTTTTTCTTAAAGCTATGGCACTAGTGTGATCAAATAGTATTTTATTATTATTAAAACTTATTCCATAATCAATTAGTGTGTGTTGAATCCACAAAAATTTACCAAAAAAACTTCCAACAACCACATATTCATCTTCAGTAGTGGAAAGTTCTATTGAGTGTTTTTAACCAGAATAAGAAACTAATGAATCACCAAATAAATGAAAAGTTCTAGATTTAATTTTTCTATCCATTAAATAAACACCAAATTCATCATCTAAAAATATCTAAAAAAATCATTTCCAAAAGAATAGAATAATCTTAAATCCATAGTTCCATTTAAATAATGAAAAATTATTTTTACATCTTTTAAATGGGATTATTTTGGGTTTTCTTGATATCTTTCACATAAGAATACTGAAAAAATTAAGTATATAAGACTAACTGTTAAGTATAGTAAACTACCTATCACACCTCTAATTTTTTTGATCAACTGGTTTCTCAGCTTCATCAAGATCAAGTTTTTTTGAGGTACCGATTAGAGTACTAATAATTTTGGTATTGTCATATCCATACTTTTTAAGAAGGAATTTAATATACTTATATTGAGATATATAAGTTCATTTTGGTTTTTGTGAAATTGAAAAACCAAGAAATAATGTTAACCAACCCGTCATACTTATTTCAAACATAGATTTAATAATATTCAAAAAATAATCTGTCAAATATTTCCAAGTTTATCTGAATATGATGTCATAAATATAAATTTGAATATTCAAAACACTTTTTTCCTTAAAAAAATATTTGGATTAGAATTTACCTTAACATAATTGTTTTGTAACAAAAATCCTATTAATCTATCATACCGGGCTCTAGGGGCTTGTTTAAGTCCATATAATGCTTTGGTAATTTTATAAACATATTCAGGATGTTTTGTGTCTTCAAAACTAAGAGGTTTTAAAAAAAAACTTCTAGTTTAACATATTCGTTAAGTAAAGAAAACTTTAAATCCATTTGAAAAATTTTAAAATTAAAGAATAATAAAAAGGATAATATAATTCAAATAGATTCAAGTATTGCTACCAGAGCATATGTTTCTTCATAATCTATTCCCTCTAATTGATTATAAAATTTACAAACTATTCTTTATTTATTTATAATGATTATTCTATTTTCATCATATTTTTTTTATTAAGACTCATTTTACTACAATTATAGAGGTTTCTTTCGGTCTTTTAAACAAGGTCTATTCTTTATTCCTTTCAAATTAATTTAGTTCATCTTGCATTACTTTAATCCAATCTTCATTACCTAAAGCCTCATTAGGACTTTTAGGTTTTAATTGAGAAATAAATTATAGATTTTCTAATTCATTTATTAAAGAACTTCTAGTCCTTATAGGTTGATTTACATCACTAATAATTCTATCACTAGGATGATTCTTAAGAAACAACTGACTTGGGTTTTGTAAGATCTGTTCATCCACATAAGGTAGAAAGTCTTCTAGAGTGAATACTTCATAATAAATTTCTTGAGTATTTTCCTTATTAGAAGAATATTTTATCAAAGTTTAATAATTAGTTTTGTAAAACACATCAAAAGATTTAGGTTGGGATTGTTTAAAAACAAAAGAATCAGTTTCAACAAATTTGATGTGTACTATTTCCTCTACAGTACAATAATTCTTATTAAAAACACTATAAGCCTTAAAGGTAGTGTAATAGCCTAAAAATATACCTTCATTAAGTTTAGGTGAATTTTTTGTAAATTATCTTTTGTATTAAAAATTAATACTTTTCATCCAAATTCTCTAAAGTATGATATTTTAGGTTTTCAATATATCTATAACTCATAAGGTGTTTTATTAATAAATGGTCTAATTAAGACTTGATTTATAGTATAGAAAGAAATACTCACATATTCATCCTAAAAATGTTTAGAAATTGAGTATTCACTCAACATGGTTCTTGTTATCTCTTGAATAATACAATTTCTTTATTCAAAAACACCATTTTTGTGAGAGTTTTAGGAGTTGAAAAGTTATGTGTAATGCCTTTCTTACTACAAAAAGTTTCAAAATAATAATTTAAAAATTCTCTACCATGATCACTATGAATAGTTATCAATAGAAGGTTTTTAATATATTTTTTTACTTTAGATACAAAAGTTTCAAAATACCAAAAGTCTTTAGATTTATTTTCTAGAAAATAGACCCATGTATATCTAATGTAATCAATAACTAAAAAAATACATAGTACTTTCCAATAATACTTCCAGTTTGTAAAGGACAAAAAATATCCATGTGCACTAACTATAGAGCATTAATAGTTGATTATTCACTAATTTATTTAAATCTTGACTTATTTTCATTCCATATTGAAAAGAGTCATAAAATTTTGAAGAATCAAATATAAGTTCTAGTAGATACTTAAAAAGTATTTTCTTAGTCAATTTACTTAAATTCCTGTGGTTAAAGTGTCCTAACCTTCTATTCTATATCCAAGATTGACATTCCATTGCACTAAGGAAAGGTAAGTATTGACTCATAAGGTCTTCTAATTTAAGTGTATAAACATTATCATTCTGATGGGTAGAAAGAATGAATTCATTCTTGGAATTGTGTACTACACATTTATCTTTACTAAAATTAACAAGGAAACCTTCATCACATAATTTAATTATGATTATAAGGTTACGATTAAGACCTATAATAAATAAAACATTTGAAATTAAATATTTTCCAAGAAGTAAAATGTTACCTATACCAACAATATTTCCTTAAGCATTATCTCTAAAGGTAAATCTTAAACTTTTCATATAAATAATATTTTCAAATAAGTATTTATTAAAAGTTATATACCAGGAACATAAACTATTCATATACCATATATTCTTATTACTTTATTTTCATGAAAACAAAAGAATTAGACTTTTGGAATCTAAACTTTCTTGAATACAAAAATGTTAAAAAAAAGATATGAAAAATCTACATTTGTTTTGAAATATGTGCTTTGTGAAATCCTAAAGATTTAATTTTATTTAAGGAATATTTTTTATCCCAATGACCTCACTTTGGTATTTAGTGAAAAGGGGTCATTTTTAAGAGAAAAATAATTGTTACTAAAAAATGAGTTTGAATGAGTATATCCCATTCCCAAAATTTTAACTTGTGGACAAAGTTTTTTAAATTTTATCAAATCCTTTATTACTAGTTGTAAAGTTTGTTAAAAGTTTCTTTAAATAAAAAATTTTAGACATTAGTTTTGTAATTACATTCTTATCCACATTAGTATTAGTTTCAGAAGTGGGTTTTGTTTCTAAAACATTTTTCTCAAAGATGATTTTTTCAAAATATTTAGAAATATTATCCTTCATAGAATTATATTTTTCAATGTTTTTAGAAATATAATAAATTTTAAAAACTTTCTTATAAAGATATGTTGAGAGATTATATACTTATTCTGTCAAAACATTTATTCTATAATTTGATTTCTCAAGTTTCTTACTTACTTTATAATTCTCATTTTCAAGAAATTTAGAAAGTCTAGAGGCTTATTTATATGAAGGTAAATAATTCTATTATGCTGAATAATTTTATTCATTAGAAAAAATATAACTTTTTTCATCAAGATATATTTAATTTAAAGATATATTTATTAAAGAATTTGAAGTGTGTACCTTATCCATAAAAAATTTATTTTTAAATGGTATTCTAGCATAGATACCAATATTATTCTCTCTAGAATTTTCATTGTTGAATAATATCCTCTGCTGGAACTCTACAATTCATTAGATTTCAAGAATTTATTTCCTTTTTTACTTGTAATATTTTTTCTGAATTCTATCATAATTTCTTTCTGTTATGTATTTTATTTTGAGTTTTAGACAGTTAAGTATTATATGTCCAACTCTTTTACATTCATAACAAGTAACTTTAAAATCTTTCTTTTCATTACTTTAATTTTTTACTTTTATTATACTGATAATGAAAATCCTTTTTACCAATAATCATGTTCATTATTTAAGAAATATTATCTAAATCATTCTCAGAATGTTCTGAATCACTTGATTCTGATTGAATATTCACTTTCATTTTATTTGATAAATTAACTATTTTTTCAGGAGTTTTAAATTTCATTTGATTTGAAGTAGAAGTAAAGGAAACTCTTCCATTATTCTTTTTGAATTTATCAACATCTATTTTCAATCTATACTCATATTTCAAAAGAGTTCCAAACAACTCATCAAGAGTTACATTTGTGACCTTCCTTGAATCATCAACAATTGTTCTTTTTTATTCCAATTCATTTAGCGTAATATCTATAAAAATTCCTACAAGGATCTCATCATATAATCCTTTCTAGACCATATATTGTAAGATATTCACAATTTTCATGAATTTTTTTTAGACCTTTACAATAGGTTCTCCATAAGGGAATTCAAAATCCTAATAATATGGAATTAGCATGTATCTTATTGTTTAAACAACTTTATCTATACTGAAATGAGTAATATCTAGATTCTTCCAAATAATGTTGGCCACTTCAAAAGATGAAATCTGGATATATATATATTTGTAGTTATAAAAAAAAGTAAAGTATTCTATACCTTATAATTCAATTGATATTCATTTTTCTCTTGATTGGTAAAGGTTTTAACTTATTTTTCAGAAATTTTATAGTCTTCTATCAACAAAACAAAGTTATCAACTCTAGTGTTGTTTAAAAAGGTCTTAATTACATCTCTTCAGTATTCATAATCATTTCAATTTAAAATTGGTGGTCTTGTGGTATTGTAATTGTCTATTGAACCATCATTTAGTCTGACCGTCTTTTAAACAATATAAAATTATTTTTCCACAATACACGTTAGTGTAACTAATATATATAAACAAAAAGTATATAAAATAAATACAACTAACTTACAAAATATAATACAATAAATATTAAGTAAAAGTAGTGTAATCCTCCTCTAACACCAAATGTGAGTATCAGTATTACATATACTTGGCTCTAATACCAATTGTTAGACCGTAATGTATATATAGATGAAAAACTACAAGAGGGGGGGGGGGGTGAATTATAAGTCTAAAAACTTTAGTTTTTATCCTTATAAGAATTTAGTTTAAATTAATTTAAACTAAAGGAATTCAAAAAACCTTTTATAAATAAAAAAATATTGGAACTTGGGTCCGATTAAAAAGATATCATAATCATTTTTATTCTAATATGCATTCCACCAGTCATATTAAGAAACAAATCGTATTCACAGTAAGTGTGGTAAGTATTGTAATCACAATAGTTAGAGTGATCAAATTAAATAAAATTATTCTATCATAAATCATATAGAATCATATTGAGTAATTGAAATAATATTAATCATATAAATCATAATCATAAAGTATTACAAAGGTATTGTAATCAAATAGGTTACAATAAACAGAGTAAAGAATAAAAAAAATGAGTATTTAAAACAATTCACTCTTTATTACAATAGAAGTGGAAATGAAATATAAGTAAATGAATACAATTAATTTAACCCAAATATCTGGGTATTTAATAACCTAGGATATAGGTCCCTTGATTTATACTTTTAAGTAAGTTTGTCTTACTTACACCATGGTAAGACCTCAATGCGATTATCATTTTGGTCTGTCTGCCTATCCTTGGAAGTCCTTGATCAAGAAGGTGATTGACACCTATATCTTCCTAGATTCAGAATCCTTCAATCCACAAAATACAAGCACAACTATTTTCTTATCCATATAATTTATCAATCATAATCAAAGTGATCTTCATTGTACAAAGCATAAAAAATCTCATTAGAGTTACAAGTATTTGGAACAAGCACTTCACAACTTGTAAACTTGAAAGATTCAAAACATAATAGATTTTGTAGAGCTCTCACACAGTGTCTTGAAAATCCAGTAGCATGTATTTCTAGAAGATCATTCAAATTACCTATTATTTATAGGCATTCATCCCAACGGTCCTCTTCATATCCAATGATCATATTTTCTCCTAAAATCTTAGAGGGACTTGGACACCTATCACTCTAATGGTCATATTGAAACTGAAAGAACAAAATAATTTTGATTAGCATATAATACATGAAACCTAAAATAAAACATTTCATTATGATACAATTTTTTGAGTAAGATAATAATGAGTCTGATTATTTCTATTATGAGAGTTAGTATGATTTATATCGAAATGGCCTGAAGGCCTTCATTTTTTATTATTTTCGATAATTCAACTTTCAAGGGGTGATATGGAACCCTTACAAGGTCCGAAGGCTTAGAGAAAATTACACGACCCATAGGTTTTAGAGGGAATCACCCAGAAAAGACAACTTGGAACTGCTCCTCCCCAGCACATGTCATGATATCAGCACTCCACCTTCATAGGGCTGGTCATCTAGTTTTCCTATGAAAATCTGCACAGTCCTGGTACCGATGGAAAATCCATATCCTCTCATTCTTCTAAATCCAGTTAGTTTTTCTCCAGTGAATGCGCCTGCCCTAAATCCTCATCTGAATCATTTTTCCTTGTAGTAAAACTGGGACATATGAATTCAAGTGGCCCAAAGGACTTGGGGTGTCCCTAAGGTCTTAAGGTAGCCCAAATGCCTTGGGTGGCCTGAAAGCCCTGCAGGAACCAAGGCCCAAAGGCCCAAATGGATGAATAGTTCTGGCTGCTATAGTACCGAACAGTGCCTACTACAATACTGCTACATACTACTACAGTAGTATGATTTATATCATTATAAACATATTGTTAGTATGAATGAATGGATAGTGTGTATGATATGAATTATATTCGGTGTGTATGATATAAATCGTATTCGGACTCGTTATGATAATCATGGAATGAATTATTATTGCCATTCTCATGAGTACAATTTTTATCGCAAGCACTTATGAAACCTGTAATGATAAAATATCAATTCAGTTTCATAAAAAAATTATAATAAAAATTATTTGGACATAAAATAGTTATAATTGAGTATTTAATAATGATTTTGTGATTTAAAAAATTAGGAATTAAAAAGTAAAAAAGCAACTTTTGACTTAATAATAACCATTGCTAAATGAATCATTTTAAATATAATTTATATTATAACAGTATTTATATTAAACACCACTATATTTTTTTACATTTAGAAGTGGTTTTGTTTAAACCAACACTAAATCCTAAAAAATATAAATATGCCAACCCGTCCCCCAAAGCTCAATCCCCTCACCACCCCTCCCTGATCCCTAAGCCCCTCTCCCCAACCGATAATGACCACCCCTCCCCCTCTCCCCAACGACCTTCCCCAATAATGACCACCCCAATCCTCCCTCTCCCTGATTTCTTTCTCCCCAAGGGTGATTAGCCCAGATCCCCCTATCCTTGATAGCCTTCTCCCCAATGATGATCGACCCTTACCCCTCCCTCCCCTCCCATCCCCATGACCCGAATCCCTACTCCTCGACTTCAACCTCACAGTGCCCCACTTCCCCTTGATGATGATACTAGATGACAACTCCTCTTATCCCTTTTCTGAATCCTCTTAGCTCTCTTTCATTTAAGGTATATGATGCATGTTATATTTTCTAAGGGTTTTAATTAACATATATAATGATGTGTAATTGAGTGTTTATTTTTTGGATTCCTTGAATTGTAAATATGTTTCTATATCTGAATAAGCTTGATTTTTTATAATTATTTAAGAGCGATAATCAATTTTCAAGAAATATACACTGAAATGTGAACCTAGATTAACCCTTTATTGTTAATCTAGTTTTTACAAAACTTTATTGATTAATAGTGTAATTTGTTTGAGTTTTGGAATTTATTTGGAGTCTTTCTTTCTGAGTTTCATTTTTTGAATGACACCATTATGGAATTTCTTGAAATACATAATTTATCACTGTCTCGTTACTTTGAAATTTTAAGCGTGAAAATTTTGGCAAGGTTTAAAATTGATGTTTTGAAAATTTTATAATGGGTAGCTATCTTGTTGTACATTTTTATAAATCCTTTGAATTTTATTTTCCTAGAGATTAAATTCCAAGTGTGTATAAATAAGAAAACATGATTTTTTATATATTTTATTTGTAATTCATTTTTTAAATACCTAAAATTCATGTTAAAATTTTATTATTGTCATATTATGGTTTTTTAATGTGTTATAAGTATATAATTAATTTTTTTCTTTTTTTTTGTTTTAATAAAAAAATACATTTATAATTTTAATTTTAAGATTAAATATAGTTTAGTTAATTATTTTATGATAAATTCAATTGTTTCATAATTGGAAAGTTTGAAGTAAATATATAGCATAGTTTTAATTGAATTTAAATTTACCATGAATATATTTTTATCTGATGAATGTAATAATTTAAAAGATAGACTAAAAGAGACCGTGTCACCAAATATCACAGAGTAAAGTTCTTATTTTGAGAAAAAACAAATCTTTATTTTTATAATTATCAAATAAAGAGATATCTATATAGAATATCATGTTTATGAAATATAAAATAAAAATTGTCAATATAAAAATTATAAATGGTAGAGATCTTTTAATTTTTGATTGAATAAATTTTATGTTGAATTTGTGTTAGGTCAAATCAATACCCTACCCTAGTCAATGATGAAGTTGGGCGATGTTTAATTTTGATTGTAATTTTTTTATTAAACATTTTTGTCTTTATATTTGAATATACAAGGAGAAGAGTGAAAATCCAATACCTATGGATAAAATTTGTATTAATTTTCCTTGAGACACACCTCAATACGACCAGGGTTTGGAAAAATTTTTATATTATAAAATTAAAAGCCAATCAGTGGATGGTAGAATAAAATTTCCATGTCCTAATTGTAAACTCAAGTGATGATTGAATATAAAAAAAGTAATTGAGCATTTTATATTAAAATAGTTTCATTCTCAATATGTATGTTGGATTTGGCATGGTGAATTGAATGTCATGGAAATTCAAAATAATGAAATCCTATTATAAAAACACAATGTATCACTAGAGGAGAATTTAGTTAATTTTTTTTATAAATGATGCATTTGGATTTTCATGATAAAATGTACAATATTTTAATAGATCAATAGAACCTTCAGTCAATCTTGAGTAGGTTAATCTTTCTTAGAGATTCAGTGAAAAAAAAATAATTTTATGAATTAGTTAAAGATGAAAAAAAAATAATTTTATAAAGGGTATTCCAAGTATTTAATATTTTATTTTCTACTAAATTTGTATTATCTCATATTTATCTATAAAATTAGTGAAAAATTAATGTCCTTGTATTTAGAGTTGATTCATGAAGCATTTAGTGAAGCTAATATTCCTACATCATTCTATGAGATAAATAAAGTCATCAACAAACTTGGAATTGATTATAAAAGGTACATGAATTCCCTAATGATTTCATGATTTACAGGATAGAAGATTCAGTTAAAGAAGAATTAATAATATTTCATAGAAGAATATGGAAGTTAATGAACAACAATGAGAGTATAAATTGAGGAAACCCTAGGAAGAAACAGAAGACGAAAACTCCTCTAAAGGAATTTCACTACTCTCCTATAAAACCATGCCTAAAAAGATTATTCATGCTATCTAAGACTCTATATGACATGAATTAGAGTGATTAGTGTAGTAAAGATAGTTTGATGAGGCATCTAAATGATTAAACATCATGTATTTTTTTGAATCATTTTGTTAATATTTTTCTTAGGATTATAGGATTTTATGTTTAGGATCGGATTCTGATGGTTTTAACACTTTTGGTACTTTAAATACTAATTGTATAATTTTTCTAGTTGTTTTGATCCCACATAATCTACCTGTATGGATGTGTATAAAGAAGAATTATTCCATTATTTTGATGATTTTTCCTAGAAATAAAATTCTTAGAAATGAAATTGATGTATACCTTCAACCTATAATCAAAGAATTGAAAGAATTATGAAATTATGGTGTGGAAACATATGATGCTTCAATAAGAAAACTATTCAAAATACATGTTTCTTTAATATGGATAATTAGTGAATTTCCAGGATAATGAAATTTATCCTCTTGGGGCACTCATAATGGTTTGGATTATTTAGTTTTTAATTTTGATTTTGAACCTCAATGACCACCAAATTGTAGAAAATGGTGTTTTTTGGGTAATTTTAGATTTCTTTATGATTCTCATAAATCTAGGTTTAACAAGAAAAAATTCAATGGAGATATTTATTTGGGAAATCGATCGACGGTATTATCTGGTTCAGAAATCATGGGACAATTAATGAATTTCATTCAAGAATTTGGAAGATGTAATCAGTTTAAATAAGGAGGAAAGGGTTATGAGGTACAATATCTGATGTAGATGGGACAAAATAATGGAATAAAAAGAGTATATTTTTCAAACTTCCTTATTGAGAGTTCAATTTGATACATCATAATCTTTATGTAATTCTTATTTAAAAGAAAATCAGTGACAATGTAATTTTTACATTGCTTAGTGAGTAGGGTAAACCAAAGGATCACCTTAATTATTATAAGGATTTAGATTCAATGAATATGAAGTATGGTTTGTGGAAAAATTAGAATGGAAAGTATCATTAAAATATTTTTAAAATTAAAAAACATGAGAAATACATAGATGCTAAAACTGTTGGATCAATACACTATCAATTGATGTATCCAATTGAGAGGTACATTGATATTATTTTTATTTTTATTGGTGAATTCAATTTTATCAAATCATTGTGTATTTTTTAATATATTTATTATTATTTTTTCATCAGTTACTTAGTTCATTTGAAATACTATGTGAGGAATAAATCTCAACCAGAAGTATTTGTTGCTGAATGTTACATCGCTAAAGAGTGATTGAACTTCTGTTCTAGGTTTTTAGATGGGATTGAGACTAGATTCAATCATTTAGGATGTGT
This sequence comes from Viscum album, assembly GCA_963277665.1. Classification (NCBI taxonomy): domain Eukaryota; kingdom Viridiplantae; phylum Streptophyta; class Magnoliopsida; order Santalales; family Viscaceae; genus Viscum; species Viscum album. The sequence continues at coordinate 2,015,144,438 of OY728130.1, read as the reverse complement.
TGATGTCATATACACTAATTATCATTCTGAAAACCATAATCGGTATTTCTAACTATTGGACAACCAATTGAAAAGGGGTCAAATTTTACACTGACAAAATTGGAGTTTCTATAAAAACATAGATATTTGATACTCAATTTTCTTATTACAGATTATTTTATTTAATAATTAGGACTACAAAAAATGTCAAGTAATAGGTTGATCTTGAAATGAGTGAGAATTTACCAAATCTATTATTAAGTATATTCTTGAATGGTTCACCCATCATATAAGTATATACTCATATTCATATTATTGATGTGTAGTTATTTTTTATATGTTAAAAGTAACACCTAATATCTTCTTGTCTAGATAAGTAATTTTAATAATTGAGCTGAAATATCAAATGATTTGAAGTTTTTGTCTCAAGGTCCTCTAAGGCAGTCTAAGAGTTTTGATGTCAAAAATATTCATGGATTCAGGTTTCATACAATTTATCATGAAGAAGACTTGAAAACTAAAAATAGTGGTGTATTAACACTTGCATAGGTGGGATACTTGTCAATTTTAAGTTGTATTATTATAATTCTACTGTGTCAACATTGATAAGGTATAATGAAAGATTCGTTACATTTTACTTCTATCAAATTCACTCGCTTGATCCATAATGGTGAGAATATAAAGAATGATACATTTATTTTGGATTCAAAAGAGAAGAAGGTTTATTATGTGGATGATAAAATACATGAAGGTTGGAGTGTTTTTGTACACTTAAAGTAGAGAGAATTATATGATATGGGTGCTGAAGATCAATTGGTACTTTATGAAAGTGAACCTCATAAAACACAAAACATTGAATAGTTTTTTTCTAACAATATCAAAACAATAGAACTCATAGGAGAGGGTGAAAATGAACCACTTTTCACAATAATGTTTTATAACTATGAAGATAATGGAGATAATGATAATTGGATTTATAAATTAAAAATGAAAATATATTTCAATTTCTCATTGATATGTGTTTCATACATATATACATTGTTCTAATTTTTTAAAAATATTTTAATTTTTAATTTTTATACATTTAATATATCTGAACAATTTGAATTGCAGGAATTCCAAGAACAAAAAATTTCAATATCCCAGATAATCATCATCTCAAAGAAAAACACCACTCCCATCAGATTTAGTAGATCTGAGTGATTATGCTGTACCTGATACCACTAATAATCTATTAGTTTTCCCATATGTTGTTGGTATCCCACTATCCAATTCACCTCCAATGATTGAGTAATTGGTCACTCCTCCATCTAGAGGATGTTGGTGAGTTACCATTACTGGTATGTATGTCATTTTATAAAAAACTGCATTTTTAATTAATTATTTACTGATTTTTTCAAAAAGTTAAAGATAAAAATAGAAGGGAAATAAATATGAACACAATAGATGTATGAGACCTGAAATAATTCAAGATTATCATTCCATTTGATTATTTTGGGGGTTACTACTATTAACATTGCTAGAATCTCTGGGAAGATTCTTGGGAGGCTTTCTTATGAGAGAGTGAGATTTACCATTATTTATAATTATTAGAGGATTATTCCCATAGCTTGAAAAAATGAGTTAATCGATAATAAAGTAAAAGTTATATTAATTTAATATTCATTAATAACTAATTTAAAAGACATGAGAAAGTGCCTGAATGAATTTCTCATGAGTAATGGAATCTCTTTGTCGATATTAACAGAGAAGCATCTCCGGAGGTAATTTCATATTTTATAGTATTTTAATAATATAAACACAATAAAATTATATTTTTTTATTAATGTTTCTATTTTTTAATGAATTATTTAAAAAATACTGTGGATCATGAGAAACAAGTAATTCCCTATATTTTTGGGTCTCATAGTTTTTTTTGTGTGAAAAATAACAATTTTGGTTTTTATTTTATCCATTATTATTTATATCATTTTATTATAAGTCAAGATTTTTTCTAACTTTTTTATATTTTTCATAAAAGATAATGAATTTTGTCACTCTATTGGCTGAACAGTTATGTTGTTTAAAGTGCATATGAAACCCAATGAAATATTTTAAATGAACCCACCAAAGACATTGGAGTAAGTAATTTTCATTAATATTTTATATCAAATCATTATTATAAAAACATAATAATGAAGATATATTATAAAAATAAACAAGCCTTAAACCCAATTAAATGGGGATGATAATATGGATCAAACAATGCCAATTTGGCATCATTTGATACATCGAGTCAACACCAATTAATTTGGTTTAATACTCGTTTTTTGTTATGATTTATTTTTAAATATTATGTTTGTATAATAATAAAATAATAATTAATAATAATTAATTTTTTAATTAGATAATATTATGAAGTTTAGATATTTTTTAAAATAATTATTAATATTTTGGGATTAACAGGTTAAAATTCAAGAAGTCTTGGATGAAAACACTTCATAATCATCATTAGTTTCCTAGAATGATGTAGTTTCAATTGTTTTAGGTAAGGAATATTCCAGACATGTATGGAGGATGTGTTATGGGAATAATCTATTAGCTATCATTGGTTGGGTTCCATCATCAGTTACTACTACACCCAGTGTGGGTTTGAGTGGTTTCGTTGATTAGGAATCACAAATAGAAATTGTAAGGTTTAAAGAAAAAGTAAAAGAAAAAGACTCTTATAGAAAAACATGAGATCAGTGGTGGTCTGTAATGGAAAATTCTTGAGTTTCTATATTTTAATGGATGACTGGAAAAAACCCCAATTAAATTTACAGCCTTATAGATTATCCTTACATAGTAAATTATAAAATCTATATACCATTTACAAATTTTCAAAGAACACACACAACTTCCATAAATAAAACAAAAACAAAAATGTTATATTAAAGACATGCAATTTGAGTCATATTGACCACATATTGTGCTGAATTGACACGTGTTTTATTCTTATATGTTGAAAATGAATTTTAGATCATTATCCATATGTTTGAAAACAATATGATCTCATTTTCTTGGTATTGACTCAATAAAAAGTTTTTAAAAGTATAAAGACTTTAAAAATATGTGTTGGGGGGGGGGGTGAAAATATTAAAGCAACATCATATTTCCTTGAAATAATAGGAAAATGACCACATATTAATTAGTGAAATGTAGGAACTCACATCACATCATTCCAAGTTACAGTATTCCTGAGATGCTCATCAACATGTTTTAGTGTTTTAAAACACTAAAAAATGAGTATAACTGTAAAAAACATATAAAATGACCCTAGATTTACATGAAGTCATGGAAAAACCATGGTTGATTTATTTTTTATGTGTACACATAAAAAACTCATCAATCCAACATGCGGTGTGGTCAGAAGGACTCAATAAACTATTTTCAAAGGCACGAAAACCTTTAAAAATGTTTTTCAGGGGGTCAAAATAGGAAAAAAAACATCGGATTAAGATGAAATTAGTGAAAAAATACCATAGTTTTATTGATGAAATGTAGTAACTGAAAAAAAATATTCATAGGTTACATTTTTATTGAGATTCCCATAAAGAAGTTTTTAGTGTTTAAAACACTAAAATTCTCATGTAATGGTCAAGAACATAGAAAACAACCTTATATTGATGTGAAATCATGGTAAAACCACCATTGAATTATTTTTTAAAAGTAAACACTGAAAACATGTCAATATGAGGTGTGGTGTGGATGGAAAGACTCATTAAATAGATTTTAAATGTACCAAAGCCTTTACATATGTGTTTTGGGGGTTCAAGACTTGGAAAAATACTTTAGATTTCCTTGAAATCAAATGAAAATGAACATAGAATAGTTTTTGAAATATATGAACTGAAGACATGACATTCTAGGTTATGGTTTTCCCGAGATGCCCACAAACCATTTTTAGTGTTTTAAAACACTAAAACATTTGTGTAATGGTCAAAATCATAGAAAATGACCTAATATTGACATGAAATCATGGGAAAACCACCATTAAGTTATTTTTTAGGTGTATGTGTATAAAACTTGTCAATTTGATGTGTAGTGTGGTTGGAATGACTTGATAAATAGTTTTTAAAGGTATCAAAGCCTTTAAAAATGCGTGTTGGTGTGGGGGTAAGAACTAGAAAAAATGATGTTAGATTTATATTAAATCCAAGAAAAATCAATATAGATTTATTTTTGAATTGATGGAACTGATAACACATCATTACGAGTTATGGTTTTCCTAGGATGTCTATAAAAATGTTTTTAATGTTTTAAAACACTAAAATTGGCATATAAGAATCAAAAGAATAGAAAACGACATAATATTGACATGAAATCATGGGAAAACCACTAATGAGTCATATTCGATGTGTATAGATAGAAAAAATATCAATATGTTGTGTGGTGTGGTCAGAAAGACTCAGAAAAAAATATCTAAAGGTACCAAAGCCTTTAAAAATTTGTTTTATAGGATCAAATCCAAGAAAAAGAAGTTATATTACCTTGAAATCATAAGAAAACAACTATATATTGATTTTTGAAATGTAGGAATGAAAAAAATGTTATTATGAGTTCCAGTTTTATCAAGATTTCCTTAAATATGTTTTTAGGGTTTTAAAACACTAAAATATGCATGTAATGGTAAAATTCATAACAAACGACCTCATATTGATGTGAAATCATTGGGAAACCACTTTTGAGTTATTTTTAACATGTAAGTGTAGAAAACATGTCAATATGATGTGTGGTGTTGTTCAAATGAATTGGTAAACAATTTTAAAAGTACCAAAGCCTTTAAAAATGTGTGTCGGGTGGGAGGGGGACTAGGAAAACGATTCCATAGATTGATTTTTGAAATTTAAGAACTGATGAAATGTCATTCTGAGTTACATTTTTCCTTGGATTACCATAAATGCTTTTTGAGTGTTTTAAAACACTTAAAAGTGCATGTAATGGTCAAAAGCATAGAAAACATCCTCAGATTTATGTGAAATCATGGGAAAACCACTTTTGAGTTATTTTTGACATGTACACATAGAAAACACGTCAATATGACATGCATTTTTGTTAGAATGACTTAATAAACAATTTTTAAAGGTACCAAAGACCTTAAAAACACATGTCAAGGGATCTAAACCAAGAAATAAATGTCATATTTCCATTAAATCATAGAACAATGACTGTAGATTTATTTTTAAAATTTAGGAACTAACATCATATCATTTTGAGTTACGGTTTTCTCAGGTTTCCTATAAATGCATTTTAGTTTTTTAAAACACTAAAACTTGCATATAATGGTCAAAAGAATAGAAAACATATTTATATTGACATGAAATCATTGGGAAACTACCATTGAGTTGTTTTGAAATATAAGACATGCTGTCATTTCAAAGTCTTTAAATTTTTTTCATCAAGTAAATTTCAAGCACACCACACATAGTTTTAAAAATTAATTTAAATGGTATATACTAAGATTTTTTCACGATATATTATATATTTTATGTTAAAATTTATTCTATTTTATTAACAAAATATCAAATTTTATTTGCAACATTATTAATATATTTTTTGCTTTTCTCTTTCATATTTCTTTTCTTAAATGTTATGGTTTTTATTATAGGTAAAAAATTATAGATGTAGAATAAAGGTTTACTATTATGATCCGAGGCATTCTTCATAAGGCAGTCATGATATTTCTTAGTTTTTATGGTATGTTTAAATTTTATCAATTATTCTACTATAATTTTGATTTATTATGTTCAGTTTTAATATCTGTCTTCATTTTTGTTATAGTTGACTAGATGACATGGCCGGTTCTAGTTAATGAGATGATATGGAGGTAGATGGATGCAATATAGGTTATAGAGTGGGAATATATTGGTCATGAGTTGTTTTTAGATATATTATATATATATATATTGATGACTAAGGTATGGGTTGACTAAGGTTATCAGTTGATTGAGCTTATGGTGACTGAGATTATGGTGATTGTGGATAGATATATATATATGACTATGTATGATGTTTGATGTATGTATGATGGGTTTAATATGAATTTATATATTATTTTATTAAATACCAGATCTTTTTATTTAATTTTTTATTAAATATTTTAAAAAATTAATTTTTAAGAGAAATATTTAGTGGCGTTTTTATAAACCACTGCTAAATAAATAACTAAAAATACTAATTAATGATGGTTAATAGTAACCACCATGAAACATAACTGCTACTACATATATTATTAGTGGTTGGGTTCATTTTATATATTTTATTTCTGGGTTATTTTTTTAAAATCACCACTAAATAAAGTTGAAACCACTGATAAGTGATTTAAAAATTTCATATACAGAAACTACCACTAAAAGAAACAAACTAATGCTAAATGACCACTAACCATGGAATACGTAAAGGTTTCTGGAACCACTTATAAAATATTTATTGATTGTTTAAACCACTTCTAGAAAAAAAAACACCACCACTAATACCTATTTGTTGGTAGTGTATCAACAAGTGTTGGTGGTTTATAGTGCGTATTTCTAATAAGTTTTTCAAAAACAGAACAAAAATTGGGGGGGGGGGTATTTTTAATGATTATTAAAAAAATTAAAAAGTTTAATAGTTGAAAAAAAATTAGGGTTTTAATTGATGTATGATAAAGTGAAAATTTCAAGTTTACTACACATGAAGGCAAGTTCATAGTTTTGATAATTAAATACGTTGGTTTAAGGTAACTAAGATCTTTATTATCCTATTTTCTCTTAAAAAAATATGAACCTAGAACCAATCCTTGACACAACAGTTGTTTTTTCAAGGTTTGGAACTTAAGTGTTTCAATTAATCATACAAAAATAATGAACTCAAAGTTGAAACATGCTAAGATACAACAAAATGAAATGTTTCTAAACACTAATCACACCAAAATAGTAGTAGAACACTTCCAACAAAAACTCTCTCACTATGTGTGAAGATCCCTTGAAATGATCACCCATCATTTAACTAGCCATTGATAGGATTAGAAATATCATATAGAACTTAGTTTTTAAATCTGATCTTCCTATAAGGATAGGGGACTCTAGAACTTATAGTATAAAGAGAGGAATTTTTTATATATCCAAAATGGTAAAACCTTACCCCTTGGTCAAACTTATAGAAGTGACATCGAGACTCTAAATAATGAATATTCTTTACATTGATGGTGCATTTTGGGCCACAAAAATGGAATAATCAAGCTCTCTAGTCTTCTATAGGTTCATATACCATACATTTTTACATTCATACATCGATTTTTAGCTTAATTAGATACATATATTAGACATAGTGTGTATTTTAGTCTACATGTGTGCTTAGGTTCTTGCGTAGTTTGGTCCATTTTACTTGAATTTCATCATGGGATCTCTAAATAACCTCAAACCACAATTTAATCCTAAAAAAGTGAAATTTACCATTTTAGTAGTGATAAACATTAACTAATTGAATCAAAGTTTTAGTGATTTTTTTATTATATTTTGAATTTATAATAAAAAATAAGATTTACACAGAGGTATAAAGGTGGAAATGAATAGTGAATCATTATATGATCACACCCCCATACCTAAACATTTTCAATGCCAGGAAAAATCCGAGAAAAATAAAATTTTATAAAATTATGCATGAATATATTCCCAATAACATGAATATTTAACATTCATAGAAAATTAATTTCCTGATATAATTGTGAGAAATGGAAGAATCACCCTAAATATTTAATCTCAATAAGAATAAAAATGAGTGTCTAATAAATTTTATTAGAACAAAATTCAAGGAGATATATGATACATGTATTACCAAGGACTTTAGAATTCAACCATGTCACTAAATCTCCATGTATGTGTGTGATAACCATTTGATGCTATTTTTTACACTTTTAATCCAGTAAATATAGGTTATTTTAAAATTTTAATGCTTACTTGATTCTTTACAACAAACCTTCCCTACATAATTTTCAATAAAATTTCAAAACCCAATCACTTAGGCATTCTTGGAATTCAAACTACAAGATCTCAAATAAGATGTCCCCATATGTGGTACATGCCATCACTCCCACCACTATTTATTTACTATTTTTTAATATTTTGTTTATTTTTTTCTTTTAAGGGTTTAAAATAGTTGAATAACAGGTACACACACATAGGAAAATTGAGTACATTAATGAAATAGATCAAATAAGGAATGAACATGTAGAAAAATCATTTTGGAAAGTTTAGAAACATTAACCTAACTTATATATACCTGAAATTAAGTAAGAAATATTCAGACTTCAAGGATGAGTACAATGATGTGTGGAGATGTTAAATGGAATAATTAACCTATAAAAAACTCACATAGATGGAAAAAATATCTCAAAGGTTTTATAAATATAAAATAATTTATATCATTGGAAAAAATCACTTTTACTTAAAATCACTCTTTCAATGTTAATTCTATGCTCAAACTCACATTCTATTAGTGGTATTTTTTTTCTTTAAATTTTAAAACAATATAAAATCGGTAAAGTTTACATGAATTTTCAATAAACTCCATGATTAAATATGAATTTAAAAAGATTATTCTGATACAAAATTGAAAAAATGAATAATAGATGGGGTAAATTAAAAATACACTAAAAAAAGTGAACAAGGTGAAAAATAAAAAATATTATAAAAATTCAAAACAACCTAGGTCATCTCTTAAAGAGTTTTTATAGTTTATGGTGTGTATTTTTAATATGTTTAAAAAAACAAAAGGGGGTGGGGTTAAATGATTATTCAAAATAAAATTACTTAATTAAAAAAATTTAGTAAGTTAATTTTTTTTGGAGTTTTAAGATATGTAAAATAAGGTGACCATTGTGATTTTACTACACATGAAGGTGAGTTCATAGTTTTGATAATTAAATTTGGTTTAATGAAATAATTTGGTTGAGGGAAATCAAGATCTTTATTACCCTATTTTATCTTTAAAAATATAAACATAGAACCAACCCTTGACATAAAAATTTATTTACCAAGGTTTAAAACTTAAGAATTTAATGATGGATTCCAAAGAATACTAAAACATCAAGTATGCATGAGATAAAAAAGATGCTTGTGTTTTCAAATCAGAAAAACCCAAGACTCCCACTTGAAATCTCAATCCAATCAGTTATAAAATGAAAAGTATTTAAATTAATCATACCAAAATAATGAATTCATATTTAAAACATGTTAATATTAAAGTAAATGAAATGTTTCCAAACACAAATCACACTAAACTAGTGGAAAAAACAAGTATTAGAACTCCCTCATCAAGTGTATATCTCCCTCGCAATGACCACCCAACATATATCCTTCCATCGAGAGGAGGTAAAAGTCTGTACAGAACTCCAAATTCATATATTCGATATCCCATTTATGAAATGGGCCTATAAAAATTCAATGATAAAGATAGGAATACTCTATATCTCCGAAAAGGTTGAACCTTACCCCCTTTTCAAACTTACAGAAGAGATCTTGAGACTATGAATAATAAAGATTCCCTCTAATGATGGTACATTTAGGCCTCAAAATAGAATATTTGGGATCCATTTTATATAATTTTATCCCACAAAATTTTCCATTCATCCACCTACTTTAATCATAATTTGATGCATAGATTAGTTATAATGTGTATTGGTAGGACCCTAGAACACCTTGAGAGGGCAGGGGTTAATCAGGGTGTCAATTTTTTTTATATAGATAGATTATGTTCCAACATTTGTAGGAACTTATAAAACCTATATAATAGAAACACGTGATTATTAAACATACATACAAAGATATAAAACAAAAAAGTTTTACTTGGTTCACCACTAAGGTCTAGTCCAAGGAGAATACACCAAATTTTTTTTGGTCAGACAAAAATCTATTAAGATTCACTAGATATTGTGGAGTATAGATGATCAAACACAGTCACTCTAGGATACTCACACTTCCTTTATAATAATTTTAGGGGTAACACACTACCTCCCTCAGAACACTTCCATCGACTCCACCTAGATCACTGCCTTGGGTAAAGTCTTACTCAATTTAACAACTTGAAGGTAACCTTATTAGATTAGAAATTTAAGTATTTATCTTTTATTAGCATGAGACTATACTTGCACCATATTATTGAGTTGATGAACTTGAAATAACTATTCACTTAAACTAGATATTAAACATGACTGTTCATAAATATCTAAGATTTCACAAAATTTCCTTATTGTTTCAAAGAAATATCAGCGTTTGGGAACCTACATGCTTTCTTTAAGCTTTCATACTTCACAGAAATCCCAACCTTTATGAAACTCTAAGTCTTTAGAAAACTCCACTTTCTAAAAATCCTTAGCATCATTCAAGTATTAACCAGACCTTTCACAATGCTTATTCTCATGAAGAGTTCCTGATTCATGAAGATCCCAACCTTCATATATTTATAGAGATTCACCCATTTCTCAAATTATCTCTGTATCTCAAATGAGGGGCGATCACCTATTTATAAACTTATCCTTTATTGAAGATAACAAGCTCCTATTGGCCTTTTCATGAACCTCTTCATCCATTCTCATGAGGCTTCTTTATTCAAAATGTTCCAGTGAAATTATTCCATTTACAATGCTTCCCATAGTCATGTAGATTACCATCTTCTTATCATGACTCAACTATTATTGTAATTCCTCTTTCATGAATCTTAATCCTTTGAGAAACTGTATTCCTTCACAAAGCTCTAAATATTTATGAAACTCTAATATTTGATAAATCCACGTCTTTACCATATATATGAAGAGTTAGTCCTATAAAACCGTCTTTCGTGAAGCTTTCCCCTTCCTCCTGATTTTGAGATCTAATAATTTGGAAAACACTAGGAAATGATGCCACCTTCAATACTCAAGTCATTTGCACCATAAGATCACTTGAATTTCAAACTCCTTGATCAACCCTAGTTTAGATTGAAAACAAACACAAAATACACTCTGTTTATAACTATAAGAATACTTGGTTATAATAGTATTTTAGTCCATATATGTTAATGGTATTTTATATAGTTTGGACTATTTTTCTAGAATTTCATCGAGGTATCTCCAAATCATCTCTATTTATAATGTAATCATCAAAAAAGTGAAATTTACCTTTTTAATAGTGATAAAATTTAGCAAATTGAATCAAATTTAAATTTAAATTTATTATTATATTTAAAATTTAAAATTTAATATCAGTTTAAATGAGTGGTATAAGGGTGGAAATAAATTATGAATCACTACATGATTACACCCCCACACCGAAGCACTTAAACTCCTAGGAAAAACAAAATCTCAAAAAATGTTTCATAAAGTTTCTCCCAAAATATTAAAGATTTAACATTCATAGTAAATTAATTTCATGATATCATAATGAGAAAAAGAAGAATCAAACCAAAGAGTTAATCTCCATAAGCATGGAAATGAGTTTCTCATAAATTGTATGAGAACAAACTTCAAGGATATATATGATACTTATATTATTAAGTAATTAAGAATTAAACCATGTAACTAAATCACTACACGTGTTTTTGATAACCATTTAGTGTTATTACTTACCCTTATATCCAATAAATATAGGTTATTTTAATTTTTTTTGCTTACCTGATCCTTTCCACCAAACCTTCCAAACATTATTTGTAATAAAATTTTGAGACCAACTCACAAAGGAATTTCCAAAAGTCAAACCTTAGTCACCAAAAATAAATATCCTCATATTTTATAAATTTCATCACTCTAATTATTTATTTGTATTGTTTTTTTCTTTTTTTTTCTTTTGAGGTTATAAAATATATAGATAATAGAAACACACATATGTTAATTTGGTATAGTAAGGAAATAGATCAGATAAACAAAAAACTTAGGGAAAAATATTTTCAAAAATTTGAGAAACATTAATCTGACTTATATATACCTTAAATTGAGCAAGAAATATTCACACTTCATAGTTGAGTGAAAGGATGTATAGAGATGTTAAATGATATAATTAAACCATAAAAAAATCACATATAAGGTAAAAAAATCCCAAAGGTTTTATAAATATACAACTATTTATATCATTGAAATAACCACTTTTATATAAAATCACCCCTTGATGATAGTTATATGATAAAAATCACTTGCCATTAGTGAGTTGTTTTTATTTAAATGTTAAAACAACATGAAATGAAGAAATTGTACATGAATTTTCAATAAAATCCATGATTAGATGGGAAATTAAAATTAGTATTCTGACACAAAAGTGAAAAAAATGAATAATAGTGGGATGAAATTAAAAATAATGTAAAGAAAGAAAAAACTAAAAATAAAGAAGAAATATGCTGAAAATATAAACTAACCAGGTCATCTCTCAAAGAGTATTAATGGTTTATTGTGTGTATTTCCAATAAGTTTTTTAAAAACTAAAAAACGGGGGGGGGGGGGGGGGGGTGATAAATAATGATTCAAAATAAAATAACTTAATTATAAGATTTTAATATTTGAAAAACAAAGTTATGATTTTAATATAAGTCATAGAAAGTGACTATTGCAAGTTTAGAACACATTAAAGAAAGTTCATATTTCTAATAATTACATTTATCTTAATGAAATTCTTTGGTTAAGGGTAACCGAGATCATTATTACCCTTTTTACATTTAATATTTTGACCATAGAATGAAACCTTGGTGCAAAAATTGCTTTTTCAGGGCTTGGAACTTAAGAATTGAATTAGCGATTCCAAATCCTATTAAAATATCAAGTATGTGTGAGAGAAAAAATATACATGTATTGTCCAATTAGAAAAACCCCAGATTCCCACTTGAAATCTCAATCTAATTAGTTATGAAATGATTTTTTAATTAATCATTGAAAAAAATGAATTCAAAGTTGAAAAATATTAATAAAAAAATTAAATGCTTCCAAACACAAATCACACTGAATCTGTAGTAAGTGTTCAACTCCCTCACCATGATCATACACTATTTAGATTACTATCGAGAGGGGGAGAAATCACATATGGAACCCAACCTTCATATATGATATATTTATAAGGATAAGGGACTATATAAATTTTAGTATGAATAAAGGAATCATATGAATCTCTAAAATTGTAGAACATTTCCCCCTGGACAAACTTATATAAGTAACCTCAAGAATGTGAACAATTAATATTATCTCTAATGATGGTGAATTTTAGATCTTAAAATGGAAGATTGGGCTCCCTGGTCTTCTTGATAATTTTATCCTACATGGGTTTTCATTCACCTAAAAATTTTCATCCAAATTAGATGCATATATTATCTATCATGTGTATTTTAGTCAACATCTGTGCTTGGAAAATTGCGCAGTTTGGCCCGTTTTTCTTGAATTTTATCTTGGGATCTCAAAATTACCTCTACCTATAATGTAATAATAAAAAAAAGTGAAATTTACATTTTTAATAGTGATAAAATTAACTAATTGAATCAAATTTGAAATGAAATTTATTATTATGTTTGGAATTTACAATACAAAATCAGTTTAACATAGTGGTATATGGGTGGAAATGAATAGTGAATCAATACAATATCAGACACCCACACTTAAAAATTCATACTCCAAGAAAAAAATCACATTTCAAAAAAAGTTGCATGATTATATTCCCTAGATCATGAATATTTAACAATCATAGTAAATTCATTTCATGACAGCATAGTGAGAAAAGAAAGAATCACATGAAAGAGTTAATCTTAGTAAGCATGTAAATGAGTGTGTCATAAATTATATTAGAACAAAAGTCAAGGAGATATATGATAATAGTCATATAAAGGAATTCACAAGTAAACCATCTCACTAAATCTCCATGTGTGTGTGATAAAAATTTCATACTATTATTTCCACTTTCTATATAGTAAATAAAGGTTATTTCAAAATTTTTCTGCTTACCTGATTCTTTGCACTGAACCTTCCCTACATCATTTAAAATAAAATTTCAAGACTTACTCACTTAAAAATTTATAGAAGTAAACACAAAATATATTAACCTAGATATCCCCATATATTGTACATTTCATCACTCCCATCATTATTTTTTTTTTGTTTTTGTTTTTTAATTTATTTTTTATTTTTTAGGGTATATAATATTTGGATAACTAGTACATAAACATTGGTAAATTTGGTACAGTAATAAAATAGATCAAATAAGGAATGAAAAATATCGAAAAATCATTTTGGAAAACTGAGAAAAATTAACCAATATTATATATACCTTCAGTTAAGTAATCAATAGTGACACTTAATGGTGAGTGTAGTGATATAGAGAGATGTTAAATAAAATAAATAACCCTTAAAAAACTTATATAGAAGGTAACAGTACATCAAATGTTTTATAAAGATAAAATAAAATATATCATTGAAAAAAAACTTTTTTCTTAAAATCACCCCTTCAATATTAATTATATTCCCAAACTCAAATTACATTAGTGAAATTGTTTTTTTAAATGTTAAAAAAATAAAATTATAAAACTATACATGAATTTTCAATAAACTTCATGATTATATGGGAATTTAAAATGAGTTTTCTAATAAAAAAGTAAAAAAATGAAGAAGAGGTAAAGTAAAAATACCCTGAAGTAAGTGAAAAGTGAAAAAAATAAGAAAGCTGATTAAAATCCAAACTAACTCAAGTTATCTCTCAAGTAGTGTTAGTGGTTTATAATATGTATTTCCAATAAGTTTTTCAAAAACAAAATAAGGGGGGGGGAGGGTTAAATGATGATTGAAAATAAAATAACTTAATAAAAAAGGTTTAATAGTTGAAAAAGGTGGGATTTAAAGAGATGTAAGAGAAGATGACTATTTAATGTCTACTACACATGAATTAAAGTTCATAGTTTTGATAATTATAGCTATTTTAATGAAATTCTTTGGTTGAGGGTAATCAAGATCTTTATTACCCTCTTTTAACTTAAAAAATATGAATATAGAAACAACTCTTGACACATAAATCACTTTATCATGGTTTGGAACTTAAGAATAGAACATGGGATTCCAAATTATACTAGAATATCAAGTATGCGTGAGAAAAAAAGGATTCTTATGTTGTCTAATCAGAAAAACCCAAGAGTCCCACTTGAAATCTCAATCCAATCGATTATGAAATGAAAAGTGTTTCAATTTATCATACCAAAACATTGAATTCATAGTTGAAATATGTTAAGATACAAATATATGAATTGTTTCCAAACAAAAATCAAACCAAACCAGTAGAAAAAAGTGTTGCGACTCCCTCACCAAGTGTGAAACTCCCCCATAATGATCCATCATTTAACCCACTATTTAGAAGAGGAGAAAGATCGTATGGGAATATGAATTAATATTTTATCTCCTTATGAGGAGAGGGTCATCTAGAAATTCTTGGATAAAGATAATACTCCTTTATATAACTAAAATAAAATAAAATTTCCTCCTAATATAACTTACAGTAATGACCTCGAGATTGTGAACAATGAAGATTCTTTCCAATGATGGTACATTTTGGGCCTCAAAATGGATGAATTAGAATATTTGGTCTTATAGAGACTTGTATCCCACAAGGTTTTACATTCAACCACCAATTATTTTCCTAATTAGATTCACAAATTATCCAATGTGTGTATTTTAGTCCATATGTGTGCTTGGGATCTAGCACAATTTGGCCCATCATGTTTGAATTTCATAGTGAGAAAAAACATGTATTTGTGGTGGGTTATTTACATCAGGCCTGAAACCATCTCAAATAGTCATTACAAATGGGATATTTGTGATGATATTTTTTCCCATCACAAAGAACTCTAAATAAAAAATTATTTTTCAATGTTTATTTTATTCCGTTGATAATAATATTTATTCTAATAGTTATTCGTGGTAGTAATTTATAACCCATTAAAAATAAAGTGTTGAAAGAATAGCATTTGTGACGGGTTCCATTGCAAATGAATTTTTTTATCATCAACTCCGTTATTTATGTTGGGTACTATTTGTGATGGGCCCCATTGTAAATAATACTATTTGCGATGGTAAACCCATTGTAAATAGTTACATCACTACTAATCTAACCTATATATATGATCCACCCAATTTTCTTCTTCCCATTTATCTTATGAGGTTTCCTCTACTCTCCTATCCTCTAATCTCCTCTCCTCTTAATTTCTTCTTTCAGAAGTTTTAATTTTTACACGGAAGAAAACTTTCATATTTTATTTTGATAAAAGAATTATTTTTGACGTATTTGTTTAATGTTTTTAATATTAATTATTATATTTTATTTTATATTAGAAATTACTTTTATAAATTAGAAATAATTAGTTTTAATTAGAATTAATTAGTATTAATTAGCAATAATTAGTTTTAAGTAAAAATATTTTTTTAATTAGAAGTATTTAGTTTCAATTATTAATAATTATTTTTATTTATAAGTAATTAGTTTTTATTAGAAGTAATTAGTTTTAATTATTAGTAAGTAGTTGTGATTAATAGTAATGACTTATAACTGATAGATAAATAGTACTAATCAATAAAACTTAGTAATAATGCATAGATATTAGTAATAACTAATAATATTTTATAGTAATTTTTAATAATTAAGAGTAATTAGTAATTAATAGTAATTAACAAATTTTTTTAGTAATTAACACTAAATATTATTAATTTAAAAACAATTAGTAAAAATTAGTGTCAATGAGTATAAATTAGCAGTAATTAGTAAGAATTTGTAGTTATTATTAGAAATTAGAAGTAATTATTAGAAATGGTCGGTAATTAATAGAAAATAGCGGTAATTAGTCAAAATGAATGGTAATGAGCATGAATTAGTAAAAA
Source organism: Viscum album (assembly GCA_963277665.1). Taxonomy (NCBI): domain Eukaryota; kingdom Viridiplantae; phylum Streptophyta; class Magnoliopsida; order Santalales; family Viscaceae; genus Viscum; species Viscum album. Next base: position 2,015,127,598 of record OY728130.1, on the reverse strand, counting down.
TAAGTAGAAATGAGTGGGAATTAGTAAAAATTTGTGAAAATTAGTAGTAATTAGTAGAAATTAGTAGAAACAAGCAGTAATTAGTAAAATTTAGTGGAAACGAGTGTTAATTAGTTCAAATTAGTAGAAATGGGAGTTAATTAGTTAAAATTAATAGAAAAGAGCATTAATTAGTTAAAATTAGTAGAAATGAGAATTAGTTAAAATTTGAAAAAATGATTGTTAATTAGTTAAATTTAGTTGAAATGAGCTGTAGTTAGTAAAAATTAGCGGTAATGTGGAGTAGTTAGTAAAAATTACTAGTAATGAGTGGTAGTGAGTAAAATTAGTGGTAATGAGCAGTAATCAGTAAAAATTAGTGGAAATGATCCAGGATTAGTAAAATTTAGCAGTAATGAGTGTTAATTAGTAAAAATTAGTGGTAATTATTAAAAAATAATAGTAACGATCAGTAATTAGTAAAGATTATCGTTAATGAGAGTTAATTGGTAAATTTTTTCAATTTTTAGCATTAATTAGTAAAATTTAGTGACAATGATCAGTAATTAGTAAAGATTAGTAGAAATTAGTGAAATTAGTAAAAATTACCTATAATTAGTGGTAATTAGTAAAAATTATAAATAATGTGTGATAATTAATAAAAATTACTCGTGATGAGTGGTATTTACTAAAAAATACCGATAATGAGTTCTAATTAGTAAAATATACAGATAATGAGCATTAATTAGTAAAAATTAACAGTAATGATAATTAATTGTTAAAAAATACATGTAATAAGCATTAATTAGTAAAAAATACCGATAATGAACATTATTTAGTAAAAATTACCGATAATGTGCATCAATTTATAAAAATTAGTTAAAATGAGTGGTGATTAGTAAAAATTATCAGAAAAGAGTGGTAATTAGTAAAATATATTGGTAATGAGTGGTAATTAGTAAAAAATTACCAGAAATGAGTGGTAATTAGTAAAAGTTGCTAGTAATGAGTGGTAATTAGTAAAAAAATACCGGTAATGACCAATAATTAGTAAAAATTACTAGTAATGAGAGGTCATTAGTAAAAATCACTGTTAATGAGTTAAAATTAGTAAAATTACCAATAATGAGTGGTAATTAGTAAAAAATAATGATAATGAGCGATAATTAGTAAAAATTACCAGAAATGAGCTTTAATTAGATAAAATTGGCGATAATAAGTGTTAATTAGTAAAATTTAGAGGTAATGAGTGGTAATTACCAAAATTAACCATAATTAACCACAATTAACCACAATTTATCATAATTAAATATAATTAATAAAAATTAGTAATATAAGGACAACAAAGGGGAATGAGGGAAGCATGAAGTGGAGGGAGTGAAGTTGAAGATAGAGTTAAAGACTTATGATGCCCCCAAGTTTAGAACATTTAGAGGAGAGACAATCATGAGTAAAAATACAAGTTATGGAAGATAAAATAGATGGGAGAGATAATAATGACATGCTTAATGAGTTTTTTTTCCTTTTTTAGTTCAATATCTTTTCATGAGAAATGTTTTATGAATAATCATAATGTAAATGCATGATTATTAGTAAAATATTTTTTTCTCATGTTGATATATTTAACTAGAAAAGTGAAATAATACACTAAGAGTGTCATTGTTATCTCTTATATGTGCTTCCTATTTCATCACTCACAAGTTTTTCCATTCATGTATCTTCTCCAATTGGTCTAAACCCAGTGTCACTGAAATTCCTTCCCTATGTTATCGCCTTTATTCCCTATGATCCTTGATTCCCTCATAGACCTAGGTCAACCTTATATTTACCTCAATATAAATTAAAGTTAATTAGAAAAAACAGTGGAACTTTTAATAATTAGGAAAATATTAATGGTAATTAGATAGAATTGATAATATTTAAAAGTAATTTGTAATTTTTTGATTTTATAATTTTTTTGGACAGTCTCTTCCTTATATATGATTAATCATAAGATTTTTCTTATTTTATATTTTTTAGAAAATTATGGAATAAGGATGTAGAAAATATTTATTATTACGAGATAATGATCGAATAAGTTATCACAAGAATCCAAATGGTTCTAGTATAAATCCTATAAATATTGATGATGCTGAATATTTTTTTTTCATTTTCATCATATGTACTAAAATTTGTTTGAGAAGCTAAAATTAAGTGTCCATATAAGAGATGTGATCTAAGGAGATTTAAAACATTCAATAATGTTGAGGGTTATCTATTAAATTTTCGTTTTTGGAAAGATGTTGTTTCTTGTTATCTACATGGGGAATGAAGTTTTTGAGAAGTTATTAATAATTTGGTACCATATCCATCACAGTTTCAAAATTTAGTACATGAGGTTTTAGTGTATTTTTCAATAAAAAAAAACTTATAATGATATTGATTTAACTCCTAAGTTAGAACCATATATATTTTATGAGTTGCTAAAGTCTGTTGAATATGAATTTTATCCTATTTTTCAAGATAAAAAATTTTGAAGTAGTTAAAAAATTTATATTAATTAAATAAAAAATGGAATATTGAATAGTTTTTTTGATAATAGATTCTCTTTGGTTAAATAACCATTACCTGAAGAAATTTTTTTTCCTACAAATTTCTACGAGTGAAAGAGGCTTGTTCGGAATTTGGGTGTTAGTTATCATAAGATTCATGCTTGTTCAAATGATTTCATATTATATTATGGTGAGAATGATTTTTTATTTATTTTTCCTCTATGTAGAAAATTGAGGTACAAAGAGGCTCAAATAGGGAAGTCTGAATTGGTTCCTATTAAATAGCTGATGTATTTACAAATTACCCCCGGATTGCAGTGTTTATTTATGTATCATAACACAAAATCATTGATGTCATAGAGAAATGACAATTTCATTAGGAAAAAGATTAATTCATCCTTGTGATGATTATTCATGGAAACATTTTTACTATGTATATCATTCTTTTTTCTTTAGAAGCCCATAAAATGAAATTAGGCTATTCTACTGATGGTTTTTGTCCATTTAGTTTGTATGGTATTCAATATTTTTCTTGGACTATCTTTATAACTTCCTAAAACTTACCTCCTTGGATACTTATGAATGAACCATATATATTTTTATCATTATTAATTATAGGATATCCAAAAAATAATATTGATGTTTCTTTGAATCCATTAATTAATAAGTTAAATTTATTGCGGAGTAATGGTGTTAGTACATATGATGTTGTTGAGAAACAAAATTTCCTAATGAAAGCTTCATTAATGTGGAACCATAATCACTTCCCAATATAAGGGATGTTATCCGGTTAGAGTACATATGTTCTAAAATCATTTTCATACTGTATGAGTGATATAAAATCATTTATGCTCATTAATTAGAGAAAACCTTGTTTTTTCACCTATCATTTCAGATTTCTTCCTATTGACTATCCTTTCTGAAGGAAATAAAATAATTTCAGAAAAGGTACATTTGAAAGATATGGACCTCCATAAATGATCTCAAGTATTGATTTAAAATCTATTGTCTCTTTATTAGATCCCATTACCTTTGGACTGACTATAAACCAACAAAAAATAGATGATGTTGGGAAAGATCACAATTGTATTAAATAAATTATTTTATAGGATTTCCCATATTGGTCTGATTTGTTGGTCCTTCACATGTTGTATGTTATGTCTATTAATAAGACTATTTTGATAATATATTATATATAGTTTTAACACACTTTATAGGACCAAATATAATGTAACGACATGATTAGATCTCACCCAAATTTAAAGGTGACCAAAACTTATGTTGTTTGAAAATGATAGATCATATAAGTTAATTAAGACAAAAGTGGATTATACACTTTTCCAAAGAAAATAATTTATTATTCAGTTATAAGATTATGAATTTTATGCTATTGGATGGTTATGTTTCCAATTTAGCTTGATGTGTTAGAAATAATAATATTACTAGATTAAAAAGTCATGATTATCATGTTATATTGGAAAGAATTATTCCTATTTGATTTTTAGGTTTGTTGAATTATTCAATTTGGGATGTGTTAATTGAAATATCATATTTTTTCAAGACATTTTTGTGGTGAAAATAGGATATGATTCACTTAATATACTGTAAGAAGATGTTGTTCTTAATTTTATGTAAAATGGATTTTTTTCTGCCAACTTTCTTTGATTCAATGGAAGATTTGATATTACATTTTCTGCATGAATAAAATTGTGAGGGATGGTACTGTTAGGATGGATGTACCCATATAATAGATGCATTTATAAATTGAATAAAAAGGTATGTAACAAATCATTAGTTTAAGGGTAAATTTAATAAGATAATTTACAAGGGGAAATTTCATTTTTCTGCTCCCATTATTTCCAACCTGAATATCCTTCAAAATATAACCAAATGGATCATAATGAGGGAAATGTTAATAATGAAATAAAAATTTAATTATTAGTATTTAGTCATCCTGAACTTGGATTTGGTGGAGTTGATGAATTATGGATTTAAAATGATGAACATCACATGTCTCATATATATATATTCTGTTCAACAGTGAAGAAATGACATGATTTGTATAGTGAGTGATACTATCACAAATTAATTAAATTTTTTAAAAGTAAATTAATATTATTTTATTTGTAGATTATATGGTGATCATATCAAGAAACAATTTCCTAAAATTACACCAGTTTCCCTTGAAAAAAATAAAAAACATAACTTTTCCAATTGGTTTCAGAGAATTGTAAAGTAAATTGTTTATTCTTTATCATATGAAATAAATTATTAATTTTTTATATTTCTAATTATTTTTTAACATTTTAGGCATAAAAATGATGATAAAATTGATAATATATTGTGTGCATTGAGTAACTCACTATCCAAAATGGTTAAACATTATATGCATATGTGGTGAATGGTTCTCGATTTCATACACGTGCATATGGTGAATAAAAAAAGTGAATAGTTGTGTTTTCTTGAGTGGATCTCATCATAGAGAAAGTGAAGATAACTTTTATGGCATTCTGGATGAAATAATTAAACTATATTATTTGAGATAGAATTATGCAATGATCATTAAATTCTATTGGTTTAATACTGATAGAGGATTTCATGTTCATTTTCTCCATATAATTGTCAATATTAAATATAAAAGCCTTCTTATAGTAAATATACCATTTTTATTGGATTTTCAATAACATAAAATTTATTATTCAAATTATTGTGCTCTTTATAAAGAGTTAATTTATTGGTAGATCATTATAAAAATAAAATCCCATGAAAATAAATTTATTCAAAGTAAATGTGGTTATGTTGAAGAGTAAGGAATTTAAATTTTTCAAGGGAAAGATCCAAATACATATTTTCAATGAATATACATTAATATTGATAATGAAACCCCATAGTTATGGGTTGATAATGATGATGATGTTGATGATGTAACAAACGAATTTGAATTAACCTAAGATGATGAAGCTAAAAATCCTATGGGAATTGATGATACTGAGGCGAGTGATAAAGATATTAACACAATCATATATGAAGATGAGGATGAAGATGAATAATTTCACAATTATTTATTGTTATAGTTATAAATAAATAAATAAATAAATAAATATATATATATAATACTCATATTCAATTATTTGCTGACAATATTCGTTTCGTGTTTCAGATGGTAGATGAGACTTTTGATGATATGTTTTATAACATTGAGGAGGCTGTACTTCCTAGTGATGATCCTGATGCTTCATTATCCAACCCTCAGGTTGCAAGAAATTTTTTTTGACTTAGAGGGGTCATGGTATTGGGGGATTGATAATTCCCAACCTTAACTAATGTCCATATATTTATTTTGATCCATGCATGCAGAAGTATGTCCAGTCATATAATTTAGTTAATTTTAATTATCATTAATTTTTATTAATTTATTTATCTATTAATTATTTTATTATTTGTTATATTTTCCCATTTTTTTCACATATAAATGTTGTACTGGGGAGTTCTATTCTATAAAATTGTTTTTCTAAATCATGGGTGATGTAGGTTCTTATTCCCATTGATGTTTGACACCACATGTTTGATCATTGGATAATATGTAAATGTATATTAGTTATTTTAGAATTTATTTAATTATTAACTTGATATTATTAATAATTTGTATGGATTGTGGTATCTAATCAATGGTAGAATGAGGACCTTTATCTAGGAGGATTTCATGCATGAGCGTTTTCAGTAGTTTTTACACAATATGAGGAAGAGGGCTATAAAGAAAGATAGAGCCATAGTTTTTTTTATCAGCCTTGATGTAGCCATTAACCTAATTATATATCCTCTTAGGTTTGGGATTTATTGTGGTCATACTAGATGGAATATGTTTTTAATAGAAGACTATCATTAGGTCATCATAACTAGGTGAGTTAGGAGGTCACACATAGAGGTGGTAGTCATATGTTTAGTACTCATTGATGACATATGGTAAGTCCTTTTATTTAATAATTTATATAACTATAAATGTAAAATGTTTATTTTATTATTAATATAGGTAGTTGAGAAGCTTTATATTATGGATTATGATGTTTATAAGAGGATGTACATAGATCCCATAACTAGATTTGTTACTGGTGGTTGACAACATCATATTGTGGTCAATAACTTCTTTTCTTTTAAAATTAATTAAGAATAATATTTTCACTATTTTAATTTTAAATTTTATTTGAAAAAGTCATATGAGGCCTCAAATTATCACACACATGATGGGATTCATGAAATGAATAAGGATCAGGCGGCTAGTGTAGTAGAATTTGATGATGAAACATGGATACAAGTGACTTAGTATGATTTTGAGAAAAGATGAGTTGTTGGTATAAATTCTTTATTGACACCTAATAGCTATTATGGTACAATTGTGTTTTTATCAACCAGCCCTAGGGGATCTCAAGGAGAGTTTTAATCATCAAATGCAGAGTATGAGGAGAATTTTTGAGCTCAGTATGAGGTTAAGAGACCCCATGTGGAGAGCAAAAAGAGTTTCATCGACAACATGAGTTGAAGGAGGAGGAGTAGCATCGAGCATATGATTAGCAATAATAACAGATGATAGAGTATATGTAATGATTTGAGCATGGTATAGGGATGAAGTTCACTCCACCACTACCTCTAGATGACCCTCCACCTGCTCAGTGATTTTTCTATTTTTTGATATATTTATTATGATAAACATTTGAATGAAAATATTTTTTAATATTATTATAAATTTATATATTTACATTTTTATAAATTACATTTTTTTATATTATTTTGATATTTTTTTAATTTTTATATATTATTATGATGTTATTTATTTATTTATTTATTTAATTTTTTTTATTTTTTTTATTATTTACGACATGATTATTCCATATTGTAAATAATTATTTACAATGGGTGACCAATCTCATATCAAATGCTGGTATATAGATAACCCGTAAAAGGTATTTGTGATGGGTGGGTTCCCCTTCACAAAAAAATTTCCTTTTGATTTCTTGTCACAAAAAAATATTTTTGCGACACACTTTTTAGCTACAGGTCATTTGTGATGGGGTCCCATCACAAATGACCCATAATTTTTTTTCATATTACAGTTTTGTTTCATCATGGTGTCTGCAAATCACCTTCAACTATAATATAATAACCAAAAAAGTGAAATTTACCTTTTTAATAGTGATAAATATTAACTAATTGAATCAAATGTGAAGTTAAATTTATTATTATATTTTTAATTTACAACAAAAAATCAGTTTAACACAGTGGTATAAGGGTGGAAATGAATAGTGTATTGTTATAAAATCACACCCCCACACCTAAACATTTTCATATTCGAGAAAATAAAAATTTATAAAACATCATATTAATATATTCCTAAGGTCATAAAGATTTAACATTCATAATAAATTCCTTTCATGATAGCATAGTGAAAAAATGAAGAATCACGCCGAAGAGTTAATTTGAGAATGTCAAGAAAACTCACTTTATAAATCATAGAAACATTAAAAAAACTTATATATAAATTAATTTAAGTAATAAATATCCACACATTATCGTTGAGTGTAATGACATGCAAAGATGTTGAATAACATAATTAACCAATTGTACACGCACACATAATGTAATAATATATCAATGATTTTATAAATATACAATCATTTATATCATTGAAAAACATCGATTTTACTTAAAATAACACCCTAAATGTTAATTTTATGCTCAATCTCACATTCCATCAGTGAAAGACATTATGTTTAAATGTTAAATCAATAGGAAATACATAAAGTTTTCATGAATTTTCAATAAACTCAATGATTATATAGGAATTAAAAATGATTATTCTGAAATAAAATTGAAAAAATGAAGAATAGAGGGGGGAAAGTAAAAATACCATGAATAATGTTGAAAATATAAAAAAGAAGAGAGGCGATGACTAACTAACCCAAGTCTTATATCAAGTAGATTTGGTGATTTATAGTCTGTATTCTAATAAGTTTTTCAAAAAAAAAGGAAAATTTTAGGGTTTCAAATGATAATTCAAAATAAAATAACTTAATTAAAAGAGTTTAATAGTTGAAAAACACTAGTGGGGTTTTAATAGTGTTATGAAAAGGTGACCATTGTGAGTTTACCATACCTAAAATTAAGTTCATAGTTCTAATAATTAGATTTTTATTTGGATGAGAATTAAGTACTTATTTATAAATACCTTATATAAAACCTTTATAAAAATTTTCAAAAGGTGATTAACGATGTTCATTCCCACTAACTTAACAACTATTTATAATGGTTACTTTAAATAATAATATTTTAATAGAATATCATGGTTTTCTTAAAACCTTGTGTTATGTGTGATATACATGATCAAACATAATGTTATTCATTGAAAATATTGAGGTGTTAAATTATCCCCACCTTAAATAAATTGCATCCTCAAAATTTGAACTTATTCTCTCAAATAAATGGTTTGAAATTTGAAAATTCCTTTATAGAAAACCCACATAATAAAAAGAGTTAATAAAATTTTATACTGATAATAGACAAAGGGAAGTATGAAGTTCATTTAGAATAAATCATAACTAGGTTTCCTAGTAGAAAAACATTAGTAGGACATGTAAGAAAAGCATAATTAACTTTGAAGATTGATAGATAAGATGGTCAGATAAAAGTTATTGACCCTAAAGCTATACATCTTTTATGGTGATAAAACCATGGATCCATCTAAAGTGATTGTAATAAGATACATTTTTTCTTTCAATATCCTTTTCCTAGATCTGAGGTATTATTTTACTCTTAAGAGAAATAACAATAAAAAATATATTTACTTGATTTATTTTTATTTCATAAGAAGAATTTCATACTTTTGTTGTGATTTGATCAATTTCCACTTCATTTTATACTCTAATAAATTAATATCCAAGTTGAATTTTTTTATTCCCAAAGCACTAAAATTAAATTTCAATGGAACATAAAATTCATAAAAGAATGAAAAGTATTTCCTCCTATCTCTACTATTTTACCAAAACTAAGAACAAGTTATCCAATATAATATATTAATATATAAAAACATAATCGTAGCACCCAAATTTCAACTTAATATTTATCTATAAAATCATTTAAGTAAAAAATTTCATATTAATGTGGACATATCATAGGCTAGTGGTAGTTGTTTCACTCTTATCACCCATAAATTGTGGTTTCAAGACCCATGGACTTACTAGATGTGATGGGGTGTCACCCAACATGCGAGTTATCCTTTTTATAAAATCATATTAATATAAATCCTAAAACATTCCCAAAAATACGATGAAAATCCTAAAAAATAACATTAATCATCAAATTACTTTCTGACCACTAAGGTTTTCTATACGACTTAATTTTTTTATAAACTCAAATAATATTAATTGACAATTATTACCATAATATCAAGGATAATATTAACCATAATGTTTATTAAAACCTTTAAAATTATAAATAGAACATTATTCCTCAAATAATAATTCATGATGAACATAAGGGTTACACAAACCAAAACCCAATTAAATGTCTTCTAAAATGTTGTTAATCACATGAAAATCTCATCACTTAAAACATCGAAATGGGTTTCTAAGAATTTGAGCTTATGATCAAAATTAAACTCATAAAAACATGATGGTATCTATAAATCTTAATTTAATCATAGATGAATAAAGACATGCTTCAAAAAATTAACACAACCCTTATATGTTTCATGATTCTTATAACCAAAATACCACTGATAAGAATACTTATACAACATAATTATTGAATCCCAATACATAATTAATTGAAACATTTTTTTAATGATTGGTATAACATAGGTCCTTCTTTTATCTAGGAGTTAACCTTTGAAAGAGTGCATTAACTTTGATAATTCCTATGTACCCCACATTCAAGACAAAGAATTATAAATGGATCTCTAGGATGAAATTTATTTCTATCTATTGAACTTCTCACTTTTCTTAGTAATTTTTTAATATATGCCCTTATTTTCTACACATAAAACATTTTACTATTCCTTTGAGACATTATTCTATGTGTCTCTTTATAAATTTGTTGAATAAAGTAAATAGATCCTTATTTCCTCCATAGTCTCCACCACTCGAGATCTTAGTAGAATCCATCCTTCTCTTATTTGGTGAGTTTAAGAGTTGGTTAATGTATAGGTTGTTAATCATATATCATGATAACTGATTAGGAATAATCATGATATATTTCAATCCATTAATCATCCCATTTGTTTCCTAATAATCACCACATTATCCATTATATTCAATATTAACATGGTTTCTTCAGGTTCTAGACATCGAATAAAATAAAAAATCATAGTGTGAGAAACAATAATCATAGTGGGAAAACAATATAATAATTTATTGGATGTCTAAATCATGAAACCTTATTTTTAATCTAAGATACCTTAGTTTTAACCTCATTTATGAATTTTTATAATCTAGTCAAATCCTTCATGATGGTTCATAAAGAAAATTTAAATTATCCAAATAATATCCCTCAAGAGTGTCAAACTAGATTTAAAGTTAGGCATGTTGTCATGTACTAGGTGACGATCAAGTCAAATCTCAATGCACCATTTTTAGAGTTATTACCCCTAGGTGAAACTGTGCTATACCCACATCAAATTTTAGTACCCATAAAGGGAATTATTTCTAGGAAAACTAAATAATATCTAACTTATCAAAATTTATAATGTTGTAATATAGTTAAAATTATCCTCAATGTCAGTCATAGGGATATATCCACTAATATATGTTTTCCTAAATCAAGTTCCCAAAGTTTTTTATAAAATTTATCTAATACCAACTTTAAAAACCCTAACTCCATTATCCTAGATCCATTGGTTACTTTATTAAAATGGTACAATATATAAGTGAACACACCCCAAAGGACTGAATAGTTTTTTAGTCTTGGTAAACTAGATACATACATGGGTCTTTCATTACACATGAAAACATAAATTAAAACATAATGATAGAAAATATTCTGAATCCTTGAACTCATTTAAATATTCCTTCTTCATATCTTGGGGAAAGGAAAACAATGGGTGACATCAAATGACTAGTAAGGGTTCTTTACAGCAGAAGCTATCATAAATAAATAAGGAATAATAAATAAGGAAAAATCAATATAGCATATTAAATAATTAATTTTTTTTTCACTTAGTCAATAAATTGAGTATGAAGAATATTATGGAAGGAATAAATGATGATTAAATAATTACATATAAATAATCATATGAGTTTGAAGCTAATTCATGAATATCACAAATAATTAAATAATCACAGAGAAATTAATAACTAAATTCTAAATTAAATAAATACATAATTTTAGAAATCACGATCTCATACATCATGATATCTATACCACAAATAAATTATGCCAAGATAGAGTAATCGATTTATATGTATACACTAAAAACCTATTTAATGCAAACTTATTAATTTACCTCATGATACCCATTGATGCATCGTGGGGCTATATAATTATAGGCCCCAATGATCACTATATGTCCAATACATTTCATATATATCTAATGATCAATTTAATCCATGAACAATATTCCTTATCCATAAATATCTGTATTGAGTAAAGAATACAAATTATCAATAATTTCCCAGTCAATTGAATAACTTTCAAAGTAAACCACCTTATATAAAAATAGTATATGTTTTTTCCAATATTCAAATTCATGACACAAAGAATATGGATATTTAAGAGTAATTTAATGTCTAGTGATCATAAGAAATAAAAATTTTGAAGAGAAAGTTAATGAATACAAAATTAATCAAGAAAGTGAATGTAAATACTTTCTCTGGTCAAGATAATCAATAACCATATATAAAAAGAATAAGGATGATATCATTAAAACAAATCCCTATTTGTTTATAATTAAAATAAAGATTTTCATTCATTGATGAATAGAAATACCATATAAAGATCATTAAAAAATTCTTGAGGAAAATACGCTTTTCACTTTTAAAATCACTTTTAAAAAATAAAAACTTCCCAAATATTAGGGAATTTTTTTTATTTTAAAATAACCTTTTAAAATTATAAAGGAATCCTCAAATAAATGAGCGGTCATATTGGTGGGAATATTCCATTCACATAGAGTATCTAAAAACAAATATTACTTTAACATTTTCAATAAAAAGTCAAAAAGTAAATTTTTCAGAAAATGAAAAAAAGATTACATTAAAACCATTTAAAAAAAGTAAAACATGGGTAAAAATGTCTTTAATAAATCATCCTATAATATTAAAAATAACATTTAAAAATTTTAAGGAAAATAAATATATGAAAGAAAAATATTTTGTTTCCAAAAATAGAAATAATTTTTTCTTTTATTAAAATCATTTTCTCAATCATTTTAAGAACAAATAGTGGAAAATGGTACCATTAATTGAAAATTCCCTGAATAACTAGAGAAGAATAAAATTAAATGGGTTTATTATAAAATGATAAAATAATTTCCTTAAATTTAAATTCAAGCATAAACAATCCTGATTAAAATGAGATTGAAGCATAAACCCTTACCGCTTGGGTAACTTTTGAATCATAACCCCAATGAAATAAATAAATTCAAATGAGACATTAAATACAATAAATATAAATAGATTCATCATATAACAACTCAAATGGGTAGTAGACACACCTTATAAAAATAAATAGTTGAATAATACCAAATATGTTACAATGGAGTGGAAATTTAAATGAAATACCTTACAAAGATCATACCGTTGGTGTGAGAAATAATAAATGAATTTATTATGTGTATAAAATTTAAATCCATATAAAACAAGTATAAATATAATAAAATATAATCAATAAACATTACACACATAATATTATAATATTAAAGATGATGAAGAAGTAATATAACTCAATGAAAATACATTGAGTTATGAAATTTCTTACCCCTTGGTAAATTTCATGTAAAATACGCCTTGGATGAAATAATTTGAATTGAAACTTAAAATACCATTAAGTATGAATGATTCAGTATATAACATATAAATGGAAAGTATATACGTCATATATAATAAACTGGTGCATAACATTCAAATATGCCTCAATGAAAGGAAATTGAGAGAGAACCCATTACCCTACACTTACATTTAGTTGAATGTGATTTAAAATCATATATAATGGGTTTAATCATTTTATTAATTTATAATGTCATGAACCGTCCCCCGGGGCCCATGCTGTGACTACCCCAAGCTCGCCTTCCATAGGCCAGGGGCTGGCGACTAGCACCAAAGGCGTAAATCCCTAAACTGGGAAGGCATTGCCTTTAAAACTTGAAAACGCACACAACAGAGTACGAGATGGAAAAAAAAAACTAAAGTAAAACTATATAATAAGAGAGTGATGAAAAGTAAAGGGGTAAAGAAATAAAATCCCAACTGTAAAGTAAAAGTACAACTAAAAAACAAGTACAATAAACGAAATGTGAAAAGCAGCTCCTGGATTGTCCACCACAGATCCTACCTGAAGGGTAGGTACAGACAACCTCCACAACACTCCACATCCATCCGTATCCTCTGTATAACGTCACACCATGTGGTCTAACTCTAGGTACCATCCAGTCTTGGTACACTCAGCCTCAGTCAGCGCTATCCGTCGTCTGCAAACAACACAACGAGGTGCGGGTATAGCCCGTGCAGGGGTGAGTATAACGATACTCAGTATGGACCCCGAGACCCTCAAGGTCTCACAAAATCCAACAAGGATAACCAAAAAGTATTAATTTAATAGATAACCTCATTTAGGTATATGTCCATACATATACCTAAGTTATCAAGTAATCCATCTCAATCATGAGGTAAACAAAAAAGTTACTAACTCAGCTCAACCAGGATTTTATTCTAGGGGTAGTATCATTATGAACCATTGGCTACTGGAGAAATCCTCCTCTATCGAGTACAGTGGGCCTGCCGCGTCACATAGAGGTGATTACCACTAACCTTGGATTACTGAGGTACTCCTCCAATTGAGTACTGTGGCTCTTCCATGTCACAAAAAGGCGCTCCCCACCGCGGGTCTGCCACGTCACACAAAGGTGCTCCCCTTCATAGCTTACTGTGGTACTCCTCCTGCCGAGTACCGTGGGTCTACTGCATCACCAAGGTGCTCCCCAATATGGGTCTACCACAACACCAAGGTGCTTCCCACTAGGCTAGTAGAGTCCCTCCGAGTCAAACGACCAGCATTCGTTAGGTCTCAGCCAGCGACTAGGTTCCCGCACAAATGCTCACTCGTCTCCAGAAGATCTGCTCCACAAGATACTGTTCGATGCTCTAAATGCCACAAAGTACCACGTAGAAGTATCTCAAAGGTCCTCTACGTCATATGGGTATCAACGCAATAGACGGTGCATCAATCAGATGCCTGGTCTGTGAGTTATTATCATTTTTTTCCTGGGGGCCCGATTGGATTCGTGCATGATCCAACCTGACTGTATCTCCACATTACCCTAAACTTTAGTGGGGTAAAATCAAAGGAACCATCGCACTCCAAGAATACCAGCACATATGACGGTTCGTCAAACGTTCATCTGGTGCCAAAATGTGGCCAAAGAAAGTAAAAGGTTGGTAGTGGGCCTGGGTCCGGTCCGACCCAGTCAGACCCAATCTGGGCCAACCCTGTCTGAGTTGAATCAGTCAAACCTATTGGGTCTGGCCTGACCCATTGGGCGGGCCAGCCTATTAGGTTCGGCCCGGCCTACTGGGTCCAGCCTAGTAGGCCGCGTGGGTGGTTTGGCCCGAGCTTGAAGCCAGTTTAGCCCGGAGTGCCATGAGGGTGTATCTTGGGCACCACAGAATGCGCGGGGCATGCGGGGTGCAAGGGCCACTGCAGTTTGGCTAGGAAGGCTGAGAGGTGACCGGGCAGGGCGCGGCTAGGGCGACAGGCGGGCCAGAGGGCAGCCGGGTAGGGCACGAACAGGTTGGCAGGCGGGCGGCTGGGAAAGGCACTAGGTGGGCCGGTGGGCGTTCGGGAGCCATGATGCCGGGCCGGTGCGTTTCGACATAGCTCGGGCCAGCACGGGTTGGCAGGGTTTGACCGGTGCACGTGGGAGGCTGGCGGGGTTCGGTCGGGGCATGTGGGGGGCCGATGTTGGTGCGGGCTGGGGTGGATTGGCCGGTGTCGGTTCGGCTGGCGGCAGTGCGGGACACCGTGGGGGCAACACAGATCATGGAGGCCGCAGGTAGCGCAGACTTTGTCTTCGTCGCCATCATCACCTTATTGCTTCATCTCCGTGCCGATGATCATTACAAACAAGAACGACGGAGGGGTCGGGACATGTTGGTTTGGCCCACACCCTCCGCATTTAGGGTGGTAACGCTTGGCTCATCAAGGTAGGAGAATGATGAACAACAAATCACATGATAAAAGAAGCATAAACTCATTATTCGTTTTGAAAGAAAAGAAGAACATGGCACATAAAAGAAAACAACCCCTACCTTTGTTCGTGGTTCATCGACAGAGTTGCGGGGAAGAAGAAATGGTGTTGTCACCATTTGTCATGTCCTCCGCACACTTACAATCCTGAGCTCGCACGTCGTTTGTGGAAGATGCTCCACGTCAGTAGGTGTCCCGGGAAGAAGTTCGAAGAAGATCATTGCCGACGTTCATCGTTGGAAGAATGCATTCTTCGTTCTTCATTGGAAGATGAGGTTCTTCATTGGAGAACTCCTTTTCTCCCAAGATCTCCCCTCCCAATAGGAAAAGATGTACCAAATAATAGATTATAAAATCTGTTATTTCATTGGAAATATTTCAAAAAGAAAAACTAAACATTTGTTGGAACATTAAAATTAATGGGAGGATTTGGCCCCATTAATTAGGTGTGTTGGAAACTTTAATGTTGAGGAAGCTCAAGAGGCTCCTCCAAATTAAAGAGGGGGGTTGAGAGGTTTTCCTCTCCTCTATTTTAATAAGGGTTGGGTGGTCCCCACCCCTAATATTCTAAATGGGATGTCATGTGGTCTCCGGTGGTCCCCACCACATTAATCCTCACATGGAAGGTTGAGGCGTGGTGGTCCCTACCACCATAACCTCTCATTGGAGGTTATGGCCTGGTGGTCCCCACTCCCAACCTCCACAATGAGGTTATAGATCCAGTGGGACCCACCTCCAAACACCCACATGGCAGTTCAAATAAAAAAATAAAGCGAAGCTCACTTTACTTTATTATTTTCCACGAAAACCCAAAAACTAACTTTTAATCTCGACACACTTCCATCGAAGAGTAAGACTCCTTAAGAGAATACCAGTGCTACGAGTTCAACAGTGCCCTCAGATTTCAATTCTGAGCACCGGTTCAAAAGTTATAAAAACCCGCTCGTACATTTACTGAACGTACCCGAACAAAACTTCAGAAATTGATTCTGGGCACACCGGGCCTCAGAATCACGCGCCATCAGTTTTCACGGACTCATAAAATTCCCATGTATTTAAAAAAAATTCCCTGGAATTTCTAGGTTTTTACATTCTCCCCACCTCAAGAATTTACGTCCCCGTAAGCTCTAACTCGAACTAAGGGAAGACGTGGGAAGCAGGTGGTCACAAGAAAAGGGGATGCTGATCCGGGTAAGGAACTGGAGGTTGGTGTAATGTTTGGTCTGTCCAAGGAGGCTTCGGGGTCCAAAGACGGGGGATCTTCATCAAGTCCTGTGGTGAAGGGACTCTGAGATTATGCCCATAAGGAGACAATAGTGGATGTGCATGCATCTGAAACTCCATGTGCTATGACAAACCAGGCTAACCTGACAGTTGTGGAGGTGTTCAACAGGTTGCGGTAGGATTTGGGGGACTCCTCTAACCCCATTTCTTGGAAGGAGTCTGGTCTGGGTTATAAGGATTATTGTTTGGAGCAATGCATGGCTGGGGAGAATACGGTGAAGGCACTGAGGATGGGGAGAAAGGGAGCTAAGGCCAGTCCAAACAGTGCTGTGGGTTCTAGAGGTTTAGACCCTTTGGCCAAGCCCTTCCTCGCATTAACCAAAAGGTATGAAGGCCTTTCGGAAGACATACTTGAAGTGGGTTTGGAGAATATTGTTGTGACCCGTGATGATGATGATGGGGCCTATGTAGAAGGGCATAATGCTGTAAGGTTGGGACAATAGGAAGTTCCTATGGCTGGGGAAGAGGCTGCTATCACAGTGGGGTGTCTTTCCTTGATTGACAGTAACACACCGGAGCCCAGGAGGGGGAATGCTACTGGTTACAAGGATGATGCCTTGAAGACCAAAGGGAGAAAGGCTTCCTAAGGAAATAAAGAAAACATGAGTGGTCCAGTTTATCTTTCATAAAGTGACATTGTTCAGAATGGGAATGAAAGGATGACCGTGTGTGAAGAAACTCTATCTGCTACACCAAGAAGACGAACAAGGAAAGACTACTCTTACCTTCCATGACCAGTGTTTATCATATCTTCCCTTAAGCAAAACAAATGTGTGATTATTTCCTTCAAAAAGGAAAGTATGATTAAGAAAACTTTCACATGGCAACCTTCATTGGAACAGAGGAGTAACTTTGAGCAAAGTGATTATTTCTTGAGGCAACATAATTCGGCCTCTGAGTGAGAATCAGTTACGGCAGAAGTGGACTCTTTTATGGGATACAGAGATGATTATGGGTGTTATGACATGTAGTCCTGTGGTGGGATTTTTGGTTTGTGGTTTTCCAGCAGATGTTTTTTTGTGAATGTCTCAATTCATGTTTGGGTTTGTGTTATGGGTTGTGCGGTTTCTCACTTTTCCTAAAAGTTTTTGGAATTTTTTTTAATTTTCAGTCAGTCAAAGTAAGGGAACAAGTGGGGGTACTGAGCACACATCTGAGCCTCCCACTCTTATGTGCTCTCCTAGAGGTTCCTGTGCTACCAGCGAACACGCACCATAGGTATCAACCATCCAAGTAGGAACCGCTTTTGTCGATCCTCAATCTTTATTAGAACCTCTGTGAAAGTCACCCCATTGTCAAAATCCAACTCTCTATAGTCGATAATTTGAGAAGGGTCGTGCACGTATCTCCTCAACTTAGATACTTGGAAGACGTCGTGAACCTGGTGCAACTGAGGTGGAAGAGATAAGTGTTAAGCCACCTCGCCAACTCTGCTGAGGACCTAGAAAGGTTTGATGAACCTCAGAGATAACTTGCCACCTCAGCCAAATGTCCATATACCTCATCAAGGTGAGACCCATAGAAAGACATGGTTTCCATCCTAGAACTCCAAATGTCTCTGTCTCCTGTCAGCATATGACTTCTTCCTGCTCTGTGCAGTCTTCATTCGCTCCTAGATGATCTACACCTTCTCTATGGTAGCTCGTACCATCTCTGGTCCCACTAGTAATGACTCCCAAGGTCAGTCCAACACAAGGGTGATCTACAAGGTTTCCCGTATAACACCTCAAAAGGTATCATACCTATGGAGGAGTGATAAATTTTGTTGTACACAAACTCCACAAAAGTCAAGTGATCCTCCCAACTGTGACCGAAGTCGGGGACACAAACATGGAGTATGTCTTCGAGGGTCTGAATGGCCCGCTCAGTCGGATCATCTTTCTGAGGATGGAAGGTGGTTCTGAGACGAAGATACATCCCAAAAGCCTTTTATAACCCCTTACATAGCTGGGAAGTAAACCATGCATCCTGATCGGAGACAATAGAAGAAGGTACTCCATGTAGCTGCATAATCTCCTGCACATAGAGGCATCCCAAGATCTTTACTGAACCCTACTCTCTGATCGGTAGGAAGTGGGCCGACTTAGTGAGTCAGTCTACAGTCACCCAAATCGAGTCGTGAACCCTAGATGTACGTGGAAGAACCATCACAAAGTCTATGGATATCCCATCCCACTTCTACTATGGGACCTCTAAAGGCTGAACCAAGCCTGCTGGTACCTGGTGCTCTGCCTTCACTTTCTGACAAGTTAGGCATCGAGAGACAAACTCTGCTACTTCCTTCTTCATACCTAGCCACCAGTGCTATCGTCGAAGGTCCTGGTACATCTTCTCCACTCCTAGATGTACCGCTAAAGTGGGATGTGTGTAAATCCCTCAACACTTCCTCCTAAAGTGACACTGGTATCATAGTACGTCCTCAGAAGAGGATGACATGCTCCCCACCTTCATAAAATCCATCAGGTGCTTGCCCTATGGATATATGAGCATGTCATGTCTCGCAGTCAGCATCCCCACGCTATGCCTCCCTGACTCGCTGAAGAAGTGTAGGAGTGACTGTAAGAGATTGAAGGAAAGATGCTCCATCTCTATCCCTAAAGGATATCCGAAAAGCAGCTAGCTGCTCCGTCGCTTCACCTAACAACTGTATACTAGATCTTTTGCTAAGTGAATCTGCTACAATGTTCCACTTTCTAAAATTATAGACTATCTCAAAGTCATAATCCTGGAGGAACTCAATCCATCAGTTCTGTCTCAGGTTCAGGTCCTTCTGAGAGAAGATATACCTGAGACTCTTGTGATCATATTACATGGTAAAATGTTCAACCATCAGATAGTGTCACCACATCTTCAAGGTGAGGACCACTGATTCTAAATCCAGGTCATGGGTAGTGTAGTTCTTCCCATGATGTCTTAGCTTCTGAGAGCCATATGCAATCACTACTCGCTCCTGCATCAGGACACACCCAAGTCCGGTCCCTGATGCGTCACAGTAGACTACGTACCCTACGCCTTCTTCTGGAAGCCTCAAGATGGGGGCACTAGTCAACCTATGCCTCAGCTCCTGAAAGCTCTAATGGCATCTCTACGACCACACAAAGGGTTTCCCATTATTCTTCAAGGATGATAGTGGTGCTGCAACTCTAGAGAAGTCTGGAACGAACCTCCAGTAGTAACCAGCCAAACCCAGGAAACTTCGTACCCCCGTCACACTCTTGGGTGGCTCCCAAGCAAGTACCACCTCAATATTTGCTGGATCCACTGCAACTCCAACATCCAAGATGACATGTACCAAAAAGTGAACCTCTCAGATCCAAAACTGGCACTTAGAGAGCTTACCATAAAGCTGGTTCTCTCAGAGTGTGTCCAGTACTACCTATAAATGGTAGGCATGCTCCTCCTTAGTAGCCGATTAGATCAGAATGTTGTCGATGAAGACTTTAAAAAAGTGATTTAGGTATGGTTGGAAGATCCTGTTCATGGGTCCCATGAACACTGCTGGGGCGTTGGTTACGCCAAAAGTCATAACCAAGAACTTATTGTGTTTGTAGCGACATCTGAAGGCCGTATTCTGCACATCCTTGTCTCGAACTCTAAGCTGGTGATAGCCTGATATGAGTTATATCTTTAAGAACCACCATGATCCCTTTAGCTGATCAAGGAGGTCTTAAATCCTTGGGAGTGGGTACTTGTTCTTCATGATCACCTGATTTAGGTGATGGTAATCAACACAAAGCCTCAAGCTTCCATCCACCTTCTTGGCAAACAGAATCGGAGCTACCCAGGGAGAAACACTAGGCTGAATGAATCCCTTCCCCTAAAAGTCCTCTAGTTGTACCCGAAGCTCATGAAGCTCAGTGAGAGCCATCCGATATGATGGTGTAGATATCGGTTCCATCCTGGGGTACAAGTCAATGTATAACTCCACCTCTCTACGAGGAGGTAGACCTGGGACATCATCAGGGAAAACATCCACATACTGATCCACCACTATAGAATAAGTCAGACTCTCCACATCAACTACTCTGAGGGTAAGGCAATCCAACTGATGACTGATCAACTGTACTCTCCTCCGGGTAAGTCCATCCTACTCTACAAAGGATCCCTTCTCACCGGTTAAGGTGAACCTAGTCCCATCCGTGCAGACACACCACACTTTGCACCTAATATAGTCAATATGGGCATGGAATATAGATAACCAGTCTATACCCAAGATGATGTCATAAGGATTCGATGCCACTACTAATAGATCCCAGCTGAAGCTCACGCCTCTTGAAGTAAGCTCACACTACCAAAACCAGTTCTTAATTATTGAGTTTTCTCTCGTAGGAGTCTCTAGACGTAAGGATCGAGCCAACGGCTCTGTCGGAATCTCCGAGCTCCGAACAAGGGTAGTGGAAATGAAAGAGTTACTAAAACCTGTGTCTATAATAACTAAAACTATGGTGGATTAGAAACAGATCATATCTTGAATCATATCTGGAGTTCCGTGATCGTAAGCCTCAACTGCCTAGAGATGAGCCCTCACCTATCCACCTGCTCCCTACGGTTGGGATGGACCTCCTGGTGGTGGTTCTGGTAACACCTCGAATCGTTTCCCACCACCAACCACTTGACCAGATCCTCTTCCACGTCCGCCTGCGCCCCGTGGACCACCTCAATCGAATCTCTGTCTCTACCTGGGCGGTCCTTTGACGATTTTCTGATCATCGGAATGGTGGGTCGGACAGTCACGAGCCATGTGACCCTACCCGCTGCATAAGTAACACTACACCCTCTTGGAATGTATGTCTCTGCCCCGGGTTCCCCTCACAACTGATTCTGAGTCATACGGTCATCCACCCATGGGTCTGGTCCTCTTGGACCTCTACGACATCTGTCTACTGCCAGTTGTATAAGACTCCGCTACATGTCGACTAGTGGTAGGTCTCGCTGCTAGAGACTGCTCAGCAAGGAAACTCTCCACTAAGAAGGTTCTCTCTAACACCCTTGTCTACGTCAGGATGATGAGGGAGATCATCGAAGCTTTGATCTCTCACCTGAGCCACTGATCGAAGGTCAGGGCCTAGAAGAATGGGTCCCGTACCATGTCGGTGGAGTAACGTGAGAGGTCTATGAACCTTGCTGAGTACTGTGACACCGTCGTGCTTCCCTACTTCAGGTGAAGTAGCTCTTGTATCCGCACTGCACTTAGGGTGGTTGGGAAAAACTCTACCCGAAACAGGCTCTCGAAGTCTACCCAGAGTAGTGTTGCCTTGTCATGCACCTGGAGCATCAGGCTCCACCATTTTCCCGCTGCTGCCTAAAAGAGACTCATGGAAAGGATCACCATAAGGTCTTCTGGTGTCCCAACCAGTCTGAAGACTCTCACCATAGCCTCCAGCCAATCCTCATCCACCTATGGGTCTATCTCTCCCATGATCCAGGGTGGCCTCGAGTTCCAGAACTCGTGTAATGCGCTTAAGCGGCATGCATCGTCTGCTGCTGGGGCTGGTGGCATCGGTGGCCCAATGGGAATTAGTACCTCTAGTGCCTTTGCTGGAAAAGGGCCTTGCACTGAGGCCTCATCTCTCAGTGGGATATCTATGCATACTACTCTTGAGACTCTAGCTGGTCATCCGTGGGGAGGCATCCTAAAAGAAATAGATGCGACACAGTCAATTATTATAACTAGTGAGCTTACCTAGTTGAGATTACTTAAAGAAAACTTTTGAAAACACACACACAATCAGTGTTTTCGTGCAATGAGTCGGAAATCAGTAGTCAAGGTCTTGGTGTATGGATACGTTGGCCTCCACACCAACACTAGACTACCTAAATTGAAAACTACACTCAGTACCCTTAAAACTATTGGTTCACAGAAAAGATCAGAGTCATAAGTTCTGTGGTAGAACCAACTCCTCTGTTACCAATTTATCACGACCCATTCCCCGGGGCCCATTTCGTGACTACCCCAAGTCCGCCTTCCATTGACCAGGGGCTGGCGACTAGCACCAAAGGCGTAAATTTCTAAACTGGGAAGGCATTGCCTTTAAAACTTAAAAACACACACAATAGTGTACGATGTGGAAAATAAACACTAAAGTAAAACTATATAACAAGAGAGTGCTGAAAAGTAAAAAGGGCTGGAAATAAAAGCCCAACTGTAATGTACAAGTACAACTGAAAATCAAGTACAACAGAAGAAAGGTAAAAGTAGCTTCTAGATTTTCCACCACGGATCCTACCTGAAGAGTAGGTACAGATAACCTCCACAACACTCCACATATATCCGTCTCCTTCGTGTACCATCACACAGTGTGGTCTGTCTCCAGGTACCATCCAGTCCTGGTACACTCAGCCTCAGTCAGCACTGTCCATCGTTTGCAACCAACACAACGAGGTTCATGCATAGCCCGTACAGGGGTGAGTATGACAATAATCAGTAGGAACCCCAAGACCCACAAGGTCTCACAAAATCCAACAAGGATAACTACAAAGTATGAATTCAACAGATAACCTCACTTAGGTATATGCACATACATATACCTAAGTTATAAAGTAATCCATCTTAATCATGAGGTAAACACAAAAGTTACTGACTCAGCTCAACCGAGATTTTATTCTAGGGGTAGTATCATTCTGAACCCTCATCTACTGATGAACTCCTCCTCTATTGAGTACAGTGGGCTTGCCGCATCACACATAGGTGCTTCCCACAAAGCTTGGAATTTTGGGGTACTCCTCCTATTAAGTACCGTGGGTCTGCTGTGTCATACAGAGGTGCTCCCCACCGTGGGTCTGCCGCGTCACACAGAGGCGCTCTCCCTCATAGCCTGCTGAGGTACTCCTCCTATCAAGTACCGTGGTTTTGTTGCGTCACCAAGGCGCTCCCCACTGTGGGTCTTCTACGACATCAAGGCGCTCCCCACTGGGCCAGTAGAGTCACTCCAAGTCAAACGGTCAGTAGTTGTCAGGTCTCAGCTGTCTACTAGGTTCCCGCATAAATTCTCACTCTTCCCTAGAAGATATGCTCCAAAAGATAATAGTTGATGCTCCTACTAGCATGAAGTACCATGTAGAATTATCTCAAAGGTCCGCCATGTCATAGGGGTCTCAATGCAATAGACGACGCGTCAATCAGACACATGATTTGTGAGCTGTTAGCCTTTTAGTCCTGGGGGCCTGGTTGGATTCTTGCACGATCCAACCTGACCGTATCTCAAAATTACCCCTAACTTTAGGGGGGTAAAATAAAAGGGACCATCACACTCCAAGAATACCTGTGCCACTAACGGTTCATCAAACGTTCATCCGGTGCCAAAGATATGGCCAAAGAAAATAAAGGGTCAGTAGTGGGACCAGGTCCGGTCCGACCCAGTCCGATCCAGTTTGGGCCGACCTGGTCTACGTTGACCCAGTCAGACCATTGGGTCTGGCCCAACCCATTGGGCGGGCCAACCTGTTAGGTTCGGCCTGACCCACTGGGCCCATCCCAGTAGGCCGCGTGGGCGGTTCAGCCTGGGCTCGGGGCCAGTTCGGCCCGGAGCACCGCGAGGGTGCGACTCATGTGGCATAGGGCTCGGGGGGCATGCGGGTTGGTGCTGTTCAGACGGGCACATGAGAGGTGGCCGGACAAGACGAGAGGTGGCCAAGTAGGGAACGAACATGCTGGCAGGCGGGCCGATGGGCGTCCGAGAGCCGGGAGGCCGGGCCGACGCGGTTCGGCACGGCTCGGGCCGGCGCGGGCCATCAGGGTTCGGCTGGGGCGCGTGGGAGGCCGACGGTGGTGCGGTCCAGGGTGGATTGGCTAGTGCCAGTTTGGCCGGCGGTAGTACGGGACACCGCAGGGGTGACGCAGATCATGGAGGCCCCAGGTAGCGCGACCTTTGTCTTCGCCGCCTTCGTCGCCACATTGCTTCATTGCCGTGCCGATGATCTTCACAAATAAGAACGATGGAGGGGCTGGGCCATGTTGGTTTGGCCCACACCCTCCACGTTTAGGGTGGTAACACTGGGCTCATCAAGGTAGGAGAACGATGAACAACAACTCGCCAGCAAAAAGAAGCATAACCTTGTTCTTCATTTTGAAAGAAAAGAAGAACATGGCACATAAAAGAAAACAACCCCTACCTTTGTTCGTTGTTCATTGACAGAGTTGCGGGGAAGAAGAAACATTGTTTTCGCCATTCATCACATCTACCGTAAACTTCCAATCCCAAGCTCTCATGTCAGTTGTAGAAGACAATCCAGGTCGGTGGGTGATTGGGGAAGAAGTTTGAAGAAGATCGTTACTGACGTTCTTCGTTGGAAGAATGCGTTCTTCATTCTTCGTTGGAAGATGAGGTTCTTCGTTGGAGAACTCCTTTTCTCCCAAGCTCTCCCCTCCCAAAAATAAAATATGTTCCAAATAATATATTATAAAACCTATTATTTCATTGGAAATATTTCAAAATGAAAAACTAAATTTTTTTTGGCACATTAAAATTAATGGGAGGATTTGGCCCCATTAATTGAGTGTGTTGGAAACTTTAATGTGGAGGAAGCTCAAGAGGCTTATCTAAATTAAAGAGGGGGGTTGAGAGGTTTTCTTCTCCTCTCATTTAATAAGGGTTGGGTGGTTGCCACCCCTAATATTAAAAATGGGAAGTTATGTGGTCTTTGGTGGCCCCCACCACATTAATCCTCACATGGTAGGTTGAGGCGTGGTGGTCCCCACCACCATAACCTCTCATGGGAGGTTATGGCCTAGTGGTACCCACTCACAAACTCTACAAGGAGGTTATAGATACAGTGGGACCCAACTACAAACACCCACATGGTGGTTCAAATAAAAAATAAATTAAAGAACACTTTATTTTATTATTTTCCATGAAAACCCAAAAAATAACTTTTAATCTCGACCCACTGCCGTTGAAGAGTAAGACTCCTTAAGTGAATACCGGTGTTGTGAGTTCAACGGTGCCCTCCAATTTCAATTCTGAGCACCGGTTCAAAAGTCATAAAAACTCGCTCATACATTTACTAAACGTACCCAAACAAAACTTCAGAAATTGATTCCGGGCACACCGGACCTCAAAATCACGCTCCGTCAGTTTTCGCAGACTCGTAAAATTCTCATTTATTAAAAAAACATTTTCCATGTAATTTCCATGTCTTTACATATAATATAAACATATTAATATTTATAATATAATATATAATTCTATTATAATATCTTATTACTCATTCTTTAATAATATTTCATTATTACCATAGATTCATGTATTAATAGTTTCATTTTATCGTGCCCGTTTTTTCATGGATGTTCCAGTTCTTGTGAATAGGATATAAATTAATTATATAAAAAATTATATTAATGTTATAAATATCACATTTATTCATTATATACCTTTTTATAACCATTATTGAATGTTTTACATAGAGAATGAATTGCATCGCTTCATGGAGATGGTAGCCCGTACATACACACAAGCAACGATATCATTCCCTAATGGGTGGAAGGGTAAAATATTGGATGATATATTAATTTTATAGAATTAATATATTTTAATATTTATCATATATTTTCATTATTTCCATAATTATAACTATCCATGTGAGTCAGTTATGGAAAAAATTACATCGGTTCGTGAAGCTGTAGTCTGCTGTACACAGGAATGATGACTTTGTTTCCGATTTGATGGAGAAGGTGATGGATAAATATTATGAAAAAAACATAATAAAATAAAATTATATTTAATTTAATAATGTTATTATATTTTAAGTGTCAATATATAATTTAAGTTGGTAAAAGAAGAGGTAAAAAGAAAGAGATTAGTGAAAACAATTACCTTCACTTAGAAAAACCACCTTTGGATATATTATTAAGGGCCATAGATTTGGTATTTTGGGAAGAAAATTAGATATATAATTTTAATAAAGATACTATGGAGATATTGTTTTTGGGTTTTATCTAGCTAAGTGGATTTATATGTGTGAATATGTTAGGGTTGTGGGTTCCATTTTATAATTGTATAGGAGTGACATTTTTGTAAATACCAAAAAATATTAAATAATGGGAAGTAAATATCACCCCATGTGCCAAAAAAATTAATAAATAATGGATTTAAGGTAATTTAAGTTTGATAAAAATCTTCAAAATAAAAAAATAAACATGTTATTTTCTTATCCTCTAAGTTTACTTTCTCTTACCATTTTATTTCTCACCATGATAATTAGTTTATTTTAAACTAGGTAATTTATCCTATAAGACTAAAATAAAACGATACTTATTAGATAATTTTAACCAAATTATTATTAATATAAAATATAATTTATCAATTAAAATTTCCTCATTTTTGGAAATTTAATTTTAATACAAGCGCATGTAACGTGTAAAACCCTGTTTTAACCTTAATCACAGTAAATAAATTTTAATGTATTTACTAATCATTATGGAAAAAAATTAATTTAAAATTATTATAAAATATTAATTATAATTATTAAAAATATTTAATCAATTTTAGGAAATTAAATTCATATAATTCATATAATTTAATTTAAAAATAATCCCGCAAATCATGTCAAAAAATTGTTTCTTAAGAAATGATTTTTCAAGCATAAAATGATCTTACATTAACTATATTAATAGTGAACATAATTAAATATATTTAAATTTATATATTTAGATATATAATATATACATTTCTTTTAAATAATTATCCATTATAAGTAATTTTAATTAATTAAAATGGAGAAACTTTATACACTTAAAAAACATTTTTAGAAAAATGCGTTTTAAGCCTAAAAATAAACTTATACCAAAATAGGGTATAAAGATGATTCAAATGAAATTAATTATATTAAATATAATTAAATAATACTTATTTTAATTTGAAATAAAATTAAAATCATAATGGGTCTTTTTAAATTACTTAATTTATTGAAAAGAAATGATAGTTTTAAAAAATGTGGTATTTTCACTATTCATTGAAAAATCACTCTTTTTAGAAAAAATAACAAATTTTTACACTGAGATAATTTTGTTATTAATATTTAAAAGATAATATTATTTTAATAATATAAAATTTCTAAAATTGGGATAAATTAATTATAATTCCCAAACATAAAATGTAAAATAATACCATTTTAAAGTAAATATTTTTGGAAGCATAAAATGATTTTATTGATAATTAAGTAATTATTTATAAATAAATTATATAAAAAATTTATAAATATTTTCATAATTTGATTAAAAATATTAATTCCCACCAACTTAATGAATTGGTTATAGTTGTTACATTAAATAATAATATTTTAATAGTATATCACAATTTGCTTAAAATATAGTGTTGCTTATCGTATACGATATAAAACATAATGTTATTATTTTAAAATATTGGGATGATACATATAATTCATCTATGACCTATTAAATTCTAATTATATTGGAGCATTTACAAGAAAATATATACTTGCCTTGTCAAAATTGGAATACGAGAAGGGAAACCTAGTCCAACCTGCGCACCATGAGAACTTCCCTAAATCCTATTCAGAGGAAAGAGACACCATTGGTTTTCAAGCCTCAAACCAAGGAGAAAACTCATTGTTATAATTTTAGGCCTTTAGTATAAAAATGTGACATTTTGAATCAACTTTCTATAATTATATCCAATCTCTCAATCACAGATTCTCTTTATCTTTCAAATGAGATCTATGAAGCACTCATTGAGGCCCTTTTATATCCACAAGATTTTGAGGTCAATGTCATTGTGGATAAATTTTATCATTTAGTGACTTACCCTCTTGAGTTCCACATGATAATATCATTTATATAACAAGGATAAGAAGTTTTTA
The DNA here is from genome assembly GCA_963277665.1 of Viscum album. Lineage (NCBI taxonomy): Eukaryota > Viridiplantae > Streptophyta > Magnoliopsida > Santalales > Viscaceae > Viscum > Viscum album. The sequence continues at coordinate 2,015,098,541 of OY728130.1, read as the reverse complement.
TATAGGGACATATCGGGTCTCTGTACATATCTGAAAAACTTGACAACGTTGATGCTCATCAGTCACTCATCGATAATGGATCCAAAATCAATCTCATTCCAGTACATATCCTTCAACGTTCATGACACAAAAAATCCAAATTATATCCATCCGTTCTAAAAATATAAGGGTATTATAAGATAAATAAAAATCCTCTTGACCAAATTAATCCTAGAGACCAATTTGGAGACCTTGTCTCTAACTCTGAGTTTATGGTTATCCACCAAGTCATGAATTTCAATTCCCTGATGGGATGTCCATGAATCCATGTGCACATTATAGTACCTTCATCTTACCATCAGTGTATCAAGTACTATGTTAATGGATATTTTAGAGTTATTTATAATGATAATCCCCCTTTAAAGTTTTGAAAATCCAAAATACATAAATGAAATATTCTATCAAAGGGAATGAAAGAAGGTTGTGATAGATGATTTCATCCAAATAACTACCCCTAATAGTACAAGAATGGATCCTATCAACTCATTCAATAAAATCAGTGAAAACTATGTGCTTCCCATAAATCATATGAATGAAATCGCTCCATATTTATGAATTCATTAGGTAATGTGAGTCCCATATGAAAGGAAAAATCACCTGATTAACTTCTTATTATATAAAGTTCAAGTGTATATAATTGTAGAGAATTCATCATTGACATAGAAAAAGAAAATAAAACCTTATATGTAGATAAATATTTATCTTGATCAACATTACTTGAGGTTTGGTCTATCCAATATTTAGACCATGTAGCCTGAGATCTTCAGTCGAGTAGATCTCAACCCTCAGAGAAGGAGATGATCATGAGGTTCATGTATGTTTTCCTCTAATTTTATGATGTCATTCATGTCAAATGAAATTATTCATATAGAATAAGGATATGATCCAGGGACATATAACAGTCCCCCAAATAAAAATGCTCCCTCTTTTTCTTTAAAACCAAAAGATACCCACACATCATTGTCAGGATCAAAAGATACTTCCATGTCAATAGAATAAATTTAAAATGATCCCATATTGTCTCTTGAATATCAAGATATTGGCACCTATTCTACACTCAATGATAGTGTGGAGGAAGGGTAAAATATACATGATTCCCCTGATATTGATTCCCATGGATCAACACCCTTAGGATCTAGAGATGTCTCTTCATCATTCACAGAAGAAGAAAATGTACCTATGTAATATTCTAGATCCAATAATGTCACTTCATCTCCCACCATTGATGATTTTTAGGTAGAGAAATAACATGAGGAAGATATAAGGTATTCCCCTATAGAATTCTAAGAAGGAATCTCTACCATAATCGATAAGCTAAGACAAGTGAATTTGGTTATAGAGGAAGACTCATGACCTACATTGATTAACACCCCCATGTATCTTGAAGATAAAGTGACATATATCTCCTTCCCAAAGAAACAATAGGTTGTTCTTAGTAAGAATTATATTGAAATTTGTGGTTTCATCCCTGAAGTGTCTAACCATAACTTTAGTGTAAAGGAAGATCACCATATCTTTAATTAATCATATAGTAGAATGCATCCCACCCATGTTGGTAAGGTGGAACATGAATTTGAAAAGATCATCAAAGAAAAATTAATTTGGAGGCCTAATACATGAAATGGATTTCTAATATCATCCTCATCAAGAATAAGAATGAAAAGATAATGGTTTTCATTGAATTTAGAGATCCCAACCATTACTATCCATAGTATAATTTCCCAGTCCTAATCACATAGCTATTGATTGACACAACCATATGATTTCAATCCATCTCATTCAAGGATGGATACTACATATATAAATAGATCTAGATAGGCCTTGATGATGAGGATAAATTTTATTTTATGTCACACCAAGGGGTATATTTCTATTGTGTAATTCCCTTTGGCTTAAGTAATGCTAATTATACATATCAATGTGTCATACACTATATCTTCAATCCCCTCCTGGGAAAAAATATAGAATGATACATTAATGATATGGTGGTAAAATTACAATAGTAATGTGATTATATTTATAATATCAAAATAGTATTCAACAAAATGTTCCAACATAGACTAAACATGAATCCCCAAAAATATGCTTTCTGGGTGACATTTGAGAAATTCCTTGGATTCATGTTGCATTATCATGACATCAGGTTTTACCCCAAGAATACTAATACAATCCTTTACATTCAATCTTATCGAAACCTCAAAGAGTTGAGATGAATTTTAGAGAACCTTGATTACATCATATGCTTCATATATTACCTCATGGAAAAGTGTTTACCCATAAAAAAGTTGATAAAGAAGGGTTCTACCAACCAGTGGAAAAAAGATTATCTGAGAGCCTTTGATGATACCAATAAATATCTTTTGAGATCAATGGTATTGAATTTGAATATATAAGTAATTACACTTGTTTTGTATGTGCAAACCTTGGAGTTATTTCTTGGTTCTCTTCTTACACAAAAGAATGATGAAGGGAAAGAGAACAATGTCTACTATCTTAATATAATGATGTTGGATATTGAGACTTGATTCTCTGATATTGAAGAGAATTTCCTTGTATTAATATTTATAGTTTAGAATTCAAGACACTACCCACATAATCACATGATCCACCTAGTTTATTATATTTATCTACTTAAATACATCCTCACTAATAAAATTTTAACTAGATTTTTGGAATGGTGGGAAGTCATCCTGTAGAATTTTGATATCTGATTCCTATCACAAAAGATAGTTAAAGGGTATTAGTTGGAAAAAATCTTAGAAGTACACACCACCTTAGAAAGTGAACTAATAAATATATAATATTGTAATGAAGGAGTCTTCTCTATTCATGAAACTCCCTAAACATGGGAGATGAATTATGATGGTGCTTTTAGAAGCTCGATATGAAGAAAAATGGAAAATACAAAAATAAATAGATTGTATTATGATTTCTTCTAATCTATCTAGTGAAAATAGTTCTTTTATATTCCATTCTATAATCTAAAGGCTTCACAAAAAAACAAGTAGAATAAAAATCTCACATTATTGTCTTGGATCTGGACTTACAGATACTAGTGGCCTGATTAAGTATCAAGGGTGAATCAGAGTTGGTTGTCAAGAAGATTAATAGTTAATATGATATTAAAAATGAATAATTGATCCCTTTACTAGATTATGTATGAGGTTTATGAAATAATTAAACTATAAACCAATACTATCTAAAATCACAAGCTACAAAAAATTCCCACATTTATGTGTTGGCTAATGCAACCACAACCCTATTAGATCCAAACCAAGATGAAATAATCATTTTTATCACACACAATAGGGTGGATTATACATTCATTGGAAAGGATATAGAGAAAATAATTGAGATCAATACCACCCCAGATCAAGGATAGACACTATACTAACCAAATGACGTCTCTATTGGACGTATATCCACCATAATTGACTACCTCCAGAGAAGAATTATTCCATCGGACCAATCCCAGAAGGAACATATCTAACAATGGGTAGTGAGCTTTATCCTCTATGAAAACTTGAATTCTCATAATGTCCTATAAAAATTAGGATTTTATTGAGTTCTCCTAAAATTAATTGAAAGAGGAGAAACCCACACTATTATGAAATATTTCCATGTGTGATCCTATAGTGATCATTAGTCAAAAACCATATCTCCCATAAAATCAAAATACTTGAATAATTTTGTACTTCAATGATGTAGGAATACATAAAATTCACCATGAAATTTCATTCCAACTAGAGTAATGATAATTTCATCAATCAAACCTTGAATCGATTTCATACTACCAAATAATCTTGACCATTTTCCATATAGGGAATATATGTCATGTGGACATATACCCTAGATAATACCAAGAAGTTCAAGTATATAATTAATACCATTTATTTATTCTTGAAATTATATGAGGATATATCCTTCAAGGAATTTTAAATTAAGGTTATCATTAATTTCATGAATTCAAACATCATTACCAGATTTTTTTTCTATTACACAATATTTAAAGACAATGACACCAATTTCTATTCTTGTAAAATGAAAAGGCTGTGTTAGTAGTAAAATATTTAGTCCAACCACTCATCCTACTATCATAAAACATTGAATGTATATATTTAGGATTTTAACCAAACATTTCAGAATATACTCTTGAAATTGACAGAAAAATAAAATAATTATTGGATTTACAAACTCATGGAATATTTGTGGGATTATCACACAAAAAACCACAATGAAATGAAAGTGAACCCATACTCACTTGTATGTGAGACAAAGGAATTTCTATACATAGAAGTTCAACTCCCCTCACTTTGCATAACTATCTGCAATAAGTTTTCTAAAGATAAACAATTTCAAAAATGTCTATATGATTTTGAGAGTCTTAATGAGAAAAGGTTGAAAATACTACACAAAAAACAAGTACATAAAAACCAATTTTCATGAGAATTAAATAATAAAGCTATTATCTTCTCATTTATTCAATGTAAACTGGTGACAAACCTAAACAATCCAATGATACCAATGACAAAACATATAAATCTTGAACAAAAATGGGAGGGACCTTATTCCATACAAAATTTATAATAAAAAAAATCACATTAATTGACCACATTTAATGGAGGTAATTTCACAACCACCTCCAATGAAATATTTCTCCAGAAAAACTTTCATAAATTCATGATAAGTTTATAATTCCATGGTTACATGTTGTTAACCTGTATATAAAATTCCTCACTATAAGACATCAAACAACATGGCCCAAGTCTATGCTATATGAATATAAACTTTATATAAATTATGTCCTTATGATTTGAAATAAAACTACATAATGTGTTATATAAATTCCCCTAACATTTGCTCTAGTGAAGCATGATTAATCTCCCAATTACCTATTTTTTATCACACTGAGCGTGAATCACATGATATTAGAGGTCCTAGTTGATTTCTATGATTAAAATGATTGAGATGAAATATGTACAAATGAAGCAAACACAATATTTTATTTCATGATGTAAAACTGTATGACAAAAGGTCTTCTACACATATCATTTTAGACTATTTAGGAAGGTATGTGAGACCTATTCTCCTTACACAAGTTCCATATATGTGTAAGTGTTTTCAGTGTATGTTCACTTCCTCCATATGTTGGATGAAATAGAAATAAAATTTCCTCTATAAGAACTACATGAAACTTGATTACTATTGTTTTAAGATATGCAGTGATGTCTGAACTATCGTACCCAACCACATGCTCAATCATAATTATGATCGTCACTTTTTTTTGGTGTAAAAACCCTCTATTTATTTTGGGGTTCCTATCCTTTATCAATACTAAGATAAAGAAACCATAATTTAGTGCATATATAAAAACTACACATGGAATAATTCCTATTAGTATAGGATATATAATGATACTAATATCCTCTATCTTGGGACCACTTACAGATTATGCTCATAGTAAGTGTGACCTGATAATGAGACCCTTAACAATACACAATGGGTTGTATCCTTCATTCTCCCACCATGGAACCCATTTCACTCCTATTCTCCTGTACATTATCCAAATATGCATAGAGGGATGACATATTACAAGAACTACATGTGTTTTAATTCTTTCCAACATAGCATACACAGTGACAACTTGATATCTTATATTAGATACCATCTCAAATTCCAATCAAATACCCCACTTTTTCTTAGTGATTGGATCAATTCAATCACATTGGTTTTTCCTCTATGGACTCAATATTGGGGTGGATATATACCATTTTTCATATGAGTCAAATCAATGAAAAATCCAACACTATGGTCCACCTTGTATGACCTTAAACTACTTAGAGTTTCCCATTTCATGAAACCCCATTATCTCACAAATGTTTTAGACTTGTGAAAGAGACACTTCAATATAGGGTTCTTTATCTATTAATCCATTCTATATTATAATGTACCCCATTTTTATCCTTGTGTTTGGGTCTTCTTATATGCACCATACTCTTTAGTGGTCCTATATTTGTATGGAACTATATAGACTTCTGAGTAGCTTAAATCTAAACTGCAAAAAACTCAATTCCATGTCATATAAAATTAAACTGCATGATATGTGGTCTATTATATAAGAACTTAAACCACTTAGATAAGCCTACTATGTATGGATAAATTCCCTTACATAAGATCAAGAACTGTATAATAGTTAATGGTTCATGACTTTCTTGTATTCACCTATTTGAACAAAAGAAAAAGTTATCATTTATAAAATATAATTATGTATATATTTATTTACACATTATGGGATACATGGTGATGCATATATTTTTTATTTTGGGTCTAGTTATAAAATTCCCCATGAAGTACCTAAGGAATAGTTAGGTACCACTGAGAAAGGTAGTGAATCAGTGGTACATAATTTTTAAAAATTATTTGTCTTTTAATTCAATATCTATGACTTATTGAATTCTTGATCTATTATATTTAATTCCCAGCCTCACCCTGAATAAAAATATAATAAAAGGGAACAACACAAAAGCTTTTTACAAGTTTTGGTCAAAATACCCACTAATTGCTGCAACTAGTTATTCCCCCTAGTTATATATTCTTCACTATATACTGGAGATTACATCCAGTGAAAGCCCCTTTCCTAATAACACTAAGTCCCATAATGTTCCCTCTCTAGTGTACTACTAGAGATTACAAGTTCCCACCTATATAAGATATCAACATAGAGTCCTTTGGTGTATTTTATTTATCTAGAGTCCCAATGGAGACTTCCACTTCTATTCAAGATATGATCCACTAATATAAGATCTTTTTTGGCTTATGAATACCCTTTTATTGCCTCAAGATAAAATATTTATCCAAAAACAAACCAAATCACCAGATCTATTTGTGTACTACATCAAGAACTTCATCAACTGATTGTCAACTGCTTGAACTTACTCACTATCCAATAATATTCAAATTATCTTAAACTTATCAATTAATTGAGTAATCAATTATGAATAAACTCATTTTATTAAAACAATTCACCATCTTTAGTCATAAAAAATGTCAAATTCTTGGGAAATAATGTTCTCTAACTAATTATAGAGTTCCTGACCTCACTTGTATGTTTGAAAATTATGCGCCCAATTTATTCAATAATATTTTATACAAGATCAATATTCCATAATCTCAAATTATTATCTTGTTTAATCCTCAATGTAAATTCACCATGTAACATCCTCAAATTTTTAAGTATAATATAACTTTCTTTGTTAATAATTTATAAGTATTTTTATGTGGAAATGTATTTTTTTCAATAAAAATATATTAATAAATTCTTTAAAGGATTTGTGTCTAGGTAAAAGTCAAGTTAGAATATTTTAGTATTCTATAGAATATTTTCAGAGTAAGGAGTTGAGTTATTACATGATTCTATGGCCCATAAAGCCTTGATATAGATAGAATAAAATATTAAATATATTATATTACGTGTGCACAATTTATTGAAAATAATTGAATAACTTACAAATAACATATCATATGAAAAATCTAAGACCAACATTATTTTTGGGACATAGTGTTTACCATAGGAGGGGTATAACATTTGTGAGCATTGAGTTTTTAGTCAGATCACACATGAGGATAATTTATTTAATATTTTAAATTTAATATTTTTTTCAAAAATAATTAAATATCTCTCAAATGGTCCATCATATGAGAAACAAGAGACCACATATAGGTATGAAATGTGGGGTTTATCCTAGATGGAGTATAACCTTTATACACTTCATGTGTTAGAAAACATGGCACACAATAATACCCTTTTATATTTAATTAGTTTATTATTCCATTTTTTAGATAATAAATCATTAATATATCTCAAACGGTGTATTTTATTAGAAATATGAGACCACTGTTAGGTCCAAAGTGTGGAGTTTACTCGAGGCAGTGTACAAATTTTATGGGAATCATGTTTTTGAAACAATTACACATTACAATACCTTTTTTTATATTTAATAATTTTATTATTCCATTTTTAAATAATAAATAATTACTATCTCTCAAACTATGAGTCGTATGAGAAATACGAGACAACCATTAATTCCAGAATGTAGGGTTTACCTTATGCGAGGTATAATATTTGTGCACAAATGGTGTTTGGACACATCACATGCTAGAATAAAAATAATTATATTATTTTAATTATTATTTTTATTGAAGAAATTTTAATGGAAATTACATGTGTAATTGAATTCACTGAATTAATGAATAATTTTTCAATATTTTTGGATATTTATTGTGGGTTTAGAAAATAATAGTAACATTATTATTTGTCTCACATAAATTCTATTGTGTGTTTAATGTATTAACTACAGGGTTTTAATGAAATTTATTATTGAACTATTCATGGTGATAATAATGACATAGGTTTAATAATAATAATAAATTATTATTATTATTATTATTATTATTATTAAATTTAGAAAATATTTTTTGTCTAATTAAACTAAAATATGTGTACATACATATTTTGGTTAAAATAGATATGTATATATATGTACATGAGAGTGTGTATATATATAATGTGTATATATATGGGTAAAATAATTAAAAAATTAAATATATATGTATGTAAATATATGAGTGTATATATATGTATATACGAGAGTGTGTGTATATACATATAACACACACATATATATATGAGTTAAATATACATTTATTGGATAGATTTTAAGTTATATTTAATTAATTATTTAAATATGTTTAAAAGAGGAATAAAAAAACCTGTAAGATAAATGAGGTGAGGTGCATGGTATTTAAGGAGGAAAGAGAGAAAATAAAAATGTAATAAAAGAACTATGAATTTACACAAATAGAAAATATGGCTATAGCCATAGTTTTATATGTCCATGGCTATATGGTAATTTATAGCCACAGTTTAATTAAAACCATGGATATAGCTTAATTTAAATCCACAATTTAATAAAAACCATGGAAATATGGTTTATTTATTTTTTAACACCACACAGTTCTCCTCTCCCAACCGTAGTGTTGTCACTCTTCTTCCTCACGATTCATATCATCCTCGTACTCTTATTCTACCCTCACACCCTTTTTCTACCATCACACTCTTTTTCCTTGAGATTATTCCAATCCTTATGCTATTCCACCCATATTCTTCTACCCTCACACGATCTATGACGATGTAATATGGCGCACCGATGTTGATTCTGATCGCAATCTTTGGGAAACTCAATAAGGGCTTTTCCTGCTTGGTTTTCTCACCACCAGAGGATACCATATAAGATGGTTCGACCATACCTGTGATTTTATTACCCACCCCCTTCATTGAGATTCCCCATTCCATCAATCCCCTTCATCATTCATTTCTTCTCCATTCAGTTCTTCAGCTAAACCCTTTTCATTATACAAGTGGACCACACACCAGTGCTACTATAAGTTTTTGTCTATTCAGTGCGTCAGTTGTTCCCTTTTTCTTATGTGAGTGGAAAAATATGTGTTTCAGTCGAGACCTTCTATGAGTAGGAACTACGAGGGCTGACACCTACCTTTTCTATGAACCAGACAATTTCTTCTCCTTATAGTGAGTCTTATTTATTCATCCACACTATTGTGTTGTAGTGTCCTATTTATTGTTCGATCATAGCATGTAGAACCATTCCTAGTAAACATAAAATGCTTATCTAATGTATTTATTTATTTTATAAATATATTTTCTCTATATAGTTCTCTTTAATATTATAATAGAGTATTATAGGTTGTTTCATTAGATCTCATCATAGCATTTTACTTCAGTAGTCTATAGATTTTATTATTTCTATACAGAAGGAATTCCCAAGATAAGGGAAATACCCTCCACTTAACATGTTCTTTATATATAATTTTAATTTTAAGATTTTATACACCAAATCTAATTCCATAATATATTATTTTAGAATATATCCTAAATGATAAGTCTATCTAAAATTAAAAAACTAAAAATCCATTAACTTCAAATGAAATTATATTAAATTTTATCATCTATAAGATCTAATTTTTCCAAAGTTTCCAAATTCTATGCCTTTATAAAAACATTCATCAAATAAAAGTAGTAAAATAAAAATTATCTTCTCTAATTTATCCATATTTTTTATTTTAAAAAAGAAACATAAATAGAGAAAAGGTGAGGAATAAGAAGACTTAAACATTAAGTAAAATATATGGAAGAGTAAAAACGTCACCCCCTTAATATTATGGTTTTTACCCTTGGGGTAGATACATATCCCTTTAAATATTTAAGAAATTATATATTATGAATTTTTATTATGTAATTTATAATAATCCTTCATATAAAAAACAAGATTCATTTTTGGGATAATAAAATTGAATATAAGGGATATATTTCGATAAATCATTCAATAGTTAACTATTAAGGAATTTTAATATTCAAATAATACATCAATTAATAGGTAAGGAAATATTCAAAATATAAGATAATTTTATAACATTCAAAATTTATTACAACTTTATTTAGAAAATTTAGAAAAATTGAAATTAATTCTTTCTTGAGAGATTTGACCATCGGTTTATCCATCCACATTAACCTATTCCTCTAATATTTTTATGATTTTCTATATTATATTATTCTACCATAATCTTTTGATCCTTTAAATTATAATATTTCTCTTCTATATTATAATCTCAATGACCAGAATGAATGTTGGATTCATCCACTTCTTTAAAAAAAATCATTTTTTTCAAGAAATTTTTTAATTTCATGTTCATTATTATTATTATATTTATTGATTCTATTAATATTTCAAAGGTGAAAATCACAATAATCCTTAAAATTTGATACACCATATTTCTTTTTAAAATACTAATTGAGTATATTCTTGAATGTTTGATAGGTTTGATCATTCATTATATTATCCTATAAATGGAATAACCTCAAATTAATCTATTTAAGGATGCATATGATGTTTGATACCCAGTAGAACGGTTATACTATTAATAATTTCTAATAATCTATACTTTAAATTGTAAATATAAATTTTGAACAACTTTATTATAAATAATTTTTTATTTTAGCTCTCACATCATCAACTCTGGGAATAAAGTCGGATTGTTACTTCTCCTTAGGTGAAATGTTTATGTTGTCAAAATATTGAGAGGAATCGGTTTATTCAAAATTTTCAACATAAATTCCATTCAAACAACCTTTTTTTATTTTTATTTATCAAATATTGGTGGCAAGTCTACCATAGCCCATCCAACTACATTTTATATATAATTTTTCTTAGATTACTTAACTTCATTAGAAGAAGATGTTTATATCTTCAGAGATTCATATTTCGATGAACTATCCAACTATGATGAATTTTAAGATGATGAAAAATAAATTTTTGATAATTATTTCATTTGGAGGTAAAGTTATATGGGTGGATTAAATCATGACTTGCGCTTCTTATGATGTTCTCTCCTCTTCAAATTTCTCTAAAATTGATTATATAAGGGATTCAATAGATTATTGACTAACTTTAATTATTTTAACACTATTTTTTTCCTAATTTATCATTTAAAAATTTATACCTTCTTCTCAGAGTCTTTCTAACCTATTCTATAGGTTCTATGATGGTAATTGGTGGAAGTAAAACATAAAACTTCTAAATTTTTAAAGAAAACATCCTTTTTATCTTATCCATATTCTATTAAACTTGACCTTCTCACATCATCTCAACTTCTATTTTGAAAAAACCTAAATAATTTTTCCCTAACTTATGTTCTTTAAGATTCTTTATAACTTCATCATCTTTTCATTTCCAAAAACATTTTTTCTTATCCATTAAACTTTCAAATTATCTATCAATAATTATTTATTTTGAAAGTTTTTTCTATCATAACATCTTATGTTACATTACCCTTCCTAATAATCATTTTTCTAGCACCAATTAGAAGTTTAAATTCCCTTCCCCTTTCAACAAAATTCTTATTAGTAATATCATTTATCAACTCTATCCTGACTATAACTACTGAGTTCAAAGGAAATTAATTTACCCTTTATGTATCCCCAAGTATATTGACTCCAACTATATTTATTATCTTTACCAAGATTTAGTTTATAATCCTTGAATAATTAAGGATCTTCATATTTAATCTTTTATAAATTAAAACTTTGATGTTGTACCAAATTCACTTCATGATATTGAACTTACTCATGTTTTAAATTAGATATTTGGTATTGGAATCTGGGATCTTTATAGTTTTCTTATTTATCTTAAGAGAAGAAAACAATGGATCCATTAGAATAAAATCCCAACTTCTTCATCTAGTTGAATTTTCCAATGAACTTTCTTATTCATATGAAATAGGGTTTCATTATATACAAATCCGATAAAGGTTCCAAAAACTACTAATATCTTATATGAAATTAATGTATCTTCTCCTTATAGTTGTATACCAAATTATTTGAAAAAATTATTTATTGTAAGGTTAAAGTCATGATCTAGAAGTTTGAACTTATTCTTATTTTCACCATCCGATTGGTAAAAAAAATGATAGGGTAAAATTCCTAGAAAATTTGTGGGTAATAAAAGTGATATTATGGATTAGGAAAAGATATAATTTCCCATATTTGAAATTAGATAAATCTGTTCTATAAATATTTATTCCTAGAATACCACTGAACATTGATAAAACTTTTATAAATAGTTTCCCTAATTAAAATATCCCTATAATATACTATTCTCATTTAGAAATAGTAAACAGTATATTGGAATATAATATTAAAGATAGATATGGATTCATAGTAAATAAAGGAAACTAACTCTGCGTTGTGACTCCTTTATATAGTTAATACTCTTGGTTATTAATTTGATCTGATCAAATGGTCAAAATCAATTTGTGCCAAAAGAATGATGATTCCAAATATCATAATTGATTTTTAAATATCTATTTTTTTACCTCTCGAATAACTCAAGTTTAATTAAAATACAGACAAAGTAAAATAAATACTTTCCAGTATTTAAAGGAAAAAAGGAATAATAAAATAATTTAAACCTTTCATAATTTATCTTCTGATGAATATATGATCTTATTATAATCTAATATGGTTCCAAAATTTTTTATAAAAAAAATCTCATATCTTCTATTGAATGTAATAGAAATTATGATATTTAAATGTTATGATTTTTTATATTGGAGTGAATTCTATAGTTTTTTCATTCATTTCTACTGGTTATTCCTCTTTTGGGGAACTAGAAGTCAATCTCTTACTACTATCAACCAATGAAATGGATTTATAATTCTTATAAATTTTATTCATCCAAATTATTAATTATTTAAAATTAAAACATAAATACTTTTTTAAAAATATTCTAAATAGTTAGTAGATTTAAATATAGATGGTACATCTAGATTTAATATTGATATTTATTCACTTACTTTTACTTTGTTCATGAGTAAACAGACAATGTCGAATGGTAATTTACAAGGTCTACCATTGAAATAAAATTATTACACTTTGTGTTAATGAGAAAAAAATACACAATCAAAATACCCACTAGAAATAATCTTATTCTCTCCAATGTAAAAGCTAAATCCTTTAAACTCATGTTTTCTCTTTATTATATCAATATTATTTTGGTTCCTCCCACAAACAGGAACCTCTTACACTACATGATGAATATGATGTGTTGCCTTGTTCTTTTTCTTCCCCTTCTTAATTGTACAGTATCATACAAGAAATTATATATTCTTCTATTCCTTTATTACATTGGATGTAATATGTTATTCTATATGTGAAAATAGAAATATATAGAACATTTTTATTTGAGTTCTCTAATGATTACATTGATATATTATTCACTATAATTCAAATCTTTGTTTAACCATTTTCTTATTAGAAAAATGGTTTGGTCTGTTCAAGTCATTCCATTGTCTGTAATAAGGATATCCCCCTCCCCCAAAATGTTTACCATTTTATAGGATTCTTCCATAGTTTTTTTTAAATAATCTCATCTAGGAAAGTATTATTGGTATTTTTTATAGAATCTCTAAGCACTCTAGTGTTTCTAATTTCAACCCTGGGAATCCTCTATGAATTATGCACTGGGATTTCATTATGATAGTGGAATGGACTTAAAATAAAAGATAAAATTGATTGTATAAGAATTCAATATTAAATTTGAAGGAATTTAAAGAATCTACTCAACTTTTGGATATAATATTCATTGGATATTTCTTCACATGATGAAATAACTTATCGAGCATTAAATAATCTTATGGTCAACTCAAGTAGTTTTTAATATATATATATATGGAATAAATACTTTTACTAATGTGTGGGCTCTCATCACACTTCATCCTTGTTTGATCACCCCTAATTCATCAAAATCCTATAACATTAGGGTTGTAAAGAAATTTTTTCCAATTCTCTCTATAATGGCCACATTAAGAGACTTTTTTCATTAGGTTACGCACTCTTTTAAAGAGTGTATGTCCATTTTGAAATGTAGTTTTCTACAATTTAAGCTTAATTTTTTCTATCTTTCTTTAAAAATGAGATGATAATATTAATCCCTTGAGATATTTACTATTTAATCTATTACAATAATTCCAAGAAATATATTCATCCATCCAAACTTCTAAGGATGATAATATTTTTGAACAATTGGCATCCAAACAAAGAGTCTAAGTAGACCATCTTTTCTATAAAGAGATGAAATCCATGGAGCAATGAAGATAATTTTAGCTTAGGGTGGGTTATGAAAATATGGTATGATTCCAAGCTTGTATTAATGAAAAATGAAATATAATAATATAAATATTCAATGATAGGATTGTTTCAATACCAAAAATTTTATAACATGATATAGATAGAGGTTATCAATTTTTCCTCTCTTTTGTCTCCAAAAATTGATTCATCTTCTTAGGTATAATTTAGATATAAGAGAGGAAGCAATATGTATTTGTGTACACCCCTTCACTAATTCCCATGGAACAAATAATTGATATGATCCATTTCACAAATGTAATGAAAATGTAAAATTTGGTAAAAAATCTAAATGGTGATAGTATTGATACTATGTATGGATTCTTAGGTCTTTCTTCAACATCGAACGAGATATCATTAAAATTGACTTTGTAAATGAAATACATGTTTTCTTCTAAGGGGTTATTTCATGAGATATATTGATTCAAACACCTTAGTTCTCATTCAAAGAATTATAAAACATTCTAAACTAAGACATGTGAGTTATATAAATTTATGGATATTCACATAGAATATTATAGAGATTATATTCTTAGATCAGTTGGTTATATTTCTGTGAAATGGAGATCGCCTCTCCCAGGGTTCAAACTCAACACATATAGATTTTGTTTTCAAGGAATTAAATGTGATGGAGGTATTGTTCATGATTATTAGGGTTCATTCATCATTTATTTATATTCATTAAATGGATAAGGGAACTCCCTTATTTTCAAATAGAAGTATATGTTATATATTTGAACACTCTGTAATATGAAAAAATTATAATTATTAGTCTATTATTTATAATTATATTTTCTTATATATTTTTCTTATATCTAACCATAATATTTATTTTGTTATTATCTTTTAATTTTTACTAGGTGAATATCATTAGTGTAATATCATGTTACAATAGTGGAGTTTTATAATTCATGAGTTTAGTTATCTAGACTATACGGAATTCTTATGGTATGCACCTGGGATTTATAGTTCATTCATTTACTTTGAAAACTGTTTATAACATCTTTACATCAATATATTCAATGTATTTAAATAATATTACCTTTTTTATAGATTTATTTATGGAAAAACTATACATTATCATATATTTTGATTCCTTTATATAGAATTTCTTCTAAATTCTCATACATGAATATAAATTTTATCAACATTCCATAACATTCATGTATAAACAAAAAAATGATAAGAAAAAGTAACACATTAGGTTGATATAAAGAAAAAATTAGGTAATAATTATAACATAAAAAGCCCTCAATACATACACATTTTGAAATTATGAAATATGGAAGGACTATAATACATAACAAACAAATATATATCCTTATAAATATGCTTATGTTTATTTAAATATTAATTTTTATACCAACACGAATACGACCATACAAACATTTTTTTCATTCTTAAATTTCTTCTACTTAGGATCCAACTTATTATTTTACAAATATGAAAAGATAAACATTTAAAAAGAAATATAATATATAAATCCTAATAGATATTAAACGACACATTTTTGTTGTGATACTTCTTATTTTTCAATTTTAATATAAAAACACTATAATATTATAATATATTTTTCTAAGTAAGTACTTCTGCAACTTATTATGCTCATGATTATAAATTTATTGAATAAATACATACATATTCTTATTCCTATACCTATTCTCATGATAATCCTTATATAATTACTGAAATACACACATTTTGAAGTTGATGGTGCATATGTTTATTCTTATTCATAAACATTTGCTGCAATACAGTCACATAAAAAAATTAACAATGTGAATGCCTATGATTATGTTTATAACCATGGTTATAAAAATATTATAATACATAAAAATATTTCAAGTACTATAATATAAAATTATTGTAAAAAATATGATAATATATAAAGCATAACAAATTCGTTTTATATGGATCATTCTTATAAAAAAACATTGTTATTTACATACATGTGCTTATGCTTATGATCATTATTACACTAATGCGTACACCAAAACTTAAATAATACAAACTTTCAAGTTTTCAATAAATATTATTTCTTATGTATTTATATATACTATAATATGTAGTCATGTTTTGTTTATAATTCTTATTCTTATGCTTATTCTTCTAGAAATACTAAAATACATACACATTGTCATATATTGTAATACAATTTTTTTTGACATTATGCTTATGTGTTTCATTATATTAACGTTATTAACATGGAAAATATAGATAGTTATGTATGAAATATTCTCCATGATATTCATATATGAATAATTTGTGTAATTGAATCATGTTTTTTCTATTAATGACATTATTCTTTTTCTTGTAGAGATATTTTTTTCTAGACTTTGATGATGAAGATTCACTGTAAGTTACCCATCAAAGTAATTTATTTTTAACATGTAATCCACGTACTTATATTTTGTTAGGTATGTTACATGCATGGAATTATATATTTATCACAACTATTAATCATTATTTACCTATTATAAAAAATAGGATTCATTCAGGATATGGCAACCCAATAAGTTTTCTAGCATCATCCTTAAACAATGAAAACCATTTAAATTATAGTGGCCTAAATTCATCATATTAAAATAGTATATAATTCATATAATCCTTTATTAATAAAATCCCTTAATGTTATAGATCATCATAAACCATCAAAAATAAAGAAACTTTGGACTATAGTGATGAAAATAGTGCACACAGTGGTCAATTCATCTTTTGTAGAATTCTATTGCGAAACCACTATTAAAATGTTTTCATACCTCAATAAAGACACCATGTTCTTAGTATTAATATATTTTTTACATTCAACATTATCAATAAAAATTGTGTTTTCACTATATATATTATTTCTCATCTATTAAATTTAATAAATCCCATACTGTTTACATTAATTACATATTTGTTAATATTCCATATCTTATAAAATTAGTGGGGGGGGGGATAACCACTTACTATTTTTTTATCATTTTTTGTTTTGATTTCTATTTTTAGTGTGTTTTCTAAAAAAAGAAAAAAATATATGATTTTTTCAATAATGTACAAATCAGTTTATAAATGTTTTTTGGTGGGGTTTTCAAACATTTTTTTGAGATAAATTTGAAAACTATTAGAACTTTTGAACTCCACGTTAATTGTGAGGAATTTTATTTTATTATTGAACCTAAAAATATCAAATGATTGTTGAGTTATTTTTCCGACTATCTTCATGAAAATATGGTTTTAGAACTAAGGAGTATGATTGAAAATGTTTAAGTGGAATTGAGATTATAATATGAGTAAATTAAGAGATAGTTATAATTAAAAGTTCCCCTTATTAAAATTTTAATCTCACTAAAATATATTTGTTTAACTCATGGAACTAATTTTTTTTCTTGAATTGAAGTTAGATAAGTGGATTTAATTTATGTATAAATCATGATTAAAATTTTAATATAAATAACCAATAAAATTTTCCTCACTTTTTCTTGGTAGTTAAGATTTTATATGAGTCTATTTTCACTTGTTCATTGAATAATTTTTCTAAATAATTCTAATTGAAACAGAATTTGAAAATTTGATATGGAACATGTTTTTTATTAAAATATTTAGAATATTATTTGGTTAAGATATTAAAATATTTTAATACTTTAATTATTTTTATTGTTTTTTTAATAATATAAATTCCTTTTGAAGTTGTGAATGAACCTTTCCACACATTTACATACCAATTTTTTTTCTTTATTAGGATGAAATTGTTTTATTGTTTTAATAAAATGAAAAATGGGGAAACATCATTATTATGATGAATTCTTTATGATTAGTTGTAAATCATCATTTCTAGAAAATGTTTAACTAGAAGTGTCGATTTTATGAAAGTGAAAGTCTAGTTGGGCAACACATATTTTTGAAAAACTATTTTTTCTTTTTTAATGTGATAAAACTATTGATCCAAACTAGTTTTGGGTATTTCCTTATTTGAATTTTTTTACTTTGGACTGGAATTTTTCAACCAATATTTAAAAAAATAAGTGAATTTGGGAGAACTTACCTGAATTTTATTTTAAAAATTCAATGATGAAATCTAGTCTTGTTTTCACTACTTTATATAGATTTTTTTACTTAGTGGAATGTCTTAAAAGAATTTTATAAAGTTTCATGTTGAGAGAAGGTTTAAATTAGATGTATTTTTTACAAACCCCCATATGAAATGATTGGATATAACATTATATTTTTATTTTAATATAGTTTTTATATTTTATGATGAATCTTGAACTACTGAGCTCTAACTATTTGAATATTCTTTGATCTCAAATATGCGTGATTCTTGGTCAAAATATAAGAATAACAATGAAATGTGAAAATTTTATTATATTAAGATGAAATTTTAATTTTTTCATCTATATTGGAGTTGAATCGAACTAGGTTACCTTTATTTTTTAGTTGGAGTATCAATCTTATGCATGATTTAACTTTTTTTTGAAACCACTTTTCTGAAATTATTTGTTAGATGAGATAATAGGTGATTTATCTTCATATTCATGAGGCAGTTCTCATTTTTAGAAAGTTCAATAGATAATATATTGCCTTAGAGTTTAACAAACTAAGTGTGGTTGAGTGATCAAACTAGAAATTTTATAAAATTTTATATGTAATTTATTGTTTTATTCCTTAAAATTCCATTAAAATCCCTATAATTAATATATTTTCACATTCTATAAGATTTTATAAGAATAAAATAAATCTGAATTGATTTTTTGATTTTAGTGATAACATTTGTATGTTTTCATTAATTAAATATGCTCTCATTTATTTGTGTTTGGTTTATGTGGATTCTTCTACTCCTGAAACTGATTTAGGTGCATATTCCAATGAGGATGTTGATGATGATGCTGGTGGTCAAAGAAGAAGTGATAAGGATGTTTGTATTTCTAAAGAGGATGATGAGGTTTGTGATGGTTACTGTGATGCTGATATTGAGGTACTTTTCAGATGTAATTTTTATTCTTGGTTCATCCATTGAATTTTATCATATAATGATGTTAGTGTTTGGTAGATGTTGTGGTGTGTACTATTTTAGGGTTTTGTGGAATTAGAAATTCATGTTAATGTAAGATATTGGTGGTTTCAATTAAGTCTTACAAATTTGATAGTATTGTTGGGGTTTACATATTTCTTGACACTGTAATGCATTACCAGTACACTTGGGTTCCAATTGTTCATGTGTTTTAATGATATCTAGGTGTGTGTTTTGTGTTTTTATGTTATATATGAGTTTTTTAAGGGTGCATGGTGCAGTAGAGATAGAGTTATTTTTTCTAGAAACTAAAGGCTTTTACTACAATTGTAAACTGTGTTAGAAGAACTGGTGTTTTTTTCCTAGAAAATTGAGGATGTATCCATAGTTGTAAATCATTGAAATAAAACTATTGCCACAGTTTGAAATGTAGATATAGGTATAAATACATGGTTTCCAACCATGCTTTTTTTCTTCTGGAAACTAGAGCCTATATGCACGATTGTAAACCCCGACAGTAGACCAATTTCAATGGTTTTGAATTATGGATATAAGTCTATAACCACGATTTACAACTGTGACTATGTAATACAGTCAAATAATTTATAGACATGGTTCAGAATAGTGGATATAGGTGTACTTCCATAGTGGAAACTGGGGCTCACTACCTATAGCCATAGTTTGAAACCATGGCTATAGTCATGGCCCTATTGCCATGCCAATAGAAGCCACGATTCACTAAACCATGGCTATTACATATAGCCATGGTCCTAAATCATGGATATAGCGTTAATTTATAGTAGTATTATTGAATTATAGAGAAAAAATATAAATATGAAAGGGTGGAGGAATCATAAAAAACATGGTTTCCCCCCAAACCTCACATCTCTATATCTCCCTCTCTCATCCTTCTCTCTTCTATTTTTTATATTATTTTTATTTTTTCTCCAAACTTTAATCTTCAATATCTTCTCAGATATTGATCAAATTGACACGTCCTCAATTCCATTGGATTCATCTTGACATAAATTGTTTTATTCCTAATCTTGTTTTTGAGGGAGGAAAGGAATCCTTGACATGAGATCATATCCCTGGTTGGGGTGCGAATACAGTTTAGGTGATGACATCCTTGACGGACGTACCATTAACATCAGTGATATTGAGGTAGGAAGTTTCTTACCTCTTAGGTTATTATTTACACATGTTACATACTTTTTTTATGTGTTGGATTATTTGATACTATTCTTGACTATGATCCCATGTGGGTGTGTGTGTATCCAATGAGACCTATTTTGATTCTATGAGTGATATTAGTGTATCATTTTCCATGTTTTATTGATATCATATGATTTTATGGTTTCTTCTTTATTTATCATGATTATATATTCTGATATTTTTTCTATTCTAGGTTATACCCTGTATATATGTTTCTTAATTTGGAGGTACCATTATTGGTGCTCGAAACAGGTGGACCATCGTGACATGTTTACCCCTAGAGGGGGGGGGGGGGGTACACATGACTTTCATTATTTTTTGACGATCGACCTGAGCATAGGGTGATGATACCACAGGTTCATGTTGATGATTAACTTAGAGAATTAGAATCTAAGTACCAGGTTTCTCTACATCTGGTTGA
Organism: Viscum album; assembly: GCA_963277665.1. Classification (NCBI taxonomy): domain Eukaryota; kingdom Viridiplantae; phylum Streptophyta; class Magnoliopsida; order Santalales; family Viscaceae; genus Viscum; species Viscum album. The sequence goes on along the minus strand of OY728130.1, from coordinate 2,015,077,115 downwards.
TTTTTGAGGAGCGCACTTAATTCCTAGTTGACAAGCGAGTAGTGTGCCCGATGCCTAGTTGATTTGTGAGTGGAATACTCGATTCCGAGTTGATTTTTGAGAAAATTATGTACTTGTGATCAGATATATGATGATATCATGGAACTCCATGTTAGATATTCAATCAATTTCTAGAATCCAAGTATCTATTTCTTGATGCCTTGTTGATTTTCAAGGAGTGCACTCAATGCCTAGTTGATTTGTGAGTGACATGATCGATTCCAAGTTTATTTTCAAGTGGTGTACTTGATTCCTAGTTGATTTGAGAGCATAATTTCATACTTGAGTCATAGGAGATTACCTATTCGAATATACACACATGATTCTATGAGTGCCTCAAGAAATAGGTTCACTAGGTCATTGATTAGGTTTTTGGTTACTTCTGATATCCTCTTGTTATCATTCCGACATAGAGCTGATACATGTACGGTTAATGGTTTATGGAAGATTACTTATAAAACCATCAATTAGTTTTGATTTGTATATTTATTTTATTATTACTTATTTATTATTATTATGGAATACACTTATATACTTTATGACACCAGGTATGGAAGCATTGTTGGTGTCATATTGAATGTTGTACTCACACCCTACTCAGACATTTTAGAGAACTTTTAGATTTCATGATTAGAGATTTGGTGAAGGGAAACATATCTATGGTGGATATCTGAGAAGTGGAGAACAAATATAGAGCATATTGGGATATACACCAGATTATCCAACATATGTTTGTTTTTTTTATTTTCTTGTATTTACCTATTACATACACTTTATATATGCTTACCACTTTGGGAGAAACTTTTATATGTATTTCATTATTCATTTTCCAAATTTTACTCATATTGTGTATTATTTTTTATTAATTATTATAGATCCTATGAAATGATACTGGGGGTATAGTCTCCCCATAGATGGAATTAGACCCTCACTGCTAGTTGTAAGCCTCTTGTGTATGAGGAGGCACACATGAGGTCATGTAGTATCCAAATCAGACTTAGTGATTCGTGTTGGGATGTTATAAAATGGAATCAGAGGACTAGGATTCACTAACTTACTCTTCTATTTTTCTGGAGATATGATATGATAGACATTATATAGGATGGTTGGGACTCAACTAGGGGAACTATGATAGTGATTTACCAACACTATACGTTGGACCTCTGAGTTACCATAAAAAGTTAGAATTTATGTTTTTCTATTACTATTGATTAAATTCACATTGAGTAATGAACATGATATTGATATGTGATTTATGATATTTAATAAATGTTAGTATATCATGATTACGCATATAGGTTCACATGGAATAAATATACCTGTTGTGGTGATGCATAGTAGTTCATTAGTTGAATGCCTTGAAATTTGTGCTATCTGTTTGGGATTGTGTCATTGATTGTGTGATATATATGTTTACCTTACTGTTGTGATATATCATTGTTAGTATTGATTAATTGAACAGAACATGATGCTGTATTAGTATATATATAATGAATATGATTAACATTAAGGGAAGGAGACCATGGGGAGTGTTACGAGGGTTATTCCTTGGGTTAAGGGTATAATCCTATAAGAACTTCATGTAATCCCTTAGATTGGATAAGGTATTTTTATGTTCCTAATGTTCCTCTTGATAGGAGAGTGGGAGTTTGATGTTTGAACTCATTATTTTTTATTTTTTTGACCATGATTGCTAGGGATACTTCTTGGGGATGAGAATTTGATAGATGGGGAGTATTATAATATCCTAAAATTTTTAAGGATAATAAAACCCTCTTCATTATTAATTTATATGTGAAAATGTAATTTTTTTCAATAAAAATCAATTAATAATTGTTTTAAAGGATTTGAGTCAGGGTAAAAGACTAATTAGCATCTTGAAATATTCTATGGAATTTTTTTGGAGTCAGGTGATGAGTTAGTGAGAGATTATGAGGCCCGTAGACCCTCAAAAAAGATGGAATAAAAATATTATATATATTATATTACACGTGATGGATTTATAGAAAATAATTGAATAACTCACAAAAAGTGTGTCTTATGAGAAATCTAAGACCAAAATTAGGTCCAGGATGTGGTGTTTATCTTAGGAAAGATATAATTTTTTTGAGCATTAGGAGTTTGGTTAGATCACATGTGAGGATAATTTATTTAATAATTTTAATTTATTTTTTTTCAAAAATAATTGAAAATCTCTCAAACAGCATGTCATATATGAAATCATAAACCACCATTACGTATGAAATGAAAGATTTATCCTTGGAGGGGTATAGCTTTTATGTTCATCGTGTGTTTGTAAATATCACACACGATTATACCCTTTTTATATTATATTATTATTTTATTTTATTTTTTAAATAATAAATAATTAATATTTCTCAGACAGTGCATCATACGATAAGTACAAGACCACCATTTGTTCCAGAATATGTGGTTTAAACTAAACGGGATATAAATTTTAAGAGTTCCGGGTGATTAGAAACATCACAAGCGATAATAAATTTTTTATATTTAATTATTTAATTATTATATTTTTAAAATAATAAATAATAATAATATATCTCAAATAGTGCATCATATGAGAAATATAAGACCACCATGAGGTCTAGAATGCGAGTTTTACCCTAATTAGGGTATTAATTTTGTGAAAAAAAAGGGTGTTTATACACATCACACACAATAATAATAATAATTATATTATTATTATTTATGTTGAAGAAATTTAAATGGAAATTACATGTGTAATTGAATTTTTTGAATTAATGAGTGAAGTTTCACCGTTATTGGATATTTATTATGGGGTTAAATAATAAGAGTAATATTATTATTTGTCTCAAATAATTGTTATTGTGTAGTTAATTTAATAACTACACGATTTTAATAAAAGTTATTATTGAACTATTCATGGTGATGATGATGACATAAATTTAATAATAATAATAAAATATTTTTATTTTATTATTATTATTAAATTTTGAAAATATTTTTTGTGTGATTAAACTAAAATATGTATACATAAATATATTGGTTAATATATATATATATATATATATTTGTGAGTGTGTGTATATATATAATGTGTGTATATATATGGGTTAAATAATTAAACAATTAAATATATATGAATGTATATATGCATTTGTATATATATGTACACATGAGAGTGTGTATATATATAATTCTTATATATATATATGAGTTAAATATATTTTTATTGGATGGATTTTAAGTTATATTTAATTAATGATTTTAATATTTTTAAAATAGGAATAGAAAAAGGTGTAATATAAATGATGCGGGGCACATGGCATTTTAGAAGGAAAGAGAAAAAAAATAAAAAGGTAATAAAATAACTATGAATTTAATGAATTAAAGAGAAGAAAAAAATTATAAATGGGAAAGGGTGGATAAAACATGCACAACATGGGTTTCCCCCCAAACCCCAGGTCTCTATCTCTCACTATCTCATCCCACTCTATACTATTTTTTATACTATTTTTATTTTTTCTCCAAAATTAAAATCTTAATATCTTCTCCAACATTGATCATATTGATGCGTCATTGGATTCATCTTGATGAGTATAATTTTATTCATAATATTGTTTCTAAGGGCAACAAGGAATACTTGATGTGTGATCAAATCTCTGGCTAGTGTGCGAACACGGTTCTGGTGGAAACACCTTTGACGAAATTACCATTGACGTCGACGATATTGAGGTTGGAAGTTCCTTACCTCTTGGGATATTATTTACACATATTTAAATACTTTATTTTATTATTGGATTATTTGATCCTATGATTTATTATGATCACATGTGGGTGTGTGTTTATCCCATGAGACTTGTTGTGACTTCATGATCTATATTAGTGTAGCATTTTCCATGTTTGATTTTTATTACATGATGTTATGTCTGCTTATTTATTTTTCATAGTGATATATTATGAAATGCTTTCTATTTTATTCTATACCCCATATGTATTTTTCCTTTCTTTGGAGGTACCATTCTTGGTTCTCAGAATAGGTGGACCATTATGACATGTTTTCCCTTAAAGGGGGAGTACGCATGAATTTAATTGTTTTACAATGATAGACCTGAGAATAGGATGATTATACCATATCGAAATGTTGAGAATACACTCAGAGAACTGGAATCCAAGTATTATGTTTCTCGACAATCTAGTTGATTTGTGAGGTGCACACTCGACAATTAGTTGACCTGTGAGTATCATTCTCAATGCCTAGTTTATTTTCAAGTGGCATACTCAATGCCTAGTTGATTTGAGAGAAACATACCCTACTTTTGATCAGAGATACAATTGTAACGAACCAAACTATTATAAGTGCAATTTCCCTCTTGATTTAATTAAGTGACATATTTTTGTAAAATGGATATGGAAAACAGATGCACTCTATTTGTTTTATTATATACAATTGGATTTAAATGACCGTTAAGTATCATTATCATTGATAATATAGTTGTTGAACATCGATCAGATGACTAGTATAAATATAGGGTTTTAACAAGTCCTTTCGACATAGAAAAAGGAGGTGATAGCCTCAACCGGTAGGATTGTTCCCTATGAAGTATATTTATCAGAGCTTCTGAGGGAGATTTCATTTTTGGGATTTTCCCAAGACCAATACCAAGCATAGATCCAACAACTTTATCATGAGTGAAAATATTTATGTGAGAAGTTTAAGCTCATCGAGATCACAACCCAAACCATGTTCCCCAAATAGCCACATGAAAGCCCTACCATCACACACCTTACTCTCAGGGTGTATACTGGTGTAATAAAGGGTTATGTATCAAGACCCTAACACTATTATTATGTACATTATTTTTATATAGAATAATGAATATAATATCATTTTATTATTGTTTTTAAAGAACAAATAATATCTTTGGTTAATATTCAAATTCAGTTAAGAAATATATTATGGAGAAAAAATAAATTTCTGAAATAAATAATATTTTAATAAAATATTATCATTAAATTAAATTTAATAAATATAAATGATCATAGAATTTTTATTAAGTCAAATATAATCTTTATTAAGGTTTGAAAACTGTTTTTGTCAAAACTTATAAATTTTAAATGAATGTTAGTTTTCATTTTAAAAGTGAAAATTTATATATTTATAAACTTTTTGATATAAAATAAATATTATTTCTATAATCATTATTTTGAAATTATCCAATGGCTAATTTTTTATAATTTTCTGAGACAGTCGAATTTTTGGGTAAAAATTAAATACCATATAAATATATAGTGTGTTTTATGACATCATAATAGACCAATAGTGAGGTAATAAATACTATAAAATGGATATTAGAAAAAATATATATTTTAAATTTAAAATAATGTGATTTTATATTTTTTTGAATTATTTGATAAAGCCTTAGTGAATCCTCTAAAATGTATAATATATTTTATCATTTTAAATTATTTTCTTTAATAATGTGACTCACCTCCACATAATCAAGGATAATATTTTAATATCTTTATACATTGGCCTTATAAAATAATTTTTTACAATCCTATTTTGAAGAAACCATGGGAAAAACCCATGGGAAGGTTTATGGTTTTGAATATTTATTTATATAGATTCAAAAACCTAAGTTTGTGAAATATTAAAGAATTTCCTTCTAATTTCCTATATAAACCCATGAAATCTCCCACTTATCTTCACTAAAAATCATTTTATCACAGAAATACTCTTTCATCTCCTCTCTAGAATCCTCCCAAGGCACCATAAGCTCCCAATAATCCCTTTTTCAGTCTTTTGAAGCCACACACTCAAGTAAGGGTTCCTTCTATTGTCATTTTTATCCAAGTTTCCTTATATCATTAAAACCTCTTATTTTCATTTAACAATGATGATATATATTTTCAAACGTCCCCCATTCTTATATTATAATTTTTAAATGACGAAGGCCCATTTCTCTCACATTAATCAATCCTAAGTACACCCATTACTTTGCCGATATTTCATAAGAGTTATTCCATTTATCCTCTTTCTTTAAGTTTCTTTGTTATACTATGCATTATATTTATAAATTCCTTATGTTGGGATATGTATTTATATGAAACTATTACTTTAAATTTTATTTATATATGATGAGATACCAATTTTACTCTCATAAACCCTTTTTATGAATTTTTATTTCACATCGTTAGGCTGCCAAAATTGTACCGTGAATCTCTATTCCAAAACAATTGTGTAAGTGAATATCGTACCCATTCTCTATCAAGGGTGTTAACTTTTATACACATATAACTATTTATTTAGGACATATATGTATGTATTACACACCCCTTGATCTTGGAATAAATTATTATGATGAATTAATCCATGCTTTATGATTTATGTGGAACACTTAAGCATGATAATGAAATGAAAGTGATGGGTGAGCGCAGAATTATATAGTGCTCCAATGAATTGTGTAATGTTTAGTATCATGATAAAACATGTTTTTATAGGTGTTTACCAGATTATTTTATGGTAAATTGTCCACTATTATGTCTTGAAAGTTTATCCTTGACCTATGGTGCAATGTTTTAAGTTGTTGTCACATTTCCATGTTATGATTATAATGTTATATCATGCCTTTATGTTCATGTTTCTTTTAAGATTCATTTATATTCCTATTGTCTAACAAGTATTGTCTTGATCATGTTACTTCATGTTTATTCCCTTACTGGGCTTTATATCACCACTTTTTATGTATTTCCTCAGGTTATCCCATGCAATGTTAAGTATGAAGGAATATTGTGGTCATGTAAAGGAATATTTCAATAATGATGATGTATTTCATGTTTTATGTTATGTAATGTTCATAATTTACCACATCACTAGACTTATAGATTTTTTAGGTTTTCTTAAGTGTAATTTTATGTCATTAAATCATGTATTAATGTTAAAACTATATGGATTTTATAGTTTGTATCAGAGGAAAGTTTAGTTATTTTTGGGATTAAGATTAGAAAACACTAGTGAAAGCCTTTGGGATCAGAATAAGTACAAGAAAAACATCCCTAAATCTTGGTGAGTATATAGTAAGTGTTTTATCAAGAAAATACATCCCTATTTGGATATGAACAAGTGAATGTGGCTTTGGCATAGATGTATCTTGGGGTAAAACATGAAAACACTGCTTTGAGCAAGACTCGAATGGGAACTGGTGCATGAAAACAAGCCTTTTTGAACTCCTGGTTTGACATTACTGGGGGATATGATTTTATAAATTCATAAGATTAATACAAACCATTATTAAGGGAATAAAAAAATCCCATAAGAATATATATTAGGAAATATATCATGGATAAATTAGATTGAAGCCTAAAAATTCATATGTTAAGGAAATAAATGTAATTTATAAGTTATAACTTTAATGTCATTGGATTCCCCTTTATGTGTTTAATAGTTTAAAATAATTACCCATAATTTTCATTTTATTCTAGACAATATATGGTAATTAGAGGAATCAGACTAACAACTGATGCAAAGATCAATGTAATGATTTCCCTAATGAGTTGTCCAATCCAATGGGAGCAGGAATCACAGAATTTATCATGATAATCTCTCACTTAACTCGAGTTTTGAATATAAACCTAGATCAAGTGGAAATTCCACCCCCCCTAAGAAAGAACAAGTCTCAATCAAGAGCTTCATGAGATAGAGGCCTATTACTTTCAATGGATCATCTAATCCCTCAATCATTGAACAATGGATTAATTACATTGAAAATATATTCTCCATTACTCAATAATCTGAACAAGAGAAGATTCTACTAGATTCCTATCTTATGGAACGTGAAGCTGATCAATGGTGGACATTGATCAAAAATACAAATCTCGAGGAAGTTATCGAGGTGATGGTATGGATGGATTTACAGAAAATGTTTTTTGATAAATATTTTACTCACACCCTCTAACTTAAGATAGAAAGGGGCTTCCTTTAACTCAAGAAAAAAGATGAAAAATCCATCATATCATATGAGGAAAACTTCACAAGGCTTGTACAATACACATCTGTATTTTTTTTACCCCCAAATACAAGGTTGATTGCTTCTTTGGTGGGATAAAACCTAGCCTACAGAAATCCCTAGTGATTCACGACTTTGAGAGCTATGATAAAATTGTCCGATGTGCCATCAAAATTGAAATGGAGATCTGATAATCTTAGGGGTATCATAGGGATAAGAATTAGAAGGTGGATTCAAATTATGGTGGTCTGATAGAGAGATCTAATGGTGCTAAGAAATTTTAAAACCCCAATTTACAAAGGTGCAGAAAGAATCACCCTTGAAATTTTTCAAAGGGGACAAGGAAATACTTTAGGTGTGGGATGGAAGGGAACATAGCTAGAAATTACCAACAAGGAAAAACCACTACTGTGATAGAGGAAATGAATGCTTCATTAAATCCTCAGTTCATTGTTCGTAGTTACAAATTCAAGGAACTAAGTCATTTCTCAAACCAATTCACTAAGCCAAGGGTTTTTGATGGAAACCAACAACTTCCAATATAGCAAGGGCTTTTTTCCATCACTACCACTAAAATGAACCCCGAAAATGAAGTGGTGATAGGTACCCCATAATTTTTGATTATGGTTCCACGAATTCTTTTATATTCCCAAAGTTTAGTAAAATAATCCAAACACCACCAGAAATCATAGGAGTAGAAGTTTCGATGAAAAAAGAAAATGGGGAAATTTTATCATCCCATGTATATAACTCTTCCCCTATCACAATTTGGGGATTGAACTTCCTAGATAACCTTATTATACTTATCTTGGTGGAATTTGATGCAATTTTTGGAATGGATTGGCTTTCCCTATATAGATCCAACATAAATTATCATGAGAGGGAAATCACTCTCTATATGGGAAATCAACCACCAATTATATATAACTGCAAGGATGATGATGATTATTCTTTTTCACCATAATAAAATGCATGGATATTAATTAAATATGAGAATGTGTATCTTTACCAAATTATTTAGTATAAGGAAGGAACCATCCTTTAGAACATGCCTATTGTGAGGGAATTCACTAATGGGTTTCTCAAGTAATTACCTGGTCTTCCTCCTAGTAGAGATATTGAATTCTCGATTGATCTCATACCCGTGGAATTTCCAATATCCAAGACACCATATAGAATATATATTTTGGAACTTTAGGAGATAAAGAAACAACTATAGGATAATATGGATAAAGGGTTCATATGCACAAGTGCTTCACTATGAGGTGCACTCGTCCTCTTCATCAAGAAGAAGGATGGTTCAATGCACCCTTTCATTGATTATCACGAGCTCAAAAAAATCATGATAATGAACAAGTATCCTTTTCCATGATCTGATGACTTTTTGGTCAGCTACATGAAGCAAAATACTTCTCCAAGGTGGATCTGTGGTCGTGATATTACTAAGTAAGGGTGAAGAAGGAGGAAAACCCCAAGACTACTTTTCGTACAAGGTACGAGAACTATTAATTCATGGCAATGCCTTTAAAACTCACTAATTCTATAGAAATATTCATGTATACAATGAATATAGTCTTTAGATATTACCATGATAAATATTTGGTAGTCTTTATTGATGATATTATAATATACTACAAAATTAATAAGGAGCATGAGGAGCATTTAAGTACTGTGCTAAAGAAATTGTGAAAGGAAAATATTTATGCCTAGTATAAAAAATGTGATTTCTAGATTAAGACAGAATCTTTCTTGAGGCATATCATCATAAGAAATGGGATATCTATGGACCCTTAAAAGACTGAGGCAATTAAAAGATAACTGATGCCAAAATTTGTGATAGATATCCGTAGTTTCCTTGGATTAGCTGGGTATTATCATCGATTTGTGAGAAATTTCTCATGATTGTAAAACCCTATAACCATGTTAACTTGTATGGGAGTTAATATTTCTTGGAATGATGAATACAAAGAGAGATTCAAGGAGTTTAAAAAGAGTTTTATCATTATGCTCTTGCTCACACTACCCACAAGTGGAGATCTTTTCGTGGTATTCACTGATTCTTCAAAGAAGGGCCTTGGATGTGTGTCAATCAAAAATGAAAAAGTCATTGCCTATGATTCAAGGAAGTTTAAAGTTCATGATCATAATTATCCAACACATGATCTAGAGTTTGCTGTAGTGATATTCTCTTTGAAAATTTGGTGACATTACCTCTTTAGGGAGAAGTGTGAAATATATATGGATCACAAAAGATTCAATTATATTTTCACATAGAAAGAGTTTAATACGTGCCAAAAATGGTGGTTAAATATGATCAAAGAATATTAATGCTTAATTCACTACCATATGGGGAAAGAGAATAAAGTGGCATACATTCTAAGTAGAAAGGATCTAGAAACTCTTTCATTGATGAGAATTGAGAAGGACCCAATCTTCTTACACTTGAAGAGTATGTACATGGGAATCATAATGAAAGGAACATCATAAATCCTTTCCCAAATGATTTCTAAATCATCGATTCTAAATAGGTTAAAGGATGATCAAAGAGATGATGTGGGAATTCAAAAGAAAGTGGAAACTATTAGAAAAGGGAAATCCTCAGAGTTTAATGTTAATGAAGAAGGTGTTGTAAGATTAGGGTCAAGACTATGTGTACCATCAAATCCTGAATTAAATAAAGATATGTTAGATGATACACATAGATCAACATTATCTATCCATCATAGAAGCACAAAGATGTATCAAGATCTATTATAACACTATTGGTGGGACAATATGAAGAAATAGATCATAGAATATACATTAATATGTCTTGTGTGTCAATAATTAAAAGCAGAAAAGAAAAAATATAAGGGGAAGATGAAACCATTACCCATACCTACAGGGAAATGGAAAGACATCACCGTGGACATTGTCACCGAGCTTCCTAATACATATATGGGAAACAATGATTTCTTGGTTATGGTGGATATTCTTACAAATTCTAAACATTTCATTGAGATTCGAGAGGATTTATCATTTGATCATCTTGTCAAGATATACAACAGAGAAGTGTTGAGGTTGTATGGTGTACCTCTATCGATTATATCTAATAGAGATATAAGATTTACCTCTAAATTATGGAAGAATCTCAAATATGATTTGAATATTGAGTTAAAATTCAAAATATCCTATCACCCTAAAACTAATGGCCAATATTAGTGGACTATCCAGACACTTGAGGACATGTTGAGATCATGCTCGATGGAATTCAAAGGAGGATGGGATCAACATCTTCCACTAGTTGAGTTCTCTTACAACAATAGTTTCCACTCAAGCATCCAAATGTATCCCTATGAATACCTTTATGGGAAGAGGTGTAGAACACCTACATGATGGGATGAAGTTGGGGAACAAAAACTACTTGGTCTTAAAATGGTTTAGGAAATGTTGGAGAAGGTTAAGACCATTCAACAGCACATTAAGGATGCTCATAGTCGACATAAAAGATATACTAACAATATTTGAAAAGACATAGAGTTTGATGTTGGATACATTTTATTACTCCACATATATCCATGGAACATATTAATGATATTTTGGAAGAAGGGAAAGCTTATTCCAAGGTACATCATCTGTTTTGAGATCCTTGATCGCATAAGAGTGGTGGACTACCAACTAGCACTACCACCTAAAATATCTCAAGTATATGATGTATTCCATGTATCCCTCTTGATAAAGTACATACCATACACCTCTCATGCACTCAATACAAATGTGGTACCATTTTATAATTACCTCTCTTATGAGGAGAAGCCAGTGAAGATCTTAGATCATAGAGACAAAGTTATATGGAAAAAGACAATTCACCTGGTCAAAGTATTGTGGAGAAACCACAAGTTTGAAGAAGTAATGTGGGAACTAGAAGAGATTATGAAACATAGTTACCCTCATCTATTTTAATGTGGTAAATGAAATTTTTGAGGGTAAAATTTACTAAGGGGGAATATTGTAACAACTCGAACTGTTATAAGTGAAATTTCCCTTCCAATTTAATTAAATGACTTATTTTGTAAAATGGATATAGAAAAACCATGAACTCCATTTGTTTTATGAAATCTAATTAGATTTAAATGACTGTTAAGTATCATTACCATTGATAATATAGTTGTTCAATAATGATTACATGACTAGTATAAATATAGGGTTTTAATAAATACTTTCAACATAGAAAAAGGAGGTGATAGCCTCAACCAGTGGGTTCATTCCCTATGAATCCCATTTATCAGAGCTTTTGAGGGAGATAGAATTTCTGGGATTTTACTTGGACCAAGCCTGAGCTGATATCCAATAGCTTAAGCATGATCGAAACCGTTTACGGGAGAAGTTCAAGCTCATCAAGATCATGACCCAAACCATGCTTACCAAATGACCTCATGAAATCCCCACCATCACACACCTTACTCTTAGGGAGTTTGATGGTGTAATAAATGGTTATGTATCCAGACCCTAGCATTATTATTATGTACATTATTTTTGTATTGAATAATAAAGATACTTTCATTTTATTATTGTTTTTAAAGCATAAATATTATCTTTGGTTAATATTCAAATTCAGTTAAGAAATATATTATGGTGGATTAATGTATTTTTAAAATAAATAATATTTTAAGAAAATATTATTATTATATTACTTTGATTAAATATAAATGATCATATAATTTTTATGAAGTCAAATTTAATCTTTATTAGGGATTGAAAACTGTTTTTCCAAAACCCATCAATTTTCAATGAATGTCAGTTTTCATTTTAAAAGTGGAAATTCACATATTTAGAAAATTATTTAGATAAAATAAAACATTATTTCTATAATCAGAATGTTTAAATTATCCAATAGTGATTTTTTCATAATTTTTTGAGACATTCCAATTTTTGGGTAAAAATTAAATACCATATAAATATATAGTGTGTTTTATGACACCATAATGGACCAATAGTGATGTAATAAACACCTTAGAAGGGATATTTTTTAAAATACATCTCTAACCTTTAAAATAATGTGATTTTATATTTTTTGACTTTTTTTATAAATCCTTAGTGAATACTACAAAATGTATAATATATTTTATGATTTTAAATTCATTTATTTAATAATGTGACTCACCTCCACATAAGAAAGGATAATATATTAATATATTTGGACCTTGGACTTATAAAATAATGTTTTCCAATCATATTTTTCAAAAAACATGGGAATGTTTATGGTTTTGAATATTTAATTATGAAGATTCCAAAACCTAATTTTGTGAAATATTAATGAATTCACCACTCATTTACTGGATATACCCACCCAAGATCCCACTTATATTCACTAAAAATCCTTTTATCACATCCTTAATCTTTACTCCCCTCTCTATAATACTCCCATGGCACCCCAAGCTCTCAATAATCCCCTCTTCAAGCTTTTGAAGTCACACACTCAAGTAAGGGTTCCTTCTATTCTCATTTTTATCCAAGTTTCCTTATATTGTTACACCCTTTTATTTTCATTTAAAAATGATGGGGTATGTTCTTAAACCTCCCCAATACTTCCATTAATATGTTTTAATGATTAGATAACCATTTCTATGTCATTAATCCTTCCCACATACACCCTTTACCATGCCTAAATTTTATAAGAGTTATTCCATTTATCCTCTTTCTTCAAGTTTCTTTACTATTTTATTACTTATATTTCTAAATTAATTATATTGGTACATGTATTTATATGAACCTATTACTATTAATTTCATTTATATATTATGATAGACCTATTTATCTATAATCAAAACTTTTTTTATGGTTTTTTATGTCACACCATTAGGCTACCAAAATTGCACCATGAATCTCTATTCCAAAACAATTATATAAGTTAATACCATACCCATTCCCTATCAAGGGTTTTTACTTTTATACAAACATACATTTTTATTAAGGACTTACATGTATTAATTTAACACCACTTGATAATGGAATAAATTATGATGATGAATGAATCCATGCTTTATGATCTATGTGGCACACTTAAGCATGTGAATGAAATGAAAGCAATGGGTGTGCCCAAAATTATATACCTCTCCAATGCATTGGGTAATGTTTAGTATAATGATAAAAAATTTTGGTAGAGGGGTTTACCTGATTCTTTTATGGTACTTTTTCCATTATGATGTCTTGTCGGTTTATCCTTGACCTATGATATAATGTTTTAAGTTGTTTCAACATTTCCATGTTATTATTATCATGCTATATCATGAATTTATCTTAATGTTTCTTTTATTTTCCATTGATATCCATATTTTTTAACATGTGTTGTATTCATCATGTTATTAAATGTTTATTCCCTTAAGAGGCTTTATATCTCACCTCTTTCTTATGTATGTCCTCAGTTTATCCCATGCAATGTTAAGTATGAAGGAATGTTGTGGTCATGTAAATGAATTTTCCAAAAATGATGTTATATTTAATGTTTTAAGTTTTTATGTAATGTTCCTAATTTCTAAAGACATTGGAATTATCTATCTTTTGGTTTGTATTAAGTATAATTTTATGTCATTAAATCATGTGTGAATGTAATAAAAAGATCAGGGTTGTTATAACGATGATACCATGGAATTCCATATTGGAGATTCACTCAATTACTAGAATCTAAGTATCAGTTGATTTATGCCTAGTTGAAAATAAATTAGTACACTCGATTCCTAGTTGATTTGTGAGCAACGTGCTTGATTCCTAGTTTATTTTTGAGTGGCGTACTCAATTCCTAGTTGATTTGTGAGAAGCTTGTTGTACTTGAGTCCCAAGAGAGTACTGAGTCACATATAAACATGATGCTATGAGTTTTTTAAGAAATAGGTGCACTAGATTAGTGGATAGTTTTTTTGGTTACTTCCAATATCCTCTTATTACCATTTTAGCATGGAGTCGATGTAGGTACGATCATGGGTTAGTGGCAGATTGATTAGTGCACCACCACTTGATTTTAATTTATATGTTTATTTTATTGTTATGGATTTATTATTATTATGGAATAAAATTATATACTTGAGCACATTTGGTAAGAATGCTTTGGTGGTGTCCTGTTGATTCTTGTACTCATACCCTACTCAGGCATTTTGGTGCACTTATAGATTTCATGACCATAAATCTAATGAAGTGAAAAGGACCTATGACTGATGGTTGAGTAGGGGAGAAAAGATATGGAGTAAACCAGAATAGAAAAAAGAATACCATGTAGAGGTTTTTTATTCACTTTTATTTTATTTACCTATTCCATACACTCTGAACAAGCTTACCACTTTGGGAGCTAATTTTATATGTATCTCATTATTAAGGTTCCTCATTTTACTCTGATTGTTTATTGTTTTGTTTATTTACTATTATCAATCCTATGACATTATACTAAGGGTATAGTCTCCCCATAAATTTAATTAGACCCTCACTTATAGTTGAAATCCTCTTGTATATGGGTAGGCACACATGAGGTCACATATAATTTGAATTAGACTCAGTGGTTTGGGTTGGGATGTTATAAACCAATAACACCTCAAGAAATATGCATAGTGTATATTTAGTGTTGAAACCCTAGCACATATTATTTCTCCATTCATTATTTTTTATGTTATATAAAGTTATTTATTCTATTTTGGTTATTTTATCAAGAGCTTATACATTCCCATACTTCATTCATGCATGCACTGTCTTCCTTTCAAACCTGAATTGGTATGTGATATTGCTCAATTTCTTCTTCTTCATGTATGTGTTAAGAACTAGTTCCTGCTTGCGTAAGTAGGATACAACTACTATCTCTTATTATTTATGAAAATCCTAGTATGATATGTATCATAGTTCACATAAGTATTTATAAGCATGAATTAGTTCTTCTTCATGTAAGTGACTTCATGAAAACCTATAATACTTCACGAGACCTCATATGTGCTTCATGTAATGGTGTTTGTAGAAGCCTGATCCTTTCTTCATTCATGACTAAGGAGGCTCACATGATCTTCTCACCTTCATGTAAATTGAAGCATGAAGATACTTAGTTTATCTCTATAAAATAATATCTCTAAATGATAAATTACAATAATAACCCTTGTCCATATATTCTTGATATTTATAGTCAAGTTTCTATCCTTCAACTCTGATATTCACACTGCTTCCATAATATGATTAAAATACCGAGTCAAGGATCAATTTAAAATCTTGAAAAATATGTCACTCCAAGGTATTTATAAACCACCAAAGATATTAGTTTTTATAAAATATTTTGATATTGAAAATCTTGGAATCTCTTCTTATATGATATTTATTTGTATCCTCATCATGAATTTATAATGTGTATGCAAAAAAAAATCACATCCTTCTCCTTATATTTTAAAATCTTAAACTCATCTATACACTCAAATGGCCTTCTATAACTTCATTTTGCATTCATCCAAAGCTCGAACTTTGAAATATTTCATGCATAAAAAATAGAGATTGAAATAATTACATAACTTCTTATTTATCTTGATAATTCATCCTTATTATCTTGGTATGATCATGGTGGTCCATGGATCAATCAGTGATCACCACTACCTGAAGATATCACATGTGACAACCCTTATTAATCCGATGTGGAAGACGAATATGTAGAGACTTTATTGCTATAAAACACTTAAGATTAGATGATAGTGATATTTACATATGTTTTTAATGCAAGTGAAAATAACCTATGTTTCACCCATATCATATCATAGTTAAAAGTGTATGATATCTACTATATAAACAATGGTTCTCCTTGAATTGGCCAGAAGTGAGTACCGAGGTCCACTCCTAACCTTTGCAGGCACCGAACCCTACCGATACCCTCATCCATCGTGCCACCCCACACGATGACACAACTTCTTCTCCTCACTCTCCCTATGGTCACTATGCATTCCAACTTACCATCTCATGCATATCCATGTAGGGTTGCTCCCATATGGTGAAAGAAGCTTCCACATGTGTAGTTGAGCTGGCATGTTGAATAGTTTATGGATAGACTTATTTTTATTATAAAATCCAACCAAAATACTTATAATAATTATATGTATTGAATTTATAAAACCAATACTTTATATCTCAATCAATAGTCCATAAAAAAATTATTTTCAATGGTCTTCATATTCCTTCAAACTCATTTGAATTATCTTTCTCCAAAAATACTTTATACCAAATCTTCATTATGTTAAAGTATTTTAATTTTTCATATCATTTTTAATTTTATCTTTTTAGACTTAAATTCCTCATGTAAATAAGTATTTTCATGGTCTTCACTTATCATTCCTTGTTGAAAATAATGTGTTAGTTCTTTAACACCAATGAAACATGTCTTTGAGCTTTAAAACCAGTTCAACAACACTCACAATTGAGTTGAAGATGTCCTCATAACAATCCTCCAAGAATCATAACTAAGATCAATAAATATTTTCATCTCCTCACATCCCAATAAATAAACCTTATTGAAATTAAATAAAAATCACATAAAGGACACTTCAATCTTTCCATTTATATTTATTTCAATACCACCAAAAACCATCAGTGTCAATATGTGTGTTTTACTTTCTACCCCTTATTGACAATGAATATAAAGAATATGTAGAGGATATATATTCTAATATCCTTATCATTAATCATATTCTTCTCCCTTTATGATGATACTACATATTTTATTTTTCAAGTAGACTTAATCTAGACAAATATAATTCTATTTGAGAAAATCTAATGTAAAAAAACAAGAGTGTACCATTATGGTCAATGCTGTCCATAAAAAAACAAGAATTTGATACCAATCTCAGATATCCCTCAATTCACACCTTAGATCTTTTTATAAAATAAAATCATGAAAAATATTTATCCTAAAATCATCTAAAAAAATACATCAGAATGTTTGAGTGAAAAAACATATAGCTCACCCTTTTTAACTCAATATGAACTCCCTTTTGATAATGATTTTTTTTTTCAAAAATGTTCATTTTTTGGATTTGATAATTTATTTATAAAGATATTTTAGAATTTCATGTTCACTAAGTTGTGAATATTTTACAACTTCTTATCATTTGTTATTCAACTAAAGGGATACATTCATCTACTTCAATTCTTAGTATATTAGTACAAAATCATATATATATATAAGGGAATAAGGAGAGAAATATTTTTTCCATAGAAATAACACTCAGTATAATATTTTCCTCTCAAATGTTCCTTATCCTTATTTATTTTGATCTTATATTTGGATGTTTTTACCTTCTCATTCATATTATTCATAGATTTTATACTCACATTTCCCGATGAACTGCTTCTTCATGTGGGATAGTCTTCTCCACCTTTGTAAGTAAAGAAAATTTATTTTATTTAGATTACAAAGATTTATTCATGTCATAACCAAATGTTCACTATGAATTTTTTTATTCTAAATATCATCACTAGTAAATAATTTTTTAAGATATCCAAAATATTATTTTTAAATAACTCAATTACCCTTACTCTTAAAATTTGTTTGATCTTGATCAAATTTTATCCATTTTTAGATGATATATCCAAATTGTAAAACATCAATTATTTGTATGTTTATACTTTTTGGGTGTCTCATATTACATCTCAGATACACATGAATTCATTGATTTTTCCTTATATATTTTCTTCCCTTTCATTTTAACTGAACCTATCAAGGTAATTTAGTCACGACCATCTCAGCTCTATAACCTTCAAATCTACATCCACCACACACTTATTCTAAGAATTTATACCTATTTTTATTTCCAACTTGGGTGGATTTTTGTTCAATACTTTATTTATTTGATAATATGTTCTCATATGATTATTATGTTTCCTCTTAGTTCATTCTTGTTTCCCAGTAATGATATATTATACCTATAAGAATCACCTTTATGTCTATATTTTCTAGAACACCAAAAAAATCTTCTAAAGTATGATATTATATTTTATTGATAATTATGTCCATAAAATTCATTATTTCATCTTTCTATAAACCAATATTTCCCTTTCCCATGGAAATGGTTTTCTTAACATCTTGTTTTCATCATTTTATGTGGTAGAATAAATCTTTCGTAACTTCTTGATCCACACAGATTCACATGCACTGTTAGTGATATCATGTAAGATCTAGGGTTTTCTTATGTGGTAGAGATCACTTTAATTTCTGTTTATATTATTTTATGGACTAATGTGAATTCCATTTGAGGTAATGGTGGTATCAGTGGTGTCCAAGTTTTTTTTGCAGTCTGAAACCTAACTTTTTATGAAATTAGATAGGGCACATTGTTAGTATAAGTCATATAGGGTAAGGTGTATTTGTCTAACCGTGCGAGGACTAGGGAAGAGGTCCTGAGGAGCCTGCATGGTTTGAGGAAACCATGCAAATAAAGGCGCTCACCCATGAAGGATCACCTACAGTTTTTAACATAGGTATTTTTCACGTTTTGTGAATGGTTAGTAAAACTGTTCATAGTGACTACATGGGTTCCCCCTTAATATAGAAGAGCATGCACGATTAGCGCATGACTTGGAAAAACATGAGGGAAACCATGTTGCACATTTTTTTGAGGTAAAATTAACTTCTTTACATTAAAACTTAATAAAATCAAAATATATTTTCACTTCATCTCCTTGTGGATAGAACATATGTGAGGGAGCTCATTTAGATGCCAAATTCTGGGTATTTCTATTGATTCATCATCTGATCTCAAAGTTTAGAGCTGTTTATATCATTGGATATGTGACAGTGAGTACTCAATTCATTTTTCATCATTATTCATTTAACTTAGAATCGATGGATTTATTTAAGTTCAAGTAATATTCAATGTTTCTAGGTTATTCATATGTTCTTTGTTTTTATTCTGATCTGAGTTGAAACAAAAGATGATACTGGACAAGAACTCTACTACATACCTACGATAGGTGGTCCATACTTTTCCCATGTGTTTGGTGCTTATAGAGATAGTTTCTATGTTCCGGTATGACAAAATTTCTAGTGTGACCCATAAAATGAATATAATGTTTGAATTGAATGATTTAGAACCTATTTAGGTTTCCTTTGAACACCCTTGAGATAGTCAGAGGTTGTTTCCCCAAACCAAGGCCACCCATGGGGTGTTCCATGTGAATTGATTTTTCCAATGCCTTTATTAAACCACACATGGGGTGTTTTAGTGCTTTACGAGTTAGATTACGCCTATTAATAATTTAATTGAGTTCAAATGTGATATAAGGAGTTGGTTTTCCTCTTTTTCATGTTGTTTATTTCGATTAAATGGTTTATATGAAATTATTATATGATTGGGTAAACTCATGGATTGTAAATGATTGTAAATTTATGGATACAATGCGATGAATTGAATGGTAGTGGATGCCTTAGTTAGTATACCTTTTATCCTGATTCCATTAGATGTCATGGACATTTCTCCCTTGGGTCTTAAACATGGTAGTGGGATCCTTGGATGGAATTTATCTTTTGGTCTTGATTCTGTGTGATTCCTTGGTCCTTCCTACCCCTTTGATCCAGCTTTCTTTGACTCTCATAGGACATGTTCAGTTGAAATGATCCTAGGACTCCATTATAGGTTTAATTGAGTTTCCATTGAGATGATCATGGGACTCGATGAGGATTCTTTTGTCTTCTATACCTTGGATCTGGTCCTTCGTGGTTTGACACTTATGATTATATGGAATGGATTTGGTAAATGTTATATTCTTGGTTTTACAGTGTGTCCATGGTAAATATGACACTTATGGTTATATGAAAAGGTTTTGAGTGTTTGATAAACAAGTTATATGACATGGTTGGGGTTGGTATGATATGATTGGATGTACAGTGATGTTGTGATAGTTATTTTGACATTGTTTGTAGATTCCTTGTTATAGGATCTTGACCCTTATTTTTCAGAGAGATTTATTGGGCTATAAAATATCCCTTGTTTTTAGTTTTTACTCTATGGGAACTTTAATTTTAGTACTGCTATACCTATTATATTTTTTACTCTTCTTTATCCTATATTTCATAGCCAAGAATTGTTATAGACACCTCAGGTGGTGACCTATTGGGAATGTGTCTCAGACCCTTTTTGGTCCACCATTGGGTATCCAGACAGACAATATAGATGCTGGTAGGGATTAGAGAAATAACCCATCTTTCAATATTTGAATTTGTGCCACTCTTAGGAGTAGGGGAGAAGAAGAATGAGCTAAGGCTCGTGATGCTATATAGATATAGTTTTTTGATATTTTTGGTATTTTTAATACATATATTGTATTGACTACTGTATAACCATTTTTGGATTCTTTTTAGACACATGACATGTATAATCATTATTATATAATATATTACTTATATAATTGTTTATATATATACCTATTGGTTAGTATTCTGCTTCCTTTATGATAGGTTACTGGTCCAGTGGTCTTCATGTATATTATTTCTATTTATCCATTGTTATACTACTTCTATTATTGATATGTATAATTTTTACCATTTTGTTGCACTTTGAAATGTGGGAATTGTCTCCCCATAGGCACACCCTAGGATCTTGATTCTATTCGAAAACATTTGGCATTTGGGGAGATGTGCTTGAGGCTATGTGACCAATCAGGATCGGGGCACTATACAGTGGCATCCATGTTCAGGATGTTACAAAATGGTTCTAGAGTAGTTTTTTTTCTGGCTTATTTCTAGGAAAAAATAAAAGGATATGAAGTTATTGTAATTTGGTAATGAGATGCGCCTGAGTGTAACTAACCCACATAATGGAAAAATCCAAATTTCCTCAAATGAAAATTGCCGTTTTCTAGATTTTCACTATTAAAATTTATTTGATTCTACCATTGGGTGATGCACTTAAATTGTGATGTTATCAATGGTATGATTGTGGATTTTATATTGATCCAACCAAATGAGATGTGGGTATTCCATCTTATGCTTCATTTTATGAACCTGCTAGAATTTAAATTCCATGCATTATGTCATGCCATATAAGGTTCATTACTTGATCTCATGACACTGTATTATGTGACTTGGTTGATATATCTACTATTGTGATAGATTTTATGTACAAGGAATTATAAAACCATAGTTGGTACTTAGAGTGCCTACTATAACCTAAATAGTTGTTTCATGATTAGGAAAAAATAGACAGCCTAGGAATCCAATTATGGCATGTTGAGTCATGGACCAATAGTTTCATGGAATAGAACATGTTGTGGTGTATATTAGGTGGATTATATATTTTTGTTCGTGAGGAGTATGGTCTCTTATGGATCAAAAGTGGGGAGCCATTTGATACAACCATTTAAAAATAAATTTTGAAAGAATATAAACACAAATGTAAATTGAACTTGGTGAAATAGAGAAATTGACCTAGATTTTAGATCAATCTATGTTGTACGACCTATTTATAGAAAGGTTTTAACCTATCCTATGATTTTAGTTGTAAACTATGGTATCAATATTTTCTGAGGTGTGTGTTTTACATTGTAGAGACATTCCACCACGATGACCTCGAGTCATACTCCAGGAGGGTTTCAATGACCATGCTCTGGTGGTGGTGGGTCTTGGGTTATTGATGTATTGTACAATAGTTCCAAATGAGGAACCATTATTTTTATTGACACATGTGACGAGGCACTATTCTGTGAGGGTTTTTTCTAATTTATGCATACGTTTCAAGGATCACCATAACCTGCCTTATTTATAGATGAGCTGATGTATGTGTTTCAGCAGCAACATCCTACCATGTTTTTAGAGGATGGTGGTACATAGGCTGGTGAGTTGTGGCTTGAGAATAATATATCTATATTAAATCATATTGATACACCTCCTGAGAGGAGAGTGAATATCATGACTTATATGCTACATGGAGTAGCAAAGTGCTAGATGGATGTTTTGAACCTGGATGATAGGATCTGAGACATAGTTTTGAATGATTTAAAAATAAAGTTCTGAAAAGAATTTTAGACCAAGACTCTTAGATAAGGGTGGGCCAGTGAGTTAATTCATTTAGATTAGGGCACTATGAAATTTATAGAGTATTCAATACACTTCACAAAGTTGGATCATTTTTCACTGATATATCCTGATGATGATCTATTGAGGGAGATACACTTTGAGGAAGGTCTCTGATTTATTATTTGATCCTAGGTCAATGTTTTTAGGTTCATGATGATCATTGAGATAGTAAATAAGGTGATAATTATAGAGTGTAACCTGAGGGATGATGAGGGAGAAGAGAATAACATTATGGTATCTTGACCTAGTAGTTCAACTTTTAGTGGCATAGAGTGATGTTTTGAGGCTTCCTATGATATGAATACCATCCAGGCTTCTAGCGCTAGTAGTTCAATTTTTTTTCATCAATGTGGAAGATGTGGACACATGAGGAATCAGTATGATCATTACCTAGTCAAGTGACGAGCTTGAGATAGGATGGGCCACGTGCAACACTTTTGTAGGAACTTCCCTCCAGAAGTTAGTTGAAGGGGGTTGGATTTGACACCAGGTTCAGAAGCAGGTTTCAAAAATCCATGTAAAAATGGTATATGGAGTAGTATCGATCAATTTGGATGAGGTGAGGGTGGTGGTGTCCAAGTAAATCATCCACCAATTGTATTGAGATAGTAGAGTGGGCCTACTCTTGGTAGTGAGGTTATTTCTAGGGCCAAGGTTTAGGCCAGATATATTCTGTATAGACTACCCCCAAGGAGAAGGGAACTAAACCATCTATAGTCAGAGGTTTAACCTCGAATCATGTATCCACTCTTTTTTATACATTTTCATCACATAGTTGTATATCTTCCCTTGTGGTGGAAATCCTTGACCTCATTATTCAGTTTTCTGAGGCTGTTATGATGCTTAACAATCAATTGGGAATAGAAATGAAGGATATATATCATTGAAGGGAGTTTCTCCTTGAATATGGTGGGTGTAACTTAATAAAGAATATTTTTATCCTTGAGATGATAGGTTTTGACATCATACTTGGGATGTAATGGCTAGTTTCTCATCGAGCCTTTCATTGATTGATATCGCCAGAGGGTGACTTTCACATCACTAAAGGGTGGAGTTTATATTCAAAAGGGTTAATGTAATGTCCAGGTGAACCGAGATGGACCAAAACATCATGGTATGTAAATAATGGTAGACTATATTGGTAGTTTATATTTCAATGATAAGGAAGCACATCGGAAATATTTCCCTTCAGTGGTGAATTATTTCTGGGATGTTTTCCCAAATGAATTTTTGGGTATAACTCAAGAGAGAGTGGTTGATTTCTCCATAAATATAGTGCTAAGAGTTACACCGATATTAATTACTCTATATATGATGTCTATGATAGAGTTGTAGGATCTCAAGAGGTAGTTAGGGGAATTGAATGCAAAGGGTTTATTCAACCTAGTGCTTCTATGTGGGGTTCTCGAGTTTTTTTTTGAAAAATACTGATGGTACCCTTAGGTTATTTGTGGATTATCAGAAATTGAACTAGTTTATAGTTAAGAACCATTATCCCTTGACATAGATACATT
This sequence comes from Viscum album, assembly GCA_963277665.1. NCBI lineage: Eukaryota > Viridiplantae > Streptophyta > Magnoliopsida > Santalales > Viscaceae > Viscum > Viscum album. Next base: position 2,015,052,513 of record OY728130.1, on the reverse strand, counting down.
AAAATATTGGTCATCTTTGAGGATCTTAGGTGTGATCAAAAATATATTTGAGATCTAGATATCGTCAGGTGCGTGTTCAACATATAGACATACCGTATATATAATTTTTCATAGTAGGTATTTTCTATTTGAGTATCTTGTTATGTTTTTTCAATATCATTAACATGCCTTAGGTTTTCATGGAGATTGTGAACCAAGTTTTCCATCCTTATCTGGATTCGTTTGTGGTTGTTTTCATGGATGAAATCTTGGTGTATTCTCACAATCGACCCGACCATGGAAAACATATTAAGATCATTTTGGATACAATGAGAGAGCATCATTTATATGACAAGAACAAAAAATTCCAATTCTGTATGGATAAGATTCACTTCCTAGGTCATATTATCTCAGAGATAAGATAATCAATTGACTGAGAGAAGGTCAGAGCTATAGTTTCCTGGGAGAGACTAAAGAACATCTATGACATATGAAGTTTCTAAGGGATAGTTGGATATTATGGTAATTTTATATAGGACTTATCACACTTATAAGAACCATTTAAAATCTTGAATAATAAGGGTGTAAAGTTTATATAGTTAGATACATGTGAGTCACCCTTTCAAGAGATGAAAGGGATATTTCCATCAGTATCCGTCCTGATTCTACTATAGTAGGGAGTAAGCTACACTATGTATTATGATGCATTAGGTATTGGTCTATGAGAAATTATAATTTAGGGGGATAGAGTTGTGTCATAAAGGTCTCTAAATCTAAGGAAATACAAGATTAATTATATGTTTCATGATCTCAATTTAGTTGCAGTTGTTCATGCTTTTCACTGTTAGAGACATTACTTACAGGGAGGGCATTTTGTGGTGTATGTCGACCAAAAAATCAATAATTATATATTTAAAAAACATTATTTTAATATGATACAATATATTTTGGATGAATACCTAAATTAATTTGACTTAAAGATTTTCTATAGACCTAGAATGAGAAATTATATGGCCAATGCACCGCATAAGAGGACTTAGATATATTAAGTTCAGGATACCAGTAGAAAGTGGAAGCTTATGGACTTGTTCCCTGAGATGCACTTGGTGGTGGATGAAAGTCAGGGAAAAAAAATTCTTTCATCCATATCTGTGACTTATACCATTCTGAATAGAGTAAAGATGGGGAAACTATCAAATTATGAGGGCCTAGTCCTATGGGAGAGTGTCGCAGGTGAGGAACCGCCTCTTGGTTGGATGGTATGTGAGGATGAGATCCTATATATCCACGGTCTGTTTGGTTTCTATTAGACATACATGAGGAGATTATGCAAGGGTTTCATGCCTCATATTGGGTAGTGAATTCTAGTGTTCATAAGATGTATCATGTCTTACACCATCAGTATTGGTGGATATGTATGAAGTGATATGTAACAAGATTTTTTATAAGGTATTCCACCTATCAGTAAGTGAAGGAGAAATATAAATGACCAGATGGTCTTATATAGAAGTTACCTATTTTCAAGTGGAAGTGGGATGTATTAATTATGGACTTAGTAAATGTTTTTCCAAGGTTGCATTGAGGTAGAGATTCTATTTCCTTTGTTGTGGATATTCTCATAAGGTTTATTACTTCTTATTGATCAATGAGTCCTTTAGTGTATATGAGTTTGGGAGTTTGTATATCCATGTGATATTACAACTTCATGGGATCAGTTTTACTATAGTTTTAGATAGGGATGACAGGTTTACATCTCATTTCTATCAGAGTTTATAGAGGGTATTGGGTGTACAGGTGATTTAGAGAACAACATACCACCCTCAGACTAATGGATGGTTAGAGCATAAGATACAGGTGATTGAGGACATATTGAGAGCATGAGTCTTAGATTTTGGGGGCTCTTGGGAGAGGAATATACCATTGTTTGAGTTATCATACAATAATATTTATTAGGTTACTATACAGATAGTCCCTTAAGATGATTTTTATGGTAAGACATTCCGATCACCCCTGTGATTATTATAGAAAATCGAGGAAGCTTTATTGGGACCATGTCTCATGCAAGATACTTTTGAGTAGTATAGTTGATTAGAAAGTATATGGATACTACATTATCTTGACTTAAATCTTATTCTGATCATCGTAGATAAACTCTAGAGTCCATGGTAATGGATCAGGTCTTTTTATGTGTTTCAACTAGGCTGGGACACAAAAATATCACAAGACTGTGTAAGTTTTCACCATGATATATCAATCTATTTGAGATTATTGAGAGATTTGAGACATTATCCAATTGGATTTAGTTACCTTATAGTTATCAATCCATGCATGAAATCTTCTATATATCTCAGATGTGCTGTTATCATTCAGACCCATCTCATGATTTTCAACCTAAGGAGGTTGACTTATAGGTGGATACATCCTTTGAAGAGAATATTATTCGTATCACTGAAAGGATCAAGAAGGTTCTAAGAGGCTAGTCAATTCCTATAGTATGGGTGCTATGAAATAAAGACCATTTACAAGATGAGACATGGGAGCAGGAGGTCAACGTATATGCTATGTGGATGGAGTTATTTACAGATGAATCTTGACCATCCTTAAGAGGGAAATTCAAGGATGGATTTATTTAAATGGGAAGATTGTAGGATACTTGGTTTTCCTATGATATATATATATCCCTTTAATTTTGGGTTAAATGTTTATTTTACGACCAAATGTGAATACCCTTTGAGTTCATGGGGGTATTGGGGGTATTCTAAGCTTGTTCAGAGCCCCAAACCTGACTTTTTTGGAAAAATTAGACAGGCCACATGGTTAGTAGAGACTATGTGGGAAAGACCTCATGATTTGTATAAATTTGTGATACTTAGGAAGAGGTAATGAGGAGCCCATACAGTTTGAGGAAATTGTGCAGATGGAGGCACATGCCCATGCAGGAGAACCTACAGTTTTTGATAGAGGTGTTTTTCATAGTTTGTGAACAATTAGTCAAAAAGTTCACCATGACCATGTGGATGACCCCTTAGCACAATAAAAGGTGTACGGTTGGCTCATAGTTTGACCAAACATATGAACTATTTTTTGAGGTAAAACCAACTACCTTCTTTTAAAACTTAATAAAACATAAATCTATTTTCACTTATTCTCCATATGGATATAACATACATGAGTGAACTCCTTCAGAATAAAAATTCTAGGGTTTTACACCAATTATTCATTCAAGATCATAATCAAGAGCCATTCATCTCATAGGATTCATGTTGATGAGTACTCAATTCATTTTGAGCTATTCTTTATTTAACTTCAAATCGATAAAGTTTCTTAGGTGAAAGATAATATGCCTTATGTCTAGGTTCTTTATCTATTCTTTGTTTTTAATTTAATATAAGTTGAATCAGAATATTATACTGGATGAGAACTCTACTAAAAACCCATAGTAGGTGGTCTATACTTTTACCAAGTGGTTTGGTGCTTTATAGAGAAAGTTTCCATGTTCCAACATGCATAAATTTTTGGCATCACCCCTAAAATTAATTTAATGATTAAATTGAATGATTTTGAACCTATTTATGTGTCACTTGAACTCCCTTGAGATAGTTGGAGGTTTTTCCCCAAACCAAGGCCACCCATGGGGTGTTCTATGTGAATTTATTCTTCTAATTCCATGGCTAAACTACCCGTGGGGTGTTTTAGTGCTTTATTAGTTATAAAAATCCTCTTAATAAATTAATTGAGTTCAAATGTGATATTAGGAGATGGTTTTCCTTATTTTTATATTGACTATTTTTATTAAATGGTTCATATGAAATTGATATATTAGTGGTTAAACTCATGGATTGTAAATGATTATAAATTAATGGATGAAATATGATGAATTGAATGACAGTGGATTACTTGGTTGGTATACCTTGGATATTGATTCCATTAGATTCCATAGAAATTTATCTCATGAGCCTTGAATGCCATAGCAGCCACCTTGGATAATATTTCTCCTTGGGTCTTGCTTCTTGTGGGATGCCTTGGGCCTTACTACCCCTTTGATTCGACTTTCTTGGAATCACATAGAACATGTTCAGTTGACATGATACTTAGAATCCATTCTATGTCTAATCAAGTTTCCATCAAGATTATCCTAGGAATTGATGAGAATGTCTTGGACTTTTATACCTTAGATTTGGCCCTTCATGGTTTGACAATTCTGATTATACAGAATGACTATAGTAAATGTGATATTCTTTGTTGTACGGTAAAACTATGGTTGATATGAAACTTCTGGTTATATAAAAAGGATATGAGTGTTTGATACATAGGTTATATGACATGGATGTGGTTGGTATGATATGATTGGATATATGATGAGGCCATGATAATTATTTCAGTGTTGTTTGTAGCTGTATTATTATAGGATCTTAACACTTGTTTTGTAGAGATCCTTATTGGGATATAAAATATCACTTGTTTTTAGTTTTTATGCCATGGGAACATTATATTTATTATTTCCATACCTGTTATATTTTTAACTATGATTTAGATTATACAGTACATCCAATATTTTTGACAGTCATATTGGGTGGTGACCTATTGGGATTGTATCTCACACACTGTTCGGGCCGTTGTTGGGTACCCGAACATACTATATGGATGCAGGTAGGGACTGGGGAAAGTTACCATAGTTTAATGATTAAATGTGTGCCATGATTAGGATCAGGGGAGCATGAGATCATGTTGAGGCTAATGATGCCATCTAGAGATAGTTCTTTTTAGTATTTTTGGTATTTTTTATATAAGTATTGCACTGACTATTGTATACCTATTTTGATTGATTTTTAGACACATAACATGTACGATCATTATTTTATATGAGATTAATTCTACCATTGTTTTTATATATAACTATTATTTAGTATTTTTCTTCCTCTACACTGTGTTACAAGTCTAGTGTTCTTAGTCTATACTGCTACTATTTATCCAATATTATACTGCTTCTGTTAATGATCTGTACGATTTGTACCATTGTGTTACACTCTAAAAAGGGGGTATAGTCTCCCCACAGACATAACCTAGGCCCTCATTACTAGTTGGAAGCCTTTATCATTTGGGTAGATGCGCTTGGGACTATGTGACCAACCAAGATCAGGGCACCTTATAGTGGCATCCAGGCCTGAGACGTTATATATCATATCTATTTTTAAACTACTTAGGAAAATATGTACCTTGTCTATAAGAACCCTTTATCTCACTAGCATGATAGGAAATAACTTTTACCTCTATAGAATTTTTAAATACTTCTCTATTATTTTTTAATTTATGCTTGACTATCAAATACATTGATTGTGTTTCATAAAACTCTTCCTCCTCATGAGTCAGTTTCTCCTCAAGATCATTCACCATTTTCTTAAGCTCCGACACCTTTAATATATACTAATTATTATCAAAAATAAAATATATTTCTTTTATCATGATCCACTTTTTCAATAGTTAATTTTTTATTTCTTTTCTCTATCTTCCTCTTATATTTCTTTAGCAATGTATTTTTATCATGTATAGCTACCAAATATTATTTCATCATCTATTTTTTATTACTATTACTACTTCTCTATCATCATCACTACTTGAAGAATCAAATCCTTTATCAATATGAGAAATAAAAATGAATTAATCTTATGAAGAAATAATATATGATTAATTTTTTTGTGCATAATTTCTTTTTAAATTCATCTTTCTATTATTGGAATACTTATTGTTCTTATTATCCTTTTTCTATTTTTAAGGTTTCTCATTTTCTTCATAAGATTTTGATTCATTAGTTTTCTTTAGGAAAAATATAGAAAAGTGTCCCATTCCATTATAGTTTTATCAATTTAGTGGTTTCTTTCTTTTTTACCTACACATTTTCCATTCCAAAACATATTTAAACAAGAGAAATAATTTCAACGAGGTCTTCATCATCTTCATCTTCAATATAATGACTTGATTTATCAACTTACACCTCTTTGATATTTTAAATTCTTATATACACAAATTCTATTCCATATTTTATCTTGTTTTTGAAAGTTAGAGTGTTTATAATTTCATAAGCTACGAGTATATTGGGTAAATCATCAAATGAAATGTCTTACCTATCTTACAAGGTTGAAATATTGGGTTCAGATTTTTCTGGGAAATTTCCCATAGGCTTCTTCACAATTAAAAGAAACAATATATGGTCTATCCTATAAGACTTTAAATTTATTAGAGCGAACTTCCCCATTTGTCCTAATCCCTATTGAATTGGATCCTTGATCAAATTTATCAGTATTTTTGATAATTTCAATAATTATAATTTCTTATAAACTTTAAGATTTTTATATTTTTCTTTTTTATATATTCTAGTTAACTTGAAAAGTGACCTTGAGAAGTGAACTTGAGAAGTGAACTTGATTTTGGAACGGACTGTTAGTTAAAATTTAGCTAAATTTGGAACTAATAGATAGTGAAAATTTAGCTAAGTTTGGAACTAACTATGATTGAAAATATGGATAATACTAGAAATTAAATTGCGTAATAATTTAGCTACATCTAGAATTGAACATGAGTGACATTTTTTCCAAGTCTAGAACTGACCATGAGTAATAATTTAGATAAGCCTGGAGCTATCTGTGAGTGAAAATTTGGCTAAGTTTGGAAGTAAAGATGAGTGAAAATTTGGATTAGATTGAATATGATCATGAGTGAAACTTTTGTTAATTATGAAACTGACCATGAGTTTTAATTTTTCTAAGTCTGTAAATGTCCATTAGTGTAAATTTAGATAATTCTAGAACTAATAGTGAGTGAAAATTTGGTTAATTATGGAACTAAACTTATGAAAAAATGTACCGACCACATGAAAAACAATTACTAATTGTATAATAAAAAATATACAGATTGTATGAAAAAAATATATTGACTGCATGACCAAAAATTTACTGACCACATGAAAAAAATATATTGACCACATGAACAAAAATGTACTGACCGTATGGAAAAAATGTACTGACCACATGAACAAAATTTATTGACCATATGAACAAAAATGAATTTACCAACTGAATAAAAATAAAAACTTGAAGTTGAAATTTAAAAAAGTTTTGAACCTACTTTATGACCTATCTATTATTACTTAATTTCTTTGTTATATTTTAGCTCAAAACATGTTATGTTTTATTTATACATTTTTATTTCAAATTGTGTCATGTTTTTTTCACATATTTATTATGATTTAATTATAACTTAAATAAATATTAATTATTTTAATGCTAATAATTTTTTTGGAATAATTTTATATAGGATTAAATTAGAATCATGTGGTTTGATATTTATCCCTGGTTTCTTGGGAAAATATGAGTCCCAAATTAAATTTCTTTGGAATGTTAACAATTTATCTCACATACTTTATGAGAATTTTATAAGAAACTTTAATGGTGACCATAAATATTTATTTGTACAATATTAATTAGTATAAAATTATATCATTGTATAAATTGATTTTAATGTCACATTATCAAAGTGACCCTCATTAATATATTTTTCATGCTCATTTAATGAATAAATATCATACGTTATTAGAAAAGATAAATTGCAACATATTTCAAATTTGAAAGATGCTATGAAAAAGGGAAGTCTATGTACATAGAGTGGATAGAATCAGTGGAATAAAGATAATAACATTGAGGATATTATTTAATTGTAGAAGCATTACATAATTTGGTGATCAACTACTACTCTCATCTGAACTATAATTGTTTAATACTTTGCTGTTAAAGAAAATCTTACTAACTTGTATCTCAGACTGTGAGTATTTCATATGGTTTTATGGATTTAATTATTTCTATTTATTTCTACGTGCATAATTTTAATAGTTTATACTACCCATTAAAAGGTATAATTTTGGTTTTTGAATCCCATACACAATTTATTTATTGGGTTGTGCCTCCAGGTAGAAAAGGTAGGCTATTTACGTTGTGCCTCCAGGTAGAAAAAAGGAAGGTCTATTTTGGTTTAATACTCTAGGGGAAAAAGTATTTTTAATTGTTTTGTGAATCTTAGTGGAAGAAATTCACTATAAAGATTCCAATATAAGTGTTTATAGTGGGTTTCATCACTATCAGTTCATGAGAGGGATGAATAGTGGACTATAATCATTTAGTTCCAAACAACTATAAAAATATTCTATATTCTTTTCCTTTATGTTCACTATACTTATATTAATACTATGATATAAAATATTTTCTAAATTTAGTTTAAAATAAAAATTCACCCTCTCTTGGATATTTTTACATTTTAACTCAAGACCATGAATTGGTATCGAAGAAGGTCCCTTTGAGGATACTCTAGTTTGTCACTTTTTTGGATACCTCATAATTAATATAAGAGGATGATACTTTTTAGAAAAATTGTGCTTAATTTTATTATTTATATTCAGTGTTATAAATTTTTATCCTATTAATTAACAATGAAAATGGAAAGATCATTTTAGATTGTTGAATCGGGAAGAAGTTTGATGGGAAAAGATTCAATGGATTATATTGAGTAAAAATATATTTTTTGACACTATTATAAAAAAACTGGAGACTTGAAGACATATTTCCTTGAAAGAAGGAAACACATCCAAAGGAGAAAGAAAATTTGTTTTGAACATTCATGTCATTTATCCAAATTAAATAAACACTCTGGTATCATGTGCTTTATGGAAAATTTTAAAAGGTAAGTAAAAATGATTTGGATTCTGATTGTTCTTATTCTTATAAATATCATAATTATGAGATAAAACTGATACATGATAATTACAATGAAAATATTGGAATTATATATTTTAATAATTTCAAACTCAAGAATAAATTTAAGAATTTTTTTAATGAAAATAAGGTTTTATCTCTTGAAATTGATAAATTAATAAACTTAAATATCGATTCTAAGAATTTGGAGCTTAAAGATGAAAATGATAGGATTAATGATTTTATTTATAAGAATAATGAAGAAAAAAATAGATATTTAATTTATTATCGGTTGATATGTTTAAGGTTTAGGATCAATGTTAGAAGCTTTAAAAGGAAGATGAAAAGCTTAGAAACATAGCTTATTCTACACATGAAAAGGTTTGTGATGATTTGGAATTTTTTTTAAAAGAAAATGAAAGGATGAAAAATGAATTAGATAAATAAATAAATTAATAATGATAAAAATAATAGACTTAGTTGTGATTATTTTGTTCTTATTTTGTTTAGATGTAATTTTGTGAAATGAATGTTTACTATAATTTCTTTAGTTATTTTATTTAAATGTATATCTTATGGTAATTATTCTTGTGATTGTCCTTCGAAGTTCACTCAATCTTTTGTTCACAAAAGGAATTTTGTATTTTGGTTCGATTTCAAGGACAAACTATCTAAAATATCTACTTCTTGGGAACCTAAAGGTATGTATAATAATTCATGTACAATTAATCCATTATTTATAACTAATTTGTGCGAAATCAAACCATTTTTTATTCCTAACTAATATATATAATTATAGATTTATATATTCAGCATACATGCCATTATAGTTGTATTCCTGGAATGTTGGAAAAAACATTAAAAGATTTATTATTTTATTTTGGATAGGATTGAATATATATTATCATTTTGGGATTCTATCATATAAATTAATATTTAACATTTTTTATGGTTTGTAAAGATGAGTAAAATCATGTTTATATGTCATGCTCTTGAATTTTCATTTTCATATGGCCAGTGAATATAATATTTTAGTTGGAAATTATAGTTTAATATTATGGTATCATCATTTGGTTACTTTAAAAATTATTTTAATGTATTATAACATATACTATGGCTCCTTGATATATTAAATTATGTTTTTAGAGAATATTTGAATGATTGGATTAAAATTCTACTTGTTTTATTTTGATAGTGTCATTTTGGAAGGAAATAAGTAATATAGGGGGAGTTACTCTTGTATTTAATTCAAAATTATCATTTGAATTTTTATTTATTGAAACCTATTATACATAGTTTTACATATTCAATTTCAAAAACATAAACTTTACTTCAAATACCTATCATGTGTATTTTTTTTTAAAATTTTAAATACACATGAACTGGTTTTGTTTTTATAAAAAGTAAGAAATTAAAACTAAATGGGTAATAAATTATTGTTTCTTATTTTTAGATTTATTCCATACTAATTAATTTATTAATAATTTATTTTAAAAATATATAATTCAATTTTAAACTCTATTTAGTTTAATTTTTAAGTATTTTAGAGGATAGAATTTATTTTCAAGATTCAAATATGTGAAATTTTTTAATTTGTCTAGTTTAATAATATTGTCACTATTTTATCTAATTTTAGATTAATTTTCTATATAATACTAGTATATTTATTCAATATAAGTTAAGATAAAATTGTGGTGAAGTTTTTTTATTTAAAATTCATATTGTTTAATTGTTATATATAGTGAATCAATTAAGGGGGAGCAAACATTATTTCAATTTTTAAAATTTTCCTATAAAAGTATTATTGTTTTAAGGATATTGGAATCTATTTTAAGAATTTTCTTATGATATTAAATTAATAGTAAGGCATATATGGTATACAATAAAATAAACATGTTTTTTGAAGAATCTATTCATTCTAGGCTTGATGAAAAGCCTTTAAGTAAAAGAGATGATGATAATGATCAACTTGATGATGAATTTAGAGAATTTAATTTTGAAGAAGAACCTCAAGATAAAGATTCTCATATTAAGGGGGAGAATATAACTTCTAAATCATAACCTATTAATGGAAGATCACATAATACATATAGAGATCATCTTATAGATAATGTGATTGGTAATATTAAATCAAAATTTTAAACCAAAAAAACATGTAATGAATATTTGTTATTATCATGATTTTATATATGGTTTCACCTAAGAATATTGATGAGGATTTAAATGATTATAATTTAATCATGGATATGAAATATAAATTAAATTAGTTTACTATAAATAATGTATGGACTTTAGTTGTTCCACCAAATGATTCTCATATTATTATAACAAAATGGACCTTTAGAAAAATACTTTATGAATATGTAAATATAGTTAAAAATATATATAGATTAGTTGGTCAAAGATATTCTCAAGAAGAAGGTATTCATTTCAAGGAATTATTTACACCTATTTATAGGTTAAAATAAATTATGATATTATTACCCTATTCTTATTTTCATGGTTTTAAATTATTTTAAATGGATTTTCAAACCACCTTTCTAAATGGTTATATTTATTAAGAAGTTTATATTAGAAAATACCCTATTTTTTATAATGAAAAGTATCATGATCATTTTTGAAAACTATTTAAGGTTTTATATTATTTGAAATAAGATCATCGAGCTTGGTATGAATATTGTACTAGTTTTATTTTAGAAAACTACTTTAAGTAGGGAAAGGTTGATCTCAATTTGTTTATTTTGAAAATATATGATGATATCTTGATTATGAAAATTTTTGTTGATGATATTATTTTTAGATATTATTATGAAAATATTTGTAATGAATTTTCAGAATTAATGACATCTGAATTTGATGTGAGTATGATGGGGTGATTGAAATTATTCATTGGTTTGAAAATATTTTAATGAAATAATGGTATTTTTTCTAAATCAATCCAATTATGCTAAATAGCATGTTAGATTTTTTGGTTTGGATTATTCTAAAAGTTAAAATACCCCAATGAGTGCTACTTGAAAATTGTATTAGATAAATTTGTAAAATCCATTGATGTTAAAACCTATTATGAAATGATTGGAAGTTTGTTATACATAATTTTCTCTAGGACTGATTTAATGGTTTTAGTTTTTATGTGTGATAGATATAAAAGTGACCCAAAGGAAAGTTATATTAAATATCTTAAAATAATTATAAGATATGTTAAGGTTTATTTGAATATTGATTTATTTTATCTTTTTTGAACTAATTTTGATTTGAAAATATATTTTTATTCTCATTTTGGTGGATACTAGATACATTTAAAAAATACATTAAGGTATGTTTCATTTACATGGAAAAAATTTAGTTTCTTGGGCTTCAAAGAAATAAAATTTTGTTTCTCTTTCAACTACATAATCTGAATATATAGTTGATTTATCTTGTTGTACCTAATATTTATAGATTAATCGAACAATTTCTAATTTTGGTTTTGATTTTGATGAGATTTATATTTATTTGTGATAATAATCATGTTATTTATATATATAAAGATTAATTACAATATTCTAGGACTCAAAAAACTAATGTTAAATATAATTTTATTAAGGATCATGTTCATAAAGTAAATATATATTTAGAATTTATTTCTTCAAAAAATAGTTTACAGATATATTTTCTAAACCCATGGATTTAACTTATTTTGATAAAATCAAATTCAGATGTGGAATTATGGAAATTTTATTATAAAATATATATTTAAGGGGAGTTTGATTTGGATTTTGAGATAAACCCTTAAATATATTCCATTTAGCTAGTGTGTATATTGAATTTTTTTTGTTCCACTATTGTGTACTTAAATAGTTTGTTAATATTTAATTCACTAAATAATTAAAACATTGAATAAAAATATTCAGAGTCTCTTATGGTTCCTTAAGGCTTATATTATGCAGAAGTAGCTTTTTATGTCTGCACATGCAGGGGAAGACTAGTTATGTGTTTGATGTAACTTTATATGGGTTAGTTTCTTTCCCACTAATAATTCAAGGGGAGATTTCTATGTTATTTTTTTAATTATAAATGTTATATTTGTTTCTAGTGTAATTATTTCTCTCAATGTAATCATATTTAAACATTAAATATTTTTAATCAATTTCAAAAGGGGGAGTAATTTCTAGAATTTACATTTATTTTTAAAATTAAAAAATGGGGTAGAATGTTTAATTGGATCATTGATACAATTTATTAGTATTTTTTATTATTTTATTAATTATAATTTCTCATACATTGTAATATTTTTTTCTTTTGAGTTTTTAAATATTCTAGTTAACTTGAGAAGTGACCTTGAGAAGTGAACTTGAGAAGAAACCCTGAGTTTAGAATTGGTAGTGGGTGAAAATTTGGCTATGTCTATAACTGATCATGATTTGAAATTTTATTTAAGCCACGAAATCGATGTGAATGAAAATTTTCTTATGTATAGAACTGGCCATGAGTGAAAATTTAGGTAAGTATAGAACTGAAGGTTAGTGTAAATTTGGCTAAGTAGGGAAATGATCATGATTCAAAATTTGGTTAAGTACATAAATAACTATGAGTTAAAATTTGGATATGTCTGGAACTGATCGTGAGTGAAAATTTGGCTAAGTATAGAATGAATGTGGGTGAAAATTTTGGTAAGTTTAGAACTCACCATGAGTGTAAATTTGGCTTAGTATAGAACTGATTGTGAGTAAAAATTTGGCTAAGTCTGGAATAGCTCATATGAAAAAAATATACTGACCGCATGAAAAAATATACTGACTACATGAACAAAAATGTACCAACCACATGAATAAAAATATACTATAAACATGAAAAAAAATTTATTGACTGCATGAACAAAAATATATTGACCACATGAACAAAAATATAATGACCACAATGATAAAATGTAATGATTTAATGAACAAAAAAACAGACCACATGAAGAAAAATTAAGTGATCACAAGTTTAATTTTTGAAAAGTGTTGAACCTAAATTATGACGTATCTACAATCACTTAATTACTTTGTCATATTTTAGTTCAAAACATGATCTGTTTTATTTACACTTTTATATTTCGAAATACTGCATGTTTGTTTCACATGTTTATCTTGATATAATTATTCCTCAAATACTTATTAATTATTTTAATGATAATGAATTTTAATTGTAATAATTTTATCAAGGATTAAATGATCATCATGTGGGATGAATTTTAACACTTGTTTCTTGGGAAAACATGAGTTTCAAATTAAATGTGGTTGGAATGTGAATATTTTATCTCACATACTTTATGGTAATTTTACAATGGACATTAATGTTGATTATAATTATTTATTGGTACCATATTAATTATTATAACATTTTATCATTGCACATTATGATTTTAATGTTATAAATTATCAAATTGACCCACATGGGTATATTTTTCATGCACATTTAATGGATATATCCCATGATTCATTGGAAAATATAAACTGAAACACATTTTAAATTTGAAAGTTGTTGTGTAAAATGGAATTATATATGTATAGTGAACATAAATAGTGAAACATGGATAATGTTGTTTAATATATTCATGGAATTTATAATTGAAACATACTTTACCAATCAACTAATACTCTCAATCTAACTACAATTGTTTGATCCTTTGTTACTGGAGAGATTCTTACTTCCTTGACTCCCAAAATGTGATGATTTCACCTGATTTTATAAATTTACTTATTTATATATCTTTATATGTGCATAATTTTAATGGGATATACTACCCATTAAAAGGTATATTTTTGGTTTGTGACTTCTATACAAAAGTTATACATTGGGTTGTTCCTCTAGGTATAAAAAAGAAGGTTGTTCGGGTTGTGCCTCCAAGTAGAAAAATGAAGGTCTATTTTGGTTTAAGCCTCTTAGGTGAAAATGAATTTTTTGTTGGGTTTTGAATCTAGCTGGGAAAAATAAATTGTAAATATTTCATTTTAAGTGGTTATAATGGGTTTTATTAGTCTCATTTCATAAGAGGGGTGAATAGTAGAAAAAGTTTTTTTTAGATCTCAAGCACTTTAAAAATATCTTACATTATTTTCATTTTTTCCAATACACTAATATTAATAATCGGATATATCATATTTTCTAAATTCATTTTAAGAGTCCAATTCAAACCCCTCTTGACAATGTTTTCATCTTAATTCGAAACTAAAAACACATTTGCATGAGTGAAAAATCTGTATAAGATCTTCAACAACACATAGACCCATTATCTCTAATTCTATGGTGATTAAAACCAAATTCCGTCTCTCTTATATAAGAAACATATTTATGAAATAACCTTCAGCATAAAGTTTTATTTTCCTTAAACCTCTTATATAAAAATTCCTATATCCATAAAATCCATCTTTCTATAAAGATACAATGTATATGGTCTCATTTTCCTCTTTATATGTAATGGTTAAACCAGAAAAATTCCACCATATCATGTTCTTATCAACTCCGAGGAAATTCACAATCTTCCTTACAACATTATGTTAAATTTCATGGTATATGTCCTCATTTTATGATGTTAAACTTCAAAAAATCATCATTTTTGTCATATGATGATAAAATTCATGACATATAGTCTATAAATCATGAACCTAAACTAATTTGAGTGGTCCATGATATTTGAACTACCTTTAATTACATGAGATCGAAATCCATATTTGGGTGAATGGCATATAAGATGCAACACATGGCTAGAATATCTATTTTTATTTGAAATTACTAATGTTTGGGCTCCCCAGATTCATATTTTTATTTTCAATATGGGATTTCCTTAGACACAAAAATTGGGTTTAATCTATTTCCAATCCTATACCAGGATATTGAAATTATCATCCTCTATATTTGAGCTATATTTATTTAGGGTCCATCCATTATGAGAACTATGTGTGGAAGTATTTATATTATTTCAGGATACATAGTGACATATGAACTACATATGTTAGACCCTTCCATAAGTTATCATCCATTTTCACTCTCTCATTATCCCTAGATAGCCTAATCATAGTTATTTTGAGATTTATACATTCTGACCATCTTTTGTATGTTTCATTCTATACATAAAACATCATGACATAAGTGTTTTAATAATCTAAAACCTTTTATGACCATTCATAATGAGTGAATTTGGATCTAATAAAAACCTCTTCTTGGTAATGATCATTGGTGATTCCATATTTGGGATTACTAATCAGATATATATTTATCATGAGAATAAGGTCCTCTAATCTTCACAATCCTCTAACAACATCATAGTGAAACCCTTCATTTGAATATTAGTCATTAATATCATCGATATATTTATCCCATCTTTAATTCTGAATTCAAATACTTCATATCATGATTTATATATTTGGAAATCCCCACTCAAAGGTGTTATAATTTTATTTATCCTCGATCCTTATATGGGTTATCATATCACACCCTCTATTTATGGTTCTATTACCACAACCTTAAATTGTGTACACCCCTTCCCAATATATTCCTTATTATACCTAACATTTTAATTTGTGTTGGGTTTTTTTCCCTATCTTTGTAAGACCTCTCACTTATGTTGGTCTAAGAACTATGACCATAAACTAGGTGAATCTTTTTTTATAGTCTATGATAGTATTGGGACCCCAATTAATATTTATTTTCATCATTCCCTTATTAGATATAATATCTTGGTCTTTTTTAGTCAAAGATATTCCACTTTAAACCCCATTAAAATTTGGTCAAAGATATGTGATCTTAAACTATATCCCCTGGTGGTCCAAATTTCATAACCCCTAAATTTAAAAATGAAATAATATGGATACATATTATGGGGACTATCAAGTGTTTGAATCATCACAAACCTCTCTATAATATTACTTCATTTTTTATGTTTTTTAATCCTCAAAAACCTTTAATAGTTACTGGTAATGAATATATCTAAATATAAGGGAAACCTCTACTGGGTAATGATCACCAGTTCCACCATATTCATACCTTATAACCATTTCCATATTTCTCTCAATGATAAGTTCCTTTAATATTTTTATTCCATGAAAACATCACTAAGAAACCCATTATTTAAATAAGGTCAGTTGTCATCCCTTATATACCTATCCCATATCACCATACCAAAATTCAAATATCTCTAGTTATGATTTGAGAAACTCATAATTTTACTATTTAAGTATATTTAAATACCCCTGATGTTATATATTCATGAATCATACTCATTTTCAAGGAAATAATATGACATTAAAATCACACACCTTTGATAGTCCCCATCATGTGACCCTAAATTGAATGAAAATGTCTGATAACTATGACCTTAAACTACATGTACTATTCCTTGAGTTTTTATACATCCATGAATTTTGGCTCTTTATTCACATCAGGTTTTCTTCACTATTATTTCTATCCTAAACACCACAAATTTTGTCACATTTGTCCAACCTAAAACACCATCTACACTGGTCTATCTTGAAAGGACTAAAAATGAACAAGGAAAGATAAACAAAACATTCCTAGTTGACAACCCACAAAGTTAGGCTTGGAAAATATTAAATTCTCACCTTTTTGGGTATGAATTTTGTATAATCTATAAAAAATTGAGAACTTAAAAATAATAAAAGGCATAAAACATATCAGGTTTAGAATCCTTAAAGGATGGCCTATTAAAACCCTAAGTTATTTCCTACTAAGTGTACCCCTTATGAGACTTATAAAAAAGTTAGGGATATAAAAATAAAATAAAAAAAGGTTAAAAAATTATGGGTTCCACTATATAATCCCAATAAGAGATGAGTAATATTTTCTAGGTTCCTTGGCCTAGGAAAACATTAAATTATTCCTCCATTCATTATATATTTGTATATAAATTTGTGTTAAACTCATGAAATTGTGTTTTAAAGATACTTGAACCCTTATAAATGTTAGAATACCTATTAAAAAATTCCTCATCTTGATTTTAATCAGGGTGAGTAAAAAATAATCTCATATCTATGTGGAAAAAATCTACTGTTACGGTGATGGTACATTTCCTATACTCATTTATAAGCACACTCATAGGAGGAAATCATCTGACATACTAGAGGACCAACTCTAGTGTTATTTTGATGAGAAATTTACCTATTCCTATTTGTGATCACATGAATAGGAGAGAATTATATCACATCCAAATGGACCAAATCTAGTGTTATAGTGATTATATAATTTATTAAACCTATCCATGAGTACACACCCATGAGAAAATCATATCATATTCAAATAGACCAACTCTAGAGTTATGGTGATGGTATTTCTAACTCTAACTATTGATAATCATGTTCCCAAGAGGAAATATTTTTAACTCATGTTTGTATAGAACCACGACTGACTTAGTGCAGTTCACATTTAATGTTCATATGTAATCATGTTTTATTTTGATATTACATTTCACAAGTTTCATAGGTTGTTAGAAACAAATGAGACATGGAAACTAAAGAATTGAAAATGATGAGAAATAATGGATTTCCATTAATTGATCAAGAAAAAGGATGAACATAAAAATTATGGATACAATATCAATTATATATGAATAGTGGTATAAATAGAAATATTACTAAAAGGATAGTTTAATTGATTCCCAAAGTTCAACCATTGCTTGTTCTAAATATCTAATAGTTTGACATAATATCGATAACACTATAAATTCCACATACACATTAGAACACACCACCTATACCCTTTATCAGTTTCAATTTATACCTTTTACACCTCCTCAACCAATTATTATTGTCCCTCTATCACATTTTCAATGAAATCAAGCACTTGGTGAATCAGAGATAGATCTTGGTGAATTTTATTTTTTGGGAACTCCCCTCAATGATGCGTTTTTTCTAACTAGAGCCTTCTGCTACATGCTAAGGATCATCATGAATTTATACAATAAGAATATTTCCAGAATTTGTTAAATCTTATGAATCTAAGAGCTCTGACCAAAGCCTATTCATCATGTCTCAAGCAGTGATTATCTGTTCCACCTTATCATGAATGGTATGATATTCCAAATCCCTATACCCAAGAATGATGAACAAAAAATAAGTTTTTATAAATTTTTTGACATGTCTTCTAAAAGTAATCAGGTGGTAAGCCTCCATATATCTTTATATAAATATTTCTAGGTAACACAAGAGGTATTAAGAGAATAATTGTCAATTTTGGAAAACCTATCATAAGGAAAAATATATTCAAGGACCAAATAACTCAAAAAGGGACTAGTATCAACACCATATAAATGAGTCATATGTATATTAGTTAATATTACTATATCTCCCATTTGTTGAGATTATGAGGAAGTGACATTTTTTAATTTTAGTGGCCAGTTATGTGATTATTGAAAAAGGCACTTGGCATATGTTAAAAAACATGCAAGAAAACAAGTGAGAAGACCATATATGTGATTACATACTCACATTTACTAGAGTAATGACCATATTTAAGGTTGTTTCCCCATCGATGGGGATAATAAGTTAGTCCTCTTATGGAAATCCTAACACCCAGATTTGGGATACTGATTCCTCCATTGAGGGAACCATTCCCTCCATCAGAGTAGTGGGCCCCAGTATAACCACCCAAGAATCTTATACATTTTATTTCATGGTATTTATCATAAAATTTCATAAAATACAACCCATAAATCTAAAATTATAATGTCTTTGGGAGATTAGATATATAAAATAATAACTTAAACATAAAAAATAATATTTATTTAATTATCCATAATGTGCTCCTAAATCCCATTGAACTTATTTTATTGAATAAAAATTATGAAGGAAAATAAATTAAGGGAAAGGGTGAGCTATAAAGCTTAGTAATGGAAAAATTTGAGTAAAAAATGATGACAAAAAAAATCATATGTGATAAGAGTAATATCATGATAACATAAAAGATAATGATCATTACTTTCACATGAAATCATATTTTGAAGAAGATGATATCATAGGAGCATGACATCAGAGAAATATAGAAACAACATAAAACATGACATCATAAGAATATTTTAAGAATCACTATAAAAATTCAACCTTAAGAAATTATATAATATTAAGTTTTTAAATAAGAATTCATGTTATTACATTTTTAGGATCTTTACAGATTAATGTTTTACAGAATTAGATCATAAATCTTACATAAAAAATCCATATATTACATAGTGGGAACATCCACTCAATATCCATTTTCCTGCAATATAATATTTTTAAAATGAAACATATTTTATTTTAATGGAAAATATTTATGAATTTAAAATTGACTTATTCTTTGTTCTTAATCACCCTAAAACCCTATGAAAAACATTTAAAAACATGGTATAAACACAAAATATCATTAAGGGATATAAAGAAAAGAAATTTGTCAGTCTAGTGAAAAATAAGAAAACCTATAAAATCTTTACCTTTTTCATATTATTATTTGAGTATATAAAATTTATCACATCCACATGGAAAACTAAATTTTTCACAAATAAAACCTTTAAAATCCATAACAGGAAAATAGAAACCCTTATAGACATCTTTGAGAATTATATTCATAACCTGTGTTCACTCATGTCACAAATAACACTGTTCCAAGTTAAATCCTTTGGATAAAACTACAAATTTAACTCCATACATATTTTATTTGAAGATAACTAACATTAACCACTATATTGGAGAGAAATATTGGGCTCAACCGTCATATAAGATGTACCAGGATCATCTATCATATAAGTTGTATCGAGATAAAACATCATCACATATAATGTTCAAGTACCATATCAAGAACAATTCTTTTTTCATCTTGTAACTTTTCTTCATAAATCCTTTGAAAAACTCATTATAACCCATATGAAAAATCAATTTCATTTTTCATATAAATTGAGAAATATCCATTTATTTTGAAAAATCATTAAAATGAAAAATTCACAAACTATTTTGGAAATGATTTTATTTTAAAATAAACATGTAATTTTTTAGAGGAAGCTTAAAGGAAATGAAAATTCATGATGATGTTAATTTCTATTCATATTATAATAGTTAAAAAAATGATTCCTTTCACACCTTCGGTAAAAGTACCCTATTCTGAAAATGATAAGAAGATTCCAAATTAAAACTTGTAATGAAAGTTAATGGTATTTTAAAATTTCCTTTCATATCATTTCAAGTGTAAATAAGAAAATTATTAAAACATTTTAATGAGCATGGATTTATTGGAAAAATAGAATAAAAACTTTATAACTTTTTAAATTAGGATTTAAATAAAAATCAATTATGTCATTAGTATCTTTTAAATAAAAATAAAACTGAAGGATGGAACTTTAAAAGGGTATCTATAACATCTTGGACTAAGTGCCACTAAAATTGGTGCCTTGATCCTTCCATCCACATGACCTTAGGTGAACCTCTCTATATGTTAGAGGTTTCCGACTAGTAGCATAGGTCTATGGAGGTACAATGGGGAGACTATACCCACCTATCAGAGTAAAAAACATAAGAGATAATATTGACAGATATAACAACCAGTATGAATAGGAAATGGAATAAAAAACAAAAAGTCGTAATAATAACCCAAGGGAAAAATGATACAAAAATGATATGAATACTCTACATATCAGGAAATCATATAGTAAAACCTCAAATAATGAACTTGTAAAAGACCTAAATGAAGTCTCAAGTCCAAAACTGGTCCTAAAATCCCGTAACGTCCCGACCCGACTAACCACTAAATCAGTAGCCTGACTGGTCACCATATGACCTCAAGCACATCTCGCTATATGTAGGATTCTGTTGACTAGTAGCAAGGGTCTCAGGAGGTGATAGTTGAGATTTTATACACTCATATTAGATTATCACAGTGGTATTACAGAAATTAAATAGAACACAATAACAGAAGTAGTATAATAAATGAAAGATAGATAACAGTGGAAGAATAGTATAACAACTAAAATAATGCATCCAATTCCAATTCAATATATTTATGAATCTAATGTGAGGTGTTATGACATGGTATAATAAGTACAATATCACAAAAG
This sequence comes from Viscum album, assembly GCA_963277665.1. Taxonomy (NCBI): domain Eukaryota; kingdom Viridiplantae; phylum Streptophyta; class Magnoliopsida; order Santalales; family Viscaceae; genus Viscum; species Viscum album. The sequence continues at coordinate 2,015,030,739 of OY728130.1, read as the reverse complement.
AAAATAAGAAAACCTAATGGTGAGATCATCAAGAAACTTGAGAATGTACCCAGTCATGTTCTCCCTATATCCCATATACACAACACAACACAAGAAATGAATCCAAAGACTTGTGAGAAAGAATATCTTCTCGGGTTCCAAATGGTTCCCAAGTAGGCTGTGAGATATAAATCTCAGTATTCTAAAACCCACGGCGTCTAGACCAATCCATCTCGTGCAATAAAAAATAAGCAGTGTGCCAATGTTTATATCAATGAAAAGTAGTAAACAAATTAAATTATAAAAACTTATTCCAAGTTCTCAAATAGACACTCATCCCTTATCACCCACTTTGGTCTATTCCAGAAGTCTGAATAGGGTACTTGTGTAATTCATAGTGTGTATACAAGTGTTAAAGTAAACAAGGCAACAAAGAAGAGGTACAACCCCAAGCTTGTGCTTCATCTTGGGGTCCAATTCACATTTAATCACTTAGTGTTATAGTAAAACAAGGTAGAAACATCACATGTGAATAATCATGTTCATAATAATAATAAAATATTCAACTCATGAAAACCCACAATCAATCAATCAATCCATAAAATCTAGTGGTGGATTTCTAATCCCATCCAAGGTGATCTAAAATAATCTCAAGTGTTACTATGAGAATAGATCACCGAGTCCATCCAAGGAGACCCATACTGAGTCCCTTATATCACTCAAGGCATGGTGTACTCTAAGTCCATCTTAGGTATCTCACATATGGGATCAATTATCACCCATTTTATGAAGTATCCATCTTTCCAATGGGTCTATACATGGTTTCTCCCCTAGGGAACCAATATCACTCAAGAGTATAAGAAATTACCTAAGTAACCCATTCCTATAAAGCCAAAGCATCACCCCTATCATGTTGAGTCATAACCAAAATAGTATGGTGAGTCCATCCATGGATCCTTAATAAGGAACCCATGTTCTCTCCTCCTCCAATGGCCAGAAGGACTTCATTTTTATTGGTTTTTGATAATAAACCTTATAGGGATGAGGTGGAACCCTTACAAGGCCCATAGGAGTAAGTATTACATAGACCGAAGGACTTAGAATAATTCATTACCCGTAGGCTTCAAACATTACATACAACTCAGAATAACTACTTGGAACTTCTCCTCCCCAGCATCTTCATCATGAAATCAACACTCCACCTTCGCATGGCTATTCGTTTAGGCTTTCCCGTGCATGCATAGGCTTATCCTGATGGTAGGTGCCATACCATCTCATTCTTGCAATCTGTTTAGCTTCTGCTATGGTGAAATCTCATTGATCCTCCTCCTTCTGAAGTGTGTTCCTTGTAGGTTTTTTGGTTTTCATCTACACATTAAGGTTGCATAAAGGCCTTGAGGTTGCCCAAAGGCCTTACTGACCTGAAGGCCTGGGTGGCCCGAAGGCCTTAAAGGACTCAGTGACTAAATCAGTGGCCTGAAGGCCCAAATGGGGGAATATTCTCAGCTACTATAGTGCCAAATAGTGCCTGCTATAGTACCTGCTACAGTACTGCTACAATACCTGCTACAGTACTACTACAGTTCCCGAAAATTAGCCTCCACCTAGATCTGATCCCGAGTCTCTTGGATGCACTTAAGGAGTCCTCACAAAGTGGGAAGAGGCTCATGCACCCATGTTCTCTCCTAGCTCGTATAAAGTGAACCATATCAACAAGGCATATCACAAGGTAAGACACATATATAATTAATCATAATCCTTCAAATAAACATTTCTATGGAAAATATAAACAATAAATCCATCAAATACATTGGTGGAGTGTTTTTATCATGCAAAGATATCTAAAAAGAATCTCAAGTATCGCAATGGGAATATCCAATAACCCTATACCATTGAGTTCATCCAAGGCGACCCATATGGTGTCCATTGTATCACTCAAGTCATGGAAAACTCCGAGTTCGTCACAAGTATCTCACACAGGGGACCAAGTGTCACCCATGGTATGGATTATACATATTTTCAATGGGTCCATCCATGGTTTCTTTCTTAGGTAACTGTTATCACTTAGGAGTTTAAGAAATTTCCTAGACACCCCTTGCTCGGTAAGCCAAAGCATCACCCCTAGCGCATCGAGTCATAACCAAACGAGCATGAAGAATCTATCCATGAATCCCTAATATAGAAATCATGTCCTCTACTGAACTATATAAAGTGAACCATATCAACAATCATATATCACAAGGCATATCATTACTTTTAAATGTCATCAATAATAATGGAAATTACCCATGCTATCAAGCTAGTCCAAGAATTTCTTCCAAACCAAGAAACTATGAAATATAGATAAGGATACATCACACTAAGAATACACATAATCACTAGGCTGCAGGAAATCACATATGACCTTTTCCAATTGAAACAATTCACCTCATTGGGGGGTTTTATTTGAAAACATGACATTGTACTTCAATAATCCATTTCATTAAATTTTTAGAGTTCAATTCATCCCAAGGTGTAAGGTATATAACATATGGCACAAGGTAAGGGTTAAAGTAAAGACACAAAGAAAGGCGAAATACAATTAATAATTTAACAACTTTAAAAAGATGGTTGGCACATGATATAGTGAATATTTATAAAAAGGAATAACCAAAAGGTCATAAGAAAGGAATCCTACCTCAAAGGGAAGAGTACCAAGACGAACACTTCAATATGCTCTCATTGGTGACCACTCAATGTTTCTATTTCTTTCTAATGATAATATGCACCTCTTGATATATATAAGAACACCTAGCCCCGATGTACATATTCTCATGGCCATGAATATTTACAGGGGGATTCTTACATATAGATTATATGCATATACCCATTTCTACTTACACACGTATGAATTTTTCGTATATATTCATAGGCACACCAAGTACTATATATATATATATATTAATTCTGCCATGGGATAATATACATATAATGGGGGAACTTACATATATATATGGATATCTATTCATATGCGGCAATTCACCTTTAACTCTGGTGACTCAAACCTATAACTAGGGTGACCAAAACTCACTCGAATGACGGAGAAAATTGAAAAGGATCCAAAATGCCTCATCTTCAATGGAGAACACCAAAACACAAAAGAATAGGTCCCGAGAGACACACCACAATACCTTGAGTAATTGGATGAGAAACCTAAAGAAATTTTATTAGAAATTGATAAAAAAGAGTGAGCTAAGGAAAATGTTTCACACACGGCGAAGGAGACCCTGGGGGGCGGCGGGTGTGTTGCGTGATCTGGAGAGTAGGAAAAGGGGCAGTGTACATTTGAAGTTTTTATTTTATTTCGATTTTAATTAATTAATTTAATTTTTCTTTAAAATAAGGAGAAGTTGTATGGTTTGGGTCACACGATTTGGAAAACTGTGCGCCCTCTACTAGGCACCTAGAGCAGCCCACACAGGCTCACCTCACAGTTTAGAAGACCATGTGCCAACTGTGAAATAAATAGTGTTGAAGTGATACCAATTTTACACTAGTCATGTAGGATAGGAACTTGGTCTGTAAAAACTTTGGGTAGCCTATACACTTCATATTTTTTCACCTACTACTGCCATACAGTTTAATGCTGAGGGCTGAACGGTTTCAGACAAACCAGGCACCCTATACAGAGCACCCAAATAGCTTGATTTCTGGCCCCAACACTTTGAAAAATCGTCGATACCACTGAGGGACATCTTGGTCCCTTACACAAGTCTAAAAAAACACTTTGAAGTGTTCCAAATATCAGAAATATTTTATGAATCTTATTTTAAAAATCTCCCATCCATAAATCACCAAAATTAAAATTCCTTTGGATTTTTTTCTGGTTCAAAAATAGAAGTCATTACACATTCCATGATCCAAACCATTATCCCATGAATAAACCAAGATCCAAGTTTCTATCCTAAACCAACACCTAAAAATTAGTAACATCTAATCAAGTACCTAAGTTCCCTGGAGACCCGAGCATGGTGTGATTCCAACTGATTAGGCCGCCACCAATAGTGTCTAAAGTAGTAACTGGTCTAATAACAATACTTTAAAAGGTACAATAATCAAAATAAAAATAATTTATATTACAGGTTTCATTATTTAACAATATTTTAAATAACCATAGTTTTTATTGCTTTATAGTGATGCCCAAATCCATCAACCTACTTCAGCCTATACTGTTCATCAAAACCATAGATCACATTAGTTACATGTTAGAAAATAAAGAGCATCAGTCCAAGTATCCAATTGGGATTTAGAATGTCATGTTTGAACATCCCAACCATTTATTATAGGGGTCACACATTGGAAAACAAAGAGAGTCAGTCCAAGTTTCCAACCAGGATTTGAAATTCCATGCCTGTCCATCCCAACCATGTTATGAAATTCCATGTTCATACTCTTGGAGTCAGTAACATTAGTTCATACTTTGAAAGCTATGGTGAACTAGGGCACCTGGATCATCAATATAGCTTACCCAAAACCATGTAGTTAAGCATCAGTGCAACATCCCAAAACTGTGAATGAGGACCATCAGTCCAACATTCCAAAACCATGTCATTATTAATAATTTCAGTTTTTATCACATCATTAAAGAAATACAATACCCTTAACCACTCATTATTTAAAAAGGTCCCAATAGACCTTTAAAACAAAACAAATCTCAATAAGTCCGGACCCCTTTTTCAAAATTTCATAAAACACCACTTAAAACATTTTGAAAAGATTAAAAACCACTCACTTCATCATTTTTTTAAGATAACCCTTCAACAATGGTATTTCTCATTTAACATCAAAATAAGGCAAAAAAACTATCCATTCCCATCAATTCATTTTATGAAACCACCATGGAATTTTCAAAAGGGGTAAACCACACACAAAATTCAAAACTTCATTTAAAATATAATAAGAGCCCCTTTATAATTTCTTTGAGGTAAACATATCCTTTTTAAATGTTACATACTTTTAAAACATCATTTTCTTTCATTTAAAACCATAACCATATAAAAATAAAAAATAAAACATTTAAACCATTTCAAAATTCTATTAGAAATTTTACAAAATATATTATTTAATAATTTAAATTATCCCTTTAAGCATGCCCACAAACCAATTAATAATTACAACCCATTAACTTCCATAATTACACTATTTTATTATTTAATAATTATTTTCTCCATTTTCAAGGGTTTGGAATACTACATGGGGTACGTGAAGAGTCTCACTCATCAACTACATGAAAAATTAACCTTTATTATCCAAATTCATGAAAATTCAGCAAGGTAACCCAAGGGAATAACTATATACACAAGAGTAATATCAAGACTATATACAATATAAGGTAGACCACTGACCTCGTGCTCATAATAAATTAATCATCTAGACTTATGACTTTAATCGAAATAAAAATTCTGTAAAAAAATGTTAAGAACCCCTTGGAAATATGGTTCATTAGATTTGGAAATAAAGGACACAACCAATAAGTAAAATTCCAAAAAATGTAAGGAAACAGTGTTAAAGACTTACCTGGAGCTTCAATTTGCAACCAATGATACTCCAATCACCTAAGAATCGAAGGAGAAATGTCCATACAGAGGTAGGAATCTCAGGGTTAATACCCTATGATTATAGGGGTTGAATAGGGAATAAATTGATGGGATAAATATTTAAGATCTAGAGGGAAAAATAGTAAATTACCCACTCTTAATGAGGTGAAAGGTTAGGCCACATGGTTTGCCTAACAGTGCGTTAATCGTGCTACTGCCACTGTTTGGAGTTGCATGTTTTTTGTGGAAACTAGTATGGTTTTAAAAAAAATATGCAATGGATGTTTGATCACCACTATCCAAAGGGGATCTCGAGTTGTAAAATATCCTAGGAAACTCCAAATTGTTTTTCTAAATGTGCACCCCTTCTCTAGGATGCATGGTTATGGTGTACGGTTACTAAAAACCAGGTGCCGACCATGATCTCATAATAGATTTGCCTCTTTTCTATGCCTAAAACCCTGAAGAAAACCTCTATAGATCCTCTAATCATGGCAATCCTTCCATTAAGCCATTAATTATGAGGTTATGCAAAATTTAAAATTAAAACAAACCTTATAAAAAACAGGACCTTAAAACCTCCCCACTTTATAACAGATCATCCTCGAAATGCACTTCCAAGCCTTATTAAAAGCACAAGGAGAGGGTTTTAGGCCATTGGTCTTGTATACCATCTTCCCTCTCTTTAATTTTCCATCCAAACATAGCCATTACATTACAACATTTGGATCAAAATCATGGTCTTACCCTATAAACCCTCCCACTGTGATTCGAAACACAAGTCAGATGCTCCTCAAAGGATGCATAGGCCTCAATATCATCATTACCAACATCAAACTTATGATAAAAGTATGGGTAATACCACTGAAACAACCACACAATGATTACATCGAGAAAATTACTACACCACCCCTATGACAGACAATTAGTACAACTCCAGTTTGATTGTCCCCGTAATCTTAAACAACCCAACACACCTGGAATCCTCTAATGGAATATACAATTATCCAACCATATTACCCAATCCATTTTACTCCATAACATGAGGTTCAATGGACTCATTCCACAACCAAACACCCAAAACATAAAAAATCAAAACCTTCAAACAAATACTCTCAACTGCTCAAAACCTAAACAGACTCACATTGCCAAAACTGAACACCATGACAGCACTTACGTAAACCCATCTAACCTAAAACAATAATCACCTTATCAGTTGATCACTTTAAAACTGTGGTGCTCCCAACCAAACTATTGATCACATAACCACAAATTTTTCATGTTTATCATATCCACCATAAAAAAGGACCACTAGAACCTAAAACACAATAATCAAAACATACCGGCAGCATTTCCCAAACCACCATGCCAAAAAATACATGATTATACCATCCAACATTGGTATCCATCCTTACCATAAAAATCCAAAAAAATAGACACATACCCATAGTCCATCAATGAACCAAGAACAAAACATTTTTTACTTAAGATCCAATTTCTGTTCACACAATGCATCTTACATTTCCAAAATGTTATTCTAGATGAGGTTTAAAACTAGATACAACCTATATTTACTAACCTAGGTTAGACTATCTCTATTTGACTCATCCCAAAAATTTCCAAATCCCACTGCCGACATGTTACCCCTGACCTGGCTGTAATGACTTATCACTTAAGGCATACCAAAACCATTCAAATTCACTTACCAGAGTCTATCCCTAACTTCTAATGAAATTACACCATCAAAGAATCCACTACTCCAAAAGCATTTTCTTTCTCTACCTTACCCACTGACTCACCTCATCAATTTATCATTGGAATACTTGTTCCACCTCAACTGATCCACAACAAGTTTCAAATTTCTTTGAACCTTCCAACCCAAGGGTTATACTCTCATGACTAACACTTCACTCCCCACCATAGGGGTTTTATTTCTAATTACAAACTCAAGAAACTCCAACCACCATATCCCATGCTCCATTCACTACCAAACTCCATTAGTGGGTGTTTCTGTCTCACTCTCACTTAGGCGATAAATTAAAATTTAAAAAACCACCCATTATCAGCTTTTAATAATGATACCCACAACATTTGTTATTATCAAGTCCACTACAGGGACTTTACTCACATATGATGGATGGTGCAACTCCCTTCAAACAGATTCACTTATCTTTCTCTAAGGTATAAAACTTCTTTGATTACATTTATTTAACTTGAGGAAAATCCTTTAATTAGTTTGGAATATAGGCAATTATATCCCAGTGTACTCAAGATAATGTTAAGATATTGTTCATGATCTTCTTTAATATGAGAGCACACTAAGATATCATCGATGAATATCAACACAATCAATTCATTCTTGAGGTCACCTATCACTATAGTTAAACCTTAACCATTTGTAAGTCCTGGGATTCCTCAGCCGAAAATGTATCATCAAAACTCAACCATCAAAATCAGGTGGTATTTCCAACCAAAACTCACCACTGATTCATAACTCTCTTCCATATAGTTGTGACCCAACATTCTCTTTGGCACTACTGCCACCACACCACTCAAGGTATTCCATAGAGACCCTAGGGATTAAAAATAGATACATAATGATCTATTACACCAATAAAAAACCAAATGGTCTTTTTCATAACCAATGATTCCCACTTCAATTTCATTAAAAACAACAAGTGCTTACTCACGAGCCACCTGTTTACATGTCCCAAACTACATTTTGGAATCTATATCACATGCCCAACATATATTCCTCATTTTTATCCTTGAGGTCACACACTTTCCTAAGATAACTCACTAAACCTAAATATATATTCCATTAGTTGTACATCATAAGAGGTAGGACCAAATTCTTATTTACCCAACTATCCATGCCTCTTGGTCTATTAATATAAGGACCCAACTTTACACATCACAGGCGTTGTTTCTATTTTTAGAATAAGAGCGGGTTGAGAAGATGTAAGTTGATTAATTTTTCCACAAACACGATAAAATAAACAATATATAATATTATTGATCTTTCATGCCTCTTGGATAAGAGTATGTTAATTGATTATAAGAAAAAAAATAATTGAAAAGAAAACACAAGAAAATGAAAGAGGGTTTTTACCTCTTGTTCTCTTCTCCTAGAGATCCTCCTTAAGGCCATTGGTATTGGAATTTTGGTAAAACCAACAGATATTATATGTGAGGAAGATACTTTGGAAGGGTATTGGGTAGAATTTACACAGTTATCAATGCTTTAGAGGTGTTATAGGAAGTGAAGAGTGATAGTGATATTTATAGTGGAGGAGAGGATTGGTTTTCCATTATTTTAATCATTAATTTAATATTTTTTGCTGAAAACTATGAATAGTCTTGATTCATGTGACCCAAAACATTAAAGAGAGAATGTGAGTTTGAACCAAGGGTGATTACATCATATATGATACTAAGAATAGTATATTTAACATATAATGTATATATACAGTAAATTACAGTATTTCACTATTCATACAAATTCAAGTATTTCAGAAAAATCTCCAAAATTCACCCTAATAATTTTTTTGACATGTAGAATTCAAAAATGGACTCCATTTTATCAAAAAAACTTTCTAAATATGTTTAATTATATTTTTAAATAAAATCATAATTTACTCAAAAAATAAAAAATTAATACTATAACTTATTTTATAATACTTTGAAAAATTAATCAAGGTCTCATAAAATTATATTATAACCATAATAAAATAAAATAATAATTTATGATTACATTTTATGAAAATAAATTTTCATTTAAATTAATTAATTAATCCTAAAATTGTAATTAAATATTTATGACTTACAAAAATACCAACACTTATATAATGATTATTTTGTCACTTATTAGATGACTTTTTATTATAAATTCATTGGAGAGGTTATTATTATTTTGGCCATTTTACTATTCATAAAGGCCATATTACTATTCATAAGGGTAAAATTACTATTCATAAGAGTTGGTTACTATTCACTAAAAATTTAGTTGGTTCTATCAGACTCCAAATAAGTTACTTATCACAATCGTGTATGTCTGTTTTTCAAAATTCAAAATGCAGAAGGGGAAAAATCAATTTAATGGATAGATTATAACACTCTTCTTAAGAAAAGTGTTGTTTCATAGAGCCTTAGTGTTTCATGAAATTTTTACTAAATTTATTTGTAAAACCTTGGGTCATTACATTCTCCCCATATTCTAAAAATTTTGTCCTCTCATTTTTTATTTACTTATTAAAAACGTGAGGATACATTTCCCTCATAGAATTTTCAGATTCCCATGTTTCTTCTTCAAACATGTGGTTTCTATAAAAATCCTTTACCTAATATGTTTCCTTATTACTAAATACGTTTTCTCTACAATCAAGAATCTAAAGAGGTTTCTCTTCATCAGAAAGGTTCTATTCCAACTGAACTACACATGGGATCAAAATATGATATGAATCTGGTACATATTTTCACAACATAAAAACATGAAAAAATTGTGCACCAGAGATAAACTCGTAGGAAAATATACTCAGGTGAAAAATTGTGTAATTTTCTCCAAGATTTCATAAGGTCCAATGAACTGTGGACTTATCTTTCATTTTTTACAAAAACACATAACACTTTTCCCTAGTGAGATTCTAAGAAAAATGGGATCACCTACCACAAAAGAAAATTATTTCCACCTATTAGCTGCATAACTTTTCTGCCTACTCTAACCTATCCTCATGGGTTTCTGAATCATCTAAAACTTTTCTACAATTTCTGATACCAATTCTGGTCCCATAAACTATTTTCTATGACTTCATCCCAAAAAAGTGTAGTTCAACACCGATTCCCATATACTGACTCAAAAGGTTTTATTTGTATACTGAAATGAAAAATTTTATTATAAGAAAACTAAATTATTGAAATATAATGATCTCAACATCCCTGGGTTTTCGGGCCACCGGTTTGGGCCTACGGGTCTCAGGGCCTTCGGGCCATCAAAGACCTTCGAGCCATAGGGCCTTCGGGCCATAGGGCCTTCGGGCCATTGAAGAGCATGAAGTAGCCCAGGTCACATAGAGCAGGCCCCAGATGAGGATCAAATCACCAGTAGAAGTCACCAGAAGTAGAGCTAACTAGATTGGAAGAATGAGAGGGTATGACAACTACCATCGGGACCAGGCACCGTACAGCTTTGTACGGGGAAATGATAGCCGATTAGCAATGTAGGTGGGGAGCTAAAGGAAATCAATGATGCAGAATATGGGGAGTGGCAGTTCTAGTGATTTGGGCCTACAAGTCATGTATTGGGCATGGTATGCCTCTGGGCCTTCAGTTCATGTATTACAGGTCATGTCAGGCCTTGTGCCTTGGGCCTACGGGTCATTTATGGGTTCCCCTTCAACCCTTAAAAGGGGGATTATCTATAATAAAATAAAAAAAGAAGGCCATTAGGACATTCAGGCTGAAGGCCTTTCTGAAAGTTAGAAGTGAACTTGAGATCTTGGAAAAATACAATGGAAAGAGGAACTCTATGTAACCTAACAATATATTTGAGGTACAATCGAGAAAGCTGATCTAAAGACATAGTATTTCAAATAGTAAAGAAATGTGAAGATTTAGTTAGCTAATAATCAATAAACCAAATCACATTGTTACCTCAAGAAGTCTTTGGTAGTCCCACCATGAATTCCATAGATATGTTTTCTCATTTCCACTCTGACAATATAAATGGTTGAAACATACCCTTTGGTAGTTTTCAATCTACTTTAACCAATTGACTTTTCAAACATTTCACGGTAAAAATCAGAAATATCTCTTTTCATTTCATCCCACTAGTAATACTCTTGAAGGTCTCTATATATCTTAGTACTTCTAGGATGAACTGAAAATGAAGAACTATAAGCTTCACAGAACAATTATTTCTTCAGTTGGTTATCACAAGACACACATAATATTTTTCAAAATCTTAAAACACAATATTTATCATAGTTAAATTATAGAAACTTACCCACTTTAACAAATTCAACCATTTTCTGTAATTCCATGCCTACCTTCTATGCTTACTTAATTCTGTCTAAAAAATATGACTACACTAAAACATGAAATAGAACAGAGGAATTTCTTGCACCAAAAAATTCCAAGTCAAAATTCATCAAATCATTCATTAATGGGTAATGTTCCAAATGAAACATGGTTAATGATGCATGATGTTTTTGGCTAAAGACATCTGATACTTTGTTTCATTTTATAGGATGGTAATTGATAATGCAATCGTAATCCTTTATCAATTAAATACATCTTCTCCGCCTCATGTTTAAATCCTTTAGAGTGAATATAAAATTCAGATTTTTTTGGTCATTATATATTTCACATTTTTCTCTGTATAAATAATGCCTCCAAAATGTCAATGAAAATACCACAAATTCTAATTTCAAATCATGTGTGGGATAATTTAACTCATAAGGTTCTAGTTGTCTTAAAGAATAAGAAATCATCTGATCACTCTTTATTTGAACACAACAAAGTTCCTTCAATTAAGAATTATTGTAGATGAAATACTCACCATTTTGGGAAGGCAAGGAAAAAACTGGAGCATTCACCAATCTATTCTTCAGTTCCCTAAAACAAGGAACACATTCTTTTATCCAAATAAATTTAACCCCTTTTGTGTTAACTTAGCTATCCGGATAGATAAATGTGAAAAGTTTTTAACAAACTATTTTTAATAACCTGCTAATCCAAGAAAACTATGAATCTCTGTAACATTTTTAAATATTTTCTATTTATCAACCACTTTTTTTGGTCTGGATTAACTATTATTTTATCCTTATTTATAATGTTCCCAAGAAAATAAATCTATTGTAACCAAAAATCACATTTGATAAATTTTTCATATAACTTATTTTATTTAAGTGTTTGTAACACAATTCTTAAATGTTTTTCATGTTCCTCATAACTTTTTGAGAATACAAAAACATCATCAATAAAAACAACAAAAAAATTATCCAAATATTCATGGAATATCCTATTCACAGGATCTATGAATATAATAAGGGAATTTTTTTGACCCAAATAGAATAACAAAAAAAATCATAATGCCCATATCTTGTAGAAAAAATATTTTTCAAGATTTTATCCTCCACCTTCAGCTGATGGTATCCAAAACATGAGTCAATCTTGGAAAAATATTGAGCTCTCTAGAGCTAATCAAACAAGTCATCGACATGAGGCAAATGATACTTATTATTAATAGTAATTTTATTCAAAGATATATAATCAAGGAAAAGTATCACGGAACAATACTTATTTTTAATGAACAATATAGAATCACCCCATGGTGAAGTTTTAGGATGAATGAAGCCTTATCAAGAAACTCATGCAACTAATTTTTTAATTCCAGAAGTTCCATTTGAGCCATTCGATATGGGGGTTTGAAATTGGATTAAAATCAGGAACCAATTAAATAGTAAATTCAAATTCCTAATCATGTATAACACTGGGTAACTCATTAGAAAAAATATCAATATATTCATTTGCCACTGGCACATCATTAATCTAAACAATTCCCTTGTTTTCAAAAATATGTTCCAGATAACTTTCATTTCCATATTTCAATAGTTTCTTAGATTCTTGATATGTTATCAATTTTATGGGTTCATTCTTGTATACAAACTGAACATATTCCTTAAAAACAACTTCTTTAGCTCTATAATCAATCTTAGCATGATAAACGGAAAGCCAATCCATACCCAGAATGACATAAAACTCTACCAAGGAAAAAATAACAAGGTTTTAGGTAATTTATTCCCATATATAACAAATAAGAAGATTCTAAAAATTCATTTTTCTATAAAATTTCTTTATAGTGTTTTAACAATAAGTTCTGGTTTTATTTTTTGAGGTGATATTTCCAATTTACTATAAAATTTCTCAGAAATAAAGGAATGTGAAGACCCCGTATCAAATAATACTTTAGAAAAATCTGAGTAAACAAACAAAGTACGTGATACCACTTCATTGGATGACCCAAAATCTAATTATGTATTCAAAAAGGATCTTGATACACATTTCTACTTATATTATGGATTATTTGAATCATTCAGATGTTTCTTTGGTTAGGTATTTTCCTAATGACCAATCTCACCACATTTAAAACACTTCATAGTTTGATTATAAGAATTAGTTTTAGGATCATTTTCATCACAATATCGGGCCATATGTACAAACTTACCACATCAAAAACAGTTCCTAGTTTTGGAATGGTATTCCCCATGGTTATTTTTACAACAATTTTCACAAAATGGAAACAAAACATTCTTACCATCAGATTTCTTTGATTGATTCTTACCCATCACTTTCTATATGGAAATATTCTTCTACTTGTCTTTAAAGTACACATGATCATTAGGAAACTAAATTTTACCCTCTTAACACATCATAAAAGTTTTTAAAAAACTTTTAAACTCAAGGGAAGTGAATTTCCTTCGATATATTGGCTTCAATCCTGAGTAAAAATGGTTTATTTTTCTATCGATATCCAGAATAATATTTGGAGCATACATCACCATTCGGGGGAAGTTTTATTCATAAAAAACAATTGAATCAGTATAATTTTTCATAAATTCATGTAATTGATTCTACATACTAAGTTAAACAACCTTATGAAAATATTTTTAAAGGAAAATACTTTTAAATTCCTCCCACTCTAAGGCTTTAATATCCTCTCTGTACCTGATATTCTTGACCATTGACCACCACTGATCATATTAACCTTAAAAAATATAATTTAAAAGACTAAAATTTTTATTATATGAATATCCCATAACATTAAATGTCTTTTCAAGGGCTTTAATCCATCCTTTAAATGCTACTAGGTCAGAAGATCCACTAAACGCAGGAGGGTGTTGCCTCATAAAATGTTCCACTATCATCATGTTCCTTTGTGTTATCTATGGTTTTTCTCTTTCATGGATTCCACCACCATTTATTTCCTACATAAACTAATCCATTACTGTCAAAAACTTCTCGATTAAAATTCCAACTATTTCTTGGTTTTAGATTCATAAAGATATCAGCCTCTTGGTTCCTTCCAACTTCAGCTTCCCTATTTCCTCTATGGAAAACCATTATGAACATAAATATGTTAGATTAAGAAACATGGTAATATTTAAATGATATACCATATTAAATTAAGGTAAAAATAATTTATGTTATTCTTTTAACATCATACTAACTCTTAAATTTATCTAAACTGTGTCTCTGATACTAACTATAAGGACCCAACATTAAACACTACATAATCTAGCCAATTAAACTATATTTCACTTATTTAAATTACCAAATATATTTTTTGTTTATATTTTTAAAATGTTAATACATAAATCATACATATCAACCCACATGCATACAAAGTGGGTACCATTAAAACAGTATACATTTATTCCAAATCATAATTTTTTTTAACATAAAACAACAACATGATTTCTTTGATAAATCTTCATAACATTTAACTTGAATTCATTTTTTCTCTTAAAAATATATATAAATTGTTAAAAATATTTAAAAACATGGGATGAGAATAAAAATCTCAGTAATGGATATAAAAATAATCAAAAAAACCATTAGTCCATGAATACTTATAAACATATGAAATCATTTTCACAAAGGCATACTTCTTGTCCTTATATATACTTTGTGAAACATAATATTTCCATAAAACATTAGAGAAAATATATAAAATAATAAATTTTTATTGGGAAATTAATTAATTATATTTATATCCTTATGGATACCTTATGATTTGTTACCCTCATGACTATCTTAAAATGTTACCCTCACAACTACCTTATGGTGTAACCATCCCAGTTACACATGGAGTAACCATATGGTTAACCACCAAATTACACAAACCCAATGCATTGGAGGGAGATATATTTCCCAAAATTAATCATAAAAAATTCCAAATAACCATAACACAATCATAAAATGTGACTAATTGCATAAAAACATTCCTTTTGAATTTCGTAAAATAGAATTTTAAAAGAGGATTTTTGAAGGAAAGTCCCTTACAAATATCATTTAATTTAACTGAGAATTAATAGAATGAAAGGATTATTTGTATATACTATAAATAAATATAATAAATCATAATATAATCTAAATTCATTACACAAATAATCTTGGTAGCGTATAATTAATGAAGTTGAAGGTTAACCCAAAGAATGGAAATTGGGTTAAGAATTTTCTTACCTCACATTCGTCTTACATAAAACTTGTTTAAACCTCATGTATAATGGTTAAAATAGTGGTATTAATATTTTACATAAAACAATAATGTTTATAACACATTTTATGATCATTTATAACATCATTTGACCCAATTGTTAATAATATTTTGTTATTTCCATTATTTTAGGTGTGTGCTTTACATGATTTCCATGGTCGGTTCGTGAAATATTTTCTTATAGAATGGAAGTGAAACTCCAGAAGAGGAATAAAAATATATTAATATAGTTAAATTATTTTAAATTCTTCTAAAAATAATTTTGGTTATATGGTATGAGGGTGAATCATTATATTAATCATAAGTGATATCTATTTAGGTCATTTTGGCGTTTCTTTGATAATCACGAACTAGTTTCAGTATATAACTTAATATTATGTATATATGTTAATTACAGAACATTAAAGAGGTTATATAATACAATTTATAGTATTTTTCAACCATTAAAATAGTTTTATGACCATGTTTTAAGGAATTAATGGAAATTCAAAACACATCGTCCATGATGTTGGTAAATCGACACATCACGAACAATGTTTTTTATTTTTAGAATAAGAGAGGGAGGAAAAGAAGTAAGTTGATGAATTTTTACACAAACACGATAAAATTCAGAATATATAATATTATGTATATTTAATTACTATTGGATAAGGGGAGGTTAATATAGTATAAGAAAATAAAATAATTGAAAAGAAAAAAACAAGAAAATTAAAGATGATTTTTACCTCCAGTTCTCTTCTCCTAGAGATCCTCTTTATGGCCTTTGGTATTAGAATTTTGGTGAGGCCATAAGGAAATGGATGTGGGGAAGAGAATTGGGAATAATGTACACAATTATAAAAGCTTGAGAGGTGTGATAGGAAGAGGGAGGGGGGGGGTGGTATTTAGAGTGGAAGAGAGGACGAGTTTCCATTATTCTAATCAGTAGTTTAAAATTTTGGTTAAGAATATGAATAGTCTTGATTAATGTGACCCAAAATAAAAAAGTGAGAATTTTAATTAGGACCAAGGGTTATTACATCATCTATGAGAATATGTATAGTGTATTTAATATATAATGTATATAAAGGATAAATTAACGTATTTCATTATTCATAAAAAATTAAAGTATTTCACCAAAATCCCAAAAATCCACCCTAAACATTTTTTGAAATGTAGAATTAAAAAATTCACTCCATTTTATCAAAATAATTCTCAAAGTATTTTTAATTTTATTTTTAAATAAAATCATAATTTATTCAAAAAATAACAATTTTAAAACTATAAATCATTTTATAACACCTTGAAAAAGTAATCAAGGTCTCATAAAATTATATTATAACCATAAGAAAAAAAAAAATAATTCATGATTAAATTTTATGAAAATAAATTTTCATTCAAATTATTTAATTAATCATAAAATTTTAATTAAATAATTATGACTTACAAAAATACCAATACTTATATAATGATCATATTGTCATTTATAAGATGCCTTTTTATTATATATTCATTGGATAGGTAACTATTATTTTGTCCATTTTACTATTCATAAGGTTAATATTACTATTAATAAGGGTAATATTACTATTCATAAGGGTAGGTTATTATTCATTAGAAATTATGTAATTTTTATCAGACTCCAAATAACTTAATAATCACAACAGCGTATGTCTATTTTTCAAAATTCAGAACACAGAAGTGAAAAAATTATGCTTAATGGATAGATTATAAATATATCCTTAAAAAAATTTTATTTCATAAAGACTTAGTGTTTAATGCATTTCTTTAAGTTTATTTGTAAAACCTTGGGGCATTATAGTTAGCCTCATAAAACCCGAGGCATTCATGATTTTTTTATCCAACAACCCAAACTTCTAAAAAATAATCCCAACCATGTGACCATCCATCCCCAAGATTCACTTCCATATCAATACTTCCTACTAGAGTTAACATTGATCTCCACTTCGAACATTTCCAAAATAGCTGATTTATACACCCGAACGATTTTTCCCATAAAAAAACATTACAACCAACCACAAGTACTCAATAAATTCCCTCAGAAAGAAACCAAGTCATAACCACACACTTTTCACCAAAACTTGATGTCACCCACCATGCATCGATTCTACATCTAAAGAATAACTCTTGATTGACATTCCGAAGAACCTTTAATTATGGGACAAACAACCTCAAGGTTACCCTTGATTTCCCAAGACTTTCAACTCATGGAAAAAACTCAAGTCAAATTTCAAAAACCATTGGCCATCCCATTTATCCCCACAGCTAGAACCCACACTATGGAACACCTTTTTTGCACCACTATAAAAATCCAAAACATCCACCTATGGATTAAACACCCAAATTAAATTGAAACTTGGAAGAACCCTCTCACAGGTCACCCTTGAAGGTCAAATAATACCAACTCCCTAAATTGGAATCATGTATAACAAACACCATTGGATATCCCTCTAAGACATACACATCAAACCTCCATGAAGTCACTACTCATGGGAAAAACTCCCACTCCTGTTTTGAAATTCACTACAACTAACACTACAAATAAAACATTCAATTTAGGTCTAAGAATAAAAATATACATCCACTTACATCAGTAAAATGATCTAAACACCCACTCTAGGGTAAAAAACACAATTTGTAAGGTCTGAACACATAAAAGTCACCAAATATATATTAACAAACAAAATTTTATAGCTTCAAGATCACAACGTAAATAGAGTAACAAAAAGAAAAATTACCCTATCTGGTACATCCAAACCCATCAAGGTCTCATAGATCGTAACCTAAGATCTCAAAACCGGGGCACTCTCACTACAGAAACCACCCTTACATAGGGCCCGATCACAACACTAGGGATACCCACACTAGTGTCCCTATAGGTACCATCATTACACATTCCTCTTTAATTAACATTACCATTTAAAAACCTAAGAATTTACATTTCAAAAACTTCCATTTACCCAAAAATTCAAATAAATACCAAATTTATTCCATTTTTCAATTCATGGTTTTTGTTTAAAGATTATTTCATTGACAAGTCAATCACATGCAACATGCAGATGACCTATCAATATTATGTTCACAGCATGATGCATGAACCCACACACCCTCCCTTTCTATACTGGGCTAAGAGATAAAACCTCATAAATCAATAACATCACATCCAGGTGCTCCACTAAAGGTAGAAATATCAATCAATGGTAAAACACAAAATAGAACATCAATCCTAGTTATAGAAAAAGACACAACTATAATACGACATTGTAAAATCCTGGTTCGGGTGCCATTAAAACCACTACCCCAATCCAGATCACCACATGAACTCAGGCATGCCTCCTCATACACCAGAGGCTAGTGACGAGCTGCATGGGTCTATGAAGGTACAATGGGGGGACTATACCCACTTATTGGACTAAACAATAACATAGATAATATCAAGATAAATGACAACCAGTATGAATAGAAAATGGAATAACAAATAGAAATTGATAATAATAACCTAAGGTAAACATGATACAACAGTGATATGTATACTGTAAAAGTTCGGAAGTCATTCAAGAAAACCTCAAATACCAACCTAGGAAAAACCCCAAATGTGATCCCATATCTAGACTTAGTCTTGACATCCCATGCTCCAACCCATTATCTCATGCATAAACCTATATCTATGTCTCTATCCTAAACCTTCATCTAAAAACAAGTAACATTTGTTTGGGTACCCAAGTTCCATGTCAGCCTGATAAGAGTGCGAGTACAACTCCATATGCCACCAATAACAATGTATAAAGAAATAACTAGTTTAATAATTGTACAAAGAAAGATAAAACAATAAACAAAGAAATAATAGATAAACCAGGTTTCATTATTCAACAATATTTAATTTAATCACAATTTTTATCAGTTTGTAGTAATACCCAAACCTATCAAGCAAATTTTGGAATATGTCACTCATCTGAACCATATATTATAAGGCCTCAGCCTTAAACATTACTTAATATTGGGTTATTTTAAGAATACACGATGAGAATCTATTCAGGTTTAGAGTTTTAGAGAATTAGATCATAAATCATGCATTACATTCCACATTTAAACAAAGTGGTTACATAAAATATAGTACTCATTTTTCCCATCAACAGAAACATATTTAAAATAAAACAGGGATTCTTTCTTGACATTTCCTTGACACAATCATCACATCACGTACCTTTCCCTTGACCTATGAAAAACATTTCAAAAACTTGGGATGAGCATAAAAAGCTCAGTAAGGGATATAAAAGTACGAAATGAAAACATTATTCCATGTATGAAATCATAATTTACTCATAAAACATAATTATTTTAACATACCTCATCAAATAATGAATAAAACAAATAAATCATAAGACTTAAAGGTAACTTGAGGCATTCATAACATTCTTACGTAGGGAGTAACCCTCATGGTTACGTTTGGAATACCCATCACAGTACATTCCCTAAATCTCTTCGGAGAAACCTTAGAATTTAACACCTTCATGTTACCCAATGCATTAGAGAGCTATATCAGGCTCACCCACCCTTAGCTTATCACTGAACCACCCATCTTCATAAACAATTCCCAAGAACCATAACATAATCATATCACCTAAAACATGCATAAAGGAAACATAACATTTCCACATTTAAATCACAAGATATCAATACAACACATTGATATAATAAAAACATTATGAAAACCATTTTCAATACCAAAATAAAATAAAAGTAAAACATGGTATTTATTTTTGATTTAAAAAAAAGTTATGGCTTGTAGGGGAAGCTGAAACTCAAATAATGGTCACGGCGGCGGAGGAGTCATTATCGCCACATACGTATGACAAAAAAAACATTCCCTTTTGTTGTTTAGTAAAATGATTTGTATAAAAAAGATTCCTTTTGAATAAATGTAAAAGTAAAAGGGGTTTACACACCATATAAAAGAAAGTTGTGTATAAAACAAAATATGCATCAATGAAAGGAGATTGAGACGAAGTCCCTTACCTCGTGTCCGATTTGACTCGATCGTTCTTTAACCTCCTGAATAATAAACTTGAGTTAATTTATACTTGATTAAGAACCCTTTTCAAGTTAATTATTATTTTTATATCACTTATTACCATGTTATGAACACTATGTAATTATTTAAGTTAATAATGGTCGCTTTGTCATTTATTGGTACTTGAGTCAAGAATAAACTCTTTATAATTACAAGTTGTTCATGTGGAAAAATATCAATTATATCCAGAATTATATTCATGATGTAGATATAATATATATCAAATATATCCATTATATTCATGCATTTATAATATTACATAACATTTAGAGATAAGAAATGAAATGCACCGTTCATGGAGACGGTAAGCCGTACGTACGCATGGACGCTACTTTCTTTTCTATTTCGTATTTTATGGAATTGAATCATAATGATATAAAGGTATATTATAATCCCAGTATAATATCATATATAATATCATTAACTCCATCTTTTATATGTCCCACATATGGCATTAACGAATCAAATCACTTTGAGGGGGCGGTAGTCCGCACTTCTTAAAATAAAGAGATCATGTTTACCCATAATGGAAACCATAAAGATATGCCATAAATGAAAACTAAATAAGCATAAGGAAAACATAAACATAATATATATCATATATAAATAGAGTGACATCGTAATGGCCACCTTTGAAGGTGTTAGAATAATATTGAACAATCATCGTTTCGTGAGGCAGAAATTCGCCATCCACAGAAACAGTATGCTCTTTAACCATTAGATGTAGGTGTGTGTAAGTGTAGCTCGAATAATTTTTATAAAAACATCCTAGTACATTTAAGGTACTGGTGTTGTGACAAAATAAATGAATAAAAAGAGTTTAGGGGGTTGTAGAAGAAAAATAAAACAAAAGAACACAAGTGAAGACATTACCTTTTCATCGGCTAACTCCTCTTGGTTTGAACCAAAAGGGTATCTTGAAGAGATTTATGCCTAAGGTAAGGCTTCTATGATGAAAAGAGGGATGTGGATAGATAAAATGAGCAGATTTTAGCTGATACAATGGCTTGATAGATGTGTATAAAGAGGTAGAGGTGGATTCCTTTTATAAGAGGGAGGAGGAGAACTCTTGGAATGTCAAGAAATGTTACTTTATATTAAAATGCGTTTAGGATTTTAAAAGTCCCACATTGATATATTTCTAGTATAGGGTTTAAAATATATTCATACAATAGGTTTTTGACAAGTTTATGTCTTAGATTTTACATTATCTTTTCATTTTATTTAAATCGTTCATTAATGAGGTAATCGCTGTATCATCATGGTGTCATAAAAAATTTAATTTATTTAATGTCTAAAAATTATAAAAAAATAATATGATGTAGTAAATCGTCTTATATTTCCAATTATTATTTATAGTCCAAGAGATCATTTATGTATAAAAAATTAAATTTTTTTTACTTAGGTGTTATATACTTCTGTTATATTCTCCTTTCATTAAAAATAAAATGATAAAGTGTTACTATCACCCAAAAGTGATTACATGGGGTCCCTAAGTTTGGAACAAGGCATCCAATGGTGAGACATGACAAAACCAGTAGCATTAGGACACATTTTTGGGTCATTTTTTATTATTATGATATCATTTTATTATCCTTAACTACCTGATTACTAATTAATCACGATAATTAAAGATAATTACCGTTGTTACTATTCATAATGTAAAAAAAAAAGAGTCTTAATTATATAATTTGGAACTTCTTATTCCAAATATGGAATCCATTTTACCAAATTACAAACATAGAAATTTCAATAATTAATTTAAAAATAATTTTTGTTGTCAAAATAAATAGCGGGTTTTTTTGAAACAATATCTATGAAAAGTTTGCCACTTGTTTATAACGAATTTCAAAGTAAAATTAATTATAATGACCAAAATTAGATTAAATTGTAAAAATATATTCTAATTACACTTTAATACCAATTAAAAAGATAATATAACCATATAATTAAATTATATTAAAAAGCAGTTTTGATGTAAAATGCAGTATTTTTTACTATTCATTAAAAAAATGAACATTGTCAGAAAAATACCAAAAAATTAACCCAAAGTAAATTTCAATGTCCCAATCATAAATAATATTTTTATTTTTACAAATATAGCTTATAAAAGTGTCAAAATTGTGATTTAAATTGGGTTTCCATCAAAAGTCAGTAAAACAATCTTTTAAAAATATTAGTGTATTCCATGCTTAAGATTGGATTTATTCTCATTTTAAGCCTCTAAAATAATATATAATTCATAAATAGAGATAGATAAGAATATATATAATTCATTACTTACTTGGGATGTTACATCCTTCCCCCTATAGAAAATTTCATCCCCATAATTTATTTACTTATCGAATAAGTGGGGGTATTTTTCCCTTATTGCATTTTCAGATTCCCATGTTGCCTCTTCAATCATGTGGTTTTTACACAAAAACATCACTTGATGAATCACCTTATTCCGTAACACTTGCTCCCTATGGTCAAGAATCTGGACCGGTTGTTTCTCATAAGATAGATTCTCTTCCAACTAAACTACCTATGGACTCAAAACATGAGATGGATCTGGCATGTACTTTCTTAACATTGCAACATGAAAAACATTGTGTACCTGAGATAAAATCGAAGGTAAAGACACTCGGTATGCAACTGATCCAACTCTCTCTAGAATTTCATATGGTCCAATGAACCTTGGACTCAGTTTTCCTTTCTTACCAAATCACATCAAACTTTTCCATCGAGATACTTTGAGAAAAACATGATCACCTACCTCAAAAGAGAGATCCTTCCTCCTATTGTCCGCATAACTTTTCTGCCTTCTCTAAGATATTTACATGTGTCTTTGTATCAGTTGAACTTTTTCTGCCAACTCTTCTACCAATTCTGGTCCCATCAACTTCCTTTCACCCACTTCATCCCAAAAATCTGGAGTTTGAAACCGCTCCCCATATAATGCCTCAAATGGTTCCATCTGTATACTGGAATGAAAAATGTTATTATAAGAAAACTCAACCAAAGAAAGATGTTGGTCCCAACTTCCCTGATAATCCATTGAACAAGCACGTATCATATCCTCCAATGTCTGAATTGTTCGTTCTGACTGCCCATATTATTGAGGATGAAAAGATGTACTAAAATTTAATTCAGTACCCAATGACTTCTGAAGGCCTTTCCAAAAGTTAGAAGTAAACCTAGGATCACGATCAGATACAATGGAGAGGGGAACTCCATGTGACCTGACTATCTCTTTAAGATACAAACGGGAAATTTGATCTAGGGAAAAAGTATCTAGTATAGTAAGGAAATGAGCAGATTTATCCAAGCGATCAACAATAACACAGATTGCATTATTACCTCGAGGTGTCTTCAGCAATCCCACAACAAATTCCATGGATATATTCTCCCATTTCCACTCTGGAACTGGTAAAGGCTGAAGCATCACTTTCAGTAACCTCCGCTCTACTTTAACCTGTTGGAAAGTCAAACACTTCACAGTAAAATCAACAATATCTCTTTTTATTCCATCCCACCAGTAATACTCATAGAGATCTCTATACATCTTAGTACTACCTGGATGAACTGAAAACGAAGAACTATGAGATTCACATAACAAATCTCTCTTCAACTTTGAATCACAAGGCACACACAATATCTTCCCAAATATCAAAACACAGTCATTTTCAATGTTTAATTCAGGAAACTTACCGTTCTGAATCAGCTATACCTTTTTCTGCAACTCACTGTCTTGCTTCCGTGCTTGCTTAATTCTGTTTGATAAAGAAGATTTCAGTAATACCTAAAACAAAATCGAAGAACATCCTATTTCAATAAATTCTATGCCAAAGTTCATCAAATCCTTAACCAAAGGATCACATTCCAAAATCAACATTGTTAATGATGCATTACTTTTTCAACTCAAAGCATCAACCACTTTATTTGATTTTCTTGAACCGCAATGAATTGTACAATCATAATCCTTGATTAATTTTATCCATCTCCTCTGTCTCATGTTCACTTATTTCTGAGTAAATATATACTTTAAACTTTTGTGATCAGTATATATTTCACAATTTACACCATACAAATGATGCCTCCAAATTTTTAAAGAGAAAACAACAACAGCTAATTCCAAATCATGTGTAGGGTAATTTACCTCATGAGTTTTCAACTGATGTAAAGAATAAGAAATTACCTGATCATTCTTCATTAGGACAAAACCAAGTCCTTTCAATGAAGAATCACTGTAGATAACAAACTCTCCATTCCTGGAAGGTAGTGCCAAAACTGGAGCATTCACCAATCTTCTTTTCAGTTCCTGAAAACAATCATCACATTCTTTTGTCCAAATATACTTAACACCCTTCCGAGTAAGCTTAGTCATTAGTCTAGATAACCGTGAAAAATTTCTAACAAACCTTCAGTAATAGCCTGCCAAACCAATAAAAGTACGAATCTTGGTTACATTTGTGGGTCTTTTCCATTCTTCCACAACCTTTGTTTTTGTAGGAACAACAATTATCCCATCTTTAGAAACAATGTGTCCAAGGAATGATTTTTTTTGCGACCAAAACTCACACTTTCTGAATTTTCCATAAAATGTATTTTCTTTTAAGGTTTGGAAAATAACCCTTAAATTTCTTTCATGCTCCTCTTTACATTTAGAAAACACAAAAATATAATCAATGAAAACTACCAGAAACTTATCCAAGAACTCATGGAAAATTATATTCATAAGGTCCATGAATAAAACATGTGAATTGGTTATCCCAAAAGGAATTAATACAAATTCATAATGGATATATCTTGTATGAAATGCGGTGTTCGGAATATTTTCTTCCTTTACCTTTAACTGATGGTACCCCGATCTCAGGTCAATCATTGAAAAATATTGAGCTCCCTAGAGCTGATCAAACAAATCATCGATATGAGGCAAATGATATTTGTTCTTAATAGTGATGTTATTCAAGGATCTATAATAAATGAAAAGTCTCCTTGAACCATCTTTCTTTTTAACAAATAAAACAGAAGAACCCTACGGTGATGTGCTAGGTCAAATGAAACCTTTCTCTAATAAATCTTTCAATTTCTCCTTCAACTATAAAAGTAAAATTTGAGCCATTCGATAAGGGGGTTTTGAGATTGGCTTAGCATCAGGAACTAAGTCAACAGTAAATTCAACTTCCCGATCTAGTATTATTCCAGGAAACTCGTCAGGAAATACATCAGGATACTCATTTACCACTGGAGCATCATTAATCTGAATAGTTCCTTTGTTTTCAACAATATGTGCAAGGTAACATTCATTTCCATCTTTTATATGTTTCTCAGCCTCTTGATATGTTATCAACACTAAGGGTTCATTCTTGTACACAAACTGAAATTATTTATAAAAAGAAACTTCTATAGCTATACAGTCAATCTTAGGATGGTAAATAGAGATCCAATCCATACCAAAGATAACATCAAACTCTACTAGAGGTAAAACAATAAGGTTTTCAAGTAGGTTCTTTCCACGGATAAGGATAGGAAGACTCTTATAAATTCTTTTTGCTTCAACATTTCCCCCATGTGTTTTTACCACAAGTTCAGGAGTCTTTTCTTGAGATGGAATTCCCAATTTACTAGAATCATTTTCCGAGATGAAAGAATGTGTAGACCCCGAATCAAACAACACATTAGCATAATCTGAGAAAACAATCAAAGTACCCGATACCACTTCATTTGATGGCCCAAAATCTGCTGAAGTAGTTGAAAAGGATTTCACCACCCTTTATGCTTGTAGTCTAACTGCTTCTCATCGCCCTAGCTCTTTGTGAGACACTCATTTTCATAGTGACCCATCTCATTGCACTTGAAACATTTCACTAACTGTAAATCAAATTTAGTCTTACCATCACCTTGAACTTTTTCAGTGCAATCATGAGCCTTATGTCCCATATTACCACATCGGTAGAACTATCCAAAATTCAAAAGAAATTCCCCTTTATGCCTTTTACCACATTTATCACAAACTAAAAACATAGTTTTCTTACCATCAAACCTTTTTGAAGGATTCTTCCCTTTCTCCTGCCACCTTAGTTTCTTCTTCTGTTGGTTGTTATAAAACACTTGATCATCAACAAACTCCATTTCCACCTTCTCAGCACATCGAACAAGCTTTTCATAATACTAAACTGGAGAGAATCTAAAGCCCTTGTATATTTTGGATTTAATCCTGAGTAGAAACGATTGATTTTTCTAATAAGATCTTGGATAAAATTTGGAGCATACCTTACCAATCGAGTGAACCTTTCTTCATAAGCAGCCACTGAGTCATCCTCTTGCCTCAATTCCAAGAATTGTTTTTTCCATCCTAAGTCGAACAGCCTTAGGAAAATACTTCTCAAGAAACATACCTTTGAATTCATCCCAGTCGAGAGCATCAATCTCATCAGCGTCCCTGATATTTTAAATCATCAACCACCACTGATCTACTTCACCCTCCAAACTGTAAATTGCAAGACTAACATTTTGATTGTCTGAATACCCCATGAAATTAAAAATCTTATCCAGTGCTTTAATCCAGCCTTCAGCTAGCACAGGGTCAGATGATTCTCTGAATGATGGGGGATGTTTCCTCATGAAATGTTCCACCACTGAAATGTTCCTCTACAGTTGATCTTGTTGATCCCATGCATGGATACCGCCATCATTTATCACTTGAGTCAACTATGCCATTACTGCAACAAACTGTTCAGTTCCAATTCTGACCATCTCAGGATACTGATTCGGAAGGTCATTTCCTTCTGTATTCCTTTCTATCACTGCTTCCCTATTTCCTCTTTGGAAAACCATTCTTAACTAACATGTCTTAGATGAAGCAACATGGTAATATTCAAATGCTATATCATTTCAATTTGTCCATAAAAAAAATATTTTTGGATAATCATTTAATATAATTCTAACTCCTAAAGTTAGCTAAACTGACCTTTGATACCAACTATAAGGCCCCGACCTTAAACATTACTTAATCTTGGGTTATTTCAAGAATACATGATGAGGATCTTTTCAGGTTTATATTTTTAGAGAATTAGATCATAAATCATGAATTACATTCCACATTTAAACAAAGTGGTTACATAAAATATAGTACTCATTTTTCCCATCAACGGAAACATATTTAAAATAAAAGATGGATTATTTCTTGACACATCCTTGACACTATCATCACATCATGTACCTTTCCCTTGACCTGTGAAAAACATTTCAAAAACTTGGGATGAGCATAAAAATCTCAGTAAGGGATATAAAAGTACGAAATGAAAACATTAGTCCATGTATGAAATAATAATTTACTCATAAAACATAATCATTTTAACATACCTCATCAAACCATGAATAAAACATAGAAATCATAAGACATAAAGGTAACTTGAGGAAATCATAACATTCTTACGTAGGGAGTAACCCTCATGGTTAGGTTTGGAATACCCATTACAGTATATTACATAAATATCTTTGGAGAAACCTTAGAGTTTAACCCATTCACATTACCCAATGCATTGGAGAGCTATATCAGGCTCACCCGCCCTTAGTTTATCATGGAACCAATCGTCTTCATAAACAATTCCCAAGAACCAGAACATAATCGTATCACATAAAACATGCATAAAGGAAACATAAAATTTCCACATTTCAATCACAAGATATCAATACAACACATTGATATAATAAAAAAATTATAAAAACCATTTTCAATACCAAAATAAAATAAAATTAAAACATGATATTTATTATTCATTTTAAAAAAAGTTATGGCTTGTAGAGGAAGCCGAAACTCAAATAATGGTCACGGTGGTGGTGGATTCGTTGTCGCCGCATACGTACGACAAAAAAAACATTCCCTTTTGACGTTAAGTAAAACAATTCATATAAAAAATATTCCATTTTAATAAACATAAAATTCAAAGGGGTTTATACACCGTATAAAAGAATGTTGTGTATAAAACAAAATATGCCTCAATGAAAGGAGATTGAGACGAAGTCCCTTACCTCGTGTCTGACATGACTCAATTGTTCTTTAACCTCCTAAATAATAAACTTGATTAAATTTATACTTGATTAAGAACCTTTTTCAAGTTCATTATTCCTTTTATATCATTTATTACCATGTTATTAACACTATGTAATTATTTAAGTTAATAATGGTCATTTTTTCGATCATCGGTACTTGAGTCAAGAATAAAGTCTTTATAATTAAAAGTTGTTCATGTGGTAAAATATCAATTATATCCAGAATTATATTCATGATTTATATATCATATATATAAAATATATCTAGTATATACATGAATTTATAATATTATATAACATTTAGAGCTAAGAAATGAAATGCACTGTTCATGGAGATGGTAAGCCGTACGTACGCATGAACACTACTTTCATTTCTATTTAATATTTTATGGAATGAAATCATAATGATATAAAGGTATATTATAATTACAGTATAATATCATATATAATATCATTAACTCCATCCTTTATACATCCCACATATGGCATTAACGAATCAAATCACTTTGAGGGGGCGGTAGTCCGCACTTCCTAAAATGAAGATATCACGTTACCCATAATGAAAACCATAAAGGTATGACATAAATAAAAACTACAGAAGAATAAGGTAAAAATAAACATAATATATATCATATATAAATATAGTGACATCTTAATGGCCACCTTTTAAGGTGTTAGAAGAATATTGAACAATCATCGTTTCGTGAGACATAAATTCACCATCCACAGAAATTGTATGCTCTTTAACCATTAGATGTAGGTGTGTGTAAGTGTAGATAGAATAATTCTTATAAAACATCCTATTATATTGAATATACTTGTTCTATTAAAAAATAAATGAATAAAAATATTTTATGGGTTGGAGATGCAAAATAAAACAAAAGAACACAAGTGAAGGCATTACCTTTAAATCAGGTAACTCCTCTGGGTTTGAACCAAAAGGGTTTCTTGAAGAGCTTTCTGCCTAAGGTAAGGCTTCTATGATGAAGAGAGGGATGTGGAGAGATAAAATTTTCATAGTTTTCCGGAGACAATGACTTGAGAGGTGTGTGTAAAGAGGTTGAGGTGGGGGCCTTTTATAAGAGGGATGAGGGGCACTTTTGGAATGTCAAGAAATGTTACTTTATATTAAAATGAGTTTAGGATTTTAAAAGTCCCAAATTGATATATTTTGAGGATAAGGTGATAAGGGTTCAAAATATACTCATAAAAATGGTTCTTGACAAGTGTAAGTCTTATATTTTTCATTATATTTTCATTATATTTAAATCGTTCATTAATGAGGTAATCACAACATCATCATGGTGTCATAAAAAAATTTAATTTGTTTAATGTCTAAAAATTATAAAAAAATACTATGATGTATGAAATAGTTTTATATTTCCAATGAATATTTTTAGTCTAACATATCATTTATTTAGAAAAAATTAAAATTGTTTTACTTAGGTGTTACATACTTTTGTGATATTATCCTTTCTTTAAAAATAAAAAGATAAAGTGTCACTATCATCCAAAAGTGATTCCATGGGGTCCCTAAGTTTGGAAAAAGGAATCCCATGGTTGGAAATGACACAAAAAGTATAATTAGGATACATGTTGGGGTAATTTTTTATTATTATGATATCATTTTATTATCCTTAACTACTTGATTACTAATTAATCACGATAATTAAAGATAATTACCGTCATTACTATTCATAATGTCAAAAAACAAAAGAGTATTAATTGAAAAATTTGGGCCTCTGATTCTAAATATGGAATCCATTTTTACCAAATTCCAAACATAGAAATTGAAATAATTAATTTAAAAATAATTCCCATTGTCAAAACAAATAGCGGTTTTTTTGAAATATTATCTATGAAAAGTTTGGCACTTGTTTATGCCCAATTCCAAAGTGAAATTAATTATAATGACCAACATTGGATTAAATTGTAAAAATATATTCTAATTAAACTTTAATACCAATTAAAAAGATAATCTAACCATATAATTAAATTAGATGATAAAGCAGTTTTGATGTAAAAGGCATTATTTTTCACTATTCATTAAAAAATGAACATTGTCAGAAAAATACCAAAAATTAACTCAAGGTAAATTTAAATGTCCCAATCATAAATAATATGTTTATTTTTTCAAATAGATATTATAAAATTGTCAAAAGTTATGTTTAAAAATGGTTTTCCATCAAAAGACAATAAAACAATCTTTTAAAAATATTAGTGTATTCCATGCTTAAGATTGGATTTATTCTCATTTTAAGCCTCTAAAACACAATATAATTCATAAATAGATATATATAAGAATATATATTATTCATTACTTACTTGGGATGTTACATATATCATAGAGGTAAAAGGTTAGAAAATGAGTAGTATCAGTCCAAGTATCCAATAGGGATTTCAAACATTATGTTCAAACATCCCAACCATTTTTATAGGGGCCATAGGTTGGAAAATGAGGAGTGTTAGTCCAAGTATCCAAAAAGGATTCAGAATTTCATGTTCAACCATCCAAGTCATGATATGGAATTACATTTCCATTCCCACGGAATTAAGAGAATTAGTCCATCCTCCAAAAAATATGGTGCACTGGGGTGCCTAGAGAATCATCTTGGAATGCCCAAAACTATGGATTGGAGCATTAATACAACATCTGAAAACTATGATTGAGGAGTTATAGTCTAACATTCCAAAAATATTTCATTATCAATCATTTCTATATTTATAACAAAATTTATCAAAAAAATAATACCCTTAATCATTCATCTTTCACCAAGGTCCCAATGTACCTTCAAAATTAAACATGTCTCAATAAGGCCTAACCCCTTTTTAATAATTTAATGAAACATGACTTAAAATTTTTTGAGAGGATTAAAAAACAACTCACTTCATAAAAACCTTTCAAGAATACCCTTTAAAAATGGTCTTTCTTATTGAACATCCAAATAAGGCCAAAGGATATCCATTCCCTTAAATTTATTAGATGAAACCACCATGGTATTTTCACAAGGAGTAAACCACACACACAATTCAAAACATTTTTTGAAATCTAATAATAAACAATTTATAATTCCGTTGAGTTCAACTCCACACTTTTAAGTATTAAACACTTTCAAAACATTATTTTATTTCATTGAAAAATATTACCATATCAAAATCCAAAACACATAATTTGAACCATTTCAAAAGTATCTTAATCATTTCAAAAAATCTATTATATAAACATTTCAATTATCCCTTTAACCATTCCCATATGCTAATTAAAAATTTCAAATTATTCACTTCCATAATTACCCTATCACAATATTTACTAATTGATTTCACCATTTTCAAGGGTTGGTAATTCCCTAAGGGTTGCATTGGGTCCGGTGTAAAATCATCAATGGACCCAACAAAGTTCATGAATAGTCTTGCACGTTAACTATATACCCAATTTACCCTCAATATCTAAATACATGAATAAAATTCAAAGAAACCTATGGAAACAACCACATACACAAGGTAAATATCAAGATTATGGAAAAACCTTATAGGACACTTACCTCATTCTTATATAAAATCACTCATCCAACCGTGGGACATAATTTGAACTGAAATAGCCTCAAACAAAAAAGAAAAGACACTACTAGAAAATGGGCCTATATCCACAATTTTTCAAAAAACCATGGGTATAGGGTACCCCTATACCCATGGTTTTAGAAAACCATGGGTTAAGGGATAATATGGGAACCTATACCCACAGTTTTGGAAAACCATGGGTATAGGTAATATATACCCACAATTTTGCCCAAAACCGTGGGTATAAGTTTTTTTAAAGACCAATACCCACATTTTTACAAAACTGTGGGTATAGGTGTTTTTTAAAGCGTATACCCACGATTTTGGCTAAACCGTGGGTATATGGTTTTTTTTGGAAGACCTATACAAACAGTTTATCAAAACCGCGGGTATTGGGTTTTTTTTGAAGACCTATACCCACAGTTTGACCAAACAGTGGGTATAACTTCCCCAAATTATAGTGGGGAAAAAATTACGTGGGACAACAAATATATTTGGTGGGAACACAGTTTGGATTAATATAATTGCAAAGATAAAAATATAAATACAAGTAATATCCACAGGTTGGTTGGTCAGGAATTCTGTGTTTTCGAAGGTGGTCCACTGTTCGAATCTCATGGAGTTTTTTTCTAATAAATGAGTTTAATTAATATAATTTAATATATGTATGGATATATTAAAAAAATTTCCACATCTTAGTTGGTTAGGTGATGTATCCTCCACCAACTGGTCATGTGTTCAATTCTCACCTTCCTCATTTTTAGATACGCGACTATATTAATATATATATTGAACATGTGGTTGTATTAATTGGTAAGAGATGGAGGCCTGCTTGTGTGGCATCCCAATGTCAAATCCCGCTACCTTAGTTTTTTGAATATAAACCCCCACGGTTTGAAAACCATGGGGGCTGTGTTGTGCCATGCAGTACAATGGTGTGCCACACTGTGACACCCCTATACCCACGATTTGGAAAATTGTGGGTATAGGCTAAGACCCCTATTTCAATGCCTATCACCCCCACTGTTCCCAAAACTGTGGTTATAGTCTATACTCATAGTTTTGAGGTCTATACCCATGTTTTTAAACCATGGGTATAGGTCTTCTTTCCAGCAGTGAGAACCCCCTCAAAATTGGGTTCATAATCTTCTAAAACAGAGGAGACAACCAAAAAAGGAATCTTCCAGAAAATTGAAGGAAACCGTGTCAAATACTTACTCTAAGTTTTGATTCACAACCAATGGGACTCAAAAAACCTAATAATATAAGAAAAAACTTACATGGAGTGAGGAATACCCTAGTTCTCACCCTTGGCTTCTGGGGGATGAATGAGGATAAAATTAAGGGGATAAAGCTTTATGTCTGAGAGGAAAAAATGGCCCCTATATTAATGAGGTGCACAATTAGGATGTGCATATTTCCTAACCATGTTCCAACTGTGAAACCTCCACTATCTAGAGTAACATGGTTTTACTATCCACTCAGATAGTTTGAAAAACTGTGTGGTGGTCGTGCACTCACCACTGTCCAAAGGGGAGCTCAAGCCGCACGGTCTCTTGGGCTACCCCACATGGTTTTCCTAACAGTGTACCACTTTTTCATGATGCCCATTTATGGAACAAAGTTACTAATAACCATGATACAACTATTATTGCATCATATATTGACCTCTTTTACTTGTTTTCCATGCCTCAAACCCTGAGGACACCCTTGAGACCTTAACTACTCATCGGAAACCTTCCATTAACCCATTTAGGTGGAGTTTATCCAAAATTTAAAATAAAAACTAATCCAATTAAAAAATAAGATCCTAAAATTTATAAAACACTATAATATTGATAAATTACATATATATGTTATTAAATAAACCACAAAAAAATGTGGTACAAAATGACACGAGTCTTAAGGGAAGGAATTTGATATGAGGAATACACTTTCCTTAAATATCATCTAGCGTCATACGTTTCTTAAATCCTAAATAATAACATTATATTATTTATTTCCTTTAATAATAAAATTTTCATCTTAATTACAATATCATTATACCTTTTATTTTATTTATGACCATGTTTTATTTAGTTACATAATAAGTTAAGTTTCTGTTTGATGTTTTCTAGAAGTTCGGTTTATAATCCCAAAACAACTTTTATAGGATGACCATGGTCAAATGGGTGATTATTCCATCATATCTAGAATCTTAATCATGATATTATGATAATTTTTATAAATTAAATAAATTTTTTAGTTATTTTATGAAATATGTACGTGAAAAATGAATCACATCACTTTATGGAGGTGGTAGTCTACACGTATGCACGAATGACATTATCATTTTTAAATGGAAATAATGGTAAAAAATGATAATTTATCTTTAAATAATTATAATTATTTCATTAATATTATATAATTATAATTAAATCCATCATATAACCATAATTGTGAGGCAGTGATGAAAAATAAAACACATTGCTTCATGGATGAGGTAATCTACACATACACACAAGAGATGTTTTAATTTCCCATCGGATGTAAAAGGATATTTTCAGTATGTTTAATATACTGATGTTATTATTTTAAAATTATGAAATAATATTTGAATGAGGTTAATGAATTAATAAAATTGAAATAGGTTGGTTAGGACTTATACATTCTCCTTAGATAACCTCTTTTATTTACACCTTAAGAAATCTTGGTTTGGTATTTTGGTAAGATCAGGACCACTAGGACATGGAGAGGGATGTTGGGGATATATTTGGGTAGGTATTGGCATAAATATAGCAATTAAAAGGTGTGAGTAATATAGGATGAGAGGTTACCTTTTATAAGTTAGGAGAGGGGAACCTTTGGAATTACATAAATTACTAAATTAATATAAATTACTTTTCATGTTTATGTGGAACCAAGTTGATATATTTATAATATAAGAAGATAATGAGTAAAAAAAAATATCATCTAATAAAATTTATACAAGTTTAGGTGATTTTTTCACCCATATATCTTAGTTTTAACCCTGATTAACCCTTTTGGTGATTATCGTGATATCAAAGTCTTTTACTCAATATGAGTCGAGAAAGTTTCTAAAAAGGTAGAGCGAACCAATGGTGGAAAAAAGTAGATATTATAAACCATATAAAATTTAATTTTCCAAATATAATATTTTTAGGAATTTTAAATTATTAAATAATATGTTATTTAACATAATATACCACTAAATTCATTTTTGGGACCATTCACATAGTTTGAATTTAATGACATCAATATAGTAATATAATTTGAGTATAAACATTTAAAAAATCACAGATATGTTATATTTATCTATATTTTTAGAACATAAAAATTTATGCAAATTTCATCACTTTTAATGTTTTTTTTTAAAAATAATTTATTTAATTTTTATATTTCTTGAATAGTCACTATATCGGCGTTGTGTATGTAGTTAAAGTAATTATGTCACGAACCAGGCCGGGTCGACCCTAAACCGGTCACCCGAGCTGATCCGCAGCAAGTCCCGAGGGGCGTTCCCGATCCCCCCGGGATGGCAACTAGTGCCGGGCATCAAAACAAACCAGTTGGGAACGGTTTAGCCCATAACAAGATAAACAAACATAAACTGAACAAGCATATAAATAAAAGAAAATAAACTGAACAACGTGGCAACGGAAAAAGAAAAAAAGCCAAGAACGTGACATACCTCAGGTGACCCTGTGGATCACCACGGTACGACAGCCCCGCTTGCTCCCAAAAGTGATCCAAGACTAAAAACTGCAGCTGAAAATTAATGTAGGCGTGAGCACCGAGATGCTCAGTAGGAAAGCCAAAAACAACCACATCCTATGCCTCTGCCTTTAATAAGAAATCCAACCAATGCCAGTTTGGAAAATAAGATATACTAAAATAGTATTTTCCTCCTTTTCAAATTCAAGTAACGAGTTTGCATCTTCAGGTAAAGCCTTTTACTTCCACTACATTTTAAAAATAGGTTTCAAGCATGCTTTTAACATTTCAAAATGAAAAGAAACCAGTTTGGGTTAAGATATGGTTTTCACAAACAAGACATCAAGTATGAAACAACTGAAAAGAAAGTTACATCATTAGCAGCATGGCAAAAAGTGAGAACCATGGGTAATCCCTATAGGTAGCTAAAACAAGTGGGAAACTAAAGACCTCGTACCTCAGTGAAACGTGGCTTAGAAGGCCACGACCCTCAGAAAACGTGGCTTAGAAGGCCACGACCCTCAGCAAACGTGGCTTAGAAGGCCACGACCCTCAGAATTTCATATGTTTAGTTAGTGTTGTTGCGTCAATCCTGCTAGACAAACCGGGACGAACCCCTGCCGTGTCATCTAGCGTACTAGTCCTGGTCACCCACCTAGATACCCGGGTTTTCCCATTGTGCTCTATTTCAAATGGTGGTGAGTTTTCTTCATTAAACAATCAAACAAGTACATTACACTTTCTTTATCTAAAATTCATTTAACCTTTCACCACCGCACTCCCTACTTAAGTGCATTCCCCCTCTTTACATCACATAAATACACACAAGCCTTTACACTAGGCACATATCAAAAACCACTCATTAACACTTGCATCACATTTTATTTTCAAATTTAAGGGGGAATGACTAAAAAGGGGTTTTCTATTTTCGCAAACCAAATCTTAAAGTGCCAACCGGGCCTTTCATAAAACATTCTTAAGATGCCAAACATGCTTAAATACTTAAAGGGTACACTTCTAAAAAAAATCAATCAGCGAAAAGGCCAAACACCTTTGGAAATACACATTACTAATTCAGAACCACTTAAGAAATCAATTTTTCAATAAAAGGTCACTTAAGACCGATAGCATTAAAAATACATTTAAATTTCCAAATCAAAGGCGAAATCATTTCTAACAACCGTAACCAGATTTCATAGCATGTGGATATAGCGTAAATGTAAAGCATATTTTTAAAACAAGAAAGCAATGATGAATCTCAAATTTAAGGCATAGGCAAAGAGGACCTACCTCAAACATGTCGTTATTTGTCGATGGCCACTCGAACCGACACTTAGCGCACACATGCACATGCATTTATACATATATGTATATATATACACCCCTAGATGCATTGCACATATTCCCCGCACCATGCGGGAATATGTGCAAAGAGGGCATATATATGTACATGCCTTACCCTATGCATGTACATGTAGGATTCTCAAAACCAGCAGCCCAAAACCATCGAAGCAAGGACCAGCGCACTACATAAATAATTTAATAAAATAATTAAACACTGAACAATCTATAAAACATTTCAAAAAAACACAACAAAGGTTTGCACCAATAACACACTCAATTTTAAGTAGGAAAAGCCACTTTAAAACCAAAAGTACATTAAAGTGACATTAAAACATACTTTCAATCTTTTAAAAGAATTTACAATAGATATTGAGAAATGCACAACAAGGCTAACATGCTCAAAGTGGTACATTTCCCATCAAAAATCCTTTTTAAACACACACACACCTCAAGTACCTACAAAAACACATTTCACACTATTCAAACAATTGATTGAACACTTCCAATGATTTTCACAACAAGGCACATACACACAAATGCCCTCATTTGAATACTCAAACCCACTTTTGAAAACGCACGCCAAAATAATATCCAAACATGCCTCACACACTTTATAAGATTTAATAAACCACTTGAAAATTTTATGAAACAACTTCAAACGGTATCACAAGACTTTGAACACAAAAGCCCACCCAATATCCTCTTCTAAGGCCAAACGCACGCCAATAACATGTCAAAACATAATTCTTAGCCCTTGCGCAACATAATAAAACACTAATAATCAGCTCAACGAAGGTTTTCACAATAAATTGCACACATATAGTATACACATTCTACTAACCAATCAAATGGGTATTAAACCTCAAACAAAACTAAATCTGCAGCACACAAACTAATAAATAAACATGCTAAATTCGTCAAACTCACAAATTAATTTGCCAAACAATAATTACATGCAGAACCACCTACCTCGGTGTAGATAAACTTCATGAATTTGGTGCGCAACTCCAATTGCTCACCAGACGCACTGCAATAAACTCAGATTGAACGCTGCGGCGAGGGTGCGGGAGGCTAACGGAGTAAGAGCGAGGGATGCCGGAGGTGCGCCGCGCGCTAGGAAGGTCGCCGGAGGGTCCGGC
The DNA here is from genome assembly GCA_963277665.1 of Viscum album. Classification (NCBI taxonomy): domain Eukaryota; kingdom Viridiplantae; phylum Streptophyta; class Magnoliopsida; order Santalales; family Viscaceae; genus Viscum; species Viscum album. The sequence continues at coordinate 2,014,992,042 of OY728130.1, read as the reverse complement.
CGTGAAGAAGGGGCGCGGCCAAGGGAGGGTGCGGGGCAGCGTGAAGCGGCATGAGGAAGAGTGTGGGGGCGGCGCGCGCTGCTTGCTGGACGGGAGGAGGTGCGCCGGTCCGGTTCACCGGAGAAGGAGAAGAGGGCGCCGATTAGGGTTAGCGGGGGATGCTACGGCGCGACCAAAGGAGGAGGCAGAGGTGAGGCCGGCTGCGAGCGGGAGGTCGACGGTGCGGAGAGGGCAGGGGACCGGAGGTGTGGCGTGGCCGGAGCGGGAGGACGGGACGGCGGCGAGGGCGGCGGCCGAAGCGGATGGAGGCGCGGCGAGGGCCGGACGGGAGGAAGGCGGGCATCGCGCCGCGAAGGGGGAAACGCAGGGTGCGGCGTAGGGTTAGGGAAGGGGGAAGGAAGGGGTAGCGCGACGGGGTGAGATGAGGGAAAAAAAAGGGGCCGAGCGAGAGAGTGAGGGAGGAAAGAAAAGGAGAGAAAAAAAAAAGAAAAGGAAAAAGGAAAAAAAAATAAGTAAAATGAAATTGAAATATAAATAAATAAAATGAAATGAAATAGAAATAAAAATGAATAAATAAAATGAAATGAAATAAATAAATAAAATGAAATAAAAATAAATAAATAGAGTGAATAAAATGAAATAAAATAAATAAATAAAATCTGAAAGAATAACAAATCCCTAATTAAAATATTAACTAAAATAATAGTAATAAAATTATCACCTGAGAGCGGACACCGCGCACGGTCTCACGCGCGGGGTCGCGCGCATCGTTGCGTGTCTCAAAAACAACACATTCAATAACAACCAATCCCTTAACAAAAATTAGGGGTTGTGCAGGGCGCGCATACGCTCGCGTGTTCGTATAAAAACGAGATTTTCTTTTAATTTAAAACCGGTTCAAAACACAGTTCAGAAACGAGACCCAAAATAATTAAAATGAACTAAAGCATCGGGTCGGGGTGTGACAAATTATCCCATCATTAAAAAATTAAAATAAATTAAAATGACAAGAAAAATTAATTAATATTTCAAATAACCATTTAAAACTGAGCACACACTCTTTTTATCCCTTTGAAAAATATTAAATATATTAAAATAAAGATGGTGACATTTTGTTTTTATTCTTTATTTAAAATTATATTATGGTAATTATCAAAGGAAATTAGTAATAAATTACTACATTTTTGAAACTTGGATAGTTATGGTAGAAGAAAAATTATCCAATAAAATAAATATAATTTTTAAGGAGATTTTAAAGAAGTATCTCATAGTTTTTACCCTATTTTACCCTTACCGAGGTTAAAATATTTACTATGGTTATGATTCACAATGAATAAAATAAAGGGGTCATATTTAAAAAAAACTGAACTTCTAATTCCAAATTTGGAATTTATTTTTCAATATATAATTTTAATAAGTTAAAGAAATAAATTATAATATAAATTTATAAAATGTAATGAAAAATGGTATTTAGAATAATGTGTTTTAAGCCCAAAAATGAACTTATAACAAAATCAGGTAAAATATTGATTCTTATATAATTAAGTTGATTATTTATAATTAAAGTATAATTATGTCAATTTAATATAAAATTAAAAACATAGTAGGACTTTTAAATTAATTTATTTAATGAAATGAAATGACCGCTTTACAATAATCTGTATTTGCCACTATTCACTTAAAAATGCATCTTTTAAGAAAAAATCCATTAAATTTATTCTAATATAATTTTGACTTACTGATTTAAAAAATAAAGTTAATTTTTTCAAATCAAAATTATAAAATTTATAAAATAAACTTTTAATTAAGACCATATAATATATGAAAATGAATTTAGTATGAGTAAAACTATTTCTTTTTTAATTGAAAAATTACTTAATATTCTTACAATGAATATAAATATATAAAACAAAATTCATGAATATTTATAAGGCATGGAATTGATTTACTATTACTGGGGTTTCCACATTCTTTCCAAAGTTTTGAAATTGCATCTTCAAAAATTTATTCATTACATAAACAAGGGGGGATATTTTTCTCTCATAAAATTTTATAGTTACCATGTTGCTTCTTCAATCATATAGGTTTTCCATAAATCCTTAACTTAATTAATCACCTTATTATGCAACTTCTGATCTTTGTAATCAAGAATATGAACTGGATATTCTTTATACAAAATAATATCTTCTAACTGTATTACCTTAGGGTTTAAAATATAAGATGAATGTTAAATATATATCTCTTAATAATGAAACATAAAACAAATCATGTACCAAGGATAAACATGGAGGTAAGTACAATCAATAAGAAAATAATACAACTTTATATTGAATTTAATATCCTCTAATTAACAATCAACTTAACTTTTTGTTTTTTCAAAAAAAAAAACACTTTTCCCCTGAGATACTTTATGAAAAAAATGTTCCCATACCATGAATGAAAGATATTTCTTATATTATGTGATTTCGTAATATATCATTGAATCATATTTACCTTTTTATTCATATATTATACCAAATCTGGTCGGAATAAAATCCTTTCACTTAATTCATACCAAAAATCCAGAGTCTGATACACCTTACCATACAATGTCTCAAAATCCACCATATATATACTGGAATAAAAACTGTTATTATAAGAAAATTAAACTAATGATAGTTTATCATCCCAACTTCCCTAGTAATCCATTGATCAAGATCGAAGCACATCTTACTAAGTATGAAACGTTCACTCTTTTTATCCATCATATTGCTGATGAAAAGTTGTACTAAAATTTAACTTAGTACCCAATGAACTCTAAAGGACATTACAAAAAATTAAAATTAAACATGGTATCATGTTCATATACAATAGAGAGATGAACTCCATGTAACCTAATTATATCTTTGGGAAATAATTGATAAAGTTGATCTAAATAAATAGTATCTCTAATAGGAAGGATATTTAGTTATTTTTTAAATCAATAAAAAATAACCCAAATCAAATTACTACCTTGAAATGTATTTTTCAATCCCACAACAAATTCCATGATATATTTTTCCATTTCTAGTACATCATTGAAAAATACTAAGGAATCCCTTTTGATAATTTTTCTTAGAATTTAACTTGATTACAATTTAACAATTTCATAGAAAAATATATAATATATTTCTTCATTCCATCCCACAAGTTATACCCTAAAAAGTCTCTATATATTTTAATATCAATAGGATGAATTGAAAATGGAGAGTATTTAGCTTCACTCAACAATTCCCTTTTCAACTGGGAGATAGCCAGAACACACAACCCCTTTCAAAATGTCAAAAAACATTCTTTACCAATGCTAAATTCAGGTTACTCATTTTTCTTTACCAAATAAACCTTTTCTTAAAAAAATTTCTACGTTATGAGCTTACTTAATTCTATTTTATAATAAGAAAAACATTGACACTGGAAAAAAATAGATAAATTTACTACATGCATAATTTCTAGGTCTTCATTAATTAAATCATTTACCAAAGGATGATGTTATAAATGAATAATGGTTAATGATGCATTATCTCTTTGAATAAAAAAATCAACTACTTTATTTGATTTTGTTGGATGGTAATGAATCATGCAATCATATTTCCTTATTAGTTCAATCCATGTTCTCTACCTCATATTCAATTATTTTTGAGTGAATACATACTTAAATATTTTATAATTAGTATATATTTCACACTTTACTTCATATAAATTATTGTTGATTTTTTTTATATAAAACCATAGTAGCTAGTTCAAGTTCATGTGTAGGATAACTTGGATCATGAGGTTACAATTTTCATGAATAATAAGCATTTAATTGTTCATTATACATCAGAACACAACCAAGTACCTTAAAATAATCATATATAAAGATGTTAAATTCACTATTTCTTGAGTCAAAGGAAAAAATTGGAGAATTAACAAATCTTTTCTTCAATTCCTGAATACATTCATCACACTCTTTCATCTGAATAAATTCTACTACTTTTCAAGTTAACTTTGTTAGTAAGATAGATAAATGAGAAATATTTTCAACAAACCACTCGTAATAACCTACTAATCCAAGAAAACATTGAATCTATATGAAAATTTTAATTATAGGATATCATTTTACCACTTTAGGTTTAGTAGGGTCAATGGTTATTCCATATTTTGAAACAATTTTCTGAAGAATTGAATTTTTTTTCATCAAAAATTCAAATTTTCTTAAATTTCCAAATATTTTTATAATTTTAAGGATTTACTAATAATACATATGTTTAATTTTTGATCCTCATGAATTATATAATATAAATAAATATCATAAATAAACATAACAACAAACTTATCCAAAAAATCATAGAAGAATTTATTTAGAATATCCATGTATATAACTAGTATATTAGACAAATCAAATGGAATAACCCTAAACTTATAATTCCAATATATATTGTAAAACACCATCTTTGGAATATCTTCCTCCATTCCCTTTAACTGATGGTACCCTAACCTAATATCATTCTTTAAAATATACATTGCTCATTGGATTTGATCAAACAAAGCATCGATATGAGGCAAATGATATTTGTTAGTAATAAAGATATTAGTCATGGAAATATAATAAAATAAAATTCTAATTAAAACGTCTTTCTTTTTAGAAAATAAAATATAAGAACCTCATTTTTAAGTGCTCATATGAATGAAAACCTTATCAAGAAACTTTGACAACTGACTTTTCAATTCTAAAAGTTCCACTTGATCTATTCAATAAGGGGGTTTTGAAATTGTCTTAGCATCAGACACTATGTTAATAGTAAATTCAACCTCCTAATATGGAATAATACTAGGAAAATAATCAAGATATATATATATATATATTCATTTACATCTATATCATTAATAATATGAACATTTTTTTTCAATAACATGTGTTAAGTAAGTTTCACTACCATCTTTAACCAATTTTCAATCTTTTTAATATGTTATCAAAGGTATGAAATCACTGAATGTAACTTTATTATATTAAAAATATATCAAAACATGATAAACTAAAATCCAATCCATACCCATAATAACTTCAAAATATAATATGGAAAGTTCAACAAATTTTATAAGAAAAACCACCCTACTGATAAGGATAGGAATATTCCTATAAATATTGGTTTCTTTAATACTTCCACAAGAAGTTTTCACCAAAAGTTATAATTTATTTTAATGAGGTAATATTCCCATTAAAATTGAAAATTTATTAAAAATAAAGTAATTAAAAAACCGAAAGTAAAAAAAGGAAACAAAATAATTTGAATAAACAAGTAATAAACCTATCACCACTTTTTTAAATAACCCACCAACAATCATGATAGTAGAAAATGGGTGTACAACACAATTTTTTTCTATTGACCTAGATGATTTCCACCCTAAGTAACTAAATTCAGAAAAATGTCACCATAATTCCACAACTCATTACAATTAAAAACTCTCACCAATTTTAGGATATATGTTACCCCATTCTTATATTGACTAGAATTTGTTTTACTGTTATAGGCCATAAGACTAAATTCACCACATAGGTAACACTTTCCAAATCTTATAAAACATTACATAAAATGTATTTGACCACACATGGAACATGTTGGGGTCTTACCTCTAATTTTATTAGTTGATTACTTATTCATTTATTACCACTTTGACCAATTCATACTTTTATCATCACGAGGCACATAAGTTCCAAAATATTCAATCTCAACTTTTTGAGCTCAATGAAAAAATTATCATAACTTTTAAATACCCATGAGGGAAATCCTATTTTTAAACATGGTTTTAATCTTGATTAAAATATATCAATTTTACTATAAAGTTCTTGAATTTAATTTGATTCATACCTAACCAATATTGTAAAATTTTCTTTATATGAATCTAATGAATCCTACACCCTTTTCCCTCAATTCCAACAATTGTTTCTCCATTCTGAGTCAATTAGATCTAGGGAAGTATTTATCCAGGAAAATATTCTTAAATGTATCCCATTTCATTTAATTAATCTATTATCTCTCTATATGTTATTCTTAACTAATGACCGCCATCAATAATATTTTATCTTTACAATTAATTGAAAAAAGTTACATTTTGACATTCTAAACATCCCATTAATTAAAATATATTTTCTATAGAAATTATCCATCCTTTAGTCACCACTAGATCAGATATTCCACAAAAACCTAGAGGGTTCCATTCGTAAAATTACCTACTATCAAAATGTTACTCTATAGTAAATCAGGTAGCTCTCTAACATGGATTCCACCACCATTTATAGCCCATGTCAACTGATCCATCACTAAAATAACCACTCAGTTCCAATTCTAACCATTATAGGATACTAAATTGGAATGATATTTTCCTCTTGATACCATCCTACTCCACATTTACTATTTACTCTATATAAAACCATTCCAAATGTACGTATATTAGATGAAAAAACATGGTAATATTCAAAGGATAAATTATTTCAAAACATCTATAATTAATAATATCCCAAGGCTATTCTATAAATTTTATATGGGATTATAAAGTTATTTAAACCATTCCTTTAAAACCAAATATAATGACTATATCTTAATACATTACATAATATTGAATTTTTAGACAATAAATCACTTTAATACATTTCAAGGATCTTTATTATTTATATTTTTATATAGTTAATTCATCACTTTTATATAAAAAACCCATATATTACAATGTTAAAACTTCCAATCAATATACATTTTTCCAAAAATATAAAAAATTTCAAATGATTTTTTTTATTTTCATTACAATCTTCAAAAATTTCAACATGACTTCTTCTTTATTTCTACTAATCCTTAAATCCTGTGATTTTTTTAAAAACATGGGATGAGCACAAAGAAATCAATAAGGGATATAATGGAAAGAAATCATTTAGTATAGTGAAATACATTAGAACCAATAAAATTTTTACCTTCTTCACATTATTATTTGAGTGCATAAATAAATAATATCTACATGAAAAAAAAATTTCTCAAAGAAAAATTTTAAAATCCATAATAAGATAATAAAAACCCTTGTAGGTTTCTTAGATAATTATATTCATAAATCATGTTCAGTCATATTAGAAATAATTGGATCCTTATTAAATCCATTGGAGATACCTCTATGATCAATTCCAACTTTTTTTACTTTGCTAACAAGTAATACTACCCAATGCTTTAGAGATCTATATCGGGCTGAACTATTCTAAAAAATGTACAAGGATCGCCCATTATATTAGTAGTATCAGGCTTAGCCGTTATCATCTATAATCCTCAAGTACCATATCGTGAATATTTCTTAATATTTCACATTTTCATCATATAGCACTTGAAAAACTCATTATAATAAATATAAAAAGGTATTTTTATTTTTCATATTAAAGGAGAAATATGCCTTTATTTTGAGAAATAATTAAAATAAAAAATTCCCAAATTATTTTTAAAAATATTTTTTTAAAAAATAACTATAGAAAATTTTAGAGGAAACATCAAAGTAATTAAAGTTTTTAATGATGGGGATTTTTTTTCATGATGTAAAAGATTAAATAATGATTCCTTTCACACATTTGAGAAAAACCTATTTTTTAGAAAATGAGTAGAAGTATCATCTTTAAATCCTGTAAAAACATAAAGGGCAGTAGAAAGTGAACTTTTATATTATTTTATTTGTAAATAATAATATTCTTTAAATATTTAGATGAACTTGTATTTGTAGGGAAAATAGTGGAAAAAATGAGAAATTGTAAAATAAGGTTTTGAAGAAAATCCCTTACAACATTAATAAATTTTAAATAAAAAGATAATTTAGTGAGGGAACTTGAAAAAAATTATAAAACCAATTAAATTTTGATAAAATAAATCCATATGGTAGTATATAACCATATAAAAGAAAACATGTGGTGAAAATGTAATGAGTCTCAAATGATGTAATTTGAGATGAGAAATCCCCTTACCTTAAATATCACATAGTATCATACATTGTTTGACTATGGAGTAATAAAATTATATTATCTATTTAGTTGATTAATATACTTTTTATGTTCATTAATTTATCATTATACCTTTTATTCAATTTATGACGTTGTTTTATTTAGTTACTTAATATGTTTAGTTTACATTAGATGTTTTGAGGACGTTTAGTTCATAATCACAAAAGATCTTAGTAGGATGACAATGGTCAAAGGGGAAATTGTTTTATCAAATATATAATCTTAATAATGATATTATTATTATTTTTTATATATGAAATACAATTTTATAACCATACGTGAAATATGTATATGAAAAATGAATCACATTGCTTCATAGAGGTGGTAGGCCATACATACGCACAAACAACATTATAATTTTTTGATGGATGGGAATGATAAAAATAGATTATAAATTACCTTCAAATTTTTTTAATTATGTCATGAAAATCATATATATTAATTAAATAAATCATAATAACCATCCTTATGTGGTGGTGATGAAAAACAAAACACATAACTTCATGGAGGTGATAATCCACAGGTACGTACAAGTGATGTTTTAATTTCCCATAGGATAGAAAAGTAGATGAAAAGTATTATAATATAATAATAATAATAAAATTTAATTATATTAAATATAATTATATTATTATTTTATAATGCATAAATAATACTTGAAGGAGTTAGAAGAAGAAATAAACCTGAAATAGGTTGGTTAGGACTTATACCAACTCCTTAGATAACCAATTTGGCTTACACATCAAGCCTTCTAGGTTTAGAAATTTTTTGAGTCCAGGAACTATAAAACAGATTTATTGATATTTGATATATATTTTGGTTGTTATATGATGAATTATAGTTTTAAAAAGGTGTTAGGAAGAGATGATAAGAGGTTCCTTTTTATAAGTGAGGAGAGGGGCACCCTTGGAATTACATAAAGTAATAAATTAATATAAATTAAATTACATGTCAAAGTGGTAAGAAGCTACCATCTTTATAATCTAGGATAATTAAGTGTCTAAATATTATCATATAATAAAATATTTACAAGTTTATTAGATGTTTTGTCCCTCATATATTAGTTTTAACCCTCATTATCCCTTTTGACGATTACCACAATATCAATGTTTTTTAAACTATAGGAGTCATGAAAGTAAATAAAATGGGACAAGTGACACATAATTGTAAAATGGATTATATTATTGACCACATACCATTAAATTTTCCAAAGATAAGTTTTTATGAATTTTAAATCATTAAATAAAATATTATTTAACATAATATACCATTAAAGTCATTTTTAGGTATATTCACATAGTTTGAATTTAATGGCATAAAGATTGTAATGTAATTCAAATATTAATATTTTAAACAGTAATAATTAATTATATTTATCTAATAAATTCCTATAACAACATAAATCATCCAAAATTTATTACTTCTAGTTTTTTTAAAAACCATTTATGATATTTTTTCTATTACTTGAACAAGCATTGTATTGAAGATGCATTGGAACTTAAGGTAATTATTACATCATTAAAAATTAACAATAAATTAGAATTATAAAAAAATTTCATTAATATTTAATATCACCATTTTTAACTGAACATAAATCTTTTTATCTCTCTGAAAAAAAATATTGGAGATATTAAAACAAAGAGAGTGACATTTTGTTTTTATTCTTTACTTAATATCATATTGAAGACAATATCAAAGGGGAAGTGAAAATAAATTGACACATTTTCAAACCGTTTATGTATATGGTAAAAAAACTTATCCAATAAAATAAATAGAAGTGTTTGGGATAGTTTTAGTCCTTATCTCACAATTTTAACCTTGTTTTACCTGTTTTACCTTTATCGAGGGGAAAAATATTTACTACATTCAATATTCATAATGTAAAAAATAAAATGGAATTATTTACCAAATTTAATCATAATTATTCCAAATATGTAATAAAATTTTCGATAATAAATTTATAAAATTTTTTGAAATCAATTTTAATATAAATGTGTAAAATGTAACTGATAATTTTTTTAGAAGAATGCCTTTTCAGCTCAAAAAGAAATTATACCAAAATCAGGTATAATGGAGATGAATATGTAATTAATTATATTATGTATAATTAAATAACAATTATGTTACTTCAATATTAAATTTGAAAAATGACACTTTAAAATTACTTTATTTAATGAAAATAAATGATAATTTTTAAAAAATCGATATCATTCACTATTCACCTAAAACTAAATATTTTTAGAAAAATATAATAAAATTAATATTTGATAATATTCACTTTATGATTATAAAAATATTAATTTTTTTAAGTTAAATTTCTAAATTTCAATAATTTATCTTTAAATAAATATTCATAATTCATGAAAATCAATTTATTTGGAATAAAAATAGTTCCCTTTTGATTAAAAAATTACATAATGTTATTATAAATAATATTTCTATATAAAATATAATTCATGAATATAAATAAGGAAATAATTTGATTTACTAATACTTGGGTTGTCACATTCACTACCAACACAACATAACATAGTGAAAAAAGTCTCACAATGGGTTGGTTTACTCCCTAATCCGTTATATTTAATCCCATGAGATATAAATAATTACCTAATGTATTAGAGGGTTATATAATTACACACCTACCCATAACATTTATAAGATTCATATTATTATTATTTTTTACAAAATGGAATCATAAATAGGTCATCAAAATGGGAAAAATCAATGAAAAGGAAATTGGTTACATAATATTATCTTAGATCATAACTAAATGAAATATGAAGCATATTCCCATGAAATAATGGATTAAAATATTCTTATATGTTCATAAGAGAATAAATAATCACATTTAATGAAAATTAAGTTAAATGTAAGTAAATATTTAAAAATATTTGAGAAGTAATTTTGGAAATTAACCTCTTAAGTAGGGTTTTAAGAGAAAGAGTAAAGAGTCTTTAAAGAGGGTAAGAGAATAATAATTTCCCTAAAATAAAAAATTAATACAAATGGTTTTCTATAAAATAATAGTGTTTATAGAAACTATATAAGTTTAAAAACATTATATGGAGTGGTACATGAATAAATAGGAAATAAAGAAGTTCATTTTAAATGAGTTTTCTTAAAATAAGGAATTGAGAATGGAACTTGAAAAATATGTATTAGCATAAATAAATTAAGATAAATTAAACTAAGTATATATTAAATGAAAATATATAAAAAATATGAAATAATTACATAAGAATAATACATAGAGAATAGATAAAAATAAATAGAAAGTGTAATATAAAAGTAATGATGGTGGTCAGAAGAGCTCATACCTGGGGTCTTTGACTAGTATGGTACGTTCAGCTAATTTTTTGAATAATGAAATTAAGTTTATTAAATATTTTATTGAAAACTTTTTCATGAATACTCCATTTAAGGTCTATTTACACTCATAATTCATTTATTTATTGTATATATTTTTTCTTATATTGGCCACTTGGGGTTGTTTGGTTTGTTTACTTCAAAACTTATTTGGTATTTAATTTTGGTAAAAGGTGATATAAATTATTTTCGCAATATCAAAAATTATATATTTATTTCATATTTATCATTATAGTATATAAATAGTTATAAATCTCAATATTTGTTTAAAATTGTCTCAAATTATAAAATATTTCATGTTGTGCTCTTTTCGGGTGGTACAAATTACTATGATCAATGATTTGATATTATAAATAATATAATTCCCAATATATCTTTAAAAAATATTAATACTGTCATAAATATTATATTTTTTTATTAATTTCATTCTTAAAACCATCCATGTAAGGTAGTGATGAAAAATAAAACACATTGTTTAGGGAGGCGGTGAACCGACCACAACACATGCGATGATTTCATTATAGAATGGATGGGTGTAAGGTAAATAATAGTTGTCAAATAAAAATAATAAAATTTAATTATACTAAAGATAAAAATTATATTATATTATTATGGTTAGAATAGATTTATAGGAGTAATAAAAAATAAAATAATTTAATATAATTTAGTTGAGAATATTACCTCTTCCTTTGGATGTTCTGTCACACCCCATATTTTAAATTTATTTTTTATTTTATTATTTCTTAGCTTCGGGTTCTCTCATCGAGGATAGGGTTGAATGAGAGGTTAATTTTTTTTAGAATTTTTATTTTTGGTGGGTTTTGGGCAGGTGTACTCGCACCACATGGTTATCAGTAACCATACGGTCGACCCTGGTGACCGTGTGATTACTCAAATCATAAAAATAAATAAAATTTATAATTGTTTATACCTTAACAATAATAATAATAATATTATTATTATTGTGTAGATAAAAATAATATTAATATTATTAAATTTTGGTAATACTATTATTTCAAAATTGATATTAATTGTATTATTTTTAAATTTGTTGTTAATATTACTATTTTTAAAGAAATGAAAGGAATGTTATTAATGTGATATTATTATTATAAAGATTTTTATTTTTATATTATTGGTTTTTTTATTATTGTTATCATGTTATTATTATTATTATTTTAATAATAATAGTTATTATTATAAGAGAATAAAAGAAAGAAAGAAGAACCCTTTCCCAATTCGCCTAGTTCGCGGTGCAGCCACCCCCCTTTCTCGATTTAGCGCACCCCCATCCTGATGCTCCCATTTGCGTGTGACCAGCCACTCTAGACACCCTCCCTTCATCCCGCTCATACCACCATCCCCTAAACACTCCACCCACTTCGACCATCCCCCCCACACTATCCTGATCCGGCTCTTGACCGGCCCGACCCGCCCTTGCCGCACCTCCTCCTCCCCAGATCCTGACCACCTTGTACATGCCGACCGACCTAGTTCGATTCCCCCCTTCATCTGGCCGACCAACAATAGTGTGAATCCCCTTCCTCTGGCTGACCAACTGTGGTAACAACCCCCCTCATCATCAGTGTGTTTTTCTTACAAATGTTGTGTTTTTTCTTCATTTTAACTAAACCCTAGTACCGTGGTTGGTAAATCATGAATTTTTTTCTCGCTGATTAGGGTGTGCGGTTGGTTTATGAGGCATTGTTATTTCTTTTTTTTAAGGTTCCGTCGCGTTCGCATGTGTTGGTATAGGAATTTTCCCAAATTTTCCCTTTCCCACATAATCCATGACACTTGTATATTTCAAATTAATTTTTAAATATCATTATGACCTCCATAATTACTGTAGTTAACTTATTGTTGTTTTTTTATGTTAGTTAAAATTATTATTAAATATCTTTTTTGAAAAAAAATTCCCTAATTATGTGTAGGTAGTTTTGTGTATAAACATAACTTGATAAATAATTTTTCCTATCTAATTAATTTATCATGTTCTTTCGTTGATTTATTTGGGGTGAAGTTAGTTTTCAAGAATTTTTGATATGAATTTATTATATTTGAAGCATTTTATGTGATAAGGATTGGGTTCTTTTGTGAAAACCTATAGTGTATTATTTATTGGCGTTTCAAGAACTATGCTATTAGTGTATTTAACTGTAAAAGGACTGAAAATTGTGTTTTGGTGTTGTGTCGATGTGAATTTAGTCATAAAATAAGGTTTGATTATGTTTTTTTATTTTAATCTAGGTGTTAACTCTTGAAATTTTTGGATAATTCTTTCATAGTGGTTTTTTTAATTATGAAAATGGTTTCTTTAATTTTGAAAATAGGTTATTTAGTTGTGTGAGTGGTTGGAGATATGTTTTGAAAGGTGAAAGAGTAGTTTTATTGGTGTTTGTATATGCTATGGATTTTAAATTGGAATTTTCATGTTAATTTGGTGAAATGGCAATAAAATCCTTTTTTATCCATTAAAATGTTTTACCAAATGAGTAAATGATTTATTCAATGATGTTTAAAATGAAAATAATGAGTACAATGTGTTTTTGTGTGTGGTCAGGTTTGGTTTAAAAATAAATGGTAACTTTGTGAAGATGGTTCTCATTTTTAAAATAATGTTTGGTCCCTTGTATGGTTTCTAAAAATGGTTTAAAATTGAATCTCTTGGGAAAATTCCTGTTTGGATTTTGGGTGTGTGTGTGTTTGGTAAATGATTGAATTTAGGGGTTCTTTTGTATGATTTACTAGTTGTTTATTTTTCCCAATATATAATTTTGAAAATGTTGTTATTAAATAGATTTGGGGCATTCTGAATTAAACGCCCATTTGGAACTTCCAGCTTAAAGGTAATGTTTGTATTAATTTTTATAAAGGAATGAGGTTTGGGAAAAGGTTTGATCCTTTTTGGAAACATAATGTTCTTTGAGAAATGGTTTAAAAGTTCATATTACATGATGGCCTAGTTGACACCTTGGATGATATGACATATACACGTATATATATATATATATATATATATAGTGGTCACCTCTATAAGAGGGATATCCCTTTATGTGTTATCATACAGGGTGTCCGTGTTTGGGGTAGACAAGTGAGATGATGGCAGGTAATGTGGGTCACTAGTGTGAGGGACTCTTACTTATGTAGTATTAATACCACCATGGGTTCTTGGGTGTCTTTTACATGATTGAGTGACGATTTCTGATCAACCCTGATTAGACAGGTTGATATCCTCTGTATTTTCTGTTAGGCCAAGCAGGATGTGCCACTAATGAGGATAGGTTAGAGAAGTTAGTTGGTTATTGACTTAGGGGTTTCACCATACGCCAATAGGTAGTTTTTAATCTAGTACGTACAAGGGCCTTCTATGGATTTTTAGGATCACCCCTGGTTACTTAATTATGTATATTACTATTTTACTTTCCATTGTACTTGATTATTACCATCTTTCACTATTTACCTATTTATTTTAGCACCATTTTAGTATCAATTGTCTTGGTTTTCATTTATAAATGGAAGTTGGTTTTGGAAATGATTGGTCTTTATGTTGGATTTTAAAATGGGAAATGATGTTGTTTTTAGTAAAATGCGAAAACCCAATTTTATAGCTGTATTTCAAACTGGTGTTTATGGATTGATTTGGAAAGGGAAACTTTTGGATTGAGTGGTTTATTCTTGGCATCACTACTGAGCATTTAGGTGCTCATGACTATTTTATCATTGTATTTACAGGTTTCTTTTTCACAAGTTCTCCCTAATTAGTTGCTCATTATTGGAGCATGGTTAGTCTTTGGTTGGGTGGTGACCTAGAAAGCCACCTAGAGGTAGGTTCAGTTTGTCTTATTTACAACATTAGTGGTTTTATGTTCTATTTAGTTTTTATTCATTTATTTATTTTATTTTTTTTATGAGCTAATTCTTTCCGACATGTTATTTTTGATTCCTGACACTATTTTATAGCCCACAGGGATCAGGAATGCCACCCATGCTAGGTTACGGACCGGATCGGGTGACCAGTTCAAGGTCGAACTGGGATGGTTTATGAAAAAATGGTTTCAAAGGGAGGCCCTTGTTATTTGGGGTGCCCAGTAGTTGGAGATTAGGATTGTAGGGGCTCAGAAGGTAGGTTACAGGTTGGTGCCTGATCACCACTACTCGTGATGAGACCAGAGATACTTGTGGTAGTTCAGGTTTTGAGTCTATTGTCTTTATTTTGGATTAAGGAAAATTAATAGAGGGGAATAAATGTCATACTATGACTGCACATGGAGTAGTGACCCATGCGGAGCTCAGGTTCCCAGTTCAAGGTCCTCTTGGTGTTATTTATTACTTGGGGCGTGTCTCACTACCATGCCACCGGGTTGGGAATAAGTACTAGTTCCTGATTCTGGTTGTTTGTTGTTGGTTGTGATTTTTCTTGATTTTAGTTGGTGTTATAGTGTTTTTGGAAATGATGTTGGTTTTGAATTTAAAGGGATCCTCTTCTAAGGATTTTAAAACTGGTAAAAAGGGGTTTCTTTCAAATTGTTTTATAAATGGGTGAAATGATTTTTTAATTGGGGAAGTATTTTTTGTTTGAAAAATTTGTCTTATGTTTGGATTTGGTAACAGAATGGAAAGTGTGACCCTTGTTATTCCTTAGGATCATCTTAATATGTGTGTGTAGACATGGGAAGTGCACGTTTGCAAATATGTATAGGTTACTTGAGTGGAAAGGGATGAACACTTATGTGGTGGTTCATAAGGTTCCATGGGTGGGTTTTGGAATTTATGACTTGGATTGATTGTTCTAATATGGTCTTGAATGAAAAAAATGATTTTGGGGCTTTGTTATTCTTGAAAATTGTGTTTTGGTATTTGGAAAGTGGCTTTGGAATAAGGATGTTTTTACATTTAAAAATAAATGGTGGTTTTTGGAAAAATGGATTTTTCCTGTGTTTGTATATGTTTGGATTATGACTATGTTACCCTTGGCTTGGGGGTGTTAATTTTGTTAGGTATCAGGATGGGTAGTGGAAGCTGATGGGTAGGGAATTTTAATTTTTTTGCATCACCGAAGCAAAGTAACAACACCAACTCTGACGATCTTATCCTTGTACAGTTCGAGGACCATGTGTGGATTTCAAAGGCCACACGAATAAAATCGAACATGTACCTTGTTTGGATCTGACATGTACAAGTCTGTCACAGGATGCCGAAGACCGCTTCTTGAAGACTTTGACGCCAAATCCCTCTAGATCTTCCACACATGCCTCTTAAATCTGCTCATGCGTCGTTCGTTTGTATCTGGGTGCTAGCACGGTACACAAATGATCACTTCGACGCAGTGGTGATCATTGCAAGTAAGAGTCTTCGATTTAAGAAGAGTGGGCATAAAGATATTGCTTGCATGAGAGAGTATCTCTCTATAATTCAAGAGGAGAGAGAGTCTATCAATTCCAACACATGAATAGTCCCATGGGAATAGTCTCTCTCTCACTTATATAGGGAATATCTAAAATAACCGGTATGGGTTCTCGACACCTGTGTAATAGATATTCATAGTATAAGTTTTATAAACATTTATTTATGAAAAATTAAATTATTACATAAATAATATTTATAATTTTATCACTAACTACAATATATATGAAATATATATATTTCGTGATAATCTTGAGTCTATAACTCGACTCACGTCTCCTAAAAATATTAAACGAACCTGGGATATTTAAATCCGTTAAAATAATATTTTATCTTTGAATTTACTTAATCATTTGTATATACATGTTATAAATAAATTTAACAAATTATTCCAAACCAAAATAATTAAAGAATTTATTTATTACATGGTGATCCATAGAACTTGGATAATTCTCAGACCCCATGGTGGCCCCCACCAAGTTCTATATTCCTATTCCAGAGAAAATGGCAGATTCTCAAAGTGCTATATTGTGTGAACCTCTAGGACATTATCTCAATAGCAAGGAATAATATTTATTGGCCAAGAGCGGGGTCTAGAAACCCATCGAGGCCCCTATAGAGAAAAGGCAAAGTCAAAGAAACAACTACCTTCCTATGAACATGGTCTGTGTAATATAATCTCTTCGTCATCGATATCTTAAAAAATGAAAATGCATACTAGTGTCATCATTATTTATCTTGCTTTATTTTATTTTTTGATCCTTCTGGATTGTCTTACCTTCCACTACCATGGCCATGGATTTAATGAAGGTGAACCCATCCTAATCAACCAAGCCCGAGATATCTCTTCCTCAACTCGGAAGTGAAAAAATCCTATCTTGATCATTCAATCAATGTCATGTCACCAATGACATACCCAATACAAACTACCTCACCATGACTTCATTTCCATGGTTTTTTTCCTTGCATCAAAGTACGAAATTGAATGACATAAATTGACAGTGATCTCATGTTTGGAGACCATTAAACATGTCCATAGATAGGAATGACCAATGACACCTGAAACATGTGGTGTTTCTATTATGTGGATCTATCCTCATGATCTCAACTACTATAAATAATCAAGTGAGAAAATCATGATAAAAAGTATCAATGCTTATGAACCCTCAGCACATGATGGTCACATATCATATGTGTCTTTTAATAATGTTGTAACTAAACCATAGGACATTACTTTAATATTACTAAAATGGATGCATAAGTATTGACACTATTATGGAAAAAACAGATGTATATATAACAAACTTCATACATGTAGTGGTAATCAAAGTATAACACAAGTTGGTTCTAGGGCACCCACTTTCAATGCCCCAATTTCACTAGAGCCAACTGCTAACAAGTCTCAATCCACTAGCTCTCACATGAGAATCATGCTTCTTATGAGAAATGGATTTAGTCAGGGGGTTTTCCACGTTGTCCTCTATGGATACTCTGCTAACCATGAATTCACCTCTTTGAGTAAAATCCCTAAAGAGATGAAACTTCGGAAGTATATTCTCTATCCTCTAGTGAGACCTAGGTTCCTTGGAAAGGACCACTACAGTAGTGTTATCATAATATACAGGAACATGGTCTACACAGCCAGGCACAAAAAAAATTTATAAGATAATGATATGTATCCAAACTGCTTCATTTGCTGCATCTGAAGCTGCTATGTATTCAGAATCTACTGTAGAATCTACAACCACAACTTACTTTGAGCTTCTCCAGCTCACTGTACCACCATTCAGGAAAAATATGTATCATGAATGTGATTTCATATCATTAAGATATATGTGGAGACTAGTATCAGTGTATCCTCTAACTAAGAGTTCCTCATCTCCTCCATACACCAAGAACATATTTTTTGTACGTCTCAAATTCTTTAGGATAGTTTTAATATCTACCCAATGCAGCTCTCCTGTATTGCCTTGATATCTACACCCCATGCTTAAAGCAAAGGCGACATCAAACCTAGTACATAGAATGACATTCATGATAAAACCCAATGTCGAGGCATAAGGGATTCTACTCATTCTTTAAATCTCCTCATGTGTTTGTGGACACATCTTTTTAGAGAGATTTATACCATGTGAAATAGGAAACAATCCTCTCTTGGAATATTCCATATTATAAATTTTGTGTTCCTTGATAATATATGTATTTTGACTTAGCCCAAGTAGCCATTGAGATCTATCTCAATAGATCTTGATTCCTAGAATGTCGGCTGCATCACTTAAGTCTTTTACGGAGAAGCATTCATTTAACCAAGTATTAAATAACTGTAAGACTTGAACCTTGTTTCCCATAATTAATATGTCATCAACATATAGTACTAGGAAAACAATGGCATTATCTTCAACTTTTTTATAGACACAAGGCTTGCTTTTATTTTTGACGAAACCAAATTCTCTTATAACCTCATAAAAATGAACATTCCTGGACCATGATGCCTAATTCAACCCATAAATGGATCTCTACAGCTTGCATACTTTATTCACATTCATTGAATTGAAAAACCCTTCGATTTGAGTCATATAGATGTCTTCAACCAACTTCCCATTTAGAAAAAAAGTTTTGGAATCCATTTCTCAAATTTCATAATCATGAAAGGCTGTTATTACAGGAAATATTATAATTAATTTAAGCATTGATACTGGTGAGAAGGTTTCATCATAGTTAATGCCTTGACATTGGCTAAATTTTTTTTAACTAGTCTTTCTTTAAAGTTATTAACCTAAACATCCATGTCCATCTTCTTTTTGAATACCCATTTGCATCCAATGGGTTTTACATTAGTTGGAGGGTATACCAAAATCAAAACTTGATTTTGGTACATGGACTCCATCTTATAATTCATGGCTTATTACTATTTAGCAGTTTCTTTGCCTTTTATTACATTCTTGTAGGTTAGAGGTTCATCATTCTCAAGGACTAATGTGTCACCTAACTCAGTAACAAGAAAACCACAATGCTCTGGTTCTCTAACCGCCTGTGTAGACCTACAAAGTATTTGTGTCTCAAGAACAACTTCTTCTTCCGCTTTCTCTTGTAGGGATTATTCCTCCACCAAATCTTGTGCATCTAGAGCATTAACTTCATTGAAGTCAATCTTTATCCCACTATTTACAATAGGAATGCATTCCTTTTCTCGAAATATAGCATTTATTCCCATAACAACTTTTCTATATAAGGGTTTATATTGTTAATATACTTTTGTTTCATTAGGATAACCTATAAATACGATCTTTGTGATTCTGGATGCTAATTTGTCACATGTTAAAGTCTTGAAAAATGACTCACACCCCCATACACATATGTGTGTCATACTGGGTTTCTTTCAATGCCATAACTCATTTGGAATTCCATATTCAGCTTTAGTTGTTACCCAGTTTAGGGTATATGCTGCTTTCTTCAAGGCGTATCCCCAAAAGGATAATGGAAGAGTTTCATGACTCATCATTGATCTTACCATGTTAAGAAAGGTCCTGTTATTCCTTTCACTAACACCATTCCATTGTGTTTTATAAGGTGGAGTGAGTTGGGATACTATCCCACACTCCTTCAAGTGATCACTGAAATCTTGGTTAAGATATTCTATGCCTCGGTATAAGAGGATTGCTTTTATCTTCTTTCCAAGTTGGTTTTCTACTTCATTTTGGTATTCCTTAAATATCCTAAAGGAATCATACATATACCACATTAGGTAGATATAGACATACCTACTATAGTCATAAGCTAAAGTAATAAAGTATGAGAAACCACCCCTTGCATCGACTAGAAATATACCACATACATCAGTATGTATTAATTATAGTAAAAAATTGAATCTTTCTCCCTTTTTGGGAAAGGTGCTTTGGTCATTTTTCCTTGTAAAAAATCTTGACACCCAAGGGTTATAACTGTACCGAATATAAATACCCTTCTTGATGTAATCTTCTAAATTGATTCTCCTTTACATGACCTAGACTGAAGTTCCATATGTGGGTGATATATGAGTCATGTTTGTTGGTTTTGGAATTTATTTCTATTATGGGGTTCTTGAGTTCCAACATGTATAAATCATTGTTAAGATATGCCAAACCATAATAGATGTTATCCCTATAAAAGAGTTAACACTTACTTATAAACTTAAAATAAAATCCCATTATGTCTAAACTTGATACAGAGATAATGTTCCTGGTTATAGAAGGTACATAATAGAAATTTTTTAAAAATAGAACCAAACTACGTGGCAAGGTTAAGTGATAGTCTCCCACTACCAAGGCTCCCAGACTTTCACCATTTTCAACTAAGAGACCCAATTCACCTTTTTCAATCTTCTTGAACCTACTTGGTTTCTATATATGAATACAAATGTGTGAGACACATGCCATATCCAATACCAAACTTGTAGATAAAGATAGATTGAATTCAATGAAAAAAACACCTAAATTAGAAGCATCAATTTTCTTCTTCTTTCTAAATCTATAATTCTTCTTTTAGTGGCCTTTCATGCCACATGAAAAGTAGACAACTTCCTTCTCATTACTCTGACTCTAAATCTTTGGCTTCATTGCTGGATGATGAATTGGTGTCTTTGGCCTTGACTTGGGATTATACCCCTTTTCATTTCCCTTGTTTCGTTTTTTTCACCATAAGGACAGATGAATTGGTATTTTTCATTTCCTTTTTAGCTTGGAGAACCAAATCCAAAAGGTCTAGGAGCAACATTCTTCATATAATTCATGTTATAATTGAAAATAAAAGTTGAGAAGATTGGCGGTAAAGAGGTAAGAATGAGATTCACTACTAGTTCTTAGTTCAACTTGAACCCAAGGGCTTCAAGCCTCTTAATATACCCAATCATCTTGTGTATATGAGGGTCGAATTGGTGCCCTTCTACTAGCCTACACTTATATAGGGAACTTGCGATCTCATAACTTTCCTGCCTGGACCTCTCCTGATATAATTCTTGGAGATGTGAAAGCATCTTGTAGGCATCCTCATCCTCATGAATTTTATGTAATTGGATGGACATGGATGGCAACATTATACATTGAACATCAAGTGCATCATCTACATGATTTTTCCATTTATCTTTCTTTGCCTTACTTGATCCCTGAGGAGACTTAGATGGAACTAGGGTTTCCAGCACATATAACTTCCTTTGTTGGCATAGTACTATGCGCAAGCGCCTATACCACTCCTGGAAGTTATTGTCGGTCATGCTATTTTCTTTATCTAGAATTTATCATAGTGATAAAGTACTTATGGTGTTGGTAATTGACATTTCAAATCTACATCAGATAAACTTTAGTAGTTAGTACTTTATCTTGATTACCCTTTGAAATTTATTATTAATAAATTATTATATCATTTTAATATCTCCCAATATTTTAGCGAACCTTAATATTCCTCACTATAAGATTTAGAATACTCTATCGCTTGATTATTCTAATGGAAAGGATCCTCAAAACCACCTTCACAATCTACAAGCTAAGGCTACACCACTACTCAGAGGGTTTTAAGGTAGGCCCTAGGCTGACCAACCACTTGAATCATGGTTACTTTTATTGTTTAGTAAATTCCCAACTTTTGGAATCCAAACCCGATTCTCTCCACATATTAATTCTAATGTGATAGTAAGTTAGCTATAGCTAATCCTTGACTACTCACTATAGTTAAGTAAGCCCATTTATCTCATGAAAATGTCCTAGTAGTAAGATGCACTCTCAAATATGGATGAAGAGCGCCCCAAACACCCGGTTTTGTTTAAATGTGTGTAATGTAAGGAATTTGAGAGTTAATATGTATTTAATGGTTCTTGATATTTATTGAATAATATAATCCTTTCCTTTTTATATGTTCAAACTAGATTGTCGTTCTCACAACCGAACATGCAATAGAAATACATTCATTACATGTTTATGAATTTTTTATCTTATTTACTATTCTATATAATCAATAAATAATCATGAACTTGTCTAAAATAATAAACAATGCATAAAGGTAAATCATGAAATATAGCTGGTCTGGAGTATTATATTATGATCGATCCATAACAAATCAATCTTCACCTAGGGGCATCCATACTTGAGTCGACACCTGAATCATATCGCAGCTAGCCCCAGTGCAAAGTTCTCAATTCCCATATGGATTACTACCTCGACTTAGTGGGGTCCATGTCTCAGACCATCACCGTATAAATACAAATATACTTGAAGGCATGCGAGGAGGTCTAGCGGTACAAAATACAACTAGTGCATTGGACACAAGAGCCCTTATACATATTTGAATTAAAAGATGATTCACAGAACATAATTTATCTAATTAATTATTATAATCCTCACATGCATTGAATAAATAATTAAATAAATAAAACCATACATGCACAGTTCGGTCTCTTGACTAAGATCAGTCGGTATAAATAAAGCGTAATTAAAATTAAACTGTAATAAATTTAAATAGAATGTGGGATTTATAATAAATTAAATGAATTTAAATAAATTTAATTTAATTATTTATCAGTTACAATTGTTTAATTTAATTTTAATTCCAAAAATTAAATTAAACCAGTAATTTAATTTTAATTCTAAAAATTAAATTAAACAATCAATATAATTTTAATCTGAATTAAATTAATGTTTCGGATTCTACTTAAACTTAAACCAAAAAATTAATTAGAATTAATTTAATTTTAAAAATTAAATTAATTAAATTAAATTATAAGGGTTACCTCTATCTGGGGAAGGAGTACGACATGACTGCAAAACTGTCGCGAAGGTGTCTTATTGGCGCAACTGCAGTGTCATCGTGGTGTGATCGCGGAAAGAACAAGGTGAGACTGCGGTGTGACCGTGATGTCCGGTCCAACAACACCTTATGGCAGCAGCGTCCTTCAGTGATGTTCGAGGGCAGCAGTGAGGCGCGTCGACATGACGAGGTGCACCGGTCGGGTGAGGTGCGCTAGTTTGATGGAGGGATACTTCAAGGGAGCCGCAAGGGTGGCGACCTGGTGCTCCGATGAGCCACGAAGGCAATGACCTCCTTCTCCGGCCAGTCGCGAGGGTGGAAACCTACTGTTCTGGCCCACCATGAGGGTGAAAGCCTCCTGCTCTGGCCAGATATGAGGGCAGAAACCTTCTACTTCATTCGGCCCTAACATGGAGGTGTGAGGCTCGGTTCCAGCATGGCATGAAGGGAGGGAGGCTCGGTGCGGTGCAACCTAGACAAGGAGACGGTGAGGGGATCCGGGCATCACAATAAAGTGCTAGTAAGGGACTCTGGGTAGCCTAGGAAGGAGGTGGCGAGGGGCTCTGGGTGGCGTGAACAGGAGGCAAACCCGCTTGGGAAGAGGGGAGGTACGGTTTTGGTCTGACCATAAGGGGGTGATAGGGATGTAAGGGGGTGCAGTTCCACGTGGAAGAAGACCTAAAGGTCTTATTCTTCCACCTCCTTTTTTTATCGTTTTGTATTTTGACAAAACAAATCCCACCCCATTCTTTTTAGAAAGGAGAAGAACTAAATGGGGTCTTGGTCTCCTCTTTTTTTTAAAAAAAATTAATGTCTAAAGACTTTAATAAAAAAAGAGATGAATTGACCCCAAGCCTAAAGGAATTTTATTTTCTTTAATGGAGAAAAATAAAAATGATATTATTTTATAATATATTTTATTTATCTCATAAAAACAAGTCCACTAGAAAAATTCTGAAAACCAAATTCTGGCCAAAACGTGGCTGGATTTTGGTAGTTTGAAGAACACATGAATAAATTAAGAATGCGTTATTCATAAAAAAATAGTATGAATAGCTTAAAAATGATGACATCGATCCCATTAAAATTTTCAAATGTTCTTAACTTAGCGATTCAGAAATGGATCGACGTATGGTCGGATCCGTTATAACTGATTTAATGCCCCATACTTAAATTTAAATCAGTTTAATTTTTATTTGACTTTGAGAAACCACATGTCCCTATGGTACCACTGTTAGGTATTGGGGTGAGAAGAAGAAGCCGATGGGCCACGGATTTAAATTTTTTTTCACATCACCGGAGCAACCTAATAACTTAATCTCTGGTGATCTTATCCCAGTATGGTTTGTGGACCACATGCAGATTTTATAGAGCACAAAAATAAAATTGAACATGAACCTTGTTCAGATCTGACATGTGTAAGTCCGTCACATGATTTCAGTAAATATTTCTTGAAGAATCTAATGTAGAATCCCTCTAGATAATCCACACATAACTCTTAAATTTGTTAATGCAGCGTTCATTGAAATACAGGTGCTAGCACGGTACACCAGTGATTACTTTGACACAACATTGATCACCGTAACTAAGAGTCTTCAATCCAAGAAGAAAGAGCTTGAAGATATTTCTCGCTTGAGAGAGTATCTCTCTAAAATTCAAGAGGAGTGAGAGTCTCTCAATTCAAACACGTTAATAGTTTCACAGGAAGAGCCTATCTATCACTTATATAGGGTATATCTAAAATACTCAGTATGGGTTCCCAACCCCAATGTAATAGATATTCACAGTATAAGTTTTATAAATATTTTTTAATAAAAAATCAAATTATTCCATAAATAATATTTATAATTTTATCACTAACTACAATATATATTAAATATATATATTGTGTGATTATCTTGAGTTTATAACTTGTCTCACATCTCCTGAAAATATTAAATGAATCCAGGATATTTAAATCCATTTGAATAGTATTTTATATTTGTATTTACTTAATCACTTGTAAGTACATGTTATAAATAAATTCAACGAATTATTCCAAACATGAATAATTAAAGAATTTATTTATTACTTGGTGATCCATAGAACTTGGATAATTCTCAGACCCTATGGTGGGCCCCACCAAGTTCTATATTCCTATTCCACATAATAGGGTATATTTTCAAAGCGCTATAGCGTATGAACCTCTAGGATATTATCTCAATAGCAGTGAATAATATTCACCGACCAAGAGTGGGGTCTAACAACCCATCAAAGCCCTTATAGAGATAAGTTAAAGTCAAAGAAATGACTACCTTCCTACAAACATGGTCTGTGTAATATAATATCTTCTTCATAGATATCTCAATAAAGCAGAATGCACACTAGTGTCATCAACCATTATCTTGGGTTTTTTGTTTATCTGTCTAGACGGTCTTACCTTCCACTACCATGGCCATGGATTTAAGGAAGGTGCAACCATCCTAATCAACTATGCTTGAGATATCTCTTCCTCAACTCTAAAGTGAAAAATCCTATATTGATAATTCAATGAACATCATGTCACCAATGATATACCCAACACAAACTACTTCACCGTGACTTCATTTCCATGGTTTTCACCATGCATCAAAGTACACAATTAAATGATATACATTGATAATGATCTCAGGTTTGGAGACCATTAAACATTTCCATAGATAAAAAATCCCAATGAAACCTAAAACATTTGGTGTTCATATTATGTGGGTCAGTCCTCATGATCTCAACTACTAGATATCATCAAGTGTAAACTTTATGAGAATAAGTCTCAATGCTTGTGGGCCCCAGAACCTGATGGTCAGACATCATCTATGTCCTTTTAGAATGATGTTACTGGACCATAGGATATTCATTTAAGATTACTTTCATGGCATCTCAAGGTTATCATTATTTCTTGGGATCTGCTATGGCCCTTTGATATGACGTGTAATCAAAGGACATTACCATAAAAAAATGGATGTAGAATTATCTACACTTTCATGGAAAGAAAAATCAGTTATATATAACAAACTGAATACATGTATTGATAATCAAATTAAAACACAATTTGGGTCTAGGGAACCCACTTTCAATAGATTTTGTGTGTTTTTTTGTGTTGCTAAGAGTATGCTACCAGAAAGGTCGCTAATATAGATAGCGAGTCATGTACAGTTCCAGTTCTTTTTAAGTGTTTCTTTTTTATCGAGGTAATTGAGTTTTGTTGGTAAAATTTTGTTGTTGTGGAAGTATAGTGTGTCTTTGGGTTATTGGGAACTCTCGGTTTTGTTACATTAAGTGCCATTTTGGTTTTAATGATGGGTTTAGTATTATATCACTAGAGGTTTAATGACTCTTTGTATTTAGAGTTTGGGGTTTAATTGGTGGTGGTCAAATTTTGGGAAGGTTACCCATCTTGAAAGTGAGGTGTTCCAGAGGAACCTATTCCTACAGAAATACCATTCGTCAGTTCTAGCTTCCAGTTCATCAGATTGTTCTCTTACGTGTCACCAGTCTGGCTGGTTTAGGCATTCCAAGTCATTTTGTCACATCCCTCTGAAGTTTTGATCATTTTTTTCGTTCGGTTTTCTAAGTAAAGTTCTGTAAGAAGTTCTATTTGGGGAAGAATCTTAACTAGGTGATTATAGTGCCTGACTGTGAGGAATAAAATTCTCTAGCCATTAGAGCCCTAACCATAGTGTAACATCCCAGTTCCGGGTGCCGCCCAGAGGAGCCCCGTACTTGGTTGGTCACATGGCCTCAAGAGAATTTCCACAAACACCAGAGGATTTTGACTAGAAGCGAGGTACTTGGGTGTGATAGTGGGGAAACTATTCCCTCATTGGCAGAGTAACATAATGGAAATAAATAGTTTTACAATAGCAGAAGAAGTAATAACATGCAATAAGTAAATAGCAGAAGACTGAAAGTAATAAACAACTGGATCACATATATATAAATGATGAATTTCACATATGTCTAGGAAAGTATCCAAACAAGTCGCAATTCTAGAATATAGTACTAAACCAAAGATAAAAGAAAACAAATAAACTCCAGCAGCATAGCAAGCCTCAACTTGGTCCCATGCTCTCCAGCTCTATATCAATCAAGTACATAAAGTAGAAGGGAACTTGCCATTATCTATACCTGAAACAATATAATATGTTTAGGCCCAAAAGCATTACCCAAATCGGGTGTGAGAAAAATAACAGTAGGATACCACCCAAATATATGTGCCAAATAGCCAGTGAATATATATGGGAGTAAATAAGCAAAATGAAGTAGTAAACAAGGATGTACTCAAAAGTAAACAATCTTACAGTTCAATTGCATTCATTTTCTTATATCAAGGAAGTAGCTAATCAACAGAAGAAACCCTCTGGTAAGTACCCATAGCCTATCCCCTCTAGTTTATCCAAAAAAATATCAAGTAACCCTCTGGTTAAGTTCTCATATCCTTACCCCTCTGGTTTAACTTATAAAATGATATAACGACCTCCTAGGTAGCTCACATGGTCTAACCCATTTGGTATCTTGAAAACAAAGAATCTTTGAATAATAACTCACTATAAATCCCCCTATAGTATTTTAACTATTATCTACAGACACTCTAAGTAAGTACTCAACATCAATTCCCCCTGTAGTCTCGTAATAGTAACTATAGACACTCTGAGGGAGCACTCCACGTCAATCCCCCTATGGCCTCATAGCGTGTTAAAATAATAATAAATCCTTTGAGGAAGCACTCAACATCAATTCCCCCTATAATCTTACTACACCAGGTTCCTACAGGCCTGTGTAAAGCAATCATTCACAAATGACGTTCAATAGCCAAAGTAAACCTAAAAGTACTACCTAGCTAAACAGCTACAAAGCAAATCACAACATCAAATAAAATCACTCCATCCTAACAATACTTAGCATGGAAATCAATCAGCCTAACAGGAAATGTTAGACCAAATGGTAAATATCAAAATAGAATGGGAAAATGAATCCATAACATTGAAATTAACAAAATTTGCAAAAAGAGCCCTAAATCAAGCAATCCAAGCATAACAGACAATAACAGTGTTAAAATCCCTAAATGTGAAATACACTACTCTAGGGTATTGGGAACTTATTCACATAATATTCAAGACTAACTATGGAAAGGATAAAAACACCTACCTTAGCATTTCATGATCGATATACCCTGGTGTCGGCCCTTGAATCAATTTAAAATGTGGTAGATCTATAAAAACATCAAAAAAAATCAGCCTAGAATATCTCATGAGAGAGGAAAAATCAAGGAATGAGGCTCTAAAATAAGGAAGAACTCACTAATTCAATTCCAACGCAACCAACTGAGTTCGACTTGGATAACAGATGGCGAGTCAGAGGCTCAAAGAAGAATCACATCGTACGTTCGCTCCTAGAAGAGTCTAATAGAGAAAAAGATATTTCTGTTAATGAGACGCAACCCCGGTCTGTTTAATGAAATAAAAATAAAGTACACAGCGTGTTCTTCAAGGGTACATGACATGTACTTGCTTTAACCGGCCTCCACTTTTGGAAGTCACCAGTTCATCCCACATGACCATGTACTCAACCATTACACGATCAGTACATGGTCACATGTGGCAAGCAGGTACATGGTGTGTACTCCAAAGTACATGGCATGTAGTCCTTAAATTTCCAGATTATTCTTTTTTCCTAAAAATCAAATAGAATATAAAGACATACCTAAAAAGAAGATTTGGGTTCTTACAAACTTTCGCCCTTAAAGAAATTCGTCCCCGAATTTCCCTATAAAGGCAGCATAGAAGAAGAATTCTTGAACGACTCCATCCATTGTGATCGTATATCGGTCTCCCTTTCCCAAGTCTTGTCTTGTACTCTCCTGTGATGGCATAACACATGTACCAGAGGAACAGAATGGCCACGAATAGCCTTTACATTGCGATCAACAATCTGGATAGGATGCTTCTCGAATGATGCATCCACCTCCAACTCAACCTCCTTGGGTCGAAGGACATGAGACAGGTTTGAGAAGTAATGTCGCAAGTGAGAAACATGGAAAATGTGATGCATAGCCCGGTAACATTGAGGTAACTACAACTAATATAAAACCGGAATGACTCTCTCCAGTACCTAAAAAAACCCAATGTATCTCAGAGAAAGCTTTCCCTATCTATAAATTCTCCTGTGTACCAACCTTGATGTGACATGAAATAAAATTTGATCTCTGACCTCAAACACTAGAGGCCGTATTCGTCGATCAACATAAGACTTCTGTCATGACTGTGTAGTAGAAATCCTATTTCAAATAAACTCTATCTATTCTGTGGTCTCCTGAACAAGATAGGGTCCCAAAATAGCTGCCTCTCCTTCCTCCATCCAACATAAGGGTGATCAGAATGGCCTACCGTACAAATCCTCAAAAGGTGCCATCTTAATCGTTGCTTTAAAACTATTATTATAGAAAAAATCCACAAGAGGTATGTGCTTCTCCCAAAAACCACCAAAATCTAGGATGCATGCCCGAAGCATGTCCTCTAGCACCTAAATCGTACACTCGGACTGACCATCTGTTTGGGGGTGGAAAGTTGTACATAGAAGTACCCGTGTACCCAAAGCCCTCTATAGTCCCTGACAGACCCGAGAAGCAAAAATGAGAATCTCTGTCTGAAACAATGGAGTGTGGATACCCTTACAGACGTATAATCTCCTGGATGTACAACCTTCCATGCTCATCAACATTAAAGGTTTCCTTGATCGGTAAGATGTGAGAATCCTTTGTGAGTCTTTTAATGCATACCAAATTGCATCATTACCTAAAGGAGACCTTGTAAAACTTGTCACGATGTCCATCATGACCTCATTCCACTTCAACTAGAGAATGGGTAATTTTTGCAAAAGACCTAATGGTCACTAAAGCTTTTCCTTCACCTAATGATAGGTGGAATACCTCATGAAAAAACAAGAAACATCTCTCTTCATATCTGGCCACCGATACTGATGGTGTAGATCTCGATACATCTTGGTGAAACAAGGTTGAACAACCCCAACTGAGGAATGAAAGTCCCACATCAGCTCCTAACATATGTCTTCTGACACCCAAACACACCCCTGGAAATGTAATATATCTTCCTCTCCTATGGTCCATCCTAAAATAGGGTCCTTTCTTGAAACACTCTCATGTAGGACTAGTCCTTTTGAATCTGATAGCTTCCCCATTCGCACTCAACCAAGAAGAGTACAGGTAATAAATACAGAAGAAAGAAACGTCTCTCCCTATCTTTCATGCACCTCCAATTGAATATCAGAGAACAGAGCCGTAAGCTGCCACTCACTGTTGGCCTCCTGAAGTACCTATATCTGAGTCCTCCTGCTCAACGCATCAGCTATTGCGTTGCCTTTCTAGGGCATATAGGAAAGATCAAATTCAGAGGACAGAAATTAATCAACCCACCTTCACTGTCTCAGATTCAGATCATGCTGAGTGAAGATATACTTGAGACTTTTTTGGTCGGTGAAAAAAAATGGTATCCCAATAGATAATGTATCCAACAATGTAAAGCATGAATAACTACAACCAAATAGAGATCGTGCATTGGGTAATTCCTCTCATGTGGCCTCAACTACTCAGACCCGCATGCAATGAATCCTTCCTCCTACATAATCTCTAATCCCATCTCGATACATGATGCATCATAGTAAATCATATAGCTCTTGCCCGAATCTGAAAAAAACTATTATCAGTGCTGAAGTCAACCTTCCTTTCATCTCCTAAAAATATGAATCACAAGAATCAAACCAGAATTACTCAGCACCCTTCTTAGTCAGGCCCGTCAGTGGCGCTGCTAAGCATGATAAGTCCTATATGAAACATCTGTAGTAACCATCCAGTCCTAGAAATCTTCATACCTCCAAGAAATTTTTTCAAATGCTCATAGGAAACTACTTCTTTAACTTTCTCTGTATCTACTTATACTCCTATCTATGAGATTTCATCAACTTAGAAGTGAATCTAGTCCATCCAAAATTGGAATTTTGAGAGCTTAGCATATAACTGATGCTCTCTCAGTGTACTCAAAATGATCTCAAGTTGTGTGGCATGGTTGTGTTTAGTGTGAGAGTACACCAATATATCATCCACAAAGACTATCATGAAAGAATCCAAGTATGGATGGAACACTCGGTTCATCAGTGCCATAAAAACTACAAGCCCATTCATGATACTAAACAACATAACCACATACTTGTATAGACCATACCTACTATAAAAGGATGTAAGAGGTATATCAGAAGGCATAATGTGAAACTGATGATAACCATACCTCAATTAAATCTTTGAGAATAACCAGGCTCCTAGAATTTGATCAAAGGGATCATCAATCCTTGGAAAAGGATATCAGTTCTTGACCATCAACTGGATCAGCTTCTGATAATCCAAAAAAATTCTGAGGGTACCATCCACCTTATCGTAAACAGGACAAGAGAACCCCAAGGGGAAGTACTGGGTCTGATGAAACCCTTTTCCTGCAACTCCTCCAATTGCTTCTTAAGCTCCAATATCTCTGGTGTAGCCATCCTATAAGGGGGAATGAAAACTGGTGCCACCTTTGGAATAAGCTCAAAAGATAATTCTACCTCTTAATCCAAAGGAAAACATAAAAATTACTCTATAAAGACATCCATAAAATAATCAACCACTGGTGGAAAGTCCATCTGTGAAGTCCCCTGGTCATCCAGATATAAACAAGAAATATAAGCTATAACTCCTCCCAACCCATGATTCTTGGGTCCTTCTCTGCTCTCCTGGACATCCCATTATCCCTTTTGAAGAAAATATCCACCCTCTAGTGAAATGAAACTCACCCTACAGCGATAGCAGTTGAAAAAATCCTGTAAGGGAACTAACTAGTACATTCCGAGCATGACATCATAGCCCATTAATTCTAAGACATAGAGGTATCATAAGAAGTGACATCCACCAACCTCTAAAAGGCACTCTTTTTACTATTGTACAATAACCTTTCTTTTCCCCAAAAGGGTTTCCAATGTTAATTCATCAGTAGAACAAAAGATACAGAGCCTAAGGCTATCCACAATAACAATAGATATGAAACTATGAAAATACCATATATAAAAAAGCACAGAAGCTAAAACTAAGGAAACTAGGATCATATCTTGAATTGTAGAGGGTCTGAGATCCTGCTCATATTGGGTCTACTCCATGTTAAATTCTAGCCTATATCTCGGTTTTGTGACCCTACCTGGCCACCCTGAGCTGATCCACCCAATTATCACTGAAATCTTGAAAACTGGCTATCAGAGCTGTGACTACCACCTCAGCCTGAACGACTGAAAGAACTCCAGTTCCCAGACTGATGAGGAACTAATGGTGCTACTCCTGAATGAGGAGTCATAAATAAACCCCTATCACCATCTTCCAGTGAGAAAAACTGATAGAACCACTGAATATGGCCTGTCTTTCCGCAAGTTCGGTACTCCACTGGTTCTCTTGGGCACTGTGGCCTCATATACCCAACCTTCCCACACTGGTAGCATACCTCCTGGATACCTAAAGGTGCATACCGACAACTTTGATCTTCATATGTAGACTCCCTATAGCGCTTCCTACTATCAGTTGGAGAAGTAAAAACTCTGGATGTTGAACTGTCCTGGACAATAGCTGCAGAATCCCTCAATTTTCACTCTGTGATCAGCTTCTAATTAATGATAGAATATATATAATCCAATATGAATATATTCACCTAATCTCGAATGTATTTCCTAATACCATCCTCAAACTTCCTTTCTAGGAATAAATGATATCACCATAGAAAGGGTGTACAGTGTTGTAGCTCTGTAAAGGGAGAAAAATAATCCATGACTGAGAGAGTACCCTTCCCTAAACTCATGAACTCTCAGGCTTAATCTTCCCTCAAAGTCTTCGGGTAGATGTACTCATAGAAGGTATGCTGAAACACATCCCATGACATAACCTACTGGAATCCCACCTGTGAGATCATATCCCACCATATCATGGTAGAATCTTGAATCATATATGTAGTGATCTTGACCCTACTATTCCGAGGCATCTTCAGATGCTCAAAGATCATATGCATGGATTCTAGCTATGACTCTGTAGCCTGGGGTCCTCCATCCCCTAAGAAAGTGGTAGGATGATGATGCTAAAAGACCCACATAAATTATTCCATCGACGGGGTAGGATGTGGTGCTCCTTGGAAGGTCTTAATCATCCTTATAAATCCCTCTCAATACTATGCATTGACACCTATATCTAGGATAATGGCTGGTGCCAAGATGAGCATGAATGGAGAATCTGATGGTAGTTCCTGATCTATCATATTTGGTGTCTGATCACTGCCCTGTAAGTGGCGTATTTCCAGAGGATGTCTCGGTGGCATGCCTCTGCAAGGTCAAGCGCACACCTTAGATCAATATTATCAAGGAATGAAACATAGAATTATAAGAAGGGAACATGAGAAATAAAGAATTCAAGTTATTCAAAACATGGATACATGATGTGTATATCCACTATATGGCGTGTTCCTTTAAGTATTCACATAGGAGTGTACTCCTTACAACCTTGGTTGTGTAACACCCCATACCGACGATGTTTTTTCCTAACACACGATGTGTACTTAAATCCTCTTCTTCTTCCCGAGTTATTTTACATGACCTAACCCACACGATTCTCCTAAAGAAAGACTACGCGACAAGTTTGTGATGGACATAGCATGTAATATAATAACTTCACCAACCTATGTAATTAGTCACATAGCTGGTTACATGGATGACTCTACATGACGTGTTTGTTACGGAAACGATGGGTATTATCTACCCATCATCCACCCATGTCATTAGTCACACATCCAGACATATAGTACCTATAACACGGTGTGTACATCTAGTACATGACGTGTCTCACTGAAGATTTCCCAGCCCTGTGTCTCTGCCCACACAGACCTGTGACACGGTTAGAGACTACATGACATGTACATATAGTACATGATGTGTAATTAAGAAAAATAGTTCCTTATCGAACATAAGGATACATGGTGTGTATTTATCAATAAACACTGTGTATTTTGGGTTTTCCAGATAGTAAGCCCCAAAAACTACTTCGGAACCTAGAAAATCACTGTAACGAACATTAAAGTGGAAAATTACAATCTGTGGGGGCACATAATCCCCATGAATTAAATCTTGGAATCTTATACATGTCATATTCAAGCATAACAGTGTAATGATATACCAAATTCTGATCCACGATGGCCTATAACACCTCAAGGACCAAAGTTTAGAATTCATTAAAATGAAAACTTAAGAATTAACAATACCCTATCAAACAACATAGATTCTATTAAGGAATCTATCTCAAAAAAATGCATATCTAGAAGAATATCTATCAGAACAACATGATATAAGTAATTCACCCTAAATGGCATGGAAAGAATGCATGACATGTGATTTCTAGCAAGTGCCTATATGAATCCTAAGATGGCATACCCTAATCTCATCAGGTTGAAACAGAAATAGAACCTCAATTATATTAATGATAACAACAAAAAACATGTGAATCACCCAATGATAAAATAAATTGAACTGTAATAATTGTAAAACCATAAAAATTGCAATATACTAGGTAGATTAGCTTTTCCCTATATATGGGTAAGCTACTCCCATGAAAAACTAATTACCAAGTACCTATTACTTACTATCCCTGACTATAAGCTCTAAAAAGTAGGTCAAGAAGAAAAGAACCTCCTCTGATACCACTTTGTAATGTCCCGGTTCCGGGTGCTTCCCAGAGGTTCCCAATACCCGGTTGGTAACATGGGCTCATGCGCATTAACCTAAATGTCAGAGGCTTCTAACTAGAAGTGAAGGCCATGGGTGTGATATTGGGGAAACTATTACCTCATTGGAAGAGTAACACAATAGTAATAAATAGATTTATAATAGAGGAAGTAGTAATAACAAGGAATAAGTAAACAATGGAAGACTAAAAGTAATAAACAAATAGATAACATATATATGAATGATTCATGTCACATATGCCTAGGAAATCAAACATAAAAGTCACAATGATAGAATATAGTACTAAAAAAAAGTACAAAAGAAAACAAATAAACTACAAAAACATATCAAGCCTCAGTATGGTCCCATGCTCTCCATCTCCACAACAATCAAGTACCTGTATTATAAGGGTGCTTGCCATTATCTATACCTACAACAATATAATATGTTTGTTCCTAGAATAATGACCCAAATAGGGTGTGAGAAGAATCCCAGTAGGCGACCACCCAAATATCTATTCCTAACAGCCAATGAATATACATGGTAGGAAATAAAAAAAATGAAGTAGTAAATAAGTAAGTACTAATAATTAAACAATCCTACAGTGAAATTACATTCATTTTCATATATTAAGGAAGAAACTAATCGACACAAGAAACCCTCTGGGAAGTACCCACAACCTATCCCATCTGGTTTAATAAAACAATCTCAAGTGACCCTCTAGGTAAAATCTCACAGCCTAACCCCTCTGGATCAACTTATATAATTATATAACGTCCTCCGGGGTATCTCACATGGTTTAACCCCTTTGGTATCATGCAAACAAAGACTCTATGTGGAAGCACTCACCGTCAATTCCCCCTATAGTACTTTAAAGATAAAATACAGACACTCTGAGGAAGCACTCATCGTCAATTACCCCTATGGTCTCAAAATGGTAACTATATACACTCTAAGGAAGCACTCAAGTCAATACCCCCTATGGTCTCGTAGCGTGATAAAATAATAATATACCCTATGAGGAAGTGCTCAACGTCAATTCCCCCTATAGTCTCACTACACTAGGTTCTCACAACACTGTGAAAAGAAATCATGCACAAACGACATTCATCAGCCAAAGTAAACCTAAAATTACTACTTCGATAAAAAACTACAAAGAATATCACATCATCAAATAAAATTTATCCATATTAAAAATATTATGCATTGAAATCAAGTATCATAACATGAAAAGGTAGACCAGACGTTCAATATCAAAATAGCAGGGGAAAATACATACATAGCATGAAAATAAACCCAATTCGCAAACAAGATCCCTAACTCAAGAAATCCAAGCATAGCAGGCACTAATAGGGTTAAAATCCCTAAGTGCGCAATACCCCGATCTAGGGTATTGGGAAATTTTGCACCTAATATTCAAGACTAACTATGAAAAGGCAAAAACCACCTACCTCGATGTTGCATGACCGATATACCATGGAATCTTCCCTTGAATCGATATAGAACACAGTAGATCTACAAAAAATGCCAAAAAATATCAACCAAGAATATATCACGAGAGGGGAGAGATCAAGGAACGAGGCTCTAGAAAAAATAATAACTCACTGATTCGATTTCAACGCTACTGACAGAGTTCGATTCGAAGAACAGACAACGATTTGGAGGCTCAGAGAAGAATCGTTTTGTACGGTCGCTCTAGGACGAGACAAATAGAGAAGAATGTATCTCTGGGAATGATATGTGAACCCAGTCCATTTAATGAAATAAAAATAAAGGACACTATGTGTTATTAAAGGGTACACTTTGTGTAATTTCTTTAACCGACCTCTTTTTTAGGCGGTCTCCAGGTCACCCCACATGACCAAGTACTCGACCATTACACGGTTAGTACACAATCACCCACGAAAACCGGGTACATGAAATGTACTCTAAAGTACATAGAGTGTAATACTTAAATTTCCTGATTACCCTATTTTCCTCATAAACAACCAGAAATGAAAGACATACTTGAAAATAAGATCTGGGTTCTTACACATAGGTCTCAGGGTGAAGCTCACGCACAGTCAGAAGTTGTCGGGGGTCTGAAACCTCAGTTTGGGTTTTGTGTTCCATGTTGGGATTGGAATATTTAATGACTTTTTGTTCTTGTTTCTTTACTACTAAAGTTTTTCTGTTATTGTAAGTCCATAATTACAATGGGGGAATGTGATGAACTTGTTCTATTGTAATCCAATAGTTCTGTTTGTCTGATTATGGTTTTTTAAATCATGCATTATTCTTAAAGTGTGTTTAACCCATGTATGGGTTGATCTCAATTTAACTATGTTCATTTTAATATCTAAGTTCCTGTGGAAGAATTGATTTTTATAGTTATGCTCTGGTTCACTGCTTGGGTAAAGTTCTTATCCTAGGTTTTTCTCTAGTGTTGGGGTTTTTTTGATCTGGGTCGATAGTTCCATGTTTCAGTGGAGGTGTAGTTTCGCTCGTGCTATATAAGTAATTTGGATCGGTTGGTAGTTCCTGTGTCACCCCCCTTTCTGGGGAGGTATGTTTGGGTGTTAAATTTCTATGCTAATTGAGTTCTTATTGTAAGAAGAACCCTTGAATGTTCTACCATTATCTTGTGTTGTGCTTTCTTTCAGTTTCAATTGATTATGGATTCAAGTTATGTATATCATTCGGCTGGGTGGCTTTCATAGGGTAAAAACTGTCTCTGGTGGGGAGAATTGTCACACCCCAAATGTTAAATTTATTTTCTATTTTAATATTTCTTGGCTCTGAGTTATCTCATCAAGGATCAGGTTGAACAAGGGGTTAAATTTTTTTGAGGATTGTTATTTTTGGTGGGTTTCGGGCCGATGCATGGGTATCACATAGTTAGCAGTAACCATGCGGTCAACCCTGATGATCGGGTGATTACCTAAATATTAAAAATAAATAAATTTTATAAATTTTTATTCCTTAATAATAATAATAATATTGTGTAGATAATCATATTAATATTATTATTAAATTGTTATAATACTATTATTTCTAAATTGATATTAATAATATTTTTTTTAAAATTTTTGTTAATATTATTATTACTAAAGAAATGAAATAAATGTTATTAATGTGATATTATTATTATTATATATTTTTTATTATTATCATTTCACAATTATTATTAATATTATTATTGTAATAATAATAATTATTATTATAAGAAAATGAAAATAAAGAAAGAAGAACCC
Organism: Viscum album; assembly: GCA_963277665.1. NCBI lineage: Eukaryota > Viridiplantae > Streptophyta > Magnoliopsida > Santalales > Viscaceae > Viscum > Viscum album. The sequence goes on along the minus strand of OY728130.1, from coordinate 2,014,953,435 downwards.
TATCCCCCCTTACGTGGTTCATGGCGCATTCACCCCTTATTTCACGATTCGACACACCCCCATCCCGGTGCTCCCATTTGCATATGGCCAGCTGCTCTGGCCACCCTCCCCTCAGCCTGCTCTAGCCAACCGCTCCGGTCACCCTCCCCTCAGCCCTCTCCGGCCAGCCACTCTAGCCACCCTCCCCTTACAGCTCCACCCCACTTTGACCATCGCCCTTAGCACACAATCCTGCTCTAGATCCCGACCGACCCAAGATCCCTTTTTTGTGCCTCCTCCTCCCTGGCTCCTGACCATCTTGTGCATGCTGACCAACCTAGCCTGGCGCTCCGCCTTCCTCCGGCTAAGCAGCAGCGGCCACGCCCCCCCTCCTCACTGGTGTGTTTTCTTCCAAATTTTATGTTTTTAATTCACTTTAACCAAACCCTAATACACCATTTAGTAATTACCATGTTTTTTTATCATTGCTTCGAGTGTGAGGTTGGTCCATGGGGCATTTTTATTCCTTCGATTGAATGTTCTGTTGCGTTCACACGTGTTGAGGTAGGCGTTTTCTAAACTTTTCTATTTCCCATAAAATCCGTGACAATTTTTTGTTTAAAATTTATTATTAAATATCATTCTCACATCCATAATTATTATATACAACTCATTATAGCGATTTTATGTTAGTTAAAATTATTACGAAAAAGTTTTTTAAAAAAAAAATCCCTGATTATGTGTAGGTAGTTTTCTATATAAACATCACTTGATAAATTAGTTTTCCCATATAATTAATTTATAATTTTCTTTAGTTGATTTATTTGGTGTGAACTTAGTTTCCATGAATGTTTATTATACATGATTTATCTTTGTACCATGTAATGTGATAATTAGTTCATTCTTTTGTGAAAGCCCATATTGTGTCATTTACTAGTGTTTTATAAACTATGATATTAGTGTATTTAACTGTCCAAGTACTACAAACTATGTTTTAGCGTGGCATCGATGTAAATTTAGTCATAAAATAAGGTTTGATTATGTTTTAGTGTTTTAATTAAAGAATTAACTCTTTAAATTGTTGAATAGTTCTTTCGTAGTGGTCTGTTTAATTATAAAAATGGTTTATTTAATTATTTAAATAGCTAATTTGGTTGTGTGAGTGGTTCATGTTAAGTTTTGAAAGTTGAGAGAGTAGTGTTTGAAGGGTTTGGATATGGAATCGATTTTAAATTAGAATTTTCGAGTGAAGTTGGTGAAATGGTGATGCAAGCCTTTGTTTCATCCTTTGAAATGTTTTACCAAATTAGTAAATTATTTATTCAATGAAGTTTGAAATGAGAATCACGGGTGCAAGGTGTTTTAGTGCTTGTTTGGGTTTGGTTTATAAATGAATGGTAACTTTGTGAAGATGGTTCTTATTTTATAAATAATGTTGGGCCCCTTATGTGGTTTCCAAAAATGGTTTAAAATTGAATCTCTTGGGAAGATATCTGGTTTGGTTTTTGCGTGTGCATGTTTGTTTGGTAAATTCTTGACTTAAGGGACTATTTGGTATGTTTTACTAGTTGTATGTTTTCCCAAAAATGGGGGTCTGGAAATGTTATTGGTAAATATATTTATGGAATTTCACATTAAAGGCCCAATTGGCACATCCAAATTAAAGGTAATGTTTGTGTTAATTTTTAGAAAGGAATGAGTTTTGGTAAAAGGTGTGAGCCCAGTTGTCAACTTAAAGTGATTTGTGAAATTGTTTAAAAGTTTATATTAAGTGAAAGCTCAGTTGTAACCTTGGATGATATGACTTACACATGTATATATATATATATTGTTGGAACCTCTATAGGAGGGATATCCCTTTACGGGTCATCTTATAGGGTGTCCGTGTTTGGGGAAGGAAAGTGTAGTGATGATAGGTAAAGTGAGTCACGCATGTGAGGGTATCCTACTTACACAGTATTACTACCACCATGAGTTCCCAGGTGTATTTTAGATGATTGAAAAATAGTTGCTGATCAACCCCGATTAGACGGGTTGGTACCCCATGAATATTTTGTTAGTCTAGGTTGGATGTGCCACTAGTAAGGCCAGGTTAGGGAATCTAGTTTACTACTGACTTAGGGGCTTCACTATATGCTGATAACTGGTTCTGAACTGAGTATATATAGTGGTATTCTAGTGATGTTTATGATCAACCATGGTTACTTAATTATGTACATTTCTTGTTTACTTTCCTTTGTACTAGATTATTTCCAGATTTCACTCTTTACCTATTTTATTTTAGCACCACTTTGGTATAACTTGTCTTGGTTTTCATTTATAAATTTGAGTTGGTTTTGGAAATTATTGGTCTTTGTATTGAATTTTAAAATGGGAAATGATGTTGTTTTTATTAAAAAGTGAAAACCTATTTTATAGTTATATTTAAAACTAATTTTTATAGACTAGTTTGGAAAAGGAAGCTTTTGGATTCAGTCATTTATTCTTGGCATCCCTAATTATAATTTTGGTGTTCAAACCTAATTTATCATTTCAGTTGTGGGTTCCTTTTGTTTAGGTTCTCTAGACCTAGTATCTCATTATTAGAGCAAGGTTGGCCTTTGGTTGGGTGGTGACCTAGAAGGTCACATGGAGGTATGTGTAAATTATCTTCTTTCCACTTTCAGTTGTTTTCTATGTTGTTCAGTTTTTATTCATTTATTTATTTATCATTTTTTATGAGCCAAATATTTTCCACATGTTAGTTTGGATTTTCGACACTAGTTTCTAGCACATGGAGATTGGGAAATCCCCTCGGGTCATGCCACAGATCGGCTTGGGTGACCGGTTTAGGGTTGACCCAGGCTGGTTCATGAAAAACGGTATCAAAGGGAAAACATTGTTATTTGGGGTTCACATTAGATAAAGATTAATATTTTTAGGGCTTATAAGGTATGTTATGGGTCGGTGCCTGATCACTACTGCTCGTGGCGAGACCTGAGTTACCATGGGTAGTCCGGGTTTTGAGTCTTTTTTCCTTGTTTTGGATTTGGGGATGTTAATAAAGGTGACTTAGTGTCATGACGTGACCCCCCATGCAGTATTAACCCATGTCAAGCCTAGGTTACCAGTTCAAGGTCCTCTTGTTTTTTTGTCTTACTTGGGGTGTTTCTCAATACCATGTTGTTGGGTTGTGCATAAGCACTAGTTCCTTATTTCGTTTGTTCTTTGTTGGTTGTGATTTATCATAATTTTAGTTGGTGCTTGAGTGTTTTTGGAAATTAAGGTGGTTTTTAATTGAAATAGATATTCTTTTAATGATTTTAAAACTGGTAAAAGGGGTTTCTTTTAAATTGTCTTGGAAATGGGTGAAATGGGTTTTTTAAATGAGGAAGTATTTTTGGTTTGAAATTTTTTTCTTATGTCTGGATTTGGTAATGGAAAGGAAACTACGAACCTACGTATTACTTAGGACCATCCTCATATGTGTGGGTAGACACGTGAAGTGCATATTAGCACATATTTATAGGTGATTTTAGTGGAAAATAAATGACCACATATGCATCAGTTCATAGGGTTCCATTGGTAGGGTTTTGGAATTTAAGACTTGGCTAGATTTTTCTAAAATGGAATTAAATGAAAAAGTGATTTCGGGACTTGTTTTTTCATGAATAATGGGTTTTGGTATTTAGAAAGTGGCCTTGGAATAAGTCACTTTTGGAATTTACAAATAAAAGGAGGTTTTTGGAAAAGTGATTTTTTTTTGTGTTTGTATATGTTTGGCTTATGAGTCTGTTAACCTTGACTTGGGGGTGTTGGTTTTGGGTGTGTTTTCTTGTTGTTTGGAGTATGCTGCCCAAAAAGGTCGCTAATATAGCCAGAAAGTCATTCCCAGGTCCGGTTCTATTTAATTGTTGCTAGTTTATCAAGGTAATTGAGTTTTTTTGGGATGGTTGTGTGGTTGTGGAAGCGGAGTGTGTTTTTGGGTTTTTGGGAACTCCCAATTTTAGTAAAGTTAGTCCCATTTCAGTTTTAATGGTGGGTTCAGTTTTGGATCAGTGGAGGTTGAATGAGTCATTGTCATTGGAGTTTGGGGTGTAATTGGTGGTGGTTGGATTTTATGAAGGTTCCCCATATGTCAAGCGGGTTGTGCCAGAGGAACCTGTTCCTAAAGAAATATCATTCATTAGTGTCGGCTTCCAGTTCTTTAGACCATTCTCTTACATATCACCAATGTGGTCGATTTAGGCATTCCAAGTCATTTTATCATATCCCTTTGATGTTTTTATTATTTCTGTGGTCATTCAGTTTGATAAGAAAAGTTCTGTAAGAAGCACCGCTAGGGGAAGAATCTAGATCGAGGCATACTAGTGCCGGACTGTGAGACATAAGATGCTTCTGCCATCAGATCCCCAACCATTGGTCTTAGGGTGAAGCTTGTGAATAGTCAGGAGTTTAAGGGGGTGTGAATTCTCAATTTTGGGTTTGTGTTCCATGTTGGGATTGTACCATTTAAAGATTTTTTGTTCTTATTTATCTACTGTAAATGTTTTACTGTTATTTAAAGTCCATCTTTTCAATGGGGTAATGTGAAGAACTTATTTTATTGTAACCCAACATTTCTGTTTGTCTGATTATGGTTTTCTAAATCATGATTTTTTCTAAAGTGTGTTTGGACCTTTGATGGTTTGATCTATGTTTAGTTTTGTTTGTTTGGAGATATAAGTGCATGAGGAAGAATCGATGTTTGTAGTTATTCTTGGGTTCAAAAATTATGTTAAGTTCTTCTCGTAGGTTATTCTCTAGTGTTGGTTTTTTTGGTCTGGGCCGAGAGTTCTAAGTTTCAATAGAGGTGTTGTTTCACTCATGCTATAGAAGTTAGTTTGGATTGGTTGGGAGTTCCCACATTGACACTCCCTTCATTGGGTGGAATGTTTGGGTGTTAAATTTCAAAGATAGTTTAGTTCTTGTGGTGGGGAGAACCCACTCATGTTATCTATTTATCTTGTGTTGTGGTTTCTTTCAATTTCAATCATGCATGGATTCAATTTTTGTCTATTGTTCGGCTGGTTAACTTTCTTGGGTTAGAAAGTGTCTGTGGTGGGGAGAATTGTCACACCCCAAATTTAAAATTTATTTTCTATTTTATTATTTCTTAGCTCCGGGTTCCCTCGTCGAGGCTTAGGTTGAATGCGAGGTTAAATTATTTGAGGATTGTTATTTCTAGTGGGTTTCGGGCAGGTGCACATGCACCACACGGTTAGTGGTAATCGTGCGGTCAACCCCGGTGATCATGTGATTACCAAAATCATAAAAATAAATAAATTTTATAAATGTTCATAATTTCATAATAATAATAATAATATTGTATAGATACTAATTATATTATTGTTAATATTAATTTTTTTTAATAATATTATTTCTAAATTGATATTAAAAATATTATTTTTAAATTTATTGTTAATATTTTTATTACTAAAGAAATGAAATAAATGAAATAAATGTTATTAATGTGATATTATTATTGTTATTATTATTATTTTTATATTATTATTGTTATATTATTAGTTTATTATTATTATTATTATTATTATTATCATGTTACTATTATTATTATTATTTTTGTAATAATTATTATAAGAAAATGAAAAAAGAAAGAAGAACCCTAGCCCCCCTTACCAGGTTCATGGCGTAGCCACCCCCCTCTTTCACAATTCGATGCACCCCCATACCTGTGCTCCAATTTTCACGCTGTCGGACACTCCAGCCACCCTCCCCCCCAGCCCGCTCTGCCTAGCCGATCTGACCACCCTCTTCTCACTACTCCACCCGGATCTAGACATCCCACTCAAGAAAACCACTCTGGCCACCCTCCCCAAACCACTCCACCCTACTCCAACCAACCCCCCTAGTGCATCACCCTACTCCGGCTACGGACCATCCCAACCTCCCCTTTCCATGCCTCATACACAGCTCCTGAGCACCTTGTGCATGCCGACCAGACTATCCCTTTGCCCCTTCCTTTGGTCGACTATCAGCGGCATGAACCCCCTTCCTCTAGCTGACCGGCAACTTCCGCGACCCCCTCCTCTTCGGTGAATTTTTATTATGGATTTTGTGTTTTTATTTAATTTTAACCAAACAATAATGCCACATATGGTAATTATAGCATTTTTTCCCATTTATTAGGGTGCACAGTTGGTCCACGTGGTGTTGTTTTTCTTTCTGTTGAAGGTTCTACTGTATTTTCATGTGTCAAGGTAGGCATTTTACGAACTTTTCCCTTTCACGCACAATCCATGGTACTTGTATGTTTCAAATTAATTTTTAAATATCATTATAACCTCCATAATTATTGTAGTTATCTCATTGTAGTGTTTTTATTTTGGTAAATGTTTTTAAGAAATAGTTTTTTTGAAAAATATTCTCTAATTATGTGTAAGTAGTTTTGTGTATAAACATCACTTGATAAATTACATTTCCTAACTAATTAATTTATCATGTTCCTTAGTTTATTTATTTGGTGAAAACTTAGTTTTTAAGAAATTTTAATATGTATGTTTTTTAATTGTATCATGTTATGTGATAAGGTTTGCATTTTTTTCTGAAAACCCATAGTGTGTCATTTACTGGTGCTTTATGAACTATGATCTTAGTGCATTTAATTGTGAAAATACTGCAAACTTTGTTTTTGTGTGGTGTTGGTGTGAATTTATTTATAAAATAAGGTTTGAGTATGTTTTAGTGTTTTAATCCATGAAATAACTCTTTAAATTTATGAATAATTCTTTCATAGTGGTCTGTTTAATTATGAAAATTGTTTCTTTAATTGTGAAAATAACTCATTGGGTTGTGCGAGTGGTGCGAGTTATGTTTTAAATGGTGTGAGAGTAGTTTTTGAAGGGTTTGGATATGAAATGTATTTTAAATTTTAATTTTCATGTGAAGTTGGTGAAATGGTGATGCAAGACTTATTTTTATCATTTGAAATGTTTTTCCAAATGAGTAAAAGATTTTTTTTAATTATGTTTGAAAAGAGAATCATGGGTGAAATTTGTTTTGGTGTGCATTTGGGTTTGGTTTTAAAAAAATGGTAATTGTTTTAAGATGGTTCTCATTTTCTAAATAATTTTGGGTCCCTTGTTTTGTTTCTATTTTTTTTTAAAATTGAACCTCTTGGGAAAATGCCCGTTTAGATTTTGGGTATGTTTGTTTTTGGTAAATTCCTGACTTAAGGGACTATTTTTTATGTTTTACTAATTGTTTGTTTTTTCCAAAATGGGCATTTGGAAATGTTTTTGGTAAATATTTTTGGGGAATGATGAGATAAATGACTATTTGGAACTTCCAACTTAAAGGTAGTGTTTTTGTTAATTTTTATAAAGGAAAGAGTTTTGGGAAAATGTGTGAGCCCAGTTGGAAACTTAATGTGATTTGTGAAATGGTTTAAATGTTCATATTATATGAGGTCCTATTTTTCACCTTGGATGATATGACGTACACATGTATATATATATCTAGTGGGAACCTCTATATGTGGGATATCCCTTTACGGGTTATCTTATAGGGTGTCTGAGTTTGGGGTAGGCAAGTGCGGTGATGACAGGTAAGGTGAGTCACACATGCGAGGGCCTCTTAATTACACAGTATTACCACCACCATGGGTTCTGGGCCATAATTTAGATAATTGAGTGATAATTTCTTATCAACCCTGATTAGATGAGTTGGTACCCCCTGAATTTTCTATTAGGTCGAGAGGGCTATGCCACTAGTGATGCTAGGTTAGGGAAGCTAGTTGTTTATTTACTTAGGGGACTCATGATACACCGACATGTGGTTTTGAACCGAGTACATTCATGGGTATTCTAAGGATGTTTAAGATCACACATGGTTACTTAATTTTGTACATTTCTTGTTTACATTCCATTGTACAAGATTATTTCTATCTTTCACTATTTACCTATTTTATTTTAGCACTACTTTGGCATAACTTGTCTTGATTTCATTTATAAATGGAAGTTGGTTTTGGAAATGATTATTCTTTGTGTTGGATTTTAAAATGGGGAAATGATGTTGTTTTTATTAGAACATGAAAACCATATTTTATTCCTGTATTTCAAACTGGTGTTTATGGACTGCTTTGGAAAATTAAACTTTTGGATTTAGTAGTTTATTCTTGGAATCCCTATTGAGAATTTTGGTGCTCACGCCTATTGTTTCATTTTAGTTGTAAGTTCCTTTTGTTTAGGTTATCCCAGCTTAGTTTCTCATTATTGGAGCATGTTTGGTCTTTAGTTGGGTGGTAACTAAGAAGGTCACATGGAGGTATGTGCAGTATATCTTTTTTTCAACATTAGTGGTTTTTTATGCTGTTCAATTTTTATTCATTTATTTATTTGTCTTTATTTTATTGGAAAAATCATTCCCATATGTTTGTTTTGATGTCCAATAGTATTTTCAAGCCTGTGGGGATTAGGAACGCCCCTCAGGCCATGCTTCAGACCGACTCGGGTGACCATTTTAGGGTTAACCCGGGTTGGTTAGTGACATGTTCACTCTTATGATACACCTTAAGGATCCTTACTTTGGTATTTTGGTGAAATTAATGATTATGGTAAATTTTAAGAGGGTTCAAGATGTATTTATAAAAATTTTTGTTGAGATAAATAGCTTAAAGTGTTATAATAGGTGAGGTTATTAATGGTGATATTTATAAGGGCTGGAGAGGGGTGTTTTAGAGTGAAATATTGATTATTTTACCATTTAGGCCAAAACAAATTTAATCTAATTTATCACCATGATTTTTTGGTTTATTACTCAAAAAAGGAGTTTTATTTGACATTAAAATCATTTCATAACTGAATAGAGTCATTCAACCACTCAAATAAATAAAAATACCCCAAAATAGTTTTTTATTAGAAAAAATATATTTGAGGTCCCACAATTTTAAATATAGGTTTCTAAATTCAAAATACCATTTTAAATGAATAATTTAACTCCATAAATAGATTTTATCTTAAGAAAATGATTTTGTAAAATTGTATGTTTTATTTATATATTGATGATTTTATAAAATTAATAGTATTCATAAAAACTATATTTTTACTATTCAACAAAAATCAAATTTTATAAAAAAATATAAAAAATTCACTATAATATAAATTTGACAATATGATTCCAAAAATTAAAATTGTTTTATCAAAATAGTTTTCTAATTATGAAAATTTTAATTTTTTAAATAATTATTCATTTTTATTGAAAAATACTAATTTTATGACATGATCAAATTTCTAACCCACATAAAAATTACTTATGATTTCATAAAATTATATGATAAAATAAATAGTGTTTAATGAATCCAGTTTATGAATATAAATTTTATCTAAAAATAATTAATATATATTTTAATGAAAATAAAGCATATAAGTTCTATAAAAAATACAATTATACTTTCACTATGCCAAAAAATTACTTCATTATATTTCACACATTTATTCAATTGATTTGTGATATAAATTAATTATATGTGAAATAAAAAATTAATATAATAAGGTGTATTTGTTAAGTTTTATATTAATAAATATGGATCATGTGTTAATTTATAAGATGAATTCCATTTGTAAAGTTCCAGGTTTTTATTTTCTTCCATGTCTAAGAAATTTCACCCTAAAAATTTCATTTCATACTTTAAGATGAAAAAATTAGGGTAATTATATTTCATAGCTTCATCAGGTTCCCATTCTACTTCTTAAAAGTTATGGTTCCTATAAATTACTTTCGTAATGTGGGTTTCCCAATTGCATATAACTTTCTCTCAAATATCCAAGATCTTAACCAGATGCCCCTCATAATAAAGATCATGTTCCATCTAAACCACCTATAAATTCAGTATATGTGATGGATTTGTTATATAATTCCTTAAGAGGAATACTTTGAATACATCATATAATAGAGATATGTTTGGTGGGAGTATTAGTATATAGGCCACAACTATGATGTGTCCAAGAATCAAAAAGGGGCCAATGTATCTAGGATTTAGATTTCCTTTCTCCCTAAACCTCATGAATATCATGCATGGAGATATATGAAAGAACACATTATATTTAACCTCAAACTTTGGATCTTATTTATGATTATCAATATGGATATTTTTTCGACTCTTTGATTCCATAGTATATTGTTGAATGACTAAAACCTTCTCTACCATTTCTTCAACCAGTTCAGGTCCCAAAAACAATCACTCACCAAATTAAACCTAATACTAGATGTTCTATATCTCTTCCTATAGAGATAATTAAAAGGATACATATAAATACTATAGTGGAATGTGATATGATAACTCTAATAGAGGGATATTTTTTCCAAATCTCTTTTAAACTCCATATAGTAATCTCTTAACACACCCACAAGTTTCTTAATGGTTCATTCAGATCGGAAATCATTTTGGGGGTGATAGTCTATACTGATGTTCAAATATATATTTAGATCATGTTGAATACTTTTCTAAAACATTAAGGTGAATATAATACTTCAATTAGATACAATTAATTTTGGTGTTCCACATAGCCTCAACACTTATCTATGTGTAAATTTTTTAGTTGATCATGTGAGAAGTCCTATCAAATGGAAATAAAGTGGGATGTTTTTATAATATTGAAAACCACTACCCATATGACATTATTTCCATTAGATATATTTAGAAGACCCATTAAAAAATCCATAATGATGATCTCCCATTTCAACATTGGTATGGGTAATTATTTCATCATTTATTTATAATTTGTCTTTTTTACCTTCACTTGTTGACATACCAAACACTTTGATATATATTCTAAAATACCCTTCTTCAATCGTCCCACCAATAGTACTCTCAATGATCTCTATACATCTCTATACAAAACTGTATAGTGTACCTATGAGTTTCCATAAAATTAGGAATTTATGTTTTGTTGTTATAGTTGATTAAATTCACCTTAAGTGATGCACGTGGTATTAATATGTGATTTTTGAGATTTTCGGTGCATTCATGCAACATAACTAGGAATGTAGATTCATATGCCATGTATAAACTTATTTTGTCTCGTATAGTAGTTCATTAATTTAATTCCTTTATTTATGATATCTATTCATAATATTTTCTCTTTGTGTGATATATATGTGTTGTATACTATTGTGATATATCATTATTAGTATTAATTAGTTGAATCGATCATAATTTTATGTTAGTATATATATGATTATTATGAGAAACATGTAAGGAAAAAGAAAAAGTTTAGTGCTAGGAGGGTTATACATTAGGTTGAGGGTATACTCCTAGTATATCCTTTGTGTGATCCTATAGACTAGCTAAGACTTGTTATGATTCTAATGTTACTATTTTTACATAGATATGAGAGTAAGAGTTTGATGTTCAAATTCAGTGGTTTTAGTGGTTCGAGCAAGAAAAATAGGGAAACTTCTCAGGGATGATAGTTGAAAATGGGGGATAATTGTAACATCCACAAAATTTTAAGTATTATAAAACCCTATTTGTAAATAAGTTATGATTATTTTTATATGAAAAATGTATTTTTTGAATAAAAATAACTTAATAAATGATATAAAGGATTTATGTAAGGGTAAAATCTATGTTAACACTTTTAGGTATTATATGAAATATTTTCGGAGTCTTATGTTGAGTTAGTGCAAAATTATGAGGCTCGTAGATCCTTGATATTGGTTTAATAAAATATTGAACATATTATGTTATGCATGCATTCTATTTTTCAAAAAAAATGAAATATAACCTGAATGTTATCTCATATTGGAAATCTAAGACCATAATTAGGTCCAAGATGTATTGTTTACCCAAAGTGTGACATAACATTTGTGTGAATCAAATGTTTGGTCAAATCACATGTGAGTATAATTTATTTAATATTTTTATTATATTTTTTTTCTGAATATAATGGAATATCTCCTAAATGGGGCATCATATGAGAAATCTGAGACCACAATTAGGTCCAGAATATGAATTTTACCCTAGGTGTGATATAATATTTTTCTGTGTTAGTCATTTCGATACATCACATGCAAGGATATTATTATTATTATTATTATTATTGTTGTTTATATTCAAGAAATTAAAATGGAAATTACATATGCAATTAACAAATTTAGAATCTGATTAAATGATGAGCGATGTTTTTCTATGTGTGTTTATTTAATGGTGATAAATATAATAGTGGTAAAATTATTACATTTTTCTAAATAAATTAAAATATGTGGTTAATATTAATCCATTAATTGTTATTAACATTTAATGAATGTGGTATTTAATATTTAAATGATAGAAATGAAGTGAGATATTTAATAATAATAATAATAATAATAATTTTTTGATTATTAAAATTATTAAATTGGTAAAATAATATTTATGTGTGATGAATTAATATGTTTATATATATATGTCGGTCAAATATAAATGTATATATATACACATGTGTGCGAGTATATATATATTGACAGATATGTATGTATTTATATAACATGTATATATATGAGTTAAATAAATAAATATATATACACATAGATGTAGGTGTGTATATATCTATAATGAGGATAAATAAATAAATAAATAAATAAATTAATATATATATATATATATATGATTGAACTATTTAATATATATTAATGGATTATTTAATATATTTTTTTAAAAATGGGAATGAAAAAAAAAACAAATAGAAGAGATTTGGATGTGGTGCATGGATTAATAATGAGAGAGAAAAGTGTAATAAATTAAGTTGTAAATGAATGGATTAATTTATTGAAAAAAGGGAAAAAATATTTAAAATTGGAAGTTACGAGAGGTGTATAAGGATTTATATATAAGGAATTCTACCTCAATTCTCATACCTTTTTCTCTCATTCCCTCCCTCTCTATTATATTCCCAATTTTTATATATTCTCCCTTTCTCCCTCAAAGTTATATCTATAATATCTTCAGTGATATTAATTAGATTGATGCACCGTTGATGTTGTTAGGTTCATCTCGATTAGTATAAATTTAATCATCATTTTTTTGAAATAAAAGTGGCAATTTTTTAGATTTAATTATGAATTTTATATTATTAAAGACTGTGATAATTATAAATAACGTCGAAACTAGGATGGTTTAAGGAGTCGTTGGCATGTGATTGTCTTTCCATTGGGTATGATAATGGTTTTGTTGGGAAAAATTTGGCTGATAAATTTTTTGGATGAATGAATTATTGCCCTTTGTTTTCGAGAAAGCTTGAGAATAAAGGAAATCACCTCACTTTGTATAAGTGGGTGAGGAAAGACATGAAAGTTATAGTAGTTCCCACGGAAAATATAACGAATTTCTTCTGATATATTTTTCAGAAAGCTGATAATTCGTTTGGATAACTTGTGATGAAAGATTTATTAATTAATGGGGGAGAAAATATGCTGTCAATCAAACTGGTTGTCCTTACAGAAGCTGGTGTCTAAGGTGGCGCAACTTCCCAATGATTTCCAAATTTATGGAGTCCAAAATTTGGTGTTGGGCTAGCATTATGAATAGTGTATTTCTTTTAATTTCTGATCAAAATATGGAAAATGAATGAATTTATCAAATATAGGATTCATGAAGTATATTTCACGAAGACATGAAGAATGTTGATGGTGTTCTTTGCGATTACGATGAGCTTTGCGAATGGATGAGGAAAGGAGAATTGTGGGTGATAATTGTGGTGGTGAAGGTGAAAAGCTTTGTAGCTGTCCAATGGAAGGAAGAGCATTGTGGTGGAGCAATGTATTTGATAAAACTCTTTGAAATTATGATGAGTTTTGAGAATATGGGGAATAACAATGGTACTTTGCGAAATAGAGTGAATTTTGGTGGAAATCTTGGATCTTTACAATTTGGTGCTGATGTGGTGCTGAGGTGGCTAGAAGGTTCTAGAGTTAGGGGAAAATTACTATAAATAGGCCACTACCGCCTAAATAAAACTAGAGAGAGTTAACAAGAATTTTAGAACTCTCTAATTGCGAAGAAGGTTCACGGGAAAAAGAGCTCTGCGAAGGCAGTAAGCTCTTTGAAGGAAAGGAGCTTCATGTTGAGCCTTTAAGATTTTTGAAAGAAGTGAACATCATAAAGACTGATCTGTACTCCATGAAATAGTGATCACTTCGATCTAGTGAGCTCTGCGAACTAGAGAGCTTTGAAAACTAGAGTGCTTTGTGAAGCTGGGAGCTTCACAAAGTAGCTCTATGAGTTGAAGATTTGAGTATCCAAATTAAGTGGGAAGTGCTTTCAAGCAGATCAAGATATGACAAGGGTATAGAACTAATTATTATTATAAAGTATAGTTAGTTCCTATAATATTATGGATATGAAATATAAGAGTTGTTTACAAAGATCAGATTTGACAAAGTTTGTCAAGAAGCACAATGATATTTGTTTAACCAATTTCTGTTAAGAGGGTGCACACATACTGGGGGATTATCTCCCATGAAATACATGAGTGAAAGGGAATATCCTACTCATTATATTCCACATAAAAGGATTTTTTTCTATTGGATCTTGTGGTAATTTATTATTTTCGTACCATACCAAGGACTTAACTACTCTTGTTGAGTAGTGAACCTTGTAAATATTATGTTCCTATGGTTGTGTGCGTTCAACAGGGAAATAACTCTTTAACAGGAGGCATAGGCTATTTAAAGAAGAAATGAAACATAAAAATAAAAAATATCACTGATTCACCGTATCCCCTTCTCAGTGATACTAGGATTCTGATTGGGAACTTCAGCTTTGGGTGACAATATCCTTTTAAAACCTTGATGTTGACTTGGAAAACCATTAGGTAGGATATTACTTACCTTCTTGGGATTGAGTTTACACATTCTCCATTACATGATTAAATTTTTTTGAATTTGATACCATGATTGATAATGATCGTATGTGTGTGTGTATCATATGATATCTATTGTGATATGTTTATTTTTCATTAGTGATATTAGTATTCATTATTCCAGGTTTTATGTGCTCACATGATTTTATATAGATACTATATAAAAATTATGCAGTGATACGCTTACCTTTTGTGCTCAACCTATATGTATGTTACCATTACTTGGTGGTTGTTAGTTTTATTTGAGGAAAGTGAATTTTTGTGATATATTTTTTCTATTTTAGGGGGAGTGTTTTCGACTTGTGATGATGGTGACTATGGACATAAGAACAGGGTGTAGATACGATGGAACTCCAAATTTAGGATAAAATCAATGGCTAAGTATCAGGTTTCTCAATGCCTAGTTAATTTGTGAGTTACATGATTTATATCAGGAACTTGATTCCTAGTTAATTTGTGAGAAGAATTACATACTTGGGGCCAAAGACATGATTTTACCCTAGAACACTATGTTGGAGATTAACTCAATTCCTAGAATCCATGTATCCGTTTCTAGATGTAATGTGGATTTTCAAGGAGTGCACTTCCTACCTAGTTGATTTGTGAATAGTGTTGTCAATGAATAGTTGAGTTGTGAGTGGTGTACTTGATGGATATTCGTCTTGAGAGAAGCATGCCATACTTAACACTCAAGAGATAATCACATAAAATATATGCATGATTACACGAGGTTGTCAAGAAATAGGTGCACCAGCCCTGTGGCTAGTTTTTGGTTACTTTTGACATCCTCTTTGTTATCATTCGGTCATAGAGCCTACGCAGGTATGACCAAGTGTTTTTGTAGCCTGGTTAGTGCACCACTTATTGGTTCTCATTTATAGGTTTATTTTATTGTTATGCATTGATTATTATTATGCATATAATTGTATACTTGAGCACGTTGGGTTAATGATGCATTGGTGGTGTCCCACTAAGTCTTGGATTCACACCATATTTAGGTATTTCAGTGCGCTTGTAGATTTCATGAGGGATTTAGTGAAAGGAAAGGGCCATATGGTAGACTAATAATATAAGGAGTGTGGAGATAGTGGTGGGATAGGAAAAAAAATGGTGAGACCTACAATTCATTATTTATCTTCTTGGTTTACACTGGAAATACTTGTCACTTTTGGGAGCTTCTTTATTTATTTTTCATGTATTATATTTATTAAGTTATTCTACATGTTTACTTTGTTGAATTATTTTGTAAACTACTGTTTATTGTTGATCATATGACATGATATTGAGGGTATAGTCTCCCCATTGTCAGGCTCAGTCCATCATTTCTTGTCAACAACAACTTGTATATGGGGAGGAGTGCATGAGGTCATGTGACCTTCCAGATCAGACCCAGTGGTTCTGTGAGGATGTTACAAACATTTTCTACTTAAAGAATCTTTCAATTTATTCACCTTACCGAGGTGATATCTGATTGAGTAGTCATAACCCTTAATCATGTCTAACCACTTTCATTGAAACTTATTGATCTCCTTCCATGTGAATATATACTTGAGTCTCTTCTGATCTATATATATGTCACACATCTCTCTATAAAGATAATTACTAAAATATTTAATATGAATATTACTGTAGTCACCTCCATATCATGTGTTAAATAGTTATTCTCATGGATCTTCAATTTTCAACAGGAATAGGCTACCATTTTTTAATTTTTATGAGGAAACAACCTAGAACCTTATTTAGAACATCAATATAGATTTCAAATCCTCCCCAATTGTATGGTAGTGTGAGTATAGGTACAATGATTAAATTCTTATAAAATTCTGTGAAGGTATCTTCATATTCATCAGACTAGAATTTTTTTACACCCTTCTATGTTAGCTTGGTTAGTGTGTTTGAAAATCATGATATGTTTCTCACAAATCACTGATAGTACCCAACTAATCTAATGAAACAATGGATCTCTGTTATATATTTTTTTAGGCCATTCCTCCACCACCCTTTTATTCAATGGGTCCATATATATATATATATATATATATATATATATATATATATATATCCTATTATTTGTGATAACTTAACCTAATAATTTCACTTATTCCATCCAAAACTAACATTTACATTAATTTTCATATGTGTTATGATTTTTCAAATCCTTTATCATGATACTAAAATTCTCATCACGGTCTTTATTACTTTTAGAGTATATAAGTATATCATATATAAATACAATTAAAATTTTGTTAAGGTAATCTATAAAGACAATATTCACCAAGTCCATATATATTGTTGAAACATTAGTGATTATAAAGGGAATTACTATGAACCCATAGTTTCCTCACCTTGTATGAAAAGTAGTGATAGGAATATTCTCTTTCTATACATTCAAATGATGATTTACCAACCAAAGGTATGCTTTAGAGAAGTACTGGGCCCCACATAGTTGGTTGAACAAGTCATTAATCTATGTTTAGGGATACTTAGTAATGATCATTATTTTTTGAGGTCATAGTAATCAATATATATCTAGATTTACCCATCCTTCTTCTTGAATAAGTGGATAGGTGCACCCCGAGGTGAAGCACTCAGGAATATGAATCCCCTTTAAAGATTCTCTTATAGTTTCTTATTTAGTTCTTCTAATTCAATGGGGGATTTTATGTAAGGAGTTTTAGATATAGAAATATCTATTGTTATATGTTCAATTGAGAACTAAAACTCTTATACAGGATGAATTATAGACAAGTCTTAAGAGAATACACTAGCATATCCCCTCATAATGAGAATATATTCAATACCGATCCTCTTGTTTGTCTTATTCAATTGAGATAAATATTCTTAGTCACTGGGAAACAATATACATGGTTGAAAATATGTTTCCAAAGGAGATTAATCTTCCTCCAAAAACTTTTATAGAATTACAGGATGGTTCATGACATGGAATGTGATTTCCTTCTCTTGAAAGTTGATGCATGATCTATATATGAACAACCAATCCATACCCAGTATAGTATCAAATTTATATAAAGGGAGTGTAACAATAAATTTTAGGATATTCAACCCAAAAATACTGACCGAGGAGGAGTTATAAACTTAGGATACAATAATTTCCCTATTTTTAGTTTTCACTGGTAACTCAACCTCTATATTTGGAGGTGTTTTTGAATAGTCCTAATTAAATTTCATGATATTAAATAATGTGTATATCTAGAATCAAATATATTTTTTATATTCTTGAATGACTAATTAGCATAAATTTTACCACTTCACTATTAGGATCCACCTTAGTAATAATGATAGCATAATACTATCATTTATCTCTTGGACTTAGAGTTTATTTTCATTAACTACATTTGATAATTGTTGGATTATAGAATTTAAATTCATAGTGTCAATGTTTCTTGTTGTCAAAACATTGGACCATAGGATGAACATAGATTAGAACATTATTTTCTTCTGTCACATTAGTGAGATTATTATTCTCCCTTTATCATCTATTAACTTTATGTCCTTATCTTTCACACTTGAAGCATCTCTATATTCCCTTGATGATATTTAATAGTTTCTTCTTTCCACACTTGTGATTTTTAGAGTGTTTTATTTTCTCCCATTCACGAGATTTAACCATTTAACATCCATAATTTAACTCTATTCCCTTTTTTTATCTCCATCCCCATGATAACATTGAGAATCACCAACCTCCATCTCAACTTTAATGGAACATCATACATTTTCATTGTAGTTACCAAAGTCTCGAATCACCAATGATATTCAAATACTCATCTTTAGTCCACTAAAGAAGTGGAAAATAATAGTTTCTAGGTTAATGAAAAAGTTATAGGTGATTTATGTGATCCTTGTAAAGTTTGATACATAAGAACTAATATATTATTCCTCCATTATATTTATTATAATGAATTATATCTCCATTTTAGTATTAATAGTGATGGGATATTTTTACTGAAAAATATATTCATGAATCCTTCCCATTACATGTATTCAATGTCTCCCTTTGGATTGATGTTCATGATTAGTGTTCGCCACTATTAGACTTCTACCTATATGTGATCAATGGAAAATGTAAATTTATATTGCTCAAAGGACTAGAGGACAAACAATATCATCTAAATGTAATTAACCCACTGTTCTATTATTAGGGGATCATATGATCCACTAAAATTTAGTGGCCTTTGTCACATATAGGAATCAACCAAAACATTCTCTTTCTTAGGAGAAGGAGATAGTTCCACTTGATTCAATTTATTATTCATTACTTGGGTTAGTTAAGAAAATAATACCATGAAGTTCTCTATTACTGATCCCACTAGGTTAGGAATCTTGTTTGTGTAATCATCATATTTCCCCCACATTGGTTGTTTACACGATTCCTCCTATTTATATCCATTAAATAATATAAAGGGAAAGTTAGGGATTAGAATACTCAAATTAATAAGAATATAAAAGGTAAATTTTGAACTTAGAATTTATTACTCATAAATGGCATGTATACCCTAACTTATGAATTTATAGGTTTCAGTCTAGGTTATCCATGGTCATTTTCCCATTAGGTTCTCTAACCAACCTAGTTATATATTACATCATAAAATTATATAATAACATATTAAATCCTTCATAATGATTAGAAATAAGCATGTGAATCAACCACGGAATATCCACTAAGAGTGTAAAACAAGGTGCACAATTTTACCCACTTATTATGCACCGAGTAATGATTGATTAATATGAATCAAACATGTTTTTAGGGTTATTACCGCTATGTGAATCTATGCCAAATCTTGTATCCACTTGTTTGTATCCATACATGTATTTCAATACTAGTAATACTCTATACTTTATAATTTTTTTAATATTTTTCCCTTAAACCTATATCTAGTGTTTTCACTAATGAAATCTTACTATAATACCTATAAATAAATAGAATTATTCTAACATTGTATTTAATAACCCAAGACTCTTATTCATTTTATTTCATGATTTTCATCATAGATATCCTTAAAATACAATTATAAAATTTGTAGGCCTAGTGTATTTAGAATATTTGATACATAAAACATCAAATTAATCATAAATAATTTTTTTATTTACCTATCTATAACATGATCCTAAATCCCATTTAATTTATTTTAATACATAGGGTATTCTGGGGAAAATTCATAATGAAAAAGGGTTATATATAGAGCTTAGTAAGGGAATAACTAAAGTAAACCATGATGATAATAAATACACATGAGAAATAGGAATATCAAGATGACATAAAATATAAAGATAATATATATTCACATGGAATAATGAAATCATATAAATGTGTAAAAAACAAAAAAACATCAAAATATATGCATATTTTAAGGCAGATTGAAAAGAAAACACAACAATGTGGGAAAAGTCCCATTGTGGATTAGGTTTACTACTCTATCACTTACATATCATCTCATGAGATAAAAAATTACCCGATTCAACAGAGAGATGTATAATTCTTGTACCACTTGTTATATTCATAACACGTACATGAAATTTTCTTACATATGAGGAAATCATACATAGGGCATAATTATTATAGAAACCCATGAAAAGGAAATGGGTTGCACAATATTCTATTAGAGAGTAACCAAATGACATATTATAAATATTCCCATCCAAAAATGGATTATATAACTATTGAATGTTCATAAGTGAATAAATAGTCACATTTATTGAAAATGAAGTTCAGGTGAAGAAAAAATAAAAAATATGGGAGAATCATGTTTGGAAGTAATCCTCTTCAGCGGTGTTTTAAGGAAAAGATTAAAGAGTCTTTAAATAGGGTGAGTGCAAAATATTTTTTTTAAAACCATAAAAAAACCCAAATGGTTTTCTATAAAAAATGAGGGTTAATAGAAACCATATAAGGTTAAAATCATTAGATTAAGTGGTATATAAAAATAGATAATAAATAAACAAGTTCCTTTTAAACTAGTTTTCATAAGAGAAGGAATTGAGAAGAGAAATTGAAAAATATGTATTATTCCATAAATATAATGGTGAATTAAAATAAATATATATGTAAAGAACATATATACATAATATAGAATATGTAAATGTGAATTATATAGAGGTAATGGAGGAAAACATTGGGAATTCATAACCCAAAAGTAGTGAGGGTGGTCGGAAAACCCCTTACCATGGGCCGTTGGCTCATCAAAACATTTATATAATTTATTGAAAAATAAAAACAAGTTTATCAAATATTTTTTACAAATATTTTCATGTATAATATATTTTTATGGTCTATTGAATTTCACAATTCATTAATTTATTATATAGTTTTTCTTATATTGGCCACTCAAGGTTGTTTGATTGATTTTCTATAAAAAATATTCAGGATGTTGATAATGGTCAAATGTTATATTATTTTGTTCGATAATATAATAAAATTATATTTATGTAGTTTTTATTACTATAGTGTCACAAAATTTATACATGTCAATATATGTCCAAAATTGACTAAAATTATAAAATTCCCTGTTATGCTTGTTTTGGGTGGTAAAAATTACCATGATAATTTATTTGATAATGTATTAATATAATTCCCAATTTATATTTACATAATATTAATAATTTCATAAATATTATTAATATTTCATAATTAAATTCTAAAAACCATCGATGTAAGGTGGTGATGAAAAATGAAACATGTCATCTATGGAGGCGATGAACCGACCGTAGGACAAGTGACATTTTCATTATAGAATGGATCAGTGAAAGGAAGATAATGGATATAAAATAAAAATAATAAATTAATGATATTTATGTCATTATATTAGGATGGTTGTGATATATTGGTAGGAGGAATGAAAAACAAAATAATTTATGATAATTTGATTGAGAGTATTGCCTCTTCGTTTGGATGTTCACTCTTAGGCTACACATTATGGATCCCTAGTTTGATATTTTGGTAATAATAAGGCTTTTTGGACATTAGAATATGATTTAGGATAATTTTTTTAGATTTGGGTTGACCTAAATATCTTAAAGTGTTAGGAGAGATGAGGTTGTGAAGGGTTTCATTTATAAGGGGATGAGAGGTGGGTTTTGGTATAAAATATTTATTATTTTATCATTTAGCAAAACTAATTTTTAATAGAATTAATTTAAATGAAATTATTTGGTTTATTAAGAATAAAATTAGGGTTATTTTACATTATAATAATTCCATAACCAAATGGTATAATTCAACTACTCAAATAAATTCAAAGATCCAAAAGTAGGTTTTTATTATAATAAAATATATCTTAGATCTCATAATTTTAAATATATGATTATATACTAAAAATATAATTTTTAATTAATAATAATAATCATGAAATAAATTTTTGGTTGAAACTTTTTTTCACAAAACATTATGTTATATTTATATACTGATGATGTCATAAACGTAACAATATTCATAAAAAGTATTTTTTTACTATTCACCCAAACATCAAAATTTTTAGAAAAATATTAAAAATTCACCCTAATATAAACTCAATGTGATGATTCCAAAAAATATTTCTATTTTATTAAAATAATTTTATAACTATGATAAAAATATGGTTTTCAATAAATATTATTTTTATTGAGAAATATGAATCTTTAAGATATTATTAAATTTTCAACCCTTAGAAAAATTTCTTATGATTTCAAAAATATATATTATCAAACTACTAGTGTTTAATGAAGTTATTTTATGAAAATAAATTTTATTTCAAAACCATAAAATACATTTTAGTTAAAATAAAATATATATTCTTTATTAAAAAATATAAGTACGATTTCTTTGGGAAAATCATGTATTTCATCATATTTAATACTTTTATTTAATTATCTTGGGATATAAATTTCTCATATGTAGAAATATACATTAATATAACGAAGTGAATTGGTAAAATTATATATTCATAAATATGAAACACATGTTAATTCAGAAGGGTAATTCCATTTATAATGATCTAGGTCATTACACAAAAAAAGTACCTATGATCTAGGTATCCCTAAATCATCACATTACATGGATACACATGAAAAACTATATAGGTTGGAATGATCATAAAAATTTATAGGTCTCAGAGTAACAAACCTAATTCCAAATATGCATTCACTATAGTGAGATCAATGATGAAATAATTAGTCAGGTCCATGATCTCCATGAGGTTGTTTACTAGCAAGGGATACACGAGGACAATGGATAAGGAATTAGGGTCAATGGTGGGTTTTAATATTTTGAATACTATAACCTCTCTTTTTACATACCCTTATATTATAAAATAGGATATTGTTTCTTAGTGAGATGATACTCCCAAATATAGAGCTCCTATATCATTATTTTCCAGTCTTAGCTCCATTGTGGGGATGACTGATGCATCCAGGTCCTTAGTTAGACCCAAAATCCATTGGTATTCCACTATTGTAACTTCCATTGATGTACCTTAAAAGATAATAATGATTTAAAACTCTTTGGTGGTTGATACTGTAGGAAATTTATAACTTGAACCAACATTAAAAAAACCAATATGTCATTGTAATGTCATAACAATAATTTGATAGATAAGTGAGAAATTATAATACTTACTCCCTAGTATAAAGTAAAGATGCATCCCATGATATTTTTATAACTTATATATAATATTATCTCATGAGGGTGATCCCATGGGAATAGAATATGGTGGAATTGGAGGCAATATCACTCCCCCATGATCAAAAATTATTTCCTGTGTACGCTCCACCATAGAATAAGAGCCTTCATGTTTGTCTAGTTCCTCAAAATTAAAACCTAGATCTTATGTCATCCCCCAGGATGAATATTCTAGAATAATTATATGATAGCATGTTCCCTTTTTCTCTTAATAAACAAGTAAATAAATTAATAGATTAATTCCAATATTAGCATGAAAGGTTCAAGGGAGAAAAATGCATTACATCTCCCCTACAAGTTCTTTGCACCTTGTCAGTTTAGACCACTCAAGAAGTAAAAATCTCAAGTACTAGATCCATATAAAGGGTAATAATTTTATAATAATAGATCTGAATTTCAATATATCTATGATAGGATTTTCTTCACATAATATATTTATGTGAGTGGTCATATAACCTAAATCTTTCAATAATATCCTTTTTCCTTGAGTATTCACCAGACCTCCTTAGTGATATTTGTACTCCACCATGCATAAAATTCTTTATATGAAATTGGAAATGATTATTTAATGTGAATAAATAGAGGAAGATGTTCAAAACTTTTTGAAGGAGTGATATCTAACCGCTTAATCTACTTCCTTACCATCTATGAGATTAGAGGCTTTCTAGGAGTAAGAATTTTGTGACCCCTCTATAATTTAGCTTGAATTAATCATTCTTATAATACTTTTATTGTTGGAAAACACTTAATTTAAGACATCATGGTTTATTAATTTCCCATTTAGGTATTATTCAAACCAGACCTCAACATAGTTTATGATAAGTCTAATAATCATTTTATATGGTTAAATGACTACCCAAATACATGTATCCTCCTATATAAAATTAAGTCAGAATTAGTGAACAACTATCAAATTATTTCCTAATAACACACTACCAGAAGGTAAATATTTATTTTATTAATATAAATTATTTTTTCCAAAATAGTCATGGAGAATAACCCACATATATTATCTCCCCATTGATCCTGAAAACTAATATATCTTTTATTAATGATATGAGATATCATTATTCTCCCTGACTAGTAGTTTCATTATTTGTTATAATTATAGTCAGAGGTATGTATGGAATGTAACCAAAGTAGTTATATTGATCCAAAAAATTTTAATTGTCTTCTCATTTAATATCGACAGATTTAGTCATCCTATGAATTAGAGATTCAATTTGAAATGAGCCTTTAGGATAGATTGGTCATTTATTAATACATATCCCCCATGTGAGTGGTGATCTAGCGATAGAGGAGAATGAATTGGATGAGAAGTCTAAATGGATCCTTCCATGATATGTCTGAAGAGGTGGTATAATTTCACCAACATTGGACCTTGAAATTGATTCACTTTTATGTCACTAGGTGGGTTTCCATTTCAAACATCCCTACCCTGAATTTGGTGAGGGACTCACGAAATGAAATTATACATCTTCTTAGGAACATGACTGGGAAGGCTACCAATAATACAACATAATCATCCCTAGGAGAAACCTCTAAAAACTATTAAAAAAACAACCCTATTTCAGTGTCAAAAAATATACATATGGATGTCCACGGGTTTTATAGGTGGGATAGGTTTTTCAGCCTCTAAACCCATTGATCTTGACCATTTTTCACGATAATAATATAATCCCGATAAAAAAGATAATGTTGATCCTTGGGAGAATATCTTCACCAAGGATATTCCACATCATTACAAGAAAATATCTTTAAATCAGATAAGTAATCTCCATGTTGTCTCATATAGAGATAGGAGGGATGAATTTTTCATATATCTCCCACATGATCAGTTCCCCCATGAACATGCATATGTCCTAGAGGCTGATACCATATTCTTTATGCACAAGGTGAAATGTGTTTGATCGGGACTCCACCCATTATTCCAATCTGTGATGATATATTTCTTATTTTGTGAGAATGAATTAGAGACCCAAATTTCTTTGTAAATTCTTAATAATCAGAGTTCTTGGAGGAATTCTTCATATCATTTCCTCACCCAAAATGGTTTCCCCAATCCATTTAAAGGATACCCCATGGTGAAGATCCAAACTCAATGACTATTCTATTTTTTGACCAGTTGTGTCCTTATTCATGATATAAACATAATTGTGAATGTTTGGATCGAGCACCAGCCACTCCCTCCCACACAAAGGGACTATAACCCAAGGTGTATCCATCAAAATTATCATCATCCTCAATGAAATTCCCTTTAACACAAATTTATTTTCAGATAGTTTTTTGATGGTGCTTTATCTTAAAAAATGGTTGAGTTTTAGGACATGGTGTGTGGTTGAGAACATTTGTTAGTAGAAAAAATAATACTTCTATGGGGCCATGATCTCTATAGAAGCCAACATCATAACTATGTACACCCTTCCTCACTGGGCCATATTACCCATGAGCCTGAAATTCCCTTCCCATTGGTCCATATTGCCTTTGATACCCTCTATTCACCTTCACTAGAGAAATATTCCATGTGATCCATCTTTATGGGGTCATATTACTCATGAAATCTATTTCATCCTTACTCGATCGTCTATATCCTCCATGATTATAAACATCCTTCCATTAGGGCTATATTTTATGAGAACCTTTTTGATTAGGATGTATTCCTAATGAGGGAATATCCTTCTCAGTGGAATATATCTATATTATCTAAACTAGCCATATATATCCTAAGGAAATATTCCCTATGAAAAAACCCTTTCTCATTGGTACATAATCTATTTGAGGTCAACTATAAATGACCGCTCATGCATAAGTCCCACACAAACCATTATTAGGAAACATTCACCGAAAAGTACACTCTATATGACTTTAAACTAATTTTAATTGGTCCTTCTCACATGACCATAAACGTTATATTTTTTCCTGCTAAGTGGAACAAAAATATGTAGTTTATAATTCCCTTTATTGGGATAAATAATAATAAATTCTTAGGATCCCATTCCAACACAATAAACATGTACCACCTCCATGGATGGTAATAAATTCCAGAGCACCCAACTATATAGATTTAAATAGGAACATAACCAAGTTTAATAGAGAAATATAGAGAACCTATGATACATATAGATATTTAAATTGATAGAAAATGTTTGATATATACATATTTTTACATCAATGCATATAGACAATCATTTATTCACACAAAGGTAACTAGTCACATACTGGGATTTGGGAAGGATTAAATACATAAGAGATTATTTAAGTAGTAAATAATTCCACCCTAAAGGGTGTGATGATATTTAACTCCAATTATATTGACCATTGCAGAACCCAATTGTCCCTGATAATGTCTCAATGATCACTTTAATTTAGAAATAAGGTCTACATTAACTCAATAAAGGCAGGCACATTACTTGACATAAAGATCATTCAAACCAATTTACTTCCCAACATCCAATTTAACAATATTTATAACTTTTTTTTATACTTATAACTATTTATATGTTCATCATCATCATCTTGGAATATTTACATAAAAACTTTTTTTTGAGATAATTTTATACCAAAATACAGCTCCTTACATTATATTTCTTTACCAACATACCCTATAGTCTTTTAGGATATAAATTAACTCTCACTTATGAATTTCAATAGTATAGTATTTTATTTTTTTACCTATTTAAATTATTCAATTTAAAAAATACTCCCATTAGACTCTTAAAATATATGTTTTATCTAAAATATATTTGTAAAAAAACTCATTTGTGTTAAGAAATAACACTTATATCCAATTAGTGAGAATATTTAAAAAATAAACTATTAACAACTATATATTATATAGTATTTTATGTGTTTGTAAAAATACTTTCAAGAAGAATATTTATTTTTAAAAAATTCCAACGTTGAGTGGTAAAAAATATTTCTTTTATATTTTATTAAATAACTTGGATAAACACTTTTATCCGGGATAAAACCCAATTTATCATTATATTATTTTTCAAACCCTATCATAGAACTTGATCAAATCATAACCATGTGTATCAAAACTATCATCTCATTTAATTGTATTAAAAATTGTTTATAATAACTCCTCTTATCATATAAGAGGAAAATAAGATTAGAAATTTTCAATATTTGTCTTAATCCACTAGACCATTAATATAATCCACCATATGCAACACCTTTACATAGTATCACATTTCTTCATCAATATAATTCATAATACAAGCTCCAACCATCAGCTCTTCAACAATTTTGAATTCTTATACATATATATATTAATTTTTTAATATATAGATCGTATCATATACTCTTTAAAATATTAAAAATTAATTATTCAACATTAATAATGGATTTGGACTCTCCATAAATATTATTGAAACCATTTATATATTCATGTAAATTCCTCCTTCATTTACATGTCTTTCCAAAATAGAAGAAATACTATTTTGTCCTGACTCCAAGCTTTTGGTTTCAATGGATTCAGCTATCCAGTTAAATATACACTATTTTAATTTCCAATAAACATTTTATTTTTTCCAATTTAAACTTTTACCCCTTGTATTGATAATAAAACACTCTATTCTGGATGTAACTAAAAAAACATTTATAAATAAAATTCCTTTTATAGTTTAAATAAATATATTATTATGTATTATGATTATAAAAAGCATTCACTTTCTTAGTTTTATTATATCCTATCATAATTAAAATAATATTAAACATCATAACTATTGATAATATAGCCATTGAACAATGATCACTAGATTATTATAAATAAAAGGGTTTGAAAAATCTAATTGATACAGAAAAATGAATTGATAGACTTAAATAGTTGGATCATACCCTATAAATCCCATTTATTAGAGTTTCCAAGGGAGACAAAATTACAGAGTTTTCTCCTTAATTAATCCCATGTCCAAATCAAAAAACTAAAGCATGATTGAAAATTTTTATAGGATAATTTCTAGCTCATTTAGATCACAAACCAAATTGTGTATGCTGATCAACCCTATGATAGCCTCAACATCACGCACCATACAATTATTGAGTTTTCTTTTGTAATAAAAGGTTATGCATCAAGAACCAAAAATATGAATATTTTATTTTATTTTCAATAGAATAACGTCTATATTTACTTCTTATTATTATTACTTAATAAATGTTTTTTATTTTGATATAATACAAAACAAATTGTATTTTTGGGTAATATTTAAATTAAATTAAGACATTTATTTTGATGAGTTAATGGATTTTTGAAATAAATAATATTTTAATAAAATATTATTATAAAATATTTTTCATTAAATATAAATTATCATATAATTTTTGGTATTTCAAAATATGATTTTTATAAGGGCTCGAAAATTGTTATTGTCAAACAACCGTGAATTTCTCAATAAATGTCAATTAAATTTTGAAAGTGAAAAGTAAAATATTTAGAAAATTATTTTGATAAAATAAATATTATTTTTGGAATAATAACATCAAAATTATTAAACGGTGAATTTTTCATAATTTTCTGAGATAGTCAAATTTTCAGTTAAAAATAAAATATAGTATAAATATACGGTGTGTATTATGACATCATAATGACCCAAACTTTAAGTAATAAATTATATAAATGGTATTTGAGACTAAATATATGTCTTCTCTTAATAAAAGTTATTTTTATGTGATTTTATTAATTTTTTAAATCCTTTACAAATCCTCAAAAAGAAATATTTTATTTTATGGTTCTAAAGACATTTATTTAAGAACATGACTCACTTCCACATCATTAAGGGTAATATTTTAATAATTTCATACCATATCCATATAAAATAATTAAAAAAATACTATTTGGTAGAAACCATTGGAATAAACCATGTAATGGTTTTTTTTTGATTAATTTATTATATAGAGTCCAAAATCTATGTTTGGGAAATAGTAAAGAACCCCATATTTTTCTTATATTAAACCACTCAATATCCCATTAATCTTCAACCAAAGATCATAAATCACGTTATTACTCTTAAAACCCCACTCTAAAGTCCTTTCAAGGTGCTCCAATCTCTCTAGAAGCTACTCTCAATCTTTTTGAGTCACCCTCTCAAGGTAAGGGATCCTATCATTATCCTCTTTATTTAAGAATCTTCTTCATTTTATGCCTCTTATTTAAAATTACTAATGTTGGGTTATGTTTTTACAAATCAATATTACATACCATTTTATTTAAAAATGATATATACCCATTATTATCTCATTAACCATTTTATGAAACATTATGTACTTATGTTATGCTACAGAAATTTCACTGTGATTTTCCCATGCCAAACCTTTTTATTGTGAATACTATCACTATTTACACTCAAGGGTATTCACCTAGAGATAACTATACATATTTTATTTGCGATGTCCCTATAACCTAAAGTCCTTAATCATGAGATTAAATGTGATTATATAGGTTCTTATGTTATATGATCTATGTGGTATACTTATGCATGTACATGATATGATAATGCTGGGTGTGCCCAGATAGTGTTCCAATGCATTGGGTAATGTCGTAGTCTCAAGATATGTCATTCAAGGGATTAAAGAGTGAACCTAATCCACTAACGAACATTTTCAACCATTTTATGGTGTTTTTATAGTTATCCTTGACCTATGTTATGATTTCATGTCTAAATGAGTTTCCATATCGCCATGTTTTCTTTATGTTATCATACTTTATCACGCGTCATTGTTCATGCTCATGCTTCTAACCCTTTTTATGACTCATTTTATTTCCCATTGTTTAATATGTAATAATTTATTCTTGTTATGACATGTTTATTCCCTTACTAGGATTTATAGCACACCCATTTCTCATGTATATGCCCAGGTTATCCCATGTGGTTTTAAATACGATGAAATATTATGAGTATGTTAAGGAAGGTTTCAATAATAATGATGTACCCGATGTTTTAAGTTGTTGTGTAATTTACCAAATTCCCAAATATACTATACTTTGAGATATTCTAGGATGTATTATGTGTAATATTATGTAATAAATCATGAATTATTGTTTAATAAAGACATAGGTTGTGATAGTTGGTATCAAAGGAAAGTTTAGTTATTTTTGGGATTATGATTAAAAAAATCCCAAGAGTGCTTTAAGTATAACACTAAACACAATAATACATACCTATATTTTGGTAAAGTATAGATTAAGTGGTTTTTTAGAAAATACATTCCTATCTACATAATATAAGTGGATGTGGCTCTCGAATAGATGCACTTATGGGTAAAACTTGATAACCCCACATTGAGTTAGACTCGATCAAAAAATACTACACAAAAATAAGCCTTGATACACACATAGTTTTAGGTTACCAATTGATATTATTTGGAAAATTTTAAAAGTTCATTGTGAACCATTATTATAGGAAAAAATTCAAATAAGTGTCTATGATAGAAAATAGTTCATAAATAACACATATTGAGGCCTAGAAATTTATAAGTTAAATAAGAAAATTTTATTTTTATATTATCCATTTAATGTCATTGGATTCCAATATATGTGTTTTGTTGTTAAAAAATAATCATCCATAATTTTTTCCTTTATTCAATCCAATGGATTAAAGTAGGAGGAACCGAGTAAAACACCAATTAGAATAGAAATGTGATGATTGGACAAATGATATTCCCAACCAAATAGGACTAGTAATTGAGAAATTTGTGATGATACTCTCTCAGTTGAATCAGATTCTAAATTGAAACCTAAATCAAGAAAAATGCCCAAATCCCCCTAGGAAATAAAAATCTACTATTGAGACCTTTATAAGAAAAAGGACTTATAATTTCAGTGGATCATTCCATCCCTTAATTGTGGAACAATTGATCAACTCCATTAAGAAGATATTCTATATCCTTTGATGTTTTTTTTATCAAGATAATATTATACTAGATTTTCTATATATAGATAGAGAAGATGATTAGTGATGGGAATTGATCAAGAATATGAATCCTGAGGAAGATATCAAAGCGATGGGGTGGAAGTAATTATATATATATACGTATTTTTGATAAATATTTTCGTCACAATATCCAACTTAAAATAAAAAGGAATTTCATTTACCTCATGATAAAAGGAGATGAATACATTTGGATGTATGAGGAAAACTTCACAATATATTTCTAATATACCTCCAGCTTTATTGTTATTACCAAATGAAAATTTGGTTGATTATTTTTCAGGATAAAACCTAGTGTACAAAAATCCATGGTGATATGAGACTTTAATAGCTATGAGGAAATTGTTTGATATTCCCTCAAATTTCAAATGAATATTGATGAACGTCAAGGATATCATGGGGATATGAAGTGGAAAGTGAAGTTTAATTCTAGTAGTGTTATGAGAAAATCTAATAGTTGTATGAAATGTTAACTTCCCACCTGTCAAAAGTGTGGAAAGAAGTACCCTAGAAATTTCCTAAAGGGGATGAGAAAATGTTTTAGGTGTGAGATGGAAGGGAACCAAACTTGCGATTGTTGATAGGAGAAACCCACCAATGTAATGTAAGAGAGTAATGATCCTATAATCCATCATCCTTTTGACTAATGTTTCAATTGCAAAGAATAGAGAAAATTTTGAAACCAATTCACTAATCCAAGGGTTTAGTAACAATTACACCAGTTATTAATTCAATAATAAATAATGTACTATTTTATTATAGTTCTATGAATTACTTTGTATCACAAAATTTTAGTAGAACTATTCAAACACTTCCCAAAATCATGAAAGTAGAGCTGTCAGTGAAAACAGTGAATGGGTAAATTATTAAATCCCAAGTATACTACTCCTCCACTGTAAATGTTTTTGGACTAAACTTCCTAGAGAACATTGGGATATGTACTTTAGTATAATTTGATGAAATTATGGTTATGGTCAGATTTCCTTATATAGATCAAATATAGATTTCTATGAGAAGGAAATCACTGTCTGTATCATGAATCATCCCTTGATTCTGTACAAGTGAAAGGATGAGGATGAATATTCTTTATTAATAACATATATGGGTATTATTGTCCTTTGAGAATGTGTATCTATCTCAAATTATTGAGTATAAGGAAAAGATCATCCTTAAAGACATTCCCATTGTAAGGTAATACACTTACATGTTTCCTAAAGAATTACTTTTTCTTCCTCCTAGATGAGAGATTAAATTTTCAATCTAGATTATAATTGGTCCATTTATATTATCCAAGACTTTATATAGAATGGATTTTGGGTAAATTTAGAAAATTAAGAGAAAACTACTAAAGAATCTGGATAAACGGTTCATAAGCCAAAGTGCTTCACCTTAGGGTGCACCAATCCTCTTTTTCATGAAGAAGGATTGGTCAATGTTCCTTTGTATTAATTATAATGATATAAATAATATCATAATAAAGAAAAATCACCCTCTTACATTGATTGATGAAGTGTTCTATCAACTATGTGGAGCCCAATACTTCTCTAAGGTGGATCTGCAGTTGGGGTATTATCAAGTAAGGGTGAAGAAGGAGGATATCCCCAATATTTCTTTCTATACAAGGTAGACACACTATTAGTTCATATTAATACCCTTAAGACTTACTAATTATCTTGAAATATTCCTAGAATTGATGAATAGAGTCTTTAGAGATTAAATAAAATTATTTATGGTAGTATTTATGGAATATATTCTAATATAATCCAAATTTAAGGAGGAGCATGAGGAGAATCTCATCACTATACTAATAACCTTAAAAAATGAGAATATTTTTGAAATGTATAGAAAATGTGAGTTTTGTTTGAAGGAAGTCTCATTCTTAGGTAATATTATCACAAGAGGATATTCATAGCCCCTTAAAAGTTAAAGGCAATTGAAGGATAGAAAAGGAAAACATTTATCATATAAATCTAGAGTTTTTTTAGATTATATAGGTACTATCATCAATAAGTGATAAATTTATCTCCATTTTCAAACAATCTAACAAAAATAACTTGGAAGGGATTCAATTTTTTTTGAATGATGAATTTGAAGAGGGATTTAAGGAGTTGAAAAAGAGTCTTAGCATCACCCCTGTAATTATGATACCTACAATTTGGGAACTTTTTAGGGTATACAATGATTCTTTGAAGAAGGTATTGGGTTGTGTGTTAATATAAAATGAAAAAGATATAGAATATGACCCAAGGAAATTAAAATTTTACAAAAACAACTTCCCAGTTCATGATCTGGTGCTAGCGGTAGTGATCTTCATGTTAAAAATCTTGCACCATTATCTCTTTAGGGAGAATTTTGAAATATATATGGATTATAAAAATCTCAAGTATATATTTACACTGAAATATCTGAATATATTCCAATGAAGAAGGTAATAGATGATTAAGAACTATAACTGATCAATCCACTTCCATCATACAGAAATAATCCACGTGGAAGATTCTCTAAGTCGAAAGGATCAAATTTTTTTTATCATTGATGATAATTGAGAAGGATATGATCTTTTTAGACTTGAAAAGGATGGGTATGAGAATAATAAATAAAGGAACATTATAAATCCTTTCAGAAATTATTTCTCAACCATCCAATTGGGATAGGATAAAGGATGATTAAAGAGATGATGTGGTAATTCAGAATAAAGTGCAAGATATAAGAATAGGAGAATTTTCACAAATCAAAATTAATGAAGAAGGAGTTATAAAAT
The DNA here is from genome assembly GCA_963277665.1 of Viscum album. Lineage (NCBI taxonomy): Eukaryota > Viridiplantae > Streptophyta > Magnoliopsida > Santalales > Viscaceae > Viscum > Viscum album. The sequence goes on along the minus strand of OY728130.1, from coordinate 2,014,919,214 downwards.
TTTGGGTCTGGACTTTTTGTTCCATCAAATCTTGAGTTAATTATGGAGCTATTATATGATGCACACAACTCGAGCTTCTCTATCCATCCTTGAAGCAAAAAAGATGTATCGAGATCTATGGGAGAACTATTGGTGGGAAAATGTGAAGAATGATATTATAGAATATACATCAATATTTATTTTATTTCACCAAGTGAATGTGGAAATGAAAAATTCAAGGGGATGATGCAATAATTACCCATTCCTACATGGAAATAGGAAAACATAAATATGGAAATTTTCAATAGTATTTTTAAGAAATTAGGAGGAAATACTTCTATATGAATCTTTTTGGATTTAATTACAAATTCTAATAACTTCACTACAATCCGATATGACTTCTTACTCGATCAAATAGCATGGATATACATTAAAGAAGTGGTAAGGCTTCATGGAACACCACTGTTGATTATATCTGATCGAGATCCAATATTTACCTCTAAATTCTAGAAGATTATCCAAAATGATCTAAATAATTAGTTGAACTTCATTATAACTTATCACCCTTAAAATAATTTCTAATCCGAGAATACTAACGAGAAACTCATGGAAATGTAGAGAGAATTATCAATTGAATTTAAAGGAGGAAGGGATCAACATCTTCCCCTATTTGAATTCTCATACAATAAAATTTTTCACACAATCATCCAAATGTATCCCTATGAATACATTTATGGGAAGAGGTTTAGAATATGTACATGATGTGATAAAGTTGGGGAAAAAATTATATTTCCAAAAATTGTTGAGGAAATGGTGGAAAAGTACAATACCATTCAACAACATCTTAAGGCTTCTCAGAGTTAAAAAAAGATCCATGCTAACAATAATTGACAAGACTTAGATTTTGAGGGTGGAGATAAGATATTCATCCAAATATCTCCATGGAATAAATCCATGAGATTTATGAATAAGGGAAAGATTAGTTCAAGATACATTGAACACTTTGATATCCTTGATCGCATCGAAGAGGTAGCCTATAGACTAGCACTCCCACCTAACTAATATCTATTACAAGATGTGTTCCACATATCACTCTTGATAAAGTACATAAAATAATCATTACATGTTATGATTCCATAGGTCGAACCATTGGAGAATTATCTTTCATATTAGGAGTAGTCAATGAAGATCTTAGATCAGAGAGACAAAGTTTTGCGAAATAAAAAATGAACCTGGTAAAAGTGCTATAGAGAAACCAATAGTTTGAAGAAGTAATGTGGGAACTATACGAGGTGCTGAAAGATAGTTACATTCATCTATTTTAGTCTATGAAATGAAAAATTTTCAGATGAAATTTCTGAAGGGGGAAGATTGTAATGACCTGAACATTTATAAATAAAATTTTCTTTATGGTTAAATTAAATGTCTTATTATGCATTATGTTTATAGAAAAAACATGAATTTCCTTGGTTTTATTATATCCTATAGTATTTAAAATATATTTAATAATCATAAATTTTGATAATATAGTCATTGAACCATGGTCATATGATTAGTATAAATAACTGGTTTTGATAAATCCAATTAACATAGTCAAAGGAAGCGATGACCTAAATAAGTAGGATCATACCATATGAATCCCATTTATCTGAGCATCCAAGGGAGATATCATCACTGGGCTGTTATATTGACCAAGACCATTTTGAGATCCAATAACTAAATCCCAAGAAAAATCATTTATGTGAGGAGTTCAAGTTCATCGAGATCCAGACCCAAACCATGTAATCCAAACCACCCCAGGTAAGTCTCACCATCATGCACATTACCCTCAGGGTTGTTTCTGGTGTAATAAAAGTATATTTATAAAGAAATAAATATTATGAATATGTATATTTTATTTTCAATATAATAATGGTTATAATTACTTATTATTATTGTTAGTTTATAAATAATTTTTATTTTGATACAATAAAACCCAAATTGTATTTTTGGGTAATATTAAATTTCAATTAAGACATCTATTTTTTTTTTAATTAATAGATTTTTAAAATAAATATTTGTTTTATATAATAATATTATTAAATAATTTTTATTAACTATAAATTATCAAATAATTTTTATGATTTCAATTGTAATTTTTATAAGGACTTGGAAACTATTTATGTCAAAAAACCTATAATTTCTCAATATATGTCGATTCTGTTTTAAAATTGAAAATTTAAATATTTAGAAAATTATTTGGATAAAATAAATATTTTTTTGGTATCATAACAAATAATTATCCAATGGTTAATTTTTCATAATTTTCTGAGAAAGCCATATTTTTGGGTAACAATCAATCATAGTATAAATATACTATGTGTATTATGAAATCATAATGAACCAAAAGTGATGTAATAAATTCTATAAAGAGTTCCAAGACCAAATATTTATTTCAATTTTAAAATAATTTTATTTTTATGTTATTTGATTAATTTTATAAATCTTTTATGAATCCTCCAAAACCTATAATTAATTTTAAGGTTTTAAAATCAATTTTGTAAGAACATGACTCACTTACACATCACCAAGGGTAATATTTTCTTAATTTCTAATCTTATACATATAAAAAAATTAAAACCATTCCTCTTTGGAATAAACCATGGGATGATTTGTGTTTTTGATTAATTTATTATATGGATTCCAAAACCTATGTTTTGGAAATAATAAAGAACTACCCACTCTTTAACAATATATGCAAACCCATAATCCCATTCCTCTTCACTCCAATAACTTGAATAATTTCCTTAATCTTACCTCCCATATCTAGAGTCCTCCCAAGGTTCAACTAATTTCTTAAGAATCTCCAACAAAGCTCTTGGAATCACCCTCTCAAGATGAGGGATCCTATCCTTCTCTTATTTATTTAATATTAATCTTCATTTTATGCCTTTTAATTCCAATTCCTAATGTTTCAATATGTTTTTACACATCACTGTTACTTCTCATTCTATTTGAAAATGATTATAAACCCTTTCTTCTCCCATTAAACCACAATTTAAACATTTTTTTACTTCAATTATCCTACTGAAATTTCACATTGATTTTTCCATGCCAAACCTGTTTAGTGTGAAAACCAAAACTATTTACACTCAAGGGTATTCACCTATACATTCCTAAACTTATTTAGTTAGGGAATCCCATATATTTACCCCACCATACTAAATCATGGGATTAAATAAGATGAAATTTTTTCTTATGTTATATGATCTATGTGGAACAATTATGCTTGTCCATGATATGATTATGATGGGTTCACCTAGATAACACTCAAATACATTTATTAATGTTTTATTCTCATGATACATCATTAAAGGGATCATAAAGTGAACTCAATCCATCACAATACTATTACCACCATGATATAATGTCTTGGCAGTTAACCTTGACTTATGTTAGGATGTAATGTTTAAAGTTGTTTCCACATTTTCATGCTTCCTTTATGTTATCATGCTTTATCATTCCTAATTGTTCATATTCATGTTTTCACCATTTTTATGTTCCATTTAATTACCTATTGTCTAACATATAATAAATTATTCATGTTATTATAGGTTTATTCCCTTACTGGGATTTATAGCTCACCCATTTATTATGTATGCCCCCAGGTAATCCCATGCACTTTTATGTACGATGTAATATTATGAGAATGTTTAATAAGTTTTCAATAATGATGATGTACCCCTATTTTAAGTTGTTATGTAATGTACCTAATTCCCTAAAACAGTAGACTTCTTGATCTTATGAAGTTTAATAAGTGGAATATTATTTAATAAATCATGAATTAATGTATAATAAATACACAAGTATTAATAATGGACCTCCCATGTTTTTATAAACTAGCATCAATATATTAAGATATTGGGTAGTTTTTTTTGAACTCATTCATGTTTTTATTCATGAAATTTTATCAGAAACTTTTTGGTAGTGATTGTAGAATAAATTTTATATCTAGATCAAGATTTAAGGAATATATTGACTTATCTAAGTAATTGATATACCCAATAATATTAATTATATTAGGAGAGACTAAAGTTACTTTAGTTAGCATTACTCTATTTTTTTGAAACATTATATCAATATTTTCTAGATTATTCTTGATATATTCTTTTCAGGTTAACTATTATTTTGAATGCATACTTGTTTTTGTGTAGCATTAAAAACATATATTTTAATGATAAAAACACGATAGTGGATATATAAAAAGCATATTTCATATTATTTTCACAATCATCAATATCTATATGTTTAATAGTTTCACTAGTCAACAAATCGAGAAGGGATTGATTAAACACATAGAATTTTCCTTCTCAGTTAAGAACAATTCTCAAGTTTCTATAAGAATGTAATAAGTTTCATTTATTAAGATTATAGTAATCTAAAATTATTCTAAAAGTTATGTTTGATGATGCAGATTCAATTTTATCTTGAATTAAACTTTTTATCATATTATTATCCTATTTTATATTTTTTATTAGTTTTTATTGAATTTTCTCTATTAAAATGATAAACATATTAAATTTCATCATATCCATTAGTAATAAAAGATCAATATTTCACTAAATAATGATTTCTATTTGTAATTCCACTAACTACATATCTATTTAAGTAGAACATCATGTTAATCATATCATATATGATTCTTGGATAGTTGAGTAGGAAAATCATTGACCAATCCATCATATAGACAAACTCAACTATATTCCTCCATTATCCTTATCCTATTAGGGATTAATGTTTTTTAATGAGAACTATTTTTTGGTTATGTGTTTGATGATATAGAAGTTAAACATTTAAATGATACACTTGATAAAACCAAATGGATATATCTTGAACTTCTCCATGGATGGATAGATTTTTTTCAGTAGAAGTTTGTTTAATGAATGTTGTGAAATGAAAGAAGTTTAGAATAAGTTTCACAAAAAAATAAGTAATGATTTAAGTGATGTTTAAGAGTGGGAATGTTAAATTAGGATCCTTTAAACACCAAAAATTTAAGAGAAACCACATTAAAGAGAATAGGGCGACGTTGATGGGAAGACAGTTCTAGATACAATACATAAGTTTTAGAGGAATTGGACATTGGAACCAACTATGTTTAGGTGAGGATAAAGTAAAGAGATGACATGAATTACATAAGAGTCTTTATAATGACACCTAATGGTAAAATCATATATTTTGTTGATGTGTGAACCATTCACTTGAAGGGTTACTTAAGGTGGATTTTTTCCTTTTACTAAGTAGAGGGATATGCATAATTATTATATATATGTGGTATTTCATCCACAAATATTAAAATGCAATGTAAATTTAAATTAGAAATTTTAAAATTCTGAGCTCTTCTATAAAGGATGGGGCGTGGTTATATTTTCTAGTATACTTAATTTTGGAGTGTTATAATAGTGCATTAAGTGTGTGTTATGACCATGCTGGTGAGGAAGGTGATTGTTTTCAGATGTTGTATTTTGATGTTAAGAATGTTTAAAAAAGAGGAAAGAAAGTTTAATAAAAAAAGAAACCTCCTCATTTTGTATTTAAATAATAATAACCATCATATTCAAGGAATTGAACTTACTTGACTTGAAAAGGTCAATCGTATTGAGGAAGAATATTTCTCAAATAAAATTATCATATAATTTACACTGAATTTGGTATGAAAGGTTTAATCATAATCAAAGTCTGTATAATTATGATAAAATAAATGTAATTATTATTTTATGATATTGTAGTTCACATAAATTAGAAGAATTTTGAAAAATTGTGATTCAATATTGATGAAATAATGTGGGAGTGAAAGCGATTCTTATAATCATATTCAAATTGATTAGATCTTGATGTAAAGAGAAAAGATGCTGGAGATCATATTCTGATTGATCATAATCATGGTAATCATATTCATGTTTATCAAATTCAGGATAATTTGGAAATAAAGATGATTATTGGAGTTTTGGGAAGTTTCAATACTTTCAGTTACAAGTCTTATGATGATGAAGGTAATCATCAATATATTCAATGTCATGATACAAGCACAAGTTTGAAGAATAAGAATGTTGGTGAAGATGAAGATTTCAGATTATTATAATAGGATCATCAGATTTATAAAGGTCGATAATGTTTTTGGAAAATTTAAAAAACCGAAGGTGATAGTTTTAAGTCAGAAAAAATTCTAAAAGAAACAAATCTTTGGAGAATGAAGTAGATGATAAAAGAGAATGAATTTTTCAGTGGTACCATAATCAAAATAGAAATAAGTTGTTGATCGGAATTATTATGTTATCATAAGCAGAGGAAGAATTGTTTGGGATTAGAGAATGAAAAGAAAAAAATAATAAAGTAATCATTACAAATAGGAATTTCAAATTTTAATCAACTATGCAGTCAACCATATTAAAGGGGTTTAATTTCATTGTTTGTAGAAGTGGTTAAATGGAAGAGATTAAGGGGAAGTTTTCTATTTTAAGAGGGATCTATTGTTTTACATTTGTCCTCATCAAAATGAGAAAAATAATAATGAAAATGAGAATTTTAATCCGACTGACATTTGAAAAATAAGTTTTGAAGAATAGATAATGTTTAAATTTTTTTGAGAATATTTGAGAAGAGTTGATGAAGTCATAAATGTAGATTGAATTCAAGGGAAATCATGATTTTGGGTAATTTGGTTGAGAGAGAATGTTTTTTAGGATTCTCTCTAAAACCATCCTTGGGTTTCCTATAAAATAGAGACATAATTTGTACTTTCTTTGATGGAAGTACTATTGAATGAAGAAGAGGGAGAAGCTCCATATTTTTAGAGAGATAAGAATTTTTCTATATTTAGCTTTATTGAAGAAGTTTCGATGGATTAAATTGAAAGGATAAGAGACAAGATTACAAAATATTAAACTAATAAATGTGTTCAATGATCATTATATTCATCTATTTATCAAATTATTCTTATCATCATATTCTTATGTTCATCGTATCAGGTGGATAATTAGATCATGATTTCCGTATTGGGATTTCTGGACTGAAGAAGAAGGGATTCTGAATTGACTCAATCGTATTCTGATAGTCTCCTATTTATCATATTGGGAAATCATATTTGAAGAACTAGATTGGGCTATCATATTGAATTCTATATCAAATTCCTTATTGTTCTTACCATCTTTTGGGTAAGAATTTGAAGAATTGATTTGAAATAAATTCATTTATGGAAGTTGAAAAGGAATCATATGTAACATGTGATGTACACAAATATTTTATTACTCCAATCATTATATATGATGCACAAACACTATTAGATTATTTAAATAGTGGTACATGAGTGTAAGAGAATATCCTACTCATTGTAGTCCACATAAAAGGGATATTTTTCTAATAGATTGCACAGTTTTGGATCATTTACAAACCATACCAAGGATGTAGATATTCTTGTTGAATAATGAACTATGTAAATACTTGTGTTCCTATGGATGTGGTTTTGAATTTTTTTCAGTAGGGAATGATATATTTAATAGGAGGTGAAGGTTGTTTCATGTGCAAGGAAAGATAAAATAAAAAAGCATCACTAATTCACCTCTCCTCCTCTTAGTGATACAATTATCATGACTTAGAAATTTCAACTAGTATCAGAGAAAAAGTTTCCCTTCACTTTTTCTTTGATGAAGTTTTGAGGAGATGATCATGTAAATTATGAAATGTGTTAACTATAAAGGTAATAGGTTCTAACCCTTGGAAACTATTTGTGAAAGATTTAAAAAACTAGGATAGCTTGAAAAAGGAAAAAGAGTATCTTAATAATTCTTAGAGGAATAAAGTGAATAAATAAAAGGAATAAGATAAGCTCTCATTCATGATACTACTTTTAAATCTACAAAAGCATAACGACCGTGGATTATTGAAAATGGGTTTTCTTCTCATAGGATAGGATATTTGAATTTTTTTAAGAAAATGAAAGATTATAAACAAGGAACAATGATATTTGGTAGTGATGAATCCTTGAGAATCAAAGGTGTTGGATCAACCATCATTGGAAAAGAAAAATTGAAATCCAAGAAACATTTATATGTTGATGGGAAGATACAAAATTTTCTTTGTGTTTCACAATTATGTGATGTAGTTAAAAAATTTATCTTAAAAAAAGATGCATTTTTTTTGTGAAAAGTGAAGAACATGGAATGTTAGTTAAAAGTGGCCAATGTACAAAAGGGAATATATTTCAAGTTGTTAAAATAAAAAATTCTTATTACTTGAGTATAGTGGAAGAGAATCAATTTTCACATAAAATTATGGGACACACATGTTAAAGAAATATGACAAAATTTAAAATTAAAGACAGTGTTTGAGACATTATTTATTTTTCAAGAATAATATATTGGTGTTGCACTATTTTTCAGAAAGGAAAGATTACAAATATTGTAAAAAAGAAAGTTGAGATTTGTTTAAAAAAACCCATGGAAATTATTTATTCCGATATCTGTGGGACAATGAGATAAAAATCAAGAAATGGAGATAAGTACATCATTACTTTCATTGATTATTTTACTATCATTACTTGTATTATGTAAATGAAACATAAATTAGATGCTTTGAAAATGTTTAAAAGTTTTAGAAGGAAATCTGAGAAGGAATGTTGGTATTCAGTGAAGAAGTTGAGAACAAATAATGGTAGTGAATACAGAAGTTAATAATGTGAAAGTTATCTTGAGAATAATGGAATTCAGTATGAATACAATTATCCATATACTCCGAAACAACTTTGTTTAATGAAATAAAGAATAAAAGTTTAGTGGAAATGGGTAGAACAATGTTACTTTAACATAGTCTTTCTCATTACTATTGGAGGAAATCTTGGATTTCTAATGTGTATATTAAATTTTGATGTTTTTACATAACAATATCACATATGACTCTATATGAATTGTTTTATGAAAAAACTCCAAATTTGAAACACTTGAGATTTTTCGGGACTCTATGTATTATAAATAAGAAGGGTGGAAACTTTGGACAGTTTGAGTAGAAAGGGGAAGATGGAATCTTTGTTGTATATGATCTAGAAGGAAGAGTATATAGATATTTCAAAAAATAAATATGAATAATTTTTTATTAAATTAATGATAAATTCATTGAAATATTTGAAGAAGACAAACATATTTAGGTTGACCAGGAAGTTGAGCATGAAATGCATGATAACAATTCTAATAAGGATACAGACAATTATAATCATAATTAAAAAGAATCAGACTCAAATATTTCCAGTGATGAGTAAAATACTTGAAAATCTCATATTAGGATGAGAAAACAAGTGGAAGCTTAAAATATATTTGGAGATAAACATCAAAATTTTCAAAAAATAATAATAAAAATTATATTTCACATACTTCTTTGTATTAAAAAGTGGATCCAAATGATGTGAATGAAGATTTTGAGTATCTAGATTGGGTTTAGGACTTGAATGAAGAGCTGGATTATATTGAAAATAATTATATATGGGAACTCAAACCGAAGTTCGAAAACAAAAACATTATTGGCACAAACTTGGTTTTCTAGAACTTGATGAATGAAGATGGTTAAGTGATAACAAACAAATAAAGATTAATGCTCAAAGGGTATTAAAAAATTTATTGTATTTATTTTGATCAAACCTTTGATCTAATGGCATGATTATAAATAATTGGTATTTTTCTATTTATTTCTACACAATGAAGTCCCAAAACCATTCAAATTGATGTTAAATACACATTCATGAATAGTGATCTTAATGAAGAAGTTTACATCGAACAACCTTGTGTCTTTGTTTTTAGGAAAGATGAAAGCAATGTGTGATGATTTAAGAAGGAATTATATCAGATAAAACAAGATCTTAGATCATGGTATTCCAAATAAGATACTCTCTTAAAAAAGATGAGTTTTAAGAAAGAAAGAGTTGATCAAAATATTTATATATAACAAATACAAGAGCATTCCTTCATCATAATTGTATATGTTGATGATATTATCTTTGACAGGAATGATGAAAGAAGTTGTAATGGATTTGATAAAGATATGAAAAAGGTATTTGAAATGTCTATGCTGGGTGAAATTAAATACTTTTTAGGTTACAAATTTTACAAAAGAAGAAACATATCTTTCTTTCCCATTAAAACTATTCTAAGGTAATTTTTAATAAGTTCGGCATGGAAAAATAAAAACCTATTTACACATCAATTTCAGTGGGAACAATTTTGTAAAAAGATAGAGAAGGAAAATAAGTTGATTAGAAAGAATTTTGGAATCTGATTAGAAGTTTATTATATTTTACTTCTTCAAGACCAGAAATTTTTTATTCTATTACTTTATGTGCTATATTTGAGAGTTATCTTGAATAATAACATTTAATTACTGGAAAAATAATTCTCAGATACATTAAAGGAACAATTTTTTTTGGATTCATGTATGAAAACTTAGAAAGTATTCATTTGTTTGGGTATTCAGATACTGATTATGTAGGGAATGTTAATAAAATATCCATATCTAATGAAGTATTATTTCTAGGAAAGAATCGTGTTTGTTTGAATTCAAAGAAATAGAATTTCACAACTCTCATTATGGTTGAAGCTGAGTATGTTTCTTCTATTCAATCCACTACTCAACTTAAATGGATAAAAACTCAATTATAATATTTACTTGTGGAAATAAAGATACCCTTTATCTTGGGTTGTGATAATCAGTGTACCATCAATATCCCTAGTAATCCAGTTAAACATTCTTGATTAAAACATATTTATATCAAAAATAATTTTATCAAAGAGCATGTGGAGAAGAATTAATTAAATATGAAGCATGTTCCTACATCAGAACAAGTTTATGTCATTTTCACAAAACCACTGTCAAAGGAATATTTTGTAAATTGAGGCAGAACATAGGTTTCCAACATCTTTCTCATCAATGTTGAAGTCTGTGTTTCTATCCCCTCACTTATCTTACCTTTGGAAAGTGTTTTCAAGTGGGAGAATTGTTTCATAAATCTATCCTTTTGAATTCATGGAAAAAGGAGGAGTTGTGGGTTAGCTATGAATTCATCATTTTATTATGTGTAAAATATTATAACTATTTGTTGGAGTGGTTGTAGGATTTTTTTATTCTATGAAATTTAAGGAGTTGAGGAACAAAGGCGAAGAAGATTTTCATAATCACTACTTTTGGGCAACCTGGTTTTTCTATCAATAATTATTATTTCTTATAATGAGTTAGTTCACATAATATTTGAATTATTGATAAGTATACCATTTATTTAGGATACAAAGTTCAATTATTTATGAAACTTGGTTGAAAAAAAAATCCAGTGGGGGATTTTTTAGGATAAAATTATGTGGAAGGTGATTATTTTCATATGTTGTCTTTTGATGTCAGAAAATTTTTAGAAAGAGGACATCAAGTCTGAGAAGAAAGAAAAATCACCTCACTTGGTATCTGATTTGAACTGACCATCATATTCAGGGAATCAAACTTATATTACTTGAAAAGGTAAATTTTATTGAGGAAGAATATTTCTAGAAGATAATTGTCATCAGATTCACACCAAATCTAGTTTGAAAGGTTTAATCATAATCAAAGTTTGTATAAATATGATAAAATAAATGTGATGATTATTTTTTGATCTTGGAGGTCTCACAAATAAAATGTATTTGAAAAAAATGTGATGCAAGATTGATGAAAGAAAGGGTGTGTGAAAGAGATTCATTCAATAGTATTTTATTGATCATATTTGAATTGAAGGAGAAAATATACTGGAGAGCATATTCAGCCTGATCATAGTGATATTTATCATATTCATGTCTATCATATTCTGACTAAGTTAGAATGAAAGATGGTTGATGTAGTTTTCTGAAGTTGAAATACTTTCCAATACAAGTATTATGAAGTTGATGCTGATCTTCAATATATTCAAAGTCATGAAGGAAGTCATGTTATAATAAGATGTTTAAATAATAATAAAGTTTGTGAAGCTAAGGATTTCATATTATCATAATGGTCTCATTGAATTCATAATGTAAAGAACATTTGTATAAAATATGAAAAATTATGGTTCAAGTTTTTAGTCAGACAAAAATCTAAAAGAAAAAAAATCTCTAGAGAATGATGTTAATGAGAAAATAGTAATATGTTTTCAATGGTATCATATTTATAAGAGAAAGAAGTTGTTGATCAGAATCAGTATATTATCATAACCAGAAGAAGAATTATTTGGGACTGATGAATGTAAAGAAAAGAAAATAGTGGTGTGACCAATACAAAGAGTAATTTTAGCGATGAATAAAAAATGTATTCAACCATATAAATGGGGTTGAATTTATTTGTTTCTATAAGTGGTTCAAGAGGATATATGAAGGAGAAGTTTTGTATTTTAAGTGCTATATAATTTTTTTACATTTTCCTCATCATAATGAGACAAATTATAATGAAAATATGAATTTAAATCAGAATTTAATTTGAAAAATAATTTATGAAGAATAGATAAATTTTGAAGAAGATTCAAGAAGATTTTAGGAGAGTTGATGAAATCACAAATGCATCCAAAATTCAGAGAAAATCGAGATTTTTGGTAATTTGGTTGAGCGTGAATGTTTTTTGGGATTCCTGGCCAAACCGTCATTGTTATTCCTATAAATATGATAAGTAACTTATAATTTATCTAATGGAACTACTATCCAGAGAATAAGATAGAGAAGATATGCATTCCTAGAGAGAGAGTAAGTTTTCTATATTGAGCTCTATTGAATAATTTTTGAGGAATTGAAGTGAAAGGAGAAGTGATAAGATTGAAATTTATTCAGATGATCATTATATTAATCTATTTATCATATTATTCTTGTCATTATATTCAACCAGTCATCGTATCAGGATGGATAATTAGATCTTGATTTCTGTATTGGGATTTCTAGACTATGGATGAAGGAATTCTACATTGACTCAATCATATTCTGGCAGAGTCATATTTATCATATTGGATAATCATATTTAAAGAATCAGACTGGGAGAATTAGACTGGGTAATCATATTGGAATTCTATAACAATTTTATATTTTTATTACCATCTTATGGGTAAGAAATTGAAGAATTTATTTAAAAGAAATTAATTTATAGAAGTTGAATAGGAAGACAAAGTAACATGTGTTGTTACATAAACATTGTACGAACCTAATTTTGCTAGAGGGTGTGCACACACTATTGGATTATTTATATTGTTCTACATGAATGTAAGGGAAAATAATACTTGTTTTATTCCACATAAAAGGGCTAGTTTTCTAGTGTATTGTATGGTTTTTGATCATTTCCAAACCATATTGAGGACATAACTATTATAATTAAATAATTAACCTTTTAAATACTTTTGTTCCTGTGTATGTGTGCTTGAATTGTTTTTAACATACAATGAAATATTTAATAGGATTCGAATGTTGTTTCAAGGGAAACATAAATGAAAAAAGTTTCACTGATTTACCTTTCCCCTATCAATGATGCAATTATCATATCTAGGATCTTTCAGTTTGAAGGTTTGGATGGGATAGTGTCTGTCCCCCTAGAAGGACTTCCTTATTGAGCACTTTTGTATAGAAAAATTTATTGGAGTGTTTTCTATGGTTCTTCATGTAGGATGTCTGAATGAAGTCTCTTTAAACATAGGTTGGGTATGGTTCCCAAAAGATAGGTTTCCCTTGTAACTCAGTTTATCACCTTAATGGATTGATATAGTGTGTTCCCCCATGGGGTGGGACTAATTTTTGAACCATATAATTTTAGTGTGTTGTGGTTTTCTTATTTATGTTCTATTTTGTTCATTCTTATTTATTTATATTGGGTGGAAGATCTTATCATGACCATGAGGTGACCATAACTAGAGAGTGTCATTCTGGTGTAGTGTCTTAGGTGTAGTATGACTTCTAGGTTTTGTTACTTCAGGTTTTTAGGGATCTTCTGATCATTATAGTTTTGGATATTTTTCTTCAGTTGATATTTAGATGGTTTAAAATTTTGTTTTTAGTGGTGTTGTGATCATGTCTAAGTATCCCAGAAGTTATCCACCAAATCTTACTTGGTATAAATAATGTACCAAAATGATCATATGCAATCAATACACTAGAACATAGAATAAAATCATACCTAATTAACTACATTTATATTATACTTACTATAATGAACATAATAAATAGTTATAAAATATAGAAATCAAGAGAAATAAAGGTAAACTAGTAAAAAAATATTTTTACACAGTTTTTATATGAGTACTAATCCACTAAGGGAACATGGCTTTAATTTTATTCAAGCAATCAAAAGATGATTAAAATTTGAAAAGTACATGAAATCAGAAGTGATTAAATCCTACTAATATAGTAGATTCTACCACTATAAATGATATCCTTTTTCCTTTTGGACTTCATGGGGAGATGACCACATAGAACTAATCTCCATGGATATCCATTCATTTTATCAAATATTCCCACCAACATAACTCTATCATCCAGTAAATATTTCCCAATTTTAGAAACCCTAGAAAAATAATCATATGTATGATCCCTAGATATTTTAATGTATTAAGTTTTTTTAAAAAATATCAAGGAAAATTTCTTACACATCCTTTAGAAAAAAAAACATGAAAGTGTTTTGTGTATCAGCTCTACCATAATAAGACTGATCAGGGGTAGCTTCCAATTGACATTTTCTTACTTGAAATATTCTAGTCTTATATCTTCAAGATGTCTATACTTTTTCAATACCACTCTATTGTATCCATATATTATTAATATGTTTGACTTCTTAAATAAATCCTTTAAAAAGATCTACTTATTTAGATAAAAAATGGTTTTCATACCTGAGATTAATGATCTCCCACTTGATAATGATTTATAGGATTCCACAATAATTCTTCCACTCCTAAAATTTACATCGACAACTACATGGTCCCCACACTATTATTCTGGTCATTCTAGCCTAAATGATAAGTAACATCACCAAAACACATCCTAAAAGACAACCTTAGTTAGTATATCTGCAAGATTTTGAAATATAACTATCTTCCATAGATCCAATACATGTTCATCCAAAAACTTCCTAATGAATTGATACTTTAGTTGAATATGTTTTGTCTGCAAATGAACTATAGGATCATTGATCATGTAAATTGAACTATATGAATTACAAATTAGTATCCCAACATCCTTAAATCTTACGAGATCCTACAATAAATCATTTTTTAAAATCAACTCATTTCTTGATTACATTAAATATAATTAATCCTCTTTCATTTATGAGTGTAAAAAATTCAAGTTACATCTTCAGTATCCAACTCAAAACCATTACTTTGATAGTGGAAACATATATCATGGTTTCCTTTAGTGAATCTAAATCTTCATTTATGTCTGAGTTCAAAAACACTTGTAATGATTAATCTGTTATGAATCAAAGACATAGAAATTTGAAACTATTAAAATACTAAAGTATCTAATTTATATTTTACCAATTATCTCTTTTTGGATTCACCATTGACCTGCTAAAAACTATTACTACTTGTATAATTTTTTTTGAGTACAAACCATAACATACATCAAGCTTCTAGCTACTAATTCTTAATGATCCTTTTCAATATTATCTTCCCAATTTTTATTCATGGTGCTTTCTATTTTCTCACCTTGAAATTTAAAACCCAAGGAATTGTAATTGGGGTTTCCTTTATTATTTAAAAGTGTTCCACCCCCTTCTCGATATAGTCATACTGACTTCATAATAATGTTCTAAAAGTTAATTCCCTTAAAAAATATATCCCTACCATGTATCTATCTTGACTGAGATCCTTTATCTTAAAACTTAGGGAAAATAAATCATTAATATCATCCATCCATTCTTTCAGTAGATTGAAAATAAGCATATCATCAATATAGAGAAGAAAAACGATGAAGCTCCAATCATCATACACTTTCTAGTGATAAAAATAATATAAATTACTCCAAATGAAATTATGATAAAAAATAGAGGCATTGAACATCCTACCCTACTACATTGTTTCTTGATTCTAACCAATAAGTATTAACTTGAGTTTTGTTCATCCATAAAAACTACCAGCTACTCTATGAAAATTTCTTAATCTAAGTCCCCATGATAAAAATAATTCTTCATTTTCAAAAACTCCATATGAAGTCCTTCCATTGCAACCATTCTGATCACTATCCAATGTGTTGTGTGATTAAATACTGAAGAAAAGGTCTTGAAAATATCTACACCCTCTGTTTGATGAAGATTACTCATGGATATCCTCCCACTATACCTTTATCCACCGCCCAATTAATTCTTTAGTTGATAAACCCATTTATTCTAAATATATTTCTTACTAGAAATCCCTTATATTAACTCGCATGTTCGGAGAAAATATAAGGAATCAATCTCATCATTCATGGATAAATCCCACTAATTTGAGTATTTCATATTTATAGCCTCATCTAAGATCTTGGGCTCTCCATCATCCCTGATAATAAATTAATGCAAATTACTTACAAACCTATTTACTTGTAACCTTACCTTGGTAAATCTCCACAATTGACCCTGCAGCTCTCATACTTCTATAACTATAACTTACAGACACTAAAATTCTGGATTTATTCCTTGATCTACAATATATCCAAATTTAGCTAGTACATCCCATTATGGAAACACCATCATAACTTGAACACCTTCAAAAACATCATTCATACTTTCTAGTGTTTCTGTAACTATCATACTCTATTAATTCTACAGAACATCCATAACCATAAGTCATATATTTAATCAAACCTAAACTCTTGATAATACTTTGATCACATTATTAGTATATGTTATGATCCAATATTTCCCAAATATCTCTCTATTGAAGATGAAATTTATAATTTTGATAACGTTTCAAGAGTTTTTATCATAGTATTAAAAACCAAACTCTTCATATCCATATCCCATAAATTAAAATTAGTAGGAATTAACCTTTAGCCTATCAGAATACTTAAAATTAATATGGATATAGGTGAGTGAATGAAAGACTTTGGGATGGGTGATTTCAATCTTCCTTCCATACTAACAGGCTTCTACAAGTTTTTACCCCAATGGGGAATGACTATTTTTTATCTCATAGGCCACACAATTCACCATTACCACCCAAAACACATTTAGAAATCCCTCATGAATTTCCCAACTAATGTATGATTCATCATCTTTATGAATTTTTTATATTCCAAAGTACTTGAAATGTTATTCTTAAATCATATACCATTCCACTAGAATAATCTTTGGAATTCCTTTCTTTTGTACACTACATCATTTTCAGACCTCAAGAACATTAGTTTATGATCAATATCCTTTATCACTATGGATATCCATAAGATCAAGGTTTAAATACCCCCAAATTGTGATTCAGAAAGTAAACCCACACCTTCTATGTCAGATCATCAGTGAAAGTAACATAGTACAATAAATAATCATGAGAATAAACCAGAGTTGTCCACCATAGATCTAGATGAACCAAATACAACTTTTAGTTATTTGATGTATTAATTTATATTTAGAAAGACACCTTACACTACATCCCAAGGAGAATATATTAACATGTTATGTACTCTATGATTTTTATATTCACCACTCTTTTAGAAGTTACTATTTTCATCCCTTTCTCACTCAAGTGACCTTGATGGTCATTCCATAGTTCTGTAGAAGTTATCTTTTCCAGTATACATTAGACTATTCAATACTCTTTTTTGGAATAATGTTTCATCTTTAACTGCTTTATCCACCACCATGGAACCACATGTAACTATCCATAACCTACAATTGAATATTTTATAGAAAATAGGGTCATTTAGATGTCCATAAAAAAATTATGTTCTTTCCTAACCATAATATGTTCCACACTCCAAGAAATTCCAAAAATATTATGTTCCTTGTATGGGTAGAAAAAACCCTATATAACAATATCAAGAGATTTATCATCCATAAAATGTATCATGAAGAATCGTCTAAATGTATAATTCCTCATAATCCCACTCTCAGATATTGAGTGAAAGGAAACTCCAAAGTCTATTACTTAAGACTCAAGTATACTCATAGCTATTAACAAAAAACCACATGTATATTCCACCATATGTTTTTTAGTTGCACTTATAGAATATTATTATATAGATTTTACTCTCCATTAATTTCAACCTTTATTTAGGTGGCCTTTCTTCGCACATTTCCAGCACACAGGACTCTCTTCCATTAAGATACTTTTACACGAAATACTTATCCCCATTACCTTCTTGTGACCATTACATGTTGGAAATTTTCCATTCATTATATACTTTTGGTGTTTCTTGAATATTTATAGATCACTTTTTGATGATTTTATTTATTTATAATCAGATTTATAATTTAAAAAAAGACAAGTTCTACCTTTTTTCTTGATTTACTCTCCATGATAACCATTGTATCCCAAGATTTTGAGTTTAATGAGAGTAATAATAGTTCCCACTCCAGATCACTAATGTTTACCTAAACCAATTACAAATAAACTATGATTATAAGGAAGTTATTGGTGTGATTAAATAATAGCTTCCCTTACAAAATTATCATGATGAATAATCTTCACAATAATAACACCTTTTTCATTACCATGGGATTCACAAACATATTGGAATGAACATTCATATGTTTGGAAGAATTATTCAGTTCAAATATGTTATAATACACGTTCCAAGATAATTACATCTAAATCACTATAAGTTCTTGCTCATCTAACCTTTACTATTCTTCTATCATCATTGATTTTGTCTTGGTACCCATAAACATTAGATCAACATCTTTATATAGCAGAAAATACTCTATCTTCATCTTAGAGAATCTAAAATTCTTCTTCTCAAACTTCTCCACCAAAAATATACCCTTATCCATTAACATAAATTCTAGAGATATTGAACTCCCACTAATTTCTAAAACAAAAAATAGGGATAAGGAAATACTTACCATAATTCTCGAAAAGGGTACAATAGTACTACTAAACGAAGATATAAAAAACTTCACTAGGGTCTGGTTATATGAATCTCCTCTATTAAATATATAAAACCACTTATTGGTATCATACATAATTTTGGAATCATTAAAGTTATCCATTGGAAATTTTTAGGAATAAATAAGTTATCAGAATGTTCTACTGTACTCCA
The DNA here is from genome assembly GCA_963277665.1 of Viscum album. NCBI lineage: Eukaryota > Viridiplantae > Streptophyta > Magnoliopsida > Santalales > Viscaceae > Viscum > Viscum album. The sequence continues at coordinate 2,014,900,021 of OY728130.1, read as the reverse complement.
TGAACTGAAACATGGAAGAAAACCTCCCCAATGTCTCCATAATAAAAACTATCTTCTTAAATGAACACAAAAATGATTTCCAAAGGAAAATTATTGAAATAAATAATAAAGAAAAATATTTTTTAATGTTTTATACATGTTTCCTAATCCACAAGAAGAAAACTACTTTAATTTTATTTATGGAATTAGAAAGTGATTGAAATTTATAAATTTATTTTCTATATTAGTGATTATATAAAATAAATATAGTATATATATATAATAAAATTAGTATTATCCTCATTAAAATATTATTTTGTATATATCCACAAATTACTTATCTCTAAAGATATTATATGTCCCCATCCTTAAACATTACTTAATCTTGAGTTATTACAAGATTACACATTGGGGATCATTTCATGTTTAGAGTTTTAGAGAATTAGGACATAACTATTACATCTCAAAGATTACAAAGTAGAGACATCTACTCAGCTTCCATTTTTTTCCTCAAAATAAAAACTCTTGAACAAAAGAGTCATGTCTAGTTCCTTGTTTTAGACAGCCTAACATTTCCTTGATCCCATCCTTGACCCTATTCAACTTTATGTCCTGTGAAAAACATTTCAAAAAAACATGGGATGAGCATAAAAAGCTCAGTAAGGGTTATAGAAATATGGAAGGGAAACATGGGTTCATATATACATAAGAATGAAATCATACTTTACCCATAAAACATAAGCACTTTAACATACCTCATCAAATCATGAATAAATCATAGAAATCATGAGACATAAAGGTAACTTGAGGCGTTCATAACATTCTTACATAGGGAGTAACCCTCTTGGTTATGTTTGGAATACCCACCACAGTATATTCCCTAAATCTCTTCGGAGAAACCTTAACGTTTCACTCCTTCACATTACCCAATACATTGGAGAGATATATCAGGGTCACCCTCCCTTAGTTTATCATGGAACCACCCATCTTAATAACAATGCCCAAGAACCATAACGTAATATTATCACATAAAACCTGCATAAAGGAAACATAACATTTCCACCTTTCAATAACAAGATATCAATACAAAAAATTGATATAAAAACATTATGAAAACCATTTTCAATACCAAAATAAAAAAAAGTAAAACATGGTATTTATTTTTCTTTTAAAAAGAGGGTATGGCTTGTAGAGGAAGCCAAAATTCAAATAATGGTCACGACGGCAGAAAAGTCGTTGTCGCCTTATACGTATGACAAAAACATTCCCTTTTGTCGTTTAGTAAATGCTTCGTATAAAAAAATAATCCATTTGAATAAACGTAAAAGTAAAAGGGGTTTATACACAGTATAAAATAAAGTTTTGTATAAAACAAAATATGCCTCAATGAAAAGAGATTGAGACGAAGTCCCATACAGAGACGGTATCCTTGGATTAAGAATAAATCAGTTACATAATTATGTGTGAAAAATGAATAAACGAAATATAAGTCGGTATTAAGTGTATAAAAATAAGAGGAAATTCACACATAATCATATAACGACATATTCAAGGTGTACAAGTTTATCCCAAAGTATCAAAATTGGGTTAAGAAGTTCCACTGCAAAAATTCGACAGCCTAACGGCGTCACAACAAAATTCAGAAAAAGAATTGATGAGAGATAAAAAGGGTATCTCATCACTTGGTCATAAAATTTACATCAATAATGATATATAAGAACATATCCCAACATAATAGTATGTTAATTAAAAGACATAACAAAATAAGTCTTTTAAAAAGAGGAGGGTGAAAGGTTCTCTCACCGACTTGGGTAACTTTCGAAACGTACACCCCATTGAAGAAGGGTTATAAAATGAATATGTAAAAACCCATAAATGAAATTATATTACACAAAGAGTATAATAATGGGAATTACATACACCACTCAAAGGAAATGGTGGAAAATGTAGCATAAATATCTCGGGACTAAAAGTGAGATGAAAAATCCCTTCCGAAAACTCGGCAGCCTAACGACGCTACTTAAAACTTCCAAAATGGATTGATGAGAGAAAATAGGGTCTCTAATCATATGAAAATATAATGTACAGTTGGAGTAATATAAAATAACATCCCAATCATAAGAAATATGATCTTAAAAGGAATGACTTAAAAGAGTGTACTTAAAAAGAAAGAGAGAGGTTGGATCCCTTACCTCGGGTCCAACTTGACTCGATCATTCTTTAATGTCCTGAATAATAAAATTGAGTTATTTTCTACTTTCTTAAGAACCTTTTTCAAGTTATTTATTCCTTTTATATCACTTATTACCATGTTATGAACATTAAGTAATCATTTAAGTTAATAACAGTCGTTTTGTCGATATTTGGTACTTGAGTCAAAAGTGAACTTCTTATATTTACAAGTTGTTCACGTAGTCAAATATCCATTATCTCAAGAATGATATTAATTATTTGGATATCATATATATCATATATTTCCATCATATACATGCATTTATAATATTACATAACATTTAGAGTTAAGAAATGAAATGCACCGTTCATGGAGACGGTAAGCTGTACGTACGCATGAATGCTACTTCCATTTCTATTTCATATTTACTGGAATTAAAAAATAATGATACATAATAGTATTTTAATTCCAGTATGGCATCATATATAATATCATTAATCATATCCTTTATACGTACCACATATGGTATTAACGAATCAAATCACTTTGAGGGGGCGGTAGTCCGCACTTCCTAAAATGAAGATATCGCGTATACCCATAATGGAAGCAATAAAGGTATGTCATAAATGAAAAATACATAAGCTTAATGAAAAAATAAACATATTATATATCATATATAAATATAGTGACATCTTAATAGCCACCATGAAAGGTGTTAAGAGAATATTGAACAATCATCGTTTCCTGAGGTAGTAATTCGCCATCCACAGAAACAGTGTGTTCTTTAACCATTAGATGAAGGTGTGTGTAAGTGTAGCTCGAATACATAACTTAAAATCATCCTAGTATATTTAATATTCTTGTCTTGTTACAAAAGAAAGTAATAAAAAGAGTTTAGGGGGTGGATAAGCAAAATAAAACAAAAGGACTCAAGTGAAGACATTACCTTAAATTCGGGTAACTCCCTTTGGTTTGAGCTCAAAGGCTTCCTTGGGAAGACTTATGACCAAAGTGAGAATTTTAAGAGTTATAGAGGGATGTGGAGATACAAAATGGGTAGGGTTTGGATGAGCCAAAGTCTTTGGAAGTGTGGGTAAGGAGGTAGAGGTGCGGGCCTTTTATAAGAGGAGAGGAGGGTCACTCTTGGAAAGTAAATAATTGTTACATTATTTTACAATGAGTTTCGTATTTTAATGGCCCCACATTGATGTGTTTCGAGGATAAGGTGATAAAGGTTAGAAATCCACCCATAAAACAGGTTTTGGACATGTATAGGTATTAGATTTTACATTATCTTTCCATTTTATTTAAATCATTAAATAATGAGGTCATCGCTGCATCATCATGATGTCATAAATAATTTAATCAATTTAATGTCTAAAAATTATAAAAAAACTACTATGATGTAGGAAATCGTTTTAGCTTTCCAATGACTATTTATAGTCAAAAATAGGACTTTTATAACCCCATGTAAATTTTTTTTAGTAAACTATCTTATGTTTGTGTCATTTTTACTTTAACATTAAATAAAAAGTTATTTATGTCATTTCCCAACCAAAGTGGCTCCACGGGGTCCCCAAGTTGACCCATTGATTGTATTGGTCGGCCATGACACATCCAATAAGGGTAGGACATGTTTCAAGCTCATCTCATATTATTAAAACATTATGTTTACCTTAAACTACACTAATTACCTCTAATCGCGATTAAAAACTTAATAAGTTACTATTCACCAAAAAATTATTTTAATCCCATTGAACCACATTTTACTTCTTAATGACAAACATGTATGTCGGATTTTTGAAATTCAAAATACAAAGGTGGAAAATTATCTTTTAAATGGAAAATCAGTTTTTATAAGTACCACTTAGTGGTTTCACTATTCATCAAAAATTGACGTTTTTCAGAAAATTACCAAAAATTCACCCTAAGCTATATTTGATATTCCGAATTCAAAAATGATGTCTATTTTAAAAAATTAATAACATATAAGTTACATTAGTTAATTTAATAATTAATTCCCGCTGTCAGAACAAATAGCGTGTTTTTAGGAAACAATATATATCAAAAGATTGACACTAGTTTAAGTCAAATTACAAAGTAAAATTAATTTCAATGGCCACTATTTCATTAAATGGTAAAAATATATTCTAATTTCACTTTAAAACCAATTAAAAAGATAATATAATCATATAAATAAGTTAGATTAAAAATAGGTTTTGAATTAAAATACAACATTTTTCGCTATTCATTAAAAATTGAACTTTTTCGGAAAAAATACCAAAAATTTACACAAAGTAAATTTTGATGTCCCGATTCTAAAGAAGAATTTTATTTTGTCAAATATAATACATAAAATTATCAAAAAGTGGATTTAAAAGTGGTTCGTCATCAAAAGGCAGTTAATCGACATGTTAAAGAATATTTGAATGTTTACGCTTAAAAACTGGATTCATTTGCATTTTTAATCCTCTAACATTTATTGAAAAAAAATAAAAATATTTGACAAACATATATAATCATTTTTTATTTAGTTCTATTCATTCCCGCCATCACAACATCTAGGAATTAACTACCATTTAAAATAATATTATTTTATTATTAGAGTGCAACGTAAGATTCCCATGAAACTTGTTGTTGCGTTTTGGGTACGCCATCAAGCATAGCGTTCCCTTTAAAGTTATATTAATATTTTATTCACAAATATGGATAAATGTGAAAATTTCATACTCTTAATTTACCTGGGGTGTTACATCCTTCCCCCCTTTTGGGAATTGTGTCCTCACAATTTTAAAATTGGGCTTGGAAACTTCATTGAAAAATCCACATCGGAACAAGAGTCAGTAAAACGATCACTTTAAAATAAAGAAAGATAAGTACAAAGGTCACCCGAATTAACCCATACTAGGATTCCAAGTATGAAAATATGGACATGGAGGAAAAAACAAAGGGTCATGTTCTGATGAAGGGTGATAGTAAACATGTTTAGGAGAAAGTTAACCATAAGAAAATCAAAAACTTGTAATGGGTTAAACGGTATTCGATTCCCCAGTAGGAAAAGTTAACAGACAACATTTTTGTTTTAAGTTAATTTTCATTGAGGAATTTATTTTTTATCTTAACTAAATCATAATGAAACATAATTACTTGTCATGTAGACTTTCAACTTTTACTAGATTCCTTAATCAAACTCATATTTTCTCCAAAAGACGAGTATTTAGGAAGACTTGTTCGCATTAAGAGTACTATAATCAATTTCTATAGAATCACCTAATCCACAAAAGAGAACTATATACTTCCCATGTCTTTAGACTCTAACCAAAACCAAAACCAAAACCAAAAAGGTTAGTACAAGATCAGATAATCCAGAAAAGGATAACCCTTTATAAAAAAAACTATTCTTAATCTCCAAATTTTGTCCAACAAAACCCAAAGTTCAACGAGGACCATTCGATAAAAAAATTTGTCCATAAAATTATTCAAAGTAAACCAAACTAAGATTGAAACCCAAATATTTAAAGGATTTAGTCACATAGTCTTCCAAGTTAAATCGTAACATTTATCTCCAAACAACATCAGTTGCTCTTAAAGTATCGTATTGAAAAGTAATTAACCTAATCACATATCCTCCATGATAGGTTAATCATTTTCATAAATAACCCAAAATAAACTTACTCTTAATTCATAAATCACCTAACTAAAAAAGAATAAGTCATACTAACCAAGGAAATCACGTAGTCCAGTGGTAGGTGATAAATACCATTTTCACTTTGGTTGTGGGTTCGATTCCCATAGCTTTGTCCGACATGACGGGTTGTCACACGGTCTACATGTTGTCTTTTTTTTTTAAACAATATAATTCTCAAATCATTCCCCGAAAAGAGATAAAATCATCAAAAATAACCATAACATAATTTAACCTCAATTTTAACTCATGCATTTCACTTCCATCATAACATATAGTAATCCATAATTACCTCAAAAGTAAGGATCATATAAACCCAAATGGTTCTTTATAACTATGTCCACAAAAGAGCAGATAACTATTCCTTGAATACAATTTTCATATATTAAACATCAGTGTTACACATACTATAAAAAGTCTTCTAATGTAACCCCATCATCAAAAGATACTTAATACTCTTAATAATTTCACCATAACTCTTGAAACCCTTATATGTTGACTTCTTACTCATTCAACATTCTTCATGATCCATAAACCATTCCTTTCCAACTTATTCTGAAATACTTCTTTCCTACAACCAAAATCATGAATCATATCCTAAGATTCAAAAATTGGAAAACAAAAGTTATGAAATAATCCATACCTTTGATTGGTCATTGTTAGTTTCTTCATCCTCAATCGGAATGGAATTAAGTATTGGTAAATGAGTATTTGTACGATCTTGGTGATCCCATTCACGAAACTTCTTCATAGGACATGTGTTTTCAAAATGACCATGAACACCACATTTAAAACATTCAATTGATCCCTCAGAAAGAACTTTTTTCCCTTTCCTCAAGTCAACTGGATGCTTCCTTTTTCCATGGAAGGTTCTTGCTTTATGACCTTCATTTCCACATCTATAGCATATTTCTATCCCTTTGAAACATTTTCCTAGGTGTTTCTTTCCACATCTTTGAAACATAGATTTTTGAACACACTTACCTTTATGATTGTTACCTATAGTTCCGTAGGGATTTGTTTCTCTCATATATGATTCTTTAGAGAAATCACCAAGGTTTAGGTGGTTAATCATGACTTCAGATTGTTGGTTGAGGATAAACACAAGAGTTCTCATTGCAGCTCCCATATCATTCAGTTGCTCGCTCAAAAAACTGTCACAGTTTCCTTCACATCCATTGTTACTTTAGTGCCTTCTAGATCCATCCATTTACTAAAACCAAAAAGGCCAGTGTGAGTATATCAATAAAACCATCATGTACTAACGAGGAAGATAAACACTAAGATATTCTTACTCATTCACTTTATCTAAAACTAGTAATCTTTCTGAAATCCTAACCATTATGGAAATGTCACTTATGCTTAAAGAATACCCTAACCTCTAAAGTTATCTAAACCAACCTCTGATACCAACTATAAGGCCCGAGCCTTAAACATTACTTAATCATGATTTATTATAAGATTACACATTGGGGATATTTTCAGGTTTAGAGTTTTAGAGAATTAGTACATAACTATTACATCTCAAAGATTACAAAGTACACACATCTACTCAGATTCCATTTTTTTTCCACAAAATAAAAACTCTTGAACAAAAGAGTCATGTCTAGTTCCTTGTTTTAGACAGCCTGGCATTTCCTTAATCCCATCCTTGACCCTATTCAACTTTATGTCCTGTGAAGAACATTTCAAAAAAACTTGGGATGGGCATAAAAAGCTCAGTAAGGGTTATAGAAATATGGAAGGGAAACATGGGTTCATATATACATTAGAATAAAATCACACTTTATCCATAAAACATAATCACTTTAACATACCTCATCAAATCATGAATAAATAAAAGAAATCATGAGACATAAAGGTAACTTGAGGCATTCATAACATTCTTATGTAGGGAGTAACCCTCTTGGTTACGTTTGGAATACCCACCACAATATATTCCCTAAATCTCTTTGTAGAAACCTTAACGTTTCACTCCTTCGCGTTACCCAATGCATTGGAGAGCTATATCGGGCTCACCCGCCCTTAGTTTATCACGGAACCAGCCATCTTCATAACAATTCCCAAGAACCATAACATAATTTTATCACATAAAACATGTATAAAGGAAACATAACATTTCCACCTTTCAATAACAAGATATCAATACAAAAAATTGATATAAAATCATTATGAAAACCATTTTCAATACCAAAATAAAAGAAAAGTAAAACATGGTATTTATTTTTCTTTTAAAAAGAGGGTATGGATTGTAGAGGAAGCCAAAATTCAAATAATGGTCACGGCAGCAGAGAAGTCGTTGTCGCCACATACATATGAAAAAAACATTCCCTTTTTTCGTTTAGTAAACGCTTCGTATAAAAAAGATTCCTTTTGAATAAATGTAAAAGTAAAAGGGTTTTATACATCGTATAAAAGAATGTTTTGTATAAAACAAAATATACCTCAATGAAAGGAGATTGAGACGAAGTCCCATACAAAGATGGTATCCTTGGATTAAGGATAAACCAGTTACATAATTATGTGTGAAAACCGAATACATGAAATATAAGTGGGTATTAAGTGTATAACAATAATAGAACATTCACACATAATCATATAACGACATATTCAAGGTGTACAAGTTTTCCCCAAAGAATCAAAATTTGGGTAAGAAGTTCTGCTGCAAAAATTTGACAGCCTAACGACGTCACATCAAAATTCAGAAAAAGAATTGATGAGAGATAAAAAGGGTATCTCATCACTTGGTAATAAAATTTACATCAATAAGGATATATAAGAACATATCCAAATATTATAGTATGTGAATTAAAAGACATAACAAAATAAGTCTTTTAAAAAGAGGAGGGTGAAAGGTTCCCTTACCGACTTGGGTAACTTTCGAAACGTACACCCCATTGAAGAAGGGTCATACAATGAATATGTAAATACCCATAAATTAAATTATATTATACAAAGAGTATAATAATTTGAATTACATACACCACTCAAAGGAAATGGTGGAAAATGTAGCATAAATCTCTTGGGACTAAAAGTGAGATGAAAAATCCCTTCCGAAAACTCAGCTGCCTAACGACACCACTTAAAACTTCCAAAATGGATTGATGAGAGAAAATAGGGTCTCTAATAATATGAACATAAAAAGTACAGTAGTATTAATATAAAATAACATCCCAATCATAAGAAAGATGAGCTTAAAAGGAATGACATAAAAGAGTGTACTTAAAAAGAAAGAGAGAGGTTGGATCCCTTACCTTGGGTCCGACTTGACTCGATCATTCTTTAATGTCCTGAATAATAAACTTGAGTTAATTTATACTTTGTTAAGAACATTTTTCAAGTTAATTATTCCTTTTATATCACTTATTACCATGTTATGAACATTAAGTAATCATTTAAGTTAATAACAGTCATTTTGTCGATATTTGGTACTTGAGTCAAAAGTGAACTTCTTATATTTACAAGTTGTTCACGTAGTCAAATATCCATTATCTCAAGAATGATATTCATGATTTGTATATCATATATATCATATATATACAACATATACATGCATTTATAATATTACATAACATTTAGAGTTAAGAAATGAAATGCACCGTTCATGGAGACGGTAAGCCGTACGTACGCATGAATGCTACTTCCATTTCTATTTCATATTTAATGGAATTAAAACATAATGATACATAATAGAATTTTAATTCCATTATGGTATAATATATAATATCATTAAATATATCCTTTATACGTACCACATATGGTATTAACGAATCAAATCACTTTGAGGGGGCAGTAGTCCGCACTTTCTAAAATGAAGATATCACGTATACCCATAATGGAAGCCATGAAGGTATGCCATAAATGAAAAATACAGAAGCTTAAGGAAAACATAAACATATTATATATCATATATAAATATAGTGACATATTAATGGCCACCATGAAAGGTGTTAAGAGAATATTGAACAATCATCGTTTTGTGAGGCAGTAATTCGCCATCCACAGAAAAAATATGTTCTTTAACCATTAGACGAAGGTGTGTGTAAGTGTAGCTAGAATACATAACATAAAAACATACTAGTATATTGAAGATAATGTTTTTGTTAAAAAATAACGGAATAAAAAGATTTTAGGGGGGTGGATAAGCAAAATAAAACAAAAGGACTCAAGTGAAGACATTACCTTAAAATCGGGTAACTCCCTTTGGGTTGTGCTCAAAGGCTTCCTTGGGAAGACTTCTGACAAAAGTGAGGCTTCTAAGAGTTATAGAGGGATGTGGAGAGGCAAAATGGGTAGGTGTTGGCCGAGCCAAAGGCTTTGGAAGTGTGGGTAAGGAGGTAGAGGTGGGGGCCTTTTATAAGAGGAGAGGAGGGGCACTCTTGGAAAGTAAAGAAATGTTACTTTATTTTAGAATGCGTTTCAGATTTTAATGGTCCCAAATTGATGTTTTTAGAGGATATTGTGATAAGGGTTAGAAATACCCCCATCCAATAGGTTTTTTACATGTTTAGGTCTTAGATTTTACATTATCTTTCCATTTTATTTAAATCATTAAATAATGAGGTCATCGCTGCATCATCACGATGTCATAAATAATTTAATATATTTAATGTCTAAAAATTATAAAAAAATTACTATGATGTAGGAAATCTTTTTAGCTTTCCAATTACTATTTATAGTTAAAAAGAGATCTTTTATAAACCCATGTAAATGTTTTTTTAGTAAAACATCTTATGTTTGTGTCATTTTTACTTTAACATTAAATAAAAAGTTATTTATGTCATTTCCCAACCAAAGTGGCTCCATGGGGTCCCCAAGTTGACCCATGGATTTTAGTGGTCGGCCATGACACATCCAATGAGGGTAGGACATGTTTCAAGCTCATATCATATTATTAAAACATTATTTTTACCTTAAACTACAATAATTACCTCTAATCGCGATTAAAAACTTAATAAGTTACTATTCACCAAAATATTATTTTAATCCCATTGAACCACATTTTACTTATTAATAAAAACCATATATGTTGGATTTTTCAAATTCAAAACACAGAGGTGGAAAATTTTCATTTAAACAGAAAATCAGTTTTTATAAGTACCACTTAGTGGTTTCACTATTCATAAAAAATTGAAGTTTTTCAGAAAATTACCAAAAATTCACCCTAAGCTATATCTGATATTCCGAATTCAAAAATGATGTCTATTTTAAAAAATTCATAACATATAAGTTACATTAATTAATTTAATAATTAATTCCCGTTGTCAGAACAAATAGCGTGTTTTTATGGAACAATATATATCAAAAGATTGACACTAGTTTAAGTCAAATTACAAAGTGAAATTAATTCAAATGACCAATATTTGATTAAATTGTAAAAATATATTCTAATTTCACTTTAAAACCAATTAAAAAGATAATCTAATCATATAAATAAATTATATTAAAAATAAGTTTTGAATTAAAATACAACATTTTTCACTATTCATTAAAAATTGAACTTTTTCAGAAAAAATACCAAAAAGTTACACAAAGTTAATTTCGATGTCCCGATTCTAAAGAAGAATTTTATTTTGTCAAATATAACACATAAAATTGTCAAAAATTGGATTTAAAAGAGGTTCGCCATCAAAAGGTGGTTAATCGACCTTTTAAAGAATATTAGAATGTTTACGCTTAAAAACTAGATTCATTTTCATTTTTAATCCTCTAACATTTATTGAAGAAAATAAAAATATTTGACAAACATATATAATCATTTTTTATTTAGTTTTATTCATTCCTTCCATCACAACAGTTAGGCGTTAACTACCATTTAAAATAGTATTATTTTATTATTAGAGTGCAATGTAAGATTCCCAAGAATCTCATTGTTGCGAGTTTGGTACGCCATCGAGCATAGCGTCCCCTTTAAAGTTATATTAATATTTTATTCACAAATATGGATAAATGAGAAAATGTCATACTCTTTATTTACCTGGGGTGTTACTGATTTCCCTTAGTTTTGTTAAAGAATCTAACCAACTTAACTACATCATCTAGTACATAGTACATAATTGTAGAAACCCTAGAAACTGATCTTCTATATTATACATAATGATAATTACTTATTAATTTTAATGAAAAACTACTAGAAAAATTATTATATATTATTTATATAAAAAATATATAATTCATTTATATATCCACATTAACACCATCAAACCAATCAGGGGTATCTTTTGATTGACATCTTCTAGACTAACACCTTTTCCCCCTCCTTTTAGATGTCTGGACTTTGTCATTGTTACTTAACCATCTCTATTCAATCTCCATAAGTTAAAATTATGCAATCTCTCTTTCTAAAAGATCTACTTCTTTAGAGGAAGACAATCCTAAAAGGTGGTTCATCATTACCCTAAAAATTTTCACCAGAGCTATGTTTTAGAGCATATGGTGGGTAGTTTGTCAAGACTCAAATGTAGAGATTGGTTGGAATAATTCTTGGCTCATCAAGTTGAGTAGATTATTATTTTCTATAGGAATGTTCATATGAATGATAAAGGTTGTAATAGAATTTTTGGGTATAAAAAAATACCTCTTGATATTGGGAATCTTAAGGAATTTCTGTATTAAGACAAAATTTAGATATTTGTTGGAATAATAGTGATGCATTTTAGAAGACATACCTAATGAATTTTGAATTTAAAAATTCATTGGAATTAAATGTTTATAGATTATGGTTTCAAATGGGCTAGGTTCAGATTAGTGTTTGATGGTGGATGATTCAGATATTATAGGATGTTGACTTTTCTAATCCTAAAGAGTTATAAATTTATATTAATGGTGAATCATATAGAAGTGAGGTGTTTAGTAGAATGGGAAACTGTGATAGGAAAGAATATGGAAATGTTTCAGAACATGTCACCAGGTGAGACGGTGCATGACTTGTAAGGTCGATGGAAGCTTGAAAATTTGAATAAGGAAGAAGAAAAAGTCATTGAAAATTGGTTAGTCTCTCGATTTAATATCATTAATTATAGAAAGAAAATGGATATTACAATAGGACTTATAGGATCAAAAGTTCTTCTACCAAAATATGAATTCTTTATAAGTTTCAAAAATCTCATAGCTGAGAGGGGGTGGATATCATGAAACTGATTGTTCACTAGCCTATTTGAGTCAAGGTATTTTACTTTGGGATTTTCATCACTCTTAATGTTTGAGAAATGGTGTAGGGGTTTTCTTCCAAAATAATTAGTTGGGAACAAGTCATGATTATTTAAGTAGTGGTGGTTTTATCCTGATTAAAAACTAAAAAAAAGTGCGACACTATTCTAAATAATCAAAATATGACTCTGATGATTATTTGAAGAAACAAAAGAATATTTAAATATGTATTGGGATTCATATAGGGGCTTATGGTTATAAAAAAGTGTGGTATATGATTCTAGATAGATATTTTAAGAGCATTTTAAGTTGTAAGAAATGTTTTTTTAGAATATAGAGGTTGTGGCATCGGTATTTTGTTCACACATAGGTGAGAAGTTGGAGGTATTGTTATTATAGAACTAAAAGAACCAGTGAGTCATAACTTATTAAAATATATTTATTTACATAGATCCATTGTTCTTTGTACCTTATTCTATGAGGTGGATTTATATTTTTGGTTTTGTTTCCTCAAAAACATTCATAAGGAATTTCAGAACCTTCATTAAGAAGATCAATGATTTTTCAGTTACCATTAGATTAAATAGTGTCTTGAAGACTGGTATTTAGGATGATGAGAGTTTTTATGTAGTGGGGTTTTAGAAGGAATATTTTTGGTGTTTTCCTACAATTATAGGAGACTGAACCTATAATATCTGAAGGTGTCATAGATAAAATGATGGATTCATTTGGGGAAGTACCTTCCATGCATTAATAAATTATTATATTTCCTCTCTATGGTAAAAATGCATATAAATAGAGAAAAATTATAATATTAGAAACCATTACAATGATAAATTAATGTTTTTTATTTTTTCTATGGTATTTATAAGAAAAGGATACATTAAATCTATTTTTTAATCCTTTATTTTATGGATTTGATGATTTTTGTTTAAAAGAATAATTTTTTCATGATTTTCAAGTGCATGAAGTGTGAAAAAGATATATATAGTTATGAATAAAAGTTCCTATAATATCTTCTTAGAACCCACTCTCAAAGCTCTTTGTATAGTGCTCTATTTTACAAAGAAGAAGAAGAAGAACAAGATTCAATATATATCTATGTTATAAAGTTTATCTTCACTATGATTTAGAAGACTTTTAATGAGTTAAATTTTATTATTATGATATCTATTTGTGATACATTATCTTTGATTAGATTTATCTTTCAACTATGATCCTTATATGTAAGGACCATATTTATTTACTTTCTCACTGTGAAGGTTCATGGTAAAATAACCTTAAAGGATGTTTTTTGTAAATGCCTTGTTGTAGATATGTTGAAATCAAATTCTTTTGTACCAAGTGTTGACTACATTAACTCAGTTATTAAGTACCTAGAAAAGTAATTGGAAGTCCCTAAAAAAGGACTGGACTAGTGAAAATTTCTAACCTCTTGGAGTTGAGTGTTGATGGAGTGGACTTGGGGATTTTTTCCCCTGAACTACTATAAATCTCTATGTATGATCTCTTTTATTTTTGATTTTATTTTGGATAAATTATTGTGTTAATAAAAATTTCACATGTTAATCATATCCTTAATGATGATGGGGTTCTATACATAGAAAATTTCAAGAACTCACTTCACCCCCTCATTGTGCAGTCACTTTTATAATAATAACCATGTCAATGTTGGTGATGGGAGAAGCCTGAGTCCCAATAATGTTTATTTATAAAGGAGTGGAGATGGATAAATTAGTGTTTCAGGATATGTGGAAATGAAATTTAGAAGGTATTTAATTTTTTAAAATTTAATTTATGATGAGGGTAAACTTTGATGGTTCATAACTAGGTTGGAATGCAGTGGGAGAAAAGGACTAGTGCATTCCTTGGTTGCTCTGATAAATGGTGACTGGATGGTGTCATATTGTTTTAGTGGGTGTTCGTCAGTTTGTGTGGTACATGAATTTACAAAAGTTAATAATTTTAGATATTGGTCGGGTCCAAAGGTATAATTGGAGTTTGGTTTACTGTTCAACTCTTAGATCATGAAAGATAAATGTCAGAGTATTAAAAAGTGAATATTCTTAAAGAAGAAGGGATATGTAAATGGTATAGGACACAAATTTTTTATGAGAATTTAATAAATTTATATGGAGATCATGCTTATTTTGTAGAGTAATTCCATGGAGGAATTCAGATGGTTTCATAGGAATTAAATGAGAGATCATGGTCCTGAAGGAATGGGAATATTTTTGTCTTTATAGGGTCCTTGATTATCTAAAATAAGGAAAGGAACCATTTTGACCCTAAAAAGGGATAACGAATGAATGTTAGAAAGTGGGGATTTAGTTAAATCCCTGAGAATAGTCTTTAAGTTGGAGTCTGTTAGACTTAACTTGTGAAAACAATTCTCACATTGGAGATATTTAGGTTTTGGTGTGATAACTATTTTTTGTTCATGTATTGGTAGTTATGGAAGTTTAGTATTCAGAAATTACACATGTAAAACTAGATTGAGATAACTTCAACTTCAATATTGATGTTCAGAATTTGTTAAATAGAAGTTAGTTAATTTGATGAAGATGAATCAAATTAGTTGAGTTGAAGTATCTTAATAAAAGTAGCATCTAAAGAAGTGGTGTTAAAGTGTTGGAATATAGAATAATGATCATTCAGATACATACACTTGAGGGGAAATTAGAGTATGAAGGATAGAGTGATACATATGGAAGGGTAGTTTTGTATACACCAAATAAATTTCAGAATAAATTGATGTTAGTAGCAACTTTTTCCAGGTGAGGAGAAAGTATAGAGACACAAAGGAATTGTGTAAGAGACACATTAACTATAAAAAGGGTAAACTTATGTAGTATCCAAAATTATGATCCATTCCTTGAAAATATCAGTTGAGGTAGTAATTTCCTTTAATACACTAGAAGGATTTCCTTGAAGATTGAATTTATGTATAATTATATTTGTGGAGATTGAAAGGTGATGCATCAAAAATTTACTAAATGGAATCTGTATATCTCATATATAAAGGATGTGATATGGTACAAAATTTACTATATACTGAACTATGGAATTATACGATAAATCATGAAGTTTAAATGGTTGTATATGATAATATCCACCACCATAGAGGGACATACCCGTGGAACACTTGTGGTAAAAATGAGTTACTTGTGGCATTGATATTGTTCTTCAAGTTGGGTGTCTATAAGAAGTACCTTATAACTATGGCTAGATGGGGTTATTTAAAGATAGGATTTTTGTGTAAAAATGTTTCTCAAATTCATGCAAAGATGCATTTCATAAACCTGTGATGTAGGATTATCATCCAAACCATTGTTTAATTCTCAATAGATACTTCAATTACATTATAATCCTACCATTTAATACTTATAAACTATAGGTAAAATTTAAATTTAAGCTCATAACTGATAAAAAATCCAAAATAACTGTAGAATAAAACTATATAAATTATCATATCTAGCATGAAACTTCTTAAATTAATGAATGATAATTTAGAATCACATTAAAAACATTTAAACTAAAACATATATTAATTAATAATATAAAAAATTATATCAATGAATAAAGGTTAGAATAAATAAACTAAATTAACATTTTATAAATTTAGACACGAGGGAAAAATTTATAAAAAAATCATAATTAAAAAATTATAAACAATTTATAAATTGATAAACATCATAAAAACTACATGAATAAATAAATATAAAAAAATTATATTTATTTTCAATATAAAATAATTTATATTATCATTATTTTAAGATTTTATTTAATTACATGATATTTAATTGAAATATATATATTTTATGTTTCCCCTGAAATAACACCCAATACTGGTCATCCATTGAGCAACCCTTAGAAGAATTTACATAGAAAACATGATATCTTAAAATCTATACCTCAAGATAACTTGAGATTACCCCACATGCTGTAATATAGAATAATATATTATCATATGGTAGATGAAAATTCAATCACTTAATTCCTCTATATCCAAATTTAAATATTCTATTTCCTCTTTCATCCTCTAATTATCTCTAACCTCAAAAAGAAAAATCACCACAAGACTTCATACTTAGCTAGGGATGTAAATTAACATCATTTCATGTGGACCTGTTTAATATTTGCATCAAGATGTCCAAACCCAAACTATTTGTTGGTTGGGTTATCATGTTATGTAATAGTGTCACATATGATTTAAATATCTTATTATGTTTTATATATTTAGTATATTTTATAGATTTATATTAATTATAATATTTTTTATGATAAAAAACATTAAAAATATGATAATATATTATTATATAAAGACTTATTTACATAAAATAAAATATTTTATTTGTTAATATAGGTATAAAAAAGTTAAATAGTTAAATAATATTATCATTAATCTTGTTTGTTTGTTATATATAATCAACCAAAACCTGACCGATTTACTTAATCCTACATACTTTTTATGTATTTTCCACATGTCGTGCCACAAATTTTCACCCCTATATCAAGAACATCACTACCACATTCCATTTCTATGGAGTGTAGGAAATATATACGGAATAATATTACAAGAACTCCACCCACCTCATTTTATTTAAATTTAAATCCTCTTAGGAGAATATATTCCACAAGCTTTTCTAATTTTTAGTGACCACAATGTACTCACAAAAATCACAAAGCCACCATAACTTCAGAGAAAACACCATTGTAACACCAATCAAATTCTTTTTAAGTTACTCAAACACCACAAAAAATAATCTACCTATAAGAAGGATGGGTCCATTCTCATCAAGCCTCTCAAAGGAGACACGTTCCATGAGAAACTAGATATGAATATTCTATAATAGATTTAAGGACTAAGAAAACTATGAACCTATTCTGTGTCCTTAGGATCCACCCAATAAATAACTGCTTTATTATTTAAAAGGAAAAATTATACTCCTTTATGAGACATTACAATCCTAATAAAATGATCCTCATGGGTTCATAACATACACTCAGATAGCTTCACATACAACTAATTTCATCAAATGACTTCTAAAACATCCATCAAATAATCACATGATCCTACCATGATCTTGAATAATCAATGATATTGCCTATGAACACCACCAAAAAATTATCTAGTAACTCACAAATCATTTAGTTCTTTTGTAATATGAAAACTATTGGAAAATTAATAACTCCAAAATCCATCACCATGAACTCAAAGTGTCTATATTGACACATGAATGTAGAATTCAGGATATCCTCCTCCTTCACCCTTATCTAATGATACCCAAACCAAAAATAGATCTTTAAAAATATGGTATCTCCCATAAAAATATTGAATTAATCATTAATCCTTGGGAGGGGATAACTAATCATTACCATTAAAAGATTCATCCAATGATAATTGATGAAAGGATGAAAAATTTCATTCTCCTTCTTCATAAACAAGATTGGAGCACCCTAAGGTGACCTTTTGTGTCAAATAAAACCATTATGTGAATGATAATTGATATAACTCTAAATCTATCACATCCTTAAAGGATCCATACTATACGATGGGATGGAAATCAAAGAGACATTATGTTGAAACATTATCTCAAACTTTATTTCATGTTTAGGGGGTAGTGTCATAAATTCGGTAGGAACGATATTAAGAAATTCATTAACAATTCTTAAAAACATCACTTCCTAAGCTTCGATAGAAAAAAAATTCAACTCATATAGTTGAAAATAATGTGTTTCTATACACATTTGATTTATTTGATGATCTCTCTAATAGATGAACACTACATACTGACCTTCCATATCAATGAAAAAAACTTGTCTCTGATAGAGATTTATGAAAACCCAAACATATAACTAATCTATGCCAACTATGTCATCAAATGAACATATCTATAATAGAAATAAATCTACCATTGATTTTTTTTACCTATCATCATATCATAACCTCAACACACCTCAAATAATCTAAACTACCCTACAACTGGTGTAGTCAACACTAAGGGAATAATAAATCTATCCACATTATGTCTGAAATATCAGATTAAGGAATGAGTAAAAAATGAGTGTTATGATCTTGAATTTAATAAGGTATAAATAATGGTATAATAGAGAGATGTGGTACCTTGAATTATCTCTTTCCCAAAGTGATGCAAAATCCTTAACATTAAACTGACCATTCTGTGCTTCACTTCCTTGTTAGACTTGATGTCATCCACCACCACTACCACATTCAACCCATGGGCCCTAAGGATGGATAATATCATTAGGATATCCTCTTCCAACTATATCACATATCTTCTGTCCAAAACATATATTAACCTGATATTAATGATAATTCCTCAGAGTAAATCAGGGAGGACTCCATATTTAAGTGGTTTCATGCCCCATTGACCATGAAGAAGTCTTAGGAATTAGAATTTACAATGGAATTAACCTGTATAATCAAAGTAAAACAGATTAGATCTCTCAATAGAAAGTTAGAAAATTTCAACTCTATAGAAATGAGAAGAAAAAAATTGAGACTGACTTCCCACTGAAAAAAACCTTAAATGCTAATACAAATGAGAACCACCATTTGGAATAATATCAAGTGCATAAGGAGCATATTTATGAATCAAACACTACACTCCTATACATTGAATATACACTCCTTAAGACTGATAAATTTGTACTTATGAATCAAATTTAACGTTGAGGAATAAAACATAGTTTGGATATTCCCTGATACTTTTCCAACATCTCTTAATCACTATGAAATAGAATCTGACACTATCATTATGAAATACATAAGAAACTAAATACAAATGGTATCCAATAATCCTTACATTCATGGATCATAGAAAAATAAATTTCAAGCTCCTTAAACCAATTATATATCTCATGATCAGATATATTTTCCTCATACTTTGGAAAAATATGATACTAAAACACATGAAATTCCTTCCAATAGGAATCATCCTCTTAAGAATAATTCCACTTATGATAAACCCGATCCTCCCACTAAACCTATCATATATTAAAAACATGATGAAAACTTCCAAAACCATCCCTATAACAAAAAAAATAACTATTATACCCAATATATGGAATTTATTTAGTATCTTTTAATTATATTTATTGTAATTCCCCAACCATCTTTCCCAATTCAAACATAGGAAAAAATAATACCGATGTATATATGACACTTGGGTGTCTACTCCACAATCAAAATTATGTCACTTCAGTATGTTTAGTAATATTAAGGTCCTTGTATCATAGGTCCTTTTTTTAATCCTATTTTTTCTCCCTTTCCCACATCAAATGATAATATTGAATAATACTAATGCTCTACCATATTAATGAATTTCATCACTAATTCCTAACTGCAAACTCTATCTTAAATATTAACCAAATTTAGGATACTTCTATTTCATTAACCATCACCACAAAAACCAATCCCAGGTAGGTAGAGTATTTGAGTGTGAACTCTGAATCCCACCTCTACCATGTCACAGGTTAAAGACTAGAAATGAGTGTATATAACACACATAATGGGAGAAACTATACTTTAATATATCATGAATGATAAGAATAATACATCAATAAACTATATGTAATAAAATAAAACCAAATCACATTCATGGAAATTTTTTGTAATTATAGAATCATAGAAATGATATTATTTTATTATTATGTTATAATCAAGAATGAAATAATTTTTTAAGAATATCCCAGAATGCATATGTGAAAAAAACATCACCATTCAGTTAGGCATTGTAAAACTACCAAGGGCGAACAATGTTTTTAAGAGATTTTTTAAAAAATAAAACCCAATAAATATTTATGTTTTATAAAAAAATATATTAAGATCAAGATATTATTTTAAATATAAATTTAATTATCAATTATGCTATCAAATAACTAAAAGGATAATTGAAATGAAAAATATGGGTTTTGAAACTCTTACATTGCACATTAAGTTTCCTCCTTATAATTTATCCCAGAGCCTTTGGAGGAGGAACATTTGGTCATAAGATGGTATTAAGGAATTAGATAAAAGATATTAAATATGGATTTTAGATGTTATTTGGAAAATACTTGTTTTTTGTAAATGATGAGAAATTGGTGGAGGATGGGTGTTTATATAGACAAAGGGGGTAGGTATTTTATAACAAAGTATTGGAATTTTTATTTTTTAGGTCAAAGTCTATGAATAGAGTTGATTCCAATACCATTTATTAGTGTAGGATTTAAAATTAGTGTTTTAGTTTTCATTCTAACAAATCAATAATAGAAAATAATCTTGGAAATATTCTATTCAAATTAAAATAATCAAAAATATTTTTTATTTTACAAAATATATAAATTAAATTTTAAAAAATGTTTTATTGGTTTGGTAAATAGTTTTATTATTTCTAAAAGATTTATTATATTCATTAAATATATATATATATATATTTTTATTATAATTTTCAAATTCATATTTATATCATGATGATTTCACAAAACATATAATATTTATAAAAATTTTATTTTAGACTATTCATCAAAAAATAATTTTTTTTAGAAAAATAATAAAAAATAAAATTAGATAATTATGATATTATGATTCCATTAATAAATTAAATTATATCAAATTTAAATTATAAATATTATATATTGTTTTTAAAATCAAATAATACATGGAAAAACAATTTTATATAAAATAAATACCATTTCCCTTTCCATGAGTGATTAAATGTATCTTAGTTTTCATGAATAATTATTTTATAATTTATAATTAATTAATTTATATTTATAACCAAAATAAATTTAAAAATTAGATGATTAAACTTTAAAATAATAAATTAATATTTTTTTCAATACATTAAAACTGAAATTATTAAAAATTATAATTCTTTTTCTTTCAAGTTATATGATTTCAGAAATAATTTTATAGTATTCTAATATTTATATTTACTTATTTTAATAATTTAAAATATTAATTTTAAGGAATTTGATAACTCTCATTGACCGGGTTACTATTTTAATAATACTTTATTTTTCTCAACATTCTAATATTATTCTAATATCCAAATGATTACTATTATTTGTATAAATATTATTAGGTTTTTCAGTTAGAACTAGTTTTGTTTAAGTGTTTGAATTTCCAAAAGCAATGTTTTTGGAATTACACTTTGTGGAACCAAATGGATACAATTTCACCTTCACCATGGATGCTCAGATTTAGGTCAGTGGATTTAGTGATGTTTAAGTACATGAAATAGGAAGAATTGTAGAGATGTATGCACTTGGGTAGCAGCCACATTCTACTGGATAAATTTTCATAGGAATTGGAAAGTTGATATAAAATTTTTCCACATGAGGGGAAAGTGTAGAGACACAAATTATTTCTGTAAGGTTTTTTCTATTAAAGATACATAAGGTTTTTTAATTGTATTTTTTTGGTAAATTAATCCTATAAGGGATATTAAATATGTTATATATAGGTGACTTTATCGATTCTTTGTAAGTATGCAATATTCACTATAAGGGTTAGTTGAGGAGGTGGAGCTCACTTGGTTTTTCTTCAACAAGTGGAGGATCATCCATGAAGTTCGAAAGGTTATGTAACCTGATGGGACCACTGACAGATATAGTGTACATTTATTTAATAGAAGGTAATAACACACTTTGAACAAGAATAATGAGCGATGATATTGAGTGAGAGATAATATAAAAGGAAGAGTACAAGATAACATCCATCCTAATAAGGGGACTTTTTTGAGCTTGTATTATATGTGTTGTATTTAGTATCAATGGTTTTTATTGAATCATAAGGATTTCATTAATGTCAATATGTCAAATAAATTCTAAAGAAGAAGTTTCATGGAGTTTTATATAAAATATCTAAAATTTTTATTTATGATAATATGTCAATGAAATAGTGAAGAATAAGTAACTTGGATGTTTGGTTGAAGTATCCAATCCAATTAATGAAGAAGATGTAACATGGATGTAAAATAGAGATAATGATGATAAAGTCCTAATTATAAATAATGAATACTTCCTGTTTGTTGAAGATAAGAATAAGTTCTCAAGTATTATTATCCTGAAAGTAGATAAATGATATTCTTGCATTTGGAAGTTTTCGAATATATTCATTACTTGAAGGAAAAACATTATTTTCAGAATTTGAGTTACTTATGACAATTGGGGAGTTTCCCTTAATTTCCCTAACATGTGATCTAATGTTTGGATAATAACATTTATTAACAAAAAAACTAAATTTGAAACCACTACATGAATATTTTAGATGGAATTTTCTAAATATAGAAATATAAGTCTACAAGATAGAGGTTACTATAATAAGGCTAGTGGATTGAGGTGATCATCAATATTCAAAAAGTATGAGGTGACCAGATGAAGTTTAGAACCAAATATTTTTCTAATTATATCCATCATTTTATTAGATATATATGTTTGGGAAAATTATATCTTCTGATTCTTAGTCTTGTATTCCTCATTAATTAAATATCACAATACAATATAGTTCTGGTTCAAGCTAAATATTTGAAGTTAAAGGTCCTCTATGAAATGGAGGTAAATTAGAAGAAGTAATTAAAGGAATATGGGGATTCCAAATAGAGTCTATCTAATGAATACAAATTCATTAATTATCAGACATAGAAAGTCAGACAAAAATTTATAAGTTCATTTGAAAGAGAGATGTTTGTGAGTCCACTAGATAGAGTTCTTTGGATAGATTCTACCAGAATAGGAATTTATATGGAGAAATTGGTTAGATTTTTCTTATCAATTGAATCAGATAAATGTTTCTAAAGATATATGATTCAAATTATAGAGGTTTCTAAATAAAGTTATCATTAAATAGATTCCATGAAAATTAATCAGATATAAGTTTCAAAGAGAAGTCACTAGATAGATGTTTTTGAGTGAATTCATTAGACATAGGTTTCAGAGTGAAGCAATAATATCAGGGTTTTTGATAAAATCCATCAAGAAAATAATTATGGATAGATCAATTTTATATAGAATATAATATAAAAATTTATTTTTTTATCAAAAAAAGAGTTTTCCAATGAAGAAATACCAGATAAAAGGTTTAGGATCATTACACTTGATGGAGAATTACCAGTTAGATTAGTTATAATGAATATCATAAGGACTAAGGATCGAGAATCTTTAGAGTTTTTAAATATCATTCATTTTGAATATTTTTCAATATAAATTCAACATATCACTAATCGTGAAATAAGGATCATGGTTCTATCAAATATTTCCTAATGTTTTGAAGAAATAATTGACACTGATATTTATGGAAAGTTCTTAAAAAATTTATTTAATCATATTTAATATGTTGTTTGAATATGTCCAAATGAAGAAACATTAAAGTATGAAATTAAAATTTGAAGAATATTTCATGTAGTGAATTCAAATTTTAAGTTCACAATATTCCTTTTATTTTCAAAGAAATAATGACTATATAAAACGGAGAAGATACACAATAAAGTTGATCCTATTGTTAGGAAAATAGAAGATGTGCTGTCTATGAAGCATTGAATATTTTTTTCAAGCATAATGAAGTGTGGTGATGACCATGTAGTTTGAGATATTTTTTTTGGAAGTATCAAATGCCGAGGTTATATAAATAGTGTACCGAACAAAGAGGTTGTTGGAAAAAAATCCCTCAAGGTAACATTGAAGCATTTTTAGTTTGGTTGTGTTTGTTGAAAAAGTGGGTTTTTATGATGATTTTTAGAGTTCCAAATATATTTTTGACAATACATGTTGAAAAATAAACATGAAAAATTAATGGAAAATCTAGATATGATATAAAAATAATAGATAAAAGGTGGTTCTATTTTCATGTGTATTCCAAATTTTTGGGCCTGAAAATCAAAAAGCAGAGAAAGGTGTTTTTGAAAAAGTAAGGTGCATAAAAACTCTAGGAGGTTCATGAAAGATTAGTTTTTGTTTGAAATATTGATGGTTTTTTAGAAACTTGAACACAACGCATGTTTCAGGATCAAAATGTCAAAAAATGGAAAAGGCATGAAGTGCATGAGAGATGAGGTAGCATGAAAGAAACTTGCATGTTCAATGGGATGTCAAATGGGGTTCTATGTGCATAGAGGGGATCTTGTGTGACACTTTGAATATTACACATTGGGGTCAGCGATGCCTATACATAATAGGTGACCCACTGATTTATAGCAGCTCAACACTTAAAGAGAATCAGGGATCTAGATCATGTAAGATTTTTAAGTAAGAGGAGTTACATGAAAGAATTGGAGTTTCACACAAGATAAGGAAGTTGCATATAATATTGGATTTGTGTGTATGATTGATGTTACAAAAAAGTGGTGTTTTGTAACAAAAGTATAATTTTGTTCTCAAGGCATTAAAGTTGTGTGCAAGACGTAGTAAGGGTTGCATGAAATATTTGTAGTTTCCCAGCATATCTGTGGTAAAGAGGTATTCATCAGTGGATGAATTTAGTACTTGAATTGATAATCTACATAAAGTGGAGGATTCATTCATTAGAGAAAATTAAGCGATATATAAGGATATACAATGTGAGGGGATATTTTGAAGAATAAGTGAGCACACTTCATTATAGAGATCAGTGAGCTTATAAATTTTGAGTGGTTATAAACCAGGAGGGAAAATGAGTCCACTTAGAACATTGTAAATAGTAGAGTGATTTTAGTGGATTTGGTACATCAAAACATCACCATTATATTCTTCTTATATATAGCCCAGTGATGGTGAACCAAGTAAAATTACTATGTCTCATACATGCTTTAATCTCTGTTCATATTTTTTTTATGGGAGAGAGAGACGAGTGTTTTGTCTAAAAACAAAACAAGATCAAAAGGGGTAGTTGTTTTAATCTCTCATACCCTGATTTACCCCCTTATTAGGGTATTTAACGTAGTGGACCTAAAAATTCATATCATAGGGAAGGTTTAATATTAGTGTTTCTATCTCTATAGAGGTCATCAATCACAAATGGATTATGTTCTTTGATATGAATAATTTTCATCTATTGAAGAATCAGATGCAACACTACTTACGATCCTTAGGAATTGATGTCTTTATAGTAGCGATGCATCGTATTTCAGATGATATCAATAGTGTTTCTTTATTAGAAGCTAAAAAAAAAGGAAAATGGATGCTGACCCCAAAGGAATCCAAGCCTTAGGGGGAGCCCTATCCAATGGAATATATAAAAAGGTGATGTAATTTAAAACATCACATGCTATGTGGGAAAAGATATTGAATATATATGAAGGTGATTAAAGGGTCAGAGAGGAAAAGATACATGTTTTTTGGAAGAAGTATGAAGATTTTAGAATGAATCCAAAGAATTCTGTTGATGTATTCTTTGTTAGGGTAAATGTTGCAGTGGAATAAATGGAATGTGTTGGAGAAGTTATTGAAGATATAATGATTGTGAAGCGTATGTTGGGGAAACTTACACCTTGGTTCAATTCGAAAGATTTAGTATTAGAGGATAAAGATTATAAAGATCTCACACTGGATAAATTTCATAGTACCCTTAAAGAATATGAAATGAGAAATAATGAAAATGATGTTTTGGGAAAGAGGAAATCGAAATAGGTGGCATTGAAGGTGATGCATAAGATCACAAGTAAATATTATAATGAAAAATAAGTTACATATGTGGTGATGTCATTATTTTATTCAAATCTACAAAAAGGAAAAATAGATTTCAAGGGGAAAACTCCACTTTCTTGCTTTATATGTGGCAAGGTTGGTCATCTTGCAGTAAGGTGCCCTAATAAGCACCAAGAAGAAGATGAGGATGAAGTTGAAATCCATATAAAGAAGTCTTTATCCATTGTGAAAGGAAAGAAAAATTTTAAGAGAAATTTCTTCATAAAAAAAATCTTCTTTCATAAGAATGTAATAGTTCAGTTGAATTAGAGGTTGAAGACATTAAAGAGATAGAGAATTGCAAAGATCATAGACAAAATTTAATGGCGGTGGTTGTCAGTAGTGCTCAAAAAGGAAAAAAATATGAAATTTATGAGGAAGAAATTAAAGTACGTATTGATATAGAGGATGAACTAGAATAATCTCTTGAGGAGATAGATGTATGGAGATCCAAAACAAATAAAGCCAAAAAAGTGGTTCACGACACGAAACTCTACACACAATAGTAGGATGAATAGAAGTATGAGTTAATAAAATAAATTGACAATATAAAATATTCATTTATAGTGGATTCAGAAATAGTTATTGAAAAAAAACTCATGATTGAAGAACAAATAAGGGAAATTGATGGATTCAATAACACAATGAAAGATCAAGTCAAACACAGTGAAGAACATGAAGAAGAAGTTTTCGGTATGTGAAAAAAAGTTAAGGATCAAGAAAAACTCTTAAAACCCAATGTGATATCAGGAAAGAAGGTTATTTAAAAGATGGAAAATTTGGAAGTGGGGCATAAAGGTCTTGTAGAACAAAAGAAACAGTCAAATATAAGTGATAAGGCTGGTATGTGGATTGATAAAAACTAGAAAGTAGTCATGGTTGATGTCAGACCAAAAGAACTTACTCCAAGATTGAAGGTTGATTTGGGTACGAATCAGAATCATAATATTAAAAGAAATTGAGGGAGAAATAGAAGTACTGAAGTAACATGTAGGAATTCTCCATACATCAGGTGTTATTTCTGTGGAAAGATGGGACATTCCCAAAATGTGTGTTTTATAGAAAAGAGATATCGAAGGGCACAAGAACAGTAGTGGTAGAAAAACATAGGTCAATACTCTAGAATATCCTTTGAGGGATATTGTTTTTGGTGTGGAGGATCTGGGAACATGGTTAGATATTGTACATCAACCATTCAGAGGAATGCCACAAAGCAGAATCAAAGTAGTTACAAGTAACAAATCAAATAATAAACAGGTGAGTCAAAAACAGAAAATAGATTTTCAATTTTTTATGTTGAATCTGGTCCATTTTATTCTAAATAAGATCAAGTTTTTCAAACAATACTAATTATGAATAAAAAAACATGGATTAAGAAGAAAAGATATGAGAAGGAAGTGGTTGTTGAAATTTCCCTTAAAGTATTAGATCATTCTGGTATATGGATCCTTGATAGTGACTGAACATCCCATATGACAGGGAATAATAATATTATTACATGAATACAGTTAAAAAAATAAGTAGTTTTAAAATTTGGAAATAATATAGTCTTGAAGATAATTGGTTCAGAGAAGGCCAGGTTTGGGGGTAAAGAAATGAGATGTGCTAATGTCTTGGTAGTAGATTGTCTCAGTCACAAAATTCTTAGTGTCAGTCAATTATGTGTCTCAGGGAATTCTATCAGATTTACAAAGAATTTTTATATCATAAAAGGAAGAGATTCTGTAGTCACTCTATAGGTAAAAAGGAAAAAGAGAAATATATACCTTGTAAGTGGTGAAAAAGATATGTGCTTTTTATCCAGAGAGGGAGAAAACAAGTTATGGAATAAATTACTTGGTCATCTATGACAAAAATACCTATAAGACCTATTAAAGTGTGATGCATCTAGAGACCTTCTTAAGCGATGATGTGATCATACTCATACATGTGATGCATGCCAACATGGTAAAATCATCTGAAATACATACAATGAAAAGGAACAGAAGTCAATGAGAGTGCTCAAATTGGTGAATACTGATGTTTGTGGGCCTATATCTCTAAGTGCCATTGATGAGAAGAGATATTATATTATTTTCATTGATGATCATAGAAGAATAGAATGGGTATTTTTTATTTCTTATAAGTTTGATGTGTTTAGCTGCATAAACTTATATCGAAGGGAATATGAAAGGTTTCTTGGACAGAAAATTATGAAGATTCATACTGATAATGGTATGGAATTCACAAATATTCAAGTGGAAGGCTATCTTGAGAAACATGGTATAAAACATAAAGTTTCTTCAGTGAGAACTCCTCATCAATATGGAGTGGTTGATAGGATTAATCATATCATCAACAACATGGCCTTAATGATTCTTATTGAAAAATACCTACAAGAGATATTTTGGAAGGAGGTGGTCTTGACATTGATCTACATATCTAAGAGGGCTCTATTTTTTCCAAAGTATGGAAAAATCCATATGATATGTGGTATGGAAAAAATAAGACGTTAAAATACTTACAAATCTTTGGATATAATTTCTTTATTCTCAAAAAAGAAAAACACATGAAATTTGAGTCCCGTGGATATGAGGGGATATTCCATGGATAATTCAGAAAAATAAAAGAATAAAATGATTGAATAAAAGGGCGAGAAAGTTAGTTGAGAGAAATTATTTCATTGTAGTGCAAAATGAAGATAATATTAAACAAAATGTTGAACAATTTTCTCATGAATGTGATGAGGAGGAAAGAAACATAGGGGGAGTAGAAGTGGAAGATGCTGATTTAGAAGAAGATACTGATGATGAAAAAGAAGACATCAAGTCTGTATCATTAAATAATCCAAAGAGTTGAGATGAAATTGAAAGAAAAAATATCATTGGTGATCAGAAAGAACCTGTTCAAACAAGAAGAATGAAGTCATTACATCATGCATCTTTCCAATATCATTTAGAGTCTAAATGTTTTTCTAATGCAACTTGTCATGACCCGTCCTCGGGGCCTGTGCCATGACTACCCCAAGCCTGCCTTCTATAGGCCAGGGGCTGGCGACTAGCACCAAGGCGTAAATCCTGGTAAAAAGGGAAGGGATTGCCTTTGTAATGTAAACAAGCACCACAGAGTACAAGCGGAAGAAGTATACACTAAGTAAAAACTAAGTACAACAGTAAGTGAAAAAAAGTAAATGGGCCAGCATAAAAACCCAAACTGAAAGTAAAATACAACTCGAAAGGGAAAACAACAACTGAAAAGTAAAAGCCGCTACGCCGAGCTGTCCACTGGAAATCCCACCTGAAGGGTGGGTACAGATAGCTCCACTGCTCCTCGGGTCCCGCCGTCCGCTCCGAGTACGTCCCACCCAGTGGTCCACCTCCAAGTACCGTCCTGCTCTGCAAGCCTCAACCATGATCAACGCTATCCGTCATCTGCAACCAACACAACGTAGTGCGGGCATAGCCCGTGCAGGGGTGAGTATAAGCTACTCAGTAGGGACCCCAAGACCCCCGAAGGTCTCCCCAAATCCACAAAGGATAAACCACAAAGGAAAGATACAATCACGAAGTAACAACTGACACTGCTTAGGTATATGCCCATACATTTACCTAAGTCATCAATTCCAATAAGCTCCAACCTTCGAGCCCAAGTACAACTCAGTCCACATAGGAAAGTATAAGTATTCCACACAGGAAAGAAAAACGTAATCCACACAGGATAGCACAACACAGTCCACACAGGAAAGCAAACAAGATTCATCTCACACAGGTATACTTCTTCGAATGACGATAGATATGATCACTGATCCATCTAAGTCGTCGGACCCACAAAGGATCGATAGGTACTAACCCCCGCAATGACCCACACATGATCGGTAGGAAACTAAACCCAGCAAGACCCACACAGGATCGGACCCACACAGGATCTGTAGGTGCTAGCTCACACAGAACCGCTGAGCGCTGACCCACACTGGATCGGACCCACACAGGATCGGTAGCACTGATCCACATAGGATCGCTGAGTGCTGTAGTCATCACCGTCGAATCCACTGAGGATCTCTGTAGAGTCGTTGTCGTCACAGTAGCAGTCGCAGCCAGCTCTAGGGTTCCCGCACACAGCAAGCTCGTTCGGGAGGGTCCACTCCACGAGCCGAGATTCTGATACATCAACTGTCACTTAGTCCAAAGTTGATGTATCCAAAAGTTCCGTATCGTCAACAGGAACTCAGCATCGCAGACGGCGCGTCAATCGGACGCCCGGTCTGAGAGTTATTGGCTTTTTCGTCCCAGGGGCCCGGTTGGTTTTTAAGGCAAAACCAACCCGATCATACACCACCTGCATCCCAACCTCAGGCGGAGTATGCCAAAAGATCCGTCTCACTAAGAGGAACTCAACAAAGTCGACGGCACGTCAATCGGACGTCCGTAGCTCAAGATATGAGCGTTTCTGCTCTGAGGGCCCGGTTGGTTTCGTGTACGAACCAACCCGGCCGAACTCAAAGTATTACGAAACCTTGAGTGTGATATGTCGAAACGACCGTCTCGTTCCAAGGATCGTGTCGCCATTGACGGCACGTCGATCGGAGGTCTGTATCCCGAGTTATGGGCATTTGAATCCAATCGGTCCGAAAATGGGGGTTTCGGGCTCAGACTGACCCAGCACGAGACCCCCCTGGTCCGCCCGAATCGGGTCGACCCGCTCCGGTCCAGGTCGACCCGGCCCGGCTGGTCTCGGCCCGGCCCAGCACGGCCCGACCTGGCTGGGCGTGGCCCGGCCTGGCAGACCGGCCAGGCGCTGGTCCGGCTGGGCACAGCGCGCCCAGTGCGCTGCCAGCTCGGCCTTCGGCCGAGCTATTGGAAAGGGGGGGGGGGTGACTGCCCCCCTTGAGTAACCGTGGCCCCCCCCATTAATGGGGGGACGTTTGAGCCGGCCGGGGGAATTTAATTCCCCTGGCTCCTCCCCTTTCCGGCCAGCCCGACCTGGCCGGCCAGTTCTTTCTAAACGGGACCAGCGGTGGCCGGTCCCCTTCCAACTCCAACACCGGCGGCCCGGTCCGGTCGCCGGTCACCTTGCTCCGCCGCGGCCCGGAACTGGCCGAGGCCCTTGTCGTCCGGCGCGGTGCGATGACACCGCGACCCTCTGCCGCGACCCCGCTCCGGCCGCGGCGTCTTCGGTTTTCTTCGACGCGGCGCGACGGCGTCGTGTTCTTAAACTTCTTTCTACGGCGTGGTGCGACGGCGCCGCACATTTCCTTGCGCATGAATCCGTGTGGTGCGATGGCACCACGCTCTCCTGTTCCAACCACAAAGGAACCAACATGAAAATTAAAGAGGAGGGTCAGCCGTGTTTGTGCGGTCCGACCCCCTCATTTTATTCAATAACAAAAGGTTTAAATCTACGAAGATCGACAAGTTGGTATTCAGGAATAAATAAATAAACAAAACCCCTACCTCAGTTCAGAAACGGGGAACGTCAATCGAGCCGCGGAAGATAAGCGTCGTGGAGGTAGGGTGTCGCAGAAAACGAACGTCAATTCCATTGTCGTCGAGGTGCGTTCGAAGTGGGAACGTCGTTGGAAGAAGACGTCGCGTTCTTCGACAGAGATGTTCTTCGTTGAAGAACGGTGTTCTTCGTCGGAGGTGTTCTTCGCATTCTTCGTCGATGTTGAAGAAGAAGAAGACTTCCTCAAACTTAGCTCTTTCTCTCCCAAGTCTCCACCATAAGAACAAGTAACCCCAAAATAAAATAATCCTCCTACTTATTTTATTAACCCAACATAGGTTTTGAATTTCAAGAGTTTGAAAATTCAAAACCCACATTTAACTCACTTAAGTTATTAACATAAGATGTTATAAAATTAATGAGGTGATAAGTTATCAAAAGTTAAATGGGGTGGGGGGGTTTAGAGGGGTTAGGAAAGTGAGGGGTTGGGCTCTTGTGGGTCCCACCCAACCTTATCCTCTCAAGGTTGGTTATAACAAGTGGGTCCCACCCCCAACATCCTTACTTAGGATAAAACTACCAAGTGGGAAAAAATAAAAATTGTTAAATTTTTATTTTTAACTACCACAAAAATTAATAACTCCCCTCACGTAAACGCAACTCCGAAACAGGAGTTCCTAAGAAATAACCGGTGTTGCGGTTCCATTGGTGCCCTCAGAATTCGATTCTGGGCACCAGTTCAAAAGTTAGAAATTCCCGCTCGTTCGTTCACTGAACGTACCCGAGCCAAACTTTGGAAATTGATTCCGGGAACACCGGGCCTCGGAATCAGGTGCCGTCAGAAACCGCGTTCTTGTAAAATTCCAAAGAAAATTAATAAAAAATTTTCCTTGAATTTTACGGGTCTTTACAGAACCAGATATGAAAACTGGGTTCAAGAAATGAATGATGTGCTAGACTAGATTAATGAGAATCAAACATGAGAGATTATTTTGAGGCCAGCAGATAATAATGTGATGAGGATGAAAATGGGTCTTTCACAACAAAATGAATGAAGATAGTGTTGTGATTCGAAAAAAAGACTAGTGTGTAAAGGATACTCCCAAATAGAGATTATTAATGTTGATGAGATATTATCACCTGTTGGAATACTAGATACAATCACAATATTCTTGGCCATTGTAGGGAAACTAATGTTCAAAGTGTTCCAGATGGTTGTCAAGTTCGTATTTTTGAATGGGGTTCTCGAACAAGAAGTGTATACTAAGCATCTAGTTGGTTTTATCATTCATGAAGATTATAATAGAGTTGTTCAGCTGAAGAAGGTGTTATATGGTTTGAAATAGGCACCAAGATCATGGTATTCAAGGTTTGATCATTTTTTTAAGAATCTAGGTTTTTAGCATAGTAGAGTTGATTACAAATTATGTGTGAACAATGATATTAATAAAAGGATGGTGGAGCTTGTGTAGGTTTATGACATAATAGTAAGTGGATAAGATGAAGCACAGTGTAGGCAGTTTTCGAAATTCATGAAGACTGATTTTGAAATGTTAATGATTGGTGAACTGACATATTCCTTGGTTTACAAGTGACACAAGGAAGGAATGTCATATTCATTTCTCAATACAAATATACCAAGGAATGTTTTAGAAGGTTTGGAATTGAAAAATACAAGGAGAAGAAGACTATAGTTACTACGAGGACAATACTATCAAAAGATGATGATGGGAAGGAAATTCATATTACTAAATACATGAAAATTACTGGATGTTTAATGTACATGATTGCAAAAAGACATGATATGGTTTTTTACACATAAAAAGTTGTGAAATATCAAATAAATACTAAGGATATCCACATGCTCGTAGTGAAAATAATACTTTTGTATATCAAGGGAACTGTGGATTTGGGTCTAATGTAAAATGAAAAATATCATCCAGAGCTATTGGGATATACAAATAAAGATTGGGTAGGTTCAGAAGATGATATAAAATCAATATCCATAGGTGAATTTTATCTTTGAATATTTTGTATTTCTTAGGTTAGTAAGAAACAAGATTTTATTTAATTGCAAACTGAATAATCTAAGTATATTATGACCACTATATCTTGCACACAGTTATTATAGATGAAGTAATATCTTGATGAAATGGGAGTTGAAGTAAAGTCTCTGATCAGAATACATTATTATAATTAAAGTGCTATAAATCTTAGAAAAAATCCAGTCCATCACTCAAGGACAAAGAAAATTTAATTGAAATATCATATTATCAAAGAGAAGGCAGAGTATGGGCTTGTGAAATTTTATTATTTTCCTACAGAACTACATGTTGTAGAAATTCTGACAAAGGCCTTACCCAAAGAAGAAGTTAGAGGCATTGAACAGATTTAAGAGTCCAGTCGACTCCCCACACATGAAAAAGTGTGGAGGTGAGACCCCCTCTCCCCAAGGCATGGTGTGATTTTCCCAAATGTACTAATATGTGTTCTTTACCTTGTCGAAAACCAAAAAAGCGTGACTTTTGGGTTCATTTACAAAGGGGGATAAAGTGTGGATCTTTAAGGGGGATAAATTGTGGATAAATAGGGGAGAAAATTCCTTATGCCAAGACATGAGGATAATATGATATGTGGAGTTGAAAGATAGGGAGAGTATTAAATCAGATGATTCTAGTAGTGATCAATCAAAGAAAACATATCACTACAACTGAGGTTTATGAGGAAAGTAGTTGACTGGTTTCAATAATTGGTGTCAGTAATGAAGTTATTCATTGGGGAACTTTTTATCAAACTATTGTTTCCTACATTGATAATTTCTCATGTCATCTTAGAGTATGTGTTGAGTGAATCATTAAATTATATCTTAATCGTAAGATACAAAAGGTGGAAAAATATATATGAAGCTATAAAGTGGTATCACATTAAGTAGAGTTGTCAACACACCCAAATGGTGAGATTGTTGGAAAAAAATACCTCAAGGTGACATTGAAGTTTTTTTTGGTTTGGTTGTGTTTATTGACAAAGTGGGTTATTATGATGATTTTTTGAGCTCTAGAGATATTTTTGATAATCCATGTTGACAAAGAACCATGAAAAATGAATGGATGATCTGGAGGTAGTATAAAAAGAACAGATTCAATGAGGCACTGTTTTCTATTATTTTCCAAAATTTTGGGCCTCAAAATTGGAAAGTAGATAATGGTATTTTTTCACATAGGAACATGTGGAAATGATCTGGGAGGCCTGTGAAAGATTAGTTTTTTCATGCAAGATTGAAGGTGTTTTGGAAACATATAGACAAGGCATGTTTCAATATCCGAGCATCGAAAAATGGCAAAGGCATGAATTGCGTGAAAGACGAGGTTACAGAAAATAAACTTGTGTGCCCAATGGGGTTCTGTGCACTCATAGGGGATCTTGCATGATGTATCAAATTTTCTGTGATGGGGTCAGTGATGACAATAAATAAGATGTGACCCCCTCATTTGTAGCAGCTCAATACTTAGACAAAATTTGAGCTTCAGATCTCGTAAGATTTTTAAGTAAAGAGAGTTTTACAAAAGAATTGGATTTAAGTGCAAGCTAATAATGTTGTGAGTAAGATTTTAGTTGTGTAATATTGACGTTTCATGAAAGAGGTGTGTCGTGATGAAAGAAAAATCTTACGTGCAAGTGTTTATGTTGCGCACAAGACGTAGTAAGGGTTGCACAAGAGATTTGCTGTTTCCCAATACATCTATGGTATAGTGGTATTCATGAGTGGATGAAATTGGCACATCAATAGATAATATAGAAAAAATGTAGGAGTCATTATTTATAGATAATTAAGGGCCCTTCAAGTCTATAAGATATGAGGGGACCCTCTCAAGAAGTAGTGAGCAAACCTTAGTTGAGAGAGTAGTGAGATTTCAAATTGTGATTGGTTGTAAACCAAGAGGGACAATGAGTCCACTCTAAATATTGTAAACATTAGTGCACTTTTAGTGGATTTGGTACATTGTAACAATGTATTTGTATGCTCCTTGTATGTATCCCAGTGAGGGTAAACCATGTAAAGTTGTTGTGTCTCATGCATTCTTTAATTTCCTTTCATATTTTGCTACGAGAGAGAGAAGAGAGTTTTTTTAGAAATAAAAAAAGATCAAAAGGAGAAGTTTTTTTAATCTATCATACTATGATTCACCCCCTCTTAGGGTATTTGACCTAGTGGACCTAACATAGGTACTAAAAGGATAAAAAATAACCAGATAGAGTAGTAAGGTACCTGATATTAGAGTAAGGTAATTTATAAATAAGATAATGGATGAATAAGAGAGGCACCATATGAAAAAGTGAATAATTAGATATATAGGTATGAGATGAAGATAAATTTATTAGATATAGAGGTACTCAGTGAAGAAGTACTAGTACAACTGGTACTAAACAAAACAAAAAAAATGAATAGGAATCAAGTATATAATGTTTCAAATGAAGAAGGAATAATAATAAGATAATAATAAGTCTTTCACCCATGTAGGAAAAGAATCATTATAATTTTTCTATAAATAGAAATAAAGTTGTGTGCACCAATTTTTGTAAAGCATAATAAGAATTAAAGTTAATTTCACGCTTCTGTGAAAGTAATAGAAGAAGGGGAAGTAGAAAAAGTAAAATTATGAGATTAAATAGAAGTAACATTAGTGGAAGAAATTCTTGGTGTTGTGAAGAACTTACAGAATTTGAAGACTATCAATAGATGAAAAATAATGTTCAAGTGTGGAAATTTAATTTAGATTAGTTTTTTTCTAGTATATTTAATCATTCTTGTTTGTTGATCCCCCACTTGTGTGTAGGGTACTAATCATCATGTTCAAGATTTTTTTTGTCCAAACCAATTTAACTGATATCTAATTATAGTAGAATATATGTGTATTGGTAATCTCTATACACAAAAATAACTAGCTACTCTTATTAAATATATAACATTATAAAAACATTGTGATCTATCCTTTAATTGATTTTATTTTATATTATATGAAAACAATGGGGGGATAAGAGATCGAAGATCCTAACATGTAAAATAGGTAAAGGGGTAAAAGTTTTAATTTGTTTGAAAAAGTTACCAACACTGATTCACCCCCAATATCAATTTTTATAATATCCTAATGTGTTCCTAATAATTAGTATTAGGTCTAGGTTTAACTCTATTAGATTCTATAATTTTATGTTATTCTCTTTCAAATATTTTATGTTTTTCCTACATTGTAATGAAATGTAGTTTTGGTTAAGAATTGTATGTATTTGAACAAAATTATATATCTACTGAGACCATGATGAACTAGAGAGTGAAAGATAAAATAAATTAGAAGAATATGACTCTCTTAATCTTAGAGGTAGGAGGGAATTC
Organism: Viscum album; assembly: GCA_963277665.1. Classification (NCBI taxonomy): domain Eukaryota; kingdom Viridiplantae; phylum Streptophyta; class Magnoliopsida; order Santalales; family Viscaceae; genus Viscum; species Viscum album. Next base: position 2,014,862,557 of record OY728130.1, on the reverse strand, counting down.
ATTTTTTACGTTGAATGATAACAAATAAGAAATATACAGCTTGGAAAGTAAAGATATGGTGGTTTGAATTACAAATAAGGAGAAGGATAATATTCCTACATCAAAGTTAGAAATATTTAGTGATCATAGGGTATCTCACAAATTATTTCACAAAATTTCTATAGAAATAATGACCAAGTATAAGTGGTGGTGATGATATATCTAAAAATTATAAATATATATCGGTTATTATATTAAATGAAATTTTTTAATTTATTCATAGAGAAAGAATCTCTTTTTTTGGGGAGTCTTTAAATGAATGTAGGAAAATATTTAACCAACTTCAAGATGAGCAAATTACAAAGGGAATTATTTGTAATAAAAGGTTTAAGAATGTGTAAATCTCCACAAGTAGGTTGGATCCTTTGATCCAAGAAATTTGGATTTTGAAATAATTTCCTAAATAATTTGAAAACTAATGGCCCCAATAAGTTTAAATTAATGATGGAGTTAAGAAGGACTCGTGAAAAAAATTCATGCACATAAAGAAAATTTGAAAAATAGCATTGATGTTAGAAATGACCAGTTCGATGTGAATGAAAAAAGAATTAAGGAATTTGAAACATTTATTTATGAAGGAAATTAAATGCATGAAGGATAAAATAAAATAGTGAACAAGGATTGTGAAGAAAATTTTATTTTTATTAAAGATAATAATATCACCCTCAATATGAGTTGTTTGGAATTGGAAGTCAAATTAGTCAATATTGAAAAGGATCATTTTCATAATTAAAAAATTATGTATAATTATTTTCTTTGACAACAAATTTAAATTCATTATTTTTAAGATAAAATACCGGTAACATTTGTCAGGAAGATCATGACATCGTTTAATGATATATCTCAAGAAGCTGTGAATAAAGTGGTTCAATCCATAACTTTTTATAATATTTCATCTAAATCCATGTTCATGAACCATGTAGGATTTTAAAAATATATAGGTATAGATGAATAAAATTGGTGAGGATCCTATCACAATGTATATGGTGGATACAAGAATTAGTATGGAAGGTATTTCCCCATAGTGATCCCAAAAAGTTTAAAGAAAACCCGAAAACAACATTATAATAGACCATCCTTTATCTGGGTACTTTACTCTTTTAATGTTTAGTTGATCCATTTGAATTATTTAGTTTACCTTTGTTCCTATTTAAAATGTGTTTTTTAGATCCTCAGGGGCTTAGAGGAGTTGAACTAGCAATGGGTGGCAGTATCATGCTGTAGAGGGACAACTATAGTGCCACCGACTAGCTGGAGGAGTCCACTAGCTAGCTAGTGTATGGTTTAGTAGCCTAGTAAATCTAAAATAATGACCAAGATAGTCTATGAGGTTCCCATGGATGCAATAATTCTTTATGGAACCATTAGATAGCCGATGGCAGCCGATGAATAGCCGGTGGAACTGATCTATGATAGGAAACTTTGGGGAAGTACTATATTTTTTTCTACCTAAAACCACTATTTAATTTATTATTCCTATTCCTTCGAACCTAATATTACTATTTCAAATTTAGAGGATCTATTAGGACATCCTTGGATATCGTAACCCAATTTCATGAAAAATTTAGGTTATGATCAAATTCATGGCCCCCTTTTGGTAAGTTGATCTCTATGTTGGTCATAGACTTCTTTCTTCAATAAATTCTTCTTTTTTCTCTCAATTGTACAACTTAATCAATGATGGGAATTTTGGACATGGGTTTTTATTCTTGTTCCATAAAAATCCATTGTGTAGTTAGAATATCTTGATAAAATCAGCAATATTCATATATTTGTGTAATGATCCAAATGTTTGATTCTTTAAATTATCCCATTTTTTTGAGGTAGGTGGTATAAATCATCTACCTATGAAATGATTTTGTGTTTTAGTATGTGAAACCAATACTATCAGGCTATAAAACTATGTTTGTGACCTTCTTTGATTAGTAATCACACTTATTCATTAGATTCACTTATTTAGACCTTATATGGATCCCTTCGAGTCTCTCAGTGAATGAAATCCAAGTCTTTGGTCACCTGCAAGGTGTGATTAATTTTTACCATAGAGTGGAATCTGTAATGCATTAACCTTGGATCCTTGAAGAAGATTTGAAAAAATTTATGACGTATTGTCACATTAGGGATTGGGAATTGGTTTTTGGAAAAATAACAACTAATTAATTGGTAAATTGAAATTATCACTTATAATGAAATTTGAACTTGGCATAAAGGAATATTAGCATGTAACTAGAATTAGATTAATGAAATATTTTTTTAACAAATTGGTATGTAGAATATATTCAGCATCATTGGCATGTTTTGGGAAATTGGTATTCTTTGGATATTTTCTTGTACTTGATATATTGAATGTGTAATTTTCCCCAGGATTGGAAATTCACCTTGGGTATATCAATATTTGATCATGAGTCCATTGTGAATTGAATGTGTAATTGGCCTTGGGCATGGGAATTCACCATTTTCCATCATGAATTGAATATGTGATTGACCTTGGGTATGATAATTCACCTTGAGTTTATTATAAATCTATGATATGTGCGGGTCTTATGGATACTGTTATTGGAATCAATTGTGAGCATGAATAGAGAAATCTGAAATTATGCTACAGTAGGTATGGCTGACCGCGAGTGTCAATCTTGAACCTGAGGTTGGGTGGTGTAGTTTTATCAATGTTTAAAGGTTTTCCACAATTGATGGTAGTGTTATTTTTATCTAGTGGAGTGCATAGTTTATAGTAATAAGTTCCATCTGTAGAAATTCTGCAGGAACACCTAGAAACCTAGTGTTAGCAGAGGATCATGGAAGACACCAAATTCTGGGAGGAGATCAGCTACCCCTCAGCAGATAGGTATACAGGGTTCCACTAGTTATATAGGGTGGGGTAGGGGTGCAATACCGTGATTCAAGATAGATAGTATAAAATAAGTAACATCATAGGGTATTCATGATAGATCCTAGAGAATAGGGTTCAGTCAAATGCTTCAAATGCAGTCTACTACTACCAGTTTGGATGTCCGTCCTTCCACTTTCAGAGGAATGATTCTCATGTCATATACCCTTGATTATGTTTTATTTGATAGATGAGAATCAAATTGTTTATATATTCTCATGTAGTCAATTTATTGGGTTTGAATATAGAAATAATAGATTGGGTTATGGCCATCGACACACCACTAGGGGTACAATCAGAGGGTATCGTACTCTATAAGGTGCATCATTTTAAAATAGATAGCTATGAGTTTTTATAGGATCTATTTTCATTGAAAATTAATGTATTCAATTTTATTCTAGCTATATATTTTCTACTTCTGTACCATTATCGCATCAACTGTTATCAAAGGAAAGTGACCTTCCTCTTTCTAGAAGGGGGAAACAATGTTTATCAGGGTAAATGCAGTTTTTCGGATAGTCGTGTAGGATTAGTTTAATAAATATTATATTGGATAATGGATAATGTAGCAATAAATGTCCTAGATTATGGTGATCCACACTAAAATTTATTTCCTCTAGTGTAGGACCACTTTTAGGATGTCCTTCCTGATGTTTTCTCAGTCTAACAACCTAGGCAATAGATCAAGTTCTCTATCAAGTTTGTACCAGGAACTGAACATATTTATATCACTATCTATAGGGTTAAACCAATGGAGCTTCTGGAATTAAAATTATAGTTATTGGATATGAACTCTCATGGTTTCATATGACCTAGTACATCACCATGGGGTTCCCTCATATTATTCTGTAAGAAGGTAGATGAAACCTTACATTTATGTAGCATTTACTAAAGGATGAACCAGATGAAATAAATTACCAATATATTCTTCCCTTCATTGATGATCTCTTTGGTTAAATTAGATGTGCCTAGATATTCTCGAAAATTAACTTGAGGTTATGGTACCATCAGTTGAGGGTGAGACCATCTAACATACCCCATACTACTTTCAGGAGTAGGAATTGATTATAGGTGTTCATAGAAATATAGTTTGGTTTGATGAATATGTTTATGGTATTCATGGAATTGAATAATTGTATATTCTATATATATCTATATCAATTTTTGGTTTTGTTCATCAATGAAATATTAGTGTACTCTCGGTTTATAGGTGATCATTCCCAACATATTGAAATCTTTCTAAGTACATTGAGAGAGCATAATATATACACCAATATTTCTAAATGTCATTTATAGAATGAATAAGTCCACTTATTGGAATTTTATCTCATAAGGTAGAGTGTCAATGGACTTGTAGAAAGTTTTAATTGTGGTATCTTGGAATGACCCAACAACATGATGGAGATTAATATATTGATGGGTTTGGTAGGATATAATCGAAAATTAATTTATGAATTCTCCCACATGGTAGCACTAATGTATAATATGATCAAGAAAGGGTTGAGTTTTGTTTTATTAGATTATTTATAAGAGGATTTATAGGAATTGAATTATAGGATAACCTTATTAACAAACCTCAACTTACCTGAGTTGGGTAAATATTATACCCTATATTTTAATGCAATAGGACTTGGGATCAGATTAATTCTGTTGTTGGAGGATCAAGTGGTTTCTTATGTATCTAGGAAGCTGAAACAAAATGAGTATAATTATACTACCCATAACTTTGAGTTAGTTGTGGTGTTACATGCCATGATATTATAGAGACATTAGCTATTGGTGGAGATATTATTTGTCTAAAAATATCATAATATCTTGAAGTATAACTTTTCACAGTAGGACCTGAACCTTTTATTAAGGAGGTGGGTCGAGTATCTATAGTATTTTGAATTCGAGTTAGTATATAATACATGAAAGGGAAACATCACTACTGATTCCTTGTCTAAAAATCTGTAGACTTAGATAGTGTGAGAATCTTGTGATAAGTGGCAGAAGATATCATTTTTTATAGATATGCATTTGGATGTTTAGGAGTATCATGGGTGAGAAACATGGACATTGACTGATATTGTTCCCTCAATTATAAATTAGATATAAAGAAGGTAGTTATCTGATTTGGAGGGTTTATCCTTGAGGGAAATCATATATAGTGGGGAGACACCAAATGGATGGTTTGGGGATCATGATGAAATGATTCTTGTTTATAGCTATATATGGGTCCCTATAACCATGAATGAAGAGACGATGATATAATTCCATGCTTTTAAATGGGTAGTTTATCCTGGTTTGACAAAGATGTTTCATTACCTTCACATGAAGTATTAGGGTATAGAGATGAATATAGAGATAATTTGGTTTGTTTCATGTTTCTATACTGATCATCATGTGAAGGCTGAACATCAATAAACTACAAGGTTATTATATCCTTTTTTCATTTAAAAATAGCAGTGTGATGATTTCATTATGTATTTATAATAGGTTTGTCTAGGACACCTAGAAAGGGGGATACAGTGTGGGTGATTATATACCGACTGGTGAAGGTAGCCCATTTATTCTCTCTTACGGAGACCATCTCCGTCTATGACTTGGGTAATATCTATATATGGGAGATAGTTTGATTATATGGTGATTCATGGAGTATCTTATCATACCAAGACCACCATTTTACATAATATTTTCATGTAGGGTCTTTAAAAGGTATTGGGTTCAAGGGTTCTTATGTGTACAACCCATCATCCTCAAAATGATATAAAATTTGAACAAACACTTTAGATTCTGAAGGACATGTTGCAAGCCTGTGTTTTAGACTTCAATGATACGTGGGTGTATTATATTTCTCCCATAGAGTTTTATTATAAAAATATATTTTATGTATCGATCCAAATGGATCCTTTTAAGGATTTATATATAAGGCCATTTCATTTAACTTTTTGTTGGTTTGAGGTGGGTGAGTCAGTGTGCATTGGACATAGTCATGTGGAGGATGCATGTACACAGGTTTAATTGATTAGGAAGTAGTTAAAAACTTTGTAGAAAAGGTAAAAAATCAATTCTTACTGTTAGAGATGACCATTGAAATTTTAGGTTAGTCACTAGGTTATTATCAAGGTGCCAACTATGTTGGGGAAACACTATATCTAGAATCAAGGGAAAACAAAACACAAATTTTGTGGTCTATTTGATATAGTGGAGAGAATCAGACCAGTATCATACTAATTGGATCTTCCATAATTATATAGTTTCATGTAAGATTTGTTATACATTTTATAACATCAAATATATTTCCATGATCCTTATCACATTATTTAGAATGATGATTTTGAGCTTGATTCCAATGCATTCTTCATGGACCATCTGATCTATATCATAGAATATAGTGAGACGAATATTTGGGGAAAGAACATTCTTATAGTGAGAGTGCAATGGATACATGAACATGTTTTAGAGAAGACATGGGAGAGGGAGTTTTATATACAGGAAAAGTGGCCTGAGTTGTTTTTTTATATCTCTAATTGATGCATGGGGGAAAAACTTAGGGATGAAATGTTATATGGAGAAGAGGTTATAAGACCCCATCCTTTATCTAGGTTCTTCCATCTTTAAATTTCTAGTTGAGACTTTTATATTCTATAGACAGAATTTTTTCTCATTAAAAAGGTGTTTCAAATATGCTCGGGGTCTCAGAGGATCCGAACTAGCAAGAGATACTAGTGGAATGTAGCATAAGGACTACTATAGTGCCACCGCCTCACTGGTGGATGGGACATTATCCTAAAAAATCTATATGAATAAATTATATATCTGATAAGTTTCCCAAGAGTGTAGGCATTTTTCCTAGAATCACATGATAGATAATAGAAAATATCATATTTTCTCTAGATAAGACCCCCATTTAATTTATTATCCCTTCTAGTTGGATCCTAATTTGATTCTTTCATACATATAGGATCTCTTAAGACATTCATGGATCTCCTAACCTAATTAATTATCTTCTTAAAGTGCAGATTGAAGATGTTTTCCTCTCTTGGTAAGTTTATCTCTGTTTTGGTCTTAGATATATTTTTTTATTTTTATTCTTCTTCTTTCTCTCAATATATAGTCTTCACTAATGATGTGAATTATTAGACCCAGGTTTGTAAAAATTTTATTTACAGAACAATTGTATAATTTTTGGATCTTGATTGGATATTAAATCTTGTTGGTGTTGTGTTTTGATATAGATAGTTGATTGTTGGAATTATCTTCTTTACTTTTGAGGTAGGGGGTCTGAAGAATCTCCCTATGGTCAGATTTTTGTTTTTAGTATATAAAACCTATGTGATATGATGAAACTATTTTCATGAATTTTTTTGGTTAGTAATTGCTTATGTTCCTTATATTCCTTTATTTAGACCTAACATGAATCTCGTCATGTCTATTGGTGAATAAAACCCTGCACTTTAGTCACCCATGAGGCATTCCTACCATTTACCCATGTTTTTAATTTAGAATGTGTGAACCAAGTGCCTAAGAATAAGATTTGTGAAACTAGATAAACTATTAACACCTTTGGGATTGGGAATTAATTAATAGAAATGACATAACTTATGATTTGGAAATTTTTCCTGACGACTTAGCTTGAAATTGGAACATGACATAAAGGAATAGTGAAATGTAACTATAATTAGATTTAAAAATATTGTCATATAAAATCATTAAATGAAATATAGTTGATGTATTTGTAATGTTTTTGAATAGTGGTATGTTTTTATCATTCCTTGTACTTGATACATTGAATTTGTAATTTTCCTTGAGCATGGGAATTACACTTGGGTCTTTTTTGAACAAAATATGTGATTTACCTTAGGCATGAGAATTTACTATGGGTCTATTATGAATTGATGATATGTGTGTATCATCTAGATACTACTATTGTACTCATTTGTTGGTATGGATAGAGACATCCAACATCTTTTCATAGTAGGTATGGTGGACCCTGATTGTCAATCCAGAACCTAAGAGTTGGTGGGTTTACATAAATGTTTTGATTTTAATTTATAATTAAGGCCTTTTTTTATTGTATTGTTTCATGAAATATTACTTAGAATATATATTTGTAGACATTTTTTATTGTAGTTTTCTAAGTTTTACTCATTCCCTACTCAATAATCCATTTGGTACCTTAGTAGACTTTATGGATGTACGTCCAGAAAAGGTTAAGGGGCCCTATAATTGATTGATTGATTTTCTAACTAGGATTAGATCTTATATTTGGGACCAAGTATGAGATTTAAGACCAATTTTGTGAGTCTATTTTTTTGTTTTTAATTTATTGGATTTCTTATATGACATAAATACATTATTTTAGTATGACATTTGCATGTATTTTATTATTGGTCTATTTGGACCTTTCTTATTTACTTATTGGGGTTTTATTTTTTATATTTCTTATCATTATTCTATAGTTATTTTTATTCAGTACTACATGGTATAGTCTACCCAATATATTTTTTAGACCCTCATTGCTAATTCGGAACCTCTTTCCAATGTGGAGGTGTGCTTGAGGTCTCATGGTGATCTTTTTTAGTCAAACAATGGAGAACTAAGTCAGGGATATTAAAACCATGTTCATTTTGTTTGATTTTCTAGACTTCATGTAGTAGATATAACAATATCAACATTTTTTGTTCAATTTTGGTGCTTCAATATGTTTATAAATTGTGAATTTGATTGTTGGTATAATCCTTCAAATGTTAAATAATAACGGAAGAATATTCTTTTAAGTGAAAATTCTATTTTAACTTTTATATTCCTTTTTTTAGAAATATCAAACAATTTCTTAAATACTCTATTAAAATATCTTTTATGTATAAATAATTTTTTCTCACACTTTCTTTTATGAAAATCTATTCATATTTCATCAATACAATTTTTATAGTGTATATGATTAAAATAATAATCATAAGAATTATAGTAATAATTCATTACATGATTATCATTACAAGGCCGAATACGATTTATATTGTACACACCAATTATGATTCATATTATACACATTGTACAATCTTTCATATGGACAATATTTTCATAATGATATAAATCATACTAAACTTTAAAATGTAAATCATCAGACTCATTATTATCATACCCGGAAAACTTTATCTTAATGAAATTATTTCTTTTAAATCAAAAAAATGTCATGTATTAAATAATAATCAAAATTATTTCATGCTTTTAATTTAAATATAATTTTTAGAATGCCATGTGTCTATGTACCTCTAATATTTCAGTAGAAAATATGACTCCAGGAGATCAATATGACCAATATTATGAAGGCCAATAAATACCAGGTCGTATGAAAGAGCTCAAAGCTTCTGATTTTTGATAATTTATGGGAGATCTTCCAAATATACTACATGTGAAAACTCCAAAGTTCAAAACTCATGAACTATATGTTCCTTATATTTGTAACACTCAAGAGTTTTTTTTTCATTGTTCAATGCTGATCATTGTGATTATTATTGAGGTCTTCTATGGATAGGAAGAAAGTGGTGTCAATATTTTTCTAATCAAGGCATTACAAGTTTAGGAATATAGAGGTACTAATATTTTTTAGATCAAGGGCTTAAATGGTTCAGAAGATAGAGGTGATGATCACCTTCTTGATCAAGGGCTACTGGGAATAGGTAGATATACTAAATCGAATAGTCATATTGAGGGATTACCTTGGTGTGGGTATGAAAATATATATTAAAAGTGTAAGTCAAGGGAACTTTATCCTAGGTTATTGGATAACCTTATCTTTGGGTTAAAATAATTATATTCATTTACTTGTATTTCATTTCCACTGATATTGTAAGAGAAAGTGAATCTTATATATATATATATATATACATTTTTCTATTCTATATTCTGTGTTTATGATCTTTGTAATTATTATTTTTGTGATTATAATCACTTCAATTACTCATTACAATTCTATATGATTTATGGTATAATCATTATTCAGTTTTACATAAATTATTGTAACCACTATGAATTAGATACTTAATACAGTTACTATGAATACAATTAAATACAACCCATTGAATATATATCAGAATAAACTCAATTATTATGTTTTTATAACTAGATCCAAGGGACAGTCTGTTTACTATTTTATTTAATAAGATGTTTTTTTGAATTGAATTTGTTTAAACTATTTTAAACTTAATTATTCTTGGGATAAAAACAAAACTATTTAAACCTACAATTCACCCTCCTGTATTTTTTCCATATTCATATACATAACGATCCAACAATTGGTATCAGAGCCAACTCAATATAATACTGATACTCACATTTGGTATTAGAGCATGTTTCCAATGCTCATATACTAGATGAATTATTATATCTTTACAAGTTATATTTCTTTATTAATATAATTTTTTTTTATAAATATTTGTTACACTAACATGTATTGTGGAAAATATTTGGTTTGTATCTATTTTAAAGAATGGAATGTTTAAATGTTAGTTCTATTGAAAATGTCAATCCCACAAGACCACCAATTTTTAATGGAAATGATTATGAATACTAGAGAGAGAGAATGAAGAAATTTGTAATTGACATTGGTGTTTATAATTATTTTATACTAATCAATGACTATAAAATTCATAACAAAGAAGTTAGAATTGTTACCAATAAAGAGAAAAAGGAATATCAGTTGAATTATAAGGTATTTTTTTTAACATTGTTTTGTCACTAGAAATATATATAGTTAGATTTCATCTTATTAAGTAGCCAATAGTATATAGAAAAATATATAGATCACTCATTTTGGTAATTTTAAGGTTTTTGAAATAAGAAGAGCCAAGCTAAGAGAAGATTATTAGTCTTTCAAATTCCATTTTGGAGAATCTATTGTTAATTTTTGAAAAAGGTTCATGAAAATCGTTAATTGTTTATAATATATGTGTGAAAAAGGATTAGATGACTAAATAATTGTGGAAAATATTATGGAAATTATAAAAAATGGACCAGAATAAAAAATAATAGTAGTTTAATAATAAAGAAAGATTAAAAATTTCACTATTGAGGATTTATTTGGAACTTTTTTTGCAATACTAGAATAGATTGAAAAGAGATGATGAGAAAGTTAAAAAGAATAATGGAAGAGTTGCAATTAGTTCTACTTCAAATCAAATAAAAGCTAAAAATACTAAAAAGATAGTTATGCCATAAAAGAAAAAGAAATCATTTGTTTAATATGAATCAAGTGAATTAGAACATTCAGAGAATGAGTTTGCCAATCTTTCACAAATAATGAACACAATTTTTAGTAAAAATGATGTTCAGTATCAGTACAAGATAATTAAAAAGGATGGGAATATAATAAATATTCTAATGTTACTTGTTACGAATGTAAAGTAGATGTACAGATAAGACCCGAATATATAAAATTAAAAACTAAGGATAGAAAGGAAAGACATCTTTATAGAAATCGGAAAAATAATTAAAATCCAAAAAGAAATAAATTCTTCTAGTCCAGCGACTCATGGAGTGCTAGTAGAGGTGATTATTATGATGATTCTATAGACAATAAAAATCCTAGAAGGAAGAATTTTGGTATGTATTCGAGAATAACTTTTGAAAATAAATGTTTTACAGTTAAGTTACACAGTTCTTATTCTTTAACAAATATGTCTTTAAATGAAAACTTTCATGAGAGGAAGGTTATATTTCTTTTGATGATGAAAATTATTTTGCAGAAGATAATTTTTTACCTTTATATCATGAAGTCTCTAGATTTTATAAATTCCTTGAAAATGATAATTTTAAAGTATGTAATAAAATTGAGAAATAAAATTTTAGAATAAATGGTTAAAAAAATAAATATTAGAGCTTTCAAAATACCTTAATAAGAAATTTTTGGAAACTGATTCTATTTATAAAAACCCTGAAAAATCTGATTCTAAAAATGAAAATCTTTCTAAATATTTTGAAAAATTAATTTATGAGAAAAATGATTTAGAAACAAAACTTACTTCTCTAACTAATACTTATGTGTATAAAAATTTAGATATAAAACTAAAGTTTATTTTTTAAAAAAATTTACCACTACTAAGGAAGGATTTGATAAAATGTATAAACAGTTATATTCACAAGTTAATAGTTTAGGAATGGTATACACTCATTCAAAACCATTTTTAGTAACAATTATTTTGTTCTTGAATATTCCCTCTTTTGAAAAAAAAATGTAAAATTAGAGGACATTGGAATAAAAATTGTTCTTTAAATAAAATTCAATCATTAGGATTTCACAAGGTACATTTTTTAAAAAAATTGTGCATTCTGAAAATTTTATTTTATAAAATTTTTGGACCTAAGATGGTTTGGGTTCCAAAAGTCAAATTGTTTTTCTCTCAAGAAAAGAAAGGAAGTACCAACAAAACACACTCACTGATTATGACATGATTTTTACTAAAACTCAAATTATACTTGATAAAACTAGTTTCATATATTTTAGAAAAAAACCTATACATCACTCTGGTAAAAAACATATATATTTTAGGCATCACCTTCTTAGGTATCACACACTTAAAGGAGATATCATTTTTACAATTTATTGGAATGAAAGAACAACTTGATGATATATTTACAAAACCATTAAATACTGATGTATTTTAATACATTAAACAGAAGCTATGAATGATCATTCTAAAGTAATCATTCAGATATACTTCTTGTTTAAACCATATCATTATATAAAGTTACTAATTTTCAAATGGGGAGTACATATGCATAATGGTTTATATTTTTTTATAAAATATTTTTCATACTTAATAAATTTTTTCATACTCTTGTTTTTTTTAAATAATACTTTATACTTATTTTAGTTATAAAAATTTTTCATATTCAAATTTGTCATACTCATAAATTTTTCATACTCAAAAATTTTTCATACTAAAAAATTCTTCATACTCAAATTTTTCGAACTCATAAATTTTTTTTGTACTCAGAAATTTTGCACACTCAAATTGTTCTTACTCAAATTTTTTTATACTCAACATCTTTCGTACTAAAACTTTTTCATACTCAATTTTTTTATGCTCTAAAAATCTTTATACAACAATTTTCCATACTCAATATTTTCATTTTAAGAGGAAATACCTATTGAAACCAATAGATCTATCCTAAAACTATAAAAGGTATAATTTATTACCTTACACTTTTTTAATTCAATTATTTTTTTGTATATCATATTCTTTTAAAACTATATCAGATTCATGATGAATATTATAATGTTTTTTAAAAAAAATAAAAAACACAAGTGTTCAATTTTCTTAACCATTAGATCTTTTTGATTGAATCTAAGCCATAAAATCTCAACAATCACATTTCTTTGTCTATATAAAGTGAACCCTACCCTATTCTTCATATGTTTCTATCATCTTTGTGCCAAAACTATTCATACATTCAAGTATCTATGTCTAAAATTTATCTTCCTTAGATATTTTACCATACTCATTTTGGAATCAATGACATCATCTCCAAATATAATGGCTCAAAAATAGTTCACATCCATGAGTTACTTCATAGAATGGTTAGTCAATAAATGTTTTTATGACAAGTAAGATCCATATTTGGAAAGGATTATAAAGTTTCAAGGGTGGGGATATTTTTAATTAGAAAAACTAAACACCAATCAAGATCCTATACCTATTGATGAATTTAGACAATTTTATAGTTTTGTGAAGATTGATAACAAATTAAAAGTATCTTTTATAATGTATGATATATAGAATAACATGTTAGTAAAAAAAGACGAAATTTTCATTAGTGTACCATCATAGGGTGGCACCTTTTTCACTTCTCATAAGATACCAAAAGAAAATGGTACCTTCAACAAGAAAAGATATGAACAATATATTTTTTAAATTAATGAGGATAAAAGGAAAACTACTCATATATAATCTAAATATAATCTTACATCCCTTTGGATGCAATGTTTTTTAATTATTAGAAAGGCTGATAGAGAAACCCTAAAAGTGTTGGATGTTTTAATCCTTGACTATTTGTTTAATATGAGGAAGATAAATTTTATTGGTTATATCTTCGTAACCATTAACAATTTAATGTCTTGTTCTATTAAGTCTCAGTTGATTATGTTTCTAGAGATTCTAAGTAAGATTATCTATGAAAGTTTGTTTTTTTGTAATCTTACAATCAAATCAGCACCATGGAATATAAAAGTCCAACTAATCAGTGATGATATGATAAAAAGGTTGAAATTTTCATTTTTATTCAAAATCAAATAAAATTGTTAAAGATTCATGATCGTAATTTTCAAAATAAGTCACTAGAGGAATTTAGATTGTTTCAAAACAATTAGTGTTTATTTTTTTGAAAAATCAAAATAAATTAAAGTACAATTATACTTTAAAACCAAATAAATAAATAAAATTAACTGATGAAATCACTACCGAATGGATGAGGAAGCATGCTAAAATAAATGAAGGAGACCCTCAAATAGTTCTTGATATTATAGAGTACCTAGCTAAAAAAGTTTGAATGGATGATTATTTTAAAGAAGAAAAAAGAAAAAGGAAGTTGAAAAAGGAAAAACATATGTCTTTGAAATTGATAAGATATTTAAAGATTTTGAAAATCTCAGTGATGGAATCGTTATTAGGGAAACCATTGAAGAAGGAAAATTGACTCCCTCTGTCTAAGACAAGGGAAAGAATTAAAAAAAGTTAGTGAAAAATCTTCTCCACAAAAATATTATCAAAAATAATTCCTACAAAAACAAGAATATAGTAAAATGAGAGAGATAAATGAGTATCTTAGTGATGAGGAAGGCGAAAATGAAGAGGAAGAAAAAGAAGAAAACTAAGAAGAAGAAAGGGGGAAGAAGACAATGAAAATTAGAAGGCTAGAAAAAAAATCTCATTATGAAAGAATACCAGAAATATCTTCATAAGATACTTTATTTAAATTACCATACCTAGGAGTATAGTCTTAAAAACAAGATACTAAGTAAATTCAAGCTGTTAAAGTCATTCAAATTTCAGATAAAGAGGATGAGACCAGGACTGATGAAGAATGTTACCAGAATTTGGAAGATGATGCTACCAGAACTCATTCTAGATAACTTCTGAATTAAGAGGAAGATACTGTCTTTGAATAAAAAAAATCATTAAAAAGATATTAGAATATTTTTTAGGCTCCAAATATAATTCAAAATACAATTACATGTTTCTTGAATCATTAAAGAGAGATTGATTTGGTTTCAGTAAACCAAAAAAGAAGATCTTATTCAATCAAAATTCTCAGAAAAATACTAATTAGGCTTGAATCTTATTTTAAAGTGGTTGAAGAAATTACTAAGGAACACATAAAGTCTTGTGAATTTTTTTAAGTGGTCTCATAATGAAAATGAATGTATCATTTTCCAATAAGATTCAGTTTAATATATAAGAAGGCTTGTGAATGAGGTCACTATTGCTTTCAGAAACTTGGCTAGTGACACTGATCAAAAAGTGAATGTTTTTAGAATACTAGAGGTAACCTAGTCTAAAGTATTCAAGGAAATAAATAAGAAGTTTAATTTAATTAAATTAAATGTTTCAAGGCTGATGTTTTATAAGGATGAGATATCTAATTTGAGAAATAAAATTGTTTTTTTGAATAAAAGATTTGAAGTGTAATAAAATACAAATAATGATCACAGGAAAAAGATTTAGGATCAAGAAGAAAAGATTCATATTTTTTAAGAGAAACTTTTCTCTCAGGAATAATTGAATCATAACCCAGATCAATTGTTTTCAGATGTGGAAGAGCAGCTCCAAACTCAACATGAATCTTCTGAAAAGATCTTGGATGATGGAAAATAATTCAAGAAAATAAAGACAATTATCTTATACCTCGTAGAGAAGGATAAGAGGAAGGATAAGAAATGAATTTTTGAACTCTTTATGTATTAATTTTGAAAACATCAATAAGCGTTTTACCATCTTCATATAGTTTGATTGATTTTTTCGAAGTCTTTTGGATTAATGTTCTTTAATATATTCTAGATGATCTAATTATTTATTTGTTTATATATTTCATTTCTCTAACACATTTTTAGGTATTAGACTAATTTCCCTATTCCTTTTTGTAAATCACAAATGGGGATAATGAATTAGACATGGAGATAAATTTTCATAAAATGGAGAGTGATATATACTAGGGGATAATTATTTACTCAAGGAAAGAAAAATTTCTAACATAATTAGAATACGATCATTAGGGATTTTTTATCCTAAGGGGTAGTTAGTTGTATTCAATATCATATTCAAAAGAGTTTTAAAACTCAGGGGGATATATGTATAAGTGTTTACTTTTAAATAAAAAAAATTCATCAAACACTTTTTGGAACTAAATTTTACCAAGTAATTTTCTACATAAGTCTTGTAGTTATGCTTTCCAAAAAGGGGGAGATTACTAATTCAAAAGTCAAATTTTTTAATTTTTCATTTATTTTGTTTTGGAAATCACAAAATATTTATTAAACAATCAACTATAAACTCTTTTATGTAAAAATTATTTTTTTCATAATTTTTTTATGAAAATAAATTTATATTTTATTATTACAATTTTTATAGTGCATACGATAAAATTTATTCTCATAAGAATTACTATATTAATTAATTCCCTAACTATCCTGATGAGCCCAAATTTGTTTTTTATCTTACACACCAAATACGATTAATATCATACACACTGTCTAGTCTTTCGTACTGACAATATTTTTCCATTGATATAAATTGGACTAACTCTAACAACAAAAATCATCAGACACATTGTAATCATACCTAAAAAACTGTATTGTAATGAAAGGATTTCTTTTAAATCAAAACAAAGCCTTTTATTATATGATAATCAAAATTATTTCATTCTTTAAATTTCAATATGTCTATTAGAGTACTAAGTATCCATGTTCCTCCAATATTTTAGGAGAAAATCTGAACATTAGAGATTAATATGACCATTGGAACAAAGGCCTATAATTACCAGGTAATTTGAAAGAGCTCAATGCTTCTAATTTCTGATATTGTGCGAGATCCCTACCAAATCTACTATGTGTAAAATTTTTGACATTTACAAGTCATGAACTTCCGATATACTTGTAACTGTTAAGAGTTTTTTTCTTTGTCTGATGTTGATATTTGTGATTACCATTTAGGGATTAAATGGATAGTAAGATAGTGGTGATGATATTTTCTAGATTTATGGATTACAAGGATAGAAAGATAGAGGTGTTGATATTTTTTTGATTTAGGTCTTCTAAAGTTAGGAAGACAAAGGTGCCGATCACCTTCTTGATCAAGGGTTGTGAGGGATAGGTAGACAGATTGAAGATGATAATAAAATCAGGCGCTTACCCTAGTGTGGGTAAGATAAACTTGATTGAAAGTATAAATCAAGGGACATTTATCAAAGGTTATTAGATAAAATTTTATTTAGGTTAAAAAATTGTAAATTTTTACTTGCATTACACTTCTACTACTATTGTAATGGAATGTTAAACTTCTTTATATGTTAATTTTTCTATTATGTAATCTATGATTTTTACCATTATAATTATGATTTTTGGGATTATGATCACTTCAATCACTCAGTAAAATCATATATACTTTAAGATAGATTAATTATTTTATTTTACTCTAATTATCATAACCACTGTGATTACAATACTTACCTTGCTTAATGTGAATATGATTAAATATGAACTGTGGAATATATATTAGAATTAACCTGATTATGATATTTTTATAACTGGACCCAAGGACCAATCCATTTACTATTTAATTTCATAAGAGGTTTTGCGAATTTAATTAGTTTACACTATTTTAAACTCAATTCTTTTAGTGGTAATTTTTTTGAAACTTACAATTCACACCACTTTTATTTTTCCATATGAATATATATAATTATCCAAGAATTTAAAGAGGTAGTAATCCAAAGATGAAGGTCTAATATCCACAGATTTAAAAAAAATCTATAGACTTCAAACATATTTGGAATTCTTGAAAATATATTTGATGTATGAAATAATAGTGGCCCCAAGAGTAGTGAATTCTCAAATCAACATGTATCAAAATATAATGGGAAGATAATACCATATATGTTGGTAAGTAAAGTAGTAAAATACTTTAGAAAATAGTAAAATACCATAACGATCCAAAAAAGCTCTCACTAAGATATCAAATAATAGAAATGAAAGGTCTTTGGATACAAGATCTATGGATTAGAATAATATTTCTATACCCAAAATAACTAATGTGAATAAAGGAACATGAAATAATCCATGCAGAGACTCTAAAATGAATTTAAATAACCCCAAATATATATTAGTTATTGTTCTAATAGATCTAGAGAAGGAAATAAAGATAACCAAAGCATAATAAGAATATAGTATGATTAGAAAATATAATATTACACATGAAGATATTGAAAATCACGAGAGGTTTAGAAAAAATGAAAACTGGTGTGCATAAAAAGTTCAATGCTTGAGGTTAAATATGGTTGTAAAAACTCCTATAGATTGATATACAATAATTCTAGTACAATAAGAGTTCTTAAATAAGATTAAATTTTCACCAGGTGATACATGTAGCTTAAAGATTATTGAGATGATAAAATTCAAACACACATAAATTGAAGAAGTGATAAGATCCATGCTACCGAAACCAAAATTAAATTTTATATGTAAAATAATGAATAATAGATAAAATAGAAAAAATTGGTTGAGAAAATAATCTCAATATTTCTATTAATATTAAGAAGTAAGAAATAGACACCTTATTCCCTTAAACATTAATAATTTTATATGTACATATTATATAGGCAATTGAAGGTGAACCATGATCTTAGGGAAATAATATGAGGTAGTGGATGGGATATCCATATTAAAAAACATTATTTAAATAATTCATCATTGTGGAATGATTCCTAAATTGATATATTCTAAAATCATATAAGAGAGTCATATGTGATGAAGTTAAAGTGGTTGTTTTCAACACATGATTACAATGTGAAGCATATCCTATCTTGGTTTGATAATACATATTAAATTCCAATAGAATATATTGAAGAATATTATCCATGGTGAATATGTGTGAATTTTAATGTCTGGGAAGCAACATGAAGAAGATATATTTTGGTTTATTCTTAATATAGAGATCCTGAAGCATATCTATTGAAGAGATTCATTATTATGAATATTGTGTGAAATGTTTCCTTGATGGGTAGAAAATAGTAGTATATTCAAGAAGATACCAAAATTATTATCTTATAAAAACATGATTATTATATAATTTTATTGAAGTCTTGTTATTGAAAAGGTTATATATTTATTAACCACTCATCCTTGGTTAAAAATAAAATAAAAAATATCAAAAAGGGGGATTAATTGAATTAATAAATTACATAAGAAAAGTGTAAGATTAAAATTATACCAAGGTTTATTATCCTAAATTTTGTTTACTTGAAAGTTTTAAATTTTTTACGAATGTATGTGTAGGAGTTTTAGGTTGATTTATTATAACAGTTTTGTATCAAAACTGGAATCTTCATCCAGGAAGATAGTTGGAAAACCCCTTAAGTTATTTTTTTGTGTTCTCATTTCATTCAATATCAAGATAAATTCATAATAGGCAGCTTTATTTTCTAAATTAATTCCTTTGGTTTTATACATTGAGCATGGATCATGTATTTATACTTTGAGATAATTAATGACACATTTCTTAATAATGAGATGATACCATTTTAACTAGTAATTTTTATTTATTTTCAACAAGGGGGAGAAAAAGTGAAATGAAAATTTAAAAATAAAGGGGGAAAATAGAATAAATTATTCATATATTCACATATCCATTTTAATTTTTTTTCTATCAAATACAAAGGGGGAGATTATTGAGTCCACATTATGTGTGTTTTTTGTTTTTCAACGGTTGTAAATAAATTAGAATTATTTTATTGATTTCAATATGTTTAATAGGTTATAAATAATATTCTTTTTAGATGTTTATTTGAAGTATCCAAGCCTATTAATATATTCACAAGTATGGTTATCTTGAAAGTAAAAATAATCGTGTTCTTGTCATTGGAATATTTTTAATATCTTCGTTACATTAAGGTGAAATATTATTTGAATACTTTGAGTTACATATGAATATTGGTGAGATTACCTTAATGTCTTAAACATGTTTCTTGAGGTTTAGAGAAGAAATTTTTTAAACAATATATAGATGTTGAACCAACTACATGAAGCTTCTAGACATAGTATTTTGGAAAGAGAAATATAAGTCTAGAGCACAAAGCTAATTGAATAGAGGCTAAGAGAATGAGGTTCTCAGATAGAGTCAAAAAGACAAAGATAATTTGATTAAGGGTGGAGAAAATTTTTCTTCCTATTATAATCCTAATTACATCAGATAGATATTTCTAAAAAAATCATACCAGTTGATTCTTGGTGATGTATTCATCACTGGTTAAACATTAAAATTTCTTGTGGTTGTGGTTAAAGTTGAATATTGTAAGAAGAAATAACTCTATGAAATGGAGGTAATTTATTAGAAGTAATATAAGGAATATGGGGCTTATATATATAATATAGAAGATAAAGAACTATTGAGGAATTAACAGATATAGAAATCTAGATGAACATTTATGATTTCACCAAACATTGGAATGTTTTTGAGTCCATTAGATACGGTTCTCTAGATAAAGTCAATAGATGGATAATCTATGTGGATACATCAAAAAAAGGTTTATCTTTAGTGGAATTATAGATGATTTTATAAAGATATACAATTATATGAAAATAGATTTAAAATTAAAGTTATTGGATAGAGGACTCCTAGAAAATTTATTGGACACAGGTTTCCAAGTGAATTCATGTGACATAGTTTTCATGTGAATTCATCAGATAGAGGTATCAGAAAAAATTCATCAAAAAGATGTTTCCAAGTGATGTCATCAGATAGTTGATTTTAGATATATCCATTACACAGAGAATGCTAGATGAATATTTTTGAGTTCATATAATAAAGAGTATTCCTATAATGACGTTTCGAACAAAGGGTTAAGGATATTTAACCTAGATGAAGCATTACCAGACATTGTAGTTCCTATTAAGATCTAACGGGCTAAGGTTTGAGAATATTTGGATAATTTTTTAATGTTATTCATTATGATGATGTTTTGATGAAAATTCCATGTATTGATAATCATAAATAAAGGATCATGATTCTAGCTAATATTTTAGAGAGTTTTTAAGAAATAAATTACTTAGAGATTTGAGGAAAGATGTGTGAAGTGTGTTTACCTTTATGTACTTAGAGGTTTGGAGTCAATAAAATAAATTAAGAGTTGGGTGGAAAATTAAAATATAGAATTCTTTCACTTACCTTGATTTTTGGAGGAATGATGCTATAATGAGCCATAATATTCATACACAAATATCACATTTTATTTGATGAATATTCATTACATATCATAAAAATAAATGATATAATTGTATAGATATAGTGCCTTTAGAAACATAGATACATAAACAACTGGTTTATAAGTAAACAACATCATGTCCCACTTATTTCTTCAAAACTATCCCCCTTCTTAAAAATATTATACATAATACCTTTCATCATCACCTAAAAAAATGAAACATAAGAAATGGTGAGGTATAATGCTCATTAAGGGTCAAAAAGGAATATATCTATGATAACATAAGGATAAAATGAACATTATTGGATGATAAATTGAGTTTAACATTTGAAATATAAGCCCTACATAACACATATCATAATTTTAAGTCATAGAATAAATCATAATAGTTCACAAAATATGAATCATAATGGAATCAAAGAACAAAATCCATGAGAGCATAAAATTGTTATAAGACATGGAATTACTTAAAATATATATGAATATTAAACAATATGTCAAGTATACCCACTAATACATTTATAATATGATAATCTTGGGTTAATCACATGTGTACATACTTCGGTCTTGGGATAACCTCCCGTGTACCCTCTTTTGGTCTTGGGATAACCTCCCATGTGACCTTTGATCTCATATAAAATTAATTATGATTAAATTCATTAAAGGGATATGTTGGTTCCACTATTCACATAATGATAATCATACATATATGTGGGGAAATATTATATCATATCAAAACAAATGAAAATAAGTTGGTTTCATAAACATTTCATCATTTCATAACAATGTAACCCGTGGAAAAGAAATGGGTTTTATAAACACCACGTCATCATAAACTATACATATAAAAAGTTAGGATGGTTTATTTGGACCATATTCTTAGTAAATAATAAGAAACATTGATGGATTTGATCGTCTATGAATCAAAATACCATTAAAAAATTCTTGAGAAAAATAACCTTTCCATTTTGAAATCACTTATTAAATTTAATAATTTCTAAAATATGATGGATATTTTTAGTAACAATGGGAACTTTCTAGGTAATTTACCAAATATGTAGAGGCTATAATAGTAGTAAATTCCATTAATAGTGTATAAGATAAAAAAATTCCACTCATACTTATATAAAAAAAGTCAAAAGCTTGTTTGGAAAAGGAAAAGAAATCCTTTAAAACTATATTATTAAAAATCAAACATGAGTAAAAATGACTTTTATAAATAATAAGATAATATTAAAAACCCTATTTAATTTTTTTTAGAAAAATGGATATGTTAGAAAATGTTTTTTTCAACTGTAGATTTAAATGATGTCAATTTTATTTTAAAACATAATTATAGTCTCTTGAGTACATAAGAGAAAATGATAGGAAAAAATTTATTTTCAAGAAATAAACACATGAGAAAAAAATAATGAGTTTATTAACGTGTAGATGATAAATTTCATCATTATAAAATTAATCATAAATAATCCAAATAAAAAATTTGATTATAATATAAAACCTTTACCAATTTGGAATATTTTGAACCATAATACATGTGGAAGAAATAAAGTTAGATGGATATATAAGTCCCCAGAATTTTCATAATAAGTATCATAGAATAAATTAATGGGATGTATATACTCTTTATAGAATAAACATGGGGTAAATATTACACGTGTCTCACAAAATAAAAGTGAGATGAAAATCCCTTACCTTGAGTTCCACTTACTTCAAAAGTGTTCTAACCTCATGTATGGTATATTTAAATTTATTATAATTCGTAGAAGTAATCATATAAATGATTATTATATAATATATTTTCATTATATAAATTTATTTGTAGCTACTCAAAATTTTAGAGATATAATGTAAAATACACTATCCATGGAGACAATTGGTCATATATACACATGTATGTTGTTTTCATTTTTCGACTTATGGAAAAAAAAAGGGAAATAAGAATTATACTTTAAATAATAATAATTATATAATATAAATCATATATATTCATCAGATCCATTATTTCTACCATAAAAGTAACATATAAATGAAAAATGAATAACATCACTTTGTAGTGGTGGTAGTCCACACGTACGTAAGAACAAAATTATCATTTTCCATCACTTTGGAAGGGAAGAAAGTAGACATGATACCATAATTATAGATGAATAATTATGACATAAAAATTATATATAAAAATTGAAACCATTATTATTACCATCTATGAAAAATGATGTTGGAAATTGAGTTGTACCACTATGTGGAGATGGTAAGGCGTACATACACATGAGCTATACTTTTACTCTTTTTTGATGGAAAGATGATGGATAATGGTATTTTCATAATCATAAAATATTTTGGTATATTTTTAATACTAAATTTATAATTTTATGATAAAAACATTATATTTAAATGTGTTAAAGAAGAATTATAAAAATAAACTGATTTGTTAAAGAGATTACCTCTACATTCAAACAACTTATTTAAATATAATCTTAAGGACCATAGAGTTGGTCTTTTTGGAAGACCATAATCTCTGTAATGTTTACAGGGAAGTTGATAAGGGGGGTTTTTATGGTATTGTTGAGATAAAAGGCTCAAAGTGGTGTAAAAAGTGAGGTAGGAGGTTCTCTTTTATAATTGACATGAGGAGAACTTTTGGAATTTCTAAAAAATTAAATTATAAAAAATTCATTCTCAATCCAAATACATAAAAATTTCCATGGGTTTTAAGTTAAGATAGAACAAGGTTGTAATACAATTAAACAAAAGAATTTATAAACTTTTTTGTTTTATTTTAAATATTATTTTTTTGATTGACCCTTGGTTAACCAATATTAATTTTAATTATGGTAATGATTTTTTCAATATTAAAGGGTTGTAATTTTTAAATATAATGTGAAAATTGGCCCATAAATGTCCAAGTTATGAAATTTTAGATCCTATTACATCCACCTTGTCTTATTTAAATATTTCTATAATTTTTATATACGTTAATAAAGTATTATCTTAATAAATTATTATTATTATCAATTCTAACAGTAAATTTAATTTGACTTAAAATAGATAAAGAAAAAAAATTCAAATTCGAATATAATAGTTTAAAACAACACTAATATCTCATATTAACTTATAAAATCCATGTAACACTATAAATTTCTCAAAATATATCACTTTCAACGTTCTAAATAATTTTATTATTTTTTTATTATTTAATAAATAATGTTTTGGAGTTATGTAATAATTTAAGCTAATTATATAATAACAAAAAATTTAAAATAAATTACCATCATGAAGACAATTTTGTTAAAAAAAATTACTATTACCATTCATTCATATGTAGTTTTTGTCCCCATGTGAACATATAATGGATATTTAAAACTAAGAGAGGGACGTTTTGTAATTTTTTTTATTTAAATAACATATATGTTCCTTTATTGAAGAATTGTGTAAAGAGAAAATAATGAAGAGGAAAAAAGATATAAGAAATATTTCTCATTCCTAAAGACAACCATTGTTACAAGGTCACATGGACCTTTGGAATATGAAGCAGATTAATATGATGGTTATGATTCTTCATACTAGTTAAATTATATTATTTGATGTTTCCTTTTATTAATTAAAATAAAATAACGAATGAATATATAACCCCAACCATATTTATATTGTTTTTATTTTTCTTTTTTAATAAATATGGATCTACCTTGGACACTTTTTTAAATAATATATATGCCATTTTCATGGAAATGTTTAAATTAAAAAAACTCAATTTTGAGCCTATGGTGATAAGTATAGAATTTACTTCATCTAATAATAATTAGGAAGAAAACAATATGGACTTATCTCTATGTTATATGAAAGATTTACCTGATTTACCCTTTATCAAGGTGATAAATTTTATCAGCATTACTATTTATATTTACCAAAAAAGGAACATATTTATAAAATTTTAAACTATTGATTCTATGTATGGAATATATTTTTATCAAATTCAATAACTATAAGTGGTAGAAATTAATTTTAATATAAGTTTGAAAAATGTGATGATAATTGATTTTTCGAAGAAATCAATTTTAAAATAAATAATGTATTTTCCCCATTCCTATAAAATATTATATTAATGTTTAAAACATTTAATTATATTTATAATATATAATTTTTATTAAAATTATTCAAAAACAGTCATAAATTTAATTTACTAGGATGAAAATAAATTGTTCACAATTTTTTTTTGTAAAAAGCATCTACTTTTTTACCAATAATTTTTATTTTTATTTCTCATTATATGTTAACCAATTAATTAATTTTAAAATTTTTTAAGAAATAAATTTTTATAATTTAGTTTGTCCAATACATACCTAAAAATATAATGGTATGATGATATATATAATAATAATATTCTAATAGTTTATTACAGTTCATTTAGACTTGTTATTGCATGTAACATAATCTATCAAAAAAGTATATTTTTTGAAAAAATATATTTCATAAAATCATAGGGTGTTAAATTCAACCCCCATTAAAATGATTTTCACCCTCAATATTTTTTAATTTGATACAAATAAATGAGGATATCTCTATTTCATTATATCTTTACATAACTTCCTCAAATTGGTGGGTTTTCTAAAAAAACTATTTCCAGGTAAGTGGAATTTTTCCTTGAACAATTTCATTATGATCTAAAATCTCTACTAGTTATTTATAATAAGAGATATGTTGATCCAAAAATATGACATTTTTTTTAAAGCATGTAAAGGATCAGGTATATACTTACTCAGGAGAGATACATGGAGCATATCACGAGCTTGAGAGAGATTATATGGAAGTGCCAATTGATAATATACTATCCTAAAATGATCAAAAATATCAAAGGTATCAATACACATAGGGATAAACTTAACATTCATTCCAAATCTAATCACCCTCTCCCTGGGAGATATTCATAGGAAAAAAATTTCACCATACTCAAACTCCAAATCCTAGTGGATACTGTCATTATAACTCTTTTTCTGAATATGAGTTTCCCTTATATGCTGTTGTATAACTATAAATTTCTCTACTATTTCCTCATCTATTTTGGGTCCTAATATATTTATTTCCCTAAACTAATTCTGGAACATTATAATTATACACTTTCTAATGTAGAGGGATTTATAAGGATCTATCAGAATGCTGGAGTGAAATCTATTATTATATGATAATTCCACCAAAGGTCAGTGTTGATACCATCCACCTTTATATTATACAGAGAAATATCTAAACATTTATTTTAGAGTTTAAATAGATTTATCATATTGAACATATGTTTGATGATGATATTTCATACTTAAACTCAATTCTATATCCAGATTCTATTGAAGGCTTCACCCAAACTTTGAGGGAAACCTTAGATCCTGATCAGATACAATAGAATGTCACATACCATGAAACTTACCACTTAATTAATATAAATCATAGAAATATGATATAGAGATAAATATTCTCTAATGGAAAATAAGGGTGATAACCTTTTAAGTAAATTCACTACAACCCATATAGAATTGTTCCCTTTAGTCATTTTGGAATGATTAATGAAAAAATCCACAGTGATGTTTTCCCATTTCACTATAGTATGGTTAATGGTTGTAACATCCCCTTAGAAATTTTTTATATCATCCTTATCTTGATGATATACCAAGAACATAGATATAAACTATGATATATATCTATTTATACCATCCCAGTTAAAATACTTTTTCAAATATCTATACATCTTTTTTACATCCAAGATGAATAGGGAATGAAGAACTATGAGCTTCATCCAAAACTCCTTTGAAAATTTTATAGAGAGGAAAAAGATAATTCCTAAAACTTATCACTCTATCAAAATCAAGGTTGAACTCAAGAAAATTCATCACCTTATTTTACAGCTCTACATATTCCTTCCATGCCTCTTTAATCCTTACATGGATAAATGGTTGAACACTCATTTGATCTAGATACAAAATTTTCCCATACTTTTATATTTCTATCTCCATTGTTTTCAAATATAAGAATATTTGATCTTTTATTATCCTCATCATAGATAATATAGCATGATCCTTTTGAATCAAAGAATTTACCACCTTGTTTTATTTCACCATGTGGTAATGTATTCAGCAGTCATAATATTTAATCAGCTCTAACAATCTTATCTAGATCATATTCAACTCATTTTTAGTGAATATATACTTTAAATTATTATTATTAGTATATATATCACACCATTATCTATAAATATAATGATTATATACATTTAATTGAAAATTTTCATAATTAACTCTAAATCATGATTTGGGTAATTTATGTTCATTAAACTTCAATTTTCCTAAGGATTAAGCTATTAAAATATCATTTTTCATGAGGAAACATCCCGATACATTCTTCAATTAAACAATATATATTTTAAAAAAACATTATTTAAAATTGTTTAATGTAATTATAAATGTGTTTACCAGCCTTCTATTTAGTTATATGAAACATTCCTACATTCATATATACAAAGGAACTTGTATCCCTTCCGAGTTAACATGGTGAGTGGATTGGGAAGTCGTGAAATTTTTTACACTAACCATAAATAATATTTAGATAAACAAAGGAAACTGTAGATATTAGTAACTATGGTTGGTTTGGGCCATATTTAAAAGCTTCAGTCTTTGAGGGATCCATAGATATACCCTCACTTGAGATTATATGACAAAAAAATGAAACAATCTATAAAAAAAAATTCACACTTTATAATTTTTTCATAAATATTATCCCCCATTAGGGTCTTTAGTAAATCCTTATGTGATCTTTATGCTCTTACTTACTCTTTGAATATATAAGAATATCATCTATAAAGACTACCATATACTAATCAAGGTAATATCAAAATACCCAATTCATTAAATCCCTAAAGATAACATGGGCATCGGTAAGAAAAAAACATCACTATATATTCATAGTGTCCATAACATATTAAGATTTATATCTTGGGTATAGACTCTTTATTCACCCTCAATATTGAATAAGTATTTATCCTTGTATAGTTCATCAAATAAGTGATCAATACAGAGTAGAGGATACACGTTCTTGATAGCAATTTTGTTAATTTCTTGATAATCAATGCAGAGTAGCATTGATCCATATTTCTTTTTAATAACAAGACTTGGTTAATTCCATGGTGATATAATTGGATGAATGAATCCTTTTCAAGATTATCTTGGTGTTTTTTCAATTTCCACATCTCTATCTGTACCATTCTATATGTAGTATTTTAAATAATAGTTGAACTAGTCAAGAGTTCTATTAAAAAATCATCTTCACGATTAGGTGGAAGACCATGACTCTTTTTTATAAATACATCAAAAAACTACTAAAAAATATAAATATATTATATATTGCGTTTCTCCCCCAAATATTTGAGATAATTTCCCCTTTTTTTATAGGAATCAAGACCCATAAAATAGACATGATTTCCATAAGAAGTTTAGGTTTATCGCTACAATAATAGATGATCATAAGTTTTTTTAGAATATCTAAAGTGGATTCCCTTACTTTTAAATTGATGTGGTATTTATTTAATGAAATAAAATACATGAACAAAATAACAATGAACTCAACCAAAGGGAGGATAACAAGATTTGAATGAATCAAATTCCCATAAACTTCAACTTAATAAGAATCATAGACTTGAGATGAGATTAATGTACCATTAGATGTTTTCATTGCTAATTCAATATATAATTTTTTAGGTGGAACTATAATTACCATATAAAATTCCTAATAAATAAAAGATTGGGTATATCTAGTGTCAAATAAGACATTATAAGATATAGAGTGGATGATAAATATACCTTTCAACATTTCATCATCACACCCTTCAAAATAAATAGTGATCACATGAGATTTCCCTTAATATCTGGGATTAAATGGTTATTGATGATGATCATCAAAATTAACCTTTAGATTTGGGAACCAGTTATCACAATTACCATACTCCTAGAATTTAAAACACTAGATTATGGCTGGTGCATTATGTAAACATTTCTATTTATTGACGTCATTAGATAACTTCTTCCCATCACTTTGGTATTTAGTCACCCAGTGTCCTTTCCACACATAAAACATTTATTACACCTTAAGAAAATTTCATATATACTTCCTTCCACACTTTGAGCATAAATTAAGTCTTATATTCTTCTCTCCATGGGGTTTCCTTAGAATTTGATCTCTCATTTCTTATCAATACCATAGGTTTGATGGGTAATTCCAATATCAATTTTCATCTTGATAGAACATTGAATGATTTTTTCATATAAAATGAAATCTATTATAACTAATAACATTATAATACTTGGTTTTATTCCATTTAATAACCAATAAATCTTAATTTCAGGTTGGATGATAATGCGAGAAGCATACCTCACAAGTATGGTAAAAGTTACCTCATTAGTACCAACAGATTCATCATCCTTATGATTTAAATCAAGGAATTCATTCTATATTTTAGTCTTAATAATATGAGGACATTACTTATTGATAAATAATCACCTAAATTCATCCCATTACATAGAGTTAATATTACATCATTCCCTCATGTTATTTACAAAAGCCTACCAAATAAAATATTCCACCTTACAAATGATAAACAACCAAAATAGTTTTTCCATTATCTAAACACTAGAGAATAGAAGATATATCTTCAAATGTATTGGGAAATTACTTAGTAATTATTGGATCATTAGACCTAGTAAAAGAAGTTGTATG
Organism: Viscum album; assembly: GCA_963277665.1. Classification (NCBI taxonomy): domain Eukaryota; kingdom Viridiplantae; phylum Streptophyta; class Magnoliopsida; order Santalales; family Viscaceae; genus Viscum; species Viscum album. Next base: position 2,014,832,424 of record OY728130.1, on the reverse strand, counting down.
TTTCCTTCTAAAACACTCAATAAAATGTTGTTCCCTAATTTTCTAATTTAGAATCTCATCATGATTCACAGCTTTAAAAAGTTGTGTGAGCATGAAAATGATATTTTTAAATCAAGATCCCATAAATTTTGGTTTCTTAGGAAGATAATAAATAATTTTTCCATTTCATATAGTATTAACATGATTGCATCAGGTTTATCTATTGACTAAAACCCAAAAGTATAGTTTGAGAAATATTAATCATAGAGGGATCGCACATAATCTTGAAATTTTTTTACAAGATGTATAACTCATGAAACCTTCTCTTCAATATATTAAATATTAGGTTAAACCTAGGTTATTTCAAATTGTTACCAAAACATTAGTATCTTATCCTATAATTAGACTTACCCCTTGGGTTATCACTAATGCTTTCATATCATAGTTTCTAGAGGTTAACTAAACCTTGTTATGATACCAACCATAGAGACCCATACCATTCATACATAAATATCACATATAATTAGATTATTATTCTTTATATAACATGAATATATACATGAGAATCATATAGTTATTATGACTTTATAATCTTGGATACATAAACAACTAATTCATAAGTGAACAAAATCACCCCCAACTTAGTTCTTTATAACTGGAATCCTTCTTATACACATCATACATAAAACATTTATTCATAACATAGGAATAAGAAACATAATAAATGGTGAGATATAATGATAATAAAAGGTAAAAAGGGAGATATATATAATCAAATGAGCATAAAATGTATATAAGAGGATGTGAACATTAGTTTAACATTTGAAATCCCTGCCCTATATATCATAGATTATAATCTTGAGCCATTGAATAAAGGTTGTAAGATCATAATACATGAATCATAATGTAATCAAAGAACTCAATACATGAGATCATAATATTTAAATAATAAATTAAATATTTTCATACACATAAACATATAAAACCTTATTTCAAGGCTACCTACCAAGACATTCATAACATTCTAGGCTTGGGCTAACCAGCTATGTACCTGTTTTGGGCTTGGGACAACCTCATCTATACCCTCTTTTTGGATTGGGATAACCATACATGTAACCTTTAAACTCATAGAACATTAATAATTACCTAATTAATTTTATTAAGATATAGGTCCCACCCATCACATAATTATAATCATACATGTATGTTCCACAAGATCATATTATATTTAAACCAATGAAAATAAATGGATTTAAAAAACATTTCATCAATTCATCCTAACAAAACCCATGAAAAAGGAATGGGTTTAATAAACCCAATTTAATCATAAAAAATATATATAAAGATTAATGATGTTGTATTTATATCATATTCATAATAAATCATAAATAACATTGAATGTTGTTATCATTGATGAATAGAAATATCATTTAAAAATTCTGGAAGAAAATAAACTTTCCCTTTTGAAATAAATTCTTTAAAATATAAAAATTTCCAAAATATCATAGAAAAATTTTTATTTGAAAATAACCTTGGGAAAATTTAAGGTAATCTCAAAACATTTATGGTCCATAAAGGTGGTAAATTTTGTTTATGTCTTATAAGTTAAAAAACACCCCTTTCATACTTTTATATGATAAGTCACAAAGTAACTCATTTAGAAAACAAAAACATTCCTTTCAAACCATTTTTAAAAAAAATAAAACATGGGTAATAATTATTTTATGAAATAATAAAGGAATATTAAAAAACATCTATACAACTTTTTTTATAGAAAAAATTGATATGGAATAAAAAGGTTTTCTGACCAAAGAGAGAAATGAAGCCGATTTTCCTTAAAAATAAATTTTCAGTTTTTGAGAAATTAAAGAGAGAAAAATGAAAGGAACTAATTTATTTTCAAGAAATAAACATATTAGAAGAAAGTTCATGAGCTTATTAAGAGGTATATGATAATTGTTTCTCATAAAAAACTTAATCATAAACAATTCTGATAGATACTGAGATTGTAATATAAAACCTTCCCCACTTTAGTTTCTTTCAAATCATAATCCCCATGAATGAAATAACATTATATGGTTAGTTAAATCCCCATAACTATCATAATAAGTATCATAAAATATATTCATGGTATGTTTATACTCTTCTTATAATAAAATATTGGTGAATATGGAATGTGTCTCATAGAAATAAAAAGTGAGATGAAAATCTCTTACCTTGAGTTCCACTTGCTTCGAAAGAATCCTAAACACCCATTTAATAAATTTAAATTTATTATAATTATATACCATAATCACATATATTATTTTTATATAATATATTTTAATTTTATATATTTATTTTTAGAGTCATCCATGATGGTAGAGATAGAAAATGAATTACACTATTTATGGAGATGGTAGACTTTATGAACGCATGAACATTGTTTTCAGTTTTTGACAGATGGAATGAAATAAAGTTAAATAAAAATTAAAATATTAAGGATAAATATTTTATCATATTAATCATATATATTAATATGATTCATCCTCATTACCATCCAATAAATATTGAAATGAAAAATGAATCACATTGCTTCATAGTGGTGGTATTCCACATGTACGCGTGAGTGACGTTATCATTTTCCATAGGTTTAAAAGGTAAGAAATTAAATATGATATTATCATTATAGAAGAATAATTTTATCATATATATCATATATAAACTTTAAACCCATCATAATAACCATACATGAAATATGATGATAGAAAATGAATTTTACCAATACGTGGAGATGGTAAGCCATATGTAAACTTAAGTGGATCTTTCAATTAACATTTAATGGAAAGAGGGAGGATAATGGTAGTTTCATAATCATAATAAAATATTAGTATATTTATGAAAATTAATTATTTATTTTATTATAAATACCATAACAACCTAATATTTTGTGATTTTGATTCAAATGAATTTAATCTTTTTGATATTTTACAATTCACTCAACACCAAATATATCTTTTGTTATATAAAATTAGTAAGTGTTTCTTGCATTATATGAAAAAAAAAGTCATTATTAATATTCATGAAACCCTTATATTATCTTTTGGTACAAAAAACTCCATTTTTGTATTGTATTACACACAATTTCGAGTCCCTTGAATACACTGTGTTACATTGAAGGTTGTGTTTTACCAAACTATAAGATACTATTAATAATAATATTAAAATTTCATCAAATCTACCAACTATCCATTGAAATGGAACTTAAAAGTAATGTTAAATAAATAATGAAAATATAATTTAAAAATTTATATAAATTAATCCTATGGTTGTTAATTAGTATAAGTGAATGTAAGACCAATTTTAAAATAAATAAAATATTTTTCAAGGAAAACTATTTTTATATGTACAAAAAAAATTATATCTCATTAAATTTAAAAAAAAATTGACTATTTTTTTTAATAAAATTTATATATTATATATTCTATCAATATTTTTAAGACTTAAGCAATATATTTTATAATAAAATGATAAGAATAAATCCAATTATATGAATAAACATAGGAATTTTTCTAAAATAACAATTTTACTACCTTTTAATTGAGAACCCATTTTAAATATGATTTTTAAATCTTTAATATTTTTTATTTGAAAAAAAAATTTGTTTGAAATAAAAATATTAAAATTTAGTATGGGTAAATGTTTTGTATTGCTATGAGAAACTTCATTTTTTGGATGAATAGTGAAAAACATTGAATTTTAATTGAAACATGCATTTTAATATAATTTATCTATATAGTTAAATTATATTTTAATTTAGTTTTATAGTTTAATTATATAAAAAATACTTAAATTAATCTAATTTAGGTCATTAGAATCAATTTCACAATGAAATTGTATATAAAAACTTTTCAATTTTTTGACCTTTTTACTTAAAAAACCCACTTTATCATCCTATTTTTAGGATTAAATTTATATTAATTAATGAAACTTATGTAAATGGAAGTTGTAAAAATTAATTCCATATTTTGAATCAGAATAATTTATAATTTATACTAATTTTAAATTACTTTTTGACAATATTTTTTTGAATGCAGTTAAAATTAATTACAGCGATTGGGGAAAAATTTAGCTTACAGAAGGACTAATCCTTAAACATAATGGCCAAAATAAGCAATAAACTTGTTAAAAAATCACTGTATATTAATATTTATACGCTGTAATACCTTGTATATGTTTTGGAGTATTATTGGATCCAATATTCATGGGGAAAAAGTTGGTGGAATTCCATTTTAAAAAATTTAGAAGAATGTTGATCCTCCTCTACTATAAAATGGACCTCACCCATCCCAATTATTCACACATATCAAGACATTTTACTCACCCAAAATATAATAAAATAATCTCTCAAAATACCCCAACATCATAGTAAAATCCTCATTTTTGGTATAAATCCGTACAAGGAAGCCCTTTTGGCGCTAACCAAAAGGAATTACACAAACAAGATGTAACACACTTTCTCAACAACATTTTGTTTTATTTCATTATCCACCAATAAACTATTATTATTCCATGATTATATAATTTCTTCATTATAATAAATATACTAATATTTTTTAATTATAAAGGTTTTATCTACACTTACACACACTTCCATCTAATGGGTAACGAACTTACGGTTCTTATGTACGACGAACTACCGCCTCACGAAACATTGTTCGTTTTTTTTCTCTACCACCTATCATGATTGGAAATTATGATGGTAAATATTTGTTTTATATTTTTATATGATATTTATGTATTATTTATTTTTATTTAATTATTATATAAAATATACCTTCATTCTTTCCATTTTTTTGTAAATATGATAACATCGTTTGTGCAAGTGTGGACCACCACCTCCTCAAAGTGATGTGATTCGTTCAAACTATTCATAGTACATATAAATTATGGTTTTTATAAAAATATATGACACAAATGAAATATATATGATATTCATGATAAAATTACTTCCATGTAAATTTAATATATCATTTTTTATTACCCTCTTCTCACACTAAAAATGTGATAATGTCATTTATAGACGTGTGGACTACCACATCCTCAACATAGTGTGATACATTTTACATAAAAAATAATTTTATAAATAAGTATATATGATTAAATAACATTTTATTTATCATATAATGATAATTATATATAGATACCATGCTTCTAACCTTGTTTTCTTAACTATGCCTGAAAAATGGGAATGTTACTCATGCGTACGTATGACATATTGTCTCCATGATTGTAAAATTTGTTCATTTTTTAAAACAATGTTACATGATTGGTTTTAAAACTATAATTTGTGTATTAATATGATAATTATTTCATTATTATTATTCTATATATTTTTATATAATTACCCCTTTGACCATAGTCTACCTACCAATGTCGTTTTAATACATGAACCGAATTTGTTCATAACAGTCAACATATGATTAATTATTTATGTAGTTGTATAAAACATTAAAATAAGTTAAATAAAATTAATAACTTAATTGAAAAAGGTTTCTAATCAAGTATATAATTAATATAAGTTTATTATTCTGGAAGAGAAAGACACACATGATAATACAAACTCAATTTAAGGGAATTTTATCTAAAACTATATACCCCTCTATACCCCCCACACACAAATATATATATATATATATTATTATTATTTTTGGGTCCCCTTTTAGATGTATTAGATCATATACCATATCATATAAAAGTATCAAAATTGAATTCCATGTAATTTTGTGAGATACATTCCATATTAACCAAAAAATTCTTTTGTGTGGTGTATATACTTTATATGACATGCTATATTAATAATTTACATTATTTAATGATATTAAAAGATTTAAATGATGTTAATATATTAGGTGGATCATGATTCTAATGTTTCTCAAGTAGTAAGTGATTTCTCATCTAACTTTTTATATTTGTGAGATACATCTGATGTTCACCACTTGTTTCTTTTGTGTGGTGCATATACATACCTTAAATGTTGTAAATTAAACTTATACATATATTTATGGGTGTTTACATACCTATTTAATGATTTTTTTCAAGGGTTTTATAGTTTAAAATTTACCAAATCAGTAAAGTAGTTTTGTCTCAATTTTTCTTTCTTTGAGACACATGCCATGTCACGCGCGTATATTCTTCTAAGAGGTAAATATACTACCCTTTAAAATTTTATATCATGAATAAAATTATTTTAATGATATTTTTCACTTCCTGTAATTTAATTTTCATACAAAGGCAGTATCATTCAGGGTTACTAAGTGGCAAGAGTCTATTGAAATAATCTCATCATTTATCGAGACTGTTTATGATTCGGCTTGCATTGATAAAATATTATGATCTATCTCTCAAGAACTCACATTAATTTTATTAACCTATAGTTATAAATGTATATCCATGTAATGATACCATTTTCCACTCTTTGGTACTTAAGATAATAATTATGTTTTTATGAAAATATGACTTTATTTATTCTTTCGGTCAGAAATGTATGTTTTTTCAAAACTAGGTTTTCTAAAAAAAATTACAAAATGTTTTAATATTTTGCTATTATGTTTAAATTAAATTATACCTACTTATTAACTTTTAAAAATGGATTTAAAAGTAATATTATTTTCATTTACCGATTAAGGTATTTTTCTAAACTTTTAAGGTGTAAAAGGAATGTTCGACATGTATGGACTAACCACCATCATAACCATAATTTCCATGATTATTCATTTGTATGTTTACAAGGTTATTTTTTTAAGAGAAATAATTTTTCTAATATTCTGGAAGTTTTTTATTTTAAAATTATATTCAAAGAAATATGGTTTTCAAAAATTGGTTTATGTTTAAAAAGTGTTTTAATTGATTTCTAATGCATCTTTTATATATTTTTAAAAGGTTGTTCCCAAAGAAAATTAATTTAATGATTTAAAATATTATTTTATAAATTTTAAAAGTATTTTTAAGGAATTTATATTTCAACATGTATTCAATCTTCTTTAATATGTTTAAAAAAAAAATGTTTCTAAAAGAATTTATGTTTTAAAATGATTTTTTCAAAGAATAATGGATGATTTCCTCAAGAAATGATTTTAAAGAATTATCAAATTATTTTCCATCTAAGATGAAATCTATTGGTGTTACTCATGGATTTCTATATAATGTTCCAAAGGTTTCACTAATATTCTTTCTCTGAATTGTTTATGTTTTCATGGAATGATGTGTTTGAATCTTATTTCTCTTTTGCAGGTTATATATTTATGAAACATGTTTCTATTTCATGTAAAATATATACTTAGGAAACCAGATTCCTTTCATGGGTTATTCTTTAATGAAATTATTATGAAACATATCTCATTTTCCACAGGTTATGATATGATTACTTATTTACGATAACCATTTCAGTTAAATGGTTATCAAATAATTGTTTATAAATTTGTGGAAAATGTATGTATGATTTCATTATCATATGGTTGGGACCTATATCAACCTCTAATGAATTAGGTAAATATATATATCTCATGAGATAATGATGGGAATCATGTTTATAGGCTTGATCCACTATTGAATATAGGGAAACTTGATTCCCTATGGAATATGGGGAATCCTGATCCACTATAGAAGATGGGGAAACTAGATCCACTATAGGAAGATGGGGAAACTCGACCCACTATGGAAGATGGGGAAATTTGATCCATTAAGGGAACATGGGGAAACCGAATCTACAATAGGAAAATGGGGAAACTCGATCTCTTAAAAAGAAAAAAAACAATGATTGGGGATGGTGGTGTGTTTTTCTCAGTAGGTGGAGCCCCTATAAAGTTACCTAATACAGTTTTTGGAAACAAGACTTGAATTATAGGGAAATATATTACATGTTTATGTGTTTTCAATAAACTATATGACTTATGCCAATGATATTTTCACTTGGTTCATGTTATTTATTATTTGATGATTTATGTCTTATTAACTGTAAATATTTATTCCATGTATCATGTATCTAATATTTGATACATAGGGTATGATCTTAAATTTTTTTTCTTCTGTTCTCATACCATTATGTTCTAGTTATTCTTATGCATTTTCTTTATTTACCCTTATTGAGAATATAATGTCACCCATTTCTTTTGTTTCTTTTCTTTAGGTTATGAAGAATATATATATATAGAAACAACAGTCCTGAGGCGTGTACTTTTGTAATGTGATGAATATTTATATAAAATAATGTAATTTCCTTATATGTTAATCCTGTGTCACTATAGTTGGTATATAGGAAAGGTTTAATCATACTTTAGAAAAAATGATGAGAAAAATATAGTGAGATCTATATGTATATTTCTTAGGATATGTGTATGGATGTCTCTAAGGGTAATTCTAAGTTTAAAGAAAAGTATAGAATAATATACCAAAATTTTGGTAAAGGATAATGTGAGTCGTTTCCTAGAAATACATCCATGCATGAATACTAAAAGTGGACATTGATTTTCTGTAAATGTACCTTGGGATAAAATCTCTAAATAGGTGAATTGGGATTGACTCAAGAATAACATGGTACACGAAAATGGGCCTTGCTACACACTTGATTTGACACTCCTAGAGGATATGCATTGAGAACTAACAAACTGTTTATGAACCATTATAATAGATTTAAGTAGAATATTTTTATGAATAACCTAGTATAAACTTATGGTGTGAGAGATTAAATAATTAAGAGACATTATTTAAGCATCCTATAAATAATTTATCATGATTATGTGGTTTTCTGTTTTGATAAGTGTTGCTCACACTATGCTTTCTTATTTTAGTTAATGAAAATAACCAAAAGGAACTAGATTAATGTTGAATGCGATAGAAAATCTGCCAATTAATAGTAAAATGGGATGATCACTAGAGTGAAGGATTTTTTGGTCATTCCTAATCGGTTTTAATGGAACATGATTAATAATGTGTACTTTAACCAAATGTTTAACTCACTAAAAAAGAGAAGGAAATTTTTCACTGAGATTATGGGTAATGGATACCATAGAGGAAAGAAGATTCGGTTTCCTTTATATCAAGAATGTGGAAAGCATCACCTAAGGGAATATATTTGATGAACAAGAAGGTGTTTTGATAATGGAAAATAAGGAAACAATGTAACATTATAGGAAAAATGAAGGGTTTGGTTAAAAAAATGGATGGGAATATTGGCCTTTCTAATAAATCATGAAAGGTTAAATTATTTAAGTGTGAAATGAATTTTCATTATGGAGATTGATGTTCTAATTGGAAATCTCCCAAAGAGAACCAGAAAGGTGGTACAAGTTATGGTTATATTACTGATGATAACGAGGAAACACATGAAATGTGAAAGGAAATAGGTATTAAGTAATTGGATGAGGAGGCCTTCTTTTTTTAAGGATAAAGTGGAATAATTAATGTTTTTATATATTTGGATTCGAGAATTATGTTATATGATTGGTGAAATATGTAAGGATTTTTCAATTTATGTTTTTTCAAAAAGGATTTATAGGATTATGTTTAATGGTTTTGATTATGTAGAAAAGTGATTTAATGGAAAGGTTATTTTCATGGAAATTTCACGGTTAAGGGAAAGATAACCCTTAATATATTCCTTATGTTATTAAATTATAGTTTGGATAAAGATATGTTTGATATGAATAAGCAAATTGGATGGTACTTACTACCTTGGAACTAACTAAGTAACTGTTGATAACTGGTTTATTCTATCACTAATGACATTTATAATATTTTGGGATTTAAAGAATTTATTAATTATAATTTGGAATATGAAAAAAAATTCATGTTTTCAACATTGATTTATAATAATTAATGTTATTACCATGTCCAGAGAGAATTCTTTCTGAAGGTATTCACATGTTTGGTATGTGATAGATAAAAGTTATGATATGATACATGGGGGAACAATGTTAAGCTGATTTTTTGAAATTTAGTTACCTTATTTCTATAGTTTTAGACTTTCATATTTTAGAAGGGTTAAAAAGTTAACCATTTTGGAATGGTTTATGTTAAACTTAAAAAAAGGTTTTAGTGATTAATGTATTATCTCAACTTATGAGGATTTATGCATATTGGATAACTTTTAATAATTTTTTTTATTAATTTTTTTTTGGAATGTCCTATAATTCTATTCAGAGATCTCATGATCTGTTAATTCTCTATGAATGAAAAATTCACCATCATTTCTTGGAATAAGAAATGAAGTGGAATTTGATCAACGAACAATAAGAGGTAAGGTTGTTATAAATTCATATAAGTGTATCTCTTAACGAAAATTATTCAACTTTAGGAAAAGGGATCTTGAAACCAAAAAATTTTATCACAGTACCGTTGTTTCCCATGAATCCACTATCCCCTTAGATCATCATGGATTTATGGATTTGTGATTATTAACTCTATTCTAACCATGTTTTCTATCATTATCCATCATAAATTGATAGTTATATTTCTCTTCCATATCCATGTTTTCAATTCCCACCTATGTTCTTCTATATGAAAGCCCAATTATATCATACTTTGGGTAACTGTTATGTTTTCAACTTATAATTTTTAGTGGAAATTTTAGTATTCATTTTTACAATGTGGATTTTTAGGAAAGGAACTTTAAAGGATTTAATCTTTGATAAACTTGATGAATTTCTAGGGAAAACATCATTTTAAGGGGGGTAAAATGTATCAAATAAATATTTGGTAAAATATATTTTTTGGAATTAATTTAATATTTTTGTTAATTTAAATTCCACATAACACTGAACATTGGTTTTTTTATATGAAAGAAATAAGTACATTTTTAATTATATAAAACACAATGTCATGTTTGCGCTACACACTGCACATAGAATATTTTACAGTACACACAACACTATGTTTGTATTTTATTAAACACAATTATGAGTCCCTTTACTATATTGTGTTATATGCAAGGTTGAGTTTTACTAAACTACAAGATACTATTAATATTATTATAAAATATTATTATACCTACCACCTAGCTATTGGAATGCAATTTATGAATAATATTAACTAAATATAAAAAATATTATTTACAATTTTATATAATATTAATGCTTTGGTTATCAATTAGTAGAATTGAATGTAAGAACTATTTAAAAATAATTAAATTACTTTTCAAAGAAAAATATTTTTCTATATACAAAAAAAATTTCTAAATAAATAAAATTAATTAATTTTTAATGATGTTTTTAATAAAATTTCTATATTATATATTGAATCAATTTTTCACACTTATCCAATATATTTTATTTGCATATGATAAGAAAAAATCCAATTATACGAATAAAAATATGTATATTTATAAAAAGGTGATTTTACCGCATTGTGAAGAACACATTTTAAATATAATTTTTGAAACTTTTATAAATTTTATTTGAGAAAATAAACTTTATTTTTGAATGAAAAATAGTATATTTACACTGGGTAAATTTTTGGTATTTTTCGAGAAACTTCCATTTTGGATGAATAGTAAAGAACACATGATTTTAATTCAAAACAGTTTTTTCATCTAATTTATTTATATAGATAAATCAAAATTTAATTTTTTTAAATTTAAATTTGACAAAATACACATAAATTAATTCTATTTATGTCATTATAACCCATTTCACATTAAAATTGGATAAAAAAACAATCCAATATTTTGGAACGTTTTACTTTAAAAACGTGTTTTGTCATCCCATATACAGGATTAAATATAAATTAATTTCTTCAAATTATGTTATTGGGATTTGTGAAAATATATTATATATTTGGAATAGTCATAATTTAAAATTTATAATATTTTCAACTTTGTTTTTAACTCATAATATTTGAGAATAAAGTTAAAATTAATTATAACGATTTGGATAAAAATTAGCATACCAAAAGACCACACCTTAAACTTATGGCCCAAAGTAACATATTATATTTTCAAAAATACATTTTATATTAATATTTAAACCCTATATATACTTTTACCTATTTTGGTTCATTATTTTATCCTTTTTTCATGATACAAATGTGGGTGGAATTCCCTTTTAAAACAATTACAAGAATAAAACTCCTCCCCCACTATAAAAAGGAACTCAACCATCCCACCTATTGATACATGTCAAGAATATTAGATCACCCAAAATCTATTAAAAAAATCTACTAAAATCTCTCCATTCAACATAGAAGTCTCTATTTGGTTATAAATCCATAAAAGGAATCCCTTTGGTGCAAACAAAGAGATGTTACCCAAAGAAGAGGTAACAACCCTCCTTAGGATGTTTTGTTTTATTTTCATTATTCACCCCCTCAACTATTATAATTAAATTATTATATAATAATATTATTATCATAAGATATTTATATCTTGTTATTAAAAGGGTTATACCTACACTTACAAATACTTCCATCTAATGGTTAACAAACTTACCGTTCTTGTGTATGGTGAACTACCACCTCACGAAATGATATTGTTTATTTTTTCCTCTACCACCTCTCATGGTTGGAAATTATTATGAAAAAAATATATTTTTATGATATATATGGTATTTATGATGTCTTCATACTTCTTTAATTTTTAGATAGAACCTATCTTAATACTTTCTAATTTTTGGAAATACCATAACATCGTTTGTGGAAGTGTGGACTACTGCCTCCTCAAAGAGATGTGATTTGTTCACACTATACATGGAATATATAAAGGATGGGTTAAATAAACATATGTTACTTAAATAAAATCTATATTATATTCATAATATTATTAAATTCTTTTAAATATAATATATCATTTTCTTTATTACCCTTTTCCCACACTAAAAAGGTGATAACATTGTTTGTGTATGCGTGGACTACCACCTCCTCGATGATATGTGGCTTCTTTTACATCACAATAATTCCATATATAAGTATATATGATTTAATAACATGTTATTTGTTATATAAAAATTATTCTGGAAATATATAATGTTTCTTACCTTCTTTCCATGACAATCATTGAAAAATATGAACATTACTCATGTGTATGTACGACCTACCGTCTCCATGATTGTAACGTTGGATCATTTTTCATAACCATATTACATGATTGTTTTTAAAATTATAATTCGTTTTTCAATATGATAATTATTTCATGATTCTTATTCTCTAGATGTTTATATAATGATCGCTTTGACCATAGTCGACCTGCCAAATTTGTTTTAACGCATGAACCAAATATTGTCAAAGAACCTGACACAAAAATAATTTTTTAAGTATTTTTAAACAAAATTATAATAAGTAAAGTTAAACTGATAATAAACATGAAAAAAAATTATTAAGAAATTAAATAATTAATATAAGTTTATTAATCTTGAATATAAAGTCACACATGAAAATTCAGACTCTAGGTAAAGGAATTTTATCTCAATTTTTATTTCCATGAGATACGTTCCATATTCAACACTAGATTATTTTGTGTAGTTGATATACTACCAATTGATATGTTATATCATTAATTTAATTAATTTAATGATATTAATATAATTAAATTATTTTATTATGTCATGGGGATCAAGATTATAAAGTTACTCAAGTAATAAGGGTTTTCGCATCTCACTTTTTTATATCCATGAGATACATGCCATGTTTACCACTCGTTTATTTTGTGTGGTGTATATAATACCCATTAATGTAGTATATTATAATTAAAATTAGATTTATTAGTATTTATTTATACATTGAATGATATTTTTTTCATAAGGTTTATGTTTCAAAAGTTACCAAATTGCTAAAGTAGTTTTATCTCAATTTTGAATCTTTGAGACACACGCTATATCATGCAACATTATTATTATAAGAGGTCTATATAAAAAACTCTTAAATGTAATGTAATGAATATCATTATTTTTGTGATATTTTATGCTTCATTTAATTTCATTTTATTACATGGGGTGTATTATTCAAGGTTACCATGTGGTAAGAGTTTAATGGAACAATCTCATCATTTATCAGAATCATTTATGATTATGCCTCCATTGATCAAATATTATAACCCATATCTAAATAACTTTGATGAATTTTATTTCCCTATGGTTATTTATGTTATATCCAAGTAATGTTCCCATTTACACTCTCTTTGGTACTTAATATAATTAAGAAAATGCCTTTATGAAAATCCAACCTTATTTCTCCTTTCAGTAAAAAATATGTGGTCTTTCAAATTTGAGATTTCTAAACAAAAATTAAGAAAATATTTAATACTATACTATGATGTTTAATGGAAAATTTTATGTATGTATTATCTTTTAAAAAAATATTTTAACAAAGAATATTCTTTTCATCTTCTAATCAAGGCACTTTTCTAAATTCTTAAGGTGAAAAAGGAATGCTCAGCATGTACGGACTTACAGTCATCAAGGACATCATTTCATGGATTCTTCCTATGTATCTTTTCAATATTATTTTATTAAAGGTAATATTTTTATAATTTTATATAATTTTTTTATTTTAAAATGGTTTTCAAATAAAAAGGTTTTTCAAAAACAAATATATGATTTATAGTGCTTTAAATGATTTTCAAAGTTTTCTATATATGTTTTCAAAAGGTTGTTCCCAAAGAAAATGATTTCAATGATTTAAAATATTATTTTATAATTTTTGAAATTATTTTTAAAAAAATGATATTCAACATGTTTTCAGGCTTCCTTAATATATTTTCAAAGAAAAATGTTTTCAAAATTCATTATTTTTTTTAAAAAATTTAAAATAAGAAAGGGTATTTTCCATAAGAAATGGTTTTAAAGGATATTTCAAAATTAATTTACAACTAAGATGACATCAATTGGTGTAACACATGCCTTTATAGAAAATTACCCAAAGGTTCTGTTCATATTATTTCTATGAATGGTTTAAGTTTTTATGGAATGATATTTATGAAACTCATTTCTCTTTCACGGGTTATATGTTTATGAAATCCATTTCTCTTTCATGGGTTATATAATTATGAAACCCGCTTAAATTCACAAGTTAATAATTTATGAAATTATTATGAAACCAGTCTATTTTTTTAAAGGTTATTATTTGATTACCTGTTTATGATACACATTTCATTTCATGGGTTATGATATGTTTTTATGAATTTGTGGCACATGAATGTATGATTTCATTATGAGATGGATGAGACCTATATCTACCTCCAATGAATTGAGTAAATATTAATACCTCATGATATAATAATAGGAATCAAGTTGACGAGCTTAATCTAATATGGATGATGGGGAAACCGGATCCACCCTTAAAGATGGGGAAACCTGAACCACTATGGAAGATGGGGAAGCCCAGTCCACTATGGGATGATTAGGAAACCCAAGACACTATAGAAGATGTGGAAAACCAATACACAATGGGAAGATGGGGAAAATATATCCACTATGGGAAGATTGGGAAACCATATCCCTTACAAATAAAGGACTATGAATGGGGATGGTGGTGTGTCCCACCTAGTAGGTGTAGTCCCCATGATGTTCCCGGATAAGTTTTTGGCAATGGGCCTTGAATTATAGGGAAAGATATTACATGTTTATGTGATTGCCACAAATTCTATGTATTATTACAATAATATGATCACATGGTTCATGTTCTTGATTATCATATGACTCATGTTTTATGAACTAAAAAAACTTATTCCATGTCTTATGTTTATAATCTTTGATATGTAGGGTATGATCTTCAAATATTATGCTCATGTTCTTATACAATTATATTCATCTTATGCACACATGTTTCATTTATTTAATTGTAATTAACATTAGATCTAACCCATTTATTATGTTTCCTTTTTCCATGTTATGAAGAAGGGTTTTGGGTAGAATTACTATAGGGGTATATCTTTGTGGGAAACATTGAATATCTTTCACTAAGTTAGATTATTCTATTCGAAGTTTCCAAAGACACTAAACTATTACAGTCCTTAGGAATGTAATTTTATAATGTGATGAATATTTATAAAATATTATGTAATATCCATGTATATTAATCCCGGGTCACTATAAATACTATATATTTAGAAGAGGTTCTGGAGACGTAGAAAAAGAAAGTGATTGGTTAAAAGATTACCTATTCTTTGACATAACTTCTTTAAATATCCTCAAAAGAACCCTAGATTTGGTATTTGGGAAGAATGGTACCTTTAGAAATTGTATATGGAACTTTATAAGGGATATTGGAAGGTTATAGGAAATATATAAGGACTAAATAGGTGTAAACAATTTAGGGAGTAGGGTCCCATTTATAATCGAGTTGAGGGTCACTTTTGGAATTTATCAAAATATTAAATCACATTAAATTAATTCTCAATACAAAATCCCTTAAATGGAAAGAAATTTGAAGATAATTTTGGATATTTTTATAATCTCATTAACCAAAATAATTTATACAAGTTTTGGTTTCATTTTAGACCTTATATATTTTATTGATCCTTGTTTAGAAAATTTTAAATTTAACTACGGTAAACACCTTTTCAATATTAATTTGTTAATTTTTTAGTTTTAAGATTAATTTTTTCATAAATGTATAATTTATAACAATTTAGACTATAAATTATAAAATTTTTCTTATTTCAAGTTTTTTATGTTTTTAAAGAATTTTATAAAAGATTATTTTGATAAAATATCATTATGGTCAATTTTGATATTAATTATTTAATTTGACTTAAAAAGCATAATGGTTTTTTGGAATTTAAATATAGTCTTTAAATAAAATATTTAAATATCATATTAGTCTATAAAATTCCTGTAATACTATAAATTATACAAAATATATCACTTTTAATATATTTTTTTTTATTAATTGAATAAAAAATATTTTGGCATTGTGTAAGCATTTAATGTAATTATGTAATACATAAAAATTATAAATAAATTAGTATAATGAATATAATTTTATTATGAAAAAATTACTATTAATATTATTTCATTACGAGTTTTCTTCCATATGAAAAGACATAATGGATATTTAAAACTAAGAGAGTGACATTATTTAACTTTATATTATCTAAATAATATATAAGTCATTTTCATGGAAAATTATCCACTAAAAAACCCAATTTCCAGAATAAGGTGATAATGGTAAAATTTCTATCTTACAATAAGAATTACAATGAAAAATTATTTCCATATCACTTAGTTTTAACCTAGATTAACATGATTTACCCTTTATAGTAGTGATAAATTTGACCAAGGTTACTATTTGTATTGACAAAAATTAAAAGGGGACTATTTTAAATATTTTAAACTACTATTTATAATTATGGAATTAATTTTATCATGTTTAAAATATATAAGGGGTAGAAATTAATTTTAATTTAAGTGTGAAAAATACGACAAAAACCACATTTTATAAAAATATAGTTTTAAGCATTAAACTAGATTTATTTTTATCCCATGCCAAGAGAATTTTATATGAATGTTTAAAACATTTTATTTAATTTATTATTTATGAATTTAATTAAAATTTTTCACTAATAGTGATAAATCTACCTAATTCAGTTAAAAACACAGTGTACACATAAAAAACGTTTCATCAGAAAAACATCTCCTTTATTTTCAATTATTTGTTATTTTCATTTATAATTAATTGATAACCATTGAATTAATTTTATAAATTTGTAATAAACATATTTTTATAATTTAGTTATTCCTATTCATACCCACCAATCCAATGGCTAGGTGATAGAATATAATAATAATAATAATAATAATAATAATAATATTTTAACAGTATATCACAGTCTGTTTAGACTTATTATTTCCGATAACAGAAGCTATTGAGGAAATAAACCTATTTTAAATTTTTTTAATAAAATATAGGGGTTTTCATATGACTATATATAGGGGATAAAAATTTAAATTTAGTTCATCACATTTTTTAAAAATAATTGGTGCTGACTTAGATGCTTTAGAGACATTTATTATGGTCCAAGAAGTGAGGTTCCCACCAAGGAGGTTGAGAGATATTTTTTAAAAGATATAGATGTAGTGGTATCAAGAACATTTTGGAATATATATATGTACTATATGGAGAAGAATTAAATTTACGGTTTTTAAGGAACTTGGTAGAGATGTAATATACTGAATGAAGAATAAAGGAATCAGATAAAGAAGTGAAGAATTAGAAAGAAAGGTATCTGATGAAGATGAAGGTATCAAAAATATATGAACTAAAAAAGAATTATTAAATAGACTAGTAACTGGTGGAATAGTATCTTATGAAGACGGTAATTTAAGAATAAATAACAATAATAAAAGAAGAATAAGTCTTTCACCCATGTCAGATAAAAACATTCTAGTTTTCTCTTGTGAAGAGGAGGAAAGTTGTGTGGATCACTTTTCATATATAAAAAGAAGAATAAGAGTTACTTGCACACTACTATGAAATTAATATAAGAAAGAGAAGAATAATAAATAAGTACTATGACATTAAATATAATTCATATCAATGGATGAATTTCTTGGTGTTGGAAATAACTTTAAGAACTTGAATAATATTTACACATGTGGTATAGAGATCTAACGAGGAGTTGCATGTTGAACTAGGATTTTACCAATTTTGGGAATCAAGATTATTTATGTTCCCCCTACTGAGTGTAAGGTACCATAATTCTAGTTTGGGGTTATTTTCTTCTAAAACCAATATAATTGATATATCATTATTTTGGGGAATCCATGTATTGGTCATCACTATACACAACAAAAAATAACTACTCTTATTGTATAGTGAACCTTGTACAAACATCATGTTCTATCATTTACTTGATTTCATCTTATTTAATATGAAAATAATGAGGGAATAATAGAACCAATATATTAATAGGTCAAAGAGTTAAAGGTATAAAAAGTGATAATTTTTTTTTAAAAAAATACCAAAAAAATGACACACCCATACTCTTATTATTGAGAATATCTCAAAGTGGTCATAATAGACTTCCCCACAGGGCGCTTGTGGCTAGATGGAGGTTTCCAGAGGTGTTTCTATATTTCGTTTATTAGGGTATTCAAATGTATTCCATTGTAACTAGGCATGGGTAGGGTATCTAGAAGGAATGTCCTTTATAACTTAGTTTCTCCCTAAATGAAGGATATAATGTATTTCTCCACAGAGTAGGACTAAAGTATAAACCATGAAATTTGAATGTGTTGTGATTTTTTATTTTATACAATGTTTTTTATGGTTCAATTATAATTAGATAAAAATATCAAACCAATGAATTTAATTTTAGTATAAATAGAGAAGATAGGATCAACATGGTGTCCAGGGTGCCTGGTCTTCCTAGTTTCAGATGTTGATCCAACTAGGGTATGCTACAATGTTTAAGACACTACTAAAAAAATGGGCAAGGGAAGTGCTACCCTTTTATTTGTGCTAAAAAATGGCTGATAAAGGGGTACTTTTAACGGCGCTAAAAAAAGTACTGTTAAAGGCCCCCGTTTATCAGTGCTTTTTTTAGAGCTGATGAAGGGCCCCCTTATCAGCTCTTTTTTAGTGCTGATAAATGGGACCCCTTTATCAGTGCTTCTTTTAGTAGTGCTGATAAAGGGGGGATTTATCAGTGCTTTTTCCTAATAGTGATAAATTTTATGTTTCAAAAAAATCATGAAAAATAAAATATTCTTATATAAGTATATTTATATAGATATAAATATAATATATATTTCTTAAATATGTTTTAGATAAGTATAAATAGACTATTACATTTAATATATAAGAAATTTTGTGAAAATGGATTTAAAATATTTTAAATTTTTTTATTAATTAACAATTTTCTAATTATTTTTGATTAAAAACCATTTAATAACAATTTGAAGACACAAAAAATCAAAAACATTAATGAAAGATCTAAAATAAGTTGAAAATGTAACTCAAACTTCAAATGACCATAACTTTTAAACCCCGTATCAGTTTGAGCTCTACAACATATCAAATCGAAGCTTGAAATGAGATCTACATTATAATAACCCATGTAAAGCTTATGTCACATTTTTGGAGGCCAAAAAAGGCCCATAAGGACTCCAAAACTGAGTTTTTAGTCGGGATACCCCGATTTTTTAACATTCAAACAAGTATAACTTATGATCCATATGTCTTTTAGGCTTGTACCATATATCATATCGAATATTGTTTCATTTTCTTCTATTTGACTAGTTTTGGAGTTGAAACAGGCTTCTAGATTATAATTTATGGTCATTTTAACATTCTATGGATTTTCAAATACCCATATATATGTATTTATTCATTAACATATATGTGTCTGTCTATGTGTGTCTGTGTGTGTGTGTTGTATATATGTATGTATGTATGTTTTTATTTATTTATAAACACACATAAAAAAATATTTCATAAATGTATTTAAAACTAATCTTATAAGTATATATTAATATATAAATAAATATACGGATAAAAAATTATTACAAAAATCATATATATAAATAAATATAAATATATATTAATATAAGAATGAATATATATATTCTAATATATAAATAAAAATATTTATATTAATATGAATCTATATAAATATACAAATAAATCTAACAATATATATATAAATAAATATATATATCATTAAATTGAGAAAAAAATGGATTAGTGGTAAAGGTGCAGCTACGAAAGCGGGGAGGTCACGAGTTTGTGTTCGGGTGGAAGCAAAGGGGTGCACGCATGTGAGGATGCGCGGGAAGGGAAGTGCATGGGAGAGTGTGAGGGGGGGGGGGGGGGGGTCTGCCTGGAACTGATAAAGGGGGGTCAAGCGCTATTAAAATCTATCCCTGCATTATATAATTCTTTTTTATTTTTATTTTTTACTTTTATCTGTGCTTTTTAAAAGCACAGATAAAGGTCCATTTTAAGAGTGCTAAAAAAGCGCTGATAAAGGCTAATTTTATCAGTGCTAAAAAAAGGTGCCTTTATAAGTGCTTTTTGGAGTGCTGATAAAAGGGACCCCCCTATATCAGCACTGAGCTTTACAACGCTTTTTTAGAGCTCTTAAAGATCGTTTTGAGCACTGATAAAGCCCGTTTTTGTATAAGTTATACTATTCTAGTTTCCTAGATCCACAAATTTATGTATGAAATATAAATTTTACTTATAAGAGGTTTGTATGGTTCCAAATCATTATTTCTAAACCCTATATGTGGTATGTGATGCATGTGCTCTAGAGGATGTAAATGGTAAGGAAAATAAAAAGATAAGCAGGATCATTTCTCCTAAATAGGGTATATTCTGATGGCCCAAATTTCTAAAAGTGGTTTAAAATATCATATATAGTGTATCACCTAGTTTCATTGATTTCAAAAAAGTTTCATTATATATTTATTGAAAAGTATATTTTTATTAGTTCATTATGTCTTGGAATCAAAGATTGGTTAAATGTGTATAGTCCCAAATGGAGATGAAAGTGATAAGAGGGGGGGGGGGTGATTTTTCTAACTCATAAATAATAAAAGAAATAAAAAAATAATCTGAAATATGATATATAATAATAATAATAAATTCAATTATATATAATAAGTTCACTGAGTATGAAAAGTTTAATAAGAATAAAGTATATTATTTAACAAATAGATTTTTATGGTAGTTTAGATCACAATGATCCTAAGTTTATTCTTCATATTTCCTTAATCCTTAAGATGTAGGGAACATAGTAAATGAACCTCAATATTTAAAAATATTGAAAGCTCTGTATAACATACCATTTTCAACCCCAGAGGCACAAACCCAAACCCTTTAATTTTTCATACATGGGGGCACAAACCCAGATTCATTCCTCTTGAAATCGAGTAAGAACCTTCATTTCCTTTTATAGGATCTTTTAGAACCTATGTAGATGATTTTTGATTTGGTTAACAAACCCATACCTTTTAATTATGGTATAACCATGTGTGAGTTTTCTTACAACTCCACAAGACTTTACAACACAATAAAAAAATCATTAATGAAAAAAAAATTAAACTACTAAAATATTTAAATGGTTTTGCTAGCATAGAAATAAGGATCCTCAAACTTTTATAGAAGTGATTTAATGATTTTCTCAGGAAATATACCAAGGAAAATTTTCAAAAAATTTGTATTTCACACTTTTTATCACTTAAGTATCTTTTTAATGAGTTACATATACCCACTACATGTATCTTCATATTTTATAGAAGTAACAACAAAAAAAATTTTCTATGAAAAATTTACTTGATCCTTCAATATTAATTAGTCAATGATTAATTTACCGGGAATATATCATAAAATATATCAAAAACTAATAAAAATAATCATTACAATAAATATAAAAATAGAAAATAATATTTTTACCATAATTCCCACAATGGTTTCATTTTTTATTTTAACATCCAAAAACTATAGTTATATACATAAAAAATGTCCCTAATAATATTTTTTAAAATCCACCATAAATATTGTATAAAAAACTATTGAATAATTCCAAAAGTCACAAAAAATAGTTTTCTAAATTATAAACATTTGAAGTTTAATAAACCAACACTTCCTAAAAAATTATTCATAAGGTACAATTGATAATTCAGAAAAAAAGTTGATAGCTTCAAAATACAAAACCTTTACTTCATTAAAAAAACATACTCTTATAAACATACTCATCTTCTATATCTTTTGAATCATTCTGAATCCAAATTTTTTAGTTTCTTTTGAAAATTCAATATAAAAATATCATAATTTTTTTTAAATAATGAGATCTTCATGTACATTGTGTAGCTTTTAAATTTTCCAAGTTATAATCCTCATTCTACCTATCTTTTCTTACGATTTTTTCAAAACTGTAACTTAGAATATACTCAAATCATAATTTATGTTTTACATGTCACAGAATATCTATCTGCCACAGAACATTTAACATCCATTAATATGTATGTATTTATTCTTTGTTTAATTTTTTATTTAGGTAAAACCATGCATGCAAGAATTTTTATTAACTACAATTAATACATAAGTTTTTGGACTTTATAAAATTACATGCATAATATTTTATTTCAGATTCATAAATAAGAAATAATTCTCTCACTCCATATGATACAAATTATAATGTGATTGAAAAAATTATCCTTACCAGAGACAACCTTATTATTTACTTCTAAAAGTACTGTAAGCATTAAATAATAATATAAAAATACTGTATTCCCCCTATAATGAAATATGAGAATAATATAATAATTGATAATAATAATAAATAAATAAATAATAAGATAATAATAAAAAATAAAATTTAAAAAAGAACCATAGAGTGAGATTGGTAACTATCAATTCATAAACAAATTGGAAAGGATCCACTTAATATTTTCTAGATTTTTATAAAAGCTGACTAACCTGAAAATCATTAACTAAAACAATTTCCCCAAAATAACTAATCAACTCCCACTTTTTGTGAATATAATAAAGAATAAAGAGTAGTTTGAAAAACAATATGATAGTAAACAAAAATAATTTCCAGGAGTAAAAAATAATTCTTAAGTAGTTTAAATTAAATAGAATACACCACATGCACAACACAAATGTGAATAGTTAATAGAGTAAAAAAATAAATAAAATATCCCCCTTAATATAATATTTATTTTCACAAAATTATTAGGCAACGAATAAAAAATATAAAAAATATGGTAAAAAAAGTATCTATGAAATATTTAATGATATTCAAGGAGTGTAAAAAGGTATTTCAAAGAGTTAAATATAAAAATAGTAAAACACATACCAGAAAACCAAATAATAAAAATCAGAAACATACTCACTATTTATATGAAATATCTTTAAAAATAGAGCTCATGCCAATGTACCAAATAAAAAACTATAGAGGGTATGCATGTTAGGCATAAGAAAAAATAATCACTGGTGTAAGTAGTATAGTTTAGGTCCCACTAGATTTTTTATAGAGCCTTTGGGAATCCAAACTACGTAAAATTTTCAAACACTTAAACTTATTTATGATATTGTAATAAATAAATTATTACATCCATGTGTATGTCTAAAGTTTTCACAACATTCATAATAATAATTTCTATGTGATCCATATTTAAAGAAATAAATACTATAATAAAAACTCTTATCTTACTTTTAGTATCACTTTTCATAAAATTAATAGGATTAATATAATTTCACTTTGAAATAATATTACTCAGAGTTAGATTTATTAAAAAATATATTTCTTCCAAGATTTTATCCAATTTCTTATTTAACGTCCCATCCTCTTTATGAACAAATTATAAATCATCAATAAATTATTATTGCTATTGGAAGAGTTGTTTGAGGAAATATATCCCAATTTTTCATTTTCATTAATAATATTCCTATATTCTTTCTTCACGAGAAATATATTATTCATCATAACATTTAATTTCCTTTTTTTCATTTTTATATGGAGAAATATAATCTTTTATATTCTCATTTTCTTCTTTAGATTATACACTTAAAGGTCAACATTCTTAAACATTTCAATCTTAAGATAATGATTCCTTTTATTCAGAATAATTTTATTCTATTTATCCTTGAGAAACATTGTTTTGGAGATCATTTTATGAGTTTTATAAAATTTATAATAAAAAACTCACTTAAATATTAAAAAAAAAGATAAAAATAACAAGAATAATTTATTAAAATTCATGATGAAGTTCATGAGGTGGAATATGAAGATGTTACCTTAATAGATTTAGCCATGACTAATATATTACCATAATTTTTATTCCTTTTAGATGATGAGATTGAAGACTCACAATAATATAACTGGTTTCATCGATTATAAATTTCTTTTCTTTTATTTCTATGATATTTTAACCTCATGTTTCATGGTTTTCAATATTCTGAGAACATAGGTTCTATATGATTCAAAGATTATACTATGATTATTTTCCTAGATTATTTCTCTATCAAACATCTTCTCTATCCATCCATAAATAACAAAATATATTTGATGATTTTTTATAGTCTAGAGAAAATGATTAAACAATAAATATACATAAATAATAAATTCAATAAAGAATATAAAAAATCATAGATCTAAAGTGTTTTCTCTAATTCCAATTGTATGGTATCTGAAAAATTAACCATGGCCCAAAATTCTTAAAGGGAATGGTTCTAATACCATCTTTATAGTTTTATATGAAGATAAAAATTGAAAATTGTATACGGGGGACTGTTTAAATTTAAATAATAATAGTAATATAATAAAAATTATTGAATATGGTGGATAGTAAGAATAAACAACTAAATAATAAATAATAAGTACACTGAGTGTGAAGAGTATAAATGGAATGAATTAAATGACATAGATAAGGAATTTTATATTAGTTTGGCTAAAAATGATCCTATGTATACTCTTCAAAACTCTTTATTTATCAAAAGTTATATTTCACACTAAATAGAAATCACTTTTGAAGTAGAGTGACTACTCTTTACAATATACCCTTTTTACCCATGGTGGAACAAACCCAAACCTCTACCTTTTCAAATTTGTGGTATAAACCCAACAGGCTTCCTTTTAATGTGAAGGAAGATGCAATTTTTTCTTTTTATAGGATCAGATAGAAGCTATGTAAATTTTTTTGTTTTAGGTTATCATAACCAACCATGTACCTTTTAAAAGAGGTATATCCATGTGTCAGTTATTTTACCATTTGATGAAACTTAAAAACAAAATAAATTAATACAAAATTAAGGAATAAATTAATTAGACTAATGAAAGATTCATATGGTGTTTTGGTTATAGAAAAAATATCATCACCCTTTTATAGATGTAATTGAACGATATATCTTGGGATATATACTATGGGATGTTTGTAAAGTTTTTTTCTTTTCAAATTTATAGAACATTTCTATATTTTTAATGAGTTCTATTTATTCATTATTTTTAGATTTAGATTTTATAGAATAAAATGAAATGAATAATTCCTTCATGACAAACCTCCTCAATCCTTCTATATTAATTGACCAAAAATTACATCACCTAGAATGTTTTCTAAAATCTACGAATAGTGGGAGAACATTGTTTTTGGAGGATGGATTTTCAATGAGTAAGGTCTCAAATGATGATTCAATGGTGGAAGCTTTATATTTTGGAGGGTTATATATTTTTACTCGTATGGATTTAAAAAGTTCCATTGATGGTGTATCATCCATAAGAGATGTGTTTAATATAATGGGAATACATGACCAAAAAGTACAAGGAAATTTTCCATGAGGTCTAGTTGGGAAAGAG
This sequence comes from Viscum album, assembly GCA_963277665.1. Classification (NCBI taxonomy): domain Eukaryota; kingdom Viridiplantae; phylum Streptophyta; class Magnoliopsida; order Santalales; family Viscaceae; genus Viscum; species Viscum album. The sequence goes on along the minus strand of OY728130.1, from coordinate 2,014,806,179 downwards.
AGCACATGAATAGAAAGTGGGATGAGAATAATTGTGATCTAATTAAATAGATGGACGAAAATGATCCGGATATCAAATGGAATTTTCTAGAAGTTTAACTTATAGATGTTCTTTACATCCTGATTATAATAGGAGAAGTTATTTTTTCTACTAATTTTTCATCAACCTGATTGAGTTGGGTTTTTAGAATTGTGTTTCTCATCACTCAAAATCACTAGAGAGGAATATGTGTCATTTAAAAGCTTCAAAAGGGAAGCACTCAATACTTTTTAATAAGGGATGGTTCCATTTGAAAAGTAATGAAAAAAATAGTGAAACACATTCAAGATCTTATAGAGGGTATTGACCTTTTTTGTTAGGTGTAGTATGATTTTATGCATTGAATTTGTGGATGGAATGGGATTCAAGTATGAGGCTCTATAGTATTTGAAAATTTTATGGAGAGGGTTGAAAAACATTAGTCACCGAAAGGATTATTCAAACTTATATATGACGAGAATATAACTTGTTGGGATTATAATCATCATATGTAGTGGAAGGTGTTATTTTTTTTGGAAGGAGTGACACTGAGTGAATTAGAAGTTTATAGAATTTCAATTTTTCTAACAGATCTGCACTACTTTATACCTTCACCGACAAGACGATGTGGGAGTGCTAGAGATATTTCTTCAAGAACAAGTTCATAGTGCATTTTTGGAAATTTTATTGAATAATAACCCTGATTTTTAGAGGTATAATAATTTATTATGAGGATTTAATTTTAGATCTATGAGGATGAGTGTTCAAGAGCTATGAGAATTTTTAAAAATCTACTACAGGTGTTTGCCGAATAATTGGGGAGAATGAAGTTTGTAGAATATAAGGTGTCATGGTACGATGGTGAATTTAATTAGGAAATGATATACTGGTGGTACTATAGTGACCCCATCCTTTTATACATATCATTACATGATTTTAATCTAAAATAAGCATCAAATTACAATCTAAGGACTGTAAAGTTCGGCATCTTGGAAGACTAGGTACATAGTTAAACATCACAAAAGAAACTTTTATTTAATATTCATATTGATATCATTACTTCAATTGTTATCATAAATATTTATTTGATAACTTGGTGATAACATTAACAAAGTAATGATCTAAAAAACCTAGTAAGGGAATAACAAAAGAATAAAGCTTTAGCACATGGGTTAGAAGGCATGACATAATGATATAAAAAGGCATTGAACAAGATTGATCATATATAATCATAACATACAAAAAATTGGGTCATATAAAAATGGAATCATAATAATATATTAGTAATATAAAACACTACTTAAGCAAGATTCAAGTCTCATTTCACCTATAATAGAGCATGTTAAGGTTAACCACCAAGACCATTGCACATAGTAGCACGAGTCGAGGCTAACTGCCAAGACCGTTGCACATAACATCTCATGACATTAAAATTTACCCAATTTATTAGAGAACTATATATTAAAACCAATAATTAAATTTTCATGAATATTATTTCCACATTCAGAATCATACATAATCAATCATACATAAACATAAGGGTTATCCATGGAAAGAATTGAGTATCATGATCTTGTCATAAAGCGTAAAAATTTGTTTATCATAAAAGTGTATATGAAGGAAAGGAATTAGATCATATATCGATACTAATAAGGTATAATATTCACATATCAAGATAATTGATGTAAAATTTATGTGATAAGATGTAAAAAAGAGTATTTAAAAAACCATAGAATTAAAACATTTTAGGGTGGTTTAAGGAAAATATCAAAGATCTTTCGTAACAGAAAAGAGTGTAATATTTTATGTAAAACCAGAATTTAACAAAGAATGTTTTCATAAAAAATTTTTAGTTTTATACAAAATATCTTGTCTTAAAATAGATTATGTAGAACACTTGAAAATGGGTAAGAATTCAGTAAGTTTCCTTAAAATAAACTTGCCTATCAGGAAGAATTGACAAGGGAACCACTTAAAACATGTATATCCCTAAAATAAAACAATTAATTGATATTGATATATGATTTTGGAACATATAAACAGAATTTAAAATAATTACATAAAAAGAAAAGATAACTTCATTTGAGTAAAGAGAAAAATAGAGCAACCTGAAGGAATAACAGAGGTTCGGGTAGAATCTGTTACCTTAAGTCTGAAGGTGTTCTTTAATTGAACTTAATGTACTGTATAATCAAATTAGATTCATTAATTAATAATTAAATAACCTATTGTATATTTATATGATTTATTACAAACATATTATGTTTATTCATGACCTTTATGATGGGTTATGAGGTTCAATTTCATTGTTTGGGAGTATTTGTTTCCTTGGGTTTCATGATCGGTTTACTTATATACATATACGGATTACCATGTAAGATGATGATGATTTTATAAAATAGAAGTTTTATTTTATTATATAACATAAATGATATTAAATGGTTATAAAATTAATTTGGTTATTTTGAGTGAGGCTGAATCATTATATTAAACTTTAAGGATAACCGTTTAGGTTAATTGGCGGTTGTTAGATCAAAACAAACTCATTTTGTTTTATAAATTAACACCAATTGTAAAAAATGGTTTAAGAAAATTAAATAGGATATATTAAATAAATAATAATATATTTCAACCATAAAAATGGTTTCATGACAAGAATTTTAGATGGTAATAAAAATTTAAAACTCATCATCATTGAATGTGATAAATTAACACATCTCGGGCTGTGTTTTCATTTCTAGTATAAAAGAGGATAAAGGAGATATGATGAAGAATTATTCCATTATCATAAAAAAATTACATTATGTGTAAGTTAATATAATTTTCATACCTTTTGGATGAAGAGAGGTTCATAACGAAATGATATTAATGGAATAACAACAGAAATTGAAAGAAAATAGAAAAGGATTTTACCTCTTGATTCTTTCCTCTTGAGAACCTCTTTAGGGAAGATGTTTTAGTTTTTTTATGATACCAATATCTCTTATACATAATACAGAGTCTTAGGTAGATATTTTATCTTTATTTTTACAAGACCCATGACTTTATAGGTGTGAGGAGAAGTGGTGGTGAGGGGTCATTTTTTATAGTGGAGGGAAAATAAGTTTTCTTAATATTTAATTCATTAGTTTATTATTTATATCAAGACAAGAAATAGTGCTGATTCATATGAATAAAAAAATTAATATGTGTATGTGAATTATAAAAAAATGGTCACTTGCATCATCCATGACAAAATTATGGCTCAAATATTTAGGTTTTATCATTTATCGTAAATTATCGTATTTTACAACTCATAAAAAATAATGTTTTTTTCATAAATATAACAAACATTTTCCCTACCCATTTTTTAATGTTTAGAATCAAAAATTGAAATCAATTTTTTGAAAATAATTTTATAATTATGATTAGTTTAATTTTTAATTAAAATCATATATATACTTGAAAAATATAAATTTTAAAATTGTAACTAATTTTATAACATTTAAAAATTTATTAAGGTCTCATAACATTATCTTATAATCATAAGAAATCAAAATATTATCTTATGAATAAATGTTATGAAAATAAATATTATTTTAATTCATTAAATTAATCATAATTTTACAATTAAATATATATAACTTACCAAAAAACCAACACTATCATATTGTCACTTATGAGATAGATAAGTTTTTTTATACTTTCATTGGTAAGGATACAGTTTACATGGCTGATTTAATATTCATAAAGGTCATATTAATAATCATAAGGGTAACATTACTATTCATAATGGTACATTACTATTTACTAAAGCTATGTTTTTCATATTGGGCTGAAAACATATTACTGATTGTAACCATGTATGTCAGATTTTCAAAATTCAAATCATAGTAGTCGAAATACTATATTTAATGGTCACATAGTATTTAGTATTTTATTTGAGAATGATGTGTCATTTTATTTTTTAATGTGATTTAATGTGATTATATTATATGACATAATTATAATAATGGAATTCCATTGATAAATCTTTGGGTTGTTTCATTTTTCCCCTTATGATATTTCACCCTCATAATATTGTTTTAAATTGTATGATGAAAAAAGGTGTGGGAACTTTTCCTTCATAAGTTCCTCCAGTTCCCATGTTTCCTCTTCGTACTTATGGTTACACCATAGTAAGTTGACTAGGTGAGTATTATTGTTCTGTAGAACTTTATCTCTATGATCCAAGATCTTTACTGGATGCTCATCATAAGAAAAATCATTCTCCAACTATACCACCTCTTTAGAAAGTACATGTAAAAGATTTGATATGTAATTCCTTAAGAGGGATATATGGAATAAATCATGTAATTTAGACATGGTATGTGGAAGTGCTAGTCTGTAGGCCATATCTATAACAATATCAAGAATATAGAACAGCCGATGTACCTAGGATGTAGCTTTCCTTTCTTCACAAATATCATGACATTATTACATAGTGACATGAGGACGAATATGATGTCTCCAACTCTAAACTCAAGGTCTCGTTGATGATTTTATGCATAAATCTTTTTTGTTATTTGGATTCACTTGATGTGATGCTGAATGGTTTTCCCCTTCTCCACTATTTATAAGACCATTTCATGCCCTAGAATCTTATGCTCACTGACTTCATCCTAGCATGTTAGTGTTTAGAACCTTTTCTCCTAAAAGGATTCATATGGTGCCATTTGGATGCTCGAGTGAGAACTATTATTGTCGAAGAATTTATCCAGTGGAAGATGTTGGTACTATTTTACTTTTATGTCCATAGAACACACTCCCAACATGTATTCTAGTGTCTGAATAGTTTGCTCAGATTAACCATCATTTTGAGGATTATAGGCTGTACTGATGTTTGGTTCAGTGCATAGAGCATGTTGGAGACTTTTTCATAACTTTGATGTGAATCTCAGATCTCTATCAGATATAATAAATAGTGGTACTTCATAAAATAATACGACCTCATTGATATATGTTTTTAAAGTTTATCCAATGAGAAGTCCTCTCGAATTGTTATAAAGCGAGCTATCTTTGTAAGACGATCTACAATGACCCATATAGCATTGTTTCCTCTATATGTCCATGGAAGTCTAGTGAAAAAGTACATGATGATGTTATCCCACTTCCATGTTGGTATGGGTAGTGGTTGCACCATACCATTAGAATTTTTCCTTTTAACATTTACATTTTGACATACCAGAAACTTTGATGTATACTCAGTAATCTCCTTCTTCATATTGTCCCACCAATACTTCTCTTAGAGATCTCAATACATCTTTGTGCTCCTTGGGTGGATAGAGAATGTTGATCTATGTGTGTCATTCAGAAGCTCCTTCTTTATCAATGGATTGAATGGTACACATAATCATGACCCAAATCTTGCGACCACATCCATGTCAATATTGAACAAAGAGGATTTACCATTTATGATAGCTTTCACCCTTTTCTAAATTTCCATATCATTTCTTTGAGCATACTTTATATTATCCAGCAGGGATGGTTTAGAAATAATTTTTAAAATGATTTATGATATTCCCACCTTAATGATTCCCATGTATATTATATTCAAATATAAAAATATTGAATCATATTCAGTTCTCATCATTGATTAAGATGCAATATATTTTCTACTTATAAGATCTTCCACATTATTTTCCTTACCAAGAGGGTAGTGGACTGAGAAGTCATAATCTTTGATAATATCTAACCATATTATCTAGCGCATATTAAGATATTTCTATGTGAATATATATTTATGACTATTGTGTTTAGTATATATATCATGCTGCTCCCCATAGAGATAATGCTGCCAGATTTTCAATGCAAAGATCGCAAATACCAACTCTAGAGAAAGCGTGGGATTTTTTTTCTCAGGTAAATTTAGAATCTTAACTTTTAGGCTATATCTTTATTATTTTTTATCGGCACATATCCTAAGACCTTCTATGAAGCATCACTATACACCAAAAAGAGTTCTCCACTTATCAACAGTGTGAGTACTAGTGCATTGATAAACCTCTTTTTGATATCCTTAAATATTTCTTCACATTATTAAGTCTAGAAGAACTTCACTCCCTTCTATTATAGCATGGTTATTAGGTTTGATGATTGTGGGAATTTCATCAAAAATTGTTGATAATAACTGGATCAACCCAAAAATCTATGGATCTCTGTTATAGAGGTTGTCCTGTGCCACTCTTCGATTTCATTTGTATTGAAAGGGTCCATAAATATTCCTTTACTAGTGATAATATGACCTAAGAAAGATACTTCCTCCATCCAAAATTTACATTTAATTTAATTTTCAAAATGTTTTTCTCTTCGAAATATTATTAGCACAGTATTAAAATGCTCCTCATGCTCATACTTGCTCTTGGAGTATATCAGAATATAATCGATAAAGAATATCAAAACATTTTTAAGGTAATATTTAAAGAATCTATTTATTAAATATATAAATATTTATAGAGAAATAGTGAGTCTTAAGTGCATCACTATGAACTCATATTGTAACATCCCAGGTAAATAAATAATACAAAATTTTCATATTTGTTAATATTTTTTAAAAATATATTAATATTACTTTAAAGTGGATTCTATGTTCAATGGCGTATCCAATACTCAACAATGAGTTTCATTGAAATCTTACGTTGCACACTAATAATATAATAATATTATTTTAAATGGTAGTTAACGCCTAACCGTTATAATGGAGGGAATGAACAGAACTAACTACAAAATTATTATATATGTTTGTTAAATATTTTTAAATTTACCTAATAAAATTTAGTGGCTGCAAATGTGAATGAATCCAATTTTAAGCATAAATCTTCTAATATTCTTTAAAAGGATGATTAACAACCTTTTGATGGAGAACCATTTTTAAATATACTTTTTCTCACTTTTATATGTTATATTTGACAAAATAAAATCCTTCTTTAGAATCAAGACATCAAAATTTACTTTGTGTAAATTTTTTGTTTTTTTCCGATAAAATTCATTTTTTAGTGAATAGTGAAAAAAGTTGTATTTTAATTCAAAAATGCCTTTTAATATATTTTATTTATATGATTAGAATATATTTTTAATTGGTTTTAAAGTGTAATTAGAATATTTTTTTTAGCATTTAATCCAATAATTTTCATTGGAATTAATTTTACTTTGAAAATGGACATAAACAAGTGTCAATATTTTGATAGATATTGTTTCCTAAAAACACGCAATTTGTTTTCACTATGAGAATTAATTATAAATTTCATTAGGTAAACTTATAAGTTTTTAATTTTTTAAAATATAAATAATTTTTGAATTCAAAATATCAAATATATCTTGGGGTGAATTTTTGGAATTTTTCTGAAAAACTTCAATTTTTGATGAATAGTGAAACTACTAATTGGTAGTTAAAAGACTGATTTTTTGTTTAAATGAAATTTTATCGCTTCTGTGAATTGGATTTCAAAAATCCGACATACATGATTGTCATTAGTAAGTAAAATGTGGTTCAATGGGATGAAAGTAATTTTTGTTGAATAGTAACTTTTGACTTTTATTAACAGAGATTAAAGGTAATTAGAGTAATTTAAGGTAAAAATAATGTTATAATAATATTAAATTACCTTTAAACTTGTCCTAAACCTATTGGATGAGTCATGGACGAACAATAAAATCCATGGGTCAATTTGGGGACCCCATGGATCCACATGGATATGATAATGACATTAATAACTTTTTATTTAAAGTAAAAATAAAAATGTCACAAACATGTATTTTTTTACTAAAACAATTTTTACATGGGGTTATATAAGTTATAATTTAAAAAAAAATATTCATTAGATATATATGAATATTTCCTAAATCATAGTATTTTTTTTATAATTTTTAGACATCAAATAAGAAAAATTATTTATGACACAATGATGATGCAGTGTTTACATCATTATTGAATAATTTAAATAAATAAGAAGATAAAGTTTAAAGAAATACCATCACTTGTACAATTCCCGTTGGATGATTTTATTTCGAACATGGGAAACCTTATCTTAGACTTTAATTTTTTTTGGTCCTTTTGAAACCTAAATTCATTTTATAATAAAATATTAGTTTCAAGCTTTCCAAAAGAGCCCCTCCTCTCCCTTATAAAAAGACCCTGCTTCCTACCCATTTCTCACACTTCTAAATTCCTTTGGCTCATCCAAAATCTACTCAAATAATCTTCCAAAATCCCTCTCTTAATCATATAATCCTTAACGTTGGCACAAATCACTTCAAGAAACCCTTTTGGTTCAAACCAAGGGAAGTTACCCAATTTAAAGGTAACATCTTCTCTTATGTTCTTTTATTTTATTTTGCTTTTACAACCCCCTAAAATCTTTTCATTACTTTATTTTGTAACAAAAAAAGTATCTTAAATAAACTAGGATATTTTTTTGAGAAGGATTTGAGCTAAAATTACAAACACCTCCATCTAATGCGTGAATAACATACTGTTTCTGTGGATGGTGAACTACCGCCTCACGAAACGATGATTGTTCAATTATCTCCTACCTCATCTCATGGTGGACATTAATATGTCACTATATTTATAAATTATATATATTATGTTTATGTTTTCCTTATTATTGTGTATTTTTCATTCATGGCATACTTTTATGGTTTCCATAGTGGGTAAACATGATAATTTCATTTTAGGAAGTGCGGACTACCGCCCCATCAAAGTGATTTGAATCGTCAATGCCATATGTGAGATGTATAAAGGATAGAGATAACAATATTATATATTATATTATACTATAATTATAATGTACTTATATATCATAATGTTTTCATTCCATTAAATTCGATATAGAAATGAAAGTAGCGTTCATGCGTATGTACGGTTTACCGTCTCCATGAATGGTGCATTTCAATTATTACCTTCAAATGTTATGTACTATTATAAATACATATTATACGGGATATATATGATATATATTATTTATAAATCAGAAATATAATTCTGGAGATAATGGAATCTTGACCACATGGACAATTTATAATTATAAAATGTTCATTTTTGACTCAAGTTCCGAACATCAAAAAAATGTCCATTATGAACTCAAATAATTAAATAATTGTTATAAAAAGGTAATAAGTGATATAAAAGGAATAATAAACTTGAAAAATATTATTAATCATGTATAAATTAATTTATGTTTATCATTGAGGAAGAACAAGGTACATACGAGGGAGTCAAGTCGGACACGTGGTATGGAGATTTCCTATCTCGCTTTTAATTCTCTGAGATTTCCATTGTTCGCCACTTATTTATTGCATGTGGTGTATTGTGTACTTAAATTTCATATAGATTATCAGGATTCTATTTATATTCATGGTATTCTATGATTAATTTGGTGCTTATTATCTTTTGGTTATACAACTCGATTTATTACAATGAGGTAAGGGGTTTTTATCTCACTTTTTATTCCTGCGAGATTAATGATATATTGGTAACTATATCTTTTGAGTGGTGTATGTAATGCCCATTATTCTACTATTTTTGTAATATACATTCATTTATTGGTATTTACATCAACATTTTATGGTCCCTCTTTCCTGGGTTTTATGTTTCGTAAGTTACGAAATTGGTAAGGGAACCTTTCACCCTCCTCTTTTTAAAAGTCTTCTTTTTGTTATGTCTTTTAATTTACATATTCTTATGTTGGGATTTGTTATTATATATACTTATTGCTATAAATTTTATGTAAGATTTATAATATATGCTTTTTTCTCTCATCAACTCTATTTTCTTAATTTTAAAGTGATGCTGTTCAGTCATCGAATTTTTTCAAGGGAACTTCTTAACACAATTTCAATTCTTTAGGATAAACCTACACTTATTGATTATGTCATGCTATGAATATGTGTGGATGACCTATGATTTTTTTACACTTAATATCCACTTATATTTGGTGTATTTATATTTGTCACACATATTTATGTAATTGATTTATCCTTAATCTAAGGATATCGTCTTTGTAAGGGACTTCATCTCAATCTATTTTTATTGATGCATATTTTCATTTATACACAACTTCATTTTATATGGTGTATAAAACCATTTAAATTTTACTTTTATTCAAAAGGAACATTTTCTCTATGAAAAATTTTACTAAATGACAAAAAGTATGTTTTTTTAATGTACGCAGTGACAACGACCTTTCCGCTGCCGCGAGTATTATTTGATCTTTGGCTCCCTCAACAAGCCGTAATGTTTTAAAACAGAATAAATACCATATAATATTTTACGTAATTTGGTATTGAAAATGGATTTGATAAAGGATTATTTTATGTCAATATATTTAAATGATATATTGTGATTGAAATGGGGAAATGTTATCATTCCTTTATATTGGTTTTATGTGTTATGATTTTATAATGGTACATGGACATTTGATGGGTCATTACGTGATAAACCAAATGATGGGTGGTTCCATGAAAACCAAGATGGGTGGTTACGTTATAACCTCAAATGTTGGGTATGTAAGTCGGCTGTATGGCTATTCCATTTAGTGACATGTGTGGAAGTTGACCGTATGGTTATTCCATTTAAGTATGTTTATATCCAAAGTTACTTTTATATGTTATGTGTTCTTTATATGGGTTTTATGGTGATATTTTGGTTACAAAAGGGTAATAAATGAATATTTTATTCAGTGAAGAGTATTCACTACTTGATAAAGGTGAAAAGTATTATATATGATTAATTATTCTAGGTTTACTTGTTGTTTTGAAAAACAATCAGTTTCCTTCTTTGTGTATCCATTTCTGAGGTTTTTATGCTCACCCCAAGTTTTTGAAATGTTTTCCATAGGACTTAAAGATGAATAAGGTAAATTATGGGACCAGGGAATGACATTCTATCTAAAACATGGAACAAGACGTGTTTCTTTTTAAGAGTTATATTTTATGAAAAAATGGAAACTTAGTAGAAGTGTCTACTTTTTAATCTTTTGAGATTTAATAATTATATTTTAATTCTCTAAAACTCTAAACCTGAAAAGTTCCTCAATGTGAATTATTCATTTAATTCAAGATTATGTAATGTTTTAAGGTCGGGTCCTTATAGTTGGTATCATAGGTCCGTTTAGATAACTTTAGAGGTTAGGGTATTCTTTAAGCATAAGTGACACTACCATAATTGTTAGGATTTCAGAAAGAGTCATAGTTTTTTTAGATAAAGTGAATGAGTTTATGATAACATGAATAATTATATCTTAGTATTATATTATAATTTTACTAATATACTCACACTTACCTTTCTGGTTTTAGTAAATGGCTGGATCTAGAAGGCACCAAAGTAACAGTGGATGTGAAGAAAATTGTGACGGTTTTCTAAACGAGTAAACTGAATGATATGGGAGCTTTAATGAGAACCCTTATGGTAAATCTCAACCAACTACTGGAGTCATGATTGACCACCTAAACCTTAGTGATTTTTATAAGGCATCATATTTTCGATAAACAAATCCCTATGGAAGTTCAAGAAATAATCATAAAGGTAAGTGTGTTCAAAAACCTATTTGTCAATGATGTGAAAAGAAACACCTAGGAAAAAGTTTCAAAGGGATAGAAAGATGATATATATGTGGAAATGAAGGTCATAAAGCAAGAACCTGCCATGGAAGAAGGAAGCATCCAGTTGACTCTAGGAAAGGGAACGAAGTTCTTTATGAGGGATAAATTTAATATTTTAAATGTGTTGTGCATAGTCATTATGCAAACACATGTCCTACAAAGATGTTTCCAGAATGGGATCACCAAGATTGTAAAAATATCTGTTTACCAATAGCTAATTATATTCCAATTGAGGATGAAGAAACTGATAATGACCAATGAAATGTATGGATTGTTTCTTAACATATGTTTTCATATTATTGAAATATTAGGATATGATTCATGATTTTGTTTGTAGGAAAGAATTATTTCATAATAATTTGTAAGGTAATTGTTAATGGATCATGAATAATTTTTAATGAGTAAGAAGTCAACATATAAGGGATTCAAGAGTTACGGTAGATTTTAGGATGGTGAAATGATTAAAATTATTAAGGGTCTTTCGATGTTGGGATTACATTAGAAGACTTTTTATAGTATGTGTAACCCTGAACTTTGATATATGAAAATTTTATTCAAGGAATAATTGTCTTTTATTTTTTGGATATTGTTATAAAGAAAAATTTGGGTTTATATGATCTTTGAATTTAAGACACTTACCGGTTAATACATTTTGGGATGAAAAAAAATTATTAGATAACCTTTGTGGTTAAAATAGTTTATTGTTATTTTTTATGATTTTATCTATTTTTGGGGAATGTTATAAAATGATATAGTTTTTTTAAAAGGGACAACATGCGGACCGTGTGACAACCTGTCGCATCGGACGAAGTTGTGGGAATCGAACCGCCAACCAAAGTGAGACTAGTATTTATCGCCTACCACTGTACTACACGAAGTCCCTGGTTAGTACGGCTAATTATTTTTAGTTATATGATTTTATGAATCAAAAATAAGTTTATTTTGGGTTATCTATGGAAATTATTAACCTGTCATGGATGATATGTGATTAGGTTAATTAATTTTCAATATGAGACTTTAAGAGTAACTGATGGTATTTGGAGATAAATGTTAAGATTTATCTTGGAAGACTATGTGGTTAAATCCTTCGGAGATTTGGGTTTCAGAATCAGTTTGGTTTAATTTGAATAAATTTAGGGTCAATTTTGTATTGAATGGACTTTGTTGAACTTTGGGCATTGTTTGAAAATTTTTGGACATTAAGAGTAGTTTTTTTGTAAAATATTATACTTTTTGGGGATTGTTTGATCTTGTACTAACCATTTTGGTTTTGGTTAAGGTCTAAAGACATGGGAAATATATAGTTCACCTTTTTTCGATTAGGTGATTCTTAATAATATTAATATAACTCTCTTAATGTGAACAAGTCATCATGAATACTAATCGTTTGGAGAAAATATGATTTTTTGTTAGAAATCTAGTAAAAGATGAATGTATACATGACAAGTAAGTAAGTTTTCTTATATTATTTTTCAATCTCATAAATAAATTCTCCAATATTATGTAAAGAACCTTTATACAAAAAAGTTGTCTGTTATCTTTTCCTATTGGGGAATCAAATACCATTTAAACCCATCAAAATTTTGTGATTTTCTTGTTGTTAACTTTCTCTTAATCATGTTTTCTATCACTCTCCATCAGAACATGACACTTAGTTTCTCCCCCATATCCATGTTTTTATAGAATCCAAGTGTGGGTTGTCTCGGGTGACTATTTTACTTATCTTTATTTCTTTTAAAGTGATAGTTTTAGTGAATCCTTTTCCGACGTTGGGCTTTCAATAATGTTTTCGAGCCTAATTTTAAAATTACAAGGACACAATTACCAAAAGGGGGGAAGGATGTAACATCTCAGGTAAATAAAGAATATTAAATTTTCATATTTATTAAAATTTGTGAATAAAATATTAATATTACTTTAAATGGGATTCTATGTTCGATGGCGTACCTAATACGCAACAACGAGTTTCTTTGAAATCTTACATTACACACTAATAATATAATAATACTATTTTAAATGGTAGTTAATGCCTAGCCATTGTAATGGAGGGAATGAACAGAACTAAGTACAAAATTATTATATATGTTTGTTAAATATTTTTACATTTATTTAAAAAATGTTATTGGCTTAAAATGGGAATGAATCCAATTTTAAGCATAAATATTCTAATATTCTTTAAAATGTCGATTAATAGCCTTTTGATGGCGAACCCTTTTTAAATCTACTTATTGTTGCTTTTATATGTTATATTTGAAAAAATAAAATCCTTATTTATAATCAAGACATCAAATTTTACTTTGTGTAAATTTTTGGTATTTTTCCAATAAAGTTCATTTTTTAGTGAATAATGAAAAATGTTGTCTTTTAATTAAAAAATGCATTTTAATATAATTTATACATATGATTAGATTATATTTTTAAATGGTTTTAAATTTTAATTAAAATATTTTTTGACCATTTAATCCAATATTGGTCAATGTAATTAATTTCATTTTGAAATTGGACATAAACAAGTGTCAATCTTTTGATAGATATTGTTTCTTAAAAACACGCTATTTCTTTTGACAACGGGAATTAATTATAAATTTAATTAATGAAACATACATGTTTTTAATTTTTTAAAATAGACATAATTTCATAATTCAGAATATCAAATATAGATTAGAGTGAATTTTTGGTATTTTTGTGAAAAACTTCAATTTTTGATGAATAGTGAGACCACTAAGTGGTAGTTAAAAAAATAATTTTTCGTTTAAATAAAATTTTACCACTTCTATGAATTTTATTTCAAAGATCCGACATCAATGGTTGTCATTATCAAGTAAAATGTGGTTCAATGAGATGAAAATAATTTTTGGTGAATAGTAAGTTTTGACTTTTATAAACCACAATTAAAGGTAATTAATGTAATTTAAGGTAAAAATAATGTTATAATAATATGAAATTACCTTTACACTTGTAATACCCTTATTGGATGAATCATGGATGACAATGAAAATCCATGTGTCAATTTGGGGACCCTATGGAGCCACTTGGGTATGATAATGACATTAATAACTTTTTATTTAAAGTAAAAATAAAAATGTCACAAACATGTATTGTTTTACTAAAACAGTTTTTACATGGGGTTATATTAGTTATATTTTTGACTATAAATATTCATTAGAAATATAATAATATTTCCTACATCATAGAAATTTTTTATTTTATTTTTAAACATCAAATAAATAAAATTTTTTATGACACAATGATGAGGTAGTGTTTACGTCATTATTGAATATTTTTAAAAAATAGAAATATAAAGTTTAAAAAAATATCAAAAACTTGTCCAATTCTTATTGGATGATTTTATTTCGAACATGGGCACCCTATCTTAGAAATTAATGATTTTTGGACCTTTTGAAAACAAAATTCATTTTATAATAAAATATTAGTTTCAAGCTTTCCAAAAGAGCCCCTCCTCTCCCTTATAAAAATACCCCACTTCATTCCCATTTCACACACTTCTCAAGCCCTTTGGATCACCCAAACTATACTCAAATAAGCTCCCAATATCCCTCTCTTCATCATAGAAGCCTTACCTTAGGCATAAAGCACTTCAAGAAACCCTTTTGGTTCGAACCAAGGGGAGTTACCCGATTTAAGGGTAACATCTTCCCTTATGTTTTTTGGTTTTATTTTGCTTCTCCAACCCCATAAAATATTTTTATTACTTTTTTAACAAAACCAGTATCTTAAATATACTAGGATGTTTTTTGAATTATTCTAGCTACACTTACACACAACTCCATCTAGTGGGTGATGAACATAATGTTTCTGTGGACGGTGA
The DNA here is from genome assembly GCA_963277665.1 of Viscum album. Classification (NCBI taxonomy): domain Eukaryota; kingdom Viridiplantae; phylum Streptophyta; class Magnoliopsida; order Santalales; family Viscaceae; genus Viscum; species Viscum album. The sequence continues at coordinate 2,014,790,713 of OY728130.1, read as the reverse complement.
ACTACTGCCTCCTGAAACGATGATTGTTCAATTATCACCTACCACCTATCATGGGGGCCATTAAGATGTAACTATATTTATACATGATATATATTACATTTATGTTTTCCTTATGCTTCTATATTTTTCATTCATGGAATAACTTTATGGTTTCCATAATGGGTAAACGTGATAATTTCATTTTAGGAAGTGAGGACTACCGCCCCCTCAAAGTGACTTGAATCGTTAATGCCATATGTGAGATGTATAAAGGATTGAGTTAATAATATTATATATGATATTATAATGGAATAATAATTTAATTCTATATTGTAATGTTTTAATTACATTAAATGCGAGATAGAAATGAAAGTAGCGTTCATGCGTACGTACGATTTACCGTCTCCATGAACGGTGCATTTCATTTCATACCTTCAAATGTTATGTACTGTTATATATAAAAATTATAATAGATATATATGATATCTACATCATGAATATCATTCTGGATATAATGTAATCTTGACCACATGGAGAATTTATAATTATAACAAGTTCATTTTTGACTCAAGTTCCGAACATTGACAAAATGTCCATTATGAACTCAAATAATTAAATAATTGTTATAGAAAGGTAATAAGTGATTTAAAAGGAATAATAAAATTTAAAAATATTATTAATAAAGTATAAATTAAATTATGTTTATCATTCAGGAAGAATAAGTAATATACGAGTGAGTCAAGTCGGACAGGTGGTAAGGGGATTTCTTATCTCGCTTTTAATTCCGTGTGATTTCCATTATTTGCCACTTATTTATTGCATGTGGTGTATTGTGTACTTAAATTTGATATATATTATCATGATTATATTTATATTCATGGTATTCTATGATTCATTTGGTTCTTATTATATTCTGGTCATACGTCTTGATTTATTACAACGAGGTAAGGGGTTTTTATCTCACTTTTTATTCTCGTGAGATTCATGATATATTGGTCACTATCTCCTTTGAGTGGTGTTTGTACTATTGATTATTCTACTCTTTGTATAATATAATTTCATGTATGGGTATTTACATCAACAATTTATGGTCCCTCTTTCATGGGGTCTATGTTTTGTAAGTTACCAAATCTGTAAGGGAACCTTTCACCATCCTCTTTTTAAAAGGCTTATTTTTGTTATATCTTTTAATTCACATATTCTTATGGTGGGATATGTTCTTATATATCCTTATTGCTGAAAATTTTATGTCCAATTTATGAGATACCCTATTTTATCTCATCAACTATTTTTTATGAATTTTAAAGTGACACCATTAGGTTATCAAATTTTTGCAAGGGAACTTCTTAACCCAATTTCAATTCTTTGGGTTAAACCTATACTTCTTGATTACGTCATGCTATGAATATTTGAGGATGACCTCTTATTAATTTAAACTTAATATCCACTTATATTGGGTGTATTTATATTTTTCAAACATAGTTATGTAATTGATTTATCCTTAATCTAAGGATACTGTCTTTGTAAGGGACTTCTTCTCAATCTCTTTTCGTTGAGGCATATTTTCATTTATACACAACCTTATTTTATATGGTGTCTAAACCCATTTGAATTTTACTTTTATTCAAAAGGAATCTTTTCTCTACGAATCATTTTACTAAACAACAAAAAGTATTTTTTTCTAACGTACGCCGTGACAACGACCTTCCCGCCGCTATGAGTATTATTTGATATTTGGATTCCTCAACAAGCTATAATGTTTTAAAAGAGAATAAATAACATATAATCTTTTACGTATTTTGGTATTGAAAATGGTTTTGATAAAGGATTATTTTATGCCAATATATTTAAATGATATATTGTGATTGAAATGTGGAAATGTTATCATTCCTTTATATTGGTTTTATGTGTTATGATTTTATAATGGTACTTGGGAATTTGATGGGTGGTTACGTGATAAACCAAATGATGGGTGGTGCTGTGAAAACCCAGAAAGGTGGTTACATTATAACATCCAATTTATTGGGTATGGAAGTTGGCTGTATGACTATTTTATTTAGTGACATGTGTGGAGGTAGACCATATGGTTATTCCATTTAAGTATGTTTGTCTCCCAAGTTACATTTATATGTTATGTGTTATTTATATGGGTTTTATGAAGATATTTTGGTTACAAAAGGGTAAGAAATATATATTTTATTTAGTGAAGAGTATTTAATAATTCATAAATGTGAAAAGTATTACTTATGATTAATTATTCAAGGTTTACTTGTTGTTTTGAAAAACTAACAGTTTCATTCTTTGTGAATCTCTTACTGAGGTTTTTATGGTTCTCCAATGTTTTTGAAATGTTTTCCACATGATGTAAATATGAATAAGGTCAAGGATGGGATCAAGGAAAGACAAGCTATATAAAACATGGAACTAGACATGTTTCTTTTTAAAAGTTTATATTTTATGAAAAAATGGAAACTGAGTAGAAGTGTCAACATTGTAATCTTTTGAGATTTAATAATTATGTCCTAATTATTTAACACTCTAAACCTAAAAATATATTCAATGTGAATTATTCATTTAATTAAACATTATGTAATGTTTTATGGCCAGGTCCTTATACATAGTGTCCATACCTTGTTTGAAAGTTAGTTTCGGGAATATCTTTCTTTCTCACCTTTAATTTGTGGTATCCTAAATGAAGATATAGCTTATAGATATAGATATACTGGAAAATATTATCAAACAAGTAATTTATCAGTGGCAGGGGATACACTTTCTTTAGTTTTATTTTATTAATTTCATGATAATTAATGCATAGGCGCATTGATCCTTAATTCTTCTTCATGAAGAGGAATAAGTCATCCCTTTGTGAACCATTGGGGTGTATAAAACCCTTATAAATATTATCTTGTAACTACTTCTTAGCTCTATGAGCTATACGATGTCCATTGTAACACCCCAGGTAAATAAAGAATATGAAATTTTCACATTTATCCATATTTGTGAATATAATATTAATATTACTTTAAAGAGGACGCTATGCTCGATGGCATACCCAATATTAAACAACGAGTTTCTTGAGAATCTAACGTTGCACTATAATAATAAAATAATATTATTTTAAATGGTAGTTAATGCCTAGCCATTGTAATGGTGGGAAAGAACAGAACTAATTAAAAAATGATTATATATGTTTTCCAAATATTTTAACTTTTATCCAATAAATGTTAGAGGCTTAAAATTCAAATGAATCCAATTTAAGCATAAATCTTCTAATATTTTTTAAAAGGTCGATTAACATCCTTTTGATGGAGAACCCTTTTTAAAAATACTTTTGATAATTTTATATGTTTTATTTGACAAAATAAAACCCTTCTTTAGAATCTGGACATCAAAATTTAATTTGTGTAAATTTTTGTTATTTTTCCGATAAAGACCATTTTTATTGAAAATGTTTCATTTTAATTGAAAACCTCCTTTTAATCTAATTTATTTATATGGATAGATTATATTTCTAATTGATATTAAACTGTATTTAGAATATATTTTTACCATTTAATCCAATGGTGGTCATTAGAATTAATTTCACTTTGAAATTGGACTTAAGCTAGTGTCAATCTTTTAATAGATATTGTTTCTTAAAAACACGCTATTTGTTTTGACAGCGGGAATTAATTATTAAATTAATTAATTAAACTTATATGTTTTGAATTTTGTAAAATATGCATTATTTTTGAATTCAGAATATCAAATATATCTTAGGGTTAATTTTTGGTATTTTTCTGAAAAACATCAATTTTTGATGAATAGTGAAACCACTAAGTGGTAGTTAAAAAAACTTATTTTTCGTTTAAATGAAACTTTTCCACTTTTGGGATTTGATTTTCAAAAATCTGACATACATGGTTGTCATTAAGAAGTAAAATGTTGTTCAATGAGATTAAAATAATTTTTAGTGAATAGTAACTTTTATGTTTTATTAATCGCGATTAAAGGTTATTAGTGTAATTTAAGGTAAAAATAATGTTTTAATAATATGAAATGACCTAGAAAAATGTCCTACCCTCATTGGATGTGTCATGGATGTCCAATAAAATCCATGGGTCAACTTGGGGACCCCATGGAGCCACTTTAGTAGGAAAATGACAAAAATAACTTTTTATTTAAAGTTAAAATAAAAATGTCACAAACATGAGTTGTTTTACTAAAACAATTTGTAAATGGGGTTATACAAGTCATATTATTTACTATAAATATTAATTAGAAAGATAAAAAGATATCCTACATCATGATATTTTTTTTTATAATTTTTAGACATTAAATAAAATAAATTATTTATATCACCGTGATGATGCAGTGATTACCTCATAAATGAATGATTTAAATAAAATGATAAGATAGGGTGAAATATAAGTCTTAAACTTGTAAAAAACCAATTTTATGGGTGGTTTGCGAAACCTTATCACCTTATCAAAGAAATATATCCTTTTGGAACCTTTACAATTGGAAAATCATTTTATAATAAAGTAATATTTTATAACTTTCCAAGAGTGCCCCTCCTCTCCTCTTATAAAAGGCTCACACCTATACCACCTTAAGCACACCTCTAAAGCCTTTGACTCGGCCAAACTCTAAAAATTTAATCTCTACAAATCCTTCTATTTATTATTGAAGCCTCACTTTGGGCAGAATTCTTTCCAAGGAAGCCTTTGAACTCAAATCAAAGAGAGTTACCCGATTTAAAAGGTAATGTCTTCCCTTGTGTTCTTTTGTTTTATTTTGCTACTCCAAACCCCTAAAATCTTTTTATTACTTTTTTTTGTAACACAAAAAGTATCTTAAATATACTAGGATGTTTTTATAAGAAGGATTCGAGCAACACTTTCACAAACCTCCGACTAATGGTTAAAGAACATACTGTTTCTGTGGATGGCGAATTACTGCCTCACGAAACGATGATTGTTCAATATTATTTTAACACCTTCAAAGGTGTACATTAAGATGTCACTATATTTATATATGATATATAATATGTTTATGTTTTCCTTAATATTTTTTATTTTTCATTTTTGTTATACCTTTATGGTTTCCATTATGGGTAAACGCAATATCTTCATTTTATGAAGTACGGACTACCGCCCCCTCAAAGTGATTTGATTCGTTAATTCCATATGTGAGATGTATAAAGGATGTAATTAATGGTATTAAATATGAAATCCTACTGGAATTATAATATACTTTTATATCATTATTATTTCATTCCATTGAATACAATAAAAAAGAAATGAAAGTAGCGTTCATGTGTACGTACGACTTACCGTCTCTATGAACGGTACATTTCATTTCTTATCTTCAAATGTTATGTAATATTATAATTACATATATATAATGGATATATATATAATATATTACATCTAAATTATGGATAAAATTCTGGAATTATAATATATATATCTCTCATTTTGTTTTAATTCCATTAATATGAAAAAAATGAAAGTAACGTTCATGCGTACGTACGGCCTACCACCTCCATGAACGGTGCTTTTAATTTTTTATCTCCAAATGCTATGGAATAGTATAAAATGAATATATACTGGATATATATGATATTTAAGACAACAATACTATTCTGGATATAATATACCTATAACTACATGGAAAATTCGTTTCCAACAAGTTCAATTTTTACTCATGTACCAAACATCGACAAAAACGTCTGATATGAGCTCACTTTATTAACCAATTATTATAACATTATAATATGTGATATGAACTGAATAATAATGTTTAAAGTATTTCCTTTAGAAATTATAAATTGACTAAATTTTATTATTCAGGAGATTAAAGAATGATCGAGTCATGTCAGAAACGAGGTAAGGGATCATACCCCTCTCTTTCTTTTTAAGAACACTCTTTTATGTCATTCCTTTTAAGCTAATATTTCTTTTGATTGAGATGTTATTTTAAATTAATCTTACTTTAATTTTTATGTTCATATGATTAGAGACCCTATTTTCTCTCATAAATCAATTTTTGAGGTTTTGAGTGGCACCGTTAGGCTGCCGAATATTCGTAAGGGATCCGACCTCTATCTTTCTTTTCAAGTACCCTCTTTTATTTCATTTCATTTATGCTCCATGTTCTTATGTTGGAGGATGTTATTTTATATTAACCATAATGTAATTTTTATTTTCAAATGATGAGATAACCCCTCTTACTCTCATCAAATCATTTTTTTAATTTTTAATTGGCACCGTTAGGCTGCCGAATTTTCATAAGGGATCCTACCCCTCTCTTTATTTTTAAGTATACTCTTTTATGTCATTCCTTTTAAGCTCATCTTTCTAATGATTGGGATGTTCCTTTATATTACTCATACTGTACTTTTTTATGTTCATATGATGAGACACCCTATTTTCTCTCGTCAATCCATTTTGGAAGTTTTGAGTGGCGCCGTTATGCTGTTGAATTTTCGTAAGAGATCCAACCTCTCTCTTTCATTTTAAGTACTCTCATTTATGTCACTTATTTTAAGCTCCTATTTGTTAAGTTGGGGGATGTTATTTTATATTAATCTTTATGTACATTTTATATTAATATGATGAGATACCCTATTTGATCTCATCAATCCATTTTGGAAGTTTTAAGTGGCGCCGTTAGGCTGCTGAGTTTTCGTAAGGGTTTTTTCATCTCACTTTTATTCCCGTGAGATTTATACTACATTTTCCACCATTTCCATTGAGTGGCATATATACTGCCCATTATTATATCCTTTGTGTAATATAATTTGTTTTATGAGTATTTACATGAATTATGTATTGTCCTTCTTTCATGGGGTGTATGTTTCGAAAGATACCCAAGTCGGTAAGGGAACCTTTCACCCTCCTCTTTTTTAAAGACTTTTTTTGTTGGTTCTTTTACTTTACATATTTTTATGTTGGGATATGTTCTTATATATCCTTATTGATTTAAATTTTATGTTCATGTGATGAGATACATTTTTTATCTCTCAACAACTCATTTTCTGAATTTTGAAGTGACACCGTTAGGCTGTCGAATTTTTGAAAGGGAACTTCTTAACCCAATTTTGATTCTTTGGGATAAACCTGTACTCCTTGAATATGTTGTTCTATGAATATGTGTGAATATACTCTGATTGTTTTATACTTAATATACACTTATATTTGGTGTATTCATTTGTCACACATAATTATGCAATTGATTTATCTTTAATCCAAGGATACCGTCTTTATAAGGGACATCATCTCAATCTCCTTTCATTGAGGCATATTTTGTTTTATACACATCTTTCTTTTATACGGTGTATAAAACCCTTTGACTTTTACATTTATTCAAAAGCAAAATTTTTATACGAAGAGTTTACTAAACAAAAAAAGGTAACGTTTTTTTGTCATACGTATGCAGCGACAACAGCTTCTCTGCCGCCGTGACCATTATTAGAGTTTCTGCTTCCTCTACAAGCAATAATGTTTTTCGAATGAAAAATAAATACCATGTTTTAATTTTCTTTTATTTTGGTATTAAAAATACTTTTCATAATGTTTTTATATCAATGTGTTGTATTGATATCTCATGATTGAAAAGTGGAAATGTTATGTTTCCTTTATTCATGTTTTATGTGATATGATTATGTTATGATTCTTGGGCATTGTTATGAAGTCGGGTGGTTCCGTGATAAACTAAGGGCGGGTGAGCCCGATATAGCTCTCCAATGCATTGGGTAACGCTAAGGAGTTAAACATTATGGTTTCCCCAAAAAGATTTAGGGAATATACAGTGATGTGTATTCCAAACATAACCAAGAGGGTTAATCCCTACGTAAGAATGTTATGAATGCCTCAAGTTATCTTTATGTCTTATGATTTCTATGAGTTATTCATAAATCTTATTATTTCATAAGGTATGTTAACATGCTTATGTTTTATGAGTAATGTATGATCTCATTGATTCTTATATATACATGGACTAATGTTTTCTTTCCGTATTGTTATAACGCTTACTGAGCTTTTTATGCTCATCCTAAGTTTTTTTGAAATGTTTTTTACAGGACATAAAGTTGAATAGGGTCAAGGATGGGATAAAGGAAATTTCAGGCTGTTTAATACAATGAACTAGACGTGAATCTTTTGTTCAATAGTTTTTTAGTGAAAAAAATGAAAGCTGAGTAGATGTGTCTACTTTGTAATCTTTGAGATGTAATAGTTATGTCCAAATTCTCTAAAACTCTAAACCTGAAAAGATCCTCAATGTGAATTACTCATTTAATTCAATAATATGTAATGTTTAAGGCTGGGGCCTTATAGTTGATATCAAAGGTCGGTTTAGATAACTTTAGAGGTTAGGCTATTCTATAAGCATAAGTGACATTAACATAATGGCTAGGATTTCAGAAAGAGTCATAGTTTTTTGATAAAGTGAATGAGTAAGTATATCTTAGTGTTTATATTCCTCATTAGTACATGATGATTTTGTTGATATACGCACACTAAGATTTCTATTTTTAGTAAATGGATGGATCTAGAAGGCACCAAAGTGACAATTGGTTTGATGGAAACTGTGGTGGTTCTCTGATTAAGAGACTTAATGAAATTGGGGATTCAATGAGGAATCTCATGGTTGTGATAAACCAACTATCAAGAAGTCATGATCAACCACTTGAACCTTGGGGAGTTCTATAATGCATCATGTACGAGAGAACCAACTTGATGTGGAAGTTCAGGTGATAATTATAAAGGTAACCATTAGGGTTTATATGATCCTTACTTTTGAGGTAATTATGGCTTACTATTTGTTATGATGAAAAATAAAATGCATGAGATAAAATTGAGGTTAAAATATGTTATCATTATTTTTGAATATTTTAACTCATTTTGGGGAATTTTATATGAATTATGTAGTTATGGAAAAAGGAAATCACGTAGACTGTGTGAAAACTTGTCATGCTTGACAAAGCTACGGGAATCAAACCCACAACCAATATGTGAAAGGTATTTATTGCCTAACACTGGACTACATAAAGTACATGGTTAGTTTGACTAATTCTTTTTAGTTATATAATCTTATGAATCTATAATAAGTTGATTTTGGGTTATCTATGGAAATTATTAACCTATCATGGAGGACCTGTGATTAGGTCAGTTACTTTTCATTATGAGACTTTAAGAGAAACTAATGTTATTTGGATATAAATGTTAATTTGTACCTTGGAAGACTTTGTGATTAAATCCTTCAAATATTTGGGTTTCAATCTTAGTTTGGTTTAATTTGAATAATTTTATGGACAAATTGTTTAGCTAATGGTCCTCATTGAACTTTGGGTTTTGTTGAAAAAATTCTGGAGATTAAGAATAGATTCTCTTTTTATAAAGGGTTATCCTTTTGTGGATTATCTGATCTCATACTAACATTTTTGGTTTTGATTTTTGTCTAAATAAATGGGAAATATAAATTTCACTTTTGTGGATTAGGTGATTCTCAAGAAGTTTGTTATAGTACTCTTAACGCGAAAAAGTCTTCCTAAATACTCGTCTTTTGGAGAAAATATGAGTTTGATTAAGGAATCTAGTAAAAGTTGAAAGTCTACGTGACAAGTAAGTATGTTTCATTATGATTTAGTTAAGATCCAAAATAAATTCCTCAATTAAGAGTAACTTAAAACAAAAATGTTGTCTGTTAACTTTTCCTATTGGGGAATCGAATACCGTTTAACCCATCACAAGTTTGGGATTTTCTTATGGTTAACTTTCTCCTAGACATGTTTACTATCACTCTCCCTCAGAATATGACCCTTTGTTTTTTCATCTATATCCATGTTTTATTACATGGAATCCTAGTATGGGTTAACTCGGGCGACCTTTGTACTTCTCTTTCTTTATTTTAAAGTGATTGTTTTACTGACTCTTGTTCCGATGCGGGATTTTAAATAAAGTTTCCAAGCCCAATTTTAAAATTGCGTCGACGCAATTCCCAAAAGGGGGGAAGGATGTAACACCCCAGGTAAATAAAGAATATGAAATTTTCACATTTATCCATATTTGTGAATAAAATATTAATATTACTTTAAAGGGGATGCTATGCTCGATGGCGTACCCAATACGCACCAACGAGTTTCTTGGGAATCTTACATTGCACTCTAATAATAAAATAATATTATTTTAAGTGGTAGTTAATGCCTATCTATTGTAATGGTAGGAATGAACGGAACTAACTACAAAATGATTATATATGTTTTTCAATTTTTTTTACTTTAATCCAATAAATGTTAGAGGCTTAAAATGCAAATGAATCCAATTTTAAGCATAAATCTTCTAATATTATTTAAAAGGTTGATTAACCGCCTTTTGATAGAGAACCCTTTATAAAAATACTTTTTCTAATTTTATATGTTGTATTTGAAAAAAATAAAATCCTTCTTTATAATCTGGACATCAAAATTTACTTTGGGTAAATTTTTGTTATTTTTCCGATAAAGATCATTTTTATTGAAAATATTTAATTTTAATTCAAAACCTTCTTTTAATATGATTTATTTATATGGATAGATTATATTTTTAATTGAGATTAAACTGTATTTAGAATATATTTTTACCATTTAATCCAATGGTGGTCATTGGAATTAATTTCACTTTGAAATTGGGCTTAAGCTAGTGTCAATCTTTTAATAGATAATGTTTCATAAAAACACGCTATTTGTTTTGACAACGGGAATTAATTATTAAATTAATAAATGCAGCATATATGTTTTTAATTTTTTAAAATAGGCATTATTTTTGAATTCGGAATTTCAAATATAACTTAGGGTGAATTTTTGGTATTTTTCTGAAAAACATCAATTTTTTATGAATAGTGAAACACTAAGTGGTAGTTAGAGAAATTGATTTTTCGTTTAAATAAAACTTTGCCACATTAAGGATTTTATTTTCAAAAATCTGACATACATGGTTGTCATTAAGACGTAAAATGTGGTTCAATGAGATTAAAATAATTTTTAGTGAATAGTAACCTTTATGTTTTATTAATCGCGATTAAAGGTAATTAGTGTAATTTAAGGTAAAAATAATGTTTTAATAATATGAAATGAACTAGACACCTATCTTACCCTCATTGAATATGTCATGGCAGACCAATAAAATCCAGGGGTCAACTTGGGGACCCCATGGAGCCACTTTGATAGGAAAATGACATAAATAACTTTTTATTTAAAGTTAAAATAAAAATTTCACAAACATGAGTTGTTTTACTAAAACAATTTTTAAATGGGGTTATACAAGTCATATTTTTGACTATAAATACTCATTAGAAATATGAAAAGATTTATTACATCATGATTTTTTTTATAATTTTTATACATTAAATAAATTAAATTATTTATGACACTGTGATGATGCATTGATAACCTCATAAATGAACGATTTAAATAAAATTAGAAGATAGGGTGAACTATAAGTCTTACACTTGTCAAAAACCAATTTAATGGGTTGATTTAAAAACCTTATCACCTTATACTAGAAATATATCATTTTGGGACCTTTAAAATCCGAAAATCATTTTATAATAAAATAATATTTTATAACTTTCCAAGAGTGCCCCTCCTCTCCTCTTATAAAAGGCCCCCACCACTACCACCTTACCCACACCTCTCAAGCCTTTGGCTCGGCCAAACCCTACCCATTTAATCTCTCCACACCCGTCCCTTAATCATTGAAGCCTCAATTTGGGAATAAACCTTTCCAAGGAAGCCTTTGAACTCAAATCAAAGAGAGTTACCCGATTTAAAGGTAATGTCTTCCCTTGTGTTGTTTTGAATTTTTTTGCTTCTCCAAACCCCTAAACTATTTTTATTAATTTTTTTTGTAACAACACCAGTATCTTAAATATACTAGGATGTTTTTATAAGAAGGATTCATGAAACACTTTCACAAACCTCCGTCTAATGGTTAATGAACATATTGTTTCTATGGATCGCGAATTACTGCCTCACAAAATGTTGATTGTTCAATATTCTTTTAACACCTTAAAAGTTGTCCATTAAGATTTCACAATATTTATATATGATATATAATATGTTTATGTTTTCCTTATGATTTTTTATTTTTCATTTATGGCATACGTTTATGGTTTCCATTATGGGTAAATGTGATATCTTCATTTTATGAAGTGCGGACTACCGCCCCTCAAAGTGATTTGATTCGTTAATGCCATATATGGGATGTATAAAGGATGTAATTAATGGTATTAAATATTATATCCTACTATAATTATAAAATACCTTTATATAATTATTATTTCATTCCATTTAATACAAAAAAAAAGAAATGAAAGTAGCGTTCATGCGTACGTACGGCTTACCGTCTTCATGAACGGTACATTTCATTTCTCATCTCAAAATGTTATGTAATATTATAATTACATATATATAATGGATATATATGTAATATATTACATATAAATGATGGATATCATTCTTTAATTATAATATATATATCTTTCATTTTGTTTTAATTCCATTAATATGGAAAAAAATGAAAGTAGCGTTCATGCGTACATACGGCCTACCGTCTCCATGAACAGTGCTTTTAATATTTTATCTACAAATTATATGGAATAATATAAAATGAATATATAGTGGATATATATGGTATTTAAAAAATCAATACTATTCTGTATATGATGTATCTATAACTACATGGAAAATTCGTTTCCAACAAGTTCAATTTTTACTCATGTACCGAACATCGACAAAAACTTCTGATATGAACTCACTTTATTAACCAATTATTATAACATTATAATATGTGATATGAACTGAATAATAATATTGAAATGAGTTCCTTTAGAAATTATAAATTGACCGAATTTTATTATTCAGGAGAATAAAGAACGATCAAGTCATGTCGGACACGAGGTAAGGGATCCTACCCCTCTCTTTCTTTTTAAGAACACTGTTTTATGTCATTACTTTTAAGATAATCTTTCTTATGATTGGGATGTTCTTTTAAATTACACTTACTGTAATTTTTATTTTCATATGATGAGAGACCCTATTTTCTCTCATCAATCTATTTTGGAGGTTTTTAGTGGCGCCGTTAGGATGCCGAATATTCGTAAGGGATCTGACCTCTCCCTTTCTTTTCAAGTACCCTCTTTTATGTCATTTCATTTATGCTCCATGTTCTTATGTTGGAGGATGTTATTTTATATTAACCATACTGTAATTTGTATTTTCATATGATGAGATACCCCATATTATTCTCATTAATTTATTTTTAGAATTTTTATGTGGCGCCGTTAGGCTGTTGAATTTTTGTAAGGGATCCTACCCCTCTCATTATTTTTAAGTATACTCTATTATGTCATTCCTTTTAAGCTAATCTTTATAATGATTGGGATATTCTTTTATATTACTCTTACTGTAATTTTTTATGTTCATATGATGAGACACCCTATTTTCTCTCATCAATCCATTTTGGAAGTTTTGAGTGGCGCCGTTAGGCTGCTGAAATTTCGTAAGAGATCCAACCTCTCTCTTTCTTTTTAAGTACTCTCCTTTATGTCACTTATTTTAAGCTCCTCTTTGTTATGTTGGGGGATATTCTTTTATATTCCTCTTGATTTAAATTTTATGTTAATATGATTAGAGACCCTATTTGATCTCATCAATCCATTTTTGGGAGTTTTAAGTGGTGCCGTTAGGCTGCCGAGTTTTCATAAGGGATTTTCCATCTCACTTTTATTCCCGTGAGATTTATACTACATTTTCCACCATTTCTGTTGATTGGTATATATACTACCCATTATTCTACTATTTGTGTAATATAATTTTGTTTATGAGTATTTGCATCAATGATGTATTGTCTTTATTTCATGGGGTGTATGTTTCGAATGATACCAAAGTCGGTAAGGGAACCTTTCACCCTCCTCTTTTTAAAAGACTTATTTTTTTTTGAATCTTTTAATTTACATATTATTATGATGGGATATGTTATTATATATCCTTATTGATGTAAATTTTATGTTCAAGTTATGATATACCCTTTTTATCTCTCATCAACTCATTTTCTGAATTTTGAAGTGACGTCGTTAGGCTATCGAATTTTTGCAAGGGAACTTCTTAACCCAATTTTGATTCTATGGGATAAACATTCATTCCTTTAATATGTCATTATATAAATATGTGTGAATAACATCTGATTGTTTTACACTTAATATCCACTTATATTTTGTGTATTCATTTGTCACAAATAATTATATAATTGATTTATCCTTAATCCAAGGATGCCGTCTTTGTAAGGGACATCGTCTCAATCTCCTTTCATTGAGGAATATTTTGTTTTATACACAAATTTCTTTTATACGGTGTATAGAACTCTTTGAATTTTACATTTATTCAAAAGGAATCTTTTTTATATGAAGCATTTTCTAAACGATAAAAGGGAATGTTTTTTTGTCATACGTATGCAGAGACAATGACTTCTCCGCCGTTGTGACCATTATTAGAGTTTCGGCTTCCTCTAAAATCCATAATGTTTTTGAATGCAAAATAAATACCATGTTTTGTTTTTCTTTTATTTTGGTATTGAAAATGGTTTTCATAATGTTTTTATATCAACGTGTTGTATTGATATCTCATGATTGAAAAGTGGAAATGTTATGTTTCCCTTATGCATGTTTTATGTGATATGATTATGTTATGGTTCTTGGGAATTGTTATGAAGATAGGTGGTTCTGTGATAAACTAAGGATGGGTGAGCCCGATATAGCTCTCTAATACATTGTGTAATGCGAAGGAGTTAAATGTTAAGGTTTCTCCAAAGAGATTTAAGGAATATACTTTGATGGGTATTCCAAACATAACCAAGAGGGTTACTCCCTATGTAAGAATGTTATGAATGCCTCAAGTTACCTTTATGTCTTATGATTTCAATGAGTTATTCATAAATCTTATTATTTCATGAGGTATGTTTACGTGATTATGTTTTATGAGTAATGTATGATCTCATTGATTCTTATGTATACATGGACTAATGTTTTCTTTTCGTATTTTTATAACCCTTACCGAGCTTTTTATGTGCATCCCAAGTTTTTTTTGAAATGTTTTTTTACAGGACATAAAGTTCAATAGGGTCAAGGATGGGATCAAGGAAATGTCAGGCTGTCTAAAACAAAGAACTAGACATGTCTCTATTGTTCAAGAGTTTTTTTTGTGAAAAAAATGGAAGTTGAGTAGATGTGTCTACTTTGTAATCTTTGAGATGTAATAGTTTTGTCCTAATTCTCTAAAACTCTAAACCTGAAAAGATCCTCAATGTGAATTATTCATTTAATTCAATAATAAGTAATGTTTAAGGATGGGGCCTTATATCCATTCTATAAGATGTATTTCATATAAGTAGGAATCTTGGAATAAGTTCAACTGAGAACTCAACCTCTCAATCAAGAGGAAGACTAGACAATTATTCAAGGAATACATTAGTTTAATCCATCATGATGGGAATATCTTCAAGAAGTATCATATCTATTGTGTCAATAATTTGAGAAAGATATTATTTCTCAAAAGGAAACATTATCTACACTTGAGATAATGATTTTGAAGGAGATTCAACTTCCTTCTTACAGTTGTACAAGATTGGAGGATACCCTTGAATGTGAATAGTGATCTATCTTTCCCGACAGTTAATGTCATATTTGTATAAATATATCCAATCCCTACCCAAAATAGCATAAAACATTACTAAAGGAAGTATAAAAATGTTTTTTGGGAGATTCAATATCCAAAAGTTTACCAGGGAGGAGTTATAAACTTTGGAAACAATAATTTCCCCATTCGCTATTCTTATAGATTACATAACCTCTAAATTTTGTTGTGATTTTTGAATAGTTCTACTAAACATGAATGATATTAAAGAATGTGTAGAACTAGAATCAAATAGTAAATTTGATATCCATAAAAGAATAATTAGCATACCTATCACCACATCATTGTCTAGATCCACCTCAGTAGTAGTGATAAAATAATCTCTTCCTGTTTACATTGTAGGTTGTTGTTTATTTCCTTCAACAACCCTTGGATTAGGAAAATTGTTTGTATAATTACCATGTTACTTAAAGTTGTAACACTACACTATAGGCTGAGTTTTTATCAAAAACTTCATTTCTTATTCCACAATAATGAAATTATTTATATCCCTTGGGAAGATCTTAACTAGATATCCTATTCTTCTAAATTTGAAGTAATTATGAGTTCCCTTTGGACAGTTCGTAGGATTCTTCTTCCCACAATTTTTACATGTGGGATGTTATTTATTCTTTCCATAATGAATTTTATTTTCTGAACCACCCATATTAGAATCCATATTTTTCTTTTTTTCCCTGAGACCACAAGACCATTGAGAATATCTAATTTCCATTTCAACCTTGAGGGCACAACGAACAATCTCCTCATAACTATAAAAGTCATGAATATCCAATTCCTTTAATAGGACCAACTTTAATCCACTAAATAATATACCCACAATGATTTCTATGTTCATGAAAAATCCATAAATATATCTTTAATGCCTTGTAAAGTTTTCTTCACCTGGCTCGATAGGCTCATCTTCATTCTTCTTAACTTTGATGAACTCTCTTTTCCTCTTGATATGGAGGGTTTAAGTAAAATATTTATTGAAAAACATTTTCATGAATTCCTCCCAATACATGGATTCAATTTCCACTTGAGACTTCATATTCTTGATCAGTTTCCACCACTGACTAGCTTCCCCATCAAAATTATTAACCACCAACAGTACATTCCCTTTTTCTGAGAACTAGTGGACTTATATTACCTTTTCAATAGAGTTAATATACTATTTTGTGAGGAGGGGATTGGAATATCCTCTAAACATTGGAGGCCTTTTCCTCATTAAGTATTATACAGAAACTTTCTCTTTCCATGGAGGAGGAGGGCGTTCCACTTGATTCAATTTATTATTCATAATTTGATCCATTCGAGAAAGTGCTGTCATAGATTTTTATGCCCCAATTCCCATTATTTTTGGCATATCGTTAGGGAAATGTTCACATTCCATATCATATTGATTATTGGAATGTGTTTCTAAATTTCCCTCCATTAACTATGAAAATAAAGTGCAATTACGGAGTTGAATATTTAGCTAAAAAGCATAAAAGGAAAATTCGAATGTAAAAGGATAAAATTTTAAAGGAAAATTATATCCTACTTGTGGATAACTAGGTTTAAATCTTGGTTTTCTTTGATCTATTTCTTAACTTATATTTTAATGCGAACTTTTTTGTTCCCTTAATAATGGTTCATAAGGAGCTTATGAATTTATCAAAGCATATCCCCTAAGAGTGTCAAACCAGGTGCACAGTAAGACCCATTGTTGTGTACCAGGTTACCCTGAGTCAGGCCCAAAACACCTTGTTGAAGTCCTTATTCCTAGGTACATCTGTTCCAGAACTACTTCCATTTATAGTTTCTAGATAGGGATGTATTTTTTTGATAAACCACTTACTCTACACAAACCAAAATTTAGGGATGTTTTCTTATACTTATTATTATCCATATAGTTATTACTAAAGTGATATATTAATAATATCTAAAAATTACTATACCATTCTCTGATACCAACTATTGATACCCCATACTTTTACACATATCAGCAGATGATTTTAAGATTAAATAAACATCAAATTACCAGCTAAGTATCATAAAACCTAGTGTCTTGTGAGACTAGGTACATAATTAAACATCATAAAAGAAAATTTTATATAATCTACATATTGTGATCCTAAATTATATAGTACTCATACATATACATAAGATCACTTGGGGGTAACCATAATAAAGTTATGAGTTAAAAATCATAGTAAGGTAATAAACACAAGAATAAATCTTTATAACATGGGTTAGATGACATGACATAATGATATAAAGAGTCATGAAACAAGATTGATCATATGGAATAACAATATATAAAACATGGGATCATATAAAAATGAGATAATAGTAATGTGGAAGAAGCATAAAACATGAATTTAGCATGATTCTAGGCTTGTTACAAATAGAGGAGCACAGTTCAATGTTAACCAAATATACTATTTCACATCGTATCACGAGCCAAGGCTAACCGCAAAGATCATTGCAGATAACATCTCATGAGACTAAAATTTACTCAATGAATTAGAGTGACATCTGGGAACATGAACCATAACATATTCATGAATATTCATTCCATATATAGAGTCATATATAATCAATCATATATAAACATAAGGTTTATCCATGGAAATAACTTGGTATCATGATCATGTCATAAAGCATAAAAAATGGGCGTATCATAAAATTTCCCATAAATAAAAGCATTTAGATCATGTATGGAAAATAATAAGGCATGATTGGAATATATAATGAAAATTTATGTAAAATTGAAGTTATAACATGTAAAAATTTTATTTAAGATTCCTTATAATAAAAACATTTTATGGCAGTTTAAGAAAAATATCAAAGAACATTTTAAAAAGAAATTGGAACAATATTTTATATAAAATAAGATTTTAAACAATAATTCTGTCATAATAAAAATGGTAGTTTTATTAAAAATATGGCGGCTTAAAATGTATTGTGAAGAACACTTGAAAATAGTTAATAATTCAGTTTGTTTCCTTAAGACGAACTTGCTTATCGGAAAGAATTGATAAGGGAACCACTTAAAAACATGTATATACCTAAAAGAGAATGATGAATAGATATTTATACATTATTTTGGAACATATAATATGAATTTAGAATATGTGAATAAAAATAAAAGATAAATTCATTTGGGTAAAAATAAACATTGAGCAACCTGAATGAATAATGGATGTTCGAGTAGAATCCCTTACCTTATGTCTGAAGGTGTTTTCACTTGATCATAATGTCCTATATAATCAAATTAGATTCAATAATTAATAATAAAAAAATTATTATAAATATAATTTATTTTTTATAACCTATTTATGTTTATTTATGGCCTTTTTGATTACATTGGAGGTTCAATTTCATTTTTTGAGAGCATTTGTTTCCTTGGTTTTCATGATCGATTTACTTATATACATGGATGGATAACCATGTAAGATGAGAATTTTTGTACGAAATTGAAGTTATATGTTATTATAGAATATAATTAATAATAAAAGGCTATAAAATTAATTTTTTTTATTTAGAGTGAGGATGAATCGTTATATAAAACTTTCATGATAACTATTTGGGTTTATCGGTGGGTTTTTCATCACAACAAACTCATTTTTTATGAAATAATAAATTTTGTTAAAAAGGATTCCATAAAATTAAATAGAATATATTATGTACATAATAACATGGTTCAACCATAAAAATAGTTTCATGGCCATAATTGAAGACGGTAATAGAAATTGAAAACCTGTCATCCTTGAATTTGATAAATTAACAAATATCGGATGGTGTTTTCATTTCTAGTATAAAAGTAAGGGAAATGAGAGATGACAAAGAATTATTCCATTTGATTAATAAAATTCTATTATGTGTAAATTAATGGTGTTTTTATACTTTTTTGATGAGGAGTGGTGAGGATAGAAATGAACGTAAAGTAACTTGATAAGAAATTGAATGAAATGGGAAAAGAGTTTTACCTCTTGATTCATTCCTCTTGAGAACCTCTTTAGGGAAGATGTTTTTGGATTTTTATGAGACCAAGAGCTCTTGGATGTGGTAGAGAGTATTAGGGAGAGATTTTATCACAATTCTTAGAAAACACAAGGCTTTATTGGTGTGAGGATAATAGGTGGGGAGGGGTGGTTTTTATAGTGGAGGAGAGGGGTGTTTTCTCAAAATTTAATTCATTAGTTTATTATTTTTCTCAAGAAAAGAGATAGTGCTGATTATTGAGGAATAAAACAAATAATTTATGCATTTTAATTCTAAAAATGGTCACTTACACCATCCATGACTCAATAATGACCAAAAAATTCAGGTTTTAGCATTTATCATAAATTATCATATTTTACTATTCATAAAAAATCAAGTATTTCAGAAAAATTCAAAAAATTCAACCTAACCATTTTTTAATTTGTAGAATCCAAAAATGAACTCCATTTTTTTAAATTATTTTTAAAATTATGATAAATGTAATTTTTAATTAAAATCATAATTCACTTGCAAAATTCAAATTTTAATGTTTTATCTCATTTTATAACACTTTGAAAATTTGACTAAGGTCTCAAAAAATTATCTTATAATCATAATAAATAAAAAAACTATCTTATGAATATTTTTTATAAAATAAAATATTAATTTAAATTATTAAATTAATCATAAAATTTTAATTAAAAATTTATGACATACCAAAAATACCAATACTATCATATTTTCACTTATAAGATGAATAAATTTATTTATACTTTCATTAGTAAGGTTACTATTTAAATTGATGATTCTCTATTCACAAGTGTCGTGTTAATATACATAAGGGTAAAATTACAATTCATAAGTGTAAGTTACTATTCACCAAAAATTAGGTTTGTCCTATTGGACACCAAACATCTTACTGTTCGCGAACGTGTATGTCAGATTTTCAAAATTCATATCACAGAGGTGGAAAAATTATGTTTAAAGGTCACATAGTATTTAGTAGTTCATTTAAGCATGATGTTTCATTGTATTTCAAAATTTTATTTTATATGATTATATTATATGACATAATTATAAGAAGGTAATTCTATTGATAAAACCTAGGGTGGTTACAGGTCCTCTAAGTTATAAAGTGAAATAATTAGTTGTTATATAATACAAAAAGTATTTAATAATTCAATCATGATGACATAAATGATAAAAGAGGTACATACCCAATCGATGAGCATGTTTTCATTGAATATGAGTGGTGACAAATAAATTGGTGTTTTATGACTATGTATCAATGAATTTTTTAAGGTCATCATAATAGGTCCTCTATGATGGAGGGGGTCCTTGGAGGATTAAAACATGGTTAAAATGAAGTGAGAGAACCATGATTTCGTTGGTTCTAATTAGAAATTGTCACTAGAAGGTTCTAGGTTTTTTAGTGGGAGTTCTTCAGTTTAAAGATTCCACACTTTCTAGAAGTTATGTTTTTGATAGAGGTTGGTTCTAGTGGTATAATTAAATTTCAATGTATCAAACAAACCTTTGAATATAGAATTTTGGTGAAAGATTTTTATAATTGTAGGATACCAGGATGAGTGGGCCTTTAGTCATAGTACTTGGAACAATTTTTTTGACGCAAAATTAATAAATTTTTATAGATCTCAATCCTATTTTCTTTAAATAAATTATATAGAGGCATTCATATGGTTTCATGGGAACAAAACGGGTGATCATATTCTAGAGTAATGATATGTTTTTTTCTTAGTGGGGTCTGAAAGATAACTACCATGGTAGTTAACCATATGTAAAATACACATAGAGAAATAATGGAAGGTGTTGTTCGAAAGTTGTCGAGAGGACTTTGGTAAAATCCTTGAGAATGATCTTCGAGTGGGATTTTGTCATGATTAAGCAATGAAATGAATTATCAAGTTTTATATTTTTAGGTTTCAGTGTGAGAATACTTTTCTAGATAAGTGTTAATATTTATAAAATTTATTATTTCAAAATTACACATGGAGGAACCGGATGGATACATGATTTCCTTCATAGTGGATATATGGATTTAGGTCAACTGAAGTAGCTGCAAATAAGCAGCTGTAGAATAATAAATGTTCAATTTTAAGAATAATTTAAGAAAATTTTTAGACACATAAACTTGGGGGTAAACAAAATTTTTTAAGCTGAATTTTTTTATGATGTGGAATATTGACAACAACTATTTTTGGGTAAGGATAAAGTGAAAATATATAAATGATTTTCATTAGGTTTTTTTCTATGGATGATGTTTTGGGGTTTTATTAGAGATTATTTATAAAAGTAATTAAAAAATATTTATTTATAATGTTACATAAAGGTAAAATCAATTATTTTCTCAAAACTTGCATTGTTCACTAGAAGAATTAGTTTTGGCGGTGCAGCTCACTTTATTGGATTTGAATAATTGGAGGATCATTTGTGTTGTTTGGAAGGTGGTTTAACCCAAAAAACAACTTTATGTTTTATTTAAATTAAATTTAATGATTTTTAGGATCACTTTGTGTAAGAATAATGATATATGGAATAAATTTATAGGCAATATAGAATAAATAAGAAGAGATAACATTCATCCCCTTGTGAGGATTTCCCCATAAAGTGCTTGCACTTGAAAGGAGGTCGCTGTAAGTGTTTCTACAGTTATTAAAGTAGGGGTTTTGGAAGGAGTAACTTATAACTTTGGAAAGGTAGGGTGTATGAAAGGATATTACCATGAACTTAATTTCATACTTAATTAAAGATACAATGTGGTCCCCCATATATTTGGACTGATGTTTGAACTACTTAATTTTCATAAGTTGTGCTTATTTATTTTATGTTGAGTGGTTTGTTCTTTATTGATCATTGGATTAAAATATCTTGTCAAATACTATAAAAACATATAAATTAGAGATAATTGGAAGCCAACATTTGGAACATGGTTCCTCGTCTTATTAGTTTAGAACATTGACTCTATTTGGGTGTTTCATGATGTTTCAATACTTTCCAGGTGCAGTGTTCCAAATTTTAACATCCCGACCTAGGGTCCACTTACACCGTGATCAGAGATAGTGAGTCACATGGCCTCAAGCACACATCCACGTATACTAGAAGATACTGAATAGTATCAATAGTGTGAAGGTGAAATGGTGGAGAGATTATACCCTCACATTAGAGTGGAAAAAGAGAAAAAAATGATAAATATACAATAGTAGAAGCATAAATAAACATGAATAATTAATAATCAGTATAAGAATAATAATTGATCAACTAAATAATAGTCAAATCCACTAAGGACTGTCATATACATGGATTCATGTCATGCTGATAAACAAAAAGTAAACATGAAGATATAACATTATTTACAAGGTACAAAAGATCAAAAACTGCTTCACTAGAATCTTGAGCCAATGCTGGGTATTCTGATCCAAACCTCCATCTATAAGAAAATCATATCAAAGAACAGTAGTAGGGATCATACAAGGAAATTTTTTATTTTTTTATTTTTTATTAAAAGGGATTTGTTTTCTAATTTTTTCAAAAAACGGTTCCGGGGAAGAGTGAACCTCGTTCATGCTACTCCATTCCAAGAGAGAAGCGTGAACGAAGTTCACACGTTTTCCTCTTAGCTAAAGAGGTATGAAACCCATTTACACCTCTTTGTTTATATACATATATAGACATATATATATATACATATATATATATATATATCATTAATATGGTTTAATATTTATTATTCATGTTAATTTCCATCAATATTCTTTATAAATATTTGTTAATTTTTTATTGATATAAAATATTACCACTTTGTTGATAAATAATATATTTATCAATAATGCATTGTATTATCTTTTATTAATTAATATTATATTATTATGTTATTAATTAATTAATAGTAAAAAAACTAATATTGAAAATATCAATTATAATAATTTTTATTAATTAAAATAATATAATTAATAACATTATAGTTAATATTTTTTGTATAATATTATAAATAAAAAATTTGTATTTAATTTTTTAAAAAATTATTAATTATATTATTATTGAAATATTATGATATTTTATTTAATAATTACTTATATAATAAGTAATATAATATTTTTTATTAAAATTAATTATACATATAGAATCCAAAATAAAAAAAATTATTAATATTAAAAATTTATTTCAGATGATAATTTATTATATTAACACTTTGTATTATAATGCATAATATATATAATAAATAATCATCTTAAATTAATTATTAAATAGTAATAATATTATTATTTAAAAAATAATACTAATATTATTATTTAAGAATTAATTTGATATTATTATTTATTATACATAATATGGATAATAATACAAAGTAGTAATATGAATACCAAATAGTAATTATCAATATTACCAATGTAGTTATTAATATTAATGTTTCTTATTTTTTTAATTTTTTTATATGAATTTACAATTATATAAATTTATTGATTTATGCAACATTATGTAATGTATTAATATTTTTTTAAATAATATATAAATAATGATTTAAAAAACATACTACATGTATCACCAATATAATTTATGTATGTGTCCTTGATTCTCCTCTATGACACAACCATGGGTATATATGATGAATCCACACCATTTCTGTGTACGTATATAATCTAGCATATGTTTTTTTGTATATAATCACTAACAACCAACTTAGCATCATCTTGTGTGGCAGGTGGTGGCTGCACATTCTTATCGAATGTACCTTGTCCTACCTCCAAAGATAGTGGTTATTGGCTAAAATTATCACCAACATATGAACAAGATGGCTACTATGTCACAGATGTAAACGAATTAGAGGTTAATAAAGTATACATCCTAGACCAGTCAGTTTCTATATGTACAAAAAAATATATCATGATAGAAACCCCTGTATGTGTATGTGCCTTTGGCTATGGTTGAAGACATGGAAGAGAATATGACTTATCCTGATGAACATGCCCATCCTATGACACATCTGCATCAATAACAGGGTCTTCACCAATAGAACATCTATATCTGGATCAACATCCTCAATATCATGTGAAGGATCAAATAAAGAAACATTATAAATTTCATCCATGGGAGGAAACAAATATATCATAACTCTATGAAAATATGGCTGGTCAAATGCGACTCTATCTACCAAATCATATATGTGAAGGAGATGCATGATACAAGCATCCTATGAAAATAAATTCTTCTATTAAGTAATGTTAATAAAAAATATGTTCAATAGTGAAAGGAAGAAAGTTACATTGTTATTAAATCCCCATCCATGTCACTTAAAAAATATGATTGGCGATATACAATACCAGGGCACATAATCCAGCTGATAAAAAAAAGCATTCATATTTTTCCCACCCCTCATAATGAGGACTCATGTAGATTGTCCCACAAGTCAATATATCATGGATGATACCTACTCCAATAAAATTCATGATTCCCTGACATCTTTAGGGCATAAAGTAAAGGTAACTAACTGGGCGGTGCATGAATGAAATGATAGAATCCGAACTAACTCATAACCCAATCATTTTGATTCCAGTCAACAATATAAAAATGAATCAATGGAACGCTGAAGGAGATAACCACATAAATTCATGTACAATATTGTGGAAGAATATGGATTATATACTTAGTATATGAAATCTATGAAATATTTAAAAAATAATCAATTAATAAATGAATACATATATAGTAAAAAATAAATATTTAACAATATAAATAATAACCACATATGTCGTCTGGTTGAAGCCTATTCATCACAAGTCTATAAGCATGGACATCATGTTTAGCTGTATCCGAATGTTGATGTGCCTAAATCCATATGTTGAAAAAAAAATTGTAGTTATATTTTATAATAGAAAGTTATAAATTTGATTTATAAATTAAGATGATGGAATAAGATACCATCATCCATGTGATGACTATACTACAATATTAGCAAGAAATAGCACACAAGCATATGGACATAAGGGAGGGATGTTCCCCCATATCTACATCTATATAAGAATAACTCATTATTTTATCTATATCATATCAATACAAAATGCCCTATATGTATATGAAAGATAAGAAGACCCACATCTATACCAAATTTACCAGTCCAAGTCCTCGAATAATGGTGAGTACATAAAATGTAAAAATGTAGTGGAATGAGTAATGAATATCATTCCACCAATCATCCTCAAAATGTATGCATGTGAAAATCATAGTACCATGATCTTGTCGGAATACTATAATAGATTATCAAATTTCTTGTCTATAGATGACATTCATAATCTACTGCTGATGATGGACCTACCATCATCATGTACCTCAATGCCCATTATTCTGTTAACTATCTCAAACCAACCAGCTTTGACTTGGCCTATCACAACCACACCCTTGAAATGGATGTCCAAAATAATGGACACATACTGTAGTGTAATAGTCATCTCACCATTTTTAAAATTGAATGTATGTGTCTCTATACTCCATATATCTACTAGTGAAACAATGAGATGATTATTAATAAAGGTGAAGTCTCACATCACTACTCCATAAAACCTAACACGATGAAGATGAGAGATGACAAAAGAAGGTGGTGCGGCATGATGGAAATGATGAGATCTCCATACACTTAAAATAGGAACAAGATGTCCCTAAAAAACTAGTCATGAAACATGAAAATCCTGGAATGTGAGTAATGGAGGACCGACCATCTATACATTTTGATATCATCATTAATTTTATTATAGTTCATTCAATAAAATTTGTAATTTTTTGGAAAATAATATAACCAACAAAATGATGTAGAAAATTAGCATGTATAATTAAACATTAGGATGAAAAACATGTTATAAAATATATGTTTATGATTTTGTTGGTTGAGTTTATAAAGTTTTTATTTTATTGAGATCCATTGATCTTTAGTTTATTCTAAATGTTTTTGTATAAATCAGCTGTGATGAAAAAAATGTATATAATATGTGGCTGTATGATATATTAATTTTCCTTTTCTATTTATTCTTTTAATAGTTATAGTAAACTAGAGTTGAAATATGTCATAAATAAGAGAAATTCATAAATAAAATGATTCATTAATGAAGCATCTACATATGGAAAAAATATACACATTCATGATAAAATACATATAATCAATCGTGGATGATGGGAAGTGGATATATGTCCTACCACTTAGGGAAATACTTTAAGAGTATTCCCTTTTGTATAAAAAATGATACATAGTAGCACCATACCCATTATTGATGCAAGTCCTTCTCATTTTTTATTTGAATAGACATCGGTTTTACCCGGGGGAGTAACTTGATAATATCAAGCTGAAAATTTAAAAAATGATAGAAATTAAAAGAATCAGAAATGAAAAAAAAATTACGAAACCTAGAAATACCAGGGATGATAGTCGACTAATCAGTAGTTAATGTGATAGAAGGAAAGTCACCAACAGGAATCGAAGATGCATTATAAAAGTTAACCATATTTCTCATGTGATACGTTGGGTAAACATAGGGGCCCCATGATATGTTTATAGATGCATAAGCTACAACAACATGTGCACAAGGATATATCAATTATTATAATATACCATAATCAAAATACCTATTACCCAACATGACCAACAACACTCAATCACCATTTCATGTAACCAGGTGATAGTAGTCTCTTACCTGAAAGTGGATCTGAACCTGATCAAATGTTAGAACATGAAATCATTTTGCATCATATAATATCTAATCAATGGAACTTTCGAAATTATGAGTAAAACACATTCCATTTTCAATCCTCTGATAGGATTGTTAGGACTATTCAAAAAAATACGTCACATATCTATACAATTTATCTTTCACAAACCTTGTGATCAACAGTTTTCACACATCCTTAAGAACCCTATTTATGAACACCACTATATTAGTGGTCATATGACCATATCTCCTACCAACATCATATAATAATTACCATTATCAATTGAAATAATCATTGTATAATTAGACACATCTTCATTATCCCTTATAATTTCTTCAAGATGTTGATGAAACCATTATGTTTGGAGTTCTTATACTGAAACCATAAGGGAATAATGTATTTAAAAGGATATTGTATTTTCATTAAAAATATTTTTTTTGAAAAACATGCCAAACGTGATGATCACCCTTTTTATTTCATTATATATAAAATGCTTGCGTACAATACTTGCGATATGTAAAATAAAATATTAATGATAAGCATTCTGTTCTATCCATGAAACACCATTACTATTAATAGCCTCTATAATCAATTGATAAAAACCAAATATTAGACTAACTTCCTAGTTTTGTGTGACTTGAATTCATATACATGACAAAAACAAACTCAAGGATTTTAAATTCTATTTTTCAACAATATCAAATGTAAGTATTATATGGGAATGATTTCCTTCCTATGTAGAATATATAATTAGAACACCGATATAATATCAATAAAGGAAATTTCCATTGACCTGAATGAATTTTTTATAAGATGAAAACACAATGATAAAAATCCTGAATTCCCAAAACATCATATTGAACATCACCTTTTATGATCAAATTAGCAATTTAGAGAGATATACTCAACTATGTTAAAAAGATAAATAATTGGATTGTTGAGCACCAAAAATTCCATAATCTGTAACAACATTTCATATGATTCATCCAAATAACCACACAATTTTACAATTTCCTTTTGTTTAGAATTCAAATCTTTGTTGTATGATATTTTATTGTTAAACCATTGTTATATTCATTCCTAAACAAGGGACAAATGAATTCCATAAATTATTCAGATCATATCTATAATAATAATTTATATAGACTCTTTATCAAGTGAAGAGTGATCCTACAACAAGTTTGGATGTAAAAAAGTGTGTGGGAATTCTAATTTTGTTTTCTTCCAAAATGAAAAAAATTTAACTTATTTTTAACTTAATCACAATTTACATTATATCCTATATTTTTCACATTGAATGATATATTTTTACATCTTCAACTCATCAACCAATAATCTGAAATTATAATCTATTTGGTATTTTTTTATCACATATTTCATGGAAAATTTAATTTAAAACTCATACCCTACACAGATGGTGTTATCAATTGATGTAGATATATATCCTATAATTCATGGGAAATCAGTTGTTGTTGTAACTACATCCCAATCAAAATATTTTTCATGATACATTCCTTTGAAAAAGTAAGTCAATATTGACGGAATATTACTATTAACCGGTTGATGCCTATCTATTATAGGAACCTCATAAAGTTCATTCCCTACATCACCCTCACCCATATCATCTCCTCAATCCATAACATATACTTCATCCTTAGATAAAATATCATAAAATATTTTAGGAATACACATAAGGATTTATCCTAAATTTTCTTCCAAATGATCATCATCATATTAATAATTTGGTTCCATTATAGGGGTCACATGAGTAGGAAATAAATGAGATTTTTGTGAAGGACTGAGTTCAACAGAGATAAAAAAACATTGTTCTGTAGTAATAAGTTGCACAACATCAATATTAGAAATTAAAACATATAATTCAATTATAACATCACTAAAATATTTCCTAGATAATAATGGTGAATCTATACAACCCTCATTATCGACCATAAGATACTTAGTGTTCCATAAATGTTCAAGAAATTGACAATTCGTATATGAAATTAAAGTAATTGATTGAACAACACTCAGTTTTAACCAAATACGAATATTATTGATAAATTTCTCTAATCTAGAGAAATCAAGAAGATTTTCCACTCTTGAAGGTGGAAAAACTATAGATAAAATCCTAATCAGTATAAATTACCTCACAATTGTGATATATTTGCATCGACATGATTACCTCGAAAAAAATTAATAAAATATTATATACTACATCATGAAAATTTTAAATTATTTAAATTGTTATGATTAAATAATTGACTTGATCCTGAGAATTTTTATATATATTGGTTGACATTATTTAATTAACTAAAAAAATCTTAAAGGGAATCCTTGTACGTCTATTAGCTCAGATTTCAGTAGTCATCAGTCTCTTCCCAAGCTTGGTGTAAAAATACAGTTTCAAACAACAATAGTTCTTATCAGACACCCATTTATTGCAATGATACTCACATGAAAGTGAGGGGGTATTGGGGTTTTAAATATATAATAATGTTTAAGCAGACATGTAGGTCATTACATACTTAGAGAGAGGGATGACACACAAGTCATCAATATCAAAAAAATAAAATTTATATGATATATATTATTGAAAAATTAGGACATGAATTTTCTATCATAAATTGGCCAGTAATCTCAAGAACATCATATTATCATAAATTAAATAAACATATACAAAAAACACAACATGAAATTTTAATCATACATTATTTGTACATATTAAGATCAATAATCATTCTATATTTCTAACATGTTTGTTTGAGATATTTTTTATGTTCTAAATCTTGTCACTTTAAATAATATATTGAATAAACTAAATATATATAGATATATCTATTTATATTCAAGCTATTTCAAATATTTTTCACTATTATGTGTGAAAAACTATAACTAAAACCTTGATCGATATAAACAACATTAGTGTTAAAGTATACTGACTATTATATTATTATCAAAGGAAATTTAATAAAACATTACATATATTTATACCACATCATAAAATGTTTCAAATATTTTAATTAATTATGAATAAATAACTTTTAATTTATCTTGATACTTATTATACAGATCAGTTTATCATTTTCTAATAAAATAACCAAAACCTATGGGTGAAATCCTAGAGTCTCTATAATGACATATTTCAATAACCATAGGTCTCCTTTAAAAGGGAAAGGCCTCTTATCAAATGACTCTTATTGAATGCATTTTTATTATAATGTTACTCACAAGAAGGTGAGGGGGTATAGGGGTACAGAATACATTACATTTTTAGGCAGACATGCAGGTCCTTACATACCTAGTGAAGGATGAACAATATATCATTAATGCAGAAAATAAAATGAAATTACTAAAAATTATGTAATCTCATACACAAGAAAAGACATTCAATTTACATTATGCATTGATCAGTCATTTCAAGATCAGTCATCACACAATAATTGACATGTTTTTTGGAATACTTATTATATTCTACATATTATATAACATTAACTATAACTAGATGTAATATATAATAAATATCTACACCTACACTCCAAAATTATATCTTTTCAATGTGTGTATATATAAAATACAAACTTTTATTAAATTTATTTAATAAAATTAATATAATTTATACTTACATAATAACCATTAAAATAATATATACTTATGTTATTTTAAAATTTTATAAAATGTCATATGTATATATAATATTTTTGTCATTCTTCTACTTTCCAAAATATATGTATTTATATTTTATAATTTATCACTTGGAAGGAAAATTATTTATAATTAATATAATATAAATTTATTAATAAGAAATATTATTTATAGTAAATAAAAGTAATATACATTACACTTACTTAATAACTATTTAATTACGTATGTGTATTAAATTTATATACCTTTAAATACAACACATTATATATATATATATATATATATCTATTCAAATATAATTACTCATCATTTAAATTCTAAATATTTTCATTTATTAAAACAATATTATTTCCCTAACTATAAATTATAGTTTATACATAAAATTTAATTTATATAAACACCATATTTCTATTTTTAAAACATTTAATATAAATTATATTTAAAAAAAATAACTCATTAAAAAATTAAATTATATAAAATAAACTAATTTATAATCACATACATTCATGCATCCATACATATTAAATAAATAATCAAATAAAAAATAAAAAAAAAAATTAGAAAATTAAAATTTAAATAGAAAATTTACCCTCTTAAAACTCAAAAATATATGTTGAGAAAGAATTCAAGTTGGTATTCATAGAAAAACACAGAGGAGAAGAGTGAATTTTAGAGGGTTGAGGAACCTCTTTTTATATAATTTCAACTGGAAAGAGGCATCAACCTCATTCATGCCTCCTTTGTGACTTTTGTGAAGGAAGAGTGAATGGGGTTCATACTTCCTTTACCATGCCAAGGAAACATGAATATGGTTTACACTTCTTGGGCAGTAGATGGAGAATTGTGAAACCCATTCATGATTCTCTCTTAGAATAGAGAAGAATGAATGGGGTTCACAGTTCTTTCATCCCCTATTTGAAAATATTTTATACCCTATCTTATTTTCTAGGAATATATATTTAAAAACCCATTAAAAAATATGGTGCTCTCCCTTATTAGTACCTATAGAGAAATAATATTCTCGGGTACCAAAGGCAGCTCATATTGGGTGTGAGAAAAAAATCTCAGTAGGCCATCACCAACTTTGACTACATATAATCGAAGATGTTCTCATTACTAAACAATGTTCATGCATATATAATTAATTAACAATGATGAAATAAAGATACATCCCACTCATGTTCCTTTGGGACACTTAGAGGGTCTACATGCTTCGACACATGTTCTGAAAGAGAATATGAAGAGTAATATATATATATATATATATATATATATATATATATATAAAATTTAGTTATATATTTTATCCACCTATATTAACCATGTACGTGTGGATTTAAGTGCCCATATACCTGGAATACATGTTGCTGGCTGGACCATGGCATAACTAAAACACCCACAACCATTCTAAAAATTCTATAAGATCAAGAAATAAAAAAATTACCTAATTTCAAATATTAGTGTGATAAATCATAAAAAACATTCATTATAGAGAGAGATCCATCATGTCATTATTATTACCATAGACATGACATGTAAATCCCAATGCCCAACTAGTGTCAATGGTGTGAGACGTCATGCTCAACACCCGATGTAAGGAATCATGAAACTATCATTCTCAAAAGGTCCCTTAACAATATACCACATAAAATATAACTATTTAATAATATTTATATCTTTTATCATGAGGAAATACCTATCATGTTTTATGTTCACCGATCCCATATATGTAAATAAGGCATAGTCATATTTGTGAATATAAGCATGAGGCATAACCTTCCATACATCTCATTTATCATGTTCAACAAAAAAGGATTTATAATTCAATTAATACATTTTATTAATAAAGAATTAATAGGCACAACCATACCGCCCTTATGATTCATTCCATTTAAATCATTCAATTCATTTTAGTGGAAAACTACAAACATGAGTAAGTATTTCCATTTAATGAACCCATTTCATTTTATAAAAAATGGAAAAACCATTTATAATGATCAATGGGTTTTTAAGATGTGGAATGGTCATTAAGGGAATTTCCTATATGGGAAATTCCAAGTATGAGTGGGACAAACACCTATAAGTTGCATCATGTTCTATAAATAAACCATATAATAAGGGAAACTTCATTTTTAAGTCTAAAATGAAATATAAATTGTGTTTTAAGCTTTTTGAAAAATTAACCATTTAGGTAATTTCAACTTGGAAAACCCAAGGGGTTTTCACAAATGTGATAAATATTATTGAATCAGATAAAAAAGTATTGGTAAGAATATAACTAGGTTGAAGGATCAATTAGACATGAAGAACAGAATTAAAAGGATACAATTGAAAATATTCAGTGTGCGACATAATGACTTAGTAACATAATTCCAAAAATCATGTAAAAAATGAAGATACCACCTAACTCAAGGATTTAGATGACTCCTCACTCAGTATTAGACATAGATTCATAGTAGGTTAGAAGATACATGAGAAACAGACCAATACCCAAGCCAGATCCAATGCTTCCGATAGATCATGAATTGGACTTCAGATTATAAAGTTATCCTAAATCATAACATGAGGGATTTTAGAGATCATGGGTGGAGAGAATCCAATAATAGACACTCGAGGGAGGATAATGAAGAAAGAAAGGGTAAAAATAATTAAATAGGGGTAAAAATTTCATTTAACCCAAAAACATAGGGGTGGATGATTTGGCCGCACGGTTTCCCAAAACGTGTGCAAACCATGTACCATTCATTGCTATAAGGGGTCACATCACTTGGTTAGGAAAATAGTTTATCTAACAGTGAAAAAAATGTGAAACTACCACTATATAAAAATTGTAGCTAGGCCCCATGGACATACATCTTGGGTTTCATGGTTTTAGATAAAACATGCGGCCTACAGGTACCCACTGTCTACAACCGCACAGTTTAAGGAAACCGTGTGCATTGGGATTCACAATTTCATCTAACCATACAACATAGTATTTTTATCCCTTTTCAAGTATCTAGTCTCTAAAAAATCCCCAAATGTACATGAGAAAACCTTTACTTTATTAGAAATCATTATTAGGTTAATTTAATGGAATTTGAATTAAAAAACTAATGATCCATACCTTTTTGAAAAGACAGGTCATCACAGCCTTCCCTCCTTAAATAAAATCAACCCAGAGTTGGAATTTTAAGGGAAAAGAGATATAATCTTCAAAGAGTTCCATCCATTGAGCTCAAATATCAGATTCCCATTCCTATATCTCATCCTGTTCTTATCCATGCTACCACCACACACATACTAAAGGAACTAATATTCCTCAGAGTGTTTTCATACTCTGATCCACAATACACATTGAATACACTTCTAAGGAAGCATCTACATTCAATTAAAAATCATCTGAATGAAAGACATGTGATAGGTCCAGATGATATAAGAAAATCTGAGAGACATGAAATACATCATGTATTGACTGATATCTATGAGGAAGTGCCAATTAGTAAGACACTGGTCTAATCCATTACACAAACTTAAAGGTTCCAAAAAACCACAATGATAGTTTTTCCTATTTTTGAATATTTCTGTGGCCCAATCTAAGTGAAACTCACAAGAAAACCTCATATCAAACCTCTAACTCAAGAGGTATTCAATGTTTGTTGGCATATGAATACTATATGGACTGATCAATCATCATGTGCTTTCTGATCAATTAGACCTGCTCTATAGTCTCTTACATTGGACGTGTTTCAAGTATAGCTACCTCCCCATCCTCTAGAAAAAATATAGATTAGTGGAAAGGACAACCATTTAATGGTTCTTAAGTAGCCATCTCGATGGCATCCTAAAATCTGTTATTGTAAATGAATTCAATGAGGGGACTTTGTTTCTCCCAGGACCCCCCAAAGTCAGGGACATATGCACATATTATGTCCTCTACCACACTGATCATATGATTTGATTGTCCATCGGTCTATAGGTGATAGGTCATGATCATCAGAACCTTTGTACCCAAGGCCTTATGCAACCACTTTAAGAACCATGACACAAAATGAGTCTTCGTCTAAAATGATAAAATGTAGAGCTCCATAAAGATATAAAAACTCCCTGACAAACATACTTCCTAGTTCATCTACTGAGAAGGTCTCACATAAAGGTAATAAGTGTGTGACCTTTGTCAAACTGTCAATGAAAACCCATAAAATATCATTTCCATGAGGTGATATGGGTAAAGCAGTTAAGAAGTCCATAGAAATGTCATCCCATTTGAACTTAGGAAAGGAAAATAGCTGCCAAACCCATGCTAGATGATGATGATCTACCTTAAATTTATATCAAGTGTAAGACCAAGTGATAAATCCAAAAACATCATATTTAAAACTAGGACACAAAAAATGGAACTGTAGATCTAAATAAATATTGGTGACACTAGTGTGGATCACCCATATTGCATTGTAGAATCCCCACCTTAGCTCCTATTTGATGTCTATTGAGATTTATATAGGCCCATGGAATAATAAGGTATCATCCCTATCCAAGGTCTAACATGGAGATGTATCCTCATACGAGAATCTTTTTTTAGGACAAGGACTTCAGGATTAGATAACTATCTCATTCATAGACATTCCAAAATATTATAAGTCACTTTTAAGGATGAGAGGATAGTCTGAAAATGGTCATCCTAAACCTCACAAGAATCTATGATAATAATTCGATGTGATTTTATTCACTACAATATTCATGAACTACCTGTGTCTGATTCTTTCAACTCAAATAACTTACCATTGTGTTTCCCTTACCAGGTGTGCAAGAATTTTCTAAATCAAATGACTATAAGTACCTGACCCACCTTCACTGCCTAATATTCAGATCTTATTGTATGAAAATGTACTTGAGTATTTTGGGATCAGTGAACACTACTAAATTATATGAAAGTAGATAGTGACTCCAAAAGAAAATATCAAAAAAAAACCAAAATGAGATCGAGGTTGTGCGTCCGGTAATTCTACTTATGAGGCCTCAATTAATGAGACCCTTACACGAAAACCCAGTCATCCTGCATTAGAATATCTCAAGGCTTGATACCTGATTTGTTATAGTATATTGTATAACTCCTACTTGTCTGTTGAAAAAATAGTATCGATGCTAAAGTCAAACGAAGCATCAACTCTAGAAAGGATTCTTCACAAGCTTCTGACTTTAATAACTTCACACCTTTCTTTTTCAATCCCGTAAGAGGCAGTACAAGATGTGAGAAATCATGGATAAATTATATTTAATACGCGGAATTCCCCAAGAAATTATGAATGTAAAAGATGTTAATGGGTTGCTCTAAGGAAACTACAAATCTCACTTTCTCTAGGTCTACTAAAACTCATGACTCGTGGTCATTGTTGATCTAAAAGTAGAATTTACTGAGCTTAACATAGGGTTGATGCACAATCATTGTATCTAGGATGATCTGAATATGGGTTTCATGTTCATTTATGAATCATGAATACACAAATGTATCATCCAAAAAGAAAACAATAGATAAATCTAGATACAAGTGTAAAACCTGAATCATTAGATCCATGAGGACTTCAGGTGCATTCAAACGTCTAAACAGCATGACCGGGTACTCATATAGACCATACCTACTCCTCGAATCTATGTGAGGTATGTATAATGTCTTGAAACATACGTAGTGATATCCTGACCTAAAATATATCTTTGTAAGTGGTTTTTATCCATATATATGATCAAAGAGGTCATATATTCTTGTTAGTGGATACCAATTATTGATCATGAGATTTTTCAAACACCGATAATCTACAAATTTCTTCAAGGTGCCATCCTCCATATTGGAAAACGGATCATTGGACCCCAAGGATATGTTCTAGGGCATATGAATCCTTAGCCACAAGACACCCCAACCATTTCTTGATCTCCATAATCTCTTTAGGTGACATTCTATAAAGAGGAATGGTCATTGTTACTGCACCTGGTACAAGATAAATAGTAAAATCTACCTATCACACTAGAGGTAGACTACAAAAGTTTTTAGGAAATACATATTTGAAATGATTCACTATAGGAGAAAAAATAGAGGGTCATATCCACCAGTTTTCCAAGAAAATACTGGCAATCTGCGTAGTCACAATACCCAACCTCAGCTGCTCTGGTTCAGATCGTGTCATACTAACATCCCATTATACCTTATGCTCCTTCCTAATGTCCTCTAGTGACTTAAATGTCACCCATCGATGATAAAATTAAATATGGTATTGATAGATAACTAACCAATCCATCCTGATGATTATGTGAAATCCCATAATGATGTGGATGCAAAGAATCCATATAATGAGGTAACTACTTATCTCAAGGGGGAATTACTAAAAACATCATACTCTCTTTAATTAGATACCTAATGGGGTATATAGGGTTATAAATCAAATTTTTTTCATGATATAGAGATCCAAACATCCCATAACAGTCTCAAATATAAAAGGGTAAGAATCTCCCATATCAATTAAAATAGGCAATAATGTGGAGGCTACTAGAATTGTAAAACTAAAATTAGAAGGTCTGGTTCTATTCTCTTCTGGCATAGGCTATACTGCATGGAACTATACTCTACCTTGACCCTGAGTCATTAATTCACTGACCCGAGGAAGTCCGCTCTTCTGGTGATGCGAATCATAAGTCTGACTCTATCATCCTCAACAACCACTTCTAGTTAATAGGATGGTGGTATTCCAACTAACTTCATATCATGATAGTTCTGGTCTCTCTCCTGATTGTGGAATAGGATTAGATCTCCACTTGTTAGGCAATGATGGGATCATTCTTCATATGCACTGGATATTCTCTACCATTCCATATCCTTTTCCTTCCACTATATATTGTAAGAACTTACGTTTTGTGTGCCCTAGCCTCCCACACTAATGAAAAATTAGGAAAATATTTTTACAAGAGGCCTTACTATAATTGTCCACACGAGTATCCTTAAAGCATCTCTTTTGTGTAGAAGAAGATCCATTGGTAGCTCTAGGTGTTGAACCACCCTGAATCGCACCATCATCATCCCTCAAATTTCTCTCTATAATAAGGGACATGTTGATGATTTCAAAAACACTAGAAATTATAAATACACCAACCTATAACCCGATGAAATATACCATCCCATCCTTGAACATGATCTTGGTGATAAGATCATCACCCACCAGAGTAGGAGAAAACTGGTGATTCTAAATGAAATGAGAAGATTACTCCATAATGGACATAATTTCCAATTTATGGTTTATAAAATATCTAGCTCAATAATTCCTTAGATTATGAGAAAATAAGTTGTCATAGAATATCATCTTTAAATCTTCCAAGACCATTTTTCGATGCCTATTAATCTGAGTGATTATATCCAACTAGCACTTCGATGAATCATGAAGAATGTATATTGGGTGATGAAACATCCTCTCTAGAAGTTTCCCAAGATGATCGAATATAGATAAGATAGCTTCGATCCAAGAATCCATAACATGAGGTCCTTCATACCCTAAAAATGTGAAAGGATACTACTGCTGAAATTCTAGAGTCAAATCTTCTATACTCAGGGTACGTTGAACAACACCTTGCATATTCTATAGAATAAGTATATAATTATCTTGAAAATTTGTTTCAAATCCAATATAAGTAACAAGAATAGGTTAAATAGGTGGCACTACTGGTGGAATCACTAGAGAATCTGGGCCTTCCACCTTAAGATCTTGGTTGTTACTGCCTTCAGGGAGTGCGAGAGGAGGATGTCGTCGAATAATGATACCAAAATGCTAAAAATATGCACCATAAGAGTTTTAAAATTGATAATATTGAATATATAAACTAGTAAAAGTGTATATCCTTCCTATAATATTGATCATGTGTCTCTGTCAACTCTTAAAGATAGGTCTAAACAATAGAAGAGACCAAAAGGCCATAAGAATGTAAGGATACCCCACTACCCAGTACTAAGTCTGGATTTGTGTCTAATTCTCAGAGTCAGATATATATATATATATATATATATAAAAGATGTATGTTTTCAATTTATAAGCCATACTCATTTAAAATTGTTCATGTTTAAACATTTAGATCATCTAAAATAATTGAATTAGATGGATTACCATTTTTCAATCCATAAGGTCCCATAATCCTAATGAACCAAAACATGACATCAAATTAACTCACAACATAACACATTATAGCTCATGCGACCAATGGTACATAGCTCAACAATCCATAATTGACTTCTTAAGGTGTCTGATTTAACCGATTCAGGAAAATAGTTTTATGTTAAGCTAGATAGTTTAAGTATCAATTATTCTTTCCAATCTCTATAAGATGTTTCAGCAAAATTTAATACTTATTCAAGGCACTATCAAGATGAAATATAAAAATACACACAGAATATATAAGTGACATAGAAAAATACATGTCATATTTATCTTATTGTGCATATAGTGATGTATTTAATACAACACCCTCATTTAATCGGTCCATGTCAAGAAGTATTATTTCAATCTTATCAAGAATAATAACTCCATGAAACATGTGTGTCACCCAATAGTGAATTCATATAAAATAAAAATGGCATGACCAATAACTGTAATTTCTCATCAAAGGTAATTTGGGTTTCCCCTATAAATGGGTTTGCTATATCTAGGCACAGGGTCAATTCAAAAAAAAATTAAATCCTAGTATCCTTTTTAATACCCAAATAATAAGAAAAAGGAAACTTTACCATTGATACCACTTTGTAACTTCCCAACTCAAGGTCAACTAAAATCGTGCCCTGTGCTGCTAGGTCACATGGCCTCAAGATCAACTCCCCATATGATAGAGGGTTCCAAACTATTAGCAAGGGTGTGAAGGTGGAATAGTGGGGAGACTATACCCTCTCATAAGAGTGTAACAATAGATAGAAATGATAAAAATACAATATATGAAGCATAAATAAATATACATATTTCATAAGTATTGGAATAATAATAACTGAACAATTAAATAACAGTCAATGCCATTAATAAGGATCATATACTTGGATGAATGTCATACTGATAATCAAAAAGGAAAAAAATAGATACAACATCCAATTCAAGGTAGAAAAGGATAAAAAATGGATCCACTAGCATCTCGATCCAATGATAAATCCCTTGATCCTAAGATCTATCTACTTGAAAAGCATATCAAAGTCTAGTAGTAGAGATCTTTCCCTTATTAGTAACTACAAGAAAATAATCTTCTTTCATACCAAAGGAATCTTGAGTAGGGTGGGAGATAAAAATCTCAATAGGCCTCCAGTAATGGTGTCTACATGTAATACAAATATTTCCCATAACTATATATTGTGGAAATATATATAATGAATTAACAATGCATTAATAAATAACCAACCCACTGAGGTCCCTAAGGGACACCTAGAGAGTCTACCTTCTTGAGATCATGGTATGAATGAGAATATGAAAATTAACTATATATATAGTAATAATATATATATATATATTGTTTTGTTAAATATTTCATTTATCTATATGAACCAAGTATGTATTGATGTAAGTGTCCATATACCTGGAATACTTTTTGTTGACTTGACCATGGCATAACTCATACATACATATCTAGTAAAATGAGACTACAACTTTAAGAAATATGGTACATTCCCTACATCCCAATAAGAGTGTAAGATGTCATTTATGACACTTTTTATATTTATAGAGACATCATGTCTTCAATTGAATAAGGGACACGACACGTAAAGCTCAACGTCTAACTAGTATTAGTGGTGCGAGATATCATAATCAACAACTGATGTATGGGGGCATGATATCGTCAGGCTCAAAATTTCCCTTAACATCATACCATATCCTATATAAATGTGTAATAATATTTATATCATTTATCATGAGGAAAAACCTCTCATGTATCATTTTCACCGAGCCCATATATATAAATAAGGCAGAGTCATATTTTTGAATATAATAATAACACATAATCTTTGATGAATATCATCTTTCAAGTTGAACATAAAAAGGATTTATAATTAAATTAATACATTTGTTTAATCATGAAGTCATTGGAATGGTTGTACCACCCTTATGAGTCATTACATTTAAATCATTCAATTCATTTTAGTGTAAATAAACCAAGATTATTAATTATTTTGATGTAATCAACCCATTTCATTTTATAAAACATGGAAAAAACCAGTTATATGTTTTAATGGGTCTTTTTAAGGTCTAATGGTCATTAATGGAATTTAATACATGGGAAATTACATGTATGAGTGGAAAAAACACCTAGGAGGATCATCGGTTTTTATAAACAAAACGTTTAAGAAGGGAAACATAATTTTTAAGTCTAAGATAAAAGATTAAAGGAATTATAGAAATTTTGATCAATTAACCATTAAGGTAATTTCAACTCGGAAAACACAATTGGTTTCCATAAATGTGATGAATGATCTATAATTCACTAAACAAGGATTGATATTTTGTATCAAGGTGGAAGGATCATTTTTATATGAATAACTCAATTAAAAAGAGATTCTTAGAAAAAGATGGGTTGTAAAAAAAACATTGATATGGATCAAAAATCATGGGTAAAATGATGATATCACCTACCAAAATTCAATAGATGAATAATCAATAAATATCGAACTTAGATTTAGAGTATGTTGGAAGAGATCTAAGAAACTATCCAATACCCGTGGTAGATCCAATGATTCTGAGGTATTATGAATTAGACATCGGATTGACAAGTTAGATCAAACCCTAACTAGATGTATTTGGGAGATCACAAGTAGAAATAAAACAATAAATCCCATTGGAGGGTGGAGTAGGAATAAAGAAAGGGTAAAAATAACTAAAGATGGGTAAAAAGTCATTTCAACCAAAAATATAAGTGCGCATGGTTTCGCCGCATGGTTGGTCAAACTGTGCACTATCTATACACCATTCATGGCTATAAGGGTGTACCTCGCATGATTAGGTGTAAACTTTTTATAATAATGTGAAAAATATGAAACACCCATTGTCTAAAAATTGTAGGTGGTTCACTCGCCAGTGTGCCTTAGGTCACACGATTGTAGAAAAACCGTCCATCCTACAGGTTTCCATAGTCTGTAACCTCACAGTTTCAAGAAACCATGTGGGATGGGATGTATGGTTCCATATAACCATGTGACCCCATATTGTATTCCCATTTTGGGGATCTTGTCTCCAAACGAGCCCCAAATGCACCCGAGACCACCTTGGCTTGATTATACATCATTATTATTTTTGTATAAAGGAATTTAAATTTCAAAACTAATGATTCATAACTTTATGAAAATACTGGTTGTTACAAAAATATTGAGGTCTGGAAGATAACATGTAATGACCCTAACCCTATTATACCAATGTCGGTCGTTAATTTATTACAATGTTATTAAATACAGGTAATGATATCCTAATGCACTAGATTTTTTGTAAGTCTTGGTAAACAAGATGCATACTTGAATCCCATATTACATATGGAGAACATATAATACAACATAATACTTTTTTTGGGATCATATTTATTTACTCTATAATATCCATTTATATAAATCATACAACATTTCCTAAAATCACGGGGGATAGAAATATAATCAAGTGGTGATCTTAGATACTCAATTAGGGAATGCACACAGTGGATGCTAAAAAAGGTATGAATTACATAGTAAGAATAAATGATGATAAAATATTTCTATATAAAAAACCACATGTGTTTAAAACATATTCATGGATATAAAAAATATTCAAATAAAATCATGGAAATCAATAACTAATTTCATAATGATGGAATTAGTAATGCTGGACATCTAAACTTTCCATCAAGGCCTTGTTCTAAGACATCTAAAAATACTGTTATTGCCTCGTGGTAAGACATCTATATAAATATGTAACGCCTTGGCCATGTAACAATTCTATTTTTTCTTTATGAGAACCATCATAAATTGAGAGAATATATAATTTTGGTTCCACTCATCACTTAATAAGTCCAATACATTCATCATATGAATAAAAAAATACAACTTAACCAACATGCCTTAAAAATCAATAGCCATCCGTATTTGAAGAATTTCTATATAGAATAAAAATAATTTCTTTATTATAAATGATTATAAAAAATCTAGGGAAATATGGTTGATGGTATCATTAGAGTATATTCTCATCATAATATTCCTAAAGGATGTTGACATATATTAAAATACTTTAAAATGGCAATTACAAATTTTTTTCAAGAAAATACCCATTTCACTTTGAATACAATTATTAAGAGTTTAAAATATTTCCCAAATATTAAGGAAAGCATTTTATTTAAAATGAAAATTAGAAAATTTTAAATTAATATTAAATATACTGAGGGGTCATGATGGTTTGAAATTAGATCATTGATTTATATGTTAGAAAAACATTCTATTTAACCTTTTGTAAAATGGTCAAAAAGTGTTTCATTTAAAAAATGAAAAGAAGTTTCCTTTCAAAAAAATTTAAAAAGTAAAACATGGTGAAAATTTCATTAATAAATCATTAGAGAATATTAATAAGACTATTTTATAAACATTAAGGAAAATATGGATATATAATAAAATGATTCATGGCTGAGTGAAATGTAGGTTTTCCTTAAAAACAATATTTCAGTATCCTGAGCACTTAATGAAAATAAAATCAAAGGAAAAATTTTAATTTATATAAATAAATAGATTATAATAAAATATATTGCGTTTAATATATAAATATAAAATAATTATCTTAATATAGACTTAAATATAAACTATCCGAAATAATGATGAGAATTCGTGGAATAAACCCTTACATCATGTTCAAATTTCATCATATATGTACAAACCTTATGTAAAATAAATATATATTTATCCTAAATATATTATAGAACCATACCGAAAAATATCATACCATATATTACTTACTTATAATCTTATATCACATTTTTATTAAAAATTATTTGTTAAAATCATTATTCTATGCAATAATTGCTTCATTGTTTCATGTATGTTTTGGTTTTGTAGTTTCAGTCCATTTATTTTTATCGAGGTTCCATTATATATAAAATTTTATTCATGAAATAAATATCATATATATTAATTATATATTTATTTATAGTAATCCATAAAATATATAGCTAGAAAAATTAATTGAATAGTTCATCGAGATGATAGTCCATATGTATGCATGAATGTTGTTTTCACTTTTTAATGAATGAAACAAAAGAAAGGAAAATAACAATTAAACATTATAGAATAATTATTATAAAATATACATGATATATATTCATTAAATATTTACTTATTAGAATATATATAAAATGTAAATGAAAAATGAGTCACATCACTTTTTGGAGGTGCTAGTCCACACATATGCACGAACAATATTATTGTTTTCTGAAGGATTGGAATGTAATAAGTTGGATATGATTTAATAATTATATAAGAATAAGTATTTCATAAATATCATATATAAAAACCAAAACCATTATAATACCCATATGAAAATTATGGTGTTGAAAAATTAATTACATCACTACGTGGAGATGGTAAGTCATACGTACGCATGAGTGATATTTTCACTTTCCATTTGATGGAAAAGTGGGTGGATAATTATGTTATAATAATAGTAGTGAGATTTTAGAATATTTATGACACTTAATTTATTATTT
This sequence comes from Viscum album, assembly GCA_963277665.1. Taxonomy (NCBI): domain Eukaryota; kingdom Viridiplantae; phylum Streptophyta; class Magnoliopsida; order Santalales; family Viscaceae; genus Viscum; species Viscum album. The sequence goes on along the minus strand of OY728130.1, from coordinate 2,014,746,027 downwards.
TTTTATAGATAATATTTATTTATAGGATGTAATATAATAAATTAATTGAAAGAGGTCGGGTAAGACAATTACCTCTTCTTCGAGAGATATCCTTTAGATCCTTTCTTCTGAAACCCGATGTCTATATACTGGGGATACCAAAACCTCTATAACATGGATAATTATTTTTATAATATTATTGGACATTTAATGGTGGATCTAGCGCGACCAATGTGTTGTAATGAAGAGACGAAAGGGGTGTAATTTTATAAGGGAGGCAAAGAACACACATGGAATTATAACAAATATTATAATATAACTACGTCATTCTCAAGAAAAATTCCTAAAATTTTTTATATTATTTTAATATAATGTATTTCATGGTTGAAATACCATAAAAAATAATATTTTAACTATTTTTTATAGTATTTTAAACCGCATCTTTTGGTTTAAACCCATAGTTAACCCATTTTCCACTTAACCATGGAAATGTATTTTTCACTCTGAAGGGGTTATAATTTTACTTATAAGGTGAAAATTAACTCATAAATGTAAAATAGATGATATTTTAGACCATATATTATAACCTTGTAATTTTTTAATAATTTAATTTTTTTAAATAATTTAATAAAACTTTATTTTTAGAAAATATTATTATTTTCATTTTGACACTATTCATTTTATTTGACTTCAAATTCATAAATACATGTTTTAATTGAAATATAATCCATTAAAATATTTCAAATATGTTATATTTATCTAAAAAATTCATTTATAATCATAAATCTCCAAAATTTTATTACTTTTAATATTTTAAAAATTATTTAATTTATTTTTTATTAATTGGATAAACACTGTTCGAGATTTGTGTAAATATTTAAGGAAATTATATAATACCTAAAAATTATAATTAAAATTTCATAATGAAACTAATTTTACTATTCTCCAAATAAATTTTTTTATTCATTCATAACTTTATTTCAGCTCAATGTAGACACAAAAGATATAATTAAAAGTAAGAGAGTTAAATTTTTTATTTTCCATTAAATTAAATATTATATAGGCCATTTTCATGGAAAAAATGTCCCTTAAAAATTAAATTTTCTATATAATGTGATGGGGGTATGATTTAATTCAACCAATAGGAATTTTTATTATTAAATATGACCTTAAAACAAAGTTTTAACATAGATTAACCTAAGTTACCCATGGGAAAATTTTACCACGGTAAATATTAATAATAAATAAAAATAAAAAGCACTTATTTAAAAAATCTGAACCTATTAATTTAAAATAAGGAATCCAATTTATCATATTATATACTTATAAGTTGTATAAATTAATTTTGTAATATGTGTAAACAATAGGACGAAAACTGCTTTTTAGGAAAATAAATTTTTAAACATACAATTGATTTATTTCTCATGCCAAACAAAAACATTAGATGAATTTAAAAAAATTGATTTAATATACAAATTTCATTAAAATATTTCACCAATAGTGATCAATTTAATTTATTATGATAAAAACACATTGTGGGTAAAAAAACACCTCTTTTACCTTCAAATAATTTTTATTTTCATTTCTAATAAAATGATAACTAATGAATTCCTTATAAACCATAAGTTCTTCATAATTTATTTTTTTCTATAAATAACCACCAATTTAATTTATAATTAATATCATTATACCATGTTATGGTTCATTTAGACTTAGGATGCATATAATAGACTCAAAAAAGCACTTCCAGACCCAATGCTAAAACCATAATCATTAATTTTAGGGATTTAAAACTGATAAACATGTACATTTTTTTCTATCCAAACTATACAAAATAAAAAGAAAATATTGGATCACTTACATACCCAAGTACCATTTAGGTTTATAGTTTTAGTTAATTATGATAAACTCTTACATAAATAATAACAATGACTTCAAGAGAGTTTTTTCCCACTATACCTAGTTTTTTATATTCCATATTAGGTAACAATCATCATCTAAATGAAACTCTTATAGGAATAATTAATTAATATAATTATTTATCACCTGGGGAAAAGGAATTATAAGATGTGTGAGTTCAAATGATCAGTAAGGGTAAAAATAAGAATTAACAATTTAATATCATCAGTGAGCATTAGAAGTGAATAAGGATATGATGAAGTAATCAATGTTCATGAATATAAAATAATAATAATAATCATACCCATCAATACCTAAATCATAAATAATGAAACATGGAATAAATATTAATCAAATTCAAGAGTCATAAGAACAAATTATCACGAGGCATGTTATTTCAATCTCAATCAAAGGAATCATTAAAAAAAGATAACAAGAATAACAAAATGTATTGGTATCTTGAAACATAATCTTTATGTCACCCTTATAAAACACTTACATAACTATTAAAAATGGAATAACCAAACTGTCTACATCCATACCCAATTAATTAGAGCACTATCTAATTTCACCCATCATATAATCTATATCAGGTATACTGATGAGCTATAATGGGGCTCAACACTTCCCAAATAATATCCAAGAACCATAAAATGAATAAATTACATATTACTTGCATCTCATCATAAAATTAAAAAAACAATCCATGATTCTATTAAAAAATTATTTATACCAAGAAAAATATATAGATTCCATGAAAATAAAATTGAAATATGATTAACCTATGGAAAATAAATTGGTTCCATGAAAATATCTCAGAAACAATCATAATCCATCTAGAGATAGAATAAGGATAGTATCATTTAACATATCCCAGTGGAGCAAATATAACGTCAAGGGATGTTGAAATTGATTAATAGAAATACCACTAAAAAATAATTATATTAATTCATGAAGAAAATAAAATTTTTAGTTTGGGTAACATCAAAAAATTTAGTCTTAAAAGGAAAATAATTTTGAAAGATCACTTGGAACATTTCTTGAGGAAAATATCCTTTCCATTTTGAAAATAATTATTCAAAAATTATCCTTTTTAAAAAATTAAGGAAATAACATTCTATGAAAATAATATTTGAAAAGTAAAAATAAATATTTTATGAATTGAGTGGTCATGATGGTGGAAAATTCTGTTAATGTTGTAAATGTTAAAAATAAACCTTCATTTCAAAAATTGTGTAAAGGGAGTCAAAATGACACATTTGGAAAATGTTAAGAAACTTAGATTTTAAAAAAAAATTAATATAAGGTCAATGGTAATGTAAAATAGAGTTAATAAATCCTTTATTTTTATAAAAGAACATTTCTAAATATATGTTAAAAACATTTACAAGGAAGTGAAAAATTCTTGATCTAAAAGAAAGTTACAAGATCAGTATCACGTAAAACAATTTTATTGATATTTATTCAAAAAAATAATGGAGGAAATGGAAAGTAAAAATAAACAAATATACATAACCAAGGTATAAAAAATATATTTGGGTCAATAAAATAATATCATAGGATCTCCTCAAAAGGAACCTTGAATATAAATAATCATGAAAAGAAATGATATTGTAACATAAATTCTTTTCCTCTTTGGTAACTCTGAAATTGTAATCCTGATGAAATAATAAATTAAATGATACTTATAATATAAGGAAAACAAGGATTTTGATTATAAAACTTTCCAAAATGGAATTATATAAACTCATAATAGAATATTGGTGCATATCATAGACATATGTTCCAAAGAAATGAATTTATGATGATTAAGCCTTACAAAGATCTTATTACTTAATTGAGAGTTAATTAAAGGAGATATTTTTTATAAAAAATGTAAAAGAAAATTAAATAATGAATAAAAAAATTTATAGATCATATCACTGATATTCATATCATAATGGAATCAATAAATAATATTTTTAAACCAATAAAATGATATTGAGTTAAGAAACCATTTCCCACTTGGTAACTTTAATTTCAAATCTCATTGGGGGAAATTAATTAATTTGAAACATAAAATTTAATTATGAATAATGGATTAATGGAATTACATGTAAAATGGTATGTATATACACCATATAAAATAATTTAGGTGCATAAAATGAAAATCGGCCTCAATGATGGAAAATTGAGACGAAGTCCCTTCCCTTGAGTCCAGAATTTCAATTTATGAATTATATCTCATGTATTATAACATTATATAATTTTTTTATTAAGAAACATTCAAAAATTTAACACCTTATAATTAAATTTTGTATATTATTTAGTTTAAATTAAATAATTACATACTTAATCAGGTATGTCCACATCATGTGTTTTGAGGATGTTATGTTCATTATTTCAAAAAGATTCAGTGAGTTGAATATGGTCAAAGAGGTAAATAACTAAACATATAAAGAATAATAATCATGAAATAATTATAAATTATTTTCATCAATTATAATTTTAAAACCAGTCATGAATTTTGCTCATAAAAAATGAACTATGTTACAATCATGCAGATGGTAGGCCTTACGTACACAAGAGTAACATTTCAATTTTCAACGATAATTATTTAAATAAGGAAACAAGTATATTATATTTAATTAATAATCATCAAATGAGAAATTATATATTGTTTCTTAAAATATAATTATATATATCATCCATGTGTTGTGGTGATGAAAAAATAATCACAACACTTCATGGTTGTAGTAGTCCAGAAGTACCCACACATAATGTTATATTTTTTCAGTGAGTGTAAAGGTTAGAAATAAAAAGATATAATAAATATTTGGAATGATAAATATGTAAATAATATAATAATTATGTCATATGTATATCACATATGTTAATTAACTGTATCTTTATTACCTTCCATGTAAATAATTAGTGAAAAAAGAATCATATCGCTTCGTAAGGCCATAGTCCTCCATAAACATGTGTGATATTATCATTTCCCCCATAGAATGTAAAGTAAGAAGGTATATGTGATATCATAATTATGTAAGTATAATAATTTCATAAATATCATATATAAAATTAATATACATCATTATAAATATCCATGGGAGGTGATGACGAAAAATGAATTATATCGGTTCGCGATGCAGTTATCCTCCATACACAGGATTGATAGTTTCATTAACCATTTGATGAGGGACGAGACTGATTTAGGTTATGAAATTAAGATAATAAATTCATAGTATACAGTATATACTAATGTTACTATATCATAATAATTTAGTTATATTTTTATGTGGTGGGAGAAGAAATAAAATAAGAACACTCGGTTAGGCATAATACCTCTTCCTCACACAACCTTATTAGGTAAGCACCAAAATATTTATTAGGATTCATTTTTATCAAAAATGGGATATAAATTATTATAAGGTAATTATTTATGTTTTTTAGGTAGTTAATTTTCAATCCAATAGTTTTTATGGTTTGAAGAGGAGAGGAGAAGGGGTGACCTTTTATAAGAGATATTAGTGGAACACTTGTAATTTTTGAAAATAAAAATTAATACCACATTTTTCACATTCCAAATGTTCAGAAATGGATAATTATAAATAATTATAAAATATAAGCTCGAAATATTACAATAAAATATATTCGACACAATTTTTTTGGTCATTTTAACCCTTAACTGTTTTAGTTTAACCCCCTGGTAATTCCATTTCTACCTTAATGGCAGTAACATATTTTTATTTATTTCACTATTAATTATAAAAAAAATAGATTGAAAATTTTAAATAATATAAATTGTTATTATTAAAAAAACTTAATCCATTTTAACAAATTAAATTCACAAAAGTGGTTGAATTAAAATTGAAATAAATATCAATGATGTCATAGAAAAGTAGGTTGTCATGAAATGCGTTTTTAAAGAAAAATATGGTTTAATGTCAACTCTATGACTAGTAATAATCATTGTATAAATATATAAATATATATATAATATAAATTCCATTTAAATCATTACTTATTATGGGTTATTTTATTTATATAACATGGAGAAACATTATGTACTTCAAAACTGGTTTCTGAAAAAAACCTGTTGTTAAACCCAAATATTTTCCTGTACTAAAATCCAATTTAAATATGATTAAAGATTAATTAAATTTATTAGATATAATTAAAGAATAATCATGTTACTTTTAATAATATTTAAAACATAATAGTACATTTAAGTTACTAAATTTATTGAAAAGAAATGAAATTTTTATAAAAATAGTTTATTTACTATTCACTAAAAAATAACTCTTTTCTGAAAAATACAAAAACTTTACCCTAATTTAATCATGATATGATGTTTAAAAAAATAATATTTTATAAAATAAAACATTACAAATATCTAGAAATTATTTGTATTGTTTTTTCACAAAAACAAATGAAAATAATTTTTTGGGAAAACAATTTTTTAAGAATGAAATTAATTCACTAAAAATCGATTAATTATTTTCTAAGTATTCATAAATAATTTTATAATGAGTAAATAATATATATATATATATATATTTATATTTTATAATGTAGTTGATAATATTTATACCCTCCAATTTAATAGCTAGGTTATAATGGTCATATTTGAAATAAAATTATTTCATGGTTTGTTTAAGCTCGACGTTTACAATCTTTTATACAATCAGGAATAACTTCATTTTTTCAAATATAAGGGTATTAAATTATCCCAATTTAATAACTTCTTTCCTCAAAATTTTATCCAAATCTCAGTAATTAAGGTTTGGACATTTGAAAATACCTTTTTAAAAGTCCCATATCATAAAAAGTGTTAATAAAGCTTCCTCTTGATAAGAGAGAAAAGGAAGTGAAAAGTTCATCTGGAATAACACATAATAGGTTTTCAAATAAGATAACATTGGTGGGAAGTGATTATTTTGACATTTAATACAAGTGTAATGACAAAATAGTTTTGGATAGTGACAACGATCAAGGATCACAAAACATTGAATGATTATGTGCAAGTCAACATCCACAAACCAATAAACCTAAGTAGTGTGAAAAAGGCTATCATTTCCTGAGAAAAAAATGTAATTGGACAAAATTTTATTTGTTAAGATCATTTTATTATGGACATGGAATTATTTACTATCTAGAATAAGAACATAAGAAAATATACATACTTTATTAGTTTAATTTTATCTTTTAATCAATTTCCACCACAATCTCATAATTTTCTACAAATTATGAGCATTCAAGCTGATTTTTTCATGACCGAAGCACTAAATTCAACTATTCAAGGGCTAAATATCCATTAAATGGATAATTACGCTATTAAAACTATATTTAGACATTAACCAAAAACTAAATTTTAATAAAATGATCAGATAACTTCCAAAATGAATAAAACTTCATATGAAGAAATAATATATTAATCTCAAAAATCAAACAGTAATACCCATAGTTAAAACTATGTAATTTGATAATATATTTGACCCTATATCCTAAATAACCTCAATAACCTCAAAACATAATAGTGTTTTAAGCACAAAGATTATATCATACCTTTTATCTTTCAAGACCTAAAATATATCTATCTTTGTCTAAAATAAAATTAATCACTTAGTTACCAAATCAATTTTCAATCCCACGGTCTTCTATATGATAAAACATGTATACTAATAATCACCGAAATATAAGAGATAATATAAATACTAAATTTTATAAATTTCTTAAAAAATATTTCCATAAAATATAAGGGTATAATGCACATTAAACCAAATATTTATGTAACACCCCATGATTTCATAGTACACTATCTGATTAAAGTTATTCAATAACTTATGCTACACGCAACAATGAGTTCAAGCACCCCACAGCTTACCAAACTAGCTATTAAAAAACCGGTTATGAATAGTATTAAATTAATTTTCAATTATATATATATTCTATATAATTTTAACATTCATATTTTGTGTTTCTAAGATATAATATAAGGACAAATTGCAATTTTCAGATAAAAGAAGTATTTTTTTTAAAAAATGCAATTTTACCACTTATTTAATGGAGAATCTTTTTTTAAAAAATATTTGACACTTTTATATATTAAATTTAATGAAAATAAAATTCATCTTCAGAATCAGGACAAAAAAATTAGGTTGGATAAATTTTTGGTACTGATTTGATAACTTTCATATTTTGATGAATAGGGAAAAATAAAAAATCTTAATTGAAAACAATTTTTTAATCAGAAAAATTTATAGTGTTAAATTGTAAATTTAAATGATTGGGATGTAAAATTAGATTATATTTTTATCAATTAATACAATTTAGGTAATTATATGTAATTTCACATTTGAATTTGACATAAACGCATGTCAATCTTTTGATTGTTTTTACTTTTCAAAAACCCACTTTCTGGTTTTGAAAATAGTAATTAATTTTAAATTAATTAATGAAACATATATTATATTAATTTGGTAAAATATAATTCAATTTTGAATTCATAATATATAAATTATCCTCGAGTGAATTTTTGGTATTTTTCTGAAAGCATTCAATTTTTGATGATTAGTGAAAAACACTACATTATTATTTAAAACCGACTTTTTATTTAAATAATTATTTATTTAATATAAATTTATTTTAAGTAAAAATAGATATATAATACCTATATATGTTTAATTTAATTCATTGAATTTCTTTTTATAATAAAATTAGTTGAATAAAGTATTATTGAACTTTTACCGTCTTTTACCCACCTTCTAGAAGCATTTGACAATTTGCATAAAAAATAATTTTACCGTTTTTGTGAATTGAATTTCAAAAATATGAGAAACCCAATTGATATAAGTAAGTAATATGTGGTTCAATAATATGAAAATAATATTTGGTGAATAGTAACTTTTGACTTTTATTTACCATGATTAAAAGTAAATAGGGTAATTAAGGGTAAAAATGATATTATAAACACCCTAAAACCTGTCCTAATTCTATTAGATAAGTGAAATTAGACCAAAAACAACCTTAAGAATAAAATATGATCCTATTTGGTCCACTTGGATTATATTAGAACATTTATTATTATTTTATTTAAAGAAGAGTTAAAAGTGTTAAATTCAATGTTTTATAACTAAACCATTTTTAATATAGGGTTATACATAAGATAAATTCTACTATAAATATCCATTAGAAATATGAAAATATTATCTACATCATGGTATTTTATTTAAATTTTGTAGACATTATATAATTTAATTTATCTATGACACCATGATGTTGTTGTAATTATCTTATTAATGAAAAAATCAAATAAATGGTAATATAAAAATCAAAATAAATATAATTTCAAAGTTTTTATGTCATACAAGAATTTAATAGGTGAATACGACATGTTAGGGGTGATTCAATGTATCTTGTTCGAATTAATTATTTTGTGATGAATTTCAAAAAAACCAAATACCAAATAGTGTAAAAATTGACATAAATTAATTTTTAAAACAAATACTATATTATTTGTGGATATAATATTCATAAAAATATATGATTAGGAAAATGGTATTAAATATTATTGTATTTGCAATTAATTAACTACTTGAGGTTCACTTTTATGTTTATAGTAAGTTTATTAACCACATATTGTAAAAATACAAGAAGACAAGGTAAAAGTTAAACTATTTAACTAAGAGTTAAATATAAAATAAAAGGTTAAATTGGAAACCTAAACCTGTCTAAAACCTATTTATTCAGATTGTTTCGACCCATAACCACCTTATAATTGAAATAAATTATTTTAGAGCCATTAGAAACCGAAAATTATTTTATTATAAAATAATATTTCAATCATTTCTTAAAGTGACCCTCACCTCTCTTATAAAAGGGAACTTCTCCTTATCTCAAAATCACACCTCCAAATCCATTTGGATCATCCAAAACCTAAACAAATATCCTCCAAAAGTCTCTCAAATCAACCTAGAGTCGTTAATTTTATCATAAATTCAACCTAAGGATCCGTCTTGATGAACTCAAAAGGAAACACCTGAAGAAGACGTAATAATTTCACCACCCTCTTTCAAGTTTGTTTCATCTTCCACTTTCTCTTTCTTTGTTGTTTCCATACGAAAATAATAACTCCAATGCCTACTACATAACATGATGTTATTATAAATATTTTACAACCATATTCTTTATTCTATCCATCCTTTAAATGAAAAATTCACTATAGGTGCGTACGTACGGCTTACCATCTCCACGTCATGGTGTAGTTTGTTATTCAAACACTTGATTATTTGGATGGGTATAATAATGAGTATAACTGATGAAAATAATAAATATAACATGTTTATAATTCTGTATATATGATATAACATCTAATTACATATGATTTAACCATCAATATAATGACATCGTCGCTTGTGCGTACGTACAGATTATCGTCTCCACTATGCGATGGGATTCATTATCGCGTTCACCATTCAATGACGATTATAAAAATATATATTATTAATAAGTATGTAATATATGACATAATAATGCTACTGGATATATATATATATATATATATATATATATATATGTGTGTGTGTGTGTGTGTGTGTATGTGTGTGTGTTTTTATGTATTTATGTACTTACATATATCTTATTTATTTACTTTTGTTCAATACTATATGAAAATGGAAACATCATTTATGCGTACGTATGACCTACTGTCTCCATAAATGGTGCCTTCCATTTCATATATCTATCTATTATAAATATTTTTATTATAAATATATATGATATATAAATAAATATTTATATTCTGTAAGTATTTAAATCATAATATAAATGATATGACCAAGAATAACAAGTTAAAACATGTACAATAAAGAAATCGATTATTACCCAAAATGTTAATTTATCATGGAAATAATTATTAAATGGGTACTATAAAGACATAAATGAATAATGTATGATATAATAAATATAAATATGGTTCTGTTATAATTTAATAACATACTATGGTCATTATATAGAAGGTTAAACGTACTATTGACCAAAGGAAAGTGCAAGATAAGGGTTAATTTCACAATCTCTTTATTATCTAAGGTTGTTTTTATGTATCTACTAGGACCTATTTATCATCCACCTCCATGTTTTCTTAAAAATGTTTTTCAATTTTTTTTACTATTTACTAGAGTATGTGTTAATGTCATTTATACCCTTATTTTACCTTATATGTTTTGAAAAGAGTCTTTTCATCATTTTGCAAACAAGGTACTTTATGACCCCTTTTTGACAAAATTATGGTAAGAATGTAAATTTCAACTTGTACTATGGGTGCAACTATTTTCTTTCATTAGGACATCATCGAAGCTTCCCTTATAATCTCATAAGAATAATTTCAAAATAAATGTTTTATTTTATAATTATGTTACTCTTAAATGATTTCAAAATAGAAAGAGATATTTATCTCAAATATTTTTGATTTCATCTATGTCAACAACCTTTGAGAAACATTACATTTTTTTGAAGTTGATTTATTATGATACAAATATTCCATATGGTATTTATGCTTTTGTGATATTTTTTACTGTGGATGTGTTATTTTTATACCATTCATGGTTTATGGTTACTGTATTGACATTTTGTATTCTAGTTTTAATACAAATGTTTATGTTATGTTTCAACCTATTCATATGAGGAATGTATTGGACTTAGTATATGACGGGTGGAGCATGCTATAGATCCTCAGTGCATCGGTAGGTCTCATGAGACAATTAGACATGCAATTGGCAGAGGCCTTTCCCAATTTCATATATGGTTTTGGCCGAGGAATTAATAATTTTTAGACATCTTGGATGAGGCCTTGAAAAAATGTTTCAGAATTTCCTGCATTATACATTCCCTCATTATGAAAATATTATTGATGGTTTATGTGGTTATTAGATGAGTATAATACCCATGACTATGTTTTATTATGGAATTATTTACTCAGCTCATATTCCTGTCATAATGTATTCATGTTTATTATTTGTAAAGGCTCGTGTTTTCAATTATTCATTATGACTAATGTTTATGTTATCTTATGATTTATTTATTACCCTTACTAAGCATTTGAGATCACACCTTTCTTATGTTTTACTTTCCCAGGATTCCAATAAGTGTATTATGATTGATAATCTAGGTTAAGCTAGGGGATTAATTTCATTATCAAAGGATTATTTATGTTGGGTTTTATTTTGTAATGTGTAATGTAACATTCATGCATGTAATCCATTTTATAAGACTGCAAAACTGATTAGTCCATCGAGACCTAATTCATTGTAATCATTCCAATGTTATGAAATAATGCACAGAATCTGGGTAATTGGGGTTGGCGTGTTACAGTTTACATATACTTTAACCTAATAAAACGTATTACAAAATGACATTAATCACTTTATGATATCATCACTTAAAAACCTAAAAAAGGGTGTCTAAAACCTATAACTCGTTTTAAAAGTTAAAATTATGATGGTATACATAACTCTTAAGAAAAAATCAGATGAAAATATTCTAATATCCAATTTTATCTGAACCCTTATTTGATACCAAATATAACAACCGTGAAACTAAACTCATGGATCCGGTGCCAAAAATCACTATCCTTACATTTTTATATTTGATAATGATAAATGTGACCCAATGTTTTCTATCCAATCCTTTCAACATCAAAATAAAGTATTGGATCACTTACAAACACAAGGAACTTTTGGGTTTAGATTTTTATATAATTAGTAAAAACTATAGGAAAAATAATATCCATGACTTCCAAAGAGTATATGTCCCACTATTCTAAGACTTTCATATTCCATATTTTTTCATCATCATCATTCAAATGAAACCATTTTAGGAATAGTTACTTTAACGTAATTATTCATTACTTGGGGAAAAGGAACCGAAATAAGGGTGATCTCAAATGATCAATATGGGTAAAAATAATAATTAATAATTGAATGTCATCAGTGATCATAATAAAGTCATAAGGGTATGATGATGTAATCAAGGTGTATGCGTATAAAATAAGAATATTCATATCCATCCATACCTGGATCATCAATCACAGAACATGGCATAAAACTATATCAAATGAAATATTCTTAAGAATCAACAAACACCATTCATGTGATTTCAATATTGATTAATGGAATCATTAAAATACCATAAAAATAATATAGAAAACATGTTGGTAACTTTGAAAACAATCTTCATAGAACTGTTACCAAACCCATGAAACCCATTATGATTGGAATAACCATAAAATCGACTTCCATGCCTAATAGTTAAGTGCTATATGTGGGTGCACCCATCATAAAATCTACATAGGGCTCACTCATGTGCTATAATGTGGATAAACAATTTGTAAACAATGTACAAGAACAATAAAATGAATAAAGTACATAGAACTTTCATATCATCATAAAACATAGAATAACATACATTATTTCTTTAATAAAGTGATTAACCGGTGGAAAAGGTATGGTTTTCCTAACAAAATCATTAAAAAATTATTAAACATTGGAAAATAAATGGGTTTGAGGATAATCTATTTGATACAATCATAATAAATATAGATAAAAAATGAGGATTGTATCATTCAATATATCATAGGGAGAAAAAGTAACATCAAGGGTTATTGATATAGATGAATAAAAATACCATTAACATAACATTAAAAAAATTATGGAGGAAAATAACTTTTCTCCCTTTTACTAACATCAAAGGATGTCAACATATATGGGAAATGGTTTTGAAATATCACTTTGAAAATTTATGGTGGAATATAACCTTCCCATTTTTGAAAACACTTATTTAAAATAAAAAACTTCTCAAAAATTAAAGAAATATATTTCACTTTAAAATAAAAATTGAAACTTATAAAGTAATATTTAAAACATTGAGTGGTCTTGACAGTGGAAAATTTTATTAATGTGGTAAATTTTAAAAATTAACATTCTTTTTAAAAATTTTGTAAAGGGATACAAAATGAAACACTTGGAAAGCATTAAGAAATATCCTTTTCAGAATCATTTAAAAGGAGTTCCATGATCATGTAAAATATATATTGGAAAAACTTTATTTTTAGAAAAGAACATTTTTGAAAACATTTTTGGAAATATTTATATGGGAGAGAATGTTTGCAACAAACCAAAATTTTATCAATGAAATTTCTACCTTCTTATAGTAATTGCATGTAGTATAAATTAAAAAAATCACACAGTGATCATAATAAAATATTTATAAATGAGGAATTAATGAGATAAGAAGTGTTTCTAAGATTTAAGGAACCTATACTGATGAAATAGTAACTTGACCTTAAGAATAGTAATACGAACCTTATGAATAGTAAACCACCCAAATGAGTAGTGAAATCACCCATGAAAGTATTGATAAAATTTGGGTATCTTTTATTTGAAAATATTATATAATTATATCACAAAATAAGTAAGTGAATATTTTAAAAATTATTAATTAAGTGTTGAAATATTTGTAAGTCATAAATATTTAATTATAATATTATGATTAATTGAATAATTTAAAATAAAATTTATTCTCATAAAATTTATTTAAAAATTAATATTTTTTTGTCTTATGAATTTAATATAATTTTATGAGACCTTAAGTAATTTTTCAATGTGTTATAAAATCAGTTATAATTTTAAAATCTGTATCTTCCAAGTAAATGATGATTTTGATTAAAAATTAAATTACTCGTATTTATATTTTTTTTTAAAAAAATGGAGTTCATTTTTGAATTTTACACATCGAAAAAATGGCTAGGGAGATCTTTTTGGATTTTTTTGAAACACTTCAATTTTTGGCAAATAATAAAATAGGGTAATTTATGGTATTTATACATTATAGGTTAAATATACTATCCCTAACATAATTATTTATGTAAGCACCCAAATATATTAATTTTATTGAATTATTTTAATATTTTTGATGATAATGTTCAAACTATTCATAGACTTGATCCAAAATAATAAACTAATGAATATAATATTGAGAAAACACCCTCTCATTCACTATAAATACAACCCCTCACTCCCTCTTCTCCTCACACCTATCAGGCTTCAAGAAATATCAAAACTCCACCCAAACCTCTTCCCTGTTCCATCTCACAAGACCAGGAGCTCTTGGTCTCATAAAAATACAAAGCCTAGGTGCCTTGAAGAGTATCTAAAGAGGTGAATTGAAGAGGTAAATCCTCTCCCTTTTTTTTCTTTTAACTTCCTTTAAATTTCATTTCTTTTATTATTACCTACTCACCTCCCCTCATTAAAATTGAATTACAAACTCTATTACCTAAAATATAAAATAATTCTATCATGTTATTGTGATATCCATCATTAAACTCCTCCCTTTTTTTCTCTCTCTTTTATTCTAAAAATTAAATCGTCACCTGTGATGTGTCAATTTACCGAAATTCTGGGAGATGCAATTCCATTTTCCTTCAATTACTTCAAATAAATTTATAAAAACATTAAATTGTTGAAAATGAAATTTAAATTGTATTTTATAACCCTTTTTTACGTTCTGGAACTAACTTGTATACATAATACTAAATGAGAAAACAAAACGTGTTTGTAGTGATTGAAAAACCGCCATCTAATCCAAATGCTTATCATTAAAAGTTTTTTCAAATGATTCATTATCATGAAATAATACCAAATTATTTAAAATATAATTTACAATTATATAATATCATTAATAAAATATGATAACAATTCTGTATATTAATCCTCATATTACAGGAACTTCCATTCAAGTATACAAGTTAAACGATCATGGAAACTATCAAAACAGATGCTCCCGGACAATGAAATTAAACTATATAGCTCATATAAAAGTCCAAAATTGAAATTAAAAAAACAATAATGAATTAAATTAATGTATAATTTTTCATGTAAATGTTAATTAATGAATGTAATGTGATTATACAGGATATAGTGAAGAATGATTTCCGATACAAGGTAATTGGAATTCTCAAACCCAACTATCTTTCTTTGGGTTTTCCCTATTTCACCCCATTTTCAGTATGAAAATTCCTTAAATATTATTTATTCATAATAATTATAGATTTTGAAGGATATACATGTTTTCTAATTGAGTTTATGAAAAAAAACGTTTTAGAAAATAACTCATCTTTTAAAAAACCCACTTCTTGAAATTATTTCTTTTTCACTCAAAGTTGATAAATCTTATACCAAGTATGTTATTACCTCTTATATTTGGGAATCTATAGTTTTTAAATGTATGGTTTATGAAAGGAAACCCATTCCTTTACAAGGGTTATTTTATGTCAAATATTGATATATTTTTATGTGTCATGCATGATAATTTGACTATTATGATGTGATGAGGGTGCCCAAAATTATATAACACAAAGTAAATGAAAGATGTTATGGGTGAGCCAGAAATTATATATAAATCCAATGAATTCAGTAATGTTATGAATCTCTTGAGTTAATGAGAAATATGTGTGAACATGATGCCATATTTTTTCACAACTATGTGTGGTAGTTGACCACTATGACATGATGTTTCATTTATATTCATAAGCACATTATAAGTCTTTTATTGATGATTCCCCTCATGTTTATGATCATATTACTATTTTATGATTATAATTATTATTCTCACCCCATGTTATATTGATTCATGTATTACTCGATCCTCTTACTGGGATTTTAACTCACCCCTTTTTAATGTATTTCCTCAGGTGATTACTTGTAGTAAGAAGAATTTAAAGGCAAAAAAGAATATAGAGAAGAGGGGATTCAATAATTGTTTATGTTAAATTTAATAAATGATATTTATGGTCCTAGGTTTCCCAAGACACTAAACCTTTGAATTCTGGTAGTGTAATGATATTATGTTGTTTATATTTAAAATGATTTAATAATAATGTAAGAAAAAGAAAGGTCTATATAGTTGGTATCAGAGAAAGTTTTATTTAATATGGGAATTATGATTAGCTAACCATAGTGAAAACCATTAGTATAATACTAAGTATATATAATCACACATGAATCTTTGATAAATAAATGTATCCCATAAGATATTTGTTTTGTATTAATTTCACAAAGGAATAAATTATTTATTCATGACTTGTTGAATTATTTTGTTCTTACCTTTTATATTTTAGAAAATTTTGGGTACCAAGAGAAACCAGGACAACAACCCATTTGAGGGATAATGCAATGATTACTCGAATGATAGCCCCAATTATTTGGGAGGTGGAGTTCAAAATGTCATGGTGATGCTTACCCAGCTGTATCAGGTTATGAACAATAACCTAAATAATGTGGAATATCCTCCTTTACATAAGAGGGATCAACTGAATATAGAGTGTTTTATATGGAAACGACCACTGACATTTAGTGGATCTTCTGATCCACTAGTTGGGTAATAGAGGATATACTCAATGGAGAAGATATTTTAGGTGTTTCACTATTCTGAGATGGAGAAGGTGACTCTGTATATTTATTATCTACATGGAGAGGCTGATCAATGGTGGGAATTGATTAAGAACACCAAGACCAAGGATAAAATTGAAGAGATAGAGTGGGAACCTTTTATAATAATATTTCATAACCAGTATTTTTCTCAAACAAATTCTTAAAATGATGTAGATAGAATTTATAGAGGTGAAGAAAAATGAATTTGAATTTTTCATGGCCTGTGAAGAAAACTTCACAAGGCTTCCGATGTATGCTTTGGGTTTTGTTATAAAAATGACAATAATACTGATAGATTATTTTGTGGATTAAAACCAATCCTTTGAAAGGATCTTGAAATTCGAGGCATTAAGAGTTTTGAGGAAGTTGATTGATGTGATGTCAACGTGGAGATGGAGTTTGGAGAATTTTCCCATGGCTATGGTGATAAGAAACAAAATATGGAGTTTTGAGATAGTGGATCTAATGAGAATAGTGGAAATAAAAATCAACCACCCACATATAAAAAATGCGGGAATAATAATCATGGGAACTACCTAAAAGGGATGAGAAAATTCTTCATGTGTGGGAGAGAAGGCCACCAAGATCATGAAAATCTAAAAGTAATGAGGAAGAAAGATAATGTGGTGAAGGAAAAAAGGGCACCACCCATGGTCCTATGCTACAACTGTAGGGAGAAAGGTAACCTTTAAAGTTAGTGAACTAAACCTTGAATCATTGAGGGTAATTAGTGTCATCAACCACCAAATCTAAAGGATAAAAGAAAGCCTTATTCCGCCACTACTAATGAAGTAGAGCACGAAAATGAAGGCTTACAAGATACATTTCCAATTCACTCAAGAATGGAAAACGTACTAATTGATTATTGTTCTACACATTCCATTATATCAGGCTTGTTTTCTAGAACTATTGAATCGAATACCTAATCATTGAATTAGAGATATCTATAAAAACACCATGTGGTGAAATTATTGCAACCCAAGTGTTGAAATATTATCTTGTTGGAATTTGTGGGAAGTTTTTTTTACTATAATCTCATGATACATCCCTTTGTATAATTCAATGCTATAATGGTAATGGATTGGATCTCTCTATATAGAGCTCATATATACTTTCAAGAAGAGGAAATATCCTTTCATATTCCAAAACACCCCATTGTTCTGTAAAAATTAATGAAATATCATGAATCTCCTTCTGAAAATCCTTCGACAGTGTGGGTAATGATTCCCTATGAATAAGCATAACTCACTCAAATGGTTGATTTAATGGAAGATGTCAACCTAGGGGAAATGAAAATAGTGAGGGAATATAGTGATATATTTCCTAAGGAGTTACCCAAAATTCCAATAGATCATAAGGTAATGTTATCAATATAACTCATACCTTGAACTTCTCCTATCTCAATGTGTCCTTATAGGATGGATTCTATCAGACTAGAGGATTTAAAGAAGTAGCTTCAAGAGAATTTGGAAAAAGGGTTCACATTCCCGAGGGAATTTTATTGGGGTACAAGAGTTCTCTTTGTGAAGAAGAAGAAGAAGGATGGATCAATGTACATGTGTATCAATTATTGGGAACTCAACAAGATCACTATAAAGAACTAGTTTCCTCTTCCATGGATTTATGAAATGTTCGATCAGTTGTGAGTACCTCAATACTTCTCAAAGGTGGATCTTTATTTAGGATATCATTAGCTAAAGGTGAAGAAAAAAGATATTCATGAGACTATTTTTGTACAAGGTATGGTTAATATGAGTTTTTGGTGATTCCCATTAGACATAATGATTCCCCTGAAATCTTTATGGATTTTATGAATAGATTGTTTAGAAATTACCTTGAAAAATTTATGATAGTGTTTATTGTTGAAATTATCTTCTACTCCAAGAGAAAGGAGGAACATGAAGAATATATAAGGCTTGTGTTACTGTCATTAATGAAGGATATTTTGTATGCCAGGTTAATAGTGTTGCTTTTGGATTCACAAAGTCAAATTCTTGGGACATGTGATCACAAGTGAGGGAATTTATATGGATCCTTGAAAAAAAATGAAATTGAGGAATGGACCAGACCCTCTAGTGTAACAAAAATCAATATATTTCTAATATTATCATGGTACTAACTATGTTTTGTGATAAATTTCTCACGATTGTTTAGCCATATAACTAAGTTAATAAGGAAATGATTAAATTATTTTTGGACAGAATAATTTGAAGAAAGATTTAAGGAGCTAAAGAGAAGGTTGATCACTGTACCTATAATCACAAAATCTAAGAGTGATGAATGTTTTCTGAAATACAATGATGATTCAAAGAAAGTATTGGGTTGTGTACCAATGTAAAATGATAATTTCATATCCTACACATCATGGAAGTTGATGTTCCATGAGCAGAACTACCTGACACACAATTTGGAGCTAGTAGTTGTGATTTTTTCTTTAAAAATATGGCGACACTACCTCAATGGTGATAAGTTTTACATATATACCGATCAAAAGAGACTAAAGTATAAATTAAAACAAATTGAGATCAATATTAATCAAAGGACATGGTTATAGCTAATCAATGATTATGATTTCTCTATTCACTATCATCTTAACAAGGAAAACAATGGAGTTGATGATTTTTTCAAAAAAGAACCTCCAACTCTATACATGTTGCCTATTGATAAAGACCCGATATTCTTGGGTATGAAAAGGATGGATTTGGAAATCATGAGGACATGGAATAAATCATACATTTCCAAATTAATTTCCCAAATAGCTATCCAATAGAAGATTAATGTTTCACAAAGGGATGATCTATAGTTACAAAAGAAGGTAAATGTAGTAATGGAAGAGAAGATAAAAGAAATCTATATCGATGATGATGGTGTGATTCTATTTGGAACAAGGCTTTGTGTGCCTTCATCACCTAGGATAAATAAGGATTGGGAAAATTCAAATAGTTCAACATTCTCTATCCATCTGGGGATTACCAAGATGTACTGTGATCTTCAAGAATAATTCTAGTGGGATGACATGAAGAAGGATATTGCTAAGTATATCTGTAGGTGCTTGATATGATAGAAAGTTAAATCAGAGAGACAAAAGTGAAAAGGTATGATGAAACAATTGCATATAACCATGTATAAACAGTAGAATGAAACTATTCACTTTTTCACATGTCTCATGAAGACATTTAAAGTAAATAATGAGAGGGTTTTTGGCTGGCTGAATCACCAAGACTACCCACTTTATCACTATTCAGAAAGACCTCTCACTTTAACAACATGTAGAGATATAAGTTATGTGGTGAGACTGTAAGGAGTTCCACTGTATACTGTCTCTTATCATGATCCAATGTTTACAACAAAATTCTAGAGGAGTATTCAACATGCTTTGAGTACTGAATTAAATTTTAGTGGGACTTATCCCCCCCCAAATAATAAAAAATCTAAAAGAACTATTCCAATGATCAATGATAATCTAAGATTCCACTCGTTATAATTCAAAGGTGGATATTATTAGAATATACCATTGGTTCAGTTATCATACATCAATAACTTCTACTCAAGTATTCATATGTATCCATATGAATATCTCTATGGAAATAGATGTAGAACTGCAACCCATTAGGATGAAGTTGGCGAAAGAAAACTACTTGGACCTGAACTTGTGCAAGAGATGTAAGAGAAGGCTCAAGAAATCCAAAAACATATAAGATTATGAGAGTTGAAAAAAGATATATGATGACAACTGTCGAAGGGACTTGGATTTTGATGTTGGAGATAAAGTCTTACTTTGAATATCACCATGGAAGAGAGGTATGTGGTTTGGAAAGAAAGGTCTGTTGAGCCCAAGGTACATTGACCCCATTTAGATACTTGATCACATAGGATTTATGCTCTATCAACCTTCACTTAAAATGAATATGGATCATGTTCATGATGTGTTTCACATATCAATTTTGAGGAAGCACATACTGGATCCCTCACATGTACTGAACTCAGAGGTGGTATAACTAGAATCCGATCACTCTTGTAAGGAGAAACCAGTAAAGATTCTGGATTAGAGAGATAAATTATACATAATAAGACAACCCACCTTATCCAAGTTTTTTTGAAGAACCACATGTATGAAGAAGAAACATGGGAATTGGTGGAGGCGATGAAGGATAAGTACCCTCACATGTTTATGTAAAATGAAATTTCTAGTGTGAAATTTAAAAAAGGAGGAAGAATGCAATGACCTGAAATTTAATAAATGGGATTTCTAAATTATTCTAGTTATTTTATAGTGTATAAATTACATAAAATCACTTAGATATCATCATAATTTTTTTATAAATGGGAAATTAATGAAAAAAGAAGTGTTTCTCAGAGTTAAGGAACCTATACTGATGAAATAAAAACTAGTCCTTATGAATAGTAACATGACCCTTATGAATAGTAAACCAACCAAATGAATAGTTTCCTCACCCCTAAAAAATTTGGTAATATTATAAGTAAAAATATGATATAATTATATCATAGAATAAGTAAGTAAATATTTTAAAAATTATTAATTAAGTGATAGAATTTTTGTAAGTCCTAAATATTTAATTATAATTTAATAATTAATTTCATAAATTAAAATAAAATTTATTTTCATAAAATGTGTTCATAACTTAATATTAATATTTTTTATGATTTTAATATAAGTTTATGAGACCATATGTAATTTTACAATGTGTTATAAAAGCTGTTATAATATTAAAATACATATTTTCTATGTCAAGGATGATTTTAATTAAAAATTAATATAATTATATCTAGATAACAATTTTAATAAAATTGAGTTCGTTTTTGAATTGTTCACATCTATAAATGGTTAGGGTTAATTTTGGGGAGTTTTCTAAAATACTGGAATTTTTGGTGAATAGTAAAATATGATAATTTACTGTATATATACATTATGGGTTAAATAAATTATTCATAACCCCATGAATGATGTATGTACAAAAATATATAACTTACCAAGAATATTTTAATATTTTTTATCATTATTCTCAAACTATTCATAGTACTGAGCTATATTTATAAATAAATGAATATAATATTGAGAAAAAACCCCTCTCCTCCACTATAAATATCACCCCTCAGTCCCTCTTATCCTCACACAACTCTATCGTCATTACTTGTCCAAATTATTCCGAACTATATTACTTATCCCCTACCACATTTCTAGGAGATCTTGGTATCGTCAAAAGACCAAGGATAAGTTCCTTGAGGAGTATCTTGAGAAGAGAATTCAAGAGCTAAAACCTCTCTTCTATTTCATTTATCTTCCTTTTAATTTTTTTATTATTACCTCCTCACCTCCCCTCATAAAAATATAATGATTGACTAAATTACCTTAAATATACTTTAATTATATAATTTTATTGTAATATCAATCATTAAAGCCCCCCTATATCTTTTATTCTATAAATGTAATCGTCACATGTGATGTGTCAATTTACCGACATTGTGGGCGATGCACTTTCATTTTCCTCCAATGCCTTTAAGGATGATAATAAAACCATTAAATGGTTGAAAAAATATTGTAAAGCTTTTGTTTTAACCCTTTTTATGTTATATAACTAACTTATATACATAATACTAAATGATAAAACAAGACGTGTTCGTTGTGATTGAAAAACCACCAATTAATCCAAACAATTATCATTAAAATTTTTATCTAATGATTCATCCTAATTTCATATAAAAAATTATTTAAAATATAATTTATACTTCTGTAATATAAATAATAATATATTATAAGATTTCTGGATATTAATTCTAATTTTACATGTACTTCCATTCAAGTATTCAAGTGAATCGATCATGAATACTAAGAAAATGAACGCTCCCGAACAATGAAATTAAACTCTATATCTCATATAGAAGTAGATAATTGAACTTAATAAAACCATAATGAATCAAATTATTGTATAAATGGTTATTCAAATGTTAATTAATGAACCTAATTTGATTATATGAGATATTAATGTGAATAAATCTTTCAGATATAGGGTGAGGGGAATTCTCAAACCCAACTCTCTTTTTTTGGGTTTTTTCTATTTTACCCAATTTTTTTAATGCATATTACTTAAATATAATTTCTTCATAATTATAATAAATTTTATGTGATATAATGTTTTTATAATTGATATTATAACGAAATAATTTCTTCCATAAGAAATCTACTTAAAAAACACATCTTAAGATTGTTTCTTCTTCACTCAGAGTTGATGAATCTTATATCAAGTATGTTATTCCCTATTTCACTTAGTAATCCAAAGTTTGTGAATTTATTTTTTATGAAATTAAACCCATTAATTTACATTGATTAATTTATGTACAAAATTTATATATGTTTTATGTGGAATGAAATATAATGTAAATGTTATGATGTGACAGGTGCTCCTAGAATTATATAGCGCAAAGTAAATGATAAGAAGTGACAGGTGAATCCAAAATTATATATCACTCCAATGAATTGGGTAATATAATGAATATCATGAGTTATTGTATAAAATTCATTAACATGATGATATAATTTTTCACAACTATGTGTGGTAGTTTACCACTAAGACATGATTTTTCATTTTTTTTACAACCACATTCCAAGTCTTTTCTTAATGCTTCCCCTAATGTTTATGATCATATGCCTATGTTATGATGATAATTGTTATTATTAACCCATGTTATATTGATTAATGTCTTAATATATACTATTAATGGGATTTTATCTCACCCCTTTTTGATTAATATCCTCATGTGATTACTTGTATTATGGAGAATCTGAAGGCCAATAAGAAGCCCGAGAAGAAAGAATTAAATAAATGTATATGTTTTATTGTTTAAATGTTATGTATGGTCCTAGTTTTTCCAAGAAACTAAAACTTTGGATTTTTTTGTGTAATTATATTGTGTTTTTTATCTTTATAATGATGTAATATTAATGTAGGAAAATGTAGGGTTGCTATAATGATTTCTAATCTGAAAGAATGATACAAGATCAGTATCACTTACAAACACCTTTCTTGATAATTATTCAATCGATAAGGGAAGAAATGGAAATAATACATGTTAAAAAAATTCATAACCATTTTATATTAAATATAATAGGTTCATGAAAATAATATCATATGATTTTTTCTTAAGGATCCTTAAATATAAACAATACTGAAATGAAAAGAGATTATAAGATAAAGCCCTTTCCACTTAGACAATATTCAAACGTAAGCCCCATAAAAGGATAAAATCAAGTAATAATTTTTTTAAAATAAGGATATTCATGAAAAAAAATGTATAAATGTTCATATATAAACCTCGTAAAATAGTATTGGTTCATTTTAGAAACGTATGTCCCAAAGAAACGAATTTTTTAATATTAACCCTTACAAAGAACATATCACTTAATTGAGATATAATAAATGAAGAGATTATGTGTAACAAATTTAAATAAAAAAAATTAAATACAGAATAAAATAACATATATATAGATTAAAAAATAATAATATAAAAAAAAAATTCAATGAAGAAGAGTTATAACCCAACGAAAGTAAATTGAGTTAAGAAAACCTTACCCCTTGGAAACTTGCAAGTCAAATCCCCTTAGATGAAATAATTAAACTTTAACCATAAAATAAAATTATGTATGGAGGATCCATGATTTTACATGTAAGAGGGGATTTATATACATCATATAAAATAATTTATGTATAAAACATTAAATTAAGCCTCAACGAAGGAAAATCGAGAAAAAGTACCTTACCTTGGTTCCAGACCTTCCAGGCATGCCCTTTAACTCTTGTATAATAATATTTTATAAATTAGATGATTTATTTAAAAATATAAATATTATTAATACATTATACATAAATTATTTTTTAAAATTACATAAATAAATACTTAATCAGTTAAGTCCACATCAGGTGTTTTTAGGACGTTTGGCTCATTGTTTCAAAATGGCTTCAGTGTGTTGATCATGGTCAAATAGGTACTTATTTAAATACATATAGATTAATAATAATGAAATAATTTTCATTTGTATACATGAATTTTAATTTTAAAACCAATCATGAATGTTGGTTACAAAAAATGAACTATGCTACAATTATTCGGATGGTAGGCATACACACGTATGAGTAGCGTTTCCATTTTTTAAATATCATTATTAAAATAAGGTAAGTAATATTTTATATTTATATAATGATAATATTATAATAAATATAATATTTTGTCCTTAAATATACATATATATATATATATATAATCCATGGGATGTAGTGATGAGAAAATAATCACATCATTTCATGGAGGACGAAATCCACATATATGCACTAACACCATTATAATTTTTCTATGAGGGGAAAGGTAGGTAAGAAAATGATATATTATATTATAATAATTATAAATATTCCATTAATAAAATAATTAATTTATATTTAAATAAAATATATTCATTAAAATTATCTTTATTACCTTCCATGTAAGGTGTTAGTGAAAATGGAATCACATTGCTTCGTGAGGCGGTGGTGAGCCGTACACATGAGAGACATTATCGTATCACACATTGAATGGAAATTTAGAAGGTATATAAGATATTATAATAATTTTAGTATATTTATGTTACAAATATCATATGTATACTTTAAAATCCATCATTATAACTAGTCATTAGAGGCGATTATGGAAAATGAATTACATCAGTTCCTGAGGCGGTAGTTCGTTGTACAAATGAATGGTGACTTAATTTACTTTTTAATGAAAAAAGTGGTGGAATTATAATTTGAAATTAAAATAATAATATATAATTATATTGGAGATATATATTTTACTATAAAATCATCATTGGATAATATTATAAAGATGTGGGAGAATAAATAAAATAAAAATTCTCAGTTAGGCACAATACCTCTTCTTTAGAGAACCTTTGTAGATCGGCACCAAAATACTTATTAAAACAGATTTATGATCAAAATAGGGAATATATATAATGGGTATGGAATTATGGATGTAATATGTGAAGTTATTTTCTAAACCAAAATATTTTGATGGTGTGAAGAGGAGATGAGAGGGGTGACCTTTTATAGGTGAGGTGAGTGGCATACATGTAATTTTATAAAATAAAAAGTGATACCCACAGTTTTCCCTTAACAGATGGATCAAAAATGGAAAATTATAAATAATTAGATAATATAAGGTCTAAATATTAACATAAAATTTATTATATACAACTTTTTAGGTCATTTTAACCCTTATCCTTTTAGTTTAACCCCCCAGAAAATCTGTTTTTTCCTTAACTGTGGTAAACATATTTTTACTTTTTTCACTATTAATTATGAGGAAAAATTAAGATAAACTTATTATACAATATAAAATATATTTATTCATAATATTTAATTTATTTTACGAAATTAAATATACAAAAGTAGAATAATTAAATTTAAAATAAAACCAGTAGATGTGATGAAATGTATGTTTTCAAGAAATGTATTTTTCAAGAAAAACATTATTTTATATTAACTTTATGAGTAGTAATAATAATTATATGAATTTAAATTAATTTTTATATTATATAATATATAAATTTAATTTAAATAATTACTCATTATGGGTTATTTCAATTAATTAAATTGGATAAACATTGTGCACATAAAAAAATTTCCAGAACAAACATGTTTTTAAACCCAAAATGTTTTATACTAAAATCCAATATAATGATGATTAAAATTTAATTAAGTGGATTTAAAATAACTAATAAAATAATTATGTTACTTATAATTATATTCAAAACATAAAGGTACTTCTAAGAAACATAATTTATTTAAAATAAATGATATTTTTATATAAAACTTGTATTTTTTTCTATTCACTGGAAAATAAAATATTTTTCTTAAAAAAATCCCAAAAAATCACCCTAAATTAATTTTAATATGATGATTTAAAAAGTTTATTTCACTTTTTCTTACAAAATTTTAAAAATAATTTGAAATTATTAATAATATTGGTTCAAAAAAGTAAATAAAAATCATTTTTGAAGAAAATATATTTTTGAAGAATAAAATGAATTTACTAAAAATGAAATGGTTAATTACTAAGAATATATCAATAAATTTATATTAAGTATTTAATTTATATATATATATATATATATTATAATGTAGTTAATACAATTCAATCTCACCAATTTAATGTCTAGGTTATAACTATCATATTTAAAATAATACTAATTCATAGTTTAATTATGCTTGATATTGTGTGTTTTGTACACCATCGATCATAGATTATTTTTTATAAGATCAGGGTGTAATATTTCTTTAATCACATCATAATTCTTTTTGCAGATAAATATTACCAAAATATTAGGGGTTTATATTCCTCCACCATTAGAAAGTGTCTCACCATTGAAATTCCATCACCCCAATAATAAATGAGGATATATATATTTCATCACAATGTTAGGTTCCCAAGTAGATTCATTGAATTTATGATTTCTCCAAAATACATTATCAAAGTGAGTTTTTAGGTTCCATATTACTTTATATCTTTGATCAAATATTTTTACCAACTATTCCCTATATTAAATATCATACTCCAATGATATATCATTTATGTTAGTACTTGTGAAGGATCATCTATGTACTTTCTCAAGAGAGATACATGGAACACAACATGAAATTGAGTTTGATTTAGTGCAATCACTATGAGATAACATATAATCCTGATACAATCAAGAATATCAAAGGGAATGATAAATCTTCTGCACAAATTATCCTTCTTTAAAATTCATATATCTATATGACATGGAGAAATTAATAGAAATAACTTCTCACCAACTTCAAATAATATATCTTAATGATGATAATCAACATAACTCTTTTGTTGGTTCTAATATTCTCTTCTATACTATTAAATGGCTCTAACTTTCTCCTCATTTTCCTCAACTAGTTCATGTATCAATATATTTCTTTCACCATCTTCATCTTAACACATTGTAGTTTTACACTTCGTTCTATATAGGTTTTTATATAGATCTATATAAATACTTTAGTGAAATATATTGTCGTTATAAAATTTCATGAAAGGAAGGTGTTGATCCCAACCACCTTTGACATTAATAGATAAATATATCAACATTTATTTTAGAGTTTGTATGTTCTACTCTAACTGACCATATATCTAAGGATGATAAGTATTACTAAGACACAATTCTATATCCAATGATCTATGAATAATTTTCCCAAGCATCAAGGTAAACCTAGAATCATGATAAAATACCAGAGAAATTTATACTCCATGAAACCTTACCAGCTCCATAATGTATATTATGGAATGTTGATCAAGAGAGAAATCATATATGATATCAATTAAGTGTATTGAATTTGTAAGGTGATTGACTACAACCCAAATAAAATTATGTCCTTTAGATGTTTTGGGGAGTCTAACAATAAAATCTATAGAAATTTTTTCCCATTTCTATTCTAGAATAGGTAATGGTTATAACAACACCTTAGACTTCAATATCTTAGTCTTAATTTTTTGACTTACTAGAAACCAATATACATACTTGTTGACGATACTTTCCATCAAAGATTCCAATGAATGAAAATGGAAATACCATAAACACAATGTGATTAATCCTTTGAAAAAACATCAAAAATCGACAAAGGCATGAATAGAGATATCTTTGAGCATGGGCCGCGCAAGTTCAAAGATGGTCGCCTAGGTATACCTGTGCGCCACATATTGGGCACACAGGTCACTGGTGCACCGTATTTAGTTTTCACCCAAGGTCTTCAATAGCCTATAAATACCCCTTGGGGGCCCCCCATCTTGGGGACGAAAAATTCAAAAAGTCAGATTTGAGCTTCTGGGGCCCTAGTATCCTCTTAAAGTCTTCCGAACACTTCTAAGGTAATTTCTTACCTAGAATGGAAGATCTAAAGAGAGGGAACAAGGCCTAAGTGTTGAAATTCATCAACACATATGCACCTATGTGTCCAGCCCTTATGGGAAATGGTCACACTTGCGCGTTGCGTTATCCTTTCAACAGAACCTACGTGCAACCTTTTTAGAATCCTTTAGGGAAGATACTAAGGGATTCAGAAAAGTCTCTGCCAAGTATTACTTTATGGGTTGACCGTCACACAAGTAAACATGTGTTGCGCAGGTATACTTGCACGACCATTACTTGCGTGCCCAAACAGGACCTACACACCTACTTACCTTTGGGTTCCCCTCCTGCCTATTCAACTCATTTCTTTAAATCCACCTTTCCTCTTCATGATTTAGCCTTAAAAACCCTTTTAAAAGTCATTTATGACATGGTTCCATTGTTTTCATCCTTATCTGAAAGTAATTCTGTGGAACATCTCTCAAAACCTAGTGATTTACATATCTTTATGTCACAAAGGTTAGATATTTCATTCATTCAACCTCATCTTAAATGATGATAAGATCTATAACATGGGCCTCCTTTTTAGGAGTAATCCCTAAATCACAAGTCCCTTAATTATGGGCCTTCTTTTCAAGAGTAATCCCCAGTTCAAGTTCCCTTAATATGGGAACCCTCCTTAGGAGTAAGCCACAAGTTCCCTAATTTTGGGAATCCTTCTTAGGCGTATGCCCCAAATCTTAAATTCCCTTAACTTGGGACTTCCTTTCAGGAGTAATCCCCAATCATAATTTCTCATAACCAGTCTTAACTTCTTTTTATTTGGGCTTCCTTATCAGGAATAAAACCCAATCACAAGTCCCCTCCTAATTTAGGCATCCTCCTCAAGAGTAAGCCCCAAGTTAAAGTATACAAATCTCCATAAAGAACATATAACTTTATGGACCTTGTTCATGGGCTTCTTCTCTAATGTAATTACTGATCTTTATCTATTTAGGAAATCATACATACATAATCCCCATATCATTCACTCTGACTGCATCTTTCATGGCCAAAAATTTCAGGTTTACTGATGCCTCTTGTTTCTCACACCGAGCATGACTCACGTGAGCTTAGAGTATAGTAGTAACCACGACACATCTCTTTGGGCCGTTGATAATATGTAAGCCCCAAAATTCCCAACCGAACTACGTGGAGTTTGATCTCTACCTTAAAAGTGGAGTAGGTAGGTAGCCTTTCTGAGCTTCAAGCCCATCACCCATTAATTCTCATCCATCCCATATGAAGTTAAACTATATCTTAATTCCCGAACTACATGGGTTTTGATTCCATTTCTAACAAGAATACGTAGGTAGCCCATCTGCGGGTATGATCCCAACTCTGAAGTACTCCATGTCCTTCTGAACGACAATAAACTTTAAGGGCCCCACTGAGTGGCTTTAAAACCAGTATGGTTATCATAATGACCAAGAGATCTTTATATAATGTGTTGAAGGATATCATTGACTAAGAATATCTAACAAATACAGATGATTCTCTATCGATAAAGAACCTCAAATACATATAAAAGATTTTCTAAACCTCATACATATTAATCATTGATTGTCTGATCTTAAGGAAAGATCATTTTCATGCTTGGTAGTGTAATAAGGATTCACGAACAGAGTCTAGGAGTAGAAAATAATTCCCCCCAAAAAGGTGTGCTAAGTCCAACGTCCCATCCTCTCGACCAATGCAAATTCTTAAGCCTCGTAGTTCCACAACTAATGAGCACCTACCTTTGAAAAGTAGGTCCTATTGGATATAGAATAATTGGAATTTTTCAGTTCTACGAACAAACCGGTTAGAAAACCGATTGGAATGTTTGAACCTTAAGCAGACAAGGTCTTCCCCATTTCCAGAGGAAACAAAAAATGGTGATCCTGGCATGAATCCTTAACCAAGTTAAATAATGTTTTTACTTATTTGTTAGGCCCCTATTTAACATAATGTGAGGGCCAGCAAATCAATCAATAACATATGTCCTCATCAAAAATATTTAGTAGCTGATCTTATCTTGATTATGTCTGTTATATCAAATAGTTACTCGTTTTCAAAATCCTTCTGCATCTACGAAATGGTTTCGCTAAAGGTCACACCTGTGAATGCATCTACTGCTACTCCTGCTGGATCCTCATCCGATCTGAGGACGACATCACCTACTCAGTGTCTGCAACACTGGGTCTCAAATGCACTGGTTAAAAAATACCATCTACAGGGTACCATTCCGGCTTTGGAGGCTACTTGACAAGATATCTGAGTCAATAATTCACCCTGGTTATTCGGACAGCGACAACTAGTGATCAAGAAACATGTGGTGCCAACCACCATCTCCAACAATTTCACGCCGTTTTCCCCAGAACGCAATCACCAGACCCTCCCATATTATGATTAGGTGAATGAGAAGGTCACTCAAGGCCTTAATTCAAGGAGACATAAGTCCTTCCTGAGGGATCCCATCAACAATCACTGCCAGAATCATGTGGCAGTACGCCCTAAACATGATGAGGGTATCAACTTTAGGGCTTCGGATCAGGTTCCCCAAACCCGAGCATGCAAGACTAACTTCCAGAGGCGAAATCTGGTCAACATGGAGTAGTTCCTTACTTTTCCCCCTCTAGATAAGTCCTTTAATCCAACATGATGGCAAGCAGCGAGCGGGTACATACATCCGTCCATTCTAATTCCACTGTCCAACAGACTCGTCTGGAAACAACCCACTAATCCCTCCAAGAAATTCTGGTGGAGTACTATATGGAGGCATAGACACCTATTTATA
This sequence comes from Viscum album, assembly GCA_963277665.1. Taxonomy (NCBI): domain Eukaryota; kingdom Viridiplantae; phylum Streptophyta; class Magnoliopsida; order Santalales; family Viscaceae; genus Viscum; species Viscum album. The sequence goes on along the minus strand of OY728130.1, from coordinate 2,014,713,959 downwards.
ACCCATCAGCTAGTCAGTAGGCTCTTCTCACTACAACCAAAGAAGCTCACCAATCCAATATGGTGGCAACTGATAAGAAGGCACAGAAACCTGTTTAAAATCAACAATTCTATCAGTAGTCTCGTCTGCCAGTATTGAAGAATATTCGTCAACCATACATGACGAAGAATACACAGCAGGCACATACACCTGCCAATGTTAATCAAGCCTACAAACAGTCTCATTTGGTAGCACTCAGAGAAGTCATTCGGAAAGCTCCAACAAAACATTTAGAGAAGACTCAAATCTCTACCCCTATGCATAATTACTGTCAATATCCATTTGTAGGAAAAAGAGGATAGGAGTAGGCACATACACCTACTCCAAGCATGGAATGAACGTATATTCCCGTTCAGATAGCTGATGTCACCAAACACATTCTGACAATGGTGAAAGAGCAGAAGAAAATCCCTGCTCATATTCTGGATGCCTGTCAGAATATTATAACAGCTTCAGCAGCATCACAGGGAATGAAATGAAAATATATCCCTACCAGTGGAGTGACACATCAATATATCACTCTAGAACAGATACACACCTCTGTTTCAGTCCATGAGGCTTGTAGGGAATAGTCGCCCATATCATACGGAAAATCAAGTCAGGCACATACACCCGATTTGAATGGAGATAATCAGCCTAACCTGGCCATTTATCCTGAGCAGGAACATACACCTACCAATAATAATCACTTTTTTCTTCAAGTGTTTCTTAGGGTGAGTAATAATGCGTCTAAGAAGAAGACATGTTTAGAACAGTCAAGAAATAAAGAGTCGATTTGTAATAAGGCCTTGCTCGATGCTGGAGTTCTTGAAGCCCTCAGACAATTATATGTTGGAACATAAGATTTTAATCTATCATTTCCCAATAATGGGAACATTAATTCCCAAGGTCTGCATCAGAAACATTCTTATAAAGGCTTGCTTCATCACAATTCGGTCGATCTTGAAGTATCATCTTTAGATGAGAGTCATGATAACCCTCTGCACGGCTAGAAGATCAAGGAGCAAAAGGTTTCATCTTTTTCTATAACCCACCATGGTGGTCCTACACATGATGACTAATTTAGCTATGAAGGTCCTCTCTACAGTAGTAATTCGCATTGCTTGGAAAATTATTCAAAGGACAATGTATTAACAAGAAAGCCCTCTTTTCTTAAGGCACTTGAAAATGTGAAGCTAGTCATGTCTGATGCTTTAACAATAGAAAATGAAATAATTTCTCAACCATAAAATAGCCCGGGGTGTAGGCCATTCTCTGAACCACCCCTGAATCATGCATCTTCTAATTTGATAAATGAACTCTCTACCAATATTGTTGAATCTGATAGGGAAACAAGGAAGCACTTGCTCTGGTCTGATCGGGTAGAAGAATCATCATCAAATGATAAGGAGGAAGTACTGAATATGAGAAAACAAATGGCTAAAGGTGAAGCACCAGTCATGTTTTTGCCTTTGGATGACTCTCAATATGATGTTCTAAAAATGTTGATGGAAGATTGTATTCATGATACTCGACACAACATGTGAAAAACACTTTTTCCGATAAAAAATAAAATATTATCTTATGATGAATATGAAAATCATGTCAAGATAATAGAAGGGTTAAAACGCCAAATTGATTTGGCATATCTCTCATTTTCCTGAAATCTGAAGGCTGAAAAGCAGCAGAGAGACCTTCAGCATTCATGCCTTGGAGCACTAAAAAGGTTGTGTCAGTTAATTGCCAATGCCCCATCTGATATTAATATTAGGGGATGGGGTGCTCATGGAGAACTACATTTCACTATACTCTCCAGTCAACAAATCCCACCAAAGGTGGTCTCATGAAATGTAATTTCCCAGAATTGGCCACATCTAGCTAATTTTGTGCACAATCAAAGGCTTTCTCAGGAACAAGAGTCAACTAGTTCTTCTCAAGGTCAAGAATACAAATAAAAAGTTGTCGAATTACTATTAAAACAAGAAGATGAGAATATCGAATATGCTTCTCATTTAGAGCAGGCAAATCATCATGTGACAGAAGTGTCAGAAATCATCCAATGGTCATTTGAGCTAGGTGATTTAAGAAGATGTAGGTTGATGCATCCAACCAATTTCTAGACTAAAGTTTGCAAGATCAGGATAGATTTTAAGAATGTCCCAGATATAGCAGCTCAAGAGCCACCCCAGCTTGCCCAACTGGGGACTCTTTTAACCCAACCCTCAGAATCAACAAATAGGACTCAAGGAGTTGAGCAGGAACATCGGGAATGGCCCTAGTCCACCGGACTAGGGACTTTTTCAAATACTCAATCTCTTCCTCATAGAAATTTAGTATTCTCTCGATTAGGGAAGAACCCACAAGAGGAACAAAGAGCCGAATTATCAGGAGATTCCCTTCACATTATAATTTGTCAAGAAGTGCATGAGGGATCAAATCAACAAAAGGCAATGTCTCATTAAGGACATGGAAGAAGGCAATATCGTAGAAATTCTGATAAAAGGGATGAAATGCATTATACATCAATTAATGTCATCAATGCCATTGTTGTTGATCCCCTAGATGAGGCTCACTCAGAGGGATCAGATGAAGAAGTTCCTGTTCAAGAGGCTGTGCACAGAGAGGAAAATGAAGAAGGTGTGTGTACACGAAATCAAAGGATTACTCAGAATCAAGGTATTCCTTCAAATAATCAACTTTCCCCTCTCCAAAAGGCATCCAACAAGGGGAAAGTAAAAAATCAGGCTCCATTCCACCCTTCCTCTGGAGATGCCCAATTACTCTCACTAGAGAAAAGGTTCACACAACATGAGGATGAAATGAAGGAATTAAAGAGGTTGAATGCAGAACTACTTCAAGGTAGTCTTCCTCCTAAGCGTGCTGGAGTCAGTCAGCCAAGGGAATTTGTTATGGCTACTAAGATGGATCAAGAGTATCCTCTTTTACCAGTACACCCGCACATGTTTAGCCCTATGGGTCATGCGCAACAAAAATCAGTGGTGCTACCATCAATTGCAGTACCAACCACCACACCTGTCCAAGTTCCAGTTATTGCACCTGCATAAGTCCATGCTCAACTAGATGTTTCTAAAAAATTAATGACTTCCATTGAGGCATTAACAGCTCGGTTGGAAGATATGGAAGGAATGTGTGCACCAGTTCAACCAGAGAAGAGAGATTACCCTGAATGGGTTGATATAATTCCATTCCCATCAAAATTTTCAAGTACCATATTCCCAATCGTTAATGGTTCGGGAGATCCATAACAACACTTAACACATTTTTTTCTCATTGTGATCTTATGATGGGAACTCCTCAACAAAAAGAATAAATTAAGCTCAGGTGTTTTGTACAGTCATTACAATGGCATACTTTTGTCTAGTATACAAGCGTGCAATCCCGGTCAATTACTAGATGAGAGGATCTCCATCAAAGATTTATTCTTCAATTCAGCTCAACTTTTCCAAAGACAACGGTTTTTTATCATAGAAATTGTAAGAAAAGGGAGAATGGAAGGGTTTCATATTTCATTGCTCGCTATAAGGGATTAACATATTCCTTAAGCTTATCACTTCTTCAAGAAGAGTTGTTTCTAATCTGTGTGGGAGATTTGCGTGATGAATTACGCACACCGTTGATCCTTGTTAAATACAGAGGAGGGTTTTGAGACCTTACTTCAATCGCTCATCAGATTGAAGACTCTCTTATACAGAATAAGGCCAAAACTCATGTAATTCCACCAGTTCTAGGAAGGAGCATGGGTAAAGCAGAGACCTCTACGGTTACGCTTAAACAAGCCCCTATACCTGCTTCCACTTAAAAACCTTCATTTTATCGAAAGGCTCCACCTCCTGAGCATCAAAAACAGAGGCCATTTCATCAATATGATCAAAGTGATCAAAGTAGGAAAAAATTTAAGGATATTAAGAGCAAAGTTTATTATTTTCGAAATGAACAAGTTCTTGGTTATTTAATTTCAGATCTAGAAAAAAATTTGGTTCAGTTGCCAAGGCCCGAGAGGCCAAATAAGGAAGGAGATGAAGACCATCCCAACTACTACCCATTTCATCAGATGATATGGCATCCCATTCAAAAGTGTTTTGTATTCAAATTCCTCCTTCAAAATATTTTTGACTCATGAAAAGTCATACTAAAAGGTTATTCATCTTAGGTAGCATGTGTTAATGCTACAAATCCAAGGGAAGAAGGCTAGTGGAAAGAATTCAAAAGCAAAAATGTGCAGAAATATGATGATTGGATGGTTAGAAAAATGATCAACCAAACACATTCCATTTTACAAAAACAATTTAAGAAACCAATTGTGTCTTCTACTATGAATGCCACAGCAAAACCCTCTACATTAGAGGGAAAATCCTTGAAGAAACGGCATAATTTAATGAAATAGGATTAGTCAGAAGAATATGAGATCATGTCAAATCCCAAGTTGTATTTGACTCTGGAAGATTTTATTACATCTACTTCAAAGACATGAGCATCACCCCACCAAACAGAACAACTTAAATTGGCTAAAAAAGAAGGGTCTTCATCAGATTAAGAGTTGATCTTTGGTTCTGTTAACATGATTCACTCAACAGATCCTTATGACAATCACAATATCAATCTTGATGAGCCTGAGTTCCCTATATCAAACAGAGGAATTAGAGGGAGTTCTAGAGGTCTGGGATACAGAGGAAGACGTGGATATACCAGAAGCCACTATAACAATTATACCCCTGCTAGAGCTGTGTATGCAGCAGAAACTCACGGTAGAGCCCTTCAGCAGGCTCAACCAAAACAAGCATATTCTTCCATGCAAGGTAGATTCAGTCCTGGAAGAATTATTATGGAGGATCGGTTAGAGGTTAAACCTTCTTCCCCTCAGCAAGTAAATAGACCTATTCAGTCTAATTTTCCAAGGCCAGGAGTATTTACAACTACTACCCCGATACAAGAGGAATCTACTTCCAAAGCATCAACTTCTAAGGAACCTAGGAAACCACATGTTCCTATTGGGAAACACAAACCTTTGAAACATTTGGCCCATGTACCGACCATGTTATCAATCCTAGATTCCTTGAATTTATCCAAGGATCTTCGGGAGGCACCAATTGAGGCTTTGTCAAGTCCTCAAGAATTCGCAACTGAAATTGCAGCGGCTGAAGTCTACTATGTGGAGAATGATCCTGTAGAATGCCATATAGTGATATCCTTTACAGATGAAGATGAGGATGATGTTGTGCATGGACATAATAGGCCACTGTATTTATCTGGAAAGGTCAATGATGTAGACCTCTGATGAGCTTTCATTGATAATGGTTCCAGAGTCAACCTCATCCCTATTCGTACACTTTGTCAATTGGGCCTCACTGAATATGATTTATCTCCTTATAATCTGATATTGCAAGGATATGATGAGAATGAACAAGAACATCTGGGCAAGATTACACTCAGACCCCAGTTTGGAGATCTTTTATCCAATTCAAATTTCATGGTTGTTTATCATGATACAGCCTTCAACATTTTTCTTGGAAGACCTTGGCTACATCAACATGTAGCCGTACCTTCGTCGTACCATCAACATCTCAAATATTGTTTCAATGGTCAAATTGGGACATTGTATGGTGATAAATCCCCATTCAAAGAATGTGAATCTCAATACATTGAGGTAGAATTCTATCGCATGAAGGGAAAGAAGGTATCCACAACAAAGGAGGTCACCAAAATTAATGCTCCGTATGGTTTGGAAAGGATTCCAGTAAACCCATTCACTAATGTGAGTACAGATTATGTGTTGCCTATCAGTGAAATTGACAGGATAAACCTAAATCCAAGTACTGTTATGGAATCTTCCATAATTTCAATTATTGCAATCAAGCCATACAACATGAGAGAAAGTGGTGATTCACCAAGAAATGATGAAAGATCAAATGGAGATGTATTTGTTTCATCTGTTGAAATCCAGCAAGTCTATACGTTTCCAACCAGGCCAGTAGAAGTTATAGAAATGTCAGAGGTGAATGGTGATGTTGATTCTCAATCCATTATCTCCTCTTTATTACCTAAGGAAGACCCTTCATCATCAATAGGGTCAGAAATGGAATCCTCTTATTCAAGATGTTCAAATTTTAACATCTTTTCTGATCATGGAAATTCAGCTTCATCATCTACTAGGCTAGTAGAAATAGATGAAGTAACACATGTTGAATAAGAAGAGTAAGATCTCAGGGATGCTCCTCCCGCATTTGAAGAGGGTATCTCTACCACTGTGGATAAACTCATAGAAATAAAACTAGGTTCAAAAGAAGATCCACCCCCCACTTTACTTTGTGCGGCCATGAACCTTGATGAAAAAGAAATGTATAGTTAATTTTTAAAGAAGAATTGAGATATATTTTCTTGGAAATATATAGAAATGCCAGGGCTTTATCCCGATGTTGTTACTCATCATTTGGGTTTGGGAGAAGAACATCAATGATTCAAACAAGCTGCAAGAATAACACCCCAAACTTGTACTTCCAAAAGTTATGCTGAAGTGGGTAAGATTATCGATGATAGCTTTGTCAGAGAAGTTCAATATCCCAAGTTGTTAGCTAATATTGTCCCTCTGAAAAAGAAGAATTGAAAAATTATAGTTTTCATTGATTTTTGAGATCTTTATTGGCATTGTCCTAAGGATGATTTTCTAGTTCCTATTACAGAACTATTAATTGATGTAACAGATGTCTATGAAGCACTTTCCTTCATGTATAGATTTTCATGATATAATCAAATCTGAATGGCTCTAGAAGATGAAGAATCTACAGCTTTTAGAGCACCTCAGGGTGTGTTTGGCTATCGGGTAATGCCCTTTGGCCTGAAGAATGCAGGTGAAACATATTAGTGTTCCATGAATTGTATCTTCAAACCCTTTTAGGGAAGTTTGTTGAATGTTATGTGGATGATTTTTTTGTTAAATCAGAACAATGTTCTAATCACTTGGCTGATTTGGAAGTCATATTCCAAAATCTTCGGAAACAAAATTTGAAGATGAACCCCTTAAAATGTACTTTTTGGGAAACCTCAGGAAATTTTCTCACCTTTTTTGTACACTATAGTGGTATTGAATTCGATACTGGGGAGACAAAGTCAATCATTGGTTTGTCACCTCCTCATAATTTTAATGAATTGAGAGGAATTCAAGGAATATTGGCCTATATTCGGCATTTCATTGCCAATTTGGCAGGAAAAAGTTTACCATTCACCAGATTGATGAAGAAGGGAATCACTTACCAGTGGACTGAAGAATGTCAAGAAGCATTCAATATTCTCAAGAAATATCTCTTGAGTCCATCGGTATTAATTCCACCTGTTGAAGGAATACCACTTATTCTTTATGTGAAAGCCTTAATGCGATCATTGGGAGCCTTCCTTGTTCAAAGGAATGATGCTGGGAATGAAAACAACCTTTACTATCTCAGTCAGACTATGCTTGAAGAATAAACCCAATATTCAAGTATTGAAATGTGCTACCTAGCGTTAATCTTTGCAGTTCATAAGTTGAGACACCACCTGAAACATCATGAGGTCAATTTGGTATCTCTCAATAACCCGCTCAAATTCATCCTTAGTCGTCCAATACTTATAGGATGTATGGAAAGGTGGGTATTTATTTTGCAGCAATTTGATATCCAGTATGTTTCTCAAAATGAAATAAAGAGAAAATATTTGGCTGATTTCCTTGCTGATCATCCTTCAGTAGAAGATACATCTTTATATACTTAACTTTTTGATGAGGAAGTATTCTCTATCCAAGATAATCATCAAATATAGGAAATGTAATTTGATGGTGCTTCTAGAAGACCAACAGGGAAGAAAATGGAAGATCCTAAATTTAAAAAAGTTGGGTTAGGAATTGTGCTCATTTCACCAGAAAAGGAAGTGCTACCCTATTCATTCTTATTGTGTGAAGGCGGTACAAATAATGAAGTAGAATACCATGATCTCATTATAGGATTGGAGTTAGCGCTTCAGGAACAAGTGAATCACTTAAAGGTGAAATGTGATTCAGACCTGGTAATCAAACCAGTCAACATGGATTATGCCATCAAAAAAGAGGAGTTAATCCCTTTGTATGATTATGTCAGAGATTTAATGGTGGAGTCTCCATCGGAACCAACATTTTCTCATGTCGTGCGATCAAAAAATTCCCAAGCTGATGCATAGGCTAATATAGCTACAACCCTGGAAATTCCAAATAGGGATGAGACAATCATTAGTATTGCCCACCATCATACAATTTCACCTTATGTTCAAACTAGAACAGAGGAAATCAATGAAATTAGTACCATTTCTGAACCATATGGTCATACTATAGGATGGATGACACCTATTAGGGAATACCTTCAAAATGGAACACTTCCACCAGATAGAGACAGAAAAGAACAAATCTGACAACGTGTGGTCAATTTTTCTCTTTATGATAGCCCAGATCGCCTAGAGAAAATTCTCTACGAAAGAGGTTTTGGTGGAATTATCTTCAGATGTATTGACGATGAAGAGACAATGGCTGTCATTAAAGAAGTACATGTTCGAGTCTATGGTTCCCACTAGTCTGGAAATAGACTATCTGATCAAATTAGAAGGATTGGATAATTTTAGCCTTCAATGATACGAAATTGTGTTGATTTCATGAAAAATTGTCATTCATTCCATGTACATGCTAAATTTATTCATCAACCCCTAGAGTTGATTCATACAACTAAATACTCATGGGCATTTTCCACATGGGGAATGGATGATATAGGACCTTATCCTTCAGTTACATCCAATCATTTTAAGTACATTCTTACTGCTATTGAATTCTTTTCCAAATGGGTGGAGGAAATACCTCTCAAATAAGTTAGTTCTAAAATCATTTTTAGCTTCATAAATTCTAACATCATTACCAGATTTGGTGTCCCTTATACCATATTCAAAGATAATGGCACAAAATTCTATTCATATGAGGTAAGGAAGTTGTATCAAGAATAAAACATCAAATCCAACCATTCATCTCGGTATCATGTAGCGGCCAATTGCCAATTAGAATCCTTCAACAAGACTCTTTCAAACATACTACAAAAGATGGTGGATAAAGATAAGAAATTTTGACCTGAAAAACTTTTTCATGCTTTATGGGCTTATCAAACCACCACCCTCACTACTACGCGGTCAACTCCATATTCAGTTGTATATGGAACAAAAGAATTCTTGCCTATTGAGGTTCAATTACCCTCACTCACGGTAGCCATTTTTGATCAGTCATCTACAGATGAACAATCTCAAAAGAAATTGGATGAATTGGAATGATTATATTAGAAAATATTGTGCACCTTTCACCACTTGTAAGTCTATCAAAATCTAATACCATGAGATTTCAACAAAAAAGTTCATCTTCTTTCATTTATTCAGGGAGAATTGGTATTGTTTCCCAAAACTCCAATGATACCAGGAATGAAACCTCCTAAGATGGAGAAAAAATGGGAAGAAACTTATTAAATACACAAGGTCTACTCCAATCAAGCATAATCATTAATTTCAATGGATGGAGAACTCTCCACGACTCCAACTAGTGAAAGATTTCTGAAGAAGTATTTTGTATAACTCAAATACATCATTCTGGTCTATGGATAAGACCTTAAACTATTCGCACCATCGTCCAACATTACGTTAAACTACGTCCCAATTGTCCTTACTACATGACATTAAGCTGCACAGTCCCCCTTTCATCCAACTTAACGTTAAACTATATTGTCCCCATTTTCGTTACTGCATGACATTAAACTGCACAATCCCCCTTTTTTCCAACTTGACGTTAAACTCTTTTGTCCCTATTGTCCTTACTGCATGACATTAAACTGCAGAGTCCCCCTTTCGTCCAACATGACGTTAAACTATATTGTCCCTGTCATCTTAGCTACAATATGCTAAACTGTACAACACCCTTATTTTCCAACATGATGGAAAACTATATCCACGTCCAACATGACATTAAACTGTGTCCCTATATTTGTCCTACATGACATTAAGCTATACTGCTCTTTCATCCTACATGACGTAAATCTAGAAAAAGTCCCTTAATACGTCCTACATGATGTTAAACTATATTTTGTCCCTGCTACATGAAACTAAACTGTTTAGCACCAATATTCCTCACTGCAAAAATTTAAACTGCATAATACCATCATAAGTCCTACATGACATTAAACTATACATCGTTAAGGTTTTTTCTACCTCTTGTTTCTCACACAGTGTTTGACTCACGTGATCTTAAAGTAAACTTCAACCATAACACCCTCTCCGGGCTGCTAACCATGTGTAAGTCCCGACACTATTTTTAGGTCATTGTCCTCAAGAGAAACTTGATTACAAATTCATTATTTAATCGAACTACGTGGACTTTGATCCTTGCCTTCTAGGCTGGGTACGTAGGCATCCTCCTGAGGTTCAAGCCCAAAATCAATCTCTTAACATCATTTCACCTCCATCTCATACGATGTTGATTCGTGACACCACCCCCAGAACCAATATGTTTTACATTGGTTCACCATCATCCTTACTATATGAAAATTAACTATTCACACTTTTTGTTTTGTACAACAATAAACAATAACATTATTTGAAACCCTCACCTGAGGGGGAATCATTATTTACATTGACCTCCAATCATGTTATATTCCAAAGACTACGTGCATACATGGAAATGAACGAAACTTTAAACTTGGGTCAAACCATCATTACTCTAAATTCCCCTTTCACCCTTCAAATGTACGAACCAAATCTGTACAAAGGGTATTTCAAGAACTATGTGCGGCTTGATTCCTATCCTTATGGGATATGTAGGAATGTTCAAGCATCCCTCGAATCTAGCCCCAAGTATTTAGGACTAACCTCAATTTTCACTTTCATTCCCTTAGCATAAAATACCCCTTGTGAAAACATGAATACAGTATAAAATCCCTGGTCTTCATTCACATCAGGTTTATAAAACACACAATGTGTATTCCTTATTATGGTCCGAGGTCTATGAACCTAAACTAAGATCTCCTACACTCTCATCCCACATGATGTTATACTGTATTTGAAGAACTACATTTTGGTTAATTCCCATCCTTATGAGATACGTAGTGAAGTCCAACAACTCAATTTCAGACCCAACCACAACATTATTATGGTTAGCTTTGGTCTGTGTATCACGTTTATGCATTAGACAATATTCATTTTCATGGGTCATAATCCTAACCATAAATACTTCATGATCTCCATAACCCTTTTTCTTGAATTTTGGTCACAAAATATATGATATCTGAGAGTTCTTTTGCCTAACTATGCAGAACGTTCCTTTAGGTGGCCTTTCATAAATAGTCTACATAACCGACCTTTCAGCCAAAAGATGCTATTATTTGACTATGCAGCTAATACCCTTAGGTGGCCATGCATAATTCAACCCCCTAACGGATTTGTTAAATATTGGTAACTTCATCATTGAGAGGAAAACCTCTTTTTTTCTTTATTTGTCTTAATGATAATATGTAGGGATCTACAGAAATAGTCATCCTTAACATATTTTTCCCATATTCTTTTTCATGATCTAAAAGTATTCAAGTCTATGGTTTATTTTTCCCTACCCTACGTTTGGGTCAGACCTTCACAGGGGTGACATTCATCCAATTATTTGATAATCTTGATTGAAAATATCATTTCCATATTCAAGTACCTCTTTCCATATAGAAGACTCTATGCTTTGGATAATTTGCATCTCCATAAACTTTCACTGGTTTTTTAGCAATAGAAAAGTAAAATTTCTGAGATTTCCTTTTCCTGACTATGCAGCACATGCCCTTAGTCGGCCTTAGATAAGTAGTCTACATAATGGACATGTCAGCCAAAAGATTCTATTATTTGACTATGTATTCAATGCCCTTAAGCAGCCATGCATAATTCAACCCCCTAATGGGTTTGTTAAATAGTGGTAACTTCATTCTTGGGAAATACTTCTTCTAATTCCTTTTATCCCTTTTTATATCATTCCTCAGATTCAACATTTCTTAAGTCATAGTTTACATTTTTCTGCCATACTTGAATATGGTAATATGTTTTCAGATAAATTATCAGGGAATTGAGTAAATTTTAATCCATTCGGTCAAAGATATTTAGGCCTTAAACATTATCATTTTTATGTCTGACGTGCATGCCTTTGAACTGCCCACAAAAGACAAGGGAAATCTGAACAAAATTCAAGTCCCATCTCAATAAACATATAATTTGTATGATTTAGGTAATATTGAGAAAATTAAAAGATTCAAAGTTTTTAGGTTTAATTTTATAATCCTAGAAAAAATCAAACTATGCTTACTAGTCCCTTTGGCTTATGTAAAAATTTAAAGCAGGTAGCAAAAGAAGGCATGCACAAATGATTGAAGATGAAAGTGTTTTTCATTTGATGCACAAGAGTTAGAAGGATATCCAAAGATTGGATTCTCTTCTCTTTTGGAAGAATTACAAGAGGCTATCAACATAAATCTTCATTTGATTTACAGCATCTCGAGCTTCATCAGCAGCTACTTGAAGCTCATGAACTCGACCAGCTTCACTCTTTTCAGCTTGATGGAGTGCTTTCATAGCATCTTCAATGTATTTCATACCATTATTTTGAACTCCTTCTAGTGAATTGTTAAGTTAGTCATGTTCCCTAGTAAAAACATCTAACTGTTGCTGAAGGTGAATATGATGGAAATATTTCTCCTTGATTTTATACTTTAGGTCCTTCAACATGGCAGCATGATCAACCTCAGCTCGGGACACCACATCCTCAAATTCGCTAATATTGGCTGACAGCCTTACTCTAGTCAGGTCTTGATGGTACCTCTGCTCCTGCTCCCTTCTTAAAATGACTTGTTTCACCACGGAATGGATCTCTTGATAACCAAAACCGCCAAGTCCCAACATGACGAACATGGACATGACGAACATGGATGGAAGTAGTGGGATCTTCAAAGATAGCTCTTCAAGAGGCACTTTAGATATGATCTTCCGTATGTTTTTCCATGCCTTGCGTCGTGAAAATTGGAGGGCCTTTTGTACTTCTGGGTCTGAATCAGCATCACTGTCACAGGGGGAAATATAATATGGGATTAAAGCACCTAGAGAAGTGCCATGTTCTACTCCTTCCCCCCTGACCCTTGTTATTTCAATTTCTATTCTCGTTGGGAAGGAGGCTGAGGCTTCACCTCTAGATCTATCCAATAAAATTGATGGCCCTGCATAGTCAATTGAATGTTTATGGTTAGTTTCAAAGGATAAAAAAAGTTGATTGGAAATCATGAAAATTAAGTGCAGCCACAAATATTTTTATCTATTACCCAGTGGTAGATCAGCAATAGAAGAAGGATCATCCACATCTTTCCTAGCTTCAACGTGATCATTAGGACGAGTTTGAGGAAGATCTACTGGGTTCAACTCCAATTTATCCAGTGTCTCTGCAATAGTAGGGATGTTTGTACCCCCTTCAGGCATTGGCCATTCGACAACTTGTTTAGATGTAACTACACATTTGATCCAATCACGGTCTGAGATGTAATAAGAAGATATTTTAATAGGACGAAAGATAACACTCACTTCCAAGATCTTCTAAATAACATGGTAATTTAACATGATCTAAAAAATATTCAAAAGATGCACCAAGTTCCATCATTTCATTCAATGTTATCTCAGATTCTTGGTTAGTCTCACTAGTGGGAGAATTAGATACGTCTTCTTGGCGACCTTCATGTTGCTGTCTTTGACCCCGGGCAATGTCTTCAGATAAAATTGCGATGTTAGTTGGAGTAGCCGCTAAATTTTCTAGTGCAGGGGTTGAACCTAAAGTATTACAGAATGAAAGTCAGTTGATGTTTTCATTCAACATTTTATGAAGAATTGATTAATTTACCAGAAGCAAGCTCTTCTCTCCTTGCAGAAACAAAGGGAATAGTACTAGGAACAGGCGCTGGCTCTTCTTCAGGAGCAGCCAAGTCAGCGTGAACTTGTGATTGTTCACCAGCACCCCCCGTCGTCCTCAAAGGAGGGTCAATCCTCTTCCCTAGAGTGGAAAGTGAATAATACCCTACAATCTCAAGAAGCATGAGAAATATTTTCATGGGTTAAGACCCATGACTATCCGAAGGACATAACTCAACTAATAAAGTGTTTAGATGTGTACTTCTTCCTTCAATGCTTTTGCCTCTTCGGCTTTTTGGGAGTGATGAAATCATCATCTCCAAATACAGGTATTAGAAAGTGAGAAGGCCTTTCTAATTCCTCATCCATTCCTTGCCGGTCTGGAGATACCTCACCCGGATCATGAGGAGATTCATTAGCCCCGATGGCAGTACCACCAGGGCTATACTGTGGTGAAGGAACCTCATCATTTCCTTTCTTTTCAAGCTATAGTATAAAGAAAATAATATCCTTGAGTAACAAAGCTTTGACTGAAATCAAGTTACAGAGAAAATAAGGAAAGAAACTTATATCTTCAGGAGCCACGTAATCGTGCCACTCCTCATCTATTGAAGCACCAATCCCCTCAATGGTGCCACAATCCATCATTTCTTTCACCCTCTTGGTGATAGGAATGGAATCATCAGTGGCATATATGATCATATCCAGCTCTCTGATGTTAGCCCGTACTTCATAGAGATTATCTTCGAAATAGATATCAGTAGAATCCCAAAGATTCCCTATTCTAGGGATGTGTAGCCTTTCGCATAAATCCAACCAGGAAGTTTAAGTATCACAATATAAACTCCTCCATGTCTGGACAACCTCTGGTTGTAAATATTAAGCATGTGAACCAGAAGGCTGCGAGGAGGGTCGTACAATCTTAGACTTAAGCTTGTTCCCACCTCCTGCAACTATAGATAAAGAATAAGAAAATGAAATTTGTTGCTTTATAAAGTAATGGTGATTATATTTCCTCAATTAAGTAACTCACTAGGAGTTGATGGAGTTGGTCTCTTGATTTTGACAGGAGGATTATATCTAGAATAAGGCCGCTTTGCAACATGTTGTGCCTCGTCATCCCCATCTTGGGAATCCAGCGAGTCATCCCTAGGTGAGGGACATTGTGAATCAGATCCGGGTGGGGAAGTGTCACCTTTTAGATGAGGGATTTATTTCTCTACAGTTATTTTGTTTTTCCCCACCCAATAAACCGAATGATTCAACACCCCTTCAGGGTATGATGTTATCCAGTTCTCGGTATACCATGTAGTCAAGTTACTCGTTGCTTTATCAACTGGTAGATCAAATATTTCCCTATTTTTCTCCATAGATTTTAGCAACCATAGTTTTTGGGTATCCATCAGATGGTGCTCTGACCTGACATGCACAAGAGGGGATATAATAATATGCTTCAGACACTTGAATTGGTGTATAAATCTGTATGGAGCATAGGCCTCACATATAATCTCTCCGTCAATCCTGGTGGCCAGTACACCGTCCCTGCAAGCCAGCATGTATGTCATCAGTTCCAGGACATCTAATCCATCATCAAAAAACCACCTAGTTGGTGGGTTTCCATAAGGGAAGAAATCGAATTCCTTGAACATGCTCAGCCTCACCTTCATATCATAGATATTGAGAGCTAACGGAGCGACTCCAGAAAATGCCAGCACTGATGGCCTGAAAGAACCTCTAGTAACCTGTACACCATTTTATACAACATAGGTCCTGAAATGAGTGGCGGTCCATCCCCAAAAAACTTGGAATGGTCCCACTATTATCAAATGAGACTTACCCATAAAGTCTTGGAGTAATCTCCTGTGAATCTTCACCAAAATGGGGGTGTCCAACCTAACCATTTTATTCTCAGCCAAATTGGCTACCACAAAGAAGGTCCCTGGCCTGACGCCTCCCTTCGAATCTCTGATTGGAAAAAGATAAATACTGAGCCATAAGTCTAAGAAGCCTACCAGATGGGTCTTTTTTGGGATTCTATGATCCACTTCGTACCCCCACATATCAAATTCTCCTGCTTCTTGAGTGGGCCAAAATGTGCCAGAAGCGCCCCTCTTCTCTACTTTGGGGAAAATAGTAGGATGAGTACAGTTGGTCCACTACCCCTCCTTCCTTGTTAGAAACATATCCATCCACTCTTCTGGATGAATATCCATTCTGGAATGAGTTTTGGAGGTCTTGTAATTCTTGAGCTTGTATATGATTTTCAATAATTCCTGATCCAAATCCGGAGTCTTCTCCAAATCATTCGAAGTCGCCTTGGGAGGGATGAATTCATCATAAATATCTCCCAATATTAGAGCCCCTGAGATCTTGTATACATCCCACAAAATGATTCCTACTTCTCCATGAGTTAGATGGAAAGAATTGGTTTCTGGGCTCTAGCGGAAGATTAGTTCTGGGACAAATTCATCATTCCTGTAGACATGCGTCTGCCTAGCCCAGACAGATTCATATATTGAAACTCTTTTCAGATCCTCGAGAAACTCTGCAAAGGTTTTTCGCACCCAATATTCCCACATCCAAGTTGGCTTCACACCTCTTCTAGGACAGAAGTCCCAACTCTTCTTCCAGCCTTTAGATTGATCCATCTGAAAACTTCAGAAGATTGAAGTATAACAATGTGGTTGCAGCCCAGGCTTGTGAGGTTTCAGATCTAGGGAATAAGGGCTATGATGCATTATATAAGTCTTCTCCACTATTCTAGTATTTACAAATGATCATCCATTGAGATATTTTCTGAAGCAAAATTGGTGTAAGTCTGAAACCAAGAATGCGGAAGATAATTCTTTGCCTCTGGAATGTTGACTTCTTGTAGATGACCATGGCCTTACAGAGGCAAGTAGATGCTCTGTGGAAAGTTAAGATGATAATTCTTCAAGTACTTGGCCAAATCTGGAAGAGTTCTATAGCTAATATCATAGTAATCATGGCCAACAATTTTCATCATGTCATCAATCTTCTTGCTTTCCAGTTCATCATCCATTCCAATTCTTATAGTAGCCAATGAATCTACACAAAGGTTGAAGAATTAACTCTTAAGTAAGTTAATTTTTCATAAAATTTGTATATAAAAGTGAACAAATGGATAAGGCATTAAGGAGAGAAAGTCCAAATATTAGAGCACAAGTCTCATCAAGTCGCGTAGGTTTTGGCGCGTAGGTATCACCGTGCAGGTCAAAATACCTCTGTAGAAGCGCGACACAAAAAAAGTAATGAAACTGCAGAAAATCATCAACCTGCTCGATGAGAGAAACATGTGCGACGAGAGCTAAGAAGCGTTCAAATCCGGGTTCATTGCACGAGAATGAGGCACATATTTATAGGGAAATCCATAACCCTGTGTACTGAGGCCTCCGCGGATTGCACTTGCGCGCCGCTACCTGCACGCTCAAAACTTGCGCGCTATTTTTTCCTTCATTTTCTCCTTTAACTTAGAGTCAAATCCTCCTTCATTTTGGATCTAACACTGATGGGGGACTCTTGTTGATGCTCCTTTCCATCATAGAGTCCAACGAATGAAATGGTAAATACCATAAACACAAAGTGATTAATCCTTGTAAAAAAAATCTAAAATCGATAAAGGCATGATCAGAGATATATTTGAGCATGGTCCGCGCAAGTTACAAGATGGTTGTGTAGGTATACCTGCGTGCCCTATTTAATTTTCACCCAAGGTCTTCAACAGCCTATAAATACCCCTTCTGGTCCCCCAATTTTGGGGACGAAAAATTCCAAAAGTCAAATTTGAGCTCCCGGTGCCCTAGTCTCCTCTTGGAGTCTTCCAAACACTTCTAAGGTAATTTCTTACCTAGAATAGAATATATTAAAAGAGGGAACAAGCCCTAAGTGTTGAAATTCATCAAAACCTGCGTGCCTAAGTGTCCATCACTTATAGAAAATCGTCACACTTGCGCGCCGCCTTATCCTTTCAACAGAACCTGCACGCCACCTTTTCAGAAGCCTTTAGAGATGATACTAAGGGCTTGAGAAAAGTCTTACCTCCCATCCTCTCAACCAATACAAATTCTTTAGCCACATCAGTCTATAACTAATGAGCACCTAACTTTTGAATGTAGGTCCAAATGTATATAGAATCATTGGATGTTTTCGGTTCTACGAACAAACACGTTAGAAAACCGATTGGAATGTTTGAACCTTAAGCAAACATGGTCATCCCCATTTCAAGAGGAAACAATACTATGTAATATATCTCTTTATTTTATCCCATAAAAAATACACTTTTAGATCTGTATACATATTCATACTTCAAGGATGGATAAACAATGATGAACACTATACCACATCCAAAAGATCCTTAAAGTATGATATTGATGAGACACATACTCAGTTATTGATTATTACCATTCAATCATGTTAATGGTTGAATTCAGGAACATTACTCACCTTGTTCTATAATCCCACATCTTCCTCACATGCCTTCTTAATCCTCTCATAGATTGATTGTTGAACATTTATCTGAGAAAGATAAAATATTTTTCATTTCATCATGATTTCAAGATCCATCTTATATAGATCCATAATAATTGGATATATTTTAATTCTTCTTTCATCATAGATAAAATTGGATGGTTTTTCCATTTCATCATAAATAAAATTGAATGGTGTTTCCAACTCAGAGCATTAGCCACCTTATTCATATTACAAGGGTTGTAATGTATGGATAACTCAAAATATTTGATTAAATACAACCATATTATATAAAATAAATTAAAATATTTATATGTAAAAATAAACTTCATTCTTTTATGATTGGTATATATATCTTACCTTTCACTGTACATATAATTCCAACATATTTTCAACAAAAAAATTTCTGCTACCAAATCCGAATCATGAGCTGGGTAATTTTTATTATGAAACTTCAATTGAAGTGAGGTATAATCTATCACTATTGTATTCATCCTATTCCCTTATTAAATGTATCATTACAGTTTAGAATCCCTTTTACATTATAGGGTAGTGAATCCATAGGTGCACTGACCAAATTTCTCTTTAGTTCATTGAAACTCTCTTAACATTGATATCTCCAAAATAACATAACCCCCATCCATGTAAAATTGGTGAGTGGATTAGATAGTCATGGGAAATATATCATAATGTTTAGGTAGTGTATGATCCCAACTTTTTCCAAGTATGCACCTCTTTGAGTTTTCGTTGAGCCTCAGTGGTAAAGTTTTGTTCCAAGATAGAGAACCTTGTTTACGAAAATGACCTAAAATGTGGGGATTTTGGATTGTTTAAAATAATGGATTCTAGGTATAAATTGTTCAAGTGTTAGCACATATTCATGGTATGTTGAAAAGATTTTAAGGTCATTAGGTTTCTTTAATAAGGAAATGGGATGAAGAACCATCTGCAAAAAAAATTAATGTCATGTAAATGGATTATACATCATGTAATGTTTGGCTGGTTTTAATATTCAGATGAGGTGACATCTTTTCAGAGTATCCCATAAAAAATAAATACATGGTGTGTAACTGAGTAACATGATTTTTAATTATATGACAACTTATTTTAAAGTTTTTCTTGTGGTTAATTTTTCCATTCACCCACATTCAGCATTCTCCTCTCAAACTAAAGAAACCCTCTAGGTGGTTTTAGAATTCCAACCTTCCTTTTAGATGTAATTATTGTGTGATCAATCTCGGGTAAGTTATTTTGGTCCATATTTCCCTTCTCCAACTTATTTATTGAGACATTGTGGTGTAATCCAATGACCACATGTGTTGTTTGTTTTGACCATAAATAGTTTTGATCAAGGATCCTTATTATGATAATCTACACCTTCTTCCCAATGGGTGTTTTCCATTAGAAGCATTTTTTGATCGGCAGGTAAAGGTATGGGGTCTAAAAATTTACCCTTTGGTTTAATAATTATTAAGTATGTGCAATATTTCAATTTCACCAACATATCATGCATTGAATAAATTGAATGAATAAATTGAATTGTTCATTGGAGTCCCTTTAGATCCAATTGGTTATTGACCTGGACTGTGAGTACTGTTTGGGTGAGAGAACCCTTTAAATTAAATTATTTGTTTAAATTTCTTAAATATTGTTTAGCATTACACGGATTGTGGGTGGTTTCTTGATATAGTTTCACCTTGGTTTATCTTGTTTACTGAGATAACATGCATGTTATTGGTTATGACCAATTAATATATGAAATGTGTAAATGATAGTTAAATGATAATTTCCTTAATTAACCATTGATCCATATAATGTGATATTATGATATCCTTATTTATATAAATTGGGATATGATAAAATGATGTAATTTTTATATAGGGAATTGGCCTAGTGATAAATGTTTTAATGATTAAATATTGGGATTGGACTAATGACACATGTTCAAAGGATGATGTATTTCGAGTGTCCTAGTTTACATACTAAAATGATTGTATTGCGGGATAGGCCCAATGATGTATGATGAAATGATTATATATACAAAGTTATCTAGATTAAATTATGAAATTATGATATAGAAGGGTTTATATATATTATTATGTTATACATTTTTTATATGTTTATGGTTAGAATGATTGAAATAAATATAGATAGGCATTCTAGAATGGTATCGAGGAAGGTTATGTTACCATAGTTATATGGGTATGGTTGGAATGGTTGTAATACATGCTCAGAGATATTCAATAATGTTACCAAAGTAGGTTGATGTGGTTTTAATTTAATTGCTTATTTAATTAATACACCTATATATCTTATTATTTCATTACCTGGTTAGCAGACTAGTTAGTTTATACATGTTAGTGTTGACATACTAATTTTTATTCACACCCTATTTGGGATGTTATATGGTACCCTAGAATATGACTTGGATTTAGGTTTGCATAAGGGAAAAAGACCTTGTTGTTGATTGTTTTCTTACTATATGAGTTTTAGTTGTGAGATGGGACCAACATGGGATTCAGGACTGGGGACTGTTGAGTCTTAATTTTATAATTCTACTATTGTTCTTATATTATATCTAGCAATAAAGTTCATTACATTCCATCACTTCATTAAATTATTCCTCTATTTATTGGATTGTTTAGTTGGATTCTATTACTGGTTTCTAATGTATTATATTATCTCATTTATTTCCACAGACGTGTATTTATTTATTGTAATTTGGATATTTTCTTCAATGCTGTAACCTTTGAATATAGGGGGTATAGTCTCCCCAATATACTTATCACACCCCCTCTACTAGTGGATAACCTCTAGTATATGTGGATTCATGCTTGAGGTCTCATAGCGGAACCTTTTTAGCCAAGTGGGAGAGTGCCAGATCAAGGGACGTTACAATTTGATAGTAGTGGCATGATTTCTTTTTATATTTCAGTACTATTTGGGAAATGTAGAATAAAGACTGGGATATTTTAGGTCTGGTTAATGAGCTTGTTCATGGGAGTAAATAACCCATGTATGGAGGCAAATATGAGTTGTCAAGGATGATATTTCTGTTTGTACTCTTTGATTTTTACTGTTGAAGTTATTTCACCTAGAGTGATTCACATACTATGTTAGGTTGTTAATCTATGATATTTTTTGTTATAAAGAGTTATACATTTGACCTAGTATGGTTCAATATGAGTAGTCATGCATCATAATGGGTATATTTGGATATATTAACATACATTGTTCTTGACATGTACATTTTTATTTTTCATTTGATATATAATTAACTTTGAAACATGATATGATATATCTATAGAACTTAATAAAATAAATGAACTATTATGACATGCTAAAACACTTTAAATACAAGATTTTATAGACTAAGAGTCAATAGTTCTTTGTTTCTATCTTTTGTTGAGGTTGACCTTGTTTTAGCTAGTGTTCTTAGGATCATGTTTGTATTGTAGAGAAAATTCCTTCTCATCATCTTAGAGTTGAGTGTTAGGAGAGTGGAAATCATCCCTCTCCTAACATAGATGGACAAGATCTTCTTGTAGTTCTTGAGGATCATATAGATGTTCATCTTTGCAACCGTTTCTTGATGGTCATGAAATATATGGAATGAGATCATGTTCACACCATGCCTTCAATGTTTGAGCTGACAAGAGAGTTTCATCTACAATATCTACCTATATTCACTAGGGAGGGAGGCTCCCATGTATTTTATTTCTAGATTGAGTAAGTATAGACAAACTATAAGCATCTTGATACTCCCACAAATAGGAAAGTGAAGCTTGCTGCATATATTCTTTAGGGACCAACCAAGAATTGGGGAGATATTATAGAGAAGGAATGGGATCATAAAGATTTATCAAGGAAGGAAATTGAGATTATGTTCTTGGAACATTTCTTTCCCAAGTCATTGAGGGATGATATGGTTCATGAGGTAATTCACATGACACAGAAGGGTATTTCAGTATTGGACTATGCTGAACATTTCATCGACCTACAACACTTTGTGCAACCTAGGGATTCTAGTGAGATCTCTAATGGAAGAATTTTTTTAGGATGGTATTTGTTATGAGTTCATGTTTCAGGTGAACATGTTCCACCTAAGTTGTTTTTTTGATGTGATAATCCAAGCACTCATCACGGAAAGAAATATGAGAGGGGCTATAAGTAGCGGCCAAGATGTTTCAGTAGGGAAAACTATAAGCTATTATTATAGTGAAGAGAAGTATCTTTATGATAGTTTTCACCAGGGAAACAATTGTCACAAAAGCTATGGAAGTGGGAAGCTATCTCAAGAACACGTTCCTTTATAATGCTTTTAGTGTGGTATGATGGGTCACAAAGGATCTCATTGTTTGTAAATCTCTTTGGAGTTTCATCTTATCAAATATTGTGCTACCTAAAGATTATTAGTATGGGAATGCAATCAAATAGTAGTGGAAGGGGAATATAAAAGGTACCCGAGTCTAGGAAGGACTCAACTATGCCTTAATATGTAGGTGGCTAGAGTTCCTTGTGATTTCCTGGTTGAGGCAAGGGACGTGGTACCCCTATGCAGGAATGGCAGTAAAAAACATAGGTTATATCTAAGGGGAGTCATACTAGATCCTAGGGTAAAGGGTCTAGTTAGCTGCATGTTATATAGTTTACTCTAGCTTGTGTGGATGTTGGACCATCTACTGCCTTAAGTATGATTCTTGTTTCTTCTACCATTTAAAGTGTTTTTAAATAATTTAGTTTCACATTCCATTTTTATCCACTCTTTTTGTAAATTATTTGGGATTGTATGTTCAAATTTTGAATGATGTTTTAACCATCGACACACCATTGGGAGTGAAATCAAATAATATCAAATGTTGAAAGGCATGTTCTCTAGATATTACTGGTTAATATTTCTTTTGTGAACCATTTTTGATATAAATGATAGGATTCAATTTTATTCTAAGTATATATTGGTTATTTATGAACCCGATACATATCTCCTGTTACTTAAGGATAATTATCATTTTATCTCCAGAAGGAGGTAGTTATTCACACTAGGCTGAGTGGGATATTCAGGCTAGTCATATAGGGCCAATTCAGTGCAGATTTGATTGTCCCAAGACACAGATAGCCATTATTACTCAAGATGTTATTGGAATGTCGCATGATTATTATCCTCTAAAGGTCTACCATTTTTTGGATATCTCTCTTGAAGAGTTATACAGATTACCGACCGAGCGATAGATTGATTTTATAATTGAGTTGGTGCCAAGAGTAGAGATATCATATATCCTGACTTATATAATGTCACCAACAGAGCTTTGGGAGTTGAAAGTTTAGTTAGAAGATCTGTAAACTAAAATTTTCATATTTCCTAGTACATCCTCTGGGATTCTCCCATTCACTATTCCAAGAAAGATCATGTGTCTTTATGCTTATGTTTTGATTATCATAGATTGAACTAGATGATGGTCAAGAACAAATGTCCCCTTCAATGTGTTGATGGTGTCATCCATTATCTATGATGTGCTAAGATATTTTCCAAGATCAATATGAGATTAGGATACTATCAATTGAGGGTGATGCCATTATACATTTCTCATACTAGATTTTTGAGTAGTTATGGATTGTATAAGTTCATAGTGATGTTTTATGGTTTGACCGATGCACTGGTGATAATCATGGACTTGATTAATATGATATTTTATTATTTTTTGATTGGTGTGTGGTGGTTTTTGTTGAAAATATATTAGTGTTCTCTCAGTCAGAAGATGATTATAAAAAACATCTTGAAATAATTTGGAGTACATTGATAGGGAATCAAATTTATAGAAATCAAACCAAATGAAATTTATTGATTAAAAAAATTCACTTCTTAGGCCATTCCATCTTAGAGGTAGGTTTTTTAGTGGACATAGAGAAGGTTTCCTAAATGGTATCTTGGGATCAACCCAATAATTTATATGATATTCCAAGCATTATTTGTTTAGTATGTTAATATCAGTGCTTTATCCAGGACATTTACCATTTAGAATCACCAATATCAGGTCTGAAAAAAGGGAGAAAATTTGTTTGGTCTGATACATGCAAGAGAGATTCTAAGGAGATGAAAGGCCGGATGACCTCAACACCTATAATCACTTTACCTGTGATGGGTAAACCATATAACATGTACTATGATGAATCCTAATTTGGACTTGAATTAGTTCTGATGAAGGAGGATCAAGTGGTTTCTTATGGATCTATAATGTTGAGGCTGCATGTGAGGAATTATCTTACTCATGACCTAAAGTTATTATCATTGGTATATACCATGAGATGCTAGAGGAATTATCTTATGTATGAGATTTATGTGGTACACATGGACCACAAGATCGTTAGGTA
Source organism: Viscum album (assembly GCA_963277665.1). Taxonomy (NCBI): domain Eukaryota; kingdom Viridiplantae; phylum Streptophyta; class Magnoliopsida; order Santalales; family Viscaceae; genus Viscum; species Viscum album. The sequence continues at coordinate 2,014,689,128 of OY728130.1, read as the reverse complement.
CATATTTTATCAGTGGGACCTAATCATTCTTCAAATCTGGTGGGCTGAGTATCTATGATCTTTCGACATTGATTTGGATTATACATTGATAAAGGGATTTTTTTTTCAATGCATAAATATGTAAGATTTAAATGGAGGTAGTGGAAGAGTCTTTCGATGAGTAGAGGCCAATGGATCACATTGCAGACATTAATCTAGGTGTTTTGGAGTCTTATGGGTGAGTAGTGTTGACCTCAACATATATTATACATGTGTTTCTGTATTGAATTATTTCGAATAAGTTATCTGATACAAAAGTCATAGTTTTGAGAGACAACTTATATGGTGTGGACATGCCATCATGTTGGTATCATGGTAGTGAAAATTATCTTCTTTTCCATGGAGGAGTATGGGTTCCTATAGGATTACGTGAGGATCGGATGAGGGATTTTAATGCTTCTATATAGTTGGCACATCCTAGTTTTAAAAATATCTATTGTGATTTCCAGAAACAATACCGGTGGTCTGGAATGAGGAAGGAAGTATCAGGATTCATGGATAGATTCTTCACTTGTCACCACGTGAAAGTTTATCTTCAAAAGATAGCTGGTATTTTGAATCTCATTCCCATTTCTAAGTAGATATGGGATTAGGTCACTAGGGATTTTGTGATAGTATTTCTGAGGTAAAAATTTAGGAATGATGTGGCATGGGTTATAGAAGATTGAATTATGAAGGTAGAATATTTTTTCCTATCAGGGAATCCTTCACAGTTGATGATTTGGGCAGTCATTATGTGAGCGAGGTAGTTCAACATCATGGTGTTCTGACGATTATTGTTATATATATATATATCCCCATTTTCTAATGTGTTTCTAGAAGGGTCTCTAAAAGGATATTAGATGACATGTTATTTTGAGTATGAAATATCATAACTAGACTAATGGTCAATATGAAATTACTATTTAGGTTATGTAGGATATGTTATGATCCCATGTTTTGGATTTTGGTGGTTCTTGGGAGAAACATATAGAACTCATGGAGATTTCATATAATAAATGATTCCAAAAATCAATCCAAATGGATAATTTTTATGATTTTAATGGAATTATATTCTATTTGACTCTTTTCTACTATGAGGTAGCTGAGTTAGTGGTTTTTTGGGATAGTCTCCTGCAAGAGACATCTGAGAAAGTTCAGTTAATCAGATAGTGGTTGGTGACCACACATAGGAGTTGAGAATATTATAAGAACCCTTGGTGATGACATTTAGAGTTTTAGTTTGGTCATAATGTTTTCCTTGAGGTGTCACCTATGTTGTGGAAACTCTGTATCATGAAATTGGGAAAGCTAGTTCCTAGGTTTTTTGGGACATTTGAGATAGTGGATAGGGTTGGTCCATTGACATATTGTTTATCCCTTCTATAGTGAGACAGTTCAATGAATGATGTTTTCCATGTGTCACAACTTCTGAGATATTATCTAGACCCTTCTCATGTGATAGACATAGAAGATGTAGGGATTTTTTTTGATTCATCCTTTGAGGATAATCCAATAAAGATTTTGGAACATAGTGATAAGTATCTATGGGGTAGTACTATACAATTACTTCAGTTATAGTGTCATCATGGGTGAGTATAGAAGGAGACCTAGGATAGGGAGTTTAATATATGATCATAGTGGACAAAATTGCTTTTAGATACCTCATAGTGATGATTATACTAGCTTAGGGATGAGTGGTTATATAATGGGGAGGCTATAAGATCCCCTTTTTTTCTAGGAATGCCCCTATTTGAGTTTTCATTGAGTCTTGTTGGTCAAATATTATTCGAATATGGAGAGAATTGTTTGAGAAAATGAACTAATGTTTCAGGATATAGAATTTTTTTGAAAAAATGAATTCTGGGTGTAAATTGGTCAAGTGTTACCACTTATTCTTGGTATGTTGAGAAGAATTAAATGGGGTTCATGTTTCTTAATATGAAAATTGGTTGAAAAAACCATGTTATGAACTTTTAGACATTACGTAAATGGATTATAGGTCTTTTAATGTTCATATTATTTTAATATTTAGTTGAGGTAATTTTTTTTCAATGTATCCCATTAAAAATAATTACATGATGTGTTACTATGTTACATGACGTGTAATTCACAAACCTTTTATTTTAATTTTTGCCTTGTGAATTAGTTTTCTATTCACTCACATACAACACTTTCTTTTGACCTAGGGAAACCCTGCATGTGATTTTGGAGTGGCAACCTCATTTCCAGACATCCCTCTTGTGTGATAAATCCCAGGTAAGTGTTTTTGGTCCAATTTTCCTTTCTCTAACTTATTTCCATAAATTTTTTTATGTAATCACTTGACTGTGTGATTTTTTGGTGATGATCTTGATCGGTTTTGATTGAAGATCCTTTTTGTGACCATCCACACCTTCTTCCTTATGGTATTTTACAGTTGGAATTGTTTCTTAATCATCTATTAAAAGGAAGGGGGTCTAAACCTTAACCACATGGTTTGATAATTGTAAAATATGTGAAATACATGAAATTTAACCAACATATAATTCAATGAATAAATTGAAATAATGAATTGAAATGTTCCTTGGAGTCTGTTTGGAACAAATTGGTCATTGAACTGGCTTTTGACTACCATTCGGGTGATCAAAGCCTTGAAAATAAATGTTTTTTAAATGATTTAATGTCTGTTATTCATGACATGGATACAGATTGTTGCTTGATATTGTTTCGCCTTGGATTGGATTGTTTATTGTGATAACTGTATTGTTATTGGTTATGAAAAAAATATATATGAAATGTGTAAATTAAAGTAATATAGTAATTTTCATAGGTAACAATTAAGACATATGATGAGATGTATTGTGATATCCTGGTTTCTATGACTTAAGTTGTGATTAAATGCTGTAATTCGTATATAGGGTTTTGGATTAGTGATAAATGTTGTAATACTTATATAGCAGGCTTATCCCAACTAAACATGCTGAAATGATGATAATGGGTGTGGCGAAATTGATATGCTGAAATGATTATATAGAGGGCTATGCCCAGTGACACATGATGAAATTTTTTTATAGTGGGATTGTCCCAAATTAAATGCTAAAATGCTTATATAGTGGTTTTGACCTATATTGTTATTTTATACATTGGTTATAAGGTGATGGGTAGCATAGTTTTAAGAAATGCCCAGAGAAATTCTGAAAGGGTGCCAAGGAAGGTTATGCTAACATGGTCATATGGTTATGGTTGGCATGGTTGTGAGACATGTTCAGATATATTATAATATGGTGGAAAATAATGTTAATGTGGTAGTAAATTAATTTCGTAGTTAATTAACAAACAATTTTATAGTATTATTGCACACATGTTTATCAAACTTGTTTGTTTAGACATGGTGGTGTTGAACTTATGAGTTTTAATCACACCCTATTTGAGTCGCTATATGGTACCCAAGCTGATTACTTAGATTCTAGTTTGGACAAGGGAAAATGACATTTCTATTGGGTTTTTTATTTCTAGATGAGATAGAATTTGGATATGGTACCCACATAGGGTTTGGGATTGGGGACTATTGAGTCTTTATTTGAGTATGATAATATTTTGTTGTATTATATATAGCATGAAATTTAGTTACATTCCATCATGGTATTAAATCATTCCTTTATTATTTATTAGATTTTTCAATTGGATTCTTTTTTTTTGGTTTCCACAAAATTATATTGTTTCTTTTATTTATACACTCTAGTATTTATTACTTAATATATTGCTTTTTTTGTGTGTTGTATACTCTAAATCTAGGGTTTATAGTCTCTCCACTATACTTATCACACAGCCACTGCTAGTCGTAATCCTCCGGTATATGAGGATTCTTGCTTGGGGTCTCGTATGTAACCCTTTATGGCCATATGATAAAGTGTCAGATCAGGGGGAATTACATGTAGTATCCGACCAACCCAAGAAAACTAAAGATTTCACTTCCTATGGCTAGTCTAGGCCATTTCTCAATAACTGCTATCTTTTAAGGGTCTAATGATATACTCTCACATGAGATTATATTAACCAATAATTAAACCTTCTAAATCCAAAATTCACTATTGGTAAAATTTGCAAAGACAATTTTCTATCTCAGGGTATTTAGTACAATTATAAAATGTTCTTAATTCTCTTCCTTCTATTTGAATATATAATAATTTCATCTAAAAATACAACCAGAAATAAAATAAGGTAATATCCAGAGACTCAATTCATTATATCCATGAAGATAATATGATAATTGGTATGAACATAAGTAATTAATATGAATTCATAATAACCATACCTCACATAGGTGGCCATCTTGGGTAAATCATACTTCTTGATCCTTAGCTGATGATATATAGATCAAAGATCAATCTTGGATAAATATAAAGCTTCTTATTATTGATAAAAAATAATCAATATGGGGTAGAGGATAATTACTATTAATAATAATTTTTTTATGTTCCCAATAATCAATGAAAATACCCATTTACCCATTCTTCTTCTTAACAAAAAGAATAGGTGAAACCCATAGAGAAATACTTGGATAAAATAATACCTTATCTATATTCTACTAGAGTGTCATTTTAAATTCGTAAAACTCAATAGGGTATATTCAATATAGATTATTTTAAATAGGTGTAGCACTTATTATGAGTTCAACTGAAAACTTGACTTCATGATATGGGTGAAGACTAAGAAAGTCTTCAAGAAAAACATCCACATATTCCTAAAAATAGGCACATTTTTGATGCTGAGATTCTCCCCAAGAATTTGTGATAAACATACATAATGAATAGGAAGAAAAATCATATAATGGAATTAATTTCAATTGGGTAGTAAGGTTCCTATCTTATTGATAGATGATTGAAGTTTCATTTGGAATATTAAATGGAACTTATTTTCCTCAACAATTGATATAGGATCTATAATGGGAGAGACAATCCATCCCAAAAAGTATGTCAAAGTTAAATAGTGGGAGAATAAAAATATTTTTAAGAAGAACAGTTTCATAAAATTCTATCGGAGAGTAATTTATGACTTGAGATGTGGCCATCCCACCATTAAAAGTTTTCACCACCAACTCAATATCTATTAATTGATGTGGTGATATGATACCCTTAGAAAATTCCTTAGATATAAAATAGTAGTAAGATACAAAATAAATTAAAACTTTTAAAAGTATAGATTGGATGATAAGGGTACCTTTCAACATGTAATTAGGAACATCCATGTTTGCTATAGTAATTGAATAATCTTCACCTTCCCCCTTCTCTTATTTTGTGGAAATTTCCATTGATGTTTGGGGAATTTGTTGAAATAGTTCACTATATCATTACTGTTAAAGCATTATACATTTATTTATTATCCCTTACCCTTGAATTAAAGATCATGGTGAGCTTTTTATCCATATGTGAAAAAATAACTTTTCTTTTATGTCTGCACAAATGTGTTTCCTTTCACAAGAATACATGTTCTAGAATTCTTCTTTATCTATTTTCCCTTATCCATTTTTTGATATAATTTTATTATCGTAATTTTCTTCAAATACAAAAGACATGTAGAATTAATTATCTAACTTTATAAAACATAATATTATATCATCATATGATGATTATGGTTGTGTGGCTTGTTCCCTTCAAAGGACGGGCTTTTACCCATTAATGAAATAGTCAATATTATTCTATGAATTATATACACAGTCCAAAACATTAGTTAATTAAATTTTAAAGTTATTTTCATAATTAGAAACACTTTCTTATTTCTTTTGACTTATAATCAAGAATTTTCTATCCGTATATGTTAATTTTTCATGAGGAATATATTTTTACAAGAAAAGTTCCTTAAAATGCTTCCAATCCATGCTCGTTATTTCCTCCTCATACATTGTGTTTTGAATCAATGACCAACATTGATCCACATACCATGAAAGACAATAAAATTACATAACAAACTTGCCTCTTTGATTACTTCCAAAAGTGAGAAATATATCATCTAAGGAATATATCCATTACTCTTCTACAAATGGAGTTGTAGTTCTATTGAAGGATAGAGGATGGAGATGCATGAAGTGGACTTACATTGTTACTCCACATTGTGGATATATAGGGTAATCCATATAAGAAAGGTTACTAGCCATAAAATAAGTTATCTACCCCAATATAGTTATACTTTTTTCATCTCTAGCAGTATCTCCATCTCAAGTTTCATTTTTACTCATAGGAGGGAAATCCATATATGGAATACAAGCGTTGATATGGGTTACATTCCTTCCACTAGGAACAATTCTTAAATAATATAACACAATATCTTATATAGAAATTTATTATTTCAAAACTAATAAAACAATTAGCATAAATTGTATATTTATGTACGACTAATCTCAAAAATCAGAAAATTGTATTTTTTGGAATATTCTAAAGTTTTTTCTTAGGTTTAGAATCTATAATTTATGTATTTCTAATTCCAGTTCATATGGTTTTTTAAATACAATGATACCAACTATAAATAATCAAACCCTAGAATCCTAGCTCTAGTTATTATATTATTACATTGTAAGTAAATACAATAAATAACATCCTAAAAGACTGAATAGTTTAGTAGTATTTTAAAACTAGATACATACATGAATCACACATTACATTTGAAAAAAATTAATTAAAACATAGTATTTTTTATATAATATTTATTTTCTATGGTATATCATTGGATATAAATCATAATACATTTCATGGAGTCCTAGATAAAGGAATCATAAGAGAACGATAATATTGATGTTCAGTAAGGGAAAACATACAACAAGAGCTAAATAAAGAATGGATAAATGGTTATAATATAATTACACATAAATAATCACATGAGTTTGTAACTTTTCCATTAATATAAAATCTATTCAAAAAACAATAACTGATTTTATAGTTATGGAATTCATAATTCCATACATCTGAACATACCATCAAGAATTTATACCACAAAATCTAAAAATACCGCCAAGGCCTTATGCCAAGACATCTATATAAATGGGAAATGGCATGGTGATGTACAAAATATATTTTGTCTCATGATACCTACCAATGCATCATGAGGTTGTATAATTTTGGGAATAAAAAACCAATAATAATTTTAATACACTAATCAAATGAATTAAAATATAACTTAATCAACATTCCTTAAAAATGAATAACTATCTATAATGTAATAACCAACAAAAAATATCAATAATTTACCTAGTCCGACTAATCATAAAAAATATAAATAATTATTGTGGATGGAATTATTATAGTATATTTTAAATATAAGGTTGAACAACATATGATTATATATATTAAAATACTTTAATAAGACCACTAGAGAATATCTAGAAGAAAATTCCCCTTTCACTTTGAAACAACTCATTTAGAGTATAAAATGATTCATAAATATTATGGAAAATATATTTTTTTGGAATGGTACATTGTAAAATAGTAAATTATTCTTCAATTAAATGATTATTCATGATGGTGGGAAATTACGTTCATGCCATATAAGTTAAAAAACATTCCTTCCATACTCTTCTAAAAAAGGTCAAAATATACCACATTTGGAAATGAAAATAAGATTGATTTTATTTTTTAAAAAGTTTCAAATGGGAGAAAAATTCATTAATAAACCATTTAATAATATAAAAAACTCCATTTTAGGAACTTTATGTAAAATATTGACATGTAAGGGAAATATTCATGATCGAGTAACAAAACAATGTTATATTTCATTAAAAACATTATTTCAGTATCTTGAGTACATAAAGAGATGAAGTGAAAGGAAAAATTTTTATTTCTAGAAATAACTAGAGAAGAATAAAACATAATGGGTATAATATATTAATATCAAATAATTCCCCTAATAAATATTTATACATAACAATCCCTAATAATTTCAAGATTAAGAAATAGACCCTTACCATAGGTTCAACTTTTTTATGTGTAGCGACCCCAAACCTAGGGTGCCTAATGAGACATGATATACTTAACATTTCTTTACATCATTTTACAAATTAAATATCATGTCCCATTACTACAGAAGATCGCGAGGCTCAGGATTCTGGGAAACCAACTGCTTCTGATAAACTTCATTAGTACAAACCATGCCTTAAAATTTTAAAACAAAAACGTTGGGTGAGCAACTATGCCCGGTAAGGGGTTTTAAAAACGTTTTAAGAAAACTCTTTCTCGAAGTAGTCCTTTTGAAGAGAATAAAAAACTTTTCTAAAAATGAAGCATTATCTTTTCATAAAAACATGAAATCCAACATTTTTGAAAACCACTTGCACAAGGAAGAAGTACATACTCAATCTAAACTTTAAAGTAAACATGATCAGAGAGAAAAACACATAGATAATGCATAATTTACAACCAAGATTACTTCAGTTCTGAAAAATCTATGTGTAAGTAAAAAAAACATTCATAACATGATACATGAGCATATACAATTCTTCTAACAACTTATCACATGAAATTCAGTTCCTATCACATAATTACAATTTCATAGTCATGGGAATTTTCAACTAGGGGATGTCCTGTTAGTTGAACTAACCCCTGTTTGACCAATTATCATCATATGCAGAGGGAATGTATAATGCTAGAATTTGTCAAGAACTTTTGTCAAGATCATATACCATATTTAATGGGTCATGGCTAACCGCCAATCCAGTTTCCATGGTAGCACAATCCAAGGCTAATTGGCAAGACCGTCGCACATAATGTCTCATGAGACTCATACTTTACCCAATGCATTGGAGTGCTGTATAATTCTAGGCGCACCAGTCACATCATTCATATTGCGCTATATAATTCCGGGCGCACCCGTCACATTTAAGTCCAATACATCCCTCACATATCTTGACATGGACTTTCATTCATAGGGTTTCATTCATATATTCTTAATCAAACCCATTTTTCACATACATATTCATAACTTGAAGACAGTTCCGTCATAAATAAAGTTAAGACATGCATGCTAAAAATCCGTATACATTAGAAATTATCTTAACAATTGAAGACATGGGTTTTAAGGAAATTAACATAAGCACTTCAACATTCCAAAGCATCATAATACCAAGTTAAAACAAGGTCGTTCATAACTAACACATATGCTGATAAATGGGTATTTTGGGTGTTTAATTAAAACTGTGTAATTATTCACATAGTTAAGCATACAATGTGCATAATTAGGTCCATCTTGGGGAAATCATGTTTATATGTAAGCAAACAGCATGAACATATATAATTGTGTAAAAAATCATCTTTTTAGCACTATAAATAACCCGACCCCTTCCTTTGTAAAGTTTGCAAACATCATAAAAGAACTTGTATTTGAAAACAACATAATGATACATGGTTATATACACACATATATATATATAAATATAGGTCAGTATACATATATGCATGGGTTTACCACATTAAACCATACTCAAAAATATTTCTCATGTTTTACCTTAAACAAAATTAAAGTTTGGTAAAAACATCTGGAGTTCTTTTATATAAAAGAAAAAAAAGTGATCATAATTTCCATAAACCATTATTGACAAAAAGTCAGTCTTGCATAAAACAAGGTCATTTCATAAACATGAGTACATATATATGAATAAATCTATACACCTATAAATGTTTAAGGAATTCATACTAAACATTTTCACAAAACAAAAATCATGATTTATCAAGAATGGTGATAATGAAATCTTTCAATTACAAGAATTATTTTGATATCAAACTATCCCTTAAGCTTCATCATTTCTATAAACATGTATTACAATAGTTTTGAGTACTTTTCTTGAAATAATAATCTTAAAGGGTACATATAATTTACAATAAATCTTTAAAAGAGTTAAATAAGCTTGTCCTCATATTCGCACATAGATGTACATGTACATCTTATATAATCACATATACATATATATCAACATGATCTATATATTTACATCATATTATGTGTTGATAAAATTACCCACAAACTCTATTTTTCATAGGGCAGAGTAAAACCAGGGTTATAAACATGTGAAAAAAGTGTATACATGCATGTATCGCTGTATATATATATGTATGAATATAGAAATGTATATTTACACACAAGGTGTGTATCATTAAAACCGAATTAGAATAAAACCCAAGAAAAAAACATCCTTTAACCCGGTTGATTTCTGGAAGAGAAGAACAGTGGTAACTGGTTCTTAAGGCCTTTATATAAATTTATATACTCTTGCATATGAAGTGTATATGACCAGAGATATCCACCAAAATAGAAGAAATTAAGAACAAGACCTTACCTTCATTCGCCTCTCAAAATAGGAAGAATGAAATGGTGAGATTTGGTTTTTTGACCTTATATACTTTTATATATACATATATATACGTAAAGCGTATACAAAATAAAGTGTATCAAAGCTGGAGAAAATGAAAGAGAAGTTAGGATTTTCCTTTAGCTGTTCGGAGGGGAGGAGTAGATGAGGCCAGAGAAACCAGATGTATAAACCCAGAAAATATATATATATATATATATATATATAACACGTATATATATTTATATATATAAACCGAAGCTCAAACAAAACCAAAACAAAACATATCCCTTACCTTTTCTCGGAGAGGAGGAGGGGAAAACGAAGCAGCGACGAGGCTGGTCCGGTGTTCAGAGAGATCAAAGAAGCCCGGTGCAAACTCTTCGACCTTCGGTGCAACCAGGGGTTAAAAAAAAGAAGCAGCAGACTCTTCATGGAGTTGTCGTCCAGGGTATCCGAGGCGACATCGGTGCCAACCCATGGAAAATAGGGAGCAATGCGGGTCCACTCGCTGGCCTAGAGAAGAAAAACAGGGGTCCTAACCCACTTGTTCGGTGCGCGTGAGGAAGAAGAAGCCACGGGGAGAGAGGGAGATGCAAAAAACAGTGGAAGACCAGGATGAAATGTATATGGATCAACGTCTCAGAAGCGGTGCGACTTAAAAAAGATCAAACGACCGTGATCGGAGGGGGAGAGATCGGACTGCTCTGGGCTATTGCGGCGTTTAACGAAACGTGGTTCAACGGGTTTAAAAAAAACTTGTTTTATTAATATTATTATTAATATATTATAAAATTGTTTTTATTATTAAATTCATTTATTAATATAACTTTTATTATTTTTAAAAAAAGCCATTGGTCAATAAAAATACATCGATTTAATCAAAACATATTATTATATATATATGTTTATATATATATATATTTTTCAAAACATCAATAATTTTATTAACCTTATTATATTAACTTTATTATTATTATTAAACCATAACTATTGATCACTTATTATTATATTTTGAAAAGTCAATGGTTCTTTTAATATATAAATAAAAAATTGATTAATTCAACCTTATCAAAACATATTATATATATATATGATTTAATTTCATTTATTAGCTAATTACCTTAATTTCCTTAATTAAATATTAATATTAATTAAACATTAAACTTCACTACATTCAATCACACATAAGAGTGCGTTGGTATAAATATTACCACTATGAGACACATATGTAAATGAAATCATATTTTGACATAGTTTTAAAAACGGTTAATTCAAATTATAAACATTCGCATTAATATTATCACTTATATTTAATTTAGAGATAAAAATAATAAATTTTAATTTAAGGTTTGATGCAATATATATATATATATATAACTGAAGATTTTGAGTACATATTTTCTTAGGCAAAGTAAAAACTCATCCGATTTAATATAATTACAACATAAAAGTTTAATTGCTCAAATTAAGAAAATATGTATAGTGAATAATGGAAAAATAATAATATTAATTTTCACCATTTTGAAACATAAAATATAATTCACATTTTGGGGAAACAAGAAATAAATAAATTAAATTATCATTGATGTCATTCTTTAAATATTAAATCAAATTACGTAATTAACTTTCTGAACCTTTCGGGGGTAAATCATTCTTATCTCCAATAGTCCAAAAATAAAACATAGTGGATAGGAGAATCCAAAGGTCATATTTATAGTCGTTTGGGTTCAACGGTCGAATTAGAATGCTTAGATAGAGTCTGGTCTCATGGTGTCCCTCACTCCCGGTGACTGAAGGAGAGAGGAAGAGATGGTTCATGTGATTCCCTTTGTGCTCAGCAGAGTTGCAGTGGCTTCGGCCATTCTCATGTTTATTCTGATGGATGCCAGAAACCCTTACCACCTTCTTGGGGTCCTGGTTGTTTTAAGCGGTCTCCCAATTATTGTAATCAGGTTTTTAATTGGGATTTTTGGTTTTCTTATATTCTTGTTCGATCAGTGTGCGTTGTAGCCACCATGATGTTACTCATTTGAATAAAAGGAGCTTTCATTCATTTGATGCGTATTTCTATTTTAATATTATTATTATTATATTATATGATGATTGTTTGTTCACTTAACAGGTGACATTGTAAAAAAACTTGTCAAAACTCAAAACATGGTTTCTCAGGTTGTTACATTACTTCCCCATTCAAAGAATTGTGCCCTCGCAATTCTATCACAAAAAAAGTAAAACAGAATCCCCATACGTACAACATTACCAAAACAGTGGATCTAGCTTGATTAACAGAATACCAAAGTTGGCATATAGTTCTTCCATTTACCTAGCCCAGATGCACCTTGAATAGTACGTCTTGAACTCCTACACGTGCATACTACACACGGGCTTCCAAAGGGAGGATCGTGCGGTGAAAATCTCGGAAACGTCTGAGTAGATAAACTCCTTGATAAATCTTCGGGCCACATCATGCTCGAGGTAGTCGAGAGGAATGATGCAATTGAGGAAACTGAAATTCAAGACCTGGAACATATAGGTTCACTAAGGTGGCCATTTTGAGCAGCTACAACGAAGCACGCTCTGGTAGAGAAGTTATGTGCCAGTGCAAAACACTGGAATTGGCCTTCATAGTACATTCCCCTTCGCCTATAGCAGGTGAGTTTAGTAGTGGTGATGAGGTGAAAAACACGATCATCCTCTTGACACAATCGAAGAATCTCAGGACCGTTTGGTAGATCGAGCAGACACTGGCAGGACCCTCGTAGGTGGAGGAAGGATGGATAATCCACCGTGCATGCCTTGATCAAGATGACTTCTACTAACTCATTGGGTATTAATGAGAAGTTTGTTTGACCATCCATCTGAAAAAAACATTCTAAAGGAAACTCTTAACAACATTGATAAGGTAGAGACATGAAAGGATACATGAAACTTCCATTTATGCAAAAGTTTACATGATGAAGCCCGAGTTTACTAGACGTACACCACAAAGAGTGAAAAAACTTCCTAACTCTTCAAACCACACACATGCTAAATAGATAGGACTAAACTCATGGGAACATCTATGACACCTCCTGAGTTTAGCGTGAGGGGTATGGAGTTGGGAAATATCAGTATACACCTCTTTCCTAAGAGACAATCGGGTGGAATCATCTTCCAACACTCCAAGGTCCATTAACTGGCCCCAGAAGCCGTAGTGAAAAATCTGGCATAGGTAAGCCGCTCGGAGGTCTCTGGCCGCAACAACTTCTTGAAATGGGTTATCAATCATCGTGCCAAATTCCTCGCCAGTCGTGAACACTTGGAAGAGTCCCTCGTGATACTTTCCCCAACGTATATAAGAGGGAAATTGGGTCATCATCATTAGGAGATAATCAATCCCCAATCACTAGTGAAGAATAAGCACCCTAGGCGAGTTTGACATGTCATACAGGTGCTTAAACGTGATGATAATTCGAGAATAATTTAGAAATTTTTTACAGCTAGCTAGAGATACAATGTTCTCTAGAGCCTCAGTGGGAAGTGATAGTAAGTCAGTAGGTACATTTTCATCAGCCTTATGAAAATTATAACATTTTTACTTAGTCAATCATAGCAATACATATATACCACCTGGTTTTCCAGAGTTTCCTGAACCCATCCTCTGATACCAACTATAGCTACCCAAAACCCAGGGTTCCTAATGAGACATGATATACTTAACATTTCATTACATCATTTTACAAATTAGATATCATGTACCATTACCACAGAAGAGCGTGAGGCTCAGGATTCTGGGAAACCAGCGGCTTCTAATAAACTTCATTAGTACAAACCATTCCTGAAATATTTAAAACAAAAACATAGGGTGAGTAAATATGCCCCGCAAGGGGTTTTAAAAACATTTTAAGAAAACCCTTTCTTGAAGCAGTCCTATTGAAGAGAATAAAACACTTTGCTAAAAATGAAGCATTATCTTTTTTAAAAAACATGAAATCCCACATTTTTGAAAACCACTTGCATAGGGAAGAAGTAAATACTTAAAGTAAACTTTAATGTAAACATGATCAGAGAGCGCAACACATAGATAATGCATAATTTACAACCAATATTACTTCAGTTCTGAAAAATATATGTGTAAGCAAGGAAAACATTCATAACATGATTCATGAGCATATACAATTCTTCTAAAACTTATCACATGAAATTCAGTTCTTATCACATAATTAAATTTTCATATTCATGGGAATTTTCAACTAGGGGATGTCCTGTTAGTTGAACTAACCCCTAGTTGACCAATTATCATCATATGCAGAGGGATTGTATAATTCTGGACTTTGTCAAGACCTTTCGTCAAGACCGTATAACATACATAACGAGTCAAGGCTAACCACCAATCCCATTTCCATGGTAGCACAAGCCATGGCTAACTGCCAATACCGTCACACATAACGTCTAATGAGACTCATACTTTACCCAATGCATTGGAGCGTTGTATAATTCCAGGCGGACCCGTCACATCATTCATATTGCACTATATAATTTCGGGCGCACCCGTCACATTTAAGTCCAATACATCCCTCACATATCTGGACATGGCCTCTCATTCATAGGGTTTCATTCATACATTCTTAATCAAACCCCCTTTTCACATACATATTCATAACTCGATGACAGTTCTGTCATAAATAAAGCCAAGACATGCATGCTAAAAATCCGTATACATTAGAAATTATCTTAACAATTGAAGACATGGGTTTTAAGGAAGTGAACATAAGTACTTCAACACTCCAAAGAATCATAATACCAAGTTAAAACAAGGTCGTTCATAACTAACACATATGCTGATAAATGGGTATTGTGGGCGTTTAATTAAAACTATGTAAATATAAATAATGTTAAGGATACAATGTGCATAATTAGGTCCATCATGGGGAAATCATGTATATATGTAAGCAAACTTCATGAACATATATAATTGTGTAAAAACTCAATTTTTCAGCACTATAAATAACATGACCCTTTCCTTTGTAAAGTTTGAAAAGATCATAAAAGAACTTGTATTTGAAAACAACATAAAGATACAAGGTTATATATACCAATATATATATAAATTTAGGTGCGTATACACATATCCATGGGTTTACCACATTAAACCATAATCAAAAATATTTCTCATGTTTTACCTTAAACAAAATTAATGTTTGGTAAAAACATCTGGAGTTATTTTACATAAAAGAAAAAAAAAGTGAACATAATTTCCATAAATCATTATTGAAAAAAAGTCAGTCTTGCATAAAACAAGGTCATTTCATAAAAATGAGTACATATATATGTATACATGTATACACCAGTAAATGTTTAAGGAATTCATACTAACCATTTTCACAAAACAAAAATCTTGATTTATGAAGAATGTTGATAATGGAATCTTTCAATTGTAAGAATTATTTTGATATCAAACTATCCCTTAAACTTCATCATTCGAATAAACATGTATTACAATAGTTTTGAGTACTTTTCTTGAAATAATAATCTTATAGGGTACATATAATTTGGAATAAATCTTTAAAATAATTAAATAAGATTGTCCTCATATTCGCACATATATGTACATGTACATCTTATATAATCACATGTACACATATATCTACATGCTCTATATATTTACATAATCTTATATGTTGATAAAATTACCCACAAACTCTATTTTTCATAGGGCAGAGTAAAACCAGGGTTATAAACATGTGAAAAAAAAGTGTACACATGCATGTATCACTGTATATATATATGTATGAATAAAAATTTATATATTTACACACAATGTGTGTATCAGTAAAACTGAATTAGAATAAACCCCAAGAAAAAAAACTTTCATTAACCCGGTTGAGTTCTGGAAGAGAAGAACAATGGTAACCGGTTCTTAAGGCCTTTATATAAATATATATACTCTTGCATATTAAGTGTATATGACCAGTGATATCCACCAAAACAAGAGAAATTAAGATTCAGACCTTACCTTCGTTCGCCTCTCAAAACATGAAGAATGAAATTGTAAGATTCTTTTTTTTTCGACCTTATATACTTTTATATATACATATATATACGTAAAGCATATACAAAATAAAGTGTATCAAAGCTGGAGAAAACGTAACAGAAGCAAGGATTTTCCCTTACCTGTTTGAAGGGGAGGAGTAGACGAGGCTAGAGAAACCAGATTTATAAACCAAGAAAATATATATATACATATAACACACACATATATATAAACCGAAGCTCAAACAAAAACCAAAACAAATCTTGTCCCTTACCTTTGCTTGGAGAGGAGGAGGGGAAAATGAAGCAGCGAAAAGGCTGGTCCGGTGGTCGGAGAGATCAAAGAAGCTCAGTTTAAACTCTTTGGCCTTCGGTGAAACTAGTGGTTTAAAGAAAAGAAGCAGCAGACACTTCGTGCAGTCGTCGACCCGGGTATCCAAGGCGACGTCGGTGCCAAACCGTGGAAAAGAGGGAGCAACGTGGGTCCACTCGCAGGCCTAGAGAAGAAAAACACGGGGTCTAACCCACATGTTCAGTGCACACGAGGAAGAAGAAGCCGCGGGGAGAGAGGGAGACGTGGAAAACAGTGGACGACCAGGATCAAACGCAGATCGATCAACAGCTCAGAAGAGGTACAACTTAAAAAAGATCGAACGACCGCAATCAGAGGGGGAGAGATCGGACAGCTCTGGGCTGTTGCGGTGTTTAAAGAAACGCGGTTCAATGAGTTTAATTTTTTTTTTATTAATATTATTATTAATTTATTATAACATTGTTTTTATTATTAAAATTCAACAATTAATCTATCTTTTATTATTTTTAAGAAAATTCATTGATCAATAAAAATACATTGATTTAATCAAAACATTTTATTATATATATATATGTTTATATATATATATTTTTAAAACATCAAAAAATTTATTAACCTTATTATATTAACGTTATTATTATTATTAAACCATAACTATTGATCACTTATTATTATATTTTGAAAAGTCAATGGTTCATTTAACATATAAAGAAAACATTGATTAATTCAACCTTATCAAAACATTATGTATATATATATGTTTTAATTTCCTTTATTAGCTAATTACCTTAATTACCTTAATTAAAGATTAATATTAATTAATCATTAAAAGTCACTACATTCAATCAAACATAAGAGTGCGTTGGTATATATATTACCACTACGAAACACATAAGTAAATGAAATCATAGTTTGACATAGTTTTAAAAATTTTTAATTCAAATTATAAACATTCACATTAATATTATCACTTATATTTAATTTAGAGATAAAAATAATTCATTTTAATTTAAGGTTTAATGAAATATATATATATATATATATATATATATATATAACTCAAGAGTTTGAGTACATATTTTCTTAGGCAAAGTAAAAACCCATCAGATTTAATATAATTAAAACATAAAAGTTTAATTGCTCAAATTAAGAAAATATGTATAGTGAATAGTGGAATAATAATAATATTAATTTTCACCATTTTGAAACAGAAAATATAATTCCCATTTTTGGGAAACAAGAAATTAATTAATTAAATTATCATTTATGTAATTATTTAAAAATTAAAGCAAATTACATAATTAATATTCTGATCCTTTCAGGGGTAAACCATTCTTATCTCCAACGGTCCTAAAAATAAAACATAGTGGATTGGAGAATCCAACAGTAATATTTATAGCCGTTTGGGTTCAACGATTGAATGATATTGCTTATAAAGAGTCTGGTCTCAGGGTGTCCCTCACTCCAGGTGACTGAAGGAGAAATGATGAGGTGGTTCGTGTGATTCCCTTGGTGCTCAACACAATTGCAGTGGCTTCGGCTATTCTCATGTTTATTCTGATAGATGCTAGAAACCCTTACAGACTTCTTGGGGTCCTGGTGGTTTTAAGAGGTCTCCCAATTATTGTAATTGGGGTTTTAATTGGGATTTTTGGTTAGTTTATCTTCTTGTTCGATCAGTGTGCGTTGTAGCCACCATGATGTTACTCATTTGAATAAAACTAGCTTTCATTAATTTGATGAATTTTTCTATTTCATTATTATTATTATTATCTTATAAGATGAATATTTGTTTACTTAACTGGTGACATTGTAAAACAACTTGTCAAAACTCAAAACATGGTTTCTCGGGTCGTTACATTTTTTGTATAAACCTCATATATAATAAATATTTATTAATTATAAATATATTATATAACTATAATAAAATATATAATTCCATATACAATTTACTTATAATATTTTATCACCCATTTATCAATAATTATTTGTTAAAATCATTATTCTTGGTTATAATTGCTTTATTTTCCATGTATGTTTTGTTTTGGTACTTTAAGTCCATTTATTTTATCATAGTGAAATCATAACTTAAATATTAAACATGATTTAAATATCATATATATTCAATATATTATATAGTAATCCATAAAATACATAGATACAAAAATGAATCACACTATTCATTAATGTGGTAGGCCATGCATATGCATGAATGTTGTTTTCACTTCTTAGTGGATAGAAAGAAAGAAATATAAATAATATTTATCCTTTAAATACACTTTATTATAATATATAAACCATATATATTTATTAAATCAATCCTTATTACTATACATAAAAAATGTAAATAGAAAATGTATCTCATCACTTTAAGGAGGTGGTAGTCCAAACGTAAACACATGTAATATTATGATATTGCAACATATTCAAAGGTAAGAAGTTATATAAGATGCTATAATTTTTAAATAAAAATTATTTTATAAATATAATATAAAAAATTTAACCTATCATAACATACATACCTAAAATATAGTGCTTAAAAATGAATTGTATCACTATGTGGAGATGGTAAGCCATATGTACTCACAAGTGATACATTCACTTTCCATTTTATATAAAAAATGATGGATAATTATGTTTTAATAATAATAATAAAATTTTAGTATATTTAGGATACTTAATTTATTATTTTATGATAAATAACATATATTTTTATTAGTTAAAATAAGAAATAAATTGAAAGAGACTCGGTAAGGTGATTACCTCTTCTTCAAGGGACCTCTTTTATATCCTTCTTATGGAACCTAGGGTTGATATTTTGAGGATAAAATAAACATTATAATGTGGAAAATGATGTTTATAAGAGAAAATGATTAGGATTTTTTGATTCAGGTTTCAGAAGGTTGTGTAAAGAAGAGAAGTAAGGAGTTCATTTTAAAGGGATGGAAAGGACAAACATTGAATTATAAAAAAGATGAAAATATAAGTAATTAATTTTAAAAAAATGCATATATATGGACATAAATTAAAATATAAAGTTGGATATGGTTGAAATATCATCATAAAATAAAATTTGGATAGTTTTTATATTGTATTTAAAACCTTTTATTTGGTTTTAACCACTTATTTAACCTATTTTATCCTTAACAAATTTAAATCCCCTTTCACACATGAGGGGTTATAATTATACTTATATAAAGAATGTTAGATAATAAATAGGGAAGGGATAAAAATTTCTCCCATATATTATCCCCTTTTCATATCTCAATATTTTTATTGATTTGTAAATAATTTAAAAATATATTAATTTCAAAAAATATCATTATCTTCATTTTTGACACTATTAATTTAATTTGACATAAATTCATAATTAAAATGTTTTAATTTGAATATAAATCTTTAAAATAACCATAATATGTTATATTTGTCTAAAACTATTATGCATAAACAAATCACCCTAATTCTATTAATTTTAATTTTTTTCAAATGATTTATTCTAGTTTTCTTTTAATAAAAAAAATATTGCCTCTGAAAATTAAAAAATAAATTACGATTACAAATATAATTTCACTGCACTTTAAATAAAAATATATATTCATTCACCACTTGCATTTTTTTTCCAATGTGAACACATAAGATATATTTAAAACTACAAGAGTGAAATTTTATATTTTTTTTAGTTTAAATATATTATATGCCATTTTCATGAAAAAGTGTCACTTAAACAATTAAATTTTGAGACTAAGGTGATTATGGTAGAATTACCTTCATTTAACCATAATTAAGATGAAAAATGTGACCTTAATGCTCAGTTTATCCTAGAATAACCTGATTTACGCTTTACCGAGGTGATAAATTTTACCATGCCTACTAATCATAATGTCTAAAAATAAAATGGAAATATTTACCAAATTAAACCTCCCAATTCAAAATATGGAATAAAATTTATAAAATTAAATTTTATATAAGTGGTAGAATTTATTTTTATAATAATTTAACAAAACATGATGAAAACCACTTTTAGAAAAATAAATTTGTAACTATAAAACATGATTTATTCATATCACATTTTTAAAAGTAATTAGAAGACTTTAAGAAAAATTAATATATAACATAAAAATTTCATTAAAATAATTACTATTATTTATAATTTTAATTTATTAATATAAAAACAAATTACACATTGAAAAAAAACCTTTTTTACCTTCAAATGTTTTTAGTTTAATTTCTAATTAAATGATAGATAATTAATTCATTATAAACAATAATATTTTTGTAATTTAGTTAGTTTACTTCATGAATACTAATATTACAACTAGGTAATAGGAACATACTATGTTATGGTTCATTTAGAGTTAGGCTATGTACATCACAAGATATTGTTTTTATTTGAAGATATATATATATATATATATTAAAATCTCAAAGCGTTACAAAACATTTGTTTTCAAAGTATTTGATAGTTCTAATTCATAGGTTATGAAAACTAGATGATATATGGAATTCATAGGTTATATTTGATGAAAATATCTGGGAAATTCACCAATAAATTGTATCAGATATGACAAACCAATATTCTTAAACATTTTATTTCATGTTTTTTAAAACAATGTTTTATAAAATACTACTCATAAATATAGAGGCCTAGTATATTTTAGTGTTTAGATACACAAAATATAAAAATGAACATAAATCCTAAAATATTTATTTAATTTTGAATAATTTTCTACTAAACCCAATATAATTTTTTAATATATTAGATAACTAGGGGAAAACACATATTGGAAAACGGTGAGTTATAAAACCCATTAAAGGAATAATCATTTTATATAATGATTATAAGAAATACATTTTATACAATAAGAATATAATGATAACATAAAAGATAAAAATTGTATATTTTCAAAAGAAATATTGGTATTAGGAAGATGATATAATATGATTATGCATCATATGAATGTTGTGATAACATAAAACATGGAATCATAAGAATAAGTCAAGGATCACTGATAAGACAAAAAAATATATTAGGAAGAGTCCCATAATATAATGATATTATTATCCATTACCTTACATATCATCTAATGAGATATAAAATGTTACCTAATGAATTTTAATGATGAAAATTTTTGATAGAATCCTTGAAATTCATAACATGTACAAGAATATGAGTTCAATGTAATTAAATAATATATAGGGAATATACATAAGAAAAACCCCTAAAAAGGAAATGGGTTACATTATCTTGTATTACATTATAACCAAATGAAGTATCATAAATATTCCCATGAAAAAAAGGATTAAATAATTCATGGACATTCATAAGTGAATAAAGAAGCATATGTAATTACAATTATTTTCAATTAATTTGAATACATAAAAAGAGTGGAGAGAAAAGTATTGAAATGAATCCCTTAACTGGGTTTTTATGAAAAAAATTAATGAGTCTTAATAGAGGGTAAGAGCTTAAAAATTTCCTTAATACCCTAAATTAACCTGTGATTTTTTCCTAAAAAAAGTTTGGATCTAGAAACCATATAATGTTAATAACATTATATGGGGTAGTACATGATAAGAGATAAGAAATTAAAAATTTATATTTAAACTGATTTTCATAAAAGAAAAAATTTAGAAGGGATCTTAAAGAATTTGTATTACACTTAAAAAATAAAGTTAAATTAAACTATATATATAAAAGAAACACGCACACACATATATAAATAGAATAGTTAAATGAGGATAGGATAAATGTAATGGTATAAAAATTGAATGAGTAACATAAAAGTAATTAGGGTATTTAGGAAGATCCTTTAACTTGAGTAATTGACTCATTTGGTATGTTCATATAAATTACAAGATAATAAAATTATTTTTATTAAACAATAAATAAATATATTTTTTAGATATATTACATTTAATGTTCCATTTATTTTTAGAATTCATTCATTTAATGTATTGATTTTTCTTATATCGACCACATTGGGTAGTTCGATTTATTTTATCAATAAATTATTCGGTATGTTGATTATAGTAAAAGGTGATATTAACTAGTTATATAATATATATAACTTCAAATATTTTTAATCTTCATAATTATATCATATACCATGTTATAGAAATCTATATATTTCCAAAATTGAATCATATTATAAGAGATGTCCCATTTTTCTTGTTTTGGATGGTAAAAATTACAATGATACTTGATTTGATAATATAAAAATATAATACCTGGTTTTTCTTTACAAAATATTAATACTATATAAAATATTATATTTATTCCATAATTCCATTTTTAATGAAATACATTCATTGTGGTTATGGAAAACAAAACACATCATCTATGGAGGTGGTGAATCAACCATAACCCGAGTAACATCTTAATTATAGAATGGATGGGTGAAAGTTTGATAATGGTTATAACATAAAAATAAAATACTTTTAATATAATAATTATATTTATAAAATTATATTTGGATGAATAATTTTTTTAGGAATAAAAATGAAAAAATAAGAGAATTCAGATGAGAATATCACATCTTCCGTTGGAAAAAAACACTTAGTCTACATCTTGAGGCTCCTTAGTTTGGGATTTTTGTGAGATGAATGACTACAGGATGTGATAATATCATTTTGGAGATACATTTATAGATTTATTTTTATCCATAATGTTTAATATGTATATAAATTTGAGGTTGTGACAGGTGGTATTTAAAAGCTGAAGAGTGGGGTGGTTTAGAGTAAAATATTGATTATTTTATCACTTAGGAAAACTAATTTAGAATAGAATTGATTCCTATGAAATTATTTGGTTTATTATTAATAAAATTAGGGTTATTTTAAATTATAATCATGAAATAATTTAATTTAATCATTTATGTACACAAATAAATTCAAAGATCTAGTTTTTTATCAAGATAAACATAACATAGGTCCCAAAATTTTAAATATAGGTTTCTAAATTTAAAATATTATTTTAAATGAATAATAATACTCCATAAATATATTTTATCATTATAAAACGGTTTCATAATAATCCATGTTATATTTTTATTTTGATGATGTTATAATAGTAACGATATTTGTGAAAACTGTATTTTTTACTATTAACCCAAAAAAATTATTTTTAGAAATATTTCAATAATTGTCCATGAGATAAATTTAATGTGATTATTTTAGAAATTAAATACATTTAAAAAAATAATTTTATTTCTATGATAGTTTTTATTTTTTTAATAAATGACATTTTTATTTAAAAATGCTAATTTTTACGAATTGATCAAATTTCTGACCCATACAAAAATTAAATATGATTTCATAAAATAATACGATAAAAAAACAAGAAATAAAATGGAAAAATTTTAAAATAATTTTTTTTGAAAACCATGATAATATATTTTAATGTAAATAAAACATATATTTTTTATAAAAAATTACAACTATGATTTATTTGTGCCAAATATTTTTTTCATCACAGTTGACACTTTTATTTAATTGTCTTCTGATATAATTTCTTATACGTTACATTATATATTAATATAATGAAGTGAATTTATTTAATTATATATTCCTAAATATGAAAAATATGTTAATTTCGAAGGGAATTTACATTTATAATGTCCCAGTTCAATACCCTAGAGCTCCTAGATGGTGTATCTTCTAGTGGTCATAATTCCCAATAAGTTGTATTAGATCTCCCTGATGGTGTACATTTCGGTGGTCTTGATTACTCAAAATATCTTACTTTCTTCATTATTCATCCACTTAATTTTATATTTAAGATATTGATACATCATTTAAAAAAATTCCTATCTTTTTTATTATAGTTTATTTTGTTTCTATATTTTCTATTGTGCCAATATTAATTAGAGGACACTAGAAAACCCAAATACCAAATTTAGTTAGGTTTTTTATATGTTTTTCTTGTCCCATTGTAATATTTTCAATTTTTTTAGTATTAATATAATTTATATATAATGTTTTATATTTATTTAATAATGTTATTTTTGTTTTTATTAAGTCATGTATGTGATTTGTATTATACATTACACTTAAATAAGACAAAAATATATTTAGAGAAGCCATTTTTTATATCTGAAAAGTTTTGGCCAATATACTAAAACCTCATATGGGAAAAATAAATTTATAAGACTTGGGAAATTGTGAATGAGAAATATTAGAATATATATATATATATACACACACAATCCATCATAAGGTCCAACTTCCAATAATAAGACCACTAGAACCACTATCCAATGCCATATTACCACCACCACATAGTAATGACCACCTCCACCTCTAACCACATAACAAAAAAAACATCCTCACAATAAAAAATAATCATCCTATTTAATATTTCATCATTTATTTCAATTTATTATCAATTATCATTCACATTGATCTATTAATCACACATTTATTTCCTAGAACATCTATTTCTCATTAACCACTTCCACTCACACATCTCCTCTCAATTAACACATAAATAAAGTAATAATTTTATAACCTCTTACATTAATCCCACCCATCATACTCTAACTTTTACTCTTATTTAATTCAGTTTTATTCTATATCCTTAGGCTTCCACCACATAAAACCAAATCAACATTACTATACCACTATAACCACGAGCACACTAGAACCACCACCCCCTCTACTAGAACAAAAAATCTAGTAATATAAAATCAAGAATACGATAGAAAAAAAAATTAATCACAATATCAAGAAAACAATATCACATTCTCATGATCCAATTTTATATATCATTTCATGCTCAATATTATCAAGTATAAATTCCAGTTATCTTTTTTTTATTTTTATTACTCTCTTTAAGTCATTTAACCTTTTAAAAATGATCATATTTTTAGAGAAATTAAAAATAAAAAGATAAGAAAATTATTTATCTTAAAATAAGTGAAAAAAAATATTTTTAGATATCAAGAAAACAAGTAAAACATGATCAAATATCTTCCAATTTTAAATTCTAATAAAATAATAATTTTAATTATATAAATATCAAATCCTTATTATAATAAACCTAAATCAAAATTTATCTAAATTAAAAAATAAATTAAATACAAAAAATATAATTCATCTCTCTCAAATTAAGCTTTAAACATTAGAACACTAATAATGATAAAATTTTAAAATTAAACATTGAAAACCACCAAATCATTCATATATTAAAATATTGACCAATCTCTATAAAAATAAAATATAAACCACTAACACAACCTCTTAATAAGGAATTATAATAGAAATAGGGAATAATGGAATAAAATGATAAGAGAAAGTCACTATAGATCATAAGAGATCTACTTCATGAAACCAAATAATAAATATACAAAAAACGTTAATAAGATCACAAAAAATGAGTCACAATATTCCAAGGGTTTGAATAAAGATGAAGGAGAAAATATATTCAGGAATCCACTCAAATATTTAATTAAAAAAGATATAAAAAATCAATGTGTGATAACACTCATCATGGAATAATGATGGTAAGTCAACCAGATCTCTAAAAACCATGGTATAATACCACTATTTCCCCCCCCATTTATCATGTTAAATAACTATTAAAAATAAACAAAACCAAATAACAATACATTGAAATCTTTTATTTAATTCTATAATTGATAATCACCTAATATTCATTGCATAAACCACTATATTCTATAATTTCGACAAAGAATCCACCATTTAAAGTTGAAAGCTACCTTATAATATCCTAGTGCAATACCAACTATCATAGAAATACCAAAACAATAAGCTAAACACTAATAAATCAGAGATGAATATTCATGATTAAATATAACATCTCATGCTAAAAATTCATAAACCACGATGCGGTGATGAGGTCATAACAACCATAAATAACACTTCTTTTTTCTAGATCAACTAGTGAGTAAACCAAATTAAAACATCTAGGAATCACAACATTATTTTTCTAAAATTTGAAATTTAATCTCCAAATCCAGTTATTTTCCATCACTTACATTTAATACCTCTCCCAACATAAGTAATAGTTCAGAATGAAAAATTTGAGGACTGGGAAAATGAATACCCCATTATTATATACCTCTAAAATGATTATTATTCTCATGAATAAGAAAACTTATGTAGAAATAAATTCAATATGGAAAACCAAAACACCCATTTGGATACCTCTAAAAAATTAATCTCACAACCACAAAAGTAATTCCACAACATACGATAATGAAAAAACCTATATATTTTAATCATAAATGAGATACATAAAACCTAAATAATATTATCACAAAACAAATCTCAATAATTAAATAAAATAAATAATTAAAAAGGGTACTAAGACCAAATATATTAATCACATTCCCATGTACATTACACCAACTTACAATGACTCCACAATACATGTACTAGAGGAATGGAATACCTATGAAATACCATATTTTAATGATATTATATCAAAATAGTCTTCTATATGAATACTCAACCTAATGAATGAAATAAGAGAAAACACTATGATATCTAATAATCCATGACACATTTAAAGTTTCAAAAATTTAATTATTATAATGAATAATTACTAAGTGATACCACTCCTCACTGATATGGTCTAACACATTGAAATGCTTGAAAAACTATGGAGAAATATTATTTCCTAAACCAAACATATATTTCTCATGGTGAGATGAAACCTTTATAAAAAATTATTTCTAACCTTGAACTCTATAGGTCTCATATTCTAATCAACATATAACTTTTTATGATCTTAAGAAAGCATTATCTGCTCACAAATCACTTATATGTTCTCTATTGTTTTGTACACCAAATATAGTCCAAGAATTAATAACTCTACAACCTTGATCTAGAAAAATAGAGATATGAAAGTCCTACTCTAGAATGCCTTAAATGGGTCCATACTAATGGATATGTGATACTCTTTATTATAAATAACTCAACTAAATACAAAACTTTTCCTATGAACCTCATAAATTAAGAACACACATGTACAATATATCCTTCAATGCACCAACTACATATGACCACTGATCTAAGGATGAAAAGAAATTATAAGACATAAATAATTGAAAAAATAATTCTATAGAACATCTATAATATCATAGTAAAATTACGATCTCTTTTAGTGTGGATCATCCATGTACCCCCTTAAAACTACACAACCAAATACTCATATAAACATTCCAAATCATCCACCACAATCAACTCCATAATTTCTAAAAAATGAGTTGACAACATTAATAGATCCACCGTCACAGGATAAAATATCCTCCCATATGATCATGAGGTAAATCTATAATTAATACCATCAATATTTCATCACACTTACAATGAAGAATATATAATGGTTTCAATAACACAACTATATTTCTACGATTTAATTTCATGCGAGGAGACCCCAAATTTTTTTGAAAAATCAAACCCACTATCTTCTTCAAAACCAAATTATATAAATTACTTCTCAACATATGATACATTATATAAATACCATGATGTAGTACTAGAGGTGGCCTATGAAACTCTTGAGTAACCATCTATCATATCACTAAATATAAAAAGATATCCCACTCAAATAACACCTTATGATGGTAATACTCTAGCCATACCCTATGATCATCTACACATAAAACTTAGTCCCTTCACACCTCCAAATCACTGTCTCCCAAGTGATATTCCTCCACAAGTGGTAACAAGGAACAATGATCCATCATCTGGTACTTGAAAAATTCACCCCTAAATTTTTCCATTTACAAATGAAAAGATAAAATCTCCTCTAATTTCCCCCTCTTATCTACAACCACTTGATAAGAATATCACTGATAATTCCTACTCCATGTATCATCTACCACATTACCTTTATTTATATTATAGGATATATAAAATTAATAATACTAAAATAACTCCACACACCAATGATGATGGAAATTAAAATCCCATTGATAGATTATTTACTATAGGATATTATGATTTCCAAATACCACAAATTACTCAACAATAATATAATGATGCTTTAAATACAGAAAAACAACTACATTTGTATTAATAATATCATGGGAGGGATAGTAATGTTCAAGAGGAATTAATTATCAAGAGACAAAGAAGATCACCACTCTCCACTATATCAAAACAAAACCTACAATAAGATGAGGATAATTATATAAAACATTGAACCTGACTCCCTCTTGTAGGTAATGAAAAATAAGATCACTTATGAGATTCTATTTTAGGTAATAAAGTTCTTCCTCACATTTATCTATCCATATGATGGCATGCTCATTTTTTTCAAGGCGATCAAAGTTGATAAATTCATCCGAAATTTGAAATGATCCTCTATAATTTCCTAAAAAATAAATTAAACTATATAGTTTTGATAACTTCTTAGGATCCAACCAAGAAATGACTTCTTTAATCTTTGAGGGATCGATTTTCACTCCCTATTGGGACATGACATGCCCAAGGAAATATACCCCATAGGTATAAAACATTAAATTATATAGATTCCCACAAAAATAATTTAAGAACATGACTTAAAAAAAAATCAAATTATCCACATGATCCTCCCATGATATTTAATACATGAGGATATCTTCTATGAAAACTACGATCAAATAGTCTAGAAACAAATGACACATTGAGTTCCTTAGTCCCATAAAAACATCCTGGGAATTCATGACCATGAAAGGAATTCCAACAAAATCGATGTATTTATAATGACACTAGAAGTTAGTCTTATTAATGTCCTTCCTTAATCCATCATCAAATAATATCTATAACACGAATAAATCTTTAAAATCATCCTATATCACTTAAAATAATCAAACAAATCATTAATCATTATAAGGGGATAAAAATTCTTCACGATCACGTGATTAAACTAATGTTAATCAATGAAAACCATAAAGTAACATCCACAATTTTTGTGTAAAATACAAAAGAACCTTAAGGGGAAACACTACTCTAGATAAAGCCCTAATTATATAGACTATTGATTTAAATTTTAAACTCACATAGCTCAAAATAAACAATTCTATATGGATCCATGATAATTGGGGAGACACTAGATACTGAATCTATCCCAAACATGATGTCACATAGAGGGGACAACATCACAACATTTTTAGGAAATATATTAAGAAAATCATTAATAACTATTCAAAAAAAACATTACATAAACTTCCGAGGAACCCAATAATAGCTCAACTAGCATTGGAGAATGATATTGACACTTATGATTTATCTAATGATCCTTCTCTTGAATAACTCTACACACAAACCATCCACATCAAAGAAAAAATTCAAACCTAATTGAAATAAATAATGTCTCATATTGAATATAACTAATCCACGCCAAATATGACATTATATAGTCATTTCTATAATATAAATAAATCTTCCACTGATTAATGATTCAAAATCATTAGATCAAAACCCCAAAACACCTAAAGTATCATATAATGACCAATAAATAGTATATTAAACACCAAGTGAATGATACGTCTATACACCTCATGTACCAAAGATTAGACTAAGGTATAAATTAAAAAATGTGTTTGAATATATTGAATCAAAAAAGTTATAAACACTGGTAGAATAGATATATATAGTTCTACAAATGATCTTTTGAACCCTTTTCATTAGAAATTAATAACACGTAACAAACCTAAATCTGCACCTTTTACTCACTACCCTAGATGAAATCCACCACCATGACTATACATAGCCATAGGTTCCAAAGGCTAAGAAATATCCTTGGTCTTTCCTTTGTCTACTCTATTCCCTCTATTCTATATAAAATCCCACAAAACCAACTATTTCTTATAATTCTTATTCAAAACTAATGGTTGGGATATATATAAAATTGGCCATTTACCCCATGTTCACCACCAATAATTTTTTTCACTAAAATCATAGTTGGAATAAAACTATACAAAAAAAGAGAACCATACAAGATCTCTTGGTTAAAATTCAAGAACTATTAACACTAGAGAAACGATAAGAAGAATGATGAGATATAATTACCATTAGAAATAACATTTATTTAAAATACAATAAAGAACCACCATCTATAACTATATTAATCATAATTTTTTGATTATTTCCCTCAAACGATTCACCCATCCATGATAACATCTTCTACACCACCTCAGCCTTCCCCGACACCTTAAGATATATTGTTAATTAAAAGGGGTGTGGTCCAAAGATAGATCAATTGAAAGAATTACTTCATAAAATTTCACACCCCGAGTCATTACTTAGAGGAATACCATGTGCATAACATTTGTAAATCATAATCTAGAAAACAAGATCCTACACACTAAATTTAATTTACCATAATACGAGAAACTCATACTACTGTGCCTACTTAAATATCATGGAAATGAACTTATCTCAAATCTTGCTGTGAAAATTATCCCTTGACACTCAAACATCTCTCAATCGCAATGATATATAACTCCCCATTCTCAGTCATTGTCACATAACAAAATAATTGTAAAAATATATAATTATCCCTCCTTGAATGGATCAAACTAAAATGACTGTCAAACAATTATAAGAACTTTTATATCATTTGATCATATATAGTTTGATCATTTATTGTAAAACTATGATATAAAATATCACATAATACATTCCTTCAGTAATAATCCTCCCCAAGTTCATGCTAACTATGATCTAGAAGATAATTTTATTGTACCTCACCCAGATAAATTACATAAGAAAAAATTATTCCACACATCTCTACATCACAAAAAAACCCCAAACATAGTATATAGAAATAATTTAATATATTTCATTTGGATTTGTTTTAATTTACAAAAATTATTCATTAATTTAAACATAGATATAAATACGATTGATGAATCTAACACACTTATGTCTTTACCCCACAATCAACACTATTTCACTTTAGTATGTTTAATAAGATTAAGGTCTTTTCATTTGAAGACAATGGCCCTGTCAGTTTCACAAAAAATAACTATTTCATTCATCATATAATAATCATGAATAATATAATTTTCATACAAAAAAAAACATTTATTTATAGGCACTAAACTCAAAAATATATCATTACTCTTAGCCAAATATTTTATGCAAATCCATCATGAACCGTCCCCACTAGATCCTATTCTAGATTAGTAGTTAACTTAGTGTGACCACAACATCTTTCCCCCAGTTGGTAATTGGTTAACGAATATCAATAAGAGTATAAAACACATATAATGAAAGTCATTACCTTATAATATCCAAGGAACAATAATAATACACTTGTAAACTCTATATTATAAAATAAAAATAGATCCCATCCAAAATATATACTAAAAGTAATTTCATGCAAAAAGGCAGTCCCTAAAATGAATATACAAATAAATTTTTTTTATGAGAGTGAATCCACTAACACCAGCTATCTTTAGGCCAAAATGTAGTAATCCACATTCTGATAAACTATCTTATCCTTAAAATATGTAAAAATACTATATAGAAATTATGGGTGAACAAAAATGTATACTATTTAGGTTCCTCCCCATACTCTCTTGTGTACATGTGGAAGAAACATAATGAATCCATCGTGAATAAATAATGAAATTGACCGATCACATATCCCATGTCAGCTACCACCCATCCTCACTAAGGCTCACTCAAAAAATCTATAAAAAAGTATCATAATAGAGTAATCAACAAAATCTCTAGATAGGTACCTATAAAACTTTTCCACATTGGGTTGGTACCACTTACTCCCTAAATACATGAATCATTTCACTCATTTAACTTTCATATTCACACACCACATCAACATAACCACATACTATATAACCACATCACCGGTACAAAGTACTACCCCCTACAACATATAACATACCAAAGCATTATAAAATTAATTCCAAATAAACTAATAATTTTCTCATTTTTTCATCCACACAACACATACTATAAACAAATTCTATCAAAACATATCTCCATTATGCATTGATGAAAGAGTGAGGATGATGTATCATTCAACCACCCATTTCAAAAACATTCTAGATGTTGGGGGTACAACTATAACAAAAAACATCATATGAGAATTTTTTATGTTAGAATAATTTGGTGGTAGTGTGTCTGATATAACGTAAAATATAATTGATATATATATATATATAAATGTTTGAAAAATAATCTATCATAATGGAAAAAATACTATTATAACATCTCTAGAACCACTTCCCAATGCAATATCACCATTGTTGTGGCAACAACAAAAACTACCACCACTAACCACAAAATATCACCACTGCTTTACAAAAAATATCCACATACCATTTAGTATATTATCATTTATGTTACTTTATTTATCAATTACTGACCCCATTAATTCACTAATCACATTCTAATTTCTAGCCACCTCTTTTTCCCAATAACCACTTCTACTTTTACATCACCCATCAATTACCATTTAAATAATTCATCAATTTAAATCCTATTTTATTAATCCCTACCCATATATTTATGCTTTTATATTTTCATTTGTTTAATTTAACATCATTCTATATCATTCGTAACACACCGTAAAAAACCACTTAAATCTCACGACACCACCATAATTATAACCACACTAAAATTACCTCTCCTAATACTACATCAATAAAATGATAACTAAAATACCCAATATACTAAAATAAAAAGTATTTTAATTTTAAATTAATACAATTATAGTGATGAAATATTGTTTATAACATTTACAAAATAATATCATTTTCTCATTATATATTATTTATTTATTAGTTGACGATTAATAACATAAAATATCAATTAAAAATTTATAATTACTCAAATAGTTTCCCTAACTAATTCATTTTACTGTTTAAAATTTATTCATAATTTTAGAAATCAAAACAAGGAAAACATAGTTGAATGATTTAAATAAAATTAAAGTAATAAAATTATGTAAATGTTATTCAAATAGGTAAAATATATTGAATATCTTCTAAATTTTAGTTCCAAACCAATTATTATCTTTATCAGGTAAAAAAAATACATTTATTCAAAGAAAACTAATGAATGATTAATCAAATTTAAAAAATAAATAAATTATAGATAATATAGATCCCCTCCCTCAAATTATTCTTTAAAAATTTCAAGACTAAAAAAGAAGAATACTTGATAATCTAATTCCAAAAACTTCTTAATAACACCACCTAAAACAATACCTCAATAATCTAGTAACCCAATTAAAAAAGTCATTCAATAATGAACAAAAAATACGCAAATACCCTATTTGGGAAAGAATACTAAATTAAATGAGAAAGAATGAAAGAAAAGAAGAAGGGAAAGGCACCTTAGATCTAAAGAGATCAATTTCTAAATGATAAGAGACTTAGATTCACCAATGGTTCCACCAAAATTAATCCAAAAAAATCATGGGTTTCCAAGAATGTATAATGAATAAAATTAAATTCAAGAAACTCAATGAATTTATACTTTTAAAGGAAACAAAAATAATGTTGTATTGACCCACATCACATCACAATAATTATTAGATATTTAGACCTCTAAAAACCATGACACAATCACATTATCTCTCCCATATTAATCATGGTCAACAACCATTCATTATTTTGGAAAAGAAGGCATAATACAGCATGTTATGACGCAATGGATGATCAATATTCTCATTGTAAACCACTACCCTCATTTAACTCTATAACTAACCCCCAGTTAAATTCATAAATCTCTTGATAAAATCATGTTGAAACACAAACCATAATTGAACAACCAAAAAAACTATATAAACACTAATAAATCATGGATTAAGCTTAAAAATTCAATATAAAACATTGCACTGCAACCCTAGAATCCAAAGTGAAATGAATAGGTTGTAAGATCTATAGATAACTTTTCTTATATAGCTCAACTGGGGATAAAACCATGATGCATTGTGAAGGTGTCACAATAATTTTTTTTAACAAATACAATTTTTTCCCAAACTCTACTTCTCTTATACAACATGCCTCCATTATTACTCATAACATCTCTAATACTTTGAAATCATAATATAGAGGGGGAATAACTAATCCCCATAATAGATTAAAATTATGTAA
This sequence comes from Viscum album, assembly GCA_963277665.1. Taxonomy (NCBI): domain Eukaryota; kingdom Viridiplantae; phylum Streptophyta; class Magnoliopsida; order Santalales; family Viscaceae; genus Viscum; species Viscum album. The sequence continues at coordinate 2,014,654,393 of OY728130.1, read as the reverse complement.
TTCAGTAATAATTCTTAGTTCAGACCAATAATTACAATAGAAATGTGTGGAAAATTTGAAGAGGTAGGGTAAAAACACTATAGATTTTCTAAAATCATATAAATAAGTGTAATTATAAAGAATAGATACCAAAACTACATCATAATTTTAATGTATATATATATAAAACTTGTCTACTTGATTAATACATTCAGTGTTATTTAGGGAAAATATTTTATTTTGGAGAGTCTATGTTTTATTCTCACTACATTATATAATATGGAGCATCATATACTCATATAAATATTTGAAAATAAGAAGAATATATAATTGAGCCTCTTATACCTATTAATTAGTGACTATTATTTGGGTTATCATTTTAAGAGAGTTGTCTATTTGGTGGTATAGTTCTTATACATGGATGCTCTACTGATTTGTTTTATTTTATACTTGAAAAAATTTCTTATAGGTATATCTTAATATATATAATTTGAATACATTATTTTAGTTTCATTGAATGAATTAAATTTATTTTATTCACAAATCAACTTGGTATTTTATGTAGGCATCCTGTGTTGATCTAATTAGAGAGAACAACAACCATTTCTCTCTCTCTCACCTAGCATGATTTATAATCCCTTATGTGTTGGATACAATTCAAATCATTACTAAACGATTATTATGTAATGTTTTGTTTCTAGGTGAACAATTATATAATTCTACATAAATAAATAAAGATTTTGGTTATCTATATTAAATAAAATACCTATTGAAGAACAATGAACTTTATATATTTTTTGTGAACATTATATGATTACAATTTCAAACCCCTCACTATATATCATTAAATATCTCAAAATATATCAAATTTAATTCAAGTTAATGTTTTTCCTTTTATTTTACATCATTATTTCAAACCCACTATTTTTTATATTCATTTGAACATAATAAGAAATATTACTAAAAACCATTAATGGCGTATGATAAATGACCAATGGTTAACCCTTTACTATCCTTGGTGAAAAAACAATTAATTTTTCATTCCATAATAACGAAAACAAATTTTTTAATTTTTTTTCTATGGACTGCCACCATTTAGAGTGTAATTTAATTTCTTTATAAATTATATAAATATTTTTAATATTTAATTACTTTATCTATTTTTATTCATAAATAATGTTATGTGATAAATTTTTTGTTTTTTTAGAATTTATTAATGTCGAATTAGTCTCTAGGGGATATTTTGACCCTTTGAAGATGTGTTAAAAAATATTTTACATAAATAATTATATAAATTCCTAGCCATACAATTTAAGGAGGATAAATTAACCATTAATAACCTTGAATATACTTCTAATTATGGAATCAATCTATAACTAATAATAAACATGGGAAACATGACTAAAAATAATCACACTTTAAAAGAACCAACTTATCTAAATATTAAATATCTACTATACTATATTCAAATCCAATATATAAGAATAAAATCATAAATTGAAATCTAGATTAAATCATTGGACATGAGAAAGAGGACCCAAACATGAGTTGAATAGCAGGTGTTTTACCATAAAGCATATGGGAGTGGATAATGGAATGTTAAAACTAAGGAACGTCCTTTTTTATTAAACAATTATATAAAGGACTAATTTTACTAAGGTGACATGATCATAAAACACATGCATATTACATTATTTTATATGAATATTCAACAACACTTATATTAATATTCAATACCCCTTATAATAATCTTTTATTGTTTTTACATATTTTTGGAGTCCTATTTTCCTTTTACAGAACTTATGGTAATGGTTTTCATAGAAAACCTATAAATATTGGTTTTTATATATTTTGATTCTATAAAAGAATTGATTTTATCAGTGAATATAAATATGTATATAACTATTATAATTTAATTAAAACATATTAAATTAATTATTTTTATATACTATTAGTAGTATCTAACATTCCTTAATTATTCATTACATAATCAATATAATATCATTAATATAGGTGAAAAAACCGACCCAAAAAAGAGCATATCATAATAATTGAATGATAAAGATCATGTTATTTTATAGTGATAATATCCATTTTTTATAATATTATTTATTTAATAATAATTTTACTAAAATTAAAAATCAAATTCAAGAATAAGTAGATGAAGAAGATAAATACAATTGAATGGTATGAGGTTACTAATTACAAAGTGTATTGGTATTCTCGTTTTAGATGATTTAATTTTGTGATCACCATTTATTATTTGTATTATTAATATAATATTCATATTAACTTTCTAGAACAATAATAATATTATAAATATTATATTTATACATTAAATATATTTTTATGAACATCTATGTAAGGTGGCAACTGAAAACCAAATAACCATTATTGGAGGTAGTAGTCCACTAATAACACAAGATATATTTTCATTTTCCAAATATTGGAAGGGAAGTGGATAATGGCTGTTACATCAAAATAATAAAATTTAATCAAGCTAATGATACTTATTTAATAATTTTAAGATGGTTATAGTTAATTTTTATGATTTTTAAGAATAATGAAACTTGAAGAAACTCAGATAAATTAATTACCTCTTCCTTGGATATCCTCCTTTAGGTCACAACATATGCCTTCTTATATGGGTATTTTAGTGAGACAAAAAACTCTAAGAAATGGTAAATATGGTTAGGAATATGTTTTGGAAGATTTTGGTTGAGTTGTTAAGGTTTATTAGTGAGGATAAGTGGGGTGGTGAAGGGATCCTTTTATAAGTGAGAGGAGTGACACTATTTTAAAAACTTGTTTTCATAAAAAAATAATAAAATTGATTCTCAATTATAGTGGAAATAAATATGTAAAATTTATAATAAATTATACATGAGGTTGATAATATAACTATACAATAAAATGGACACAAGTTTCTATGGTATTTTGGGCCTTATCCCTTAGTCTAACACCCTTTAAAACCCATTTAACCTTTATTGTGGTGACAAACTTTTACACTGGTAACTATTATTTATGAATAAAAAACAAAACTAACCATATTATAAAATTTCAATATTCTAATTATAAATATAATTTTTTTTAAATACAGTTTCTATATCCAATCAAATTTTATTTAAATATCAGCACATGTAGTGCGTAAAAACCATTTTCTATAAAAATGTATCTTTAATCCTAAAAATGAATTTAAACTTATTAATATACATATAATAATAATAAAATTAATTTTACTTATTTATGGTAAGTATTATAAATAAATTTCATTAAAACCATTAATTAATAGTGAGTAATTTAATTTATTAAGATAAAATTACTCGGACCCATAAAAAAAATTCTGAAAAATATCTCTTTTTATGATCAAATGATTTTATATAAATTTTGAACCAATTAATAGTCAATATATAGAAAAATATTAATTTATTGACATGTATAAAAATTAAATTTCAATAAATTTAATATTCTAAATAAGAGAGATTTATCTTTTAAATAGAAATAATTTTTTTGATGAATACATTTCTATTTAGTCATGAATTATCTCCAATGTATCCTTCTTTTTAGGTGTTTTTTTTCTTTTATTTTAGACCTTTATTTTCCCATAGGATAGTCCTTGAATTTTGGATAGAAGGGGAGGTTTTTGGGTGGGTAGAGCTAGGCACATGGTTAGTTGTACGGTATACGAAACTATGCAGACAAACCACGCGCACAGTCCAAGTCTTAAAAAAATTATTTTTACCATTTTCCCTTATAAAATTAAACCCAATTCACTCTTATCCTTCTCTATTCGACCCTATCATCCATAGAAGCCCCCTAAACTTCCTCAATCTCTCTTGGCACCCATTTTTAAGGTGTTTTTGTGGGTAAGACTTCAAGGATCATCAATTAAGTGGGTTGCACCCTTATTTTTTTCTTTCTATTTAGGGTTCTTCCTTCTCTCTTGAGGTTATAAATTAATATAAACTAGGATTTAACCCCTAATGTCTAATATTGAGTTTATTTGTTCAATTTTATTTATTAAAGAACATTTTCACTCTCTTGTGGTGCATTTGATGTTTCTCTCCAATTTTGGGGTTTTTTACATCCAAGGTCAGTGATTACATGTGTAAACATTGTTGAATTAATTTTTGATTTCTTTCTTGACATATTTAGAAATTTTATTTCCTATTATGTGTGGTGCGAAATCCATTTTTGGTAGCATTTATTAAGCTGTTAATATTAAAGTATCATTTTTATATGAAATTGAGTAGTTTTCATTTGTAAACCATGTTGTGTTATTTGAGGAAATTTTATATTTTTTTCAATTGATTTATTAAATAGTGTTATGGATTCTAATTCTGGTTTGGTATGGTATTTTTGGTAGTTTGGCATTAAAATCTTATTTTTAATAGATTTTGTTTGCAAATATTTGTTACCCCCCACAAAATTATTTTATAAATTTTTTTAAAGGGTTTATTAAACTACATTAAGGGTGAGAAACATGTTTGGGTACTTTTTGGTGTGTTTATAATTTATAAATAGAGTTTTTATGTGAAAATGGTATTTTATAACATGTGGAACTTGGTTGAAAACAAAAACTGATTCCCTAGTGACAAGGTGGGCCGGGTAGGACTAGTATTCTAGTGATTCAGGAGTGTCTAAGGACCAATTTCACTTATTGGGACTGACGATGACAATAATTACTAAATAATGATGATTTTTTAAATAATTCTATGCCATTGGGGTTTCCACTCTTAGTGGATCATGAATAAGAATTTAATTGGTTGTGGTTTCAAGATATATTTCACCGAGATATGAGGCCCACAAATAGCTAGTTCATAGGGGTGTTTCCCGTGACTAGTGCTCATTAGTTATGTTGTAATTACCATTGAAATATAGAGTGTTTGGTTGGTAATTTTAGTAGCATGTGTGGTTTCTTTAAAATAGATCATTCTTTAAAGATTCCCTCTTGAAAACTGTTTTCATTTAAAGTTGGATCCCATAACCAATTGTTACTAGTATTTACTATTTATAAAAACTTTTAGGATTTATACATTGTTTTATAATGTTTATAACAAGGAATATTGTGGGGTGGATTACTATTGGGAATAATATTACACCCTACATACACCTTTGGGTATAAGTAGACTTGGAAAGGTTTGAAATAGGTAAGGGAAGGTCTTTGGTGATGGTGGTTCGGGTTAATAGTTTCCATCCATGGTGCGGTGTAGTGGGGATGAATAGAGGCAGATGAACCCTTTCCATGTGGTGTTATTTGAGTCATAATTGATGACCATTTTTAGTAGTGTCCCTCTTGGGTTTTGTTAAAGACCCATGTAATTCAATAATGAAGTTTGTTTATGGTTTATTTGGATTGAATATTCATATTTAGTTCATTTATTATTGTTAGTTGTTTAATATTTATAAACTCAAGTAAATCTTTCCCAAACCATTATTTATGATACTGGGGAACTTGTTCTAGCTTGTGGGGATAGGGACTTCTCTTTCGGGACATTCCATGGATTGGGCCAGGTGTCTGTTAGATGGATAACCATCATGGTTCGTGAAAAAATCTTATCAGAGCTGGTTAACTCATTGGTTCATTTTATTTGAGATGAGTCGAGTTATAAATGTTCTAGGACTGTTGGGGCTTAGAGATCTGTCTGCGAGTAGGATTCCTGGCCAACACAAACAATGATAGAACTTGAGCCACCATGGGATTTTGGGACATTTTTTTGATTTTTCTTCCTAGTGGGACATGCATGCAGTTGACTGCACATGGACATTGGGTGGGGTGATGTGGTTTTAATAATTTTATTGTCATAGAAAGTTTAATTTATTTATATTTATGATATTACTGAAATTTTCAGAATTGTTGTACTAATGTTTTCTTTTGTTACTATTGCCTTTTGTAGCAATATTCCTCCATATAAATCTCCCTTTTAACAATAGGAGGAATCCAAAGAGAGTTCTCCCACACCACTTGATAAAAGGTTGGTGGATGATATGGTCCGGGTTGTTCAATATTTGGGGTAGGGAGAAACTCTTTCTCCTGCTCTAGTTAGAGAGGATAAACCTAGTCTTAGGAAGGAAAAATCCCAAGAGTTTCTCAAGAACAAGACTCCCAATTTATGAGGTAGCACATAGCCTCATGAAGAAGAGGAGTGTCTTGAGAAGATAGAGAGAATGTTCAAATTCCTTGACACACATGATGGGTCAGGGTCAAATGTGCCTCATTTCTACAAGAAGGTGCTAGATGCTGGTGGTCGGAATTAGTGCTTCATATTGGGAGGCTAAGAAGATGTGCTGGAAGGACGTTAATGCTATCTTAAATGACCAGTACTATCATGAGGTCATAGACTATGCCTGATCCTAGGAGTTTATGGGCCTCATTCAGTGTGACCAGTTACTGATCGAGTATGCCAACTTCTTTCTTGAGCTAGTTTAATATGCCCCCGATATAGACTCTAATGAGAAGATGAAGGTTTAAAGGTTTGAAAATGGATTACTGCCAGATATATATTCTCAGGTATTCATAATTAAGTTTAAGACCTACCCTGAGGTGTTTAACCAGTCATGTATGGTGGATATTGACCATAACGGGAGGTCTGGTTTCATTGGGATAGTATTAGTTATGGGTAGTGGAAGTAGATCTGAGAAGAAAAGTAAGAGGGAGGAGTAGGAGATTAAGGGAGGTGTTATTTCAATCCATCATCCAAGGATGTTTTCATCTGTGGCTTTTAATGAAAGTTTCATCATGTTCCACTAGTGTGGGAGTGAAGGGAACACCTAACATGCATGTACATATTATTTGAGTCTTTATTATCAGTGTAGAGATGTGGGGAATTTGTAGCACTTTTTCAAGGTGTCGTGTCCACTGTAGAGTTGGATAAGATCATTGGCTTCTTGGGAGTGTTAGTTCAGTCAGATCCATATAGGATGGTGGGATCTCAGTTAGGTGGTTCTAGGAGTAGGAATAGTTCATCTTATGAACATAACTAGTTTAGGGAAGAGCGACATGTGATTAGTTGTTTCTAGGAAGATACCAAGAATCTGAATGATGTGGATCAGGAACCAATGGGATCAGATGTAGATCCTTTGACAGTTCAAGGTACAATTTTGATTTCATCTTCTATAGCTACTACACTCTTTGAAACCAGTGCTTCTATTTCTTGTATCTCTACCCGTATTGGGAATCTACAGAATTTTCCAATTGAGTTGTTGTCTTTTTTTGACGGATTCGGTGATGTCATTGGGTAGTAAAGAGCAGGGTCTTAGGTGCCTATCATGTGCACTTTCAATGTCAGGAGTTGAGATGGAATGGGATCTCCTAGTCTTGGATATGGAACATTTTTATGTAATTATCAACACAAATAGGCTAGTTCAATTAAAAATGAATATCGATTTTTATAGGTGGTTGGTGAGTTTCATGGAACCTGATGGGAGTCATATTGTTTTTCTTGGGTAATGAGATCCTTGGTCTGGTCATGTGGGATCTCCACTCTTAGAGTTGATAAATATTGTCTTTTAAGGTATCATCACTCATGCTAGAGGACGTTGGTGGTTCTCCTGAGGATGCATTACCTCATTTAGTAATGGGATCCCAGAGCTATTTTAAAATTATTTTTCATGCTTTCCCTTAGAGTGGGATGTGGAGTTCTCAATTGATTTGGAACTAGGAACACAACCTATAGCTCTTCCCTTGTATCCTTTATACCCAACCGAGTTGAGGGAATTAAATATATAACTGCATGACTCAGAATACAATGTATTAATTTTCCCAAACATCTCTCATTGGGAAACTTATATTCTTTTTGTGAAGAAGGATGAAGAATCCCTCTATTTGTGCATCAATTGTCGAAATGTAAATATGGTAAACGTCAAGAATAAGTATCCTTTTCCCAAATTTATGATCCATTTGATTAGATAATGGGGAAAAATTGGGTTTTTAAAATAAATGTTTATTTTAGTTACCACTAAGCCAGAGTGAGAGAGATTTTAAAAGTAGGTACGACCACTTTGATTACTTAGTCATGTCTTTCGGAATGTCAAATGCTTTACTAGGTTTTATGGTGCTCATAGAAAGGGAGTTTCATCAGTATCTCAAATATTTGATTGGGGTATTCATAGATGACATCCTATTTTATTATGGATCTAAGGAGGATTATAGGGTTATTTCAAGATTTCCTTGGGCAGTCTATGAGATCATGGCCTTTATACAATGTTGTCCAAGTGAAACTTTTTAAACACTAAAGTGATTTTTTTGGGTCAAGTCATCTCAAAAAAGGGGGTTTCAGTGGACTCGGAGAAGATCAGTACAGTTATGTTATGAGAATAGTCGATAAATGTTTTTGATATCAGGAGTTTCCTTGGCCTGACAAGTTACTATATACAGTTTATTCAGGATTTCTCTTAGCTTGCTTCACCCATGACCGCACTCACCTAAAAAATGGGTGATGTTTTAATGGGGACAATAATGTAAGGAAACCTTTGGGGATATAAAGTGGTGACTGAATACCTCCCTGTGTTGATATTTCTTGAATTTTGAATGGTAAATGTGTTTTATTGTGATTCTTCATGTACGAGTCATGAGTGCGTGCTTATTCAAGGTGATCATGTAGTAGAGTATGGATATTTCCAACTCTTTCCACATGAAAATAAATAACTAACCCATGACTTGGAGTTAGCCGTGGTGATGCATGCTTTGAGAACCTGGCATCACAACCTTTTTGGGGAGAAGTTGGTGGACGAATCTAATCATAAGAGTATATCCTACATCTTCTCACATAATGATCTTATTCTGAGGTAGTTCCATTGGAATGAGTATTTATAGGAGTTAGACATTGATATTTTCTATACCCAATGGAAGGGTAATGTGTTGGATGATTCCTTCAGTTGAAAAGTTCCAGTGTAATCCTTGAGGAAGTCCAGTGATGAGTGGACTCTAATGGGACTCTTTGCTCAGATGAAAATATAGAGCAATGATAACATTAGAGGTGTATCCCTGGAAAGAATTCAGTTGACTCATTCTATTTTGGAGATAATTTATTAGGATAATCCCAGTGATGAGATCTGTCAGTGGTCTATGCAAATTCTCCATAGTGGGGAGACATAATCTGATTGGTCTTCGTCTCCGGGGGGGATCTTGTGCTTCAAGGTCAATTTAGTGGTGTCATTGTCTCTGAGGAGGGTGGGGATTAGAATATCCACCAATCTCAGTGGTCCATTCATCTTGGGGACACAAAAATGTATTATGACGTTCTTCAATAGTTCTGGTGGCTAGGTATGAGATGATACATAGATAATTTTGTATTAGGGTTCCGAAATTTTCTGCATGTGAAATGAGAGCACCAAAGGCCCTTTGGTTTGCTTCACATTTTTCCCATTACTAACTGAATGTTGGATGAGGTATCCATGGATTTTGTTGTTATATTTACTCATAATATTAAGGGTAATAATTCCATTTGGGTTGTAATTTATTGCCTAACTAAATCAACCCACTTTACATGGATCTGAGATACAACAAAAGTGGATGAGTTGGGCTGATTGTATATTCAAGAGGTGGTAATGATTCATGATGTGTCATCAGATGTTGTCTCAGATAGAGAATCCCATTTTACCTCTCAAATTAGGGAAGGAATTCATATGTATTTGGGGTTACAGATTAATATGACCACGACATACCATCCTCAAATAAATGGTCAGAAAGAGCAGGAAAAAATAGATTTTAACAGACATGCTTCATGTATGTGTTTTATATTTCAGAGGATCTTGAGAGATCCATTTTGTATTTGTTTAATTTTATTATAATAGAAGTTAAAAATCCTCTATTTGAATGGTTCCTTTTAAGATCTCTATGGTCAGCCTTGTTGGTCTCCTCTATGTTGGGATGAGTTATGTGAGACCTCACTGTTGGGGATGAGCCTTGTGGAAGATAAATATGAGAAGGTAAAGTTGATCAAGAAGTGGTTATTGATAGCTCAGAGTTTCCAAAAATATTATTCTGACTAGGGGTGTCAGGATATTGGTTTCTCTATGTGTGATTGGGTGTTCATGAAGGTGTCCCCTCATTTGGGACATCATCATTTGAGAAATAAGGGGAAGCTAACAATGAGGTATGTCAAAGCTTTTGAGATCACCCTTTAGATTGGAAATATATCATATAGGTTAGATTTTACTTCTCAGTTGACATTAATTCCTAATGTATTCCAATCCTCCCAATGGATGATTTATAATCCGGATCTACCCCATGTGTTGAATTTGGAAGAGTTGAAGATAAAGCCCAATTTATTAGTATTTGAACGGCTAATTTGAATTGTGGATTCCCTAGATAAAGTGCTCTGGGTAATGTCTATTCCATTGGTATGGGTCCTTTGGTAGCATGGGAATGTTGTTCATGAGACCTGTGAGTGTAAGTTATGGGTTGAGCAGGAGTACCCATTCTTGTTTTCGGATCAAGATTTTCTTAACTTTTCAGGGAGGAATGTTTTCATGGTAGGTAAAATTGTCACATTTGTGTCCGTTTCAAGTATTTTCTCTTTTATTTACAACTTATATTTCCCCTTAGGATCCCCCATGAATTTTGGAGATAAAGGGATGTTTTGTATGGACATAACCAAGTGCTTGGTTATCCGTACAGTTTACTAAACCATGCGCACAATCCATGTCTTAAAAAACTTGTTATTACCATTTTCCCTTATAATAATTAAACATAATGCACCCCTATCCTTCTGAATTAAACCCTTTTATCCATATATGGATTTTAAGATACCTTGTTACCCATTTTTGATAGGGTTTGTGGGGGAAACTTCAAAGATCATCAATTAATAGGATTTACCCCTTCATTCTTCCTTATCTTTAGGGTTTCTTCAATCCTTCTCGAGGTTCTAAATTCCCAGCTTCTAGGGTTTCACATATAGGGTTCAAAATTGAGTTTCTTGGTTCAATATTCATTATTAGGGTGTGTTTTCACTTTCTTGTGGTTTGGTTGTGGTGGGGTTGAAGTTTCACTCCAATTTTTGGGGGGTTTGACATCCAAAAAAGGTGATTCCTTATGTACAAATAATTTGATGAATTTGTTTTGATTTCTTGACATATCTAGCATTTTACTTGCCTATTATGTGTGGTGAAAAACAATTTTTGGCATAAATGATTAAGTGTTTAATTTAGAAGTATAATTTTTACATGATATTGAGTAGTTTTTATTGGTAAACCATATTGTGTTATTTGAGCCCATTTTTTTTAAAAAATAAATTTATTTATTAAATTGTTTTAGGTAATAAATTAATTTTTTCTATGGTATTGGTGGGATTTTGGCCTCAAAATAGGATTTTTTAATGCAGTTTGTGTGTATATACTTGTAATCCTTCTTAAAACTGTTTTATAAAAATTTTAAATGGTTTATTAAATTACAATGGGGGTGTATAACATGTTTGGGTACTGTTTTCTTTGTGTATGATTTATAAATATTGTTTTTACATGAAAATAATATTTTATAACATATATAACTCAGTTGATCACAAAAGGGTAGCCAGAGTAACTAGATTGGTGGACTAAGTCTAGTATGCTAGTGATTCAAAAGCGGATTTGGCCCAGTTTTACTTATAAGGATTGAAGATGACAAAACTAACTAAATAATTATGATTGGTTGGAGAATAATAGGCCATTGGGGTGTCCCTTACTTGTTTCTCTTGCATGATAATGTAATTAGTTGTGGTTCTGAGACTTATTTCACCGAGAAACGAGGTACTTATGGCCCCACAGCTAGCTAGTGCATATGGGTGTTTCCCATATCTAGTGATCCTTATTTAGGTTGTACGTATCATCGAAATATAGAGTGCATGATTGGTAATTTCTGAATCATTTTTTCTTTCTTTAAAGTTTTCCTCTTGATAAACTATTTTAATTTAATGTTGCATCCCATAAAAAAATGTTACCAGAATTTCTTTTTTTAAGAAAACATGCAAGATTTCCCCTTTGTACTATAATGTTTAAATCATGGAATATTTATGGGTGGAATCCTATTGGGATTAGGCTCACACCCAACTTACACATTTGGGTGTAAGTAGACTTCATATTGTTAGACGCAGGTAAGGGAAAGATATTTGGAGATAACAGTTTGGGTTTCTAGTTTCCTTACTTGGTGTAGTGTAGTGGATATAAATTGAGGGTGATTTCCCCATTCCTTGTGGTAGACTTTGAGTCAGTCTTGATTATCCTTTTTAGTTGTTTCCCTCGTTGATTTTGTTTTAGAATCATTTAATTGAATTCAAAATATGGTTTATGATTTTTTTGGATTCAATTTTTAGATTCGGTTCATTTATTATTGTTAGTTGTTTTATGTTTCTAAAATCTGGTCAATAATTCCAAAACCTTTATTTATGATACCTGGAAACTTGTTTCTGCCTGTGCGGATAGGTCACGAACTTTGTGACTTTCCATGGATGAGGTTGAGCACCAGTTTGATGGAAACATGGCTTTGTTCATGACATGAATATTTAAAATTTTAATCTTTATATTTAATTAATTATTTTATATACAGTGATAATTTATTTTAAAATTTATTAATTGAATTTATGTAATATATTGTATTGATATAATTTCATAAAATTAGTACATTTAATTAAAATTCAAAATTCATAATAATGGTTTTTTTAAAATCAATTCTATTTTCTATATGAATTAAAATCATTTAATTATAGAAAAATCATTTATTTTGATTATTATGTTTTGAATAAATATATTTTAAGTGCTTTATTTTGTATTATATAAATAATTATTTTCTTTAGTTTTATGTTATCTACATCACAATATTTCAAACACATTGAATTTATTTCAATGGGGAAATACATACAATAATCTTGGATTGTTACATTCTACCCTCATTAAAAGAAAATCCCCACCCAAATTAAATTAATTTAAAGAAAAATAATTACACATATACCTCCTAATATTCTCCCATTTACACATTTCTTCCTCAAACTTATGATTTATATTCAGAACTTTTACAAGGTGAATGGTCTTATTTCAATGTACATACCTTTATAATGCAAGATTTATAGTACTTTATCCTTATATGAAAGGTCATGATATAGCTGTATAACGTATGAGTTTAGTATATGTGAAGGGTTAGGCATGTAATTACTCAAAATTGATTCATGGAAAACATCACGTACTTGGGAGACATTTGGGGGGAAGTTAAAGATGATAAGATACCACTCCCACATGATTAAGGTATTTTAAAGGTCCAATATACATAGAGCTCAACATTCCCTTATTTAAAAATATTATAACCTTATTTTATAGTGATATGTAAGGGAATGTATTTTTTATAATTTCTAAAACCAAATTTCACCATTGATTATAAGAAGAAATTTTCTACAATCTTTGGGAAATTTTAATGCTTCACTGAATGATTTGAATCTCCTATGACATCTCTTGAGTAGGATTTGGTCTTAGCAACATATTCACTCCAAAAACAACCCTAAATATTTTAGTTTTGTAGCTATTATTATAATGAGTCTTATATTTTTGAATTTTTAGGATATAATAGAAAATATTATTATTTTCAAACTCTATAAAGGTAATATTTTTATCCCAACCAAATTTGAAATCCATTGATCACGATTTTAGTATATCTTCCAAGTTTTTAATGGTTCTCTCAGGCTATACATCTATATGAGGAAAAATAAAATTATTACTCTAAACTATATATTAAATTGTTTATAAACACTTCTCTATAAATTCATGTTAAACCATGTACCCTAATTATATTGATTTTAAGGTGGAATTATGTGTAGTCTTACCACCTCCTTAATGTATATAATGGTAAGTTATTCAATAGAGAAATATTCATTGATTGAAATAAAATACATTGACTAACTACAATCAAAATAACATTATATCCTTTAGATGTCTTGGGGAGTCCTATGATGAAATACCGAATTGTTTTTCACATTTCAAAACTATTATGGGTTATGGTTACATAATCCACTTAAACTTATGATACCCAACCTCAACTTTCTATCATATCAACGATGAAGATACATATAAAAAATATCAATTTTCATCCTATACCACCAGAATTGATTCTTAATATTTGTTTTCATCATCATGATTCCTAGATGAATGGTGAATGGTGGGATATTTTCTTCATCAAATATCTCTGTCATCAATATTGGTATTGATGGAACACATATTTAGGTTATGAAACTTATTATTATATTATTGTAGAGGTATAACTCTGGAAAATTACTTACCATATTTTGTTTCTCCATATCATGCTTTTGTACCTTTTTAATATTTTCATGTAACGATGGTTGAGTGTATATTTAAGTATTTTATGATTTCTCACATTTACTTATTATTTCAATGTCCACCCTCTACAAATTCATGCATTATTGGTAATTTTCAATCCTCATCATAGATAAGGTGGCATGATTCTTTATTCATATAGAATCAATAAACATTTTTTACATTCATGGGTTTTAATGTATTGAGAAATAAAAATAATTCATGAAATATAACCATATATTTTATTCTATATTCAAATCATTCTATGCGAATATTTAATTTAAATCTTTGTGTTTTATTGAATATCACATCCTTCACTATAAATATTACACCTATATATTATTAAGGAAATAATTACCACTATTATCTCCAAATCATAATCCATGTAATTTTTCTCATGAAATTTCAATTTGAGAGAGGTGTATGCTACCAATATGTCATTTTTAAGGAGAAAACATATAAATCCCATATTTTATTTATAAATTTATATAAAAAACCTTTCTCTTCTAAAATGTATTTTGAGTATAAGTGCATTGATCAACATTCTCTTAAGCTCCTTGAAATTTTATTCACATTGGACTATCTAATAGAACTTGGATCCCTTATAATTTAAGTTGGATAATGGATTCCATATCTATCAAAATTTATCACAGTGATTCAATAATATATTTCCAATCCAAAAAACATTGTATATAGTCAATAGTAGTTGGTCTTATCTTACTAAAATTTACCTTTTTAGTAATCAAACACTTTTTAAGAAAAAGTGAGAAACCTGAAGTTCAAACAATATAAGATATTATAGAGAAATTAAATGATAAGTTCATCCTACTAGATGGAATCAACATAAAAAATTTCCAAGAAATAAGGGATACCTGAGTGTTTGGTTCTACCAAAAACATATCCTCATAGTTAAAAGCCAACTTGTCCCAAGACTAGATGTACTCATTAAGGCTGATCTTCTCACTATTTAATCCCCCAATAATAATTAGGTCATAATTGTTTATTAAGGAATATTTACTCTCATTGAGAGTCACCATCAATGGCCTCCACATCATTTTAATAGCTTCCACTTCATTGGAATTGAGGGACATCAATAGTTCAATCAAATATTCTTATGAGATCATAATAAATTACATATATTGCTCAGATATATCAACTAAAATCTATTGGTTTACAATTGACAAAACTATTTATATACTTGTATCTCATAATTTTAGATGAAAATGTCTCTAATATAAGAGGAAAATAAGAGGAGTCCTTCCTTTTTTTATGGATTCCCTTCCATCTCCTGTTCTTCCTCGGGCATAGAGGCCTTTCACCCATTAAATCATACTCTAACTCCACCACAATGTGTTCAATCTCGAGGGACTTATTCATATTTATTGGACAGACTGAAATATCCTTATTCTTTGGATTCTTCTCATATTACTTAAAAATAACAAAATGATTACCCAACTCTATAGTAACCACCTCTACACTGGGACTTTCCCTGATAAAGTCTGTACCCCCTAACTGTAATGTCCCAACCTTAATTAGGTAAGAACCATTCTTTACTTTATTACAATCTAATTTATTAAGAGACCTGGGGCGCACACCTGCGCACCTCACTGCATGTCCCAGACAGTTTTTTTATTTATTTTAAATAATTAGAGACGTTTCATGAAAAATGTCACTCCACGCTTTGGCGTGTTTTATGGGTTTTAAATAATTAATTAAGAATTTGAAAAGAGTAATAAGAGATTTAAAAAATATTTAAAAGAAATAAATAACGGATAAAAAGAAATTCTGAAATAACATTTTGTAGGGGTTACGAGAAAAAATGAAAAATAAATAAAATTGGTGATTCCCATTTTTAATTATTTTAATTATTTTCTTTTCCATTATTTTTTTATTTTATCTTTTTCTTTTATATCCTTTTCCCTTATCTTTTATTTTTCTCTTATTTTTCTTTTCTTTTGTTTTTCTTTCTTTTCTCCTTTCTTTTTTCCTCTCATCTCTCCCTCTCCTACTAATCGCGTCGCACCCATCAGTCATGTCACACAACCTAGTAGCCCCTTTATAAGGACACTGCTCCTCCAACCATTGTTTGATTGCTTCTCCATTAGGTGATCCGTAAACCTTAGAGAAAGGATAATATTGCGCAAGTGGAATCGTTCAATTTCGTTGAGTATTCTATACGCAATTTGTCGTGGAATATTCTTACCCTATTTTGGTATTTTTTTAAATCCTTCATTTTCATCCGTTTTATGTCACATCAAATTATACCACGGATCATAGAGTCATATATGACTACAAGGTAGGGTTATTGATCACTTTCCCTTCATTTCATTGCGATTTATAAAAAATGAAGCGTTGTGCCTTTAGTCGGTGCCTACCAAATTTATGCTATTTTACCCATTTTAATTACTTTAATGGTTATTTTTAATTATTGCAACCTTAATCATATTAAATTAATTTGTTTGAATGGTTTCAACAAGATCGGACACCCCTTTGTATGTGCCGACATAGTCAGCATATTTTTTGTTAGAAGGGTTATTACTTTAATTAACTGCAGATATTGCGCAACCCCTTATTATTGTTTCTAAATTTAATGAATAGTTGTTTGAATTATTGCAACAAAGTTGGAAACCCTTTTGGGCATGCCGACTTGATCGGTGTATTCTACCATTAGCGAAGTTTATTGTTTGACTAATTTCATGTGTTGTGAAACAAATTTTTACTGTAATTAGATTAAATAAATAGTTTCTTGAACATGAACTTAAATTGTGGGGTCATTGGAACTTGTTTTGCCGAACTGTTTATTATATAAATATGCATTATCCACTGAGGTTGATATGATCTGTATATTTCCTTGCAAGTTTTTTTGTTGTACAGTGAAATTTATGCCTTGTGATGCACAAGTGTATCTTGTTAATTTTCAAGATGCTACTTTATATACTGATTATTTCATATCTGATACTATGAAAATTTTAATTAAATTCAAGGTGAGGAAAGAAGGTGGGTCCTATATTAAGGGTCATGCTTATATCCTTCATTCCTGATGGATTACCTCTATGTGTGAGGGGGTGATATAGTTGGATTTTTCGTACTGATACTTCCTCGGACATTCGAATACTTTTGAGTGATACCAGTTTCAAAAGGGACCATCCGGACATATCCATTTTCAATGTTGCTAAGCCAGCCTCAGATGACACTCGACCCCTTTTTTCAAGATTCGGACAGACTCAGGGTAAATCCATTCCTCAGACAATACTTGGTATTTCAAAATATTACCTTGGACGGGTTCAGTGGCATTGGATAAATTGACGGATCATCAGTAGTGATAGCTTTGGGATGAGCTCAGACTCCAACACTCAACTTGAATATTAAATAATGATGCACTTAAGATTTATAATATTGCTAATTGAGTCTATTTAGAATTGAGATATTTCCCCTGATATGTGGAAGTGTACCAGGTTGACACTGGACTTTAATCCCAAGCTAAAGTACATGATTGGGGTATACTTTTTCCTCGTTTTTCATTGATTTCTGGGTTATATATATATATGCATGTTCATGCATTTATATTGATAGGTACCCTTTCAAAGTACTAGCTTAGGATGAAACAGGTTACCGGGCACGAGTGGTGTTTAGGACCCGGGTTGACTTATTTATTTCATTGCACTACAATTAATTTATTTGAAATGGTTATGTAATGGCACACTGCATTTTTATTTTTTCACGAAATGGAATGGTTTGGACACCGTGGGTGCCGACCTGCTGATATTTTATCTAACACCCTTCTTGGGCATCATCGATACCCGAGTAGATTACATTGTCGTAGGTATTGACAAGGGAAAGTGTGCTTCTTCTGATGCTTGATTGTTCATTAATACTTTATATAAAGACTGGGGTAGAGGACCAGGCCTTGCTCGTGATGCAGTTGCCGCTTGTGTCTTTCCTTTTAGTTGACTTTGTTTTTCAGTTCTATTTTTTGTACTTTTAGTTTTGATTGATATCAGGGCATGACACTTTTTTGTG
Source organism: Viscum album (assembly GCA_963277665.1). Classification (NCBI taxonomy): domain Eukaryota; kingdom Viridiplantae; phylum Streptophyta; class Magnoliopsida; order Santalales; family Viscaceae; genus Viscum; species Viscum album. The sequence goes on along the minus strand of OY728130.1, from coordinate 2,014,636,120 downwards.
AGTTTCCGCACTTGGTTTTTATTATTCAGTTAGATTATTTACGTTGCTTCTGCTAAAATTTATTTATTCTCTTACTTCCAATACATATTATTTGTTTTTGTTTAGGTATGATGTGATATAATCTATTACCTATGAGGGAATAATCTCTCCCACCGACACAAAAAGGGATCTCGCTGCTAGTCGGAAGCCTCTGGTGTTCGGAGAGATGCGCTTGAGGTTATGTGACACACCGGTCTATCCAACTTATTTTATGTGAGTAGGGTCGGGACATTAGAATGTGGTATTAGAGGTGGTTTTTCCTTTTGTATTTCTATTTGGGTTATATAGGAGACTAGGATATAGGGATTTGGGATGTACTCTATGCTTGGACGTAGCTAACCCATGTATAGGGGAAAACTCAAATTTCTGGGTTGGGATTGCGGTTATTGATTATGCCAGTTACTGTTGATATGATTTCACCATGGGCGACTCACTTGTATTGCATTATTATTGTGATAGTTTTATTGAAATAATGGGTTTACCATTGCAGCCTGATGACACGAGGGAAAAACATATCATGCATCATGATAGGAACTATAGGATTTAAATTCCATACATATTTCCATGCCATATCTACATTCAACATGAATTTTCCTGTTACATGTGAGTGATGTTATACCTTGTGGTAGAATTTTGACTTATTGGTTTATTAAATATACATCTTTGTTAGTCTGTTATAAGTTATCCTAACTCAACCTAGGAGCCAGATGTATAACTGTTTAGTAATCCTTTTAGTTATCTATTCTATATCGAAAACCAGCTCTTGAGGTTGGTTGTCTGTTGTTTAGTACTCAGAGACAAGGTATGTACCTAACCTATTTTTCACCATACTTGTTTTCTGACCTTCTTTTCTCCTTCTCTAAGGGTGTATTTGGTTGTCGTAGACAAATTCCACCGTGGAGTCTTCATGCTATGTCTCAGGAGAGTGGCAATGACTGCATTCTAGGGATGGTGGGTCCTAAACCACCAGTGGTTCCTCTCGTAGAGCCTCCTATGGCGCTACCTCCGTTCGATCTTCTAAGGGATCCTGAATCTCATTTTAGGGATAGTCTCCTCAGGTTTTTGTAGTCGGTTCAGAATATTCCCAATCCTGCCCCATCTATGGAAAACCTTAAGCGGGACTTTCTATAGCAGCACCCTCCCACCTTCTTGGGGAGTGGCATCCCTCTTGTTGTAGAATCATGGATAGAAGTTGTATGACCTATCTTCAACCAACTTGAGACACCTCCAGAGTGAAGGGTCAAGCTTGTAGTCTACATGATTCATGACACCACCAAATGCTGCTTGGATGTTGTTTCTCGGGATGAGCAGGCCAATGACATGACTTTGGACGATTTCAAATCAGCCTTCTATAATCACTTTTTTCCACTTAATCTAAGAGATTATCATGCATGGAAGTTCCTACATCTTCACCAGGGCTCTATAACTATGTTATAGTATTCTACTCATTTCATGGAACTTCATAATTCTGCCCCATCTCTGACTGGAAATGCACAGACTACTGCGAGGATTTTTAAGGACTTACTTGAATATACTATCCTCTCACAGGTGAATGTCTTCTGTTTGACCAATTATATAGAGATCGTGAACTAGGATCTAATCTTAGAGAAAAATGTCAGGGAAATTAAACCAGTGAGCCAAGGTGGTTCAGTTCCGAGAGAGGGTGATGGCTATTCTGGGAGCAGAAAAAGCCATTTTGAAAGTTCACGTGGGGGAAATACTAGCCAAACAACATATCTTGGTAGTTTTATCACTTTTTATTAGCACAGTAGGGATTTTCACAAAAAGACACAATTCACAAGATATCCGAAGGAGTGTCGAGATTATGGTAGGATGGGTCACCATCAATGTTCCTTCTGCTCCTTCTCTTCTACTTCTAGTCTTAGAATATCTACACCTGCACCTCCTTCATGTATGGGATCTATGACTCCACAACATTCTAGAAGTTATTTTCCCACCGTTTGATCAGGCCGAGGAAATGGTGGAGGTCGTGGTTGAGGAAATCAATTTCCAAAATAGCAGCGTTAGTAGGGTAAACTAGCTCATGCCAACCAGGATGTGTATTAGGGGCGTGGATCAGGTCCCATGTACACAGTGCAATAAAAAAAGGAGTAGAGTGTAGAACCATCTAAAGTGAGAGGTAATATTCTAGTAGCCCCTACCTTAGTTCTGTTCTTTTTGATACTGGTGAATCACACTCCTTTTTATCTGCTATGGTTGTTGAGAGTATTGGTTTTCCAATTGAGTATCCTTGCGGCGTCATGTATCTCGACATTCCTCTTGGGGATAGGACAGAGGGAATATGCCAGTGCCAAGAGTGCCCCCTCGAGATAGGCAGGTACCATTTTTTTGGAATTTCTATATCCTCGATAAGTTTGGTATCAAAGTAATTCTTGGTATGAACTAGCTTTCTCCTTACAATGTCCAAGTGAATTGCTATCATCATCAGGTTTCCTTTACATCCCCTAAGGGAGACACATATCTTCACAAAGGATAATGGGAGCTATAGGCAGACCGATATAAGACTAAATATGTAGGGTTGGGGAGAGTGAAAACTCGACTGGAAAGTCTCTTCAAAAGAAATCAGGGCACAAAACTAGTTGAATTCCCTCCAGTGGTGGATCTTTTTAGGGATGTATTCCCCAGATATTTTTGTGTCTTACCTTATATGAGAGACATGGAGTTCACTATCGAACTCGTGCTAGGTGCAGCACCAGTGTCTATTCCTTTCTATAGGATGGCACTAATAGAGCTACTGGAAATCAAAAAGTCGCTTGAAGACCTTGAGTCTAAGGGTTTAATCAGACCTATAACATCGTCGTGGGGTTCACTTATCCTTTTTTCCTAGAAGGTATATGGTACCCTAAGGTTATGCGTGGATTATCGTCAACTCAACTAGCTCAGGGTAAAAAATCAATATCCATTGCCTCATATAGATGATCTCTTTGACCAGCTCCAGGGAGAAATTGTTTTCTCCAAAATTGATCTATTGTTGGGATATCACCAGGTGCATGTGAGACCATTTGACATACCACATACAACATTCCAAAGCAGGTATGGATTGTATGAGTATCTAGTTATGTCATTCGGCCTCATGAATTTGCCGACAGTCTTCATGGCCTTGATGAACTGGGTTTTTCATCTGTATCTTGATTCCTTTGCGGTAGTCTTCATGGATGACATCTTAATTCATTCATGTTATAGACACAACCATGAAACCCATCTTGAGATTGTGCTTAGTACCCTGAGAGTGCACCACCTATACGCTGATCTTAGCAAATTCCACTTCTTGATTGATAAGTTACACATCTTGGGTCATATTATATAAGAAGTTGGCGTATCAGTTGAATCAGAAAATGTGAGTAATGTGGTTTCATGGGAGAAGCCAAAAAGTGTCTTTGACATCTGTAGTTTCTTGGGGATTACAGGATATTACAGGTGATTCATCCACTATTTATCCCCCTTAGCAGTGCCTCTCATAGCCTTGAATAAGAATGGTGTACAGTTCATCTAGTTAGAAGCTTGTGAAAAGTCATTTCAAGAGTTAAAAAGAAGATTGACCTTATCCTGGATCCTGATTCTTCCTGAACCTGGTAAGAGATATATAGTTTATTGTGATGCTTTAGGAATTGAACTGGGAGCAGGTTTGATGCAGAGTGATTGAGTCGTGGCTTATTGATCCCACTGGTTGATACCATAGGAGAGGAACTATCCTACAGAAAACCTTGAGTTGGCAGCTGTGGTTCATGGTCTACATTGTTAGAGACACTATTTGTTAAGTGAGAGATTCGTTGTTTACAAGGATCATAAAAGATTGAAATATATCTCCACTCAATGAGACGTGAACTTAAGGAAATTCAGGTGAATCAAATACTTTCAATCGTTTGATTTTGAGATTGCTTATACCCCTAGTAATGGTAATGATGTGGCAAACACTTTAATCTACAAGACACAGACTCAGGCCATGCAGGTAGCTAGTAGTGAGTGGCAGATGATGGCCTTGTTTTTAGAGATTGATCTGAAGGTTCAGAAGCAGAGTGGAAAAATGATTCTAGTAACTCCTACAGTGACATACTCTCTTTTAGAGCAAGTCCACAGGCAACATTTTATTGACCCTTAGGGTCTTGTTTGGTGGGAAAGTGTTGTTGGAGAGAACCCACCTCCTGGTAGGGTTATTGATGGCAGTGAAAATCTCCTTTAACATGGCCTTGTATGGGTACCTTTAGGTATATGGGAAGAGCTGATGATGAAATCTGACACCTTTGTTCAGGAAGTTCATCATGGGATGACCAATATGTATAGAGACATGTGTTGATAGTATTGGTGGCCTAATATGAAAAATCAGATAGCAGGTTTGATCACTCGGTGCTCCACCGACAAACAGGTGAATGCATATCACTAGTAACCTACTGGACTCCTATAGCCTCTATCCATTCCTAAATGGAAATAGAATGACATCACCATGTATTTCATTACAGGCTTACCAATATCTCCTTGAAGCAGCGATGCAATATGGGTGTTTTTCGATAGGTTGACTGAATTTGCGCACTTGTTTCCTATCCGATAGACCTTTATGATTGATGAATTAGGAAGGCTGTATATATGGGAAATTGTGCAACTTCATGGTGTACTTCAATCTATTGTCCCATACAGGGATTCCTATTTTACTTCATGGTTCTGGAAAGGGTTGTAAAAGGCACTGGGCTCATAGGTACTTCTGAGTAATTCATATCACCCCCAGACCGATGGGCAATCCGAGAGAGCTATATGAGTGTTAGAGGATATATTATGGGCTTATATCCTTGATTTTGGAGGTTCATGAGAGTATAATTTACCACTTGTTTATTTTACCTATAATAAAAGATTCTAGGAGACAATCCAAATGTATCCGTAAGAGGATCTATATGGTAGACCGTGCTGTTCGCCTTTATACTGTCTCGAAGCAGGTGAGGCAGCTCTGTTGGGTCCTTATCTCGTTCAGGAAACTTTTGAGCAAGTTTATTTGATTTAGAAGCATATGAATACAGCTCAGTCTAGGAAAAATTCTTAAACTTATTGTTGCTATAGACCTTGTGAGTTTGGGGTGGGACAATGAGTCTTTCTCCGTGTTTCTCTGAGGTTGAGTCACATGCGGATCAGGAGATAGGGGAAGTTATCACAGAGATACATTGGGCCGTTCGAGATAGTGGAGAGAGATGGGCCTGTAGCATATCAATTACTGCTACCTCAGAGGTACTGTGCCATGCACGATGTTTTCCATATATATCAGCTTTGAAAATATCATCCAGACCCATCTCATACTTTTGAAATTGATGACATCGAGCTTGATGCTAATGCATCCTTTGCAGGACATCTGATCCATACCATTGACCATAGCATAAAATTCCTCTAAGGAAAGTCAGTCCCACTAGTCCATGTGTGGTGGAAACACGGGCACATTCAGGATGATACCTTCGAGCGAGAGACGGATGTATGTCCGTAGTGGCCGGAACTCTTCTCCGGCAAGATTCAACTGTCCTCAGAAGGAAAAATTGAGGATGAGTTGTCTTATAGAGGGGAGGTTTTAATATCCCGACCCTAATTAGGAATGGACCATTTTTACTTTCTATCAGTCTAATTAATTAAGCGATCGGGGGTGCGCGCTAGCGCACCTCTCTGTGGGTCCCAGTCTGCTTTTTTATTTAATTTAAATAATTGTAGATGTTTAATGACAAATATCACGTCATGCTTTCGCACGATGTTTGGGATTTAAATAATTAATTACGGATTTGAAAAGAGTAATAAGAGATTTATAAAAGATTTAAAAGAAAGTAAGAATGGATAAAAAGAAAATTCAAAATAAAATAAAGAGGGGGTTATGGAAAAAAATGAAGAATAATTAAAATGGGGGATTCCTATTTTTAATTTTTTTATTATTTTCCTTTACATTATTTTGTTTTATTTTATCTTTTTATTTTATTTCTTTTTTTCTTTATCTTTTATTTTTCTCTTATTTTACTTATTTTTCTTTTTTCTTTCTTTTATATCTTTTATTTTTTTCCTCTCCTATCTCCCTCTCCCACTCATCAAATCGCACCCCTCAATGCCGTCACTCCAACCAACATCCCATTCAGAAGGCTGCTACTCCTCATTTTGATGTCTGATTCATTCACCGTTAGGTGTGAAATAAACCTTAGTGAATGGTTAACATTTCCAAAGTAGAATTGTTCAATTCCGTTTAGTATTTTGTGTGCAGTTTATCACAGAAGATTCTTACCCTATTTTGGTGTTTTTCTAAAATCCTTCATTTTCATGTTTTTTAGCTCAAATAAAAGTCTACAACGGATCATAGAGTAATATTTGACTATATGGTAGGGTGCCTACTCTCTTTCCCTTTGTTTTGTTGTGATTTATAAAAAACACACCATTGTGCCGTTAGTCGGTGCCTACTGGCTTTATGCAATTTTTCCCATTTTAATTATTTTAATGGTTCTATTTAATTGTTTCAACCTTAATCATCTTAAATTAATTTGTTTTCATGGTTTCAAAAATATTAGACACCACTTTCGGTGTGTCGACATAGTCGGCATATTTTTTCGTTAGCCCGGTTATTAATTTAATTAGCAGCTGGTACTACGCAACCCCTTCTTATTGTTTTTAAATTAAATGAATAGTTTTTTGAATTATTGTAATAAAGTCAGAAACCCCATTGGGTGTGCCGACATGATCGGTGTATTCAGTCATTAGTCAAGTTTATTGTTGGATTAACTGCATGTGTTGCAAAGTAACTTTTTATTGTAATCAAATTAAATGAATAGTTTCTTGAACATGAAATTCAATTGTTGGATCATTGAACCTTGTTTTGCTGAACTTTTTAGTGTTTAAATATGAAATATCCACTGAGGATGATATGATATGTATATTTCCTTTCATGTTGTTGTTTTATACTGTTAAATTTATACCTTGTGATGCAGAGGTGTATCTGGTTAGTTTTCAAGCTACAACTTTATATACTGATTATGTCATATCTGTTGCTGTGAAAATTTTAATTAAATGTAGGGAAGGGAAAGGAGGTGTGTTCTGTATTAAGGGACATTCTTAGATCCTCCATTCTTGATGGGTTACCTCTATGTGATGGGGGGGGGGGGGGGGTCATTGGCTTTAACAAACTGAGACTTCCCCAGACATTCTAATACTTTTGAGTGATACCGGTTTTAAAAGGGCCCATCGAGACAGATCCGTTGGTAATGTGGCTAAGCCAGCCTTGGATGACACTCGACCCCTTTTTTCAATATAAGGATGAACTCAAGGTAATTCCATGCCTTAGGCAATACTTGATCTTTCGAATGATTTCCTTGGATGGGTTTAGTGGAATTGGATAAATTAAAATATGTTCCGTACCGATACCTTTAGGATGGGCTCAAACTCTAACTCTCAACTTGAACCTTAAATAATGATGCACTTATGGTTTATGTTGATTCAATTAAGAATTGAGATATTTCTCTTGATATGTGTAAGTGTGTCTGGTTGACACTGTACTTGAACCCCATGTTAATGCTCATGATTGGGGTATACTTTTTCTTGGTTTTAACTTTCTTTGGAGGTTATATATATATATATGCGTGTTCATTAATTTCTTCTGAGATATACCCTTTCATACTTCCAACTTAGGCTGAAGTAGGTGACCAGGCAGGGGTGCCGTTTGGGACCCGGGCTGGATTATTTATTTCATTGTACTACAATTAATTTATTTGAAATGGTTATGTAATGGCACACTGCATTTTTAGTTTTGCATGAAATGGAATGGTTTAGACACCATGGGTTCCGACCTACTAGGATTTTATCTCACACCGTACTCAGACGTCATCGATACCCGAGTAGATTACATGCTCATAGGTATTGATGAGGGGAAGCGTGCTGCTTCTGATGCTTGACTGTTCATTACAACTTTGGATGGAGACTAGGGTAGATAAGCTGACCTTGCTCATGATGCAGTTTCTTCTTGTTCCTTTTCTTTTAGTTTACTATGTGATTGTATTTTGTTTTCTGTACTTTTAGTTTAGACTCATATCATGGAATGACACTCTTTTGTGAGTTTCCGCACTTGGTTTTTAGTATTTAGTTGGATTATTTACATTTATTCTACTATAGTTTATTTATTCACATGCTTTCACTACATATTATTTTTTGTTGTTTACTTCCGTTGTGATATTATATATTACCTATGAGGGAATCATCTCCCCCATAGACACAAAAAGGGCCCTCTCTACCAGTCCACAACCTTTGACATTTGAGGAGATGCGCTTGAGGTTATGTGACACACCGGTCCGACCACCATCTTAGAGGTGAGTCAGGTCAGGATGTTACACTATCTTCTTTATCAAGCCAATATCATCTATAAAAAAACCTCCCTAGATTTATTAGGAACTACTTCTTGACAACTTGCACCAGGACTACTCCTTGGGAACACCACCTCCACATAAGATGCACCCATATAGGTATTAGAGCCTTCCTAAACCATAGTTAGAGATTCTAAAGTAGGATTATCCTTCTTCCCCATATTTAGACTCTTGATCATCAAAGAACCATTCACAGGTGGTAAAGGAATATATAGGCCCTTCTTCAACTGATGAAATATTTCATTAACCAAAATATTTATCTTTTGAGGTTCATATTTTCCATACATAACCACTATCATTCCAACATCATGATCCTGAATAGTGGTAGCAATAACCACAATGGTCACATGATCCTAACTGCAGTCATTTGTGTCCAAACCAATATCCAAACATGGAAATATATCCCCACCATTGAATAATGATGAAAACTTCCCCATACAGATACACATCAAATAGAAATTTACCCAGGATTCATAAATAATAGGTTTCCTATAACAAAACTATTCCCCTACGGTTATCTAAAAAATCTAGAGGATCTATAGAAGCATTAATTTCCAAACAATATCTAGGGTTAATAAAATGGAAAAAGGATTTTATTTGGATGTCCAAACAAAGGAACATACATATAATATTTCATAACATCCTAAATATTCATGGATTTTGAAACAATATGGGAAGATTAAAAAATCACCCAAATTAAAAATGAGGAATAATCCCACTTCATGTGGAAGTTATATGAACATCTGAGTAGGAAGAAATGGAACTCGTTACAGTTATGGGAAGAAAAAGATCAAGACTTGATCAAATACTCTTCCAAAGAAAACCAAATTAGGATTTTTTCGGTTATCAATCAATCCCACGGTAGCCTAAAATTGAAAATATCAAGAATCAAACACAAAATGGTTGAAGAAATCCATAGAGGGTCTTCAGTTCGATAATTGAGCAACCATAGTTCAGTTGAGTAGAGAAGAAGCATCGTTGAACTCTGATAGTGAGATCAAAAGATTAGGGAATCCATTGAACATATCAAGAACATTCAGTATCAAAGGGAACCAAGAAAATAGAGGAAGGTACTCGCTATTTGAAAAGGGTTAAGATTAAGTTCTCACTCTTATAAAGGTTAATGGATCCCCCCCACCTGAGGGGGAGGGACTAGAATAGAGGCTACTAGCATCACGAGTCAGGATCAGAACATTAGAGGTACCCCTAAATTGAGCGTCAGAATTATTTCATGGATATTAGTTGTACTTTTCCATTATTCAATAACCCCCTTATTTTGAGGATCCATAGGTACTCCCTCACATTTTATTAGAAATAGAGATGTGAAATAATGAAATGTGTGTGTGTGTGTGTGTATTAAAAGAATATTTGGATATTTATGCACATATAGGTATATTATACAATGTAATATGTGACAACATCACAATGATAAATTATTATCATTTTATTTTTCTTTTATAAGATATCATTAAATGATATTATTTCATAATAATAATAATATTTCAGGAGTTAAATTTGTTCATGTATATGATTCATAAATAAGATGTGGCATTAATTAATATATTATAAACACATAAATTAATGCTTAAAATATTGAGTATTCTCGTTGAGGGATTTAAAAAGTCTATTTCTATAAGATGGTATTAGAGTGTGGATGTCCAAGAAAAAAATGATTGATCCTAAAGCTCTCTTTATATTACCTCCATTGAACCACAAGACACTAGAACAATGTGGGGGATTGAGAGTACTACATGTACGATATGGGATTTTATTTTTCCATGGATACTGATAGAGGTGGTATACCTATGCTTTTGCATATTTTAATCATTATCAAATGAATATGATGATAGAGATGATGTACTAACTTTTTAAGTGAAAGGTAAACCATTTGTAAAATGTTGGTAATTTTATTTTTTATATGCGATTTCAAGTTATATTTATTTATGGATCCTAGAAATAAGGTTTTTGATTGATTTCACAACTTCTAATAATAACTATTAGAGTATAACAAAACCCTTAATTAGTATCAAAGGGATCCATGTTTATGTTTTATGAAACAAGTGATGAAACTAAGAAGAAAAAATGAAAATAAAGTTTCATATTGTTTTATGATATTTTGATTTTCTAAAATGAACAAACCTTAAATTAATGAGCTTTGTAAAGGTAACTGAGGTTTTACCGTTACCCAGATGGGTTTTATAAGGTAATCATGTTACTACCCTTATGAAAATAAATTGTGTAATGGTAACCAGGGCACTGCCTATACATGAGTGGTTACATAAAGGTAACATGTTTCATACCTTTATGTGAAGGGGTTATTTTAAGGTTAACTAAGTATTTCCTTAGTATTTTCAAGGTACATTGCAACATACCCTTATAAAAAACTCTTGTTATGTAATGGAAGTTGATGTATCGCATATACACGAGATCTTATGTAAAGTTGTTATGTAAGGGTAACCTAGATTTTCTCAAATATACTTAATGGTAACATGGTTTTACCTACACACAAAAGGATTTCTAATCAACCACGTAAAGTTAAATTGAACCTTACCCTTACGTAAAGCACTCATGTAAGGGTAATATGATTTGTACCCACAAAAAACAGAGGCATCATAAAAATGTACCCTTACATAAACCGTCTATGTATGGGTATAAATAATAATTATTTTACACTATGACACTAGAATTTTTTTACCCTTACATAGAGTGTCTTTGTAAGGTCAAATGTAGGATTCCATTACATAAGAATGGGTTCCTACATAAGTTTAACCAGAAAAAATGTTAAATATTTGTAACATATTAAAATATTTTAATCAATTATACAAAATTTATTAATAATTTAAAAAGGGTTTTTGGAATATTTTGATTTTCAATAGGTTTATAAATTAATTAACAATAAATTTTTAAAAAATTAATTAAATATTTATTAAACATTTCAATTCCAAAATATTAAATGTAAATATTTGAAATATATTTTAACAAGTTATATGTCCATTCCAATTCTCTATAAATAAAACCTTTTATTTAGAAATCAAAAGAAATAATTTATAAGGGGTCATAAATTATAATATAATCCCAAAAATATAAAATTTTTATATTAAAATTATCAATTTTTCATAATTAATTAATTTTAAATTTTCAAATTAAATAGGATATATTTAGATATAATATTGTACAAATAAAAATATGTTTTGATGATTGATAAGGTCATGGTTTTAATAATAAATAAGTATACTGTATTTAGATTATGTAATGTTTTTAGATAATATAACATTAATTGAAAATAGTTTATAATTCATAGAATATCATACATTGAAAATATAAATGCCATATAATGATAAAAATGAATGATTTCATATTGAAATTAATATAGAAGGGTTTATATTAAAAATTATGTAATGCCCATAACGTTAAATTTGAAAATTATAAAATGGTTTATAGTTATCTCCAATTTTTTAATTATTCATAAATGGATATATTATGTTTTAATATTTTAATTTTTCATTTATTTAAAGGTTATTCCAGGAAATATTTATGTTTATTAATTTTTTAAAGAAATATTAATATTCTATGATTTTGGTAAATTTATTCAAGGATATATCATTTAATTATATGAAATGATTGACTCTATAAATAATTCAGTTTCTCATCTACCTAGACCATAATTTGAAATTGAAGTTATTAACATGAATTTAGTTATTGGATATAATTTTTTCGTATTATGTTTTATAGTTATAATGAGTATGAATCTATCTTAAGTAATGTACCTATGGGTAGAGGTAGTTGGACTCATACTACCAACTTACCCAAATGCTTATGCCTTATCTAAGATGAGGAGTAGGGTTGGATATCTGTTTCCCCAAACGTACTCATATGGATAACTCGATTCCTTTACATGAAGTGTTCATGTACCATATGTATATGACACATGTTGATACGTATAAATATTTTTTAATTATATTTTTGGATGAGTAAAAAAAACTTCTGGTTTGTGAAAAGTTTCAAACATTAATAAGGATTGAAAATATTAGTTGTTGGAGGGAATATAATTATAAACTAAATTGTTATAATAATGAATACGTAAAAGGGAATAACATAAGATATGATGGTGAGATGAAAATATACTACATATATTAATTGTGGGAATACTTCAAAAGACCCACTTAGTAAGAACTTGATCAATCAAACGGTTAGGTTATTCTAAAGTAAGATTCCCCATAATTTTCTTATGTAGAGAAATAAAGTAACAGGGGAAATAGGATCATTATAGGATAGGTTCTTCTAATGAATGGTTCCCATAGGTTGTCCTTTTTTATCTTTTATTGATGTTTATTTAGGTTACACTTATCTAAGAAACCCTTTGATAGGATACTATAGGAATGATGTTGATTTGATCTATAATATGGATTGGACAAAGGGTTGTGTAATAAACTATCCAAGAATCATATAGGATACCATTATGATGATTCCCTATCTAAATAGTTAAGTTTTGAGAGTAGAACTAAAGAAGACTCAATTCTTAGTGGTATATGGATATTGACCAACTAATGGATATGATGTTTTTCAGAATGGGTCTTCATTTTTGTGGGAGCCTATTTATTGAAACTCCTTACCAAATGGTTAAAAATATATGATACTCATTGGATAAAATCCTATTTTCTAAATAATATAATCATTATCATAAATCTAAAATCTATGATAAATATTCGATAAGAATTATCATAATGCATGTATCTCTTATCATTTATGAATTTATTAAGTATGATTGGTGACAGAAGAAATGTTCTTAATGAAAATTCAATGTGTTAAGAAAACGCATACTTATTAACCATGTGTTTAATTTGTTCAAAAAAGTGAATATATATTCTTATGGAAGCATATAGTTATTCTTTTAAGGTTTTAAATAAATTAGATTAAAAATATGACCAAAGGAATACAAGTATCCACTCATATACTCAATATGTTTTGATATATCATTGGATTTATACATATATACTCAATATTATTAGTTATGTCGAATGATATTTAGTATAATTCAATATTTTATGTGTCTAAATTATACAACTGCTTTCTTTAAAGATTAATTGGGTTTAGAAATATTTTATTATTATTATGATAAATATATGATATCAAATTTATAATTTTAAAATTGTTTTAAATATAAAAATTGTCATTAGTTAACAAATAATTATATCTAGATGGTTTCTTTCAAGTAATGTGGAAAATAAGTTACTTAATTGATAACATAGATACTATAATCATGGATAAACTTTTCATTTTATCTCATTTTTCTCTTGAAAAGATCTTGTAAACAATTTTTGTTTAATGAAATGAGATGATGTGTTTTTGATATACATAGTTATTATTTTTTTATATAAATAACATTATATAATGGGAGATGAAAAATATATTGTTATGTTTTAAAAATTTATCTTATTTTCATCTATATAAATGTTTCTACAATATGATTAAATTCATAGAATATTTACCTGATATTCAAAAAGTGTTGATAATATATGTACTAGGCATATGTTGTTTAGATTATAATACTATATGGACAATATAAGTTGGATAAATATTAAACCAGAAGAAAAAAGTTGGTTCAATAGTTCAAAAATGTTCATTTCAATATGATAAAAATGGAAATTGAAACCTAGGGTTGTTATGAAGGAATATTAATAATTTATTATGAATGGATTATCAAAGATATACCTAAAGGAGGTTTTGAAACTCTGTGGAATTTCTATGTCAGTTATGGTTTTATAGAAACTAATTCCTTGATTTTTAATGGTATATGTTATCAAATTTGTACTTTACAAAGTATTGTAAATTTATATGAGTTCAAAATAAATTTAATAATTGATTGAGATTTTAGTTTATATTCATGAGATGAATTAAATAGTTACCACATAAATAATTTTAATGTAATGTATTTTATAAAGCTCAAATGAATCTAAGTAAACTTTGTGTATCTTCATTTAATTTTTCTTATGTGATAAGATAATTTTTTCCATTAAAATGTGTTTTTGAGCAAAAAGTATGAGATGATTAATTAAAACATCATAGTTTATGATTCATCAATTTCTATAACACTTTTTTAGAAAAATATATGGATAAATTTTTTTTTATCCAGGATAAGATTTTAACCAAATATTTGTTAAAATATCTGGGAATCATATTCTTTCCTCCCATCAGTGGTATATCATTATAATGTATTCATTTAAAATTAATTCAATCCAAACACATAGAATCCAATTATAATATGGAAATAATAGTTTATTTTTTTAATATTTATATTTAAAGTAAATAAATTTTATTTCTGAACACAAAAGTGTTTGGGTATCTTAGCTAGATATACTGATATGAATATAGTGGCTAAGAGACTAGTTGGAGCATGTTTTGGAATTAGGGACGTTCAAAATTAAAAAATAAAGGATAACACAAATATTATGTTTATGTGTTTTCCACTTAATATCCTAAAAGATATTAGGATATGTGAGGGTAATGAAAAATGTAAAGTGTTACATTTAGTTATAATTTAAAAGTGAATATCTCTATTTCTTAAAAGTTTTTACTAATATATGATTATTTTTATTTTTATCTAAACACAATAAAATAGTTTTTGATATGTTATTATAAAAAAATGATCAAATAATTACATTTATCTATCACAAAAAATGTAGGTCATTATTTCATGAACTATTGTACTATTCAAAATGAAAATTGAATTACACATTATATCCTAAAAGAGTTTAGGGTGTGGCAATAAAGAGAAATGTAAAGCGTTACATTAGTTACTATAATAACGTTTTTTTAACTTTATCTAAAAAGTGTTTAGGTTTTGGTGGTAAAAGGAAATGTAAGGGTAACATTAATTTACCATATTAAGGTGATTTTCACTTTATACTGAAAGAGTTTATAAGGACCAGTAAACAATAATTTAAGAAGTTACATTATTTCAAGGAAATATTTTGATAGAATAGTATTCCAAAGATGATGATGAGGATGAACATATAAATTATTCAATGTATATAGCCTAAATTGACATCGTAACATTTGATGTTTTGAAATTAAGAAGTTTAAATACATTCAAGAAGTTGAATAGTTAAAAATATGATTCCAAAATCTCACCATTATTCAAACTATCATACTTCATAAATATTTCTCACTTAATGTGTTTAGTGTGAGTGTTTAATTAGATGGAAACATATATATGTGAAAATAATTACTTATGATATAATTTGTTAACAAAAAAAATATATAGGAAAAATAAGGTTGATATGTCAATTTTATCACAGATGATATGAAAATCTAGTGCTTATCATGGTTTTGTCAAACAACCATAAAATAGATTAATAATTTTAAAATTTATCAAATTAATATACAAAAAGAGTATTAAAATATTAAAATATATCATATTAAAAGAAACGTCTTTTTTATCACTCTTTCACATGGGTAACATAAGTGTATATATAGATATACATTTCATCAAGTTCAATGGAAATTAACATCTCAATGTATAATATTGAGTTATCACAAATTGATATTCATCTTTGATTATTATATGTTATGAAGACATGTTAAAATTAGTGTGAGAAGGATTATTTTATATAGATATTTAATATTTTCATGTGGAAAAAATCAAAGAATAATATTCATTTTTTACTGAATGATATTTTAAGTATACCACATGGAGTTTAATATAGATTTATTTGGTATACTGGGGGTTCATGAATCATATTTGAATACCCACACTTGAGGATGGTGATATGCCTAGCCTAATAACCTTCACACTTTGATACCCTGATTATGAGAGTCAACATATAAACTTAGATAATCATTGGGTGGTAGGGTCTGGTGCTGATCATGTCATAAGTTAGATGTTAATGAATATGGGATTTTTATTCTCATATTATGTGTATGAAATTTGGTCCCTTGATTAATATAGAGCATGGGAGTGTGAAACCATAACTAGATATTATATATTTATATCTAGATAAGGGATATGTGATGTGAGTATCCAGAAAGTTGAATGGCATGTAATTTATTCATTGATCAGTTCAGTATACACTCTTTGAATAGATATGATATGAGTTGGCTATATGGTATTGGCATATTCCATGTCCCACATCACTCAATGTCTTGGAAAAAGGATAAATATGGGAATACATGGTTTCATATGATATAGACAAGTGGAACATGTATAGAGATACATGTGTTTGATAGAGACCCCACCAAATCCATTTATATATTGAGTATTATTGATTAATTTCTAGAGGTTTCACTATACATACAAATATTGATCCAAAGATTTATATATGTTTTAAATATCAGGGGTCACACTTTGTGGCTAACTAAATTGTGATTGAGTTTAGAATTAGAGAGTAAATCTAAAATTGTTTTAGAGTTAGAAAAAAGTGTTTTCGATAGATTTTAAAAAGGCATTTCATATGATTTGATAAAAGTTTAAGTTAATTATATATTTTCCAAAAGTGTTTTGGAATATATCTATGAGTTTTGGATATGGTTTCACAAGTTATTGTATACGATAAAATATAAAGATAAATGGAACTGTTTTAGGATTTGGTGATAGTGGGATATTGATATAGATATTCAGTAAAACGTAATTTATATATTATATAAATATATTTCATGCATATTATGATTTTTAGGCACATTAGTGTATATTATTATATTCAATATGTGATTATAAAAAAATGATACATTGTTAGTATTTTATTTTTCCCACATAAGAAGTCATTAAATATTATTTTTCATAATTATATAAAATATTCATGATTAAAATGAATTATTTAATATGATTCATTATTATCCAATACATTATCTCTTGTGTTAAAAATGTATAAATTAATGATTTCTCTATCGAGGAGTCTCCTCAAGGGCATTATAATGCCTACTGTCGTACAATGGTACTGGTGTGTAGATGATTAGCCATCCAATCCTGGATCCTGAAGCTCACTTTATATTCTATATTTTTCAACATGAGATATAATAAAATCATAGAGGATGGGGAGTCCCTATAACACCCTATGTTAAATAAATAAAACTATTTTTGATAGTGTATTTGATATGCAACACCAAGCATACCTAACCTTGAAATATTTAAATATGTCTATTATAGCCTAGCCATTAAATTAAGAGGAATGAATAGAATAAATATATTGTATACATTTTTAAAGGTCATTCTAAATATAAACATATTGATAACTTCTATGTAAATAATCACTAAATTTTTAGTAAAGTCATTTTATTCTTTAAAAATATACTCTTTTTAAAAAAAATTCTTATTTATTTATTACGTGAGAATATTTTAATTAATTTCTAGAACATTTAGATATTTTATATTATAAATATTAAATCATTTGTAAATTATAATATCAAAATTTACATAGGGTTAATTTTTTTATCTTTTTTAAATGATAGATTTTTCAATGAATAGTGAAAGTATAGATTTTTTCCAATACTATCTTTTATTTTCATTAAATAAATGTATTAAAAATTTTGATTATATTTTTTTTAAATTAATGTGAAATATGAATTAAATTTATTTACAGAAGTATAATTAATTTCAATTTAATTTTTTATTTTCTTGATAATGGTATAAGTTTTGTTTTTTCTTAAAAACACGGGTTTTTGAAATCTCTTTTTTAGTGTATAATGTTTACCCATTATAACTAATTAAAATAACCCATAATAAGGAAATATGTAAATTAAATTTATATATTATATATTTATTTATATGAATTTAAATTCATAATGATTATTTCAAATCATAGAGTTAATATAAGAACATCAATTATTGGAAAATTACATTTTTCCTAAAAACCTGATTTTTGTCACACTTTTCTGGATTATTATGAAATAAATTTTTGCATCTTATAGAGAATGAACATGGTAAAGTGGAATCCATATTTGGAATCAGAAAATTAATATTATTTAATATGGTCAACTTAATTTTTTATTATAATGAATAGTAAAAAAAAATTCACCATAGTAAAATGGTAAATTAGATTTTCCTAGGTTATAACTAAGTGATAAGTCCACAACATGTCATATTCATTAATTCTAAATGAAGGTATTTTGACTCTTATCACCTTAGGCTCAAATTTTTTTATTAGATAATTTTCCAAGAAGGTAACCTATATAATATTTTATTTAAAGAAAAAAAATGTCATTCTTATAGATTTAAATTTCTCTTATATGTTATTATAGGAATAAAATAAATATATGAATTTAAGACCTAGATCTTATTTTCAAGTATGGATCACTATTTAAGGTTATTTTTTAGGAAAAATGAATAAATGAAAAATTTTCTAAGTACATGCCGTGTACTCTTGAGTAAATGTTGTGTGCCTAGTTGCCACACATAACCGTGTAATGGCCATATAACAGCCAATTACATGGCCATGTAGGTGACCAAGAATAACGCCTAAAGTGGGGTCCGATTGAGGCTAGTACATCACATGCACATTAAATGAACATGCCACATACTTTTCTTTTTTAATTGATTAATGGGAGCGAGGTCTCATCTCACCTCCAAAACAGACTCCTTCTTCTCATGTATTGTACAAGAGAGTGATATATAGCCAAATATCTTCAATCTCCTCTCATTCCTCTATCTGAGCTCCAATTGATACGCAGTCTGCTGCATTGGATTTCCACCAGTGATTTCTCTCTTCCCCTAAAGCCTATCTTCCTGATTTTTCTACTCTCATGAGTTATCGAGGGTTGATCATTTTTACCCTTTTCATAGATCTATATCATTCTAGGCCGATTCAAGGGCTGACGTTCAATAGTTTCATCATACAATATCAAGGTAGGCGGTTTGTGACTTTCTCCGATTTTCCTTGGATTATATATGCATAAAGTTTCGAATACCCATGTTTGGGGTATTGCGTGTTTTGGAATTAGAACCTTTTTATTACCTATTATGTTCTGGTAGATTGATATAAGGGTAATTGTTTATGCATAAGGTTTTATACATTATTATGGGACACCCCATGGGTGTGTTACCTTGATTGATTGCTTATGGCCATTTGGTATAGAATTTCCAATTAGCCATCCTTTTTTTTCATACCTCATGTTGTTAGGATAGAGTTATTGTTTATTAGAGATGCATGTGTTTCACATTGTAGAAGTATGACCAAGGGGAGTTGATTGTGAGAGATTCCTAATGTTGGGCCAGTTATGCATAATTGTTTTTATTATTGACCATACGTATCGACTATGACAGCTTCCATAGGGTCACTGACCAGAGGGGTTAGACCATGAGAGCTTCCCAGAAAGTCATTATTAAATGAATGTTAGACTATTTGTAATTTCTTGTGAGAGCAGCCTAGGGGTCATTATAATTATTGTTGCTATGTAGACCAAGGACCAAAGATCGTTATAGCTACCCATGTGATCGTTTATAATTTATTAGTGCTATGTGGGAACAAAGGGGTTAGACTACGTGAGTTTTCCCAGAGGGTCATTATTATTTATAGAATTGATGATATGTTGAACCATAGTGGATATACTACTAGATATTTCCAAGAGGGTTGCTTATTAAATGATTGTGACGAGTCTTCCAAAACAAAGAAAAAGATTTTAATCGATATTACTTTATTACTTAGTTGGCCTTTTGAGATGTCTTTTTGTATTATTATACAAGGGGATATAGAGCTTAGGATAGATCCCAAGGTTAAATTATTCAAAATTTTGAATAATTTATAAATGTAAATAAATGTAATTGAAAACTGTAGGATTGTTTAATTTTGACTACTTCCTAGTTTATTACTTCATTTCTACATAGTACCTACTATATATATTCACTGACAGTTAGCCATATATCTTTTGGTGGTCGCCTACTAAGACTCATCTCACACCCTTTTTGGGTTATCCTTTTGAACTCAAACAGATTTTATGGTTACATGTATAGGTAAGATCAATCACCCTTCTTCACCAGGTACTTGATTGATATCTGAGCTGGAGAGCATGAGACCAAGCTAAGGCTTGCGATGATATGAATTTTACTATTTTTAGTACACTGGTTTCAGTATTGTATTTCCAAAATTTTTACTTGTTTAGATTCTTTAATAGTTACACGTGACATGCATAATTTATTTATATATGTTTCAATTGTTTATACTATCAGTCTTCCACTGTTTACTTCTATTGTATAGTATTACTTCTTCTTCCAATATTTACTGTTTGTTTCCACTATGTTACTCTAACAATGATGTAATTGTTTTAAAACTATCACACCTAATTACCTCACTTCTAGTTGGCATCCAATGGCTTTCAGGAAAATGAACATGAGGCCATGTGACCAACTCAGAATGAGGCACCTTTTGGCGGGGCTTGAAACCATGACACTACAAATTAGAATCAGTGTAGTTTTTTTCTGTTTTGTCTTACTATTTTGAGCCTATAGACAAGGATAATAAGGAATAGGTAGTTGGTAATAAGCTGTTCCTAGGAGTAGCTAACCCGTGTATAGGGAAAATCCAATTTACCTCAATTATTTAAAATTTTCTAGTTTTTCAATTATTACAGTTGATTTGATTTAACTATTGGTTGTTTCACTTGTATTGTTATATTATTAAAGACATCATTGATGTTCTATTTCTTTTAAAACCTAATTATATGAGTGTATTCCATCTCAGGAATCATATAAGCACTTGCTAGAGATCACATGTCATAAATTCTTATCATGACATTTAGGATGAATAACCGATTTCATAATATTCTAATAGATATTTTTCTAGATATGCATGTTGTTGTGATATATGCCATGATTAATTAAATTTTATTTTGATAGGGTATTGGAATATGTAAAGTTTCATTTGGATAAATTCCAAACATTAGTCCCTAAGGTGTTATGGTCCCTTATGGATTGGAATTTTTTGGATCATTTTTGAATTTTTTTAATTTTGTCAAGTTATGATATGAATAAGTATTCCAATCTTTGAGTCGTGGGAGTATGTGCTCTCATGAGTTGGAATTTTTCATTCCTTGGAAACAAATTCTATGTTTTCAGGGGTTATGGAGAATTTTCAAAGGCTTACTGTTAGGAAACCCAAACAACACAACGTGTGGTGTTATGAATACATTCCATGTTTTCTTATAATCTATAAGAAATATCTTTTGTTATATACATGCCATGTACCGTATCTATAATCCGTGTAGTCTTTAACCATGTGATTGCCTGTGTGAGTAGAGACAAGAGGTTGTGAAACTTTTGGTGGAATATGCCGTGTGTAGATTGTACACATCGTGTTGTAAGAACCATGTGTTTGTTCGTGTGACTAATGACCCAAGAAGATGAAACTTAGGTTGTACACGTCGTGTACCATTCTTTCATGCTATGTAGAGTAGACCATGTGACTGATGACACAAGTGTTTTGAACTTATGTAGTACACGTTGTGTCTAGGGTGAACTCGCTATGTAGTGTAACCCTGGAGAGAACTGTGTGGTTTAGTTATCTAGAATAACTTTAGAAAGAAAAATTCATGTACACGACATGTTTTGGGATGAAAATTCCATGTGTATGGGGTGTTACATGAACAAGATTGGCATAGGTACACGCCATGTTAAAATCATAAGGGAACATGCCATGTAGAGTTTATACATGCCGTGTAGCTATGTTTGGTAATGCTTGAATGTTTTCATTCTATTTTCCTTTCTTGAACTACTAAGTTACAGTCCTCGATAATATTGAACTGAGGTGTTCAATTTTCCTTGCAGAGTCATGCCACAGAGACATTCTCTGATTGTATAGTAGGTACAGGGTGACGACCAGACACTGGAAGGGGTATATTAGAGGATACTATTAGATCCTCCCATCATGACCATCTTGGAATCATCAGTTATACCAGACACATGTAATGATTCATAGTTCAATGAAGGATTTTTAAAGATGTTACATACTTTTTAGGGAGAAATGTATCCTTCCTTATCTATGGAAACATTGATGAGGGTGTTCCAGTAGCATTATCCTACTACTTTTTATGGGTATAGAGGACCACATGCTGTAGAGTTATGGTTGGAGGTTATTCTTTCTATATTTGAGCATCTAGAGACTCCTACAGAGAGGAGGGTAAATCTTGAGGTGTACATGCTATGTGATTCCCCCAAGAGATGATGGAATGTTATCTCACAAGAGGGACTTCATCAAGATATGGTTTGGGAAATGTTTCCTAGGACCTTCTATGAATACTTTTATCCTGAGATGTTGAGGGCTGATCGAGCCTCAAAGTTCATGCATTTGGAGTAGTGAGATATTTCAGTGATGGATTACTCATCCCGTTTTGCAAAGCTTCAACGCTTCACACCTGTTCTAGGAGTTGAGGAGTAAACATTGGCAAGGTAATTTTAGGATGATATTCAGTATGAAATTTAATAGTAGGTGAATGGTTTTAGGATAACTTTTTTGAAGGATATAGGGAATCAAGAACTGATTACTGAGTGCAATATGAGGGTGTTTGGAGCTGAAATATAGGGTAGTATAGTATATAAGGACGGTACTCCTTAGAATATAGCAGGAAGCACCACATGGTGCTTTCAAACGTTGTTTTTTCCGGTATCCAGGTGGGATGATACTAATGCGGGAATAGTGGTCATATAAGACCACATTTCCCAAAAAACTCATTTGAGTGCGGGTATTGTGGTAATATGGGTAATATTTAGCATTTATTCCAGGTTTTCTCCCCAGTAGTGAGTGATAGGGGTTCTTTTATGAATCCACATTCAGGAGAAGGACCAATAGTATCTCATAAGTCAGGGAACTAGAGTTCGTCTGACTATTTAGGCCAAGGAGTTGTTTGTAGATTTGTTGTCCAGGTGGTATGTTTTCAGTGATAGCAGGGTGTATTAGCTAAGGGTAGTCAGGTAGGGTCACAAG
Organism: Viscum album; assembly: GCA_963277665.1. NCBI lineage: Eukaryota > Viridiplantae > Streptophyta > Magnoliopsida > Santalales > Viscaceae > Viscum > Viscum album. The sequence goes on along the minus strand of OY728130.1, from coordinate 2,014,612,797 downwards.
GATGCAATAAAGGTCATACTTTGGTAGTAGAGCAAACCCAACCAGAGCAGGGTCCTGGACCCTCTACAGTTAGAGGTATGACTTTTGTTGCCTCAGTTTTAGCTTCATCTCTTTGTGATAAATGGGATTCTCATTGTTTTATATATGTTGTCTGTACGGATATCCTTAGGCTCAGAATCTTTACATAGGAGGTTTTTATTATGCTAGACACTTTGTTTGGTATTAAGACAGCTAGTGTACATCAGTTCAAGGAGTTCCGTTATGAGGTTGGCGGATGTCACTTCTTATGGGACCTCTATGTCATTGAGATGACATGCTTCGTTTTCATTCTTGGAATGGATGGTTTGGTCTCCTTCTAGGCCATTGTTGATTGCTATCCCCATAGGGTTAGTTTCACATCACGAGAGGGAGAGTCTTTTCAACACAAGGGTGAATGGGATGTCCAGGCGTGCAGAGATGGACTTGAGTATCTTGGGTTGGGAGGAATTACAACCCAAGTTTTTATTTTATATCTGGATGACCAGGGGACTTCATAGATAGAATTTCCTCATATGGTGGATCATTTTAGGGATATATTTCCATAAGAATTTTCTAGTTTATCTCTGGAGTGAGAGGTAGATTTATATATTGATATTTTTCTATGAGTGACACCAGTGTCTATTACTCATTATATGATGTACACAATAGAGTTACATGATATTAAGAATGAGTTATAAGAGTAGCTGGAGAAGGGTTTCATTTGACTTAGTACTTCTCCTTAGGGTTCACCTATCCTGTTTTTGAAGTAGACAAACAATACCCTCTGACTTTGTGTGGATTATCTGAAGCTGAACCAGTTGATGGTTTGGAACCAATATCCCTTGCCCATGTTTTATGATCTATTTTATTTTCTTAAAGAAGCTTGGGTGTTCTCAAAGATTGACTTGAGATCCAGTTATCATAAACTACGTGTTAGACTATCAAATATACCTCTCATAGCCTTTCAGAGTAGGTATAGTCTACACAAGTATGTGGTTATCTTGTTTGGTCTCCCGAATGAACCTATATTTTTAAAGGCACTGATGAACCCAGTGTTCCATCGTTACTTGGAATATTTTGTGGTTATATTTGTGGATGATATCTTGGTGTACACTCACACTCAACATGACGATGCTACCCATCTTGAGATCATTTTGAGAACACAGAGAGAGTATCATTTAAATGGTAATCTCTCAATGATCCACTTTTAAATGAACAAGATTCACTTCTTAGGTCATGTTATCTTAGACACATGATTATCAGTAGACCCAAAGAATGTGAGAGAAGTAGTTTCTTGGGATAATTCAAATATCATATTTGAGTTAAAATATTTTCTTGGGTTGGATGGTTACTACATGTGATTTGTATAGGAATTTTCTTGTATACCAGCACCACAGACATTCCTGACTAAGAAGGGTACGAATTATGTGTAGAAAGTTTTATATGATTCAACCTTTTGGGAGCTGAATGATAGATTTAATTTAGCACCGATACTGATATTTATAGATCTAGGAAAGAGTTACACCATTTTCTATGGTGCAGTCTGGTATTTGGCTGGGATAAGTTCTTTGGAAAGGGGAAGGAGTTGTTGAATATAAGTCTTAGCAGTTGAGGCCACATGAGAGGAATTACCCAATACATGATCTCAAATTAGCTGCAGTTGTGCATGCTTTTCAATGTTGGAGACATTATCTCTGGGGAGAGATTTTTGTTGTGTAAATTGTCCACAAAATCCTCAAGTATATCCTTACTCATCATGATCAGAATTTGAGACCGTGAAGGTGGGTTGAGTACATTTAGTATTTTGACTTTGAGCTTTCCTACACGCATAATAAAGACAACACAGTGGATGATGTGTTGAGAAGGAGGAATATGATAAAGGCATTTTAGGAGGATAGCGGTGAGTGGTAGCTTATGGATATGTTCTCTAAGATGAATTTGGAGGTGAATGACAGATAGTGGTTGATGTTTCTTTCTTCTATAGCTGTTATAATTACTCTACTAGATCAAGTGAGAATGAGGTAGATATCAGATTCTAAAGGCCTAGTACTATGGGAGAGTGTGTTAGGAAAGGACCCTACTCTTGGATATACCATAGGTGAGGATGAGGTCTTACATTTTCAAGGACTCGCATGGGTTTCAACAGACATACATGAGGATTTGATGAGGGATTTTCATTCCTTAGTTTGGGAAGTTCATCCTTGTGTCACCAAATGTATCAAGATATATACCGTCAGTATTAGTGGCCATGTAAGAAGAGGGATGTTGCTGGATTTGTTATGAGATACTCCACCTGTCAGTAGGTGAAGGAAGAGCATTAGTACCCAGTAGGGATTTTATAGCATTTACCCATCCCGAGGGGAAATGGAATGATATCACAATAGATTTAGTGAAGAGTTTACTGAGGTCACCCTGAGGGAATGATGCTGTTTGGGTTTATGTTGACGGACACAAAAAGGATGCACATTTCTTGTAGATTAAGGATCCTTCATTATTGATGAGATTAGAAGGTTATACGTCTAATAGATTGTCTGTTTTCATGGGGTTCCACACTATATCATTTGATAAAGGGACATCCAGTTTACATATCATGTATGGAAGAGAAAAAAGAGGTATTTGGTTACACAGGTACTTCTGAGTACAACTTACCATCCCCAGATAGATGACAGGTCCAAGAACACGATTCATATTTTGGAGGACATGCTTCAAGCATGATTCCTGGATATCAGGGGGGTGGGTCTTGGGAGAAACACTGACCCCTAGTGGAGTTTGAATACAATATTAGTTTTTAAGTGATGATTCATATGACACCTTAAAAGGATTTGTACGGTATGTGATGCCAATCACCCCTATGTTGGATGAAGGTTAGAGAGATAGTTATGCCGGGACATCGTCTTGTCTAGGAGAATACTGAGTAGGTGGAGTTGATTCAGAAGAGGATGGATGCTACATAGTCTCACCATTAATCTTATGTTGATCAAAATTGTTGACCTCTAGAGTTCAAGGTCGGATATGAGTTTTTCTAGGTGTCACACTGAGGTTGGGCAATGGAGGATTAAGTGACAGTGTAAACTTTCACCAAGAGACGTTATGTCATTTGAGGTTTTAGAGAGAGTCAGTTAGATTGCTTATCGGTTGAAGATGACTTAGTGGTACCAGGCTATACAGGGTGTCTTTAATGTTTCTTAGCTATAATATAACTTTCCAGACCCATCTCATGTTTTTCAACCTGAGGAGGTTGAGTTGGAGGTGGATGCATCCTTTAAGGAGAACGCTATTGAGATTGTGGATAGCAGAAAAATAGTTCTTTGTGGATAATCTTTTTCTCTCGTATGGGTGGAAGCACATGAGAGTACATGAAAAGACTTGGGATAGGTAGGAAAACATATAATCACAATGACATGAGTTGTTTGAAGTTTCTTCTTCACCACCCTTGGAAGGGAAATTCTGGGAGGAATTTCTTTATTCCAGGAAGTTTGTAAGAACCTGAATATTCTTTTTTAGGTATGGATCTTTCTTTCATGTTGTTTTTGAGGAAAAAAGATGAAATAGTAAATTTTCTAAGTACACACCTTTTACCCAGTTACCACACATAATCATGTTCTGGACATGTAACGACAAGTACATGGTTGTGTTGGTGACCTGGAATACCGCCTAAAGTTAGAGCTGGTTAAGCCTGTATATAGAGTGTAGATTAAATGAGCATGCTGTGTATTATATTTAATTGATTAATTAGAGCGGGGTCAAGTCTCATATCCAGAAAAAACTCCTTTTTCCCGTGCCACGTAAATGAGAGTGACGTACGACAAAAGATCATCAAGATTCTCCCATTCCTCTGTCCGAGCTCTGTTTGAGACATCACCGGGTGAGTTGGATTCCCACTAGTGAGTTCTCTCTACCCCTATAACCTGTCTTTCTAATTTATCATATCTCATGAGTTATTTATGGTTGACCATTTTTACCCTTTTCTTAGATCTACATCATTATAGTCTGATTCAATGGCCGACTTTCAATAGTGTTCATCATAAAACATCATGGTAGGTGGTTTGTGACTTTTATTTATTATATTTGGAATGTATATGCCTAAAGTGACAAATACCCATGTTTGTGGTATTGCGTGTTTTTTAATTTGAACTTATTTGTTACATGTTATGTTTTGGTAGATTGATAAAAGGGTAATGGATTATGCATAAGGTTTTGTACCTCGTTGAGGGACACTACATGGGTGAGTTCCCTTGATTGATTTCTTATGACCGTTTGGTCTAGAATTACCTGTTAGGCTTCCTTAGTTTCCATGCCGCATGTTGTTAGGATAGAGTTAGTATTTTTTTGAGAAGCATGTGTTTATCATTGTAGAAGTATGATCAAGGGGACATGACTATGAGAGATTTATGAGGTAGGGTCAGTTATGTATAATGGTTGTTATTGTTTACTAGAGGCATTAACTGTGAGAGCTACCATGGGGTAATTGATTAGTAGGGCAAGATATCAAGATCTACCTATAATTTCATTATTAAATGAATATTGGACCACATTTCATTGACCGTGAGAGCTGCGAGGGGGTCATTATAACAATTGTTACTATGTAGACCAAGGGGCATTGACTGTTAGAGCTACCAAGGAGGTAATTTGTAATTGATTAGTGCTATGTGAGACTAAAGGGGTTAGACTATATGAGATTTACTAGAGGGTCATTATTATTTATTGAATTGATGATATGTTGAACCAGAGGGGGTTATAATATGAGAACCTTCCTAGAGGGTTGCTTCTTGAATTACTTAATGGTTGTGACATGTCTGCCAATCCAAAGAACAACATTAGACTTGGTATTACCTGATTATTTAGATAATATTTTGATATGTCTGTTTGTTATTATTATATATGGTGATACAGATCTTAGGCTTGATCCTAAGGTTACATTATTTTATAGTTTTAATAATTTATAAATGTAAATGAATGTAATTGAAAACTATAGTATTGTTTACATTTGATTAGTTCCTAGATTATTGCATCATTTATACATATAATGAGATCTATATATTCAATGATTGTTTGGAAAATATATTTTGGTGGTTGCCTACTCGGATTCGTCTCACAACCTATTTGGGTCATGATTTTGGACCTAGATAGTTGATATAGTTGTAGGTATAGATAAGTACAAGCACCCATCTTTATTAGGTACTTAATTATTATTGGAGATGGGGAGCATGCGACCAAGATGAGGAATGAAATACTCTAGAGTTTACTGTTTTCAGTAATTTGGTTTCAGTATTTTATTTCCATTATTGTGACTTTTTAGCTACTTTCCTAGTTACATGTGAAACACATCAATTATTTATATATGCTGTAGTTGTTTATACTATCAGTCTTCTACTGTTTACTTCCATTGTATGGTATTACTGATTCCTCTACTGTTTATAGTTTTCTTCCAATATGATACTCTACAAATGGGGGCATAGTTTCCCCACTATCACACCCAAGACCCTCTCTTCTAGTCAGCAGCCTCTGGCATTTGGGTAAATGCAATTGAGTCCATGTGACCAACTAGGTAAGGGGAGCCTTTGGGTGGGTCCTGGAACCAAGATGTTACAGTGAATGGATGTTAAATATTAATTTTATAATAATGAAATTATTTTAATAATGGTATTTTATTTATAATTTTTAGTGATTTTATAATTATCTTAAATTCATACATAGTATTGACACATTATTTATTTAATTAAAAGAAAAATAAATAAATAAATAAATAAAAAATAAATAATAAAATAATATAATTTGAATGGATTATTATTAGATGAAATTTTTATTTACATAAAATATTTTAGAGAGGTTTTAGTTGAATAAATTATAAATAAATGACTATCATGTTTTTTTCAAAGTCATATTAAATGAATAGTTAGAAAAAATGACTTTAATTTTATTTTATAGTAAATAATATTTTATAAAAAGTTAAAAAATTATTTAAAAAATTATATTAATCCAATTGATTGGTTTATGTTTAAAAATATCAATTATGGTCCATTAACATACCAATATAACTATTATTTTCCATATTTTGACCCATAAAGATTAAAACCATCATTATCGTTGTAATTGTTAAAAAGGGATAACGCAAGTTAAAGCAAAGAGGTTAATAAATAAACATAATATAAATTTATAAAAAAATTATTTAATTATATTATTTAAACACACAGTCATAATATATTTATATTATATTAGTTTTATCCTATTTTCTATGAAAATTAATTAACATTTATTTAATATTTAATGAAATTCAAAAAGTACTCCTCCCATCACTTATAAAAGGGAACATACTTTACTGTATAATTCACACTTCAAGAGATTTTTTAATTAGAAAATAACTACAAAAATATATTACTATAATACCTCCCACTATTTTAGAGGTATTAGTTTAGGAAAAATACCAACCATAGTGGAAATTAGGTTTAATGAAAGGGGGGTTTTCTGAAGAAGTGGTATAGATTTAACTGAATGTTTTTGTTTTACATATTCTTCAACATAATTCAAATCATATTAAAACATGATGAAAAAAAAACACTAGTATTTTAAATATCCTTCGATATATTAATGTTAATTTCATGACCTATATCCATATCCTCTTCCACCATGTGGGAAATGTAACCATCAATCGTGCATGTAGAAGTATATCACCTCACAAACTGATGCAATTGTTTCCCTTACCGCCTCTCATGGATGATTTTAATGATGTATATAATGTTTATATATAATATTAATTACAAAATTATAATTATGAAACATGAATATATCATATATCTTCTTACCCTTTTACCTATTGAAGAACGATAACGTTGTTTGTGCTTACGTGTGGATTACCACCTCTACAAAGTATTACTATTAATTTTTCATAACAACGTAATATAGATTATATATATGAGTGTATTTCAATAAATTATATAATATTTATAAAATATTTATCATTATTGTAAGATAAAATAACACTTATCTTCTCTCCACTATGATCATTGAAAAATGGAAATGTTACTCATGCATACGTACGACTTACCCTCTCCATGATTATAATGTAGTTCATTTTCATAACAACATATCATTGTTGGTTTTAAATTTATAATTGATGTATAAAAATTGTAATCATGTCATGATTATTATTCTATAGATAATGAAATAATAATCTCTTTAACCATAGTCAACTTACCAAAGTGATTTTTGACATATAAACCGAATGTCATCAAAACGCCCGACATGAACCTAAATGATTAAATAATTGAATATAACAAGATAATAAAAAAATTAATAAAAAATTTTTAAAATATTTCTAATTAATTAAATAACTAACATAATTTTATTATTTAGGAATATACACAATGTATGTGATGAATTAGACTCTAGGTAATGGAATTTCTTAACAAAGTCCTCATTAAAAGTTTCCCTTCCAAAACCATTTCTTCAATATCCACGTGTTTATATATTTTTAAAGATACTTATTATATATGATTTAGTGGATCATAAAGGTAATTTTTTTATGATATTTTACTTTCATTATAATTTTGTAAAAAATTAATCTTTTAAGGTTTTATATAAGAGATACCTTACTTTAAAAGCCACATTTAAAATGTTCCAATGATTTATTTTTTTAATTATTTATCTTCAATGTACATATTAATAAAATTATTTTATGGTCCTATATATATTTATTTAAATGAATTATATATAATATTTTTTTATATTTTTTACTTTGTTTTAATGGTTTTAAAGGGATTATTTTTTCTTATTTTTATGGAATATTCTAACTTTCTTTACAAAGTTAAAAGGAATGTTTTATTTCAATGTATACAACATCAATATATTTTACCAGCATTAAAACCACTATTTGAGATTTGGATTTATTTATAAGCTTAATTTTTTTCTTCAAATAAAAACCCTCTATAATATTTTTTTAATTGTATTTAAAAATGATTTTAAATTCAATGGATATGTTGATATTTAGAAATGTTTTTCTTATGAGTCCAAGGGATATCTTCAAATGAGAATTTTCTTTGGGTTATATCTATATATATTTAGTTCCCTATTAAAATTTATGGAATGAATTTAAATTCTATAATAATTTCTGCAAACAATATACCTATCTTATTCTTATTTTCTTTGATGAGGTAATACATACTGTTAGTTCATTTCACAATGCCTTATTTATGAGATCACTATTGACTATGATACGAGGAATGATTATGAAAACCATTTCTTTACATGAGTAATTATTTGGTTTACTCCTTAGGATGATTTAGTTTTGTCACACACATAATCATGCACATTTTATGATGGGTGCACCCATTAGTGATCTAATGCATAGGGTAGAGGTTTTGTCTCATGAGATATTATATATGGGATTAGGGAATAAACCAAATCCACTATGTGTCACTTTCCATCAAGTGATATATTCTTAATAGTTAAACTAGAATTATGTTTATTTAATGTTTTATGTTGAATTTCCTATATCTATATGATCTTATGATACCATATTCCTTATGTTATTCTCCCATATGATTACAAATGATCTTATTCTTAAAGGAAAGTATATGATACTTAATAAGGTTAAAATATATATCATTTTTTAAAAATGTTTTCATATGTTTTTCATGAATACAAAAAAACTTTTTTGTGTTATATTTTTTCCTTATGATTTATTATAAATAGTTTTTTAAAAATATTTTGGTAGAAAAGTTTATTTCTTGGGGAATAAATTGCCTATTTTGAGTCCAATGTTTAATCTCTAAAAATAAATATATTACATATGTATTCATGAAATAATATGATTCTTTTTTTTATATTTCCTTTAATGATATTTTTATTATTATATAATGTTTTAAAATGGTTTTTACAAGGTTTTAAAGATGAGTAGGGACAAAGGATGAGGTTAAGATGAAAACTGTGAAGATATATCAAGAAAATAAACTTTTTTATTTTATAATAGTTTTGTATTATTTGAATAATAGATACTATGTTGAACTGTCCACTTCACATTTTAATATTTATTTATGAAGGGGTGATGGAATAATTATCTAAAACACTAAACCTAAATGATCTTTAGGATGTATTAAAATGAATTATTGAATTAAAACTCAAGATTATATACCTTTTAAGGCTTAGTACTTATAGTTTGTATTAGATAAAATGTTTAAATAACTTTAGGTATTATAATGTTTTCATGTATTGTTAACTTAATAGTTATGGATACCATCAAGAGTTTATGTGTTCACATTTGATCATAAGTTAAATGTATTACAAACCACTTTTGAGGTTTTATGTTTTGGGATTTTATTGTGTTTAATGACATTTTTATAGATTATTTATTAAGTTGGGGTACTTGTAACCCTTAGTTTTACAGATGATTATTATTTTAGTATGAATTAATTTACAATATTTTGACACATGTTTAAAGTTACTGATAATATTTTGGGTTTATATGGTCTTTTATATTGTTGTAATCATAGATTTTTACAATTTGGGAACATATTTATTATCATATAGATAACCACAAGATTAAAAATTTATATGTTGATTAAGTGATTAATATTATCACTATAATTTTTTAGAACATTATATGATATTATATGATTTTTTAGTAATAAAGGTTAAATTATATTTTAGAAGAATATATGATTTTAATGTGTATTTGTAGTGATTTTGGTTATTTAATAAAATGATTACATATCTTGGAGACTAAATGATTAAGGAATATTATTTTTTGGGCATATGATTTTATAAGTGACTAATATTGAGTATAGATAAATTTTAAATTAATATCAGAAGAATATGTGATAAAATCCGAGTAATATTTTGTATTTTACAATTCATTAAGAATATTTAAAATAATTTTATGGTTATTCATTAATAAAATGATAATTTTTGAACATTGGGAGTTATTTTTGAGGATTTTGAGAATAATTTTGTATTTATTCATTTGAAAATGTATAATTTTGGGAATTATATTACCTTATGCTAACAATTTCAGTTTTTGTTAATGTTAGAATATAGGTGGAATAACTTGTTACCCTTTTGTGGAATTATGTGATCTGTTTGAGGTTGATTATTGTTCAATAGGAATAAAAAATTTCATCTTGAATACTTGCCGTTTAGATGAAGAAATGATATTTTGGTGGAAATTGACTAAAGGATGAATTTTTATTTGTCAAGTAAGTATAAAATTTTATGTTCTTAGTATATATAGTAAAATAATTCCTAAACTATAATGAAAGGATCTAGATATGTTTTTATCTTATTACATTCATTTATTATGAATCGATGATATTTTTCACACATCTTCGGTTTGTGGTTTTGTGGTTGTTAAATTTCTCATGATTATTACCTTTTTTATGTTCAATTTTATTTTTCACTCTCCATAATTATTTAAAACAAAATATTTTCTTACAAGTGTTTATTTTTACTTCCCAATAATGTTTTCATATTTTGATTCCTAGATCTGTGTTATTCTAGATGACCTTATTATTTCACTTTCCCTATTTTAAGGGGAAGTTTTATTAAACCTTTATACTATATCCGATTTCAAGAAAAAGTATTTCTAGATGTGAACCCCTTGATATTTTTGATCAGGTTCAAAAATTAATTTTAATTATTTAATAAATGGGGTATAATTTAGTACCCTAATTGTTTTAAAAAATAAAACTATGTTAGATAATGCATACAACACACAACACTGATCCTAAACAAACCCTAAAATATATAAATATGACCATTATGACATATACGTTAAATGGGTGGGTATGAATATGATTTAACTAATTATTAAATATATATTAAATTATTACTAAATTTAAATTAATTTATAAATTCTCAGTAAATAATCACTCATTTTTTAGTAAAGTCATTTTATTCATTAAAATTAAGTTTTCTTCAAAAATGGGTTATATATTTTGTTGTGAGAGAATATTATAATTAATTTCTATAAATTTTAGAAATTTTATATGTTAAAACAATGTATATTTTAAATAAGTATAACCAAATACACTTAGTGTAATATTTTGAGATCTTTCTAAAATGGTTTATTTTTATGTGAATAGTGAAAAATAGCAATTTTTTCAAGTACTGTCATTTATTTTCATTTAACAAAGGAATTTAAAAGTCCCAATATATTTTTTTATGGACAAAGTGAAATATGAAAATTTCAATTTAGAATAATCTAATTAATTTATTTTTAATCATTAATTTTCATGAATTTTATAAACATTTATATTTATGCTCAAAAATGAGTTTTTTTAGAAACTATTTTATTGTGCATAAAGTTTATCGATGTAAATTAATTAAAATTTACACTAATAATGAAAGATACAAATTGAATTTATATATTTTATTTAACCATATATTAATTTAAATTCATATTATTATGGCTTCTACATATATTTAATATAAGATCTTTTATTGTTTGAAAAAAGAATTTTTATGGGAAAACTAATTTCCTCATGCTTTGAGAGATTATTATAAAATGAATTTATGAACCTTATAGTTGTTAAATCTGGAAAAATATATTAAATATTTATAATAACAATATTTAATATTATTTAATAATGGAAACTTAATTTTTGGTCATAACTAAAATTAAAAAATAGTAAAAACAATTTATCACAATTGTAAAAGGGTAAATCATGTTAAATTCGGTTAAAACAAAGTGATAAGGCCACTAATTTCCATGTTACATATTATATTATGAAGATATTTTGACCCTTATCACCTTATTATTAATAATTTTATGGGATATTTTATCATGAAAGTGACCTATATAATATTTTATGTAATGAAAAATACAAAATACCACTTTCTTGCTTGTAAATTTCTCTTATAGGTTAACATAGAGATAAAAATAAGTTTCTAATGATTATTAAATTTATTTTGAGAATAATTAAAAAAATTTCATTATTTTAATTTATTTATAATTTTTACTGATTAATAAATTATCTTAAATTCTTACACAATGCTGACACACTAATAATTCAATTAATATAAAAATAAAATAAATGACGTTACAAAATTTAAATGTAATATATTTTTAAATAATTATTGTATTATATGAATTTTTTGGATAAATATATCATGTCGTATATATTATAATGAAATATATTTTAATTAATTAATTATTATATTGTTTTCAAATTTAAATTAAATGAATAGTTCAAAAAATGCCATTAATGTTATTTTATAAAACAGAATATTTTATTAAATGATTTAAATCTCTATAAAATACTATATTATATAAATTTATTTTTATTTGTTTAAAAATATAAAATATATTCCAAAAATGTACCAATTTACCTTTTATACTAACTGTCAAGTCCCATAAGAAGTAAAAGCATTTCCCTCATGATAATTGACAAAAATGCTTGACACAGGTGAAAACAAATAGATAAGGGAAATAAAATAATATAAATGTTAAAAAAATTACAATATAATATCAACCCATAATCATAATATATTATAATTATAACATTCTTGATCCTTTTTTGGTGTGAAAATTAATTTATATTAATTTAATATTTTATGAAATTCTAAAAATACCCCTCCCCTCACATAAAAAAGAGAACTTCCTTTCCTATTTTATTCATAATTAAAAATCATTTTGGTTTAGTATGTTCCTAATGAAATATCTTAATAAAATCCCTATAATCATTATATATGACATTTTTTAGAAATAATACTAACCTTAGAGGGTTTAAGTTACAAGGCAAGGGATATTGTATGAAGAAGAGGTACAACTTTTAACAAAATGTTTTTGTTTTATTTATTGTTCCAAATATTTCAAATAATATTAATAAATAATGAAATAATAAAAAATATTAAATATAGTGATACGTTTTTAGGTTAATGGAATGATCTATATCCATATTTTATTTCATCATGTGGGAAACTAAATTTTTATTCCTGTCTATGACAAACTACTACATCATGAACCAATGTAATTAATTTTCCATCACCACATATAAAGAACAATTTTAATGATGGATTTAATATATATATATATATATATATAATTTTCATTACATAATTATAATTATTAAATGTTTATATATCATCTATCTACTTATACTTATATCTATTGAAGAATGATAATGTCATTTGTGCATATGTGTGGATTACCACCTTCACAAGGAAATATGATTAATTTTTCCTAACCACATCACATGGATAATATATATTATTGTACTTAAATAAAGTATATTATATTTATGATATAATTATTATTCTATAAAAATTTAATAACATGTAACTTGTTTCCATTATTATTGTTGAAAAATGGAAACGTTAGTCATGTATACTTATGACTTACCGTCTCCATGATTGTAACATAGTTCATTTTTCATAGCCATATTTCAGGTTTGGTTTTGATAGTATAATATATATATATATATATAAATAATAATTATGTAATTTGTATAATTTTACCAATGATTAAATAATATTCTCATTGACCTTATCCACCTTAAGAATGTGATCTTTGTCATATAAACTGAATCTCATCCAAATGATCGACATGAACCTAAACGATTATGTAATTGCCTATAACAAAAAAATAAAATTAAAAAAAAAATAAAATTTAAAAATAGTATTAAGAAAGTAAATAAATAACACAAGTTCATTATTCATAAATATAAATAACGTACATGAATAATCAGATTCAAATTAAGGGTTATTCTTTAAAAAACTCTTTTAATGATCCGCTAACAACTCTTTTTCTTCAATGTACTTGTTCCTATAATTGTTTCAATAAAATTATTATTTATGATTAATGTTTTATAATGGTAATTTTTTCCATATTTAAATATATTTACAATTTTTTTATAACATTAATATTTTGATAATTTATAGAAGGGACGATTAAATTTTAAAACATCATTTTAAATGTTGTAAAGATTTATTTTCTAGATATTTATCTTCCATGCACATCTTATTTTAATTATTTTATTGATGTATTTTTATGTATATAAATTAATATTAAAGTAAATTTTCTGTATCTTTTTAATTTCATTTTTAATTTTTTCAAACGTAACATTTTTACATTTTTTATAATGATTTTTTTACTTTTATTAAAGAAGATAAATCAAATGATTTATGTTAATGTATACAGTGTCAATAGATTTTCCCACCATTAATAACTGTATTGAATATTTTATTTATTCATAATAATATTTATTTTATTAAAATAACCCAATTTCCCTTTGTTTTAATTATTTAGAGAAATGGTTTTAGATACAATGAATATTTTTTTCTCTTGAAACCTTTTCTTATGTGTGTATGGGATCTCTCTAAACCTGCCTTTTCATAAGATTATTATATTTACTACTCTATATATCTTTCTATCTCTCTATCTATCTTAAATTATATATAATGATTATAAATTCAATATATTTTTCTCTCACATGGATAATTATCTTATTCTATTTTCCTTTGCTGTTGTAATACAAGGATTTAATTCATTTCTTAATACCTTATTTTGTAAATCTCTGTTGACTATGAAATGGGGAAAGATTATGAAATCCATTTCCTTCCATGGGTAATAAATATGTTCATGTATTTGGAAAGATTTAATTTTTTTGAACACATAATTCTGTATGTGTTATGATAGGTTCACCCAGACAGTACTCCAATCCGTTGGGTAAATTTTTTCTCAAGAACCATTATATATTATAGAGTACACCTAATCCACATTGAGACTGTTTACACCATGTAATTTTTTCCACTATATTTAGTTGACTTATTTTTATTTCATGTTTTGTGTTCTTTTTATATTTAATATATTTTGATGACCATATGATACCATATTCATTATGTTATTCTCCCATGTGATTAATCACGAGATTATGTTTAAAGGAATGTGTATTCCACTTTATAAGGGTGAAAATCATGGAATTTTTGGAAATCATATTGTATGAAATTCATGATTGAAAATGATCATTTATGTGTTTTATTTTATCGGTAAGATTTTTTATGAAATGTTTTATGAAAATATTTTTGTAGAAAATTTGATTTCTTTGGTAATAAAATGTTTATTTTGTGCAAAATGTTAAATTTTGGAAAATAAAAATCTTTTATAAGTATTCATGAACTTATATCTTTCTTAAATTCTTTTTACATGTCCATTATTTATGTTTTTGTGCTTAAATAAGATTTTTAAATGTTTCCCAATCGGTTTTAGGGATGAGTTCATGATGAAAATTATGAATATATATTAATAAGAGGATTTTTATTATAATCGTTTCATTTTTTTGGAATAATGGATTAAAAGTGGAAGTTTCCAATTCTTAATGTAATATTAAATTATGTTTGGGGGATGGCCTGATTTTCTAAAACTATAAACCTAAAATATCTATAGGATGTAAGAAAATAAATTCATGACTTAATACTCAAGATTATATAATGATTTTGTATGGGTACCTATACTACCACAAGTATGGCGATTGATTAGGTGTCCCATAGATAATGATAGAGGTGTGATGATTATGTTTTCCACTTCGTTATATTTATCAAATTTATATAAACATTAAGATGATGAAATGAATTATCATATAAAAGGTCACCTTTTAAAGGGTTCTTCATTTTATTTTTTGTAAAAAAAATCTTATTACCCTGAATGGGAGATCCCATATATAGGGTCTTAATCACTTCCGTAGTTTCTAATAATTATTATTAGACTCTCACAATTTTTTTTAATTAATTAACCCATGAAGGAGACTTTTTGTAGCAAAAAACTAGACATGATAAATTTGTAATATAGTTTACAATTCTTTATGGTCTTCAATATAATCCTCAAATGACATTTATGCCATTACATACTCATATAATATATAAGAATATTGACTATAACGACTACTACAAATTAGTTGAGGTAATCTCTAAAGGATCTTTTCATTAGATCCATGAAGATAATAAAGGAATTTGTAAGTCTGAATGGAATCACTATAAATTCATTATTTCTATACTTTATACAAAATACCATATTAGGTATGACCTATATCATCCGTTTAAAATACTAGATCTAAGGGAAATATTTTAGAATTATTGAATCTGTCATAGTTGGTTGAAAATTTCATAAATAGAAGGTAGATGATTCTTATTATTTATTGTGATTTTGGTAAGTTCATAACAATAAACATAGATATGTTTTAACCGATATTTATTCTAAAAAAAATAACTAGTAAACTATATGTTGAAACACTAGGGTATATTAATCCCTTATATATATATATTTAGTTTCTTTTTCAATTCTTATAACTCAACCAAGTACATTCTCTACAGAGTCATCAAAATACATATAAAACTAGGTATGGGTTCTATTGAAAATATAAAATCCAGATTTAGGGAAGTCCATGAATCTATTTAAGAAATAAATCAACATAATCCTGCATAAAAGGCATACCTTAAATGTTGAGCTTATCTCATTTTACCTAGATACCAAAAACTAATAATTATTAAGACTCATTTAGTTTAATTAATATATATTAGTAGTCCATAGTCCTTATCACTCTGATTTAATATCATAGTTTGATTAAGAATATTAATTTTTTTTCCTACATCAAAAATTGATATAGGATCTATATAGAGAGTTCCAATATAATCTAAAAATCACATGAAGTTCAACTATATGTAAAATTATAATATTTGTAGGAAACAAATTCAAAAAAAATTATCATAGAGGAGGTATAAAATTATGAATAAATCAATATTTAGTTAAAAATTTTAGTTAATAATTAAATATATCATTATTTAGGTGGTGATGTTCCACCATTAGAATATCATATTGATATAGAAGAGTGTGAAAAAAGAATAAAACTAGAAATTAGCAGTTCTTGAGCAGATGATAAGTGTACCTTTCACCGCTTTTTTCTCCTGACCCAATTTAGTGGTTTTGATTGTATAAGATTTTTTTACCATGTATTATGAGGTTTTTGAGGTAAATTATTGTCCTTGACCCTTATATTCATTCACAAGTTGATAAAATGTCTATAATCCATTAAAGTTATGTAAGGGGGTGTGTGTGGAGAATTTGGTTGAGGATTCGCTCTATTCATGCAATCGATTTAAATCATTATTTATATTTGATATTAATTTTTTGATGACATTATTTTAAACACAAGATGAATTGACCCATCCACATATGAAAATTTACCCATTTCTCTTTTAAAATTTTTACTGTGAAGGAATATTTATTTTCTTTCCTAAATGGGTTTTATTAGAATAATCTCCTCAAGAATCAATTTTTCTATTCTTATCCTCACAACCATGATAACAATTGGAGTCTCCAATATCCATTTATACCTAGAAATAACATCAAACAATTTCTTTATAGCTAACAAAGTCGATTTATATCCAATGACTTTTCAAGAATAGGGTTTAAACCATAAATGGAAAGGATGATTTTTTATTTTAGGGCCAATGATAAAACCAGAATCATACCTTATAATTATTATAAGGGATTATTCATTTCTACCAAAAGTTTCATTATCCATATATTTTAATCTATTAATCATCTATCCATTTTAATGTAATGAGTTATGAAAAAATACATATTAAAAATTTATTCTTAAACTCCTCCCTTTTTAGGGAGTAACTTTCTTTCACTTATCAAGTATTCCTAATAATATTCCTCAATTTATCAAATTATCCTTTTATGAAATTCACTAACAACATGAACTTTTCATGCTCTAATAATTAAAGAATAAAAAATATCTTTTTACACAATACCAACCCACTTCTCAACATTTTATGGATTAGAATACCCACCAAATTAGGGTTGAAATTTAAATATTAAAGTGTAAATAGCGAGTTTTTCTTTCCTTTTATCATTTTTATGTTCAAAATTATTCATTTTATTGTTCATAGCTTGAGGGAGTTTAGTGAGAATATCCACAATATTATTTCTTCCAACTCCCATCCCTTTTGGTTTATCTGAATAATGGTAATTTCATTCGTTATCACATTCATTGTTAACACAGTTTCTCCTTGTTCTAACCACTGAATAAAACCAAAATTTTTAATGTGAGTATCAAGAATTAATAATAAGAGTGTAAAATCACATGATAAGGAAAATCATTATTAATGTGTTCTAAATTGTGATACCCTATTCCAACCCCTGAAATTTTAGGTTCATCGTATATAAATTTTTGTTTATCATAGATTTTTTTTAGAAATTATCCTATTTTTATTTATAAAATAATCCCAAAAAACAACTAATCCCAACCCTAGTAAAAATATAGAATACCTGACCATAACATACATGCATATTACATAATTTTAGATGAATATTCAATATATCTCTTTATAATTGACACCTCAAAACCCAAATGATTAATATCTTTTTAGGATAGATACATAATAAACATATTTTAAAAAATTTGTCATCATCTCTCATTGACATACTTTACACGTGGTTCCCTTATGAACATATCAAACATAACACCCTCCTTTATATCCTTGGGAAATGGAAACATTAGAATGTTTGAGCTTAGATGCTCAGTTAGGGTAAACATGGGAGATAAAAAACAGGAACATAAGTGATACTAATATAATCATATGGGTATGGGAAAATAATCATGATATATGATCATAATAAAGAAAAATCATACCCAACAATCTTATTTCATAAATCACGAGTCAAGGCATAATTATTTGGCATAACATAGGACATGGGTTATAATAGAATCCTAAACCATGAGTTATAAGATTATAACACTAGAGTAAGAGTGTGTAATAAGAGTATAGTACATATATAAGAATATAAAATCATTTACGTTGTCATGTGTTACTAATAAGACCATCATCACATAGTGTAATGAGTCCCATAGTTGTTTGGGTTCACTCCTCATTCCCTTTAAACCTTTTTAGACAGAGTTCCTTAGTGGGCTGGGTTCACTCCCAAATTGATTGCACATTATCTCATGAGATATAATTTTTTTTAAAAAATTTATTAGAGGCATATAAAATACACAAATTTCATAGAATAATCACCCAAAAATTTGTATTATACAAGAACATAAATGTATTAATCATTCAATCAGAGCTTAATTAACTTATGGGAAAGAAATGGGGTGCTTCAAAATATCCCTAAAACATCAACATAAGAAATACATATAAATAAGGTGTATTGGATAATTAGATTATATCCCTAGTAAATTATAAAAATCATTAAATTAAATTAACATAAATGAAAAATATTTAGTAATAAATTTAGAAATATTATTAAAAAATAATAAGAAATTACGTTTTCTTTTGAATTTTTTTTAAAAAAATCCTAGAATAATGGGTATAATATTTTATTTTTACAACCATTTAAAATTGGAAATGAATATTGATAAAATTTAATGACCAGGATATACAAAAAATTTAATCATGTGGTAAATAACGAAAATACAGTCATTTCACACTTTGTTAAAGAAAATAAAAAGTAACCCGTACAAAAAACATTGAAAAGATTAATCTTTAAACCATTGTAAAGAAAGTAAAAGATAGTTTAAATTAACATAAAAAATAATTTATTTATGGTGAAAAATATTGTTGTAATAATATAAATAATATCTATATAGAATAAAAATATTTAAAAAAAAATACTCCAAAACATTTAAAACAATGATTTTAATGAAAACTGCTTAAAAAATTAGTAACCATTAAGTTAAAATATAATGAAATATAC
The DNA here is from genome assembly GCA_963277665.1 of Viscum album. Taxonomy (NCBI): domain Eukaryota; kingdom Viridiplantae; phylum Streptophyta; class Magnoliopsida; order Santalales; family Viscaceae; genus Viscum; species Viscum album. The sequence goes on along the minus strand of OY728130.1, from coordinate 2,014,593,089 downwards.
AAACATAGATATATTTTTAAATAAAAATAATTTTCATCAAACGATTCATAAAACATATTCATGGGTAGTATATAAAACATACAAAATAAGGCGATGAATATAAAACATATCTCAATGATGGGATATTGAGATGTGAAAAATACTTACCTCATACTTCCTCTTGGTTGGAAACACTTAAACCACATAAATAATAAATTTAAATTTTTAATAAATCTCTATCAGAAGCATTTTAGTATTTATATTACTATATTAAATTAAATATTATTTCTTATTACTAACTTTGTTATAATTCTTTGTTAAAATAAATATTTTCATGTTAACTACTCAGTTTTCCACCCAAGTTTTGATTCAGTGATTCTAGTGACCACACATTGGTCATGGTTTGATCATATATAGAATATTAATGAATGTTTATAGTATTAATTTTATATAATTCTATATTCCCATGGTTATTCCATGGAACTTATGATAATAATTGTCATTCAAAACATAGAAATATCATTTTTTAGAAATTGTCATTCTATAAAAATAATTGATTTTTTCAGTGAATAATATATATATATATAACCATTTGAAAATATTTAAAACAAGTTAAATTCATTAATTTTAAATATTACTACCATTATCTAATATTCTTTATCCATTCATTAGATATAAATTATAACATCATTCATGTAGGTGGTAAAACAGACCTAAACAAGAGCTTGTTATAACGATTGAAAGAGTAAGAACATGTTATTGTATAATGACAATATAGATTTTAAATATGATTAATGGTTTAATTATTTATCTATTTTATAAATAAAATTAAATAATAGGTAGATGAAAAAGATAAATAAATGATAATTATGAGAATTTATTAATTATAAATGTCTTGGTAAGTCATTTTAGGTGGTTAATTTTACTGTGACCATTTATTGGTAACACTACTATCATAGAAAAAAAATATTTTTTAAAAAAATTTACTATATTATGTAAATAATATTTATTCATTAAATATATTTTTATAACCACCCATGTATGGCAGCGCTAAAAAACCAAATATAGTGTTCATGGAGGTGGTAGTTCGTACGTAACATGGGTGATGTTTTTTATTTTCCAACAGATAAAAGGGAAGCTGATAATAGTTTTCCCATAAATAAAATAATATTTAACTAACTTTATTATACTTAATTAATTATTTTATTATGATTATAGAATATTTTTATGAGGTTAAAGAAGAACTAATCTTGAAAAAATTGGGTTGAAACAATTACCCCTTCCATTGATATCCTCATTTAAGTCACACCTTAAGACATCGTAGATTAATCTTTTGGTAATCCAAAACCTCTATGAAGTGGATAAAATGTTTTTATATAATTTTTAGTTTATTTATGTTGATATATTAAGGTAGATGTGTGAGTATAAGTAGGGCAGTTAAGGGATTCTTTTCTAAGTGAGAGGAGTGTCAATCTTGTAAAAACGTGTTTTATTAATATAAAATAAATGTAATAGTCATGTCATGTTCCCTAAAAATATGCCAATTTTCAATATAGGATAAAATAGGTTGATAATACACTCATAAACTCAAATTGATAGATATTTTTTTGATATTTGTGGTTGTAACCCTTAGTGTAACCCCTATATAATCCTTTTAACCCTTATCATGTTGAATTTTACAAAGATAACTATTATTTATGACAAAAAATGAATTATCACTTAATAGGAAATATGAACATGATAATTCCAAATACTAAAACAATTTTTTAATAAAAATTCTTCAGGTTTTAAAATTTAATTTTGATATCAGCGCACACAGCGCATAAAAACCATTTCTCAAAAAAACACCTTTAAGAATAAAATTGAGTAAACACTTTATAATTTCAATATATTAATAAGTAAATACGTTTTAATGTATTTTATTATATATATATATATATTATCAATATATATAATTTAAATATTTATTAATATTTATTAATTTGATTTATTAATACAAAAATACATTGCACACATAAAAGTAGTTTTAAAACAAATATCTTTTTACCATAAATTGATTTAATATTAAATTATATCCATTTGATAATATATGTATGGATTGTTATTAATTTTTTATATACTTTTTTATAAATATAATACTCTAAAAACAGATTTAATTTTTAAGTAAAAATAATATTAATTTTTTTTAGTCATGAATTTTTAAATTAGTACTCTTTATAATTACTGAATTATTTCATGGTTGTTACTAATTTAGTTTTCAAATAATTAATTTTATTTATAAGTACAATATATTGATATAATTACTTAAAAATATAAAATTTCTTAACAAAATTTCTTAAAATTAGCGAATTTAATAAAAATTCATAATTCATAAAAATAGTTAATTTGAAATAAATTGTGTTTCTTATGTGAATTAGAATCATTTAATTATGAAAGGAAAAATTATGTTTTCCTTAAATTTCAATGTGTTTCATTTTGTATTATATGAATAATTATTCAATTCAGTTCTGTGTTTCATGCAACACAAGCCATTATATATGTTGAATTTATTTCAATCTAAAAATACATACTAAAATAATAAGTGTAACATTCTACCACCTTAAAATAATTTTCCCTAAAAATTGCTCTAATTTTTTGAAAAATGGGGAAACTCAGCCTCATTACATCCCTAGGTTCTCATACTGATTCATTAAAATTATTATTCTTCTAGAGAACCTCAATAATGTGGGTGATATTTTTTTAATGATATTTTATCCCTATAATCCATGGTTTCTACCATGTTCTCTCAATAAGAAAGGCCATGATCCAACAATATAACCTCTGAGTTTAATATATGTGAAGGGTCAAGACTATACTTCCTCAAATGTGATACATGGAATAGATCATTTACTTATGAAAGGTTTGGTGGATGTTAAATAATTTAGGCTACCACTACTACAAGATATTTTATTTGAAAAGAGACAATATACCTAAGGATATAATTTTTCTTCTTTCAAAAAATCATAACCTTATTCCAAATAAATATTATAAGGAATACATTTTTTAAGAATTATCTCTCTAAATTTCACCAACATTTAGTTGTATATAATTTTTGTTGATATTTTGTAGTTCTAACATATTGTTTAATAATTTTAAAATTATATTACATATCTTGAAAAATATCCACCCCCATAACTTAAAATCTCCAACTTCACCCCAAAATGTTGGGGTACTACACCTGTTCCTTTTTAGATCATCATATGGTTCCAACAGAATTGTAAAATGAAAGAAATTATAATATAATAACTCTACCAGGGGAATGTGTTGATCAAAAACTCATTTGAAATCCATTGAACAAGATATCAACATAACATTCTACGTATGAATGGTCCTCTCAAGATTCCTATCTTTTTTAAGATGATATGTAGTGCTAATGATAAACACCATATTCAATTATTACTAAAGGATTATCCAAAAAATTTAGGTAAACTATGGATCTATATTGGATATAATTAAAAGTGTCACTCCATCATGTGTCTCCATGTCTTAAATTATCTCCTATAAATATTTTAAAGTGATAAATATTATCTAACATAAATTAAATACCCTGACTTCATATGATTATTGTCTGTAATAAAAATATAACTTTTTCCTTTTTTTTCATAGGGAGTTCTATGAAAAAATTATAGGGAGATTTTTTCCCATTCCCATAATTTAATGGGTAATGGTTTTGTTATCCCCTTTATACTTTTTATGTTCATTCTTAACTTTATATCCCAACATACATCGAGATAAGTTATCTATAATATCCATTTTTATGTTGTCCCACCAAAATAGATTCTTGATATCCCAATACATGTTTGTGCTTTCAGTATGGATGAATAATGGTGAGATATATTCTATATCAAATATCTCCTTCTTAAATTATAGTCTAGAATGAACACATATTTGGGTTTTTAACCTTATTATTACATCATAGTCATGTTTTAATTTTGGAACATTACTTACCTTATTTTTTCATATCCATATCTTTCTTATGTGCCTTTTTGATCTTTAAATGGATGGGAGGTTGAACATAAATAAGTATTGGATAGGATTTATTCCCTTTAATTATTATTTCATGGTCCATCCTCTAAAAATCCATTAGTTTTTGATTTTTTAAATCCTTTTTATAGATAAGGATGCATGATTCCCTGTGCTCTAAGCATCACCCACCATGTTTTCCTTTTAAGAGTGCCAATGCAATGGGAAATCGTAATAATTAATTATATCCAATTATCTCTTTTAGAAAATATTTAACACCTATTATGTGAATATATGTTTAAATATTCTATGATCATTATATATATCAGTCCTTTCACCATAGGGATGGTGACATTATATTTTTTAGATAAAATTACCACTTCTATCTCCAAATCATTATTCGGTGAATTTTCTCATGAAGCTTTATTAGGAATGGGCTATATTCTACCACCATTTATTTTTTCATTATAAAACAACCCAATCACTTATTTTATAGAACACTATTTATCACAAAATATTATCTACTACATGTTAATATGTGTATGGGTTTATTGAATACCATTCTCTTAAGGTCCTTGAAATTTTCATTACATTCACCAATAAAAATGAACATAGATATTTATAAATTAACATTTTTTAATTGATTTAATAATTATGTGAAATTTATCATAGAAATGGATAATATTCATACCATACTAAACAATTAAGAATTTTGATAATAGTGTTTGGTTTGGGATACTGTTCAGTAACAACAATATTTTATGGATCCATAGATATACCCTCACCTATGATTATATGACCCAATAATGGGACATTATATATCTATAATTAATACTTTATAATTTTCCATTTAGTTTATCCATCCTTATGGTCTTCAATACAACCCTAAAACGATCGTCATGATCTTCCTTACTCACACAATATATAAGAATATTATCTATAAATACTACAAAAAACCCATTCAAGGTAATATATGAATAATTTATTCATTATATCCATGATGATTGTGGGGGAAATTTCTAAATACGATTGACATCCCTAGATATTTGTAGTTTCCATATATCATACACAGGATATCTTAGGTATTCTATCCCATCTGAACCTTAATTGATGATATCCAAATCAAAAGTCAATATTTAAGACGTATTGAGACCCTTGTTCTAGATTTAACGGGTCATCTATATATGTAGAGTATACATGATCTTGATTATTATCTTGTTAAGTTCATGATAATAAATAGAAATATTCATTGATAAAGAATTCTTATTAACAAAAATAAATGGTGAATCCCATGGTGAAACACTAGGGAATATGAATACCTTATACATATTCTCTTATAGTTTCTTCTTAAATTCTGGTAAATCAATATATAAATCACTATAAGGATTATTTGATAAAGGTATAACACTAGGTATGATTTCTATTGATAACTAAACATCGTTATTTGGTGGAATTATATGAATACCCTTATAAAATACCTCAAATAACTCTTGTAAAATAGGTATAACTTTAATTTCATATTTTTATCCAATCACTATAGCTAGATACCCATAATGAATATGTAGTATTCCCCATATAATGTATGTAATTTCCAATGGGATTTCATAGACATTTTCAGACCAATAGATAATCATAGGTGAATTTGGAATATGAAATAAGAATTCCCAACCCAAGAATTTTATATAGTTTTTATATAGATAGATGTAATCATTTATAGAAATCATATCAAATTCCTATAAGGGGAGAATAATATGTTTTTAGGAAAAACATCCACACAAACTTTTAATTTTAGAGGATTTATAAACTTAAGATAATATCATAATCCCATTTAATGTTTTCACTGATAATTCAATATGGAATCCTTAAGGTAGTGATGTGTCAACATTATAAAATTATCTTTATATGAAATAGTGGTTAGAACTATACTCAAATAAGACTCTAACAGTTTTTAGTGGATTGTAAGAGTAACATTCATTACTTTATTCTTCTGACAAACTTATGTGGTAATGATTGCATAGGATTTACCTTTGTCTCTTGGATTAAATTTTTGAGAACATTGATTGGCTCCACTAACCCTTCGATTAAGGAAATTGTTGAAATAATTTCTATAATCCTCTCAATTCATGTATTTGAGTGTGGGTGGTGTATATGGTTGAACATCCTCTCCATTCATGTCATCAACTAGAATCTCTATTTCTCATTGATGTTAATTTACTTCAAGACCATATTTTACACACATAAAGCATTTAACTACCCTATTAATGAAATTTCCCTGCATTTCATTCCATATTTTTTTATATAAAGGAATATTTATTTTCTTTTCTCCTCATGTTTTATTACATTTATTCCCCTAAAATACCATTTTTCTCTTTTTATCCCCAAAATGGTGAGTACAATAATAATCACCAATATCCATTTCTAACTTTATAGAACATCAAATTATTTATTCATTACTAAAACATATTTTATAAGTAATTGCATTCAGAGACTTGGTTTTAAGACACTATATAAATGATCAATTTTTTTTCATGTTAAAGGATAAATAAGTATACCTTTTCAAGTATTGTAAGGATTTGTTCATTGGTATCAATAGATTAATCATCATTCTTTTTTAAATATAGCAATTATATGTCTATTTTATTGTGAATATTTTGGAGAAAACTATTATTGAAAAACCATCTCAAACTTCTCTAAATCCTTAGAGTCAATTTTATCCAATTAATTCATATTATTGATAATAGTCTACCGCTGTTCAGATTCAGCCTTTAAATTATACATAGAAAATTTAATATTTTTAGTATTCAATCATTGGATAATGAAAAATATCTTTTCTTTTATAACAATCTACATCTCAACTATTTGTGGATTAAAAACCCAGTAATGAAGGTTAGGAATTTCAATATGAAAGACTCGATGGTGAGTAATTTCTTTCTTTTCTTATTTAAATGTTTAGAAATATTTTTTTCATTTCTTGATAGAGTTGTGTGAGAATAACCATAAGAGTTTTTTATTCTAGTACCCAATAAATTTTATTTCATAGAAAGATAATTATTTCCTTGCTGTCACATTTGTGGTTAATATGATTCATCTAGATTCCAACCATTGAATACACCCAAATTGGTTAATGTGAGAATCCAAAAATAATAATCATAGTGATAAATAATATGGTAAGGTAAATCATTCATATAATGTTCTAAATTATGACACCTCCCTTAGACCCATAATAAATAAGGTTCATCTTATCTCATTATTGGTTTTTCGGAGGATTTTAATGTTTTTTCCACTAATCATTCTTAACATTATCTCCAAAAATAACTTAACCATAATCATATACCAACTAAGGTAACCCGATAACATCATACATTAACACTACATTATTTTAAATGAACATTAAATACATATCACAATAATCCCTACCCCAATAACTAAATGTTTTATAGCTTTATAGGTTAGATACATAATATTTTTTTTAAATTTTATTCAATATATTCAATATATTTCATTCACAAATGGTAACCTTAGAGAAATTTCAAAAATAACGTTCTTCATTATAACCAAGTAAAATGGAAAATAAGAAGGGATGAGATTAGATGCTCAGTATGGGTAAACATGAGAGACAAAAAAATATCATAAGTGGTGCTAAGATGAGAATAATGGTATGAGAACAAAATCAACATACATGATCGTAAAATAATAAAATCACACAAAAAATTATAGATTAGAAATCATGAGCCATGAAATATGGATTTGGAATAACATATGACATGATTCATAAGAGAATAATCCTACATAGGTCATAAGGTAATACCATATGTATAAGAATATGTAATAAGAGTGAGAAATATACATAAGTATAGATAATAATTTCCTTTTTCAATTCTCACTCCTAAGACCAAAATCACTTAGTGGAGAAATTACCATACTGGATTTAGGTCACTAACCATTCCCTTTAAACCTAAGTGGGAGGTTCCCTAACTAAGAATGGGTTCACTCCCTATTCCATTAAATGTTATATCATGAGATATAAATCGTTATCCTATATATTTAAGGGCTATAATTCACCCAAAAATCAAATAATAATATACCACACATATTTTTGTCATAAGAACATAAGATCATTCATAATTCTTTCATAGGTTAAATAACCCATGGGAAAGAAAAGAGTTTCAGGAAAATATTTTTAAAGCATCGTCATAATCTATAAATAGAAATAACATTGATGGAATAATTAGATCACTTACCTAGTGAATTACAACAATAATTAAAGGATGTGGAAATTAGTGAAAAATATTTTATAAAATAATGATAATTTTTTTTGAAAAACAATAAGAATAATCTTTTTATTTTAATAGTTTTTTTTAAAATAAAAAATTCCAAAAATAATTGAAATATCATTTTATTTGAAAAAAAAACAAAAAAACCTTTATAACAGAAAATGGTCTTGATAGTGGAAAAATTTGTTCCATTAGAAAATATTAAAAAAAATCCATTTTACACTTTTGTAAATTGAAACAGAAGTATCTAATATAGAAAAAAATGAAAAGATTTATTTTAAAATAATTATAAATAAAGTAAAATAAAATAAAAAATAACATTTAAAATTAATGAATTATATAAAATAAAATTATTGAAAAATATAATAAATCTTGATATAGAATATGATGTGTTTTGAAAATGGTTTCAAAACTTTTAAAATAGTTATTTTAAAGAACTGCACCTATGAATTTAGTGAAATTTGAATAAAAATATCATGAAGTATAGAACCTCATTTATATTTTTAATCTATATAATTTATATAAAGTGTTTTACAACATAAATTCAAGGGAATTTTACACACCCAATAAAATAAAAAAGGTGTTTAATATGTAATATATCTCAATGGTGGGAAATTAAGATGAGAAAAACCCTTACCTAAAACTTCCCTTTGGTTGAACATGTTATAACTTCCTATATAATAAGATAAGATTTATTATAAATTAATATCGGAACCAAAAACACTTGAACAAACATATATATATATATATATATATCACCATGTAACATTAACATAAAATTTCTAATTATCCACTTACTAACAATTCATTGTTAAAGTCGTCATTTTTGGTACTAACTATTTAGTTTTCAACACATGTTTGTATATGGTTGTTCTAATGCTTACACATTATTCATGGTTTCATCATACTCATAATTTTCAGGAATGTGTAGATTAAGGTTTTGATATATATCGGGATTCCCAGGTTTATTTTATGTAATTTATGGTGATGATTATCATAGAAAATAGAAAAATCTACATTATTTATAAATTTTGATTCTAAAAATGGAATTTATTTTACTAGTGTATAAAAATATGTATGTAACCACTAATTAATAATTAAAACTTCTAAAAATAATTAGTTTTATAAAATATTATGAATATCTAACATTCCATGATGTGTTTTTTACCTAAATATAATAACATCATTCATGTACGTGGTAAAATTGATCAAAAAAAGTGTGTTATAATGATTTAATGAGAAAGAACATGTTATTTTATTGTGATAATATCACTTTTACATAATATTAATGATTTATGAAATAGTTTACAAAAGTGATAAATAATATTCAATAATTGTTAGATAATGAAAATAAATAAAAGTTAACAGTAACAAGTTATTACATACAAAGTGTCTTGGTATTATTATTTTTATGTAGATAAATTTTTCAATAACAATTTATTGTCAATATTTTTAATATAATCGAAAAATTATCTTTAAAAAACATTAATAGTGCTATAATTATAATATTTATTAATTTAACTTATTTCTAGAACCCTATATGTGATGTTGTGATGAAAAATGAAATACTTCATTCAAGGAGGTGACAATCCATTCGCAACACAAGATATGTTTTCATTTTCCATTGGAAGAAAGGAAATTAGATAATTATTTTTCCAAAAACATAATTAAATTTTATTAACCTAATTATACTAATGTAATAATTTTGTGATGGCTATAGAATATTTAGAGGAGGTTTAAGAATAAATAAACCTGAAAGAACTCAGTTAAAACAATTACATATTCCTTGGATATACTCCATTAGATAACACCTTAATCCTTATTAGATTGATATTTTATTGAGACCAAAACGAATATTAAATGTCAAATAGGTTTGGGGAAATATTTTGGAATATGTTTTTAAGATATGAAGGTTTTTGTGTGAGGGGATGTTGGGTGGTTAAGGGATCCATATATAAGTGAGAGGAGTGAATATTTATTAAATAATTTCTTTCTTAATGTATAATAATTTTCATACTATATGAAATTGGAAATAAAATAGACCAATTTTTAACACAATTTCAGTTATTATGATAATAAAATAATAAAATCAAATTTATATAAGTTTTTTGATATTTGTGGTCTTGTCCCTTTGTTTTACCCTCTTTTAACCATTTTTACCACTATCATAGTGACAGAATTTTTACATGATTACTATTATTTATGACTAAAAATGAAATTTATACTATAAAAAAACCCAATATACAAATTGAAAATATGAAAACCATTTTAAAACATACAATTTATACAAAATTTGTTTTTAATATCAACACACGTAAAGTAGAGAAATCATTTTTATAGAAAAATATATCTTTAAGTATAAAAAAAATTAATAACATACCATACAATATAATAATAATTAAATGAATTTAATTTAATTTATCGTATATATTATTGATAAATTTTATTAAAAAAATTCATTTAAAGTAAGTATTTTAATTTATTAATAAAAAAACTACACACATAAAAATAATTTTATGAAAAATATCTCTTTATACTATCTTATGATTTATCATAATTTCTATCTAAATGAAAATAAATATATGATATATTATTAATTAAATTATATATATACATAAAATTCATTTAAATAAACTTAATACTCCAAAATATATATTTATTATTTAAATAGATAAAAATGTATTTAAGCTAATAAGTTTTAATTAGTTATGAATATTTAAATTAACACTCTTTATCACAAATAAATTATTTCCTGAATGTAAGTAATTTATTTTATAAATAATTAATTATATTTAATCAACATATATGATTGATATAATTTTAAAAAATTATTTTATTTAACTAAAATTCACAATTAATAAAAATAGTTTCTTTAAAATCATTTGTATTTATTTTCTAAATTAGGATATTTTAATTATAAAACAACCATTTATTTTTATAATTATGATTTTTATAAATACAATGTAATTTTTTCATTTTTCTATAAAGAATTATTCACTTATTTTTCTTTTTTATGCATAAATATATATCAAATACAATAAATTTATTCCAAATAGAAAATACTTATTAAATCATTTGGTGTTTCTTTATACTCCTTTAAATAAAATGTCCCCTAAAATTTAAAACAAATGAAGATACATATAGACTATTATCTCCTCATGTTACCACATTTCATCATCAAACTTATGATTCTTATGGAGAACCTTAACTAGGTGAGAGATCTTGTTCCATTGTAAAACCCAAATATTACATATATATTTTCATTAAAATAAAATTGGTATATTTAATAGCATGATTCACAAGTAACCCCAAGTCTAAATGAAACAAGATATAGTAATAATTTAGTAATAACCAGAATTTAAAAAATATTTATTAAGTTTTTAATTATTTAAAATGTATATATTAATTCATAATAAATAAGAACACAGTTTTCAGTAATGTCATTTTATGCTTCTAAAATTTTTTTTCTTCTAAAATGGGTTTTAATCATTTTGTGAGTAGGATTTATAATTAATATCTTCATTTTTTAAAATTTTATTGTATCGAATTAATTTAATTTTTTAAATAATAAATTCATTATTATATTAGGGTTATTTCATAGTATTTTTTTATAGAATTGTTTTCACCAAGTAGTGAAAAATACTGATATTTTGTACAACTATCATTCATTTTCTTATGAAAATAAATTTAAAAGTATAATTATGTTTTAAAGTAAATTATATTTTTTTAATTATAAAAATGTAATTAATTACATATGAATCATCATTAAAATTAATTTTTTTATAATGTCTTCTTGGTGATTATAAACTCATTTTTTTCTCAAAACCGTTTTTATACACACAATGTGTTTTTATATTATTTAATTAAATTAATCCCTTTTTATTTATGGTTATAATGTAAAATATTGATTAGATATTGAATAAAATATTTTATTACTCATTTTATGTGTCTATAAAGAAATTAATTAAAGTAAATTTAGTTTCATGGTTACAAAAATTATTTTTACAAAACATATTTTCTTTGTGTTTATTTAAAATTAAATTATTCCACTTATAGAATTTAAATCTAGTAAAATGGATTCCATTTTTTTAATCCTAAAAATTAATATAATTTATTAGGGATAACATATTTTTTGTCATAATTAATAGTAAATACATTAAAGCTTTGTTAATGTGGTAGATTTTAAAATGGGATCACAATAGGGTTGTGGGTGGTTAAACAAAGACATACAAATTGGGATTCCACCCATACTTTTATAATAATTATTTTTTGAATTAATATCAATCTTATGTTATCCTAAATTAAATTTCTTTTCCATTTTAATCAACTTTCATATTAAAGTGGCCTTATATTGTAAAAATAATTTAAGAAATTCAATGTGCGTCCCTCCCCTCACTTATAATAGGGAACCTATTATCTTCCCTTACTCACAACATTTTATCCCTCTATATTATCCATGAAATACTACAAGACCCAACTATATTCCTTCCCATTATCCTATAACTTATGGTATTTTTCTCAAACAAATCTTACAGGGATTAATCTGTAATCCAAAAGAGTTCACTGGGAGAAGAGCTATAAAAATTAACTGATATATTTAAATTTTAATTCTTATTCATATTCCAGTAAACCTACTGTATCTATCATAACATTATGAGTACAATACCATCAATATATTAAGATGTTATTATGATGATAGTAGAAGCACTTACTACATCTTCTCTAACAAATTGTAAGTTAAAGTATAACTCATACATACGTGTATACTACCACCTACATGTATAAATTATATTCATTTTCTATAACCATATTTCAATGGTCATTTATTATTGTATCATCATAATTCCTACTTTTATGAATAATCCTTGTTTTTCCTTTTCACATATTTTTTCTTATAGGTATTTTAGTTTTTAATTTCTTTTTAGAGCCTTTCAATGGGCTATAGTAAGTGGCTTTGATACTTTCTTGATAATATGGGAGGTGTCCAAGAGTTTATCGAAAGAGTTGAGATTAAAATTTAGCTAAAATATATATAGGTATTCTATTTTCTAGTTAGTGATGGTGACCATCTAGCTGGTGTAAGGGTGGAAATAGGTACTTCCTATTGAAATTCCACTATCCAACGTCTAGAGCCCCACCCTCCTACATGTGAGGCTTCAATATTCCTTTTCATTGTATATAACACCACCGATTATCCAGTGTGAGCTAGTGTAAATACATTTCCATTGATATGGGTGAGTAATGTAAAGGATGTATTGTAATTCCATCACCCCAAACCTCTAATTCATTTATTTTATCTTCTCCCTCAGACCCAATTTGGGACATATGAACTTACATACTCTCTTGAGTCCATTTTATCCCTTCTAACCTTGAATATTCACAGATTGAAGTTCCATTTGAAGTGTTGAATCTCATTCATTATGGTTAATCATGACCAGATTTCAAATTTTTATTTCTTTATCTATATTTTTCAATGATACTAATGGATCACCATATCATTTATGGATCTATTTATTAATTTTATGAATTTTTGTTCTAGGATTTTTCAAATTTCAAATCCATTCCTTTGACTATATGAGATGAAAAATGTATTGGGTTTTTATGATAATTTAATTGAGGTAGGTGGTTCCATAATGAAATTTTTATAAATTTAAATTGATATTTATCACATTATCTGAAATAGTTTTATTATTAATTTATAAATAACGAATATAGATCCTTGATAAATGTTTCCACAATGAAATGGTGTGTGTTGAACCCATTTGATTATGAATTTACAAATAAATTATTTATTTTTAGAAAATGGATTTGAAATGAATGAATGATTTGGTGAAAATATTTGATGATTATTCTTGAGAAATTAAGACATGAAATGTTTTACCTATTTGAAACGAGGTTTATTATTTATTAGGAATATGTTTTGAAAAAAAAACCATTTAATGTATGTTTTTTAAATTAAATGTAATTTTTGAAAACTTAATATAGGGATATTGTAAGGATGATTAATGAAAATGATTTGAGATAAATTATTTTACATATGATTTAGTGATAAATTTAAATATTTTCATTGAGGAACTTGAGATCCTAGGTAGTTATAAAGAGTATATACATGATAAGTATATTTTGATCTACCTATAAATGGATTGATGATAACAATGATACTAATAAATAATGAGGGAAGGTATTTAATTTATTTGGGTGGATTTGTATTCTCCCTAGTATCAGGATCTAGTGAAGTTTTTTCAAATGAAGATCTATTATTCACCATGATTTTGTGGAACCTCACGACTTGATCTAACTATCATTGGGACTTATAAACATGATGATATTATTGAAATGGGATTATTAATTCCAATGCTTATGAAATGTTTTATTCATGCTTTTTTTTGATGAAGTTATCAATCATGCATGTTTTGAAGGAAATAAATTTTCATAAATATTTATTATGTTCCATTTAAATGATTTGAAAACAATTTTTCATATTATATTATAAATGGATTACAATTCCATGATTTATTTAAAATTTATAAATTCTGTTTTATTTGATATATACTACTTAGGAATGTTCTTGGTGAGATTCTTCTTGGATTTTTTTGATCCCTTCCAACTTTGACTGTTGTTTATGTGTAGTCATTTTGATGCCGGTCTTGGGAATTGGGAAATATCTTCATGGGGGTAGTGAGTGTTCTCGAGAGTGGGACCTTGGTAGTTGGTGGTGATTTATAGAGTGAGTTTTCCACCTGTTTCAAGGAGATATTGTAATGAATTTACTTTTGGTTATGATATGTTTGGGTTTATTTCCTTTTTTACCTTTTGTATTTTTTATCTGGTTGACTGTATATAAATAAAAACAATTTATTGATTCTTTTAAATGTTTTCTTTTTTTTATGTAGTTTCATTTTTTTAGAAATCATAACCTCTTATTATTTATCAATTAAAAGGTGATCGTAGCCATGTAGTTTGGTTTGGGAATTTCCATTTTTGTGTTTCAGGGTTGTTTTGAGTATCAGTTTAGTAGTTTATCTAGGTTTTTTCATGATAAATTTGTGTCAAAGGAGTTCATTTTTCTTCTTGGATGTCAGTATGTAGTTTCTGATGCCTTAGTATACATGAGATAAGATTTTCAAGACTTATCAAGTATAATACGAACAAATTACTATCCATATATCGTCACAACAAGCCATAAGTTACCATCAATGGTTGGGAAAAGGTTTTTTTGATGAATTATTTTGTTCGGAATATAGAAATTTTCAAAATTATCATATAATATTTATGTTTCCATGTTGAGTTTTGACTATGAATTTATTATCTTATTTCTATTAACCAATTTTTCTTTGTTTCATGTTATTGTTGTATATTAAGAGGCCCCTAATAAGATGTACGATTAGGATTAATGAGGTAGATTCTATTGAAATATAAAAAACAAACCCCCCAGTTGATGAAAAACTTATAGAGATATTTGTGTATGTGGTCCAAGATATGGGCCAAAGAGATGCACTTATCCCCATTTAAGTTACAGAGGTGGAAAATGAGAGGGATAATAACATAGATATTTCCAAAGAGTTTATTTATTAGAAACCACCATAATAATAGGTAATGAACATTCCTCAGGAGATGAAGGATCGGTTGTTGAAAATTTAATAGCCCTTTGAATTATTAGAGTTGTTATATTTCATTAAGGTGAAGTGTGCCATATTCATATCAAGTGGCCTAGAAAGTTATAGTGGGATACTATAATACTAGAAATGAAAAATTAGGACATGATGTGGAAATACTTAAAGACCCTTTCAACATAGTTGTTTTAACAAGAGTTGATGGATTTGGATGAGTCCATAGTTTTTCTCATCCCACACCAAGGTAGTTGGATAGTGAATTATTGCACCAATTGTTTTTCTGAGCTCGCTCAATTTTTACCTAAGGTAGGGTAAAATGAAAAACTGAAGGCCGATAAGTTTTATATGGTTATTTTATTAGAGATACAGTGTTAGGTCAATATAATTAAGCATACCTCCTATTACAGTGTTCTAGATAGATATAAGATATGGAAAATTAACCTGGTCAGTAAGTCAATATTTAATGGAGTTCCTCATACTTTTATTAGATGATTTATTGGTTCCATTAAAGGGAAAATGAAGAAAAATGAGTCCCATGGTGGAAAAAGAAGTTGTGGTCCTCAATAACAGACTTCCACCAGATCTATAATGGTGTCGCAAAAAGGTGAAATATCTTGTTTCTAATATGAAATGTTTTGGTACTCAAATAATTCTTTCATAAAGGAACCAAATATTTATCAACAATTAAAATATTTATGAAACATTCGGAGGTTTTTCCATGTCTTTATAACTTCATGTGGTGGTACATGATTATTAGTACCAAGGGGATTTTTAGTACAATCATATTTTTCAATGAAAATGGGGTTTCATAAACTTTAAGAATGAATATTTTTTATTCTATGGATGAGTATCTAGTGGGAAATGAAGTGATTCCTTCAATAGTGATATGTCCATTCTCATTGTTTCATCTCTAGTGAGTTATTTATTTGATATCATTGATTCTCATTCATTAATATCAACCAACACTATGGATTTGTTCAATCATCCAACAGAGCTCATTCCTTATGTGATAGAAATTTTGAAATATACAAGGATGCAGGGATAGTAGGGTCTTCTATGTCCCTATCATGTTCTATCATTATTAGAGATCAATCTAATTTTTAATTTTTATGTTTTTTATATGAATCCTATAGATGTAATTCTCAGAATGGACTGTTTGGTGGCCTATAAATATAAAATTTACTATTATCATTAGTGGGTTTCTTTCACTCCCATGATGTGGAATTATTTTTTTATGGAGAACGAAACCCAATGGGTCGATAAGATGAACCACCTATTCTGAAGCTCAGTATAGTGATATATTTGTGTTCTATTGAACAAGAGAAAAAATAATATTATTGTGAAACTCCTCCAAGAGCTATTGTGTTTCCAAATGGGTTCCCTTATGAATTTTATGGCTTACCACTATTGAGGGAGGTATGGTTTTTATCGACTTTGTGCTATGTACATAACTTGTATACATTTCCTATTACTGCAAAGAAACAGTTGATCTAAAATAACTAATGGTATATTGGTTGACTTTATGTCCTAAGGATTCATTTGACCGAGTGTGTCACCTTGTGATGCACAAGTTATTTTCCCCAGGAAGGATGACAGAACCCTTCACTTGTGTGTTAATTACCAAAATCTCAATTGAGTTATGGTAAAGAACAATTATCTATTTTCCCAAATTGATAATTTATTGATCAATTGAAAGGGGTGAATTGGTTCTCAATGATTGAACATTAGTTAGGTTACCACCATCTTATGATTAAGTACTATGATATCCCAAACAAATCTATTAGGAGAAGGTATGACCACTATGATGAAATTTTTATGCAATTTAGTCTAGGTAATATTCCTACTATGATTGTGGTGTTTATGAAGAATATTTTCTACTAGTATCTTGACTCTTTTATAGTGTTATTCTGGAATGAAATCTTTTTTATTTGAAAACAAGGTTGTATTAGGTTCTTCATCTAAGATCAGTTTTGGATATCTTGAGAAATAATTAACATTATTAATGGATTCAAAAACATCATTTCTAGATTTTGGAGGTGATTTTATTTGGGAACGTGGTCTCAGATCATAGTATCCCTGTTTACCATGAATAGGTGAGAGCTATCATTTCTTGGGAATATCCCTAAAATTTCCTTGAGATTAAAATATTAATGGTCTATGTTGGTTAATATCATTGGTTTGTGAAATATTTCTCCAGGTTATCTTCTCTGTCGACCCGTCTCACTCATAAGGGAGTGAAGTTCATTTGGGATTATAAATAGAAGATTTCCATTGATGAGTTGAAGATCCATTTAACATTAACAATAGTGTTGACTCTTCCAGTGGCTGTGTATGGGTGTATAATATTTTTTGATTCTTCCTAATTGAGTTTTATCTCTGTTCTTATGTAAGGTGATCACATATGTCTTATGGTTCCCTTAAAATTTATCATCATTAGAAGAACTACCGCACACATGATCTGAAACTCATAACTGTGATTCATTCTCATAATATTTTCCATAACTACATTTTTAGAGAAATTTTTATCATTTAATCCAATTATTAGATATTGGGTTAAAAATTCCAACAAAAAATATTTGAATCATAATTAAAGGCAATTAGTGGAGTACCCATGATATTTTAACAATGTCATTTACTTCTCCCCTGGAGAGGGAAATTTTTTTACTTATTCATTTTGTAAGAATATTATATCCAATGCCATGAGGAAATAATTTGAGTATTAGAATATGATGGACCTCTTTTCTCACATTCATTTAGGATTTTGGGAGGATATGATCGATGATTGTTTTAGAGAGTGTTCAGTTGATATCCTCTCTTCTCAAGATGGTTCTCTAGGGAAAACAATGTTATGATTATTTTTGAGGCATTAAAAATTATTTATTCACCGGGGAGAACATTTTTGAATGGTCTCTATCCTCAGATGTCATACTTTTATTCAAGAAACATTTTGTGGTACCATCTCCTTTCATAATGTTTGTGATATGGGATTTTCATTATTCCCTATGAGTTGTGCACCTATGCCAAAAAAAGATGTTTCATGATACGAGGCAACAATTCTAATGGCTATGTAAGAAATGATACAATAAATATTGTTCAACCATTGGTATACCTATCAGTATATCAATAATGATCATAATAAGTCTTGAGGTTCAGATTATCCCTTAACTGTGCTAAATTATTAGCGGGATGAGATGTCGAGGGATTTCATGGTTGGGTTTCCATAAACTATATGAGTAAATTACGAAATTTAGGAAGTTATTGAACAATTGATCAGGTTTTCTCACTCTATTACTATTCATGAAACCAACAAATTTTAGGATCTATGAAATCTATATGTATAGGATATTTTCATATTGTATAGTGTTATGTGAACCATTGTTTCATGTAAGGATCCACGATTTACATATTTCTTTTGAAGATGCCTCTTGGAAGTGTTGATAACCCATGTAAATTTGAGAAAATCACATCACCCTTAGATATGTAGTTAGAGAAAATGGAATATACCATAATCTTGTAGAAAATATTCATTCTTTTTCCTTAACATTAGAGGATATTGGGATTTCAATTTGATGATGGTTTAGTTTCACTTTAATTTTAGGAACTAATTATCCATTAAAATATAAACCTATTAAGTCTCATATATATGGCCTTGTAAATTACCACTCGATTTGTCAATGATTAGTGAATTTTCCCTAGTGGGATCTAATTTAGTCCAAGTGAAAACACCAAAGATCCAAAAAAATTCAATGCTGGTTGATGATAATGTAGAGTTATTATAAATCAAATGTGAGTCATCATCGACTTCCTTTGGAGTTTTTTTTTCTGATATAGTGTTCTTAAGAGCCTCTATATGTTTGAGTAAAAAAACATGGAAATAATGGAATTTTTAATAGAGTCATTTGGGAATATTTTTCATCATTGAAAAGATTATAAAGGTGGCTTACCATTGTGTTTTTCAACTACAGATGACTTTGTTCAATGTTGTGTTCCATGTGTCATATCTACAGAAATATCTTTGAGAAACATCTCATGTTTTAAATTGGGATGTATTTAATTTTGAACCGGATATAGACATGACTGAGAATCTATTTCAAATAATTGATCCCCCATTAGGGGTTATTCATGGGAGGATTATTCCTTTAGTACAGGTGCTATGGGAGCATGGTTATCATTCTCATGAGAGATGGGAATGTGATGGATTTATGAAAGAGTAGTTGCATCACCTATTTATGATCATGTATCTTTGATGAGGATTTTAGGGGGAAGAAATTATAAATTTATGGGATAATGGTAACACAATTATACATTATTTTATGTAAAATCATTTCTTTTATTTTCCACATACTATTTTTTAAAGGTGATTTTTTGTTCTTTCTTTTTCAAGCCTTTTGATGGGTTTGGGGAAGTGGGTTTGATACTTTATATTGAGTTCAAGAGGTTTATGAAATTTTTCCAATGTGTGGACAGATAACTATAACTAGAATAGCTATAAGCAGTCCATGAGATAAGTGGTGAAGGCTAGCAGCCCGCTGGTTAAAGTATGGTAGTATGATATTCCTACGTAAAGTCCACTGTCCATCTACTAAGGTCCAAAGGGTTGTTGGTTAAAAGCTAGTATAATGGATTTACTATAGGAACTCTATTAGCTAGCCGATATAGACCGACCGACCAATTGGTGGATCTTAGAGAGGCCTAGGAATTATTCTTGGCACCACCGTCTATCTAGTGGGAGCCAGTGGCTAACTAGTGACGTCTATTTTGGTGAGTAACAATCAATAAATATTATAATTGTACCTTTAAAAAACCACAATTTTTTTCTTTTCTATTTTTTTTCAAACATTGTTTAACCCATATGAACATAGATACTCTCTTGAGGATTTTACCCTTCCATCCTTGAATACTCATGTATCTATGTTCCAGTTGATGAATTTAATATCTTTCAGTATCTGTGTGCTTGATCCGATTGTGAATTACTCTTTCCACATCTCTCTCATTTCTTGAGAGTAGTGGATCCTTATGTCATTGATTGATATGAAAAATATTTGATGAAATATGGTTATAGTATTATTTCTTTATTGATTATGTCCTTTAAATGGTCAATTTTTGGAAACCTTATTATGTGATAATGATACCGTGATTGAGGTAAGTGGTTTCATAATACGATTCATATAAATTGAAGCAATTTTTATTATTTTTTTCAAATACATCCATAATTGAATTCTAAATCCTGGGTTGAGATGCTTTATAAATGTTTTCAAAATGTAATAGTGTAAATTGAACCCCTTTGATTATAGATTTTCAAATAAAGTGTTGATTTTTAGAAAATGTGTTTGAAATGAATGATTGATTTTATAAAATACATTGATGACGAATCATGAGAAATGAAGGCATGAAATGTTTTATGGATTTTTAGTTATATGATTTTATTTGAAACACATCACTTTTTAAGAAAAAAATTATATGTTGGTTTTTGAAATGAAATGTATTGTTTTGAAAATATATTTGGTGCACCTTAAATGATTAGTGATGAAACTGATTTTAGATGAATGGTTTGTATCTTGATTGAATGACTGAAAAATTGATTAACTAATTGATTTTCTTTCAAGTACATAAGGAAAATAATATTTACGATGAATATATGAATTATATTGTTGTTCATGACTACCTAGATATGGATTAAATAATACAATGATACTATATTATCATGAGGGTAGGAAGTTTCTTCATTGGGTGGACTCTTATTCCCTATAGGCTTGAGATATAGGGAAGTGTTCACACTAGGCGATGTGTTTCAAAAATATTATATGGTATATAGAACCTCATGAATTGATCTAACATAACTATGATATTATAACCCTGGTGCTATGATTGAAAATAGATTATTATATTCAAGTTCACATAAAATGTTTTGTTGACACTTATTTTGATGAAATTCTTAATCATGCCCATTTTGATAGAAATTCACTATCGTACCTAATTATTGCTTTAAATTGACATGAATTGAAATTTAAAAATATTAACATTTCATGTTTTATTTAAAATTGAGAATTTTTTGTTTATATGATATATAATTCTTATAAAATCTCATGGTGGGTTACTACATGACAAGTGTGGTTCACACCTTACTTTTTTCCTTTAGGTTTTTGTAAACATTCTTATGAATGGTCCAAAAAAGTGAAATATATTCATGTAGGTGGTGAGTGATATTGATATACATTCCTTGGAAGTTTTTTGTGATAGGTGGTGTGTGTGTTTCACATGTTGTGAGGAGGCCTTGTTAGGATGTTGTCATTGGTTATGAGATGATTGGGTTTGTTGACATGTATTCCTTGTCGAGTTTTTCTATCACTAAACGTATTAGAATAAAAACAATTTATGTATTATTTTCAATATTATCTTTTCATTTGGATAATATTATGGTCAAATAAATCTATTTTTTTGTTTCTTGATACTCAGACTCTAGTCGCTAGCCTGTGGGGATTGGGAACACCCTTTAGGTTGTGATAAGGATTATTTAGATACTAGTTTAGCAAGTTATTTGGGTTAGATCTAGAAAATTATGATATATTCAATGTGCGTGTGTTTGTGAATATATATATGATATATATGATATAATAATTATTATATAAATGAAAATTATTATTTACCTTTATTTAATTCCATCTAACATAAAATTGAAACGTCACTCATGCGTACGTACAGACTAACATTTTCACATTATAATATAATTCAATTTTCATAAATAATTTCAATTAATTTTTATAAAATTTTTTATAATGAATATATGTGATACATATATCATTATAAAAATTTTGGGGATGATCTAACCATGAAAAGAGTGCAATAACCATAACTTTTAATCCAAAACATATATGAAAAATGAAGTAGTTAACCCCTGTAATGATGACGATCATGAAATATTGTTAAAGAATGGGTGATAAGATGTTATAATAAAAACATGTATGGTATTATATGAATGAATATGGTTATTTTCTATAAGTGTAATAACATTTAATTTATTAAATTTTATGTTAGAGTGCTTATAAAGAAAGTCAAGTTTCAGGTAAGGGTTTTACATTACAATCTAAATTTTTATTGGGATAATTTATGCTTTAATTTTAGATATTGAGATTTTATTATCCATATATAGAAACTCTCATATATATTTTTCTACAACTGTTATTTCTAGAGATTAAATGTTTTTTTTCATTTACCTCCCTTTATGAACTCAAAATACTAAAAGATGTTTTTAATGAAAATTGACATTATAGCTATTTTTGTTTGGAATCTTTTCATCCATGTTCACATTTTCTTTATTAAAGTAATTTTCAAATATGATTGAATTTAAATGAAAATATTTAAAATAATATTCTTTTATTTTTCCAAATGAGGTACTTTTATTTTTATACCCAAAATAAGAAATGAATCATTAATTTAATGAACAATGTATAAATGGATCTTCCCTGCATCACGACTTCTATTTTCATTGAAGATTACACTAAACATTTTCATGTTTATTTTCATATAAAATATTTTTCCATAATATTTTTTTTATTTTTTATATTTCAAATAATTTATTTCAAAATAAAAATGGTATTTTTCTCAAGAAATGGTCTACTGTTCCTTAAAAGGTATTATTATCTATAACAAAATACTTTTACATTTATTATGATTTAATATGAATATGATATAATACTAATACATTTATTCTTTATATAGATGATTTATTAAAGTGATCATGCAATATTTTTGAAACTAATTTTATTTTCCATGGGTTAATATTTTATTTAATGATAAATTTTTTCATAATCTGGTGGCATACATATGAATAGATTATGGTTTTGTAATGAGTGGGTACATTAAACCCATCCTATTAATTGGATAAATAGTAATGTTTTATGATATTAAAGGGTACATTTGACGTTATCCCCAGACCAAAATAAGGTACACATGAGGTTACCCCATGATCAAAGTCGGTACACATGTGGTTATACCAAGACTAACATGTGATTAATATATTGGTGGGCAGCCTTGTCTTAAGGATTCTATAATTTTTATTATACAACAATTTATTCCCCATTTTTATGAAATGATATTATGCCAATGTTTTCTCTCATGGGTTATGTTATTTGATTCATTTATGATTCACGTCTTATGATATGAAAATCGATATGCCATGACTCATGATTATATGAATTATTGGGTATAAATTTAAATTGTTAAGCTCATATTCTCATACCCTTATGAACATGATACACATACATATGCTCATTTATATATATCTTTATTTTCCACCCTTACTGGCCATTTAAGCTATCAGTTTTTTATGTATCCTTTTTCATAGGATATGAAGAACAGTTTTATGCATGATATGTCTGAGAATTTTAATATTTATAAAGAACTAAGTGGGAGATGATATATATATATATTATATACTAGTTGTTTATGTCTCAATATTCTCAAAGACACTAATACTTTATGGTTATAGAATGGATCATATTTATATGTAATTAATATTCATGTAAAATGATTTAATATTTAATTATGAAAAGTTTTGGTGTCTATAGTGGTATCAGATCAATGTTTAGTTACTTTTGAAAACAAAAAAGAATAAAATTTCATGAAAATCCTAAGGATAAGAATTTCTATATTAGAATATCCTATGATATAGTAAATAAAGTAGTGTGTTTTTTCTAGAAAATACATCCCTATCTTTATACTAGAACATTGATTCAGTTTTGGAAAATATATAGTTTGGAGTAAATATTCTAAATGGTGAATGATAGGTATTATCTCAATCATTACAGGTGAATGATGAGTGGGTCAAAGACTCTACAACATGATAGACTCTCCTAAGGGATATGCTGATGTTAATTCACATTTTCATTTCTATAAATTATAATGGATTTAAAAATGATTACTTACATTGATAAAATAGGTTAAACCAAAAGTGTACCATATTAAAAATAAGGTGTCATGATTTAGAAATCCGATTCATTATTATTCATGATGTCTCACTATGATTAAATATTCATAATTTTCATGAAAACCATTTTATTTTTAGTTAGGTATTGAAGATAAAATAATAATGTTGAGGTGGAGATAGGTATGATCAAAATTTAAAACCGCAAATTAAAGCTAATTTAAATGAATTATTTTATACCATGAAAAATATAAGGGAATTATAATTAATATTATAAATGTTTATTCTCTTAAATAACAGTAATAAAATCTTAATGGTATGATGATCGCATATCAAGTCTTTGATTCATCAGTAATTGATGTTTATGGGAATATGTGTCATGTAAATATTGTTACTATCACTCGACTGAATTTGATGTTATTTTGGACAAGAATTAACCTTATTTATATAAATACAATAACAATTATTTAGGAATGGATGTCACATTTAATGTTACAAACAAATCTATGATTGTCTATTGATGTTAGGGTAAATATGAACTTATTATGAAAATTACATCCATTTCATGGGTCTTAATTTCAATTTGAAATGGCTATTTATCTCAAATTAATGGGTAGAAACTCAACCTCAATGATTTTACTATTTTATAGAATTTTTTTTGTTATTTTTTATAAAATATTTTCCTAGCCTTCCTATGAATTATGAAGTATAGTTTTCAATAAAATTCATACATTATGCTATTCCTATTTCAAATTATATATTTATAATGGGTAAAATTTAGTTACATTTATTGAATAAGAAACTCTAAGATAATATTGATGAATTATTAATTTGGATAAGTGCGTCACGTTGGTGTACACCTGTTCATTTTTTAAGAATAAAATTGGATTAATGCGACTCTACATTGATTATTAAGAGCATTACATGATCACAATCAAGAATAAGTATCCTATACTATGTATTGATTATTTGTTAAAATAGTTATGAGAAAATAATGATTTTTCAAGGATTAACCATCAATTTGGATACTACCAATTGAGGGTACAAAGTGAAGAAATACCCAAGGAAAAGAACCATTGAGGTATAGAACCTGTGAATTTTTACTTATTCAAATTGGTGATGTGCACTGTGTTGAATTTGTTGTCAATTATGTATGTTGTTGTCAAAAGGTGACATGGAATGGATGGATGTCAAGGAGCGTCAATATGTGAATGTCAAAGGATGTGATGGTGATGGTGATGAATGGAGAATGGCCATGGAATAGAGAGGAATGTCACTTAGGAGATTCACTTAGTGACATAGGAGACGATGGTTGAAACATTATCAAGTTTACATCTGACGATTGTTGAACTGGTCCTTAAGTTCAAAGAACTTGTATCAACTGGATACAATGTCACAACAATGTTATAAGACCATGCATTGTATTGACAATGCATGAGGAGATGAGGAGAACCATCCACAACTCCTACGTGGATGAAGTGGTGCTAATGAAGTCCATGCACTATCACTTAGTGCATGTGAATTTGAAGAAGATCCAACTTGCTCTCTGATTGGATCAATGAAGAACATTAAAGATTATGTGATTCAGGAGCTTCGGTTGAAGGAAGAAACCTTTGGGAATTCCATTCATTGGTGAATAATACATGACTGAAGAAGATGGAAGGGATTCCAATGAAGAATATGGAGGAATTCTTTTGATGAAGAAGAAGATGGAGAAGAGAAGAAAGGATGGTGATGTGGAATTTGGCATTTGAACTTGGTCACTTTGTTTTTACACAAAGGACTTGTTCTACACTTAGAAAAAAATTAGGCCACCAAGGAAGGCTAGCCGAGGACAACACCTCAATCATATGCGGGACTCGAGCTCAAGGGAGTCCTGAAGACCAAGGCGGCATCCCTGAGGCAGGTCGGGCTGTGTGTAAGCCCGGGGCCATGCAGGGGAGTCAAGCCTGTGGAGTGTGGGCGCCAGAGCACGCGCCCGAGAGTGCATAGTGGGTGCATAGCGCGCCCGTGAGAGGCAGGGGTGGGCACAAGAGCGCGCCCACAGAGAGAACACGATGTGGGGCGACACCGTGGAGGGGGAAGTTCAATTGGAGAGTGGCAGAGAGCGGCTGGTTGATAAGCCGTGGAAAATCCATGTGCCGATTCGATGTGGGACGTGGGATTTTGCCTCAGAGCGAATCCTGGCCGCTCGATCGATCACAAGCCAGATCTCGACCACACGATCGATCCCGCGCGATATCTTCTGAACACGGCCGTCCAATGTTTTTTGATAGCCCGATCCAACGGCCCTCAAATTATCCTCTACCTCGAGAACGCCCGAGGCACCCCGCGAAGCCACCACTGAACCAGTGGCCCTTCGAAGACGGATTTTGAGTTCCTAGCCACTGTTGATCGAGCAGAAGTGTTCGTTGAGTTCGTCTGACCATGACAAACCTATCCATGCATAAAAATATGCATTCATGCATTCAATGTTGATTTGGAAGTATGCCGAGGCAAACAACATTGCCTAAGGCCATGAGGATTTTTACTTTGCATGGTTTGGGCTTAAACAGAAGGCATGCACACATTCAAAGTGTGCACGTGAAAAGGAAATAAATATAAGGGAACCCGCGTGAAACAGAGGAGATTCAATATTTGGAAAGATTTTCAAAGAACCGAAAATCTCGGTGGTTCAATATTTATATCCCGCAGAGGATTTGAGGCTCTCATCGCCTATAAAAGGATCACCAGAGGCACTTGAAAGCTTTGCTGAACAACTTGTGATCTGTGGGAGCTTGTGCCTCGCGAAGAAAGATCCCTACGCAACTCCTTGCGCGGCTGATGTTCTCAGGGCCACCCGAGGTCCCAAAAGAGAACCCTGCATGCACCCCTTGCACGACAGGAAGAGGTTGGGAAGCGAACTTGCACAACCCCTTTGTGCACCGCACCCCCTGCACGGTTGGAAGGTGCTGCCACACCTATACGGCAGTAAGGGTTCCCTTACACCTTGCGCGAACCTGAGGTACCTACCACCTGAGGCCTTACGCGCCCTGTTTGAGGCAGAAGGTGTTGTGTGTTTGCAAAACAAGAAGGCCACGACAACTTTTCTGCGAAAATTAAAGAGGAGGCCATAGCCCTTGTGTGTGAAAAATGGAGAACCAAGTGTGTGCATAAGTGAAGTGCACACTTTGAAGAAGATTAAAAGAACAAGGAAGTGTGTATTCTTAGTAAGTAAAGTTGTCCAAGATCAAGTGTGTGGAAAACGAAGAACAAGCTGTGTGTGCTAAACAAGTGAAGGCCAAACCTTTGTGTGTGCATAAGAAGTGTTAACACACTTAGAAGAAGGAGGATACCCACACTAAAGTATAACACACATTCAAGTGCGTAAGTAAATTTAATTAAGTGTGTGAAGTTTAAAGACGGTGTGTGCTAAAAAGAATTACACCCTTTGAGGGTTTATCACTCCAAAGAAAGAGAAGGGGAGTGCATTCATGCATGCATGCATGCACGTGCACACGTGAACAAGTTGAATCTGCTTGTGTGCATCTAAGTTAACAAAGACCAAGTGTTCTTGAAGAATATTAAGAAGCCATGCAGTCGGTGCTTGAGGATGCCGAGATGCCATGCACTCAGTTCATGAAGTTGATGTGAAGTCAGATTGAAGCCAGACTGAAGTCAAAGAGATTATTTGTCTGAGTTTTTCAATATATTGAGAAGACCCTGATCAACTGAAGTGATCAGAAGATTTGAGCAAGACCAACAGACCTTATCAGAGGCTGTTGAAGATTCTTAAAGAGAGAGGCCAGGTCATCCTGAGAAAAAGGAGATAAATCCTGAGTAAGACGAGAAGACCTAATCAAGTGATCAGAAGTGAAGAGCGAGGCCAGCAGCCTTTATCCCAGGCTACTGAAGATACTTGAAGAAGCTTAAAGTGAAGAAGAGCTACTCGTGTGACTCGAGGAGCTAGGAGAAGCCCCCTGTGAGACTCAGGGTGGAAGAAGTCTTCAGTGGGATTCTGGAGCAGGCCAGGGGGACTCTGGTAACACTGTGGGACGCAGTATAAAGACCCTCCTGTGGGACTCATGAGAGATACAATGGGACTCTGTATCGACCATTGTAATTTTAACAGGTTATAATGGAGAAACCATGTTGGGGCGTATAACCAACATGGCAAGGACGTAGGCCTTTGGTGCCGAACCTTGTAAATCCTTGTGTCCTGTGCCTTTACATTGACTGCATCACTTGAGGAAAGGCTGAGAGATACAAGAAGAGTGGATCGAGGCCTTAACAAGCCATAGAGATTTAATTGATAAAGAATCAATTAGTAAAATGTTTTAAAGGATCACTGATTCACCCCCTCCCCCTCTCAGTGATCACACTGATCCGGGCACTTCAATTGGCTATACTAATGCCCCAATATTTATCATGTATTTAATTAATAGAGTACTTATAGATTAACTCTATTAGTTTTTGGTAGTCTTTAAAGAGGATATTCTTATATATTCTAAGAGTAAGGAAGAGCATGATTATCTCTTGAGGATTGTACTAAACAAACTAATGATTGAGAATATACATAAAAAATCTAAAAAGTGTGAATTTATGGATATAGAAAGTTATATAATAGGGTCATATAATCTCAAATTAGGGTATATCAGTGGATCCATCAATGTCAATATTATTAAACATTGGACCCGAACAAACACTATTATTGACATTCATATTTATCATTGATTTTTCAGATATTTTAGATGTTTTTTGAAGGATTTATCATGTATATATAATACACTAACCAATTTAAATTATATGGGAGTTATGTTCCATTGGACTTATGGATATAAATAAAATATATTAGAATAAAAGATATTTGTTCATCATCGAACCTACTCTCACATTCTCCTTTAGTGGAGAAGAATTTTTATTTATAGCGACACTTTGATAAAGTGGATGAGATGTGTTATTATACATAACGTTACGGGGACAGCTTATTGATCATGAAAATTGAAGGTTCACAATAAAAATTACACAACACATTATTGGGAGTTTTCATTGATAATCATTAAGTTAATGATATAGGGGAATTATCTTTATTGAGAAAGGTGTGACATATATACTGAGTATAAAAATTTAAAATATATATTACCCCAGAAATATTTGAATATGAACCATTTAATATTGTTATAGTTTATTAATGTTTATATATTTTCAAGGCATTAAAAATTTAGGATTGAGAATAAGATGGCTGCTTATTTGAGTTTAAAGGACCATGAAATATTCATTATGATGAGGATAAAAAATATCCAATAATTATGGATTTCAATGGGTAGAGCATAAAATATTTAAGGAATGGGAGAAATATTATCTTTTTCAAGTGGGAGTTAAACTACCAATCAATGTTATGAAAAAATGCATAAATGAAGTATATATTGCTGCAAAATAGTGTATTTAACGTTCCAGAGTTCAATTGTGACTATGATGGAATGATAAGGTTTGAGAACCATGTATGTGTTCCATCAATACTATACTTCATGAATGAGTTATATTAAGAATCTTATAGGACACCATTCCCTAATCTTCCTTTAAGATTGAAGGTGTATAGAGATATAAAATATTAATTATGGTTTGACATAATTTAGATAGGTATTTTACAGTATGTATATCAGTACATCATTTGTAAACAAGTTAAGTTTAAGAGATAGAATTCCAAGGGAATATTAAACCATTTCCTATACCATAATATAAATCAGAAAACATTACTATAGATTCACTTTTTAGTCAAACCAAAATTTATAAATTCCATAACCTATTTGGGTTGAAGGCGATGACCTTATAAATTAGGTGTAATTCATTAATATCAAAGTGGATTTCTATCATGATTATTTTTACATGATATAAATAAAGAAAATGATCAGTTTTAATGGAGTACCACATTCTATTTTAGCTGATAAAGATCCTAGGTTTACCATTAATTCCAAGACAATTCTTTAGAAAGATATAGATATAGATTTTTTTTCGTCACTACCTATCATACATAGATATATAGTTATTTATAGTGAACCATTCAAACCCTAGAGTATATTTTGAGATCTTTCTCTCTAGATTCCAACAGTTGCTAGGATTAAAACCTTCCTCTAGTTTATTTTTATTGAAAAATATATTTTATATGAGACTTCACATGTATGCTTATAAATACATATATTAATAGAAATTATAATTCCAGCATTCTAATATGTATTTAGAGAAATGAATTTAATGTTACTTAAATCATCAGAGGAAATATAAGAGATATTTAGATCCATTCTGAATCACATTAATGCAATTCAATTTTAATAGAAGATATAAACTATAAATCATCGGTGAGATATAGTATTTTATGTTAGTGAGAAGGTATTCCAATGAATTTATATATGTAATAAGTTTTTGATATTTGGAAAGAATGTAAATTTGATCCCTAGGTGTATTGATCCTTTCAATATAATTGAACAGTTTGGGATGATTGGTTATCGTTTTGTACTACCACCAAACCTTTCTCAAGATCTTAATGTGTAACATGTATCTATCTAAAGTACATACGTAATACTTCACATGTTCTGAACCTAGAGGTTACACTATTGTATAATGATATTTATTATGAATAATAACCATTTTAAATCCTGGATCATAGTGATAAAGTAATATGGAATAAGACTACTCACCTAGTTAAAGTTATATAGAGGAATCAGAAATTTAAGAAAGCTACATGGGAACTCAATGAGGTGATGAAACAAATATATAATCACTTTTGTATCTTAAAATTATAATTTTGATTATAAAATTCATTTTTATGGATTATAATGGAACACTTTATAGATTTATATGTATTTCCTTTGAAATAAACTAGAGTTATTAGATAGCTTTCATTACACACAACCCTTTGTCTAAATGAAAAGTCATATAATAATCCTTTATAAAATTTCCATTAGATTGAATTTTTTGAATAATAACACACAAATTATAGAAAAAATGTATAAATTTTTAAAATAATTTAATTTTTTTTATTAATTGTTTATAAATGATTACTAAATTTTTAGGAACATAATTTTAAACTTCAAAAATATATTTTCTTTAAAAATCATTTTTAATTCATTTTATTGGTGGAAATTTTAAATAATTTATATATTTTTTAGAAATATTACTTAGTGGAATGAATATAATTATTTAAATTATAATTTATCTTTTATGTTATTGCTATATTTAGGACTTCTCTAAAATCGTTTTTTAGTGAATAATGAAAATAATGATTTATTAGGAATCCATACATTATTTTCATGGAATAAATAAAATTAAAATTAAACTTTTATTTTAAATTAGATAAGTCTCCTTTAATTATAAATAATCTAATTAATTACATATGAATAATAATTATACTTTATTTTTTTTATAAAATCAGTTTTTGGATTAAAAAATCATTTTTCTAAAAATTGTTTTTTATGCACACAAATATTTTGTCTTAGTAAATTAAATTAATCTCTATTTATTAATGTTTATATTGAAACATATATATTATAGATTCAAATAAATATTTTATTAGCCGTTTTATGGTTTTAATGTCATGTAATGGAAGTAAATTCAATTTTATGTTTAAAAAGATGAATTTGTCTAAAATGGTTTTTTCGTAATGTTTTTTATTTATTTAATATTAAATTATTCCACTAATTGAAATTTAATCTATTAAAATGGATTCCATATTTTTAATAATCACAATTAATTTAATAAATATGGTTAACTTATATTTTAGTCACAATGAATAGTAAAAATAGTAAAATTTTGTTTCTACATTTAAGGATAAAAACTTTTTACATAGGGAGGGGGGAGGGGGGTAACCTATGAGATAAGGGTAGAAATACCACCAAAAAATGTATAATTACAATATTTTGAATATATTTGAAACTTATTTTATCTTAAATTAAAATTATTTTCTATTTAGATATAATTACCTATGAAAGTGACTATATATTATTAAAACATTTTATGAAATTCCATGTGTGTATATTCACTCACATATAAATGTTATCCACTTATCCTCCCATATTAATAGTTTTTTATCCTCATATATTGGAAAAATAATTCTCTTAAACCTTCTTACATTCCTACCCTTCATCATGGAGCTTCTATTTTCTCCTAGAACCAATATATCAATGCATGAAGTGTAAGACAATGGAAGGGTCTCAAAGAAGAGGTATAAATATTTATAGAGAATTTATATTTTATACTTACTTATACTACCTATAAACCTATTGTATAAAAAAATAAAATTATTAATCCTATAAAACCCAAATTTTTTATGATTTATTTTCTTTAAATAAAATTTAAGTGTTTAAAATCTTTTTAGTAAAAAACACTAAGGATTAACTGAACTAGTATATGAAATAAACATATTATTATTTAAGTGTTTCTATTTTATAATAGATTTTAAATTGTAAAGTATGAATATTAATATCCCAATTTTGAAAAATATGTATTATGTATTTATATAATGAAAACATACTTATTCATAATTACATCATTTTTAATAGATTTATTTTTTGATTAAAAAATATGTGTTTCTATGAATAAGTTGTATTTAATTTTGTGGGTTGATATTATGGCTTTGAGAAATTTTGTTTGAAATAATTAACTCCATTTTTTAATCATTATTTGAAAATTATTATTGGGTGACCTTTTGTAAAATTTCAAAAAAGTGGATGTTTTGGTGAATAATGAAAATATAGTTTTTCAAAGAAAACGATATTTTATTTTATAATATTTTCTATGATACCTTTTGATTTGGATTTATTTTAAAATTTTATTAGTTTCATATTGATAAATATAAAAAATATTTGCCTTTTTCATCAAAATTGTACTTGATCTTGGTATAAAAATTATTTCAGACTTATAATACATTTTCCATAAAATCATATTTTGTTTCATTTTATACATTTAAATCAAATTAATTTCCACTAATTATAGAGATTAAATCTTGACAATAGATTATATATTTTTAATCAACATGAAAAAATTTATTAATTAGGATAATTTTATTTTTTTCATTATTTAATAGTAACTATGGTAAAAATATTACTATCTCAATAAAAAGGGTAAAATAAGTAAATTAAGGTTAAAATATGTGACCTGGACATAATTTTACATCTTAATTATTATTGTATGAATTTATTAATAACCTTATAAGGTAATTATCTAAATTTATCATTTATCGGATAATTTCCCCTAATAAAAGTAAATAATATTTTATTTCTTCAAAAAAATTCATGGTCTGTCACATCCCCACTTATAAAATGTTACCCTCTTCTCATTTTTTGGCACTAGTTTTATCCACCTAGATCCACCAGAAACTAGAAAAATATCTTATAATCCTTAAAATAATTTTATTATAAGATTTTTTGTTATTTAAATACCATTCCAAGTAGTATTAATAAAGGATTTAAAGGAGGTCTACCGAAGAAGAGGTAATCACATTACCCGACATCATTCAATTTTTATTCCTCTTATAACCACTAAAAATCTATGGTATTTGTCATAAAATAATTATTCGTTATAATAAATATAATAAAATATTATCATGATTATTGATCCATTATTATCCAGTATCTATTTAATCAAATTAGAAATTAAAGTATCGTTCATGTGTACATGTTTACAACCATCTCCACACAATGATATAATTCATTTTTTATAACCATATTTCATCATTGGTTATTATGGTGGATATAATGATTATATATGATATTTATTAAATAATTATACTTATGTAATTATAATATATTATATACCTTCATACCTTCCCTTTTTTTTGGAAAAATATAATGTCTCCCTTGCGTACCTGTGGACTACTACCTCCATGAATCCATGTGATTAATTTTTCATTTATATTTTACATCGATGGTAATAATGACAGATTAAATAAATATATATGATATTAAAATTATTCTTCAATGATTATTTATTATTTACCTTTCATTCATTACAACCGTTGAAAAGAGGAAACATCACTCGTGAATACTAATAACTACAATCTCCATGAGGTAATATTATTAATTTTTCATCATCACTTTATATGGATGACTATAAAAGTGTATATTGAGAATAAATATGATAAATATTTAATAAAAAATGTTATATATATGATTAAACCATGAACATGGTCTGAGAACCAGAACCATCAAATTAAAACATGCGTGGAAAAGAGGTGAGTTTTCACCCCGAATGTCCATTTTAAAGAAGAATTGTTTAGTAAAAGAAAATTGTAAATTAAAAAGTAATAGTATGTAGGAAATTATTCAGGAATATGGATCTATAATTTTTTTATTAATTATATACTTATTATATATAATTCTAGAATGTGTACAAATTTAGGTAAAACTTGAGCTAAGATATTTTTGTTTCAATCCGTTTTCAATCAAAATTGTTTATGATTGAATTTACATTGAGGATATTATATGATAATTATTTTATTATAAAGACAAATAATTTTAATACATAGATATTAAATACATATTGAAGAATATTTATTAGATTACAAAATAAAACTACACTAGAACTGTATAGGTTTAGTGTTTTTGGAGATATAGAAACATAATCAACAGATTCCTAAACATATAAATATTATCCCAAATATTCCTTCATAACTAGATCCACTGTTTGAAAAATATTATTTAGTACATATTTTTATATCTTGGGGAAAAGATTCATATGAAAAGGGGGAGATCAGATTCTCAGTAAGGGTAACCAAATGAGATAATATAAGAATTATGGCATAAGAAGATGAAAATAACTTTTGAAATTTAAAACCTACATATCATGGATCATGATATTAAGGTATGGAATAAATTATATAAGTTAATAAGATATAAATTATAATGAACATAATTCATGAGAGTATAACACAAGATATGAAATTGTGTTATACATAAATTAAAATAAAATCATTTTTATATTAGTCAAGACTCACTACTAAGACCACTATAGTAGAAAAATTCCATTATAGAACCAAGTTCACACTATGTTTAAGCCCTATATCACTTATTCGGGTTCAATCCTTGTTCTATTATAGTATTATAGAATTGGGTTCACTTTCGATTCCAGTCATGTTTATCTCATGAGATATAAATACATACCCAATGAATTAGGGGGAGATATACGTCCCACTTATCACATAATGAAAACCATAAAAATATATTCCACATTAACATAATCATTCATCATATCATACTTCATGGAAAATGGGTATCATAAATGTCATTCCATCATAACATACCCCATAAAAGAGAAATGAGTTTCATAAATATCATTACATCATAAACACAAAACAATATTATAAATAATAAGGATAATATCCAAGAAAACTATCCCTAGTAAAGTATAATAAATAAAAAATATTTCTATCTTACAGGAAAAATAATATTTAGGGATCAATTGAAAATAATTCTTAAGGAAAACATCATTTCTATTTTGAAAACATTTTTTTCATAAAATGAAACATAATTTTAAAAGAATACATTTTCTTTAAAAATAAATTTGTTTATTTGTATGATAGTTTTCATGGAAGTAATTAATCATGGAAATGGTAAAATTATTCATTCTATATATGTTGAAAAAATATTCTTTTCATATATTTGCATGATAAATCACAAAGAGCCTTCTTCACAAAATGACAAAAATATTTCTTTCAAACCGTTTAGTAATTATTCACACATGTGTAATATTGAATTTAATAAATTAAAGAATAATTTTCATTATATTATGGATTTTTTTGGAAACATGTAAATGTAATATAAATATTCACTAGGATATACTTACATATAAACAATATCAAATATTTAGGGGATTGTAAAAATTAACCCTTACTTTGGGTCCAATTTTCATCGTACCTATATAAAACCAATGTATAACTCTTTAAATAATTTTTTGAATTTATAACAGAACTATATAAATATTTATTATATCATATATTATCCTATAATACCATATTATCACATATTTTTCAATAATATTTCATTATTACCCTTTTTGTTTGTCAGAAGCTCCATTTTTCTATGCATGTTTTCTCGTATAAGTCATAGTTATTGTGAATAGGATATATTTACATAATATATAAATTATATTAAGGTAAAAATATCATATTTATCCATTATATAAATTTATATAATCATTCTTAAATGGTGAATATAGAAAATGAATCGCATAATGTCAGGGAGAGGGCTGGCGGTATATATGTACTAGCGACCATATCATTTCATTAATAATAAAAGGGTAAGAAAGTGGATGGTATATTTTTAGTTAAAGAATAAGTATATTGTTATTATTATATATATATATTCTTTCCATTATTATACTTATTAAAGTAATGTAGGGATGAAAAATAGATTATACCGTGATGTGGAGATAATAAACCATACATATGCGCACACAATGATTTTTTATAGGACGGATAAAAAGTTTAATGTGGTTATACCATAATAAAAATAAAATATAATAAAAAATATTATAATGGATATACTATTTTATAATGGGAGTAATAGATGAATAATAAGTATAAGAATAAATAAAATTGAAACAGCTGGGAAATATGATTAACTTTTCATAGGTGAACTTCCTTTAAATATTCACTTAGAAACACTAGTGTTGGTATTTTGTGAATAAAAGATCTTATATAATGTGACTATAGAAGTTTATAATAGAAATATTTAGGGTATATTATGTCTTTTATACTCAATTTAATATGAACAAGTGAGGGAGGACGTGTCCTTTTATAATTAATGTGAGGGCACTTTTCGAATTCCAGAAAATAGTAAATTATAATAAATTCATTTTCTATCTAAATGCCAAAAATAATTCCTTATATTAAAAAATAAGGTAAGAAATTATTTTATAATAATCAACAATTATATTTTATAAATCTTTTGATCTTATTATATACATTTTTATTTTGATTAACCATTAGTTTACCAATTTTGATTCTAACTATGGTAACACGTATTTCATTATTAGAAGTTTATAATTTTTTAATCTGTGATGTAAATTAGAAAATAAAAAAATAAATTATAAAATATTAAACCATATTATAATTATTTTTTATTTTTAAATATATTTTATTCCTTTTTAATAATTTAATAATATATTATATTTATAAAATATCATTAGTGTCAATTTTGACACTATTATTTACATGGATTTTTTAAATATCAATATTACAATTTATCTTTGAATAATTTTTTTTATTATATCCCTAATAGGTCAAGGTAATTATGAAGTTTTTTTATCAAATTAATTATATAAAATTATATTTATAATTATATTTTTAGTAGCATTTATTTGATATTTTCATTAATAAAAATAATTACTGCATCAGCGTTGTGTAATTATTATATATATTTACTGAAAAATTAAAATAAAATACTATAATTAAGATAAATATATTATCTTTCAAACCAATATTTATATTCTAATATATATATATATATTATCCCAATATTAAAAATGATATATTATTTAAAACCTGAATGTTACATCATTGACTATTTATTAAACTAAATATTATAAATATCATAATCTCATCCATGTGGCCCAGAATGTAGAAAATGAAGTTATATCCTGAAAATATGTTTACATTCATTTTAGTTCATAACATTCCTTTTTCTTAGTGTAGACACATAAGGGATAGTTAAGACAAAGAAAGTGATGTTTTGTGAGTTTCTTTGATTTAAATTTTTTATAAGTCATTTTCATGAAAAAAACTCAATTAAAACCTAATTTAGATATTTATGTGTTAAGCGTCTAATTATATTCATCACAAAAAATTAGGGCATGTGTTAGGGACATTTTATATACTTTATCATATTATTTTTAACCTAAAGTAACCAATTTACTATTTTCCATAGTAATATAATTTACAAAAGATACTATTCATATTGGAAAAAGGAAACTGTTGACATAATGTTGAAATTATGAATTGAAATTTGGCATAAATTTTTCATAATTTAAATCACATAAGTTTAAGAATTAAATTTAAAACAAAATCTGTAAATTGCCATGAAAAATAGTTTTTCAAAAAAATAAACCTTTTAAACATAAAATGTTTTTATAACAAAATGATATATAAAATAATTATATTATAACAAATAAAAAGGAATTAATTAATATTTAAAAATAATATAAACCATAATTTTACCATTTAGGGACTTTAAAAAAAATACACTTTTCAATAAAAATTAGCATTTTCATTATTTCATAAAAAATAAATTTATTCACAATTTTTTTTAAAAAAATAAGAAATTTTATTCATGATGAATTTAAAAAAAAAGTTAGTTTTTTTCAAATAATTCATTAGAAAATATAAATATTAATATGTAATTATAAAAAGAAAAAAACTTAATTTTGAAGAAAATATTATTTTTGAAGAATAATGTGTGATTATTTTCACTACACATACCAATACATTAATATTTAGTCAGAACCTTATATTTATTTAATAGATATTTTATTATTATTTATTCATTTTAATTTAATGTATAAATTATACTAAACATTTTAAACTAATAACATGTTAATAGTGTCTTGCGGTTTGTTTATACCCAGTGTTGTGTGAAACAAAAGATATAAAAGAAATCAAAATATTTAAAGAGAAAAATTTACTAACATTTTTGGATTATTCCATTATAACCACCTTAAAATGAATTTAACCCTTGAAATTCATCACTTGGACACAAACAAATGAGGATACCTCTACCTCATGACATCCTCAGGTCCTCATATAACTTCCTCTGATGGTTCCACCATGAATCCTCAACCAAGTGAGTTGTCTTATTTCATTGAACTATTCCTCTATGATAAAGAATATCTATCAGTATTTCTTAATAAGAATGATATTGGTCCAATGATATGAATTTTTAGTATAGTACATGTGAAGGATCATGTATGTACTTTCTTATAAGAGATATATGAAATTCATCATGAATATGGGAGAAATTTAGTAAAAGCACTAATTGATAATCTAAAATCCTAAAAAAATACATAATTTCAAAATAACATATATAACTTGGGATTATTTTTACCTTATTTCAAAATATCATCATTATTTTCTAGGGATATATTCATAGAAATACCTTGTTATGTACATCAAACTCTATGAATTTTAGTTTATTTCCATTTTAAATTTTTTTTGACTCTGAGATGCTCTTATGCGATGTTGAATATATTTAACCTTCTATTCCATCTCCTTAAATATATCGGTTCTCAAAATCATTATTTCCCCAAATTTATTCTAGCATGTTAGAGTTATGAACTTTTTACCATAGAGGGATTCATAAAGATCCATTTAAATACTGAAGTTAAAACTATTATTTTAAAATAACTCCACTGATGGGAGGTTTTAACCCCATCCAACATTGAAGTCCAAAGAGAAATATCTAAAAAATTCTTCTAGATTTTGAATGGTCCCATTAGATTGACTATAATTATCAATATTACAAACGGTGCTGAAACATAACTCTATATCTAGAACCTGCTGAACAGTTCTCCAAAACAACACGGTAAACCTTAAATCCTGATCATATATAATGGAAAGTGAAGCTTTAGGAAATATTCCACTTTATTATATATAATTTGATAAGATAATAAAGAGATAAATTTTCTATAATATGAATGAAATGTGCCAAATTTTTAAGGCGATCAACTATAACCCATATTGAATTATGGTATTTAGATGTTTTGGGATGTCCTAAGAAAATAATAAATAGTGATGTTTTCTGATTTCTATTATGATTTGAGTGATGATTTGTTACATTAAATTATACTTCTGACTCTTAAACTTAAATTTCACATAAAACAATCATCAATAAACATATTCTGTAATATCGTTCTTATCCCATCCCACCAGAAATACCCTTTATGTTCGCTATACATCATTGTGCTTCTGGGATAAATTGGGAATAACGAACTATGGGCCTCATCCAATAGTTTCTTCTTTAATTATAGTATGGGAGGAATAAAAACACAATTACTAAACCTTATTATTCCATCACAATCAATGTTTAAATCAACAACATATTTCACAATCTTTGGGGACTCTATATTTTCCTTTCACTCCTCCTTAATACTCTTATATAGATGTTTGAACATTAATTTGAGCCAGATTAGTTTTCTCCCATTACATTAAAATTTACATATACATCCTTTTAAAATACATAAATATTAGATCCTTTTTAATCTTCATCATAGATATGCTAACATGATCCATTCGACTCAAAAAATCCTTCACCTTGTTCACTTTCCAAGGGAGGTAATGTATATAGCAGTCGTAATGTTTTATCCAATCCAACCATATTATTTGGTGCATATTCAGATCATTTTGAGTAAAAATATACATAAAACATTTATTACCATTATATAGGTCACACCTTTCTATATAAAGATAATAAATCTATATCTTTTATGAAAACATTACCACAACTAACTTCAAATCATGAGTTGGGTAATTTTACTCAATGATTTTCAATTTCTAGGAAGAATAAGCTATCACCATATCATTTCACATTGGAACACATCCCAACCAATACTTTGATACATCACTAAAGATCACAAAAATTTTATAATATAGGGTATTATGATCATAGGTACACTAACTAACCTCTTTTCAGCTCCTTGAAATTCTTTTCATGTTCCA
Source organism: Viscum album (assembly GCA_963277665.1). NCBI lineage: Eukaryota > Viridiplantae > Streptophyta > Magnoliopsida > Santalales > Viscaceae > Viscum > Viscum album. The sequence goes on along the minus strand of OY728130.1, from coordinate 2,014,551,620 downwards.
TTGTCCATGTGAACATAACTCCACTACATGTCAACTAGATGAGTGTATTAGATAATCCTGAGAAATATTTAATTTTTTTTCAATAATATCTATCTAAACCAATAAAACATTTGATCTCAACTACAATTATTGGTCTACAACAATTTTCAATAACTTCTATCTTTGATAGATCCATATAAATCCCTTCTCTTGAGATTATATGACCAAAAAATGAATCTTTATGAAGTGAAAATTCCCACTTGGTATTTTTTTGATAAATAATCTTATTTATTAGAATCTTCAATGAAATCCTCAAGTGAATTTTTTGTTATTATTTTGACTATGATTGTACATTAATTTCATCTATAAGGTCTACCAAAAACTGATCAATATAGTATTTAAAGAATCTATTCATTAAATCCATGAATATGGTGGGGAATTAGTATGACAAAAAATAATCAATATAAATTCACAGTGTCCATATGTTGAATGGAATGATTTCATGGGTATAACCTTCTTGTTGGCCCTCAATTGATGATATCTAGAATAAAGATCAATCTTATAAAACTATTTATCTTCATATAGATGATCATATAGTTATCAATATAGGGTAGAAGATATTTTTTATTGATAGTGATCTTGTTACATTTTCAATAATAAATAAAGATTCCCATTGATCTATATTTCTCCATAAAAGAAATAAGTGAAACCAAGGTGATTCACTAGGGTGTATGAATCCATTTTAATGATTCTAAATTAGTTTATTATCCAATTATTGAAACTCAATTGAGGAGACTCTATAAAGAGTTTTGAAATACTCATAGAACCTAGTTTTATTTCTATTGAAAAATCAACTTCACAATTCAATGGAAGACCATGCCGTTATTCCATAAATACATTAGAAAACTCCCATAAAATAGCTATATACTTAATTGTGAGTTTCTATCCAACTATATGATTTAGATAACCTTAATTTATAGGAATAAAGACCCATAAGATGAAATTAATTTCCATGATATGTTCATATTCATCCTATCCTCGATAGATGATCATAGATTCATTCATAATATGAATTGTGACTCAATTTCCTTAGTAGTTGACATGAGATCCATATAGAGAATGCCAATCCATCCCAAGAATAAAATTAAATTCAACTAAAGGAACAATGATAAGATCATTAGGAAACACATTACCAAAAAATTCAACCGGATACAATTATAAACTTATGATGTGACCATTGTGCTGTTAAGAGTTTTAAAAACTAACTCAACAACTAATTATTGAGGTAATATGGTTATTCCTTTTCAAAATTCACCAGAAACAAAAGGGTAGTTGGATCCATAATCATATAAAACATTATCTTCTTTAGACTGGATGATTAGTATACCTTTCAACACCTCATTGTCATAATCTACATTTAAAATAGCGATTTCATGTAATTTTCCTTTGAATTTTTCCATAATAGGTTACTAACAATGAACAACATTGATCGCCCTCATATTTTGGAATTTGTTAGAATAATTTCAATTTTACTTACACTTGAAGCATTAAAGCGTGGGAGGTGAATTATGTGTGGCCTTTTATCTATTTGTATCATTATATTTATTTTTCCCATCACATCGATAATCAATTTCTCAATGAACTTCTTTCCCACAATTAAAAAAATAATTTTTCCCCTTAAACAGTTCCCTCTATGCTTCTTTTCATACATTGAGCATAAATTAAAAATAATATTCTTTTTACTAAGTTTTTTTAAATTTTCCATTGAATTCTATTTTTCTCTTTTTCTGAAAACCCATAATATTTATGGTTAACTCCATTATCTGTATCAAACTTCATAGCTCATGTAATTTTTTTCTAACAACTATTGAAGTCCATTATGGGTAACACCCTTTATAGGTTTTGTTTTAAACAACTGAAAAATTGATCAACCATAATTTTTGGATTGTTTATATTTCAAGAAGCGTACATTGTAAGACTCATAAAATTTGATTCATAGGTACCAATAGATTAATCACAACTTTCCTAATCTCAAGTAATACATTCTCTATCTTAGTATGAAGAATAATAGGGATGAAATAATTGAAAAATATGTTCTTGAACTCATACCATTCCATGGATTTAATTTCATCTCCTTATTCATATTCCTGATAAGATTTCACCAATGATTCGATTCAACTTCTATAAGATATACATCCATCTTTACATTTTCATTTTCTAAAAAATAAAGAACTAAAAACATTTTTTCAGTTGTACTGATTCATTTTTCATCCACTAGTGTAATAAAATACCCATCGAAAGTAGGTGGATACTTTCATATGAAGTAATAAATAGAATGGTGTTCCCTACTTTTCTCATTTGTATGTCTTCATGATTCATAGATTTAAAATGTTTTATGAGCCTAAAAACGTGATTTTCATTCAATATACCAAAACATTAGGTTTAACAGGAGGGAAATTGTTGTATTACCTATAATATTCATAATTAATGAAATCCCTATAGCTTCTAAACATTATGTAAAACCCAAAATAATATTGTTATAAACATTAATTATAGTGGGAAATCAACTTAATAATGAGAAATTACTTATGAAATATCAATTCAGTACATATGAGGTTTTATCCTAGGTTATTTATGATTTTTCCCAAAACTATATGATTTTATATTATACATATACTAATACTTAATGTTCTTACTAAGGTTTAATCATCATAGTTTCCAAAGGTTTTCTAAAAAATGATCTGACGACATCAATAACATCCCATACATTTCATAAATAGATATTAAATATATATAGAAGAATATTTACTACATAATATAACATGACCACACCATATCTATATCAGTTTAATATCTTTGGAAAAATGGAAACATAATTAAATAATTTAAAAAACAAGTACATCATATCCTAATTATTCCTTCATAACTAGAACACTTTTTTGACACATATAACTGAATACCTTTCTTCAAATCATAGAGAATAAAAACATAAGAAAATATTTACCTTAGATGCTCAGTAAGGGTAAACAAGGGATATAACATAAGCATAAGTTAATAAGAACATGAAAATATATTTTGCAAATTATATCCTATATATCATGGATTTTTATATTGAGTTATGAAATGAACCATAAAAGTTTATAAACATGAATTATAAATAACATAATTCATGAGAGTATAACATAAGACCTAAAATTGTGGAATACACATAAGAATAGAAAATAATTTTCATAATAGTTAGTTCCCAACACCAAGAATATCATAGTAGAAAAATTCATTTACTAAACTGAGTTCACTCCTAATTCCATCCCTACATTACTGCATTGGGATTGCTATCTATTATAGTCCTGTATTTCCAAAACAAGTTCAGTTACAATTCGAGTTTTTTCTATCTCATGAGATATAAATATTAATCTAAATAATTGGACAGAAATATAGGTCCCACCCACCACATAATTAAAACAATATATATGTATGACCCATGAGCATAAATTATTCATCATATCAGAACCCATGGAAAGAAAATTGTTTCAAAAACATCATTTTTTAATAATATAACCAGTACCAAAGAAATGGGTTCCATAAATACCATCCCACCATAAATAAAAACAACCCGGAGAAATAATAAGGATAATATCCTTGAAAAATCTCCCCAGTAAAGAATAAGTAACACAGAATAATATTATCTTAGATGTAAAATAATTATGATATATCACTTGAAAAAATTCTTATGGAAAATATACTTTCTGTATTGAAAATATTTTCCTTAAAATGCCGCACTATTTTAAAGGAAAAAAATTATTTGATATAAAATTATAATATTTAAAAGGAATATTAAACACATTAAGGCTTCATTAAAGTGGAAAAAACTATTAATTATATATAATATAAAAAAATAATATTGTTAATATTTTCCAAGCAACACACAAAGTTCCCAATTTGAAAAAAAATATTCTTTCCAAAACATTTAGTAAAAATTCACCCACGTGTAAAAATAACATAAAATTATATTAGAATATTTAAAATATTTTGGAAGTTATTTTTATGAAACATGTACATGGATATGAAATGGTCCCTAGTGGATACTTAAATACAAATAATGTCTAATTGTAATGATATTGTTGAAATAAACCCTTACTTTATCACGGATTTCCTTCATATGTATTTAAAAATACTTTATAATGGTTTATATAATGTAATAAATTTATACCATAACCATATTCATTTCTACGATATCCTACATGACACTATTATAGAATCTTATCACCTATGTTTTAGTAATATTTAATTATTACCCTTCTTTTGAGTGTTAACTTCTTCAATTTCTTATGCATGTTCTTTCATATGAGTCCTAGTTATTATACAAAGGATATAGTTCCATCATTTCCAAAGTGATTTTAAGGTAATATATATCATACTTATTAATTAGATATAATTATATAATAATTTTTCCATGGTGAACATGGATAATGGATCGCATCGCGTAGTGGAGACGATAGGTCGTACGTACGGACGCACGACAATACCATTTCCTTAATGGTGAAAGTATAAAGAAGTAAATGGTTTATTTTCATCTAGAATAAATACCATCTTATAATAATTATATATATATATATATATTTCCATCATTCTACCCATGTAGAGTAGTGGTGAAAAATAGACTACACAACGACGTAGAGAAGATAAGTCGTGCATAGGCATGCTCAGTGCATTTGTTTTTAGTAGGATAAATAAAAGATAGAATATGATTGTTCCATGATCATAATTAAATATAAAAACTTATTTGATACTAAATTTATTACTTTTTAATGTAAAAAACATATGAAGAGGATGTATACGAATAAATAAACATGAAAGCGTTTAAAAAGACAGTTACCTTTTCTTGGGAGAAAATCTTTTAGATATCCACTTATGAACACTAGTCTTGGACTTTTGAGAATAAAGAAAAATTCATAATTTGACTAGGTATGTTTGAAAGATAAATATTTTGGGCATGGTCTAGCTTTAATGTTCAATGTAATGTGATGAATTTAAGGATGAGGTGTCCTTTCATAATAATGGTGAGGGGAACTATTGGAATTTCTCAAAAGATTAAATTATAATAAATTCATTTTATATCCAAATGAAAAAAATTAACATGGATTAGAATATGAAATTTTATAAGGTTATAATATCATCAAAAAAATTATTTTAGAATAGTTTTGGTATTATTTTAAAACTTATAATTTGTATTAGACCTTAGTTAAGATATTTTCATTTTAACCAGGGTAACAAATTTTTCAATAACAGAATGTTTTAGTATTCAATTACATGATTTAAATTAGACCATCAATGTATAGTTTATTAAAATTTAGAACATATTATAATTACTTTTTTATATTTAAATATGGTTTAGGATTTTTAATTAATTTAATAAAATATTATTTTGATAAAATATCATTAGTATCAATTACGACAATATACATTACTTGAAATTTTAAAAATATCAAGATATTATATAACTAAGAGGTAAAGGTAATCTATAAATTTTTTTATAACATTAATTATATTTTTTTAATTTAATATTTTTATTATAATTTTTTTATATTTCCATTAATAAAATAATTATTGTATCATTATTGTGTAATTATTTAATATACTTATTTCTTTAATAAGGAAAAAAATTCCATGATAAGGATAAATATTATATTATTCAGAAAAATATTTAGAGTCTGATATAAGTTTTGGGTAACCCTATACTAAAAATGATAGAGTATTTAAAACATGAATTTGATATCGTTAAATGTTTATTAAATAATATATTATAAATATCATAATCTCATTCAAGTGGTCAAAAAAGTAAAAAAATTATATCACTAAAATATTATTATTAAGTTAAAAATTGAAAATTTTATTTGTTCATAACATACCATTTTCCCATATATAAAAGTTGTAGATATTTAACACAAAGAAAGGGACATTTTGTGACATTCATTGATTTAAATATTATATAAGTCAATTTCATAGACAACTGTCCTTTAAGATAATTAATTTAGATCTTTATGTGTTACAAGTCAAAATATTCTCATATAATATTTTTTTTTCTTTTATTAGGGTCATCTTAAAGTTTTTATCATATTATTTTTAACCTAATTAACCCATTTATCCTTTACCGTGGTAACAAAATATACAAAGGTTACTATTTATATTGCCCAAAAAAATAAAAGGGACCTATTCAATAAATTTGTTTATTTTGAATAAAAATATATTATCCATTCAAAAAAATTCAAAACACATAAGTTTAAGAATGAAATTTAAAATTAAACCGATAAAATTCCATGAAAAAAATAGTTTTTCTAAAAAATTTCCATTTAAAATATAAAATGTTTTATTAATAAATTAATGTATAAAATAATTAAAAAAAATATAATTATATTATTATAAATACAAATAAACTAATTAAAATTTGAAACTAATCCAAAACCTAATTTTAATATGTAAATATTTTAAATAAAATACAGTTTTCAATAAAATTATGTTTGTTAACTATTTCATAAAAAATAAATGTTTTTAGAAAATTATTAAAACTAATTTGAAGATAATTTTTACATGATGAATTAAAAAATGAAACTAATTTTTCCAAATAATCTTTATATAATTTCTAAAAATTAATATCCATTAATAAAAAGAAGAAAAACACATTTTTGATGAAAACATATTTTTAAAGAATAATGTGTGATTATCCAATATGAACCTACCAATAAGTTAATGTTATGTTGGGCCATTATATTTAATACATATAATATTTATTTATATTTATTCATTACAATTTAACAGATCATTTATAATAGTCATTTTAATATACTAAAATTTTAATAGTGTCTCACGGTTTGTTCAAACACGGTGTTGCGTGCAACACAAGCTGTCAAATAAATAAAATTATTTAAAGAGAAATAATTGTTAAATAAAAGCACTGTTACAACGATAAAACCCATTAATTTTATTATCATATATTAATTTATATAATTTTTTGTTTTAGTATCAGTTTCCACTCTTTGGTACTCAAAATGGTTCAGATATTGTTTATGAAAATTTAACCTTATTTACCCAATTTTGATCGAAAACCCATTTTATATAAAACCTATTTTTTCTATAACATTTTTAAGAATTTAATATTATTATGTGATATTTAAATTCAATTTTACAAATTTATTATTTTTACAAAATGGTTTAAAAAATATATTCTTTTTTTTCTGAATAAGATAATTTTTTCCAAAGGTGTGAATGAAATCATTATTTTAACGATTACCACATAAATATAATTTCATTCTGTGATGAACACTATTTTATTTTAATATAAACTAAAAAATTTCAATGGTTATTTTAAAATAAAATTATTTCATTAATATTTTTAATCTTTTAGGATTTTAAATAGGCGATTTCAAAATAAAAATTTTATTTTAATAATGAAATATTGTAGTGATATTTTAATGTATTTATTTATCTATGATAACATCGTTTGATATTAATAACAATTTACTAGGGTTAATAACCGATGTTACCATCCTAATTATTTTATTGTATTTTTAATGACTATGATGATGAGATTTTTACAAAACCCATTTATCTTTTTAGGTTATACTATGACGATGTGAATAATGTTTTATGATATTTTGAAACTCATGTGAATGGATTATGATTACATGACCTATAAGATCATTATATCATACCAATTAATTAGTTTAATTGATATTCATATGTCATTATATTAATATGATAATCATGTACATGATTTATATTGGATTATTTATATTTTGAAGAGTGAGTATGATTCAATTTAGCTACACTCACATGATTATGCATAGACATGATTGTGAATATATCTATTTAAATTTGTATATTTTAGTATGACTGCTTCAAGATATATTCACAATAATATGTGTATATGTGATTTTGAAAATATCTGTTCACAATAATATGATTTTTAATACTTATGATGCCACATTTCTATGTTATGGATCTTGACTGATGATTACTTCTTTATCAAACTTATTGATCATGCTTCTGGACATGAGTTGATTATAAATTTTATGATCTAAAATTTACTGTGTAGGAATAGTTTACATTGATAACAAACTATAAATTATTTTTTCATACAATTATGATAATATTATGCTCTTATGATTGATATCTCTCACGTTTACCTCTACTATGTATTTGATCCCACCCTTTATTATATTATATTTACCAATGTTTTGATGCAAGGTTTTAATTATGATATGTATAGATGGTTATTAATATGAATATAGTATTAGAGATATTGAAGGTATTTCAAGAAATAATATGATTATTTTCTCTAGTATCTAATGACACTAAACCTTTAAAGTTATCAAGTATGAATTATTGTAAAATATGTGGGATATTCATCTAAAATGATGTAATATTTTTCTATGTTGTGATCATGTTGTCTTAGTTGGTATCAAAGTTAGGATAAGTTAATATTTAGATATCTGGGTTAGAAAAAATTGATTTATAAATTTATATTATGACATAATAATTATTTTGTAAATTAGATATGGAATAGTTTTTTAGAATTAAATCCCATCATGTATACTACAAGTGGTTTTGGTTTTAAAACAAATACATCTAGGGGAAATTCATATTAAAATAGTTGGTAAAGTATATATCAGTCACCATTATAGTGCATGGAGAATGTTCCCTCTCTTAAAAACAAGTTTAACACACCCAAGGGATATGATGATATAAATAAACATCTTTTTATAAACCATATAAAGTAATAAAAAAGATAATGACCACAAATGAACTAGGTCATTCTTAAGGTGGAAGAGATTGAAATAATCTTTCATGTTTTATGCATCATATGAATGTTTTTTGATGATTATATGATTCCTCAATATGATGTTTGATGGTTACACCAACCTTTTTAGTTCTAGTAAGGAAATAATGATAGAATAATGATGTTAAGGTGAAGATATCCAAGATCAAATAATGATGCACCTTATTTTTTCTTTTATATATGAATTAATTTTTATCAAGAAAAATATTCATGAAAATTCATTAATATACTTGTTGATTTAATATTAACATGGAAGTAAAAACCCATAATGGGATGATGATCATCCCTTATGTATATAGGTCTTCTATAATAAAAGTTTGTGGGAACTTAATTCATGAAACAATTATGATTCCTCCTCTAGTTGAATTTGATGCGGCTTTGGGCATGGATTTTGTCTCTCTAAATAGATACCATATCAATTTCAAAGGAAGGTATTTCATGTTTGATATTCTAAATCAATATATGATTGTCTATTAGTGTAAGTATAAAACAACCTTCTAATTATAATTACTTCGACTATAAAGGTTTTACTACCTATTAATACGAAATATTTATCACAAAGGGGTGGGGAGAAAATAAAAATTGAATGTATTCCTGTCATTATAGATATTTATAATGTATTTCTCACTGACTTGTCTAGTATTCCTCTAAATTTTGAAGAGGATTTTTCAATAATACATATACATGGTGTTATAACTATTTAAATGATCCATATAGAATGTCCTAGATTGAGTTATAGGAATTGGAAAAGTAACTCTAGGAGAATATATATAAGGGATTAATTCATCCAAGTGATTCATCATGGGGTTCACCTACTATTTTTAATAAGAATAAATATGGGCTAAAGAATATTTAATTTTATTATTGAGAACTTAATAAGATCACAATAAAAAGAATCCTCTACCACATATTTATTATTTGATCAACTCCAGGGTGCTTACTATTTTTCCAATATTGTTCTTAGATATGGATATAATAAATTAAGGTTCAATGAGGAGGATATACCCAAGATAAAATTCCATATGAGATATGGTCATTGTGAATTTATATTAATTCCATTTGTTCTTATCAATTCTCTTATTATCGTCATGGATTTAATGAATAAAATCTCCAGATATTTCTATGTTCATATTGTGTTAGTCTTTATAAATAATATTATTATAGTTTACAAGGCCATGTATGATCATTAATATAACTATAAGGATGTTTTTAAGACCATAATGAAAGTGAATTTATATTCTAAATTCATAAAGTACAATTATTTTTTTGAAAAATTTTCATTCTTGGGTCATATTATCTCAAGTGAGGGTCTATTGGTGGATCTTTCAAAGAAAAACATTATTTAAAAATGGACTAGATGAAAACAAGTTATTGAGATAAAAAGTCTTTTTCGGTTTTCTATACATTACCATAATTTTTTATGGGATTTATTATGGTTATCTAATACAATAACCAAGCGGTCCTGTATGAGATCCAAATTCCAATAGGTTGATGAATGTGATAAAATTTCCATTGTTCTAAAAAAGAAGGTTTCTCAAAAAACTAGGTTGCACACTAACCTGTTGTGGAAAATGGTTTTTGATCTATAATGATGCATCTATGAAGATAAGGGGATACAAAATCATGTATAATGACATAATAATAGCATATACCTATCATTAATTGAAAATAAATTTATAAAATGACCAAAATATGGTTTTGGAACTAATAGTGGTAATTGTTTTGTAAATTATATGGAGGAATTATATTTATGGTGAAATATGTGATATATATACTGATCATAAAACATTTATGTATATATTAATGTAGTATGAGTAAAATATTCACAATAGGATATTGGTGGAGTTGATCAATGATCACGACCACTCAATATATTACCACCTTGGGAAACAAAAAATGTGGCTAAAGCTTTGAGTTAGAGAGACCATGCTTAATTTTTTTAAAGAAGATGATTGGAGGAGATCCAATATTAATGGATTTGTAGAAGAATTATCATATATATAAGGCCCCACCCTTAAACCTTACTTAATCTTGAGTTATTACAAGATTACACACTGTGGATCCTTTCAGGTTTAGAGTTTTAGAGAATTAGATCATAAAACTTGCATTACATTCCACATTTACACAAAGTGGTTACAAAAAATATAGTATTCATTTTTTCCCATCAACGAAAATATATTTAAAAATAAAGCATGGAATCTTTCTTGAAACTTCCTTGACAATATCATCATATCCTGTACCTTTCCCTTGACCTGTGAAAAACAATTCAAAAGAACTTGGGATGAGCATAAAAAGCTCAGTAAGGGTTATAAAAATATGGAAAGGAAACATGAGTTCATATATACATAATAATGAAATCATACTTTACCCATAAAACATTGGCACTTTAATATACCTCATCAAATCATGAATAAATCATAGAAATAATAAGACATAAAAGGTAACTAGAGGCATTCCTAACATTCTTACGTAGGGAGTAACCCTCTTTGTTATGTTTGGAATACCCAACACAATATATTCCCTAAATCTCTTCGGAGAAATCTTAACGTTTCACTCCTTCATGTTGCCCAATGCATTGGAGAGCTATATCGGGCTCACCCACCCTTATTTTATCACGGAACCACCCGTCTTCATAACAGTGCCCAAGAACCATAACATAATCGTATCAAATAAAACATGCATAAAAGAAACATAACATTTCTATCTTTCAATCACAAGATATCAATACAACACATTGATATAAAAACAGTATGAAAACCATTTTCAATACCAAAATAAAAATAAATGTAAAAAAAGGTATTTATTTTTCTTTTAAAATGAAGGTATGGCTTGTAGAGGAAGCCGAAACTCAAATAATGGTCACGGCGGCGGAGAAGTAGTTATCACCGCATACGTACGACAAAAACATTCTCTTTTTTAGTTTAATAAGACGATTCACATAAAAGAGATTCCTTTTGGTCAAACGCAAAAGTCAAAGAGGTTTATACACCGTATAAAAGAAAGTTGTGTATAAAACAAAATATGACTCAATGAAAGGAGATTGAGACGAAGTCCAATACAAAGAATATATCCTTGGATTAAGGATAAATCAATTATATAATTATGTGTGACAAATTAATACACGAAATATAAGTGGGTATTATGTGTAAAAAAGTCATAGGACATTCACACATAATCATAGAACATCATATTCATGTAGTACAAGTTTATCCCAAAGAATCAAAATTGGGTTAAGAAGTTCCCTTGCAAAAAATTCTACAGCCTAACGGCATCACTTCAAAATTCAGAAAAAGAGTTGACGATAGATAAAAATGGTATCTCATCACTTGGAAATAAAATTTACATCAATAAGGATATAGAAGAACATATCCCAACATAATAGTATGTGAATTAAAATACATAACAAAATAAGTCATTTAAAAAGAGGAGGGTGAAAGGTTCCCTTACCGACATGGGTATCTTTCGAAACATGCACCCCATGAAAGAAGGACAATAAAAAATTGATGTAAATACTCATAAATGAATTTATATTACACAATGAGTAAAATAATGGGCAGTACATACACCACCCAAAGGAGATTGTGGCAAATGTAGCATAAATCTCACGGGAATAAAAGTGAGATGACAAATCCTTTACGAAAACTTGGCAGCCTAACAGCGCCACATAAAACTTCCAAATTGGATTGATGATAGAAAATAGGGCCTCTCATAATATTAACATAAAAAGTACAGTAGGATTAATATAAAATAACATCCCAATCGTAAGAAAGATGAGCTTAAAAGGAATGACATAAAAGAGTGTAGTTAAAAAGAAAGAGAGGGGTAGGATCCCTTAACTTGGGTCTGACTTGACTCGATCGTTATTTAATCTCCTGAATAATAAACTTGAGTTAATTTCTACTTCCTTAAGAACCCTTATCAAGTTCATTATTTCTTTTATATCACATATTACCATGTCATGAACACGATGTTATTATTTAAGTTAATAACGGTCATTTTAACGATCATTGGTACTTGAGTCAAAAATAATCTCTTTATAATTACAAGTAGTTCATGTGGTAAAATATCCATTATATCCAAAATTTTATTAAATATTTAGATATAATATATATCATATATATCCAGTATATTCATGCATTTATAATATTACATAACATTTAGAGTTAATAAATGAAATGCACTGTTCATGGAGACGGTAAGCCGTATGTACGCATGAACGCTACTTCCATTTCTATTTCATATTTAATGGAATTAAAACATAATGATACATAATATTATTTTAATTCTAGTATGGTATCATATATAATATCATTAAATATATCCTTTATATGTACCACATATGGTATTAACGAATCAAATCACTTTGATGGGGCGGTAGTCCGCACTTCCTAAAATGAAGATATCGCGTATACCTATAATGGAAGCCATAAAGGTATGTCATAAATGAAAAATACAGAATATTAAGGAAAAAATAAACATATAATATATCACATATAAATTTAGTGACATCATAATGGCCATCATTAAATGTGTTAAAAGAATATTGAACAATCATCGTTTCGTGAGGTAGAAAATCACCAACCACAGAAACAGTATGTTATTTAACCATTAGACAAAGGTGTGTGTAAGTGCAGCTAGAATAATTATTATAAAAATATCCTAGTATATGCAAGATATTTTATTTGTTACAAAAGAAATGAATAAAAATAGTTTAGGGGGTTGGATAACCAAAATAAAACAAAAGGACTCAAGTGAAGACATTACCTTAAAATCTGGTAACTCCCTTTGGTTTGAGCTCAAAGGCTTCCTTGGAAAGAATTATGACCAAAGTGAGGCTTCTAAGTGTTATAGAGGGATTTGTAGAGGAAAAATGGGTAGGTTTTGGCCGAGACAAAGGCTTTTTATGTGTGGGTAAGGAGGTAGAGGTGGGGGCCTTTTATAAGAGGAGGGGAGGGGCACTCTTGGAAAGCAAAGAAATGATACTTTATTTTAGAATGAGTTTCGGATTTTAATGGTCCCCGATTGATGTGCTTCGAGTATAAGGTGATAAGGGTTCGAAATCCACCAATCCAATAGGTTTTGGACATGTTTAGGTCTTAAATTTTAGATTATCTTTCCATTTTATTTAAATCGTTATATAATGAGGTTATCGCTGCACTATCATGATGTCATATATAATTTAATTTATTTAAAGTCTAAAAATTATAAAAAAAATTACTATGATGTAGGAAATCTTTTTATCTTTCCAATGAATATTTATAGTCAAAATTCGGACTTCTATAACCTCATGTAAAAATTGTTTTAGTAAAACATCTCATGTTTGTGTCATTTTTACTTTAACATTAAATAAAATATTATTTATGTCATTTCCAACCCAAAGTGGCTCCATGGGGTCCCCTAGTTGACCCATGGATTTTATTGGTCTGCCATGACACATCTAATGAGGGTAGGACATGTGTCAAGCTCATCTCATATTATTAAAACATTTTTTTTACCTTCAACTACACTAATTACCTCTAATCGTGATTAAAAATATAAAAGTTACTATTCACCAAACAATTATTTTAATCCCATTGAACCACATTTTACTTCTTAATGAATAACATGTATGTAGGATTTTTGAAATTAAAAACACAAAGGTGGAAAAATTTCATTTAAATGGAAAATCAGTTTTTATAAGTACCACTTAGTGGTTTCACTATTCATAAAAAATTGATGTTTTTTAGAAAATTACCAAAAATTCACCCTAAGCTATATTTAATATTCCAAATTCAAAAATGATTTCTATTTTAAAAAATTCAAAACATATAAGTTTCATTAATTAATTCTAAAATTAATTCCCGCTATCAAAACAAATAGCGTGTTTTTATGAAACAAAATGTATCAAAAGATTGACACTAGTTTAAGTCCGATTTCAAAGTGAAATTAATTCCAACGACCACTGTTGAATTAAATGGTAAAAATATATTCTAATTTCACATTAAAAACAATTCAAAAAATAATATAATCATATAAATAAATTAGATTAAAAAGTGGTTTTGAATTAAAATACAACATTTTTCACTATTCATTAAAAAATGAACTTTTTCGGAAAAATACCAAAAATTTACACAAAGTAAATTTTGATGTCCCAATTCTAAAGAAGAATTTAATTTTGTCAAATATAACACATAGAATTGTCAAAAAGTGGATTTAAAAGAGGTTCTCCATCAAAAGGTGGTTAATCAACCCTTTAAAGAATATTAGAATGTTTACGCTTAAAATATGATTCATTCAGATTTTAATCCTCTAACATTTATTATAAAAAGTATAAATATTTGAAAAACATATATAATCATTTTGTAGTTAGTTCTATTCATTCCCTCCATCACAACAACTATGCATTAACTACCATTTAAAATAATATAATTTTATTATTAGAGTGCAACGTAAGATTCCAAATAAACTCATTATTGCGTGTTGGGTATGCCATTGAGCATTGTGTTCCATATAAAGTAATATTAATATTTTATTCAAAAATGTGGATAAATGTGAAAATTTCATACTCTTTATTTACCTGGGGTGTTACATCCTTCCCCCCTTTTGGGAATTGCATCCTCGCAATTTTAAAATTGGGCTTGGAAACATCCATGAAAGTCCTACATCGGAATAAGAGTCGGTAAAACAATCACTTCAAAATAAACAAAGAGAAGTACAGAGGTCACCTGAGTTAACGCATACTAGGATTCCATGTAGGAAAACATTGACATGGAGGAGAAAACATAGGGTCATGTTCTGATGGAGAGTGATAGAAAAAATGTTTAGGAGAAAGTTAACCACAAGAAAATCACAAACTTATGATGGGTTAAACGGTATTCAATTCCCCAGTATTAAAAGTTAATAGAAAACTTTTTTGTTTTATGTTACTTTTTATTGAGGAATTTAATCATAAGGAAACATAATTACTTATCATGTTGACTTTCAACTTTTATTAGATTTCTTACACAAACTCATATTTTCTCCAAAAGGCGAGTATTTAGGAAGACTTGTTCACATTAAGAGTTCTATAATCAACTTCTAGAGAATCACCTAATCCAAAAAAGAGAACTATATAATTCCCATGTCTTTAGACTTTAAAGAAAACCAAAACCAAAAATGTTAGTACAAGATCAGATAATCCAGAATAGGATAACACTTTATAAAACGAAAATCTATTCTTAATCTCTAAAATTTGTCCAACAAAACCCAATGTTCAACGAGGACCATTCGATAAACAATTTGTCCATAACATTTTACAAAGTAAACCAAACTGGGATTGAAACACAAATATTTGAAAGATTTAGTCACATAGTCTTCCAAGTTAAATCATAACATTTATCACCAAACAACATCAGTTGCTCATAATGTCTTTTATTGAAAAGTAATTAACCTAATCACATATCCTCCATGATAGGTTAATAAATTTCCATAGATAACCCAAAATCAACTTACTATTAATTAATAAAATCATCTAACTAAAAAGAATCAGTCAAACTAACCAGGGACTTCACGTAGTCCAGTGGTAGGAGATAACTACCAGTCGCACTTTGGTTGTGGGTTCGATTCCCGCAGCTTTTTCCGACGTGACGGGTTGTCACACGGTCTGCGTGTTGTCCTTTTTATAAAACTCAAAAAATAACCCTAACATGTTTTAACCTCAATCGTTTCCTTATGCCTCTCATTTTCATCCAAATCTGTTACGATCTCAACATCTTAATTCTTGAAGTCTTATTTCCCCACCATACGATAAAATAAAACGATTCCCAAAATGAACAACATCATACCTTGATCATGGCGTCCACTCGGTTTCATCGTCATCTTACTCACGTAGGTAGAAGTCCCATGCATTACAAAAATGATTTAGAGATCTTTCAAAATCATTTGCTTCCTCCATCCAAATACACCTTGTACAACATGGGTCATATGGGTGTTCACAGAAAAAAAGATTTGGAAAATAATCATGTATGACATATAATTACAAAATATCTGATAAAACATGATTCTTATAAAATAGTCGGAAAGAATTTGATTTGAAAAATTATATTATTGGTCCTTTTAAAATACCATAAGTATGTCCTGAGAGACTATATTTTAAAAGAAAATATAAATAGGTTTCGCAAGGGTCTCCTTCCTCAGCACCATTATAAAAATCATAATATGCTCCAAATTCATGTGATAAGGTAAAATATTTGAAAATACATTGATAATATTTACCCTTCTGGAAAATATAAGAATATTGTGAAAATAGTATTTGTCAAAAAACAACCCATGATCCACGATGATAATGAGGTATAGTGGAGGTGTTTGATATCTCAAACAAATACTTACAAGTGAGTTGTATGCTAGAAGAAGTTTCACAATAATCCAAACATGAATTTGCAATAATTATTGCAAGCATGTCATCAGGAAGAGATAGGAAAGTCATTTGAGATCCTTCTCCATCCATTTGTAACCAACTTTACTTGACCTGGAAGAAGTTATATAACAAGGATTTAACTGAAATAATAGATATAGGGACTAATCATGTGTCTAACAAAAACTCCTAATCCCTAAAATTGTCTAAACCGACCTCTGATACCAACTATAAGGCCCCAGCCTTAAACCTTACTTAATCTTGTGTTATTACAGGATGACACATTGAGGATCTTTTCAGGTTTAGAGTTTTAGTGAATTAGATCATAAAACTTGCAATACATTCCACATTTACACAAAGTGGTTACATAAAAGATAGTGTTCATTTTTTTTCCATCAATGGAAATATATTTAAAAATAAAGCATGGATTCTTTCTTGAAACTTCCTTGACAATATCATCATATCATGTACCTTTCCCTTGACCTATGAAAAAAATTTCAAAAAAACATGGGATGAGCATAAAAAGCTCAGTAAGGGTTATAAAAATATTGAAAGGAAACATTAGTTCATATATACATAAGAATGAAATCATACTTTACCCATAAAACATAGGCACTTTAACATACCTCATCAAATCATGAATAAATCATAGAAATCATAAGACATAAAAGGTAACTTAAGGCATTCATAACATTATTTTGTAGGGAGTAACCCTCTTGGTTACGTTTGGAATACCCACCACAGTATATTCTCTAAATCTCTTCGGAGAAACCTTAACATTTGACTCCTTCGCATTACCCAATGCATTGGAGAGATATATTGGGTTCACCCGCCCTTAGTTTATCACGAAACCACCCTTCTTCATAACAATTCACAAGAACCATAACATAATCGTATCACATAAAACATGCATAAAGGAAACATAACATTTCCACCTTTAAATCATAAGATATCAATACAACACATTGATATAAAAACTTTATAAAAACCATTTTCAATACCAAAATAAAAATAAATGAAAAACATGGTATTTATTTTTCTTTTAAAAAGAAGGTATGGCTTATAAGGGAAGCCGAAACTCAAATAATGGTCACGGCGGCGGAGAAGTAGTTGTCACCGCATACGTACGACAAAAACATTCTCTTTTTTCGTTTAATAAGAAGCTTCGTATATTAAAGATTCCTTTTGGTTAAACACAAAATTCAATGGGTTTTATACACCATATAAAAGAATGTTGTGTATAAAACAAAATATGCCTCAATGAAAGGATATTGAGATGAAGTCCAATACAAAGACGGTATCCTTGGATTAAGGATAAATCAATTATATAATTATGTGTGACAAATTAATACACAAAATATAAGTGGGTATTACATTTAAAACAATCACAGGACATTCACAAATAGTCATATAATGACATATTCAGGTAGTACAAGTTTATCCCAAAGAATCAAAATTTTGTTAAGAAGTTCCCTTGCAAAAATTTGACAGCCTAACAGCGTCACATCAAAATTCAGAAAAAGAGTTGATGAGAGATAAAAGGGTATCTCATCACTTGGAAATACAATTTACATCAATAAGTATATAGAAGAACATATCCTAAGATAATAGTATGTGAATTAAAATACATAACAAAATAAGTCTTTTAAAAAGAGGAGGGTGAAAGGTTCCCTTACCGACATGGGTATCTTTTGAAACATGCACCCCGTGAAAGAAGGACAAAACAAAATTGATGTAAATACTCATTAATGAAATTATATTACACAATGATTAAAATAATGGGCAGCACATACACCACTCAAAGGAAATTGTGGCAAATGTAGCATAATACTCAATGGAATAAAAGTGAGATGAAAAATCCCTTACGAAAACTCGACAACCTAACGGTGCCACTTAAAACTTAAAAAATGGATTGATAAGAGAAAATAGGGTCTCTCATAATATGAACATAAAAATTAAAGTATGATTAATATAAAAGAACATCACAATCGTAAGAAATATGAGCTTAAAAGGAATGACATAAAAGAGTGTACTGAAAAAGAAAGAGACGGGTAGAATCCCTTACCTCGGGTCCGACTTGACTTGATCGTTCTTTAATCTCCTGAATAATAAACTTGAGTTAATTTATACTTCCTTAAGAACCCTTTTCAAGTTCATTATTACTTTTATATCACTTATTACCTTGTCATGAACACTATGTTATTATTTAAGCTAATAATGGCCGTTTTAACGATCATTGGTACTTGAGTCATAAATAAACTCTTTATAATTACAAGTTGTTCATGCGGTAAAATATCAATTATATACAGAATTTTATTCATGATGTAGATATCAAAGATATCATATATATAGAGTATATTCATGCATTTATAATATTACATAACATTTAGAGTTAAGAATTGAAATGCACTGTTCATGGAGAAGGTAAGTCGTACGTATGCATTAACGCTACTTCCATTTCTATTTCATATTTAATGGAATTAAAACATAATGATACATAATAGTATTTTAATTCCAGTATGGTATCATATATAATATCATTAAGTATATCCTTTATACGTACCACATATGGTATTAATGAATCAAATCACTTTGAGGGGGCGGTAGTCCACACTTCCTAAAATGAAGATATCGCGTATACCCATAATGGAAGCCATAAAGGTATGCCATAAATGAAAAATAAATAAGATTAAAGAAAACAAAAACATATTATATGTCATATATAAATGTAGTGACATCATAATGGACACCATGAATAGTTTTAAAAGAATATTGAACAATCATCGTTTTGTGAGGCAGAAAATCGCCAACCACAGAAACAGTATGTTATTTAACCATTAGACGAAGGTGTGTGTAAGTGTAGCTCGAATAGTTCTTATAAAAACATCCTAGTATATTGAAGATACTATATTTGTTACAAATTAAATGAATAAAAATATTTTAGGGGGTTGGAGAAGTAAAATAAAACAAAAGGACACAAGTGAAGACATTACCTTAAAATCGGGTAACTCCCTTTGGTTTGAGCTCAAAGGCTTACATGGGAAGACTTCTGACAAAAGTGAGGCTTCTAAGAGTTATAGAGGAATTTTTAGAGGCAAAATGGTCAGGTTTTGGCT
This sequence comes from Viscum album, assembly GCA_963277665.1. Lineage (NCBI taxonomy): Eukaryota > Viridiplantae > Streptophyta > Magnoliopsida > Santalales > Viscaceae > Viscum > Viscum album. The sequence goes on along the minus strand of OY728130.1, from coordinate 2,014,531,318 downwards.
GAGCGGAAGGCTTTGGAAGTGTGGGTAAGGAGGTAGAGGTGGGGGCCTTTTATAAGAGGAGGGGAGGGGCACTCTTGGAAAGCAAGGAAATGTTACATTATTTTAGAATGAGTTTAGGCTTTTATTGGTCCCACGTCGATTTTTTTAGAGTATAAGGTGATAAGGGTTAGAAATACAGCCAGCCAATAGGTTTTCGACATGTGTAGGTCTTATATTTTACCATATCTTTCCATTTTATTTAAATCGTTAAATAATGAGGTCATCGTTGCATCATGATGATGTCATATATAATTTAATTTATTTAATGTCTAAAAATTATAAAAAAATTACTATGATGTAGGAAATCTTTTTATAATTCCAATTAATATTTATAGTCAAAAGTCTGACTTGTAAAACCCCATGTAAAAATTGTTTTAGTAAAACATTTCATGTTTGTGTCATTTTTACTTTTACATTAAATAAAAAGTTATTTATGTCATTTCCCAACCAATGTTGCTCCATGGGGTCCCCAAGTTGACCCATGGATTATCTTGGTCGGCCATGACACATAAAATTAGGGTAGGACATGTGTCAGGCTCATCTCATATTATTAAAACATTATTTGTACCTTAAACTACACTAATTACCTCTAATTGCGATTAAAAACATAAAAGTTACTATTCACCAAAAAAATTATATTAATCCCATTAAACCAAATTTTACTTCTTAATGATAACCATGTATGTCGGAGTCTTGAAATTCAAAACACAAATGTGGCAAAATTTCATTAAAATGGAAAATTAGTTTTTATAAGTACCACTTAGTGGTTTCACTATTCATAAAAAATTCATGTTTTTCAGAAAATTACCAAAAATTCACTCTAAGCTATATTTGATATTCCAAATTCAAAAATTATGTCTATTTTAAAAAATTAAAAACATATAAGTTGAATTAATTAATTTAATAATTAATTCCCACTCTCAAAACAAATAGCGTGTTTTTATGAAACAAAATGTATCAAAAGATTGACACTAGTTTAAGTCTGATTTTAAAGTGAAATTAATTCCAATGACCACTATTGGATTAAATGGTATAAATATATTCTAATTTAACTTTAAAACCAATTCAAAAGATAATATAATCATATAAATATATTAGATTAAAAAGTGGTTTTGAATTAAAATACAACATTTTTCACTATTCATTAAAAAATGATCTTTATCGGAAAAATACCAAAAATTTACACAAAGTAAATTTTGATGTCCCGATTCTAAAAAAGAATTTTATTTTGTCAAATATAACACATAAAATTGTCAAAAAGTGGATTTAAAAGTGGTTCGCCAACAAAAGGCGGTTAATCGACCCTTTAAAGAATATTAGAATGTTTATGCTTAAAATTGGATTCATTCGCATTTTTAATCCTCTAACATTTATTGTACAAAGTAGAAATATTTGACATACATATATAATCATTTTGTAGTTAGTTCTATTCATTCCCGCCATCACAACAGCAAGGCGTTAACTACCATTTAAAATAATATTATTTTATTATTAGAGTGCAATGTAAGATTCCCAAGAAACTCGTTGTTGCGTGTATGGCACATCATCGAGCATAGTGTCCCATTTAAAGTAATATTAATATTTTATTAAAAAATATAGATAAATGTGAAAATTTCATACTCTTTATTTACCTGTGGTGTTACAATATAACAATGTGAAAATGGGATAGATCATATATTTCTCTCATGAATGGTCAACCATCCATCCATGTGAGGATTAAAGAGGAATATAAGGAAGATTTGGAACTATAGAAGAATGTGAGAAATGTTACAATATTAAACCATGATTATTATGGAATGATAATTTTTAGAAAATAAGTACGTTTCCAATAAATTCTAGATCTAAAGAAGGATTTCCAGGATGATGCTCATAGTTCATAATTATATATTCATCTGGGAAGTACAAATATTTATAGATATCCGAAGAGTATTTCTAGAGGGAATACATAGGAAGAGATATTATAGAGTATCTATCATAGTGATTGGTATGTTATAAAGTAAATTATAAGAGGCATATGCAAAAGGGGATGCTATAATAATTATCCATACTATAATGTAATTTTGGAAAACATCACCATGGAATTAATCATCAGACATGAAAAAATATATAAGTTCCATAATGCCAATTGGGTTCTATTTTATTTCGATAAAAAGTCAGCATACATCATTACTATCAGAGAATATTTCTATATTATAAAATCTATAAGATATATTTCATGTAAGTAGTAAGGCTTCATAGAGTAACACATTTTTTTGTTTCACACTAAGAAATTTGGTTTACCACAATGTCTTGGAGAATACTATAGTATACTATTGATATTGAGTTAATTTATAGTACTACTTATCATCCTCAGATAGATGGGTAGTCTAAGAGGACCATTTAGTCTCTAGAAGTCATGATGAGACCATTATTTGTGGGTTTCAAAGGTTTTTTGGGATCAACACATTACATTGGTGTTATTCTTCTACAAAAAATAGTTTTATCAAGTAGTGAGATGGATCTTTATGAGTCCCTTAATAATAAAATGTACTAAAATCCAATGTATTTGTATTATTTTAGATAAATAAATCTATTAAAACTTTTTCTAGTTGAGGATATAGAATATAAGCCTAAAACTATTCCACAATAGATCACGAAATCTCAAAGTTGATAGAAAATTATGATGACAATCATTGATGATATCTATATTTCAAGATTTGTGAAATTTTATTCATATGAATATCTATATGGAACAAGGTTATCACATTTGAGAAACGAAAAAGTTTAGTTCTAGATATAAATTTCTCTTTGAAATTATTGGTTATATATGGAAGGATTATTATTTATTGCTACTTCAACTAAATCTCTCCCATGTTCATGATGAGTTATATGTATCTCTTTTAAGGAAGCACATACCCAATCATTCACATGTACTGATCTCAAATGCAATACAACTAGATAATGAGCTATATTATAATGAAATAATAGTGAAGAATATATACCGAAAAAAATCTATATGAAACAAATCCACACACTTTTTCAATGTTTTTTTCTTAAAACCATAAATTTTTGAAAGCTGCATAGGCACTTAAGGATTTGATGCGGTAGATGTATCCTCATTTTTTATATAAGAGTGATAAAATTAAGAGGGAAAAATTATTATAATGGGTTATATTGTAACACCATAATATTTAATGATATATTTCACTTTAAATAAATTTTAATATTTCAACTGTTTACTTAACATGTAACACTAATATTTAAGAAAACAACGATATACTATAAAAGTATTATTATTATTTAAATTAAATCAATATTACATAGCCAGTAAATAAAAAGGTATGAATAATAATACCCATATTATGAAAAATATTTATAATATATTTATATAATGAAAATTTATTAATTCACAAGTAATAAATTATTACCAGAGTCAATTTATGATTCAAAAATATGTTTTCATTAAAAATTTGTTTTATAAAATTTTATGCGCAGATATTGTAATTAATTTATACCAATTTTATAAACTTTATCTAATTTTTGTATATCATCATGTCAAAATTATATTTGGGTGAATATATGTAAATTTTCTAAAAAAGAAATTTTTTAGTTGAGTCTGGAAAATATGGAATTTTAATGAAAATTGTATTTTTATATCAATAATATTAAAAGATAAATTTTTATATTGATTGTATTTATTGTTTTATTACATTATTATTATTGAAATTTTTTCAGATTATACCTTTTCTATTTGCATTATGATTGATATTGGTAAAAAAATTCAATTTAGATTTAAAAAAGTTATTTCTCATATAATTATTTTCATTACCTTTTATATTTTAATATGAAATTAATTTCTATCATTTATGGAGATTGAATATTGAAAAAATGGATTCAATATTTGGAATAAATAAGTCATAATTTAATAATGAGATCGATTTAATTTTTGGTCATTATGAATATTAACTATTGTAAAATTATTCCTAACTTAGTAAATAGGATAAAATAAATAAATAAATATAAAATTAAGTTATAAGCCCCAATTTTTTTATCTTAATTATTATTTTATGAAGGTCTTTCTATTAGTGTCACCTTATTTGTTAAATATAATTTTTATGCGACACTTTTCCATGAATTTGACTTAATAATGTTTTAATCCTTTAAAAAACATCAAGGTTCCCCCCACCTATAAAAAGGCACCCCTCCTCTCTCTTATTTACATTTCTTGGAGCCACATATATAGAGAAAAACCAACTAAATGATCTTATAAATTTTCTTAGAAATTATTTATATGTGCTGGTATTATTAAAAACCCATTCTAGGGGTCATTAAAAAGGATATAAAGGATGTGTTCTGATGAAGAGGTAATCATCTTACTGTACATGTTTCAATATATTTTTTTGTATACTATATAATAATATATGGTATTCATAATAAATTACATATTCAGTGTCATTAATATATTTTCATGATATTTTTATTATATATATACTTTTATCCACCCTCTTTTCCATTAAATGATATAAGAACGTATCATTTGTTTGTATATGTGAACTACCAGCTCCACGTAGTAATATAATTTGTTTTCCATCACCATGATTCTTGGTTAGTATTTATGATGTATCATATGATTATATATAATATATATAAAATAATTATACTTATGTAATTAAAATATTTTATCTATCTTCTTACCTTCTCATGATTTGGAAAATGATAATGTCACACGAGCGTACGTGTGGACTACAACCTTTATGAAGTGATCTGATTCATTTTTTTATTTCTTTTTTACATGGTTTTATTAAGTAATGATTAAAATAATTTATAAGATATTTATTCCATAAACATTATTCTATAAAGTATAACTATTTTTTACCATTCATTTGTTTCAACCATCAATAAGTTGAAATGTAACTTTTGCGTACGTACATACTACTATCTCTATGAAGTGATGTTATTTATTTATCGTCACCAATTTATATTAATGATTATAAAAGTGTATATAATGAATTAAAATGATTTATATATAATAATTAATATTATATAAATGATTAAACCATGTTTAAGGTGCCATGACAAAAACTATCAAACTGAAACAATAATGAAAAACAGATCTGTTTCCACTAGAAGGCGCATTTAATGGAAAAATTGTCAATAAAAGGATAATTATAAATTTTAAATGCATGATAAATATTAATTTATTAATTAATATAAATCTTAAATAGATTTATTTTAAATCTATATCTATTATATATGATTTATGAAATAATATTAAGTAACAAAATACATGAAGTGAGATATTTATGTTTCAATCCAATTTTAATCTGGACTGTTTAGGCCTGAATTTCCATTGAGGAAATTATATTATCCTTATCTAATAAACCCATTTTATTTTACTTTCCTATGGATATTTCTTGAAGTTATAAATTTTTGAATTATTTTCCACTCCTTGGAACTCGAAATGTTTTAGGAAATTGTTTTAATAAAATTTTACCTTATATATCCTATTTCTATTGGAAATCCTCTTACTTCCACATTCCTGTTTTATAGAATGTTTTCAAGAATGTTTTTGATAATTGATAAATTATTATATAAATTCAATTTTACCCATGTGTTATATTTTACTAAAATTAAAAAGGTAATTTTTACTAAAGTTGTTAACATAATATTTGTTTTAATTATTATGACATGAAAAAAATTTACTACCATCATGAACACTAAATGATGTGAATATACCTTAACAATTTTCCATTTTTCATTTAAAATTAAACAAATTACCTAATATTTTGGAAATATTTGTATTTTAATAACTAATTTCAAAATGTTAAATTTATTTTCGTAACAAAATATTCCTCTTACCTTTTAAAGGAATTTCTCATCTATAATAACATCAATTTATATTAATTATTATTTGATAGGGATATTATTCAATGATACTATTATTATTATTTCTCTAGATCATTAATGATTTTGATTATAGGATGTATATTAAAACCATTTATTTTTTATGAGTTATTATATAATGATAATTTTAATTTTTTATGATCTTTGGGAATTCGTTTGAATAAATTATGATTATGTGATGGTTGGGCTCTCTATATCCCTAAAATACATTATGTAAATATATATTGATATCTCATGACAATATTATGATAATAATGGATGTTATTATGATTTTTTATTCATATTTTGATGTGTGAGTATGATTTCATCAATATATTCTGAAAATATTATGCGTTGATATGATTATAAATAGCTCTACTAACATTTTGATGCATGAGTTATGAATTTTGATTGATGATGACCACTTTGACACTCTTATTGATCATGATTCTAGATACGAATTGATTAGGAATTTCATGATTTATGTTTTACTATGAAAGAATATTTTATGTGGAAAAAATGAATTTGATTATGTATTTCTGCACTTATAATCATATTATGCTCTTATTATTTACATCTCTCATGTTTACCCTTACTCAACATTTGAGATCCCCATTTTTTATGTTTTCCTTCCCCAAGATTTTATGGAGAGTTTAACCTATAATATATCTATATGGGTACTAATATGAAGATCATTTTGGGATATTTGGACTAATTTTCATGAAATAATATGATAACTCCTTCAGTAATTAAAGAAACTAAACCATTATTATCCTCATGTGTGTAGTATTGAGAAATATATCAGATATTAAACTAAAAATGATGTAATAGTTATAAATTTTACGCTAGGGAAAACTTAACTCTAGTGTCATCAATATAATGAGACGTTATTATGATGATTGAACAACCATTTCCCACTACTTATCTATGAAATGTCATATGAATGTATCATTTTTGTGTACATGTGGAAAACAACTTGCATGTAGCATTACAGTTCATTTAAGATCAGAATCTTTTTGGTTTGGTTTTTATGATAGATTTAATTTATAAATATGATATTTATGACATAATGATTATTATATAAAGTTAAATAATGATTTACCTATATTTTTTTTCCATCTATCAAAAAATTGACACATCACTTTTGCGTACGTATATACTACCGTCTCTACATAGTGATTGGAAGAATATTTTCAGAAAAACCAAATTTATTTTTCTCTTTAGTAAGAAATATTTTCTTTAATTTTCATATTTTCTTAAAAAAAAATTTAAAAAAATATATTTACTATTATAAAAAAGGTTTATTAAATTCATTTTAACCATTTTTGAATTTTTATATATATTTTTTAAAATATTATTTTTATTGTTTTATGAATGAAGTACTTTTGAATTTTTACAAAAAATGGGAATGTAATATTTGGTTTAACACGCAGCTCATGAAATCCATTTTACATCATCATGAATTCTACTTAAATTAAATCTTAGTTTACATGTTCCCAAGATTATTTATGATGTTGTTTTATATTTTTTCAATTTTTATATTTTAAATAAATGATATTAATATAAATAGTTTATTTCCCTTACGAAATGTTCTAGTGATGTTTTAATGGTATTTTTATTTATAAAAAAAATCCTGTGATTATTCTTATTCTTACTTAAAATATGATCTTATGTTAGTATATTTATTTTTTCATTGTGTAAATTATGATTATAATGATGAAATACCAAGGTAACCCATTTTGTTTTCCATTGATAAGCTTTGATGTAATTATAAATGCATTCATGATCTTATGAGAAGCATATGAATGGTTTATAATTTTTCAAAGGGTGGGTCCGATAAAGACCTATAGTTCATTGGGTAAATAGAAATGTTCTATGACCTCAAAGGGTACATGGGAGGTCTTCCCAAGCCAAAAATATGGTACACTGGATGTTATCCCAATCCTAAAAGAGGGCACACTACAGGTTATCACAATCCGAATGAAGGTATATGGGTGGTCAGCCTAAGACAAAATGTGATAAATGTCTTGGTGGGTATACTTGTCATAATATTTCTATGATTATAATCTTACACACTTTAATACACTATTTTATGGAATCATCTTATGATAATGTTATTCTCTCATCACTTATATTATCTGATTCCTTTATTATTAAAAATATTTTAACCACAAATCTTTAGACGCTAATCATGATTATATGATTTTTTGGGTATGAATTTCAAATTTTATGGTCATGTTCTCATACCATTATTCTCATGATATGCCTAGATATGATCATATATTGATATATCCTTTTTTAACCTTATTGAGAATCTAATGTCACCATTTATTATGTTTATTTTTTACCCTAGATAGAGTGAAATGTTTTATATAAGATATGGAAAATAAGGGAGCTAGTTGGTAAGAACTATGTTGGATATTATGTGGATCTTTTATGTACGAATTTTTTATCTATCCCTGTATATAATAACACTAAAATTTATAGTTATATCATATATAACATTAACATTTAAGGAATATTCATCTAAAATTATTCAATGTTAATGTATGGAAAGGACTAGCCACTCTATTTATACAAATTTTTCTCAAGAATCCAAGATTTATACTGATTTGTGCTCATAAAAAATTTCATGATAAATTTATATAACCATTGAGTTTAGTACATGTGAATGTCTAGGAATGTACTTCCTAAAAAGTGAAAAATATAACACATCATGAACTTGGGTGGGGATCGGTTGAGGTGTAAGATGATAAGATACCACCCCCAAATGATCACGGATTTAAAAGTGGATAATGTATCTAGGGATCAAATTTACCTTGTTTTCAAATGTCATAACCTTCTTCTAAGGTGATATTTGACGGAATGTGTTTGCTCTGATGATTATTATTATATATTTCCTTTTAACTATATTATTTTTTAATGAGTCACTAAATGGTTTAGAAATATCATGTACTAATAGTTTAAACTCTATATATTCATGCCAACAAGTTAGATATTTGTACATTGTCCCATATAGAGGATTATATTGTTCACTCTAAATTATATAATGAAAACTATTACAATAATATAAATCAACCAATGGATGGTGTTGATCCCAACTAACATTGAAATATATTGAATATAATCTCAACATATATTCTAGGGTTTAATGTCCTTCTAAAACTTTCCATCTATCTGATGATGATATGTAGTGATAAATATCATTTTTGTATTCAATTATTTCTGAATACATTTATAGAACACGAAGGTAAACCTCCGATATGTATTAGTTATAATTGATAGTGCCACTTGACATATATTATTAACACTTCCTTAAAGTTAATCCTATAATGTTGGTTAAGTGAGAAATATTATTCGATATAAATGAAATGAACTATCATCATAATGTTATATTATATAACCAAAATTGCATCATGGACTTTAGATGTCTTGGGGAATCCTATAATGGAATCCATGGATATTTTTTCGTATTTCATACTAGTATGTGTAATAGTATCATAATCTCCTTAGAATATTTATGTTTAACCTTAATTTACTAGCCTACCAGGAATTGATATACATACTCCAAAATATCCATTTCATATTTTCCCACCAGAATTGATCAGTGATATCTTTGTACATATTTGGCTTCCACAATGGATATAGATTGGTTATCTATGTGATTAATCCAATAGTTCCTTAAATTATTGTATTGATAGAACACACATTTGAGTCCTGAAACGTATCATTTAATCATGGAAAAGTTTGAACTATTAAACATTTGGTAGCTTATTTTGTAGTACCACATCTTATTTATATTCCATTTTAATCATTACATAGATCGATAATTGACCAAACAAGTTATAAAGATATGATTTCCCCTTTTTCATTTTTATTTTATGATATATCAATTAAAAATCCTTGAATATTGGATCCTTTAAACCCTCATTATTGAAAATATAGTATGATATTTTCAACATAGAGACTAATCCTAATTGATTTACTTTATAAGGTGGCAGTGTATTGAGAATTAATAATCCTGGATCAACTCCAACCATAACCATTAGAGTATATTACAACCCATCCATGTGAATACATAATTTAATGTTTTATTAATAGTATATATATCACACCTTTCACCATTGGGAGAATATATCTTTATTTTATGGAAACAAAATTATCAATGTTAGATTTAAATCATAAGCTATGTAATTTTTCTCCTGAACATTCAATTGGTGAGAGTCATATCCAATGACCTTGTCATTTTTTCCAAATAATTATCCCAATAACATCTATGATGCATACTTATATGTCATAAATCATTCTCTATTTCATGGTAATGTGATTATTAGTGAAATAGTTAACATTCTATAAATATCTTTGAAATTTTCTTTACAATAAAATATCCAAAAGAAATCGAATCCCTTCCATATTAACTTGGTTAAAATTTTTAAAAGCCATTATAAATTTCTTATAAAGAATAAATATTATCCAACCTATCTAAGTTAACTATGGTTCCTAGTCACAATGGTTAGGCTGAGACATTTTTAAATAAAATTTTTCATTAAAGGATCAAATGATATACCCCTATTGTGATTACATTATCAAGAGTGACACATCCTATATCCTAAATTCACAATTACAAAAATTGGTATATATTTATTCATTACTCTAAGTATTCAAAATAATCTTCAAATGATCATTATAGTCTTCCTTACTCTTGGAATATTCAATAATATCATCTTTAAAAACATCAAAAAGATATTGCTAACATATTAAGAATGCCTTCATTATATCCATGAAGTTGAAGGAGGAAATTTATAAGTTTGAATGGAACAACTCTATATTTATAGTTTATGTGCCTCATATGGATGGTTGTATTGGGCATGTCTTCACCTTTGACACTTAATCTATGGTTTCCATATTGAAGGTCAATATTTGAGAAGTATTGCGCCCATCATAGTTGATCGAACAAGTACTAAATATGGGGTAATCAATTATTTTTATTAATAATGATATTACTAAATTCATGATAAACAATAAAGAAACACATTGAATAATATTTATTCTTAATAAAAATAGTTAGTTCACCCCTTGGTGAAATAATATAATTTTTGAATCCCTTTTCATGATTCTATTAGAGTTTCTTCATGAATTCTGAATGTTCAATAAGGTCCATTCTATAAAGATTTTTTGAAATAAGATTTACACCATATATTATTTCTATTAATAAATAAAAAATATAATCTATGGGAAGAACAATCAATTCTTCAAGAAATCCATTTAAAAACGCCACCATAAAAATAATATATTAAATGTTGAGTTTCTAGCCAATAATTTGATCTAGATACCCCATTAATTGGTATTAATATCTATATAATGAAAGTAATTTATATTCCTATTTAATAATCATTCTCACATTGATAATCTATTATAGGCTTATTCAAGATATGAAATGTGACATCTTTAACTTGCCAATATATATTATATATATATATATATATAGATCCATTACATGAAAAAATCACATCAAATTCAACTATATGGAGAATAATCATATTTTTATAAATACTTTCCCTCAAAATTCTCCCATAGAAAAGTAATGTACTTGAAATGAAATAACTTTTCCATTAAGAGTTTTCACTGATAGTTCAACATCTAATCATTGAGGTGGTGATGTGACAGATTTATAAAAGATTATAGATTTTAAATAGTACGTAAATACTGGATAAAGATATTAATTATTAGTTTTTGAGTGGATTATAGGTATACATTTTACCACTTCATTATCATGCCCAAATTTATAGTGTGTGATTGCATAATACTTCACTTTGTCCATTTTATTAAGAGGTTGCTGATATATATTGGTTTCATTAACCCTTTGATTCATTCAATAGTAATAATAAATTATATAATACTTATATTTGAATTATTGTAGTGTTGGTGGTGTATAGGAATGTTCTTCCCCACCATTCATTTCTTCGATTGGCATCTTCGTATATATTTGGAAATAATTTTATTGATGGACTTATTTTCTAAACCCGAATAATATAATTTTCAACTTAATATAATTTCCATCATGATTATTACCATATTTTTAGCATTAATGAATATTTGTTTTCTTCTAATTTTGTTTTTTATTACATGAATTCCCTTAAAAATCCACTTTTTATCTGAATAAATATGAAAAAACTGAGAGTCTCAAATCTCATTTTCAATATTGAGAGGATTTAGATTTATTTACTCATATATATAAAACTATCTTATTGACAATGCATTTCAAATAATTGGTTTTAAGACACTAATTAAATGATTTTATTTGGTCAATGATAAAACCCAAATAGTAACATTAAAGTCACATAATTTTTTCATCATGAGTATCATTTTATTCATCATCATTCTATTTTATGTATAAGAATTATATCTTCATTTTAGCATATTGACTCTGGGAAATCGATTATAGAAAAATACGTTTTGAAACTCCTCCCATTTGATGAAGTTATGTTCTTCCTCTTACATAATATTCTTTTTAAGATTCCACCATTGATCATAATTACCTTTGAAATTATATAAAACTAAAAAGATTTTATTCTTTAATCCCTATAAAATGAAAAATATCTATCCTACTATAATGATCCACTTATTATTAATTAGTGGATTATAAGACTGATTAATTAATGGTTGATGTTGTAGCATGAAGGAATTAATGTTGATTTATTTATTCCATTTATTGTTTGGGAGATCATCATGATTAATGTTGTTTTTTGGTATATTGATAGATTTGGGGGAGCATAAACATATGTTTTTTCATTCTAGGTCCCAAAAAATTTGTTTTTTCATGAATATGGTCATTAAATTGGCAATAACATCAAGTTTTTAACATGATTACTCATGGTTCCAACCATTAAATCAAATAAAAATGTTTATTGTTAGTATAAATAAGTAATAATCTTAGTGAGAAACCATGTAATAAGGAAAATCTTTGTTAATATATTCTAAATTAGGAAACTTTCTTTCAAGAGATATAATTTTTGGTTCATCCTATATCACTATTGGTACATCATAGGGATTTTAGGTTCTATACACTTTTTCTTAATAACATAATCCATATAAATAACTAAACCATGTTATGATACAAACTATGATGATCTGATCATAACATACTTGAAAATTACATCATTTTAGATTAACATCCAATAAAAATCACAATAATTCATACACCATAACCAGATGTTTTTCCATCCATAGAGGTAATATACTTAATAAACTTATTTTTAAATAATATTCAATATCCCTTTAAATTTATATCACACATGGTACCAGTGTTGATATATCAAACATAACACTCAACATTATAATAAGGGGAAATTGAAGCATAAAAATGGGTGAGCTCAAACGATCGATAAGGATAAAAATGGGAGAAAAAAATACAAGTTTATAAGTAAACCTGAGATGAACATAAGGAAATTTAAACATAATCAAGTTACAGGATTATAACACATGAAAATCATACCCAAAAATTCACAGATCTTGTATCCTGAGTCATTCCATTAGGATATATAATTACATGAGAGATGAGTCATGAGAGAATCATCAACCACAAAATATAAGATTATAAAAAATGAATAATAATATAGAATAATATTATGAAACATATATAAGAATATAAAATCCTTTCCTTTGTCAAGTCTCACTAAAAAGACCAACATCACATATTGGATAAAGTCCCATAGTTGATTGGGTTCACACCCTATTTCCTTCAATCATTAGAGGACAACATCCCTTAATGGATTTTGTTAACCCACCAGTCCATTAATTGTTATGTTACAAGTTATATATCATTAATCAATTAATTATTGGTATATAATAAAACCACACATTAAATGACAATAAAGTATAATTTTTTATACCATAAGAACAAACAAACACTTATTATTCTTTCATAACTAAATTAAGACATAAAAAAGAAGCAGGTTTTATGAAAGGTTACATAAACTGTCATCATAATCCATCCAAGGAATGAAAGTGTTTTGTTTTATTATATGATTTCCTCATTAAATAATTATAGTCATTAAAGGATACTGACATTGTTGATAGATAATTTTATAATAGCATTAGAAATATTCTTTGAAAAAAGGAATAAAAATTCTTTTCTTTTGGTAACTTTTTAAAAATAACGAACTCAAAAAATATTGGGATTGTAATTTACTTTGAAAAAATATTAAAAAATGGAAATTAAAATTGATAACTAATAATTTTATTAATGGTAGAATAATGTGGTCATGTGGTAAAAATTTAAAAAAATTATATCTATACTATTTTACTAAAAGTCGAAAGTATACCATACAAAAATAGTTAAAAACATTCCTTTTAAAAAAATTGTAAATAATATCAAAGATAGTTAAAACTTACCTTCAAAAATAATTTATGTATGGATAATATCATTAGTGATATAAGTAATGTATACTGATGCAACGTCCTAGGCTCGAACAACCACCCGGACAATGCTAAATGAGTTGGGTGTTACTACCTTAGGCACACCTCCCCAAATTCCAATAGATTAAAACTAGAAGTGAAGGTGTAATAGATTTAGTGGGGAGGATATACCCTTAGGAAGGTGGAAAATAATGGTACTAGTCCAAGCATAAAATAAAATATTGAATTTCCAGAATCGAACCAAACCCACATAGTGGAAGGAAAATATGTAAAAATAAACAGTGGAATCAATACAGATAAACAACTGGAGATGAAAGTAGACATAGTAGCATACCATCCATAAACTGAAAGAACTACTAAAAAAATCATGCATCCATAGCAGGTCACACATGTCAATAAATATTAATGGCACCAATGGATAACCAACAATTACTATATATTAAAGTATGCATTATTTTACCAGAATGAATGTAAAACCAAGTAAAATCCATTTTGGAATGACCTCATGGTCAATACCATCTCAATGAAATAGCTAATACAATCTGTCTTCTGAAGCTAATATCTTTCCTACATGTAAATCCATAAGGTCTACACGCATTCTAAATATCCCGTGCAGGGTGTCAGAAAAATCTAAGTATGATACCACCCAATGGTGTTTTCCTAATATAAGTGTTTAAGAAGGAATGAATTTACAACGAAATCATTAAATAGTACGATTCAAAAATAAACATAAACACTATTAGTGCTCAAAATCCACCATGATGTGTCACCTGCTTCAACCAATACAAGAATCTCAGCCAAGTAACCCGACACCAAGCTCCTCCTCGCACCTTGTGTCTCAGGTATCGACATCCCATAGCCACACCCAAACAAAAGTAAATTGATGGAATAATGATGAATGTCCTCAAATAAGAAACCATAGGGACAATGATGTCTACCCTCCAATAAAGTACTCAGATGGATAGCAATGTCTACCCTAAAATAATGTGTCCCGACCCACGGATTCTATCACGGTGAGCTTTAGCTTTCAACCTGATAGCCTCATTACTATCATCAAGAGTCTCTTTTCCTTCTAGATGGCTTCCTACTACATGCACCCCCAAACCAATTGTACCTAAACAACAACTATCAGGGGCCTCTACCCACACAAGTGGTCAAAAATACACCATCACAGAGTCTCTATATGTTCACACTTCTCAAATAATGGGTGAGTGGAAATCACCAAAATAGTACCCAAGCCACAACATCTCTAGCACCTCATGCCCCTGAGACCATGTCAATCAGTATCTGATGTCCTTTCCATCCTAGTAACCCTTTCATGCCCAACTTGGAAGTCTCACTACCTCCATCCCAATGCCCATGACTTCTAATCCTGTGGTAAAAACCACAAAATGAAATTCATTTCAAGCCCAACCTATGATCATCATCACTCAAAAATATTTGGGCTGAACCCAACACAACCCAAAGGGGTTACAGTAAATGAAATTCATTAATTACATATATAATCAAAAGAATGATTTTTAAACAGTAAAAACAAATAAAACAGTTGGTATGCACTAACCAAGCATTGTCCCATACCACCTCCAAGGACATTAAATTATCTAACAATTCATATCATACCATAACAAAATAAACTTAGTAGTTTAAACAAAAAAATTAAATTTAACACATTTTTGGGTACCCAGGAAAAAGGACCCAATTGAGGAACAACCCATCTCAAGAAAAATAGGTAAAAGTGAATACCCAATAGCATCCCACAATTCTAATAATCAATTTATCATGAAACTATAGAATAAATAGGGTCCCACTCAAAATAACCAAATACTAGATAAAGTCCACGCCAGCAAAATTTCTACGAAAACACAAAATAAGGAATGAACCACCTTCCTCATATACATATGATGATCCTCTTATGGTAGCAACCATCAAGTCAGTCTATAATGTGGTAGATCTAAAAAAATAATCAAAACCGCTCAAACACCTATCACTCTTTTAAGAACAGAAATCAAAATGAATGGATCAAGAGGAATCAAGACCATACCAAGGGGGTTGCAATAGATCAAGTGGGATTTGAATCCGACCTCGGATGATGATACAAGATCAAAATGACCCCCCAACCACTTAAAGAAAGGATGTTATATCCAGAACCTCAAAACAAATCTGCTACCCATTTTATACAAAAAAAAGAAAACACCC
Source organism: Viscum album (assembly GCA_963277665.1). Taxonomy (NCBI): domain Eukaryota; kingdom Viridiplantae; phylum Streptophyta; class Magnoliopsida; order Santalales; family Viscaceae; genus Viscum; species Viscum album. The sequence continues at coordinate 2,014,514,803 of OY728130.1, read as the reverse complement.
AGCGTGCAGTTAGGAGTAAACACAGTATGGATTTATTAATTATTCACTTGGAAGACAATTTCCACCAACATACATTCCATATCTTTCTAATATAATTACATTTCATGTACTAGGTAGTACATGGTGTGTACTTGGTTTTTCTTTTCTTCCTCACCAACTTAACCACGCGCCATTTATATCCCTCACACGCGGAAAGACTACACGACATGTACATGGTGTGTACTTGGTCAAAAAATTCTACTCAGTTGACATTCACACACACCATGTCTGGAATCCACACACAACCAAGGGTACAGAGTGTGTACAAAGGAGTACACATCGTGTATCCCTAAAATTTAAAGAACTGCCCATTTTTCCCAGTTTTCTAAAAAAAGATAAAAAAATCAAAGAAAAAAACCCATACCTCAAAGGATGAATTAGGTTCTTACAAACTTACCCCTTAAAGAAAATCATCCTCAAATTTCCCTTCCAAAGGTGGTGATATAAAAATTTCAAGGAAAATATTAACCCAAAGACTAAATCAAACAATAGTCCGCTAACTTGTATTTGGACTCATGGTCCTCCTATGACACATCGTCTCTCTCACACCCCATCGGTTCTTATGTATAAATTCTAAATCCCAACATATCAAAACTGAATCAATGTTCGCCTCAAAGTGGTCCTACATCCCATGGATACTAAAAACAAACCTGGTTTCTTTCACCTAATGTAACCTAAATCCTCGATTCCCCGATGCCTGAGGAACATCATGTAACTTGCATCCCATGGATTCCCTGATTCCAACCTCCTCATACATATACATAAATATATAATGCATCTAATATGGTGCCAATACCACTGACAAGTATCTAGTCAGTCCACATATATCATGTGCACCTTGTTTACTTAAAAAGGAAATGACTAAAAAATCCTTTTTATAACAAGTCAACCAGAACTGATCATCGCCACACTCATGGTGTACCTCTAACCACCGTCAGCTCACCAGCATACTCAGCCACTAGCAGCTCTATAGCATGCACCTGGCCGATAAAACGGCTACCTGAAGCTTGTCTGCCCAGTGGTACTACACTAGTCACTGCCACTGACCCCTCAACTAGTTCCCACTGCCTTTACCATGTCCTCCACGTGCATTTGAAACTCGGATACCCTCTCCTAGTACCCGAACTGAACCAACTATAGATGCCATAGTCTATTCTGGTCCCTGATTTCTGATCGTCTGAGAAGGATTCCAGTAGAACCTCTCGATATGCCCAACCTGTCCACATTCCTATCACTCCTTTGGAGGCCTATTTTACTAAGTATAGATATACCCTAGGTTCCTACCTTGAAATCAGACCACTGCACAACTACCACATGGTGGTCTAGATTATTACTTTTCCTGATTACCCTAATGAAACTCATCCCAACCTCACTTCTTGTTATTTGAACCGTCACGTGAAGCTATTTACTAGCTCTAACACGATATATCCATAAAGTTTACATCTACTATGAGTGCCTGATTCACCAACTCTGAGAAAGAGGTCAGCCTAATGACGTTTACTTGCACCCAAATGGAGTGTCATAATCCATCTTTGAAGCACCTCACCCTTGATGTGTAATCACTTAACATACCTTTTGCAAAGTGAGAAAACTCAGTGTAAGTAGCTACATAGTTCATAACAGACATGTCACCTTGTTGAAGGCTCAAGAACACCCGAGATCTCTCTTCCCTCAGCGTTTCTAGGAAAAAGTGCTCGAAATACCTATCCTCATAGTCCTCCCATGCCATTTCTTCATGTCTATGAGCCTGAACCTGCACATCCCACCAACGCTTCACCGGTCCTCTCAGTATGTATGTCGCCATCTTGACCATCCACACTAGAGGCATCTAGAGCTTCTTGAAAATCATCTGCATGATCTCTATGGAGTTCTCAGCCACTTGTAGACCACCCTTATCCTAAAAAAATAGTTGGTGCTGCAAATGAAACCCCCACATTAGATATGAAATAGAGGGATATATACCCTATGCACCTCTGTTGATCGCCTATAGGACTCGTACCAGGCTAGATCGAAGATACTCGGCGATCTACGACCCAAATGCTGTGAAACCAGACAGTCACACTATCTACACTCGATCTTGAACCTCATCATGTCCCTGAGCCTGTACCTGCAGTGCATACTCTTATTTCCCCTCGGTGTTATGAACCTAATCATGCTCCTATGGAACTATACTGTCATACGACAGATGGTCCATCGAGTCATGTAAAAGAAACTCAATGAATAGAAAAAATGGTCATACAACCCACATATATAACTATATATATATAATGCAGATAAGGAAAGTAGTAAAAGGAAGTTCATAACTACTACCCTTACTCTTCCCCACCACAACCTTTCCCACGGTATCCCAACCTGATGACCTTCTTACCCACCCTCAATAGATCCAAGTATAAAAATTACCTCAGGCCATTTTAGTCCTAAAAAGCAACATTTCATCAAATTGATGACCTAGTCACCGAATCCGGGTGATAAAAAGAAGCTCAACCATAGTGTGTATGTAACAGCCCGAGATTTTATGAAAAATATTCTTTTTAATATTATTAATGTCTTGTGTTGTACGCTACACCAAAATGAGCTTCCACAACACGCATCTTTGACTTGACTTGCATTACACGCAATCGCAACCTTCCTCGATAGCGTGTGTAGTACGCAATACTGAGTTTCACGAAACAACGATATGCTATTAAAATATTATTAAAACTAGCCGTTATGAATAGTAATAACAACTTTTTAAATTTTAGAAATTTTATCTCTCAAAATGGACTTCATTTTTGGATTCGGAGTATCGAGTTTAGCCTAAGGTGAAATTTTGGTACTTTTCGGATAACTTTCATATTCTGATGAATAGTGAAAATTACTAAATTATAATTAAAAACAACTTTTTTAATCGAAATAATTAATAGTGATAAATTATTAATTTGAGTGGTTTTAAAATATATTTAGAATATATTTTTACAATTTAATACAATTTTGGTCATTGAATGTAATTTCACATTTAAACCAGACATAATCAAGTGTCAATCTTTTGATAGATATTGTTTCTTAAAAACACGCTATTTGTTTTAACAGTGGGATTTAATTATAAAATTAATTAATGAAACTTCTATGTTATGAATTTGGTAAAATAGACTTCATTTTTGAATTCCGAATATGAAATATAGCTTAGGATGAAATGTTGGCATTGTTCTGAAAACATCAATTTTTGATGAATAGTGAAACTACTAAGTGGTAGTTAAAAAAACTGAATTTTTCATAAAACTTAATTTTACCGCTTCTGTGAATGGAATTTCAAAAATCCGAGAGACACGGTTGATGTCAGTAAGTAAAATTTGGTTCAATGAGATGAAAATAATTTTTGGTGAATAGTTACTTTTTACTTTTATTTACCACGGTTAAAATTAAATAGGGTAATTAAGGGTAAGATTGATATTGATATTACCCTAACACATGTCCTAATTCTATTGGACAAGTGTATCTCGACCAAAAACAACATTAAGTGTAAAATATTATCATTTAGACCCACTTGGATTAGATTAGGACATTTATTATTATTTAATTCAAAGAATAGTTAAAAGAGTTAAAATCAAAGTTTATTTACTAAAACATTTTTAATATAGGGTTATACATAAGATAAATTCGATTGTAAATATTCATTAGAAATCTAAAACGATTTTCTACATGATGGTATTTTATTTATAAATTTTAGACATTAAATAATTTAATTTATTTATGACACAATTATGATTCAGTAATTATCGTATTTATGAAATATTGACATGATTGATGTTATAAACACCAAAATAAATGTAATTTGAGACTTTTTATGAATTCCACTAATTTTTTAGGTTACTATGATATATTAGTGTTGATGTAATCAACTTGTTTAGAACATATAATTCTTTTATGACTTTCACAAAAATCATATATCAAATAGTGTCAAAATTGACACAAAATAGTTTTTAAATAAAATATTATATTATTAATTGTTATTTTATTGGTAAAAATCTAAGGTTCGGCCAAATGACATAAATAAGGATATATATATTAATAATAAACAATTTGGGGTTCTTTTGGCATGTTATAGTAAGTGTATTAACCATATAGTGAAAGCAAACAAAAAGACACGGTAAAAGTTAAATTATTTAACTTAGAGTTAAATATTATTGATAAGGTTACAATAATACCCTAAACTTGTCTAAATCTTATTGGATGATAGTATTTCGACCCATCCCCAGATTAGCTTCGAAATAAGACCCTTTGGAACCATTATAAACCGATTTTGACTTTAATATAAAATAATATTTTGAGATATTCCTAAGGTGCCCCTCTCCTCCCTTATAAAAGGGAACCTCCTTCCCCTCCTCCTCACACAAATTTGAGCACTCAAGCTCGACCACACCCTGCCAAAATACCTTTTCCACTTCCCTAGAATAATCCTATAGGTCCTAATCTTCTTCAAAGACCAATCCTAGTTCCCTATGTGGAGGATTCAAAGAGGCGTTTCAAAGAAGAGGTAATATCCATTACCGAACTTTTCAATTTCTTTCTTCTTCAACTTATTATTCTTTAGATGTTTCATGACAAAGTAATAACATCAGTATTACTTACATACTGATATGTTATTATAAATATGAAACAACTCTAATTAACCTTCTATCCATCCTACGGAAAAAGGAAATCACCGCGCGTGCGTACGTACGGAATACCGTCTCCACGCCGTGGTGTAATCTATTTTCTGCCACCACCTTAATTGGATGGGTATAAAGGTGTAATGAGTAACTATATATGATTATTATAAATTGATATTGATACTGAAATAGTATACATACACTTCAACACAATTCCACGACCATGGGAACGATATCATCGCTTGTGCGTATGTACGTACTACTGTCTCCACGACGCGATGAGATTCATTCTCAATGATTAACCATTCATGAATGATTATAAAGTATATATAATAAGTACTAATGAAATATATGACCTAATAATAATACTGGAATTATTTATATTTATATGGATGTCATCTACTTAATTCCATTCAATTCAATAAGGAAACGAAAACAGCGTTCATGCGTACGTACGAACTACCGTCTCCATGAACGGTGTATTTATTTCCATTTACTGATTTATTATATATGTGTATTATGAATATATATATATAAATAATGTTTTATATTCTGGAATTAATTAATCATGATCTAAGTAATCATATGAATAATTACAAGTTAAAAACACGAACGACAAATGAGACAATTTTACCCAAAATGCTACTTTAACATGAATTTACAAAAGAACGAGTAATATAAATTCATAAGTGGACCATATATGATATAATGACAATTAATATGATTCTGGAATAAGTCAATAACATGATTTAAATCATTATACAGGAGTTTCGGACACATACAAAGCAAATCGGACCTAAGGTAAGGGAAAATATCACATTCTCATTTTTATCCGAGATTGTTTTTACTTTGGCATTTACTGGGGTGTATTTTATCATCCAAATTCATGTTCCCTCAATATGTAATATTGTTTCCATCCACTTAAAATAGGTTAAATCCAATTTTACCCTTTGGTGAGTTTTTAGTAAAGAATATGAAAGAAATCGTTTTTCGTTTTTTTCGTACGAGGTACTTTTTGACTTTTCCAACAAAAGTACGAAGAATGTTTTTTTTAACTTATACGGCATGAATGGATTTTCAAAACATTATTTATATGAAGCATCCTCTACAAGTTTTCAAGTTTATTTTTAATCGAATTCTTTTATTTTAAAGTCGTATGACATGTTATGAAAGGAAAAATGTTTTTGAAGTAGAGAGGATATTTTCCTCAAGAATGGAGTTCAAGTATTTTATCAAAATTATTTTCCATATAAGATAATAAGAGGGTTCTGTTTTTATCCCTATTATTACATAGATTTGATTATGTTGTGATGGAAATATTTTTAGGAATTCCTTTATCTTATATGAATTGTTTTATGATGTCATGTTGTTTAAGAATTCCATTTTTATTACATGGGTTACGCTATGATGTATGGTTTATGATTATGTGGCACACATAAGAAAGGATTAATTATAAGATGGGTGGGACCTATATCTCCCTCCAATGCATTGGGTAGAGATTTTATATCTCATGAGATAGACAGGGCTGGAACGGTAGGTTATACCTGTTCAGTGAAACAGGACTGAAATAAGGGTTACTCGATTCAGAAAGGGACTTTGTCCACTAAGATAGTCTTGGCAATGAGTCTTGACTAACAAGAAATTATTCTCTATGATTATGTGTGAATGAAACAAAGTTTCATGTTTTCAGTTATGATTATTGTGATTACATTTCTCTTCGATGATTTACCCCATGTTATGAAATTATGATATCTTTTGCAGGTTAATATTTCCAAAAGTTATGTGCTTATGTATATGATGTGATTGATATTTCTTTTGTTTACCCTTACTGAGCATTTGAGATCACCCTTTTATGTTATCTTTTCCCCAGGATATAAAGAATGGTTTTAGGTAAAAAAAAGGAAGATCTTTATGGGAGATTTTGAAGATCTTTCACCACAATTAGAAGATTATATTCCGAGTTTCCAAAGACACTAAACTATTACAATCCTTGTGTGTGTGTTTTTGTTATGTACTAAGTATTCCGCGAAAGTAATGTAATGTTCATGTACGTCAAGCTTCGGGTCTCTACAGTTGGTATCAGGGGAAAGGTTTAGTCAACCTTTGGAAACTAGGACGCGAAAACGTTAGTGAGATCCCTAGAGATATTTCTAAGGTATGTCTAGGGATGTCCCTATGTATAGGTATACATATAGGATATAGTCCTAGCACTACGGTAATGATCTTAGAATTTAACCTAAGATGTTAGATATTGAAGTTACTTCCCCTTTATTATGATTTTTTCATCTCACACTATTTTTTTTGGGTTTTAGAAAACGGCTGGAATCAAGATGATTCACGATAATGGAGGATATGATGGACAATGGAATGATATTCTTCATAATGAAATGGGATTTGGAAGTCCAAACATCATTATTATGCCGAATCAGCAATCTCATAATATGATCAATAAAGTAAAATTTGGTAAGTTTCCTGACTCGGCTAATAAGAGAAAGATGGAGTTTCATGATGATCATAGAGGAAAGAAAGTTCTATTTCCCCTATGTAAATCATGTGGGAAGAGGCATCAAGGAGAATGTTACAAAGGAACTGGAAGATGCTTTGGGTGTGGAAAAGAAGGACACAAAGCAAGTAAGTGCAAAGGAAAAGGTTCAGTTAACCCCATGGATGAGGATAATGGTATTGCTACGACATCAACAATGGTTAAATGTTTTAAATGTGGAATGTACGAGCATTATGCAAACCAATTCCCTAAGGGAAAGTCTCATGTAGATAATTAGTATGGTCGTATGAGAAGTATTTATGTGGATGATGATGAAGAGACTACAAATGATATGTGAGATGAAAGAATTGTTGAAGCTCGGTCAATGGTTTAAGAATGTAGTGAAATGATTACATGTTTATCATGAGTAATGTTGTATAAGTAATCTCATTATACTATGGAATAAAGAGACATCAAAGGATTGTTACACTGTTGTCTTTCATTGAGTTTTGAAAGTGTATGATTAATGTTACCAGTATCCATGAAAGGTTATTCAGATACTTTTGGAACGTAGATGATATGCGCATAATGAAGGGATAAAGAGAATCTAATATGTTTGATAGTATTCATGAGCTCATGATTGATATAAGGACTATGTGATATCATGGTTTGAGTATATAGAATTTTGAGGATTTTGGTATGTGGAAAGTGTTAACTTTAAACTGCATTCATGTTTTCACTAAGGTATTGAAGAGAATACATGATTAAGGACTTTGAATGTTTAGAATGTGACCAACAAGACATATCTTATGGGGATCAACGATGGTATTAAATCTCTGGTAATTGTTTTCACTATATTATGAGAGTGGACTGCAGTATTATGGGTAAGCCTAAAGATTGGAATGGATTATGTTGGAATAAGTTAGTATTGTTTAAGGATAGAAGTTTTTTTTCGATATTATTGATAGGATGTTATAGTAATGTAGTTTTAGAAAAAGGACAACCTGCAGGACGGGCGACAGCCCATCGCGTCGGACATGGCTATGGGAATCGAACCCACAACCGAAGTGCGACTGGCCTTTATCGCCTACCACTGGCCTACAGGAAGTCCCTGTATAATAGAAACTAGTTTTATTATATTAAGAAGTATGATATATGAAGTATAAGTCCATTTTAGGAACCATATATGATTAATCTCACTATATATCGACTTATGTATATAATTTTTGCTAACGTTTTGTTTGAGACAGATGGAATGACCCGTCATTTTATCACATGATCTGCTAACACTTCACGAATAACAAATTCAACTTCATTTATTTAAGAGATGAAGTGGAAATTGTTTAAGGCACGAACAACAGTGAGATTGTACCAAAATAAAGTAATTATTTATTCTAATTCAAATTCTTTAACTTTAGGGAAATGATCTTGAAAACCAAAAATGTTGTCCTAGTGATCCTATATCTGATGAATCAGATGGTACCTTAGATCATCACAAATTTATGGCTTTGTGATTGCTGGCTTCTCCATAGCCATGTTCTCTACCACTCTCCATCAGAACATGATGGTTAGATTTCTCTTCCATATCCATATTTTCACCTATGTGGAAACCCATTGATTAGTTTATTTGGGTAACCGTTACGTTTCGTACTTTTGTTTTTAAAGATTGGTTTTGATATTCCTTTTTACAATGTGGGTTTCTATTAAAGACACTTTCAAATAGTAAACCATTTATAACCCCGACGAATTTCGAGGGCGAAATTCATTTTAAGGGGGGTAGAATGTAACAGCCCGAGATTTTATGAAAAATATTCTTTTTAATTTTATTAATGTCTTGTGTTGTACGCTACACCAAAATGAGCTGGCACAACATGCATCTTTGACTTGACTTGCATTACACGCAATCGCAACCTTCCTCGATAGCGTGTGTAGTACGCAATACTGAGTTTCACGAAACAACGATATGCTATTAAAATATTATTAAAACTAGCCGTTATGAATAGTAATAACCACTTTTTAAATTTTAGAAATTTTATCTCTCAAAATGGACTTCATTTTTGGATTCGGAGTATCGAGTTTAGCCTAAGGTGAAATTTTGGTACTTTTCGGATAACTTTCATATTCTGATGAATAGTGAAAATTACTAAATTATAATTAAAAACAACTTTTTTAATCGAAATAATTAATAGTGATAAATAATCAATTTGAGTGGTTTTAAAATATATTTAGAATATATTTTTACAATTTAATACAATTTTGGTCATTGAATGTAATTTCACATTTAAACCAGACATAATCAAGTGTCAATCTTTTGATAGATATTGTTTCTTAAAAACACGCTATTTGTTTTAACAGCGGGATTTAATTATAAAATTAATTAATGCAACTTATATGTTATGAATTTGGTAAAATAGACTTCATTTTTGAATTCCGAATATGAAATATAGCTTAGGATGAAATTTTGGCATTGTTCTGAAAACATCAATTTTTGATGAATAGTGAAACTACTAAGTGGTAGTTAAAAAAACTGAATTTTTCATAAAACTTAATTTTTCATAAAACTTAATTTTACCGCTTCTGTGAATGGAATTTCAAAAATACAAGAGACACGGTTGATGTCAATAAGTAAAATGTGGTTCAATGAGATGAAAATTATTTTTGGTGAATAGTAACTTTTTACTTTTATTTACCACGGTTAAAAGTAAATAGGGTAATTAAGGGTAATATTGATATTGATATTACCCTAACACATGTCCTAATTCTATTGGACAAGTTTATCTCGACCAAAAACAACCTTAAGTGTAAAATATTATCATTTACACCCACTTGGATTAGATTAGGACATTTATTATTATTTAATTCAAAGAATAGTTAAAAGAGTTAAAATCAAAGTTTATTTACTAAAACATTTTTAATATAGGGTTATACATAAGATAAATTCGATTGTAAATATTCATTAGAAAGATAAAACGCTTTCCTACATTATGGTATTTTATTTATAATTTTTAGACATTAAATAATATAATTTATTTATGACACAATTATGATTCAGTAATTATCTTATTTATGAAATATTGACATGATTGATGTTATAAACACCTAAATAAATGTAATTTTAGACTTTTTATGAATTACACTAATTTTATAGGTTACTATGATATATTAGTGTTGATTTAATCAACTTGGTTCGAACATATAATTCTTTTATGACTTTCACAAAAATCATATATCAAATAGTGTCAAAATTGACACAAAATAGTTTTTAAATCAAATATTATATTATTAATTGTTATTTTATTGGTAAAAATCTAAGGTTCGGAAATATGACTTAGATAAGGATATATATATTAATAATAAACAATTTGTGGTTCTTTTGGCATGTTATAGTAAGTGTATTAACCATATAGTGAAAGAAAACAAAAAGACACGGTAAAAGTTAAATTATTTAACTTAGAGTTAAATCTTATTGATAAGGTTAAAATAATACCCTAAACTTGTATAAATCTTATTGGTTGATAGGGTTTCGACCCATCCCCACTTTATCTTTGAAATAAGACCATTTGGAACCATTATAAACCGATTTTGACTTTAATATAAAATAATATTTTGAGATATTCCTAAGGTGCCCCTCTCCTCCCTTATAAAAGGGCACCTCCTTCCCCTCTTCCTCACACCAATTTGAGCACTCAAGCTCGACCAACCCCTGCCAAAATACCTTCTCCACTTCCCTAGAATAATACTAGAGGTCCTAATCTTCTTCAAAGACCAATCTTAGTTCCCTAAGTGGAGGATTCAAAGAGGCGTTTCAAAGAAGAGGTAATATACATTACCGATCTTTTCAATTTCTTTCTTCTTCAACTTCTTCTTCTTTAGTTGTTTCATGACAAAGTAATAACATCAGTGTTACTTACATACTGATATGTTATTAAAAATATTAAACAACTCTAATTAACTTTCTATCCATCCAACAGAAAAAGGAAATCACCGCGCGTGCGTACGTACAGAATACCGTCTCCACGCCGTGGTGTAATCTATTTTCTGCCACCACCTTAATTGGATGGGTATAAAGGTGTAATGAGTAACTATATATGATTATTATAAATTGATATTGATACTGAAATAGTATACATACACTTCAACACAATTCCACGACCATGGGAACGATATCATTGCTCGTGCGTACGTACGAACTACCGTCTCCACGACGCGATGAGATTCATTCTCAATGATTAACCATTCATGAATGATTATAAAGTATATATAATAAGTACTAATGAAATATATGACCTAATAATAATACTATAATTATTTATATTTATATATATGTTATCTACTTAATTCCATTTAATTCAATAAGGAAACGAAAACAGCGTTCATGCGTACGTACGGACTACCATCTCCATGAACGATGTATTTCTTTCCATTTACTGATTTATTATATATGTGTATTATGAATATATATATATATAAATCATGTTTTATATTCTGGAATTAAGTAATCATGATCTAAGTAATCATATGAATAATTACAAGTTAAAAATACGAACGACAAATGAGACAATTTTACCCAAAATGCTACTTTAACATGAATTTACAAAAGAACGGGTAATATAAATTCATAAGTGGACCATATATGATATAATAACAATGAATATGATTCTGGAATAAGTCAATAACATGATTTAAATCATTATACAGGAGTTTCGGACACGTACAAAGCAAGTCGGACCTAAGGTAAGGGAAAATATCACAATCTCATTTTTATCCGAGATTGTTTTTACTTTGGAATTTACTGGGGTGTATTTTATCATCCAAATCCATGTTCCCTCAATATGTAATATTGTTTCCATCCACTTAAAATTGGTTAAATCCAATTTTACACTTTGGTGAGTTTTTAGTAAAGAATATGAAAGGAATCTTTTTTTGTTTTTTTCGTACGAGGTACTTTTTGACTTTTCTGACAAAAGTGCGAAGAATGTTTTTTTAACTTATACGGCATGAATGGATTTTTAAAACATTATTTCTAAGAAGATTCCTTTACAAGTTTTCAAGTTTATTTTTAATCGACTTCTTTTATTTTAAAGTCGTATGACATGTTATGAAAGGAAAAATGTTTTTGAAGTAGAGAGGATATTTTCCTCAAGAATGGAGTTCAAGTATTTTATCAAAATTATTTTCCATATAAGATAATAAGAGGGTTCTGTTTTTATCCCTATTATTACATGGATTTGATTATGTTGTGATGGAAATATTTTTAGGAATTCCTTTATCTTATATGAATTGTTTTATGATGTCATGTTGTTTAAGAATTCCATTTTTATTACATGGGTTACGCTATGATGTATGGTTTATGATTATGTGGCACACATAAGAAAGTATTCATTATAAGATGGGTGGTACCTATATCTCCCTCCAATGCATTGGGTAAAGATTTTATATCTCATGAGATAGACAGGGCTGAAATGGTAGGTTATACCGGTTCAGTGAAACAGGACTGAAACGAGGGTTACTCGATTCAGAAAGGGACTTTGTCCACTAAGATAGTCTTGGCAATGAGTCTTGACTAACAAGAAATCATTCTCTATGATTATGTGTGAATGCCACAAAGTTTCATGTTTTAAGTAATGATTATTGTGATTACATTTCACTGCCATGATTTACCCCATGTTATAAAATTATGATCTCTTTTGCAGGTTAAGATTTCCAAAAGTTATGTGCTTATGTATATGATGTGATTGATATTTCTTTTGTTTACCCTTACTGAGCATTTGAGCTCACCCATTTATGTTTTCTTTTCAACAGGATATAAAGAAAGGTTTTAGGTAAAAAAAATGAAGATCTTTATGGGAGATTTTGAAGATCTTTCACCACGATTAGAAGATTATATTCTGAGTTTCCAAAGACACTAAACTATTACGATCCTTGTGTGTGTGTTTTTGTTATGTACTAAGTATTCCGCGAAAGTAATGTAATGTTCATGTACGTCAGGCTTCGGGTCTCCACAGTGTACCTCCTCATACAAGAGATATTCCCCAAATCTCCTACCACATGAAATTCAAAATGCATAAAGCATGGCATAATACATTGAAATTATAACATGTTTCCCAATCTTATTGGCATGAGAGGGTGGAGGAATGCTACTTGGCATTTATTAGTATTCCCAAGGTGACAAAGGCTGAAAATTGATTCCAAGGTATTCGAGAATAAATTGGGGAATTATTTTCCCTTAAGAAAAACCAACCAACCAAACAATCCCCAACTACCTAATGCATGTCAACAAAAAAAACCAAACTCATACATTACCAAGAAAGAAATCAAACTATTCCATTACAATCCCACATTCCAAATACAACTATCCATAAACCAGAGTACCTAGTGGAAGATTACACAACAAGGCCCAAAAGAAAAAAGGACACCACATATAGCTTGACACCATGATCCATGATCTAAGAACCACAAAATCACTCAAGATTCATGTCAAACATTTATAAAAATGAGAAGTTTTACCCCTACCTATGTCCTGGAATACAAAATTTGAAAAAGTACCAAAGTTCCAAAGTAGGGGTGAGTACTAATACTCTATAAGGTTTTCCACAAATGAATTTCATACACAAATCACTGGGATAAAAATGTTAATAAATATATATCAAATAGTTTATATATAACATTCAATAGTGCAATAACATTCCACAAGACAAACAACCCTTACCAAGCTACCTTTTTCCCATACCATGCAACCCAAGGGAAATATAAACAACTATTCCATAAGCCATCTCACCATTTCACAATAGATCAACAAACTCAATATTTAAAAACAACACACAACCAGGAAACCATTATGGTGGGACTGCCACCCATCCCGTTCATTCCATTCTCAACTAGAGGTAATTCTTGACCACTACCGTTAATGGGTGTTCTTCCGACCACTATCCATCACATTTTATAGTGAGACTCGCTACAAACTTTTACATTTCATTTCAAAATTCCACAACCAAAGATATAACCCACCGAGGCCACAACATCTTGAAAATAACATTTTCCATAACATGCCAAACCACTCAAATAAATCACCCATTTATTGAAACCACCCATAGAAACATTTTCCATGCAAAAAAACCCGATTCAATAAAACAACTTCTTTCTTGAAAACCGTTTTGATAAACCATATCCCAGACCCAATAAATGAATTTATTTTTGAAATCTACATTTTAAAAATTAATATGAAGAGATTTCAACCATACAACCCCTTTTCCCCAAAAAATCTAAGAAACATGACCAAAAGGATTTATAACCAATTTGGGAGGTCAAAATCACAATTAATTTCAATTAAAAAATAATTAATTATAACCAAAACCACTAGTTCTACACATGTGGATTCGATATAGAAGCCCCCTACATTTAGGGTTTTGATGAATTCAACCATCAAGAAACCGTGCCCCAAATCTGGAAAGGGCACCACCGAAACCATTCTAGATCTCCTTTCCTAACATCCACAGGCCTTTAAATAAACAATAAAGGTAGACAGAACCCCAGATGTATATGAAATGGATGAATATCTAGAAAAATAAGAAAGGGGGAAGATTATATCTAGAGGAAATCAAAGAGAAACGAAGAGAAGATACTTCACTAGAAGAAACCACCTTCAAAACAGCTTGAAAGTCCTTTGAATAGCTTCATAAATGAGTGGAATAGCCCCTCCAAACCCTGAGAACCAAAAATCACGAGTGAGGCTCGAGTGGGAGAGATTTGAAGTGAAATATGATAAGACTGAGGTAACCCATATTTAAAAACCCTATTATATGTGGTAGAACAGTTAGCCAGCACAATTTGGAAAATGGTGCACTAACATGGAAACACTACTCTCTTGAGATAAGGGGTCCGCACATTTGCCTCACACGGTTGGGAAAACTCTGCACAGGTCATGTGATGCCTACTTTCTCCCCCTACATGGTTTCTTATAGAACCCACGTAGTTTTCCCTAACCATGCTCAAACTATTCACCCTTAGAGTATCCCCCAAACTTATTAAATACCCTTACATAATCTTCCAATATCTTCCCAAACCATCCCAATAACATTAACCACATAAAAAATCCTAAAAAAGGATACATACCTCAATCTAGGGGTGCTAAATTCTCCTAAACACTAAACTTTCTGTCATTAGAAAGTAGATAACAATTGCTTTGATGAAAGAGCTCGAGCCATTTCCCAGCCATCTCTTTCTGCCTCTCCCAAGTATCCTCTTGAATCTGACTATTCTTCTACAAAATGAAAACAAAACCAATGATTTTACACCACAATACATTCTCTTGCCTATCCATAATTCTCACTAGCATGTGAACCAAGAAAACATCTAGTTCTGTCTCAACATGATCCCAATGAGTCACATGGTCATGATCCAGCTGATAGTTTTTCATCTACAACCCATGAAACACATTGTGCACCACACTAAACCATGGTGGAAAAGACAAATGATAAGTCACCTCTACAATTCTCTCTGGTATCTCAAAAGGCTTAATATACCTCAGAGATAACAAAAACTTCTTTCTAAACTAATGATGTCCCAAGCTGGGAGAGATTCTAAAAAACACATGATCACCAACCTCGAAAGACAATGGTCATCGACGATGATCCACATATGATTTCTAATGACATTGAGCTATATCCATCCTCTTCCTGATCATCTTTTGTTTTCTCCACAGTCTCTTGGACAAGGCTCGGTCCAATCATCAACGTCTCACCCATTTCCACCCAACATAATGGGGAACGACATAGGTGCCCATGAAATGCCTCAAACAGAGCCATATGTATCAAGGTATGATAACTTATATTATAGGATAACTGAACCAAAAATAAGTGATCATTTAATGAACCACAGAAATCCATCCCACAAGCCCTTAACATATCCTCCAATGTTTGTATCGTTCTCTCGGATTGGCCATCCATATGAGGATGACACACCATGATCATCGTTAACTGTGTCCCAATGGTTTTCTGTAAGGATTTATAGAAATGAGATGTGAACCTCATATCTCTATCTAATACAATAGAAACTAGAACACTATGCCTTTTTACCACCTCCTGGATACAAATTTCTGATAGATCCTCCACCGTATGAGATTTATGAATCAGGATGAAATGGGACGACTTTGGGCGCCAATACAGAATCACCCATATAAAATCGTGTTTCCTGACCATTCTTGGGAGACCCGTCACAAAATCCATTTCTATTTGCTACCATTTCCACACTGGGATAGGTAAATACTTCAACATTGCTACTAGCCAGTGATTCTCTACTTGAATTTTTGAAAAGTCAACCATCTCGAGGCAAACACAACCACATCCCTTTTCATACTAGCCCACCAAAACTACACCTTCAAAACCTTGTACATTTTCTGAATTCTACGATGGACATCCCACCTAAAATAATGGTAATGCTTGAGAATTTCCTTTAGATAATCCACTAGTACCACCATACGATTTTGAAAACATAATAATGAATTCCAATACAATTACTAGTTCTCAATGGTCTCCCCACCATTGAGTTTTGACCTTATCTACACAGAACCTGAATCATATGCCAGTGCCGCTTTAACCAAACCAGTCAAGTTAGGAACCAAATAAACTGGAAAGAAGACCGCTCTACCACCCTGGTCCTCACATTCCAACCACACATTGACTATAACTGATATCAACTGCCACTGATTTGATGCCTACTTCACCACTTGAGCATATGATTTCTTAATTAATGCATCAGTCAAAAAATTTACATTAACCAGTGTACATTAAGTCAAAATCAAACATCTATAGATATTCCATCCATCTCCATTTCCTCATGTTCAAATATCCATATGAGAAAATATTCTTTAAGATCTTATGGTCGGTAAACACTACAAATATCTCACCAATAAGATAATGATACCACATTTTTAATGAATGAATTACTATTGCTTACTCTAAATCATGTGTTGTGTAGTTCATCTCAAGAAACCTGAATTGAAGTGAGGTATAAACAACCACAAGACCCCACTTCATGAGAATACAACCCAACCCTGATCACGTTGTGGGACAATACAACACGTACCCTTTCCCAGATTCTGGAAAAACCATGATTGGTGCTAATGTAAGGAGACCCTTTAGCTCTTTAAAAAAATTCTATCCCTATTCATCCCATTTCAATGGGATATTATTCCTTGTCAAATTTATAATTGATGAATCCAATCATGATAAATCAGGAAAAAAATGTCGATAATACCCAAATATACTAGGGAAGGTCTTTATCTCGAAAACATTCTTTTGAGGTTTCCATGAGATATCAACCTCTATTTATTTTGGATTAACTGAAACATTTTTCTCAGAACTAACATTACCATGAAAACAAACATTCTATATCCAAAAGTCACACATTGACAATTTGGCATACAACTGATGATACCTCAATATATCCAACACTATCTCCAAGTGATTATCATGCTCCACCCTTGTAATTGATTTCACTAGTATATCATCCAAAAATACCCCAATAAGAGAATCTAGATATCTCTGAAATATATGATTCATCAATGCCATAAACACTACCGGGGCATTCATTAGACCAATAGATATAACCACATACTCATAATGGCCATATTTACTTCTGAAAGCTGTTTTCAGAATATCCTCCTTCCCCACCCATAATTGGGGATATCCTAAACAAAATTAAATATTGTATAACCACTGAGCTCCCCTCAACTGGTCAAAAAATTCATCAATTCTTATAAGTGGATATTGGTACTTTATCATAAACCCGATTAAGCCTAAGACAATCAACACATGGTAGTAAGGTTCCAATAGCCATTTTGACAAACATAGCCGATGATTCCCACAGAGATGTGATCAACTAGATGAACCCTTTATTTTTAACTCTTCCAATTTTCTCCATTAATTATAGAAATTTTGTTGGTTCCCTTTGGTAAGAAGAAAGGGAGATAGGAATGGTCCCCAAAAGAAGACCAACCGTAAACTTGAATTTTTTCATAGGTGGAAACCGTAAGAATTATTTGGGAAATAAATTGATAAACCGATCCACAACAGCTGGAAGAAGAATATTCTCACCACCTTCCACCAATTCCATCAAAAAGGCCTCTAACTGATATGAGATAGTGCCAGTATTTGGTGCCAAAAATCTATTTCACCCAACTTTTCACTCTTCTCCCCTCTATAGTGATGTCGAATGCCATCCTACATCACAAAACTGACTATTCACGCATAGTAATCGATGTGGGATCTAAATATTGTCAACAAATCCATTCCAAGGATAATATCATAATCATATATCTTTCGCACTGATAAATCCCACATCAATTTGATGCAACCTACAATTAAACAATAGCCTCAACATAGGAAGGCTCGACACTCTCTTTGACCTAGAGGAGTTTGTAGTTTCAAAATAGAATGAATCATTTCCATGTGTAAACCCAAAAAATTAAGGATGTGAGATGAAATAAAATAAAGCGATGTACTCATATCAAACAAATCTTGCATGAATGTTGAATTTAAAAGAACGATACATCATATCATGTATGGTCCTAAATAATAATCCATCATTACCTACTCAGCTCCAAACAACTGCTTACTTGACACACTCTGCTTCTTGTTACCCTAATGAGGTGTCATGGTATTCCATGAATCACTATGGAACACATTACTCTACTGCCGTGGTGAATGTTCCTGCCCCCGTCCCATGAAGGCATAAGAGTCCTTTGACCCCTGAGGTGTTTCACAGACACCCGACCTTGAAGCATTCTGACAAAAACGCTTTAGATGCCCCAGTTGCTTACAATTATGACATGATCGAGGTTGTTCCACACAATATGGAATGATTTAGCTTGTATAGACACACTAAAAACATCTTAGATTAATTATAGGCTTTGGAGGATGATTCACTGATCCTGCCATCAGATTCTGAGTCATACTCTATACCTAGAAATAAGTTTCCCTCTTATGCATCAATCTAGTATTCGAGTTCCCACTATTACCTATTGGTACAAACATAATTCCCCCTCTAATATCCCCCAAAAGATCTTCCTATACCATCGTATCTCTATTCCCCATTTTTGTGTAATCATCTATTCATAGCACTAATATCTTGGAACAAATATACTACATCAAACCAGCTTCAAAAACTCATGCCCTCAACGATGTACTACCCACCACCTCGGGTGGAAACTTCAATATCTTCATAAACATAAATGCATATTCGGTCACCATTATGTTCCTTTGATTCAAACTAAAGAAATCCATTGTATGCCGAATTCTAAACGTATGAGGGTATATGTTTTTATTAAACAATTCCTCAAACCCCTCCCATGTCAAAATTTGGCCCATCCCAGCTTAGACCTCCAGCTCCCACCATTGAATGACAATAGCTTCTGACATGTACGTGGAAGGTTTCAATTTTAGCTCTACCAGTGTTACCATGAAGTAAAATATCTGATTCATCCTCTTCATCCATGCTTTAGCCATGTTTCTATCTGAATCACCTCTAAAGATGGGTGGATTCTTCCTTCGAAACTAAACCGCATGATCCAAATGCCTTAGTTCATCCACATTATTCGCACTTCACACTTCTTGTAAAGACTTCAATATACATTGCACTATCTACTAGTTCACCTGAGGCTCAGGTGAAACCACATTTTCAGTAGCTTCGTCAGGTTGGTCTCTACGATGCATACCCTCTACAATTACTATCAATATAAAAACAACCATAAGTCTCACTCCCTTAACATGGAAGGTGTACTGTTTTCAAATTCTATTAAATAAAAACATTCAAAACCAGGATTTTCACAAATTTTCATTTCTCATATTGAAATATTTTAAAAAAGCAACCATGTTTTGAAAATCAACCCATTTTCAAAATACCAAAAATTTCCATGTTTCAAATCCTCTTGTTTTGAAATAAAATTCAGATTTTCCACACATTCATATCACCCATTTATCATTATACTCCAATGAAATATGCATCCTAGTGGGAAGTCATTATGACCTTGAATTTCATACTCATATCATTGGATACACCCACAACAATGAGATTTTAAATGCCTATATGTGTCTCCAAATACCTATGTACCAAACTCCCAGGTAACATGAAGTTTAGCATAAAATCCATAACTGTGTCCTTTTATGCAATACATTCAATGTTCTGAAAATCCTCTACCTTTATACCATCCTGAATCAAGGAATATGCCAAGAACAAATATCAACACCAAAGCCATAATCAACACCATGGATTGAAAAACTACTCTCACATGAATGCTAAGGACAAAAGAAACTGATACCATTGGTAACATCCCACCCCATATCATTGGATTTAGAGGTCAGAGGAATGCTACTTTATCTTAAGCGCTGTTCCCAAGGTGTCAAAGTCTGGAAATAAATGCCAAGGGATTCGAGAATAAATTTTTGAACGATTTTAACTTAGTAAAATCCAACCAGACAAACAATCCACAACTACATGATGCTTTTCAACAAAACAACCAATCTCATACATTACCAATAAGGCAACCAAACTATTTCATAACAATCCCACATTCCGAATACAACCATTTAAAAAACCAGAGTACCAAGCGAAAGACTACACAACAAGGCACCAATAAAAAAAGGACACCACCCATAGCTCCACACCATGATCTATGCTCCATGAACCACAACATCACCCACGCTTCACGCCGAACTGCTAAAAAAATGAGAAGATTTACTCTTAACTGTGTCTTATAATACTACATATCCAAAATCAAAAAAGTACCAAAGAAGGGGGTGAGTAATAATACTCATAAGGTTTTCCCAAAATTACATACCTATACACTTCAATAGGATAAACCTGTTAGAAAATTTATATGTAACAGTTTATATAAAACATTCAACAGTGCAATAAATTTGAAAAATAAAAACACACCCTTATCGAGACACCTTTTCCCCAAACCATGAAACCCAAGGAAAATCCAAAAAACTAGACTATAATCCATCTCACCATTTCACATTAGCACAAAAATTATATATTTTCAAAACAACACACAACAAGGAAACCATTTGGCGGGCTTCCTCCCATCCTGTTCACCCCACTCTCAATTAGTGGTGCTTCCCAACAACTACCCTTAATGGTGATTCTTATGACCACAATCCATCACCTTTTATAGTGAGACTTCCCACCCACATTAACATCTCATTTAAACACGACACTACCAAACATATAACCCACCAAGTCCACAACAACATGGAAATAACCATTTCAATAACATACCAAACAACTTAAAATATTTTCCATGACAAAACCCTGATTTAATAAAAAAACTCTTTATTAAAAACAATTTTGATAAACCATTTCCTTGACCCAAGCCAAGAAAGAAATTTAAAAATCTAATCTTTAAAATTTAACAACAATAACATTCAACTGTACAACCCTCTTTCCCCAAAAATCCACAAAACATGACCATATGGATTTCTATACCATTTTCCACATCAAAATAACAATTAATTTCATACCAAAAAAATTAATTATGACCAAAACAAGTAGTTCTAACCAAGTGGAGTCGAGAGAGAAGCCAACTACATTTAGGGATATGGTGAATTCAACCCACAAGAAACCACACCCCAAATCCGGCAAATTCCCCACCAAAACTGTTCTAGATCCCCTTCCCTAACACCCAAAAGCCTTAAAATCAACACTCATGGTAGCCACAAACCTATATCTACATGAAACAGAAATATATCAAAGAAATAGAGAAAGGGAGAAGAGTAGATCTAGAGGAAACCAAATAGAAACTAAGATATAAGACTTAATCTAGAGAAACTACCATCAAACTTCCTTGAAACCACTTTGAATCACTTCCAAAATGAGTGGAAGAGCCCCTCAAACCCCTTAGAACCGAAAATACAGACTGATTCATGAGTGGGAGAGAATTGGATTGAAATCGGTTATGCCAAAGGGAACCAAAATTTAACAACCCATTTTTAAGTGGCCACATGGTTAGCCCACACATTTTTGAAAACCATTGTGCTAACCATGTACACTCCATTGTCTCGAGAGAAGGGGTCTACATGGTTACCTCACATAGTTTTTTAAACTATGCGTAAGCCGTCCAAAGCCTACTATGTCCCCTACACAGTTTTCTTGGAGAACCCACATGGTTTCCCCTAACAATTATCAAATAGTGCTCCCTTAGAAAATCATCCAAACATATTCAAAACCCTTAAAAACTCTCCCAACATCTTCCCATCTCATCCAAAGAACAATGAACACATGAAAAGGAATAAAAAGGCTATATACCTCAAACCGTGGGTGCTACAATAATAAAATCGCAATTCTATCAGGAATTTCACCTATCACAATTAAAAATCTTCCAAAACATGGAATATGATATTATTCACATGTTATTTTCACTTCACAAATCATATGCGCATTTATAAAATTGAAATACCCTAAAAATGTGCCTATCAAAAAAATTCCAAGAAAACTCGCCTTTCCATACAGATCCATGGTCTAATTATCCCTTAACTCACTGGGTCAAGGTTCACAAATCACAATACATAACATCACAAAAAAATGATCAACCAAGGTGGATATCAAATAAACAATAATTTGAGCAAAAGTAAGACAACAATTTCCACCCAAGGTAACATGGTCTATCCCTCGTACCTCAGGCAGCAGGCACCCAAGCACATGCTAGAAACCTAGTTCTAGTAACAACCTATCTCCAGTCTACCATATCCCAAATATTAGACCAGTAATAATAAAAAGAGAATTATTAATCACATTATTAGATATAAAAATACTATTACTAAATCTCTGTAAAGAACTCCTATGATACCACTTTGTAACATCCCCTACCCAAATAGCCACCCGAACAGTGCTAAATGGGTCAGGTGTTACTACATTTGGTGCACCTCACCGAATGCCAAAGTCTGTCGACTAGCAGCGAGGGTGTAATAGGTATAGTGGGGAGGCTATACCCTCTAGAAAGAGGAATATAATGGTACTGGTCCAAGAATAATATAAAATTGTGACTCTTCAGACTTGAACATGACCCTCATAATGGAAGCACAATCAATAGCAATAAACAGAGAAATCAAAATAGATAAACAACTGCAGTGGGAAGTAAAGAAGGAATTATACCATCAATAAATTTCAACAACTACTAAACAACAATCATGCATCCATAGCAAGTCATACATGTAAATATATATAAATGGATCCAATTTATAACCAACAATTGATACATATTAAAGTAGGAATGATGATACCTAAAATTATGTAAAACCAAATAAACTCCATCTTGGAATGACCTCGATGTCTATACCATCTCTATGAACTGGTTACTACGATATAGATCCGGAAGTTGATCTCTTTTCTGCATGTAAATCCATAAAGTCTACACGCATCCTTTAGGGCCTTTGCAGGGTGTGAGACAAATCTCAATAGGATGCCACTTAATGGTGCATTCCTAATATAAGTGTTTAAGAATTCATGAAATTATAAGGAAAGAATTAAACAGTATGATTCACAAATAAAAATAAACTCCACTAGTGTTTAGTTGATACCATGAAGAGTCACCTACTTTTGGCCAACCCTGGAATCTCATTCAAGTAACCCAACACTGTGTTTCTACTGAAACCCCGTGTCCCAAGTACCGACATCCCTAAGGCTCAACTAAACAAAATTAACTTGAAGGAAAATGATAACATTCCTCAAATAAGTAACCAGAGGGACAAAAATGTCTACCCCCAAATAAAGTACCCAGAGGGATAGTGATTTATGCCCTAAAATAAAGTGTCTTAGTGCACAGATTCAATCACAGTGAGCCATAGCCCCCAACTTCATAGCCTCATTTATATATGTTGAAGTCTCCTCGCCAAAAAATGTGGATTCCTATGACAAGAACCCCTAAAGGAAAAGAACCTAAAATGAAACTATAAGGGGCCTCTACCCACATGAGTTGTAAAAACCACCTCATCATAGAGTCTATTTGTATTAACACTACTCAAATTACACATGAACGGTTATCAGAAAAATAGTAACTAAGCCACGAAATCTCAATCTCCTTGTGCCCCTGTGACCATGTTGCTTAGTATCCAAAGGCCTTTCCATCCAAGTAACCCATGCCATGCCTAACATGGCAGTCTCACTGCCACAATCCAAATATTCGTGAAGCGTAATCCCATAGTCAAAACCACCCAATGAAATCTGGGTCAAGACCAAGATGTGACTAGAACCACTCAAGAACTTCTTGGCCATGCCCAGCACAACCCAAAGGGGTTCCAACATAAGAAATTCATCAATTTTATATATAATCAAAATAATCACTTTAAAAAAGGGAAAAACTAAATAGGTGGTATGAACTAACAAAGTGGCGTCCCATATCAGCACTAAGGTATTTGAAGCCTTTAAAAATTCATATAATACCTTAAATAATTAAAATTAGTAGTTTAAACAAAATAAATTATTTGAACACATTTTAGCATACCCGGCCAAAATTCCGCAATTGAGCAACAACCCATCGTCCGACACCGCTCATGAAAAATATGTAAATGGGAATACCCAATGGTATCCCACATGAATAATAATCAATTTAAATGAAACTACAGAGTAAATAGGGTCCCCCTCAA
This sequence comes from Viscum album, assembly GCA_963277665.1. Lineage (NCBI taxonomy): Eukaryota > Viridiplantae > Streptophyta > Magnoliopsida > Santalales > Viscaceae > Viscum > Viscum album. The sequence goes on along the minus strand of OY728130.1, from coordinate 2,014,490,015 downwards.
AATACACAAATATGCACAAAAGGTCGTGCGACCCAAAAATCCGCAAAAACATGAAAAAAGGTATGAAACACCTACCTCATACAAGTACAATGATCCTCCTTCGGTAACAATGTACAATTCAGTCTAAAACATGGTTGATCTAAAAAAATCCAAACTGCTCAAACCCATATAACTCGGTTTAGAATAGAAATCAAAACGACTGGATCAAGAGAAATCAAGGCCCTACAGAGGGGCTCCAATGGATCAAAAGGGGTTTGAATCTGACATCGGATGATGAAACATGATCAAAATGAAGTCCTAACCACTTTAAGGGAAGATGTTCTATCCCAAACCTCAAAATTGAGCTACAACCCATTTTGTGAGAAAGAAACGAAAATACACGGTGTGTACATAGGACTACATGTTATGTGGATTCTTTAACTATTCATATAGCGACCAAATTCAACTAAATTACGTTCTATTTCTTTTCGACATGATTACACAGAGTTTTATAGTCAGTACACAACGTGTACTTGATTTTTTCTTCTCTTCCTTGCTGAATTACCCACACGCTATGTATATCCCTAATACACAACTATAATACATACGATCACACTCAAGGTATGGAATCCACACACAGTCAAGGGTAAATGGTTTGAACTTAAGAGCACACATCATGTATCCCTAAAATTTCAAGAACTGCCTATTTCCCCCAGTTTTCTTGAAATAGCTAAAAAATTAAAAGAAAAAGTAACCCATACCTCAAAGTAATAATTGGGTTCTTACAATTGATATAAAAGATAATGATATAGGTAAAAGGATTCAAATTTTTTAAAATAATTATTTGTACAATAACCAATTTTGGATTTGATAACCTTTAAATTAAAATCTCACTAAAGAGGGATAATTTTATTTATTTTTAAATACAAATAATTTTATATGATATTTTTATAAAATAAATTCATAGAAACTATATTTACCACACAAAATAACAAATTTGGTGAATATAAAACACATCTCAATAGGGGAAAATTGACGTGTGAAAAACCCTTACATCATACTTTGTATTGGTTAGTCACACTAGAACCTCTTATATAATAAATTTAGATTTTTTATCTTTATATTAGAGGAATATTTATATTTATATTACTATATATATATCCATTATAATTTCTTATTATTCAGTAAGTAATAATTCTTTGTGAAAATCACTATTTTTGAGTTAAATATTCTATTTCCAATGAATATTATGATTAAGAGGTTCTGATATTTTCACATTGATCATTTTTTCCTCATATAAAAATTGTTAATTAAGGGTTTTAGTATGTTTTTACATAACTATAGGATATTACAGTCATTTCATAGAAGATATGTCATTGATTAACATGGAAAACATAAAAATACCATTTTTGATTCCTTAAAATTAATTTATCTTACTAGTGAATAAAAATAATTATTTAGAAATTGTAGAATATTTAGTACCTTTGATATTTATTAATGTTAGATAATATTTCCTTAATCTATCATTCATTATTCATTCATGACATAATCATTGTAACATCATTCATGTAGTTTTTAGAACCAACCCAAACAAGAGTGTGTCAGAACAATTGAATGACTAAAAATAAGTTATTATATAGTGAAATAACACTTCTACAGAATCTTTTTGATTTAAAAAAATGACATTAAATGGATAAATTAAATCCAATAATTGGTATATGATGAAGATAAATAATATATATTACTAAGAAGTTATTACATACAAAGTGTCTTACTATGCCTGTTTTTGGTGTTTAAATTTTAAGATGATTATTTATAGAGAATACCACATATATAATTGAAAAATCACATTAAATAACCTTAATAATATTTTAAATATCATATTTATTTATTATATAAAATTTTATAATTAGTTCTATAATGTGTTTATGAAAATAGAAATACATTTTCCATGGAGGCGGTAGTCCATAGGTTACACTAGAGACTTTTTAATATTCCAATGGATGGAGGGGAATTAGATATGATTATTACATCAAGATGATAAAATTTATGTTACAAAATTATACTTATTTAATTATATAATTTTTTATATAATATATTGGTGGATGTTTAAGAAGAAAGAAACTTGAAAGAACATAGTAAAAAAATTACCTCTTACTTAGATATCCTACTTTAGATCACTCCTTAAACCTTATTAGATTGGTATTTCAGTGGGAAACAAATCTAAGACATGGGAATGAGGGTATTAGAGAGGTTTTGGTATAATTTGGTTCATGTAGTATGGTTTAGATCTAAGGATAATTGAGGTGGTGAAGGGATCCTTTTATAAGTGAGAGTAGCATTACTCTTTTAAATACTTATTTTCTTAATATTTAATAAATTTTATACTCATGTAATGTCAATATAAATTATCTCAATTTAAAATAATGAAAAAGGGAGATTTATAATAAACTCATTCAATCAATTTAAGATTTTTTTTTATTTATTGATTCCACCTTTTAACACTTTTATCTTTTATACCGGTGACAAACTTATACCATGGTAAATATTAATTATGACTAAAATGGACCTGAAATTATTAGAAAACGTTAATATTATCATTCAAAACATTAAATCCATTTTATCACTTATAATCAATAGTGGTGAAAAAATTTAATATTAGTATCATCACACATAACACATAATAATTTTTTTAGAAAAAATTATCTTTAAGTATAAAAATTAATTTACTCTTAGTCCATTCCATATAATAATAATTAAATTATTATTAATTTTTTTATTCAATATATTATCTATTAGCCAATAGGATATGTTAACCACTATCTCTAACTATAATGTTTTTAATTATCACTAATCATGTCATATATTAATATATATCTTACCTCATGACATGTCCAAAATTATGTCAAATATTATATTTTATATCAGATCATTTCAATCATATAACTATTTATGATAATATATGAATAATTATGGGTATTAACACTTTCTAACTTTGTTTTACAATAAGACAAACAAAACATCTAAATCTATTTATGTATGATTCACTGACACTGACATAAGAACTAAGACACTCATATACATATGAAGCACCGATGTAGATGACCTACTGGTGTATATGAATCACCGACATAGATGACCTATCGATGTATACGAATCATTGACGTAGATGACCTACCGTCAGTTCAAGTGACATACCGATACATGGTGCTACTGACGCAGGGAATCAACGATAGTTAAAACAAGTCACTGATGTAATGAGTCACTGTTGTATAGAAAGACTGAAATATTGACAAACTTATGGGTTGAATCAATGATAGAATGAGATAATGAAAGATGATTCAACTGCTGATGTCTCACCGACATTACCGTGCACCAATAGACTAACTTACAGAGAGTTGAGTCACTAATAAATGTTAAATTTTAATTTATTAAATTTATTTGTAATGATCATTTTTGAGTCATTTAATGATACTAAAATATATAAAAAGACTTTTGTAGTATTTTTATTAGATAGTATGAGGTATGATGGGACTATTCATTTGGAAATAACATTCCCTTTTTCGACCCTCAAGATGAAAAAACATTTTCAAAGAAACTAGAAACATAAACAAGAGAATTGGGGTGTACCCACGTGTAAAGCATACATAAGAACATCTGTGACTATCATGAACCCAGTGTGAACACCAGAATAAAATGAATATTACACGAGGGAATCAATCTATAAATAGAATTGACAAATTACTTCATCATATCAATGAAGGAGAAGAATATACATGCAGTGCCACACTTGTACTGGGAAGCTAGAATACGATACTCGGTTTTAGTGTCATCTTCTAGAAGAGGACTCAAACCACATCTCAGCTACATCTGGAGTTTCTAGAGCTGCATCTCAAGACACACATAGCCTTATAAATCATTTATCATATTTATTTGATTTGTTGTGAAAACCTTTTACATACTTTGGAGAAGTGGGTGTATCTGTCTTTAAAGCACACGATGTCTCCTGTATCCAACTGAAGGATACCAGATATCCCTCCAATCATTCCTTCCAACATATTTTTACTCCCATAGATAAGTGTGGAAGAGGTCCTTGTGTGACCTGGTAGTTTCTACCCACAATGAATTATGCTAGAGGTCTTGTAAACTAAATAACATGTGTGTTATTGTGAACCTCGATCAAGGTTGTGGATCAAACTGTTTATTAATTTAAACTTCTTGGTGGCAGGTGATCACCATGTGGAGAGGATTAAGTATCTTATTTGTACTGAACCTATTGTTTCATTTCCCCTATGTTTATAATTTATTTTTTTTCATATTTCATAAAACTAAATTGAACGCTAACAGTTAGTCTTAGAAAGTGTTTATAGAAATTTTAACTTATTAGGTTAGTCTCAAAAGTTCTATTAATTATCAAATTGATATATATGAGAACTAATAACTATTTTGAAAAATTAATCGAACAATAAATCTCTAATAAATTCACTACTGGATGATTGGTCAATTGAATTTTAAATTTCGATTAATTTCAAATTATACTTTTTAACAGAAATTTTTATTAGTACACAATTCACCCCCTCTTTAGGGTCCTACTCTGAACAACATTTGGTATCAGAGGTTTTGGAATTTTTAGTTTTCAATTCCTTTTAAACCTTTTCAACAAAGTGTTTTTGTTGTATTTCATAGATCATAAAATTTATGTTAATAATAAATTTTTATCTCTTTAAAATACTTTTATAAAATTTTATTATGAACAATTGGCTGAAAGGTGTTGCAACCAATTTACCTCCATTCTTTAATGTAACCAACTATGCTCAATGGAAAATTAAAACGAAAATTCACTTATAAAGTATGGGTTTTGAAATTTTGTCTTTAATTGTTGATGAATATAATATTACTAATACTTCTAGAACTACTTGGGATGAACCAAATATGAATTTTTATAATAATAATTGCAAATCCATGAATTCCTTATGTTGCTCGTTAAGAGGTGATGAGTTTAACATTATTTCTGCATGTAAAAATGCCCATGAAATTTGGGATACTTTATCTATTTCACATGAAGCAACCTCTAGTTTTAATGAAATGAGACTCAACACATATACCATTAAATATGATAACATTAAAATTAAGGCATATGGGCCTATTCCTGACTTGTATCTAATTTTTAATGAAATTGTAGACACTATGATCTCTCTGGGATGAGATGTTACTACCAAAGAGAATATTATGTGGATTCTCAGATTATTACTAGATATATGGATAGGAACTTCTCTATCTATTAGAGAATCATGTGATATTAAAATTACCTAACAAAGACCTCATTATAAAATAGATGATGTATGAATATGAAATTAAAATCAACAAGGAGGAAGAGGATGAACCTAAGAGAAAATTTGTAGCCTCCAAGAATAATGACTCTCTGAATAAGTAAAAAGAAAAGTTTATAGCCTCTTTTGAAATCACTAGTAATGACTAATCAACATCAGATATTAATGAAGAAATTCCTCAACTGACCATAAAATTCAAGAAATTTTATAAGAATAAGAAGTTCTACTAGAAGAAAAATTATAAAGGAATATATGATAACAAGGGAATCTAAAAAAAGGACTATAAAATAAATGAAAAATTAAGGAGATTGTATACTATGAATATAAGAGTAGAGGACAAGTCAAATATGAATGTACAAAATGAAAATAAAAAAATATGAATGAAAATAAAGATATTAAGTATAAGAAAACTATAAAGGCCCCCTGGAGTGCCTCTGAAGTCAGATCCTATGAATCAACATCATCTCATGATGAGAGAGATGATATGTAAAATATGTGTTTTATTAAAGAAACATTTAAGGTAACCATATATTATCTTGTACACAATTATTACTCTTCTAGAGATGAAAGTGATTATGAAAATATGAAAAGTGATGAACTATTTGAATACTATAACATTTTAGAAGATATATTCAATGAATTGAAAGATAAATATAAATATTTAAAGAAACAACATGCTCTCACTATAAATATTTAGTCTGAACTTACTACTAAAAAGGAAAATAATGCTCAATTTCTTAATGAAAGAAATGAATTAAATTTTTTTATTGAGTAATTGAAGGAAGATCTATAATATTTTAACAATGGAAAAAATACAATTACTCAAATTCATGGTAATCAAATAGCTCCTATGTACACTTCAAATATTTTTTATCATTTTTTTTAGTGAAACCTATCTAAAACAAATTTTTTAACTAAATGTGGAAAATATATTCTTCTACTTAAAAATCAAAACTATACCACTAGTTTTAGTTCTGGAATATATTTTACTACCTCTAAGTGTTCTGGACCAAATCGAGCCTATTTATCAAATATATTATATAACACTTATAGGAAACCCATGAAGAAAATGTGGGTACCTAAAGCCTTGATTTCTAATTTCACTGGACCCAAACAGGCATGGGTACCAAAATATATTTTTGTTTGATTATTCTATATGAAATCTGTCTGAAGAGATCCTTCAAGATTCAGTGGTACATGGACAATTGATGCTCAAGACATATGATAGGATACTATTCAATCATCAATAACATAATCAAGATTGATGGTTCATATGTCACTTTTTGTGATAATTAAAAAATAATAATTTCCTTAGGCCATACTAGTAACTCTAACATAGTTTTAATTTATCAAGTACTTATTGTTGATGGATTGAAATATAATTTTTTTAGAATTTAACAACTATGTGATGATTTATTTCATGTTAAATTTATCAATTATTCAAGCAATGTTATTCACTCTGAAAATGAATTAGTATTTTCTTCTCTTAGGAATGAAAATGTATATTCTTTTAACGTAGATTATATAGTTTCTTAGAATGCGTCTTTTTTAAGTTCCATTAAAAAAGTGTCTTGGTCTTGGAATAGAATATTAGCACCCTATAATGGAAAGTCTCTAATAAATCTTACTCGAAAAGAAAAATTTAAGGAACTACCCAAAGATGAGTTTTCAAATGAAAAATTCTGTAATCCTGTAAAAAGGATAAACAAAACATAATATATTTTAAATCAATGAAATATGTTTCAACTTCTCTACCTTTAGAGGTGGTTCACATGGACATGTTTGGACTATCTCGAGTTTATAGATTCAATGGGAAGAACTATGTCTATGTAATTGTAGATAACTATTCTAGGTATACATGGACTTATTTCATAGCTCAAAATAGTGAATCATGTAGTTACATCCCCAAGTATTCTTAAATAGTGGAATGTCTAAGTGGACATAGAATAAAATATTTAATAAGAGATCATGGTAATGAGTTTGAAAATCAATACTTTGAATCTTCATTCTCATATAATTTCTATAGTCATAACTTCTCTTACCCTATGAAACCTAAACAAAATGGAGTTGTGGAAAGAAGAAATAGAACCTTACAATAGATAGCCCAAATAGTTCTTAATGAATATGATCTACATGATTTATTTTGGGATGAGGCTTGAATACAACTTGGTACATAATTAATAGAGTTACAATTAGTCTTATCTTCAGGGACACACCTTATGATTTATGGAACAATAGAAATGAAAGAGTTTGTTACTTCAAAGTGTTTGGTTTCAAAGTCTATATCCTTAATACAAAGGATAGTCTAGGAAAAATTTTCATCGAACAGCGATGAAGGACTCTTCATAGATGACTCAGTCTATAGTAAATCTTATAAAGTCTCTAATAAAATAACCAAGTGTGTGGAAGAATTTTTCCATATCAAATTTAATGAAATAGATCCACATGAACCTAATACCTCACTATACATCATTGAAGATGATATGCCAAATCTGGAAATAAATGAAAAAACATCTAATCCTCTTCTCAAGAAATCTATAAAATCAAATTGCTTTGGAAATTCTTCAGACTCTGGACATGTTGAACCCAAATATGTATATAAACATGAAATTACTAGGCCATCCTTTTCTAGACTAACTAGAACTCTCAAGAACCATCCTTTAGATGTTGTTGTTGGAGACATAAATAAAGGGACACAAACTAGAAATTGTCTTAGATACCGGGTTGAACATCAAGCCTTTTTGTCATATATTGAACCTAAAAACATCAATGATGCAATTAAGGTTGAAGATTGGGTGATGTCTATTCAAGAATAACATAATGAATTTGAAAGAAATAATGTGTGGAAACTTGTGAATAGACCCAAATACACCTTGACCATATGCACTAAGTGGGTGTTTAGTATCAATGTATTCTAATATTGTAATATTTATATAAAAAAATCCAGACTAGTTTCATAGGGTTATAGTCAAGAAGAAGGCATTCACTATGGAGAAACTTTTTCACCTGTTGCTAGACTTGAAGCCATAAAAATCCTGCTTTCATATGCTTCCCATATTAACATCAAGTAGTATCAAATGGATGTTAAAAATGAATTCCTATATGGTTATATAGTTGAGGTTGTTTTTTTGAACAAACCCCTAGTTTTACAAAACCTCATTTTCAAAATCAAATTTTCAAATTAACAAAATCATTAAATGGATTAAAATAAGATCCAATATCTTTGTACGAGAGAATAAGTACTTTTCTCATTACAAAGGGTTTTACCAGTGGAATTTTTTTTCATAATATTTTTATAAAATGAATTTCTAAATATGTTTTAGTAGTTAAAATTTATGTAGGTGATATTATTTTTAGACCATCAAGAATTTTTTTAATGTATTTATTTTTATAAAATGATGCAAAGTGAGTTTGAAATGAGTTTGATGGGTGAACTAAAATTGTTTCTTGGATATCAGATTTATCAAATTAAATAATGTATCATTTTTAAAAAATTTAATTAAAAAAATCATTTTAATTTTTTTTGGATTTGATAGAATGAAAAGTAGTGACAGTCCAATTAGTACTACTAGTAAGTTGGACCTTGATGAAGATAATAAATCTATTGATCAAACCACTAATAGGGGAATGATTGGATGTTTTCTATAATTGACTACTATTAGTCAAGATATAATGTTAAATGTGTGTATGTGTACCAATTTTCAAGCTAATTCAAAAATATTCTCACTTTAACACTATTAAAATAATTTTCAAATACCTCAACCATATTATCAATTTATGGTCATTTTACCCTAAAAGAAAATAATTTGATATAGTGAGTTATTTTGATACTGATTTTGGTGGATGAAAGTTATTTTGAAATAGAACCTCAGAAACATGTCACTTTTTGGGAAAGTACTTGGCTTCATGATGCAATAAGAATCAAAACTCTGTTGCATTATTTACTACCGAAGCTAAATACATAGCTTCTGGAAGTTGATGTTCTCAGATTTTTTGGTTGAAATAAACTCTATTAGACTGCATATATCAATTTAGAACTGTACATATTAAATGTGAAAATACAAGTGATATTATCATTTATAAGAACCAAGTTTCTCATTATAGAACAAAACATATTGATGTAAGAAATCATTTTTTGTGAGATCATTATCAAAATGGTGATATAAATTTATAATTTATTAGCACTGAATACCAGCTTCATGAAATATTCAATAAGAAAGTTAAATATGAACAAATGAATTACATCAAACATGAGTTACGAATGATCAATATATGAGACCTTGTGTTTATATTCCTTTAATATTTTTAAATGAATTTTTCATGAAAAAACATTTTTAATGCTGACACAGTTTTCATTCTGACACTGACGCTATGTCGTTCCGACACTATTATCTTGCTGACAATAATGTCATGTCATGCCGAAAATGTTTTCATACTGACACCAATGCCATGTCATTCCAACAATGTTTTCATGCTGACACTGACTCTATGTCATATCAACATAGTTTTCATTCTGACATTGTAACTTTTATGAAAAATATGTCATGATGGCCCTGATGACTCAATATTTTTATATAGTATATTTTTTTATAAAAAAACATTGTTTCATTAATTTTGACAAACATGGTTCAAAATTTCATGATTGTGTAATTTCAAAAGCACTAAATTATATAAATTTGAATCGATCAACTCTACTCTTTTACCTCTACACTCTCTCAGCAATTTCTCTCTCTCTTTACCCATGAACCTTCACCTTCTAACCTTCAGACTAAATGGATTGGAATGGCACATGTGAAGAGAGCTCTTGATGATGGATATTCTCTTTCTTCTAGGAAACAAAAATGTGAATTGTGAACATCTTCAGCACCCATAAATAGTACTCTATAAAATTGTGTTGTAACTCGTGAAAAAGAAGTTGTTGAAAAATGGTTGTTAGAAACAAAGTATTTGCTGCTCAAGGCACTGCAGGATCAAGGTTGGCTTGAGTGAATCTCAAAAAATAAACGGCTATTTTACCCAAATCTATTTTAGGAGTTTTACATGAATGTGGATTTTATATTGTAATAAAGTGATGTATCCTAGATAAAATACATAGTAAAATGGAAGATAATCTCTTTCTGTTCAATTCAATGGGATGAATGTATTAATTTTTTTCATAAAGGTGTATTTGATGATAATAAAGGTACCTCTCCTCATGAGAGAGATATTTTTTTCTTTGACACAACGTTAAAGAAGATTACTAAAAATGATGAGCATAGAAGACCCATTTCTACATAGTTAAGTAGATAATATATAATCTTGTGTAAGGTTATTTAGAATCATATCTGTCCCAGGAAAGGTGACTTTGCTTCTCTAAAAGATCAAGATGTATTCTTGGTTTATCTACAGAGAAAAAGGATTAATGTTAATTTGTGTAGAAACCTTATTTTTAACATGAATGAGATGATCAAAACTTCCTAAAAAACTAATTCCCTATTATATCCAAGGATGATCTTAGATATTATGAAAGAAAAAGGTTCTATAGATGAAGGTAAAGATGATATTTCTGAGGGCAATGGGATCTTATTCAGTAAAGTGAATTGTAGAAGGATGAAAGTCAAATAGAACCCATGGAAGAGAGAATAGGTTAGAGATGAAGATATGATCTATGACAAGTTCAATCCATTGGATTATCCAACTCGACCTCAAAATATGGTTGATCCTATTCTGGTACCAAAATAGGAAGCTATTTACTATTTAAAAGATGAAGAGGTTCTTGTAACTCCAGTTAGAGATCAAGGATCACCTATTGATGATAGGAGTGATCTTGACACCACTGAACCTTGGAAAAGGTTTTTTTTCCTTTGGACCTCCTAGTCCTATACCTACCTTACCCTATAATGAGAATAATCTAGAAGATAATGGGGATGACGAGACAGAAGTCTCAGAAAATGTTGAATATGTAAACATATCTAATGGCTCTAATGAAGAAGAAGAAGAAAGTGAAAATGGTGAAAGTGATAGTGGTAGTGAATAGGAAGAAGATGAAGAAGAAGTTGATAAAATCAAAATGACGAAAAAGTCTCTGGACACGATGATGATGAATGAAATGTAAGTGATGATGACCATAATACAAATTATCAAGGTGAATATGTTGAAATGACTGAAGATGTAGATCAGGGTCGGTTGGAATAACCTCTTAAAGTTGTTGTTGAAGTGAGAGAAAATGATAAAGTTGCTGATGAAGTAGAATATCAAGAAATTATTGCACCTCATTTTGTTTATGAAAGAAGAAACCCACATGGTAAGGATGATAAACTAATAATGAGATATCATATTGAGGGGGAGCCTCAAAAAATTGGATATAAAGCTATGGAAGATAATCAACTTGGAAGATTAAGGCTTGATATTCTCACTTTTTCAGAGGATGATACAATGGCTGAATGGGTGAGGAATCTTGGGTATGTGGAACTAGGATTAAACTATAATGATTCAAAAGATGATGTGTTTGTTCCTACTGAAAGAGAACCAGTGGCTGAGACCCTTTTTATTGACCATGTCACTAAGGAAGATTTGGAAAAGTTCAAGAAAGACATATGTTCATTAGTAATAAATTTAGTACAATCCCAGATGAGATATTAAATTTATTATATAGGAGAGAAAACACTGAGCTAACTAATTACTTGAAAGTTATGTGCGATATGATTGAAGGTTTAAGGAAAACGAGAACTTCTAATTATACTCCCACCTCAACAAGTGTATCTCAAGTTGATGTTGTTTTAGTCTCATGATGGTGATTAAGGAAATTCAGTGAAATTTGATTACAAATAGTAAAACCTTTTTGGAAAGAAACAATCAGAATGAGAATGAGATGCGGAAGTTAACTATTGGCATCAATGCTTTAACCAATGAGTATAGAAATACAATAGAGAGTGTCATGAAAGGATTTTAAGGTAATGTTTATCATCTTAAAGTTCATGATTTTTACAAACTAAGAGATGAAGTAATTGAAATTGTGAAATCAGCTTCATGATTAACTCCTACTGCAATTTCTTACACATCTGGTCAGATCTATCAGACTCCAGATAATGAGGCAATCATAACTCTTCAAAAAGTGGATCTCAAAGCCCTATTTAATACCTTTGGGTTGGGTATCCTAGAAAATTTTGAGAAGCATAGTAATTGTGTGAATGATATGGTCATATTATATAACATGGAAGCATCAAATAATTAGTAATATATTAAAAAGATGATAAATACATATTTTACCATGATTTACTACAAGCACTAGTTGATAAGTCATTGTATGTATTTGAAAAAATATTTGACATTACATCCAATTACAAAAGCATTCAAAGATCAAGTCAAGAAATTGAAGGACTTGACTCATTTTTTTGATAAATTTATGGATAAAAATGATGAATTTGAGAAAGAAATGAAATATAGTGGTGGGATTATTGAGGATTTCATCTAACTGTTAAAGTCATATATCTATGTTAAAAGTGATGCCATTGTTGTTTGACTGCTACTTCTATTCACTCTGCTCCACCAATGACAAAATATCTGATGTCAGCTGCTGAATACTTGACACAAATCTGATCTGCTATCATAGAACAACATTAACCATCACTATAATCCTATAACAGACCAAACATGGAACCAAATATTCCAATAGGAATTGCTTTAGCTCTACTAAAGATCCCTTTGGATGCTCCTGTTTCCCAACCACCACCTACTAGACATACCATTGATCCATATGATAAGGGTAAGGCACCCTTTGACCATAAGATGAAGTGTTGAGTGATTATTTTTTATAGAGTTGAGTGTTTGAATTTTTTTTCTTTCAGTGTAATTTGATTATGACAGCCAATTCACTATTTCTACTTTTCTATTTTATTTTTTTAACCTTCCACTATTTTCTAATCCCAAAAGGGGATAACATCATTAATAATTTTTATGTGTTTATGCATTATTATTCTTATATTTTACTATGATAAATTTAACTTACCATAATTATTTTTGATCATATTAACCATTATGAGAGCTAATAATCATATTTTTTACTTTATTAATTCTCTATTGTTACTTACTAACACAATGATTTGTGATCATAAAAATAGAGGAGATTGTTGACCCATATGATATGTTAGACACTATCTCTGACTATAATGGATTAAATTATCACAAATCATGTCATATGTTAACAAATATCTCACCTCATGACAAATCCAAAATTATGTCAAAGCTTATCTTGTATATCATATCATTTCAAGCATATAACTCTTTGTGATTATCTATTTGTAATTATGGGTATTGAAACATTCTGACTTTGCTGTACTATAAGATAGATATAACATCTAGAATTATCTAATTATAATTCACTAACACTGGTAGAGGAATTGAGTCACTGACAGACATATGACCCACCGACGCAGAAGACATGCCGATGTATATGACCCACCGACACAGACGACCTCCTGATGCATATGACTCACTGATGTATATGGCATACTGTTAGTTTATGTGACCTACTGATGCATGGTGATACTGACAAAAGGGATCGACGATAGTTAAAATGAGTCACTGATATAATGAGTCACTGATGTATGGAAAGTCTGATATAATGACACACCGATTGGTTGAGTCTCCATTGCAAGGAGATTCCAATATACGAGTCAACGACTAATGTATCACCAACATGATGATTCATTGATAAACTAACATACGGATAGATAAGCCACTGATAGATTGTTTAAATTTTAATTTATTATATTTATTTATTATGGTCATTTTCATTAATCTAATAATATAGATATATTTAATAATTTTTATTGGATTTCTAGTACAGATTAGAAGGTATGAAGAACCTATGCACATGGAAAAAACATGCCCTTTGACGACCCTCAAGAATAAAAATCATTTTATAAGAAATAAGAAATATAGGGAAGAGAAGTGGGGTGTGCCCACCTGAAAGTCATACAGGAGAACATCTGCGACTCTCATGCACCCAATGTAAACTCATAAACAAAAGTAATAACACATGAGGGAATCTAAATCAAGCTGTACATCAAATTGTCAAAATACTTCATCATATCAAAGAGGTAGAAGAATATACAAGAAGAACCATACTTAAACCTGGAAGCCAGAATACAACACTCTGTTTTAGGGTAAAATTCTATAAGAATACTCATAACTCATCTCATCTACATATGAAGAGTCCAGAGTTGCATATCAAGACACACAGAGCCTTCTAAGTCCTTTCTCATATTTATTTGATATGTTGTGTGAATTTTTACATACTTTTGAGCAGTGTGTGTATTTGCCTGTAACGAACACATTGTATCTTGTATCCAATTAAAGGATACATGATATCCTTCCACTCATACTTTCCAAAATCTTTTTAACCTAATAGATAAGTGTGGAAGAGTTCCTTGTGTGACCTGGTATTTTGTACCCACAAAGAACTGTTGTAGATGTCTTGTGAACTTGATAGTCTACATGCTATAATGAACCTGATCCAGAGTGTGGATCAAACTATTTATTAACATAAACTACTTGGTGGAAAGATGTCACTAAGGGGAGATTATTAGGTCTCTTCTTGATACTGAACCTCATGTTTCATTTTTCTATATTTTTAATTTTTGTTTTACTATGTTTTATCACATATTTCATAAAACTAAATTGATCTCTGATAGTTGGTCATAGAGCGTATTTATTATAGTATTGAATTATTAGGTTAGATTCAAAATTTGTATTAATTATCAAATTGATATAACTGAGAACTAATCACTCTTTTGAAGAATTAATCGAATAATCAAGCTCTTATAAATTCACTACTTGCTAACTAGTCAATTGAATTTTATGTTTGGGGGAATTTCAAATTATACTTTTTAACAGAAATATTTATTGGAACTCAATTCACCCCCACTTTAGAAACCTTCTACAACAAAAATTATCATTAAATTTTAGTAGAATAATTTATATTTAGTCATTACATTAATTTATTAAGATAAAAATACATTGGGCACAAAATAGCATTCTTAAAAATTTATCAATTTACTATCAAATTATTTTACCATAATTTAAAACCAATTGATAATAAAATTAATAATAATAATTAATTATTTATATGTATAAAAAATACATTTTAATAAATTTAATTCTATAGAAATGAAGTATTTACCTTTTTAAAAAAAATATTTTTCAAACTAAAAAATTTATGCTTAATAATGAATATTTAAATTAATAATCATTATTATTACTTAATTATTTAATGGATTTCCCTAATTTATTTTAAAAATAAATCCTTTAATTTTATCATTAAATGTTTTTATATAACTTCTTCAAAATTAAAAAGTTAACACAAATTAAGAATTCATAAAAATAGTTTCATTAAAATCTGCTGTATTTTTTTTTG
This sequence comes from Viscum album, assembly GCA_963277665.1. Taxonomy (NCBI): domain Eukaryota; kingdom Viridiplantae; phylum Streptophyta; class Magnoliopsida; order Santalales; family Viscaceae; genus Viscum; species Viscum album. The sequence continues at coordinate 2,014,474,310 of OY728130.1, read as the reverse complement.
TGAATTACAATATTTTAATACAAATGATTCATTTATTTTTTAAGATTTTTTCCCAATATATTTTAATTTGACTCAATTTTCATTTTATAAAGAAATATTTTTTTGGTGTTGTGTGCATCACAAAATATCAAACATGTTGAATTTTTTCTAAATGTAAAATACATATTAAATCATGGGATGTTACATTTACTATGTAATAATCATAAATTGAGGCTAGATAGGTATGTGATTTTTGTTTTTGGTATAATATTTTATAGGATCCAAAAGTAAAATAATAAGTGAAAAATGTGTAAAATATGAAAATCTCAAGGGGAAACACTTTATTAACATTTGGAACACTACAACTAATTATGTGCAAGTAATCCAAATCATAAAATAAATGAATAATTGTTAATAAAATATTTTTTTAAAATTTTTGATTATTATAAATGATATTATGGTTGATATATCTATTTTTTTTGTCTTAGTAGGAAATAATACATCCTCAACAAGGGTTGTTATAGAAAACAGGATGGGAAACCCCACACAATTTTTTAAAGGTCCGAGACACTCATCAGAGGAGTTAAATAAGTAAAAACATCAACATTTGAGGTAAACATGGGCACAATATTTAATGAGGTAAGTGATATTCATCAACATATATTTCATTTACATTATAAAAACAAACCTCTTTATCTTAGTAATTGAAACATTTTGGTTGTTCACACCCATAATATTGTCTAGTTCCCAAAACTATGCGATTATTTTGGGAAACATGTAAGGAATTTTTTGAGTCAGCAATATTAAAAACACTTATTCTATAACCTTACAACCATTCCAATTTTCTTAATATATAAAACCAATCCTATAAGTATTGGGTAATGAAAATAATCCACAATAGGTTTGGTATCACATTAGGTATGTTTATCATCCTACAACACTACCTATAAGTATACAACAACCACCAAAAATATTTGCCACCCAACCCATAAAAAACATGAGTTTAAATTAGAGGATCTAACGTATATATTATTTTCTCTAATAATATTTGATACCAAAAAACTATCCAGTTCTCCATACATAAATTGAAAACTCAATTATGAAAACTGATCAAATTGACAAAATAAATAAAAATTAAATGGGTGTTGCAAACTTCCCTCTCAGTATATAGTTAATCCATAAAATTAGGTAAAAGAAAGTTTCATTACAATAGCTATGGATATGAAATCTAAGTTGACCCAATCTACTTATACTTTTGTTCTTACAACCACTAATAATCGAAATCAAAAAAAGTTTAACATTGAGATATAACCTACTAATTGTAAGAGGGCAATTTATAAGGTTCCCCTAGAAAAAATGTTTTTATAACCCTCCCACAAAAATCAACCCAATATTGAAAATGTAGAGAAATTAATCATGATTAGGAAGTCATCAAAAATTTTAAAAGGGTATTACTTAGTATCCCTTTGACCAATTTCATAATTCATATTCCATAATAAGAAACGTTTCTAAAGGAGATGTGAAACCTCATATTTAGTCATAAATGGGATTGATGGGAAATCATAGGCATGAATATATCCATATTAGTCTAAAAACATTTTTTTAAATGTTAGTATCATAGAACCTTATTCCATATACAGTATGGGAGTTTTCTCACTTTGACAGTTTTCTTAATTTATGTACTTTTTTTAATGTGATGTCATTTTATCTATTAAACTTATAACCTAATTATTTTAATGATAAAAATTAATATTTATTTTGTTTCTAATTAGTTAACTATTTTATGAAATCATTTTATTTTATAATAAAATTTTATGAATTTTTTTTGATGTGTTGGAATTAGTTTCTATAAGTTCAAATGTCTAGTCTCCAGACAAGAATAACCACCAGACATGACTCACCACCAGAATTTCTCACCATAAGTAAAAATATATCACCTTTAGAATGTATAAACATCATAGTTTAGATATATCCAAAAATGTCTCACAATTATTTCAAATTACTCATCCCCATCTTGAGTCACCACTAGCCTGAGTGACTAATAGTTCAAATGAGTCACTAGCAGACTGAATCACTGCCCTATATGTTTTACATCCAAGACATATTTCCATAAAAGATGTATTTCTTATAGGATATATTTACACTAAAGATGTATTTCCACCAAGTTTTCTTAATGCTATATATTTCTTTCTTTCAATATGTATTGTTCCTAGAGATTTATTTCTGCCATAAGATCCACCATTTCTAATTTTCTATTTTTGAATAAAATGATTCTTGTAGATATATTAATGAAATTAATGTATATGGTAATTTTATTATTATATTATAAACTATTGAAAGGATAAATTATTGAAAATTGAAAAGATTAGTATAAATATTTAAATGATCTGGATGGATATCCTTCAATTGATTCATGTATTGATTTATACTATTAGAAGACTCCCTCATGTGTGGACAAGTTGAGATCAAGAAGTTCATTTATTGAATACTAAAATGACCATCATTCAAGAGATTACATTCTATATACTTACTCACATTAAAATGTAAAAGAGTGTAGTACGCTTAATATTCATATACTTTCTTATAAACTGAACAATGAGAGATTTTTTACACTATGTTTTACTACAAATTTTAGTGATACAACTCAATATCCACACCAAGCCACATCCAAGGACACTGAAGTATTTGAATCACTATTGATTAAGAATAATTAAATATTCTATATATTATTGGTTCTTATTTCTATTATTTTATTTTATGTTAATGAAATGTGGTTTTTATCTATTTATCAACACACTAACTCATGTACTAGAAGCTGATAATACAAGATATTATCTTATCTATCTTTTCATCTGATTAATGATGGTCTTTTTGGAAGATGTACCTATGTGGATTGTGTTTTTTTAACCCATGTATAAATATGGAAGATTTATTTTATCCTATATATATTTAAAGATCTTGTTTTTTTACCCAATAAATATTGTGGATAAGCTTATAGTAATATAATTCTCTTCGTAGTGGGTGATTTCTATGTGGAGGGGATTTAGTCTAATATTAGGAAAAAACCTCTTATTTTATTTTCTTGTATGGTTTTTTTGTTTAATAATTTTCAAATATTTAAAATATTATTTCTAACCTATAAACCAAATTGTTGATTTGATATTTTATCACAACTAGTGTTTATATAAGTATTTTTGTATGTAAATTGATTTCAAATGTAAATGTAATTTTTATATTGTATTAACTAATCAGTAATCAAGATTTTAGAAATCTATTAAAAGATAAAACTTGTATGAAAATAAGATTTTTATTAACTAGGAACTTTTTTTAACTATGGATTTTAGTTGAACTCTTTTTTAATATAATTTTTATTGGGAACACAATTAACCCCACTCTAGAGTTACTCAATCCAAACAACATTTTATATCATAGATTATTCAAAATTGTTTCAGCTATGATTTTAGTATTATTTTAATGATATAAAATTTATTATAGTTGTAAATTTATTTTTTTAATAGATAATGTACATGAAGTTTATATTACTAATATACAAAACCTTATTTAATAGAACAAATTATTCTGAGTAGAAAATAAAGATGAAAATTCCCATTGAGAGCAAGTGTTTTGAAATTTGGACAGCCATTGTAGAAAAATATGAAATACCTAAGACATATAGAGACACATAGTATGTTAGTACTAAATTTTTTTTATAAAAATATCTTTAAATCTATAAATTCTTAATATTGTTCTTTGGGTGATGAAGAATTTAATATAACTGTTGAATTCACAATAATTACTTAAATCTAGGACACAAAAGCTGTTTCTCATGAAGGAATAACCAATGATAAGGGAATGATATTAAATACTTATAAAATTAAATATGATGCATTTATGATGAAAAATGATGGGATTATTTCTTAAATGTATCTAATGTTCAATGATACAGTGAATACAATTCAATATTTTTGGAATCATCTTTCTGATAAAAACCACATGATGCGACTGTAAAGATTTCTTGTTGACCGATAGAGTGGAACATAAATATCAATTAGGGAATCATATGACATTAGGATTCTACCTATAAAGGTTATAATATGAAAAATAATTATGTATTAGGAATAAATAATATTGAACTGAGAATATGAGGATGAATCAAAAAGGAAGTTTAGATCCATCAATTCTACTTCATCAAAACAAATGGAGAATTTTCAAGCTAAATGTTCAGTTTCAGGAGAATCACAATATGATAAATATAAAGAGTTGTATCCTTTTGATAGAAGTATTATATTTTTTTATAAGAAGAAGAAATTAATTAAGAAGGAAATATATAAAAGAAAATATAAAAATATAGGAAATTGTAAGAAGGATTGTAAGTGTGATAACACTTCAAATGAAATACTTTTCTATGAATGTAATATGAAAGTGAATATCAAATATGACTATAGAAAACTGAATTATAAAAATAAATATGATTAAAAAATAATATGTAAAAGAATTAAATGAAAGAAACATGGATATCTTCTCAAGATAGACCATATAATTTAGACAATACACTTGAGAATAAGCATGAGAGAGAAAACACACGTTTCATGAAAAATACATCTTAGGTATCAATTCCCTTTCCAGATTCTACTTATAGTATTTATAATCATTCCCTAAACAAAAATAATAATGAAAATATGTCATATGAGGATATTTTTTAATATTGAAACATGATATAATATTCTTTTGACAAGTTTAAGGATATATATAACATTCTAAATAAACATATTTCACCAACTGTTAATTTTAAATATGATATTTTTATAGAAAAAGAGATAAATGTTAAAATGTTGAAAGAAAATACTATATTGAAATTCTATATTAAGATAATAAAAAAGGATCCAATAATATTTAATAATGGTAGAAACACTCTCACTCATATTCTGAAAAACACCAATCGTAAATACACTAATGGTATAGGGTATCATCCCAGAAATAGGGGAATATATAAAAAACATTTCATTAGATGTTTATGTTATGATTCTATTTTTTTAATTTTCTTGATCAAATTAAGTATTTATTTCAAAAATATTACAATCTTTATATAGGAAACCCACTAAAAAATATGGGTGCCTAAAGCCTTAATAAAAAACATTTCTAGACCCAATAATATTTGGGTAACAAAATTATTATGGTGTAAAATTTAATTTATAGAGAACCTTATCGAAAAAATCTAGTGAAAATATATGGCACTTGTATAGTGGGTGTTCTATAAACATGGCTAGAGATTATTCAAGAATTAAGAAATTGTTAAAATAGGATGGTGTACATGTCATTTTTGGTGATAATTATAAAGGGAATATAATTTTCATTTTAAAATTTAGTAATTTTTAGATAGTTTTATTTTCTAAATTATTGTTTGTCGATGGTTTGAAGTACAATATATATATAATATCACAATTATGTGTTGATTATTTTTATATTAAATATGAAAATAATGATTGGAATTTTTTTTATTATAAATATGATTTAGCATTTAATGTTTTGATAAATGGTAATGTCTATGCAATTAATTTTGATTCATTATTTTGTCAAAATATTTTTTAAAGTTACCCTAATAAAGAATATTGGCTTTGGCATAGAATTATAGCCCATTCCAATATTCATTCACTTATAAATCTAACATATAATGGGAAATTCAATGATCTTCCTAAACATGAATTCCCAAATGAAAAATACTTTTACCCCTGTCAAAAAGGGAAATAACAAAAGATATCCTTCAAATCAGAGAAAGAAGTTTCAACTTCTCAATCACTAGAATTTTTTCACAAGTAATTTTTTTGGATGATATATAGTATATATTTTAAATAAGAATTACTATGTTTAAATACTTATAGATTAATTTTAAAGGAATATTTGGGTATTATTTTTAGATCAAAAAATTTGAGCATGGCATTACATAACCTCGCATGTTAAATCTATAGAAAATTACAGTGGACTTAGGATTAAATCATTAATATGTGATCATGGATATCTGTTTGAAAATCATGAATTTGAAATTCATACAAACATTTGCTAAAATCATAGTATTTTATTCCTCTAGGACCTCATAGTGGAATCTATTTGTATAAAAAAGAAAAATTAAAGTTCAAAATATTTTCCAGAAAATTCATAATATATATAAAATTCCTGTTTAATTTTTGGTAAAGGCTATGAATTATACCTTTTAAATAAATAATATTATTTTAATTAGGACTCTCTGAAATAGAAACCCAATGAAATTGGGAATAGTAAAAAGTTTATGGTTAATTAATTTAGAGTTTTAGGTTGAAAATTATTTATTATTAAAACTAATGATAATATTTAATTTTTCTCCCAAGAGTGATGAATGAATATTCCATGGTTATTCAACTGCAAGTAAATCCAATAGAGTTTTTAACAAAATAACCATGAATTTAAAATAGTATATCTAAGTCATGTTTGATGAAACATATCCATATTATCCTAAAATCCATTTAGAAAACCTTGAGGCTGATTTTAAAATATGAACATAAATTCCATTTTTTTCGAAACCTCATTGAAACAAGAACAAAAATCATCCAGATCTGTTGAAACTATACATCATGAACCTGAATTTATATTAGAACATGGGGTGGCTAGAATTTATTTTTCAAGAGTTGTTAGGAACCTTGAATAAAATATTCTATATTTTGTAGTTGTAGACCTATATAGAGTTATACAAACAAGATGTTCTCATTGAAATCATGTTGAACATTATAAATTATTGTTATATATTCAACCAAACGACATCAATGTTGTATTTAATCAAGGATTTTGGGTGATGGAAATGAAATAGGAACATAATATATTTGAAAAAAATAAATAATAGAAAATTTTAGTTTGACTTAAATAAAATCTCACTATAGACACTAAATGGGTGTTTAAAAACAAGGTTGATGAATCTATAACTATATTAAGAAATAAAGATAGTTTGGTTTCACAAGGGTATAATTAATAAGTGGGTAATGATTATGTAGAAACATTTTAACCGGTATCTAGAAATGAATCCACCAAAAAAATGCTTTAATATAAATAATAGTCAGATTTTAAAATATATCAAATGGATTTAAAAAGATAATTCTTAAATGGTTATATAGTTGAAGTAGTTTTTATTGAACAACTCCTTTGATTCCAAAATCCTCATTTTACAAATCATGTTTTCAAATTATATAAAAGAATTATATGGTTTAATATATGATGCTATTTATTGGTATTATATGATCAACTCTTATAGAATTTCGAAAGGCTTTTTAAAAGATATAGTTGATCATATCATTTTTACAAAAATTAGTCCAAAATACATTTTAGTTGCTAAAATTGATGTAGATTATATTATTTTTCAGTCTTCTAAAAATAATCTGTGTACTAATTTTTAAAAAATGCGGAAAAATTAATTTGAAATGAGTTTAATGGGTGAACTTAAATTCTTCCTTGGTTTTCAATTTTTTCAAAATAAATATTGAATTGTATAAAATAAAATAAAGTACAATAAAGACCATTTAAATCATTTTTGGATAGATAAAACGAAATTTAATGAAAATCCCATGAGTAGCACGTATATGATGTATCTTCATAAATCTAGGAAGTTAGTAGATCAATCCACTTATAGAGTTAGGATTAAATGTTTTTTATACTTAACTATAAAATTATGTTTAGTGTGTATATGTGTTCTAGTTTTCATGTGAACCCTAAAGATTCACATTAACATTATGTAAAAATGATTTTCAAATATTAAAATATAAATAAAAAATTTAGTATTATTCTACTCTATATGAAAAACATTTTAATTAGTGTGTTTTTGGATGCCGATTTAGTGGTTGTATGTCAGACAAAAAAAGAACTTATAGAACATGTCATATTTTCAGAAAGTCACTAGTATATTGGTTTAGTAAGAAGAAAATATTTGTTTTACTATCTACTGTTGAAGTTCAATGTATTGATATAGGTAGTTTCGGTGCTCTAATTTTGTGCTTGAAACACACATTACTGAACTATGGATATCAATTCAGTCATGTCCTTGAAATTGTTACACCATAATTGCTATAAAAATTTCTAAAAATATATTGTCTTATTCTAAGAAATGAAATTTTGACATAAGACATTACTTTTTAAGGTATAATTTTGATGAGTCACAGCAGTTGATTTGCTATTGGTGAGTCACCATTGGTGAGTCTCTTTTGGAGAGTCAATGTCAGGGAGTCACCATTGGACAAGTCACTGGTTTTTATTTCAAATGTCATTCTTGTTACTTAATTATTTTAAATTTTTATTCAATTTATTAATTTAATTTTTTATATTATTTTGTATCCTAAAATGAAATATCAATAATTAAGCTTGAATTGATGTCACTCCCTATGACATGCCTCCCCTAGAACCGCTTGACCTTTATTCTCTCCCATCCATCCATCTTCTTTTACCATTAATTCTCTTAAGTTTCACTGAGATGGTGAGAGTGAAGTGTACCCCTATATATTCTTTTGAGGAATAATTACCTTTTATGAAATTGAAAGGAGATCCAATTCAGGCTATTATAGAACCAAAGAACCTAAATCTTGAAAAACATTTAGTAGTTTCTGAAAAATTGGATTATACTAAGAGGTTTCTTTCTAGAAAATAATTAGGGTTAAAGGCAATACAAGACCCTGGATGGGTAGATTAATACTTCTGAAATGATCGATCATTCAATCTTATTTGGTTCATTAGTTTTATAATATTCTTATTTTAACTTTAGGAAGAATAAATATTCAATCTAAGTCTGATTTTTCATGACACCCTCCCCACAAAGTGTATCCCTCCTGGGTTGGAAATGGGGGAAAAGAGATAGTGACACATGATTCTCACCTCTAGAAGGCCCCAGGTTGGAGACTGGAATCAAGGGTATAATAAACACATATATGGGAGAAATTACCTTCTAATGAATAGATACACCAACCAGAGCCTGGTTAGACTACAGTATAAAAGAAAATACAAGTGCACATATGTAATGAAAATGAAGAACTACTACAAATGAAAGGAAAACTGCAAGTACCAAAATTAATGTAAGGATAAAAATGACCAAAAAACCTAGATAGATCCTACTAAAGCCCAAACTCATTGTAACCAGATTGATCTCCAACATTCTCTAACTATCATGAAAAATAGTTTATATATATGAAGGGTGAGTATAATAGTATACTCAGTAGGATCCCCCCAAAACATATCATGAAAAATATAAAGAAATAATTCTAAAGAACATTCAACAAAAAGTGAAACTAACTCATCACCTATATAGGAATACCATGTTCCCATCTTCACTATGGATACTCTCACCCAGTGTCACATATAATAACATATAATATAATAAAGAATATCAAGGGAACTTGTAACAACCCAAACCTAGTAACCTAGATTCAGTAGTCATTTTATTACAATGACATAGATACAAGAGACCACAACACCACGGAATGATTAATATTGCAGTCTTGAAGAAATTAGATACATACATGGTTACCTTATCATATTGGTATGTAAATATATAACCTAACAAAATAAGATAAATTGATTATTTTCACTATTCAATGATATCATATTTAGAACCTGGGGATAGAAAAAATAATAAGGTGAGTTCAAATGCTTAGTAAGGGTTATGTAGAAGAAGTCTAATTCACTAATAGGTGAATCACAAAAAATTTTACATAGTAAATATGGCATGGTCACTAACTAAAAAACACAATCCATTAAGAAACTAAGAAGGAAAATTCATCCATAGATTTTGTCATAGTGAAAAACTCATTGAAAATAATAACTGAAAATTGAATGAAGAAAATGATTGATATTTGGAATTAATGTATATAAGTAATGAACAATCATACTGTAATGGAAATTTAATTATGTGGGTAGATACACATATGATTCTGTTCAAAAACAAACATGAAGGGTTTGTCACCAACCGTTTTATCTCATGAGACATGTCGATGCATCAAGGGGATATAATGAGCCCCAACCATAACATAAAGTAAAAAATATTCATCATAAATTGATTTAATTCAAGAACAATACGATTTATCTATAACTGTTTTGAGTATAGGATAAAGATTCATTAATATTATCCCAGTTAAAACAACATTCAAAATAAAGACTTTATGTAAAAGGGTATATGACTATGACAATAATCATATCCATGATAAATAATGGATATTTTATAGAAATATAATTATAGATGAAAAATGATATCAAAGGGGTGTTAGATAAACCACCTAAAAATTATTTTCTTAACAAAACCATGTAAGTCTCAATGAAATGGAAATTGAGAAAAAGTATCTTACTCTATGTCCAAATACGTTCTGCACTTGATCTTATGGTCCTGGATAATTAAATTATATCTATTAATTAATTAATTTATAACCTTTTATACATTTATTTGATTCATTATTGTTTTCTTAAGAAACTTTTTCTACTTATTTATGATATATAGAGTTTAACTTTATCATTCTTGAGCATTCATTTTCTTGTTTTTCATTATCGGTCTGTTTGTTTATAAGTAATGAAGTTCATGTACAATGGGTATAATTATCCAAAATTTGAATTATATGTTATTAATGAACATATATAATATTTAAGGGTATTACATAATTTTTTATATATTATTATGATTCATTATATATATCTTTGGTGAAAATTATTTATATCATTTTGGCAGTTTTTTCAATGGTCATGGGATAGTTTTGTCTTATTAATTAGTATTTTGTATATTATGGTTCTATAATAACAAATAAATTATAATATTTATAAAAAATGTTTAAATCATAATTATATTTTTATGGAAATATTTCAATGTGTTAATGGGAAATGAAAATGCATCGTCCAAGATGTTGGAAAATTGAGACATCACGGGTGATGTTTTCATTTATAAAATCAGAGGGAGAGAGAAAGGATTTTTATGATGAATCTTCTATTAAAATGATACAATACTAGTATATAAATGATAATAGAGTCATCATTGCTCTTTTTATTAGGTAAATAAGAAAAATAAAAAAAAATAAAATTAAAGAAACCGAGTTTTTACATATTGAATCATCATCCTTCAGAAACTCCTTATTGGGATTGGTTTGAGTATTTTTATGAAAAAAGAGACCCCAGATGTGGGGGTTGGTATTGGTAAGATTATTGGATATAATTTGTCCACAACTCAAATCATGTAGGGTTTGAGGAGAATAGGTGGTGAAGAGTGGTATTTATAGTGGACGATATGGTTGTTTTCTTATTATTTTATTCATTATTTTATTATTTTTCTAAAGACAAGAAATAGTGTGGATTATTGTGAATAAAAATTGTAAAGAGAGCATGTGAGTTAAAACTAATGGTTTTGTTCATCATTCATGATGTTTTAATTCATGTAATTTTTATTATAATTTATATTCCATAAATTATTGTATTTCACTATTCATCAACAAATCAAATATTTTATAAAAATCCCAAAAAAAATTACATATCCATTTTTTGATGTGTATAATTCAAAAATAAACTCTATTTTATGAAAATATTTTTCTAAACATAAAAAAACAACCTTATCCAAAAGTAACCTCATAGTTTCTAGGGGCCACCCTTTCCCACATAACATGCATCATAAAATAGGTATTATACCTCAAGCCTTCACAACCCATACACTAAGTAAAGAAATTAAAACCATCACAACCCACACACATTATAACTATAGTTTTACTTAATAAACTATATCCCGAATACTTGTGTGTTAAATAACCATAGCCCTTTACATCTCTCAATACACATATATGGTAATACAAACCAATGTGCCTAATAGTACAAGTAACTACCAATAGTAGAGTGTGGGGTCAAAAGGTGTAGTTAGCCATCCATCCTCCCATTGGGATGCTTGGGAAAACACCTACATGGATTAGAATCCCCAAGGTGTCAGCTTACCTAATCGATATAGTGGAGTATCTTATAAAAACACAAATTTCCATGATATAATATAGCTCACAACCACACTATGGACATAACCTAGTATCATACTCCACAACAGCTAATGTCTCTCGGAATCTTAGTAGCCACTACTAAGACTAGATATCCTATAATCATACAACCATTTATAGAGATAGATTAAGTTATTTTATTCCTTTTCATATGTTTCAATTTATGTTAATTTATTCTTAATCATTAACTAAACATTTCTAATTTCCACATTACATCACATTAACATTAGAAAAAAATTACATGCTCTCCAAGCATAAGTAATACAATCCCACAACTTCTTAGAATAATAAAATCATAAATTCATTCTTGAAAGTTCCTACATCATGGTTTAAACATTTATTTATTTATTTAAAATAATCACTTTCCATATTTACCAGGTACTCTGGGAAGAAATCATAAGCTACCAAACATTGTAAACAACCAATCATATTAATATTCCTCAACAAGGGTGGAAGGAATGTAGATAAAAAAAAGATATCCATTATCCAAACAAAAACATCATACAAGAATCAACCTGTATGTCAATGAGTATGCGGAGATTCAACCCATTCGGTTATCCCCTGTATCCTCTTTGACACCCACATCTATATCATGATGCATATGACCACTATAGGCATCAAATTCATCAATATAAACTATGCATACCAACCCATAATAAAACAAAATCCCTAAAAAACATATCTATACAAGGCTAACACCACATCTAGGAATCCCATCCCCATATTCCACAACGTCCCTACATGCTCAACCATCTTAGCCTCACATCATAAGCAGCTGGAAACAAACATAAAAACCCGACTCTTGGCCCTAAAGTAATGAATCCGGCATTCACACATTAAAATCCCCCACGACTCCAAAATAGAACACATTCTACCTTTACAAAAAACATGTCAAGTTAGTCTCTACAATGTAGTATATTTTATCACAAAACTCATTCTTATTCATCCTGTAATTAATCAATTCATTATTTATATATTTTAACTATAGGAAATCGAAGAAACAAGGTATCAGAAGCTGTTATAAATTAATTAAACAATTAATTAAACTTTAAATTAATTATTTTATCAACAATAATCAACATACTTTAATATTATTATCCAATTCAATTAATCAGTCACACTATCATCTATTTATTATGATCAAATTACAATGATAACTGGATACATGATATTTTTTATTTAATAATTTAACCCATTAATTATCAAATAATTATGATTTTAAATTGTTTACCAATTTCACATGCTAATCAAAGAATGGCATATATATCACACTAGCATGAAAAAAGAGGTAAATCATTATCACGGTACAAAACAACATCATCCCCATGTGATCGATACCAATTATTTAATCTAGTTCAAGTAATTATTAGGATAATTTTATTGTGATCCAATGACTAAATCATGAACAATTTATGATTATACATATATAAATGAGAAAAAATTAATCCCCCACCTAAAATATGATATCAATTATCTTCACATGTGAATGGACCAATACAGCGGATCCCAATCACCTCTCCCCCAAGAACTGCATCAACTCGAGGATGTCGCACCCCATCCATGCAAACAAACAACCAAAAAAATTCCTTTAGAAAAATATAGATCAATAACCACCAAAATGAAAAGTATAATTAGAGGAAATGGATTTTGGAAATTGCAACAAAGGAGTTAGAACATAACTCAGATTGAAGGCATATTCTTATGAATCAAAGGAGATAATCTAGAGATCAATTCCCAATAAAAGTAACCCTAAAATGTAGAAGAGTTGGCTATTAGGTCACCTCCAAAGAGAGGGATATACACTATTGAAATAGGGTTTTGAATAACCTAATATTATAAAAGGGATTAAAATAGCACTTTAGTGGAGAATTACATAACATGTAATCCTCTTTCATGTTGTGTAATCCTCATGCTTTGATTTACACAAAAAATGAATCACCAATTCATTTTATTTATTTTTCTAACCCCGATTCACTACATGTCATGAATACTACTTTAAAGTCAACTAAAATGTATTAGACATCATGAAATCTCTCTAATTCAAGCTTCTAAAAACCAAACTCCTCCAAAATTCCACAGAGAACCTTAGTCTTTAGAAACCAGCAAATTCTTGATCCATGTGAAACCGAGTCCTTACATTAGTTACGTCTCAAAACATTCACATCATCAACAATACAAAACAAATACAGATAGGAAATAGAAAGGGGAATTTGATTAGACACCCCGTGAGATACCTCTCAAGGCTCTCATCATCATAGTAGCTTAACCACCTCTCCCAAGAACAAGGGGTTCAGCACGGTGAATAGATAAACTACTCATTGAGTCTTCACCACATATACCTAGAGAGTAGACTCATCCAACAATAGGAATATAAACCTAGAAACCACCAAAAATACCTTATAAGACTTCAAATCCCATGGAAAGACATAAATCCAAAAAAATATATATCCATCTCACAAACCAAATAAGGTATATAACTAAAAAATGAAAAACATTACAAGAAAAGAGATAAAAAACAAACAGATCAGGGTAATGAGATCATATCTTTGACTCTCATTCCTCAGTACCAACCTCCATGCCACTATTCTATCATAATACACCAACCGAGTAGATATAATTCACACAAAACACCTTATTCTATATATGATTGATCTTTATTGGTTGGTACTTGAAGGTCACACCATCGTCAACATTGATATCACCGTGATAGATGATGTGAGAGTCACCAAGAAGATAAAAATAGAGATATGACTTGTGAAAGACATTGTGTATTTGTGTCATCCATTGGGGGAGCCCTATCTGATATTCCATTGCTCCAAAATGATCTGACACCTTGAATGTTCGAACAAATTAGGTAGAAATATTAATCCCATGATTAAACCTTCACTTCCCATGGTAGGGAATCACCTCCATGAAAACATGACCCCCTCCCCCTTAATTGTGAACTATAGAGGTATACTTTTATGACCAGAATAGGATTTATGATGATCATGTGATGCTTTGATCCTCTCACGAATCACCTAAACAATATCTTTCATATTTTATAAACGTTTCAGCCTAAAAATTGTTTAATCTCCAACCCCATGCTAGCATAATGGATAATGAAAACGTTTCCCATATAAGGCCTAAAATGGTAACATACCAATGGTAGAGTGAAAGAAATTTTTGTAATAGAACTATATCGAGGGTAGCTGCCTGATCCAAAAACCTCCAAAATCCATGACACAAGAGAGAAACATGCCTTCAATAGTCTGGATGGTCCGCTCTGTCGGACCATCCATATGTGGATGAAAGGATTTGATAAGGCCTAGCTAAGAACTAAAAGCATGAAACAGACCTCTCCACAAATTATAGGTAAAAAAAATATCTCGATCTGAAATGATCTTCCTTGGTACCCCATAGAGTCTCACCACCACCTCCAGATACTGCAAAAAACCCTTCTATTGATCATGAATCCTTTAAAGATATAAAGTTTCTCGATTTCATCAAATGATCCAATACATCCCATATACTATCATATACTCTTAGATCTTGATGTAAACAGGAATTAATGTCTATTAATATGTATTCCAACTTCCACTAGGGAAAATGTAACGGTTTGAAAAAACCATTGGGAAAATGATGCCCAACCTTCACCTTATGCAAGACAAAAACATTGAGACAGAAACCATGAAACTGTACGCTTCATCCCAGGCCACCATAACTGACCCCTCAAATCTCAATACATAATTTTTCACTCTAGTATGTACTGCAAAAGGAAAACTGTGGAACTATTTTAGAAAAATTGTAATGAACCGAACATTCATGAATAACATTCCCATTCTTTTATTTAATTTATTGTCTTATGGATATTGAAAACACATGAACTTTTTTTATTTGATCCAATTGGATTTAAATGACCATTATGTATCATTACCATTGACAATATAACCACTGAATACTGATCACATGACTAGTGTAAATTTATGGTTTTCAAAAAGAAAATTTTTCGACACATACAAAGGAGAGGATGAAATAATTTAGTATAATCGAGCAATATAAATCTCATTTGTCAGATCTCGGAATGGAGGTAGAATTTTTGGTCTTAACTCTTAACCAAGCCCAATATGAGGTTAAACACATTACGATTTATTGGAATTTCCTACGGGCGAAGTGGATGTTAACAGATATTACCACCTGAGGGATGTTATCTGAGTAACCTGAAGAGTCTCTCACAATCACAAACCTTTTCCTTAGGTTTATGTGGGTGTTATAAGGGGATATGTAATGAGGTATTAATTAAATTTTGTGTAATACCTTTAATAAATACAATTATTATCCTATCAATTCCTTTATCCGAATAGTTTTTCATAAAAATATAATGAATTAAATAAATTGATTTTTCCTGTAAAATAGTACTTTTAAGATATATATATAATATTATATTGAACTATGTTTTTATCATAGTATTTAAAAAAAAGAATTTTAATTATAAATGTGGATTATATTTATTCCTTATTTTATTATCTATAAAATATTAAGTATTCACTTTGATAAAAATTTTATTTTTATATGATAAAAAAAATTTATTTTTAATTAAAGAATTTATTGGGATGAAAAACAAAATTTTTGAAAAAATTGATAATTTAATAAAATATTATTATCAATTTATATTTATTAATAATAAATGATTTTATAAATTTTATGTAGTCAAATGTAAATTTTATTAAGTTGAAAAAATATTTTTTTCCAAACCTTTTAATTTTCAGTAAATGTATATTTTTATTTTAAAAGTGAAAATTATCATATTTAAACATTTACATTGGATAAAATAAATATTATTTTTGGAATCAGGATGTACTTACTGGAAAATTAATTTTTTATTTGAAATCACATTTGATGAAAAAGTGGGAAACACACACATTGTCCACATCAGAGGTGTTATCCACAAAATGAACCCATAATGTCATCAAATACAAGAATAATGATATTTGAATATACCACCCAATAAATATTCCAATTATGAGTGGTTACCTATATATTAAGATCATTCCAGATAAGATCTTCAAAATAATCAAACATCATGTCCTAGGTCTCGATAAATTCTTCCACATTTATCTTCGTATCATTGAATCCCGTCACTAGAATATCATCTTGTTTAGTGACCTGATCACATTATTTTGCATTAGTATCAACACTAAGAGATATCTCATACATTCTATGGATAATCTCTGGTGAGGAATTGATATAAATGTTTCCATCAAGTGTATCCCCCTTAGAGTGTTGAAATAGCTCCATCCATTCCCCATTCCCCTCTTCCACCTTGACTTCACTTTGCATTCAGTAACATCCAGTATTGGTTCCACATAAACAATCATGATTCCACCATCAGGGGCCATGATTTCTTGATATAGGACTTTCTCTCCCAACACTTCAGATTACTACTTACAATTTTCAATAATTTTTGGGACACCAGATTTATTCTCGATCCCATTTTTTCTAGACTTCCCTTAGGATCTAGTAACTATTGTCCTCAGTGTGTTCTAATAGTCTTCATGAGGCCTTGCATTTTTCCCTCCCTTATTAACTAGAAAATTCCTAGAGGCAAGGATCCCTTGATTACCTTTTCCCAAGACAGGCCCAAACATCACTTGATGGTCTTGCTCATATTATGTAGACACCAGGGATTATACTTATTTTTCACTTGGTTCAATATTATCAGAAGAACTTGTAATGATTTTTTGGTGGTTGTACCTTAACATATGTGTTTTCCATCCTTTTAGTTTATAAATTTCCTTTCCATTAGAACTCAAGTGGGTGAAATGATTATCGATCTAAATAGACTGTGGAGGTTCATGTAGATGACATGGTCAAAAACTCCTAGATGGAAATGTGTTCGAACCTGGGTCACTAAGAAAATTAGACATAACATCATTTGGAACTAAGGAAACATGCACCTGAAACAACCCCTTACATCTGTATAAGCATTATCAACACTGGAGTCAGTGGAGGGAATGATCTCCTATAAATTAACTATACCACCACACATAATCTTATCAACATAAGAAGGTCCATCCTCATGCATGACTGACTCTTCCTTCTTACCATAAGCCAAATCACTCCTCAGATTGGAAGAAATATCAACCACTCATGGGTCATGGATCATATTAAAAGAATTAACATGATGAAAATGAGGATAGAGATTTTCCTCAAGAACAAGAGGGTCATCTAAGATACCCTATGGCACCTTAACCATAGCATCATTTACCACTTCTAGAGCTTCACCACTGGCATGCCCATCTAAAATTGTAGTGACTATCGGATTAGGGGACAGTCATGCAGGATCATTCAAAACCGATTCACCCAAGCCTTCCAGACTAGAGGTTTTTCCATCCCTATCTTCCATATCAAGCATCTTCCTCTAACCAGAGGCCTTGCCAAGCCTCTCCCCCTGACCAGAGGGCTCTATGTTACTGATTACACAATGAAAATTAGAGTTCAGATGACCCAATTGATAGTACGTCGAGTATAAATCAACCCATGATTCAATAAAATATCTTTCTTCCACCTAAACTCCTCTTCAACCGTAATCCAAACCAACTCAACTAGTGGTTTCGAGTCATCCACCTAAACAAAAAAAACATGGATTACTGCGATAACTCATAGATGAAGTGTGATTATCAGAGAAAACAAATCATCCCACCTGATTCCCTAACATAAAAATCATTGATGGATTATGAAAATGAAAGGGATGTTTATGGAGACATACCCATGTCGTGATGAAGGGTGTTTCCTTGTTCATATAGAGATTGAATGACCAACAAAGAAAAAATAACTTGAATCCATTGCATCTTCAGGGACCCCAAGACCACACATGTATCAGATATTCTTCCAAATAAAAATATATAATCAAATGATGTTTATCAAGAAGTCCCACAACCTCATGATCTCGCAAGTCCCAATTACCAATAATAAAAATCGTCAAACTCATCAAATGAGAGCATTGGATGACTAGAAAGGAAACCCCAAGGCCAGATCCAGAAGACCCGAGGCTTCAGAGAACTCCGACAATGAAATTGAGAGATGAGGATCACCAATGTGAATATCTAGAAACTTTGTTCTTAAAAAATCAATGGGAACTCAGGGATAAATCTAGGGTTAAGGAAATAGATAAAGGGATTCCATGGAACCAGTGTTGGTGACACTAGTCCACCCCCTACCAGCTCTGGGAAGGGGGGGTGGGGAATTCATTTTTGATCATCAGTGGCTAGGGTTCCATCATTGAGAGCACCTCCATCATATCATTAATCATTACTCCAATGATGTTGAATTTTTCCAAAATTTAATATTTCAAAATTTAATGAGACATTCGAATTTTTGGGTAAAAGTTAAATACTGAATAAATATATAATATGTTTTATGACATCATAATTACCCAATAGTGATGTAATAAAATACAATAAATTGTATATTAATCCAATATATGTTGTAAATTTAATATAATTTTATTTTATATATGCTTTTTTAATTTTATAATTTTTTATTGGACCCTCAAAGACTAATAAAATATTTTAACATTTTAAAATGATTTCCTTGAGAGTGTGACTCACCTCTACATAAGAAAAACGAATATTATAATATGCTCATACATTTTCATTATAAAATATTTTAAACCACTCCACTTTGGAAAAAACATGGGATGGTTTTTGGTTTTTATTAGTTTAATGTGTAGTGTCCAAAACCTAAATAATAAAGAAATCATTTATCATTTCCTATATAAACCCACCCAACCTCCCATTATTCTTCACTAAAACCATTTGAAACTCGACCAAACTATGCCACATACCCCCTAGAGTCCTAAAAAGGTTACTAAAATCTCCCAATAAGCCTCTCCCAAACCTTTTCGATCACACTTTTAGGTAAGGGATTCTCACTTTCTTCTCCTCCTTTCAAATTCAACCATCTTATTCAAATGTAGTTCATGTAATTTAGAATGGTTATAATGTGATTATTTTATTATAAATTTATTAATTTCTATTTTATTTTATTTTAATGAGGTATTATTTATTCACTATCATTTTTACCTTTACCAAAGTCTTTACTATACCAAAATTTTGTAAGGGATTTTTGTCTTCTCATTTCCATTCAAGCTACTCTTTGACATTATTCTTCTTAAGTTACATATTAATTTTTTGGGTTATAATTTTCCATGACCCACATACTATCCACTGGATGTATATATGATGATATCTTCCCTTCACTCTCATCAATCCCCCTATGATCCGTTATGTACACCTGTTACATTGCTGAAATTTTATATGGGATATTCCACCCTCCTCTTTTATAAAGAATTATTTTCATGTTTTGTATTTGAATTTATTTTATTACAATGTTTGGATATTTTATTACATATCCTTATTACTTAAAATTTATTTATAAATTGTTATATCGCATTTAACTCTCATTTATCCTTCTTATGAACTCTTATGTATACACCTTCCAATGTCTTTTTTTGTTAAGGGATTTATTCTTTTCTCATTTTTGTGCACGTTTCATTATGTTGTTATTGTAACGCCCCGACCCCAGCTACCCAGAGTCGGTGCATTAGTTCGTAACATTGGCATGATCACAAAAGATCAAGTCTCGAAAGACCGATTAGTTTAGTAGCCTTGGAAACACTAGATACATTCATAAGTCTTTCATTACATAAAAAAGTAAACAAACTACAATAACATGGTCTTCATAGTCGAAAATCACATCCCTTTCTGACTACCCCTGCAGGTCATTCATAAAATACATCTTCACATCCTAGAAAAATATTAAAACATTGAAAGGGGTGAGCTCAGATACTCAGTAAGGTTAACAATATAGCGGAAGCTTTCATAAATAAACATTAATATTTAAGGCAATGTATAACTAAAACAAAAGCCTTTTAAACTTGAACTTCAACATAATATGGAAAAAGTAAAATGAGATAATGCCATTTACTTCTTCACATGGATATTCTACTGGTCGAATAATCACATGCAATATCAGTAACCACTTTCATAATGATGGAATGCATAATGCCAGACTATCATAACCATGTAGCCAAGGCCTCGTGCCAAGACCACAAATAAGATTTTGTCAAGGCCTCGTGCCAAGACACTAGTTTGTCTCATGAGACCTTCTGATGCATCGAGGATCTATAGCGGGCTCCACCCGTCACTTATTTAGTCCAATTCATTCCTCATATGAATAGGTTTAAACATATCATAAACCATAACATAATCGTATCACATAAAACATGCGTAAAGGAAACATAAAATTTCCACATTTCAATCACAAGATTGTCAATACAACACATTGATATAATAAAAACACTTTCAAAACCATTTTCAATACCAAAATAAAAGCAGGTTAAAACTTTGTATTTATTTTTCATTAAAAAAGTGATGGCTTGTAGAGGAAGCCGAAACTCAAATAATGGTCACGGTGGTGGAGAAGTCGTTGTTTCCGCATAAGTACGGAAAGGAAAACATTCTCTTTTTGTAGTTTAGTAAAATTATTCGTATACAAAAGATTCCTTTTGAATAAACGTAAAAGTCAATGGGGTTTATACACCGTATAAAAGAAAGTTGTGTATAAAATAAAATATGCCTCAATGAAAGGAGATTGAGACGAAGTCCCATACAAAGATCATTTTTAAAATAAAATAGATATACTATGTCTATTCACTATAAGTACACATAAATAAAGTACAAATACAAGATATGACATAATAATATAATGACATAATTTGAAAGTAGGAGATTAACCCAAAGAATGGAAATTGGGTTAAGAAATTCCCTTACCTCGTGTCTGACTTGACTCAACCGTTCTTTAACCTCCTGAATAATAAACTAGAGTTAATATATACCATATTAAGAGCCATTTTCAATTTCATTATCCTTTTTATATCACTTATTACAATGATATGAACATTATGTAATTATTTAAGGTAATAACGGTCGTTTTGTCGATCTTTGGTACTTGAGTCAACAATAAACTTCTTATAATTACAAGTTGTTTATGTGGTAGAATATCCATTATCTCCAGAATTATATTCATGATTTAGATGTCATATATATCATATATACCCAGTATATACCTTCATTTATAATATTACGTAACATTTAGAGGTAAGAAATGAAATGCAACGTTCATGGAGACGGTAAGCCGTACGTACGCATGAACTCTACTTTCATTTATATTTCGTATTTAATGGAATGAAATCATAATGATATAAATTTATAATATACTTACAGTATAATATATTGTATAATACCATTTAATCCATCCTTTTTACATCACACATATGGCATTAATGATTCAAATCACTTTGAGGGGGCGGTAGTCCGCACTTCCTAAAATGAAATTATAGCATTTTACCCATAATGGAAATCATAAAGTATGCCATAAATGAGAAATAAAGAAGCATAAGTAAAACATAAACATATTTTATATCATACATAAATATAGTGACATCTTAATGGCCACCTTTGAAGGTGTTATATGAGTGTTGAACAATCATCGTTTCGTGAGGCAGAAATTCGCCATCCACAGAAACCGTATGTTCTTTAACCATTAGATGTAGGTGTGTGTAATTGTAGATCTAATCCTTATTATAACAACATACTAGTATATTGAGGATACTGGTGTTGTTACAAATGAAATGAATAAAAAGAGTTTAGGGGGTTGAAGATGAAAAATAAAACAAAACAACATTAGAGAAGACATTACCTCAAAATCGGGTAACTCTTTTTGATTTGAGCCAAAGGATTCCTTGGGAAAAATTCTGCCCAAAGTGAGGCTTCTAGGAGTAAGAGGGGGAATTTGGGAGAGTATTTGGGCAGAGGTTGGCTGAACCAAATGGCTTGAAGGTGCGAATAATGTGGGAGTGGTGGGGGCCTTTTATAAGTGGAGAGGAGGGGCACTTTTGGAAAGTAATGAAACATTATTCTATTATACAATGCTTTTCGGATTCTAAAGGTCCCACACTTGTATAATTAGAGGCTAAGGTGATAAGGGTTCGAAATATCCTCATCCAATAGTCTTTGGACAAGTGTAAGCCTTGTATTTTACATTATCTTCTCATTTTATTTAAATCGTTAAATAATGAGGTCATCGCTGCATCATCATGATGTCATAAATAATTTAATTTATTTAATGTCTAAAAATTATAAAAAAACTACTATGATGTAGGAAATATTTTTATATTTCTAATGAATATTTATAGTCAAAATTTGTACATGTGTAACGCCACTTAAAAACTATTTTAGTAAAACAACTCATGTTTGTGTCAATTTAATTTTAACATTAAATAAATATATATTAATGTCATTTTCCAACTAAAGTGGCTCCATGGGGTCCCCAAGTTGAACCATGGGTTGTATTGGTCGGCCATGACTCATCCAATAGGATTAGGACAAGTTTCAAGATCATATCATATTATTAAAACATTGTTTTTACCTTAAACGACACTAATTTTCTCTAATCGTGATTAAGTTCTTAAAGGTTACTATTCACCAAAAATTTATTTTAATCTCATTGAACCACATTTTAATTTTTAATGACAACCATGTATGTTGGATTTATGAAAATAAAATCACAGAAGTGGTAATATTTCATTTAAACGAAAAATCAGTTATTTAACTACCACTTAGTGGTTTCACTATTCATCAAAAATTGAAGTTTTTCAGAACAAAGCCAAAATTTCACCCTAAGCTATAATTGATATTCCGAATTCAAAAATGATGTCTATTTTACAAAATTACAAACATATAAGTTGCATTAATTAATTTTATAATTAATTCCCGCTGTTACAAAAATAGCGTGTTTCTAAGAAACAATTTATATCAAAAGATTGGCAATTGTTTATGTCTAATTTCAATGTTAAATTAATTCTAATGACCACCATTGGATAAAATGGTAAAAATATATTCTAATTATACTTTAAAACCACTAAATAGTATAATTTTTCACTATAAATTATTTTTATTTAAAAAGTTGTTTTTAAGTATTTTTCACTATTCATAAAAAATTAAAAGTTCTCAGAAAAATACCAAAAATTCAACATAGGCTAATTTCGATATTCTGAATCCAAAAATGGAGTCCATTTTGATAAATAAAATTTATAAAATTTCAAAAAGTGGGTATTACTATTCACAACGGCTAGTTTAATTAGTTGTGGTGTGTGTTAGAGCTCGAGGTTGCGTACAACACACACTATTGCATTACTCGAAGGGAAACGTACCGTGGAAGCTTGGGGTGTTACATTCTCCCATCCGTCAAATAATTGCGTCCTCGCAATTTGAAATTTTTCTTTGAAAGTAAAAGGTTGAAAAGAGAAAATACCTTTGTGGAAAACCCACATCGGAAATAAGATTAATAAAATTTAGCCTTAATAAGAGGGAAATGGAAATGAAAAAGTCACCACCCAATTATGATCTCGATTAGGAGAACATTGGTGGAAATTAGAGACATATAATTGGAGGAAAAACGTAAATATTTGTAGGGAGCGATTGAGGTCATCAATCACAATCAACTGTCAAATTGAGTGCCTCACAGCCTTCAATCTATGTTGATTTAAAATATCATCAGTTCAACAAGACATAAGGTATTAGGATGACACATTTTTTTTGTTTTAATATCCCTTTACTAAAGTTTAAGAATTAATTTATTCTTTGATGAAGAGATTGGTATATATATATTTATTCTTGACAATTAGAGTTTCAACCTTCAACTCATCTTTCACTCAAAAAGATAATAGAACTCAAAAATATTATACTTATCCTAATTGCATAAGGTTCCAAATGTTAACACATACCATTTAGATTAGTAAAATTATTTTGTAATAACTGGGGACTTCCTGTAGGCTAGTGGTAGGAAATAAAGGCCTGTCGCACTGTGATTGTGGGTTCGATTCCTGCAGCTTTGTCCGACGCGACGGGTTATGCCCCACCCTGCAGGTTGTCCTTTTCCTAAAACTATAGTATCATAATATTCCAAAAAATAATCTTCATAAATGCTTTAACCTTAAAAAATACTATCAATGGTTCATCTTAATCCATTCCAACCTTAATAGTTATCCAAAATACCTCCATCCTGACTTTCTCTAAAAGGTCTCTAAATTCCAAAATCAATTGTAACATCAGATTCCCCAAACAAAGAAAAGTTTCTCTTATTGTCACATACTAAAAATATGATTACCTTAATCATATTACCTTAATCAAAAAGTACTACAGTACAATCTTTATATATATCACATTATTCTTATAACCAGAATATAATCCTTGAGTACAAAAGCACCAATACATTAATTATTCCTCTTCAACTGTAGTCACAGCATAAGATTGGCCTTGATCCCTTGGCCTTTTCTGAGGTAAGTTTCCTTGACGCTTAGGAAATTTATTTTCATAATGCCCCATTTCCCTACAATTGTAGCATTCAACTTTGACAGCCTCTTTCTTTCCATTGCAATCACGAGCCTGGTGACCCTTTTCGCCACATTTATAACAAACCCCTATTCATTTTAGGCACGTACCAGGGTGATTCTTCCCACAATTATCACATATTGGAAAATCCTTCTTTCCCTTTTCCCCTTTATCTACCTCTTGTTCCACCGTTCTCTTCTTCTCTTGCTTTACATTGTTGTCATAAGACTTAGAGAATTCCTTTTCTGTCTTGATAGCACACGAGACAATATCTTCGTATGATGAGAAGGATTGTGATACTAAAGGTCGACGAAGAAATGGTTTTAACCCATAAAAGAAACGATCAATCTTACTCCTTGGGTTACGTATATAATCGACAGCATGCCTCACTAACCTTGTAAAGTTAGCCTCATACTTTGCGACATTCTCATCCTCCTTCTGCCTCAAACTCAGAAATTGCCTTTCCATATCTGCTCGATGGTCATGAGGAAAGTATTTTTCTAAGAAAATCTCTTTGAACACCCTCCATTCCATATTCTATACGTCATCATCTTCCTTTGTTTTTTGAATCAGCTACCACCACTGATCGACATCTCCAGTGAGGCGGTAAACTGCCATGACAACCTTCTCCCTTTCTCTACTCACCAAGGCATGGAATATTTTCTCTAAGGAGTTTATCCATTGCTCAGCTACTAACGTATTTGTACCCCATTGCAGGTTGGTGGTTGTTGCCTCATGAAACGGTCTAGCATTGATCCTCCACGTTGCGGATCAGGGTTCTCCATACGAGTAAGGTTATTATTCATAACCTGAGTAAGTTTTCCCAGTATGGTGATTAGCTGATCGGCACCAGTTGCATCACCAACCCCACTATAATTATCTTGAGAAGGAGGGCAATCCCTACATGGAGTGCGTGCATTGATACAGTTTCCATTTCTTCCACTAGGCGCCATTTCTAAACAATTGCATTAACTAGATTAGTTTATGAAATAAAATACATAATTCCATATTTGTAAAATACTTTACATAAATTGAACTATTTATGGATATAATCCATAATAATAAAAAGAAATTTTTTCTTTGAGGAAGTATATACTCATAACCCTTCATAGTGGTTTGTAAAGAAAATGAAATTATCCTAAGCATATCCCCCGGGAGTGTCGTAACCAAGTGTGCAGCAAGGCCCGTTGTCGTGCACCAGTTCCCGTTCGAGTCTAGCTCAAAGCGGTGTTTTCGGGTTTTACCCCTACGTACATCTATGATAGAGCTGCCTCTACCTGCTCGTATCCAGACAGGGATGTATTGCTCGGAAAACTCACAAAATCTCTTCAATAACAAAATTCTAGGAAGTTCTTCTATACTAATCCTCAAAGTCAATCTTTGGGCTATGTGCTCTAATCAGAGTTTATCTACATCTATCTTCCAAGGTTAGTACTACACTACCTCTGATACCAACTGTAACGCCCCGACCCCAGCTACCCAGAGTCGGTGCATTAGTTCGTAACATTGGCATGATCACAAAAGATCAAGTCTCGAAAGACTGATTAGTTTAGTAGCCTTGGAAACACTAGATACATTCATAAGTCTTTCATTACATAAAAATGTAAACAAACTACAATAACATGGTCTTAATAGTCCACTATCACATCCCTTTCTGACTACCCCTGCAGGTCATTCATAAAATACTTCTTCACATCCTGGAAAAATATTAAAACATTGAAAGGGGTGAGCTCAGATGCTTAGTAAGGTTAACAATATAGCGGAAGCTTTCATAAATAAACATTAATATTTAAGGGAATTTATAACTAAAACAAAAGCCTTTTAAACTTGAACTTCAACATAATATGGCAAAAGTAAAATGAGATAATGCCATTTACTTCTTCACATGGATATTCTACTGGTCGAATAATCACATGCAATATCAATAACCACTTTCATAATGATGGAATGCATAATGCCAGACTATCATAACCACGTAGCCAAGGCCTCGTGCCAAGACCACAAATAAGATTTTGTCAAGGCCTCGTGCCAAGACACTAGTTTGTCTCATGAGACCTGCCGATGCATCGAGGAGCTATAGCGGGCTCCACCCGTCACTTATTAAGTCCAATGCATTCCTCATATGAATAGGTTTAAACATATCATAAACCATAACATAATCGTATCACATAGAACATGCATAAAGGAAACATAAAATTTCCACATTTCAATCACAAGATTGTCAATACAACACATTTATATAATAAAAACGCTTTCAAAACCATTTTCAATACCAAAATAAAAGCAGGTTAAAACTTTGTATTTATTTTTCATTAAAAAAGTGATGGCTTGTAGAGGAAGCCGAAACTCAAATAATGGTCACGGAGGCGGAGAAGTCATTGTCGCTGCATAAGTACGGAAAGTAAAACATTCCATTTTTGTCTTTTAGTAAAATGCTTCGTATAAAAAAGATTCCTTTTGAATAAACGTAAAAGACAAAGGTGTTTATACACCGTATAAAAGAAAGTTGTGTATAAAATAAAATATGCCTCAATGAAAGGAGATTGAGACGAAGTCCCATACAAAGTTAATTTTTAAAATTAAATAGATATACTATGTGTATTCACTATAAGTACACATAAATAAAGTACAAATACAAGATATGACATAATAATATAATGACATAATTTGAAAGTAGGAGATTAACCCAATGAATGGAAATTGGGTTAAGAAATTCCCTTACCTCATGTCTGACTTGACTCAACCGTTCTTTAACCTCCAGAATAATAAACTAGAGTTAATATATACCTTATTAAGAACCATTTTCAATTTCATTATCCTTTTTATATCACTTATTACAATGATATGAACATTATGTAATTATTTAAGTTAATACCGGTCATTTTGTCGATCTTTGGTACTTGAGTCAACAATAAACTTCTTATAATTACAAGTTGTTTATGTGGTAGAATATCCATTATCTCCAGAATTATATTCATGATTTAGATGCCATATATATCATATATATCCAGTATATACATTCATTTATAATATTACGTAACATTTAGAGGTAAGAAATGAAATGCACCGTTCATGGAGACGGTAAGCCGTACGTACGCATGAACGCTACTTTCATTTATATTTCGTATTTAATGGAATGAAATCATAATGATATAAATTTATAATATAATTAAATTATAATATAGTGTATAATAACATTTAATCCATCCTTTATACATCCCACATATGGCATTAACGATTCAAATCACTTTGAGGGGGCGGTAGTCGCACTTCCTAAAATGAAATTATCGCATTTTACCCATAATAGAAATCATAAAGTATACCATAAATGAGAAATAAATAAGCATAAGTAAAACATAAACATATTTTATATCATATATAAATATATTGACATCTTAATGTCCACCTTTGAAGGTGTTATATGAGTGTTGAACAATCATCGTTTCGTGAGGCAGAAATTCGCCATCCACAGAAACCGTATGTTCTTTAACCATTAGATGTAGGTATGTGTAAGTGTAGCTCGAATACTTCTTATAACAACATCCTAATATATTGAGTATACTGGTGTTGTTACAAAAGTAATGAATAAAAAGAGTTTAGGGGGTTGAAGAAGAAAAATAAAACAAAACAACATTAGAGAAGACATTACCTCAAAATCGGGTAACTCTTTTTGATTTGAGCCAAAGGCTTCCTTGGGAAGACTTCTGCCCAAATTGAGTCTTCTAGGAGTAATAGGGGTAAGTTGGGAGAGTATTTGGGCTAAGGTTGGCCGATCCAAATGGCTTGAAGGTGTGAATAAGGTGGGAGTGGTGGGGGCCGTTTATAAGTGGAGAGGAGGGGCACTTTTGGAAAGTAATGAAATGTTATTCTATTATACAATGATTTTCGGATTTTAAAGGTCCCACACTTGTATAATTCTAGGACAAGGTGATAAGGGTTCGAAATCGCCTCATCCAATAGGCTTTGGACAAGTGTAAGCCTTGGATTTTACATTATCTTCTCATTTTATTTAAATCGTTAAATAATGAGGTCATTGCTACATCATCATGATGTCATAAATAATTTAATTTATTTAATTTCTAAAAATTATAAAAAATTAATATGATGTAGGAAATTGATTTAGCTTTCTAATGAATATTTATAGTCAAACTTTGGACTTGTGTAACCCCACTTAAAAACTGTTTTAGTAAAACAACTCATGTTTGTGTCAATTTAATTTTAACATTAAATAAATATATATTAATGTCATTTTCCAACTAAAGTTGCTCCATGGGGTCCCCAAGTTGACCCATGGGTTTTCTTGGTCGGCCATGACTCATCCAATAGGAGTAGGACAAGTGTCAAGCTCATATCATATTATTAAACCATTGTTTTTACCTTAAACTACACTAATTACCTCTAATCGCGATTAAGAACTTAAAAGTTACTATTCACCAAAAATTTATTTTAATCTTATTGAACCACATTTTACTTCTTAATGACAACCATGTATGTCGGATTTTTGAAAATCAAATCACAGAAGTGGTAATATTTCATTTAAACGAAAAATCATTTATTTAACTACCACTTAGTGGTTTCACTATTCATCAAAAATTGGAGTTTTTCAGAACAAAGCCAAAATTTCACCCTAAGCTATAATTGATATTCCGAATTCAAAAATGATTTCTATTTTACAAAATCCAAACATATAAGTTTCATTAATTAATTTTATAATTAATTCCTGCTGTTACAAAAATAGCGTGTTTCTATGAAACAATTTATATCAAAAGATTGGCAATTGTTTATGTCTAATTTCAATGTTAAATTAATTCTAATGACCACCATTGGATAAAATGGTAAAAATATATTCTAATTATACTTTAAAACCACTAAATAGTATAATTGTGCACTATAAATTATTTTTATTTAAAAAGTTGTTTTTAAGTATTTTTCACTATTCATAAAAAATTAGAAGTTCTCAGAAAAATACCAAAAATTCAACATAGGCTAATTTCGATATTCCGAATCAAAAAATTAAGTCCATTTTGATAAATAAAATTTATAAAATTTCAAAAAGTAGGTATTACTAATCACAACGGTTATTTTAATTAGTTGTGGTGTGTGTTAGAGCTCGAGGTTGCGTACAACACACACTATTGCATTACTCGAAGGGAAACGTACCGTGGAAGCTTGGGGTGTTACAGTTATAACATTTTATTTTCAATTAAAACTGTTGGGGTATAATTTTTCACCTAACCCATACTTCCCTAATTATGTTTGAATGATGAGATACCTCTTTATCTCTAATTTATCTCTCCCATTTACACCTATTACCATGCTGAAATTTCGTAAGAGTTATTCAATTTCTCCTCTTTATTCAAGTTACGTTATTATGTTACACCTTATATTTCTGAATTCCATGTGTTGGGACATGTATATATATGAGACCCTTAATTTCCATTTCATGTACATATTATGAGATACTTCTTTTACTCTCATCAACAATTTTTATGAATTTTTATGTCACACTGTTATGCTGCAAAAATTGCGCTGCGATTTTCCAAGCAAAATCATTATGTAGTGAATACCACACCCATTTATCTATGAAGGGTATTCAATTTTATGAACATGTAATAATTTAAGCTTACTAAAATTTATATATTCCATATTACCAAATTATTGAATAACTTATGATGTTGAATGATTCCATGTTATATGATCCATGTGGCACATTTATGCATCAAATGAAATGTTTATAAAGGGTACACCCTAATAGTACTCCAATGCATTGGGTAATATTTAGTTTCATGATACAACATGTGAAATGAGGGTTTACTCATGATAATCAATATGCAATGAGGGTTTACGAATTCTAATCCATGTGCAATGAGGGTTTAATCATGCTAATTCATGTGAAATGAGACTTGTCTCATGATAATATCATGTTGTATTTCATTGCCACATTTCCATGTTATGATAATCATTATATATAATGTCTTTATGATCATGTTTCTCTTGTTCTCCATTGATATTCTTATTACCTCACATGCATTGTATTATTCATGTTATATGTGGTTTACTCCCATAAAAGGATTTATATCTCACCCATTTCATAAATATGTCCTCATGTTTTCCCATGAAATGCTAAGTGTGAATAAATGTTGTGGTCAGGTAAATGAATCTTTTAACAAATATTTTTTATTTTATGTATTATTTTTTCAAGTAATGTTTCTAATTTCCTAAGACACTAGACCTCTCGATTCTCAGAGTTGTCTTAAGTGAGTTTTTAGGTAATAAATCATGATTAAATATGTAACAAAGACAAGGGTTGTTTTAACCATATCACGCATATCCAAATGAATAAATATATTTCCCTAAAACAAAACTCTATGTTGTTTATCCTCAGACCAACCATCAATGGACATTCTATAAACAAATCAGTCTCTCCATATTTCCACCTCAAGATCCCCCAACTAGGATTCAAACACCTATTTCACTAGTGATGACTGCTCCATCATATAAAAAAGAAAATGTTTTCACCCAAAATCTCCAATATATAGATGTAATTATGAACGTTCATCCATAACTCTCCATGAATCACTTGAATCACACTCTTGATCATGGTGAGACTTATTATTTATCACATCAACTACAACATTTTCCATCCATGTGTATATGAAATCGTAAAATCGTAATCCTATAAGAACTCCACACACTGACGTGGGAGAAAGTTCAAGTCACATTTAGAGAAAACAAACCTCCATTTCATATGATCACTGAAGACCAAAAAATTCTCTTAGACGAGGTAATGTCTCCAAAAATTCAGGTTAAACACCACCACCTCCTTGATATTGTGGGCAGAATAGTTACAGTCATGGGAATGTACCAACTGATACCCATAATAATTGGATGATCTTTATTGCATCAAAACACAACCCAATACATTATGGGAAGCATCATTGAAAAATTAAAACTGAACTTCTTCTGCTGGGATAAAAAGAACAAGAGCACTGACCAACTTGTTTTTCATATTCTCAAAAGCTAGTTCACACTCATCATGTAATGACGCAAAATTTTGGTAATAAATATTCCTATTAATATAATTAAATGTATTATTATATAAAATGGTTATATTAAACATATAAACTAACATGTTTTTATGTATTCTAATTTTAAAATACTGTTAATAATTCTTACCATTGCTAATATAGTCGTTGAACAGTGATCACATGTTTAGTATAAATATAGGGCTTTAACAAATATTATTTACTCAGAAAAAGGGAGAGATGGACTCATACTGAAGAATTACTCCATATTAAGGCCATTTTTAGAGATATCATAGGAGGTAACATCACTAGGCTTAGCTCTTGAACAAGACAAAGCCAAGCTTCAACACGTTAATCTTGAATGGAACAACCTACACGAGTAGTGGAAGTTAATAGATATTATCACCCGAGAGATGTTTTCTGAGCCGCCCCAAGAGTCTTTCACCATTTCACCCCTTACCCTTAGGTATTATTTGGGAGTTATATGGGGTTATTTAACAATACCCAAGAACTATGATGATGTGCATAATTTTTTTTTGTATAAATAGTATTCATACATTTTTTCATTGTTACATTGTATATAGTTTTTAAAGCAAAAATAGTATTTTTAGTTAATGTTCAATTAGTAAATATATTTTGATAAATGAATTTATTTTGGAATTAAATAATATTTATATAAAATATTATAACTAAATTAATTTTTTACTGAATATAAATTATCATAAAATTTTATACAACTGTAATTTTTATTAAGGATTGAAAGCTGTTTTTGTCAAAACCCATGATTTTTGATAAATATCATTATTTATTTTAAAAGTATAAATTAAAATACTTATAAATTTTTTTTGATAAAAATAATATTATTTTTTTATTTAGGACATTGAAATTATCTAACGGTGAATTTTTCAAAATTATCTAAGACATATGAATATTTGGGTAAAAATGAAATATCGTTTAGGTATAAAATGTGTTTTATTACTTAATAATGACCCAATAGTGAGATAATAAAATAATATAAAATTTATATTTGGAAAATATATATTTTTTCCTTTAAAATAATGTTATTATATATTTTTTTGGTAAATTTTATGAAGCCTTAGTGGACCCTCCAAGACTTATAAAATATTTTAAAATTTTAAAATGATTTCCTTGAATGTTTGGCTCACCTCCACAAAAGCAAGACTAATATATTAATAATTTTGGAAAATGGAAATATAAAATAATTTTTTTCACTCCCATTTGGAAAAAAACAATTAGAATAAATTATGGGTTTTTTGTGGTTTTGAATGTTTAATTATATAGATTCCAAAACCATTGTTTGTGAAATATTAAAGAATTATCCTCTCTTTTACTATAAAAACCCATGCAATGTCAAACATATATTCACTCAAAACCCTTGAATCACATCTTTAATACTCTCTAATATCTCAATAATCCTCCCAAAATGCCCCAAGATCACAAGAAGACCCTCCTTAATCTTTTCAAGTCACAAACTTCCATGAAAGGGATCCTCACTTTCTTTCCTCCCTTAATTCTGTCGAAGTTTTCTTATATCGTTATTCCCCTTTATTTTCAATTAAAAATGTTTGGGGTATGATTTATAAAATCTTTTATAATTTACTACTTATTTTTTTATGATGTTATACCCCTTTATCCCTCATTTATTCCTCCTAGATACACCCGTTACCATGCTAAAATTCCATAAGGAATTTCTCTCTCCTCATTTACATTCACACTATTACTATATATTATGCATCTAAATTACACTAAAAATTTTGGGATATTATCTTCCGTGACCCCCTTACTATATATTTCATTTATAAATTATTATATATCCCTCTATCTCTCATCAACCCATATTACGATTTCTATTTGACGTCGTTATGATGTTGAAGTTACACCAAAATTTATCATGCCAGAATCATCATGTGTGTGAATAACATCCCCTTTTATCTATATATGGTATTCAATTTTATGCACATGTACTTATTGGATGAGGAATTACATATACATATTCCACACCACTTATTCATTAAATAAATTATGATTCTTTATGAATCCATGTTGTATGATCTATGTGGCACACTTATGAATGAAATGAAATGATTAAGAAGGGTGTGACCTGATAGCACTTCAGTGAATTAGGTAATGAATAATATCATGATACACAATGATAAATGAGGTTTTACTCATTATAATTCATGTTCAATGAGGCTTTACTCATTCTCTATATGCAATGAGCATTGGATCATGCTAATATACTGTAAAAAGCTGTTTCCACATTTTCATGTTATGAAAAACATGGTATATCATGCCTTAATGTTCATGTTTCTTATATGATCCATTGATATTCCTATTTTCTAACATGTAATTTATTCTTCATGTTATGCCGTATTTAATCCCTTACTGGGATTTATAGCTCACCCATTCTTTTGTTTGTCAACAGGTTATCCCATGAAATGATAAGTACGAAGAAATGTTGTGGTCATGTAAAAGAAGTTTTCAATAAAGTTGTTTTATTTAATGTCTAAAGTTGTCTTTTAAAGAACCTAATTTCCTAATAAAATAAACCTCTTGATCCTCATAGTTTTCTTAAGTTAAATTTTATGTAATAAATCATATTTAAGTGTGTAATAATTAATAGGGTTGTTATATTTGGTATCAATGGATATGATTAGTTATTTATGGTATTAAGATTAGAAAACCCTAGTGAAAAATTTAGGGATAATAATACATATAATAAATAATTCCTTAAACTTTTGTTGGGTATATAGTAAGTGTTTTATCAATAAAATACATCCCTATCAGGATACAGATAAATAGAGGTGGCTCTGCATAGATGTATCAATGGGTAAAACATGAAAACACTACTTTAAGCTAGACTCGAATGGGAACTAGTGCACAAAAATGGACCTTGTTGAACACATGGTTTGACACCCCTAGGGGATAGGCTATAGTAAATTCATAGTCTTAGTTTGAACCATTATTAAGGAAATAAAAAAATGACCTTAAGAATATATGTAGTAAAGTACATCATGGATAACATATAATGAATCCTATAAATTCATAATTTAAAGAAATAAATATTATTTATAATTTATCCATTTTGTCATTGGATTCCCCTTTATGAGTTACCCCTATATTTCCTTTTATTCAAGCCAGTGGCCAGTAATAGGAGGACTCTGAATAAAAACTAATATGAAGATCAATGTGATGAATACTCTAATGAGTTGCCCAATCTAATGGTAGTGGGAGTCACAATCATTTTCATGATACTCTCTTAGTTAACTCATTTTTCTAATAGAAAATTTTTCAATAGAATTGTCCACCCCCCCCCACTAAGAAAAAACAATCCACAATCAAGAGCTTTATGAGACAATTGCCTCTTACTTTCAATAGATCATAGGATCCCTCAATAACTGAACAATGGATCTAATCCATTGAGAAGATATTCTATATCCTTAATTATTACTAAAAAACAAGGTTGTTATGGATTATTATAGTATGGATGGTGAAGCTGATCAATGGTGGACATTGATCAAAAATATAAATCATGAGGAAGAGATCGAGGCGTTGGAAAGAAGTATTTTTAAAAAATAAAAATTCGATAAAAAATTTCCTCATACCCTCTGACATAAGAAGGAAGTGTGCTTCCTTGAACTAAAGAAAAAAGATGAAAAATCAATCAGATCATATGATGAAAACTTTACAAGGCTTAAATGATATGCCTTCATCTTTATCGTTAGCCCTAAATGCAAGGTTGACTGCTTCTTTGTTGGGATAAAACCTAGCCTACAGAAATCCTTAGCGATCTTTTACTTCAATATCAATGAATAAATTATTCGATGTGCCCCCAAAGTCCAAATAGATATAGAGAATCTCAGGGGTATCATGGGGATAAAAAGAGGAAAGTGAAATTTAATTTTGCTGGTTCGATGAATTAATCCAACGATGCCAGGAAATTTAAGAACCCCAAATTCCAAAGGTGCAGAAAGAATCACCTTGTAAATTGCTTGAATGAGACAAGGTAATACTTTAGGAAAGAAAGAAAAGGGCACTTAGCCATTAATCGTGGACAAGAAAAACCAACCGCTGAGGAGAGGAATGCACCATTCAACCCTCAACACATTTTTCAATGCTTCAAATACAAATAACCAGGGAACTTTGTAAACCAGTGCCATAAGATAAGGGTGTTCATGAGCAGCCAATAATCTCCAAGGTAAAAAGGGAAATATTTTTCCATCACTACTTCTGAGAAAACCCCAAAAATGAACGGGTGACATGTACGCTAGTTATTCATTCAATAATATCAAACTTAGTTTTTTATTCTTTTTTTTACATATTCTTTTATATCCTGAATGTTTTGTAAAACAATCCCAACACCACCACAAATATTTTAAGTAGAGATGTAAGTGATAATGGAAAAAGGGGCAATCATTTCATGCCATGAATATAACTCCTACCCTATCATAATTTGTGGATTGAACTTTCTTTAGAAAAACATCATACTCCCTCTAGTGGAATTTGATGCAATTCTTGGAATGGATTGGATTTCCCTATATAGATCCAAAATGAATTTCTGTGAGAGGGAAATCACTCTCTATATGGAGAATCAACCCACAATTTTGTACAAGTGCAAGAAGGAGGACAAATCTTCTTTAGCACCATTATATCAAGTGTGGATATTACTACCCTATGAGAACATGTATCTAACTCAAATGATTGAGTCTAAGGAAGCACCAATCCATGAAGACATGCCTATTGTGAGGGAATTCGCTGAAATATTTCCAGTGAAATTTCCTGGTCTTCCTCCTAGAATAGATATTGAATCTTTGATTGATCTTATACCTGGGGATTTGATAATATCCAAGAATCCATATATAATAGTTATTGTGGAGCTTTAGGATCTAAGGAAATAACTATAAGAGAATCTAGATAAAGGGTTTATACACCGAAGTGCTTCACCAGGGGGTGCACAAGTCCTCTTCGTCACGAAGAAGGATGGGTTAATGTACCTTTTCATTGATTATCGTGAGCTACACAAAATCACGATAACGAACACGTACCCTCTTCCATGAATTGATGAATTGTTCAATTGTCTATTTATAACACAATTAATCTCTTAGGTGAATCTGTGGTCAGGATATTACCATGTAAGGGTGAAGAAGAAGGATATCCCCAAGACTACATTCCATATAAGGTACAGAAACTATGTATTTATAGTAATTCCTTTTGGAATAAATAATTCAAAACAATATTAATGGAATTTATGAATAGAGTTTTTATAAATTACCTCAAAAAATTTGTGGTATTAATTATAAAAGATATTATAATATACTCTAAAAGTATGGAGGAGAATGATGCGCATTTAATTAATATACTTGAGACTTTATTAAAGGAGAATATCTATGAAACATACAACAATTTTGAGTTATGGTTGAATAATGTCTCATTCATGGGTCATATCATATCAAGAAATGGGATATTTTTGGATCCCTCTAAGAAAAATGAAACTGAGGGATGGTTGAATCCAACATTTGTGACGGATATCCGTAGCTTCCTGGGGTAAGCTAAATATTATCGCCGATTTTTGAGAAATTTATCACAATTTTAAAAACCTTTTATTAAGATAAATCAGAAGGGAGTAAATTTTTATTGGAGTGATAAATGTGAATATAGCTTCAAGGTGTTGAAAAAAAGGCTTATCACTATGCTCGCAATCACACTACCCACTAGTGGGGAACTATTCATGGTATTTAGTGATGCTTCAAAGAATGGACTAGGATGAGTGTTGATGAAAAAAAGAGAAATTCATTGCCTATTCTTCATGGAAATTTAAGGTTCATGTGCCAAACTATCCAACACAGGATATAGAGTTGGCTGCAGTACTCTTCACTTTAAAAATTTGGCGACATTAACTATTTGGGGAGAAGTTTGATGTCTATATGGATCACAAAATTCTAAAGTATATATTCTCACAGAGAGAGTTGAATACGTGTCAACAAAGATTGTTAGAGATGATAATAGACTTCGAATTATCAATTCACTACCATATAGGGAAAGGGAACATGGTTACAGATGCTCTAATTATAAATGATCTAACAACTCTTCCATTGATGAGAATTTAAGAGATTCCAATATTTTTAAATTTGACGACGATGGACATGGGAAAAATAAAGAGGGGTTAATCACCAATCCTTTCAAAAATGATTGCTCACAGTCTCTTTGGGAAAGGAAAAATAATGATAAAAAGGATGATGTGAGAATTTAGAAGAAAGTGGAAAATATCAAAAAAGGAAATCCTCAAAGTTCAATGTGAACGAAGATGGAATTGTGAGATTTGGGACAATAATATGTGTTCCATAAAATTTGGAGTTAAAGAATGAACTGTTTGATGATGCATTTTTTTAAATTTCTCCATTAACCTAGGAAACACAAAGATGTATCGAGATCTCTAAGAGATTTATTTCTTGAATAACATGAATAAGGAGATAGATGAGTATACATCAATGTGCCTGATAGGTTAGAATGCGAAGGCTGAGAGGTATATGTCTAAGGGGATAATGAAACCATTATTCATATCAATATGATTATGGGAGAACGTCACCATATAATTTGACACCTTACTTCCCAAGACATCAAAAGAAAACGACACTATATGGGTTGTTATGGATAATCTTACGAAGACTACATGCTTCATTGTAATTTTGTAGGATTTATCATTAGATAAAATGGCACAAATATAAATTAGAGAAGTGGTAAGGATTAATGGATTACCACTATAGATTTATCCGATCGAGATCCAATATTCACCTATAAGTTCTAGAAAAGTCTCCTACACGCTCTGAATACTGATCTGTACATCAGTTAGGATTATCATCCTCAAACTGACGGATAATTTGAGAGGACTATCCAAATACTTGAGGACATGTTGAGAGCATGCTCAATGGAATTCATATGAGGATGGGTTCAATATCTTCCCCTAGTAGAGTTCTCTTACAACAAAATCTTCTACTCATGCATCCAAATGGATCCTTATGAAGACATTTATGGGATGTGGTGAAGAAAACATACATGTTGGGATGATGTTGGGGTGAGAAAACACCTAGGTCCAGAAACGGTTGAAGAAATAGTGGATAAGGTTATGACCATCCTGCAACACATTAAAGCTTCCCAGAGTTGATAAAATATACATGCTGATAATAATTGATGAGACCTAGAGTTTTATGTTAGAGATATGGTATTCCTTCGCATATCACCATGGAATAGAGTTATAAGATTTGGGAAGAAGGAAAAGCTTAGTGAAAGGTATATCAACCCTTTTGAGATACTTGATTGCATTGGAGCAGTGGCCTATCGACTAACACTCCCACTGAACCTATATCATGTACATGATGTATTCCATATGTCACTCTTGAGGAAGTAAATATCTATCCCATCACATGTACTCAATCCAGAGGTGGTACCATTAGAGAATGACCTCTCCTATAAAGATAATCTGGTGAAGACCTCATATTATAGAGAAGAGGTACTACAAAATGAGACAATGCCTCTCGTCAAGGTGTTAGGGTGAAACCACAAGCTTGAAGAGGCAACATGGGAATCATATGAGGTGATGATATAGAGTTACCCTCATCTGTTTTAGAGCGGGAAAAGGAAATTTCTAGGGCCAAATTTCTTAATGTGGAATATTGTAATGACCTAAACTTTTATTAATTAAAATTGAACTTTATCTAACTAAATGTCTTATTACATAAAATGGTTATATAAAACATATTAAATTACTTGGTTTTATGTATTAGGATTTTAAAACATCGTTAAAAATTGTTACCATTGCTAATATAGCCATTGAATAGTGATTACATGATTAGTAAAAATATAGGGATTTAACAAATACAATTTACTCTGAAAAAGAAAGGGATGACCTCATCTCGAAGAATTTCTATATATGACGCCCATTTGTCACATCTTGAAAAGGATGTATCATCCTTGGGCTTCGGTCTTGACCAATTCCAATATGAGATTCAACATGTTAAGCTTGAACTAAACCTTCTACGGGAGAAGTTGAAGTTTATAGAGATTACCACCTGAGTGATGTTATCTGAGATACACCAAGAGATTGTCACCATCACACACCATAACCTTAGGTATAATGCAGGTGTCATAAGGGGTTATGTAATAAAACTCTAGAACTAAAATTATGATCATTATTTTTTATAAATAATATACATACATTTTATCATTGTTACTTTGTAAATGGGGTTTAAAGTACAAATTGTATTTTTAGTTAATATTCAATTAATAAATATATTTTGATGAATTAATGGATTTTTGAATTAAATAATATTTTAATAAAATATTATTTATGAATTAATTTTTATTAGATATAAAGGACCATACAATTTTTATAAATTTTTATTTTTTTTAAGGTTTGAAGGCTATTCTTATCAAAACCCATGAATTTTTTATAAATTTCAGTTTTTATTTTAAAATTAAAAATTCACATATTTATAAAAAAATTTAAATAAAATGAATATTAGTTTTTTATTCAAGATGTTTAAATTATCTAATAGTGATTTTTTTAAAAATTTCTGAGGCATCAAAATTTTAGGTTAAAATTTTAATCCCGTTTAAATATATAATGTGATTTATGACAACATAATGAACTAATAGTGATGTAATAAAATAATGTAAAAAGGTTATTCGTCTAATATATGTTTTAACTTTTTTATAATTTTATTTTAGATTTATTTGGTTAATTTTATGGTGCATTATTTGACCCTCCAAGACTTATAAAATATTTTATCTTTTTTAAATGATATCTATGAGAGTGTGACTCACCCCTACAAAAGCAAGCCTAATATTTTATTAACTTAGGAAATTGGATTTATAAAATAATTTTTTCCAATCCCATTTTCAAAATACCATTGGATAAAACAATGGGTTGGTTTTTGGTTCTGTATATTTAATTATATAGATATCAAAAACTATGTTTGTGAAATATTAAAGAATTCCCATATCGTTGCCTATATAAAACCATCTGATATCCCACAAATCATTACTAAAAACCCTTAGATAACGTCTCTAATCTACCCTAATATCTCAAGAATCCTCCCAGGGCACCTCAGGCTCTCAACAATCCCCTCCACATGCTCTTGAAGTCACAAACATAAAATTAAGCGATCCTCACTTTCCTTCCTCCCTAAATTATGTCAAAGTTTCCTTAGAATTTTATTCCCATTTATATTAAATTAAAAATATTAGGGTTTGATTTAGAACCACCACTATGCTTCCATCCTTATGTTTTAATGATGAGAGACCTTTCTCTCTCATTAATTCCTCCCATGTACACCTGTTGCCATGCCTAAATTATGCAAAGAATTTCTCTCTCCTCATTTACATTCAAGAGATTCTTGTATATTATGCAAATAAATTCAATTACAGATGTTGGGATATTATTTTCCATGAACACCTTACTATCTATTTCAATTATAAATGATGAGAGACCACTTTCTCTCTCATCAACACATTTTATGATTTCTATTTGATGTCGTTATGTTTCTGAAGTAACACCAAATTTTCCCATTCCAAAATCATCATGCAAGGGAATTCCAAACCAATTTATCTATCAAGGGTATTAACTTTATGCACATGTAATTTTTGATTTAGTACATGAATTTATATATTCCACACCTCTTATTCATGGAATAAATTATGATTTTTAATGAATTCATGTTGTATGATCTAGGTGGCACACTTATGCAACAAATGAAATGATTAAAAGGGTTCCTCCTGATAGCTATATAATGCATTGTGTAATGAATAATATAATGATACACCACCTCCATTGAGGGTTTAATAATGATAATTCAATTGTAATGAGGGTTTACTCATGATTCATGGGAAATGAGACTTGGATAACACTAATATCATGTTAAATGTTTTTCCACTATTCCATGTTATGATAATCATGTTATATCATTCCTTTATTTTTCCTATTTTATTTTCAATCCATTTATTTGCCTTTTTCCTAAAATGTACATTATTAGTCATGTTATGACTTGTTTAATACCTTTCTGAGCTTTATAGCTCCCCCTTTTCTTAGGGATATCCTCAAGCTATCCCTTGCAATTCTAATAACAAAAGAATGTTATGGTCAAGTAAAAGTTGTTTTCAATAAAGATGTTGTATTATATTTCTTAAGTTGTCTTGTAATGTTCCAAATTTCCCAAGACACTAGACCTCTCGATCCTCAGAGATGTTTGAAGAGAAATTTTATTTAATAAATCACGTTTAAGTGTGTAATAATTAGCAGGGTTGTTATAGATTAGTCCATAGGAACCCTTTATTCTTTATTGTCAACAATGTTAGAGGAGTCAACAACCAAGAGAAATCAACTAAAAACCACCTTAATAGTTGGAAAGACCGTATAAACCTTAAACCATTACCACTTCCATTAGGGAGTCCAAAGTCAAAACTAATTATATCTTTGAAGGAACCAAAGCTAATCTCTATTGGGATACAACATGACACTTGAAACAAACTTCTTGACCCCAAAACCGATACTTTGACAACTTCCGAACCAAATTATCATGATGAATAACTCCCAAAAAATGCAGATGCCCTGCATGATCTTCCATAGGCATAGAGTACACAATGTGGGAATCAATTAATACT
The DNA here is from genome assembly GCA_963277665.1 of Viscum album. Lineage (NCBI taxonomy): Eukaryota > Viridiplantae > Streptophyta > Magnoliopsida > Santalales > Viscaceae > Viscum > Viscum album. The sequence goes on along the minus strand of OY728130.1, from coordinate 2,014,431,182 downwards.
ATTAAAAATTAACATGGAACACATAGAAGACAAAATTCATTAACCATATGAACATAGAGAGAGTATTCATCACACCAAAAAAAATCCAAACAAACTTCTGATGACCATGATGATATTGACATGTAGTCCTTGGTGTATCCTCATCATTTAGATGCATCAGTGAAATCTTGACCACTAATTGATCTTTGATAACCAACTTGAACCCTTCAGTTGATTGAATAAGCCATAAATCCATTAAAGAGGATAGTGATTCTTGATTGTCACTTGGTTCAAATGATAATAATTGATAAATAACCAAAATCTTCCATCAGCCTTCTTAATGATCATAACTGGGGAACCCCACGCTGAAACACTTGGCCGAACAAAACCACACCATAGTAGACCATAAATCGACATACTTAGATCTCAAAAATCATACGGTTCCATCCTATAGGGAAACATCGTTATAGGATGCTTCCCTGGTTGTAGTTTGATCCCAAACTCAATCTCTCATCGAGGGGGTAACTCTACAACCGCATTCGGAAAGGCATCAGAGTACTCTTCTATGGACTTGGGAAAACCCAACTTCTAAAAAATGAAAATCTCAGTATCGACCAATCTATGAAGGATGACAAGGATGGAACACTTTTCTAACCCATACGCTGGTATAGATGTCTAAAAATGATAAAAACTCTCTATCAACATCGATGAATACTACCGATATCATGAAGAAATCAATGATATCCTACACTGAATACAAACATTAAATAATGAGGATGATTTCATATGTTTTTATTTGTGAACATAGTAAATATCCCCTAGATTGGTACTTCCCCGATAGTATCTCATAGTCTCTAAACACATCACACAATCAGTTGGACCTCTAACTGGCGTAGTCAATTCCAAGGGAACTAGAAGCCTCTCCTCCTCAAGTACCAAAGAATGGACAAGGGAACATGATATAAAGAAGTGTTTCAATACTAGATCAAAAATTTAATGAAACCACATAGAAAACAATAAAAGGGTACCCTGAATGACATCTTCCTTTCATGGCACTTACAATAAAAAAACATGAAGATGACCACTACCTACTCCATGGCCTCTCGGACCATGTTGAACACCAAATCCATGAATGAAATCTACTCTTTAGGGACAAATAGCATCATTGGGTTTCCCTCTACCTACCCCATCTACTCTCTTCTGATCAAAAATTGGAGCAACCTACTACTACTGCGTTAGTAAGAACTTTCTAAATAGATGAACATAAAGAGGATCAACTGGAACACAATGACTTCTTAAAAATGTTGGGCACTCTTCTACCAATGACCTTTACCTCCCCAAGAAGAAATTCCTCTGGTCCCACGGATTAGGACTAAGTGCATCCAACCCTATAGAAAAAAGACATGGGGGGCTAGTAATAACCCTAAACAGAAAAAAAAAATCCAAACAAATGGGAACCCTAGACCATAACTCTACTTCACTTGGAATCCTGAAGACTCCCCTATCATTACGATCCAGTTATGGATAACTTTATGTCGATGATTTCTTCTCTTAAAATTATATTGAGCCACATATTCAATATAAAAGGGGTGACCTGGTCCTAGATCTCTAGATACAATGCCTCCTCAAAATTACTCTCCCTGGCCACATCATCAGTCAACAATTCTAAAGCATGTCGTAGAGGTTCCTGAAATGGATCCCAAGCTCACATACATTGGATATCCCCTAGTGAAGGGTAAGAAACTCATGGATACAAGCCACCATTGTTGTGGAAGAAAGAAACTAAAATCTGAACTAGTCTCAGAACACCTCCCAGAAGAGTACTCACTCCTCATAATATATGAGGAATAAGAAGCACCGCTACCTCACCACCCCATGCAATGTATTCACAACCAATGATACCAGTATCTCTTATGAGAATAGATAAAACTGAAGGCTATCTAAACCTCCCCCAAATAGTATTTCTTGACTGTATCTGAAATGGAAACCTCATTCCACTATAAACTCATGAGCTGGAACTATTGGAGTGTCTTCTTCCAAGTACCATCGTAATCTTCAAACTCTACTATATGGTGAACTGTATGTGAATCATGCTAAACATATTATATGTGAACCTGATGAAGAAATTGACATAGAGACATACCTTCAAAATAAAAAACAACAATATATCCCAAACCTATATGACATGGGACCTTAAAATTAAATAATTGTATTCTTTTTTTCATGTTATGTTAACCTATCACATGGTCTACCCATTAAAACACAGGCACAAGGAAGAATGATGTATGATAATTTCCTAGGTCTCTACCCGATAAATTGTATCACCTCATTCAGTAGACACTATAAGCTTAATGGTCCATGCATAAGAACATAGGGGTCCCTAAATACTTGTGTCCAATCTTGTCTCTTGTGTTTTAAACACATTCTAAAATTATATGACACCATTTCCCTATCATCCCATGCAACCTCACCTATTCTTAACTCTAAATTCCATCATATCCCTTAACCATACCATTTATACCACTCTTTCTCGACCCCCTCCTTACAATGTGAACCATTCAAGAGTTGCAAATGTGAGAAGAAAGATAATGACATCTGATTCCTACCTCTGGTATTCCCCAAGATGGTGACTACCACTGAGGGTATAGTAAACACACATATAAGCGGCATTACCCTCTAAAAGAACACATGTGAAATATCGATATAATATTGACACAAAAAAATCATACTTATAATATAATATAAATTAAAATCCTAGTTCACATATGTAATGAGAAGAAAGAACTACTACAACTAAATGAAAATACCACACGTTCCAAATGAAATGTAAGGACGTCAGTGACCACGAATCCTAACTAGATATCGCTAAACCCCAAGATTTTTGTAACCAGTATAATATCCAAAATACTAAAACTGATATGAAAAATATTTTCTATATACGTAGGGTGAGTATAAAAGTAAACACAGTAGGATCCACCATAGAGCCTCTCATGCAAAATATATAGAAAGCATACTAAATCACATAGAAAAAAGTGAGAATAACTCATCACCTAAATAGGTATACTATATTCCCAATCATAGCATGTCTACTCTCACCAAGAATCACAAAAAATAGAATATTATATAATAAAGAATATCATGGTTACCCCACTGACACTTCTCCAGTAATTTTCTACTCTTCGCCAACATCACACATCAAAAGGATCTCTCTCCAAAAGGTTATCCCATAAACACCTAGGTGAAGATCCACAACATGCACCTCATGAAACACACCACAATATCCCCATAACCAAAAGTAACTAGGTATATTACAAGAGCTACAAGATCATACATAATGTGTATCGTACATTATGCATCGTACCTCAACCCATAATATCCAATACACTGAGTAAGAAACCTCAATCCATCACAGTCTACACACATTATACCTATATTAGTCCTTATGAAAATATATTCAGAATACATGTGTGGGAATTAACCACAATTAATTACATCCATTTATACACATATATGGGGAAAACTGACCTCCATTCATAACAACACATGTATCTACCAAGATAAGAGAGTAGGGTAAAAGGGGGTAGTCAATCATCCATCCTCCCATCAGTATGATGGAGAAAACATTCCATAAGGCTCAAATCACAAGGGTTTTAGTTCCCATAACCAAAAGAGTGGAGTAGTGTATAAAAAAATGTACATGATATAATATATCTCAAAAAATAACTATGGGAATAACATAGTCTCAGATTCAATTGTAGATAATGTCTCTTGGAATCCCGACATTAACTGGTAAGACCATATATCATATAAAAAACTACCATTTAAAGAGCTACATTATGTAATTCTATTCCCTGTCATTAGTTTTCATTATGTTAATTAATTCTTTACTGTTAATTAAGAATTTTAATTTTAAAAAAATAAACTACATTAGCATTTTAATAAGGCTCCATACCCTCCAGTAATAAGTGATCTAAGTCCACAACTTGATAAAATTATAACCTCATCATTGCATCCCAATAAGCTCCAACCACATGAGTTAAATATTTATTCATTTATTAACAACATTACTTTCTATAATACAATGTACTCTAGGAAAATATTCTTAGCTACCAAACAATGTAAACAACCTAGGACATCCATTTTCCTTATGTAATGGGGAAAAGAAATAAGATAAACAAAAACCCCCATTGTTGGAAAAAAATACATTCAAACAAGAATACACCTTCATATAAATTGGTAATCCAAGATTCAACCCATTCTTTCATACCAAATGTCCTCCCTAACACCTGCATGCATATCTCAATGCATCTTGCCACTACATGCATCATCTACAACCACAACAATCAAACCTACCCACCCGTCATACCACAAAATCCATATAGCTTTAGCCATCATAGGGTCACAACACATTCGGTCCTACCCACCCCATATACCAAAATATCCCTCCAGGCTCATCCATCATAGAATCACGTGACAAGATGCAAGAAACAGACATAGAAATTAGGAAATTTTTACCTAAAGCAAGTCTTCCATCTTTCACACACAGTGAGACCTCCTGGCTCAAAAAAAATTCACTCAGCCTTTAAAGGAAATCAGGAAACTCAGGTCCTATAAGGAATTAACTTTTATCACACAACCAATTCTTATACTATCTTAAATAAATTGATTAATTATTTATAGGTTCCAACGGTGGGAAACCTAAGTATAAAGATATCTCGAGATATTATAAATTAATTAAATAATTAATATAATACAATGGTAATTATTTTATTGACAAACCTCAACATACTTCACATTCACTAACAAGTTCAATTAAACATGCACACTTGAATCATTTGATTATCATAAAATTAAAATGATAACCAGATACATTTAATGTGCATGTTTAATACTTTATCAAATTAATTATGAATTAATTATAGATTTATGTTCTTTAATAATTTCACATGATAATTCAAGAAAGGAAACTATATCACAATATTTACAAAAACAAGAGGCAAACCATTGTCATGGTACAAAACAATAAGACCATAATGAGATAGATAATAATTCTTTAATTTGATTCATGTAATTATTATGTTAATTTAATTTTGATCCAATGGATAAATTAGTCTCAATTTATGATTGCACATATATATAAGAGAAGAAATTAAACTACTACCTCAAAAAGGGTGTCGATTTTTTTTTGATCAAGAATAGACCAATGTTACGTATCCCAATCACCTCTCCCACAAGAACTACATCCACCCGAAGAAACTATGCCACCATTGTGCTGGAAAATTACAAACAAAAAATCCATTAGAAACTCACACATTGAGCATAACCACATGGAAAACAGGAATGTGAGGAAATATATCAATTAAAATATAAAAATTAAGGTAGAACATACCCTAGATTGAAATTAATCCCTACGGTTTGAAGGAGAGATGCTAGAGATCAATCACTGATAAAGGAATCACCAAAAACTCAAAGAGGGTGCTGCTAGGTCACCTGGAATAAGATGGAGAGACACAACCACTGTGGGGGTTTGAATAAACTATGATACTAAAAACACATAAAATATCACTATATGGGGGAATTACACAACGTTTAATCTCCTTTCTCAGCGTGTAATCCTTAGGGTTTTATTTCTATTGAACAAAATGTTGCCTCTTTATTTTTTTTATTTTTATGAATCTGATTCATTACACATTGTGAAACATACATTCATGTCATTTAATTGTTATTAAACATCCTAAAATATCCATTATTCTAGATTATAGTAGCCTAAATCCTCGAAACTTCCTCTGAGTATCATGGTCCTCAAGAACTCACAATGGTTTGATCCACATGGATCCCGAACCTTACATGATTACTATAAAGTAATTTAGTTAGTCTTTAAGGGAATGAGAATGATTTTTGAAATTTCTTTAATGATGAGTGTTCAATGATTAACAAGGTATGGAACCGGATTATACTGAATTTTATCAGTTCCGAGGACTCTTTTCTTATTCTGACTTGAGATAGAACATTACGAAGGCTTACTTATACTATATTGGATAGAGAATTAAATATTATTTTCAACTCTATCCATTTTCTATTATTTCCTAATAAATGGGATTTTAATACCATGATATATCAGGACGTGTACCTCAAATTTATTATTAAATAAGGGCATAAGATCAATCTATGCAGGTAAAATATGATACATATGATGAAGATTTGTTTGTCATACTCCAGATACAACTCTCTAATATATCCTATGTTGATTTATTCTATGATAGAAACAATGTTTGTGAAAGGTGAAGAAGAACAAAATGATATAAAATGTGGAGGGTTCTTATTGACTATAGTTATTTTTAAAAGGATGAGGGTGTTATAGAACCCTTTTATGAAGAAATTTGTTTGTGAAAATGACAAGATCTATAGGAATTTGAATCATATAGATCATTCTACCAGACCCAAATAGTTTTTGGATCATGGATTGGATCCAAATAAGTTGGTCAAGTACTCTTATAAGTAATAAGTAGTGAAAGTTATTACTGATGAAGAGTTGGATATGTCAATAGAAGATGGTAGTGGCCAAAACATCCCAAAGAGACCATATGTGACTTTGGACATCTGATTCCACTTTCCAATATCCCAAAAATGATGATTTTGTTAAGTGATATAGATATCGATGATGATGAAAAAATGTTTCAGGTTATTATTAGATTATGATTTCTTATTCTAAATATTCTAAAAAGGTTGTGGATGTTTTTGGGGGAGAATAGTGATTATGGTAATAGAAATAGAGAAGATGGAAATGATGGTGAGAATGTTGATAATGATGTGGACTATGATGAATGAAGAATAGATCATGATTAAGATATTATTAGGATTCAAAAACGTTATCTATCCCTTATTAGTTCTATTTCATTAGGTAGTTCTATAGAGAGACCTAGAAAACATAGTCCTAAACATGTTGAGAGACCCAGTTTGTACATATCTGAGCCCATTGAGAGAATTATTTTAGGGAACCTAGTTTATGATGCTGCTTGTCCTAGAGAAGAGACCAAAGTGCCTACTAAGGGGGAGCAGTCCCCATGTTCTACCTTAGTTCCTATTGTTCATGTTGAATTGTGGAAATTATCTAGTTTATATCTATACTGGTTTAGACTATTATGAGTCCAAATATGTTCATGAATAAGTATTTAAAGAGATTGAAGATACTAAGGTAGAGGGCAAGGTATCCTATGAGGGGGATGTTTCCCCATTTTCCAAGAATACTTATCTAGACTATTCTAGTTTAGATAATGATGGGGGAAATCCAAAAAGGTATTAGTGACCTACTATCACTACTTGAGATGTAGAAGATCCTAAGGGATCTTTGGGTGTGCCTCATTATTTTGGTTTATATTCACATACTGATAATTCAATACCAACTACTCTATTCCCCGTTAATTCTATTTTTAGGATATATTTTGAATATTTTACACATATAATTCTTGATGATTTTGTTTGAGTTTTGAGATCTTATGCACCTCCGGTCACCAAGATAATTAATTCTGATGCAAGACACCTGTTTGAGATTATGGTATGTCATATTTAGCCAATGATGAACCACCACATTTATGAGGTCTAAATTGAGTACCATAGGTTAGAAAGTGTGATGAAATATTTAAGATTAGTAATGGTGGAGAAGAGAGAATCATCTACTATTGGTCAGGAAGCTATGATGGAGAGGTTCAAGATATTTACTTCATTGGATTCTACATATTCTTCTACAACTCAATCAGTTTAATTTGTGGTATATTTGTTTCAATCTATAATTTGAGATGAAATTCATACTGATTTGGGTGATATTTATGTTACTCATCCGGGGGATCTGAGAAATATTTGTTAGCATCATGAGAATATGTATAAAATATTACTGTAATGTTTAAATGATCCAATAAGTGATATGGAAACCATAACTAAGTCCATTTAATATTACCATTCCATTGTTTATAGAAAATGTGAGATAAATTAACATTTTATGTTTTGGGTTGAGAATCTCATGATGCCACTAGTCACCTGGGCATTCAAGGAGTAGGTCTACTAGTTTAAGGATTTTTTCACCTCTACTTATGATCTCTAGGGAATAAAATAAAGGATTTTTTAGTGATATTGTAATAGGTTTCATTATTATCATGAATTTTTCAATATTATGAATTCATTTCTATATGTTCTTGGAAATAATGTGGTTTCTCTAGAGGTGATTCATATTTTAGCCTTTATAGATTATTCTTCTTCAAAAAATTCAACTCCAAAGTACCAATCATTTATCCTGAATCTAAGGGATTCTATCCAGTATCTCAGTCTAGTAACTATTATAGAGCTATGTAGTCCTTCTATACCTCATTACATTTAGATATTACCACAACAACCTTAGCCTCTACAACTATCCATACTAACTCTGATAAGGGAAAGGTCCCAAATAATCATGCCTATAGAGATGAGAGTTATTCCAATTGAAACTAGTATTTGATACATATTTTTTCCCTATATATTATTTTTAGGATGTAATATTATCACTGATTGTTCTTAAGGACACATCTCTCTCTTACATTCAGTTTTGTTTATTAAATCTTCAGTGACACTATATTTACCTATGATTATTTTTATTCATCTAGTTTTCCTAACCCTTTATTGTTTTTCCTTTTTGATAATCCATAATGTGAATAAAATGTTGATGATGGAATTTTCGAATTTTCCTTTACATTGAAATTATTATTTGATATCTTTTTAATTAATTGTTGATAATTTACCCTTTATAATTCATCTATATATCCTTTTTTGGTTATCTCTAACACCATGTTTATCTTTGGTACCTTACTCATTTGGATGTCATTATTCTAATTGTTTCCCTGATACCATATTTATTTGAATTCATCCTCTAATACCATCCTTATTGGTTATTTGATACCATTATTTTAATGGGATTTACATTACCATTCTATACCCTTAATTAACCTTATAGTTGACTTTCCATTGATTCGATGTCTCTTTATCCTTTATACCATTTCTATTTATCTATAATAACACTTTTTTATATATTACATTTTAGTTTTGAAATGATAATGATAATTTTATTCTTTAAATTAATTTTTCTATATCCATGCCTAAATTATATATGGTTTATAAAACTGTATTAATTTGTGATCATAAAAAGGGGGATATTATTGGATCCTTATTATTAGAATGCTTAAAAATCAAGATTATTATGTTTCTAAAGATTTTATTATATTACTATATCATTTTATGTTATATTTCCATTTGATGAAAAATTGGATAAGTGTTGGAATGAATCATCATTAGTTAAAATGTCTCACCATCTGACATTATTCACAACCAAACATTACACACTACTATCAATTATCACTGTTAATAAAAATATCTCACTACTAGAATGTCTAAATGCTAGAGTTGAGCTCCTTCCAGAAATGCCTCACCATTAGTTAAAATGAATCACCACCAGCTTGAGTCATTTCTAGCTTGAACTACCATTAGTTTAAATGAGTCCCCACCAGACTGACTCACTGACATAGATGTATGTCTTCCAGGAAGTCTTGTGATAAAAGATATATTGCTTCCAGGAATCCTTAAAAATATAGATGTATTTCCACTAGGATGTATCTGCACTAGATATGTATTACTACCAATATGTCTTACCAGCAGATATGTCTTACCACTAGATATTTCTTTTGGATAAAAGATACATCATCATTGTTCTTTTTTATTTTGAATTAAAATATTTCAAAAATATATATTAATTCAATTAATATAGAGGTTCATTTAATGATTATATTACTAAATATTGTAAGGATACATAAAAATATAATTTGAGGGATTATTATGATGATCTATATTATCTAGATTATTATTATTAAAGAAATTCCGGCAATGATTTACATTATTATATGACACCCCGATGCATGGATAGTGTGTGATCAAGAAGTTAATTTACTAAATACTATAAGGATAATAAGATTATATTTTACATGATGTATACAAACTCAAATTTGACTATTAAGGATTATAGAATAATGAATATCTCAATCTATTCATACAGACAAAACAAATGGATGTTTGTGACACTCTATTTCACTTCTACTTATATAGAAATATATCAATCTACTCACCAATCCACATCCAAGGAAACTCAAGAATTTGGATCACTTCAAACTGAGCATCATTACTTTTTCTATATCTTATAACATCATATTTATATTTTTTTCTAATATATTAAATTAGGGTGTTTTTACACTGGTTATCAACACACATAGGCTCCAGAGCTAGAACCAAAGAATACCTGATATTATATAATCTCTCTTTTCATCTAGTTACTCACAGTCTCTTTGTAAGAGATTCTTTTGTGTCATGAGTTGTTTTCTACTTAAGTATAATTACAGAAGAGACCTATGATCCTATAAATCTTCTTATCTATTGATTATATACCAATGTTAGGTTGATGTAAATATTATAGATGTATAATCTACTTGGTTTTGGGTCATTTACAAATGAAGGGGATAATGTCTCATTTTGAGACTGAACCCCCTATTTTATTCCATTGCATGATTTTTTTTCATTCATGTCAAAAAATTTATCTATATTTATTAATAAACTAAAAGAAACTAGTACATTAATAGATTATCATAACTAATGTTTATATAAGTATTTCATTTAGTAAATTGATCTCAAAAGTCAAGGTAAACTTCATATTGGTTTAACTGAGCACTAATAAACAACTGTAAAATATTTTAAAATATCAAATTTTTTAGAAAACTTCATTTTTTATTTAATGGGTTATTTTATTTTATTTGGGGATTTTATTAGAAGTTATTTTTAACATAAATTTGTACTGGGAAGTCAATTAACCCCACTTCATTTACCCACTTCAACCAAAAATTAACTTATTTGTAAATTGAGTAGCTAAATCTATAAAATTTTGTAGTTTAATTAGAAATACAGATGACAAAAAATCCCACTATTGTAATAAATGATGTTTATGTTGGGGTTAATATTTTATTTTTTCTAATTAATTTTTATATTAATAAAATATTAGATGATATCATTAATAAAAAATACCTAAATATTTTTCTGTAACATTTCATTATAAATACCAAAAACCTAATTAGTGTAAATAATGGTTTATTATCAATAATTATTTGTGGGAATATTATATACTTGAATATCAGTGAATCATAGAAAAAAACCTAAGAATAACATTATTCTCTTTTAGTTAATCTTATTATTGTACTACACAATTCCATGAAAATTTCTCTTCTATTCTCTAGTACGATTTATAAATATTCATAATTAATATAAATTCTATAAAATAATTCATGGGGTGAATGTTTAAATTGTTTAGAATGGTTCATACAAGTTTTTAATTAGAAAAAATTATATATTGATGATCTCGAGAATATCAATGATATTTTTTACCATGTAAACTATAATAACTCTTTTGATAATTTTTCATTTATAATATGACATGCCCTTATTGGGACCCATTACATGATGATAAATAGGTTGATTTTTTCTCCCCAATATTGATTCTAGTCGGAAAATGGTTAGTTACTTTCACCAAGAGGGTTCACCCAAAAAATGGGGGACATTCAACCATGAAACTATAATAAAAATTAATCACCACTGATATCATGGGTAATGAAAAAACACCATAAAATGAAAATTAATGAATGAATGTACACATAATATGTCATAAATAAATCTGGTAACAATACATAATCAATTTCATAATATATGATGACAATAATATAACAACTGGGATAAAAATACACGATTTGTATGGAAAATACAATGTAACATCCTAAAATAAGGACACAAAATCCTATACGAAGACATATTGGATAATAATAATCTAGTCAACCTTTAAAAACCAATACCACAATATTGACATCTATGTGTACTCATATAAAATGTTAATTGACATTTGAATCATGAGTACATTACAACACAAGCTATCATGAAATTTTGAGAACAATAAAGAGTTAAGATATCTCAAGTGTTGAGAAATGACAACCTTTGTATATATAATAATTAGATCATATTAAATCATAATATATTGTTTTTAATTCATATACCATCAATTCCCAAAGAAAATAAAGGTTAACTATCGACAAATAATTTATCCCAACCTCAATCTCTTTAAATATATCACATATGAGTACTAGCATATCCCAAATGTTTGAATTTAACCACCCATGAGTTTTACTTATCATATAAATATGTACCCAAGAGCCAAAAAACTAATCTATTTCAAAAATAGAGCTCAATAATATAAATACACCAAAAAATGGGGATATTAGAATATGAACTTTCCACTATCAGAAATTTTAAAAGAATAAAGGAATCACATGACTCTGATCATCTATTCATGGGTATGGAATTAAACAACTCTGTATGTTGTTCTATGAATTGTTATGGTAGATTAATTTCCTAACACTATGTGACCCTTGATGATTCATTTCATGGTGTATATCCCTAGTTTATAATGAGGTAAATCATTACTCAATATTTTTCAAGACCCCATGGATAGCCACTGAATATAGTATCTCTGTGTTATGTTCTCACCAAGAAGAACTCTAGGCGGTGTTCAAATATAATGAAATCACTAAAATAACATAAATCTATTAAAGATCACACATTTAACCATACATTATGTCTTATCTAGGAGGAATAAGATTACAACATCATCTAAAAACACCTCCATCCTAAGGTAATATATCATAATACCATCAATATCACCATTTCTAATAATTATATCCTTGATTAACATGATGTATGTCATATAGATGATCTGTTGCAGAAATTTCATTACAATCAACCTCTTGTTAGATAAAAAACATTTTCCATATACTCAATTCAATAAGGATGGTCACTTTAATGATGAGTCAAACTATTATAATTCATAAATCTGTTATCCTAAAATTGTAGTGTATAGAACACCTAAATGATTCTACCATAATATAAATAAACATAACCCACGTGTAGTAGTAAAATGAGTCAATAATGAGAACCACAAAATTTATTTTTTTCATTAAATACATTAATTAATATCAAAAGTGTATAATAATAATTATTATAATTTTATGACTCGACCTAGCTACTAAATAATGACATTGAGCTGAGTTGGAATACTACATAACCCTTAGAACCTTCCCCAATACAACCAAAGTATCAATATTATATACAAATAAGTCAATTTGTTTTTGATAAGATATATAAAAACCCAAATAAAAAAGAAACACATATCTATAAAATAGTACGAAATGCAAATACCATGAATGAAATGAATACATACTATGATAAATATACCAATAATATAATAAACTCTATGATTTAAATACTACATATTACAAAGGACTTGGTCACCCTTATTGACCAATCCTCTTCTAGTCTCCACTAAAAGTACATCACTTCTCAGTCCAATCCAAAGAAGTAACATCCATATAACATTTAACATAATAAAAAATCATGTATATAAAAATTACAATACCCATATAGGGGTGAATAAATTACCTAATTGGATTTCTCAAAAAATTCCCACCCACCATATGAGTGTGAAAATCCAATAAGATAAAAATACGTTTTATTAAACATTCCATCCCCATGAAATTATTATCAATCCTTATTAGGAAATTAAATAATCAATAATTATATAACAAATCTCAATAAACTATATATTTCGTAACGAATAATAACAATTACAAATTGCAAGACCAAACTTCTATTTACTCAACCAAAAACTCGAGGTAAGCCTTAGGCTATGAGAAATAACAAAAAATGGGTATCAACAACTCATGATTAGAGAAAATACCCCCAATTATTACCTATTAATTTCCAATAAGGTCCCCACATCTAATCTGGTGTTTACAAATGCCTCACCTTTTCATCAATGATAAGGTCCCCACACATAGGTATGAGTTTTGAAAAATAAACTGCATGACCTTTCACAACACAAGTAAATAATATCAATCAATTACAAATCATAATAATAACATCTACCATAAAAAGAATTACATTATTTTATATTATAAAAATACTATTCAACTCAATTAAAAATTAAAAAAAACAACCATTTTATTCAATGATATAACCAAATTACATCAACTATGTATCTCAACAAAAAAACCAATAACAACATCAAAAAAGTGAAAATAAATTAATAACTAAAAATTGTAAATCCAATACCAATATAATTTTAAATAAAAAATAATATTTAATCATATTTTCCAACCACACTTTTCTATTTATCAATTTTTATTAAAGATACACAAGTACTCAAAAATCCACTATTTTTATTTTAACTAAAAACACCCACACTAATTCCCTATATTTATATAAAAAAATAACAATAAAAACTAAAGTATTTTAACCCCATGAAACAATTTAATTAAATAAATAAATCCAATTCCATGATAATTTACATAAAATAGTTTATAATAGAAGATACATACCTTAAAATGATGATAAATCAAACAATAAAAAAATTCCAAGAACCTTAATCATCATCACCAACCCAAAATAATAACAAAAATTATCATTTTTGAAAGGGGTATTCATGCCTCATTGAAATTTCAATGTTAAATACTCTATATTTGGAGATAACATGAAGATAAAAAGATCATGGAGAATCAAACCTATGATTTGGAACCGAAACCTACCAAGAATTAATATAGAGTAAATCAAGACTGAGATATCCACTCAAAATCACAAAAATCACCTATGTAAAACCCTTTCCCGTATTTGGGATGTAAAGGGAGATAATAAGGGTTATTCAAGTTTTAAAATCAGTAATCTGGGGTAATTATTAATGGTCATATAACTTGAATAAATGTTTATGGGGACTTTGCATCGACTATTAAACCCCATATCCATGTACCGAGGCCACAATACCCCACTATTTTTAGTCTAATATCAAGCATTGTTTTTTTAATCCTATATATGCATGGAACTAGGCTACTTGACCCAGCTACACAATCTCAATGACCATACATCAACTACAAATTCTCCCCAAACATGAAAAATTCTTATTAAACCTCTATAAGCTTCTACAAACTATTCAACATACTCCGCATCTCCTCTAATTATTTTCACAAAATCATAAAACCCCTCCAAACATACATTATAATGGTATTTATTGACTAAATTTAAATATTTTACCTTTTTACTGAAAAATAATCTTTAAAATTCTAATATTCTAAAAAAAATTAGTCTTTAAAATCAAGGAATATGTACATTCATAAAAATACCACAAGTAATATGGGTAATATAAATATCCCCATAATCACAATTTCAATCATTGAAAATCTTGTAGAAAAGTTGGGTTTCCAGTTGCTTTCTCATGAATTACTATCATTGATGTGCTCGGAAATATAAGTAGTCTTCATTCACTACCAAAAGTCATGAAATAAAGAAAATTCACCACCCTATTTCCTACCATAAAACTAGAATCATTCTTTATTCATATGATGTTGTGGTGCCTCCAAACTATATTATCCCCTACCCTTTATATGAACAACTCATCTGACTCACCAAATTATGCCACACAAAATCAAATCTGATGGGGGATATTTAATCAACACATTAACATATTACTAAATGAGTATTACTTCATATTTATATCCCAACATATATAATATAAATACCTTAATCATGAGATCACTTTTCTATTATATACTATACATAAAAAATATTTGAATCATTCCCTCTTTTTCACCTATAGACAAATAGAAGATGAATACTAATCTCAAATTTATCATCACATCATTCTCATAGGATCTTTTATGATATTTATCTATCTAAAATTTGAATTGTTCAATCAAATAATTAACCAAAATTTTCTGTCTACCATGTACCAACATCAAATTTAGGCACATGACCATATATTTAGGTATTTTGAGTCTTTATAATTTCTCATGTTATGTTTTAGGACTTTTTGATGGTTTCAGGAAAATTTCAGAGGACTTTTTGGAGGTTCGATGTTTATGAATGGTTATAATAAATAATCAAACATCTCTTGGAAATCATTCAAGTGAAGACTGAAGAAACTCTGAAAAAGAACAGTTGACACAATGTCTGAAAAAACCATTCAATTTCCCTAGAGAAACAATCCAACTTGAAATAGAAGGAAATGAAAAATTGGTGCATGTGTCTTCTAACAATTTTATCTAACCATGTAAGGTATTTACCTAAGATATTAACCATGTATGGTTAGTAAAAATATAAGAAAACATTTGTCCTCATGATGTGATGTACATTTTCCCTACCTAACTGTGGATCTAATATGAATTAATAACATAAGCCGTCATTTTTTCCATAATCCTCCCCTAACTCAAATTTCATTTACTCTAAGTAATGATTAATGAATCCATTCAAAATTAGAGTTATCAATTAGAGAATCAATGTGAGTTAGATGATCATATTCATTGGTAAGTGCATTTTCTTCTTAGTTCTTCTTAGATCCAAGGTTTATTATCAATCTATCCCTCTCTCCCTCTCTCTCTTAATACTATATATCTAGTTTGTTAAGGATATATCAATGTGTTATGAATGTTTCTATGATATATTTTGTTGGATATAGTGAAGAATTAATTTTTTCTGTATGGATCTTGATGTTTTATTGTGTTCTTCTTCTTTTTCATCAATATTTGAGAGGTGGTTGGATTTTCCGTGAACATCACTTGATTTTGAAGTTGAAGGATTGGTATTAATTAAATTAATATATTGAAATGGTGTTGTAATATTTGTGTTATTATTTTTGGAAAATTCATTTTTATGTATTGAAAATTATAGAGAGTGATTGGTGTTTGGAAACTCTTTTTTTAAATTTTTAAATAATGAATTTAAAGTTATGGTTTGGTATTATTCATGTAATTTATTTTATGAAATTATTTAAATAAATGAATGATTTTTGTTGAAGTGAAATTAAATTATGTTGGAATAAATTTTAAGGGGTGAGTTTAATTGGAAGGGTAATGGTTGTTAAGTACCACCATCATAGTGGGATAGAGTATAGTAAGAAAGATTCACTATAAATGGTAACACCTAGCTTATGTGTTGGTGTGTATGGCTATGTGTGAGAATATAGAAAAGAATGTTCCAAATAAAATTAAAAATGTTTTAAAGGATATTTTTGATTGTTTCCTTGGTAATTTTTTTGTGGCTTTTATATGAATTATTTTTACTACCAAAAACAAATTTATTAAATGTACTAATAATTTTGTTTCCAGTGGTGTAAGCTGGGATGTCATTGTGGAAATCCTATAGAGTCTAGACACACCCCGTAATTGGGGAATGTTTTATGTTTGAAAATTTAATCTATCAATACATTGGTAATGTCAAGGTATCATATTTTTTTAGTGATTCTTATTGATACTTTGGATTGGCATGTGGAGTTGGATATTGGTTTGGGTGGGGGTGTTTTTAGTTTCACCATGGAATTTTTGGTTTTTTGGTCTTTTGGTACTCTTTGATTATGTTTCTGGTTTCCTATTGTATTATTATATTGTATTTGTTAGGTTATGTTGGAATTTTATTTTTGCAATCATGAATCATATAAATATATATATATATTTGGTTTTTATTATATATATTGTTTGTTTATTTTTTATCAAAGGATAAATCACCCCCAAATGTTTTTGAGGCTGTTAGAGTTTATTTCCATCCTCTAGTGTCTGGGGGATGTCACCTATGTTTAAGTAGATCTCGTATAACTCCTCAATATAATGATGAGCTGAGGGGAAATATAAATGGTATCAACTGGGTCTACTAAAAATATTTTTTTGAGATAAATAGTATCACCATTATTTGATCATTGACCTAGGAAATTATATTGATTTTTTTGATAATGGAGTTAAAAATAGTATCAATATGTATCTTGGGATGGTAATAAGGGGTTGAATTTTCAGAACATGAAATATAGTGTATAAAAAGTTGTAGATATTCTCTTTATTCTAAACATAATGTTACTAGGATGGTTTGGTGTATGATTGTTTTTAGATACTTTTAGGTGAGTTATGACTTCAACATCATTGGTTTATCCAATGATTGTTTCATGACATGCATTGATAGTAAAACCTCCCAATAATATTTAATTGTTCATTATATATAAATGGTTTATTAAATAGAGATAATGTATTGTATTTAAAAAATAATGAATGTGGTTGAATTTGAAAATCATGTTCAGAGTATTTAAAAAAATGGACAAAATGTTGAAAATAGATTAATTTTGGATAGCAATTTTTTATTTGTGTTAATATATTAAGTAGAAATTACATAGCCTTCAATTTATAACAAGTGAGATTAAATGATGTTTTGTTCTAGTTATAGTGAATGATATTTCATAGGAATTATAGAATCTAACAAGAGGAGGTCGTTAAGAATGTGGTTGAAACTAAGCAATAGGTGAAAAAACAGTTTGTTAAAAGCATTGTCCAGAATTTATTGTCTTTGGATAAGGGTAATTGGAATGATGAACTTTGGTGAGTGGACCATTAAATTCAGTTCCAAAATCAGAATCCATCCCCATGCCATGGTATTTAGAGCTGAAAAAAATAAATCAGGTTGAATATGATGAATCCAATAATTTTTCCTTAGGACACCAGTAGATATGAAATCAAATTTCATAATTTATATGATGGTATATTTTTGAGGTGAATAGGGGTAATAAGCAGTGCAGGATAAATTGGACAAAGGTGTAACATGTGGTGATTTTGAAGAAGTGTTTAACCATAAATTATATCCTCACACATTACATATTTCTATAATAATAGAATTATTCTTTATGAAGAAAGAGAATCTCTTTGTGACAGAGTGTGTGGATAAATTTATTAATTTAGTCCTCATTTCCCTAGAAGTTGCTAGAAGTGATTTCATGAAGGTACAACTTTTGGAATTGAGATAATGACCACATATTCACTCAAATATTTCCAAATTTTTAAATTTCTTTATAAAAATATAGTTAATAGAATTACTATAAATGAAAAGTATATCTAAAAAAATATAGTTGTTGGGAACATGTTTATTCCTATAATAATTGGTGGTAACTCTAATGCTTTGAATAGGTGGAAGAAGGAAACTGACATCTAATGTGGTCGAACACCTCAGAATTAGAAAATTAGAGTAGTAAGTCTTCTCTATTGATGCAAAAGTAAGTTCGTATGTTTTCAGAGTTGAATAGTTGATCAAATAAAGTGTGAATTTACAAAAACACCTAACCCATGTCACAATTTCAAAAGGATGGAAAATATTTTCCCCTATTATCATAGTTCTCCATGTTTAGGTGATAGATACACATCTCATGATTCTCTTGAATAATATGATTTTAGGAGATGAGTGTAGTAGAATAGTTCAAATCATCATAATAGTGTAATGCAAGGTGATTCTAGGAAAACCATGACTCCTCAACCAGTGAAATCACAACAAGGTAATAAAATGAAAAGTGTTGTGAGTAAAAAATTGAATCAAGATTTGAAAATATTCATGGATGACCAATCATGTACTTAAATGGTGATAAGTATGATTATTTTGAAATATAACATTATTCAATATTTTCTTGATTTAGTCTCATCCCACTTGTTTATTTATTCTCAGGGTGTCGATGATATGGGTTTTCATATTTAGACGATGACTTCATCTTTGAAACTTCAAACTCATCATGGCCAAGGAGAGTGTTGAGATGTTTTGAGGAAATCATGCCCTATCACTATTGATATGTCTAAAATGATTTGAAATTCACCTATTATTTAGAAAGATGTATATGTATTTATCATGGGTATCTATTGGTGGAAAACATTTATGGACCCCAAAAACTATTATGCCAGAAAGGTTAGTTCCATATCTCTTGATGGAATCAACAATATAATTTAAGGAGATTGGGGTGTAAAGGATAATAAAATAGGATATTAAGAGCTAGTTGTTGGAAACATATCTTATTAGTTTGCATTTATTACCTTTGTATTTGTGCATGATATTGAGAATATAGATTTTCCAACTATTGTTGATCCATTTATTAACATTTTCGCCAATAATTAATCCTGGTTTCCACACAAAAATGAAGTGATATTTATGACGTATATTCTACTAAGTTCTAGTCCAATATAACTTATTTATTATTTAATGGAACTAAATTATTATTGAAATTAAAATATCAGTTTAAATATTTAATAATAAAAGTGATCATCCGGCCGATTACATCTCCAGGAGAAGAAGCGGTTTTTTGTGAAGAAGGGTGATGAATATCTTATAATTATCATGGATTATATTAATAATTATCAAATTACAATAAGGAATCATTTTCCTATTCCAAAAATTTATGATCTATTTGATAAATTTAGATGGGACAATGGTTCTAAAAAAATGACTTATGCTCAGGATATCACCTATTGTGAGTTTAGATGGTGGATATTTCAAAGGAATTATGTTTCATCCAATATGAAAAATTACTAATTTTTCATTTTATATTTTGGAATAATGAATACACCATAAATTTATATATAATTAATGAATCAAATAGTTTAGAGGTATCTAAATTCCCTTATTGTGGTGTTTGTTGATTATATACTATTTTATTCTATGACAAAAGTGTATTAGGAGAAATCGTTGACAACAATGTTGGTTATCCTATGGGAAAATAGTTTGTATCCAAACTTGTTAAAGTATAATTTTTGGACACAAGAGGTAAGTATCCTTGGCCATGTCATTTATGAAAAATTCATTTTTGTTGATCTAGAAAAGATAGAATTAATTATCTCTTATAATCCACAAAGAATGTCTTTTAGAAACAATTCTTCCTTGGATTTGTAGGACACTACAGGAATTTATTATGTGATTATTTATAATTTCAATCACCAATGATAACATTGATAACAAAAGACCCTCATTTCTAGTGGAATAAATAATGACATAAATTATTTAAATAACATATGTTTATACTTATATCATCACATATCCTCACATTTCCAGAGTGTGGACTGGTTATGTAGTTTATTGTGATGCATCAAGATTAGGGTTGTGATGTGTTCTCATTTTGGAAGATCATATTGTTTCATATGGTTCAAAATATTTATAATTTTATGAGAGGAACTCTCTGAAACATTATTTAGAATTAGACACTGTGGTCCATGCGATGAATACTTGACATCATTACCTGTTTGGTGAAAAACTCATAGTTTTTACAGATCATAAGAGTTTGAAATGCATTTTTCACAATGAAATTTGAACCTAAGAAAAAATATATGGATAGAGTATCTATATTTGATAGAATTTGACTTGGTGTAAATTGTTGGTAAAGGTAAATCTATAGAATATGCATTGAGAAATTGGTCATATGCTTAGTTTTCTAATTATGATTTAGATCAATTGAAAATAATGTTAGTTATAGCAGATATGCATCTAGATTATGCAGAAAAAAGTGATGTGTTAGTTTTCATTATATTTTATGTTTTTCAATATCTTGTTGAGAATATTACAAAGAAATAGATATATGATCATGATTTTGTTTATAAGAGGGAAAAAATCTACAGTGGGGAGAACATTTATGCATGGAAGCTATATGTAAATTTAGTGTTGTGGCTTAGAGATTAGATTGTCATACCATTGGCTTATCATGAACAACTTTGTAGGTCCTACCACCATTCAAAACAGGCTGTTCACATTATGATTCATGAAATTTATTAATCATTTAAAGTGATGTTTTGGTGGTTTATCAATAAAAGAGCTATGCTAGAGTATGCCTCGAGATTTCCCACCCATTAGTAGGTCAAGCCAAAGCATCAACGAAAAGAGGTCATATGTCAGTATTTACTGAATTTCATGTGGAAATGGGAGTTGATAACCCTGAATTTTGTAATTTTTCTACCAAATATGGTTTGGAAACAAGATGAAATAAGTGTGATTGTGGATCAAATCACAAATTTGTATCATTATATCCATATTTATGAAACTAATTTAGTATAATATTTAACTAAAATTTATATTCAGAAAATTCAAAAGATTTTTGGTATTTAAATCTTTATTGTATATGATTAAGACCCTAGTGTTTCATATGGTTATTGGATATCCTTACAGTAAGCAATTGGAACATAGTTTACCTTGAGTATGGATTATCATCCTCAAATAGATGAACATTATGAGAATACAATCCAAATGTTTTATGGTATTCATAGGGACGATGTAAGTGATTTTGGAGGCTCATGGGAAGAGGACATACCATTAGTGGAGTTCTTGTATAATAATATTTATTCAGCCTTGATACATAAGGCTCTTTTTGAAGATTTTATGGGTGTCCTTGTCATTTTACACTATGCTGGGTGAGAATAGTTGAGAATTAATTAAATATAAACATCCTTTTGAAAGATATAACAAATAAGATTTAATTAATTAGAATGATAATGGATACAATAAAGAGATTTCAGAAATCATATGTGGATCATCATTAGAAATTAGGGTCATTTGAGGTGAGTGACCATGTATTTTTCGAAACCTATTCATGGGTTGGGAATCATAATTTTTTTAATAAGGGAATTATATCTCTCCAATACGTAGGAATTTTGAGATGCATGAACAAGTTGGTGAGGTGGGATATAAGTTGTATTTTCCACCAAGGTTTAGTTTAGTGTGAAATGTGTTTCATGTCACTTAGTTGAAATAGTACAAATTGGATCCTAACCAAATTATTAAATTAGATCATGTTAACTTAGTTCCAGATTATACATTTATTTATGTGGTGATATGGTTTGTTGATTGGAAATAGAAGATATTTCTTAAAAAA
This sequence comes from Viscum album, assembly GCA_963277665.1. Classification (NCBI taxonomy): domain Eukaryota; kingdom Viridiplantae; phylum Streptophyta; class Magnoliopsida; order Santalales; family Viscaceae; genus Viscum; species Viscum album. The sequence continues at coordinate 2,014,408,408 of OY728130.1, read as the reverse complement.
ATAGTACTTTACTGTAGGTTTTATGGAAACATGATCTTATTCTAGAAGAAATGTAGGAGCAGAATAAGGATATGATGGATCAATGGCCCAAAATCATTTAGGGAAACATGGGTTTTTATAATTTATGTGAACAAAAATACAATTATGGGGAGAATGTAACACCTAAGGATTTAAGTATATAACCATTTATTTACGTATTTTGTGTCTATATAATTCCAGAGCTATATTTTTTGATGTTATAATGGGTTTGGGCATCTTTTGGATTTTCTTATAGACATGAATTGTTTTATGCCTGGTTATTAGAATTTTTTATCATATCCAAGAAACCATTCATGGGAGGACTGTGGGGTCTAGGCAAGAACATTATTGGCCCATGGTTTGGGAAAATAATTAGGTTGACTTGGAGAAACCATAACACTTTAAATAGAGGGGGATGCATGGTTAGTGCCATATTTTTTAACTATAAAATGAAACCATATGAAGTATGGCCTTAAGACAATAACACCACATGGTTTGTGTATGGTTTTTCAAACTATTTGGCCTAACCATGGAATGTAAAATTGACCCTCTTAAAAAAGTGAATCTAGTCAGAATTAAACCCTTGATAATTCATTTTTCCACTAATAATCCCTTAAATCTAATTCCATTTTCTTTCAAGTTATCACAGATGATCCCCTTTGATTAGAGAGATAATACTTAGGAGAATCAAAGTGCATTGGAGGCCCAAATTCATTGGTAAGTTCTTGTTATTCTTTGTTCTTATTAGATCCAAGGTTCTTATCTCTCTATAATTAAAAAGTCTAGTGTATTATGGATATATATATATATATAATTGTGTGTGTGTGTTCACATGTGCACGGTATGAATGGTATTATGAGGAATCTTGTTGGATATAGTTAATGGATCATGGCTTGTCTTTGGATCGTGATGTTTAGTTGTGAATTATTTGCACCAATTCTTGAGAGGTAGGTGACTTCTCTATCAACTAAAATTTATTTAGAACATGAATGATTAGTTATTAGTAAATTAATCTATTTAAATTGTTCGAAAATACTTGGGTGATTATTTTTTGAAAATCCATTTTTTCTAAATTATGGAAAGTGATTGGTTTTTGGAAAACCCGTTGTCTATAATTATTGAATAGTTATAGAAAATTTATTGTTTGGTTTAATGCATGTAATGTATTTTTAGAAATTATATAAAAAATAATTTTTTAAATTTTCAATGAATTGAAATTATGTTCACATTAATTTTTCGGCATTAGTTAAGTTGGATGTAAAATTGTTTTAAGGTACCACCAACAAATTGGTACGGATTATGGATTTGAAGTTATATCAAAACATTTAGCACCATTCTTATGTGTGGTTGTGTGTGGTTATGTATGTGGACATGGAAAATAATATGGAAAAAAATAGATAAAATTTTAAAGTTTTTTTGATGCTTTCCTTATAAAACATGTTTGTGTATTTGATATAAATTGTTATTTTCCATAAAGCTGTTTTAATAAATGAACTAATATGTTTTTTCATAGTGGCATGAGTTGGGAAGTCATTGGGGGAAATACTACAATGTTTAGAATCACCCATAATTATTAGATATTGTGCATATTTTGATGCCATCTATCAAGAAATAGGTAAATGTAAGTTATATAAATTATTTAGCGATGCTTGTTGACAAAATGTATTGACTAGTAGAGTTAGATATTGGAGTGGGTGGTGTGTTTCTAGTTGTTTTCACCTTAGAGTTTTATGTTATTTTGTATTTTAGTCTTCTTTGAGTTTAAATTTAGGTTTATTATTTTTCATTGATATGAAATTGTTTTGGTTATGTTGGAGTTCTATTTTTATATTCATGAATCATATAGAGTTTTATTTGTTTTTCTTATAATGTTTAGTTTTTTATTATTTTAAAGGGATAATCATACATTAAATTTTTCTGAGGCCCTTGAAATTTATTTCTAACCTTTTCCGTTGTGGGTATGTTATTTATGGCCTATTTTCCCCTATCACACATCAATCTAATTAGTATGGGAAGGAAATTACATACCGATAACCATGAAAATTCATACACAACGCATCTCACCTTAAAAAAAATTATACAATGTACACTATATTTTTTAGGTCCCAGACAATCAGATCCTTCCAAAGTTGAATACTATAATTATATCATCATTATTTACCTCTTGAGATGAGTGTGTATAAATAAATTATACAAATAAAATGGAAACCACCAAGAAATTCATTCATCCCAAAACCACCCATTCATGTTAGATATACCCACTGGAAACCCATTTTCTCATTAAAAGTAAATATGAGGTACCAAAATCTGATAAATTACTAAGAACTTTCCAAACATCATAAAATAAAAATATTCTACCAAATGAATGTTTATTTCTTATCAAATCATTATCTTGAGAAATAAAAAATTTTATTCTTCAGCATACTAACCACACAACATTAATCTCTATTAAAATTGACTAAACATGCTTACTATTATATTCAACCACCAAAAACTATAAATTTGAAAAAACCATCTACCGATATATAGTTTCATAAAATCAACACTTTCCACTAGGGATTCTATTACTATCTCAAAAAACGACCAATTGATATATATGATCATACTTTTTTCATTAACAAAATAAACCTACTATACATTCACCTACCTTACCACATTTTACTAAGTTAAAAACTATAATTATTTTTCACCTATAAAGAATCTTATTTCCAGGGAGCATTGAGACTATACCAACACCTCAATATTATAATACCAACTAAAAATTTCTTAATCAATACATCGATTAGATGGAAACATAGGTTAAAAAAACAAAATAATAAGAGCCTTATATGATTCCAACCATTTTCAATTACAACAACAACATATCCAACATGAATACCATCCCTATAGGGACACAGAAATAGAAAACCAAATTCTATAACTAATAAGACAAACCATTTACCCATTCTATCTTCCATTACACATATATCATCACCAACCATTACATTTAGAGAAACCTCTATATATACCATGGTGTATCCACTCTTAATAAATATAATTATATTTGAGAGACACCCTTTGTATTGGGGTTTTTTACAAAACAATGTCCTGAAATAACTCAATGATAAAACCTACTTTTCCCCAGGCTAACATTCCCACTACCACATTCAATCATGGCGAATGATTATTCTATACTATGATTACCTACCAATTAAAAAAATTACATTCCCTACAAGGAATTATTTCCCAATCACATTGTTAATTTTCAACCATTAATGACACATATTTATAGAAAAATATTTTGGTATACCAAAAGTGAATTTTATCTAATGATATATTTTCACAAACCATTTTTATAGAATTTCCAAATCATTAATAAATAAAAAACGTATTCATAAAAATGAAGAAACCCATATTAAATATATCTAGACATATTGTTTTACAAACTGACATATGAACAAAACCCTTCTTGTTTTAGACAAACCCATGACATGTGTTTTTAACCAAACCATTGAGTTTATCCTCATAAAATATTTATCCAAATTCACCAATTTTATAAAGAACCTTTAATAAACCACCCATTCAAAAATCAATTCAATAAAAAAAACACTTTATAAATTTCACCCATATCCTTTTACACATGGGTCCCAATTTTGTTAAACCAGGACTCATGCAAAAATTATTAAAACCCCATAAAACATTTTTTTTATAATTTTAAACTCCTAATTTTATTTTAAAATCCAATTGGATAAACACTTTATAAAAAATGTGCCTCTAATACCAATTTATGAAACAAAATTTAACCCACCACAATGGAAAACAATTTCCCCATAATTAATCCAAACAAGATAATATATTAAGAAACATATATTTATATAAAAACTACCATGAATCAATGAAATTTATTAGAACTAATTTGATCAATTTTTAAGAAGAAAAAACATTTTATAGCTTCTGAAAAATATGTTAATATATTCAAAATTTTAGGTTGTACCACTTCAAGACTGAAAAGAACAATGAATATTTAATCTTATTTAAAAATTTTCAACCATTTAATTTTAAAAACTGCGTTGAAACAAAAAGGATTCAATACACTGTCTTCATTTTCTCTTTAAATGTGTACTAGAATAAGAGAAAGTTTTACCTAAAAAAATATCCTAAGACAATTCTTCTAGTATATTTGAATCCAATGTAAAACATTTCATACATAAAAAGGAAACATAATTTTTCATAAAAAATCACAAATTAAAGTATATTCATCCTATAAATTCCACTTCTAACATTGAACCAATTGGGTCACCAATTAATAACCTATTTATCTATTGATATGTATCCATTTATTGAATTTAAAAATTATTTAATGCCTTGGGAATTTTATAAAATCCTAACAGCAACCCATAAGACCCAATACTATATATTAATATAACCTAAAGTGAAATACCAACTCATATGAAATATATAGTGACCCATAATTTTATTTCCCCACTATTATATCTTTTTTAAGATAAAGAAAATAATAGTATTATATTCTAAAAATGAATGATTTAGTCAGTTGGGAATCCCAGGTTCATACACCACAAGAATATAATAAATCGTATTTTTTAAATCCATCTTCATAAAACTATAATAATTTATGATATTACATTTATAACATATATTCACCTAAGGATATACATCAATGAAGGAGGTGAACTTAAATCCGAGTAAGGGGTGAAAAAAACATGAATATAATAAGAGACACAAATCACTATAGATCATACGTGAGAACAATAATCATCATTATATCACAATTATAGGAGAATCCTCATAATCATGAGGGAATAATTTGAAAGAATAATAGAATGTGGAATATTCAAAATAATTATACATAATAACACATTTGTTAAATAGAACACATAAGTTGTGAACAAGCATAAAACCTTGTTCATGAATAACATATTCGTACAAATGATAACAAAATAACTATGAAAATAATTAGCATCATGTTCATGCATAATATACATAATATCATGACATATATCACACTACCCAATGAATTGGAGGGATATAGTTCTAATACAACCCATCACATCATATAATACTCATAATCTTGCATGCCATATAGAAAGAAAACATATAACAATCACAGTGATGAAATAAAACAATGTACAACAATAGGATTTATAAATATTTCATAAATAATAAATTGATGAATAACCAATTTACATCACAAATGAATAGGGGAGATCACATTTTTGTAAAAAATATCACTATTTTTGAATGAAAAATAAACAACTCAATATAATTCAATGATATGTTTTTGAGAAATATTCTTTTTGAAAAATAATTATTGGCATATTAGAAATCATGTATTTGTGGTAGAAGCATGAATATACCTATAAAATAAAGTGAAGTTAATTTTAAATATATTATAAAGGGTCTTACAATAATTTTAACAAAATGGATAGACAAAGGAAGGAAATATTGAAATGAATGAATCGATCTAAAGAGTCCCCTTACCTTTGGTCCCATTTTCTATTCCTATATAATAAACTATTTTATATTAAAATATGATATAAAAAGTGAATTATGATCATTTTTTAGATATTTATCAATTTTAATAATTGGATATTATTTTTAAATTTTCTTTGCTAATGGTACAATGTTTTGATGTTAATTTATTTTAAAAAATATTCCATCTTGCTTCAATTTCATGATATTATTTTATTGTTAATTATAAATTATAAAAATGAACTCCAAAACCTTAAAAATAAATATATTTTTAGAATTATATAATATAAATAATTTATTATACCCATCCTTGAATATGAAGATAAGCAGAGAGTTAGAAATTCCCTTGTGGGAGGTAAACCGACCGTTAATGGGACATCTTCAAAAGAGTATGTGAGAGATGTATGACATATAAATACATTGTAAAATATAATAAAATAATGTTAATAAAAATAATATATTATTCAAATAATTCATAAATTATTTTTAGGGGGATTGGGTTATAAAATAATATATTGGTTGAAGAAGAAAAGAGGAAAATCAATGCAAAAGTTGAATTAATTTTACCTCATTCTTGTTGTTTCTCCATTTATATAACCATTAAATGTTTGAAATATTGGAATTATATCACACAAAAGAATCCCTAAAAATTATTAGGGTAATAATATAGGGAATTTGTGCAGGGTTTTGGATCTGAGAATTTTTAGGGAATTGTCTTTCCAAGGTGAGAGAGATTTTGCATTTATACTTGATAAAAGGGTTTTTTTGAGTAAAAACATTGAATAAAATAAAATTTACAAGGTATACATTATAATAGTATTATTTTTAAAATTATGAATTAATTATTATTAAAAATACATGTTTTTAGGAATTCTAGTACATTATAATAAATAATTAATTTTTTATGAAATAAAATTTTAGAAAAATAAAAAAAAATTAATGAAATACTGTATGTTTTTACGTTTTGGAAAATAATTTATATTATTTTTATTTGAATTTTAGGAATTATAAAAATTATCAAAAGTATTTTTAGTTAATCCTAAAATTCAATTATATATTAGATCATTATTATAAATGTAATGATTCAATTTCAAACATACAGGTTAATTTATTTTTTTACGATTCTTGATAAATTGATGTTTCCAAAAAAAATTACCCAAAAACCCTTAGAAACTTTATATGTGTTGATTATAAAAATTTCCTTCATTTTACCAAAATAATTTTCTATCATAAGGAATTTTAATTATTATCATAATAACTATGATTTAAAATTTATTTTTATTAGAAAAGAGGATGAAACCAACCATCAACATGTAATGAAACAAAGACATATAAAGAGGCCTATAATTATGGAGAGTAAGGGAATCCCCTTGAATAATTTCTTTATAATGAATCAGAATAGATCCTAAACTGGTGCAGATAGTGAGATATTCATCTTCTCTAACTCCAGTAGCTAGGCCATCCACGGTAAAATTCCCTTATATCTATATATTCTTTTCAGAAACTCCTAAATCAATTTCCATTTTTGGACCCTCTAATGAGGTAACTAACTCCCACATAGAGAAACTTTTCCCTGGAATAATTCTCACCGACACCTTTATGTTGGATTCCACTTAATTGACCTACAAGAATATACCTTTTTCAAACCATGACACCTAAATGTAAATCTCTTAAATATGCCCTCAAGGAATTTCTCAAACCCTAAAAAGAAATAAATTATACATCAGTCTTCCTACTTTCATTCACTCATTCAAACAAGAACCATCCATGTGGAGTTTTAAGATGCCATTTGCAGGAAACAATTTCACCCACCATCCCTGCATACTCGACACAATAATAGGTATATTGAGAAAACTATATAGAGTATAATAATTGTTCCCAGATTTATGTAATGAACTCAGTTCCATAACCAATGTTGTATTATTTACTAAAAATAGAGCATCAAATTCCAAATACCCAGTCTGGATTAATTTCTAGTATCCCCTGGTGTCTAATAAACCGAAGTAAAGATTACACTGTAAATATTCCTATCCATTTACTCATTTTCCACCCCTTAAAATAATTTGGATATCACAACATGCAAGAAATAACCTTCATAGTAGAGGCTCCAAATTCAATTCATAGTGACCTAAAGGCTTATAGCTCATTCACTCATGAAAAACAAATTCCTAACTAATTCATGTTTTGGGTACTCACAACACTAGCATCATGAATCCAAAAAAAATACATTATTTGGAGTATTGTCATCAGTTGGGATTTCGTAATTTCTCAAACTCCAAACAAGGAAGTTAATTTTTATGGAAAATTTACTGCACCATAATTTTGCGGATCATTCCTCATTTTCACTATCTGCATGAAAAATCCTTCATAAGTCATGTCTGTTAAATAAATAATAAATATATCTTAAGAAAAAATATTTATATGGTTCTATGTTGATGATAAAATTATCAAAAAACTTATACTGTTATTTTCTCATGATCATTTTCATCAATATAGGAAACTATCTGGCTTCCCAGAAGTTCATATCTAGAATTGGGAATCCCAAGAAAAATAACTTTTAACCAGACCAGAAATCTTTCTAAATATTGATGTATCCTTTCCCCACAATCCATTTATTTGAGTAATTACAGTCTCTCAAATTATTGATAATATATCTCAATAGGTTAGAAATATTGTTCCATTTATAGCTGCAATCTTCCCAGTACATTCTGTATATTTCATTGATAAAAAAATCCCATTAAGAATCACCTTCCAAAATTTCCCATGCAATACATGATTGCATTGAGCACAAGGTTTCATAAATATTCCGGATACCCACCCACCCACCATGGTTGATTTCTCCATATGATTCGTGGAATCCCAGTGACATCAACTAGTTTGATTACTATCCTAGTGAAACCCTATCATGAACCTCTCCAAACTTCTAATAGTCTCTTTGGGAGGGTTTATGATTTAGAGAATGTGCATTGAAATTGAAGTCAAACCACTGTTTATAAAAGGTATCTTCCTCCAAATAAAAAAAACTTGTATGTCTAGTTGGCAATTATCTCTCTGACACTGTTGATAATGGCATTGAAAGAATTATTGATCCTTCTATTAGAAATCTGTGCACCAACATATATCATAGAAAACTATTTAAATTGAATACCCACAACTTATTAGATGCCTCTACTATGCCTAACTGAGAATTTTTTGGAGATAAAGACATTGGTCATCCATGTGATAATGGTATGACCACTCAACTTCCCATAAATGGACATAAAATTCACGAAGTTTTGTAGTGATTTACATCTTTCATTAATAAAGATGAGAAAAGCTTCTACAAACAGAAGGTGACATATGATACCATTCCCTAACTTGTAATAGTACAATTGGATCCTTCTGTTTTCAATAATTTTTTAGACTGTTTTCAAAATGTTATTCTACTAGTTCCATATTATTCATTTCTAAAATTTAAATTTAATTTATAATGTTTTTTTATCATTTTTATAGTGTTTTTATGAGTATAATAATTTTAGGTGATCAACGTGATCCGAATTTTCTAGTTTTAGTTTTTTGGGTATTTATTATTAAATATTATTAATTTCTATATTTATGTATATATTAGTTATGTAAATTTAATTTTTCCAATGAATGAATAAAAATGATATTTTATTTATTAGGTTTTATATATTTCTTATACTGAACTATATTTCTAAATATGACACACACTATTTATCGACAAGAAAATTTCCATATATAAAATTTTGGGTCATCACATTCTTCCCCCGTTTAAGAAATTCAACCTGAAAATATCAGATCCCATCCTCAAATGAGAATAGATAAGTGTACTTTTGTTTTGTTACATCATTGGTTTCCTGTGTTTATTTTTTTTACATGTTATTCTTTTAAATCACGTTAAAAATGTATGTTTTTATATTTCATAGAACATTATCTCTTTCATTGATGATCTTCAGTAGTAGATCCTCATAAGAGATGTCATGTTATTTTTATACCACCTCCAATTTTAGTACATGTTAGAGAATAGGTATGCACTTCCTTAAGGGATATACATGGTGCACTTCATGAACTTGAGACATGTTTTGTGGAAGTGGATATCGATCTACCACAATTCCTAAGAATTAAATGATCCCAAAGGAGATAATGTCCCTAATAAAAAGAATTTTTTTCAAAAAAAATTGTATTAATCACATCCAAGGTGATATTATATGGAAACTTTTATCTCCAACATCAAATTCCATGACACACTAACCATTATGAGCATATCTATTTTTTTCACCTCTATTTAGCATTAATTTTTTATGAATGGATTAAAAATTCATAGTTATTTTTTATACAAGATTGGGTCTAATAATATTACATAAACCAATTTCATCCAACATGTAGGTGTTCTACATAACACCCCATTAAATGATTTGAATGACTCTATTTGAATACTCAAGAAGAAACAATTGTTCTCTTAGAACTCAACCAATATGAGATATTAATCCCATTGTTTTTTAAATTCTATTGAGAAACCTCTCATCAAGTCCTTGAGTGTCTGAATGGTCAATTTAGTCCATTCATCCTACTCAGGGTGATAGTCCATAATAATGTTTTATTTAGAATTCTGATCATATTGATAACTTCTCTAGAATTTTGATTTGAACCTTAGATCAAAATCATAAATGATAAAAAGTGTTTCATTATGAGTCCAAAACACTTATTTTACATATAGCATTTCTAATTAGTCAAGTGATAAATCTTATATAATATAGATAAAGTGGGAAGTCTTGTTGAGTCGATCCATCAGAACCAATATTATGTTGTTCCATTTGTATTTCTTTGGAACCTTAGTGATAAATTAAATGGTTATTTTCTCAACATTCCATGCTGGTATAGGAAATAGTTTCATAATCCATTTGAACTTTTTCACTCTACTTTAACCTGATGACATGCCATGCTCTTGGAGTTTTATTCAACAATCTCCTTCTTCATGCTATCACACTAGAAGTATTATTGATAATCATAGTACATCGTAGTAGATCTTGTATTTATGGAGAAAAATAATGTATGAGAATTATGCAATAGATCATTACTTGTATCATGAGATGATAAAAACCAAATTCCAGTTCCAAACTAAATGATACCAATTTTTTTGTTAAAGTTATGAAACATCTCTTTTTTTCTATAACCTCCATCTTTTGAATCTTCAAATAATCCCATTATGCCTATTTGATCTCCCCTTATACAAATGTCTAGGAAATAATTTGGGAGAGGTATGATGTCTTAAATTTCATTATGATACCCAAATGTATCCTTTGAATATCCCAGAATATTGTTTCTTTCTAAATCTTCATAAAGGGAAAAGTAGTAGGTTTTTTCATCACATATCATTATCTAACTGACTGAAAATTAAATTTGTATTTCAAAAGAACTTTTGTAGAGAAAGTGGGAAATATCATAAGATCATAACAAAACTAAATTCTACACAGAAATAAAATTAGAAAAATTAAATTAAATTATTATATTTTTATAATCAACCACTCTTTATAATTCCTATTACAGTATAGATACCATAGTATCTAGGGTTTCCATGATAAAGTCTTCAAAATGATAGACCATACTTTCCCATTTCTTGATATATTCCTCCTAATTGATATTATTTAAATTGAATAATCATGAAAGATGTTATCTTTTTTGTTTATTTAGACCCTTTTATCCCCACTAATATTAACATGAATCATTTTTTATATATCTAATTAAAATAATATTTTATATCATTGATATTGGGAGACTATTTGAGAATTTATTCTTTTTTTATTAGAGAATTATCTCCAATTTTTTTTTTCCTTGTTCCACCATTCTTGCCATTATCTTCAACTTATTAACAAACACTGATTTCGAATATCCTAATCTGTTGGATTCTTTAGGTAGTTTAGGATGTAAAAAACTTTTAGCTTCACTGAAACACATGTATTCTCTCTATACCTAATGGGAGGATTTTTATTATAACCACACTACTCCTGTTCCCTATATACATCACCCATGACAAGTTGGATTCAATCATAGAGATTAGTGTTCTAATTATGAGGATGATCCTACAAAGTGTCTTTTGTAACATCGCAGTTATGGAAGCCTCTCTATACCTAGTAGGTCACATGTCCTCAAGCACATTTCCCCAAAATCATGTGGCTGTCGACTTGAAACTAGGGCCATGGGTGTGATAGTGGGGAAACTATGACCTCATTGGTAGAGTAACACATAAGAAGCAAAACATATAGCAATAGTGGAAGCAGTAATAATACCATATCAAAAGTAAACAACAGAAGTAATAAACAGTTGGAGCACACATATATAAATGATTCATGATACATATGTCTAATAATGTATCCAAATAAATCAAAATGGTAGAATATTGTACTAAAAAAAATTACAAAAAAGAAACAGGAAATAACTCCACAACATCGCAAGCCTGATCTTGGTCCCATGCTCCTTAGCTCCATAACAATCAAGTACTTGAAGTAGACGGGCACTTGACATTATCTATACCTGTAAGAATATAATCTTTTTGGGCCCAAAAGCAATACCCAAATAGGGTGTGACGAAAATCCTAGTAGGCAACCACCCAATGATCTATGCCTAACAGTTAATGAATATATATATGGTTGGAAATAATTAAAATTAAGAACTAAACAAAGAAGCATTCAATTGTAGTAATCCTACCAATTCAATTACAAACAATTTTAATTTAACAAAATTAGCTTACCAATTAGAAGTACAAGAAACCCTCTGGGAAACTAATCACAAACTATCCACTATGGATCAGCTAACAACAAGGATATAGTGAAGACTCTATGAGGAATCACTCACCATCAATTCCCCATATAGTCATGTGTAATCAAGGACTCTTGGAGGAAGCAGTCAATGTAAATTCCCCATGTAGTCTTTTAACTGTAAATTATAAAAAAACCAAGGAATAAATCAATGTCAATTCATCATGTGGTCTTGTAACATAGATATAGATAGTCTAAGGATCACTCAATGTTAGTCAACCCTATGGTGTCACAGTGTGATAATTATAACGGACACTCTGGGAAAGCCCTTAACGTCAATTTCCCTTATGGTCTCACTACACAAGGTTCCCGCAACCCCGTGTAAATAAATCGTACACAAACGATAATCAGTAGCCAATATAAACCTCAAGAACTACATGGCTAAATATAAATAGCATATCAGAGCATGTCAGATAAAAATCACTACACACTAACAATACTAGGTATGTAAACAAAGCAGCCTAACATGAAAGCTATACCAAATGGTCAATAACAAAGAAACATATTCAAAATATCCATATCATTTGATGGTTAACCCTAATCACAACTATTAACCTCTATCCGAACAAACAAGGAATATCAAACAATAACAAGAAAAAAAATCCATAAACACGCAATACCCCAAACAATAGTATAGGGAAGTTTTGCACATATAAATCAAAGACTATATACGGAAAGGCACAAACCACCTATATCGATATTGTGAGACCGATATAGGTGAATCTAAGTCCTTAAATCTCTCTAGAATTCAGTAGATCTACAAAAATGTTAAAAATGTTCAACTGAAAATATCTCATGAAAGACGAGAAATTAGGAGATGAAGTTCAAGAAGAAAGTAGAACTCACCGATGTGATTCCAATGCCATCGACGAGGGTCAATTCAGATAACAAATAGTGAGTTAGGGGTTGGGAGAAGATCTTCGGCCATATGGATTCCCCTACATAAAATAAGTTGAGAAGAATGGCGTTCTGTCCTTCAAACATGACCCTGATTGATTTAATGAAAACAAGAAAGTACATAGAGTGTTATTTAAAAGTGCATGGCATGTACTTTCCTTTTTTGGCCTCATATTTTGAAAGTATCTAGGTCACCACACATGGCCATGTACTCAGCCACTACCCGACCAGTACATGGTCACCCGCAGTAACTGAGTACACGATGAGTACATTTAAGTGCACAATGTGTACTCCTAAAATTTCTAGAAACTCCTCTTTTCCTAAAAACACCAGAAAACAATATTCAACCCTAAAAAGAAGATTCTATTTCTTACAAACATCCCCCCTTAAATAAATTCTTCCACAAATTTTTCTAGCAAGGCAGTATCGAAGATGTATCCTCGAACAGCTCTGACCACTGTGATCGAACACCAGTCTCCCTCTCCCAGGTCTCATCTTGCACTCACCCATGCTGCCATATCACTCATACCAGTGGAACAGACTGGCCACGTAGCACCCTCTCACTTGGATAAAAAATCTGAATAGGATGTTCCTCAAAAAATGATTCCACCTCTAACTCATCCTCCTCAAGATGGAAATCATGGGATGGGTGTGAGAAGTAACATCGAAGCTGAGAAACGTGGAATAAATCATGCATAGCCTAGTACCTCTACGGTAAAGGCAACTGATAGGAACCCGACCCAACTCTCTATTGGAACCATGGTCTTTTAAGCATGATTTGGTGTATGGTTTGTGTTTGTTTTCAATCCTCCATGGAATTTTAGAATGTGTACCAGGAAAGAGATCATACATTTCAAGTAGACAACAGTATTGAAGGTTGCTCCGTTTCCCATTGTTTGCCAAATTTTTGGGCCTGAAAAATCGACAATTGGAGAAAAGTTTGTTTGGAAAATAGAATTGTGCGCCATGTACTTGAAGGAGAGGAAACATGTGCACAATATGTTTTTCAAGATCAAAACATGTGAAAATGGCAAAGGTATAAGGGCCGTGCATGTTTTGGGTTGGTCGCGCAAGTGACCTGCGCTCCGTGAAGAGACATGTACGCCGATGCCTAGGAAGATTGGAAACTTGCGCGTCTATTTTTTTTCATGATTATAACTTCAAAATATGGAAAAGTAAAGAAGGTAACACTAGTATTTGTGTGGTCGTGCAAGTGAGTAGCGTGAAAGAGGCTAGGGAGGAGCACGCTGGAACCTACGCGCTGAGAGAAGACTTGTGCACCATCGCGCAGGGGGTCCAGTTTGCATATAAATACTGGAACACCCCTCCTCATTTGTAATGGATTTCAAGAATTAGAGATTTTTCGAGCTCTCGTTGGGCAAGTAGTGGAGTCGCGCAGGTGGTTGTTGGGGCGCGCAAGTAGATGCCGCACACCGATTGTTGGTTGCGCGACCAAGGTGGTTGGGGAGATAAAGGCACAATGTTGAGAAAGTTCAGAGTTGATAGAGGAAGTGTCTCACAAGTTGTTTGGTGTCACCTACATTCTGAATTTGTACTGTGCAAGTTACTTGTGCGCTGGGATTGAAACTTCTGTACCAGGCTTGGAGAAGCGCGCCAGTACTGTTAAAGTACATCTGTCCTCTTGAAGCTGCGCAAAAGCTAAAAGATTGCCTGGTACCCTCATCGCAAATTGATATTCACCTTCTAGTGAGAATTTGACTTCAATAGAGCATCTACATAAAATAGAGGATGAATTCTTATGCAATGATGAAGAGACCTTCACGTCTATAAACTGAGCATGTCTTCACCAAGGGAAATGAGCCCGGGGAAGTCAATGGGAGTGACCCGAGGGAAGTAGTGAGCTATCCCTGAACCTCTATAAAGGCAGTGAGCCTGGGACAGAGTGACTGTGCCCAAACCTTTTTAACCCACATCTAGTGATGATTAGTGGAATTGGGTATGACTGACAACTTGTCGGCGTATGCTCCTTGGACGTATCCCTTAGTGGTGAACAAAGTAAAAAGTGATGTGTCTTCTCTGTGCATGTGAATGTTTGCTTTCTAATCATATTCATCATACAAGTTCAACAAGTTACTACCAACGTGGGAACAAGATCCATCACATTAAAAGAAAAAGTTGTCACCCTGATTCACCCCTCCCCTCTCAGGGTGTCCCGGGGTCCTTCAAGTGGTATCAGAGTGTAATGTTTGCTGGTGTTGAATCTGTCCATTATCGTCATGGAAAATGCAGTCAATGTCAGTGGAGTACCTCACTTCGATGGAAGTAATTTCCAGATCCGGAAGAACATAATGAGATCTCATCTAAGATCTCTTGGAATGAAAGTTCTCTTTTCTACTATGCAAGGAATACAAGTCACTTATCCAACAGGCCTGGCTATGACTGAAACAAACATGAAAATTCTTGATGCAGATGCTAAAGCACAAAATGCACTAACTACAGCCTTTTCTGATCAGACCTACCTAAAGGTGATGAATTTCACCTCAGAAAAATCCATGTGGGATAAACTGGAGAATATTTATGAAGGAGATAGCAAAGTGAAGGAGGCAAAACTTCAAGTGCTGCACAATCGGTTTGATGATCTAAAGATGCATCCAGAAGAGAATGCAGACTCTTTCATCAATCGAATTACTGAAGTGGTTGGTGAAATTAAGGGTCTAGGCGAAGAAATCAAAGACATTGATATTGTAAAGAAAATATTAAGAAGACTTCCACCTATGTATAATGCAAAGGTGTCATCCCTTGAGGAAAGAGATCTTTCCAAACATTCTCTAGATGATCTACTGAGCAGCTTGGTAGCATATGAAATGAGAGTCAAACCAGAAGATGCTAAGACTCGTGTGAGCAAGGAAATGGAATTCAAGGACACCAAAAAACTGAAAATCTCAGAAGATAGTATTGGTAAAGATGACGAAAAAAAAAGAAATTATTTCTCTCATTGCAAAGAAGTTCCAGAAGGGGAAAGGGAAATTCAAAGGGAAGTTACCCCTCTCATGTTTCCGTTGTGGAAAAGTTGGGCACATTGCCTCTCAGTGCTTAAGAAAGATTAATGATGAAGATAGTGAATATGAAAGCTTCAAGAAACCTTGGAGAAGGTTCTTCAAAAAGGGAGACTTCAAATCTGGAAAGAAAATGCAAAGGAAGAGTTTTGTCTGTGAAGAAGAAGATGATGATAATGAATTTTGTGATGAAGAAGAACCAGAATTCAAAACTTGGAACCATGTTTCTATGATGGCCACTGCTGAAAAGTCAGAAGATACTGATGGAGATAAACAACTGAGAAATTGTGTAGATCCCGAGATGTAAATTAAGGATGAGGTTAGTAAGCTTAAGATTAAATGTAAGAATTGCAATAAGTGAAAATCAATTATAGAAGAATCAACTAAATACGTTGATCAACTTGAAGCTAAAATTGAATGACTCAAAGAACATGTGAAGGTACAATCTAAAATAATTGAAAGAAATGATGATGTAAAATATCTGAAGCTAAGAATTGAAGAGCAGGCAAAGGTCATCAATGAACTCACCTCCAGACTCGATGAAAAATCCAAGACTGCTGAGGGTCTTGAGGAGGAAGTTGTTACTCTAAGGAGTCAAATGGAGACTGAATCAATTAAAAAAGAATCAAGGATGGAAATACAGTTTGGAATATTCTCAGATGCAGAATTACTAGCATGATCCATGTGTGGTTCAGATGGAGTTGGAAAAATATTGACTGATCAAAGACCCACTTGCATGGGAAAGAGTGGAATTGGCTGTGAGGCTGAGACATCAACTGCTGGAAGTGAAATGATCCAAAAGAAATATATGATGAAAGTTGAACATGTTTAACCGTTACCTAGAGCGCCGAAAAAAGAAACCCTTAATCCAAACTAAAAGGAGAACAGAAAATTATCCTCAAAAATTCAGAAATGACAAACAATCTAACTATTCTCCCAAGGAAGAAGGTATGAGGAGAAATTCAAGTGAGAAGACATTTCCTCTCATGAAGTGTCAGTTTTGTGGCTATCTAGGCCATACCATGTCTTATTGTGAAGACTCAAGAAGCTATCTGAATGGAGAAGATATGGAATTTAAAAAAAGGATAACAATTTCATATCCTAATTCCCACAGAAGAAATAATCTCTATGGATATTGTTATCATTATTCTAACTTTGGTCATAAGGCTGCTAATTACAGGCAGAGAAGAGACATGGTCACCTCATCCCGAAGTTCAAGACAAGTCAAGTCTCAACAGGAAGACAGTTTTTGTCTTTCAAATAGGTTTTCACATCTCAAAGAAGACTTCGACTATGAAGAACCTTAGTATGCGGAAGAGATAATTGAAATGCCATCAATTTTATATACTCAATCTAATGTCTCATGGAAGGAAAGGAAGAAGATTGAGAAATCAAACCTTGCAGAGGTGGCCCTCAAAGCTAAAAAGAACAACAATACCTGGATTTTGGATAGTGGTAGTTCATCTCGTCTGACAGGTAATGCCGGCCTTCTAACGAATATCATAAGGAAGGTTGATGGTACAATATTATTTGGTAATGATGGGGCTCTGAAAATCAAAGGGAGGGGAAGTACCGAATTAGCTAATGGAGAAATAAAGAAGACTGAAGTCCTTTACGTAGATGGCCTACATCATAATATCCTCAGCGTTAGTCAACTCTATGACTCAGGACCTATAGTTACTTTTAATTAGAAAGGCTGCACTATCAAGGGAAAGACTGGAAATTCACTTATGAAGGGATGCAGAACAGAAGGAAACTTATATCAGGTTGATAGTAAAGAAAATGTATATTACATGACTGTTGAAGAAGAAAAAAATTTGTGGCATTGGAGACTGGGACACAACAATCAACAAGACATGGAGAAAATATCAAAATTGATAATTGTCATGGACATTCCCAACCTCAAGCATGAGCATGTAAAATCTTGTGATGCTTGTATTCGTGGGAAGCTAGTCTTAAGTTCATATCGGCCAAAGAAGAAAAGGGAATCACACCTTCTTGATCTGATTAAAACAGATGTTTTTGGGCCAATAAATGTTGCCGGAACTCATGGAGAAAGGTACTTTGTCCTTTTAAAAGATGATTGTAGTAGAATGGAATGTGTGATGGTCATTTATATGAAATGACATGTCCTTGACTGCATGAAAACATTTCGGCGAATCACCGAGAATGATACTGGATGAACAATAAAAGTGTTGCAATCTGACAATGGAGGGGAATACACATCCATTGAATTTGAAAATTATTTGGAGAAGCATGGGATACAGCATGAGGTAGCTGCTGTGAGAACTCCAAAATAAAATGGAGTTGCTGAACGTAAGAATTGACAAGTGATCAACATGGAACAAACTATGCTGATTGAGAGTCGTATTCCATGACATTACTGGAAAGAGGCTATTCAAGCTGCAGTGTACATTCAGAATCGAGAAAGACTTTATATGGGTGAGACGAAGACACCATATGAATTGTGGCATGGAAGGAAGCCTTCTCTAAAATAATTTTGTGTCTTTGGATGTAAATGCTTCATCCGAAACAAAGAAGGGAATCAAGGGAAATATGGCCACAATGCAGATGAAGGAATTTTCCTCAGTTACTAAATGAACAGAGAAGCCTACAAATGTTTCAACAAGCATTTGGGAAAGATTGTGGAAAGTAGTGATGTTAAGATAATTGAAGAGAAAACCAAAAATTCTTCAGGGACATCATATGCTGATGTGATAGAAAGTCAGGAAGAAAGTGAACATGAAGAAAATAAAAATTCAAAAATAGTGGAAGTTTTTCAAAACACTCAGCAGTCACATCATGATGTTGACTCAAAAGAAGAATCTGAAGAAGAAACTATGGATGAAGAGAATGCTACTGAACCTCGCAAGAGAAATCGAAGAGCTGAGATTGATCCATCCAACATAATTGGGGACAGGAGTGCACACACTCAAACAAGAAGTATGAGGAATAATATGAAATCTATATTTCTATCAGTTCACGAGCCATCCTCATTCGAAGAAGCTACAAATGACGAATCTTGGGTGAAATCCATGAATGATGAATTAGATCAGATTTAAAAGAATCCGACATGGGTTCTTATCCAGAGACCCGAAGGTCAAAATGTGATTGGTACTAAATGGATCTTCTAAAATAAGTTTGATGAGCATGGAAGTGTCATCAGAAACAAGGCACGACTGGTATGTAAAAGATACTCCCAGATTGAAGGCATTGATGTTGAAGAAACCTTTTCTCTAGTGTCTAGACTAGAGTCAATCAGGATTTTCCTTTCCATGGCACTCCAAAGTGGATATAAAGTATATCAAATGGATGCCAAGACAATATTCTTAAATGGTGTAATCTAAGATGAAGTCTACATTGAACAACCAGTTTGATTTGTTTTGGGTACTGATGAAACAATGGTTTGAAAACTGAAGAAAACTCTATATGGTTGGAAGCAGGCACCACGGGCATGGTACTCACTGTTGGATTCATATCTCAAGAAGTCGGAATTCAAAAGAGGAGGAGTTGAGCACAATCTCTATGTGAATAATTCTCCAAAAGATCAATTCATGGTTCTATTCTACGTTGATGATATCATATTTGGTGGCAGCAGGCAGAAATCAGTGAATGAATTTGCCAACCACATGAAATCAGAATTTGAAATGTCTATGATTGGGGAGTGCACATATTTCTTGGGGTTGTAGGTGATTCAAAAGACGGAATACACTTTCATTTCTTAGGAAAATTATTCAAGAGAGCTTCTGAAGATGTTTAATATGCAAGACTCCAATCCAATGTCAACTCTGATTGTAGTTGGAACTAATCATGGAAGGCATGAGGATGGGGACTCTGTTGATCCCACCATGTATAGGAGGATCATTGGAAGCCTACTGTACCTGACAGCGACAAGGCCAAATATTTTCTTTTCCACATGCCTTGCGGCCTGCATTCAAAGTAATACAAAGGAGGAACATATGACAACAGTAAAAAGAATCATGAGGTACATTCAACATATACATAACTACGGGTTATTTTTTTCTGCATGCAGGGATAGTGAATTATCAGCGTTTTCTGATGCTGACTGGGCTGGTGATGTAGTAGACAGAAAGTCCACTAGTGGTGGAGCTTTCTATATTGGGAAGAAATGTGTTGGCTGGTTGAGCAAGAAACAAGAAAGTACTTCTCTTAGTACTGCTGAAGCTGATTATATCTCTACCACAAAGTCATGCACTCAACTGCTTTGGATGAAGCAGCAACTAACAGATATTGGTGATAAGGTGCAGTAACCAATGGTGATTTACTATGATAACAAAAGCACAATTTATCTTATGAAAAATACGGTTCATCATTCTCTTAAAAAACATATTGAAATACGGTATCATTTTATCAAATAAAAGGTTGAACAAGGCGTGATTAGAATGGACTATGTTAGAACTGATGAGCAAGTGGCTGATATCCTGACCAAACCACTGTCCACGGCTGTGTTTGAGAAGCATCGATTGAACTCAGTGTTTAACCACCTTCTACTGCAAAAAAGAGACTCCAGAATACCCCTCTTTCCATTTGTTATAACTTTTTTATTTGTTTACGGCTATGATGTAGGTTTATAGTAGAGATACTATCCAGGGGGAGTATGGTTTGAGCTGAACGTTGAACAACTTATCAGTCTTTGGATTTATTATCAATGGGGGAGAAAGGAATAAATTCAAGGCAAGTAATGCTTCTGTGATGAGAAGTATGAGAAGGAAAAAATCGGACGTCATGGAGAATTCCAAAACACTGGAACCCAATTCAATCTTCCTCTCTTGTTTTCTACACCGGGCATTGCTCACGTAGACTTAGAGTGTTGGATGAGTTGATTCTTGCTTTTTTTATTTTTCACATGGATGGAGATCTATTGAATTTGTTTTGTGATTGCCAACAAACCCAAAGGGGGAGGTTTTAGGAACCATGGTCTTCTAAGAATGATTTGGTGTATGGTTTGTGTTTGTTGTCAATCCTCGGTGGAAGTTCAGATTTTGTACCAACAAAGAGATCATACCATTCAAGAAGACAACAGTATTGAAGGTGGAGCCGTTTCCTAGTGTTTGCCAAATTTTTGGGCCTGAAAAATCGACAAATGGAGAAAAGTGTTTTTGGCAAAGAGAATTGCGTGCCATGTAATTTAAGGAGAGGAAACTTGTGCACCATATGTTTTTCAAGATAAGAACATGTTAAAATGGCAAAGGGATAAGGGCCGCGCATGTTTTGGGCTTGTCGCTCAAGTGACCTACGCGCCGTGAAGAGACTTGCACGCCGATGCCTAGAAATATTTGAAACTAGCGCGTCTATTGTTTTTCAAGATTATAAATTCAAAATATGGCAAAGGAATAAATATCACGCTAGTATTTGTGTGGTCGTGCAAGTGAGTTGCGTGACAGAGGCTAGAGAGGATGAGCTGCACGCCGGAACCTGCGTACTGAGAGAAGACTTGCGCGCCATTGCGCAGGGGGTCCAGTTTGCTTATAAATACTGGATCACCCCTCCTCATTTATAACAAAGTTCAAGACTTAGATATTTTTCAAGCTCTCGTTGCGCAAGTATTGGAGTCACGTAGGTGGTTATTGGGGCACACAAGTAAAGGCTACGCGCCGATTGTTGGTTGCGCAACCAAGGCGGTTGGGGAGATAAAGGTGCACCATCGCGTAAGTTCGGAGTTTATAGAGGCAGTGTCGCGCAAGTTCTTTGGTGTCACCTACGTTCCGAATTTTTACCACACAAGTTACTTGCACGCCGGGATTGAAACATGCGTTCCGGGCTTAGAGAATCACGCGGTGATGTTAAAGTGCATCTGCCCTCTTGAAGCTGCACAAAAGCTGGAAGATTGCCCGGTACCCTCAGCGCAAATTGATATTCATCTTTTGGTGAGAATTGGACTTCAATAGGGCATCTACATAGAACAGAGGATGCATTCTTATGAAATGGTGATGAGACAATCACATTTATAAACTGAGTGTGTCTTCACCAAGGGCAGTGAGCCCGGGGAAGTCAACGGGAGTGACCTGAGGAAAGCAGTTAGATATCCCTGAATCTTTGTAAAGGAAGTGAGCATGGGACAGAGTGTCTATGTCCAAACCATTGTAATCCACAGCTAGTGAAGAATAGTGTAATTGGGTATGACTGAAAACTCGTCGGCGTATGTTCCTTGGATGTAGCCCTTAGTGGTGAACCAAGTAAAAAGTGCTGTGTCTTCTCTATGCATGTGAATGTTTGCTTTCTAATAATATTTATCATACAGGTTCAACGACTTCCTACCAACGTGGGAACAAGATCCATCACATTAAAAGAAAAAGTTGTCACCCTGATTCACCCCTCCCCTCTCAGGGTGTCCCGGGGTCCTTCACTCTGCCCAACACCTCAAACAGCCCGATGTACCTCAGTGAAATATTACCCTATCTCTTAATCATCCTCTTTCCTATCCTTGGTGAGGCACGTAGAATAACCCGATCCTTGACCACAAACTCTAGAGGCCATCTCCTTCTATCATCATAATATTTCTGTCTTGACTATGAAGTATCCATCCTCTTCTGAATCAACTATATCTTCTCTGTGTTCTTCTAGACAAGATAAGGTCCCATCATAGCTTCCACTCTTTCCTTCATCCAACATAAGGGTGATCAGCATGAACTACCTTACAAAGACTCATAAGGCGTCATCAAAATAATTTATTTAAAACAATTATTTTAGGAAAAATCCACAAGTGATATGTGTTTCTCACATGAACCTCCAAAATCTAGTATGCATGATCAAAGCATGTCCTTAAGCACCTGAATCGTATGCTCGAACTGGACATCTATTTGGGGATAATAAGCTATACTCAGAAGTACCTGTATACCCAATGTCCTCTGAAGTCCCTTCCAAACCCGAGAAGTAAAATGTACATCTATATATGAAACAATGGAGTGCGAAAATATATGTAAACAGTAATCTCTTGGCTGTACAACCTTTCCAACTCGTCAACACCAAAGGTCTCTTTAATTGGAAAGAATTGAGAGGCCTTCATGAGTTTTTCAATGACAACCCTAACTTCATCATTCCTTTGAGGTGACCTCAACAATCATATCAGGAAATCCATCGCAACATCATTCCACATCCACTCTAGAATGGGTAACTGCTGCAAAATCCCTACTGGTTGTTGATGCTCTGCCTTCACCTACTGACAGGTGGAACTCCTCATGAAAACCCCATCAACATATTTTTTCATATCTGGCCACCAATATTGACATTATAGATCATGATACATTTTGGTGACACCAAGATGGACTTCCCAAATCGAGGAATGAATCTCCCACATCAGCTCCTCGGGAATGTCTGTTAGCACCCATACGTGCCCCTAGAAATGAAAGATCTCATAATTCCATATGGTCCATCCTAGAATAGGGTCCTCTCCTGAAACACATTCCCATTGGAATATGCCTTCTGAATCTAATATCTTCCTCATTCACACTAAATCAAGTATAGTAGAGGTTACAACTATAAAAGAAAAACAACGCCTACCCATCTCTGTCATGAAACTCCAAATTTATATCAGATAATAGAGTTATAATATGCCACTCACTACTAGAATCATGAAATACTTGTATATCAGTCCTCCTACTTAGCACATTATCCATAACGTTGCCTTTCCCAGGCATGTAGGCAATCTCAAATTCAAAGGACTGAAGGTACTCAACCCACCTTCGTTGTCTCAAATTTAAGTCAAACTAAGTAAAGATATACTTGAGAATTTGGTGTTCGGTGAAAACCACAAAATGATATCCCAGAAGGTAGTGTCTCCAATAGCATAGATCATGAACAATCGCTGATAGCTCGAGATCGTGCATCGGTTAATTCCTCTCATGTGTCCTCAAATACTGAGACCCCTATGCAATGACTGATTCTCAATACATAAGCACTGCTACAAGCCCGATACCTGATGCATCAATGTAAATAGTATAGATCCTTCCCTGCTCTGGAAATAATTGTATCAGTTCTGAATTCATACTTATTTTCAGCTTCAAAAGGCTGGCTTACAAGAACCTGACCACAAGTACCTCACGCCCTTCTTAGTCAGGACCGTTAGTGGTGCTGCTAAGTATGAAAAGTCTTTATAAGGAATATTTAGTAACTAACCAGCCCTAGTAGTCTCCGTACCTCTAAGACATTCATTGGCTGCTCTCAGGAAACTACTTCTCTCACTTTCTCTAGGTCTATTGATACTCCTGTCTCTGTGATAACATGACCCAAGAAGTGAATCTAGGCCATCCAAAAGTGGAATTTTGATATCTTAACATATAATTGATGCCATCTTAGTGTACTCAAAATTAACTCAAAAAGTGTGGCATGGTTGTGTCGAGTGTGACCACACACCAAGATATTGTCCACAAAGACTGCCCTGAAAGAATCCATGTATGAATGGAACACTCAATTCATCAGTACCGTGAAGACTGCAGGTGTGTTCATGAGACCGAATGACATAACCACATTATCGTATTGACCATACCTTCTCCAAAAGGCTGTAATAGGTATATTATATGGTCTAATGTTCAAATTATGATAATCGGATCTCAAGTCAATATTAGAGAACACCCGGGACCCTCAAAGCTGATCAAAGGGATCATCAATCCTTGGCAAGGGATATTGATTCTTGACCATCAACTTGTTATCATTCTTGATAATCCACATAATGTTAGAGGGTATTGTATGCCTTCTTCGCAAATAGGATAGAATAACCCCAAGGAGAATTACTAGGTCTGATGATCCCCTTAGTCTATAACTCCTCTATCTACTTCTTGAGCTCTTATAACACTAGTGTAGCCATCTTATAAGGAGGAATGGACACCTGTGCCACACCAGGCACATGCTCAATAGAAAAGTCCACCTATTGGTCTAGATGAAAACTAGAAAATTCCTCTGGAAAGACATCCCTGAAAGGATTCACCAGTGGAAGAAAGTTTATTTTGGAAGTCCCCTTGTCGTCCAGATATCGACTAGAAAACTGGGTTATGACTCCTCCCAACCCATGATGCCCGGTTCCCATTCTGGTCTCCTAGACATCCCACTCCCCCTTAAGAGAAAAGATTTTCCCTATGGTGATGTGAAACTCAACCTATTTTGATAGAAATTGACAAATTCATGGAATGGAACTAACCAATCCATTCTGAGAATAATTTCATAGCATGTCATCTCCATGATATAAAGGTCCCAAAAAATTACACCCACCAATTTCAAGAGGGCACTCCTTGCACTGACGTAATCTATCTATTCCTGTTCCCAATAGAGTGTCTAGCATCAAGACATCAGCAGAAGAAAAGATACAGAGACCAAGGCTCTCCACAACAACAACAACAGATATAATGCTATGGGAAGCCCATGTATCGAAAAGGGAAGAAGATAAAACTGAGGAATCTAAGATCCTACCTCAAACTGTAGAGGGTCTGGGATCCTTCTCTGCATGGGTCTACTCCACCACAAAAATATGACCTACACCGCAACCCTATTACCCTGGCTGAACACTCTGAGCTAATCAACCCAGTTTTAGCTGAAATCCTGGAAATTGGCTACCACGTCAATGACCTCCACCTCGACCTGAATGGCCAAAAGAACTATAGTTCCATAACTGATGAGAAACTGGTGATGCTACCCCCGATGAAGGAGTCATAGAAGAAACCATGTCACCAGCTGCTGGTGAGAAGATCCGACATAAGCACTGAAGATGTCCCATCTTTCCGTAAGATCAGCACACAAATGGGTCTCTCAGAGAATGTGGCCTTATATGATCGACACTTCCAAACTGGTATCATTCCTCCTAGCTACTTGAAGGTGCATCCCACCTACTCATATCTCCATGTGTAGACTCCATGTGGCGCTTCCTGCTATCATCGAAGGAAGCAATAACTTTGGATGTGGAACCGCCCTAACTCACAGCTCTGTTATCCCTCAAGTTGTGCTTCGTGATTAGCGTATGTTTGACTATATAAGTGATGTAAGTAAACATGATGATATTAACCTGAGCCTAGATGTCTTTTCTAAGACCATCATCAGAATTCCTCAGAAGGAATAACTCATCTCTCCTTAAAAAGGGTGTGAAGCACCATAGCTATGTGATGTGAGAAGAATACTCCATAACTAAAAGAGTACCCTATTCCAAACTCATGTACTCTCGAGATCGATCGACCCTCAAGGTTTATGGATAGATGTAATCATAGAGGGTACACCAAAACTTTTCCCATGCTATAACCTATGGGTGTACCGCTTGTGAGATCACATCCCACCATCTCTTGGCGGAGTCCCAAAGCATATAAGTATCAAGATTCACCCACCTCTCTGGAGGCATTTACTGATGCTTGAAGATATACAACATGGCTTATAACCATGACTATATAGCCTGAGGTCCTCCTTCCCCTATGAAAGTGGGAGGATGTAGACACTGGAAAACATGTGTCAATTCTGCCATAGATGGGGCAGGATGTGGTACACCTGAAAGGACTGGATTATCCTCATAAAACCATCTTGGAATGATTACTTGACACTTGTATCCAGGAAAACTGTTGATGGAAAGATGGAAATGACTTGAGGATCTACAGGTGGCCCCTGATTTTCCATATCCAGTGTCTGATCGCTACCCTACAACTAACAGACAACTAGATGTTGTCTCGTTGGCATTACTTTTCATGGCCAAGAACACACCTTAGATCAAGATGAAGAAGGATTGAAACATAGAAGTGCAAGAAGGGAACTATAGAATAAATCATGAAAGTTTTTCAAAACATGGATACACAGCGTATATGACAACTACACGGTGAGTTCCTTTAAGACATCACATGGGCTTGTACTTTTTCCAACCCAGGTCAAGTAACACCCCATATACACATCATTTTGTACTAACACATGGTGTGTACAAGAATACTCTTCCCCTGCCCATTTTTTTCTACATGGATAAGCCACATGGTTCTACTAGAACAAGACTACACAGTGTGCTAGTGCTGGACACAGCGTTTACTAGAGGAACATCACTAACCCGTTCTGTTATTTACACGACAAGTTACACGAATCACTGTACACATCGTGTTCAAGTTGGACACGACATGTACTTGAAAGATTTCACCTCCCCTTGTTGTTCGTTACACGACTAGATACAAGGGTCACACAACACGACATATTTAATATTGATACAATGTGTATAAACTATGTTTTATCCATCCGTGTCATTAGTCACATGGGTGGACTCATGGTCTCCACAACACAGTGTGTACATCTAGTACACGACATGTAACAAGAAGTTTTCCCAACCCCATGTCTCCGCCCACACAGCAAGTGACATAGTTAGAGACTACACAACATGTACATATAGTACACGACGTGTTCTTAGGAAAAACAGTTCTTTCCAAAACATAAGGACACTTGAATTTATTCATCTTTATAGGCCATGTATTCTGGGGTTTTTCAAGACAGTGAGCCCCAAAAACTACTTTGGAAGCCCAGAAAAAAACTGAATTAAACCTTAAAGTGGCAAATTATAATCTATGAGGTTCTATACTCCCCACGAATCAAATATTGGCATCTGATACATGTCATGCACAAGGAATAACAATACAATGATCCAAAAATTTAGGAATCATGAGGGCCCATAACACCTCATGAACCAAAGTGTAGCATCCATTCAAATGAAATCTTACACCATCCAATAACCTATCAAATAAAAGGTATTATATCAAGGAATATATCATAATATTATGCATATCTGGCATAACATCTATCCCAATAACATGAAATCACTAATGCACCATAAATGGCATGGAAATAATTCATGGCATGTATTCTCAAACAAGTTCTTATATGATGCATGAGATGGAATACCCTCATCTTATCGGGTTTCAACAGAAATAGAACCTCAATATTATCAACAATAACATCAAAAAACATGTGAATCACCAAAAAGTGAAGTCAAATCAATTGTAAAATTGAAAAAGAAGAATAATTTCAATATAGGAGGAAAATTGGATTTTACCTGTACATGGGTTAGCTACTCCATGGAATAACATATTACTAAGTACCCATCCCTTCTTATCTCTGGATATAGGATTTAAATAGTAAGTCAAGAAGAAAAGAATACCTATGATACCACTTTGTAACGTCCCAATTCTGGAAGCTGCACAGAGGTGCCTTGTACCCATTTGGTCACATGTCCTCAAGATCATTTCCACAAAAGCCAGAGGCTGCTAACTAGAAGCAAGGGCCTTAGGTATGATAGTGGGGAAAGTATGCCCTCATTAGAAAACTAACACAATGAACATAGAACCTATAGAAATAGCCGAAGTAGTAATAATACCATACAAAAAGTAAACAACCGAAGTAATAAATAGTTGGAGCACACACATTTATATGATGCATGATACATATGTCTAGGAATGTAGACAAATAAATCACAATGCTGGAATACAGTACAAAACCAATTTTCAAAAAAAAATAGTAAACAGCTCTACAATAACATAAGCCACAACTTGGTCCCATGCTCCCTAGCTCCACAACAATAATGTTTTTGATGTAGAACGATGATTGACCATATCTATACTTATAACAATATTATCTGTTTGGGCCCAAAAGCATGACCCAAATAGGGTGTGGGAAAAATCTCAGTTGGTAACCACAAAAATATCTATGCTTAATAATCAGAGAATATATATATGGAAGGAAATAAGCAAAATGAAGCAGTAATAAATGAAGTACACAAAATTAACAATCCTACCAGTTCAATTACAATAAACATACATATTAAAAATTTATCCAAGCTATTAAAAATACAAGCAATCCTCTCAGAAAGTTTTCAGAGCCTATCCCCTATGGTTCAACTATCAATAATGATATATCAAACACTATCTAGGGATGAACTCACTGTCAATTTTCCCTATTATCATGTGTAATCAAAGACTCTTTGAGGAAGCACTCACAATCAATTTCCCCTATAGTCTTTTAATAGTAAACTACTTAAACTCTGAGGAAGCACTCAACGTCAATTCCTCCTGTGGTTTCATAACATAACTATAGAAACTTTTAGGGAGCACTCAATGTCAATCCCCTCTATGGTCTCATAGCTTGATAATTATAATAGAAACTCTAGGAAAGCCCTCAATGGAAAATACCCCAATGGTCTCACTACACCAAGTTTTCGCAGCCCCGTGTAAAGAAATCATACACAAACGATAATCAGCAGGCAATGTAATCCTCAAAAACTACATGGAAAACCATTTATGGCATATCAGAGCATGTTAGATAAAAATCACACCACCCAAACAATAATAGGCATGTAAAAAAGTAGCTTAATAGGAAAACTAGACCGAACAGTCAATAATAGGAAATGATGGGAAAAACATCCATATCAGGGTAAGTTTAACTCTATTCACAATAGTAAACCTCTATCCAAACAAACACAACACAATGGACAATAACAGGGCTAAAAACCATAAACATGCAATACCATAAACAAGGGTGTTGGGTACTTCTAGACATATAACACAAATAATATCGTCGAAAAGGCACAAACCACCTAGCTCGGCATCGTGAGATCTATATACGTGAATCTCAAGCCTTTAATTTCCCTATAATACCGTAGATCTACAAAAATGTAAAAAATATTGAAATGAGGATATCTTGGGAAAGAGGAGAAATCCGGTGAAGAAGTTCATGAAGAAAAGGGAACTCACCGATGTGATTCCAACACAATTGATGACAGTTGATTCGAAGAACAGACAACGATTCGGGGTCTCAGTGAAGATCCAAGGATGTATAGACTCCCCTAGAAGAAATATGTCGAGAATAAGTGTGTTCTGTCTATCATACAGGACCCCATTCCATTTAATAAAAAAATTACACGATGTGTTCTTTAAAAGTACATGGAGTGTACTTACCTTTTCTGGCCTCCGCTTTAGGTTTTCTCTAGGTCCCCACACATATGAATACACTCATCCATTACCCAGCCCGTACATAGTCACTTGTGGAAACCGAGTACATGACATGGACTTTTAAGTAGATGATGTGTAGTTTTGAAATTTACAGAAACTCTATTTTTCTCGAAAACACAATAAAACAAGATTCATACCTGAAAAAAGATCTATGTTCTTACATATTTACTTTCATGCACCTTTTTTCTCCACCCTTTTTGGAAGACCATGTCTATATGGGTTTAAGAAAGTAAGAATACTCCTTACACCCTTTGGATTTATTATAATTAAGAACCCTATGACTTCCTATGATTTGGTTTCTCTTATTCCCCTTCTTCCTCATTGGGATTTAATTTACTATACCATATATACTCTCAAAATTTTCCACTAAATAACTAAATTTATATTTCATGACCAATCATGTGATGATCCCGCTTAGTATGTGAAATAATTAGTGAATATGTTTTTTTCACCCTCAAATGAATCAACCTAGTTCTTAGAACCAGCGAACATTATTTCACACGTGGGACATACAATATTCCATATTTATTGTAATGTATCATAAACCAATGGTTCATACAAGGTATGTAAATGACTATAAATATGTGTCGATGAAGGGGAAGCCCACTAGTCATAAAAATTCTTCATTAGAGGAATTCTTTCATCTAGATGGATCAATGTATGCCCAGATAGATCAGTTGGAGTTGATCCTAGATGAACACAAGGAGAAACCTCCTACCTTTCACACACCATGAGAAACACCATTTGAGAAAATTATAAAGTAGTGGTGGAGGGGTAGAACCATGAATCCCCTTCCACAAGGATATTCCACTTGACTCCTTCCAAATCATGCCTCAATCCAGAAAATATGTTAGAGACAATCGGGTCTGGTTTCATTATCCTAATTCCACCCAAATAGAATCCATCATTTTGAGACATGAATTTCATGAGATACCAACAGAGTATACATCACAATGATTTATTATCAAAATAGGTAACAACCATTATTCATGGTTTCCCTATAGAATGCATACAATAGTTATACTATAAGTGACCCAAATAAGAACACAATTAAAAAAATACTACCAGTTCTTGAACACCACAAGTTGATGGAAACAAATATTTTTACCCACATCTTTCCATAAAGCATCAAAAAGTGTCTTAGAAATCATAGTTCTTGATCAGCCTTAACCATCCTAAATAATTTATTTGATCTATTTTTATGTGAATATATAAATTAAAATTTTGTGATATATATATATATATATGAAACTTATCTTCATATAGTTTTTATTTCGAAATATTGAAAATTAATTTCAAAACTACTAATTATAAATCATTCATCAAGTAGTCCTCTCCATGGATTATTAATTATCGTGAGGACTATCATATTACACTACCATTCAATATGAGTACATGACCAAAGACATTCTGTGTAGAATCATTGTTTATCAAAATCCTTATACCCTTGAGGAAAGTGTGAGTAAATAAGAAGTGATTAGAAACTTCTTGAGATCTTAAAGTCATTCCTCGCATTCTATTATCCATAAATACATTACCCCTTTTCATGTTAACTTTGTTTGCAGTCTGGAAAATCATGAAAGGTTTCTAACAAAGAATTTGTATTACGTAAATGATCCAATAAAATTATGAATTTTTATTAATCATTAGTGTATGATCCATTCTTCAATTGGATTTATCATTTAGGGGTCTATAAAAATTCCACCACTTGTGATCATATGCCCCATAAATGTGACGTCCTATATCCAAAAGTCACACATTTTAAACTTCATATATATATTATTATTTTTTAATTTTACTAGAACAATAATTTGATGATCTTCATCTTATTCCATAATCATGGATTAGATTATAATTTCATCCCTAAAGTCAAGAAAATATAACACGGTCACTAAATATCTTATTCATAAATTCCATGATGATTAAAAGGGAATTAGTGTTTTCTATTGATGTTAATATGAACTCATGGTTCCATATATTATATAAATGGATGTATTATTAAACTAATTCTTCTTCACCACTAGCTGATGATATCAAGAATTAGGGTCCACATATGGGATGTACTATTCCCTAGAATGTTTATTGATCTAGTCGTCAGTATTTGGAAGGGTATACTTTTACTTTTTAGTGATTTTGATATAAATTATGTAATCAATGTAGAACCTCAATGATCCATCCTTATTATTGATTAAAATTACTAAAACATACCTATGATATGCACTAGGAAATATGAATCATTTCTCCAATTTCTATTTCAATTACTTCTATAATTCGTCGATTTATATTAGTGTTTTCTATAAGGACATTTATAAATAAGAGTAGAACTGAGTATATGTTCAATTGATAAATATACACCATGATTGGTGGTCATTCCATTATGCACATTGGAAAATATATCATTATATTCAATTATAATTAGAATATACTCTAATTTGATGCTTCCATTTGAATTTTACATTTAATCAAGACATGTTTATTTGCTGGGTATCAACACATGCACCATTTTGGGATTTTATAACTAAGATTCATGATCTTAATGGAATTTTTAAAAATTCAAGGTTTGGTTAATGATATATAAAGATATAAAACTTTTCTTACTTGTTTTTTGAGCTCAAAATAATGACATACAATCTATTCCCCATATAACATTAAATTACACCAAAAGAAGTATAATTAGATTTAATAGAAGAATATTCCCACAAGAACTATCTTTGTTATATTCCAATAATTAGGTTCTAGTGATTGAACCATTCAAAATTTTCATAGATATCACTACCTAAATGTAATAAGAAGGAGATTCTATGGTTATATAAAAATTATATTATATAAATGAATTCCTAGGATAAGAATAATTTTTTTTCAAATACTGATTGAAGAAGAAGTGTACCTCAGATGGATTAATTTTAGTAGTCCATATCAGTAGTGGTGGTTACCTAAAATTTACCATACACTCTCAGTATATTTGGTTGAAAAATATTAGTACCTTCAAATACCCTAAGTTTAGTGAAATAAATTAAATAGGTCCTTTACCCCTTATAGTTGAAGAACATAATCATGAGAGGTGCATTGTGATGTTCCTTAAATTCCATCATA
Organism: Viscum album; assembly: GCA_963277665.1. Taxonomy (NCBI): domain Eukaryota; kingdom Viridiplantae; phylum Streptophyta; class Magnoliopsida; order Santalales; family Viscaceae; genus Viscum; species Viscum album. The sequence goes on along the minus strand of OY728130.1, from coordinate 2,014,375,135 downwards.
TATTAGTTATATTACTTTGTTGTATTTCAAATTTATGATAATGACTTTATTTTATATCACATTTAAGTGTTTATTCATTCAATTAAGGAAAATTCCAAGACTCTTGTTTCACAATCATTTCATTGTGGGTGGTTGGATATTTTTTCCTCCTTTTTCATTCGATCCTCAACTTAAAAATACATTCTTAATTTTGAAGATGTGTATTTAAACTAAAAAATAATATGTAAATGTTTCCACTATTATGCATAACAAAACTTGAGGCATACCTCACAATCCTTGTGAAATTTTCTTCATAAGTCATGATAGATTTACTTTCCTTTTTCTTATGTTGTAGAAATTATCTCTAAATTTTAGTTTCAATATTTTTATAAAAATATATGTCAAAAAAAATGTTTTTAAACACATAACACTCCATTTTTTCCATTTCTTATTTTGGATTCATATTATTGATCAATGCCCTCAATCATTGGCTTCTCTATCGAGACAATAGAATGAAAATGTAACCATCCCCTTCTCTGAATAATGGGTTAGAAAAAAATATCTCTATTGAGTGAAACCATTATTACATAAATTTTATATAAGAAGATCCACAAAATGTTTGTGTTCATTAATGCATAATGTAGTTAGTGTAGGGTTGTTCCTTTTTATGTGAAGGCAGATATTCCACATTATTTGGATTATTATTCATATATTAATATAGATAATTAAGCACCACCAAAATTTTTTTAACTACATATCTTATTTTATTGGGATTTTAATTTTGAAAATCATTTCATGTTCCCTATGTTAGGTTATTTGTTTGGTTTTTCTAGGTTCCCACTAATATCTAAAAGATAAGAGATTTTAACAGAAAATAATTTAATAAATCATGAATAAATAATTTATTCTCTTGTGAAAATTATATCTAAAGTCAAATTTTATGGGATTATTATGTTTAACATATCCTATTTCTTAAATGATTCCTCCAGGATCATGTACTTCAATACTTTATAGCATAAATTACATTTTTTTCTATATATCCTTCATAATGTTTTTTTAAAGAGAATGAAATCAACCACTGAATATCCTATAATAGGGTTAAACTAGGTATGAAGTTTGGAAGATGTTATATACACCATGTGAAGATAAATTTAATACCCAATCATCCTTTTAAAAGGATTATTTACAATAGTAGAATCTATGCTATATCCTAAATCCACCGATTATATATAGACACCGATTTCATTTATAAGAGATCAAACACCAAATGTTTTAGGATATATTTCAATATCTATAGTTATTCATATGGTTTTTCATAAATATTTATAGTAATAATTACAATAATTAACTAATCTTTATTCTGATACAAACTATATCAACCTTCCATTTTTTAACATGAAAGTGATATCATTTTTAAAGAAAATAATAATAATATTAACACATTACAGAATCAATAGAATTAATACAGTGGGAATATTTTTTTCATACAATCTTCGTACATAATAAAACATAAATATTATTTAATTAATTCTTCAATGTCCTCCAAAAATATCCCATATTCTCTTTAGTACATTTATTCACCGGTAGATAATCATAAAAGATGGTGGTGTGCTAAAATACAATTTAGGGTAAGAAAAACATGTAAGGAATAAGTGGAATGAATCAAAATTGGACATCAATGATCATTGTCACCATCATCATCATATCATAAGTATATTATAATCTTCATAATAACTAGTGAATAAATTTAAATGGTCATGTAATATGGTGTGATAATTATTAAAAATTATAAAATAGTTGTCAAACCCCACACATAAGTTTTCAAAAAAGATAATATCAAGTTTACACACAACATATGAGTATGAATAATAACATCATAATTGTGAAAAATATAGCATCATGTTAATTCATATTAATCATAATATCATTATATATATATATAATTTTCCAATGAATTGAAGGAATATATAATTATGAGCCACCTATTACTTCATAAAAATATCATAATTATAGATGACACATGGAAAAAAAATCATATAAAAGTTATTCATTAATACAACCAATAGAAAATAATGTTTTTAATAAATATGTCAAAAATAATAATTCGATGAATAAAATTTAGGGATCCAAAATGAATATGTGAGATCACAATTCAAAATAAATGATCATCATTATTTTGTAAAGAAGAAACAACATAAGAGTATCCAATGATATATTTTGGAAAATAATAAATCTCAAAAGTAATTTGTGGAATTGGAGAAATCATTTCAATGAAGGATAATCCTAGAAATCCCAATAAAATTAGGTAAAAATTAATTTTAAATATAATATAAAGGGTTTTATAAGTATAATAAAATATGATAGATAAAGAGAGGAAACATCCAAAGGAAATATTCAGGTTCAATAGACCCTTACCTCTATTTCTATTTTATTTCACCAATTTTTTGTTTATTTTATAATAAAATAATGTCTATTATAACATGAAACCAAAAGTTAATTATGTTTATTTTTTCCCATCTTGATCAATTATAATCATTTATTTTTATTTTTTACTTTTCTTTATTAAATGTGAAACGTTTTGGTATTATTTTTTTCATAAAAATATTTCTTCTTGTTTCAATTTGATAATATTATATTATTTATAATTATACATTACTAAAATTTACCATAAAATAATATAAATTATTATATTTATAATTTATATATTTTAAATAATTTTTTATAACCATCCATGAAGAGGAGATAATTATAGAGTTGGCAATGCCTCATGTGAGGTTAACTGACCTGTAACGAGAAATTGATAAAAGATGAGGGGAGAGATGTATAACACAAAAATATTTTGTAAATAAATTAATTAAAATAGTTATATTTCATTGATATATTTTCATCTTTCTATTTAATTAATTTTATGTAGGTTTGGTTGGAAGATAATAGATTAGCTGGGGAAGAGAAGATTAAAATGAATGGAAAAGGAGAATTAACATTACCTCCTTCATGGTATTGTTCCCATCTAAATAGATTTAACTATTTGAAAAAATATTGTTATATGAATATAGAAAATCCATAAATATTATTAGGGTTATAAGAGAAGGAATTTGTTTAGACGTGTAAGGCATTTGGTTTTCAAAGGATAAAAAGAGAATTTTTTATACTTGAGGAGAGGGGTATTTTGAGTTAAAATATTGAATAAAATATAACTTCCATGGTATATATAGATACTAAAGCTTAACAAACGTGGGTATTACATCTTGTTTCAGACGTATTTGGAACATTACAAAAAGTACATGCTTGAGGAATGTAATAGTTTAGTGTATTTTTATACTTGTAACAAAATATTCTAACTTTTTGATATATAATCAAGGTTTGCTATAAAGATCTTCCCCTTTTGTAATTATTTTTAAATGTTTATTCATAACATGGGGAAAGGAAAAATAAAAAAGGGTGGATATAGAATGCTCAGTATATATAAATAAAGGTAATATGTATGTATAAAATGAACATAAGGGTATGAGTACATGAGCATAAAATTTGATGATCATACCATGCATATCAAGGATAAAAAAACATGGGGGATGGAATAATGAATTGATAATAATAATATATGAATAATAAGATAATCAAGTTCATGAACTCTGTGAGCATTTCATTAGAAGAACACATAGAATTTGAGTAAAACATATAAAAATTTAATTTATTTTCTTATATATCGAGGCCTCTTGAGAAAAACTTCATAGGGAACTTCATAGGGACTACACCTACTAAGTGGGAAACTCTCACCATCCCCAGTCAAAGTCTTTTACCTGTAAGGTATTAGGTTTAACCCTGTTACTATAGTGGATACGTTTTCCACATCTCCCTATAGCATATTGGGTTTCACTATCTTCCATAGTAGATCAGGTTTCCCTATATCCCCATAGAGGATCAAGTTGCCCTATCTTTTATAGTGGATCAGGTTTCCCCATCTTCCATAATGGACTGGTGTAAAGTCCCTGAATTTCCATTTTTATTAAATATATGGGAAAATGAGTTCACGAAAATTAAAATTGCATGATTCTGAGGCTCAGAGTGATCAGAATTAATTTCTGAGCTTTTGTTCGGGTACGTTTAGTAAAAATATGAGTGGGTTTTTATAACTTTTTAACCCATTCATAGAATTGAAATATGAGGACACCGTTGAACTCACAATTCCTGTATTCTCTTATGGAGGATTTCACCTCGGTGGTAGTTGGTCTAGGGTGAAAGATAATTTTTGTATTTTCGTGGAAAAAAATAAAATACACATTTTATTTTATTTTTTTGAAACCACCCTCTTGTGGATGTTTTGGAGGTGGGGACCATAGGATTTTTATTCTCAAAATTGAATGATCGGTGGTAGGGACCACTCGAGCTAGTAAAACCTCCCATGATGGGTTATGGTTGTGGGGACCACCATAGGTTTGAAACCCTCAAACATTCTATTAAATATGGGGGATCCTATTCAACTACTCCAACAAATATTATTCTAAATCTCCACCTTTAATTAATTAATCCATCTTAATTAATTAAATGTTACAATTAATAATTATGAAAACATATTTTATTATATTGGCTATCTCTTATTTTTGGTGGGTTAGGGGATAGAAATCGTTGGAAAAGGAAGGAGAATTTGGGGAAATCTATCTAATGAAGGACGCTGATGCACGACATCTAATTTCTTCCTCAGGACATCCTCCAGCATGGGACGTCTTCAATCATCAATTGTCCTTCCCTTCCGAACAACTTTGTCTCCTCCCTTGTGATATCCATCAATGAACAATCCAAGGCAGGTGTTTAATTTGTGTTTGAATACTTTCTCATGTTATTATTTTGAATTATTTTTTGGGATTGGGAATAAATCGTTGTGGGAGGTTGTAAATATTGAAGTTATTATTAATTTTCTTGTTGAGCCATATGATACCACCCTAACAAGGATGGTACGGGCCAAAAAAACATGGCCTGACCCCTCCGCAAATCATGTGATGATTTTTGGTGTTGAACACGATGAAGGATACGACACAACGTAACCGCCCTACGGCCACTGCTGCCTCACGATCTTCACGTACTTATGGATCCCCCACGGCCGAACCACTCCACGAAACCCATGGAAACTACACCCCGTACCTCCGCCCACCATGGCCATTCTTCACCAACCATGGATTCCATCGTCTAGGTTGAGCCGCGACGCCAAACTGAGCTGCTGCCGCCATCCATCGAGCTACTGGCGTTGTCCGCCGAGCCATCGACGCCGTCTTCTGAGCCACCGCCGCCCTCCATCAAGCCACCGCCACCATTTGTCTAGCCACCGAGCAGCCGCCGCTGTCCGCTGATCTACCACCTATGTCCCACTAAGCAGCTGGCCGAGCCGCCTTGGCCGCGCCGCCTGTGGCCTTCTGAGCCACTCCAGCCACGTTGCCCGTGACCTTCCGAGCCACTTCGGCAGAGCCTCCTGCGACTTATCCACTTTGGCCGAGCCACCTGCGGATGAGCTAGATCACCCCATGGCCGAGCCGCACTGGTCGCACCACACAAGCCAAGCCACCCTGCATCCTCATACCATCCGTGACTGAACCCCCATAGCCCCTCACGGCCTCTCGGACCTCCTAGTAGTTCGGGTCACACAGCATGAACTAGGCCGGTCCCAGCTGGTCTGGTCAAACCCAAAGGTCCGGGATGGTCCGATTGGGTCGGACTGGATCCGGGCCCACTATGACCCATTTACTTGCTTTTGGCCTTAACATTGGCACCATAAATCCATTTGAAGAACCATCAGTGACATTGGAAATCATTGAGCGAGATAGCCCCTTTGAGAATACCCTACTAGTGTTTTAGATTAAGATGGGAAATGGTCAGGTTGGTTCAAGCACGAATCCAACCAGGCCCTCAGGACTAAAATAATAATAACTCATAGACAGGGCGTCTGATTTACGCACCGTCTATTGTGCTCAGACCACTATGATGTGACTGACCTTTGAGATGCTTATACATGAGACTTAGTAGTAGTGGAAATATTGACCAGTAGCTGGTGGAGTGGATCCTACCGGAGACGAGTGAGCATAGTGCGGGAACCCAGTAGCTGGCAGAGACTTGACGACTGCTGACCTTTTCGACATGAAGTGACTTGATAGGCCATGTGGGGAGCGCCTCTGTGTGATGTGAAAAAAAAAATGGTGGGGAGCACCTCTGTGTGACATGGTAGACCCATGGTACACGATAGGAGGAGTACCTCAGTAGGCCACAATGGGGAGGGCCTCTGTGTGATGCGGTAGACCCATGGTACTTAACAAGTGGAGTACCTCAGAATTCACAAGGGGGTAAAAATCATTGTGACGTGGAAGACCCGTGGTGGAGAGTGCCTATGTGTGATGAAGTAGACCCATGGTACTTGACAGGAGTAGTACCTCATAAATCTAGTATTAGTCGGAAGTGCCTTTGTGTGACGTGACATTCCCACTATACTTGATAGAGGATGGGATCTCTATCATCCAAGGTGTTCGATGATGTGACTGTGGATGTTACAAGTTACTACCCCTATAATAAATCCTACTGTGAGCTAAGTCAATATCTCTGTGTTTTCATCATCATTGAGATGGATTACGTAATAACTTACGTAAATGAATGGGCATATACCAAAGTATGGTTATCTGTTGATTTCATACTTTGTGATTTATCCATGGTGGTTTTGTGAGACCTTGATGGTCTTGGGGTCCCTACTGGGTATTTTTATACTCACACCTATGTGTGCTATTCTCACACCTTGTTTTTTGGATGCAGACGACATACATCGCTGACTCAGGCTGAGAGTACCAGGACAGGATGGTACATGGAGGTGGACCATACGATATGTCGGTACGAATAAGAGATGGGAGGAAGTGGAGTGCAGAGGAGGAAATCTGTACCTACCCATCTGGTAATAACATCAGAGGATGATATGGTAGCTAAATTTTTCTCTTTCATTAGTTGTATTGTATTTCAGTTGTACTTGGACCATTACTGTTGGGATTGAATTACGAACCCCTCTTACTTTTAGCACTCTTTTGGTTATACATTTTTTCAGTGTTCGTATCTTGTTGTGTGATTGGTTATGTGATTTTGTAGGTTATAAAGGAAATTCCTTCCTAGGTTTAGGGAAAAATTCATTCAGTGCTAGTCACCAGCCCCTGGCTTATGGAAGGCAGGCTTGGGGTAGTCACGACACTAGTGCAGAATACATTTTTTACGTCAGTTATTTTTCATTGTTTACGTCGGTTTCTAGTCGACGTTAATAAGTGCGACGTTATAAATAAGGTTTTTGACGTCAGTTATTTAAAAACCGACGCCAAAATCATTAAATCACGATGTTTATCACGTTGGTTATTTTAGAACCGACGTGACAAAGATAATGGGAAGGGTTTATCACTTTAGTTATTTAACAACCGACGTGATAAAAGGCTTAGAAAATGGTTTATCACGTCAGTTATTAAACAACCGACGTGATAAATAGGGGTGAGGGGAGTTTATCACGTCGGTTCTATAAGAACCGATGTGATGCACCGAGGTGAGCATGGTTTATCACGTTGGTTCTTATAAAACCGACGTGAAAAACTAGGGGAGGGGGGTTTATCACGTCAGTTATTATATAACCACCGTGATAAACTGGCAGGAGGTGGATTATCACGTCGGTTATTGAATAACTGACATGATAAACCATTGTCCAGACCTTTTATCACGTCGGTTATTGAATAACCGACGTGATAAACCATTTTCCAAGCCTTTTATAACGTTGGTTATTGAATAACCGACGTGATAAACCATTCTCCAGGCCTTTTATCACATCTGTTATTAAGTAACCGACGTGATAATCCATTATCCAGGCCTTTTATCACGTCGGTTATTAAATAACCGATGTGATAAACTAATTTTCAAGCATTTGATCATGTCGGTTATTAAATAACCGACCTGATAAACTATTTTATAGGCATTTTATAACGTCGGTTATTTAATAACCAACGTGATAAACCCATTTTTTTAAACAAAATGCAGTCATCTTCTCTCCACCAGAATCAACTAGAAAACAAATCAAGAAATCGTACCAAAAAAACAGAAGTAGATCAAAATTAAGCATGTACATTGATAACATATAAAACATACCCCCTAGACATCCCCCACCCTCATTTATACCCCATGGACAGCCCTCCCCCACCTCGTTGGAGCCATCACCGTCATGTATACCCCCTAGACAGCCCTCCTCCACTGCATTGGAGCTCCCACCCTCATGTATACCCCTTGGAAAACACTCCCCCACCCCATTGGAGCCCCCACCACACTCTTGGACTGCCCCCCGACCCCCGGACACCCCCAAACACCCCTCGACAACCCCCACCCACCTGAACAGCACCCCCTCACCCCCTCACCCCACTTGACAGCCCCCAACACACCCTTGGACAGCGCCAAACACCCCTGGACAACCCCCCACCCCTGGACAGCACTCCCACACCCCTGGACCACCTTCCCACACACCTGGACATCCCTACCACCCCCAGGACTGTCCCCCCACCGCACCGGACAGCCCTCCCAGACCGCTGGACACCCCCCAACCTCACTGAACACACCCCCACACCCTTGGAACCCCTCCCCCACAGACCCAAATCCATACCAGAAAAACCATCAAAAGTAGACCAAAACAAGAAATAGAAAAAAATTAAACATTCACTTATATAACATTCAATACTTACACTGTCAAATTCCAAAAAAATAAATCCAACCTAAACAACTACCAAATACACAATTAAAATGACAATATTCAAAATTAAATTTTACATTACAAACAACTAAAATTCAATCAAACCTGTAAAATAATTTGACCACTCCACTTGTACGTGTTTGATGTCTTCAGCAGTATAGGGTTGAGGGTCATCAAAAAGCTACAAATGAAAAATAAGATAGTTAACATGTATAATGAATAAATCAAATTGAAATATTATGGCAATGTTTAAGAGGAAATCATACCAGGTCAAAATTCACAACTGTCCCAGTTGTTATTATTTCATACATAAATCTTAACATATAATATCCGCATTTGATGATGCCTTGTTGTTCATGACAATTCTATTTTAATGAGTATAAATTCAATATATTATTTTTATGTAATAAATCAAAAAGTAGAAATTATAAATGGAAATTTACCTTCGCATTTACATATTTGATCTTTGCATTTCTTTTCATTGTGTTTTTTCAAAAGTAGGACCATGCACTGTTAGAAAATAATATGAACGGGGTAAATTTAAAATTCATTATAATATATAAAACTATTGAGAAATTGAAACTTACTTTTACAATATATTCTTAAAACTTTCTCGCACATCACCATGAACAGAACATATCCAATAAAGAGCTTTCTCCCTTGGGAAAAAAATCCCTAACATCCAATGATCACTGATAAAAGGAAATTTATGTTAGTGGGTTTTTATGTTAAAATATAATTAACTCTTTGAGAGAAATGTGTTTCATATCTCTCACAAAAAGTCATCATCCAACATTGTGTGATTATATTATTTTCAAATCTTTCAGTAATATAAACCATTCTTTGTTCCTCATTGAATGCACTTGCTTTAGGGGAAATCAATTGTGGGTCCATGAATCCATATATTTCTGTTAGCTCATTCCTCTCAAAATTTTTATAAAGATACCTAATACAAAACATACATAAGTATATATTTTTAAAAAATATAATGCGTGGAAATGGTGTTAAGACTTACATGGAAAAAATTTTCACCACGTTGATGCCCAACTTATCTCCAGTAACAAGCTCCATGATATCAGTTTTTGTAATCCCCACACTTATTTCACATCTGAAAACATGAGATTCCATTGGAAACTCATAAAAACACAACAAAAAATGTGAATATCTTGAGAATATGTCAAGACCACTGGAATCTGTATCTGATGTCATAGCCTATTGCCTTTGTTGTGGTCTATACAGTATTTCTTTACCGTTGAAGTATTCTTGTAAAAAAAATTGAAAAATATAGTAGTTTTCAAATGATAAAACAACTTTAATAAAAAAATAAAATAAAAGATATAACATTCATACCTCTATGGTAATGAGTTGAAGAAGTCTGAATGGAAAAACTAAGAAATGACTGATAGTCTGTCCAACTATCACCACCTCATCTGTAGGTATTGGTACCCTAGCTGATCTATCTATAATATCCTGTACAGTGACCCTCTGATTCTCTTCCTCTAATTGTTGATGATGAACTGTATCTCCTATACAATATACCAACCCGTATGCTACTATATGATGTTGAGAATCATCAACATACAACTCGCAATATGTAGGAAGCTGCGGCGGAGGCTTAGGATAAAAAATGGGGTCCGCAGGCTGAGGTGGGGGAGTGGGAGCTACTGGCTGAGGTGGAGGATAAATAATGGGGTCTGCAGGGGGAGGTGGAGGAGTGGGAGCTACAGTCTGAAATTGTCTTTTCATTTTTTCAAATATAGACTACACCGACTCTCTAATCTTTTCCTCCATCGTCGCATTAATATTTTGAACTTCAGCCTCCAAGTATTCTATTTTTTTTATAAACCCCCTCAATGTTAGAAGTTGAAGAACGTGGAAACACTTTTCTTACCGATACACCTGCCAAATATCCTCTTACACGACCAGGATGTTCTGACCTTCCCAATGCTACAAATAAAATATCTTCCCTCCCAGTAGTTGTAAATTTCCCCTCTGAACTCTGCTCCTCAAGAGAGTCCAGTATTAATTAATTGAACATTTTTTTAATGATTAAAACTTATATGAAGAAAAAAGTTAACTTAAATAAATTAAATAGATATCTTACAATCCTCTCAGCTACGATTATCGATTTTTCCGAAAGATATTGCCCTTTTTCCCTTCCAAGATCTCTTCCATTTTTCATGTCTAGATGGAGGGGATGGAGGGGCCACCTCTCCAGAGCTTGAAGACTCAGCTCTTAGTTGTTGAAATTTTTCCGCCATCATTTTTTCTTCCAATAATGCATACCCTCCCCAAGATAAACTATGAGGGTATGCATTTTTAGATTGGATCTCTTGATGATATTTCCTTGTTTTCTGTAATTTAATAATAATAAATCATTAACAAAACATTAATAAAATCATTTATATAAGAAAGTTTATAAAAGTTTACATTTCCCTTACCAGAAATGACTCTTTTTTCTACTTTCATAAAACTGTCTCCATGTGTCTTCATCTATAAAAGGATATATACGACATGGATTGTCATGACTCCAATGACCATAAATGAAATCCGATGAGAGGGTTCATTTGAAATCCCTCCATCTCCTGGCAGCCAGTGATAAGCATTTCTTCCTGACTCCTCCAGCATCAGGAATATCAAATTTCATCTGATAAAGAAGACGTTAAACATATTATATATACTAGAAACATTAAAATAATGTTCAAACAATGACAAAAGATCTTACCAAAATCGTCTCCCACAACTGAGAGGTAATAGATTTATCCACACCTCTCCAATCATCATACAGAATGCTTACTTTGGTCTTATCCTTAGTTGCAACCATACTCTTAAAATATTTGGCATTCAGACCTCTAGAAATATCATCATCATCAAACTCAACGACTATCCTCTGATCCTGCGTACGGGCAAGTGATAATTTTGGTAAATGTGTGCACCCACGTTTACCAACCTTTGAACTCTTTGTCGTAATAGGAGCATGTGAATGTTCATCCCTAGAGGTATGACCATCAATATTCTCTTCTCCAGAATCATGTGGTTGATCATCTAAATGATCTGTCATTATCCTTCCAATCAAAAAAACAAACGTCAATTCACAAATATACAAATTCAAATATTTTAATACTACTATAATCAGAAAATATAAAAGTGTACTACGTTACATAATAGTAAACATTGGTAATATGTTAAGCATGTCAAACAATGGTAGAGATGGAAAAGATGGTCAAGATGGTCAAGATGGTAAAAATGGTAAAAATGGTAAACCTGGTAAAAATTGTTAACATGGTAAAGTAATTGTCAGTGAACAAAAATAAGCATTTTAAAATTCATGTAATGGTTATAAACATGATAAAGTAAACTAAAAAAATTGCTTTTATATTTATGTATGGTGGCCATAACCTGTATACATAGTAAGATCCTCCCTAAAAAATCTCACGAAAATGTTGAGGAAGCACACTAAAGCCCTATGAAAAAAGGAATCTAAATCATCACCTAAACGAGGAAAAATAGTTTCATATACTCACTATGGATCACTCACAAAATAATTCATATAAATAAACCTTTTCATATAAAAAATTATATATATATATATATATTAAAATTAAGGTTCTCGGATACCACTTCTCCACTAGTTTTCCTCTCACACCCCAATGCTAAGGTCATGGTCTCACCCCGCCCATAAATCATCCTACACCATGTAAAATTGTATCACATACATCAATGAATCATATGTATCGTAGATTATGTCATCACCATCTTATCAAAACAATAATGAGGTGCATACTTGGAAACCACTACATCTTGTTTACATTAAATGTACAAAAATCGCAAAACATAATTATAGAATATCCGTGAAAAAAAAAACGAATGAAATAAATTTGTGGAAGGCTTACTTGAATGCTGCGAGTTTAGATGATAGATCCGAGAGGAGTGAAGAAGATAAACAATGAAGCCAAAATGAGTTTAACTCAGGTCGATCGACAAGCCGATTAGGGTTTACCGCGCGAGAGAGACGAGCCGGCAGAATGTCAATCGAAAAATCATAAATGACAGTCCATGGGGCTTTAATTTCTTTAAAAGTTTTATAATGTCGGTTATATAATAACTGACGTTATAAAATAATTTTTAAATTTATAACTTTGGTTATTTTAAAACCGATGTAAAAAAGCCTCCACACTTTGGTTTTTTACGTTGTTTATTTTATAACCGACATAATAAACGAGATATCTATGGGTTTTTTATGTCGGTTATAAAATAATCGACGTAAAAAACCCCCCGTGCTTTGTTTTTTTACGTCGGTTATTTTATAACCGACGTAAAAAACGCATAGATATCTCGTTTTTTACGTCGGTTATAAGATAACTGACCTAAAAAACCAATGCGCGGGGGTTTTTTTACGTTGGTTATTTGGAAACCGATGTATCAAAACCCGATATCTACGCCTTTTTTACGTCGGTTATCAAATAACCGACATAAAAAACCCCACTCTTTGGTTTTTTACATCGGTTATTTGATAACCGATGTAAAAATGCGTAGATATCAGGGTTTTTACGTCAGTTTCCAAATAACCGACATAAAAAACCCCCGCGCATTGGTTTTTTACATCGGTTATAGGATAACCAACTTAAAAACCAAACAGGCGCGATTTGTAATGTTGGTTATTAAAATAACCTATGTTAAAAATCTAGTCGCCGTATTTTTTACGTCGGTTATATATAACCGACGTAAAAAATGGTGACGTAAAAAACGTTTTCTGCACTACTGCGGCACGGGCCCTGGGGGACTGGTTGTGACAAATTGGTATCAGAGGAGCCAGTTATACCGTAGAACATAGGACTCTAATCTATCTTTTAAATGGAAACAGTGTTAAGTGTAGTGATTCTGTTTTTCAATTTAGGGAATCCAGTGTTGGTGTGGCAGCCGACGTATCTCTACACCCGGACCCTGACTTCTGATTTCTAACTTAGTGCACAAAAACACTGATTGTGTGTGTGTTTCCAAGAGTTTTATTTGTGATCTTTTGAGTTATCTCATGAGGTATAAATTATTAACCATGGTACACCTATTTATTTTCAGGATTCCTCCATGAAGATAGCCAGATAGGGTTCCGAGAGTTATACGCACTGATAGCCCACCGAATAACAGGCCCTTAGGGTAGGGCCCTTTTCCAGTAGAGGCTCCAGCGGAGGCACCAGCAGTATCATTACCCATTGGTCCAACAATGACACCATCCCCAGCAGTAGAGAGTGCATGGTGCTTGAGCGCGTTTCATAAGTTCTAGCACCAGAGGCCTCCCAGGTTCAGGGGATAGATGGACCCAAAGGCGGCTGAGGATTGGATGGAGGATGTGGTGAGAGTCTTCCGAATCATAGGGACACCAGCCGATCTCATGGTGATTCTTACTGCCAGCCTTCTACAGGAAGAAACAGGCAGATGGTGGAGCATGATACTCGAGGTTCACGATGAAGTGACACTTCTCTGGGAAGACTTCGAGAGTCGGTTTTGGGTAATGTTTGTCCCAGTGACTCTTCACGCAGTGCGCATACATGAGCTTTTTCATCTACAGCAGGACAACATGATTGTAGCTCATTACCCAGCAATGTTCACTGACCTCTCATGATTATCTATAAATATGGTGTGATACCCATTGTTTAGGGCCCAGACCTTCAAGCAGGGTCTCAGGCAAGAGATCAGGGCTTTGATGATCTCACTCAGCATCCCGATGCAGGCAGGGGTGTTAGAGAGAGACCTCTTGGTGGAGAGTTTCCATGCTAGGCAGTCACCAACAGTAAGACCCACTATCAGTCATCATGTAACGGAGCCTTCTGCAGCCAGAAGTAGACATACATCAGTAAGGTCCAAGAGTATTAGACCTACAGGTGGACGACCGCATGACTTAGGATCAGTTTTGTGTGGTAATGGAGGTGGAACCAGTTAGGAAAGGATCATGAATTGTTACTCATGCGAGGGGTAGGGTCAAATGGCTCGTGACTATCTGACCCGTCATATAGATGATCAGAAGATAGTATAAATATTGCCTAGTCAGTGACAGAGGTTCGACCAGGGAGGTCTGTAGGGAGAAGACTGTCATAGTAGAGGAGTTGGTCATGTAGCTGGTGTTGGGTGACAATTCAAGATGTTACTGCCACCACCACTAGGAGGTCCACCCTAACAGCAAGGAGCAAGTGTAAATGGGAGTGGTCATCTCTAGGTAGATTAGGCTTATGATCTTGGTGCTCTGGAGATGATACAAGGTATGATCTATGTCAACTCCACCTTAGCTGCAGTACTTATAGACACTGGTGCCAATCATTTCTTTATTGCCATTACCCTCGTTCAAAGATCAGAGATTCCAATGGATTCATTTGCTCAATCCTTACGATGAGAAAATCTTACGGGATCAGATTAGACGATTAAGAACTGGTGCCAATAGTGTGATCTTACACTCAGAGGAGAGAGCTTTGGCTGGTATCTCTTAGATGTAGCATCGAGGCCTTACGATGTCATCTTGGGTATGGAATGGTTATCTACATTCTATGCTCATATATACTATATTAGGTGCAATTTGTGGTGTGTCCGCATGGATGGGACTAGGTATACCTTCACCAGTGAGAAGGGAGCCTTTGCATCACAGTATGATGTAACCCAGATGAGAGTGTACCGATCACACATCACTTGGCTAGACATACCCTCAGAGCAGTTTATGTGGAGAGTCTCAGTTATCCTTAAGTGGTGGATGAGTACACGAATGTATTCCTTGATGTTGCTCTAGGTATACCTCATCGTAGATAGGTGGAATTTTATATTGACTTATACCCTGGAACAACATAGATATCTACACCAGCTTATCGGACAGCTACCACTGAGCTTCGTGAGCTGTGGGTACAACTGGAGGAATTGTAGTGGAAGAGATTCATTCAGCCCAATGTTTCTCATTTAGAAGCCCAAATTTTGTTCTCCAAGATGGAGGATGGGAGCTTGAGGTTTTTTGTTGACTATCGGCACCTGAACCAGGTGACCGTGATGAATAAGTACCCAGTTCATTGGATTGACGACCTCTTTGATCAGTTGAAGGGAGCACAATGGTTCTCAAAGATAGAGACCAGAACAAGCTATTTCTTGCTCAGAGTGCGGGACAAGTATGTATAGAAGATGACCTTAAGATGTTGGTATGTCCATTACGAGTTCTTGGTTTTCCATTCAGAGTGGCCAACACTCTAGCAGTGTTCATGGGACTCATGAACAAGATATTTTAGCCTTACCTTGATCACTTTGTCGTAATCTTCATCAATGAAATTCTGATCTACTCAACTTCTGAGGAGGAGAATGTATATCATTTACAGGTAGTACTGGACACACTCTGAGAGCACAGCTTTATAAAAAGTTCTCAAAGTGCCAATTCTGGATCTGAGAGGTTCACTTTCTTGGACATGTCATCTTAGAGGTTGGAGTTGTAGTGGATCCAGAAAATATTGAGGTCATACATTCTTAGGAGCCACCCAGTAGTGTGACGGAGGTATGGAGTTTCCTAGATTTGGCTGGATACTACCGGAGGTGTCTCCTAGATTTCTCCATAGTTGAAGAACCACTATCAGCCTTGATGATGAAGGGGAAACCCTTAGTTTGGTAAGAAAAATGCCAGCGGAGTTTTCTGGAGCAGAGGTAGAGGCTGGATAGTGCCCCCCATCTTGAGGCTTCCAAAGGAGGGCGTAGGGTACATAGTTTACTGTGACACATTAGGGACCAGAATCGGTTGTCTCCTGATACAGGAGTGAGTAGTGATCACATATGGTTCTCGACAACTGACACAACATGATCATAACTACTCTACCCATGACCTAGAGTTAGTAGTAGTGGTCTTCACCTTGAAGTCGTGGTGACACTATTTGATGGGAGAGTGATTTACAGTGTACTATGACTACAAGAGTCTGATGTATATCTTCTCCCAGAAGGACCTGCTCAGATATCCATAGAATAGACACCTGATGGATTTTCTGAAGGTTAGGAGCACTTCATCGTATTCAGAGGATGTAACATGGTACCCGTGTAATATTAGGAGGATGTGTTGAGGGAGTTCCACACTTCCCCTCTAGTGGTACATCCAGAAGTGTTGAAGATGCATCGACATCTCTGACGATAGCACTGGTGGTCAGGAATGAAGAAAGTAGTAGCAAAGTTTGTCTCTCAGTGCCTCACTTGTCAGAAAGTGAAGGCAGAGCATCAGGTATTAGCAGGCTTGGCTCAGTCTTTAGAGGTCCCAGAGTTGAAGTGGGATGGAATATTTACGGACATCGTGACATGACTTCCATGTAAATCCAGGGGTCATGACACAATTTGGGTGATCGTTGACTGACTCACAAAGGCGGCCCACTTCCTATAAATCATCGAGTGGGGTTCAGTAGAGATCATGGTACGTCTCTATGTGCAGGAGATTATACGGTTACATGGAGTAACCTCGATGATTATCTATGATCATGATGCACATTTTACTTCCTGGATATGGAAGGGGTTTCAAGTTGCTTTTAGAACGCAGTTTCGTTTGACCACTACCTTCCATCCTCATATGGATGGCCAGACTGAGCAGACCATTCAAACCCTCGAGAACATGCTGCGTGCCTATGTCCTCGACTTCGGTCGCGGTTGGGAGGATCAATTTCCTTTGGTGGGGTTTCCATACAACAACATTTATCACTCCACTATAGGGATGGAACCATTTGAGGCATTATACGAGTGACCTTGAAGATCACCTTTGTGCTGGAATGGCCCAGTGGAGTCGGCACTCATGGGACCAAATATGGTATGGGCTACCATAGAGAAGGTTAAAATCATCCAGGCATGGATGAAGACTGAACAGAGTAGGCAGAAGTCATATGCCGAGCAGAGACGGAGACCTCTGGAGTTTGAGGATGGTGACCACATCTTTCTAAAGGTCCCACCTTGATGAGGATTGCGGAGATTTGGCCAAGGTGGAAAGTTATCTATGAGATTCATCAGACCTTTTCAGGTCTTCAACAGAGTGGCATGGTGGCATACCACTTACATATTCCACCTTAGTTTCACTGGGTGCATGACGTCATCCATGAATCCCAGCTGAGGAGATTCATGCACGACCCTTCTCACATCATCAACTATGACGAGATGGACATTGAAGATGGGGAAAATTTTATAATGGATTCAGTAGAGATTGAGGATCGACTCGAGTGGGTCCTTCATGGATGATTGATTCCTCTAGAGCATGTTCAATGGAAGCAATGGAACCTCCAAGAGAGCACATGGTAGCGAGAGGCTCAGATGCGTGCCTAGTACCCCCACTTGTTCCCCCAGTTTGAGTTGTGGCTTATGGGGATGTAAATACCTAAGGTGGAGAGAATGTAAAGTCCGAGAATTTCCATGTAATTTTTTATTAATATATGGAAATTTTATGAGTCCAAAAAAATTGAAGGTGCATGATTCCAAGACCCGGTGTTCTCGGAATGAATTTCTGAACTTTTGTTTGGGTATGTTCAGTAAAGGTGTGAGTAGGTTTTTCTAACTTTTGAACCGCTTCATGGAATTTAAATGCGAGGACACCATTGAACTCGCAGCACCTGTATTCACTTAAGGATACTTTCACCTCGACGACAGTTGGTTGAGGGTGAAAGATAATATCTGGGTTTTTGGGGAAATAATAAAATAAAATAAACACACATTTTATTTTATTTTTTTGGAACCACCCTCTTATGGATGTTGTCAAGGTGGGGACCACAAGGGTTTTATTCTAAAAATTTAATTCTCGGTGGTGGGGACCACCCGAGCTAGTGAAACCTCCCATGAGGGGTTATGGGGGTAGGGACCACTAGATGCTTGAAACCCTCAGACATCTTTTTATATATGGGGGTGATTCTTCAACTCCTCCAACATTTATTATTCCAACTCTCCCCCTTTAATTAATTAATACTTCTCAATTAATTAAATGTTCCAATTTGAAATTATGCCAACATAATTTATTATATTGGATACCGCTTCTTTTTAGAGGGTTGGGGAAAATTAATCGTTGGAAAAGGAAGAATTATTGAGGGGATGCTATCCAACGAAGAACACCAATGCACGACTTCTGATTTCTTCTTCGAGACATCCTCCAACTTGGGACATCTTCAATCGACGATCGTCTTTCCCTACCCAATGACTTCGTCTCCTCCCTTGCGATCTTCGTCAATGAACAATCCAAGTTAGGGGTTTTATTTTTGAATAAATACTTTTCCCATGTTCTTCCCTAGAATTATTTTTTGGGATTTGGAATAAATCATTGAGGGAGGTTGTTAAGCATGATATTATTATTCAATTTCTTGTTGATCCATATGCTACCACCCTAATGCCGATGGAATGAGCCAAAAAAACATGGACCGAACCCTCCCCAAATCTTGTGATGATTTGTGGTGTTGAAGGTGACAAAGGCGACGACGCAACGACACTACCCCGCCGCCACCGCCGCCTCGCAATATCCCTGACCTCATGGCACCTACGAGGCTGAGCCACTCGACGGCACCCACAAACACCACAACCTCCATCTATGCCACCCACGACCCCATCGTTCCGCCCATGGATGCCACCATCTAGGCCGAGCTGCCACTGCTGACTGGGTCGAGCCGCCGCTGCTGTCCGCTGAGCCGTCGCTGCCATCTGCCGAGCCGCCACCGTCCACTGAGCCGTTTTTGCTGTCCATCAAGACACCGCCATCCTGTCAAGCCGCCCTAGCCACACCACTTGCAGCCTTCCGAGCCAACCCTTTCACTCCGCACGCGTCCTTCCGAGCCACTCTGGTAGAGCCCCCCTGGGGCCGAGTGGCTCCAAACGAGCCCCCCCACGGCTGACCCACTCCGGCCGAGCTTCCCTACGGCTGAGCTGCTCTGGCCGAGATGCCCCATGGCTGGGACACTATGGCCGAGCTACCCCGTAACCCAGAACCATTCTTGTCGAGCCGCCATGGTAGAGCAACCCTCCGGCCTCGTGCTGTCAGTGGCCGAACCCCCACGGCCTGCCTGACCAGACAACGGGCCAGGGTTCCCAGAATGAACTAGGTTGGACCCAACATGCCGAGTGTAATGCAACAGTCCATGCTACATTGCGGGCTGAGTCGGTCCGACTGGGTCGGACCGGACCCGTCCCCCCTACAACCAATTTACATTCTTTTGGTCATAAATTTGGCACTAGATGTCCGTTTAATGAACCGTCAGGGGCGTTCATAATAATGGAGAGAAACGGTATCTTTGAGTATACCCCTCTGTAGTTTTGGATTAAGATGGAGAATGGTTATGCTGGATTGAGCATGAATCCAACTAGGCCCCAGGACTAAAAGGCTAATAACTAAAAGATCGGGCATCCGATTGACACACCGTCTGTTGTTTTGACACCCCAATGTAGTGGAAGAACTTTGAGATGATTCTGCATGGGACTTTGTGGTAGTTGGAATATTGACCAGTAGCATGGGGAGAGGATCCACTCAGAGACGATCGAGCATAGTTCGGGAACCCAATAGCTGGTTGAGACTTGACGACTGCAGACCTTTTCGACTTGAAGTGACATGAATGGCCTAGTGGGGTGTGCCTCTATGTGACGTGGAAGACCCAAGGTAGAGAGTGCGTCTGTTTGATGCAGAAGACCAATGGTACATGACAAGAGGAGTACCTCAACAAGCCATCATGGGGAGTGCCTCTAGGTGACGTGGGAGACCCACAATACACGACAGGAGGAGTACCTCAGCAAGTCAAGAGGGGGAGCACCTATATGTCATGTGGAAGACACATGGTTTAGAGAACCTCTGTGTGACGTGGCATACCCATGGTACTCGATAAGTAGAGTACCTCAGCTGTCCAAGATTAGTGGTAAGTGCCTCTGTGTGACCCGACAACCCCACCATACTCAATAGAGGAGGGGGTCTCAAACATCCAAGGTTTTAAATGATGTGAAAAGGGATATTACTTGTTACTACCCCTAGAATAAATCATGGTGTGAGGTGAGTCAGTATCTCTATGTTTTCCTCATGATATAGATTAAATGTTAAGCTAGGTAAATTTATGGGAATATACCTATGTAGGGTTTTCTTTTGATTTCATACTTTTTGGTTTATCATTGGTGGGATTTTTGAGACCTTGAGGGTCTTGGGGACCCTACTA
Source organism: Viscum album (assembly GCA_963277665.1). Lineage (NCBI taxonomy): Eukaryota > Viridiplantae > Streptophyta > Magnoliopsida > Santalales > Viscaceae > Viscum > Viscum album. Next base: position 2,014,354,267 of record OY728130.1, on the reverse strand, counting down.
AGTATCGTTATACTAAACCCAATGCGGGATATACCCACACCTTGTTGTGTTGGATACAAATGAGGGACAAAACTGACTGAGGCTGATAGTACCAGGACTAGATGGTACCTGGAGGTGAACCATACAACATGTCGGTACACAGAGGAGATGGGTGGATGTGGAGTGCTGAGGAGGAAATCTGTACCTACCCTTTAGGAAGGAACATAGAGGATGAATTAGTAGCTATATTTTTTCTCTTTCTTCAGTTGAATTGTATTTCAATTTTACTTGTACCTTTACTATTGGGATTGTACTCCGACCCCTCTTACATTAGCACCCTTTTGGTTATACAATTTTATTGTGTTAGTATCTTGATGTGTGCTTTATTATATGAGTTTATAGGTTATAAATCCAAGGCCTTCCTAGTTTAAGGGAAATGCCTTTAGGTTCTTGTTGTCAGCCCCTAGCCTATGGAAGGAGGGCTTTGGGTAGTCACATCACGGGCCTGGTGGGACTAATTGTGACAACTCAGTTTACCCATTATATAAATTGAATCAGTCCCTTAGATATAATTCTGATCATTATCTTATGAAATATAAATTTATACCCAATAAATTGGTGGGAGATATTGGTCCCACACACATTATGATTAAATAACACATATATGTGCGACAAATTCATAAGCAATCATACTAAACCCCTGAAATTAAATGGGTATCATGTACATGTAATGATCATATAATTTGTTTAGAAGATATATGTTTCACAAACATTTCATCAAAGAATATATCATGAAAGGAAGTTGGTTTCATAACTATATAACAAGTTAATGAGAAATTGGTTTCAGAAACATATAACCTATGAAAGAGAAATGGGTTTCATAAACGTCACGTCATAATAACATAAACCATTAAGAAAAATAATATGAATGTAACCTTTTGATCATTTTGTATAAAGGATTTTTTGACACCAAAAAATTAATCTTAGATGGAAAATAATTTTTAAATATACTTAAAAAAAATTATTAATGAAAATATATTCTCTTCCTTGAAAAATTGGTTATAAAATATAAATATTTTTGAAAATTATTTTCAATAAAACATATTAAAGAACCTTGAAATCATGTTGAAGACATTTTGTTTAAAAAATAATTTTAAAACATATAAAATAATCATTGCAACCATTGAAATTATTTTATTTGGGAACAAATATTTGAAAACATATAATAACGATTTGAAAATAATTTAAAACACTTTCTAAACACATAACCATTTTTGAAAACCATTTTTCTTTGAAAGAAATTTTAAAATAAACTAATTTCTATAATATTAGAAGATAATTTTTTTTAAAAAGTTTTAAACATAAAAAATAAGAATCATGGAAATGATGTTAATGATAGTAGTATGTCTGTATAGGCGAAACATTTCATTCGCACCTTAAAAGTTTAGAAACGTTCCTTGATTGAAAAATGACAAGAATATTACTTTGAGAACTGATTTTTAAAATGGTAAAAAATATTTAATAATTTATGTAAAATGTTATATGATAATATTAAATCATAATCAATTATTTTTGAGAAAACATGGGTTTGAAAGATTAAGGATTTCTATCTGAATGGTGAAATAAAGTAGGATTTTCAAAAAACATTTTTTTAATTATCATAAGAACCAAAGAGTGGATAAATGGTTTTGTTACTTAAATGTAACATAAATAGCCCGATGGTAAGAAAATTCTTATTATTTCATGAGATATAGATCATAATATTTGATTAATGGAAGCATAATCACAAAAAATCCTAATAAAAATGAGATTTTTTTAATAAACTCTTACCACTTGTTAGACATTAATCATATTTAACATGTAATAAAATGAAATTACCTAAAGAAAAAAATTTAATTAATAGAAGGAAATTACTAATATAACATGTCAAATAGAATTATATACACCTCTTAGAAGAATATAGGTGAAATGCATTGAATGTTTCTCAAATAAAGAGAATTAATACAAAATTTTTTTATTGATTGCGTAACTTTTGAACCATAAATTCTATGAAAAATGTCACACCCAGGTTTTTATTCTCATAATAGGTTTTAGTTCATTTTTTGTGTGTCAGTTTTATCTCAATTACCTAGTGTGATTGGTATGAATATTTGGGGTAGTCTTCATTTTAGTTTTGATACTTTTTCCTTGGGATCCCCATATGTTTTTGGAGAGAGATTAGAAGTTTTTCCTTTGAATTAAGCGGAACATGGTTTGAGCATATTTAGGGAAACCATGATCCTAGCCTAGGAATCCATGTGTCCATGGGGTGTTTTTGGATAGTGGGGAATCTAAATGTTTCCACAATTTTCGTCAAACCATGTAAGTAACCATGTGACTCAATCCTCTTAGAGTATGCCTATGAAGATTACTAAATGGGAAGATATTTTTGGGAAATATTGAACATCAGTCACCAAAATATAATATTGTGTTATATGTTTATAAAGTATCTAAACTATTACATTCATTAGGAGTGTGTTTCTTAAAATGTAATAAATATTCATCTAAAAAGATGTAATACCCTTATATGTCATGCCTGGGTCATTATATTTTTTATACTATTAGAATATGTGAACCTAACTTGATAGGAATGATAGATTATATGAAACATTAATTATTTCAACTAATACCTTCAAAAAATTATTTCAGAAATTTCCATTTCAATATCACATAAATTTTAAAAAAATGTATCCCCATATATATGTCTAAAACATGATACACACATAATGTATCAACAATCCCATTGGATTTGAGGTGTTTGATGTTTCAAGAGAGAAGGTGTTATATACACATTTAATACCATATTATCAACAACATGAGAAGAAACAAAAGAGAAGGACATGCCCATATAAAACACAACTTGAATAAAAGTATAAAACCAAAAAATATTACCTCATACCATTAAAGGACCATAATGTTCTTTGTGATCATATTCTCAACAAAATATAAGTCTTTACTCATTCCCCCTTGATCATTGATTACATTTTGTGAATGTACTAACTAAGTAGTCATGCTTTTCCTTGAATCACCTTGGATCACTTGGTAGTGAGGATGATAATTTTTTGAGAGAGGTCTTCCATTGGAAGTATAAGATGTCTGAGATATAAGTGATGTATCCCTAATAGTATAGTTTGGGGTACTTTGAAAATAACACAATATATGTATATCAAATAAAAATTGAGAAAATATTGAGGTGGTACCATACAATTTCACTTAATATGCTCTAGTAAAGAAAATTGGTAATATAAATTATTATTATTGGTTTTTGGAGGAATGTTTATCTATTAAGTGGTCTCAATATAAGGTGTTCCAACACCATTAGAATATAAGTTCCTCTTCTAATTATTCCCAATAAAAGTGTCCCCACATATTCAAACGGATAAAACATACTTTATCCCACATAATTACAATAAATATTCTAGTTTACACCACCACCATATTAAATATTTCTTTATAGTCAGTAATATTGAAGATAAATAGAATACCAGGAATTTATAGTTTAAATATTGATTCAAAGATACATTATTTCAATGATACACTAGCAGCTACCTCTATAGGTAAGTGAACTAACATCATAAAAGTAGTTTTATAATATGTCATTGATTTGTTCACATGATTTAGGCAAAATAAATCAATTTTTAAAGCTATCTTGAATGTGTGAGAATAGAATCATTTGTTGAACAATTCTTCAAATTTCAAAATTTAAGAAAACAGTCAACTCTAGATTAGAAAACTAAATTACTCCATCCGTATAAAATATACTCTAATATATTAGATTTTAACTTGACCTTTATCTCACCCATTTTATCTGAACTTATATATTCAATTCATTCTATCTAGTCATAATTATTCCTTTGGAGGTTCTGAATATCATTGAATTATGTTTGGTTTATAATTATAAAACTTTATAGAATCGTTTAAATATTGAGGTTCATCATTCCAATTTCATCAATAAATGTATTGAAAATTCAGAACTATGATTTAGAGAAGTGGTTGCTAGACCTTTGTCATGGGTACAACCACATTTTCCATGACTTATTCCTACTAATTTATTTCATGGCTACCCCATTCCATTCTATATAAAAAAGAAAAAACAACAAATAATAACTACACTATATAAACTTAATGACTAGAAATTTACAAGTCACTATAAGAAAAAATAAATATAAAAAATATTTAAACAAATAACCTTTTTATCAAATTCCGATATACCATCAAACCATGAGACATGCATTAAATACTCCAAAATGATTCATGAACTAGATTAAAGCCCATAAATTCTAATTTTAATTTTTCTATAGTTCTCTATTGAACACCTATTTCATCCTAGGAACTAGTGGTTATTCACTTTGAATGAAAATTAATTTTTGTTGAATCTTTGGGTGTAGGATCTTCAAAATCAGGGGTAAACCCTCATTTTATCTCTTTCTAATTATATCTCATAATATTATATGAACTAGGATGTTAGATCTATAATGATATAGATATATCTATGATACATGATGAATTATTGATGATACCCTTTTTTATATAAATATTGAATGAAGATGGAAGGAAAGATACAGAGGTTTAGTGTTCCATTTTATGTTTTCTTCATCATTTGTGAGGTGGGTGGATTCTCTCTCAATCTACTTATTCTAAAATACAATGGCATGGTCATTAAATTCCATTATCTATATTTTTTTTTGGAAACTCACTTGGTTTTAGTACACAAATATTTGATTTCTTTTTGACACAGAAAATTTATTTTATAAAATCCATGAAATAAAAAAATTATTTCAAAAGAAATGTTTTGGGTGAAATAATTTTATATAAGAACTTAACCAAAATGGTGGCATATTATCATGTTCATTTGGGGTATATCATGGTAATAAAGTAACACTATGAATGTGGGATATATTATGGAAGTAATGTACAATCATCAATGGGAGATTACCAAGTGAATTCTTTATAAAAACCCAATACTTTTACGATTTTTTTTCTTAATTAATTAATTTGTTTGATAGCTTACCATATATGCATCACCAAGCATAAATGAAACATGATACTCTATTAAATAATTAATATTTTAAAATGAATATTATAACCTAATATTTATGTTGGAGGGTATTAATCCGTAAAAATAAATTATTAAACGTATTTTTTACAAATGTATAAAAAATTCAATTGTTATATATTGATTAGAAATAAAATAACAATAATTTTAATGAGAAATAAATATTTTCTGAAAAATTAAATTTTTATAAAAGGAGTATTAGTCATGACTTAGACTCCTAATTTAAACTACATTTTTACCACTTTTAGATTTTTATATAAAATTAAATCCATTTTTAAAATATAAATTTCCAAATTATCTTTCAGCAAATTTTTTATAATTCTCTAAAACACTATTATTTAATGAATGGTGAAAATACTGTTTCTTATTAAAAATATAATTTTTTGTTAAATTTTTTGAAAAGTTAAATTATATTTTAAAATATATTTATTTTTCAATTAGTTCAATTACATTACAATTTAAAAAATTTATGTAATTGGAATCACGTTCATTTTGAATTATAATATAAAAAGTTTTTAAAATTTAGAATGTTTTTTGTTGTAAAAAATGTTTTTCGATGCATCTGTGTGATTAATTTTAGGTTACACTTTACCACTTATGTTGGAATAATTTTGAAAAATATAATAAATATTTGGAATCAGAATAAATTATACTTTTCAATAGGGTAAAAATAATCTTTTTACTATAATGAATATTAAACATAATAAAAATTATTTTCCACGGTTATGAGAAAAACGTTTTTACCAGGGCATTAAACTGAAAAGGTAACGATTTAATATGACCCAAAACTTATCAATTTTTTTATGGTTACATATAGACGTTAAATTTTACATGGTTATTGAATTATCCATTGGGGAACCAATTTTAAAATAAAAATGTTTTTTCAATTCATTATTTTAAAAAATTCTATTTGTGTGCTAACCCCACTTATAAAAGGCCATCCATAAAATCTTTTTTCTATAATTAAAAAACCCATTAAATCAGACAATAACTACCAAAATATATTCTAATTAACTCACTTCATTCTATAATTCTTGTTTTTTTAATATCAAACTGAGGAAGGATTTGGGTGAGAACCCAAAGAAGTTGTCTAAAGAAGAAGGAACATCCTTAACTTGTCATTTTATTTTATTTCCAATTCCATCATAATAAAATATTAATAAAACATGATTATAAAACAAAATCAGCATCATACATATAATAAGATACTGTTATGTTAATTTTTTGACCTACAACCATCCCCTCCTCCCTCAAATGTGAAACTAAAATGTAGACCGTGTGAAAGATGAACTACCACCCCACGAACCGATATAAGTTTTTTTCCTTCATAGCTTCTCACTAATAGATATAATGATATATATATATTGTTTATATATGATATCGATGATATAATTATACCTATATAATTATAGTCTCATATATATATTCTAACATTTCTTTATTTAGAGAATATGATAACGTCACTCATGTGTATGATGGAATGCCCCTCACAGTGAAATGTGATTTGTTTTTTTAGTTACACATTACATGGATGGTAATAATGATAAATTTAATATTTATAATATATATGAAATATTAAACAATCAATAAAGTCAATATATAATATATTTTCTTACCATACCATCAATTAAAAATGATAATGTTGTTCATGGGTACAGATGACTTATTCCTTGCGAAGTGATGTGATTCATTTTAATTTTTTTTATTACCACATAACATGTATTATATGTGTAAGGGAATTTAAAGAAATTATATTATATTTATGATACAATTATAATATTTTAATGATAAAATAACAATTACCTTTATTCCATCATGATCTTTAAAAAATTTCAATGTTACTCATGCGTACATACGACCTACTATCACCATGATTGTAAAATAGCTCATTTTCATAACCATATTTTATGGTTTGTTTAAAAAGATTAATTTATGTTTAAAAATGATAATTATTTCATTGTTACCATTTTTTATATAATAAATTAATAATCCCTTTGATGTTATTCATCTTACTAATTTGATTTTAGAAATATGATCTGTTTATCGTTAAAATGTACAATGTAGAACTAATTAATAAAATAATTAAATATGAAAAGTAAAAATTAAAATAAATGTAATAATGAATGTGAAAAAATTTATTAATTATGTAAATAATATTCTTTATTTTATTATTTATGTTTATAACGAAATAACATGACAAATCAAGTTTTTGGTTAGGGATCTCTCTGTACTATGGTTTCTTTCAAGTTATGACCTTTCTCCCTCTAACTCACTTTTTATCTCTATTAATTTTATGAAATCATTCTAAATTATATATATATTACTCTAAAATATATATATAGCTTATTCTACCTTACTTTGGATGTGTAATACAAGCTTTATGATCATTTCTCAAATTCCTCCATTATGATTTTTACTTTGTTTATGATTTGAAGCAGGATTATGAAACCCATTTCCATTACAAGGTTAAATATTATATTATGCCTTATTATTGATTCCTTTATATGTAACACTAAGGTAATGAAGACTTAATTATGGTTTCACCCAAACACCACTCCAATTCATTTATTAAAGCATTTTCCTCATAAATCATCATTTATGGGGTTAGGTAGTAGTATTAATTCATTATAGACTATGATGTCCATGTGATATTTTCTAGGATGTTATACTTGAATCATGTTTATGTCATGATATATGATTTTTACACATTTTATATGATTATATTATCTTTGGATATCATGTTAATTATTATATTTATATATGAAATTACTTATTAACATTCCCTTTTATTATATGTTGTTATATATGGGACTCACATGTCACCATTACTTAAAATATTTATACCCTAACTAGGGTTTTCACCTATCCCCTTTATTTATTTATTCTCTAGGTTATCCCTTGATGTTTTAGGAGCATAAATGTATTTTAAGAGATCACTATAGTGAATAATATTAACATTCCTTATTCAAGTTTGTTTTTATATATTATAAACCTTGTCTTCCAAAGATGTTAAGACTTTACAATCCTTGTGTTTCAATAACTAATATTTATGTTTAATAATCATGTAATAAAATGTGTAAAAGGATTGTGTCACAAAAGTTGGTGTCATAGAGAAGATATAGTTATAACATGAAACTAGGATGAGTAAAATTTAGTGAAAAATGTAGAGATAAGTATTAAGATAATATTAATCATAGAAAAATATCCATGAATATTAGTGAAGTATAGATAGGGTGGGTTTTACGAAGTTATATACTTGTATGGACACTACAAGTGGATTTAGTTCTTTAAGATAGATACCTAGGGGTAATAAAACTAAGATAAGATATTAAATATTAATTTGAGAGTTACATAGTACATTGAAATTACCATCACTACACAACTAGTTTGAATCTTTTGGGGGATATGTTTTAGAAATTGAGAAACTTTTTATGATTGATTATGAAAGACATGAAAAAATTATTAGGTTAGAAACAATAATAATGAAATTAAAATGGATAAACAAGGATGAAACCTAAAGACTCATAAGTTATGATGTAATTATCATTAATATTTTATTCCTCCCAATATTATAATTTTCCCTTCAGTACGGTTATTAGTTAATGTTTTCTCGCTTTGTTCTTCTTCTAGTTAATAGAGGGAAATATGAGAAATCTACCAAAAAATCATGATATGAAATTTGATTATTTACCTAATGATATAACTAATTTCATTGGTGTTAGAACTATGAACTTTATATAATTATTGGACTAACAAGATATTATTATGAATAATAACATGAAATAAGCAGAACGCCCTAATCCTCTTAAGAAGGATCAAGTTGCAGTCAAATATTATATGTTGTAAATTACCCCACCATTATTAAATCTTATTATCCCCTCATAACAACAAAAAATAGATTAACAATATTGATAATATATTCTATATCCTTAATTTTATAGAGAAACAGAAGGTTGTGCTAATATTTTTTCACATTGAGCGTGAATTTAATAATTAGTGTAAATTGATCAAGAAATAAATGGACATAAAGGATATTGATTCAATGTAATGGGAAGAATTTAGGAAAATATTGTTAACAATATATTTTCCCTATACTCTCCTATTTAAAATGAATAGGTATTTCCTCAAACTAAAGTAAAATGAAAAAATAGCCTATCAGGGAATATGAGGAAAACCCCATAACGCTTCCATGGTCAACATTTATAATTTTTATCATTACTAAAATTAATGTGGACTATTTATTATTGCGATAAATCAGAGTATAAAAAAGTGTTTTGTGATTTAGTACATTGATAGGTATGGAGAGTTTTCCTATTGTTCCATAAAATTTAAATGAATATCAATGACTCTCAGTGGTCTCGTGGGACTAGAGATAAACAATTTTAAATGATGTTTTCATTATGGTAATAAACAGATAAATCCCACAGAGTAAAGAAAACCTATTATACCAATTATCAAAAGTTTTTTACGATCTTCCATGGGAACTATATAAGGGGAATCAAAAGATGCTTCAATTGTGTAAAATAGGGGAATCAAGATAATCCGTGCTGAAAGAAAATAAAGAACCCAATAGAAAGGAATTAGAAAAGAATGTTTAGATCAAAACTTTTTCCACTGTCCAATGATTTTATAGCAATGAAAAAACGCATTATGATATAAAATTCCCTATGTAAAGGGTTGTAGGAACAAATCATTAATAACAATCTCTATGTTGGAAAGGGAGGCAATATGCTATCACTAAGGTTGAGGTGAATGTAGAAAATAATGTGGTGATTGGTATGATAATTATTCATTCAAGAATAGAGAACATAATTTTGTATTTTTTTCTTATTAATTATTTAATATCATAAATCATTATTTGAAAAGATTAAAAAAACCTCAAAACATGGGGATTGATCTCTCTATGAGTGAAAAAAACTATGTGAGGGTAGAATTCCAAGTATATATCTCCTCCCCATTAAATTTTTATGGATGTAATATTCTTTAAAATCCAATACATTTTTCATTTAATAGAGTTTGATGCTACTTTGGGAATATATTGGATATCGTTATATAACGCCAACATCAACTAGAGATATAGAAAGAGGGAGATCACACTTCATGTCCCAAGACATAATTCAATTCAATACAAGTGAATGGGGGAGGATGAATCTACCCTAAAATCTCGTATTAAAGAATGAATATTATTTCTATACGAGAAATCATATCTATCAAAAATGATAGTGATAAATGAGAGAATAATGGTTGAATACATTCCTATTATGATGAATTATAATAATTTATTCCTTGAAGAGATTCCAAATATTCCTCTTAACCTAGATTTTGAGTTCTCAATCAAAATTATACATGGATATCAACATATTTCCAAGAATCATTGTAGAATGACCACAATTGAGTTGGAAGAACGGATGAAGAAGTTATATTAGAATCCTTATTATCTTCCTTCTTTCCCCCGAATACATCTCTCCCTAAAGGTCCCTGACCTCTTCCATGGAGCACTTCAACTACTTCATTCTTCGATGGAGATCAATGGTGCCATATATTTATGCAATCACTTGCTGGTGGATTGGATTCATCTTCAGTGTCCTTCAGTTGATGAGTTTGACTGATTTTTTTTCAATTCATGGGATCTTCAAGAGCCTGCTGTTGTCAGAATACATGATAAGAGGAACTTTATTATTCAGTTTGAGATAGAAGATGATTGATTACCTCTTGGTCCAGATCCCCACGAAGATGCAATGTATATCATTTTTATCTGTTTTGATGGAGTCTTGATTTCCATATGTGGTATGAACCCTCAAAGATTGCGACACGGGTGAGTCTCCCTGGCCTTCCACTTTCTTTTCAAAATCCATACATTTTTTCAGATATTGGGAATATTATAGGCTAGTATCTTTTCTCTGATCATCAAATGGAGGTGGATTATCACCCCATATGTCATGGATTTGTGATGAGATCGACATTGTGAGACCCTATGAATTGTGTTTTGATCACGGATAGGAAGGATTTTCGGTGGAAGTAGGATGTTAGATTCGAATCATAGCTGATCTATAGTGTTACCTATGGATTATTTGGGAATGTGGAAACAATATTCCACACCAAATGATAGGCTATTGATTCAAAGGGGGTGATGAGAATAGATAATGGTGGATTTGGTACATCTCATTCAGATTTCCCACTATTAGGGGATCATCTTGGGAGTACTCTGTCATGGTATAACCCTGTCAAAGGCTCTCAAGAGTAGGTAATATTTGTGGACGCGACATCAACTGGACTGGCAGTGGCTGAGGAGCAATATTAGGAAATTGAGGCATGGAAAGCAGAGTAGATTGGTCCTAAAAATATTATGGTTCATGGAAATTATCAAAAGTAGGTGAAATGGAGGCCACAATACTTGATGGTTTGGTAGGTTTTTGATCACCTAAAGAGTTATATTTGTATTGAGAAGGAAATTACAGTGGAAAATTCTGTGGAATACTGCCCAACGCAGCCAAAGCCTGTGAATGAATAGGATTTGGACTCTAAATCTTCTTAAAGATGGAGTAATCACGGGGGATTTGGATTCATATGCGGAAGAGTTTCAATGGTGAGATGAAAATAATGGAGGCATGATAATCACAATCTCCACTGGTAATCACTTTCAGGAAATGGATCATGAGAAGAAATCTCATGTAGTGGAGGTTACTCTAATGAATAAAGGTTGCAGTCTACAGAATGATTTATCTTCTCAGGATTCTATAACTGGATGAGGTGTCATAAAGTAGGGGATACATGAGGGTCATGAGTTTTTGGAACAACCACATTGTCTTTCCATGATCAAAACTAAAAGTCAATTCTAGTAGGAACCTGAAGCTAATGAGGGTCACCAAGAGGTGCACATCTCTAGAAAATGGGGGTACATCTCTGATTATGATAAGGAAAATGGTAGTGGCATGGTCTGACCTTCCTATAGAGACATTGTTCAGGACGGGGAGAAGATGGTGTCTGGGAATTAGGATGCCATGACTGCCCCCACCAAATGAATGCCGAATAAAGACTACTATTATATGCTAAATACGATGTCTACCATGTCTTATTTCAGGAAGGAAGGGTGGGATATGTAGTCTTCAATTGACTTTCTATATTTGGATAAGTATAATCTTTGAAGTAAGTATGAAAAGATTTTGAAGCACTATAAAAGCTCAGAGTGGGAATCAGCTAATGCAGAGAAGTAATCTATCACAGATGTGCTGATAAGTATGATTTATATGATCTGTAATTGTCTTTTCAATGTTTTAGTACTTTTTTGTTGTAATTTTCTTTTATTATAATAAAAGGCCACATGCATTCCTTTGATTGATATTTTCTAGTATAACAGGGTTTTATATACCCAAGGGATTCACAATTAGATGTGACTGTCTTCTTCATTAATAGTAATGGTGAGTAAATTCTGCCCTGTATTAATTATCATGAAAAAATCAAGGTAAAGAATAAATATCCCAGACCATGGATAAATAGCTTTTTTCATCAAATATGCAGTGCTTAATATTTCACTAGGAAGAACATTCAGTTAGGATATCTGTAATTACGGTTGAAAAATCTATATATTCCCAATAACTCCTTTTGAAGAATGTATGGACACTATTTACTCCTGGTGATTCATTTTAGTCACACAAATGATCCAATAATTATTATGTGATTTATGCATAGTGTCTTTAGAGATTACCTCAAAAAATTTCTAGCAGTCTTATAGATGAAATTTTTATTTACATAAAAATTAGAGATAAGCCTGAGGAGTATTTAAATAATATTCTATTGGCTTTGAGAAATTATAAGATATATGAAAATCTTAGTAAATATAAATTTTTATGAAGTAATTATCATTATTAGGTGATATTATCACCATAAAAAGTATATATATAGAACATTATAAGAAAAATGAATTTTAGGATTGGCCTAGACCATATTCTGTAATGGCGATATATAGTATTCAGGGACAAATGTATATTATTTATCATCTTTGAAAAACTTTTCATGACTATAAAATCAAATAACAAAGTAATCATGGAATGGAGTAATGTTTTTATGGACCAATGAATATGAAGAGAGATCTAAGGAGTTAAAAAAGACATTTATCAATGCACCAGTACTCACACTAACCTCAATTGGAGAAGTTTTTATGGTATGGAGTGATGCTTCAATGAATGATTTGGGATATGTAATTTTTTGGAATGATAAATTGATAGCCTATTCCTCAAGTCAGTTTAATTTTTTTGATTATAACTATCCCATGCATGAACTAGATTTGAGTAAAATGATCATTGTATTAAAGATCTAGCAAGATTTTCTCTATGGGGTGTAATGTGAAATACATATAGATCACAAGATCAATAATATATATTCACAAAGAAGGATATTAGCAATATATAGTAAATATGGTTAGTGATGATCAAGGACTATAACATCTCAATATTTTACCTTGCTAGGAAAGAAAACATAGTGGAAAATTATCTAAGTAGAAAGGATCTAAAATATTTATCAATGAAGATAATAGAGAATGATCCAATCTTCCAGGACATGAAAATAATGAAGACAGTTATAGTTAAAGGATCATCATCCTACCTTACTATAATAACTTCTCAACCGTCAATTATTGAAAGGATTTTTGAGGAACATAAAGGGGATGCAGTTCTACAAAAATGGTTGAATATATTATAGAGTATAAACTTGATAAATATGGGGTTATTATTTTTTGTAAATGAGATATTTATCTCATTTAATGTAGAGATAAAGAGGGTAATTTTGAGTGATGCACATAGATCATTCTTATTTCTTCATCTATAAAGCACAATAATATACATAGATCTAAAGAAAAACATCTGATGGTATAATATATAGATAGTTATTAAATAATTTATATCTCAATAATTTTTATACAAAGAATTCAATGATAAATGAGATATTTTTAAGGATTGGATAAAACCATTTCCTATACAGGTATAGAAATTGGAAAACATATCCATTGATTTCATCATAGAACTCCCCAAGACACCAAAAGATTCGAAAAAAATATTATTGGTAGTTGATCTTCTTACAAGATCATAACATTTAATTATTATTAAGAAATATTTATCTCTTAACAAACTAACTAAGACATATGTAAGGATATTTGTAAGTCTTCAAAGAGTTTCACTTTTTATTGTATTTGATATATATCCAAGATTTACCTCAAGAATTTTTAGAATCATTAAATACGAATTATATATAGAATATATTTTCAGGACATATTATAACCTTCATAATGATGGATAGTCTAAAAGAATCATTAAAACTCTAGAGGAGATGATAATTTCTTGTTCAATGGGTGTATACGGATTTTGGGATTAACACATCCCCCTATTAGAGTTCAGATAACATAAAATTTCCATCTTGTCATTAAAATGGAACAATATATGGCTCTGTATTATATGTAGTGTTAGAATCTAATATTCTGTGTCAATTTTAGAGAGTGAAAGTTATTTGGAGGTGATATTTTCTAAGAGATTATAGAGACAGTCCAAACCATTCAACATCACATGAAATCTATGAAAAGTTTATATATGTGCTATCTAGAAAATCATCAATAAGACCTAGAGTTTTAGGTCAAAGATATGGTTTTACTCTATATTTTAATATGAAATAAAGGCATGAGGTTCTAGGATAAGATATAACTTTATTATAAATAAATCCATCTCTTTTAGATTGATGATAACATCAAAACAATGGCCTTCCATATATCACTCTCATCTAATCTATCTCAGATACATGATGTATACTATGTATCCCTCAGTAGTATTTACATACAAGACCCCTTTCATATATGAAATATAGATGTGGCATCGTAGGAGAAATACCATTCATACGAGGAGAATAAGATGAAGATCATGGATTATAGATTAAAATTACTAAGAATCAATACAATTATGTTGGATCGTAATGTATATAAAGATGATTAAATTCTAGAGGGGGGGGGGGGTGAATTATAAGTTTAAAAAATTTCATTTTTATCCTTAAAGGAACCATATATTAACATAGTTAAACTGATCAGTTTGAAGAAACATTTAAAGTATTTAAATGGTAATTGGACTTGGACTATAGGTTTGATAATAAAAATATCATAATCAATTAAATTTAGATATGTAAATCCATGGGGCATAATTAGAAACTATTTCTACATTAATAACATATATAATACTTTTCAATATTAAACCACAACATAATTAGAGTTTAATAACATTCATAGTGAAAAATGATTTAATTAGAGTTCACAAAATAATATTGTAATCACGATGACTATGATATATAATTGAAATATTATATTCATAGAGTAATATGAGGTAATATAGTACTTTTGTAATCAAAGAAATTACGATAAACAAAAAAAATTGAAAGATGAAAATAAAAGTATCGCTTTCTATTATATGCAGTGGAAATAAAATACATGAATAAAAAAGTAATATAAATAAATAAATTTATTTTAACATAAAGAGTATGGTATGTAGTAACCTCGGATAAGGGTCCATTTTTTTACTTATAAGAATGTATACCTTTACCTCACTAGGGTAAGCCCTAAATTTGAAGATCATTCTATCTTTCTGTCCCCATGAACCATCAATATAATGATCAGATTACATCTTGTTATCCCTAAATGACCTCGACCAATACAATGATCAATATCTCTGTCATCCTTCTAATGGAAGCCCTCTATTGTGTTCACATAATTTTATACAATGATTTCAAAAAAATAGACTCTAAATGATTACAACTACTATTAATAAGATGTTCACATATGAAATCTTCTGGGCTCCCATGAAAGAGTAAATTTGAAATAAAATAAATGTACAACACTCTACACCAAACACTTAAAATGATTGGATATTTATAAGAAAATAAAAAAAGATAATATTTTCATTCCAATGATCATATTATTCTGAGTTTCTATTCAACAACTAGGATAACTGGAACTCCAACTGCAATATCATAATAGAAATCATGACACCATTAAATAAACCATCATAGTGTAAAATATAAATATCTCAAAGTGATAAAAATTGTCTTCTATATACAGAATTCAAACATAATTCAATCCGATGTATTTAATTAAATACATTATTATGATAGTCATTATGAAATATAGATAAAATTTTAGTTGATTCTAATATTATTTCAATTATAAGGATTCTATCAATATGAAAGAGATGTTATAAGGTCTCCTAACTTGTCTGATAAGGAAAATATGATTATTATAGGTTTCACACACATTATGATATTCATAATGGAGAAATTTTGTATAAATTCAAAAATACATTAGATCATTTATTATGTATGGTAAAAAAATATTTTCTCCTCCAAAACATTCTAGATATAGACTAGACATAAAAATGATTGTAATAAAAAAATTAATATTTATGAAAGACTAGGTTATTTCCAAAACAATATGAATGGAAATTTCATAAAGAATTATTTAACTCAACAATATAACCCTTTTGTAAAGAAAAACCCACAATGATTAAATGGGAAATTAATTTGAAAAAGTAAGCCCATTAATATTTTAATAAATTTGTATTCTTAATTAAATATTAATACTTATATCAACCAAATTTGTAACTCTTAAAAAAAATTATAAATATAGATAACTCCTCTTAGGAATAAAATCTCCCTAAGGATCTTATTCTCTTTTTTAGAGATATCTTCATTGAGAAAGTTTTCCTCCATCATTATTCAAACATCTCCACCATTCTATAAAATCTTCTCCCTTACTATAAACTATTCGGCATTTGTGATTTCAAAAAAGGAATTTGTAAAAGTATTTGAATACTTGAAAATTATTAGAAAAAAGATATATGAAAGAATATAATGAAGCACTTGATCATTTAAAAATGAAAGAGAATTGAGAAAATCATAATTGGTAAACATTTAATGAATTCAAAATAAGATTAAAAAGTCCATCATTTATGAGAATGTTTACAAAATTTGTAAATGGGAAAAGAGTTAAAAGTATTAATATTTCATTTTCATCAACTATTTGAAGATGAATTTTATTTTCATGAGATCATTTCGATTTTGGTTTAGATTCTCAATATTTATGATTAATGGTCCATATAATTTCTTATTCAATCCAATTTTTCTCATTTTTCATCTAAATTTGGTCCTCTTGAATCAAAATTCATTGAGAAAATTATTTGATTATTGAATTGAATTCCTCATTATGTTTTTGGAGCCTTTTTATATGAACCTCAAAATACCTCTTATTTCCATTCAGTTTATTAACAATGTTAGTTTGATTGTTTGTTTGATCATTGAAAGTCTGGAAAAACATTACCCTTTCTATGAAATCCATTATTAACTATTGAAAATTTCATTTGGATTCATTCATTTAATTCATTATATCATAAAAATTCTCATCACATTATTTGAGATCATTATTGACATTACAATACTAATTAGTCATTTGAGTATATGATTTTCTATAAATCTGATAAAAATCATGAAAGTATTTGAACTCAGCTTATAGTTTTATCATTTTTTCTTTAAACATGTTTGTCAAGTACAATTTTCAATTTACAAAATTATGAAGCATCTGACACCATGAATAATGATTTGGGAAATAATTAATTATAACTTCAAGCCTTTTCAATGTTTGAATAATAAAATCTACACTCTCTAAAGATCTCTTTATGACTGAATCAGGTTGAACTTTTCCTTGATCATCAATAATTATGACGTGGATGGTTCCAATTTCATCTTAAACTCTTTTCCCATTATCGTTTTTAACTAAAATTTTAAAATATTTTAAACATAATTATTCTTCATCCTTATCATCAGAAATATCATGAAATTAATCATCAGTTTCAGTCTTTATTTTGGATCTTTTTTTAATCTTCATCCTTATTTGATGAAGATTTAACTTCCTTATATTCTATATGATTAAAACTATTAGATATGATAATCTGATCAAAATCAGATTATATTTTTGATAAATAATCATTCTTTCTAAAAATATTGTCTTACACATCAGTTTATTTGAATTCATTTTCTTCCTATTCATTTTCATTATTTTTATTTTCACCAACTTTAACTTTATCCTCTTCATTCTCATAATTCTCATCTTCATCATATTCAATTCATTAATTTTTTATTACAAATTTCCTTCTTATATCTTATTGATTTCTTATACCTATTCCTCATCAAAATATTATTCTATTTTTTTTCCTATTTCTAAAATTGAAAGAGAAACAAAATCAATGTGAATGGTTTTTAGGAAATAAATTATGTTATCTTGACATGGAATAACAATGTTTGCATAAAAAAAATACTGTACTAGATTCATCAAAGAATCAACTATTATTGAACCTTGAGATTTATTTTTACACTTCTTAATTATTTGTGGTTTTTATTGGGATTATGTTCCAAGGATTTTTATATCCAAATCATTATTAGGGACTTGTCTTAATTGATGATCTCTAAAAATCCTATCTTCCTTTTTTCCTTCTTCATTGCACAGCTACGTCATCTGTGACATTCTTTTATTTTATTTTATTTAATAATGGGAAAAGATTTATCCTTTCACTTTCCATTAATTTTATTGGATTTCATTTACTTTGAAGATGGTTCTACTTCCTATGAATTGGCCGATGTAATGATTACAAACATCATTGATTTGGTATCAAATTCATAATTTTTTTAAATGGTAGTTTTCTGGGAAAAGACCAAAACAAAATAGTTATTATAAAAAATAAAGGGGTTACACAATTCTAAAGGAAGGAATTTTTGCATATAAAGAGGAAGAATATCAGGTGGAAGATCATCTCTCCAGGTAGTGTCCTTATCAACACCCATGTTGATAAGGGCATCGACAACTATGTTCTCTTCCAATTAAGTGTGCGTAGTAATGAAGTTGAAGGAGGAGATGGAGTGCTGATAGTCAGTCCAGTGGGATGTGAGCTTCCAAGCCAGTTGGATGGTACCCTTCCAGATTGCCTTGAAAGTAGTGGTGGAGTCACTTTCAATACACATGTTGTTCCAGTTGTGCACCTTGGAAAACAAGATCGCGTGAATGACGCTGAGCATCTCTGCTTCAAGGGAGGTAGAAATTCCACATTATCCATATCAAGAAACTGATATCTTGATCCATATGATTTCTGAAGATGGATCCACATTTCTTTCAATCTTATTGGAGAAAATATGAGAATTCTTATCGCTACCTGAGAGGCAGCCTCGATACAGAAGGATCAGTGTAAAAAATCGGTTAGAGATTTGGTGATCCAATGATGTCTTGGTATTGTACGTAAATATCCTTGCCCTAAATTCATGCATGAAGTTTTTTGGAACCCCCGTACAGGATGGATCAAAATCAACATAGATGGTGCCTCTAAAGGAAACCCAGGATTAGAATCCATTGAATGCAATGAACTCTTAATAAATGTTATAGAATGGTATGAGTAACCTTTATTGATTCATCAATTGAGACATTTTAAAAAAATTAGTTTTCATATATTCCTTTTTTAAAAATACCATTGGAATTAGGTAGATTATGTGATAGAAAAAAGAGCATCTTTTTATACTCAAATACATATAAATCCAGAAACGTCCCTACATTTCGCCTTATAACTTTTATCATATATTTTCAAAGAATCATATATTTTACATCTTCTCCATAAAACTTCATAGATGTATAAAAATATAAAATCATATCCATATAAAAAATCATAATCTAGTATTTCTGTTCAATATGTTATGAATGCCATCGATGGAAATATATTCACCTCATTAGAGATAAATCATAGAATTCATAAAAATCCTTCACTACTAACCTTTTTTCTCAATAGCATAACATTTTTTGTAATCATTCACATGTTACATCGTATTGGGACTTAATACTAAATATTAATACATATAGAATAAATCAGATTGAGAGACATAAATGTGATAATACATCAAGGGAAAAAACTGGAGATAACTGATGTAGGATAGAAGGTGGGGCATAATATAGGTGATAGAGAGTGTTGTTTTCAATTTAATGGTCAATATTAAAACCTTTTTACCCTATAGTTATGAAAATCCTAAGATGAAAAATATTAATAAAATGAACTATTGATGTTTTTTATAAATTTTATCATATTGGGAGTAAATACTGGTTGAAATGTTTGAAAAAAATAACTGTTATTTTGAAATATAAAATGAAATAAAAAAAGTTAATCCATTTTTAATGGAATAGTGTAAGAACAAAAAATAATAGAATAATCTCTTTCAATGTTAAGGAATTTCATTGGAATCGACAATATGTTTTTCTCAAATTCTAAAAACTAATCATACTTCAATAATAGTTTTGATATTAAAATATAATGCGATGGTTTTGAATGAAAATTTGGAATATTTTTAGATGAAAAAATTGGATATGATTTAATTAAGTCATTACGATAAGATTTATAAATCCATGAAAAATTGAAAATAAGAATCTGTAAATTTTTTATTATTTCATGAATCCAAAAATTCTTGTATGAAAACTAATTGTGAAATTTTTCACAAGAAATGTAGAGTCCAAAAGACCAAATACAATATTAATTTATAACTTTTTTTTGGAAAATTAAAAATTTTCAAACAAATATTAATTTGTAGCCCCCTATGAATAAGAGTAACAAAATGTGAGGAGATGGTTTAAACAAGAAGTGGATATGAATGATTAATTTATATTTATCATTCCATGATTTGATTAATGTTTCAAAATCTATGAAGACATAATAATTTTTTTAAAATATTACCAAGTTGTTCTCACGTTCTAATGAATTGTAAAATGATATATCATGTAAATGTGTGATACCTAATAAAATAAATCCCAATATCCATGTGTTTTTAATGGGAGTGATGTCCATGGTTTTTACTTAAGGAAATGAAACTAGTATTGCCACATAGTATTTGACTTTTAGTAAAAGTAATTCCATAATCAGTGAGTGTGTGTTGTATTCACAATACATGTTCACAAAAATGTTGAACTACTACATATTCAGATTTAGCAATGGAAAGTTACACCAAGTGTTGTTTATTTCAAGACCCACA
Source organism: Viscum album (assembly GCA_963277665.1). NCBI lineage: Eukaryota > Viridiplantae > Streptophyta > Magnoliopsida > Santalales > Viscaceae > Viscum > Viscum album. The sequence goes on along the minus strand of OY728130.1, from coordinate 2,014,333,119 downwards.
GACTAATAAATCTCTTAATAAATGTCATGTTCCATATGTAATTTCTATATGTATTATAAAACCATAAAAATCGTCATTCTAAAGACATTTTATTTCAAAATCATTTCCAAAAGAATTAAAAATTAGTAAATCCATGGTTCACTTTAGACAATGAAAAGTATTTTTATATCTTTTAGACGTGATTACATTGGATTTTATTGATATTATTTATATAAGAATATAGAAAACAATAATTTTGGTTTACGAGAAATTAATTATAGAAAACATGCAATCATACCTTTGTAGATTTTTTGATCAAATGGAATCCTAGCTTCATCAAGATAACGTGCATTTTAGGTACATATGGGAGTAATAATACTCTTATTATTTTCATATATGAACTTTTTATGGATATATTTTATATAATTTTGTTGGGATATATAAGTACCTTTCAGTTTTTGAGAAATTTTATAAACAATAAAAAATGTTAACTCACCCATCATACTCATATCAAATTCAAACACCATAAGATAAGAAAAGGAATATATTAAATATATTTGAGTTGATAAAAATAAAATTTAATCAACATATATTTGTATAATCATAATATTTTTTTAACATTCACTATAAAAAGAGTTGGATCAGTTGTTCGCTTATCATAATTGTCTTGTAACAAAAATATTGTTAATTAGTTATACGAGGATATAAAGGATTCTTCATATCTGTATAAAGATTTAGTATTCTCATAAACATATTGCGGATGTTTTTTTCTTCAAAAATAGAAGATTTTTCTACAAAAAACATCCTCTTGTACATAACTATTTAGGAAATCACAATTAACATCAATTTCAAATTGTATGAAATTGAAGAACAATACAAAGGATTGTATAATACGAATAGATTCAAGTATTGGTACTAGTGAATATGTTTCTATATTGTCTATTCCTTGGGGATTATAAACATTAGCAAAAAATCATTCTTTATTTCTAATTATTAATCCATTTTCATTTCATTTGTTTCTAAAAACCCATTTTACTCTGATAATGAAAGTTTCATTAGGTCGTTAAAAGGGGGTCCAAACATTGTTTCTTTAAAATTAATTTAGCTCATTTTGCATAGAAATAATCCAATACTAACTAATTAAATCCCTATAATGTTTTCTAGGTTCAATTTGGGAACACAAATAATGATATTCTATTTCAATCCATAGAGAACTTATAGTCTTAACGAGTTGATCGACATCACCAACGATATTATCACTTGGATGATTGCTAAGAATAAACTATCTTAGGTTTTGTAAAATATATTCATCAACATATGGTAGAAATTATTCTTTGTTAAACACATTGAAAACTATTTCGTGATTATTTTCATTCTTTCAATAATTTTCTTACAACAGTTGAAAATTAATTTTTGAAGAAACATCCAAGGGTATTAGTTTGATTTGCTTGAAAACAAAAGGATCAGTTTTATAAAATTTTATATGTATTGTTTCCTCAATACTAAAATAATTTTTATTAAAAAATATTTATTCCTTAGTAGTAGTGGAATATCTTAAAAATACACCTTCATTGAATTTTGGTGAGAATTTGTGTAAGTTATCTAGTTTATTGAAGACGGATACTTATCATCCAAATAATCTGAAGTAAGAAACTTTTAGTTTTCAATATATCCAAGACTCATAATAATTTTTATTAATAAAATGGAAAACTAAGACTAAATTTATAGTGTAAAAAGTATTTATAAACAATTCAACTAAAAAATTATTAGAAATTAAGTATTCGATCAACATGGTTTTTATTATTTCTTAAAGAATATGATTTATTCTTTCAAAAACACCATTTTTATAGGGTATTCTAGGATCTGAAAAGTAATCTAAATTTTTTTTACTAAATAATGTTTCTATATCAGAATTTACAAATTTTTCACCATGATTAATACCAATAGTTTTTAAGGGAATATTTATATCATTTTTAACATTTTATACAAAATATTTGAATTTAAAAAGCTTTAGATTTCTTAGCTAGAAAATAGACCCATCTATATATAGTTTAATCATCAAAAAGAGAAAATATATGGTATTTTACCCCAACACTTCTAGTTTTTGTAAGACTGAATAAATCCACAAGAACTAACTATAAATTAGTATATGTTGAAACATCACAAATAAATTTAAATCTTCAACTATATTACTTATTGTTTTGAAAAGGGTTATATACTTTTGAAGAATTTAACCTTATCACCAGTAAATCATTAAAAAGTATTTTATTAATGAAAATACATAATTTTTTTTGTTAAATAATCATAAACTTCTATATCATAACGAAGATTTATCTTTTATTGCATTAATTAAAGGTTGTTCATGGATCTTAAGGTCTTCTGTGTTTACTATGAATACATTTTATGGGTAATGGGTAGAAATAATGAATTCATCATTGAAATCTATTACTAAACATTTATAATTACTAAAATTAAAAAGGTAACCTTTATAATATAATTAACTTATGATTATAAGGTTTTTATTAAGACCTTTAACAAACAAAACATTTGAAATTAATTCCTTTATGAGAGTAACAATAATACCTATACCAATAATATCTCCTTCAAAAGTATCTCTGAATGTAATGTTTCCATGATTCAACTTGAAATTATTTTGAAAAACTCTATGTTACCCGTTATATACTAGGAAAAACAAATATCCATGTGCTATTTATTATTGTGGGTTGTGCTTCCTTTGTTTTTATGAAAACAAAACAATTATACTTTTAGAACCCAAAAATTATTGAGTTTGGATATCATAGAGAAAAAAATTTTAGGAATCCATATTTGTTTTGAAAAAATGGGAATTATGGAACCATAATGATTTTATTTTTATAAGGGAAAAAATTTTATTCTAGCGACCACCACATTGAATTTTTTTTACAGAGGAGTAAAATTTTCCAAACAATGTAATTATTAATGAATAATGGTTTTATGAGTATAAACATTTACAAAACTAGTACCATGAGGTTATATTTTTATATAAATTTTATATGAAACATCCTTACCAAAATTAAATTTTGAAAACTGAAATTATTTAATAATAAATTTCAATCATTATTTTAACAAATAAATTCTTATCCACTTGAGTAATAGTTTCAGAATTTTGTTTTAAAAAACTAGCTTGATAACTATTATTTTTAGAAGAAAAATTTTCTTTATCTTTATAAAAAATACCATATAAAAAATAGATTTATTAAGTTTTTTATAATGATATGTTATGTATTTTGTTAAAACAATTATCCTTGAATTTTCATTATCATGTTTTATGTAATTTGTTTTTTGATTTTCAAAAAGTTTGGAAAAATGTAAAACCTCTTCATATGAAGGAATATTATTTTTTTCTATTAAAGAAAAATATTCATAAGATGATTTAATATCCATATTAACATCTAAATTATGATGATTTACAATCAAAGATAAATTTGTAAGGTTCATAACGATGCATATCATATCCATAAGGCTAATATTTTAAATTGGTTTTCGGGATAGAAGACCAATGTTCCTCTGACAGGAACATTTATTATTAGATAATTTTTTTGAAGACTCTATTCCACTAGAACATCATGAATAATTAGATGTTAGAAATTTTTTCCCTTTTTATTGAAATACATTTTATGATTCCCATTAGAATTACTTTATATTTAATTCATTTTTATAATTGGAGAATTCGATATGATATTTCAATCTCTCTTTCATTTATAACAAGTAATGTTAGAATATTAATTTCCATTCATTTCCTTGTTAATTTACTTATAATGATAGTAAATGTCTTTATTTACAACTATACTTTTCATCCTATGATCAAGATTTTTTAATTCAAATTCATATTTCTAAGAATCACTAGAATCATATTATATAAAAACATTTATTATTATAGAAGGCGTAACAATTTTTTCCAGTATTAAAGATTTAATAAGAACATAATGAATGAAAATAAATCATTAATATTAAGATTATTTTCTTCCGTTATTCATCAATAATTAGTCTCTTATATTCCCATTCATTTGGTATGATTCTGATTATATTATCCACAATAATTTCATCATAAAATCATTTTCTACCATATATTGTATACTATTAGATATTATCTTAAATATTTTCTACGTATTTTTAATAGATTCACCATGTAGAAATTCAAATGATTGGATGTCATCTCTATAAATTGATCTTCTGGTTTCAACAATATTTGAACTCCAAAAATGAGTAACCTCTATGTTTTTCCAGATACTATTAGATACATTAAAAGAAGAAATATGGGTATATATGTTTCTTGTCATGAAACATAATAAAGTATTCCTTGCATTTTAATTCAACTGATATTCCTAATTTTCATGAATGATAATAGCTTAAAATTCCTTATCAGGAATTTTATAATCTATAGTGATTATTTCAAAGTTATCTACTCTTATGTTGAATAAAAATTCTTCTTACTATAACTCTAGTATTCTTAATCAGCACCCTAAAAAATTAGTGGTCTTGTAGGATTTAGATTTTCTAAGGATATGACATTTAGTCCTTTAATATATTTATATAAAAAAAATTATATTCCTCAATTCACATTAATGTAATAAGTATTTATAAAAAAAATATAATAATTTTTATAAAAACATGCAATAGTAAAACATAAAAATTGTAAAAGGTATATCAATATTGGAGCCCTCCTATGACACTGAATATTGTTATTAGAATAGTAGAGACATGGATCTAATAACAATTTCTTGATTATATTGTATATGAAGATGGTTTAATACAAGTGGGGGGGGGGGGGGTGTGAATTTTATGTTTAAAAACATTCATTTTTTATGTTAAAGGATACTTAGTATAACAAAGTGAAATAAATCGTATTCAAAGAAACTCTAAAGTATATAAATGATAATCAGATTTTTCACTTGGGTATGAGAATTAAAATATTGTAAACATGTGTATTTTGATATGTAAAAACATAGTTCATAAGGATAAATTTATTATACCTTAATAACATATAAAATCATAATGAATAAAAAATCGTAAGGTAATTATAGTTTAATCATATTCACTAAAGAAAAAATGTAATCAAATTATTCACAATAATATCATAATAATAGTAGTTAAGATATATCATAATAATATCAAATTCACAGATTAATGGAGTAAAGAAATATTATCATAATGAAATATATTACTATAAAAAACACAAAATATGTAATTTATAATTCATATATCACATTCTATTGTATATAGAGGAAATTAATGTCTTGTATAAAAACAAGTAATAGAAACGAATAAAATGATTTTATCCTAAAGATTAGGGTATCCAGTAACCCAATACAAAGGTACTTTGTTTTATACATACCAAAATTTTATCATTGCCTTACTAGGTTAAGCCCTTAATATGATGATCGTTTTATATTTATATCCACAAAAGACCTCGATACGATGATAAACTTTTTTTTTACTATCCACACAAGCTCTCAATCAATATGATGATTGGTATCTTAAGCTTCCTAGCCTTGAAATTCCTCGATTGTATTCAAACATCATGATACAATGAGAAAAAATCAAAAGTTTCCAAATAATTACAACTACTAAGAACAAGATTTTTGTACTTGTAATCATCAAAGCTCTCTGAAATGGAATTTTTTAAAATAAAATCAGTCTACAACAATATTAACTAATATCTTTAAATGATTGGGTATTTATTTGAAAATTCCATACAATTATATTTTCTACCTAATGTTCATATTTTTAGGAGTTTATTTTAATTTCTTTCACACCCGTCAATCCAAAGAATATATAATAATAGAAATTCTATCATTATTTAATACAACGTCAATGTGTAAAATAAAAATGTTCCAATATGATAGAAATCAGTTTTTATATCCTGAATTAAAACTTAATTCAATCTAATGGATTTAATTAAATATGTTATTATGATGATCTTTATGTAATATAGATACATATTTTATCAGATCTAATATTAGTCCTATTATAAGGATTGTGTTAGTACTAAAGACAAGTCAATATATGTTATAACTAACCTAATATGGTGAATTGGATTTTTATCACTTCCATACTCATTATAATAATAATAATGGATAAAGTTATTATAAATTCACGAAAATATTATAACAATTTCTATGTACGGTTAAATATAAATGTCATATAAAAACACATTATAAAAATTCATTAGATATAGAAGAGTTATTAATAAAATATTTAATACTTTATATTTGAGAGGGGGTTTGTGATTTTCAAAACAAAAGGAATAAGAAAGTAATAAATAAAATTTTGACTCAACAAAATCACCTAGTCAATGTTCTTTGGTGAAACCACAAGTTCCAATAAACAACTTGGGAACCTAAAAAGGCAATGATGTTGATGTACCCTCACATGTTTTCTCCCTATTATGTAATATGAAATTTTTGGGGAGAATTTATTTAAAGGGGGGAAATGTAACACCCCAAGACATTAAACTATTTTTTATTTTTAAATAAATTTAATCTCTTTGATATCTTGTGATGCGTGAATCATTGGTTATAAATGTAATTTGATGCTCTATTGACATATCATTTGTAACACCCCCGGTAAATAAAGAATATTACATCTTTATATTTATCCATATTTGTGAATAATATATTAATATTACTTTAAAGGGGATGCTATGCTTGATGGTGTACCCAATATGGAAGAACGAGTTTCTTGGGAATCTTACGTTGCACTCTAATAATAAAATAATATTATTTTAAATGGTAGTTAATGCATAGCCGTTGTAATGGTGGGAATGAACAGAACTTACTACAGAATGATTATATATGTTTGTCAAATATTTTAACTCTTTACAATAAATGTTAGAGGATTAAAAAAGCGAATGAATCCAATTTTAAGCGTAGACATTCTAATATTGTTTAAAAGGTTGATTAACCGCCTTTTGATGGTGAACCTCTTTTAAATCCACTTTTTGAAAATTTTATGTGTTATATTTGACAAAATAAAATTATTCTTTAGAATCGGGACATCAAAATTTACTTTGTGTAAATTTTTTGTATTTTTCCAAAAAGTTCAATTTTTAATGAATAGTGAAAAATGTTGTATTTTAATTCAAAATATCTTTGTAATCTAACTTATTTATATGATTATATTATCTTTTTAATTGGTTTTAAAGTGAAATTATAATATATTTTTACCATTTAATCCAATAGTGGTCATTGGAATTAATTTCACTTTGAAATCAGACTTAAACTAGTGTCAATCTTTTGATACATTTTGTTTCATAAAAACACGCTATTTTCTCTGACAGCGGGAATTATTTATTAAATTAATTAATTCAACTATTATGTTTTGAATTTTGTAAAATAGACATCAATTTTGAATTCGAAATATCAAATATAGCTTAGGGTGAATTTTTGGTAATTTTTTTGAAAAACTTCAATTTTTGATGAATAGTAAAACCACTAAGTGGTACTTATAAAAACCGATTTTACGTTTAAATGAAATTTTTCCATCTTTGTGTTTTGAATTTAAATAATCAGACATACATGGTTGTAATTAAGAAGTAAAATGTTATTCAATGGGATTAAAATAATTTGTTGGTGAATAGTAACTTATTAAATTTTTAATCGCGATTAGAGGTAATTAGATTTGTTTAAGGTAAAATAATGTTTTAATAATATGAGATGAGCATGAAACATGTACTACCATCATTTTATGTGTCATGGACGACCAAGAAAATCCATGGGTCAACTTGGGGACCCCATGGAGCCACTTTGGTTGGGAAATGACATAAATAACTTTTTATTTAATGTTAAAGTAAAAATGACACAAACATGAGATGTTTTACTAAAAGAATTTTTACATGGGGTTATAAAAGTCATATAGTTGACTATAAATAGTAATTGGAAAGATAAAAAGATTTCCTACATAATAGTACTTTTTTAGAATTTTGATACATTAAAAAAATATATATTATTTATGACATTATGATGATGTAGTGATGACCTCATTATTTAACGATTTAAAGAAAATGGTAAGACAATGTAAACTCTAAGACCTACACATGTCCAAAACCTATTGGATGGGTGGATTACGAACCCTTATCCCCTTATCCTAGAATTTTATCAATGTGGGACCTTTTAAATCCGAAAATCATTTTAAAATAAAGGAACATTTCTTTACTTTCCAAGAGGGCCCCTCCTCTCCTCTTATAAAAGGCCCCCACCTCTACCTCCTTACCCACACTTCCAAAGCCTTTGGCTCGGCCAACCCCTGCCCATTTTTTCTCTCCACATCCCTATATAACTCCTTGAATACCCACTTTTGGAATAAGGCTTCCCAAGGAATCCTTTTAGCTCAAACCAAAGGGAGTTGCCCGGTTTTAAGGTAATGTCTTCACTTGAGTCCTTTTGTTTTATTTGGCTTCTCCAACCCCCTAAACTCTTTTTATTAATTTCTTTTGTAACAAATACAGTATATTAAATATACTAGGATGTTATTATAAGATGGATTCGAGCTACACTTATACACACCTACATCTAATGGTTAAATAACATACTATTTCCGTGGATGGTGAATTTCTGCCTCACGAAATGATGATTGTTCAACACTCATATATCACCTTAAAAGGTGTCCATTAAGATGTAACTATTTTTATATATTATATATAATATTTTTATGTTTTACTTAAGCTTATGTATCTTTCATTTATGTCATATCCTTTATGGTTACCATTATGAGTAAACGCGATATCTTCATTTTAGGAAGGGCAGACTACCGCCCCTCAAAGTGATTTGATTCGTTAATGCCATATGTGGGACATATAAAGGATGTAATTAAAGGTATTATATATGATATTATACTGGAATTATAATATACCTTTATATCATTATGATTCCATTCTATAAAATACGAAATAGAAATGAAAGTAGCGTTCATGCGTACGTACGGCTTACCGTCTCCATGAACGGTGCATTTCATTTCTTACCTCTAAATGACTATGTAATATTTTAAATTCATGTATATAATGAATATATACTATATATATGATACATAAATCATGATTATAACTCTGTATAGAATGGATACATGAAAAAATTGTAATTATAAAGAGCATATTTTCACTCAAGTACCAATGATCGTTTAAACGACCGTTATTAACTAAAATAATTACATAGTGTTCATGACATGGTAATAAGTGATATAAAAGGAATAATGAACTTGAAAATGGTTCTTAAGGAAGTAGAAATTAACTCAAGTTTATTATTCATGTGATTAAAGAACGATCGAGTCAAGTCATACCCGAAGTAAGTGATCCTACTCCTCTCTTTCTTTTAAAGTACACTCTTTTATGTCATTCCTTTTAAACTCATCTTTTTTGTGATTGGAATGTTCGTTTATATTAATCTTACCGTAATTTTTATGTTAATATGATGAGAGACCATATTATCTCTTATCAATCCATTTTTGAATCTTTGAGTGGCGCCGTTAGGCTGCCGAAATTTTCGTAAGAGATCATACCCCTCTCTTTCTTTTTAAGTACTCTCTTTATGTCTTTTATTTTAAGCTCATCTTTCTTATGTTTGGGGATATTCTTTTATATTACTCATAATATAATTTTTATGGTCATATTATGAGAGACCCTATTTGATCTCATAAATCCATTTTTGAATGTTTTAAGTGGCGCCGTTAGGCTGCCGAGTTTTTATAAGGGGGTTTTCATATCACTTTTATTCCTGTGAGTTTTATGATACATTTTCCACAATTTCCATTGAGTGGTGTATGTACTACCCATTATTTTACTCATTGTGTAATATAATTTCATTTATGAGTATTTTAATCAATGTTTTATTGTCCTTCTTTCATGAGGCGTATGTTTCGAAAGATACCCATGTCGGTAAGGGAACCTTTCACCCTCCTCTTTTTAAAAGACTTCTATTGTTATGTCTTTTAATTTACATACTATTATGTCCATGTGATGAGATACACTATTTATCTCTCATAAACTCATTTTCTAAATTTTATAGTGACGCCGTTAGGCTGTAAAATTTTTTCAAGGGAACTTCTTAACCCAAATTTGATTCTTTGGGATAAACTTGTACTCCTTGAATATGTCGTTCTATGAATATGTGTGAGTAAACTATGATTGTTTTACACTTAATATCAACTTATATTTTGTGTATTCATTTATTACACATAATTATGTAATTGATTTATCCTTAATCGAAGGATACCATCTTTGTATGGGACTTCGTCTCAATCTCCTTTTATTGAGGCATATTTTGTTTTATACACAACCTTCTTTTATACACTGTATAAACCCCTTTGACTTTTACGTTTATTTAAAAGGAATATTTTTTATATGAAGTGTTTACTAAATTACAAAATGGAATGTTTTTGTCGTACGTATGCGGCGACAATGACTTCTCCGCCGCCGTGTCCATTATTTGAGTTTCGGATTCCTCTACAAGACATACATTTTTTTAAAAGAAAAATAAATACCATGTTTTACATTTTTTTGTTTTGGTATTAAAAATGGTTTTCATAATGTTTTTATATCAATGTGTTGTATTGATTTATTGTTATTGAAAGGTGGAAATGTTATGTTTCCTTTATGCATGTTTTATGTGATACAATTATGTTGAGGTTCTGGGGCATTATTATGAAGACGGGTGGTTCCGTGATAAACAAAGGGCGGGTGAGCCCGATATAGCTCTCCAATGAATTGGGTAATGTGAAGGAGTGAAACGTTAGTGTTTCTCCGAAGAGATTTAGGGAATATACTGTGGTGGGTATTCCAAACGTAACCGAGAGGGTTACTCCCTACGTAAGAATGTTATGAATGCCTCAAGTTACCTTTTATGTCTTATGAATTCTATGATTTAATCATGATTTGATGAGGTATGTTAAAGTGCCTATGTTTTATGGGTAAAGTATGATTTCATTCTTATGTATATATGAACTCATGTTTCCTTTCCATATTTTTATATCCCTTACTGAGATTTTTATGCTCATCACAAGTTTTTTTGAAATGTGTTTCACAGGTCAAGGGAAAAGTACATGATATGATGATAGTGTTAAGGAAGTGTCAAGAAAGAATCCATGTTTTATTTTAAATATGTTTCTGTTGATGGAAAAAAAATGAATACTATCTTTATGTAACCACTTTGATTAAATGTGGAATGTAATGAAAGTTTTATGATCTAATTTTCTAAAACTCTAAACCTAAAAATATCCTCAATGTGAAATCTTGTATTAACTCAAGATTAAGTAAGGTTTAAGGCTGGGGCCTTGTATCATTCTTTAAACATGACCATACTAACCTAGAAATTATGATGGTAGGTATGAATAATAGAAAATAAATTATGAATTATATGTTTTAAATTTTTTTTAAATATATTCAATGATTATTTATTTATTATAAATAAAATGAAAACGATTTGGAAGAGAAAAAAATGTTTTCAGAAAAATTGTATATTTCTAAATGGTGGATTTTTTAGGATTTACTCACATAATATATAATTAATATTTACCTTATTTATAAAATTTAATAGAAAAAATAAACTCAATATTTTAAATATAAATTTCAAAATTATCTTTGGGATATTTTTTAGAATTTTATGAAAACATTTATCCTTTTATGAATAGTTAAAAATACAGATTTTTATTGAAAACCTCTTCTTTTGTTTTAAGAATTTATAAATATAAATTTTATTTTCAATTAGTGTTAAAGAAAAATTAGTTCAATTATATTAAAATTTAAATAAATTAGTTCATTTCAATAAAATTTATATTTAATTAGGATATAAATACATTTTAGACATTTGTATAATTTTCATTGGAAAAAACAGGTCTTTCACCACATCTATGGGTTTAATTTTAAACTAAATTATATCACTTCTATTAGTTTATTTTTATAAAATTAATTTAATATTTTGAATAAAAATAATTTATATTATTTATCAATTTAAACTTAAATTTTTACCATAACTATTAGGGAAAATAATAGATATTAGTTACCCTGGTTAAGGTTAAAACAAGTTTGTTAGGGTGATAAACAAAAAATATAATGGTTAAAAGTGGAATAAAATAGTAATAATTTCAATTTTATGGTACAATTTAGAACTTATGACATATTAGGTTCGAAAATGTTCCTGTTATGATTCTTTTTAAGATAATAACTTGTGTAGAATTCATTCTTTTCCAAAATTCCATGTTCATCATCTCCCCCACATATAAAAAGCCACCCACTATCCTCTACATTACACTCACCCAAAAAAAATTATTTCATAAATATAATTCCAAAATCTCTTTCATACATCCATAAACTCATCCTAGAGTCAATTTTTTATTATAATTTCATCCGACTAAGGAATTTGGTGAAAACCAAAATAATTTTTCTGAAGAAGAGGTACCAAAAATAACTGAGTGTTTTATTTTATTTCGTCTTAAAAATAACTAAAATATTATTAACATGTGATGGTATAATATAATTAGTATATGAAAAACAATTATATTTTTAATTTTATTTTTATGACATAGAACCATCTCCTCCTCCATCAAATGGTAAACAAAATCATTGATCGTGTGTACGAAAGACTACCACCTCACGAACCGACGTAATTTGTTTTCCAACACCACATATCATCGACAGATATAATTACGTCTATAATTATTACACATATGAAATTTTTTATTCAATTTTATAAATGTAATTATAATATCACATAAACATTCATACTTTACATTGATCGTGTGTATGGTGAACTTCTACCTTTTGAAGTGTTGTGTATTGATTTTCAATTACATTTTACATAGAAGGAAATAAGGAAATATTTAATTTCTATTATAATAATTACATATTTAAAATTATTAAAAGTTAATATTTCATATACTTTATTATCTTACCATCTTTTGAAAATTATAACTTCATCTGTGTGTAAAATGAATTTCCGCCTCATGAAGTGATGCCATTAATTTTTTTTAATTTTTTTATTACTTCATGACCTGGATAGTATATGTAAGGGAATTTAAATAAATAAAATTATATATATATGATATAATTATTTTCATATAAACTTAAATTTTCACTTATATTTCTTCAATCATGATCTTTGAAAAATGGGAATGTTACTTTTGCTTATTTATGACCTACTATCTTCATGCTTGCAGCGTAATTCATATTTCATAACAACCATTCATGGTTGATTAAAGAATGAAATTTTATATATTAAAATTATAATTAATTAATTGTTACAATTATTTAGATGATGAAGTAATAACAACTTTTACCTTAGTCAAATTTCCAAAGTGATTGTAGACAAATGAGTCATTTATTTTTAAAATGTCTGATGTTGAATTAATAGGTTATTAATTTGAATATATAACAGTAAAAACTAAATTAAAAAAAATATAAAACATTAAATTTTTTATTATAAATTTTAACAATTAACTGATGTTTAATAATTATAGATATAAAAACAAACGTGACAAATCAGGCTCAAGGTAAGTGATCTCTCTAAAGCATCATTTCCTTCAAGTTATAACATTTATCTCTCTAAAAACATTTATATTCATTTTCATACTATTGAATAATTATTAATTATATATATATATATATATATATATATATATATCTTACATATATACAATGTTTATTCTCTATTCCTTTTATGGGTTAATAAATTCCTAATGATCATTTCTCAAATGCCTTCATTATTAAATTTGTTTTGTTTATGATATAAATAATGATTTTGAAACCAATTATATTTCCTGGAAAATTGTTATTTTATAGATTATGAATGATTTAGTTATGTAGAAAACAAAGATAATGAATAGGTTAATATGTTTTTACCCATATGGGGCTCTAAATCATTGGGTAAATATTTAGTCTAATGAGGCATCATGTATGATATTAAGGAGTAAATATTATCCAATATAGCACATTTTCCTCCAAGTGATATTTTATAGTAAGTTATCATTGAGTCATGTTATATTTTTTTTACACATTTCATATGATTTCATGGTCTTATGAAACCATTTTTTTATGAAATTCTTCCATGAAATTGCAAATTAGCCTTCTCTTTTATGTTATTATGTTATACATTTGACTCACAAGTCATGTTTGTTTATTTGGTTTATTAACTTACTAGGATTTTAGATCACCCCTTTGTTTATGTATTCTATAGGTTATCCCATTAAATTTTAGAACTCAAATGGATTTTATAAGCTCACTATGGAAAATTAAATAATTATTTCATTTTATGTTTCCTTTTATGCTATATAAATATAGTGTTCTAGAGATACTCTACCTTTATAAGACTTATGTTTCTTTAATGGATATTTATGTTTAGTAAATATGTAATAAAATATGTTTACGGATTGGGTTCCTATAGACTTGGTGACCGAAGGACTCATCACTGAAAGGTATAGGGTGGTCCACAATCTTATTCATGTGTGTGTGTCTGACTGTGAACAAGAGATGATTATTCTATATTTAATGAAATGGGGGTAAAACATTGTTTAATGTTTTTTGATCATGGATATTATTTATGGATTCATAATAAACATTTTAACTATTTTTCATCAATTTTATATTAAATTATCTGATATGTTCTTATCCTATTTTCATGTGTTGGGAATTCTTTAGTGATCAACCACTAAGTTTATACTCCCCTTACTTGGGAAAATTAGTACATTTTTAAATATTTTTATCGAGTTGTAGGTAAGCGGAATGAATTTCATTTCTACAGTGGTTCATCATGATGGTTCAACCTCAATTAGTGTTTGGATGTTAGATATTCCACATGGTTCCATTAGAGTGATTCAACATTTTTTGTACTTCATTTGGATGTAATTTTTTATTGTATCATATTTTATTAAATTTTTACTGCTAATATAATGTTATTGTTTATAGGTTTATTTTTGACTTGCATAGTTATTACTCATGCATCATATAGTTGGTTTTGTGCTTGAAATTGTTCTTGTTTTGTTGTGTTGATTCTTTAGTCAAAATAATCTGCCAACATTATGATAACAACTTGGAATTTCTTATCAGCCTTTGGTGTCTTGGGGATAAAACCTATGGTTAGTGTCACCTCCATCTATTACCTATAAAATAGATGAGGTCCTAGATATTTTTATAAAGGTTACCTTAAAAAATTATAAATTATTTTTAAGATAGGTGATATAGTGATTATTTATAATAAGAAGGGTTTAAATGAACTATCTACTCAGATGGTGATGATGATACTTATAGATATGGATATATAGCAGATTTAGTTTAAAGCATAAAATCTCTTATAAAATGAGTAAAATCTAATGTATCCAATTATATTGAGGAGATTTGGAAGTCAAAATAATATTTTAACAAGAATAAAAAATAGGATCATTTGAAAAATGTTTTTGGGATCAAGACCAATAAGTTATGTGTATATTGAAATTATAACTGGTTACCATAATCAAGGTGTTTATACTAGGATAATTTTCATCACAGCATGACACACTAGTTTTTTATCAAAAGTTCTGCAAAAATATATGGAAGAATCTTTGGGAAACAATGAGTGGGTCTAGGTAAAGAATGAATAAATGTATTAGATAAATAGGAATTGGTATTGAGAGATTGTTCCCAATCGAACTAAAAATAATGAAATTGGAGAAAAATGGGTATTCAGAAACAAAGTAGATGAAAATGGTTATGTGTCTAGAAATAATGCATGATTTTTATACAATGGGAACTCATAAATATACAGGATGTAGATTGAGTAATCTTTTTCTCACATGGATATACTTGATTCTATTAGAATATTCTTATCTATAACATCACAAAAAACATTAAAAATATTTCCAATGTATTTTAAGTTATATTTTCTAAATCGTGATCATGGAGAATAAGTATAAATGTAAAAATAAGAAGGTGTATGCATGATTCAATTTGTAGTAGTGTATGTAAAGTGAATTATTATCTCAACAGTTTGATGGAAGATCCAAGATTATTGTACTTTATGGTTGATAAATATATTAAATATCGTGTCTTTTAGAAAGGATGGGTGGGAAAAAATTTATACAATGGAAAGTGAAACATTTTTTTTAATTTTTTATGTTATTGGAATAATTATTTCTAGAAATGGGGAAGTCTTATGTGAGGATTTCACAAGACACATGGATGAATTAATTGAAATTCCAATTAATAGATAAATTATTTTTTAATTGGGGTAATAAATTTCCTATTAAATATATTACATTTTTCTCATCATATAAATATACCAAATAGAGCTTGAAAAAGATTGACATTCTAAATGTCAATGGGGTTTCCACACCTATTCATGTGGGTAAAAAGATATAAAAAGTTGATTAAGGGAATAATGTTAATGGGAAGAAGTTCGAATTAATGATTGGAAGTCTTATGTATTTGAAAACAAGTAGACTATATACTGTTTATTTTGTCACTCATTATGCTAGGTTCAAATCAAATCCTAAGGAATCATATTTGTTAACAAAATAGATGATATTTAGATATATTACAACTACTCTCAATTATAAAATGTTTTTTAATATGATAGGTGAGTCAGATCTGGGGGATTTAATAATGTTGTCTATATATGAGATGTAGATGATTTCAAATCCACATCTATTAAATTGAAAATTATTAGAAGAATACTTGTTTCATATAATTTAAAGAGGTAAAACTTATTTATCAAAATATATACTGAATCTAATTATTTATCTAAATTACTTATAATTAAAATATTGATATAAATGAATACAAAAATGAATAACCTAAATTATTAAGCATATAACCCTATAACCATGTGTATTTAAAATTAGAGTTCTATAAATAAATATAAAAAATCTTGTGATACTCTCCATGTCAAAACACATTAAAATAAAGTTACACTTTCTTAAGGATGCCATTGTATTGGGTAATCAGTGGCTTGAATTTATTCATAATAAAGAAAAAATTTCTGATATTATTAACTAACCCTCACAACAAAACAACTAAATAGGATAAAGATGAATATGGGAGTGAAACCTAACACCTCCCAATTTGGTCTGTCACAATTTCAGTTCACTAATCCATTATTTGTTTCCCATATTCTTTTCAAGATTTTGTTCAAGAGGATATATTTTTTTCTTATCATTATGAACTACTTTGATACATGGTATGAGTGATTTATTAAAGATTTATAATGATATGTTACTGTAGTTATATATTTTTTACAAATATCTCATAGGATTGAGTTGCTTTTTTTTATAAAAAATACAAATGATTAATTCAATCACTTTTTTTCAAAATATTTCTTACATAGGAAGTCTTAAAGATAACTAATTTATGATTTCTTTGATATTAAATGTTTTAATTGACCCCATACTACAACATTATTTTGTTTTATTGTCATGACGTGTGGGATAAGTTTTTGTTATTTAAAACACATCCATATGGGAATATTTTTTATCTTTCATAAGGAAGGTGCAATATTTTTTATCAATACATGTTAAGAGTGATATTTCATTGTAATATTTTTTAAGAAGAAAATATATGTAATGATAGCTATTAATAAACTATTTTTTATGTTATCTAAGAATAGAAGAGAAGCCATGTAATTAGTTAATATATGTTATTATTTCTTATGGTAACGTCTATCATATAGTTTATATGTGGAATATATCCTTCAAACATCAGCTTTTTTACTATCTAATGTGCATAGTATTATAATAAAAAAATAGGATCAATCCATGTCTTGGATAATCACTTAACCATATATTTTTTTATGCATTAAGATGAAATCAAAAGGATTGGATTTCATTTTTGATATTCAAGAATATCTCATATTTTAGTTAAGTTGAAAATGGATGTTGGGGTTTTGAAAAATGAAATATATTATAGGGTATGGAAATGTGATACTTTTTATCTAGAAAGATAGAGTTTTATGAAATAAAAAATTTATATATCACAACTTTATGAATTTTATAATCCTTTATGATATTTTTTATGTCCATATTACATTTCAGTTGGTGGATTTGGAAAATGTCAATGTTATATCTTTTTATCTTATCATAGTAATTCTTGGCACCTTCATTAATATTTAATAAACACATAGGTTTTTTTAGAACTACCTTTAATAATTTATTTTTATGATTAGAAATATTAAAATTAAAATATATTATATGTTATCCTCCATAGTATAATTAAAGTATAAGAATGTTATTTTAAAAACCATAAGATCATCTACTTTTTGAGTTATGGAAATCTTATAGGCAGAAGAATAAAATTATATTAGAAATATGATTGTTCTTTTGAATAATTATCCTTAAAAAATTTATTTAAATCAAAATGATAAAACTGTGATATTCTTTATGGGTCAAACGTCATGATAAAACATATGATCATGATCCATGTTGAGATCAAGTAAGTACTAGCTGAGGACTATGAAAAAAAAATGTAGTTCCATAAAAAATAATTAAGTACCAAATCACTTTTCTTCATTGAAAATATATTGAAAAACAAAAGTATATTTTTTTGAAAATATATAAATTAGAAGGATGAAATTGTTAAACTAAATACCATAAGATGGAGAAAAGATGTGTCTTAATCCATCTTTATAAGAGGAGGATATACAAGATGAGTTAATCCACCGAGAATCCGTGAGATTTCTACAACTATTATGGTAAAAATATTCATGGAATATTATTTGAATATAAATAACATTAAATAAAAAAATAAAAAGGCTTAGGGTGCTGAGAATTCCTTAATAGAGAAACAGTACAATAATATATCAGTGAAGAACCATAAAGAATGAGAAATACTACAGTTGAGTGATATGAAATGAAGAAAAAAATAATCTTATTGAGTCTGTCTATTTGTTCATATACTCATTTGTGATCATACATCAAAATGATCATTTTGATTATTCTGGTTGATGTAAGATTACAAAATTTGGTTCTAGAAAATATACTAGTTCAAATTCATATCCTTTATGAAGTTATATTTGATATTAATAAAGTGTGTATTT
The DNA here is from genome assembly GCA_963277665.1 of Viscum album. Taxonomy (NCBI): domain Eukaryota; kingdom Viridiplantae; phylum Streptophyta; class Magnoliopsida; order Santalales; family Viscaceae; genus Viscum; species Viscum album. The sequence goes on along the minus strand of OY728130.1, from coordinate 2,014,314,118 downwards.
ATATGGGATAATAAATACATGTCCCAAGGGACAAATACATCTGCAAGGGGTAAAATATCATTAAAAACATTCTTTGTATTTATTGTTTTTTCATCAGCAAGTAACTTAAGAGTGAGGTGTTAAATAAGTATGAGATATAATAGTTTTGAAATTATTGTACACACTAATTCATTCTACCTCTTAGTATGTATCACACTTCAGGTGAGTTAACACAAGGGTTATCAACTTTTGAAGATATTTTGGTTTTATGAATATTTATATTAATCATGAATATATTAACACAGTGAATAAAAAATGTGTTTCCAGTTTTTATGGAAAAAATAAATTTTTTAGAAGGGGTGAATGCTACCATAAATACTATTTTGGGTATATTTATTGTTGATATTATAATTAGAAGTTTTGGTCTTATTGTAGATAGTTATGTGATGAAATAGGTTCATATAAAGAACATTGATATTGAAAATCATGAAAGTAAAACAAATCTTTAACTTACATAAAAAACTAATTCTTAGAGGAGATAAGAATGAAGACAATAAAAGGAATATTGGATATAAGATACCCTCATACCAAGACACCAATATCTAGTTCTAAATATATATTAAATAAACACTGGATTTGGGAAAAACTAAATAAAACTAATATTATCCACCTATAATGAAAATATCAATAATTAACATTGTGTCACTTACATCCCCAAGGACATTTATGTTTAGGGTTTTATAGAATTAGTAAAACCCTTTACATAACAAAAACCATGTCTTTGCTTAAATTTTAGAAATTTTTACTATTATACCAAGTTATTATTATTTCATTAGAAGGATTAAAAATAATATATATCATTATCCATAAAAGATATCCTTCTATTCAAATATTACATAATATCATTCTTAAAAACATGGGGAAATTGGAATATATGAAGGGGTGAAGTCAAATGTGAAGGGTAAACATTAGAGATATAAATAAATGATCATATATAAGACTATTATATGAATAAGGGAATGTGATCCTAATCATAATATAAAAATTTACTACCAAAACAATCATATATCATTAATTAATAGTTAGGGAAAAATAATGTTTCATAACAAAATAAATAAATCATAACTCTACGGAGTCATAAATAATAAAACTTGATCTACAGGAACATACACATAGAAAATGGAATAAGTTCGTTGTATATAAATATGGATAAAAATTATTTCCATAGTTAAGAACCATTTTTAGGACTATCTTAGTTGAAAATGTACTATAATGCATTAGATACACTTACTATTCCAAAATTTCATTAGTCAAGGCCCACTAAAAAAACTATCAATGGGGGTAGAGTTCATAGTGGATTGGACCCACTACCCATTTCATTCATTTCCTTCGTCAAGGATCACCTATAATAATATCATATTCAATATATTCCCATAATAAACTAGGTTCACTCGCATTAAATTTCATAATACCTCATGATATGCTAATATTTACCCAATGCATTGGAGGGAAAGAAAATTCTAGTCCAACCCATCAAATAATTAAAACCATACATATGGGTAAAATAAGATCATAAAAAACATTCATCAAAGCATATACAATTGAAAAAATTGTTTTCATAAATATTTCATAATTTCTTAATTAATTCATGGTAAAGAATTTAGTTTCATCATAACTCCCTCAAAACATCACAATTTCAGCCTGAATTAATTAACACGTGAACATAGGTTTCATGTAAATTTCTTAAAAAAACATGATTATAATATATCAAGAGAAAAATATGGTTGGTATCATAAGATCATAACCACATTGAAGTATAAAAATACTTAAATGATGTAAACATATATGTCAAATATCTTTACAAGTCCAATTGAAAATTTCATGAAAATAAAGAAAATAAATTTTTTTGTTTCATTATCATTTATAAATAATACATCTATGAATATTTTGGAAAATATTTTCTAATTAAATAATATTGAAATATTTAAAAATAATATTCAATCAAAATAATAGTCTTTGTGTGGGGAATATTCATTCATGTTATATATGTTTGAAGGGAAATTTATTTTCACAGTTTTGTAAAAATACAAAATTGACTTACTAAGAAAACTTTTTAAAAAATACATTTGAAAAAATTGAAAATAAATTCATAGGTATAATAATAACTCATTTAAAACATTTAAGGTATATGTATACACTTTAATAAATTTTTTTATTAAGCTGGATATGGAAGATAAATATTCCTAACCCAAATGATGAAATTAGGTTGTATTATCATAAAAACCCATTTCTTGATCTTTTTAGGTACCAAAGAGAGGAAAATGGTAAATATATATTAAAATATTAGAAAAAAAATTTGAATTAAAATATATGGGGTTTAAATGATATCGATCATATAATTTACCTTAATGAATTTTTAATATAGAAAACACTAAATATAAATGACATTGTAACATAAATCCCTTACATCTTTAGTAACTTTTGAATCAAAAACCATTAGAATGAAATAAATTTAAATTTAAATTTAGATATCATTCATATAAAGAAATTAGTTATATAATTTTATCCATTTATATATTACTACACCCTAAATAGGGTAGGTTCAATCATTATATTGATTTTAAAAACGAATCTTAATTGATTCTGGATCTTGTTCTCTAACCCCGAGGAACATTTCAATTCATCTAAATTTTCCCTATTAATGAGTCATGAAAGAAGTAAATGACAATAGGGATTTTACTTGGTTCAACGAAACTATTCTACTTCTAGTGATTATTCATGATAATTCTCTTTTCTACCAGAAACATATAATGAACGTGGTTTTATAGGAACATATTTGGATAAGTCTCACTATAAACCATGGTTAGTTATAATAAAAATATAAAAATATCACTAATCTAAAAATTAGGGACTCACTACTTCTCACAATGGTGCCCGTTTTTTCAACTATGGATAATATAAATCTTCACCATTAATGGTTTTTCTCTTCAGTATATTAGTTTCTAAGATTACAGAGAGATAATGAGGATCATTTAGTAACAACTTCTTTGACCATCAACCTTCTTGTTATAATCCATAATGTATATCTATTCATATACCATTTTAGTTCTAAATTAAATTCTATAGATGTGTTGATCATATCTAATTCTAATCTCTAATACCCCCATCAATATATATTTCATAATTTCAACGAATTCAGGAATTAAGGCCCTAAAAAACAAATCAAAAGAGTCTTTAAATTGATTAATAATAATATAATAAAGGCTTAAGGTTTTCTGAAATGTATTTTTTTGATCTATTTAATTATGAAAAAAATTGGTTTCATAATTATGTAGTGACAAAAACTTGGAAATTTTTTCTCAAAATTCTAACCACCATGATCATATCCTCTTTTATTATGACATTTCAGATTAGAACATTTCCTCTAAACCCCAACCTTTAAAACCAATATAGAGATAATCTTCATGGATTGTAAGTTAACACCAATACTTCCATTACTTTCTCCATTGTCAAGGATAACTCTCTATTTCACAAAGAGTGAATCATATTTCCCAAAACCAATTGAAATTATGTGGTCTTTACTATGTTAATCTTCTTAAACAGAAGGCATTTGATGAAGAAAAAATTATAAACCATGAATTATTCTCCATGTCCTAGTGAAAAACTATTTTACAGTTATACCTCTACCATGAACATTACCTTAAGTCAAAAAACGATCACCTATCGATGTATCATTTAAAAAATTCCCATCAACTGTGGCTTCCCCTTTCCATGACATGGTCATATCCATTTTGATGTATTGTTTCCCCAAACTAGATAAAATATTTCCTTTAAATTATTTTGAAATTTACATCATCAAAATTGTATACAAACAATTAACAAAATTGTTATAAGGGGTCTTTCCTAATATGTTTCCCGTTTTGAATTTGTTGAAAAACATATGGAACTCTGATAACAGATTCAAAAACCTTTGAAAATACTCATTCAATATGTGTATCAATGATCCACCAATCAAAAATTCAAAGTTCACATGTGAAACTCAGGGTGGGTGAAACAATAATTTTATAATAATTTTTTTACTGTCACATAACATGAAATTTTTTGACAAACCAACATCTCTCCCATAGAATTTTTATAGATTCACTCTCCCCCTTTTTCACTTCTCCCCCATTCAGACACACTTTGAAATTTCATCCACATTGGAAATAAACCCAAGTTGGATTTTTTTTGAAATGATCACATTTTGTGGTTATAAATAGAATAACTAGAGGTGAAAAAAAAACATTGTTCATGAGAGAGACCACATGGATTGGGGGCTCTATCCCAGAACCAATTAAGTGGAAAAATGTGGTTGGACATCAAAAGTTAATTGATTCTTCTAAAACACCACATTTCGTAATTCTTTTTCCATGATGTCTTCTATATAATTAAATATTGATACGTACTATAATATCAAAATTCCTTACTCTTATATAAGACACCACATTATGATATTTCATCTCAATTTTCTTGGCCTATGAATTTTGAATACAATTTATGGTTGGTTTATGTCAGTCTAGTTTTTACACATAGATGGAATAAGAGATATTACTTCAATTCAAACATCATCAAGATTCTGTTTCATCCAAAGAATTTGACTTCATACCATATTTTTTTATAGTATACTCAGTCTATGTGGTGCTTAAGGATATATAATTTTTTTTTACTTTTCCATTATATGCAGAAAATCTAAAGATAGAATTCACTAATTAATGCATGCCTTCTCAAACATCAACTGAACTATATAAATCTAAATTTGTAAATCTTATAAAATTATAATTTGAATCATTGGGATATAAGAACCCATAACCCATCATGTAATAGATATATAATTGATTTTTTCCTTAGATATTGGGGGGATTCAACACTTATCACTCTAAAATTAAGTGTCTAGAAAGAGGGAAAATAAAATTTATGGTCTAGAGAAAGTCAAATAAAGTATAATCCAATTGATTTTTTGATACATAAAAGATTTTTATATATTAAAAATTTATTAATTTTAATCCTGTATATGATGGAGTTTACATAGGCCTTGAATCATCCATTTAAAATATTAAAAAATCCTCCTTGGAATTTTTATTTTGGGTGAAAAATATTCCATTGATTCTCTGAATTGTATAAAAGATAAGGGAAAAAGATAATTCACTAATTAGAGACATCTTGAATTTGAACTCTGTGAGAGAGAAAAACACTTGAATATCTATTCATCAGTGACTCCAAAAATTATGTCATTGACATAGATAGGAACCATAAAATAATTATCATTGTCCTTATTTATGTAGATATAATTATTAATCCAACCTTTAAAAATACTTATATTCATTAGACATTGATCTAATATAGAATACCATGACCTTGGTTCTTTTTAAAGTCCATAATGAGCCTTATCTAATTATACAAATTTACCATCATTTTTATTAATGATAAACCCATCTGATTGGAAAATGTATACTTCTTCCACAAGGAATCAATTCATAATTGTTGATATGATATCTATTTGATAATCATTGAATTTTTTTTAAAGTACCATGGATAAGAAAAACCAAATGGATTCATGTTGTCTTATAGGTGAAAATGTCCCATCAACATAAATTACTTTAATTTTATAATATCCATTTCACCTAAGTCATTATTTGTTCCAAATCACTTTAGTATATTCATTAATCATATTTTAGAACACCCACTAGGTTTTGATAACATTTTTTTTCACCTGGCCTTAAATACCTTCCCATGTATCATTATTCAATATTTTATCAAGATATTCATTTACATCCTTGACCAAACATTCATCACTTTTATCCTTTTTAATTTATTTTAGTTTTATTAAATATAATAATGATACCTAAGTCTATGCCTTAATTCTTCTAGTTTAAATTACAGTTATCTGATCTCCACCAATTTCTCCTTTAATGATATTATCCCTAATCATTTGTCAAATTTAACTTACTATATTTTATGCATCATATTCCCAATAAGATAAATTTTCATAATTTTCATTAGGCCTCAAACACCCTAGATCCATGTGCTTTATCTTCACCTTCTTATTCAAAAAAATGTAGTTCAATATGTAATATATATCATATGAGGTTTTCATTTACTGACTTTTTACCACCACAACATTATTTATCTCAATCATTTTTTGTGTTTCTTATTGTATTACTAGTAGGGTTTTATCTTTGGTGAATATCTATTAAATTATCATTCATCACCCTGATCAAAAAACTATTTACTCTTTCTTGTTGTGAAGAAAATAGTTACTTGGAATCTTTTGTATGTACATGAGTGAAGGATAACTTCCATAACTGATTTTATATAGAATTATTCATTTTTCTAGGCACATAAAAGCTTTATTTCAAATATACCCAACTATAAGAACAACTTCATTACAATACCATTCGAGAAGTAACGTGTCTAAAATTGTTTTATGGTCCATGTTCATTATAATATGATTTAATTATTTTAATACCCCATTTTGTTGGCGTTTTATAACCATGGAAACCTGATTTCGAAGTCCATATTATTCAAAATATTACTAGACTTGATTATTAGTGAATGTTATTCCACATTCAATTTAGAACTTCTAAATCTTTAAACCAAGCATATTTTCACCCCCACTAGTAATAAGTGATACATTGTTTTACATTAGACCTATGTGTTATGTCTATAATATATAACATTATATTGAATTAATTGAAAAGAACACATAATAATCTTTTCCATATTTAGATTTGGGTGAGATTGGATCATATACATCCATGTTCTATAGCTCAAGAAACCTTGATACTTTTAATTTCTTTGAATTGTGATTATTTTGAATGATCTTACCTTTTTTTCTTGAATCACACATGTTTGTGTAATAACATGTGAGATGAGAAAGGTAACTTTACCTACCACTCTTTTAAATCTTCTAATGTTTTTTTGGCTCAATGTGAAAAGTCTCTTATGCCATATCATTTTCCCACCCCTTTGGAAAACAAACCCAATTTTGTCTCTCCAATATGTTATAAATTTCTATTGGTTGTCATTCTATGAATAATAATTGAATCATACTTAGCATTAATAATAAATATATTTTTTAAACTCAATTACATTCCCAAAGTGAGAAAACTAGATAAAACTAGGATGGTTGCGACTTATCTTTTCAAAAGAAAAGAACATGAGCTAACCAGAGAAATTTTACTCTAATTTTTTATTTTCAAGATCCAATAATCTTAGAAATCACATCATTACTAAAAAAATCACCCCATATTTTTTATTCTTAATAATAAAAATGATGTCATCATTTTTGATGTAATACACAATCTAATATCTACAAACATGACTTTTCCATTTCATTCCCTTAAATTTAAGCAAAAATATATTTTACAGAAGATCATTTCTTTACCCATGTTGTAAATAAATTTATCTCCTCAACATATATACTTGTGATCTCTTCTTATTCATAAAGTAATGAAAATTACTCTTGAATTTCAATCATTTTGTTTTAATATTCCATCATTTTATTTCATCCTCTTCAAGTCATTATTACTACCCTTTGTCTCCCTCTTGATGAAAAAGTGATTTATTTATAACCTAATACTTAAAAGCAACATCAATATACAATAAAATAAAAAATATTTAGAAATTATAATTTGTAATTTATATTTCAGTTTTCCAAGAAATGTTTCCTGCATATAAAGAAAACATTTTAAGTGTTTCCTTACATTCCACAAACAAAATATCTGACCATTGATGTAAATGTATTTATATTAGCCACATTATCAATAGACTTTTTGTTTATATGAATATTTACATTCATTCCAGAAGTTTATGGTTGTGGTTTAGAAACAATACCAAATATATTCTTCCCTACTTCAGGATCCACCTCAAATTTTCCTTATTCATTGAATCATAATACTTGAAGAATAGTTCTATGATATTTCTCATAAATCCCTTAATCTAGACTTGATGAGGTTATATTATATTTTAATATATTCATACTAGGTGTCAATAGTATTTCTTGATCTTCCCATTTCTGACCCAGTTCATAAATTCTTCTTTGATCCACTCAATCCTTTTAACTCTATGTTTGATATTTTTTATAAAACATAAAAGATTGATGTTTTTTTCTTATAATTTAGAATTCTATTCAATTAATGTTCCAAAATTTCTAGGCATTTCAGATTTTTTTAATCTCATATATAAGCTCTATATTTTCATCTTATTTTTATTGCATTTAGATCTTGGAATCATTCACAATTTCATTGGCATCTTTTTATTTTATCTCAAAACATCAATTTATTCAAGGGATTACTCAAGTTATTCTTGGAGATCAACTCTACCAAAAAAATCCTTTATTATTATATTCAATATCATCATATTTTTGTTTATTTAAAATATTCATCAACACATCATCCTCTTTGAAGTATTTTAATCCATTTGTTTCACTTATTCAAGAACAATTTTCTTATTTAGAAAGAAAATGTATATATTTTAAGGATCTCTATTACTAGTTCTTTTCTACCTCTCCATCACTTGTTACCTTCTTCAGAAGATAATATTCCTTATCTTCTTCTTTATGGTATATAGTAAAGTTATCCATAAAATTTTACACATTTATATATATGAAGAAATATCCTGTAAGATTAGCTTTAAACATCTCTATTCCTCTTTTTAAAATTTGTAAAAAAATGACATAACCTCAAAATATTCATAATTTTCATGAATTTATTTTATTGATATAATTTTTATGGAATTAAAATCCACATGTTTGGAACTATTATTTTTTCCTGAATCGGTGTCTTTATTTTAAATTTTAATAGTTATTAGAGTACTATTCCAACGTTCAATTTTTATTTCTTTTGGTGTCATAATATTTTAGACTTAACTATTTTTCATTTAAATGATGAGGTATTATTCTCATGGTTATCTTCATAATCTTCTTATCTTTGAGATCTATATCTATTCCTCACATGTCCCTAATAAGAATATTTAGATGATCAAAAAATGCATCAACCAAATAACATGAAATCATTACCAAATATTTTATATTGGTTCTATAAATCCTAATAAATATAATCCAGAACCTTTTAATATCCTTCCTAAATATTAAAAACATTTTCCCACATAATATGAGTGGTTTTACTCTACAATAGATTCATTAAAACGTTTTTTCTAGTGTAATTACCGAGGAATTTATGGATTTGGAATCTACATCCCTTTCATTATGATCTTACATCATCAAGACCCCACAATCTATGTTAGTAGTTATTCAACAAATGTGAATTTTATAGATCTCCATTCCCAAATAACTAAAATAATATTGCATTTGGATGTTACAAAACTAGAAAATATTACCATTAAAGATTGCAACACCTTTATTGATGAAAATTATTACCTTGCTACTAGAGAATGAAATAAAAATGAAATAAAAAAAATCCCCGCTCATACCACTTTTTTGTCCCTTATCTAGCTTTACACACTGGGGGGGTGGGGTGAATCAGGATATAGAAGATAAAAAATATGACTCCTTTATTATAGATCTTCTTTTATCACCTTGGGGAACACATATATTTCTCACCCTTTTTCACCTCAACATGTGATGTAAGAAATAAATTACACAAGGGATTTTACTTGGTTCATCAATACTGGGATATATCCATGGATAATTCATGATAATTTTTCTCTTTACTATGAACACTATGATCTCATTTATTTATAAGAATATATTTGTTGAAATATAATTGTCCCTCATATTTTAGTTCAAAAAATATTTGAAAAGATCACATCTCTCTAAATTAGGGAACTCACTACTCAATATGAGGATGTATTTATTTGATCACCTGATGATAATGAAAATATCCAATATGAATGGGGTTTCTTATTAGAACATGAATTATGAAACTTTATGTGATTGAATAATGCTCATATAATAACACCTTATTAGACATCCAACATTCCTGATGCAACACATAATCTTCATATATTCTTATACACTTTCAATTTGACATTTTGTTGTAGAATTTTCTCAACTCTATCTTTATCTTATTTAAAACCACTCGTTTATGTGTATTCCATCATGTTTAAGAATTAATGAATTAAGGCCATTAAAAATGACCAAACACCTCCATAAATATCAAGTTACAACTACCATAATGGCCCAAGTGTTATTGAAACATACCTCCCTAGATCTTCAAAATTGACAGCCAAAATAGGTTACACCACATCATGGTGAAAAAACATTTTTATTTTCCCTAAACGCACCACCACTATGACTATAGCCTCCTATTTATAGAGAACTTGGACCTGCATATTTTATATGACCCAGGACATCAAAAAAATCCACAGAGGGACTCCCCATTACTAATTGGTGAAAACCAAGACCTACACACCATTATCATTCCTATATGAGAGATATCACGTCTCACAAGGATACATAATCATCACCATGCTATGTGAAATAGCTTATATTCACCCATGTTTTCTACCTTTAATTGAAGTAATTTGATGAAGAACAAATGATAAACAAATAATTACTCTCCATTGATGGGTTATTTATTTTTCCATTTTCCCCACCATAGAATGTACAATGACTTTCACTGTGATTAGATAGTTTGGTTGTAATTCAACCCTTCCTATCAACCATTTCATGGTCCTATCACTTTTGAAGTCCTCCTTTACCAGACATGAGAAACTTCTTACTTCTACATCTTATGAAGCATCCTTCATAACATATGTTAATAAAAAAACACAAGAAACATTAATATTGTTTTTATAACATATATTTTATAAAATTTATGTATATACATCATATAAACACAAGTAGGTTCATAAAAAAACTTTCTCAATCAAACCACATTTTGAAGAAGAACCCTTACCTCAAGTCCGCACATTCTTTATATGTTATCTTAATATTACTTAAAATAAATTTGTATTTTTTATAAATTTATACAAGAACCATATATATACAAATTATACCATGTATTATTCACTTATTACATATTATCATGGATTTATTAATATTTCATCATCCAAATCATTATTCATGTGTTAATTGTTTCATTTTTCCTGGATGTTTTATATCAATGTTATGATCATTTCACCTTGTCCATTATTTCATCATATCAAGAATAATAATTATATCATAATTATTAAATTTATTTAATATATAAACTATTATAAATATTCATGTAAGGTGGTGATGAAAAATGATTTACATCAAGTTTTGTAGATGATTTCCCATATATACTCACAAGAAATATTTCTAATTTCCAATGGATAGAAAAAAATTAATAGTATTTAATATTTCAAGAATAATTATTATATCATAAATATATTATATATTCATTTAATACATCTATATAACCATTTGTGAGAGACATTTATAAATGATAAAACACATCACTTCATTGAGGTGGTAGTCCCCATATACACATGATCAATGTTTTCAATTACATATGATGGAAAATTCTATGAAAATATGTTGGGAAACTAACAAAATAAAATTTCATTACAGTAAATGTAATTATATTATTATTTTAATATGGATATATAAGATTTTAATGAGGTTAGTAAAGAAAGAAACATGAACTAGACTACTAAATAAAATTACCACTTTTCAGTTATCTTTATTTGGTTAAAACATTTAGACTTTTTGAGATGTTATTTTAGTAATTCCATGATTTATTGGTTTTAGAAAGGAAGAATGAAATGTTATTTGGGAAGATCATGGTTGATCTTAAATGGAAGCAGTCGGGATATTTGTATCACTCAGTGGGGAAGGGTGAATCAGTGACACATTTCATTTTTTGTTTCTTGAAATTTAATCAACCCTCACCTCCAATTATATATTATATTACCTATTGAAAACAATTCAACACACATCCATAATAACAAAATTATTTATATGGTTCACTATTCAATATCAATTGCTACATCCTAGGTCTGGTATGAAAATGATCCAATATGACACAATGAACTAGAAAATAATCATAGATTACAACGACAAGGATACACCATTTCACCCATGTAGCACTATTTTAAACATTCAAATAGTGTATGTGTATCCTCTTAGCACAAATAGGTTCAATAAATTTGTAGAAAATATCATGTAAACTATTATTGTTTCAATTCCACAAATATATTCAATTGAGAATATGTTTTATATTTCTTACCTAGAAGATGGCAAGATCTTCTATGACTATGTTAAGGAAAACTCAGAAAAAATTTCCCTTCCAATTTTCCCAATCCAATTCATTGGAGTTTGATTCTACCCGATACTATTCTCCTCAGTATGTTTATTCTCAGTACAATTATCTTAGACCCATTCTTCTATGTCTGATTATTCCCAATAAGATTGCTCAATATGAGTGGATATAACACTAGTTGGTTATGATAGACAAAAAACTTGAACATTTTCCTCATATCATAAACCCAGCATTGAAAATCCATATTCAGATTAAACCAACTCGATATGATGATGGACCAAATTCAATTGAATAGAGGAATATAACTATTAGCCTATTATGATAATAATTGAATACGATGATCAACTGAATAAAATGTTGTGATCTTGTCTCTTCTATTTTATTCCAATCCATCAAAACTTATTCAACACATGTGAATAAAAAAACATCTTATTCTCTCTACAATCAAACCCAAATATTCCCTCACTTTAATGATGAATATTACATCAATCAAAAAAATTTCAATGTAGTATTTAAATTTTATAGGTGACCCATTAACATTTTATAAGTTATTCCAAAATAATTCCTACTCAATCAAATTCACCCAAATATCAACTTCATATAAAATATTGAGTCTATTTTTACATTGAAAACAATTCTTTAATCTTCATGATTCTTCTAATAACGAACTGAAATGTAAATTTTTTATTTCAAACACTTTTAGGAAAAGTGGAACACCATGAGTCACTTTGGGGGAAAGTGATAAACCAAAAAAAATCACAACCGACACCAACCATAAACCAAGAGAACGGAAATAGACAACAAGCCCATATCGTCACAACACTACCAATCATAATATCTACACTCATCACCACACCCAACAATGAAGGCCTCCTCTAAAAAGGATGATTCCATGTTAGAAGATAGATTATACTACCTCAAGAGATTATCACCTTGGTCCCAACTCCTCATTTGATCTAGTGAGAGCTTCCCTGGACATGTTTTCTTCGACAAGCTATCTTTTTTGAAAGCAAGGATCACCCCGCAGTCCCACTTAGATGCAACTCTAGTAATCACAAGTTGTAGAAAACACAAATAATCCTTCAATGTTTTTCTTCTTGGGGTAGCCGAAAACATTCTTTCATCCTCAATAGTCCTATATTCCCCACCTTGTACAATATCACTAAAGGACTAGTTTCCCAAGTCACATAAGTTTTCTTTATCACCCCCCAAAAATATATCGCCTCTTGTCAAGGCAGTTCTTTGAAGCAGGTTCCTTGAACCCCTTTCCATTCCCCCTCCTCTGGTCAGGTGTGTTACAATCAATCACCGAAGTACACTTAACCGTAGTTCTATTTTCTTTAATTCTCTCTCCCCCCTCACCCTCAACCACTATCCTTAGTTCCTCAACTTTGCCTTATAGTTTCTTAAAATTTGTGTTAGAAGGCACCTCTGAAGCCATCGAGGTCTCCTTATGACCCCAACCAACATCAAGGTGGTTCCCCTGGTATCCCCCATCAACTTCTCTAGTTTCCACAGGATCAATGCTCAAACTTGCTTTTGATAGACCATCGAACGTGTTACTCAGCTAAGGAAAAGACCTATCCAAATGGGCAGGTTCCCCAACTTTCTTAGTTTTGACTGTACTAGACACAACGAACGCAGAAAAAACCCCCTCTCCTTCCACAAGTATCACTCTAGCCTCCACAGCTCCATTCCTACGTTGTTTTACCTATTCCTCCACAGCAATCGGGTTGACATCGTTATGTAAACATGGCCTAGGAGGACCCTCCAAATCATGTCTCATCATCCTAAACATTTAGGAAACATTTGGGTTGTCTTTGAACTTCCTAAATTACATTGAAACAGGACCATGAACACTCCCATCAAACCCCATGCGAATACCCTTTATGCATTCATGCTCTAAAAGACACGGTGATTGAAGACCCCCACCGTAGCCATCAGAACAAAAATCCCCCTGATCCAAACCCACTCCCCCATTAACCACTATAGTTTTATAAATAAATAGATACCACTAATATTTTAGGAATTTGATTCTCTATATAAATTGAATTTAATTATCCCTTTCAAAGTCAAGCTCCCCCTTGACAATATAATCAATAAATCCTTTATCTCTGATCTCAAACCAATTCTCAATATTTCACCATTTACCTTGACCCATTTGAAAAAAACTATATTAAAATAAAATAATGTAATATAACTCTTAACTCACTTGATTAATACATTTAGAAATAAATCAGTGTTTATATATATTACTTTATAAAATCATTCATTCATATCAAATGATTGACTGCATTGTTTATCAGTCATTGGTATTATTATTTTAATTTTATTTTTCTCAATTCATTTTCTATTAGTCTTTATTAAAAAATTTATACTTGTGTATGAGGAAATTATGAGTACGATGGACTAGTGTTAACCGATTTCATCTTCATCAACCAACTTTCTCTCCAGCTCATCCTGAGTACAATTTTTCAAATTACAATATTTCTAGGTATGATTAACCTGGATAGAATCATTCTTGGTATGATTGGCCTGGATATGATCATCCTAATAACAATTATCCTAGATGTGATCCTTCTAGGTATGATCATTTTTATTATGATTTCATCAGTATCCTTATTCGTCTTTTTCCACCAAAATATGACAAATCTGGGTAAGATCCAGAACAACACATTCCCCCTTTATTTTATGAATCTTGAATCATAAGTTTCACAACATACATATGATTTATGGGAAATAAATATCAATAAATAATCATCACTTTAAGTAATCATAGTCATGCATACTTTGATTCTTTATCAGAATAATCACTTCATTCATACCTTCTTCAGAGTGAATCTGATGACCATTTACTTCCATCGTGATGCATCCTCAATTCAACCATTTAATTCTAGACCCAGTGTGAATATTATCATTTAATCAATATGATCTTCTCCCATTCTGGACACAAGGTGATTCTGACCAGATCCTTTTCCCTCTAGCATCTTCTTTTGATTACATTGAACTTTTCTTAAACAATGTGATTCTGATTATTTTGAAAACAAACATCAATAAGATATTAAACAAATACATATTTAGGTGATTTTATTCAAAAAAATTCATTTGAAACAAAATAAAACACATGAAAACAAAGATCTGCATCTTTATCTTGGTCCTAACAATCTCACCCTTTGGAAATTTTTATCAACCATGTTTAATAAATCACTGAACTTTTTTTTTGTCAAGAGGAGGAATACATATCAACAATGCAAAGCCAACGAGAGAAAACTAATTATTGGAAACAAGAATCATTGATAGAAAAACCATGCTATCCAACATTAGTGATTTTGAATCCCATCTGAATACTTCTCATATTTTCTCCTTTCCTAGAGAACCATACAATATGTTTCCTCCAACCACCCCAATTTTTTTTAGAAATGTTCACACACTTACAATGTAGAATTCACATCTTACACACAACTCATTTTTTTATATAAAATACATTGATTTATGAAATAATTCTCCCCATTAATAATAAAATCCAATGGTAAGATGAGAGAGTGGAGAAAAAACATCCCTAAACCTTGATGAGAATGTGGTCCGACACCTATGATCAAATTCAATTTAGAAAATGATTCATTCGATAATGATTTTTTTGAAAATGTCAGCAAGTTGTTCCAATGCTAGAACCTCTTCCATATTCAATTCATTATTATAAACATTCCATTTGATGATATTTTCATTTATATCAATATTGTTTGAATGAAAATGTTAAACTTGATTCCTAGTGAGATTGATTGTACTTTGATTATCACAACCCAAGAGAAAGGGTATCGTCACTTCTATAAGTATGTATTCCAATTTAGTTTTCTTCAGCATAAGTTGAGTAATGGATTTAGTGGCAATAAAGTAATTATATTTAAACATACTAATAGTTACTGAATTCAATTTATTATAATTCTAATAAATATACTTCTCTATGAGAAATAATATTAATCTAGATGTGGTTCTTCTATCATCAATATTTCCTGCCCAATCATCATATGAATACCCAAAAAATTGAATACTATCTGAGATTCCATACCTGATTCTAAATTCTATTATGCATTTTATGTATTTGAGATTTATTTTTTCATCATGTAAATGTGAATATATTAGAGTACTATGAAACATTTCATATAAGGTAACAATATAAATAATGTCAGATCTTAAGGTAGTCAAATGAAAAAAATATCTAATTAGCTGTCAAAATTATTTATGATCAACTTCTATTACTTTTAGATCATTTGAAAAAAATTGTTCACCCTTATATCAGCAAGGAAACTATTTTTGAGTATTCGTTGTTGAACCTCTTATGAAGTTCCGTACAATAATTTTCATGAGAAATAAAATGAATTTCTTCCATTGATGCATCTGTAACACAAGAAAGTTTTTAATTTCCCCCCAGTATGAACATTTGAAATACCCATTTCATTATATTAAAAAACATATCACAACATATTTCAAAAATCCCAAAAAATATAATTTCATTAAAATAAACAATCACAAGGAGGGAATACTCTTGAATTTATCTGATGTAGAGATTGCTACCCGCCCTTCTTTTCTTGAAATTCAAATTCCTTGTGCTTGCATGTAATTTAGAGTACCATGACCATGGAGATTATTTTAGACCATACAAGGTATTCTAAAATCTTCATACATAACTTTCATCTTTCCCCACAAAAAATCCACAAGGGTTTTCAATGTAAAATTCCTTATCAAGCTCACAATTTAAGAATACAAATTTAGCAACCATATAAATTATCTTGTTAAATAATTGTACAGAAATAACAATTCAGATTATAACTATTTTTAATATCACCCAAATAGATATTGTTTCATAAAAATAAATAACATTAATTTATAAATACCCTTTTCATACCAATTATTATTTTTTATCACGTCAACTTTTTCATTCATCTTTTCTTCAAAAAAACACACTTTGTTCCAATAATGTTTTTATTTTATGGTTCATGTATGAGTTCCCATCTGTCAATCTTTTCAATTCAATAAAAATATTAATTAATGGCTTGGACCCATTCTAGATTCCCTAAATTTTCCCTTACATCATTCGACACTACTTTTAACTATAAAGTAGGTTGTGTAATAATATTTTTTGTTCTTCTTGTTTGATCCCTTTGATGTTTATTAACAGTTATATTCTAAGATTCCACTTGATTCATCAGCCTTGGATAATATTTAAAAATATATTCCTCATCACTATAAATAGTTGAGTATATTTATTGTTCTTGAGTATAAATACAATTGTATATATCTTTATTAGAATTGCTTTCTTCATGTTGCGGAAATTCCTTGTCCACCTGAGAAGGTTTTTCATTCTCTGATTTTTCAATTACATTCACATCAATTGAATAAAAAATTATTTATTTTAATTTTTTTATTCATATATATCCTCTTAGTAATGAAGTATAAATAATAAATATTCCATCCTCACCATTCTGCTCAAAATTTCCATAGTTTCCACCTTTTTTTCTATAATATATGGAATCCTGATAACTCTTAAGTGTTTCACGCTTACTGTTTTCCCAAAACACAATTCATATGGTGTCATTTCTGATTGAGGCCTCTAGAAAAAATAGTTCTATATATAAATAACAATTCTCTTGGGTAGCCTTCAGAAGTATTGAGAATGACTTTGTCCATGTAACATAGTTTATCCCATTTCCACTAAACTTATATTATTTATTTCAGCAACCCCATTTGGTTGAGGAGTGTATGGAGAACTATACTCATGATTATTTCCATTAAAATCTGGATAACTTTAAATTTACTAAATTATGTATTCAACATTATTATTATTTCTAAACATCTATACATAATACTAACATTCCTTCTAATATTTCTTTATGAAAATTTTAAACACTCTCAATGAACATGACTTCTATTTTATAAACATAACACAATTAATACGATTAAAATCATCAATGAAAGTGATTAAAAAATTCTATAAAATTTCACGTTTTTTATCATTGGCCTATTTATATCAAAATTAATCATATATAGGGGTTGTTTTGAACAAATATCTACATTATTATGCACTTATTTTGTAATATTTTCTCATTGAAAATTTGTGCAATAACAGTCTATTCTTCCTAAAATAAATGGAATGTATCAGATAATATATCTATTATATCACATGTTAATGTTTCTTTGAAACATGTGTACCACCTATTTATATCACAACTGATTCTCCTCCACCATAGTAGTGTAACATGTTTTTTGTATTTCACCAATCTGAATCAAATTTCCTTCTATACATTGGCCTCCTATACCATATTTCTACCTTATTAAAATTTCATAATAAAACCATATTTTTTTATGATAACTTTTTTATCCTCATCACATAACTGTGTTTCAACCACTAAATATGCAATTATTTCTTAGATTTTATATTTTCTTTCCAAATGATGGCTGAACCAGCACCTGTAATTTTCAAGTATTCTTCATTACCAAATGTCACTATTCTTTTATTGATGAATTTGACATTATTCAACAAATTTAAATCTCCTTTCATATGATAAGAGCACCCACATTCAATAATCTATGTTCGTTCTCCTTTTAAAGGATTCGACAATGTTTCAACAATAAGAGTTTTTCTTCATACATTTATTTCTTCACTTTTTGGCTAGAGAGATTGGTTAAGAAACTATTATTGTGTCGGTAATAAAAAAATACTTCAGAAATTTTTCTATGTTGATCACATATTTCACATATATTTTCTAATGGATAGAACCAATTTTCAATTTTTACTCTACCTTTCTTATGTTTCTTCAAAACACCTTCTTCGACATTAGTTTTGATGGAATTGAGACCCCCTCGACCTCATCCTTTTATAGCCTATAGAATAATATAAATTTCATGGTTTATCCAACCCATATTTTTTGTAGGTATAAATCCACCAAAATACCAGAAATAGCCATAGAATGAATATTTTCTACTAAAACATTTGTATTTATTGGAACTATTAATATTTTTCTCATCTACATTCTTCTCTTTATTTTATGAGCCACCAAATGTTCTATTATAAATTAGAGACTTCCTTTTCTTTTGTTCTTTATGAGAAACAGATTTGTTTAAATCATTTTTGGACTCATATTTTTTAAAAACATTTAACCCCTAGGGTACTTTGAGACTTCTTAATTCTTAAGTTTGTTTATCTTGGAAACATAAACGACTTTCCCAATGTTCTTATTTTAAAAAACAATTTCAACATAATTATCAGACATTAAAGATATATTTTATTGACCATTATCATTTTTCTCCTTTCAATAACTTTCAAAAACTTTAGTTATAGAGTTTTTTAAAGATTTACTTTTATTTTTATATCTAGAAAGTTTTTTTTAAAAAATTTCTAACTCTTTTTCTTTTTCATTCTACTTCAATTCTATATGATCGTTATGAATTATTTATTTTTCAAGATATTATTTTTTCAAATTATTAATCTTTTTTACTATATTTTCATTCTCATCATCAAAACAATATTTATTTCTTATTAAGTAACATTGATCTATATAATTTTTGTTCATTTAAAGTATTTTAATCTATCACATACATTATTTTAACTCTTCCTTAAAATAATTCTCAATAGAGTTTATTTCTATTCAGAAATACTGCTTTTGAATTCTTAATCATTTTTTGTTTCAATAAAAGTATTTTCAATACCATACTTATCTAAATTTTTTGATTCCAAACCACTATCTTCTTCTTCTTAATTTTCTGTTAAGAAACATATTTATTTATATTTTAATAACTTTCTTTCTTTCCTTATGGATTTTGATTTTTATTGCTCTTTATATTTCATTCATGATGTTTTTAGCTTTAATTATTCCTCATAATTATCTTATTCTTTCTTTCTTGGAGGAAAATTATCCACAAAGTAACCAACGCCTTCAAATTTAAAAAAATAAAGGGATGTTTCCCTTTGTATTTTTATGTAACTATTTTTATATTTTCAGAAAACAAGGATAAAATTTCATCTATTGTTTTACATACCTCATTTTTAGAGTATGATTCTCCAAATTCACCTTTAATAAGTATATCATTTGACTTCTATTTATTTTTAGACATCAATTAAATTTATCTATCAACATTTTTTCATTTCTTAGATTTCTACCTTATCATTTAATAAGTAATGATAGTGCTAGAAAAATCATCAAGAGATAATGTTTCCAAATATTTTTATACAAGTGAAGAAATTTTTTTATTAAACTTGTCGAGATGGATTCTCAAAATCTTTAAAAAAAATTAGAATCATCTAACTTTTTTACCAAGACATCTTATAATACTAAAAAAGTTATTTAACCAAGTAATAAAGTCCCCCAAAGATTTGAACTCACCCATATTCAAGTCTACATACTTCAATCTCTATATTTGACGTTTTGGATTCATTAATTTAATATTTCCTTTATATATGTTTTTAAATTTATCCTTGATACTTTAAGATATAGAAACACCTATATAACATAGGAATTAACTTTTAACAAGTGATGATAATATAGGATTCTTGGCCCTTCTTTCATTCTTGTGATCCTTGTTTTCAATAGATGGTAGATGGGTTTTATAATATAAAAGAAGACACCCATCTATTGTAGCTTCAATAAAATCATATCTAATATAAATAAGATAAGTTAACATTCAATATTTATTGACATGAAAATACTTTCAATAAAAATAAGAATACCTTTACTATTCAAATGATTCAAATTCTCAATCCATAAAGAATAAGAGAAGGGAACCTACTCTCTGATAAAACTTGAACGTACCTCATCAGGATATTTGTATCCCTGAGAGGAGGAGGAGGTGAATACATGATAATATATTTTTTTATGTTTCCACACAATTTAAATAGCCCTAGCCTCATATTAATGAATCATTTCCCTACTGAAAACAATTCAAACACACATCCATAGGAACATAAGGATTTATGAGGTTCATTATTCAACCAGAATAAAAATATCATTGGAATGCTATGTAAATGATAATATTCCACACAAACCACTAGGAAATTAATTCTTGGATCCCAATTAGTAGGATATACACTTTCACTCATGTACCACTATGTGAACAATTCAAATAGTGTGCATGCAGCCTCTTAGCACACACATGGTAAAACAATGTTTGTGTAAAAAATCATGTTACCTATGATTATTTTCAATTATGAAAAAGAATTAAATTGAAAAAACATATCTAATTTATCACCAAGGAGTTTGTAATAGCTTCTTGGACTTTGAAAAGGAAAACTCTATCTGATTTTCGTAGTCTATTTTTTGTAGTCCAGATCCTTAGAGTCCAGTACTCCCTGATACAATTCTTCTTAGTATGATTCTTCATGGTATGGTTCTATCGACCTGATTATTCTTAGTATGATTCTTCCTGGTGTGATTTCTTAGTACTAAATGATAAAACACTGGCTATGTATGATTGACACATATAAATTTTTTTCTTCAATATGGAAGTCCCAATACAAAAATCCCTGATCCGATTATTCTAGGCCAATGTGACGATCATCTGAATTTAATTGAAGAGATAAATATTTTAATTAGTTTAGTATGATAATAAATTAATATTTTGATAATCTGAAGAAGATATTATGATTTTATATCTTCACTTTCACTACATTATATCACAAATTTATCAATACAAGTCAATACATAAACTTATTCTTCTCTCTAAAAAATTAGAGCTTCTCTGTCCTCTATAATTAATAGTACACACATCTCCATTTATAGGTGACCACAAACGTTTTGGTGTGAATCCTAAAATATTTCATTCTCAATAAAAGTCACCAAAATCTCAAATTACCATAAAATATTGAGGGTATATTAAATTCTTCATATCTTCTGAACGCTTCTCGATTCTTCCACAATATTCCTCAATCTTTTTGTCTTCTTCATATCATTTTTATTTCATCAAAAAATGATTTTTATCAACTGAATGTAAATGTAGTAATAAGGAGATACCACTCTAATTTTTTGAATAATATTATCTATATTAATTGAATACAATTATTGTTTTGAATTTTAAGCTCTCACTTGATAGAATACTTGTTAAACATTTTCATATCATATCTCGATACACATATTACTATTTAACATTTTTTCTTGACCCACTTGAAAAAATAACATGAAAGGGAATAAAATAATTGAAATCTTTACCCACATAAAGAAGTAACTTGGAAACAAGTCAAAGTCAATATATCGTTTCCTTCATAAAATAATTCAACCATCTAAAATGGTTTACTACATTGTTGATTAGTCATTTTTTATTATGATTTTTATTAGCTTCTTCAAAATTAAGTTTTCATTATTCTTTATTGAAAAATATACTACCTTAGTGTGATGAAATGATGAATATGATGGACTAGTGGAAACACATTTGATTTTTAGCAACGAGATATCTATCTGACTCATCCTGAGTACGATTTTCTATATTATGATCTTTCAAATTATGATTTTCTTGGATATGATCATTTTAGGTACAATTGGTCTAGATAAGATCATTATAATAATGGTAATCGAGGATACAATCAATCTGGGTATGACCATTATGAGTATGATTTCTTTAGCATCCTTCTCCTTCTTTCCACTATAGATATGATTAATCTGGGTATGATCCGGAACAAATCTTTCCCCCTTTCTTCCATTAATTTTTCATCATATATTTCAAAAATGACTTATGATTTATAATAATTAGAAATCAACAAAGAATCATCACATTTAATTTCTTTTAGTCATTTATACTTTGATTATTATTCACAATAATCACTACTTATGACAACCCTGCTTTTATTACAAACATAAACATGATTTATTACATAAAACTTCACTGGGTACAACAAAGAAGATAGATAGGTTTAGTGTATTTTCGGATTAGGATCATTACATAAAAACATAAAACATGAAATACAACATCTTTATTGAAAACATCCTTTACATGACCACTACATTCCTTCGCACTTAGCATTGCATGGGATAACCTGACGACATGCATAAGAAAAGGGTGAGCTATAAAGCCCAGTAAGGGAGTAAATATGGAATAACATGAGGAGTACAATACATGTTATGAAATAGTCATATCAATAGAGCATAAGAGAAACATGAACATAAAGGCATGATAAAGCATGATAATTATAACATGGAAATGTGGCAACAACACTTAACATTGAATTAGCATGAGCCAAGGCTCATTGCACATGGAGCATGAGTAAACCCTCATTGCAGATGAAGCACGAGTAAAACCTTATTTCAATTGAATTAGAATGAGTCAACAATCATTGCACATGATGTATCATGATACTATACTTTACCCAATGTATTGGAGAATTATAAGGGCACACCCTTCTTGAACATTTCATTTCATGCATAAGTGTGCCACATGGATCATAAAACATGGATTCATAAAACATAATAATTTATTCCACGATAAAGGAATGTGGAATTAATACATGAAACTTTAAAATCAATAAGTAAATGTGCATAATGGTGAATACCCTTGATGTAGAAATGGGCATGGTATTCACTACACAATGACATTGGCTTAGAAAATCGGTGCGATTTTGGCAGCGTAACAGCGTGACATAAGAATTCATAAAAAATGATGATGAGAGAGAAGGGGTTCCTCATCATATTTATATTTAATTTACAGTAAGGAGTTCATATAGATACATGTCCCAACAATTGTAATGGAATTTATATTCATGATAAAAAATTATTGCATGAATATAATAGAGGAGAGAGAAGTTCCTTTCAGAATTTCGGCATAGTAACGGGTGTACATGGGATGCATTTAATGAGAGAGAAAGGGGCCTCCCATAATTCCTAAAATAAGAGGGCAGTATGGGGGAGGTTCAAAACCATACCAAAAAATTCATAATTGAAGTCAAAAGGGCAATACAACTTAAAGAAAATTGACAAAAATGAGAAAGGACGAAAAAAACCCTTACTTGAAAGTGTGCTTCCAATGGCTAGAGAGAGGCTTATGAGAGGCTTCATGGGAGCTTGTGGAACCTTGGGAGGATTCTAGATAGAGTAGGGCAGAGGATGGATGAACTAAAAAAGATTTTAGTGAGGAGGAAGTGGGAGCTTGGGTGGGTTTATATAGGAAAGGTGAGGGAAATCATTATTATTTTGGTTTGGGACCCCTTACATTAAATTAATATAAACCAAAAACCATTCCATGGTTTTTTCCCATGGTTTTTGGAAAATGGAAGATCAAATACATAATTTTATAATGACTATTTCCAAACATCTTAAAATAATAAGGTTTCTTATGTGGATGTGAGTCACACTCCGATGGAAATTAATTTAAAAAGGAAAAGTTTTGAATATATCTTGAGGGGTATATTAATGCTTTGAAATGTAAGCTAAACAAACCAAAAATCACATTTTTTTAATGATAAAACATATATTGGTCGAAAATAAGGATTATGGTATTTTATTACATCACCATTGGGTCATTATGATGTTATAAAACACATTATATATTTAAACAGTATTTAATTTTTACCCAAAAATTTGATTGTCTTAGAAAATTATGAAAAATTCACCGTTGGATAACTTCAACGTCCTGATTCCAGAAATGAAATTTATTTTATCTATAAAAATTACTAAATATGTTAATTTTCACTTTCAAAACAAAAACCGACATTTATAAAGAATTCATGGGTTTTGACAAAAATGGCTTTCAACCCTTAATAATTTTTTTTATTGCATTCATAAAATTATAAGATCATTTATATTTAATAAGAATTAATTTAATATTAATAATAATATTTTATTAAAATTTTATTTAATTGAAAAATCCCTTAATTTAATAAAATAGATTTCTTAATTAAATAATAACTAAAAACACCATTTTCACTTTAAAAACTATTTACAAAGTATCAACAATGACTATAAATTATATTCATTATTATGTACAAAAAAGTAATGTCCATGAACATAGTAATAATTATTTGTTACATAACCCCTTAAAACAACCGCATAAGACCTAAGGGTAAGGTGTGCGATGGTGACAAACTCTTGGGGTGGCTCGGATAACATCGCTTGAGTGGTAATTTCAATAAACCTCCACTTTTCCCGTAGACGGTCACGTTTGAGCTTGAAATATTGAAGCTCAGCTTGGGCCTGGTCAAGGGAAAATCCCAAAGACGCCACCTCTTTTCCGAGCTCCAAAAAATGGGCTTCGTATTAGGCAATTCTACTGGATGAGGCCATCACTTCCTTTGTCTGAGTAAAAGTGGGTTTGTTAAATCCTTATATTTATATTAATCATGTGATCATTATTCAACGACTATATTAACAATGGTCAAAATTCATAATATAAAACCAAAGAAGTTGACATCTTATAAAAACATTTTTCATAAAGAGACATTTAACTGGATCTAGAGGGATTTCCATTAATGAAACATTGGGTCGTTACAATATTCCCCGCTTAAGAAATTTCACCCTTGAAATTTTCCTTTTCCCACACTAAAACAAATGTGGGTAACTCAGCTTCATCATATCCTCCGATTCCCAAGTCGCTTCTTCAGACTTGTGGTTTCTCCACAACACCTTAATGAGGGGAATTGTCTTATTTCGTAGAACATTTTCTCTACGATCTATGATCTTCAGTGGTTGCTCTTCATAAGAAAGATCATCTTCCAATTTTACCACCTCGGAAGAGAGTACATGTGAAGGGTCTGGTATGTACTTCCTTAAGAGGGATACATGAAAGACATCATGCACCTTGTCCATGGTAGATAAAAGTTCTAGTCGATAGGCCACAACCCCAACACGATCAAGAACCTCGAAAGGGCCGATGTACCTTAGGCTCAACTTCCCTTTCTTTCCAAACCTCATGACCTTTATCCACAGTGATATGCGTAGAAACACCATGTATCCAACTTTAAAATCAGGGTCTCATCGACGATTATCTGCATAACTCTTCTGTCGAATTTGGGCTACCTTGATATGCTGCTGAATGGTTTTTACCTTCTCCACCATTTCCTCGACCATTTCTGGTCCATGCAGCTTACGTTCACCAACCTCATCTCAACATTCCGGTGTTCTGCACCTTCTCCCATACAGGGCTTCATATGGTGCCATTTGGATGCTCGAGTTGAAACTGTTATTATATGAGAACTCAACCAGAGGAAGATGCTGATCCCATCCTCCTTTAAAGTCCATTGAAAACGCTCTCAAAATATCCTCAAGTGTTTGGATAGTCCGCTCGGATTGGACATCAGTTTGAGGATGATAGGCCGTACTGAAGTTTAGTTCAGTATTTAGATCATGTTGAAGACTCTTCCAACACTTAGAGGTGAATCTTGGATCTCGGTCAGACACAATTGATAGTTGTACTCCATGTTCCTTACCACTTCCCTGATATATATCCATTCCAGTTGATCCAATGAGAAATCCTCCCGAATAACAATGAATTGTGCAGTCTTTGTAAGACGATCCACAACAACCCAGATTGCATTGTTGCCTTTGGATGTCCTTGGAAGTCTAATGACAAAGTCCATGGTGATGTTTTTCCATTTCCATTCTGGTATGGGAAATGGTTGCATCATCCCCTTAGAATTCTGCCTCTCTTCCTTCACTTGCTAACACACCAGGCACTTTGATGTATATTCACTGATCTCCTTCTTCATATTATCCCACCAAAAGTTTTCTTGGAGATCTCGATACATCTTTGTGCTCCCTGGGTGAATATAGAAATTTGAACTATGTGCATCATCCAAGAGTTCCTTCTTCAGATCTGGACATGATGGAACACATAGTCTTTTCCCAAACCGTACAGTTCCTTCTTCATTAACATTAAACTTTGAGGATTTCCCCTTTTGTATTGCTTCTACTTTTTCTTGAATTCCCACATCATCCTTTTGAGCATCCATTAAACTTTCCAAAAGAGATGGTTGAGCAATCATTTGTGAAAGGATTGACAATGTTCACTTCTTTTTGACTCTCACATCCATCTTCATCATGTCTAAGAAGATTGGATCCTTCTCAATTCACATCATTGATAGAATCGATGGATCCTTTCTACTTAGGGCATCTACCACCTTATTCGCTTTCCCAGGGTGGTAATTGATTGAACAGTCATAATCCTTGATGAGCTCTATCTATCTTCTCTGGCGCATATTAAGCTATTTCTATGTCAATGTATATTTAAGAATCTTGTGGTCAATATATATCTCACATTTCTCTCCATAGAGATAATGCCACCTGATTTCAGGGCAAATATCACAACTGCCAACTCCAAATCATGCATTGGATATTTTTTCTCATGTATTTTCAACTGCCTTGAGGCATAGGATATAACCTTATCATCATGCATCAGCACACAGCCTAAGCCCTTCTTCGAAGCATCACTGAATACCACAAAAAGTTTCCCACTTGGGGGTAAAGTGAGCACA
Organism: Viscum album; assembly: GCA_963277665.1. Taxonomy (NCBI): domain Eukaryota; kingdom Viridiplantae; phylum Streptophyta; class Magnoliopsida; order Santalales; family Viscaceae; genus Viscum; species Viscum album. The sequence continues at coordinate 2,014,286,473 of OY728130.1, read as the reverse complement.
GGTGAAGTGATAAGCCTCTTATTCAACTCCTTAAAGATTTCTTCGCATTCATCACTCCATGAAAACATTACTCCCTTTCATGTTATCTTGGTATGAGGGTTGGACAATTGTGAGAAATTCCTCACAAATCGTCGATAATATCCAGCTAACCCCAAGAAGATATGGATATCTGTTTCCGATGTTGGCCTCGGCCATCCATCAATTGTATCTGTTTTGGAGGGTTCCACAGATATCCCATTGCTTGTGATGATATGGCCCAAGAATGAGACCTCCTTCATCCATAACTCACACTTGATATACATTTCATAGAGCTTCTCCTTGCGCAAAGCCTCCAGTACAGTTCTTAAATGCTCCCCATGATCCTCCTTGGTTTTGGAGTATATTAGAATATTATCTATAAAGACTACCACAAAGTTGTCATGGTCATTTCTAAAGACTCTATTCATCAAGTCCATGAAGATTTCTGGAGCATTGGTGAGTCCGAAAGGCATTACGATGAATTCATAGTGCTTGTATCTTGTATAAAAAGTAGGCTTGGGGACATCTTCCTTCTTCACCCTTACTTGATAATATCCCGACCGCAAATCCACCTTAGAGAAGTATTGTGCTCCACGCAGCTGATCAAACAAGTCATCGATTCTTGGGAGAGGATACTTGTTCTTTATCATGATTTTGTTAAGTTCACGATAATTGATGCAAAGCCGCATTGACCCATCCTTCTTCTTGACGAAAAGGACTGGTGCACCCCATGATGAAGCACTTAGGCGTATAAACTCTTTATCCAAATTCTCATGTAGTTATTTCTTTAGCTCTTCAAGAGTAACAACAAACATTCTATATGGAGTATTGGATATTGGTAACACCCCAGGTATAAGTTCTATTGATAAATCAACATCTTTTCTTGGAGGAAGACCAGGCAGTTCCTCAAAAAACACTTCCGTGAATTCCCTCACAATAGTCATTTCTTTAAGGGTGGTTTCTTCCTTGGACGCAATCATCTGAGCCAGATATGCATGCTCATAAAGAAGTAATATCCATGATTGAGTTGATGGAGCTAAATGAGATTCATCTTCCTCCTGACACTTGTAAAGAATCGGGGGTTGATTCTCTATATGGAGTGTGATTTCCCTCTCCCGAAAATTTATATTGGCTCTATACAAGGAAAGCCAATCAATGCCAAGAATTGCATCAAATTCCACTAGAGGGAGTATGAAGAGGTTAGTTGGGAAATTCAATCCACATATTATAACAGGGGAGGACTTATACTCATGGGATGTAATAATTTCCCCATTTTCCATACTCACCGACATCTTTACTTCCATGATTTGTGGTGGTGCTAGAATTGTTCTACTTAACTTTTGAGATATAATAGAATGTGTAAAACCTGAATCAAAAAGTACATTCGCTATTCTTGAATGAATAACTAGCATACCTATCACCACATCGTTTTTGGGGTTCACTTCGGAAGAAGGGATGGAAAAATATCTTCCTTTTTGTCTTGGAAGTTATTGGTTGCCTCCGATAACCCTTGGATTAGGGCACTGATTTGTAAAATGACCCGATCCATTGAATTTGTAGCATTGAACAACGCGTTGAGGATCGAAAGGAGCGTTCTTCTCCACTGTCATAGCCGCGGGTCCTTCTTTCCAATATTTAACAGCTAGGTTCTCTTCTCTTCCACACCTGAAGCATTTTCTCGTCCCCTTAAGGCAATTTCCAGGGTGCTTCTTTCCGCACTTTTGGCATGTGGGGTGATGGAACTTCTTAGCACCGTTGGATTTATCCATCGGCCCACCAGTATTAAAGTCCACCTTATGCTTCTTATCCCCATGATACCCCTGTGATTCTCCAATCTCCATTTCGACCTTGAGGGCACATCGTACAATTGCCTCATAGCTGCCAAAGTCACGGATTGCTAATGCTTTCCGCAAGCTAGGCTTCGGCCCACCAAAGAAGCTGTCAATCTTGCATTCGGGGGTAACGAAAAATCTGGAAGCGTATCGTGCACGCCTTGTGATGTTTTCCTAGTTCTCTCCAACAGATTCTTCATCTTTTTCCTTGAGATAAAGGAATTCCCTTTCCATCTTAATCCGGAGGGTGCACGAAAAATATTTATCAAAAAACATCTTCTGGAATTCCTTCCATTCCAAATCCTCGATCTCATCCTCTGGCTTTGTATTTTTGATCAACATCCACCATTGATCAGCTTCACCCTCCATATGATAGGCCTCCACGAGAACCTTCTCTTGTTCAGAACATTAAAGGATAGAGAATGTTTTTTCAATGGAGTTGATCCGCTGTTCAGTGATCGTGGGATCAGATGATCCACTAAAAGTAGGAGGCCTTTGTTTCATGATGATTTCAATAGCGACTTGTTCTTTCTTAGGGGGTGTTGAACATTTTTATTAACCAGTGTTTCTATTCAAAACTTGAGTTAGCTGAGAGAGAAGCGTGACAAAGTTCACGATTTCCCCTCCCATTGGATTCAACATATCATTAGTACAATCATCACACTGATCTTCACAACGGTTGTTAGCCGGAGTCCTCCTATTACCGACCATTGGTTAGAATAAAAGGAAAGTTAGGGGTAACACATAATGGTTAATCCAAAGAAAAATGTTGATGACCCAAAAATATACATTTATTTCCTTAACTCATTAGTCTATAGGCTTCAATCTAGGATTTTCATGATCTACTTTCTAACATATATTCTTAGGGGCAATGTTTTTTATTCTCTTAATAAGGGTTCATACTAAGCTTGTGAATTTATAAAAGCATATCCCCTAGCAGTGTCGTAACCAGGAGTGCGGCAAGGCCCGTTGTTGTGAACCAATTCCCATTTGAGTCTAGCTCAAAGCGGTGTTTTCGGGTTTTACCCCTTGGATACATCAGTGCTAGAGCCGCCTCTACCTGCTCGTATCCAGACAGGGATATATTTTCATGATAAACCACTTACTCAATACTTACCAAAACATAGGGATGTTTTTGTTATACTTTTTCTTGTATGTAAGGGTTTACTAGGGTTTTCCAAATCCCAAAAATAACTAAACCTATCCTCTGATACCAACTATGACAACCCTTATTTTATTACAAACTTAAACATGATTTATTAAATAAAAATTCACTTGGTACAACAAAGAAGATCGAGAGGTTTAGTGTCTTTGGGGAATAGGATCATTACATAAAAACTTAAAACATGAAATAAAACATCTTTATTGAAAACATCATTTACATGACCACTACATTCCTTCACACTTATCATTTCATGGGATAACCTGAGGACATGCATAAGAAAAGGGTGAGCTATAAATCCTAGTAAGGGAGTACACATGGAATAACATGAGGAGTACAATACATGTTAGGCAATAGGCATATCAATAGAGAATAAGAGAAACATGAACATAAAGGCATGATAAATAATGATAATCCTAACATGGAAGTGTAGCAACAACACTTAACATTGAGTTAGCGTGAGCCAAGGATCATTGCACATGGAGCATGTGTAAACCCGCATTGCACATGAAGCATGAGTAAAACCTTGTTGCACTTGAATTAGCATGATTCAAAACTCATTGCACATGACATATCATGATACTATACTTTCCCAATGCATTGGAGCGCTATAAGGGCGTACCCTTCTTGAGCATTTCATTTCATGCATAAGTGTGCCACATGGATCATAAAACACGGATTCATAAAACATTTTCATTTATTCCACGATAAAGGAATGTGGAATTCATACATGAAACATTACAATCAATAAGTAAATGTGCATAAAGGTGAATACCATTGATGGAGAAATGGTCATGATATTCACTACACAATGACATTGTCTTAGATGATCGGTGCGATATTGTCAGCGTAAAGGCGTTACATAAGAATTCATAAAAAATATTGATGAGAGAGAAAGGGGTTCCTCATCATATTTACATGTAATAGACAGTAAATAGGGCATATAGATACTTATACTAACAATTGTAATGGAATTTAGATTCATGATACAAATGTATTGCTTGAATATAAAAGAGGAGAGAGAAGTTCCTTTCGAAATTTTGGCATAGTAACAGGTGTACATAGGAGGCATCTAATGAGAGAGAAAGGGGTCTCCCATCATTCAAAAAATTAGAGGGCTATATGTGGGAGGTGAGAAACCATACCCCAATATTCATAATTGAAATTAAAAGGGCAATACAACTTATATAAAATTGACAAAAATGAGAAAGGAAGAAAAAAACCCTTACTTGGAAGTGTGCTTCCAAAGGCTAGGGAGAGGCTTGTGAGAGGCTTCTTGGGAGCTTGGGGCACCATGGGAGGATTCTAGAGAGAGTAGGGTAGAGGATGGACGAACTAAAAAAGATTTTAGTGAGGAGGAAGTGGGATCTTGGGTGGGTTTAAATATGAAAGGTGAGGGAATTATTTATTATTTAGGTTTAGGTCCCCTTACATTAAATTAATCCAAACCACAAACCATCCCATGGTTTTTGCCCATGCTTTTTGGAAAAGGGAATATAAAAACAATATTTTATAATTACCAAGTCAGAACTTCTTAAAATAATAAGGTTGCTTATGTGGAGGTGAGTCACACTCCTATGGAAATTAATTTAAAAAGGAAAAGTGTTGAATATGTCTTGAGGGGTCCATTAATGCTTTGAAAAGTAAGTCAAACAATCCCAAAATCAAATTATTTTAATGATAAAACATATATTGGCCGAACATATGGATTATGGTATTTTATTAAATCACCATTGGGTTATTATGATGTCATAAAACACATAATATATTTAAACGGTATTTAATTTTTACCCAAAAATTTGACTGTCTCAAAAAATTATGAAAAATTAACCGTTAGGTAATTTCAAAGTCCTAATTACCGAAATGACATTTATTTTATATAAAAAAATTATAGATATGTTAATTTTCACTTTTACAATAAAAACCCGACATTTATAAAAAATTCATGTGTTTTGACAAAAATGGCTTTCAAACCTTAATAAAAATTTTAATTGCATTCATAAAATTATAAGATCATTTATATTTAATAAAAATTAATTTAATATTAATAATAATATTTTATTAAAATATTATTTAAATCAAAAATTCATTAATTTAATATAATATAATTCTTAATTAAATAATAAATAAAAACACCATTTCTACTTTAAAAACTATTTTCAATGTATCAAAAATGACTAGAAATTAAATTCATTATTATATACAAAAAAATAATGTACATGAACAAAGTACTAATAATTTGTTACATAACCCATTAAAACAGCCACATAAGACCTAAGGGTAAGGTGTACGATGGTGACAGACTCTTGGGGTGGCTCAGATAACCTCACTCGAGCTATAATTTCAATCAACCTCCTCTTTTCCCATAGACAGTAACATTCGAGATTGACATAATGAAGCTTAGCTTGGGCTTGGTCAAGGGAGAAGCCCAAAGACACCACCTCTTTTCTGAGCTCCGACAAATGGGCTTTGTATGGGGAAATTCTACTGGATGTGGCCATCGATTCCTTTGTCTGAGTAAAATTGGGTTCGTTAAAGCCTTATATTTATACTAATCATGTGATCACTGTTCAACGTCTATATTAACAAAAATCAAAATTCTTAACATAAAACCAAAGTAGTTGACATATTATAAAAACATTTTTCATAAACAGACATTTAACTGGATCAAGAGGGATTTACATTTATGAAACATTGGGTCATTACACTACTTTCATACCAACTTTAGAGTGAATATGAGGACCATTGACTTACAGATAGATGCATTCTCAATTCAACACTTTCTTTTCAAAAACATTATGAATCCAATCTATTTATCAATACAATATTCCATTATTCCGAACCCAAGGTTCGTCCATCCCAAACCTTTTCCTTCAACAAGATTCTTTTTTACAAGGGATTGTACATAAAAAAGTGAGTATGATTCATTTGAAAACAATCATCCATACAATTTTCAAAAAATACAATGTGAGTTGATTTTTATAAAACAATTCATTGAAAATACATTACAACACTGGAAAAAAATTCTTTCCTCTCCATCATGGTCTTAATAGATCTAAGTTGGTAGAGTGGTTTGGAGAATTTTGAAGAGGAGGTTCGATTTTATAGGTGAGATCAGTTGTAAACGTGTAAAAAATGAAACATTATTATATAATATAGATCTTGTTCAAGTGAGATGAAAACAACATGTTATTATTTTGATGATATTATGGTTAGGGTGGATATAAAATCATCTAATGATATTCAAGTAAGCATTTGTTATTATTTTTATCCTTATCAGTTAACATAAACTCTCTTTTAACACTTTTAACCCTTAAAATGATAATAATATACTTGGTTGTTATGTGTTAATAATTTTAGTATAAAAGGGGAAGTTGAAAATATGTAGAAACTAATTGATATTATCTTCCATTTCCAATAAAATTGATAAAAATTAATATTTTTATGATTTTAAAATTATCTAATTAAAAATTTATTAATAAAATAATATCCTGAAAGTTATTTTCAAGACTCTTAAGATTATTTTAAATTAAAAACATCAACATTACAATTAAGTTAAAATATTATTATTTTTAAAAATTCATAACTTTCATTTTGATTTATTAAACATGTTCAATACTTTTACTTGTCTATAATACTCCACTTTTAATATTTTAAAACTATTTACTTTGATTTTTCATCCTCTTTCCCTAGCACTTCATCAACGAGGTGTAAGAGTTTAGGAGTAATTACACATAAAATAATAATTAAAATTAATAATATAATAAAAATAATTTATTAATCTTAAAAATATCTATTCATAACTTTTCTTATCCCAATTACAACATATTAATGATATTAAAATAAATAGAGAGACATTTGGTAATTAGACACTATATAAATTAATATAAAGGTCATTAATAAATGAAAATGGAACTAATATTTTATAATTTTAATGATATGATGTGGTTTATAGATATAAATTAACCCAATGAAATAAATTCATGTTTTTGAGATATTTTGAGACCTCATTTAATTGGTTTATCCTTGCTTAACCAATTTTACCCTTTAGTATGGTATTAAACTTATACATTGATTATTATTCCTTATGAATAAATGTTAAATGGAAATAATTACCATACTATAAAATTTTTATTCCAAATATGGAATCTATTTTCTAATATTAAATTTTAAAAAGTGATCAAAATTATTATAATATAATTTCTCAAAACACAATGAAATCACTTTTTTAGAAAAATACATATTTTAAGCATAAAACGACTTTTATGCAAAAATAATGTATAATGTGGATTACCATTTATTTAGTTGTATTTTTTAAAATAATTTATAATTATGTTATTTGAAAACAAAAAAATGAAAAGAAATTTGTGTTTTAAAAAAAATATTGGAAATTGTTTTATTTCAATATAAATAGTACTCCAGTTTACAAAATATCAAACATAGATTTATAAGATAGAAAATATTTTTTAAAATACATTATATTATTTATACAATATAAATTTATTCTATCAAAATGTTTATTATAAATTTTAATTCATTCTTATATCATGATAATTATAGAAGTGACATTACTTGTAAAATTATTAATTTTTACTTCCCCAAAAAAGTAACTACTTTTAAAAAACATCATAAATTCACCCTAGGATAATTTTTATATTTTGAATTAAAAATATAAGTTAAATACAACAATTTAAAATCTAAATTATTAAAATTTATCTTTAAAATGTAATGCCAATAATATACAGGAAACCACCTTTTATTTAATAATTCACTTTTAAAGAATAACAGTTTTAAACATTACATGATTTTATAATTAACATGTAAAATGAGTACTAATTTACTATTCTTTCAATAAATTTCAAAAAGTAAAAATTTATATAATGTATTTTAAAATTATTTTATTCTGATTGATAACTTCCCAAAAAACAAATATGTTATAATAATTATTTTTAAATAACAATATTTCCATTTTATATCATGGTTTATTTGGTATCAGTGTCTCATTTGGTAGATGATATCTAATATAGTATTTATTTAAAATAAAATACATTATAAAATATTGTGGTGTAACATTATACAATCATTAAAGAAGCTTCCCCCTCTTAATTTTATCTTATGTCTAATAAAATTGGTTTAAAACATTTTCAAAATCAATTCAATGGATTTTAAGATAAATTTACTTAAGTGGAAATAAATTATTTTCATTACAAATTTATTACATTCACATTTGATACGACATTTAATATCTATGGTAATTTTCTTAAACATATCATTTCATAAACATTTATTTGATCATGAAATTATAGTTGTGAGACTCATACTAATGAGCATGTTTCATAATTTGTTTCTATATTATTGAGTAATATTTTCTATATTGGTCTTGATAGTTTTATCTTTTTTTGAGATATAGGAATTTCTTTACAATCGAGATAGGGAATGCAATAGAATATTCTTACTCTATTTATTCCTATAATTTTATCCTTTGGTTGTATTTTGAGTAGTTTTTATCCACCCCCAATAAATAAAAATGATGAATTTTTCATTCCTAAAGAATTGAAATTACCTTTTTATGGTAAAAATATCAAAAACATGATAAATAATCTTTCCTCATGTTTCTACCCATTATCCAAAACCACAATGGTTAGTGCATGTCAAAATAATATCCAATATTAATATACTTGTATATTTCAATCTCAAAATTATCAAAAATTATTCCAAATGTTAACCATAATTAATTTCATATATAATTAACCTTTAAAATCATCAAAAATTATAATGATTAAATTTAAAACACAAAATCTGACAGCTTTTTTCAAATATTATTCTATAATTAACATAACATTTTTCCTTCAATAAAATTAGGAAATTATAAAATAAAATATTTAAATTCAATATAATGTAATTATATATTCTCTAAAATATACTAATAATTTCCTAAAATATCCCAAATCACTATAAAACCACAAACACATATAGTATATCATTGGTAAAGTCCATACTTATTTCATAAATAAAATTTCATTATAGAAAAAATATTGGATTTACAAAAATTATTTAATATTAAAAATATGGTGACCATCCTAAAAAATAAATTTAATCACATGGCCAACAAATAAATTTTTAATCTCATGGATATCTAAACATATGTTCAAAAAATATGATAAAACCTATATTCTAATTAACTATACCTAAATTATAATCATTGAACATATTAATATTAAACATTATCAATTTCATTTAACCTATGTACCCAATAAAATTATTCCCATATAAAATCATACTAAAACACATACATGTTAAACCTAAGGGTTAAATTTAACTAAAATATTTTTAATCATAAAAATATTTTCACAAAATATCACCAATCACCTTAAAATCCCAAAACATAAAACCAAAAAAGAATATATTTTTTTATTATTGATTTGATCACCCTTAAACTTATGCCATAATTGTTTCCTTAACTCTCAAATTAACCAAATATAATATATTATTAACCTATATAGTAATTTAAAACCCACTCTAATACAAATTGAAAGAGCCTATAATCATACACCCAAATCTGCTGCTAAAATCACATTCCTCATATACTAGATTTCATACCACAAAAAGTTAAAATATTTTAACCAGACATAATTGCAATATCAATAACAAATATTTATTCAAATATATTCCTATAACCATTTAGTTTTATAGTTTTATAAAAATTTATAAAAAACATTTTCAGGAAAAAACATATTCTTATCTTATAATATAGAAATTATTACCATTATACCCAAATTTTCTTATTCTATAAGAATAATATAACATCTATCCTATAACTAACTACAGATGAAACACTTCTAGTCATATATTCAATAATTAAATTTTTAATAACCATGGGAAATGAAATCATAATAATGGGAAAGTATTGATTCTATATAATGGTAAACATGAGAGTTATCAATCAATGATCATATGTAGGGATAATATAATCATAAGGTCATGATATAATGCTATTAACATAAGAACGTCATAACTATTCAGTGAAATATCATTAATCATGAGTTATGATGAAATTATTTGTTATTATAAAATACATAAGATTGTGTATTCATCAATATTTAATTACAATCTGTGATAACATATCATAAGAATAATAAATAAGTTTATTCACTACACATAAGAATAAAAAATCATTTCACTAGTTAATAATCAATTACATATTGTCTTATGGGAAATATTGGCATATTGGATTAGGTTTAATCCCCATTCCATTATATCATAAGTCATATCTCTCTGCTAAAAAATCATAGGGGAATGAGTCCCACAATTGACTGGGTTCACTACCAATTCCCATTATTTCCTTAGATAAGAATCATTGTTAAGATTTTAGTAGTGGACAATGTCCCTTATAGAATTAAGCTTTATCTCATTCTAGTTCATATTATCTCACGAGATATCAATATTTACCTGATGCCTTAGAGGGGTATATAATCCCATATTAACCCATAACAAAATGAAAAGTACACATATGTATTCCATAAGATCATATACATTCAGACCATAAAAATATTATTGATGGGAAATTATTTTCATAACAATTTAATCATAACATAATTAAACTATAGTATGTAATACAATTTCGTGTAAAATTACTTAAAAAACATAATTCTGGAATCACTTAATTTACCTACGGAAAGAAAGGAGATTCATGAAAATTTCATAAAAACATTGTCCTTATAATCTTATTATATAATGAGAGTATATCATATCATAATATCATCACCCCAATGAAGTATAAAAGTCCTTAAAGGATATTTCAATAGATTAAAAATACATCAACACTTCACTTGGACATTTCTTTGAAATAAGGAAAAATATCATTTTGTTTGAGTATCTTTGAAATCTAAAAATTCCTAGAGTACTGAGATGATTTTCTTTAAAAAAACCATGGAATCTTATAAAATAGTATTCAAATAATATAATTATATTTACATTGGAAAAATCCATTATTTTTGTATATTTTAAAAATAACATCCTTTTTCATATTTTTAAAAATTTCAAATTTCTTTTTGGAAAACTTTTTAAAAGATTCCACTTAAACCTCTATAAATAAAGTAATTGTCATTTAATGTGATTTTTTAATCAATATCTTGTATAGGTAAATAAAATTCATATATCTTTTCAAGAATATGGATATGAAAAAAAGGATTCATAACACAAAAATATAGGGTTAGATTTTCATAAAGATAATTGGCCAATAATTTTAAGTAAAAATAGAGAAAAATGGTACTAGTAATTTAAAATACTAGAAATAAACCTTAGAGAAGAAAATATGTGGTGTTTAATGGATATGTAAAATATAATTTTTATTAATGGAAATATAACACATATCATCATATAAATAATGGTTACTATAACATAAATCTCATAATGATTTGGTAACTTTTGAATCCAAAACACCTAGAAATAAAAAACATCGAATTGAAATTGAAATTTAAATAAATTTAATATGAATATATTTATGATATAATATATAAAAAGTAAGTATATTCATTATAAAAGAAAAAATAATTTCTTAACATGAAGCATATCTCAATGAAATAATATTGAGGGGAAGAACAGTTAACTCAAGTCCTTAATTACTTCGTACATGCTCTTAAACTCTAATATAATAGATTTATACTTATTATATAAATATAAAAAACCATATTAATAATTTTTATACCATATATTATTTAATTATATCATATTAACGCCCATTTGTTAATATTTCATCATCAAAATCATTATTCAAGATACTAACTATTTAGTTTTTCATGCAATTTTCCGTTAGATGGTTATAGTCCTTTAAAATTTTTCCTATTTTCATCATATCCAAAAAATAATAATCATTTATTAAGTATTATATATTTTAATTAAGTCCAATTTTTACACTATTCCTATATGGTGGCAATGAAAACCTATTTACATCACTTTGTGGAGATGCTAGTCCATGCATACAGATGAGTAATGATTCAAATATTCAATAGTTAGAACAAAAAGAAAATGAAAGGATAATTCAACTGAAATAGATCATTATAATATAATAAATATCATATATATTCATTAAAACAATCATTATATACTTATATGAAATATGGTTATGAAAAAAATCATATCACAACTTGGAGGTGGTAGTCCACACGAACACATGGGAGATGGTTTCATTTTCCAAGGATGAAGAAGTAGAAGAAAAAATGGGTCCAGGATTTAAAAAATATTAAAATAATAATAATTATTATTTTATTATTTAATTTTTCATTGGACATTTAAAGGATCTTAATAAAGAAGAAAACACGAAAGAGATAGATAAGGGAAATTATCTTTTTTATATATCTTCACTTTTTCTTACTCATTAATCATTATTGATATGGGAATTGGGTTTGTAATGTAATTCTAGTTCATGGGGAGGATATTTAGGTTGCGAATTGTGCTGAATGTGGTTGAGTTAAGAGGTTTTATTAGTGTGGGGTAGTGGGAATATGAGGTTCACTTTTATAAGTGAGGTGGGTAAAAAATTATAATTTCATAATAAGTTATTAAACACCTTTTGTCAAACTAAAGTGTGTGAAATCAAAACTATCATATTTTGAAATATAATAAGGTTAAGGTGTAAATAAAATCAGCCAATGATATTTCTAAATGTATTTTTTGTTATTTTAAACCATATATCTTAGGTAAGTCTCTCTTTGAAGTCTTTTAACGCGTATAATAGTAACAATATAAATAGTCTTTAATGGTAAATTATGTAATTACCAATGAAAAAATGTATGATAATTTGAAAAATATTGATATTATAGATCAATTACTATTAAATTTATAAATTTTAATATTTTTGATGATGTATAAATCAATTAATTAAACATTTTGTTGACATAAAATATCATTGATGCAGTTTTCATGGCTATACACTTAATTTAAATTTAAAAACATCAATAATATCATGTTTCTAGATTTTTAATATTTTAATAATGAATTAAAATTAATTTCTATTCATAAAAATAATAAGAAACTTTAAATTATAAAAGACACATCACTTTAAAAAATTTAAACAATTTTCTTTGATTTCTCACATACTTTCACAATTATTGCATTATAAAGGGGTAAGCATTCAAGGTAGTTACATCATCACTAAAAATTGAAAAAAATATATCATAATTTGTTTATATACATTATAAAGTTTTAGAATCCTTCATATATTTTTTAATTCCTATAAGAAACCTAGTTGAGATGTTAATAGAAATAGAGTATTGTTTTGAACTTATTTATTACATAAAACAATATAGTGGTCAATATCAAAGGATAATGGAAGCATATTTCCATATTTAAAAAAAAACTTAGATGATTTCAGTATAAATAAACTCATTAAATTAAATAAAACTTTATTTTATTTATTATGAGACCATATTACATAGTTTTAACCTCGTTTAACCTATTTTACCTATATTTGAGATGTTATTCTTTTACCATGGTTACTATTAGTTGTTATTAAATATAAAATAGAAATAATTGAACAGAATAGAAAATTATTATCCAAAATTTGGAATTAATTTTTAAATAATCAATGCTAATAAGAGTGGAAAATTATTTTTAATATAAATGTGTAAAACATAATGAAAACCATCTATAAAAAAATTATTTTATATGTTTAAAAATTATTTTTTACTAAAATGGATTGTAATTTTCATTTACATTGAATTATTTGTATTTTTATATATAAAACAAATTTTATTTGACTGTAAAAATAAACTAAAACATAAAATAACCCTATGGAAACATGATTAAAATATATGTACTATAAAATTTTTTTATATGAATAAAAACATTACAGATATTTAAATAATATAAAACATAGATTTATATAATAAATATTGTATTTTTATTTCATTATATATTACTAATTAAATATATATTTTTTCTATAAAAATGATTCATAATTTTTTTGTTATTCTTATATCATGATAATGTCGTAAATGTTACATTATTTGTAAAATTTATAATTTTCACTATTCAATCAAGAATTACATATCTTTGAAATATCTAAAAAATTTAACCAAATTTAGTTTTGGTAAAATGACTAATGAAATAATCTTAATTTCATAAAATTAGATTTCAAAAATTCCTAAAATAGTTTTTTAAAATAAAAATAATAAAAATAATAAAAACATTCATTTATCGAAAAATTGCCTTTTTCATACTTTTAAATTTTGTCAACCTTATATGAATTATTTTTTAAAATTTAAAGAATAGTAATTATTATCTATGAAATATTCAATAAATTTTAATTATTTTAAACATTTCAACATATATTTTATAACTTAATTATTATTATTCATACCTGTTAAAACAACAATAAAGTTATAACAGTCATATTTAAATAATAATATTTTCATACTATATCATGGTTTTTTAATAAATATTTTTCATGTTGTAAATTAAATAAAACATAGTGTTTTTTAAAAATAAAATAAAATCTAAAACTTAAGTGTGTTACAGGATAATAGATTTGATATTCATCAATGAAATGATAGACTAAAAGTTTAAAAAATCCAATCAAGTTGGCCTAATTTTTAGACATTCATATACTTGAACAAGAAATATTGGATGATTTACTTATGATAGTAAATATTATTATGAAATAGAAAATTTATTTTACAGAATATTTATAAAATTATTTGACTGTTATAAAGATAATTCATATATTTCCAATAATGTTTGATAAAAAAAATCATCATATAAGGACTATGATTTGAATTCCTTTTTTATGGCAGACAAGAATAGTGTGTTGGTTTTTTATTAGATATGTAAATGTTTTTATTTCAAGAATAATAGAGTTATAATAATGAAAATTTATTTCAAATGTTTGAAAAATCAGAATACATTTAAATAGTTTAAGGATGATGGTGAAAATTCAAATCCTGATGAAGATAATGAGTTTAAGTTTGATAATATCATATATCTTATCCCAAGAAGTGTTCAAAACTAAAATTTTAGATATAATGGTAAATTAACATTGAGGAATTTATATTTAGTCACATCAAGTACTTTTCTATAATGTTATGAAAACTAAAGGAAAAGGAAAATGAATAGTAGGATGAGACATTGAAGAAGTTATATAGAAATAATTAATTAAAATTAAATTAGAACAAGTATCATACTATAGGAAGTATAAAAAAAATAAATTAAAAAAAAATAAATATTTTTTTTCAAATATAGATGCTATTTTTTGAAATAATAATAAAATAAAAGATATTTCATTTCCTAGTGAACACAATGGTAATTTATTATTTGATAAGGTAAATAAATAAGAGTAATATAAAGGAATATATAATGAAGAAATGAATATGGAATTCATGGAAAAGGTGGAATTTAATGGATTTATATAAATATTGTAAAAAATATAAATATATTAATAAATTGAAAAAATATACATCATATATCAAAAGAGGTTGAGAAAATTCAATGCTAAATGGATTTTTAGATGGTAAAATAAGTCAAGAGTTTAAATATCTCACATGTTGTGGAGAAGAAAATAAATGATGCATTAAAGTAAAATAGAAAAGTTATATAATAAAATTTACATATTTTAAAGAAAAGTTATTGGGGGATGAATGTGAGATGAATATTTTCATGTTTCAATTATATAATTTATGTATAATGTTAGTGACAGTTAAAAGGGAGAGTGAATAATTTTAACCATCCAATAATATTGGTTACAATTATAACCATCAAGAACCTCATTTTAAATATTCATAAAATATTTATGTTGTGAATAAGAATGATGGTGATAAATTAAAGATTATATATGTGAATAATTCATTATTAAAAAGTGAATTTCATATTTCAAAAAATATCAAAATATTTATATAATTAATAAACATGTTACGGATGGAAAAGTAAAAATTTCAAGAAAGATATAGAATATAAAAGGGAATATATTTATATAAAAATAATAATTTTTTGGGTTAAAGTCTTCCAAAGTTAATGGTGGTGTCAGAATCTAGAAAATAATAAGTCTTTTTTAGTAAATTTGTATTTACTTATTAGTAATATGATTGTTATACCTCAATCCATTTTTTAATTTTCTAAACATCCACTTTCAGACGTTGTCACCATAAATTCAAGATTCAAATGTTCAAACACTAATCAACCAAAGATTAAAATTTGAAAATGCACAATGTTTCCTCCCTCGAATCCCCAAGCTTCATGTTCCTACTTCCAGCACATCCACATACCAATATTAGAGAAATCTCCAAACCCCTTTTTTAAATGAAATATGGATTTTTTTGTTTAATATGAGGTTTTTCCAAAAAATTAAATATTATAATTGTATACTTTGTGGGGAAGATTACAATATTAAATAAGAAATTTTCAAAGGGAACCTAAAAAATAATATGTGTTAGTGATGATTTAGTTTTATTTATTGAGTTAATTTTTTGTAAGATTTGACTAGCTGGGTTACTTGGTTGATAAATGATTTAAAATATTTAAAGTAAAATTTGAAATAAATAATGGTCAAATATATCATAATAATAGTTATATAATACTTAAATAATCAAGAAGAATTTTTTTTATGAAATAGGAAAGTAAATAATATTTGTGGTGGAAGTATCATTGACTGTATCTAAAAAAAATTCCCATGGATATATGATAGTGGATGTTCATAACACGTAAAATTTGATATATAACTACCAAAAAGATTTAAAAATTATAAGGAAGGATCAATTACATTTGGTAATGATGGATCATTTAGATAAAAATTTATTGGGTTAATGTATATTATAGAAAAAAAACTAAAATAAAAAACTACTATCTTTGTTATTAGTGTGAATCATAACATGATGATTGTTTTAATACTACGTGGTAAATGAAATGATGTAATAAATAATAAAGATACAATTTTTTTTGGAAAACATTACCTAAGGATAAACAATTACCAGAAACCTATTTCTAACAAGAGTAGCAAAGAATTCAAGTTACATTAGCATAAATAAAAAAACATTTTTTAACATAGAAGGACTTCTCACATTATTCAAAAGATCAAGTCCAAGTTGACTAAAATATTTATTATTCATAATGAAAAATTTTGGTGAAGAGAGATATCATGGTAATGTTATATATACAAATAGGTATATATTGTTAGTTCAATATTGGAATTAGTGGGGATTTAAAAAACTCACCTCTTAAAAATTTGTCATTTGTGCATATGTGTATGAATGAAGGAAAAAAAATAAACAATTGAGATAAATAATTTATGTAGTTTATTAATGATTTTAATAGGATCCCAGGAATTATATTTGAGAGTAAAATGATAATACATTAAATAAATTTAATATAATCAAGATAATTCATGATAAAGAATGTGGTTTATCCATAAAGTGGATATGTTCTTCTAGTAGGTCTGAATATAGAAGTGAATATTTTGAAGAATTTTTAGAGAAGGATTGATTTTCTTAAAGGGTAAATCACTATATAATACATTATAATGAGGTGAAACAGATAAGAATATTCAATGTTTTATTTATATATCTTGATTAATATTGGTGGAACAAAGTACTTATCAGTTATTTTAAAGTAAAGATAATTAGTACACTGGTTCACATTTTAATGCATTTATTTTTTTCATTTGAACACTAATATATATTTTAATAATATAATAAAATTTATACCTAAATATTGAAATATTTTGGTGTCTTTTTTGTCCCTTAGATCAACAAAAGTGAAGGGTTCGAATAAGAGTATTTTTGTGTAAATTGGAGTTCATTATTGTTTTCCTTGATATATGCCCAATGGATAAGGATATCACTGATGTAACAAGTAATTTGATAATATTGTTGGAATTTTTTGAAGGAATTAGAACAATCATTTTATGGGTGTGTACATGGAATAAAACGTTCTAATTATAATAGGGGTAATGAATAATTGGAGATTAAATCTGTTTTAATTTGAGGAACTGTAGAAGATTCAAGAGTGGGAATAAATAAGAAAAAAAATTAAACTATATATTTTGATATATATTAGTTAAATATAATTCATACATTGTTAAAAACTAGGTTGACGTACATAACATTATATTTGACCATATAAATATTGTTAAAATATTGTGACCTTTGAATAATACATAATATACTTCATTAATTTTTGAGGTCAGGCAGAGGGATACTGATTAATCATTGAAGAATAAATACTATAATCATTCAAGAAATAAGGAATAAAAAATAATTGATAATAATAAACCATGATAATTTATTCATATTCCCATAAAAATTTAATTAAATAATACGGGTGTTCTAAAATATGTAAAATGAGGTATCATAAGTTATAATAAAAAATAAAAGGATTGTATACAATGAATTTTCTCAATTTAATGGCATTTACTTTTATGAGAAATTTATTTTTGTTTCTTGTATCTAAATTATATGGATATTTGTTCATATCATTTCTATAATAGGATACAGAATATTCTATATGGATGTAAATCTATTCTTTATAATTCATTAACATGAAAACAATATGTTCACTGAGAAACAAAAATTATTTTTAATATATGGGATGAAAGATAAGTTTTTTGGTTGAATAATGAATTATATGGGTTAAAAAATTAATCAACATCATTGAATTCAAATATTTTCTCATATTTTAATAAATTAAAATTTTTGAAATTGTATATTAGTCCACAAAATCTACATTAAAGAATGATAGGAGGAATCAATCATTTCTATCATATATGTTGATAATATTTTATTTTATCAAAATGAGTATGGTGTTTTAAAATAATTTTCCACTCAAATGAATGAGTTATTTTATATTTTAATGTTAAGAAAGATAAATAACATATTAGGACTTTAAATTTGTTAGGATAACAAACAAATTTTTATTTTTCAAGGTAATTAAATTGACTAACATTTGAATAACACTGGTGTGTAGTATGTGAATCTAATTTTTACATCATTTTTATTAAAAAAGGACCCTCATAGGGTTAGTATAACATGAAGGATTTTCAGAAATACTATAGGATGTTTATTGGGAGTTTTCAATACTTCAAAACCCCTAGAACAATTTTAAACTATACTTCTACATTGTGAGAGATATATCTAAGTACACCAAAAGAATATAAATTAAAAGGAACAAAAAATATGTATATATATTAATGGTCAGAATAATAATGTATTTGTTAATATAAAAAAATCAATGCATGATATTTATTGATACAGTGATGAATATTTTGATGTGATCATTAATTCAAAAGTCTATTTTTTGTGGAGTATTTTATAAAAGAGATTTTTGGATAACATGATACACAATGGAATAAATATATCCACTTTGATAAAAATAGAATTATAATAAACTAATTGAATTGAATAATTTATAAAATTAGTGTAAATTAATATAAAACCTAAGGATCCCATAGTGAAATTTATGTTATCTCAGTTTCTTGGCCTTTTATGATCAAAGTTTCATAAATAGTTTGAAAACATATATTTTATCATTTTCAATCAATGAAAATTTATATAATCTACCATGTTATCTTGGAGAAAGTATCAAAATTAATTTTTAATATGTTGTTTTTTTATATAAAGAATAATGTATAAGTTGTATTTATTATAACATTTCATAAGGATGTGTCTCAAAAATAGAGGTAGATGATCGGAGTTCAAAGAAAAAATTACCTAGACTATGGTATGATGCGTCCCTCTTCTCTCTATAATTTACTTTGAATTAATATTATTAAAAGTGGAGAAAAGATCATAATTATAATAATATATATTTTCTGAATAGGGGAAAAAATTCTAATTTAAAAGTATATATAATTAGAGGGAATTTTTGAAATTGGAAATCTAACAGTTCAATGAATACATGGATGTGTGCATGTGATTCTATTAGTTTATTAAGTGTGGGTGATGTTTTTGTGATTTTGTTATATGTTCATTGAGAATGTGTGCATAAAATTATTTTCGCATATCTAAGATCTATTTTGTGAGAATATATGATTATAATATAGCATGATTTATTCTTATGAATTTTTTTTTTGATTTTTATTTATCATTATTGAATTATACACTAATTTAATTCATATAGTATTATAAAGTTTACATAATAATTCATTATAAAGATTTCTAAATGTTTGAAAAGAAGATTCTTAGTAAGAAAGTGATTTATGTTCATTGGTTTACAACAGAATCTAATGGGTGAGATTATAGGAATAAGAATGTGTTTATGGTTATTATTATGAATAAAGTAGTGTTTAATTTTTTTTAAATATTATTATTATAAAATGAGGTCTATGTTTTTAGATTAATTCATTATGGTGATATACTTTAATATTTGTTAATTTATTGTCAGTACAAAAATCATATTTTATTTTTGAAGAGAGAAAATTATTCTGAAATACTGAATAGTATTTGTGTCCTATAAAATTTTGAAATTTATTAGAATTGGTTGTTATGATTTTGGAGATGTTATATTTTATACAGAGGATATCAACCAACAAATATTGGTGTTACAGACCTATAGTTTTTTGGTTGTTTTCAATTTATTTAAGTGAAAATAATATATTTATGTATTCCATTTCACTCTGATTTTATGTTTAGAGAAGAAGATAAAATATTTTTTCTTCATGAAATTTGTGTCACATTGCAATGAAGGAGTTTACGATTAAATGTGTTCATAGTAGTCCTTGTGAGTATATGATTTTTCTATGAAGGATATTGGTTATTCCATAAATATTTATTTAATTCCACAATATTAATCCATGGTTTTTAAAAGATATTTTTTCCTGACATTATATATTGTAATTATACCACAGTATGAGATCTTAATGAAAATGGAGTTTTGTAGGTCATTGTGCAGAGATTAATTCACCATGATTGAAAAGGAAAAATAATGGAAGAGAATTTATTACAATATAATAATATTATTGTATGTTCAATGAATTTTAAGTATGTATTAATTTCAAAGATAATTTAGTTAAACTGTTTGATAATTATAAGTATTATATTCCAATAAACAAAATAATGTTGTGACATATAGATGTTTTAAAATTTCATGATATTTAATGTTTTAGATTGATGGTATATGGGGCTACTCTAATGTAACTAAAATTATTAATAGAATATATCTATTTTGATGTGATGGTTATGATTTATCTAATGGAATAAGTTAAATTAAATTTTTATAAAAGGGGAGATATAAATATATTTTTGAATCTAAATTTAAAAATTTAGTTTGAGTGATAAAGTCAATAGATGTATGAGTGTGAAGTAAAGATTGAAGACACAAATTGCTGTGAAATGTATAAAAAACTATCATTAAACACCCAAAAAGTAATATATTTTCATATATTTCATCATCTAATAAATTCAACGAGGTGGAATATTTAGAAATTAAATATTAGAAACCGACTTTGAAGAGGTTGATAATGTGATTTTATTGTCTTGTGTTCAGTTTTGTTTCTTATAACTATTTTATTATCAAAATATAATCTATACATAAATACATGTTAATGGATATTGAAGGAATGTTTTGGGTGATCAAATAGAATAGTTTACATAGTAAATATCTAATTATCAGTGATTGAAGAGAAAAAATAAGTGGTTCTCTATTTTTAGTAATTTTTAGATTCTTTTTTGTTATTAGAGACTCTATGTGTTGTACCATATAACATATATTATATATATATATGAAAATTTATATTTCAAGATGAATTTTTTTCCACGAATGTTGAGGGATAAACCCTACTCATTATAGATATTATATGATACTATTGGATCACATGGAAATGAAAGATACCATGCCATTCAAAGGATGACTCCATTCATTTTGAATGGATATCATTATAAATATTTGTTTCAATTTTTTTTGTGTATTTATTAAATATTTCATCAAATTTAATTGATTAATCACATGTAAATCATTTTTAAACTAATGGTTATTTGATAGTTATACAATCATTCAAATTAACAAGTGAGGAAGGTTGGTTTTGAGAGAAATATTTTAAGGTTATCCATTCACTAGTTCACCCCATAATCGATGAATGATTATGGGACCATATTTGTAATCTATACATAAAGCCCCATTTCACTTCATTAAATCCATACTACTCTCATATATTTCAATATTATAAATACCACCATATTGTGTAAAATTATATAAAAGGGGCTTGGATTAGTCCAAGTTACACGACTTAGCTCATAGGGGGCCCTACCAGGCCAATAAAATGGTAAGTGTGATAATGTAAAAACCTTTTAGGTTGAACCACACACACCATATATGTATAAGTACATGAGTTGTATACTGATAAGGGGTAACATTCCATGTAACTCAATGTTATAATCATACACATTTCTAATTCAAGTGAATTTACGTATATTATGCCTCATGGTATAGATATTTCCATAGGAGTAGTACATATATATTATTTTTCCACATAGAACATAACGGTACATCCCTCATCGGTGTTAGTGGTGAGGCACGAGGATATTATTGTCTTTTTTTCTTATCTCCATTGGGATGATAATTGGGATCAGGAAGAATGATTAGAGTATACATAAGGTTAGTAAATTACCTAGAATTATATTGGTGATAAAGAATAGATCCCACAAATTCTTCTAGGAGTTTATTTTCCCTCCACTAACTTAGGGAAAAATTAATCAAAATCATGAAAGGGGTTAGTAATCCATTGTTCTTTGTAAATGAGGTGTCCTCCCACTTGACTGATAATGTTAAAAAATCAATCAATTATGGAATGTATGGTTCATAAATTTATGAAATTAAATATCCCATAATCTGATGTATTATACCTGTTGAGGTATAGGTCCTTCACCTGGGATAGTTATTCATTCTATTAATAGTTACCCCTTGATGAGTTGTGGGTCTTCCACTAAATATTTTATGGGTAGATGTGTTTTTCAAGGTTTGGTAGTAATAAAAGGAAGTGGTTAGAATGACATTGAAAAATAATTAATCTTGGAAAAGGTATTAGTTCCCATATAAGATTCATTATAAATGGAATGAAACTATATATGATAGAGTGAAATAGCCCCTTGAATGAAATACATACTATAGGGAGGATCAAGATTCCCTTTTCTAGATTTGAATAGTAATGTGGATTATAGAAAGGATGATTAGTTCATATAATCTTTTCCTGATTTCACCTCAGGTACCCATAAATTAATTTCCTGAAATGACTTAATATTGGGATATTGACTTTAGACATATGTGAGAATTCTAGTACTTTGGGTATCTCCAGTTTCAATTTATATATAATTATTCATGGATTGTAGCTATGAGTATTATTAATTTTCTCATTCCTTGAAGAATCTATTCATAAATTATATCTGAATTCATTATCCTCCTTTTTAGTTTCCTGTTTTTTTGAGTTGACTTATTATTTAGTCTTTCCATTCTATTAGTAGGGATTCTTATTGAGTATGTTAATAATTATTACTACACAACATTTATTACAAAACATATCTAAAGATGTTTTATATTTTGGTTATTTTTGTGAATGGGGAGATGGTGAAACATGTTCGTGGATGATGATTAGTAGTGATTGGTAGATATTAGTGGTTTATGCTGGGGAAAATGAACATTTTTGTTTCTATATGATCTAGGAGTACATACAACATAAATTATATATTCCCTTGTATCATATAAAATTTTTTAAAATATTTTTTATGTTATTAAGTTCGTATGGTGTTTTGAATTTTGGAAGTATATTGATCATGTGATGTATCATGCATGCAACGTATATAGTTTAATTTTTTTGGACGCGCTACTTGTTTTTATGTGTACATGATGAATTTAAAAAATATTTTTGTGGTTTTTTATTTTATTGTAAGGCCTATCATGCATTTCATGCCTTAACTGTGAATGTAACCATCCCCAAAAATATTGGAGGTGGGATTGGGGTGGCACACTCAGTTTATGACTGAATCGAAAAAGTCCTCATTAGGTTAGGTTATGGAAGAGTTTCATCTGAGTGATTAGAGATCTGGTTAAAATGTTCGAAGTTAGTGTTCTTGTTAGATTTTTTTTGGGAATTTTCAGAAATAATTTTTAGGGGGTTGTAAATTAGTTTTTAATCAAGTAAACAGAGTTAGTGAAACCGATATAGTATTCATTCATTAAAACCATGATAATATGTTGATAAACTAGATAAATTGATCTATTAATTTTTAAGGACCTACATAATGATACATGAATCATATACTAGTCTATTGAGATTATTAACATCTACCTTATATATGATCACAAAAATAGTCTCTAATCATTATTGGTTTACCCTATCAACTAAATGATTTCACTTATAAATAGATATAGTTTATTCAGTGTATAAATTATGACAAGACCTTTTTAATTATAAGGCCTCTCAGAATTGACCAATTGATCAATGAGGTATTTATTTAGAGACTTTATTAAGAGATATCACTGTATAAAATAATTGGGATATTATCTCCCCCATGCGAGTTTTTAAATTTTTATTAATGAGTGCATTGTGGTTGTAACTAAGTCGTATAAGAATACTGAAAGGCTAGTTTTACTACAAGATTTTAAATGAAATGGATTACAAGATTCCAAGGAGATGCTAATCCTCACATTACGATTATATATGAAGTTAGAAACATGAACATTATTTCTGGGTAGGGAAATTTCTAGCTAGATGGTGATTCATACACTATGTTATCCACATGGAATAATGATCCAGTGGAAGATAATGTTTTTCTTGAACTTATGATAAGACTACTCTATCATTTTTGGAGTATGATCCCTTGTTTAGGATGGTTTTAAATGTTATAATGTTGAGGATAATTAATTATATGAAGATGTTATACCGTTCATTGGAAAAATTGACTATGTCTAAGTATGGAATAGGAAAAAAAAATATCTTAATGTATTTTTAATAAATTACTGTTAGAGTATTTTTAATGATAGATAATTCAGGATGATTTTTTAAGAGGGACTTCGAGATTGGGATACGTTATCATCCAAAAATAAATATTCTAGAGTCCCTGAGAGATTAGTGTAAGTTGATTATTCTAAAAAGCAATGATCCCTTGTTACGGGAGTGGATCAACATTTTGTTATAGAGATGACCATAGTGGTTTCATGGACGAACCTTCACATTGGATGTAAAATTGGGATTAAATAATCTACATTGTTTGTAAAGTAACCTACCAAGAGTAGTTTCAATTGAGAATATGGTGGTGTGGGGTTATTTTAAGATAGATAATATTAGATAAAATACAACCATCACTATATTTAGTTATTTCCATTAAGGGTTTAGGTGAATATAATCTAATATGTTGAATAAATGAACAATATATGGCCATAGTTATGTGACATATAAAATAGTTTAATGTATGATTCATGTTCCTTCTTCGTGGACTCTCATACCGGTCATCATGAGTGTGATCAATTTTTTTCACCATATGTCAAAGAGTGTGATATTATTGTAGAAATTATATCTATACCTTTACTATATTAATAATTTCCATTACTTATGATCATCATCCACTCACACCTTCTTCTGAGATGAGTTTATCTTTAGTGGATAAAGATGTCTTTCATGGGATTCCTTCATTATAGATAAAAAACATTGTAGTTCCAACCATGGCATTGATTTTTTAGCCATCACTAGTATTACATGGTGATAATAAGAAGAGTATATAAAGTAATGTCCAACTTCATTGGTGAATAGTCCCCCAGGTATGATAAGTAGAGACAAACCTGAAAATGTATCAGTTAGCTACACAATAAGAAGAAATCATGGCTTTTTATTCTCTAGTTGTCGTTGAAGATTCACATCATTTGAATGTGGATGAATGTATATAGACATTGGTTGAGTGGTCGATGATTTTTCCTAGAATTGAGACTAATGAATTATTTTATATGTATTATAAATATGTAATTTTGATATTTTTGTATAGGGTGGTAAAAAGATGTATTATATTACTAACACACCATATATAAACCCTTTATTGTGATATTTAATGTCAGTAAAAAATGACATTTAAGAGTAATAGATAATTTTTATTATATGATATGTTCTTTTTTTGTTTTTATTAGTAATTTATTTCATGATGTTTTTATTCATGTGTGTTTATTCACTTAGAGTAATGCAATAATGGGGTGGTGGCTGGTTCCCTTGGTAGGGAGTGTCATGTCATTTTGGTGGAGGAAGAGATTGAATAGTTTTCTCCAGAGATGTTAAATCTTGTTCTAAGGTATATATATTGATTACCCTCTATTTAGGGCTAAGGAATCACACTATTTATTTATATGGGTGAGGCCCATAATTGTGATTTCAATCTCATGATATCGTACCCCCATTTGACCCAATGTGATGAACTTGGATTTTCATCCCAAAGGAGGGGAGTATGTCAGCCACATCCCTTAGCGGGTAATGGATTTCTCTTAGTGTTTGTACTTAATATTAGAGTTGGAATTTTAATTAATTAACAACCCATTAAAGTGTGTTCCTCAATGTGTATGTCATAGGGTGACTCTTAGACATTCACATCATATGAAAAATATCGACATATATTGGGGGTGAGTTTTTCTTCAATGTTTGTGGTTATGGGTCACTTATGTTTTTGAAGGTTTCATCATGATGTATCTAGATCAATTTATAGAATAATATTAATGGTTGGACATTTTTATTTAGATTATAGTATATTTGGCCACTAAATGAGAAGTACTTTGATACTAGAAATTTTAAGGAGGCCAGTTTCATTTGCTAATGTCTCCATGAATAGAATTCATCAAGTATTGATGGTAAAAAATCCATGTTTCTTTTTGTAATGGATGTGATCCTGTTGAGGATTCAAAAAAAAGATCAAATTATATCATGAATTATTTCGAAGAGAATGGGTAATAAGGTAGGTATGATTTTATTCATAGAGATAGGCACATTGGTCTTGTGTCTTATTAGAAGGAAGTGAATGAAATTATGAAATAGAACCTAAATAGTATGCATCCCTTTAAATATTTTTGGTATTCATTTAAGATTCGTTATAGAGAATTTAATAATGATCCATATTAAATATGGGTTATTATCATTTGAATTTCATATGAAAATCTCTTTAAAGGAAGGGAGTGTAGCATTCCAACATGAGGTAACAATGGAAATGAACAATTTTAAAGAGAATGGTAGTGGTTTCTATCATCATTCATCCTATATAGTGGAAATAATTTGTGAAATGAAGGCATGAGAAGACTCAGATTAAATAGTAATATGTATTTTCAATGATTTTTCCTAAAAATAAGATGGATTTGATACTTATAGTGATGAATGGAGATATTCTTTAACTCACTGGTTTCATTTTAGGAAGGAAGAGGGTTAAAGGTTGGGAGGATACAATGAACCAATTTTTCCAAGTCAATACTTTTCCCAGTTTTTATTTTTTTTAGTTAAGAGACCTTCATAGGGGTATAGTGGTTGACTTACCCTAGAAAAAAAATCTCACTTTTAATGGTCATATTGATCACAGTGTGTAGTGTTTACACTCATAATGCATTTTTATGAATTTATGTGAATTTTGAATATTAATTGATATTGATATTTGTTATTTAAATGAATATTATCCCATGAGAATAGATGGTGGTAAATCTTTAACTGATTATTTATTGAATATCCTTATACAATGGTTGTCTCTATAATAATAAATTTTTCCATGGTTTGGTATAAATATTGGGCCTTGGTTTGAGGCCATGGATTGATTATTTTTAATAATATTATTAAAAAGACCTCCCAAAAAAATAATAGGTTATAAATTACCATTTATACATATTTTCCTTGGGATAATTGTTTTTCCAAATTCCTAACATATGATAGAGTCACATGGACTGTATATCCACATTTAGAAAGTTACTAGTAGATTTGGAAGTAGATATTAATTCAGGAATAAAAAGAGGGTGATGGTCAAATTTAAAGACATTGACAAACATATTAATGTCATGAAGATTCACCATAAAACTAGTATATATATTCATGTCTTAATATATTCCTTGAAATTATAGTTTTGGGTTTTTTTGTCATTTTTATGGAATTTTTATGAGGAAGATTAAATTTTTTATCTTCAAATAACATAGGAGTACTCATGGATATATAATTTTTCCATTGATGATTTATTAAAAAATAACATCAATAAAAATATCTATCAGAGTATTAAATATAAAATACTTATCATTTTATATGATTTTGAGTGGAAATCCATATGATTTCTTGGTTTCATAAGGATCTAGCAGACATAGAGTGTTCTTATATTCTCCCCATTCATATATTTCTTATGATAAACAGTCATTAATGGGATTCTCCATTGGCATTAATTCAATGAGGATAGAGACATATTATAATCCAATAATAATTTAATAAGGAAAACATAAAATCTAGTGTGAAAATGGTGAAGGTTAACCATAAGAGATTATAGAAAGGGGATGTGTTATTTATGACACCATGAGAGAGTCATGAAATGTGAGTTTCCTTCAAGGGATTTGGAATGGTGATTTGGCCGTGGATTGATTTTCCAATAGTAATAGTGATAAATATAGAGGCTTCAGGAAGGACATCAATGATTATTTAAGATTTAGGATGGTGGGAAGCATGATTATTAGTGAATTTGGTGATATTATCATAAAAATATTTATCTTGGGAGAAGAACATGAATACCTAGAAAGTAGTTCTAGAATCCACATAATATGTTGGGTCCTTGGCCACATCAGTATGGTTTTGATAATTAATAAATGAAATATTTTGTGTTACTTAGGTACACCAAGGTTTGATTTAACACCAATATCTCAAGGAATATACCCCATTCATGTCTAGGGCTGTAAAACACAACCAACTAGAGGTACAGGGTGAGTATCTTGCATTCTTCACACATCATGAGACACCTTGAATGCATCATGTCTATTGAGGCTACATGATTTCATATATTAGGGGTATATACCAAGTAACCATTGCTATACCCACAAAACACATGAATCAGTATACACACCATGATGGAAGACCCATACATTCCATATAGATGGAAATACATGGCTTTAATTTTTTAAGGGGATACACACTATGTATCCAAATGTATATGCTATCTATTTTTCAAGATTAGGACAATTTATATATATTATCACAAGGGGAAAATAATTGGGGATGTGATTGTCTATCCTAATTAGTTTTTTATATTGAATTTGATAGTTATTGAAATTCTATGTTTGAGGTGACTGATACACACCTGTCATAGTGATTGGGAAATGAAAAATTATTTTCTTAATCTGGCATAAAATATCACCAGGGTCGTCTCACTAGATGATATTTCTTGGTTGAAAACATAATTATAAAAATTCAGATAAAACAGTTTTTTTAATATTTGATTAGAAATATAATTTTTTGAAGAAAAAACAAAATTATAAAACATATATTAACAAGCTATGAAATTATGAGTTATGAAAATAAATAAATTTTCCATTGTGGATTGGTTCATGGGTTCCATAAATCTACTTATTGGTGTTTAAATATAGTTTTATACATTATTTCTGAGATCTTATGAATTAATTACCACTATTTTATTTACTTGTGTGAAATATTGATTTGTTTTAGCAATATAAATTCCACATTCTCTAGTAATCAATGTTAATGGAACACCTCAACTGAGAGTGTGACATCTTCCTAGACCTAGTTCTCCCGTATGGAATATCATCCATTGAATGGATTTACTCCATCATATGAAGCTCTAATATCTATTATAATGGGGGGAAATAATTTAAATAAATAGTATTAATTATGTTTAGTTAAATTTCATAGAGGAAAATTTCTCCACCCAGGAACATCACACTTTCTCAACACAAACAGAAATAAAATATAATAATATAAAAACAGAATAAAATGGGAACACTACATACCTCCCCCCCCCCGCCAAAGCCTCATGTTAGCCCCACATTATGTAGAGTAATAGGTCAGTATAGATGTAAATAATAATTTTATAAGAAAAATATAAATAAAATTAAACATGGTTACAAAATAAGAAGAATAAAAATACACACATGAAATCAAAAAATAAAAATAGAAGAAGAAAAACAATTAATGAAAAACAATAAGGGGAATATAATGGTGAAGAATAGTTGATGGAACACTTTTTAATAAAAAACCGGGCATGGATTAATTTATATAAAATAAAATCAATTCAATTACCAAAATGTGAAAAAAATAATAGAAATAAAAAATAAATAATTAAAATAAATGGAGAATATAAATCGGTGCAGTAGAATGTTCTACAGAATCCATTCTCAAATATTTGGTTCGTATTCTACCAAACTGATAGTCAAAACCCACCAAAATTTCTTATTACATGTTCTTATAAATTTAGTTTTTTATTTTTCCCTGACATTTCAATGTATTTTGATGCATATAAAAAATTATGATATAATTAATGATTCACATTTGTTCTAAAAAGGGATTCTCAAAATATTCTTCTTGTTTAGAGAATTCAATAGCCCCATTAATGTGAAAATATAACCCTCAAATTAAATTTTCAAATACATAATCGAATAATATTTCCAATAATGTTTGAATCAAATTAATAAGAGATATTTAGCTTGAGTTAAGCCTCATTTTCTAAGGTTAGGTCGACACTATCGTCTAGAAATATTTTCCAATTTGAATGATTTTTTGGGGGATATGGAAGTTAAGAATAGAACTAGGTCTAAACGAATAATTTGAATCCCATGAACTATATATTATAAATAAAATAATTAGTCAAATTGAATCAATAATTAAAATGGTATTCAAGAAATATCAAAGAGATTGAAATCTGTTAAAATTACATAATTAATCCATTTTAATATTTTAGCTTCGAACACACCCAAAATCCAAAAAATGATGCGAATATGATCAAATTAATTTTTTAGAAGGTATTTAATAATTTAAATAAATATTAAAAATTGTAAAAATATTATCTTTATTATTGATATAAGGTATTATTCATGTATTTTATATTCATTATCATTATAGGGATGATGACTAAGGTCGAGCGTGATAATCAGAGTGGAAAAAAGTTTATGAACACCCATGGTAAAATACATGTGATAGGGTGTGTGTTCTATGAAATAATCTTAGATTTAATTACCCCCACATAATCATGCTATAGGTCCTTTAATCTGGGTATGATTTCTATACTCACTTGGCTGGTAAAATGGTGTGGTTCCGCCATATTAATAAAAGATCTAAAAAATCCCTTACATCTGGATGGAACTAGTATTATATCCATGAAGTTAGGTACACCCTCATCCAACATGTTATATTAACATGGTGTGACTCCTATAGAAATCTTGGTTACTCTCTTGATTAAAATTAATATTTTGTAAGTAGTGGGTCACCACTATAGATTTTTTAAGTCACATGGGTTTTTAATGGAAAGGTAGTTATGGATGAAAAATATCAATACTATATTTACTGAAATCTCTTATTTGATATAGTTTGGGTTCCCCAATAAATTTCTAGAACAATTGTATTCAATTTAACATGATAGGGTATGTTACTCCCTCAACTAAAATACATACTTTAGTGAGGTGAATGTTTCTCTTTTGGTGGTTTTCATTAGTAATAAGAAAATTGAAAATACATATTATTTTGGACAATTTAGGCATGATGAATCCCCATATATCCCTTGGTTGAGTTTTAGACAAGACATATAGTTGGCCTATTGAATTCCGTATTTCAGAGCCTTTAATTACTCTAATCATCTATAGTTGTTCATGAGGTATTATTCTTCTTAAATTAGAGTTTAGATGATTGGGAATTTACTCTATCCACGAGACATCTATCAATAAGGAATATCTAGATTCCTTATCTTACTTTATTTAATTTCTAATTCTATATTTTCTTGTAAATTTTGGTTTATATTTAATTTTTAGTTTCAGGGATTCATACTGAGTATGTTTCTACTTAACCAACCATGTTTTTTTGGGCCACACATGTTAAGTCTGTGAAAATGAGGAATATCATAGAGGTGACCTTTATGGAAATGGACTGGATGCTATATATTTTTAGATTATTTTTGGTTTTCCTTAGATTTGGTTGTGAATAATATGGTTATTGTTATATCCATGTGTAACTATAGTGAGGTTAAACTAGTCCCTTCTTTCATGTTTTTCATGATTGGATATTTTCAGACAATGATTTCCTAGGGTGTTTTCCTATATGGCGGTATATTTATCATGTGACATCTCATACATTTATTATATAATGTTCGATTATGTTTTTGTATATATCGTTGGTGTAATTTTTAATTTTATACATTTATGATATGAATCTATTATAGTATATTATAATATATGTCTTCTAATGTTTGGTATGCCTTCTTAGAACTAGTGTTTAGTCCCTAGCCTACTATTGGTAGGCTTGGGATGACCCACATGACTTACTACTGTATCGGGTGGAGCCCTTTTGGTTTGGGATATGTCATGGGGATATGATTTTTATCAATGATAAAGGCTTAGGGTTTACACACCACCACCTCGTTGCAAAATATAAGTAGTATAATGAGTCTCGGTCCTCCAGGAACAATAAATCAAAATTTCTTATATAATTTAAGAAAAGATTAAATACAAGACAGTAAAATATTAATAAAATTATTTGAAATATTGTTAATATATTTATATTTTTTATACACTTTTTTTCTTTCATATGATTAAAAAAATAACTCAATATCTACCTATAGGATGACCACAATCACTTCTTTGTTACTACATGATCAACTCTATAAATGGAATTCCGAATAAAATGTGTATAGAGGGGATGATTTAATCAATTTATACAAAAATATAACCCACATGGTTTTGAAATTCAAAAAAAACTTACCTTTATCTTAGGTTAAATGAATAATTATAATAAATACTACCCTAACTTTTTTTAATATGAGTATAATTTTTTGACATATATTCATTTTTTCATCAATTGAAAATATTAATTGAAATTACATTTTGTTTATTTTTTCCCACCTATATTTTAGCTCTGAATTGATTCATGAAAGAGAGAAACATAAAAATACGGTTCCTAAAGAATTTAGATAAATTAAAATTAAATCCAAATTATAATTAAAACGTAATTAATTCTCAATGAAAAATATAATACCTTACAATTTAGATAAATGATGCAATCATGAATTTTCCCATTTCTTTTGCTTCTCCATCAATCCAAAAATACTATTTAATTATTACTAAAACTACAAAATCCAAATTTAAGATTTTCATATAGTTTGAATGTTAATAATTATCGCATCATCACTAATAGTTCACACATTCTAGATAATGAATTATGTTCACATTAATTTTCACGAGATTATAAACTAACATTATGATAAAAATGTGTCGATAATCTAAGTATTATCCCAAATAATTATAAATATGATAAATTATTCTATGATAAAGGAAACATGATGAGAAATATATAATGATAAAAAACCCAGGAAATACATGATTTTGTTAAATAAACGATGAGAAAATAATTATTTTTTTGAATAATTCATCATATTCTTAAAATTTAACGAGTTAGTCCAATTGTTGTTTTTCCAAAAGAAGAAACAAATCAAATTTCATAAAAATTAAATTAAATAATTGGTACTAAACCAGGAAAATTATATTGTGTTTTTATATATAGATCATTACTCACTAATGCAACACATCATGAAAGGCCATTTTTTAATATTTTTTTATTGAAACAATTCTATAAAGACTAATAGATGAGTCCATTTTATATACATTATTTTGTATTCAATATATTTCAATTCAATATTGTTCTTTAAAAAAGGACATATTAACCTTTTCCTCTATTAAATTTTGATATAGGAGGATACCATTTTGTTAATTCCATTCTCAAGGTATCTTGCGATTAGACTTGGTCAGTTTTCTTGATTATTTAGGGAATCTCATAGAACATTTCATATATTATTTTCCCATCACCAGGTTTTCCTTTAATGAATATATAAGTAGTTTAGGAACTTTCCTCTATAATTTTACCAAAAAATATTATATTATTAAATGTAAAATTTTCTTTTCATAGTGTTAAAATAGATAGTGAAAATATATTATATTTATAGGATGGTATCTGAATAAACAAATCTAAATGTGATATAATTTATTATTTAAGTGTCGTAGAAATATTTAGTATGTGTGATCTTTCATGGGTCTTGAAATACTTTTTCACTATTTAATTCATGAATTTAGTAAGATATAACTTTTTATCTCTTGATTAATTGAATAATATTATGAATTTATGTTTGAAAATAATTATTTTTCCAAATTTAAAAAATTAAAATAAAGTCCAATATCACACCCTATAATTCAATCAACTTAGTGGGATTAGTCATTTGATATTTTATATGATACTTCAAAATATCCCATTTAATTAA
Organism: Viscum album; assembly: GCA_963277665.1. Classification (NCBI taxonomy): domain Eukaryota; kingdom Viridiplantae; phylum Streptophyta; class Magnoliopsida; order Santalales; family Viscaceae; genus Viscum; species Viscum album. Next base: position 2,014,252,037 of record OY728130.1, on the reverse strand, counting down.
TTTTATCATAATGTGTTTACCAAGATCCAAAAGGAATTTTGTATTTATTATACACGTTTGATTTAAACCTTGAATAATGATAATTAACTAAAAAATATCTAACAATTTTAATTTCCTTGGATAAATTTAGATATCTACTTTTAGTGTTCTAATTTATTATGTTCCAAAAATATATAACCCTTCAGTATCTCCCAGTGAAATTATTTTAAAAATCACCTAACATACATTCGATTCTCTCTATCCATTATTTAAAATTTTAAAATATTGATAACAAGGGAGTGAAGAATGTCATCAATTAAAAATCAATAGTATATCACCACAAAAAAATATTAATTTATCTATATAAATCCTTATAAATAATATGTTTTATAAAAAAATTTCCCATGCAAAAGGAGTTATTTCGTGGTATGCCAATATTATAATTTATTTTTCATAGTCATGTATTCTTACAAAATATAATAAAAACAAATATAGATATATTTAATAAAACATTATTGATATATTTGGAATTAACCTTATTGTTTATTCACCTTTAATTACTTATTCATAAGGTATTGTGTTCTTAATAGTGAGTTTTATTGAACCAACAGATTCTTTAACACTGTTTCATATGGGGATCACTTTGATTCCTAATGGACTGATCGTTAGGATTCCAATTCCGGTATATTTTGGTTTTACTTATTTATGATTCTTATAATAATTTCAAATATTATCATTATTAAACATTAAAATTATATTTACATTAATTTAACAACTATAATAACAATTTCCATCCCATGAAAGTTGTGATGTTTGGGTAATTTTCATTATTTGTCCATTCCATAGTTCATTTGAAATTGTTACCTTCCTATTGCTGGTGATCGTGATTCTAAATGGATTGAATAATGATTTACATGGATTCATGATTTTAAGGATATTTTTTTGTGATAACCCATTGATTTTTAGGATTGTATTACATAGGTTCATTATCAGGTTTTATGGTCCATATTTGGGATTCCACATAATGCAAGACCTTTTGTGTCAATATGATGTCATAGATCAAGTTTCCACAACATACCAGAAATAAAACATTTTTCATATTTAGATATTCAATATTTGGGTAAAATTAATATAATAAATAATGGTATAACTAAATTGAATGGACTATAGTATTGTAGTTGATGATGTTTTAAAATCCCATCATAATACTGAAAATAATTAAATTGCCACACCACCTCATCATCCTACCTTTGGAAAAAGTTAAAACCTCTCAGTTGAGATAAATAACCAAGATTAATATGCCAAAAAAACAATATAGGCTTAATATTTTATATTTAGGTTCTTCAGAGAGACTAAAAATTTAAGTGATAGATGAGAGTTTTCAATAAGCATATGGAAAATCAGGAATCTATTTGGAAATAACTATGTTTTCCTAAAATCACTAGATGTCTTGAAAACAATTTTATATTAGTAAGAGGTTTTATTTTATAATATATAGATGAATTTACACCTTGTAAATATTCATTCCTAATAGTTTATTAAATAAATGATTAATAGTGTTTATCCATTTAGGTTTGTGTTGTTTATGAAGGAATAAACCCAATAAGAAGTTCACTTCAAATAGATAGAGACTGAAATAAATCCTTAAAATCTTTCTCAGGAGACACTGGTACACAAATTACTAGGGATAAATATTTAAGGACCTTCAATATTTATATATTTCATTTATAAATACCATAATTTATTTGGTGAATATTCTGTAAATATTAAAAAATGCAGTAAAAACATAATCTGAAAATTCTTCAGTTTTTTGCAATGTGTTATAATATGGTGAACAAAATCAGTAAATTTTGTATTGGGTTTGTTGAGGAAAATATAGATTTTGGTTATGTTATTCCACTTAAAATTTATTATAGGTAATTAATAATGTAATGATAGATAAAAATTATACCAAATGGTAAGATATTGGGTGGATGGAATAAGGGATCTTTCTATAATGGGATTAATGAGAATAGGATGATTGTTTTGGAGCTTTAATTGTTTGGGGGTAATGTTATTCATGTGACTAATGAAACAGTATTCGATGAATACAAAAAGGGAACATGTATATCATTACCATTGAAAACATGACCTCATTATGAGAGATAAAACGAGGAATATAATATCTTTAATTAATTATAGAAATGTGTGGAATATGTGAGAAACTTTAATTATGGTCTATAATTTAGAGTGTTAAGACCATGATACATAAGATATTTGGAAAAAATTGGTTGAAATTAATGAAATATATAAGAATGAAAATCCTCATGTTATATTATATTGTATAAATATAATCCTATTAAATAATTCTTGTGTTTAATATCCTAATGTTTGATATGAATGCACATGTTCTGATATAACTATATTAAATAACCTTGATTTATATCATTTAATTTTGTATGTTTCCATTAATTTAGTTTCCATATCTTTTTTATGTGAATAATGTGGTTTACATATGATTCATTAATTATTGAATTGTTAAATAATTAAATGTCTCATTATAATAATTGTAATATATTATAGGAATTATAACATAAATCCATCTTATAGCGATTTTTTTAAAACTACATATCTCCCAAAATCCTTATTCATTTATTTAAATATGATTATTTAAAAATGACTATGATTCAAGTTTAATATATTTGATCAAGTTAAAATCATTTAGATGTATCCACCTTAGTTTTTTTATTAATAATATATAATGAAGTGATAATGTGTCATGGTTTTAAGACTATATATGAAAATATAATTTTTCTTTCACTAGTTAGTGAATCCCTTGAGGAGGATTATATGCTATTGTTGACACTATGTGGTGTTCTAAAAATCCACATTTGGAGAATGTTTGAGTTAATAAAAACATATAATTTATTTCTATTTTTATATCATGTGGTTTTCCATTTAACCACTTATGGTTGATCAATAAAGGAGGTTTTTAATTTTCTATTATGTTAATGGAATATTTTATTTTTTAAAAATCCATCAACATTATCAAGGACTATAACAACCTGAAATTCTAATGTATATCTTTATATTCAATAGTGTTTATGACATGAAATAGTAAGTGTAAAAAGTGAATATATTAACCGAATAAATTAAAATATATTTACTATCTCAAATTCATATAATATATTATATAGTATATAATGAATGAAGCACTGTTATATCTTTAATTACATGCAAGATGGACCTTCTTTGATAGATTTTATTACACGCAAGACCGAATTTCAACAAATAAAAATGTATTATTGAAATATTATTATTTAATATAATATGATATAAAATAGATATTATGTTATTGGTTATGAATATTATTAACTAAAATATTAAATTAAATGGTTTATATAAATATAAAATAATTAATTGGATATGAGTTAATGGGAGATGAAAATAAGAACCAATTGGGTATAAAAAATGTTATTATTTTTATGATTCAGAAAGAGTTTTTTACTAATAAACATAATTAATTAAAATTGATGAATGATTTTTAGGAAATATATATGTTATATATTCAATCAACTATTTTTAAAATTAATCCATTAGTTTTGATAGGCATAAGATAAGAACAACCCCAATTTCCCACATAAACAATTATATTTTCATAAAGGTAATTTTACAGGGTTTTATTTTATAACTCATTTTAAATATGAATTTGGAAAAATTAATTGATCTAATACGTTAAAATAAACTCAATAATATAAATTTAACAATAAAAATATGTTTTTGTGGAATGTTATATATTTTTCGATAACATATCATTTTTTAATGTTTAAACAAAAATACTAAATTTATCTTCAAAACTACATTTTCATTTACTTTTATTAATAAGAATAAATTATACATTTAATTGGTGTTAAATTTTAATTAGTTACTATTTAAATGAATTAATAAAATTTATTTTATTTTAATAAATTTAACTTTGAAATTGATTATAAAAACATAGAAAATATGTAGTCATTTTTAATTTAAAACCCACATTGTCGTCCCACATGTGGGATTAAATATAAATAAATTTCTCAATAATTCATGATAGGAATTTGGAAAATTGGGTAAAATATTTGGAAGCATAATAATTTCTAATTTCTAATAAGATCAAATTTGTTCTGAATCAAAATAATTAGTGAAAGTGATTACAATTAATTACAATGATTAAGGTTAAATTAAGATTAATAAGGGACTAAATGTATCCTTAAAGACCCAAACAGACTATAAAATTGCCCAAGATCTATTTTATGGAAATATATATACCATATAATATATTTTATCTAAATCAGGATATTATTGTTTCCAATTTAAATATTAAAAACTATGGAATAATTATTTTTAAAAAATATTTCAAAAGTGCCACTCCTCCTTCACTATAAAAGGCCACCGATTATCCCCATAATTGAATCCTATCAAACAACTTAGGTTCTATCATGATCATCAAGATTAGCTACCCATAGTACCTATCTTCTCCCTTGATTCTCCCATTTGAGAATACATCTTTCCAAGGTATCCCTTTCGTATAAACTAAAAGGAGTTACATGATTTTTAAGGAAATGTTTTCCAACAATCATTTGTCATTTATTTACTCATCCAATCCTTAAATTATTTTTAAATAATGATTATATTATGAAACTGATATACTGATTATATTATTATGATTTTTACTAATGTTTAATAATACACCAACACACAATTCCATCTAATGGGTAAGAAACATACTGTTTAAGTGTACGATGAATATCACCACCCAAAATGATGATTGGTCATTTTTTATTTCCCTCCTGTAATGGTGAAAATTATGATTGAAAATATATTTTTATAAGATATATATAATATTTATTATACAATTATTATTATTTAATCCTTTTATATGAAATACATTTAATACTTACAATTTTGTGTTAATATGATATCATCGATTAAGGAAGTGTGGACTACCACCCCCTCGAAGCGATGTGATTCGTTCACACTATACATGGAATGTATCAAAGACAATTTTAATAATCATATATGAAATATATTACATTAATATTATAATGGAATTATAAAATACATATATATACATATCATTTACTAGTAATTATTTTGAAACACTATATTGAAATAATAGTATTGTTTAGGTGTACTTACGAACTAAAATATCCATGAATGGAGAATTAATTTTATTATCTCCAAATATTATAGATTAATATAGATACATATATAAAATAGACATATAATGAGATAAGCGACCTCACTACTTCTAAGGTGCAATCTGGGTGTATGAACAATGACATAAACAACCTCATTTTCATCAGAAATTTCAGTGTGTTGGGCCATGAAATGAAACTATTGCTGATAAAATATGTTAGGTGGATTCCACCAATCCATAGTTGGTTAGAAGTGATTTTTGATTGGCGGACTCGGGATAACCTGGCCCTTTGGGTTGTGGTGGAGTTTTACACACTTATAGGGGCTTCATTAAAGGTTGTTTCAATCATTTCATTGGGCAAGGCTTGACAATTGAAGCAAAACCCTATGCCATTATTAAAGTTGTCTCTTATGTGTCCCATCATGGATGGAATTTCATTTGGGTTGAATTTGACCTTGAAGTGGAAGTTGAAATTCTCAGGAGAAGATGAAGGATGTTTTCTTGGTGGAATTTGGCACCATGTCTTGATTGCCTTCAATAGATAAATTGTGGCTTGGTGCATGATTTGACTCATGTTTATAAAGAAGACAATCATGTTGCTGATGTACTCTCAAAGAGGTCAATTGTGTAACCTTGATCAGAGTTGACTTTTGTTATCCAAAATTAGTTGTCTGGTCTTGATGAGGAAAACATGGGTGGTAAATTATACATCGGGCTTTGTAAACCCCCTTGTAATGTCATGGATCTTGTACTTTAAATTTTTTAATAATGTTTGGTAGGGACGGGTCCTCTAATATCTGGACCTTTAGGAGTATATAAAAAATAAATATAATATTAATAATATAGTTTAAAGTTTCGATATGATGAAACTATGATATTTTTAATAAGAAAAAAACCAGTTAAAACATACTCAACAATCTAGGCAATTAACACACAAAATAGGTAAAATAATGAAAGGAAATTAAAAAACGGGTAATAATATATTATAATAGTATTATATATGAAATAATTAGTATAAATATGGTTTATTAATATTTTATTACCATGTTAAAAACTATTATACATGAGGTTAAATGTGGTCTACTGGAAACAAAACACAAGGTAATGGATTCTTATCTCATTTTCGTTCCATGAGGTATACATAATTTTTGTACATATAATTTCGATTATATAATGTATATACATACCATTTTGATATTAAATTTCATGAAAATTCAATTATTTATTGTATTTTTGGTTTAATATTTAATTATTTATTTTAAGGGGATTTGAGTTAAAAGTTACCAAGTGGAATAGAATTGTATGACATAATTTATTTTCATTGAGTTATATTACTTCTTTGCTTTCGTTAATATGCTAAAATTATATGTGTAATAATTTTTTAATATATATTTTTGTACTTTAAGTTACCTTATGTGAATTTACATTGGATACACATAATATACTTAGTAATTTACTCTCACATTAATGTTAAATACTTTTTAAGGGTTCATTTTATAATCTCATTTAATTCAAGATTGTTTGCACATAAATTTAAATTCGAGGAAATTATTGGATAATTGTTCAATAAACCATTTTATTTTAATATCATATGGTTATTAATGAAATTTTATAAATACAATGTTTTCATGTCTTGGTTAATTATATGTTTTAGAAAATGTTTTATGAAAAAACGCCATTATTTCATTATTTATTAGGAGAACCTATTTTCTTCTAAAAAATGTATTTTAAAAAGATTTTAATTTCTTTAACATTTAAAAAATTATTTTAATTCATTTTTACCACTTTTTTCATTTATAAATGTTTTCAATGGAATATTCATATCCCTTTTAAAACAAATAATTTTTATAACCCTTTTTACTATGGGAATGGAATGTTTTTTTACCTCATACAATATGTACATATTTATTTTCCATCATTTATATTAATCATCCATTACATGTATAAAATTTAAATTTTGAAATAAATATTTTTAAAAATGGTTTTCAATGAAATTTTTTAGAGGGGTTTTTAATGAAATGGATTTGTTTCTCAAGAATACTATTGTGAATGATATTATTTTATTTCATCAAAAAATAACCCTCTACTTTTACTTCATAAGAGATAAAATGTATTGATACCATCCATATAATTTATCTAGATTGTTTTTATTGATTTAAAAAATGAAATTATTTATATTCCCCTCCTTGATTTCCTAATGTGTCCCCTTAAAATTTTAAATTTTACATGATCATTGAGAATTTAATTTCCCCAAATTATCCATATCATTTATCATCGATATTACTATTTCTTAAAAAATATAACATTTTTGATACAGTGTTTACTTAAAAACATTTTTGATTAACAAAAAAATTATTGATAAATAGTTATTTATCATTCAATATGGTTATTTGATATAATATATTATTTATTTGGATTATTCAATATGAGAAATTCTTTTTAATAGAAATGAAAGGTTGGACTAAAAATTTTATAACCCATCATTGAATCGACAGGTTCTCATGAGAAAAATTTGTTGCAAAAATTGATTAGGTTTTAAACCTTAATTTAAACCATCATGTGAAATATATTGATTGTATATTATTTCATGTAACTGAGACATAATGGACATTAATTAATAATTTACATCATATCAACTAAGTTATTATTATCCATGAGATTTTGTGTCAATATATCTATGGGTTCATTACACTCTTAGTTAATTGATTAATGCCATGTGTTTTAGTTTCTCACCATTTCAGATTCAAAATGCATTATATTACTATATTAAAGGATTTTTTTTCATTTATTATCTTCCCATTATATTTATTAATTATGTTTTTTGATTACATGGCATGAATGTTTAATTATTTGCCTATCTATATTAATTTATTCTCATGGATTCATTATTTTTTTCAATATTCATTACTTATCCTTATTGAGAATTTGAGAACACCCTTATATTATTTCCTCTACCCAATAATCAAATAAGTTTACTAATCATGGTTTACAATGATATTATAGATGGAATAAATTTTTAAACCTATAAAGGATAATTAAATGAAAAAAATTAGGTTGTAATTTTGTGTATTATTTTGTAATAAAAGAAACATGTATTAATATGGTTTCCCAAGACTACTAAACACTTCAGACCCTTGGGGCTTGATTCCTTATAATCATTCCAATGTAATTGATAGAAGACAATATATCTAAGTTTATATGATATTGTAACTATATGTGGTATAAAATTATGTTTATTGGAAAATATGGGAACTAGATTTATAAAAAGATAGGTTAAAGAACCTAAAACTAAGGTAGAATTTAAGGATAAGTACATAAGAACTTGATTGAATTTTGGTAAGGTAGAGGTTATGTGGGCCTTCCTAAAAATACATCCCCATCTGGATACTAAAAGTGGATATGGTTCTGGAATAGATGTACCTAGGATTAATGACTCTGACAATGTGTTCCAAGACTGACTAGGGGGAACATGGTACATGAAAATGGGATTTATTGTGCACCAAGATTGACACTCTCACGGGATATTTTAATGATAATAAATGTTTTCAATACAATCCATTATGTATAATTTTAATGGATAATTCCAATGAATGATAAAGTTTAAACATGAAAAGGGTTAGATTAAAAAAAATAAGGATTCATGATTTAAAAATACAATTGATGATATTATGGCTAAACTGTAGACTATAGAAGGAAATATTTTTAAGAATTATTTTTGGGATTCAATAATTAAATTGTAAAAGTTTTTTACCAGTGGTATTTTGGCTCTATGAATCATAAAACATCTAAGTAATATGCTTGATTCTGGAATCATATATTTTATAGGTAATTCTTATTTGCATTTATATAGATATAATATTAATGTTATTGATAACATTTAGGGTTGATATGATTAGTAATTAAATCATAATATTAGTCAAATAAGATTATGATACAATATAAAAATGGTAGTATTGAATACATTAGTTAAGATTATATTTAATGATTAAACATCAATTACGACTCATAGATTTACTTTCAAAAGTATATAAATATGGTTTTTGAAAAGGATAATCTGAATGTTGGGTGACAACCTATCATGTCTGTTAAGGATGCGGGTCATGAAACCATGAATGAAGGATGATAAAGATTTTACATTAACCACAGGCCTATGAAATTCCCTGGTTAGTTTCTGATTGTTTTTAGTCACAAATATTTATGAATAAATGTTAACAGTGAACATATAGTATAAATTTTTTGGATTATATATTAATCTATTAACCATATTGGTTTTCGGAGATTTTTAAGGAAAAATAGTTGGACTTTTTAATCTTTTATTGGACTTATGGTCCATTAAAATTATCTTTTAGTGACATAGGCATATAAATATTCATTATTGGTAATTAATTTCTTAGAATAAAGAGATGAAATAGAATTTGATAGAACCAAACCAAAAATATAAGATCATTTATATGAAATTGAATCTTATCAAGTAAGAATATTTTCTTAGAATATTTGTCAGTAAAATAATTACCTAACACTAGTAAAATGGAATATAATTTTTTTCCTAATAACTTATGTTTTATTAAACCAAAGGTCTTCTAAATAATCAATGATTTATGGATTTATTCCCTAAAATTTATTTTAATCGTTCACATGTTTTTTTATTGATTTCCTAATTCACTCCCCATAAATATTTATTCTTTAAATCAAAATCCATAATTTCACCTTTAACTAAAGTTATCCTACATTGAGACCTATTTAAATGGATTTCCATGTTTCCTTTTTTACTTTTCATTAGTTTTGATTGACATATGATAAAAACAAACCCAATTTCACTAATAAAAACATATATTTTTATGAAGGGAATTTTACTGCCTTTAATAGAGAACCCATTTTAAATACTAATTTTGAAACATTAATTGATTTAATATGTCAAAAAATATCATATTTGAATGAAAAACATAAAAAATTTGTTAGGTTGATTATTTGATATTTTTTAAAAACATATCTATCTTAATGAATAGTTTAAAATACTGAATTTTAGTTCAAAAATATTTTTCATAGAATTTATTAATAAGGATAAATTATAATGTTAATTGGTTTTAATGTTTAAATATATCATATTTTTATAAATTAATACAACTTTTTTTAATTCGATTAAATTTCACATTGAAATTGATCATAAAAACATTGTAATCTTTTAATAGTTTTTATATTAAATACACACATTGTGTCCCGCATACCGGATTAAATTTATGTCATTTTTTTCGTCTTCTATGATTTTTATTTGAAAAAATGGTTTCCCTATTTTGAATAATATTAATTTATTATTTTCAATTTGTCCAATTTTTTTTTTCAAAAATTCTAGTGAAAGTGATTCAAAATAATTACAACAATGACAATAACATTGGGATTAATAAGGGACTAAACCATTCCCTTAAGGCCCAAAATGTCCTATAAACTTGTCAAATATATATGTTATGGTAATATATTGACCATATACCCAATTTTATCTAAATTTTAAAATTATTATATCCAGTTTCAACATGAAAAAAGCGGAAATAATTCCTTTGGCAAAATATTACAAGAGAGACACTCCTCCTACAATATTAAAGGCCACCACTTCTCCCCATTACACACAACTCACAAAAAAATTAGTAATAGAAAATATGTGTTAAAATATTTTCCCCAAATCTCTATTCTAAAACATGAATTCCCCATTTGTTCCAAAATTCTTCTAAGGAATCCATTTGGTATAAACCAAAAGTAGTTACCGAATTTTTAAGGTAATGTTTTACAACGACCTCTTTACTTTCATTTACTCCTCCAATACTGAAATTATATTTAAATAATGAATATATGATGAATAAATTATCCTAAATATATTTCTATTTTATTTATTAATGTTTATACCTACACTGACACACACTACCATCTAATGTTTAATGAATAATCTGTTAATGTGTACTGTGAACTACCGCCACACAAAATGATGATTGTTCATGTTTATTTTACCTTCTAATAGAGTGGAAATTATTATGGAAATATATTTATATATGATTAATATAATATTTAATAATTTTTAAAGCTTCTTTAATACTTTTATAACACATACCTTTTATATTATCTATTTTTTCTTAGCAAGATAATATCATTTGAGGAAGTGTTGGCTACCACCCCCTCGAAGTGATGTGATTAATTAACAATATACATGGAATGTATTAATAATAATTTCAATAAACATATATGAGGTATATTGCATAAAAAAGGTACCAAAATTTTAATATACATGTATATACATATCATTTTACTTTCATTATTTTGTAATACCATAATGATATAGGGGTAACATTTATAGGTGCATTTGGACTACCATCTCAATGAATGATGCATTTAATTTTGTATATACAAACATTATATATAATTATATATACATATATATATTAGATATATATGATATTATAATCATGTATTATATTTTCATGATGATGAAACCAGGATATATTTAATTATAACTATAAATAAAAAGTTAAAACGTACTAAAAAAACTTTGAAATTTAACAGAAAAAATAGTTAAAATAATAAACAGTTTTTAAAAAAGGGGTAATAATATTTTTTAAACAGATACTATATTATATAATCAGTATTTATATGGCTCTATTATAATTTAATAACATGTTTAAAACTATTATTTAGGAGGATAAATTACGTATAGTAGAAAAGAAACACAATCTAATGCATTCTTGCCTTATTTTCTTTCCACGAGGCATACTTATTTTTTACAGACATAATTTCTTTTATATGGTGTATTTACTAAACATTTTTATAATTAATATCATGAAAATTTTTTTATTTATTGAATTATTATTTTCAACATAAATAATTTATTTTATGTGGATTTCCGTTAAAAGTTTCCATGTGAAATAGAATTTCATAACTCAATTTCTTTTCATTGTGTTATATTACTTCAAAATTATCGTTAATATTATAACATTATGTTTGTATTAAATATTCACAACCTATTTTTTATTTTAAATTCAATTAAGTGTATTTAATGTAGATATAAATAATCTAATCATTGATTGATTATCACTTTGATGTTATATCATTTTCAAGGTTCAATTTTACAATCTCATTTTATTCAATATTGTTTATACTTGAATTTCCATTCAAACAAATTACTAGATAAATTTTGAATAAAAATATTAATTTTAAAATCCTCTAGTTATTCATAAACTTTATCATGTTCATTTTTCTAAACTTTGTTACTCCAATGTTTTTTAAAATGGTTTATGAAATCCTGACATCATTTATTTATTTAGCCAGATAACCTATTTTCTTATAAAAATAAAATATTCTAAATTTTTTTTCCCAAAATATTTTTATCCTTTATGAAATTATTTAATAAATAAATTTTTACCAACTTTTTCATTTATGATTGTTTTCAAAGGAATATTCTTGTCTCTTTCCAAAGAATGCTTTTTTCTAACCCTTTTTACCATAAAACGGAATATTTATTATTTAATTCATACGAAATGTATTGATATATATATATCGACATATATTTGAAGCCGAATTTGAATGTTTAAAAGGTTAATTTTTATAGAAAATGACTTTAAATTCGATTTTCAGAGAAAAATATTTTCAAATGGATTTTCATTGAAAATGATATTTTCCAGAAGATTCTTTTTAAAGTTATTAATTTATTTCATAAATGGAATGAATCATCTATTTTTACTATACTTTGGATACCTTATATTGATACTGTAAATATATATTTTCTAGATAGTTTTAAATATATTTGTACAAGGAATGAATTTATATTAATTTCCTTTATTTTATTTTTATCCCCTCCAAATATTCAATTTTATATGATCATTAAGTATTTTGTTTAACCTAATTATCCATACCATTTATCATAGATATTTCTATTTCATAATTCGTATAGCATTTTATATAAGTTCTTTTCATTGAAATTTATTTTATTAACTGAGGAATTATTTATAAATACATATTTCTCATCAAATACGTTTATTTGATAAGGAATATTAATGATTTTGAATATTAAATATGAGGAATGATTTGGACTTCAAATGAAGGGTGAGACCCATAAATTATAAATCCACTTGATGCATCGATAGGTTCCCTTGAGATAAATCAATTCCCAAATTTATTGCATTTCAAACAATAATTTAGACAATATTTTGAAAGGTCTCGATGCTATAGGATTTATGTACTTAAGACATGACATCCAATAATTAACAATTTACTCCATTTATACTATGTTATTAATACCCATGATATTTTTCATCGATATATCAATATATACATTTCAATTTATTGTTTATTGATCAATGGAATGTGTTTTAGTATCTTACATTTCTATATTACTTTTACATATCATGTTATTTTAATAGAATAAATTTTTATTAATTTTCATTCCATTTTATTGATTATTTAATTTTATTTATTACATTGAACATGTGTTAAATTATTTTACATTCTGTATTAATTTATTTTCATTGATTAATTATTGCTTCTGCATTTATTTAATTAACATTTGTGAGTATTTGAGATCACCCTTATTTTGTTTCTTCTCCATAGGAATCCATGAAGTGTACTAAGAAATCATTGAAAGGATATGATAGGTGGAAAAAAGTTTCTATCCTAGAAAATAAAAAATTGAAGAAAAAATATATTATAATTTGTGTGTTATTTTATTACAAAATACTCACATATGAACTAGTTTGCCAAGTCTACTAAACCATTAAGGAAATCAGGGATTGATTCTTTGTAATCATGAAAATGTAATTAATAGTAGAATAGTCTGTGCACTTCTGAGGTTAGGTTGATAAAAAGACTCCCTGGAAGAATTTTATTGAATTGTTTTCGAAAATTCTATAAATTATGATCTAGAAAAATTTCATATAATTTGATATGTTAATATCAAATAATACGACATGATATTGTTGGATACGATATATAAATATCATAGCTTATGATATATTGTGTATGATTCATTACAATAAAAATGATGAATGATAATATTTGATATGATATGTTATAATTTATACAATATATATCATATTTAGTGATTGGTTATATTTAAAAACAAAATATAGTCACTATAAGAAATATGTGAAAAATAGTGCACCATTGTCACAAAATATACATTGATATATTAATTTTTTTTATGGATATCTATTCATGTGACATATTTATGTTCATAGATTAAAAACCAAACATATAAACTTTGTAATAAAAAACTAATAAATCATTATTCTATTGAAATTAAAAATCAAATATAAATAATATATATAGCCAATAAGTTTAAAAATATTACAATAAGGTAATAAAAATGAAACAACATAATTATAATTATAAATCATTCGGGATGTGGTTTCCTAGAAATTCCCCATCTACCAAAAATACTATACATAGAAAAAAAATTATATTTTCAATAGGATTTTCAATGTCTTTAGAGAACTTATATAGAAATCTATTTAAATTATTAATTCAGGAAAAAAATTTGTATTTATAAGACATATACATCATATATAACTAATGGAGGTGTAATACAGACAATTTGAATGGTAAACTAGATCATTGGAATTGAAACACCAATTTTATAATTATAACATAAACAATATAATAGTAAGATATATTGTAAATAATTATTAATATAATTAAATTTATAAGAATATACATATATTGTGGGTTTATAATATAATTAGTCTAATTATGAAACTCAAAGGAATTATACCTTTATATTTTTAATAAAGTGTATTTAATTTTATTTATTAAATTCATTAATATTATGATAACATTAAAATATTAAAATTAAATAAGCTATAAAATTATTTTGATAATATTTATATCATTTTTGGGATCACAACATTAAAATATCTTTATTTTTTTAATTTTCTAAAAAACAAGAAATTTTAGTCAAAAGTAAAAATACAATTTTTTTAAAAAATATATGTTTTAGGATTTAATATTTATGTAATAATGATATTATTAATCCGAAAAAGGTTACATCAAACAAAATTAAATTTAATAAGATAAAGTTTTTATTTATAATATATAAACTCAATTTTCCTTTTCTGAAAAGATAAGGTATACATTTAAGAAAATGATTTTTTAAATTTTTTCTTACATTATTTTGTATATAATAATAAATTTAGTGTTTTACTGTTTAAAAAGCTCAATTTTTATTCCAATCTAATTCATAATTTTAAATAATAAGATTTTTTTATTTATAATTTTGAGATAAATTTTTTTTCAAGATTTTTACCAAAAACCCCTTCCCTTCATGTATATATACCGCCTCTCACCAATATCATAAATAACTTCAAACAAACTTATAATTAAAATATATTTTCATCATCAACTTATTCTAAGACTAATAGAGCCGTAGGGATGTTTTGGTGTAAAAAATATCCATGATCTAAGTAACTAGGGTCTTAGAAAAAGAGGAACATCGATGAATGAGGTACCTTTTCTCTATTTATCCATTCAATTTTCCCTCTCATATATTTATATTATTAGTATCTCTTGAAAATAATCATCCATAAATTAATTTTTTTTGTATAGAAATTTATATAAATATTATTACACTAATGGATAATTTTAATTAACAACTTATAATATGTATATTATCTCCCTCCCTATCATTGATAAAGGCATGCTAATGGATGGTTTAATGACTATGAGGATGATGAAAATTCATTATATATCACTGCATATATGGATGATTAGTTTATATTATATATCAATAGTTTTTATTATTTTAATATATAATTATCTTGATGTATTTATAAATTATATATATTTTCCCTCATTCCCTCTTTTTTAATGTCTTATTGTTGGTCGGATAACTTCTTACAATGATGTTATCAATTATTTACATTTCATCAACTTTAGGGATGGAATGCATATGTAATTAGTAATTTATAAATAATTAATTTTATTAACTTTTAATCTTTTATAGTTAATATTACTAGTGTATAAAAAATAAAGAATCAATGCTATGAAATCAAAATTAAATGGGATAGTAAAATGAAATAATTCATTAAAATATTTCATCTTTAACAGAAATATGATAAAATAAAAAAAAATTATTAGAATTGATAAATAATAACATTAATGAATATAATTCATGATTGGATTCGGGTTTCAATAATCATAATTTGTTTTTATAGGATATTTAGACATGATAAAACCAAATGGGACCTATGGTGTTGGGACTCTCAAACCATCATCTTCCTTTTATTTTACCCCATAATTATGCATCATTTCTTTATGATTATTTTAATATATCTTATAAATATATTTTATTTTTATTTAAATTTTCTCTGCTTTTAGATATAAGTATCATTAAATCATTGACATGAATTCATACCTATCTTCATTATTTTTAATAAATCATTTGTTTTTAAAATATTTCATCTATTTTTGTTAAGTTTATTTATCCAGTATCTATAAAATATAATATTATATTTGTTATTAATACTGTAGAATATAAAAATATATATCATCTTTATGGGACTTCCATATTAATTCACTTGCATATTACTTACATCATCATTATGATACCCATTTGTTTCCCCTATATTTATTTCATTTTTATGTCTAATATTTGTTTACTCTCTAAATGAATTGCATGATTATGAGAATATTTTGATGCGAGGGGTGGGAAAATAATTTTAAATCTCTCAATTGAATTTTTTAATGTGACATATCTCATGAGATTATTATGAATGAACATAATTCTAGATTTTTCGAAAATCAATTAAATATTCATTTACCTTCATTTACTTGCTTCTTTACCTTTGTTTTTACCATAATTTGATATGATCTTTCTTAATGAAATTTTCATGATTTTTAAAAAAATTTGTAATCTGTTAGATCTATACACGATTCACACATGGCTTGTGAAAAACATACAGTTTCACCGAAAATACTATGGTCCATATATTGATCCACTAGAAGGGGGAAAATAATTTTTTCCAAACCATTTTAACATCCCTCAAAACCATTTACCATTGGTAGTGAGGGTTAAAATGGTTACTAAATGGTTAATCCAACCATGCATCCAAAATAGGAACCTCATATATAATTTAGGGAGTGGTACACATTTCTACCTCATGATTTCCCATAACTATGAAACTACTTTATAAATCCTTAGTAACAATTTAAAATTTTCATGAAAATTTAATTAAAAATAATTTGAAACCCTTCAATGATTCAAAATAGATTCTATTCAACCCTCATAAGATTACTTTTACCATGAATGTTCTTAAGAGGTGATTTTGACTCATCCACCCCCTTCTCTTTACAGATCGAAGAACTAGTGATCACATTCGATATACTTCTAGTTAGTTTATCTCATATCATATTTTTTATAATGATATAACCTTTTATAAATCCTAGAGAGTGTTATATCATCATGATATTTATAGATAAAATATTCATTTTTTATGGATCGTTATTCGATGTTTGATTTTTTTATCTCCTATTTCTTCTTTCATCATTAGTGGATCATAAATTTGTTGTGGTGTTGATATGATTCCATGATTAAATTTTTGGTGGTTTCATAATTATTTACCCTATAACTAAAACCCCAATATCATTATTGAATTAATTTTTTATTGATTTAAAAACTATAATTAAGATGATAGGATGTGTGGTCTAAAAAGGGCATGGAATTTTGAAAAAATACCAATTTCATTGGAACTATAATTCTAGGGTGGATTTGGAGAAAATCGATTCCTTGAATTGAATGTAAATTTTATGGAACAATTTTAGTTTATTCTTGAAAAAATGGATTAAAAAGAATGTTGATTTTAATGACATGAATTTGACGAAAAAATTTGATTTTATTTTTAAATGAGAAAGTCAAGGTGAAAATGAAAATGAAAATTTGAACTTTGAATTATGAAATGATTTTAAATGATTTATTTTCCCATGAATTATTGATTCAATGATTGATGCACATATGTCCCTGGGTAGTTAGTGGTTATTAAGACAAGAACACTAGGACTCTGACCCCTAGTAATGGATATATGATAACAACACTAACTAATATATTATTTTTATGAATTATCATATTAGTATCCTTTAATGGGGTGTATATTGATTTCATATAATGTGATCCCATAATTGGGTGTTGATTTGAGTGAGTGAACATATCTTGAGACATGATGATAAATGTGAAGTGTGAGGATCCTATAGCATGAAATTAACCTACTCCAGTGATTATGAACATGGTGTTCGGTTTTGTTTGACTTTTTTATACATTGTAATGACAATAGATATTTTTTATTCATTCCAAGTATTCTATATAGATGTTTTATATAAAATGGTCACTTAATCATTTTTTTATTTATCTTCTATATATTTTATTAAAACCATGCTTTAATAAAATAAGTTAATTAAATTATATGCCTTGTTTCATTTAAATTAAAATCACAAATGGTTTTATTTTTAAGGAATTGATTATAGAATTTTTTTTGATATGATAGTAAAATTTTAATCCAAAACCCTACATTTTCTTCTAGGTGTTTTTAGATATTATTATGATAGGTCCAGACAATATAACATATCTACTCATCATCTCCACTTAGAGGTGGTATGTTTACTAGATTCATAGGAATTACCATAATAAATATGATGAATGGATATGTTATCAACATGTTACATGGGATCCTAAGTTACTATATATAGATGTGTTGTCTTTGATGGTGTACCATTTTAGGTTTTTTAAATGTTTTATCATGGTATATTACCCATAAGGAGTGTTTGAATATTGTCTTATATCTTTTTTCTTCTATTAATTTTTGGAAAAACCAATCCCTTGTGTTTATTATATGATTAAAGGTACATGTTTCTAATCCATGGGGATTGGAAACACCCTTCAGTCCATGTGAGTACTAGGTTGGGTATCAGTATACTAAGGTATCTAGACAGGGTCTTTAAAAAGTTGTATCAATTGAAGTTTTTTCATAATTTCTTGATGTTTATAGGTATTTTGGGATGTCCTAGTTGGCATGATGTGGGAATATACTGATTTAAGAGGTAGTTATGAGATATTTCTTGTACATATCTAATTGTAATGGCCCTTAAGTCGCCATGGGAGTTAGATAAAAGTGTCTTTAGGTAAAAAGATAATCTAATCCAAGTATTTTAATTAACATTGATCTGAGTATATTGAAAACCCAATATTGATTTATTTATAATGTAATTGATATTACTATATATATTATTTTATTTGTTGATCTATGTATCATTATTGATGTAGTTAGTGTTATTTGATGATATATTGTATCATCATGCCTCTCATAATATATTTAATTAGGACAACTAAAGAAGCTGATTGTGGACTAGAATAATAAGACCTACAAGTAGGCATGAATCTTATTTAGATAGTTGTTCATGCTATCCAATATCTGGGAAAGTCACCTGCACCCATTAATTTCCTGGTTGTAGTTATGGAACCCTTAGGGTATGATTTATAATATCATACCCCAGAGTTCCTCTTCCAGAATCAACTGAAATTACATGTCTAAAATGATCATCAGGTGGTTGAAGACTGGTTTAAAAAGATGGAAATTATTTTTGACTTCATCTATATTTCTAATTTAATTAATGTGAAATGGGATACCTTAATATTGGTAGGACCAAATATGTGATGGTTGAATTCTATTGTGATGGAAAATAAACCTGAGATCTTGAAGTTGGCCAAATTTAGAATTATTTGAACTAATTTTTTTATCTAGATCCTATATTCATTGAAACGTTCTTGGATTTTTTAAGAAACATTAAAGGTGAGAGGACAGTGATATAATATAAGAACTATTTAGGTGAACCTATTCAGTTTCTTCTAGAGGTTGTGTGGAATAAAAATTTTACTTCTCAAATATTTGAGATGGTTTTTGTACTAAAATCATATCTCAAGTCTTCATGTTGAATATCACTTCATATTCATATGTGTACGATAGGGTTGTTTTTGTTTGAGCATGACTTGGCTGGTAAGTTACGGTAAATGGGAGTTAAATTTTCTTCTAATAGTTGTTCTGGTATTTCATTTAAAGGAAATAGAATGCATGACGAGTCACAAGCTGGTTTTATACAACACACATCCTCAAGACCTATTGCAAAGCCTGGTGGAGGCCCTGTGACTTTCTTTCAGTGTGGAAAGGTAGGTTACTCAAAACATGTGTTCAATGAGGCAACTGAGATCTATAATTTATATGGATTTTAGGTCATGTATATATTTTATTTTATTTTTTTATACACCATGATGTTTCACAGATTCATTAGTACATGAAATTACTGCATTGAAATTATATTCTTGATGAAATAATTTAATCTAGCCTCTAACAATCAAAATGAAGCTTTATCAAAAAATGGAAGAGTCCCTAGAGGAATAAGATGTGGGTCCTATGATTGGTAGAGGTCCCATCAATATAACTTCATCATTAGTGATGGAATTATTTGATACTAGTGAATCTCACCCATTTATATCGGTTCATGATGTTTTCCTATGAAACATTCCAGTAAATATGTTGTATTTTTTTATTAACACACCCCTCAAAATGACGAAAGAGATGGGTGTTTATTTAAATTCTCATTTTTTCTATTTATTAGTGATTTTTAATACAAGGAATATTTATTCCCATGAAATTGAAAACTCTTAGAATCATTTCCATGATAGATTGGATGATTTATTGTATGTCCTAGATTGATTATTATCATTGGTGAGACTCATATTCCTTGCTTGATGGGGTGTGATTTGTTATTCATAGAGAATTTTCCCTATAGTAGAGTAGATCAAACCCCACCCCAGTTCTAGATTTGGAAAGTGTTGTATTTGTGTACATTTTTTGCCAAGGAGTGAAAATATATTATTGGAGATGACCATCCAATTGTAATCGAGTTTACATATGTTTTTCTTTCTCTTTTTTTGGATTTCCAATAGTAATATAGTTGAAATTTTATATTTATTTGGTAGCTAGTATTCATCCCATATATATTCATTATTAATTTATTTTACCCGTGGAGTTAAATTATTTCAAATATTAGTAGGATGATCTGTTATAGAAATGTTTCATACACCTGATTGTGTTACCTTAGATGACAACTATTTTTTTTTGCAACTAAAAAAGATGAAAAAATATCTTATGTGTTTAATATAGAAAATAAAATTGAATTACAATGAAGAGAATTTTTTTTACTTTTAATAGATAATATGTTTTACTAGTCGAAAGGGAACTAGTGGTTTTCAAAGGTTTATCATTGACATGGTTATCACTAATTGTGAAATAAGAAATATGAAATTAATATGACCACCTTCATGAGTTGGTATGACCATTATGAGTATATAGTTATGCCTTTTAGTTTTAAAAATTCACCTGTTCTATTTAAGGATTTGATGAATAAAATATTCTATGAGTACCTTAATTTGTATGTGGTTGTCTTTTTGGTTGATATATTAGTTTACTCTAAAACCAAGGTGGATCATGTACATTATCTAAGAGAAATTCTAGATGTCTTGAGAGATAACATAATTAGAATTTAAAATTTGAAATGAAATTTTTTGGATTCATGAAGTTATTTTCTTGGGACTTGTATTAATCAATCATAATATTTCAGTTGATATAGAGAAGGTGAAATATGTTTTGACATTAGAACAATCACATAATGTTTTTCAAATTATGTGATTTTTGTCCTTTATGGGGTATTACCATAGGTTTATTAATGTTTTCTCGAATTTGGACTCTCAAATAAATTCTCCATCTTGAAAAACAGTATAGTTTATCCTGTAGTAAAAATTAAAGGGTTTTATTGAGTTGAAATGTTAATTTAATAATTTTTTGGTGATGATATTATTTGAGGCTAGGTAGATATATGTGGTCTTCGGTGATGCACCATGTTTGATTTTGGGAATTATTCTTATGTAGGGTGATCAAAATTTAGCATATTTACCTTTACAAATTAGTCCAAATAATAGTATGTATCCAATCTATGATCTTGAACTCATTATACGGATGAATTATCCAATGATTTTGTGGAATTACATTTTTGGTAAAATTTTAAACAAATATTATGTAAATAAAAAAAAGTGTTTTATCTTCTTTAAAATGAATATAAACCATTAAAAGATGTTCTAAATGGATTAAATATAATATTTTGATTTCAACATTACCCAAAACCCATGTAATGTAAATTTAATTAATTATTTTTTGAAAAAAAAATCCATCCCATGTCATGAAATAATCACCATAAGAGTCCACTCTGATGGATCTATTTACTCAATTTCATTTGGGAGTGTAGGAGACTAAGTATGAGGTTATTATTGGAAATCGTATAGTTGACCTCCACTCTTACTAATATAAATATTTGGGGCCTGTAGTTTGATGAGGAATTACATGGAATTATTTACACTATTTATAGTGGTGAGGCTATTGGTGAGTGGTTGTTTTCATCAAATATTTTTCATATGTCTTCAGAATTGGTATATTGTACCTTTTATTATGAGAAAACCATAATGGGGGATTTAAATAATTCCTACTGGTCAATGAACCAGGGTACTAGAAGATATTTTAGGGTATGTGATGATGAATCTATTGGTTGATTATGAGATAAGAAATTTCTAACTTCTTCCCTAATTTTTATACATTCTATCGGATTATAGATGATCAACATAGGGCTTTAATTTTTCTTCTTCAATATCCATTTATGAGATTCATGTCAGATGAAATTTCAATGGGTTATGTGGTTTAGATTCCACAAACCCTGAAGGGAATAATGTGATATGGGTGGTATTTGATTAGATGACCAAATCAGCTCACTTTATACCCATTTTTGATACAAACATTGTTAAGGATTTTAGAAGTCACTATATGGATTACATTTCCTATTTTTTGTGGAGTTCCTTCTACTAGAGTCTCTAATAGTGATCCCCATTTTACTTTCCATTTTTGGAGAGTCCTCTAAGATGAAATTGGATCCCATGTATGTTTGACTATGGCATTGTTTCCACATAGAATTATCCATATAGAAGAAACTATACAGATTCTTAATGTCATTTTATGTTCTTCTACTATTTACATTAGTGGAGATTTTAATGACCATTTTTGACTCCTTGGATTTTCATACAAAAATAGTTACCAATAATCTATCTGAACAGATCCTTTTTTGGAATAGTATGATAATCCTTGTAGGTATTGCCTTTTTGGGATTGTGATTTTCCGAACATACTTGCATTGAAAGAGTTTCACCTCAGATATTATGATGAATTTTATGTTGAATCAAAATTGAATGGTGATGACACAAAGTTTGTATAAATACTATGTAAATCATTGATATAGACCACTGGATATTTTTTAAGGTGACCAATAGTTCAAGTGTGTTTCACCACATTTGGATTACTAATATCTTGGGAAACATGTAAAGTGTTTGGAATTAAATAGTCTTAAATACCTTGACTGAGGGGAAGGGGGCGTGAATCAGGGTATGGTTATTATTTCAAAAATTATTCTTTCCCCATTATATATTGAACTTTTAATTACAAAGTTAACATCATATTCTATTTAGTGATTATATTGATCTTATCCTTTAAAATCTTATTTGATGATGACGTAGAAAAAGTATGGAAGAAAGAAAGAATAAGGAAACATAGATTTTTACTTGGTTTTCCCTTACTAGAAAATTCCCAAGGAGTAAAGAATGGAAATGTACTGATATCGAAATTATATAATATCTAACTACAAATACAAGGACCAGTATAGATCAAATATATGACTAGGCTCTAGTCCATGCATAACTTCGATAAAACCCACTACATCCCAAGGGTCACTCCATAGATCTTTCCTTCAATGGATCATGGATGGTGAAATGGATTACCTTGTTCATATTCCTTTTCTCACTACTCTAAAAAGAATTCATACATAGTTTAGAGACAAGTTTCTCCTTTTATTAACAACAATGCATGGATCCTCAATTATATGTGGATTATCAATTAAATATCTTTATGGAATTCCTGTTCACTTTTGTGAAAACACCATAATGCCACACTACCACTTTCCTTACACCTATAATAGACGTCACATTAAAATGGTCACTAAAAATAAAAACTCACAATTTAGAATGTTCTACAATGGATTCTAGGTCTTCCTTTAACTTCATTCGATTTAGTATTGAATAAACTCCTTCTGTTAGCATGGTTAATTTATATATTTCCTCAATCTCATTCTTAGTCTTAATAGATATATAACAATGATATTAAACATAGGGTAATGATGATGCATATCTCATTGGGTAAGAATCTACCATGAAAACCCTAAATGAGACCATAACACAATACCCATTGCGTGAGATCATGGCATGTAAATCCTGGTCTGAGATTCTAACACATAACCCTTTGCATGAGATCTTAGTGAATAAATACTTGCTAAAGATCCAAGTATAAGACCCCTTTCACAGATCCATGTGTGAGACCCCTTCTCAAAAGATCCTTGAGGAAAACCCCTTTCTTGAGATCTTAACACATATCCCCATCCATGATATCATATCCTATAACCCCCATTAAAATCAGGTGTACCCCAAGATCTAATTCATATCATGTGAATCAAAATACTTGGTTCAAATCATGTGCATCGCAAGACCTTTTTTAGATCCCAAGCATCGAGTGCCCCTATTCAAGTCATGCATATCGTGATACATTATTCTGATCATTTCCATTGTGAGACCTTGATCAGCTAATGCACATTGAAAGAATTTGTTCAGATCATGAACATCAGAAATCATTGTATATATTGCTTGAATTTTTATATACCATGAACATCATGAGAATTTGATCATATGATGCACGTCATTGGACTTCATTCAGATCATGCGCAACAAATACATGATTTCATTATCCTATAATCCTTCACATCATGAGAACCCCATTCTCTGGATGTTTCTTTTGATAAATATTTAATGAAAAAATTCATTAACTCTTATGGATTGGTAATTGGGTATTTATAACATATAATCCACAACCTTAACTCCACAAATCAAGCACAATTGTCCATTCCACCACCACAACATATAACATCACATGTTTCACATGACCCCATTACAAGATCAATTGAAAATTTTGTGATAGTTGATGATATTTTCTTCTAGTGATTTTATTGATCCATTATGATATCTAAAGGAATCCATGAGTTCTTCCTGAGATTCCATCTTGAGAACCAAAGACAATATTGAGTGCTTCTCAAAATCCCATCAAGATATCCAAATACAATCACGTGATTTACTAATTTATAACTACCACGATATACCACCTTCATTTCAATATTATATTATATCTTTGTGTGATTCTTAAAACCTTCTCATGATATCATTTGAAAATCATGCTTTCTCATCATGTTCTTTCCAAGAAATAAAAGTGAGATCATATTAAAATCATGTGGAGCTTGATGAGATCTGTTCAGACATTCTCACTCTGTGAGAACACAAATATTTGACTCCATTAGATCATATATTTCAAAATACCACATAATTGTTTATATTTACCTCAATGAAAGCATACATCTCACCCTCTACAAGATTATAAGTATCAACCGCGTCATGATCATACATCTCATTGTCCACAAGATCAGATATCTCTCACTCTACGAGATCAGAAATCTCATGATCCATGAGAATAAATAATTTGATATTTATTGAGATTGGAAATTTCATGATTTCATAAGATCAAATTTTCTTCACATTCACAAGATCAGACATTTCACACATTCATGAGATCAGAAATTTAACTCTTTCATGATATCAGACATTCATGTTTAATCTTCAATCCTTATTTCCTAACCAACCTTTTTAAACAACTTCAAACATTTTCAAAAAACAAAATCAACCAAAAATTACCACCAAGATGGATATTTTACTACAATATTCACATTTGAATTTGTTTACAACAATTATAATCATCATCAAACAACTTTTTGACAAATAATGTGCATGAGAAACCACTTTCATTCTACAACATTAGTCATTTCTCAAGGAATTATTTAACACATACTTTAATCCCACAAGATTTAGGATCAGTGTGTCAATGAAGAGTATCTTTCCATTTTTATAACTGAATTATTTCATTATAAAAAATTAATCATGAAAGCTTCTAGATACCAAAAGATAGACCAATCCTAGCCTTTGAGATCTATTAATAACCTATACTTATCTTGTACATTCGTCGTGAAATCTTTTTCATGATTGTTCTTTATTGAAAACCTATTTTTAGTATCATCATATTCAATTCCCCCTATTTCATTATTCCATATATCACCATCTCCCTCTCTCTTGACATTATTCATTAATATTCTTATTTTAGCATTGTTAAAATTAATGCTCATCGTGTTTAACTGTTCCCTATATACTATTATCCCATAGTCTTGATCAATACATTTTCTCCCCTTTTTTCAATGAACCAAATGATGACGCTTTTTTGATTCACATCATGGTAAATAACACAAATCAATATATAGGAAAAAACACCCCATACCTTTGGGAGGTCGGTCAACATCCATACTATTTGTGTGTGAGAAGTAAACTAAACTTCAAGAGCTCATTGATTCTACTAAAATTTTTCATTGGGTGGGGAGTTTGTTAGAAATTACACAACCTATAGATTACTAAGCACACACTGAAACTCCTCAATCCAAATTTTCAAATTCCTCTTGATGAAGAGATATTTTTTTCCAGCATGCTTTGTCCTTGAAAGATGGACTAAATTTTCTCAACTATTTATAGAATATGAATTATCACAATAGATTCCAATCAATGACTTCACTTCAATCTCTTCCATTCAAATATAATTCAATATTGTATTCATGCATTTATGAATTTAACCCCCCTTAGTCAATTATCTCCAAGCATATTTTTTTAGATAATCTATAAAATCATTAGGGCACACACATTATTCATTTATCTAAATAAATACAAATAAACTGAAATTAATCTCCCCATTTGTTCATGCATTTTTACATGGACCATGAGACACCATAAGATGAAATCTGAACACCACCAAGCTATGTCAACAATATGATATTTCACCACCAACTCTATATATCAACATTAGATCAATCCTTTGATTATTTTAGATATTTTTATGATAAAATCATATTATTATTTATATTTTAACACTATTAAAATATTTTCAGTATGTGAAAAGACATCTTGACCCTGAGTCAATAAAAGATCCTTTAAGGTTACAAAGTTAGAAATCTTTGTTGGAATGAAGAGTTAAATCTAATAAACACCAATTATTTACAATTCAATAATGTACATTCATGGATTTTAGTAGAATAAATTTCCGCAGTTTTTAAAAGTAATATCTTTTCATATGAGTTTGTAACACCATAATTTATTATAAATTATGTTTTTTGAAATAAAATAAATTTCGTTGATGGATTTCTTTATATACAACACAAATTTAATCTTTCACTACATGATATACTGAGTTTATATTGACTTAAATGAAAAAATTATCATAGATTTACTTACATTAAACACCTTGGTTATCTTGTGTTACACACAATACCAAGTTTCGTTGACAGCTTTCTTTACACAGAAGACATATTTTTACAAGAGTATAATATAATTTTAATATTACAATTAAAATATTATTATAGTCATCACAGAGACATTGATTAGAAGATATTAGTAATATTATTTAAATTCTGAATTTATTATTTACTCATTTTTATAAAACTAATTCTTTGGTAATCAGTTAATTAAAATTTAAAATAAAAACAAATTGAATATAAAGGATTAGTTTTAATGAAATACCTATTTTTATGCCAATAAAATAATTTTTACATAATAAATTAAAATAATCACTACTATTGAAATATATTAATGTAATTTATATATTATAAATTCATGAAAATGTTTTGACATTCCTCTAGGTTTTTAATTGGTATAAAATGAGAACTAATCCGATTTTAGGCCTAAAAAGCTGTATTGTTTCTATGCAATTTTTACTGCCTTTTAACGGAAGACAAGTTTTATAAGTAATTTTATAAAGTTTTATAATTTTTATTTAAAAAAAATCTTCAATTTTGAAATAATAATATAAAAACATACTTCAAATCAATTTTTTATATTTGTTTAGGATTCAAAATTTGTTAAGTAGTGAAAAATATCAAATTGTAATTAAAAAATGACATTTCTTATAATTTATTAATATAGTTATATTATAATTTGTTTGTATATAATTTAAATTTATAAAATTTATATACCTATGAATTAAATTTCTTCCATTGGAATAAATTACAAATTGAGATTGGATATAAAATCATTTTAAACATTTGAACACATCCATATTAAAAACTTGAAATTTATACCGTCTGTGTAATTAATTTTAAATTGAATATGTGATTTTTGTGATTATAATTTGGAAAAATTAAT
Source organism: Viscum album (assembly GCA_963277665.1). Lineage (NCBI taxonomy): Eukaryota > Viridiplantae > Streptophyta > Magnoliopsida > Santalales > Viscaceae > Viscum > Viscum album. The sequence goes on along the minus strand of OY728130.1, from coordinate 2,014,223,464 downwards.
TAAAAATTTGGACTAATAATGAATTATAATTTAAATTATGTTCATGTTATATTTGTAACAGAAATATTAGTGAATTTAATTTAAATTAATTACAATGATTAATGAAAAAACGAGTTTACTTAGGGGTTGAACTTTAATATTAAAAGACCAAATGACCAAACACATTAAAAAAATACAATATATAGAAATATATAGACCATTTAACCCCATGAATCTAAAATTGACCATTATTTTATGCACATTATGCAAGGGTGACTTATCAATAATTTTTACCTTTTGGAATTTACAAGAATGCCACTCCTCATCCTCTATAAAATGTAACTAACACCGCCTCAATTATTCACACATTTAAAAAATATTTTTATTATTAAAAAATAAGAAAAATATTAAAAAAATAATTATTTTAATCATAGTATCCTCACTTTTTTCACAAAGTAAACGAATTATGTTCTTTGGTCCAATACAAAAGGAGTATCATGAATAAGAGGCAACGTTTTCAACCTGAAATTTTATTTTATTTATTTATGCTCATCTTAAATTATTATTATTAAATGGCTATATAATAATTCTGTATTTTAAATATAGTGATATTTTTTATGTTAAATTTAATAACTACACCTTCACACACTTCCATCAAATGGGAAACACACCCATCATTCTTGTGTACGGTGGACTACCACCTCGCGAACTGATGTTGTTTGTTCTTCTATTACCACCTTCCATGGTTTGGGATAATTGTGTAATTACTATTTTTATATGTTATATATTATACATATGATTTATTTTTATTTTGGGATTTTAATTTAAAAAAATTCCATGCATTCTATTTTCTGGGAATATGTTAACTTTGTTTGTAGATATGAGGACTACCACATCCTCAAAGTGATGTGTTTCCTTCGTGATTTGCAAAGAAATAAATAAGGATGAGTTAAAAAAATTGATATATATTTATATATATATATATATATAATATTTATACATTTATTATAATATAGATATATCTATTTGTAATTTACTTTCATTCATTAAATATGATAATAAAATGGAAACATTGTTAATGCGTATGTATAGCCTACAGTTTCCATGAATAATGTATTTCATTTCCTATTTCTATATTTTATATAATATTATAAATAAATGTGTTATGGATATTTATATGATATCAATTTTTTAATATTTGAAAAATAAAATCATGATCTAAATAATATTACCAAAAAATAACAAGTGAAAACATATATGAAAAGAAATCTGATAATACCCAAAATGTAACTTTATTAAAGAATTGTTAATAAATGGTTATTATAAAGTCATAACAAAACAAAATATGGAATGATATATAAGTATATTATTATATGTTATATTTATAATAAGAATATATTTTTTATAAAAGTGTTTTTATTTTCTATGAATAAAGTCAATAATTAAGTTGAGGTAACATAACCTCACTTTCTCTATATATGTGAGATACATGCCATATTCCCCACTGGCTTATTTTGTGTGATGAATATTATTCCCAATGAAATTTTATATAATTATTTTACTTTATATAATTATACTAAATGTTTTAATATACTTTATTTATTCATGGGGAGCACGATTGAAATGTTACTCAAGTAGTAAGGGGGTTTCTAGAATCACTTATATTTATGCGATAATTATTCCATATTCACAACTAATTTATAATGTGTGGACTATATACCAAAAAATAATTTATTATATAAATATTATCATAATGTTTATTGATACTTACATATCCATTTTATGCTGTTTTTTCCGCGAGGTATAAAATTATAAAGTTATCAAATCAGTAAGGAAATTTTGTCTCAATTTGCCTTCTTTGAGACTTATGTCATGTTATGTTTCTAAATAATTTTGTGCGGTGTATATAATTCCATTTTTAATTTTATATAATTAATACAAGTACATTTATGATATTTTAATCTTTATGTAATGTTCTTTTTTCAAGGGAATTGTTATTCAATTTTACAAAAGTGGTAAGAGTTTATTGTTACAATCTCATTGATTATTGGGATTGATTATTATTATTCTTATATTGAGGAATTAATATGATATATATCTTAATAATTATCATGATTTTTATTATAATCTATTTAATAATGATATCTTATAGTAATAGTACAATTTTTCTACTCTTCTGTTTTTATGATAATCAAGAAATGTATTTTATGAAAATCCTACTACATTTCTCCCTTCAGTCTAAAATCTGTTTTATTCATAAACCATGTTTTAAAAAAAATATTTTTAAATGATATTTTAAACTCATTTTTAATGAAAATTATTAAATTTTCTATGTTTTATAAATTTTTTAAAATGGTTTTCAAAGCTTCTGTTTTAGTTATTCAATGTTATTTTCAATGAATTTTTTTAAAAAGATTAATGTTTCAGAAAGAATTTTTTTAGGTGGAAAGGATACTTTACAAACGAAATGTTTTATGTGATTTTTAAATATTAATTAAACAGTTTTAATAGTTACTTTCTAATAAAATGATTTTATAATAATCAAATCTAAAAAATAATGTTCAGAGAAGGGATATTTTTGTTAAGAAATTCTCAAAGTGATCATTCAAATTCCTTCTACATATAAAAAGATATCCATTGATATAATTTATGAATTATTGAAGATTTTATCCAATGAAAACATTTATATTATTTATAGTAATGGATTATTCTTAATATCTAAACATTATTTTGAAACTTGTTTCTCTTCTAGAAGTTATACAATGATAAAATGCTTATGAAACCCGCTTCCTTTGACGGGTTATTCAATGATGAAATAATTATGAAACATATTTATTTTAAATTGGCTATGATATGATGATTTTTTTAATAACAATTTAATTTCATGGTTTATGATATTATTTTTATGATATATATATATATATTTTTATATGTTTTGTTATAATGAATGTTTTGTTATCTTATAGAATATGTATGTATGATTTCATAATGTGACTGGTGGGGCCTATTTGTCCTTCCAACACATTCGGTTAATTTTAATATATTATGAGATATAAATGGATATAATGGGGATTGAAATTAGTTTATTATTGGAATTTTTCCACGAAGATGGTATTGGGAGTGAACCATGACTACTAAGATGGTATTAGGAGTAAACACTTACTACTAGTATGGTCTTAAGAGTTAACGTTGACTATTAATATATTTTTGGGAGTAAACCCATTTGAATATAAATAAATTTAGTGACAGGGGATTGTGGTGTGTCCCACCTAGTTGGTGTATCCCAATTTAGGTTCCTTGATATGTTCTTTAAATGGTCATTGAATTATAGGGAGCGATTTTATATGATTATGAGTATAAAACAAATTCAATGTCTTATTTAAATGTTATGATATCACAACTCATGTTCATTTAAATACTTATTATTCATTTATTATGAACAACTAATAATTATTCCATGATTCAAGATTAGGATATTTGATATGTATGGTATGGTTCGGAAATGTTATAATCATGTTTTCATACCCTTTTGTTAATTTTATGCATACATATCTACTTTGGTACCCTTACTGATCATCTGAGATCACCTTCTATATTAATTTATTTCCCTAGGTTATGAAGAATGGTTTTATGTAGTAGTACTAAATAGTAAGTTCATTAAAAGTGATGGTGAATATATTTCACAAAAATTTTAAGAATGTGTTACTAATTTCAAAATACACAAAACTATTACAGTCATCAGGAATATAATTTTATAATGGTAATAATATTCATAAATAATATGTAATATATATGGATACCAATCGTAGGAACCTATAGTTGGTATAAAAGTAAGGGTTTAGTCATCATTTATAAACTAGAATGAAAAAACATTTGTGATATCCATATGTATTTTCTAATGATATGTTTTTTTAGGTATCTTTGGATAAGCCTATGAATTATTTAAGGTATAGGAAAATGTATTGGAGTATTTGTAATGTATATTGAGTGGTTTTAAAGAAAAATAACCCATTATAAATACATGATATTGATGTGGCTCTAGCATATATGCACTAAGGGGTATCAACCCCCAAAACAGAAAATTGAGATAGAATCGATTGAGAACTGGTGCATGATAGCGGGTCTTTCTACAAACATGGTCTGTGCACAAGGTGTATATTCTTTTTAAATTTATAAACCCTTTATGAACCATAATAATGGATTTAAATAGATCATGACTACAAAAGACACAGGATAAACCTAATATGTCATAGATTAAAAATGTAAGTGTCATTATCTAGATCAACTATATGTGATTTTTCATGTTTATGAAATTTTATACTATGATAAGTGTTTATAAAACTATGATTTCTAGATTTATTCAATATTATAGACCCAAATAGACTAGGTTAACATTGAATGTGATGAAAAACCTACTAAAGGGAAGTCAAATGGGATGATGATTGGACAAAAATAAAAGTATGATTATTCCTATTAAGTGTTCATGGAACTTGATTAACAACATATATATTAAAAAACTCAAAGAATTAGCAAAAAAGATAAGGATAGAGAACCATGAGAGTTTGATTAATGGATATCATAAAAGAAATATTATTTAGTTTTCTTCGTGCCTGTAATGGGGAATGAATCACCCATGTACATGTCATATAAAAATAAAAAGATCTTTTGACTATGGAAATGAAGTACACAAAGAAAGGAACTAAAGAGTGCAAATGAATGGTTTATTTAAAAAATAAATGAGAATAATGGACATGCTAATACATAATCAATGATTGAATTCATTACATTTGGAATTAATGGGAATTATTCATATAAATTTCTTAAGTGGAAAAATAATGAAGAGAATCCACAAGGTGGTAAGGGTATTGGTTATATTATTGACAATGAATAGAATAAACATGAAATGTGAAAGGAATAATGTATTAAGGAATGGGATGAGTGACCTTATTAATAGAATAAGGATGAATTATAATAATTTTATTGTTTATGTGTTTTATGTAATAATTATTTCATATGAATTGGATAATATTTCGGGAATGTTCAATTTATGTTTTTTCTCTAAGGATTTAAATGAATATGTTGAATGGTGCTTATGACCTTGAAAGGTAACACAACAGAAATGAGATATTTTGATCAAGGGAATGTAAACATTATTGTGTCTCGTATATTGATATAATTTGGTTTATATAAAACATAGTGATTATTAACTTGGATAAAGTTTATTGGACAAAATTAATTACATAATGACAATTAAAGGGTTTATTGAAAAAGTGGTTTATGTTATCGTTTATGAGTTTCCATCATTTTTTAATATACAGAATATATCCAATAATATTAGGAATAGGAAGAATGAATGTTTTCTACATGTGTTTATGGTAATTTAGGTTACTACCATGTTTCTGAAGAATACATGATGATAATATTCCCATGTTTTTAACTGAAATGAAATATCTAATTTACATAATATATGGGGGATCAATGTTACGTTGATTTTGAGAAATTTAGGGACCTCCATCATAAATATTTTTATCTTTATCTTTTATAAGTGTTACAAGGTTATTAATTTATGGAATGGCTTAGGATAAACAAAGAATGATGTTTTATATTTTAATGTATTTATTCACCATATAAAGATTAATTAATATTGGAGGACCTTTGAAAAATACTTTTCGTAGATAGATGGAAGGAATTTTTGTTCAATCAATTGATCTTATGATCTATTAGTGCTTCAAGAGCTACAAATTATCCTTCATTTTTAGTGTATGTTTTAAATTAGATTTTTTTTGAAGGATCATATATATGGTGGGCATGTTATTCTAAAATGGAATGAAATAAATTGAGGATATCTTCTTGAGAAAAATTATTCAACTTTAGGGAAAAGGGTATTGAAATAAAATGATGCTTTGCTATCACAATTTTTTATGATTTTAATGTCTTCATTAAATACTCTTTGGTTTATAAATTTGTGATCATTTATATTCTAATTACCATGTTCTCTATCACTCTCCATCAAAACATGATAGTTAGATTTCTATTACTTGTCGATTTTTTCACATTCCATATATGTTCTCCTATATTGAAACCTAGTTATGGGTTACTTTGGATAACCATTATGCTCCCCAAATTAATATCTAAACAAATATTTAGAATTAATTTTTATGATTTGGATTCTATGAATATATAATTCAAGTATTATAACATCAATGAACCAATAGAATTTCAATGGATAAATTCATTTTAATGGGGAATAATGTTACACCCTGAGTTTTTATGAAAATAAAAATTTCAAAAAAAAAATTTCATTGATGGATTTGCTTATATGAAACACCAATTTAAGCTTGAGATTTATGAAATAATAATTATATATTGAGTTATAAATAAAAACAAGCTTATATTTCATAAAAAACAGTTTTTATGGATTTTGTTATATACAATACCATGTTTATTCCACAACATTCATTTAATACAAGAACAAGTTTTTTATGAACGAGAATAAAATATTAATATTATTATCAAAATATTTTTATAGTTATTAAAAAGATATTTTAATGAAAGATAAATATAATAATAGATAAATTATGAAACTATTGTTTAAAAAGGTTTATGAAATAAATTATTTTGTTATCAGTTAATTGTAAATGAAAATAAAAACCAATTTTATATAAAGGATGTTTCTTAAGAAAAACTATTTTTATGTCTATAAAAGAATTTTATAATAAAAAATAAAATTAATAACAAAAATATAGAGATATTAATGAAATTATATATTATAAATTCAACGAATTTTTTTGACATTATCTGAAAATGTTTAGTTGGAATAAAATAAGAAGGCATAAAAAGATGTATTTTTTAAATGTAGTTTAATCACTATTTAATGAAAGACTTACATAAGAAGTTAATTTAGATTTTTTGATAATTTTAATTTGTAAAAATAAAATTATTTTTTGAATGTATAATATCAAAATTATCTTTGGGTGATTTGTTTTGTATTTTTCTGAGAAGTTTAATTTATTGAATAATAGTTAAAAATAGTGAATTTAATATAAAACTGAATATTATTATGATTTATAAATATATTTAAATTGAAAATGTATTTGTTTTCAATGTATATTCATATATATTATACAAATTTTAATAAAATTTATTTAATTTAAAACAATTTCAAATTAAAATTTGATATATGATTTTTTAAACCTTTGAATATTTTCACTTTAAAAACCAGTTGTTTCGTCCTATCTGTTTGATTAATTTTCAATTAAATTATTTTAATTTTGTGGTTATAATTTTTGAAAAATTCATAATACATTATTATTATGAATAATTTATATTATATAGTATTTTCATCTTATTTGTCTATCAAAAAAATATAGTGAATGTAATTTAAATTAATTATAATGATTAAGAAAAAATGCGTGTACTTAGTGGTTACACTTTAATATTAAGGGATAAAATGACCTAAAAACAAGAAAAATTAATTTTTATGGAAATATTTATACTATTAACCATATTTAATCTTAAATGGATTATTATTGAATGAAAATGATGAAAGGGAGACCTCTCAAAAACACTTGCCTTTTTGGTATTTACATGAATTCCAATCCCCATCCATTAAAAATGGCCACTCAACACCCTCTCAAAATCACACCTATTAATAAATTTGTTCAATAAAATAAAATAACAAATAATCTCCCATAATACCTCCTCTCATCATATAATCCTTACTTTTGGAATAATGAAAACCAAGGAATTCCATTGGTGCAAACAAAAATGAGTTACCCAAAGAAGAGGTATCGTTTTTCAATGAGAATTTTTATTATTAGTACACTACTTCAATTATTTTTCTTTCATGATTATATAATAAAATAATTATCATAAATATAGTTATAATAGTTATGTTTAGTTTATTTTATAAACCACCACAGACTTCCATAAAATGGGATACGAAATCATAATCCGTGTGTACAATGAAATGCCGCTTTGTGAACCCATGTAATTTCATTTCCATTACCACCATTAAAATTTAAGAATATTGACAGAATTTAATTTCTTTTATGATATATATGATTTATTTATACTTATTTATATATTATATGACACATAATATAATTCTTTCTATCCGTGGGAATATGATAACTTCGTTTGTGGATGTGTGGACTACTTCCTCCTCAAAGCGGTGTGATTCGTTCATGCTTTAAGTGGAATGTATTAAGGATTGTTTTAATAATATATTTAAAATATATGAAATAAGAATTAAATTTTTATTATAATATATATATATAATTCATTTCCTTACTTCATTTCAATACAATAATAAAATGGAAACAACATTCATGAGTATGTATGACTTACCGTCTCTATAAATGGGGTATTTCATTACCAATTTATATTATTATAGATCATTAAAAATGAATGTGTAATGAATATATATGATAGATTTCTTTATATTTAGTAAATATAGAAATCATGATCTAATTAGGGGGAAAAGAACAAGTGAAAACATATATGCAAAACAATGTAGATATTACCTGAAACATAACATTAACATGGGGTTATTAATAAGTGGGAAATATATAGTCATAATAAAATAATAAAGTATAATATATAAGAATATGGATATATGGTATATGTATAATAAACTTATATTTATTATAAAGGATGTTTTAAATTGTTTCAAAATATTTTGACTTAATTTAAGGGAACTTCATCTAATAGTTTTTATATCTATGGGATACATGACATATTTAAAAATAAATTATTTTATATGATGTATATACTTTCATATGACATGTCATATCATGAATTATTTCATTTTTTGATATTTAATGTGTTAGTTTATGTTATTCAATCATTGGGATCATGATTCAATGTTTCTAAAGTATTAAGGGGATTTCTAGACTCATTTTCATTTATAAAAGACATTTTCCATATTCACCACTCATTTATACTTATGATGAAAATATTATATTATTATTATCATTAAATTTATGTTTATTTATATATAAATTTTGTGATTTTTATTTAATGGGGATTATGGTTCAAATGTTTCTAAATCAGTATGGTAAATTTGTCTCATCTTTTCGTATTTGAGAAACATGTTATGTTATGCACATACATACTTTCATGAGGTTTAGATGCTGCAATTTAGAATGTTATATTATGAATATAATTATCTTAATGATATTTTTATCCTAATTTAATGTTTTTCTTTCATGGGTATATCTATTCAATCTTACAAATATGGCATGAGTTTATTACTACAGTCTCATCGTTTATCAGGATTGTTTATGACTGTGATTTCATTAATGAAATATTATGATCTACCTCTCAAGAATTATCATGAATATTATTATAATATAATTATTCATGATATATTCATGTAATGGTAAAATGTTTATAGTATTATGTACTTAAGAAAATTAAAAAAATGTTTTTGTAAAATATGGCCCTATTTCTATCTTCATTTGTAATTTTTTTATTCAAAAACCATGTTTTCAGAAAACATTTTAAAAAAATGTTTTTAAATTTAATTTTAAAATAAATTTAAAATAAAATGATTTTTAAAAATTTATTATGCGTTAAAAGGAGCTTAAAATTGTTTTCAATACATTATTTATATTTTTCAATGTTATTTTCAATAAAAAATGTTTTTAATATGTTTTATGATTAAAAAATAATTTTACAAAGTGTAAAAAATATTTTCCCAAATAATTTGTTTCATTAACATTTGAAAATCACTTCAATGTTTTCAAAAATAAAAAATTCTCAAAATAGATTTATTTTTAAAAAATAATTCACAGTGATATGATATTTTAAGAAAAAATTACCTTCATGTTGTTTCAAATTATATCTCGATCTAAGATGACATCCTTTGATATTTTTTATTATTTTTTGGGGATATTATAATGTAGAACCATTATTATTATTTCTTTGAATGGAATGTGATTAATATAGAAATGTTGTTTGTGAAACCTATTTCTTTTTCATTGTTTATATGATGTTAAATTCTTATGAAACTCAATTCCTTTCATGGGTTATTATATTACCAAATTAATATGAAACATTCTGTTTTCCATATGTTATGATTTCTTTACTTGTTTATTAATCTTATTTTATTTCATGGGGTATGATATGACTTATATAAAACCCCATCGCTTTTATGGGTTATTTTATTCTGAATTTTCTATTATCCTTTGGAACACGTATGTTTGATTTAATTATATAAAAACTAAGACCTATATCTACCTCTATGACATGGATGGAATAGGCAGAAAACCCAGTTCAATAAAATAAGTTTTCTACTAATATGGCCTTTTAAGGGATCCATGTCTACTAAGATGATATTGGGAAGGAAAAATGACCACTAATACAGTATTGGGAGTGAAATTTGACTATTTATATGGTTTGAGATGTGAAAAAATTCTAATACATAGAAAGGGATGGGACTAGGGATGGAGGTATGTCCCCTAGTAGGTGTAACCCACACAAACATTCCTAATAAGTTTTTTCAATTATCTATGACATATAAGGAATAATTTTATATGATTATGTATATACTACAAATTATCTATCTTATCCCAATGTTATACTCTTATGACTTATGTAATATTGTTTATTTGTTATTCAGGTATTTTGAACTGAAATATTTATTATATGAATCAGGATTATGACCCTTGTTATGTAGTGTATGGTTTTCAAATGTTATGATCATGTTTTCATGCCATTATGTTAATTTGATTCATTGATAGCTTTTTCTCCTAACCGAGAATCTGAGCTCACCATTTATTATGATTCCTCTCCCCTATTAATGAATAATGGTTTTATGTAGGATTACTAAATTGGAATACCTTTATAGGAGATGTTGAAGATCATTCACTAGAACTTGAAGAATGTGCTCCACATATCCCAAGAAACTAATATATTATGGTCTGTGAGCATTTACTTTTGTATAGTTTTGTATATTCATATCAATAATGTAATTTCCATGTATTTAAAGATTATGCCTCAATAGAGGCTATATCACCAACATTTATTACCACTATATCTCTCTGAAAACCACAAGATTTTTTATATCCTATAAATAGTCTATTGATACATCATTTCAAGAACAAAAAATATAATTATGAAATATATGAATGTTTATGATTCTCCCCTAATCCTTTTTTCATCATGAAGAAAACACTTAAAATAAGGTATGATACTAATGGTCAAATATTAAATGCGATTTGGAACTATCTGATCATTCAAGTATATCATTGATATCTCTTCAGTTTCACATCAACCTCTTCATTATTTTATCAATCTTTACCACAACATGCATCTCCAAAATATTAATTTCATAAATATTTTTTATTGCAGAAAAAATTTTAATTTTATACCATATGTGAATTTCATGAGTTTTTAATCTTCTTGACACATGTTTTTTCATTCAATTTATCCACTTGTCCCCTTTCAATTGAGATAAACCATAGGAATTTTATCTCAGTTTTAAGCATATTCAAATTCACACTTATATTAGAAATAATTTCTACCTTTGGAGAGGGTTCTTCAAGAATAATCAAGAAGAGGATTGTGGTTGATTCATATAGACCTATCCTTTGATATTTTCTTGACAAGGATTGTATTATCTTTGTTCTTGTTCCAACTTCCAAGATAGCTTCAACAGTTTAGGCCATATAACTAGACAATTTTTACCCACATTGTCATTAAACTTATGATGTGCACATTCTATAGGATTGGTATTTTCCAAAATTTTGGATTCAAATCCAATAGTTTGAATTCAATTCTTTGATACACCACTAATAACTAACTTTTCATGATTCATTCTCTAATAAGATATCCTTTCACTGGTCTTCTTCTATTTATTCATGCTCAATTTTTGTATCTTTCTCCTTCATTCAATTATTGACATTTGATATAAAACTTGAAATTTTGAATACATTATTTATTGATTTTTATTTTATGAGTTATTCGAGTCAACTCACCCTAATGTGTTGGTTGTGTGTCTTTTACTGAACATGCATTATTTATATATAAAATAGGATAAACCCTCCTTTTTTCTTATATGTTTGTTCACATTCATTTCAAGATATATGCTATGATTGTAAAATAAAAGATTCTTCTTAAAGCTATTGTTGAGATCTAATTTTTCATCTATGTATGTAAAACTATTTTTCAAATTTGAATCTTGTATAGTAGTACATGATTTGTAAGTATACACCACTAGAATTAGGAAACTACCTAAAAGTGCCTTTTCACATCATTTCTCCTTCCAATATTAATATCTTTCCAAAATACCCATTATTAGATCATGTAGAACACCTCTTATTGAAAATCAACCACACATCATCATTTCTAGGATGAGGTGTTAAAATAACTGGTGTTATTATTCAAACATTGACACCTTATGATTCTCAAATAATACTCATGGTGTGTACTTTTCATTCAAAATAATAACACTTATTGATAGATTAATATAATTTACTCTTCTTTAAAATTTATTAATAATCTTCTTCTAATTCTCAGATATCAAAATATTTAACTCATAAAAGTATGAAATATATTTTGAATCCTAAAAAATTGAAATATAACCATGCATCCCATAGAAATAACACATGTTGTTATTACTACCTCTAATATATTTTTATGGGATATTTTCAACACCTTACAAATTTTCTTTATTTATGAAACTATTCACATCTATTTCACTCTAATTCATGGGAGAGGGTTCATCATAGATAATGACATATTTTTTTAAGATAGATGGCCTTTGGGATGATACAATAATTTCATTTTTTCCTCTAAAATGACATATTTTCTATTCATTTCATTATAAACATCTAAAGGACAATCAAATAATAAATGCAAATAATACTTTAATATGGGCTTACCCATGACATTAGATTTCTCTAATACCTTATTGAATAATTCTAGCTCTTATCATAATAGTTAAATCATTGTGTTCCTAGATTCTTGTTGATAATTAAGTTTTCCCTTGAGAGTTGTACCACTAGTCATCTCATCATTCAATTCATAGGAGTGTATATCCACCATGACTATTTTATCATTTATTTTAGAATTCATATGAGTAATGTAATCTCTAAAACATTCATTTTCATTATCCAATTTTGAAAAATTTGTATCATTATCATCATTCCTGTGTTATAAATCCTAATTTTTTTTAGTTTATATTAATTCACTTTTCTTCAACTTTTAGTTTTAACATCATTGTGGACAACATTTTCACTTCATCATCTTTGGAATCATTATTCTCCCTTAGTTATTTAGATACTTCTTATAAGTATATTATTAAAACCTTTTATATTATATAATTAAATTTATTAAACTTGGATCTAGATATATTTAGATGTATTTTATTAAATTAATTTGTAATTCAATTTATTTTTCACATGGTCACCATACACTTTTTAAATTCATGTTATTTTATCATCATTTCTACTTCCATCTTAACATGGCATTTTAGGTTATTCAATCATTTAAAAAAAATCATTGAATGAATAAATATTTTCACTCTATAATTTATCCCAATACTTCTTCATTTCATTATTTGTTTCCAAGAACTGAATAAAACCCTTTCCATATACACTTCCACATTGAGGAATTCCACGTATTTTTCTCTTATTCTTTATTGTTTTCCCTTTTCCATGACTCACCAATATTGGAATACATTTAAACATAAATTTCAACAATTTAACTAACCTTGTGAGAGTCAAAAAATGAAATAAAATTATCTAATGCTATGATACTAATTTTTAGGAATAAAAGGGTTTAGATACCCCGAGAGTGGGGGGAGGTGAATGATGATATGGATATTATTTATAAAATCCTTCTTACCCCATTAAATCATAAAATCTTTATTATGAGAGTCATTAATTTTTCTATTTAGCATATATATTAATATGATCCTTACTAACATTATCTAATATTGTTTCACATAAAGTAATGACGGGATGAAAGTATTATGACAAAAATATTTTTACTTGGCTCATCCTATGGGGATACATCTAAGGAGCATACATTGGTAATGTTATGATGTACCCAATCCACTAAATCTCACTGCCAATATATTATTCATGCTAGGTCATTTATATGCCTCAGAACAGCTCTTTACACAATCAACGGAAACTCACTACTTACTAATGGTCACACTGTTAATATTTCCTCTAATGGATCACTACATGGGGAATGGATCACCTTATTCCTCTTTATTTTACTACTACTATAAAAAGGTTTTTTCACATTTAACGGAAATATAGGTCGCTTAATTATAAATAATTAATGCATATTCAATTTTATGGGTACTATCTATTGGATTTATTTATGGGATTATCTTTCACTTCTATGAAAACAACTTGATGCAACACTATGACATTCCAATCAATTGGAACAAACTTTACTTTTCCATAGTCACTATAATTACAAACCTAGTATTTAGATGTATCTTTAGTGGATATGATGTATTTATTTCATTGAATTGTATGTCATTGGGAATAAAATCCTTCTTCTAGTATGGTTGAATGATGTCAATACTCTATATTATTCTTATTCTTATTCAGAATTCATATATAACAATGATATTTCTCATATGGTTGTGTAGATGAAAATATCCTTCTGAAAGACTCAAATGTAAAACCCGTTCCTAACACCTTATCATAGAACCCCTTGCATGAGTTCCTAGTGTGTAACCCCCTACATGAGATCCAAACACATAACCATTTTCCAGATATCCTAGTGCATCACCCATTTTCTAAGATCCTAACATTATACCCCATGCATAAAATGCAATAGTGATACCACATTGTGTGATATAATAGCATAATACACATTTCTCGAGATCCTGATGTATAACCCCTTGTAAGATCTCTTAACGTGTAACCTATATTTAGATCATTCCCAACAAGACACCTTATACAGATCATAAGCATCACGAATCATGGATCATATCATGCACATTAGAATAACTTATTTAGATTATGATCATTATCAGTCCTTGTTTGGATCATGCACATCGCAAGACATGGTTCAGACCAAGCACATCATGAAACTTATGATCAGATTAGTCACTTATGATCAGATTAGTCACATATCAATAATTTTATATGATCAGGAGAATAAAAAAATAGATCATGTACATCAGAAGATGTTGATCAGATCAGGAATATCATGAGACATTGTTCAAATCGTGAAAATCGTGAGACACTCTTATGTTCATGAGACACACTTACACAATTTAAATCACTTATTGTCCATTTTGTCCGGCAAATCCCATTATCTAAAAGTTTCTATAAACAAATATTTTAAGAAAAACTTCACCACCTCTTATGGATGGTTCATTGGGTATTTATAGTCAAGATTCCACCTCCTTCACTCAACAAATCATTGACATCCATCCATTCCACTACCAATGTCAATATCATCATGTGATTTGGGTGATCCTATTAAAAGATCAATAGATAATAATGTGATATTTAATGATGTTTTATTATAGTGCATTGAGTGATCCATATCAACATCAAAAGATAATCATGAGTGCTTTGCGAGATCCCATCATTATATCAAAATTAAATATTGTTTTCTTCACAAGATCCCATAGTAATATTCAAAAAAACAACTGGTTGCATGATTTCAAACAACTAGGAGATGCCATAGTCATTTTTATTATTTAATAATACTAATCTAGTTTATGACATCTCTTCACTAAATACTATTTCAAGAATGTTTTTTCAAAATGTGATTTAATAAATATCAATGAGAGATCATTTGTAAATCTTTTTAAGCTTCATTAGATCAATTCATTCATTCAAACTCAACATGTTTTTTAACCTCAAACTCTATAATATCAGTCATCTTTTTCTTCCACAAGATCATAAATCTCACTCTCTATGATACCATAAATATCTCCCCCATGATATTATAAATCTATCCCTTTATGAGATTATATATATTTCTCTATGTGAGACCATATATCTCATGATCTGTGTGATCAGAAATCTCACACACCACAAGATCAGAAATTTCACTCTTTCATGAGATCAAACATTTTTCACATCTATGATATCAGAAAAATTGTGATTCCATGAGATAAGAAATATTATGATTTCATGAGATTATAAATCTCATTCTTTCATGATATTTGAAAATCATACCCACTCTTCATGCCTTCTTTGAAAAATTGCCTTTGATAACAACCCCAAAAATATTCAAGAAAAAAAATCAACCCAAAAGTACCACCATGAGGGATTGATTATAATAGAAATATTGAATCTATTTTGGTGGTTCCTTTGATGATTGTTGATAGGGTTGTTAGTGTGGCTTACTAATTTGCTTTACCATCATAGTTAATACAAATTCACAACTTGTTTCATGTATTTCAACTTAGGAATTAACATTCTAACCCTTCTCGTGGAATGATATTTTTTTATAATAACATTTAAACCAATTTTTATTTTACATAGAATCTATTCAAGATTGTGGATTCAGATAAAAATTATTCTTCATGGAAATAACATAAAATTTTCTATATTTTATTATTGTCTGGTTTTTATTTTAATGAGAATTGATAGTGTAAGTCACTAATGAAAGATAAGTGTCATAATATATTCAATATATAATATTATTGATAGGTTTTCTTGAAAAACAGTGCTTATGGTGGGGAATTTTTAACATCCTATTACATTATTTTATGAACTTATCATCCCTTATTAAGATAATGCTTTGAGAGGGTATTTTAGGTGTTTTCGGAATTTTTTTGAATCAGATAGAGATGTTCATGATTGACACATGGTTAGGGAAACCCATGTGGTTTTATCAAGGATACCATGGACACAATTTTGAGTGATTATAAGGATCTACATAGTTTATTAAAATCAATCAAACACACATACAAATGGTGAACCCTTGAAGAGTGACAATTTTTATAGTTAGCGGATGGTTAATCTAAAATTTATTCTAAAATGGGCACCCCATCTAGATGTCCAATGGGGTGTATGGTTAAAGTTGATGACTTATACTAACAATATGGCCTCACTAATCAATTATGTGTTCAAATTATAATTGTCCTGAAAATTTATTTAAAAATCACAAGATTTTTGTTCAAGATGATAAGAGCCCCCTCAAACCCTAATAATATTACATGGTCCTTGGAGGCTCTTAAGTGGTGATTTTGAATTCTACAATGCATTCTCCTTTCATATAGGACAACCGATGATTGAATTAGATCTTCTTTTAGTGTATTATTCTAATTGAATGTGGTTTGTTCTGATATCATCTTTCTCTTTCTAATAATGTTATATATTCTCATGTTACTAATAGACCTAATATATATTTTGACGGATATTGAATCTACGTTGTATGCATTTACCTCCTAAAATTTAAATCATTATTGGATGATCAATATATCATTTTTATGTTAATTTTAATCCATTATTAACAGTTAGGTTTCTCCATAACGATTTTCTCGAAAATTGAACCTTAATTGATTGATTTATTTTATATGTGTTTTTAAATGATTTAAAAATATGGACTGATATGATTTAATGTGAGATTTAAACCAGAAATGAAATGGTGATAAAACACCAATATAAATATAATTTAAATTATTGGGAGGATTTTGAGAGATATTTAGGCCATTTTTGAAATAGAATTTGATGTAAATGATTGATGTGATTCTTTAAAAAGTTGGATTAAATTTAATGAAGACTTAAATTTTGTGAACTTAATCTAAATGCTTGATTTAGTTATTAAATTTGATAGGCATATAGAAACTGAAAATGAAAAATTGAATGGTTATTTATGAAATGATTTGAAATCATTTATTTTCTATTGATTTGTTGATTCCTTGATTTAATCACATGGGAGCCTTGGTAATTAGTGGTTATTAAGTAAAGCATTCTAAGACTCTACCTCCCTAGAATTTCATTTATGATTAAAAATATATATCAACTATGTTCTACAAGATTTCCAATATTGGGATCCCAAAATGGGGTATAGATTGATTTTCATAATGGGGTCCCCAAAATGGGGAGTTTATTTGAGTGTGAACACATATATCAATACATGATGATAAATAAAAAGTGAGATGATCTTATTCCTGAAACAAACATACTGCATGGATTTTGAGAATAGGGATTTTTAGGACTTGATTATACATTCCATTGATTATAGTGCTATTTTATTCATTTGAAATATTTTATATAGATTTAATATATAAAATTTCTATTTATTCTTATTTTGAGGGGTTTATCATATTTTTATTAAAAGCATGCTTTGTTGAAAATATATAAAATAAATTCTATGCCATGTTTTTTTAAATTAAATTCATATTTTGTTTAATTATTAGAAAATTAATTATGGAATAGTTCGTGAGACCCTATTATGATTTTTATATCACACCCTAACTTTGTCTCATTGAATTTGTAGATAATATCATTCTATGTACAATAGAAAGAGAATAACCACTTTCAGGTCAGGGTGTACATGATTTGATGGACATACTGTGATGGAGGTGAATGGTGGTGATGTAATCCACATATAATAAAGGATTATAGAGTTTTTCTTGAATGATATGGTTACTTTGATAATGTTCTATTTTGGGGTTTTTACCTATTTTATTCTAGTAATTTATCATTTATGAGTGTCATTATATTGAATTGTGTCACAGTGATTATATTTTTTTGTGGAATAGTTGTTCCATTATGTTTCATTTATAATTATAGGTGTTTGTAATAAACATATGGGGATTAGGATATCCCTTCATTCTGTGTCTACACTCGCTCGAGTATTAGTGCACCCGAGTATCTAGGTTAGTTCATGATGTTATATGAACTTAACGTAGTACACATACATTATGCATGAACATTATGCTATATATTTTCACATTCTACACATAGTAATTGTTCAAAAAGATGTTATATTATAATATTACATAGGTGACCCATTCCATGTCTCTTCTAATTATTTATCATGATTATGATGATGATTCATTGATTTGGATATTACAATGATGAATATTCTCACCCATGTACTATGTTGAATAGTATCAAATTTTTCATCGTTATTATCCCATCACTTATTGTGATTTTATTCTATCAATTATATGATATATTTACTTATATGATTAAATTTACTAAGGATATTTATATGTGGAAGGATTCAAATAAATTTTAGTACTGTATATTTATTCATATTGTATAAACCTTGTCTTCCCAAGATGATGAATCTATTGATTTTTTATATTTGTGTTAATATGCATGTTTATCTTTGAAATAATTTAATAATTATGTATAAATAATGGATGTTTCATTAATTTGTATCAGGTTAATGATTAGTAAATTTTGAAACTAGGCTAGTAATATATAACCTAAGAAAAACATAGACAACTAATATGAAAGAATATAAAATTGATTTACACATGTAAATAATTTATTTTATTATTAATTATTTAATTTTATTTTTTTAATCTTTTATGTTTAAAAAGTTGTTTAAAGTTGGAGAAACCAATCCAACGACTTCAATTTTGTAAAATTCATTCATTATTTGAATGAAATTACTAATGAAATAGGGATTTGATTTGAAGCATTATGGTGGAACTAACTTATTTGTCCTAGGTTATGAACAATAACCCAAACCATGTGAAACACCATCATTCACCCAAGTGACAACACTTAGTAATTTAATTTTGTATGTGATAATTATTACCTTCATTTTTTGGATTTTATGATACATTTATTTCATAAAAATGATTAAATAATTCATAAAGAAAAATTTTATGATTCATTATTATGAGAATGAGAATGATACTCTCGTTATAAAATATTTAGAATTAGATGTGTCATAATAGTAATCATTGATAAAATATTCAAAAAGAAATGATGAATTTTAGGTAATGGAGTGTGATTAGTTCAATAAAAAAAATTTTAACATGTATTTTACCAAAACTCATAAGGCCAAGATAGAGACGGAATTTATATAACTCACATAAAATGGGAATGAAACTATTTCAACAAATGAGGTTAATTTTAAATGGATATCAAGGTAATAATTTGGTTTTTTTATTAATAATTAATGAAAAATATATATTTTTTTTTGAGTTTTAAAAACACATACTTGAAAATATTTATCTATGTAAAAAATTTAAATTTATCAAAAAGTGTTTTTATATTATATCAATGTTTATATGAATTTTGTAGTATTGGATCATGGATAAGGGAACGATAAATGAATGATTTATTTTAAAGTTTCATGTAAAAATGAGAAAATAAGAAAAAGGATCTAACTACCATCAAGTAAAAAATTTGGAAAGAATCACCTAAGAAATTTCCTCAAACAAATAATGAAATTATTAAATTTTGGAAAATAAGTACAATAAGATCATGGATATTGAGGTGACATGAAGAAACCAACTTATATGATCAATTAATAAAATTAACCTCCCAATGGACCAACAACTATTTAATGATTCAAATTAATGGAACATGGAGGAAATACAAAAAAAACACACATCTCAAGGTCATAGAGGGTAATCAATTTCAACAACCTCCTAAGACATTGAAGCACATGAAATTTTATTCCATCACTATTATCAGGGTTTATCATAAAAATGTATTTTAAGGTAAAATTAATATTTAGTTTTGAATAGTGATTTTTTTGGTTGGGTTTAATGGATTATTTTATATCATTCAGGGTTTCAAAAACTATTAAATAAACTCATAAATACATAAAAGTAAATATATTAGTGAAAACTCTAAGGTGTTCAATTATTATAACCCAAATGTTAGATACTTTAAATATTAGAATATGTATGATGACTATCCTTAAAAATCACATAATCCTTCCATTGGTATAAATTAATTCTATACTATAGCGACCTAGGAATATTATACATAGATATTACATTATTTTAGTTGAATATTCAGAACATTAAATAAGTGCATTGCTAAGGACGATAATAAATTAGGGTTTTTGGAAACATGGAACACAATCATCCAAATTGGTGAAACATAAACAATTTTCTGAAAAAGATCTTCACATTTATTACTCTTACGTAAAATATTTATTCATAACATGGGGAATAAAACATAAGAACGTATGAGCTCAGATACTCAGTAATGGTGAATATAAGAGATACATAAGAAAAACATTAACATAAGGGTATGCGAACCATAGAATAACATTTTAAGATCATTCCATTAATGTAAAATATTATACACATGATTCATTTAATTATTATTGTGGGATTATAAAACCCATATCACAAGGGAATCAATGTCAAAATATATGAGATCATAATATAGGTATAACACTGTAATTGTGGGATACACGTGAACATATGAATGGATATCCGTAGTAGTTAGGCTCATTTCAAACGTCATATTAGTGGAATGGGTTGAAAACCAAAACCATCTTATTAGTAAAATTTCACTTATGACACCATATTAATTATTATTTTTAACTCTGAAAACCATATTAGTAGTCAAGGTTTACTCCTAGAACCATTTTAGAAGACAATGTCCCTTATTGATCTCAGGTTAATCCCCATTCCATTCAAGTATATCTCCTGAGATATAAATTAGTACCCAATAAAATAGAGGGCGATATACACCCCACCAATCACATAATGAAATATTATATTCTTTTTATGCAAGTTAATACAACATTTATTTTATCATCACCCATAAAAAGAGATGTTTTTCATAAAAATTAAATCAAAACCCAAAAAATGAAATGGGTATTATAGAAATTTCATCATATAATAAGTTCTGTAAAAGGTATAGGTCTGATAATCATTTCATTATAGAAGAAAATATTAAATTTAGTGGGTTTATTAAGCATTTGATAATGTTATAACCCATGGAAGATAAATCAGTTTCATAAATAAATTTTCAAAATAAATTGGAACCATAAAAATAAATAATAATAAATTTTCCCTATTATAGTATACCTAGTAAAGCATAAACTATATTTAATTCTTCCATCATAGATATACAAATATTTTTATAGATCCCTTGGAGTATTATATAGGGAAAATTACATTTCTTTGGAAATCATTCTTATGTCATAAATTTTTTTAAAAATATTCTTCCTTGAAAAATACTTTTAAATAATTTAAATTCATATTTAAAATTAATTTAAATCAATTCATGAGGAAAATATCCTTTCCTAAATGAAAAAGATTTTATAAAATAAAAATCATTTTGATAAACTTTTTCATTCAAAATAACTAAGAAATCATATAAAGGATTCTTTTTATATCATTTTAAAAACATTTTGAAACATATTTTTTAAAAGTAACTTTCATTTAAAACCTCGTTGATAACTTATAATATACGCTCTAATCTATAATTTAAAAAAAAAATTAGAAAATATCTTTTTCACTTTGAAATATATTTTTTAAATCATAATACATTTGGAAAACAATTATCTTTGAAAACTAGCTTAAAAATTATAGAGTACGATTTGATAAAATTAAACACTTTTTAATACATAAAAAATTATCAAATTAATTTTCTTTTAATATTTTACTAAAAAAATTAAATTATTTTTAAATCAATTCTTAGATAAAAAATTATGAAAAATCACATATTTATTCCTAATAGAGAAACAAAGTCAGCTTTTCTTTAAAAAAGTAATAATTATATTAAGTAACAAAAATAGTAGATAAATGGTATCGTTACATAAAGATATTATATATATCTTGGTAATAATATATTTCATGTGATTTATTGATAGGTATATCCTGATATTTCTCATAGTAGACTTTATCCTATACAATCCTGATAAATGATGATATTGTAACACAAAATCATTACCACATTAATAATATTGAATCATATACCCCATGAAGTAATAAAAAAATTAATCTTAAAATATAATTAGGGTGAGTAAATTCATGATATTACATTTAATTGAGGCTGTATAAAATCCTCATGAAATAACATAGGGTCATAACATAACCAACGTCTCAATGATGGAAAATTGAAAAACAATTCTCTTACAGATTTGGTAACTTTTGAACCTTAATCCAAAAGAAAGAGAGATCCTATAATTTATATTAAAATACCAATAAATTTTAGTATAATAAAAATAAAATAAATCAATGTTTTTTATATAAACCAATTATAAGAAAGAGGTGATGAATACAACATGTGACTCACAAAAGAAAAATACGAGACAAGAATCCCTTTCCCTAAGTCATTAATTCCTTTATTAATGTTCAAAACTCTTGTATTATAAATATAATTTACTATAAAAAAATCATATTCATATTTATCCTCTATATATTATATTCTTATGACATTAAATTACTCATTAATTAACAACCCTGAGTTAATGTTGTGTTTAGGGTAATAACTGGTTTGTTTTCTGACTTGTTATTTCTTTTTCACAAAACATGATATTGATTTCATCATTAAATTTTTTTAAACAATTATATATATATATATATATTCATTATATATGTACTTTATTAACCCATAAAATGTAGTGATAAGAAAAAAAATACTATTAATGGAGATGGTTGGTCGTACGTACACATGAACAATGTTTCTATTTTATTAGATTATTGAAAGTAAGAGAGTAAGTGATATATATATATATATATAATCATTAAATTATCAAAAATATTTCATATATATAATTTTTTCAAATCCATAATTAATTGATTCAAGGAATAGTGTGAACTAATCACATCACATTGCATGGCAGGTGTCTGCCATACACATGAATGGTGTTATAGTATTCCCACAAAATGGAAAGAATGAAAGTATTGTTATATAAAAATTACTAAAGCATAATTTTTTTTCATATATATCAAACATAAATAGTATTTAAATCATTATTCTTAACCCTGATAGGTGGTAATGGGAAAAACAAACAACATCTATTTGTGAGGCGGTTGTCCACCGTACACATGAGAGATGATTTCATAACCCATTTTATAGAAGTGTGTGAATTTTTAGATCTTAATATTAACATAAATAATTCATACAATATTAAAGATACTTTTCTAAATGTTATCATTTTATAATATAAATTCAAGTAGGTGGAATGATAAAAATAAAATAAAAATTCTTTGAGAAGAACATTATAATTTTTCAAGTGTCCTACTTTGATTGGTACAAAAATATTCAATGGATTGATTTATACCCAAACTAAGGCCTCAATTATGATGGAAGGGATGTATGGAATTTATTTTAATAGATATTTTTTGATAAAAAAATATTTATATGTGTGAATAAGTCAGGGTAATGAGTACATTTTTATTGTTGAGGAGGAGTTGGATTTTTGTAAATACTCAAAAGTATTCACTATTAGAAGGCCATTATATGTCAAGATGATCCAAAACTAATAATTAAATGTTTTTAGGGATTCAATGATCTATACCACACTACACATCATATTTATACACATTTTTAGACATTATTATCCTTAAAACTTATATTATATTATTTTATGATTTCAGTTTTTCATTATGTTTACTAGTTTTCTATCATAAGTAATTTATTATTCAAGACTAAGATTGAGTGATCCTCATTATATAATGTTTAATAAATTATTATAAATATTATATATGAATTATAAATAATAAATCCTATCTGATTTGGAAATTAACTATAACACAAGCACATAAAATGCGCAAAACACCAATTTTAACCATAAATGTGCTAACTAATGTTTTTTCCTGTTTAATGATAATGATATTAATTAAAATATAAATATTGGCCAATTAATATATCATTGATTTAATTTATTAATATTTTAGAAAACATTGACATAACAAATGATTTTTTAATTTTTAATAAATAAATAAAATATTATTTATTTTAAAATAGCATTGATTTCAGTTTTCACATTATTCACATAAATAAATATATGGAAAATATCAAGAAAATTATGTTTTATAAATATAATATTTTAAAACAATTTAAAAAATAAATATTAATATAAAAATAATAATGTAACACATTAATTCATTCCATTAAACTCACATTAAATTCTTTTAGTATCATTTTATTCATTAAATTATTAAATAAATAATTAATGCATTGGTGTTTTGTAAGAATTTAATGATGTTATATAATTTATAAATAATTCAAATAAATAATCATGATTGAAAAATAATATATCTTAATAAATAATAGTTATAATGGAACCTATTTTTTTCCCATTATTCCAAAGCTTTATAGAAAATAAAACCTAGAAAGGTAATGTATTTTATTTTTCATTACATAACATATTATAATGTTCACATGCTTGTAAAACAATATAAAATCTCATAAAAATAGTTAATAATTTCATAATGATTGACTTATTTCCATAAAATGGATTTTGGAGAAATTTTGTGTAATTCAAACCCCTTATATTCTAAGGCGAACCAACATATAATGTCATTTTTTCTTTAGTAGTTGTAATTAATTTTAACTATTTTTAGTAATCATTTTGGAAAAAATTAATGTTGGAATTTATATAAATGATAAATTAAACTGTTTGAAAAGATGGAATCCAATTTTTTATATTCAACCCATATAAACTGTATAATTTGATTTAATATTTATCCCACAGATGTGTCTAGAAATCATGTTTTTAATTTGAAAATGTCAAAAAGTTTAAAACAATTTACTATCAAATATCAATATGAAATTTATTAAAATGAACTAAATTGTGTTATTATATATATAATTTGAATAACCATGCCTTAAAGTCACGATAAAATATAATTTAATTATAAAAATAAATTGACCGTAAAGGAAATTTTCAATTAAAATCTATTATATTCACTGCTTGTCACAAAAAAATACATCTTTAGAAAATAACAAATATTTCACCTTTGATAATTCTTACATTATCATTTCAAAAAAGAAATTCATTTTTACAAATTTAATTTATAAAATTTTTAATTATTAGTTTCAAAATAAGTTCATCATATAAAGGTGATAAAGATGCCTTTTAGAAAAATACTTCCTTTTATGTGAATTTTTTTTCATATAATATCTTGTATATAATACACATAAAACTAATTTTAAATATTTTATTTAATATACAATATAAACATATAATTAAAATGTTTCATCAAAAGTATTTTTTTAATCTATTGAGATCAAACATGTTTGTGCATAGGAAAATAGTTATTTAGAAAAGGTGTTTCTTAATTTTAAATTATTTTTTACCTTAATTTTTAATTAAGTTGTTATCCCATAATTAATATTGTATACATTAATAAAAAATATTTTGATAATTTATTTAATATTACTCATACCCTCCATTCTAATGTCTTGGTGATAACCAATATTATATTTTAATAATATGTCACATTTATTTTAAACATATTTTTGTGTGTAACTCGAGATAAAATTAGTGTTTTATATACCAAAATTTAACCATGGTATTACTTGTAGAACATGTCTAACTCAGTTTTTAATGTACCATAAGATAAACTCATTTCTGTTTGTAGCATAAGATTATCTTGGTATAATATGAAAAACAAACTCAACATTGTGTAGTGTGAGATGAAATCCTTCAATAAATTTTAATTTTTTAAAAAATAATTAATTCCTAAAAGCTCAGTGTGTTACGTTCTACCCCCATTAAAATGAATATATCCCTAAAAATTTTTATTTAATTATCAAAGGATTAAAAATTGAATTCTTCTTTCAGAGAAATCAAAATTTTAAATAATAATAACAAACCATCCTATAAAAATGAATGTTGTAAGCATAATGGTTAACCAATTATGATCATAACGATGTTTCCAAATATTAAAACATTTGTCAGAAGTGAAGATTTTGGAATTAATTAAATTTTAGATAATTATAGACAGTGATAGAGATCATTGATAAAAAAATTGTGTGATCCAATGAAATATAACAACAAAGATATAATAAAAATTTGGCATGAAAAAGGTCATTGATATCATTAAAATGATGATAAGAGAAAAAAATTTATTCCTAGACACTTTTCATAATTTTGGATATTGTCAGGAAGATATATGCTTACTTGATTTCAGCATAATCTCAGCATTTGGTATTACATTGATCAATTTACACGTCATATCATACTCTATGAAATGAATATTAATTTGATATTCATAGAGAACTAATATATCATATGATACATTATATAATGATAATCCATTTTGAATATCTATAGTAAAAGGTTAACAATGGTTATCCAATATGGATAAATCTTCATTTGGTGAAGTCGTACGTTAATTGTCAATACATAAACCAAAAAATAGCTAACACCATTCCATAAATGGTTACCCTTATCACCTTCCCATAATATACGAATATAATAATTTGAAATATGTACACTATGGTTTCAAAATTTAATTATAATTAAACATAAATACACCATAAAGTGTCACATTATTTTTACATACAAAACATTTAAATACTATCTTCATGTATTTTTTTAGAACATGGTAGTAACAAGAAATATAAAAAATCCTTACATAAAACATGAATTATTATTCTTCCATTATAAAAATAAGATGATTTGATATATTGCATAAATAAATAATATCGTAAAGGCGATCCATGGGAGCATGAACAACTTTTTCTACAAGACGTTAGTTAGTTCCAAGTTAATAAGTATTTTCCTATTTATTTTATTCAAACCAATCATATATTTGTAACCTAATTTTTATCTCAATACTAATAATTGATTATGGATTATCATTCCACTAAAAATGAGTTTTCTATGAATATCATATTTCTATTGATTCACTTTCTTTAGTCCATCTTCACCATTCAACAAATCCTTTCCAAAATATAATAAAAAATTTATACTGAACAATAATTATATATTTCACGATTTATATAACCTAAAATTTTAATTAAAATATATAAATACATCATTTATCTCACATCCATTTAAAACAATTAACTAAGCTCCATCGTCTAATTCATTAACAATTATTCCATTTCACATTTTATTTGCATTCTCTTGATCATTTTCAATATAACCATTAATCTCACCACATTGCTTCTTTTCACCCAAAAAATTCCCTTTAATGACATCAATTTTCATAATTCCTATATTAATTATATTTAAACCATTCATCCTTTGATAATACCATAAGGAGAAAAATATTCTCATCCATTATATTAACCAAACTCTTTTTTCCTTTTGAGTTACATTCTTTTTGACCTTATTTTCCATATTCATAACATATTACTATTCTTATAGGATAATTAATTGATTATTTCATCCTATATTATCAACTTTTGGGAAACTAAATATTTATTCCATTATGGTCCCCACTACTCAAACTCCCATATAACTCTTCCCTTCTCTTATTTTCTGTGTTTGAGAGATGGTTAAGTTACAGGTTGTTAATCATGTTCCATGAAAACATGTTAGGCATAATCATAATAACCTTTAATTAAATCGCTATGTCATTTAGATTCAGTATAGTAAATAATCATGCACCTTAATTATTGATCATGTTCCTACTTGATCTCACAATTAGATAAGACCAGAAACCATATGTGAGATACACTAGTCATAGTGGGAAACCAATTAATCAGGGAAAATAATATATAAAATGATTAAATCCTATAACCTTCATTAATCTATGACACATCTGGTTCATCCAAGGTCATTTATAGTCATCTTATATTTAAATCATTTATCATAATTCATAAATATTTTGAATTTGTTTAATGAATATCCCTCAAAAATGTCAAACTAGGTGTGCATCTAAGCCTAATTTCATGCACTAGTTCTTGATTGAGTCTAAATCAATACGCTGTCACTTGTAAAAAATCCTTTTTACATCGATTTATAAATTTTTAATATCAGTTTTAAAGCAAATTTATTAAATGAGAAGTTAAAGATATAATTTTTTATGTCAGTTATTTATTAACTGAAATTAATAATGGTGTTTTATGGTTTTTAACATTGGTTTTTAAAAAATAGATTTCAATGGCCTTCTAGAAATGACGTCAAAAACCATTTTTACATTTATTCCTAAACAACTAACTTTATAATTCATTTTTAGCATCAATTTTTAAAAAACTAATAAAATGTTTTTTTACCATCGTGTATGTCATTTCATATGATTTGATTTGACCGGTTGTAGAGCTCAAACAGAGTTACGAATCAAAAGTTAATACCATCATTAGTTTCAAATATTTTTTTTCAAGGAACGATTGAATGTTCCAACCATAGATTCATCTTAAAATGGATTTTAGAATATGAAGGATGATTTGTAGATTTACCTCAATATAAATAATTATACATCATTATAATTAAATAAGAATTATTAAATGGTAAATCAATTAATAGAAACACTCATAGAAATAAAAATCATAGAAAAATAATTATAAATACCTTAACATGATCATAGAAAGAATAAATTATGGATTCACGTGGAATATCAAACTAGTGGAGTAAGTAGAACAATGATTGTTGAAATAAATGATCACTAAATGGTATATTAATTAAGAAAAAAAATCAAAAAAATCATAAATCATGGATAAACAATTACAAATGCCTTAAAGAGATCGCGGAATGAATAAATAATTGATTCACGTTGAAGATCAATCAAGTCGTGTTGGAGGAATGATGATGGTTGAATGAAATGATCATTAAATTATGATATTGTATAATGAAGAAATATAACTGATATGATAAAATAAAATGTGATATTAAAATTTATTGTTGGCAATTGGATATTTCTATGTTGTGATGTAAACAAATTTAAATTTCGAGTTGGTGGTATATTAATATTATTTTTGACATTGGCTTTATGATAACTGTTACAAAAAGATATTAAAAATTTCACTTATTTTTCACATTTTTTATTAAATAACCAACACGAACACTCACGTTTTATCACTTTTTTAAGCCTTTTATTAAATAACTGTTGTGAAAAATAAATTTTCATGTCCTTTTCATATCCGTTATTTAATAAGAAAACGTAAAAGGTATTATTCATGTTTGATATATAATAACTGACATAAAATGTTTACAAACATGTAGTAAATTAGTAAGACTTGATTTGACAGGTCACTAAGCAGAAACAAAGTTACATATTAAAAGTTAT
Organism: Viscum album; assembly: GCA_963277665.1. Lineage (NCBI taxonomy): Eukaryota > Viridiplantae > Streptophyta > Magnoliopsida > Santalales > Viscaceae > Viscum > Viscum album. Next base: position 2,014,193,424 of record OY728130.1, on the reverse strand, counting down.
GGCCTTCGAAAATTGGCCTTCCATATGACTTAGTTTTGATATGACCATCTTCTGATGACCATAACTTTTGATCCGTAACTCTATTTGAGCTATGTAACCTGTCAAATCAATTATTGGAAAATTAACTACATAATTTTAGACATTTTTAATGTTTTTTAATTAATAAAATATGTTAAAATTACATTTTAACATCAGTTATTAAATAAAAAACATGAAAAAGTCATCAAAATTGATTTGTTGCGTCGGTTATTTAGAATCTATGTGAAAACTAGGCGAAAATGGATTTTCCACACCGATTCTAAAGAAATGATGCGAAAAAAGGCAATGCTAAAAACATTTATTTACTGGTGTGTAGCGGGGTAATTTCTCCATGGTAGATCTATTCTAGATCCACATCTACTTATAGTGTATATACAGAGATGTGTTTCTAGGAAACCACTCACTGTATCCTTTACAAAAATTCCATGACATTTTACTATAATTTAACTCATTTTTAGGGTTATACATGGAGATATCCCACATCATATCCCTATAAATATCCATTGATATCTCAGTAAATATTTTTCATCATAGTTTCTAAAGTATGGCTAACAATTTCTATTGATACCAACTATAGCAACCTAGGATTATCATTCATGGATATTGAATAATTTTAGATATATATATAGCATATTACAAAGGTACATATGCATGGACCATAATAGTTTTCTTTCATTGGAAGCTTGGAACACAAAATTTGAACTTGGTGAAAGATATTATATGTTTCCCAAAAAGTTCATCCTTTTATTACTCCAATATAAAACCTCTCATCAAAACATAGGGAAATGAAACATAATATAGGTTGAAAATAGATTCTATGTATGGGTAAGTAAAGTAGATATGTAATCATATCATGATAATAAGGGTATGAGAACATGAACATAACATTTTAATATCACACAATACATATAAAATACCATACACATTATTCATGGAATAAAAATTAGAAGTTTATAAGACATAAATCATAAGGGAATCAAGAGGATAATCCATAAGATAATAACATAGGTTTAGTTCATCAAATTGTGTAAGACCCATAAATATATGAAATTATTTCCAAAGTAATCAAGGATCTTTTATAGGGATACACTAGTGGAATGGATTAACTCCATCAAATATTTTTATATACAAGGTTCATTTCCAATACCATCATAGTAATCAAAGTTCACACCTAAGACCATTTTATGAGTCATGGTTTACTCCCAAGACAATCTATGTTGATAAAGTAAGGTACTAAAATATGTTCACCTTCTTTCCAAGAATTTATATCTCATGATATATAAAACATTATCCAATAAATTTGAAAGCAATATAGGCCCCAATATTTAAATAATGAAATCATACATACATCTTCCACAAGATAATAAAGAATTCATCATATCATGAACCATAAAAAGGGATGGATTACATAAACATAATATTATAACCCATGAAATTAAATTGATATCATATACATTACATCATATCATATCGTATTGAAATGTTACAAGTATTATAATCATTTAATTATAGAATAGCTCGTGAAATGAAGTGAGTTTCAGAAGAATTATTTCATGGTATAACCCATGGTAGAGAAACACATATCATGTATTACTGTTATTCTTAAAAATAAACAATTAAAAGAAATAATTGGAATTGTTTCCTTGAATCATATCCATAATGAATCCTAAATTATATAGCAAAATGGCATATTAGATGGAGAGGAATTTTTTACAATAACTTAGATAATTTCTTATAGAAAATAACCTTTCCATGAAAATAAATTTTTAAGATTTTTTTTGAAATCAAATTTATTTTGAAACCACTTTGAAAACATGTAAATTAATAATTAAAAATCATTAATAACATTAATGATAAAAATATCATTTTCACTTTGAAAAACATGTTTTATGTCTTGAATCTTTTTTATAACTATTTTCATGGAAAATAACATTGAAAACATATCAAGGAATATTTGAAAAACAATTAAAAAATATTTGAAAAATTAAAACAATTTTTAATTTGTTTTTTTTTTGAAAAAAACATTCAATAAATTTCAATTATTCTTCTAAAATTCATATAAAACATTTATTTAGAAAAATATACTTTCAACTTTGAAATAATATTTTTTTAACATAAATCATTTTTAAAAATGCCATCATTTAAAATAATCTTTATAACATGTAAAAGAATATTTGAAAACCGTTTTAAATAATTTATAAAATCTAAAAAACTCCTAAATTAATTTTCTTTTAAAACTACTAGAAAATAAAATTTCAAACATTTTTTAAAGACATTATTTTTAGAAAACATAGATTTTCGACCAAAGAGGGAAATAAAGTCATATTTTCTAAAAAACAGTAATTGGTTTAATTAACAAATAGTGGATAAATGGTAAAATTATATGAATATGTCACTAATAGATAGAGTATAATAAAAATTATTATAATTATAGAGATGTTGATCATGATATTTCAACATTCGAGACATAATCCTAAATAATATCGATAAATGATGATATTATAACATTGAATATCTACCCTTTTAACAACATTGGATCATAACCAACTTGAAGAATTAAAAAAATTAATGATTAAAATATCATTATTGTGATTAAATTCATTTTATTTCATTCAAATAGGCTGTATATGCACCTCTTATAAGAATATTGAAACATAACATAACATACCTCTCCAAGAAGGTAAATCGAGACAAAACATTGTTACCGTAATTGTAAATTTTTAACTCTGATACCCATGAAGGAACTATATTAAAAAGGATATCAAAATAATAATAAAATTTATTATACTAATCATAAAATACATCCTTCTAAAGTATATACACCACCAAGAATAAATATGTGTTGAATTCATCATGTGTGTCAGAAAAGTAAAAACAGAGACAGAAATACCTACATTAAGTGTCGAATTATTTAATACATATTAAAACTGAATAAATAATTAGTATATTTTTATTATAAACATTTTAAAAATATATAATCATATATATATGGCCATATATTATTTTCTTATGACATTATGTTTCCTTTTTATTAACATTCCCAAGTTAAAGTTATGTTTTGGTGAATAAATACTTTTTTTCACATTATTTTTAACATGTTATTTTTGGTATGATTAATTTTTTTCATTATTTCCCTATTTAATGAATTTATACCATTATATAAATATCATATATATATATATTATATATTTATTATATTAACTGATAAAATTTATTGATACGAAACAAAATAAACCATTTATGAGATAGTATGGCGTACATACGCATGAATGTTGTTTTTATTGGCTTGTTATATAAAATAAAAGAGAGTAAATGATATATATATATATTATCATTAACTTATAACTATTATGTCATATATTTCATATAGTTATATTAAAAACAGCATTAACACATTCCATGTTAAGTGTGAACAATCTCATCGCTTCACATAGCTGTAGTCTGCCATACACATGAACAATGTTATCATATTCCAAAATGGGGAAAATTATTGTATGTGTTATATAATAAATAAATAAACCTAAATACACATAAAAATAATATATAAATTTTATTTCCATCATCATTCCCAACCTTGAAATTTTCAAATGAATAACGAAGAACAGCAGTTTGCGAGGTAGTTGTCTGCCATTCACATGAATGATGATATCATTACTCATTTGATAGAAGTGCGTGATGTTTTATTTAATACCCCTTACATAAGAAATTAAATAAAATTAATATATTGAGGTTATTATTTAATATTTTTTTAATATAAATTGATGAATCTTGAGAGGGAAATAAAATAAAGATTCTTTAAGATGAACATGACATATTCTTTAGGGATCCTCCTCAGGTTTGTATTAAAAAGATCAAAGGTTTGATTTCAGGAAATACTAATGCATAGAGGATGAGTTTAGGGAAGTTTCTAAGTGATTCATGTAAATATTTATTGAGATAAATGGATTGATGAGTTTTAGAAGTGGGGGGTGAGAGCCGTTTTATAGTGGAGGAGGAGTGACATTCATGTGAATACTAAAAAGTTTTCACGATTGGGAGGTCAAAGAAAGCTAAAGTTTCTCCAAAACTGATAAATAAAGTCTTTCAGGGATTATAAGTTCTATAATCACCAACAAAACAAATTGTTGAACATGTTTAAATCATTTGGTTCCTTAATGATTATATTTCCTTATTTTAACAATTTATATTTTCATTTTGTGAACCAATTATATAACCTAAGTAATTTATTCATTATGAATAATCTAGACTGATTATTATTAGATAATTTGGACTTAAAAATTATAAACATGATATATAATTTATTTTTTACAAATTCTATATGTGTTTGAAATTAACTTTAACATAAGTACATAAAATATTCAAAAACACCACTTCATTCAAAATAGTTCTAACCATGTTTTATTCTTCTAATTTACAGTCAATATAGTTATTATAGTAGAAAAATTGGTCCATTAATGGACCTTCCCTAATATTAATTAACATATAAAAACAAGATTATAGAATATATGACTTTATGTAATTTTAAATATATTAATTAAATTTCACTTAATATGAAATAGCATTTAAGTCAATTTTAACAATTATTCATTAAATGAATTTAAAAAATATATAAATAAAATAATGGAATTAAAATATATTATTTCAAAACCATTTAAATACTGAATTTTCATCTACAAAAAATTTAACATAACAATTCATTCAATTTAATCCAATTTTAATTTTTTTAGTATCATTTTATTTATTTAATTATTAACAAAATAATATTTACGTTCAAGTTTCATAAACATTTAATGTAATTATATCATATATAAAAATTTAACTTAAATTATATTTGGATAAATACTAATTTATATTCAGAAACAATATTTACAACTGATTTTATGTAGTTTTCCCCTACATTATGCTTCATTGAAATTAAGAAGAAGAAATGTACATTTTTTTATTATATATATATATATATATTATATAGGTTAAATTCATGGAAATGGTCCCCATAATTAATAACATTAGATAAAAAAGTCATAATGTTATAAATATTTATAGAAAAGTGGATTCATAAAAGTATGGGGCCTTTCACAAACCCTATATTCTATGACAAAAAACTAAGTAAACTAATTATTCCTGCAAGAAAAGTAATTATTTTTGTCATTTTGACAAATTATTATGGTTAAAATTTATGTTTTCCATATAATAAAATAAAAATTATTATAATTCAAAACAATTTAATCCATTTTCTCAAATTCAACTCACATCAAAAGAATAATTTTATTTAAAATTAATCTCATATAAAAGATGAGAAATCAGGTTTTAAAAGTGAAAGTGTTCAAAAGATAGTAATTATTTTATATCGAATTTCAATATAAAATTGATTAAAATCACCTAAATTTTCTTAATTTTAATTTTTTTTATATTTTAATATTTATAAAAAAAATATTATATAATTTTATTATATAAATAGTTTGGTCCAAAACAATGTGTTAATTAAAATTTAGTAAGTTCACTATTAATTAAAAAATAAAAAATTTCATAAAATCTCGAAAATTTACCAAAAGATTATTTTAACACTATTATATCAGAAATAACGTTTATTTTTTAAAATATAATTTATCAAAGTTTTAAAAAATTATTTCTAAAATACGTGCGCCATTAAATGGAGGAAAATGCCTTTTAGAAAAATATGTCTTTTATGCGTAAAATTAGATTTATAAATATCTTTTGAAAAAAAGAAAAATTAGACAAATGTTATGTTTATGAATAAACAAATAATATATAAATTTTACTAAAATAATTCAACTAATTTTTTTTAAAATTTATTGAGATAAAACATGTTTCTTCTTTGAATAATTGTTTTTTAGGAAAAAAAAATTTTTATCTTCAAATAGTTATTACTTTCATTTATAATTAATTTATTAATGAAGAATTAATTTCATAAACATGAAAAAATTAAATTCTCATAATTTATTTAATCATTTTCATACCCTCCATTTCAATGGCCAGGTTATAACAATAATAATAATAATTTGATAATTTTTCATGTTCCTTTTAAACTTAGTGTTGTAGGTAATGCAAAATAAATTCATATTTTAATGTAATGAAACATAAAAATTTTACTTTTTGTAACATAAGACAAGCCTAGTGTTTTATTTAGAGTAATCTAAACTCAGTTTTGTATGTAAAACAAAATTAACATGGTTATTCATACAAAGAAATCATAACATGGTGTTGTGTGCAATGAAAGCACAAAAATAATTTTAATTTACCTAAATAATTTAATTCATATAACCTCATGGTGTTACATTCTACCACTATTAAAATGAATATCAACCTTGAAATTATTATACTTCATCGATGGTATATTACTTGAATGTTCTGTTCATAGAAACCCACATCATAGAAATAAATAATATAACATCTTTAAATAAATAATTATGAAAACATAACAGTTACCCAATGTCACTCATAACTATGTTTCAACTTTTGATGTCATAGGTGGGATGTGAAGATTTTTACCTTGTATAAAATCATAGATAATTATAGAGAATTATTGAAATCACTGATAATAATAAAGTGGTTTTCCAAATATAGTTAACAACAAAAATACTATAATCCAAAGAGGCCAGCAAAAGAAAATTTTTATTATAAAAAATTATGATGAGGGAATAAAATTTTATTCAATGATCATGTTACTAATATTGGAGATTTTTCATAAGGAGATATACTTACCTGATTTCAGTAGAATATCTAACTTCGGTTGCACCTTAATCAATATCCGCTTCATTTCTTACTCCAAAAAATAATGTGAATTTTTTTACTCTTGAAGAACAAACATATCATAAGATTTATAATTGAATGATAAATAATTCTTTCTATCTATAGTCTAATGTTTAATTTTTTTATCTAATATAGATTAATATTCAAATGGTGAAGTCATATTTTAATATTCAAAAATTTCCCGAAATTAAACTTTATCAAATACATAAATGGTTAACATTAGGACCCTACTAAAATATTATAATCCATGAATTTAAAATAATGTCACAAAATATAAAAAATCATCTTATCATTAAACCTTCATTACCATAAAGTGGCTCATGATTCTGAAAAACAAAAAATGTGAATACATTTTTCATATATTTTCTTGAATCGTGTAAATAAACTAAATTTCCACAAAAAAATATTGAAAACATACATTTTTCTCCATTTTTTCAAACACATATTATTGGAAATATTACCAAAAATAAAAAAGATGTAAAATCAATCCATAATAGCATAAAACAATTCTTCAACATGTCATTAATTAGTTCTATATATTATATATTATCTAATTTACATTATCTAAATTGGTAACCTCTTTATACAAACATTTTTATATAAATATAAGGAATATATTAATAGTTATATTTCTTTTAACCAATAATTTTTATAAATATCTGATTTTTATTTATTCACTTTTTCTTGTATATCAGTCTCATACAACATACCCATTAAATCCTTAAAAAATATATACTGAATAATTATAATATATGTCATTATTTTTACAACATAAATTTTTTTTATATCACACTTTCGTCTCATATAATTAACAACACTTCAATGCCTTATTCATGAACACTTATTTCATTTCACGTGTCATTTGTAGTCTCTTTATCTTAAAAAATATAACCATTACTCATACCAACTAACATATTTTCAGCACCATCATTCCCCTAACAAAATTAATTTTCATAATTCACATACATTCTATATTTAAATCATTAATTCACTGAAAATTCATTATGGACACCAAAATTCACTTCCATTTCATTAACTAATCTCTTCATTATTTACATTGTATTACTTTATTTTTATTCTAATTTTACACACTCAAAAACATTTTCCTACTCCTCTATGACATCCAATCAGGTGTTTCTTCCCATTTTCATGACATATAAGAAATTGAAACTCAATTCTACATTTTCCTCATTACTCAATCTCTCAGATAACTCTTTCCTTATCTTCTATGGTGAGTCTGGGTGTTGGTTAAAGTACACATTGTTAATCATGTTCTATGAAAACTAAATAGGCATAATCATAACATCATTTACTCAAGTTATCATCCAATTTATCTTCTTATTAGTAAATCATATATTATATTCAAATTTGACACAGTTCCTTCTAATTGGCACCATTTAATAAGACTATGAGGAATTTTCTGAACAAAAATAATCATAGTGGGAAACAAAACAATAATTAAAAATCACATATATGATATCTAAATTGTGAATCATTTAATCTATGACACATTATGTTCATCCTAGGTTAATAATAGTCATATTCTCATTAAATAAATAATGATTAGTAATAAATAGATTATTAATTTCTAATTTATATCCCTCGAAAGTGTCACACTAGGTGTGGAACAAGACCCATTGACTTGTACATGTTCTCAATCGAGTCTAACTCAATATAATTGTTTTGGTTATATTACCCAGAGGTTCATTGTTTCTAGTTGAACACCCATTTTTATTATCCATATAGGGAAGTGTTACTAATAAACCACTATCTCTATCCTTTAACAATATTATAGAACATTTTATTATACTTTAACTCATACTTATAAATATCCTTAGAGACATAACTAGACATATATACTTAGAAATATCCCTAGGGATCTCATTAATTTTTTCTCATACTAGTTTTGAAATTTTTACGAATCCTTTCATTTGATACCAAATATAGTGACCCCATCTTTTCATATATATTTATTACACAATGTTAGATGAATATTACTCACATTGAAGAAGTACATGCTCGAGGAATGTAACAGATTAGTGTATTTGGAAACATAGAACCCAATATTATAACATAGAGAATTATCCAAATTATTTCTGACAATGATCATCGAATTTTTTACCCTTATTTAAAACATTTATTCATAGAACGGGTAATGTAAACATAAGAATGGATGAGTTCAGATTCTCTATAAGGTTAAATAAAGGAGATACCAAATCATAACATGAACATAAGTGTTTTAGAAAATGAGAATATCATATTAAGATCATAACCTACATATTATGTATCGTAAAATTTCTTCATGAAATAAATATTGGTATATCATAATAAATGACCATAATATAATAAAGAACATAACAAATGAGATCATAAAATAAGTATAAGAAATGGAATTTTGGAAGTTACATAAACATTTTAAATTATTTTCATAGTAGTCAAGGTTCATTGATAAGGTTATCTTAGTAGAATGTGTGAACTGCTGAAACAATTGTAGTAATCATGGTTCACATCCAAGCCCATATTAGTATTCATGGTTCACTATCAATACTATATGAGTTGTCAAAGTTCACTCACAAGACCATATATGTAGTCAATTTCTGTTACTTAATTGGGATCACTCTCCATTATAACCATGTATATATCATGAGATATAAATATTTACCCAATGAATTATAAGTATATATAGGTCCCACCCATGACACAATAAAATCATATATTCATATACCATAAAATAATAAAACATTCCTTATATCCTGACCAATAAAAGGGTTTGGGTTTTATAAACATCATATCATAAACTGTGAAATGATATGGACATCCCAACGATTTTATCATATAATAACTTATGGAAAATGGATAGTTTTCATAATATTTTCTTTATAGAATGATCCTAAAATGGAAGTGGGTTTCATAAGAATTTTATCCTGGCTTAACAAATGAAATATAAACAGGTATCAAAAACTATGTTATCATCATAAACATACACTATTAAAAGAAAGAATAAGAATGGTGTCTTTTGATCACATCCCAAGAAAATCATACACTATACCAAAGTATATCTTCTTAGGTACATAAAGAGTTTTTAAAACCACTTAGATCATTTATTAAAGAATTAAACATTTCTATGTAAATTATTTTTTATACATAAATAATTTTAAAAATGATTTTATTTTAAAATAACTCTAAAAACCAGTAAGCTAATCATTAGAAATAATTTTAAATATTTACAATGTATAATAACCTTAATAAATTGAAAAAATACTTTAGAATAGAAAACATTTTGAAAATGTTTCCATTGAAAATAACCTTGAAAACTTATAGAGGAAGCATTGAAAACGTTTTAAACAATTTTTAAGACAATAAAATTTTAAAAAAATATTTCCTAGAATGCTAGTTTGACAACATATAAACTAATATTTTAAATAAAATTAAAAATTTCTTGAGGAAAATATAATTTCTACTCTGAAATATTCTTTATCAAACATAAATTTTTTTGAAAAATATTTTCAATAAATATAACCATGAAAACATATAATGGAATCATTAAAAAATATTATAAATAATTTTTTAAACATAAAATAGTGTAAAAATAATTTTTTTTAAAATAAGCCTAAAATAAAATTAAAATGAATTTAATAACATTTTTAGAAAATAATGTTTCGAAAGAACAGATATTTTCTGCTGAAGAGAGAACCAATTTATGATTTTCATTAAGTCATTTTCTTAATTGCATTACGTAAAATATAGTGGTTAAATGGAACCATTAAATGAAAATATCAGGAATAAACAAATGAGAATAAATTTCAAGAGAATTATTTGTGGGAAATCGTGATTTTTCAACATTGGTGTCTTAATTATAAATAATTCTCATAAATGTTAAGAATGAAACATAAATTGTTTGACCAATTTGATGGAATTTAATATTAAAACCCACGATGGAATAAAAACAAAATAAGACTAAATATCATTAAGAGGGGTAAATTCATGATATTCTATGTAAATGGGGTTGTATATACACCTTTTGATAGAATACAGGTGTATAACATAATGTTCATCTTAAAGATGGAAAATTCAGACAAAATTTCTTTACTGATTTGGAATCTTTTAAACTGTAATCTCTATTAAATAGAGATACTGAAATGGATATAAAAGTATGAAAAGTTATTATAATCATTATAAAATATATACATGGGTTGAAAATAAACTTTATTGAATAAATAGGTGGTGGATAAAACATATGTCTTACAAAACTAAAAAGCAAACCAAGAATCCATTACCATATGTCTCCAAATCCATAATACATGTTAAAACATCATGTATAATATATATAAGTTTATTATAAATATATAAATAACCATTTTAATATATATTATTTTGAATAAAAAAATTTATGTCTTTATATTACACATTTATTATCAATCTGATGTTAATGTTATATATCGGGTATTAATTTATTTTTATTTCGTATAAGATTGGAATTGATATTTCTAGTCAGCTTAATCTGATCATGATTTAATAATTTCAATAATATAAAGCACAATATAATTAATATATATATATATATATATATATGTATGTATTATATGTATTTGTGTCAACCCAAAAAATTCAGTGTTAGGAAATGAAATACATCGTTCATGGAGGTGGTAGGTTGTATGTACGCATGAACATTGTTTCTATTTATATGTAGTATTAAAAGAAATATATTAAATGATATTTATATAATAATTAAGTGAACCATTTTATTTCATATATTTAAAATATTTTTAATAATCCCATGCTTAAAACAATCCATGTAAATAGTGAATGAGTCACATCGCTTCATGAGGATATTGTCTGTTGTATAGAAGAACAACATTATAATAATCCCATAAAATGGAAATGATAAAGTTTTGTGTTTTATAAAAATTAAAGAACCATAAATACATCATATATATATATAATATAAAAATTATTTTTATCATTTTTCCCATCATGGAAATGTGGTACTAGAAAAATGAATGACATCGATTTGTGAGGTCGTACCTGATTGTACATGTGAATTATGATTTCCTAAAACATTTATTAGAAGTGTATGAAGTTGTTGGTAATACCATTAACATGAAAAAATCTCATTATATGGATGATTATGAGGTTATTATATAATCAAGGTAAATCATAAACTAATGTAATTTGAGAGGGAAATGAAAAATGATTTTAGAAGAACATTACATCTTCTATGAGTGTCCTCCTAAGGTGTGTACCATGACATTAAAAGGGTTGATTTATACAAAAAAATACCTCTAGGATGGGGGGGGGTTAGGATGTTATTTATTTTGTTATTATTTGATAAAAATTTCTTCAGTGACATGAATAAGTGGGGGGAGTGACTGTCATTTTATAGTTAAGAGGAGTGTAATTCTTGTAAATACTCAAATGCATTCATTTTTAGGACTCCATGGTTAAATAATGTTGATAAAAACTGATAATTAATGATTTGGTTGGATGATATGGTCTATCACAACTTCCAAAATACATTTATTCAAATGTTTTAAACATTTGGTTCCATAACTCTAAGGTATCATTATTTTATAATTTTGGATTTTTATTATGTTAACAAGTCTTATAACTTAGGTAATTTATTCAGTAAGACTAAGTTAGATATTTCATTATTATATAATTTTGAGTCACTTATCTTATAGATTATATCATATTTATAAAGTATAAATCCATTTGTTTTGGAAATCCACTTTATCCCAAGAGCATGAAAAATGAAAAGCACCACTTTATCTGTAACCATAGGATAGACGTTTTTTTCATCTATTTAATGGATATTATAAACATCATAATAGAATAATTTTCCTTTTAATATACCATATTATATATTTATTAATATTTAAAAATAAAATTACAATGATAGGATTGTTAGTAATTTTATATAAATTCATAAAATATGTTTTATTATAAAATTATACTTCTGTCAATTTAAACATTAGTCATTTAAATGAATTTAATAAAATATATCAAGAAAAAATTGAATTAAAATATATTATTTTAAAAACATTTTTAAATGGTATATTAATCTATAATATAATTTAACACAAATATACATTAAATTTACTACACATTTAATCTTTTAGTGTCATTTTATTTAATTTATTTTTACCTAAATAATTCCTTCATCAGTATTACCTGTGAATTTAATGTTATTATATAATCAATCAAAAATAAAAAAAATTATAATTATAGAAACTAGTCTAATATATTCAAAACTAAACATTTAAACAAACCTTTGTATTTTTTCACTATTTAAAGTTATAATTGAATTTAAAAGTAATAAATGTACATTTTTCTTTTTCATTAATTAGTATATTATATTTGTCAATTTCATGTAAAGGTATAACCAAAAACAAAATATTATATAATATGTTCATAAGTGTATAAATATTTCGATATAATGTGGTTTTAAAATGTTTTTGGGTTATTCATACACTTTATATTCTATGTTAATTCACTATATAACCTCGTTTTTTAATCAATTTAACTAATTTGGATCTTTGTCACAAATAATTATGGTAAAAAATTAATTCCACCATATTATAAGTTATAAAATATGTTTATTAAAAATATAGAATCCATTTTTATTAATTATACTCACATAAATGGCAGTATTTAATTTAAAGATAATCCCAAAGATGTGATGAGAAAACAGAATCTTAATGTAAAAATGATCAAAAGGTTTAAATTTTTTTATATTCAATTTCAATATAAAATCAATTAAAATGACATAAAATTTATTAAATGAAATATAATTTAGGTAATTATACTTTAAAACTAATTTAAAATATAATTTAGCTATATAAACAATTCATACAAAAATGTAGTTTTCAATAAAAATTTAGTATTTTCACTATTCATTAAAAAAATATTCTTTTCAGAAAAATCACAAAAAATTAATCTCATTGAATTTTAACATTACACATTAGATAATTATTTTTTTTAAAAAAAAATATATTATATAAAAGTATCAAAAATTATTTTAAAAATATGTTCCCCCTGAAAAGGTGATAAAAATACCTCTTAGAAATATACATCTTTTTCTTCTTCAAATTAGATTTATTCTTATCTCTTTTATATAAGACACATACAATTAATGATCAATATTTTATTGAATATATAATATATAAATATAATTAAGATAACTTAACAAAAGTGGTAGGATTATTTTATTGAGAACAAACATGTTTGTGCATGAAGAAATGATTTTTCGAAAAAGAATTTATTTATTTTCAAATAGTTACTATTTTTTTAATTAATTGGTTTCCAAATAATTGATTTAGTAAATATTAGTAAAACATATTTTAATAATTTACTTATTACTTTCCATATTCATCATTCTAATTTTTAGGTGTTAACTATACTAATATTTTTATAATATGTCACATTTCTTTAATAATCAGTATTTTGTGTAATAAAAGATATGTTTGGTGTTTTGTATAACACAATATAAACTTTTTATTTCATGAAACAAAAGACAAACCCAGTGTTTTATTTATTTTATTCTAAACTTAGTGTTTCATGATCTTAAATCCCAAATTTGTGTTACGTTCAAATAAAACATAATATGGTGTAACCTGAAATGAAATCCACCAAAAAAATTAATTTATCAGAAAAAAATTAATTCATAAAAACCCTGAGTGTTACATATAATCATAATTGATTGTGTCTCAATATATAGAGATCAAATACACTATTATAAAATTTAAATATATTTTAATAACATGAACTATCCAATTCTATAACAAAAATGTAAGAGAGAATATGAATATCTCAATTGGTGAATATTTCAATGGTGTGGGTATTGATTAATAATGAAGAAGTATACCATTCTACAGTTTTTAAGACAAAGGAACAAATCAACCATTAATTTGTTATAATATATTAATATATTCATTGATGATTTTACTGACCTCACCCTAAATGTGAAGGTATCCTTATTAATAGAACTAATACTCAGTGAAGTATCTATTTTCATGAGATCATATTGGATAGCCTAGATATAAATGATAGCGTTAAAGAATAAAATATAATAAAAATTGGATAAAGGGTAATGTTGACATAGTGTGTCATCTTAGGTTCCACCATTGATATTTATCAGGAAGATATATAGATCAATGAAGCTACACACAAATATAGATATATTAATGAGATCACTATGAAGAAATTGTATACACTACCATAAAATTGGGAATTTTGTATCAACATTTAGAATCTAAGTACTTATCAAAATAGTATATTCACTCAAGATATAATAAAAAATGTTTATGAGATAATATAATCAAAAGGTAACATTCCATATAATATGTTAACACCATGAGGTGATAACGATGGAATTTTCACATTTAAATTCCCCAAAAACAATTATTGAGTTGATGAATAGAGAAAATATAAAATGCCTTGATAAATATGTTGTGTTGTTTATTTTTTGTATTCTTGATTACATTAAGATAAAATAGAAACTGAAGTAGTCAATAGTATTATACTGATTAATTTATATAAGGATAAATGTTATTCTATTTTGAACAAGTGGGAATTTTGGATATATAAATTCACGTTATTGTGTCATGTGATCACAAGTGAAGTAATATATATAGACCATTAAATAAAATAAAAATTTAAAAATGATAATAAATAACACATGTCACAGATATATATAGTTTTCTTTTGTTATATGGGTACTTCCAATGCATTGAGATAAATTTATAGCCCACTAACTATGTTAACATTATTGTGGGTAATGTATGCCTGGAGTAAAGAATGTGGATATAGCTTTAAGGAGATAAATAAGAGTTTATTAACAATACTGTAACTCATATTACCCTAAAGTGGAAATGTTTTTGTGATATATAAAGACTCTTTATAGATAGGTTTTTTTTGTATCCTTATGAAATAAGACAATGTGATAGCTAATTCATTCAAACAATTAATGATCCATGGGAAGAACTACCCAAAACATGATTTTGAGATTAAAGTTGTGATACTTTAACTAAATATTTACATGAACTACATATATGAATCTAATTGTGAGATATATAAAAATTAAAATATTTTAAAGTAAATATATTCATATAGAAAGATTTCAACATTCATCAAAGATTATGGTTTGAGTTTATCGTAAAAATGATTTCTCAATTCACTATAATCATAAAGAGGTGAAAAAGGTAATTGATGCACTAAGTTGAAAGGAACATGCCACACTATCTATGAAAAGGATTGAAAAATACCATATATTTGTTGATATACAAATAATGTATCTAGAAATAATAATTGTAGGGATGAAGTCCCACCTTTCATAAATGACATCATTTCCAACTGTCCATTAAAAAATAAGGCAGAATACATGGATAACCAATATATTAAAAATGAGAGAGCAATACAGGATGGTAAGATTTATTAATTCAACATCAAAAAATATGGATTCAATTAGTTATGAACTAGAATATACTTTCAATGGTAAATATAAATAAATAACATGCTATTGGATGATGCACATAACTAATATTTTAGTATTTACCTGTGAAGTACCAATATGAATTCAAATCTTCAAGAGAACATCTAGTGGTGTAACATGAAGAATGAAATATTGAAGTACACCTCAATGATATACATATGTTATCATGTAAATATTTTTATTAGTGTTCCAAAATGGTTGATGAATCCACTATATATACAGACAATAAAATTTGATTATAATACAATGGACATTATCATAGTTCTTCTTAAGAAATCTAAAAGAAACAATGTCATATTTGTTATGGTGGAAAAAATCAACAAGAATGATAACATTATCACAATATGGGAATATTTATAGCTAGATAAAAATGTAATTATATATTTAATGGAAGTGATAAGGATATATGGGGAATGAATTTTGATCATATTTGATTAATATATATGGTTCACCTCTATGATTAAGAGTATTTTTCAATAATCCTTGAATAGAGAGTTGAACTATATTGTGACCCATCACCCCCATACTCATGGAAATTCTAAATGGACTATTTATACCCTAAAATTCATTTTTATAGATTTTTAAATTAGATTGAACGGTGGATTGGATCAACATCCACCCTAGGTTGAGTTCTCATACTATAATAGTTTTCATTAAAGTATTCAGATCACCCATGTGTATATTTATAAGGGATGAGAGGTAGAACTCAAATAGTCATGGATAAAGTAGATGAAACTATGCTTAGATGAACTAAGATTAGAACTGAGATGATAGGGAACATTCAAACTCTTAAAAAATATCATTAGCATTCTCAATTTATATATACATTCTTTATTGATATTCATTGAAGATACTTATAACATGAAGTTGGAGAAACACTATTCCTTTGAATATCTCCATTGAAAAAAGTCGTGAGATTTGGAATGAAGCAAAATCTCAACCCTTGGCACAATGGAAAATTTAATAACCATGATCATTTAGGAGCTATGTAATATCCACTCAAATATCAACCAAATCTAGACCAAATGTGTGATATTCCCAACATATCTCTTATAAATATGTATATATTTAATCCCCCATATAAATGAAATCTTGAGGTACTAAAACTAGATAATGAACTCTTCTATGAGGAGAAGATAATAATGATCTTGAAATAAAGAGATAAATATCCACAAAACAAGAAATATCTCCTTGTCAATATTTCATGGTGAAATCATAAGTAAAAAGATGTAAAATGGGAACCTAAGCATGAAATGAAACAAAAAATTGCCTAATTTACTATCTACAGAGTATATGTGTTGAAACATTAAAGATGATGTTTCTAATGTGGATAAGAATATATTTACATGTATATTTTTATATTTATTCTCCTAAAATATATGTGTGTGTGTGTGTGTTTGTGTGTTTGTATGTGTTTCATATTTAGGTATATGGTATAAATAACACATTAACCCCTTAAAAAACCAACACAAATTTATTACATAAACCATGATCATTGCATATGAAGGATAAATGGAGACTACAAGATTAAAACAATTAAAAGGGTGATATAAAAAATAAACCTTAGTATAATTTGAATATCCACTGGGTCATGGTTTCCTATAAATAAAACATTAATTAAAAATATTATAAAAAATCATATTTTAAATATGATTTTAATTTTTATAAAATAATTGTAAACTTGACCTTCAAAATAGTGACATTCCTATTAGAATTGTAACATTAATTATAGATTAGTAAAATGACTTTTATATATTATTTACTATAACGAAAATGATTAAATATAAATATTATAGAGTCATAAATAAATATTCAAATTAATAAAGTCAAAGTATAATTGTATGTTAATAATAAAGGGAATTTTAGCTTAACTTATACTCAATTCATATTATTTGAAAAATTATGGATTAATATTTCTGATATTATGAAATTATCTTTAAAAATAATTATAAATTTTTAATTAAAAAATCTCAAAATTTATAAGAGTTAATTTTTTTTATTTTCTAAAAATGTGAATTTTTTGGGTAATAATAAAAATATAGTCATTGAAATACTGATTTTTTATGATGAAATATAAATATATTAATGACACATGTAATGATAAAATGGTTTTTTAAAATAACATATTTTATAAGATAATTTTTTTTTTCAAAACTATAAAATTATTTTCAAAAGAAGAAAACTAATTTTTAAATTAAAAAAATTTAAAGTACATCATTGAAAAGTGAATTCCCATTTTTTCTTTCATTGGGTTTTATAAAAAAAATATATTTAATGGTATGATAGTTGAAAAATAATAAAATCATTTAATTTTGATCAAATATTATTTATAATTTCAATTATGATAACTATTTCATGTTATAATATTTTAATAAAATTTTATTCAATATTTTTATGAAAGAACCCCTCCCTTCAAGTCTAAAAATTGAATCTCATCCCCCATGGAAAATTACTTCCCAAACAAGTATTATTGAACAATATCTTCAAAATTCACATATTTTTTCTTTTCTATACTTCTAGTTCTATATTTATTTTACTTCACTTTGTGGTATTTGGGTATGGGTTCTCTTTAATGTAATATTTTTACGTTTAATTATCTAGAAAAAAGTATAATATCTCTCCCCTCTCTTTGAAAAAGTCACACTAATGGTCAGTTTACCACCTAAGAGGACTATGACACCCCTATGCCACTTTTTTATAGAATAGTATTTAGTTTTAGGTTATTTTAATTTTTTGGATATGTTTTATGATCATTCTAGTTCCACAGTTCTTAACAATAATAGGTCAATCATTAACTAAGAGTTTTTTTTTTCATATTTGGTGTTTTATTTTTTATAAGATTTTTTATTATAAGTCACACTAGGATTTGCGAGTTAAAATTTGTGGAGTGTGTTGGGTGAATTTTAGTTCCTTACTATATGTTATAACACCATGATAGGTGGGTCACATTATCACTATTGATTTTTCATTAGGAATTTTCCAAGGATAGTGAGTAATACCTTGATAGGAGAGGTTACCCCACCCTCATACCTAGGTATTGGGGTCCCCTTTGGGAGGTACCTAGAATGGGTTCCACAATATGATCATATTAACCTGATATTGTTGCGTCACAAAGGGGGAATTTCTTGTGAGGGTGAGAAACTAGGTAGTGATGCCATAGTTCTACATATGGGAAAAGATGTTCTATGATAGGGGAGGTCGCACCACAATGTGCCTTTGCCTTCATTTTTTTTATTTTTTGGTTGTAACCATAATTAGTTCTAAGAGTTCTAGCCTTCCTGTTTCAACTATCATTTTTAAAATAATTAATCACACCCATGGGATCTTTCCACTCCCATATTTCTCATTTTTAAATTCTTCTCCTCTGATTTCAAGAAATTATTTGAGGCAAATCCTTCTTTACCTTTGGTTTGTGTTCTTCTATTTACTATACATTCATCCATAATTTTTTCCTTTATCTCATACATTCTAGTACCCATGGGTGTTGTATTTATGGATTGGATGGTTTTATATTAATGAAATCAGATTTTTAGGAATTAGATATGATGTTATCTATCTCGGTTCACCTTTCAACAAAAATAGTGGATTGTTTTTGGTTAGTTAACCTTGATGGTTTTATGAAAGTCATATATTTATAAACATTAAGAATTTTGTTACCATTATTTTTTTCATATAATTTTATTTCTATATATCATCCACATTATGGTTTTATAAAAAGTTTTTATTAGTTTTATAAACTCATCAGATTGAATTTTCAATGCATTTGTAGTAATTCCATACAAACTAAATTAGATGTTAATAAAGTATTTTTTAAATGATCTATATGAAACTTTTGAAATGTATTTGATTATAAAATAATGGTTCTAATTTATTTTGGGATTGAAAAAAAGTGACCCGTTATTTAAGGGTGTTTTCAAATTAAAGACTTTTTTTGTTTACAAGTTAATCCTAAGGGAGAAATCATTGTTTTTAATGTAAAGGAATCTTGGGTGATTTCCAGGGTTATTTTCATAACTCTTTTGTCTATGATAGACATATATCCAATGTTTTAACTTTATAAAAATGATTTTTTTAATGATTGAATCACTCTATTTGTAAGCCCCATGTTATTATTTCTATTTTTATACTTGTTCCCCATTAAGGGGATGTATATTAATTATTATTATCTGATCTTTTATTAAGGAAAAAAGTATTTTCATTAGAATTTATTGGAGGGTTTATGGGGTTTAAATTTTTTTTCCAATTGCTGAAAAATGTGGTAATCACATTTCTTATCGATTTCTCACCTCTCCCATAACAGGCCATGGGAACCTGAGTAGCTATGTGAACGATTTAGATTAGTCCAAAATTTATTTGAGGACATTATTAGAATATAGTTGATAATTGATGTGACTCAATATGATCTTGGGAACTAATAAACATGACCCAATAAGTCTATGAGAGATTACATGTAGATATATTAACATGTGTATGACCAAAACTATGTCATATTTGTTCATAGGGAGTTACCCAGAGACATCCTCAATAAATATTGATTCTAACTTATGGGTGTTTTTTAGAGGCTTTTTTTGTATCCCCTTGATTAATTTTTCATTATGAAGTTTATATTTAATTATTCATACCTTTTAAAATTATGACTATTATATTTGATGGTCCATGAGAATTATTTCATTCAATATTACATTGTATGGTTTAATAGGAAACCATTTTAGACAATAATATTTTTGATAGAATTTAAAATTAGGAAAAATAGGTTAGATTTCAATTTTATACATATAAGTAAATAATCTATATGTCTTAATATATTTTCCATTTTAATTTGTGGATAACATTCTCTTATTAAGAAAAATATATTTTTAAATAAATGCTCTTAAATGAATGGTTTGATTTACTATCTTAGTTTTAAAATTATTTTTTTGTATCACATGTGCTTTATTTATAAAAATGGTTTTTGTTGAGGTTTTGGAAAAATTAATAATGAAAGAATATATTTTTATACATGATCTATATTTCAAAATACAACTTTTAAATTATTTTGCAACCTATCGTTTATGAAATTCTCTATTAATGGAATTTTATAGTACTTTATTAAAATTCCATTAGTTTTGTTTACCTTACACCCATATACAAACCTATATGTGTACAAAACTCTCATGGTTTTATGTTGGTTCTCCTAATATGATCTCAATTTGGATATTTTTTGTCTAATATATTTATAGATGCATGGTTATGGTTAGTAATCTTGGGTCACATTGAGATCATCAAGAAATGTCTTAGGTTTGCAGATTTATTTTTGGACGAATATGTATCATTAAATTATACCTCCTATTGCAGGTTTTATTTCCTTTATTGATTTTGTTGTGTGATATACTGGTTCCATTGTATAATTAATGTTGAAAGGGATAAATATTATTCATTATTCATCATTTCGATACCCATATTTTGTTATTCTATGTTTTTATGGTTTACATATTAGTATCTATTTGTTTCATATTTATGGAAACCCAATGAATTTACCTACAATTCCAAATTCATGGATGTTTCTAGTTATTTTATATGATTATGTGAGGGAAATATTAGTCCGACCAGTTATTAATTTTGATAATATGAAAATTGTTTTTATTCGATGATGATCGATAATTCACTTTGGGACATATAGAAAAATAGTCTGAGCATTAGTTCAATGATATCCTAGATCGATTTATTATAAAATTGTATTAGAAAATCCTATTTTAATTTGGGTGTTTCTTAGTAGTATAGAGACTAGATATTTTGGAAATTAAGAGGTAGATCATGTGTATGTTTATGATCACATCGTTTTATGATTTTTTTAGTTAATATGGTTGTTCATGATTCATTCCTTGATTTGTATTTCACTATTATATTTTTCAACAGTGTTTGATATGAAAGGAGTTAAATTATATACTCAAGTGGTTCCTTTTTGTTTTCATGTGAAAATTAATGGATAACTAGAGATCCATGATTAGATAACATCGCCTACCAAACCATGTGAATTCTGTTTATATAATGATAAGATTTTTTGAGGCTAACACATTGTTGAAATATAGTTTGTCATAATGTGTGACCAAACTGTACATAGTTTTGTATCCCTCGTAAAATATTTGTTAGGAACAATTTTTATTTCTAATGACTCCTACTGTGGTGTCCACTTTTTTAAAAGGGATAAAAAGGTTTTAAATGGTGTTTTGATATTATTGAAA
Organism: Viscum album; assembly: GCA_963277665.1. NCBI lineage: Eukaryota > Viridiplantae > Streptophyta > Magnoliopsida > Santalales > Viscaceae > Viscum > Viscum album. The sequence continues at coordinate 2,014,170,903 of OY728130.1, read as the reverse complement.
TGAATTTTTTCTTCATAATTAGGGTTATATTGTGATTTTGGTTTTCTATATTATATGATATTCTTGAGTAAAAAGTAAATTTCATGAAATATCAGTTTTGAATAACAATTTTTTTGATTGATTTAAAATTATAATTTCAAGGGATATTTTTTTAAGAAAATGTGTGATGGATTATTTTTTAATTATTTTTCTTCCATGTTATGTTTTTAAAAGTAATTTTTTCATTATATAGCATAGAAAATATTCGTAATTATAATTTCATTTGTGTAATTATTTTTGATTACCTAGTACAGAGTTAGTATTATGACCCATGATGAAACAATAAAATTATTTTTTTATTATTTCAAATCAAAAAATGTGTTTTAAGCCTATTTTATTTTTAATGTGCATATGGATATGAAAATAAGGAATTAAACTATTGGTGCAATGTTTATTGGTTTAAAAAGAAATAAATATTTATGCATAGTGATTGGCTTAGTGATTCTATGATTTTGGTTTAATCCCTTAGTTTTTTAGAGATTGTGTGAGATGATGTTTAAATCATAAATATACTAGGTTCATATTTTTAGTTATTTATATTTTTCTCATAAAAAACCTTGATATAATTATGTAATTTTTTTTCTAAATATGAACATTAAGATGATTTATCCCATCGTTTAGTTATAAATATTCACATTGTCAACTCTTAGAAGAAATTGAATCGAGTGGTTATGTGGGACTCTCAAATGTTTGTAGACTTATCTAGACATTTGTCAATGACTTTTAAAAAACGTTATTTTTTGGGAAATGTATTCATCAAGACCTTGGATTAACTGTATTTGTATTTGGTTTTTGATTTCATTAAGAAGTAATTATGAGTAGGTATTACATATGGAATGGAAATAGGTGATCTTATGTTTGGAAATTATTCTTGATGAGTTTATAGTAGGATGATATTTGATGTAATTCTTGATCCAGGGATTCATTAGATATTTACCCTATTCTTGTTTCAATTTGGGTTGATTATTTTATGTCCACTCATGACTTATTGATTTTTTTCATCTTTAGGATTGAATATGAAGGTATCTATATAGAATTAATTTAACATTCATGGCCTCTTAATGGGAAGACCTAATAATTTTCTTGTGTAATTGGTATGAGTGTTATACCTATCTAGATTATGCTATAGAAGATACCTACTTTGAGATTATACATTTTATGGATTTATTTTGACTTCAATAAAGGAGAGGGTTATATTAGGTAGGTCCATTGTAATTTTCCATTAGCATGACGACACAAGATGAAAGACTGTGTTTTCTTTTATGGAGTTATATTGTTAATTATTTCTTTTCCATTCTAATGTAATGAGATAACATTGGGTGTATGACCTGGTTTTTTTCTTTATGGGTATACCTATAGGATGTGTTTCCTTTATGTAATTTACAGATATTTTTTTGAGTGGTTGGTGTGACTGATAGTGCATTATTTTTTCCATTATTTTCTGTAATTTTTTTTGTTTTTTTGAAGCCTTATCATATGAGTGTTATATCTTATTTTACCATTATAGATATATTCTAAAATGGGGGGAGAACTATTGAAACTCCCAATGATATTTGAAAATTGTGTATCTTAATTTTAATCGAGATGATTATCAAAGATGATTGATGATATTGATGAATAGTTTCATTGAATTTTGGTTGTAATATATGTTTAGAGTGACATTTTTTACTATACCTATTTTTTTTCCATACCCACCCACCTATTTCATTTAGTGTTGAGGTTTTGCGTTTTCATTGAATAACTTTTTAATATCAATTTCTAGGGTTAGAGAGTATAATAGGGCGATTAATTGTGACACTATATGACATTTTTGTATAGTATATTATTTAATTATGTTTTATTTGAATTTTTATGGATTTTTTAGAATATTAACAGTTATAAAGCTCTATTATATAGTGGGATGCATCATGAATAAGATAATTCATGTCATGATAAGTGATTGTGAGCTTCTATAGTTTTGTATTTAGTAATAGATTCCATGATTAGTGGTTCATGTCATGAAAACTATCTTTAGTCACCATATGTTTTGGATTTTATGTTTCCACCCCATGACAGCTAGATCACATTATGACTAATAGTTTTTATTTTTTATTTTTTGAGTGACAGTTGTTCATGGTTGACATGGGATGTTATTCCATGATAAGACCAATTTAATGTGTTTTTTATGTTGAGTCACCATGGACGAGTGTCGTGCAATGATGGGATACTAGTGGGTTATTCACTCCATGATGAAGAATTTTTAAACTATGATATGAACCTATATAGTGAGCTTTTGGTTTTTCTGAGGAGATATGTTTCACTATGAGAGTGAATGTTACACCACTACATGTTTGTTCCCCTTTTTAATTTATTTATTTATACTACATTGATTTTATGGGGTATTTCATATCTCTTTATCCACTCATATATTTGGCTGGGAAACATGTCCATCGTTTGTTTTCCAATATTTAATATCTAATTTGAGTAACTTATCATTTTATTTTTAGAATAATTTGAGTTAAATCCTTCCTTCTCATTGGTAAATCTTTTAATATAATCCATCCATTCCTTCCTCCATATTTTAATTACTTCCATAAACCCTAGATAACATGGATTTTAAATTTATTATTTTGGAAGGGTTTGATATCTACCTATGGATAGTCAGGGCTTGGATACGCTGTTAACATTCTCATTTCTTATTCCATTGTTCAAGGTGACTTGTTTCTGACCATTTGTGGTAAGTGTTTTTATGAAATTACATTATTTATAATTTTTATGAAATGTTTGAGTGTTAAAAAGTTTTTTCTTATGAAATTATACATATATATGATAACCAAAATGGGATTACAAAAATGTTTTCATGTTTTTATAGAATTTACATTTTGTATTTTAAAATTAATTTTAACAATTCCTTTTTAAGTAAATTTTTTGTATGCCTAGTGTCAATGAAAATGTCTACATGGAACATTTGAAATATTTTTTATGCTCAATAAAGGGGTTTTACCCTATTTTCACTTTCAAATAATGTAAAATATTGGTTATGTTTTTTTGAATTGAATAATTTTTTTTCTCTTATAAATACTAAGGGAAAAATTTTTGTTTAAATAGTTATGGAATCTTGGGTGTTTTTATTGACATTTTGGAACTTGGTTGTCCCTAGTGGAGATAAGGGAATTATTAAGATTTAATGAAAATGAATCACTTATGTATTATAGTGCACTAGTTATGAGATTATTGTAACTATGTTTTGTGTATAACTACGTATCAGTAATGGGTTGTATATTTATTATAATTATGTGATGTTAGAATGATGAAAATGGTATGTTTCTCAACATATTTTTGGTAGTGAGATTAAGTTTATTGTTTTTATTATTTTGTCCACTATCTTTAACATGTTAAATATTAATTTATAAACTCCCCATTAAACTAAAATTGAACCATTGTTAGCTATATGAGGGATTTAGTTTAGTCCATACAAACATTTTTTCCTGATTAGATTGTGGGGGTTAATCGATGTGACATGATTACACCGTAGTACCTGATTGACATGACCTGGTAAGACTATGGGAAAAAATAGATAGATTGACTCTCTTTGGTATGCCTATGATCATCAAACATTAGGATTTAGGGAGAATAACTTGTCACTTACTCATTGACGGATGATGTTACCTTAGAGAGCGTAACATATTGTTTGTATATCCTTGTTACTATTTGGGTATGGGGGATCCTCTTTCATTATTGATTTTTGTGTATTATGATTATTGGATATGATGGTTCTTGTGGATTATTTACATATTTATTCCATTTAATATGTTACTTTCCATCTTATTTCTAAATTTTCATTAGAGAAATATTTTGAATGAAAAAATGGCTTGGATTAAAATTATAGAATTAGAAGTATACCTTCAAAAATTTTTAATTTTTTTTATTTTAAATGGTGGATTCATACCTCTTTTTAAAATTGGTGGATTTTAATGATATCCTAATTAATAAATTTATTGGTTTTCTTTATTATTTTAGAAATTATAGTTTTTAATAAGATGGTTTTGATTGCAAAAAATGTTTTTCCGTGTGGTTTTAAAAAAATAAATAATGTTTGAAACTTGTTTTCTATATAATATACATTTGGTAACCCCATTATTAAATTAGTTATTAATGCATGATTTATGTAATATATTATAAAAGGAATTGAATATCTATTTGTGAAATCTCACCTGGTTGGTTTTGATTACACATTGCTTACACCTCAATGTTCGTGTATCCATCTACCATGTTTTAATAATGTTCTCAACATTAGGATATCAGTTTAGATATATTTTAGACAATATATTGAAATAATTTGTCGATGTGGTGAGTTTTATTCAGTCACATGGAAATTTTTTACTATAGTCTCTGGTTGGAGTTTATTTTTGGGACACATATGTATCATACAATTCAGAAAAATCTAGCAGGTTTTCATTAGTTTCATATTATCTTTGTGTAATTGTATGATTATTATTTATATCTAAATTTTACATGGATCTGAATTTTTTATTATGCCTAATTTAGATGTTTATTTTTTCTTAGGACATGTTAGGTTTGTTTGTTTATTGTTATATTTTTTTAATTCATATGTGTGGTGATATCATGTATGGACTTACAATAGATGGTTCCTGGTAGTTTTCAATGATTTATTCTTTTATATAAGAATTAAATAATTACTATTGGTTTTTTATTTTAATACATGGAACTATTTTATATACTATAAAAATTATAAATATGTTTTGGGCCATATGGAGTTTCAGTTTGGGTACAAGTTCAGTGGTTCCCAATTACAGTTCATTATATGACTGATGTCAATTAATTATGTATCAAAGCCAATATGTGTAGTAATTAAAAATTATATATCAATAATTTTTATTATGTTATCATTAAATAAATTTGAAGTGTTTTTAATATATATATATATCTTCATCCTTTTTATTTTGTAACATCCCATTAACGGTGTTAACCACATATGATTTCATTACATATAACCACTTTCATTTATGGAATAAATAACTTATGTATAATTAATAAATATTTTGTTTTAGTTATTTTTATATTTTTCATATAATTATAATAATGGATAAATAATAATGAATTAATACTATGAAATTTAAACAAAATAGGATAATCCATGTAACATGTTACCAAACCATTTCATCATGAAGAAAAATATTATCATAAAAATTATTATAATTATAATTGGTGAAGAATAACATAAATTAATACTATACACTGTTGGAGTCATGGAATTATAAAAGATAGTTGGTTTTAATGGAGGTTTAGATGTGTTGAAATGAAACATTTTTAATATATGGACACTATACACCCTTCATTTTTGTTTATACTAACTCCCACTTTCACTCTCTATTCCAAATGATTTATATAAAATATCTTCTAAATACCTTTTATTTTAATTTACCTTTTCTTATTTAAAAAAAAATATATTTACTATATTGAGTAATATTCTTATTTATCTTCATTATTTTTATATATACTTTATTATTGATATAAATCTTTAATATTTCTAATATTTATTAGTTTTCATTCCATGAAATATGATATTATCATTGATGATGATACCCTTGAATGTTGAAAATATTTTTTTATCTTCCTTTTTTTGGGAAACTGCATGTTTTTTCATTGATATATATCTTCAAACATCATTATATTACCCATTATTTTCCCATTGATTTATTTAATTTTTTTATTAATATATGTTTCCTCTCAACATTTCATGGATGATTATGAGTATATATTGATGTAATATCTGGTCATGAAATTACATGTCCCTCTATTGTATTGGGTAATGTGATATATCTATTGATAATATTATCTAGGAATATGATAAAATATTTGTTCACAATATATGAAACAATCATTCTAAATATATGGTATTCCATTAACTGATTCTAGATTTACATACATTCTATGTTTGGAATGTGTCCCAAATGTTATGATGTTTCATTAATATACATGTTCAACATTATAATTCTTCTTAAAAATATTTTCTCATGATAAGTATGTTTATCCTAAGTTCATAATATGATAATAGTGATTATGTTTACTTATGTACTATATTTTTTCATAACACATGTTCGTTCTGGATTATCAATCCTATTACTAGGATTTTAGATAACTCTTTATTTGATTAATTTAATTTGGTGATTAAATATACTAGGAATATTTTTAAATACCATATTAGGAATATTCAAAAATAATTATATAAGAATTAATTTTTTCTATTTAATCATGTTTTATGAACCTAATTTTCCAAGTAATTGAAACTTATCATTTTTTGAGTTGTATTATTATGTATATTTATCTTTGAAGCAATGTAATAATCATGTATAAATGTTTTATACTGATATAAATGTACTTATTTCAATGCATTACTATTTTATAAGGAATAAAATAGTTCACATTATTATATTATATGATACTGGTATATATAATATATGAATAACATAGGATGTGGTATATGGTTACAATGTATGATATGTACTTCCAATAAATTAAATCTTATGTTTTATTCTCATTCATATGATATAGTATTAGATATTATATCCCACTATTCCATGAAATTGTTATTATCGAGATTTTGATGAATATTAGTGAAAAAGTAATGGGATTCCTATTTAGTCTATAGAACTAGAGGCAATATAAAGATATTAATTGAGGATACTAAAAGAGTAATATATTTAAGATGGATTATTGGATCTAAAATGAGATATTTTAAGTTCATGATCATCATGTATTTTATCTTTCTATTGACATGTGAAGCTGATAATTTATATAATATGAGATTATATTGATTTATGAATTCATGATAATATTAATATTTCAAATATGTATGTTACATGATAATTATTCTAGATAAAATAAAATATTTAATTTAAAATAATAATTTTCTTCGACTGAATGAATTATTTTTATATATTAGTTTTGTAAACATACTCAACATAATAAATATTCAGAGAATAGATGTGAATAAATCTTCACAATGAATATATGCATTGACAAAATAATAACTTTTTTTATTAATTCTTACACGGTTTGAAACTAGTGTGAATGTGAATGACATCATAGATGAAATCTATTACTCAAAAAACATGAATATAGAAAACACAAGTACGACTTAATGAAATAAATATTTTCATGTATGACATAATATTTATGTTTTATATAAAAAATCATATTCTTGAGAAATATTTTCATGTTTTACAAAAAGTAAAAGTGGATGCATGAAACAAAATTATAAATTATACCCAATAAGGTGAGGATATGTGGGATACAATATCTATAATTATCATATATAGTGGTTTGAGCTATTTAATTAAATAATATTTTTGATATATTGAATTTATGTTATTTATCACATCTGAGATGTGTGGGGACTATGTATAAGACATGATAAAAATTGATTTAAATTGTTAGAGAACATGATTTGTGAATAGAAAAAATAATTTCGATCATTAAGATGATTTAATGTGATTTTTAAAATAATAAGTATTTATAACGTCACAAGAAAAATTATAAAGTAGATTAGAAAATGAAATATTTGATTTAGAAGGATATATTGTAGGGAGAATAAACATATTGTTTGAGAGAAGAGAGAGAGACTCAAAATAAATAGAGTAAGAAAAGATAGAGACATTATATGTGAGAATATTTGCTCAACAATAATAATAAGAGAAGGATATTGTTAAATTATATTAATAAAATATTTATATTAAATAGTTATTGTCCATTGATTATAAAATTAGGACTTTACACTATTGATGATAATTATCTCTTGTTATGATACCATTAAATCTATCAAACATGAGTTTAAAAAGGCCATAATTTTATCTCATATATTGAAGAATAATAATGTATGTCCAAATCTTATGAAGATAAAATTTTGGAATAAAATATATTCTTTCGAATAATTTTTATCTTTATTAAAGTATAGTAAGATCACTATTATTTTGTAGCTGTCATAATGATCTACATCATTATGACTGGATTTTTTCATTTTATAGATCATATTATTTATCAATGTTCTATAAGATAACTATCACTATTGAGAGAGAAATTTTACTTATTTTAGTTAATGTTTGAACTCTTATTTTTATTTAGGAAAACAATTCATCTTGTTTTTGTGTTTAGAAACTCATTATATTGATGTATTGGGATAATAATTTATTTTATTATTCTAATAAAGGTTATCTGTAACAACCCAAGATTTCATACTATGTTATATCTTCAAAGTAATTCAATAACTTTCACATCACACAACACCAAGTTCAAGTACACCACAACATACCAATATATCTGTTCAAAAAATGGTTATAAATAGTATTAACTATAATTTGAATTTTATATACTCCATATAATTTTAACATCGATATTATTTTTTTCTTAGACATAATATAAAAACAAATTTAATTTTTAAGAAAAGGAAGTATTTTTTAGAAAATAAAATTTTACCCCCTTTTAATGGAGAAACCTTTTTAAATACAATATTTTTCACTTTTATATATTCAATTTGAAAAAACTAAATTTATTCTTTAGTATAGGGACATAAAAATTTAATTTTGATAAATTTCTGGTGTTTTTCTGATAATTCTCATATTTTGATGAATAGTGAAAAAATACAAAATTTTAATTGAAAACAAATTTGTTAATAAAAATAATTTATAGTGTATAATTTTACATTTTAATGGATTGGAAGTATAATTAGATTTTATTTTTTTCATTTAATACAATGTAGGTCATTATAATTAATTTCACATTTTTATTTGACATAAACACATGTCAATCTTTTGATAGTTTTTACATTTTAAAAACCGATTTTTAGTTTTGATAGCAGGAATTAATTATTAATTAATAAATGAAATTTTTTTGTTTTTAATTTAGTAAAATTTAATTCTTTTTTGAATTCATAATATCAAAATTAGCTTTAAGTTATTTTATGGTATTTTTTTGAAAACTTTAAATTTTTTTTGAATAGTGAAAAACACAGGGTTATTATTTAAAACCGACTTCTGATTTAAATAATTATTTTATTTTATTTAAATTTATTTTATGTAAAAATAGATATATAATACCTTTATAATTTATATTTAATTCATTGGTGTCATTTTATAATAAAATTTTATTTATACAATTTTATTGAACTTTTTAATATTTTTACCCCCCTTCTATGAGCATGTACAAGTTTTCATAAAACATAATTTTACTGCTTCTGTGAGTTGAATTTCAAAAATATGAGAGACATCATTGACATCAGTAAGTAATATTTGGTTCAATAAGATGAAAATAATATTTGGTGAATAGTAACTTTTGACTTTTATTTACCACGGTTAAAAGTAAATAAGGTAATTAAGTGTAAAAATGATATTTTAATTACCCTAAGACATGTCTTAACTCTTCTGGTTAAGTTTAATTTGACCAAAAAGAACCTTATCAAAAAAATAGGATCCTTTTTGGTCTACATGGATTAGATTAGGACATTTATTATTATTTTATCTAAAGAAGGGTTAAATGTGTTAAATTCAAAGTTTAATAATTAAAACTTTTTTAATATAATGTTACACACAATATAAATTCAACTATAAATATTCAATAGAAATATAAACATATTTCCTACATAATGGTATTTTATTTATAATTTTTAGACATTAAATAATTTAATTTATTTATGACACAATTATGATTCTATAATTACCTTATTAATGATTTATAAAAATAATTGATATTTTAAATATCCAAATAAAAGCAAATTGAGAATTATGATAAATTTGAATAATTTTATAGGATAATGTGACATTATAAGTTTTATTAGATAATTGTTTTTCTAAGTGATAAGGTTGTTATGACTTTCAAAGAAACAAAATACCAAAGAGTGTCAAAATTGACATAAATAAATTTGTAAAACAAATACTATATTATTGGTTGATATAATATTCATAAAAAAATAAGGGTTATAAAAAGGGAATAAATAATATTATATATGTCATTAATGAAAAAATTTAGGTTCTCTTGGATGTTTATAGTATGTTTATTAACCACATAGTGCAAGAATACAAGAAGACATGGTAAAAGTGAAATTATTTAACTAAGAGTTAAATCTAAAAGATACGGTAAAAATGGTAACATAAACATGGATAAAACGTATTGTTTTAAAGGTTTATTACCCTTACCCACCTTATCCTAGAAATAATTTATTTTTGATCCATTAGAAACCGAAAATGATTTTATTAAAAAAAATATTTCAAGCTTTTCCTAAAGTGACTCTCACCTCTCTTATAAAAGGGTACTTCCCCTTATCTCAAAACCACACCTCCAAAGCCATTTGTATTGGAATAACCCAGCCAAATAACCTCCCAAATTTTCTCCCTTCTACCTAGAGGACTTACTTTGATCATAAATCCAACCTAAAGAGTCCTTTTGATCAACTCAAAAGGAAACACCCGAAGAAAATGTAATAATTTCACCACCCTCATTCAAGTTCTTTTCTTCTTCACTTAATCTTTCTTTGTTATTACCATACCAAAATAATAACTCCAGTACCCTATAAATACTCAGATGTTATTATAAATTTGGAAAAACCATATTCATTATTCTATCCATCCTATGAATGATAATTTCACTATGCATGCGTACGTATAGCTTACCGTTTCCACGCCGTGGTGTAATTTGTTATTTAACACTATGTTATTTGTATAGATATAATGATGAGTAATATGTAATTAAATAATATAAATAACAAGATAATGTTTCTCTAAATTTAGTATAGCATCCAATTCCAGACCTTTTAATCATTAAAGAAATGATATCCTCGCTTGTGTGTACGTACGGATTCCCATCACCACGATGTGATAAGATTCAATTCCAGGTTCAACATTCAATAATGATTATAAAAGTATATATTATTAATAAGTATTTAATATGTTACATAATAATGGTACTAGATATATATATATATATATGTATTTATGTACATATATATATCTTATTCATTACTTCCGTTCAATTCGATATGAAAATAGAAACAACGTTTATGCGTACGTACGGCCAACCGTCCTCATAAATGGTGTTTTTCAATTCATATATCTGTCTATTATATATATTTATATTCTAAATACATATGATCTATAAATCAAGTTTATATTTTGGAATTATTTAGATCATGATCTAAATGAAACGATCAAGAATAACAAGTTAAAACATGTACGATAATGAAAGCAATTATTATCCAAAATTTTAATTTAACATGAAAATAGTTATTAAATGGGTAGTATAAAGTCATAAAATAATAATTTAAAATTTAATAAATATTAATATGGTTCTGGTATAATTAAATAACATATTCTAGTCCTTATATAGGAGGTTAAGTGTACCCTTGACCAGAGGAAAGTTCAAGGTAAGGGTTATTTCCTTAATCTCATTATTATCCGAGATTGTTCATGTGTAAGTATTTTCTAGGACATAATTATCATTGATACCCATATTTCATAAAAATGATTTTAAAATGAATCTTATAAGGTTTTATGGGAGGGTCAATTTAACTATATCATCAATTTAACGTTTTTAAATATTTATCTATTTAAACCCCTTCAATTAATGTCCATGTTTTAAAAATGGTTCTAAGGTTTTATTTATATAAAATTAATGTTTTAAAATTGAAATTAATTTTAAATGTTTCAAAGTGTCATGGGACATAGTGATTCAAAAAACTATTTTTTAAACAATATTTTGATAAATAGTGATACTTTTATATGTTTTCATGATAAAAAGTTATTTCTCTCAGTGATTTTTCTAATCATTTTCAACTATGTCAGTATCTTTTACGAGATATTATTCTTGATCGAGTTTGATTTATTATGATACAAATATTTCATACTATATTGAAGATTTTGTGATATGTATGTTTTTGGATCTGTTATTTTTATACCATTCATGATTTATGGATAATGTATTAACATTTCATATGCTAGTTTTAATACGAATATTTATGTTATGTTTAAACTTTTTCATATGAGGAATACATTGGATCTAGTAAGTGATTGGTGGTGCCCGCTACATCTCGTCGATGCATCGGTAGGTCTCATGAGACAGACTAGTGTCTTAGAACATGGCCATGAAAAAATCTTATTTGTATTCTTGGAATAAGTCCATTACTATGTGGTTATTAAGTCTAGCATTATGAATTCTATCATTATGAAAGTGGCTATTGATATTACATGTTCTTATTCAAATTTTAGAATATTCATGTGAATAAGTAAATGTAGTTATTTGATTTTATCTTTTCAATTTTATACTGATGAATATGTTTAAAAGGATTTTTTTAGTCTTATAAATTTCATTAAATGTTTATACTTATTTGTGAAAGTTTCATCTATATTTATATCCTTACTAAGCGTTTAAGCTCACCCCTTTCTTATGTTTTATTTTCCCAGGATTCGAAGAAGTGTATTATGATTGATAATTAGGGTAAATCTAGGATATTAATATCATTCTCAAAAGAACATTTATGTTGTGGTTTATTTTCTAATGTGTAATGTAATGTCTATGTATGTAATCTATTTTCCAAGAATTATAAACTTATCAGTCTTTTGGGACTTGATTACTTGTAATCATGCCAATGTATTAAAATAATGCACCCACTCTCGAATTTTGGGGTTGGGGTGTTAAAGTTGGAATCAGATAAAGTTTAGAGATAACCTTGGAAACTAGATTTAGAAAAAATGAGACTATATAAAATTGACCTAAGATATAATTTAAGGATTAGTATAGAAGAACTTATTAAAATTTTGATAACGTAGAGATTTTTGAAGTTTCCAAGAAATACATCCCTCTATGGATACAAGCAGTTAGAGGCAGCTCTGGCACAAATGTACATAGGAGTGAAAACTATGGAAAGCATTTTCAGGCATGGCCTAGGGTATCTTGGTACACAATAATGGGCCTTACTGCACTCTTCTTTATGACACTCCTGGGGGTTATACTTAGAATAATTCACAATTTTATTACAAGCCATTATGAAGGATTTAGGAGTAAATACATCCTAAAGAAAACATTTTATGATTATAGATTATATAAATAATCATTTCAATTTATGTTAGGTATTTTAAATGTTTGGAATTATGGATTTTGATTTATAAACTAACCTAGTGTATTCCATTATTTAGAAATGGAACCTAGAAGAAGGAATTAGAATTCCAGCAACACGCATGATGAAATGATTAAGAAGGATTATATCATTCTTATTATTAATCCAACATTTAAAAGGGAAATTGTCTCCCACATTATCTCATCATATGAATAAATTTTATCACGTGTTAATAAGATATGTAAAGAATTATTTTATTCCTATGGATTTGAAGTGAATAAAGAAAATAAAAGGATGGTAGAGAGAAATCAGGATTAAGGGAAGAGGGGAAATAAGGATTTTACAATATGTGAAAACTGTGGAAAGAATCACCTTGGTAAAATCATAAATGGAATGGGAGTTTGTTATAAGTGTCGAGAAAAAGGACACCAATTACATTATTTAAAGGGTAAGAAAAAGGATTTGAATGTACAATGCTTCATCTGCAAAAAGTTTGGACACTACGCAAATCAATTTCCAAATCATCAAAGTATGCCCTAAATGATGCTATTGAATAATAATCAAGTTATGATACTGCCATAGATGAAGTGGAATGACTAGTGTTATTATATTGTTATTAAAGAATTTTTTTCATTTTAGTATTGTTTCAACAATGTACTGGTAACATGAATTATGAAAATAAATAAGTATTTTACTACAGTACTATTTCATTAAAGATTTGAGATTGTATGGTACCAAGTAAAGTGACACAGTTTCTAGTTAAACATTTTGGAAAATACATGGTTGAATGAAATGTGAACTATAATATTGTCTGGATACTGAGGTAGTGATTTTGGAATAAGAGATGGATGGTTTGGATAAATTATATTGGATATTCTTGATTACCTTGGAACTGATTAATGGTTCGTTTATTCAACCATTGTTGGAGTTTACAACATTTTTTGATATAAGGAGTATATCCAGTATTCTAAAAGGAATAAGGTAGCATGATTTTAATCAATATGGTTATATAGTAATTCATGTTGTTACTGTGTTTTAAAATAATACATGATGAAGGTATTGACATGTTATTACACGAAAAAATATCTTCATTATGTTTACCATCCTTATAAATTTTGGACTGTATGTTTGGATATAAGTATTTTTGATAAGTCTAAAGGTTGGAATAGATTATGTTCGAAATTAGATATTATTTTAATGATTAAATCAGTGATTAATATTATTTTTTGATTGTTATAAAATGGACAACCTGGAGGTCGGGTGACAACACTTCGCGTTGGACAAGACTGTGAGACTTGAACCCACAGCTGAAGGGTGATAAGGTTGAATCACCTATAACTGGATGATGTGATGTACTAGTTTATATAATGTATTTTTTTTAGATAGTCTATCAAATTAATTATAAATTAATTGTCTTTGGAACCCTATACGATTAGGATAAATAGAGTATTTTTGAATTCTATTATCTTTTAGAGTGAAAGATGAGTTTGTGGTAGAAAGTAGTTGAAGGATGAATCTATACATTTCAAGCCTGTTTGTATATATATATATATATATATATATTATTCCATGAAAAAATTAATTCTATAATATTAGGTAAAAGACATTAAAAACAAAAATTTGTTATCCTAATACCTTAGGTTTTGTTGAACTGATGATATTCTAAATCATCTTAGATTGACTGCATTGAGGCTCTCAATTTTATACTTGTTTGTTATTGATTACCTCAATCACACCCTATAAATATTTATTGTTTTCATCCAATTATGTGCTTTTAATTTCCACCAATGTTCTTATATTCTAAACCATAAGTTGGTGGTGACTTTTTAATTTCTTTTTCCCTCTTATTAAGACACAATTTTATTGACCCTATTTCTGATGTGGGTTTTCCACAAAGGTATTTTCTATTTTAAACCTCTTATTTTAGAATAATAATTTAAAATTGCGGGGATGCCATTTATTGAAGTAGGGGAGAATGTAACACCCCAAGATTTCATAGTATGTCATTTCTTCAATGTAATTCAATAACATGGGAAACACACAACACCGAGTTTGAGCACACCACGAATTACCAAACTAACCGTTCATAAAACGGTTATGAATATTATAAAATACATTTTAAATATTATATACTCCATATAATTTTAAATTCCATATTAAGTTATTCTTAGACATAATATAAAAAAAATCAATTATTCAGAAAAAGGAAGTCTTTTTAAAAAAATGCAATTTTACCACCATTTAATGGTGAACCATTTTTAAATCCAATATTTGACACTTTTATACATTCAATTCAACTACATAAAATTAATATTTAGAATAGAGACATAAAAATTTAGTTTTGATAAATATTTGGTGTTTTTTTGATAACTTTCATATTTTTGTGAATAGTTAAAAAATACTAAATTTTAATTGGAAAACAAGTTTTTTAATAAAAATAATTTATAGTGTAATATTTTAAATTTGAATGGTCTGGAAGTATAATTAAATTATATTTTTATCATTTAATATAATTTAGGTCATTATAAGTAATTTGACATTTAAATTTGTCTGAAACGCCTGTCAATCTTTTGATAGTTTTTACTTTTAAAAGCCGACTTTCTAGTTTTGAAAACAATACTTAATTATTAATTAATAAATGAAAATTCTATATTTTGAATTTTGAAAAATAGAATTCATTTTTTAATTCAGAATATCAAAATTAGCTTAGGGTGAATTCTTGGTATTGTTCAGAAAACTTTCAATTTTTGATGAATAATGAAAAACACTGTTTTATTATTTAAAATTGAATTTTATTTAAATAAATATTTATTTTATTTAAATTTATTTTTATTAAATAAATATATATATATATATAATACCTATATAAGTTCATTTTAATTCATTCAAGTAATTTTATAATAATATTTTATGTATAAAAATTTATTGAACTTCTTAACATTTTTTACCCACATTCTATAAGAATTTTAAAATTTGCACAAAATATAATTTTAACACTTCTGTGAGTTGAATTTGAATAATCTGAGAGACACGGTAGAAATCAGTAAGTAAAATTTTGTTCAGTAAGATAAAAATAATTTTGGGGAATAATACCTTTTGACTTTAAGTTACCATGGTAAAAAGTGAATAGGGTAATTAATGGTAACAATGATATTATAATTACCATAAAACAAGTCCTAATTTTATTTTATAAGTGTAATTATACAAAAAAATCCTTATGAATAAAATATAATCCTATTTGGCCACATTTATTAGATTAGAACATTTATTATTAGTTTATTAAAGAATAGTTAAAGGTGTTAATTTCAACGTTTCATAACTGAACCATTTCTAATATAAGGATTCACACAATATAAATTCAACTATAAATATTCATTAGAAAGATAATAATATTTAGTTTATAATTGTATTTTATTTATAATTTTTAGAAATTATATAATTTAATTTATTTATGACACAATAATGATGCAGTAATTACTTTATTAATTAAATATAAAAATAATTGATATTATATATATCAAAATAAATGCAAATTGAGACTTATGATGAATTTCACTAATTTTATAGGTTTATATGACATTTAAGGGTTCATTAGATAATTTGTTTATAAGTTATAAGCTTTTTTATGACTTTCACAAAAAACAAAATACCAAATAGTGTTAAAATTTACCTAAATTAATATTTAAAACAAATAAAATATTATTGGTTGATATAATATTCAAAAAGATATTATATTCTACAAAAGATAATAAAAATATTATATATTTCATTAATAAACCACTTGAGGTTCGCATGGAATTTTAGAGTATGTTGATTAACCATATAGTGTAAGAATACAAGAAGACATAGTAAAAGTTAAAGTATTTAACTAAGAGTTAAATCTAAAAATAAGGTTAGAATGGTAACCTAACCTTTTCTAAAACCTTTTGGTTGAGATTTTTGTGACCCATCCCCCCATTATCCTAGAAATAATTTATTTTTTATCTATTACAAACCGAAAATTATTTTATTATAAAATAATATTTCAAGCTTTTCCTAAAGTGACTCTCATCTCTCTTATCAAAGGGTACTTCCGCTTATCTCAAAATCACACCTCTAAATCAATTTCGCTCGGCCAAACCCTGCCCAAATACACTCCCAACATTACTCCCTTAAACCTAATGACCTTACTTTGATTATAAAGCCTACTTAATGAGCACTTTTGATCAACTCAAAAGGAAACACCTGAAGAAGAGGTAATAATTTCACCACCCTCTTTCAAGTTCATTCCTTCTTCCCCTTCCCCTTTCATTGTCATTACCATAAAAAAATAATAACTCTAGTACCTTACACATAATATGATGTTATTAGAAATATGTAACAACCCTATACATTATTCTATTCATATTTTGAATGATAATGTCACCTTGTGTGCGTACGTATGGCTTACCATCTACACGTTATGGTGTAAATTGTTATTCAACACTATGTTATTTAGAGGGATAGAATGATGAATAATATATAATTAAATAATAAAAATAACATTATAATGTTTCTTTAAAATTATTATACCATCCAATTATATAACTTTTAGTCATTAGGTAAATGATATCCTCGCTCGTGTGTACATAGGGATTACCATCTCCATGACACGATGAGATTCATTTCCAGTTTCACCATTAAAAGATGATTGTAAAAATATATATTATTGATTAGTATGTAATATATGACATAATAATTGTATTGGAGATATATAAATATATTTATTTACTTATATATATCTTATTCACTTACTTCCATTCAATAGGATATTAAAATAGAAACAATGTTTATGCGTACGTATGACCTACCATCTTCATAAATGTTAATTTCCATTTCATATATATATCTATTATGAATATTTATATTCTAAATATATATGATATATAAATCTTGTTTATATTTTTTAAGTATTAAAATCATGATCTAAATGATATGATCAATAATAACTAGTTAAAACATGCACGATAAAGAAAGTGATTATTACCTGAAATGTTAATTTAACATGGAAATCATTATTAAATGGGTAGTATAAAGTAATAAACGAATCATGTATAATATAATAAATATGATAATGGTTCTGGTATAATTTAATAACATAATATGGTCATTATAAAGGAGGTTAAGTGTACCCTTGACCAAAGGAAAGTTCAAGGTAGGGGTTATTTATTCAATCTCATTATTATCTGAGATTATTCATGTGTAAGTATTTTCTGGTACATACATATCATCAATACCAATATTTCATAAAAATGTTTTCAAAAGGAATCTTTTAAGTTATTATGGTAGGGTCTAATTAAATAGATCAAACATTTTAATTTTTTTAAATATTTATCTTTCTAATTCCCTTTAATTAATGTCCATGTTTTAAAAATAATTTTAAGGTTTTATTTATGGGGACATTAATGTTTTAAAATTGTAATTCCTTTTCAAAGTTTCAAATTTTTATGGGAAACATTGAATCAAAAATATACTTTTGAAACCCCTTCTTGATAAATAGTGATAATTTTAAATGTTTTCATGATAAAGGGATATTTCTCTCAATGATTTTTACTGGTCATTTTCTACTATGTAAACATTCTTTATGAGATATTATTCTTGATCGAGGTTGATTTGTTATGATATAAATATTTCATACTATATTGAAGGTTTTGTGATATGTCTGACCGTGGATGTTTTATTTTTATAAAATTCATGGTTTATGGATAAAGTATTAACATTTCATATACTCATTTTAATAAGAATGTTTATGTTATGTTTAAACCTTTTCATATGAGGAATGCATTGGACTTAGTAAGTGATGAGTGGAGCCCGTTACAGCTCCTTGATTCCTCGGATGGTCTAATGAGACAATCAAGTGTCTTGGAACAAGGACTTTACAGAATCATATTTTTAGTCTTCACACAAGGCCTTGACTATGTGGTTATGAAGTTTGGCATTGTGAATTCCATCATTATGAAAGTGGATATTGATATTTCATTTGATTATTTGACTAGTGGGATATCCACGTGAATATATAAATAGAATTATTTGATTTTATATTTTCCATATAGGACTGAAGTTTAAGTTTAAAAGGATTTTGTTTTAGTCTTATTCATTTCCTTTAAATTTTATGATTATTTGTGAATGTTTTAGCTATATTGTTATCCTTACTGAGCGTTTGAGATTTTAACTTTCTTATGTTTTATTTTCCCATGATTCCGAGAAGTCTATTATGATTGATAACCAGGGTTAAGCTAGGGGATTAATGGGTTTTTTAATATATCATTTATGTTGTTCTTTATTTTTTAGTGTGTATTGTAATGTCCATGTATGTAATCTATTTTCCAAGACTGCTAAATTGATCGGTCTTCCAGGACATGATTCCTTGTAATCATGCTAATGTATTAAAATAATACACCACATATTGGCTTCTAGGGTGGGGACGTCACATTATGTACTTGTATCATCATGATTTTTCAGGATACACAATCTCTATATTATTCATTCAAGGATAATGCCTTCTCTTTATATTAATTACGAATGATATTTGGTCATTTTATTATTAGTAATTCAATGTTATTTTAATGATATAGTTATTTATAATAATTGGCGGCTGGGAAAATTATTTTAGTGTTCTTAATATGATTTTTTAATTATTGAAGATATAAAATTATGAACATAGCATAAATTATTATTTGAAATAAAGTATAATGTAATATAAATCATGTAAATGAAGTAATCCATGTTAATAGTTGACTAGATTAGAATACCAAAATTGGATATAAAAGATGTTCACTGATTAATCCAATCTTAGTAAACTATATTAGCCTCCTCAATTTTTATTATAAAAAGAACAAGTTCAATTTTAACAGTATAAAAGTTTATATTATTGAATGTTAGAAATCATTTTTTTCAGTTCCATAAAGAAATAATGGTTCCAACATTGATGATCTGTTTTTTCCATTTAAAGGATTCCATTTTTTCAAGAATTTTTAATATATTATTTAATTATCTATTAGTGATTTTTCATCCATTATGAATTTTTTAAACTATATAAACAATAATGATATCTTTTTATTTGATTGTAATAATTACCACATAGAAAATGTGATGAAGATTATATATTATATTCAAGAAATTTGAATATTATATATATTTAAAAAATAGTATTTACTCAGATTGAAGTTACAATATCAATGAAAATAAATACTAAAATGTATTTTTAAAAAGATATGTGAGTAGGGAATAAAATTTTATGGTGAATTATATAGAAGTATTTTATAAAGTTAATGGTGTTAAATATTTTCATGTGAATTTAGGATAAAATAAAAAATATATATATGTTTTAATAACATCAAGGGTGTCAGGAATTTAATTTTAACTAAAATTTTAGGATAATTTATTTAGATGTTGTATATACTAATTAGTTTATAGTTGAGTTGGATATTATTATAATATTGATAATTTTATTTTTAGAGAATACTAAGGAAATTAAAATAAAATTTTTTATTCTTATAATTTTATAGGAAAACATAAAGCAATGTTTTTAGAATTTATTCATCCAAACATGGATGAATGTTCTCTAGATGATTAGTTTAGTTTAATAATTTCGTTGTTATAGGAATGAAAAATTCATATCAAGATTAATTTTAAGTCATTTATAAATATTAAGAGTCAATATTAATTGTATGATTCCAAATCTAATTGAGGTGATTATTATGATAATATGATGTTTCAAAATCCACTAATACATTTTATATAAAGGGTTCAGAATAGAAAAAGTAAATTTAAATTAAATCATATTTTAAATGGTTATTTTTTTATTGTAATTTTATCTTTTATAGTGAAGTTTCAGAAAATTTAAGAATAATAAATTCATGAATACCAAGAGTTATTATTATGAATCTCAAAGAAGATGTTTATAAAATTCATAAAATCAAAGGCATTGTCATGTGGATTAAATTATTTTTAATTCAATGAATGAAAATTATTATCTGAATTCAATGAATAATAAGATGATAATAGTGAAAGAAGTGGAACCTCATTTTCCCATGGATACAACTAAATAATCACCAAATTGGATATTAATGAAGATAGTGAAGAAAAATATAACAAGATATAATATTATAATAGAATATGTGAAGATAATTATGCATGTAAAATGGATTCCTTGTTGATGTTTATGTTGGAGGACTATATTAACAAAATTTCTATTTTGGAGAATAAAATAAAAATCATAAAAAATTCACATAAAATTTTACATGAGAACATTTATATTTTCTGAGATATAGAGCATGATTTATTTGATATGATTACAAAAATAATCATGTCAAATATTAAAGAAAAAAATTATTATAGATGATATTTAATTGACGTTTCATTCTATGAGAAAGGAGGTGAGTTTTATCAATATATAATTTTTATAATAATAAATTGATTAAATAAAATAATATTAATTTTTTTAAAATAAATATAATAAGTAGGTGAGTGGTACAGAAAAAGTGAGATGTTTTTTTAAACATTAAAGAATCCAGATGGTTATCTTAGTTACTAACAACATAACACATTGGATAATAAAATTTTAGTTTTTTAATGTAAAATAATATTCTCAAAGAAATAAAACATTTGTGAATTTATTGTCACAAATGATTTCTTTTAGAAATATATTTTATTCTAGAAATCATTATTCTAAGGTGAAAAATACAAAAAATGGGAGAATGAAAAGTTATAGGAAAATATCTAACCAACATTGGATAAATATTATTGTGTTAGGTAATATTAATTATTTTTAAAAATAGTACATTATCTTATAAGATAAAGGAAATCAAAAGAGTCTATTTGATGGAAATAAAGAATGTTCAATGAATAGATGACTTTCTATTGCTAGCGATGATGACATAGAGGCTATGGGTATATGAATTTAAGAAATTGGTTAAATTGAAGATTATTTAGTTTCATAATAAGCTAATTGAGAACATGTTTTAAGGGATATTATCCTTATATAAGAAGTTAATAAAAAATAAAAATGTTAGATAATGTTTTATATTGATGAATCAATTTAAAATATTTAAATAGATGCATGGATGGTCTGAATAGTCATTTAATGTTAACATGAATTTATTAGTATCATTTTGAATTTTATGACACAATAAAAATATTCACCTAATTTTCAATTATTAGTAAAATGAATACTTTAAAAAATTAAGTGTATTTCATTAAAAAAATTGTAATATTAGAATTTTTCTCAAGGTATTTCAGTTTCAAGCCCCAATTTTGATGTTTTGAAAATATTAAATATTTTATGTATATATTTCGATGGTTGTTGATTCAATAATTATTAATAAAGGAGGATTTTTAGAATAATAATGTATTTCAATTTCATAGTTGATTTAGTTTTTTGAGGTGATTATATTGATAGTGATAGATAAACTTTAAATTAAGATAAAGGCTAATGAAAATAAAAATCCATAATTATTTATTATGCAAGGTTGGAACAAGATTTTTTTAATATTTTTATTGGACAAAATACTATGGACTGTTGATGTTAATTTTTATTCCCTTGATGATTTTAGATTATTCTATTTATATATGACTCCACTCAAAGGTGTACAAGATATTCCAAATATAGAGATTGAAACAAATATTTTCCCTATTATCATTTTTTGGTTACATTATATATTCCTTAACTACTCCAATATTATTTATAATATATTTATTAAAGGGAGAAATATATATACACATGTGCTTATTTAATATTTTTCAAAAGGTGTGGTCACTTTTTAGTGGGAAAATAATAAATGGGGAATATTATCTTTTCAAAAGTTATTTTTAATGTATTCATGTGCTTTTTAAAGAATTTTTATAGAATATTTTATGAATATTAAAAATAGAGTTTAATTTTAAGATAAAATGGATTCCCCATAATCTAAGAATAAGGTGGGTAATAATATTTGTAGAAAACATTGTGAAATTGACTAACCACTATTGTTTTTAATAACTAGTTCACTCACTCAGACATATATTTGATTTATTTAGGTTTCATTATTATGGGATAAGAGAATTTATACAATGTGATGAGTGAATTGATGGTCATTGGGTATCAGTTGGTTTTAAAAACGCTTTCATGTCATGGCTCATTTAAGAGATGTGAGATCGAATTATGATAGTGTTTCTATCCAAATTTAATAAGAGATATTATTGATGGTATATTGATTCATGAAAATTATTAATTATAATCATAATTTGTTTACTAAGTAGGTGATAATATAATGATATTATTTAGAGATAAAATATTGAATTGTGAGTTATCCATTACGGATAAAAAATTAGTACTCATGGGATCTTTGTTCGGTAAATAGTCTCAAAATTGTTAAAATTTGAATGAGATAATGTGTAACACTCTAGGATAGATCACTTGAATGGTACTCGAGGTGATGGATTCATAGGACCATATTTTCACCTCCACTACTTCTAGAGGCGATTGAATAGTATCGAGAGTGTGGTAATAATTTTTTGGAAACTATTCTAACAGTACAAAAAATTATAATATTAACTAATAACAAAAACACATATAACATCGAAGTAAGAGAAAATAATTATAGTCAATAACCAACCAAAACAATATACATTATTAAAATTATATATCAAATAGACCAATGAAAAAACATATAAAATTATGTCAAAAGGACGATGAACTATAATGAAGAGGTATAGAGTAATCAAATTAAAAGATAAAGATTTACACATAGCTACAAAACAAAAGTTCCATCCGAATAATATCTCCCATACTTATCTAACAACTCCAAATAGACCCCATATAAAACGTATAACCTAAAACCAAAACATAATGTTATACATTTTTACTAGGATTCCTATGCAGTACAAGGGTATAAAACATAGTAGGGCACCACAAACAACATCCCTTTTATATACATTAACATATATGAATTTATTTATTGAATTTATTTTTTTAAAATATAAAACCCCCATGATTACAATTTAGGTCTTCATTTTCTAACTAGGACACCATGACACATGGCCTTAAATCATTCAACCATTGTTTATGTTTTTTATTTTACAACCATTAATGGGATAACATGAAACACATGGAGTCCTAGGAATATGAACTCGTTAATTATGTGGTTTAAATTTGAGATAGAATCATAGATACTCTACTAGTCTGAGAATGGAAGATAAAATCCACAAGGTGTCTTAGTATCTCTTCCGGTATGACCATGAGTGCTAAATTCTAGATGTAATCCTAAAATCACTATATGTATGCCTAATGGATGTAAATTGTTTAGGGAATTGTGGAATCTCTATAAGCATGAATATGATTTCTAAATTCTAAATGGTTTCCCAAACTCTATATCTGTATAAATATAAGTGGTAAATACTAGATGATGTCTGATAATATCTATCCGTTTAACCATGAGAAGTATGTTCTAGATAATATACCAATATATAATCCAATTTGATTAATAAATTCATCATTGAGTGGAATAACATAGCTGTACCCACATAGAAAAGAAATTTGGATACTATTTCATGAATCCCCAAAACCCAGGCCTCTAAGACTTCATCTCTTAGTCACTTTATACACAAAAATGTTGAATCAGTATATCAAGGATGAATAGAAAGCACATTAACTATAGCCTCACATCCTTTCTCTGATAGTAAAACTCATTGATACAAATCTTTCTCCTAATGAATATCAACAAGAACCTTGATCTTGACACAAATATCCAACATTAATGTATTCACATAACCTATATCCATAATTATCATTTAAATTTTTTTACAATACATTAGACTACAATTGATCTTCTACAGTGGGTCACCTATTACACTAGGATAAATAAATCAACTATACTAGCATTATACAAGAGAACCACATATTAGTTCAAATAAATATTCATATGTTTATTTTTTATCATAGTACCTAAATAAATAATTCTATGGGGATTCTCATATCCAAACACCACTTTTGACCCAACCATGATCTTTCTATGTTGGTATAACCCTTCAAATAACCCACTATGTCACATACTTCAAGGCATGACATCTGTCTTTTATAATTTGGAGAAAAAGGTTAATTATGCTAAATATAAATAGACAACATATCTTTTTTATCTCTAAATAGATAATTAGATATAAGGGAAAGCCTATTCACAATTAATTCTATCATTTCCATTATTAACACCCATTATCAGTGGCCACACCCGATACCCACTCTAATAATACCAACCATCCATATACATTAATCCATATAGGCTAATATGGGACCACTATATAAATTTTGTTGAATACATCTCCTTCTAGGGACAACACATGGTCGTATGGTAATAGTTACAAATTCATTACAAACTTATATATTGGTTTGGAACTAACTATAATATTGATATAAGATTTAGCCACAGGTGAGTTCATCACACAAACCACTAATTCTAACCAAAATCTAATCTTTGTTAATTAAACAAAACAGAAACATATAACATCTCATTACACATAACTAGGAATAATTATCCATGGAGTTATAATAGGAATGAACCTTATAAATTCACAAAACTCTCACATGCTACCCAATTTTCACTAAAAAGCCTTATCGATTTCCAACATCCTGAATTAGATGTCTGAAACCTATGCCAATATCAAACAAAAACATGAATATACATACAAATATATAGTTAAATATAAAATTTCCCACTGACTATATATCTGACTTTCCCCTTTCATAAGATATTTTAACCAACATCATTGAAGCCTGGACCAAACCTCATGAAGATTTAAATAATGTTTATCATATTAAAAGGAACAATCAATTAAGTATAAACATATATAATAAATATAAAAACATAATAAAAAATACATAATCAACAAAAACTCACCAAGTGAACTCCCATGGATGAAATAACATGCGATAGAAATTAGAAAAATCATATACCTCCCTCAACAATTCCATGAGAAAAAAATAAGTATTTGAAATTCCATTCAAACAATAAATATCATAAAAATTAACCAAATTTTTTTAAAAAATAATTTGTATATTAACTTCTATTAAAATATAATTTGATGGGTCATCTTTATCCTCTCTTTCAATCCTCTAACCATCACACCTATATGCCTAATGATTTAGAGATGATTCGAACAAGAGACAACTGAATCATATTAAAATAATAAGATAGATCCTTGAAAAATTAGCAGAATAGGAAGTAGAGTAAAGTCATAAGGAGATATATGGGGATTACATTTATTAGGTGTAGTGAAAAAATCAACAAAAAAGCCTCTAATTTAATGGGGATAAAATTGGAAAAAGGGAATCCATAGGAGATAATCAAAGAGAGAGGGTGGAGCATAATGCCAACTTCTGAGGGGAACACAACCAGAAGAGGAAAAGAGTAATATAAAAAAATTTCCCATGATAAATGAATTAGTATAAGGATCTATTAATACATGAACAATAGAGACCCAAAAACACCCCACCTAGAAGATGTATTCTGGCTTTCCTAGGGTTCATGTAGCAAATCCACTCTCTTTAATAAAAAATAGTCAAGGAATCCTTTTATAGAGTTACCTAAGGTTACATGTTGTAACCCCAAATGTCATTTATCACTCATACCATATTATTTAGAATTTAATCTTATATATGACTCAAAGATGTGATCGCTCACTATAATAAAGAAATAACTTCTATCCTGATGTGTCTTCTTTTGTTTAAGAAATATGTTCTACCTACTCTAAAAATGAAAAATATCATCAAAATTCACAAACCTGTAAGGACAGGGTTTCTTAAAAACACACCATTATAGGTATTCCCATCTTGATAAGCATCCATGATGACTCTAAACTCATTATGTATTGAATAAAAATTAAATTCCACAACTATTTCCTCATTTTAAACTGAAAAAACTCATACAAATCTTGTGTCCAATCAAAAAGAACTGGATTTCCAGTAAAACCTATTGACATGATACTCAATAGGTGATAATCAATTTCCAAATGTCTTACTTGATGAAAAACCATCTACTATATCATATTTTTTTCAAATTATAACTCTTTTTCCCATTCACTAACATATTAAAAATCTTCTCTAAACCTCAATGATATCAATACTAAATAAAAATATTATTTATCAAATTGAACAACATCAATAGAACACCTCATTTCTATTTAACCTATTCATCTAATAATTCACATTGTGTGCTTCTAAACACAATTATGGTACAAACCAATTAAAATGAATCACCAAAACATCCATTATCCATGAAATAGATATAATCCGAAATTAATCTACCCATGTATATGTATAAAAAGTCGATCACATACTGGCCATGCCTACCATTTCCAAAATCCCTAATATCAATCATCACCCCCAAATATAAAGGTCACATGTCACAAGATCTGTAGGATGATCCCTACTATAATATTTTTAATACCTCTATATGAATGATATAATATCACCTAAATATAGACATTATATATGAAATTTACTAAATAATTCTGAATTATAAATACCTTAAAATATTAACCCATATCTCTATTTATAGATCTTATATTATCATGTTGTTATAAAAAGATAATGACAAATACTGTAAAACCTTTATCATCATATAAAATAATTGAAATGATATAGTTTCTAGAAAAGGTCACACATATTCCATGGAACTAATGATAACAAATACTGGAATCCTCTAGCATCTATCTCTTACTTTATAATAACACCTTGTACAATTATAGATTCTTCCAACAGAGGGTATCGAAAGCTCTAGTAATGTACCAGATTTAAGAACTTGATTTGTAATATTTTTTCCTATCATCCAACATTATTTTCTGTGATATATAAAATCATCACACTACCCCACATATTTACCAAATAATTTATCAAAGATATCCCAAACTCTTTAATGAAGATTTTAGGATTGTCATGGGAACCTTCATGACACAAATTTAATGTTTCCTATTTCATGATCTAATTTTTGAGAGATAAAAATATTTAAAACATACCCATTACTAGGGTATTTTATATAAGTATCCTGCCTTAAAACATTACATAATCTTGAATTAATTGGATAATTCACATTGAGGATCTTTTCGGGTTTAGGGTTTTATATAATAAGGCCATAACTATTTCATTTCATCTCAAAAGTTACAAAGTAACACTTCTACATAGTTTCCATTTTTTTCATAGAATAAAAACTATTGAAAAAAGGGTCACGTCTAGATCCTTGATTTAGACAGAAAAAATTATCTTTGATCCCATCCATGACCATATTCTATTTTAAGTCCTGTAAAAAACATTTCAATACTTGGGACGATCATATAAAGATTAGTATGGGCTATAAAATAATGAATGAAAACATTAGTTTACCAAACATAAGAATTTTATCATACCTCATGAAATCATAATATTTATGAATAACACATAGTAATCAGAAATCCTAAAGGCAACATATGGCATCTATAACATTCTTACGTTATAGAATTTAAAGCCTTGTTGGGAGTTACATTTGGAATACACGGCATCATATATTCCATAAATATCATAGGAGAAACATTCTTGTTTAACCCCGTCATGTAACACAATGCATTAGAGAGCTATCTCGGGCTCACCAACCCTATTTTTTCCACATAACCACCCGTATATGTAAGCAATTACAATGAACAATAACATATTCACAACACAAAAAACATAATGGAAAGATAACATTTCTACATTTCAATCACAATATATCATTTAAATATATTGACATAAAAAATTCCATTATCAAATCCATTTTCAATACCAAAATACATAAAAGAGTATATGGTATTTATTTTCCTTTTAAAAACATTATGTCTTATTAAGGAAGCTATAGATCAAATAATACTTCTGGCTGTAAGAATGGTCGTTGTCACCACTTATGTTAAAATAAAAATTATTTATTTCATTTATTAAAATGACTCAATGAAAAAATATGCCCTTTGAACGAAATGAAAAGTGAAAGGTGTTTATACACTGTATAAAATAATGTCGTGTATAAAACATAATATGCCTCAATGAAAGGAGATTGAGACAAAGTCCCTTACCTCGTGTTCGACTTGACCGTTCGTTGTTCAATCACCTGAATAAAAAAGTAAAGTTAGTTTATACAATATTAATAACCCTTTTCAATTTTAATATTCCGTTTATATAACTTATTATCATTTTATAATCATTATATAATCATTTAAGTTAATAATTGTCGTTTTGTCGATATCTGATACTTGATTAAAAAATGAACGTCTTATAATTACAAGTCATTGATGTTGTCAAAATGAAATTATATATATAATTATATTCATGATTTATATGTCATATATATCATATATATCAATTATATATATATATAATAGTACATAACAATTGGAGGTAAGAAATGACATTCACCGTTCATGGAGACAGTAAGCCGTACGTATGCATGAACTCTACTTTAATTTTCATTTATTAATATTAATGTAATGAAAACATAATGATACAAAGGTATATTCTAATTCCAGTATACAATCATATATAATTTCATTAACTCCATCCTTTATACGTTCCACATATGGCAGGAACGAGTCATATCACTTTGAGTGGGTGGTAATGCACTTCCCCAAATAAAATTATCGTGTTTACCCAATATGGAAACCATAAAGGTATTCTATAAATGAAAAATAAATAATAATATAAACAATGTAAATATAATATATATCACATATAAATATAGTTTCATCTTAATGGCCACCATAAGAGGTGGTAGGAGAAGATTGAACAATTATTGTTTTTTGAGGCAGTAGTTTGTCGTCCATAGAAACAGTATGTTCTTTACCCATTAAATGAAGGTTTGTGTATGAGTAGTTAGAATACTTCTCATATAAATAACCCATTATATTTAAAATACTGGCGATTTTATAAAGTAAAGAAAGAAAAATATTTTAGGGGTTGGAGAAGTAAAATAATAGAAAAGAAGTTAAAAGAAGACGTTTCCTTTAAATTAGGTAACTCCCTTTGGTTTGAACCAAAAAGATTCCATAATGTGCCTTCTTCATTAAGTAAGGATTTTATATGGAAGATAGGTATATTGAGTTATTATTTTTGTAGATTTTTTATGAGACAAGGTTCTTGAGAGGTGTGAGTAATGGGTTAGAAGTGAGGTTTTTTATAAAGGGGTAGGGGCTCTTTAGGAATGTTTAAATGTATTATTTTATTATATAATGATTTTCGGTTTCTAAAAGTCCAAAACATATTAAATATAAAGAAAAGATGACTCATTTTCAAAATAAAATCATACAATTAGAATTGAAAAAGTTTATTTTATATTGTTTTAATCTTTATAATCCTATTTATTGAAATTATTCATTAATGAGGTAACCACTAAATATTTATTGGGTCATCAATAATTTTATATTTATGAAGTCTAAAAATTATAAAACAAATACCATGTTGTATTAAATTATTTTATCTTTCTATTGAATATTTATAGTCAAATATATCAATTATATAACCCCACATTGAAATTGTTTTATCAAAACAATACATGTTAATTATATTTTAATTTTTTACTTTAAATAAAACGTTATTAATATCATTACAATACCCAAGATGCTTTAAAATGAAAGAATTCTCAAAAATGTATTGTCTTGTTCATCCATTAATCATAAAATAAGGTTATAACATGTTTTAAGGTAATTATATATTATTATAATATTGGTTTACGTTGAATTACCCTATTTACTTTTAACCGCAGAAAATAAAAGTCAATAGTTATTATACACCAAAAATAATTTTCGACTTACTGAATCACATTTTTCATAATAGTAACTAACATGTATGTAATATTTTTTATATTTAATTCATAGAAGTGTTAAAATTTCATTTAAATGAAAAAGTCTGTTTTTAACTACTACTTAGTGTTTTTACTATTCTTCAAAAATTGAATTTTTTCAATAAAATACAAAAAATTCAGCCTAAGAAATATTTATTATTACTAATTCATAAATTAAGTCTATTTTACAAAAATAAAAACATAGAAGTTGGATTAATTAATTTAAAATTAATTTTTATTATTAAAACAAAAAGAATATTTTTAAGAAATAACAACTATCAAACGACTAACAGATGTTTTTGTCCAATTTCAAATTGAAATTACATCTAATGACAAAAATTGGATTAAATGGAAATAATATAATATAATTACAATTTAAAACTAATTAAAAATATAATCTTTCCATATAAATAAATTAGATTTTAAAATGCTTTATTTTTTATTATTTATTAAAAACTCAATTTATTAGAAAAATATCAAAAATTTACCCAAAGTAAATATTGATGTCCCAATTCTATAGAACAATTTTATTTTTTCATATAGAACATATAAAAGTTACCAAAACTAGATTTAAAGAGGGTTCTCCATAAAAAGTTAGTCAATCAACCTTTTAATGAATATTAGAGTGTTTATGCTTAAAATTGGATTACTTTACATTTTAAGACACTAATGTTTTTTAGATAAATTTAAAAACATTTAACAAACATGTATAATAATATTGTATTTGGTTCTATTCATTCCCACAAATACAAATAATAGGCAATAACTACCATTTAAAATAATACGACATTTCTATTTTTCAATATGACTCAGTATTTTATGTATCATTAGACATCAAAGAAACCCATTGTTGCGCATTAGGTACACCATAAATCATAGAATCCCCTTTTAAGTAAAATAAATATTTAATTCACAAATATTAATAAATATGAAAACAACAAAATATTTATTTTTCTGAAATGATACATCCTTCACCCCTTTTGGAAATTGCATCCTCATAATTTTTATTCTCTTATCAAATAATTGGGGGTATTTATCTTTCATATAATTTTCATATTCCCACATTTCTTCTTCAACCATATAGGATTTTCTTAAAAAATCCTTCACCAGAAGAATTAGATTATTCTGTAACACTTCCTCTCTTCAGTCAAGAATATGGGCTGGTTGTTCCTCATAAGAGATATTCTTTTCCAACCGAAATACCTCTAAGCTTAAAACATGATATGGATCCAGAATATAATTTCTCTACATTTAAACAATAAAAAAATTATGTGCATGGGATAAAATTGGAGTAAATACACTTTGTATGCAATTAATACAAAGTTTTGTAAGATTTATTAAGGTTAAATAAACATTAGACTCAACATTATCTTATTACCAAAACACATCACACATTTCCATGGAGAAAATTTGAGAAAGACATGATCACCAACCTCAAAAGAAATATCCTTCCTCTGATTATCTGCATAACGTTTCTTCCTACTCTAAGTTGTTCTCATGTTCTTCTGAATCAACTAACCCTTTTTGCCATCTCTTCTTCCGATTCAGCTCCCATCAACTTCCTTTCCCATACTTCATCCCAAAATGCTGAAGTTCCACAACACTTACAATATAATTCCTCAATTAGATCCATCTGGATACTGGAATGAAAATTTTTATTATAAGAAAATTCAACCAAAGAAATATATTGGACCCAAATTCCCTGGTAGTCCATTGAAAAAACAAGTATCATATCCTCCAAGGATTGAATTGTTCATCTTTACTACCCATCTAATTGCTGATGAAACTTTGAACTAAAATTTAATTCAGTAAACAAAATCTTCTAAAGGCCATTCCAAATGTTATTAGTAAACTTGAGACCATGATCAGATATAATAAAAAGGGGAACTCCATGAAACCTGACTATGTCTTTAACATAAAACCAAGAATGTTGATCTAGAGACAGAGTATATCGAATAAGAAATACAGGAGAAGATTTTTTCCATTGATCAAAAATAACTCGAATTGAATTATTACCTAGAGATGTATTTGGTAATACCACAAAAAATTCCACAGATATATTTTCCCATTTCCACTTTTGCAATGGTAAAGATGGTACCATCCCTTTCGGTAACTCCCGATCTTCTTTAACCTGTTGACAAGTCAAACACTTCACAGTAAAATAATCAATATCTCTTTTCTTTCTATCCCACCAGTAATACTCCTGACGATCTCTATACATCTTAGTTCTTCCAAAATGAACTTAAAACGGAGAACTATGAGGTTGAAATAATATCTCTTTCTTTAATTTTGAATCACATGTCACACATAATCCCTTCATAAACCTCAAAACACAATCATTATAAATGTTAAATTCAAGCAACATACCCTTATGAACCAACTTAACCATTTTTTCAACTTACTGTCTTACTTTTGTGCTTGCTTAATTTTGTTTCTTAGGGATGATTTCACTAACACAAGAGAGAAAACAGTGGAATTTCTTGCACCAAAAAATTATATTCCAATGTTCATCAAATCGAAAACCAAAGGATATCATTCCAAACATATCATGGTTAATGAAGCATTACTTTTTCGATTCAAAGCATCATCCACATTATTTTCTATTCATGGATGGTAATAGATCATGAAATAATAATCCTTGATTAATTCCAATCATCTCCTCTTTCCCATGATTAATTATTTATCAATGAATATACACATTAAACTTTTTTGGTTAGTATATATTTCTAATATTACTTGATACATATGATTCCTCTATATTTTTAAAGAAAAAACAACATAAGTTAATTCGAAATCTTGTGTAGGGTAATTTTACTCATGGGGATTCAATTGATGTGAAGCATAAGCAATTACCTAATCATTCAACATTAAAAAACAACCAAGTCCTTTCAATGAAGCATCACTATAGATAACAAACTTGTCATTTCAGGCAAGTAATGCCAAAACAAGAGCATTCACCAATCTTCTTTTCAACTCCTAAAAAAATTCATCAAATTCATTTGTCCGAATAAACCTAACACCTTGTCGAGTTAACTTAGTTAGTGGGCTAGATAACCGGGAGACATTTTCAACAAACCTCTGGTAAAACCTTCCAAAACAAGAAAAATACTGATATTAGTTATACTTTTGGGTCTTGGCTATTCTTTAATAACTTTTTTTAACATGATCAAGAGTTATTCCATTTTTTGAAACAATGTGACCATGGAATGAAATTTATTGTTACCCAAACCCACAGTTGTTGAATTTCCTAGAAAATTTCTTTTCTTTTATAAATTATAAGAAAACCTTTAAATGAATTTTATATTCCTATTTATTTTTTAGAAGAATCCAAAATACCATAAATGAGCACAACCACAAACTTATCCAATAACACATTGAAAATTCTATTCATATGATCCATGAATACTGAAATTGCTTTGGTTAAACCAAAAGGCATGACCAGAAATTCATAATGGCTATATCTATTATGAAACACAGACTTCGGAAAGTATGGTTCCTTTACATTCAACTGATGGTACCTCGACCTTAATTCAATCTTCAAAAAATATTGAGCTCCCTGGTGCTGATTAAATAAATCATCGATTTGAGGAAAAGGATACTTGTTATTAATAGTGATGTTATTTAATGATTTATAATAAATTTAATGTATCATTGAAACAACCTTCTTTTTAGCAAAAAATACTGGCACACCCCATGGTGATGGGCTAGGTTGAATGAATCATTTATCCAATAACTCATGTCATTTATACATTACTACTAATAGTTTAATTTGAGATATTTGATATGGGGTTTTTGAAATTAGATTAGAATTCGAAATTATGTCAATAGTAAATTCAACTTCCGGATCAGGTATTATAACAAACAACTTATCAATAAAAACAACAAGACACTCATTTACCATTGAAACATCATTAATCTGGAATATTCCTTTATTTTCAACAATATGTGTATGGTTACAATCATTTCCATCTCTTATTAGTTTCTTAGCTTCCTGATATGTTATCAAAATTAAGGGTTCATTCTTGTATAACAACTAAAAATAATTCTAAAAATAATCCTCTTTAGCTATGCAGTCAATAATAGCATGATAAAGAGAAATCCAATCCATACCCAAAATAATATCAAAGTCTATTATAGGAAAAAAATATGTATTGAAGGTAGAATCATTCTGTACACAAGGAAAAGAAGGTTATTATAATTTTTGTTTTTTTAACATTTCCTCTGGGTATTTTTACCAAAAGTTCAGGATTCATATATTGAGATAGAATTTCCAATATAATAGAAAACTTATCAGAAATGAATTAATGTGTAGATCCAAAATCAAAAAACACATTGGAAAAATCAGAACAAGCAAATAGTGTACCAGATACTACTTTATTTGACAGCACAATATCTACTGAAGTAGTTGCAAAGGATTTCACCGCCGCTTTCTTCGTGTAGTTCAGTGGATTTCCCTCAGTTTAGTACTTCATTGGACACACATTTATTTAATAACTAATTTAATTTCATATAAAACATTTTTCTGACTGTAAATTATAATTTGACATGATATTACCATGATCTTTTATGGTGAGAATATGAGCCTTATTTCACATTTTACCGCATCAGTAGCACTTACCAGAAATCAAAAAAACATTCACCAGCATGCTTTTTACCACAAATTTTACAAACTGTAAGCTTAAGTTTCTTTCCATCATAATTTTTTGATTAGTTTTTCCCTTCTGTCTACCACCTTGACCTCTTATTCTGTTGTTTTTCAAAGAAGACATGGTCATCGAGAAACTGACTTTCCACCTTCTTTGCAAATTGAAAAGTATCTCAAAACATTTGGACTTACGAGAAGCTAAATCCCTTCAAAAATTTGGCATTAATCTTGATTAAAAATGGTTGATTTTTCTATCATGATCTCCTATGAAATTTGGAGCTTACCTTTCCAGTAGAGTGAATTTTCATTTATAAAAATCCATAGAGTCATCCTCTACCTAAATTCTTGGAATTCTTGTACCATCCTATGCTATACCGTTATAGGAAAATATTTCTAAAGAAACATACCTTTGAATTAACCACAATCATAAGCATCAATCTCCTCATTATCCTTGATATTTTTCACCATCGACCACCACTGATCAGTTTCACATTCAAAAAGGTATACAAACAGTCTAACCACATAATGTTTTGAACATCCCATGACATTAAAAATCATCTCCAATTCTTTAATCCACCATTTTGCTAGTACATGGTACGATGATCCTCTGAATAATGGGGGATGTTGCCTCAGGAAATGATCCACTACTGTCATGTTCGTCTTTAGTTGATCTGGATGATCTCATGCATGGATAATACCACAATTTTTAGCCATAGTCAATTGTCCCATCAAAGAAACAAACTGTTCAGTTCTAATTATGACCATCTCAGGTTAATAATTTGGAAGGCTATATTCCTCATAATGTCATCTTATCACAGTTTCCCTATTTCATCTATAAAAAACCATTCTGAACACAAAAATACCATAGGTGAAGCAACATGGTAATTTTTAAATGCTATATCATATCAATATTATCATAAATTAATTTATGGATATTAATTTAACAATATCCTAACTCCTAAAGTTATCTAAACTGGCCACTGATACCAACTATAAGGACCCAACCATAAAACATTACATAATCATGAATTAAATTGTTAATTCATATTGAGGATCTTTTCATGTTTATTGTTTTAGTTTATTAAGCCATAACTATATCATTTCATCTCAAAAATTACAATGTATAAACATCCACTCAGTTTCCATTTTTTTCAAAGAATAAAAACTCTTGAAAAAAAAGTTTCTTGTCTAGTCCCATGTATTAGACAACATGACTTTTCATTGATCTCATCTTTGACCATATTCATCTTTAAGTCCTGTAAAAAACATTTCAAAACATGGGAGGAGATTAAAAATCTCAGTAAGGGTTATAAAATAATTAATGAAAACATTAGTTCATAAAACATAAGGTATTTAACATACCTCATTTTATCATAAGATTTATGAATAACACATAGTAATCACAATTCAAATAATATATCTTATGGCATCCATAACATACTTACATTGTAGCTTTCACAACCACATATGGAGTTGCATTTGGTATACCCATCACAGTATATTCCATATTACATTAGGTGAAACATTTAAATTACTCAATGCATTGGAGAGCTATCTCGGGCTCACTCACCCTAGGTTTATCCTAGAACCACCCGCATACGTAAACAAAGCCTAAGAACCATAACATATTTGCAACACATAAAACTATCATAAAGGAAGGAAAACATTTCCATATTTCATTCAAAATATAACATTTAAATATATTGACATAACAAATACATTATCAAAACCATTTTCAATACCAAAATATATAAAAGAGTATATGGTATGTATTTTACTTTTAAAAACATTACGGCTTGTTAATGAAGCCATAGATCAAATAACACATGCGGCGGCGGAAAAGGTTGTTGTCACTGCTTACATTAGAAGAAACATTATTCTTTGTCTTTTAGTAAAATATCTCATTGAAAAAAGATTCACTTTTAATGAAATGAAAAGTCAAAGGTGTTCATATGCTGTATAAAATAAAGTCGTGTATAAAACAAAATAGACATCAATGAATGGAGATTGAGATGAAGTCCCTTAACTTATGTCTGGATTAACCCGTTCATTATTTAATCCCTTGAATAATAAAATAAAATTAATTTATACTTGATTAAGAACCTTTTTCAGGTATGTTATTCTTTATATATCACTTATTACCATGTTATAAACATTATGTAATCATTTATGTAAATAATGGTCATTTTGTCGATATATAGTAGTTGAGTCAAAAATGAAATTCTTATAATTACATGTTATTCATGTGGTAAAAATTAAATTATCTCTAGAATGATCTTCATGATTTATATATCATATATATCATATATATCCAGTATATATATAATTTTACATAACATTTAGAGGTAAGAAATGAAATTCACCGTTCATGGAGTTGGTAAGCCGCACGTACGCATGACTGCTACTTTCATTTATATTTCATATTTTTAATGGAATGAATACATAATGATACATAGGTATATTATAATTCCAGTATAATATCATATATAATTTTATTAACTCCCTTCTTTATACGTTCCATGTATGGCATGAACGAGTCATATCACTTTGTGGGGGAGGTATTCCGTACTTCCTCAAATGAAATTATCGCGATTACCCCTTATAGAAATCATAAAGGAATGATATCAATGGAAAATAATGAAGAATAGAAGAAATATAAATATAATATATTCTAAATATAAATATATTTTTATGTTAATGGCCACCATAAGAGGTGTTAGGAGATGATTGAACAATCATCATTTCGTGAGACAGCAGTTTGTCATCCAGAAAAAAAATATGTTCTTTACCCATTAGATGAAGGTGTCTATATGTGTATGTTGAATCCTTATCATATAAGGGACATATTATATTTAGGATACTAGTTTTGTTATAAAATAAAGTAAGAAAAAGAGTTTAGGGGATTGGAGAAGTAAAATAAAACAAAAGAACTTAAAAGAAGATGTTACCTTTAAATCGGGTAACTCCCTTTGGTTTGAACCAAATGTATTTATTCAAGTGACTTATGCTTAAAGTATGTCTTCTAGGATGAAGAGAGAGATTATTAGATCTTATTTTGGCATATTTTGGATGAGCCAAGGGGAATGAGATGTTTGATTAATGGGATAGAAGTGATGGCTTTTATAAGGGGGAGGGGGGGCTCTTTAGAAATCTTTGAAAGTATTTATTATTATATAATGATTTTCGGTTTTAATTGTCAAAATCATATTAAATTTGAATATAATATGACTATAGTTATAAATATAATCATACAATAATAATTTTACAGGTTTTTTTATATTTTTTTAATCTTTATAATAATTTTATTTAATTCATTCATTAATGAGGTAACCACTGCATCATTATTGTGTCATAAATAATATTATTTATTTGATGAATAAAAATTATAAAAAAATAACATTATGTAAGAAATATTTTAATCTCTCAAATTAATGTTTATATCCAAATATATAAATTATATAACCAACATTAAATTTTTTTTAGTAAAACAATACTTGTTTATGATATTTTTATTGTTACTTTAAATAAAAATTTATTAATATCATTACCTTACCCAAGTGGCCTTCAAAGGCCATAAGTCTCACCCAAGTATTTTCATGATCAGACATTTATTATAAAATAAGGTTAGAACACGTATTATGGTAATTTTACATTATTATAATATAATTTTTACCTTGAATTACCCTATTTAGCTTCTACCACGGTAAATAAAAGTCAAAATATTCTATTCACCAAAAATTATTTTCAACTTATTAAACCAAATTTTACTTAATAATACCAACCTTATATGATGAATTTGCTAAATTTAATCAACAGAAGCTGTAAAATTTCATTTAATGGAAAAAGACAGTTTTTTAAGTACTACTAAGTGTTTTCACTATTCATCAAAAATTGATGATTTTTAGAAAAATACCAACAATTCTGCCTGAGCTATATGTTTTATTCTAAATTAAAAAATGAAGTATATTTTTCCAAATTCAAAACATATAAGTTGGATTAATTAATTTAAATTTAATTCCTTTTGTCAAAACAAAAATGGTGTTTTTAAAAAATAATAACTATCAAAAGATTGACACTCATTTATGTTCAATTTCAAAGTAAAATTACATAAAATGAAAAAAATTGGACTAAATGGTAAATATATAATCTAATTTCACTTTAAAACCAATTAAAAATTTAATCTAACTATATAAATATATTATATTAAAAGGCATTTTTGAATTAAAATACAATATTTTTCACTATTCATTAAAAAATAAATTTTAACAGATAAATAACAAAAATATACCCAAAGTAAATTTTGATGCCTCGATTCTAAAAAAGAATTTTATTTTGTCAAATAGAAAATATAAATGTTACCAAAACTATATTTAAAGAGGGTTCTCTATAAAAAGGTGATAAATCGACCTTTTAAAGAATATTAGAGTGTTTATGCTTAAAATTGGAATCATTCACATTTTATGCGCATAAATTTTATTGGATAAATGTAAAGACATTTAACAAAAATGAATAATTATATTGTTGGTAGTTCTATTCATTCCCACTAATACAATATCAAGGCATTAACTACCATTTAAAATAATATTATATTACTATTTTTCGGTATGACTCAGCATTGTGTGTAACATTAGACATCAAAAAAACATTTTGTCGTGTATCGAGTATACCGTCAAACATAGAATCACTTTTTAAGTAAAATTAATATTTAGTTAAAATATATTAATAAATATGGAAAAACTATATTCTTTATTCAGTTGGGATGTTATAGTTTCAATTGGAAACTACCCATTAGAGACGTTACTTATGTGACTATCTACTGAACTTCACATACTAGTGGTAAACTACTCACCAAATTGTAATACACTAAGGGACCATCTATTTCCTCTAGGTTACACATCTATTTAAATCTAAAAATCCATTATAATTACAAACCTGATTCTATAATAATACTAAATCTTCCAACTCCCCATAAACACCATTCCTCTACCATATTCTATAAAATAGAAACATAATATTGGGTATTTTTCTATTATAATGTTAAATGATATCCTCTAAGATGAAATCAAATTCATATATTTTCAATTTACCCAATCTTTAATATATAACAAATCTCACATAAAAAACTGACCACACTTTCATTTCTATCATAACCAAGTAAATGTCGAAGAATAATTGAAACTCTACCTCATTATGCTCATTAATCATCCTAATATCCAAATAATATATGCATGCCCATCTACAACCATGACTCTGCATCCCAAAAACCTCACATAACTAAAAGTACACACTCACATTACTCGATAAAAAATCTGGGCTAATCAACTCTTACAACCAACAACCAAACATGCATCACCATCAAACCTACCTCTTCCATCATCCCAATTCACACCATATAGATCCACATATCACTATCTCAAGGAAACATCAAATGTATACAAGACTCTTATATGCATCTCTCATCAACCAGAGTATTCAATATTGAATAAGTCATGTCATAGGAGAACATTTCATATACAAATGAATCATTGGGAATCCACTATCCAAACCTACCCACTTTGAGGATATCATTAACCATGATCATGGATATATCTGGTATAACAAAAAAATATCACATGAAAACCAAAATGATGATATCAAATAATTAATGTACCACTAATTATTTAACTAGGAAAATTATAATTATCTTATTGATGAAATTAAATTTTATATAAATCCATTAAACAAATAAATTCTTAAAAATTGTATTTATTGGAATCCATTTTCAAAAAAACTACTATCCTTTTTTAGAAAATTATTTTGTTATTAAAATCAGTATGTCATATAGTTAATTATATAAAAATTACTAGCATAATCCATGGACTCATGTACTATTTCCACCCTTGGATTAGAGTAAAAAAAATTAATAAAAACCTTATATTGAAACATGAATCATTAATAAATATCCCAATCATAATTGAGAAAAACTAGAGAAGTAAAATTTCATTTCCCTAGTAACATGGGATTCCACTATATAGGTGTTCACTACACACAATGACAATCCATATCCCATGATCAGACCATCTGTACATTTATCAACCATGTCCTTAAATAG
Organism: Viscum album; assembly: GCA_963277665.1. NCBI lineage: Eukaryota > Viridiplantae > Streptophyta > Magnoliopsida > Santalales > Viscaceae > Viscum > Viscum album. The sequence goes on along the minus strand of OY728130.1, from coordinate 2,014,129,201 downwards.
TAAGAAAAAAAATTATTTGATACCATTATATAATAATTAATGAAAATCACCTAAAAGGAACCTAATCTAGTGGCACTACAACTCCTCAAGCATTCCTCCCATATTCTAGAGGATACAAACTAGCTATGATAGAATAATACCAGTGTTAGGGTGGCTATACTCTTGATATCATAATATACAATATCCACTAATAAAATAATCCAATAAAAATATATATGTATGTTCTTCGATGTAAAATGTACAACCAACTATAAATAATATGCAATGTCAACATGGTATATCAAATAGATATATTCAGATCATAAATATATATATATTATATGTATATCTCACCTGGCCGATCAGGTAAAGGTAAAAAAATATGGGGAAACAAAATTAAATGATGGGCATTTACAAACCTTTATTTCCCATACTCATTGAGATACTCCAACTAGATCCGATGTAAAACATTTTTCAAAGAACCAAAAATAATGGTATGGACATGAAATAGGGTTCATATTCTGTGTGTGAGCAAAATAATCAGTAGGGATCCACAAATGGAGTCCCTTATCTACACTGACATATCCATTTATTTATTTATAGGACATAAAATAAAAATAATACATTACTCAAGAATACATTTTTGGTTATCATGTTCTAACATGGATACCATAACACCCAATTTCACCCATTACAACCACCATATGTGTTTATTTTATATGATCACACATTGAGATATGATAAAACTATTACATCCCATGAATATGGATGGTCAAACCATGAATACGAAATTATAGATGACATCATATAATTTATTTTTTCATGACCATGGTTTGTAAACTCCTGATAACATCCCACAATATCTATTGGTCTAACCAGGTGGTCTAAATTCTATATGGTATCTCATGATTTCAATTAGTTTAACAGTGTGGGGTAGATTCTATATGGTGTCCCATTTTCTATACTAGTCTAACTATTGGTTCTAAATTCTATATGGTATCCCAAACTCTATACTGGTTTAAACATATTGGGTAAATTTTAGTAGGTGTATCAAACATTATTCCACCAAGACTGAGGGAAGTAAATTCCTAATGGTTTCCTACAGTATTATCTGGAGAAACCATGGGATCTAATTGCTAAATGGAATCCTGGTCTCAATATTGATTTGATCCTAGGTAGTAAACAGATAATGGATCATATAAATTCATAATATATCATGACCATAGAATATTAATACTTAGGTAATGATATATAGAATCACAAACCTCAAGACTCCAAGCCATCATCTCTCTAGTCACACTCTCCATAGACACACTACATCAATATAGTCTAGATTGAAAAAATGAAGGGATACCATATCCCCATAACATATCTCTTTTCATACAAATTATATATATATCTACCATATTATATCAATAATCACCTTGACCATGACTCATATCAACCACATAAATCTACTATAGGTAAAAAATATCAAGAATCACCAACATAAAAATTTCATAATCCTTATGGCTAAGAATGAGATATTTACTTCAATATACCTATTTTAATATCCTGACATGGGATCCACATAACACGTTCCTAGATCCAGTGGGTCACATGGCCTCAAGAACTCCTCCACATATGTTAGAGGCCAATGAATATTAGTGAATGTGTAATGGTTGTACAATGGGGAGAATATACCCTCACATCCTAGTGGAACTATAGACGCAATATGATAAACTCAGTATTGGAATCATAATATAATTAGACTGAAAAGATAAACTTTGGAACCATAAATAGATAACCAAATAAAAAATCAATGGATAAAATTGATAACTGAACATATAATAATAATATAAATAGCCTCTATGACAATGAATGATACATGTATTCATGGGATTATGTAATATAGAATAAAATGCATATAAAAGCATGCTACAAAATAGTAAAACTGACATAAAAATAAAAACAACTCCAAGCATCTCAAGCTTATGCTTGAGCCTCAAATCATATGCTACATCTAATGGTAATCATGTTAAAGACCAACAATATGATGAATTCCATTATCTGTATCTTTACACAAATAATGTTCTTGGTTACCAAAGGAAGATCGAGTAGTGTATGAGATAAAATCTCAATAGGACACCACCAACTATGTCTATATGTATTCCAATCAATGGTCATAACTATACAGTGTACTGGTATTATAGGGAAAGTAAAATAATGATGAACTAAATTACCATCCTGCTCAAGTATCTATAGGAATCATTGAGGGTCTACCAACATTGTCTCCATTCTATAAATCATCTGATAATTAAATATATATATATATATATATTAGAAATATATATATATATATATATAGTATAAGTATATATATTTTATCCACCTATATGAACCAAGTATGTGCGGGCGTAAGTGGCCATATACATAGAATACTATTTTCTGATTGGACTGAGGTGTTTTTCAGGCATCCATTACCAGTCCAATGAGCTAATAGGCTCATGAAATAGGTTACAAGCCCTACATCTTAATATAGTGATAGTCATCATGCAATAACACTCATGACATAATGTGAACCACCATGGAATCACTCTCATCATGGAACATAGTGCTTAAAGAACAATGTCCATATAGTAACTCTACTTAGAGATTCTATAATCAACACCTGATGTAACGGAGTGTGGTTTTATACCATGTACAACACCCCGTACCATCATACATATACTCTATAAATGCGTATTATAAATATAACTGGCATATAAAATTACCTCCCATCTATATCTTTTATATATCCCACATATATAAAAGAGGCATAACCTTTTTATAACAAAATACTTAAGGTCTAACCTCTAATGTATATCATTATCGAAGTTACATTAAATAAAATGCATGAAATTCATAAGAAGAATTTATTATATCATATGAAGAGGCATTGTATTTACAATCATTTGAATTAATTCCATTTAAAGCAATTAATTCATTAAAGTTAAAGTATTCATCATGATTAAACCATTCATTATAACACATTTAATTTATAAAAAATAAGGAATTCTTTCATTCATAAGACATCCCACATTATCAAATCAATTTAATTCAATCAATTCCTTAAAACAAGAAAACATCATTTATGAGAGAAAAAGGATAAGAAAGAGGGTGACATGGTCATTAATGAACATTAATTGTTGGTAAATCATAAGGATAGGATGTACCAAACACCAAATAGTTTCCTCAAGTTCCATAAACATTCAATTTTGAATGAAAATTCAATTTTATGTTTATTCCTAAGTATAAATATATGTTCCAAGAAATTTAGAAATTATATATAAAGGCCAACTCAAAATAGCACACCCATGTGTTGTCCTTAAGTGTTTAATTTGACTTCTAAACTACTATACCTAGATCAAATAAAATTGGTCTAGGTAAAAGTGTCAATTATACAAGAAGAACGTAAAAGGATGTGGAAGTTTGGGGAAGACCAACATGAGGTACAATAGAATAACTATGAGAAGATGATAATCAAAGAAACAAACAAAACCACCCACCAAGGTTATAGAAAATACCCATCTTAATATCAGACATAGAATTTAAGTATTTTGGAAAAGATATGAGAAGAAGTATAATTCCCTAAATGTATAGAATTTGACCCTTCTCCAAAATAGTTCAATTGATTCGATGGAAAATTGATAAAGTAGGTAAGTGTGGGGCGAGCCTTACCTAAAGGGGTCCAACAATTCCTTTGGATCTTGATTTAAATTCTAGATGAGGGATATCTAAGAGATCATTGATTTAGGGAGAAAACAACACATAGGAGGAGAAAATCATGTGAGTCACTAGAGGATGGAGGGGGGGAGGATAATGATTTTAGTTAAGTTAGTGGAAAAAGAATAATATATTCCCAAAATTTCAAGGCACACAGTTTTATTGTATGGTTTGGTCAAACCATGCACAAATCATGATCAGTTCACTACAACTTGGAGAAAACCACATGGTTAGGTGTACGATCTGACATGTATTGAAAAAACCAACAAAACTAAGCATCGTCACAATCTTAAAATTGACCACACAATCATTATACCTAGGTTTAATTGTTGAATGCAACCACTACAGCTTAGTTCCATCTTCCCATTTTAGGACTTCAGGCTTTGAAGGATCCCTAAACACACACATGGCTTCATTTGATTAATTTGGAATCATTATCAGATCTTTTTATGGTGTTAAATTTAAAATACATATAATACATAAATTTTTTTAAAATGAGGATCATTATAACATCCCCACTTTAAATAAACTCATACCCATGATGTCCTTCTGATGTTAAAGAGGTATCTTCAGAGAATATCTCTTACCACTAGGCTCGTATAACAGCCTCCAGATCCTAGGTCTCTTCGTGTACTTAGCTATAATGACACAACACCCATAACAAATTAACAAACCTTCCTCACACCATCTTTATGATCTAATCTACAATAATAACGGGATACACCTATATAAAAACATAAATATCTAATTAAAACTCAACAAACTAATATACATCGTTCATGTTTTGATAGTATCACCAAAGATGAGATACAATAAATACATCATGCATAAACTGATATCTCTAAGGATGTTTCAATTGGTAATCCATTGGTTTGATCAATTTCAAAACATCAAAGGTTCCAAGGAACCATAGTGAGAGCTTACCCAACTTTAAAATATGTTTATGGACCACACTAGGCGAGAATCACAAGAAATCCCTATCTATGACCTCAAACTCAAAAGGATCCCTATGTATGTTGGCATAAGGCAACCATCTTAATGAGTTATCAACACCTGATTTTTTATTAACTGAACCTACTCTGTAGTCTCTTTCGGGATATGTGGTCCAAGTATAGCTACTTCTATGATTTATATCTAGAACAATGGTAAGTATAATGGCCTAAAATATAACGATTCATAAAGAGACATCCCTATGGTAGCCTAAAATAATTTATTATAATAAAACACCACAATATTAATGTGTTTCTCCCATGATATTCAAATTTTAATGATAGATTATTATGGCATATAATGTATCACCAAAATCGTATGCTCCATCTATCCATCTGTGTGTGGGTGATAAGCCATACTGAAAAGTACATGTGTACCCAAGGCCTTCAAATAACCCTTCTAGAACCAAAACCTGAAACAACATGCTATATAAAAAATGCTAGAATGAGGAGATTCATGAAGATGTAAACCATCTGTGATGTAAATACTTCCTAGATCATTTACTGTGATGGTATCTCGCACATGTAAGAAGTTTGTGACCCTTGTAAAATGTCAAATAAAAACCCAGACCATATCATTTCCACAAGGTTATATGGGTAGAACTGTTATTAAATACTTTTATGAAACATAAAATTTCCTCTTGGGAATGGAAAACTACTATAAAAGTCTTGCCGGACACAGATGATTTGCCTTCACCGGCTGAAAAATGGAATGCCTAGTGATGAAACAAATAATCTTTTGTTTTATTCCTGGACACCAATATCTGTGTCATAGATCTCAACTAATTTTTGTAAAACTAAGGTGATCCACCCAGGTTGAGGTCTGGAATTACAACATTAGTTATTATAAAATTTCTATAGTTATCTACACAAACTCAACAAACAATAAGGTATAAAACACATCCATGGTCTAGCTGGAAGATGTATTATCATATGAAATGCTTTCCCTTAGGACACTGACTTAAAGATCTGATAGCTTCCTCATCCGTTACTATTATAGAATAGTAGAAGTTGATAATAATTATGAGATTATAGTATTATCATGGTCCTCCTAATCCTCAACGTGAATCTCGGAGAATATGTCCACATGCTTTTAATCACTAACGGATTCCTGAACTACCTTTGTCATCGTCGTTCATCTTAGAGCATCAGCTACTGAATTTCCATTAACAGACTTGTAGGATAGCTCCAAATCAAATGACAGTTGGTACTCTACCAACCAACAGAACCTGATTTTGATATAAATTTTTTGAAGACGTATTTGAGGCTTTTTTTCAGTGGATACCATAAAACTCTCTACTAGTAGAGAGTGTCTCCAACAGCCTAATACATGCAAAAAATTACCAATCTCAAGGTCATTCATCAGGTAATTACACTCATGAGAGATCCACTTATGATACCCAAATGTAATGATTCTCTCTTCTTTTATCATTAATACTCCATGATAAATACTTGATGCATCACAGTTTTCAATGTAGCTCCTTCTTAGATCCGAAATAATCAGCATTAGTTCTAATGTTAGTCTACCCTTTAGCTTCTGAAAGGATGATTTACAATCTTCTTATCAAAATAATTTCACACATAATTATCAATCCTTCAAGAGGTATCATATGTAATTATAATTTCTTGATAGTTTGTATGAAATAATAATCTATCCCAAATAAAAAAAAATTTCCATGAATTTCTTTGGTTTTCCCCAAAAAAGTACAAATCTCACTTTCTCTGGGTCAACTTAAAATCATAACATTGATATAATGTGACCCAGAAGTGGACATTTTTTTCCATAAGTTGTATTTTCAAGGAATATCATATAGATGATTTTATCTCAATGTGTTGATAATGATCTCCATATGGGTTTCATGGCCATTTCTAGAGTGTCATTACACAAAGATATCCTCAAAAAATCAAACTACAAATGAATCTAACTATGAGTGGAAAACCTGATTCATAAGAGCAATGAAAACTGCATGTTAATTCATGAGATTGAACAGAATGAGCGGGTACTTCTATAGACCATACATGATACTAAAGATGTGTGATTAATGACCAAATTGTTAACACACATCTGATGATATATAGACCTCATATATATATCTATGAAAACACCTTCTCTCATTGGAGATGATCAAATAGGTCATCTATTATAGGATGTGGAGACTAATTTCTAATCATGGCCTTTCTCATGTAATGGCAATCCACAAAAGTCATGTGGGTACCATCCAATGTTTTGGGAAAAAATAATGGTTAACTCTGAGGAAAATTGATAAGGCATATAAGGCCTTTAGACTTAAGATCCTCTAATTTCTTCTTGATATCAAGATGCTCATTAAGTTTCATCCTATAAGGAGGAATGGTTCCTGGTGATTTTCATTGTGTAATCTCAATCATAAACTCTACCTATCGCACTATAATTGGACTGGAGAATTCATAAAGAAAGATATCTCAATAAATCTCCACTACATCAGGAAAAACATGGGGTTGTAACAAATGGTCATTGAGTAAAAGAAGGAAGATATGAGTTATAATATTACACATAATCTTCTTCTTAGGTCTAGTTTGAGTCTCACTGGAATCCCGTTAACCCTTATTCCCATATATAATTCCTTCGGGTGATGTAAACATCACCCACCAATGATAAGAGATAATATGGGATTGATAGGGAACTAACCAATCCATTCTGATGACTAAGGAATAGCCCATCATTTCGAGGATGAAGATATTCCATACAACACTGTAACTACCTATCTCAAGGGGTCGTACACACAAGAAGGACCACCAATAGAATGAATACTTAATTCTTTTTTTAGCATCATAACATGATGACAGTTCTAAATCATGAGGCCTAAACATTTAGGGATTTAATTAGATATAAAACTGTGAGATGTGCCTATATGAAATAAATAAGACACTAAAGATAAGGCTATTGAATATTACCCTGTATAGTAGAAGTACCAGTTCTTATCTCTTGAGTCATAGGTTGAACTAAATGAAACTGGACTATACTTTGACCCTCCGTCATTGCCTAACTACCCTTTGTAAATTTTCTCTGATGTCACTGGGAATCATAATTCCAAGTGAAATTTTATCGACCACAACCATGCCTTGATCAATAGTTGGTAGTCCAGTTTCCTTCTAGATACGATCCAACTACTCTAGCTCCTGACTGTGTCGGTGTAGATACCCACTTTTAATGAACTACTGGGAAAGCCATACTGAAATGAAAAATAGGGCCCATCCTTCCACAACATCTATACTCAATTTGATCACACACACAATATTTTTTTATGACATGGATTCCTACACATGTGATGTATATGAAAACTACCTACATGAGGGTCGTCACTACTTCTACTACTACTAGTATCCACAAAGAACCTCTTCCTCCTAGAAGATGAACCAATGGCATCTCTAGGTGCCAAAATGCCCTGACTCGCACCTTCAAATTGCATCAAATTGTGCTTTTATAATATGAAACTAGTTAATAATTATAGAAATGGTCATCAATAAAAACATGTTGCATTGAGATTAGATGTTACAAATAATTACATACTCAACTCTCCTGGTAGTCATAGGAACATCAAAAACTAGAGTAGGATTGAATAACTGCAACTCTATGAAATGGACATAGTATTTCATACGTGAAATAATCCCTAGATAATGTTTAATGATTTCTATATCTTTATCATCCCTTTGAGTCTGATGAAATAAGTAGTCATAGAAGATGGTATGGAAATTATTACATACCATTTCATGATGCAGATCCACTTCGGTGATAACACCCCACAATTTTTTTGCTAAATCATGAAGCATATACGTAGTTATCTTTTACATCCACTCTCTTGTGGTCTCCCTATACGATTGAATATAGGGAAGATATACTTAATCCAAGAATCCATAACATCGGTCCTGCCATCCCCTAAGAAGGTGGGATGTTGTTGCAGTTAACACTCAAGAGTCGACTCTGCCATGCTCCGAGAGGTATAACTATACATCACATTGACTGAAACATATGTTTGAAAACCTCAACAAACTACATGTTAGTACCCATATCAGGAAAAGGAAGAGGTGTAATAGGTGACCCTATAGGAGGAATCTCTACCTGCCCAAGGCCCTCCAACGTAGAAGCATGGTATTCACTCTCTTCCGGGCGTGTGATAGGAGTACGTCGTGAATGCATGAAACTACAATTCCAAACAGATTCCACATCAATGATTTAACTAATTTCAAGTAATTCATTTAAAAATATTGCATAGGAATAATTTCTTCATATAAGAATGATCACACCTCTCTTAATTCTTCATAATCTAGGTATAGATTTTAGAAATAGACCATAACAAGTTATCATGATGATTCTAGATACCATAGTACCAAATACTAATGAAATGTTCATGTCTATTTTTTACTGTATAAAAAATATATGATGGATTATTTCAGTTTAGAAGTCATAATAATTTTGATTTTTTGTTTGTTTTAAAAATTAAATCACTTGAATCAGATGGCCTATAATTTTCTGAGCCATAAGGGACCATACTTATTATAAATCCAAAACATGGCATCCACTGAACACACACCATAACAAGATCTAGCTCATATGACCAATGGTCCATACCTCATTGTTCTATAATTTACTTCTTAAGATGTCTTCTTTATACGGTTAGGGAAAACACTATTAGGTTATGGAAATAACTTTATGTATCAATTTTTTTTCAATACCTGTAAGAAATTTCACCACAATATAACGAATATCAAGGCATTAATAATTTGAAATAGGAAAATTCAAGCTAAAAATAATCATGATATAAAGAAACACATGGCCTATTAATCATATTAAACCAATTATAATGCTTTGTCTAATGAAAAGACACCATTTCCTTAGTCCATGGTAAAAGAATCATAATTCCCAATAGAGTGATAATAATTACATCATAAATCAAGTATTTCATCTAATAGTGAAATAATAAAAAATGTAAATGGAATAATCAATAACCTCAATTTTCAATCCCTGGATATTTAGGCTTCTCTAGTACATGAGTTAGCAATGTTAATACACATGGAAAATTTAAAATCCATTTAACTCATAGTTTCTAGTCTAATTCCCAAAATGTAAGACAGAGGAAAATACCATATGATACAACATTGTAACGCCCTGACCTGGGGTCCACTAAACTCATTTCAAAAGCTGATGGGTCACATGGCCTCAATCATGCTTCCTCGTACACAGGAGTCTATCGACTAGAAAAATTATTGTAAAGGTGGTACTATGGGGAGAATATAACATCAAATTCAGAGTTGCACAACATATGAAATTATATATAATCATCCGAGGAAGAATTATATAAACAGAAAAAATGATTAACTGTGATAGAATAAATATATAACTAAATAACTAAGTAGTATAAGAAAATAATAATTTAACATATGATATCATAAGTTTCTATGGTAGTGTCTGATAAATGGATTCATGTAATTCTGTAAAACAAAATGGAAATTGGAATATACAATCATTCTATACAATAGTACAAAAGGAAAAAAATAGATACATGCATCTGGTGCCTATGGCCGATCCTCTGCACCTATGATCCAACTAAATGTAATCATGTCAAACACTTGTATATGGGAGATTTTACATATATGTACCCATAAAATGATAATATTCCTGGGTACCAAATGTATCCTAAGTAGGTTTTGAGATAAAATCATAATAGGAAACCACAAAGAGTTTCTACATGTAATCCATGATGTGATTGTAACTGATCTATGTGCAAGTATAATAGAATTAAATATATAATCCTGAAATAAATAACATGTCTACTCAAGTTCTTATAGAAAACATGGAGAGTTCACCTACTTCAACCCATTTGTAGAAATAATCTGATCATTTACTATATATACATATTAGTATATATAGTATAATTATATAAATTACATCCTAAAATATGAACCTTGTGTGTGTAGTTGTAAGTGTCCATATACTAGGATTACTAGTTGTTGGCAAGACCAGATCGTCACACAGACATCCATTTCCAGTCTAATAATCCTATAAGCTCATGAAATACGGTACAATCCCAATATTCCAATTGATTGAGATACATCATGAAAAAACACTTGATATGGAGAGTGATCCATCATATAATCACTCTAATAATCAAACATTGCATGTAAACCCCAATGTCTTTATTGTATCTCTAGTTTGATATGCCATTCTCAACACCCCATGTAAGGGAGTTTTGTTTTCCATCAAACTCAACACCCCTTACTAGGATACCCATCCTCTATAAAGGTGTATTACAAATATAACATCCATTAGAAATTACCTATCATCCATATATTTCATTTATGCTATATATATATATAGAAGTGTAACAATCTTTTATAATATAATACAAAAATTAAAACGTTATATTCATTTCATTATCCAAGTTCAATTATATAAAATTGAATAAAATTCATTAGAAATAATTATTATAAGATAGGATAAAGGCATGATGTTACCATACTTTTAAGTCATTACATTTAAACAAATTAATTCATTAAAGGTATGGAATATATAATTCCCTTGAATTTATTTATAACCCATTTAATTTATAAAAAAGGAGGGAATTACATATTTAATACTCTATCCCACTTTATCAATTCTATTTATCTCATTCAATTACCTAAAAACTAGTAACACCATTTATAAGATTGAAGGGGTCACTTAGATGGTGACATGATCATTAAGGAACAAAATACAATAGAAATTCGATGAATTAGATTAACCAAACACCTAAGAGGTGCCCTAGGATCAATGAACATTTAATTATAAATGGAAATTCAATTTTAGGATTAATTTGAAGGCTAAAGATTTGTTTCAGGTAATTTGGAAATTATCTACACAGGAGAATTTAAAGTACCACACCCATGGGGTTTCCATAAGTATGGAAACCAATCTATAATCTAAAAAAGAAAGTATCAATGAGTAGGTATCTAGTTTCAAGGGTCAATTAGACATGAAGTACTTAATATGATTGGGATTCCTGGTAAAGGCTAACATGAAACAAACTAACATAGCTATGAAATAGTGAAACTCAACGAGAAAATGATGTGACCATGTACTTCAAGGTCGTAGACAATTCCAAACATGATATCAGCCTACTATTTGATGCAGGTTGGAAGAGATCTAAGAAATGGTCCAATGCCCTAAAAATACCAAAAATGATCCTACACACAAATAGCATAACAGATTCAATGAAAAATGAGAAATGAGGTAAGGGTGATATTTTCATTACCTTAAGGGGTCCAAAGATTGCTTCAGATCTAGATTTGGATAACGGACCAATGAGGTCTTTGAAATCTATGGTTGAGGGAGAAAATAACCCACGAGAGGAGAAAACATAGATAATTATTGGGGAATGAAGGATAAAAAATGAAATAATATTTGATGTTAAATATGGGGAAATATATTAATTTAAAATAAAAGCAAGGCGCACAGTTTGGCCACATGGAAAATGAAGAAAAAGGTAATAGTGAGTTTTTCCTTACCATAAGGGGTCCAACCCTTCCTTCAGATCTTGATTTGGATTCCAGAATAAATAGGCCTATAAGATATAAGGTTGAGGGATAAAATAACCCACATAAGGAGAAAACGTAGTGATAAGTTAGGTAAAGAAGTGGAAAAAGGAAATAAGGTTCTATGATAAATATGGGGAAATAGAGTAATTTCAACCAAAAATATCAAGAAGGTTTGGCCACATGGGTTGGCCAAACCATGTGCAAACCATGCCCATTTCACTACTATTTGAGGAACATGACATGGTTAGGTTCATAGTTTTACATTCCATGTGGAAATGCTAAAAATATCCTCTTTCCAAAACATCTAATTAACCACACGACCATGTGCAGTAGGTCACATGGGTGTACACACACCATGATGCCCAGTTTTTTCTTCCAATTTCAAGGATCCGAGCCCCGAACAAGCCCCAACGCACCTGTGACCTCCTTATCTTGATTGTAAATCTTTATTATGGCCAATCAATGTATTCAAATTGAAAAACATATGATCCATGCATTTTTTGAAAATATGGGTTGTTACGCCTATTATATTATTTTGAATCAATTAGCTAGACTAATTTCATGTAACAAATACTCATTTTAGTCCAAAAGAACCTTCTTGTTACCACCTTTTATCACAAAAACTGGAATCATCCACCCTAGGGTGATTCTCATTTTCAACTACTACATTATTCGAAACCATTCCCTAATCCTTTGTGTGAAAACCTTCTATAATCTACCATCACACATACTCGGAGGTTGCACATATATCATTACTAACAATGTTATAAATGGATTTATACAAAAGATACACACCCAAACCATACTAATTTATCTTCAAAGAGATCATGATACCCAAGGGAAAAAATCATCCCATTTATCTCTCTCAAATTCATTAGGTACACCCAAGATAAATATTCACCCTCCAGACGCAACATCCTATTTTTTTAAAATAAAGTTATTTTTGATAGCGTATATGATAGAAATCATCTGACATAAATGACATGTGAAATATATTATGTTAATATTGCCATTATAATCTATCTATTAATTTCTTTTCTACAAAAAGTTAATTTTTTTAAAAAATATGTTTTTTCTAAAAAAACATTATTTTTTCTAAAAGGTTGTGTCGCCTCATTTTGTGTATTTATGTTGAAAATAATTTTTTATCACTTTTAGAAAATGTATTTCAAAGAAAAAACAACATTCCTTAAACCATAAATTTAAAATTATCTTAGAGTTAAATATTTTTAATTTTATAAAATGATTGATTTTTTGATTAAGAGTGAAATATCCATATTGGAATTAAAACTAGAAGTTTCGTTTAAATAATTTAAAATGTAATTTTTTAATACTTTTTAAAATTAAAATTATTAAAATTATATTATTATTAATACAATTTATCTCATTCTAATCAATTTTATGTTTAATTCATATATATAATCGTTTTATTCTTATGAAATCATTTTCATTGGAAAACCACATTTCTACCGCTCTTCTGTGTTTAACCTTAATTTATACTCTCCCACTTCGATGAATTGAATTTGATAAAATATATTCCAAATTTTAAATCATAATAATAAATATTTGGTAAAATGTTTAACATATTTTTTTAATTAATAGTATAAATATTAAAAAATAATTACTATGGTTAAGTTATAATAGGATTTTGTGCGTTACATAAAACCATGTTAGATTTAATTTGACACACACATAGGAAATTTATTTTAGAAATATAATTTCATATTTATAATCATTGATTCAAAATTATATAATGAATTTATTTTATTTTTAGTATTAATGGAAAATTTTAATATGAAATCAAAAAATATATATATATATATAATGATGTAAAATAAAATAGAAAAAATAAGTAAACTTATAGTATAAGTAAATAATAAAATTTATATTATGTTTCATTTAATGTACTGGAACCTTCGATTGAAATTAAATTCCCAAAATTATATTTTGTATTAATTTTGGAGGAACATGGGTAATGAGTGACTTCATATTGTTTAATAGTTTATGATATTAATAAAAATTATCATTATCCCCAATTCTAAAAGGGACCCTTCTAACCTTACTTTTTCATACATAATACTAAATATAGCACATCAAAACCTTGAAAAAATATTATTCCAAAATTTTTATCCACTTTCCTTATCTTCTGGTATTTCAGATATACCAACCCTATGGTGCTTATTGAGTGATCCAAAGGGGGTTTCTCTAAGATAGGGTAATTATCTCCACTAAGATGTTTATTTTTTACTCTTTATATATGAACCATAATTTATGTATTAATAATTATAATATTATAATTTTTTTTATAAAATGTACTAATTTATTATTATGTTTATTTAACAACCTATATCCATCTCGTTTTACAAAAAATTGGAAATGAACCCATCCATTGTGTGTATAGTGGACTAATGCCTCACGAACCAACATAATTCATTTTCCATAACCAACCCATGGATGGATATAATGATGGATTTAATATATATATATTTTATAAAATAAATATATTTCTTTAATTAAAGTTTAAGATTTACCATCTTACCTTCCAATCCCTTGGAAATGATATTGTCACTTATGCGTACGTGTGGACTATAGCATCCATGGCTAATAACATTTATTTTTCATTTATTTTTTACATGGACTTTAATATGGAATGATTTGATGAAAATATAATATTTTAATATTGAATAATTATTATATAATTGTTAATTATTAATTAAATTTTTTTTCATCCATCTGAAAATGAAAACAATATTCATGTGTACGTACGACCTACCATCTCCAGGAATGGTGTAACTCATTTTTCTATCTCTAATCTATAAGGACAATTATAAATACATAAATTATGAATATATATGATATATATATCATGATTAACATCTAATAGAATATGGAAGCATGATCAAATTTCACGGACCAAACCTTCCAAACAAAAGAATACATGAAAAATGAAACAGTAATTATCGAGAATAATTATTTTAACAAAGAATTATACAGAATCATGTGATAGGAGATTATAAGTTAATAATATAATGTGTGATATATATAATTAAATATTTATAGATGTTTAATAAAGTTATATTAGTTATATAGTAAGTTCAAACATGTACAGAAGAATTTTTATTTGAGGTAAGGGCCACTCAACTCATTTTAACTACCATGCGACACATTAAATATTCAACACATATTAACTTAATGTGGTTTATATGTTTCTCCATATATATTTTATATAATGATTATGTTTTTTATTCATGTAATTTAATGATTTATTTGAATATATTCATTTTATGGGGTTTATGATTCAATAGTTCCCAAAGTTGTAACATTTTTATTCACAATCTTGTCATTATTTAAGATTTTTTTATCATTTGTTATCCATTGGGGGAATTATTTTATATTATTATCTTAGAACCAACATATATTATTCTCATATGATTATTAATTTAATTATAATGTATTCATATTATTTTCCTTTACCTAGTAAATAAAGTGACTAAGGAAAATATTTTAATAAATTCTATCATTATTTATCCTTTCAGACGTAATGATTTCTCTTCCATGTCCTTATTTTTGAAAAAAAATTAAATGTGGATACTAATATTAAATAAATGTTAAAAATATTTTTTTCCAAAGCTTTATTTTTTTGAAAATATTTTAAATGTAATCATTCGTTAGTTATTCTAAGTAGATGGTTATTAAATTTTGACAAAAGTGTCAAAGAATATTTTGTTTTAACATACTCACGAAGACATGAATTTCCCAAAATATTATGTAATATTTTTAGTTAAATAAATTCAAGGTGAAAAGGTTATTTTTCTCAGGAATGTTTTAATGACATTTTTGTTGTATTTTTATTCATCTACAACAACCAGAAAAATGTAATTATTATATAGTAGTGATATATTATAGTGATACCATAATTATTTTTTATCTGGATGTTTTATGATCATTTTCAATGATAATGTACTATTTTGATTCCATTATCCATATTACTCAGGATGGTTTATGGTAATGTTTATTTATTGGGTGTATTACTAATATTTTCTAAACAATTTTTACAATAATATTTTTTTGTTGACTATTTTTCAAAAAGATCATATGAGGAATTCATTGAACCTAGTATGTGATGAGATCGGCCTCCTATATCCCCTCAATGAATCAGTAGGACTAATGAGAAAATCTAGCTTGGGTATTTAGACATTGAATTTCCCATTGATGTAACATGTCTTGGAATAATACATTGACATTATGTTTATGGTTTAAAAAATTAGTCATTCACTCATTATGATGTTATTTACTGATGTACATGTGATTATCTAATAAGTTATGATACCCATGAATAAGTTTCATGCCCATGTGATTATTTTTATGGCACTATTCGACCATCATTTATTATATACACATGATTAATCCTGACAAAATTCTTAATTAGATATTCATTATTTAAGTTAACATATTTATTATTACTTATGTATTTATGATGTATTTTGTTGTATTCATACCATTAATAAGCATCGAGGGTCACCCTTTCTTATGTTTTATTTCCCAAAGATTATTGTAAAGCTATAATCTTTCATATATAGAGATTTTTATGAAGAGTGTTTTGGTATTTTCAATGAAATTTCTATTTTTTATTATATGCTTTCAAATATAACATGAAATTATATTATGTGCATAGTTTCTATATAATACTTAACTATTTGATCCTTCAGGATGAAATCATTTGTATCTAACAGCAGTGTAATGAGATAGACACTAACTCTGGGTTACTAGGGCTGGGGAATTTACAATAGAACAACTCTAAAAAACCCAAACATACACGTACATTAATTGATATAGTTTAATCAAATTCAACTACAACCTTCCTCTCAATACATACCATTTGAGGGAGATACTATTAACTCAATACTATACTCATTAGTCCATTCCAAATCACTTTACAAGCTAGAAACAATACATAGCTCTATTTAAGGGTTTACCCACTTGTGAGTCCATAACTCATTCCCATGTGGTTCATCACAAACCACTCAAGGCTCATAACATGATTGTGTATAATATAACACAGGTATAGTAAAATTGTAAGGACATTCTCTATATATAATTATATGATATATCAATGTTCAGTGTTGTGATATTAATATTTATTTTTATTTATTTCAAAACTTTATAATAATTTATAGATTTTTTACATTATAAAATGTTAACAATATAAAAAATATATATTTAGTTTATAAAAGTTAATAAATTTATTTTAAATTACGAATGTCCTATAATTGTAGTGTTTAAAATATTTTTTAAATCTTTAATAAAATAATAAATCATTTATATTATTTATATATGACATTAAAAAAATCCTTTTTATTAAATATACATTAATATTTTAGGTTATACTGAAATTGTTTTGGATGACTTTATGTTTCTTTAAAGTATATATTTTAAATATAATTAAATTAAAATTCAATTATTTTAAATAATTTAAATTTTTCATGTTATCGAAAATGTATCGTTCATATGAATCATTATATAAAACGTAAAGGGTCTTTGTTTGACAATAATAATTTTTTTTAAAGAATACAAACAAGTAATTAATAATTAAAAATATTCATTTATATTTGTTATATATGTAATTTCTTTTGTATGGGTATTTATGGAAGGTTCATATTTTTTATATTATTTAATTATGTAAATTCACATTTATGTTAATTTATCAATTATTTTACATCTAAATTATGAAGTGTTCATAATTTTAGATAAACTTTTATGAAATTCATATTCATTTCTTTCTGAGTTTTAATTAATTTTAATATATGCATAGTTTATATATATAAATATTATTATGATTTATCTAATATTTTTATTTTTCTATTGATAAAATTTTATACCACTCATTTTAAGAGATTTATTCTTGTTATTATATAAGATTTAATTTAATCTAATTAAGATTAATATTTTTTATTTTATATTATAAAGAAAAATAATTCAATTTATTCATACATATTGATAATTAAAATAATTTCTGAAATATTAAACCTATAATTTGTATTAATCTATGAGTAGTGGAGTTTTGGGCCATATCGTTCATGGTATTGGTGGTATAGATTCATTTTACAAAATCATGGGTTGATTATTTTTAATTACACACTTGATCATAAGTAATAATTGAGATTCTTATGATTTTAATCATAGGAATTAAAGGATTTTCACATAAAATTTTCATATGATTCACTGGACTATGTTATTAAATATTTTAAATAAATATTTCATTATGAATATAGAATGAAAATAAATTGTTATATACTCTGTATGCATTAATATGATAATAAAATTTCAATACTTATGGGGAAAATAAAAAATCATTTAATACATGGATATATATAGGGATTTCTAGAGATACATAATTAAAATAAATAATGATTACTTTATAATACTTTTAATTTACTATGGTTTTGGATTCCATTAAAAGAGATAGCTTATTATGAACTCTATCATTCAAATTAGTTGGCCATTAAATTGATAAATGTTTCACATATAGAATGATATTTTTATATATTTATTTTGGTATTTACTTACCCTGGATTTTATTTTGGGTTTTTAAGTGAAATTTCGATATTTTTTTTACATTTCTCTATCTTTAGGGTAAATGCGCATTGTTCAGTGAACTGTGTAGTTATTATGAAATGTGTATAGGGAAAAGAAGTATAGTACACATAGTAATATCATGATTTATTGGACCATAAAATGATAGTGTGTAGAGGGTTGAGGTATTGGAGTCTATATGTGAAGAGAATATTCTAGACAGATTTTGTAACTCATTAAAAATGTATTTTTAGAAATTTTGGTTATGGTTTTAAGAGAGAATTCCATAATTAATCTTCTAATTTATTATATAATACTCCCATAAAATTTCCATCAATATTCCCCCTCACCTCTTTATTGAAGTGTGATTATTCAATTAAGCTTCATATAACATACTCCTCACCTCTTTATCTTTCATTTTATTCATTATTTATTACTGTTACTCCCTACCCATAGACATGGAAGATTGGGTTTTATTTTTGAATGATTTTATTCAAGGTTTTTCTAATTTTATGTATCAATATTAATATATAAGGATTATATGTTCTTCATCATTAACGATTAATTCATATACAATTTATCTACATCAAAAACAATTGGTGGATCTATGCATTTCAATTTAAATTTTGAACCACAAGTTCATTCATCATCTTAATCAATGTGTTTAATGAAATGAGATGTTATAATATTTTTTAATTTCAATTTTTTGGTGTTATAAAGGTGTATTTTTATGTACCTTAAAATCCATTTACCCCATTATCTTAAACAATATAGATATAGTTTCAATGGTAAAAATGCACACCATGTGTTTGTTAATATTTCAATAGTCTATTTTGATGATTTAATTAAAGGTTTCTTTTAAGAAATAATTTTGTGTGACTTATATTTAATTTTAATCATGTTTTAATAAATTTTTTATTGAATAATGAACATGTTTTTCAATTCAAAACTGACTTATACTATTAATAAAAATCATCTGTTTTCACATATTTTACACGTTTTCTAAATTATTTATTTATATTTTTAAAAAAATAAATTCATTTAATTTATTATTTATTTTCATGATTATTTAATTGGATGGTTTAATTTAGGAATCTTCAATGCATGATCATTGTATTCAACCCTTTAAGGCACACCCCCGATTTTTTATTTACATTCATGATAGTATTTAATTATGATATATAATGATTTTGAATAAATAATATCATTTTTCAGTTATCAATTCTTTCATAATAAGGGCAATGCTTCACTAATTGGAAAACGTAGGTGATATATGAGTTTCTGTGATTTGTTAGTAGATGTTATGTATTGAGTTTACTTATGTCATTTTGATAACTCACCTTCGATTAAGTCATGGGAAAACATCGGTAACTTGGTAGGAGTTCTAGGGTCATGTATTTCACTAGTGAATTATCACAGTATGGATAGTGTCCTAAATTTAGGACTTTAATTTTATTTAGGGATTTCACCTATCAGTAATGACCATAGGGTAAAATTTAATGTTCTTGTAACCCATCAAGTTTTTATAGACCATTTTTGAATAAATTAAATTTTCATTTAGGTCATTCAATTCGCTAAGTCAAACATTACTTTCACATTTCATGGAATTGGTTTATTTTAAATAGAACATCAACTTTGAGTATGTTACGTTGAACCTTGACTTAGTGTACATTACACGCAATAATGATGTTTCAATGAAACATGGTTTTTTATTATAATTATTTAAATAAGATAATTATATTCCATTCATTAAACATAGTAATATCATTAGTAATAACTACATTTCTAATATTTTTTAAATTTATTTATTTTAATATAACATATTGATATTAAATGATATTATTTTTTGTATAATCCATTTATGTTTAAGAAATATCATTTTCTATAATAAAATTATTTTTATGATCTTCGGTTAAAAATAATAAAATTAATTTTAGACACATTTAGAAATTTAATTTTACAAAATAAACTATATTTTTAAATTTATAATATTAGAATAATATTAGGTAGATTTTTTTGTGATTTTTCTGAGAAACATCAATTTTTGGATGAATCGTGGAAAACACTATATTTTAATTCTATACTGCCATATAATTTATTTATAAGGTAAGATTATATTTTAAATATGTTTTAAAGTTTAATATATAAATATTTCTATAAATTAATTCAATTTCGGTAATCTCATCCAATTTCACAATGAAATTGGATATAAAAATATAGCAAACTATTGATCATTTTTACTTTAAAAACCCTTATTATCGACCCATCTAAAAAATCAATTTTAAATTAATTTCCCTTATAAATGTGTATGGAATCTGGAAAAATCGATTAAATATTTGGAATCACCATAATTTAAAATTTAAAATTTATTAAATATAGTTGTCTCCAAAAATATTATTAAGAGTAAAAAAATTAGTTTCGCCGATTAAGGTAAAACTATGATTATCTATGAACTAATCCATAAATTTAAGACCTAAATATGACATATAAAATTTTAAAACACTAATTTTATGGCCATTATTCATAAATAAACCTTCCATTATTGAGTTGTTTTGGTTTGGTAAGACTTTTATTAGGTAAAAATGTGGGTACACCCAACTTTTTTCCTAAAATACCAAGTGAGGCCTTTTCATTCCCTATAAAATGAAACAACCTCTACCACATATTAATACCTCTAAAACCAATTATGTTCAAAAAAATTATTCCCAATAAATTTCATAAAAAACCCCCCTTCCTCCTTGAATCCATCACTTTTACAGATGCAAATCCATGGAATCCTTTTGGCACAAACCAGAAGGAATAACCCAATCAAGTTGCAATTTATTCTCACATGGCATTTATTTTATTATTCATTATCCACCTCAAAAACCTTATTCTTTCAATTATTTTATAACAACACCAATCCATTATATATAATATGATTTTATATTATATTATTTGAACCTAAAATTACACACACGTCCATCTAATGGATAATTATCATATTGTCCACGTGCATAGTGAACTAATACCTCACTAAATGATGATTGATCAATTTTCATCACTTCCTCTCATGGAGGATATTATGATGGACACACTATTTATATATGTTATATATTATACTTATTAATTATTTAAGCTTTTCATTCTGTTAAACACACAGTTATTTTAAACATTCTATTTGGTGTTAATATGAAAATTTCATTTGAAGAATTGTGGACTTATGTCCCCTCAATGTAATATGATTCATTCATTCACTACATGTATGGTATTAAAGAGTCTTTTAGTAAACATATAAGTCAAATATGATATTATTAATCTATTATAAAGATGATATATATACATATATATACATATATATGATTCACTTTATTTTCTTCATCATGAAAATTTAAGTGAAATAACGTTCATGCATATGTATGACCTATCGTCTTAATGTACTATGTATTCTGGTTTATACTTATATATATTCTATAGATTATTATAATTCACATATAATTTATATATGTGATATTTATACCATGGTTTAAATTCTACAAATCATAATATAATGTATAAATATTAATAAATAACAAATAAATAAAAATACAATGAATAAATTAAATATTAACCAATGTGAAACATTAACACAATATTATTCATAAAAAGGTAACACAAGGACATAATAAAACTATATATGTTAATATATATATATAAGAATATGGTTCTATAAAATATTTAGAATAAAGTTTTATTTATTATAAATGTTTTTTGAAATTGTACGTCAAGAGTCAAGATACAAGGTAATAGAATATCATCTCAATATTATTTTTATGAGATGCATTCCTTAATC
This sequence comes from Viscum album, assembly GCA_963277665.1. NCBI lineage: Eukaryota > Viridiplantae > Streptophyta > Magnoliopsida > Santalales > Viscaceae > Viscum > Viscum album. The sequence continues at coordinate 2,014,106,554 of OY728130.1, read as the reverse complement.
ACCACTCACTTATTTTGTGTGGTGTATGTAATTCCTATTATTTTTTTATATTTGTATTATAGTTAAATTTTTTGTTATTAACGTATCCATTTTATGAACTTTATTTCATGGGGTTTAATTTTTACAAGTTACCAAATCGGTAAAATAGTTTTGTCTCAATTTGTTTCCTTTGAGAATTTTGTTTTTTATGATCCTATATTAATTTCTGAGGTGTATATACATACAATTTACATTTTATGTCATGAAAATACTTTTTTGGATATTTTAGTATTCATGTATTTTCCATTTCAATACTTGGATCGTATGATCCCAAGTAACCATGTGTTAAGAGTTTATTGAATCAATCTCATTGCTTTTGGATATTGTTAATGATTATGATTATGTGAGGAAAAATTACAACTATATATCAAGAACACTCAAGAGTTTATTTCTTTTGTAATTATTCAAGATATATCCAAGTATTACTACTATTTTTCACTCATTGGTTCTTAATAAATGATATATATAAAATCTATTCATCTCTCTCCTGATTCAGATATCTATTGTATTGAAGAACCATGTTTTGAAAAATGAATTCAAAAATAATTTCCAAAACTATTTAAAAAATGCTGTCAAAATATTTTTGAAACCTATTTTCATTGAAAAATTAATTTTAAAATGCTTTAATGTTTTCAATCTTTCCTGTATATGTTTTCAAATATATTTTTGAATAAAAATGTTTTCAAATAAATTTTATGTTTTAAAATGTTTTTCAATAAAAGAATGATATTTTCCTAAAGAAATATTTCAAGTGATCATTTAAAGAATATTTCCCATCTATGATAAAATCCATTAAAATTAATAACGAACTTCTTAGGAAATTATTCAATGTTTCAAATGATACTCTTTCATTGAATTAATTATTTCATTATGGAATGATATTGATGATGCATGTTACTCTTTCTTGGGTTATATGATTTTTAAACCCATTACTCATTCACATGTTATATGATTTAGAAATCCCTTTCTTTTCATGAGATATTTTAACAATGAAATTATTATGAAACCTTTATATTTCAACATGGTTATATGTGATTACATGTTTACAATACCCATTTTATTTCATGATTTATGATATGAAAATTATTATATTATGGTACATATATGTATGATTTTATTATGATATGGGTGGGACCTATATCAGCTTTCAATAAACTAGGTAAGTATTTAAATTTCTGTAAGATAGACTAAGTCAGTTATTGGAATGAACCCTGACTACTAATATGGCCATGGGAGTAAACCATGAATACCAATATTGTATGGGGAGTGACCAAATCCTATAATGATGGACATGTGAGTGAACCATGTCAACCAAGATGGTATGTAGAGTGAAATTATGCTTCTAAGATGATCATGGGACTGAACCATGAATACAAAGATGCTATGAGCAGTGAACTCAATCTACTAATATTTCCATGGGAGTGAAAAATGACTACCAAGATGGTATGGGGATTGTTCACATAATACAAATATGTTCTTGGAAATGATACCTTGGCTACTATGGAAATAATATCATATTCTTTTGTGTCTACCAAAATTCCATGTTTCATTTCTTTATTTTGATTTCTGGGAATATATTCATTATTTCATCATGAATCATGACTTGAATAAATTCCATGATTTATTCCATGATCCAGGTATATAATATTTTATTTAGAGGGTATGATATTCAATTTTCAGGATTATGTTTTCATATCCATATACTCATGATAATTCTTCCATATATCCCATATTTACCCTTACTAAGAATTTTAACTCACCCCCTTTTACATTTCCTTCCCCTGGTGATGAAGATATGAATTATGTTTGATGTGTTTGAGAAGGGTCCCAAAAAATACAAACCTATTTGGATATAATGTAGCTCAAATATGTATCAATTATCTTGTTTTCATGTTTCCAATGTAGCTAGACTATTATATTCTTCCTAGGTTGTTTTTGGATTGTTTTATGTATTCCAAAAAATTCATGTAGTGATAAATTATGTCACATTTTATTTGTTATAGTTGGTATCATATGAATGTTTTAGATAAACTATGTAAAATATAATGATAAAACCTTACTGATAACCCTGATCACTTTTCTATAGATAATTCTAAGGATAAAAAATAATATTTGATGGATAGGGTGAGTGGTTCCTTAGAAATACTTTCCTCTATAGATATTATAATTGGATTGGGATTTAGAATAAATATACTTAGTGATATAGTATATAAAAATATGTTCGAGGCCTGACTTATGGTAATATGGTACATGAAAAGAGGCCTTTCTGAACACAAGGTTTGGTACTCATGGGGGATATGCTTTGGAAATTAAAAAATATACAAAAACCACCATGAAGGAATTAAAAATAGGTTGTCTATAAATAAACAATGATAATCCTATTTTGACATATATTAAAGATTTATTCATGATTTTGATATCCTATAAGTGATTTATCATTATTATGTGGCTCCTCACTATGATAACTCTTTCTTACTGTATGTTTTTTGGTTTTAGTCAATGGATGGATAATAAAGGAATCACATTAATGGTGTTTGAGAAAGACAATGCCATGATTTTTCTCCTGATCAATCTAATTTTATGTGATATAAAATGAGAAATCCTCATTTTATGTTGACACATATTTCACAAGATATGAATCATTTTGGACTTCCAAAAATGAAAAGGGGGAGAAAAATTCTATTGAGTCTCCCATGATCCAAAATACACTGTCTTTCAGGGGTTCTTCTATTGCAATGGTTGCTGAACAGTGGATCAGTATTTCTGAAAAGATATTCTCCATTATCTTGTGTTCAGATAATGGGAAATTTATTCAAGATGTATATCAGTTAGAAGGAAAATCAGACAAGTGGTAGACTATAATCAGGTATTCAAGGCAAATGATGATAACGAATCCAAGGAATGGATGAGATCAAAAACATATTTCTCAAAAAGTAATTTCCATCAATTATTCATACCATGATTGATAAAGGGTTCCTTGAGTTGAAGTAAAGAGATGATGAATTGGTTTGTACTTATGAAGCTAATTTCACGAGACTTATGAGGTCACATCAAGAAATATCATCCAACCCAAATATAAAGTTGATAGGACATTTAGTGCCATAATTCCTAGTATAAAAAGGGTGCTGGATGTAAGATATGTTAAAAGATACAAAGAGATTATGTGTCGTGAAATTATGGATAAAATGGTGTTTGGAGTCATGTATCAAACTCGTGGTTTTGATAAGAAGGGAATGATGGAGTTTAAAGTAAAATCTAGAAACTATATAGAGAGAAAGACAAGCATACCTTTATGCCCTAATTATTTGGAGAAGTATGAAGGATTTTGATTAAATGGGTCTAATAAATGTTTTAATAGTGTAAGGGATGGCCATCAAGAATTTGATTACTAATGTGATTGGAAGAAGTTCGCTAACATTTTGAGTGTGGAAAACCAACACATAATGAACCTCCCACGATTCAGTGTTGGATGTCTATGGAGAACATGAATTATACTGACCACTACCTACACCTAAGGGCTGGTGATGATGATCAACATTAGTTCCATTTTATGCTGAGGTACATGGGTAAATCTCAGGTAATCACTATTTTTGATGAGGAGTGAGATAACGATTTGATAAAAGGTACACTTACCATCCTCTATAGAATTGATAATGTCATATTTTATTCTAGATCTACCATTGTTTAATATCTAATTAATATTCTAAGGGTGATAAGATTTGACTAAACCAATTAGATGTTGAATCAATAGTGCAAGCTCTATATGTATGATGATTTCATCCCATGTCTATGAATCCTTTTTAGTTCAAGTTTGTGGTAATTTATTCAATGAAATATTTTCATTCTTATTTTGGTTGTATTTGAAGTCATCATAGGCATGGATTAGATTTCTCATTATAAATCCCATATCAATTTTCGAGGAATGGATGTTACTTTTCATATTTAAAAACCTCTTATGATCATCTATACATGTGATGATAAGTATGAAATTCATGTGGATATTACTTCTACTATATGTGTTTTAATTCCCATTGAAAATGGTTGTTTATCTCAAATTGTTGGGGATAAAATAGACATTGATGATATGCCTATTTTTCCGGATTTTTTTTGATGTCTCTCTAGATGAGTTTCCTAGTCCTACACAAAAAACTAGATGTTTAGTTCTTTATAGAACTCATTTTTTGTTTCACCAAATTTCAAATACTTCTTATATAATCGATTCAATTGAATTGTAGGAATTATAGGAGAAACTCCAAGAAAACCTTGACAATGGATTCATTCAGCCAAGTGTGTCACCTTAGGGTGCATCAATAATTTTTTTGAAAACGAAATATAGATCAATGGAACTCTACATTGATTATTGAGAGTTGAACACTATCAAAATCAAGAATGAGTATCCTCTTCCCTGTATTTAGTACTTGTTCGATTAACTATGTGGAGCTATATAAGTTTCCAATATTGAAATTCATTCTATATGTCATCAACTAAGGGTGAATAAAGAGGATATACCTAACAAAAAATTCCATACAAGGAATCAAAAATATGAATATATAGTGATTCATTTTGGTCATACTAATTCCCTACTATCTTAATGGATTTAATGAATATTATATTTAGTGATTAATTCAATATATTTATTTAGTATTTCAAGATTATATTTTTATCTATTCAAAGACCATGAAATATCATAAATAGAAATTAGGAACTATACTAAGAACCATATGGAAGGAGATGATATATTAATAATTAAAAAATGGTTAATTTTGGCTACAAAAGTATTATTTTTTTGAAACATAATCTCAATAGAAGGTGAAAATGCAGATCCATTAAAGAGGGAGGCTATTGAATGCTTTATTAGAATAACCCCAGTGAATAAAATCCAAATGATTATAGGTTTAGCTGGATACTATCAATGGATTGTGGATAATTTATCATTACTAACTAACCCTCTATCCATGTTAACTCGCAAGGGTGTAAAGTTCCCCAGAATAGATTATTGTGAGGAAAAATTCAAAGAACAGAAGAGGAGGTTAGTAAGTGCGCTTGTTATTTCATTACCAAAAATCGGATAATGAATTTTAATATATAGTGATACAACCAATAAGAGATTGTTATTTTTTCTTATGTATAATAGCATGGTTATTTTTAATGCCTCAAAATATTTAAATATTAATGATAAAAATTTCACAACTCATGATTTGAATTCCATAATGGGTATTTTTTCATTAATGACATAGAGGAATTATCATTATAGTTAAAAGTGTGATATATATTCTGATCATAAAATCCTGAAATAAATATTCACTAAGAAGGAGTCAATCATGAGTTAGAGAATATGGTTGGGATGATAAAGGATTATGAATTTTTAATACATTAATACCCTTAGAAAGTGAAGAGGGTGGATAATGCTTTGATTTGGAAGGATCATACTAGCTTAGACATGATGAGGATCACAAAAGAACCAATATTTAAGGATTTGATAAGGATATCTCAAGAAATTAAAGGATAACAGAAATTTTTTTATATTTATGAAATAAATGTTCAACCCACTATCAATGTGAATATTAAGTAGGTGTAGAAGGAATATGAAGAGATGAAGAAGATAGATAAAAATGTTTTTTAGATTAACCATGATTTGGGTGGAATGATAAGGATTAAGAACCACACATGTATTCCTTCCATACTATATTAGAATAAGGATCTATTGGTGTAATCCCATATTTCATCAATCTCTATTCTACTAGGACATAAAATGATATATAAGGACTTGAAATAATACTTCTAGTGGTATAAAATGAATAGGGATATTTAAGATTTCGTGTCTTGGTGCTTGGTATGCCAACAAGTTATGTCTTTAAGAAAAATGTCAAAGTAGGTGTTGCATCCATTACCCATATCAAAATTTAAAGGGAGAACATCACTAGGGAATTTTTCATTAGACTATGAAAAAACTATAAAGTGTTTAATTATATATGGGTGGTAGTCGATCACATTACTCTATCAACACACTTCATCTTTATTTGAGAAAATATCTCTCTAGATTTTATTTTTAGTATATACATAAATGATGTGGTAAGGTTGCATGGAGTACCTTATTTTCTTATATTGGATTAAGATTCTTGGTTTATTTAAAAATTATAGAGATGTATTCACATATCACTTGATAAAGAACTGGGTTTCATAACTAATTATCATCCTTAAACAGATGGTCAGTGTGAAAGAACAATTCAAACCATAGAGGATATGTCGAGATCCTATTATATGAATTTAAAAGGTGTTTGGGATCAACACCCTACTCTAGTTGCATATTATTAGAACAATATATTGCACTGATACATTCAGATGAAAAAATATAAACACATTAATGGGTAGAAATTTAAATCACCAATGTGTTGGGATAATGTTAGAGAAATAATTCTATAGGGACCTGATATTTCTGATAAGGTGATTAAGAATCATAGAACCAATAAAAAACATAATATGGTAACTCAAAGATGGAAGAAAAAGAACACAGATAACCATCAATGTGATATAGAGTTTGAATATGGTGAAAAAGAGTTTCTATAATTTTCACCTTAGAAGAACGTTATGAGATTCACGATGAAAGGGAAACTAATCCATATGTATATCAGCCCCTTCGATATTCTTGATCATATTTCGATGATATCCTATCATTTGGATCTTCCTCCAAATCACTATCATGCCCATGATGTGGTCCATGTATCTCTCATGAGGAAGTATATACCACACCGTTTACATGTACTAAATATATAGGTCATACCACTTGAGAAGGATTTTTCGAACAAATAACTATTATCTAAAATTGTGGGCCGATCAGATGAGGTTCTATAAAAAAAGACCACTCACCTAGTAATAGTTTTGTGGAGAAATCACCAATTATATGAATCTATGTGGGATCTTTAGGATATTATGATATATAATTGTCCTTATATTTTTACCTAAGTGGAAAATTTTGATTGAAAAATTCTTTTAAGTGTGGTGGAATGAAATACCCTGATTTTTTATGGACCATTATTTCTAATAAATTAAATTTTACTTTATGTGTTGCAATGAATTAATTTATATATTAAATTCAAATGGAACATACTTGCCATTAGTTAAAATGAACATCTACATGGAATATTTTTCAAAAAACATTTACTTAGCATGCGTTACACACAACACCGATGTTTCTATAATTCTTCATTTTATTGTTGTAATTATTTAAATAAGATAATTATAACATAGTTGTTAAAATTAGTAATATGAATAATACAAACTTATTTTCAATTATTTTATATAATATTTTTATATAAATAAAACACATTGATAATGACTGATTTTTTTGGTGAAGTCTTTTAATGTTTAAAAAATAATTTTTATCGAATAAACTGCTTTTGATGTCCCTTAGTGAAAAATATTATATTTAATTTTATTTAAAATTTAATATTTAATTTGGTAAAATAAAAATAATATTTGAATTTATAATGTATAAATTACATTAGGGTGAATAGTTTTTATTTTTTTGAGAATCTTTAATTTTGTATGAATAAGGAAAACTTCAATATTTTAATTCTAAACAGATTTTTCATCTAATTTTTTAATAGGGATAAATTATATTTTAAATTTTTTTAATGTTTAATTAGATAATAATTTTATCAATTATTTAAATATTTTAAATTGTAAACAATTTCACATTAAAATTGAACATAAAAAATATGCAAGCTTTTAATTATTTTACGTTAAAAACATGCACTGTCAACAGGAATGCAGGTTTAATTTCAAGTTAATATTTTTCTCTAGAAAAATTTATAAAATATTTGAAATAATTATAATTTCTAATTTCTAATTAGTTAAAATTATTTTTTTAACAATAATATTATTGAAAGTAACTATAATTATTTACATCAATTAAGGTAAAATTAAGCTTAACAAAGCACTAAACCTTAAATTTAAGAACAAAATCAAATTAGAAACATGTCCATTGCCTATTTAATTTCCATTATTCAGACATAAACCTTCCATTTTAGGTTTTTTGGGTTTTTTTTGATATTTTTAGGTAATAAACATGGGTACACCACACTTGTTTTCAAAAAATCCATGTGAGTCGTTATCCTTCCTTATAAAAGGCCACCACCTCTGTTACTTATTCACACCAATCAAAACTATTATGTTCCTCCAATGCCTACCCAAAAATATTCAATAAAATACTACCCTCCTCCTAGAAACCTTCAATTAGGCATATGGAAATCCAAGTAAACCTTGTGGCATAATCCATAAGAGTTACCCGAGAAAGAGGTAACGTCTCCTATAAAGTGCTTTATTTTATTTTCTTTCTCCACCCCTCCACATTATTTTTTGTATTCTTGTATAAAAAATAGTATTATCAATTTACATGGATGTTTTTATGGCATGTTTTCAACCTACACAAATACATATGTTCCATTAATTGATAACGAACTTACTATTTATTTGTATGACGAACCGCCGCATCACTAAACCATGATTGTTCAATTTTTTTTACTGCTTATCATGGAAGAAATTGTGAGGGAAAATAGTTTTTATATGTTATACGTTATATATATTATTTATTTAATCTTATTTATTCTTTTTAAAACCCAAAAAAAATTTACTTTCCATTTGGTGTTGATATGCTAATTTCGTTTGAGGAAGTGTAGAGTACCGCCCTCTCAAAGAGATATGATTCGTTCATACACAACATGGATTATATTAATTAATTTTTTGATTAATATATATAAAATATGTGATATCATAAATCTACTTTGACAATATATATATATATATACATATATGTCTTTTACATTATTTCATTCGTCATGACAATTAAATAGAAATTGTGTGCATGTGTACGTATGACCTATCATCTACAAGAAAAGTGTATTATATATTATACTAAAATAGATTATACAGATTATTATAATACAAATATAATTCTTATAAATGAAAATTATACCATGGTTTAAATTCTATAAATCATGAGATAAAGTATAAATACCAAATATATAACAAATTATTACACATGTAAAGACTAATGGGAATGTTACCCAAAGTGAAATCATATCAGAGGATTATTAAAAAGAGGGAAATATAAGGTCATGATAAAACCATGTATGGTATTATATATAATAATATGGTTATATAAAATATTTATTACAAATTTATATTTATTATATAGGTTTTTATATTGAGTACCATGAGAGCCAAGATAAAAGGTAAGGGAATTTCATCTCACTTTTATTTATATGAGTTAGATTCCTTAATCACCTATCACATATTTTATGTGGTTTACATACCACACATTATGTTATTCTATGTATTATAGTTAGATGTTTGGGTATTCACATATCCATTTTAATACCTTTATTTCCTGGTGTTATTGTCTCAAAATTTACATATTAGGTAAAATAGTTTTGTCTCAATTTACATTATTTGATTCTTGTGTTTTCTTATACACCTAAAATAATTTTCAAGGTTTCTATAATTTCATTTGAAATTATATATAAATAAATTATTTCTTTTCATCATATTTTATGATTCATGTAGTTTTATTTCCTTACTTGTAGAGTATGATCACAGCTGACCAAGTGGTAAGGGTTTTCTAAAACAATATCAATGATTTTTGAGATTATTAATGATTATGATTAATTGAGGAAATTTTATGATCCATATCTCAAGAATATTAATGAGTTTCATTATACTCTTGTTATTGAATATATATCCCCATATTAGTACAATTTTTTTACTCAATGGTACATAAGATAATTTTTGATGTTAAATATCACAATCTCACACTTCAGATAGAAATTTATCGTATTAAAAAACATAGTTTTGATAAATTATGTGAAAAATGTTTTTGAAAGAACATTGATTTCGATTTTGAAGGAAAAATTATTTTTCATACATTTCATGGTTATCAATTCTTCCTTTAAAAATTTCTAATTCTATTTTCAAATATCATTTTTTGAAAAAGGTCTTGTGTTCTAAAAATCCTTTTCAATGATGAAAAGATATTTTCCCCATGAATTTTTTTAAAGATATTTCGAAATTATTTCCCATATAAGATAAAATACATTGGTGTTAATTAATCCTTTCTTCTGAAATTATTTATTTTTTATATTAATGTTATTTCTCGGAATGGATTATGTTTTTATGGACTCGTTTTGATGAAATATATATCTCTTTCATGGGTTATATGAATTTGAAACCTTTTTTTTATTTCATGGGTTATATGCATTTGAAACCCACTTCATTTCATGGGATATGATTATGATGGAATATTTATAAAATATATATCCTTCCACAGGATATAATGTGATTACATATTTATAATACCCATTTCAATTCATGGGTTATGATATAATTATTTATGATCTTATGGAACATGTATGTATTATTTAATTACTAGGCAGGTGAGACCTATTTCTACCTCTAATTCATTGGGTAAAGATTTATATCTGATGAGATATACTAAGATGGCATTGGGAATGAACCCTGACTACTAAAATTACTATGGGAGTGAACCATGGAAACCAACATGGTATGAGTAGTGAACTAATTCTACTAAGATGACTATGGGAGTAAACCATGACTACCAAGATGGTATGAGGAAAAAACTCATGCTGCAATGGTGGCCTTGGGAGTTAATCATGATTACCAAGATGGTTCTATGAGTGAACCTATGATACTACGACGACCATGGGAGTGAACCATGACTACCAAGATAGTATGGGGAGTGAACCCATACAACCAATATGGTATTGGAAGCAATATATTGGCCAGTATTGAAATCATATTATATGATTATGTGTCTACCACAATTAGATTTTTTCATACAATGTTTTTATTTTATGCCTTAGGTTCTTTATTTCTTTATGATTGAAGTCTTATGAACTAACAAGATTTATTCCTTGATATATATATATAATTTTTGATTTATTGTTTATGATAATCTATTTTCATGATAATGTTTTCAAACACTTATAATCATGATTATGATTATATGTCTCCCTTTTTACCCATAATTTTCATTTCATCTCAACCCTTTTTACGTTTCATTCCTATGTTTATGAAGATATGTATTATATTGTATGTTTCTTAAATTGGTTATGGAAAAAAAGATACTAGTTAGTGATAATGTAGCTAACTTGTGTACCAGTATTTATATTTTCATGTTTGCAAAGAAACTAGGCTAGTAATTTCTTTATGACTATATTTGTGTAATTTTTTATGTATTCTATAAAAGATATGTAATGTTAATTTATGTGATATCTGTGTTGTCATAGTTTGATAGTTAGATAATCATGTTTCTCCATTAGATGACTTTCATTACCATAGTGGTATATATCATATATAGGTCCCCTCAATGTTACCATGATTATTTTTTGGATTTTTTGGTTGTGGTTATTTTTTTTAACAAATTACTATAATTTATTTATATTTTATATATTTACTAATTTATTATTTATGTTAAATCAATTAATTATCCTTGTTCCGTATACATGATATTAATGAATGTGTGATGATTTTGATTGTTTTCTTAGTTAAATATTTCCTTAAATAACTTATTTCATTTCCATAAAAAAATTTCTTATAATGTAAATGATTAACCTTTACTATATTCTATCTATTTTACCTTTATAGAGTAAACTTTTTATTAAATAAATAAAATTATTTGGTATTTCCAAAATAGATACTTGTCTTGTCTTTCCATAAATAATTTATTATTTTCCTCTAAGGATAATATTTTCAATTTTTTTTAACATTGTATGATAATATAATTAATTTTAAAGAAAATTATGGTTTATTCTCAATCATAATATTTGTTTTATTCTAACTAAAAATAATATTTCGATATGTTTTTTTTTTCAAAATAGAGATTCACTATAATAGTAATAATTTTCATGTAATTTTTTTTAAAAATATATTGGAATTTTATGAGTCTGTGAAAATTGACGACGTGTGATTTTGAGACCCGGTGTCTTCGTAATGAATTTATGAACTTTGTTTCAGGTAGGTTCCGTAAACGTATGAGCGGGTTTTTGTAACTTTGGAACTGGTGCACAAAATTGAAATCCGAGGGCACCGTTGAACTCACAGTTTTGGTGTTCGCTTAAGGAGACCTTCACCTCGACCGTAGTGGCCCATGTGGCTCTGCACCGCCCTCATTGCACCCACGGTCTGCGCCGCCCCACGGCCTCATAGCACTCGCGACCGCTGCCACCCCGTGGCCTCGCAGCACCTATAACCTCTGCCACCATGTGGTATCGATGCACCTACAGCCTCTACCACCCCCAGCCTCGCAGCATCAGCGGCCTCTACCCCCCCCCCCCCCCCCCGTGGCCCCTACGGCTCTGCGGAGCCCTCGCGGCCCCTGCAGACTCTGCCGTCCCATCGCCCCCGCAGCTCTGTGCCGCCCTCATGACCCATGCGGACTCCGCGCCACCCCGATACCACTCCGCCCCGCCCTGGCAGGGTTACCTAGCACGAGGTGGGCTAGACCTAGTGGGCTGGCCCAATCATAGCAGGTTGGTCCGGGTAGACCCAAACCAGGTCAGGATGGGTCGGACCAGACACAGACACACATCGACCCACGTAATCTCTTCTGGCCATAAAATTAGCAGCAGGCGTCCATTTGACGAACCTCTAGAAACACTGGAAACCATAAAGTGAAAAAATCCCATTGTTATATCCTACTAGAGTTTTGGATAATGTTCGGGTACATTCAGGTTGGATCGATCATGAATCCAACAGGGCCCTCCAAACATTTATGCTAAAAACATACATATCGGGCATCCAATTGACGCACCGTATGTTGTGTTGAGACCCCTAAAATGTTTCGGTTTTTTGGGATACATCTTCGGGGGACTTTCTGGCTTTCGATGTATCGACCAATGGATTTTGGAGTGGATACTCCCAGATACAAGTGATCATAATATGGGAACCTTTTAGCTGGCTGTGATGTGAAGAATGAATAACTATCCTATGTGGATCAGCACCTAGTGATCTTGTGTGGGTTAGCACTAATCTATTCTATGTGGGTCATCCCCGAGCAATCCTATGTGGGTCAGCAGCAGACCCTCTTAACAGAGTAAAATGAATTAGTAGTTACATCTAATCATCTCTACTACTATACATATGTTATACCTGGTGTGAGAAAAGTCCTTACCATTGTGGTGATACCTTTGTGGAATTATTCTGTGTGGCGAACATGTGTGGTAATTTCATTTGTGGTAATACATTGGTGGTATTCTTCTATGTGGAATACTTATGTGGTACTTACCTTCAAGGTACTTCTCTCTTTTTGGAATAGTTGAGCTTTGGATTTTAAGTTGGACTCTGTGTTCTCTTCATGAGTGAGATAGGTTTACTTGATAACATAGGTATATGTATGGGATTATACCTATGTATGGTTGTCAGTTGACTACATACTTTGTGGTTTATCCTTTTTTGATTTTCTGAGACCTTGAGGGTCTCAATGACCCTTCTTGAGTATCATTATAATCACCCCTATATGGGATATTCCCGCACATTGTTGTGTTTGGTGTAGATGACAGACAACACTGCTCGAGGATTAGGGTACTAGGACTAGATGGGGCCCAGAGGTGGACCATAAGACATGTTGGTACGCAAAGTAAATGGGTGGACATGGAGTGCTGAGGAGGCTATTTGTACCTACCCTTCAAGTAGGAACCTCATAGGATGACCTAGTTTCTACTTTACTTTTTCTTCAATTGTATTGTTATTCAGTTGTACTTGTACCTTTTCTATTGGGCGTGTATTCCGGACCCTTCTTACTTTTAACACTCTTTTTTCAATACAATTTTACTAGTGTTCGTATCACGTTGTGTGCTTGGTTGTGTCTATTTATAGGTTATAAGGCAATGCCATCCCGATTTTCAGGAATTCACCTTTCGGTGCTAGTCTCCATCCCCTGACCTATGGAAGATGGGGTTACGGTATTAATGGAATGAGCCCCGGGGGATAGGTTGTGACATTCACAGATTAATATTTATTGGTTATTCATAAGGTGTGGGGAGGATTCCTGCCAATAATTTTTACATATTAAAATCAGACATATTAGGTTCAGTACATGTATTACTAGGATGTATTATGTGATCAATCACATTTTTTTCTGGTTTTATTATTATCATAATATTTTTTCCAAATGAAAAAGAATATTTTTTATGATTGATTTTAAAACTGCTTATTCGGTGGGTATGATATATGATATATAAGAATATTATTCATGAATTTCTTGAAGTATAACTTTTCTTGTTGATAATTTGTTGGGTAAAATCATACCCATTGGGTATGGTTTTATTCCAAGAAACTGGTTTTTATCTCATAGTGATTTCAGCTGCACTTCAGGTGTAACAAATCATATTTTTCTAGATTGGTATGTTTAGATGAAATTTGAATTTCTTAATTCAAATGCTTATAAGGGGTAAATGTTCATTTTATGATTGTATATTACATTAGAAAATTTTATGACCACTCCAATAGTCTTGGAATAAGGTTTTCACCCGAAGAAATGTGCTTGGTTGAATTCCTAGATTATAAATTATCACGGAATAATTTATAATTAATAATTAATTAATTAAATATACATTTAGTCACACATGTTTGTTTGTACATGTCTTCTAAATGGAAAATTTCATTAATATTCTTCCATGACCATTGAATTAAAAATGGGGTGTTTTCTAAGGCGAGACATAAACTGAGATCTGGAACCCTGGCAAGGGCCAAGCCCTATATTATTTTTTCGAATTTCATTTACACTTATATTTTCAATTCCCACTAGTATTCTAACATAAAAAAAACTTATTGGTTACATTAACCATGATATATATGGTATAGCGATATTAAGATATAGAAATAGGGATATAAGAAGGGTTGTGACACCACAAAGCATGGGAGGTTCTAGATTGATGTGTGGAGATTACAGGTCTAAGAAATAGGTGATGTTTTATGTAATTACACCCAATGGTAGGACTTTTTATTTTTTTTCCATGAATACACATAGATTTATATATTTATATTTTTTAAGAACTATTATTACTACTAAAAACCCATAGTGGTTAGATATATATTATTGTGGTGAAAATGGGGGTTTCGGGCTAATTGTAGGGGTTCCCGTTGGGGAAATATGAATCACATGATATGTTGTTCAAGAACACATTTTGTGTGTTCTTACTTTTTATGGAAGATCAATCTCTCTACGTATATTACATGTTCTATGTATTTACACTATGCAGTGGTACTTGACCTTTTTTCCAAGTATATTGATAAATGATGTTTTCAAAACTATTCATTGTGTAATATGAATACACGCCAGGACTCATGCATAGTCGTGTAGCAAAGTACATGTTGGGTAGTCATGTAGGGGAACCCAGTAATGTATGGTGAATGAGAAAACCTATAGTGGGTTACATTCCATTTATATGTACATGTCCATACATTGTGAGCTACATGGGTAGGTACCCCATTTAGGGTATATTCCACGTGCATGTTTTACATATTCTGTATTTGGGGTTCTCATGCCATGTCTGATTAAAGTACAAACACATGTTGGGAATTGAGAGGACCATCCATGTGATAGTGTATAAACATAATGTTATTCTTCCAATGTACACTTTTTTGGGTTTTTATGGTTTGATTCCCTCGAGCCTGAATTAGACACATAAGTAGTCTATTTGGATCATTTAATCATATATACCATAATAGTAAAACATGTGTGGTGATTCAAGGAATACTAAATGAAGTTAAGGGTTAAATAAGCTTGATTAGAGATTTTTTTCATCTAGTTAATTGATGGACCTTCTTCCATTATAGGGATATTGGATGAGACCCTATTGTGGTTGTATAAAATTATTAGTGGACATTTCTTAGGTTCTTTATGGTTCACATAAGATGGATCATTGGTGATTCACAAGGTAGTAAGACTTTGAGGTGCCTTGATGAGACTAAATAGTTCTATTTTTGAATTAAAATACATTGAAACATCTATCCGTAATGGTCCATGAGTTGTGTCCCTTACCCAATTCATAGATAAATTTTATTGTGAGGAACTATCCCTTATAGGATATATGATTTTGGAATATGAAGCATGAGATTTTAGAGAGGAGGATTTGAGTTGTGTTTACCCAAATTGTTTAGATTGTTATAGAGGATCCCCTATAGATCCTTCTAAATAACTATTGAAGGATCCCGTGTAAGATGCCTACTCTTCATCTTTTCTAGGATCCTGTATAGGATGCCTCCACTTACTCTTTCTAAGGATCCCATGTAGAATTCATCTACTTTCTCCTTCCATGGATCCCAGTAGGGATTTCTTTTATAACATATTGACATAGATTATCCCATGGTTGATGCCTTCACTTGTGTGTGGACAGTAGGATCCAATTTTTAACCCCACACCAATGTATATCATTAGGGACATATTGGGTGCACCATTGATTGACTAACATTGAGCTAGTTTGTTAGAGGTTCCGATAGAGATGTTAGTAGGTGTATCCTTAGATCTTATACCAAATATGTTACACAATGGGGATATGGTATTAAGGATGGTGTAATGCATACACCCTTTAATTATTTGATTATTCATTCACATGTTAACTCTTGGTACAACTGTGATTTCTAGATTTCCTTCCTAGTATGGGCCCTGTGAGTATGATAAGATGAGATGATATATTTAGGATGACAAATGGTATTTATTGGGATAGATCTTTGTTACTTGATTTATTTTATGGGGAATCCAGGATTTATTTCTTGGGATTCAGATTTTGAGCTTAACATAAATTGATTTAGGACATGGAACACCTCATTAATTATTTGGAAGTGTTAGGCATGGATCTCTACAAACCCCTTAAGAAATTATAATAGATTGAAGATGTTCTCTTTGAGGAATTATAAGGGTTCTCTAAAAGGATTAGTAGATGCAACATTACTATACTATTTAGACATTTCTATGAGTGGGATGTTGATAAATTTATTAAATGGATGCAAATATTTTACATGGATCCATATAGCAATCCTTAAAGATCTACTAACGCTCTGCACAACAGGGATTATCTAATTCACAATGTCGTGATTACCTACATATCGATACCTTCGTTTTAAAAATAATAATATATTGACATGTATTGAGTGTTATAGTATCCATCTTAGTGGAATTTTCATGGGATGTACATAAATTACCTAGAATCCTTCATTATAGTGATTGGAGGTGATTACATGTGTTAGAAAGGATAGTAAAGGTGTCCCCCTATGGTGATGTAGCTTGCTATGAGATATTTATTAAGATATACAATTTAGGTATCATTGACTATGATTAAGTACGTTAGGATCAATATAATTATACATGGGATGAGTGGTATGACATCTAGATCACTGCATTTTTCACTAGATGTACATATGATTGTGATGAAAGACACAATGATCGTCTATTTATTGATATTTGTCGAGATATTTTTTCCATTTATAAATTATAGTTATGTATCATCTAGGATGAACATATTTAATGAGCATTTAGTTATATAATTAGTGTATATGTTCAGCCTTGGGGGTTTTCCTACTTAGATTCATTTCTCAGCCCCTATTGGTGCAACTCATTTTTATATGAGTCTTATGTATTCTTTTTTGTCCAGATTAAAGGTTTTAAGGAAGGTATAATGGTTTAGGTTGTGTGATCAGTTAGTTATTCTCATTTGAATTATTAAGATCAAGATGGATAAGTTATGTAGTGTCTTGGAGATAGGCTATGTGGGTTGGATTGAAGTCATCTGAGGTGACTTAAAAAATTATTTATAATTTATTATGTATTATAGAATATGTATCATTGAAACAATGGGAGGATAGTTTTTTATGTATGAAACAGTCATTTTGTATTTTACATCATTCCATTTTATTACTACAGCCTTATTTAATGTTATTACTTCCACACTATGTTTATCTTTTGATATGAATGTTTTTCTATTGCATCATATATTTTAATTATCTGATATGATATAATAGTCTCCCCACAGACAAAAAAAGGCACTCAATAATAGTTGTAATCCTATGTATTATGCAAAGGCTTGCTTGAGGCCTCCTGTTGAACTTGATTAGGGCCCCTGTTTCATGGAATCAGGTTCATGATTTCAATAATTTGTATCAAAGTAGTTTATTTTCAATTGTATAACTATTTGTTACATGATAAAAAGAGAATTAGTAATGAGTCACAAGTTTTGATAGACATCGTACTAGTGTGGGATGATACCCTATAAGATGTGACTTTGGTGTGAGACCGACCATTGTGCTAGGTGGTTAGATGTATAAAATCTTAAATGAGAAATGATTTGAATGGATAGGTGGGATACTAAAGGGATCTTATTTTTTGACTCAGAACCTTGAAGGTCTATGTTTATTTAAATTAAGGAAACATTATCAGAGGCTTTTCGCTGTGTTTATGGATGCCTTTATTGATAATGATGCACGGAATATACATGGGTTTTTTCATATAGGCATGATGATGCCTTTAGTTTTCCAGGATTTTCCTAGTGTTCTTTTTTATGGGTTTGAGTGAAATAGACATGAAAATTTGGGTACATGAAATTGGATTCCAATGGATGGTTTTATAATCCTATTAGAGTGAAGATAAATTCTTGTTTTTTAAATGATGCTGTTAGACAAACATTTTTCGTAATGCCCCGACCCCAGTTTCCTATAGTCGGTGCATTATTACATAACATTGGCATGATCACAAAAGATCAAGTCTCGAAAGAAAGATTAGTTTAGTAGCCTTGGAAACAATAGACATACTCAAAAGTCTTACATTACATCATAAAGTGAAAAAAGAACTACAACACATCTTGTCTTTATATCCCCTCATACATTCCCGGCAGGTCATTCAAAAAATACTTCTTCACATCGTGGTAAAAATTAAAACATAGGAAGGGGTGAGCTCAGATGGCCAGTAAGGAAAACAATATAGTGAAAACGTTCATAAATAAACATAAAATTTATGGTAGTGTATAACTAGAACAAAAGCCTATAAAAATTGAACATCAGCATAATATGGAAATGTTAAAATGAAATAATTCCATTTACTTATTCACATGTATATTCTATTAGTCGAATAATCACTCGAAATATCAATAACCACTTTCATAATGATGGAATTCATAATTCTATACTGTCATAACCATATAGTGAAGGCCTTGTGCCCAGACTACAAATAATATTTTGTCAAGGCCTTGTGCCAAGACACTAGTCTGTCTCATGAGACCTACCGATATAATTTTTTAGAAAATACTTACGTTAAAAATTTTTCAAATATACTCTAGTTTTTTTCTGAAAACATTATGCAAGCTTATGAAAAAAAATAACTAATTTTGAGACTGCAAGACTAATTTTAGGCCATGATGGGTCCACGCCCAATCCCTTCCTGTCTTCCAAACTCAATAGTCAGGTCTTCTGAATACATTTTAAATCTTTTGTTAAATACGTATACATTTGCACTAGATTATCATATATTTGAGAGCAATATCTCTCTTTTTTTGAAATCATTTAAATGTCACACATTTTTAAAGGAAGTAATTTAAAAGATATTTTTTAATCAAAGTGTCCCATTACACTTTGAAACTTTTAAAAAGAAATATCATTTCAAAACAATCATGTCCATATAAATAAATCCTTAAAACCCATATTGAAGACATGGACATTAATGGGAATGATTTAGAACAATAAAATTTAAAACATTTGAAATGATGTTTTAGTAAAAAAGTCCCTTAAAATAATCCCTTTGAAAACTCTTTCATAAAACATGGACATGGAAAATAAATATGTCTCAGCAGATACTTACGTAAAAACAACCTCAGATAATAAAGAGATTGTGAAATTAACCCTTACCAATTTGGTAACTTACGGAACATACAACCCATGAAAGAGGTATTATACAACAAATATGTAAATACACATAAATTAAAGTGTATTACACAATGAATACAATTATGGGTAGTAGATACACCACACAAAAGGTAATAGTGGCAATATGGCATGAATCTCATGGGAATAAGGAGTGAGATGAAATCCCATTACCTTGTAATTTTCCATTGTTGAGGGTAGATTAACGTCATATATAATGGTGAAATAATTTTTTTTAAATTATACAAAAATCATATACATTAATATGATATCATATATAATCTTTTAACATTTCATTGTTAATAATATCTTAGTATTATCGTTGTTTCAGGTGTTAACTTAATCGTTTTATTTTATATGTTTTGTTACATAAGTCATGTTTGTTGTGGATAAGTTGTATATTATTCATATAACAAATGAAATCAAGTCCTTATACATTATTTTTAACCATCAAATGAATGTTATTCTTTAATGGATACGATGGGGAATGTATCTCATCACGTTCATGGAGACAATAGTCCGTATGTACACACGAGCGACAATATCATTCTTTTGATATTAAAATAACATATAATTGGATGGTATATCATATATAAATAATATTTTTAATGTTATATTTATTATTTACATAAATTACACATCATTATCATACCCATCCAAATAATAATGTTATAAATAACAATTACACCACGATGTGTAGATGGTAAGTTGTACGTACGGACGTATGGTGACATGTCATTCAAATGATGGATAGAATACTGAATATGGTTGTAAAATATTTATAATAACATCATAGTATATAAAAGATACAAGAGTTAATATTTTTTAATGTAAATAACAAAGAAAGAAGAAGTTGAAGAAGAAAGGAACTTGAAAGAGGGTGGTGAAAACATTACCTCTTCTTCAGGTTCTTCCTTTGGATTTGATCAAAAGGGCTCTATATGTTGGCATTCTGACTAAATTAAGGCCACTAGGATTAAGGGAGGATATTTTAGAGGGTATTTGGGCATAGTATGGCTGAACAAAAAGGCTTTGAAGGTATGAATAATTTGTTATAAGTGGTGTACGTTTATAAGGGGGAGGATGGGATATTTTGAAAAAACATAAAGTATTAATTTATAATAAATTAATATTCGGTTTATAATGGATCCAAAGTAGATTATTCAAATTATAAGGTGGGGATGGGTATAAATCCTTTCAACAAATAGATTTTAGATAGGTTTGGGTCATTATATTAAACTTATCTTTTATTTTTAATTCTTAGTTAATTAGTTTTACATTTACCATGTCACTTTGTATTTTTATATTATATAGTTAATAAACATACTATATACATCCAAGCGACCCCCAAGTGTTCCATTGATGATGCACATATCATTATATAAATCTCTTGGCCGAGCCTTAGATTTTATGAAAATGAATTTTAATTAATAATATAATATTTGTTTTAAAAACTCTTTTATGTCAATTTTGACACTATTTGGTATTTTGTTTTCCTATAAATTTATAAATGCATTATTACTTCAAAACTAATTTATTTAATCAACCCCAAAATGTCATAGTAACCTATTAAATTCTTGTAATTCATTAAAATTATAATATTATATTTATTTGGGTATTTATAATATCAATTATTTTAATATTTCACTAATAAAGTAATTACTGAATCATCATTGTGTCATACATAAATTAAATTATTTAATCTCTAAAAATTATAAATAAAATAAAATTATGTAGGAAATTGTTTTAGATTTCTAATTAATATTTATAATCTAATTTATCTTATGTATATAGCTATATTAAAAATGTTTTTCTTATTAAATTTTGATTTTAACTCTTTTAACTCTTCTTTGAATTAAATTATAATAAATGTACTAATCTAATCCAAGTGGACTAAATATGTTCATATTTTATTCCTAAGGTTGTTCGTGGTCGAAGTATACTTATCCAATAGAATTAGGACATTTGTTAGTGTAATAATAATTTCATTTTTACCCCTAATTACACTATTTACTTTTTACCATGGTAAATAAAAGTAAAAAGTTACTATTCACCAAAAATTATTTTTATCTTATTGAACCAAATTTTACTTATTAATATTAACCTTGTCTCTCAGATTTTCTAAATTCCACTCACAGAAGCGATAAAATTATGTTTTATGTTAATTTGAAAATTCTCCTAGGAGATGGGTAAAAGACGATGAAAAGTTCACTAAATTTTATATATATCTAAAATTATTATAAACTGACTCCAATTAATTAAATTGAACCTATATAATTATTATGTATCTATTTTGACATAAAATAAATTTAAATAAAATATATAATTATTTAAATAAAAATTCAGTTTTAAATTATAACTCGGTGATTTTCACTATTCATCAAAAATTAAAAGATTTCAAAAAAATACCAAAAATTTTCCCTAAGATAATTTTTATATTCTGAATTCAATAATGAAGTATATTTTTCTAAATTAAAAACATATAATTTTAATTTATTAATTTAAAATTAATTCCCTCCGTCAAAACCAAATGGTGTATTTTTAAGAAATAATAACTATAAAAAGATTGACCCTTGTTTATGTCCAATTTCAAAGTGAAATTACTTAAAATGACCATAATTTGATTAAATGTTAAAAATATTATCTATTTGTACTTATAAACCATTAAAATGCATAATTTAACACTATAAATTATTTTGATTAAAAAAGTTTTTTTCGGTTAAAATAGTTTTTTTTCACTATTCACCCAAATATGAATGTTATCAGAAAAACACAAAAAAGTAATTGAAAATATGTTATTATGTCCTGATTATAAAGAAGAAGTTTATTTTGTTAAATTGAATATATAAATGTTTCAAATATTGGATTTAAAAAGGGTTCACAATTAAAAGACGATAAAAGTGAATTGTTTGAAAAATAATTATTTTATCTGAAAAAATGAATTTGTTCTTACATTATGTCTAAGAAACTAGAAACATTTATTCTAAAATTATAAGGATTATATAATGTTCAAAAATTAGTTAATATAATTCATAACATCTTTTGAACGACTAGTTTGGTAATCTTGTGGTGCGCTTGAACTCGGTGTTGCGTATAATGCATGTTATTGAATTATTTTGAAGAAATAATGTACAATGAAATCTTGGGGTGTTACACTATTCCCTCCTTCAATAAATTGTGTCCTCGCAATTTGAAATTGTTCTTCAAAATAAATTGTTGAAAATATAAAATACCATTGTGGGGAAACCCACATCCGAAATGGGGTTAATAAAATTTAGTCTTAATAAGAGGAAAAGGGGAATGAAAAATTCACCACCAAATTATGATCTCAATTAGAAGAAAATTGTTGGAAATTAGAGACACATAATTGGAGGAAAAACATAAATTTTTATAGGGAGTTATTGAGGCCATCAATCAAAAATAATTGTAGAATTGTGGGCCTCAAAACCACCAATCTATGATGATTTATAATACTATCGGTTCAAAAAAACGTAAGGTATTAGGATAACACATTTTTTGATTTAAGATTTCGTACCTAATGTATAAGAATTTATTTCATTATAGAGAAAGAGAAGAAAAAAATGATACTTTTCTAGTAGAGTTCCATCCTTTATCTAATTTCTTCCACAAAACCATCTTTCACTCTAAAAGATAATAGAAGTTAAAAAACTATTCTATTTATCCTATTAGAATAGGGTTCCAAAAAAGGAATTTTTAATTCATCTACCAGAACCTAAAAAAAACAAAATTATTCAATCCAGGACATCACATGGGTCAGTGGTAGGTGATACAACCTTGTTGCCTTTCGGTTGAGGGTTCATGTCTCGTGGCCTTGCCGGACGCGATGGGTTATCGCTCGACCTTCGGGTTGTCCTTTTTATAACAATCCAAAAATAATCTTCAGAAATTATTTAAACTTAACAATTGTATCAAATGTAAAATATAATCTATTCCATCCTTTAGAATTATCCAAATTATATCTGTCCAAACTCACAGTCCTAAATTTATAAGGAAGGTAAATATAATGAAGATCTTTTTTCCCACGTAATAACATATAAATACCTTCATAATGTATTCTTTTAAAATATGGTAACATCCTGAATTACCATAAACCCTTATTTATTAAATTCATGATCCCTTATTCCTTATAGAATACTAGATATATTCCTTATATCCAGAAACTATGAATATTTTCCAACAATGATGAAATAAAAAAACCATTAATCAGTACCAAGGTAGTAAATAATATCCAATATAATTTATCCAATTCAAACATCACTTATTCCAAAATTACTACCTCAGTACAAAGACCATATTAAGGATTACCCATCCTTCAGCCATGTATTTTAAAAAAAATATTAACTTACTGTTGAGTCACTTTTCATAGTACCATATAATCTCAAATCTTCAGTGAAATAGTACTACAGTACAATCCTTATTTATCTCAATAATTCATATAACCAGTACATCATTGATACAACACTAAAATGAAATAATTCATTAATAACAACATAAGAACACTAGTCATTACTCTTCTTCTATGGTAGTATCATAACTTTATTATTATCCAATAGAATCATTTGGGACATACTTTGATGATTTGAACATTGATTAGTATAGTGTCCCCATTCTTTGCAGATGAAGCATTTTACATTTGAAACCTTTTTCTTACCCTCAAAATCTTGAATGTGGTGTCCTTTTTCTCCACACTTATAACATACATCCATTCCCTTCAATAATCTTCCATGGTGATTCTTTCCACAGTTATCACATGTGAAAAAAATCCTACTTTACCTTCTTCCCTTTATCTATCTTTCTCTTTACCATCCTTTTCTTATCTGGCTTCCCTTCTAATAAATAAGACTCTGAAAACTATTTACTTATCTAATCAACACATGATATTATTTCTTCTTATGATGATAATACATGGGAGACTATTTCCCTTCTAAATTCTGGCTTAAGACCATGAAATATATGATCCTTCTTATTCTTTGGATCATGCATATTGATGGAGTTCTCATTCCTTCTACTAGGCACTATTTCTTAACAATGTCTTACACTAAATTAGTTTATGAATTATAATACCTAATACCAAATTTATAAAACACATAAAATAAATTAAACAGTTTATGGATATAATCCATAATCATAAAACTGTCTTCTTTGAGAAAGTATATACTCATAAACCCTTCATAATTGTTTTTAATGAAAATGAGAATTATCCTAAGAATATCACCCGGGAGAGTCATAACCAAGAGTGCAACAAGGCCCATTGTCGTGCACCAGTTACCATTCGAGTCTAGCTCAAAGAAATTTTTTCATGTTTTACCCCTAGTAACATATGTGTCGGATCCGCCTCTACCTACTCTTATCCAGACAGGGACATATTGCTTGGAAAACTCACAAAATCTCTATAATACAAAAATTATAGGAAGTTCTTATATACTAATCCTCAAATACTATCTTAGGGCTATGTTCTCTAATCAGATTTTATCTAAATATATCTTCTAAGTTTTGTACTAAACATCCTCTAATAGCAACTGTAAAACCTCAACCCCAGTTACCTAGAGTCGATGCTTTATTACATAACATTGGCATGAACACAAAATACCAGGTCTCAAATGACCGAATAGTTTTGTATCCTTGCAAACAGTATATATATTCATAAGTCTTACATTACATCATAATGTGAAAAAAGAACAACAACATATCTTGTCTTCATATCCCATCATATATTCCTTGTAGGTCATTCAAAAAATAATTCTTCACATCCTAGGAAAAATTAAAACATTGAAAGGGATGAGCTCAGATGCTAATGAATGATATTAATATAGAAAAAACCTTCATAAATAAAGATAATATTTAAGGCAATGTATAACTAAAAAAAAGCCTTTTAAAATTGATCTTCAACATAATATTTCAAAGATAAAATGAAATATTTCCATTTACTTATTCACATAGATATTCTACTAGTCGAATAATCACATGCAATATCAATAACTACTTTCATAATGATGGAATGAATAATTTCAGACTATCATAACCACATAGTCAAGGCCTTGGGCCAAGACTACAAATAAAATTTTTTCAAGGCCTTGTGCCAAGACAGTAGTTTGTCTTATGAGACATACCGATGAAATTTTTTTAGAAGATACTTACGTTTAAAATTGCTCAAATATACTCTAGTGTTTTTCTAAAAACATTATTCAAGATTCGGAAAACAAAATAACTTATTTTGAGACTGCTCGACTACTTACAGGCCATGATGGGTTGATGCCCAATCCCTTTCTATCTACAACACCCTAGAGTTAGGTTTTCTGAAAACATTTTTAAGCTTGCGTTAAATAAGTATACATTTTCACTGGATTTACATATATTTGAGAGAAATATATTTATCTTTTTTTTGAAATCATTTAAAAGTCACACATTTATAAATGAAGTAATTTAAAAGAGATTATTGAATCAAAGTGTCACATACCATCATCATCATTATCAAATTTATTCCAAAGAACCAAGTACAAAGCCAGGGTAAGGGGGCGAGGAGGCAAGGGCCCCCTCCCTATGGGGGCCTAAAATAGTGAAGGCCAAGAGCATCACATCGGATCAAATTGATGCCTTTTATTTTAAGAGTGGTAATGTTAGGGAGACATATGATTCTAGAGCCATGCTCTGCCATCGTAGCCAAGTGTTCTGCAACCTTGTTACCCTCCATCCATGTATGAGTTACCAGGATGTTATGGTTGAGAAAAGCTTTACATATTCTGATGGTGTACTCAATCGACCAAGGGATAGATCTAGTTCCATGAAGGCAGTCATGTAGAATCATCGAGTCTGTTTCCCCCTGTGTGAGTACAGGTTTCTCTATTTACACAAGGTTAGGCCGGAAAGAGCTGCAGTCGCCTCTGCCTGTATTGGGTTGCCGCTACCATAATATGCAGTGAACGCTAGGAAGACACTTCCCCCAATGTCCCAAACCACTCCTCCTCCCCGAGTTTCACCCAAGATATTGGACCCATCAATGATCAATTTGAGGCCATTGACGGGGGCACAAACTGATCCATCTTCTTTGATCAAGCAGTTCCGAAGTGCCAGAATGGAGAAACCTCAGGGATGGGGCTTCCCACAAGTTTCTTAAGAATGTAGCCAATTGCATCAGTAGAATCTTGATCCTCATAACGATGGTCCTGTCAGTGGTAGAAATCCCCTCATACCTAGCCTGGTTCCTAGCCCACCATAAGCACCGACAATAAGCATTAAGGATCACCGCCCGAGCCGACCGCTCCAGTCCAGGGTTCGTCACCCCTGGAACCAGTTGTCCAGAAATGAAGTCTCACTCATGCACGTGACAGGGATGATGGTAAGGGGTCCAATGAACTTCCACACGCTCTGAGCCCATTCCCCTTCAAAAAAAATTTGGTCCGCGCTCTCTTCATGTTTCCCCTTGCAGCAATGATAGCAGGAGGGAAGGTTGATCCCCACTTTCTTGATGTTGTCGTCAGTAGGAAGCGCTCTATTATGGAGCCTCCAAATGAGGAAGCCGATCTTCCTTGGGATCCCCTTGACCCATGTTATCGTGTTCCATTTGTCACTGGACTTCGAACTGGGGGAGAGCATTCAAAAGTCCTTCAGCGTGAAGTTCCCCGACCTCGACGGGGTGAACACACATTTGTCTGGCTCTGTGTTGAGGGTGATCGTCTCAAACATAGCAAGGTTATCCTTATGTAGCACTGCCTTAGCGAAAGAATGATGCATACTTGCCTCATGAAAGGAGATAAGATGGGTTGGGCATCCCGGATATCTGATCACCGAGGCAGCCCAATTATAGGACCAAAACAGGATATTCCCTTCCCACAACATCCACTGAGCATGCCGATGAAGCACCTGGATGAGAGGGAAAATTATTTCCCAAAAGAGAGATTATCCTCATGTATATTGGTGAAATATTTTTTATTAAATTATACAATAATCATATACATTAATATGATATCATATATGATCTTTTAACATTGCTTTGTTAATAATATATTAGTATTATCATCGTTTCAAGTGTTAACTTACTCGTTTTCTTTTACATGTTTTGTTACATAAGTCACATTTTTTATGGATAGGTTGTATATTATTCATATACAGAATGATATCAAGTCCTTAAACATTATTTTTAACTATCAAATAATAATTATTCTTGAATGGATACAATGGGGAATGAATCTAATCACGTTCGTGGAGACGGTAGTCCGTACGTACGCACGAGCTACAATGTCATTATTTTGATATTAAAATAATATATAATTTGATGTTATATCATATATATAGAATCATCATAATGTTATGTGTATTATTTAATTCAATTACACATCATTATCATACCCATCAAAATAATAATGTTTTGAATAACAATTACACCATGACATGGAGGCGGTAAATCGTACGTACGGACATATGGTGACATGTCATTCAAAGGACAGATAGAATACTAAATATGGTTGTACCATATTTATAATAACAATACAGTATATAGAAGATACTAGAGTTATTATTTTAGAACGGAAATAGAAAATATAGGAGAATTTGAAGATGAAGGGAACTTCAAAGAGGGTGGTGACAACATTACCTCTTTTTCGGGTTCTTCCTTTTGATTTGATCAAAAGGGATCCTCATGTTGTCTTTCTGACTAAAGTGATGAATCTAGGATTAAGGGAGGATAGTTGAGAGGGTATTCAGTCAGAGGTTGGCTGAATCAAAAGTCTTGAAGATATGAATAATTGGTTTGAAGTTGTGCCCTTTTATAAGGGGGAGGAAGGGCTCTTTTGGAAAAACATAAAGTATTAATTTATAATAAATTCATATTCATTTAATAATGGATCAAAAGTGGATTATTAAACATCTAAGGTGGGGATGGGTCGAAAACCTTTCAACCAATATATTTCAGATAGATTTGGGTCATCATATTAACCTTTTCATTTAGTTTTAACTCTTAGTTAATTAGTTTGACATTTAGCATGTCACTTTGTATTTTTATATTATATAGTTTATAAACATAATATATACGTCCAAGTGAGCCCCAAGTGGTCCTTTAATTATACACCTATCAATATATAAGTATCTTGGATGAACCTTAAATTTTTATGAATTGAATATCAATTAATAATATAACATTTGTTTTAAAAACTATTTTATGTCAATTTTGACACTATTTGTTTTTTTTTGTTTTTTTTTCTAAATTTATAACAGCATTATTAATTCTAACCTAATTTATTTTATCAACCCTAGCATGTCATAGTAACCTATAAAATACTTTAAATTCATTAAAAGTCTCAAATTATATTTATTTTGATTTATACAATATCAATTATGTTAATGTTTCACTAATAAGGTAATTACTACATCATCATTATGTCCTAAATAAATTAGATCATTAAATTTTTAAAAATTATATATAAAATACCATTGTGTAGGAAATATTTTTATATTTCTAATGAATATTTATAATAAAATTTATCTTTTTTATAACCCTATATTAAAAAAATTTTAGTTATTAAACATTGATTTTAACTCTTTTAACTCTTCTTTGAATTAAATAATAATAAATGTTTTAATCAAATACAACTGGACTAAATATTTTCATATTTTATTCCTAAGGTTTTTTTCGGTCAAATTATACTTAGCCAATAGAATTAGTACATGTGTTAGGGTAATAATAATTTCATTTTTACCCTAAATTACCCTATTTACTTTTTACCATGGTAAATAAAAGTAACAAGTTACTATTCAAAAAAAAATTATTTTAATCTTATTGGACGAAATATTACCCCATGATATAAATGGTGTCTCTCATATTTTCAAAATTCCACTCACAGAAGTGGTAAAATTATTTTTTATGTCAATTTGTAAATTCTCCTAGGAGATGGGTAAAAGATGGTGAAAAGTTCAATAAAATTTATATATATCTAAAATTATTATAAACCGAATCCAATTAATTACATTGATATTATATAGGTATTATGTATCTTTTTTGACATAAAATATATTAAAATAAAAATTTGGTTTTAAACTATAACTCAGTGTTTTTTACTATTCATCAAAAATTAAAAGTTTTCTGAAAAATACAAAACATTTACCAAAAGCTAATTTTGATATTACGAATTCAATAATAAAATATATTTAACCAAATTCAAAACATAGAAGATTCATTTATTAATTAAAAAATAATTCCCGTGGTCAAAACCAAAAGGCTTATTTTAATGAAATAATAACTATCAAAAGATTGACACTTGTTTATGTGTAATTTCAATGTAT
Organism: Viscum album; assembly: GCA_963277665.1. NCBI lineage: Eukaryota > Viridiplantae > Streptophyta > Magnoliopsida > Santalales > Viscaceae > Viscum > Viscum album. The sequence continues at coordinate 2,014,076,296 of OY728130.1, read as the reverse complement.
AATTACTTACAATGACCAGCATTGTATTAAATAGTAAAAATATAATCTATATATACTTATAAACCACTAAAATTTATAATTTATCACTATAAATTATTTTGATTAAAAAAGTTGTTTTCAGTTAAAATATACTATTTTTCACTATTCACCCAAATATACAAGTTATCAGAAAAAAACAAAAATTTATTGAAACTAAATTATTATGTCCTGATTCTAAAGAGGAAGTTTAGTTTGTCAAATTAAATATATAAATGTTTCAAATATTGGATTTAAAAAGGTTTCACCATTAAAAGATGTTAAAAGTGCATTTTTTTTTGAAAAATACTTCTTTTATCTGAAAAAATGAATTCATTCTTACATTATGTCTAAGAAAATCATAATATTGATTCTAAAATTATAAGAATTATATAATGTTCAAAATTCAGTTAATACTATTCATAACCACTTTTTAACGGCTAGTTTGGTAATCTTGTGGTGCGTTTGAACTCGGTGTTTCTTGTAGTGCAAGTTATTGAATTACTTTGAAGAAATAGTGTACTATGAAATTTTGGGTTGTTACATTTTTGGAATACGCATTTCATAAGACATGTTCCCTATTTGAAAAAGGGGTTCCATGGGACCTTCTAGCTAGAGAATAATGAAATTAAATGTTGCATTTTTATCTTGGAATTGTGATAGATTACTCATAGGAGTGTGAGTAATGTGATAAAGGTAAATTTATATTTCACATCGTATTATTTTTGTTTTCAATACAATGGGTGTCTACGTGTGTGATCAGGAATAATTGTTTTTTAAAAAATTATATGATCATTGTTTCCTGATATTTGTGAAAAAATAAGAACTTCCTTCTCTAGTAGAGGAAACATTGGGAATTGTTGTGTAAATATTTCATTATTGAAAATGATAGCTTAGTTTTTGGTGAGAATGGCTAATAGATAGCTATAAATTCCTATAAATGAAAATTTAACATACACATAGTTTATATATTACCTTTCCCATTATGTAGAAAATGTCTTGAGTATGTTGAGAGATTATTTTTTTATACACTAAGATTTTATATACCTTCTCTGATTTGGAAAATGAACCAATTTTGGATTCTCTTAAGGAGTTTTATAAGGAAATACATCTAGTGGGGAGATAACCATTTTCCTTTTTAGGGTGGTGACCATAATGATGAGTTGAAATTCAGATATTTATATGGGAACAATTATTGAGAAGTAGGAACATGTGATTTTTGGATGATTTTATGTCAGTTATCTTTTATGGGATGTTATTGAGATGTTATTCACTACATTAGATGATGGTTAGATCATGGGGATTTGAGTTTGGAGCTCATTTAAAAGGTTACAGTAAAGATACTCCTATGGTGGGGAGTACCAAATTAGTCATCGATAATTGTATTTGTTATAATGGGTGTTCTTAAATATATGAAATTGATCATTGGAAATTAAAGATATTATTTTTGTGAAGATATTCAAGATGAGATAATGACTACTATTTGACCACAATTGCGTCTTATGGATGAGAAGGGTTATGAGAGGGTGGTTATATTGACTTGAGGTTTTCCAGATCGGGGAATTCAGTAAAAAAATTAATTTTTTAATTTAAGATTCTTTCAAGGGGTAATATGATCTTTTACTATTGAATAAGACCTCAGATCATTTTTATGACCAATCCAATAGTCCCAAAATAGGATGTTTACCCTAGTATAAGAGTATTGTGGAATTATGAGCAATTCAAAATTTCTTGGAATAATTATTAATTAATATTTAATTAATTAAAGACGAATTTATTTTCACTCATTTGATTGGATATATATTTTCAATGTAGAATCATTATGGTATTCCATCTCCTCATTTTTTCTATAATGAGGGGATTTTCCTAAGGAATGGTATAAACTGATATTGGGTAATTGGGGTTGGCCCCATTTTCTTTTTCTTTTCTTTTTATTATATTATTTTCCCCTTTTCTTTACCCTTTTCACCAATATATTCTTGTATATGATCGATATGGTTTTCCTTTACAATGAAAAAGTCAGTATAGAAATAGGGAAACAGATAGAGAGATATATGGGAGGGAGAGAGGAAGGGACATGTCATCATGGAGTTTAGGAGGAGGCATATAACTATGTGGTCACAATAGATTATAGAAATGGGAAAAGAGTTAGTGGATTCTATTAAATGGTAGGATATATTTATGTTTTTTTAAAAATATTTCTATAATTTTACCTCCTTTTAGGTTTAAGGACCTATTATGATTGTTATGCACCCATAGTGGATTAATCTATTGATTTTGTAGAAAAATGACGATTTCTTACTAATTGTCTAGGATACTATTCAAGAAATCCTTATCACATGGCATGTATATCTAGATAACATGATTCTTGTTATTCCTCATTAGATAAGATCACTATTGAATATAGAAACAATGTACTATTTATAAACTCTATGTTGTGGAACTCGACTAGGTATTTGAGTACATATCTAAATGTCGTTTTCAAAACTGCATGTTGTGTACTAGGTATACATGTTGTGTTGTCATAAATGAAAATATATATGAGTACATATAACAAGTATATATGTAGGGGAACTCAACCATATAGGGTATATGGGTATACCCTGAGTGGGTTACACACCATATAGAAGTACACATCCATGTAGAGATTTATGATGAATCCTTGTGCGGTAAATGGAGAGGAACATCATTTAAGGTATGCCCCATTTTAATGATTTATGCGCTATATAAATGGATTTTACACTCCATTGCATAAAGAAGTACACTATCAGGTTGGGAATTTTGGATGCACACCATGTATTAGCTTATATATATAATTTACTTCTCCCATGCTACAAATTTAGGGTGTTTCTATCATTGACACCTAAAAGAAATAATTAGAGACATGAGTAGTCCATTTTAAGTAAATTTTAACATAGATTGTGATGGTCTAATATTTGAGGTTATTTGAGGATACCTAAATAGCTTCTTTGGGTGATAGATCATGAATGGGGATGTTCTACCTCTAGTTAATGAATACTACTATCTCTGAATGTGAGATATGGTATTGAACCAACATGTGGGTCATATAAAATTATTAGTGGACAAAGAATGGGTTCTCGTAGGTTTTCCTCTGATAGATATTGGGTGAGTTCATAGTTTTAGATAATGATATATTTCATGATGAGACTCTCTTTCTAGGTGTTCAGACTAACCTATAGTGAATGTACAATCAGATATGGGAAATGAACCACCTCCCATGAAGAATTCTTACATGGATTTTCATGTTAGGATATATCCATTTTGGGATGTATCTTTATAGCATATAACGATATGAAATCTTTGAACCATGTTTGTGTTATGTTATTACCCCATGATCCTAGATTGGAAAAAAAGGAACCCCTATAGGATTCATTCGCATACTCCTTCTAGGAATCCCTTGCATGATTCCCCAACTTACTCCTTTCAAGAATCCCATACAGGATTCCCCCGCTTACTCTCTCTAAGGATATTTTTTATGAAATATCAACATAGTCATTCCAAGTACAATATGAGGGATGAATTTTTTTTCATGTTGACATAGAGGATCCATTTAATGATTCATTCACTTGTGTGTGGAATCAAAGATCCAATATAGGATTCCTCTCTAGTGTCTAACATAAGGGACCAAATGGGTTCCCCATTATTTGAACAACCCTTCTATTTTGTGTTATAGTTTTTGGTAGAGATTATACTAAGTGGTAACTTATAACCAAAAATTTACATTTTATCCCATGGTTCTATGATATTATTGATGGGTTTTTGGCATCCATCCCTTCACTCATTGCTTATGCTTTCACATGGTTAATCTTGGTAAAGCATTGATTAATATAAGTTTTAACTAGTATTTGGCCTAAGTGTTCAATGTTATGAGATGATATGGTTAGGATATCGAGTGGTATTTAATGGGAATTGGAATTATTCCTTTATATATATATTTTTAAATCTCATAGGAATTTTTGGGGACACATATTTTGAGCCATACTTTTGTAGATATTGTACATGTCCCTCTATTTTTATTAGGATGGGATGGACATGAATCTCCACAAACCTATTCATATATTTTGATTGATATTAACCTCCTCAAGTGACGCCTAATATTATCCCTAGGGTAAGATCGATGAAACATTAATGTACTTTATTACCATGTCTGGTAGTGGGTTATTGAATCATTTTTTTACTGAATACTGAGATTGTACTTATAAATGGAGACAATTCTTTATATATCTCATAATGTTCACCCCATATAGATTTTCCAAGTTTATATCCTGTGATTTCCTGTGAATCCAGACCTAGGACTCAGACATTAGACTTGATTTATGTGGGCTTAATGTTATAGGATGGTCACACATTAACTAGAATCGTTCATTATAGTGATTGGATGAAATTACGTGTGATCCCAAGGTATGAAAAAGTACTCCCTTTGGTAAAATTGTGTTCACAAAGATATTTCCAATGCTTCATAAAGAATTTATAATTAACTCAAATTATATAGCTGAGGATTGACATAATTATACATGGATTTCATGATATAACATCTAAATATATTAATTTATTTTAGGATGTGTAGAATATCCAGATCAAAGAGCCATGGATCAGTTATTGATTTTCTTTTCCTTAAAATTTGTGAAATTTACTTTTATTATAGTTATGTATAATCTATGATAAAAATGTTTTTGGAGAATGAATTTATATAAGTTTTTAATAGGTTAACCATTAGGGGTGACCTACTAATATTCATTTTTCATCACCTATACATGCATGTATATTTTTATATAGACCTTATATTTTCATTCATGTTAAGAAAAAACTGTTTAATGGATAGAGATGAGGCCTAGATTTTTATGATCTAGTGGAGATGATTATGTAAATTCTTATGATTAGGTTTGAGTTGTTTGATGGTGACATAAAGACTAGGTATGTGGTTCTTCTGTGAGTTACTAGGGGAGCCTTGTTATTGTATTTACATTTATTTAATGAACTCTTATTTATGTATAGTCTTATCAATAAGAAATAAGTATTACATTTATGACATGGTCATTCATTATTTTACTCTATTCTATTTTATTATTACACCCATGTCTAGGTTTACTTCTTCTACACTCTACTTATCTTTTTAAATGAATGATGTTTGGTTAATTTTTTTTATGACATTAATTTAAGGTAATTTCTCCCTATAGACAAGCCATAGTTCCTAACTACTAGATTGTATACTCTGGTGTATAGGATAGTGTGCTTAAGGTGTTGTTGTAAACCAGCTTTTGAAAATGATTTAGTGGAATCCCATTTAGGAATTTACATCCGGGCCAATTAGATCCTAGCCCTGGTACCAGGTCAAGGAATCTGTGTATGGTTTGTGAAAAAATGGAATCAGTGTCTAGTTATTTATTTTTTTATCATGAAATGTCATGGTATAATTGATATAGTATCATTAATACTCATGACCTATATTAAAAGGATGTTTCTAGATAACATTTTTCATGATAATCCTTTAGTTTATTCTAGATGTCCATGAAGTGCGTTTTTAGTTTCTTGATTTATTATATATTCCATTAATGATGACTTTTTTTTGATAAAATTTGAATCTTTATTTGGGTTTATGAAGTTCATGGTTAGTGTGGATGATCTGAGATATGTAGATGTGATCTATAAAACATAATATATAGAGATTGTAAGACCTTTATGTTTAATTCATTGTGAATGATACAATTTTTTAGAAACTATGTAGCCTAATAAATGTGTCTTCATATAATTTTTCACTTTTTTTAATTGTTCTTAATGCCACATTATGTTTTCAATAAATATATATCACTTAAGTTGAAGCAGATTATGTAATTTTTTTTCTAATTTTTATATTTTTTTTGTATGAACTATTTTCTTTTGGGTTTACCTTATTTCTTATAATAGATAATTATTAAATCAAGGAAGATTAAAATAGGATAATATAATTATTATAATTATGTAAAGAGGTTAGGTTTTTATTTATATTGATAATGGGTGTTCTTAATTTCTAAATGTATTCATTCTGACTATAATGTATTTATGAAATTATTTAAATCAAAAATAGGTCTTGGATTGAGGTTAATTTTATAGTTAAATTATTGCTTTAAAACTATAATATGTTGTTTTAGGAATTTTTTTCAATTATTTTAAATTTTTTTAAGAATGATTCATAAGGCTGATCTTACATTGTTTTGAATTTATGGTTGTGTTTTCATGTAATTAATTATATATTGTTCAAGGTGATTTATATGTAAATTTGTTAATTGAATTATTCTAGAATATTTTTTCTATATTTTAAATTGCATGTTTAAAATATTATTATGTATTTATATAAAAATTTCTATCACGGTTATCACGTATCATGAACTATCATCGAAAAAGATAAGTTTTCTTGTTCTATGTAAGGGTTATATTTTTCATAGATATCATTAATTTTATCTTTGGTTAGGAAATTAATGACTATATTATTTTAAATGAGATTATTTTGGTTTCTAGTTTAGTTTAACTATACTTTAATTATAAATGTTTATTTTAAATTAAATTATAATTATGTTTTGTATTTCATGAATTTTTATATTCATTCATCCTTGATAAGTATTAGTTCAGTATTAAGGGGAGATTGTGGGTTTTCTACTACAAGTGGACCCTATAATCTATTTACCTCTTCCCAATCTACCATAAATCCTAATAATGTCATATGATTCATTGTTACATTCGTTATAGATATGTATTGTGATTTTGTTCTGATGTTTTGATATTTAATTCCACTTTCCTCTCTAAGGGAGCATGGTCCCTATAAAATTAAAGGGTGTTGTATAAAGATTTATGGAAACCATAACCTTTTGAGAATCTCTATGTATGTTTATATCAGGTATTATATGTTCATTATTGGTAGAATATGACAGAATTGTAGGAATTTTATTGCATTGAATAATCCTAAAAAGGACTACTCATTAAAGGTTTTAATGGGGTGTTCATTCAAAAAAATATCAAAAAATCATGAGTTTGAAAAAAATAGAGTTTATTTCCTTAAGAAATGGATTATATTTGTCTTTTTGTATTCTTATAAAAAATTTAAAATATTTCTATATCTATCCATTCTAGTCTTATATGAGACATTGAATGATAGATATTTAGAAATGGTCTTCCACCCAACTCTTCTAGTGCTGATGTCTCTCTTAGGTTTGTGTCTTTTATATGGAATATGTTCAGCATGATATTAGGGTTAAGGTAGTCATGGATGATGAACCTAATAAAATTGTACTCTAATATATGGTTGGAACCCATGAAGGCAATTCTAGTGGGAAAAAAGGGAAACCAATATGACTAATTTTGATGGATGGTAGTATGAACAATCCATCCATTCTTATATCATTATCTTATTCCAAGAGTAAGTATTTGGTGTTACATTTGTGCAAGAATCCATGTAATAATAATCCACCATTCTATATAACCTTGAATACCTATAGTAAATGTGGTCAGTTGGACAATGTATGTAAATTATACAAAAGAGTTATAAAAAGCCAAGAATGTTTAATAATCACTCTATTTAAAGATCCCAAATATAATCATAATATATTTTATAGTAATTTTTTCACCCCATAAAAGAATAATATCATTTTAAGACCTTTTACATTGTATAATGTTATGTATATCCTCTATGTTGTCTAATTTATGTATAATTTTAATTATGATGATGTCCCCTGTTTAATATTGAAATGGTTGGTGTATAAATTTTCAGATATATCTTAGACATAAATTTGTATATCCTAGAAATTATTTTAAATTTATCCTTGGGTTAGTGTCCCATTTATTGGATTACTATTTTGGAATATAAAAGTCCCATTGTGAATGAAATATCCAATGAATATTATGTTTGTGCAATTCTATATCTATATAAGGGAATAAAATATCTCTTGGGTAAGGTAACTATTAGTAAACCATCCAATACAACATGGATGATTGTTTTCTCATAGAATATAATAAATCACAATTATTGGATATTAATTGATCCATATTAGGTGATGATTTTGAACAATTGTAAAATGAAAAAATAATCAATCATTTAAATGAAAAAAATAAATAAAGGTATACCCACATCCCTAAATACACTTGGCCACATAACTTTTTTCTTTGAGAAAATATATAAAAATAATTCAACATATAATAATAATGTTGTCCCGTATAAATATATTGAAATGATCAGATAATTTAACTGAATCATAAATTTTTTTCTATGTCCTAGGAATATATGAAATTTGTTAACTTCATGAACTCATTAATAATTAAGAAATTTATTCTTTTTCACCATCTCATAGAATAACTTATCACAAAAAATCTTACCAAATACCATATTTGATCAATGGAATAAAAAATTTGATCAATATCTCCATAATTAAACATACAATAATTCTCTATATCGTAAAAAAAATTATCACATATAAAATCCATAAAATATTATGATAAAGAATAAGAACTCTTAAAATCCACTATGAACATCAGTCTTAAACATGTTCACCACATCCTTATTTATAAGAATATAAATAAAATAATTTAAAATAAATTAGTATGAAGAACTATTCATCCAATACCACAAAAAATAAAAAATCTACAAGAAAAATAAAAGAACATAATTCCTTTATAGCCTCAATTTAGTCTTAAAAAATCCAAATATCTAGATTCACCAATCCCTTTTCTTATATCTCATTTCATAGATTACTAACTTAAAAGGATAACAATGATATAAATAATAGTTACATATTATATCCCATAAAAAAATCTAGTTCCTTTTTCAAATCATGACAGAGGGAGAAAATGCGAAAACATTAATTAACCCTGAAAACAATAGACATGGGAATTCCATTCAATTAATTCCACATTTGATTTAATTAATATATAGATATATTCATTGCTGGATGATGAATAAACATAATAATCACCCTTTAAATACACGTATGGTAAGTCCTAATAATAAATTTGATTTTATGAGAGTTATGGGTGTGGGGTGTTGATTTTCATGTCAAATCATATAACCATTTATTCCTCTCTACTAAAAAATTATGAAAACATAGTGTTTTATAAAAAATGAACGTAACCATTCATCAGATACTTCCCCCAACTTTCTAAATTTCATTGTTTTACAAATCCTTTATATAATATTGTATCTATTATCAACAAATCAAAAAAATAGGACGTCATATTGATTACCAATAAACACGTACCTTGTGCTAAACGCCCCATTCTACAGCCAACAATGCACTAGATATGTACATGTGAGAAACTTTAAGTCATTATTTTACATGTTCAAATATAAATAATTTAAAATACAATTTTTAATTTAGTAATTAGGTAAATATATTCTTAGTGGATACATAAAATACCATATAATCCAAAAAAATATTAAATAATGAAACTCAAATAAAATAAAATTAATCACCCAAACATAAATACCGTACAATAGATATAACTCAATAGAATTTTAAACTAGAAAATTCCAATCATATTTGTAAAATATAAAATTAAACATGTTTTATATTCCAATTTAGTAGATTAATTTTTTGAATACATGAAATATAATTTTAAAAAGCAAGGATACAAAAACATTATCTATAATTATCATTATAATGTAGACTCCTTCATACGATCACATCTCCTAAGAAGTCACACAAATAATATGACCTAAAACCAATAAATTTTATTTTCAATCATGAATGTAAAAAAATTGATAACTAACATAACATTTTTTGCAATGAAAATTATACCTCAACAAACACATGATATTGAAAATAAATATACTTTTAAAACCATGAGAACTAAGAAACAACATTAAATTGATCTATATTTAGTGTAATATATAGTATATATACATATATAACAATATAATCTAATACCATAAACACCCAAAAAATTTAATGGTGGTCTTTTACTAATTAAAAAAATTAATTACCTATGATAGGGTAAATATTTTAAGAGTACAGGATCACTATCCTCACACTATAATAGTTTTTTCCAATAGTTCTCAAATGAATACTAATAAATATTTATTGTATTCACTCTAAAATGGACCATTTTCAATATCATTATCATATCCATTATAAATTTTAGTGTAATAATCAATAATTCAGTGATATTATCTGAACACTTGGGTGATTGAATGGGTCCACCATAAAATTACTCAAATGGATTCATTCTTATTGATTGTAAATGCATATTATTATAATAAAACCTAACCAATGATAAATTATTAGTACATGATCCCCAAAAAAAATGAATCCACACCTTAAATCTATCCTATAATGTCTGATATGTTATTTTGTTTGACCATTTTTATATGGGTAAAATGTAGTAAAAATTCTAAATTAACTAATAAATAATGTTTGAACTCCCTCTGAATTTTTGATTTAAACTATAGATCATGATATGAAATGATCATATGAGAAATTCTATGATTCATTACCTGTTACATATAAATACATGATATATTTTCAAATAAAATCAATTCCTTTGTTAGTAATAAATAATATAACATCATTAACCAATATACATTAAACTAGATAACATAATTCCATATTATTAGATGAGATAATACTCAAAAAAATCCAGAAAGATATCCTCCCATGTTTACGGTGATACAGTAAGGGGTTCTAGAAAATATTTCATAAACAAATGTTATATCATTAGTTCCCTTAATATAACAAATATAAATTAAAATACAATAACTAATTTATTTATATTTATCCATGAAAACCACCCAATAAAGAATTAATCATTTTCATGAAACCACAACATACGTCCAATTTTGAGATATGGAATTCACGAAGAAAATTTTTATCATATTTGTCAAAAAAAGAAATGGTCTTCTTTGATACAAAATTCTATGTTCATAATCCATTTTCCTATCATAAGGAGCATAAAAAAAGTTAAATTTTCAACTCTATAGTTAAACCTCATTGTCTCTTAGTTATTACTCTTTTATTATCCACATAATGATATAATAAGTTGTTGTATAATAATTAAATATTTTACCAACAACCTCATAAATGTTTAATTGATATTTTTTTTTTCTTATTTATATATTATATTTATCACCTTATTCCCAATATATATCACAATAGGCATTCTTTATTAATGTTTTAGTTATCACAATTTCTTTTTTGTGGGTAAATATAATCTCAAAATTTGAATACATAAAAAATTAAAAAAAAATTCAAGAATATATTCATATTTATATATGAAGATATGCCATGAAAGATATTATTTTTTATAAAAAACAAATAATAATTTAAATTTATGGTGATGTATCGATAATGTTAGGACAAATATTATAACAACATTCTCAGTTTCATGAGTGTAATATTTATATTTACGATGTTTTAACTCTCTTAATCAATAAGAAATATTTTTATTTAATCTCAACAACACATAAATGCACTTTTGATGTAAATGATCAGGATGGTACATATAAATAATTCCATCCTTGGGTAATCAAGGAAAATAGTGTTGAAAATTTTCATCTTTAAACTCTAAAAATCCCCTAATTATTTTTTTCCTGAAAAATGAATGACATATCCTAGTAAAAAATCTAAATAGTAATTCTATGTTAGAAAAAATTGAAATAAATTTTCTATAATACCTATTCAATTGATAAAAATTGTACAAATACACATGCATCATTAAAAAACATCTAGAAAAATCAATAAACAACATAAATTTTAACTAAACATATAGACCAACGTTAAAACCCCATTCTAGAACCATCTATGCACCATAATTCACTTTTGAGATATTCTAACTCTCTATTTCTTACCTCATTATCTTGTGGATAAAATAAAATCCTAATAATTCTCAAAGTCAATAAATAATTATGTTACCTAAATATATCGCATTTTGGGACAATATATGATTGAGAGGTGGTCCAAAAATTGCAACTATAATAAACCATTAGTTATTGAATATCACTAATGGTATTTCATACACAATAAAAGGAATATTCTTTTTTTCTAGTAAACACTATTAATTTAATAGAAAAAATCAAAATAAATGATTCCAAATACCGATTTCATTATAAAATCATATGAAAATAATAATAATAAAAATTTGTATGTTATTTCATACAAAAAAAACAATAATAAAATAACCTAAAAACCTAATAACCACATAGCAAAAAAATCCAAAACATTCTTGAATGAAAACTATATTGAAAAGAATAATCCCCTAAATTTATCTAATCATCAATTACGTTAAATGTTTGAGGCCAAACACAACCTTAAATATGGTATTAAAAATTTAAATATGATAAATAAAAGTATATGGAGTATACAACATACTTGGTAGGTTCCTCTATTACAAGTCACATATGTCAATGTTTATATATCATACAAATGACTATATGAATTAAATAAAAAATAAACATAATAAAGGATGTCATGATGTAAATCCATATCAATACCCATGTCTCTAAAATTAAAATACATCAAAAAAATTTATAATATAATTTATTATATTGTAATTCATACCACTAGAAAAAATATAATAGGATGGGCCTCTATAATACATTTCGAACAAATTTCATCTCTTATATGGAATAACAACATCTTTAAGAAAATTTAACATTCAATAATTAATATATTTTTTTAATAATACATCCATGAATTGGTATATAACATAATGTGAGTAACTTAACTAGTAGTCTACCATCTAATACATCATGGATGTTTCGATTCACCTTGAATCCAATACAACTAGTTTTTTTGATTTTGCTTGATCCAGCTCACATCATGATTTAACAATGAATTATAAATAAAAAATCAATATATAAAATAACATAAAATATATATAATTTAATATTTTATTATTTATTTATATTAGAGTAATATTTAATAAAAGTAGTTTACATGGTATTATATTTATAATTTTATGACATAATTAAATTTAAGTGTCTATATATATTTTTTCTTTTATAATCCTATATAATGATCTTGTATTAATAAATACATAGACACTAAAGAAAGTATCCATTAATATTCCATTTTGTGCACAATGGTTATTCAAATAGGTCAAGGACCTTAGTCTCATTTAATTGATCAAAGACAACATTCAAGAATATTATCTCATTAAATAGTTTTTTGAGTGGGTCCCTTTGAAATTTTGTTGGTGGATACTGGTTGATGTAGCTATTATTTTGATAAACTCACTAGTAAAAGAAATATATGAGGTATTTTTTATGTCTATACAAATTATATGGGTATGACTAGATTAGATGATTATTATTTTTTATATATATGGCACCCAATTTGGATTTTATATTTAATATCCTAGGAATATACTATATATTATGAAATTAAAACATTGGGAAAATTTATTTATCATTATTTAAGGAATAATTTATTTATAAATGAAGTGTTTTCATAACAAATAAAATGTAATATAGAGAATTATATGTCTTACCTAGTCAATAATCATTAGGGAAAGACATTACTTGTAATTGTATGTTATGGTTATCGTGAGTATGAGTTTGTACAAAGATACATAGATTCTCATGGAACACAATTGTGGTGTATTATTTAGATTCACTAACTTTTATTATATCAGATATAATTTCATATATATATATATAATTCAAATAATTTAAGTGTATAACTTATATTAATCATTATTACATAGGTCAATAAGTTTCACATCATGTAAAACATCCTACGTAGATACCAATACTTTTTTTGTCTTTATATTGTTCTAATCGGAGTGATATTGGTTATATTATTTTTCATTCACATGGTTTTTTAATAAAAAATTGATTTATACTTGTTTTTAGTAGAAAAAAATTTCACCCCAACCTTTTTTATGGAATCCATGTCACAACTATCATTAAAAAACATAAGTCATATACTGATATAAAAGTATTTATATAACCAAAGAATTTGAGAATGGGATATCCCTGTGACATATAATTTTCACATACAAATGGATGAGTATTGTTTGAAAAATATTTTGTAGATGAGTAATGTGGTATTGAGATTATTTTAGTGGGAATAGGATATGAATTTCAACAATTAGTAACAAAAAGGTTGTTGAGAACATAAACAACATTTGAGAACCTTATGGTGATTTTTTAACCTTATAACACATCTTATATAGGGGAACCTAATTTCTAGGGAAAGATTGTATTTTTATGTGTTTTATTTGACTATTTTTTAATCCAAAAAGGATATATGGATTAAATGTTACAAAAATTTTAATTTAGATTTTATTTTAGTGTAGAGGAAAATACGGAAAATGAAATTCCACCATAAATAATCATTCATGATATATGGTTCATTAACACTCATATAGCATGTTGATGGAGTAACATTAGTTTTTGATGGGATATCATATCCCATTATAGACATATATTTTCATTATGACCACATACTTTATTTGTTGCAAAATACCTAATTTTCTACCAACATCTATTCATGATGTACTGATTTGACTCGTTTGTAATAATCATCTCCCACCTTGGTCAAGATCCCCCTTTTTTATAATATTTATATTGTTTTTATTCCCAAATTATTTAGTTTTCTTGAAAAAATTAACTCTTTAATATATGTAATGATTTTATTTGAGTAGTAGAAAAATGAAGGGATCAAGGTTATTAGAGGTTTATGATGACATCTTATTTAAATATTGAAAATGAAATAAGTAATCTATTATTAAACCTTGTTGAAAATGACAAAATCATAGAGTAATGTTATTAGATATTTAAAATGATTTTATGTATTCTTTATGGCCATTAATAGATTTATACAATAGAAGATATCATCAGTGATCTATTGTAGATCCACTTTCTAGTCGGTGGTGCAGACATTAGCCTATCAGTCACAAGAAGTCCATCGACCAACCAATGTATGAGAACTAACAAGATGGTGGAAGAATTGATAGCTAGAAAAGTGCATGTTGAGACACTGTCTAGTTCTTGGGAATGTATTACTATCTATTGAGGTCATCTGTTTTCTTATGGATTATATTTATATTCATTTATGGATCTATAAATGATGGTCAATAGTACGATCTTGTGGATAATTTAAACCAAAGATCAACACAAATATATTCTAATACAATGAAGTATATAAATAATATCACTGAGTTTCATAAACAAACATTTTAAACTAATTGAAAACATCATAGTTCTTTTATCATGAAATTTATCTAATTCCTTAATATTCTATTAATTCCAATCTTACGCTTAGTAAATATTTTCATCGCCCTTCAATATCAATCTCATTATCACATAGTGCTTAATATCACGAGTTAGGGGAAATAGAGACCATTATTAGATGATACGTTTTCTATAAATCCTATCATTATTCCTTATATTATTCTATTTTAGTGATCACTACCTTTTAAATTGAAGGACTTGGGTTATAATTCTCCTGATCTAACTATAGCCGGTAAATAGCACAGCCTAAAACTATGGCACAAAATATTACATTTAAAGAGACATTATTCAAGAATTTATTTTTTAGATTAATTAAATAATTTTAAATTTATTGAAATAAATTCATTTTTTATTCATCATATCAAAATTATCTTATTTTAATTTATTTCTCTTTTTGTGGAAATGGTCGGGTTTTAGTTGAAAATATGGTATCAAAAAACTTGTAATTTGTATAACTCTATCATTATATAAGGATGACCTAGATTTTTATAATACCATTTAAGTATTAATATATTAAATTATAGAATAATAATATATATTTTAAAATATTCATTGAATTTATAAATCATATGTTATCATTTTTAGATCTAAATAAAATGGTAATTTAATTAGAAAATAATTTTACTGTTCTTATTAAATAATTTATATTCAAATGGAGATTTGGATTTGGAATACCTATAAATACACATAAAAATCATTTAATATCTAATAAATGATCTTATTTAATTAAAATATGTATTGAATAATAGTTTATAGTATATATAAATTTAATTATTTATATCATCATTTCTCAGAAATTGTATTTACATGATTATGTATATTTATTATGGAATAAAACTTTCACACCATAAGAATTTTAATTTGACAAATTTATAAATAATTTTAAAATTATAATATTAATATTAAGTAATAGGTGAATCATATTGTTTACATTAAAATTAATCACTAAGGAAAAAAATGAAATATCCCCAAAAAGTAGTATGGATAAGTTGAGTTCAACCAATTTTATATCAAAAAAACATTTAAAAAACCTGATAATAATGGAATTTTTGTGATTTTTAAAAACCAATTATTTTTTAACAAAAATTAATTCCATTATTAATCTTTAATAGATTTAAAATTATCATTTCTCAATTAGAAACTGTAAATGAGTTTCTAAAAGTATCGTTACTTTCACATATTAAAAGATCCCACTTGAACTATTCATTGATAAAATTGATCATCAAATTACTCCATGAAAATATGAAATTTTACTCTCTATATAAATGACTCCTACAATAAATTATACATTGGTCACTCATATTTTTCCCATTCCCATTAAATTCATGGTTATATGCAAAAAAACATAAAGTCATCAATGTGAGTATTTTTGACTACATAGATTTCATTATAATTGTATTCATTAATATTTAGTATATGAAAATTAATATAATAATATTGTTATAATTTATATACTCTAATGATATTATATTCAATATATTGTCATTATTTATTAAAATACCCTATCCATTATGAATAGAACAATCATTCGTGTGTGTTGTGGGTTACCACCTAAAAGGATGGTTATAAAGAATGTATTAATAGGAAAAACTATTATATTACAATTAATGCTATGATATGATTAATTATATATCCACTTAACTAAATGAACAATAAATCATCATAGTTAATTTAATCATTTTAAATATATATAATAAGAGGATAACTATTTTTATGAAATTGTGTAATACTTCACATCCATTAATTACTATTCTAATTAAATTAAATTAAGATATATAACACTAATAAAAACAATATAATATCAATATTATCATATTATAATGAAATTGAAACTAAACCATCTCTTATTCAATAATTAATCATTGCAGGTTCATGTTTCTGGTCGGTTTAACCACTTAATTGAACAATACTGTGAATTTATATAATGGATGATTATGAAAACATATTTACTAATAAAGATGATATATATGTTTATATAATGATATTATTTGGTAAATATTATGTCAATATCTAACTCATAAATTTATGAAACACCCTTCATTCATCAAAAACCACCAAAACATGCTTATTATCGACTTCAACATCATGTATATTGTCTAAAACACTCATTAAAGTAATTATAAAAAATATAAATTATTTTAAATAATATATAATAAAATATTTAATGACCTTTTAGTAATGTAATTTTGAAGAATAATGAATATGAACACATCTCTTATGAAACCTATATTAATGATTAAAATTATTAACACTGAAGTGAAAAATCATAATAATTCATGTAGAGACTGAATATTTATGAATTTTGAGGATGAAAAAAATATTATTAGTTTTATGAATTATGTTATCAATATAGTTAGATTTATGATATTAGTGCTCAAAGAATTTTAATGGATTTAATGAAAAGAGCTAAGGGTTTCGTGTCAAATTATTTCTTTTTAGACATATTTGGTATTATGCACCTAATTTGTTGTATACGCTTTATATGATAATTATTTGATATATTTATCACTAATCATATTTTAATCATTATATTTTCTATATATGTATACTCCTTATATTTCAAGGTGTTTTGGATGAATTTATTACTCAATCATCAATAGTTCTCTTCTTTTCAATTATTATTTCTGAGGGATGTTCGATTTTATGCACAATGATTTCTTTTTAATCCAGTATTCAATACCCCAAAATATATTTTGATCATTAAATTTTATTTTCAAGGGATTTAATAGACAAATAATGTAACCTTATATAGGTGAATGTTTATACAGTTGCTCCCCAGTAGTTTGGATTATTGGTAACTCAAATACCTTTATTTGATTTCTAATATTTTATCTTGAACACTTATCTTCCACATTTGAGTTATCCTACAATAATTTGTTAGGTAAAATTAATTTTTAACACATGTAACATTTTATTTATCTTTTTATAACATGAGTTTTTAATAAGGTGTTTTTGAAAATACTAAAAATGAGTTTCCCTATAACGTTCAAATGTTTTTATTGAAATCCATATTTATAAAGGAAAACCCTTATAAATTTTCTAGGACCTATTATTGAAAAATATTTTTAAATGTTTAAGTTTCAAAATAACATTCACATCCAATTTTTGAAATGATTCTTGGAACTTACTTTTAACTTTTTCTTTCTCATCAATGTTAAAATGAATATAAGATATTTTATGTTTTTACCAATTTTTTTATTTTTATTTTAAATGTTATTTACCCCAATAAGGATCGTAATTCACTATTTATATCGAAATTTATATTTATATTTTGGAGAAGTGAAATAATGGAATAAAACATTATAATTTTAGATATGTTATTTGGTGCTATCATTCAATGATTATTTTGATATTATACTTTAATCTATGTCAATGTCATTCAATATTTCCATTTCTAAATTGGGGTTATATTATTTTTAAACCATACACCTTATTTGTCAAGATTTAATTTTATAATTTCATTCTAGTAAATATATAGTGTTGTAATCAATGATATATATGGTGGGAAAATCACATTTTATATAAATAATATTGGATGATGTCAAACTAGAATGTATGTTATTAAATTGACATGGGGAAATGTATTCATGTAACACATGTTTTTCTTTCAATATAGAATATTATTTTAATGTCTGATATTTAATGTTTAACCATCAACCTTATTCCTCGTAATGGGTTATGATCATGTTTTTTAATTTATTGTCATGGATAAATGTATTTATGTTCTATTTATTGATATTTAATATATTCAATTATAATAAAGTTTAATTTGTAATTTTTTACCATAAATCATTTTTTTGTAGATGGGTTATGATAATATTATTCTATTTTATTAATATGGGGAAAAGTGTTGGAATTATTTTTTTATTATTGGGTACTAACACATGTAGACTATGTATTGGATTTCTGTATTTCTGATTATAATGATAAAAATGTTTTATTGAGTATGTGGATGCCCAAGGTGTTGGATTATTGCTCTAAATGAGTCTTATGTTAAGTAAATTTAATATAATTAGGTTTTTACTGGGAAAATAAATTATAAATCCCCTCAATGGATCAACAAGCCTCACGAAAAACAAAATGTTGTTTTGGTGTATACATCTTCCCATATTGGGATAATTTTATTGGAAAAAGGATTTTATGAAAAACATTGTTTTTCAGACATTATTCTTTCATGTATAATGAGATTGATTATTATTATTATCCATGATTGAATTTATTTTGATGGATATATTATTACCTTAGTTCCATTTGATTAAAGATTTTTTGTTTATATATTATTTCCAGTCACTTTTTTATGTTTATGTTATACAATAACCCATTATATGTTAACCATTTCTAAGATTATGATACAATATAATTTTTTCTACTTTCCTGAGGAAACCTATTAGAGGATTATGTGAATTGTTTGGGGATATAATCTTGGTGGAAAGATGTTTCTATATATATTTTTATGTTGTATATTATGTTTCAAATGAATTGTATGTTTCTGTCTGGTATTCCATGACTACTAAATTATTTTATCCTTTTGTAACTCTTAAACATTATATAATCAATGCAATATAACTATTTGATATGTATTTCTAGAGTCTGGGATGTTACAATTGGTATCAAAATATGTTTACAAGAAACCTCTAGGATTAAATATACATAAAAAATGTAAGATTGAACAATGTTCTATGGAATAACATCATGATTTCTAGTGAGCATCCTAGAATAACATTGTAGGAATTGAATTATACAATTAAATATCATGTGTTAATTATGTTTATGACATTACTTAAATAAGGTGACTAATGAGAGGAATGAGAATTGCATAAACACCTATACTAAATATAGTGATATTCGATAGTCAGCTTCTCTTCCCATAAAATCCTATAGATAATGTTTGTAGAATAATTCTTACATTACACAAATGAACACCCAAATAATATAGTAGTTTCGTGCCTTTGGAATCATTGAAACATAATCACTAACACATAAGTGAGTTAAATTATCTCCCACTATGTTCCTTATGACTATAACCACTGTTCGACACATTATACATAATACATATCCTCAAATAATGGGGAAAGGTAAAAAAATTTGTGAGCTCAGATGCTCATCAAGGGTAAACATGGGAAATATGTAAGCTTAAACATGAGAATAATGGAATGAAAATGTGATCATAACATTAAAAGATCATACCATGAATATCAAATATCATAAAAATGAATAATAGTATGAATATTGGGGGTTAATGTGACATGAATGATATAGGAATTATGGTAATAGTCTATGAAATAATTACACATGAATATGACAAGGAATTGTGTTTGAAACATATTCATATTTTTTTTTTCCAAATTAGTCATTGAATCACTCACATTGACGTTTTAGAGGAATGGATTCACTTCTCAAACCATCCTACTAGTTAATGATTACTACCAAGACCATATAAGAGAACATAATCCTTTATTGTTCCATGTTAACTCCTCATTATATCCATGTCCATATCATGATATATAAATCATTACCTAATGAATTGGATGTAGTTTTAGGTCCTGAAAATCCTATAAGGACATAAAAAATATGTGTTACACTAGATCATAAACATTAATAATGTAATAACCCATTCAATGAAAGGGTAATCATAAATATGTTATCATACAATGCCTATATAAAAAATATAGGTTTCATAGTCATTTAGTCAAATCATAACCAATACAAATAAGTAGATTTTATAATCATGTTACCACTGGAAGAGAAACATGTCTCTTAAACAGTAGGGAAAAATAACATAAACCATTTAGAGGAAGAATATTAATGGAAGACATGGATCATATCCCTATAAATTAATGCTTAAAACAAAATTATTTCGTCATAGATGGAAAATAATTTATAAATGCCCATTAAAAACATTCTTTGTTGAAATTATCCGTTTTATTTGAATTTTTTAAAAGATAAATAATTTTAGAAAAATAATTTATTTTAAAATATATTCAACGACATATATAAGATAATGTAAAAACCATAAAACACATTTAAAATATTTTCTTCTTAAAATCATCTTAAATATTATTTTTAAGAAAATTAAAACATTTTTTAAAATAGGGTATTTTTAATAAAATATAATTTTTACTGAAAATAGAAATATTTATGTTTCTCTTAATTTTTTTCCTTAGGTACCAAATGTAATAATGATTAAAAAATGGTACTAATTCATTATGATATCATGGATAAAATATTATAAGAAAATTCATTAGTTTTATTTATATTTGAACATAACAATTCATTAATGGAAGAATACAAAAAATAAAATTGTGATAAATGATGATATTGACTCAAGAAACACTTACCACTTTTGTAACATTGAATAAAACACCACATGTAAGAAAATAAAATTTTATAAAGTATAATATATTATTAAAATTATATTTATGATAAAACATGTAAAATTTATTTATATAAACATAGAAAAATAACATAATTACAAAGTGAAACATGTGTCCGAAAGAAATAAATTTAAGACAAAAACACCGTAGTGATATAGTAGTTTTTAAACCATAAAAACCCATGAAATAAAGATAACATAATGGGTATATAAATACCCATAAATTTAAGGATAATAATCATAGTGTATATTAATGGTATGTATACAAACCACACAAAAGGGATGAGTTTTGTATGAGGAATAAGTCTCATAGAAATAAATGTGAGACTATTAATGCACTTACCTTATGAATTCACTCTTAAAATACTATTTAGAAATAAATTAATATAAAATATAATATCATTATAAATACTTTAAATAACATATTCAATTATATAATACCATATATTATTTTCATGTGACAATTTATTATATGATTATTATCAATTTCTTGTTAAAGTTTTGTTTCGGGTAATAATTGCCATGTTTTTCGTACATGCTTTGAATTGTTATTCTTGGTCCTATTTCATAGATCATGAATTCATTATTTTGAGAATAAAAAATATGATATAAATATAAGATATATTCATTATATATGTTTTTATTAAAAACTATTAAATATAAAAATATAAAATGAAATACATCATTCATTGTGATAGAGGGTCGTACGTACGCTTGAAACATGTTCCCATTTCCTTATCATATTGAAAGAAATAATTTAAATGATATATATATATATATATTTAATCATTAAATTAGAATTATAATGTCATATATATCATATAATTTCATCCAACCCATCCTTAATACATTCCATGTACCGTGTGGACGTATCACATCACTTTGAGGAGGTGGTAGTCCACATTCCCACAAACGAAGACATCATATATCTAAAAAATTGAAATAATGATGGTATGTGTTATATAAAAATTAAAAATTAATTAATACACCTTAATATTTTATATATTATTAAATAATAAAAACACCAAAAAAATTCAATCTTGAAATGTGTGAATGGAAGAACGAATTACATAGGTTTGGGAAGATGGTTGTAAAGACCCGTAAAATTCACGGGAAATATTTTCTTAATTTTCTTTGGAATTTTACAAGAGCGCGGTTTCTGAAGGTACCTGATTCCGAGGCCCGGAGTGCCCGGAATCAATTTCCGAAGTTTGGCTCGGGTACGTTCAGTGAACGAACAAGCGGGAATTTCAAACTTTTGATCCGGTGCTCGGAATTGAAATCCGAGGGCACCAATGAACTCGTAGCGCCGATATTCGCTTAAGGAGACCTTTTCGGAAGTTGCGTTTGTTGCGGGACGAAAGTTAGTTTTTAGAGAATTATAAAAAGTTGAATAAAAAAATGTGGAAATCTTTTTATTTTACTTTTGTAGGTTAACTCTTCTCAAAGAGAGTTAGGGGTGGGACCCACACCCACTTAACCTCCCTTGAGAGGATTATGTGTGGTGGGACCCACACGAACCTAAACCTCTCATCTTCCCCCTTAAACTCCCCTCTCTCCCTCTTAAAAGTTTGTTAACTTAACATCTAATTAATTACACATGACATGTATAATTAATTAAGTGTTATGTTTTTGAATTTGAAGTTTTGAATTCCTTGGCTTGGTAAATAAAATAAGTAGGAACCTTATTTTATTTGGTTAGTTTTGTTTAGCCAACTTAAGAGGATTTTTGAGAGCTCCTCCTCCTTCTTCTTCAACTTGACGAAGAACGCTCAACTTGACGAAGAACGCTCAAGTTCCGACGAAGAACGCCACTCCTCTCTTCTTCGTCTTCCGTGTCAATGAGAGGGAACGCCGCTTCCTCCTCGGACTCCCTTCGTCGACATAAGAAGTTTCTCCAACGACGTGCCTCTTCGGACGTACCTCTTCGTCATCAGATTTGACGAACGACTACTGCGACGCCCGACCTCCGCGACGTTGTCTTCCGCGGGACGTTGACAAATCTTCGAACCTATACCCAAGGTAGAGGTTGTTGTTTTGTTTATTTATTTATCCTTGTTCGTGGTTCATGCATGATTAACGTAAGGATTTTATATAAGTGTTATTGTTTAACGTGAGGGGGCCGGACCGCATGAACAATGCCGAACCCCCTCCATCGTTCTTGTTGAATTACCTTGTGGGTGGAAACAAGGTGGCGTGGTGCCGTCGCACCACGGGGTTAATCGTGCGATTATATTACGCGACGCCGTCGCACGCATGCCATGGAAGAATCATCAAGAACGCGACGCCGTCGCGCCGCGTCAAGAGGAATCGGAGGCGCGGCGGAGGGGCACGGTGTCGTCGCACCGCGCCGGACGACGAACACTGTGGCCGGTTCCGGGCCGCGGCAGAACGAGGAGACCGGCGGCCGGGCCGCCGGCGTCGGAAGCCGGAAAGGGGACCGGATTTTCCGGTCCCGTTGGAGAAAACCGGCCGGCCAGCTGGCCGGCCGGATGGTCAAATCCGGGGGAAATTAATCCCCCGGCCAGCAATAAACCCCCCCCCCCCAATTAATTGGGGGGGGGGGGGGTTCTTGAGGGGGGGGCAGGCGGCCCACCGGTTTCCGCACAAGCAGGCCCCCTGCCTGGGGGGGCGTTTTTAAAACAAAGGGGCGCGGCTGATTGCCGCGCCGCCACCCCAAACAAGCAGGGGCTTAGCCCCAGCGCGCTGCCACCGTGCGGCGCCGCGCCGGCGCGCCGCCGGCCGGCCGGCCGGGCTGGGTCGACCCGGTTCGGGCCAACCCAGGGGGGGTCTGGCCGGGTCGGCCCGGACCCGGACCCCCCCCCATTTCGAATCAGTTTCGGTCTTTTGGCCATAACTTGAGCCACGGACCTCCAATCGACGAACCGTATGAGGCAACGCGATCCTTGGATCGAGACAGTCGTTTAGGTATATCGCACTCAAGGTTTCGAATTACTTTGAGTTCGGCCGGGTTGGTTCGTTCACGAAACCAACCGGGCCTTCGGAGCGGAAACGCTCATATCTTGAGCTACGGACGTCCGATTGACGTGCCGTCAGCTGTGTTGTGTTCCTCTTAGTGAGACGGATCTTTTGGCATACTCCGCCCGAGGATTGGACGCATGTGGAGTACGGTCGGGTTGGTTTTGACTTAAAAACCAACCGGGCCCCGGGGACGAAAATGCCAATAACTCTCAGACCGGGCGTCCGTTCGACGCACCGTCTGTTGCGTTGAGTTCCTGTTGACGATACGGAACTTTTGGATACATCACCTCTAGACTTTGTGACAGTTGATGTATCCGCCTCTCAGCTCGTGGACCGGACCCTCCGAACGAGCTTGCTGTGTGCGGGAACCCTAGTGCTGGCTGCGACTGTTACTGTGACTACTACTGCTACTACTGCTACTGTGACTGCGACGACGACAGTACAGAGATCCTGTGTGGATTCGACGACGACGACTTCAGCACTCAGCGATCCTACGTGGATCAGTGCTACAGGTCCGGTGTGGGCCCGATCCTGTGTGGGTCCGATCCTGTGTGGGTCTTTGCGCTCCGCGGTCCTGTGTGAACCAGCGCCTACTGGTCATACGTGGGCCCGATCCTGTGTGGGTCTTTTGCGGGGGTTAGTTACCTATCGATCCTTCGTGGGTCCGACGAATTAGATGGATCAGAGATCATCTTTATCGTCTTTCGAAGATGTATACCTGTGTGAGCTGAATCCTATTTCTTTCCTGTGTGGATTTTGTTGTGCAATCCTGTGTGGATTACGTTTTGCTTTCCTGTGTGGAATACGTTTACTTCCTGTGTGGACTGAATTGTACTTGGGCTCGGAGGTTGGTACGTATTTGAAATTCATGACTTAGGTATATGTATGGGCATATACCTAAGCAGTGTCGGTTGATACTTCGTGATTGTACCTTTCTTCGTGGTTTATCCTTTGTGGATTTGAGAGACCTTCAGGGGTCTCGGGGTCCCTACTGAGTAGCTTATACTCACCCCTGCACGGGCTTTGCCCGCACTACGTTGTGTTGGTTGCAGACGACGGACAGCGTTGACCTTAGCTGAGGCTTGCAGAGCAGGACGGTACCTGGAGGTGGACCACTGGGCGGGACGTGCTCGGAGCGGACGGCGGGACCCGTGGAGCAGTGGAGCTATCTGTACCCACCCTTCAGGTGGGATTTCCAGTGGATAGCTCGGTGTAGCGGCTTTTACTTTTCTGTTGATGTTTTCCCTCTCGAGTTGTACTTTACTTTCAGTTTGGGTTTGTATACTGGCCCATTTCCTTTTCCGCACTTTCAGTTGTACTCTGCTTTGTTTAGTGTTTACTTTCTACTTGTTTACTCTGTGGTGTTTGTTTACTTTACAAAGGCATTGCCTTCCCTTTTTACCGGGATTTACGCCTTGGTGCTAGTCGCCAGCCCCTGATCTATGGAAGGCGGGCTTGGGGTAGTCACGGCAAGGACCCCGATGGTGGGTCGTGACAAATTGGTATCAGAGGAGTTCGGTTCTACCGCGAACTCTGATCTTTTCTATGTGAAGCAATAAGGTTTAGCGTATTGATTATGGTTATCAGTCTAGGAAGTCCAGTGTTGGTGTGGCGGCCGACATATGCGTACACCAGGACCCTGACTTCTGATTTCCGACTTAATGCATGAAAACATTGATTGCGTGTGTGTTTCAAAGTTTTCTTTGTGATTATTTATATCAGCTCACCAGGTATACTGTTCTGACCATGGCGCAACTGATTCCTTTTCAGGATGGCCCCACGATGGCATCCAGCTAGGGTTCCGAGAGTCGAGCGTGACGACAGCCCACCGAGCGACGAGGCCTCGGTGCAGGGCCCTTTGTCAGCAGTGGCACCGGCAGTAGCTCTACCCACCGAGCCCCCGATGCTTCCAGCAGCAGCCGATGACGATGCACGTCGCCTCAGCGCACTGCATGAGTTTCAGCGCCAACGACCGCCCAGGTTTCGCGGGGAGACGGATCCCTAGGCAGCAGAGGACTGGCTGGAGGCAGTGGTACGAGTGTTTAGGCTAGTGAGGACACCAGCAGACCTCATGGTGATCCTCGCTGCGAGCCTACTACACGCAGCAGCAGGACGATGGTGGAGCTTGATGCTCCAGGTGCACGATGAGGCATCTATACTTTGGACGGGCATTGAGAGCCTCTTTCGCTCGGAGTTCGTCCCAGCCACCCTTCGTGCGGTGCGTATCCATGAGCTTCTACAGCTGCGGCAGGGCAATATGACGGTCGCTCAGTACTCGGCGAGATTTACCGATCTCTCGCGCTACTCGACCGACATGGTATGGGACCCATTCTTCCGGGCCCGGACCTTCGAGCAAGGTTTGAGACACGAGATCAGGGCATCACTGATCTCCCTCAGCATACCGACTCAGACAGAAGTACTGGAGCGGGCCCTTCTGATCGAGAGCTTCCTTGCTGAATCTACACCAGCCCAGAGACCCACCGCAGGGCGGCACGTGGCAGAGTCATCTGCAGCAGGCAGTCGGCGGATGACTCAGGGGTCCAGGCAGACCAGACCTTCGGGCAGACGACCTCAGGACACAGGCTCAGCAGTGTGGGGCACACAGCGCGGAGCCAGTCTTTCGAGAGGCAGACAGTGCTACTCGTGCGGCGGGCAGGGCCACATGGCTCGTGACTGCCCGACCCGCCGTGCCGAGGAGCAGCGGACGGTTGAGGGACCACCGAGGCAGAGGCAGAGGGTCGACCGTGGCGGTCCGCAGGGAGGAGGCGGACGAGGCAGAGGAGCTGGACGAGCAGCCGATGGTGGGCGACGCTTTGAGGCTCTGCCACCACCACCACCAGGAGGTCCACCCCGAACACAGGGAGCTGGCGGGCAGAGACAGGCACAGCTCCAGGCAGCAGAAGCCTACGGCCACGGCGCACCTGAGATGATTCGAGGTACTATCTGTGTCTATTCCACCCTTGCTGCAGTTCTTATAGACACAGGAACGAGTCACTCTTTCATAGCCGCTTCCCTTGTTCGGAGCTCAGAGATTCCGACAGAGCCGTTAGCTCGATCCTTACGGCTAGAGACTCCTACGGGAGCAGACTCGACGATTACGCACTGGTGCCGGCAGTGTGAGCATACTATAGGAGGCGAGAGCTTCGGCTGGGATCTTCTTGTAGCAGCGTCGAGGCCTTATGACGCCATCTTGGGCATGGATTGGCTATCTACGGTCCATGCACAGATTGACTGTTTTAGGCGCAAGGTGCGATGTGTACGCACCGACGGGAGTAGGTTCACCTTCACCGGCGAGAAGGGAGCCTTAGAAGCACATGATAGACTTCCGCGGAGGAGAGGACAGCCCATCACTCATCAATTGGCTAGCCTTATCCTTGGAGCAGTTGATGTGCGGAGTCCTGGTTTTCCTGCAGTGGTGGATCAGTTTGCGGATGTTTTTCCCGACGATGTTCCAGGGCTACCTCCTCGCAGAGAGGTAGACTTTTATATTGACTTGTACCCCAGGACAGCCCCGATATCCACTCCAGCATATCGGATGGCCCTCGCCGAGCTTCGAGAGCTATGGGTACAGTTGGAGGACTTGCAGGGCAAGGGGTTCATCCGACCCAGTGTTTCACCCTGGGCTTCCCCGATTTTGTTCAGCAAGAAGGCGGACGGGAGCTTGCGTCTTTGTGTTGACTATCGTCGCCTGAACCAGGTGATAGTGAGGAACAAGTATCCGCTAGCGAGGATTGATGACCTCTTTGATCAGCTCAAGGGAGCACGGTGGTTCTCGAAGATAGACCTCAGGTCAGGCTATCATCAGCTCAAAGTCAGAGATGAGGATGTGCAGAAGACAGCCTTCAGATGTCGGTATGGCCACTATGAGTTCTTGGTTATGCCATTCGGTGTAACCAATGCTCCAGCAGTGTTCATGGCTCTCATGAACAGGATCATTCAGCCATACCTCGATCGGTTTGTCATGGTCTTCATCGACGACATTCTAATTTACTCTACAACAGAGGAGGAGCACACCTATCACTTGTGAGTTGTACTTGACACACTCCGAGAGCACCAGCTTTATGGTAAGCTCTCGAAGTGCCAGTTCTGGATACGTGAGGTCCACTTCTTGGGACACGTTATCTCTGAGGCGGGTGTTGCAGTGGATCCCGCGAAGATTGAGGCTGTGTTAGCATGGGAGCCACCCAGGAGCGTGACTGAGGTTCGGAGTTTCGTGGGACTATCTGGATACTATCGGAGATTCGTGCCAGACTTCTCTAGAGTTGCGGCATCACTCATAGCTTTGACGAAGAAGGGGAAACCCTTCGTGTGGTCAGACAGATGTCAGCAGAGCTTCTAGGAGCTGAGACAGAGATTGACTAGCGCACCCATCTGGAGGTTGCCCGAGGAGGGAGTAGGGTACGTAGTCTACTGCGATGCATCAGGGAACGGACTCGGATGTGTTGTGATGCAGGAGCGGGCAGTGATCGCCTATGGATCACGTCAGTTGAGGTCGCATGAGCAGAACTACGCTAATCATGACATGGAGTTAGCAGCACTGGTCTTCGCTCTGAAGACATGGCGACACTATCTGATGGGCGAGCGCTTTACAGTCTTTTCTGTTCATCAGAGTCTCAGGTATATCTTCTCTCAGAAGGACCTGAACCTGAGACAGCGGCAATGGCTCGAGTTCCTCCAGGACTATAAATTTGATATAGTCTATACTCCTGGGAAGGGGAACGTAGTAGCCGATGCCCTTAGCAGGAGGACGAGCATTCAGCTACTTGAGGAGGCGACGGAGCAGCTAGCCTCTTTGCAGATATCCTTCGTGGATAGAGATGGAGCAGCCTTCCTTCAGTCTCTCACAGTCACTCCTCCACTACTACAGTGAGTCAGAGAGGCACATCGTGAGGATGCTTACTATGAGACACGGCGTGCACAGATATCCTCGGGATAGGCACCTGATGGTTTCTCCTTTGGAGCAGAGCACAACATCCTTTTCAGAGGACCTACCATGGTACCAGTCGCTTTGCGAGAGGAAGTGCTGAGAGAGTTTCACACTTCTCCTTTGGCGGTACATCCTGGAGTGGCGAAGATGTACCAGGACCCCAGACGACAGCACTGGTGGCCGGGCATGAAGAAGGCTGTAGCAGAGTTCGTTTCTCGATGCCTCACCTTCCAGCAGGTGAAGGCAGAGCATCAGGTACCAGCAGGCTTGTTACAGCCCTTGGAGGTTCCGGAGTGGAAGTGGGACGACATATCTTTGGACTTTTTGACTGGACTTCCACGCACTTCCAGAGGTCACGTCACCATCTGGGTGATTGTTGACCGACTCACCAAATCGGCACACTTCTTACACATCAGAGAGAAGGGCTCAGTAGAGAGCTTGGGACGTCTCTACGTTCAGGAGATTGTGCGGCTCCATGGTGTGCCATCATCTATCGTCTCCGATCGAGATGCTCGCTTTACTTCCCGGCTTTGGAAGGGGTTACAGGAGGCGTTCGGGACGCAGCTACGTCTGAGCACAGCCTTTCACCCTCAGACGGATGGTCAGACGGAGAGGACCATTCAGACTCTTGAGGACATGCTCCGCGCATGTGTCCTCGACTTTGGTCGTAGCTGGGAGGACCACCTACCCTTGGTGGAGTTTGCGTACAACAACAGATACCACTCCACTATCGGGATGGCACCGTACGAGGCGTTGTATGGCCGACCTTGTAGATCTCCTTTGTGCTGGACAGACCCTAGAGAGTCAGCACTGGTGGGACCGGAGATGGTCCAGGCCACGACAGAGAAGGTCCAGGTCATCCAGGAGCGGATGAGGACAGCTCAGAGCCGGCAGAATTCATATGCTGACAGGAGGCGGAGGCCACTGGAGTTCGAGGATGGCGACCACGTCTTCTTGCGGGCCTCACCTCGACGTGGTATTCGGAGATTTGGCCGATGCAGCAAGTTATCTATGCGCTTCATTGGACCCTTCCAGGTCCTCAACAGGATTGGTGAGGTGGCTTATCACCTGGCTCTACCACCTCAGTTGCACCGGGTGCACGACGTCTTCCACGTGTCTCAGCTGAGGAGATACGTGCACGACCCGACGCACATCATTGATCATGGGGAGCTTGACTTTGACGATGGGGCGACTTTTACGGAGGTCCCGGTGGAGATAGAGGATCGACAGGAGCGGGTCCTGCGTGGGCGATCGATTCCTCTTGTGCGCATCAGATGGCAGCACGGGAATCTTCAGGAGAGCACATGGGAGCGGGATGCTCAGATGCGTGCTCAGTACCCTCATTTGTTTCCCTAGTTTTTAATGTATCTTTACGGGGACGTAAATCCCTGAGGTGGGAGTAATGTAAAGACCCGTAAAATTCAAGGGAAATTTTTTATTAATTTTCTTTGGAATATTACAAGAGCGCGGTTTCTGACGGCACCTGATTCCGAGGCCCGGAGTGCCCGGAATCAATTTCCGAATTTTGGCTCGGGTACGTTCAGTGAACGAACGAGCGGGAATTTCTCACTTTTGATCCGGTGCTCAGAATTGAAATCTGAGGGCACCGATGAACTCGCAGAGCCGATATTCGCTTAAGGAGACCTTTTCGGAAGTTGCGTTTGTTGCGGGATGAATGTTAGTTTTTGGGAGAATTATAAAAAGTTGAATAAAAAATGTGGAAATCTTTTTATTTTACTTTTGTAGGTTAACTCCTCTCAAAGGGAGTTAGGGGTGGGACCCACACCCACTTAACCTCCCTTGAGAGGATTAAGTGTGGTGGGACCCACACGAACCTAAACCTCTCATATTCCCCCTTAAACTCCCCTCTCTCCCTCTTAAAAGTTTGTTAACTTAACATCTAATTAATTACACATGACATGTATAATTAATTAAGTGTTATGTTTTTGAATTTGAAGTTTTGAATTCCTTGGCTTGGTAAATAAAATAAGGAGGAACCTTATTTTATTTGGTTAGTTTTGTTTAGCTAACTTAAGAGGATTTTTGAGAGCTCCTCCTCCTTCTTCTTCAACTTGACGAAGAACGCTCAACTTGACGAAGAACGCTCAAGTTCCGACGAAGAACGCCGCTCCTCTCTTCTTCGTCTTCCGTGTCAACGAGAGGGAACGCCGCTTCCTCCTCG
The DNA here is from genome assembly GCA_963277665.1 of Viscum album. Taxonomy (NCBI): domain Eukaryota; kingdom Viridiplantae; phylum Streptophyta; class Magnoliopsida; order Santalales; family Viscaceae; genus Viscum; species Viscum album. The sequence goes on along the minus strand of OY728130.1, from coordinate 2,014,044,603 downwards.
GACTCCCTTCGTCGACATAAGAAGTTTCTCCAACGACGTGCCTCTTCGAACGTACCTCTTCGTCATCGGATTTGACGAACGACTACCACGACGCCCGACCTCCGCGACGTTGTCTTCCGCGGGACGTTGACAAATCTTCGAACCTATACACAAGGTAGGGGTTGTTGTTTTGTTTATTTATTTATCCTTGTTCGCGGTTCATGCATGATTAACGTAAGGATTTTATATAAGTGTTATTGTTTAACGTGAGGGGGCCGGACCGCATGAACACGACCGAACCCCCTCCATTGTTCTTGTTGAATTACCTTGCGGGTGGAAACAAGGTGGCATGGTGTCGTCGCACCACGGGGTTAATCGTGCGATTATATTATGCGACGCCATCGCGCGCGCGCCATGGAAGAATCATCAAGAACGCGACGCCGTCGCGCCGCGTCAAGAGGAATCGGAGGCGCGGCGGAGGGGCGCGGTGTCGTCGCACCGTGCCGGACGACGAACACCGCGGCCGGTTCCGGGCCGCGGCAGAACGAGGAGGCCGGCGGCCGGGCTGCCGGCGTCGGAAGCCGGAAAGGGGACCGGATTTTCCGGTCCCGTTGGAGAAAACCGGCCGGCCAGCTGGCCGGCCGGATGGTCAAATCCGGGGGAAATTAATCCCCCGGCCAGCAATAAAGCCCCCCCCCCATTTAATTGGGGGGGGGGGTTTCTTGAGGGGGGGGCAGGCGGCCCCCCGGTTTCCGCACAAGCAAGCCCCCCGCGTGGGGGGCGTTTTTAAAACAAAGGGGCGCGGCTGATTGTCGCGCCGCCACCCCAAACAAGCGGGGGCTTAGCCCCCTCGCGCTGCCACCGTGCGGCGCCGCGCCGCCGGCCGACCGGCCGGGACGGGTCGGACCCTTGTCAGGTCGACCCAGGGGGGTCGGGCCGGGTCGGCCCGGACCCGGACCCCTCCATTTCGAATCAGTTTCGGTCATTTGGCCATAACTTGAGCCACGAACCTCCGATCGACGAACCGTCTGCGGAAACACGATCCTTGGTTCGATACGGTCATTTCGGTATATCGCACTCAAGGTTTCGAATTACTTTGTGTTCGGCCGGGTTGGTTCGTTCACGAAACCAACCGGGCCTTCGGAGCGGAAACACACATATCTTGAGCTACGGACGTCCGATTGACGTGTCGTCAGCTGTGTTGTGTTCCTCTTAGTGAGACAGATCTTTTGGAATACTCTGCCCGAGGTTTGGACGCAGGTGGAGTACGTTCGGGTTGGTTTTTCCTTAAAAATCAACCGGGCCCCGGGGACGAAAATGCCAATAACTCTCAGACCGGGCGTCCGTTCGACGCGCCGTCTGTTGCGTTGAGTTCCTGTTGATGATACAGAACTTTTGGACACATCAACTATGGACTTTGTGACAGTTGATGTATCAGCCTCTCAGCTCGTGGAGCGGACCCTCCAAACGAGCTTACTGTGTGCGGGAACCCTAGTGCTGGCTGCGACTGTTACTGTGACTACTACTGCTACTACTGCTACTGTGACTGCGACGACAACAGTACAGAGATCCTGTGTGGATTCGACGACAATGACTTCAGCACTCAGCGATCCTACATGGATCAGTGCTACAGGTCCTGTGTGGGCCCGATCCTATGTGGGTCGGATCCTGTGTGGGTCTTTGCGCTCACCGGTCCTGTGTGAACCAGCGCCTACAGGTCCTACGTGGGCCCGATCCTGTGTGGGTCTTTTGCGGGGGTTAGTTACCTATCGATCCTTCGTGGGTCCGACGACTTAGATGGATCAGAGATCAGCTTTATCGTCTTTCAAAGATGTATACCTGTGGGAGCTGAATCTTATTGCTTTCCTGTGTGGATTGTGTTGTGCAATCCTGTGTGGATTACGTTTTTCTTTCCTGTGTGGAATTCGTTTACATCCTGTGTGGACTGATTTGTACATGGGCTCGGAGGTTGGTACGTATTTGAAATTCATGACTTAGGTATATGTATGGGCATATACCTAAGCAGTGTCGGTTGATACTTCGTGATTGTACCTTTCTTCGTGGTTTATCCTTTGTGGATTTGAGAGACCTTCAGGGGTCTCGGGGTCCCTACTGAGTAGCTTATACTCACCCCTGCACGGGCTTTGCCCGCACTACGTTGTGTTGGTTGCAGACGACGGAAAGCGTTGACCTTAGCTAAGGCTTGCAGAGCAGGACGGTACCTGGAGGTGGACCACTGGGCGGGACGTGCTCGGAGCGGACGGCGGGACCCGTGGAGCAGTGGAGCTATCTGTACCCACCCTTCAGGTGGGATTTCCAGTGGACATCTCGGTGTAGAGGCTTTTACTTTTCAGTTGTTGTTTTCCCTTTCGAGTTTTACTTTACTTTTATTTTGGGTTTGTATACTGGCCCATTTCCTTTTCCGCAATTTCAGTTGTACTCTGCTTTTTTAATGTTTACTTTCCGCTTGCTTACTCTGTGGTGTTTGTTTACTTTACAAAGGCAATGCCTTCCCTTTTTACCGGGATTTACGCCTTGGTTCTTGTCGCCAGCCCCTGGCCTATGGAAGGCGGGCTTGGGGTAGTCCCGGCACGGACCCCGAGGGCGGGTCGTGACCATGGTGTCTTAGATAGACATGAATGGTGATTGCATGTCCCATTTGATGGATATTCATGTGAGTGTTGGTCTAACACTCAAAATTAAAATATATTAGAATATTTACTATATATAGTTTATTATATAAGAATTTAAAAAAATAATTGATGGGAGGATTATGAAAATAAAACAAAAGAGCCCCAGGAAGGTTACCACACATTCTTTGATTAACACCTATTTTTTTCCATCAAAGGGATTCTTTTATGGATTTCATAAAAATAGAGGATTATAGGATAAAGGGAAATAATTTTTGAGGATATTATGGAATGGTTTTCATGAATCAAATTTCTTGAGAGGTGTGAATAATTGAGGGGGTGAGTTCCCTTTTATATTGGAGGGGGAGTGAAATTCTTATAAATATAAGATGGAAAACACTATCGAGAGCTCTCCCATTCATCATGTGCCACCAATAATTTTCCATTTAGGATTAAATACTTTAATTATTATAAATATGTCCATAAAACTATTTTTTATGTGTTTATAGGTCATTTTTAACTTATATTATAATTTTTCCACTAACTAATCATTTTCCCTTAATCGTAGTAATAAATTTTAATTACATTCACTAATTGTTTTGGTCAAAAACTGATTTAACCATAAAATAAATTACAATTTATGATGAAACCAAATGTAGACTCAATATTTCCAAATTATAATTTCATAGGTTATAGAAATAAATTTAAAATTAAACCTGTTGTGGTGTCATGAATGAAGGTTTTTAAAATGAAAAAACTCAAATAATTAAAATGTTTTTATATCTAATTTCAATGTGAAATTAGTTGCAATGATAAAAAATATATTAATTTATGTTAAATATATCTAATTAAAGTTTAAATATAAATTTAAATACCATTTAACTATATAAATAACATATATGAAAATTTTGTTCTGAATTAAAATTCAGTGTTTTCACTTTTCATCCATAAATGTTGTTTTTCTAAAAAACAACAATTTTACCCTAATTTAATATGAAAATTCTGAATTCAAAAATTATTCTTATTTCCTTAAATTATATTTGTAAAATATTATAAAATTAATTTCAATATTTTTCATAGAAGGACAAAAAAAAAGTTCTTTTGAGAAAATAATATTTCATCAAAACGTATAGACTTTGATGAAAGTTATAAGTTATATTATAAATATTTTTTTATATAAAACCATTAAAAATAATATTTAAAAAATATGTTTTACCATTTATATTACTATATTAAATTTCAATGTTATAACTCTTGCATTTAAAAACATTATAGTTATTAAATAACTGTCTGGTAGAAACATAGTGTTGCATGTAACATAGGCTATGTCGGTGTTGAATGTAGCGCAAGATTATTTTGGTGTTAAATATAATGAAAGAACAAATTGGTGTATGAAGAAACACAATACATAAAATATAATTAATTCATTCAATAAATGGTTTTTAATAATATAGGTATCACATTCTACCTACATAAAAATAAATTTTACCCTCGAAATTTGTCATTCTAATACAAAAAAATGTTGATAATTCTACCTCTTCGTATACTAAAGTTACAATATATATTCCTAAAACTGGTGATTTTTCTAAAAAATATATTTGAGTGGTCTAGTTTTGTAGAACATTCTATATATGATCCAAATATTCAATTGGTTTTTCCTCATATGAAATATTTTACTCAAACGGTATTATCACTATGTTTAGTACACAATAATTATTATGCATGTAATTTATTTGGAGAGATACATGGAATACATCATGGACTGGTGGGTTATTTTGAGGATGTTTCATTCAATAAGCTACTATGCTGATAATATCAAGAACCTCAATGTGATCAATATATTGAGGGATTAGTTTCCCATTCATCCAAAATCTCATAACCTTCTTACATGCGGAGATTCTAAGAGAAAACCACTTTTGAAATTCAAATTATAGATCATTAAAATGATTATAAGCATAAAAATATTATCATATCTATCATAACTTCATAGTATTATTAATTGTTCCAATATCCTCATATTTTTCTAAATCTATCTCACCTCTCAATATCTTTCATTCTCCAATATCATCCCAACACATTGGAGCTCTAAATTTCATACCATACATAGATTAATAAAGAGAAATTGAGATTCTTTAGTGGGATTTTTTTTATAATAAAAATGACCTAGAGGAAAGTGTTGTTTCCAACAACATTTTAAATCCAATGAATAAAATATCAACATATACTATAGGGTATGAATTTTTATTTCAGACTAACCATCTGTTTAAGGATGATAAGTAGTTTTGAAACTCTATTATACATCACGTTCTAATTGATTAATTCACCAAGACATTGAGGTAAAACATATATCCTGGTCAGATACAATATAATATTGTACTCTATGAAACCTTAAAACATCATTAATTTATATCTTGGAAAGCCGATCATGAGATATGACTTCTTAGATATCAATAAAGTGTGTTGACTTAGTAAGGTTATCAAATTTCACCCATATAGAATTAAACAATTTAGAGGTTTAGAGGAGTCTAATGAAAAAAATCTATAGTGATGTTCTCCCATTTCCATTTTGGTGCTTGGTAATGGATAAAAAATCCCATAAGAATTTGGTTTCTCATACTTAACATTCATGTATTCTAAAAATCATGATACAAACACTGTGATATCCCTCTGTATTACAGCCCACTTGAAGTATTATTTGAATTCTCTGTACATATTATTACATATAATATTAATAGAGAATGAGTAACTATGTATAATTCCCCAGCCCTAAACATCACTTAATATTGATTTATTTCAAGAATACACATTGAGGATCTCTTCAGTTTTAGAGTTTTAGAGAATGAGATCATAAATTAGGCATTACCTTCCACATTTCAACATGGTGGTTACATAAAAGACTGTATTCATTTTTCACATTGAAAGAAACATATTTAAAATAAAACATGGATTACTTATTGACACTTTCTTTACACTATCATCACATCACGTACCTTTCCCTTGACCTGTGAAAAACATTTCAAAAAACATAGTATGAGCATAAAAAGCTCAGTAAGGGATAGAAAAATGCGGAAAGAAAACCTTAGTCCATGTATACATAAGAATCATTTAAAACATACATTACTCATAAACATAAGCACGTAAACATACCTCAAGAAATAATAATATTTATGAATAAATCATAGACAACATAAGTCATAAAGGTAAATTGAGGCATTTATAACATTATTACGTAGGGAGTAACCCTTATGGTTACGTTTGGAATACCCATCATAGTATATTCCCTAAATACCATTGGAGAAACCTCAGATTTTAACTCCTTCGCGTTACCCAATGCATTGGAGAGCTATCACGGGCTCACCCGCCTTTAGTTTATCACGGAAACACCCGTCTTCATAAAAAATTCCCAAGAACCATAACATAATCTTTTCACATAAAACATGCATAAAAGAAACATAAAAGTTTCACATTTAAATCAAAATATATCAAAAAAAATGAAATAATCAAAATGTTATCAAACCCATTTTGAATACCAGAATAAAAGAAAATTAAAACATGGTATTTATTTTTCATTTAAAAAAAGTTATGGCTTATAGAGGAATCTGATACTCAAATAATGGTCATGGCAGCGGAGAATTCATTATTGCCGTATATGTACGACAAAAACAATACCTTTTGTAGTTTAGTAAAACACTTCATATAAAAAAGATTCTTTTTGAATAAAAGTTAATTTCAATGGGGTTTATATACCTTATAAAATAATGTTGTGTATAAAACAAAATATGCCTCAATGGAAAGAGATTGAGATGAAGTCCCATACCTCTTGTTCGACATGACTCTATATTCTTTAATCTCCTGAATAATAAACTAGAGATGATTTCTACTTTCTTAAGAACCTTTTTCAAGTTCATTATTCCTTTTATATCACTTATTACCTTGTTATGAACATCACACAATTATTTACGTTAAAATGGTCATTTTGTTGAGCTTTGATACTTGAGCCAAAAATAAAATTCTTATAATCACAGGTTATTCATGTGGTAAAATATCCATTATCTATAGAATTATATTTATGTTATAGATATAATATATATCATTTATATCCAATATATACATGAATTTATAATATTACATAACATTTAGAGTTACAAAATGATATGCACCGTTCATGAAGACAGTAAGCTATACGTACGGATGAAGGCTACTTTCATTTCTATTCCGTATTTAATGGAATGAAGTCATAATGATATAATGTTATATTATAATTCCTATATAATATCATATATAACACCATTAACTCCATCCTTTATACATCCTACATATGTCATCAACGAATCAAATCACTTTGAGGGGGCGGTAGTCCCCACTTATTAAGATAATGATATCGCGTTTACCCATAATGGAAACCATAAAGGCATGCCATAAATGAAAATTAAAGAAGCATAAAGAAAACATAAAAATAAAATATATAATATATAAATAGATTAACATCTTAATGGCCACCATAAAATGTGTTAAAAGAATATTGAACAATCATCGTTTCGTGAGGCAGAAATTCACCAACCACATAAACAGTATTTTCTGTAACCATTCGATAGAGGTGAGTTTAAGTGTAAATCAAATATTTCTCATAAAAAAATACTAGTATATTGAAGATAATCATTTTGTTACAAAATAAAGGAATAAAAATAGGTTATGGGGTTGGAGAAGCAAAATAAAACAAAAGAACACAAGTTAAGACATTACCTTTAAATAAGGTAACTCTTCTTGGTATGAACCGAAAGGTTTTCTTGAAGAGATTTTTACTAAGGTAAGGCATCTATGACGAAAATAGGAATTTGGAGAGATAAAGTGATCATAGTTTGGTCGATCCAATGGCTTGAGAGGTGTGGGTAAGGTGGTAGAGGTTGTGTCCTTTTATAAGAGGGAGGAGGGGCACTCATGGAATGTCAATAAACGTTACTTTATAATATATTGCGTTTCGGATTTTAAAGGTCCCACAATGAAAAATTTAGATGATAAGGTGATAAGGGTTCGAAATAAAACCATCCAATAGGTCTTTGGCAAGTGAATGTCTTAGATGATTCATTATCTTTTCATATTATTTAAATCGTTAATTAATGAGGTAATCGATGTCTCGTCATGGTGTTATAAAAATTAAATTTATTTAATGCCTAAAAATTATAAAAAAAATATCATGATCTAGGAAATATGTCTATCTTTAAAATTATTATTTATAGTATTAGAGATCATTTACACAGACAAAACTAAATTTTTTTTACTTGGGTTATGCATACTTTGTTTATACTTTCCCTAAAAAATAATATAATAAAATGTTACTATCACCCAAAAGTGATTCAAGGGGATCAGAATGCTTGGAACAAGGCATCCCATGGTCGGCCATAAGACACAAAGTATAATTAGGATACATGGTGGGGTCATTTTTTATTATTATGATATTATTTTATTACCCTTAACAACCATATTACTAATTAATCCCGATAATTAAAGATAATTATCGTCATTACTATTCATAATTTCCAAAAATAGAAGAGTCTTAATTAAATAATTTAGACCTTCCGATTCCATATATGGAAACCATTTTACCAAATTCAAAAACATAAATTGTAGTAAGTAATTTAAAAATAATTCCCGTTGTCAAAACAAATAGAAGATTTTTTAGAAAAAATATCTATCAAAAGTTTGAAAATTGTTTATGTCCAATTTAAAAGTTAAATTAATCCTAATGACCACCATTGGATTAAATGGTAAAAATATATTCTATTAACACTTTAAAACCAATTCATAATATAATCTATCCATATAATTAAATTATATGAAAAAGAATTTTTGAAGTTAAAAACAGTATTTGTTACTATTCATTAAAAAATAAACATTGTCAGAAAAATAACAAAAATTTATCCAAAGTAAATTTCAATGTCCCATTCCTAAATAATAAGTTTATTTTGACAAATTGAGCTTATAATATTGTCAAAATATAGATTTAATAATGGTTCTTTATCAAAAGGTGGCGAAACAATCTTTTAAAAATATTAGAGAATTCAATGATTATGATTGGATTTATTATCATTTTAAGACTCTAAAACAATATCTATTTCATAAATTTACATATATATGATAATCCATAAATCATTAATTACATGGGATGTTACATCCTTCCCCCCTTTTGAAAATTGCGTCCCCGAAATTTATTTACTTATTGAAAAAGTGGGGGCATTTATCCATCATTGCATTTTCAAATTCCCATGTTGCATCTTCAGTCGTGTGGTTTTTTCAAAAAACCTTCACTTGATGAATCAATTTTTTACGCAATACATTATCCCTGTGGTTAAGAATCTAGACCGGTTGTTCCTCAAATGATAGGTTCTTTTCCAACTGAACTACCATTGGACTCAAATCATGAGATAAATCTAGCATGTACTTCCATAATATTAAAACATGAAAAACATTGTGTACCTGAGATAAAATCAGAGGTAAAGCCACTCGGTATGAAACTGATCCAACTCTCTCAAGAATTTCATATGGTCCAATGAACCTTGGACTCATTTTTCCTTTCTTACCAAATCACATCACACTTTTCCATGGAGATAATTTCAGAAAAACATGATCACCTACCTCAAAAGAGAGATCCTTTCTCTTGTTGTCAGCAAAACTTTTCTACCTACTCGGAGCTGTTCTCATTTGCTTCTAAATCAGCTGAACTTTTTCTACCAACTCTTCTACCAATTCTGGTCCCATCAACTTCCTTTCACCCCCTTCATCCCAAAAAGCTGTAGTTTGACCCCACTTTCTATATAATGACTCAAATGGTGCCATCTGTATACTTGAATGAAAACTGTTATTATTAGAAAACTCATCCAAAAATATATATTTCTCCCAACTCCACTAATAATCCATCGAACAAACTCGTAGAATATCCTCCAATGTCTAAATTTCTCATTTTAACTGCCCATCTGATTGAGGATGAAAAGCTGTACTAAAATTTAATTCAGTAGCCAACAACTTCTAAAGACCTTTCCAAAAGTTAGAAGTAATCTTGGATCATGATCAGATACAATGGAGAGGGGAACTCCATGTAACCTGACTATCTCTTTACGATACAAACGAGAAAGTTGATCAAGGTAAAAATTATATCGTATAGCAAGTAAATGAGCAGATTTAGTCAAGACATCAACAATAACAGAGATTTCATTATTAACTCGAGGTGTCTTTGCCAAACCCAGAACGAAGTCCATGGATAAATTCTCCCCTTTCCACTATGGCACTGATAAATGCTGAAACATACCTTTAGGAAACTACCACTCTGCTTTAACCTGTTGACAAGTCATACACTTCACATTAAAATCAACAATATCTCTTTTCATTCCATCCCACTAGTAAAACCCCCAAAGATCTCTATACATCTTAGTACTGCCTGGTTGAACTGAAATCGGAGAACTAGGAGCTTCACATAACGACTCTCTCTTCAATTGTGAATCACAAGTCACATACAATCTTTTCCCAAATGTCGAAACATAATAATTATCAAGGTTGAATTTAAGAAACTTACCCTTATGAACCATCTCTACCTTTTTCTAAAACTCACTATCTTTCTTATGTGCTTACTTAATTCTGTTTGATAGAGATGATCTCACTGACACATGAAACAAAACAAAAGATCTTCCTGCACCAAAAACATCTATACCAAGGTTCATCAAATCCTTTACCAAAGGATCACGTTCCAAACGTAACATGGTTAATGAAGCATTAATTTTTTGACTCAAAGAATCATCCAATTTATTTTCTTTTCCCGGATGGCAATGAATTATACAATCATAATCCTTATTAATTCTAACCATCTACTCTGCCTCATGTTCAATTCTTTCTGAGTGAATATATAATTTAAAATTTTTGTGACCAGTATATATTTCATAATTTTCACCATAAAAATGATTCCTCCAAATTTTTAAAGTGAAAACCACAGCAGCTAATTTGAAATCATGTGTAGGGTAATTTACCTCATCTGTTTTCAACTGAAATGATGCATAAGCAATTACCTGATCATTCTTCATTAAGACACAACCAAGTCCTTTCAATGAAGAATCACTGTAGATAACAAACTCACAATTCCTGGAAGGTAGTTCCAAAACTTGAGCATTCACCAATTTTTTTTCAATTCCTGAAAACAATCATCACATTCTTTCATCCAGATAAACATAATGACCTTCCAAGTTAGCTTAGTCATTGGACTAGATAACCGTGAATTTTTTTAACAAACCTTTAGTAAAATCCTTCCAAACCAAGAAAACTAAAAATCTCAGTTACATTTGTGGGTCTTGGCTATTCCTCAACATCCATTTTTTTTGCAGGATCAATAGTTATTCCATCTTTAGAAACGATGTGACCAAGGAATGAAATTTGTTGCAATCAAAACTCACATTTGCTGAATTTCCCATACAATTTATATTATTTTATGGTTTGAAAAATAACAATTAAATGTCTTTCATGCTCCTATTTACATTTATAAAACACCAGAATATAATCAATGAAAACAACCAAAAACATATAGAAAATTTTATTTATAAGGTCCATGAATACAACAGGTGCATTGGTTAACCCAAAATGAATTACTACAAATTCATAATGGACATTTCTTGTAAGAAACATAGTCTTCAGAATAACTTCTTCCTTTACCTTCAACGAATGGTACCTCGATCTCAGGTCTATTTTTGAAAAATACTAATCTCCCTGGAGCTGATCAAACAAATCATCAATATGAGGTAAAGGATATTTGTTCGTAACAGTGATGTTATTCAAGGCTCTATAATCAATGAAAAGACTCATAGAACCATCTTTATTTTTTTACAAATAAGACAAGAGCACCCCATGCTGAAGTGCTAGGTCGAATGAATCTTTCTCTAATAAATCATGCAATTTCTCCTTCAGCTCTAAAAGTTCAATTTGAGCCATTCGATAAGGCAGTTTTGAAATTGGATTAGCATCCGGAAGTAATTCAATAGTAAATTCAACATCCTGATCTGGTATTATTCCAGGATACTCATCAGGAAAAACATCAGGATAGTCATTTACCACTGGCACATCATTAATATGAACGGTTCCGTTATTTTAAAAAAAATTTGGAAGGAAACATTCATTTCCATCTTTTACAAGTTTCTCATCCTCTTGATATGTTATCAATAGTAAGGGTTAATTCATGTTCACAAACTGATAGACTTTATGAAAATAAACTTCTTTTGCTCTACAATCAATCTTAGGAAGGTAAACAGAGATCCAATCTATACCTAGGATAACATCAAACTCTTTTAGAGGTAAAATAATAAGGTTTACAAGTAGGTTATTTCCACAGATAAGGATAGAAAGATTCTTATAAATTCCTTTTTCCTCAACATTTCCCCCAGGTTTTATTACCACAAGTTCATGAGTCATTTGATGAGAGGGAGTTACCAATTTACTAGAAAAGTTTTCAGAGATGAGTGAATGTGTAGACACCGAATCAAACAACACGTTGGCATAATCTGAAAAACAAACAAAGTACCTAATTCCACATCATTTGATGGCCCAACATCTTCTGAAGTAGTTGCAAAACATTTCACCACACCTTTCTTCTTGTAGTCTGACTACTTCCCATCATTTGAGCTCTTTATCGAACACTTGTTTTCATAATGACCCATCTCATTCCACTTGAAACATTTCACTAACCGTAACTCAAATTTGGTCTTAACAACACCCTGATGTTTTTCAGTGCAATCACAAGCCTTATGTCCCATCCTACCACATCAGTAGCACTTTACAGAATTTAGAAGACATTCACCAACATGCCTTTTACCACATTTATCACAAATTGAAAACTTTGTTTTCTTACCATCAGACATCTTTAATGGATTCTTCCCTTTATCCTACAAACTCAGTCTCTTCTTCAGTTGGTTGTTATAGAACACTTGATCATCAGAAAACTATATTTCCACCATCTAAACACATTGAAAAATCCTTTCATAACTTTTGAACACACAAGAATCAAATGCCCTTAGATATTTTGTCTTTAATCCTGAGTAAAAATGATTGATTTTACTATCAAGGTCTCAGATAAAATTTGGAGCATACCTTGCCAATCGAGTGAACTATTCTTCATAAGCATCCACTGAGTCATCCTCTTTCCTCAATTACAAGATTTTGTTTCCCATCCTAAGTCAAATAGCCATATGAAAATATTTCATAAGAAACATACCTTTAAATTCAACCTAGTCAGGAAGAACCATCTCATCAGCGTCCCTGATATTTTTAACCATCGACCACCACTGATCTGCTTCACCCTCAAAATGATAAATATCAAGACTAACCTTTTGATTTTATGAACACACCATGACATCAAAAATATTCTCTAGTGAATTAATCCACCCTTCAACTAGTACAAGGTCAGATGATAGTCTGAATTATTGGAAATGTTGCGTCCTGAAATGATCCACCACTTAGATGTTCCTCTGCGGTTGATCTGGCTGATATCCTGCATGGATACCACCACCATTTATCTCTTGAGTCTACTATTCCATTACTGCAACAAACTATTCAGTTCCAATTCCGACCATTTCATGATGCTGATTCAGAAGGTCATTTCTTTTTGTATGCCTTCCCAGAACTGCTTCCCCATTTCCTCTGCGGAAAACATTTCTAAAAAATATGTCTTATATGAAGAAACATGGTAATATTCAAATGCTATATCATTTCAATTTGACCATAATAATTATTTTTGGATAATTATTTAATAGAATTTTAACTCCTAAAGTTATCTAAGCTGACCTTTGATACCAGCCATAAAGCCCCAACCTTAAACATCACTTAATCTTGAGTTATTTCAATAAAATACATTGAAGATCTTTTCAGGATTAGATTTTTAGAGAATTAGATCTTAAATAATGCATTACATTCCGCATTTCAACCCGGTGGTTACATAAAATACAATATTAATTTTTCCCATCAAAGGGAACGTATTTAAAACAAAACATGGATTCTTTCATAACACATTCTCGAAACTATCATCACATCATGTAACTTTCCCTTGACCTATGAAAAACATTTCAAAAACACAGGATGATCATAAAAAGCTCAGTAAGGGATATAAAAATATGGAAAGAAAACCTTAGTCCAGGTATACATAATAATCATTATAAACATACTTTACTCCTAAACATAAGCACTTAAACATACCTCAAGAAATCATTATATTTATTAATACCTCATTAGAAACATAAGTCATAAAGGTAACTTGAGGCATTCATAACATTCTTACATAGGGAGTAACCCTCATGGTTACGTTTGGAATACCCATCATAGTATATTCCCTAAATCTCTCTGGAGAATCCTTAGTGTTTAACTCCTTTGCGTTACCTAATGAATTTGAGAGCTATCACGGGCTCACCCACCCTTAGTTTATCACGGAACCATTTGTCTTCATAAAAAATTCCAATGAACCATAACATATTTGTATCATATAAAACATGCATAAAGGAATTATAACATTTCCACATTTCAATCAAAATATATCAAAAACACATTGATATAATCCAAAAAATATCAAAACCTTTTTCAATACCAAAATAAAAGAATATTAAAATATTTTGTAACATTCCAAGTAAGTAATGAATAATATATATATTTATCTATGTCTATTTATTAATTAGATAGTGTTTTAGAGGCATAAAATGAGAATAACTCCAACCTAAAGCATGAAATACTCTAATATTTTTAAAAGATTGTTTTACCGCCTTTTGATGGGGAACCATTTTTAAATAACTCTTTTGAAAATTTTATAAGCTATATTTGTCAAAATAAACGTATTCTTTATGATTGGGTCATTGAAATTTACTTTGTATAAATTTTTGGTATTTTTCCGAAAAAGTTCATATTTTAATGAATGGTGAGAAATGTTGTATTTTATTTCAAAACATTTATAATCTAATTTATTTATATGATTAGATTATCTTTTGAATTGGTTTTAAAGTAAAATTAGAATATATTATTATCATTTAATCTAATAGTGTTCGTTGGAATTAATTTCACTTTGAAATTAGACTTAAACTAGTGTCAATCTTTTGATACTTATTGTTTCATAAATACACGCTATTGGCTTTGACAGCGGGAATTAATTATTAAAAAAATTAATTTAACTTATGTGTTTTGAATTTTGTAAAATAAAAATCATTTTTGATTCTGGAATAACAAATATATCTTAGGGTGATGTTTTGGTATTTTTCTAAATAACTTTAATTTTTGATGAATAGTGAAACCACTAAGTGGTACTTAAAACAACTGATTTTTCATTTAAATGTAAATTTACAACCTCTATGTTTTGAATTTAAAAAATACAGCATAAATGGTTGTCATTAGGAATTAAAATGTGGTTCAATGGGATTAAAATAATTTTTTGGTGAATAGTAACTTTTAAGTTTTTAATCGCGATTAGAGGTAATTAGTGTAATTTAAGGTAAAAATAATGTTCAAATAATATGAAATGACCTTGACACATGTCCTACCCATATTGGATGTGTCATGGACGAATACGACAATCCATGGGTCATATTGGGGACCCCATGGAGCCACTTTGGTAGGAAAATGACATTAAAAACTTTTTATTTAAAGTTAAAATTGAAATGTCACAAACAAGAGTTGTTTTACTAAAACAATTTTTAAATGGGGATATAAAAGTCATATTTTTTACTATAAATATTCATTAAAAGCTAAACAAATATCCAACATCATGATATTTGTTTTATAATTTTTAGACATTAAATAAATTAAATTATTTATGACACCATGATGATGCAGCGATTACCACATTATTTAACGATTTAAATAAAATGAAATGATAATGTAAAATCTAAGACCTAAACATGTCAAAAACCTATTTTATGGGTGTATTTCGAACTCTTATCACCTTATACTCGAAATATATACTTTTTGGACCTTTTAAATCTGAAAATCATTTTATAATAAAGTAACCTTTTATAACTTCCCAAGAGTACCCCTCCACTTCTCTTATAAAAGGCCCCCACCACTACCCCCTTACCCACACCTCTCAAGCCTTTATATCAGCCAAACCCTACCCATTTTGTCTCTCCACATACCTATATTACTTCTAGAAGCCTCAATTTGGGGAGATGTCTTCCCAAGAAAGCCTTTGAGCTCAACTCAAAAAGGGTTACATGTTTTAAAGGTAGAGTTTTCTCTTATGTTCTTATGTTTTATTTTGCTTCTCCAACACACTAAATGCTTTTTATTCATTTCTATTGTAACAACACCAGTATAATATATATACTAGGATATTGTTATAAGAATTATTCGAGCTACACTTACACACACCTACATCTAATTGTTAAAGAACATACTGTTTCTGTGGATGGCGAATTTTTGCCTCATGAAACGATGATTGTTCAACACTCATATAACACCTTCAAAGCTGGCCATTAATATGTCACGATATTTATATATTTTGTATTATATTTTTATGTTTTACTTAAGCTTCTGTATTTTTCTTTTATTACATACATTTATAGTTTCCATAATGGGTAAACGCAATATCTTCATTTTAGGATTTGCATACTACCGCCCCCTCAAAGTGATTTGATTCATTAATACCATATGTGGTATGTATAAAGGATAGATTTAATGATATTATATATGATATTATAATGGAATTATAATATACCTTTATATAATTATTATTTATTTCCATTAAAGTATGAGATAGAAATAAAAGTAGCGTTCATGCGTACATACAGCTTACCGTCTCCATGAACTGTGCATTTCATTTCTTATCCCCAAATGTAATGTACTATTATAAGTACATATATATTATGGAAATAATATGATGTATGTTAAATATTTATTATGAATATAATTCTGGAATTAAAATATACATATCTCTCACTTAGTTTTAATTTCATTAATATGACATAGAAATGACAGTAGCGTTCATGCGTACGTACAGCTTACCATCTCCATGAACGGTGAATTTCATTTCTTACCTCTAAATGATTATGTAATATTATAAATGCATGTATATACTGGACATATATTATATATATGGAATCTACATCATGAATATCATTTTTGAGATAATGGATATTTGACTACATGGACAACTCGTAAATATAAGAAGTTCACTTTTGATTCAAGTACCAAATATCGACAAAACGACCGTTAATGACATAAATGATTACATAATGTTCATAACATGGAAATAAGTTATATAAAAAGAATAATGAACTCGATAAAGGTTCTCAAGCAAGTAGAAATTAACTCATGTTTATTATTCAGGTCATTAAAGAATGATCGAGTCATGTCGGACCCGAGGTATGGGACATCGTCTCAATCTCCTTTGATTGATGCATATTTTGTTTTATACACAACATATTTTATACGGTGTATAAACCCCTTTTACTTTTACGTTTATTCAAAAGGAATCTTTTTTGTAAGAAGAGTTTAGTAAATGACAAAAGGGAATGTTTTTATTTGTCGTACGGATCTGGCGACAATGACTTCTCCACTGCCGTGACCATTATTTGAGCTTCAGCTTCCTCTACAAGCCATAACTTTTTATTAAAATGAAAGAATTGAATATCATGTTTTACTTTTATTTATTTTGGTATTGAAAATTGTTTCCATAATTTTTTTATTATATCAATGTGTTGTATTGATGTCTTGCGATTGAAATGTGGAAATGTTATGTTTCCTTTATGCATGTTTTATGTAATACGATTATGTTATGGTTCATGGAAACTGTTATGAAGATTGGTGGTTTCATGATAAACTATGGTTGGGTGAGCCCGATATAGCTCTTCAATGCATTGGGTAACTCGAAGGGGTTAAACGATAAGGTTTCTCTGAAAATATTTAGGGAATATACTGTGATGGGTATTCCAAACGTAACGTAGAGGGTTACTCCCTACGTAATAATGTTATGAATGCCTCAAGTTACCATTATGTCTTATGATTTTGATGTTTTATTCATTATTTCATGAGGTATGTTAAAGTGCTTATGCTTTATGAGAAAAGTATGATTTCATTGATTCTTATGTGTACATGTACTCAAGTTTCTGTTCTATATTTTTATATCCCTTACTGAGATTTTTATGCTCATCCCACATTTTTGAAATGTTTTTCACAGGTCAAGGGAAAGGTACATGATGTGATGATATTGTTAAGGAAATTTCATGAAATAATCCAAGTTTTATTATAAATATGTTTCCATTGATGGGAAAAATGGATACTATCTTTTATGTAACCACTTTGTTTAAATGTGGAATGTAATGCATGTTTTATGATCTAATTCTATAAAACTCTAAACCTGAAAATATACTCAATGTGTAATCTTGTAATAACTCAAGATTAATTATGTTTTATGTATAGGGACTTATACATGTTATATATTTTTCATTTAAAATATGTTATGGCTTGTAGACGAAGCCGAAACTCAAATAATGGTCATAGCGGCATAGAAGTTGTTGTCACCGCATACATACGACAATAACATTTCCTTTTGTCATTTAGTAAAATGATTCATATAAAAAAGATTCATTTTTAATAAAATTAAAATTCTAAGGGGTTTATACACCGTTTAAAAGTATATTGTGTATAAAACAAAATATGCCTCAGTGAAAGGAGATTGAGAAGAAGTCACATACCTCATCTCCGACTTGACTCGATCGTTCTTTAATCTCTTGAATAATAAACTAGACATAATTTTTACTTTCTTAAGAACCTTTTTCAAGTTAATTATTCCTTTAACATCACTTATTACCATGTTATGAACATTATGAAATTATTTAAGTTAAAACGGTCGTTTTGTCGATCTTTGGTACTTGAGCCCAAAATAACCATATTATAATCACAAGTTGTTCCTGTGGTAAAATATACATTATCTCCAGAGTTATATTTATGATTTAGATATCATATATATCATGTATATCCAATATATACATTCATTTATTATATCACATAACATTTAGAGGTAAGAAATGAAATGCACCGTTTATGGAGACGGTAAGCTGTACGTATACATGAACACTACTTTCATTTCTATTTCGTATGTAATGGAATTAAATCGTAATGATATAAAGTTACATTATAATTTCAGTATAATATCATATATAACACCATTAACTTCATCCTTTATACATCCCATATATGGAATGAATGAATCAAATCACTTTGAGGGGAAGGTAGTCCGCACTTCCTAAAATGAAGATATCTTGTTTACCCATAATGGAAACCATAAAGGTATGGCATAAATGAAAAATACAGAAGAATAAAAAAACATAAAAATAATATATATCATATATAAATATAGTGACATCTTAATAGACACCATGAAAGGTGTTAAAAGAATAGTGAACAATCATCGTTTCATGAGGCAGAAATTCACCAACCACAGAAACAATATGTTCCTTACCCATTAGACCGAGGTGTGTGTAAGTGTAAATGAAATTAATCTCATAAAAACATCATAGTATATTTAATATAATTTTATTGTAACAAAATAAATGAATAAAAAGAGTTTAGGAAGTATGAGAAGAAAAATAAAACAAAAGAACACAAGTGACGACATTATCATTAAATCGGGTAACCCTCTTGGTTTGAACAAAAAGGGTTTCTTGCAGAGATTTCTGAATATGGTAAGGCTTCTAGGATTAATAAAGGGATTTAGAGAGATAAAATGAGTGGATTATGGCTGAGACAGTGGCTTGAGATGTGTGGGTAAGGTGGTAGATGTGGGGGCCTTTTATAAGAGGGTGGAGGGGCACTCTAGGAAAGTCAGGAAATGTTACTTTATTATATAATGAGTTTCGAATTTTAATGGTCCCAAAATGATATATGAAGAGGATAAGGTGATCAGGGTTCTAAATTCACCCATCAAATAGGTCGTTGTTAGCTGTAATTAATAGATTCTACATTGTCTTATCATTTTATTTAAATCGTTAATTAATTAGGTAATCGTTGCATCATCATGGTGTCATAAAAAATTTAATTTATTTAATGTCTAAAATTATGAAAAACATATAATGACGTAAGAAATAATTTTTATTTTTTTAATTACTATTTATTTTATAAGAGATCATCTACACATAAAAAACTAAAATTGTTTTACTTGGGTGATGAATTTTTTGGTATTACTTTCCCTTTAAAAAAGAATATAATAAAATATCACTATCACCCAAAAGTTATTCCATGGGGTTCTCAATGTTTGGCACAAGGCATCCCATGGTCATAAATGACACAACCATTATAATTATGACACATTTTGGGGTCATTTTTTATTATTATGATATTATTTTATTACCTTTAACTACCCGATTACTAATTAATCGCGATAATTAAACATACTTATCGTCGTTACTATACATAATGTCCAAAAAAGAGTCTTAATTACATAATTTGGACCTTATTATTCCAAATATGGAATCCATTTTACCAAATTCCAATCATAGAATGTGTAGTAATTAATTTAAAAATAATTCCCATTGTCAAAACAAATAACGGGTTTTTTAGAAACAATATCTATCAAAAGTTTGACAATTGTTTATGTCCAATTTCAAAGTGAAATTAATCCCAATGACCACCATTGGGTTAAAAGGTAAAAATATATTTTATTTAAACTTTAAAAACAATTAAAAATATAATCTATCCATATAATAAAATTAGATGAAAAAGCAGTTATGAAGTTAAACACAATATTTTTCACTATTCATTAAAAAAATGAACATTGTTAGAAAAATACTAAAAATTTATCCAAATTAAATTTTAATGTCCCAATCCTAAAGGATAAATATATTCTGACAAATAGGGCTTATAAAAGTTTCAAAAGACATATTTAAAAATGGTTCGCCATCAAAAGGCCACAAAACAATCTTTAAAAATATTAGAGAATTCAATGTTTAAGATTGTATTTATTCTCATTTTAAGACTCTAAAACACTATATAATAAATAAATAGACATAGATATGAAATTACATAACTCTTTACTTACTTGGGATGTTACACTATGATCATCCACTAATATACCCTTCTTCTAATATAGTATGTATTGAACTCCTACAAGGATCCTAAACCGTAAAATTCCATCAGGATTGCGGTTAAAATTAGAAACATTTATATCCTTAATTTGAATCTCTAAACCTTCCATATATGCATCATTAATTTTTAGTTGGATATAGGGATCAACATTAAATTTCGAAATATTATATTTATTTATTTATTTTTGATTTATATGTATATCCCTAAAAAATATAGAAGTATTAGATCTTTTTATCCTCATCATGGATAAGCTGGCATGACCTATTCAACTAAAAGAATTGAACACCTTATTTTCATTCTTAGGATGGTAATGTTTTTAGAATTAATAATAATTTATCATCATTAAACATATTCTCTAATTCATGTTTAAATCCATTTTCCTGAATATATATTTCTTATTTTTTTTATCAGTATACATATCACACTTTGCAATAATGAGATAATACCTTCATATCATTAATAAAAAAATTCTATAGCTAACTCTAATTCATAAGTTGTGTAATTCTTCACAAGAATCATCAATAGCTGCGAGGAATAGTCTATAACCATGTTTTTCTACATATTCACACATCGTAATCACTTATTGGATGAGTCCATATAGATTAAAAATCGTTCTTCACTACACGGTAATGTATACACAAGTGAATTGATTATCCTCCTCGTTTTTTCCTTCAAATTTCCCTCTCATTAATTTATTCTTAGGAACATGGATCATATATGCATTAATATGGTCAAAGGATTGGATAATATTGATAATTTATCCTTAAACTATTTATAATATAACACTAAATGAAGAAAAAAATGGATTAAAATCACAATGTTTGGTCTAGTACATCAATCAACAACATATTTCTTTTATGGATCTACACTAATTCCCTCCCTTTGGGATTATATGACCCGAAAATGAAAACTTTATACACCTAAAATCATAGTCTTTAAATTTTTTATATATTTTCTCCCTCATTAGGTTGATTAGTATAATTTTCATTTTTTATTATTAATCTTACATATGCGTTTAATATATTAGAATATCATTTAAAAAGATTACCAAAAACTAATCATGGAAATATTGAATTTCTCAATTCATTAAATACATTATAATATAAGGGAAATTAGTTTGATTGAAATAGGTAAATATATATTCATAGAGTCTATACCTTTTACATAATTTCATCTTGGTAATATCCTCCCTTTTGAACCTCAACTTCTAATATACAGAATGATGGTAAATCTTGGAAAAGAAGTGATCTTCATGAAGTTGGTAAAACAAGTCATCAATATGGTAAAGAGAATAAATGTTATTTATATTAATCTTATTCAACTCCATATAATAATTATATATTAACATTGATCCATCGTTATTATTCACATGAAGAATAGGTGCACCATAAGGTGATATACATGGCCGAATGGATCCCCATCGAAGGATTTCTTATAATTTGTTCATCAATTCATGCAACTCAATTTGGTCCATTATATATGTAATAATTAAAATTTGTCTACAACTAGGTTTGAATTATATTAAGTAATAAAACTCATCATATAATTGAAGTCTAGGAAGATCTTCCATAAATAAATCCAAAAATTATCTAACAATAGGAATATCATCGATGCTAATTCTCTCTCCATCTTTTAGAGATAATCACACCTTATGAATGGGAATTAAAAATCATACATAAAATGTAATTTTGATCAGAAGTTCATACTTATTTTCACATTGATATAAATTCATAGTTTCTTTTGAAATATCAAACATAAAATCCCTTACTTGATAATGGATGTAAGATTTATGTAGTTAAATCCAATCAATGTTTAAGATGATGTCAAATTCAAACAGAGGAAGAACGAAAATATTTTCAAGATAGAAATTCCCAAGAATAGAAACCATAGTGGAATGAAACATAAGAGATGCAATCATCATAGAATTAGGGGTTTTCCTTTCTAATTCCAAAACCTATAATTTGGGTAGAATCATAATACCCCTAGAAAATTATTTAGATATGAAAGTGTGGGTATATCCAAAATAAAATAAGAAATTATCTGTTATAAAGTGGATTGTAAGTCTTCCTTTTAACACATCATCATCCCACCCCTAATCAAAAATATAAATAACATGATAATTTTCCTTGTCACATTTCTTAATAGGACCCTAACATCAACCATCATCATTACCCAATTTTTCTGGGCACTAGTGAGTGTAATTCACATTATCCTTACACTTGTAGCACGAAAGTGGGTGAGGTGCATTATTTGTAGCTTTCACTCAATTTTCATTATTATATAACTGTTTCCCATCACATCAATAATCATATTCCGGATGAAATTTTCTTCCTCATTTAAAACATTTATTATAACCCTTAGTAAAATTTATTAATAATTCTTCCCACTCTTTGAGCAAGAAATAAAAGATCGCCATCTTCAATCCCATGTTTTTAGATTTTATATTCAAATAAGTCATCCTTTTCTTTTAAAAACTGTTGTATTAATACAAAACTCTAACCTATATTTAAATATTTATTTCAAAATGGTAGATAACTTCATAGATACTAAAATATCCTATGAACAATGTCATTCTGATACTTGGATTTATAACACTATAAAACATATCAAATTTACAATCTTGTAAGATGTTAATACCAGAAGCATACCTCACATGTCTTATAAAATTGTCATCATAGGTACCAATAGATTCACCATCCCTTTGCTTTAACTTAAGGAACATTTTCTAAATTTTCTTATGAGGAATATAAGGAAAGTAAATATTAAAATGTATTTTATTTAAATAATCTCAATGCATGGATTTCATTTAATAATCAAACCTAGTATTCTTAATTAAATTTCACCACTTGTTAACTTGTCCTTATAACTAATAAATATCTAGAATTAATATTTAATTTTATGAACATCATAGAATGGAGAATAAGATTTCAGAGTTACTGATTTAATTTTCAGGGAAAAGTGGATCAGACGACCCAGAAAAAGAATGTGTATGTTGCCTAATAAGGGAATAAACATTATTTTCCCCCACTTTTCACATTTTTAAGACAAACATGATTCATATTTTGATAAAGAAGGGTTGGAATAGAAAATATATTTTTCATTAAAGATCCAAGAGAATTTGTATTCTAAATAGTGTAATAATAACAATTATCCATACCCTTAATATTGAAAATGTACATTTAGGTTCTAGAAATAGTCTAAAACAATAAAAACATAGAGTATAAACAATAATCAAAGAAGGTTTCTAGATAATAATGAATAACCACTTATGGTATGTGTAAATTATGATACCTAATTTACTTAAGGATGCATTAGGTTTACTTTGGGGTATTCATAGCCAACATATATATAAATCATTCAGGATAGTTCATGAATAATTTCTAAATGTTCCTATAATATCCCCTAAAAGTGTTAAATTTCTTGTATAGAATATCCCATTGGAATGCACTAGTTACCAAACAAGATTAACTCAAATACATTATTTTTAGGTTTTTCACCCATATCTATATCTATTCTAGAGAAAAATCCAATTTTAGTATCATACATGGATTTATTTCTATAAAATTTATCACTCTATCCTCTTCCAAAATTCCAATACATTTTCTTATATGTTTCCTCATCCGTTGGCTTATCCTTAAATACATCTTCATATAGATCTCACTACAGAGTCCTCATCCTAGTTTTGATTGTTTAACTAAAAATTTTCTATGATACTAACTATATAGAACCTCTCCTAACATGAATATCCATTAGAAATCTTTTTATAATACATAATAAATTAAAAACACACACACCCAAAGTCCATATTAGTTTAGTGCCTTTAGAAACACGAAAACATAAAAATTGTTACACAATTGCTCTACATTAATCCTATTAGATTCTGCATTTCTAGAACCATTATTAGAAACATCATACATAATATTTTTCTTTATATCCTAGTGATATGAAATAGAAAAAGTTGTGAGATCATATTCCAACTAAGGGTAAAAAATGACATATGTAAGCATAAACATGATCATAAGGGTTTGAGAACATGTTCATAAAATTAGAATATCATACTCGGAATATAAAATATCATAAAAATCAATTATAACATAAATATTTGTAGAAAATAAGACACGAATAACAATATAATCAACAAAATAACCATTAAATCATAACACATGAATATGAAATGGAATTTAAGAATACACCAATATATATAAAATGATTTCCATAGTTGTCAAGGCATTACATATAAGGTTATCTTAATAGAAGGAGTTAACATTCCATACCATCTTCATAGTACTGGTTCAATACCAAGATAGTCTTAGTGGTAAATATTCTTGTATTAAACCGATCTCACTCCCATTCCAACAATATATGTCTCGTGAGAAATAAATTATTATCCAATGCATTGGAGGGAGATATAGGTCCCACCAATCTCAAAATTAAGCGGTACATATGTGTTCTAGTAGCTCATAAACATTCTTCATATCATAATACAAGAAATGAAATGGGTATCATAAATATGTAATGATATAATATCATATGAAAAAGTGACAATTTTCATAATTATTTCATCAAAGAATAACCTGGGAAAAAATTTAGGTTTCATAAAAATTTAAACACAGAAAATAAATGGGTTACATAAATGTAATTCACTAAAAACAAAACCTATCTAGAGAAATAATATTAATAGTACCATTGGAAACTATCCAAAAAATTGTATGAGTAACACCTAAGTATTTAATATTATGTGGAAAATAATGTGGAAGGATCCTTTAAGAAAATTAAAGAAAATATCATTTCTGCTTTGAAATTTTCTTTTTAAACATAAAACCATTTTGAAAATTATTTTCTTTTAAAATAGATTTAAAAAAATATAAAGGAATATTTGAATACGATAAGAAAATTTTAAAATAATTTTTCCATTAAAATAATTTTTAAAATATATTAATTAAATAAATTTTTTTGAATGAATTTTTGAAAACATAGTTTCTTGAATAAAACAGATTTCTAACCAATGAGTAAAATATATTCAGATTTTGATAAAAAAACATTTACATAATTATATTAAGTAAAAATGAGTAGAATATGGAATAATTTAATGAAGAGATCATTAATAAAAAGATGATACTAAAATTATTTTTTTCATGAGGGATGGATCATAATATATCTTTAACATAAGAATAATCATTAACAATCCTGATAAATGATGAGATTGTTTCAATAAAATCTTAGTAGTTTGGTAACTTTTAATAGAACTACCCATGTAGAAAAATGAAATTAAATGAATCTTAAAATATAATGAATAGAATTATATTCATGATATAACATGTAAAATGGTAGTATATACATCTCATAAAACAATATAGCTGCATAACCAAATATCTGTCTCAAAGAAGTTAATTTGAGACAAAGCTACCTTACTGATTTTGTAAATTTTGAAACATCAATCACCTAGAAATAGAGGTCATAAAATGTTTATGTAAATTTAAAATAATTTAATTATAATTTTTTTATATTAAATTAATTGTTATTATATACCCACACAAAATTTATGAGTGGTGATTAATACATATGTCTCCCAAAAATAAATGTTAGACTAGAAATCCCCTTACCAAATGTCCTGACTCTCGTCCTACTCATTAAAAACTCATATATAATAAATATAAGTTTATTATAAATCTATTAAAGAAAAATATTAAATAATATCTGACCATATATGATTTTATAATTACCTTTTTTACAAATTTATTAATAATTTCATGTTGATGTTATGTTTTCTGTAATAACTGCCTAATTTTTAATAAATGTTTTAACTTCTTACTATTGGTCCTCACACATAGATGATGAAGTAAATTTTTACTGAATGTAAACATGATATTATTATAAAATATTTTCATTATATATATATTTATAAAAATCTATATAATATATAAATAGAAAATGATATTAATCATTCATTGTGACGGTAGGGCATACATATTCTTGAAGGTTGTTTCCATTTTCTTGTCTTATTGAAAGAAAGAAGTTAAATGAAAAAAAGTATATAAATATATATATATATATATAATATCCATAATGGTAGGATTATTATTTCATATATATCATATGATGTCACTAAGCACATACTTAAAACAGTACAAGTAATGTGTGAATGAATCACATCAGTTTGAGGAGGTGATAGTTCTCATGTTCATAAACGAAGTTATCATATTTACACAAAATATAAAACTTGAATATATATTATATAATAATACTAGAAGTATAAATACATCATAAATATTATTTAAATCAAATTTAAATATAAATTACATAATTATATATATCAATTAATGGTGTCAATGGAATAACGAGTGACATCGGTTTATGAGGCGATAGTCCTCCATACACATGAATGATGACTGTGTATCCCATTTGATGGATGTGTGTGTGATTTTAGATTAAAACCTTAACATAAAAACATATTTTTACATTTAAAATCCTAATTTGGGTATATAATCATTAATAATATGACATAATGTGGCGTATAATGAAAATAAAACAACAGATCTTTTGGAAGGATGTTACCTTTATTTAAGTAACTCCTCTTGGTTTTCAACAAAGGGAATACTTAATGGGATTTAAAATCCAAAAGAAGACATTAGAATTAGTGTATGGATTTTGGGAGGATATTTCAGTAGGGATTTAATGAGAAAACGAGGTTGATAGGTGTTATGTATTATGGGGCTGAGTTAACTTTTATAGTGGAGGGGAAGTTGAATTCTTGTAAATATATAAAAGAAAGATATTATTCAGATTTATCCCTTACATTATGTGCCTAAAACAACTGTAAATGTTCAATAAAAGGTATAATTTTGATATTATATTTCTGTAAAATGGTTTTTGAAATAATTATATGTTTTTTGTCCCCTTTGATAAAAGTTTAACAACTAAATAATCTTGTTTTAACCTTAATCACAGTAATAATTTAAATTAAATTCACTAATATTTTTGGTAAAAAACTATGTCTAACATACAATAAATTATAAATTATTCAAATTTAAAATTTAAAATCTATTTTTATAAATTCTAATCACATAAATTTCGTAAAGAAATTTAAAATTATCTAAAAAATCATGTCGTTAAAGAAGGATTTTAATTTTAAAAATCCTAAAAGATTGAAGTGTTTTTATTTCTAATATCAATGTCAAATTGGTTAAAATGACATAAATTGGATTAATATATAGAAATTTGATCTAATTACACATTAAAAACAAATTAATTATATATTAAATATATAAATAAATTATATTAAAATACAGTTTTGAATAAAAATTCTATATTTTCACTATTCATTTAAAAATTATGTTTTTTAGAAAAATCACCAAAATCTAATAATATGATATTTTTTAATTTCTGTTATAAAAAATGAGGTTTATTTTATAAAAATAATTTTCTATGAGTTTTTTATAATAATTTTTTTATTTACATAAAGTCATTAAAAGGAATTCTTTTAAGAAAATATTATTTTTCAAAAACTATAGACATTGGTGATAATTATATGTTTTATTATAAATATGTTTTATTTTCAGCAAAAATAATAAATAACATTTAAAAAATATGTATTAATATTATTATTATTAAGTTTAACATCTATGTTATAATTATCTCATTTAAATAATTATAATTATAAAATTTTGTTTCGTATAAAAATAGTGTTCCATGTAACGCAAAAAAAAATTGGTGTTTCATACAGATAAAGCATATATTAGTGTTGAATATAACAAAATCATAACATGGTGTAGTGTAAAATTATTGGCATTAAGGAAAATTAATTCATTCAAAAAATGTATCATAAATACTGGAGGTGTTACATATTTCCCATGGATAAGTTTGTTGTGGTGGATTTGAGAGTAATCATTTCTGAAAAATATTATGGGATTTTACCCATGTTATAAAAAATAATGTTTACCTCATAAAGGGATCTCATACTTTATAACATAGTGTGACTATAATGGATCACTTAATCTGACAACAACCCCTATCTTTTAGTGTAATTACAAATCTATTGGTATTGAAAAAATTGGTCATGTACCTAGATAAGATCTTTTTCATTATGGGATGTATTGAAAAAGAAAATTCATCATCGATGTATATCATATAAATTTAGATGTATACTTTTCTTGGGCTCTAATTTAAAAACATTAATGAGGCTAATGAGATCAATATCATAAAATAGGGAACATTTGAGGAAATATTCTATAAGAAATATTATTCCCACGAGGGAATATATGAAATAGAAAGATAGATCCTCGGTCATAGAGAAAATTAGGAGTAAAATTCAACTCAATATGTCGATATATTTTCAAGGTTAGTTATGAACAGTCTAAACTGTGGATGTAAACAAGAAATATTGAATTATTGACTCTTTTGGGGGTTATGATCGATACTTTGAAGGTATTTTTTCTCTCAAATTTTTTTATCAAATGGTGATATAGTCACAACCCCCATTAATAAAAAATAGGAGATTTCTAGGACAAACAATTAAAGGGAAATAAAGAGAATGAGCGGCCAGTTAACATCAGTGGAAGACAAAAATACTAAGGGTAATAAGGTGAGGATGGGATTTCTCACATGTGACAACTATATGAATGAACATCCTTGGGTTTGTAGGAAGGTTACATGGGTTTTTTATAAGTGTGTAGAAAAACTCTATCAAATCAACTAATATAAGGTAAATTAAAAAGAAGATGATGTTCAAAAATTAAACTATTGGGATAAATGATATTATGAGAAATAATTCCAATAATGTAAATGCAATTTACTTCAAAAAACCCCAAGGATTAATGGATAATATTATTAAATTAAAAAACCTGAATTCAATATATCCAATGAAGTATTGGAAGTTAATTTGAACATTGCCTCAGATTTATCAAATGTTTTATTTTATTACTCATCTTCACACTTTTTTTATCATCTATGTTTTTAAAAAAACATTAGATACTTTCATAGAACCCTATAAAGAGAGTTATCAGTTATGGAACCATGTTTGAGTCTTACAGAATCAAAGATATGCAATGAAGCCCCAATAAGGATACATGGGTGCACCCTATATGAATATTTATATATTATACATATTTTTTAAATTAATAAGATCCTTGGTATGGAATTGATATCAATGTATAATGAAAAAATTTATTACTAAGAGATGAGTATTATGAATTGTGAAGGTGTGGTGGAATCTACTCTATTTAGATAGGAAGAATCATAATCTAAATCATATTTATATAACCCTAGTAGATAATCTTAATGAAATTATGGTTAAATAGGAAGATCATGTTTTATATATAGATATGTAGGTTACCCTAAGAATGTAGGATGTATGAATGTTATAAAATATCATTAATGTTTTCCAGAAAAATTACCTTCTCATCAACCAGAATGTAATGTTGACTTATCTATTGAATTCATTCTTGATGCAATACCCATATAAAATAGAAAAAATAGAGTTGTGTGGGCTACATAGGGAATTTTAAGTGTTGATTGAAAATGGATTTATATGTCGTAAAGTTTCACCTTGGGGAAACTATTTTAATCATTAAATAATGGGCCCATGAGATTATAGAGATATCAATTCAATTTGTTTAAAAAATAAGTATTCTTTTTCTTTCATGAATTACCTATTTTATCAAATTAAAGGTTCCTAAAACTTCTCAAATATATATCTTCACTATTGTTATCTTTAGATAAATTTGAAGAAGGACGATACACCAATGATATCACTTCGAACAATGTATGAACATTATGAATTTAAGGGACTTTTCGATTAATTAATGCTCCATATATATTTATGTAAACAATGAGTATAGTATTCAAGGAGTATCGTGATACATTTATGGTGGTATTAATGGATGATATATTGATTTACTCTGAGAAATATATAGATAATGATATTCTTTTGAAAATAATTATAAATGACTTTATAAATATAGAATTATATTTTAAGTATAGATACTGTGAATGTTGGCTCATTTATTCCATTATTATGGTCATATAGTCTCTAAGGAGGGAGTATTTGATTATACATTATAGAAAATGATAGTCAAAGCATGACTTACATTAAAAAACATAAATAATATATTATTTTTCATGGTTTTATCTGTTTATTATCTATAGATCAGCCATCATTTCACCTATTTTGCCATCCCATTGAAAAATTTAACATGTAAAGTGGATAGATACACATGGTTAGTGGAATTTGTTGAAAGTATGAAAGAGATGACAATGAGACTAATTAATGAACAAATTTTAACTCTAAAATTATGTGGAAAATGATTCATATTTTATAGTGATGAATTTAAGAAAGGACTTAGTTTTGCCTATATAAATGATGATTGGGTGGTTGACAATTCATTATGGTAGTCAAAAATCAATAATCAAATAATCCAAATAATGACCACAATATTTCAATAGTAACTTTATATGTGAAAATATAACGACACTACCTCATTGGTGAATGGTCAAAGATATATATGTACCATAAGATTGTGAATTATATATTCTTCAATAAGGAGATCAATATGAGGAACAGAATATGGTTGGAACCGCCAAAGGATTACAATTTATTAACACACTAACTCCCTAAGAAAGAAAACATAGTGGATGATTTATTTTGAAGGAAAGACCATAGAGTTCTATAAATGTTGAAGAGTAAAAAAGATACCATATATAAAGATTTAATAAAGATGGATGTGGTGATTTCTAGGAAATGGTATCAACCATTCATCTTTCCAGAAAATTATAAAACATCAATAATAGAAAATATATATACATAACTAATTGATAATGACAAACAAAAAAAATTAACATAGTGAAAGGTGTGAATTTGGAATAAATAATCAATATAGATATATTATAGGCATTTGGAAAGAGGTGATGTGTTACATAAATACCGTATTTTTAAAGAAAACTACAAGTTAAGGCATAGAGATAAATTTTTCATATTCACCCCGGTTACACAATGATGTATAGGGATTTAAGAGAACATTTCTTGGGGGATTGTATAAATTGGGAAATTGTTTACAATGAGTCCATATGATTGGTATTATAGTAGTTAATGTCTAAAATATTACATCCTAAGAGAGTCATGAAACCTCTATTTATGCATATATAGAATTATTGTAATATTATAGTTTCATTTTTCACAGGAATCCTAAATACTCCAAGAAAGCAGGATGTAATATATTTCAATATGGATTTTCATACTAGGGATTATCATATCATGGGGATAACAGAAGATCATTCCGTTTATATACTTACCCATCTTTATATCATTGAAATAAAAATGATTTTTAGGGAACCTCTATTTATTGAATTTGATCATGACACTAAGTCACATAGTAATTACAGAAGATTCTTGAAGGGGATCTCATCATCGAGATACATTTTAGAAAAACTTATATTATCCATGCTAATTGAAAATATGAAATAAAAATAAATGCATTATTATACATGATGATATCATGTTCTATTTCATTCTAAGGTATGAAGGACCAGTATCTATCTTTAGTTAGATTTTTATATAGCAAAAAGTTTTATTTGAAAAACTATATGGAATCATATGAAGAATTGTATAGTAAGATGATTTTAACTCTATCCTTTTGGGACTAATTAAGAGAAATAAAGTTAGTTTTTCCCATAAACTGTGTAAGAGTAATATTTTAATGTATAATTATTCAAGATCATATTAAACAATCCTAGTGAATAAAAAATATTTATGATGATAGAAAAAGAGAAAGCCGTGGAATTTGAAGGAGTAGATCATGTATTCTTGAAAGAATAATTCTATAAAGTAGTAATAATATTTGTAAAAAAGGTAAGTTAAGCTCTAGGTTTGCAGGGCCTTTGGAAATATAGAAATAAATAGGGATCGAAATTACAAGTTGGCTTCGAATTCCAACATTTCTGAAGTATATAATGTTTTCTATATTTCATTAATGATATAAAATTGACATATAAAATGAATGTGTTCAAATATCATGTAATAGTGTTGGATAATGTGATTATTTATAATGAGGTGCATGTTTAGATTCATGAAAGTAGAAGGAATGAATTTCAGAATTAGACAAATCATTTGGCTAAAGTCCATTGGATAAATAAAAAACTAGAATAAAAAACAAGAGAATGTGAAGAAGCTATAGGGATAATCCAAATTTTTTCAATAGTAGATATACTTCCCAATTTCATGGTTCAAATTATTTAAGGGGATATAATGTAATACACAAGACACTACTATAGTAGGTAAATGAAACATCTTGAAAATATTTCCAAATACGCCCATTAAAGATATTTTCTTCATGAATTTATTGTTTTAATTAATTTAATTATTTAAAATTGACTAAAGTAACGTCATTACTGAATTGAAAATATTAAAATTACCTTAGTATGGATTTTTATATGATGAAAAAGTTCGTATCACTCCTTGGATTCCAGCGCCACAGACGTTTCCTCAAACGGATACTCGATACCAAAGATACAATCAAAAGAACGTATAGGGTCAAAACTGGTCTGAGTTCGGTCCGACCCGATCAGACCCACTACGCCAGACCTGGACATAGGTGACCCAGTTTGGGCTGAATCGGCCCGCGCTGGGTGGCCCACGGTACAGTGCGACATCGGTGCAGTGGGGCGGCTATTGTTCCGCAGGGCGCCGCTGTGTGACATGGCAGTAGGGCGCCGTAGTGAGGCGGGGTGACTATGATACGGACGGGCAGCCACATTGAGTTGGTCTATCGCGTCTGGCTGGATGGACCACTGTCCTCTCGGTGTGGTTCGGTCGTGCGCCACTCCTTTGCAGGCGGCCACCTTGGTTGCGGTCTCCCTCTATCGGAAAGATTGCATCCAAAACTAGAAAGGATTGTGGTGCGGTCAGGCCATGTTTGTTTTACCTTCACCCTCCACGTTAGAGCGGTAGCAAGCAGTTCACAACTTTTGAATTAAATAGAAAATAAAATTGGTAAGGGAGGTATTTAAATCATCAAACCCTACCTCGATGGTTTTTTGTTGTGTTGCGAGATGAAATGGTGAATTAGAAGAAGGTGTCACTGTTTGTTGCTTCCGCAATCATGCTTTTGAAGTCGGCTCATGTGTTGTCCTCTTTCTTGATCTCAAAGAACGGTCTTCGACGGCCTTCTTCATGTGAATAAAAATTTCTTCATTAGAGAGGTAGGATTTATCCACATATATCTCCAAATTCTCCACACATTCCAACCAATCCTCAAATGAAAAGAGGTGAAAAAATTTAAATTATCTATCAATTTAGTTGTTTCCATAATTAATTGTTGGTATAATTAATTGTCCCGCATTGGAATAATTAATCGGGTCAATATAATGGGAGTAAAGAATTAATGGGGAGTTGAGAGGGTTATCCTTCATTAAGAGGGTTCAGGTGGTCCCCTCTATTAAATTGAAAATTGGGGGTTTTAGGCTCAGTGGTTCCCACATCTATAACCTTCACAAGGGATGTTTTAACAAAAAATAAAATAGAATTTTATTTTATTTTATATTTCTTTTCCCAGAAAAACAAAAAATATATCTTTCACCCTTGAAATACTACGGTCGAGGTAAAGGCATTATTAAGAAAATACTATTGTTGAGAGCTCAAAAGTTCCCTTAGATTTCAATTCCAAGATCTTGTTTAAAAGTTACCAAAACCCACCCATACATTTTCTGAAACTACCTGAAAAAATGTTCTGAAATTTTTTCGGGTCATACCAGGCCTCAGAATCATGCACTATAAATTTTCATGGGCTCGTGAAATTCCAATATAATTAAAAAATTATGTGGAAATACTGGGTATTTACATTATCCCCACCTTAGGGATTTTCATCTCTGAAAGACACATCACAAAACTAGGAAAACAAGTGGGGGTACTGAGCATGAATCTGAGACTCCCACTCCCATGTGCTCTCCTAGTGGTTCTCATGCTGGCAGAAAACACGCACTAGAGTTATCGACTCCCACAAAGGACCTGCTCCCATAAATCCTCAATATATACTGGAAACTCCGTAAATGTCGCCCCATCGTCGACATCCAGCTCACAGTGGATGATGATGTGAGAAGGGTCGTGCACGTATCTCCTAAGCTGTGATACGTGGAAGATGTCGTGCACCTGGTGCAACTGAAGGAGATGTTCTTGGCATTAAGCCACCACACTAACTCTGATGAGGACGTAGAAGGATCCAATGATCCTTTAATATGACTTTCCACACCAGACAAATCTCTGAAAACCTCGTCGAGGTGAGAGCCATTGATAGATGTGGTTGCCATCCTTGAATACTAGAGGTCTCCGTATCCTGTCGGGATAAAACTTTTTCCTGCTCTGTGCAGTCTTCATCTACACCTGGATGATCTGAACTTTCTCTGTGGTATCCCGTAACATCTATAGTCCCACTAGTGCTGACTCCCATGCGTCATTCCAGCACAAAGGTGGTCTTTAAGGTCGCACGTACAACACCTCAAAAGGTTCCATCCCAATGGTGGAGTGATAGATGTTATTGTACATAAAATCCACCAAAGGTGAGTGATCCTCTCAGCCACAACTGATGTCAATGACGTAAGCACGCAACATATCCTCAAGGGTCTTAATGGTCCACTCAGTATGGACATCTGTCTAAGGATGGAAGGCAATGCTCAAACGAATTTGCGTCTTGAATGCCTCATGCAACCCATTCCATAGCTGAAAAGTAAATGTGTATCATGATCAGAGAAAATCGTTGAGGGTAATCCATGTATCAAAACAATCACTTGCACATAGAGGCGTCCCAAGCTCTCTACAGAACCCTGCTATATAATCGGTAGAAATTGGGCCGACCTGGTGAGTCAGTCAACGATCACCTATATAGAATCATGAACATTAGATGTATGTGTAAGTCCCATCATGAAGTCCATGGATATCCCATTCCATGTCCACATTGGGTCCTCTATAGTTTGAACCAAGCCTGGTGGTACCTAATTCTCAGCCTTCACTTGCTGACAAGTGAGGCACCTAGAGACAATCTATTCTACTGCTTTCTTCATTCTCGAACACCAGTGCCATCATCAGAGATTCTGGTACATCATCACTACTCCTGGGTGTACCATTAGCAGGGATGTTTTGAACTACCAAAACACTTTTTCTTGAAGTGACACTGATGCAATGTTACGTCCTCTGAAGAGGATGACGTGCTTCCCACCATCATAAAATCTATTAGGTGCATGTCCTATAGATATCTAAGAATGTTGAGCCTCACAGTCAGCGTACCCATACCGAGCCTCCCTAACTCACTAAAGAAGTGGGGGAGTGACTATACGAGACTAAGGAGAAGCTTCTCCATCATGATACATAGAGGATATATGTAATTCGACCAGCTGATTTGTCGCCTCGCCTAGTATCTACATACCAGATCTCCTGCTGAGTGCATATTCTACAACATTCCCCTTACCATGAATATATAATATCATCAAGTCATATTCCTGGAGGAACTCAAGCCAGTGTCATTGTCTAAGGTTCAGGTCCTTCTGTGAGATGATATACATGAGACTCTGGTGATCTGAGAAGACTGTAAAAAGCTCACCCATCAAGTAATGTCACCACATCTTCAAGTAAAAACACATTGATTCTAACTCCAAGTCAAGGGTAGCGTAGTTCTATTCATGTTGTCTCAGGTGTTGGGAACTATATGGGATCACCGCTTGCTCCTGCATCCAGACACATCCAAGCCCGGTCCCTAATGGGTCATAGTAGACTACATGCCCAATGCCCTCCCTTGGTAGCCTCAAGTTGCGGGGACTAGTCAACCTCTGCCTCAACTCCGGAAAACCCCGTTATCATCTCGTTGACCAAAAAAGGGTTTCCCCATCTTTGTCAACTCTAATAAAGGTGCCAGAACTCTTGATAAATCTATCACAAAACTCTGGTAGTATCCAGCCAAACCCAGGAAACTCCGTACCTCCGTCATACTCGGGGGTGGCTCTAGAGGAAGTACATCATCAATATTCGCTGGATCCACTACCACTCCATCCTTCGAGAGGACATGTACCCGAAAGTGAACCTCTCAGATTTAGAACTGGATATTTGAGAGCTTACCATAAAGATGGTGTTCTTGGAGTGTATCTTGTACTACCTACAAATTATAGGAATGATCCTCCTCAGTAGCTGAGGAGATCAGAATTTCTTCAATGAAGACTACTACCAAGAGATCATGGTATGGATGAAAGATCCTGTTCATGAGTCCCATGAACACTACTGGAGAATTGGTCACACCGAATGACATGACCAAAAAATCATAATGGTTATACTGAAATCTGAATAGAATCTTCTACATATCCTTGTCTCTCAATATGAGCTGGAGATAGCCAGATCTGAGGTCTATCTTTGAGAACCACCGTGATCCCTTCAACTAATCAAAGAGGTCGTCAATCCTTCGGTGTGGGTACTTGTTCTTCATAGTCAACTTATTCAAGCACCAATAGTCCAAAAAAAGTTTCATCTTCCCATATACCTTCTTGGCAAACAAAATTGGGGCTTCCCAAGGAGAGAAACAGGGCCAAATGAATAAATTTTCTTGTAAGTCCACCAGCTATACCCGCAGCTCATGAAGTTCTGCAAGAGCCATATGATACACTGGTGTAGATATTCGTGCCATCCTAGGGTACAATTCAATGTAAAAGTAAACCTCTATTTTAACAGATAGACCCGGAACATCAGAAAGGAAGACATCTTCATACTGGTCCACCACTACAGGATAACTCGGACTCTATACATTTGTCGCTACGGGGTTATGGCATCCAACTGGGGAGTAATCTACTGCACTCTCCTCTAGGTAAGTCCATCCTGTGATGCAATGGTTACATTCTTTCTGGTGATGGTAAACCTGGTCCCATCCATGCAGTCTATCTGATCATGGATTGTAGATAACCAGTCCATACACAAGATGATGTTGTAAGCTCTCGACACCACTACTAAGAGATCCTAGATGAAGCTCTTTCCTCCTAGATAAATCTCACACTACCCGCACCAGTGCGTAATCATCAATTCCTCTTCCATAGAATTATCTATAAATAAGGATCGATACAATGGATCTATTTGAATCTTCGGGATTCGAATGAGGGCAGTGAAAATAAAATAATGACTGGTATAATTTTCTATAAGTACTACCACAAAGGTGGAGTAGACACAGTTCACATCTCGTATCATATTTGGAGTTCCATAGTCATAAGACTCAGCTACCTGGAGTTGAGCTCGCCCCTGTCCTCCTGATCCCAGTGGTTGGGGTGGAACACCTGATGGTGGTGTTTGTAAATCTCGAATCATCGACCACAACCAGCTGTATGGCCAGCTCCTCTGCCACATATGCCTGCTCTCTGTGGACCTTCTCGGTCGAAACTATATCTCTGTCTGGGTGGTCCCTCGATCGTCTACTAATCATCAGTATGTCGGGTCGGACATTAATGATCCATGTGACCCTGTCCGCCGCATGTGAAACACCGCATGTACCTTGCATGACTGGTTCTATCTCTAGTTCCCCACGAAACTGATCATAAGTCATTTGTTCGTCCTCCTGAAGGTCTGGTCATGCTGGACCTATGTGACATTTATTTGCTACCAGCTGTAGATGACTTTGCTATGTGACGTCCAATGGTGGGTCTCACTGCTGGTGACTACTCATTATGAAAGCTCTACACTAATAGGGCTCTCTCTAACACCCTCGCATGTTTTCGGATGTTGAGAAAAATCATCAAAGCGCGGATCTCCTGCCCGAGTCATGGCTCAAATGTCCTGGACTTGAAGAATGGGTCTCACACTATATCAGTGGTGTAATGTGAGAGGTCAACGAAGCACACTGATTACTGAGCCACAATCATGCTGCCCTGCTGCAGATGAAGAAGCTCTTGTGTGCGTACAGCGTGAAGAGTCTCTAGGATAAACTCTGCCCGAAACAGGCTCTCAATGTAATGACCCAAAGTATTTCAATAGAAAATTTCCTTCTTATATCTATGTAATAAAAACACAAAATAATGAACTACTAAGTTATAAGTGACCTTTAAACATAATTTTGTCACCCCTATGTTTGGAATTTTAAAAATCCGACATACACGGTTGTGTTCAAGATAGTTTTTGGAGTCTAATGAAACAAAAATAATTTTTGGTGAATAGTAACCTACCGTTATGAATATTAACCCACCCTTATGAATATTAATATGACCCTTATGAATATTAAATAAGAGTAACATTACCTATGAATAATAAAATAAAATTTAGACATCTTAAAAAGTGTCAATTTGACCTTAGTAAACGTTTTTGGTATTTTATAAGACACAAATAATTAATTATAATTAATGAATTAATTTAAAAGAATATTTATTTTACTGAAATATATTCATAAATTATTGAATCAATGTCTAATAGTTTTTAGATAATTTTATAAGACCCTTCGTATTTTTTAAATGAACAGAAAAATCAGTTTTAATTTTAAATACTATTTTTTTAAGTGAATTATGATTTTAATTAAATATTAAATTAATAATATTTAGAAAATTATTTTTGAAAAATGGAAATCATTTTTGGATTCTAAACGTTGAAAAATGGTTGGGGTAAAGTTTTGAGATTTTTCCGAGATACTTGAATTTTTTATGAATAGTGGAATCTGATAATTCACAATAAAAGCTAAATAATGTATTAATTGAGTCATTGATGATGCTCTACTGAAGTAAGCCCACTTGGTTCGAGATTAAATTATAAAATTACTATTATTGGTCATCCAATACTCACTATTCCTTGTCTTTGGTGAAATTAATAAACTAATCAATTTTATATTAAGGAAACCCCTCTCCCCTCCACTATAAAAGCCACCCTTCACTCCCTCTTTTCGTCACACCTCTCAAGCTCCAAGACATCTATAAACTCTTCCCAAAAACCTTCCCTAGCCCCTCCCCCACGTAAAAAAGCTGATGGTATCATCAAAATACCAAGAATAGGCCTTTAAGGAGGTTCTTAAGAGGAGGATTCTAAAGGTAATTTCTCTCCCTCTTCTCCTTTAATGTCCTTTCAAGTTCATGTTCCTTTCTTGATCTATCCCTACCTATCTTCATCCCAATTGTTTTGTAACTCCAGTATTATATATATACTTTAATTATAAGTTTATAATGTTATATTATATCACCCCACACCCTTTACCTCTTCCTTTTATTTTATTAAAGAGAACGTTGTTCATGTGGTGATAATTTATCACCTTCAAAAACAACTTGCTCTATTCTTCCATTTCTACCTTGAATCTGGTCATTGAACCATTTTTATGGTTGAACCAGAATATTGTATATGTATTATGTTCTATATTATGTTCTAGAAATAACCTATGTCCATACTACTAAGTGAAAAGAAAAAATGAGTTGGTTGTGATCCAAAAACCGCTCAAATTAACCCAAATAATCTTCATTTAATTCTTATCTAATGATTCGGCCTCATGGATCTAATATAACTCATTATAAAATCATTAAAGATTCTGTAATATCATTAATTAAATGTAATATCAGTTTTGTATGTTTACCCATGATCTACCCAAACATCAAATTAAGAATACAAGTGGACCGCTCAAGAAAACCATGAAAACGAACATCCCCGATCAATGTTTTTAAACTCTATAAGTCATCTGAAGGAACATAATATGAAATAATGAAACCATAAATAACCCTATTAATGTATAAAAGGTTCTGGAATTTCTAATTAATGAATATAATGTAATTATAAATGACATTAAAGAGAAGGAGGCATTCGAGTACAATGTAAGGGGAAATCTCGAACCCAATTTTCTTCCTTCGGGTTCTCCCTCTTTCACTCCATTTCTGATATGGTTACTCCTCAAAGAACTTTTGTTCATAATTTACTTTAATTTTCTGGGATATACATGTTTTTCAATGGTTTTTATGTCCACCAAAAAGTTTTCCAAAAGAACACTTCTTTCAAGATCTCACCTTTTACCTCTCATTCAAGGTTGATGGTTCTTATATCAAGTATGTTGTTCCCTCTTCCTTTGGGAAGC
This sequence comes from Viscum album, assembly GCA_963277665.1. Lineage (NCBI taxonomy): Eukaryota > Viridiplantae > Streptophyta > Magnoliopsida > Santalales > Viscaceae > Viscum > Viscum album. The sequence continues at coordinate 2,014,003,865 of OY728130.1, read as the reverse complement.
CAAAGCTCATAAATGTGTTATTATGAGATGAAACCCATTCCTTTCCATGGGTTATTTATGTAAATGTTTGATATGTGTTTTATGTGGCAAGCATGATAATGATAATGTTATGAAGTGACGGGTGCGCCCGGAATTATATAGCGCAATATGAATGTTTAAATGTGACGGGTGCGCCCGGAATTATATAGCGCTCAAATGCATTTGGTAAAGTAATGAATCTCATGATTAAATGGGAAATGATGCATGAACATGATTATAGCTTTGTTCACAATAATGTGTTGTAGTTAATCACTAAGACATGATGTTTCATTTTTTATGCTTTGCCACATTTCAAGTTTATTATTTATGCTCCTCTCATGTTCATTATCATCTTACAATGTCATGATTATTCTCACCCCATGCTATATTGTTCTTATCTATCCTCTTACTGGCCTTCTAGATCACCCCTTTTAATGTATATCCTTAGGTGGCTACAAATACTAAGGAGAGGACAAGTTCCACTAAGAAGCTATTGAAGAAGAAATTAAATTAATGTTTATGCTTGATGTTGTATTTGTTATGTATTGTCCTAGTTTTCCCAAGAAACTAAACCTCTGGATCCTCCATGTGTAATACTATTATGTTGTTTATATTTTAAATGATGTAATAGTAATGTATGAAAATTTCGGGTCGCTATAGTTGGTATCAGAGGCAAGGTTTAGTTAATTTGAGAATTAGGATTAGTGAACCCTAAAGAAAACCTCTAGCATGAGAATAAGTACAAATATGAACACAAGGATATTTACCTAGGGATCCCATATGTTATGTTTTTGGTATAATTGTTTAATTGAATAAGTTGTTCATGACTTGTTTACTTATGTTTTGTTCTAACCTTTTCTATTTTAGAAAATGGTGGGAACCAGAAGGAATCAGGCCAACAACTCTTGTGAAGGCCAATGCAACGATTGCCCGAACAACATCCCCAATGATTTTGGAGGTGGAGTTAAAAACTTCATGGCAATGCTTACCCAATTATCTTGGGTTATAAATAATAACCATAATAATGGGGAACGTCCTCCTTCACCAAAGAGGGAGCAGCTAGCTATCGAATGTTTTATACGGCAACGACCACTGATGTTTTGTGGGACTTCTGATCCACTAGTTGCGGAACAATGGGTCAACTCCATGGAGAAGATCTTTTCTGTTCATCACTGTTACGAGATGGAGATGGTGACTCTAGCCGTTTATCGTCTAGATGGAGAAGCTGATCAATGGTGGGATTTGATTAAGAACACCAAGCCAAGGGTGGAAATTGAAGAGATCGAATGGGAAGACTTTAATATAATGTTTCTTAATAAGTACTTCCCAAGAACTCTTCGCACGAAGAGGGAGAGAGAATTCATAGAGCTCAAGAAAAAAGAAGGAGAATCCGTCACAACCTATGAAGAAAATTTCACAAGGCTTGCATCGTATGCTTCAGGTTTTGTTATCAATAATGATAGAAAAATTTATAGATTATTTAGTGGATTAAAACCACATCTTCGAAAAGCTCTTGAAATTTGAGACTTTGGGAGTTATGAAGAAGCTGTTCGGTGTGATATCAAAGTGGAGATGGAGTTTTGAGAATGGTCCCATGGCTATGGTGATAAGAAAAGAAAGATGGAATTTCAAGCTGGTGGATCTATTGATAAAAATGCGAAGAAAACACAACGACCCACATGCCAAAAATGTGGGAAGTTGCACCATGGGAACTAACTCAATGGTACGACAAAATGCTTTAGGTGTGGGAAGGAAGGACACAAAGATCACGAGTGTCGAAAAGACATGAAAAGGAAGGACAATATAGCCGATGAAAGGAGAGAACCACTCATGGTTCAATGCTACAACTGTAGGGAGCTAGGGCACTATTCAAACCAGAGCACTAAACCTCAAGCTCTTGAGGGTAATCAGCGCCAACAACCACCAAAGCCAAAAGAACAAGGGAAGGCTTATTCCATCACTACTGCAGAGGAGGAACATTATAATTTTTTCATACAAGGTACACTTCCTATTCACTCAATAATGAAAAAATTCTTATTTGATTCTGGTTCTACGCATTCCTTTCATTCTTGAAAGTTTACTAGAACTATAGAATCGAATCCCCGAAACCTTGAAGTAGAGATATCTGTAAAAACACCAAGTGGTGCAATCATTGCAACCCAAGTGTTTGATTCTTATCCTATTGATGTATGTGGGAAGATTCTTCCGGCAAATCTCGTAATACTTCCCTTGGAGGAATTCGACGCTATAATGGGAATGGATTGGCTCTCGTTATATAGAGCACATATCAACTATCGAGAAAGGAAATATATTTTCATATTCTGATCCATCCCACGCTCCTCTACAAATGCAAGGAAGATCATGAATATCCTTTGAAAAATCCTTCAATGGTGTGGGTGATGATTCCCTATGAAGAAGCATACCTCGCCCAAATGATTGAGTCAAAGGAAAGTTCCAACCTTGATGAAATGCCCATCGTAAGGGAATACAGCGATGTATTTCCCGAAGAGTTACCCGGAATTCCCCCGGATCGTGAGGTAGAGTTCTCAATTGAACTCATACCCGGAGCTACTCCTATCTCGAAGTTCCCCAATAGGATGTCTCCTATCGAACTGGAGGAGTTAAAGATGCAGCTACAAGAGAATCTGGACAAAGGGTTCATACGCCCTAGTGCATCACCTTGGGGTGTGCCAGTGCTCCTTGTAAAGAAGAAGGATGGTACCATGCGGCTGTGTATCGATTATCGGGAACTCAACAAGATCACCAAAAAGAACAAGTATCCTCTCCCAAGGATTGATGACTTTTGCGATCAGTTAATAGGAGCTCAATACTTCTCAATGGTGGATCTTCTTTCTGGATATCATCACGTAAATGTGAAGAAGAAAGATATTCAGAAGACTGCCTTCCATACAAGTTATGGGCACTATGAGTTTTTGGCGACGCCGTTCAGACTTACTAATTCCCCTGAAATCATCATGGATTTGATGAATAGATTCTTTAGAAATTACCTCGACAAATTTTTGGTAGTGTTTATTGATGATATTCTCATCTACTCTAAGGGAAAGGAGGAACATGAAGAACATCTAAGACTTGTGTTGGCGACATTGAGAAAAGAGAAGTTGTACGCCAAGTTCAGTAAGTGTGACTTTTGGATGAATCCAGTCACGTTCTTGGGACATGTGATCACAAGCGAGGGAATTTCTGTGGACCCTTCAAATACAAAGGCGATTGAAGAATGGACCAGGCCCTCTAGTGTCATAGAAATCCATAGTTTTCTTAGAATAGCTGGTTACTATCGACGTTTTGTGAGAAACTTCTCACAATTGTCAAGCCCACTAACTAAGTTAACAAGGAAAGGTGTAAAGTATGTATTGATGGAAGAATGTGAGGGAAGCTTCAAGGAGCCAAAGAGAAGGCTGATCACTGCACATGTACTCACACTACCAAAAAGTGGAGAAAGTTTTGTGATATACAGTGATGCTTAAAAGAAAGGCTTGGGTTGTGTACTCATGCAAAATGATAATGTGATAGCCTATGACTCACGACAGTTGAAGATCCATGAGCAGAACTACCCGACGCATGATCTAGAGCTGGCAGCCGTAATTTTTGCCTTGAAAATCTGGCGGCACTATCTTTATGGTGAGATGTGTGACATATAAACTGACCACAAGAGCCTAATGTATATATTCACACAAAAGGAGCTCAACATGAGTCAAAGGATATGGTTAGAGCTAATCAAGGATTAGTATTGCTTTATTCATTATCACCCTGGAATGGTGAACAAGTTAGCTGATGCTCTAAGCAGGAAAGAACCTGCTACTCTATCCATGTTGAGGATTGACAAAGACCCTATCTTCTTAGATATGTAAAGGATGGATTTGGGAATCGTAAGGGCAGGGGATACATACTACCTTTCCCAAATTAATGCGCAACCATCCATCCAACAGAAGATTAAGGAAGCACAAAGGGATGATGTGGAGATACAAAAGAGGGTGAATGCAGTAAAGGAAGGGAAGCTGCAAGAGTTCCATATCGATGATGATGGTGTGATTCGGTTTGGAACGCAGCTTTGTGTGCCTTCATCACCCAGAATAAAGAAGGAGCTATTGGATAATGCACATAGCTCAACTTTCTCTATTCATCCTTGAAGTACCAAGATGTATCGTGATCTCCGAGGACACTTCTGGTGGGATAACATGAAGAAGTAGATTGCAGAATATATATCAAGGTGCTTGGTATGTCAGCAAGTTAAAGCTGAGCGGTAAGAGTCCAAAGGTATGATGCATCCATTTCCTATACCCATGTGGAAATGGGAAAATATTACTATGGACTTTTTCATGGGTGTCCCGAAAACGTCAAGAGGAAATAATGTGATATGGGTTGTGGTAGACCAACTCACCAAGACTTCCCATTTTATCGCTATTCGGGAAGACCTCTCACTTGAACAACTTGCATGGATATATGTGAAGGAATTAGTGAGAATGCAAGGTGTTCCAATCTCGATTGTCTCTAACCGTGATCCAAGGTTCACTTCTAAATTCTGGAGGAGCCTTCAACATGCTTTGAGTACTTAATTAAATTTCAGCACGGTCTATCACCCCCAAACTGATGGCCAGTCTGAAAGGACTATTCAGACACTTGAAGATATTCTAAGATCCTGCTCTCTTGAATTCAAAGGTGGTTGGGATCAGCACCTACCATTGGTTGAGTTCTAATACAACAATATCTTCCACTCGAGTATTCAGATGGCTCCGTTTGAAGCTCTTTATGGGAAGCGATGTAGAACTCCAACCTGTTGGGATGAAGTTGGAGAAAGAAAGCTACTTGGACCCGATCTTGTGCAGAAGATGACCGAGAAGGTTCTAGTCATCCAGAAACACATCGAAGCTGCTCAAATTTGGCAAAAGAGCTATGCTGACAATCGTCGAAGGGACTTGGAGTTAGATGTTGGAGATAAAGTCTTCCTTCAAATATCACCATGGAAGAGAGTCATGTGATTCGATACGAAAGGGAAGCTAAGCCCAAGGTACATTGGCCCCTTTGAGATCCTTGATCGTATAGGAGACGTGGCCTATCGTCTGACACTTCCACCGAATATGGCTCAAGTTCATGATGTGTTCCACGTATCACTACCGAGGAAGTACATTCTAGACCCCTCACATGTACTAAACTCAGAGGTGGTACAGTTGGAAGATGATCTCTCCTATGAGGGGCAGCCGGTAAAAATTCTGGACCGAAGTGATAAGGTTCTACGCAACAAGACAACCAGCCTTGTCAAAGTGTTGTGGAGGGACCAAATGTTTGAGGAAGAAACTTAGGAACCGGAAGAGGCAATGAAGGAGAAGTACCCTCACCTTTTTGTGTAAAGTGAAATTTTCAGGGGCAAAATTTCTTTAGGGGGGAAGAATGTAACGACCCAAAGTATTTCAATAGAAAATCCCCTTCCTATATATAAGTCATAAAAACACAAAATAATGAACTACTAAGTGATAAGTGACCATTAAACATAATGTTGTCACCCCTATGTCTGGAATTTTAAAAATACGACATACATGATTGTGTTCAAGATAGTTTTTGGAGTCTAATGAAACAAAAACAATTTTTGGGGAATAGTAACCTACCCTTATGAATAGTAACCTATCCTTATGAATAGTAATATGACCCTTATGAATAGTAAATAAGAGTAACATTACCTATTAATAATTAAATAAAATTTAGACATCTTAGAAATTGACAATTTGACCTTAGTAAACGTTTTTGGTATTTTATAAGTCATAAATAATTAATTATAATTAATTAATTAATTTAAAAGAATATTCATTTTCCAGAAATATATTCATTAATTATTGAATCAATTTCTAATTGGTTTTAGATAATTTTATAAGACCCTACGTAACTTTTGAAAGAAATGCAAAATCAGTTTTAATTTTAAAAACTGTTTTTTTAAGTAAATTATGATTTTAATTAAATATTAAATTAATAATACTTAGAAAATTATTTTGAAAAAATTTATATCATTTTTGGATTATACACGTCGAAAAAAGGATGGGGTAAATTTTTGATATTTTTCTGAGATACTTGAATTTTTGATGAATAGTGGAATCCGATAATTCACAATAAAAGCTAAATAATGTATTAATTGAGTCATCGATGATGTTCTTCTGATGTAAGCCCACTTGGTTCGGGATTACATTATGAAATTACTATTATTGGTCAACCATGAATCAATATTCATTGTCTTTGGTGAAATTAATAAACTAATCAATTTTATATTAAGGAAACCCCTCTCCTCTCCACTATAAAAGCCACCGTTCACTCCCTCTTTTCCTCACACCTCTCAAGCTCCAAGCCTTCTATAAACTCTACCCAAAAACCTTACCTAGACCCTCCCCCACGTCCAAAAGCTGCTGGTATCATCAAAATACCAAGCATAGGCCTTTAATGAGGTTCTTAAGAGGAGGATTATAAAGGTAATTTCTCTCCCTCTTCTCCTTTAATTTCCGTTCAAGTTCAAGTTCCTTTCTTGATCTCTCCCTACGTATCTTCATTAAAATTGTTTTCTAACTCCAGTATTATATATATACTGTAATATTATGATTATAATGGTATATTATATCACCTCACACCCTTTCCCTCTTCCTTTTATTTTATTAAAGAGAACGTTGTTCATGTGGTGATAATTTATCACCTTCAAAAACAACATGCTCTCTTCTTCCAATTCTACCTTCAATCTGGTCATGAAACCATTTTTATGGTTGAACCAGAATATTTAATATGTATTATGTTCTATTTTAAGTTCTGGAAATAACCTATGGCCATAATACTAAGTGAAAAGTTAAAATGATTTGGTTGTGATCCAAAAACCGCTCAAATAAACCAAAATAATTTTCATTTAATTCTTATCTAATAATTCGGCCACATTGATCTAATATAACTCATTATAAAATCATTAAAGATAATGTAATATCATTAATTACATGTAATATCAGTTCTGGATGTTTACCCATGTTCTTCCCAAACATCAAATTAAGAATACAAGTGGACTGCTCAAGAAAACCATGAAAATGAACATCCCCAATCAATTTTTTTAAACTCTATAAGTCATCTGAAGGAACATAATATGAAATAATGATACCATAATACACCCTATTAATGTATATAAATCTCTATAATTTCTAATTAATTAATATAATGTCATTATACAGGATATTAAAGAGAAGGAGGCATTCGAGTACAAGGTAAGGGGAAATCTCGAACCCAATTTTTGTCCTTCGGGTTCTCCCTCTTTCAATCCATTTTTTATATGGTTACTCCTCAAAGATTATTTTTTCATCATTTCCTTTACTTTTATGGGATATAAATTTTTATCACTGGTTTTTATGTCAATCAAAATTTTTTCCAAAAGAACACTTCTTTCAAGATCTCACCTTTTACCTCTCATTCAAGGTTAATGGTTCTTATATCAAGTATGGTGTTCCCTCTTTCTTTTGGGAACCCAAAGCTTATGAATGTGTTATTATGAGATGAAACCCATTAATTTCCATGGGTTATTTATGTACATGTTTTATATGTGTTCTATGTGTCATGCATGATAGTGATAATGTTATGATGTGACGGGTGCGCCCGGAATTATATAGCGTAATATGAATGTTTAAATGTGACGGGTGCGCCCGGAATTATATAGCGCTCCAATGCATTGGGTAAAGTGATGAATCTCATGAGTAAATTTTAAATGATGTGTGAACATGATTCTAGATTTGTTCACAAGAATGTGTGGTAGTTAACAACTAAGACATGATGTTTTATTTTTTATGCTTTCCACATTTAAAGTTTATTATTTATGCTCCTCTCATGTCCATGATCATCTTCCTATGTCATGATTATGCTCACCCCATGATATATTGTTCTTATCTATCCTCTTGCTGGGCTTTTAGCTCACCCCTTTTGATGTATATCCTCAGGTGACTACATGTACGGAGGAGAGGACAAGTGTCACTAAGAATCTAGTGAAGAAGAAATTAAATTAATGTTTATGCTTGATGTTGTATTTGTTATGTATTGTCCTAGTTTTCCCAAGACACTAATCCTCTGGATCCTCCGTGTGTAATACTATTATGTTGTTTATATTTGAAATGATTTAATAGTAATGTATGAAAAGGAAGGGTCGCTATACTCAATGTCTGCCCAGAGAAGCATCAACTAGTTGTGAACCTAGACGATCAATCTCCACCATCTGACTTCTGCTGTTTGTTGAAGACAATCGGCAGGAATCACCATATGATTAGATGGTGTCCCTATCAGTCAAGAGACTATCACCATGACCTTCCAAAAATCCTCAGATGCATGTCTGTCCGTATCTCCTCTGAACCTAGGTGGCCTCTGGCATTGGAACTCGTGTAATGTGCTCAAGCGGTGTGCACCCTCTGCTGCTTGGGCTGGTGGAAATGGTGGCCCAACGGGTAATAGTACTGCTGGTTCCTACAATGGTGCCTCTACTAGAAGAGGGACCTACACCAAGGCCTCATCACTTGGTGTGCTATCAGAGTATACTATACCCAGTTCCCTATTTGGATGTCTACGTAGAGGAATCCTGAAAAAATAGGTGTGCCACGATCAATAAGTTATACCTGTTGAGCTAAATAAAAGAGATCACAAATAAAACTCTCCGAAAAAACAAACACGCAATGAGGTTTTTCATGCACTGAGTTAGAAATCAGAAGTCAGAGTCCTGGGGTATGGATACGGTGGCCACCACACCAACACTGGATTCCCCAAACTGAAAACCACACTCATTACACTTAAAACTATTTCTACACAGAAAATATCACATTCTTATTTTTTAAAGTAGAACCGACTCCTCTGATACCACTTTTTCATGACCCATCCCCTGGGGCCCATGTCCTGACTACAAAATCCCGTCATCCATTGGCCAGGGGCTAGCGACTATTACCGAAAGGTGAATTCCCTAAAACTGGGATGGAATTTCTTTTATATCCTATAAACACATGCAACCAAGCTGACATCAAGATAAAAACACAAGTAAACTGAATAGTAAAAAAGGGTGAGTACAATAAGTAAAAGGGGACATAATACATTTTCAACTGGAAAGTACAAGAAAACTGGAATAGATCCTATGAACTCCCACCATGGATCCTACCTGATGGGTAGGTATAGCTCTCAAACGGTCATCTATGCGGTACGCCTCGTCTAATGTCCATCTTTGAGCTACCTCCAGTCCTGGTACCCTTCTCCTTAGTCAGCGTTGTCCATCATCTACACCAAACACAAAGAGGTGAGAGCATAGAACATGCAGGGGTGAGTATAACCATACTCAGTAGGGACTCTGAGACCCACAAGGTCTCACAAAATCTACAAAGGATAAACCAGATATAATGAAATCAACTGATAACACTACATAGGAATATACCTATAAATATTTCTATGTTATAAAGTATGCCCCTCTCAATCATGAGGAATCCTAGAGTCCAACTCAAAATCCCAAGCTCAATAGTTCCAAAAATTATGGAGTACCACGAAGGTAATTACCGCCCATGTACGCCACACAGAAGAATACCACCAAGGTATTACCACAGTGGAAAGTACCACATAGGTACAGACTCAGATCACACCAGGTATAACTTAGGCACAGTAGTAGGGATGATTAGATGTAAATAAAAAGTCATCTAAATATATAAAGAGGTATACCCATGAAGGACCCTAATTCATCATGAGACCCATCGAGGATCATAGTTCATCGTCAGACCCAAACATGATACTTGTACCTCTTTAGACCCACTCAGTATCATAGTAAATCATCAGACCCACACAGGATCCTAGTACCTCATCAATCCCACACAGGATCCTAGTACATCTTCAGACCCTCACCAAATCCTAATACATCGTCAGTATGTTGTCAGACCCACACATGATCCAAGTACATCATCAATACGTCATCAGACCCACGCATGATCCTAGACCATCGTTAATACGTCTTCAGACCCACACAGGATCCTAGTACATCTTCAGTATGTCATTAGACCCACACAATATCCTAGTACGTCTTCAGCACATCGTTAGACCCATAGAGGATCCTAGTACATCATTAGTACATCGTTATACCCACACATGATCTTAGTACATCTTCAAAACCAACTACATGGTTCCGTCACTAAGATCACTTGTCTCCATGATGGTCCGATCCTCAAGCCAATGGTCGATACTCCAACATCCAAAAAGTCCCATGAAGAAGTATCTCAATGTTCTACCATGTTATATGGGTCTCAACACAACAGACGGTGTGTCAAAAAGAATCTTGGTATGTAAGTTATTATCCTTTTAGTCCTAAGGGCCCAGTTGGATTCATGCTCAATCCAATCCGACCATACCCCAACATCATCCAAAACATGAGTGGTGTGTACCAGAAGGTCTATCTTGCTCCAAGATTACCAAGGCCATAGACAGTTTGTCAAACGGATTTCCGGAGCTGATGTTATGACCAAAAGAACGTATATGGTCGAAACTGGTCCAACTTTGGTTCGACCCGGTCGAACCAACCTCGCTTGACATGGCCCAGCCCGTGCTGGGTTGCCCGGCCCAAGCTGGGTAGTATGGGGAGACTGCGATGCAGTGTGGTCATGCGCCATGCCTACTCTAGAGGCCATATTAGTTGTCATCTTCATGCATCGCAAATATTTCATCTAAACCCACAAGGGATTACGGAGAGGTCAAACCATGTTTTTTGGCCTGTAGCCTCCATGTTAGAGCAGTAGCAAGCAGTTCAAAACTTTTGTATCCTGGAGAACATTAAGAATAGGTAAGTTAGGTATTTAAAATAGAAAACCCTACCTTAAAGGTTTATTGTTGTGTTGCGAGATGAAATGGTGAAGGAGAAGATGGTTCCATCATTTGTTTCTTTCGTAATCATGCTATTGGAGTCGGATCGTGTGGCATCCTCTTTCTTAACTCAAAGAAAGTTCTTCATTTTCATACATAGTTTAGAGGGAATGTTTTTATTTGGAGAGGTAGTATTTCTCCACATATTTCTCCCAATTCTCAACGCTTCATTTACAAATCCTAAAAAATAAATGAGGTGCCAATAATTTAAATTATGTCTATCAAATTAATTATTGGCATAATTAATTGTACCTTGTTGGCCTAATTAATTGGCTCAATTTAATTGGGGTAAATAATTAATGAGGATTTGACAGTCTTCTCCACCATTTAAAGGGTTCATTTGGTCCCCAACATTATTTCAAAATTCGGGGTTTTAGGCTCGGTGGTCCCCACCTCCAAAACATTCACATATGATGATTCAAAAAAAATAAAATAGATGTTATTTTATTTTATATTTAATTTCCACAAAAAATACAAAATCTTTCTTCCACCCTCAACCTAATGCGGTAGAGGAGAAAGTATACATTAGAGAATACTGGAGTTGTGAGTTCAATGGTGCCCTCATGTCTCAATTTCGAGAACCTGTTTAAAATTTATAAAACCCGGCTCGTAAGTTTTCTTAACGTACCTGGAAAAAAGTTCAGAACATCAATTTGGGAACACCAGGCCTCAGAATCACACACCTTAAATTTTTGCAGTCTCATAAAATTTCCTCATAATTAAAAACAATTACATGGAACTTCTAGGCCTTTATATATTTTTTATAATAAATCAATTTATTTTAATAAAATAAGCATCAAAGATAAATTTATCTTATATAAAAATTTATTGATTAAAATAATTAATTATCTAAAAATATATTTTACACAATTAAGAGTAGTTGTTTTGAAATTAAATTTTAAAACCTTCATCAATTTAATTTTGTAAGATGATAGTTAAATTTAAAATTATAAGTATAAAATTAGGTAAAATGGTCAATCTTAATCTTTTTCATTGAAATTTTTTACTATGGAACTTTTTTTTACTAACAAGGTAAAATTAAAAGAGGTAAATTAAATTTAACCTAGTGTGAGGACCAAAAACATTTAAACAATATACCATTAATTGAATGGTATTTCTTTTAAATGTTCAATAAAGGTCCCCCCTTTACATTTGTTCATTTTTATTCCATGTGACCATAAAAAAGACAATAAATTATTTATATATGAATGGTTTTCCCCGATGTTCCCTTACCATCACTTATAAAAATATACATTGTAACAACCCATAATTCTAAAATAAGTATATTGTATTTGATAGTGTTAATGATAGTGAATACTATGCACATAATGGAATATAGTATCCTGATACATTATAGTATATTTACTATTTTACAAATATTTAATATACTCCATATATTCCAATGCACATAAAATTAATTTTAGCTTGCATTGAACGCAATGTGATTCTCTGATGGATTTCATTAAACATAAGACCAAATATTATGGAATACTATTAATATTATTATTTAAAAATATAATTATATCATGTAAATTAAAATTTTGGTTATGAATATGATTAAATAACTTATAAAAATATATATTTGAAACAATTATTTTTCCAATTTATTTGAAATGAACATTGAAACCAAATGAGTATAACAAGATTGTTTTTATAAAAAATAATTTTATATAACCAAAGTCATTTTTTTAAAATTAAATTAATTGATTTTTTGTAAATGATATTTATGAAATCAATATTTTATATATTCAATAGATATTTTACATATTCATCCATTTGGTTTGATAGAAATAATATAAGAACAAATCTAATTTTATGCATAAGAAGCTATATTTATATAATGGCATTTTTGCAGCCTTTTAATGGTGCTCAAACTATAAAACTAAATTACTGAACATTTATAAATTCTATTAGTAAAAATAAACATCATCTTTTATATATTATTATCATAATTATCTTTGAGTATATTTTTATTATTTTTATGATATATTTCATTTTTGTTGAGTAGTTATAAATACTGAATTTTAATTGAAAACATCATTTTTGTCAAAATAATTTATATGACTAAATTATAATTTTATTTGTTTTTATAGAAACAGTATAAAAATTATAAATATATTAATTAAATTCATTTAAGTGGAATTAATTTCACATTTAAATCAGATATTAAATCATCTCAAACATTTCAACAATTTAACTTTAAATACCATCTTTATAGTCACATCTGTTGGATTAATTTTAAAATAATTTCATAAAATTATGTGGGTGAAATTTTGAAAAATGGATTCCATATTTTTAATAAGAATTAATAAAAATGTATAATATGGTAAAATTTGTTTTTTTCCAAAAATTACTAATGAATGAAATTAAAATTAATTACAGTGATTAAGAGAAAAAAAATGATTATCAAGGGACAGAACCTTAATCCTAAAGGATTGAATGACCTAGAAACATGTATAAAACCTATTATCTATACCTATTTTGACTATATAAGCTCTTTTATATAATTTCATTCATTATTGGATAAAAATTGAGAGAAGATAAATGGGTGGAATTCTCTGTTTAAAGAATTTACAATAATGTCACTCCACCGCCAATATAAATAAGATCTCACCATCTAAATTATTCACACCAATAATGAAATTTGTATCATCTAAAACCTTCAAAAATATTCTCCAAAAAACCCTATTTACATCCTAGATGCCTTAATTTTTGAATTAATTCAACCAAGGACATATATTGGGATAAACCAAACAGAGATACCTGAAAAAGAGTTAACAATCTTTAATGATATCATTTGTTTAATTAATTTATCCGCCCAATAAACTACTTATATATATATATCCTATATATTATCATCATAATACCAAATATAATTTGAAGTTTTTATGTCATGGTTATGACCTACACTCAGACACACTTCCATAAAATGGGATACACAATCATCAATCATGTGTTTGGAGGGCTACGCCTTGCAAATCGATGTCTTTCTTTCTTCCATTACCAAATTTCATGGTTGGATAAAATGATAAATTAATTGATTATAGATTATATATATAATATTTATATGTATTTATGATTTTGGATCTTTTTTTATATAACACATACCTTCATGATTTCTATTTTTTAATAATACGATAAAATCATTTTTGGAAATGTGGTGTACTGCCTCGTCAAAGTGTTTTGATTTGATAAAACTATAAATTTAATGAATTAAAGATGGTTTTAATAAACACATGTGGAATATATGGAATAAATATTGACCCTATTATTATAATATTAATAAATATTTATATATATATATATATATATTACTTTTCAGACTTTTAATATGTTAATAATATGTAATCATCATTAATGTATATATACGAACTACCATCTCTAGGAATGGTGTATTTTCATGTATTACCTAAAGGCCTGGATTTTATTATTTATTTTGGATAATCCACATTGTATCTAGGTTAAGAGGGAATACATTCTAGACACATTTCCTAGTTACATAACACTCAAAACATTTTCGAAAGTCACACATGTGTAATGCCCAATACAGGACCCTCTATCATTTAATAGCATGATTCACTCATAATTCACAATATTTTAGGTTTTAATATGAATAATTTCATACAAGTTGGTGTGAAATGAAAATTACCATGTGGAAAATGTTATCATTACAATATTAAATTCATTTATGACTATTAAAATTATATGGGCACAATCACTTCATTATAACCAATTTCCATTTGAAATTATATTTAAATTAAATATACATACTCTTATGTGATGGGTATAATTATTTACTAAACCATATAATTTTTTGTTCATATAGTGTCTTTATTTATTTTTATTTGATTAATTAGGAAATATTATTAAATAATTATCCTTTAAAAAATATAGATATTTGATAAGGCACATTGTTTATCACTTAAATCAATAATTAAATATATAAATAATTATTTATACTCGTACAACATGGGCTGGAGACCATTTAGACTAACCCTCAAAGCATCAATACCCACATGAGAGTAATCAATTTGGAAAATCGGATTGTTTTCTACATGATATGCAAAATTTCCCTCTTAATGGTCTTGATGGTAAAGGTATGATGTACCTGAGAAATATGGCCTCCAATAATTAAGCATTTCCTCTATTTAGAATTTTGTAATTATTAATATCCATTAGATTTTTCGTTTGAAATTATCTATATATGTTTTTAATTTTCATTCTATTGTTTAAATGGCATGTGTTTTCATTTGTTTTCATTTACATTTTGATTATGCCTGATCCAAATATTTAAATGGAATATGTGTTTAGTTATTTACTTTTTAATATTTATTATTCATAATTAATTCATAATATATTCTTCTATATGAAAATATTATTAATAAATTGAGAAAACCATTATTTTGTTTCCATTCCCCCCGTTATGAAGAAAGAATCTTTGAATGGTCTTTAATGGATGTTGTTCATTTAATTTTATTATGTATCATGTTTTATCTTTTTATTTCTCAATGTTATATTTGTATCATGTATTTAATATATTTCTCCCAAAATAATAAAATTATTGGTCTTTTTGGATTTTATTCCTTTTAATCAATGCATTATAATAAAAAGTTCACCACCTATAATCTTAAGGGATCCGATCATTATAGTTGGTATCATATGAATTTTAGTAGAAATTTTGGAAACTAGATTTAGGAAAACATAGAATATGGAACATAAACATTTGATTGGGTTTGAGGATTGGTGGTTAAGAACATACTAGAATTTATATATGGTAGAGTTTATGTGGGTCTTCATAGAAGTACATCCATGATTTGGTACTAAAAGAATCATGGTTTTCAAACAGATATACCTAGGGGTAAAAAATAAAAAAAGGAGTACCGGGGCTAACATAATCATAACATGGTATATCATAATGGGTTGTACAACACACTATTTTGAAACTCTAATGGGATACACATAATAACATTCATATTTTTTTAGAAACTGTTATGAAAGATTTAAATGTAAAGATACTTCCAAATAAAAAATGTTTATTGTTAAATTATTTACGAAGAATAATTTAATATGTTATGCTGACTAATATACTATATTAGGAATTATACATTATGATTTATAATTTATATTTTTATGAGATAAATTAGTAAATTCCACTATTTGGAAATTGCACTTAGAAGAAAAAACAACACAAATACTCAAGGAAAATTTAGATATTGACCTTGGAGAAAAACAATATAGCTTATAATGGTATTGATAATGTTAAGGATATATTAGGGTAGCTTAATTAGGTTATGTCACATAACCATTCACATATGGAGCATGATTCACCACAATGAGATTCACCAATCTTGTATTGTTTTATACAATTGAGTCCCCCAATATTTAGTGGGACTACTGAACCAATGACAAAAGAAAAATTAATTATGTATTTGGAGAAGATACTGAAGACACTACAATTTGGTGAAATGGAAAAAAATACTTGAAATTTATTATCGTAATAGAATTTTCAATCAATGTTGGTCATTAATCAAAAATAATAGGGAGGAAGTGGAAATAGAAATAATAGATTGTAAATAATTTAAGGACACATTTTTTGAACAATATTTCCCTCATGAGAAAAAACTATGATAAAGATAATATTACATAGTTTAAATGAAAAGGAAGAATAATGTGTTTCAAAGTATTTTGGTAACATTACAATGTTATAAAGTTATGTTATAGATTTTATAGAAAACATAAACTTCAAAATTAATTACTTCTTTGAAGGCATTAATACAAGTCTCTAAAGGTCACTGGTGTCTCAAAAATTTTCTTTATAATATGAAATGGTATTTTATTCTACCATGATTTTGAAATTATTATCATTGTCTTATTTCTTCAAATAGAAGATATGGAATAATTTTATTAAGATAGAATGATATATAAATTAATGAAGGGAAAGAAGGATTTTAAAATATTTAATAAATATGGATTGAATCAAAGGATTCGTTGTTTGTTATAAGTATAGTTAAAAATGTCACCAAGAAAAATACTAAAATTTGAAGAAGGAAAACACTACTATTCAATGTTACAACTTCATGGAGAAGGGGAACTATGAACAGGAATCCCTCCATGACGTAAGGTAATATTCCTCAAAAAATGATAAGGGACCAAGGTAATGTAAATGTTATTAACACAACTTAATTGGAATGATTAACGTGGATTCATATTTATATCTATGAATTATGTTGTAAGATTATTTTATTGTTTATGTTCTCATCATATGATTTATTAAATATAAAAGGATTATAATAATGTACAATTTCATTAAATATTTGTGACCAAATTTCGAATGGTACCAAGAAATGTTTTTTATTGCAAGTTATTCAAGTTGTTAAACACATGATTAATGGAATGAAAATACATAATATGTTCTTCACGTGGAGATAATGATGTTTGGATAAAATGATTATTGATATGGGTAAACTAAATTTGATATTGGAGACTACCTAGTAATTGATTAATGATTTATTGGAAATGTTTAAATGCTTTCATTAATGGAGTCTAAAATATTTTTGCATTTAATTAATATGCCTAATAACCTTTCATACATAAGTAATGAAACATATTTCATGTGTTCAATAAATTTTTATGGTAATTAATTTAACTAAAATGATTAAAGTGAATAAATGAATAATTTATTCACATGATGGTATGGTGGGATTATCAAATGCTTCATATTATTTAGGAAATTGATTTTAAGATCATTTTTGGATATTTAGTTTCATAAATTATAAATTTTTTCTTAATAATATTTTTCAAGATTGATAAGGATAACCATTTGTGAAATGATTTATGTTGATCAATGGATGATGTATTAGAGATTAATATATTAATTCACCATATGAAAAAACATGTGAAAATAAATGAAGTAGATATTTTTCAAGGCAACACCATATGATATTATTTATTTTAAGAAATAGGAACTTATATTTACTTATATTAAAAAATATTGAATTAATTCCTCAACTCTATGTAAAGGGTTTTGAAATGAAATATTTTCCTACTATATTTATTTTTTTGATATAAAGTAAATTTTTATAACAATGTGGTTTATGTTCTTATGGTTGTAAACCATATATAGATAACTTAATTTTTTCGATAAATGTTATATATCACTATACATAATATCTCGATAGTTATATTTCTCATTCAAGTAAGAATTATCCTTAAATTTATTATATTTGAATGCCTAGATTAGTGGTTACCTTCATGTTTTCATTTCCCTATTTTAAATAAGATTAGTTATTTTACCTATTTATGATGTGGGGTTTTCAGAATTATGTTATCTTCAAATATAAAAACTCTCAATTACTAATGTAAAGTTTAAATTTCAATGAAATAATTCATTTAAGGAGCAGAGAATATATTAAACCATTAATTTAATATAATGAAATTATATTTGATAGTGTTTATTACACAAAAAAACATGTGCA
This sequence comes from Viscum album, assembly GCA_963277665.1. NCBI lineage: Eukaryota > Viridiplantae > Streptophyta > Magnoliopsida > Santalales > Viscaceae > Viscum > Viscum album. The sequence goes on along the minus strand of OY728130.1, from coordinate 2,013,985,479 downwards.
TAAGGGATTATAATTTGTTGATAATTTAAATTATATTTAATATTTTAAATAAATTCATTATATTATGTAAATTTTAATTCAAACAATAATTATTTTATATTACATTTTATGGAATAAATTTCTTTGATGGCTTTGTTTACACACAAGGCCAAATCATACCAAATACTACTAATATTTTTATTTAAAATAAAAATTATCTCATAGCTATTAAATATTAATTTAATAATATGATTAAATATATTATGAAAATATATTTTTTAATTAACTATTTACCTATTTATTTAAATGAATATAGAAACCAAATGAATATAATGGGAATGTTTTTTATAGAAAAACACTTTTTATACACAAAAATTAGTTTTCTCTTAATAAGTCAAATTAATTTTTATTAATGAATTATATTAAATAAATAAATATATAAATTATATATTCAATAAATTATTTTTAAAATTCATCCAATATATTTGATTTCAATAAGATAAGAACAAATCCAATTTTCTATATAAAAACATTATTTTTATAACGATAGTTCTGTCAAATTTTTATAGAACGCCTATATTAACACTAAAATTTGATTATTTTATAAATTATATATGAAAAAATAAAAAATAAATAAATGGGAATATAAAAATTATATTAGGTTTAATTTTAGGTGTTTTTCAGGAATTTCTCATTTTTTGATGAATATTGAAAAATATTCAATTTAAATTGATTAATGATTTTTATCGTAAAAATTTATATTAAAAAATTATATTATGGTTTGATATTATATTCAAATTAGATCAATTGTAAATTAATTAATAAAATTTAGCTAATGGAAATCAATTTCAAATTTAAATTAGATATAAAATCATTTCAAACATTTGAAAAATTTCACTTTAAAAACCCGCATTATCATCTTGTATGTGAGATTAATTTTATATTAATTTATACCAATAATTTGATTAGAATTTTTAAAAATGTATTCAATATTTAATAATAGAATATTTTCTAATTTATAAATTTGTAAACTAAATTTTTTACAAAAAACTATTAATGAATGAAATTAAAATTAATTACAGTGATTAAGAGAAAAACTAGCTTAACAAGGGACTAAACCTTAATCTTAATGGATAAAATAACATATAAACATTTTAAAGTACCTATTAGAAGTAAAAATGAAGAATATATACCCACTTTAATCTATGTTTTCTTAATTATTGGTTCTACGTGACATGGATATAACATGAGTGGATTTCCCTCTTTAAAAAGATAAAACAGTGCCACTCCTCCCCCTCTGCAAAAAGGAACTCTCTACTACCACCTCTTCACACCTCTAAAGATATTTTTTTCATCCAAAAATAACCTAAATAGTCTCCCTAAATCTATAAACACAACTTATATGCCTCACTTTATAATTAAGTAAAACCATGTATGTCATTTGGTATAAAACAAAAGGAGTTTCCCGAAAAAGAGGTGTTGTTTTTCAATGGTCATTTTTTCATTTCCTTTACCACCCATTAAATTTTAATTATATACTTAATATATATTAAAATAAAAATAATAAAAATTATTTAATGTTTATATTCCATGGGTATGACCTACACTCACACACACTTCTATCAAATGGGATACACAATCATCGTTTGTGTGTACAGAAGTCTACCGCCTCACGAAGTGATATCAGTTGTTTTTACATTACCACCATTCAAGGATGGAAATAATGATTGATTTATAATTTAAATAATATATATAATTTTTATAATTTATTTATAATTTTAAATTTTTTTATATAACACATACATTAATTCTTTCCATCTTGTGAGTTTATGATAACATCGTTTGTGGATGTGTGGGCTTTCCCTTCTTCAAAGTGATTTTATTCATTCACAAAAAACATGGTATGTATTAAGGATTGGTTAAATAAAAATATGTTTCATATATGAAATAAATATTATTAATTAAATATAATATACCTATATATCATTACACTTTAATTATTTTAATATGAAAATAAAATGGAAACAATGTTCATGCATACATACAACTCACCGTCTCCATGAACGATGTATATCATTTCATATATCCAAATTTAAAGTAATATTGTAAATAAATATATAATAAATATATATAATATTTAAATAATGGTTAAAATCCTAGTGGTGATTCAATCATGATCTAAATAAGATAAAAAAGATGAAAAGTCAAAACATACTAAAAAACATGAAAATTAACACCTGTAATGATGAAAATAATGAACGATTGTTATCAAATAGGTAATAAGATATTATTGGCAGATAATAAATGAAATTATAAATATGAATATGATTATGTTATAAGTTATTAAATGTTTTAAACCACTATATAGTAGGTTAAATACCACACAACTAAAAGCAATCCTATGATAAGAGATTTTATTATAACATTTTATATATGTGGGATAAGTTTCATATTCACCACTTACCTATTTTTATGGTGTATATACTTCCATTTTTTCACTTAATATGCCTATTTATTCATTATTATTCATATTTTTATTTTCACTATAAATTATATCATCTAATTGGATTGATATGAAAATACTGATGCGCTGAAAGTCATCTTTGCAATATAAAATTCTATTATGATTCGTAACTTTAACTTGAAACAATATATTCATTATGAATTTTTTTAGTTAGAAATTACATTTACTTTAAATATATATACATTTCTATTATGGGTATAATTATTTCAAAAAACTTATACACTTTTTAAATATGGTGTCCGCATTGAATTTTATTTGTTTAATTAATAAAATATTAATAAATATATATCTTTTACTCAATATGGATATTTGATAAAAAAACATTCTTTATAGATTAAATAAATTATTTGATATATAAAGAATGATTTGGACTAGTACAACATGTTTTTGGAACCATTATAACTAACACCTCGATGCATCGATAATATCATGAGAGAAATATATTTTCCAAATTAGATGGGTTTCTGTCTAATTAGCTATACTATCTTCTAAAAGGTTGTGACACTAAAGTTAACATGTACATAGGAAACATGGAAAAAATAATTATTCATTTAAATTATTTATAACTAAATTTTTGAATTATATATGATATTTTTTCTTTGACAATATCTATAGATGTATTTCATTTTCTTTATATTGATTAAATTTCATGTATTTTATGTTATTTACATTCCATATTGATTATTTCTAATATAGTGATTTAAATGAATTGTGTGTTAAATTATTTTCCTATACATGTTTATTATTCATTATTAATTCATGAAATCTTCTTATATAGTCAAACCTTATTGAAAATTTGAGATCACCCTTATTTTGATTCATTTCCGAAGTTTCGAAAGAATAAAACATTGAATATGATTTCAAGGATGTTGTTCATTTAATTTTATTTTGTATCATATTTTGTTTTATATTTCCCAATGTAATATGTGTATCATGTATGTGATATTGTTTTAAAAAACTAAAAAACTAATCACTCCTTTAGGATTTTATTCCATATAATCATACTAATAAATACAAATTGAGACACCAAATACTGGTTCATGGGGGCTGGTCATCACATACAACTAAAACCATTAAAATATATACATAAATTAATAACTACTCCTTGAACTTTTTCAGCATTATTTTTCATATAACCAAATACGTTGACCATAATCATCTGGTCACCCATATTTGTCTTAATACCTTCAAAATCAAGGAGATTTCTAAGGAAAATTCAAGTCCCCAACATGTGTATTATAAATAACTTACTTTTTATATTAATTATATTTATTTGAATATATTTTTGACACACTATGATAATGATATTATAAACATTTTTCATAATTTAATGTTTACTAAATTAATTTTATTATCATTATTTATTCATATATCTAATTAGTTTTGAAAAACCATTCTTTTTGTGTTGTGTATACCACCGCCACCACGCTGTATCATGTTTTGATTTCATTTACCAAAATTTACAGATAAATATAAGTCTTATATTAAATTATAAATATGATATACATTACATAATTAGTTATATTTCTTGATAATTTATTAGAATTATTAATAATAAAACCAAAACATGATCACAGTTAATAATTTATCCAGTTAAAATAAATTTTATTCGCGGATAAATATTTTTTTGAATTATATATTTTTTTTAAATCAATTAATTATTCATATAATTTTTTATAATTAATGTATATCACACTAAGGAACACTATATAACATCATTATACACTTATTATAATGATATTTTAACTAAACCCTCTACTAATCATATATTAATCTTAGTAGGCTCATGTATATATCATATCGACCACCTACGTGAACAATAATATTATTTTAAATCATTGATGTATATAAATTTTTTTACTGGTATAATATTACTTACATGTCTAAATAATTATTATCTTATTTTTCAGAGAAATTGTATCAATATCTAAATCATCAATTTATGAAACACACTTAGTTCCTCTAAAATAATTAAAGAATTCTTATTTTCGACTTCTCTTTCAAGGATAAGGTTAACAAACATTAAAAGAATTTTAAAAATTATAAATTATTAGAAATAATACATAATATTAACATTCATGGCCATGTAATTATTTATTTTGGATTAATATTAAATATAAACATTCTTATTAAAAAACTAGTAAAAATGTTCTAAATAATAAAAACTTATCTATAAAATCTAAAGAAACCATGAATATATTGAATATTTATTTATATTATTAATGAAAATTTAAATTAGTATGATTATAAATTAAGTTAATAATATATCCATCCATATGATAAAGGATGATGAAGTATATTCTTGTATTTTAGGACAAGAGTTATCATGTCAAATTTTTATCTTTTAGGCATGTTTGGAATTATGCGCATAATGTTCTTTCTATGGAGTATATAACGACAAATGGATTTATAATATAATGATGCTTCTTTTAAACATTATAATTTATATTCAGTTACACACCCTATTTTTCAATGAGTTTTTAAAAGTATTACTCTAGCCATAATTTTTTTATTTGTCTCAATTATGATTCAATGAGACATGTCACATTCTAGGAATCATGATTATTTTTTATGCTTTATTCATTGAAAACATTTGTATTTTAATCATGCTCTTTTGTATCATGGAATTTTCAATAAAAATCATGTTCCATATTAATTTTACTATTGATATAATTGTTTATATGATAGTATGTATTTTTGGTAACTCAAATCCACCTTTTTGAGTTATAATATTAAATCATGAACTTTATTCTTCCATTATTATGTTTTTCACACCCAAACATCATATAGTGATTTTTAATCTATTTTTTAAACAATAATTTGAGTAAAAATAATTTCTTACTACTCTCTATAAAAGGTGAGTTTTAAATGAGAAATTTTTGAAAATATTTAAAAGGGGGATTCCTTTCAATTTTATATTACTTTTCATCCTCTGAACATTTCACCAAGAACAAATTATTTTCTTGAGGATCTATTGATTAAGATTATTTATAAATGTAATGGTTTGAAACGAGTATTCATTTTAAATTCTAAAAACTCTATTTGGATGTGACATATAACTTCATCTTTTTTGTTAATTAAAAAAAAAATTCGAGACCTCTTTTATGTATTCATTTGAATATTTACTTTGATATTATAAAGGATTTACACTAATAGGTTTTTGATTCAATATTAATATAGTATTTTGTTTTTATATTTTTTTGAATGAACTCATGAGAAATAATAATTCAATTTTCAATACCTTCTTGGGTGGTATCTTTCCAACATTATTCGAAAATGATGTTTTTAATCTATATATAAATACTTCTATTGTTCCATTAAAAATGTAGGGCTATGTTATTTTGAAACCATCCACATTCTTTCTCTGTATGTCTTATGATAATTTTATTTCAATATTGAAATTTATGTGTAATAATTGATTTATACTGTGTTAACATAACATTTTAAATAATTCATATTGGATGATATTAACCTAGAATAAATATTATTCTAGTAACATAAGTAAATGAATTATTGTTTAGTATATTGTTATTTCAATATGAATTTTTATTGAAAATTTTACTATATAATGCTTAAACAATCTCCTTCTTATTATAGATTTTTTGATCATGTTATTTCATTCATTGTTGTATGAAAAAGTATCAGTGTTTTTATATTCTTTTTACAATAAAAAACTATTAGAAAGATGAATATAAATTATTTTACCATAAAACATCTTTATTTGGATAATTTATGATCATGTAATCTAATTTTATTAACATTGTGAAATGTATTGTTAATATTAATTACTTTTGGCTATGAATAGATTCTGATTATGTATTTGGTTTTCATATTTCTCATTATAAGATAACTATGTATTTTGAGTAAGTGGTTCCTCATAAAATGGTATGAAATTTATTGATGGCCCATATGGTGAATGATTTGAGAATAATTTTTTTATGGGTAGGGATTGGAATTATATATCCCATTGATGCATTTATGGGTCTCAAGATAACAAATTGGTTGGGTTTTGGTGTATGCTTCTTCCCATAAATGGATAAGCCTGTTGGAACAAGGATTTTATAATAAGTATTGATGTTCGATATTATTAATACCATTAGTATGATGTCAATGTTTTTTGATATCTATGCTTTCATTTATTCTCATAGATATATCATTCCAACAATTTCATTTTATTTTTTCTTCAAGTTATTAATTTATTCCATACATATAACTTATGTTATTTTTATGTTATATTAGATTATATTGTATGAAACTCTTTAATGAGCATATATGTTCACCGTTATTTTATTATTTCCCTAGAAAAACTTGAGAAGAACAATGTAATGTTTTAAAGGATATGATATATTTTCTTTCACTGTCATCAGTATATGTTTATGATTTATCTTGTGTTCTTTATTTTTTTCATCAGGTCTTCAAGGACTAATAAAATTTTAAATCCTTCAAGGACTCTTATACATTGTACCAATAATGTATTATAATGGTTGGATCATGGTTTTTAGAGTTCATCATGTTACATTGGGTTCCTCACCAAAATTTCTATATGTCAGGGATATTATTCACTTTAAGGTTTTGAGATACAATGAATAAAAATTAAGGTTGACTATATTTCAGATTTTGTTTTAAAATATTAAAAATTAGGGGAGTTTTGGAATCATGGATTCCTTTAAAATCAATGGAATAATAAAATAAATCATCCAAATTTTTTTGATAGTATATATTTGGGTTCATAAAAGAGCATTAGTTTAACTCTTTTATCAAATTCAGTTCTTTATTTTATGCTTTCTTATATGATAATTTAATCATTATGCTTACACACTGATACCTCAATACACTCTATCATTAAATTTATAAATCATTTTTTTATTATAATTATATATATATATAACTATTTCATTGGGATTTACCTATTTTTAACTTTCTAAGTAATTCATTTAAATACTACTAATGTTTTAAGTATAATTAATCTTTACAATGATGTTTTAGTATTTAAGTCTTTGATTATTAATTCACTTCATTATAGGTAAATTCACATCCCACATATTGGTTTAATGTTTATCAATGAACATTTGATATAAATATTTACCTTGAACTGTTTTAATTAGTTTTTTATTTGTTTTCAACTATTTGAAAAATTATTTTATTTTCAAAACTCTTCACCATTTTCAATGCAATATTATTTTTTAAATTGTTTTTACAAACTCCCATGGTTCTCTTGAAGGGTATCTATGGGTCATTCCCCTTAGTTCATGCACCATGTTTTTATGGTTCAAATTATAGTTATTGGAAGACTTGTATGGATACCATTAACAGATCAATTGGATATCCCATATAGTACATAAGTATTAATTTTTATACTCATAATACAAAAAAGGAAGAAAAATTGAAACCTGATGATACTGATACTTTTGAATTAGACAGTAATGAAATGAATTTGATGAATTGTTATTAAGTATAATTTAATATTGTTTAATTGATTCCAAAATGATAACTCATAATATGTGTAAAATCTAATACGTAAGTCATGATGGAATCAATGGAGTAAAAATATTTGATTATATGTGTTTCTATAATACATTAACAGTTTTTTTGCACCCTCTAGATTTAATTACTGAAATTTTAAGATGATTCACTAAAATAGATAATGTTAAAAAGGATATTTGTGATAATTTTTTTACATAGTCTTTATTCAAGAATTTATATTGGGATTTAGACATAAATCTTTTATTGAAAGTCATCGCGATCCGAAAAACTAATGACATAGGGAAAACGATAGCTTATAAGAACATCATATCTATAATAACATATGATATAACTATGAATATAGTTGCTAAAAATGAGGTAAATGAAGTAATTGAAACATAAAAGGATATTTATTTCATGGAAAAAAAATTTTATTAATCAAAAAAATCAAGATTTATTATCTTTCCAACAATTTGAACATGTATTTGAAAAAGAGAATTAACTTTCATCACCCCATAAAAGAAAATTATGAAATGGAATTTACTTTCACTTGTTCAAAAAATAAGGTTAAAATCGAGAAAGATTTTACATTAAAAAAGGAAAATCCTAGAGAAAATCAGAAAATTAAGAAGGTACTATAAGTTTCAAATTATATTTCTAGTGAAGATTCCCTCTAATCATCTGAATCGAGCGATTAAATTTGTAAGTGGCTCATGGATGATATCATGGTATGTAACAAAGTAAAATTTTCATGTTATAATTTATTATCATATAATTATTCAAGAATATATTTATGATATAAATATATTTGTTATGTAATATATGGACTTTATAATGGTTATTATACACTTCAAAATTTAATGGTCCTAAAAATAAATATAATCATGTTTTTTTATAAAATATCAAATTTTAAAAAAAATTAACGGTTTGGTTTTAACATGTAATGAAAAAAAAATGTTGAGAACATGGAATAAAAAATTGAAGAGCTTAGAAATAATCTTTCTCAATTCACCCATGCTGATCAATACATAAATGTTATTTTTAGCTACTAATGTGTTGTTAAAAGTAATTATATAAATGGTTTTGATAAACATTATACTATTCCAAAAAACCATAAATGTATTTTTTTTTCTCAAGGGAAGGATCCAAAAAAAATTTTTTTCCGATTATTTTATGATCCATAAGAATCTTATATTGAAATTTAATTAAAATAATTCTATTTATATTAGTATAAAATCATTTATATTTCATCTCAAATTTTAAATGGAAAAACAGTTCCAAAAAGTATTTGTATTCCAAATAAATTATTTGCTAACTTATCTAGACCCAAGTACTGGTATAATTTTTTTTTTCTCATAATATTTTTAGTAAAATGGTCTATAAGGAAAAAAAATAGGAAGATACATGTTATATGGATAATGGGTTATCTTGGAATATGTGTGGTGGCCATTCTGAATTCAATTATGTTGAAAGAATTGACAGATTACATGTAACATATAAAGATAATTCTAAAATTAAAATCACTAGTATTGTTATGAAAACATTATTTTAATCTAAATTAGTTAATGACGTTCTAATTTTAAGGGATTTAAGAATAAGGTATTATGAGTTATTCAATTATGTGATAAATAATTTATAGTTATTTTTATGAATAATTATTTTAAAGTTTCTTAATTAATAATGAAATAATTTCTTACTACATATCATTTTCATAATGATTATACTGAAAATTTAAATTCACTTATAAGTTATAATGTTATGTTTCTAAATTAATATGTTACCGAATCATGAATTTGGAATAGATGCCTATGTCATTATAACATTCACTCTCTTTTCAAACTCAAATATAAGAAACAAGAATGAGATTTACTAATTTTTTTAAAGATGATTTAGTTTTTGAATTTTTCCAATATAGAAAAAAGAAAAACATTCCATAAAAACGAAAAATGATATTTCCTTCCCTATGTCAGTAGTACAAGTCAACTATGACCTTTTATGACAAGTTCATGATTCTATAATTAGAGGTAAATATTAAACCATTGCAATTACCGATTATTATAATAAATTCACATGGGTATTCATTATAGCTGATAAACAAACTTCATATAAATTCTTCATCAACCTTTCAAAGAAACATGAAAATTAATAAGAAAAATAATCTAATCCATTATAATTGAACTTTTTTGGGTAATTTTAAAATATATACACTGCTGATTTTTTTTTCTTAAGGATAATTTCATTTTTTCCGATTATCCTCGATCACCTCAATAAAATAGGGTTATAAAAAGACATAACTGTATCATCCAATAAATTTATCCAACACTCTTTAGTGGTATTAATCTACCAAACTATTATTTGGAAAATGAAGTCAATATCACTTGCTATATCATTAAATGTGATCTCAAAAAAGCCTATTTAGTAAAAATAATAATTACAGTTTAATGAAAGATCTCAGAAAGTATGTTTTTTATTTTTTTTTGTTGTGAACTCATTATCTATATCACCAAGGATAATTTAGTAATGTTTAAGCCCAAATCACGTGTGGTTATTTTTCTCGAGTACTCAAAATCATGTAATGCCTATCATGTATTCAATAAGTGCAAAATGTCCTTAGAAGAGTCCATTTAAATCAACATTAATGAGAATATTATTAAATATAATCCTCAAATTATTGATGATCTTGACCAAGAATGTTTATCCTACTTTAATGTCTATATTATAATGAAATTTAATATGTTTAGGATCTTTGGGATTTACCCCAAGCTTGGTCTTATTCCAAATCATATAATTTTGAGAATTTTATTGCAAAATTACATTTGGAAACGTATTCTAGTTAGGTGGTACTAAACAAGGTTGAAAAAAGATTTTTGTATAACCTTTAACCTCATTCCCATGATGATGCTACTAATGATGATTATTGGTCACTTTTAATTAATTATTAGTAAATCAAATTTCATAGGAAATTTTTTTGACTATCATCGATTGATCTATTGAAAATCAAATTATTCAAACCATGTTTGTTTCTCAAAAAACATAATGAATAACAATATATCACCCACAATAACTTTAGAATTATTGTTAAATTAAATAATCAAGAAGAATTTATTGATTATTTTGAATCATTTTAACCCATTTCATGACTATAATTCATTGTAATGTAATTGGAATTGACCACTCAATATAATTTTATTCTTTTTTAGATGGATGTAAAATTTTTATTTATAAATAGTTTTACTTATAAAAATTTTATTTATTAAATTAACACATAGTTTTTAAAATAAAAAATATTAAATTCATTTCATCAAGTTAGGTATATCATTATATAGTCTAAAACAAACCCCAAGGGATTTGTATCAAAGGTTAAAAAATTATTTTTTATAATTTATTTAAAATATAAAAACCTAATTAGACTATGTTCCTAAAATAAATTTCAAATTATATTTTAATTTTTGATATTTATATTGATAATTTTATTTTCATATCAATTAAAAAGTCTTTTTATAATGAATTGTCAAGTCTAATGATTAAATATTTTAAATGAGTCTATAAGACAACTGAAATTATTTCTTATTTTTAAAATTTCCCATAGTTTAGATGGATGTTTTTTAAACAAAAATAAAAAGTATAATGAAACTATAATGAAGTTTGGAATTGATTAATCTATTTAAATTTGGACACAAAAGAGTTAAAATTGTACATTAACATTGGATGAATCCAGTTAACCAGTTGATAATATGATTTATAGATGTTTGATTTGAAGGCAACTTTACCTTTTAGATAATGTGCAAATCAACATGATTATTGTATAACTTTTTGCTTTTTCCAATGAAATACAATAAAATATCATTTAAAATAACTAAATATTATATTTATAAATTTTAAACGAACTAAATATTCATGGATTATATTTTCCATTGTGAAATTAATTTAAATATACTTACTTTTAAGATGATAGTTTTTGAGGAACCCAACTATAAATGTATAGTACTTGTGAATATTTTCATCTCGTAATAAAATAACTTGTATCCTGAATTAGTAATTATAAAAAATGCATCTCTTTTTGCATCCAAAGTGGATTAAATAGTCACTGGAAGTTGTTAAGACAAAATTATATAGATGAAACATACACTAATAGAGTTTGGAATTATATATGATCATGTATTTATCAAGTGTGAAAAAACTTGGTTGACTAGTCTATAATAAAATAAAATCCAAAATATTAGAAGAATGAAATTTATACGAGACACTAATTTCATCAAAACCACTTTTTATAAATTTATAACAAGATAATATTTTATTTCACAAACCATTATCTTTAATATATATTCACTAAACCCTTTTATCTTGATCACATTGTAATTATTGATTATAAGTTTTGGATGATAAACTTGTGATTCTTATATTATAACATTTTTACGATTTAGATGTTTTTAATTTTCTAAAAACTATAACATATTTTTTTTGAAATCAATTTTTTAAATTTTTTTTAAAGTTTCTCAAACAGTTCATAATTATTTATAAATTTTAGTGAGTGTGATAGTGAGAAAAAATTCTTGTCCAAATCAAAATAAGTGTATAACATTCTATCCAAATACTTTTAGATATTATTTCCTTAAAAATGATGGTTGTATATTTGATAAAATCATCACCCTTGGAATGAGTAGTGGGCCTTTATCATACAGCTTAGTTGAAACTCATGAGGAATATTATATGAATTATTAACAAAATTATTTAAAACATTAATAATGGAATAGATTTTTTATTTATGAATATTCATTTTATTATTTTATTTAAGTTATGATCTTATTTTTTAATATAATTTCATTATTAATATATTTTATTCCATTTTCTCAATGAATATAAATATCTATAATTCATTATGTGGTGGAGAGATAATATTTTTAACATTAAAATGATCGTAGAAGAGAAACACTTTCTAATGACCCAAACTCCTTGAGATATGAACCAGGTCATCAAACACAATGGCTCTCTTATAATTCCTTGAATTCCATTTTAATAAACCACATTTTTTACCCATCGGGGTCAATAATCATAAAAATGAATATAGCTACATTCCAACACATTTTCACCCAATGTTCTTTTTCATCAATCACACAATCATTGCAAAAATACTTAGGAAGTAACTCATCCTAACACTACTATATACCAAGCCTTTCATATTTATGGAGTTATAATCATGTAGGAAACTGAAAAAGGTGCATATTATTATTTTGGGTAGTAAGAGTATGTTTTTTATTTATCACTTTTCAATTTTGTTACAACCTGCACCTATTAAATTCACAATGTCCTCATTATAGAATCCACACATATAACTTTGGTAGAGGCAATGATCATTTGAAAGGTTATTGGAACTGATACCATTTTTCATGAACCAACTGTGGTTATCCATCTACTTGAAACACAATATAGTGCTAAGATGACCTAAAATAGATTTTTGATCCCCCTAAACTAGTGATAATTTTATATGAATAATGTTTAACCTTTTTTAGTTTTTTACAACAAAAAATATAAAAGTGATATGATTAATAAATGAAAAAATAATATGAAAATACTTGTACATAAAAGAAAAGACAAAATAGTGAGATGAGACATGAATCTATAATAATCCAAATAGAAATTTACTACAAAAACACTAACTCCATGCAACATATAATCATCGCTAGAATCTCAAACCTTACTGACAAGAATCAAACTATAACCCTGCGACATATTTCATTTATCTACATCAGGAAAATAAGGATTTATATACACCCAAAAGTTCAAATATGGTGTGATCAAAAGAATATCAGTATGATCAAAACACGTGTTCCATTATCGTGAAATATAATATAAACCTATTATGGTCAAATAAATAAATAAAAGCTTTGAATTAACATTTTCACATTTTTTATGAAAAATGGGAAATCAATAATTTTAATTGTATATAAAATAAATTAATATACCTAGATTTTATGTAATTTAAATAAAAAATACAATCAGATATTTCGAGAATAATAGACAGTATAACTTGTTCTCGTGATAACAATATTCATGGTCAATGAGGATCCTCATACGGTTATAATAATCATTTGGATATCTAGTGTTCAAATTACTGTTTTAACAAGAACACGTGTCCATGTAATTCACCTAATGCTTCCATATATTATTCTAGAGTGTAGGGCATTCCGCGAGCTTTGATTTGACTGGTCATGGGGCCCAAATGGAGTTACAGATCAGAAGTTATGGATGTTCGAGGTCAGTCTGCTTGTAATGGGTATCCAGGATGATTTTGTGGAAAAGTTTGGATTTGTGCATAAAATGGGAATATGGCACATAAAAAAGGAATCTTGTGTGTAAAAATGGATTTCAGTATAAAACCATTTGCGCACATGTAATATTTCACGCACCGCTATGCTCGCGTGGAATTTTACATGCACCGACCTGCGTGCAAAAAAACCATTTGCGCACATGAAATTTTATGCACGCCACCAACGTAGTTTACACCTATAAATAAATTTCACCCCATTCTTCCTGTGAGGACCCTGGCTGTCTGCCACTGCTTTAATGTGTGTAAGTCTGAATTTTTTGATCCCGCGCATAAAACCCAAAATCTCGCATGAAAAAAAACTACTTTTGTGCGTAAAAGGGTCATCCTTCCCAGTTTTTCATAGAAAATATTATTTTTTTCATTCAACAGCTCCACTGTGACCAATTTTTCGCACTCCAGTGATGCACTAGATCTATTGCATCCAATCCTTCCCTATTGTGCAGAACACATTCCTTTTGTGTACAAAGCATCTCTGTAGCGCACAACACTTCCCTTTTGTGCACAAAACACCCCCTATTGTGCGTGATTCCTATCCTATTGCATGCATGACCTTCTATTGTGCATACATATCGCATATTGCGTGCACACCTTCCCTTTTGCATGCACATCCCCCTTTCCATGCCAAATATCCCCAATTTTGCACCGACCTGATTTTTTCCTTGAAACTGCCTTAATTGCATGCACACTTTCCCTATTGCATGTAGGCCTCCCTTATTTTGCGTAACCCCTCTATCATGCGTGTAACCAATCCTGTGTGTCACTCATAATATGTGAAATATTATACAGGCATGCACCCCTTTTCCATATAGTGGGGGCAGTGCACCCGCTCCTCTGCACGACGTCAGTGTCGGACCCTTCGCTACCACCACTGACCGCAATAAAAAATGGAGAGTCACACCACGAAATTTTTGACATGGGACGTCAGGATTTCCCATTATGCCCTTATTCACACCCACCTTCCACATATGGAATACCATGATTTGAGATAATCCTACACACTCCCTGATACACCTTGATTATACTTATTACTCTTGGTTTGTTTCATCTATCATGAGTAGAGATTCTCATCATCAAATTCCCCGAGTATCTGGAGTTGAACCATTCCTCAGGTAATTCATCCCAACCCCCATCACCTGCATCCAATTCTAGGGTGAACCAGAAATGTTCTCCCTTGTGTAAGTCCCATCACCATCCATTTCTATGAACCTTATGCCTAACATTCCTATATACATGACTATAAACTATAGTGCACCCAATATGCCAAATATAGGATGCCACTTGCTCCAAATAAAAGATGCCTTATGCTCCAAGCGTAAGATGCCAAGAGTCCTCTCTACATTACTATAATTCATTGTTCACCCTTTCTTCCAAACATAGGATGGATTCTGCCTATATGATAGATTCCTTATGCTCCAAGAATAATATGCCAATAGTACTCTCAACATGACTATAAACAATAGTTAACCCTACATTCTGAAAATAGGATGCCTCTTGCCCTATATGAGATATGCCTTATTCTCAAAGCATAAGATGCCTGTAATATTATCTACATGACTATAAACTGTAATATACCCTATGTGTTATATGTAGGATGCCTCTTGCTCCAAACAAGAGATACCTTATGCTCCAAGAAAAAGATTCCTAATTCCATGATTATAGTTGCGTAATTTCAAGATTGTTGGAATCTGTTCAAACATTCAATCACTCCATCTCATGCATTTCATGTCCATCATTCCAATATTTGTCCCCTTCCATGTCTGATGGGACCCCATAACAGCCTGGTCCCATGTGACCTTGGCTCACCTACCTTCCTAGTCCAACACCTCTGATGACATCAAAGGACACATTGAGTCAGGTCATGTGTTTCGAACATGGTCAGCAGTCGACTCTCAGTTTCTTGTCCCCATTTCAGGCTAAAGCGTTATAGATTTTGTGTTTCAAACACGGTCAATTGTTATCCTCCATCAACTTTCCACCCTCATTGTGTTCTGAATGTCAAGCATTTGATTTACACTTTTCATCTCCCTTTGTTCGGAATGATTCCAACACCCCTTGGTGTTATCCCACTTATGCACTTGTGCATATGTGTAGGCCCCAATTATATTCCCCAACCTACTAGTTAGTTTCGATTCCCTCACGAAAAAACAGGAGGAAGACATCACGGGAAGCTTCCATGTGTAATCCCTATCCATCATTGTCACTCCATAATGGAACCCAGACATACTAACGACTATTTTTTTTACATAACCATGCTAACGTGGACCCCAATGGTCTGCTCTATAACTCCCCCTATACATGGCATTGCCCATCCCCTCTCTTCACAAAGGTGAAAAGGGTACCGGTTATGCAAGTCCTAATGGTGGAGAGCGAACCTGCCTCGTCTGAGCTACATGACTTTAAACTGCCAAGCACCATCGTCCTCAGCACATGATGCTAAACTGTGACTTTCCCCCATGCATCCTACGTTAGGAAAGGGAAACCATCTTGTCTGAAAGCCTTTAAATTTTCTTGTAGGAGGCATCATACCTTCCCCTCGTTCTTTTCCGGTGCTAAGGGTCGGCAATGGGCATGGTGTGGAACGATGCTTCTCCTTTATTCGGTGCCAAATCCCTCTCACACTGGGCTTTGTCACCGTCGGGCCTCCATCCTGGAGTAAGTCCCAACCCCTTCGGGCTGTTAACCACACATAATCCCTTGTTTCATCTTTGGTATGCGATCAGGTGTAAGCCCACTTAATTTCCCATGGACGCACCTTTCACGATGTGATCATCAGGTCATACTCCCTCTTGTTTTTCATAACGAGCTTGACTCACATGAGTTTAGAATAAGCATCGACCATGAAAAAAACCATTGGCATCCTAGAATGTAAGCCCCACACCCCATCCCGAACTACAAGGTCACTGATCCTTGCTATGGAAAGGTATGTAGGAATCCTCCACGAGGTTCAAGCCCAAGACCCATTGGTCCCGAACATCTTCATGTCAGTTCACCAACACCATGGGCAGCCTAGAGTGTAGGCCCCACACCCCATCCCCAACTATGAGGACTTTGATCCTTGCTAAGGCAAGGTACTTAGGAAGCCTCCACGAGGATCAAGTACAATACCCATTGGTCCTGGCCATCTTCACTTCAGTTCACCAACACCCAGGGAAGCACAGAGTGTAAGCCCCACACCCCATCTTGAACTACGTGGACATTGATCTGTTCCAAGGTAGGGTATATTGGAATCCTCCATGAGGTTCAATCCCAACACCCATTAGATCCGAATATTCGGTTCCATGCCCTATCCGGAACTATGTGGTATCTAATCCTTTCCATGGAAAGGTATGTAGTAAGCCTCCTTGAGGTTCAATCCCACCATCCATTGGTCGTTTCGACAATCATCACGTTTGTTCGACCCCGTCCCACATGACTTTAAACTATGGACCACTTTCAATGGTAAGTCATCGTCCCTCCATTCAGCAGTAATCCGTTGAAACCTCATCAAGCAGTAAGACGTTGTGACCTTAATCTTTGGTAAGCCCTTGTGACCATATGCAGCAGTAATACATTGTGACCCTACCTAGCAGCAAGCCATTGAATTCCCCAATCGGAGGTATTCTACAATCAGATGAACTACGTGGACTTTGATTCCTAGTCATGGGGAAACGTAGGATGCCTCTTCGAGGCTCAAGCCCGAATCAATCGTCATCCTCTTGACGATTCCATCCCATCCACTTCACATAACCTACCATCATCCATCCCGATTCTTACCCGGGCAGCCACATCCTGGTGGGATCACTCCATCCCATTCCCCTTTCTATTTAAACAACAATCGGGAAGCCAACCAAACATTGAACCCAACTTCAGTGTTCCCTCTAGGGGGTTCTCCCAACTGAACCACTCTAGTCAGTGTTCTGATCAACCTGATCCATATCCGATAGATATTAATCTCACGACATACCCTGTTTTAAACATGGGATGATAAGGAAAATCTCAGATACACACCCATGTAATTTTATTCCCCGTATTCGATGTGGGATTCCTCGAGCTTTCGCACCCTCGAGATGCCTTGAAATATGGGACATAAGATAGACGTGTGTGTGTCCCAGTATCTAGACACGCCAGTGATGCCCAATGTGACAACACCGCTAACTGAAGGTTTCTTCCATGACCGGACCACTTGGAATGTCCCGACAGAAGCAATGTAATTAACAAGTGTCCATGAAGATATGGCGTTAGGAAGAGTTTCATGAACAACGTATTAAATCTATAAGGGAGACCCGGACTAGGTGACGAGCTCCGAGGAGGAATCCAAGAATGGAAGAACCGACATCCCATCATCCCATTTCAATTAAGGAGAAAAAATCCCTGAAAAAGGAACAGATGTTGCCTGCCTTTGGAAAGCAGGAATGCAAGGAAAGAGTTGTGCGTCCTCCATAGGCAGATGCGTGCACCCCGACAAAAGCGTCGGAAACAATTAACCTATTATAATAGGTCTAGTTGTATGTTTTCACACATCTCAGTGGATCCATGCCACAAATTAGGCAACATAGTGAAAAATTACTATAGAAGAACATGTGTAGGGGTAAAATTGTGTCCCCAAATGATGAATCCATAACAGATCTTTTATCCCCAACATTCATACCATATTGAAATAATTTCATTTGAATTTATATTTTAAACCATCCAATCCTGGTTTAGAAGAAATTATTTTAACAACATTAAGAGGGAAATCAATTTTCATTAACAATAATAATACCACAAAATTTCACAGATTATGCCTTTAAAATAGTTTTAAAATACATTTTTAGGAAAATCCCATAAAACATGTTTTCTGACAACATTATAATAAAAAATTGAGGATTAATAATTCAACACTTCATAATGTATGTCTATATCATAAAACAACATCATAAAACAACATAGGATGAAACACCTGAAATATTTACCCCATACATGGGAACCACATAACATGATGAATCCAGGATCCTAAGAATCAAGGAAGGATACTAAATCATGAATTCCCTATAAAAAATTTCTATATTAACACATTCTATAAAAATTGAAATGAAAATCAATCATGTACTAACATAATAAACGAATTGTGCTCTTAGTGGATTCAAGATCCAGAAAATAACAATCAATTATATGGTGAATCTATAATGAATATAAATAGAAACATGGATAAAACAAATTCTCAGGGTATTACTATACCATGGGAGGGTGGATTAATAAGATGAAGGAAATATGTTATCAAAATTGAGATAAACATATGTAATGTGGACCGTGACATAGATTATTACTTCGTTACTCCATGTAATTGAGTTTGGAGGGACAAATATATCTTAATAACTCCTTAGAGATCAAAAGGATCTATTTAAGATTGTTAGAGGAGGATTAAGAAATAATGTATTGGTTTACATGTAATAAAAAAATGATACATTTCATAACATTCCTAAACCAGGTCAACACCACTAAATATCCAATGAATATCTTATAGTTGGCATATAGATATTGGGGAAATATAGGAGCTACATGCTGGGAAATCATATGGTTAGTGGTTGAAATAT
The DNA here is from genome assembly GCA_963277665.1 of Viscum album. Classification (NCBI taxonomy): domain Eukaryota; kingdom Viridiplantae; phylum Streptophyta; class Magnoliopsida; order Santalales; family Viscaceae; genus Viscum; species Viscum album. The sequence continues at coordinate 2,013,965,633 of OY728130.1, read as the reverse complement.
GACACTATATCCACTACCATGCCCACAGGCTGGTCAGAAACCTGTACCTGAGAGTCAATTGATGACTTATATCTTTGTTGGCTATCATTTCATGTCTACATCCCACCAACTCTTCATAATACAACTCAGTCCCACTTGTAAACTAAAAAAACCAAAACTAATTAGGGATCACCAAATGGAATGTGAATACATGATCAAGGAACAAATTATACATAAAAATATATGAGGATTTCACAATTATCCCCACCATATTTCACTCCACCCTAACAAATCTAGACTTATAAAGGATCATACAGATATAAATAACCCCAATTGTTCCTTCTTAAAAGACTTCCACATCAATTTCTCTTGTGTATCAAAACCATATTTTCATATAACTCAAATTAACATTATTTTATTCCTTCACATAACCATAATCCATGAATAAAAAACTAAATATAGTTTCTAGGTTATGGGAATATATAGTTCTATATTGAGGTATTCCTAAATCAATACATGTTTAAAGGTAGTTTAATACTTTTTGATTCAGGATACCTGAAAAATATTTTGATAAACATAAATAAGATGGTAATGACAAGTGATACACAACCATCCCAAGTGGTTAGATGGTCAAAAACAATACCACATAACAATGAGATATCATACCATTTTTTAATATATTCAGTGACCGAACCAAGGTGATACTTTTAAAGACACATATTCAATGATTGAAAATACAATAGAAAATGATACCAATCAATATATAATTTTTACTTACTTGATGACATATCCAGAATCTATTGAGTCAAATATATATTAATTTTCTAATCCTGAACCAACCATATTTCAACTAACGTAGCCTCATCGACCTCTTTCCAATAGAGAGGTGATTTATAGGGTCATTTATATAAATTAAAATAAATGAACCATCTTTAATGGTTTATTGGTAACTTTTATTACAATAAAACTTGACTAGAATCAAGTGTCAATCCCAATCACCTCCAATTTTTATGAAATAGACCCATTTCATATTATACAGAATTTTATTAGATATTTATTTATTCCCATAAATGTAGGTATGATATTCTATAATAATCCTGAACTAGGGACCCATTGCATCCTAGAATCCATTCTAAAAAAATGAAGAAACGAAAGGGCCCATATCCAGTATGGTGTCTATTAATTTCCAATTAAACATTATGATCACATTCACATAAAACATTACCAAATGTTCCACATTAGTGTTGTCATAAATCATTGTGAAATGTATGTACTTTGTCAAAAAATTGATCACTACCCCAATAGTGTTCTTACAATAAAGATTTCATGCTATGAAAACAATTAAATCAATTGAAATTACTTTCAGTTTCCATGTTTCATTGAGGAGAGAATATAGAATCTATAAATTATTTCAATTTCCATCCTTTATCCATTGAAATATTTATCATTGAGACATAAGGATTTTAACATCCCATTTCATTATTTTCCACTCGAACTATAGCTACACGTCATAAAAATATTTTTAGATCCAAGATAGAAAACCCATAATGAATGATATAAAGCCCCTAAAATATAATTACATATAATAGATGGTACTAAAATATAGTTTCTAAATAAATAAATTCCTTCTTTGGAGATAGGTCACACACTCAAGGTCTTCGCACCATATAAAGAATATCCAAAATTATTGATTTAGTTTTCAAACTTCCACTTCTAGAGAATAATTCCAAGGAGATATGATATCAGAAGAAATAATTATAGGATAATACCAAACCCCAATCCTTGAATCATTAGTGCATCTTAGTGTTGAGTCCCATCAGGTTCAATTCATCCTTTTCATCCTTCACAACTTGAGAAAGAAAGACCATTCTAGGAGAATCAGCAACAACATTTCTGATTCAGACAATGTATAGAAAATTTCATATTTGATTAAATTTAGGTATTCCAAAAAACATATCTACCATAGGTTCACATATTGTTGAAAAAATCTATACCCTAAACTCTCAAGATTATATAAAATGATAAAATAATCCCTAAAAAGATACTGACACCATCTTTTATGAGATTTTATAATAGAAGTATATTCCCGATCATAATGGGTCTAATTTTTCATGTGAGGTCTAAGATCACATGTTACAAAAGAGAATATATGAGATCCTATTATAAGAGCATGTCTCAGTCCTAAATAAAAAGAATCATTGTATGCTCTGTATCCTAAACTAGCTCCGGGTAGTGTTAGAATTCGTGCCATGTTTAATTGCTTCTTTAGTTATGAAAATGAATACATGAACATTGATTTCTGTAAACAATTCACCCTTTTGGGTGTGAGCATTTTAAAGTGTAATAAATATTATTGAATTACAATATAATCCATCGATAATATCCTAAAATAATGAGGTATCTTTGAATCTAAATTAAATTTCATGGTTCTTCCCATGTAATGATAGTGGTTACCCTTTTAAGATAAATTGAGATACAAAATTTTTAGACCATGATTCCTATGAATATAACTCCTTGAATATATAAATTTAATTTTACTAATATCCTATAATGGTACTGATCCCATGGTATTCCCAAAACATTTATCATTTGCGGCACAAGAACTTCTTTGATATTTGAGTACACCCAAATGGTATTAAGAAACACCATAGAAAAAGATCCAATATATTCATGGAAGATACTGTTCATACTAGACTTTAATGTATAAAAATAATTATTTTTAATAAATTACATTTTCAGTTAATCAAATTGGACATAACTTCTCTTGATGATGGCCTTTAAAAAATCAGACTCCATGATTCTAAACTAGTGGAAACAAAAATAAATATCTATTTCTGAGAATCACATTTTACTTTTCTATAGAATGAATAAAATTTCAAAAAAAAGTTAGGGATACAGATTCTTGTATGTTCATTTATTAAGGTTCCAATAATAAATTAATAATAGTTGATTTTTATCCACCTTATGAAAATATAATAACAATGGAATCTCGAGGTTAAATAATTGAACATATAAATCCCTTGGATATAAAATTACCAAACAAAATATTCAACTATACTAGATCCATATGGTATCATGGTATTGAAATCAATTGATTTCATAGAACCATGTCAATTGATAACATCACCTCTCTTTATAGATGAAAATTCAAAAAAATATCTGAAAAGGCATTTGAACTCTCATTAATTAAATGTGTAAGAAAACCGATAAATTGATTTTTAGTGGTTCAATAGTAGAGAATGGAATCAACATACTAATGATTGGAATAGTAAAACCCAAGTTACTATACATTGATTACAATTATCCTTGAAACACATTAGATTTACAATAAGCGGAAGAATATGGAACCTTCCTATAATAAAAATCAATATGTTTTTTCTGAGAAATAAATGAATCCATCAAAAATACAAAATGAAAGGGGTCTAATTTTAACTGTAAAATCCCAAAAAATCTATATGTTTCCCATAATTAAATATAACGAAGGGAGTAAGAACCCCTCTTCATTTTTCATTAATAGAGGCATAAAAAATTCCATAATAATTGATATGTACTCCCTTTGATGTTTTAAAAGATACAATATTCATTTTGAGTGAGAGGCACATGTATCAAAAAATTTGTATCCTTGTTCGAAGTAACATAAATAGAACCTCTCAAAGTTTTAATACACATATCATATTCCATTATTGAATATTCTATTTCATGTAACTACTTCATTATAAAGGCATGTGGCTAGAAATATTTTATATATAAGGCATATAACTATGTTCTAGACCATGGATGAACCGATGAGCCATTTATAGAGTTAAGAGAAAAAGATATTTATATAAATTCTACAAGTAACGAAGACATCCACATGATTTTTATACTTTTAGAGGTATCAAACAAAAGTGGTTCATGTGTCCAGTATAGATACATTGATAAAAATTCAATCCACTAAGCACCAAAGATGGTGCATTGAAAGGATTATTGGGAACAAAACAAAATTTTACTCTATTAAACATTCCCAGATTCATCTTCCCCTTATAAGAACCCCAAAGGCTACCAACATAGGTATAAGAAACTCCAATAATTTCTAACGTACCCACTAAGAAACCTTCCACCATAAACACTATATGAACCAACTATGTATAGGTATAAAGATTTAAAATGATGTCTTGAACCAAATAATAGGTTGAATGACAATCTTAAATCTCATAGATTTATTTTCTCATTGGATACATCATAATGTGAGAATCATGAAATCATGGAAAAGCGATTAGTACACTCCACCATAGTGTGATTCACATGATCATAGTTAACGAAATACATATATTTAACCATGTTCATCAAATATAGCTCAAATTGTTTAGTTAAAATGGCCCTAAAATATTTTTACTCCACTCCATCAAGCTTCAGTTTGAAAACAATCGAGTCACACCATTTTCTATATGGGCTATCAAGCTTGACATAAGAACGCCTCACTGTGACAAAATCAAGGATCTGTAAGAATTCAATATGTCTTTCAATCTTTCGCAGACAATCCTCTAACTCCCAATGATCATTCTTCCCTTTGAATGATAACATTATTAGGAATAAAATCTTCGGTTCGACACATCTTTACCACAAAATTGGTTTTCTACCCCGCCATCCTTTATATGCACTTATTTTTGTATCTCTAGTAAAGTGGGGTTTATCACCACACAATTTCCTAGCACTGAGAAATGTGTATATTTAAAAAAAGTCATAATAAAGAATATATTGATATATAAGTATAATTATATTGATATAAATATAATAAATATTTTTTGAAATATGTTTTATATCGATTTGATATGTCGTAGACCCAAAATGGTCACCCCGGAGCAGAAATTATGTCTGTTTATAGGGATTATGAACCATTTAGTTCCATGAAGAATATTAGAAGGTGTTAAAAGTTCTACTGTAGTGTAGGTACGGTCGTAATATTTGATTTGATATGTGAATGAGGCAAAACGGACACCTGGAGCAGAAGTTATGACCATTCAGAGGGGTTTTGGTCAATATTGAATCTCAAAGAAATTTATATGGTGTTTTGGTGATCACCAAAGTGTGTAAATTTTCATAATTCTCGATTTGATATGTGGTAGAGCCAGAAAGGACACTTAGAGAAGATGTTATTGTTGTTTGATAGTTTGCAACTCTCGTATCTCCTAAAAACCTATGAAACGAGCAACTCACTAAAAAGAGAAAACCTTATGCTTCAGTTTTCTGTTTGAGCCCCATGACCAATCAAATCGAATCTCATGAAATGAGTAATGACCATGTCTTGTCAAAAACATTATAATATCATAGTAATGAAATATATATCGGTTATAACACTCCAAAAAAAGGTCCAATTTTAAACGGCCATAACTTTTTCTCTGGGTGTCCGTTTGTGCTCTACCACATATCTAATCAAATGAAGAAAATATATCTATATAAGCAATTGATTCATACATAGTTTCTATCATTTATAGGACCCAAAACACCAAAAATCCACCAGAAGGCCTCAAAAACTGTGTTTCTATGTCCGAACCCCTATCAAAAGTTTCCTATAACTATCATAACTTCTGATCTATATGTCTGTTCGGCTTCAACCACCTATTTTATCGTAGTTCATTTTATGAGATTCAGTTTGACTCTTCACATAGATAAAATGGAGACCCAAAGAAGAAGTTATTCAGTATAAAGTGACTATGATTTGTTAGGTTTTTCGAGACCCCATTTCTAGCACTTTGGTATATACATATTAATATATAATATTTGTAAATATATATATATATTTATAATTATACCTATAGATATACATATAAAATATATCTCTATGTGTGTGTGTGTTGTATATATGTATGTATGTATGTATTCATTTATTTATTAAAACACATATAAGAAAATATATTTTATAAATTTATTTAAAACTAATCTTATAAATATATATTATATATATTAATATAACAAAAAAATATGGATAAAAAATAATAAATATATATATAATAGATATAAATATATATTGATATAAGTATATATATATATATTAATATAATTAAATATCTGTATATATTAATATGACTAAATATATATGTATATATTAATATAACTATATATATATTTATATAAATATATGCGTGTTAATAAATAAATATATATTAATATACAGATATATATATTAATATAACTATATATACATATATATTAACATATGAGTATATATAACTAAATATATAAGAATTAATAGATATATTAATATATGAAGAGAAAAGAAATATCGTGGAGTGGTAAAGGATTCTACATGCAGGAAAGAGGTCTTGAGTTCGAATCCTCAGGGAGGCAGGTCGTGCACGCCGGTTGGGGGAATTACCTAGAACAGTTAATGGGGGTGGGGCTAGGTGGAGCTGGCCTGGGGCATAGGTGGGATACCATGGGCGGTGGGCGCTGTTGAAAGGGGGCTTCAAGCGCTGTTGAAGCCCCCCAAAATTGAAAAAATATATATTTTTAATAGTTTATCAACATTTATGAGCACTTTTTTAAAGCACAGATAAAAGGGGACATCTATCAGCGCAAAATAAAGTGCTGATAAAAGGTACCCCCTTTATCATCGCTTCGATTAACATATCTTTTTTTAGCGCTGTGAATTGAATTTTCTACCACTGATAAATAACATATTTTTAGTAGTGGATATCATCATCCCATATATGTTAATCCACTCTAGAATGTATAATGGAAGGTGATAAAACATTCTCCACATATCTTATTGATAACCCAACAGTTTTAATGAGATTTTTATCAACTTTAAAGGTTCAATAACAAGGTTCATTAGAAACACCATCAAGTGGAATAACTGGAAGTATTTTGGGGTTCATTGTACTACACATCAATAGGAAAAGACATACAAGAACATGAAATGGGGTCATTGTACTACACATCAATAGAAAAATAGATACAAGAACATGAAATCCAAAAATCAATTATCAGTACAAATAATAAATCCAAATAGAGTTATAAATATTCATTGGAAAAAATAAATATATGATAAAAAACAATGAATCTAAAAACAAACATTTCCCAACAACCTATATTAACTTATGGTTGATCATGATGAGAGTGAGAAGATTACATGTTTGAAACATAACCCTTATGTGCAAACATTCCTATATACAATCTACCAAGACACCATAAGATGGATATGATAAATGAAAACATACAACACAACCATTTATTTTAGTTTTTCAAGAACCAACTTGTGTTACCCAACTACTCATAACCCAAACCAATTATCACATATCCGAAATGGAATTCCTTATCATGATCCAGTCTGGGTCCACCCCGAACCGAGTACCCGAAGAGATATATGGCATGAAACAGAGGGCTTTCCTAATCACATAGGACTAGAAAATTATTTTTTACATCAACAGAGTACTCAAGGTAGTGATTTTCCAATATATAATTATGAACTGAGTAGTGGAAAGAAATAGGCTATTGAACATACATTTATATAAAATTAAACTGAACATTTTTTTACAAGAAACCAAAAGTAAAAATAAATAATATAAAAAACCGAAAAAATGATGACCAAAATAACACCATGTGACCCCACTAGTCATTATCCATCACCACTAATACTTATCACCCAATGAAACTGAACTCAAGTTGAATCATGCTCAAGGTATAAAAACAAAAGAAAACTATAGGCGCGAGTATTAAAACATATTAGGTTAGCATGATAATATATTCCCAATGAACATACATTAAAATAAAAAAAGGATAAATTTCATGTTTTAGATAATATATATATAAATAAATTTTACAAATGAGGTTTCATGAAATAAAAATTACTAGACAAAAATGTGTTTTTTTTATAAACAATAATGCGGGTAACAATTTTTCAAAGATGTGCTACTTAAAAATGAAAATATTTTTCAAGAGGGATTATTTAAAGAATGTAAAAATTTAAATATAACATAGAAGCTACTGAGTTTACCAACTAAACATAGAATATTCCAACAATGAGTAAAAAATATTCAATGATCGCAAGTCATGAGAACACCCCTAGTAACTAGTTTGTTGTGGGCCCCATGTACCTTGTATCTCGATTTAAAAGTAAAACTAAAAAATATCTATTATCATACACAGAAGACACTTGTAGTAGATCAATACACAAACTAGTGGTTTCCAACATCATCATTATCATAGTTTATTTAGTGTTGTTATCGTCAAACTTGCTATGTGAAACGGGGACAAAACTCATCTGGAACACTAGCATACGAGCACTTGTCTGCCAACCTAGAGACCTAGGTTTTACATTTTTGTTCTCAAACAAGTTACACGTCTATAAAATACCATTTTATTATAAATATTAAATTTAAAAGTCATACAAAAATCAAACATCCCACACACATGTCTCACATTTCTTTCACAGATCAATAAACAACCAAAATATTCATAAGAAAATTTCAAGAAGTATAACAATTCCTTGCACATAAAAGCCATTAAAAATTGATATTTTATGTCTAAAATATAACCAATATAATATAAAACAAGATTTTGAATCCCCAAAAACATTTAATAAATCAATTTCATGGACCATGAAATGGCCCCAAATGAACCAACGTGAAATACACATAGAAACCATTTTTATAAGAAAAATGCCAAACAAGGCTTTAATGATTTCTCAAAAATAACATTTTACCAAGGTAAAAATTTTAATATAATTAATGAGGTGTATAAAAACCATTTATAGTATAAAAAATCACAAATATCTTAAAACATATAGTTTAAAATTTTAGATCGTAACCATTATTATAAGGATTCCAAACATGCCATTTCCCGGGAACACGGTCCAAAACATGTTTACCACCAAAAACCAATTTTTTGATAAGGCCAAAAATAATTTGTGCATCCATAAAAAGAAAACAAAAATAAGATTTTTAATTCTGAAAATGTATGTATAAATCCAAAAATATCATTCTAAATTTCACTAAGAACATAAAATACAATTGGTAAATTTAATAAACATATGGCAGGCACTTTTGAACAAACAACTTATTTTAATCTCATAAAAAGGGATAATCTACCATTTTAATTCCATTATGTTGTTGATTATACTGATCCCAGTTCAAAATACCATTAAATAAGCGTGTAAGATAAAAAAACATTTAATTACGTAAGCGGTGTACACATTTATAACAAAAAACACTTCATTTTATAAAAAATGGCTTAAACAACGATTTTTCACACCAATAAAATTATCCAAAGACTGAATAAAAAGAGTATATATATATATCACGTTTGATAAAATGAAAATGATTAAACCTAATGTATAAGGTAATTTCCAAGGGATATCCAACCTCAAAACCATTTCGGAAAGGAACTATACACCCGATATCATCCAGCGTCATTCCCAACACACTAAATCTGTGATGAACAAGCCTAAACAAAACAAAAACCCCATAAAAATCATGGTATATACTAAAAAAGGACATTAATGACTAGAGGAGAATATGAATCCAAAATAATTTTGAAAAAGATGGAATATGGAGGACAAAAGAGAAGGAATCTCACCTTGGAAACTGGCGAATTTTTCATCTTCCATTAGATTTACACCCATAGTCGAAAAAAATGGAATAGAAATCCTTGGATAGTATAATTAGGTATAGAGGAACCTGAAAATGACGATATTGGGGAATAGGGAATAAAAAATGATTCATTAAGGAAACAAATTTTCTTAAAAAATCTAGATGATTTGAGAATCCTTGAAAAATTACGCCCTAATCTAGGAATAAGATAAGTTCTATAAAGTGAAAATGGAACATGAGGGGTGATACTTGGGTTATGGGTCTAAATTGTGATATTGAATCACAAAAAAATATAAAAAATTAAAAATGTATAAAAAACATATTATTTTTTAAAATCTGGAAATGGGATCACGGTTTGGCCCAATACATTAATAAATAACCCAAATCCACCATGATTATGAATTATTAAGTGGTCACAAAAGGATATGATGGTTTGAAAAGATATGGTAATGAAATTTAGGAAGTTTAATGTGAATAAATTGATGAAAAATGAAGGTTTTATTAACAAAACATCTTTTTTAAATCTGGAAATGGGCTCACAGTTGGCCCAAATATTGAAGGAACCACCCTGTTCACCATAAAATCAAAAAACAGATGTATGGAACCCATGTTAGGATGATCATATATAGATTTTAGTTCAAAAATAAAAATTAATCTCACCCAAAACCTAATAAAATGATCATGATTTCCAATTAACCAGATCAAAACCAATAGAGGAAAAAAATCGGGGCTGACAATTCTCCCCCACCATTAAAGATTTTCGACATCAGAAAGCCACAACACATTTCAGCTGACTGATCAACACCAAAAAATTATTTTCAATATAGTACAACCTCTGAAGAAAAGGACAACTCATCCACCATTAACATAACATAATCCTATTACCTCAACAAAAACACAAACTCCCAACCACATCTTATCAATCAACTGAATGATAGGGTCAATTCCTCCTCAACTAACCAAGAACAAGATTTTTGGGCCTCCTCCCAATGAACCTAATGATAACAAAAACCAAATATCACTCACAAAAACCCAATACACTAGTGGAGTATATAATGGAATCCTCACAATTATGAAACAACTAGAACTCAAAAAAATTCTTAGGAGGCAAATCTATAAGTCACGTGGTGGTTCTCCGGACAATTAAGAACCATCGATCAATGACCAAATGAGAATTCAACATGAACTAGGAATGGTTCTCTCTAGTATAGGCCAACCAAACACTCCCAAAACAACCTTACAAGGAATGTCAAGAGAAAAATGGCATGAACATTTAAATCCCCCTCCCTAATATAGGGGACAAGAACTGGACCAACACTCCCTGCATGGATCTAAACCCCGACCACATGGGGTGGGCAGGGAAGGGGACCCAATCATTGGGCCACAAAAACCAGAAAATAAACAAAGGAACCACAACACAACAATGGTAGAGGGACGATCATAACAATACATCCCATTGACCTCAAACACCTGACTACGCTCCTACTTCACTCTGAGACGTATGGATGAAGCTCTAATGGATAATGAATTTCATGGGTTGAAGTCAGGATTTGAAAATCCTTAATGCACACTCTTCCCATTAGTTCCACATGGGAACACATAACCCTACCAGGCCAAAACAATCGATCAAGGGACACCATGAAACTCTCTTCCTGAAACAAAAAACATTAACCCAAATAACAACATAGAGATACAAAAAACTATTTTCTCTCACTCCAAATGAGGAGAAGAATAGACAAGTTTCATGGAGAAACACATCAACCTCACCAAGCACAACTACCCCAACCTAGAGAAACACCATTACAGAAAGACACTTTAAATATAGCCTGAAAATCACTCAATTCAAACAAACAGGCTGGGGCATTATTCGAAGAGGTGGATTTATCATTTGGAATGAATTATTTGCTTGATCAGATAGAAATATTTCCAATAGAGAACCATTAGTGGCCACATCACAACATCTAACACATATTTAGAAACCCATTAAACATTTCTCTAAAACCGAGCCACTAAAGAGATCCCACATCGAGACACAACAAGTGTTTGACTTCTAATCCCAAAGAAGCATACTGATTAAACCAAACTTCTGTGATATAGGAAAGGAAAACCACCTAAACTTCAGTTTATAACAAAACCCACAATTTTTCATCTTATAAAACATTTGAAAAACAAACCAACTTGGTGGATTTTCACATTCACCAATGATGTTTCATCAATTCTCACTCATATGCACATTTTCATGCCACCCTGGGCACCCAACCACCAATTGATACCAGAAATTCATCCATATATCCATAAAAACATACATGTGATAACCAATGAAAACACTAAGGATAAAATAAAATAATCAACACTCCAAATATAATAAAGAACCTACGAAAATTATCATTAACCATGAAATGAAAAAACTATTTTCATATTTTACAAAACAAACAAAACATCATCAAGAACCGTTTGATTAAAAACCCAATCCATTTTATCTAACAGAAATTCCAAAAACTATAATTCTATTCTAAATATCACTTCCTAATTTTAAAAAAATTATAAAGGCCTCTTTTCATAATCCCACAACCAGAAGGATTAAAATTCATTTACAAAAAAAACACCAAATGCTCAAAAACCAATTTTCAAAACCAATTCATTAGAATTAAACACTTTTAAACAGCATAAAACACCCCAATTAAAATAATGTTCAGAATCACATTAAAATAATAATAGATTTACAAACATTTCATTTATGAATCTATATGTTTAGATTAAGTAAATTCAATCCCATTAATTAATTTTTTCTATATCCCAGTGATTGGTTCCACAAAACCCAACAATTTAAAACCATTGTAATATTAAATTTTGAAATTCCATTTTACACATTTCAACTACTAACCATTTCATTGAAATACATTTTCACAAATCTCACACATGTAATTTCAAAACAAAATTCTGAATTCAAGAAAAGTCCAAGAGACCCACAAAAGGGAACTAGTACGGGTGGGTGACTTGACCATATGGTTGGTGACCATATGTAATACACCCCACTAAAAAAGAGAAACTTATTAGGATCATGGCCTGGTTTCACAAGGATTTACAGGCCCGACGAGATCTTAGAGACCATTAGTCCAAGTCCCCTTATCATATCCCAACACCAAACAATTAATAAGCAATAAAGACACTAATAAAAATGGACTTCCAATGGACACCTAAGGGTCGTCATGAGAAATATTTTACGACGCACTTCCCAAACCTACCCCTCATGTCTCTACAACCCTACTCAATTTTCCTTGACATCCCCAAATAACATAGGGTACTCTAAAAAGAATGTTCTGCTAGGATCCAACATGCATTGATACCAATTTTTCACAAACCATCCTTGGTTGACCTCGAACCATGCTCTCAAATCAATATTTGGCATGGAAAAAAGGGTGTTACTAATCCCCACGGGATGGAAAATAGTGTTAGGAATCAATAGAGTACTAATAGGAATGATTTCTACAAAATATAATCAAGAACTATGTAACGAAAATAAATAGACATCCAAACGTACATTTTTATAAAAATGAACTAAGCAATATTTTTTAATGAAAACGAATTTACAACTAAAAAATACAACACACCGACCAAACCTGATGACCATACTAACACCATGTAACCCTAATGGTTACTCTACAACACATTCTTATATCCAAAATTGAAAAAACTCAACCTAAAATCTGCAGAAGGGAAAAAAATAGAAGAAAACTATATGCGTTAATATTTAAACTCAGTAGGATAGCACATTATTCTATTACCAATGCACATCAATTATTATAAATAAAAGATACATTTCACATTTGAGATAAAATATAAAAAAAAATTTCTAAATGTGGTTTCAAGCTACAAAACATTCCATAGATAAACATTCATGTTTTATAGACAAGAATGCTAGTAAAATTTTTTCAATGTGGTGGAACTTAAAAATAAAAATAGTTTTAATGAGGGCTTGTTTAAATAATGTAGACTTTTAAATAAAATAAACACACTGCTGAATTTCACAATTAAACTCATTGTATTTCAACGGTGAGTACAAAATAGCCAATGATCACATTTCACAGGAACACCACTAGGCACTTGTTCGTTATGCTCCCCATGTACCTCATATCTCATTGTAAAAGTAACAATCAGAAATATCAATTATCATAATCCCGAGACACTAGTCAGAGAACCATCTATAACATAGTGTTCCACAATAACTTCATTATCATAGATTCTTTTTTGTTGTCATTGTTAAACTTTCTATGTGAAACAGGGAGACCCCCCCCCAAATCACGAGTATACTAGTACACGTCCGCCCACATAGATTCCCAGGTTTTCCATTTTTGTTCTCAAACAAGATAAAAATAAATAAAATATCATTTTATCATTAATATTCCTTTTAAGAATCATACACTCTACAATATGACAACATACATGTCTCACATTTCTTCTATGGATCTATAAACAAGCTAAATTTTCACTAAACAATTGCAAGAAGTATAATGGGGCCTCACACATAAAATCCATTAAAAATGATATTTTTAGAAAAAACCCCACCAAAACCATATAAAAATATATTTTTCAGCACCAAACCCATTTAATAAGTCAATTTGAGTGACTATAAAATGACCCAAATTATACAACATGAAATACATAAGAAAAACATTTCTACAAGAAAAATTATAAATGAGCCCTTTTGAATTACTAAAAACTAACATTTTACAAAGGTAAAAATTTTAAATTCATTAAATAGGTGTATAAACATAATTTAAATTAGAGAAACACTTTCTTAAATACATTAAAACATTCAGGTTACCCATCCAATGCATAACCACTTTAATAAAGATGCCAAATGGGTCATTTTCTAAATACTCGTGGCAAAAAATGTTTACAACAAATTTTTTTTAGAAAAAACAAAAATTACATTTTAAATCCATAAAATGACCCAAAAATACAATTTGTAATGCTGAAAATGTATTTATAAATCCATTAAAAACATTTTAAATTGCACTAATCACATAAAAATGAAACAAGCAATTTACTGAACCTGTGGAATGCACTTTTAAATAAAAAACATATTTTAAGCACTAGAAAAGGGATAAAATACCATTTTCATGTCCTAAATTTATTAATGTCACTGAAACATGTTTAAAATACAATAAAATAGATGTGTAAGGTAACATAACATTTATGTAAGCATGTGGTGTACACGTTTATAACAAAACAACACTATATTTTACAAAACAATGTTTATAGAACTGTTTTTAAACAAATAAATTTTCCAATGAGGGAATAACAATACCTAACATATAAATTAGGTGTGAACAAAAATAAAATAATGAAACATAAAGGTCAAAGTCCTGTGAAAAGGATATCCTACCTCTAAACCATAGTGGAATGTAACCGCATACCCGATATAACCATCTGCGGTTCCCAACACTATATATCTTTTATGACCAGCCCCAAGTGAATAAAAATACCATAAAAATAATGGTATAACATAACCATTGGTTTTTTATGAATATGAGATAAGGGGAAACCAAAATAAATTGGATGGAGAAAGAAGAGGGATGAGAAAGGAGACGTGATCTCACCTTAGAAACTAGAGAACTATTCATATTCCAATAGATATACACTTTGAGAGAAGGGGAATGGATTGTAACTTTAAAGAGAGGATAATTAGGTCTATAATAACTCAGGAACAAATATTTTGGGGGAAAATAGTAAAAAATGAATTATTTGTGAATGAAACAAATTACCTTAACAAATATGGACGATTTGAAAAGCTTTAAAAAATTTATCCCTACTCTACAACTAATATGTTCTTTTAAAGAGAGAAAATGGAAATATTGGGATTTTTAATGGGTTTATGGGCCCCATAAAAAGGATTAACCACTAAAAAATATAAAAAATTAAATAATATATAAATGAAAAAAATTATTTTTTAAAACAGGAAATGGGCTCAGGGGTGGTCAAATACCTGAATAAACAACACAAATCCCCCATGATTATGAATATATTTGGGGTTATAAAAGGATATAATGGTTTGAATTGGTCATGATAGATCATTTAGGATGTTTAATCACTGAAAAATTATGAATAATAAAGGAATTATAAGAGAAACAATTTTTTTTAAATCTAGAAATGGGCTCACGGTTGACCCAAATCTTAATGTGACCACCATTTTTTCAAAAACAACCAAACATGATATGGGGAACCCATGAAAGGATGATTATAAACCCATGGTAGTTAAATAATCATTATTTATCTCACCCAAAACCCATGAAAATTATTGGTATTTCATATGAACCAGATCAAAACCAAGACATGAACAAAAACAGGTGTGACATTCCCAAACTCCATCGGTCGATGATGAGAACCTAGTAATCATGAACTACATCTAGAATGGAATTTAACAACATAAATTTAAAATAATATAAAATAAATAAAGAAAAAATCTATATTCCAATACAATTACTCATTGAAAATTTACACAATTAAGAAAAAAACATGCATCCTAGCAACCAAAATGGTAGACTAAAAGACACAAAACTAAAAAAACACCAAATCCATGTGATATGTATTTACCTCCTGAATCCGACACCCTGATAATAATAAAACGGGATTACATGCTATGAAACATTTTTATTTACCTGTATCATATTAATAATAATCTACACACACACATTAGTGTTTGAAGGTTATGAGAAAACAAGACTACTAGAATCCTATCATGCATATCATGAGCATAATTTATTATTTATACCAATTATAATAAAATAAAAAATAAAAGGAATATGTTAAAATGTAAATTTTTTATCACCTAACATGGGAAACCAAAACTTATCATTTTTTATAAATAATCTACATAAACCTGAATTTAATTGAATTTATACAAACAAACCATTCAAAAAATTTATTGATAAAAAAGATAAAACATAACCTTAAGATAACATTAGTCTAGGTTAGTGAGGATAATAATATAATTATGATGATAAGTATTACACATAATTTTAATTTTACCATAGGATAGTAGGTCCATGGGGTAATAGTTCACTCCTGAGCATAGATCCATACAAATCATTATCCCACATGGTGCACACTATACCATAGTGACATATGTTTAGGGTGTAAGAGTTCAACAATGGGGATGTATCCCAACCTCATCATTGGTCTACAATTTTCTTACCATAATAGAATAATTTAATTTTTCTTTCAACATTAAAATCATTCAAACATGCTTTAAAACCACTTCTGTTAACAATAACATGGGATAATTCCGTTTTCATAAACTATAAAAAAACTAAAAAAACTCATAAACCATGATTTTAAAATGATTTCAAAAACCAATTTCATGTTAACTATATAAACCATGTTTTCTAACCACACCAGAAACCTAAATCAAGTAGTAAAAAATTAAAAGTTTATAATGTAATGAAAAATAATGAAAAATTATACCAAGAAACACATAGAATATCCACCACCATGAGGGATCCAAAAAAATATGAAATGAGAATCATAGTAATTGAGGAAGTACTGAAAATATTGAATTCCCAATCAAT
This sequence comes from Viscum album, assembly GCA_963277665.1. Taxonomy (NCBI): domain Eukaryota; kingdom Viridiplantae; phylum Streptophyta; class Magnoliopsida; order Santalales; family Viscaceae; genus Viscum; species Viscum album. The sequence goes on along the minus strand of OY728130.1, from coordinate 2,013,948,514 downwards.
AATCTATAAATTAACACTTTATAGAACCAATAAATCAAAAGGAATCACTTTAATCTAGAATTCCTTAACAAGACACAATGAGGATTATAGATGAAGATAATAACCAACAATTCCATGGAGGATATACAAAGAATAAGATTATGAAAAAATATCAGATAAATTCCCATGATATTTATATATTTTGTAATGGTGAAAAAATTAGATAATGGAAATATTAGATTAAAAACATATATAAATTTAACAAAAGATGATTTCCACTTTGATCAACACATTGATCCACCAAGTTATTGAGTTGGTAGATCCAAATATATCCTTGTAGATACTCTATGATTGAGAAGAATTATTGATGGTCAAGGGAGTATTATTAGAAAATAATCCTGGTGGGGTTAATGGTATTAAAATATAATACTTCCATTACTTTTCACACATTGATTACGACCTATCCCAGTAGGCAGCTGGTAGAACAACAATAATTTTATAGCTTCCATGTTCAATTCCACATCTCACCAAATACTCATGACATCCTCAAACCTTCTTAAAAACTAGAATCAACTGAAAAAATACAGGATTAAAAAATAATATGTAGACAAACATAATAAGGATGATGTATTAGCTGAAAATAATATGTTAATGTGACACCCTTGGTCTAATTTTATTAAAAAAATTTAACTACTGGGAATTTGAAAAAATTATATATTGTAGTTGATTATAAATATCTTGAATATATTTGAAAATTGAAAGTAGTTTTTTTCATAATATTTATTAAAAATATTTATCTAATTTTTTTAAAAAATTTCGAAATTTATATTTTTCTCCCACAAAATATAATCACTTTTGATAAATATAGTTTTCAATTTTCATTCATATTATTTCATCTAACAGTATTTATAATTTCTATTTGATAAACTCAAAGGGAAAAGTATTTATGTTTTTTATCTCTGGTAAATATATGTAACTCTATGGAAATGATATTCTATATTTTGTTTTTTAGGGGATATAAATGAAGTCATTTTATTCATGGGGGAGACCTGATGTTTTTCAACATTGTGAAAAATAATCATTGGAAAAATATTATCGGCATTTAATTATTATATTAATGTTACAATATTCTTATATTCCATTTTTTAATGTTGTTATTTTAATAACATAGTCAAATGTATGATCTCTTTTAATGATTAAGAGGATTTTTTTCAATCTTAGAGGTTTTATGAGGAGTTATGGTACTTTTTCATATTATATCTATGTTTGGGGATAGGTCTGTAACCATTTCATGACCTGAAATAGATCCATAATGTGTGTATAATTCATTTAATATTCCATTAATCGGCTTCAATTTTTGAAAAGAATTCATGATATGAATGACATTCATGTACTGGATTAATTGATAAATATTTATTTTAACTAGAGGTTACAAATTGTTTTGGAATACAAGAAACACATGGGATTCACCCTGTGAATTCCTTATAATGATGATTTTATGTTCTATAATATTTAATCCAAATTCATTCATTACTGGGAAACCTACCTCAAACAGTAGTTCTATTCCAAGTGATTTTATGAGATTTTTCCCCTTCTAGATTGATTTGAGTGGTGGATTGATCACTGTCATAGTTGGTTTACTCACCTTCAGTTATAGTTCTATTCCCTGTTCTACTTCCTCATTTATCAGGGATATTAGCAGAGGAATTGTGATGTGATTTGGAGATTAATGATCATGTGATTATGTTTCTTTTATCCATTATAGAAAGTTTTCCTGATCTATATTCCTTCCATAACTCTATTGGTGTGAGAGTCCCATGGTTGGTGGTTTGTTACTTGAATTTGAGGTAGGTGATTTCATCCCTAGTATATAATGGATGAAATGAAATTTCTATTAGTTTATATATATTTTATCCTATAAATTTGAATGAGTAATTAGTTTTTTTGTGTAAATTGTGATTTTGTGAAATGATAGTTACTCCAAATTTTTGTAAAAGAAATGTATTTTTGAATGTATTATGATACAGAATTATGGAATGATTTTAAAAAAATGTATTTAATAGAAAATGGATGTTTGTAACTATATTATAATATATTATAATCCATTTTTGATTGATTTGATAAATCAGTCACATGGTTTCATTAGTTACAAGGGTGAAAGGTTTATTATTGGGTATTGTCAATTGTTTCCATTAGGTGTATCAATCATGGAGTGTTCCACTATTGCATATACCAATGTAATGATCATAATGTACAAGGAACCACACTATCACATGACGAGACCCTCAAGTATTAACATTTCACATTATACAATGATAACCTCATGTGTCTGTAGGATGTTTATGATATGACCAATTTTTCTAGAATGTCTTCCACCTATCTGGGTTCGTTCATACCATTAATAGAAATTTTTTTAGATAAAAAAATCGAGATTGATATATATCTCATATAGAACCTGAATATATATTAACAAACTATTTCTAAAATAAAATTACATTCTAGTCCATAAATCAAAATTTTTGAAGGATAACTTCTATAATATTATGAGCTGGAAGAGGATTCTCCTGAGGAGGATCTCTAAATATTCCATCATATGGAACACAAAGAAGAAGTACTAGATGAATGTTTCAACAATAACAGAAATAAATGAAATGTTCATATAATAGGGTAATATTAGTGAAAATATGAACACCATAATAATTAACCAAGAAAATGGCGAAAAATCAACATATGATACACACATCCCAACATCCCATGGTAAATTGAGGCTCATCATGACAAGAGCTATCCATGTAATGACATTAATAGACATATCATGACCCAAATACAAATCTCCATACCACTATAAATACCATGAAAATGAATGTAAAGGAAAAACCATATATGATATAAATGTGTTCTTGAGATTCCATCATTTAGAACCGATAGAAATTTTCCAACAACCCAAAGGGTGTTATTGACCCCCATAGGCCAGTGACCAGTACACAAGAATCAAACAAAAACTAATGGGAGTTATTATTCCAATACTAAAAAAATATAATGATTATATATATTGTAGAATGATAAAAATGAATGAAGAACCATAAAGGTATATATCATCAACATAAGAAGAAAACAATATTGATAAAACTAAAAATCATCAAAATATCAAGATAAAACTCATGGTATAAATACAATAACGCAAAATGAAAAACTATAAGGAAAAAAATTACACCATGTGATATATGTGAAATGTCTCACCATCTAATCACCTTCTACCCATACCCAGCTAATGGACATCTCACTACCTCTCTATTGTGCCTTACCATATTGTATATAAATATAAAATACAAGGCCTACACATTCATAAGGGAATGTGTATCGTGTGTTCTAAAATAGATCAGTAGGACCCCACTCTAGCGTTCCACATCAAGTCACATTACTAAAATACTAATACGATAAAATTTATAAAAACATGGAATGGTAAAAAATTATATAGATTTATATGAAATCCTTGAAAATAATTTCCCATTTTTTCATAGATCAAAAATTAAATCAACATAAAACAGTTCTAAATAATAAATAATTTCATAATAAGATGAGTATATCAATGAAAACTCTTAAAAATCCCAGAAAAATGTTAAAAACATAGTATAACAATAATTTAGGATATCTAGGTCACCCATACCCTAATGAACAAAAAATAATTGTGTGCACCTAAGTCCTTAAGGCTTGCTTCATAAGAAATTGAGTGTGAAGTAGTCATTATTATCCATTATGGTATGAGTGACCTAACTAGTGTGAGATATTTTTATCTTAGGTGTTTGTAAAAAATTCATTTTTTCACCTTTTTATCATTGATATAAATTCATTTTTAAATATAAATTTATTCATTGATACTATTTTACCTATATTTTTTTGGATCATTGTAAAAAGTAGAAAAGGTTGTTTATGATTTTATTTAAATACATTTACCTTCATATATTTCAATGATTTATAAATATTTAAAATTTAGAATTTATTTTAGGTATACATGATGTGGAACACTAGGGTTGGATCATACTAACTCTATATACCTCAAACCATACACACTTCCTCTAGAATGTGTAGGCATTATATTTTATTTTTATGTAGAAAAGGGAAAGGAACTATAGTGATTCAAAAAGCCTATTGTCATTTAAGAATAAGTACCTACTGGAGACATGGTGGGATATTAACTGAATATCACATAGATTGCACATTTCTATTTTTTCCCATTTTTGTTTTCAGATCTATACCTTGAGTTTTATCTTGTTGTTTTGTAAACATTCTATCTATATCACTAATTTTGTTTTCTTATATTTATAGAATAATACTTTATGGTTTTTTTTTCAACCAACTCATTATGATGTATATAAATTTCATGTATCTTGTTTCAAGATGTGTGAAATCATTCCCTATACTTATTATTTAATTCCCAAGCTCTATTCACCAACCCATGGGTATTAGTAATTCCCTTCAGGGTAGTGGTGAATCATTTCATGTTCCATAGGTCAGAATCATTTATTGGTCCATCTCAAATTGTAAACATATTTGATGTATCCTTACGAGTCATTATCTTGTGATTTCTAATAAATTTGACATAGGTATTCATGAACATGAGTGTTAGGTTGTGGTGAGTTCCTAGCCATATAATTCCATAAAGATGGTCAATTTTCAATTGGATATTGGGTATAGTATATACTTCTCTGAGTTTTGACCTTGATCATAATTTATTATTATGGTTATCTATTTTGAAGTGAGATTACCCTATTGTATAATCATTTATTATATTTATAGTTTATAGAAACATGCCACAGAGGCATCTTCTATGGGTACCATAGGAGGGTATAATGAGAGATTCTCCTCAATGCAATCTCCCAATAGATCCAAATATTATATAATAAATCATATGGGTAGTTCATGTTAGGGACCATGATGAAACATGAGCGTAGAACCTATTTATTTAGGTGTAATACAGAACTGGAGGAGAGAAGGATAGATTATGAGAGTTTTAACATGAGAAAACAACATTCTTTAATGGTACAAATAAACCCAAGGAGTTGGAAGAATTATTGGAAAGGATTTATTAGATATTCGATATCCTGGATTGATATGTGGGTATTAAGGAAAGGTGTTCAAGTTTAAAAATCAAGGGTCCCTGCAAGGGGTTGTAGGATTCTATGGTATAATCAGATCGACGCATGAGATTGGACTCAAATTTTATTAAGACCCTCATCTTTTAGTAAATCTACAAAGAGTCTCTAATGATGGTGAAATCTACAGATTTCATATCCATTTAATAGAGATAGTGTTTGGTGTAAAATTAAACATATAATTTGATAGATCTAGATTATTTTGATCCATATGTGCTGATGAATGATTAGATAAATGATTGAAAAAACCTGTTGGGTTTACAACTTGGTATCTAATTTCTAGTATACATACTGGACCTTACCATTTATGAAAACATGGTATAAATGGAATATGAGGCCTAATATTAACATGGAATTAATTATTAGAATTTAATGCTCTTCTATTACACCCAACATCATCATAGAAGGCATGATGAGTATGAATAGAAAGTGTCATGATATTCACAAGAGTGGATGAAGTTTCTCATAGAAGTGGGATTCCTCTAAACTATCTACATTAGTTTGTAGTGTTACCCTAACTTAATATTAGTGTGTACAAATAAAGAATACCCAAAATTAATTCCCTAAAATTATGAAGATTTACAATGCTTCACTCTATTGAGGTAATCTACAGAGGTTCTACCAGGGAATGTTTTAATGTCATTATAGTTATGGATATTTTTCCCCAATTTCTACAATGAAATAGACTGCATACTCAATTTATATGGGGATCCATCTACAAGCCTTAGTATTGAATTACCCTCACACATTTGATGAATTTTCTATGATGGTTGAAGCATGGAATGTTTTTTTGAGAGGTTCATTTTTTGTCAAATCTTCTATAGAGTAAATAATTATTTGTTCCAGTGAATCTCACCCATTTTAATCATTTTATTGTTTCTATGTACTAAAACATATAATAGAACTTATGTTATTTGATATAGAGTTATGAAAACCACTTATAAAGTTAAAGGAGTAAGTGATAAATTGTTTGGAATGTTCTTTATATATAGTTTACCTGAAGTTTGTTAGCGATTTCATGGTCCTCAATTTGGATATGATTAAATTCATCCTCTAGATGGATGGTTTAGTTTTTCAGCATAATGAGATTGATGATTATCATCAAAATGTTTTATTCATTTCTTTTTATAGGATCTCTCACGTGTTTTAGGGAGAGTGGGATCCAATGTCTGGTCTTGAAGGACATTTATGCCTAGAGATTAGGAGTACATTTGTTACTCATGTAGTGGATCTGGATGATTTTTTAGTATTATTGAACTTCTCATTCCTATTCATTATTTCCTTTATTTCTATATAGATGACATCCCTTTTCTTCCTCTATTTACATGGGTAGAGTTTACCAATGATCTTGTTCCTGGTATGTAGTCTATTTCTAAAGACTCATATTGAATAGATCCTATAGAGATGAAAGTGATTAGGATATTTTTGTATGACCTAGTAGAAAAGGTTTTGTTTTCAAGATTGTTTCACTATGGTAGTATCCCATGCCATTTTCCAATAAGGTTGATGGTTCAATTATTTTTTGTATGGAATATCAGATTTTGAATATGATAATAGTTACAAAATATTACCATTTTTCGTATTTTATTGAATTGTTTGTATAGTTATTGGGGGAGAAGTTTAAAAAAAAATATTATATTAGGTCATCACTAACCTAGGGTTCATGAGTCTGATATTTTGAATTCAGTATTCTAATTAAGGATTGACCATTATGAATATCTAGTAATTCCTCCTGGTCTTACTAATTATCCTTCATTTTTTTGGATTTCATAATCCATTATCATATTTATGCCTTCATAATGGTATTTTTGAATGATATCATGGTATTCTAAATCTGAGCATGAACTAAGAACCATATGAATTTATTTTTTGGATTCATTAGATACCTAATAATTTAAAGGAATATTTCAAATTGAAATTTTTAGATCTAAATAGTGATATTCTTGGGGAATTTCATTCTAGAAAGTGTCATGTTAGTCAATCCTGAGAATATGAAAAATTATTGTCATGGGAAGAAGAAAAAATTATTTTTGAGAAATAACGATTCTTGGATCGGGCAGGATATTATCACTTGTTCATCATGTATTTCATAAAGTTGCCATCATATATGACTAATCATACCAAGAAGGAGTTTAAGATCACACAAGGAGAAATTTTTCATATTTATTCAATTGAATTAATACAACATATCACATTGTCTCATATTCTGAACATACCAGATCCAGATAAGTGAAATGTGAAATATTATGATTCTTTTGGTGTTGGTATCTATTTTTTGTTTTTACAGGATAATCAGATTATTTAATGTGGATCTCATAAAATTTTACCACATGAAAAGAATTACACCCTCATTATTTGTATTGTCCTGTGGTTATACATACACCTATTTATTTTTGGAACTATATTTTTTGGGATAGTTCCATTATAATCATAATATTTTGAGCTATATATTTTCTTAAAATGTTCTCAATTTCAGATAGATATAATAGGGGAATATCATAATTATTTTTAAATTATCATCACATATAACCTGGGGATGGTGAATGTTTGTGAGAATTCTCTATTTTAAAATCTTTCACGATAAGATATTTTAGAATTGAAATAGTGTTGTAAAATAATGGTGATTATTTCTTTGATTAATTTGGATTCAAAATAGGATAATTTATGATTTGATATGACCATTTTTATATTATCATAATATATCCATAATTCTCTTACATAGGATCAATAGTAGAGAAATGAGTTAAAGTAATCATGGAAGCCTTTTATTGTAGGAATGATATTTCTGGTTGGTTTGAGTGAAACATAATTTTTTTATTATATCATTGACCCCCTTTTAAGGGCTAAAGGGGAACCCAACAAGACTTCAAAGACATAGGACATAAAACTACACCCCAAAGGATCACAATCCATAAATATAAATCAAATCAACAAGAGCATCCCTTCCCCAGCATAAAACAATCACTCCAGCTTCCATCTTCTCATCGCTATTTGGCTAGTTGTCCCTTTGATTGCTATTCAATTCTTTGAAAAAAAAAATTCTGCTCCATTATATGTGAATAATTCAATTTTACTATATTAAAAAAATTTATCATTGTATGTTCACCCTGTCCATACATAGATATAACATGACATGAGATGAAATTTCTAGGGGCTGCGTATGAAGTTTGAAATTGCTTATTATTTATAGTGACCCAATGTTTTCTTACATGACTATTACATTATTATAAATATAAATAATTTTATTGTGTTACAAATCTAGGATCGAATAGTTTAGTGTATTTATAAAATTATGATCATACATCAATGATAAATAATATAACCTAAATATTAATTAAATTTTTATTATTTATCTTCTTAATTCTCTTACAATATCTGTAGTAAATGTAGGCAGCTATGGATATACATCAAATAATGCAGTGAGGTAAAATCCCAGTAAGGAGAGGAATAAGGGACATTATTTAATGGAACATGGGTGAGAATAATCAATATAATCATATCATAACCATAGATTCATCGTCATCATCTTGAAAAAAACATTTTATAATGGCATGCAATATGGCCTATGAAGATTAATTAAACATCAAATCATATATTTTAAATATAACACATAGTTTTGAGCAAATCCGGTATCATTTCCACGCATAATATATGTGTATAAATCATAAAATCATCATTTTGAACAAATATAGAACCATTTTCATGAATAATACACATAATCTCATTAGATAAATCACATTACCCAATGCGTTGGAGGGATATATCATTCCTGGACCACTCATATCAGTATAAAATTCTAATAATCATTCCTTCCACAAGGAAGGATAATACTTTTAGTCATTAAATAAATAATGTAAAGGAATTTATATCATAAATAATACTCCATTAATTGAATAACTGTATTTCTAAATAAATATGGTTCATCATACTTTGGCAGAAAATATAAATTTATTCTTTTAATGAATAAACAACTCAATAGGATTCAAGAGTTGTTTTTGAAATTAAATTCTTTTTAAAAAATTATAAATGTTTGAATTATTTTTGGAATGGTAGTATTTTACAGATACCTCAATGAAAATATAATGAATATATAAATTTAATAATTGTTCTATTTTTGGAATGGTAGTATTTTTGGAATGTTTTGAATATTTTTTATAGAATTTTTCATTAAAAATATCTCATTTTTCTTCAATTTCACTATTTTGGTCAATGTTATATATACATAAGTAGAATCAGTCCCAAAATCTTATAATATGTATATTAATACTTATATATATCATAAATAATTTAATAAAACCAACAATTAGGTTGGTGGTAAAGAGAGAATTAGAAACATGCTCATTTGTTGTTAACCAGCCATCAACAGGACACTATCTAAAAAGAATGAAAGGGATTTATAAAATATAAATAAACAAAATTATAATTATTACAGTTTATTAAAATAGTTAATATAATTTTTTCATTATTTTTAAATAACTTTATAATATTTTTTCTTGAATTTTATAGAGAAAAATCTGATGAGAAGAGGAAAACATAAAGGATAGTTGATGATTACTTACCTTCCACATGGTGTTTCTTCTCAGGTATAGTACTATAATCCCATGATAATTGGAGTTAGTGAAATCCAAAAAATACCTATGGATTATAAGAGGCATAATAGTGAGAATTTTGGAAAAGGATAATATTTGGTACTTGAGGGTGGAGTAGTTATCCTTAGGGAGGGTGAGGGGTTAATTATACATTAAGTGAAGAGTATTTATAGAATAAAATTTGAAATATATATTATATCAATTGTAACCAATGTAATATTGATTTTAAGGATATTTTGGGATTTAAATTAATAAAATTTAACAGTTTTAAGAATTTAAACCCCTTTATTATCCTAATTCAATTGTTTATTAAACAGGAAAGTGGTAAAAAAAATTGGTATTTTAATTGAATAATTTAGATTTTAGAATATTAAAATAGAATTTTAAATTATAAAAACATTTTTTTGTATTAAAAAGGATAATTTAATAAATTTAATTTGTAAATGTTTTCTACAAATTTTCCAAAATTCATTAGGACATTATTAGATCATGGATGATCTAATTTAAAAAACAACCGTTATGAGAAAACTATATTTTTGATGTTCGCTTAAAAATGGATTTATTTCCAAAAATTAACAAAAAAATACCCCTTAACAATGCTTATGTGAATATTTCAAAAATGAAAATAATTTTATTAAAACAATTTAATATCATATCTAACATTATCTATTAATATAAAATATTATGATTATGTAAAAATTCCATAATATAATGTTTATTAAAAATGTGTTTATATTTTATTTTATTTTTGAAACTTAATATTTATTTTATGGAATAATAATAATTTTAATTTCATATATTAATTAAGATAAATTTTATTAATTTTACATTTTATTATTTTGATGTTAAATTACTATTCTAAAAATTGTGTAACTATGCCCCCGAGTCATGTTACTATTCCAATTTTCTCATTTTATCCTATAAATTATTCTTCAATAATTCATTCATTATTCACCTCCATTATTCACAAGTTTGTACATTTCCATTTTTTATAATGAATTTTTTTTAATTTTGTATTTCTTTTCCTTAGTTTTTTTCTATGGGGGGAAAGTTTCTAGTAGATTATAGGGATCTAAATTTTCCCATTCTAATTTTCATAGTATATATTTTTCTATTGTAATTTTTCTTCTTTTCAGGGTGTTTTTTACTGATCAGTGCAATCATATTTATTAATGATGTAACATGTCTGTAATTTCATTAATTTTTTAACATATATGACACTATATAATATAATATAACATGCATTAATTTTATGAAAAACATTTTTATGAAATATGTGTTGTTACATTCTTCCTCCAATCAATAATTTCATCCCTAAAATTTAAACTCATATTATTGGTTGATAATAGTTATGGATTCTTATGTTTCATTATTTTTTCTAGTTACTAAATTTAATTTTCAAATTTATGTTTCCAATACAACTCTATTACTAGTTTATTTGTCGTGTTTTAATGAACATTGACACTATAGTCCAAGATCTACATGGGATACTCCACATAAGAGAGGTCATTCTCTAGCTACACCACCTTCAGATTCATCACATGTAAGGGATCAAGTATAAAAATCCGTATGATATATATGTGGAATAAATAATGAACATGAGAATTTTATTGGTGTATGTGAAAAATGATATTCCATAGATCATATGTGATCAATTATCTCAAAGGGGATAATGTAGGTAAGTCTAAGATTCCATTCCTTCCAAACTGAATGAATCTCTTCTACTTTGACATTCAACGGAAAACATTACCACCAACTTCAAAATTCATTTTCCTTTTATGGTTGTCTATGTAACTATTTTTTAGAATTTATACAAATTTAATATGATATTGGATGGCTTGACCCAAATTTTTTATATATTGGACAATATTTTATCTATGTATAATTCATTCACCAACATTATCCTAATATGTTTTAGTTCTACATCACTTCCCATATCGGAATTAATATGGACCCTTTTGAATTCCACGGTAAAATTTGTTATTATATAACAACTATAATAATTCGATATTTTTGTCCAATTCTTCAATAAATTCAATTAACCAATCTATCATAATTTCCTCAGTAGTATGAATGGGTGTTTTAGATTGGACATCAGTTTGGGGGTGATAATTAGTACTAAAATTCAACTATGTATTCAAAAATTATTTAAATGTTCCTGAAAATTTTGTTTTTTCTCAATGATCATGATCAAAGATAATAAAAAGTGGTTCCATATAAATCCTCACAAAATTATTTATTTATATATTTGAAATTTCTTTCATTTAAAAAATATTCATGAATAGTGATGAAGTTGGTAGTCTGAGTGTGTCTATCAACCACAAAATAGACTGCATTTGTTCATTTATATGTTTTCATGAGTACATGGAAAAAGTCCATGGAGATATTATCCAATTTCCATGTAGGTATTGAAAATGGTTGCATCATCCCTTAAAATATTTTCATTATACTTTTACTAACATACATACTAATAACATTGAGGTGTACTGAACAATCTCCTTTATGTATTCCCACCATAAGTTGTCACTATGATCATAATACATCTTGGTACTTCATTTATGGATATAAAAATATAATCCATGTTCATTATCTAAGAACTCATTTTCTTAGGGGATATAAGGACAAAAATTCAAGTTCCAAATTTAATGACACCATCATAATCAATATATATTTATTGATCCTTCCCATCCTTAACAACATTCACACTGTATTAGTTACCTAGATAATATTTTTCTACCTCATTGATATTCTCTTGGATTTATGGTTTGATATAATTTGGGAAATGTGAGATGTATTCATTTATTTTATGATTTCTAGATACATCTAATGATTTTACATGAAGATAGGGTCTTTCTCAATGCACATCATGGATATTGTAGCATATTTATATTCTAGAAGAATTAAAAACCTTGTTAATCTTTAATATATGGTAGTGAATAGAGAAGACACATTCCTTGATTAGCTCCAACCATCTTCTCTGATTCTTGTTGAAATCCTTCTGTGTGAATATATACATTAGGCAATTATGATATTTATATATGTTAAACATCATTCCATAGCGGTAGTGCTCCAAATTATTAAGAGTATTGATCCCAAATAATTTATCTATATCCTTATTTTGGTAGTTATTTTCATGGGGCTTTAATTTTTTGATGTTTAGTATGACACTTTATCATTTCTCATGAGTACACAACACAATTCGTTAATTGAAGAATCATTGTATGACACAAATCCTTCTCCAATTGATGGTATTGTGAGTATAAGAATAGTGATTATCCACTACTTGATCTCCTTAATTATTTAATTGAATTCATCTATCCTAACAAACCATTCCCCTTTACTTTTTTTCTTAGTTAGAAGGATAGTCAATAGTGAGAAATTTCACAAAAGAATCTCGTAGTACCCTAATAAACCAACAACACTATGTATATTTCTAAAAGTAGTAGGTATTTTTCATTCATTAATTGTGTTTTTTTTCAATGTCCATAAAAATTCCCCCACTTGTGATGAAGTTACTCACCAATATGCGTTGCTACATCTAAAATTCACAGATGCTGGAATTAGTATATATTTTCTCATTCTTTATTAATTCTAATACAATTCCACGAATCTCTTTATTTTCATCTATAATGTTGAAGTAAATTAGAATATCCTTGATAAGGACTAGATATTTATAGATGTCATTATATAAATGATATATTCATCAAATCCATGAATATTTTTTGGGGATTTTAATGTTCATTGGGAATCACTATGATCTCATAGAGTCCATACCTTATATAGAAGGTTTTATTCTGAATATATTTATTCTTCACCATAATATAATCATATCCCAAAAATAATACACTTTTTAATGTTACTATAATCCTCATAGTTTTTCTAAAAATTCTTTTATTCATTTATAGGGGATACATTCTCTATTTAGTGATCTTATTGAGCTGTTGATAATGAATATGAAGCCAAATTTATTCATCCATTTCTTGAAAAAGGGAATTGTTGAAACCCAATGTGAATTAATGGGAAATATAAAAAAATTAAATTATATTAACACCAATTCATTTCCTCCTACAATTTTATTAAGTCTTTCCAGTTAATGAATCTTGAGATTTGAGTGGCTTTGGGTATTAGATCTGTTGATAACACTACCTATTGATATTTTTGATTTCCATGTAACTCATTAAGAAATATTTTAATGTATTATCTTACAATGATAATTTAATCAATGTTTATACTTTCCTTCAACTCCGCAATTTTCAAAATGTAATCTTCTTCAAAGGGTATTAACACCCGCACCATTTATGGATTTTCCAAAGTAGATTCATGATCTTCATTTCATTTGTACAAGAGCTTTTAATGGTGTTAAATATAGAAATAGATTTGATTTTTTTGAGAATTGATATGCAGTCTATATAATGAGAGTCAATCCATGCCCAATATAGTGTCATATTACATGAGGGGAATGATATGATATTTTTTTAAAGAGTCTTAAAATATATTCATCTTGGAAATGTTTCCCACATTTGTGTTGAAATAATATCACCACTAGGTGTTTTTATAGATATATCTATTTCAGTGTATTTAGGATTTGATTAAATAGTTTTAGAAAACATTCATGATATCATGGAACTCATAGAACAACAATAAAATAAATATTGTGTTCTTATTGACTGAAGAAGAAGTGTATCTTTTACCAATTTATTATCACTGTCTACTACAATAGTAGTGATGAAATATTATTTCCATTGATCTTTAATATTTAGTAGTTTCTAATACACATTAACCATAGGTATTTTTTAGTTACATGGCGTGAATTTTTACTTTTTTCACTTTTTTATAAGGAGTGAACCTTATGTTGTGATTTAGAAGGTTCCATCATTTTCACCCGCATGTTCCGTATGTTCTTCATGTCTCTTATACATTCATGATTTTGTGGCATTCTCTCCCACAATTGAATAATTTCCCAGTCCCTTTGAGCTAATTTTCATAATTATTATTCCACATTTTCATTATTTTCATTGTCATATCCTCATTATACCTTTCCATTTTATCCACAAACCCGAAACTACATAATTATTTACTTATCTCTATAATCAATGGAGCATTCACCATACTCCGTATAAACTTTTAGACCATTTCAAAATTCATGTTCACAACTCTAAAAATATAATATAGATAATACCTTTCAATGATTTGGTTTTAAAACACTAAAGAAACTATCTATCATTCTATCATCTTCTGTAACAAATCCTAAGGTGTATCTTGAATGTTTTGTGATGTTTTCTTTGTAATCGATAACTAATTAAAACTCCATTTTCTTAATTTATGGGAATAATCTCTCCATATTATCTCTAATATTTCATGGGAAATACTTGTGAAGATGTATTTTCTAATGTATTCCCACTCTATATTATCAATTCAAACATTATAAATTTTATCATTATCAACTAGCACCGTTGATGAAACCATCAATCAAAAATATAGTTGTCCAGAGTCTCTTTCTTCTATGAATAGTAGAGCCTAGAAAATATATTCTTTACTAAGTTAAACCACTAATCACCAACTAGTTGATGAGAAGACCAATTGAATGTTTATGGTTGTTGTCGTATAAACGACTCAATATTCATTTTTCCTTTTTGGTGATGGTTTACATTCTCAATGTACTACGTTATTTTTCATAGCCTAATACAATTGATTAAGAAACACAATGATGTTTTTAACTACACATTAAATGTATTCAGGGATGTCCTTTGAAAAATTATTGAATTTTCCCCCACATAGTTTGCTGGTCTAGTTTCCCATGCTTCCCAAAATTTTCTATTATAGAAAAGAATTGGAAAAATCATAAGAGTACAAATCATGAATAAAAAATATATTTTGTTGTATAGATTACCTCTAAAGTCATAACATATGGGATCCCAAACATTTTAATTTTTATAAAATTATTATTGTAGGATCTTTATCTATAAATATACTTATGCTTATTATTTTTACTAATGTTTTGTAATATTAATTAAATAATGAATGAAACCATGTTGAAATATCCTCTAAAATAACCCAAAATCTTCTTATACAACTATAGTATCTATATTAAGATAACTATCATAATATTTATATAAATCTTGGATCTAATGGTATATTTTCTTCTGAAAATTTGTCTCAAACCTCAATTGTAAAGAATAAAAGATAAAAATTATTTAAATTTCTCATCATTATCTTTCTAAATATCTCATGATGTTTTTAGTAATTATAGTCACCTAAGGATATACCTCAAAGAAAGGGTGAGATAATATACCAGTAATGGGAGTTATAATTGACCTTAATCAATATATATGAGTAAGAAAATAAACATCATAATATCATAATAATAGGATAATAAAAAATATCATGAAGGTGATATTTTATAAAATTCATTGAATTTTTTATTTGAATAATAATTAAACACTATAAAACAATGGTCAATGACCACATATAGTTTTGATTAGTTTTTAAATAACATCCACATAAATCATATGTGGATAAAACATAACATCATCTTTGTGAACAAAAAATCATCACGTTCTAGAATATTAAAAATAATATCAAGATATACATCCCATTAACCAATGCATTGGATGGATGTATAATCCATGACCAACCATCACATCATAAAATTCTCATAATCATGAAAGCAACATGAAAGGATAATAAGTCTATTAATGGAATAACCCTTGGAAAGGTAGGTGTTTTGTAAAATATTTTAGAGATCATACATCTTGAAACGAACAATGGGATTCCCAAATAATTTAGGGAAACTATATTTTTTCCTAAAATATCATTTCACTATTTGAAATGAAATAAAAATCAAGAAGACACAAGAGATGTTATGGTAATTTATATTTTTTTTAAAAAATATAAATGGATTTGATAACATTTTTGAAGCGAAAAACCTCTATATACCAAAAAATAAAAAATGATATTTAAAATTACATATCTTGCATATTATTTGAAAATTCATTCTTAATTAAATTTAAAATATAAGATAACCCAAAAGGATTTGAGATTTGAGAATCCACTTACCATAAATACATCTTTATTTCAATTCAATTATACTTTTTGAATAAAAAAAATATATTAATTCAAAATATAAAAATAATTGAATTTATTTTAATTTGTTAACAATATTTATTTTTTATAATAATTGATTTATATTTTGTTATTTTTTATGTTGAATTTGATGAATTTTCATATCATGTATTCCAAAAAATCCACTTTTTATATTGATTTCACTACTATGTTCAATGAAATTAAAACATAAGTATAATAAATTAAAAAACAATAGAATATATATATATAAATACCTATATATATCATAAATTATCTTTTATAATCATCTATATTGTTGATGATAATTTAACTACCTTGGTTTTATTTTCTAATTAAAATGTTTGGAATTTTCATGGGATTCATTGATGGTTAGTGTACTAATATTTACTAATGAAATAATTTTTTTTCTCATTGTGTTGAATGTATATAATAATATAATAAATAATAAAATAAAATTTATTTATTGAAAATATTATCACTTATAAAAACTGGGTTGTTACATTATGTGTCACACTGTTAATCCGATGAAGAGATGATGAAACCTTATGTTATGTACCATCCTATACCACTACTAGTTTAGAAATGGTAAAATGAATCCATGGAATTCATTGTTGGATTACCATAGACACACTAGGGGAAGAACACAATAAGGATAATGAATGATCAATTAATGAAATTATCTCATTTCATTTTGATAAGGGACACTACCAGTGTTAAATATTCTGATATGATATACGTGTATGATATCATTAGATTATAAGGGGTTTATTCTCCCATTATCATTGAAAGGGATACTACGTTTATATACATATTTATGTAAGAGTATCCATGAGGTGAGGGGAATCAAGTCAGGTTTAGTAAAACTCATCATCCAAAAAGGATAGTTAGAGAGACCATGAATTTAAATCCCCATTGTATTTTCTTCATGCTATCATGATGGGTTTTTGTGGATCTTGGGATAACAATCTGGGACTATTTTGTCATTCTTATAAAAATATTTACCAGTCATCCATTAGAATTTCACCCTTCACAAAATTTTATGGTCACCCATGAAGGTCACCACTTTTTTGGGTAGAGGCGAGAGATGCCTCACATGTGGGGATAAGTCTAATTCAATAGATGTTGATGAATTTCTTTTTATTTACATAGATTCATGGATACATCTCATAGTCAGAAGAAAGCATAAGTGGATTGTTAACATCATCCTTTGATTTTTTTTCATTTGTGGATGAGTTTCCTTGAGTGATTCATATCTTTTGGGTCACCATCAGCATTGAAAACAGTGCAATATATCTGTAAGATATGTGAGATGAATTTCGGTCACTAGGTATATTGGTCATATTTTATATTAGTTTGTATCTCTCAATTTATTGAAATGTATCCAAAATGTTTTCCCAATATCTCACCTCCTGATGTACCATTATAATGGTTATCATTTTATGAGTTGGTGGGTGATTGAGTTGGGACCAATTATTTCTATAGTGGATCAATAAAATAAAATAGATTATTCTTTGAAAAAGTCTTATGTGGGATGTATTTTCCATTATTCAAAGTTTCATGGTGGCACAAATCAGATTATCATGAGAATAGGTAGGATGAATCGTCAGCGAGAGTGTTTTGGCCTCACCCCTTTTTAGATAATTCTTCTTAAAGTTATATTCATGAGGACATAATGTCTAAATTTGGGAATATTGTAACATCATGGTCAATGGTACCCTTTATTTAAGTGTCTAAGATGTTTTTTTGGGAACGAAGGTAATCTGAGAAGTTCTCAGGGTTTTACTCCTAGAACTATTTTGGGTTCCAGCAGCAGAACAATTACATACAGTGAACTAGATACATGATGTGATTTTAGTTCTTGGTAGATTCCATGAATCATGTTCAGATCATCAAAATAATATAGGATATGGGAGACATTCATATTTTGAATTATTCAATAAATATTTTTTCACCTAAAGTGTCACATGTTTTGGTGTACATGCAAGTCATGGGATTCATATAATGAATCTCAGATTCCTAATTTGAACCATTATTGAGATGCAAGTTTTTATATTATGGATGATTAAATCATATTTCATTAAAATTAATTAATCCTCCTTCAACCCATTTGTATTCTCTATCTGAATTTGGTTTATTCTATCCCTTCCAGATTGCATACTTTTGATCCATGATATCTAGCATAGTTGGTTACATCTCCTTTAGTAAGTGTTCCTTTCTTTTTTTTCCTTATTAATTATTGTTGGATTTTCGAATCATCATTGGTATTATTTTGAAGGGTTAGTTATTATATTAGTATAATTTATTGATCCCTTTTAGATCCATTCAATGAATTTTTTTCATTTCCTTTAGCAATTGGTGTGCGGATCCCATAGCTGGTGGTGTGAAACTAGAATATGAGGTAGATGGTTTTTTCGTTATCCTATATTGGATGAAAAAAAATTATCTTCGTTTATAAATTGTTTAATAAATAAATTGGAATGATAAATTTTTTTTGTAAATATGAATTATGATAAAAATAATAATCCACCCTCATTTTGGTAAGGAAATGTAAAATGGAGTTCTAGATAGACATTCAAATCATGGTTTTAATGAAAAAAGGGTTATTTAGAAATGTATTTTATAATGTGTTAATAAAATTTGGTATTATTTTGAATACACAGCTCATGGGGGACTTAGGAACCAAGGAAAAAGGTATAGTATTTTTCTTTGTACATTTATTCCACTAGGAGGTTCACTCATAGGGTGTTCCTCTATTCCCGAGGTCCAATTTCATAGGTATTTTTCTAGAAATTATCATGATTTTCACTCATGTGGTGTTACTCTATTTCATTTTTTATATTTCCATAAGGCATGACTGTTCACTTGTATTCATTTTTCATTATGGTCGAGTGACCTTGCTAGCATAAACTATTATTCTCCAAGGTGTGTTTTCCATTTTGTTGGATTTTTACTATTTGAATTTGATATATATTATCTTTTAATGCGGATTTATGAATTAAAAATATAATTCATTTATTAATTTTATAACAATATTTAATGGAGAAATGTTTTACCATGATTTCAGTTAAGAGTATTTAACTTCTTATCAGGATATTATTCATTAATATTTAGAATATTTGGCTTGTTTTACTAAGAGTTGATGTTGAACGCCTAGGTTAGATCCTACTGATCTTGTTTAGCTTATACCTAGTAAATTATATTGGGAATGCATATACCATGTATTTTCCATTGATATAGGAAATGTTATGGAACTATAGTGAGGTGGTGGGGTATCAATTAACTGGTTAAATGAATATAGTGGTGATAGTGGGGTATATTTACCTCAAAACAAATGAAATAATTATTTCCTATTGTGGTTTCCCTTTTGGTTTGTTGTATAATTAAATTATGTTTTATCATTCAATTTTTTTGATTTTGAGCTATATTGTTACCAATAGATTATTTTTTAAGGAATATACCATTATATTTATTTTGTTCTCCATCAATTTATTCTGTTTTCAAATTCAATGTATAATATTTTTGGATGGAAAAAATCATTCCTTGTACTTGTTATTTGATTCTTAGGCACTGGCCTCTAGACGATGGTGTTTGGGAATGCGCATAGGGTTAGTGTAGAATCTATTTGGGATCCATAATAGGGGTTCTTAGGCCAATTTATCACATTTTTTATCATCAAATGGTAGAGATTGTTGTTCTTCTCAGCCTCATTAGTTTTAAGGATCTCAAAAAACATTTTAATGTATATAGTGATTTTATATTAGTTATTGAAAATTTTTGGGATTATGTTTATTTGAGAGTCATGATGTTATCTTGTTAGAACAATTAAAATAACTATATAATCCTATGTAGGTCTAGATTGACATTTTTAACTCGTGGATTGTTTTCCAAGGTAATTCCAAGGTATGGATAGAATCTTGATTGCCCTTAGTCGAGTGGGAAAATAAAATTTATCTCATGATAGCTCATGTGGAGCCACTGACCATTTGATGTGGTGGATAGTAGTATATCAACCACTAATAGTCCATCATAATGCCAATGGAGGAACACATAACAAGTAGTGGAAGCATACATATCCAGTGAATCCATAAGTGTCTCACAAGTTAGCTGATGGGATTATCTATCTAGCTAGTTTCTTTAATTAAAAATCATATAATGGGTATACAGTGATGGTAAAAAAATTTATTTGGATTATTAATACACTAGATAAGTCAAATACATATAAATCCCTTATGAAGTCTATAAATGGACCCTTTTAAAGGCTTACAAATATTCCTTCTCAACTAATTAACAATATCCTAGTGCCATGATCTTCAAATTCATCTCCTTCTCCGATGTTCTATCAATTAAAATATTTTATATAGTTTTTAATCCCTCTTCTACATCATTCTCATTCTCTCATTGTGCTTCTTGTTATATATTTGATAAAATTGAGACCATGATTAAATGAGATTTATTATATAAATAAACTAATTCTTCCTACTATATTATAAATTAGTGGTCACTAAATTCTAATTTCAAGAACACATTTTTTATTATAAATTTAACTAAAAGTAAAAAAAATTACTTATATTCTCTATTTCAATCTATAGATGTTAAATTTTCTCATTTAAATATATTCTAGGTTCCTATTACAGCTTATAAAAAATAACATGATTTTAAGAATATTGGAATGAAATAAAATCAAATGGACTAATTCAATAAATCCTTATTAAACTATTGTAGGACACATATGAATTCATAATATTTCATTATTAAATATCTCTTTTGTAATTTTATTTTTTATTTTAGGATTTCATCTTTATATTTTAATCATCATGTTATTACCTTTGTACTTAAATAAGTCTAATACTTAAATTTAAAATTTTCTCTTTCATTTATACATCGACATTTATAAATCTATATAGTTATATTGTTTTGGTTTATCATATATTTAACCTAATTATTTTTTTATATTATATTATATGTTTTATATATTGTTGACCTTTAATATGGTGTTTTTGTTTTTTATCATTTTATCATATCATTTTTAAGGGAAATTCATCGCTTATTTCCATTTTACATTATATTCACTAAAACATCCTTCGTAAAAAAATAAATTTGTTGAAAATAATCTCAATCCCTATTGATCACTAATTATTGGAATCCACATGATACATATCATACCATTTAGTATGGGATGTTGTTAAAGAAATGCTACTTTTAAATACAAGACATGTCATTATAATAATTAGTGTAATTATCCTATTTTATAGAAACCATTACACTTAATCAAATAGTTGGTCTAAGGGAATAATGTAATCACAAACAATGTAAAGGAAATATGAGGAAAATTATATAAGAATTCACCATATCAAACATTCCTGAAGGTTGTTCATGAGGCCCTCTATTACTGAATAACATTCATGAGTCCACATGATGATTCCCACTTCTAATGACCCCACATCATGAAGCACACCTCTAACACCCCTAAAAAAATTATTCCAATGAGTCCCCCATTCCAAATTAGTCCCTCAAGAACACATTTTAATGAAATACCTCTAGGTCACATTTAGAAACACGCTCACAAACAACATTCATAGAGGTATCTCATTTAAATCCTATTAGAAGAAATCCTTTTTTAAGACCTGTACAAATTAGGATCTTCTTCTTGTAAGAAATTAATGGAACATGAACCTGTGGCTTATTACAGTGTTTTAATTCACTGATTAATAATACTAATCTGAAAATAATTTTATACAATCATTAACACATCACAAAGAAACCCAACTATGAAATGATAATCCACTTTTATTACAATACATTTTCTCAGATAACCTATATTGGAAAAATCAGTATAACTTTCCTTATTAGATTCATTTAACCAAAGTCGAATATCTTAATATTTTATAACTATGTATTGATCTTTAAATTTTGTGTAAGACTTATCCTCAACACATATGGGCCTCCATGTTAGTGTAATCACCAAAATTTACTATCTATTTTACACATCTATTTACCAATATAGAGGGAGAATAATCATCTACAAATGGTTCTCCTATTAGTTATAATCCTGAGCCTTTCCAATCACATTCCCTCATCTAGATATCTACATATGGTGGCTATATATCTATATATACACCTTTTATATGATATAATTTTCAACTACAAACTACACTATTTATTTATGAATAAAAATGATAAAAAATAAATAGATTCTCATATATATGAATCACACCATCAATTTATAGGTACCATTCACCTATTAATACATTTTTAATAATGTTAAACTACTCAGAACATGTTTGGAATTAAAAAAATTTAAAGGAGAATATTATTTTCATGATTTAGTAAAATTAAAATTCACATCTATAGCCATTAAAACATAAACATAAAATGCATGTTGTGGATTGTTTATTAAAAAATCTATGTCCATTCTGATTCAACTATTATAAATATGTAGGAACAAATTTTTTGGCACGATGAGGTTTCAAATAGGGATCTCAATCATAACCCATATAAAACAATTTATGAATTAATGAAAGATTTATCAAAAATTATAGATGAATCATTATGGGAGAATAGTAAATCCTTTAAAATAAATCAGCATTTATACTTATAAAATAGTATCTAGGAAATCATTACATTTAATTGTGGCGAATTCAAAAACTTATTTCTGGGTATTGATGTCCTTGAATTTTAGTCTCAAATCTACTATGGTGATATGGTTTCTGGTGTTGAGTGAGTCATTGGAGATTATAAGGGAGTATAATGATAATTCAATGATATATTAGGATAGAAAAAAACCATTAATGAATTTATAATTTAGAAAATAATAATAATGGTTGGTAAAAAAGTTAATTTTTTTTATTATATATTAATTATTTTTCAAGGAAAAATAAAAAATAATTGTTCTACACTATTCACTATCTAATGCGTTTTTCTTATTAGAGATAAGGTGTTTTTAGGTGAAGATAATACAACCTTATTTTTTAAATTTACGAAGTTTATGAATAACATTTATGGGTAAAAAATAGGATTAATTTTATATTTATGAACTAAAAATGAGCTTCTATAGATTCTAATAGAGGACATTAGAAATAGTGTTTCATGAGATCCAACCCATGAACCCTCTTTATGTTTTCTTTTAATTCAAAAGAAATAAATCTTCATGTATGTAGTATATGATACCACTTCTTCACCTATCCATATATATATAAGGAACTTTTTTTTGGAATCAATATAATTCCATCTTCAGGTGATCATTTCACCATGTATCATCCATTGGAGAAAAAATAATTGACTGATTTAGGAACAATATGTAGAATCACGCATAGTATCCAAAGAAATTAATGATAATTCTAATAAATTGCATGTGTTAAAGTTATGAATGACTGAAATCCCCATGAACATAAGAATAAATAGATGAGAACAATGTAATAATGTAAAAATTTTCTCTAACTAACCACAACTTAAAAGAAAGGATTAATCATGAGATTGGTTGACTAAAAATTTAAAGGGTGGATCGACTGTGAATATAGATAGACTGTAATGTTTAGATAAACTATAATAAGAAAAGGATCGACCACAAGGGGAGAGTATTGAAAATAATTTAATTTCCCAAAAGAAGAAATGAATGGATGAATATGTGCTTGATTGATCATATGCGTCAAATCCTGATCAACCACAAGATACTGGTTCTGATTGACTGTTAGAGTAAAGATATGGTTGTGATTTATGATGACTTACCACAAGGTTGATGATATTATTGAATCCAAGGATGACCAATATCCAATGTAAATATTGTATGGACGATATATTAAAGTGTTGATCGACCATAAGAGGTATATGATTGCATGATGTATAGTTTATCGATCATACTAGTCTCTAATGGAATGTAAGAAGCAATACATTATGAAAATATTTATATCAATTTTCCTTCCAAATTAGCCCATGGTTTTTTCTTTTGATATGTTTAAATATTTGAATCTAATAATATTTAATATAAACTTTTAGGTTCTAAAATGGATCAATTAAGTGGGATCTTACTTATGGTAAAAGAGGGATATCGTTCTTTTCTAAACGTATAATCGTGAAAGTATTTTTTATCAATGTAGTGGTTTTTATAAATTATATAATTTATCAATACATTACTATTTTCTTCTAGGAATGTTCCTGATTATTTGATTTCATGTATTGTATTTCTACTAAATGAACTATTGGGGGGGGGGAATCGATTTTTTTAAATTGATTTAAATAAAATATTTTCCAAATTATTTGGTTTTACTTATATAATTCTATGTGAATTTGAAAATAATTTTAAATTTACTGATAGAATTTTTAATATTATGAATATTTTATTATCATACATTGAAAGACACTAGAACTACAAGAACATTGATTTTCCAGAGGCCCTTGCTTTGTGAATTCAGTGTGTCAGCATATCAGTGCATCAAAATATTAGTGTGTCAGCATGATAGTGTGTCGGTGAGTATAAGGGCACCGACATTGGTGAGTTGTGGGATTAAGTGTTGGTAGGTCGCATCAGTAGATCACTTTTCAGTAGACCAGGATTGGTAGATCACTTATCGGTAGCTCAGCATCGGTACCTCACTCGTCGGTAGCTCTTTGTCTGTAATTCGAGGGATCTGTAGGTCGGTGACACAGTAGGATGAGGAATCGGTAGGTCAAGGTGTTGGTAGGTTGATGCAATGTTAGGTAATTAAGTCTATAGTTCATGACATTGATGAAGGAACCATCAGTGTCTCACTTCTAGTTTTTCCCATTTTACAGTTTCTCCCCTATTACAAGTTTTATTCTCTATTTAATCTTAATTTATCAACTCACAACCATCCTCTAGTCTATCTTCATTGTTTCCAATGGGAATTATTAAATACAATTAATTACCACATATGAAACTGTCGAGTTGTGTGGTCTATCCACGATCTGACATTTAAGTACTTTGAAATGGCCTCCCTGATTTTTGGATATGTCCTCTTCTTAAGATGAGATTCACTCTTACTTATTCCTTTTCATTTCTCTTGGTGCACCTAGGGACTTCCTCCCATGACGAGTCATTCAACCATGCTGGAACCCTTCCCGCTTAGCCTTGGATTTCTTCCTACAAGTCAGACCATCCCCAGTTATTTGTGAAAGAAAAAAACGTCAAACTTTTATCATCTAATAAGGGATTTCTTTCTTCTCTTTAAATATGCATCATTTGGGGTGGACATATAATTTTTTCCTTGTACTAAACTACACGATACACTTCTTGAAACTAAAATTAAAAAAAATTAATATTATCAAAAGTCAACAATTATAAATAATATAATGGGCATGGTGTTGTTGATCTTGGTCACCTATTTTTATTTTGTTAACATTGATTCTCTTATGGGTCTTTTTGATGTATTCCTTTATAAAATCACGACCATTGGCCGTCATTGCTTGTGCACTGGTGTTGTTTCATTGTGATGTTTTTTATGTAGATATGTAACATGAAATCTAATTAATCATGCACACTCGGTTAAATAAAGGGATGCACCGGGATCAAACATGTTCTGTGATCACAATGATTATATTAAACTGGAAATTAATGATCCCATGTTGGTTTAACTTGAATACACAAGGATTGATGGTTGCGGTTTTCTATTGTGTGTTATGGTCTGGGTCCTGTGGGCTTGGTATATGGGGTGGTACATGGGGTGTTTTGGTGTCTTATTCTGATAGATTGATTGAATGTGAAATTAAAAAACATGCAGGTAGTGGTACTGTAATTTTCGCGTTGGTGTCTCATTCTGAGAGATAGATTGATTGTGGAATGGACCAACTTGTAGGCAGTTAAACAACCATTAATGTTGTGTTGTGGTCCTGAAGTGGAATAGATAAGTGGGACTAAAATGGTGAGTTTTTTGGGATGCGAGGTATCATGGAACGTTTATGGTAGAAGGAATGGGAGATATCACATTATAAAATGATAATTTGTAGTAGTTGAAAGGGATGTACAGTGGGACTGCAAGTCTAGTTTTGTTCTGTTGTGTAGTGGGACTACAGTTTTGCTTTTTTCGTATCTTATTATGGTCAGAATTTTTGGTTATGCTAGGGTTTTAGAATAATTTAATGTTAATACACTTAAATATATAAATGTAAATAGAAAAAAGGGGTTGGGTTTATGCTTCGGAGTGGTTGTTGTATGATGGTGCATATAAGAGTAGCATAAAAAGTGGTGCTGGTGTAGGCCTGTTGAATGTTCATGTGAAACCCATATGTGGGGGGTGAGGGTTTTTTACCCATATATATATATACATATATTGTAGTTACTTGTGATTTAAATACACACCCCACATTTTTTAAGCACTATGTTCCAAACACCTCCATTTTATAGGGTATGGTGTCTTTCCCCACATCCCAGTAAAAGGATGGATTGTCGGTTAATGATTTTATTACATGAACCCTCTTCAAGGTCTTGCTGGTTGGGTGTATCCAATCAGGCTATAATGGCTTGAGGATTACCATAGTCCAAGATCCTTTATGAAAATATTTGTTTTTGATGATGTTCTCAGGTGTTTGTGGTATATTTATTTTTTCTCTAGTACCTTGGGGGTCAGGCCCCTTCGTATTTGGTCGTGGTGTGTGGTTATTGAGGCTCTGGTGTTATTGCTAATGATTGTGGTTGTTGTGGACCAGGTTTCTATGGGTGTGGTTGTGTGTGAGTTTAGGCCTCGTTCTGTGCTGGTCTGTTGCGATAGTGGGACTTCGTGTTAGAAGAGTGGCAGCATCAAGACGTTATATCATTTGGAATGAGATGTTAACCAGTGGTACTGGGTTCGGGGTACCCAAATGTCGATGTTCTAATACTGTTACATTACTTGAATTACGTTACTTGGGTGACTGTGCCTTTGTGAGAATGGTTGGTTAGTATTCCGTTGAATGTTCTTGAGGTTCTACTGTTTTCTCATAAAGGAATTAGTATGTTCCCCCACTCGTGGGCGAGTGTATTTGGTTTTTCTACTATGTATACTTGTATGATCATCCTACACTTGTAAAACTGCTTTTATGATTCCAGGATTCCTTTGAGGACCATGCCGGACCTTACTAGCTCATGTGTTTGGATAGTTGTTGTTGCTTCTTTGTCTACTTCTATTCAGGTAAATTATTTTGGATTTTTTATTTAATTTGTATCTATTTTACTTTTGAACAAGCATGTGGGAATGGATTCTTGGATTTACTTTTACCGTTATTCATTGGTGTTGCTATGATTTATTGTATTATCTTTCTATCTATTTGTATAAAATGGTCAATGCCTTCCATTTGTGTGATATTATATACCCATGGTTCTAGTCTCCTCTCTAAGGCCTACTAATGGCGAGAGTTGGGGGTCATTATCTCTCCATCATATTGAGGATGGAAGGGAAAAGAAATTTTCCATCCCATCCCTTGTCTTGTAGTAGGTGGGTTATGAAAAAGTTGTATTATAGGTGATGGTTGAGTGATAGGATGGATTTTGGGGTTAGGTACACTGAGGATTGAATGAGATAGTTGGGAAACTATGTTAGGCAGTCTAGGTATGTGAAATATGCCATGGAAGACTAGCTAGAACACAGTATTTTACCCCCACCCCCGTGATCTCATGCAAGGAATATGGACCTACTGAACATCCAAGTGAGGCTACACTAATTTTAGGGTAGAGACACTTGGAAAGGTACATGCATCATAATGGCATGTGTTTTTTTTTGTATTTGGTGTTTTGGGAATTTAAAATAAATGAAAAGTTGACACAAGATTTAAAAATAAAACTTCCACACTACATGGTTATAGGAGTTTCTTGTTTTCTTTTTCAAATATGGAACCCAGAGGTGATCCATGAGTGGTACAAGAAATATAGACCAAGAAGGTTTATCTAGTTGATTAGCAGAAGGTCGATCATGAGGATGAGGATGACTCATAGAAGAAGACACTCTTTACCTTCCATCATAAGACTATATTAAAGTATGTGGGAATCATATTACATATGGAAATGGAGATACGGATCAAGGAGGTGGTGATAACTTTTATCATGATCAGGGCTCCAAAAGCATACTAGGTTTTTCTGGTAGTGTGTTTGATGTGAGGAGAGATTCGTCAGTGGTGGACACATTACCTCATTGTGTAGAAGGAAACTGACGTCTCATAGACTGAATTTGAGAATGAGTTCGGAGAAGAATTACTTTCTTTCACGTTGAAGGACTCCAAGAGGAAGGAGATACTCTCCCTAATTCAATGGAGTATGAAAGTGATTGAACTGGGGATCAAGTTAAATGATCTCCTTCATCTTTATCCGGACCACATTCTGGATGAGGTGTCACAGGAATGGTGCTTGAAAGAGGCACTCAAAACTTCTTTTTTGTATGCTATTTTACCCTTTACTCTAAAACAATTCCTAGAAGTTTATAAGAAGTCTGATGTGTTGGAAAGGATTCACATCGTGATATGTGTGACATGAGAGGGGAGCCAGCTGTGTTCATCAAAGGGAAAGCCCGTCAGTAGCAGGTCTCTGACATTAGGGCCTTCCATGTTTTTTCCACCAGGGAGTAGGCCTTAATAGTTCTAGTTCCAGTCTCCTAATATTCATCTGTTCCCTGTGGGAATACAATCAATATGCATTATCTGTGGTAGTTGTGGTCATATTCATAATCATTTTACTATCTGAGTGCAGTACATTGGGGTGAGAAGGTTCAGCTCCCTCCTCAGCAGTAGTAGTTGATAGCTAGGCCACTCTAGCAGTAGGGGATTTGAGCTCCCACTCCACCTAGGGTGGATGTTTCCAGAGGAGGATGACCTTAGGGAAATCTTCAAGGACCTCGACCAGGGCATGGTAGGGGAGGTAATTGATAGCCTACTTGAATAGGGGTTGGGTGTGGGCAGTTTCACACCATAGAGGTAGTAGTTCTTGAAAGTCTAGAAGTTGTTTTAGTTACGATCAGTCTATTTTGTACTATTTCATGTCCCTTGTTTTATTTAAGAGATTATCTTTCCTTTGTTGCACCCTGTCTATCCCATTCCATTATTCTAGGTGTAGAGATACTTTACATTCCTATAGTGTTGAGGTTTCCAATTGGATATCAGACCAACAATTTTGATGTTTGTCAAGGATATATAATAATATTGGGGATGCATTAGCCTAGTGGGGATCTTATTATACTAAAAATGCAGTCATACAATGTGATCCTAAGCATTGAATGGCTATTTCGCATACATGGTGTTAACAAACTCTTCAAGAGAAGGTTCATGTTCTTAGATATGGGCAGTCAGCATATAGCTTTCGTTGGTGGGCAGATTTGACTGGAGGGAAGCCAACATGTGGAGCCCCTTCTATCTTTGTTAGATAATATTTTTGTGGAATCAAAAGACTCAGAGATGGAGGATGCTCCAATGATTCTCAGTGAGTTAATGGATGTCTTCCCTAAATAGGCTGTGACTCTACCCCGTCAATGTGATGTTGAGTTTAGGACAGACATACAACCCAGTGCCTGTCTTATTTCAATGGATCCCTATCATATTGGGCCTTCTAAGTTGCAAGAGATGTAGATTGAGGATGATGACCTGATGAAGAAGGGTTATTTCAATCCATGTGTGTCACTATTGGTTTCTCCAGTATTTTTCACGATGAAGGAAAACGGTGGTCTCAGGCAGTGCATTTACAACTATAGACTAAATCATGTGACGGAAAAGAACCATTACCCCCTCCCTGGGATTGATGTCCCTTTGGAGTAGTTTAAGGGTGTCGGTTGGTTCTCTATTATAGACATGTAGTATTGATATCACATATTGAGAGTAAAGGAGGGTGACATCCTGAAGATGACTTTTATGTGATGGAATGAGCACTTTGAGTTTGTAGTCCTATCATTCATCATTATGAATGAACCCACTATATTCATGGGGCTCATGAAATCTGTTTTCCATGAGTATCTGTACAGGTTCATAGTTGTGTTCATAGATGACATCCTGATCTACTCATGGCTGGAGGAGGATCACACTGAGCATTTAAGGATAGTTTTATAGGTCCTCCAACAACACTAGATCTATGAGAATTTGTACAAGTGCATGTTCTGGACATGATAGGTGAACATCTTTGGACATGTGGTGTCCAAGTAGGTAATATAAATGGAACTGTCAAAGGTTGTAGAGGTTGTTTCATTGGAATCACCCAAAAATGTGGCAGAGGACTGTAGTTTACTGGTTCTGGAAGGTCACTATCAGAGGTTCATACCTGACATCTCCCATGTTGAGGCTCCATTGACTTATTTAGATTGGAGAGATCAGGCCTTCATTTAGAGTGATCGGTGTTAGATGTTTTTCAGCTACCTGAAGGGGAGGATGGTTAGTAACCCAGTGCTTAGGTTTCTGGAGGAAGGGGTAATGTTCAAGGTGTTATATGATTTTTCTGGTCTAGGATTAAGTTTTGTGCTGATGAAAAAATAGGGAGTGATATCTTATGGTTCTAGGATGTTACATCACCACGAACATAACTATTCCACCCACGACCTGGAACATGTTGTGGTCATAATTGGACTAATATTGTGGTAGAATTACCTTATTAGAGAACACTTCTTAGTCATCACATATCATAAGAGCTTAAGGTTTGTATTCTCGTAGTAATACCATAACTTACGACAATAGATGTGGATGGAGTTTGTTTAAGACTATGACTTTGAGATCTGCTACACCTCCAGAAAGGGTAACATGGTGGCTGATGCCTTGAGTAGGAAGTCACAACAGGAGGTAGTTTGGGAGTCCGTAGATTCTTGGAAGGAAATAGAGGAGTTGGTTTCCTTACATCAATAATTCACAGTTATGGATGATAGAGGCTGTCTATTCCAGATGATAGCGTAGTCTACCATGGTACAACATGTGGAGGAGTCTTAGTGGGGATACACAAAGACTAAAGTTATAACAAACCAACATGGGTAGAACCTGATCCGATCTCCCGAACCGGCCAGTGACATGGCCCGAGGGGTGTTCCCGATCCCCACGGGCTGGCAACTAGTTCCATTTTTTTAAACTAAATAAGAGGGAATGATTTTTCCAGATAAAATAAATAAATAAAGTCGTATAAGGATAGAATATCGTGAAGTAAATAAAAAACATGTAAAGAAAGAATGATCAAACACAACCAACTAACCTTACTATGACGAAAACTTCTCACGACTCTAGGATTCGCTCACCAGTCCACACCCAACTCTCTCCCACAATGAGAAAGCTCAAGTCAAACCTGCAACAAAAACTAAAAACAAGAAAACACTATAGGCGTGAGTATTAAAACACAATAGGCGTTCTGAAAAAACTATTCCCAATACACTACCATTAAATAAATAAATTTACTAATTCTAGGTTTGAAATAAATTAAACAAAATATGGGTTTCCACACACACAGTCATTTCTAAAACAAGTAATAGTCTATTGCCCTTTTTAATTTAAAAATAATTTTAATGATTGGAAGAAACATGTGTATTGCTTTTTCAAAATCATTTTTCTGAACCATTTCGAAACCCAAATTTTATTTATTAGAAAAAAAGGGAAATCACACAACACAGAACACACACTTAGGGAAATGGAAAAAGGGGCACACATGGGCCATCAACTGAACTAGTCCTCTAAATCAACCACCAAATAGAAATTTACACTAAAGAGAACATGGGTCGAACCTAGGAGATCATGAACAATCCAGAACGTACTATACATGTCACTCATCATGAAGGCATACCTACTCTTGATAATATCATAACACCCTATTCCTGGTGTTTCCATTTATGGAATAACCAAGGGGCCCAGTCCCCTAGGAGAGTTTCATCCGTACTAGGGGCCACTAGCTAGTGCTTAATCAAAACTAGTGTATCAATCGTTCTCAGAAGATTCACATACTATGGAATGTTCCCATGTCAACACGTATAATAAACAGGCATAAGGGTGAGTCAACAAAGTAAATCAAGAAGTAAAAACATCAAACACATATCATGCAGTCAATGTACGCCAAATATCATGTTTGAGTCACCCCAAATAGAGTTTTCCAAAATATTTTATTTTATTAATGTGCCAAACGGGCCTTCACCAATTATAGGGAAAATCCTTATTTGTAAAGTGAACCAAAAATCATGTTTTATCATCAAAATAAATCATTTATCAACAAACCAGAACTTCATTTAAAATTCCATGAATTATTATTAATGGAAGAATGGGCATTCTTTCACTACTGGGTGTCTTCTCATCAAGAAAATGTTACAACTCTCCTGTATAAAATAAACGACCATTTTTTATCAAATAATCATTTAAAAATTTATTATCTTATATTATTTTCTATTTATTATAATTAATAAAAATATCAAGAAATCAATAAATTCTAAATTTAAAAACCATTGCAGTGGGAGACCTTCCTCAACTCACTGTCCAAACACAATGGCACATCACACCTCGCACAGACGCATAAACAAGTGCACGCCGACCACCGCAGGACCGTGCAAGAATATTGTTAATGCACTGCAACCGCAAAGGTAACTAAAATTCATAAACACGGAGTTAAAACAATTTAAAAGGACAAACAATGTAAACACCACCTCGATATGTTTTCAATAGACAAGTCACACTATAAACACTATTTATTAAACCAATTTAAAATCCACAAAGGCAAAAAAACCATTTTTTTCAAACCAACACTTGTTTTCACCGAACCCATCGATTTCACATAATATCAAAAGAAGAAAATTATAATTTTTGAAAATAAGGGATGCTTTCCAAATCTAGTTACAACCCACACCCCAAAAGCACCATATTTCACATAAAAGACCAAATCAAAATCCGACCATCTTAACATAATAATTCAATGGGGGAAAATACTAAACAAATCATCTAATATTACTATCATAACCCAATTTACATTGAACTAGGAACATTTGACACCTACGAAAATAAGCACAATTGAAGATTTACTTCGAAAACTATTTTTAACAAATTATAATATCGAGAAAACACCACAATATATTTACTAAGTACATTACTAGGATGAAAACCATATGAAAAATTTTTTTAAACAAGATTGAACTCTAAATAAAGCACATAGGGCCTATGTATGTTTAAACATAAACAAGGAACTCTTAAAGAGCTATTTCTAACCAGTTATAAAAATCTATAAACATCATGAAAGACTAATTAGCTACACCATGAAACAGGGAATCAACTAAAAATAATAATTGAAGTAACATAACCACAAATTGATTTTTTAATAATGGAAAGGGGAGTAAATGCCTACCTCAAACCATGAGAAGATGCGACAAAGCCTCTATGAAAGGAGGAAAAGGGCCCTGAAGACCAATCACACAACTTATATAATGAATAAAATGCATAAATTGCAATTTGTGCCATTAAGTTGTGGTTAATTTGTAAGGAAAACCCAAAAACTAAGGAAGAAAATACTAGGGGTGGGTTGTCAGACAAGGAAGATTCTCTAAAAAAAGACTGCGGCAGGTTGGAGTGGAAGAGGGATCAGGAGGGAACCACCACTACTGAAGGAGGCCAGATGGAGGCTGGGAACACCGAAGTGGGAGTGCTAGCCAGAGCTGGGGTTCAGGTTCAACGATGCAAGGGAAGGGAGAAAGGGGGCTTCGACCATCATGTTGGAGAGGGAGGCAGCCGCTGGTGGGTGGTACGGCGAGGAGGGCGGACAGAGTGGGGTGCCGCAGCTGGCCGAAGCGGCGAGGAGGAGGTTGAAGCGGTGAGGAGGAGGTCGGAGAACAGATCAGTCTGGTGCGCAGTGTGGGGGGCGTTGAGTTGCACCTCACACAGGAGCAGAGGAAGGGGGCACCGCGACCCCCCCCCTCTCTAGGGTTTCATACCTATTTTTTCATTTTATAATATTCATAATATAGTAGTAGTAATAATAGTTATTATTATTTTTATAAATAATAATACTATAATAATAATACTATAATAATAATAATAACAAATACAATTTGAATATTAAGAATAATAATTACAATTATACTAATAGTAATAATTTCATAAATTTAATTTTAAATAATACATATATTAATAAAAATATATGAATTATTATATTAAAAACAATTTTAAATAATAATAATATAATTAATAATTTTTAATAAAAATAATATTATTATCTAAAAAATAATAATATTATTATTACATTTTATCAACTTAACTTATTTCATTTACATAAAATTTATTTATTTCAAATGATAAAGATCTATATGGGCATTGGGGCCGACCACGCAGCTACCGCCAACCGTGTGGTTCCCACGCATTGGTCCGAAACCCACCAAAGTCATTAAATGTCAAAAAATTAAAATCGGGACATAGACCAAAACTTGACGTGAGAATGGAGACCCAAAAATAATAAAATAAAAATAAATTCAAATGTTAGGGCACGACAATTCTCCCCACCACAGACACTTTCTGCCTCCAGAATGTCCCCCAGCCGAATGATGGACCAAACAAGAATCCATTCCCAAATAAAACAAGATGAAACCACAGCATAAGGGATTGGGAGAACACAAGATTGTTTTCACCACCACAGGAACTCAACTATTGTGGAAATTCTAACACCCAAACAAACCACCCCTAGGAGGGGAGGCGACACAAAAACTCCCATCTGAACCAGACTAACCTCTCTAGGACACGAAAAAAAAACCTCCACCGAAACATGGAACTCTTGACTCAGACCAAAGAAAGCCCAAACACTAGAGGAAAACCTCTGAGCAGTACCTAACCCAAATAGTAAACCCGAGCATAATCGCAATACTGGACTCCTCCCCAGACACTTACATCTCCAAACAAACACCACTGAACCAAGATTGACCCATACAAGGGTAAATCACCAACTTAAGAAAAACACACAACACATAAAACCTTGAACCGGCAAAAAAAACTATTTAGATTACAATAGAGCATGTTCATCATAACTCCATAGACAAAAAAACGAACATTCAACAACGTTAATACATTAATTGTAGAAAAACAAGAATGAAATGACTTTAAATGTTCCACCACAAACACGAAACACGAAACCCAAACTGAGGCTTCACAACCCCGACAACTCCTGACTGTGCACGAGCTTCACCCCAAGACCTGTGACTGGGGCTCTGATGGCTGAAACATCTCTTGCCTCACAATAAGGTATAGGAATCCTTTAGCCACAACTTCTTCTTTGGGCGATGCTTCCTACATAACATCTCAAGATGGAATAGACATCCGCAATGATAACATGTCTTTATAGGGACACGACATGACGGCTTCATGTGCCCGAACATGCCACACTGGTGGCACATCACTGAACGGTCCATTGAACTAGTAGCTAGAACCACTGTAGAGGACTCTTTAGTAACTAGTTCACCTGGAACACCTTGTTTTTCAAATGGGATCCTTTTCAAGTGACTAGATACCCTAGATTTCTAACAATCTACACTCCGAAGACCCACTCATCTAAGATCGCATCATCCACTAGTTTCTCAAAACAATGGCCCTACAAAGGGAGGACATGCTCCTTGATATCTGGACAAAGATCCCCGATGAAGAGAGAAGTCTTCATCAAATCATGTGATGCTACCTCAGTGGGAAAGGACACAAGCTCCTTGAAATGGTCAACATAATCCTTCACCGTCTGTTGGCCATGTTAAACACATATGAACTCTTCCATTTTCATCATCTTCACCTCCACAAGTATAAACCATTGAATGAAGGTGACTTTAAAGACATACCACAAAATTATAACTTGTAGTAATGGCGGGGAGAACAACTCCTACTCGTACAGAGATGAACCTTTGAACAAAACCAAAATAGAATGCACACTAACAGCTTCTGGAGTTCCAAATAAACTGAAGATGCACTCAATCTCTTCAGGCCACTCCACTGTCTCTAATAGACTCCAATCACCATGAAGGACAGACAATGTCTGAGAAATGCCAAAAATAGGGCATGGCTCATCAAAACTCTAGGGACCTTTCTGGGTGGAATTTCAGAACAACATATATAACAACAAAATGAAACCAATATCAATCAAAGAAACATCAATAGAGCACCCTCATCCAAAAACAACCAGTTAAAAAAACCAAACAACGACAAACAAAACCCAAAATTCCTTGTCGAAAATCCTCATTTAATTTTAGATTCCAAAAACACATCTTTTTTTCAAAAATTCATTATTTCAAGACCACTTTTCAAATACCAAATCTACTTTTCAAACCAAAATCACTTTCTAAAACCATTTTCCTCCATAAAAGCCAATTTAGAAAACTAGGTCAAACCTTTAATTTCAAACACACCTAGGTAATCCAATGAACCGTTGCACATGTATTCATACACATTAATTCATACACACTATCACACACTTTCAACGCATCCTCTCACATGTGCAAACGTTCATAAGTAGTGCCTGAGGATTCACCCCAAACCATTCTCGACCAATTTCCAAGAAAACACCTGATTCCCAAACTAATGGCTTTCAGTTTTAAAACCCATTTCATAAATGTAATACCCTTTGAAAGAAAATTTTCTCATTTCAATAAACCCTTTGCATTTTCAAAAGTGAACTTGCACCCACAAGAACCAAAAAAACACACCACTTGCATCAAATCACTGAAGAGAGGGAATAGTAGTCATGCTTAACCTAGGGACATGGTTGTGGGCCATGCCCCAAGCAACAGTCAATGACTAGGAAGAACATAAACCATGTACATGGACTCCAAATGGGTCACTAATCCATATAAAATCACAATGTAACATCGGTTTTCTGACATTGTCATCCCTCAATGCAAAACTAATCAGAACGAGACAAGAACTCAATTCCCGAACTAAACATGGCTACTCGAGGTTCAGAATGGTAAAGGGTTCCCAAAATCCTTCATATACCAACATCTCGAGTCCCGACAGTCCTAATATCCATCTACCAGATATCCCAAATAACAATAACCTCCCTCTAATAACATTGTTTCATGAACCAACCTAGGTCGAACCTGAACCGGTCACCCAAACCGGCCCGCGACATGGCCCGAGGCGCGTTCTCGATCCCCACGGGCCGACAACTAGTTTCGGGCATCAATACTAAACAAGAGGGAACCATTTCTCCTGATTAAATAAATAAATAAAGTAACCGAAGACTAGAATATCATGATGTAAATAAAAAACACAAAAAGAATGAATGATCAAACACAACAACCTAACCTGACCAAGACCACAACTCCTCGCGACTCCAGGATCTAATCACCACTCCACACCAAACTCTCGCCCATAGCAAGAAAGCTCAATTCAAACCTACAACAGAAACTAAAAATAGGAAAACACAATAGGAGTGAGTCTTATAACTCCGTAGGGGTGCCCAAAAAACTATTCCCAATGCACTGCCTTTAAATAAATAAATTTATTAATACCAGGTTTGAAATAAATTATAAAAACTTTGGGTATCCACACACACTTTCATTTCTAAAACAAGTAACAGTCTATTACCCTTTTTAATTTAAAAACAAGCTTAATTTTTGGAAGAAACTTGTGCATTGCATTTTCAAAATTGTTTTTGCGAACCATTTAGAGATCCAAATTTTAGTTTTTAGTAAAAAAAGGGAAATCACACAACAAACAACACACACTAATGGCAATGGATGAAGTGGCACACAGGGGCCAGAAACCGAACTAGACATCTCAATCATCTTCCACATAAAAATAAACACTAAAGCGAACATGCTTCGAAACTAGGAGCTCGTGAATAATCCAGAACGTATGATACATGTGACTCATACTAAAGGCATGCCAAATATTGATGACTTCATAAAGCCTCAATGCCCTGTGTTGCCTTACATGGAAAAATCGATGGGAAAAATCTCCTAGCAGAGTGTCATCCATACTACGGGCCACTAGACAGCGCGTAATCTAAACTACTCCATCAATCATGTTCAGATGATTCACTTATTATGCCAATTTTCCATGTCAATGCGTATTATAAATAAGAAAAGGGGTGAGTCAACAAAGTCAATCATGCAGTAAAAACATCATGCACAAATCATGAAGTCAATGTACATGAAATATCACGTCTGGTTCACCCCATATAGAGTTTTCGAAAATAGTTTCTTTTATTAAAGTGCCAAATAGGCCTTCACCAATTTTAAGGAAAATCCTCATTTCTCAAGTCAACCAAAACACTTGTTTGTGATTCAAAAAAAATCATATATCAATAAAACAGAACTACATTTAAAATTCCATGAATTATGTTTAAAGGCCAAACATGCATTATTTTATTACTGGGTGTCCGCTCATCAAGAAAAGGTTTCATGTGTCGTGTATATAATAGATGACTCATTTTACATCAAATAATGATTTAAAAATTTATTATCATATAGTATTTCCCATTTATTATAATTAATAAAAATATTGACCAATCAATAAATTCTAAATTTAAAGGCGAGTGTAGTGGGGGACCTACCTCGACTTGTTTTCCAAACACAAAGGCATGTGACGCCTCACACAGATGCACAAACACGCGAACGCCGACCACTGCAGGACTGTGGAAGAATCTTGTCAACACACTGCAAACGAAAAGGTAACTAAAATACATAAACACAAAATTAAAACAATTTTAATTAAAAAACAATGAAAACACCACCTCGATATGTTTTCAACACACATGTCGCACCATAAACACTATTTATTAATCCCCTTTAAAAACCAAAAAGACAAAAAACCATTTTTATTTTCAAACCAACACTTCTTTTCACAAAACTCATCAATTTCACATAATCTAAAAAGGTGAAAATTAGCATTTTTAAAGGCAAGGTATTATTTCCAAAACTACTTACAATAAAAGGCCCAAAACACCATATTTTACATAAAAGGCCAAATCATAATCCAACAATCATAACATAACAATTAAAAGGGGGAAAATACCACACAAATCATATAATTTTACTATCAAAACCCAATTTACATTTCACTAGTCACATTCTACACCGGAAGACATAAGCACAATTAAAGATTTAATTTGAGAACTATTTTTAACAAATTATACTATCAAGAAAACACCATAATAAATTTACTAATTTCATTAATAGGTTGTAAACAGTACAAAAAAATTTATTAAACAATATTTACCTCTTAATCAATAAAATTTGGCCTAAGAAAGCTTAAACATAACTAAGGAACACTTTAAGAGCTATTTTTAACCTGTTATGAAAAATTATAAACGTTATCCATGGAATATTAGCTATACCATGAAACAACTAATCAAGTAAAAATAATAATTGATGTAACATAAGTACCAATTTATTGTTTCATAATGTAAAGGGGCATAAACTCCTACCTCAAACCAAGAGCAGACGTGACAGAGCCTTAATAGAAGGATGAACAATGCCTCGTGGACCAATAACACGCCTTATACAATGAAATAAACGTTTTAATTACAATATGTGCCATTACAGTGTGGTAAAATTTATGGAAAACCCCTAAAACTAAGGAAGAAAATATTGGGGGAAGTGTTTTCGGACAAAGAAGATTGGACAAAAAAATATTGCGGCCGGTTGGAGTGGGAGAGGGATCAGGAGGGAACCGTCGCTGTTGGAGCAGGCCGAACGGAGGCCAGGGACACCAAAGATGGATTGCTAGCAAGAGCTGGGGGTCGGGTTCACCAATGAATGGTAAGGGATCAAGGGGCCGTCAGCCATTGTGATAGAGAGGGAGGTCACCCCTGGTAGGTGGCATAGTGGGGAGGGTGAGCAGAGAGGGGTGTCGCAGCAGGCCGAAACGGCGAGGAGGAGGTCGAAGCGGTGTGGAGGAGGTCGGTGCATGGAATGGAATGATGCGCAGTGTGGGGGGTACTGGGTTGCACCTCGCATAGGAGAAGGGGAAGGGGGCGCCGTGACCCCCCCCCCCCACCCTCTAGGGTTTCACACCAATTTTTTCATTTTATAATAATAATATAGTATTAAGAGTAATGATAATAATAATAATAATAATAACAAACATAATTTGAATACTAAGAATACTAAATAAAATTATACTAATAGTAATAATTTCATACATTTCATTTTAAATAATAAATTTATTAATAATAAATTATTAATAATTATATTATTTAAAATTATAAATAATAAAAATATAATTAATAATTTCTAATAATAACAACATTATTATCTACACAATAATAATATTGTTATTACATTTTAAACATTTAACATATTTCATTTACATAAAAATTTATTAATTTCAAATGATATAGATCTATGTGGGCACCGAGGCCGACCGCGTGGCTACCGCCAACTGTGCGGTGCCCATGCATTGGTCTGAAACCCACCAAAGTCATTAAATGTCAAAAAAATTTAAATCGGGACCTAGGCTGAACCTTGACGTGAGAATGCGAAGCCTGAAAATAATAAAATAAAAATAAATTCAAATGTTGGGGTGTGATAGATGTGATGCTTGATCATTTTATCAAGGGTGATTCTTCAGAGGGACGGTTATAGGATATTCATAATTGGATGTTTTTCTGTGGGAAACTATTTTTCCCGATGGTGATGCCTGAGGGAGTTATCAGTTAGTTCTTTAACTCACCCATGGTGGTATATACAGGAGCTTCCAAGGTGTACAAGGGAATGAAATGTCAGTTTTGGTGGCTTGGAGTGAAGCATCCATTGGAAAAGTTTCTGTCAATGTGACTAGTATGTTAGTAAGTGAAGGATGACCACCATGTTCATAGTGGTCATTTTCATCCGTTAGACGTTCTTGATTGGATGTGGGAAAATGTTTTGATTGATTTCATCATAGGACTACCTAGGGATGATGGAGGTTGGGATTTCATATGGGTGGTGGTT
The DNA here is from genome assembly GCA_963277665.1 of Viscum album. NCBI lineage: Eukaryota > Viridiplantae > Streptophyta > Magnoliopsida > Santalales > Viscaceae > Viscum > Viscum album. The sequence continues at coordinate 2,013,906,901 of OY728130.1, read as the reverse complement.
GATCAATTGACAAATTTGACTCAATTCATAGCGGTTAAGGAGAAGAGCACATTTGATGCCTTAACACAGAGGTATGTGGGTGATGTGGTATGGATGCATGGATATCCCAGATCCATCATTTCTGATCATGATACACACTTTACATCATGATTCTAAAATGGATTATAGTGTGATTTTGGCACCCATCTATTCCTTATAAATTCTTTACATCCTCAAATATATGGGAAAATAGAGGGGACCATCCAAAAATTGAAGGACATGCTTCGGGCATCTGTCTTGGACTTGGGAGGATAGTGGGTATAATACTTTCCACTTGTAGAGTTTTCCTACAATAATATTTTTCACTCTACAATTTGTGGTAGTACCATTCGAAGACATGTAAACAAGATTGTGTCATTTTCTCATGTTCCATATAAAGTTTTAGTAGTTATGTGTTCTTGGCACATTGGTGGTGAAGAACCAGATTTAGATGGTTTATCTTATGCGGGAAAGGATGAATGTATATTAGGACTGGCATAAGTTGTATGTTGAATATAGGAGACCCTTGTAGATTTATGATGGGGAACACCTGTTATTAATGTTCTCCCCTAGGCATGGGAAGAGAAGGTTTGGTTGGGGAGTTAGCATTCTCTAAGGTTCATCATACATTTGATGGTGTTTGGATGAGGTGGAGAGGTGGTGTATCAGCTGGCATTACCACCATGTTTGGAGAGGATCCACAATGTATTTCATGTCTCTTAACTCTTTAAATATCTACACAGTGACTCACACATCCTAGACTAGGGAGAGTTGGATATCGAAGATGATGTGACATTGGTGGAGCGTCTAGTGATAATCAAGTATTTTAAGGAGAATGTGCTTCATGGATGGAATATTCCCTTGGTTCATGTGCTCTGGAGGCATGGAGGCCTTGAAGAGAGTACCTAGTTATGGGAGGCATAAATGCATTCCTAGTACACATATTTGTTCTGATTGTTTATCTTGTGTCTTAATCGTTCATTCCTTATGATTAAATCTTTTACAATGCTTTTTTATGATGATTTGTTCCCCCATTATATGATTTTTTATGAAAAGTACTAACTACGAGTAGAGGAGAACCTGATCCATAGTCAATATGTATTAACATTGATGAGACTTAAACTAGTCTAGGTGAGTCAGTGCTCCAAAAGCATATAGTATCTGGAAATGGATGAAAGAGCCCCCTAATCCATTTGTCTGGATGGTGTAACTTTTGGTTTTTGTGATGTTACTTGAGGGAGAGAAGTGGAATTTTTTCTACAGTTGTTTGGGAGATATATGTTGAGGAGGAGTCCTTAGATGTTGAGGATTTTTATCCATAATTAAAACAAAATTTTGGGGGTTTACCCTTGAGAGGTATCTTAAGGGATGGTTGTTTGGTCCTTTTTTTCATCTTGGATAGTTTTAAAATTATTAGGGATGAAAATAGTTTGAGAGGTATCTGATGTAATAACTATGATTTTCCCCAGAACCATCCTTTGTGAAAATACAATGTTGAGGTGTTCTAGGTGACGACGTTGGCTCATTTAATTATTTTTCTAAATGTCCATTTTTTTCATTCGCTTTTCAGTGCATCGACATGTGAGTGCAATAACATGTCAATGAGTTTTCATGTAGTGCACTAGAATGATAGTCCGTCAGCATGATAGTGATTTAGTGAGTCATGGGACATCCTCATTGATGAGTCGAGGGTTTCGGGGTAGGAATGTCATCTTAGTATCTCACCCATCAATAGCTCAGTGTCGGTAGCTCACCCATTGATAGCTCAACATTAGTAACTCACATTTAATAGCTAGGAATTGGTTGTTCGAGGTATCGGTAGGTTGAGGTATCAGTATGTCAAAGTTCCGTTAGATCAGGGAGTAAGTAGGTCCATGTTTCTGTACTTCTTTGGTTCTGTAGGCTCTGGCATCGGTGAATCACCCTTTAGTGGCTCAATTATAATTTTCCATGTTATTTCAATTTCACCCCTATTACATATTTTTTCATTTTTAATGTTAATATATCAACTTATAGTTCTCCAATGGTCTACCTCCACCATTTCTAAGGGGAATTATTGAATATCATTTAATTTCAAGGTGTAAAACCACCATGTCGCATGGTCAAACCCCTATCCGACATTTATATACTTCGAAATGGTCTCCCTGATTTTTGGATCAATCTTCTTCATAAATCTATTTCCACTATTAATCCTTCCTTTTTGATTCTCTTAGTGAACCTAGATACTAACTCCCAAGATAAGTCATAGACAGATGCTGGAACCCTTCCCATATAACCTTGGAGTTCTTCCTACAAGTCATGACATCCCCTATTCATGGCACAAGAAGGAACCTATATCTTTGATCATCTATGTAGGGACATTCTATTTCATATCTTCAATTGTGAATCATACTGGGTGGATATATAAATGGTTATTTTTAAAGAATAACCATAAACTCTTCTTGAAACTATAATTAAAAATGAATTTAATATGATCAGAAGATAACTGGATTAAATAAAATAATGGGTAGGGTGTGTTTGATCTTGTTTTCCGGTTTTTATTTTGTTATCATTGATTCTATTATGTGTGTTGTGGCTGTATACCTTTTAAAAATCATGTCTTTTGGTGGTCATTTCTTGTGCACTAGTGGGGTTTCAATGTGATGTTTTTATATACAGATGTAACCCAAATTCTGATTAGTCACATACACTCGTTTTAAATAATGTTATGCCTCAGGATAAAATATGTTCAATGATCACCAAAATAAAGTTAATATGGAAATTAAAGAACCCATATGGGTTAAATTTGAATATGCTTGGTTTGATGGTTGTGGTTATGTGATGTGTGTTTTGGTCTTGGTTATATGAGGTCAGTATGTGGGGGGGTACAGGGGGGTGTGTTAGTTTCACATTATGAGATATTGATTGATTTTGAAATGGATAAAATTGTATGTAGTGAGATTTCCCTTTGTGTGTAGGTGTCTCGGTCTAAGAGATTGATTGATTGTGGAATGGATGAACTTATAGGTAGCTGAACTACCTTTCTATTGTGTTGTGTTTGCGATGTGACGTTGAGAATTGCTACTAAAATTGTGAATTGATTGGGTAGCGAGGTAGTAGGGCTTGGTTATGAGAGAAGGAATGGTTGGTATAACTTTCAAGAATGCTGGTTGGTAGTAGTTGAATAGGGATATGCATTGGGACTGCAAGTCTAGTTTTGTGTTGTTGTGTTGTGGGACTGCATATTGGTTTGTTTATTTCTTGGCATGATTGCAGTTTTTAGTTTCTTAGTGGTTTTAGAATAATTGAATGATAATCCCCATAAATATCTAAATGTAAATTAAACAAAAATGGTTTTTTATTCTTGAAAGTGGTTGTTTTATGATTGTACATATACGATTAGTAGAAAAGTGGTGATGGTGTGGGATTATTGTATGTTTATGTGATACCTGTAGGATGGGGTTGAGTGTTTTTTACCTATATATATATATTTTTGTTCATTGTTATTTCTAAATTCACCCCACCCTTATCGAGAACTATTTGATGGACACCTCTATTTCATGGGTGATGGCATATTTCCCAACATCCATGTAGGAGGATAGATGGTTGGTTACTGCTTTTCTTCCTATCACCTTCTTCAGTATCTTGCCACTCATTCATATTTGGGAAGGCTTTAATGGATTGAGTCATACCATAGTCCATGATCCATCGGGAAAATTATGTTTTGGAAAAGGGGATCATGTGTTTGTAGTCAATGTATGTTTTCCCATGTACATAAAGATGATTTCTAGGTGTCTCCATGCATGGTGTGTGGTTGTTGAGGCCAAAGTGTTTTTGGGCATGGCAGTGGTTGTTGGGGACCAAGTGTCTAGGAGCATGGTTGTCTATGATTTGTGGCCTGGGTGTGTGTGGGAGGGTTCTTGTAGTGGGACTATGTGCTGGAAGAGTGGCAGTTCAAGACGTTAGATTTTTAGGAATGAGTATTTAACTATTGGAAAATGGGTGCGGTTTACCCAAATATTGATGTTCTTATATTATTAAATTACATGACATGAATTAAATTGGTGTGTGTGCCTTGGTGAGGATGGGATGGTTAGTATTACTTGGTAGGTTCTTGAGGTTCTACTTCTTTCTGACAGGTGAATTAGTATGTTCTCTCACATGTGCATGAGTAGCATTAGTTTACCTCTTGCGTATACTTGTATGTTGACCCAACATTTGTAACATTACTTTCTAGTTTCTAGAAATACATTCAAAACTGTTCTAGACCTTACATGCTTAAGTGCTAGTATTGTTGTTGTTATTGATTAGAATCCTTCCTTTTTGGTACATTATTTAGGAGTTTTTTCTTAACTTGTATAAGTTTTACTTTTTAACATTCATCAAGGAATGGATTCATAGAATTTCATTTACCATTAGTCTTTGGTGTTTCTATAATTTATCATCTTATCTCCCAATATTGTTCCATAAAAATAGTAATTCCTCCCATTTTTTTGGATTATATACCCTTGGTGTTAGTGGCCACTCAAAATCATACTCAAAGCAAGACTTAGGGGTATTTATATCTCTTTCATCTCGAAGAAGGAAGTTCATGAAACGTTTTTGTCCCTTCCCTCATATTGAAGATGACAAGCCGTGATAAGAACTATTATAAATTATTACTTTTTTCCAGTGTCATTGTAAAAATGCTGACATACATAATCTTTTTTTAAATTTTTTTTATTTTTTCATTTTATAAAAGACACATGATTTAAAAAACATATGGATAAATCATCTTTTATCATGGAAAATAGTCTTCAAATTTTATTGAACCCCTTTTATTACTTTTCTACTTCTAAAGAAAGAACAAAATAAATCAAAATATTTTTCTTGTTATTCTACCTCAGGAATAAAATTTATGTAATTTTTTGGAATTTATGTGTAGTTAGAGGTCCCTAAATTTTCTTAAATAAACTAAAATTTCATACGACTCAAAACACATAATTTTTTTTGAAATAACATTACTTATGATATTCAATTTTGACTTTTAGTCTCTGTAATTGTTTTCGATATTTGATGTCTTCATTTCCACATTTTGTGGTTTATATTTTCTGGTCAACTATAGACACAATCATGGAATATCACTTCGATTTCCCTCTAAATTCATTCTTTTAGACAATATTTTGATGTAAGATTTAAAAACATAATTAGTATGGAATGTTTTCACAAAATAATAGTCTCATAATGCATTCATTTAATTGGACTATGAAATTAAATCCAAATTTAGGTTGATCTTTATATTCATTTAGATTATACTACTGGTTGACTAAACGATTCAGTTTTTAATTTATCAAATACACTCTTCCACTGGTCATTATTATTTAATCTATGTTAATAATGTGATTATGTTCACTTATATAGAAATAGAATTTTGTTAATTTAATTAAATTCATGGTAATTTTTTATTTAATTTTTTTAAATAAAATTAATTCAAAATGATATTTTTAAATCTAATTTTATTTTTGAAAAAACACTTGTTTTGATAATAGAAATCATAATTATACTACTCTAGGTAGTCCCTAGAGAAAACCCATTTTAAAATGAACCCATCAAATGAGTTTCAATTTTTCATTTTTATAACTTATTTCCATTAAGTGAAATTGATTAAATGATTTATTGAGGATAAATAAAAAATTATATGTGGGGTAATTTAAAATGGGTTGTTTTTTTATATTTTTCAACATTTTTGTTAAGGATTAATAGTTCTTTCTGGGTAACAATATGTATTCAATGGTCAAATATTTATTACTAGATATATTGATTTAAAATAGAAATTATTTAATTATTTTAATGAGATAAAACCTTTTTTTTATAAATTGAATAATGGATCTTGCATAAAAAATATATAAGTTCTCATCATCCTTTATTTTTGAGAAATTTATTAAAATATCGCATTCAATTTTTTATTTATTATGGGTTATGAGATCATTGTTTTAAAATTTTATTATTTTCTAAATTTTAAATTTGACATAATTAATATTTTCCATAATTTCTGAATGTTACGTGAGGAGATGAAAAGTGTTTTGGTGTATTAAATCTATGAAATATTTCATTCCATAGAGAATTAGAAATATAAAATAATGATTACTTCAATATTGAATCATATGGGGATACCGAGTGTGGTTTGAGAGCTCAACAAGGGCCACCTATGGTTGGAGAAAATCACATGTAACCTAAGATATTTTGAGACCTAGGAGAAAGCCTTTATGATGTGGGAAGGGGTTCAAAAATTTTGAGTTGGAAGGGACCAATATTCAAAATTAGTTGACAAGAACATTCTTGGGAATCATGGAACTAATTTATCATTAAATCAATCATCATCGAGACAGATGGAGATAATGTATAAAAGATAATGATCTGGTTACTAATGAAAAAAATATAACATGGGATGTATCTTATCAATATAAGTTCCTTTACTTCCATTAATACTCATTCAATTTCATTAATTATGAATTACTCACTATACCGTGAAAATTTAATCATGATTTTTGAATAAAATTATATTTTGTGGAAATAAAATTATTTTTTATTAATTCTTTTTTTTCTTAATCATTTCATTTACATTATAGGTCTGCTATTATTTCATTTTATTTTATAGTTATTTTTCCAAACATTGATGAATTGATCCCCTTTTATTTTGATTTTGAATTTTCTATCATAAAATTTATTTTCAAAATCCGCTAATAAGAAATGATGAATCGATTGAATATAAAAAAAGATCAACAAGAATTTCATTCTAGTATGAAAAAATTATCTATTTCTACTACGTTTGAATACTCATTTGTCATGAAAATACAAGGCATTCATAGTTTAGATACATGCCACTTGAGAGTTGGGTTTGTATTCTTTCTTATATTTCTTCTATTTAAATGAATTTACTTTTAATGAATAAATGTAACTTCTAAAGGTAGTAATATGAAATTTCCTCTGACTCGTTTATCTATGGTTTACCTTATTTTTTGTTTCTAATATATTACTCTCCTTTCTCATATCTTTTTTTTATAAATGTATTTATCAGTCATTATTTTCTATTCATCACCACTAATCTATTAAACAAAATGCTTCTTTTTATGTTCTTTCATTATATTTTTGGGTTTGTTTTATTTTTTATAAACATCACTATGTTTCAATAACAAATTTTTTTTATATGTCTCAACAATATAATCAATAATAAATTAATAATAGGCTATAAAGTACAATTTTTTTAGATTACACACATTATAACCTAAATTAATTATTCTATTAGTGTTTTTGAATTTCTGTATCTCATCATAGATCCTTTTATTTTTTGAATGATATATAAATGTAGGTATAATATTCAAGTAATAAAAACTTAATGAATTCAAAAAAATTATCTAAATTCATCATTATTGTATTAGTTACACTTTTATTATATTAAGGTTTTAAAATTCTATTCGTTTCTCGAAGGTTATGAAAATTTTATTAGTAATTCCATTAGATGATTTAATAACTACAGTGGTGTGACTAATTTTTCAATCACTATTTTGTTTTCAATAAATACACTATATGAAAAATTTCAGGACAACAATAAAAGAAAAAAATTATCTAAATCATAATTTTTTTTTTGTTATTCTATAAAAAATTAATAATGAATTTTATTTAACTATATTGTTTTCTTTGTTTTTTAAAATACTATTTATGTATTTATTTAAATCCACCCACCCTAAAATTAAAAATATAATGTTATTTGGATCTATGGAATTCTATAATTCTATAATTTTACATTAATATAATATAAATAATTTTAATTCATTGTTTAATAAAATATCACTAATCATCCATTATATAAATAAATTGAGAATACACATGCTAAACTCTATAATAATAATAATTGTAGTAGTTGTTGTTGTTGGAATATATTTTCTATCCATTTTTCATAACTCACTTATTAAATTGGGTGCTTAACTATTTTAGATCAATGTAATTATAGTATGCAACCGTAAGACTATTTATGAGAGCTAAGGCAAGGAAGATCTCTAGAAAACAGGATCTCAAATAGTTTTTGAACACTATAACTTATGTTAATATATTTAAAAAAATTAAATCCAATTTCAAAATCATATTTAATAACATTAAATTGAGTTAATTACATTTCCAATGTATTTTTGGAAATTCCAATGACTATTTAACATAAAAAATAAATTTATAAATATTTATCATTTTAATACTCATTATCATAGTTTAATTTAAGGATTATTAATTAAATCCATCAATTTTTGTCAAAATAAACCACTCATATTCATGTAATATTGTGAATATTAAGTTAAAAATGTTTCATAGTTCAATTACATATAATGATTGAAGTGGGTACCCACTCTTCCAAGGATCTATCATGTATGGGTTATTAATTTACTCCATAAATTGTAAACTAATTCAGGATGCATAAGAGGATCCATTGTATCATACTACATCATATATGATTAAATAAATCATCAAAATCACTCTATATGAAGTGTAGTGAAAAATTCACCACACCTCTTCTTTAAGGATGAAAACCATGGTACAGTTCAGGAATGATGGAATATAAATATCGGGGTCTCAATCATGTTATCCTTTTTTACTCATATATTTTCCACCTTATATGTGACTACTATTTGTACATTAACACATCTTTTAAAAATCATAATTTTTTTAGAAATTTACTAAGGTAACATATATCTATTATTGTTTCTACTCTATTTAGAGTGAGGTAATCACAATTTTCTATTGAATTTTTATGGATACTAGAATTATGTTCTACAAGGAATTTCATCATGTTTCTTGTATAATATATTGTTATATGCCTGTAATTTTTTATCTACATAGTTAACATGAGCATCCCTCTTATATTGTCCCTCTCAGAATCTCTGAATTTTAACTATAATCAATTTTTGTGTACTGGACCAAGCTATACTATGCTATAATTAATTATAATAGGGGTTCTTTAGTATTAAAATTTCAAATAATAGTAATTGAGATCTAATAACACCATAGATTCTTTTTATGTCATTATGTTGATCACTTTAGTTAATAATTAAAATAACTCTTATAATGTCACTGGAACGACTCACCGCTACCGTGATCATATTGGTTCCTGAAAAATAAAAAGTATACCACAAAATATAAAAGGGTCTTTTTATAACCAGAGACAACCTAAGAGAGGAGTAAATCCTATTATAGGATAAATTTATATTTTTACATTTACTCAATTGTATCTTTTTTATTATCATTTTCCCATGTTTACAAAAAACTATTCTCATCATATCAGTAAATTTATTTTTTTGGTACTACTTATTAACTCTTTATAAGTTAAAGGTTAATAAAAATAATGCACATTGAAATAGTGATTTTACTTTTATCACCACAAGGGAAAATACAAGAAAAATACACTGACAATGTGTTATCAAACCAAATAGGTCATACTACTCACTATTGTGATAATAATGTCTTTTAAAAATTCATAGTACTTATCATAGTGATAATTCATAATTTCCAACTTTAGTCACTACTATATTTAAATACATCTATATTTTAAAAATATTTTAGTCTCATGCACTCTTTTATTATTTTCCTGTTTGCATCACTTCTCAATTTTTTATTCTATTTAGATCTCCATGTTATTTTATTTTCCCTTCCTTTATCCCAGACGAGCTCAAGAACATATTGTGGGGGATTTATTTTCCGCATCTCATAAATCAAAAATATCGACACTCAATCACATGGATGAGAATAACCAGACACAATTATTATCTCAATGAAATCATTCTCTAAACAAAATCTTTGGAAATGATATGATTCCATAATTTTATTCTTATTTATGTATTGATCCTTATACGGAGGTGATGATCTTAAATAGATCCTCTATATCCATTGTCCCCATCCAAACTAAATGTAGATATATAACCCTTCCTAATTTTTCACTCTTCAAAACAATATTTTTCATTAATTAAAATCTCATATATAAAACCACATATTCATTTATATATATCATTCCTCTATTCTTATACTATATTTCATGTATTTTAGTGACCCAAAAATTACTTATATAATATTATGACATTTTAGATAAATATTAAATAATTTTTATCATAATACACATCGTAGAGACATGAATGTTTAGATTCTATGAATACTCTATTATTACAAAAATTATTTCCAGAAATATATTTAATATATCATATATAAATTCTTCTCACATGTTATCCTATGATACTCATATTAAATAAATTTCTTTTTTTATAACCTAGGGAAATAAAAACATAGTAATATATGAGTTCAAATAATAAATAAGGAAGAACATGGGACACATCAATTCAAAGCTCATTTTTGAATTTATGATATTCATAAAGGTATGAGGACATATTCATGGTACATAATGGTTATTCCCAAATAAGTAAATATTAAATCATGATCCATGGCATAAATCTTTTTCATGACATAATATATATTTCGTCAGATGCAGAGCATCAGATAATCATAGTCTATTAAAACATAACATAGGTCAAAGAATATTTAATAAGAATATAAAATAAATATAAACATATAAATCTAATATAAAATCTACCATAAAAGACATTCATCATATTGTAGTATTTGGATTATGACCTGTGTACCTTATTAGAAATGAGATAAAAACCCGACTACCATCCTAGTCTTAGGATAACCACCTTGTGTAACCTTTTATGCTAATAGAAAAACAAATTCCTAATGAATTGATGTTATTTGAGGGACCCATCAGTAAAATAATAATAAAAAACTCAAATATATTATATAATATAACAAGATCTTTTATCATTCCTTGATAGATTAATTATCCCTTGATAATAAAATGGATTTCTATAAAATATGAGTAAAACAACATCATCATAATCCATATATTGAAAAGAATTGGAAGGTATCAAAAGATTATTTACCTATTAAATAATAACAATCCTTAAAATAAGTTTATATATATGAAAAATATCATTTATTAATGTATTTCAAATACACATCAAAATTTAATAGGGATTTTTTTTTCTATTTTATAACATTAAAAAACTAAAATTCCCATTAAAATAGAAATAGATTTTTCTTTATAAATACTTTGAAACATTTAATGAATGATTAATTATTAAGGAATGATATTATATTATTAAATTTCATTCATACCGTATATGATAAAATAAAAGAGTCGTTTAATACTTTTTTAAGAAATGAAGATCAAGTCATATAAAAAACCATAAAAAATATTATTTTAAATAATTTTTAAATAAATTTAATTGTTGTGAAAATGATCTTTTAAAAATATGTATAAATAGTGAAAATATTTCATAAAAATTCTGAAAAATATGGATATTGACAAAAAATATTCCATACCGAATAGAGGTAATAAATTTTGGATCATCATAAAAATAATTTAATATTTCTAGTAACGAATAGTGGGTAAGGAATGTAATTCCCAAAAAATCAATAAATAAACACAGGGGAAGAAAATATATGTGTTTTAAAAGATAATATCAATTGTTAAATACCATATAATGTTTTACTACACAATCATCATAGTTATTAGTATTCATGAGAGAGAGAATTATATTTATTATCATTTTGTTAAATAAAAAAGGAAATGGTTTTACTAAAACCATTTATCATTTTGTTTTATATAAATGTTATTTTTTTGAAAATATAATATGAATTTTAAAATTCTAATTTAATTTTTGATTTCATCATTTCAAAATTATATCATGATAATTTTTTGAGAAATCCCTCAAAAAATTGATTTTTCAATGAATGGTGAAAGTCAATATTGTTTTTTGAAAATTGTACTTTCTATTAATTATTATATAAAGTTAAAATATTTTTTTGTAATTTTATAAATTAAATTTTTTAAATATATTGAAAATTATGTAATTATTGTTTTGGAAATTAATTATTTTTACTTGAATTTAGTATAAAAAACTTTATATTTAAAAAGTATATTTTTTTATAAAATCCACTTCTTTGTTTTTTTCTAATATATTTTTAAATTAAATTATTATTTTTATATGATTCAAAATATGAAAAATGGATTCCATATTTTTAATAAGTGGGTAATAATTTTATATATAGGTCCCTTTTTTAGTCAATATTAATAGAACATTGAATGTTTTTGTTACAATTGTAGTGGTAAAATCTAGTAATTTATTAAAAAATATAAACATACAAGGAAAAAAAGGATAATAACACTTTAGTTAATTTTATTGGATGATTTAATTTCATCTATAATAATCAAATAATGTTTTATGTGGCCTTTTTCCCATTTCATGTGATTATAATCATTATATAAATTTATTTAAACAAACTACAAAATGTCACACCCATGTTTTTAACATATGAATAACCATGTGATATGTATGGTTATAAATTTTTTTTTGAAATAATTAATATTTATATTTATTATGGTAAATATTTTAAAATTTTTGTGAAAAAATAAATATCAGAAATTCTAACACAATAGTGATGCAATAATTATTCAATTAATGGAAAAATAAAATTAGTGACATTAAAAATATAAAAATTATTATAATGTGGGAGATTTAATGTGATGCATTATTTTTTTAGATATCCGTAAAATTTTAGTGATATGGTGATTAATTATATTATAATTCATTGGATGTATTGACGTTATCAAGAAATGACATAAATGATTGGTTAAAAATTAACATTATTTTCATTTAATGAAAAAAAATATTTTCCAAATGATTTTTTTAATAAATAATAAATTATGAAAAAGTAAAAGTAAATTTTTAATGAAAGAAAAAATATTCAATATATATGTATTTTTTCATTTTATAGTCACATTAGTAAACATTGAATTTTTGAATATTTAAATATGTTCAAATTGTCAAAAGGGTCAATGAAGAGTTAAAAAATATAATTGTAAAAAATATTCAAATCTCTTTTTATTTTATGGGGAAATATAAATTAGAACCAAACTCATTTTATATTTAAAATAAATCATTTTTGGAAAACTATAATTGAAAATTAATCTATATTAATTTAATATTTTGGGAAATTTCTAGATTTCCCATCCCCTCTCTTATAAATGTTAATCCCTTCCTCTCATTACCTAAAACTTAAAAACCCATTATGTTTCACCAATATATACCCATTTCATATCCTAACATCCCTATTTATTTTATAGGGGACTTATTTTGGGTAAAATAACAAACTATGAGGTATTGAGGTGTTAAGAAATGGAGGTTGTTCGAAGAAGATGCGTTGTTCCTCACCAAGTATTTTAGTTTTTCTTATTCTTATATGTCCTTATAATATTCATTAATAATTATAATAAAATTTTAATAGTGTATTACATATACATAGGTGATTTTTTATTAATGGAACAACCTAGTTCCATATTATCGTATATAAATTAGGGGAATTAAACAATCATTCATTTATACAATAGATAACTGCCTCACGAACTAGTGTAATTTACTTTCCATACAGTCTCCCTTGACTGGTTATAATTATGCAATATATATATATATATATATTATTAATGAAATATTTATCATTATTAATATATAATATATAATTTAATTTTTTACCTATCCACACACTGAAAAATGATAACGTCGTTAATGTGTACATGTGGACCACCACCACCATGAAGTGATGTGGATTGTTTTTCATCATCACATCACAGGAATGATATATATAAGTATAAATAAATAAATAATATTATATTTATGTAATGATTGTCATTATGTAAAGATAAAGTGATATTAAACTTATTCCCATAATGATCATTGATAAATCGAAATATTACTCATGCATAAACATGACCTACCATCTACATGATTATAACACATTTCTTTTTTCATAATCATATTTCTTGGTTGGTTTTAAATGTATAATTTTTTTTATAAAAATGATTAAAACTTCATTATTATGACTCTAGATATAATTTTTTAATGTTCTCTTTGACCATAATCAAGATACCAAATCCATTTTGGACCTATAAAATAAATATCATTAAAAACACATGTTTCAATATAATTAATTAATTAATAAAAGACAGAAATGTACAAGATAATATAAAATAAATAGTAAGATCAAAAACATTATTTATGTAAATAATTGACTTAATTTAATTATTTTTAAAGGTAAGTGATATTTGTATAGAGTCATACACATGGTAATGAGACTTTTTTTTAATAATCTACATTTATTGTTTCCCATAAAACATTCATTTTATTCAATATCCACATATTTGAAATCATTTATAGATGTATTTAAATGTAAATAAGTTAATTATATATGATAATTTTTGTTTATTTTCAATTTCATTCATATTTTTTTATAAGGAATATTTTTATATAATGATTTAATGTTATTAACAAAAAATCTCAAAAATGCTATTTTTTTATGTATGCGATGAAATTGTTTTTCCCATTACCAAAAGTTTTATTTTATTATTTCATTAATTTTTAAGGTTCCATGTTTTCCAAAATGAAAAACCATCTTTCCTTGTATTTTTTTTTTAATTTTCAAAAATAGTTTTAAAATGGAATTCATATTTTAATATTGATAAATGATTTATTATTTGTAAACGAAATATTTTGAAAACCGTAATATTCTATGTGTCATGATTATATTATGGTTATTAGGAATTTTTTATGATTAGTGGTTAGTTTTTATATATCTAGGGTGGTTGAGACCGTTATTGTTCTCCATTTCATTTGGTAATGGAATGGATTTAATAGAATAGGTTTCTCATTAGAGATTATGGAAATATATTGTGATAGTTATTACAACTATAATTGTGATGGTTATTTTTATAGTAACTATTATGGTTAAATATTGTATAACTGTTATGGTTAATCAATTTTTAATCAATACTAACAGAAAATTATAACTCATGTCACCTATATGATTTAACTATTCTTGTTATTGGGTTTTATGGATATTGTTTAATTTCACAACATAAAGGAAACAATATTCTACTTTTTATTGTTGACATGTATAATATTGTGAAAATTTAATTATGATTATTTTATTACAGAAAAAAGAACTTATGAATTTTATTTCTTTTAATAAATATAATGAATCTTTTTATGAAAATATGTAGTTTGAGAACATTATTTATTGAGTATGAAAATGTTTTTTTACCTAAATATTTATTTTAAATGAAATTTTTTTATAAATAGTCATAGAATATAATTTCATTCTTTAATTTAATTTCAATTATTCATATTTTTATTCCCTTCTTGTGTTTTATTTTTTTCCATAGGGCTTAAGTATGGGTAAATGAGAGGAGGAAGTCATGTTGAATTTCATAATGATTCTTCTGGGATAGAAATTATATATCATTTTAAATGTTTTATATTATAGAAAAATAGATACTGATTACAATTATAAACAGTATATATCTATATGTGGGGTTTTTATTAAATAGTTATTACCTAACTATAACATGTTGAGTTTTTTAAAACTAATTTTTTATTAAATTAAATTTTTTTGATCAATTTTTTTATACGAAACACCAAGTTAAGCATGCATGACATATAAGACTGAGTTTCGATTCTAATACATAAAACAAAGAGAATATATATAATTATAAGAAATAATAAGTTTTACTTTTATTACAGAAACTGCAATGTTATTTTGGTAGATTTAATTACAAATAAGACCTTCTTTTATTGAACTAAAATATAGTATTAATTTTGTTATTAAAATATTGATATTTTTATCACATACATGTTGGAATATAAGATATGAATAAGATTAAATAAATTTCAAAAATATGGTTTAATAATGTTTATAAAATTATATCTTTGGTTACAAATTAATTATTAATTATAATAAGAACATATTGAATATAAATTATATTTTTTTATGAAAAGCTATTTTTATGAACACAATGGAATTTTATCAAATTAAATTAAATTAATCACTATTAGTGAAAAAAAATTGAGAAATTTATATATTACAAATTCAATAAAAAATTTATAATTTTGAAAATAAGTTTAATAAGCATAAATTAATAAAATATTATTGTTGGAATAAAAGATAATATTTTTTTAAAAGATGGTGTTGTTGTATTTTAATGAAAAACTTATTTTAAAAGTATTTGTTGACTCTATTAATATATTTATATGAATAAATAAATATATTTTTTAATTATTGATACAAATACTTAATTTTGGTGATTTTATAAATATTCTGAAATTTGTTAATTTATTGATGAATAGTGAAATATATTAAATTTTAATTGAAAAATTACAAATCTTATAATTTATATATATATTTAATTGTTTTTATTTCTTTATATAGTATATCTAGAACTATTTTACATATATTTATCCTATTTAGGTCAATATAATTAATTTCACATTAAAATTTCATATAACGAAGTTTTAATCTTTCGAACATTTTCACATATAAAACATGTCATTTCGCCTCATCTATGGGATTAATTTTAAATTAAATTATTCCAGTTCTGTGAATAGAATTTGGAAAAATGTTAATATGATTTTTTTTAATTTATATCATGGTTATTATTATTTTTAAAAAAATAATTATTGAATGAAATTAAAATTGATTACAATGATTCAGGTCAAAATGAGTTTACATAGTGGTTAGACATTAATATTAACAGTGAAAATAAATTATAAAATGTAACAATTATTTTTGAAATATATAGAACATGTACAAAATTTTATAAAAAATGAAATTTATTTGATTCATATGATGTAAGGTAGGCCACTCAAGAGTTTTTAACTTTTAGTTTTAAGATGATTGTGACTCCTCGTGCACTATAAAAGGGAACTCACCCCTTCCCCCCACAATCAGTTATAGACACCATTAAAGGCTTATGTATTATCCAATTATAGAAATATTAATCTTCAAACATCCATAATATCATTCTAGAATGGTCACTCTAGGCATAAATGAAACATAATAAGTCATTTGGTGAAATCCTAAATGAGTTATCTAAAGAAGATATAACGTTTGTCAATGGGATCATTTGTTTTATTTCAATATCCACCACTTAAATTGTTCTTATTCCATGATTATATAATATCATATTTATCCTAAATATACCAAAATGTTATTATGATATAATTAAAACATACAACTTCATGCACTTCTATCAAATGGGATAAAAAATCGTCATTTGTTTGCTTGAGGGACTACCTCCTTTGGAACTCATATCAATCATTTTTCTATTTCCACCATTCAATGTTGTGAAACATTATGTAATAATTTTTAGATTACACATATATATATATATATATTTTATATTTATTCATTATTAATGCTTCTTTAATTTTTATATAACACATACTTTTAGGATTTATATTTTGTTGGAATATGATAACATCATTTGTGGATGTTTTGACTAACACCACCTGAAAGCGAAGTGATCCATTCACATGATATGTGGAAAGTTTAAAGGATGGATTTAAAACAATTATGTGTTATAAATGACCTAATAAATATAAATTAATGAAAATATAAATACATATATATTATTATATTTATATTCTTAATATGATAATAAAATAGAAACAATATACATGTAGACATACGATTTAACATGCCCCTGAACACTGTATAAAATTTCTTATTTATATATTTTAAATATTGTTATAAATAAAAATTTAATGAATATATTTTATATTTATATAATTTTTACTTTTTTAAAAAATGTTATTCATGATCTATATGAGAGGAATAAAATAACAAGTCAAAACATATATGAACAAAGTGGATATTACCCAAAACGTAACATTATCATGGAATCGTTAATAGAATTTTAATATAAAGTCCTAATAAAATATTATATGGTATGATATATGTTGATATGGTTTTATTTTTTATATATAATAAACATAAATTCAAAATAATAGGGTTTTAATCATGTGTGAAGTATGATAAGACTTACGGTTAGGGAACTTCATCAAACATTTTTTTATCTATGATATACATTCCATATTCACCACTCGATTATTTTTTCTGGTATAAATATTTTCATATGTTATTTTATACAATGAATTTAATAATTTTCATTATATTAAATGTTTTACTTAATATTATTCATTTACAGTAATCATGATTCAAAAGATACTCTAGTAGTAGGGGGATTTCTAGTATCACTTTTATTTCTCCAAGTATTATTCTATATTAAAAACTACTTTCTTTTATGATATTTATATAATGCCCATTAATTATTTTTATGTTTGTTATACTTAATGTGATGGTTAATTTAATAGATGTTTTATGATCTATAATTCATGTGATTTATGGTTTAAAAGTTAACAAATAAGAAGAGTAATTTGTCTCAATTTTCTTTTTTGAGACACATGTTATATTATAAATCTACATTATTTTATGAGGTGTATAAAAAAATTTTGACCTGTTAGATCATTAATATATATATTTCCATGCTATATAAACTTCATTTAATGTGAATTTTTTCATGTATATTTGTATTCAAATTTAACAAATTGGTAAGAGATTTTTTCTACAATATCAATCTTAATCAGGATTATTTATGCTGATGATTTTATTGATGAAATATTATGATATATATCTCAATAATTGTCAATAATTGTGTTCTAATTAGGTTAGTAAATATATATAAATGTAATCCTGCCTTTTTTATTTCTGTCATTGTAACATAATTTAATTAAGAATTTATTTTTATGAAAATTCAAAACAATTTTTTTCTTTAGTGGAAAATATTTATTATTCAAAAACAATGTTTTCTAAAAAAAATAATTTTTTCTATATTGATACATTAATATAATTTTCCATAATATGGTTTTAAAAAAAATTATGTTTTAAAATGTCTTTACAATTGTTTCCAAAGAATCCTTTATACGTATTCTTGGTTATTTTAATGGAAAACGTTTTGAAAATGTTTTATCTTTCAAAAAGTGTTTCTGAAAGTGGAAGGTATATTTTACTAATGAACCATTCTAAATTATTTTTTAATATTACTTCATTGGGTTTGTTTTTTTTAAATAATTGTATTTCAAAAAAATTATAAGTATTAAGAAATGATTTTCAGAGAAAGGATATTTACCTTATGTATGTATATAAGTTCCTTAAAAATACTTCTCCATATAAGATTTAATAATTTAATGTAGATTATTATTTAATATGTATATGATACAAGAAAAGCATTATTATAATTTATATTAATTTTTTATTTTTTACATGAAAACATTTTTATTAAACTTTTTTGTATTTTATGATTCCTACCATATAAAATGCCAGGACAACACAATTGTTTCATATCATTTTCTATGGTAAAACGATTATGAAACATTTCAATTATCCATAGGTTATGATATTATTGATTATTTATGATACCCATTTCATGTGATCGATTATGATATGATGTTTATAAAATATTTCTCTTTTTATGGGTCATGTTGTGCTAAATGTTTTGTTATCATATGAATCACATATATATGATTTAATTATGTGTTGGGTAGGATCTTTATATCCCCCCAATGTGTTGGGTAAATATATATGTAATGAGATATACATATATTGAATAGAGAGTGAACCTGGAGTAGTAAAGTTACTTTTCTATAAGATTGTCTTGGGTGTGAACCAAGACAAATAAGATTGTATTGGGAGTGATTATTGACTACTATGATAGTCTTGAGAGAGAGTAGTGAATAATAGGGTGTATTTGGTAGTAAAACCATTTCACAATAAGGAAATTTATGTGAATGGGGATAGCGGTGTGTCCCACTAGGTAGTTGTAGCCCCTAAGAAGTACCCAGATATGTTTTTCAACAAGCCTTGACTTATACAGAATTATTTTGAACTATTATGTATATCTATACAATTTATATGTATTATTCCAATGTTAAACTTTCTTTACTAATATTATAGGATTTATATATAATTCATGTCCTATGAACTCTATATATTTATTTCATGATTTAATATTCTAATCTTGGACATAAAGTGTATAATATTTAAATTTTAGGATCCTAGTTTCATATAATTATGTTCATGTTATTGAATCATATCCCCCGTTTTTAACCTAACTAATCATATGAGATCAACATTTCTTATGTTTCGTTCCCCAAATTGTGAAAAATGGTTTTATGTAAGAGTAATTATGAGGAGGATCATTACAGGGGATGTTGAAGGTATTTTACCAAAACTAGAACATTATGTTCCCAGTTTCCAAATACACTAAACCATTACATTGAATGGAAATTTAATTTTTTAGGGTGATGAATATTCAATCAAATGATGTAATACCAATGTTTTTTAAGCCTGGGTCACTATAATATCTCTAAAAAATTCTAATCATAAAATATATTTTGGAATGTACGAAATGGAGTTCTAATTTAAATTCATTAGTTTGTGTAATGTTAAAGTATATGTCTTTATAGTTGGCATGAGATAATGTTTTAGATAGATTCATAGGATAGTGTGATTTTAATGGAACTCATTTAATATAATTCAAATTATTTTTTAATTTAAATGATATATCATTTTGACATTACCATGTTTCTTTGTATAAACTATGTATGTTTGGAATGTTGTTTTGGCAGAGGAATAGGGATGCTGATGTAAGAAGGAACAAATGGGAAAATATCATTCAGAATTAGAATCATAAAAAGGATGATATTAATAAATAAAAGTTTATTTTTTGAGATGGATCACTTTACATTCATTTTAAATAAGCATGGTATCTATGAAACTAATCATCACGGTCTATAATAAAGGAACATTTTGGTAGTGGAACATACTATGAGATAATACCCACATGTATTTTGTGGATCTTCTAACGTAGTAATATCTGAGTTGTGTATTGAAGATACAGAAAAGATATTTAATGTCATGGGATACTAAAATCATAAAATGATATGTCTTTCTATTTACCATATTTAAGGTGAATCTGGAAAATGGTGGTCAATGATATGGAATATTCTAGAAAGATAAGAAACTGATTTATAATAATGTGAAAAATTTAAGAATATTTTTATTGATAAATAATTACCCAAAGAGGTATGACATAATATTGGAATGAAATTAATGGTATTGAAAAAATGGATAAATATTTAGTGGTCACATATAACGAAAAGGTCACCTGATTGGTAAGGGATATAAATGTTTTTATCCAGGATCATGCTAGTAATATTAATCAGTTATAATTAGGATTGGAGGAAAGATATCAAAGAGAATTGGATTTTCCTTAGTTTAGGAGTCAGGAGAAACGTTAAAGATGTGTTGAAAAGTTGAAAATTCCCTTTAATAATAATAATATATAGTTTTATAAATGGCTAAAAATTAGGTATATGTGGTATGCAAAATAGAACAATGGATAAAAAAATCTAATGGTAAGATAATTATATTTTTAGTTTGTTAGAGTTGTGGTAAGAATAACACTAGGGAATGCCTTATGATATATGTTATGTTCTTTTGATGTGGTAAAATGTCAAATATGTATTGTAATTTTAATGATAAATATCATGGAAGTGGTTGGATGAATTCTGATAAATAGATTTAAAATTTATTTAAATGTTGGGAGAAAGTTCAATATGTACATGAGTGTCTAAATAAGAACCTGAATGAGAGGAAGATGAAAAACAATAATTATTAATTTGTGATGAAATACTTTTCAAATAGTCTAGTAGATATTGGGCCAATAAATGATGTGTAATTAGTTAAATTTTTTATATATTTGGATTATGATAAAGTGTTGTTTGATTAAAGTCCTACACATTCATTATTTTATTGGAAATTTTCTAATATATTAGATGTTTCACCTCCATAAATGATTCCAGAACATTTGGTAAAAATTCATGGTGATATATTAAGGAAAAAATAAATTATAATTTTATTACTATCATTTTATTTGAAGAGACATTACCTGAATAACTTACTATCCTTACACTAGTAGAGTTTTTTTTATTTTTTGTATAAAATATATATATGTTTTACATAATGAGATAGATTGCTGATCTAGTGAGGTAGTTTTCTATTAATAATTTTAGTTTGTATAAATGAATTAACCCATTCCTTTTATAACATATCAAGATGCTGAGAAAATTTTATTGATGTAACTGAACGTTATTTTTTATATATATTTGAGAATAATAGAACTGTTCTAATTAATGATATATCGATAAAAAAATTAAAAATATTGTTTTTTGATAAGTTTCCCATTATTATACAAAATTAAAAACTTAAATTTAAAATTTACTTAGTTCTCAATTCCAGTCAAATTTAAAAACCACAATATCAAATGAATCCAGTAGAACTTCTGGAATTTAAAAACCAGTGGCAGATGTTTTTTTAAATGATTCATTCTTATTAATAACTCACCATGGGGAGATAATATATTATTTCATATAAATAATGATGGATAAATGAGGTATTTCAGTAATTATAGATATTTTAATAACAATACTTATTTGAATAAGTTTTTATTTGCTCATATAAATGACTAGTTTGATAATATCCATGAAGATCAGTATTTTTAAGAGTTTGATTAAGGTATGAGTATCACCAGAAGAATGTGATAGAGGAAACAATTTTAGAAAAGATTTTCAGACTAGATAGAGTTATTATGAGTTAGTGGTTATTCGCTTTGGGTAAAAAAATTCCCATATAAATTTTTGAATCTTATGAATAGAGATATCAACACATATTTGGATAATTTATTTTTATTATTTTATTGACCATACATTGATTCATTAAAAAATAATAAGAATAATGAAAAACATTCTACGAATTTCTCAAAAAAACCTATAGGAAATCATGATTCACAGAATGTTTAGAAAATTTGCTTTTTGGTTACAAAATATATCATTTCTAGGACACATTGTAAAAAAAGAAAACATTACAATTTATTCTACTATAACTGAAGTGATTATTGAATGACCAAGACCTGTACCATTATTGTGATTCATAGTTTTCATGTGTTAGCATGCTATTATTGATGGGTTGTTGAACAAATTTAACAGTTATCTATATCTTTGTATAAGTTAACTCAAAAAGGAGTAAAATTCATATTGATAAAAGAATGTGATCATTGTTTTCAGTAACTAAAAAGAAGATCAAGGAACACTCTTGTTTTGGAGCATCCCTATAGAAATAGTTAATTTCTGATATTCAATGAGGTTTTATTAAATGGATTTCGTTATGTCCTGGTTCAAAATGATTAGATAATTACTTATGATTTGTGACAACTGAAATATAATAATATAAATTATCATACTCTTTAACTAGAGTTATATACGATTTTGTTTCTATAAAAATATGGATATATCATTTATCAGTATAAACTTAAAAAATGTTAAATGATTAGAATAGTGTGAAGCACATATTCAATTTGAATGATTAGAACATGACATAGAGGATATGTATGGAATTGATAAATGATTATAAATAAAATATTAATTATCATCATATAAAAAAATTAATTTATGTAATTTGTGGGAATAATAATGATTCTCTAATGTTGTAACATTTAGAATATTAACCATCACGTAATGATTTGATGACTTTTTTCCTACATGTTATGGGTGCATAATCTTCTTCATATTTTTTCATGTGTCCTTATAAGTTCCTCATTCAGAAATTATTATTCAATATTAGAAGGAAGACTTTTAGTTAAAAGAATGTATAATTGGATCACAAGGGTATGTTTCCTAAATTTAACATTAATAAAAATTGTGTTTTGAGACTATAAAATGGATTACATGTTCCATTTTATTCACATCTAATGGGAGAATTATAGACTAAGGATTATAGTTTTGTATTATTTCTTCGTCTTGATAGTATGGAAATGTATAAATACCATTGGGTGTATTAATAGTGGGAATGAAAAAATATATTGATTACTTTACCATGAACATATTTACGTTTCAATATTTCAATGTATAATGAAAATTACAAAAGGGGATGCTTCATAATTTTACAGTTATAGTGTTCAAATGGGAAAATATACCTATGGATTTCATGGAGGGATTAAAAAAATTTACTAAAGGTCATTATATGACATGAGTTATTATTGATCAAATAAATAAATTTAAAATTTTACTATCTTTCATGATACCCTTTCTTTATATGAAAATTTTTCATCTCTATCTTAAAGATATTGTTTTGGTATATGAAGTTTCTGTTTCTATTATATCTAACCATGATCCTACGTTCACATCAAATTTTATAATTCATTGGGTAATTAATAAAATTTTTGTACAAATTTCATCTTCAATATAATGAAAAATCCATGTGACCAATTGATATCTTGGAATATATTATTTCTAATTATTTAATATATTACCAAGGAATTTTGTATCATCATACATCCTTAGTTTTGTTTTCTTGTAATAAAATTTTTCATTCCATTAGAGAGATGACTGATATTGAGGTATTATAATGTATGTGAAGTAGTAAAACATCATTTTGGGATGAATTAGTTAAAAAATGTTCATATGACTAGACTTTTTAGGGGTAATGGTTTACTAGGGGAAGATAATTCAAAAATATATGAAGGCATATTAGAGCATGGAGATGATATATAGAGTTAATCATATGAAATATTACACTTTCATTTTAGGTGAACATATTTTTTCATAAACTATCTCCATGAAAAAATTTGATTAGTTTTTAAAAAAATGGTATGAAAAGTCAATGGTTCGTTGAACCATATGAAATCCATGAGACAGTTCGATCTATTTTTTACTGAGTGACATTACCAAAATGAGTTTATGAAAGATAAATAATGTTTTTCATTATTATATTTTAATAAAATGTATTCCATATTCATCATATGTTTTGATCCATGAGGATGTTTAGTTAAGAGATATCCTTTATTATGTGGAATATATTATTTAGATTCATGAATCTAGAGAGAATTTTTTTTTTCAAAAATTAATTTCACCATGTTATGGTTTTTTAGAAAATCCATAAAATTGATGAAGAATCGTAGTTTTCTAAAAATGATATAAGGGAATATTATACCCACTTTTTTAATAAGTGACTAAAATTGAAATAAAAAATTCCAAAAATGTGAAAAAATGTTATAACCCATGAAGTGATAGAATAAATAATCTTCATCCTTATTAGTATTCTATTTATTAATAATTAAATTTATTATAAATTATTTAAAATAAAAATAGATATTTTTATTAAATACTTTTATTATATCTATTTATTGAAAAGTTTATATTTTAAATTATATAATATTAATTTTTTTTATAAATTATTTTCATTTTTGAATTCATCATGTCAAAATTATTATATGATAAACTAGTGATAATTATTTTGAATGATTTATTTTTCAAAAAATCATTAAAAATACTGATTTTATTGAAAATGTATTTTATTTTAAAATATTAATGAAATAAAATTATATTTTGGTTTAGTAAGATAATGATATTCATTTCTTATATTGAAAATGATCCAATTTTTATTTTTTAAATGAAATTTTTTTGGAAGTACTGATTTTGATTGTGTTTTATGAGTTTAAATTTAAATTAAAAGTTTTGCATATATGGTTAATTTTTTAAAAAAATGGATTCTACATTTATAATTTTTTAATTTAAATATTTAAAATAGTTATATATTGTTTCAACATGATTATAAAAATTATTAATTTTAGTTACCACAATAAAGGGTTAACGAGGTAATTTAAGTTCAAACGTGAA
This sequence comes from Viscum album, assembly GCA_963277665.1. NCBI lineage: Eukaryota > Viridiplantae > Streptophyta > Magnoliopsida > Santalales > Viscaceae > Viscum > Viscum album. The sequence goes on along the minus strand of OY728130.1, from coordinate 2,013,881,210 downwards.
TGAAAAAGACAATAAAATGTCTCTAAAACTATCCTTAATTAAATTTGATTAGTTAATTTGAACTATAATCATAAAATATACGGTTTTATGGAATTATTATACTTGAATATTATTATAACCTTTATAGTAATTTATTCAAGTAAAAGTGAAAAATTTCACACTCTTTTTTTAATGACTATAAGACTTATAACATAGCAATACAACTTTATTTTTTCAGTTGTAAATATCACACTGAAATATATGTTTTATCTTCATAATGGAAATATTATATTAATTTTTATTAAATAAATAATTTTCTTAAATTCTTACATGATGTTGACACAATAATTATTCAATTAAGGGGAAAATGAAATAAGTTCTATTTTGAATATTAAAATTAATTTGTTTTTAATTCTTTAATATGATAAATTTTTTTACATAATGATAAAATGTTTGGGATATTATAATTTATTATATTAAAATTATTTGAATTTCATATTTTTATAAAAAAATAAATGTAAATTAATAGCTCTAAAAATGATAATATATATATATATTATGAAAATAATATTTTATTAAATTATATAAATTAATAAAAATATTAAATTTAGAAACAATAATGGTATGTAGTTATTTATATTTTACATGGTATATTTATCGGTTATTTTTTATTTTAATTTAACATTATTTACCATTAATATGTTGAAAATTATAATACTAAAGTAATTGTCAAAGGGGTTAGCTAAGGGTAAAAAACAAATGATATGGTCATAGCATAGCCAGATAGAATATAATTTCTATTTTATGAGCATATTTAAATACAAAATAATCCTATTTTATGAATAAATCAGTTTGGGGCCTTTCAAGAGTTGAAAATTAATTTATATTAATTTAATATTTTAAAAAATTACTTGAGTGGCCCTCCCCACAATTATAAAACAACATTTATTGTTCAATTTACTTAATACTTCAAAATACATTTGGATTGTGAATGATTTACCCAAATGACTTTCCAAAATCATTCCCCATGTTGTAGAGCCTTATTTAGGGAATAATCCAACCATAATGGTCTTAATGAGTTATATAAAAGAGGTTGTATAATGTAGTGGAACAATTCATAACTGAGGATTTCTATTTTATTTCTTATTACACATCCTTAAAATTTTCATTATCAATGATTATATTATAAAATAAGTGTATTTTATATTCTTATGTGTTGTTATTTTTATTTCCCAACCAATATTTATCCCCTCTTTCATCATATGGGAAAGAAAACTATAATTTGTGTGTATGATGGATTACCACATCACAAATTGATGTAATTAATTTTTCGTAACCATCTTTAATGTTTGTTTATAATGATGGATATAATATAAATTTATGATATAAATGACATATGAATCATTCTGATGACTTAATATTTCATTTACATCCATACCATTCTGTTCATTGAAAAATGATAAAGGCGTTCATATGTATTCATGGACTACCAACTCCACAAAGTGATGTGATTCATATTTCATAACCATATAAAATTTATAATACATATTTGTATAATTAAAGAATTATAAGATATTTATGATATTATTGTCATTATGGAAACATAAAAGCAATGATATCCACCCATCGTCTTCGTGATTTTAATGATGTTCATTTTTTATAAAAATAGTTCATGTTTGGTTTTAAAAGAATAAATTTTTAAAGAAATTTATAATTATATTAAGATTATTATTCTAGATAAGATGGAATAATTACCAATTTGACCATAGTGAACTTTTTAAATGCATTTTAGATTTAAAAAAATATCTTCAAAAAACCCAATGTACATTTAATTAATAAAATAAATAAATATAAGAAGGTAATATATAAAATAAAATGAATAGTAAACATGAAAAGGGTTCCTAATCACCTATATAATTAAAAACAATTTATTATTTCTATATTTTAAGAACAAACATGTTGGCACAGTCTGAAGTTATGACACTTTGTTTATAAAAACCATAATTTGAGGATTCCAATAAAAAAATATTTTCTTTCATATCAATATTTTTTAAATTAGTTTATTCTTTTATTTATATGGAAATATGTAAATAATTAAGTAATCATCTTATTTATTTTTAAATTATTTTAATGGTTTTCAAAATTATTATTTCTATGTACTTTTTTCATTATTTAATACAAGACAAACAAAGTGTTTTCTTATAACATATACTGTGAAAACTACTTTTCCAAGAATCATAAGATGTATTTGATGTTTGTATTACATTTTAATAATCCATGAATCTTTTAGAGAAGAACAGTAATTCCATATATTTTTGTTATTTTCAATAAGGGTTTTAACAAGAATTGATATTTCATAATCTAGAATTTTTTCTTATGTATAAGAGAAATATTTTTGAAAATGAATGCTTTTATGTGTAATGATTATATCATTTTTCTTACGTATTATTTATATTGATGGCTAGTTCTTTAATAGACCAATGGTATGTGAGCTCGTTATATCACTCTAATACATTGGCTAAATAGATAAATTTATATTATTATAATTCTCTTAAGAGATTATTTGAATATACTAAATTTTTTATTTCAAGTATAACTATGATGGATTTTTCAAGTGTTGTGGTAATGGTTACTGAATATATAACCATGATGGTTATTACATGTTTATATTTGAGTGATTATAAATTGATGCATCAAGTTACATACATGATTTTAAAAAAATTATATGGGGTTATATGAAAATATTATGATTTACCTATGCAAAGGAATGTATATTATACATTTTATGGTTGGAGGTTATAACATTATAAAAAACATTTATGGGTTTTTCTTGATTTCAAAAAAGATTTATATGTTTTTTTATTTGAGGATTTACTATAAAATATTTTAAAAAATATTTTGGTAGAGAAGGGTATTTTTAGGGTAATAAAATGTTTATTTTGAGCCCAATGATTATTTTAAAAAAATGATTTGTAAGTATTATTAGACTAACAACTAAGTTCATTCTTTTTATATCCCACAAAGTGTTTTTTTTCTTGTCTAATGTTTTAAAATATTATTCAAAGGGATTCTGGATCATTATTTGAAATGAAAATGTAATATTTAAAGTCATGATGAATTTTCCTGAATAGAAAACATGTCTTATTTTTAAAGTGTTATATTATAAAAAATGAATAATAGTTAGAAGTGTCCACATTATATATATATGGGTCTATAAATTTTGAGAAATGACCTAAATCGATAAAAATATAATCCAAAAATAACGTTTATAATGTAATTAGGTAAATTATAGTTTAAAGTTACTTTAATTAAATATTCTAATGGATGAGTCCTTATAATCCTATAGATTCCTACATTAGAAATTTGACATATACAATCTTAAAAAGGAGTTAGATATTACCATAATCCCAAAACTCATGTACTGACTTTATCAAAAAATATATTTAAAAAATATATAATAAATTTATATTTAAAATATATATATTCCAAAAATATATTCACTATTATATTTTAATATATTATTCCCTTATAATTTATAGTGAACTATTTATTAACAATTATTTATTAAAATCCATATATGATTGTTAACTAATAAATTTACTATAAAAGTTTTAGTTTGACGACAGTGAAACATTGCACATTTTTTAATATTTAAATAGCTATATAATATTAATCATCAAATAATTATTATATATTTTTTTATTATATTTACATTTATGTCATTTATTATATAGAAGTGGTGAGAAATTAATAACATTTCATTGTGGTGTATATTTTCTATATACACACACAAACGATAATTTAACTTCTTAAAGAAAGAAATAAAATAATGATAAATAATAAAATATATTTCCAAAATCATTATAAAAAAATAAATAACATATATATTTAATAAAACTATCCCCATTAGCAGCCATTATTACAGAGAATGATAAAGGAATCACATCGCTTCACAGAGATGATATTCCAAATATACATATGACCGGTATTATTATTTTTCAAAGGATTAAAAGGTAATAATATAAATAATATTTTATCAATAAATAATATTAATTACGTCACAAAAATCATATCTGTACATTAAATCCATATGAGGTAAAATCTATTGTGTATATGATGAAAATTAAAATGATCCCTTCATTTAGATTGCAGTTTGTATATATACATGAGTGCTGTTTTTATTTTACTTTTATTAAAGAGGATATAGAAAATCACTGGAATATTAACTTAATAATATTTACTTATATATAATATACATATGTAATCTTGTTAATATAATTATATAATTTGTGTATGAGGATAGGAAAGAAACAAACATGAAATAGATTAGTAAATATTATTATTACTCTTCAGGTAACTTCCTTTATCTTACACGTTAAGAATTTATGAGCTGGTATAATCATGTGAAATGGAAATATAGGATGTGGGGAGAAAATAATGGAGTGAAATTTTTTATATAATTTAAAAACTATAGTGGTCAAGTAGCATGTGTAAGTGATAAGAGTATGCCTTCTTTTAAATGTTATGTGGGTGGAATACTTATAGATACTTGAAATTTGATTATATAATATTTCACTTACTCAAGAATGAAATCTAAAAATAATTATAGATTCTAATAAAAGAAGGTTATAGAAATCCAATTATTTTTAGAAATGTTTTGGGGTTTTTTTAACCCTCGTCTCTTAGTTTACTTCCCTTTTAGCCATTTTAACATGCACAACAGTAATAATATTTTTACCTTGGTAACTATTAAGAATGAGTAAAACCTAAATTGAACTTATTAAATAATATTATTTCTTTTGATTCAAAATAGAAAATTCATTTTGAAATATTTAATTATTATAACATGAAAAAATTAATTTTCATATCTTCACACAAAAACATAAAATACCTTTTTTATAGAAAATGAATTTTGAATCATAAAAATGATTTTATTCAAAATACAAGCACAGTAAAGAAAATGAACTGAATTGTTAATTTATTTTAATGATTATACTATCTTGAAAATTCATTAGAATAATTCATCAATAGTTATTAATTAAATTTATCTTGATAAAATACACTGCGCCAAATAAAAATAGATTTCTAAAAAATCACTTTTTACAATCAAATAATTTTATCATCACATATATAAAATTAATATTAAATTCATAAAATATAATTCCTATGGTTATATAAATTTTTTTTATATTTCATCATATAATATAAGTGATATATATATTTTTTATTTACATAATAGTGGATAATATATTTCTTTAAAAAATTTGGTTTTTCATGATTTTATTCTTATCACTTAAATTTGTGTACTTATTTCTTAATGATTAAAAAATTATTTTTCAATAATGAATAATTTTATAAATTTTATATTTAATTTAGTTATACCTATTAATACCGACAAATCCAATGGATAAACAATAATAGACACATTTAAAAATAATTTATTTATTATAGTGTAGTTTATCTACATTCTATATCATGTCTATTAAATCCTACTGAATATATCATTGTTTAAATATATGGTGCTACATTATACCACCTTATTATAATGTCTCCCCTTAAATTATAGTACTCCTATATAAATAATGAGGAAAATTCTACCTCATTACATCCTTATGGTCTAACGTAGCTTTATCAATCATATCGTTTCTCCACACAACCATGAAAAGATGAGATTTCTTTTTTCATAGAACATATCTCTTTGACAAAAAATCTCCACCAGTTTCTCCAAAAAATAAATATCATTTTCTAATGGTTGAAACATTTATTTCAATACAAGTGAAGGATCATGTTTGTATATCCTCAAAATAGATACATGTAACACATCATTGACTTATGATAGGTTCTATGGAAGATCCAAGTGATAAGTTAACATCAAAATATGATACATAATCATAAAAGAAATAATATTTATAGGGTTTCACTTACCCTTATTTATAAATGTCACTAATTATTCCAAGGATACATTTGATGGAATACCTTATCAAAAACTTTGAATTTTCGAACAATTGTATGATTTTTAATTAAAATTTTATATCTACATTGATTTTTTTTATGTAATTTTGAATGGATATAATGTTCCATTTCATTTACATAGATATAATAGATCCAAAAATATTTCATTATTGAACTTCTTCACAACAATTTGGTGTTCCATGCTTCCCACCACAAATGGATTCATAATATATTATTTTAATTCTGATGTGAGAGTAGTTACTATAATAAAATATGACTACTGGATGTTTTTGATCCCAAAAACCTTTTAAATCCATATATAAATGTCTCAATATTTATTATAGTGTTTGAATGATCCTACTATAATGTCCATTTATATGAGGATGATATATAAAACTAATGTTCAATTATGTATTCTAATCTTACTGAAAACATATCCAACACAACAAGTAAAACATAAAACCTTGATTAGAAACAATATAATGTAGAAAAATATACAAATTTAAAACATACATAATGATTGATTGAATGAATTGAAGGCCTATTTTTTTTTTGGAAAAATACCCTATTAAGGGTAATGGGGAAAAATGAACACTTCAAAGATATAAGGACAATAAAATAAATACGAAAAATAAGTAGGTTTCTGCCTAGGACAGAACTACATAGAAGAACCCCTTCATAGCATCAATTTTGTAAAGGGACGCCTCCAATAGAGCATGGATGCACAATAAGCTATCCCATGAAAAAATTGCACTAGCCCGGTACCTATAGTAATGACATACCATCTCAATCATCTAAATAAAAAAATCTATGCACAATAAAGATGATCAGATCTATCTTCATCTAAAGATAATCTATGTACACTATCTAGATTTCCTATAAAGAAGAAAACATGAGACCCTGACACCACCAACAACGACCATCCTAGTAGAATCCCACCATACTCCATGATAAACCCTCCAACCACCGTCATACTAGCCTAGAATACCTTCCAGAAATCCTGAGATCATACCATCATCCCTAAGGACGAGATATCCAAACATCCTACCGAGGGAACGACACTGATGAGGGGAGCTGAGTCATCATGAACTAGAAATGCCACTCAAGGCATGGATCTGCTCCAATCTGACCCCAAATGAACTATCACAAGGTTACAAAGTATGAAAATCATAATTTGAAGACAATAAACATGAAAAATAAGAAGAACCAGTGACAAGATACCTCAAAAAATACAATATTCACAGCCAATCAATGATATCCTGAATCAGTAGATAAATCTAGAATCACCAAAACTAAAAACCTGTAAAAATACACAGAATCTGAAGCCCAATGCCTCCCCCTCCAGAACAGTAGAACTGTCATCAGCCCACACATGAACCCTATGTATGCGTGGCAGGTCATGATGGACTCACCAATGCAGATCCACTAACTAAACTGAAATCTAAGATGCCCTGAACTAAGACCGTGTAGATCCACGTTGTCAACATCATGGTGGGACAAATGAATGGTACCCCCGTCCCTGTATCTGTCACTCCAAGGCATGAGAAAATTCCAGGAACATAAGTTAGAGACCAATCCCACAATATGTAGACACACCCCACGGATGCCAAACCACATCCACGATGAGCCGAGGATAGATGCAGCCACGAGTCGATATAGAATGGTGGGGGAATTGGAAGAGAAATCACTGGGAAGCCATAGCCACCATAGAATCATGAAGAGTTTCTGCTCAGAGGCTCAATAACCGTACTTAATGTATATCGTTGAAATATGATCAAGAGTGAAATATTATATAATATAAAAAATGAGATGAATTTATTAGGTAATTTACTATTATATATGTTTAGTTATGGACATTTGATGTCTTCAAGATTCCATTTATGAAATATATAGATATGTTTTCCAACAACCATTATTGTTTGTGTAATGGTTATAACATCCTTTTATACTCATTATATTCTTCCCCAACATATGGAAATATCTGCAACTGATGTACAAACTCAAAAATATCCATTTTTATGCTGTTCTACTATAGATATTCTTTGAGATATATATACATCATTGTTATTATAAATTGAATAAATAATGATCAGTTATTTGCTTCATTTAATAGCTCATTAATTAATTTTAGATATATTGGGACACATACTGTAACGTCCTGACCCGGATGACAATAAACGAGTGCTCTGAGACGGTTCGACACAAGGCCCCAAGCACGCCTCCTCGTACGCTAGAAGGTGTCGAATAGCAGCGATGGCCTAGCGTGTGATAGTGGGCAGACTATGACATCATACCAGAGTAATGAAATAGTGAAAATGACTATGTATCATACACAGCGGAAAGTAAATAGAGTGCAGAAGAAATAAAACACTGAACTAAAACAAGATATAATGGTAAAATGCTGTAAAATCCCAGCAGCTATGCAATTCAATACAAAAATAGTTACGCAATGGGTCGACCATACAGATACAAGTACAAAAGAAACTGAAAATAAATGTATAGGTATCTGCTACTAACTCCATACCAACCCACGTACTTGATCTCTAGACACTGTTAAGCTTCATCTACCCAATCAGTAGAACAACTCGACCAGCTTCACTCGATCATGAAACATTGGTCCTCCACCCTATCCACCATGCAACTCATTATAAACCTAAAAAACAGACATAAGGTCTACAAATACACTGAGGTGCACGTACAAGGGTGAGAAATAATCTCAGTAGGGAAACCTGACAAGAATCCTATAACTGTGATGCTATGTGTATGTAACAACAATGTGCTTAGCATAACTGGAACACCACAAAGCATGTAAACCAAATGTACAACCACAGTCAAACATTGGGTTTGTAATCAATATCAATTGGGAAAGTGCCATCATGGATGTCCAAATCTATATATGTACACATGTATAGTCCCATACCTATACACATATACATAAATATGTATATTCATTATTATGTGGTTCAAATAAAAAGAAACAAAATCAGCATTCGATCCTTGGGACTATAATCCTGATCTCATGAATATACTTTTCAAGGGCATCAAGTTAGACCTCATGCCACTCATGTTGTGTATCAATAAGTCGATCTCTGGGTCCAAACTTCCATTGAAATATACCTGATTTGTCAAACGTTGGAATTATATATTTGAGTATGATAATAAAAAAAGTAAACCTATAGGAACTACTCACAACCTAACCCCTCTAGTATAACCAATCAAACACAAACAACCATCTGAGAAGTACTCACAGTATATCCCCTCTGGCCCAGCTTTAGCAAAGACTCTCTGAGGAAGCACTCACTGTCAATTCCACCGGTAGTCTCTTATTGGTAGCTAAAAGACACTCTAGTGAAGCACTCAATGTCCAATTCCCACAATGACCCACATTTAGAAACTATAGAAACTCTGAGGGAGAACTCAATGTCCATCCCCTCTATGGTCTCACAATGTAAAAGTAATTAGACACTCTGGAGAAGCCCTCAACGTCCATTACCCCAATAGTCTACTACACCATGTTCTCACGAACCTATGTACATCAATCGTTTACAATAATATATGGCAGCCAAAGTAAACCTCAAGAACTACTTGGATAAAAGTCTACAATATATCACAATATTTCAGATAAAATCACTCCATACTAACAACACAAGGTATGAAAAATAAGTAGCCTAACATGTAAAGCTAGACAACATGGTCAAATCAATACAAATAGGGGAAACACATCTGTAAGATGGAAAATTACCCTATTCACAAACAAACACCTTTACTCAGGCATAAAAGGCATAGTAGGCAACCCAAAAAAATGAAATACGCTTTGCATAAGGACCAACATTCACCAACCTGGAAGCACCTCTGGTAACCACTACAACATCATCAAACCTAGTTAGATATAAGCATACAATTGATGGTGGCCTGAACACCCAACCCAACAATAAATCCATAACCCCATGATATTACTAGTTTTTCTTGGGTTCAAGGTTACACACGATTACAATCTCTACTGAAACCCAATGTAACAACTCAGGGTCGATCAAAGAATAGACACCCGCTGGCTCCTTCAAATGAAACACTGAAGGGGCTTCATACTCAGGATCCTATAGGTAAAAATGAGCAAATACATCCTATATGAGATCCTTAGTGATTATTAAGGGAGGAAATCTACATAGAATCCTCAAATGAAGGGAAAATATAGGCACTTCATAACATGGGTCCAATAAAAAATGAACAATAGAGGGATCCTACATGGGACTCCCTATATCTACACACATGTAAAGGCATCCCTCTAGGGATCCTTGTAAGTATCCGGTCTCATAGCCTCATAGGACAGAAGGGAATTTATCACAAGAAGAACATGATCAAAATTATAGTTCAAATTAGATATCTCATAGCTCATTCCATCTCAAAAGTCTCAACTTGGTTGGTTTGAACACCAAACTTATCAGCCACACTATGTCTTACTGTCAGGTGACAAATCAACCCAATAACTGGAGGAAGAACCTATCCATTTAGATAGAACCCCACAAAACTCCATTTATATGAACTATAGATGAAAAATAATTCCACTATTGTGATATATGTGCAAAAACTCTTAGAATGTACTACTTACACGCCCAATTATAACTTATAGGGCATAAGTTATCCCAAAAATCCTAAAATGAAGTAGTACATGGCCAGGACACATGGACAAACCCATGGGGTCGACCTGTGTAATAGTACATGACATTTAATTTACTGTACATGGAATTTACAATTCACAAAAATTCACTCCGTGTGTATATATACCTGATCACATGCCCATGTGCCACTACACGGCGTGTACTTATAGTACATGGCGTGTACTCCTTAAAAACCATTATCATGTGTCTTGTTTCACATGGTTGGTCACACGAAATCCACTAAATGGTGTGTAATCAATGTACATAGCTTTTATTTTAGAAATCATTGTCTTCCCCGAATGGGAATAACCCATAGAATGTTCCCCTAGATCAGAAGCTGTGTATACTGGGCTTTCCGATGGAAAATCCCTCAAAACGCCTGAAACGCCCGTTTTCACCCCCAAAACAATTTATCTCGTCATAAGAGGCCACAAGAAAAAAATATAAGGCTTTAAAGACATAAAACAGCAGGTTTACATGGGATCTATGGTGAAATCATAAATGACCTTACCTTCGGGTGGAAACTGCCAAAGCTTCGCTTGATTTCACTCCCACAGTTGCTGCACGCCGACTCAGCACATCGAGAGCTTTGAATTTATAACCCTATTGCCTCCCAAAGTTATCGATTTCTAAAACTCCAATTATCTCCAAAAGACATCACCATTGATGATGTGTAGGGTGCATGATCACGTAGGGGGAGGAAATAAGAAAAGGATGAAAAGAAACGAAAATGAAATGAAGAAAAAGGGGCACGAACCGGCCCTAGCGCCCGACATGTCTTTATACCTTCCCAAGGCTAAACTCCCCATTCCGGACACAACAACACAGAAGAAATATCAATACGAATCTATTTTAAAAGGTTATTGTCGAATGAAACAACACGAATAATTTAATATTTAATTTAAAAATATTAAATTTTAAATATTTATCTAAACTTTTAACAACTCAGATTTCCTCCAAACACTTTTCCTAGGGTAAAATACTTATTCCAGGAACAACAGAGTTGTCAAAATAATTATCTGAGATCATCTAGTATGGGAAAGTGAGCATTTTACCTCTCACGAGCTTCCAACAGCAAAAAATCTAATTTCTGCTCAAAATGAAAGTCTAGAAAAACATGGGTTCTTACACATACCTATTTATTGGTTCTGATCATTCCATTATGGTTAGGGATAATATCTAGATCAATCCCTATACTCTTTTTCATCTACACATATTCTAATTACACATCTTTAATATATATAGATAGAAAAGTGAACATTAAACTGATAAACACTGGATTATTACCCCTTGCGTATTATTTTAATGTCAGTCCAATTAAAATATATTAATATTGGATCTATTTCAATCATCATCATGGACACACAATCATGCTCCATTCGATAGAGATTATAATTTATTTTGTGCTCCATCAGAGGGAGGTGATGTATTAAGTAGTAATAATCATTAATCATATCTAAACTTATCTTATTTCACATATTTAAATATGTAAATGGAATTAAATATTTTTTATCAATATATATATCACTCCTATAACAATATTGATACTTAATTCCTATTTTAATGGAAACAATTTACCAACTCCTACTCCAAATAATGAGTATGATAATATTTCTTTGGAATGTTCAATTATCACAAGGCACATGATATCAACATTTCGTTCCTTATAAGAACAAATCTTGTTCCCTTCTTCAATGTAACATTATATTTATCAAATACTTCTCCAATACAATGTATTATAAGAATATGGAACCATGTCCTTTGAATTTTTCATGAATTTAATCTATCCAAATCAACTTAGTCCCCTACCTTTTCAAAATTTTTATCAGATTTGATAACCGTAAGAAAAGTTTTATGAGGCTTATATTGGATCCCTGAAACCCAATAAAACTATGAGTTTAGATCGCCATGGTTGGTCTAGGATATTGTTTAATATGTTTCATCTTGTAATTATCCAATGATATACCTCACATTTCATCAGAAACCCCACGACTTATATATTAATTAGCTTAAAATTTGACTTTATAAATTTGGCATGCATTTTATCTATGTTTATGGTATTCAATAAAATCCTCAAATAATAATATTTCTCTTATTTTCTCTTTGAATATATATGAATATAATCTATAAATAATAATAAAAACCGAGGTAGATTATATATAATCTATATATTCACTAGATCTATTAATGTTTCCTAGGATTTTTTCAGTCTGAAAAAATTATTATAAATTCAAAATGACCATAAATTATAAAAAAAATTATATATAATATATCCTTTTCCTTAACCGTAATTTGATGATATCTTAAAAACATGGTATTTTTTTGAAAAGTTTTTCACTTGGAAGAATTTATCAAATAAGTCATCATTACATGTTAATGGATACTTGTTCATGATAGTTAATATGAATAGTCTTTTAAAATAAATAAAAATAATCCCTAAACAATATATTTTATAACAAAAATAAATGGTTCACCCTTTAGTGATGAACAAGGGTGCATGACACCCTTTTTATGATTCCCATAGTGCTGATTCTTTAATTGCTTCATTCTACATAGATTATTTTATATAACTAATAAAGTAGGTATGAGATCTATTAAAAACCCAACATAAATGTTAATGGGAATAATAGGAAGATCCTTTAAAAACACCTCAATATATTTTCTTACAATAGCCATATATGCAATGTCCAGTTTCTCAAACAAAATATAAGATAAATACCAATCACGAATAAGATGTTGGACCCAAATAATCGAAGTAATTTACATTGGAAGTTTATATTTATAATAATTAAATATTTAATTACATAATGTGATTTGGAATATAAAATTTTACTTCCCTTAATTACAAATTTATGTTGGTGGTATGTAGAGTGGTCCAATTTATGAAAAACATCTCTTCAAAATAGACTGCTGGGAGAATATAATGATTCAAAATGAGAAAATTCCCAAAACATTTTTATAGAGGATATATATAATTTAGATGAAACCATCACACCCTTACAATTTTTCCAAAATAATTCAATATATAACTATTTATGTTGTCACATAATACTCATATAAAATTATTTTTATATAAAAGTGTTGGTAGAACATGAATCAAATAATGAATTGTTGGTTCTAGAGTAGATAATAAGTTTACCATTCTATATTTCATTATTATGTCACAAATAAAAGGTTGTGATTCATAATAACTCTATTTAGCAATTATCTTATGTGGTTAATAATTCAAATAACCATTATTAACCATTGATTTCATAGGAATTTTGGAATAATTAACATACTATTTGTAATTTTAGTATTGAAGTATGGTTTTTGAGGTCTATTGAGATTTGTATCCATTCATTTCATCATCTAACATCCTTAATTATTTTTCAAATTCATGTACTTGATAAACTTATCTTATATAATCGAATCATTTACCTATCCCATGAAGATCATTTCCACCATGCTTAATTTTTCATTTTTTCATTAAAATTTATTAATGTTATTCCCTCGAAGGGTTTTATTAGTAGAATTTACTAAAAAATTTATATACCGCTTATAATCCATAAAACCACTAGAATAAAGAATGTTTATACTCTCTATTTAAACATTGTGATAAAATTGATATATTTTTTCATAGCTATCATTGATTTTTATAGACATTGAGTTTTGGATACATGGTATTAAACAACTATAATATAAATCAACATTTTATTAATGGTCATTTATAAAACATGAAGGGTACCTTTAATGTATTGTGATATTTTCCAAATAAGTAAAAAGGGGTTCATCAACAATATTTTTATGTCACAAAAATAATTTTTTCAAATAACATGAAAATAATTTATTGAAATATTTATTTTAAAATACCTTCTAAAACTCATCGTATTCCATATTATCAATTTATACATATTTCATTTTATTCATAATAAGAGTTCACCATTAATCAGCATCACTATCCTAATGATACATAACTAAAATAATTTTTTATGATCTGATCAATTTATAAGTGGTATTATTCCTTCCATTATATTGATATATTTATCAAAACTAAACTTTTCATAATATCCACTAAAGAAAGGTGGATGTTTCCATATAAAAAGCTCAATGGGTGGAGTTCTTCTGTTCTCTGGTCATTTGGACGTTTATCAAATTTCAGGATATAATTTATAGCTTGAGTTATTTTTATGAGAATAAGCACAACATTCCATATCCCTTATCATAATTAATTTGGTTTTTCATGAGGGAATTCATTTTATTTGTGGTAACTTTAATTATTCACATGATTTTACATCTTTATAACCATTAATTAAAAAAATCTTAGTGTGAGAATCAATAATAAATAATTTGAGTTAAAAATCATATAATTATGTAATTAATTCCTAATATTTCATTGTTTATGACACCTTATTATCAACCTATGATATTTTATGTTCATTTTATATAACTTTCATTTTATCATAGGTTGTATTAGGTTTTATCCTCTCATTCACAATCTACAAACATTACTAATACCTATTTTCTATGAAGTAAACCCAATCATTTCAAACATAATATTACATAATCTAAGATGAATATTCAATAAATCTCATTATAATATATTTCCAAGAACTGTAAATCTCTAGTGTCTTGGAATACTAGGTACCTAATTATATTATTTTATAAAATTTATTCAATATTTTAACAAATATTATTCTCATATGATACCATTCTAGACCCATTAGACATAATACCCTTCATCATTATATGGAATGATGTAAACATAATATAGAGTGAGATCAAATTATATGTATGGGTAAATATAAGAGTTATTAAATCAAATTTAATTAGTTAAAAAAGAGGTTCACATGAGTATGTGAATTTATTCATTCTATATGTAGGTTATACCAAAATTTATAAATCTCAAATCATGAGTTATCTCATTATGTTTTGTAATAATAAAAAGAAATAAGTCCTCAATTGTGGATGCATCGAACAATTATGATCCATGATATCATAACATATGTATTATAATATGGAATTAGAATATGGAAGAAACATAAAAATATAAAACATATATTAAGGTAACCCACAAATACATTCATGAAATTATACGTCGGGGTTACTATAATAACCCATGATTTTCAGGCATAGATATTAAGGAATTTTAATGAACATTAATTACATTACACAAATATATGCCTTATGATTGTTAAGGTATATTGAATTTGGAAACATTGAAAAAAAATTAATTCATAAGAGTTATAAACCATCTTCAACATAGTTATTTATGAAAAAATCATTCTTAGACATATTCCATGTAATTACTATTATCATAACTTGGTGAAATGAATGGTAAAGTAGGGTTAGATCAGATACTCAATAATGGTAAATAAGGTAAATACATAAAAAACATGATTATAATCATATTAAAACATGATCATAACATATTAAAATCATAAAATTCATATCAATCAGAAAAAATCTTATGTCATGAAATATATCGTAGAAGTTCGTAAGACATAAATCATACAGAAATCAAAGAACAAGAGTCAAGAGATCATAACATTGACATATGAAATATAATTTTGGAATACAAATAAACATAGAAAATAAATTATATTTTAGTTATAGTTCACTTCCATGAATTTGATATTGGATTTGTTTTACACCCAAAACCATAATATAAGTCATGGTTTACTCTCATGAATATCATATTTGAAAAAGTCCATTACTGGATTATGTTTACTCCATATTATTGTCCATTTTATCTCATTATATTTGAATCATTAACCAATGAAATAATGGATGATATATCACCCACAAATCACATAATGAAAATCATAAAAATTTATACCACAAGATCCTAAACAATTCATATTATTACACAGAACTAAATGAAATTGGTTTCATAAGAATTGAATCACATCATAACCTATATATAAGAAATGGGATTCATATACATTTCATTGTAGCATAACCCATGGATGTGAAATTGTTTTCATAAAAATATCCTCATCATAAGCACAAACTATATTGATATATAATAAGGATATAATAACAAGATCATATACCTAGAAGAACTTAAGAAAAACAATTTTTTTGTCATTGATGAATATAAATTTCCTTAAAAATAATTAGATCATCATTCATAAAAATATTATCTATATTACAGAAACCATTATTTAAAATAGAAAATCGTCCAAAATATTAAACATAACTATTTATTTGAAAATTTTATAGTAAAATTATAATACAATCATGAAAAAATTGATTGGTAATGAATAAGAAATATATTGTTAATGTCATACACATTAAAACAACGATTCCATTACCAATTTTTTATAACAGTTATAATCAACTCATTAAGAAAAAGATAAATATATTTCATTTATTTTTTTTGAAATGAAAAATAAGGTTATAACATATTTTAGATAATAAAAGGATAATTATGAAGTTATTTTCATTTTTTTAAACATGGATATGGATGAAATATCATATCCGACCAAAGATAGAAAAAAATACTTAAAAACAAACTTTTGAAATATTGATTAAATAAAGAGTTAAAAATGAAGGAAAAATATGTTTTTTCGTGGAATAAACCTAAATTCTAAATTTCATGAGTTTTTTGGGATATGGATCATAATATTTCATCTTTAAAAGAATAGACATAATCAATTCTGATAAACAATTATATTGGATCATAAAGACTTACCACATTGGTACACATTAATTGTATTCCCGAAGACAAAATAGAATTAAATGAATCCTAAAATATCATGATAACAAAAAAATTAATGATATTAAATGTCATAGGTTCTATATATACACCTTATAAATGAATATATGTTCATATTATAATGGATGTCCCAAAGAAAAAAAAATTGATACAAAAATCCCCTAAATAAAATCTCAACATCCTTCATACACATTAAAAAATAGTCTATAATAAATATATTTTTATTATAAATTAAATTAAGAACCATAATCTTATGTAAAGTACTGTATATAATTTACTTATGAATTTTTATTACCTTTTATTCAACAATTCTTTCTTAAAATCATGTTTCAGTTAATAACTTTTTCAATTTTCATATATATTTTCATTTGATATTTTTGATCCTTTTACATGGATCATGTTTCCATAATCACCAGAATATTAAACATGATATAAGTAAAATTTATTTTAATTATATATATATAGAGTAATGCACTAAATTTTGATAGAGAAAACATGTTATACAATTCATGTAGATGGTAATTCATTCATGCACATGAATTTTGATTCCATTTTTTATATGCATTGATAGAAAGGAAATTATGAAAACAATTTATGTAACATATATGACACATATTAATTTGTTATATACCTTATTATGTTCCATGTAAATTATTAGTCTTAAATGAATCACATTTCATCATGAGTCGTTAGTCCTCCATTGAAATGAATTACTTTATCAAATATTCAATGGATAACATAGAAAGAATGAATATGATATATTTATTTAGAATAATTTCTAATATTTAATTAAAATAATATTAAAACATATAATTAATCATTATTATCTTCCATGTGAATTATAAGTTAAAAACGAATCAAATCACTTCTCTAGACGATAATCCCCCATACAAATGAGTGACATTATGGTATTCCCTACAGAATGTAAATTCAGAAGGTATACGTGAAATTATAATTTAAAAAGTTTAAATATATCATTAATAAAATATATTATATTTATTTATAATATTATATCCCACCATATGAAATGGGGATAAAAAATGAAATATGTTGGTTCACAAGGCGGTTTTCCACCAAACATGTGATAAATAGTTTTGCTTCTCATTTTAGGAAAGAGGAGAAGGTTTTTTGTAGTTAAATTAACTGAAAAAAATATCTAAATGGTAAATACACTAATTTTATTATATAAAAAGGTTTAATTTTAAATTAATGAGTTACATAGAGAAGTAAAATAAAATTTCATTGTTTAAAACATTATCCTATTTTTGGATTAACTATTTTGGTTTTAACTAAAAAATTTTTAGATAATATTTAGGATTAAATAATGGATTATTGGATTAGATATAGGATGTATAGATTATATTTGGCTAGGAATATTCCAAATAAATTTGTTTTGGAAGTTTTAATAAAAGGGGATACTATGTTGCCTTTTATAACCATGGTAGAAGACACACACTAATTTAATGAAATGATAATAGTTTACCAACATTTTTACCATTCCAAAAAATTCCAAAATATGTAATTATAGAACCTAAAATGGGATAAGTATAAAATATGGAATTTAAAAGGAATATTCAAAATTATATAGGTCATTTATCCCTTTTTATTTTAATTAAACCTACATTAAACCCATTTTAATTATAAGTGTGATATATATTTTTTATTATTTCAATTTTTTTCCAAAATATAATTTCACATAATTATATATTATTAAATAAATTTATTCAAAATATTAAATTAATTTTTTTTAATTTAATTAATATAAAATGAAAATTTTAATTTAAAATTGAAAATAAAAATATGTTGAAATAGCAATTTTTCAAAGAGAAATGATTTAATAGTTTAATAAATTTCTATATCAAAACATAATATCAACTTGATTACAATTATATATATTTTTAATTATATTATAATTCAAATATGTTACTTTTAAAACAATTTTAAAACAAATATTAACCTGAAATGTCATTAAATGATAAGATAGTTTTCAATAAAAAAAGAATTTCTCAATATTCATCAAAAAATAATCTTTTCCAAAAGGACAAAAAAATTCCCCATAATATAATATTAACTTGTTTATTAAATAAATATGTTCATTTTTTCAATTAAAATTTTTAAATATTCAAAATTAATTTATATTATTTTTTTCACAAAAAGTTATATTTATTTTTTTAAAAAATATAACTTATCAAAAAAAAAATTATGCATTTACTAAAAATTATGCAAATTTTTTTCAAATATTTTTTATTTATATAAAACCACTATACATAATATATAAAAATAGTTTTTTTATTCTTTCATCTGAGTTTAACAGCTTGTTCATAACATCCTTCTTAAATAGTAACAAAAATAGTATAATGGGGGTCATTATACTCTATTCTTCTTATAACACATTCTTTTAGAAAATCTAAATATATATTTTTTTAAAATTATAAAAATACTTGGGTGTTAATTTATACCCCCTTAAAATGAATTTCAACCACAAAATTACATCACTTCTGAAAAAACAACCGAGGATACCTATACCATATTTCAACCTCTAGTTCTCACATAACATCCCCAAAATTAGGGTTTCACCACAAAACATTGACCATGTTACTGGTCTTGTATCATAGAAAATTCTATCTAGGATATAGAATCATGACTAGTATTTCCTCATAAGAGGGATCCTTCTCCAGTAATACAATCTCTTGGTCTAGTACATGTGGAAGGATAGATAATTACATCCTAATGAGAAATATATCAAACACATCATAGAATTTTGAGGAATTTGGTGGAAAACTAATCTATTGGATACCATAAATATATATAAATTAATTTTAATGGGACTTATATGCTGAGGAAAATGATTTCCATTATTAAAAAATATTATTATCTTATTCCATTTATAAATTCATAGAAAATACTTATCACCAACATAAGTTTTCTTATAACTTTGATGATTATCAGCAAAACGTTTATATTAGATTTATTTCTCCCCAATGTTTTGTTGAATATATCTAACCTTATTTAAAATTTCTTCCTCTATTTAATGTCCCAATATATTTATTTCTCCAACATAATTAATCACATTGGATGTGTAAGTTTCTTTTTATAGAGAACTTCATATGGAGACATCTGAATACTCATTCAGAAACTAATGTGATATAAAAAAAGTATAGGTAAGTGTTTATCCTAAAAAACATTTGAAATACAGTGAAAAAGATCTCAAAATAACCTATAGGGTTTGAATTTTTCTCTAAGACTAACCACCTCTCTAAGAATGATACACAATGATGAATCTCAACTCTGTATGAAGTGCATGTTGAATACTTCTATAAATAATTTAAAAAAACCTCAAATATTGATAAGACATGACAGAATTTGGTACACTATGAATCCATAGCATTTCAATAATGTATATTATAGAAATATGATTGAAATAGTAATATTCTCTCATAACGATTAAGTGTGATGGCTTTGTAAGGATCTTAACTATAACCTATATTCTATTGTCCCCTTTTGACATTTTGTTGAGTCTGATGACTAAATATAAGGTGATATTTTCTCATTTCTACAATATTATGGTTAAGGGATTTAAAATCCACTTAAATTTTTTCTCTCATCCATATCTTATAAGAATACCAAGTATCGAGATACAAACCCTTCTATATATTTATTCATGAAATCCCACCAAATAATTATTTCAAATCATAAAACATCTTCATATTTTTGTGGTGAACTGAGAATGATAAAAAATAAACCTCCTCTAAAAAACCCTTCATGTATGGTAAGGGTGGAACAAATGAACAATTCCTGAACCCGAACATTATATCAAAATCATGGTTAAACTCAAGAAGATTTCACAATTTCTTCACCTATTTCATATCATCATTCTGTGCATCATTAATATTTATTAGGATAAATGGTTTAAAATTATGTTGATAAATACATAATTTCACCCCTTCCATATCGATTTCATATCCATCTATTCAAAATCAAAAAATACAAGATATATTGTGATCCTTGTCATGGATAAGCTTTTAATAACAGCCAAATTATGTAATAATAACATTTTTTTAAATTGTGTGTGTATTTTGAAAAACTAAGTGTAGAAGGTAATATCACATCCCATGAATTCATAATATTTTTCCCATTTTAAATAAATTCAATATATTCTATAGATTGTAGTGAACACAATACTAATTTATCATGAATTGCAAAAATCAGTAACCTTCTTCAATAGCTTGTGTTATACAGATGATTAGTTTTTACCAAATAATATTAATATTATTATCTAAAATTAAATTTATCACATATCCATTAAATTTTATGTTATTAATATAATAACTGTTATATGAAAATATATGTTTGAATTCATTAGTAACCAATTAATTAGAATTGAAAATAAAAAATAATTCAATATAAAGGAAATGTTTTAATATAAAACAATGTTTATGCACCCAAATGAGTTTTATCATAATAAATTAAATTAATTTATATTAGTTTTTATCATAATGATATTTATAGATATATAGAAAATAAATTTTTTATACATTCATCCAAAATATTTTAAAGGCATACGATTAAAACATGTCAAATTTTAATAATAAAAATTGGTATTTGTATAAATACAAATTTTATGCCTTTTAAATGTGGAGATGTTTAAAACCAAAATATAGAAAAATTTAAAATTTAAATTCAAAAAATAATTTTCATATTTGATAGTTTAGGTTTAAATTTATCACAATGATAATTTTTTGTAATTAT
Source organism: Viscum album (assembly GCA_963277665.1). Classification (NCBI taxonomy): domain Eukaryota; kingdom Viridiplantae; phylum Streptophyta; class Magnoliopsida; order Santalales; family Viscaceae; genus Viscum; species Viscum album. The sequence continues at coordinate 2,013,859,175 of OY728130.1, read as the reverse complement.
TTGAAAAGTTTCATTTTTTGGTTAATTGTGAAAAATAATAGATTTTAATTTCAAACTACCTTTTCATATAAATAATTTATACTATTAAATTATATATTTAATATGTTTTAAATTTAATATATATATCATAGATATATTAATACAATTTAATTCATTTTAATTTTTGTATATTAAATATAGATATAAACACTTAGTAAACCGTTGAACATTTTCACATTAAAACTACACTTTCTCGTTCTGTAAATCAGATTAATTTTAAATTATATTTAGTCACTTATGTGAATTTAATTGGTGAAAATGGATTAAATATTTTCAGTAATATTAATTTATATTTTATAATAAATTAAACCAATTTTTTTAACAATGTTATTAGTTAAAAAAGTTACAAATAAAAAAATATGAACAAAAGAAAAACGAGTCTACCATGGCACTACAAATTAAACATATGTGACCAAATGACATAGAAAATTGTCCAAAAATCATTAAATGACCATATTTGTCCCCTATATCATATATTATATATTTATTTCCATTATTATATGAACATTAAATGGATTAAACATGGTTTGAATTATCTCATCACAAATATTTCAAGAGTGTCACTCCATCTAATATAAAAGGATAGAACTTAATCTTCTCTCTTCACACCATAAAACCACATTGGTTTGAAAATCCATGAAAAAATAAATGAAAAAATATCACCCCTCATTTTATAATAATTATATTTATAAAATGGAATTTATTTAATGGATTTGGTGAAAACATATAAAGGTTACCTGAAAAAGAAGTAATGTTATTTTGAAATCATGATTATTTTACATCATTATACACCAACATAAATTACTTTTATACTATAATTATATAAGATAAAAATTATATTAAATATAAAAATAAGATTTTCTATTATGTTTAGAACATAAAAATACACACACTTCCATCAAATGTATAACAAAATCATCATTCATGAGTATAATGGACTACCGCCTCGCTAACCGATGGCATTCGTTCTTATATTACCACAATTTAGTTTCTCTAGTAATTATATATTTATAGATTGTGTATAATATTTAGGATATTTATTATTTACTTCATTTTTAATTAATATATAACCCAAGAATTCATTAATAATGTTTATTGAAATACTACATTGTCTCTTGTGTATATGGTGGAGCATAGCCTCACGAAGCATTGTGATTCATTTACTGATTATATAGAAGATATTAAAGATTATTTTAACAAAAATTTGTTATATATATTTAATAAGAATAATAATTTAATTATAATATATGTATAATTAAATTTTCATTTTTTCAACTTGATGAGAAAATGGAAACAAAGTTCATGTTTGTGTATAGACTACAATACCCATGGATGGTTTACTTCATTTACTGTTAACAAATTTTATATAATATAGTAAATACATATAGAGTGAATATATACGGTATTTAAATCGTGTTTTATATTATGGATATGATTAAATCATGATCATTGATTGAGGACAAAAATATAATAAGTAAAAACATGCTCGAAAAACAAGGCCATTAACAAGTGAACCAATAAAAATATCAAAATATTATTGACAATTAGGTGATAAAATATGACAAAAAATCATATATGATATCATAAATATTAATATGTTTTTGGTATAAGTTAATAAAATATTTTAAACCAATATTCTATAGGTTAAATATACTATGACTAATAGGACTACACAAGTTACGTGATTTAGTGTCAATTTTATTTCATTAAGAAATATTATAATGTTATGCACCTAGATTAATTAATATTATGTATATAAATTGTATTTTATATAAAATATAAATAATAATACATTATTCAAGGTATTTTATGTTTTTATTTGGATTATTTTTTATAAGGGGATTTGAATTAAAATTTACCATACTGTAACAAATTCTATAACTCAATTTTTCTTCATTGGATTATTTTATATCATTATTGTTGTTAATATTATTAGATTATGTATTTACTAAATTATGAATACATATTGTTTTATTTACACTTTTTTATGTGTATCTATAGTTGATATTGAAAATTTATTAGTTTTTGTATTCTCACATCAACATTATGATCATTATAATGTTTTTCTTCACTGTCACATTGTATTTAGGATTGATTACAGATGAATTTCCAATGAGGAAATTATTTGATAACTATTTAACAATACCTTTAATTTTATTATCCTATGGTTATTAATTAATGGTTTTTTTTGAAATTGCATGATTATTATAGCCATTGGTATATTTTTTTAATAATGTTTTAAAGAAAACCCGACTTTATTTCAATATTAAATTGGAAATTTGATTTCTTCCAAAAACATGTCTCATAAAAATGGTTTAAAAAATTATTTTATCCTTTTTTAAATAATTTTTTTCCTTTTTAAATTTTTTTAATATAATTCTTCTTGTAACTTTCCAAACATGTTACTTTTTTTATTATTTTTATCATGAAAAAGTAATTTTATATGCGACAATTACAGAATTACCTGATGATATGAACATGACATATATGAAGCTTACATTTTAATCTTACAAGGTTATATTTAAGAAAAATGACATTAAATGTTTTTTTGTAGGACAATAATATTCATGTTTTTTTCAAAATTAAAAAATTTATTTTCCTCAAAAATTGTTTAAAATGATATTTTCTTTGAATTTCTATTAATCAATGTCAAAAACCCTTTACCCTTACTCAAATGGGTATATATTGTAATGATATAATCTTTATTGTTTCGATGGATGGTTTATGACCAGTTTTATTTGGGATGTACTATTTTGATACTCTTTACATTTCTTCTGATGGTCTATGAATTTTTTTATTCATTGGGGAATGTATTTAAATATTTCATGAGACGCAATAGATTTAGGTTAGGATGAAGAATTAAACATTTATTGTATGTCTTGGATAGAACCCTCAACAGGATTATATGTATTGGAATTAATCCTCAATGGTATGATTTTGATATCTATCATTATACATTCCATAATTAAGTTTTTTGTTTTTGATATTCATTACCATTATTTAAAAAATTAGAATATCCATCGTTATGTTTTTTCCTCATGTGAATATTTATATAAAATTATTTGATAACATTTTATTCTTACTATATAATGATCAAGGCATTAATTTATTGGAATCTGTTCACATTATTTTTTATCTATTTGGATTATGACTTATTTAATCATATATTACTCTATAAACATACCCTTAACAATAATTTGATCTCACACTTATTTTTTCAAAGATTTCATGATGTATTTTGTGATATATATATATAGGGATACATTTTAGTGAATAGTTTAATTACCAATAACATTCCTAGTGTATTTTATTTTTTATATTGTAATGTATATTTCACTTATGTATTTAGTTCCCCAAAAATACTAAACTATGTGGTCCGTTTAATCACTATTTTAAAGTATCTTATTAAAATGTAATTGTTATATGTACTATTTCCTGGCTAATGGGGAATGAGATACTACAAATCTAGAATGATCCTTTCAACTCAAAACATTACCCTCCTTGTTTTCTATCTTAGTGTGGTAATGTATTAATCAGTCATAACATTTAATAAGATCTAACAACATATTCTATTGAAATTTAAACTACTTATATTTGAATATATAATTTAATAGTTTTTTATTTGTATATATATCACACATTTCCATACAACAAACATTCCTCTATATCATTAATATATAAATTGCCATAGCTAACTCAAAATCATGGTTGGATAATTTTTCTCATGATCTATTAATTACTATAAAGGAAAATATATATCTATGTAATTTTATATAAGAACTCATCTCAATCCTATATGGGATGAATAAGTTAATATTATAAATATTTCTCTACTATAGGGTAATGGAAAAACAAGTGTGATGAACTATCTTCTCTATGGTTCCATTCAAATTTCATGACATTCGTCTATCTAATGGAACCGAGTTCTATTATGTGTTAACATAGTATGTTTATTATATATGAATAATAAATTATCTAAAAACAAGTTATAATATATATCCAATCCAAGAAAAATTCAGATCATAGTCACTATGGTTGGTATGGTCCAATATTCAATAGCCTTCATCATTGGCAAATTTACCAATATAAACTTTTTGATATTATTTTTCCAAAATATGAATGTTTTGAGGAATTTTTTTTGTAAATTATTCATTGAACATATCCGTCCTTTAGGTCCTCATAATTGTTCTCAAGTAACCTTCATGCTCTTCCATTCTCGTTGAATGATATGAATATCTTCTATTAAGACTACCAAAAACTAGTTAAGGTAAACTAAATACTCTACTAATTAAATAAATGATAAAAATAGTGGAATTATTAAGACTAAATGAATAAAATAATATAATCATAGTATTCATTAGTTTTATATAATTATTTCTTGGGTATGTCCTCCTTCACGGCCCATGATTTATGATATCCAAAATGAATGTCAATCATAGAAAATTAGTGATCACAACATAGTTTCTCAAATATGAAACAAATATCATGTAAATGATACATGCTCTTGATTTTTATATTTTTAGACCCATTATAGTCAAATAAAAGTCACATTCATACATATTTCTTATTGGTAATGAGAATGGATCACCCTATTATGGCCCATGATTTTCATACTTTGATATTATATCCTTTTAAAATAATTTTGATTACATTATACAAACACTTGATTGAGGAGCATATTTATTTTGTGAAATTGGAATCATCTAACATAATATTCTTAATTCATGAACGACCATCAATGTATCCCATACAAATCATACCCTTTAGTACTCCTCTTTAAAACCATTCATCACAACCTGGTAAAATGAAACATAATAAAGGGTGTGGTCATATTATCATTAAGTGTAAACAGTATATATATGTAACCATAATATAAACATGATTTTTTAAAACAAGAGAATAAAATTTTAAAAACATTCCTTATATATCAAATATTATTATCTCATATCCTTGAATAAATATTATATGGTCATAAGAATTGAATCATAAAGAAATAAAAGAACATGATCTATTAGAACATAATATTGGAATAGTGAAATGAATTGTTTGCATAAAATCCATCTTATAAAATTGTGAACATTTATAAATAGAGAAAACATCACTCACTAAGTCAAGACCATGAAAATATCCTTGTCCATAAACCTATGGACATACAACTAGGTACATGAATAACTTTATGGACATGAATGATATGTCCTCAAATAACTTTATAGACTTGTAACATAAGTCCACAAATAATAATTTGAACATGTTATCAGGTTCCTAACTAACATTAATCACATGTAATGATATTCATGCATAAAATTGTAAACATGTGAACAGGTTCTCGCATAACATATTTACTCATGAGTTAAACATATTTACCTGATGTGTTGGAGGGAGATATGGGTCCCACCCATAACATATCGAATATTAGACACATGTGTCCCACAAGATCATTAAATATTCATCATATCAGAACCCATTAAATATAATGGGTTCTAAAAACATTTCATCATATCATAATCTTGGAAAATAGATAGTTTTCATAATCATTTCATTATCCCATCATGCCATAACCCATAGAAAAAGAAGGGAGTTTCATAATAATTTTATCATGTTATAATACGTGGAATAGAAATGGGTTTCATTGAAATATTATCATGATTAAACATTTTGAGAAAGAATAAAAATGGTATTCATATTTCATATCCTATAAAAATCTTAACATGCATATATTTATATAATCTGATAGGGATAATAGATTCCAAAAAACACTTTAACAATTTCGTAATGAAAATATATTTTCCTTACAAATGATTTTTTGAACAATAAAATATTATGAATATAATTTATTTGAAAATAAAATTTGATGTATATAAAATAATATTTAAAAATAATTTAATAATTTTCTGGAGGATAATATAATTTCAATTTTGAAAAAAGACTCTGATGATAGGAACACATTTTGAAAATTGTTTTAGATGACCTGGTTTGCAATGTAAAAGTGTTTTCGATCGAATAGAAGATTATTCTTAAAAACATTACTTTTAAACATATGAGTTCTTGAAGAGAGGGGAATGAATGTAAAATATTTATTCTCATCACAATAATAGAGGATAATAAATTCATTAATTTCTTGATATATGGATCATTATATTTTATCATTTCAAATATATCCATAAACAATCTTGATAAATGATGTGATTATAACATAAAATCATCCCCACAATGGTATCATAAAATTGTAATAAAAGATGAATAAAATTAAATGAAAATTAGAATATAATAAATATAAATTAATTCATTATACTACATCTTCAAGGGGTTTTATATACACATTATGAAATAATATTGGTGCATAATAAGGAATAGGTCTCAAAGAAGGGAAATTGTGACAAAAATAATTTACATATTTATTAATCTTATAAATCATAATCCCTAATAAATCATAACATAAAATTAAACATTAAATATCATGAATGTAATGATATTAATGATATTATATTTCAATTGGATATAATATAAACCACACAATATAAATGAGTGTTGAATTTTTGTATGTCTCCTAGAAATAAAAGAGACTAGAAATCACTTACCATATTGATAATATTGAAAATATGAATCCCATTAAGAAGGGACATGAAAATTGATATTTCAATAAAACATATTTATGGATAATAATCCAAAAATACATATATGGGAATTATAAACACTATAGAAAAGAAACATGTAGTGAATAATACAATTGTCTCATAGAGAATAAAAGTGAGATAAAAATCCCTTAGAATATGTATTGACTCTTGTCGTACATGTTTATAACACTTATATAATAAATATATTTTTATTATACTTAAATTATAGAATTTTAATTATATATAACCTAACATATGTGATTTTCTTTTGACATTTTTACATATTTATTAATAATTCATAGAAAATGTTATATTTCAATTAATAATTACTTTGATTTTTTTATATGATTCGATTTGATATTTTTAATTCCTAAATATCTTAACTTGGTTCCATAATATCCATTATAAAAAAATTATATTAATATTATATATATAAACTATATAAATATATTTATTTTAATCCATAATATTATGTGAGATAAAATGAAATACACTGTCTATTAAGATGATATGACGTAATGACATATGAACATTCATACATTTTCACAGGGGATCAAAATAAATAACGGTAAATTATATATTATCATTATAGAATAATTTTAATTTAATATATATCACATCTTTTTATTACAAAAATAATTAATACCTTCCTTTGAAATCCTGAATGAATAACATTGCTTTCTGAGGTGGTATACATCCGTACACACGAGTATTGTTATCTTAATCCAAAAAATAAAAATTGTTAATGAATTCATGATATAATAATTAAAATTAATAATGATGAAATAAATATAATATAGACAATAAATTAATGATTATATATAATGTTGAGAGGTGGTAATGAAAAAATAATGGACACCGGTTCATGAGGTGGTAATCCCCCGTACATATGAATGATTAGTTCATTACTCATTTTTGGAAGTGAACATGGTTATAGATAATGAAAATAAGATAAATAAGAACAAAATATTTAATATTTTTTTGTTATAATATCATCATGAAAAAATAAAAATTTATGGAGTTTGAGGAACAAATTAAATAAAAATTCTCATTAATTAACGTTTCCTCTTCTTCGGGTATCTTCCATAAGATTTTACTAAATTCCAAACCTGGTCCGATTTGTGTCCAACATAATGTATATATAATGATATTAAGGGATTTTTTATGTGATTTGGGAATTTATTTTTTATACGAAATGGGATTTATTATCTAACGAGGATAGAAAAAGTATATGTCATTTATAAGTGAGGTGAGTGGCATAGTTGTAATATTTTTGAAGGAGTGAATTTTACCCATGTTTTTATGATAATAGGATCCAATAATATAATAATATCTATAATATAAGGTATAAAGTTGACATAGTTCAATAAAAAGATATTTTCAATTAAAATTTAGAATTTTTCACAAAACATCAAAAAATAATTTTTTATAAAAATCCAAAAAACTCAACATAAGATAAATTTTTAATTTTTATTTTAAAAAATAATTCTTAAATTATAAAATTAATTTGAAAATTTTCTGGATAATTTATATTAAAATAAATCTCACAAATGTGAAATAATATGTTTTTAGAAAAAATCCTTTTGAACTGAATTTTGATTTATTCTTCTCTATTATATTAAAAACACATTATATGATATTAATAAATTTATTGAATATATAATATATAAATTTCATTAAAATAATTTAACCAAAATTATTTTCTTTGATTAATTGAGGTATAATGTTTTTCATAAAAATAACCAAAATATTATTTCTGTTATTTTCAAATAGATTTTATTTTAAATTTTTAATTATTATTTCACTAAATAATTCACAATTTATATTTGAAATTTAATTAATACTATTCATAAGAACTATTAAAATTTTTAGGTGATAACAATCATATTAAATAATAATATTTTCATAATATAACATGTTTCATTTAAATAGAGTTCTGCGTGTAATGTAATCTTAGCTTAGTGTTGTTTGCAACAAAATCTAAACATTGTGTTGATTATAACATAAGATAACCATATTTGTGACTTTAATTAAATATATACTCAATATTTCATGTAACAAGAAATATCATAAATAATAAATTCCTTTGAATAAAGTATTTCACAATGTCTTAGGGTGTTACATTGTTCACCTTAAAATTAATTTCGACTTTAAATTTTTTTTTCGGTAGTAAAAGTATTAACGTTGGAAAAATTTCATTATAAAACCAATATGTTATAAATGAAAAATTAACCAATAAAAAATTTTATTGGGAAATGTAATGTTTTCCCAACAAAACTCATAGCTTGGTTTCCTCATAGGAGAACATATGTTGGAAATGAATATTTTTACACGGATGAAAAGCCTAAATATTTTTATAATATCATAATGACATCTCATCCAGAAAAGAGGGTGATTGGGGAATTTTTGTGATGATAAAACCATATACCGAGGATGCATAAAAATGGAATTTATATCATCAAAAAACAATGATACTGAGACAAAATGTTATTTGAAGATCCTTTTAGTAATTTCGATGAATTTTCACAAGAAGAATAAATTACATGATTTTATTCTATTTCATAATCTTAATACAACCATTGGGTTGGGAATTCAAAAATTTACACTTCATTTTTATACTACATGAAAAGATGGTGAATTTTTATTCCTTAATCACTAACAAATCAGATGATCTATTGATAGAATGATAATTCATTATATATTTCTTTAGTTTCCTTCACACCAAAATATATAGTAATGGTAATCCAATGTTCATAAATCATAACATGGATAAATATAAAATTTATCTCTAAAATCTAAATCAAATTTCAAAAAAACACATTCCATAAATTGTTAACCTTATGACCCTTCCAAGTGATTACAATATAAAAAAATATAAAAAATGACTCCAAATTTTCAAAATGATCTTATCATAAATCCCCAAAATAATATGAGATATTTATTAGTCTTCACCTACTAAACATGAAAAAATATTCATCATGTATTCTATTAAAACATAATTTATTATAAAAATTTATTTTAAACATAAAATATTCATCACTACTCACAAGAATAATATTATTGGATATAATAAAATAATAAAAAAAAATTGTAAATTATATCAGTGATATTGTTAATTTTTTTTCCACAAAACAATAGTCATTTATAAAGAAATTATTACTATTTTATTTATAGAATAAAAGTAAATAATCACTTTATAAAAATATCAATTTCTCAAGATTTGGAATATATTAATTATTTTCTTCAAAATAAATCCTTTTTATTAAATCACTTTTCCAATTCATCATCATTAAACATTTGAATTAAAATACTTAATGAAAAAAATTTATATTACAATGCATATATATTTCAAGGTTCATATAACATAATCATTGAATTATAATACATAAATACTTCATGTACCTCACATACTTTAAAATAGTAAATACGATTCATCATATTATTCTTTAATACCTCATTCTTTCCACATTTCAAATGTAGTCTCTTCATCATCATCAATATTATGATTACACATACAAATATTTTGATATTCATCCTGATATACCCTCTTAGTATATATATTTGAATGATTCACCTATCTTCCACATTTAATTCATTAAATAGTTGATGATATTTTAGGGGTACCATTATTTACATCCATTTCATTAACTAAACTTTTCACATTACCTTTGTATTTAACTTCTATGATTCATTATTTTGTACTATCAAAACATATTTTTATTTCTCTAGAACATCCATATGGTTATTTTGACAACATTCTTATTCAAATAGAAAACATAATGTTATTTGTTCCACGGTGTCCTCTACATGAAATCCTATAATAGTATTTTTATCTCTTATTTGGTGAGTCTGGGAGTTGGTTAATGTACAGGTTGGTAATCATTATCCATGATAAATGATTAGGCATAATAAAAAATTCCTTATATCCAACCACCATCCCATTTAGATTCTCATTAGAATTTTTTTTCTCACATTCAACATTAACCAAGTGATTTTTGGCTCCCACAATTTACTAAATCTAAAAAATAGTTCTAGAAACATCAATCATAATGGAAAACCACATAAGTAAGAAACAAATAACCTAAAAGATATCCAAATCATGACACCTTATTTTTAATCATTTAAACGTTAGTTTATTCGTATATAATGCATATTCATCATCTATTTAAATAATTCATTATGGTTTATAAATAATTTGATAATTTACAATGAAAATCCCCTAAGAGACTCAAGGAAAGTGCGAAATAATGCCCATTTCAAAGTACCATGTGATGATTGAGTCTATCTCAATCAATGTATTGTATATTTACTACCCATGGGTGAATTTTCCCCAGAGACACATCTCATTTTTGAATTCATTCTTGGATATAATTACATGGAAACCCAAATCTATATAATTTTCCAAAATTCCAACACAGTTTTCAACATGTTTAATATTCCTTATATTTATATTAATATATATCAATTGAAATATCCTTAGAAATATGCATTGGGATCTAACTAAGGTTCCCTAATCCTATTTTTCATAAGTTAACTAAACATTTCTTCTGAAACAAACTATTATCACCTTGTATTTTCATACATTGAAATTACTTCTTTTAGAAGAATTTTCATTACATTATGAAAATACATTCTTGAGGACCTTATTAGTTTTTTGACTTTGGAAACATGGAACAAAATATTATTAATTCATGAATGATTTTAAATTTATACCATAATGATACACCCCTTTTTAACTCTTAGTTAAAACATGTCTTTATAACCTTGGGAAAATAACATAAAAAGGGTTGTTCAATATACTACATATGATTATACAAGGGGGATATGAAAGAATATAATGAACATAAGTGTTTCAAAACATTATCATAACATTTTAAAACCATAACCTTCATATCAATTTTAATAATACATAGTCATGTAATATAAATTAAAAGGTCATAAGAAGTGATTGATTTTGAAATAATGGATCATGAACCATGAGAGTATAAAATTGTCATAAAGCATATATATTTTGTATAAATATCAGATTTTAACTTTATAAAAATTTTTAAATAGAGAAATATTTATTCACTTTGTTATGGACATGAAATCATGTCCACGTATAGCCATATAGACATTCAACTAGGTCAATTAACATCATTATGTACTTGAAAGAAAGGTCCACACAAACAATTATGGACATGAAAGATAGTTCCACACTTAAAATTGTGAAATTTTAATCAGGTTCACTCATAAAATTATGAAAATTTAATCATGTTCACACAAATTTTTTTTACTCAAGTGTAATCTATATTTACCTAATTCATTAGAAAGAGATATTGGTCACACATGTCACATAATGAAAATAATATATATGTTCGCAACAAGTTCAAAAAACATTCATAATGTCATATCCCATTATATAAAATGGATTTCATAAGTATTTCATCATATCATAACTTTAGAAAAATAAATTTCTTTTGTAATCAGTTAATCATTTCATAATATAATATCCAACAAATAAGGAAGCATTTTTCATAATAATTTTATCAATGTATAATCCGTAGAGGATAAATGGGTTTCACGAATATCTTGTCATAATAAACCATTATGAGGAAGAAAAAGAATGGTATCCTGGGTTCATATCCTTAAAAATCATATGTTACATTAATGTATATCATATAATGTGGGAAAATATTTTAAAACAACACTTTAGGTAACATATTGAGATTTTGTGAAATGTGTTTTTCGAATTAATTAAATCTTTTTGATATTTTTCATTTTACCCAATGATAAATATAGTTTTTTATATAAAAGAACTATGTATATCTTGATTTTCACATAACACACTATTAATCATTCAAAAAAACAATTAGATTAGATTTTGATACACAAAACACAATTTATATCTTTTGTTACACGTAATGTTGATTTTGTTGGGTATCATGCGTTACACGTAGGACCTAGTTTTATAAAACTATATCTTAATATTATTATTATTTCTAAAATATTATTATTTTTATCACTTAGACATTATTATTTTTGTTATGAATAATAAATTATTCAAAAATGATATTAAATTTAACCCTTGGGTTCTCAATTAGCTAGAAATTAATGCAAAACTATTGGGAAATAAAGAATTTCATTTTCCAAGAAATCTAATTTTATACGTAAAAATATAATTTTATCATAATAAATTTAAAAAAACTATTGATGATTGTTTTTACTATATTATATATTCGAATAAATATGTGTACAGTCTTCCAATATATATTATTGGAATAATATAAGAAAAAATACTACATTATTTATGAAAGATATATTTTTCAAAAAGTAAATTTTTTGTCCTTTTAATAGAAACTGCATTTTAAATATGATTAAAAAACATTGATAATTTTTTTATGAAAAATATAAGCATAATTTTGGAAAATTTCATATCAAAATTTACTATGGGTGATTTTTTGTCATTTTAATGAGAAGATTCATTTATTGATGAATATTGAAGAACACTGGATTTTAATACAAAAATATATTTTAATCCAATGTGTTTATATGGTTAAATTATATATGTGATTGGTTTTAACGATTATATAGATGAATTATTAAAAAAATTAATCTAATTTAAAATGTAATCAATTTTACTTCGTGATGGGATATATATAATCTTAGCAATGTTTTGAATGTTTTTACCTTAAAAACATGCAATGTCATCCAATCCATAAGATTAATTTTAAATTAGTTTCTACCACTAGCCTGATTATAATTTCAAAAAATATATATAACATTTTGAATAAATATATATTATAATTAATTATAACATAATCTACATTATTTACTAAAAATATTAGTGAAATTGATTAAAAATAATAATAACAATTAAGGGAAAATATTTCTTAACAACGAAATAAACATAATATTAAGGGAATAAATATCCTATAAAACATTCCAAAATAACATTTATGGAAATATATAGATGATATTTGACATTTAATGTATTTTTGTTCATTATTTGGTCAACCTTATTTGGAAAACATTTTGATGTAATTCCCTTTTTAAAAATTTTTCAATAATGAAACTCTTCATCCACTATTAAAAGGAACTAAATGCTCTGACTTTTTAACACCAAAAAAAATTTATTCACCCAAAATATGATACAATATTATACCAATATCCATTATTTAAACCTATAATCCACCATTTAGTAGTAAGGAAATGATATTAATCTTTTTGGTGAAGACAAAGAGGAGTTAACCAAATAAGAGGTAATATCCTTCTTCAAGGTCCTTTGTGTTATTTTCATCCTCTTCCCCCTTAACTCTTCTTATTCATTGATTATATAATAACTTATGTATTGTAAGTATACTTATATACTTATTATAATTTTTCAACATACACTTATAAAAAATATATATTATGGTAAATGAACATATCATTCTCTTTTTATAGGAAACTAAAACCTCACAAAATGATGTTGTTCATTTTTTCCATTACCACCAATCATGATTGGAAATTATGATGGAAAACATGTTGTTATATTATATATATTATATTTACGATATATAATATTATTTTATAATACTTTAATTATTATACAAAACATAGCTTCATTATTTCAAATTTTTGTTAATGTATCAACTTCATTTATAGACGTGTGGACTACCTCTACCTCAATGCGATGTGATTTGTTCACACAATACACAGAATGTACTAATGATAATTTTAGTGAAAATAATTGATCTATATGAAATATTTTTTTTAATAATAATATATATATTTATTAATATGTTATTTATATTATTTCATTCAATATGAAAAGAATTGGAAACCTCATACATTCATACGTACTGTCCACCATCATCCAGAATGGTGTATTCCATTTGATATTCATGTCATATATATATTATAAAAAATTTATATAATTAATACATATGATATATAAGTTTGTTATTATTTTTTGTAAATATGTAAATCATGATCTTTGTAATATGATCAAGAAAAGATGTCAAAACACATACAATATACAAAACTGTTATTACTCAAAACATTACATTAACATATAATTGTTAATAAATGGATAATAAAAAATCATAAATGAATATTATATGTTATGATATAGAGGAATATTTTTATGTGTTAAATGTTTAATAAACCAATATTTATTATATATGAGTCTTTTATGAGTACAAATAAAGTCAATAATAAAGTTATGAGAATTTAATCACACTTGTTAATCCTATGAGATACATTCCATTTTCACCATTCGCTTATTTTGTACTGTGTATATAGTGGACTATGATATTTCATATCTTGAATTTAAATTATTTACAAGATATTAATATTTTAAATTCATGTTATTATTTCATATAGATCATAATAAACAAGTTACTCAAGTAGTAACAGTTTTTATTATCCTATTATTTCTATGAGATTTATTCTTTATTCACCACCAATTTATTTTTTTTGGTGTATATACTGAACAAGAATATAATATATTAATATTATAATTAAATTTATGTTTATTTACATATTGATTTTATGATCTCTCTTTAATTGGGGTTTTGGTTAAAATGTTATAGAATAAGTATGGTAGTTTTGTCTCAACCTACCTTTTTAGAGGCCCATGTTTTGTTATACACAAATATTCTATTATGAGGTGTATATAATTAAATAAAAAATGTTTTATCATTAATATAATTCTATTTAATATATTTTAATCTTAATTTATTATCATTTTTTACATGGGGATTGTTATTCTATGTTACCAAGTAGAAATATTTTTTTGAAACAATCTCATCGTTTATTAGGATTGATTATTATTATTATTCCATCAGTGAATTATAATGATCCATATCCTATTAAATTTCTTAAATTTTCCCATCCTAGGTTAATTCTTGATATATTCATGTATTTCTATCATTTTATCACTCTTTAGTATTGCATATAATTAAACAAATGTCTTTAATAAAATCTAATGTCATTTATCATTCCAGTTAGAAATATGTTTATTTCAGAATTCATGTTTTCAAAAAACATTGATTCAATAGTGTTCTAATATTATCATTAATTATAGTTTTCATAGAAAAATGATTTACAATTTTTTATTCTTTTAAAGGATTCATTTATAAATTTTCTATTTATTTTTAATGAAATAATGTATGAAATAATGTATTTAAATTGATTTCAAATTTCATTATAAGTCACCAATTTATATTCAATGAAAAAAATTCAAAATGTTTTCATGATTCATTATATGTTTATAATACTATGTTTTAAAAATATTTTTTAGATATTCCAATATATATTCATGTTTTTTTTGAAAATGGGTTTTAAAAGGATATATGTATTAAAAATAAATTTTCAACTAACAAAGGATTATTTCAACATGAAATATTTTTAGAGGATATTTATAAATTATTTCTCATCTACAATGGCATCCATTGGTGTTACTCATGAAATTATGGGAAAATAATCCAAAGGTGATATTCATATTCTTTCTCTAAATGGATTATGTTTTAATGGAATATTATTTATGAATCTTATTTATCATTCATGGGTTATATGTTTATGAAACCCATTTTTTAATGTTTTATATTCTTAAAAAACCCTTATCTTTTTCTAGGAAAATATTTATTGGAATGATCATGAAAGAAATATATTTTATCTATAGTGTATGACATGATTTCATATTCATCATAACCATTTCATTTCATGGGTTTTGTTATGATTATTTATGATCTTGTGGCACACATACGTATGAATTCATTATGAGATGGGTGGGACCTATATGTCCCTCCAATTCACTGGGTAAATATTTATATCTAATGAGATAGAAATGGATAGAATGAGGAGTAAATTAAGTTTAGAAATACTGGAGAAGAACAAAGACTAAATTTGGTTCTTCAATACAGTGATGAAATGGTTTGTGAACATGTTTTAGTAATACTGGTCCAGAACTATAAGTGAATGTATATCAGTAATATAAAGATAGAACATGAAGTGATCCGGGTTCAGTAATACTCAGATGTACAATGTAGTGATCCCAACATAGTTATATATGGAAAGAATCTATATTAAACCTCATTTAGTAATAGACCATTTCCACTAACATGGTCTTATTAGATAACCATTAATAATAAGATCTTTTGGGGAGATAATCCATTACACTAGGATAACAATGACATTAATCCTTGACTACAATCGAAATAGTTGTTATATGATTTTGTTTCTTCCTCAATCCCCTGTGTTATTATTATTTTATACTTTCATGTATTATGCATAATATTAGCTTTTGATTCATGTATTATGAACTTACAATCATTATTCCATGACTCATGTATATTTTCTTTGATATAAAAGGTATGATCTTTAAATGATATTCTCTTGTTCTTATACCTTTATGCTCATATTATCTGTAACAACCAACACTATTATAATATATTTATTTTAAAATAAATTTATGTTTTTATCTAAAATTATTTATATGAATCACTATGTTAATCTTACATTTCATTAGATAAATAATTTCCACAATAGATTTTATTATAGGAACACATGATTTTTACCATACAATAGTTAAAATATTATTATTTAATTTGATAATATAATACATAAACATTAAATTAGTTGTTTTGAATAGTATTAACTTACATATCAATGTATTTTTTTTATAAAAATATAATACGGATTCCTTTGTCACCAATATATTAGAATTAAGAATATATACTAATTATATATAAAAGAAATATCTTTATTTTTATGCTCACAAAGGAATTTGGTCTTAGTAAATAAAATATATTATATTAGGTGAATGATATTAAAGAAATATACTGGTTATATACTTAATAAAATATATCCTATATTAATCCAATAAATTTTTATGCAATAGATAAGAAAAAAACAAATTTTATACAAAAAAGCTTATGTTATTCTAAAGGAATTTTTACTACCTTTTTATAGTGAACCTATCTTAAAACCATTTTGGACACTTTTATATATTATTGTTTAAATAAAAAACTTATAATTTTAAATTTAAATGTTTTCATTGGATTAATTTTTGTTATTTTTCTAATAGGTATCAGGTTTTGATGAATAATAATAAAATATTGCAATTTAATTGAAAATAGATATTTCATATCAATATTTTTAGTGTTAAATTATATTTAAAATTGATTTTAACGTTTAATTAGATAAATTTATAATCATTTTATCCATTTTAGGTCAATGTAATTAATTACTCATTGAATTTAGATATAAAACATTTCAATCATTTGAACATTTTCACTTTAAAACACGTTTTCTCATTCAATCAATGAGATTAATTTTAAATTTATTATTGTAAAATCTATTTATTTAAAATTTAATAAATTACTACATATTAAGAATCCATGGGAGAAAATTATTTAAATTGGTTAATTTTATTTTATGGAATTATTAATAGTAAATTTAATAAATTTTTATTAACACGATAAAAGGAAAATCGAGTAATTAAAAGTGAAGAATAATATTATAAATATTATAAAATTCCCCTTACACTTCTCTAAAATTAAATATATGGTTATCATTCAACCCAAATCATCCATGGGGCTAGATTATAACCTTTTAGTTCAACTAAAATAAGATTAGGAAATTTATTAAATTTTATTTAATGAAAAGTTAAAGAAGTCATACTCTTATATTTAATAAATATATTTTTTTATTGGGTCATAAAGATAATAAATTCAACTAAAATTTCGCATTTTAAATATAAAATATTTATAATTATCAAGATACTTTTTAAGAAAATTATGAAATGAATTAATACCTTAAAGCGTTATACAATAATAATATAGTAATTGAGTAATTAATGATAATACCAAATAAATGATATTAAAAACATTAAAATAAAAATGTTTTATATAATTATTATAATCCAAGAATTTTATAGATAACATACACATATCATTTATTTATTAAAAATATTTATGTTGTTATCAGGATTTTTTTATTTTTTCAAAAGTCATGAAATGAATATTGTCAAAATAGAGAATGGATGTATTTTAAAATAAATAATATTTTATTATGTAATATAAAATTTATAAAAAATTAAAAAATTTATAAATAATTATGAAAATGAATAAAAATTATTCCAATAATCATTTACGGTTGGTTTGGCATGTTATAGTAACTATATTAACCCTTAAACTGTAAAAATCTATGTTTTCACGGTAAGAGAAAATTGGTATAACAAAAGTTTAAATCTAAAATATACGGGTAAATATTTTAGATAACCATGTATAAAAATAATTTTTTTAGATAATTTCTACCGATAATCATCATAAATGATAAACGATACACTTTAGAGACATTTTTTAGTAAAAATTAATTTATATTAATTTGTTATATTGATAGTTTCTAATTATCACACTCACCATAATTATAAAAGGGAAACTCCTCTGTCACATAGTCACATAACTTTGAGCCTTATATATTGATGAAAACATGACCATTTCTGATAATAATTTCATTTTAAAAGTTCAATAGGTATTTTACATCAAAAAGACCATCCCTCAATCCCTTTAAGAGAGATCTAAAAGGATTCTTCCAAAGAAGAGGTAATCATTTTTAAAAACTCCTTCAAGTTCAATTTTTTTATATTTCATATTTATGAGTTTTTACTTGATAAAGTTATATATATAGTGTAATATATATTCTTATATTTTTTGTGATTATGTTATAACCAGATTCTGTGATTTTTTCATTATATGATAAATAAAATCACCGCTTGTGCGTATGTCCGACATACGATCTCTATGCTATAGTGTAATTTATTTGATCACCAATTTACTTAGAGAGTTATAAATATTAATTCAATTGATACATATATTATATATGACATCATTTTAATTCTATAAAATTAAAATACCATAAAATTCCATACCCTTCATCCATTAAGGGAATGATATAGTCTCTCATTCGTACGAATGACCTACTATATCCACGATGCGATGTGATTCAATTTAAAATGTAAAAAAGTAATGAATAATAATAAAAATATATTTATTATTTATTATAGTATTTAAAATATTAATATCATTCTGGAGTTAATGGATCTATATTCCATGAAATCTAATTGAGACATTAACAACAAAAATGCAATGGAAAATGAAGTTGTTAACACCCCAAAAAAAGGTAAAAATGTAATATTGTAAAAAAAATTTATAATAAGATAATATATGATATCATAAATATGTGTATGTTTCTTTAATAATTTAATACAATTCATTAATCCATTATAAAATATGTTAAAACAAATTTTACTAATTCAATTTTCATGTATGAGAATTTATCCCAATATCTTTTAATTGAGGTATAGCTTGATGTTATACACCCACCATTTTTTATGTGTATATATATACCCATTGAATTAAGATGTAATTAATTTTTTTATCATGACTTTTAATTTTTTTAATTTACTTATTTAATTGGGATTATGAATTTAATATTAAAAGTTGAATGAGACACCTTGAATGTTAAATGATTTAATTATCACATCTATTACTACATGTCAATGTTTTGTAATCTGTTTTTAATATTCTCTAATAAGTTTTTAAACTAATTTTAATAATTTATTAATTTAAAGATATTTAGATACAATTTTAATATTTATCATTTTCTAAAAATGTTCTTTTGATTTTTTTCTTATAAAATATATATGTAATGTTTTGTTAACTTATAATTTAGTGAAAATTTTTACTCCATCAGGAAATCGTAATGATTGATGCATAATTTACAAGTTTAAAGGAATAATTTCAATGAAAATGTTTTCTTCTAAAAAATTACGCCCTTTTATATAAACATTTACAATGTAAATAATCATTATTTATTTAAAAAAATTTAATGATTTTATTAGAATATTTTCACTAATATCAACATTCTCTCTTGAGTGTTATGCTTAATTGAGGTCGATCTCTAACAATCGAATTTTACATATTTCACTGAATGGTTTATGATTCAATTTGATTATGGATATTAAATTTAGAAACCATTTATGGGTTATGGATAAAGTATTCACATTTTATATGGATGTTTTTCAATATGAAAGGTTATGGTGTTTATACTTCACATATTCCATCTGAGAAATGAATTGGACATATTATGTGAAGGTAGGGTATTACTATTTCCCCTCAATGCTTTGGTAGGTCTCATGAGACAAACTAGTTTTGGTATTGGATGTTAACTTATCTGTTTATGTATGGTGTCTTAGTGAAATCCATGATGTTATATTTTTTTATGTCTAATATGGTAAATTCTCCCATGATGAGATTAATTATTGATATTCCATATAATTATTTGATTAATAATATATCCCTGTTATTATTTATATGGAATTTCAGGTTTTTCAATTATTCCATCCATATTATAGCCATGATTATGTTGAAATGACTTGTGTTTTAGTTATATACCTTTCCATAATGATTATTCTTATTATTCACAATTATTATTATTGTACTCTTACCCTTACCAAGCATTTGAGCCCACCCATTTTGTATGTTTTATTTTTTACAGGATTTGAAAATGTATATTATAACCAACAAACATGGTTATACCAGGTAAATATTGGTTTTCTAAAATGATTCTCCATTTTATTTTTTATATTTTAAATAATAATTTATGTTTCTAATATGTAATCTGGTTTCCAAAATTTCTAAAAAAATCAGTCCTTTTGTATTTGAATCTTGTATCTATGTATTTGTGTTTAGGTGAGGTAAAAACTATGGGATAATGGTGTCTGGATCATTATAGTTGGTTTGATAGAGTTTTTAGTACAAAACCTAAGAAATAGATTTATGAAAACACATATTAGATAATAAAACCCTATAAACGAATTTTTAATATATCAAAATAAAAATATCTTATGATTTAGAGATTTGTTATACCTAAATTTCAAATTTAGGTTATGTTACACACTATATCTATGATTATACATTCTGTTTCACAATTTTATGATCTAATATAGTTCATGAAATACTTTTAAAATGGCATAAAAAATGGAATGGAAACATTATCAATGAATGTAACCTATATAAGGATTTCCCTCATATAAAAGATAATTATGTTTAATGTATAGCTAACCTGGTACTGAATAATTAAAAACTATATCTGGATACATAAATTTGGTTATTAATAGAACAAATACTTTTATGGAGAACCTATATCAACAACATTGAATAACAATATTATACTGATTCATTAGACAACAACCTCCATCATTTAATGGGACTAAAAAACATTTGCATCTGAGAAAAGGATTAGTTCTTTAGAAAAGATATTTATCTCTTTGGTAAGTAATGAAAAAAATAAATTTTCTAAGGAAATTTATAATATCTAGTTATATGTGGATCAATGGTTGCCAATGAATCAAAACACTAAGGAGGAGTATGAAATATAAATCAAAGAATATAAGTATTTTATGAATATTTTATTATAAAAATATTTTCATCATTTCTAATGTGAAGATATGGAGAAGAAATTTCTATTTATGAGGAAATAATAAGATTAGAATGTTTCTAAGTGTGAAGCCAACTTTAAAAAGTTTCCAAGGCATCATGCATATTATTTTTGCAATACAAATGGATAGATTAATAGATTATTTAACTTGTTAAAACCATAATTTCGAAGGGATTTGGTCCCACAAACATTCTCACCATTCTATGATATTGTATTATGATATAAAATTATAGAGAATAAATTCCTTATCAATAATTAATTTAAGGAAAAAATGTGAATAAAATAATGGTAGAGAAGCAGACTCTTGAAGTGAATATAGGAATGTAAGATTTCCCCACGTCAGATATTCGTGGAACAAATCACCCCTGTACATTCCTTAAGGGAATTAGACTTTTTTACAAAAGTTGGGAGAAAATTAAGTAGGATTGTTATTTTAAGGAAATAATGAATCCTTAAAAGTTAAATTGTTCAATGGTAAGGATATGGGGAACTATGACAAATAATTTCACCAGCGTCAAGGACATATACCTCGTATGAAGTGAAGGGATCAAGTTAATGTTTATCTTGTTACTATAGTCAAAGTTGAATAATTAATGTAATTTTATTCAAGTATTATGTTATGATATTATGGTTATAATAATCCGTAGATATATAATAGTTTTACTTCATTTCCTCTTCTTTAAGGATTTGGAAGAAATGTTTTTTTTTCATTAAGGTTTTTAAGGTTATAATGGTATTCATATATTTGGTTTATGAAGATGAAATCTACATTATTTAATTTGGAGATATCATTTTTTGGTTTATTTTAGAAATTGGGTGAACATTATTAAGAAAAATTTAGACAGTGAATTTGGATAGATGTATGTTGGATTATTATTATCGTTGGAATGGGTTCTGTTGATATTTTTATAATATTTTTTGAGGTTAATGTATGATTTATCATATTGGATAACATGTAATGACCATTTTAGTATTGATAAATATTTAAAGTTTTGAGGGAATGAAATATAAATCTTTTGATAAAGGTGATTTAGGGATAAAATTCTTCATGAATATCCATTTCATGGTTTAACGGATGATGTAAAATTAAATCCATGAACACAAAAATGTGAAATTGTTCATAAGAATTTTTAATGTTTCACACAACTAAATTCATGAAAAATAAAAGAATTCCCCACAATTAGGAAAAGGATCCCAAAATAAAAATATTTTCATGATACCTTCCTTTTTTTGATATGATTGACATTAAAATAATCATATATTTATGGCTTTTTTGACCCCAAATATCCATTTATCATTCAATTTATTTATTTATGACCTCAAACACTTCCTATAAATATTATTTATATTCTAAAATGTATGTGTTTTTATATTCCACTAATTTTCTCCAACATAAAAAATATTTTTATGTTATTTCATGTGAAATGTTTTACTTTTATTTATCTCTTATAAAGACGTAATTTATTATCTATTCTCATGATGTGGGATTTCAAAAATTTAATTTTTAAATATGAAACCCTAGATTATGATGATCAAATATAAATTGTGACAATTAAATTTAAATAATGTGAGTTTCTTGTAGCACCCGAGTCATTATAATATATTATTTATAATAAATTTAATTCAGATTCTATAATGACTTTTGTGAAAAAAACATTTTAATATTATATTGCACGTAATAAATACATTCTTCAATTTCATGAGTTATACGTAATATCATGTTTTTCCAAACAAGAGTTAAAATACTATTATTTAATATTATAAGATATAACCTAATCATTAAATTAGATATTTAATATCATATTAAATAACTTATTTTTCTATATGACATATAAAAACATAATATCAATTAATCGGTTACCAATTAATACGAAACAAAAATATCTACCAATTAAATATTGACAAAATATTTTTATATTTTTTCACCAAAAGGAATTTTGTCTTTATTAATTTAATTAATTACAATTATAGAATGATATTAATTAAATATATATTTATTATGTTCAATAATATATTTTTTATATCCCTCCAAATAGATATATGTGCATTAGATAATAAAACCCCCAATTGTTTACATATAACTGTATATTATTCTAAAGGAAATTTTATCATCTTTTATTGAAGAACATATCTTAAATAAATGTTTTGACCCTTTCTTATATTCTATGTGAAAAAATAAACTAATTATTTTGAATAGGAATATAAAAGTTTAATATGGATTAATTTTTGATATTTTTCTATCAAGTTTCATGTTTAGAATAATAGTAATAAAATACTACATTTTTATTCAATATATAATTTTAATCAAATTAATTTAAAGTGGTAAATTAAATTTTAAATTATTTTTAAAGTATAATGTGATCAATTTCATATAATTTAATCAAATTTAGTTTATCAGAATCAATTTCACATTGAATTTGGATATAAAAAGTATCATTATTTAAGACTTTTTCACTTTAAATCCCAGTTTTCTCATTCTCCAAATGAATTTAAAATTTAAGTAATTAATGAGTCATATTTGTATTAAAATTTTAAAAATTGGATTCTATTTTAGGAATTTGGGGTTCCAAATTATGTAGATATTTTTCTTTACTATTCGGAAATTATGAATTTAAACATTAGTAATTATAATTAATGTGGAAAAAGGTAAATCAAGTAATTAAGGGTAAATAATAATACAATAAATATTATAAAATTACAGTAACACTTATAAAAAAACAATTTATGAAAATTTGTAGACAAAAGTGATCATTGGGGAAATTCAATAACCATTTTAATCCACATGGATGAGAGTATGACATTAATTATATTTTATTTAAATAAAAGTAAAAGAATCCATTATCATATTATAAATTACAATATTATCTTTAATCTAGTTTTATACATAATATAAACTCGAATTAAAAATTCATTTAAAAGTTAAAATAATTATCATCATCATGAGAATTTATTTTTAATTTTTAATTAATGAATAATTAACTTAATGGATTTCACAATGATGATGGAGTAATATTTTAATTAATAGAAAGACCAAATAATTGATATTAAAATATTAAAATAAGTATAATTATATATAATTCATGTAATGAGTGAATTTTATAGATATCCTAGACATATAAGGAATTTATAATAGGGTTTTTAAAAGATTTCTTTTGTATTGTTATTTTTTGAAATGTAATATAGTGGACAATGTAAAAATAAACATTCCCTGTATTTTAAAATAAATAATGTTTCATTAAATGATATAAAATTCAAAAAATATAATAATTTTACAAAAGACTAGTATATTGTTTTAAATATCCATCATTAAACACTTATGATTCATTTAGAATTTTATATTAACTATATTAACCAATAAATTGTAAAAATCTTTGTTGTCATTGCAAAGTTTTAGGGTTTAACTAATGATTAAATCAAATTGATAAGGGTGAAATTGTGACCATTAGAAGACTAAAAATTATTGTTTGAGACTAATTAATCCCATAATAATCATATCATATAAATAAATTACTTTTTATCTATTTCCAAGTAGGAAATAATTTACAGAAATTTTATATTTTGAGAGTTTCCAAAAGATCCCTCACCACATTTAGAAATAGTGCACCTCCTCCCCAACACGCTCACACCAAATTGAGACTTATATATCGACCAAACTTTTACCATTTAAACTACCAATATTTTTATCCATGTTATAGATATCCTGGTGTTTAGAAATTACAGACGCAATATCATTTGAGAAGTTTTCTAAAGGGAGTCCACAAAATATGAGGTAATCGTTTTTACCAACATATCAAAGTTAATTTCTTATTATAATTACAATTAATGATATGTTTTTCAAATATAATGTAATATATCATGTAATATATATATTATGAGTTGTTATTATTATTATAGGACAAACTTTTTCCCTGATTTATCAATTCTATGAAAAATGAATTCGTTGTGTGTCCGTACGTATGGCTTATGATCTCCACGTCATGGTGTAATATGTTTTTCATCACCATATTACTTATAATGTGTATAATGATTAAAATAAAGGAAATATATCTAAATTATGACATTATATTTATTTTATAAAATTAATATACCATATAATTCCAATCCCTTTCACCATTAATTGAATGATACCGTCGTTCGGGCATACCTACGGCCTAACGTCACCATGACACGATATGATTCATTTAATCATGTTAACCAATAAATAATGAAAATAAAAAAGTATTTAATGATTAACTATTTATTTAAAACATTAATATTGTTTTTCATATTTTGGATCTAATTCCTATTTATATGAACTAAGAAATTTATGAAAAAACATGCAAAGGAAAATGAAAGAGTTAACACCCAAAATAAGGGTAATAACAAAATATTAGGAACAAAATTATATAAGAAGATAATTTGTGATCCCTAAATATGGATATAGTTCTAGTATAGTTTTTAAAAAAAATTAAACCATTATTCATGAGGTTAAAAAAAATTCTACTAAAGGAATCAAAATATGAGGGACTTCGTCTCAATCCCTTTTCATTGAGCCGTAATTTGACGTTATAAACACACCTTATTCTATGAGGTGTATATAAAAAAAATTTAATTATCATATCATTAATTTATTAATTGTCATTATATTTAATTTATTTAAAATTATATTATTTCAATGGTATTATTATTTAAATATTAACATTAGTAATGGACACCTTATATGTTTAATCATTTAATTATCTCATCTTTTTCTCAATGTCCATGTTTTCGATAAATGTTTTAGAATATGTTTTTATATTATACAACGATTGATTAATTTTATTTTTTATCCTTTTATATTTTTCACAAGTTAATAAAACAATTTATTTTTAATTTTTCAAAAAAGTTCTTTTGAAGAATTTCAAAAAAAACATAGGAATGATATTTTAACTTATATGGAATGAGTGAAATTTTAAGCCTTTATGACACCTTAACGTTTTGAATCATTTTTTATTAGTTTAAAAAATAAGTTTTAATTTTTTTTGTTTTAATATTTATAATCCTATTAAATTATTTATTTCAATGTTAAAAGGGATGTTTTATGAAGAAATTTTTAATTATTTTATTATATTTTTAAAATAGATGTCAACATCCTTTGTTGAATATTTTTCTTAATTTTGGTTGTTATATTTTTATATCCTTTATAATATTTAATTGAATGGTTTATGATTTATTTTGGCTATAGATGTTATATTTTGATACTATTCATGATTAATGGCTAAGGTATTTATATTTCAAATGATATTTTTTCAACAAAAATGATTATATTTTTTATGTTTAACCATTTTCTTATGAGGAATTCATTGGACATAATAAATGATAGGAGGGTCCCTTTATAGCCCCTTGATAAATCTATAGATATTATTAGAAAAACTACATTTGGTATTTGATGATGTATTACATGTTTATATATGGTGTCCCAGCTGAATATTTAATTGTCTGTTTATGATTTTTGAAATTATTCATTCCCTCATTATGAGATTAATTATAGATATTCCATGTGTTTATTTAATTAGTATAATATCTATGTGATTATTTATTTAGAATTATATAATTTTTATTATTATTTTCATATTATTCTCAATATTAGGTTAAAATGGATTTTGTTTCTGTAATACACCATACCTTAGTGTTTTTACTATTATTTATAATAGATTTAGATGTATGTTTACCCTTAAAGAGATTCTGATCTCACCAGTTTTGTATGATCTAATTTTTCTAGGATTAGAAGGTGTATGTTATGAATGATGTATGTAGAATTCTAGGATAATTTAGTTGTTCTCTATGGATTATCTATGTTTTATTTTATATTTTATATAGTAATATTAGGATAATATATATAATATTTATTTCAAAACAAAAAAACTAATCGCTCCTTTACTATTTGATCCATTTAACAATTAAAATGTAATTAATTGAGGCACTGGGTCCTTGCTGCATGGGTCGGGGTTACTATATTATGCTGACATATATCCATTGATTACTGGAATTGAGTATTTGATCTCACCTATTTCTTCTGTATAATTTTCTTTGGTTATGAAAAATGGTTTTATGTAGAAGTATTAAAGGGGTAATCATTGGGGTAAAAATTGATGATATGTCCCCAAATAAGATTATTTTGTTCCAATTTTCAAAAGAAACAAAACAATTGTGGTCCTCATGCATGTACTTTTTTAATGTGATAAATATTCATGTAAATTGATATAATATCCATGTATGGTAATCTATGGTCTCTATAAATTGTAAAAAAGGAAAGGATTAGTCAACCATTGGAAACTATAATAAGAAAACATTAGTGAGATCCCTAGGTATATTTACAAGGATATTTATAGTGATTTATCTAATTATAATCCAGTGGTGTTATAGATTTAAAATTATGTTCTAGGATTTAAAATTACTATAAGTATTTTTTCGTGATGATTTTGTTTTCATTCATAATAAGATCTTCTCACCCTATACATTCTAGTTTAATTAAGGGTGAGAACTAGAAATAGCATAATTTTTATGAAATTATTTATATATGGAATGTATTGGTAATATGAAAATTTTATTTCTTAAGATTAAATATATTAAAGGGAATCTAGATGGAGGAACGAGTATTTGTTATGCTACTGAAGGTAAAGAGACTGAAAATGACATATGAAAAGTATGAGATGTTATAATAGTATTTTTTATATTAAACATAAAAATAATGATTAAATTGATATTGATAATCTTTAAAACGTTATTAATATTTTACATTATAAGAAAGGGGTATTAAAAATTCAGGCGATGAAGCCTGAGTAATGGTTTTTGAATGATGATTGATTATCAAAGAGTATATGCAATATAATTTGATGATTTTTTATATAAATAATGAAATATATATATTATTCTACATAATATTTTCATTAAGGGTTGAAATTGATATGTTTAATTGTGATGAATAATTTGAAATGTAATTCATTATAATGGTGGAATTTTGATTAAGGGAAGGAAACCCTTAATGTGTTGTGGTTTTGTTGGATAAAAATGACTAATATGTATAAAAATAATTGGATGGTATAGATTACCTCAGAAATGATAATGGATTTGATGAAAATGTAGTTATGTTATCATTGATGGAGCATAAAACATTTTTGGATATAATGAACATATCATATAATAATTGTTATAGAGAAACATGCATGTTCTAAGTAAGGACTTATGGTAATTCAGATTATTAGATTGTTTCAAGAGAAAAGATGATGAATGTATTCAGATTTTCATTATGTAAAAAATAAGATAATCATTATTATATATAGGGGATCAATTATAAGTTTATTTGGAGAAATTTTCTGATCTTACATCTCTAATTTTGATATTCATCATTCATAAGGGTTACATGGTTGACTATTAGTAGAATTGTTTAAGATAAAATTCGGATGAGGTTTTAGGGTTGAATATATTATCTCCTCAAATGTGGATGTATTCATATTGGATAACATTTTCAAACATTCTTTGTGATCACTAATGTTGGATGGAATCACATATCACTCAATTTATGGATCTCATGATCTTATAATGCTTCAGTAATGTCAAATTCATCATTATTTCTTGGCATAAGAAATGAATTTGAAAACGATCAAGGCACAAAAATCTGTAATGTGGTTTTGAGATTGTGTATGTATATTATTTTATAAAAATTATTAGACTTTTTAAAAAGAGTCTTTAAATGTAATGTTTTCATGTCTTCAACAAATTTTATGATATCAATGACGTTTTTGAGGATTCATTATTATATTACTTTGTGATTGTTTATTTTTACATAACCATGTTCTCTATAAATATATATTAGAACATGATAGTTATATTTCCCTTCCATGTACCTTTTTTTAATTTCCTCTTATTTTCCCCGATGTGGAATCTTAGTTATGATTTAATGTGGGTAACAACTATATTTCCATATTTCCCTATTTAAAAGAAGGTTTTAGTATTTATTTTAAAAAAATCGGTTTCTAAGAAAATAAACTTCATGTATTAAGCCTTTTATAAACCAAATTAATCTCATGTGTGAAATTCATTTTAAGGGGGTATAATGTAAGAACATGATATTTTGTGAAATTGTATTTTTTGAAATAATATGATATTTTCTATATTTTTTATTGAATGCAACAAAAAAATTAACATTTTTTGTATAAAATAAATACATTTTTTTGCATTTCATTCAACACCACGTTAATATTTCACTACACATAGACAGTAGATTAGCATGTGGTACATGAAGCATTATTTTGTTTCTTATGTTACATGAAATGTTGATTTCCTTCTATAGCATGTGTTACACAGAAGACATAGTTTTTCTTAACTATAGATTATTGTTAATATTATGGTATAAATATTATTATAGTCATCACATTTCCATTTGTATGCAAGTTATGAATAGAATATTATTTATACATGTTAATAAAATAAACCCTTCATTTATCAATTATCAGTAAATTAATGTAAAAACTCTTAGAAAATAATAAAATCATTTTCTATGAAAATTATTTTTTGATGCACAAAAATTAATTTATTTCAATATATTGAAAAAAAAACTATTGATGAATGTTTTAATATATTATATATTTAATAAATAAATTTACTCTCATCCAAAAGATTTGATAGGCATAATATAAGAATAAATCCAATTTTATGAATAAAAATAAGTATTTGTCAAAAATATAATTTTACAACATTTTAATAGAGATTCCATTTTACATATGATTTTTGAATATTTTTTAATTATTATATGAAAAATTAACTTCATTTTTTAGTGGAATATAAAAATTTATGTTTATTGAGTTTTTTTAATTTTTCTATGAAGTTTCATTTTGTTGATGAATATTGAAGAACATTGAATTTTAATTAAAAACTACTTTAATATAATTTTTTTATATGGATGAAGTATTTTTTTACTTTTTTAATGTCTAATAATATTACTTATACAATATAAAATCATATTTAGTTTAGTGGAATTAATTTTAAATTGAATTTAGATATAAAAATAGAGCAAGCTATTGAGAATTTTTATAAAAAAACACACATTCTCACCGAGTCTGGAAGATTGAATTTAAATTTATTTATTCCACTTGTATGGTTTTAATTTATAAAAATGGATTTGATATTTGGAATGAGAATAAATTATTACTTCCAATAATTTCAAGATAGTTTTTTTATGAAAACATTTTGTGAAACTGATTAATATTAATTATAGAAATTAATAGAAAAAATTTATTAACAAAAGAATAAACCTTAAACATAAGAAAAAATTTCCCAGAAATAAATCATAAAACCATTAGATGGATATAAATTGAGCCTATATTACATTTCATCTAATTGGTTCCATTATTTGAGATTCTTTTACTTGAAAAAAAGGTGGTGGAATTCAATGTTTAAAAATATACAAGAATACACTCCTCCTCCACTTAAAAATAGAACTCTCCCATCACACTTATTCACATAGATCAAGACCATTTTACCACTGAAAATATACTAAAATAAGCTCCCAAATCTCTCCCTTAATTCTATATTTCTCATATTTTCCAAAAACCCAATGACGTATGATCTTTTGTGCAAACCAAGAGGAGTTACCCAAAGAAGAGGTAACATCCTTCCAAGAGCTCCTTTATTTATTTTCATCATCAAACTATAAAATATTAATATTATATACATATATAATAACATAATATTATTAAATATACTGATATTTGTTTATTATATATGTTATACCTTCACTCACACATAGTTCAATCTAATATGAAATGATCTAAACGTTGTTGTGTACGAAGAACTACCGCCTCAAGGAACGATGTTGTTCAGTTTTTCCATTACCTAATATCATGATTGGAAACTATTATGAAAAATAATTTATTATATTATATATATATATATTTTTTTATATTCATTATTTATTCACAATTATTTAATTATTATATAAAATATACATATAGACTTAACATTTTTGTAAATACAAAAACATTATTTGTGAACATGTGGACTTTTTCCTTATCAAAGCGATTGATTCATCATCACATTACATGGAAGGTATTATGGAGTGTTTTTGTGAAATTATATGATATATATTAAATAATTATCCAAATTTTATGATATTATATTCATACATATATTTCATTTGATTTCGTCCTTTCAAAATGAAAAAAAATTGAAACATCAGTAATGCATATGTATGACCTACTATTCCATGAATAGTGTATTCCATTTCATATTTATATATTATAAAAATTATTAAAAATATTAATATAATGAATATATATTATATATAAATCATATAATACATTCTATAAATAATTAATTCATGATATATGTAAGAGGATAAAAATAAATATTAAAACACATATGATAAACAAAGTCGTTACTACCCAAAATGTTAATTTAACATGAAATTGATAATAAGAATATTATATAAATTCATAAGTGAATCATGTGTGTCATTAAATATATAAAAATGGTTTTTGTTTATATTTATAATAAAGATAATTTTTTTATACCAGAGTTTTAGACTTATATGATGAAAGTCCAAAGTTAAGGTAAGGAAATTTCATCTAACTATTTATTTCTAAGAGACACATGCCATATTCACCACTTATTTTATGTGGTGTATATACATCCCTATGAAATTTTATATCATGAATTTATTTTATTTTAATATATTTAATGTTTTAATTGATGTCATTTTTTCAGGATTATGACTCAACATTTACTCAAGAATTAAGTGTTTTCCCATCTCACTTTTATTTTTATGAGATTTATCTCATATTTACCAATCATTTATTTTTTTAGGTTTATATACTTCCCATGAATATATAATATGAATATTATCCTTATATTTATTATTATTTAAATATCCATTTGATTATCTCTTAATAATTGGGTTTTATGGTTCTAATGATACCAAATTAGTAAGGTAGTTTTGTCTCAAATTTCTTATTTAGAGGAACATGTGTTTTATGAAACTATAATCTTTTACAATGTTTATATAATACCGGTTGACATGTTTTATCATGACTTTAATTCAATTTATTATAATTTATGCTTTATTTAATTTGATTTTTTACACAGGGGGTTTGATTTTGTGTTACCATGGGGTAAGAGTTTATTGAAACAATCTAATCATTTATCTGGATTGTTTATTATTATTATTTGATTGGGGAAATATAATGATCCATATCCAAATAAATATCATTATTTTTATTATACTAATTCCATTTATGATATATTTATTAATTGGTACAATTTTTAACTATTTTGTTTTTAATATAATTGAAAAAATGTTTTTTATAAAATCAGAACTCATTTATCCCTTCGGTCAGAAATTTGATTATATCAAAATCCATGTTATCAAAAAATGAATTTCACTTTTTAAAATGATCTATTGATTTCATTTTTAAGTAAAAAGGATTTATTTTTTTATTTTTTGAATCATTATTCATTACCTTTATAAATATTTTAAAGAAGAATGGGATTAAAAACATTTTGCATTATTATTTACAATTTTCCAATGTATTTTCAAATAAACATGTTTTAATTTTTTTTCCTGATTTAGTTATAATATTAAACGAAATTAAACTATAAAAACATTTTAACATATTCTTTGATTTTCTAATGTTTATTTATATGAAATTATTTAAAATACATTTTTAAAATAAGAAATGATAATTTACCTTTGATATTTTTTAGAGGAACTTTCCCAACTATTTTCCATTTAATATGACATATGTTGATGTTACATTTTAATTCCAGGGATAATGATCCAAAAGTTTCATTAATATTCATTCCCTTAATAATTTATTTTTTTATTGAATGGTATTTATGAAACCCATTTCCCTTTAATGGATTATATATTTATGAAACCCATTTTTATTTCATGGCTTATATTCATACCAAACCCGCTTCATTTCACATGTTATGTTTTAATAAATCATCAAACCTATGTTTTCACCATAGGTTATGATATGATTAAATTTTTATTATATCCATTTCATTTTATGGGTTAATATATTATTATTTTTGAATATTTGAATATTACATGTTTGATTTCATAATAAGATAGGTAGAACCTATATCTCACTCTAATGAATTGGGTAATGATTTATATCTCATTATATAGGATTGGATGAAATGATAAGTGAAACAAATTTATATAGTTAGAGATATAATGCGCATTGAACTCAGTTCAGTAATACAGGGCTGGAACATGATGTGATCCTAGTTCAATAATATAGCGCTGGAAAAGGAAGTAAACATTGTTTTGTAATACAAGGATAGAATGAGAAGTGAACAAGACTGAGTAATACATGTTTAGAATGGAATGTGAACTTAGTTAAGTAATATAGGGTTATAAAAGGTAGTGATCCTAGTTCAATAATAGAAATTATTCTTTAAGAGTGTCTTGGGAGTGAAAAATTACTTTTAAGACAGTTTGGGGAGTGAAACCATTCCACTAATATGGGTTTGAAATTAAGACATGAGAACCATAGAAACAATATTTATATACTTATATTTATCCCAATACACCATTAACTATTCCAATGTTATGATTTCATGGATTATTCACTAAATTATGTTATGATCCATGTCTTATGAACTGTCAGTAGTTATGACATGACTCATTTATATCCTCTTTGATATGGATGGAATGATCTCCATGTGTTATTATCGTGTTCTTATACCCTAAACCTAATGTTATGAATATATATATACTATTATTACCCTTAAAAATAATTTGAGATCACCCCTTTATTATGGTTCCCTTTCCAAGTTATGAAAAATGTTTTATGTAGAAATACAAAAGTTGAAGATCTTGGGGGGGCATTGAATATATTTCACATATTAAAAGATTTTCCTCCATGTATCCAACGAAACTAAACAATTTTGTTCCTTGTAAATATACTTTTTAATGTTCTGAATATTTATTAACATTGATTAAATATCAATATATATTAATCCTAGAATAGTATACTTTAAATGTCTCTTGAGGGAAATACATTTTCATTGGAAATAATTTTTTAATACTTAAAATAATATGAAAATAAATTTTATTGAAAATAACCCCATAATGTTATAAAGGAAGTATTAAAAATATTTTAAAAAATTTCATAAATGAAATATGATTTTATATTTAAAAAAATTCAAATATACAAAAATGAAAACAGTTTTAGAAAATAAGGTTGTGAATGAAAACGGGTTTTTGACTGAAAATATTAGTTTTCAAAAAAAAAATTTATGTATTCAGTACATGAAGAAAATAAAATAAAGGGGAAAATTTATTCTCATAACATAACCATAATACATTTAAACTCTGGAAGTTCTTATGTGATGAAGCATTGGATTTTATCGTCATAATAACAGGTATAAACAATCCTGAAAAATGATGAAATTATAACAGGAAATCATTACCATTGTGGTAACATCGAATTATAATATCCATAATCAATAAAATTAAATTAATCATAAAATAACATGATAATGAATAAATTTATGATATTAAATGTCAAATGGGTTATATATACACTTCATAAAAGATGATTGGTTTATAACATGACATAAGTATCTAGGAATCCAAATTGAGAAAAAATCCCTTACTAAATTAGTAATATTTGGATTCAAAATCCAAAATAATTAATAAAATAAAATGAAATAATTAAAATAATTAAAATAATGGTATTAATGATATAACATGTCAATGGGGCAGTATATACACAATACACAAGAAATGAGTAGTGAATTTGCATATATCTCCATGAAATTAATGAGAGACTAGGAATCCCATACCACATTGATAAAAGTGAAAACATAAACCCTGTTAAAGATAGATCCTCAAATTTATATATAAATACAAAAAAAATATAGATAAAGATCATAAAATAGTTTCATTGTCCGTATATAAACCTTATAATAGAAAAATGTGGGGAATACTACATTTTACTCTTAAAAAAGTAATGTGAGAGGAAAATCTCTTACATTAAGTCATTAAATCTGTCATACACATTTAAAATCAGTTCATAATAAATATAAGTTAATAATTAAACTATTTATGAAAAAAATTTATATATATTATATCATATTTTATTTTATTTTTAACATATATTACACGACTATAAATAATTCCATGTTAATGTTACGTTTTGTGTAATAACTAATTTCATTATTTTATTCATTTAGATTTGTTATGGTCTTAGTTCTCCTACATTGTTCATCGTTCCATAATTTCAATAATTATATCAATTATTTAAATATTATAAATATTTATTATATATGTATTTATATTAATCTATAAAATTTAGTGATTGAAATGAAATACCCCCATGATAGTGATAGTAGGTTATACATACACATGAACATTATTTCCATTTTGTTGTTGGACAGAATGAAATAAAATTAAAATGATATATTATCATTAAGGAATAATTTTCATGT
The DNA here is from genome assembly GCA_963277665.1 of Viscum album. Lineage (NCBI taxonomy): Eukaryota > Viridiplantae > Streptophyta > Magnoliopsida > Santalales > Viscaceae > Viscum > Viscum album. The sequence goes on along the minus strand of OY728130.1, from coordinate 2,013,822,600 downwards.
CATATATATAACTTATTTTCATAAACAGATCCCAAATATATTCTATGTAATGTGTGTGTGAATCAAATCTTTTTCCAAGGTAGTAGTCCTCTATAAACTTGAATGAAATTATCATATATATAAAAATAGAATGAAAAAAGGTATATTTGAAATTATAATTAAATAAGAATAATAATATTATAAATATCGTATATGAAAATTAAATCTATCATTATATTAAATCATGATAGGTGGTTATGAAAAAAAGGATGGAATTGGTTCGTGAGGCGGTAGACCATATTACACACAAATTATGATTTTATAATCCATTTGATGGGAGTGGAGATAGTTATCAGTAATTAATATAATAAAAAAATATATCAATATATTTAAGATATGTTTTAACATATCATTATGATATAATAAAAATTTATAGATGTGGATAAATAAATAAAAATAATTCTCGTTGTGGAACATTACATATTTTTCATATAAACCCATTTTGATTGCACTAAAAGAGATCCTTAAAAGGATTTCATAAAGAAAATGATTTTATGATAATATGGGGAATTTTTGAAGTTATTGGGGGTAGGTATTGGAAAAAATATTGTTTTATGTTTTTAATGGGAGTGGAGATGGGATGGCCTTTTATAAGCGAGGTGATTGGAACACATGTAATTCTTTTGAAAGAGAGAGTTCCACAAATATTCTCCATACATATCAAGGCTCCAACAATGGAACCATCTAGGATATTTTTTATTATATAAAAATAATTTTTTTCTTTACACAGCATAATTCCACAAAAATTATAAAGGAAAACCTAAGGTCGTTTAATGAACACTTCTTGATCAAGATCACCATTATGAATGGATGATTTTACATCCATATGATAGAATTTATAATTATTTTGTGTTTCAACAACTAAAAAAGTATTATTATTACATACCATGATAATTTTTTAATTATTTCATTAAAATAAATTCTTTAAATTTTGATTATCTCTTATATTCCATCTTAGAGTTTTTTCATTTCCCAAAACCTTTTTTGGTTATTTTATTTCTAAATAACCACTTGGCCATAATATAATTTTTATTTTTATTAACATGTATGAGATGTTAGGTATAATTTTTATCATTCTAATCCATATCATAATTTATATCACCAATCCACTCCTCATGTTCAAAAAAATTAATTGTTATTTTTTGTTTTACTTATGATAAATTAGCTATTTAGTTCTCCATATGTAATCTTCATTCTATTTTTACTTATTATTCTTCTCTACTAACATAGTTTTTGTTGAACCATGTTTTATTAATCATTCAATGTATTTTTATTTAATTACTGATTTCTCGAAATCATTGCTAGTTTTATTTGGATGAAAATCAATAATAAATAGAACTTTTTCATCTTTTTTTCATCATTATTTCCATAAATTATGCTTCTATTTGATTCATATTTTTATAATTATTCTTCATAAATTTGAATGAATATATACTACTTTTAAAAAATAAATTCTTCAACATAGTCTATTATATTTTTAAATATCTCCTTTGATCAAACATACCCACTTCCATTTTATATATAGGTTATAAAGATCCAGTTATATAAATTTTCCTCAAATTTTTCCAAAGTTTTTATGACATTTATTAATACAGTGAAACAAAAAATTGTATTGTATATGGATGGTGGATTATTCATCTACTATATTTCACACGTGGTTAAGTGTGTTTTAAGTGTCAATATAAATTTTTTCTAGTTGTGTAAAGAAATAAAAATATATTATCTGAAGAAATTGTTTGAGGTATTGTTTTTAGTTAGTATTCTTCTACCAATATCAATTATAATTTAATATTTCCTTTCATAAAAGTTATTTTTCTTGTGTTTATATGGTGTGATAAATTTAAATTTTATTCCATTTATTTCAGGAAAAATTTGAAATTAATGAAACTTATATTTCATTCCATTATCATATATCATTTTTTATATAGAGACCCAAATACCTTTTAATGGTAATTTTATAAATTCTAAACAAAAAAACATCATTTAAGTTGATCTTGATGATCATAAAATTATTTATATGAGTGTAATAATCAATATATATCAATAATTAAAAATAACATATGAAATATTTTTTTAATGAACGAACTCGGGTTACCTGAACCATCTGTAACCCATTCTAGTTATAACACATAAAAAAGGTCTTCCCTACCCCCATAGGCTGGAAACAAGTTCCTATTTTAATGAATTACCATTGAGATTGAATTTTCCACAGAGATCCCCATTCACGGTGATATATATAATGTATGTAATTTTATTTGTAATGACCCAAGTATTTATAGAATATTAAATTTTCATTTTTATTAATATTTATGAATATAATATTAATTTTATGTTAAAGAGGACCCTTTTCTGATTGTGCACTCAACATGCAACAACAAGTTTCATTTGAATCTTATGTTGCACACAAGTTTGAGTTATACAAAAAAATAATATAATTATATAATTTTTTTAAATGGAATTTAAATCCTCTCCATTATAATAAATTGAATTAATAGTATCAACTAAATTATGAAATATGGTTTAAAAATGTTTAAAAAATGATTCACCGGTTACCAAATTTATTAGAAATAGAAAAAAAGCAATTGAATATAAATGATATATTTTTATGAAAACCTATATAAAAGATAATAATTTTGTTTTAATAACCCTTTTTATAGATTTTGGTTCAATGGAAAATATATTATAAATATTAAATGTAATTATTGAAATTAATCTTATCTGTTTTCTAAATATGATATAAAAACAAAATCAATTTTTCAGATAAAAGAATTATTTTTCTAAAAATGAACTTTTACCACATTTTGATGGAGAACCCTATCCAAATATATTTTTTTTACTTTTATATGTTATATATGAAAAAATAAACATCTTTTATAGTATTGATACATCAAAATTTACTTTGGATAAAAATTTGGTATATTTTTGATAAAGTTCATTTTAATGAATAGTGAAAAAATACTGCATTTTAATTAAAAACTGTTATTTGATATAATTTATTTATATTGTTAGATTGTAAATTTAATTTTTTCAATATATATTTTTTTTATTGTTTTTATAATTTAATGTAATTATTGTCATTTAATGTAATTTAACTTTTAAATTAGATATAAACACATGTCAATATTTTGATAGTTATTAATTATTAAAAACCCGCTTTTTGGTATTGACAATGAGAATTACTTTTAAATTAATTTATTCTATTTCAGCGTTTATAATTTGGAAAAATGGTTTCATTATTTGAAATCTAGTGGTCCAAATTGTGTAAATAGGTACATTTTATTCATAGACATTATAAATTATAACTTTAGTAATTATTTTATTTACCATGGTTAAAGGATAAATCTGGTAAATAAGGGTAAACCATTATATTATAATAATATTAAACTAACCAAACACATGTCCTAATACTATTTGATTAGATATTTCTAACTATTGGCATCCATGGGTTGATTTTAGGACCCCATGGATCCAAATGGATGTGAAAATGACATTTTATAAGAATTAATATAAAATAAAGAAAAATGTAACATAAACATGTATCTTTTTGTAAAAAATATTTTATACAGTGTTATGTAAGTGATACATTCGAATATAAATATTAATTATAAATCTAAAATTATTTCATAAATCAGAGAATTTTATTTATAATTTTTAGACATTAAAGAAAAAAGTATGTACGATACAATGATGATGTAGTGATTACCTTATTAATGAATGATTCAAATAAATTAGATTAAAAACATTAAAATAAATTTATTTTGAAACTTTAAATGCCATAAATAAATTTTTAAGATCATTATTAACTGTTATATTTGAATTAATGACATGTTTTTGAAAGAATATTGTTGTTATGGAATTTTAAAAAGTCATTATTTGAATACTATTAAAATTGACAAAAATGATTCTTTAAAACTAATAATATTTTATTAAATGATATACCAGTCCAAAAAAATAATTATTTGGGAAAATAACTTTTATAATGTTGTTCATGTCACTAATGATCCACTTGAGGTTCTATTGGTATATTATAGAATCTATATTAACCAAATAGTATGAATATGAATGAAGTCATCGTAAGAGTAAAATTAGATAACTAAGGGTTAAAGCTAAAAGATAAGGATAAATTTGTGAAATAGAAGTTCATAAAACCAATTGTTTGGGAGGTTTTCAACAAAAAACATATTATATTTTATGTAAATTCCGTTGGGAACTTTTTAAACCAAATATCATTTTATAATAAAATAATATTTCAATACCTTCTAAAAGTAGCCCTCATACCTCTTAAAAAAGGGAATCACCCCAACCAATTTAATCACACCACTAAATCCACTTGCCTTACCCAAACACTGCCCGAATAATATCGCAAAATATCTATGTTCATCCCATAAGAATTACATTAGGCATAAGATAATTAAAGATAGCCTTTTGGGATCAAATAAAAGGGTGTTACCAGTTTTAAGATGTAATGTCTTCACTAAAGTTCCTTTCATTTATTTTACTTATTCACTATGTATTATATTATTATTAGTTGATTACATAACAACACAAGTATCATAAAAATAATGTATTTTTTATAAGAATTATTCTAACTACAATTGTAGACACATTCATCTAATGGATATGAACATATTATTTCTGTGTACGGCGAACTGATGCCTCACAAAACAATGTTTTTTGATTTTACCCTACCACCTCTCATGGTGGACATTATAAAGGAAATATATTTATATATTATATTTATTATATTTATATTTTCACTTTTATTTTTTATTTTTCATTTCTAGAATACCGTTAATCATTCCATTATGTGTAAATATGATAATTTCATTTTGAGGGAGTGTAGACTACCACCCCCTCAATGTGATATAACTCGATCATGCCCTATATTGTACATATAAAGGATTGAGTTAATGAAATTATGTAAAATATAAAAAATATGATTTTATAATTGAATTATAATATACTTCAATATCATTTATTTTTCTTTCCATAAAAATAAAAAAGAAATGAAATTAGCATTCATGTGTACGTACGCCTTTCCATCTCCGTGAACGGTGCATTTCATTTCTTATCTCCAAATTTTATATACTATTAAATATATATATATATATATATAATGGATATATATTATATTTAAATAATTAATTTAATTTAGTAGATAATATAAGTTTGACCACATGGACAATTTGTATATATACCAAGAAAACTCTTTCAGAGGATAACCTCTTATACATTATTAAAATAAAAGAAAATTAAAGAATGTAAGGAACAAGAGTATAGGCATACAACTCAGTCACATCCAAATATATATTCCAACCATAAATAAACTACTACATATCATAGTAATCAAAATCTCTAACACATCCATATTAAGGCACATCCTCCACAATAGTCAACTCTCATTCAATGTTTGTATCATATGTCATCAATACCATGGCATACTTCTTTCTGAGATCCAGTTTTTCCATAGAGAGTTTCTCCTTATTTTATTCCTTGCTCACACGGTTCTTTTTAGGATCATGGGCATTCCAATTTTTTTCTAGATGGGGACCAGGTAGATAACATATTTGTTAAGTAGGAGTAGTACTTTCTGGGACTCCTATTTGGTGGAGTAGTAACAATGACTTCACATTCAAACAACTTATTCTGACAAGTTTGAATAATATAGGTGTAAGAGGGTCATGAAACCCATATATAATTCTCTTTTTCACTATTAGAGATATCTCTCAATTTAATAGTGAGATCCACAGGGATGACGTTTTTGCAGCAATCATTTTTCATCACCAATACTCCATCTGATGTTGTCAGACACTCACCTCCCATTATCTGAGAGAGCCTATTGAGATGAATCAAATAAAGACAATGAGGATTCACCTCATTGTCGAGATACTCAAGATTCTCCATCCTTAAGAGATCCACTGTATCCTTTCTTGGATTTCTATAGCCAATTTGATGATTCAATACTGCATGCGCTTGGAGATCCCCCATCACCGTGGGTGTCTCCCCCAGCTCCAGGCCCACAGACTTGTAACCTGAGTGCATCTTCCCACATTTTACACCAACCAATTCTTCTTTTCCTCCATATAATCTTCTAGATACTTAATGCACTTGACCAGCATCATTATCTTGCAAGAGAAACTCCTCATCACCAAGACAACATTTTATCCTCTGAAAGAGATTCTTCGCTGATGGTTTGAGTGACTCCTGCACCTCTTTAATTTCACAAACAGGCGTACACAACTCTTTGTGAATAGTTAGGAACACCTTCCACTCCATTCATGTACCCAACTCTGCCTCACCAGGATAAATGCTTCCCACCTGATCACCCCACTCAACAGACACTACAGGGACACTGCACTCTGCAAGACCAGTCTAGCATCCATTCTCATTACCTCGCGCAATCAAAATACGACTTATATTAAAATAAATAATTATGTAATGTTCATAACGTGGTAATAAGTGATATATAAGGAATAATAAACTTAAATAAGGTTTCAATTCATATATATATTAACATAAGTTTATTATTCAATAAGAACAAGGAACATACTTAATGAGTCAAACTCAAGGCAAGGGATCCTTTCACCCTACACTTTTAGTCAAATACTTCGTTAATGTTATGACTTTTAATTTACATTTTATTTTGTTAGGATATGTTCTTATATATAATTATTTCAATTCATTTTATGTCTATGTTATGAGAGACCCTCTCATCTCTCATGAACTGATTTTATGTATTTCTAAGGGATGTCGTTATGTTGCTGAATTAGTTTAATGCAATATTTAAACTCAATTTACACTCCTTGGGTTTTCCGCATACTTTGTTGATTATATTATTCCATGATTATGTGTAGAATAACTTTTTATTTCTTTATGTTTTATTTTCAATATAACATTGTTTGGATATAATTTTTCCATAGATAATAACCCCATTTATAAATTCTTATGTTATTTATACGTTCATTGTGAGGGATTTTGTTTCAATATTCCTTCTATTGATACATTTCTGCTATCATACACTAATTCAATTTATATTGTGTACATACCACCCTTTTAAATGTTATATGATAAATCTCCTAATTCTCATCATATTAAATTATTTGTACAATGTTATTCTGTAATTATATTAATTCAAGTATTTTCTCAAGTGGTAAGATACTTTTTACCTAAAATATTATTTTAACGGTTTTTAAGATTTTCTCTTTCTAAATATTTCACATTAATGTTCATGTTTTAAAAATGGGGTTTATGATTTATTTATATAGACAATAATGTTTTAAAATGTTTATTCCTTTAAAGGCTTAAATTTGGTATGGGACACATTGATTAAAAAATGTCTTTATTAAATATTTTAAATTGTTTTGGAAGTGGATTGAATATTTTAATATACTTTGATTGATTCATTGTGGTTGATGAGTGCATTATTGAAAATTTAAAACTTTTATGTGTTATAGTTTTTTAATGGTACTTGGACATTTGTTGGGTGGTTAAGTGATAAACCAAATACTGGTGGTTCCATAAAAAACCTAGGAAGGGTGATCCCAAGATAGCACTCCAATACATTTGGTATCGTGATGGAGGTAACCATTAATGTTTCTCCTAAGAGTTTTAGGGAATATATTGTTATGTCTATTCCAAATTTGACTCCTTATTCAACTATGGAATCTATAATGTAAGTATTTTATAGATGCCACAAGTTAACATTATGATTTATGATTTCTATGTGTTATTAATAAATATTATTATTTCAAAATGTATATTAATGATCATATGTTATATGAATGAATAGAATGATTTCATTGACTGGTTTGAATTTATGGAATAATGTTTTTTTCTTTATTTTAAAACCCTTGTTAAAATTTTTATATTCATCCCATGTTTTTGAAATGTTTGTTACAGGGTATAAGTGAGGGTAACAGAAGGAAATAATTTCAGAATATTTATAACAAGAAAATAATTCTTATTTTATTTTAATGAGTTTTATTTTTGTGAAAAAATTTGATAGAGTAGAAGTTTCTACATTGTAATTTTTGAAATGTAATGTAATAGTTATGGCCTACTTACTTATAAATATAATCATGAAAACATCCTCAATGTGAATTCTTGACATAACTCAAGATTGTATAATGTTTAAGGGTGAGGCCTTATAGTTTGTATAAGAGAGAGGTTTAGATAAATTTAGATGTTAGGGTGATATTTAAGCATAAGTGACATGTTTTATATTACCATAATGGTTAGAATATTTGAAAGAGTCCTATTTATTTTAGATAAGTTGAATGAGTTTAAGATAACTAGAATAAGAATATCCAAGTGTTTAACCTCCTCATAAGATAGTAGATGATGATTTTAATGATATAATCACATTGTTTTTGTTTGGTTTTAGTAAATGGCGTGATCCAGCAGGGAACAATGTAAAAATGGAGGTGAAGAAAACTATTATCGTCTTTTAAATATGAAACCCAATGAAAAGGGATCTGCAATAAAAACTCTTCTGATTATTCTTAACCAAATATATTGAGTCATGATTTACAACATGAAACCTGGTGATTTTTTAAGGCATGATATATGAGAGAAATGAATCCCTATAGATGATTAGGTAATAATAATAAAGGTAAGTATATTCAAAAACCTATGTGTCAACTATGTGGAAAGAAACAACATGGAAAATGATTCCAAGTGACAAGAAGATGTTTTGGATGTGATAATTGTGGTCATAAAGAAATAACATAACATAGTAAAAGGAAGTGTTCAGTTGACTCCAGGAAATAGAAAGAAGTTAATCACGAGGATCAATTGATGTTTTAAATGTTGTGTGCAAGGTCATTAAAAAAATATGTCCTAGGATAAAAGTTTAGGAGTGCGATTAGAAGGGAAATAAAAACATATCATTACTAGTGCCTAATTCAATTCCAATTGAGGATGTGGAAACAATAAATGACCTATGAAAGATATGGATTATTTCATAACTGATGTTTTGATATTGTTGAATCTTAGGATATGGTTCATTATATTGTTTTTAAAAAATAATTAGTATGTAATTAGTAGAAAATAATGTTAAGGATTAATAAAGAATGCTGGATGATTAATATGTATACATTTTTTAAATTTGAGAGTAATGCCAAATTTTTGGTTGATGAAATTCATAAAAGTATTGGTGCTCTTTGTTGATAGAATTACTTTGGAAGACTTTTATCTTGTATATGTAACCCTATATTTTGTTATGTGAAAATTCTATTGGAGGAATAATTATAATTTATTTTGTGTATATATTTATAAATAACCATTTTGGATTATATGATAAATGAATTTGAGGAAAATAATGGTTATAACCTATTTGGATGAAAATGTGAGGTATTGTATAATATTTATACTTAATATATGTTATGGTTATTTTTGATGAATTTATCTCATTTTTGGAAGAGTTATAAAATTATATAGTTTTTGAAAAATCACAACACACAGACCATGTGACAACCTATCGTGTTAGACAAAGCTGCGAGAATCGAACCCACAACCAATGTACGACAAGGATTTATTACCAACCACTAGCCTACGTGAAGACAATAGTCATCATGAATTGTTCTTTTTAGTAAAATGATTTTATTGATAAAGAATAAGTTGATTTGGGTGACTTATGGATATCCTTAGTATAAAGAAATGATTTTGTGATTATGTGATAAATGTTATTTTAGAATACATTTCCTCGTTTGAAAAAATATATTCCTAAAGAAAATATATTACTATGAGATTTCATTTTTGGTGTAATAGTGGAATTTAATTTTTGAAGAATCTATGTTTTTATTTTAGACTAATATAGATTTCAATTAGAAATGGAAATGATTAACAAATCTTTGAGAATATCTGATTATATTAATTACTTTTTAGTGTGATACCTTATGAGTATTTTATGTTATTCAGAGATAAATGATAAGATTTATTTTGGAAGATTTGGTGATAAAATTAATCTATGATTTTTATTTCAAGCTTGTTTGAAATATATTGAATAATTTTAAGGACAATTGTTTACTGAATGGCCTTTGTAAAACATTGGGTACTGTTTGTTGAAATTTAGAGATTAACGGTAGTATTTCATTTTATAAAGGATTATCCTTTTTGGGGATTATCTGATCCTGTTTGATCTATTTTGGTTTTGGTTAATTTCTATTAATAAGGGAAATATATAGTTCATATTTTTTGTAATATGTGACTCTCTAGATGTTGATTATAGTACCTCATGTGTAACCAAGTCAACATGAATAATCATCATTTGGAGAAAATATGAGTTTGTGGTCGATATTTATTAGAGGATGAAACTATACAAGACAAGTAAATATATTTCATGATTTTCTTAGTCAATCTGAAAAAAAAATTCTTCAAATTTATAAAAAATATATTAAAACTAAAACATGGTCTATTTACTATTACTAATGGGAAATCAAATACGGTTTAACCCATCACAAGATTGTGGTTTACTTGCTATTAACATTCTCCATAACATGTTTTCTATCACTATCCATCAAGAACATAATGATTAGTTTTTCATCCACATCCATGTTTATATACATGGAATCCTAGTATGTGTTATCTCGGGTGACCTTTGTACATCTATTCCTTTCTTTTAAAGTGACAGTATTATTGACTCTTTTTCTAATGTAGGATTTTTAATGAAGTTTACAATCCAAATTTTAAAATAGCAAGGATGCAATTTACAAAAGGGGGATGGATTTAATGACCCAGATATTTATAGAATAATAGATTTTTATTTATATTAATATTTATGAATAATATATTGATGGACTAAAAATTATTATTTTTTATTTTATCAAATAACTTTTAAGGGAAATTTAGAAACTTCATGTCCATCAAACAACCAAAATAACAGTCCAATGAACAGCAAAAGAATCCCATGCAGAGACTGGTCCTACCTCTTCACAGCAACTTAGCATTAAAAGGCCTCCACTAAAGCATGTAAACTCAGAAAATAGTTCCTTGCAAAGATGCACGGGCATGGAACCAATGGACATGCCATACCCTCTCAGTCTTCCGCTCCATGTGACATTCAATAGTGACGGTCTTGTGCTCTAAACCTCATCTAAGGAAAGACCATATCGTTTCTGGGATTCAAACATCCAAAACCACCTCGGGACACACAAACTAAAGAAGAACTTCGCCATAACCAAACATCTCATGAAAAGGTCAGCACCCAAGCATTAATCAGAAACTGGTAAGGAATTATCGTTGAAAAACAATTGAATTATACCTAATACCATTTCCCTAAGCAATATCCAAGATATATCGGTTACCTGAGTATGTGGATATCCCCTTATCAGGACTTCAAGTGAAGAATTCAGCCTATCCCAGACTTGGATATACTCATCGTGTCTGATTATCCCCTTTATTTAATTCTTTACTTGACACACAACAACAGATTTTATTGAAATCTTATGTTGTACCCATCTTCGAGTAATACAGAAAAATAATATAAAATTATTATTATTTTAAATGTTAGTTAATGCCTAGCCAATAGAATGGAGGGAATGAATAGTATCAACTACATTTTGAAAAAAGTATTACAAATGTTTGAATATTGATTCATTAGATTAAAAATTTATTAGAAATGGAAAAAACCAATTGAATATCAATGATATATTATTATTAAAAGCTATTTAAATGAGAATAATTTTGTTTTACTATCACTATTTTTGAATTTATTTAATGAAAAATATATTATAAATATTAAATATTATGTTTTAAATTTATCTTATCTATTTTCTAGATATGATATAAATACAAATTCAATTTTTATGATAAAATAAGTATTTTTCAAAAAAGTCAACTTTACCTCCTTTTGATAGAGAACCATTTTAAATATAGTTTTTCTCAATTTAATAAGTTATATTTGAAAAAATAAACTTATTTTATAGATGAAGGACATCTAAATTTACTTTGGATGAAATATATAGTGTTTTTCTGGTAAAGATCATTTCATAATGAATAGTGAATAATTCTGCATTTTAATTCAAAACTACATGTTCATCTAATATTTTTATATGGTTAGATTGTAATTCTAATTGGTTTTAAAGAATAATTAGATAAATAATTTTTCACTTAATACAATAATGTCCATTTTATGTAATTTCACATTTAAATTTTATATAAACACATGTCAATTTTTTGATAGCTATTACTTCTAAAAAACCCACTTTTTGATCTTCAAAATAAAAATTAATTTTAAAGAAATATATGAAATATAGGTATTTTTAATTTGGAAAAATGGATTCCATATTTGGAATCAGGAGGTCTTAATTGTGTAAATAGGTACCTTTTAGCTTTAGACATTATGAATAGTGACTTTACTAATTATTATTTTTACCATGGTTAAAGGGTAAATATGGTAAATAAGGGTAAAAAATAATATTATAATAATATTAATCTAAGATATCATGTGTCCTAATAATATATTTTGAGATATTTCAGAACATGGGTATCCATGAGTCAATTTTGGGACCCCATAAAGCCACTTGAATGTGAAAATTGCATTTTATAAGAATTAATATAATGTAAAGAAAAATTTAACATAAATATGTATCTTTTTGTAAAACAATTTTACATGTGGATATATAAGTGATATTTTAGGAATTAAATAGTAATTATAAATATGAAATGATTTCCTAAATCATGGTATTTTATTTATAATTTTTAATCATCAAATAAATAAATTTATTCATAACACAATGGTGGTGTTGTGATTACCATATAAATGAATTATATAAAGAAATGAGATTATAATTATTAAAATAAATTTATTTTGAAACTTTTAATGCCATAAAAGATTTATAGGTATGACTATGACATTTTATATTTGAATTAATTATTTTTCATCAAATTAAACATGTTGTTATGGATTTTTAAAAAAATGCCTTGTCGTGAATTGTATAAAAATTGACATAAATCTGTTTTAAAGAATATTATTTTTTAAAAGATATAATAGAGATAAAAATATAAGATTCAGAAAAATGACATTGATAATATTTATAATTTTATTAATGAACCACTTCAGATTCTATTGAAATTTTATAGTAACTATATTAACCATATAGTATGACTATGCTGGAAGACATGGTAGGAGTCAAATTAGTTAAATAAAGTATAAAGCTAAAAGATAAAGTTACATTTGTGACAAATACTTGTCTAAAAACTATTGGTAGAGTGTTTAGTGTCCCAAAATCATCCTATCATTGAAATATATTACTTTTTGAATAGTTGGGAAAGAAAAAAAATTTACACTACAATAATATTTCAATACCTTCCTAAAGTGCACCTCCTCCCTCTAATAATAGGGAATCAGCTATACCCATTTAATCACACCTCTCAAGTCAATTTTCCTATATAAACTCTACCAATATAATCTCTCAACATCACACTATTCTACTAGAAGCATAAAATTTGGTATAAGGAAATTCAATAATTCCTTTTCACTCAAATCAAAGGGAGTTTCCCATTTTAAGAGGTAGTGTCTTCATTAATATTCATTTCCATTATTTTACTTCATCACTCTATATTCTATTATTATTATTTGATTATATAAAAACACCGATATCCTCAATATACTATTATTTTTTATGAGAAGTATTGAAACTACATTTACAAATGCCTCCAAATAATGGATATGAACATACTGTTTCTGTGTACAGGGAATGGCTGCCTCCCGAAACGATGATTGTTCAATTTCCCCTTACATTGCTCATAGTGGCCATTATGATGGAGCTATATATATAATATATATATATATATATATATATATTATATTTCTATTTTCTATATTCTTATTTATTTTTCATTTACATAATACTTTTATTCTTTCAAGAAAGTGTAAATACGATAATTTCATTTAAGGAAGTGCTAACAACTTCCCCCTCAAAATGATATGACTCGATAAATGAATACATGGATCATATAAAATATGGAACTAATGATATGGTGTAACATATATAAAATAAAATTTTATACTATAATTATATTATACCTATGTATCATTTAGTTTTCATTCCTATAAATTTGAAAAATAATTGAAAGTAGCGTTCATTTCATACATACGGATTATTATCTCCATGAATAGTGTATTTCTTTTATTATCTTCAAATTTTATGTAATATTAAAAATAAATAAAAATATAATCAATATATATTATATTTATAGCATTAATATCATCCTAGAGATAATGTACTTTTGACAACATGGAAAATTTGTAATTTTAACAAATTTATTTTTGACTCAAGCACCGAATATCAACAAAATAACTGATATTAACATAAAAATTGTATAATGATTATAACATAGTAATAATTGATATAAAAGAAATAATAAACATGAATAAGGTTATGAATAATTTATAAATTAACTTAGGTTTATTATTCCTGAAAAACAAGGAACATGCATAATCATTCACACTCAAGGTAAGGTAACCTTTCACCCTCCACATTAAGATAAAGACATCTTTTGTGTTATGTATTTAAATTTTCATTTTATTGAGTTGGTATATGTTCTTATATATACTTATTTCTATAAATTTTATGTTAATTTGATGAGATATATTTTTCTATCTCATCAACTAATTTTATGAATTTTATTTATACACCAATTCAATTTATATTATATATATACATCACTTTTACATATTATATACTAAATCTCCTAATTCTCATGATATTATATTCTTTGTTTAATTTTATTAAGTATTTATTTTCATTCAATTATTTTCTCAATTGGTATGGGACTCTTTAAATACAAAATTGTTATGAATATATTATGATTTATTCTTCTAAATATTTCTAATTAATGTCCATGTTATCAACATGTATTTTAAGATTTATTTATATGGACATTAATGTTTAAAAATCATATTTAATTTATGTTTTTCAGAGTGTTAAGGGACAATTTGATTAAAAAATGTATTTATTAAATGTTTCAAATGGTTTTGGAAATGGATTGAATTTTTCAATATTCGTGAACTAATTCATTGTGGTTGACGAGTGAAATGTTGAAAATTTCAATCATTTATTTGTTAGTATTATTTAATTCTATATGTACATTTGACGAGAGTTTATGTGATAAACCAAATATGAGTTTTTCATGATAAACCTATAGTGGGTGATCCTGAGATAGCTCTCCAATGCATTGGGTAATGTGATGGAGATAAACGTTAATGATTCTCCTAAGAGATTTAGGGAATATATTATGATGGGTATTCCAAACGTAACACCCATTGTATCTATGAAAGATACAGTGTATGTATATTATGGCTGCTACAAGATACACCTATAATTTATTATTTATATGTGTTTTTCATAAATCTTATGATGTCATGAGGTATGACAAATAGCTTATGTTTTATGAGTGAAAAGGATGATTTCATTGGTTTATATGAATTGAGGGAATAATGTTTTATTTTCTTATTTTATTACCCTTATTAAATATTTTGTACTAAACCCATGTTTTTGAATAAAATATTCACAGGGTATAAGGAAGGGTTAGAGAAAAGAAGATTTCAAGATTATTTATACCAAGAAAATAATTCTTGTTTTATTTATAGAATATTTATTTTTGTAATTAAATTGGAGTAAAAGTTTCTATATTATAATATTTGAGATGTAATGTAATAGTTATGGGATAATTCTCTAAAACACTGATCTTTAAAAGATCCTCAATGTGAATTCATGACATAACTCAATATTAAGTAATGTTTAAAGAAGTGGACATATATTATTAAAATAAATGTCACAAATATATAAGACATAACCGTAATGAAAAAACACATGCCTCGATCCACAAAAAACAAAAAAAAAATAACAATTTGATATAGAAAACCCAAATCCAGGTGAGATAAAATCACCTATAAACACCCACACCCTACTAATGAAAAAACCCCTCACCACCTTTACCTAGATTCACTTTCCTTCATCAAATTTAATAATATCTACACACACCCAAATTATTATGCACAGTTTTATTATAAGATCCTAGTCAAATCCCAATAAGTGTTTCATAAGAAGACAATATTAGTTAACAAGTTATTTTTATGTATGAAAAATGATGGAATGAGATATTATTATACATAGTATGATAAATAACACATATAATTCATTATCTATAAACTATATTCAAAAAAATATTGGTTTTCCATGAATTCTTGTAAATATTACAAACATACCATTAAATGATTTTAAATATTGATTATTATTTCTTAGTAACAATAGTTATAGGTTAGTGAATATCCACATTCTATCATCATGATCATTAGGCCACTTATAATGCATATTTCCCTAGAAAAAAATGTTTAAGAGGTATGATATCACTCTTGATAATGACTCCAACCCACAACTTAAGAAACATAGGGCACACAATTCCATATTAAAATATATCATGGGGAAAATATTTCATCTTAGCGGATGGATCCATAAATCATCATAAATAAAATTATAGTTCACCATTTTAGAAGCATTCCATATGGAGTACACCTTGGAGAACATAAAAATAATTCTTTAAAACCATGTTCATTAACAATATAAATAGATAAATTCATTTCCAAAAACATTACCTAAACTAAAATACTTCATCAAAAAATTGGTAATATCTTTTTAGATAATTTAAAACCATTTATAATATATATCCATAATTATTTAGTTCGAAACAGTTTAGAAACCAAATCCAATATAACACAAGATAACTTTGTGGCATAAAGAAGAATCCTAAAACTACATACCATTAAATAATTATATATCAAAACCCTTGAAGATTACAAAATCCTTTATTACTCAAGTATTATATGAATTCAATAATTATACTTAAAACATATTTTTACTCATAAAACTAAAAATACTTCTGTAATAGATTAAATGATACAAAAGGAAACACATACCACTACAGTTAATGAACATAGAATCAAGAACACTAAAGAAATAGACAAAATCAATCAATAGAGAATGCACCTAAAATGAATAAAATTAGAAACCCAAATATAAAAATTCCCTATAGTTGGAAAATATATTATATAGGGAGAAGTAATAGATACATAAGGAATAAAGGGACTCATGGCTACAATGGATACTGGCATACAAAATATGATCACTACATTAATCCACAATTAATTATCCAGAGTTATTGGGATGGAAGAGAAAAATATATCTAAAGAGGTCCTTTAGGTTTTAAAAGGATTAATTTGGATTGAGGTAGGAAAATTAATAATTAAATTTGGGGTGTTTACTAGATTAAATATACTATAATACGCTTACTCTAATAGTATATTTCGAAAAATATATTTTTCACAATGGATAAAACATATTTTTATAGCCATTATAATGCCCACTGGCTCACTAGTGGAACTCCTAAATATTCACTAGGTATTAGTGTTCTCCCACACATTATTGGATCAAAAATAACTTTGAAACCTTCATAATATCCTGAACATTTTTATAAACAAGATAAAAATAAAATATTTGAAGATAATAAGACAAGAGAAAGGTATTAACTGAAATAAATTTTGTGATGTTATAATTATACCCACTATATTTCATTATATACCTTGAATGACAAGTTTATAAAGGTTAGTTTCAAAAGAATTTGGTCCATTTCCCCTTACCAAAAAATATCACAATAACGTCGCAAATTAATCAAATCCATGGTTATATTGAATTGAATAAAATAGAATAGACTTCTTATATAAACAAAATCACTTGAGAATGAAATCATGAAGTTGATGTTGAGTCACAGACATACCATTTTTGTGAATGAGTGGTGGTTGGACTCCTGGATCGGTCCAATCACATGAGGCCTTCCATTGATGACTTCGACCAATTTCTCTTAGGATCATGGGATATTCTTGAAAGAGAGGTGTTTGGCTCACTCGACAGCAAGAAAATCATGATTAAGTTTTAATCAGAGGTAGGTCTCATTCAAGCTTGGTCGAGGGTTTCTCGCATCATCAGTGGATCTCGTTTTCTGCTTTCACGTTGGTCCTTTGATCTTCATAAAAATCGTGACTCACCTTCCATTGCGATTTGGGTATGTTTCCATACTCTCCCATTTTCATTTCAAAATCCTTCAGTTATTCGCATGTTGGGAAATCTGATAGGTATATTCCTCTGGTCTAATTTTCGTACTGATGCAGTTTTCCACCTGGTGAACCCTCCGGTGTGTGTTGAAATAGATGTGTCTTGCATTCCTTTTGATTTTGTTTGGATCATGATCAGCAAGGAGTACCGATGAAAATAGTGGGTTGTTTATGAAAATTGGACTTATTTTTGTGGCTCTTGAAAGATATTTGTCCTCTCAGTTGAGTTATGCTGAAGTGGAAGTCCTTCATGGTTGAGGAAGGTCCGTTGTTATCAGAAATTTTCTTCAGTGAGCACCGAGGATGGTGCATGAAGTGGTGTCAAGGTGGGTCTGGATTCGAGAACTGTAGAGCCAGTTGATAAAGAACGGGGTCCCCGTTTTCATATTTTAGCAGTGAATAGAAATTATTCTGGGTCTCTTAAGGTTTCCTTCGAGGAAGTCCAGGAAGGTGAGGCTTCTGGTGTTAAGGCGAACTAGGCTAATCCAAAGGTTTATGAGGTTCTCTAATGGTTAAGGAAAGACTTAAGAATACCTTCATATTCCATGGATACTCTGGGTTCAGAGTAGATTGGGGAAGGAATGGAGTCTTGCACTACAGAGGTGGTCATCACGACCAGTTCTAAGGATACAAACAGTCTTGATCCATTGGATAAAACTTATATATCATTGAGTAATAGGTTTGAAGGACTTTCTGACGATATGTTGGCCTCAAGACTGTAGGAGGAAGTTTTTGTTGGAAGTTATTGTGGTGCGGATGCATTGGAGGAGAATCTAGTTGAATGTAGGGGGAATGAACTAGGTACAGCTGGTGAGGAGGTCTTGGAAGATCCTCGTGTTCAATGTTTGGGTTAAGAAAGAGGTACCATGACTGAGGAAGAAAACCACAATGTGGTCAGGCACTATCCTTTGGCTGAGAGTATGGATCATAGGATAAGGGATAATGTTGAAACCTTTTTGGAAAATGCTACTACTGAGGATAGGCTTCTCCCTTTGATAGATAAGGACTAGAGGCTGAGGAAAAAACTTGAGTTTACTGATGTTGTTTTGAGGGTGCGATTTGGAATTTTAAGGGAGGCTTCTGGGGGAGGGAAAGAAAATGTTAGTAGTCCAGTCGTTCGGCCATTTTTTGATGTTTTTCATAGTGGGAAACAAATGATGGATACACCTGACGGAGGTTTTTCTGATACACCAAGAAGAATCCCAAGGAAGGATTAATCATTTCTTCTTAGACCAATGAAGACTAGATCTTCCTCAAAACAGAATAATGAGGTGACTTTGGCCATTAAAAATTGTAGTGTGGTCAAGAAGGCATTCCCATAGATATCTGTTCTTGAAAAGCTTAGGAGTCGGGTTCAATGTGAATACTTTTGGAGGCATCCATAATGGGAATCCACTACTAGAAAAGATGACTCATGCATGGGATGCGAAGATGAACTTAGTTATTATGATGTGTAATTCAATGTTGGTATGCATTGTCTGATGTTTGTGTTTCAATTTTTTGTGTTTTTGGTTGTATGTTGGGGTATTGAAACCCTTAAACCGGATTCTATAAATGAGAAAAAAATATTTGTAGCAGTCAAGAACCTCTTATGTTCAAGACATAGGCACTATGAATATCCTTTTGAATCAGGTATGATCTTTCTATCTACCAAATAGTATGAAATTGATACATTTTCATCGACATGATATGTGTTCCAGACACCTCCAGGATATTGTTCCATGATTAATAGGTAATGCAATTGTCCCCATTCGAGACAATGAACATAGATGGCCCATGAAATCATACAATATCTAAATTATACAAATTTCCTATGTATTACACTTTCGTGGTGTCATATATTGGGTTGAAATCTTCCTTCTAGTTCAACATATTGATCACCACCCAAATGCCATTATTACCATGGGTTGTTTTAGGAAAAAAAATATAGAAATATATTTAAATCCCATTCCAATTTCATATTGGAATGGGAAGAAGAATAAGCAAAAAAAGATGGATTCAATTGATCATA
The DNA here is from genome assembly GCA_963277665.1 of Viscum album. Classification (NCBI taxonomy): domain Eukaryota; kingdom Viridiplantae; phylum Streptophyta; class Magnoliopsida; order Santalales; family Viscaceae; genus Viscum; species Viscum album. Next base: position 2,013,802,441 of record OY728130.1, on the reverse strand, counting down.
TTTAATCTGACAGAATGTTATAGATCATGATATAAAATCATCAAAGTCCTGTTTCATAAAATTTCACCAAAAAAATGAATAAGTATTTTATAATAAATATATTTAGTATTAGGGTGTAAAACCAACATAGAATGATGATAATAACCCAACATGATCTTTCTTGCAGACTAAAGAACACAATATCACTACCTAGAGAATAGAATATCTAATGATGAGAGAGATTACAAATTTATTTTCTCATCCTATAATGTATCCATGATACTCTAGAACACTATATATTTATATTTATCCAAATGAATCATCTCATCAATAGAATGTGTCAAAAAAATGCTTACTAGAACAAAACTATACTCCCTCTCTACCACTCCCATGTTCATCTATGAAAATTTACACATCAAGGACTATTAAAACATTTCTTCCGTTACATATAGTGATGTAAAATCCATAATAGAGAATCAAAAACCACATTACACTTTAAAAGTGTATATATACATTCAAATATGAATAGATACAAGAATTACACCCATCATCTATACCGGATGTATATATATTTTTGAGAAATCAAGAATTCCAAACAGTTGTGGTTAGAGTAAACTTTAGACTCCTCCCTAAATTGATAGTGACAATAATCATAATTGGCATGGACAACCACTATAATTTTAACTTCATGAGTGGGATAATTCCTATCATAAGGCTGAAGATAATATTATACATAAGCCACCACATGATATCCATTCATAATAACACATCCAAAACCTACACTCAATGAATTATAATAGGCCACATAGCCTAAATGATCCTATTTTAATTTTATAATAATTGTTGAGGTGATAGATCAATAAAAATCACAAAAGGATTCCTTGAAATTTGATTTGCACATGAACTAAAACCACTTTTGGGTGAGAGCATCAAAAAGAGAAAAAATATTTAGTAAATAAATTATGAACTATTGATCATATCCAAGACTAATATGGAAGATTAGAATCTCAAATATTTACCATGGTTTATCCCATGACCAAAAAACGATAACCTTTTAAGGATAAAATGAGCCACCAATTTTTAAGATTACTTTTTGATGAAAACAGACTTCTATGACATATAATTCTAATTTATATAATTTTTCATACATGACGTTTTCCATTAGGATTCTAAATATACCACCCCATGTATCCACGGTACACTTCTCTTTGAATAATACAATTGTGTGTGTTGTACGCGACATTGAGTTCTAACACACCACAACTAATCAAACTAGTCAATATTAATAGTAATACACACTTTTTGAAATTTCATACACTAAATAATTCAAAATGGACTTCATTTTTGGATTCAAAATATATAAATTAGCTTAGGGTGAATTTTTGGTACTTTTCCAATAACTTTCATATTTTGACAAATAGTGAAAATAACTAAATTTTAATTAAAAACAACTTTTTAAATCAAAATAATTAATAGTGATACATTATGAATTTGAGTGGGATTAAAGTATAATTAGATTATATTTTTGAAATTTAATCTAATTTTGGTCATTGAACATAATTTCACGTTTTAACTAGATATAAGCAAGTGTCAATATTTTGATAGCTATGGTTTCTTAAAAACACGTTTTTTGTTTTGAAAACGAGATATAATTTTAAATTAATTTATTCCACTTCTGTGATTGGAATTTAGAAATATGGATTCCGTATTTATAATCAGGAGGTCCAAATTTTGTAAAAAGGTATCTTTTTTTATACATTTTGAATAATTACTTCAGTAAATATTTTATTTACCATAGTTAAAGGTTAAATCCGGTAAATATGGGTAAAAAATAATATTATAATAATATTAAATTACCGAAAAACATGTCTTAATCCTATTTTATAATATGTGTCCAAACATGGGAATCTTTGGGTCTATTTTGAGATCCCATTGAGCCACATGTAAGTGATAGTGACAGTTTATATTAAATAAGTTAAAGTAAATACAAAAATGACATAAGCATATATCATTTAGTAAATCAATTTGTACATATGGGTATACATGTTATCTATTCCACTATAAATATACATTAAAAAGTGGAAAAATATTTCCTACAGAATGGTATTTTATTTATAATTTTTAGACATTGAATAATTAAATTTATTTATGACACAATGATGATGCAATATTTTCATCATTAATGAATGAATCTAATAATTGGTATTATAAATGTCAAAATAATTAAAATTTTAAAATTTCATCATTAATGAATGAATCTAATAATTGTATTAATAATGTTTTTAAGACTTGAACAAAAATCAATTATTAAATTGTGTCAAAATTGACATAAAAGAGTTTATAAAAAAATATTATATTATTAATTGATATAAACTCCTATAAATATAAGGTTCAACCAAATAACTTATATAATTATAGGTGTATCATTATTGAACCACTTGGGGTTCACTTGTAAGTTTATAGTATGTTTATTAACTATATACTATAAAAATACAAAGACACATGGTAAATGTCAAACTATTTAACTAAGAGTTAAATCTAAAAGTTAAGGTTAATATAGTGACCCAAACCTATCTAAAACCTATTGGTTGAGTGTTTTTGACCCATACCCTCCTTATAATTAAAATAATCTACTTTAGAGAAATTATAAACCATAAATAAATTTATTTTAATATATTATTCCTAACATTTTCTAAGGTTCCCCTCACTCATCTAATAAAAGAGCACTCACAATTATCTCTAATTCACTACTTCAAATCCATTTTAATCAGAAAAACTCTACCCAAATACCCTATAAACCATACTACCTTAATTATAGAGGTTTTAAATTAGTCATAAATCCATCCAATGTATCATTTTTTATCAAATCAAAAGAAATAACCTGACGAAGAGGTAAATATTTCATCACCTCTTTCATGTTCCTTTCTTATTCCACTTCCATTTTCTGTATTTTTTACATTATAAAATAATAAATCCAGTATCTTATATATACTTTGAGGTTATTATAAATATGGTAAAACCAAATTCATTAGTCTATCCATCCTTTGAATGACATGTTACCATACATGTATACGTATGGCTTAACTTCTCCACGTTGTGGTGTAATTGTCATTCAATACATTATTATTCGGATGGGTATAATAATGATGTGTAACTGATGTAAATATTAAATATAACATGATAATGATTCTTTATATATGAAATAACATCAATTATATATTATTTTATTATGAAAAGAATGATTTTTTCTCTTGTGTGTACGTACGGATTACCGTCTCCACAAACGCGATGACATTCATCCCCCATCGTATCCATTCAAGACTAATTTTTATTTAATGATTAAAAATAATTTTTAAGAACTTTATATCATTATATATATAAATAATATAAAAATTATCCATAAAAACATGGCTTATGTAACAAATTATATAAAAGAAAATGAGTGAGTGAACACTCGAAACAACGATAATACTAAAATATTATTAACAAAGCAATATTAAAAGATCATATATGATATCATATTAATGTACATGATTCTTGTATAAATTAATAACAATTATTTCACCATTATACAAGAGGTTACCCTACCCTTGACCATGGAAAAGTACAAGGTAAGGGGTTTTCATCTCACTCTTTATTCCCGTGATAGTCATGCTATATTACCACAATTTATTTTTGTGTGGTTTATGTACAGCCCATAATTGTATTATTTGTGTAATAAAATTTTATTTATGTGTATTGACATATTAATTATATGGTACTTCTTTCATGGGGTGTATTTTTCATAATTTACCAAATTATTAAGGTTTTATTTCACAATATCTTTATTATCTGAGGTTTTCTATACATAATTATCTACTGAGACATCGTTATTATCAACATCCATGTTTTATAAAAATTAATTTCAGATCATTATTACTATTTTATGGACTATGGGTTAAAATAATTTATAACCTTGTTTGAAATTTTATAAGATGTTTATAAAGGAATATTTCATTCGTTTTCCAAACAATGTCCTTTTCAACCTTTTCAACAAAATTAACGTAAAAATGTCTTTATTAACTTATACGGCGGGTGAGACTATTTTCCACTGTTATAAGATCATTGAAGATTATCTTACAATATTAGTTGAATATTTTCAAAATAAATGATTTTTTTATAATTATGTGACTTTTAAATGCTTTAAAAAAAGCGATATTTCTCTAAAATAGTTTTGATTTTATCTATATCAACATCCTTTGATAGATTTTAATATTCTTTGATGAAGATTTATTATGATAAAAAACTTCAATATTGTATTCATGGTTTTGGGATATGTTTTACTGTGGATGTTTTATTTTTATATCATTCCTGGTTTCAGGATAAAGTATTGACATTTCGTATGCTAGTTTTAATATGAATGTTTATGTTATGTTTAAACCTGTTAATAAGAGGAATGCATTGGACTTAGTAAGTGATGGGTGGAGCTCGCTATAGCTCCTCTATGAATCAGTAGGTCTCATGATACAAACATGTTTCATGGCAAAATGTTTTGCAAAATCTTATTTTTAGTCTTGGAACAAGGCCTTGACTATGGGGTTATGATAGTCTGGCATTATGCATAACATTATTATGAAAGTGGTCATTGTTATTACATGTGATTACTCGACTAGTAGAATATCCATGAGAATAAGTAAATGGAATTATTTAATTATAGTTTCTCCCTATTATGCTAAAGTTAAAGTTTAAATGGCTTTTGTTTTAGTTATACATTACCTTAATTATTTATGCTTATTTGTGAAAGTTTCAACTATATTGTTATCCTTATTGAGCATTTGAGCTCACCCTTTTCTAGGTTTTATTTTTCCCAAGATGCGAATAAGTATATTATGAATGACCTACAAGGATATTATATGGGATCTCAATATTGTCTTTGGAAACAATGTTGTTTTAGTTTTACATTTTATGATGTAATGAAACCCTTATGAATGTATCTAGTGTTTCTAAGGATACTAAATTTATCATTCTTTCGAGACGTTTTCTATTGTGATCAAGCCAATGATAAGTAATAATGCACCGAATCTGGAATTCTGGGGTTGGGGTGTTACAGTTGGTATTAGAGAATGTTTAGTAAAAACATTGGAAGCTAGATTTAGATTAACTCTGATTATAGCACATTACCCTAAGATAGAATTTGAGTATTAGTATAGAAGAACTTCCTAGAATTTTGGTATTGTAGAGATTTTATGAGTTTTCCATGAAATACATTCATGTATGGATACAATCAAGTAGAGGTGGCTCTTGAATAGATGTACATAGCGGTAAAACCAGAAAACATAGCTTTGAGATTGACTCGAACGGGAACTCGTGAACGACAACGGGCCTTGATGCACTTTTGGTTATGACACTCCTAGGGGATATGCTGGGGATAATTAACATTTTCTATACAAACCATTATTAAGGGTTTATGAGTAAATACTTTCTCAAAGAAAATTTTTTTATGATTATGGATTATTTCCACAATCTGTTCAATTTATGTTAAGTGTTTTACAAGTTTGGATTTATATATTGAGATTCATAAACTAATCTAGTTTATGCCATTGTTTTGAAATGGATCATAGTGGAAGGAATGGAAATCATATCAATGAACACACTCCATGTAGGAATTGACCTCTTAATCAAGATAATTATAGTGGAGTAGGCGATATAACTGGTGCTGATCAGCTTATCACTATACTATGACAACTATATCAGGTTAGGAATAATAAACATACCCATACAGAGCCCCCTGATACACAGCGTGGAGGATCAATGTTTAATTACTTCATTAGGACACAACCACCAATATTAAATAGGAGTAAAAATACACTAGTAGCCGAGAAATGGATAAATTCCTTAGAGAAAATATTCCATGCCTTGAGGAGCAGTGAAAGAGAAAAAGTTGTCATGGAAGTTTACCGCCTCACTGGAGATGCTGATCATTGGTGGTCATTGATTCAAAACCCAAAAGAAGATGATGACGTATCAAATATGGAATCTAGGGAGTTTAGAGATCTTTTCTTTTAAAAGTACTTCCCTCATGACCATCGAGCAGAAATGGAAAGCCAATTTCTAAGTCTAAGGCCAAAGGAAGATGGGAATGTTACAAAGTATGAGTCTAACATTATAAGGTTATCAAGGCATGCTTAAGATTATATACGTATCCCAAGAAGTAAGATTGATCAATTATTTTATGGGTTAAAACCGTTTCTCCATTGAGCATTAGTGTCACAATCATTTTCTTCATAATTAAATATTATCTCATGTGTTTTCAAGACAGAAAAGGAATTCTCTTATTCTTATGACTTGAAAGCAAAGAAAGAGAAGAAGTGATCTATTGATCACTATAGAAATGGAAATAAATGGAAGAAGAGAAATGTTGAATATCCATCCCCAAGTAAATATGGAAAGAAACGCCTTGGTAATTTCCTGAAGGGAATGAGAGTCTGTTAAAAGTGTGGTGAAAAAGGCCTCCAAACTCGTGATTGCATTGGGAATAAAGAGGCTACCAATGTTCAATGCTACAATTTCAGGGAGATGAGACATAATGAAAATGACTGTCCTACGCTTCCAGGAATCTTACCTCAATAAAGTTGAAGGGATCAAGTCCATGCTTATGAGATCACTACTGCTAAATTTGATGCTCCAAAAGACGTTGTGGCATGTAATTTAATGGTTTCATCAAGTTTAACCAATTCATTATTTAATTCTCGATCGTCACATTATTTCATATCTTACTGGTTTTCTAGGAAACATATATATTTCCAATTTGATTTAACAAGGGATTTTTCATTCAAAACACCTAAGGGATATATCATCACAACAATGTTTTGTGAATCAGTTCCCATTAGAGAATATAAATGTTCTTTATCCATTGATCTCATCATCATACCCATGATTGAATTTGATATAATCCTTGGTATGGATTGACATTCAGACCATGATACAAAAATGTATTATATGAATAAGGAGGTTACAATTTTTGATGATGATGATAAAGTACACTTTATCATTAGAGAAGAATAGTCACCACCTAATTCTTATCAAGGTCCACCCCAGTAGCTCAAATAAATTCAATTATTGGGGAGTAAGAGAATGAAAAAACTATGGGTGAGGAGAGGAATGTTAAAATAGGGGATGTAACTATTGTGAATGAATACATTGATGTGTTTCCAGAAGATTTATCGGGACATCCTCTAGAACGCAAAATTGAGTTTTCCATTGATTTAATTCATGGTTCAAGGCCCATATCGAAGACCCCTTATAGAATGGCCACTGTATAATTAGTTGAACTAAAGAAACAACTAGGGGAATTGTGTAATATAGGATTTATTCCCCATAGTGTTTCTCTATGGGGAGCCCCTGTCATTTTTGTTATGAAGAAAGATGGATCTACGAGGTTGTGCATTCACTACAGGGAGATCAATGCTATAACAATAATGAACAAGCATCCCCTGCCTTGAAATGATGATTTATTTGACCAACTGCATGGAGCTCAATACTTTTCAAATATTGACCTTCGATATGAATACCATCAGTTGTGCATGAAGAAGGAAGACATTCCTAAGATAGCATTTCGAACCAGGTACGAGAATTATGAGTTTACAGTAATGCCTTTTGGGTTGACTAATTCCCCCTCTGTATTCATGGATCTAATGAATAGAGTTTTCAAGAATATTGTGATGAATATTTTGTGGTATTTATCGATGATATATTGGTATACTCCAAAATCTACGAAGATCATGAAAATCACTTGTGCATTATCCTAAAGTCTCTTAAAAGACATGAATTATATGGGAAGTTTAGAAAGTGTGAATTTTGTCTTCAATATATTTATTTTCATGGCCATATTTTCACTAAGGATGGAATCTCTATTGATCTTTCAAGACAAGATCAATCAACGAATGGCCAGCACCAACGAGTATAACTAAGGTACACATTTTTATTGAATTAAAAGGTTATTATCTACGTTTCATCTAGAATTTTTCCCGATTGGCTAACCATTTAATGAAGCTCACAAGTAAAGGCTTTAAATATTTATGGACAAAAGTGTGTAAAGAATTTTTTAACTAACTGAATAAAATATTAGTTAATGATCTTATCTTGAATCCACTATCGGGGAATGATGGTTTTATTACTTATAGTGATGCTTCAAAGAGTGGACCTGGTTGTGTCCTTATGCTGAATGATAGTTTCATTGCCTATGCATCACGATAAAAAGAAATTCCTGTGAAAAACTATCCTACTCATGATCTTGAGTTAGAAGTTGTAATATTTTCTTTGATGATATGTAGAAATTATCTCTATGGTGAAAAATGTTAGATATATAGTGATCACAAGAGTTTGAAGTATATTTCTCATAGAAACATCTCAACATGAGTCAAATGAGATGGCTTGAACTATTAATGGATTATGATTTCATGATACACTACCACCCGTAAGAAGGAAAATAAGGTGGTAGATTCTTTGAGAAGAAAAGATCATGGAGTTTTGAACAAGATGAGAGTTCAAAAGGATCCAAAATACATGGATCTAGTAAATATAGATATGGGAATAACCCTGGAAGGTGAAAAATCATTTCCTTTTCAAATGGTTTTTAAACCATCTTTTATCGAAAGGATAAGGAGTTTTCATACCGGTGATGATGAGTTTCAATAGAAAATTAAAAGTGTGAATGCTGGGAGATTGAGTGACTTTGTGTATAAAAGTGGAATTTTGAAATTTGGGAAGAGACTTTGTGTTCCTGATATACCTGATATAAAAAGGGAATTGTTGTATAATGCTCATAGTTCCATTTTATCTATACACTATGGGAGAACCAAAATGTATAGATATTTGACGGAACATTTTTGGTGGGACAACATGAAGAGGGATATTTATGATTTTTTGTCATGATGTATGGTTTTTCAACAAGAGAAAGCTGGAAGGAAATAGCCTGGAGGAGTCTTGCAACCACGTCCTATACTTGAGTGGAAATGGCATAATATTACAATGGACTTTTTCATTGGGCTGCCAAATACTCCTAGAAGGAATGATGCAATATGGGTCATTATTGATTAGCTTACCAAGTTAGCACATTTTCCTGATATAATAGAAGATTTTTCCACTTGAACATCTATCAAGAATATATATTAATTAATTTGTGATACATCATGGAATACCCCTATCGATTGTTTTTTATTGTGATCCACGTTTTACATCATGATTTTGGAAATGTCTTCAGAAATCCTAGGATACTAACGTTCGTTTGAGCACTGCGTACCACCCTCAAACTAATAGACAATCAGAACATACTATTCAATCCTTAGAAGACATGTTGAGATCAGGATAACTCTACTTTCAAGGTATGTGGGTTCAATATTTACCTATGGTAGAATTCTCCAATAATAATAGAATCTATTAAAGTATTCAGATGGTACCATATGAAGCGTTATACGGAAAGAGATGTCGCTGAACAACCTGTTGCGATGATTTTGGTTAATGAAAACTCATAGGCCTAGAATATGTTGAGGAAATTATAGAAAGGGTGAAGATGATCCAAAACCACATCAAAGCAGCTCAAAGTAGGTAGAAGACCTATGCCGATAATAGAAGTAAGGATTTAGAATTTCTGGTAGGAGATCATGTTTTCTTGAAAGTATCTCCATGGAAGGGTGTTATACGTTTCGGTAAGAAGGGTAAATAGGGACCCAAGTATATCAGACCTTTCGAAAATCAAGAATGAATTGGTTGTGTAGCTTACCGTTTGGCAATGCCGCCAAGTCTATCTAAAGTTCACGATGTATTCCATGTATCATTGTTGAGAAAATACATGCCTGACCCAACACATGTACTCACCTATGAGGAATTATAACTGGATCCTGATTTTTCTTATTGCGAAGATCCTTCTAGGATTCTTCATACCAATGAACATGTGCTGAGAATCCAAATGACTCGTCTGGTAAATGTTCTATGGAGAAACCATAAGATGGAAGAGGCAACGTGGGAACCCAAGGAACTTATGATAAAGAACCATTCAAGTGTTTTTATGCACTAATATTCTTGAAATTTTGAGGATGAAATTATTTGATGTAGGGGGGAATGTAACACCTCAACCTTCCACGGTACACTTCACTTTGAATAATACAATACCATGTGATGTATGCAACTCTGAGTTCTAACACACCACAACCAATCAAACTATCCAATATGAATAGTCTTACCCACTTTTTGAGATTTTATACTTTTTATCATTCAAAAGAGAGTTTATTTTTGAATTATAAATATCAAAATTAGATTATGGTGAATCTTTGGTACTTTTCTGATAACTTTCATATTTTGAAGAATAGTCAAAATTACTAAATTTTAAATAAAACAAAATTTTTAAAAGAAATAAATAATAGTGATAAATTATTCATTTTAGTGGTTTTAAAGTATAGATAGATAATATTTTAACCATTAAATCCAAAGTTGTTCATTGGACATAATTTCACATTTAAACTGGACATAAGCAAATGTCAATCTTTTGATAGTTATTGTTTCTTAAAAACACAGTTTTTGTTTTGACAACGGGAATTAATTTTAAATAAATTTCTGCCACTCCTGTGTTTTGAATTTAGAAAAATAGATTCCATATTTAGAATTATGATGTCCAACTTGTGTAAATAGGTAACTTTATTTTTTATACATTTTCAATAATTATTTCGGTAAATATTTTATTTACCATGTTTAAAGGGTAAATCCTGTAAATAAGGGTAAACAAATAATATTATAATAATATTTAATTACCCTAAAACGTGTCCTAACCATTTTGGATGACACATGACCGACCATAGGAATATTGTTTTCGATTTTGGGACCCCATGGGACCACTAATAAGTGATAATGATACTTTATAATAACTAAGTTAATGTAAAAAAAATGACATAATCATATATCTTTTTGTAAAAAATTTGTACATAGGGTTATACATGTTATATCGTCAAATATAAATATTCATTACAAAGATAAAAATATTTCATTCATATTGATATATTATTTATAATTTTTAGAAATTGAATAATTAAATATATTTATGACACAATGATGATGCAATATTTTCTTTATTAATGAAAGAATCAAATAATTGGTATTATAAATGTTAAAATAAATATAATTTGAATGTTTTGATGACAAACATGAATTTTATAAGTTAATAAGACATGTTAAGATTGATTAAATGAATTTGTTTCGAATAAATAATGTTTTTATGACTATAACAAAAATCAATTATTTAATAGTTTCAAAATTGACATAATGGAGTTTTTAAAACAATTATTATATTATTAATTGATATAATATTCTTAAAAATCTAAAGATCAGACAAATGACTTATATAATGATATTTTTATAATTTATGAACCACTTTTTGTTATCTTGGAAGTTTGTCTTATTTTTATTAACAATATAATATAAAAATACAAAGAGACATCGTAAATGTAAAACTATTTAACTTAGAGTTTAATGTAAAAGATAAGGTTAATATAGTAACCCAAACATGTATAAAACATATTGGATGAGTTTTTTTAGACTCACCCCCACTTTAGACTTTAAATTATCTACTTTTGAGCCATTATAAATAGAATATTATTTTATTATAAAATAATATTTCTAGATTTTCCTAAGGTGCCCCTCACTCATCTTATAAAAGGTCACTCCCCCTTCTCTCTAATTGACACCTTCAAATCCATTTTCCATGGCCAAAATCTACCCACATACCCTCTAAAATCTCCAAATGTAATCATAGAGGCTTTAAATTAGTCATAAATCCAACCTAAGGTTCCCTTTTGATCAAATCAAAAAGAAGAACCCTAAGAAGAGGTAAATATTTCACACCTATTTCAAGTTCCTTTCTTCTTCCACTTCCATTTTATTTGTTGTTTCCATTATAAAATAATAACTCCTGAGTACTTTATATAATTTTATGTTATTATAAATATGTTACAACCAAAATCATTATTATATCCATCCTTTGAATGACATGTCACCATACATTCTTACGTACAACTTACTGTCTCCATGTCGTGCTGTAATTCTTATTCAATACATTATTATTTGGATGTATATAATAATGATGTGTGACTAGTGTAAATAATAAATATAAAATGTTAATTATTCTGTATATATGATATACCATCCAATTATATATTATTTTAAAATCAAAATAATGATATTGTCGCTCGTGCGTATGTACGGATTACCGTCTCCACGAACGCGATGAGATTCATTCCCCATCGTATCCATTCAAGACTAATTTTCATTTGATGATTAAAAATAATTTTTAAGGACTTGATATCATTATGGATATGAATTATATACAACCTATCCAAAAAAAACATCGACTTATGTAATAAAATATATGAAAGTAAATGAGTAAGTGAACACCTGAAACAACGATAATACTAAGATATTATTGACAAAGAAATGTTATAAGATCATATATGATATAATATTAATGAATAGGTTTATTTTATAATTTTATAACAATTATTTCACCATTATAAAAGTGTTTAAACTAACCTCGTCCAAGGAAAAGTACAAGGTAAGGGGTTTTTATCTCACTCCTTATTCCTGTGAGATTCATGCTATATTGCCACTATTTCCTTTTGTGTGTTGTATGTATAGCCCATATTTGTATTATTTGTGTAATACACATTAATTTATCTGTATATAAATATTAATTGTATGATAATTCATTCATGGGGTGTATGTTTCATAAGTTACCAAATTAGTAAGGGTTTATTTCATAATCTCTTCATTATCCGAGGTTGTTTATACGTAATTATCTAATGGAACCTCTTCATCATCCACATCCATGTTTCTTAAAAATTTATTTCAAAATAGTATTACTATTTTATAAGCTATGGGTTAAAATAATATATACCCTTGTTTTACTTTTTATAAGATGTTTATAAAGGATTCTTTCCATCATTTTCCAAATAAGGTCCTTTTTAACCTTTTCCACAAAAGTAATGTAAGAATGTCTTTTTTAACTAATATGGCGGGTGCAGCTATTTTCTACTGTTAGAAGATCACTGATGATTCCAATAAAATCGTATAAAAATATTTTCAAATTAAATGTGTTATTTTATAAATATATGACTTTTAAGTTATTTCAAAAAATAGATATTTCTCTCAAATAGTTTTGATTTCATCTATCTCAACATCCGTTGATGGAATTTAAGATTATTTGAAGTTGATTTATTATGATACGAAACTTCCATATTGTATTGAAGGTTTTGTGATATATTTGACTGTGGATGTGATATTTTCACACCAATCATGGTTTATGGATAAAGTATTGACATTTCGTATTATAGTTTTAATACAAATGTTTATGTTATGTTTAAACCTATTCATATGTGGAAGGCATTAGACTTAGTTAGTGATGGGTGGAGCCCTATATAGATCCTCGATGAATAGGTAGGTCACCTTAGAGAAACTATTGTCTTTTCATAAGGACTTGACAAAATATTATTTGTTTTATTGGAACTAGGCCTGGACTATGTGGTTATGATAGTTTGGCATAACACATTCCATCATTATCAAAGTGGTTATTGTTATTTCATGTGATTCTTAGACTAATAGAATACCCATGTGCATAATTAAATGGCATTATTTCATTTTATTTTTTCCATATTATAATGATGTTGATGTTTAATAGTATTTTGTTTTATTTATGCATTGCCTTAATTTTTTATTCTTATTTATTAATGTTTCCTCTATATTGTTACCATTACTAAGAATATAAGCTCACCCCTTTCTGTGTTTTAATTTTCCAAGGATTTGAAGATATATATTATGACTGACTTGAAGGGATAGTCTATGAGATCTCATTATTGTCTTTGGAAACAATTTTATTGTAGTTTTTCATTTTATGATGTATGAAATACTTATGAATGTATCTAGTTATTCCATGGTTGATAAACTAATCTTTATTTTGATAATTTATATTTTGTGATCGTTCCAATGATACCTAATAATGCACCAACTATGGGTAAATGTGGTCGGGGCGTTACACCAAAAAACATTCCTCTAGTGAAAAAAATCATTTTATTCAATATTTTTTACGCAATGATTTCATAAAAAATAACCATAAAAATTTATCAAGATAATTAGGGAAAATATATTTCATCATTTCTATGAATACTAAAAATTCATTACGTATAAAAAATAGTTCCAATAGGTGCTCCAAATTTCTTCACGTACTCTAGATGATGGAATTTATAATATATATTTCTTTTTTATGAGTGACTAATAAACAGATCAAAGATAAATTTCAATAAACATTTCCCCTTTAAAATAATTAAAGAAAATATAAAATACAATGTAATAAAAATTTATTCCTAATATTTAATCAATTGATCTTTTGAGGATAAACAACAATGTTTAAAGTTAAATTATATTTCATAGAAAATAGTACATTGGTTTCCAAGGTGACACACAAAAGATAATAAACAACAACGAAATCAATTTACCCAATAATATTTTCAACACTTTAAACGAAATTAGATTTATTCGATATGGAAGCATTGATATAAATTGAGTTCCAGCATCATTTCTTTCTATGAATCTATATCACTTTATGATGTAAACACAAAAATTAATTTAGAAACAATTTTGGAAAATCATGGACTATTATAAAGTGACCGACATGGCTAGATTCCCATACTAATTCAACATTAGATAATAAATAATCATACCAAGCTTGGAAAAATGTTGTTTTATCTGACCGAACCTCCAGTTCCAATCAACTTAAATCACACCGGATCACCCATCAGTGGTACTGATGGACACCCAATGATGAATAAAATTGATTTGAACCTTGTGAGAAATTATTTAATGTATTTTCATAATAATATCTAAGATGTATAAATTTAAAATAATAAAATTGAAAACCATAACTATGGTACCCATAAATAAATAGAATGAATGGATTTAGAATCCTTACACTCTATTCCTTTTTAAAGGCACAAAAAATTCATCAATGAATGAAACAAGTTGAATTTTATGTTTTAAAAAACAAACTATAAGTGTTGATATGAAGTATTTAGAGGAACATGTGTCAAATAAAGAATTCAGTAATGTAGATGAAAAAGAAATGGTACCTCCCAAAGTCACATAGACCATATAAAATTCCTTAATAGACCCTTCTGATGTGTGTAACTATTTAATTTTGGAGGCTTGGGGATGGAACTCTACTATCCATGAAACATTTGACTACACAAAATATCATCTAGTTTTCGATGTGACTATAAAATAATGTAGAAAATTTGGATCTATACATAAAAGTGACTAAGACACCAACAAGTGTTTAAAACATTTGGGTGGCACTAGATAAACAAACATATGTTTGTGGTATTTATAAATAGGTAACATATATAGACACTATCCATTGATGATAATAAATAAAATTAACTATGAGAATTACAATCACTATTTTACCCATTAATATCACTCTGGTTTCTTTTAAGCCTATATAAAACATTGGAACTACCACTAGAGTAAAAAATATCTTGAGTTTTCCCAAACATTCCCACTATGTCAATATCATCATTTAGTGGACTATCCATAACCTATGAATAGGTTTCCAACGTTAACATGAAGACAAATTACGTAATACTAGATCAAAATCTCATAAAAAACCTAATATCCAACATCTTATAATTAGACACAACCTCAGAATAAAACCTTGAAAAATCTGTTAAATGATTAGATTACCATATCCCTAATAGATTCTCTTTTTCAATGGTTATAAAAACTAAATATTTCACCATTTTCATAGACATTGATTATAATTAGTTGGTGAAAATGTCCTCTATTTATTTCCATCAAATCCATTAGTCTTCTTATCCAGGAAAACTAGATCTCATTATATTTTAATTACACCTTCAATCATAATGATGGAAAACCGGACATTGATAGAATCATGGGTTTTAAATAATTAAAGGATTCGGCCTATATTTCCCAACCAAACTGCTACCTCATGTGGATAATTATCACCAAGAATGATGTTGTATTCTGGAGACAAAAACTCATAGGCTCGATTCTTGTCCTCTTCTCTTAACTGTTCTAGTTATCTATCCTAAACAAGGGAAGGTTCAACACCATGGTCAATAGCTCATATAGTGCAGATGACATATTTTAATATATTCTGATTAACTTCAGCATTTTACTACTGAGGATCATTGGTTGAACCATCCTATGGAATCACTGGAACTCTTATGAGGGTATAGATATATAAATCAATAGACAAATATAATCAAAGGAATAAGTTCCAAAAAACAATTTTAATTTAAAATAAAATATTTTAATTACTATTTTTAACATAAATATAAAATAAAAAATAGGAATTATGTGACCATGATTCCCAAAATAAAAAATTCCCTACAGTGGTGGTTACTTATGTTTATTCACGGTGAGAAATGGAAAGGTACTAAATTATAAAATACACATTATGTACTCATATTCAAGCATACTAAATATAATGGAATCAAAAAATTCTCACTGACAATGAATATATGAAAACTATATTTTTATACAAATTATTGACAAACCAACCCAAGTTATCTAAACCATTTCCATCCCAAGGTAGTTCTTGCATAACCCAAAGGGTATTCCGGATCTATGCGGGATGGAGATAAGTGCTTGTGCAATGAGAACTACCTTTGGTAATTATAATTACACAATGATCTATGATCATAGTGATATAGATAAATTTGTTGTTAGTATGCCTAAACAGTTCAATAGTGGAAAATATTAAACCATTATTAGAAATGAGTCACATTATCCATCAAAAAAACCAATGTACATATGTACTATGAAAAAACTCAACTCTGTGTTATTTCACATCACCTACATACTCCCACACCCTACTAACGAACAATTACATCACCACTATATGATTCCTTTACCATACCTATATCAAATTAAAAAACACACACACATATATATATATATAAAGGATTCTGCAGTGTGTGTGTTAAACATCAGAATCAATTTTCATTTATTTAATTTGTTTTTATTTGATCATTTATTGTTACCCATACATATCATAAATAGATATTATATAATCTTTTATTAATATTCCTTACATACCACAATCTCATGCATACATAACATTATATTTTACTGTCACTGAAGTCTTAGAAACATAAACAACTAGTCCATAGGTAATCTATATCATTTCATACTATGATCTTCATAAATATATCCCCTATTAAGCATATCATATGTAATAAATTTCTTCATAACCTAGATGAATTAATCATAATAAAGGGTGATATACGATATTATGTGAGGATAACAATTGAGTTATATAAGCCTAACATGAACATATGTGTTTCATAACATGAGAATATCATTTGATAAACATACCATACATATTAATGATGATAATATCACTCCAAGGATTAAATATTTTCAATTCAAAATACATGAATCATAGTGTAATAAAACACCATAATCCATGAGAGCAAAACATTGTCAAAACACTGAAATTTTTGGAATTAACATAAAAATATAATATCATTTCTTTATTAATCAAGGAAAAGTACCAAAGATATCATAGTTCAATAGTATCACTCCCCAAACCATCATAGTGGTCAAGGATCACTATCAATAAAATCAAAGTGGAAACCACCCTTTACTGATCTAGGATCCCAATAAATTATTGCCATGTCTATTACATGAGATAAAATTTTTACCCAATTAAATAGATGCAGATATAGGTCTCACCCATCTCATAATGAATACCATATTATGTGTTCCAAAAGATAATAAAACATATATCATATCATAACTATAAAATGAATTTGGTTTTACAAACATATAATCACATCAAAACTTGTAAAAAATATGTAAGGTTCATTATCATTACTCCATTTCATCGTAGTAAAACCCATGAAAAAATGTGGGTTTCATAAGAATTTAAAAATGGTATAACCAAAGGAGTAGAAAAGGGTTTCATAAAAACCATTACATCATAAAATTAAACCATTTAGATAAATAAAAATAATGTTTTCCAGGAATCATATCCCAAGTATGGAATATATAATATCATTGGATTTCATTTTAGATTGAAAATAAATTTTATTTATCATTTAAAACATTTCTGGAGAAAAATATCCTTTCCACTTTGAATACATTTTATAAATCCTAAAAAATTTTGAATATATTTTTTTACTAAAACAACCATGATAACTTATAAATTAATAATCATACAAAATAATGGTCATGATGATGGGATGTTTCTGTACATGTTAAATAAAATATTATATTCACATTTTTTATAAGATCATAATAAAACAAATTTGGAAAATAAAATAATGTTTAATTTAAAAAAATAGAAAATTATTTACAAAAATAATTATCTTATAAATAATAGGGGAGTAATACACTAATTTAAAATAAATTAATTAAAAAAGTTGGAACAAAATAGACTTATTCACAAAGAGAGAAATAATGTTTTGTTGTCCTAAAAATCTCAAAAAATATAAGTACCAACAAATAAAAAAATGTAATTTAACTTAAAAATATCATTAATAACCATATATTAAGAATAATTATTAGTTTATTGTGAGTTGGATCAAAATATATCATCATCAAAAACATAATCATAGAGAATCCCAATAAACAATGACATCGTAACAAAAAATAAATTCCCCTTTAGTAAATGTGAATCATAAACCCCAAGAAGGAATAACATAAAATTAAACATAAAATATCTAGATGATAAATATATTCCTGAAATTTCATTTCAAATTGGATTTATATACATCTCATGAATGAATATATGTTCAAAAATTAATGAACATACCTAAGAAGGAAAAATGAGACAAAAATCCCTTACCTTAAGAATCAAATTCTTTCATACACATTCCAAAATCATGTAAAATGAATATAAGTATGTTATATATCTATAATATGTATGAAATAAAATATATCATACTATATATTATTTATTTATGAGACTTTTATTACATGATTTTAAGTAAATCTTTTTTAAAATCACATTTTAAGCAATAAAACATATATTTTCATTTTTTTTATTCTGTAATTTTCTTAGTCCCCTTAAATTTATCATGGTTCCATTATATTTATAATTATAAGAAAAACATAAATTTAATTTAATTTTAGTATATATATTTTTATATTTATCATTAAAATTTTGGGATGAAAAATGAAATACATATGTAGGTTTTATGTATTCATTATCATTTTTTCCATTTTCATGTCAAATTAAAAAGAAGATAGGTAAAGGATATATAATAATTCAATAAAAAAAGTAATTTCAAATATGTCACATATTTTCATTATTTTAAAACTAATTTCCATACATTTAAATTAATAATGAATCACATATCTTTGAGAGGTTGTAGTCAACCATACACAAGAGAAACATTATTATATTATCTTAAAATTGTGATTATGGTAAAATGTTTTATATAATAATCTTATAAGTTTGATAATTTAATAAATATATTATATGAATAAAATAAAAATCATTTTTTAAAACCATCATAGCTGGTAATGGAAAAATGAATGACATTAGTTTGCAAGGTGGTATTCGGTCGTTAAAATGAATAGTGATTTCATTACCCGTATGATGGAAGTGGAGACAGTTGTTGGCCATCACGTTTCCATAAAAAATATCAACATATGGAATATAATGAATTTTTTATATTATAATGTTATAATTAAAATGGATGTATTTTGATTTATAAATAATGAAAAATCTTGTTGATGAATGTTACCTCTTATTTGGGTATCCTACTTATTTTTTGAACAAAAGCCTTTATAGGATTTATATAGGTCCAAAATGAGACTTTTAGAATGATATTAGGGATATTTGAAATTAATTTAGTTTGGTATTGTATTAAACAAAAGGGTTTTAATTTGGTAATAAGTGATTATAGGGGTGGATTTTAATAAGTTTGGTGTGCGGGACACATGTACTATTTTGAAAGAATGAATTCTGAACATGAGTTTTTAATACATGAAGGTTCCAAAAAACACCATTATTAACCCTATAACATATAAGGTCTACATACATTTATAAAATATAATAATGGATAAAATTTACATATTTTTAACAGTAATCATTTTAGTTTAACCCCCAGATAAACACTATATCACCCTAACCATGGTATATAGTTTTTATGGTATTTACAATTCATTTTTGTAAACCATTGAGTTGAGAATATTGGATAATATAAACTATTAGGATTCCTAATAATGAATCCATTTTTCAAAAATAAATTCAAACATGTGTAAATGTTTAATTCAATGTTAATCCCACAGAAAAATTGTGAAAGATTGTTTTTGATTAGAAAATCTTCAGAAGGTTATAATGTTTATATATCAAAAATAAATAATAAATTGATTCCAATATCCTAAATATCATTAACGAATTTATAATTGTACTAATGAAAAAAAAA
This sequence comes from Viscum album, assembly GCA_963277665.1. NCBI lineage: Eukaryota > Viridiplantae > Streptophyta > Magnoliopsida > Santalales > Viscaceae > Viscum > Viscum album. The sequence goes on along the minus strand of OY728130.1, from coordinate 2,013,781,988 downwards.
TTAAACCATTATTATGTATAAATTATACTTATAATTAAATTAAAAATATATATTTTTTAATTAAAAATCCATATTTTTTTCTATTCCTTAAAAAATAATCCTTTTCAAAAAATTCACAAAATTATCTTTAAGATAATTTTTATCTGATTGTTCTATAATTTATGTTGAATTTATCAAATTTCTTCTATACATATGTGAGAAATTAGTTTTAGTAATGTTAAAAAAATAATATTTTTTGACAAGAAATTATTTTCAAACATAAAAAACATTACTAAAAATTAATTATGTTTTATCAGCATGTTTACTTTATATAAAACCATTCTAATTATTATTGAAAAAGATTTTATTAGTTTTTATTTCACGATGATTAATTTATAGGTTATACTAGTCACATTATATAACTATAGTAATAATATAACATGGTTTTTTTAAAACTATGTTTCAAGTGTAATTAATGATAAAACTATGTTGTGTGTAGCGTAAGGTTAACATGGCGATGCGTGTAAAAAAATATATTAAAAAAATAATTTCTTCCTAAAAAATAATTATTGAAAAATAGGTTATTTTATTCTTTCACATCATAAAAATAATTTCTATCTTGAAATTCCTCACTTTGAAAAACACAATTGAGGTTAATTCCACACCATCTTATCCTAATGATCCCCTATAGCTTAATCAAATTGATGTTTTTTCCAAAACAATTGATCATGTGACTGTCCTTGTCTCATATAACTTTTCTAAATGATCTATAATCTCCACCTATTATTTTTCATAAAAAACTTACTACTACAATTTTATGACATGTGAGTTTAGTACATGTGAATGTTTAGATCACATTATTTTCTATCAACGTAACATCTCTGCTAAATATTTTTACCTTATTTTTTTAAATGTATTTAACATATTCTAAAAATTATTCACCTATCATAGGTCAAAATATCTATATTTCTCCAACTTAAATCCATCATGTTCTAACACAAAATTTATATCAAAAGCTGGTTTCATAAATATCCATCTAAAATTTTGAGTGAAATCAATTGTTTTAATGAATCTCAACTAGAGGATGTTGTTGATCCCAAAAACCATGAAAATCCAAACAACATGACCTCAACATATCCTACAGGTTTTGAATTTCTTTCTCATTCTGACCATATATCCATGGATGATAGACATTTCTGAAACACATCTTAGTATCAATATTTAACTGTAGACTTTTTAATAACATTAAAAAATCCTCATACCCCAATCAGAAACAATAGAATGTGGTAGTCTATACAATCATAACAATTTCTTAATTTATATCCTATAATGTCGATCTGGAGGGGATAATTCAATAATAAAAATAATTTTTTCCGACCCCTTATGGAGATATACTAAAACCCATATAATAATATTAAATTTAGACATTTTTATGTGTCCACAACAAAATCCTTAGTGTTGTTTTTGTATTTTATAATGGTACGGCTAATGGAAATAAAATCACATTATAGTATTTTCTTTTATACATAAATTTTTGACATTCTATCACTGAGATATATAATATGTGATATGGATCTTCATACCATCATACTAGAAATACTCTTTTAAATCACTATACATATTCATACATTCCTGACAAATAAAGAATAACGAAATATGATCTTCTATAACAATTTCTTCTTTAAATTTGGTATGGGAAAAAATCGAACCTATTTTAGATCCTTATCCTTACATTATGACCAGGGATAAACTAATGAGAATTTTTAAACTTATTTTTTGTATCTTTACAACTTTTTTATTTCCTCTTTAAGATTCACTGGGATAGATGGTTGAAAATTCAATTGTAGAATATAATATTTCTCCCTTACTATAATATTTAGAGTTCTATAATTTTAAAATTAATAAATATTTTATCATTTGTAATACTTTTCATGGATAATCTTTCTAGATCCTTTCAAATCAATACATCTACCACTTTTTTCCTTTCCTAGGGTGGTAATGTATTGAGTATTCATCATCATCAATCATCATTAACCATATTTTTTGAAACATATTCTACTAATATAATTGAAATATACATTTAAAATTATATCATCTGTATATATATCAAACATTTATCCAAAAGTATAATTCTAGCATATAATTAATTCAAACCTTAATGCAGCTTACTCTAAATAATGTTTTACATACTTTTTTCAATAAATCTTCATTTTTCTTGATGAATAATTTATAACCACATAATTATTAATAAAAATAATCAAAATCTTTTCAAGGATACAATACTATAGATTAAAAACCTTTATCTACTAAATGTCAATTTATTTTTAGGTGCACTGAATAATATTATCTTCAATTCCATGAAATGTTCCTCATACTCATCAGTCCAAAGGAACATGGCTCCCCTCTATATTAACTTGGTCATATGATTAGATATTGTTGAGAAATTCTCTACAAATAACCAATTAAATCAACCTAAACAAATAAATATATTGATCATAGTCACCATGGTTAGTCTTGGACAACTTCCAATATCCCTTCTCTTTGATGGATCTAATGATAAATACTATATTGAGAATATATGTCCCAAAATAAAATATTTTTCTACTAATAGTTATTCTGTTTAAATTATATATATTGTTTCTCCATCCTTATTATATTTATATCATTTATAACGTGGACTTTATCATCATTATTTTTCTTATAATATATAAAAATATCATATATAAGGACTTCGACAAAATGATATAGATAATATCTATTGACTATATTCATTAAACCAATTATGATATCATGGGAATTATTAATATTTAAGATAATAAAAATATATCCATAGTACCTATAAGTTTTAAGGAATTACATATCCGGTATTTAATCATTATTGAAAATAAATTGGTGCTATAAAGAATGATAACCAATCATCGAAGTGTATTTAACTCTATGAATTTGATCAAACAACTCATCAATATTTGGAAGAGGATAATTTTTTTAATTTTTCATATTTTTAAAATCATAATAATAAATTTTGAGTCAAACTAATCCATATTTTCTTTTAATCAAAACTAAGAGGAGCACACCAAGGAAAAACCCTATATAGGGAGTATTTTGAATTGCTGTTTCACCATGTATTAGTTCAATTTAGAAATTGACTTCAATTTGTTGGAATACTGGTTAATTCTCTAAAATAGGCATCATCAAATTCTCCTAAAATAGGAAAATCATTGATTCTATGTTTTACCCAACCATTTTAGATAAATAATTATTATATATGGATATTGTGACCTATATAATAGATTTTATCTCCATCATATGTTTTTAAATATCATTACACAGCGACATGATAATAGGTTGTTTTAGAATATAAAATATTTCATAACATAGTCAAAAATTCGTATGATATTCTTGTAGATAAATTAAATCCATGGCCAAGATAACATGAAATTCAAATAGAGGAACAATGACATGATTTTTTTGGAAAAACATTCATTCCAATGTAAAACAAAATGGTGTGATTATCCCATTAGGGACACTAAAAATTATGGTTTCCCCTCATCTTTGGATCATCCATTCGGCATAGATCATATCATCTTCCATCCTCATGATTAGTGACCATATGCAGGCGACTTCTTAGTCATGGATTCATTGGATTCATGCACTCATCGATCTCAGTGTGCATCATTTTTTGCCTATTTATTTATTGTTTCGTCATTCTCTAAATAGGGTTATATATGGAACTGTGGTGATGTTTTAATAGCTAAGTTCCTTCATCCATTGTTAGAGGGTTTTCTTTTTATATTTGGTCATCTACATTGGGTGGCTCGTCATGGTATTTTTGGGTTCCCTGGACGGTGGAATTGAGATTTGGTTATTGGATTTTTTTCATTATGGCATGTGTGTGATTTTTGTATTCATTTCATTTTTTCATTTTTGGTATTAGATTATTTCATGTTCGTGATTCTTGGCTCTCTTATGTTTTTTCTACTTCAGTGTGTTTGGTTTTGTGGCATCGTTAGTGTTGCGGTGGCTGTGTGGACAAGATGCAATAGATTCATTTTAATTCTCATTATCAATTATTAATGTTTTCATGAATCATGTTTTCCTATTAATTTTTGGATTTTTATGTTATGTTTTTTCCTATTAGAAATGGGTGTTTGTGTTTTTTTGTTCTTCAATGTGACGTTGTCCGTGATTTGTCATTGGGTGTTCTTTGTTTTGGGGTATGGATCTACTATTGATTTTATTTTCACTGTTGATTCTGGTATTTGGTTGTGCTTTGATTTGAAATGTGTTTGAATATTATTGAGGTAGTAAAGTTTTGATGTTGTGAATCAGTTGTGGTTCTAATTTTATGGTTTTTTTAGTTTGGCCTTGGTGGATTGCCGTTCAAAGGATTATACAATCAGATCGTCTACATGAGATAGCTTCAGATGAGTTTTAGGGAAATGATTTTACACTATAACTCTTCGTTCCATAATTTGATGTTTGAGAGGTTATGGATATGTCCATCTGTAACTAGCCTCTGTGTTTTTCACAGTATAACTAGACAGTCAGCGGTGGAAGGTGGAAGTTGTATTTCATGGTTTTTCACGTAGGGATGGGCCTTCCCCATATAGCATGGGTTGTTTCGTATTGGAATTTTGGACCATTAAGGCCTTTTTGATTTTTTATTTCATTGATTTTATAGAGGCTTCCCACCTTCCCCATAATGGTTGGGGTTGTCTTGTATTAATAATAAAATTAATTTTCAATCAGTCAATTTAAAACCCAAAAGAATCAAAAACATAAGATTAGATGATCAAAATATAAGATGTTTTTAACATATAATTATAAATATAATCATATGGGTGTACTCTTTATATATTTTAAAAATCTATATATATTATATAATGGATTGATTTAGAGTAAACTAATACATTAACAGTTCTAGTTTGGATGATAAGTATACATTTCACGTTCCTGTTATTTCACTCCTCCTCAGAAATGGTTATCACATATGATTTACATTTGTCTCTTGACTTAAGAGGTTTCTAGTGTCAATCAATATCCTTAACCATCAGATTTGGGTATAGGAAAGTATAATTCATATAATCCAAGGATTTGAATCATTGGACTATGTCTCGATGATTCTTTTTATATTTCTATTTATTCACATGATCAGATAATTTCTTCTCATCACATTGAAAATAATTTTCAAGATGGCATTCACTTCCACACTTAAATCATTTAATATTCCACTTAATTCAATTTCCACCATACTTCTTCCCAATCATTGAACATAATGGTAATGTCATTTTCTTCTCTCCATGTTCTTAAATTTTCCACAATATTCCGTTTTTAGTTTTTTATCAAAACCATGATATTGATATATAACTCCATCCTAAATATGCAACATGATATCACATATAAAATATCTTCATAAATACAAATGTATCCTATGAAAAATAACTTTTATAAACATGGTATCAAGAAGTAATGAATCATTCAATATGTCATTCATGTTGGATGATAATACAATAAGTGTACCTCATATGGCTTGGAACATTATCCTCATAGGTACCAATAGATTCTTTGTCATTTTTTTAATTTATAAATGAACTCGTTATCTATCTTCATATGAATAATATGAGAAATATACTTATTGAAAATTGTATTCTTGAAATCATTCCAATCCCAGGATTCTATTCCATCATGTTTCCTTTTATTATTGATAAGATTCGACCATTGATCTACTTCTCCATCCAAACGTTATATATCCAAAATCACTTTCTCATGTTCTCAACACTAGATAAGGGAAAATCACTTTTAAGTGGGTTTTATACCTTATTTAGCAACTAGTGGTCCTGAAGACCCTCTAAATGAATGTGTGTGTTGCCTCATAAAGAAATCAACAGAATTGGTTTCCTTCATTTGTTTGTTTAGAACTCTAGCATGATTCATTGATTCCGAATGATGTATGATAAGAGGAAAATATTTTTTTATTCATGATCCTTTCACTTTTGGATGATCGAGAGGAAAATAATTTCATCATCCATCACACACAACATTAACACGGTTATTTTGTGTTTTATCCATTTACTAAAACTAGAAAACATATTGTATGAAACATTAATTGTAGATGTGAACCACATAATAATGAAAAATAATTTACATATTTCCTAAATCAGGACACATTCTTCCGAATATGACACGTAATTTTAACCCTGGGTCATTCATAGTCCTCCACTATGTAAATATATCATGATGGTTTATAAATAGTATTTGAATTTTTGAAGTCTAATCCTATAAAGTGTTAAAAGAGGTGTTCAGAAAGCCCAATTATTGATCACCAGGTGATGATTGAGTCTATCTCAATACACCCATTTTTGAGTTATTATTCCTTGGTACCTCTTTGATAGACCCACATCCACTTTTAGTGTCAATATATGGATGTAATTACCTGGAAAAAACATGTTATATCATTTACCTCAATTTTATGAACATTTCTTATATTTTCAGTCATCCTTATACATATCATTAGAAATTTCTTTATAGATATCACTAATGTATATTATTAATGTTTTCAAAGTTTAACTAAACCTATACTATGTTTCTAGCTATAGTAATATAGGCTTATCAAATACTGATATTAAATTATTCTTGACGAATATTAATTACATTACTACAATATATTATAGAATATAATTAATGTGAAAAATTCCCATACAGAACATGGTTCACTCCCACTTCTAGTTCTATCTATCATATTAGATATTAATATTTACCTAATGATTTGGAGAGAGATATAGGTCCCAACCATCTCATATTTAAAACCAACATTTTTTGTTTTAAAAGATCATAAAACCTTAATCTTATCATAAATAATGAAATGATATGAGTTTTATAAATATTTCATCATATCATAATATATATGAAAGAGATATGTTTCATAATCATTTTATCATTTCATAATAGCATAACACATAGAAAAATAATAGGTATTAAAATGAATTTTACCATTGTATAACCCATGGAAGGGAAAAATGTTTTTTAATCATCATACAATCATAAACATAAACCATTTAAAAAAAATAAGAATAATATCCTTATATCATATCTCCAGTAAGGAATAGTTAATATCAATAGATTTCATATAATAAGGAAAATCGTTTTTATAGATTATTTAAAACAACTAATTAGGAAAATATTATTTCCAAGTTAATAAACAATTTTGAAAACATATTTTTTTTAATTTTTTTCATGGAAAATATCGTTGAATAATATAAAGGAATCTTGAAATTATATAATATTCAAGATAATATGAATTTTTGTTCATATCATAGATGTTAAAATAAATATTCCTTTGACATTTTCCATAAAATAAAAATTAGAATAGATTGAAAATGAAATAAAGATCCCTTTTAAAAATAAATTTATATAAAAAAATCAATGATGGGTAAATCATTACTTTAAATTGTTTTGATTAATTATAAAAAAGTTTTTTTTATAAAACAATGTTATGGAAAAAAAAATTTGGCCAAAGGGATAAATAAAGTTGTATTTCATAAAAAAAATTCATCAATTATTTTAATTACTAATGTTCTGAGAAATGAAAAAATTAAGTTATAATATAATAAATGACTAGAGGATAATAAAATTCATTAGTTTACTGAGAGTTACATTGTAATATTTTATCATCTAAAACATAATCAAAAAAATCCTTATAAACAATGAGATTATAACGGGTAAAAATTTCCACTTTGGTACCTTTGAATCATAATCCCCGTGAAGGAGTAACATAAAATGGAGATAAAAATATCTTCAATATAAATCAGTAAATTATATTACATTTCAATGTGGTGGTATATATACCTCATAAAATAATATAGATGCATAAAATAACTTACTTATCTAAGAATGCACATTGAGACGAAAATCACTTACATTAAGTCCCAAATTCCATCATATATGCTTCAACCTTCTATATAATAAATATAAATTTATGAAATCATATCTATAATATTAACCATGATATAAATATCATATATAATCATTATATATATACATATATATATTAATCAATAAAATATAGCTATAGAAAATGATGTCTGTCATTTAAGAGACGGTAGGTCAATCGTATGCCCAAATGATATTTTATGTTTTTTTATTTTTGAAATAAATAATGGTAAATGACATATATCATTTTAGAAAAAAAATATTATTTAATATATATCACATATTTTAATTAAAACCATCAAAATTAAATTTTATGTAATGCATGATAGAATTAAATCTCTTTGTGAGGTTGTATTACACCGTACACATTAGAGATGTTATTTTTGGTTTGAGTAGGACACTCAAGTGTGGGTGGGGGTGGGGTTGAATTGAGTTCCAATAAAAATATAAATTAAAAATATTATTTAAAATATTACACAATTGAAAACTTAACATCCCTTTAATAAAAGTAATTAATTTATAATAGTCTGACTATTAAACTAATTCCCCACACAATTTATTATTTCTTAGTTATAATAATATGAGATATTGATAAACCATGGGAAACAAATATAATAATCCAAAATATTTATAAACATTTTCCAATACTAACTATCAAAGTGTAATTCAGTTTTCCAAAATACAGTTAAAAATAGTGAAAACTAAATTTGAAAACACATTAGATAGAAAACAAGATGTTCATACTCATGTTGAGACAAATTCCTCCCCACATAGTGATAACTATCAACCAATAAGTCTATATAGATAATTTTTTTGATCCACACCCTGTATTAGGGTTTATACAATTGTTTAAAACTCCCCATCTCCCAAGACTTATACCATATTTCTACAGGGGAACACAATACAAACAGGTCACATCAGACCTCTACCACAATTATACGTGAGATAAAAAAAGTTTTAAAATATAGTTGTGTGGGGATTTCTAGTATCCTCTATTTCAGTGTAAGGGATAATTTTTGTTTTTTGGCATTGGGAAACACCATTCAAAAATGTTACTAAAATAACACAATAGAGTAGGGAAAAGAGAGATAGAGATTAGGAGGAGAAGTCTGTTGTGAATTGTCTCTTTAGACTCTAATGATGTAGCAGGCATGATATTTGAGTCCTCATCTAGAAATAAACACTAAAAATAGAATGTTGTGGAGCACTGTGTTTTATCATCTAGAATGATGAGTTGTTATTATCCTCTGTTTTAGATGAATGTGGAAGATATATTGGATCTTTGGTGTGAAAGAAGTTCTATAGTTCACAACAAGTAGTAATAACGAGTTCCTCACATGTTATTCCATTCTGGGTGTTGCTCATATGGCTATCCTAATATGTCTATGCGTGTCCTTCTATATTTTTTTTTCATATATGCCTCTTCTCTTCTTGAGTCCTTTTCTTTTATATTCTTGCAGCTTGAGAATGTGCAAGTTTGAGGGAGACGTTTTGCCTAGTATTTTTGGCATCCTTATTAAATATTTCTGCAAAAAAACATGACATTAATCAATTTTATTATAACACATAAAATATGACCGTTAAAAATAATATTAAACAAAAATAAATTTAAATAGTCTATCGGTGACTCCATCATCAATAAATAACATGTGAGTGACTAATTTCATCGGTGAGTCTTTATTCTAGTATCAGTGTCTCATTGCATCGGTTTTCCCTTCTATTATTCTATCCATGCATCGATGAGTCCTTGTGTTGGTAGTACCATACATCGGTAACACCATGTGTCGGTATTACCATGCATCAGTAGCACCATTCATTGGTAGCACCATGCGTTGATAGCTAGGTCAATCTATATGTGAGACAAATGATCTTTTGGTATCGATTAGTCAATTGTGCTATCGGCATTGGTGATTCATACTTATTCATTCGATATTGGGGACATATTTTTGTGTCAATGAGATAGTTACTCTACCATTGTTAGTGACACATATATAGGTCGATTTTTAGTTTTGACTATCTTACAACATAAATATTATCAGAAAGTGTTGAAAATATTTGTAATCATAGATAATCATAGTTACGCATATTTAAACTTAAAAAATGATTAAAATGATTAACATTATCTGGGATTATTTAAAACGGAGAAGGTAGCCAACAATATCCAATGGGCAAATAGTTATCGAATTCCAACAAATCAATGAGTATAAAGAAATGAGTGATATAAAAATTCAATAAGTATAATAATATTCTAATTATATTATATTAGTAAAAAATTCTTCATTATTTTAAGCATTTAGATGTGGTAATGGAACAACTAATGACCTCTGGTCACAAGGTGGTAGTCTGTCATACACATTCCTGGTGGTCTAATATCCCATTTGATGGAAGTGAAGAAGGATGTAGGTTATTACCTTACCATAGAAACATCTCCATATATGTAATATATTGAAGTTATTATTTCATAATGTTTTAATAAAAAATTAATTATGTGGAGGAATAAATAAAACTAAAACCATTAAAGATGAACATCACCACTTCTTCATGTGTCCTTCATATGATTGCACCAAAAGCCTTCTAAGTATACCTTTATGTGGAAAATTAGGGTTCTAATATTAAATGAAAGATGTTGTTAAGTATGTTCGGAATTTATTTTAAGAGAATAAAGTGTTTTATGATGTATAATAAAATACTATATGGGACAACCTTTTATATGTGAGTTGAGTGGCACACATGACATTATTTGAATGAAAGAATTCCACACATGTTATTATCATCTAAGAAGGATTAAATAGTGGACCATAATCAATAATAGGAGTTATAACCTCAAAAATTGTCCATTAATTATGTGTTGGAATATATATATGACTTTCTATTATCACTTATAGTATTATATTAACCACCAATAAACTCATTTTATGTTAACTATGATAAATATTTCATACTGTTTTAACATATAATTTTGGTAAAAAATAATGTTTAAGTTATAAAATAAAAAAAATTATTATAATTCTTAAAATAGAATCTATTTTCAAAATTCCCATCTCACAAGTAGTAAAATTATATTTTAAATTAATTTAGTATACTTGGTGAGAAATATTAGTTTTAATGTAATAATTTTCAAATTTTAACAATGTGTTTATATGAAAATTGAATATGAAATAGAATACAATGACATAAATTGAATTAATGTATATATAATTAAACTGTTTTCCATTAAATATAATTTATCTTTAAAAATAAATCAATTTAAAATGTTGTTAAAAATTATATTTATAATTTTTTAACTATTCGTAAAAATAGAATCTTTTCAAAAAATCAAAAAAATTTACACAAAGTTATTTATGATTTTTTTAATTCAGAAATTAAATTTATTTTATCAAATAAATTTTCTATATGTGTGAAAAAATAACTTTATTAATTAAAAAAATACATACAAAAATTATTTAAAAAATATTATTTTTTAAACAAATAAATATTTCTTATATATTAATTACTTTTTTTATCAATATGATTCCTTTATATATAAGCATTTTAAATAATATATAATGTGTTGTTATTAATATTCGTATCATTATGTTTAATTTCTAGGTGATAATAGTCCTATGAAAATAACTATATTAATAATATATCATGGGTTTGTTAAAAATGACTGTTGTGTATAATATACTCTTACCAATTGTGGCATGTAGTGAAATATTAAATTTGTTTTAAATAAATTTGTAGAAAGACTCTAATATTATAAAAAAATAATTCATAATGTCTGTATGTGTTATATTTTTGGAATTTAATATTTTTGGTTGTTATTTAGGGTGAGTATCTAGTTAGAGTTTTTGACTTTTTGAGGGATTGGGTAGTTTTTGGAAAGGTTCATAGTTATTATGCAAATTTTTGTGAAAAACTATGTGTATGGAAGTTGAAAAATTAATTAATTTTGCAATAAAATTCATGCATGATTTTTCTTGTATGGTCTCCGCACATTTTGGAACAAATTGTATTATGCAATGGAGTAACAATGTGGATTTTTAGTTGTGTCTTAAATCAATCACATGTATTGTGAATATTTAGAGTAAATATTAGAAAATGATTGTGGGGGGGGGGTCTTTCATTTTGGAGGATTTGGATACCTCGAGTGGTACACTATATCTTAAACTATGATTTTAATCATATGGGTGTGTTTCTTTTCAAGTATGGTGTGAATATTTTGTGGATGGTTTGCTAAACCATGCGGCCAAACTGTGCGACTTACCCAGATTCTTAAAAACTTTGATTTCAACCTTTTCTCATCATGATTTTTAACATAAAATAAACAATACTCAACTATTTATCCTATTTTAAGATAGAAGGGGTACCAAACCCCCCATCACTTGTTTTCTCCTTCCTCCATTGACTGTTTTCGAAGGACTATAGGTATGTTTCTTTGGAAATTTTGTTGTTTCTCTCTAATAACCGACCCCCTCTCATGGTTTCATCTTATTTATTTTTTTTGTTCTATCATGGATGGGACCATGGTTGATGTTTAGATAATTTTGGTTTATTCTATGGATTATAGGGTATGTGGTTTATTCCTGATTTCATGTTCCTCCTTCTCCCAATGATTCTTCACATTTTCACAACATTAAGACAGGTGTTTCTATCAATTTTTATTACAATGCATTCCATTTTTTTCTTATTCATTACTAAATGGTTTTTAAAGATGATATTAATAGTTATTATGTGTTTTATGATTTTTATGGCATATTTTAGTAAAATGTTTGATGAAATGGTTTTTTAATGGATTTATATAGTTATTCTTATATATATATATACATTAATATAAATTGTTTGATAAAATGATATTTTTACATTAAAAATTGATCAGTGAATTTTGAGACTTTTATTTCCATTTTTTTTGATTCGTTATATTGTTTTACATGTCAAATTGAGTTTTGTTTGTGGGTTTTGGTATTCTTTTTTGGTTTGGTGCTTATGTGTTGATCATTATAATTGATTGTAATACTATTTCTAATTATCTAATATCAACTTGTAAAAATTTTAGGTTGTCCATATATATATAGACTACTGAATATAGGAATATCAAATTTTTCTTGGGTTGTACATATTGATAGGCCACATATAAACATAAATTACAAAAAATTGTATATATTGAGACCCTGATTAAAAAAACAAAATTATCCCATTTTTATTATCCTTAACACTCAATCATAAAAATTAATTTTCTAAAATAATTCATTGTATAATATATGTTCTCCTGGATTCCAATTTCATTAATGTGGTTTTCAAGATTCGTTTTCATAACATGGCCAATTTTGGTACATTGACCTATGATATGTTTTCCCCTAATGAATTATATTGGATTTTATAGAATCATAATAGAAGGAATTATGTTTTAACCATGTTTTTATAATATCTTTTGATGAAATATATTCTAATTGGAAAATGTATTGGATTTTTAAATGTTTAGTCTATGTTGTTACATGGTAGTTTTTTGGAAATCATTTTTGAACTTATATGGTGTGTAGGACTGGTTGGCCCTTAATAAAGATTTTCTTTTTCATTGGAACCCCTATGGTATTCCTTTTAATTTGATATTTTTTATATATAAAGTCTTATGTAGTGGGAATAACATGCATGGTTGATTTTGCTTGTTATGATTAACATCAAGAATGTGATGACATAGAAACATTACTTTGTACCAATATCATGGTATTCCCAGACATCATATAGGTGGTCGAGTGAAAAGTTATTTCTTCTCTTGATTATACAAATTAGTAACCTTGTATAGAGCATACTCTACATTGAATTTTATACTAGTGATGTTTTTTGGAGCTGTTTGGTTGGTTTCTGACTATGGATGTGTACCATCTTCCATAAGGCGGGTCTGAAAGAAATGTATCTATGAATTTCTTATAGATATGTTTAGTAAATTCCCATAATTATATCACAATATATTGCTATTTTATTTCATGACATCTTGGTTTTTTATTTAATTAGTATTTATGTTCGTGTATTTATGTTGTATTTTTATTTTTTTCCTGGTCCACCCTATTTCTACTTCTTAGTTAATATTTTATTTTCTCTTATGTATTATTTGGGTTGTGTTTCCATCAAGGTATTTGATTTTTAAACTAGTTTTAGAAATAAGGAATTTGTGTTTGTCTCTTTACATAAATAAATCCTTATTTTCCAAAATTTATTTTAAACTAGTGATTATGAACTTTTTTGGGATTTTCCGTGTAAGGATTACATGGTGTTTACCTACTGGGTTGTTTTATACTTACACCCTATTTATGACACTTTGAAATGAAACTCCCTAACTATTTTATAGATTCAGGTTTAGGATCATTTTTAGGCTATGTCCTATATTCTAGTCACTTTATTGAGGAATGTATTTGTGGATAGTGGTGACCTATATTTCACTTAGAGATCATTTCAGGTTACAGTTTGGTAAATGTTTTGTTATAATTACTTTTCAAGTCTCATGTAGTTTTATTGGGATTTGGTTCTGTAAATATTTCTATTAAGGGAATTGTGAATATTTCTTATATTGTGTGCTCTATTTTACCTTTTTGATATTTATCTTTTGGAAAAATAGTCCCTAAAAATAGAACAATGATGCCCAGATGCTTTTCATCATCAATTTGGGATCGAGGATGCTGATTTATCTGTGTTACTAAATAGATTAGATAATTAGTTTTCATTTTACCTAGGATGGTATGTGAATAAAGGGTATCATATGTGATTTTTTTATTCTCGGTGGCAAGTAAACTAAATATATAATATTGGGGACTCAGGTGTAGGTATAAGAATATCATCCTGAACACCTCTTCCTGATCCTCGAGTTACCATGGGTAGTTAGGTACACGAGTCGTTTTTTTTGTATTTTATGTTTATTCAATTGGTTTTTTTGGTTTGTATTATTTTTTGGATGAAAAAAAAAGAAATACAGTGTCATATACTGAGCTTATATGGTGTGATGAGTGAAATGGATCTAGAATTCTTGGTTCTATAAGCATATAGTGGTCAATTTAGGAATACCACATGTTCTAAAAAACAATGTGGCTGGTTTATGAAATTCCACTTGATAACCATCTTAATGTATATTATTTATTGGATGTTATTATTTTGATTTCAGTTGGTGTGAGTATATTTTGCAATTAATCTGAATTTTGGAAATGTGCATGTCCTTTGAAAAGGATTTGGTTTTTCAATGGGAATTGAATTTAATGATTTGAAATAGTTTTGATTCCTTTCAGTAGAAGTTGTGGGTTTAAATTGTATTTGGGGTTTTTATGTTTTTTTCATGGATTTTGAATATTTTGTTTTGGTTTAATGTTTTTTTTGATGATTTTTGGTTGAGAATTTTCTAATGTTGATTTATTTTTGTGTTTTTGTATTTTTTTAGAGTATGTCGCCTAGAAATGTCAAGACGGTTAATGAGTGTTATATTCCATTTTTTAGTATTGTCTAAAATCATTATGGGGTGGTGTATTTATGTTCTGCTAGTTTTTTCTTATTTCTTTTTTGATAAATATCTATTAGAGGATTCATAATGGCTTATGGAAGTCGAACATTTTCTTATGGAATTGCGAACTACTGAATCCCTGGGGGTGAGAGTTTTTCTAGTCTATTTGTGGAAACTATGATAGATCAGTGGATTGTGATCATTTTATTATCATTTAATGTATGGATATAATGAGTAAGGTTAAATAACACTTTCATCTAACATTTTATAACAAATTAAGTGAAGGTGCTGACAGTATAAGAGGTCTTCGGTGATCAGTATGGTCAAAGGATACTAAAGTTTTATATTTATCAATTATTGAGCTAGTTTACCTTATCTTATAGATATCTTCAATAAATTCCATGTTATATCATATCTTTATATGATGTCTTCATTCAGAAATTAAGTATTAAATTATATTTTATAGGAAAGATCTCTATGTAAATATAACATAAGAGAAGTTTTAGGGTAATATTATTTCAAGGGGGATGTCTGTTGCTGGGGTTATGTCATGATTCTCAAGGTTCTTGTGATGGATTCCCATTTAGTGAAATATATGTACCTAATGAACTTTTTTTTGAAGAGTCCCCTTTCTCAGTAGTTGCTTCATGTTCTTCACACCACCTACTTATGTTCCTCAAATTTTTTTTGGTATTAGATTCCATTTTCTATGACCCTTTGATGTCTTGTCAAGGATTTATCCATTGGGGTCACTTATAGATGTTCATAAATTTTTATCACCTGATGAGGAAATCTCAATTTGAGGTTTTTAGATCTTGAATGTGGGGAAACATATTCTTAAATTCACCATGACTCCATCTAGAGTCCTAGATGTTAATAATTACATATGTTAGGGAATTTATATGTTTGAAGGTGGTAAGCCCATATTTTTTTCATTAAAACCATATTGAGGATAGATTAAGCTTTACTGTATTATTGTTTTATATTTTGGAAAATCCTTATTATTTTAAGGTTTTTTTAGTCCTTGTTTTATTATAATGTTATGTTTATTTTCGTTATGGTTTTGAATATTTGGATCTTTAGACTTGTTCTTTGAATGGGTTTTGTCCGGTGATTTTACCACCCAGATATTCTAGGGTTGTGTAGAAATAATGAATCGTACTTTGGTTCAATGTTTTATTGAGTATTATTTCATTTGATTACCTTCATGTTTGAAATTTAGATGATTATTTTATTATGATTATTAAATTGTAAATGTTTGATAAGAATATCTCTCCCCCAAATGGATATATGGCCCTGACCTTAAACCTTACTTAATATTGAATTAAATGAATAATTCACTTTGAGGATCTATTCAGGTTTATAGTTTTAGAGAATTAGGACATAACTATTACGTCTCAAAAGATTACAAAGTAGACACTTCTACTAAGTTTCCATAAAAGAAAACCTCTTAAAAAGAAACATGTCTAGTTCCATGTTTTAGATAGCATGAATTTTCCTTGATCCCATCATTGACCCTATTCCACTTTAAGTCTTGTGAAAAACATTTCAAAAACTTGGGGTGAGTATAAAAAGATCAGTATGGGATACACAAAGAAGGAAAACTATTATTTTTTCAAAACCACCAGTAAACCATGAATACTTTATCAATGTAATACTTTTCACCATTCTGAAGCAGAAAATTCTCTTCATTGAATAAAAGATCGTTACTTACCCTATTTTAATCAAAAGATTACTGTAAAACCCATATAAATAACACATAACATATAAAGTTAACTTGGGACATAAACATACTTAAAAGGAATAACCATACGGTCGACTTCCACACATATCACATAATGGAATAGCTGTACGGCTGACTTCGATGCCCAATACATTAGAGGTTATACCATAACCACCCGTCTTGGTATTCACGACACCACCCATCATATGGTTTATCATGTAACCACCCGTCAAATGTCCAAGTACCATTATAAAATCATAAGACATAAAACAAATATAATTGAAAGAAAACATTTCTACACTTTGATCACAATATATCACTTAAATATATTGACATAAAAAATCCATTATAAAAACCATTTTAAATAACAAAATAGATAATAGAGTATATGGTATTTAATTCATTTTAAAATCATTACGGCTTTTTGAGGAAGCCAAAGAAAAAATAATACTCACGGCGGTGGAAAAGGTAGTTGTCACCGCGTACGTTAAACGAAACATTCAATTTTTTCATTTTGTAAAATTCTTTGTAGAAAAATATTCCTTTTTTATAAAATTAAAAGTCAAAGGGGATTATACATCGTATAAAAGAATTTCTTGTATTAGAACAATATATGCTTCAATGAAAGAAGATTGAGACGAAGTCCCTTACCTCGTGTCTGACGTGACTCGATTGCTCTTTAATATCCTGAATAATAAACTAGTGTTAATATCTACATTCTTAAGAACCTTTTTTAAGATTATGATTCCTTTTATTTCAATTATTTCCATGTTATAAGCATTATGTAATCATTTAAGTTAATAATGTTCATTATGTTGATATCTGGTTCATAAGTCAAAAATGGACTTCTTACAATTACATGTTGTTTATGTGGTCAAAGGTTCATTGTATCCAAACTGATATTCATGATTTGGATATCATATATATCAAGAATATACATGTATTTATAATAGTATATAACATTTAGTTGTAAGAAATGAAATGCACCGTTCATGGAGACGTTAAGCCGTACGTACGCATGAACACTAATTTCATTTCTATTTCATATTTAATGGAGTTAAATTATAATGATATAAGGTTATATTATAATTCCAGTATAATATCATATATAATAACATTAACTCCATCCTTTCTACGTCCCACATATGGAATTAACGAATCAAATCATTTTGAGGGGGCAATAGTCCGCACTTCCTAAACTGAAATTATCCTTTTTACCCACAATGGAAACCTTAAAGGTATTCAACAAAAGAAAAATACAAAAGCATAAGGAAAACATAATGAAAATATAAATCATATATAAAATAAAGTCACATCAAAATGGCCACCTTAAAAGGTGTTAAAAGAATATTGAGCAATCATCGTTTCATGAAGCATTAATTCGCCATCCCTAGAAACAATATGTTCCTTAACCATTAGACGAAGGCATGTATAAGTGTAACTCTAATCCTTCTCATAAAAACATACTAATATATAGAAGATACTGGTGTTGTTACAAAAGAAAAGAATGAAAAGAGTTTAGGGGGTTGGAGAAGCAAAATAAAACATAAGAACACAAGATAAGACATTACCTTTAAATCGGGTAACTCTTTTTGATTTGATCTCAAAGGCTTCCTTGGAAAGACATCTACCTAGAGTGAGGCTTCTAGGAGTATGAAACGGATGTGTAGAGACACAATGGGCATGGTTTTGCCGATACAAAAGCATGAGAGGTGTGGGTAAGGTGGAAGAGGTGGGGGCCTTTTATAAGATGAGAGGAGGGGCACTCTTGGAAAGTTATAAAAGGTTACATTATTTTCAAATGCGTTTCATATTTTATAGGTCCCACATTGATTTATTTCGAGGATAAGATGATAAGAGTTCCAAATACACCCATCCAATAAGTTTTTTACATGTGTTGGTCTTAGATTTTACATTATCTTTTCATTTTATTTAAATTATTAAATAATGAAGTAATCTGTAACACCCCGAGATTTTATGAAAAATATTATTTTAATTTCATTAATGTCTTATGTTGTATTCTACACCAAGATTACCCTGCGCTATACACAACACCGTATTAGCTTGCAGTATACGGAACACTATTCTTGGACCGTGTTACACACAATTTTGATAGTAGTTATTCTACGCAACATTGAGTATATATATATATATATATATTAAATGTATAAATGAAATATGGTTGGATTATGTTATACGAAACAACGAAGGATTCTTTCACAACACGCAACCCTGACTTGGCTTGCATTACACGCAATCGCGACCTTCCTCGATAGCGTGTGTTGTACGCAATACCGGGTTTTAATAAACAATGTTATATTATTATAATATTGTCATGAAATAGCCGTTAAGAATAGTATTAACTAAATTTTGAATTTTATAACATTATTATTCATCTTACACATTTCTAGAACATGGTATAAGAACAAAATAAATTTTTCGGGTAAAATAAGTATTTTTAAAAAAATGCAGTTTTACCGCCTTTTGATGGCGCACCCAATTTAAATATAGTTTTTGACATGTTTATATGTTCAATTTGACAAAATAATATTCTTCCTTTGAATCAGGATATAAAAATTTACATTAGATAAAGTTTTGATATTTTTCCGATAACTTTCATATTTTAATGAATAGTAAAAACACGCTATATTTTAATTAAAAACAACTTTTTTCATCGTAATATCTTATGTGGTTAAATTATAATATTGAATGGTTTTAAAGTAGAAATAGAATATATTTTTACCATTTAATATAATGTATGTCATTAGCATTGATTTTACCTTGAATTCGTAGGTTAAATCAATTCAATCTTTTGCAATGTTTTAATGAAAAACCCGTTTTCTTTCGACAACGGGATTAATTTTAATTTAATTTCTGCATCTTTTGTGTATTGAATTTGGAAAAATGGATTCCTTATTTGGAATCAGTGGGTCCAAATTATGTTAATAAGCTACTTTTTATTTTTGGGAATTATGAATAGTAACTACGGTAAATTTTATTTACCATAGTTAAAGGTAAATCGGGTAATTAAGGGTAAATATAATATTTTAAAATTACCCTAAAAAATGTCAAAAATCCTATTGGATGACTAAAAGTCGACCCATATCACCTAAGGGTCGTATTAGAATCATTTAATGGACATTTGTCCATGAAAATAACTTAATTATTATTAAAACCAAAGAAAGTGACAACATGTCACTCTCTTAAATCTTATAAGTATAATAATTTTAAATTAGTGATAAACATCATAAAATTACGAACATAAATAGTCTCCAGAAAGCTAACAAAATTATCTACATCATGAGAATTTATTTAGAATTTTTTTTTGGATTAAATAATTATCATTATTTGTGACACAATAGTAATGCAGAAATTATTTATCTAGTGAAAAATCAAGAATATAGTTTTTATTAAACTAATAGTGACCATAAAAGGCACAAAACCCTGACCAAAACTTATTGGTCATGTAAATGGAAACAATAATAATCCAATGGTAGAATATTTGACCATTTGGAGCCTTATACAAGCTATTAAGACACTTATATTATTTTATTTTAAATGATGCCAAAGTTGTCACCTTCATAATTTAATAAATATAACAATTTAAATATTGTGATTTTAAGATGATAAATTCGAGTCAAAGTATTATTGTTAAAGTTAATATATTTATCTTCATAATAGGAATTTATTTTAAATTGTTATACAACAAATAAGTATATTAAATAATTATACAAAAATGATGTAGTAATTATTTTATTAAGAGATAAACCAAATAAATGGTTTTAAAAATAATAAACTAAATATTATATGAACTATTTAATGTGATAAAATAATTTTATAGATACATATGACCTTTTATTAATATATTAAATCTTTTAGTTCGAACATATATTCTCAATATATTTTATTTAAATTCAAATATATGAATAGTGTCAAAATTGACACTATTGTTATTTTACAAAAATAACATATTATAAAATTGTTTAAAAATCACAAAAATATTTAAAAATTATAAATTTAAATCTATATGGTCTATAATGTTATAAAGTAAAAAATTATGGAAAATTCACAACAAATAAGTAATTATTTGTTATAATTTAAAATTTAGAATTTTATTACCACAAATAAACTTAAATAGATTAAATAAGGATAAATGAAAATGATAAGGTTTAAAATAAGATCAAAACATGTCTAAATTTGATTGGTTGATGAGATTACAACCCTATCTCATCTAAGCTTCGAATATGAGTCATTTCGGGAGGTTTTTAAGTGGGGTTAGATTTATTATAAATTAATATTTTTAAGAATTCCTAAGGTGCCCCTCTCCTCTCTTATAAAAGGGCACCTCATCCCCCTCCTCCTCACACCAATTTGAGCACTCAAGCTCGGCCAACCCCTACCAAAATCTCTTCTCCACTTCCCTAAAAACATCCTAGAGGTTCTGGTATTCCTCAAAGACCAATTTTAGTGCCCTAAGAGGAGGTCTCAAATAGGCGCTTCAAAGAAGAGGTAATTACCGTTACCAATTCTTTCATCTTTATTTCTTCTTCCACTTCTTCTTCTTAGGTTGTTTCATTATGAAGTAATAACATCAGTATTACTCATATACTGATATGTTATTATAAGTATGAAACAACCCTATTTCACAATCTATCTATCCTACGGAAAAAGAAATCACTGCGCGTGCGTACGTACGGAATACCGTCTCCACGCCGTGGTGTAATCTATTTTCCACCATCACCTTACATGGATGGGTATAATGGTGTAAAGAATAACTATAAATAGTTATTACAACATCATATTGATTCTGATATATTGTATAATCCACTCCAATTCAATTCAATATTTATGGAAATGATATCATCGCTCGTGCGTACGTACGGACTACCGTCTCCACGACACGATGAGATTCATTCTCCATGTTAACCATTTAAGAATGATTATAAAGTATATATAAGAAATAATAATGAAATATATGACATTATAAAGCTACTGGATTTATGTATATATATATGTATGTCATCTACTTACTTCCATTCAAGACAATAAGGAAAGGAAAACATCGTTCATGCGTACGTACGGACTACCGTCTCCATGAACGGTGTTTTTCATTTCATTTATCTATCTATTATATATATATATATATATACTGAATATATATGATATATAAATCATATTTTATATTCTGGAAGTAAGTAAATCATGATATAAGTAATAATAATGTCAAGAACAACAAGTTAAAACACCTACGATAAATGAAACGATTTTACCCAAAACGCTTCTTTAACATGGAATTTACAAAAGAACGGGTAATATAATGTCATAAGTGAACAATATATGATATCATAACAATGAATATGTTTCTGTAATAAGTCAATGACATTATTTAAATCATTATACAGGAGGTTCGGACACATACAAATCAAATCGGACCTAAGGTAAGGGAAATATCACAATCTCATTTTTATCCGAGATTGTTTATACTTTTGTATTTACTGGGGTGTATTTTATCATCCACATCCATGTTACCTCAATATGTAATATTATTTACATCCTTCTACAATATTTTATAACCAATTTTACCCTTTGATGAGTTTTTTGTAAAAGATATGAAAGGAATCTTTTGTCGTTTTTTCGTACGAGGTACTTTTTGACTTTTCCGAAAAAAGTACGAAGAATGTTTTTTTAACTTATACGACATGAATGGATTTTTAAAACATTATTTCCAAGAAGCTTCCTTTACAAGTTTTCAAGTTTATTTTTAATCAACTTCTTTTATTTTAATTATTTATGACATGTTATGAAAGGAAAAATGTTTTTGAAGTAGAAAAGATATTTTCCTCAAGAATGAAGTTCAAGTATTTTATCAAAATTATTTTCCATCTAAGATAATAAAAGGGTTCTGTTTTTATCCCTATTATTACATGGATTTGATTATGTTTTGATGGAAACCTTTTTATGAATTCCTTTATCTTATATGAATTGTTTTATGATGTCATGTTGTTTAAGAATCCCATTTCTTATTACATGGGTTATGAAATGATGTATGATTTATGATTTTGTGGCACACATAAGAATGGTATCATTATGAGATCGGTGGGACCTATATCTCCCTCCAATGCATTAGGTAAAGATTTTATATCTCATGAGATAGACATGGCTGCAATGGTAGGTTATACCGGTTCAGTGAAACAGGACTGAAACGAGGGTTACTCGATTCAGAAAGGGACTTTGTCCACTAAGATAGTCTTGGCAACGAGTCTTGACTAACAAGAAATGATTCTCTATGATTATGTGTGAATGCCACAAAGTTTCATGTTTTATTTTATGATTATTGTGATTACATATCACTGCCATGATTTATCCCATGTTATGAAATTATGCTCTCTTTTGCAGGTTAAGATTTCCAAAATGTTATGTTCTTATGAATACGATGTGAATGATATTTCTTTTGTTTACCCTTACTGAGCATTTGAGCTCACCCTTTTATGTTTTCTTTTCCCCAGGATATAAAGAAAGGTTTTAGGTAAAAAAAGGGAAGATCTTTATAGGAGATGTTGAAGATCTTTCACCACGATTAGAAGATTACGTTCCGAGTTTCCAAAGACACTAAACTATTACGATCCTTGTGTGTGTGTTTTTGTTATGTACTAAGTATTCTGCAAATGTAATGTAATGTCAATGTACGTCAGGCTTCGGGTCTCTACATAATCACTCCACCATCATGATGTCATAAATAATTTAATTTGTTTAATGTCTAAAAATTATAAAAAATTATCATGATGTAGGAAATATTTTTATCTATCTAATGAATATTTATAGTAAAAAATATGACTTTTATAACCCCGTTTAAAAATTGTTTTAGTAAAACAACTCATGTTTGTGACATTTTTATTTTAACATTAAATAAAAAGATATTAATGTCATTTTCCTACCAAAGTGGCTCCATGGGGTCCCCCAGATGACCCATGTATTTTATTTGTCGGACATGACCCATCCAATAAGGGTAATACATGTGTCAAGTTCATTTAATATTATTAAAACATTATTTTTATCTTAAATTACATTAATTACCTCTAATCGTGATTAAAGACTTAAAAGTTACTATTCAGTAAAAAATTATTTTAATCCCATTGAACCAAATTTTACTTCCTAATGACAACCATGTATGTTGGTTTTTTGAAATTCACAACACATAGGTGGTAAAAGTCTATTTAAATGAAAAAATCAGTTTTTTAAGTACCACTTAGTGGTTTCACTATTCATCAAAAATTGAAGTTTTTCAGAAAAATACCAAAACTTCACCCTAATATATATTTGATATTTCAAATTCAATACTGATGTCTATTTTACAAAATTTAAAACATAAAACTTGCATTAATTAATTTAATAATTAATTCCCACAGGCAAAAAAATAGCGTGTTTTTATGAAACAAAATGTATAAAAAGATTGACACTAATATAAGTCGGGTTTCAAAGTGAAATTAATTCCAATGACAACTATTGGATTAAATGGTAAAAATATATTCTAATTTCACTTTAAAACCACTTCAAATGATAATCTAGTAATATTAATAAATTAGATTAAAAATAGGTTTTGAATAAAAATACAACATTTTTCACTATTCATTAAAAATGATCTTTATCAGAAAAATACAAAAAATTTACACAATGTAAATTATGGTGTCCCAATTTTAAAAAAGAATTTTATTTGGTCCAATAGAAATTATAAGAGTGACCAAAACTATATTTAATGAATGTTCTCCATCAAAAGGCGATAAGTGGACCTTTAGTGAATATTAGAGTATTTATGCCTAAAATTGAATTCGTTTCTTATTTTAAGCCTTTATCCTTTATTGGATAAATGTAAAAACATTTAACAAACACATATAATCGTATTTTAGTTATTTCTATTCATTCACTCCAATACAATGGCTACGTGTTAACTACCATTTAAAATAATATTATTATATTGCTAGTGTGCAACGTAAGATTTCAAAGAAACTTTTTGATGCGTATCGGGTACGCTATCGAACATAAAAACCCCTTTAAAATAAAATTAATATTTAATTAGTAAATATTAAAAAATATGGAATTGTTTTATTCTTTATTTACCTGGGATGTTACATCCTTCCCCCCTTTGGGAATTGTGTCCTCGCAATATTATTCACTTATCAAAATAAGTGGGGGTATTTATCCCTCATATCATTTTCAGATTCCCATGTTGCCTCTTCAACCAAATGGTTTTCCACAAAACCTTTACTTGGTAAATTACCTTATTTCGAAACACTTTCTCTCTTCGATTAAGAATCTGGACTAGTGGTTCTTCATAAAAGAGATTCTCTTCCAACCGAACTACCTTCGGGCTCAAAACATGAGATGGATCTGGCATATATATTCTCAACATCGAAACATGAAAAACATTGTGTAACTAAGATAAACTCATAGGTAAAGATACTTGGAAAGTAACTGATCCAACTTTCTCCAGAATTTCATATGGTCTAATGAACCTTGGACTCAGCTTTCCTTTCTTACCAAATCACATCACACTTTTCCATGGTGAATCTTTGAGAAAAACATGATCACTTACCTCAAAAGATAGATCTTTCCTACTGTTGTCTGCATAGATTTTCTGTATGCTTTGAGCTGTTCCCATGTGTTTCTGAATCAACTAATCTCTTTCTGCCTTCTCGTCTACCAATTCTGGTCCCATCAGCTTCCATTCACCCACTTCATCCCAAAAAGCTGGTGTTTGACACTACTTCACATATAATGCCTCAAATTGAGCCATCTATATACTGGAATGAAAATTGTTATTATAAGAAAACTCAACCAAAGAAAGATGTTGGTACCAACATCCCTGATAATCCATCAAACAAGAACGTAACATATCCTCCAAGGTCTAAATTGTTCATTCTGACTACCCATCTGATTGTGGATGAAAAGCTATACTAAAATTTAATTCAGTACCCAATGAATTCTGAAGGCCATTCCAAAAGTTAGATGTAAACCTAAGATTACGATCAGATACAATCGATAGGATAACTCCATGCAACCTAACTATCTCTTTAAGATATAATCGAGAAAGATGATCAAGAGAGAAAAAATCTTAAATAAGAAGGAAATGAGTAGATTTAGTCAAGCGATCACTAATAAACTAGATTGCATTATTACCTCGAGATGTCATTGGTAATCCCACAACAATGTCAATGGATATATTTTCCCATTTCCACTCTGGCACTGGTAAAGAATTAATCATCCCTTTTGGTAACTATCGCTCTGCTTTAACCAGTTGACAAGTCAAACACTTCATAGTAAAATCAGCAATATCTCTTTTCCTTCCATCCCACCAGTAATACTCCCGATGATCATTGTTCATCTTAGTACTGCCATGATGAACTGAAAACGGGGAACTATGAGCCTCACATAACAACTCATTTTTCAACTATGAATCATCAGTCACACATAATCTCTTCCAAAACCTCAATAAAAAATAATTATAAATGTTAAATTCAGGAAACTTACCCTTCTGAAGCAGCTCTACCCTTTTCTGCAACCCACTGTCTTGCTTTTGTGATTTATTAATTCTGTCTGATGGAGATGATCACACTGATACCTGAAAAAAAAACAGAAGAACTTCCTGCACCAAAAACTTCTATTCCAATGTTCATCAAATCAAAAACCATAGGATCTCGTTCCAAATGTAGCAGGTTAATGAAGCATTACTTTTTTGATTCAAAGAATCAGCCACTTTATTTTCTTTTCACGGATGGTAATGAATTGTACAATCATAATATTTTATTAATTCTAGCCATCTCCTCTGTCTCATGTTCAATTCTTTCTAAGTTAATATATACTTTAATCTTTTTTGATCAGTATATATGTCACACTTTACTCCATACAAATGATGCATCCAAATATTTAGAGAAAAAACAATAGCTGCTAATTCCAAATCATGTGTAGGGTAATTAACCTCATGAGTTTTCAACTAACATGAAGCATATGCAGTTACCTGATCATTTTCATAAAGACACAACCAAGTCCCTTCAACGAAGCATCACTTTAGAGAACAAACTCACCATTCCTGGAAGGAAGTGCCAAATCTAGAGCATTCACCAATCTTCTTTTCAACTCCGGAAAAAGGTAAACAGCAAGAATAACCTTTTGATGTTCTGAACACCCCATGACTTCAAAAATATTCTCCAGTGCTTTAATCCACCCTTAAGCTAGCACTGGGTCATATGATCCTCTGAATTATGGGGGATGTTTCCTCATTAAATGTTCCAGCCCTAACATGTCCCTCTGCAGTTGATCTGGCTGATCTCGTGCATGGTTACCACCACCATTTATAGCCTGAGTCAACTGTTCCATCACTGGAAAAAATTGTTCAGTTCCAATTCCGACCATCTCAGGTTGCTGATTTGGATGGTTGTCTTCCTCCTGATGTCATCCCAACATAGCTGCCTTGTTTCCTCTACGGAAAACCATTCTGAACACAGAAATATCTTATGTGAAGCAACATGGTAATCCGTAAATTCTATATCATTACAATCATACCATAAATTAATTTATAATTTAACACTTTTCTAACTCCTAAAGTTGTCTAAACTGACCTTTGATATGAACTATAAGGCCCCAACCTTAAACCTTACTTAATATTGAATTAAATGAATAATTCACAATGATAATCTTTTTAGAATTAGAGTTTTACCGAATTAAGACCAAACTATTACATCTCAAAAGATTACAAAGTAGACACTTCTACTAAGTTTCCATAAAATAAAATCTCTTAAAATGAAACATGTCTAGGTCCATGGTTTAGATAGCATGACTTCTCCTTGATCCCATCCTTGACCCTATTCCACTTTAAGTCCTGTGAAAAACATTTCAAAAACTTGGGGTGAGCATAAAATGCTCAGAAAGTGATACACAAAGATGGAAAACTATTAGTTTTTCAAAACATCCAATAAACCATGAATACTTTATCAAAGTAATAATTTTCAGCTTTATAAATTAGAAAATACTCTTCATTGAATAAAAGATCGTTAAATACCCTATTGTAATCAAAATATTACCATAAAACCCATATAAAGAACACATAACATATAAAGTTATCTTAAGACATAAACATACATAAATGGAATAACCATACGTTTGACTTCTACACATATCACATAATGGAATAGCCATACGACCAACTTCCATACCGAATGCATTGGAGGTTTTAACGTAACCACCCATCTTGGTTTTCACAGCACCACCCGTCATATGGTTTATCATGTATCCACCCGTCAAATGCCCAAGTTCCCTTATAAAATCATAAGACATAAAACAAATATAATGGAATGAAAATATTTCCACCCATTGTTCACAGTATATCACATAAATATATTGACATAACAAATCCATTATAAAAACTTTTTTCAATACCAAAATACATAAAATATTATATGGTATATAATTCATTTTAAAAACATTACAGCTTTTTGAGGAAGCCAAAGACCAAATAATACTCGTGGTCGTGGAAGAGGTCGTTGTCACCACGTACGTTAAAAGAAACATTAATTTTTGTCATTTTGTAAAACACTTCTTATAAAAAGATTCCTTTTGTATAAAATTAAATTTCAAAGGGGTTTATACACTGTATAAAATAATGTCTTGTATTAGAACAATATATGCCTCAATGAAAGGATATTGAGACGAAGTCCCTTACCTCGTGTCTGACGTGACTCGATTTCTCTTTAATTAAATGAATAATAAACTAGTGTTAATTTCTACTTGATTTGGATATCATATATATCATATATATCTAACATATACATGTATTTATAATATTATATAACATTTAGAGGTAAGAAATGAAATGCCCCATTCATGGAGACGGTAAGCCATATATACGCATGAACGCTACTTTCATCTCTATTTTGTATTTAATGGAGTGAAATTATAATTATATAAGGGTATATTATAATTCCAGTATAATATAATATATAATAACATTAACTCCATCCTTTATATGTCCCACATATGGCAATAACGAATCAAATCACTTTGAGGGGGCGGTAGTCCGCACTTCCTAAAATGAAATTATCGTGTTTACCCACAATGGAAACCATAAAGGTATGCCACAAAATAAAAATAAAAAAGAATAAGGAAAACATAAACATAATATAAATCATATACAAAATACAGTGACATCATAATGTCCACCTTAAAAGGAGTTAAAAGAATATTGAACGATCATCGTTTCGTGAGGCAGTAATTCGCCATCCCCAGAAACAGTATGTTCTTTAACCATTAGACGAAGGTGTGTGTAAGTGTAGCTATAATATTTCTCATAAAAATATCCTACTATATTTAATATACTGGTTTTGTTACAAAATAATGAAATAAAAAGATTTTAGGGGGTTGGAGAAGCAAAATAAAACATAAGAACACAAGAGATGACACTACCTTTAAATCGGGTAACTCTTTTTGATTTGAGCTCAAAGGCTTCTTTGGAAATACTTCTGCCCAAATTGAGGCATCTAGGAGTAATATAGGGAGGTGGAGAGACAAAATGGCCAGGTTTTGGCCACCTAAATACATGAGAGGTCTGGGTAATCTGGTAGAGGTGGGGGCCTTTTATAACAGGAGAGGAAGGGCACTCTTGGAAAGTTATAAAAGGTTACTTTATTTTCAAATGAGTTTCAGATTTTAAAGGTCCAAAATTTATTTATTTCAAGTATAGGGTGATATGAGTTTTAAATCCAACCATCCAATAGGTTTTTGACATGTTTAGGTCTTATATTTTACATTATCTTTTCATTTTATTTAAATCGTTAAATAATGAGGTAATCACTGCATCATCTTGATGTCCTAAATAATTTAACTTATTTAATGTCTAAAAGTTATAAAAAAACATAATGATGTATGATATCTTCTTATATTTATAATGAATATTTATAGTAAAAAATATGACCTGTATAACCCCATTTAAAAGTTATTTTAGTAAAACAACTCATGTTTGTGACATTTTTATTTTAACATTAAATAAAAAGATATTGATTTCATTTTACTACCAAAGTGGCTACACGGGGTCCCCAAGTTGACCCATGTATTGTCTTGGTCGGACACGACACATCCAATAAGTGTAGGACATGTGTCACGTTCATTTCATATTATTAATATGTTATTTTTATCTAAAATTACACTAATTACCTCTAATCGCGATTAAAAACTTAATAGTTACAATTTACCAAAAAATTATTTTAAACCCATTGAACCACATTTTACTTCTTAATGATAACCATGTATGTGAGGTTTTTGAAATTCAAAATATAGAGGTGTTAAAATTTCATTTAAACGAATAAAGCAGTTTTTTAAGTACCACATAGTGATTTCACTATTCATCAAAAATTGAACTTTTTCAGAAAAATACCAAAACATAACCCTTAGTTATATTTGATATTCCGAAATAAAAAATGATGTCTGTTTTACAAAATTAAATACATATAATTTTCATTAATTAATTTAATAATTAATTCCCACTATCAAAACAAATAGCATGTTTTTATGAAACAAAATATATCAAAAGATTGACAGTAATTTAAGTCCGATTTCAAAGTGAAATTAATTCCAACAAACACTATTGGATTAAATGGTAATAATATATTCTAATTTAACATTAAATCCACTTAGAAAGATAATATAATCATATTAATAAATTAGATTAATAAATGTTTTTGAATTAAAATACAACATTTTTCACTATTAATTAAAAAATCGACCTTTACCGGAAAAATACCAAAAATTTACAGAAAATAAATTTTGATGTCCCAATTCTAAAGAAGAATTTTATTTGGTCCAACAGAAAGTATAAGAGTGGCCAAAACAATATTTAAGATGGTTCTCCATTAAAAGCTGATAAGTGGACCTTTAGTGAATATTAGAGAATCAATGCCTAAAATTGAATTCATTTCTTATTTTAAGCCTTTATCCTTTATTGTCTAAATGTAAAAAAAAATTAAAAAACATACATAATCTTATTTTACTTATTTCTATTCATTGCAACCAATACAATGACTATGTGTTAATACCATTTAAAATTATATTTTTATATTGCTAGTGTGTAATGTATGATTTCAAAGAAAATCATTGTTGCTTATCGGGTACGATATCTAACATAGCAACCCTTTTAAAGTAAAATGAAAATTTAATTCGACAATATTAACAAATATGAAAATGTTTTATTCTTTATTTACCTGGGATGTAACAATGGATCTACATTTTTTGGTTTTCTATAAAGATATTATGATGTGACTTATAGAGTTGAATGGTCTAACAAAGGTTCATGGTTTCATTTGATCTTGTTTTTATTTGTGTTCTATTGTCATTATTCATTTAGAAGGGTGAATATATTGTTGTAGATTGTTTTTCAGTAGGGATAATTGCAACTCCTTGACCCTAGTTTGCTATAATTTAATTTATTTTTATATTATTATTAAAATTTATTGTTTTTAGATAATTCTTGGTTTGAGTTTCTACTTATATTTTTTGTATATTGGATTTTTTATATTGTTTATGGCCATGTTCACGGTTAACATGAACATTTCGTGGGAGAAACCAGGGGGATTGTTAATGAAAAGGGTATTAACAGTCAATATTTTTCTGTAATGGTTTTTATTATATTTTCTATATTTGTTTATTCATAAACTATGGGATTAAATGGAGTAATCATGTGGTGTTTTAGTGGTGTATATGACCTTGTTAATTGATTGTTCATGGTATGAGTAAAATTTGTGGAATGTGTCTGAGGGGATATGTTATTATGTCAAAATTTTATTGCATGGTTGGTGCATAATTTATCAAACTATGCATTCATACCATATATGTGTCTTTCCATTTAATATGGGTGATCATTTATAACACATATTTTGATACACAATGATTCCGAACCATAGAAATTAACCATATTATTAAAAAACAAAATTACCCCTTTTCCTCTCTTTATTTTTAACTCCAATTTGACCCTCCTCCCATCTTTTTCAATTTTGGGGCATAAAGGAAGTCCTCAA
Organism: Viscum album; assembly: GCA_963277665.1. NCBI lineage: Eukaryota > Viridiplantae > Streptophyta > Magnoliopsida > Santalales > Viscaceae > Viscum > Viscum album. Next base: position 2,013,749,839 of record OY728130.1, on the reverse strand, counting down.
CACCTATTCTATTCAAAATGCTTCTTCTATTTATTTCTGTCCATAGATTTTAGGGTCGTTTCATTGGATTTTTAAGAGTTTTTCTCATATCCTTTTCCCCCTCAATTTTTTTCTTCTTCCATTGTTAGGGTTCCTTTTTTTCAAAATCCTATAGCGGGTTTTGGTTAATGTTGGTTGTTTATTTTATTGTTAGGTTGTGATGATTATTCGTAGGTCCATGTTTTCTTATCCCACAGTTTCTTTTCATTATCTCATAGTTAATTTAAGGTTATTTTCCCATTTACATTCTAATGATTTCTATTATATAATATTGATTTCATATATTAATTTTAAATGTGATATTAATTCTTTTGGTGTGCTATTGTTATTAGTTACAGAATATCTACGTTGAAAATGTAATGACTATGGGATTTTTTTAAAAAACTACCTAGAATTTTTAATATGTATATTTCTGTAGGGTGTATCCAAGATTTCAAGGCATACTTTCTATATACATTTCTTCTTGATGGAATACTTTGTGAAGTGTTGGCCTAGGGATGTGCTGCACTTCATCAGATAAATATTTCATCTATATTGATGGTCTCGGGATGTTCATTTTAGGAATTATTTGAGTTCAACTATATTATGGGTTAGGATATTATACCTCCCCATTTGATTTAAAAATCCAACCATTCTGCAGTTGATAAGAGAATATCTGGTGTTCTTTATGTTCTCATAGGATGACGCAAAGTTCCTTCATGCTCCTGATACCCCTTGGATATGTGTTGAGATGGATCTACTAAATTCTTTTCTGTCGAGTGTCCTAATTCAAGAGGGGGAATTTTCTCATGGTGGTAAAATGTTTTCTTCCTCGATCCCATCAATTTATTCTCTTCCTGTGTTTCTATATGTGTATTTGGATGAAATATGAAGACATATATAGGTTAGTTACATGGTTTCGAATTCGAAAGTGGATTGTGTCTGCTATATTTTGTGTGAAGATATGAAGGATTCCTCTCAAAAGGGATTGAAAAACATTCCCATTGACCTGAATTCATATCCTTCTTCTTCAAATTTTGTGGATGAAATCAATGTGCATAAATTTTAGGGGTCAAATTTTACTGTTTTAGAACCAATTTTGAATTTTTTATCTCCTAAAACCTCAGACGTCGAATCTCTCCCCTCTACAAGGGGTGATCTAAAAAATATGATAGAACTATAGGGGTATTCCTCTAATCCATAAGAGTTATTTGTGATATCATTTCTCATACTGGTGATCCCAGGGTGTGGTTATGGTTCTTAAGTAGGACAAAAACTTTTCTTCATAGGACTTAGTGTGGAAGTAAAATTCTAAAGGGTATCCTAGTATAATATTTTCTGGGTTTTCTACACTGACGGAACATGTAGGCATTCATATTGAGGATAGAGTGTTAAAATTTTAGTTGATATTTCAGATTTAAATTGGAAAGAAAGAAGTTTATCTAGAAATGGAGGTGAATTGTGGTGATGGTTTTTTCGAACATGCCTCTCCTCAGAACCAGGAAAAAGTTTGTTTATTGAAGGGAATGATGCATGGAGATTAGTCGGTACGATATGGAAAATATTTGGGAAAAAACAAGTTAATATTTTTCTATGTTGGAGAATTCTAATTAGAAGGCCGAGGTGAAAGAAACCAGTCATTGTGTATATTCCTTTTCTTTTTCTTGTTGGGTTTAACCTGCTATATAGGTTCATGTTTCCCCAGTTCCATATGATTCCGGAATGACACATAGAAAGCCCATGGATGTTTTGGCTATTTAAACTACTTCTTTATAACCCAATTTCATTGGAATGAAATCCCCAATATCTATTTATTAAAATATCACATATTTTAATGGAATAGAAGATGTTTATAACCTCCTGTGTAGTATTATTTTGCGGTTAATTATGTTTGTCATCAAAATGTTTAGTTGGAAGTAATTTTGGAAACCAAAAAAGCAACAAAAAATAAGTGTGTTTGTTATAAGGATTATGTTTTTAGAATATTTTACATGGATCCTCATTCAATTCCATATTTATATAATTTTTGGAAGAATAAAATTGTAGTAGAATTTGTGTATGCTTCTTCTCAACCAATATCTACCAAAATTACCACCATATATAATATTTTATTATAATCGTTTATATTCCAATTGTAACATCTCTAGGAGAAAGGGATTCTATAATTTTATATCCAGTTTTTAGTATAATATATATTCTTAGTTAATCATACGATATTTCAACACAAGTTTCAAGAACTCATGATGGAAAGGAGGCTCTATGGTGCCCTCTAGATCTCCTTAGGATTTCTGAGTGTTTCTCTCCTGTAGTGGCCATATGGACTTGGGTTTTTCAAGATCTATATTCCCTTGGTGAAATAATAAAAAAGGATATCAATGTATATAGAGTCATTTGGGTAATGTTTTGAATAATCATCATGGTGTGTTTTCCTTCCCACATTCTTTAGTCACCCATTTCACTCGTTTAGTTTTTGATCATACACTGTTGTTAGTCCATATCAAAGTTGAAGAAATCATTAAAGATCTTTCTATTTCGGATGAAACTACTTTCACCAGGAATGATTTCTTCAGGTGTTAAATGGGTCCAAGAGTGTTAAATTAATGGGTTCGGGTAGGATGGGTTTGACCGACCAACTCCTTCAACTATAAAATTACCTAAAATTATGGTTTAAGAATTTTTCCTTCTATGTTAACTTATAAGAGATTATATCAGATATCTCCATACTAGAAGATGAACATCATGTGTATTGGGATGATGATGTTTTTCAATCCTTACTTAATAGGTATACTATTATTTCATTCAATCATTTTGAAGTCGAACATTTTACAGAGATAATTCTATTTCTATCCATCATAAAGAAGGATACACAAATACATCTTTATTTCATGTTTTCCTCAGATAAATGAAGTTCTCTATAAAGGTTATCATATTCTTGGGTGATGGTTCTTCATCTAAGTGAAGTTTTTTGGTGCATTTGTAGACGATAATTTTAGAGGCCTTCTGGTGGGCCTAGAGATTCTGGATGGAGGGGAGAGATTGGGGTGGGTGGTGATTTCGGTTTCTATGACCGCATTCTAGGTCATATGCATGGCAGTGATAAAGATGATGTCTATAACCTCCAGGATGATCAAAAGTATAATGATATTTTGTATAGTTTGAACATGGATAGTACTCTTGGTCTTGATGGGTTTTAAGGGGATTTCTTTTTTTATTTTTGGGATGTCATCAAGGATCATGTTGGAGAGGCTTTTTAGGATTTATTCATGGGTGGTCCTTTGATAAGGGATGCGTGTGCATTCATGTTCGTTCTCTTTTCCAAAGACACTGATTCTTTAACATTTAATCATTACATACATAACATCTTCTGAAACTACAGTTACAAAATTCTCTCTTGTATCATTTATGGGAGGGTTGGATGGATTCTTCCAAAGAATTTTTATGAAGAACAACGTGGCTTTATTCACAGTAGGATCATTCAAGGGGATATTGGTATAGTTAATGAGATGGTTAGAGATTTAAATAATAATATAGAGGTTAAAAATGTGATGGGTATTGTGTATATGAAAAAAGGACATTAATTATTGTAATTAAGCTTTATTTTTGAGACTATGAAGTTTCTTTGTTTCAGGAATTGGGAATGTGATCATTTTTTTCTGTGTTATGACTCTCCTTGTCTTTCATGTTCTCTTTCATGAATGATTTTTTGTTTTTTAAAATATATCATGGTGCTTTGTCTAGGGGATACATTTTCTCCATATCTCATCATTCATGCACAATATATGATTTCTATGAATTTTTTGTGTATTATAGAAGAAGGGTTGACCATCCATTTCTAGGTTAGGGAAGGGACACCTATTATTTAACATAAAATGTTTGTGGATTACATATTATTTTTCATGAATGGATTTAAAATTTATCTAAATGGCTATAATAGATTCTTTAAGGGTTATAGATCTTGGAGTGGGAAAAAGGATCAACAAATCTAAAACTACTATTTTCTTAGATATAAAATGCCCAGTCGGAAGGATAATGAGGATTCAAGAATGATTTGGGATTTCCTAGAAATATTTTCCTATAGTGTATCATGGTTACCCCATTTTAGATGGTAGGATCAAATAAATTTTGTTTAACAATTTGATTAACATAATCACGAGTCATATTATTAACTAGAAAACCCAATTTTTATCTTTTAGAGGAAGATTCACTTTGATTATGTTCATCCATAATTATATGCCTACGCATATTCTTATGGTAAATAATCCTCTTCAGGGAACATTAATTATCCTTGAGAAGATTTTGGATGGTTTTTTCTAGGATGATAATCATTCCATGAGATTTCATTCGGTAGTATGGGATAGAATGGTGAAGCCCATTGAGGTGGTTGGGATTAATTTTGAAAGCGTCCTAAGGTCTATGTACTCAATAAATGCTAAGATAGACTAGGATATTATTTTATGCATACCTTATTGGGAAAAGTTAATTTATGGGATGTTTTTGGGGACTTGCGATCTTGGGGTTAAAACCCTATGAGACTATCTAGAATGGTGAGGTGTGCGGAATTTCTTTTGGACCACTTGTGTGAAAAGTAAATGTGGATGGGGGGTAGTAATGACCTTCCTTTCTAGAAGGATAAATAGATGGGTGATGAACCACTTTTCATTCTAGGAATTCCAACTCTGCACATTTCCATGAGGATGGTGAGACTGTTTCCATAGTTTATTGTTATTATGCTTCATTTTTATGAGTAGGTGTTTAATGTAAATAACTTTTTGGTGTTGGAGCCTTATAGGTGTGTTTTTATAGATTTCATGGTAGGTATGTTCAAAAAGAAGGTTTTTCGTGCATGGTTATCTAGGTTCATTGTTCCAAATGAGCTATCTCTCAAGCTAGGGTGCAAGGAACATCCAGTGAAACTCATGTTTATTATATGGAATCTAATGAATCAACTAATCGCAATGGAAGACAATATTAATAATGTAGGGGAACTTTTTTGTTTTCTCTTTGGGGGATATTAAAAACTACTTTTATATTATTCGTAGAACCTTTTCATTATAAGTGACTGGTCGTGACTTCTGTGGAGTTTTTTGTGAAATGTATGGGATTACCATACAAGGGGATTCCATGGGTAATTTTGATCTGTTTGGGATTCATGGTATTAAATACACTCATTCAAACCTGAATGTAAGGTTAATGGTCATTTTAGTGGTGTGGTGGATTCTTTGGAAATCCAAGAATAATTCAATTAATGGAAATCATACATCTTCTCTTTTCCGGATGGTTCGTGCTAAAGCATTGGTATATGATCATGCTTTTTTTCTAGCTGGAGAAAAATGATTAGATTTGTATATAGTTTTTCTTGCATTTTTTTTCAAGATTTATGTGAACAACATCATATCTGTTTGTGGATAATGGATCATGTGGGAGAACCCTAGGTAGATCATGATGTTTATTGTTAATTTTTATTGTAATCTGAGGATCGTGTGGGATGGGGATCTGGTGTGGGATTTCAGCGGATCGTTGCTGCTTGGATTCAATGACTTCTATGTACACAGGAGACAATTGACTACATAGCCGACGGAAATGAATTTCAACCTTTTTATTTGTGAAAATTTTGATATGAATTTTTATGTTTTGGAGAGTGATTCTTATACTCTGGTGAGTCTACATTTCTCCATCAAGTTTAAAACTTGTGAAATTGTGTATGTAATCCGGGACTGTACGTCGTTACATAGCCAAGGGATTAAGATAAAGAATACCCTTCTTAAATGTAATTTTTGTACTTATTTTATTGCAAGACATTTTTGTATAGTCGATAGCGTGATCACATTAGATTATATTTATTTCATCACGGATGACTATAAGAGTATAATTTGTAGGGATGCTAAGTGTCTTCATCACTATCACTCCCCTTGATCTCCATGTCCATTTTTCTTTTGTTTTTGGCTATCATGTCACTTTTCTTCTTTTATTCCTATATTTTTAAATTTTCATAAAAATTGAAGTTAGATAGAGATTATATCTATATGTACATGGGATGAACATATTGATAGACACATGCACAGAAATTGAAATTCCAAAAATATGTCTACCTTGAAACCCTTGATTTCAAAAAGCAATTCTTCCATATTATTTCTCCTATTCACTACATATTATAAATGATTTATCTAAAAAATTAAATTTATTATAAATTTAAACTTTTTTTACAATTGCATCTATTTTTTCATTTGTTTCAAAAAATGCCTATTTGGAACATTAATGTATGGTTATTTTACCCTCATGACATGAAATGTCTTGTTTTTTATCCTCTAAGGAGAAATGATTTTTTAAAATGGGATTGGAAATATTTAGCTAATAATGGTATTATATATGCAAATGGGTTTGGATTTGTAATTTTTAAGCCATAGTTGGTACCTGGTGATGTTTTGGAAATTAGTTTTGAACCCATATGTTGTGTAGGATGAGATAAAACTTGTGAATGTGCTTTTTGTGATGTGAACCCCGATTACAGTCCTTTTATTAAGAGGGAATTAGCATTGATGTTTTAAGGGAATGGTAAGGGAATAAACAGTGGTATATATGGGTTATGTTTAATACCATGTGTGCGATGACATCATAACATTTATTTATATTATTATCATGTGATTCATGGACATCATCTAGAGAGTCAAGTGATGATTTCTTTAAATTACTAATTAGATAAGTTATAATACAGGTGAAAGTGGATTATCTAGGTGGTAAATTCCTCTGGTGAGGCATTTTTAAAGAATACATGTTAGTTATTGACTTTGGTGGTTCCACATAAACTGAAAAGTGGCCCTGAACAAACTGTGTATTGGGATTACATGAAAATATGATTAGAAAATTTCCATTATTATGTATCAGTATGTTTCATTTTTTACCTCACAAAACATTAGTTTATTGTTTTATTCATATTTATCCACATGTACATATGTTGTTTCCCTAATTTATAATTTTATTTGATATACCCTACTGCTTGTTATACGTTTTTATTTTCCATTCCTTTATTATTTATTTGGGTTGTGTTTCTTGATCGGGATTTGGTTTTTATTGTTTTTTAAAGTTGAATATGTGTTTGGATATTTAAATGACTAAAAACCTTTATTACAATAACTAATATTGTATTTTTATACTATTTCATGAATGTACATGTATATAAAATGTGGTTTTTGATTAAATAGCTATTTTATGCTCAGACCATACTTATGCCATATGGAATTAATAGTCCTGAGATTTTTTTCAGGTTTGGGTTCTAGAGTAGTTACCTATACTAGATCACCTTTATATGGGATTTTTTTTCATCATAGTGAGCAAGAGGTCACTTGGAGAACAAGACAAGTACCTTTTTCATTTTTGTTTAGTTTTTTTTCATATTGTTCTTCTATATTTTTATCTATATATGGTTATGTATTTATTTATATTCAGTGTTTTTTGTATCTTTATTGTTCTATGTGATTTGTTTTAACATTATGGTCTTAATTATTCAAAAATATAATCACTATTAACTTATATAGGATACATTAATTCTTTTCCTCAACCCATAGGGACTAGGGACACCCCTCGTGCTGTGTTATGGGCCAGCTTATGTGCCTTTTTTAGTGTTGGCTCTGGCTTGTTTGTGATAGTTTGAGTAAAATATCCTAACAGGATCCATCCAAGTGTTTCATTAGATGACACAACATGATAAACCAGTTACGGGCATGTAAATAAAAACATGGAATGAGATACAATTCTTAATAGTTTGATAAAAATCATGTATACATCACCCATTAATCAATTTTGTAGAGCATACTAACAACCTCATTTTCAAAAAAATTCAATGAAATTATAAAAAAACTTTTTATATATTTTCAAAAAAAAGCAGTTCCTCATTTCTAATAATTTATTATTTAGTTAGGATCCACATTCCATTATCATGATATGTAAGCTAGTCATTATCAAAATTAACCATATAAAGAAGCGATTGAAGTGTAATATTTCACTCGGAATAGTGAACACTTTCCACAAAAGTGGAAACCTTGTTCTCACATTACCATAGAAACAATTAGTCTATGGGCAATGTGTTTATCCCTTATGATTTTTCCTACTTCCCCACCAATCAAAATTTGTCTTAACATGTTGTAATCCATAAATAAGAACATTATATTAAAAATAATAAAAATTATTCTCTAAAACCATATCCTTTTACAACATCAAAATACAAATCCATTTTCACAAATGTTACCAAAACCAATGAATTTCATCAATACATTAATAATTCATTTTTTAAACCATTTAAAAAAATCATTTAATAATCAACATATCATGATTCCTAAAAACATTAGAAACCATATTAATGATAAATACGGCATCTCATTAAGAATAAATCAGAATTAGTAAAGAAAATACCTTGAATCACATTTATTATCAAGATCCATGTTGAAACCTTACACGAAGACGAAAAATAGATCCTATAAATGAAGGAATGATACTATCTCAAAAATTTACAATCATAAATATCCAAATATCCATATTATATAACAACGAAAAAAATATGAAAAATAAATCCACAAAAAAATATAAAAAAACTAAGAAGATTAATGACCTACATAAAACCTTCACAATTATTAAATGGATATATGATGAATATTATTAGAAACCCATATAAAAAAATTAACCATCGTTGGAAAATTTAATTCCTAATGAGAATAAAGATAGACACAAGGAATAAAAATAACCAATACAATAATAGAGATTGACATTCCAAAAAAAGTTCCCATATTAGATCAATATTTAGATCCATCTCTGAAGTGTGTTGTGAGAGCCAATGATTTCCAAACAGAGCCTCTAGGTTTTAATGGGTTGAGTTATGTTTCACATAGTATGATTATTTGGTTATAAAAATTTAGTGGAATAAAAAAATGATAACATGCAAACTCATACACACTAGATATGTGCAAATATCCATCCAATAGAAACTGTAGGGATGTAGGGACTATGATTGGGCATACTGTTTGGCCAATAGCCCCACTAACCAGTCAATGGGCCACCTACAACTTCACTAGTTGTATGTTTATTTATATAGTTGACTAAGTCCAAAAAACAAAATCCTGAATCTCTTAGAAACTAGGAATACATTTAAAAAAAAGGAAATTCAATGAATGAGACGAAAACATAAAATGTGGTAATTATTTTCTTAAAAATAATATTTAGATGTCATACTTTTTTCTCATGGGACAACATAAGTAAGTGTGAATCTGATCTAGTGGTCTACTGTAATGAATAATAACCCTTTATTATATCCATGAGTCAATATTCGTTTCTAAAATGTTACAAATAAATCATAGCATTATTCTTATGGTCATAGATTATCTATAACTACATCATATTTGAAATTTTTATTAGTCTTATATTCTATATAATTCATTCATGTTTTGAAAAAATGTAACATTAGATGGTCAGATATCAAAGTTGACATAAATTTCCTTTTTTTACTTTTCCTAAGGAGATAATCCTTCCATAATTTATACTTTTAATTATTCAAGAGTATTGCTTGAATAAAATATCATTCCCATTATCATATAGTTGTTTAAAACATAATAGGTTATACATCATCCATTACATATAAAAAACATCATTTGATTACATATATGAGCTTTTATTTTAGTTGATGCATCTCCCTTGATCCTTTTAAGAAAATTATTTCCAAAATTGACTAGTATACCTTCATACTACTCAATATTATTAAGAATATTTATGTAAAAATTCATATTATAAGAGTATTTTATTCAATAATCCATGACATGGTATTTCTAGATTTTAATGAAACATTAGCTAAACAAGATTTCTCTTCCATTTACATTTATGTTCCATCACTTTTTCACTATAAATAATATTTACATGTAATTTTCTCATAAACTTTTATAGATAATATCCCATCTAATTACAGCTACCATATATTTCATCAAGGAACTCAATCTTGTTTTTTGACGACAGATTATAGACATGTCAAATAAAAACATTCCAATATTTAAAGTCGTAATTCATATTATTTAAATACCCCCTTGGATTCACACCTCTTTCTAAGTAGTAAAATATTAAGCTAGAATTAGTAGGCTCTCTGAATAACTAATCTATAACACCCATAATAACCTTGAATAATGAATCTTCTAGAATCATAAAAATCATTTTTTGAAACCATTTTCTTGGATTTCATTTTATTTACATAGAGATTAATTTTGAAGTTAATTATTTTCGAGAGTATATGTGCTTATTATGTATGTTATTTCTTCTACTCTTATGTATAAATATTTCATGATATTATTATGGGTCCAATAATAATAAATCATTGAGTGTCAACCACAAAATGTAGTTAAAGTTAATATATTATAAGATTTATCAGTAACATATCTATACGGATTACTTATGAAATACCCCCAAGATACTTTATATGATTCAATATTGGATTCAATATAATTGTTTAATTCATATTCAAATTTATTTATATAATTTTCAAAATCAAGACACTTACATTTTTTATTTAACAAATCATCTTATTTTAGAAATATTTTGGATTTATCATCCTGAATCATTTTTCCCATTGACCATATTTTATTTTTTGAATCGTTATATCATTATGTACTTTCACATTATTTTGACATACTCACACTTCTTTTTAGTTATCTTTTTATTTTACATCATAGGAGATATATTTTATTTATTATGAATAGTGTTCTGATCAAGACAAGGGCCTAATTCATATTCCAATATATATTACAACTTAGTTTGTTCTTATTAAAAATTTTTATTACATGAATTATTGATTCATTTTTCATTATGATCTATGAAATTGGAACAATTGTCACTAGATACACCATCCATTTGAATACTAGATGAGAGATCAACCTCATCATCTATTATGATCATATTTTTTCTTTTATTTCTAGAGAATTTATCACATCATCATATTAGTTTTTCTACTTACTTTAAATTAATACACTATTTCATACATTTAGGTTTAACATATTTTTTGCCCCGTTCATAGTTATAAAAATTCTTAATTGTGAGGTTTATTAAAAAATGTAAAATTTCATTTCATTAGAAACATGATTTTAGAAATTTATATTAATTTTTTTAATGGTTGGGGTCAAAACATAAATTTATTATTAAAGAGATGACCTCTTTTAAGTCTAGGTAGTGGGAGACCCATTACATAGCACGAGGGCCCAAGGCCAAGTGGCCTAAATATAAGGCTCACAACCCCATTTTTTGCCTAAAGGACCCCTTAGTGAACATTATTTCTACACTACCCATGCTGCTACCATACCTACTATAGTACTGTCACTATTGCAGTTTCTCCACCACTACAGTACCACCGCTACAACAGTTCCACCACTAATACATTTCTGCTACAATGCCCTGTTAAATACTTCTACAATACCCAGAATTTTGCACATGCCTGTATTTTATATAAGAGAAATGATTCCTTGACAGTATTTATACAGAAATTTATAAATATATTCACATGGATTCAAATCAATATTTTTATTGATTTTATACTCCGCAACATCTCAAAACACACTTCATGTTTTATTTTTTTGTTATGGGGTGAAATGTTTCTAATCTAATAAACAATTGAGAATATTAGGAAATACATCAAGTGGATGATCTTTAAAATATCTAGTTGTATATATTTTACTATTCATCTCATCTAGGAAATCACTCATATTATTCTCAGAAAATAGTTGAATCATTGGATTTTGTTACCCCCCATTTTTTAAATGAAATTTTCCTTTAAAATTTAATTTCTTAATACCATTCTTCTTAGATAACACAAAAAAGTCTAACCATGAAACATTCTATAATCATTAATTATAGTCACTGAATTGGAGGGTAAAAATAGTGGTAACTATTTGATTATATATATATAAATAAAATAATTTATATTTTTTAAACAAATATACATTAATAGAAATAAATTAATATTGATAAATTACTAATAAGATCATTTCATGCAAAAAAATGTCTTAATTCATATAAAATTTTTATTTTATAATTTATATTTTGAAAAATAAATAATATTATATATTTTGTTAATATGTATAACATAATAACACAAATATAATAAGTAATTCACTTGAAATAATAATAATAATGCTTAAAATTTTAGAATGTATTTTTTCTATGAAAAATGTTTTCACTAAATTTCTATGTTGTTAATTGAGATTTAAATTCATAAATTTTATAATTTTAATTTTAAAACAAATTATATTTAATATTTCAAAATTTTTATGTTGAATTCTTATGATTTTTTGAAATATTTTATTTTTAGTTGAATACTGAAAAAAATAGTCTTTAACAAAAACTATGAATTATATGAATTTATCATTTTATACGCAAGACCTATAAGTTTATAAAACTAATTAACTATTCAATTATTTATTTAATAATTCAAAATATTAATTTATAAGATGATATATTTAAATAATGACACCCATGTGTAACATTTTTAAAATTTAGAAATATTTTCCATATAATAACTTTTTTTAGTCATTCGCTTTTATTTATGTTTTTAATTTGATATATTTGGTTTTTGATTCATATTAAAGTCATTTATAATTCCTTTGTATAATGATGAACTAATTAATTTCATAAAAATCAATGTCATTGAAAATTGTTTCAACAAAATAACATTTATTCATAAAAAACATTATCTAGAATCATGTTTTTATGTATAACATGAGCTAATGTTAGAGTTAATTTTTCTTACATAGATAAATATTATATGATAAAAATATTTAATATTTTGATTCATCAGATTAAAATTATATAATTAAACACCATTTATTTTAGGCTTTAAAAAAATTACATAGGTAAACATTAATTATGACAGCAAAAGCTAAAAATAGTAAAAGTGAAAAATCTAAGAGTAAAATAAATATTAAAAAAATATTTTCAAATGTGTGGTTGAGAAAATAATGAAATTTTATCATCCCATAATTCATTAATTTTTTATTTTGATTTACATGACATGTGAAACATGTTTTATTTTTTATATTAAGAAGTTACATTTACAAAAATCCCATTCCATTCACTTATAAAAGGAGTTTGCCCCCACAACATTTATTCATTAATTATGAAGAATTATATTGAAAAAATAATGACCTGGTATATATTCTACTCCAACATAACATTCTAAAATCCTTGGTCTTTCCAAAATATAACTCTAAGGATCTTTTAGTTGTTACCCAAGAGAAAACATCATAAGGGATTGGTAATGTTCTTAATCGAGCTCTTTTAATTATTTTGTTACCCCCTAAAACATATAATATACATGAAAATATGATAATATTAGTTATAATAGTATACCTATTATTATTCTAATTATTTTTCCATTTTATTTGTTTCTCCAAAACCATTTGGAAAATGGAGACATCGTCACGCATTTGTGTGTTATACCACCTTCATAAAAGACATCTTTTACTTCTCCCCACATCATTAAATATATTTTTATAAAATTATATTTAATGACTTTGATTTTCAAAACATTATTAATATTTTGATAATTTAATTAATTAAATATATTCATCCTGATATATATATAACTAGTGTACCCCCTATGCATAAGTGTATAATATCAACTCCATGAAAGTGATTCATTTAATTTTGATATAATTTCTCATTATTTCTCATAATATATTTTAATATTATTCATCTACATTAGTATAATTAAAAAAATTATTTATTATTTTATAATAATGAAATAAATTTATTAAGAATTCCAACTCATTGATTATATCTTATTCATTTTTAGATTGGTTTAACCATCTACATGACTAATGTTTTAAATTCCGTTATAAGTAACTAAGGAAAAATAAATATATTGTGATATATTAACATAAAGATTAAATAATGAATTTTGTAGTCTATAGTCTGGTAATGATAATATCTAATCTAATATTTTGATACCACCTCTTCATCGGTGAATATTACACAATCAAACTATTCACCAACATCATCGTCCAAAATAATTACAATGATATTTATTAAATGAAATTAAAAAAAATATAAATCATAATAAAACATATATTCCAATAAAATTAATGATATATGAATTATTAACTTTTATTCTTTTAAAAATAATCATCACTAAAATTATGAAATTAATACTAAAAAAAATTGAATTTTGTAATATTTTAAAATGAAGATAAAATATAACTAAGATATATGTAGTAATTTATTATAATTGAGGTATATAAAATTATATATGAATGAATAATATTCGTAAAGAAATTATGTATTTATTTATTTTAATTATACTATTTTTTATAACATGGTTTTCCATGTGTTAATAAAAGGTATGTGTGTTTCATATCCATTTTATTTCATTTATATATGTTTTTATGAACATAATTTCATATAAATTTTCTATACTACCAATTGGATATATAATATGAGTAATTATACATTATTAATAATATTTTTGTGTTCAATGTCAATTCATATCTTTCAACGAGTGTTATAAAATGTTTCTTATTCCATAATGGGCATAGTTAACTCAAAAAATATTACTTTGAATTATTATATACTTCGTGAACATAATTTTTTCATCGTTGAGATATTCCACCATAAAATTGTATTTTATTTTACATCTTCTTCTTCTGTATGTAATAGATAAATTTTAATTAAAATCCCCTCAAAAAATGAATTTATTTTTCTTATAGGTTTAATTGTTTTAAAAACATTCCCCATAAATCCAAAATATGATATTGGTCTTCCATATCCATGTTTTCTATTTCAACTATTATTTTTTATTTTATTTATAACATCAATTAAGTAATATATCTTTTAATATTTGTATCTAAATTATTCCATATAAAAAAATTTATTACTAAAAATTTTAATGATGTGGGTTTTAGAAAAGTTATTATAAGACAAAAATTGGATCTTCCAAACCATAATCATTATTTTCGGGTTACATATTCTATTTATGTTTCTTCATTTTCATCTATATTATTCTTATTTTTTCATCTATATTATATATACATATTCATTAAATATATCAATTTTAATTTAGATTTATTTTTTGTTGAAAATATTTTTTATATTATATTCACACTTCTATCTTTTATGTAACCCCGACTTGAGCGATGTTCTCTACATCGTATGTCTTGCAATGTACCAACACCATAAATATTTTTTATAATTAATAGTTTCCAAAAAAATGCATTATTTTTTTATAACAATCATATTTTATTTATGGTTTAAAGTAAAATGATAGACTATTTCATTAGTTAAAATAATAATTACTCATTTTATAAAGAATCACCTATGTTGTTATTTTTTCTTATGTCTCCAAAACATCCCATGAATTTTTCTAAAATGAAACACCATTTTAAAGAACTATGAATTTTTATTCAAATATAAACATTGAAAATGATTTATTTACTTTTTCTATATGGAATAGATATTATATAGCATTCACGTATGATTTGGGACTAGATTGAAAAAACCCATGTATTTCTTATGTGATTTTATAATGATTATAATTTATATATTTATAGTTTTACTCATATAGGAAACATATTCATGAACATATTATAATTTTAAGTATGGTCCTTTAATTAAATTTCATTATAATTCATTTGTTAATTCTTTCATCTTATGAGATTATATGTATAGTACATGGACAGTTATCCATTCACACTATGTTATGTCATTTTTATAGTGTGCCTTTACATATTATTATAATTTGATGTTATCAATTATTTCCACATATTTATTATTACATTAAAAAATGATACCATTCCCTTTTTTCCTATTTTGTCACCCAACAATTCATGGGTATAAAGTTTTTCAAATGGGATTTAATGATCGATTATCATGACTTAAACACAACTATTATTATTATATATTCTTTTGATAATATATTTCTTCAATTCCCATTTTTCACATTTTCATATGATTTATCCGTTCATGAAAAGTTTATATGTTTTCCTTATTGAGAAATTTATCTCACCAAGTTTCTTATGTTATAATTTAATAGATTATAATACTGATTATAAAATATGACAAGTCTATAAGGGAGTTTCATGTGTCTTAATTATTCAAAAGAGTCATAAAATTAGTATTACATATATATGGTCTTCAAGGGAAACAATCCTTATATTCTTACTATTGTCTGTTTATTCTAAAATATTATTTTTATCTTAAGAAAATTATTTAAGTTAAATATATTTTTATCATGGATAATCTAACATGGTTTCAATATATATGTGTAATGTATGATATTTTTCATTTTATCGTTTTGTGTGAGTCTGGGGTGCATCTGTTGTTATGATATCAGGTTTACATTTTTTTCAAAATTATTTTAAATAATTTCTTGAATCAATAATATTGAAAATAAGTATAAGACCTATAAATAAGTCTAAGGAAGAAGTTTATGTGTAGGAGAATATCATAAAATTTTATTAATTTTTTTAATAGGTGATTTTCCTTGAAATTACAACCAAATAAAGATATTTCAATGTGTGTGTTCCTATAAAAACCACACAATATCAATTAACCTCAAAAATGATTCTAGAATATTAACTATATCTTCACATGGAACAATATGAGTAGTCCTAAGACTGCACACATGGATAGACACTATATGGGGATACACTTTCGACAATTACAATATCATTTTGAGATACTATTTTAGAGACCCAACACTAGTGATCCCATACCTAATTTCTACTACCATTACATTGGAATGATTATAAGGAATAATATCTTCTTGGACCGATCAGTTTAGTAGTATTAGTAAAATAGATACATACATTAGTCTTGTGTTACAAATGAATACACTACTCACAACAAATTTTTAAGGATAATTTTTTTTAATTTAATATATCATTATATATCATTCATGGTAAGCTTTTTGGATTCATGTGTAAAGGAATAAAAATAAGAGTAATCTTAAATTCTCATTAACAGTAATGTATAACATAAAAATAATAAATCATGGATAATAATAATTGTAGAATTTTAGAAAATGAAACACACATACTGCTTACTCAATAAATAGAGAATTAAATTCATACATGAAATATTTATTAGTGGAAATCTCAAGGATAAAAAATAATGAATTAAAATAAAGGAAATAAATTTTTTTTGGATTTCATGTCTTTGGCACACATAAAACTCTACTATTAAGTTCCATTGTTCATAAAATTGAAAAAAATAGGTAGAGAATAAGTTTATTTTTGTAACATATTTGTCTCATGAGAACGTGTCGATGCATCTAGGGGATATATAATTTATGCACTACACCCATCATTTATTTTCAAAATAATCCCTCATATTTAATAATTTGTTTGATTAATAATCAATATTACTTTTCAAATTTCTTTATGAAATAAAAATTACAGATTTATAAATATTTATTTAGATAATAAAATAACTGTCAATGTAGATTCAATATATAGAATGATATATGTTTTATAAAATAGATACCTCAATGATAAATGATATGGATAATTAGGTGAAATTCAATGTATAATGATTACTGGAAATTGATCAATTTATAGAGACTAATAATGGAATCGTCGAAGTGAGGGTGAATATTAACCTTGGCCAAATCAATCATAATTCATCTATAGAAAGAATAAATATGGTATAAGTAGAAAATGTACCATATTTTGTATAAATTAAGGGGTTCTTCATTAATTAATCGAAATAATATAAACCATATTTTAGAAATAGTTTTGAGAAATATATTCCTTTTTTTAATATCATTTCGAAAATCCTTTTCTTTTAAAATTAAATTGATTTAATATCATTTTTAAAAACTTTTTCAATTAAAATTCACCAATAAATAGTGAAGAGGAATATTATAGGAAATGATGTTGCTTAATTACATATATGTTGTTGGAGGTAAAAAATAACATTCCTTTTGCACTATAAAAGGTTAGAGGTATTCCTTGTTTTTAAGGTGATAAGAAGATTCATTTACACACATTAATAAAACAAAAAAAATTAATAATATATTCAATAAATAATTTTGGAATGGTTAAAAAAAATTTGAAATTTTTTTTATGAAATAAAGTATTTACATGAAAATATTTTCTCTAACTATAGAATGAAATGAATTCAGGTCTTCTAAAAAACATTTTCTAGAACATTTTAAGAACAAATGAGTGGGAAAATGGTACTATTATTTAATAATGGTCATGAATAATTAATGGATAATAAAATTATAGGTTTTATTATAAAATTATAAAATGATTTATTTCTCTGAATATTATTTTTTAAAATAACCAGTAAAAAGTGAGATTGTCAAGTAATCCATTAAAAATGTTCTGTCATTAATGTTAGAACCAATCAATGAGTAGATCATATTTATAAAATAAAACCCCACACAAGGAAGTGGAAATACATCAATATTTAGAAAAATTTAATATACACATAAATATAAAACATTAATTAGAATTATGTAGTAGTATAACCCAATGAAATTAAAATGTCTTATGAAATTATTTTCCACTTTGAAGAATTTAACGAATATCCACGTAGATGAAATATTTCAGATTGAAACTAAAAATAAAATGTAGAAAGAAAGAATAATAATATTATATGACAAATTGGTAGTATGTTTACCATGCATAATAAAATATGGGAAACAAATTGAAGTTATTATTTCAAGGGAAAGTTAAAAATTACAAAATTAAGTTATATTAAAAAATAGAATCATTAAAAATGTTCTAAAGGAGAAATATATTTAAAAATTCTTTAGTGTCCCATGAAAATTTAAAAAATTAGAATCATAATCTCCCAAAAGTAGTAAATATACATGATACATGTAATATCATGATAATAATTAGATTAATGACATAATAGGTCAAATGGTATTGTATACAACATATTAAAAAATGAGGTTCTTAACAAAAATTAAAACTTAGTAGAATGTAAATTGAGATGGTATCCCATCACTAGAGTTTACATTATTATCGTAGTCCATTAATTTATATTATAATAGTTTTAAACATGTAACTATATTAAACTATAACCATAATCATATTTAAAATATCTTATTTCCCTTTTTATAACAACATTTAATTATTTTCTCTATTTCAGGTGTTAATTGACTAGTTTTTTTAGTATGTTTTAACTTATTACATGTTATTTTTATTATACAGATCATGGTTTAATAATCTATATAATGTAAAACGGTATTAAATTATCAAATATATCCAGTATATATGTTTTTATAACAATATATAATGTTCAGTGATAAAAAATGAAATGCACCGTCCATATAGAAGGTTGGTCGTAAGTATGTATGAATGCTACTTTTATTTTTGTGTCTTTTTAAAAGAATGAAATGAAAATGATATATATTTAAATTATAATTAAATAAAAATAATATATTTCATATATGTAACATATTTTTACTAAATCCATCCTTTATATTTTCTATCTATAGTGTGAATGAGTCACATCTCTTTGAAAGGGCACGAGCTGACACTTCCACAAATTTTTTTATCATATTTAGAAAATTGAAATCATAAAGGTTTGGGTTATATATAAATTAAATAAAAAAATACATTATACATATTATATATATTATATATAAATATATTATCCATTATAATTCACTACCATGAGGTGTGGTAAATGAAAAATGAAAGACATTGTTTTATAAGGCAGTAGTTTGCTGTACACATTATTGTAAGTTCATTACCAATTAGATAGAGGTGTGTCTAAGTGTAGGTTAAGAAATGATAATAAAAACGCATTATAATATTAATTATATAGTTTTTTTATATAATACTAGAATAATAGGAGTTAATCTAGGGGATTATTGATATAAATTTAAAGAGATTGAGGAATGATATTACATCTTCCTAGGAAAACTCCTTTTGGTTTTAACCAAAAGGATGCCTTGGATGAAATTATTAAAATGGTAAGGCCTCTTGGTTTAGGGAAGGTATGATGATGAGATAATTTATACGATATTGTTTTTATGAACAATTTCTTGACTGGTGTGTCGAAGTGGGAGGGGTGAGTACTTTTTTATAGCAGACAAGGAGTCACACTTTTACAAATTTTGGAAAAATAAATTCCACACATGTTTTCCATTTAAAGTAGCTCCATTTATAGAAACAACTTGATAAAAGGTAATATATGGTTTATATATTACTATAAAATTAATTTTAGATATGTTTCTGGGAAACTTTGTCTCTAAATATTAAGGTTTAGTCCCTAGTTAAGCTTAATTTTACCTTAATCGTTGTAATTAATTTTAATAACATTCACTAATATTTCCCATACAAGATGAATTTGACCTTATTAAAAATTAAAAATTATTTCTATTTAAAATATGGAATCCATTTTTCCAAATTAAAATCAATTATATTTGATGAAATTAAATTAAAATTAATCCCTCATAGAGGATGAAAATACCATTTTTTAATGTAAAACCATTCAAATGATTTCTATGTTTTTATATACAATTTAAAATATAAATTTATTATAATGACCTAAATTAGATTAATTTACAAAAATAGCCTTATTAAACTTTTAAAAAAATGTAAAATATAATTTAAACATGTAAATAATTTAGAAGAAAAATAAATATTGAATTAAAAATAAATATTTTTTACTATTCATAAAAAATTGAAAGTTCACATTAAAATACCAAAAATTTACCATAACCTTATTATTAGGTTTTTATTCCAAAAAATAAAGATTATTTTGATTTATAATGTATATAAAAGTTCAAAATTTGTATTTCAAATATACTTTCCATTAAATTTTTATATAAATGACTTAATAAAAATATAGTTTTTTATGTGTAATATTGGGTTTGTTCTTATCTCGTGAATATAAAATATATTAGATAAATATAAAAAAAATTATTTAAATATTACATTAATTAAAATCTATAATTGTAATTAATTTAATATAATATGACAAAATAACATGGGGATCATAAAAATATATTTCTATAAAAAATGCACATTTTATTCCATTGGTAATTATATACATTTTTAATTTATTAGTAATAATTGATTTCATTTCATATTTATATAAACTATATATTTTATTCTATTACTTAATCATATTTAGAACCTGTAATTTAATGGTTAGTTTATATTTTTATTATATTAAATAATAATATTTGAATAATATATTATTGTTCGATAAAATTTGGTCTTTCTTGTAATGATTTTCATTGATGAAACTAGATGATGCATGAAACATATGCTAAATCATTGTCGTGTGAATGTAAATTAATTAAATTAATTAATTTTTTTAAAAATAATAAATATATTATAAATTCACAAGATATTATATTCCCTTAAGAGATTGGTGTTTTGTATCATACACACTATTGAATAAAATGTTCCTACATTATATTTTTAGGATGTCACATCCCCCCCCCCCATAATTAAATTGCTTCCTCACAATTTAAATATTTCCTTGGTGATAGAATATTTTTTATTTCCTATGTTTAAATTCCCACACAAGAAGAATTTTTCGTAAAAAACCCTCTTATAATGTGATAATAAGATGTGCAATGGTCTCATTGAATAACATATAACTAGGTCCATAAGTAGGTGATAATTAGGATAATTCAGTGATACATACATGGAATAAAATCATAAATATTATTAGGGAGTGATTTAGGAACTCACTCATGAACAATTGAATGATCAATGGAAAGGTAAGGGAATCAAAACCATAAATATGTGATGATTTAAAATACCATTTGTTCAACAAAAAATATGGTATTAGGATATCAATTTTGTTTTAAATTCATTTTTAAGTTGTTAAATTATTTTACTGCTGAAGAATACAAGGAAATATACTTAACATATTTATACAAACAGAATTTCATCTTTTGGTTTTGTTTCATTAGATTTAGAATTCATACACTTCTTCAAGAAATGCATATCAAAGAATAAATTTGATGACTGAAGCACTAAAATATACTTTTAACAGATCTTATAGATCATAAAATTTTGATAAGTAAAACTAATGTTCTCTAAGTATACGCCTAATAAAATATGGTTAATACATTAATCTATAAACCAATATAGTAACAGTACTATTTCATCATTAATATTTACTCATAATTTATTTTAAATAAAAAAAATGATATATTTACTACGACTTGTCATATGTCAGTGATTGGAGTAAAAAAATTATCATCCTTTGTTAATCGGTTTAAGACATGTGGTCCATCCAAACATTATTAGGTGTCACCTTCCATATAAGTTTTCCTTTTATAAAACCATACTAATATACATTTCAAAATAAAAATGATGTAAATCCTTGATGTAAGGTAAATAACTAAATATACATTTATCTAGTGTTTTAAATACAAACACTGTACATTAATACTTCATCTATTTTATTTCTACATTGGAACTACTTTGGTTTATAGTTTATCCTTTAGAAGTGGGAAATTTCAAAAACCAAAAACCATAGTGTGAGTAACAACAGTCATAGAGAAATGAATAATAATTTACAAGATATTTTAATCCTTACACATTATCATAAATATAAAACACCTTATTTCTAACCGAGGTTAGTCATTGTCAAAATCCATCAAAATGGTTTGTATAGAAAATGGAATTATCCTACGAATATCCCTAGGTAATGTCAAACAAGGGGGAAATAAAAGCCAATTATTGTGTTCTAGGTTATTCTTGTGTCAGGCCCAACAAATCATGTTTGATATTTTACCCCTAGATATATTTATTCCATAACTATATCCAATTGTATATGCAGACATAGATTCGCTTCTAGAGATACTTAATAGATCTCTAATTTTAAAACATTATAGGGTGTTCTTCTAAACCTATCCTTAATGTCTACATTAGGGCTATATTTTACAATCAAGCATTCCCAAAATCTGGTTCCCAGGATTATTCTAAATGTCCTATGATACAAACTATAGCAACCCAACCCTAGAGATTCCAGAACTGGTGTCCACTACCATTACATTGGCATGATTACAAGGAATCAAATCCAAAAAGGCTGATCAGTTTAGAAGTCTTGGGATACCAAATACATACATTAGTCTTTTATTACAAATTAATACACTAATTACAGAATACTTTTTTTGATTCGAGTATAACATCATTCCATATATAATATCCTCATATAACATTCACAATATGATTCTTTGATTACTAGTAAAAGAAAACAAAATAATTTTGAACTAAAATCATTAGTAAATGTAAAGTAAATGGAATAAATAATTAATCAACGAGAACAATAATTACGGAATGGTAAATAAATTAGCCCAAATACCATTTAATAAATAATATGTGGTTGAAATTCATCCATAGGATTTATCATAGTGAAAATATCATGAATAATAAACATTTAATAAAAATAAAAAAATTGATTATTTATTGGATGTGAGGTCTCGGAAAAATTATAACCCTTATAGTAATGACCAATCCTATCGATTGTTTAAAACTATAGGTATAAACATGTTTAATATGTGTAACTAATTTTCCTCACGAGAACCTATTTATGCATCAAAGTGCTATATAAATCTATTCCCCACCATCCATGGCATGTCAAATGCATTCCTCGTATCGAATAATTTATTTATATAATAAAAAATATGACCTGTAAAATATATATATATAATAAAGAATACAGATTTTTCAAATTTTCAATAAATATTCATATATTTGCCAAAATATACACGTTACAAAAAACAATATATGGTTTAGTTAATTAACATATTCCTGATAAATTATATTGATAATATTAGTAAATTAAATGTTTAATCATCATTGGAAATTGAATACTTCAAGGGGACAAATAAAAAAATCAAGAAAGTGAATGTCAATATTGTACATAGAGAAATCAATTGAAACCCATCTAGATGAAGAGTACGGATGGAATCAATAAAACATATCTCATTTAAAGTATTAATAAAGGGATGTTTTCATTGATTAATATATACATTGAAAAATATACCTTAAAACATTTTTGAGGAAAATAATTTTTTATATTGAAAAATATTTTCAATGTATATTTATTTTATAATACATTTTAGAAAAAAATACATTAAAATTTATCATTTCAAATATGCAATTTAAGAATAAAATAATTGATAGAGGTTAAATAAATACATGTTGTAAAATGTAAAAAGAATATTCCTTTTTCATATAAAATGGTTATCAAAATTTCCTTGTCCAAAAAGAGATAAAAAGATACTTTTGAAGAAATTATTAAATGAAAAAAGGGTAAATTGTATTTAGCAAATCATTTTGGAAAGGATAAATACAATTTTTTTAAAAAAATTAGAAAATATATTTTTTAGTAAAAAAAATTTTCTCTGACTAACGAGAAAAATGATGTCGGGTTTTCAAGACAAAAGTTTGAAAAAAATATTAAGTAATAATGATATGAAAAAATGGAAAATAATTTGATAATGGTCATGTATAACATTAGATGTGTAAAATGAAAGGGTTTATTATAAAATGATCTACTAATTTTATCTAATGTCAATTCATGTGTAAATAATCTGGTATAAAATGATATTGTAATGTAAACCCTTAAAAATACTATGATTTTGAAGTGAGAATCAACTAGTGAGTAGATCATGTGTTCCAACTAAAATAAAATATAATGAATTATAAATAAATAAATATATAGTCAATTTAATTATACACATAATCATATAATTTTATATAAAATGTGGTTATAATATAAACCAATAAAATAATGTTGGGTTATGAAATTATTTTCCACTTGAAAATTTTTTATCTTTAATGCCCTTAGATAAAACAATTAAAATTTAAAATTAAAATATTATAAATAGTGGCTAAATCGTGATATTATATGAAAAATTTGTATTATGTACAATATATATAATAAATTAGTTTCAAAAAAATAAATTTATTGTTTCCAGAAAAATGTAACAATTATAATGTTAGATTTCAAAGATAATCATTAAAAACATTGTCAAGGAGAATAATTTTTTAAACACTCCCAGGTGGATAATACCACATTTTGAAACATGAATAAAAATAACCATGAATGAATAACATTAAATTAAACATATAATTTCATGATAATAATTATATTAATGATGTAACATGTTAAAAAAATTATATACACCACATTAATGAAACTACGTTTATAATTTCAAAAAAGTCTCAATAGAATATTAATTGAGATTGAATAAATTTAACTGACTTAAATTTCGAGTTAAAATACCATAATATCTTATATAATTCATTAAAACTGGTAACAAAATTATACATGAAAAAGACTCGTATTTAAAATATCTAATTACTCATTTTATTGAAATCATTCCTTATTTCCATTATTTTGGTTGTTAATTGCATTGTTTTCCATTTATGTTTTGAATCAGTAATTATTTTTATTTTTAAATAGATCACTATTTAGACATCTATAAAGTTTTAAAAATTATTTAATTATCATTAACATACAATATATATGTATTTATAATAACCCATAATTCTGGGAGATCAGAAATGAAATGCATTATTCATAGAGAAATTAGGTCATACGTATGCATGAACACTGCTTTAATTTCATTGTCATATTGAAAGAATAAAAAGTTAAATTATATATATTCATATTAAAATTAAATTATAATATTAATTTTATATAAGTTACAAATTTTAATTGAACCGTAATATATATATTCCATTTTTAGTGTGATAGAGTCACATCGATTTTAGAGGGAGGTAGACAGCACTTCACCAAATAAGGTTATCCTATTCACAGAAAATGGAATTCATATATTTATGAGTTATATAATAAATAAATAATCATAGAGAAATTATTAATATTATATATATATATTATATAAATATTTTTCTCATCATAATTTTATACCACGGGACGAGGTACAGTAAAAACGAATGATATCATTTTGTGAGGTTGTAGTTTACCATACACATAAATTGTAAGTTCATTACCTATTAGATTGAAGTGTGTATAAGTGAAGGCTAAAACCATTACATAAATAACATTAACTTATATTCAAAATAATAATATTAATATATAATCATTGAATAAGGATATTTTGTGGGGTGGAGAATTGAAATAACACTAATGATCTTGAGAAATGATGTTAACTTTTATTTATGTAACTCACTTTAGTTTTCTCCAAAGAGTTTCCTTGGATGGTTTGATAACCATATTGAGGATTATATTTTTAGGGGAGTGATGTTGAGGAGATATTTGGGTTTATATTGATATATAAAAAATGGCTTGATATGTATGAGGAAGTACGAGGGGTGAGTTTCATTTTATGGTGGAGGAGGAGTTGTAGTCTTTTAACTTTCAGAAAAGAATATTCCAGCCCCATTTTTCCAATTTAAAGTGACTAAAATAATAGGAAACATTCAATAAAGGAGAGGATAGTGTTTAAATATGTGCATCTGACAAATTTATTGCAAGATTATAGGTAATTTTGACATTTATTTGTAATGTTTAGTAGTTTGTTTGGATTAGTTTCACCATAATCACTTTAATTAATTTTAATCACTTTCGCTAATATTTTTTGTAAAAACTAAAATAAATTTATCAGAAATTATAAAATATGATGAATCAATATATAGAATCAAATTTTCAACATTTCAATCATATAAGTGGAGTAAAATTATTTAAAATCAATACTACAGATGGGACGACACTAGAGGTTTTTAAAGTAAAAATATCAAGAAATTTCAAAGTTTTTATATCCAAATTCAATGTGAAATTGGTAAAAATGAGCTAAATTATATTAATTAATAAAATATTTATCCAATTATACATTAAAAACAATTTAAAATATTATTTATCCATATAAATAAATTATAAGAAAAACCACTTTAGAATTAAAATTCATTATTTCACAATATTCATAAAAAATGATACATCATATAAAAATACAAAAAATTAACCATATTAGAATTTTTATGTTTATATTTCAAAAATAAATTTTATTTCTACATATAATTATTTTAATATTTCCAAAATTTTCAATTAAAATTGGGTCACCATTAAATGGTCGTAAAAGTGCCTCAATAAAAATATATCTCTTTATATGTAATATTGGATTTATTATTATGTAATTTATATTAAAAGTGGATGAATATAAATATATTTTATAGAATATATAATAAATATATTTTATACAATATATAATAAATACATTACAGTATTATCAACAAGTTGTATTAAATAATTTAACTATTTGAATAAAACTTTTTTGTAAGCATAAATATAGTTTTCTATAAAAAATACCTTTTTATTTAATTGGATTGTATATTCGTTTATAATTGATTAGAAACCAATGATTTAATTTAATATTTTTGGGAACCATATATTTTTAAAATTTAGTAAATTATATTCAAAACTGCTAAATAAATTGGTAGGTTATATGTTATTAAATAAAATAATAATATTTTAATAGTATATTATTGTTTAGTAAAACACGGTCTTTCGAGTGACGCTCGGAATTGATGAAACTAATTATTGTATGAGACATATTATAAATATTTTTTTCATTAATTTGAATCTATAACGTGTTTTATTTTATTAAAAATAGTAAATATATTATAAATTCTTAGGATATTATACCCCCTTACACGCTTGGTGTTTCATTTCATACACTATATCGAATACAATGTTCTTAAATTTTATTTTTTGTGAATTATAATTACAAGGGATTTGTTATGTTATATAATTTAGTCCAGGATTATAATAAAAAAATTTATAATGAATCCTACAATTTACTATGATTGATTTGGGTTTAATAAAAAGCAATTGATATTGTTTTAATGAGTATAATATTTCTTGATTGGGTTTTTCATGACATTATTTTTGATATTTATCTTATGATTTCAATATTCATCACTAACATTAAATATATTTTCTTTAGTAATTCATGGATCCTAAAGGAATTGAGTAAACAATGGGATCCACTGAATGTGTGGAGATTGTCCCAATAGTAAACCTAATGGGGGAAATAGTTGGGGTGAGAATGATAGATATTATGACAAACCAATAATTAATAGTTGTTATTAAAAATGTGAAAGTATATGACATCGAAATCCACCAAATAAAAGAAGGATATAGTCTTAGGGATGTTCAAGTGATGAAGATTATGATGGAAATACAATTCTATTTCTTTATTGTAAAAATGTTAGCTGAGGAAACTAGGGAAATGTCTCAATGTAACTATAAAATGTTTTATACATGTTAAAGGATGGATTAGAGCAATAAGCTTATAGGAAAAAAGAAATAGACCAGTTAACACAATAAAAAAAATTATATTCCAAATGATTCACTATCAATTCGAGGTTTTTGATGTGATGAATTTGGGGTCTATGTATTCCTGGGAACCAATAAAAGGTGTTATGATTATAATAAAAACTCAAAACCTCAAATACCACTTGAATAAGGAAAATGAAAATAAAATACCACTATTATAGTGGTAAATGATATTTATGTAGTTCTAGGTTTTATTTATTGAATATTTTAAGATATTTTATGTTATATAAGTTTACACCAACCAATATCTATTGAATTATAAATAAAAACACATGGTGGAACAATCATTATATTTCAGTTATATTAATACCCTTTACTTTTTGTGGGATTATGATTTATACAATTCTTATTATACTTAATTTTGATTATTTTGATGTGATTTTGGAAATTTATTATCAATATCCATATAGAATCTAGATTAATAAATGATATAGGGAAATAAAATTTGTTACTTCAAAACAACATATATTCTTTTATTAGTATAATTATGAACATGAACACTCTAGTAAAAAAATTCTATTTCCTGATTTACAACATCCAACTGGTAACATCTCCATATTTTCTATTATTATTTTTATAAATGCTTTTTTATAATATTAATGTAATTTCTAAATGAATCACTTCTACAAAGACTAAACATTGATATACATATTTATCACCAAATAAATTTACATTTTAAGATTTTTCTTCAAAGAACATTTTTTATAATAATTTTATTTCATTTATTAAATATTTATTTATATATAAAATGTTTATCCTATAGGGATGGTAACAGCTCGTTGCACCCTTCAAGGCTATGTGGCTCGAACCCGCAACCGAAGGACGAAATGGGGACAATACCTATTGATAGTTCATTTTCTTCCTTAATTTTACTTTACATTATATATATATATATATCATGTCATAAATAAATTCATATAATAAAAATATATATTAACTTTTTTATAAATTATAATTTCTACTTTATATTGTAAAATATGTTCTATTTAATGATTAAATATATTTCTTTGAAAGGATTATTATTTTTTTGATTAAAAGACGTTTAGAGATATTTAATATTTAATAAGTTGAAATATAAGATATTTATATTGATTAAATCTTATATGATATTTCATAATTAATTATCTCAAGATATAAAACAAGTTCATGGTTTTAAATTCATAAATGATATAGTTTTTATATTAAAAAAAACTTCTCTATATTATATGGTTTCATTTAAAATAATATTTTACAAATTTTAGAATAATTATTATAAAAAATAACTACATTTTTTATATTATCTATTAAAAATTTATTTATAAGAATTTTCCAGGATATTTTTTGATAGAGTTTTTTTATTTTCAGTAGCACAAAATAACAATTTTTATTAAAAATACATTTACTTTCAATAAAAAGTATAATTCTTCACAAAAATTTATATAAATGTAAAATTCGAATTATTTAATTAAGTCTATTATAATTATTTAAAAATCAATCATCATTATATCTAATTTTTGTCATTTTGTGTTTAAATAATGATTTTTTTAAAACATAACATTTTGTTGTGATCCATTTGAAAATATTAGTGAAATTGAATAATGAGTTATTGATTTCATATTAGGAATTTGATGTTATAAATTTGGTAAATAGTTGCATATCATTTTTCGCCATTATGAATAGTAACTGTGGCAAATATTTTTCACCTCGTTAAGTGTTAATGGTGTATTTAAGGTTATAAATAATATGATAAGAACTAAAAATGTCCCTACAACTTTAATTTGTGGTATTTTAATACAGTGTATTTTCAATCATCCTAAAATATTTATATTTATTGAAAATTTCTCCCATATTAATGGAAAATTTCTTATATACCATTTTATGTAATAATAAATACAAAATCTCAATTTTTTTCATTTAAAATATCAATTTTGTGTTTAAAAATTGATACAAGTAAGTGTTGAAAAATTATTAAAGTTAACTTTGAGAATAATGCAATTATTCTCATTAATGGACATTTTTTTGACATTAAATTATGAAATAATTACATTAAATTCTTACACAATGTGGACATAATTCTTGTGAAAGCAGTAGAAAATTAATTTAATTGGTTTGAATAAATAAAAAATAATATTTTTGGATGTAATTTTGTGATAGATATATTATATAACTATTAATAATTTTTCAATATTGGTGAAGTATAATATAATGATATTCCATTCCATTAAATTGTTATTAATGTTTAAATATGTGAATGGTTCATAAAAATATATTAATAGTGTTTTGTATTACATATATTTTTTTAAAATTTTAAAAATAATAAAAATCCTAAAAGATGTTATGGAGTATTAGAAATGGTTATTAATTTTCTCTCTTATCTATAGTTGAGAAATTTTTTATCTTAGAAAAAAATTCATTAACCCGCAATATTGAACAACATTTTTCCACTATTAATGTTAAAAAATAGTTAATGGAAGTGTTAGTAAAAAATAATGATTAAAAATGATATATAAAAAATATAAATTTGATTGGATGATTAAATTATGTCTATAATCCCATTATATTTGAATCCATTTAATTCTAGAAACCTCATACATGAGTCAGACACTTATTATATTATAATATTGTTTTCAATGTTCACCTCCCATCACTTATAATAGGAAACCTCCTATCCAATAATTTACACAATTACAGTGTGATTTTTCAGAAGATACCTATAAAAAACCATTCCTAACATCCTTAATAATGTATTAGAGGACCTGAATTTATCAAAAAAAACAATTAGAAAGATTTTGGTATTTGTATAAGGATTGAAGAAGATGTTTGGTTTATAACTAATCATTTTAATTATATTTTTTTCTTACAAGACCTTAAAATTTTATTAAATAATTACTAAAAAATATCAAAATAATATTATATATTTTCAGTATTTTAAATTTTATAACCTATATCCATATATTATTCTCTAAAATTTGAAATAAAACCATCATTTGTGTGTATGGTGGATTACCACATCATGAACCGATTTAAATTAACTTTTATCATAGAATCTCATAGCCATTTATAAATATGGATTTAATATACATATATATATATATATGATATTCATGAAATTATTAACATTCTTCAAAAAAATATATCAATTATTTTTTACCATTGTATCCATTAAAAAAAGATAATGTCGTTCGTGTGAGAGTATGGATTACAACTCCATGAAGCGATGAAATTATTATTTTTTTCATTACATCTCAGGTATATATATAAGTTTAAAATAATATTTTTTATATATTATAATCATTATGTTTTTATAATATAATTATATCCTTATATCCCTTATGGTTTATAAGAATTGAAATGTTACCCATTCATACATATGACATACCTGCACATGATTATAAGGTAATATTTTTTTCATATCAATATTTCATGGTTGGTTATAAATGCATAATTAACATATAAAATTTATAATTATCTCATTAAATAAATAAATATTTCTTTGAATGATTTGAAAAAAAAATTATTGATAAATTATTAAACCCGGTAGAGGCTATTATAAATGTAAATGACTGATAACATATTATTATATACGAATTAATTTTCATAAATGGAATATATGGACTCAGTGTATGGATGATTGTCTTAATTTGCCTTTATTAAGTAATGTTTTATTGTTATACATCTAATTTAATTTATATGGTCATTATAATAAACATTTTACACGTTATATCATAAATAATTCAAAATTCATGGCCTTTTATGATGAAATTCTTATTATTTCATCCAAGGGTATTTGACATGAATGTTACCATTTCACAAGGGGTTTCAAAAATAATTTTTTTTTATTATGTCATAAATATTGATTATTAAATTTTTTATGGTGGGATTTGGTTTCAATTTGAAATAAACTATAATTTTATAAATTAAATTACCTTTTAAATAAAAAATAATTGTTATGTAATGTACTTAAGGAAAAAATATGTACATCTATGGTTATTTTGGACCATTATAGCATGTCATATTTTAAAGACCATTAAGTGTCAAAACCATTGATAATATAGTTATTTTATAGTGATCATATTGAATACTATATATTATGGGTAACGTTAAAATCCAATTGTCATAAGTAAAATAATAAATTCCCTCAACAAGTAGGATCATACCCTATAAAGGCCATTTATCAGAGTTTCTGATTGAGATAGAATCGTTGGTATTTTTCTTGGTTAAGTCCTATCTGAGACTCAGCATCTAAACCTTAAGAAAAAAACATTTATTTTAGATGTTTGATCTTATTGAGATCACATCACAAAAAATTTACACCAAAACACATCAAGAAAGTTTCACCATCTCACACCATAAACCTAGTCTATATGATGGTGTAATAATGGGTTATCTATATAAAACTTATTGATATGAATTTTTATTTTATATTAAATTTACTAATGATAATATTGATTTATTTTTACTCTTATATTGTGAAGGATTATGTAATTATTTAGATAAAATGAGATTTTGATTTCAAGAAATTAAAACATTGTTTTTGGGGAAATATATTTTTTTCATTAAGTCACCCTTGTTGATAAATTCTAGAATTATTTATATAAATGTTACTTTAATAATATATTTTTATTTTTTATTTTTTTTAATATAAATTTTAATATAACTTAATGAATTCCAATGTACTCTTTAATGTTTTTATCAAGTTGATAGTACTATAAAAGCTAGTATTGGTTAGTATATACAGTTGTTTAATTAAAGGATAAAATTTATATATATAATAGATACATATTTTGTAATAATTAATATAATTTTTTATGATTTCATGTCAAAATTTTTAAATAGTTGTTTTTAATAATATTCTCAGACAGTAAACTTTTTTGTTAAAAATTAAATATGGTATAAATATATTAAATATAATACGAAATCATAATATTTAAAAAGTTATATAATAATTTCAATAAATGTAATCAGGGAAAAATACATTTTTCCCCATGAAAATAATTCTTGTTTAGTCCTTTGATAAATTATATTAACCCTTAATGAATCTTCCAAAACCTATAATATTTGTTATTATTTAAAAATTAATTCATTAAAAACAAAACTCACTTCCACTTCCAAATTAGTGTTATCTTACTATTTTTGTTTACTTGACTTAAAAAATATAAAAAAGTTATCATATTTATAAATAACCATGTGAATACACAAGGTAATGTTTGTTTTTTTATTTTATCATATAGAGTCCTTGAACAATGTTTAGAAATTTATAATGAATTCAACTCTCTTTTGATATAAAAACCTAAAAAAACAAACATTCCTCTTCACCGAATACCCACTAGGCTTGATTTTCCTCTTATATATCAATCTAATGCAGTCCAAAGGTGTTCCCAAGATCATAAGTAGATCCTTATAAGCATTTAGATGTTATATCTCAATGTAATGGGATCTTATCTTCCTCCTATTGATTAAATAAAATTCATTGTATTATAACTTATTATTTCAAATGTTTGAATTGTGATATGTTTTTACACCCCCTTTTTTTATCTATGTTATTTCCATGTATTGGGAGACCCCATTTCAAACTCATTAATACCTTCCATAAATCTATATGTACACCTTTTATAAATCTAAATTATCCTATGATTTTTCATTCCAAACATTTTTTTATTGAATACCCATCCCCATTTCCACTCAAGGATATTTACCAAGATGGAAATATACTCCATTAATTGGATAATTAGATGTATATAATAGATAATACATTATCATGGGATTAAATGTTTTTTAATTCATTATTATGTGAAACATGAATTTATGTACATTATAAGAATGTGATAGGAGGTTCTAGGATTATATATCCCACTAATGGATTGATTAATGTTTTTATCCCACGATATAACATATATTATGAATTTAAAGTTATCCTAAGAACACTATTTTATATTTCCTTGAAATTTTTCCTTGACTTATTCTTATAAATCAAAGTTTTATGTTATTTCTTTATTTCATATATTTCCTTGATGTTATCATCCTATATAATGTTTTGATGTCCATTATTATGATTTTCTCCATTCCATGTCATAATGTTATTCATATTAATCACATTTACTACTTTAGCTTATGATATGCTTTTATTATTTCTTTGTTGGGATTTATAGCACACCCCTTTCTTTTTTATGTCATTATGTTATCCCCTGTAGTTTTTAAATATCAATGAATTTTAATTTCAGGTTTTTTGGGTTTTAAATAGTATATTTATATTCTGTTTTGAAGTTATTATGTTATGTATATAATTTATCAAGGACACTGGGACTCTCAATCTGTCATGTTTTTATTATGTGTATCTTTATGTAATGAAATAATAAAAAAATTATAAAATATATGGGGTTTGATAGTAGGTATCAGAGGAATTTCAAGATATTATTGGTGATATTGATTTCAAAACAACAATCCTATCCATAAGGATAATACAACACATTGGGAAACTTTAACAAAATTTGATAATGTATAGGGTAAGTGGTTACTAATGAAAACAATCCTGATCATTATACCATATGTCGATGAGGTTCTAGCACATTTTTATAGAGATTTAATAACCCATAAAATGGGGAGTGGGTATTAACTTGATTTTAACCTAGTTTTTGAAAAAATATACTTGTTGAAAACCTATTTTAACACACTAAGTATACTAGATTTGAAAAATTAATATTCAATTTGCAAACCATTATGTTTGATAAAAATGTCTATGAATGGTTATTTTAGGAAATATACCATGTATGACAAAGCTTTATGCCTTATAATTCATATGATAAGGAAAGTATTTCATATATGATAATTTTATTCAGTGGTCAATGTTTCCATTTTATGTGTTGATTAGTTTAAAAATTATCAACCCAAATTTTACTCTCTATTTTCAATAATATCTAAAAATGGGTGGAATTTATTCAATAACCAATGTTATGGTAATTGTGATTAACATACATGTAATATGCCCAATATAATCTTAGATATAGTTGAGAACATTATTAAACTGCTTTCTAAATTTGGTCATGTTCTGAATATAAACATGAATATGGGGACCCCCAAGAAATATCTTATTTCAATTGATACATTTATGTGACAATTGCCTATAACATTAATTGGATATTCCAATCCCTTTATTACATTACAATATATCAAAAGTTTATGTTGATAAAAAAATTAATCCCAAGGGGGAGATCAAAGTGAAAAATTTGAAAAAAATTATATTAAAAATGTATTAATATTTTCCTTGAAATATCTAAAATAAAATGGACAAGGATTTAATATATTCACTAAGAAGGATAAATAATCCATCAGTTTATATGTGGTGAACATCATAAGAAAGAAATATACCTCTGTCTTTTTCATTAACACTAAAATTATTATTTAATTACGATTTTGTGGGATAAATATGAACCTATAAAAAATCTTGGTGATTCAAGACATTAATTGTTTTGAATGTATTTTATGATATTACTTTATAGTTGATGTAGGGATCATATAATCTCATGTGTCACCTAGGTTATTATATAATAAGAGAATAATGCATATTAACTGTCTTGCTTCCATGATTTTCCATAATAAAATCAAATTAGAATATCCCACATGTTAAAAATGTTGGAAGATGCATCCGTGAAATTACCTGAAGGGTAAAATGAAATTCATTAAGTTTGGTAAGGAACGGAAGACAATTATAGAATGATTAAGAGGGAAATGAACCAACGTGTTTGAAGAATGGAATGTTTTATTCAACCCTCAAGAATCTGTGAAAGTTTTCAACTACAAGGGAATGGGACACCAAGCAATTCATTGAAATGAGATAAGGGTTGTTAATAATATCTAATGAAAACAACCTGCATGTAATATAGATAAAGTTTCCTTTAATTCCATCAAAATAGCTATGGTGAATCTTGACCATGATGTGGTGACATATACACAATCATTGATAGAAAATATAATATTTGATTTTAGTTGAATGAATTAATTCATACCATGCGTGTTTAGTATAACTATTACAACACCACATCAAAAATCTTAGGTTGAGTTATTAGTGAAGATGGAAATGGATCAGTTCATTTATAACCAATACATAACTCATCCACTATGAAAAATATATTAATTTTCCAACTAACATAGTCAAACACTCTTTAGTAGAATTAAATTCTATTCTTCATAGGGATTAGATATCCTTATAAATATTTAGCATAAATTTTCAATAGAATGAAACCCCCTTCATATCATAGATCATCCACAAATTAAATTCAATTGTGTTTGATCCTAATAACAGTACATGAATGGATATAAAGATTCCATTAATTTTGAAACTGAAAAATTAATCACAAAGAAGAGTTTGAAAAATGTTTATGGCTTCCAATCCAATATCTGGGAGAGTCTTGATTCCATATTGGAAATCACCCAATTCAGACCACTATTCAACAAGGTGTACGACATAAAAAACACACAACATATAATATTATTGTGTCCACTGATGCCTTAAATTGAAATAAGGTTATTTACAAAGTTGTAAAGTGATTTCATTCCCAAGAAAATTACTATATAAACACTCTAAAAAGTTATTTTAAGAGTTTTATGGTGATTCAAATCCCCTAAAAATGAAAAATTTTATGGGTAGGGAGGTCCCGATTAGGCTCCAACAAACCAATTAACATTAGCCTAATATGGATGATCGACCATCGAGGTAGCAAATTATCCTTTTCCTCTATTAATGTACAAGGGGGGAGCAGGGAACATAAGACGAAAGGGAGAAGAAAAATAGATCAAAATAAATAGAATGTGGTGAGAGTATTATATTACTAGTTGGTAAATCGACCAAAAAAATTAAGGAAGAAAAATACGTAAACACAACACTCTATACAGTCAACATTCTGTGAACCATAAAATAATGTCCCCTTTGTGTTCCATTACCCCCACATAGTAAAATCTTATGTGGAAGGATTCCTAGACCACATAGAAAAAAATTATGTTGTTGTAAATAAATTTATTGTTTGAAGATGATTCAGGGAAGATACCCAAGCCCTTTCTATAATGTGATACACAAATCAAACCCATGACCAAATAGAAACATGCTATGTGGGTGAATCTCATGCATATTTATAATATTTCTACATGGAGGGAATCCCATTCTATAAAAAACTCACTATATGGAAGGGGTCGTCCAAGGGTTTTATTTTTTCCCTCTCTCCCCAATCACCTCTGTAGGATATTCTATCCCACCTTGGCTCCTCCATGAACATCCTTAATATCCTTCTTCATACACACTTAATATATGATTCTCTATGCACTATGTGGGACCCATTTTGAGGTCTCTGACCAAAGCATCTCCCAAAACCACGATATATGTATGATATGATCCTTGGGAACACTATTGCATCCTTTTGAGTGTAGATATTGATGGTAAATGAGTTCATATTGATAACCACCATTCAAGGGGGACCTCATAATGTTTTTAAGAGTACATTTATATGCTAACGAGGGTCATAACCTTGGAGGTGCTCTTGTGGAACTCATCATTTCAAGGATTGTGGGGAACCACTTGAATTTCCAATTGATAAGGGCTAGTTTCAGATCAATGTCTAATTCTCTATGAAATTGAAAGCATGGAATCCCCCCTAGAGTAAGCCCTTAGACATTCATTCTAGAGGATTCACCCTTGTTCCTATTTTCATATAGGGTCGTAGTTGAAGGGTTATGTGGCTATCCTAGTTACCCAAATAATCACATGGTTGATCATTTCAACATCTTCTCTCACTATCTCCATTTGGGACTAGGATATGAAAACTAGATAGGTGACATGCACCACGTCACTCACCCTATTACAATATACCATTGAGCCCATACCTCATCTACAAGTAGAATGATAAGATTATATAATTCCATGGATCAAACACTTCCTCTTGCTTCTCACACCATCCTTGAATCACAATGTCTTATGTGTTTTCGGTGATCATAACATTCACACAATTGAAACCTGGAAATGATAATCCCCATTAGTATAAGTGGAAATTACAAATAAAAATGGGTTTCCTTATACGTGTAAAAACCAACCAAGGAAATAAGAATCTTTCTAAATTTAATCCCCCACTAAATCTCATAATAACCTTGAGTATATTTATGCCTCTCCATTCTAGAAACATAGGCTTCCTTTTATGTATAAGCCGCGAAATAGTATCTCAACTAAATTATAGTGCCATATTATTTTATGGACTCTTCAAAACCATTATTATTAGGTTTTATTCCTGATGAAATCAAACCCCACCTATAATACCACACATCTCCTAGGAACATTTATCCACCTTAGTATAATAACCACACCAATCATTGAATGGAAACATTATTACTAGAAATAATTTTCACATGATGTTAAACATCATGAATTAGTCCCCATCACATGACCATAAAAGTTATGATCCATCAAATTATGTGAATCCAAACTACATGGGATCAGTTTCCATTTACAAGTATCTGTAGGAAGCCCATATTATGGTTTTGATCCTAACATCAAAATTTACATCATATCCTGGATGTTGATATGTTCCAGAGTTCTGAACATTGTGTCTTACAAATAGTATCATAATCATAAATGAACAAAGAATATATAATCCATCAATGAAAGGATACAATTAATAATGGACCTCATATAAAAATACATGATTATAAATTAAGTACGTGAACATAATGGATTTTTATCTATAGGGTGAACCATATTATAGTTGTAAATGAATGAAAGATAAAAAATGTATCTTAAATATATATGAGAATACTAGAATAAGAAATAATCCCTTTAAAAAGGTGTGATGATAATGACTTCCAATAATTCGTAAAAATTGGATTTCTTACGTTTCTTTGAACTAGTTCCACAATGAATTCATGCCATTGGAATTTAGGTGCCTAGGTCAACATGTATATGAGAGTCATTGGGTGTTTCTAGTTCCAGGAAAAAACACCATTGGAAACTAACCCATCGAATGTGTATTTGAATTTAATGGTTAACCTGAGAAGAATGATAAAAAAATATAAAAACCCCCCAAATCAATCATATTGGAAAAAACTTGTGATGTGCATTTTAATTATAATCAAACCGGTGAACCCGACATTAATTACATAACCAAGAAAATTCTATCATTCGTATTTTAGAACCTTTTCACATCCAAAAAGGATTTTGGAAAATTGAGGCAATTAATTAGGAATTTTTCCATTGATATGAAACATTGAGATTTTTTTGTTTTTTGTAGAAATATTTAAGTCAAATTTCACCAGAACTCTCTTCATTCAATATTGCATGTCACATGTTATCACAGACGTGTGCGTTTTCCACTACAATTTTTTAGAACTAATCTAAATAAAGGACTCCATCACCCACCCATAATCCTTAATTAATGGTTATTATCCACTAATATAGGTTAATATTCATTTATTATATTTTAATATTTATTTTTTTCACCATCCAAAAACACAAAATTTAGTGAATATTTTAAATTGATCTTTATTTCTAATCACATGTCCAATTCATGTCTAAAGTGAAAATTTTGACCCAATCAATAATCTTTTTCTAGATTTAAATAATTTCATTATTTTAATTTAAATTTTTGATATATATTTTATTACTGTTTTGAATTTTTTTTCTTTTAGGATCCATGGATGAATCATGACAGAGGATGGACATTTATTTCCATGAATAAAAAAATTTCTACACAAAGCATAATAAGCCATTGGCTGATAAAACATTTTGTTCTCACATTTAAAAATCTATTAAGATAAAATATTATTTTCAGATATAGATGTAAGGACCTTGAAATTTCAAGTAAATTTTTTTCGTAATTTCTTTGGAACTTTACGAGTCTGCAGTTTCAGACATCACTTGATTCCGAGTCCCGGTTTTCCTGGAATCAATTTTTGAAGTTTATCTCAGGTACGTTCAATGAATGAATGAGGGGGTTTTCCTATCTTTTGAACCGGTGGTCATAATTGATATCTGAGGGCACCGATGAACTCGCAGAATCGGTAATTGCCTAAGGGGACCTTTACCACAGTTGAGTTTTATGCGGGTAAAATGTTAAAATTTGGGGATTAGTTAAAAAGGTAAATAACATTGTTCAGAACAATTTTATACACCATGGTGGTTTTTATCCTATAAAGGGAGGGTTTAGTGTGGCGGGGCCCACAAAAACACCTAACTCCTCACCTCCCCATAACTTCACATAACCTCTTTAGTCTTCCCTTGCATTTAATATTTTGACAACACCTACCATTAATTATGTGGAGTCTCTCTACCACCCTCTCTTTAGGGATGTCAACACTATTAATTTATTACATCATTAATTAATGAGTGGTGTCAATAATTCATTTGAATTGTTTTGATTTGCTTGGAATGGTTAATATATGGGACAGTATTAATTTTATATTGGGGGGTTGGAAATTACTTGGTGGGGAGCCTTTGGAGATTTTGGGAGGAGAGCTTCATCCCTCACCAACAAAGAACAACTCCAACGTTCTCTTCACAAAGAATAGTTCATCTTCCACCAGATCTCCAACGAATGACACATGACCTGGGATCAAAGGCTTTTAGAAGTGACGAGAAAAAATGATCATCATCACCTATATCTCCTCCCTTATGATGACATCATCTTCCGACGTCAACGAACGACGCTACCACTTCGCAGATCCGTCGAGTGATCACGTGACGAGGTCGGGGTTTATATGTTCAAATTTTAAA
This sequence comes from Viscum album, assembly GCA_963277665.1. Classification (NCBI taxonomy): domain Eukaryota; kingdom Viridiplantae; phylum Streptophyta; class Magnoliopsida; order Santalales; family Viscaceae; genus Viscum; species Viscum album. The sequence continues at coordinate 2,013,708,795 of OY728130.1, read as the reverse complement.
CACCGTTCAACAACGTTCATCAATTCATGAATTTTGTTGGGCCACTTCATACCATCTTGAAGAGGAAGGGCTCATACCTCACAAACATGGTCTGACCCTTCCGCATTGGTTTGATGATTATGGACCATGGATGTGGACTGTGAAGAATTGTCTAGCTTCGGGAAGATCACAAGAGAATCATAAATGTTTTGTTGTTGGGACACCGCAATGGGGCGTCACCATCATGCCTCATGGAGTAGAGTCATATCACAACGGAGGGGCGTGGTCTCGTCACCCTGCAATGATGCATCAGGGGCCACGACCTGAGCGGGCCGCGGCAGCTGGGCACTGCGTTATCGTGCTGTGCTGGTGGATGAAAGCCACGACCTAAGGCCACTGCAGATCTGGATGGGCATCCGACTATGCCGGCCGCCGACGCCATCAAGAGGCGAGACCCATGGGGGTCCCGTGGTCACCCAAGGGACTGTCCATTAAAGCCGACCGTTTCATAGAAACTGGGGGGTGTAACATCACCCCCCCCAAATCGTGGCTAGGGCGGGCCCCACTGGGTGTCGCCTCTGAGCCTGGCCGGCTAGGCTCGCAGTCCACCGCGTGGGCCCTATGGGCCGCACCACGCCGGTGTTTCTGGGCTGCCAGAGCCGGGCCGGGCCGCTGGTGCCGGGTCGGGCCGCGCCAGCCGAGCTGGCACACGCCCAATCGGGCCGGAACCGGACCCGTGTCGGGTCACCCGGTTCGGGCCGAACCAGGGGGTATTGGGTTGGGTCAGACCGGGCCCAGACCCCCTATTTTTGGAACATTTTCAGTTACACTGACATATCTTGAGCTATGGACCTCCAATCGACACACCATCTGTTGAGTGGGATTCCTTGGATTGAGGTGGTCATTTTGGTATATTATACTCAAGGTACCGGTAAATTTTGGGTATGTGGGGTTGATTCCAACTTGAAACCAACTAGGGCCTTGGAGAGGATACACTTATAACTTGAGCTCCGGACTTCTGATTTACGTTCCGTCAACTTTGTTGGATTCCTCTTGGTGAGACAGTTCATTGGGAATACATCACCTAAGATTGGGATGTAGTTGGAGTATGGGAAGGCTGTATTGTACCTGAAATCCAATCGGGCCACTAGAACGGATAAGCCAATAACTCTCAGACCGGACGTCCATTTGACGAACCGTCAGCCGCGTTGGTATTCTCATTGAGTAACGGTCCGTTGAGTATACCCCATGAGATTTCAGGGTACAATTGAGATACAGTCGGGTTGGTTCATACACGAAACCAGCCGGGCCCCCATGACTAAAAGTCTAATAACAAACAGACTGGGCGTCTGATAGACGCGCCATCTGTTGCATTGAGACCCCTTTAAAGAGGCGGTCCTTTGATATTCTTCTTTGTTGGACTTTATGATAGTTGATGTGTCGACCCCTTGGATTGGGGTGCGGACCCTCCCAGAAACGAGCGTGTTTTGTGCAGGAACCCTAGAGCTGGCTGCGACTCCGACGACGATGACGACTGAACCGGGATACTACATGGGTTCGGCAGTGAGGACGACTGTACATGGATCCTCTTTGGGTTTGGCAGCGAGGAAGAGTGTACATGGATCCTCCCTGGGTTTGGCTGCAATGACGACTGTACTTGGATCCTATATTGGTTAGGCAATGAGGATGACTGTACTTGGATCCTCCATGTGTTTGGCAGCGAGGATGATTGTACTTGGATCTTCCGTGGGTTCGACAGCGATGATGAATGTACTTGGATCCTACATGGGTTCATTAGTGAGGACGACTATACATAGATCCTGTGTGGGTTTGTCAGTGATGAAAATTGGACTTGGATCCTATGTGGGTTTGGTAGTGATGGTTATTGTACTTGGATCCTACGTGGGTTCTGCAGTGATGGTTATTGTACATGTATCCTAAGTGGGTTAGGCATCGATGACTTCTGTACTTGGATCCTATGTGGGTTTGGAAAAGGAGTTGATTCAGAGGCTACATCTAATCATCTCTACCCCTCTTCGTGAGTAGTATACCTATGCGAGATGATTCTTGAATTTCAATCTTTATCATCGATGTGATTGACTTTTTTTCCTATGTGCATTGGTTGTGATTTCCTATGTGGACTGGGTTGGGATTTCATGTGTGGACTGGTTGTGCTTTCCTGTGTGGACTGGTTGTGGTTTCCTGGGTGGACTGGGTTGTACATGGGCTCATGAGTTAGAGGTGAACTGGAATTGATGACGTAGGTATATGTATGGGCATATACCTAAGTAGAGTTGGTTGATAAATCGTGTTTGTATCTTTTCATTTTGGATATCGTTGATGGATTTAGTGAGACCATGAGGGTTTCAGGGTCCCATATGAGTATCATTATACTCACCCCTGCAAGGGTTGTGCCCGAACCTCATTGTGTTGGATGAAAACGACAGACATTGCTAATAGAGACCGAGTGTACGAGGACTAGATGGTACCCGTAGGTGGACCTCATGACGAGACAATACCTAGAGGTGGAATTCATGAAGAGACAGTACTCATAGGAGGTTGGCAGGTGAGATAATTGGGCAGGCTATCTGTATTTACCCTTAAAGTAATATCTGGGTTGGAAGACCCAAGAGCTGCTCCTATCCTTCAGCTGTTTGTCATTTCTGTTGTACTTTAGTTCAGTTGTTGTTGTAAATTTCAGTTGGGTTTGTATTCTGGCCCATCTACATTTCATTTCTTTCTTTTGTACATAGTGTATTACTTCCGCTGGTATTCTGGTTAGATGTGTTTGTGTTTTATAAAGGTAATGCCTTCCCAGTTTTCGGGAGTTATGTCTTTTGTGCTAGTCGCTAGCCCCTTGCCTATGGAAGGCGGGCTTGGGGTAGTCACGGCACGGTCCCTGATGACTGGACGTGACAAATTGGTATCAATGGAGCCAGTTCTACTACATAACAAAGAACTTTGATATTTCCTTTATGTTAAGCAGTAGTTGTAAGGGTACTGAGTATGGTTTTCAGTTCCGCGAGTCCTGTGTTGGTGCGCCGACTGACGTATCTATACACCAGGATCCTGACTACTGATTTCTGACTCAGTGCATGAAAACACTGATTGCGTGTGTGTTTTAAAAAGTTTTCTTAATGTCATCTGAAACCAAGTCAGCTCACCAGGTATAATCATTTGACCATATCACATCTGTTCAGGATACAACCACGCAGAGAGTCAGTTGGAGTTCCGAGAGAGTACTCAATGATGGTCCACCAAGCAATGAGGATCTGGTGCAGGACCCTCTTTCTATGATGGCACATTCAAGTGGTGTACCAGCAGCACCACCACCCATTGGGCAGTAGATGCCCCCGGCTGTACTAGTGGATGGCTCACACTGCTAGAGATCATTTCATGAGTTCTTGCAGTACAAGCCTCTAAGGATACAAGGCGAAACAGATTCCTTGGAAATAGTAAACTGGATGGAGGTGATTGCTAGAGTTCTACTCCTAGTTTAGACACTAGTAGAGCAGATGGTTATCTTAGCTACTATTTTTTCCCAGTGAGTGACCATGAGGTTTGTCCGCATAGTGATGAGGCTTTTGGTACGTGGACCGATGCCTGAGATAGTACCTTTGGGTAGTGTTCCATCTACATCACTACTAGTTGGTCAGCAGTTTCAACCGGCAGTACCGGTAGATGATGTATGTAGGTTCAGTGCCTTACATGTTTTTCAGCATCGGATACCCCTCAGATTCTGAGGCAAGCCCAAATCACATGCGGATGAAGACTGTCTTGAGAAGGAGGCTGAGAGTTTTCTAGAGCTTATACAACTTCTGCAGGACGAAATGCTGGTATCTGAGTATTCGTCAGGGTGTACCAAACCATTCCTAGTACTATTTGAATACGATGTGATCAGTTCTTCCGTGCTCGGACTTCTGAGTGAGGTGTGTTAAATGGACATCTGAGCTAGAACTTTCCCTTTAAATAATTCTTACTATTGTTAGGGTGATAGAGACAACCTTTGTGGTTGAATGTTCTTTGGTTGAGAAGATACAGCCAGTGAAGATTAGCAGTAAGAAACAGGAAACTGGTGCCAGTCTCAGAGGCATGGTCATGTAAAAATTTTCAAGAAGAGGGAGTGTTATGGACAGATGAAACTGCTAAGAAGCAGCCGTGGAAGCAGAGCTAGGAGAGCAGCATGAGGTGGTGTACATTTCAACATGTTACAATCACCTGCATTTGTAGTCCCCACCAGGATTAGGGGTCATGAGGGAAGGGGAAGAGAGTAACTGCATGTGGTTAAGGTGTGTGACCCAGGGGCTCTAAGAATGATTCAAGGTATGCTCTATGTCTACTACTAGCTACTGTAACAACATTCATTGATATGAATCATCCCTTCCTTCCATGAATCTTTTCCTAGACCTAGAGTTTTTGGTTATTCTTTTTCCATGACCCTCATGTCGGGAGATACCTTTGGGAGGAGACTCGATAAGAACACTTACGCCGATAGTGTGATCTAGCCCTTGAGGAAAGAGTTTCGGTTGGAACCTCTAGGTGGAAGTGTCGAGGCCTTACGAAGTTAGTTCGGGTATGGACTAGGTAACCACAGTTCATACACAGATTGAATGTATTAGGAAAAACGTTTGTGGTTTTCCTACAATGTTGGGATGGGTTTTCCTTGGTCGGCAAAAAGTAAACCCTAAGCAGCACAGGATGGAATCATGCAAAAGTGGGTGCAAACTATCACTCATGAGTCGGCCAGACTTAGATTTAAGACAGAATTCTCCAGAGTTGTTTCACCACTATTATCATTGAATAAGATGAGAAAAACACTTCGTCTGGTCGTGGTTATGCAGGAAGAGCATTTCAGGTGCTGAGGAAGAGGTTGGCTAGTGCGCACATTTTGAGGCTACCGAAGAAGATGAAAATCATCCATGAGCAGATGAAGACTTCACATAGCAGGCAGAAATCCCATTTTGATTGTAGATAGAGACCACTAGAGTTTGAGGATGGAGACCACGTTTTCTTATCAGTCTCACCTCGATTAGCACTATAGGGATGTGGCCGAGGTGGCATGTTATCATTGAGGTTTATTGGACCATTCCAGGTTCCCAACAGAGTAGCAAGGTGGTGTACCAAATATCCCTTCCACCGTAGTTGCACTGGGTGCATGACATCGTCCACGTATCTTAACTGAGGATATGTGTGCATGACCTAACCGTCATCATTGACCACTGAGAGATGTACATCGATGACGGGGCGACATTCAAAATGTTCAAGTTGAGGTTGAGGATCGACAAGAGTGGGTCCTATGTGGATGGTTGATTCCTCTAGCATGCATTTTATGGTAGCCCGGGAACCTCCAGGAGAGAATATATTAGCGGGAGACTCAGATGCGTCCTCGGTATCTCCTTTAGATTCCATAGTTGATATTGTACCTTTATGGGGATGTAAAGCCCGGAGGTGGGATTAATGTAAAAACCCTAAAATTTCACGGAAATTTTATTCATAATTTATTTGGAATTTTACGAGTCTGCAGCTTCTGATGGCACTTGATTCTGAGGCCCGGAATAAATTTTTGATGTTTAGCTCGGGTAAGTTCAGTGAACAAATGAGCTGGTTTTTCCATCTTTTGAACCGGTGCTCGGAAATGAAATATGAGGGCACCGATGAACTCACATGGTTGGTAATTTCTTAAGGGGGCCTTTACTACAGTTGCATTTTATATGGGTTGAAAGTTAAAATTTTGGGATTAGTTAAAAAATTAAATTAATCTTTTTAGAACAATTTTATACACCATGGTGGTTTTTATCTTACAAAGGGAGGGTTTTGTGTGGTGGGGCCCACATGAACCCCCAACTTCTCACCTCCCCATAACATTCCTTAACCTATTTAGTCTTCCTTTTCATTTTATATTTTGACAACACCTCCCATTAATTATGTGAAGTCTCTCCACCTCCCTCTATTTAGGAATGTGAACACTATTAATTTATTACATCCTTAATTAATGTGTGGTGTCACCAATTCATTTGAATTGTTTATATTTTATTGGCATGGTTAATATATGGGAGATTCTTAATTTTATATTGAGGGGGCTGAAAATTACTTGGTGGGGAGCCTATGGATATTTTGGGAGGAGAGCTTCATCCCTCACCAACAAAGAACAACTTCGACGTTCTCTTCACATAGAACAGTTCTTCATCTGCCAGATCTCCAACAAACGACACACGAGCCGGGATCGAAGGCATGTAGAAGAGAAGAGCTTCAATGATCGTCATCGCCTTTATCTCCTCCCGTACGACGATGTCATCTTCCAACATCAATTAACGATGCTACCTCTCCGTAGATCGGTCGAGTGATCACGTCACGAGGTAGGGGTTTATATGTTCAAATTTTTAATACCTTTCAACAACATTCATCAATTAATGAATTTCATCGGGTTCCTTCCTACCATCTTGATGAGGAAGGGCTTAGACCATACGAATATGATCAGACCCTTCCCCATTCGTTTGATGATTATGGACGATGGAGGCAGACTGTGAGGAATCCGCCGACGTCGGGCTGATCATGAGCAGATCATGAACGTTTGGTTGTCAGGACAATGCAATGGCACGGCACCATCCTGTTGCACAGAGTAGAGTAAAATTGCGGTGGAGGGGTCTGGCACTATCACGTCGTACCGAAGCTATACAAGTCGCGTCCGAGGCGGGCTATAGCAAAGGGGCGCGATGGAGTTGTGCTGAGCTGGAGCTTCAGGGGCCGCGACCGGATCGGGCCGAGGAGGCAGGGCATGGCGCCATCGCGCGGTGCCGGTGGAAGAAAACCATGACCTAAGGTCACAGCGGATCTGGAAGGGCGGCCGGCCGTGCTGGCCGCCGACGCCATCAAGAGGCGGGACCCAAGGGGGGTCCCACAGTCACCAAAGGGGCCGGCCATTAAGGTCGGTTGATTAGTTGAAACCGAGGGATGTAACACCCCCCCCCCACCCAAACCGTAGCTAAGGAGGGCCCCATTGGGTGCCACCACCCCGCCTGGTCAGCCAGCCACACGGCCAACCACCTGGACCACACGGGTCGGGTCGCACTGGCCGGGCTTCCAGCGCCTGGCCAGGTCGCCAGCGCCAGGTTGGGCCGCTAGCGCCGGGCCAGGCCGCCAGCGCCAGGCCGGGTTGCGCCAGCCGGGCCAGGCCGTGCCCAACCAGGACAGACCCAGACCTGGGTCAGGTCGACCCAGTTCGGGCCGACCCAGGGGGTATTGGGCCAGGTCGTACCGGGCCGAGACCCCCTATTTTCGGAAGGTTTTAGGTCAAACAGACATATCTTGAGCTACAGTCCTCTGATTGATGCACCATCAGTTGTGTGGGATTATTTGGATTGAGAAGGTCATTTCAGTATATTATATTTAGGGTATCGGTAATGTTTGGGTATGGCTAGGTTGGTTTGAACTCGAAACCAACCTGGCCCTTCGAGCAGAAACGCTTATAACTTGAGCTGCAGACGTCCGATTGACATGCCTTCAAATTTTTCGGATTCCTCTTGGTGAGACGGTTATTTTGGTATAATTCACCTATGGTTGGGATGAAGTTGGAGTATGGACAGGTTGGATTGTACCTGAAAACCAACCAGGCTCCTGGAATGGAAAAACCAATAACTCTTAGACCGAACGTCCATTTGATGAACTGTCAGCAGCGTTGGTAATTTTTTTGAGTAACAGTCCATTGAGTATTTCACATGAGAGTTTGGGGTACAGTTGAGATATGTTCAGGTTGGTTCATACACGAAACTAACATTTCCCCTAGGACTAAAAGGATAATAACACACAGACCAGGTGTCTGATAGACACGTCGTCTATTGGGTTGAGACCCCTTTGACAAGACAGTCCTTTGAGATACTTCGTCGTGGTACTTTATGATAGTTTATGTATCGACCCACTGACTCATGGAGTGAACCCTCTCGGAATCAAGTGTTCTGTGTGTGGGAACCCTAGAGCTGGATTCTACTGCGATGACAATGATGACAGAACCGGTATCCTACGTGTGTTTGGCAGCGAGGATGACTGTACATGTATCCTCCATGGGTTCAACAGTGAGGAATTTTATACTTGGATCCTTTTTGGGGTTGGTAGCGATGACTACTATACTTGGATCCTACATGGGTTCCGCAGCGAGGACGACTGTACTTGGATCCTATGTGGATTCGACTACGAGGACGATTGTACTTGGATCCTCCATGGGTTCGATAGTGATTACGACTGTACTTGGATCCTATGTGGGTTCGGTAGTGAGGACGATTGTGCATGGATCCTCCATGGGTTCAACAACGATGATGACTGTACTTTGATCCTACATGGGTTCGGTAGTGATGGTTATTGTACTTGGATCCTACGTGGGTTCGGTTTTTATGGTTATTGTACTTGGATCCTACGTGGGTTTGGTAGCAACGACTTCTGTACTTGGATCCTACGTGGGTTCAGCAGAGGAGATGATTCAGAGGCTTCATCTAATAATCTCTACCCCTATTCATGAATAGTATACCTGTGTGAGCAGAGTCTTAACTTTCAATCTTTATCATCGATGTGATTGACTTTTTTCTTGTGTGGACTGGTTGTGATTTCCTATGTGGAATGGGTTGTGGTTTCATGTGTGGATAGGTTGTTCTTTCCTGTGTGTACTGGTTGTGCTTTCCTATGTGGACTGTGTTGTACTTGGGCTCGTGAGTTGGAGATGGACTGGAATTGATTACTTATGTATATGTATGGGCATATACCTAAGTAGATGTGTTTGATACTTCATGTTTGTATCTTTTCTTTGTGTTTATCATTGTTGAATTTAATGAGACCTTGAGGGTTTCGGGGTCCCCACTGAGTATTGTTATACTCACCCCTGCATGGGCTATGCCCGCACCTCGTTGTGTTGGATGCAGACGACGGACAGTGCTGATAGAGACTGAGTGTATGAGGACTGGACGATACTCGGAGGTGGGCATCACGACGAGACATAAAATGGAGGTGTACTTCGTGACAAGATGGTACTTGGAGGAGGTTGGCAGGCGAGAGTGTTGAGGAGTCAATTTGTACCTACCCTTTAGGTAAGATCCGAGGTGGATGACCTAGGAGCTGCACCTATCCTCTAGCTGTTTGTCATTTCTGTTGTACTTTCATTCAGTTGTAGTTGTACTTTATAGTTGGGTTTGTATTGTCGACCATATATTTTTCAGCACCTTCTTTTGTACATAGTGTATTCCTTCCGCTTACAATCTGGTTGTATGTGTTTGTGTTTTATAATGTCAATATCTTCCCAGTTATTGAGATTTATACCATTGGTGCTAGTTTCCAGTCCATGGCTTATAGAAGATGGGCTTGGGGTAGTCACGGCATGGGCCCCATGGATGGGTCGTGACAATCAAGATGTATGATTATAATTTTATTAAACTATTTTTGGATCTAATTTGGATGTTTTCATGGTGATTATGGCTATCAAAGATGAATATTAAAATATTTTTCAAATATCAAGGCACATAAATTACTCCCAAAAATTTTACAACAACATCCGAATGGATTATACAATTATGATAAAAATTATATATGAATTATAGGAAATATGGAAGGCAATATTTCATGACTATAAACCCCAAAAAATCCTTGTTGATAATCATTAATTCACATCATCAATGGGAAATAATCTTGACCATATTTTCTGATCAGCTTTGAAAAAGTTCAATTCCATTTATTTCTAAACCACATATTACACTCCTAATTAAATTTACGAATATTGAATAATGTATAATAGACCATAGGACCCTTAAATTACTATTTAAGTTGTTCTTGGTGAAATAATTTATGGATGATTGTTTTTCTTTGTTTTGTAATGTTAATTTGTCAATTTTTAATCACTTCTTCAATTTTTTCATTTAAGTTGTTCGAAACAAAATTTATTCATAAATTATATACTTACTCACCTTTTAATTTTTTATTAATATTGCATTGATATAATTTCCTTATATCTTGAATCTTTTCAAATCTTCATTTTTGAAATTCATTACACAATGGTGGAGTGATCATTAATTCACTAGTTTTTTATTCAACTCCAACATCAAGAGTATACTTACCACATATATTAATAGAATTTAATCAATGGAGTGATATAAATATTATGGGTTTATCCATGAAAGTATAAATTGGATGAATTTGATTTTATTTAATGTTATTTAATATTTTAGACAATTAATTATTTTATGATTTCCATTCGTTGAGTTATTTTCTTCTTCGTCTTTACCAACATTTACAATGACACATTTTGAGATCTTTTATGATTCAATCCCATAGAGTTTTAATTACAGAGATAAATTTTGGAAATGGTGATTATCCTTGTAATTTTTTTATGGTTATATTGTTTAATGATTTAAGAAAAATGCCTCATTTTTCTGGATACATCTTGAACTAGTGATCTGGAATTTTAAAAGAAAAAAATACATCCAATCTTGTCCTAAGAACAACATAAGACCAAATCATCTTAATTAATTGTTTCTATTCATATCAATCCGTAAATAATTATCAAGTAAAATCAATTCTCATAGTAACATTATTATATTATTTTCATAATTTCAATTAACCCTAGAGTTGGCACATCACAACCATACCACCAAAAAATAGGAGTGTCTAATTGTTACTTATTTGATCCATGTGGATTTGATCCCTACCTAAAAAAATCACTTCTACTCGTAAGATAAATATAGGAATCAAAAAATTATGTCACATTTTTTTGGGACTCATATAGGTTATCATAAACACTATATTCATTTTCTCACCCTCATTTCCCTTCTCTCTTCCACATTCTATTTGGGTATATACTAAATATATGAAAAACTCATATATTTCAATTATAATAGAATATCTTCAATAATATATCAAAATAAACATGGTTTGGAAATAAATATAAAATCAATATATGGAATCATCAATCTCAGGAAATTTTTTTGATCAACCCTTGAATGATTACATTACAACCAATGAGATGTGCAATCATTTGTATGATGATTTATTAATGGATCAGTTTCCAGACCATATTAAGATGATATAAGTGATCAATACTAGGGATTTCCATGATATAAAAATATGTATATACCATAATCTTGAATAATTACTTGAACAGTTTTATGAAAAATGGATAAAATGAATTCGTATGTTTCATCAATTATGGTAGAAGTAAAATGTACTGAAACGGTTATAGAACCCATTCCCACTCAGGTATTTTCTTCATCATCATTTATATAATAATATTTTTACAAAAAAATATTATTATTACAAATAAAATCTATAAATATTTATATTAATATGGAAAATATATAAAAACCTGAAGTAATGATTTAAAAACTGTCAAGGGACTCAAAATTAGAGGAAACCGATGAAAACAATTAATTGAAATATGAGAAATAAGAGCTAGATTACGGGGTGATTTGGTTGGGAATGTTGAAAATAAACTCAAAGAACAAGATGGGACAATTAATGATGGTTAAATTAAGGTTAAAAAATCAATTTCTTGAATTCCATAGAGGATCATTTTATATCATGGATATCCCTTCTTAGATATTTCTTCATTGACAATTTTGGAGAAACACCAATCACTAAACCAATATTAGATATTAAAATCATTAAGTCCCCACCATTTCATGAAAGTGATCTATCCAATTTTCTGGTTTAATATTCATTTCCAAAGAAATAAATACTATTAATAAATGTTTAAAATGAAAATTAGTTCGATTCAGAGTCTGGACTTGTGTCTAAATATCCAATACAACATTTGTTAAAAAGTATTTTGCTTCCTTCCCTACTCAAGTATCCCTTAATAGGTTAAAACCATGACCTTGTTGTTTTTATTCATTCATTTATTAAAACGAATAATGTATGAATGATTTATGATGCCTTAGTCAAGACAATAGAAGCAACTCGATCAACCATTTCTAATATTCCCTAAATATTCACACTCATAGTAGAACATAGGATTATACATGAATTCAATTTAAAAATTATCAAAATAAATATACTAAATGTGTTAAAAAATTGACTCTATAAAACGTTCAATGTTGGAATTGGGTATGTTGGGGAGTCCAATTTGAAATAAAAACATTAAAATAATCACTTTCCAGAGGGAAAAGACAGTAATATACTATTTTAATTAATTTTATTTTTTCCTCTATGTGTTTTTTGTCAATTTAACACCCTTTGAGTTTCTGATTTGATCTATGTTTTATTGGATATGATATTTAATACTTAAATTGATTAGTATTTCTAAATAAAACCCATTCTTGCTAATATTAAAATCAATCATTTAATCACTATAATGATTATACATGTGAAATGAATAAAAAGGTGGTTACTTTTTTATTGATAGGTCATTAAATTAAAAAACGGTGGGGTTCTTCCCTGATTTAATTTAAATCACATCTCCCCTTAGTTCATCCCAATTATAATCTCTCTATTCCCTTTTTATCCAACACTGATGGCAGTTCAATTCTTAGTTATGGAGACTGAAAATCTGAGATTTTGAAAAATAAAAAATGGGGATTTTATGATGAAAATTCAGTACAATAAAAAATATTAAATTCATTATAATTTCATGAATTAATTTAAAAAAGATAAACATGAATACTGAATGTACAATTATATTTAAATCCTTGGTTATGATTTTATTGCATATTTATGTTAATAAGTAATGTTCTTGGAAAGTGCAGTTGTTCAATTTAATATTTCAACATTTTAATTTACATAATCTAAATCAAAATTCCCTAATTCACATACATTGTAATTTGGGAGTATTCTTGAGTTCTTCCTACCATTTCATCATAGAATAGGGTTTTGGTCACTTGTAGATAAATTTGAGTGTCCAAACAATACTGAAAATGAATGTGTAGAGAAATTATTGTTCAAAATTCATGTTATTAGATAGATCAGGATAGTGACTCCATAGCTTTCATAACTAGATTTTCCATTAAAATATCTACTATATATATTTTAATTGAATGAAATTTCTAGAGTTCAGCAAATGGGGATCATGATTCCATCATTGTCTTTTCCCAGAGTTAGTTTATTCATATCTATTGAAGTAAAAATAAATGAAATAAAAAAATAAAACAAAAAAACCAAAAAAATTGAAAATGAAAAAAAAATTATAATACTAATATGGTTTAATGGGATTCCCACATAGCTCATGATTTTCCCCATGAATAATAAAATGGAATGTGCCTTTATTGGGAAGGGAAATACATCACCATAGTGAAATGATATTTTATGAAATGTTTTGATGGATTTCCGAAAATAAATGGGTTTGATATTATGAATGCCTCTGAAAATAACTGAAATGAAATTATTTTTGAAAGGTTCCATGATTGGTTGCCATAATTTCTTTGGATAGACATTTAAAAATGATTTTTTTTGAAATGGGGATTTCGATTTCATATTTTTAAGATACATTTTTCATGGGAATAAAAAACTCAATTTGGGGGTGTAATTATCCAATGAAAGTTGAAGATATTAATTTATTGTATTTTAATATTTATGTGTTTCAAAATCAATAAACACCAATTTTAGTACATTTTATAATTTAACATTATTTTCATCATATGTGAAATTCATGTTTAAGGTGAAATTTGTTTCCCAATAAATCATCTTATTGTGGATTTATTTATGTAGATTATTTAAGATTATTTTTTTATATTAATGACAACATTTTTTGAAAAAAAAATATGTTTGGATCAATGGAAGAATCACATGTTTGATGGCCATTTTTTCCATTAATGTACAAATTTCTGGACAAAGAATAATGGACTTAATTATATAAACAATGTAGAGCCCACATTTCAAGCCCAATAAAGGAAAAATTTTAACTCAATAGAGATATAATTATGGGGAAAATTTCACTAAGGTGTGTATGGAGCTAACTTTCATATTTTAGGGTGATCGGACTTGTTAAAGCTGAAGATTAAAATAAGGGCCAGATTTCAATCCCCTTAAATTTTGGGTGCCAATTTTACTATAACATCCAAATGGATGAATTTTATACATAAACTAAAATAAATATGGATGATGATATTTCTATTCTACAAACCCCAAGATTTGACCCATTTTAGATATCCGAAATTCATTTCAATAAGGGGAAAGAGTCTTCATCAAATTCACTAGTAAACATTGAAGAAGTCCAATTAGGTTTATTTATAACCCATATTTTACCCTCCTAATTAAAAATAATGACATAAAATGATGGGGGATCTACCATAGTATTTTTAATTATCATTTATGGTTGTTTTGGAGGTGGAATTTAGGGATGCATGTTCTTATTTAAATTCTAAATTTACATTGTTAATTTTTAATCACTTTTCAATTTTATTAATGAAAGTTGTTCAAATCAATTTTGTTTCTTAATAAATATTCTTCTTTTTCACGTTTTAATTTTCAATTCTTATAAATTTGATACTATTGTCTTATATTGTGAATATATTAATATAATTGTTTTTTTAATTTATCATAAAATGATGGAGTGATCATTATTTCATTGCTTTTCTTCATTAATTCCGCCCTCATGAGTCTTCTTCCCACTTCCACTGATAGAATAGAATAAATGGAGAGAAAAACCTATTATGTCTTGATATAAGGGTGTATAAAGGGTCTATATTTGATGTTATTTTATGTTATTTAATATTTTAATCACTTAAATATTTTATGATTTCCATTCGATGAGTTATTTTCTTCTTTGTCTTTGATAATATTTACAATGATGCATTTTGAGTGATAATAGGATCCAATTAATTGGTGTAACCATTAAGTGATACTCTAATTGAATTGGTGGTTATCCATTTAATTTTTTAGGTATTTTAAGTGTTAATAATGCTGTAGGGTTATCTAATTTTATAGACACATCTTCAATTAGTGGTCTATAATATCCTATGAAAATAGAAATGCCCTATATATCTCTAAGTACAACCTATGATCAACCTTTCTTCATTAATTTTTTCAATTCAAATCCTTGGTTTTTTCATTCAAAAAAACTAAATTCTTAATAACATTATGATCATAGTTTCACAATTAATATCAATCATTAATTTGGCTGCATCAAATCTATACCTCGAACAAATTTGAGTGTCTAATGGTTAATTCTTCAATCTTGGTTGATTCATTCCAAATCTATACCACAACAACGACGTCTACCTGAATGGTAGATTTGGGAATCACCACTGCCATAAATTAGTCAGAGAGAACCGCCGTAACTATATTTCCCAAACATAGAGATTCCCGGATAGGCCCTCAAACACATGATTCCCCATGAGCCATTCACTCAATGATAGTCGGCAGCAGAGAAGTAGACCAAACCCATAACTATATCAAACCATTTTGGGATCTTTACCCAAGAATGTGATAATGAGTCTCTCCCTTATCATTGGTAGGATAATGAAGTGGTAACCAATGACTTCATATCGGTGACACAATGGCCTCTCATGAGGTATCCTATCCAAATCCCTACCCTCAATGACACCGGAATCTACATCCTCACCATGAAAAAGATATCGTACTATGGGCTTCATGCCCTGTCATTTGGACTCAGGAAAACAGGGTAGCCTGAAGATGGAAACAATTTAAAACTCATGACAAATGAAAATTCTTGTACCTATGGAAGAATCCCACCAAAATAATATGTGGAAAATAGTGAATAGATGAACATATATGATCGTAAACTTGAATACCTTCAGTCAAATATGGCCTCCAATAATGAGTATATGAAAATCAATAATCACTAATATGAATTCCATCAGTTAAAAATTGCGGTACACTATGAGAAGAATAAAATCCCTACTCAAACTCATGAATCTTGTAAAAAAATATGTTAGAACTGAATGATAAGATAATAATCTATAGTAGGGTATATGAATACCATCAATTAGATACAGTGACATGCCATGAGAAGATGAAAATACCTACTGAATGATATCACATTAATTAGTAAAATATGATGAAAATAATAAAAACATTTATATATATGCTCATATATATGTGAAATTTTTTCAAAATATGATAGAAATTAGAGGACTTAGTCGACGTACCTCATCTATGAACCAAAGGAAGACTCCTATTTTTTCCCCAACGCTAGAATGAGTTTATATCTCTATTATTGGTAAGGATTCTTTCAGCACATCCATGAAATAATGGAAGGTTAGAAATGAATCCCTAAACACATTCTATAAACATGGCATGGAGAAATTGCTTTAATAGCAATTACATGGTTTCAGTTACATGACCCCATCCCACTGTCATGGTGACTCGTCCACACAATAGGAGGATCACTCAGGAGAAGGTAGTCTTCCCCATTCCATCCAATACTTTCATTGGAAATATTCAATAATAATTGAAAAAATTGGCTCAGAACATATAACAATTTCAACAAATGATTATCGTCCCATTTTGGGGACCACTATATGGTTGGAATTTATTATTACTAAAACCCCAAAACTCATAATAATGGTCCTAATGAAATAATGTTTACTCCCAAACTAAACCCCATATATGTGAATATCCATTCAAAACCTGCAATTCTGGATGAAAATAGAATAAATTTGAAAAATTAAACCCACATCAGACTTCTCAAAACCGCATAGTAAAATCATGACCCTTCTCTTTTAGAAGTAGGTTTTTATGATGCCATAAAAAACCAATCAATGGTATCCCATTATCCAGCTGATATAGTACCAAATTAGGGAAGATGTAGTAGTACATGGGATGTTCCTCTCGATAACATTTTGAACATCTGTTCTGTAGTTCCTCCATATAATATATCCCATGAATTCTATTTATATGGAAATAATATGATCCATCATGAGATAACATCTCATGATGAGTTCCATGATAAATTTTTTCATGGCCCAATGATCAGTTATCAATAAGGTACATTCATTACCAAACCAGATATGGGAAGGCCCTCATATTATGAGGTGATTTAAAGGATATTTCTAGTGACGCCCGACACTCTATCTATGACATGTGACATTCCATCTCAACGAGATGATGCTCCTCATAAATTATCATCCTCTGAACCACCACTAAAACATTTCCATGCGAATGAGAGTCTTACTATGCCTACATCATATGAATAAATAACCCTGCAAAAGTCACTTTTGACTGATCATGTAGAAGAATCCATTTAACAAGAGCGGACATGTACAATAAGAAAATTGTTAGGGATAATATACCAACCCTGATTTTTCCCTCAACCATTTCTCAATTCAATATTTAATTTTTTGTTAGAACAATGTATAAACAACATCCTTATAAATACATATTAAAATCTCCTCCATCGGAATGAAACTTCCATGCCTTATAGTTGTCATTCATACCGTGTCAAATATCTTTAGAGATACATTATCAATTCAAAATGAAAGCCCTTTTGGCTTCATGATGTCAGCAATCAGAGAAGAAGTGGAATGATCTTTGACTATCATGCCTTAATGTAGTGCTCATGTTATGTAATCTTATTATCAATTCTTTTCCCAATGTTGATATCCAAGGATTGTATGAACATGGGGTTCTACACATCAACTCCTATCCTAGTGAGTAAAATCCATAAGTGGTGGAATATCGTAATGTCATTACTCCAAATAGCTATCAGACTATACACCTGCTTGGGAAGGATGTTGTACTCAAAAAAAATTAGAACTGGATAAGTCATAAATGTCTTATGATCAATGAGATAATAATATCAAGATACTAATAAAATGAGCTGATGAGATCATTATATAGGTATCTCACTTAATGGAATCCAATAAGCATGAAATGTTAATGTTATATGAATCAGCTAACTCACTTGCCGATAATACATGGAGCCTAGCATATTGAAGAGACAAGATTCACCTGATCAAGAGAGATGTGGTCCTAAAATCATCCATAATGGTTCGAGATCATCCCCAACCAATATTATTGTCTGAATTTTTTAACACCAATGTCCCCTTGAAATTATGAAAATTCATCATGGGGAGTGATACTAAATGATTGGGAGAATCCCCAACCCACATGGTAGGATGTTTTTTAAAATCAGCCCCATATTAAATAGAAATCAATCGCTTCCTTTTTTCAAGGAAGACTATGAAATGATTAATCATATATCGTCATGTCTCATGACTGCAATCCTTCATAAGGGATGTGAATGAAATGGTTTTAAGGTGGTTCCATTAGAATCACTCTTTACCTAGATGCTCATTGAGGATTCAAGAAAGGAGGTAAGAGGTACTGTAAAAGGTACATCCTACCATGCTATCATATGATAATAAAAATGAAATCTACAATGCACTATACATCAGTGATCTTTATAGGTATAAATCCTGTGGATAGTGACAAAAATGATTCTAATTTAGAGAAGTGGATAAGAAGGTTGATCCATCCAAAATTTGGTCCGCACTAAAAAAATGAAGGAGGTGTGTATACCAAGAACTAGAGACTCATCATGAATTTTGATTTTCCTTCATCGAATCATTCATTTACTTTTCAACGAATATCCACCAAAGAAAGTGGTTAATGATTGGTTGTAAATGAAATTCCACTCAAAGAGGTTGAAACCCTTAAAATTTATGAAATATTTTCTTATAAAGATAACTAAATGAAAGTGTTTATAAGAATATACAAAAGAAATTGACTTGAGGAAGAATTCCTACTGAATATGTCCCATGAGAGGAGACTGAACCTACACTTCCAACTCATGTACCCTATCAATAGGTGTTCACCATTTCTATTGTTGTTGAGAGAGGAATTATGATAAACTTGGTTCCTAAAACATCATATTATGTAGACTTGATCATACTTAGATAATAATAATTTACACCACTATGGAAATAACCAGAGAGGATTTAGATAAAACCTCAAAAGATATCACCTACAATATATAATCCTCAACTCTTTAAAGAGTTAGTGCATCATTTACATTCCATTAATTCCCCTATTTATTGTCTTTTACATCAAAACATTCACTAATGTTTTATCAAATTCATTGAATCTTGTGTAGATAGATTTTAGGATGATGAGGAACAACACACCTATGTGCTTCTAGAAAACAAATTAATTGGTGATTGAAATTCCTCCACCAAAATTTTTTAGGAGTCTAAAATTTCCAATATTAAACAACACATGGGATCCAAAACAACATCTAACACTCAATGTGTACCATTATTATCACATTTTAGTAACCATCTGACAATAAAAAAACAATAAATCCTAGATCATTTTTGTAACCAAACAAGGGCCATCTATCTTGTGGTATAACTGTTTTTCATATTAGTCGATCACTTGGTGGTAAGATCTATATAATTAGTTTCCATTTAATTTTAGATTACTCATTCAAATAAAAAGATCATCCAAATATTAAAAAATAATAAACGGGGTCATGATAGGGTCTTAGATTTCATTTCTCGATTGGAAGTGTTGAACTACTCCGTGATCCTCCTATTACCACATGAAGAATTGATTTATCTTTTACATAGAGAACCTCCAATGAAATTTTAAAATGATACTCATCTGAATGATATATAAAAATAGGATTTAGTATCACAACATAATTAGTCATATAATGGAAGATTACATACATTTGATTAATCCCAAGTCCCAAATGCCTCCATTAGTCCCACGAAAAAGAGTAGTAAAAGATGAGACTACTTGTGACACACTTCTGAAAAAATCCTCCCCAAAATAAGCTCCAAAAAAAATTCTATATCAGGTGTCACCCCCTAGGCATCAGAAAGAATTCCCTCATTTCCAGGATGAGCAGAGGCAATACTGGAAGAATCAATTCGAATAGAAAATGAATAAATTTTACTATTTTTGAGAAGAGCATGTATGAGGCTATTTCATAACAACTATGGATAATTAATTATTCATAATAATAAATCCCATCAAACCAAAACATGTCAGTCATGATGACTACATTGATTATTTAATCATCTATTATACATGGGATTACATCATTCAATATCATATTATTTTCAAATACATCCTATAAAAAATGGTAGTCACCGGACAAGGAATGTTTGGGAAGCCACCATCATAAGTACCATATGTTTATACTATATCTCTTAAGGAAGGAGGTGAATTTCAAGATGTTAGTATAAAAATAGTGAAGAAGATTTGTTATTGGATGATTCAAAATAAAATCAACCAAACTATTTATATCCTCCAAGAACACTGGATATAATCAACTATTCTCCCAGCCTCTTCTTCCATGACACAATGAAGTCTGTCAACAAAACAATCATCCAGAATCTAGTACATATAAGAAGAAATATATCAAAAAGGATGGAGAGAAAAAACCAGTATCTGAACCTATACCTGGTAAAATATTATCTTTTAATATTGCACAGATTATGCCTATAGTCTCAAAACAATGGTCGTCACATTTTCAAACGTCATCACCAAAAGTGATCTTCCATATTGAACCCCTATGTGATGAGGAGATGATCTTTGTCTCCATTAATGTAATTATTCTAATGGATCCAATATCAAATGTTGAGTTAGGATATGAACTCATGTTCCCCATACCTGATTGTGGTACTTGAGGGAGAGGAAACCAAACCCGATGCTATAGAGGAAGATATAGTATTTATAGAAACTATAATTATCTCCAATTCACTACATTGAATGACTATAATAGGAAAACCCATGGAAAATCCCTTTAGTGTGTCCAATAAGAATAGTTAGATCCCCTTGCACATGTAAAAATCATTATGAAAAAATCACTCTAGAAAATTAAATAGAGGGGGTAAATCTTCCAAATCAGCTATGGGTCAGGCATTCCTTTTTGGTCCAACACACTAATAATTAGAGTACCTCAAATTCCTGTTTTGGGAAGAGATTCATCCACATCAAGTGTTGCAGCCCCTAAAGCACCGATGAAATAGAATCCCCATGTTCAAAAATGCTGAAATTCATCCTATAATTATGATATCTTGATGAAATTAGCTCTGATAGCAGCTACGGTATCAGTCCTAGACTCTGTATGTTTATCGAATTACATATGGAATGTACTCATAGTGGATTTCCTAATATGAAAATATTTCAAAGATAATTTTCAATTGGTGATGTATATCAAATGAAAACCCATCCTATAGACTTTCATGTGGTTATATACTTTATGGATCATGAATGATATTTCATTATATAGTGAAACATCAAACCCCTGTACGTGTTTGGAAGGATAAATGGTGTTGATGTTCGATACACCTTCATTGAAAATGGCTCAAGAGTTAGTCTCCTTCAAGGATAGAAACTTTACTAGTTGGGATGTAACCTGGAGAACTTTTCTAATTCATATATAACACTAAATGGTTATAAAAAAGTGAGAAATATCTCATGGGACAAATAAACGATAGGGCCAATTTTTTAAATCTTATGTCAAACACAAAAATTTTGGGTTTTCTATATGATACCAACATCAATGTGTTTCTAGGAAGGCATCAGTTTCCCCCAACATGAAGAGATCCACTCATCATACCATTAATGAATCAAATAAATCATTTAATGAAAACTTTAGATGTTTCATGTTGTTTATGTCACATTAAAAACCATTTTAACGCATTATATTGATGTATGATTCTATTAGACAAAACAGAAAAAATCCATTATTGACAGTTTTGCTGGGGTTATGGATCTTAATAGCATATAAACAATCCCATCCAACCCATTAGGAAAATTTGGTGAAGGCTACATGGTGACCATATATTATTTTTATAACATGCAACCTAATTTAGATTTTTTCTTGACAAATGTCATGATAGAAGACATGACAACTGAGTTCAATAGTGTTGAAAATTATATTAACTCTATAGAAAATGGTAAAATCCTAGATTTGATTTCCTTTATTCCATATTCTGAGCTATAAAAAAGTCATTTCACACAAGCTGAGTCAAAATAGGTTTTTATAACAAAGAGGAACCTAAAGATACTCCTTATATTCTTCTCATGTATCTCTAAGACATCAAAAAGACCCCACATTTTTTGTTGTTTTAGAAGAAGTAACTTCATATTATAAATGACATAATATGACCCCTCTCCAAACTATGTTGAATATTTTTCACCCTCTTATCCCCTAAGTGTAAAACAAAAGAGTTGAAGGAAAATTAAATGGAGCTAAACTGTAAAATAGAAGAGCGGGAGGAAAATTAAATCGACGAAGAAGAGGGGGAGGATGAATACCTCAGAGATGCCCCTCAATTATTTGATGAAGGTGTATTTACTACCGGTGATGAAATAAATGAGATAAATTAGGGAATAAAAGAGGTACCACGATATAATTTGATTAGTTTATCAACATATTCTAAAGAACAAGAGGTATATACCAATTTTATAAAAGAACACCACATCATATTTTCCTATTACTGCAAAAAAAATGCTTGCTCTTGATCATGAGGTGGCCACCCAAATCCTAAGACTGCTAAATGGCCGATGGTTCTATACGAACTAAGCCAGAATGAAACATATTTCTCCTGCTACAAAAATAAAAGATGATGATGACAAGATCATCAAGGATTACACCATTCTGGAATTATAATACTAAAAAATGGGGGGCCGATATCGACCCCATCTAAAATAAGAATTAGAAAATTAGAGACTTTGTCACTTTTATAGAACTCAACCATAATTTTAGAAATAATGATATCCCAACCCTGATAATATATCTATTTGTCAATGCAATGGAAAAATATCAAGTTGTCTCTATCATAGAAGATTATTAGGTGTACAAAAAACTCTGAATGGATAGAGAAGATAACTAATCTATTGCATTCAATTCCCATAGGGTGTGTTTATCTATTAGGATATTCTGTTTGGATTAAATAATGTCAGTGATATATACCATTGTTCCAATCATTGCATCATCAAACCCTTCGTAGTGATGTTTGTTGAATTATATGTTGGTGATTCAGTGGTTAAATATTTATAGGGTTTTGACTATTTAGATGATCACAAGACCATCGGAAACAAATAGTTAAAATAATGATTTAAAATGAATTCTTTGGAGTGTGATTTTCTAATTACCTTAGGGAAATTTTGTGGCTTTAAAATACGCTATCTAGGTATCAAATTTGGTCCCAAGAAGTTGATGTCTATCCTTAGCATGTCACCTCAAAAGATCCTTAAATAATTGATAAGAAATTATGGACACATTGATTACATTTAGTTATTTATAGCTAACCTAGACGTAAATTGTCTACCCTCCATCAAGATGGTAAATATGGGTATTATATATTAGGGGGCTGATAACTGTTAGGAAACATTTGATAGTCTCATCAAATTACCCCTTGATCCCACCAGTATTAATTCCTCACAATGAAGGATGATAAATTTTTCTATATGATAAACCCCAATAAAATTTAATGTGTTCCTTCATCCAAAAATAAAATGATATTTGGGATTGAAGAAAGTCATTATTACCTACGTGGAACCATGATCATTGCTAAGACTTATTATTTAGATATGGAGAAGTGTGTTTAAACACTAATCATTATAGTCTAAAAATAGGGGTATTGCCTTCTGCATCACGAGGTCGTTATGGTATCTCTTAGTAACCCATTGAAATACATTTTATTTCATCTGATGTTTATCGGGACTCTAACACTATTGGCGGTGATTCTGAAATAGATTGAAATTAATTTGTTGATCAAAAGGAAATAAAAGGATAGGGATTAGTGTAAATCAATATAGAACACCTCTATGTAGAAATCATGTCACTTGATACTGAAATTATTGATAAATAGATATATCTATACAAGATGTCCCATAGTATAGGGAGATGTATTTTGATGGGGCATATAGAATCCCAAATAAAGTGGGATAAAAGAACTGTATGTCAAGTAAGATGGGTTAAAAGTCAAGTTCATTTACCCTATAAAGGTAGTCCTAATTTATTCCATTATACTGTCAGAATGGTGCATGACCAATAATGAAGAATATCATGTTCTTTTTGTAAGGATTGAAATTTCACTTCAGGTGAAATTAAATCATACGAAGATAATGGGAAATTTAGAACTATTAATCAAGAAGATTAATGGGGATTATAACCATAAAAAAGAAGAGATAATCCCCATTCTAGATTGTTTTCTAGTAATAAAGAATGAATTCCATTTGGAATAGACATTAAATCACATTTTTAAATCCCAATATTCCCTAGCCGGTGGATTAGAAAATGAATCAATTAATCTGGACTATATAGATTGAGATGAAATGATCATCATAATTTCTTTTCGAGGGATAGTGTCACCTTATGTTCAAATCAAAATAAAATATATTGATGAAGTTAGTCTCATCCGTAAAAAGTATGCTCTTACCACATGGTGGATGATACTCATTATGGAATATCTTCAAGATGGATTCCTTATATTAGATAGAGATCGAAGGAGAAAATACAAAGACATGAATAAAAAATTGTTTTATACAATGAAACAAATATTCAATATCCTCTATGTTTGGGGCCATGATGGGGTCTTTATGAGGGTCATTGATGGAGAATAAATATTTACTTATATTAAATAATTGCACACTGAAACCTATAATTCCAACCTTTTAGAGTTCAATCCTTCCCATAAAATCCATGTTTTTTTCTACTATTGTACCACTATAATACTGGATTTCACAAACATGTCCAAAAACTATCATTCTTTCAAGTTCATGTCAATGTCATTCATAATACTCATGAGTCTCTATATACATTCAAATAATTCATGATATTTTCTAATTAGGGAATAGAAATTATTGGATCATATGCTCTTGCCACAACCAGGATGTTCAATAACATTCTCACTACAACCAAATTCTTCTCCATGTGGGATAAATCCATACCACTCAATGTTTTTGGGTTAATAAATATAATCTACTACGTGAATTAAAATATCATTACCAGTGTTTGTTTCCCTTATACGATACTGATAGATAATGGTAGGATTTTTTATTTTTTAATGTTATAGAAGCTATTCCTGAAAACTACAATCAAATCTAACCATTCAACATAATATCATGAAATAGAAAATATATAGATAGTGATTTTCAACAAGACAATATATATTAAAATTAAAAATATGATAATCAATGATATAAAGGACTCTCTAAATAATCTTCTACATCCCTTGTGGTATTATTGGTCCATGAAATTAACCTCTATAAAAGTGACCCTGTACTCAATGGTATATAATAATGAAGATATATTGGGCATTGAAGATCATGTTCTCTTACTATATATTTTCATTTGTGACCATCTATCCATATATGATCAATCCCAGTAATGGATGGATGAATTGGAGCAGTTGGACAATAAATTGATGTATAACTTGTATCAATTGGAATTCACCGAAAACCGTATTGTATGAATATGTTAAAAATGGCGTCCCCTAGTCATTTCTGGATGTAAAAATGTTTTTAGTCATTAGGAATTTAATAATAACCATAAATAAACCTCCAATGATGGATCCAAATTCGGAGGAAACATATCTTATACATAATTTTTACTCCAATAAAGATTATTATTTGATATTTTTTAATGGAGAGCACATTACAGCCTCTTCCAATGAATGATTCCTGGAGAAATATTTCATGTAATTACATGGTTGATTTCATAATCACATTATGATAAATTTCAACTTACCTATTACATTATGCAAGAAGGTATATTGTGTGACACCGCATTTTTGTTGTACAACGTTAAACTACACAACATTATATCTTCCTCACTATATAGGATATCTCCCCGAACATTAGTAATCATCCATATCATTCTCAAGAACTACATATGGAATTATTTATTCTATCAAAGGACACATACTAATCAATAGACCTATTAAATTAGGACCATCCACTAATTTAACCCCATTAATAAGATTTATTTCACCAGTATTTGTAAACAATGCATCTTTTCATGTTGTTTTTTTGGTTTCTTACAGGTTTGTAATATCATCATTACCCTAACATTAAGGCACCATCATCCTTGTGAAAAGATGATAAATTTTATGACCCCACATCATTGATTTAAGATGATAAAATTCACAACAATATATCATTCGAATTTTATGATGTTTAACTACATATCCAAAATCCTGAGCACATAATGTTTATCTTTAGTTGTTCCTTATTTAATAAACATTGGAGGAATCATGTCACAAACATGAGGTCATAGTGTCCTCATCCTAGAGTAAAATGAATCTAGAATCATTCTATTACAATTTTTTTTATATGAAATATGTGTGTTTTAATTCCTACCATCATAGGATACAACGTGAATCTTGAACCTCCAATTCAGGGTCTAGCCATAAAAAATACTCCCTTCCTACTTATGGGAAAGTCCTATGTGCGGATAATTTTAGGAAATAATGTGGACATATTCTAAAAAAATGGTATATATAGTGATAACTAAACCATATGTTCTAACTTGAGCCACAAAATAAGGAAAATGAATATCCATAGCATACAAAAAAACTATTCTAGGAACACCAACGTACTTTATTTCATCTACAGGACTGATATATGTAATATTACACTATTTTCACATGATTTAGATTTTTTAAAGGATATCGGTTTTCAAAAACTATATGTGGATTAATTCACATAATCATGTAATATATAGTGAGGTTTGGGACCCTTACCCTAGATCCATCCCAATTCTCTACGTGTAATGATACATTTTAACTCCACATCCTAAAAATGGCCCTCATACAATATGTATTGTCTTTTTTCTTGGTTAATGTGTCTCCATGTCCCTCTTTTGATTCATATTCATCATTTTTAACCACACATTCTCTTTTAGGAAATTTTCACCACATCGTGAAAAATTATATGCAATGATAAATTGTAACATTACCCAGTAGAGAACTTAGGATACCTCGTTCAACTATATATGATAGGAGTAAATAAAAATAATCCGCAATACATAATGATAAATGGTATATTTAACCCATTAAGTAAATGTAGGAGGCCTCATAAAAACCATGGAATTCCTCAATGTTGTAGCCAGAGAGGACAACCCCATTTCCAACATCAGTTTTATACCATGCCATATTTAGAAAACTATATAGGGAATGAATCTTATTGTTAATATATATATAGTGATGATCGGATATTAAAACCTATAAACATCAACAAAAAAAATAAAAATGAACCCCTCTATATGTATGGGTTAGGCATAAACAGGGATCCATTTCTCATAACTAGTTGTGGCCAGATTATATCTTTAACTAGATACAAATTATGCCTTGATATTATATCATGGTCAAACCACCAAAAAAATCCCATATTTTTCATTTTTTCCATCAGGGTTTTTGAATAAACCATTTACCCAACATGATTATCATACTGAGCATGAATCACATGGGATTAATTGATTTGGTAAAAGATTTCATGCATGATAAATGAATATAAATTCCTATTAGTGTTACTATGATTTTGGTTGCAATACCATAATAGTCACAACATATTTCCTAACAACATGATGTTAAATAGAACAGTTGATAGATGTCCAAGAACTATGTCTATCTTTATTTCTTCCATTAAAGGATACATAGTATCACCCATGCCAAAAATTCTGGGGCCAACTACAAAACATCCATTTCAAATTGAGGAAATCACAACCTTACTACATGATAGTAACTAGCAAGGCTAATGTCCTCATCACATGAGACTAAAGATCATTATTTGGAATAATTATGTGTGTCTTGATTCTTATTACAATGAGATATGTAGTGACCTAAAGATCTAATGTCCTAGTCCAAGAAAAGGGGTCACCAAAAAAATTCATTTATATCTAATAAATGAGTCATATCTACGTAGGTAACCTCACACTCCATGGACTATATCAGTCTTAACGACTCTTATGTACTGAGATACATTCCTTCCACTTATCATTCTATATGTCCTTGTAAATTTCATATCATCAAAATCATTACTTATCCACTAATAATTGGGAAGTTTAGCTTCTTGAGGAATAATTTGTTTGACTATGAAAAATACACCCCACTTGGACTTGTGTAAATTTCATACAAAAATTTCCTATCATCCAAAGGTAAATTCATCCATAGATGAGGTCTATTCAATATCTGTAAGCCCAAATTTTATTATTTGTCCCATATCATTTCTCTTAATCTGTGAACCCCAATCATCATGGGTTTACATTTTACCTCTTCATAGCCAAGGTATTTCAAAACATCTTAGCCTAAGAAGCCTTCAAACCCATTCTATACATGATATATGTTCATATCCATATGATATAAAACTATAACCCCCATATGTCCCTAGTCACATTAAGTTAAACTATATGAATATTCCTTCAATATATTAAACTAAAATTTAGTCTTACCTTATGTACGAAGCATATGATACCATGAGAAACCATCTCCAGTTGTCTCTTATTAAAAACTTTATATGCATCTTATTTTGTGATTACCCAAATTACCAAAGAGAATGACTAGAGCTTAAAACCATGTTTTTGATATAAATTCACCTTACATACTTTCATCATGATGTTAAACTATAGGGATGATTTCCTCAACGCATGAAACTAAACTCTATAATTCCCAAAAACTATGTAGGTCTTGATTAATTTTATCAAAGAATATTTAATGAATATTTTATAACTAATTATAGGTTCTATAACAACATAAAAATATCCCCATTACCTATTTATGGATAAGACATATGCAAGAAAGTTTCACATCAAAGCTATGTATGGGCTGACTCTCACTTTAAAAAGATACATAGTGACACTCAAATCCAGTATCCCAATCTGGCCACAAAAAAATCCTCCACTCTTCTATGTATAATTCAAATATTCATTACAGGGTCCATTATAGGTTTTCACCCCATTTGGGAGCCCGTTTTCAAAACAGAAATCCCTTCCCTTGCATAATAGATTTATTAATGAGGGATTAAACTCTAGCAATATGGACAACTTGATTCTCAATTTAATGTGATACGTAGTGACTACCCTACACTATGGGTCATTCCCATCGTTACAAAATAAATGAAAATCACCCTTTTCTATGTATGATTCATACCTACATATCAGTTTCCCACATTTATAAGTTTATCATTGAAAAATAAATGTCCCTTCTTACATATATGATAGAATGATACTGGGAACATCACACTCTTTGGCCAATATCGTTTTGAATTCTTCATACGTACTCAAAATATTCTTTCAAAAAATCATACTACCTGTTATGGTAAAATTTGGATCTCCATAATTTTTACTCGGACATCAGTAATAGGTATGTTTAGTTTTGCGGTGACACCACTATTTAACTATTCAAAATAAAAAAAAAATGGATTTATATAAATCATTTATAGAAAATTCATATCAATAAGAGGAAAATTCATCCAAATGAGAGGACTAATATATCTTTATAATAGCTAATGAATTATTTATATAATATCAATTTTTGTAATCTACGAACTCCCTTCAACTTCGATTACATTGTCCCTCTTTATATCCATGAAATATTTGAACATCTTGCCCTGATGAACCTTCCACTGATTATATTAATGAAATACGGTCCTACCCATATATCCTAACACTATAAGACCACATGTCATCTTATTCACATGACATTATAATGCCTTATATCTTATTTAGAACTTGATATTAGAATATATTCACACCATATGTACCAAGCATAATATTCCATAATAAATCATCTCCCAAATACTCTTAACCCAAACATAAGATTTTACATGTAAGTTGATTCCCCTAATTCCCAAATAGTATATATAGGTCTAGGAACCTTTTTTATACAAAAATTACCTTATATCCTTACACAATGACATTAAACTGCATAGAAGGCTTCCTCATCTCATGAAACTAAAATATATGATTCCTAAGAACTACACATGTCATGATTCTTATTATCATATCATATATAGTGA
This sequence comes from Viscum album, assembly GCA_963277665.1. Lineage (NCBI taxonomy): Eukaryota > Viridiplantae > Streptophyta > Magnoliopsida > Santalales > Viscaceae > Viscum > Viscum album. The sequence goes on along the minus strand of OY728130.1, from coordinate 2,013,678,915 downwards.
AGAAAAAATCATAATATATGGGTTTATCCACATAATAAATTATTTCCCCTTCTCTGTTTATAAATCAAACATGTGAAGGAATGTTTCACTTTAGATATATGTATGGATTGATTCTTGTTTAAATGTGATATGTAGTGCTACTCTGATCCAATATCCCAACCTAATAACAACCAAAACGAATATCCACCTCTCCAATGTGTGTGAGTCAAATTTGTATAAGAGGTTCTAGTAATAGTTCCCATCCCATTTGTGAGTTCATATTAAAAGAATTCACTTTCCCAAAAAAAAATTTCAATGTGGTGAATCTTCTCGAGAAATATGTATGACATGATTTAAGATTTTAAAATATACATAAAAATGAATTGAACCTATATCGCAACCCCATTCATGGAAAACAATGAAAATAACCCTTTCATACATATGAGTTAGACCTTCATGGTGAAAATATTCATCAATATTCTGTGATAATTTTTGTATCAAATCCCACTACAATATTCAAGAACATTCCTTATAAAAACCAAACATTGCACTTGGGGATGTCATAATCTCTATAATCATTCTCTAGCCACCAATAATGGATTATCTGTGTTATGGGGAAAGCTTTTTTTGACTATATATTGATACACCGTAGTTGTATTTTCATAAATCTCCAATAAGGAAACCAAATGATTGTTTTTATTCAAGACAAACATCTAATATCTCTATAATCCCCAACTATGATTTAATCATATGTCACGCCTCAGATTAAAAATACTCCAGATTTTAGTTTCTAATTTTCCACATTTGTCAATGAATGTGGTGGAATTGTAATGAATATATGACAATGAAAATGAGAAGTTTTTTTATCTTTTTATCAAAGCATAGTGACAAAAGACCATAGGCCTCAAAAGTCATTCTTATTGGACGCTAGACTATATGGATTATATCCAAGTCACATGAAATTAATCTATGTCATGCCTCAAACTCATTTACACAAGAAACATTCCAGTTGAAATGGTTTTCTATTTCTTGACTAGTGCATATATAGTAGACCTTTTCATTCTCAATCATCTTCTAATGACCAACCACCCTTTATTTTCATGATAAAAATGATCTATAAAAATTAAACAGCCATCCTTAATTGAGGGTATCATTCTTATGGACACTTTTTTTTATTAGTCATAATACAAACACATTGGATTTTCATAAATCCCCCATAAAAGGGAAGGGGCCTTTCAACCAAAGAATATTTATTGTATAATATATGCCACATATGTATCTCTATGCTTCTAGTACATCAAGTTGGAGGCCACATTTTAAGAATGCTATGAAGATACTCCTTGTGTATTGCTTCTACACAATTCATCTGGTCTGGATATCATTACATAAAAATCCCCTTCATATGTATAAGAAATATTGGGATATTCCTGACCCAAAATATCAGAAGAGGTCATCACCTTATAAGTCATAGTCAAAGTTGTTCATACTAAACATTAATCCAATTAGTACCATATTATATACACTATAATGATTATCAAAATATGGATAGTACCCCCCCAAACTGATATCCCACAATGGGAACCATCTATAAAAGTCGATTCGTAGCTCACTAGGAATGCACTAAACATGGTTTAGACAGAAAATGAGCAATGAAAAGGAAAATTCAGAAAATATTTTTGGTTGAAAACCCAAAAATATTGGCCTAATTTGAGGTAAAGTCATTTCGTTAATGACTGTACTAAAGTGGAACAATTAAAAAAACTAGTAGACAAAGAATAGATAAAATGTTTTAAGGGTTATCCATTAACCTTATAAATAGTCATACTATGCTCACATGGTCCCTTGGATCTGGAAACAATTAGATAATTTTATTATATTGCATCCAAATATGATGACCCTAGTGTTATAGTGATAGTAATTATTATTTGACCATTTAATGAGAAGTGCTCTAGAGAAGATTGATTTATCATTGACTATCGTGGGTATGCAAACTACAAATGAAATCCAAATGGGATGAACATCTTCACCAGAACTACATCCTATTCCTCATGATCTGACCCCATTTCAATGGGGGAATTTACTAGGTTTCAAGGAAACATCATTCTACGAAAAAAAAATTATATGAAATTTCAAAAGGAAAAAAATATACATGATTAATTGATTACAAATGTGTTAGAAAGATAATTCAAAAAGGGAGAAAGGTGGAGTTCCGTATATAAAAAATCTCTATATGGAATTTAAAGTGTTTTTTTCTATCACTAAAAAATGAAACCATAAAATTTTGGGGGATTGTTTATTGATTTATATTATTGAAAAATGACCATCCCCATAAATGAGAAGTCATTTTCTAGAAAATATGTTGTATTTTCACCCAAAAAAGAAATTGTTTATGGTTTGGGAGGTCTTTATCCAGCTTCCACAAGTGAATTCCTTGTGGACTGTTATAGATAACCATCAATACATGTTTTTAGATACACATTTGTTATATAAAATTAACTTGGGTGATTCTAGGAGTTTAGTTTTAAAGGTATATGAAAAATGGATAAAAATACAATGATAGGAGTCTGAGTCTTGGATTCCTAGTATATAAACCTTCCACATAACATTAAATTAGACAAGGGATTCACTGAGACATATGTAGCCCAAAAAAACCTCTATGTATACCATTGCACAAAACATATGTTTAGGACCCATTTTTTGTTCAACTCAATAATTAGTAAAAATATATGTGGAAGGATTACTTCTCAACATTGTAAAACACTATGCCGAAGGAACTAGAGTTAGTATATGAAGATTCTACAAAGACCAAACACATGAATTCATATAAATTCACTACGGATATCAACCCCATATCCCCTTATAAAAATAATTTATTTATGAAACTCATGCCCACAAAGAAAAATTATATTTATAGGGTCTCATTCCCATATACCAACAGACTATATATAATGGGACATCCTTAGCGTGTTCTTGTTTCTATCTCTCACCAATCCCCTCTAGAATTCAATTGGGTCCCCTTATGGCCCCTCCATGAACTCCCCTATTTTATGTCTTCATAAACCATTCTTATACAAATATATAATCCATAAGTGGTCCCCATTATTATGCATCGGGACATAGACTGCCCTAAAACCAACAGATATGTGTGATTAGATCATTGGGCACACTAATATGTCCTATCAAGCTTACAGGCACATGATAAATGATGCCTATTGATAATATACTTAATAAAGGTGATCCATAGAATGTTATTGAGAATAAATTCCCATTTCAATGAGGTATATAGACAAGGAGGTTCTCTCTTGGACCACCTCATTTCATGGATTGATGAGAACCACAAACCATTCCCTTCAATAAGGGCCAATACTGGATTCTTCTAACAATTTCTATAAATCCATGAGCATGTAATCCCTCCAAGAATAGTCAAAAAATCGTGTATTCTATAGGTTTCATAATTTATCCTCTTCTCATATTAGGTCATATACAATGTCACGACCCGCCCTCGGGGTCCGTGTCGTGACTACCCCAAGCCCGCCTTCCATAGGCCAGGGGCTGGCGACTAGCACCAAGGCGTAAATCCCGGTAAAAAGGGAAGGCATTGCCTTTGTAAGTAAACAATCACCACAGAGTAAGCAAGCGGAAAGTAAACACTAAGTAAAAGCAGAGTACAACTGAAAGTGCGGAAAAGTAAATGGGCCAGTATACAAACCCAAACTGAAAGTAAAGTACAACTCAAAAGGGAAAACAGCAACTGAAAAGTAAAAGCAGCTACACCGAGCTGTCCACTGGATATCCCACCTGAAGGGTGGGTACAGATAGCTCCACTGCTCCACGGGTCCCGCCGTCCGCTCCGAGCACGTCCCGCCCAGTGGTCCACCTCCAGGTACCGTCCTGCTCTGCAAGCCTCAGCTAAGATCAATGTTGTCCGTCGTCTGCAACCAACACAACGTAGTGCGGGAAAAGCCCGTGCAGGGGTGAGTATAAGCTACTCAGTAGGGACCCCGAGACCCCTGAAGGTCTCTCAAAATCCACAAAGGATAAACCACGAAGAAAGGTACCATCACGAAGTAACAACCGACACTGCTTAGGTATATGCCCATACATATACCTAAGTCATCAATTTCAAATACGCTCCAACCACCGAGCCCAAGTACAACTCAGTCCACACAGGAAAGTAAACGTATTCCACACAGGAAAGAAAAACGTAATCCACACAGGATAGCACAACACAATCCACACAGGAAAGCAACAGGATTCAGCTCACTCAGGATTTTCATTATCAAAACGTAACTACTGAAGAGCCCCATCTCTGAAGTGTACAGTGTCCTGTCACGACTCTGAGATACTGCTCTCTAACCTAAGGCTGCTGAGGTACTCCTCCTGTCGAGTACCGCGGGTCTGCCGCCAACTACCGGGCGCTCCGTCCGCTGAGGGTCTGCTGCCAAATACCGGGCGCTCACCCAAATAGCCCACAGAGGTACTCCTCCAGTCGAGTACCGCAGGTCTGCTGCCAACTACCAGGCGCTCCGTCCGCCGTGGGTCTGCCGCCAAATATCGGGCGCTTCGTCCACTGGGCTAGTCGACTCACTCCAAGTCGAGTCGGTCGAGCAGTCTTTAGGTCTCAGCCGGCTACACGGTCTCCGTACTCCGTACGCTCGTCTCCAGTATCGCGGGTCTGCCGCTACAACCAAGCGCACCACCTCTATCGAGTAAAACAGAAGATTCAGCTCACACAGGTATACTTCTTCGGATGACGATAAAGATGATCACTGAACCATCTAAGTCGTCGGACCCACGAAGGATCGATAGGTACTAACCCCCGCAGTGACCTACACAGGATCGGACCCACACAGGATCGGGCCCACGGAGGACCTGTAGCACTGATCCACGTAGGATCGCGGAGTGCAGTAGTCGTCGCAGTCCACTGCGGATCTCTGCACAGTCGTCGTCGCAGTCCACTGAGGATCTCTGCATGGTCGTCGTCGGAGTCCACGGAGGATCTCTGCACAATCGTCGCTGTCGGAGAAGCAGTCGCAGCCAGCACTAGGGTTCCCGCACATAGCAAGCTCGTTCGGAGGGTCCGCTCCACGAGCCGAGAGGCTGATACATCAACTGTCACAAAGTCTAGAGTTCATGTATCCAAAAGTTCCGTATCGTCAACAGGAACTCAACGCAACAGACGGCGCGTCGATCAGACGCCCGGTCTGAGAGTTATTGGCATTTTCGTCCCCGGGGCCCGGTTGGTTTTTAAGGCAAAACCAACCCGACCGTACTCCACCTGTGTCCAAACCTCGGGCGGAGCATGCCAAAAGAACAGTCTCAGTAATAGGAACACAACAAAGCTGACGGTACGTCAATCGAACGTTCGTAGCTCAAGATATGAGTGTTTCCGCTCCGAAGGCCCGGTTGGTTTCGTGAACGAACCAACCCTGCTGAACTCAAAGTGTTCCGAAACCTTGAGTGCGATACACCGAAACGACCGTCTCGATCCAAGGATCGCGTCCCGCAGACGGTTCGTCGATCGGAGGTCCGTGGCTCATGTTATGGCCAAAAGAACGAAACTGATTCGAAACGGGGGGGGGGGGGGTCCGGGTCCGGGCCGACCCGGCCCAACCCCCCCCCCCTGGGTCGGCCCGAACCGGGTCGACCCGACCCGGGTCCGACCCGGCCCGGCCGGCCGGCGGCGCGGCGGCCTTGCGGCGGCGGCACGGCAGCCTGGCGGCGCGGTGGCCTGGCGCCGCACGGAGGCAGCGCGCGGGGGGGACAAGGTGCCCCCGCTCCTTGGTTTGGCGGCGCGGCAATCAGCCGCGCCCCTTTTTTTGACAAACGCCCCCCCCCCCCTCGTGGGGGGCCTACTTGTGCGGAAACCGGGGGGCCGCCTGCCCCCCCTCAAGAAACCGCCACCCCCCCCCAATTAAATGGGGGGTTTTAAAGGGGTTGACCGGGGGAATTTATTCCCCCGGTCTTTGACCTTCCGGCCGGCCAGTTTTTCTCCAACGGGACCGGCAAGCCGGTCCACTTCCGGTCTCCGACGCCGGCGGCCCGGCGTGCCGCCGGTCTTTCCGTCTCGCCAAGGCCCGGAACCGGCCGTGGTGTTCATCGTCCGGCGCGGTGCGACGGCACCACGCCCCTCCACCGCGCCTTTGATTCCATTTGACGCGGTGCGACGGCGTCACGTTCTTGATGATCCTTCCACGGCGCGGCGCGACGGCGCCGCACAATTTAATCGGGCGAATATCCGCGTGGTGCGACGGCACCACGCCACCTTGATTCATCCGCAATATAAAACATCAAGAACGAAGGAGGGGGTTCGGCCGTGTTCATGCGGTCCGGCCCCCTCACGTTAAACAATAACACTTATTTAAAATCCTTACATTAGAAATGCAAGAACCACGAACAAGGATAAATAAATAAACAAATAACAACAACCCCTACCTTTAAAGATTGACGTCGCACGTCGGTTATCGCGGAGAAAGGCATCGCGGCGTCGGACGTAGATTCCGTGGACGTCGGGGTGCATCCGAGGAGGAAACGACGTCTCTTCACTTGTCGCTATGACGAAGAAGGGAGGTACGTTGTCATTGGCGATGATCACCACGGTCGGCGACTTCTCCCTTGTCGAGGAGGAAGATGAAGATGGAAGAACCTGGGATGCCGAGTCTCAAAGGTCGTGGGATCGATGTTCTTTGTCGGAGAAGAACCGTTCTTCACGTTCTTCGTCGAAGACGAAGAAGATCTTCAAGTCTCTCAATGATTCTCCCAATCCTCTCATGTAACAAAGCAACTAACCCAAAAATAAATTAAGCTTACTCTTAATTTATTAACACAACCCAACCTTTGAAATTCAAGAGTTTGAATTTCAAAAACTCAAAAAATTAAACTCACTTATTTATTATACATGAGTTGTATAATTAAATAAATGTTAAGTTGACAATCCTTTAAGAGGGAGAGAGGGGAGTTAGGGAATTTGAAAAGGTGGGGCTCGTGTGGGCCCCTCCTCACCTTAATCCTCTCTTAGGTAGTTAAACCACCCAACTTCCAAAAAAAGATTATAACCACTTTTAAGATATAAAATAAATATTGTATAACAAATTTATTTTACTCTTCATTTCATCCAGAAAATTAAACATCTCTTCCTAGGAATACGCAACTTCGGAAAAGGTCCCCTTAAGAGAATATCGGCGCTGCGAATTCATCGGTGCCCTCGGATTTCAATTCCGAGTACCGGATCAAATGTTAGAAATTCCCGCTCGTTCGTTCACTGAACGTACCCGAGCCAAACTTCGGAAATTGATTCTGGGCACTCCGGGCCTCGAAATCAGGTGCCGTCAGAAACCGCGCTCTTGTAAAATTCCAAAGAAAATTAAGAGAAAAAAAAATTCCCTTGAATTTTACGGGTCTTTACATTACTCCCACCTCAGGGATTTACGTCCCCGTAAAGATACATCAAAAACTAGGGAAACAAATGAGGGTACTGAGCATGCATCTGAGCCTCCCGCTCCCATGTGCTCTCCTGGAGATTCCCGTGCTGCCATCTGATGCGCACAAGAGGAATCGATCACCCACGCAGGACCCGCTCTTGTCGATCCTCTATCTCCACCGGGACCTCCGTAAAAGTCGCCCCATCGTCAACGTCAAGCTCCCCATGGTCAATGATGTGCATCGGGTCGTGCACGTATCTCCTCAGCTGGGATACGTGGAAGACGTCATGCACCCGGTGCAACTGAGGTGGCAGAGCCAGGCGATAAGCCACCTCGCCAACCCTACTGAGGACCTGGAAGGGTCCGATAAAGCGCGGAGATAACTTTCCGCCTCGGCCAAATCTCCGAATACCATGTCGAGGTGAGACCCGCAAGAAGACGTGGTCGCCATCCTCGAACTCTAGTGGCCTCTGCCTCCTGTCAGCGTATGACTTCTGCCGGCTCTGTGCTGTCCTCATCCTCTCCTGGATGACCGGGACCTTCTCTGTCATGGCCTGGACCATCTCCGGTCCCACCAGAGCTGCAAGATTTCTTCTTTGCCGATAAGAGAAATCTGGTCCCATCCCCTGGATGAACCACATTCTTTGCCCAATACAGTCAATCCTAACATGGATGATACTAATCCATACCAAGGATGACGTCGTAAGGCCTCGACGCTACTACTAAGAGATTCAACCGTTACTCTCGCCTCCAAGGGTTGAGTCACACTGTCAGCATCAGTGTGTGGTAACTGGGTCTCCTCCAGTAGATGTCTCACAAGTGAGGGTCAAGTCAACAGCCAAAACTGGAACCTCTTAGTAACATCACGAAAGAGGACAGGAATGAAAATATCACAAAGGTATGAATTTTTTTATTATTGCAGCTCATAATACAAGACGCTACACAAAATCAACAAGGAACCAGAAGTACAAAGGACGTATCCACTAGTTCTGCTCCTGTCCATCAGCTCCCAGAGCTCCATGATCGAAGGCCTCGGCTGCCTGAAGCTGAGCTCTCGCATGTTCACCTACTCCCTGTGGTCGGGGTGGACCTCCTGGTGGTGGTGGTGGAAGAGCCTCAAAGCGTCGCCCACCACCGACTACTCGTCCAGCTCCTCTGCCTCGTACGCCTCCTCCCTGCGGACTGCCACGGTCAAACCTCTACCTCTGCCTGGGAGGTTCTTCACTTAACTGCTGATCATCAGCATGGCGGGTTGGACAGTCATGAGCCATGTGACCAATCCCGCAACAGGAGTAACACTGCCCACTCTCGGCACGCCTGGCTCTGACTCCACCCCGGCTTCCCCGCACAACTGAGCCTGAGTCGTGCAGTCGGCCACTGGTAGGTCTGGTCTGCTTGGAACCCTGAGTCATCCGTCGGCTACCTGTTGCCGAAGACTCCGCTATCTGCCGCCCTGCGGTGGGTCGCTGCACTGGTGTAGACTCAGCAAGGAAGCTCTCAATCAGAAGGGCCCGCTCCAGTACTCCTGTCTGAGTCGGTATGCTGAGGGAGATCAGCGATGCCCTGATCTCGTGTCTCAAACCCTTCTCGAAGGTCCGGGCCCGGAAGAATGGGTCCGGTACCATGTCGGTCGAGTAACGCGAGAGATCAGTAAATCTCGCCGAGTACTGAGCGACTGTCATGCTGCCCTGCCGCATCTGAAGAAGCTCCTGGATACGCACCGCACGAAGGGTGGCTGGGATGAACTCCGAGCGGAAGAGGCTCTCAAAGTCCGTCCAGAGTAGAGATGCCTCATCGTGCACCTGGAGCATCAAGCTCCACCATCGTCCTGCTGCTGCGTGTAGTAGGCTCGCAGCGAGGATCACCATGAGGTCTGCTAGTGTCTTCACTAGCCTAAACACTCGTACCACTGCCTCCAGCCAGTCCTCTACTGCTTGGGGATCCGTCTCCCCGCGAAACCTTGGTGGTCGCTGGCGCTGAAACTCATGCAGTGCGCTGAGGCGACGTGCATCGTCAATGGCTGGCGTTGGAAGCATTGGGGGATCGGCGGGTAGTACTACCGCCGGTGCCACTGCTGACAAAGGGCCCTGCACCGATGCCTCGTCCCTCGGTGGGCTATCGTCACGCTCGACTCTCAGAACCCTAGCTGGCTGCCGTCATGGGGCCATCCTGAAAAGGAAACAGGTGCGCCACGGTCAGAACAGTATACCTGGTGAGCTGATTTAAGTAATCACAAAGAAAACATTGAAACACACACGCAATCAATGTTTTCGTGCATTAAGTCGGAAATCAGAAGGCAGGGTCCTGGTGTATGGATACGTCGGCCGCCACACCAACACTGGACTCTCAGGACTGATAACCACACTCAATACGCTAAACATTATTGCTTCACATAGAAAAGATCAGAGTTCGCGGTAGAACCGAACTCCTCTGATACCAATTTGTCACGACCCGCCCACGGGGTCCGTGCTGTGACTACCCCAAGCCTGCCTTCCATAGGCCAGGGGCTGGCGACTAGCACCAAGACGTAAATCCCGGTAAAAAGGGAAGGCATTGCCTTTGTAAGTAAACAAAGACCACAGAGTAAGCAAGCGGAAAGTAAACACTAAGTAAAATAAGAGTACAACTGAAAGTGTGGAAAAGTATATGGGCCAGTATACAAACCCAAACTGAAAGTAAAGTACAACTCGAAAGAGAAAACAGCAACTGAAAAGTAAAAGCCGCTACACCGAGCTGTCCACTGGATATCCCACCTGAAGGGTGGGTACAGATAGCTCCACTGCTCCACGGGTCCCGCCGTCCGCTCTGAGCACGTCCCGCCCAGTGGTCCACCTCCAGGTACCGTCCTGCTCTGCAAGCCTCAGCTAAGATCAACGTTGTCCGTCGTCTACAACCAACACAACGTAGTGCGGGCAAAGCCCGTGCAGGGGTGAGTATAAGATACTCAGTAGGGACCTCGAGACCCCTGAAGGTCTCTCAAAATCCACAAAGGATAAACCAAGAAGAATGGTACAAGCACGAAGTAACAACCGACACTGCTTAGGTATAAGCCCATACATATACCTAAGTCATCAATTTCAAATACGCTCCAACCTCCGAGCCCAAGTACAACTCAGTCCACACAGGAAAGTAAACGTATTCCACACAGGAAATCAAAACGTAATCCACACATGATAGCACAACACAATCCACACAGGAAAGCAACATGATTCATCTCACTCAGGATTTTCATTATCAAAACGTAACTACTGAAGAGCCCCATCTCTGAAGTGTACAGTGTCCTGTCACGACTCTGAGATACTGCTCTCTAACCTAAGGCTGCTGAGGTACTCCTCCTGTCGAGTACCGCGGGTCTGCCGCCAACTACCGGGCGCTCCGTCCGCTGAGGGTCTGCTGCCAAATACCGGGCGCTCACCCAAATAGCCCACAGAGGTACTCCTCCAGTCGAGTACCGCAGGTCTGCTGCCAACTACCAGGCGCTCCGTCCGCCGTGGGTCTGCCGCCAAATATCGGGCGCTCCGTCCACTGGGCTAGTCGACTCACTCCAAGTCGAGTCGGTCGAGCAGTCTATAGGTCTCAGCCGGCTACACGGTCTCCGTACTCCGTACGCTCGTCTCCAGTATCGCGGGTCTGCCGCTACAACCAAGCGCACCACCTCTATCGAGTAAAACAGAAGATTCAGATCACACAGATATACTTCTTCGGATGACGATAAAGATGATCACTAAACCATCTAAGTCGTCGGACCCACAAAGGATCGATATGTACTAACCCCCGCAGTGACCTACATAGGATCGGACCCACACAGGATCGGGCCCACGCATGACCTGTAGCACTGATCCACGTAGGATCGCTGAGTGCAGTAGTCGTCGCAGTCCACTGCGGATCTCTGCACAGTCGTCGCCGCAGTCCACTGAGGATCTCTGCATGGTCGTCGTCGGAGTCCACTGAGGATCTCTGCACAATCGTCGCTGTCGGAGAAGCAGTCGCAGCCAGCACTAGGGTTCCCGCACACAGCAAGCTCGTTCGGAGGGTCCGCTCCACAAGCCGAGAGGCTGATACATCAACTGTCACAAAGTCCAGAGTTGATTTATCCAAAAGTTCTGTATCGTCAACAGGAACTCAACGCAACAGACGGCGCGTCGATCGGACGCCCGGTCTGAGAGTTATTGGCATTTTCGTCCCCGTGGCCCGGTTGGTTTTTAAGGCAAAACCAACCCGACCGTACTCCACCTGCGTCCAAACCTCGGGCGGAGCATGCCAAAAGAACCGTCTCAGTAAGAGGAACACAACAAAGCTGACGGTACGTCAATCGGACGTCCGTAGCTCAAGATATGAGCGTTTCCGCTCCGAAGGCCCGGTTGGTTTTGTGAACGAACCAACCCGGCCGAACTCAAAGTGTTCCGAAACCATGAGTGCGATATACCGAAACGACCGCATCGATCCAAGTATCGTGTTGCTGCATATGGTTCATCGATCGGAGGTCCGTGGCTCAAGTTATGACCAAAAGACCGAAACTGATTCGAAACGGGGGGGTCCGGGTCCGGGCCAACCCGACCCGGGTCCGACCCGGCCCGGCCGGCCGGCGGCGCGGCGGCGCGGCGGCCTGGCGCCGCACGGAGGCAACACGTGGGGGGGACAAGGTCCCCCCGCTCCTTGGTTTGGCGGCGCGACAATCATCTGCGCCCCTTTTTTTTTGACAAACGCCCCCCCCCCTCGTGGGGGGCCTGCTTGTGCGGAAACCGGGGGGCCGCTTGCCCCCCCTCAAGAAATGGCCCACCCAATTAAATGGGGGGGGGGGTTTAAAGGGGTTGACCGGGGGAATTTATTCCCCCGGTCTTTGACCTTCCGGCCGGCCTCCTGGCCGGCCAGTTTTTCTCCAACGGGACCGGGAAGCCGGTCCACTTCCAGTCTCCGACGCTGGCGGCCCGGCGTGCCGCCGGTCTTTCCGTCTCGCCGTGGCCCGGAACCGGCCGCGGTGTTCATCGTCCGGCGCGGTGCGACGGCGTCAAGTTCTTGATGATCCTTCCACGGCGCGGCGCGACGGCGACGCGCAATTTAATCGGGCGAATATCCGCGTGGTGCGACGGCACCACGCCACCTTGATTCATCCGCAATATAAAACATCAGGAACGAAGGAGGGGGTTCGGCCGTGTTCATGCGGTCCGGCCCCCTCACGTTAAACAATAACACTTATTTAAAATCCTTATGTTAGTCATGCAAGAACCATGAACAAGGATAAATAAATAAACAAATAACAACAACCCCTACCTTGAAATATTGACGTCGCACGTCAGTTATCGCGGAGAAAGGCGTCGCGGCGTCGGACGTAGATTCCGTGGATGTCAGGGTGCGTCCGAGGAGGAAACGACGTCTCTTCACTTGTCTCTATGACGAAGAAGGGAGGTACGTTGTCGTTGGCGATGATCACCATGGTCGGCGACTTCTCCCTTGTCGAGGAGGAAGATGAAGACGGAAGAACCCGGGACGCCGAGTCTCGAAGGTCGTGGGATCGATGTTCTTTGTCGGAGAAGAACCATTCTTCACGTTCTTCGTCGAAGAAGAAGAAGATCTTCAAGTCTCTCAACGATTCTCCCAATCCTCTCAAGTAACAAATGAAATAACCCAAAAATAAATTAAGCTTACTCTTAATTTATTAACACAACCCAACCATTGAAATTCAAGAGTTTGAATTTCAAAAACTCAAAAAATTACACTCACTTATTTATTATACCTGAGTTGTATAATTAAATAAATGTTAAGTTGACAAGCCTTTAATAGGGAGAGAGGGGAGTTAGGGAATTTGAAAAGGAGGGGCTCGTGTGGGCCCCTCCTCACCTTAATCCTCTCTTAGGTAGTTAAACCACCCAACTTCCAAAAAAAGATTATAACCACTCTTAAGATATAAAATAAATATTGTATAACAAATTTATTTTACTCTTCATTTCATCCAGAAAATTAAACATCTCTTCCTAGGAAAACGCAACTTCGGAAAAGGTCCCCTTAAGAGAATATCGGCGCTGCAAGTTCATCGGTGCCCTCAGATTTCAATTCCGAGCACCGGATCAAAAGTTAGAAATTCCCGCTCGTTCGTTCACTGAACGTACCCGAGCCAAACTACGGAAATTGATTCCGGGCACTCCGGGCCTCGGAATCAGGTGCCGTCAGAAACCGCGCTCTTGTAAAATTCCAAAGAAAATTAAGAAAAAAAAAATTTCCCTTGAATTTTACGTGTCTTTACATACAAGGGTCGATGTGACTATCCTGGTTAGTAAAACAAGAGTGTAGTTGTTCAATTATACAATGTCTCTCTCCATTTGGTCTGAAGATAGGAATACAATGGAGGAGAAAAGATCCATAGACCTATATCTCTTTCTTTATTTCACTGGTACTTTTTCTCTACCACATATCGATAGATAAAATTTATTTAGTTCTTCTGATCTGCCACTTATTCTTGTTTCACACACCATGCCTGACTCAAATGGGTTTCGGTGTTGGTTGTAATCATGATGTATGTATAATTAGAACATTAAAATTGGAATCCCCTACTATTTATTCCCCAATCACAAATAATTAGGGGAATCCATCTATTTGTAACACCCATCCAAGACAATTAGAATCCATCTATTTGTATGCCCCAACCAAATCTCTAGTTCAATGTGAGTAGGTAATTTCCTCACGGATCTAGAAACATAGGCCTCCTCTTATGTGTAAGCCTTGAAACCAAATCACATCCAACCTAGACAGACATATTCAATACGAAAGCCATACATCTCTATCCTTATTGGGCTATATTTTCAATGAGATCATACACCACCTCATAGAACACACATCTCCCAAGAACTGTGGGCTTCCAGGATGTAAGTCCCACACAAAAAATTATCTAGGAACCATACACATAGGATATATTTCCACATAACCTTTAACTACATGTTTTTTTACATATTAAAAGACCTTATAAATTATAATTCTTCTCATTAAGTTGTACCAAACTAGGTTTTTTTATTCCTTTCATAAGGATATGTTGGAAACATATCTTATAGGATTGATCACAACATCAAAAAAGCTCACATCTCATTGGATGTAGATAAGTTTTAGGAAACCCAATTGTGAGGCTTAAAAATAGCTTCCTAATCCTAAATAAACATTGATTCCCTAATATATCCAGGAAATGACACCATTGATAAAGAAAAGAAAGATAAATAATGATTATTCTATATTTTTTACATGATTATAATTGATTTTTATCCCCAGGGAGAACCATGTGATACATGGGAATGAATATAGTATTCATTGATATATCTAAAATTTATAATAGCATCCCTGAATTAGAAATAATTACAAAAAAATTGTGTGGTTATTCTGACATCCCATCCACTCAAAAAATGATAGGTCTTATGTTTCAGTGGGAAAGTACCCGAACGAACTCCTTACATTAAAATGTAGATCAATGAGTTGTCATGGATATGAGAGTCGGTGGTTATTTTGGTTTCACTAACAAACCCAATTGGAAACTGTCCCATTGAATACAAGTGAAAAATTGAATGGTGATCCCGAGATGAATGATTGCGCAATATTCAAACCCCCATAATCATTCACACTCGACCAAACATGTCACAACCCATTTCATTGGAAGCATTGTGCAATGTAGAGGATGAATCTATTTTTGAATTATCATATTGAGAATGGTTATTCTTCCCTTATGATAAATAATATCTTTATCAAATTAAGGAGACTATGAAAAACGTTTGGTTGATATAATAAGCACTGTAAGGTAATATGGTGATTTTTTTTCACTAAATTGATTGGTCTTCCTAGAAACCATGTGGTTGATTTCTCAATAATGGTTATGATTTGACCTTTTACAATATCCAAAACTATATATATATTGCCCATTGTTGAACTTGAGATGATAAAGAATAAACTGTAACATAATCTATATAAATGGTTCACACACCAATGGGATTAATCCTGGGGATAAACAGTTCATTTCAAAAAGATGAAGGATGGGTAAATGCACTACTACATTGATCAATTTTATCAAAACAACATCATGATAGAGAAAAACTATCATTTTCAATAGATTTCTGAATTTTTCAATCCACTGGATGAATCCCAAAAATTATCTAATATGGATATTAGGACATGATTTTATCTTGTAATGATAAATATGTTGGATATCCCAATGATTTATTTCAATAAAATGTATGTTCACATTGAGAATTAAGTGATTCTATTTGGTGTCAATAATTCTTCATTTATCACTTTGTAAGTAATGAATTTAATATTTTTGGTTTACCTTTATAAATTTGGGGTACTCTTTTTAGATAATTTTTTATATACTATAAGAGTAAGGAGGAACATGAGGATATTTTGAATTATGTTTTGAAGTCATTATGAGAATTAAATAAATATTAAATGTATAATAAATAAATATTTTATATGGATAAATTTTCAATACTAGAGCATGTCGTATCCAAGAATATGATATCGGCGGAACTTTAAAAAAATAGAGGCAACTAATTGATGTAAGAAAATAATTTCAATGATGAAAATTAGTAGTTCCGTTTGATAAACTGGGTAATAATGTCAATTTTTGACAAAAGTACCTCAATTTTCAAGACAACTAACCAAACTAACTCACATGGATGTGAATTGAATCTAGAATAATAAAATTGAAGAGGGATTTTAAGTGTTAAATAAGAGGTGTATCATTGTACATCTATTCACATTACATTACTGTGGGGAAATATTATTATCTATAATGATGGATCCAAAATGGTTTGGGTTTTATACTAATTAAAGATGAAACATTAATAATCACAGTCTCCCACAAATTAAATATCATTGTGTAGTACTACACAACACATGATTTGGAATATTATATAGTTGTCTTTGCATTAAATTTTTGGTGACATTATATATACAGGGAGAATTGTTTTATAAATACATTTCATAAAATCTTCAAGTATATATTCACAAAAACGTATATAAATATTAACCAATGAATGTGGTAACACCTGATCAAGGATTATAACATTTCAACCATTTACTATCATGGGAAGGTGAACAATTTGGAAGATTGTTTGAGTAGAAAGGATCCTACAACCATATCTATGATTAGGATTATAATATATCCAATGATTATTGATATGGGAAGGATAGAAATGGGAATCATAAAAGAAACTTAATTATTAAAAAATCAAATAACTACTTCAATATTTATTCTTTAGAGGATTAAGAGGCCAAAATAGGTGATGAGATGCTATAGAAGAAAGTTGAAAATATTATATAGTTCATCTTTTCATAAAATGGAGTTATATGGTTTTTAACATGGATATATCTCATATAAAAGCTAATGATTAAGAGGGTACTTTTGGATGATGCACATAGCTCTTCCCTCTACATTTATATAGAGCACTAGAATGTATAATGATTTGAAGAAAAACATATTGGGAGACAACATGAAGATTTATAGTCCAAAAAAAATATATCGGTGCTTGGTATACCAACAAGTGTAATCTGAAGCACATATGTATAATGGTATGATAAAACCATTTCCTATACATTTGTGAAAGTTGGAGAATATAACCATTGATTTAATCATAAGAACACCGAACAAATTCAATGAAAATAAGAGCATGTAAATGGTAATTGAAATCCTTACAATGTTAACACATTTTATTACTATCATGTTTTATTTCCCTCATGAAAAAATCCAGAAGATACACATAAGGGAAGTGTTATTACATCATAGAGTACAGCTATACACTATATCTGACCAAGATATGAGGTTTACCTTAATTTTTTAGAGAATTCATCAGCTAGAGTTGGATATAGACGTGAGTTCTTTTACAACTTATGACCATCATATGGATGTAAAGTTATAGTGATCCAGTAATAAACGAAAATATATGATGTGAGCATGTGAAATTTATTTCAATGGATGTTGGAATAAAAACCCTCTCCTATCAGAGTTCTAATATGAAAATATTTTTTATTATAGTATTTAAATGGAATCTTATGAGGACATTTAGGTGATGTGGGGTCAGAATCCAAGGTGTTGGGATGAATTTATAGAGTATAATCTTATGGGAGTAGATATTATCCAAATATGAAAATGATTTTCCAAACAAATAATATCGTTATAAATCATGAAAAAATAGAATGAAAATCAATAAAAACAATTCTTGATGATAAAAATAGTTTGAGGTCAGTGATAATGTGTTATTTCTATATCACCATGGATGAATGTCAAAAAGATTTTGATGAAGGGAAAACTGAGTCCACAATACATCAATGATTTTCGGATCCCTGATTTCATCAACATTGTGGAAATATTAACTAAAACACCAATATAAAATATCTGATGTCCATGATATTTTCCCTGTATTCATCCTAAAAAATTACATACTAAAGACATCACATGCACTGGATTAAAATTTAAAACCCTTGGAGAATGATATTTCATATTATAATTTCCATGTGAATACGATAAAGATTAGATTTAATGATCTCTAAAATAATAAAACCCACTATATCAAATTAGTTTCCTTGAACCAAAACATTAGTGATGCCACATGTGAACATGATGAGATGATAAAATAGAACTACCCATTATATTTTATTTTAGGAAATTAAATTTTAATAGTCAAAATTATTTAGGGGGATAATGAAATCACCCGAACATTTATAAATGAAATTCTATTTTAAATAAATAAATTCTATATTATGTAAAATAATTTTTGAAAATTCATTCAAAACATTCTTTTCACAGACCATTATAGTCTGGAAGATTTTAAATCCAATTAATCATTATAAAAATTGATAATATATCCATCCATTATGATTATTTTATATATTTAGGGTCATTATAAATTAAAATTCACATAGATAAATTGAATAATGGCCTCAACCAGTGTGATCATATCCTATGAAGGTTATTTATCATAGATTTTGAGGGAGATGGTTTCACTATGATTTTCACTGGACCAATCCCATGTAATTATTCAATAACGATATCTCAAGAGAAACCATTTATGGTATATGTTCAATCTTCAATTGATAATTACATAAACAATGATTTTTGAACCACCACATAAATGTGATACCATTTCACACCTTACCATTATGGCGTATGATGGTGTAATAATGGGTTATGTATCTAGACCATAGTAATATGATTTTTTATTTTTACTTTCAAATTTAATATTGATTATATTCAGTCCTTTTTGTTATTATTTTATTAATGTCTATGTAATGGGATTTTTAAAAAATATATTTAGGTGGAGAAATTAATATTAAATTTTATGCAAACATATAGTTTCTATTATGGTCCTCTCTCTTATTAATTCATCAATTTTTTTAATAAAATATATTTTAAAAAATATTATTGTTAATGAATAATTATTTAAATATAAATGATAATATGACTTAATGAAATACAATGTATTTTTTTATAATGATTGGAAAGTGGGTAATGTGGTAAAAACTGATATTTTCTTGAAAAAAATATTTTTATCTAAAATAGTACATTATTATATATTTAGTATTATTTTAGTAAAATAAATCTCAATTTTCAAATCTTAATATCAAAATTATCTTAAGGTAATTTTTTTAATAATTTTTTAATGTAGATCATTTTTTGGGTAAAAATTAAACCCAATATAAATATATAGTATACATTATAAAATCAAAAAATACCAAAAGTTTTTTTATATTTATTATAAAATTAATCAATAAACAAATATATATTACTCATTTAAAATTATTTTTTAATGTTATTTGATAAAATTTATAATCCTTTCATGAATGGTATAAATAATATATTATACTTTATTTTTTCAATATGAATACATTATGAACATGAATCAAATATAATTCATTGATTATATTATTTTAATATCTCTAGATCATTGATTTATAAAATATTTAAGATTTATAGAAGTAATTTTTAAAATATCTTTTCATGTTTTTAGATTTTTTTTATTTTATCATATAGAATCAAAAATCTAAATTCTAAAATTAATAGTAAATTCCCATTTATTTATCTATTAATACCAACCCAAACAAAAATTCCTCACCACTCAGATCCCAATTACACTAAAATTACTTCCCTAGACCTAACTAATTCTTTCACAAAGGGGTTACCATGACCTAAAAAATCTCCTCCCAAGATTATAGGAGTGTCATCTCTAGGTAACACGATCATCTTCTCTTTATTTAAGGAATTTAATTCTATTATGACTTATTATTTACAATTATCAAAATTTACATATGTAACTACAAATACAATTTCATGCACTTTTGATACCCATTTAATTAGATACTTCCTATCACTATCATTTGTCCCTTTCATGAATCATTATTTACACATATTATGCTACTAAAATTATAAATCATTTTCTATGCCAATCATTTCTATAATAAAACACTATTACCATTTCCTTTCAAGAGTATTCACCTTGATAGAATTATTCATAATGGTGGAATTATATATATATATATATATATATATTTCCCACATTAATTTTTCCAACATGATTAAATGTGATGATATCTATTCTTATGTTGGATAATCTATGTGGAACATGGATGCATAAACAAAATAAGAATTCGTAACATGGGCCTAAAAGTATATATCCCTAAAATTAATTAGGTGTTTTTTATATTTAATTATATAACATGTATGGTGAATGATATATTATCCCATGTACATAATTTTGTTATGTGTCTGTTTGAAGCCATGACTTCTGATTATAGTGTAATGTATTATGTTGTCTCCACATTCCTTATGTTTCCATGAAGTAATTATATTATACCATGGATCTATGTTCTCTATTATTATTTTAACTTTTATATTTTATTATATTGTGTATCTTTTATCATATTTACTAATTTTTCATATGATAGTCTTTGATAATTCCATTACTAAGCATTATATGACATCCATTTCAGATGCACATCTTCTGGCTATCCTGTGTAGTTTTATAATATCAATTCATTTTATTGGAATTTCATTAGTATATAAATACAGTTATTATATATATATATTTTATTTTTATATATTATATATATTTGTAAAAAGACAACTGGCATTTTGATGTAACATGTCTGTATAATGTGTATCTATATTTAATAAAATCACAATGTTATGTCTATAAATGATATGGGTTGTAATGGAGTTGGAAAATAAATTTTTTTTATTATGTATTTACAATAATTTTATGTTTATTTGTATATATATCCCCAAAATCACTTCATAGATTAATTATCAGATTAAATTTTATGATATTTTCAAGGGTGTTCATTGTCTTAATCACATTTTCCTAAGACATGCTCAATTTCATGTAGCATGATTTTCATAAATTCTGTACATAGATCATCATGGATCAATTTTTAAATATGACATCATGAAATTCATTTTATTTGTAGAGCTATAGAAAAATAATTATTTAATAATATCTGATTTGGAAGATACCGAGATGGTAAAGACCTTCGGTTCCAATACCCTTTATTTTCAAGATTATTTATCTTCAAGGGTATTTTGAGGAAATAATTAGATCTTATTTTATTTAACCACAAATAATTTATTCTAATCTAGTAACATATGTTATTTATTGGTTTATTTTTGTTTCAATATTTTATTGATTAATAAAACATCAATAATGTTGTTTGTAAGTGATATAGATCTTGAATCTTCTTTTACATTGAAAAGATTTCAATTCCAAATCTATGATTTCAAAAGTGTTTTCAAGAATATTCATTTATAAATTTAATTTTTCATGTGAAATTATTAATTATATATGATTGTCATCTGAAGGTGTTTAAAAATAAATATATTGACATTTTCTTCAATGGTTACTTTTGAGTCTCCTCAAAAAATTGAATATAAGTGTTTATTTTTAACTTTGATGACATATATATTTTTTCTAACCATCATGATCAATATATTCATTAATTGTACCTTTATATTTTACTAATTTTATTTTCAACGAAATTTATTTTCAGAATATAATGAGAATTTATATTTTTTAGTGTTTTTTTCAATGTGTAAAGGGTATTTTCATAATGAATTTTCTAATGAGTTTTTATTGTATTATTGTTCAATAAAAATATCTTTTTACATATTATCTACTACAGATATATTGTATTGAACTAAACATATCCTTTAGCTAGAATGTATTTGATCCATTGAAATATATTTTCGTGGAACTTGTTTCATTTTTTATATATATCATGTTATGAATGTTTAATGGTTATTGTAATGTTGAATAATGAATAAATCCATTTGTTATAATTATTTAAGGGTTATTGGAAATTTATTATGATGAAAAGTAAGATCTATATTGCTTATGATGACAGGACAGATTGATATAGATCTATAACGTATTTTTTAAATTAAAATGGTTTATGGTTGTCGGTTTCTCCTATGATATTATTGTATATTACAAGTTAGTTTATTCCATTTTCATTAGTGAATATTAGAGTGATATAATTATGATGTTCCAATTTAGAAACAAGCATTTTTTATACAGGAATCATGATCTAATGTGACATTTTATGAAATATTGTTTTCACATGGATAATGATGGTAGAATTATATGAATCTTGTCCTTTGTTAATGATTAATGATAAGACTCATATTTTATGATCCATATTTTGAGGGGTATTAATTATATTATGTTATAAGAGTTCAAATTAATTTTGAAATCATGCCCTTATGCTTATCTAATTCTCACTAAGGATATTGAATTATTAATTCACCTGTTTACCTATGATATGAGTTTGAGAACACATTTTGTGTTTTTTAAATTTAACCATGTTACAATGAATGATGTTAAATGAATTTTTTCAGAATAAGAATCATGTGTGAAGTATATTATCACCAATGTTGAATAGGTAATTTGGGATAGAAAAATTTGGGTATATTTGAAAATATGATCATTTAGAGACATGTGTATTTTAATGTATGCGTTCTAAAAAATTATATAATACTCTAAACCTAAATGGTCCTTGTTTTTTGTATGTCATGTAATATTTTAGTTTTATTTTATATTATTTAGATGACTAATATTTGGCAATATTTATCAATATTATATATAAAAATGTATTGATTTTTAATCAGATGAAGGAGTACAGATTTAGAGATATTATAGTTGTTATTAGAGGAATGATTTTAAAAACATTGGAGATATGGATGCTTTTATGAGAGGTTATCATAAAAATTATGAATACCATCATCGTTTTTTAATTTTAAGGATGATAATACATTCAATTTCATTGACACCCATTTTTTTAGGTTTTAATTGATGGGATTTTAAGGTGAATAAATATATTTAAGGACGCCTTTTATTTGTTTGATGTATATATAACACATATATTAATAATAATTGATAATTTCAAAAATAACACTTCAAAATTTTTGTTTTTTATGATAAAAGTTATTAGAAAACTTTTCAGGACAAACCATTATTTATTGTTTTGGTTATTGATATTAATTTTGATATAGGGTCATCTATTTAAGTAATGATCTAGTTTGAATCATATATTTTATTATTGTATTTTTTAGATAAACAGTTTATTTTTTCATATAAAGGGTTTTTCATTGGGTATTATATATCATGTGTAAATAATTTTTATTTTAGTTAAGACATGAATAATATATTTATATTCAATTATATTCCTCAGTTTCAATCATAAAATGATTTTTTTCTTCCAAATGTAAATTTTTAAACTCATCGTTTGTGTAAAATCAGGTGATTTTTGGGGGTTTTTTTTAATTGATAAAATTCAACTTGTTAGGAAATTATATAACCTTTCATACATAGTCTATATGATTATAGAATTTATCGACTCTAGAAATCGAGTTATGTATTTAAAATAAAAGCCTATTAAGTAATTTTTTGATAATTAGATAGCATTTTTACAACTCATAAGTTTATGGTTTTATTATTATTGATATTCACGTGATCATTAAATTTCATGTTATTAATGTTCTCTTTTACTCGGTATATTATATCAAAATTAATTTTTACTATATGCCTATATTTCCATGTCTATAAAATTTTATAAAATTTATAAATAAGTACATGTTATTCAAAATTACCATCTTATTTTCTATTTCCAATATTCAAAAGAACTTGTTATTTTCCATTTTTACAATGAGGGGTTTAAGAAAAGATATATTCAAATGATATAATCAGGATTACCATGTTCAAGATAAAATAATGTGGATGAAATTTATTAAATGGGGAGAATGTGACATCCCAAAATTTGTAATATGTAATTTAAAATATTATTTATTATAATATAATTATAAATCATAAATGAATCTAACTCTTCATAAATTAACAATTGATACTCATATTTATCACATAAGCTGTTTATGGTGTATAATTTCATAATTATTTTTATAATAATTATGTTTTAATTTTAAAAAAGTTTCTTTATATATAAAAATGGTCACCCACATGCTAAGAGACATCTCGTTGTGTCTGGAAAGGCCATGAAGCTCAAACCAATGGCTGGAGAGCAACAGGGGCACATCGCCTACTGCTAGCCTACTTGCCTCACAACTTCTATATTCAATCACACACACACACACACACACATATATATATATATATATCATTTCGTCAAGGAAATAATATACTAAAATTATATTTTCATTTTATATTTAAAATTATTTAAGATTAATTCATGTATGAAGGTAGATTTTGATTAATGGTTAATCAAATTCCTTTAGCATGACTTTTATTTTGACTATTATATTTAATTATATAATTATTAGATATTTTATAAGTGTAAATTTATGATACTTATAATGATATATACTTATATAAATTTTCATTTTTAATTCTATCATGACATAAAACTAGAGTATGGTTTTAAATTGAAAAATATAATTTTTAATATATTAACAATATAGATTTTCAATATATTAAATTGCCTTATTTTAAATATATATTTTAAATTTTAAAAAATAAATGTATGTTTTAATATCATAAAGTCAAAATTATATTATTGTAATTTTGTTGTTATTTTCTAAAATAGTTCATTTATCAGTGAACATTATAATTTAGTTCTTCTAAACTGCCAGTTCAATTCATTATAAAGTCCCATTATGAATTGAATTTGAAATCAGTGTAACATAAGTATTAATTAAAAATATATAATGTAATTTATTTTATATGAATCATCATTATATCATATTTTGTTATAATGACGTTTTTGAGTTTAATATTTTTTTCTAAAAACGATTTTCATTGTGTTTTACTCAATGATATAAATATTGATTTCATGACATTTTATAAAATGAATCTTGAAATTTTGATTCCTTATATTGAATATAGAGGTACAAATTTGGTAAATGGTTCCCTTTTATTTTTGGTCATTATGAATAGTAATTTTCGTAAATATTGGTCACCTGAGTAAGGATATATCAAATAACTAAGGTAAAAAATAATATGGTAATGGAAAAATATCCCTAAATCATAAATTTAACCTATTTTTTTTTTGTTTTATTATACTCAACATAATTCAAATTTATGGAAAATAGGTGTGATTTTCATCGATTTTGATGGGGGGAAAATGACCCTAAATAATACTTTTAACCTATTTTATGTTTTCTATTTTACTATAATCATCATATTTTAATTTATGCTAATTTAGTGTGATTTTTCATGGAAAATTACTTTAATATTATTTTATATAATAAAAATTTCAAAATTTTACACCATAAATTTTAAATTTTTATTTTATAGTAACATAATCATAAAAATAAGTTGTGAAAGATTAATAAATTTTAATTTATAAATAAATAAATTAAAATTATTTTTAAAATATATTTTTAAATTTTTTTGATGATATATAAAACATAAATATTTATTTAATGCTAACAATGTTCTAATGAAGGATGTAAAAAATTGTAGTAAATTATTTTTGAAAAAGAAAAATAATTTTTTTTTGATAAATTATGGTTTCAAATAAATTTTATAGTTAATAATAATATATTTTTTATATATAAATTTATTATGTTATAAGTCCATTTCTGTCGTGTTTTTTTAAAATCAGAATATTATATTAGTTCTGTAAAGTAGACTAATAATATTTTATGTAAAATATATTATAATATATTATTTTAAATTCATAAAAATAATGAAATTGGAAAATTAAAATTAAATTTATTATTCAATATAATCTCATGTCCATCTATGGGCCATTCTGTATCATAGATAAAATTTTATAACACATTAATATTTTTAAAGTTGTTACTGAGATTATGATTAAAAATGGTCAACTAAATGGTTAATCTATAAAAAAGAATAAAATTGATTTTAAAACCTACAAAAATTTTCTTTTGTAATTATATTAATAAAAAATCCTTTTTAACTTCAATACCATATCAGTTTTGCACAATTTTAAAAGATATAAAAACATTTTATAATATAATATTTAATTAATTTTTAAATGTGCCCCTCCCGTAATTTATAAAAGGACACCACTATCAAATCATTTACAAAATCAAAGATCCATTTTGATAATACAATTCATATAAAAATATATACCTAATATCACTAAAAATATACCTGATTTTGTGGTTTGATCATAAAACAAAACTAGGAAAGCATTATGTGTAAACCTAATGAGGTTTTTTTAAGAAGAGGGACGATTCCTAACATAGTATTTCAAATATATTTATAATTCAAAATATTTAAAATATTATTATCCATTGAATAAAAAAAATTTACCATCTATATTCTGAGATATCATTATGTTAATTTCACAACATAAATACATCTCTTCTTATATCAAATGTGAAATGAAATCATTAATCATTTGTATGGTGGACCTCCCCCTCAAATCTATTCAAATATTTTTCCATAACATTTCCTATAAACTGGTTATAATTATGTATTGAAATAATATATACTATAATCATGGAATAATTGTTCTGAAGAAAAAAATATCATCTACTATATTAATTTACCATCCATTGAAAAATGATTACATTTTCCATGTGTAACTGCTGATTATTTCCTATGGGTAGTGACGTGATTTGTTTTTCATTACCACATAACATGGATTATATATATAATTTTATAATATTATATTTAGTTTTTTATCATAATTATATAAAGATAAAATAGTTTTTAAATTCATCTTATCATGTTTGCTGAAAAATGTAAATATCAGTCATGTGTACGTACGGCCCACCATCTCCTTGATTGTAACATAATTAATTTTTCATAACCAACATTCATGGATTGTTTTAGAATTATTATTAATGCATAGATTTTTTAATTAATTCGGTATAAGTATATTAGAGATTATGTAATTATGAACTCTTTCAACCGAGTTAAAATACTAATCTGTTTGGAAATTATAAATTGAACATCCTCAAAATATCTGACCTAGAGTTAAAAATTTATTAAATTAAATCTACCAATGTAATAAATGAATTTATATTTTTGTAGATAAATAATTATGTCCATAAATTTTCATTATTAATTTAAATAATTGATAAAATTTTATTATATACTAATCAAAGGACATATATTTTGCATGTTTGAACTCGAGTTAAGGGATTTCCTCTGAATTTTTCATAATTGAGTCATGTTTTAAAGTTACACACAAAAATTATAATAGTTTGTAAATATAATGTACATATAACATGAAATAATGTGAAATATACATAATTCATTTTATTTTATGATAAAATTCATATAATTTCATGTAAAGGAATTTGAATTAAAAAAATCATGACTCAACTTCTTTTCACTAGGTTAAAACTCTTCTTCATTGACTCTGTTATTCCATGATTATATATATTACTTTTTGTATTATATTTTTACAATAATTTATGTGTATTTATTTATGTTTACATAATTAAATAATTTATTTATTATCACATAAAATGTTATGATATTTTAGTTGTTTTCCTTTCCTCAAACACATTTTCTAAAGACATATTTCTTGTTAGGTACCATTGTTATCATTCATTGTGTACATACTACATCATAAATTAATTTTAATATATTACTTAATTAAATTAATTTCATTTATAGCTTAATATCATAATTTTTCATCAATGACTTTTAATTCAATTGATACTATATAAGTAGGGGATTAAGGTTAAAATATCATTTCATTTCAAGATTATTTTTGTCAACGTTCCTTTGGGTAAATTATATGATTAATTTTATAGAACAAAATTCATTTTATTATCTTATATTTATGGATATGGTCTAAGTTTTTACAATATATTATCTTAATTATTCATTATTGAGACCTCAAAAAATATTTTTTTGTAAATGATCTAGATCATGTATCTTCTTTCAGTCCTAGAATCTTTCTCTACATATCCATGTTTTATAAAAAAATCATGAATATAATTTTATAAAATTAAAGTATTCACTATTGCTATTTTACATCATTTATAAACTTTAATTGGTTTTAAAATAAAATATCAAAAAAATTTCTTAAGGGTCACTTTTGAATTTAATTATAAAATATTAAAAATAATGATTACTATTAACATTTATGATAAAAATAGATTTTCCATTATCATGAATTCTTTTTAATTTATTATTTAAATATATCCAATTATATTTTCTATGAAAATTATTATCATAATATTTTTGAATTTTTTTTAATGATTTTCAAATTGTAGAGGTTATTTTCATCAGGAAGGTTTTAAGGAACTTTTAATTTCAATTTTATTCACTAATTTCAATACCTATTAATTATAATTCTCCTCCACATGGAATATATATTTATTATTCCATCGTAATTATTTATCTATATGGATTATGATTGTTTTAAAGAGTGTGTAATGGAACATGTTTTTTTCATGGGTAATTCAAGATATGAAACAACATTGGTTATTGTGATGATTAAAAATACAATTTTTCATGTGTTATAATAATATTATGGTTCTTGGACATTGTTTATGATAAGAGATGAGAGTGATATATTACATGATGAAGGGTTATCATAACCTAACTCTCTACTTCATTGGGTAAAGAGATAGAGATAACCATTTATAGGTTAATCATGATAGAATATTTGAATTTATTAGGTAGTTTATTCCATTATTGAGATTGATTATTAGGGTGATATGAAAATGTTGTTTCAAGTAAACATAATTCATTATGTCTGATTTCATTAATTTCTACAGCATAATTTTCTTTAGGATTTTTTTTCACATGGATCATGATTGTTATTTTATATGAATCTAGTCTTATATTAAATATTTATGACATATCCCATGTATTATGATCTAGGTCTTTTGTGTAGTAATTATATTTTGTTATACTCATGAAAATTTACTATGTCATCATACCATGATACTCATCTTATTCACACCAAGTGCATTGATTTTTTAATTCTTATGTTTTCCCTTACCAAGTGTTTGACCTCAACCTTATTATGTTTTCCTTTTCCACATTTCATGAAGAATGATTTCAATTAAATCATGTCTAGAATTATTTCATGTTTAAATTATTTAATATTTATGTTGATTAAGTAATGTTGAATAGGGAAAGCTTGTTATAGTAGAGAAAATTATAATTTGATGGCATGTGTACTGTTTTGTAAGATACTGTATTAATTATTTAAAATTAAAACCCTATAAGGACATTGGGTATTTATATGATCCAACATTTCAGTTTGATGTTATATGTTTGGTATGAATAAATTTTTTCAATGTTTATTAGCATCAATGCCATAAATGTAATGATTATTTTTTATTAATAGTTTCAGGAGTACTACTTAGGGGATATTATAATATCACAATATTTATTTTTCTCAAATTATTTAAAAAATTAAATATTTTCATAATTTTATTATGAACAAAATAATAATTTCACTACAATTTTAATGTTTATATTAATATAGAAATTAAATCTCAATTCATGGATACCTTTTATATTCTCTTATTTAACTTCATTAGTATGTGGTCATTGAAATATTGAGGATTTGATTTCATTAGAGTGGGGGAGGGAATATAAGCCCTTATGATTTTAAATTATATATATATTTTTGAATAATACTGTTTTGAATATCTTTAATCACATAGAAGACCAATACAAAATTAACCATAAAAAATTAAAAACTTTTAAAATGTAGCCATTGAATTATTGGGTATAAATCGAGATATCAACATCTTCAAATATATTAAAAAATAATTTAATAATAAACATTTTGATTATAACTTCATTGATAAAATTCAATAAATGTAGCTAGACAACTGATAATATAATTTAATACTATATTTTTTTAATAAATTTGGTTTCTTTGGTATTTATATTTTGAAACTAAATATATTATATATAAAATTTATTTTTATATGAATAATGTATAATAAATAATAATAATAGTTATAAATTTATAAAATTAATTTCCTATGAAAATAGTTCTCAAAATATTTTTATATTTTCAGTTAAAAGATAAATTTATAAAATTTATAATTATAATTAAGAAAATTTAAACTATTATTAGATATATAATTTCAATAGTTTTCAGAATTTTTTTGGGTTTTTTAAAAATAAATCATTTTTAGTTGAATTGATAAAATATTATTTTTCCCTTAACTATGAATTATTTAAATTTATCATTATTTAACAAAGACCTAGTTGTTTATGAAACTATTTAATTGATAAAACACTCATTTAATTTATTGGCTCATACCTCTCTGGTCTATTAATTTGGGAAAATATGGTGTTTGAGGTTTTCTAGGAGGCCAAGGTATCATATCCCCAATAATTTTCCAAATTTCCAGTTCTGTGAACAGTGATTCCAGTTTTATGAACAGTAACAGATCGGTCGCACAGATCGGTCTCACAGATTGGACTCATAGATTGGTCTCAATGATCAGTCTCAGAGATCGATCTCATAGATTGGTCTCACATAAAGGTGTCACAGATTGGTCACCCAGATCGGTCTCACAGATCGGTCTCCCAGATCGGTCTCCCAGATCTGTCTTCCAGATTGGTCTCACAAATCAGTCTCACAGATCAGTTTCATAGATCAGTTTTACAGATTGGTTTCACATATCAGTTTCACAGCTTTGGCCAGGAAGGGTCAAGCGTTCATATGGAATGATCAGTGTCAGAAAGCTTTCTAGTATCCAAACGAGATGTTAGTAAGTGCTCCAGTCTTTTGTCTCCAAGCGGAGGGAGCCTAGTTTGATGTTTTCTATGATGCTTCACATCTGGGTCTAGGATATATTCTCATGCAGCAAAGGTTAGTTGTTTCTTTTGGGTTTTGATAGATTCATCCCCATGAACGAAACTATGCCACCCATGAACATGAGTTGGTAGCCATAGTGTTTGCTCTGAAGTTGTGGAGACATTACATAATTGGTGAGTGCTTTGTAGTTTTCACCGATCATAAGAGTTTGAGTTATGTTTTATCCCAGCATGACTTGAACATACGACAGTGTCGATGGATGGAGTTCTTATAAGAATATGACTTAGAAATATCATATACACCTAGAAAAGGGAATGTTTTAGCTGATGCATTGAGTCGAAAGTCACATAGTGATGCTGTGCATGAATTCGGTGATTCCTGGAGAGTAATGGAGGAACTAACAACTTTGAATCTTGATATGGAGGAGGTTGGAGGTAGTGTTTGTCTTTTCTAGATGACAGTGCAGTAATCCCTAATGCAGAAGGTGGAAGTGTCCCATTTGGGTGATCCAGAGGTGAATTTTTGGAGAGATAGAGTTGTTTATGGTGAGGCCCCTGATGGTTGGTCGGAGGATGAACAAAACCAAGTGTTATATCATGGCAGGATTTTTTTTACCTTAGCGATGCACGACACGGTTCACTGAGAGTTACATAGTTCGCCCTTAGAAGTACATCCTGGTGTGACAAAGATTTACCGATCCTTGAAGATTCATTTTTGGTGGACTGGGATGAAGTGTGCGGTTGTAGAGGTTATGTCACGATGTTTAGTCTCCCAGAAGTTGAAGGCTGAACACCGTGTTCCTGGGGGTCTTCTCCAGCCATTAAATATTCCTCAGTGGAAGTGGGAGGACATCTCAATGGACTTTGATACAGGTTTACCTCGAGATCTCAGAGGACATGATGCTATTTGGGTGGTAGTGGATCGTTTAATAAATTCAGCCCACTTCATAGCGATCAAGGAGTCGAGCTCAGTGGAAGTTTTGTCAGGGCAGTATCTTCAGGAGGTGGTGAGACTTCATGGAGTAACTGAGATGATCATTTTTTATCGAGATCCTCGTTTTACCTCCAGGGTGTGGAGAGGTCTCCAACATGCTTTTAGTTCTAAACTATTCCTTAGAACTTCTTTTCATCCTCAAACGGATGGTCAAACTGAGCGAACCATACAAAATCTTGAAGACATGTTGCGCTCTTGTGTTCTTGATATTGGAGGTTCATGGATGAGGAACTTACCCTTGGTAGAGTTCGCTTACAATAATAGTTTTCACTCTACCATCGGTATGGCGCCGTTTGAAGACTTGTATTGTCGGCCTTACCGTTCTCCATTGTGCTGGACTGGGGTCGGAGAGTTAGAAATTCTTAGACCGAAACTAGTGTAGAATACAATAGAGATGGTTTTAGTGATTCGTGAGAGGATGAAGACAACACAAGATCGTTATAAATCATTTGTTGGTCAATGAAGGATACCATTATAGTTTAATTTTGGGGATCATGTGTTTCTAAAGGTTACTCCCCGTCGTGGGCAGCGATGGTTTGTTCGTGGAAGTAAGCTTTTCCCCCCATTTTTTAATCATTTTGAGGTGTCATCTCATGATGGATTTGTGGCATATCAAGTATCACTTACCCCATAGATGAGTCAGATACATGCTGTTTTCCATGTATCACAGCTTCATTGTTATCTTTACGATGACTCTCACATCATTGATTGGGGAGAGATCGATGTTATTAATGATGCGACCGTCGAGGAGAAACCTGTGGAGATCCAAGAATGCAAGGAGAAGGTGTTGCATACGCGTTCTATTCTATTGGTTCGTGTCTTGTGGCGACACGGTGGCACGGAGGAGAGTACCTAGGAACGTGATTCACGTATGCATGTCCAGTACCCATAGCTGTTTTAAGTTGTTGTGATAAGTTTTCTTTGATCCATTATTTTATGTACCTCTGATGTGATTTTATGCTTAAATTGTTGGGAAATGGAATGTTTGTCCCATTTCTCTCGGATGTCGTGGTTTTGTTTTATCTTTCAAACAACTCAGGGTGGTTTTTCCTCTAAGACGTATCTTACGGGGTGGTTTTCTAGATGCCACTTTTCTTCTAGGTTGGTTTTGAATTCTCGAGGACTAGAATGTATTGAGAGGTATCTGATGTAATGTCTCAGACCTCTCTGGTCCATTACATTGTGAAAATATGGTGTTTGAGGTGTTCTAATAGGTCAAAGTAACATATCCCAAACACTTTTCCAAATTTTACAGTTCTGTTAATAGTGTTTCCAGTTTTATGAACTGTAATAGATCAGTCTCACAGATTGGTCCCACAGATCAGTCTCACTGATCTCTCTCACAGATCAGTGTCACAGATCGTTCTCACAGATCGGTCTCACAGATCAGTCTAACAAATGGGTCTCAGAGATCGGTCTCATAGATTGGTCTCATAGATAGGTCTCACAGATCTCTCTCAGAGATCGGTCTCACAGATCGGTCTCACAGATCGGTCTCACAGATCTGTGTCAGAGATCGGTATCATAGATCAGTCTCACAAATCGGTCTCACACATCGGTCTTAGAGATCGGTCTCACAGATCGATTTCATAGATCGGTTTCACATATTGGTTTCACAGATCAGTTTCATAGATCGGTTTCATAGATCGGTTCCACAGATTGGTTTGATAGATCACTTTCATAAATCACTTTCAGATATCAGTTACACAGATTGGTTTCACAGATCAGTTTCATAGATCACTTTCACAGATCGGTTTCACTTATCGCTTTCACAGATTTGTTTTACAGATCAGTTTCACAGATCAGTTTCATAGATGGGTTTCACTGATCGGTTTCACAGATTGGTTTCATAGATTGGTTTCACATATTAGTCTCATATATCGGTAGGTGTGCAGTAACAATAGGTGAATAGTGTTTCCAGATTCCAACAGGTTTTCCACCTTTTGGTGTTTCCTTTGACGTAAAATGCATTTAAGCCTAATTTTAAGTGCACTTAAGGCCGATTCAAAGTCCATAAATCAAATATTAATTATTCCTATGGTTGGTATGTTTTTACTTGGTCAACCCACGTGGGTTAATGCAATCCATTTTTAATGGAGAATTAACCGGATCTTTAACTATCACCTCATTAAATCTTCAAAAACAAACGAGATATCATTCTCCCTTGTTAATACTCTTTGTTATCAGCTATGAGACGCTAGAACCTTTCAATCCTTCCCATAGGAGTTGCACAATAAATCTTTACTCCTAGGATTTGTTCATTTTTGTTTTGATGCAACCAAGAAGTATCGATCTCTCTTCGATATAAGGTATGTTGTATCATCATTCTTTTAGGGTTCATCTTCTCTTGTTCTCCTTTCCATTAGAGAATGTAATCTCCATGATTATAATAGATTTTTCTTTGGTTTTGGTTGGTGTGGTCGTACTGTGGCATCCTCGAGTGGATGCAGTCGTCACGAGAGGAGAATTGTGACTCGATTTGTGGATAAGGAATGTGAGGAACTGTTTAAGGTAGGGGATTCATTACTTCTCTAACAGTTTATGTGAAATCATAAAGTTATCATGATTTAGTCCTTTTGATCACAATGACATTGACCTTATTAAATATTTCAACTAGATAATGAAATTGTTATCACTCCTATGTCATTGTCTCGTGTTTTTCTTGATAGTATGATATCTATGCTTGCTTTGCTTAGATGTTTTTTCTTGATGGAAATCGATAATGAATCTAAAGACAAAATTAATTGATAATTAATTTGCTAAAGATAAAGAGGAATGTAAATGAATCTAGTTGTTTTCATTGTTGTAGTTGTTCTAATTTTATGTTAATCAAATTGGCATAGTAAGCATGTTAAATCTTTTAAGATAGATTAATGAATAGGTTTATTGGAATTGGAACCTAAAAATTAAATCAATTAATTCAAGAGGAATTAATGAACTAGTTGGTTGATAATGATAACACCTGGTAGGGTTCTTAGTTACCCACTAGTTCGAAAGGCAGAGTGCCTTGTGCTTTAGAGCCCTTAGTGCTCATTTTGTATGAAGGGTGGATGCGTTGTTAAAGGGCCAAGAGCCCCTTTGATGTGATGTTTGTTTTCCTGCAACTTGTGTTGTGATGTGACCCTAGAGGGGTGTTGTGATATGTGGAGGGAAGTAGGCCTTGTGGTTGTGGCAGCAGATGACGGCTAGACTGGCAAGATGCATCGGTTTTTGCATGTGGGTGTTGGTGAGGACACCAAGGATGATGGTATGGGATGGATGTGATGGCTGAATGTTGGAGGTTTTGTTTGAATATTTATCTTCTTTACTTTTCCACACTGCTCAAGGTAGATGGTCTTACTTCTCCTTCTTCTGAAGGAGGCAAAGACACACAGGGTATGCCACTTGCTTTCTGTGGTTAGGCTCTCAAGGGAGAATGGGTCTATGATATTACTATAGGCGGAAAAGACTTGATGGATAGTATATCTACTCACCATGTTGAGACGCCTTTGTGTTTAGTAGCATTGGATACTTTTCTAGAATTCCTGGGTATATGGGAAAGTAATTCTTTAATGAAAGATTGATAAAAAGCTGATAATCCACAGGGATGGAGATGATAGAATATAAAGGGGATGTTCATTCTTAAAC
Source organism: Viscum album (assembly GCA_963277665.1). NCBI lineage: Eukaryota > Viridiplantae > Streptophyta > Magnoliopsida > Santalales > Viscaceae > Viscum > Viscum album. The sequence continues at coordinate 2,013,643,702 of OY728130.1, read as the reverse complement.
GAAACGGTTGAATTTGATGTGATGCCAATTCAGTCTAATGTTGTATTTTTTATGGTTAATTAATGCTTAAAGAATTAATTAACGTATAGTGGAACCGATAAAAAGGGAATGAAGTTATCTAATAAATCTCTTAAAATGGTTGTGTGCTTATAGAATACCTAGTCTTAGAAGTATCATCCCAGAGTCTGAGAGAGTTTAGCTATAGTTGTGTCGAAGACTAGTTAATGACAATAGTGTGGTTGTGAGTTATATGTATTCTATACATTTTGTGTTTTCATACGCTACTCCATCCTTTAGGTAAGGGAAACTGACACCCCATGAATTCTGAGCCATGGTTGGGGGGTGTTTCCCCCGATATTCTGATGGGTGGTTGAATGGATGACTACCCCTTTTAGCCCCACTCTCTTATCTCGGTATATACTAGTGCCTTTGGAACAACAGTTAGTTTTACCCATATATATGTGTAGTGGTCTGTAATGGCTTATGGTTATTTAACACCCAAATATTCTAGATATAGAAATCTATGGACTACTATAGGTGTAACATGTAGAGGTTGTGATGGCTTGAGGATCCTTACTCGACATATGGGCTATGATGGCTTGAGGTATAATACCCGATGTATGAAACGTGTTATGCGAGCTATGGTGGCTCCGGGAATCTACCTGGCTACTTTTGATTGTGAGAATGGTGTGGTGCTTAGATGAGGTGTCTGCAGGAAAGCCTTTATAGTGCACGTGGTGCAGATTGTAGAGCTTAGCCCATGTTTATACGGGAAAGACTTTGGAGAGAGATGCAGAGGAAGTATGTCATTAGAGAAAAGTGGCAAACCAGTTTGGATGTAGTAGCATGGTACCCTTGATATTCATTCTTATATAATATTTTTTTATGTGTTATTTGGTGAGAGTATCCATTGGGAGGTTGGGAAGGTAATATACCTTTTTAAGTGAGGAGTTAGTTTAACTTGTTGTTTACTAGGATTTTTCATGCTTTCCATACTTTTGCAAGAGAGGCTTCAGGGAGGATCCTACTGAGTATACTGTTATACATACCGTATATATATATATAATGTTTTTTAGGTCACTTACAGTAGGTTAGAGATTAGGCGGGGTACTACTAGCTTGTGGTTGCAGGAGCTGTCCGGGCTTGTCGTTGCTGTTGTTTTATTTTTTTAGGTACTTATAGTTTTCCCCTTTCAGTTGTAGTACTATTTCATGGAATTTCATATATGTACATGGGTTTCTTTTATATTCCATTTTGGAGTTGGAGTTGTTTGGTGTCTCTCTTATCTCTCTCTTCGGCATGTATTCTCTTAGAGGGTAATGCCTCCTATTTGTGTGTTTATTATACCCTCAGTGCTACTCTCCAACCCAGGGCCTACTGGACGCGAGACTCGGGGGTCATTTTCTCCCTTCTCACATTGCTCGCCCAGGAGGGTTACACATTGTGAGGAGTGGGTCATGACATTTAATAGGTGAAAAATATATTTTAAATATAAAAAACACAGTAAATTTTAATAAAAAATAAATTTCATTAATTACTCATATAAAATAATTATATTTTAAATAACAATATTCTATATTAGAATATTATGTAATTTTTCAACCGAAAAAGACATAATTTTATTTTTATTAATTAATTTGAAGGTATGTGGAAGTATTATTTAAAAAATTAATTTTAAAATTTATAATTTTAATTTGAAAAAATAATTTAATTTTACTAATTAGCATATAATTTTTTTATGGTGATGTTTGGGGGTTTTTCTGTAATGATTTAATTTCTAGGGAATAGTGAAAAGTACCGTGTTTTTTTAAAACTGCACTTTCATCTCATTAGATAAATTAATTTAAAATTCCAATTTAATCCTAATGTTAAATAATTGAATTTTAATTATATATAATATAATTAGTTACATACGAATCAAACTAACTATAGATATTGGTAGAATTACATTTTAGCTTAAAAAACAATTGTCTAAACTCTATTTTACATTGTGTTTTTTATTTTTATATGAAATTTATTAAGATAATTATATTATGTATATTTATTTGGGAAACCATTGTAAATATGTATCATCTCAGTACAATTCAATCTGTTAGTTAATGTTACATATAATGTTATACAACCTAGAAATTTCCCTAACACTTGTATTTATTTTCAGTAATATGTGTGTTTCAAAAATTAAAATAAATTGTTTTAAAAGGAAGAAATTTTATAACAAATTCCATTGATAATAAACTTAATATATTTTGAAATAACCTATGAAAATTTTTTCACTCAATTTTTTATAATATTAAATCTTTCTAATAATCACAAGAAGAGGATATATTTAGTTGTAAATAGATATTTTAAATGTAAATTATTTTTTTTCATCATGATAATTTATATTTTGTTTATAGTGAAATAACTGCCTCAAATACTTATGAAACATTGATATAGTGTTTGTTCAGGAAGTAAATATATCATTAAAATCTTATAGAAAACTCTAAAATTAATATTTTTTGGGTGACTAAATAATCAAAAGAATTTTAAGGTTATATATAACATATTAGGGATTGATTAATAGTTTATATTTGGATTCTTTTTTTAACATGATGAGGTTAATGCCAAATGAATTGAATCGTTCAACAAATCACATTAATTATATTTTACAATGACATATATATTATTAAATTTTAAAAAATTAATAAAAATATTGACATTAGATAAGTTAATTCACTACAGGAAAACTGAATATTTGCGACGGGCGATTTGCGATGGAGCCCCATCACAAAAGATCTTTTGCGACGAGGCTCCGTCGAAAATCGCCCGTTTCCATAAATGGCGTCAAAATAGGTGTTTTTGCGGAGGTCCCGTAGTAAAAAGAGTATTTGCGACAGTATTTTTACCCCGTCGCAAATGAGATTTCGTTTATATATAAAAAAGGTATTTGTGACGGGGTGTCGCAGATATATTAGTTGCGATGGGTCAGAATCTCATCGCAAGGGCAAAATTTAAGAAATACTTATGACGAAGATATTTGCGACAGACCGTCGCAGAAAGGTTTTCCCGACAGGTATTCGTCCCGTCACAAAAGGTACAGTAAAACACATTTACGACAGGAAATCCCGTTGCAAATGTTCTCATCGTAAATATTTAAAAAAATAAAAAAATAATTAATACAAATCGTATAATATTATATAAAAATATTAATATTATTAATAATATAAAAAAATTATATTATTATAATATAAATAAAAAATATATAAAATATAATTATGAAATATTAATATAAAATAATAATAATATGAATATAAATAATATAATATAATATAATAATACTAATATTAATAATATAAAAAATTAATATAAAATTATTATTATTAAACTATCTATATAATAATAATATTAATATTAACAATATAAATAAATTATATTATTATAATATTAATGATAAAATATATATAATATAATTATAAAATATTAATATCAAATAATAATAATAATATGAATATAAATAATATTATATTATATATAATGAAATATTAATATCAAAAAATAATAAAAATAGTACTAATATTATTAATATACAAAATTAATATAATAAGATTATTATTAAAATAAACATACATCTTTATGAAAAAATAATTTTATTATTATTAATAATAAAATTATAAAATTATAAAATTATAAACTTATCAATGTTAACAATAAATATAAAATATTAAAAGTAATATTACTAAAATAAGCAGACATTAAAAATAATACTAATAAGTAATAATATATTAAAAAACAAATTAAATCACATAATATTCGTACCAATATGAAAGAGGAATTGTAAATAGTTATTATGACAATAAATTACAAACTCAAATGTTTATTACATCTAAAAAAATAACTTGGGGGTGGATAATCTGGAGGACCAGGAGGACCAGGAGGAGGTGGTGGAGGAAAATCAATCCCTACACTATGAGCCAGACGATGCATATACTCCATATACTCCTAATTTTACTCCTCATATCGACGTCTCTCTTCATCCTGTTGCTGACGCATCTTCTCCAGCCATCGACGCATCTCCTCATCGTGCTGCTAATGTATATGCTCCTGCCCCTGACACAAATCCTCTATAAGATGACTCCAAGCACGCAGTTGCTCCTGATACTGTGAGGCGGATGTCTCTCCACGAGATCCTCTCGATCTGGACGCCGACATTGCAGTAGTACCATAATAAGCTGCAGGAGTCAAATGAGAGTCGATACCAACTACTCGGCCCTTTTCGAAGCCATATTGGGTCGCCTGCATCCATGTCGTCTCATCAAAATGGTGGGCACAAGTCTGATCACCCGTTTCATCTTGACTCTCAGCCTGTGTCTGAGAGGTAGCGACCTCATATGACTCCTTATGTTTCAATTAGAAATTAAAATAATGAAAATATTATATGCATTTAATTTTCAAAATGAAAGGAAAATAATACTGACCACAATCTGACGCTGGCGGTCACCTATAATCTCTCCAGTAGCCGGGTCAGTGTACATCCTCCAATAAACGTCGTACGCAGAAATACTGGGCTGCTCGACTTCCTATATGAATATAAAATAAAATGTTTATATATAAGGTTGTATAAAATATTAAAAAAAATTAGTTACCAGACGCTCTCTATGCGCACTGAATGTACGACTACTGGCTCAATGCGTCACCTGTTGTCTCCCCCGATTCTGTCGACCCAATGTACTTCTCCTCTGAAACCCACCACCAAACCAGTGTGTACATAATCCATCCCAAACGTGAGATGAAATGTAATCTGGTCGGTGGGATCTACTGGACTCATCAAATTCTATCACTCTGGCTTTCTTCACAACCTCCTTTCTCAAATTATGCAAAAACTGGCAGAAACGGTCACGCATACACACCACCCATGTCGCATGAATAGTGGCACACATGCTCTCATCGATGGGATACCATAAACCCTAATATAAAGTTATTAATGAATTAAATTTCAAAATAAATAAAATTTAATTACGTAACAGCCAATGATCGAACATGGCGGCCTGCACATCAGCGGGAATCTGATCCCATGTGAGCCACGACTAGGAAAAATAATTGCGAAAGAGAGCACTCCCCTGTCCAATAGCTATATGCGTAAAACTGTAGAAAAAAAAACAAATAATCAAATAATTAGAATATTAATAAATTATATTTAAAGATAACTAAAATACATATGTTATCATACCACCGCATGTGCGCATCAAATCCAAGAGGTGGACGTCGCTCCATAATAGGATTTAGAATCATCAGTCTGGCAAGACCACGCCCCCTCCAAGTGCTCCCTATAGTGCAAACAGCCTGATAGTCAGATGACTCAAGAACCTCATCATCCATAGGTAGATCAGCCTCCAGCAACTGGCAAAACGTTTTTGAGTCCATCTGAATCATGAAATGATTGTTACTAGCAAACAGTTGAAAATTACTATTATATATAGATATATATTTGTTATTATTTAAACCAGCATTTTACTATATCAATGTTCATCTTCAACATCATATTTATAGTTTTCAATGTCAATGTCTTCATCTTCCTCATCAACATCATCAATTTCCATATTAGTTTCACTGTCATCATCTCTTGTCATTTCAAATTCAGTTGTAACATCATTGACAACATCGTCACCATCGACCCTTAACTGTGGGGTGTCATCCTTTATATCCCTGTCTCTTTTTGAAAAAGATGTGTTTTGAGGAGTGTTGTGAAAAATTTCATTTCCTTTCACTTCAGTGGAACCACATTCAGTTTGATTAAACTGATTTTCTTGAGATTTAACTTTTATTATACTCCACCAATCATCCAACTCTTTTGCAGTAGCACTGTATTTTGCATAATAAATTTGATGTGCCTGATGAGACAATAAAAATGGTTCGTTTACTACAATATGACATTTATGTTTAATATCAACAATTCCATGAGTCGTATGAATACTAAGGCCTCTCTCAGTATCCAGCCATCGACATTTAAACATTGTTACATAATTTTGTCCCAAAAAACACAGTTCAATAATATCTTCAAGCATGTCGTAAAATTCAACTTCAATATCTCTATGATGTGATCCCTTCAAACAAACACCACTATTCATTGTTTTCTTTTATTCCCCACATGCACGTGTATGAAAGTGATAACCATTCACCTCATATGCATTATATGATTTAACCATTTTGGAAGGTGGGCTACTCAAAATACACAATCGACTATCAATCTTATTAGCATGTACAGATACCTGAAATATTGTAAAACATTTATCACTATTACAAGTAATAAATTGATTTTATATTTAAAACCAAAAAAAGAACGTATGTTACCAGTTTTTGAAACCATTAGGCAAATTTTTTTTGCCGACGTTCTTCTAAGCCAGCTGCTGTAATTTGTGGAAATTATTTCTTGATATGATCATCATATAACCTACAAATACAATATAATTAATTTACTGTAACAGAATATATTGAATAAAGGATAAGATTACTCATTGTACAATTGGTGACATTTCTTCATAGTTGAGTAGAATATATGTATGAGCTCTATGATGTTCATCTTCTGAAAGCCATCTATCATGAACTCCACCAAAGCCAAGTTCGGGCTGATTGAAAACTGATAATTGATTGTTCATATCATCATCAACATTCCCCTCATTCCAGCCCATACGGTTAAATTTTGAGGGATATTCATATTCAAAATAATGAGATCAGAATAAAGAAATTTCTTCTTGAAAATAAGCTTCAGCAATTGAGCCTTCAACTGATGCTTTGTTACGAACTTTTTTCATCAATTTCTGCATGCATCTCCCAAATGGTTACATCCATCGAAACTGAATCAGACCTCCACATTTGGGTTCATGTGGGAAATGTAATATCAAATGTTATATCTAGTCAATGAAAGCCGGTGAAAATATTTTTTCCAATTTGCATATAATTACAACAACAACCACTTCCAGTTTTCTTAGTGTATTGTAGTCTGTTGTCGCCGCAGACATGTGTCAGAAAAAATATGATATATCTGTTATAGAAACCCAAATCTTCGAATTCAACAAACCTCTTAATCCAATAGGCATAAGCCTTTCCATTATAACATGATATTCATGGCTTTTAATCCAGTAATATGACCATTTTTAACACATCTACCAAAGTTGGAAGCATAGCCATCTGGAAGTCTCAAATCTGCAATCCACTAATAAAATAATAACAAACTCTCTTTGGTCAGTGTATAAGATGCTTTTGGCTTCATTAATCTCTATGATCTGATATTTTCAAACAATTCAAGTTCTGGTCGCCTGCAGATTAGGGCAAGATCTAATCGTGCCATTACATTATCTTTGGTTTTACCCAGTGTATCCAAAACTGTATGAAATAAATTATCAAAACAGTTCTTCTCAATATGCATGACATCCAACATGTGTCGGACCAACAAATCAGACCAATATAGCAGATTCTAAAAAATACTCCATTTTTTTCAATTGTGTTCTTTCCCAGGACCATGAATTTTTTTTTTGTTTATTGTCGGTCTAAAAGTGATGGAAGGTAATGAAAACACAACTGATTGTAACTCTGTACCTGAGATCATTTTTGGAGGTCCTCTCTTTCATTTCTTACTTTTCTAAAATGAGATTTGTTCCTCGGAAAAGGATGGTCGATTGGAAGAAATCTGCGATGACAGTCAATATAGTAAGGTTTTTTTTCCATTCACAAGCATAAATGCTTTATTGTCTCCCATACAGTAAGGACATGATTTTGGACCATGTGTTCTCCAGCCATATAACATTCTATATGTCGGGAAGTCACTAATTTTCCACATCAAAGTAGCTTTCATTACAAAATTCAGTTTCACAGCAACATCATATGTATCAATACCATGAATCCACAATAAATTTAACTCATCAATCAGTGGTTTCAAATAAACATCAATATTATTTTTTGGATGTCCTGGGATTTATAATGTCAAAAATATATAAGGCTCTTTTATCAACATTCATAGAGGAAAATTGTACGGAGTTATAAAGACAGGCCAATAGGAATAATGACTACCAAAATATCCAAATGGACAAACACCATCAGTAGAAAGACCCAATCGCACGTTTCGGGACTCTAAAGCAAAAGATGGATGCACTTGATCAAAATGTTTCCATGAATTGCCATCAGATGGATGAACCAAGCTTTTACCATTTGAAATATTGGTTTTATCCCATGACATCATTGTCGCTGTGTTCTGATACATAAATAAATGCTGCAACCTGGGTGTAAGCGGGAAATATCTCAACTGTTTAACCAGAATCAATCCAGACTTCCCTGATTGAGCTTATTTATACCTCGATTGTCCACATGTGGGACAACTATCCAACGACTCTTTTTCACCAGAATATAATATGCAATCATTTGAACATGCATGGATCTTCTGATAACTAATGCCCAGATTACAAACGAGTCTTTTTCACTCATAATAATTAGCAGGCAGCACATTTTATTCAGGTAACAGTTCTTTAACCAATAAGAATATCAGATCAAAACAGTTATTTGACTTTCCATTATCTAATTTAATAGCCATAAATTTTGCAACTGCTTCTGTTTTACTTATCTTGTAACCCGGATATAATGCATCCTCAGCAAAACTGAACAACATAGCAAATTCAGATGGTGCCAACTCAGGAGGTAAATCAACATCATCCTCAATTTCTGTCTGTCGAACAGATGAACCTCCAACATGATGTACTAAATTCAGAAATTGTGGTGGATCTGAAATCAAATTATTAGTATCTTCTCCGGAACTACGTTCACCATGTTGATACCAAAAAATATATTCTGATTGAAAACCATAACGTAAGAGATGTTTCCCAATGATGTCAAATGTCTCAAACGTTCTCAGAGCACATTTTTTACAAGGACACTTAATTGTCCCTTCTGAAACAAATTCCGGGTTTGATGAGGCAAATGATAAGAAAGCTTCAACACCATCAACATATATAGGATTTAAACTAGAACCCTTTGGATTTCTGCGTTGATTTATCCAAGCCCGATCATCTAATAACGATTGATGTCTATTTCCTTGTTCCATAATCATATATATATTTCTACAAAATTTAAAATTATTACTCTTGTTAAATAATTTGATATAAGAAACAATATCCAAAAAAAAGAAGATACATAATTATAATTATTTATTAGTAATTACCAATAATTATAGGTGACACAGTTGGTTTGTAATCATCCCCACTAATTATTATTAATTTAGCAATACATGGAAAAATGAAATATGAAAATTTATAAATAGTATCATAATATAAAATATTATATTACGTTGATATTAATAGTTAAATAATACTTATAATATAATTATTCTATTATTATATGTTTAATATTTATAAAATAATATTAATATTATTAAAATTATATGAAATTTATAAAATATTACAATTATCAATATTAACAAGTTTTTCTTTATTCTTAACCGTTCAAATCTTAAAGGGTCGCCAATTTTCAGGTCATGCCCAATACAAAGTTTGGGTAAATCTTGACCAATTTAAACTCTATAATTGTTCTAACTTGGTTGATTATCTCGCAAGTCTTGTTGCAATAGAACGACATAAGTAATGAGAAAGAAATTACATGGGTTGTCCTACTACAACTCTACTTGCGAGATGATCAACCAAGAAAAAACAATTATAGAGTTTACATTGGACACGGTTGACGAAAAATGTTTATTGACCATGACCTGAAAATTAGCAACCCTTTAAAATTTGAATTGTTAAGAATAAAGAAAAACTTATTTAAAATATTTATAATTGTAATATTTTATAAATTTTTTATAATTTTAATAATTTTAATAATTTTTTATAAATATTAAACATATAATAATAGAATCATTATATTATAAGTATTATTTAACTATTAATATCAAAGTAATATAATATTTTATATTATGTTACTATATTTGTTACTATATATGTTACTATTTTTGTTACTATTTATGTTACTATTTATGTTACTATTTATGTTACTATTTATGTTAATAATTATAAATGCGAAGATATGCATATAGGTTGGGTGGTTAATCAATCGATGAATGGACACACAAACGTAATTAACCGATAATCTACCTCAATTTTATTTTCATTTGTGTGTTGAGGTTGACAGAAAACTTCTGTCTCCACATGTAATATGTGCTTTTACTGTCAAAATTATGAACCTCCTCACCTCTATATTGGTGAGGAGGTTGATAATTTTGAAAGTAAAAGCAGATATTACAAGTGGAGGTAGAAGTTTCCTGTAAGCCTCAACACACAAATGAAAAGAAAATTGAGGTAGATGAGTGGTCAATCAAATTTCCTAACTATACTGATTGTTTCCTAATTATACTGATAGTTTCCTAATTATACTGATTTTTTCCTAATTATACTGATTGTTTCCTAATTATACTGATTGTTTCCTAATTATACTGATTGTTTCCTAATTATACTGATTGTTTCCTAATTATACTGATTGTTTCATAATTATACTGATTTTTTCCTAATTATTTTTATTGTAATTGTTTTCTATTTATTTCTAATCAATTAAATCTAATTATTTCCTAATTATTTGATAATTATTTTAATTAAATCTAATTATTTCTTATTAATTGTTTTCTAATTATTTTAATTGTTTCCTAATTATTTTTAATCAATTAAATCTAATTATTTCTTAATTATTTGATAATTATTTCAATTATTGAAATTGTTTTCTAACTATTTCTAATCAATTAAATCTAATTATTTCCTAATTATTTGATAATTATTTTAATAAAATCTAATTATTTCTTATTAATTGTTTTCTAATTATTTTAATTTTTCCCTAATTATTTTTAATCAATTGAATCTAATTATTTCTTAGTTATTTGATAATCATATATTTATTTATAATTATTACCATAACATCCCCCGAGAGTGTCGAACCAAGAGTGCATCATGGCCCGTTGTCGTGTACCAGGTTACTCCGAGTCAAGCTCGAAACACCTTGTCAGAGTTTTCACTCCTAGGTTCATCTGTGCCAGAGTCGCCTCTACTTGTTCATATCCAGACAAGGATTATTTGGTACAAACACATAAACTAATTATACTATATTGCTAAACCTCTACGTATCCAGAAAAGGATTATTTGGTACAAACACATAATCTAATTATACATATAGCTAAAAATTCTATTAAACAAAATAAAATAAAAGTTAAAAATAATTTAACAATTAAAAAAAATATTACAAAACATATAAATACCTTTAATATGAACCAAATCCTTCCTTCCTTCCACTTTTCGAAAGAAAAAAATAAAACAAAAAAAAATTCTTCTTAGATATGAAAACGAGAAAGAGAGAAGAATGAAGATCTGAATGTTATGTAAAAAAACTGATGGTGTGTATATATAGGTTAGATTATTTGCGACAGTCGCATTTGCGACGGGTGACCGTCGCAAATACCACGTATTGCGATGGGATACTGTCGCAAATGACTTCGCCCACATTAAATAGTAGCGGCGGGTAAATAGCCTTTTTCGACGGGCCCATCTCAAATAGACACCTTTAGCAACGACGACTATCCCTGTCGCAAATACCTATTTACCGCCGCCGGTATTCGTGATGGGGCCCGTCCCCAATACCTTCACCCGTATTAATTATGGGCGGCGGGTAAAAGGGTTGTTGCGACGGACCCGTCGCTAATGTCACACCATTAGTGACGGGCGGATATCCCCATCACAACTTACTATGTACGGCCGCCGGTATTTGCGACGGGAGGATATCCCCGTCGCAAATTCATATTTACCGCCACCGATATTTGCGACGAGACCCATCGCAAATACCTCCCCTTGGATTATCTATTGTGACGGGTAAATAGCCCCATCGCAGAACCGTATTTACCACCGCGGGGTATTTGCGACGGGTTGTAGGTGACCGTCGCAAATAGGATTTTCAGCGGCCAGTATTGGCAACGGGCCCCGTCGCCAATAGTATCAGGTGAATACTTTTTTGCGATGGGGACATGTTCCCATCGCAAATACTATTTACCACTGCGGGGTACATGCGACGGGTAGCCTTTTACCCATCGCAAATAGACTTCCTATGTTCTGGCGCGCAAACCGCGCCATTGAAATTGCGACGGGCCCTGTATTTCCATCTCAAATAGCTGACCATTTGGGATGGGAATATATTCCCGTCACAAAAATTCTTTTCATCGGAGTTGTTGCGATGGGAATATGACCCATCGCAAATAACCCGTCGCAAGTATCGTTTTTTCCCGTAGTGGTTGTACATGGTTTAGAATATAAAACACGGTCCATTTATAAGACCATGTTTTATTATCGTAAATTTATTGACTCATATTGTGTAAAAACATTAATATTTACGTAATAATAAACATGGGTAATGGGTATAAAAACAATGATATATGTGTGAAATAATCACCTAAACATTTAAAATTATATTTTATGTGAGGATTTAAAATCAAAATCATCCAATAATATATATATATATATATATTTGATTCCATTTTTTTTGAATATTAATTTATATTAATTTAATACTTTAAATAATTATCATAGTTCCCCTCCCTTTACATATAAAATTGACCTCTTTCTCATATCTCTATCACAAATTTGGAGAAATTTATCTCATACAAGAACTAACCAATTCTCCGTATACATTAATTCTTACATCTTTGAGGTCATGGTCACTCTGAATGGACAGTCCAAGAAGGCTTAAGGTGTAATCAAAGAAGAATGTATATGTCATAATCCACCCATTTCAAGTTTATTTCGCCATCCATATTGTTTAAAAATTATTAACAAATGATGTAATTATGACATAATTATATTTCAAATACAAAAATGTTATCATGATTGTTGGGAAACCCATTTCAACGCTTTTCCCATCATATATGAAATGGAAACATCGGTTGTGTGTAGATGTTGATTACCACAACCACGATATTATGTGTTTCATTTCCCATCCCCACCTCTAATGGATGTTTATAATAATGGATTTAATGTATATATGTATACATTATATTAATGATATAATTACTTTTAAGAAATGATAATACATCATATAATTTCTTAAATTTCCATCCATTGAAAAATGAAAACATCATTCGTCCATTCATGTGGATTACCACCTATATGAAGCTATGTGATTCATTTATGCTCTATGCTACTAATGTACTGTTATGAAATTGTTTTCTATGTAAAAAGTTATAATTAGTTCATGATTATAGTTCTAGATAAGATGGAAAAAGAACCCTTTTCCATAATCATTCTAGCAATTATATTTTTTTTATTATGAACTAAATGTCCCCAAAATATCTGATGTCACCATAAATAATTAATAAATTAAAAAAACATTGAAAAAAATGACATAAAATGGATAAATATTATTTAATGAAAATTAAGATGTCTTTTTATGAAGGTAAATAAATGATAAAATATTATTATTTTTGAGTTAATGAACATACCAAATTAAATCTATATAAGATAATGGTCATTATTTAAAAAATTAATATTCTAATGTTTCCAATTGATATTTTTTTTATCAAATTCAATTTCTTCCAAATTATTCATAATTTGTTTTATATTTTATTGAATGGAATCTACAGGTAATTTTTACAATACATGACTTTCCTTATAGTGGTTTAAAAATGAAATTTTTTTATTTTTATCATATGGGTTACTTTTTGATTCTTTTTAACAAAGTGTAAAATAATGTTATCTAAACAAATATAACTCAATTTAAATTTTAATACATCAGTAATTTTAATTTCATTTAATATTATTTTAACAAATTCAATTTTTATTTTCAAATGAAGAAAATTACAAAATATATTGTGATATAATATTAAAGTATTTTTAAAAGAGATGGTCATTTATATCATTTTTTTGAATGGAAATTATATTTATTATGGGTTTATAATTGATTATAATGGGATTTTTTTAAATGGTGAATGTTTAATTTCATTTATTTATGTTATGAAATATCAAAATAATTATAAAAATATGTGAGCCTGAATCAATGTATACGATGGGTGAGAACTATACAACATATAATTTGGGTGAGCCCGATAAAATGTATAAGATTGGTGAGTCTGATATATATTCAATAAATTGGTTAATGTTAACTAGGTTGATTAATACTTTCTATTTGTTTATGATCATGTTAGTTATGAAATGATTTTAACACAAGTAATAAATATAATTCTATAAGTTTTATATAATGGTTTTTATTTTCATAATATGGGTTTTAAAAGATATAGTATATAAAAAAATCAAGGGGATACAAATAATTTTATATTCTCAATGAATAACAACTAAAAGGTAAACATTTTATGGTGTTACATTTTATAACTAGACAAATTTATATGTTAATTTTATATCCCTTAGTGAGATTTTGGTTCTCTTACATCATTTTCAAATGGTTTTCACAAACTATTAGGATTTCTAGGAACAAAGAAAAAGTCTAGTTAAAATTAATTATTATTTTTAAAGAAAATAATGAATTTTTATTTTTAAAATTATTATTTTGTGGAAAATTTTGATACAAACATGAAGTGTCCACATTGTATTGTAAGAGTTTGTTATGTAAGTGTTATGAACTAACACTCTAAAATTATAAAACTAAATGATAATTTGGAATGAATGAATGTGAATTCTAGATTAAAGACATTATATTATGTAATGATATAAGGTTAGGTCCCTACATTTGTCGTCAGAGTGAAGGTTTAAATAAATTTAGTTGTCAATATAATGTTAAAATAATACCTTATAAAAAAATATACATTATGGTTATGTTTAAATGATATTTTATTTAATTATTATAATTTTGATATATTAAATATATGTTAATTCAACAAGGTTTTCTAATGAGGATATATATATTTTGGTGTAAAAATGAATCAAGATGAAAATATCCATCTAAATTTGTAACTACGAATGATTGGAAATGGAACAAAGAAGAGTGATGCAATGATGGATAAGTTAACACATAATAAAAATGGTGTCGACATTCACGATAGAGGGAAACAAGATTTACCTCATAGGAGAATGCTGATAACATAGAATTATATTAAACATCTCCCACTATGTATTAGTGTAAATTTAGATCTAGTGTTAGTAGAAGGTTAGATAAATTCTTTAAAAAAGATATTTAAAGTCATATGATGTTTACAATTTAAAAAGTTATTTATTTCCATTCAACATTTTAACAGAAAAGCTAATTGATGGTAGAAATTTTTTAAGATTAATAGAGAGAGATATAATAATTATTCCATGTAATTGGATACATTTATGAATCTATTCATGTAAAAAAACATCCTAAAGTCAGTTTAAAATAGTTTGGAAAAAAAAATTTATAATTGAGGAAAAAGGATTGCTCTTCAGCCACATATAAAGAAAATTTTACTCTATTAACCAAGAAAATGTCAAATTTTATTAAATTCAGTTATATTAAATATTATATATTTTAATTAGTATTAAAACCATTTTTATCAATGGAATTTTCCTAAATATAATTTAAATCTTATGAGAATTATTTTCCTTGTGCCGAGGAAGTTGAAATGGGGTTTATTGACAGACATTTTCCATGAGATGAAAAGATTAATAAGCAGTCAAGGTAGAATTAAATGGGAAAGAACTCATCTAAAAAATAATGAGGTAATCCCCCATAATTTTTCAAGTGTGGTAAAAAATGTTTAGGTAATGTTTGGTTTGATGAGGAATGTTTATTTGTTTGGTATGTCTGGCCATAGGGCTTGTAACTGTGATGGAATGAGACATGAACTATCCAATAATGGAGCTATAAGTAAAAACCATCTGTGAGATGTTTTAATTGAAATATGTTAAGGCATTAAGAAATATTTTTCCCAAGGTAGTTATACAGGATAGAATTCACCAAGATGAAAGA
Organism: Viscum album; assembly: GCA_963277665.1. NCBI lineage: Eukaryota > Viridiplantae > Streptophyta > Magnoliopsida > Santalales > Viscaceae > Viscum > Viscum album. The sequence goes on along the minus strand of OY728130.1, from coordinate 2,013,627,778 downwards.
CAAAATGTGTGAAAAAAATAATTTCCAGAACTAAATATAATCCTGGGCCTTCGAATGAAGTCGTGAAAAGTACGATAATTATTTTTTAGAATTAAAATGATGACTTATTTGAATATTTATCATTATATTTAATCATTTTTGATAAATGTTCTTGTAAAATATATAAATAACCTCATGTAAATAAGATAGAGACTTAGTGAAAAATCAAGTGTGGAAATTAAAAAAAACAATTCTTTATAACAATTTTCATATTATTGTCATTGGGTTGGTATTTTATATAAATCACTGTGACCTTATCATAGCATAGTTTGATACTATTTTAGTTATGGTTTGAATTTTATCTTATTATCCTATAATATATATCAGAGCTAAATTGATTATAAGTTTTTGAAAAGAATGTAATTTTTCATATTATTGAAAAACTGTTAGTGAATTAATTGATGGATTTATATCGAGATGATTTTCCTGGTGTTATTTCATAGTGGGATGTTGAGTTTATTATTGACATAGTTTTTGATGCTAATAAAATTTCAATACCCACTCCTCGAATGGATCATGTATAAAATATGTTATTGGAAAATAATCTAAAATAGTTTCTAGAAAAAGAATTTTTTCATTCACCAACATCACTATGGGGTTCACATATTCTATATGTTAAAAATAATGATAATACAATGAGGCTCTCCATTGATAAAAAATACTAGACTAACATAAATATTATTAAAAATTATCCTTATCATCATTTTATTGAGTTAATTTATTATATAAATGGAGAGTAATATTTTTAAATGAGTGATATTTGGTTATGTTACCAGTAGATAAAGGTGAAGCTGGTGGATATTTCAATGATAGCATTCCAGACTAGATATCTGCATTATGAGTTTGTATCTACACCCTTGGGAAGTCTAATTCCCTACTTATATTGATGAATCTTATGTATAGAGTTATTTATGAATATTTGTACAATATTGAGTTTCATTTATCAATGATATTTTGGTATATTCTATATTCATCAAGATCATGAAAACACTTTAGGATTTTTTTTCAAACCCTGAATAAAAAATTAAAATGTGGAAAATTAGTTAATATAAATTTTCATCAAACATAATTCATTTCACAAGAACATTATTTCTATACAGGGGATGAGTAATAACCTTAAAAAAAATATTGGTTATAGAATGATCAAGAAGAGAAAATTTCTCATTGATTAATAGTTATCTAGGATTGCCTAGTTATTAATTATTGTTCTTAGAAAATATTTTTCTGTTATCTACCTCAATAGAAAATGTTAACAGAAAACGGATTTGAATTCATCTAAAAAATAGAGTGTGATTATTATTTCTAGGAATTAAAATTAATATAGTTGAATGATCTAATTTTTTCTAAGTCTTCAAGAAATGAAGAATTTATTATCATTAGAAATGATTCTTTGAAGGGACATAATTGTGGTGTCATGTTAAATGATATTTTAATTGATTATGTTTCTTGATTACTGAAACTACATGAGCCATGTTATCCGGACATGATTTGGTACTAGCTTATATGGGGTTTTTTACAAATATAGGAACATTGATAATATTGAGTAAAATGTGAAATATATACTAATCATGAATGGTTTAAGTATATATTCACTTTAAATGAGTTTAACGTGACACATAGAAGATAATTATAAATAATAGAGGATTTTGAAGACATGATCATTACCATATAAGAAAATAATATAATTTTTCTAATGAATATAGTAGAATAAGTAATTTATATTTACACATGAAAAATTTGGAACATGATCAATTAGTAAATTATTTAACGAATGATAGACTATAAATCGTGCATCCCTTAAATTCATAAATTATATTTGTATTTTTATTGGAGTGAACATTGTAAAATATAAATAATGACTCATATAAGGAAGAAAATTATTTAAAAAGAAATTTTGAAATCGTAAATAATGTTATGTGAAATCAAATTTCACTCAGAAATGGAAATTTATTTCAGATTTGTAAAATATTGTGTTTTTCATTAATCTTACAGTTAATGAATGATTTGTTGTGTTATTCTCATATATAGAAATATTTATTCAACTATAAAGTATAAAAATATATATAACTATGATAGAATTATTAATGGAATGTAATAGTGAGATATATTACAAATTACACCATAGAGTGTTAGATGTGATAAAAGTTTTATTATAAATATAAATTACCACAACTGTTTCTTCATCATTTTCGAGTCCCATAGTTAAAATGGGAAAATATAACCCTGGATTTCCTGATCGGATAGAAAATACATCTCAATGTCATAGTTCAATTTGGGTTCATGTTTATCGAATAACTAATATATAGATTTCATTCCTCTTTATGATGTTTTGTCATTAAATTATCTTTCTCAATTATTCCTAAAAAAGATAGTATGGTTACATGGAATTACTCAATCTATTATAGTTGACTGTGATATGATGATTAAATATATTTTTTTGAGAGGATATTAGAATTCATTCTCTATTGAATTAAATTTTATTATAGTCTTTCATCAAAAAATGATTTGTAGTCTAAGTAGTCTATTGAAAACATTGAAGAATTGATTCTTTATTATTCAATGGAATACTAGGAATGTTTGGATCAACAAACTTAATTACATTAATGATCTTATGAAAACTGTTTTCATTCCAGTAGTTAGATGGCATAGATTGCTACATTATATAGAGAGTTATATCGGGATCCATATTTATGTGATGAAGTAGGGGAAATTACTATTTTCTTACTAGAGTTGATATAAATAATAATTTATAATATTTATTAGATTTAAAAATATATAAAGATGTCTCATAGAAGGAAATAATGTTTTTCAGATAAACGAAGGAAAGATCTCTCTTTTGATGTTGGTGATAATGTTTTATTAATGTATTTTTATGGAAAAGTATGATGTATTTTGTAAAAATATGATGATAATCCCAAACCACATTGGATAATATGATATTGAAGAAGTTAATTGATATGTTTCCTAAAAAAGGGGTTTCCTTTGAGTTTACTTTAGGTTACTAATGTATGTCATGTATTATTGGAAAGTGTTAGATGTATCTCTTATTTTGAGCCCTGAACTAGTACGATTGGAAGATAATATTTCTTATGAGGAACAAACTGAATTCATTCATTAACAAAATCAGAAATTGTCTTAAAATAAGGTAATTAATGAAGTATGATTTTTTGGAGAGACAACATTTTTTAAGAATAAATAAGGGAATCAGAAATCTCTATAAATGAAAAATATCACGAATTGTGTACATAATAAATTAAATTGAGAGGGCATAATTTCTTAAAGGTGGGAATAATGTAAAAGTCTACTTAAAATTAATATAAAATTAATATAATTCCTTATTAATTTTAATCATTTATATTTAATATATTTATATAAATTTAAATAATATTATGTAATTTCTCATTCAAAAAGAAAATATTTTTAATCGTAATAATATCATTTTTTTGTATTATAAATAATTATTTATATGAAAAAGATATAAATTTTAGAATTATTATTTGACATAGTATTCTTAAATTTTTAAAATTCTATATCAAATTTATCTTAGGGTGAATGTATATAGTTTTTCTAAAAATATTTTATTTTAGTGGATAGTAAAAATTTATAATTTTGAGTAAAATAATCTTTTTTTTATAAAATAATTTATTTTAAAAATGCTATATTACATTAAATTAAAAATAAATCTAATTTAATAATAAATAATAAAATTATTTATTTATTAATCCCCATTATTCTTTATTTTTTTGTAAGTTCATATTTGGATTAAAACACATTTTTATCTAAAAACCATTTTTGATTCATTTTTACTTTTTATCTTATATTGATTTCCTCCACTCCAAGATATAAATTATTCATTTTTTGGAATGGGGGATTATTTTTTAAATAGGTAAATTTTTTTTTTAATATCTATTGTAATCATATCAAATATTTTCACCTCAATTAGGTAAAACTATGTAATTAGGGTTAAATATATTATTATAAGGACTAAAATCATTCCTATCATTTGTATTTATTTCATTATATAAATGTGTTTCCACCATGAATATAAAAAGTTATAAAATGAGGATATTTTATTCTAGTTTCTTTTGATAATTACCGTATGATAATTTTATATAGTGTATAAAAACAAAATTTCACACTCTTTGTAATAATATATGTAATTTTTTCCATAGGTATGATATGTTTTTATCCTATGTAATAAATTTTTATTTTATAGATAAATACATTATTTAACAATACTATTTAATTTTAAATTTTATGGATGAAATAATTATCCTAAATTATTAGGCAACTTCAACAGGGTGCATGTATAGTAGTAGAATGTTCATGTGAATGAATTTTAAAAAACTAAAAGTAATATTTTTTGGTGAATTATGTTTTCCCATGGATTTTAATGATACATATGAATTTTTTTTCTAAATGTTTATATTTGAATTTCATTATTATCTTGATGAATTTAAAATTATAATAATTAGATAGTTTAAAATAGAATTTAATGAAAATTTATAAAAAATAAAATTTAATTATATTATTTAAAATTTATAAAAATTTATCCGTCAGAAACTTTCATGGGATATTGTTTATAATTCCAGACATTTACAATTTATGGGAATATTTTACTTTTTAGTAACTCAATATACTATAATAGTATACAATAATTTAATTATATTGTAATCGTCAGAGGGTTAATATGGGATTACAATAAATAGATGGCTATGAAAAAATATCATAAACTAGTAAAAATATAATTTAATTAGATGATTTTGACTCATAATAATCATAAATCATAAATTTTTATTTTTTGTTACATTTTTATGTGAAAATTAATTTCTATGATTTTAATACATTAATTTAGTCTACAATTTCCCTTCCCTTCAGTTATAAATCGTAACTTCCTATATTATTTTCACCCTAATTTGGAGAACTCCAATTTATTGAAAACCCACCCAATTCTCTCAAAAACTTCATACCCCTCATCCTGTAGTACTTTGTTTTATAAAAATATCAATCCCAGAATGATTAAGGTGTAAAAAAAGCTGTTATCATAGGAGAAGGTTTAAGTCCCAACTAACCTATTTAAAAATTAGTTATTCTTCCACCAGATACCAATCATCTCTTGGCTTGTATAAATAATAAAATAATCATTTTTATATATGATAATAATTATTACTTTCATGTTAAAAAAATGTCATGGTCTTTTTCAATCATTTGAGAAATGAAAACATCAACCATGTATACATGTGGATTACTACCTCTATGATGTGAAATATTTCTTCTTATGTCACCACCTCTCATGGATATTTATTATGAATATTTTAATATATATTTTATATTAATTAAATCTTCATAATTATATAATTGTATGATATCATATATTTTTTATATTTCAATCCATTGGATAATGATAACGTTGTTTGTATGTACATGTGGATTATCACATCCATGGAGTTATGTGATTTGTTTATTAAGAATTCCCTTCATGGATTTTCATTAAAAAAATATAAAAAATTAATGTTAATTAATTTATTTTTATTTATGATATGATTGAAACATAACCCCTTTGATGATAATCATAATACCAAAAATGTTTTTTTGATTATAAATTGAATGTTCCCAAAATGTAAGACTTAAACATCACTAATTAAAATTCTAAATAAAAACTGATAATAAATGAAATAATGGTGATGATAGTAGAGGAATTGAAATGAAAAATATTCCTTATAAATGGAATAATATAGATACTCTCTAGCACGTACACTCATATTAATAGGATCTTAACTCTGCCTCTCAATTAGGCTATGCATTGTGGATATTTCCCTAGCCATCGTGGGATTTATTTCTCCTCCTTAGAGAATCGAACCTGGGGACAAATATAATTTAACCAAGAAAGGAGATTCTTTGGTACCACTGTGACATATGTTTTAGTTATAATAGAGAAGCTTACCTATTGGTTATTATTCTAGTCATTCCCTAGATTGATTCTTTGGGGTGGTGAAATAAATCCCCTGGTGGCTATAGGACATATCCAAAATGATCAGACTAGTTTAGATACCCAATTATGATCCCATTAACCTATGTGTTTGGCCAGGGAGTATATTGGTCTGTTGAGTGTCATGGGTCCAAAAAAATTCACCTTTTACACTTTGATTAATGGAATCAATTATTGAGATTTACTCGATCTTGTAAATCTAATATATTTTCTATATATTGAATACTATAATGGGATATTAGTCATAATGAGTAACATATCACATGTTTCGGTGAATAAAAAAACAATCCCCATGGTTTTATCTTTCTTATGTGGTATTTTTCCATGAATTATAAATTGTTCAACATGCCCTTATGGAACTAGTTACAATGTCAACTATTTGTGAATCATAAGAATTGACTAAACACAAGCCACCCTTTCTCCCACTATATCATGAATAGAAGTGCACCCTTTTATGGAACTATAGTCTTTCAATTTAATAAATGTTTTTCTATCATAGGAATTTTTTTAAAATCATATGTAACTATTATGAAAATTAAAATTGATGCGCAATAATTTTTTCCCTTAGTGAAGGTTTTTTATGTCATAAATACTCTATTCATCCAAACACATACCTTTATTGAATTATGTATTTCCATAATAATATATCTTTTATGATATCCATTTTTTATTATATTTGGAATATAGTTATGTTATATCACTATTATTTTTAAATCACAACATGTAATAAAATTGACGTTAATGCAAGATGAAACATTAATACCCCTTACATCATAACTCTGATGTACAATATGCGTGTTTATGAATTTCTTCAAGCTACATTTTTTTTCAATTTTTACATGTAGGACTTTATAATTGATCATATTGTTTAACATAAATGTCATAATGTAGATATGTTAATGTGCATTTCGGAATTACTCTGCACAACTTATCCTTATCGATGATGGCTTGGTCAAGATATTCTTCAGAATTATAGACCAAAGGAACTCATATCTTATGACCATTAAAATACATCTCTTTACCATTCATTAATTACATAAAGGATTATTTTTATTTAAATATATATCTATAGCTTATTAAATGAATAGTTCATGCTCTCTTGCTGACCTAATTCCAAAATCATTATTTCATACCTTTATTCTATTGGTTTCATTGTAAAAACTGAAGACATCGATAATACCAATGGTGTTGATATTTAACAAGCCTAAAACACTAAGTATAAACATGATGTCATCTTTTAGTTTTACATAACCAATAATTAACTTTCCAAAATATGATATAAGTCTTACATTCTATATTAATAAATTATTTCCAATAATTCTGGCATTACTGAACAATTGGTTCAGTTTTATATACCAAAGAGAACATTATTTAAAGAACCTAGAATAATGTTTTCACATCTCCAAATACACATGAGATTACTGTTTTTTTATAATCAATAATAGTTCCAAGTAAATATTTAACATGTAGAAAAATATGTCGTGTACTTATCACCACCGGCCTTGGTATCACCATTTCTCAGCGACTTGTTGAATACACATAACTTCTAATAAAATTTCTATAAATAATTATTATAATATATCAATACACATATGAGGTAATAATATTGTATTTAATAACCAATAAGTAAAACAAATACATTACAATGATAAATATTCCTAAAGAAGAAACATGTAATTGCATCATTAATTAATTAATTGTGATTCAACTTAAATAGTCTTATTTCATAATATATAGGAAAAATAACCTAAGTTAATACCTCTTGATTTGAAAGACGTTGTAAATGTTCTCTTGGAATTACCTACCATAGGCCTTTTCACATTTCCTTTCAATTTATTTTCCATAAAAATTATGGGTGAAACATTCTATGATATTCATTAATCCTTGTTAAACCTTACCATTATTGGTAATGAAGTGTTTACTCAATACATGTTTATTTTGAAACATTAAATAATACATGAGTTAAGCGTTTAAAATAATATTATAATAGGATGTATTTAAATATCATAGCAGGCCTTTCAATTTAAATAGATCTAGGGAAACCAATACCTATTCATATCATTACACAACTTTATCCTTGAAAACCACTTGTATATGATAATTTAGGTTTTATCCTATATGTTCTAATATAGAGACTGAAAATAACACCTAATGTTGATTTATGAATAATGAGATAACCACTATATTCTTTGCATAGAAGTCTCTTTTATGTAATTTCTCACCTTTATATCTTCTGATGACATCAGTGGTGTGGGGATACTGACACATTGAGTATCCAATATCATAGTATAGCGCACAAGAACCTATACTACAACTGAATACTCATAACTATATATGGAAATTAATTTGTTCCTAATTTTATCATAATTTATATTATTTTATAAAATTCCATTTTTATAAATAAATTTTAGTAGGTTACGTCCATTTTATCATGACTATCAGTTAAGATATTTTGTTTGATTAATTAAATCAATAAATTTCTCCCACTATTTCATCGACTTCTAGGAACCCTCTATGTGAGAATTGGAATATTATGTTTCCTGAGTATTCTAGTGGAAATGATCCTTGACCCAACCCTCACAGTCTAAATTATTTTGCAATGACACCACTTCGAATGTTCAAGGTACGAATTTGGCTAGCCAAACACATGAACTCACAATTCCTTGATCTGTTGAGTGAATCCTCGTCATCTTAAGTTATTACATTATTTACATATCACATTCCTCAAAAGTTATAAAAAAATTTCATGGGATACTTATTTGATGAAAAATTAGTGATGTAAACCCAGGACTCTCATAAGAATGACTCGGTAGTAAGAGACATCATCGTCTTTGGACTGAAGAGCATCCTAACATCTGGTTTTATAGAAACATGAATGATGAAAGGTGATTCGGACATAATATTTAATTATGGGTTTTTTGTTATTAAAGTGATGAATGAAATCACATTATATCTTCTTATAATGTATTATCTAAAATACTCAAAACTAACCATACATGAAGTGGAAAAATCCATCACATCACATGTTCATATTATCTGCACATGCTTGTTTACTATTATTCTATGTGTTCGTGTGTTAAATATGTATATATGAAAAAATAATAAACCTTGAAAAAATAAAATGATGACATGATCTTGATATGATACTAGTGATTGAACCCTTTAGTGTATCATGGATAATTCTAGACCCTAGGGGATATTACTTGAGTTCCATCCCTTGTGACATGAGTTACAACACATACCCATCCAAATCATTAGCTCATGTCTTGTGTGTCGCCACAACATGGCGTGAAATGCATCACTTGTTGTCCTATAATTATAAAATACTCACTTGTAGGTTAGGTGAATTTGGGAGTGATAATATGAAATCCTGAAGAGAATGAAAATCACCATATACATATAATGTCATAGAGACTATACACATATCTCGATTAATTAATTGTTTATTTCAAACAAGTATGAAATAATTAAATAAATATGATAGAACGTGCCAAACATGCTTTAGATGTTCCAAAGGTTCATGATCAGTAAATATGCATTAACTTCTTATTCAAACATGGGACCTCATATATAAAATCCACCCATTAGAACCATGAGTACCACTACACCATATAGAATAGTTGAATTGGTGATGCTCCAGGGTGGTTGTTAAGCCTTACGTACATGGTTCGAATCATGGGAGAGGCGTATTAAATCTCAGTAGAGCCTGGGGAAAATACCCACCACAAGGGATATAAATGAAGTCTAGCCCAGTCTATAGTAAAAGTGTGCATGGAGTGTGGCTAGATGATGACATGGATGTGGAATAGGTCTATAAAAAAATTCTTTTTTTGTTAGATACATGACCCTACTCCCAAAGGACCATGATAATCCATATCTCCTAAACTCATGTTACTGGGCTCTAAACTGAGCCTCTCAACTAGGTCACCTATCAAGGATATATCACTTGGCTAGCTAGGTATTTATTTCACCCCGCCCTAAAGAATCAAACCCAGGGATGACTGTAATTTAACCAACTGAGGAGCTTCTCAGATAATAGTACACCATATTGATTATAGTACTAGTGAAGGTCCACAGTTTGTTATTATGACTGTCAACACCGAGTTTGATTTTCTAGGGTGGTGAAATTAATGCCCAGATGTATAGGGGTGATATCCATGATACTCAGACCAATTGAGATGCCCAGTTAGGAGCTTAGTAACCCATGTGTATAGTATGGGGAGTATCTTGGTCCATTTTCCAGAGGGTCACAGGTCCAACATGTAAACATTAATCCCTATATTAAAAACATAAAATGTAAAGATGAAAAATATATGAGTAAAATATTTATAAATATATTAAAAAAAATTTGGAAAAGGAATGATTGATGTATTTTTAAACCTAACACTTTTACCACTCTATTATTTTTCCAATTTGGCTCTATTAAAATTTGTGACATGTTTTCTCTATATATTAAGATGTTATACACAAAGACTTTCATTAACATTACCTATAATGGGATATCACCTCCACCCATTTTACAACTATTTTTAAATAGTTATAGTAGACGTATTACTAGACGAATATTCATTACATAACATAATGATCCGTACCCGAATCATATAGGTCTTATACCTTTTGAAACATGGATATGTAGAAAATTGGTTTATAAATTCATTACATCATCTCCAACTATGATCTTCATAACTAGTACCCATATTACACATATCATATTTTATAAATTTATTCATAACCTAGGGAAAGGAGGAATAAGAAAGGGTGAGATTAGATTCACAGAAAGGGTCAATAAGGGTGATATTAATATAACATGAGCATAAGGGTAGGATAACATTTGAATAACATTTTAAAACTATAACCTACCAACCATAGATCATAATATATATCCATATAATAAATCATGTCGTTTCATAATACATGAATAATAATTGAATCAATGAACTTGATCTTTGGGGACATATCACTGGAAAATGAAATAGGTTAGTGGAATATAGATGAGAATAGAAAATCATTTCTTTTTTAATCAAGTATTACTAATAAGGCTCTCATAGTGGAGTAGGTTAAAACCATAAACCATCATTATAGTCAAGGATCACTATTAATACTATAACAGTAGATACTTTACAATATTGAAATAGGTTTTCTCACTATAATAGTCTTGTTTATTCCATGGGATATCAATATTTACCGAATTCTTTAGAAAGTTATCTAATTATTTTCCCACAAAATAAATAAAGATAATATTAAAGATGGGTGCCACATGACCCAATTACATTCATCAAATCATAAAAAATGAAAATAAATTAGGGTCATTAATATTTCATCAAATCTTAACCTAAGTAAAAGAAATGAGTTTTATAAAAATTATCTCATTTTTTATACAATAAGACAGGAAGAAAGAACATGACTCCTAAAAACATGTCAAAATAAATAATATGCATCGAGAGTAATAATAAGGTATAATAATTAGATAATATCACAATTAAATTTTATGTAACATGAATGAATGAAATATTTGATGGAAAATTATTTTGAATAATATCATGGAAAATATCATGATAGAAATATAATTTCTATTTTAAAATAAATATTTAACATATAAAAATTAAATAGATATTAAATTCAAAAATTTAATTGAAAATAATCATAAAATTATTAGTAGTAGAATCAAATAATTTCTTGTTGATGATGGTGGAAAATTATTTTTTTTATTGTATATGCTCAAGAAATATTCCATGCACATTTTTAAAAAAAGGTTACAATTAACTTATTCATAAAATAATAAGGATATTCATTTGAAAACATTTTTTAGATATTAAAATATTTGTAAGCATAATTAAAACAATCCAATGAAAATATAAAACATTTTATTGAAAACATTATTATATAAAATATTGATATAGAAAGAAGGAAATTTCAACTAACGAGATAAATAATGTTGGTTGGAAATAAAAACAATCTTCCAGACTCTTGAGAGCACGATGAGAGTAAAATTAATGTAAATAAATTAATTTCCTGAAATAACTAGTGGAGGAGAAAGAAATCATGAATTTATTGAGAGATTCATCATAACATTTTTTCATATCAAATGTAATCATAAACAATCCTAGTAAATGATGGGATTGTAATGTAAAAACAACAACACATTGAAAATTATTGACTCACAAGCTTCATGAGAGAAAGAATCTTTTTTGGATGTGTATATCCCATTATATTTATATGAATAATTATAAATCATATTCATAGAATATGATTCCAATGGAAATAATATTACCAATTATTGATTGTAGGGGGGATAATTTTGTACAATCATTCATTATAGGTATAAAATCTTGGGATGGTTTTTTTGGGTTTTTTATCCAAAAACAACCAAGGGCTCCTATATCTACAATAAATCTAGAACCTAATTTCCAAAGGCATGAACAAAATGGGGATCATGACTAAAGATAATTAAGAGCTCATAATGGATGATATTATGGGAATTATATCTCATCACACAAATTTGAGGGGAAATATTTTTTAATCTAGTAATATTTTATGTATTTATGATACACTCATGAATCATTTTTTCATTTCTAATTATGATGTGGTTCACCAAGAACTAACAAATAATTATAGACATTCATGGGTTATGAATAATCTATTTGTATGTGAGATTCTCGACAAGGATATTTGTATGTATCAATTGTTATCCAATAATTGTACCCTTTCATGGAAAAATTTCACATTAATTGGTCGTTCGTTATGACGATACTCATTTTCAGCCATATACTTGTGTAATAAAGATGTTATTATCATCGTGTGATATAAAAGTTTTTTTGATGCTATAATTTTAAAGATAATACGGTCTTCTAATATATCGATTTGAAATTAATTAAAACCCATATAGTATAGTGCCACATAACATTACAAATCACCTTTTAAGTTCATATGATAAGGACCAAACCAAGATGTTTTTTATCATACAACAATGACGTCCAGGTGAATGGTGTATGGAAAATGATGGTGTGCGAATTATACAGTGGCAGCCCAAGGGACCTGGAAGAGATGGGGTATTATTTGTAAGGGAATTATATTACTAAAGATATAACCAAATAATGATGGTGATTAATAGAAAATGGAAAGAATATGGTCCTCCAGGATAGATATGGACCTACCAAGAATGTAACACTGAGAACATTATGTTAAATTCATGTGACTATGTTTCACCTCATGTAGTAGTCCTACATATCCTTGTTAATTTTGAATCAAATACCATCTAATTTGAAATGGGATGGAACATATACCGAATAGGAACTCCCTTTATGTATGTTAGGGGTATACAATTAATAAGAGGCCCATATATTTGGAACATTGAGGAATATCTCTACCCATAAATTTTTAAAAGGTTTTATGGGGATTACACATTTGATGATGACAATATGGTGATTCTTCATTGGTAATATGTCTATTAGAAGGTTGTGTAATGGTTTTGGGTCTAGTACTATTTAAGAAGTACACGGATTTTGATGTTGTGATTGGGGCATACACATGTAAGTATTCCTATTGAAGGTATGGGGCTATGTGGATATCTTGATCACCACTAACCTCTAAGTCCACAAGATTTATGATCTGTGTGAGGAACAAGTGGAATAATTGGATATAAAGATGAAATGATCGACTATTTCTACTGGTAGATAGATTCTAAATCTTAATGGGATATAGAAAGAAAGAGCTTTTATGCTCATCTCCTCTCATGATTAGATAGATATTGACCAAAGGGAGTGAACAAAATATTAATAAAGGAGGGTTTGAATATACCTACATCCCATATTATTTTAGGTATGTGGGATAAACACATCAGATGAACTATCTGGATATGACCCGGGTAGGGAAAGAGGAGAAAGAATTCAACCTTCTGTAAGAAATACATGGGGATTACTATAGGGGGGATTCCATGTGTGTTCCTAGGGAATATTGGGGGATAATGAATTTATCCGAAAAAAGTAAAAGTGGTTCCTCCTTATACTTTTTTATAACATCAAGGTCCATGTGAGAACCTACATATTATAGACCCTCATTACTTTGTAAATTTATACTTGAAGACAATCCAGGGGTTCTCCTGGTCATAGATTCTACAAAAAAACACAACATACAATGGGTATGTATACTTGAGGGGATATTCTGAGGTTTCCAATAGTTGGATCATTCATATCGGGTGGATTTATAATTGACCCTGACATAATTCTGTTAGAATGGTCAACTGATATGCCAATACGGGGCCTAATGTTATAGCTTGTGGAAGTGATGGGGGATGGATGGTAGGACACCATTTGTGCGTTATTCTACATGATATTTTTTTATGTGGTGTGGGGTTACCAACATGAGGCATTTTCATATATGGAAGAGTCTTTCATCCACATTACAGTGTGCTATGTATACCTTGGTTCTACTGGTTTAGAGTTTTTGTTATGCGGTCATAGGTTCCACCTTCATAAAATTTTTCTATGCGAGTTTTCTTTTGTCTCCTATAGTTCTTTTACAAACATGTCCTATATAATCTTCTATAGTGTTTTCATATGCAAGGAAGAGTTCCTCTCACGTAGAGTTTTGCTACACAGGGATGTGTTGCGTTTGTGTTGTGTTTTTCTATACAGTGTTCTAGGACACAAAAAGTCCATCCACATAGGCTCTATAGAATGGTGACCACATAGGGGATTCGAGTCTATAGACAAAAAATAATTTTTTTTTCTTTTATTTCTATTTTTTGGGTTTACCTATGGGAGATTGATGTCGTTAAATTATTTCTCTCAATTCTAATTTTTTGGTCAAATATTTGACCCATGTCATCTCTTTTTGTTCCCCTAAAGGGTATTTTATTTACGAATAGTAGAACTGGATACCGTGGTGTTCAGTCATCTATGATGCACTACAAGGCTTTGTTTGTGGTTTCCCAATTAAGGATGCCCTGGACTATGACTGATTTCATTCCTGAGGATTATAAAATAGTATCCATGAATTCAAAAAATTATCCCTTCTTAGGGGATGGTAATTTGGGGGAGTAATCCCTTCCTGGACTTGAAAAAAATTTAATTTTATACTCATGAAATAGTGTTACTATATCATCCAATGAACATTTTAATTCACAAGACTCATTGGGGATTAGTGGAATACTATGTGGAGATTTTATCTAATTTACAAGGTTTTCTATACATATTGCTTCCCCCATTTGAGGCTTCTCATCCCTTCATCATTTCATCAAAAAAGTTCATCGTTTGTGTTCATTTTTTCTAATACAAAATACAAGGAATTTAATTCCTCTTACATGTGTGATTTTTAGGATCTAAACAATGCCTCATCTAAATGGGTTATGATCTAGATGAATATGTGCGGTTCCAATGATGAAATGTTTCAAATTTTGAATTGGTTTTAAGTATATAGGTTGAACCATAATTTTCCCATGCCTATATATTAGGGGTTCAACCCTATTATTCATTACCAAGTCCTCTATATGAACCAGTTCACCTTGAAAT
Source organism: Viscum album (assembly GCA_963277665.1). Classification (NCBI taxonomy): domain Eukaryota; kingdom Viridiplantae; phylum Streptophyta; class Magnoliopsida; order Santalales; family Viscaceae; genus Viscum; species Viscum album. The sequence goes on along the minus strand of OY728130.1, from coordinate 2,013,612,241 downwards.
CATCGATTTCTACCTACTCAACATATAATTCAACATTTAGGACAAGCATTACATGAAAGTAGTGTGGTCATCCAAGAATAGTATTTTTGATCTCCCACATAGTGGTTAGATGCTTCATGAATTGAGAGCCTTTCATTATGAAGTCCTTGTGGGATATATATTAATGGTTCTCTATCCAATGCTTCATAGAATCATGCTTTGTAGACTAAATAGTTCAAAGGAGGATGATTTTATGTTTATCAAAAATTTCATTTTTTATAAAGAATATCGATTTCAGAATTAATTTTAAAAAAATGGCCCCTTAAAAAAATGCGCTTCTTATTCAGATGCTCATTCTTCTACCTATGAGTGAATGAGATACATTTTTATTCTAATAACAAAAATTAAAAAATCACCCCCATAACATTTGATCAATATCTAGTATAACGGCTATGTGGGGGTTAAAAGAGATAACCAATTTCAAATAGAATGTATCTTTTTGGATTCAAGATGCCACAGGATGTTTCAATCCCCATGACGCATGTGAAAAAATCATCATGCAATGTAGATAATAAATAATAGTATCATTTTATAAGCCAACATCGAAGTGAAGGGATTATATTACTAGAAAAAAAAATCTACTATATTTTTTTAATTAAAAAACTCTATCACTATATTTATCTATGATTGTGATAGGTGAAAATATGAAATACTCTGACAACGTCACATTGGAACCCTCAAAAAGTGAGCATCTTAGGGGGTCATCATAATGGGACCTTCACTATAGAGTCTCATTTAGCCTAGACAGGGGCTGTCCATTATAAGAATACCAAATATGAAATGAATTCAATTTTTTTGGGAAATACATGGGGATGTATAATATTATATGGGTATCACAAACTTACTCACATTAGATCCAAACAATCAACACATAGTTACTTATTTAATGAAGTCCATACACTAATACGTTCTATATAGTAAATGGAGAGTTCATCATTATTTTTTGGGATGTCCAATTAATTTATGGGGAGACCATTATGGGTGATATATATGATGAATTTCATCCACCCTATTTAGCATAAGACAATTATGAAAGGACCCATCCCCCCTCTTTGTCCAAGAGGTTTATAAACATGGAGAAGGTTATTCCATAGGGTGATCCTAGCACAACATAGGAAATCCTATTATCTGACTAAATCATTTATTTTCTATGCTATGTATCCATGATCCTTTTGAATGAAGGCGGTGGAAATTCACAAGTTAATAGACCCACAAGCGTATCAGTGACTATTGGACCATTCGTCAGGATGGTCAATTTAAAAAGTGGGGTATGCAAATCATCCTTAAAATAAAAAAACTATTATGAAGGGCAGCCCTCCATGCCATGTTTCTATGTGACTAGCTACTACCACTGTGCAACTTTCATACATGGGTAAGATACATTTCCTTTATAATAAAAGATATGTTGGCCTCTACAAGGTTTATTAATGACAATATCCCAATGTTGGAAAAACTATGTCATTCTCTGGTACACATCGGCAAGGGGAAGTCCCCAAATAGGCCGGTATCCCCCTTCTATGATATTTGTGGATATGAAGAATCCCATATGGGAGTTTATATATTCATAAAAAATCAACAGATCCTGCAAACTAGTTATTGATTCTATTTTAAAAGAATAAGTTGGGTAATCCCCAAAAAATGAAATTAGATCGAGAAAAAATGGTTTGAAATAACTATAATTGTCGTTTTACGTATTATCTTATGTATTTCCATTTTCTAATTTGTTAAATGATGTATCATAAGACCATTAAAAGGGAGGATATATTACATTATTTATTGAATAAATCATAGTTTCTAAGGTTTATGGGTGGAATAAATGTGATTGGTATGCACCTTGATTATTTTCAAGTCATTTACAAAATCATTAGATGATTTGTTGTCTGTCCATCAACAGTTCATGCAAGATGAAACACTTAATGGTATCATGACATATCTGGATGATGCTCACTCTAAAAGATACAAAATCATGTGATTGAAATCCCACATATGGAGATTCTAATCATGTAATTAATGCATAATATTCCTTATCATGGAACCGATCAATCCCAGAAGTAAAATTGAAAGAAATATTCCTCGTTATGGAGTGTCAATCGGTGCCTGAGGCCATAAGTGGTCAAAGGAAAACAATCATCCATTCATGGAATTGGTTGTATCAATGAAAATTCATTCTTATTGAACCCTATAAAATATTTTGATGATGGGTTGTTCAACATCCCATGATACTGGTGTTGATTACCATGGTCAACTGTTGACCCCCTATATGTTGTCCTTCCATCAGTCTAGAGACAATGTGATTCATTAAGGGGTTCTAATTTGGTTTGTGATATATGGTGAAATTTTCAAGATAAATGTGTTGTATTGAAGAAGATATATAAATTTTTTTTCTCCTATATATATTCCATATGGTTCAGAGACTGATAGAGTAGTAGCATATATTCATGATCATGAATCTTCAATCAACTCTATAAAGAACTGACATGGATATAACTAGAATGTTCTCAGAACTTTGTGGTCCAAATTAAATATGAATAAAAAGGATGATATTAACTCTTATGAGGGGGTTGATGAAGTTGACCACCTATTACAACAAAGGTTGGGGAAATTCCTTCTTCCTAGTATGGTTTTCTTAAGCACCTATCCCAAAAGAGTTATAGGGTGTTTGAGGCACCATTAAAGAAATTGAAGTGGAGGAAACCCACAAAATGTCTGGTGGTGGATCTCCCTCATTTATCTATCCTTATCACTTCATCCATCATAGAGTCTTGGATGGAATGGGATACATTAAGAGAAAGAACATCTTTTAAAGATAGTGTGTAAAACCATTAGGTAAATAACCCTGATATTGTGGAATTCTGGATGATAACATCTCCCATGAGAATCTCTACTCAAGAAGTTCCTTAAGAATATGGTATATATTTTGAAGATATGGACACCTGCATCCTCTCATATAGGGATAAAAAATTATTAGTCCAATAGAGTAGAGGCTATAGTGATAAATATAGTGTTGTGAGATGGTATTGATGAAGAGGTAATATGGTTGTTTGTATAAAAATCACTTTTTATTGTTATAATGACCATGAATCCACACTAAATGATGTTATAAGATCCCAGGGAGATTCTAGAACTTTTTATTTCCCAAATGTACACCTTATGGGGCACTTTTGATGGGGGGAATATCTCATCATATATGGGAGACTCCTGAAATAATTCTCTTTGGGTAAGGAAGAATATGGAGGTTGTTCTTTTAGATGCAATATGATTATCTTCACCCATGGAACATGATGAAACATTGAAAGGAACAATGGATGATGATACATCTACATCCTAGTATGAAATGTGAATTTTTCATATATACACATAGCTATAATGTTATTTGTTTTAATGTTTGGTATAAATATATAACATATGAATTAGTATGGATTTTGAGAGTCAGAAGGCAACAATATTCCAGGTGTATGTACCGCCTTTCTTCCTCAAAGACGAATGTGGTACTGTCAATGGTTGTAACAGAAAGGAATGGGGAACCCATGACAACTATGTACATCACGAGGATCCAAATCCCAAAGCGGGTATAGTCTCATGATAATTAAAACCATCTATCCCTTTAGTGAGATTTCTTTCAGTGGATGACACTTCTTCTCTGCATGTCGAACTTATTCTATAGTGAGAACTATTGTAGAAGAGGTGATGATCCAGACTGTAGGGGAGTCGAACCCGACTATCGCTTCCCATTCCATGATTATTATCCCAACATTATCAGTATCAATAAGATATAATTATGGAGTCCACTGATCTTTCTAAGCATGTTTCTACCCCATGGGTGTATCTATAAGAACCTAAAGTCAAACAACATATAGAGCATATAGTATCCATTTTTCTAGGGGGTGATATAATGGATGTCAAGGATGTCTATCTTTTAGTATGTGAAGGTGAGTTATCCACCCTTTTAACCATTCATTTATAGTTATTAATTTTTTATTGACTACATTAATTATATTGATTTTAGATTACTACTAAATGATTTTCTGGTTGCAATCACTACTTTGACTTCTCAACCTTCTATCATTGAAAATCATCTAGTAGCCACCGAATAAATTAAGAAAAATGTTTCCAAGACAAGTCTTTCTCGGGTGGAACTTATACCTAAATATAGTTTTCCATACGATATTGATTGTAAATATGATCATCATAATCATTATAAAATTTGTGATTCTCATTAGATATTACGGAGGAACATTTGGGTGAATATTTCTCAGAACCCATGAAAACGTTTCCAACAAAACTACCCAAATTATGCCACTTGTTTTCTCTTCTCAGGTATTTGAGTTTTATTATAATTTCAACCATGAAATACTAAAACATGTTGCTTCATCTTAGGTGTAATATAATATAGTTTATTCATTCCATTCAACTTCATATTCTTTGGAAAACCTTCTCAAATGCAACTATATCCTTCTTAATGAAGCTGATGACCCTGCCGAGATGACTGCAAGGTGACATGATATAATTTTGTAGAGGAAAGTCATAGTGGAGTGTCATCTCCAAGAATCAGAATAGATTATCTATGGATTAAATTGGATTAATCATGATATTGAACATAATTAGTTGACCTTTGAAGAAGAAAACTGGTAATACAGGATACTGATATAGTAGGTTTGGATGTTGTTGAGACAATAGAGGCAATGAGGGACAGTGTCAATGTTTAGACTACAAGAATACTTGAGATGTGTTTGGACATACAGTATTAAAAAAACGTACTACTAAAACTCTATGAATATGCTCATCGGTCTCTATAACCATGATTTATTTCATATATGGAGAGACACCATGAATGTAAATTCTACACTCTTCTAATTCAATTAATATATGAAAACATATTTTCCCTCCCACTAGTATCCATTATCTTATCATGCAATGGAAATCCATCATAAACTGTAGTTTTCATTGAAAGATAATATATTAGATGAATTTAATGGTTTTCATTAGATACAAATCTCCAACAGATCCATGATACCAAAGTAATATAACATGCTCGAGATATTATGCAATGATCTAAATTTTTCCTAATCCAAGGGACTTAGTGAGCATAGTTGTGACTATCTCTAGGGTAGGAATTAAATACCATACAACCATTGTCACTTTTCTATTACCATAATATTTTCTTCCCAAGTTCACTATGATTCATACTTTTTGGGTTTAACATTAAATTTTTTTTGGAAACCCTTTCTAGAATTTTTACCTAACATGTATTGTGCCATTTTGTTCATTTTATTGCTTTATTTTTACCTAAATAATGAAAATCATAGGTTTAGTGATCTAGGACTCGATTTTTACCCAGTTTGGCATTTTAATGTTTTCATTCATGAAGTTATTATGTCCCTTTTTGTGGATGTTTTAATGTCTCTATAGATGGACTAATGATACTAAATTTTAAGATAAAACATCTTTGTCCTAGAATTATGGGTTGATGTCCCAAATAAGGCATATTGTCCAATAAAGATGAAATATTTTTGAAACGTGAATGGGGGATGAATAGAGCATAGTTTTGTGATTTCTGGGACATATAAATTACATGATACAAGCACACGAGGAGTAAATTCAGAAATATTTTCCATCATGATGTTTTCGGGACATACAGAGATAGAAGATGCATCTCTTGGGGACACATTTGACTTTGGATGAAAACACTTTTTTATTGGATACTAATGGAGAGTCAGCTAGGGTAGCTAGGGCCAGTTGGGGTATATTTTTTATTGCCAAAAAAGTTTTCATCACAACACTAACCCTCTATTTGTAATGATCATGTTGTTTGTAAAAATTTTTATTTCTGAAGACCATACTGGGTGGAGTGTATAGTGAATTGTAACTATAAATTACATGGGAATTTACATAAAAAGTATCTATAACTGATAAAATAGCATGAAAAGAATTTTTATAATTTAATGGAGGTTTGGTGAATGGTTACATTTAATTTCAAAAAAATAGGACATGAACAATGAAGTTTAATGTCTTAAGGTGAATATGTTTGATGGATATAGTTTAATATAACATATCCTTGACCAAGGGATGAATAATTTTCCATTTTCAAGGAAATATATCCAAAAATAGTACCTCATATTCATACATGAAGGGGAAATTTGGTGTTAAATAATCTGGGGGTTTCCGAGACGGAGGATTGATATAGGATGAAAGGTAGTTTGGGTGTATAGATGTAGAAGAGGTATCTTAGGGGGATGAACATGCCTTAGGTTAACAAGAATTATTTGTGGGTAAATTCGACTCAGCAAAGTGGGTATAATTATTCATATTCAAATAAAGGTTTCCTTATGACTCTAACCCTCCATTTTTAAGGGCCATGTATTTTTATACATATTAAGACTAATCTGGAGACGAATTTGGGTGTGAGATTAGGATGGTCCCTAAATATGAAATGACAACATCATGTCAACATTAATCAAGAACGGGAAAAATCTATTACTCACATTATTCTGACCCATATGTTAGAAGAATTATTTTTTTTCATGCTATGGATGGGATTGAGATATAAGGTCCGGAAATCACTATTTGTCTTATCAAAAGTAAAATAAAAACATATTTAATTATGGAAAGGTTTCCACCACACAAAAATCAAACTCTTTTGTGGTTGAGGAGAACATTCCTTTTAATATAGTCTCATGCATGGAGTGAGATTCTTATATGACCCTCCTAGGAAGATCATGATCATGTGTAGGAGTGCGGTGGTTTTTTTGATGTGGTTATATTGGGATATAAGATATGTGTGTCTCTATATATCACATCAAAATGAGAATAATTTCGTACATAGTTCTTGTTTTGAAGCTCACAGTGAAATTCTGATCTATATACAGTAAAAGGGTAGATTTTTTAGTTCATGGATAGACATGTAATTGATGATTATAAAATCACTACATATTCAATGATAATCAGAATCAAACAAGACATAGTTCTTAAAAAAATTAATTTTAGTTCCATCAAATTATAACCTCAACCCTGTAGTTTAATGTAATAAAGTAAGGATAACATATGGTCTTGATGTTAAAGGTCTTTTTTCTAGTACCACATGTCATAGGAATGATGTTTAAGGAATATCCCTTTGATATAGGATGTTCTGATAATCCTTGGATGTGAAGGGGAGGAAAATGTGATCCATGTTTCTTGTGGTTCTTGAATATAGAGACATGATATAGGGAAAGATACCATTGGATATTATATAAATAAAATAGGTATCTCCAAAAAATGAATATTCATTTTTACGACATGTATTTTGTGTAAGAAACTTATACACAGTGAATTGGGGAATATTCGTCTTATTTGATAAAATATGTCCATATGACACTAAAAAGCCATCTTTGATATTTACAAAATGATTTTTGAGATCCAAAATTAAATAGAACATAAAGTATAATGACTAGATGTAATGTGTCTAGTTTATTAAATATAATTTAGACCATGAAATTCCATAGAGATTGATTTTATATACAATTATCTAACTCATATGTTGGAGGGGATGTTTCTATTTCCTTGATGGATCCCTGAATAAGGAACCAAAATTAAAATGTCCTGTATAGTTCTTTATTTTCACACAAGAGAGGGAGAAATATTTTCCCTTTACCCATGGATGATAACATGAAAGGAGGAATATTAATCACTACATATACATTAAAATGAGAATCAAGCCACATATATTTATTGATGAACCATATAGTTTCATTTCACGTGGCAAGAATAACAACCATGCATTTTGATATCATATAGTAAGGACGGTTGTACCCTAATGTGGAAAGGAAATATCACAGATGGAAATGAGATAAAAAACCATAGTGTCACTATGTATTCTATGTTTGTAGGTTTCAATCCATATATAGTCCTCAACTTTGGATCAACTGGGCCATTGAATTTCATGCTTTAGGGAAATTTTATGTGCCTTTTAATGACTTCAGACCAAAACCAAAGTGAACCTGAGATGAATTGATACTCATTTTTTGTGTGAGTAAACCCTTATCAAAAATCCTTATTCCATGTTATTTATGATTATTTTGAGAAAATAGGTTGTCAAAGTTGTACTAAATCACATAGAGGCAATTAAAATGGAGGATAAGTGAATTTTTATTTCATTATGGTTCGACCATTATAAAGGATCTAGGTATCAGTATGTATCTTAGAAGAGTTATAGATAATAAATATATAGTTACATAATGGGATTGATATGTAGGTATGTCCTCTATATATGGAGGGGTAATTTTTTACATTGATTATTGATTGAATGGCTAGACCTGGGATTTGAGATCTAGGCATCACAACATATCCTATGTGGATTGGAATATAACCACATGTAGTTCTAAATGGGAACTCCATAAACCAGTCATATCCATATATAGAGGAGGATTTATTATAGTATTTTATGGTTGATTCAAGGATATAGTGTCAAGTAATATCTACGTATTCCATTGGAATGAGAATCAATTAATAATTAGTTATTAAGGAATCATTCCCTTTGGTTTTATGTAATGAAGACATGGGGAATGTAGTTTAATGTAATTTGATAAGGATGTTTGATGACTTCAGGTGAAAGAAGTATCATTTTCACTGGTTCCAAGAGTACAGATCTATGTATCACAACATAAACACTGAGGGAAAGAATCATGCCACATGGTGTTCTTGAGGACATCATCGTGAAAGACCCATACTGCAGGTGTTTTCAATTATAGTGAGAATATAAAACGATCTCACATTTTTTATATAGGTTATATCACTAATATCATAAGTAATACCATTTTATTTATGGAACGATGTGAGGATAAATTTTATCATTTTGTTCTGAGGATGTTTATCACTAATTTATCTGATACACGGTCACATGAGGCATCCAAGGATTTCCCAAGGGTGTGTTGTAATTTCTCATAGCATGTCGTCAACCATGATGGGTTGAAAATTTGTTAAAGTGGATTATAGTGCAAAAAAGAGAAGGACCATCCTAAAAGGAGGGCCAGGGGATCCTATTCCTTGAAAACACTCAAGACATATTTTACAAAGTCCACATGCACAATGTTGAATGTAAATGTCTTTTTGATGTGTTAACAATGGGGTTGGACCTAGGATAATGAACCTAGGAATCACTATATATCATGTGAAATAAATAATTAATATGTATATAGTTCATGGATTGGTTTCTTATATTGGGTTTACCCATACATAGGGAGGAGAATTTCATCTTTCTTCCACAACGATCTGAGTCATGGGTGGTGAATTATATACGAGCTGATGATTCCCATGAAGTTTTCATTTTTTGAGAATGAAAAATTTATGTAGTTTAATGCCGTGCTGTTAAGATAATGATTATATATAGTTTAACATTGTAGAGAGTGGAAAATTGTGTTACGAAATTTAATTTTTGGTGACATGGATGATGTTTGATGATTCTTAAATTCCTTTGACAATGACTAGATACATTGTTTTTTGTCATGCAGAATAGACGATTTACATTTAGCTTAACATCTTGTTATTTGGAAGTGTTTTTGTTTTGTAGTTCATCTCTTGAAACACATACATTTTGTCCATAGTTTTACATTCATATAACAAAATCTAGTTATGAATTTTTACATCATGCATCAGAGATATTATATTCTTTCATTTGATGATGTATTTCTTAAGAAACCTCACATCAGTAGGGGATGTGCTGAGTTTCCCATCAATGAAGATCAAGGAATATGATCAATTAGAGTAAAAGATACATATGTTATAGGGTCGTTACCTCTATGGATCATGATTTGGTGGATTCATTATATGTATCATCTTTATAGAAGGGGCTAACGCCATATCTCTTGAGGAAAGACTGGTGGTTAATTTGTTAGTTAAAGGCTCTCGAGATCCAGTTTTAGCAGACATCCAAATAAATAATGTTATGTAATACCTCTTCATATAATCTCTCCCATTAAACAAGAAATTTTTGGGATTAATCATCTTCTGATAATTGATCATAGTTGGAATATTAGAGTGATGGATTTTGAACCTCGATGGGCAGGGCCTGCTTTTTCTCATATACTAACTCGTACGGGCTCACCTGTATAGAAATACATGTTGTGGTCCCACAAGACCACAAGGATTGATTTTTCTAGTAATTGTAAGAATCTTTATCATTATATTCCATATTATGGAGTATATTTAATATGCTCATGTTAATGTACTCTATCTATTTGATAGTTGTTTGAATAATATAGAGAGGAATAGTTGGAATTGATGTCATACTCCAGATATGGCTTCTCTAATTTAGAAAAACAAAAATTGAACCAATTTTCTGTCAATATTTAAATATGGACACCAAATATGGTACTGATTATGGATTTTACAAATCTAGTGATGATCCTACCCATGTATTTGTTTAGTGGTATAGAATAGTCCCACACAGTGAAGTAGTTGGTTATAATAATAATGTACTTGAACTGCTTTTTTATAGCTAGAGAATATTTTCCTAGGAAATTGATTCCCCATATGGAAAATGAAAAGGAGTATTTGGCTCAGTATAGAAACTTAGGTGTATGAAGAATGATATTTTCCTGAACCTGATAGGAATGAAACCTTTTAGTAAATTTTTTTGTTCTTGCCTATAGTTTTCTAGTAGTAACTAGGGCTTCAGATTTGATGGGAATGATTGAATCCCAATAGTTGGCTGTCTCAATATCAGGTTTTCACTTCCATAATGAATGGATCTGTCTATTATCTATCAATTCACCTTATAAGAACCCAACCATTAATTCTATTATATAAGAACTATTTATGTTCATTCCATTATATAAAATAGTTTAATTTTATCATCTTCAAATTTTATCATTACCTGCTCCATCTGGTTGGAGTTATTCATTTTGAAGGTATTCCATGATGGGATTCATCCGACCAGTGGTAGGACTACACAGTTTGGAGATGGGACTAATCTCATTGATCTCTATTGTGTTGTCTTGAATGAAATCTGATTCTATTTGACAATACACAATACTACTACTATTTCCTCCCACTCTGTATTAACTAAAGTTGTGGATGCATTTCTAGTGCATTAGATTGCATATTTTTTACAATGGGATAAGATTCAATGTTGTTTCTAAATGTAATTCCACCATTAGTCTCTGAATAGTGTTTAATAGTGATATTATCTCATCCTTTTGAAAGGCATAATCCTGAATGAAACATTTGATTACCAGCTCTGAATCTCAATTTATATTATATTTATTTACTTGTACCTGTTGTTCCATTTATAGCCCTATAATGAGATCTTGATATTATTTTTTATTTTTCTTTTACCATCACAATAGAACAAAATTTTAAGGTAGGATAGTCTTTTTTTTTTGAGAAATGAGAATGACTCCTAGCCCAACATTGTCGAGCATGGGGTCTTCCATACTCCACCCGGTTTGGATTCTGCATGCATCATCAAAATACCTCTCTAACATCTAGGGAACTATAGGATATGGAAGATCTCTTCATTAGGTAATTTTATATTCATTGAATTCAATTTTACCAAGGGGTTCTCTACCATTTATTCTATTAATGCATATTCTTTCATTGCTTCCTGGGGTATAAACTGAAATTAAAACTATTTTAGTATAAGTACACACCATAACTACGTCTTGGTCAACATTGTAAAATTTATAATGTATTTGAGTGGGTTTTTATGAGGGGCCAAATAGTCATTATAATCCTATATGTTGTGACCTTATTTCTAGATTGTAAAGACGATCAGTAGACAACTATTTTCGATATCAGAATAATATTTCTCAGCATCCATCATAGTTTAAATGAGGAAAAAAGGTTGGTTTCTCTGATGAAGTCATTATTTTAAATGAGTAATTCATCCAATGATAACTCTAAAAACATCAAAAAAATTGAGTGATCTTACTTCTTCAGGCGCCATTATATCTGGTGGGATAAAGAGGTATTTTTTGGGGTGTCTTATTCTTATTGACAATCATTTTTCCACTGAAATGTGTCCGTTTTTACATCAACATGTGTATTGGTAGGCATTTTATTGAAAAGTTGGATACGAAGAACTTGATATTGGCCAAATGCCCTTGAGTTCCTTACCACACATTGAGGTTCCAAGGAGGTGACAAGAAAAATATGGCCTTTTTCTTTTAATTTTCTAATTCAATTCCATTATGGCATACAAAATTAAAAATAATTTTCCTGAGCTAACACTGAAATCAAATTTTAGGGGTTTATTTTCCAGATGTGATGTCACAATTTATTTAGGATGATTTCAATATCATCTAGGTGGTTTGAAAACTATTGGTATTTAACCAATAAATTATCAATATAGCCTTCGAATAAGATTACCAGGATGGTTTTAAAGAAGAAATTCCTAAAACATTGGTATATAGCCTTATTAATCTTCAATCCAACATTAAATAATTGATAGAAAAAGTATCCATGGGGTACTGAAGGTAGTTTTTTGTTCATATTCTCATTCCATTCATATTTTATTTTATCTAATGTAGACATCTATAAAAAGAGAGATAAATATCCATTTGTTTCATCGATCAATAGTTCTTTGATCGGGAATATATAACCAACTTTTATGAAGTGATTGCAGAGATATTTGAAATCAATAAAAAATTTGATCATCACATTGTTCTTCTTGATTGGGACTATATTGAAAACACTTTTTGATATTGGACCTCTCGAATAATGTTTCATATGATGATCTTGTCAACATTAGCAACCATTTCAGTAGTGTGTGTATTGTATCTTCTTATTGATCCATATGATTAACCCTAGTGGTCATATGGAAAGAGAATGTGGTGAGTGGCCACCTCATGGTGGAGGAATATATTTTCTTATCAATTAAAGGGGAAGGAAATCATGATTATACTTTAGAAATGTGTTATATAACACTTTTTCAACATAAATATGTAGTGACTCTGATAAATTTGGTTCATGGTTTTATTTTGTTCTTAGATTTATTTATCTGATTTCATTAGTGGTTGTAGAGATTCCCTCCTCAAATGCGGGAGGGGAATACATGAGGTTCTTATCCTCTTCATCTTCATCATGTTCAAATTCTTACTTTTAATTAATAGGGTATAAAGTAGTGCGGTAATCTCTCCATTTTTAGGAGAGGAGACAATATATTGAAACTCAAAAGATGATGTGACTTCCTCTGACCCAGATGATAGTGTGGGATTAACTTGAAATTATAGAGAGGATGGAGTAAGAGACGGAGGAGTGTCTTCACATTTTTTGAGTGAAGAGACAACCAATTATTCCACAGCTTGTAAATATGGTATTTCATATTGTTTTGGGGATGAAATGATGATATTTTCATCTAATATTTCACCACAATATAGTGAGTCTAAAAACATCTCCAAACATCTTGACATATTGGTAATGAAAGAAAATATGAAGACCATTGAATATTCATCTTGATCTAAACTCAGATGATCCACATAATTTATGGGTAACCCAAACTCCTTATTAATAAATTTAATTGGTTTTTTTAGGATCATTTATAGATTATTTATGGAAATGAACCAAGAAACACCATCAATGAAGGTCTTTTTCCCATCACTCTAATAGAATCTTGCAATGACGTAATGTTACTCATAGGATTCAAATGAAGGATTATTGAAAAAAAACATACCAATTTTTTCATTAATATAGTATTTAATGAATTGATGGTTTGATGAAGGGATTTACATGTTTTGATGCAACATTAGACAACAAAGAAAAACATTGTTGGGGCTGGGGTTTTAGCCACCCAGTCATGGTAATGTTTACGATCTAGATTTATTAGCGCATGCTTCACCACCACTATATCTAATCAAGATGCTAATGAATTGATGGTTTCAGTGATCCCTTGATAAATCCTTAGTTGATAAGGAACTTGGATATGTTTAGAAATAGGTAAGATCTGATGTTCCAATTCATCAATTATTTACTAATGATATTTTGATAAGGACCCATTTTTAGGGTTTTCCTGAATCCATGTTGGTTCTTACCCAAATGGGCGATGTCTTGATATACATTAATATTCTGGTCTAGGTATATAGATGGTATTAGCATAGAGTTGGGAAGTTAATCGAGAACTTCATCATACATTCATATGACCCTTTTTGCGGTATTTATATTAGAAGAGAACATTGTGTCTCTTCATGTGAAACATATTTGGCATGAATTCTAACATAGAGAAACTTTACATTGAGTTTATTTAACTATATCATTTCATTTTCCTACCAAGAGAATAATTATTTGAGTGTGAGGTGCTTATCCACATTAGGAGGAGGATCTGATTTATATTCATCCCATTATTTAACATATACTTTGGTAGAGATTTTTTTGTATTCAGTCATGGATTGGTAAAGGGAGCATTCAAATTCACGGAAATTATCTAGTTTTAGGTATACACACAACCTTTGTTAGTCTTAGTGTGGACCACATTATTGATTGAAACATACCCATTATGATCCTTCTCAATGATATCATTTTTTTTATTTTCATGAGGATTGAAATATAGGATGTTTACCAATCCATAATACATCTTAGGAATCATACTAGAAACCAAATGATTGGAGGGGGTTTTACTCATTTTATGAAACTCTTCCTACCTTTCATGGATCAATTTCTTAATTATTTTCTATGTGTTAATTAGAGGGATCCTCTATGAAACATGGTCATATTAATCCCTTTTGGAGAAAATTAGCCATGAAATGAGATGAAATTAGATACCATAGTTCATTTTTTTTCTCTATATTAGAAAAGACTAATTTCTAACCAAGGAGTGGTTGAGGAAAAAAATCCCCATCCATATGAGTTGTGGTTTCTCCCATCATTTTTTGTCATGAATAAGGATTAATTTTTTATGCTTATATGAAGATTTTTAATAAAAAATTCCCACACATAGGTGGGGTGGGGATGATCCCATACTACTACGACTGCTGCTACTACCACCACTATCTTTATCACTCACATTCTTGTTTGAATGTGACCCCAATGCAATGACGGGTCTGCATAAAAAATACTTTTTTCCAAGGACATCAGTAGTTCCTGATGAATGACTTACCATATGTGTGAAGTATTATTAATTTTATTAGTTTACTATTATATCTATTTTTATTGATTCCTCTCATTGAGGCTATTGGTTTTGAGACTTAATAAAGGATGATTACTACAGATTTTTCTATATTTACTCAGTAGCGGTCTTGATTAATGGATTCCACAGAGTAATGGAATTACAAGATTTCATTTATAGTGGGTCCTATTAAATGGGGCATGAGGTGAAATTTAAATATCCAAGTTCCAACATCCCAAAATATGAACATCTTGTGTGCAATTGATAAATAGATGTAACAAATCATGAAACACATTGTAAAATTTGGATTAATGATATTTCATCTGCTTCTTATACTGTGTCTTCCACACGAATGGAAGGGATTCCAAATCAATTTGATGAATAATCAATCCCAATATTTTTACATGTATTACATACCCTTTATAAGGAAATAAATTTTATTTTATTTTGTGGAGTGTTGCAAAAAAAATCAAATTGATGTTGTTTATGAATTTTCTAACATTTCATATGGAATATAGAACTAAGAAGTGGCTATGGGATAAAACATGAAAGGTATATCATCCTTAAAAAAAATATCACAAGAAACATATAATATTTTTCGTATTTTAGTAACTCCTCACTTGATAATAGGTACATGATCAATTCATGAATCTTTTGTTGGAAGCTATATTGCTAGTAAAGGTGTTATTAGAATGGAAACGGTCTAGAGGTGGCTCAGAGGATAAATGTTTCCCCCATTTGTATTATTGTTGATAAATAATGTTTCTTTTCATTAAGATGATATCTATAAGTATGAGCCCCACATTTCCAATATCCGATGAATATGAGGGATTTCTCATATTTGACTTCACAATTTGAGGATATTCTTGCTAAAATGAGATTTCACTTTTGGGGGAACCTTCACAGTGGAGTCCATCTAGGGGAGGGCCACTATCGTAGCTTAATGTATGACTATAAGGATATTTTTTTTCATAAACAGTGGGGAGGACATTAAGGTTGAATGAAATAATAGTGAGTAGTTTTAATCTTTAATTAAATTTCACTACATAGAGGACCTTCTTAGTAGACATCGTAATATGGAGAACCACCATCATAGCATGATGTCCTACTATAGAGATATTTTTTGTAGTGAATACCCTTGGGAGGACCATCAAGGGGGAACAAGAGAGGAAATCCCATATGGAATTACATATCACAATATAGAGAAACATCACATTGGATGGCATCATGGGATGGACTAGCATCATAGATTGACATTCGACTATAGAGATGATTTCTATAGCATATTCTATAGAAATGACCATTAGGGAGGAAAAATGAAAGAGGTTAAACTTTTTTCTGTTTGATTTCATTGTCAATAAAAGGGAAACTATTACACTAATCAAGAAATATTCACTCATTATCAATCAGTTGGTGCCAACAAATGAATCCTTTGTGGTTGATGCTATAGGGAGGACCTCCAGTGTTGCTGGTAATAATGTTTAGGGAAGTAACTTAATGACTACTACTGAAACATCTAAAATTTTATTAACAGATTTGGTAGATCCTAAACTATCATTAATATATTTTTTATGGCCCAAATAAAAAAATTCCTATTAGAGAAGGGTTATGAGATTGCTATTCATTTAATAATCCTCTTTGATGTAATTAATTTTTAGATGCTCTCTTGCGGGTGACTGGGGTAGCATTCTATATTTTATGGCCTTCATATATGGGTTCTTTTTTATTGGATCCTTTAATTATATTTGGATATTTCATTATGCATCTAGATTTTTTGTATAGATATTTTCATACAATGGATATATCATTGAAAGGGAAAAATGTCCCCTAGTTTGAGTGAGTATTTGTGTATAATCATATTGTCATTTTTTGTGAATATAGCCAGTGACCCTTTTGGATAGAAACATGGATACATGTATACACTCTATGATACTATCATGTATTTCGGATATACCACCCAACATTAGGAGCCAGGGTCATGGGCCTAACTCCAAGATATTTCTGCTGACACGATTAAGTCATGGATGGTTTGTAGGATATGGTGTATAATGGATTTTTGAAAATCCATAATTTATATGTTATGTTGAGATACATCCTTGGAATAATTTTAATATAATCCTATTATAGTTTTCATGAATTAATGTGTATCAAACCCTTATTTTTAGCTGATATACATCAATTTTTTCCTCCAATTTCCATAGTTTTTTATGGAAGTCATGATGTATGGGAGTGGGAATTTATGTCTTCCTATAGTTTTTCCATATTTTACTATAATTATTGATATATGTCCAAAATAATTTTAATCTTCTTTTAAGTTGACATTGTAATTGTCTGAGGACTGTTATATTAATGATCATGAAAATACATTTTCTTGCAGTTATTCATCTTATTTAACTGGCATGCTTCTTTAATAGGAACAAGGAAAATTTCTTATTCTATATTTTTTATTTCCTTATTCTATGAGCCACCCTAGGGACCTTGATTTTTATGACTTTATCTGGGTCCCACAATGATTTTCTATTTAGGTTGAGGTTGTTGGGCCATATTGTGTGGGAAATGATGATTAATTGGAGGGGACCTAGAGAGGGTCCCCTATTCTACTGGGCGAAATTGTTGACGATCACATCATTTGGCTATCTAAGGTAAGGGAGGATATCATTATTGCATTACAGGGATAAGATAATGAAATTATTTGAGTTGTTTATTGGGGAACTGTGATTCTATCCCACCATACATCACTGGGTGGATGACGGGTGGGGCTCCATAAGCTAGAGGGTCTTTCGAGTTTCCTCTTTGTTTGGGAGTAAACCATTATTGTGGTACACCCAAACCAATGTATTATAGATCTAGAAATGAAGATGATGGGTGGGAAATTAAATCCTATATTTGGTTAAGGATCTGACCCCGGATGTTGCTATTTCATACATCTATGATAAATTTTGATATAACATTAGATTTAATATATTTTTGGTGATATGTGACCTATAATATATGATACAAAAAACTGAATAATACCTCCTTCAATGTAGCATCATCATAATTTAACACATGATCCGTCAATAATTATTCTCCCTCCTCTATTTTTGGAGTGAAATGTTCCAAGAGGGTGGTTAACACCAGTACCATGGTTAAGGATTCACGTCGTGCTCACTATTTTGTTTCTGATGAATATCATGTGCCTAAAAACTGATTATAGGGGGTAAAAATTTTTACAATCATTCACATCGTGTGTATATTTTTTTATGGTCTATAATATGTTTTTCCCATAGATCCGTAAACACCCAATGTTTCTTATATCCTTGGTAACTCATGGAACAACATTCCAAAGGCAGTAGATCATTGTGGAACATATCCGATGATACTAAAGAACTCACATTTGTTGATAGGATGGGATGTTTTTCTCATCAATTCCCTTTGGGGGAACAATTTCATATTCTAGGAAAATATAATAGATTTAATATATGTTCACTAATCCACTACTCATTCCCATTTATGACATGCATCACCATGAAATAATGATCATTTATGAACACACATTGGTTTGGAATCATCTGTATGTATATGAGGTTCTCCGCTGACAAGGGTAACTATATGTATATGAGGTTCAACATAAATGGTTCCCTTTTATGAATAGACTAGTGATTATTTCCTACTCCATTAGGATGATTCATGTTTTATGACATGTAGGGAGGTGACCTAAAGTTTGAAATTATCTAGGGGACTAATATTGTTAACATGTGTAAATCAGACCCATTAGATTATATTCATATGAATCATTGCAAATGGAATTGGACCTATATAGTTTGGTTCAACGTAACAAGACACATAACCTTTAAATTCATGTGACTATGACTGAAAAATACATCCTAATTTCATGAAAAAATAACATCGAAGTGGATGTGTATTATTAAAGGTTGGTGTGGTACATACTCCATAGTGTCCATAGGGACCCATATGAGATGTGGCCTCCCAGGAGGGGGAATGATCTTACTGTGGATATGACCTTATAATAATGGTAATGAAAGGGAACTGGAAGGAATAAATTCCATAGGGTTACAAAGGACCCTAATGAGAACATTACAATGATAACATGAGGGTAAATTCAGGTTTGGGTTTTTAGACATTAGGGAGGAAACCTATGTATCAAAGTTAGTTGGGAGTCAAATACCATATAGTTTGAAATGTGGTTGGTCCTATACCAGATAGGATGACCATCCACTTATAGATGTGGATTACACAGAATAAGAGGCCCATGATTATGGAACAGTGAGGAAAGCCTAAAATTAGGTTTTTTTGGAGGTTTGGTTGGGGTTTAGACTAAGGGGGATTCCCATAGGATGATGCTTCATTAGGAATATATCATTGTAAAGGATTATGAGTGTATTCATTGATTTCACAGCATAAGTGTCCCATATATTAAGTGGTTTTTATTAGGGATTACACATGGATGAATAACCAATGGAGGTCAGGGGCCATGTGGACTTTATGATCTATACTAACCTCTATGTCCACAAGTCATTATTAGTTGGAAAAACAATAGGAAGTAGTAGACTAGAAGCTCATATGATCCGTATTGTACACTACTGGATAGATTTTGGATCTCAAAGGGAGAGGGAAATAAATGTCTCTGATGATCATATACACTCATAAATTCATAGTTTAGTCCCAAAGGGAGAGAAAGATAGATTTTAATTTTTATACTTCACATATTATCCTGTAGAGTGACATAAAATGATCTATCTAGATTGGACATGAGAAAGAGAAGGTGAAAAAGAGTGCCTCCTCCCACAGGAAATATTTGGGGCTTACTCTAGGAGGGAATACCTAATAGTTATTATTGATGATATGAGGATATGACATTAATACACGAAGGGAAAACAGTGTACCCCTCTCCCCACCTAAACTGGGGAGGTCCATATGAGAACCTCTATGGTTAGGACTCACATTACCATGGGATTGTATACTTGATGAAATTTGGAGGGTCTTCCTTATCATGGAGGCTACCAATGGGACTCTTTGTGCCATGGGATTGTAGACTCAATAATACAAGATGATGTGTCCAATGATTAGATCATACATATTGGGTGTCTTTGGGAGATTCATTGGCCTAATACGTTTAGAATGTTTTATAGATGGGCTAATGTTGGGCTCAATGGTATTACAAAGGTATGTGATAAGACCTGGAGAGTAGAAAATCATATGTTTTCTCATTCTATGTGGTCTTTTTATGAGAGGTAGGATTCCATCCATAAATATTATTTCTATATGTTTGAGGGTTCCATTTTTGTTGGGTTTTTCTATATATACTTACGCCCTACCTGTGTACCGTTTTACTATAATGTGATAGGTTCCTCCCATTTCACATTTTTATTTGAGGGATTATGTTCATACCATATCAATTTTCAATATGGGGTTGTGATCCTCCTTTATATCATTTTTCTACATGGGGAATTGTTATGCCTCACGCAGCATTTTTCAATGCAGGGTGCTGGACCACAAAAGGGACAACTTCTTATACTATGAATAATGGTGGTCACAAAGCTGTTTTGAGATTGTGGATAGATGGATGAATTTATTCTCTTTATTTATGTTATGAAGTGGGTTTACCTATTATATAATGATGGATTTTACACAATTATCTAAATTCCCTTCCATGGCTTATCTCTTTAGATTCCATTCTCTCTTATAATTCCCCTCATGGGATTTTTTTAGAAGAATAACATAATTGAATAATGGTTAGGTTGATCATCAGTGGTGGGATGAAAGGATTCTTTTATAGGTTCCCAATTATGGAATTTCCAATCTCACAAATGATTTCATTTACGGGGATCAAAAAATACCATCCACGTCTATAACCTATTCATTATTGTTAGGGGTAGAAACCGCCACCCATCCCTACAAATGATATTATTTCATTCTGAGGAGTTGGTGACACCATATCATCTTGTAAAGGATTTTATTTTGAAGCTGGCTCATAGAGTGGTGTAACACCATGAGGAGTAGTGATCTGTATTCAATGTTTTTCTTTGAGGATCATTTCCATTACAGATTCTCGTCCACTAAATATTTATTCAAACATATTTATTGATTCAGTTTATTTTCTCCCTTTTTAAATTTATTGATTTTTTTTCATACATGAAGACTTTTATGGGGCCAAAAATAGTATATACACTACAAAAAAGAGACAATCTGTGAAAATTTCACGTGTACCATTAAAATACATTTGAGAAGGAACCCCCGTACTACTTTTGTAACATGTGAATCTTATGCACAATGGAAGAATAGAATTAAATAAATCATCTCATATCATGATTATAACTATATTCATGATATAACATGTTAAATGGTTTGTATATACACCTCATTAAATTAGATAGTTTTATAAAATAACTACTGTCCAAAATAAGATAATTTGATGGGGAAATCTCTTAACTCAAGACTCAACATTCTTCATGCTGGTTAAAAAATCATATATCATAAATATATGTTTATTATTTAATTAATAAAATACCATAATAATAGGTATCATTCAATATAATATTCATTTATAATATATTACCACACCTTTATTAAAAATTAATTATTAAAATCACTCTTTTAGGGGATAACTACTTTATTTTGCATGTATATTTTTGTTCGGTAGTTTTGGTCCTTCAAAAGTGACTATGGTTTTATAGTATCTAGACTAGTAATCATGATATAAATATATTATATGATTTAAAAATATTAATTTATTGTAGTCTAAAAATGATATATAATTGAAATGAAGTACAACGTTCATGTAGGGAGTAGGTCATTGAGACAGAAGAACACTATTTCCTTTTTTTAGATGGATGAAACGAAATAAGGGAAACTAATATATCACATTTAGAAAGTCATTTTTATTTAATATATAATATATATATATCTATATCTATATTTATTAAAATATATTTCAAGATAAAAAAAATAATGAATCACATTTCATTGTGGAGGTGGTAGTCCACACATACACACTCACATCATTATACATTTCCAATGGAATGTAATGTAATAAGGTTGATGTGATATTTTTATTTTAGGAGTATAAATGGTTCATAAATATCATATATATATACATATTAAATCTATCATTATCTCCATCCAGAAGAGGAATTGATGGAATATGGATTAAAACTAATCGCGTGGCGGTTGTCCACCCTACACCTGATCGATGATTTCATTTTCAATTTGATGGAGAAAGAGATTGATATATTAATATAAATTAATATAATAAAATATAATTATAATTAATAAATTAATGTTATAAAATCATAATTTTTTATTAATATTTTCATGGTGTGGAAGAAGAAATAAAACTAAATAACTTGGCTAATAATGATACCTCTACTTCAAAGAAAACCTTAATTAGATTACACCAAAATTTTGATTAGGATGGTTTAATAAAAAATAAGTCTTGTAGGAAATTGGTATTTAATTAACCTATATATTTTTTTAGGTATTGGTTAATGAAAAATATTTTTTATGTATGAAGAGGAGAAGTGAGGGGGTGCCATTTCAAAAGTGGGGGAGTAGGCACACTTGGAATTTTTGAAAATAAAATGTTATATTAACATTTTATAGATGATAATGTCTAAATATTAGATCATTATATAATATTATATTTTATATGGTCTAAATATTATCATATAATATTTTTTGGATATGTTTTTAGGACATTTTAACTATTATTTTGTTAGTTTAACACCCTATAAACACGTTTTAACCTTAATAGTGGTAAATAATTATAACTGTTTTAACTTTTTATTTTGAAAAAAAATTAAATTAATAATATTATATAAAATAAGTTATAATAATTAAATTTAATAAATACATATTTTAAAAAAATTCATAGAATTGGCTGAATATAATGTATAATTAAACCTACAGACATGTAGGATAAACATTTTGTAAAGAAAATGATTTCGTTAGTGTAAAAAAATTATGTCAAAATTAAACATGAAATCCATTCCAATGGAGTAAATTGGATTAATAAAAAATAGTTTAATTATATCTAATTTTAATATAATATTAAATACACATAACTGCTAAATGATTTTAACTAAAAAATAGTAATTGATAAAAAATCGTAATATTTCTTTTCATAAAAAAATTTATATTATCATAAAATTATAAACAATTTACTCGATGATAATTTTTACATGTTGATTTCAAAAAAGAATATATTTTTAAAAAACATTTTAATAAATTACTATGAAAGAATTTGTTTTCACAAAAATCCACAAAAATAAATTTTTTAAAAATGCATTTTTTAGGCATTTAAAAAAATTACAAAAAAAATTAGTATTTATATATCATTATGTTTTACTTTTATAAAACAATTATAATTAATATTCATTATTTTTTATAAATATTCATTAATAAAATTCTGATTATTAGGTTATAATGGGTGTGTTTAAATAATACCATCAATAGAATATTATGGTTTATTAAAACATAGTCTTGCGGGTAATGAAGGAAATCAATGAAATTCTATCCATTTGAAAAAATAGATTACATAAAATATTAGTGTGTGAAATTATACCCCCCTTAAAATTAATCTATCCACTAATACTTCATTACATTGATACATACAACTATGTAAAATTCTGCATAATCACATCTATATATTTCCATGTCGCTTTTTCATGTTTTTGGTTTCACTAAAAAACTTTTACCAGGTGATGGGTATTGTATCATAAAGAATTCTCTCTATGATCCACAATTTCTATAGATGTTTCTTCATAGGACATATCACAATCTTGTGGTATGACCTATGATTTTAATACATGTTAGGGGCTATTATGTACATTTCATGGAGAGATACATGTAACATACAATTTAATTTATAGAGGTTTAGTGAAATGCCAAACAATTAGTAACCATCCTTAATAGATCGAGTATCTCGTATGTTAAGATATACAAAAGGATAGTCTTTACACTATTTCGGAATCTCGTGACCTTATTTTATGGATAAACTACAATAAAAAATTATCACCAAATTCATATTCCATTTCAAACCAAAAAATGTAATCATAAAATTTCAATCAACTCTGATCTACCATGATATAAAATTTAATAGCTCTTACATTCTATGTTATTTCATTTTCTAGATCAATTATCTATAACATTTTTTATCCATCTTCAACACAACACGTTGGAGTTCTATACATATTTAAAGATTGGAATTCATAAGGATCCACTTTTATTCAATAACTGAATTTATTGTTATATGAAAACTCAACTAGAAGAAGGTGGTCATCCTGACCAAATTTAAAATCAATAAAAATGTTCTCAACATATACTCTTTAAATTTAAGGATTCTATTAGAATAAAAATTTATATAGGTATGATAAGTAGTGTTGAAACTCAATTTATTATCAAGAGCATTCCTAATTATTTTCCAAAACATTAAGGTAAACCTTAGATCCCGACTAGTTACAATAGAACATGGTACTCTATCCAAAATAACCATTCCTTAATAAATAATTTGGAATAATGATCTTGAGAGAAATGTTATCTGATAATTATGATATTATATGACATCGTAATGTGATCAGTTACAACCCATATTGAATTATTCACTTTAGACAATTTGGGGTGGCCAATGATAAAATTTGTGGTAGTGATTTACTATTTCCATTAAATTATAGGTTTTAGTTGTGAAAACCCATAAATTTTATTTCTGTTATCCTTGACATGATGGTAAACCAAGAACCAAGAAAGAAACTATATAACATCACTCTTTATTAAATCCACCAAATCTACTCTTTCTAATCTCTATTCAACTTGTTACTTCTAGTAATAATATATAACAATGAACTATGAGCTTCCTATAATACATCCATTATAAAATCAATTATGGAAGGAAAAAATATTTGGTTCTTGAACATTATCATTCCATTATAATCTTAGTAAAACTAAGGAACATTTCATACCTTATTATATATATAAGCATATTCCTTCTATGAGTCTATAATCATAATATGGATATATGGTTGAGCAATTATTTTTGAAAGATGTGATTTTCCCCTTATTTTAGGATTTCCATATTCATCCATTTAAAATCCATATATATTAGATCTTTTATTATCCTCATCATTCTTATGTTGGAATGACTCTTTTAAATCATTTACTAAATTGTTTTCTTTCCCCCGGGGGAACTTTATTATTATTATTAATCATTAATTAGTTCTAATAATATTTTAATGTTCATATTCAACACATTTTTTGTTAATATATACATTGAAATTTCACAATATGAATATATATCACACATTTTTCCACAAATATAATTCTTCCATATCATTAATTAAAATTTACCCCATCTACCAACAAATAATGAGTTGTGTTATTTTTCACCTGACACTTCAATAATCATAAGTTATATACTATCGCCATAAAATTTTTAAAGCCAATTTTTATCTATATGGTATACTATATGTTACAAAAATAAACTATATATAATATGATACATCACGTAAAAATTTTACATATCAAAAAACACAAGATGTAGTCCAGTGAAAGGTGTTTCAACCTTATATTTCTTTAGTTTTGGGTTCAAGACTGGCATCCTTTTCAGATATGACATGTTGTACATTTTTCTAAAACAATATTAATAAAATTTTTCTAAAAACCATGAAAATATTTTTAACATCTATAAAATGTTCTTAATCATTAATTTTCATAAAAAAACTAATCGTTATAAATACCATAAAACATATTAAAATATAATTCATTATCAAATTATACTTCATGTCGAACATAAGTGTTATATAAATATTATTCCAATGAAAACGCTTTCGAAATGAAATTATTCTATTTAAAATACCATCACATAGAATGAAAAATGGGTGTCTAAAACATTGAAATTATTATAAGAATTTAACTCATAATATAATGATATTTTTCTTAACAGTCACATTAACCTTACTCATAGACATATAGGTTTCTAAAATAATAATAATTCATAGAAGTTTATTGATTTTTATAACTGAGATAAAATTGGAAAAA
This sequence comes from Viscum album, assembly GCA_963277665.1. Taxonomy (NCBI): domain Eukaryota; kingdom Viridiplantae; phylum Streptophyta; class Magnoliopsida; order Santalales; family Viscaceae; genus Viscum; species Viscum album. The sequence goes on along the minus strand of OY728130.1, from coordinate 2,013,586,098 downwards.
TTAGTTCCATATAAAATTTCTTGAATCCCAATTCTTATATAATTCAACCATATTACATAAATGATTTGTTATAACATATTCCTTTCCGTCATCTAGGGGATAATCCATTGTTTAGGGAATTGACTATGAAAATTCCAATATTCTCCACATATAAGACAACAAACTCCTTATATATTTATTAAATTATGTCCATTAATTCACTATATATAACATATTATAGTAAATTTTTAATATTCTTATAGGTTATCATTCCCATCATATTGAAAAAATGATCCAAATAACCATTCTTATATGTTCATTACCACAAAAAAATTTCGTAAAACTACATATTTTTTACATGCTCTAGGTCACTTGTATGTTTATTTTTTTATTCTTTGATGTTTTTATAGAGTTCATGGGGGTTTATATTAGAGAATAGGAGTTCTGGAAATATATGTTTTTGATAAGGGTAAATTTTTGGTGTGTCTAACAATATAGATAACCATTATAGGGGACAATAAAGAATCATAATGGGGTTTTTCATAGTGTGAGCATGGTTTTTGAAACTATGAAACACTAATGGGAAACCAAGTAGAAAATATTTGGGTGGAATAGGGTGCTCATATGGTGGATTCTTGGATTTCCTCACCATTCATCCAAACAATGGGGACTTGTCAAGAATAGATAAAAATTGAGTTTTTATCAATTTTCCATATAATTATTGTTGGGGTTTGACCCGATCATTATCCATAAATCATGAATATCCTCTCCCCTTTCTTTGTGGAGATCTCCTCATCGACCATGGTGGTTTTATTATAGATATATTGTTTTAGGGGTTTGATCTCAGGACCATGTGCGAATTTATAGGGATGAGAATTTTTGACCTATATTTTGGTCTTCCTACACTTCCATGGGATCCATTAGTGGGTAGACTATGTCATCATGGAACATGGATTCCAAGGGACCTTGAGAGACTTTGGGTTGGAAAAATGTAATAAATCCATTGTTGGGCCTAGGTAAAACCCTAAAAATTTCATGTTTTCATTTATATATATAAATCATGTTTACTCACTCAATTTATTCTTTATGGTTAGATCCCCATTTTCACATTACTCGTACCATTGTTTTGTGCATTCATTATAAATATGATTAGATTCATTTTGATGAGAATTGATATATTATTCCCATTTTTTCTGCCAAAATGATTAATTATTGTCGATGAAATGGACACAATTTTCTATGAATTATTTTTTATTTATATTTTTATTAATTGTGTCTACGTTTATTTTTTTGATCCATATAGGAAATTATTTTGCATAAAAAGTTTTTATTAAAATTAAAATCCAAAGGTTTTTTAATGATTTATTTGAAAATACAATTATTTCAAAGTGGATTAGTGTTTAAAATTATTCAAACAGGTTTATCAGTTTTCAAAAATTAAAAAAATAAATATATTTTGGGTGGTATCTTACATAGAATTAGGCCTTATAACATTCTTGGTCCTTTGAGAATTTTCATATTTTATTTTCCGTAACACAGGTAATGGTAAGGGAACCAAATGCTCGGTTGTGACTTCTTGACAACCAAAATCCAGTTATTTTTTGAGGATATTGGGTCACATAGGGATTTTAATTTTACATAGTATTTAGGGTATTTGTTACCCATTTTGATTTATTTTTAGGACTTATTTTTTCTTTTACCCATTCTCTGAGTTTTCATTTTATTTGAGATATCATATATTTGTTCGGTTATGGAATATTTTATGTTAAGATGTTTTTTAATTAATGGTTTCTAATTACATTTTTCTACATATTATGATGATATATATGTTGAATTTCCATTTTGAAGATGTGTCACAGTAGTTTAAAATTTATGATATTTTACAGAAGAAATAGTTAATTATACATGATTCTTGTCTCTAGTCCTTGGTGATTGGTAACACACTATGGGCTATGTGGCACACCATCATTGGTGATGAGACAATTATTCATGAGGCCATTAATTTCAAAATGTTATCATAGATATTTTTTGGGAGTAAGTTGCATAATATATATAGGAATGTCATGGATTGAGAGACAGGAGTGGAAGAGTTCTTGACTAGAACTTCATCACATTGAACCACATGTTTCCATTGGTGTTATGCGATTTTTATTTAAATTTTTGATATAAGTAATATCATTTTTTTATTGTCTTTTCAAGGTTATTACTGGTTATTGTAATGTTTGAATATAGGATTTCAGGCTATTTTTTAATTTTGTGGGTGAATCAGGTAAGACTATAGGAGTCGCACAGTTAGTTGACATGGTTTGTAGATATCATGTGTAGACCGTGTAGCATTTCCTTCCAACATTTGTTAAACTCACATGGTTGGGAAAAGGTTTGACTAATTTTTTTTTAAAATAATTTAAAATGGGGAATAATTTTGATTATAGATATTTTTCCACTTTTTATTGTAGTTGGTTATGTTCATTATGAGGATTATTTATACCTCTGTTGGACATTTATTTTGGTTCGGTTGATGTATTTTAGATTTATTTGTTCTTGGATATGATTTTTTTATAGAAAATAGTTCCAAGAATAAACCCATGCATGTGTAGAGGGAGTTTAATATAGATTATCTCTTGGGGAACCCTCCAATTGATCTATAATTTTTGGATTTGGTAAATTTTTCAGTCCAAATGATGGGTCATATGGGTTTCCTTGAGAAGACATGTATGGTGGACCATGACCATTTGTTCTTAAAAAAATACAAGGGTTTTTTATTATGAAAAAGGAAACAATTATAAGGGGGATTACTTGTACCATATCAAGAAAATATCTGTGTTCTTGAATACTATTGAGACCCCTAAAGTGGGATTTTCCACATATGCACTAGAATGAATAGGTAGGAAATGATGGAAAATGATGATTATCTAGATGTGGGATTATTATCCCTTTTAGATATATTTTTATTGAAATTTAATAGGTATTTCAAAATAGACACCCTGAGAGTGGTGAAGTCCCATGATTTCATTAATATTGAGAAGTGGAATTGTTTGGGAATTCACTATTCCACCTACTTTACTATATTATTATACGTTTCCCTAGATCTATTAATTAACTATTAACTCAATGATCAACATAATGACACTCGATTGAGGACATAGATCAGATCTATTAGCATTATTTACTTTTTACCTACCTATTGTAATTTATTTGATAAGTAATCACAATGATAGCAGATGATTTTACTAGAAATCGAGATCTTAGTAGCTTCCCTTTAGTGGATGGTTTCTCGAGTTCTTCATCCATTTAAAATAATATGTACTGTAAGTTTCATTATTGTTGGGGTAAGAGTGTCCAAAATTCATCTTGTTTAGATTATATGGCCTCGATGCTGCATAGAGTAGTTGTATTTTCTAATTAGTATGCAAATTTGGGACATACATGGATAATGTTATGAGATATTTTGAGGATGTTATAGTAGTGTGGGAAGTTAGGGAAAATCAAACTCTATTGTAAGTTGGTTTCAAGGGTGATCAATGTTTGATTTTTTTTTCTATGGGATATCTGGTGCAATTGAAGGATTCCAAAGGTATAGAATCATGTACATATGGAAAGATATAATATTAAGATGAGAGGAAGACATAAGGTTGGACTAATCCATGGAATCTACATATTTTATAGGTTACAATAAATGACTCAAATACTATGATATCCATTGTTATAGTTACGGTGTTCATTACCTCATCCATGGAATCATCTTTATTTAACATTGGCTCATACAATTCAGTCATTTTACATAAGTTGATTGATTTTTTGGTTATGTGGGATGAGTTAATTCATTAGGTTTTTTATTTTATAACACTATTCTTGTGGTAGTTTGTGTGGAAGTCAATTGAGGCATACATATTTCAGGCAAGTAATTTTTTTTCCTCATTATGAGCATGGACTTGTTTATCATATATAAAGCATTGGGTAACTATTAATATTATATGGTCTCATTCCATACACTTGAAGGGTTAACTCATGTCTTATAGGTTGTGTGGGATCCTTATTAAGGGAGGTTATGACTAGTTTCTTTATATTTTGGGTTGATCTGGTGCTATTTTTCATGGTTTTTCAATAAGGCTAATGAGAAAAGTTTAGTGGGAGAGCATATAGGGGTCATGGAAATGTTACAAGACATATTTACAGTGGATTTCATGGGATTTAAATCCTAGTAGGAGACATAATTTACTATAGATATGCTCTCCAAGATGAGATTGAGCACTCACTTATCTTATATGTTGGCTCCAACCAAGCAGAAAGAGTTGATAGTTAAGAAATAGAATATTTAGGTAAAGTGTTTTATCTAAAATAGTGTACCCATGCTGGATTTAAAATTCATGGATTCAATGAAAGTATACGATACTCTATGAATTTGAATATAATATCATATTCCTATATTGGTGACATTAGTGAATATTAGGGTACCACTAGTTAATGTTATTCGACTATTATATTCTAAATACCTCTATTAAGTTTCAATATAGAAACCTTCAGAATATGTTTCTGACGTATTATCTTAACCATTCACATACAGATTTGATGGAATTGATGAACCAGATCATACACATCATTTTTACTCCTTCTTATTATTGTTTTTAAATGACAACATGTTATATTCGATGAGGGAGGAGGAGTATTCTCACAATCTAGATGTTAGTTTTTGAGTTTTTTGATGGAAACATCTATATTGCATTCTTCCATGTTCTAGATTTGGATTCATGTTGTTAAATTATTAGGCCATGTGATTACCGAGTAAGGTATTTTTTTTTGACTGATAGAATGTTTGAACAATCATGTGTTGGGAATATCCCAATAGTAAGTTGTAGATTTATACTTTTTTATGAATTAATGGGTATTATAGATATTTAGTTACACTATTCTATATGATAGCTTCAAAAATGAGAGTTTTGAATAGAAAAGGGGTTATTTTTTAGTGGTATGAGAGGTTCCATAGTGATTATGAGCATGTTAATACCCATCTAAGATATAATCTTGTTTTGAATATCCATTATAATGTGATATCATAGGTATTGTTTTCTGATGATTATATTGTGTGTTTGGGGGTGTATTGATGTAGGATAATTAGGATGTGGCCTATGGATTTCAAAATATACTCCAACATGAGTGGAATTATCCCATGAATGACTTAGAATAATCATGATATATTGGTGATAATGATATGTCAACAATACCTCATCAAGGATCATTTTATATATTATTAAGATCATAAGATCCTAAAGTATATTTTCACCATTAGGATCTTAAACCAATGATAGAGACTCTAGGTGGTGTATCTACAAATATTTTGATTCAATATTTCATATACACTTGGTAATGGAAACATGGTTTTTGATGCATTGAAAAATAATCTTCCAATGTAGGTAGTTTTGGAAACAATGTAAGAGTGGGTTTTGATAAGTTTTTTTGATATAATAAGGATAAATTTAAATGAGTATAATGAGAAGATCTTATTATATTGCATTTAGATCACACCCACTATCATCAATGGAGTAAGGATTGCTCATTTATCCAATCTTTAGTTACAAAATATATGAATCACCTTAAATGGCTGGGAGACAATGGGTTATTACTCTTGGTTTCCTCATGGTTATATTTTGATAGAAAATAATAAATATTTTTTTTCACGAGGAAGGATTTTATGAAAGAGGTGAAGTGTTTCAATTTTCCCACTCAACCTATGGAAAAAAGATATTTTATAGTGTGAGAAAATGATATTAGTGGGATAATATGAGACATTGTGTATTGGGCACATTGTCAAGATTATTAACCAGCCAGATAATAAAAGATTTGAATTAGAGACTAGTTGGGATAATGTATAATCATTCTATTCCATGGTGAATGTGGTATTTTATATATATGAACTTAATGACCAGGCTACCTCTTACCCAGAGTAGGAATTATTCTATAAGGGTGATTGTAAATTGTTTGAAAAAATTATACAATTTTAGACCCTTAGTGAGTAGATGAGGGTAGAGGACATTATAAACCTATATCTTTCAGAGAAGTTTCATCTTCACGCTGTTCCCATGATAATAGTTTCATATCAGGATTCATGTTTCAAATCTATATATTTGAAGGGACTCTAGAAGGATTTGGGAATAGAACTATGGTTGAACACCGTGTATCATCTGTGGATAGATGGTTGTCCTCAGTGGACATTCCTAACTCTAGAGGATATGTTAGGGAATTTGTGCTTAAAATTAGTGATATTTGAGAATAAAACCTATTTTTGGTTGAGATGGCCTTAAAAATAGTTATCAATACTCGATGAGGATATCTCTATTTACGGAATTATATGTAAATCTATTCCAATCAATATTGTATATAGATAAGGTATGCATGCATTCCAGGATAAGAAAAAGTCTTATATAGGAAATTATTGAAATATTGAATATGATTCAGAAAATTTTCAGTGATAGCATATAATTTATAGAGACATACTCTGACTATAATAATAATTTGTTGATATTTTATTTTAGTTATTATGTATTTCTACACATATTAGTTGAGCTGGGTCATCATTTGTTGAGTATGAATGGAAATTTGACCCCAAATTATATTAGATTGTTTTATGTTGTGGAGTATCTTGGGAAGGTATCCAAACAGTTGATGTTTCAATCATGGATGACCTCAATCCATGATTTCATTCATGTATCCCATGTAAATAGATACAATCCAATCCCATGGAATGTGTGGTAGTGGATACATTTGGTGTTGGATCCTGATGTCACCATGGTATGTTATCCTATTCATATCATGGATGTTTAGAAAAAGGTCCTACATGGTAATTCGATTTCATAGGTCCTTATTATTTGGAAAGTGGTTGTGATAGCAATGAAACTTTGGAGTGATAAGGTTGTATGATGGTTTAGTGGCCTCATTTATTTTCTTATAGTGGGACTAATAGAATTTTATAGGGTAGAATGTGGCGTAGTGGGGGAGTTTTTGATACAATATGTGTAATTATTATGCCTACATTTAAGTTATATTTATCTCTTGATGATTTATTTGGAATATTGAGTGTTAGTATTAGAAAATTGGAGTTTTTGGGAAATAAAAATAAGGTGAACTATAAGTGCACTATTTTTCTAACCATGAGTCTAACTATATCAAGTGGGTGAAGATGGTTAAAAAGAAGGTTTCAATTCTTTTAGAATGGGGATTTAACTTGTCTATCACACATAAGAAACTATTTTCCCATTTTTTAGTCGACTCTAAAACACACATGGTTGGAACTTTATTTTCCAAATCATTTGGTCAAACCATGTGTCCCTTTAATGAAGAGATAAAAATTATTTTTTCCCTTTCAACCCTAGATAATTTAATTTATTTAACTCTACTTTCCCCCTCCCATAATATATATCTTTATACAATTGTAAAAATAGTTCATATACAATTCTATAATGAATTTATGATAGAGATATTATTGTCTTGGTTTGAGGTAAGGTTATTTATTTGAGTTATCTCTCATCCCCCTTCTTACCCATGTTCTTCCTTTTTCATGTAGATATGCATCCCAGGGGGTGTGGGAAATATATGGGGTATGTAATGGTGGTTTTTTAGTTTTAAATTTTATGGATTATGTGTGTGATGAATTTTTTTTATACCTCTTACCTGTAGTAATCACTGTGGCTAAAAATCTTTGTACCCAATCCAAGGATGATGTCTCTATTTATGGTTGTTTTCCATAGCTTAGTTTTATATTTTTATCTCCTTTCATTTTTTTAAATTTCAATTTTATTATTTATTTTTGATATATATTTCCCATTTTATGTGTTCCAAGGAATGATTTTCAATTTTTCTAATTAAAGGGGGTATCCATATTGGTGTTTCTTATATGGACATCAAGTGTTTTCTAAAACGTGTCAAAGATTTTTTATCTATTTCAGATGATTAAAAATGTGATATATAAAATGGGGCTACCATGGGATAGTTGTTTTAGTAAAATGGGAATGATTTTTTTATGAAAATGAATAACTTAATTTTTTTATATGGCATCCTTATAGTAGATGTGTTGGCATAGAGTATAACATAGGATATTTGGGGAGTGAGAGAGGTATCATTTTGAGGCACTGTGTGAGACTTCGTAGGTTTGAACATGAATGATTCCCTGTTTTGTTTTCTAAGTGACCTTGTGTTTCATTATATGGAGGATATCGTGAGCCTTAATCGTGGTTTCCTAGGGTCCACGAGAGTCGTTGGGTAGGAAGACCATGAGAGATCCCATATTGGGCCCAAGGAATACTGTAAAGCTTCCATTTTACTTAAATATCTATAATATTATTTAATAAATGAAGTTAGACTAGATGTTTATAGCCCAAGGTACAACTTACTTATAGTAGTCAATTTTACATGCTTTTTGAATATTAATAGTACCAATTTGATATTTTGAGTTTTATTATGCCTATTTTTATCTATCCATGTGATTATATTTAGTTTATGTTGTGTTCACATTGGGATATTTTTTTATAATAAGAATATTATATTAGGTGGTCATGTTTATTTGTTTGAGAAATTTGTGAATTTTTTTTTGGAAAATCAAAATTATTGAAATGATAAAACAAATAGATTTTTTTTTGAATAATTTTCAAATAGATTTTTTTAAAAGTGGCACTGTTCTGGAAATGTTTCAAACTAGTTTATTTTTCACATGTAAATGTATTAAATATAATCATGGTTGTATCCTACAGAGAATCATCCATTACACCCTCCCTGGGAAATTGGAAATTTATAGATTTTTCCTGTCGGACTGAGAAAAGGAAAAGGGAATCATGTACCGTTTTGGCTCTTCTTATCAACCACCATTTAGTGTCATTGGATAGAAATTTTGTATCATAGGTATTTTTCTCTTATAGAGTCATTTTGTTTTTATTTTAACTATTAGAAACTATCTGTACATATTTTATTCCTTTAACCCATTAATTTTAGTTTTTTTATCTTTAGATTCCATGTATATGTTTAATTATATAATCTTTTTAATTATAATGTGTATCATTGTTAATGGTTTCTGATTCCCATTAACAGTGACTCTGATGATGTGGTTGTGGCCATACCATTTTATGGAAATCTCATGCTAATTTATTATTGTAAACATCATTCTGATGTGAAAGATGTGTTATCCATGTGTTTGAAACCACCTTGTATTGAACTAAAATTCCCTTTAGTCTTTGTGGTGTACTGATATAGGTGATTGTTCTGGTTTTTGTGAGTTGGTTCATTTAAATATTACTATAATTTGGCATGATAGGAATATCACTAATGCTAACATTCTTATTCATATACCATGATTATCGATTATGAATAATAACAATAATATTCTCTCATGTTATCATCGAATTTAGTTTATCACCATCACAAAAATGTGCATCATTTTATGTTTTAACATTATTCCTCTTAGTTCCATATATTTACTAAGACCACTAGGAATATCATCCCAAAAAATAACCATGGGGGGAAAATAATTTTAAAAAAATTATAATATGTCTAAATAATAGGCATTATTTTCAATATATGACATTATAGTAATGAACAAGGTAATTTATGGTCATTATATATTTAAATCCATTATGAATATTTCCAAATCATTTTCATAGTTGCAAAAAAATATCCCTCAAGTGTTTCAAAATGGGTGTGAAATTTTTTAACTATTGTGACCATGTTGATGATTGAAAACAAATCATAATTTTCCCTTTTGGTGTTATTACCCCTATGTAAAACTATTACAGATCCATGTTAACTATTAATATCAAGACATGGGTGTATTTTATTGAAAATAACTCACTTTATCATTCACTTATATTCTAGGACATTTTCATATACATTGAATTGTCTTTATATTTTAGAGTAATCATTTATCATCATATTTTCCACTGTTGAAAAAAATAATTTCTATGATACTAATAACAATTACACAAAATTTACAAAACAATATAATACATTTTATTAGATTAATATTAATTAGATAAAAAAATGATCCAGAAAATAATTACATAGGTCTAGTGCCATTGAAAAAATAGGTACATATAAAAACAGTTCCTAAGAGGATTACGTATGCTCTACTAATTTCATCTTAACTAGAAACCTTCTTAGACATATCAAATATAATAAATTTCATTATAACCTAGTGAAAGGATTCAAAATAGAGGGTTTTATCAAATTCATTGTATAGGTAAATAAGTGATATATCAATATAACATGATAAAATGTTAAGAACTTGATAATAGTAATTGAAAACCATATCTTTAATATCATATATCCTAAACATGATACATGGAAGAAATCATTGTATTTTATAATGCGTCTATCATAATATAATAAAATAACATGGTATATGAGAATATAATATTGGAATAAGAAATTAATTTGTGGAATAAAAATAACCATAGAATATAATTTCCTTAGTAGTAATGGATTACAGAAAATACAATCATAGTGGAATGGGTTCACTCCCCAAACCATCTTAGTAGTCATGGTTTAATCTCAAGACTATCATAGTGGAAGCTTTCCAATACTGAATTGGGTTTACAAATAATATTATCCTTGTTTATGAAATAATATATCAATATTTATCAATTTCATTTTAGAGAGATATAATTTTGTAAAAAAATGTCACTTATTTAAAATCATAAAAATTTGATCCACATGGTCATAAAATATTCCTCATACAAAGACCATTGAAAAAAAATTCTATTCATAAACATTTCGTCATATCATAACTCATAGAAAAGAAACTAGTTTCATAAATATTTCATTATTTCATCATAGCATTACACGTGGAAAAAAATAGGGTTTGTACACATATTTTTATCAAAATTATAAAACGTATTTAGAAATACAATAATGGTGGCATTGGATCATATACCTAGAAAATATAATGTTACCTTAGAGGATATCATCATAGATGGAAAATTATTTTGAAAGATCACATGGATCATTAATTGAGGAAAACTTAATTTACATTTTAAAATAAAATATATAAAATTTAAAAATATTTTTCCTTAAAATAACCACTAAAATATATTTATGTAATATTCAAATAATCAAGCAGTCATGGCAGTGAATAATTTCCTTCATTCCATTTATGATAAAAAATTATTTCATTTAAATTTTCATTAAAATAAAGATTTACCTAATTATGAAAATAAAAATTATATATGTTTTAACTCATTTTTTAAAAATTGAATCTAGTACAAAATTATTTAATCAAAAATAGGATAACTTTTAAATCATTTTGGAAATTTTTTTTAGAAAAATATGTATATAACAAAAATAGAATTTTCAGCCAAAGAGATAATTAATGTTGTTTTTCCTTAAAAATTTATTTTGTATTCATGAATATTCGAAGAGAGGAAAATGAAATTAAAACATATATAATCTTGAACTAACCAAAGGGAAAGTATAATTGATTAATTTTCTAATAATACATTATAGTACTTCCTCATCGGAAGTGTGACCATAAAAATGCTAATAAATTAATGGATTTAACATAAAACCCTGACAAATTGGTAATTTTTTATTCATATTCCCCATATTATTTCAATTTTTATATTCCATAATCTAATTAACAATAATCATAACATATAGTCATGGGTATTATATATACTATACAATATAATTAAGTGTTGAATATTTCATATATACCAAAAAAATAAAAGTGAGACAAAATTCTGTAACTTCTTTGAAGCATTTGAATCATATTCCTAATAGATGTATAATAATAAATATAAATATAATAAATAAATTATTGATAAAACATTTAAATGTGGATCTATATAAACCACAATATATAAGACATGAGAATAACCAAAATTACATCCTAAAAGACAAATTCTTAGATGAAAATATATTCCCTGAAGTCTTGTATATCTTGGTATGTGTTCAAAAATATAATATAATATATATAGGTTTAATTTAAATATATTAAATAGTACACTCATAATTTAAATACCATATTTTTCCTTCACTAAAAACAGTTCAATAACCAATTATTAATAATTATTTTTTTAATAACTATTATGGGTGATAACTCCTTCATTTTGAATGTATTTTTTGGTTTATAAGTATTAGTATGAGTGATACTATTATCGAATAATAAAATTAAGAATGTTATAAAAGTTATAAATTTCATAAACATTCATTAAATTTGGTTTTATAGTACTCCATAAATTCTAGATATAAAAAATGGAATTACATCCTTCATGTAGATGATAGACCATATGTACACATTAACGATATTTCCATTTACTCGATGGATAAAATGAAAGAATGGTTTATAATATAAACCCTTTAGAGAGTAATTTTAATTATATATTTATAATATATACTGACTAAATCTATCATTAATTACATTCATTTTAAAATTAAAATAAAACTCACTTACAACGCTTTATGAGGTAGTAGTCCATGTGTACTCAAGAACGACGTAATTGATTTCCAAAAGATTGGAAGGTAAGGATTTTTATATTAAATTATATTTCTAGGAGTAAATTTTTCTCATATAAATAATATATATACAGTAAATCTATCATTACCTAAAACATTGAGTGTTTGTGATAGAAAATAAATTGCATTGGTTCATGAGGTGGTAGTCCACTATACAGACAATCAATTGTTCTGTTTCCTAGTTGATGAGAGTTGAGACGGGTAAATGTTATTATGTTAACATAATATTATATCCGTAATGTAATATACTATTTTTTATATCATCATAGTTGAATAAGATATTTAGGATGTGGAAGAACCAGAAAAGTTTACCCATGAACAATGTCCCTAACCATTTTATGAAATGAGAATGGAATAAAGGATGTTAATTTTACAGGTATTTTGTAAACCTAAATTGTCAGGATGTGTGATTATGAGAGGATAGTGGGTTCCCTTTTTATGTTGGGGAGAAGAGAAACTAGGATTTTTTGAAAATAAAATGTTATAACCAAGTTAAAAACATTCCAAACGTCTCAAAAAAATTTCATTATTGAACTTCATAAGAGATAAGATATGTATATATATATATAAATGTATTTTGACATGTTTCTATGAAATTTTAACCATTATAGATTTATTTCAAACCCTTCTAAACCCGTTTAAACCTTAATAACAATAACTCTTTTACAAAAGTTTTTTAAATTAATTTTGAAAAAAATTATTTCAACAATAATATATAATGTTTATTATTATGTTTAAAAAATTATGGAATAAATCTATAAAATCCAAATTAGAAGAAATTGATGAATTTAATTTCAGGCAAAACCCACTGACATGAAGAAAATTTGGAATTCCGAATTTTTTTTCAGACGCATATCTTCTTTTCATATCAATAGTCAACATTAAATTGATTCCAATGATGTAAATTTAATTAATAATAAAATAATATAATTAATTTTAACAATAAAACTATATTTTAATAGAATCTCGGAAATTAATTAAAAGATAAAAAATATTTTAATAAAAATCATTATTTTTAACTATTCCTTGAAAAATTAATCTTTTATGAAAATTTACTAAAATTAACACTAAGATAATTTTGATATGATGAATTATAAGTTTAAGTAAATTTTTCAAATAAATTTTATGAAATTTCTAAATAATTATGTTTATTATTATTTAAAAAATTACAATATTTTTTTTGAGTAATAGTGTATTTTTGAAGCTTATAATGACAAATAAAAATTGACTACTTATATGTATATATTATCACTACATAAGAATATATAATTAATATTTTTCTAAAAAAATTATTCCTAATCATACCACAATGTTTAAGGGATTGGTTAAAATGAAAATGTTTAAAAAATAATAATAATAGTATTTTTGAGTCCTTTAAAACAGAATGTTTCTTATAAATAATGATATCATATAAATTAAATCTAATAAATAAAATTAAATATCTAGGTGTTATAACTTTATAAAAATTTATCCCTATTATCTCCCATATCTATCCTAACATCCTAGAATCATTAGTCATTCCAAAGGACTAATTCATTGATCCTAATGTGTTACCCAATAGAAAACATCGAATGAGAGAGGTAAGGTTCTCAAATGATCTCTCTTAATTTTTTCTGTCATTACCCACTCAGGCCGATTATATAATTATAATTAAGATACCATTAAAATTAATAATATAATATAAATTTATTATTCTGGGGGAATATTTGTTCTCTTCGTTCCACCAAAACTATTCGAAAAATAGAGTTGATGTGATGTATATATCCAAACTACTACTTTTATAAATGACATGATTTATTTTTCATAACATTCAAAATGGATGATTATAAAATATTGTTTAATAGTTTAATATGATATTTATAAAAATATTACATTTCCAAAATTATAATCCATTCCCTATCTTCTTCTAGATCAATTGGAAATTAAAGCATGTGTTGTGCATACGTGCAGACATCAACATCGATAAACCTGATGTATTTATTTATCTAGTATCTTATAAGAATATAATTATAATAAAATATGATTCAGCGCCTCAAGATAATATAATTATTGTTATTTAATTTATATATATATTTTGTAACAATACTCCCTTATATATCATAGCTTGTTTTTTTGGGTTAGCTGAACCACCTACATGAAAAATGCTATAAAATAATGGCATAATAAATAAGAAAACATAAATACTTGTGAATTTTTAATATAATAAGAAAATAATTAATTATTTTTTATTATTTAATTTTGTTGTTATAATCTAACCTATTATTATGATACCAAAACACATTCACAAAAATTACCAAAACCAGATCATCACTGACTTTCATACCCCTAATCGTAAATAAATTAATTTTAAAATTAAATTTGAAATTTTTTAATAATTATACAAATTATATTATATATCCTTTGATGAACTCATAATGATGAGATTTAAATATTTAAATAATAATATAAAATATAATTTGAAACTAATACTGAATAAGGAATCAAAAATAATAAAATATGATGATGAGGATAATATATAAAAATTGAATACATTTTTAATATTTGATTATAATTTATATTTACAAATGATTATAGATATGAATAAGGATATTCAATAGGTGTTTAAGATATTTTTTTCATATAAGGTGTTATAGAATTTTTGGCTATTCAATAAAAAATGTTAAGGGGTTTTTTAATCTCAATTTCCTTTTGTTGTTTCACGTTTCACCAAATTTCATTTATATATTTCTTATACAACCAATTAGATATACAATATCATGAAATATATTTTATTAATGGTATAAAATATTTAATTTCAATACTTTTATTTTAATGTTATTTAATTAAAACTATTCTTATGCCGTAAAGTATTTGGCTGTCTAAAAACAGCTTCCTTTGAATAATGAAATATCACTATGAATTCATTTATTCTATTTTTGGGGTTTTAAATCATATATATGAATAATATTATATTTTATCATTTTGTTTAAGAAAAAATTAATTTATAATTCAATATTATTTCCAGGTTGAATTTCATATTCATTAATGTTTAACGATGTTGAGAACGATTCTGATCCAACCCAAGTTGGATTTTGAATTATGTATCCATGTTTTATATTCCCCCAGTTTTTCTCATTACATTTAAAAACCAAATTACATTATATAATTTTTAATCATTAAATTTCCATGTTCACGTTTTCATAATAATGTTTTACTAACCATTTAAACAGTGTTGGTTTTCAGAAATGTACATTAAAACATTGAAGGAGATATTCCACTTGTATATATTGTTGTTTTAACATCAAATTTATTACATCGGTTCAAAATACACTGACACTATAATTGTAATAAGTATATTTTGGGAATCATTTTTCATAATAAACGATGCAAACATAATCTATGATTGCCTTTTCAAGGATAATTTTATAAAAATGTTAATACACAAAATGATTGAATGATAAGGTTTTAGAGTTGAAATTTAAAAAACAATGCCAAAAAACAACAATTATCATATTTTTTGCATCCATATTTTTATAATATAATTCCAAAAAGCATGAAAATTAATAATTTTGGCATCATTTATTATGAAAATGGACGCTGAAAATATATTTTTAAAACTATTTTAACATACTTTTTTGAAATAATTAATGTTAATACAATTTAAAAAAACTTCCCCGAAACTATCATTTTGTTGTTTGATTCCACTTTCTCTTCTCAACCAATGACTAGTTTGGTGGCTACCGTATATCTTATAGAGATATTGTAATTGATATGGTTTGATTTGAATCTTATTTTAGTATCAAATGATCCAAAATTGTCCAACCTTCTTCCATTTTTCATGAACCAATTTTATATTTCATCTCCAGTAATCCAATTTCTATTGTGCGTCACCATAATTAGAGGGTTTTTGTTGATATTTTTCCTTGTTCATTTTTTGAGTTATTTTTATTGTTTTTTTAGTGTTCTCATTTCTTCCAAATTAAAAAGACATAATCTATACACCGGATCAATCTTGCATTGTATAACTCTATAATTTGTAAGTGTTCATTTTAAATGTTAAGGTAAATTTGTCATATGTTAGTTATGAATTTCATTTATTACTTTGCTTGAGTATATTAATTTGGTTTTCAATTATAACTTTTTGTTAAACATGGTCATATTATATAAATTATTTATTTGATTGAATTTTCAAATAGTTTTTTCCAATATATACTAGAATTCATAAAGTATTCGTACAAAACATACTTTCTATATAACCTAAAACTAGTAATTCATACTAAAATATAAGCTCATATCTGAATATTTATACTGGATAATAAATTTAAATATCATTTTATATTGAGAATATGTACTGATGAAATGTTTAGGGACAAAGAACATCCATTGAAAATTTACACATAAATTTTTTAAGAAAAACAACATAGATATATATTAATAAAAAACTATTTTTCACATGCGACCCTCGACTTCTAAAACTATGTTCTTTCTCCCATTCAAAAATATTTGTATAAAATTATCACCTTAATCAATAAATTAATAATAAATTTTTAAATATTATTACATTTCTATTCAATTGATAACTACATTAATAATTCTTATCATGTGACTTGTGAACTATATTTTCTATTATAATTATTCTCATGCATGTATTAATAATATATAATCACCATGTAAAAAAATCATTTAATAATTACATTTCCTGTTCACATTTAATCAATCTATTTTTTTTGTTTATTCAATGCCACCACAGTAATGTTGTAATAGTTTTAGAGTGTCAAATTTTAAAACATAGATAGATCCAAATAATAAAATATATATTTGTCCATTTAGGAATAAATAATTCACAAAAACGAATAAATACATAAATGATTATACCCCTTAAAAATCCTCAGAGGTACCCAGGTGTCTTTGAAACACCATTCCACATTATATTATTCTTTCCACCATCTTCAATGATGAAAATCTCTATATCTTTGGGCTCAATCTTATATTTAGAAAATCATTTAAAACCATATAAATGTTATCAATAGTAAAATCAAGTTAATGATATGATCTAGTCAATTGAGGATACATATATATTAATTTTATTATTCAAAAAAGTTCGATGGAAAATATGGTGAAGTCATTGAGTCATTAAAACCTTCAATATCATGGATAAAACCATTCAGTACAAATTATCAATTAAAATATATTCTAATTCCTCTCTTAAAATGACCAATTTATTTTAATTATTTTTTACTTATAGTTAAAAAAATATACAGTATCTAGAAAATAACTAAGACATGAATATATATATATATATATTGTTTTTGTTTATTACATTATTTATTCTATGTTATGTGAAGAGAAATATTTATGTCAATTATGAATGATCTACGTATAACATAAGTGTAGTTTCTTATAATATTTTTAAAAGATATATATAAACAAGAAAAACATTTTTATTACTTTACTATGATAATAAAAAATTGTTTATTATTATTTATTTAAATATAATAAATAAATAGAGTATTTTATTTTTTATTTTATAAATATTAATTTTTGATTTCTCTCACTTGATCACCAATCATTTTGAGTATATTTTTTATGTTAAAATTTTATTTCTTTATATATATATGTATTATTAAATTTTTTAATATATTCACCTCTTTTATTATGATAATATATGTTTAATGGATCATAATTGGATATATTTAAAATGAATTAGTACTAAAAATGAAATAGTAGTTGATTATTTCTTGAAATTATCTAAAACAATATTAAAAAAATAGAATTTAATTCTTATCCATACATGATGTGTTCTAATATAAAAAAGTTTAATTCTAAATAAATCAATGATAAAATAATTTTCTATGGTTTTAGACATAACAATACAGTTTGGAGCTGGTGTGGTGAAAGAATTAAAAATTCAACATCTATTGTTGAAGAAAATATTCATAATGAGACATATGATCATTTTGAAGAATTTGTAAATGATGTAAGTGTTTAAACCATTATAAAAATAGTAAATGTTGAATTATTGTATGGAGAATCATAGAAACTATATTCATAGGATGAATTAAATATATAGTGTTATTAGCTTTGTTGATATTAGATAACTAGGAAGTAAGAAATGGGTAGTGTGAGAAATGTTTCTCAAAATTTATTGAAATTTTAAAAGAGATGCTCTCGGAGAGAAACATGCTACTAGATTACAATTATGAGGTAATTAAATTATTATTACCACTGGGATTAGGGTATAAAAAGATACATGTTTTCCCTAAATATTGTGCGTTGTATATAAAGGAACATGAATATTTATCCAATCATCCTCAATAATGGACATCACTCTATTATAGGAATTGAAAATTCATCTATGATTCATTTTCATGTACTCACATCTAACCTAATGATAAATCAATTTTCTACCATTAAATAATTCCATCTAATAATGAAAAAATTAAACTCTAATTCATTCTTAGGTACGTGATGAAACTTCC
This sequence comes from Viscum album, assembly GCA_963277665.1. Lineage (NCBI taxonomy): Eukaryota > Viridiplantae > Streptophyta > Magnoliopsida > Santalales > Viscaceae > Viscum > Viscum album. The sequence continues at coordinate 2,013,567,169 of OY728130.1, read as the reverse complement.
TCCTAAATCAATTTGGTACCTTCCATGAATATCTAATTTTGAACATCTATTTTTAAATTATCATGTTGTGAAACGATACAAATGAAATAATGATGAGAACATATATGATGGTAACTTACATCTCCATGCCGATTCACAGTAGTAGAAGTGATATTATAAATTATTCTATTATATTGGAAGTAAAGTTAGAAATCTCAAAATGGGACTATACATAGATTGAATGTATCCACATCATATCCTAAGTAGCCAATGTTCTTCATAAATAGTTTTTTATATTTATTATAGCTATTCTACACACATATATAGAAAGGAAAAAAATATGATGATATTGATGAATTGTTCACCAAAACAGATGGATAATGATATTTATGTGTATATTTCACCACTGATTGTTGGATTGAATCATCTATGGGATATATGTGTTAATGTTATCGATTCATACTATAAAGTTTATTTTTTATGTGTTCTATGATAATGTTAAATATAAATTAATTTCCTACATTTTGATTCTAAACTAAATATACTATTAAGGGACATAAAGCATGTCCAATTTGTGAATACAAGAATTCATAATATCAATTATAGGGTTAAATAATGACATGTACATGAGACATCAATGATTTTTGATAATTTATCTTCCCTATAATATAATGAAAATGATAATTTAATTTAATATAGAAATATATTCTTCCCCCACAACAATTTTCTATTGAATAATATTAGAATAGAGTGAAAATATAGATATCACTTTTTGAAATAAAGGAATCTCTATTCATCACAGAATATATAGAAGAAAATTTATATCTTTTATGATCTACCATATTGAAGATTTTTAGTGATAAAAAATAACTTTGATATTGAAAATGTTGATAGAATCATATGTGAAATTTTATTAGAATAGTTTTGGTTATAAAAGAAAATAAATAATTTTGACTAAATTCTATAGTGTACTTGATATCAAGGGGAATATGTTTGGATCTAGCTCCCACTTTGAAAGAAAACAGAACATATTTACCTTCATCTTGTGACACCATAAGTATGTGTGAGAAGATTAATTTTTATCAATTTATATAGGTTATAAAATTACCCATAATATATTATTCTAATGTAAACAATTTTGTGTTACCGTGGGATTGTAAATTAATTGGAATGAAAACTCTTGAATTTCATGTATAGATGCATGAATTACTACTAGTTGCACGAAATCGTATATTACTAAAAACATTCAGAAAGACAATCATTCGGTTATGTACTTTTTTTCAGTTCCTTTTGTAGAAAAACCATTGAATGAAATTTGTTATATGTGTTGGATAATGAATCTGTTCTTTTTTTTATCAATTAGAAATTTATTTCCCACATACAAATTTTTCTATAATGGTCCCTTTAACGATTAATCTGGTTTGTAAGATAATAAAATTTGGCCTTGTTTTTTTTTGATTGTATATTTTTGAATGACATATGAAATTTTTTAAGGGATATGTTAAAAATCCTTATCAAATAGATGCCTCAAATGTACAAATATATGTATTGGAATAGGTGATTATATCTTGTACTGATTATTTTTATGATGTGAAGCCTATTGGTCACCATATATATATATATGACATTCTATATTGATAATATAGAGATTCAATAAATAATATTAAGGTTTATTTTATGTGATGATTTAATGGAAGAACATTTATACATTTTAAACAGCACTAATGATTTTCAGACATATATGTCAACACATATTTCTGAATTAAAGTTAAATTTTACAAAAAGGGATGAGAATTAGTTGATGATTGAGTATAAAATAATTTTATTGAATGGTTTAAAAATAAATTTAACATAGATATATCTACATTAGAAACATTGAAATGGTTAGTAGGGGATTATATATTAATTTAATCATATTGTCCAATTTTGATATTAACTGATAAACATTTTAAAAAAAATTAGGATGATAAGAGGACCATTTAAAATATTTGTGTAATGGTCATTTATAAAGTAGTTTATTTCTCAAGAGAAAATTATAAAACTTCAATTTATAAATTAATGGAATATTCTTGGATTTTTGGGGATACTTGGGATATCGAATATACTAAATTTCAAGTCCCATTGGTTCAATTCTCAAGGGATTATAGTAATCATTGTGTAAAGAAAGCTTGCTAGGGATCTACACTATTTGATTTGAATTGATTTAGTCTCAAATAGGAATCTTTATATTGGAGACACATGAAAATAAAATATTTAATGTCATTGATCAATCAAATTATTAGAGGTTCTTAATTTTGAAAGGGGAAATAATTCATTTTGGTAATGAGGTTGATGATGATTTTATGGGTTTATATGAGGCTTATTCATCTATTTTACTATTCCTAATTGATAACAAAGACTATAATACATGATTACTGCAGTATTAAATAATCTTGATAAAGGGATATGGGAAACTACTAATTTACTCTCCTAATTATTTTTCTAAATATTCATATTTTATATCTTTTATGAAATTTACATTTGTAAAAAAATTATTAATTATTGGATGTATAATTATATATATATTATTAATTTTTATTGTCTTGTAATTAATATTATATTTAATAGCTATGGTTAAAATATTGATAGAAAATCTTGATGTACATCATTAGGTTTTGGTTATATTTACATATATATATAACATTTCTGTAAATGTGATATTTATATTTGTCAATATTTATATAATTTAAGATTTCTATTTATATTTAATTTATTAGCTTTACATTTTTTTATTTATGAATCATAACATCATTAATATTTTATAATAATTTCATATGTTTGACTCATTTTTTACGTACATTATTTTGTTACAATGTTTTTTAATAGTTAATTTTTAATAATATGTAGGTATATAGGATATCATTACATTTTCATATTTTAATGAGAGAAAAAAGAGGAAGAGGAACATTTAGTGAGTTATATGTTTTTTCTTGTTATTAAATATTTAATAATACATTTACATCATGAAATAATTCTTTTAATTTACAATAAATAATTACAGGTATACTAATGCACGTATTATTGAAGAATATTGTCCTTCTATAATGAAGTAAATTTATGGAGTTTGTAGTCATGGGGTTACATGTTTACCAAAACTATCACTTGTACATGCTGACCAAAGATTGCATATAACTTTTAATTACAACAATAACCCAACTAATCCACATCCAATGTAGTTTATCAATTATATTTTCATACAGAGTTATTGTAGGATTAGAATTTTCTATCAGTATTGGATGCCCATCAATAGGATGGCCAAAGTGAATATATGAGAGTCTATAATGGTAAAATATATCAATTAAGATATATTTATATTATTTTCAAAATATTATATAACTTACAATACTAATATTTAAATTATTTCATTATAGATGACATTAAAGTTTGAATAAAATAATTTTATTACCAAAATATGCCTATCTTTTATAACCATTTGATGGAGATATTTTAAAGAAAATTTGACAAAAAAATATGCTTTTAGTTGGTTATATAATGAAAACCCATTTATAAAGAATTTGATTTTAGATTTAGATACATGGAAGAAAATTTTCTCTAACCAACGTTATGAAGTATTTATGGTAAGATAATTATTTTATATTTTAAAATTTAATATATATTACATTATTAATTAGTAGATTATTATTATATAACTTGCTTCCAGGAGATATCATCAAGAGATCTAGTCATAAAATGTATACCCACATACTCTATCATGTGGGGGGTATATTTTATTAATGGATAAAAAATTGCGGAAAATATTGAGACATTTAGATTTCTATCTAATAGAGGTTCAGAAGAGGTGTAGTTTCGTCCTTCATCTCCCCCACTCAACAGGAAAAATTGAAAAGAGAAGGAATAAATAAAATTAAATAGTATATTATAAAATATTCTAAGGAAGTAGTTGAGTGAATAGATAGAAATTTAATTAAATTTTCCATGAATATTTAGGTTTTTTAAAATTAATAACACGAATATATAAATTTAATTTCCCATTTCAAGATTAACCTCAAGAGTAGGTAACACATGTCACTTTTATACCAGAGGTTCGGATAGACATCCTAGGTACCACTTTAGGAATACAAGAACACCTTGATCACCTAAGTTGTATCCTAGACATACCCTTTTACATATTGTAGGGTACAGAGTCAAAAATATTTGTGGGAATTCAGTGCATCACCCTCCAATGAAGGAAAGAATATATATGAAAGATATTATTAATCCAAATATTATAAGTTACCTCCCATTAAGGTTACTATATTTTGAGATTCAATGGGTCATTTTTTACTTTTTCCATCTATCCATTGGCATTATCAGACATAAGAGGTTTGTGATCTTATTTAAAAATTATCAAACATTTTTTGAATATCAATTGAACTGTTTTATGAAATTTACTTTATATATTAATATTTGAACTCAAAATAATTAGTACAAAATAAACAAATAGTTGTTCTAGAATAAAAAATATATGATACTTATGATGTTTCAAATTGGGTAAAAATATTTACCCCACTTTATTCTTTATTGGATAATATTTATTAGTTTCAGATATAATATGATATTTCGGGAATAGGCTATTTGTTAACAATATTCAAAAAAATATATCATATATCTTATTATTTTTAATGATCCTAGTTTGCCTATGTTTTAGTTGTTTTCTATGTTGGAAAATTTATGTTTCATATTTTATTTCTTTTAATAAATAAAGATGATGTCAGTGGACTTACTATATTACATTATTTAATTTTCTATATACCAGTGGTTATTATTCAGAGTGAGAGTACTGGTGCTTATGATATTTTAGATCTATATTTAATTTCAATAGTCGTGAAATATTTGACTACAAACACTACTACTATATTTACAATTAAAAATATGATATTCTCAAATATGGATATATGGAGCTAGTTGATTCCATTATTTTAATTTTAAGAACAATAAGATAATTATTAAATAATATTGATTAAATTTTCATTAATTTTTTACTTTTTATATTTTAGGTTTCATTATATTTTAGGAATATTCAGCCTAAAGATATGTAAAATGTAATTGTTTTCTCTTTATTAAGTCATATTCATAAAAAAATTTAGCACATATTAGACATGTATATTTTTTATTTTTTATAATTTATTTATTTTTAATTCTTATATTTTATACATATTTTTTTAGTTGATATGTATAAAAATATCGGTCATGTAAAAAATTTAATAAAGAAAAGTCAAGGATAATGTAGCCAAATCCAATTAATTACCATAATTTGAAGGTAAATAATTCTATATATTTTATATAATATTTGGTTATATATATATATATTGGTTATTATTTTTAATTTCATATTTTAAAACTCTAGTGTCATCATTATAAAGGGGCTTTAGAATTTGGTTAATATGTATTCAAATTCATGAATGAGATGATCCAAACTGGGGAAACAACTAAATTTGTACTTGTCAGTTATATTAATTATTTTTTGATTTATATTAAAATATACACTTTTTAATCTAATAAAATTCATTGTTGTTGTAGCTTTTCAATGACACTGAGTTGTATCAGAACTAAAAACCATCACATCTTCATAGTTTCATTTAAAAACTATTTCTCACATAATAATGTGATATAAATTATCTATTATGTCTCTTTTAATGACATTATAGATCTAAACCTCTCATAGAATATAGTTTTTTGCATTGTAGAGGTATGAATTTGGAAATATTTCCTTAGAATTATGCATTATTAATGTGGTATGTTCTAGATTATCTAGTTATACATTAACAATCATTTAATTAATTTATTAATGTTTGGCTATTACTCTAAACCAGTATGGCTAGTTGGGTATGTTGAACAAAATCTATGTTTTTATACATGGTGATATATAAGAATATTAACATATCTTGCTTCTATATTATGGAATATTGTACATTTTTTGGATTATCAAAATGTTAATGTTATTTATTTAAACCTATATTCTTTGTCATTACCTAAATTTCAACTAATCCCCATTCAAATTAATGAATGTGTGATGTTTATATAATGTGTGGTATACATATCATGTTTTTATTTTACATTAGTCGGTAATGAATTTTATTTTCCATGGAGAAATATTATTGATGGGGTCTTTGAAAATTATTTCTATTAAAATTTGCTGTGATTTTATTAAACATACACTGAAGCAGTTTATATTAAAGGGATACACTATGGATTATGAATTAGTATTTTGTCATCCCTATCCTTATTCTACATCATCAAGCTTTTGGTATTGATGTGTATTTTTATGCTTCATTGGTTTTATTTGATTTAATTTTATATTGGATCCTAGGTTATTTTTTGTAGTTCACATAAGATAATCATCAAGAATGAAACTACCATGATAATTATGTAGTGTTTGATATTTTTTAATTCTTTTATGCGATGGTGGTAGAACCATAGTCAATTGCTTTTGGTGTAAATGAACCACCAGATTTTGAAATATATATTTTTATAATTAATTAATAATCTCATGAATATACATAGGATTGAATACCAACCGATATTTGATATTGATATATAATATGGTCATGGTAAGAGAAAAATTCATTAAGGAACCCTTACTATGGTTCACCATAAAATATTGATGGATATAAAAATGAGTATAGGATGATATCACTTATTGAGAAAATTTACTTGGATATAGTATAATGTAATATTTGAATGCAAAAAATGTCACATGTACCCCACAAATTATCTTGTGGTGACAGTTAAGGAATCCAAAATTTCTATTATAGAATGTGCCATTATCCTTGAGAGACTCTATCGAGGGGAGTCCATTTAAGTTTAGTTCCATGATTCATCATCTTTTATTTATGTATATGGAATATTTGTTCTACAAAATATTATGTTAAGATTTTAATTAAATAATATCACACTTCTCGTTGGGTTATACATTCTAAAATCCAAAATATGTATAAGGATGTCCTCTATGAATTTTGGTTTCCTACCATAAAAAATGATATCTTGTGGTTTGTTACCTGATTCTGTACATATTAGTAAGTGAAATTTGTCATGACCCCCTCCTAACCAGGTGTACCCCTCATGGTCCGACAATGTGAGAAGGAAGATAGTGACCCCTAAGTCCTGCATCCAGTAGGCCCAAGGTTGGTGAATAACACCGAGTGTATAGTAAACCCACAAATAGGAGGCATTACCTGCTTAAGTGAACACATACGAAATAGAGTGATAATAAAGACCATAAAGAACTCCAAATAAGAAAAAACAAATATAAAATAAATACCATGTACTAATATGTATTTTAATGAGAAACTATTACAATGGAAAGTGGAAAACTGTATGTACCAAAGGAATGTAAAAACAGAAGCAACCACAGGAATGAAAAGCTCCTGCATCCCCGAGTTATTAGAAACCATCCTGATCTCCAACCTTCTATAGGGTAACTAAAAATATTTTATATATACATATGGTGAGTATAACATTATACTCATTAGGATCCTCCCCAGAGCCTCTCGTGCAAAACTAAAGAAAGAATGGTAAAGCACATTGAAGAACAAGTGAAACTCACTCATCACCTAAAATGGTATACTAAGTTCCCAGCCACACCATGGATACTCTCACCATGTATAAAATACAAGAGTATATTATATAATAAATATTATCAATGGTACCTTTATAATACTTACCCATTGGTCTACTGATTTTCCCCAACATCGCAGATCCTAATCATCTCTCTTCAAAAAGGTTTCTCACAGACACTTGGGTGAAGCACCAAAATGTTCACCTCATGCCACAAAACCACCACTTACTTGTTATAAAAGTAACCAGGTAGTTTTCTGGAGCCACCATAGCTCGTATAATGTGTATTATACATCAGGAATTATTCCTCAGGCCATTACAACCCTTACACTGAGTAAGGATCCATAATCCATTATAGCCTATACGCATTACACCTATAGTAGTCCATAAGAAAATATATTCAGAATATATGTGTGTGAATACACACAATCCATTACATCCCTCTACACACATATATGGGAAAATATAACTAATGTGCCTACCAACCCACGTAACTACCATGAGAAGAGAGCGGGGCCAAAGGGGTAGTCAGCCATCCATCCTCTCACTAAAATGTTGGTAAAAACACGCCCCAGGGCTCAGAATCCCTGAGGTGTTAGTTTCTCTAACTGATATGGTAGATTAGCATATAGAAACACAAAAATTATATAATATACTATATCTCACAACCAAACTATGGGAATAACATTGTCTTAGACTCAACTTCAGCAAACATCTCTCAGACTCCTGATTTCTACTTCTAAGACTAGGTATCTTATAAGCACACAACCATTTAAAAGAGTTTGATTACATTAATTCATTCCTTATTTATGAGTTTAACATTATGATCATTAATTCATTAAAAATTAATTAAATATTAAAAAATTCCATATTTTAATTTATTAGCACCACACCCAAATTACACTATTCCTTAAAATTGAGACATCAGCATTCTGTCCTAGAAATCTCCAACCTCATGGGTTATCATCATTTATTCATTCATTTATTAACAACATTATTAATTTCCCATATTCCCAGGCATTATAGAATATCATTATATTCTTCTAAATAGAAGGGGACTCAACATAGTCAGTATATGAACTACCCGTCTAGTCTTTTCCACCTATAGAAAGATCATAAACCCATCCTCCATCAAGAAGATAATCACAAAAATCACATGGCATACCCCTCACATCATCACCCCTTTTTGGAAGGTGGGTAATAAAAACAGTTTTCTTGTGAATTGGGGAATGTAAAAAAGATAAAAATACAATAAGAAACAAAAAACATCCAATCATTCACACACACCCATCCCGTTATATTTGGTGTCCTCCTTAACAACCACATGCACAACCATATGCATCTCGCCACTCTAGGCGTCAACTCCTGATACAACCAATAGGCCTCCCTTCCGAAAAATATCACAACACAAGTAGCAAGAAATCAAACATCATATCAATTGGGCTCTTGGACTTTAAACAAGTTATCCAAAAATATAGCACAAAGAGAAATTATAGATCCAAGCATAAGTCTCGTAGCCTTTACAAGCAAGAGGGTAACTCAGAACCATACGATGCCATATCTTTTTTCAAATACCATGTTCTTTAATCAATCTAAAATTAACCAATTTATTATTTGTAGGTTCTAATTATGTGTATCCTAAATAGGAAGAGATCAAAAATAGATTAAATATTCTTACTGAATCTATTTGATTAACATCAATTTACAACAGCAAAAACAATGACCAAATTCATTAACATGCCTCTTTATCTTTTGCCAAAAAAATTATCAAATAATTCCAGCTTTACGCAATTTACCAATTTCTATCGTGAATGAAAATATAAACAATTACAGCCAAGATATCACACTATCTAGAAAAATAAGAGGCAATAATATATGATCGATATCAATTTAGTTAACATGTTCAAATATTTATTATGTAAATTCCATTATGATCCGGTGGGAAAAACATTCTAACTCTATAGTTGCACATAAAATAAAAGACAATCAATGAATCCCATACCTTAAATGGTTCTTTAGGTTTATTATATGAGGATGATCCACAAAACAGAATAAAGTCTCCTCCCTTGTGACATCTTAATCCACTCGAGGATGTTGCGGCACGACCACACCATCCGATATCCACAAAAACACTATTAAAATCATGGAAATCACAAGCCATATCAGGGGAAGGATTGAAGGAAAAAAAAGAACAGAGGTAGAACATACATTATATCAATGATGGATCAACACTTACTACTTACACCAAAACTAGGGGTGCACATACAGCAAGAAGAAACATCAAGGGGAAATTATTCAAGGATTAATGTTCAATCAAACAACCCCTAAGGGAAGAAGGAAAGGTTTGAGAATATCTATCTAGTGATCAATAAGGTAGAATAATTAAGGGATATATCTAATCCATTTAGAATATTTAACAGAGTAGGTTTATGATACGCTATTTTTATAATTAAAAGTGGATCACATTAAACCACGCAATTTGACTATGTAAAAGCTTCTAGAAAATTAGAAATATTATGATATGAGTTTTGGCATTTGAATCATCCTTAGAGTCCATAAAATGAGGCATTAAATGCATTTTAAGTCAAATGGAATTGTCAAATGGGTGAAACTATAGGAAGCTAAAAACTCTGTTTATGAACTATAAATAAGAAAAAAGAAATACATTACTTTTGGAAGGCTACTGTTCTAGAAACATTGTTCACATCAGTCTCACTGGTGGAACTATTCACATCAGCCTTAGTGGGGGGAACTATTAACATCAGCCTCACTGGTGGAACTATTTTCCACAAGTGTCACAGGTGGACTGTTCACACAGATCGCGCCAGTGGAACTGTTCACAGTGATCGCACTAGTGGAACTGTGCACACTGCTCTTACCGATGGAACTACTCACACCAGTCTCATGGGTTAAACATTTCATACTCATCTCACCGGTGGAACTATTCACAACTCTCTCACTAGTGGAACTATTCACACTGATCACTCTAGTGTAATTTTCCCCATTTGCCTCACTAGTGGAACAGTTCCGAGCAGGCTCACGGGTGGAGCTGTTCAAATCGATCACACCCGTCGAACTCTTCACATTGACCTTTCTAGTGGAACTATTCACATTGCCCCCTGGTGAAACTATACATAGCGACCTCATCAGAGGAAATGTTCACAGCTATCTAAACGGTGGAACTATTCATAGCAGTCTCAATTGTGGAACTGTTCACACTCATCTCACTGGTGGAACTGTTCAAATTGGCTCATCGGTGGTACTGTTCACATCAGACTCATTGGTGGAACTATTATCATCTTGGTCACTGGTGGAACTGTTCACAGTGGCCTCACCATTGGAACTATTCCTACTAGTCTAACCAGTGGAACTGTTCACATCGGTCTCACTTGAAAAGATGTTCACACCGGTCTCACTGATGGAACTCTTCAGACCAGTCTCACCAGTGGAACTGTTCACACCAGTATCACTGGTGGAATTGTTCACGACTCTCTCACTGGTGGATCTGTTCACAATTGACTCACTAATGGAACTTTTCACACCGATCTCACCCATGGAACTGTTCACATTTACCTTACTGGTGGAACTTTTCCCAATGGCCTCATCGGTGGAACTTTTCACCTCATACTCACTACTGGAATAGTTCACATCGGCCTCACTAGTGGAACTATTCACATCGGACTCATCGGTGGAACTATTCATAGAATTCTCACATGTGCAACTATTCACAGCAGTCTCACCAGTGGAACTATTCACATTGGTCTCACAGGTGGAGCTGTTCACACTAGCTCACCGGTGGAACTCTTCACATTAGGCTCAACAATTAAACTGTTCACAATAGCCTCAACAGTGGAACTATTCACATCGGCCTCAACAGTTGAACTATTCACTTCTGCCTCACTAGGGGAACTGTTCATAGCAGCCTTACTAGATGAACTGTTCACAGTAGTCTCACCATTGGAACTATTCACACCGGACTCACCAGTGGAAATGTTCGAACTAGTCTCACCAGTGGAACTATTAAAACCACACCCACCTCTGAAACTATTCAAACCACTCTTGATGGGGGAACTATTCCCACCCCTCTCACTGGTGGAACTGTTGACACTGGTCTCCACGGTGGAACTATTCATAGAATTTAAAATTTGTAAATGTTTTGGGGATAAGTCACATTGACCTCCCAGACCACCTAAAACCATATATTTCCACAAAGGAATGGACCCATATGGTCTGATCCATTACATCAAATTCTTCAAAAAAACATTCCGATCCTTGAGATTTAAAAACCCACATAAATTTGAATAGAAATGGGGTCCGAACAAATACCCATCGAGATACCGCTCAAAAGAGAGCAGACCACACGAAGCATCCATATAAATACATCTCATAAACACACATGGTCTACTATCATAAAGTGAACATTTTTACATGAAAAAAGTTAAGCATCAAATAACTCAGAGTATTGAGAACCTATATGTGACTCATGTTTCCAGGACTCTCCTCCACACAACAATATCCCCACAATACACGAACCAAGGGTATAGAAAGCCCACACAATGTCATCTATTTTAAGTATTGGATCACTACAAGCTGCTCCTCGAAGGTTGCCTGGTCATCAAAATTGATCTCTCCTCAACCGATGACGTGAGAGTCGTCATGAAGATAATGGTTGAGCTACAACACATGGAAAACATCATGTATCCATCTCATTTGCATGGGAAATTCTATTTTCTATGCCATGACTCTAACATGATCCAACACCTTGAACGGACCATCAAACCAGGGAGAAAGCTTACACTTACGACCTAATCATCAATGCCCACAATGAGAATTCACCATCAGAAACATGTGATCTCCAACAACAAACACAAAAGGTATTATCCTTTGATTGACATCTGATTTTTGACAATAATGTGATGTCTTCATTCAGTCATGAATCACTTAAACCATCTCTGTTGTATTTTTCAATTGTTACAGTATGAGAATTATTGACTCTCTGACCCTAGTCCTGCACAACAAAGAATGGCATGGTTTACCATACATGGCTTTAAAACAGTTCCATACCGATGGTGGTTTGAAAACTATTATTGTAAGTGTACTACGCCAAGAGTATGTGACTGATCCACAAACTTGAAAAATCAATGACACAAGAGCATAACATATCTTTATGATTCTAGATAGTCTGTTCTGTCTCACCATCTTTCTATAGATGAAAAGAAATTATATGGCATGGTTGGAAACCAAAATCATGATGGAGTCCTCTACACACCCTAGAGGTAAAAAGAGGATCTCAATAAAAAATGATCATCCTTGGGACTCTGTGGAGTCTCACCACCTCTTTAAGATATTTTCTTGACAAAACATCAACTGAACTCAACTCATTGATTGTTATAAAGTGGGAATATTATGTTAAATTGTAAACTACCCCAAAACAATCATCAATTCCTCCCATAGAACGAGGCAAACCACAAAAAAAGTCCATTGAGATGTCCTCCCACTTCCACTGAGGATTATAAAATGGTTTGAGCAAACCTCCAGGGACACAATGCTTAGCCTTGACATTATGGAAGACAAACATCGAGAAACAAACATCGCAACTGAACACTTCAACCCAGGCCACCAAAACTGACTCTTCAAGGCTTGGTACATCTTTGTCACATCGGGATACACCACTAATGTCAAACTATGGAACTCTCCAGGAACCATTTTACATATCTCCCAAGGAAAAAATATCATTCAGCGATACAAAACTTGGTGTTGTTCATCCACAGACAACCCATCAGGGGCATCAGCAACAATAACTCGGTCTTTCCAGACCACCACCTCTAGATCCCCAAACTTGGACTCTTCCACATTATTGACCAGAGATGACTGCAATGTCATCAGAAAAAGATAACTTCTACCCCCAACATCTCCCATATAGAGATGTAATGTAGAAATTTATTTCATAACTCTTCCAAAATCACCAGATTCTTGCACTGCATCACTATGTGACTACCTTCTCAGTGTTTCAGCTACAACATTCCCCTTTCAGGGGAATATGATATTTCAAATTCATATTCCTATAATAAATCTATCCACTGATGCTATATCGATTTTATGCCACAGTGGGAGAAAACATACCTCAGGATCTTATGATTGGTGAAAACCACAAAGCGCTTGCCAATGGGATAATTCATGCACAGCTTCAGAGAAAACACAACAGTTTCAAACTCATGATCAGGGGTAAAATAATTACATTCATCAGAATGTAACTTCCAATACCCATAAGAAAGAATTTATCTCTTCTACATCATACCTCATCCTAACCACAAATATGAAGCATCGTAGAAAACATCAAACTGAACTCCCTCTAAAAGATGACAAAGAACTAGAGCACTTACTAAGATCTAATTTAGATACTCAAAATTTTCGTATCAATGATTTGTCCACATGAAAAACTGATACTTCCTGTTCAATGCTACCAGAGGAGTTGCAACCTGAGAGAAATCAGATATGAACCTCCTTTAGTAGCCTGCAAGATCAAAGAAAATATGGCACCATTTCCACTATCTTGGGGGACTCCCAAGACATAATTGCTTCTATTTTAGATGGATGAAAAGATACTCCATACTGTTACACAACATGCCCCAAGTAGCATATTTCGTCATCCAAAAACTCACACTTTGACAACTTCCCAACAAGAGATGTTAACGAAGAACTCCCGAAACATCGTGTATATTATCTACATGATCCTCCTCATACATGGATTACAAAGGGATTTCATCGATTAAAACCACCAAGAACCTATCTAGGAACTCAAGAATCCCAACATTCATCAATCACATGAACATTTCTAGAGAATTTGTCACACTGAACGACATTACATGCAAACATGTAATTCCCATCACGATAATAGAAAGTTGTCCTTAGGATATCCTTATCTATCACACACATATGATGATATCTTCACAGTAATTATATACATGAGAACCAAATTTCCAACATTATTTGATTGAATAAATCATCAATCTATGGAAGAGGATAGAGATTATTCATTGTAACTTTTGTTTAATGACGATAATCGATACACAACTGCAAACTTCTATCATCCTTCTTTACGAATAAAACTGGTGCACCCCACGGTGACACACTCGTTCGAACAAAACAACACTATAATTGACCATCAATATGTATAAATATCTCTTGTAACAATTAAGGGTTCATCCTATATGGAGACATATAGATATGAGATGCTCTAGGTTGGAGCTCAATCCCAAACATGATCTCTCGTTGAGGGGATAATGTTATAACATCTTATGGAATAACGACATGGTACTCTTATATGACCCTAGGAAATGAAAACTGTTGAACCTCTGAAGAACTCTTCATCATTTTATCCATTGTCGATGATACAGAGAGAACACACCATTTACCCATCTGAGTGTCTCGCTCGCCAAAAAACACTTCTTGCTCTCCATCTTTATCAAAGAACACCAACTGACATATAAAGAAATCCATGATAGCCTATAATGAATACAACCAATCCATACCAAGGATGAAATTATATTATTTAATCTATAAACATAAGAAATCTCCACAATAGTGGTGCTTCTCCAACACTAGCTCATAGTATTTACATACATTAAATAAGTCATCTCAAACACCAATTGGTTTAGTGAACTCCAACGGCATTGGAATCCTCTTAAACTCATGTCCCAAAGCATGGACAAGGGTTGGTGATATTAAAAATTGCGTAACTCTTGTATCAAAAAAGGAATACAACAATGTAGAAAATAAGAAAATAGTAACTCGAACGACGTCTGGATCACCTGGTGCAAGCAAAAAAAAGAATGATGCTGACCATGAACTCCTCCACAGTCTCTCTGACAATGATGATGACCACCACCACAACTGCTCTATACTCTCTGAGGATGGGGAGCATGACGAGGCTGTCCTCTGCGTACCCCATATACCCTCTACTGATCCAATGCTGGGGAAACCTGCTGCTACTGCCTAGGCTAGAACTTCCTCAGTGGAAGAACCTAGAGTGGTACACTTGGTGAACGATTATTGATCTGAATTGTTAGGAACTCTCGCTGCTGAAGACCTCAATCACCACTAGAAAAACAAGAACATGATTGTATGGCATATGCCTGAGAGACAATACCACCATAGAACTAGATTTAGAGGGTTGTGACCTAACCCTAGCTGAACGGAAACTCTTCTGCCCTTAAAACTGGGAACCTCAAACTCGAGCTCTTCTTTGTGTGGAATCATGATGAGTACCCTCTCATGACTATCTGGTTCATTCAAAGGAAATCTCAATGACCTAATCCCTCCCTAGAACCCCCAGACATGTCTTCAGCATAGAAGAGGTGACATGACTCTGGATCTATGGAAACAAAGCCTCCTCAAAATTCCACACCCTAGCCTCCTCATCTGGAAATAGGTCGGAAGAATATCGTAAAAGGTTCTTGAAAAGGGTTATAAACTATCACACACTGGAGTTCCTCTATCAATGGTTAAGAATATACTGGTGACTGGATGCCTTTGTAGTTGAAGAATGAAAATCAAATCTAAATGTGTATCAAAACTCCGTCCATGGGATCACCTACTCCATGTGCTCCCTGAGGAACAAAAACCACCACTACCTCACTGCTCCATGCAGCATCGTCACAACCAAGGACACCCAGTGCTAAATTCATGAATGGATCAAACTAAAGCCTATATCAACCTCTCCAAACAATCTTCTATGACTACATCTGAAACAGAACCCTCGTACTTATATTTACTTTAGCACTAAAACTCTTGGAGTTTCCTTGTACAAGTTTCTCCATCATCAACTTCTACCCTACAGAAATTTTCCGGAATAGCCTTTTGGACATCTTCAATGTGAACCTGATGAGGACGTTGACATAGAGGAATAACTGCAAAATAAAAAACAGTTAGAGCTCTTAATCCTAGAATATGGACGAATCATCACTATTTAATTAATTATTTTCTTTTATTCGTTTTAGATTAACCTATCCAAATGTATAACCATTAAAACATGGGAAAAAGAAGAATTATGCATGATCCTATCCTAGGTCTCTACCCCGCAACTAGTAACACCTCATTTAGTATACATTGTAATCATAAAGGTTCATGCACTAGATCACAGGGGGCCCTAAAAACCTATGTCTATGCCAATCTCCTGTGTTTACATTACTTTCTAAACATGACTAACACTGTTTCCCTAACAACCCAAGAATCCACACATGTGACTAACACAAGAATCCATCCTATCCCTCAACTAGATCTCAGATACCACACTATCACATCCTCTTCCCCACAAGGTGTACCTCTTCTAGGGTGAAATTGTGAGAAGAATGATAGTGACTCCCAAGTCCACATCTAGTAGGCCCTGAGTTTGTGATTAGCAGTGACGTTATAGTAAACACACAAATAAGAGTCATAACCCTCTTAAGAGAACACATGAGAAAGAGAGAGATAAGGCAAATACCTACCAACTCTGACTCGGAAAACAATATAAACGAAATCCCAAGTACACATATGTAGTAGTTTTTTTATGACAGTACATATGTGTACTTGGGACTTATTTTATATTTTTGTCTGTCATGGAGTTGGTTGGTGTCTGTCTTATCTCTATCTTTCGCATGTTTTCTCCTAAGAGGGCAATGCATCCCATTTGTGTGTTTACCGTACCCTTTGTTCTAGTCTCCAACCCAGTGCCTACTGGAGGTAGGATTCAGGGGTCACTATCTCTCTTCTCACAATGTGGTCCAAAGAGGGGTACACCTTGTGGGGAGGGGGTCTTGAAAATGGTAGAGTTTTATAGGCTAGTAGTAAATCATATTCCACACCCACTTTCAGAATGGAAATGGGATGAATCTATCATGGGATTAATATCTAATATTAAGAGAACCCTTAGTATATGAATTATATAACCAAGAAATCACAATTTCAATCAATCATACTAACATTATTAGTCAATGGATCTGGTATTATATTTTCATGTATAAATATAAATGAATCTTTTTAATACTTTCATTATTATTTCTAATTGGGATTTTAATGACCTCAGATTTTGGAATATATATTTTTTCTAAATTAATAGTATGGTCAATAGATTTCTACACACCCATCATGGAATTGGTATATGCCATGAATTATTTATAATTTGGAAAAATTAAGAAAAATTATACAACTAATAATGAAATGATAATGTAACAATATTAAAATGCATTGAAAATATTATTAAGAAACGTTAATGTTTGAAAAAGGAACATTCCAATAAAAGAATTTTTGTATTTATTTTCACATGTGAATATTGATTTATTTACAAACCGGATATGGTCGCAATCAAAATTGGCACCAAACCAGGCCTATGACAATGCTTGAAGGGCATTCCTGATCCCCATAGGAAGGAACAATTTCCCATGTATCATAAATCCAAAATTGGGAACAATTTACCCATGTTTATAAATATAGAATGACAAAAAATTCAAATAAAACCGATATAGAGTTTTCAAACAAAACCATATTTTACTATATTTAAGAACAGAATTACATGGTTTTTAACAAATCTAAATGACTATAAAAATGAAAAAAACTAAAAAGGGATAGCTAAAGAACCTGCTTATGGAGATAGGCACCGCCCTCAAGCCATCTCTTTGATACCACATCACGATGGACTGCTATAAACCCAAACCGTTAGCACAAAACCTGTACCCAATCCTACAAAAAAAATTGTCTACTTACATACAATGGTGTAAGTATAGTGTGATACAAAGCCCAATAGGATACCCCCACTAAGAGATTAAATGTTATAAACATTCAAAAATGAAAATCATGCAGGTTTTAAACACATTAAATGCTAGCAACACTTTCTTAAAGATGCATCTTAAATAATTGTAGTTTTAAGTGGGATATTTTAAAGAATCAAAACATTTAAAAATAATGTCAACGCTGTTGAATTTTCCATCCATCTATACCATATGCGGACTGTAAACACAAAGTAACTTTTTAGTGTCAATGTGTCTATGTGAAAATGAGGTCGAACCCCATGGGATCACTATAATACATGTACACATCCACCCACCTAGATACATGGGTTTTCCTATTGTGCTAAAACAAGTTCAAAAAAACAAGAAATATAATTTTCATATGTATATAACACTTATAAATCAGATATTCAACAAACATCCCATGTGTATATCATGCAAGTCATATAATCCACCTTTTCATTCCTATACATTTTGATATTATACTCACACCAAAATAGCCCACAACATTTTCACATTTCATTATCACATCCATAAATACTTTAAAAAAATTTATAAAACCTTTCCAAAGTTATTCTAATGCACATAGAATCCCCCACACACACCACATAATAATTCTTTCATCAAAAAAATTCATTTTTCAGATCACAATCACACAAAACAGGCCACACATCTATTTCTCCCCTATATTTCCATTTGGTATATCATTTCAATAATTTATAAAACATTATGAAAATGTTTGACATCTTAAATCATCACATTACCTTTATAAAACACATATTAGGTGAAAAAACTCACCTAAACATTGAATACACACCCTTTTCTCAAATTATTTAACTAAATAAATCATTTTCAATTTTCACAAAACATTCCCAAAGAGATTATCTTTGTCTTTCACACTAAACCCATTTCAAAACCCCCTTTAGTGGAAAATATCACACTAATACACTACCAAAAAAATTCTCATCCCTTGAAATATTTATTAATCCATTCTAATGTTCTATAAAATCACCTCAAATTATACCATAAATGATAAACATGGAAACATGCATTTTTATAAAACACTTTCAAGGAGTGAAACAAGGTTTTACACATAAAACCTATTCAAAAACCCTCATTTAAACCCAAAATCACACAAATAACCTACCAAAGAATAATTTTCATCCCAAAAAATATTTAACAAATCAATTTAATATGTTATAACATTAACCCCTTGATTACCACATTGTTTACACATGGAAAACACACAATTTGATACAAAATGAAATAATAAAATTTACCGTTTACCAAAATCCCTAAAAAATCCTTTTCAAACAATGAAAAGAATATAAGGAACATTAAAAATAAATAAATAAAACATGATAACTCATCATGAAAAGATTACACATGGAATCACCTGCCTTTTGAATCAAAACCTCAATAGCATGGTGAGAAACATCGATTGCACCACCGTTGTACTTCAAGGAAGTGAAATCTAACCTAATCCCCAAATATATTTCACCAAAAAACACAAAATAAAACCCTATGATCAAATCCTAATTATGTACATTTCATAACATCATGAAAGAGGGATAATCCCTAAGGAGAAGGAAGAAAATGAAGAGAGAAAAACGTACCTAAATAAATCCAAAAGAAATAGGTCCAAATCCAATAGTAGTTGAATCTTGATGTAACCAAAACTAGTAGGGATTATTGAAGGCAACATTTTAGGTCATGTGAAGACAAAATTTTGGAGAAAATAGTGATAATTGATGGAGTTATAAAACAAAAATTTTACCTCTTCAAATATGAGAGATTTGAGGATTATTAAGAAAGATCTGCGTAATATATGGGGTAGATGAGATCCAAATCGAGGTAGGAGAGCATGTGAGAACGCCATGGGTAAGTGGTCTCAGTTGAGATTTTTAATCACCAAAAAAATAATAAATATTGTAAGAGATATTAAAGAATAAAAAAAATATAATGTAGGAAATGTTCTTTTAGGCTGGCCTATTACCTTAATAAAAATCCCAAATCCATCATTATTATAGATTCTTATAGGATATAAATTGAAATGGTAGTTTTAATATTATTTGATATAAATATTGGTAAGTGAAATAGGTGTAAAATGTTAAAAATAAAGGAGTTATAAAAGAAACAGAATTTATTTTAAAATCTGGCAATGGGATCACTATTTGGCCGAAATTATAAAACCTCACCATTTCCACAAAAATGAATGTAAAACCCCAAAAAAAATAAATAATTGATGATAAATGGAAAATACCAGTAAATGAAGTCGTGTATGTGACAGTTCTCACCACCATAAAGCATTCTACCCTTAGAAAACCACAATAAGGCCAAAGGAAAAAATGAAACCCAAACGATAGGTCAAAATGGACTCCCTTTCCATGTTTTGTCTCTGCCAAAAGGCCAAAGCACCTCTAATTAATCCATAAAGGAAGGAATAATATTACAAACCAAAAAAATACACCATTTACTTAAATGATCAAAAATATTCAGATTTTATCCCAAAATAAAACTATTAACAAACTACCAGAATAGTATTCCAGCAATTTACATAAATGAACAACAACAACGAACAAGGTTACACTTAACTTGATTTAACTAGACAATTGGTAATTATAAAATACCAATGTTTAACCAACGATGATATTTGTATTTATATAGCTCTGAACAAGACAACCTACTGCCCAACCATGACCGAGGACAAATCTGAGTTACTAGTACGGAGAGACACATATGGGCTTCCCATCATAAGAGGTAACTCAAATTTTCGTAAAACAGTACCGATATACTAACCGGAGGAGTTATGAACAGACTCTCTCGTACAAGGGGTAGACCTCCATTCAAAATTTCCAAATGAAAATACATGAGAATCATAGTAAGTCTCCCCCCATAACAACCAACCATCATAACCGACCAGCGTGGGACAAAATAGGATGAACCCAAATTTAATGTGTTTGTACGACCAGACAGCTAATCTGCACAGTTTGAGAAACTATGTGCTAACCATGTGTATCCTTCAAATTTCATGGTTTTCTAGTTCATGTTTACTACTTACAATGAATAGACTATGTTCTCAACCTATCATTCCAAATTCCCACCCATATTCCTAAAACTCAGTTGAATACAAAGTGGAAAAGAATGACATTGGGTGATAACATGGGCACGAGGACCTCCACATCCTTCCACAAAATGGAAACAACAAAGGATAGACAATGAAACCATATGTTCAAACCATTACAATCTTTCATACTAAGGTTCGGAATTTTTACAAGGGTTTGAATGACCCTGGTACGTCCCAGGACTACACACCAGCATCACTATCAGGCCAATCGCTAGAGTCCAAAATATTGAAGCATCTTCGACGTCACAGTTAGGCTTTGGAAACCCCTGTATGGAACTTCTTCTTTCTGTTCCATAAACAACTACACCGCCAAACCCAACAAGTTTACAATGACATAACACAATCCAAACTCATCTTTCCTTAACCTGATATTTCTCTGAAACAAGGGATTAAAATATGCACACACATCAACGGTTGTTTAATCAGATGATAAATGGAAGGAGAAATGGATATATAGAAAAATATTCCTATAAACAAAGTATTTCAAAATTTCTTTAAAGGATACACACATATGACAAAAAAATACCCAAAAAAGATTATACAACATCATCTTTAATGACAAACGAGCACGCGACATCACAACGTGTCACCGAACATGACCAATGCGATTGATAGAAACAATACATTGAGGGTGGATTTTATGAAACATCCCCAATCATCACGCAGTTAAATAAAATGGAAATTACATCCTATCATGACCATACATCCCACAATTGTGTTTTAACATAAACCCCTTCTTCGAAAAGACAATTAATGACACTGATTTCCTATTAGACACAATCCAGATACTCATTCCCACGAACAACCCCAGACTACTTCCACCTTCGATGAAATAGGTAAATTAAAAAACTATGGCCTCTTTAATCTTCCATGAGCACTCTCCCTCTACAAGAGGATCTTAAAAACCAAAAATTAAATGGAGTATCCTTATTCTAAAGAAGTCGAGATAATATTCCTACTATTAATCAACACGAATATTTCACAATGATGAATCAATCCGGGTTTCAATTTAGTAGTCCAGTGATATTTATTGGGGGGATAACTTATCCAATGAGAAAACCAAATGACACAACCAATCTGGTCCATTATTCAATATGTTCCACAAAATAGCTCCAAACAAATTAATGGAACCATTATAAAGGCATCCTAAATCATTCCTCAGAAGAAACCAATAACTAAAACTTACTAAAAAAACACAAACCCAAAACACAGTTCAAACAAGAGGGGTTATTGGATTAAGAAAATCCCACAACATAATTTTTTTCAAAAAACACTTAATACGCACCATCCCAAACCAGTCATCAAGAAATCATGTTTTACTTTAAAAAATTACTTTGAAAACAAACAGATTAACGATTTGTTTATCCACCAATGGTACCCCATGGGACTTACACAAGCATGTTTTCGTGCTAGGCCAGGCACCCTCATCATATACATCCCAATACGCATATATTAATTCCATTTACCATCCATCATCCCATATAACCCCATTCATGTGGTGGCTCGTGAAAATACAAATGGTTACACAAATTATTTCTACTTTTCAAAACCATAATAATCAACCAATATTAATTTTTTTTCTCAAGACCACAAACCATCAAATAAAAATCCCAACCATTTAAATAAATACTCACTTTCAATCCATATAAATAAATTTCAAAACATATTATCTCATTAAAAAACCTTTCAGTTGTTTAGTAAACTCTATTGGGAACACTTTTCCAAAACGAAAATTAACATAATTTCCTACCTTCTATAGAGGTGTAAACACACCATTTTCTATTTCAAATTTTTTTTGAAAATTTAGTTCCACCATTTCACAAATCAAAAAATTCCATGTTTTTTAGAATATCATTTCACAGAAACTTCACAATTCTTAAAACCATGTCATTTTTTATTTAATACAATGCTTCTATGATTTCAAAACTAAATAGAATAAGGCAATATGAGTGGAATATAGTTGAGAGGGTGACATGGAAATAATGTTGGTGTTTAATCACTAATCACTTCACCATCATAGAGAGTGTTCTAGGAAAAATATTCTAGGCTCTACATGGCATTCCAGGCCCTATGATCTCACTGAGACCATCAAACCAACTCTCTTATTATTTACACTAATTATCATCCAACCAAGAAAACCAAAATGCTTAGAAAAATCCCAAATTACCTTGGAAAATAGAATCCAATAAATTTATGTACTGGCTAGGCACACTACCCATAACTAGAATGTCAAGTCCCGATAGTTTCAATTCCAGACTATCCTAACTGTTCCCTAAATAACATGACCCAAAAGAAAGAACCTCTTTTGATACCATTTTGTCACGAACCGAATCTGTTAGCCATCAAAACCGGTAACAATACCATCACATGACAAGTCTTGAAGGGATTTCAGGATACCCATGGGCAGGAACAAGTCATAGAGTATCATAATATGAAAATTTGGAATGATTTAGCCGAATTAATAAACATAAATCAACAAAAAAGACCAATAAAACCAATCGGGGTTTTTCAAACAAAATCATCTTTTAAAAAATTTTAGAACTGAATATAATGGTTTAAAAAAGCTCTAAAAGACAATAATAAATTAATATAAATGAAAAGGATATCCCAAGAACCTCCACATGGAGAGTGGCACCTCTCTCAAGCCATCTCCACTACATCGCATCATAGTGGGCCACTAAAATCCCTAACCATTGGCAAAAAACCTGTACCCAATCCTGCAGAAACAATAACCAAGTCTACTTACTCCCAAATTTGTATGTACAGTGTGAACCAAATCCTAGTAGGATTCCACCTCTAAGATATTCAATGTGATAAAAATTAAAAGATGAAAATCATGCATGTTTTTAAGACACGAAATTCTAGTAACAATTTATAAAATATGAAACTTAAATAAAAGTAGTTTTTAAGTGGGATATTGTAAAGAATGAAAACTTTTAAAAGTAATTTCTATGTTAATGAATATTCTATACAACCATACCATATGATGACTATATGAAAAAATTAACTAAAGAGCACAAGTAATGGGAATGTATCCTCTTGGCACTGGCTCGCTTTGGGTCCCATGTACCAAGTATCTTGCTGAGAGTAACTATCACAATATTTGTTCTCATACAAAAGAGCCAGTAGTTGGGAGCATACCCATAACCAATGATAACCCATAATCATCATCATTATATTTTAGATTGTGTTATTAGCATCAAAATGTCTATGTGAAACTGAGGCCAGACCTCGCAGGATCACTAGAATTCTAGTACACATCCACCCACTTAGATACCCGGGATTCCTTCTTGTACTAAAACAAGTTCAACAAGACAATAAATAAAATTTTCATATGAAAATTAAACATCCACATCACAAATACACCAAACATCCCTCAAGTATATCATGAAATTCACTTAATCCACTTTTTCATTCAAATACATTTTTAAATCATACTCAAACCAAAATATTCCACAACACATTTCATATTTCATTAAATCTTCCAAAAATCCTTTAAATATTTTTTTAAAACCATTCCATGAAATTAAAAATCAGATAAAATCCCACAAACACTTCACATAATACTTCTTTCATAAACAAAATCTGTTATCACATCACACTCAAACAAAACATCCCCCAAATGTGTTTCACCCATCTCTTTCCATTTGATAAAACATTTCACCAATTTATTAGTCATTATAAAAATTATTGACATATTAAATCGACACTTTACATGTCAAAAACCCCATATAAAGTGAGCACACTCACTCAAAAAGTACATATACACCCTTTTCATACTTTGTTTAACAAAATTAAACATTTACCATTTTCACAAAACAATCCCAAAGGGTATAACAATGTCTTGCACAAAAAACACATTTTAAAACCCCCTTTCAAGGCCAAATTCACACCAAGACCCTACCAAAGAAAAATTTTCAACCCTTGAATCCTTTTTTAAATCATTATCAAGTACTATAAAATCAATTCAAATTATACCACAAAAAATACACATGAAAAAACACAAATTTTCATAAAACACATTCAAGGAGTGAAACAAGGTTTTACCCATAAAACCTATTCAAAAACATTATTTAAAAAAACCACACTAATAACATACCAAAGAAAAATTTTCATCCCAATAAATATTTAAAAAACCACCTGAATAAGTTATAAAATCTACCCAAAGAGTACCACAAGGTTTACACATGGAAAACAAACAATTTGAATCATAGTGCAACTGTAAAATTTACCACATAAAAAATAATTCAAAAATGTTTTTCACACAATGAAATGGATTAGAGGAAAGTTCATAATAATTAAATGAAGCATTATATCTCATCAAAAAATAAATACACATGGAATCACCTACCTTTTGAATCAAGACCCCTAAATCTTGGTGTAAAACATCAATCACACTATCGCCACTCCTCAACTACGAGATTCTAACCTAAAACCCAAATAATTGACTAGAAAGACACCATATAAAACCCAAGGTTATAATTATAACTTATTGATATTTTAAAACATCATGTAAGAGGGAGGAAACCCTATGAAGAAGGAAGGAAATGATGAGAGATACACTTACTCGATGAAGACTTAGATAAATCGGCCCAACTCCACCAATAGTTTAAACATATGGATACAAAACTGGTAGGGAGGCTCGAGGGAGTCGTATTAGGACATGTGGGGAGTGAATTTGAGGAAAAATAGTGAAATTTAAGGAGTCGTGAAAGAAAAATTTTACCTCTACAAATCAGGGCGATTTGAGGGAGTCGTATTAGGTCATGTGGGATCAGGCGAGTGTTTGAATCACTGAATAACCATAAATATTGAATGAGATATTAAAGAATTAAATAAAATTAATGCAGGAAATGGGTTTTTGGGTTGGCCCCATACCTTAATAAAAACCCCAAATCCATCCTTATTATGGATTCATATAGGGTTCAAATTGATATGGTATTTTTAATATAACGGGGGATGCCAATTGGGATGTGTAATGTGTAACGCCCCTACCCTAGTTACCCAGAGTCGGTTCTTTATTACATAACATTGGTATGATCACAAGAAAGATCAAATCTCGAAAGACCGATAGGTTTAGTAGCCTTGGAAACACCAGATATATTCATAAGTTTTACATTACATTATAAAATGAAAAACTATTACAACAACATAATGTCTCCATAGTCCACAATATTATCCCCTCATAATATCCCTACAGGTCATTCATAATTTACTTCTTCACTTCCTATGAAAAATAAAACAGAGAAAAGGGGTGAGCTCAAATGCCCAGTAAGGATAACAATATAGCGGAAACTTTCATAAATAAGAATAAACATTTAAGGCAATGTATAACTAAAACAAAATCCTTATAAACTTGAACATCAACATAATATGGAAAAAGTAAAATGAAATAATGCCATTTACTCATTCACGTGGATATTCTACTAATCGAATAATCACATGCAACGTCACTAACCACTTTCATAATGTTGGAATGCGTAATGCCAGACTATCATAACCACATAGCCAAGGCCTCGTGCCAAGACTAAAAATAAGATTTTGTCAAGGCCTTGTGCCAAGACACTAGTTTGTCTCATGAGACCTACCGATGCATCGAGGAGCTATAGCGGGCTCCACCCGTCTCATATTAAGTCCAATGCATTCCCATATGAAAAGGTTTAAACATAGCATAAACATTCGTATTAAAACTAGCATACGAAATGTCAATAATTTCCCCATAAACTATGACTGGTATAAAAATAGCACATCCATAGTCAAACATATCACAAAACCTTCAATACAATATAGAAGTTTTGTATTATAATAAATAAACTTCAAATAAGCGTAAAATCCATCAAAGGATGTTGACATAGATGAAATCAAAACACTTTTTAGAGAAATATCTCGTTCTATTTTTGAAATCATTTAAGAGACATATAAAACAAAACATTTTCTTGAAAATATTCTTATAAGATTGTAAGGAAAGCTTTTCAGATTTTATTACGGCGAAAAATAACCTAACCCACCGTATAAGTTAAAAAAAGCATTCTTACCTTAATTCTGTCGAAAAAGTTAAAAAGGACCTTGTTTTGAAAACGACGGAAAGATTCCTCTTATAAAAAGTCAAAAAAGGGTATAAATGACTTTAACCCATATTCTTGTAAATAATAAAAATGTTTTGAAATACATTTTGAAGAAACATGGATGTGGATGATAAAGAGATCCTAGTAGATTATTACGTATAAACAACCTCGGATAATGAAGAGATTGTGAAATAACCCTTACCTTGTACTTTTCCTTGGTTGGGGTAGGTTAACCTCCTGTATCATGGTTAAATAATTGTTATTAAATTATACAAGAATCATATACATTCATATGATATCATATATGATCTTTTAACATTGCTTTGTTAACAATATCTTGGATTTATCGTTGTTTCAGGTGTTAACTTACTCGTTTTCTTTTATATGTTTTGTTACGTAAGTCGTGTTTTTCATGGATAGGTTGTATCTTATTCATATCCAGAATGATATCATGGCCTTAAGCGTTATTTTTAAATCATCAAATGATAATTATACTTGAATGGATATGATGGAGAATTAATCTCATCGCGTTCGTGGAGACGGTAGTCCGTACGTACGCACGAGCGACAATATCATTATTTTGATATTAAAATAATATATAATTGGATAGTATATCATATATACAGAATCATTGTCATGTTATATTTATTATTTACATGAATTACATATCATTATTATACCCACCTAAATAATAATATATTGAATAACAATTACACCACGACGTGAAGACGGTAAGCCGTACGTACGAACGTATGGTGACATGTCATTCAAATGATGGGTAGAATACAGAATATGGTTGTTCCATATTTATAATAACATCACAGTATATAGAAGATACTGGAGATATAATTTTAGAATTGAAATAATAAATAAAGAGGGAGTGGATGCAGAAAGAAACATGAAAGAGGGTGATGAAAATGTTACCTCTTCATCGGGTTCTTCCTTTTGATTTGATCAAAAGGACTCCTTAGGATGGATTTATGACTAACGTAATGCTTCTAGGATGAAGGGAGAGAAGTTGGTAGAGTATTTGGGCAGAGGTTGGCCGAACAAAAAGGCATGAAAGTGTGAATAAGGTGGTAGAGGTGGGGGCATTTTATAAGAGGAGAGGAGGGGCTCTTTTGGGAAAGATTGAAATGTAACATTATTATACAATGTTTTTTGGATTATAAAGGTCCCAGACTTATATAATTCGTGGCTAAGGTGATAAGGGTTCGAAATATTCTCATCCAATAGGCTTTGGACAAGTGTAAGCCTTGTATTTTTCATTATCATCTCATTTTATTTAAATCGTTAAATAATGAGGTCATCGCTGCATCATAATGATGTCATAAATAATTTAATTTATTTAATGTCTAAAAATTATAAAAAAATACTATGATGTAGGAAATATTTTTATATTTCTAATGAATATTTATAGTCAAAATTTGGACTTGTGTAACCCGACTTAAAAACTGTTTTAGTAAAACAACTCATGTTTGTGTCAATTTAATTTTAACATTAAATAAATATATATTAATGTCATTTTCCAACTAAAGTGGCTCCATGGGGTCCCCAAGTTGACCCATGGGTTGTCTTGGTCGTACATGACTCATCCAATAGGAGTAGGACAAGTTTCATGCTCATCTCATATTATTAAAACATTATTTGTACCTTAAACTACACTAATTATCTCTAATCGCGATTAAGAACTTAAAAGTTACTATTCACCGAAAATTTATTTTTATCTCATTGAACCACATTTTACTTCTTAATGACAACCATGTATGTTGGATTTTTGAAAATCAAATCATAGAAGTGGTAATATTTCATTTAAACGAAAAATCAGTTATTTAACTACCACTTAGTGGTTTTACTATTCATCAAAAATTGAAGTTTTCCAGAACAAAGCCAAAATTTCACCCTAAGATATAATTGATATTCCGAATTCAAAAATGATGTCTATTTTAAAAAATTACAAACATATAAGTTGCATTAATTAATTTTATAATTAATTCCCACTGTTACAAAAAATGGCGTGTTTCTAAGAAACAATTTATATCAAAAGA
Source organism: Viscum album (assembly GCA_963277665.1). Taxonomy (NCBI): domain Eukaryota; kingdom Viridiplantae; phylum Streptophyta; class Magnoliopsida; order Santalales; family Viscaceae; genus Viscum; species Viscum album. The sequence continues at coordinate 2,013,537,588 of OY728130.1, read as the reverse complement.
TTGGCAATTGTTTATGTCTGATTTCAATGTTAAATTAATTCTAATGACCACCATTGGATAAAATGGTAAAAATATATTCTAATTATACATTAAAACCACTAAATAGTATAATTTTTCACTATAAATTATTTTGATTTAAAAATTTGTTTTTAAGTATTTTTCACTATTCATAAAAAATTAGAAGTTCTCAGAAAAATACCAAAAATTAATCATAGGCTAATTTAGATATTCCGAATCCAAAAATGACGTCCATTTTGATAAATAAAATTAATAAAATTTCAAAAAGTAGATATTACTATTCAAAATGGCTAGTTTAATTAGTTGTGGTGTGTGTTAGAGCTCGAGGTTGCGTACAACACACACTATTGCATTACTCGAAGGGAAACGTACCGTGGAAGATTGGGGTGTTACATTCTCCCCTCCTTCAAATAATTGTGTCCTCGCAATTTCTAGGGTATTACTGCATAAAAAGACTCGGGTGGTTCTTCATCATACGTTCCTCAGGTTCCCACGTTGCCTCTTCCATTTTATGATTTCTCCACAAAACCTTTACCAGACGAGTCGTCCGGTTTCTCAGCACCTGCTCCCTCACATCAAGAATCCTAACGGGCTCTTCACAATAGGAAAGATCGGGTTCCAGTTCTAATTCCTCATAGGTGAGTACATGCTTTGGGTCAGGCATGTATTTCCTCAACAGAGATACGTGGAACACATCGTGAACTTTGGAGAGACTTGGCGGCATTGCCAATCGGTAAGTTACAGCCCCATTTTGTTCTAGAATTTCGAAAGGTCCGATGTACCTGGGACTCAATTTACCTTTCTTACCAAAACGTATGACTCCCTTCCATGGAGATACCTTCAGGAAAACATGATCACCGACTTGAAATTCCAAATCCTTTCTTCGATTATCGGCATAGCTCTTCTGTCTACTTTGAGCTGCTTTGACGTGATTTTGGATTACTTTCACCTTTTCCACCGTTTCCTCCACCAGTTCTGGGCCTACAAGTTTTCTTTCACCAATGTCATCCCAACAGGTTGGTTTATGACATCTCTTTCCGTACAACGCTTCATATGGTGCCATCTGAATACTCGAATGGAATCTATTATTATAGGAAAATTCTACCAGTGGTAAATATTGATCCCACATACCCTGAAAGTCAAGTGAGCAAGATCTCAACATGTCTTCTAAGGTCTGAATAGTCCATTCTGATTGTCCGTCTGTCTGAGGGTGGTAAGCAGTGCTCAAATGAAGTTCAGTATCCAAGGATTTCTGAAGACTTTTCCAAAATCTTGAAGTAAAATGGGGATCACGATCAGAAACGATTGATAGGGTTACTCCATGAAGTCTCACAACTTCATTAATATATAGTCTTGCTAGACGTTCTAGGGGAAGATCTTCTCTTATAGCAAGAAAATGTGCTGACTTGGTAAGACGATCAACAATAACCCATATTGCATCGTTCCTTCTAGGAGTCTTTGGTAGCCCCATGACAAAGTCCATCGTAATATTGTCCCATTTCCAATCTGGTATGGGAAGAGGTTGCATGACTCCTCCAGGTTGTTGCCTTCCAGCTTTCACTTGTTGACAAACCATACATCTTGACACAAAATCAGCAATCTCCCTCTTCATGTTGTCCCACCAAAAATGTTCCTTCAAATCTCTATACATTTTGGTGCTCCTAGGGTGTATAGAGAAATTGGAACTATGAGCATCATCCAGCAATTCCCTTTTTAGATCAGGTATATCGGGAACACAAAGTCTCTTCCCGAATTTCAAAATTCCATCCTTATACACAAATTCCCTCAATCTTTTATCATTCACATATTTAATCTTCTTTTGAAATTATTCATCATTGGTCTGAGAACTCTTAATCCTTTCTAGTAATGATGGTTTGGCAACCATTTGAAAAAGAATTGATGTTTCACCTTCCCTAGTTATTCCCATGTCCATCTTCACTAGATCCATGAAAATTGGATCCCTTTCAATTCTCATCACATTCAAAACTCCATGGTCTTTTCTACTCAAAGAATCTGCCACCTTGTTTGCCTTCCCCGGGTGGTAATGTATCGTGAAATCATAATCCTTGAGTAGTTCAATCCATCGCCTTTGCCTCATGTTGAGTTCTTTTTGTGAGAAAATATACTTCAAACTCTTGTGATCAATATAAATCTCACATTTTTCACCATAGAGGTAATCTCTTAATATCTTTAAAGCGAAGATCACACCTGTTAACACAAGATCATGAGTAGGATAGTTTTGCTCATGAATTTTTAGCTGTCGTGATGCATATGAAATAACCTTATCATCCTGCATAAGGACACAACCATGTCCTGTCTTCGATGCATCACTATAAATAACAAACCCATCATTCCCCGATGGTAGAGTCAATACAGAGGCATTGACTAATCTTCTATTTAGTTCTTCAAAACATTCCTCACACTCATTTTTCTAGAAAAATTTAATCCCTTTACGTTTGAGCTTTGTCAATGGGTTAGCCAATCTGGCAAAATTCTGGACGAAACGTCGATAATAACCTGCTAAACCAATAAAACTACGTACCTCAGTTATACTCGTATGTTCTGGCCATTCATGGATTGCCTTGGTCTTAGAAGGATCAACAAAGATTCCATCTTTAGAGACAATATGGCCAAGAAAAGAAATCTCATGAAGCCAAAATTCACACTTGCTAAACTTCCCATATAATTCATGCCTCCTCAGAGTCTTCAAGATAATGCGCAAGTGATTTTCATGATCTTCGTAGGTTTTGGAGTATACCAATATATCATCAATAAATACCACCAAAAATTCATCGAGATACTCCTTGAAAACTCTATTCATCAGATCCATGAATACAGAGGGTGCATTAGTCAAACCAAACGGCATTACAATAAACTCGTAATGCCCGTACCTTGTTCGAAATGCTGTCTTCGGAATGTATTCCTTCTTCACACACAACTGATGGTATCCAGATCGAAGGTCAATCTTTGAAAAGTATTGAGCTCCATGCAGTTGGTCAAATAAATCATCAATGCGAGTTAGGGGATTCTTTTTCTTTATCTTTATAGAATTGATCTCCCTGTAGTCGATACATAACCTCATAGATCCATCTTTCTTTTTAACAAAAAGAACAGGGGATCCCCATGGAGAAACACTAGGGAGAATAAATCCTTTATTACTCAACTCCTCTAGTTCTTTCTTTAGTTCAACTAATTCTATAGTGGCCATTCTATAAGGGGTCTTCGATATAGGCCTTGATCCAGGAGTTAAATCAATGGAAAACTCAACTTCTCGTTTTGGAGGATGTCCAGGTAAATCTTCTGGAAATACATCTAAAAAATCTTTCACAACCGGTACATCCTCTATTTGAACATTTCTTTCCTCACCGATAGTTATTCCTTTCTATTCCTCCCCAATAATTGTATTTTGTTGAGCTATTGAGGGTGGATCTAAATAAGAATTAGGTGGTGACGATTCTTCTCTAAAGATAAGGTGTTCCTTATCATTATCATCAAGAATCATAACCTCTTTCTTCTTACAATAAATCTTCGCATCATTGTAGTGACCCGAAGCTTGACGTACATGAACATTACATTACTTTTGCGGAATACTTAGTACATAACAAAAACACACACACAAGGATCGTAATAGTTTAGTGTCTTTGGAAACTCAGAACGTAATCTTCTAATCGTGGTGAAAGATCTTCAACATCTCCAATAAAGATGTTCCCTTTTTTTTTACCTAAAACCATTCTTTATATATTGGGGAAAATAAAACATAAAAGGGTGAGCTCAAATGCTCGGTAAGGGTAAACAAAAGAAATATCAATCACATCATATACATAAAAACATAACTTTTGGAAAATCTTAACCTGCAAAAGAGATCATAATTTCATAACATGGGGTAAATCATGGTAGTGAAATATAATCACAATAATCATAACTTAAAACATGAAACTTTGTGGCATTCACACATAATCATAGAGAATCATTTCTTGTTAGTCAAGACTCATTTCCAAGACTATCTTAGTGGACAAAGTCCCTTTCTGAATCGAGTAACCCTCGTTTCAGTCATGTTTCACTGAACCGGTATGACCTACCGTTCCAGCCCTGTCTATCTCATGAGATATAAAATCTTTACCCAATGCATTGGAGGGATATATAGGTCCCACCCATCTCATAATGATACCATTTTTATGTGTGCCACAAAATCATAAATCATACATCATTGCATAACCCATGTAATAAAAATGGGATTCTTAAACAACATGACATCATAAAACCATTCATATAAGATAAAGGAATTCATAAACATAATTCCATCACAACATAGTCAAATCAATGTAAAAATATGGATAGAAACAGAACCCTTTATTATCTTAGATGGAAAATAATTTTGATAAAACACTTGAATTGAATTCTTGAGAAAAATATCCTTTCTTCTTCAAAATCAATTTCTTTTCACAAAACATCATGCAATTTTAAAAGAAAGATATTTTATTGAAAATAGTCATGAAATATTTTGTAGTAAGGTTCATGAAAATAAGTGTTTATAAAACCGTAAAAATCCGTTCGTGCCGTATAACTTAAAAAAAAATTCTTCGTACTTTTGTCGGAAAAGTCAAAAAGTACCTCGTACGAAAAACAAAAAAAGATTCATTTCATATCCTTTACTAAAAACTCATCGAAGGGTAAAATTGGATTTAAACAATTGTAGGTGGATGGAAATAATATTACATTTTGAGGAAACATGGATGTGGATAATAAAATACACCCCAGTAAATACTTACGAATAAACAATCTCGGATAAAAATGAGACTGTGATATTTCCCTTACCTTAGGTCCGATTTGCTTTGTATGTGTCCGAAGCTCCTGTATAATGGTTTAAATAATGTTATTGACTTATTCCAGAATCATACATATTGATATGATATCATATATGGTCATATTCTTAGCTTCTTGTTAGTAATATTTCATTGTTACTTGTTACTTGGGTCTTTATTGCCTTTTGTTCTTATGTGTGTTTTGCCGAATAAATTCTTATTATTCTTTTAAGGTTATAGATACCTTATATCCAGAATGGTATTAGTGTAACATATATCATATTTATTCATTCAATTCATTTATATAATTACTAGGTAATGATGATCATGTAGAACGATTCACATCACATCGTGGAGACGGTATTCCGTACGTACGCACGAGTGATGATATCGTTCCTATGATCGTGAAATTGTATTGGAGTACATATATATTATTTCAGTATCAATATTACTTTATTATAATCATAAATAGTTACTCATCACACCATTATACCCATCCTTGTAAGGTGGTGGTGGAAAATAGATTACACCACGGCGTGGAGACGGTATTCCGTACGTACGCACGCGCGATGATTTCATTTTTCCGTAGGATGGATAGAAGGTGAATTAGGGTTGTTTCATATTTATAATAACATATAAGTATGTATGTAATACTGATGTTATTACTTTATCATGAAACAACTAAAGAATAAGAATTTGAAGAAGAAAGAAATTGAAAAGATCGGTAACTGATATTACCTCTTCTTTGGAACGCTTCTTTGAATCATCCACTTAGGGAACTAATATTGGTCATTGAAGAAGACCAGGACCTCTAGGATTTTTCTAGGTAAGTGGAGAGGAGAAACTTTAAGGGGTTGGACGAGCTTGAGTGCTCAATTTGGTGTGAGGAGGAGGGGGAGGAGGTGCCCTTTTATAAGAGAGGAGAGGGGCACCTTAGGAATTCTTAAAAATATTAATTTATAATAAATCTAACCCCACTTAAAAACCTCCAGAAATGACTCATATTCAAAGATTAGATGAGATAGGGTTGTAATATCATCAACCAATCAAATTTAGACATGTTTGGATCTTATTTTAAACCTTATCATTTTCATTTATCCTTATTTAATCTATTTAAGTTTATTTGTGGTAATAAAATTCTAAATTTTAAATTATAACAAATAATTACTTATTTGTTGTGAATTTTCCATAATTGTTTAATTTATAACATTATAGACCATATAGATTTAAATTTATAATTTTTAAATATTTTTGTGATTTTTAAACAATTTTATAATATGTTATTTTTGTAAAATAACAATAGTGTCAATTTTGACACTATTCATTTATTTGAATTTAAATAAAATATATACAGAAGATATGTTCGAACTAAAAGATTTAATATATTAATAAAAGGTCATATGTATCTATAAAAGTAGTTTATCACATTAAATAGTTCATATAATATTTAGTTTATTATTTTTAAAACCATTTATTTGGTTTATCTCTTAATAAAATAATTACTACATCATTTTTGTATAATTATTTAATATACTTATTTGTTGTATAAAAATTTAAAATAAACTCCTATGATGAAGATAAATATATTACCTTTCACAATAATACTTTTACTCGAATTTATCATCTTAAAATCACAATATTTAAATTGTTATATTTATTAAATTATGAAGGTGACAACTTTGGAATCATTTAAAATAAAACAATATAAGTGTCATAATCGCTTTTATAAGGCTCCAAATGGTCAAATATTCGACCATTGGATTCTTATGGTTTACATTTACATGTCCAATAAGTTTGGGTTAGGTATTTGTGCATGTTATGGTCACTATTAGTTTAAAATAACATTATTCTTGATTTTTCACTTGATAAACAATTTCTGCATCACTATTGTGTCATAATTAATGATAATTATTTAATCCCTAAAAATTATAAATAAATTTATATGATGTAGATAATTTCATTATAGTTCTTGAGACTATTCATGTTCTAAGTTTCATGAAGTTTATTACTAAATTAAAATTAATATAATTATAAAATTTAAGAGAGTGACATGTTGTCACTTTCTTTGGTTTTAATAATAATTAAGTTATTTTCATGGAAACATGTCCATTAAATGATTCTAATCCGAACCTTAGGTGATATGGGTCGACTTTTAGGAATCCAATAGGATTTTGACATTTGTTAGGGTAATTTTAAAATATTATATTTACCCTTAATTACCCGATTTACCTTTAACTATGGTAAATAAAATTTACCGTGGTTACTATTCATAATTCCCAAAAATAAAAAGTAGCTTATTAACATAATTTGGACCCACTGATTCCAAATATGGAATCCATTTTTCCAAATTCAATACACAAAAGATGCAGAAATTAAATTAAAATTAATCCCGTTGTCGAAAGAAAACAGGTTTTTCTTTAAAACATTGCAAAAGATTGAATTGATTTAACCTACGAATTCATGGTAAAATCAATGCTAATTACATACATTATATTAAATGGTAAAAATATATTCTATTTATACTTTAAAACCATTCAATATTATAATTTAACCACATAAGATATTACGATGAAAAAAGTTGTTTTTAATTAAAATATAGCGTGTTTTTACTATTCATTAAAATATGAAAGTTATCAGAAAAATATCAAAACTTTATCTAATGTAAATTTTTATATCCTGATTCAAAATAAGAATATTATTTTGTCAAATTGAACATATAAACATGTCAAAAACCAGATTTAAAGTGGGTGCGCCATCCAAAGGCGGAAAAACTACATTTTTTGAAAATACTTATTTTACCCGAAAAAATTATTTTGTTCTTATACCATGTTCTAGAAATGTGTAAGATGAATAATAATGTTATAAAATTCAAAATTTAGTTAATACTATTCATAACGGCTAGTTCATGACGATATTATAATAATATAACATTGTTTATTAAAACCCGGTATTGCGTACAACACACGCTATCGAGGAAGGTCGCGATTGCATGTAATGCAAGCCAAGTCAGGGTTGCGTGTTGTGAAAGAATCCTTCGTTGTTTCGTATAACAGAATCCAACCATATTTCATTTATACATTTAATATATATATATATATATACTCAATGTTGCGTAGAATAACTATTATCAAAATTGTGTGTAACACGGTCCAAGAATAGTGTTGCGTATACTCCAAGCTAATACGGTGTTGTGTATAGCGCAGGGTAATCTTGGTGTAGAATACAACATAAGACATTAATGAAATTAAAATAATATTTTTCATAAAATCTCGGGGTGTTACATTCTACCCCCTTAAAATGAATTTCGCCCTCGAAATTCGTCGGGGTTATAAATGGTTTACTATTCGAAAGTTTCTTTAATAGAAACCCACATCGTAAAAAGGAATACCAAAACATGGCTTTAAAAACTAAAGTATGAAATGTAACGATTACCCAAATAAACTAATCACTGGGTATCCACATAGGTGAAAATATTGATATGGAAGAGAAATCTAACCATAATGTTCTGATGGAGAGTGGTAGAGAACATGGCTATGGAAAAGCCAGTAATCACAAATCCATAGATTTGTGATGATATAAGGTACCATCTGATTCCTCAGGTATAAGATCACAAGGACAACATTTTTGGTTTTCAAGATCATTTCCCTAAAGTTGAAAATTTGAATTAGAATAAATACATACTTTATTTTGGTACAATCTCACTGTTGTTCGTGCCTTGAACAATTTCCACTTCATCTCTTAAATAAATGAAGTTGAATTTGTTATTCGTGAAGTGTTAGCAGATAATGTGATAGAATGACGGGTCATTTCATCTGTCTCAATCAAAAGGTTAGAAAAAATTATATACATAAGTCGATCTATAGTGAGATTAATCATATATGGTTCCTAAAATGGACTTATACTTCATATATCATACTGCTTAATATAATAAAACTAGTTTCTACTAAACAGGGACTTCCTGTAGGCCAGTGGTAGGCGATAAAGGTCAGTCGCACTTCAGTTGTGGGTTCGATTCCCACAGCCTTGTTCGAAGCGATGGGTTGTCGCCCGTCCTGCAGGTTTTCCCTTTTTCCAAAACTATATTACTATAACATCCCATCAATAATATCGAAAAAAACAAACAATACTAACTTGTGTCCAACATAATCCATTCCAATCTTTAGGCTTATCCATAATACTGCAGTCGACTCTCATAATATAGTGAAAACGATTACCAGAGATTTAACACCATCGCCGATCCACATATATCATAAGATATGTTTTGTCGGTCACATTCCAAACATTCAAAGTCCTTAATCGTGTATTCTCTTGAATACCTTAGTGAAAACATGAATGCAGTTAAAAGTTAACACTTTCCACATACCAAAATCCTCAAAATTCTATATACTCACACCATGATATCACTTAGTCCTTATATCAATCATGAGCTCATGAATACTGTCAAACATTTCATTTTCTCCTTATCCCTTCATTATGTGCATATCATATACATTCAAAAAATATCTGAATAACCTTTCATGGATACTGGTAACATTAATCAGACAACAATGTAACAATCCTTACATGTCTCTTTATTCCATAGTACCATGAGATTACTTATACAACATTACACATGATAAACATGTAATCATTCCACTACATTCTTAAACCATTGACCGAGCTTCAACAATTCTTTCATCTCACATATCATTGGTAGTCTCTTCATCATCATCCACATAAATACTTCCCATACGACCATACTTATTATCTTCATTAGACTTTCCATTAGGGCATTGGTTTGCATAATGCCCGTATATTCCACATTTAAAACATTTAACCATTGTTGAAGTTGTAGCAATACCATTATCCTCATCCCTGGTGTTAACTGAACCTTTTCCTTTGCACTTACTGGCTTTGTGTCCTTCTTTTCCACACCCAAAGCATCTTCCAGTTCCTTTGAAACATTCTCCGTGATGCCTCTTCCCACATGATTTACATAGGGGAAACTGAACTTTCTTTCCTCTATGATCATCCTAAAACTCCATCTTTCTCTTATTAGCCGAGTCAGGAAACTTACCAAATTTTACTTTATTGATCATATTATGAGATTTCTGATTCGGCATAATAATGATGTTTGGACTTCCAAATCCCATTTAATTTGGTCGCTCATGAATCATATCATTCCATTGTCCATCATTTCCCCCATTATCGTGAATCACCTTGTTTCCAGCCATTTTCTAAAACCCAAAAAGAATAGTGTGAGAGGAAAAAATCATAATAAAGGGGGAGTAACTTAAATATATAACATCTTTGGTTTAATCTAATATCGTTACCATAGTTCTAGGACTATATCCTATACGTATACTTATCCTTAGGGGCATCCCTAGACATACCTTATAAATATCTCTAGGGATCTCACTAACATTTTCGCATCCTAGTTTCCAAAGGTTGACTAAACCTTTCCTCTGATACCAACTGTAGAGACCCGAAGCTTGACGTACATGAACATTAAATTACTTTTGCGGAATACTTAGTGCATAACAAAAACACACACACAAGGATCGTAATAGTTTAGTGTCTTTGGAAACTCAGAACGTAATCTTCTAATCGTGGTGAAAGATCTTCAACATCTCCTATAAAGATGTTCCCCTTTTTTTTTACCTAAAACCTTTCTTTATATCCTGGGGAAAAGAAAACATAAAAGCGTGAGCTCAAATGATCAGTAAGGGTAAACAAAAGAAATATCAATCACATCATATACATAAGAACATAACTTTTGGAAAATCTTAACCTGCAAAAGAGATCATAATTTCATAACATGGGGTAAATCATGGTAGTGAAATGTAATCACAATAATCATAACTTAAAACATGAAACTTTGTGGCATTCACACATAATCATAGAGAATCATTTCTTGTTAGTCAAGACTCATTTCCAAGACTATCTTAGTGGACAAAGTCCCTTTCTGAATCGAGTAACCCTCGTTTCAGTCCTGTTTCACTGAACCGGTATAACCTACCGTTCCAGCCCTGTCTATCTCATGAGATATAAAATCTTTACCCAATGCATTGGAGGGATATATAGGTCCCACCCATCTCATAATGATATCATTTTTATGTGTGCCACAAAATCATAAATCATACATCATTGCATAACCCATGTAATAAAAATGGGATTCTTAAACAACATGACATCATAAAACCATTCATATAAGATAAAGGAATTCATAAACATATTTCCATCACAACATAGTCAAATCAATGTAAAAATATGGATAGAAACCGAACCCTTTATTATCTTAGATGGAAAATAATTTTGATAAAACACTTGAATTGAATTCTTGAGAAAAATATCCTTTCTTCTTCAAAATCAATTTCTTTTCACAAAACATCAGTCAATTTTAAAAGAAAGAGATTTTATTGAAAATAGTCATGAAATATTTTGTAGGAAGGTTCATGAAAATGAGGCTTTATAAAACCGTAAAAATCTGTTCGTGCCGTATAAGTTAAAAAAAACATTCTTCGTACTTTTGTCGGAAAAGTCAAAAAGTACCTCGTACGAAAAACGAAAAAAGATTCCTTTCATATCCTTTACTAAAAACTCATCGAAGGGTAAAATTGGATTTAAACAATTGTAGGTGGATGGAAATAATATTACATATTGAGGAAACATGGATGTGGATAATAAAATACACCCCAGTAAATACTTATGAATAAACAATCTCGGATAAAAATGAGATTGTGATATTTCCCTTACCTTAGGTCCGATTTGCTTTGTATGTGTCCGAAGCTCCTGTATAATGGTTTAAATAATGTTATTGACTTATTCCAGAATCATACATATTGATATGATATCATATATGGTCATATTCTTAGCTTATTGTTTGTAATATTTCATTGTTACTTTTTACTTGGGTCTTTATTGCCTTTTGTTCTTATGCGTGTTTTGCCGAATAAATTCTTATTCTTCTTTTAAGGTTATAGATACCTTATATCCAGAATGGTATTAGTGTAACATATATCATATTTATTCATTCAATTCATTTATATAATTACTAGGTAATGATGATCATGTAGAACGATTCGCATCACATCGTGGAGACGGTATTCCGTACGTACGCACGAGTGATGATATCGTTCCTATGATCGTGGAATTGTATTGGAGTACATATATATTATTTAAGTATCAATATTACTTTATTATAATCATAAATAGTTACTCATCACACCATTATACCCATCCTTGTAAGGTGGTGGTGGAAAATAGATTACACCACGGCGTGGAGACGGTATTCCGTACGTACGCACGCGCGATGATTTCATTTTTCCGTAGGATGGATAGAAGGTGAATTAGGGTAGTTTCATATTTATAATAACATATAAGTATGTATGTAATACTGATGTTATTACTTTATCATGAAACAACTAAAGAAGAAGAAGTTGAAGAAGAAAGAAATTGAAAAGATCGGTAACTGATATTACCTCTTCTTTGGAACGCTTCTTTGAATCATCCACTTAGGGAACTAATATTGGTCATTGAAGAAGACCAGGACCTCTAGGATTATTCTAGGGAAGTGTAGAGGAGAAAATTTAAGGGGTTGGACGAGCTTGAGTGCTCAATTTGGTGTGAGGAGGAGGGGGAGGAGGTGCCCTTTTATAAGAGAGGAGAGGGGCACCTTAGGAATTCTTAAAAATATTAATTTATAATAAATCTAACCCCACTTAAAAACCTCAAAAAATGACTCATATTCGAAGATTAGATGAGATAGGGTTGTAATATCATCAACCAATCAAATTTATACATGTTTGGATCTTATTTTAAACCTTATCATTTTCATTTATCCTTATTTAATCTATTTAAGTTTATTTGTGGTAATAAAATTCTAAATTTTAAATTATAACAAATAATTACTTATTTGTTGTGAATTTTCCATAATTGTTTACTTTATAACATTATATACCATATAGACTTAAATTTATAATTTTTAAATATTTTTGTGATTTTTAAACAATTTTATAATATGTTATTTTTGTAAAATATCAATAGTGTCAATTTTGACACTATTCATTTATTTGAATTTAAATAAAATATATACAGAAGATATGTTCGAACTAAAAGATTTAATATATTAATAAAAGGTCATATGTATATATAAAATTAGTTTATCACATTAAATAGTTCATATAATATTTAGTTTATTATTTTTAAAACCATTTATTTGGTTTATCTCTTAATAAAATAATTACTACATCATTTTTGTATAATTATTTAATATACTTATTTGTTGTATAAAAATTTAAAATAAAATCCTATGATGAAGATACATATATTAAATTTCACAATAATACTTTTACTCGAATTTATCATCTTAAAATCACAATATTTAAATTGTTATATTTATTAAATTATTAAGGTTACAACTTTGGCATCATTTAAAATAAAATAATATAAGTGTCATAATCGCTTTTATAAGGCTCCAAATGGTCAAATATTCGACCATTGGATGCTTATGGTTTACATTTACATGGCCAATAAGTTTTTGTTAGGTATTTGTGCATGTTATGGTCACTATTAGTTTAAAAAAACAATATTCTTGATTTTTCACTTGATAAACAATTTCTGCATCACTATTGTGTCATAATTAATGATAATTATTTAATCCCTAAAAATTATAAATAAATTTATATGATGTAGATAATTTCATTATCTTTCTTGAGACTATTCATGTTCTAAGTTTCATGAAGTTTATTACTAAATTAAAATTAATATAATTATAAAATTTAAGAGAGTGACATGTTGTCACTTTCTTTGGTTTTAATAATAATTAAGTTATTTTCATGGAAAAATGTCCATTAAATGATTCTAATACGACCCTTAGGTGATATGGGTCGACTTTTAGGCATCCAATAGGATTTTGACATTTGTTAGGGTAATTTTAAAATATTATATTTACCCTTAATTACCCGATTTACCTTTAACTATGGTAAATAAAATTTACCGTGGTTACTATTCATAATTCCCAAAAATAAAAAGTAGCTTATTAACATAATTTGGACCCAATGATTCCAAATATGGAATCCATTTTTCCAAATTCAATACACAAAAGATGCAGAAATTAAATTAAAATTAATCCCGTTGTCGAAAGACAACGGGTTTTTCTTTAAAACATTGCAAAAGATTGAATTGATTTAACCTACGAATTCAAGGTAAAATCAATGCTAATTACATACATTATATTAAATGGTAAAAATATATTCTATTTATACTTTAAAACCATTCAATATTATAATTTATCCACATAAGATATTACGATGAAAAAAGTTGTTTTTAATTAAAATATAGCGTGTTTTTACTATTCATTAAAATATGAAAGTTATCGGAAAAATATCAAAACTTTATCTAATGTAAATTTTTATATCCTGATTCAAAAGAAGAATATTATTTTGTCAAATTGAACATATAAACATGTCAAAAACCAGATTTAATGTGGGTGCGCCATCCAAAGGCGGCAAACTGCATTTTTTGAAAATACTTATTTTACCCGAAAAATTTATTTTGTTCTTATACCATGTTCTAGAAATGTATAAGATGAATAATAATGTTATAAAATTCAAAATTTAGTTAATACTATTCATAACGGCTTGTTCATGACGATATTATAATAATATAACATTGTTTATTAAAACCCGGTATTGCGTACAACACACGCTATCGAGGAAGGTCGCGATTGCGTGTAATGCAAGCCAAGTCAGGGTTGCGTGTTGTGAAAGAATCCTTCATTGTTTCGTATAACAGAATCCAACCATATTTCATTTATACATTTAATATATATATATATATATACTCAATGTTGCGTAGAATAACTATTATCAAAATTGTGTGTAACACGGTCCAAGAATAGTGTTGCGTATACTGCAAGCTAATACGGTGTTGTGTATAGCACATGGTAATCTTGGTGTAGAATACAACATAAGACATTAATGAAATTAAAATAATATTTTTCATAAAATCTCGGGGTGTTACAATCATAGTCCGAAAGCCAGTCCATACCGAGGATTATATCAAACTCAATCATAGGTATGACGATGAGATCAGCAGATAAAGAACATTTATGTGCTCTAATAGGGACTGATTCACAATACTTTGTTACAATTATACTTCCCTTAGGAGTTTTAACTGAAAACTCCCTTATTAAATCAAATTGGAAATATCTAATTTTCTTAGAAAACTGGGAAGATATGAAACAATGTGATGATCCAGAATCAAATAATGCATTTTCTAAACTTGAGGAAACCATTAAATTACCTTCCACCACGTCTTTCGGAGCTTCTACCTCAGCAGTAATGATAGCATAAGCCTGGCCTTGATCCCTTGGCCTTTTCTGAGGTATGTTATCCTGACGCTTAGGACATTCATTTGCATAATTCCCCATCTCCCAGTAATTGTATCCCCGAACGTTGGTAGCTTCCTTCTTCCCCTTGCAATCACGAGCTTGGTGGCCTTTTTCACAACACTTGTAACAGACTCCCATTCCCTTCAAGCAAGTACCAGGATGTTTCTTCCCGCTTTTACCACAAGATGGATATTCAACCTTTCCCTTCTTCCCTTTATTTCCATTCCCAGATTGATCAGCAGGTCTCTTCTTCTCTTACTTTGCTTTAAATTCATAAGACTTAGAGAATTTTTTTTTCTGTCTTGATAGCACATGAGACAATGTCTTCGTACGATGAAAAGGATTGTGAGACTAATGCTCGACGAAGAAATGGTTTTAACCCATCAAATAAATGATCAATCTTACTTCCTGGGTTACATATATAATCTCCAGAATACCTTGCTAACATTGTAAAGTTAGCCTCATACCTTGTGACATTCTCATCCTCCTTTTGTCTCAGACTCAGAAATTGCCTTTCCATATCTGCTCGATGGTCGCGAGGAAAGTATTTTTCTAAAAACAGATCTTTGAACTCCCTCCATTCCATATTTGATACTTCATCATCTTCCTTCATGTTTTGAATCAATGACCACCATTGATCAGCATCTCCAGTTAGGTGGTAAAGTTCCATGATAACTTTTTCCCTTTCACTGCTCCCCAAAGCCTGAAATATTTTCTCTAGGGAATTTATCCATTGCTCGGATACTAAGGGATTTGTACTCCCATTGAACGTTGGTGGTTGTTGCCTCAGGAATCGATCTAACATTGATCCTCCACGATGTGGATCAGGGTGCTCCATATGGGTAAGGTTATTATTCATAACCTGAGTATGTTGTCCCAATATGGTGACTAGTTGATCGGCACCAGTTGCAACACCCACCCCACTATAATTATCTTGAGCAGGAGGGAAATCCCTACATGGAGTGCGTGCATTTATACGGTTTCAATTTTTTCCACTAGGCGCCATTTCTAAACAATGGCATAAACTAGATCAGTTTATGAATCAAAATACATAATCCCATACTTATAAAACACTTAACATAAATTGAACTATTTTAGGATATAATCCATAATCATAAAAATGTTTTCTTTGAGGATGTATATACTCATAAACCCTTCATAATTATTTCTAAAGAAAATGAGAGTTATCCTAAGCATATCCCCCGGGAGTGTCGTAACCAAGAGTGCAGCAAGGCCCGTTGTCATGCACCAGTTCCCGTTCGAGTCTAGCTCAAAGCGGTGTTTTCGGGTTTTACCCCTAGGAACATCTGTGCCAGAGCCGCCTCTACCTGCTCGTATCCAGACAGGGATGTATTGCTCGGAAAACTAACAAAATCTATACAATACCAAAATTCTAGGAAGTTCTTCTATACTAATCCTCAAAGTTCATCTTAGGTCTACATGCTCTAATCAGAGTTTATCTAAATCTAGCTTCCAATGTTTGTACTAAACTTCCTCTGATACCAACTGTAATGCCATGACCCTAGTTACCTAGAGTCGGTGCATTATTACATAACATTGGCATGATCACAAGAAAGATCAAATATCGAAAGACCGATTGGTTTAGTAGCCTTGGAAACACCAGATATATTAATAAGTTTTACATTACATCATAAAATGAAAAACTACTACAACAACATAATGTCTCCACAGTCCACACTATTATCCCCTCATAATATCCCTGCAGGTCATTCATAATTTACTTCTTCACTTCCTGGGAAAAATAAAACATAGAAAAGGGGTGAGCTCAAATGCCTAGTAAGGATAACAATATAGCAGAATCTTTCATAAATAAGAATAAACAATTAAGGCAATGTATAACTAAAACAAAAGCCTTCTAAACCGGAACATCAACATAATATGGAAAACGTAAAATGAAATAATGACATTTACTCATTCACATGGATATCCTACTAATCGAATAATCACATGCAAAGTCACTAACCACTTTCATAATGTTGGAATGCATAATGCCAGACTATCATAACCACATAGCCAAGGCCTCGTGCCAAGACTACAAATAAGATTTTGTCAAGGCCTTGTTCCAAGACACTAGTTTGTCTCATGAGACCTACCGATGCATCGTGGAGCTATAGCGGGCTCCACCCGTCTCATATTAAGTCCAATGCATTCCCATATGAAAAGGTTTAAACATAACATAAACATTCGTATTAAAACAAGCATACGAAATGTAAATTATTTCACCATAAACTATGAATGGTATAAAAATAGCACATCCACAGTCAAACATATCACAAAACCTTCAATACAATATAGAAGTTTTGTATTATAATAAATCAACTTCAAATAAGCGTAAAATCCATCAAAGGATGTTGACATAGATGAAATCAAAATACTTTTTAGAGAAATATCTCTTTCTATTTTTGAAATCATTTAAGAGACATATAAAATAAAACATTTTCATGAAAATATTCTTATAAGATTGTAAGGAAAGCTTTTAAGATTTTATAACGGCGGAAAATAACCTAACCCGCCGTATAAGTTAAAAAAAAGCATTCTTACCTTTATTCTCTCGAAAAGGTTAAAAATGACCTTGTTTTAAAAACGACGGAAAGATTCCTCTTATAAAAAGTAAAAAAAGGGTATAAATGACTTTAACCCATATTCTTGTAAGTAATAAAAATGTTTTGAAATACATTTTGAAGAAACATGGATGTGGATGATAAAGAGATCCCAGTAGATTATTACGTATAAACAACCTTGGATAATGAAGAGATTGTGAAATAACCCTTACCTTGTACTTTTCTTTGGTTGGGGTAGGTTAACCTCCTGTATAATGGTGAAATAATTGTTATTAAATTATACAAGAATCATATACATTCATATGATATCATATATGATCTTTTAACATTGCTTTGTTAACAATATCTTAGATTTATCGTTGTTTCGGGTGTTAACTTACTCGTTTTCTTTTATATGTTTTGTTACGTAAGTCGTGTTTTTCATGGATAGGTTGTATCTTATTCATATACAGAATGATATCATGTCCTTAAACATTATTTTTAAATCATCAAATGATAATTATACTTGAATGGATACGACGGAGAATGAATCTCATCGCGTTCGTGGAGACGGTAGTCCGTACGTACGCACGAGTGACAATATCATTATTTTGAAATTAAAATAATATATAATTGGATAGTATATCATATATACAGAATCATTATCATGTTATATTTATTATTTACATGAATTATATATCATTATTATACCCACCTAAATAATAATATATTGAATAATAATTACACCACGACGTGGAGACGGTAAGCCGTACGTACGCATATATGGTGACATGTCGTTCAAATGATGGGTAGAATACTGAATATGGTTGTTCCATATTTATAATAAAATCACAGTATATAGAAGATACTTGAGTTATAATTTTAGAATTGAAATAATAAACAAAGAGGGAGTGGAAGAAGAATGAAACATGAAAGAGGGTGATGAAAATGTTACCTCTTCTTCGGGTTCTTCCTATTGATTTGATCAAAAGGACTCCTTAGGATGGCTTTATGACTAAAGTAAAGCTTCTAGGATGAAGGGATAGAAGTTGGGAGAGTATTTGGGCAGAGGTTGGCCGAACCAAAAGGCTTGAAAGTGTGAATAAGGTGGTAGAGGTGGGGGCCTTTTATAAGAGGAGAGGATGGGCTCTTTTGGGAAAGATTGAAATGTTACATTATTATACAATGCTTTTCGGATTCTAAAGGTCCCACACTTATATAATTCGTGGATAAGGTGATAAGGGTTCGAAATCATCTCATCAAATAGGCTTTGGACAAGTGTAAGCCTTGGATTTTGCATTATCTTCTCATTTTATTTAAATCGTTAAATAATGAGGTCATCGCTGCATCATAATGATGTCATAAATAATTTAATTTATTTAATGTCCAAAAATTATAATAAAAATACTATGATGTAGGAAATCTTTTTAGATTTCTAATGAATATTTATAGTCAAAATTTGGACTTTTGTAACCCCACATAAAAACTGTTTTAGTAAAACAACTCATGTTTGTGTCAATTTAATTTTAACATTAAATAAATATATATTAATGTCATTTTCCAACTAATGTGGCTCCATGGGGTCCCCAAGTTGACCCATGGGTTGTCCTGGTCTGCCATGACTCATCCAATAGGAGTAGGACAAGTGTCATGCTCATCTCATATTATTAAAATATTATTTGTACCTTAAACTACACTAATTACCTCTAATCACGATTAAGAACTGAAAAGTTACTATTCACCAAAAATTTATTTTAATCTCATTGAACCACATTTTACTTCTTAATTACAACCATGTATGTCGGATTTTTGAAAATAAAATCACAGAAGTGGTAATATTTCATTTAAACGAAAAATCAGTTATTTAACTACCACTTAGTGGTTTCACTATTTATCAAAAATTGAAGTTTTTCAGAACAAAGCCAAAATTTCACCCTAAGCTATAATTGATATTCCGAATTAAAAAATGATGTCTATTTTACAAAAATCCAAACATATAATTTTCATTAATTAATTTTATAATTAATTCCCACTGTTACAAAAAATTGCGTGTTTTTAAGAAATAATTTACATCAAAAGATTGGCAATTATTTATGTCTGATTTCAATGTTAAATTAATTATAATGACCACCATTGGATAAAATTGTAAAAATATATTCTAATTATAATTTAAAACCACTAAATGCTATAATTTTTCA
The DNA here is from genome assembly GCA_963277665.1 of Viscum album. Lineage (NCBI taxonomy): Eukaryota > Viridiplantae > Streptophyta > Magnoliopsida > Santalales > Viscaceae > Viscum > Viscum album. Next base: position 2,013,517,637 of record OY728130.1, on the reverse strand, counting down.
CTATAAATTATTTTGATTTAAAAAGTTGTTTTTAAGTGTTTATCACTATTCATAAAAAATTAGAAGTTCTCAGAAAAATACCAAAAATTCAAAATAGGCTAATTTCGATATTCTGAATCAAAAAATGAAGTCCATTTTGATAAATAAAATTTATAAAATTTCATAAATTAGGTATTACTATTCACAACGGCTAGTTTAATTAGTTGTGGTGTGTGTTAGAGCTCGAGGTTTCGTACAACACACACTATTGCATTACTCGAAGGGAAACTTACCGTGGAAGCTTGGGGTGTTAAATAATGGCTATAAAATTTTGAAAAAAAATGATTTATAAAATATTAAAATTTTATTTTTGAATCTAGAAATGGGCTCAAGGATTGGCCCAAATTTTTAAAACTCACAATTTCTACCAAAATGAATTGGAAACACCCCAAAACAAAAGAATTATTTAAATTAAATGAAAAATACCATTAATAGAATTTATGTATGTGGAATATTGTTTATTCCTTTATATATGGTTTATGATTGTCTTTTTTTTTTGTTTTTTAAGAACTGTTTCAATGTGGAGAAAGAGGATATCTTGAAGTTGATTCATGAAGATTATTTTTTGTTCTCAATTTTGGAATGTGTATTAGTTATACTTATTTTTATATATATTATATTTATATTTTCTCATACAGTGTTACCAATTATTGGAAATATTTTATTATAATTGTTATTTTTAAAATAAACCCTTCAATGTAAATTTAAGAAAGAATCAAAGTTGAATCACTGAAAAGATTTTGGTTTCATCAGTTTTTATAAAAGACACCTCCAAAAAACACTGAATAACGTTGATATTATTCATTAGATTAAATAATAACTAATTTAGAATAATGACGAACCATGATTCAGCTTCAGTTAAAATAATAACCGACAATAAATACTAACGAATCGACCAATTCAAAATAATAAAAACCAAGATATTTGGTGTCGGTTTTAGTTTAAGCTGGTGCTGAATATTTCCAAACAACATTTTTTTGGAATATTTTTTTAAGTAAAAAGATGCTAAATACAATCATTTAGCTTCATTTATAATTTAATTTAATGTTTAAGACATTAAAATATCATGTATCTGGCATCGGGTTTTGTATAAACAGATGCCAAATACTATTTTTCAGCAGCGGTTATCAGTTAAACTAAAGACAAAAAATTCTGATGTTTAGTTTTTATCAACAGATTTCTAAAACTGGAATAGGAACATAAATTTTTATCATTTTCTTTTATAAAAAAATATTTAAACTTGAAATCAAAATATTAAAAAACATGACATTGAAATAACGTTCCCCTAGTGTTCTGAACCACATACATTACTTTTGGGTTAAACGTTCTCTTTATTTCTAACATTTTCATCAATATTATTCTAATGAATTTGTCATATATTATTCATATAAGTCCCTTTAATATATTTATAGTTTAATATGAATTTCTCTATTAGAGATAAAAATTATTTTATTTTACCTTTAATGTTCCCTCTGGTGGGAAATCTCGATTTAACTGGACATCCAGATTTCTTTTTTGATATCGAGTACAACCACCATAATTTTTTTATCCTTAAATAGTTTAATAAAACCTTAAATATTTTATTGAATAAAACCCTAATTTAATAAAAATTTAATGTAAAATTATAATATCTATCCTTATTTAAGAAATGTTTTACTGATTTCTTAATGCATTTCCAATGTGGAACAATTTTATTCTTACTTTTATAATCCCTCTCTGAAATTTTTATACAATGAAACTTGAAGTAAAACATTTATTTGTAGTTATTATAATAATGAAATAAAAAATATTCACTTCCTTATATTATTTTGAATCGTTATGGTATAGCAGGTAGTTAAATAATTAGAAAATATTATAAAATTATCTTCTTTCTAAAGGGTTTTCCTACTGTCGATTTATGTATGGTTACTTATACACATGTAGAAAACATAAGAATTTAAAAAATGTTATTTGATTGGAAGAAACATAATCATATGAAACTGTAGTGCATTGGGTAATGTTTTCAATTAATCAAATACCATTTATGGTTTATAGGAAGTTAACCAAGCACACTATGGTATGTTTTCTTGGTTGCAACCCTTCAATAATTTTTATTATTTCATGTTTTATGTTATTTATCTATATTTACTATTACATGATCTTATAATATAATTTGATTATGTCTTTTATACATGTTTATCACATAATATTATTCCATATTACATGTTTTTAATTTTATATTACTTGTTTTCATATATAACTTAGGGAAAATATTTATTAATACATGTTTTTATGTAAAAATTATTTCATAATTAAACATCATTTCTAAAATTCTTTTGATATAATCATTGATGAAATGTTGAAATGTTATTTCTTTTTGTGAATTTTACCTCACCCTTTTTTCTTATATTTCCATTTTCTAGGTTCAGTATATTATAATAAAATATGATATGTTTTTAAGGGACTCTAGTGTGGCTCTATTATACAGAAATGTCCTCAATTATAATAAAATAATATTTGTGAATCCAATTCTCAATCATTATTAACTATACATTTTTTTATTATGTATTCATATTTGGATACAATTTCTTTTTTATTGAGATGATTTAATATAATGATATGGTTATCATGGATCTTATCACATGGATTTAATACCTATGCGTGAGTTAGATGCTATTTTCACAAGAAAAGTGAGTATGGGTCTATGGCTGCTCATCATTTCACCACACCCTTAGAGATAATAGAAACTATTATTTACCATTATATAGTAGTAAAAATGCTTTTTTACTCAAATATTTTGATATCATAAAATGTTCTTCTCTACCTATATAACTTGGACAGGGTGATATTCGCATTACCTTCATTGGCACATTTTAATTTATCCCTTATTTACATTGTAATTTAAAGTCTCATAAATTTCGTTTAAACTATTTTTAATAATGAAAAAAATAATCACATTATGATATTTTCCATTGATATAAATATTAAATTTTTCAAAAAGTTACTTTGTATATATCATTTTAGTTGAATTAATGTTAATACAAAAACCCATGTTTAAAGGTTTAGAAAATAATGAAATGCTATGATTTTTTTTATAAAATAAAACTAAAATAATCATGAGATAATTATATATATGAGGAACTTTAATTGTATATATTTTGGATAATACACAATTACATTAAATATTTTCAAATATATAAAAAATAAATCCACATTACTTAAACAATTTAGGTGTTCTTACTCCATATGTGAACAGAACACTTTCAGATGTTTTATAGTAATGCTGTGGAATAAAAATAATTAAAAATAGGGTTAGGTTTTAATTTTCTCATTAAGGTGATATAAAAAAATTTATAAAATATTTTAAAGTATTTCATTTTACTATATAAATATATATAAAAAGGTTTTCAAAACATTGAAAAATAATAAGTTCATATTATTGTTACAATCATTAAATTTACATTTATATAATATTTTTAAACGATTCTTTGGATTTTTCCATTGTAATGAAAATTTTTTAATGGATTAATAATAATACAAAGTAGGCCATAAATAATCACAAGGCCACTTAGCCATATCACATGTTGTACAACGTCCCCTTAAGGCTGTGGGTCCACTCCCTATACAAACACATATAATTTTAAACAATAGAAAAAAATTTAAGAAAACATTTTAATGGGCCTCGTTTTATCATTCATAACCCAAAAACCATTCATAACTAATTCATAAATTATATTTATTGAAGAAAATTATCAAACCATAGCATGAATTGTTTTAAAGACATGTATTTAGATGCTTTCCATGTCTATATTTGAATGAAATGCATGTATGTGTATAGATATTTTGGCATATGAAATGTTATCTTTTATTTAGAAATAACACATAAATTTATTACTTATAAATAAAATAATAACTTTTCTAATATTGTTTTTAGAAGAAATAATTTAATGATATTAATAATAAAATCATTAAAATCATAGAGTATTTATTTAAATCATTATTTCCCAACTATATATATATATTAACATACATATCTATAGTTTCATTGAAAATAACTAGGTAATTGGAGTTCATGAAACAGGTTAAAAATCAAATCTTATTTTGAAAACAAATTAGATTCTTTGTTTTCTAAAACATGCCCTAATAAAATTTATGAAAAAGAAATGACATTTTTTTTGAAAAATAAAGATATACATAAACATATATATATTTTTATATATAATTTTTTTAATCAAAACATAAACCATACAAAATAAATTCAAATATAAAAAAATAATTAATACCTTACATAATAATAATTAAAAACATTACTCTCTCTTATAATTTTAAGATAAACAAAAAATTGAAAATTGAAAATTTAGTTTTATTAAATTAACACAATCCATTTACCTAAAATAAATGAACCAAAAACCATTTTTCATGAGACTCAAACACAAAACAAGCAAGATGAAATGGTGTAGAAGACTATGTGGTTCTCCAGGAGGTTTTTATATGTTGTTAAAAGTGTTATAAACAAAAAAATGGATAAACAAGGAGGAAAGATTAAATACTAATTTATAATCTCAATTTAATAGTTTGTATAACATTTATCAAATTATTTTATTCAATATTCTATAAGAAGACACAAAAAGGGAATGGTTTATTATTATTTGATGACACCCACACATCCAATATGTATATTATAAATATGTTAAAATTTGTAATTTTTGTGAATTGGAATAAATGAAGGATCCAAAAACATGAGTCCATTTTTTATCATTTAGGTTATCTTATATGATATTCAATGGTCATTAATCAATAATCATCATTTTTATCTTATTTTTCTTGTTATTTTGTTTATGATTTTTTATGTTTTCTCCCCCTTATCATTTTTTCACTTTTTTATTATCATTTTTTACTCTTTATTTGTTTATTGTTTTATCCAAAAAATTTTGTCTAGTAATAATTAGTTTTATAAAATTTTATATTCTAATTTTTTATGTTTTTTATCACATGTTCTATAACCATTTTTATATTTTTTTCCCATTTTATTTTATTGATTTTCAATAACCTGGTTTAACATTTTTAAAAAGCTGTTATCTTTTTCCAACTTATATTTACATTAAATGTTTATGTTAATATAATTATATTATATTTATAATTTATTTTTTTTTAAAAATACAAATATATTATAAATTAATATATTTATTATATATATTACATTAATTATAATAATGTTTTTATTAAAAAAAATTTTCCCATAATAATAATAATAATTATTATTATTATCATTTCCTGAAATATAATTATAATAATTATAAAAATCTCTTTACTCTAGAAAAAATTAAAACAATTTAAATTTTAATCAAAAATTATATTATCTCAATATTTTTAATTATAAATTTTTTAATTAATATTCTATAATTCAGATTGACTTAATAATCATAAACTAAGGTGTAATAATTAAAATTACAATAGTAATAATTTTGTAAAAATAATCTTATAATACTTATATCATAATTTAAAATTCGAAACATTAATCGTTTACAATATTTATGTGTATAATAATATTTTACTTTTAATATAACATGTTATCCCATATAATTATTTAATATAACATCATAATTAAAAATTATTATTATTTAATAGAATCACTTAGTTTCATAAAAATATATTTTGTAACATAATTTATTAAAATTATATTTCATATTAAAATCCCTTTGAAATTTCTACGATGTCACAATGAAACATTACAACTAGTTTATCTCTCACATCTATTCAACAAGACTCGAGGTGTTGTAACATCCATTTCTTTTAATTGAAATTGTTCTTTCCATCAAATACAATTACACAAATTACATTAATTCATGAGATGAGATGGAGACCCGACAGGAAGAGGACTAGCGCCCGCCGCGACAGAACCCTAACTCTCGATCTTATGCTGATGTTCTCAAAGGAAAAGCAATTGCAAATCACAGCTCGCAGGATGCAGCGACTTCATATCTACAAATTCTTCCTAAATCCTTTCGACACCGAGGGCATTTGGCAATTGCTTTCTCAACTGACGAGGTAAATCTTCTTTCATCGGACCTCCGATTTCTTTTAGTTGGAAAATTTCCTCACCGAAGACCTTCCATGAAATATCTTAGAACTGCTTTAGAATCTATAGGTTTTGCGGGCTTTCAAATAGGTCTCCTGAATCCCACCCACATAGTGCTTCGTTTAAAATCTGAAGAGGATTACTATCGACTCTGGGTCAAACGTTCTTGGTCCTTTGGAGGATGTCTAATGAAAATATTAAAGTGGACACCGGATTTTAATCCCTACTCTGAACCTCCGATAGTCTCCATTTGGGTAGGATTTCCAGAACTTCCCTTGCACTTGTTTAAACAGGAAGCATTATTTCCTATTGCCAGACTCATTGGCAATCCTCTGAGGCCAGATGCAGCTACAAAAACTCTTTCAAGACCTTCAATTGCCAGGATATGCATTGAGATTGATGTTTCAAAATCACTGCCCTCGAACATTTGGATTCAGAGTGGTGACTTAGGATTCTTACAAGAGGTTGTTTATGAGAGAGTTCCAGACTATTGCATGAAGTGTTTTAGGCTGGGACATGATTCTCTCAGCTATGGAAATTTTGAATTAGGCTCTAAAAAATTGAAATCAAAATTGATTGAAAAGGCTAATGACAGTCACAAGGAAGCTGGCCCCTCTGACTCCTCTAATCAAGCAAATGTTAGTGTGGACCAGACCATACAAGTCCCTGGGAAGCAAATTTCGGATTTTACTAACATAGCCATTACTGATTTTGATAACACCACTGCTCTTAAGGATAAATTGCAACATCATGAGACTTCTGAAATTATTAGAAAAGATCACAACAATTCAATTAGCTCATCTGAAGTTAAAAGAGATGAATCACATGAGATAGGGGCACTAATGAGGAGGTTTCAGATGTTTATGATGAATCAATGTTGGTTCGAAAAGGAAAAAAAATTATAGTTGATTCTGATGGTTTTATCACTCCTCATCCCAGAAAAACCCAAAAATATCGTGGTAATGTCAATAGTGAAAGGACTATTATCACAAGATCTCTAGCTGCCAAGGTTATTGAGGTTGAGGTTCCTCCGCAACCTGCACCTTCTGAACAATTGCCTGACCCCTCACAATCCTCTGAATGTTCGGATTCAGATTCATCATCAAGTGAGGACAATAATGATCCTGCTCTAAAGGATGCCTATCAGTTTGAGGAGTCTTTGAAATTCCCAGAGGAGCTTGACTCCTGGATTGTCGCACATGATACAGCTTCCTTTAGAAGTTACCAAAATGGTGAATTGACTGCTGAGGATTATCTTGATATTAGAAAAATAATGTTTATCAAAATGGCTGAGGAATTTGAGAAAAATCCAAATTTCGATTTTAAGAACATAACATGGAAGTGACTCATTATTCTGGTTCCCTTCTGCTTCAGAGATTTCTTTTTGGATCTGGATCTGATCTGCTCAGTGGATAGCCAAATGGGTTTAGCCTTGCAGGAACTTCTATTGACCTCATGCTGTTTGGCTTCACCAATGATTTTGAGGTTTTCTTTCTGGATAGTTATCTCTATTTATGAGCTTGATTACAAATCATGGAGGGCTGTATATGGATTTATCCTTCACTATTATGAAGCTTATATTTGGCTATCTGGAAGAACTAGTTTACTTCTTTTCTTTTGACAGCTGGTTTAGTTCTGCATTCTGGCATGGAAAGTGCACTGGATTTTCTGAACCTCCAGCTTGTTCTTGCCTGGACACTAGTTGATTTTGAAGATTTTCTCTATCTGCTTATAGTGCTGGAATTAAGTATTCTGATTTCCTGGTTTGATCAGTATGCCTTTTGTATATTTGACGGCTATGGCAAGGATACTATAGAAGCAAGATGACCTCTTTCTCTTTTTCCCCCTGCTCCGCATGGTTGCTTTTCATGCTGTTTTCAGGTGAGGATGGCTCGGATGGATATATTCTCTTCAATATGATAGCTTGCGGATTATATGGATGGACTACATTTTCAAAGATCCAGATTTGAAAAAACTGAATGGTGTACTGTGCTGATCGAGTCTGTTTCTAGACAGACCTCTGGTTTCTACCAATTTTACATTTCTTACTGCTCTGAACTGGATTTCTGGCTTGTCGGTTTTTTTGCCTCTCTGCATACGGCTTCTGATTCTGATCAGGGACTTGAATGTTATTCAGTTATGAGGTTATGAAATCTGTGTTTCACAGTCTCTATGATGTTGGAAACATTTACTAGAAACTGTTTGAATGAAGAACAATGAGGTGTTTTGACCTTGTTACATCTGTTAATGGTTTCTGGTCGTTTCTGGCTTTGGATGGGTTGGATTGGCTCTTCTGTTTTTTATCTCTGCTAGTCTATCAGACTGTTTTTCAGTGTTTCTTGGTGGTATTTAGTGTGGAATACTTCTTGAGATAGTTCTGCTCATCCTTGCATCTGTTTCCTTCTATCCAGTTTCCAGTTGGGCTTTTTTTGAACAGATTTGACTCTATTTTCTTTCACTGTTTTGCTGGATTGAGTTTTTATTGAAACAGAAGTGTCGATGGTGAAGTATGGTGTTGAAGAGATCCTAAAGATTTCTGCTTCTATTCATCATCGGTTCATGGTGTTGATGGCTTATAATGTGGAGTTTCTGGACATAGATGCAACTCAATTTTATGGCTGATGTCTTTGATATGAGGCTACCAGATGCAGAGAGATTCTTCCATGTTTGGATCAATCACTGGAAGTTGAAGTTTAATATTTCATCTAGATGGATTTGGAAGATCGTTATGCACTGCTATATGTTGGCGAAATTATTTGGACTTGTTCCCTCTTTGACATTGGTATACTCAAAGCTTTATCTTGTAATCTTTTATTCCCTGCTGGTGTAAGTGCATTACACCTCGTGCTTGTATTGTAACCTTTTATTTTTTAATAAATTCCCTTGGGGGCATGGATTGGGAAACCAATTCATGTCTTCACGTTCCTTAAAAAAAATTACATTAATTCATGTTGAATTATCAATTATTAGAATCTAGATTGATGTAATATAGATACATCACTCCAATACTAATTGATGTTCAAAAGAATGAATTCCTTTTCTGAGAATGGGAAGTTGAATCCATAGAGATTGTCTTTTATAATTTTTTTCCATTCAAAATTCACCTCAATGAACTGTTAGGATCATATAAACTCAAAATGAAAATCATATCCTCATTCAAACAGATATTAAATAAAAAAACAAGGGAAAATATTTTTTCATGGGTTTTTAACTTTGTGGAATTCCTACTCCTTGTCCTAGTTGGATTGTCTTCCTAACCATGGATTCTTCACTATAAGTGCACATGATTAAAAATATTTGTATATGTCTATGAAATTAGACTAAAAATATCCAGATTCACATTCGACATTATATATTCTCACTATAAATACAAAGAGATAAAAGAAACTGAGAAAACTCCCTTTAGTTTCTTAGTGTCTCTAGTAACAGATGGTGTAGATATTTATCTCTAATCTTTAAAGATAATTAAATATGGATTTATCATTTCTTCGATAAAAAAATAATGATATGCATATCAAAATTATAATTAGTTGTATTTCACAAAATACTCACGTTGCAAGTGATTTTTTCTCTATTCAAACTAAATATTCATGATCTTTTATTTTATTCTAAAATATTGATACATAGATTTAACATCCTTACACATTATAATAACTAATATACTAGTTCAAATCATCCCAAAAGCATAATATTTTATAACTTATTTAATTTTATAAAAACATTTCTCAACCAACATTATTGATTCATAATTTTCTATAACAATATATCACAATCACCATAATTTCTCATTTTTAGTCAAAAAATAAATCAAATTTACTAATAAATAATTTTTCTATTAATTAACTGCATGTATCATTGTAATTTCCATGAATATATATTTTTTTATTTCATTTCATATCAACTGGTAAAATACAAAACATTTATGTAAATCCTATCCATATATCATCACTAAAAAATAAATCATTACTGATGGTATTTATTAATTTATAAAATATCTATAAAGGAAAACTTTTTAGCATTCCATTGTCTTAACAAAATCTCACATTACCGTTAACAATCATGTTGCATGAAGAAATTTTTTTAGGGAATAACACTGAGAAAATAAGTATATAAATTATTTAGAAACATTAATACATAGCTTCTATTAATGAATAAATAATTTCATGAGATTATTAGAACATTATAACATAACACCATCATTATAATAGCATTCCAGAAAATTTTACTGGTGATTAATCACATTTTTGTGTATCTTCATTCACTATTTCTATTTTTTAGATATAAATAACATGATAATTAAGAAATATGTATCATGTATCACCTACTTTTATTCATCACATTAATCAAATTTAATAACATATTAAATTTTTAACATTATTTATTACATAATGGAATAAGAATCAAATCACCTAATTTTTTTTATAATACATAATTATGGGAATATCAAAATTTATCTAACTAAATCCTCAAAAGAGTGAATGTCATAATTTTTACATTTGTTAGGATTAATAATTATATATCCAAATTAATCTTACTCAGTAATTAATATTTATAATGATTATTGTGATACATATTTGGTTTAATAAATATTATTAAGATTAATATTTCCATAGATGATGCTTATAAACATAAAAAATGATTATTAAGAATTCTAATCATTTTCAAAATTATAAAATACCATTTTGGGTAATATTTATGCATACATTTAACCAATACTTACTCAAGATCGATATAATTATTATGATTTGAACATTCTTCTATAGGTATGTCTGGATTTATTTTTCCGTAGTATTGGGTGACTCAGTGACTTATCTATTTTTCAACATTTTCCCATTATTGTACACTAAATTAAATAATCATATAAGATCATAAATAATTACTATGACATCATAATTAACCATATAAAATAGTCCCTAACAATTTAATATCAATTTTAGAAAATTCAATAATTATTTCAAGAAAGGTTCACAAAACATAAAACAACCATTAGTAATTTCAATGGAAACTTCTACAAAAGATAGGAAAATTAGTGATCCATTATAGTTTTTAATATTTATGCATTTAAATTAAGTATTAAAATAATCTAAAACAAAAAACAAACACATTGTAGACTGAAACATGTTCGTATAGTTCACTAATCAACAACCTTAATAGAGAAAAGAATGACCATTATGGTCATGATGTAACACCATTATTATAGTAAGATCAATGAAATAAATATCTAGGGCCCTCATGGAATATAAAACCTTTTCATGGAATAATTCTCATAACATAATTAAGACCAAATAATAATAATCTTTTTATTTTAATGTGATCTTAGATCCATTGTGTAACCACCAATATTGCGATGTAATCATACTCCTTCAAAAATATCATCATAGTGAAAAAATTATCATTATGGCCTGGCCATATTCATGTGGCCCTGATATAGTGCAAAAAAGGGGTAATATTTTCTCATTATTTGTGATGTCCCATAACCGGATGCCACTAAAAAGGTTCTCTAAGTCCAGTGGGCTACATTACCCCAATCACATCTCACTAAATTACAGATGTTGTTGACTAGTATATAAGGCCTATGGTATGTCCTAGGGGCGAATATTCCCTCATAATTAGAGTGTAGCACAGCAGATAAATACAAACATAAGTAAATATCATATGTTTATATAAGTAAATAGTGGAAGGAAACAAGTATAATAGATAACATGGATGATGATAACTGAATCAACTAGAACAACTAATGATAAAAACTAATTTCACTAGAAAACTAGATATCATGGATATAATGCAATAGTAATTAACATGTTCCCCAAAAGTCTATAGGAATGAAAACACTATACCAAGCATACCACGATCAAACATGGTCTTATCCTATAGAGATATAACCTAAATAGAAATAAATCAAGTGTTAAAATATGTGTGCATTCCATTATCAACATATTCTTTCATGTAATCTACTCTAAGTAAAAAATAGCACACAAAGAGGGTGTGAGATAAATCTCAATGGTCCACCACAAATGGTGTTTATAACATTTATCCTATGTAAAGGAATATGAATGTGTACAATGATTCATATATGAAGTAAAGCAGTACACTATAACTAATTAATCATGTACATTATCCACCCCTCTACATGGGTATGAACATGTAACCGATTCATTATTTGATGGTTACCAGTTTATCATACGTCTTGTGTAAAAAATAGTGATGGTTATAACATATAACAAGGTAACATGTAATGATATTTTACAGTGGTGTCCCATGTTAATAATCAAGCAAATGTAAACCTCAAGGGTCTCCAACTCATTAATAGTTGTATCTTGGATAGGGTATGTGTGTAATCCAAGGAGAAGAGTTCACGAAATTCCACAGTGAGATGTGTACCGAGTCCATAAATTTCTTCCAAGGTAAAACAAGGCTACACAATGACTAGGCCCAATAGGCTTAACCAAGGAAACTACATTTCAGTATAAGAACTAAGTAGTGTATCCAAGGCATAATTTTGTACTACATGGGAGATCTAAAATGACATACTATAAATCAAATTATTTGACAATGATCAGGTTTTATATGGGTCACATACTAAGAAAAACATAACCATGAATTCTGAATGGGTCCCTTGATATCTCAAGGCATATCCTTTGAAAATCAAGGTGATCTCAAGTCATGAAAATCCTATTTTGATAATAAATTATTATACAATTATTATTCATCAATCCATTACCATTCATTACTGTGACATGGCTAATTGAGTATGAAACCATTTAATCAAATCCAAATTAATCAATAACTCCATATAGATCAAGACTTTACATTCATTATTGTTTTATATACAAGAAGAAATAAACCATTCATTTAATCCATTTAAGCATTATAGTAAGTGATGTTTACTCAACTAACTTCCATAAAAATGGTAAGGGGTGATAATTAAATAAACCATATTATTCATTTTCATTTAAGTCCAATCCATATACCTAGTATACTTGATACTTACCATTTCACATTCAATTATCAAAATTAATAAATTACCTTAGGTGGTTTCTGTAGTGAGAATACATGGTCCATTTCATTATAAAATTCAAAAAATAAACAAACCATTTGATATATAAAATCTTACCCTTATAAAGGTCAGTATAGGCACACCTGAATGGTTGCTTAGACATGCCAGAACCCCAGACAACTATTATAGCATAACAACATACATGGGATGTATGGAGTTACAGAATAACCACTAACCAATAATCAAATATTTTTAAAGATCATACCCATATGGTTCTAATGTGTATAATCATGATATATAAATTCAATAATATACACCAAATGAAATAGGTGGGCCCCACATGACAAATTCCAAAATCACCGATCTCGAGGGATGAGTTATAGACCACCCACCATATGATTTTATGAATCTCCCCATATGGCTTTGTAAATTGAATTTATTTAGATCATAGTAGATTTAAGAAAAGAGGGAAAACACCCACAAGTAGATAACTAGTTTAGGATAAATAGAGGATGAAAAAGGCTCAAAAAGACTTGAGTTTATACTCTTGCACATCCAACGTGAAGTACAAATGTTCAATCAGATCCTTGATGGTGGTTATTTCTTAATACCAACCTTAGGGATTGAAAATGCTACAAAATTGAGAGAAAATAATTCAAATACCATTTAAAATCATAATTGTGGGGAAGAACAAGCATAATTATATTATTAAGGGAAAAAAATAAAATTACATGAAAATTAGCTTGTACATGGTTTTCCCATACGGTTTGAAAAATAGTGCGCAAAACATGAACATGTACCTTGGAAGGAGGGGGAATCGCATGGTTAGGCCGCATGGTTAGTGAAATTGTGCACCAATTGTGTGATATTGTTCTTATAAACATTTCACCGTATGTACGGTTAGGGAAACCAAGAACCAACTGTGAAATATGGCTAGTTTCCCCAAATTGACGGTTTTCGAGATCCAAACAAGCCATGAAAACCCTTGTAAATTTTCCTAACTCATTAGGCATCTATATTAGGTCAAAAAAATAATTAGACTGATATTTTATTGATACATCTTCTGTGAAGAATCATGGATATTACAATCTTCCCCACTTGAAAGAAATCATCCCCTATTTCACTTTTTAAGGGTTTAGAAATACTATATGAGATCAACTCCGGCCATTGGATAGGTACTTTTGCCTCTTGCGCCAAAGTCACATCATGTACATCGTTGTGTTTCGATTGCACTTGTAATAAAGGAGCATGCTAGCCTTGGAGAGCCTTCCTGCTCTGGTCAATGATGCATACAAGATACTCCTCAAACGTAGCATCATCATCTAACTCCACTTCTTTAAGATCAAAGGTATGAAATGGGTCAGTATGATATTAGAGAAGATGTGAAAAAATGAAATATGTCATGCATGGCATAATACCTCCTAGGAAATCATAACTGGTAGCCTACAGGCCCGACTCTCTCTAGATTCTCAAATGACCCTACATAACGAGGTGATATCTCCCATCTTTCCTGTAACCATATATTCCTTAGCTTAGTTGATACCCAAAGGAAAAAACGATCTCCTATATATAAATTTAGAGGTCCTCGATGTAGATTGGAATATGATTTAACTCTAGACTAAGTATTATTTATATAATTCTTAATTAGATCAACCTCCTCTAGAGTAACTTGAGCATGATGAGGACCTAGTAGGGATAACTCACCTACCTCTATCCATCACAGTGATGAGCGACGTGGCCTAAATACAAGGCCTCAAAAGGATCCATCTAAATTGTATCTCAGAAGCTGTTATTTTTGAAGAACATGTAAAGAGGGATATGATTATCCATGAACCAAAAAAATCCAAGAAACATTCTAAGAGCATGGCCTCTATGGCCGATATTGTCCATTTCAAATGTCTATCCGTCTAAGGGTGAAAAGAAGATCTAATAATCAACTGTATTCCCATATCCTTATACAAACCCTTCTAAAACAATGAAGTGAAACAAGAATCCCTATCTGAAATTATATTATGATGAACCCTCTGCAGTCATATAATCAAAGGTACATACTATATTCCCAGCTCATCCAATGATAAAGTCTATCAAATAGGAATGAATTTGTGATGATATCATTAGTCGTTCAATAAATACACATATAGAAAAGCTACCCAATGGAGACCTATGTAAGGCGACAATGAAATCCTTGGAAACATATTATCATTTCTATTTCTGTATTGAAAGTGGTTGTAACAAGCCTACAGATATTTGGTGCTCCACCTTCATATAAGGACATGTAGAACACCAAGTGATAAATCCAAATTTCTGATGATTCATCCTAGGCCACAAATACTACCACTTCATTTCGAGATACATCATGGAGATGCCTAGATGAACATCCCACTGAGAAGAATTGGAATCTTTAATCAACTCCTCTCTCATGCCTGTATGATCCCTGACATGTCCATGAATATCCAATATCATGTCTGGATCCACATACCTATCCATATGTGGGTTATTTCTTGATATACTCTCATAGAAAGCCAAGCCTTGATGATTTAAAAATTTTATACCCTTCAGCTTCACTAGGAGGGAAGATGTAACTATTAATACTAAGAGGTAATAAAACCAGTGATGATCATGAAACTGTAGATTTATCTAAAAAAATAGGGTAATTAATATCCATTCATCACTAGATTCTTGTTCGGCGTGTTTTTGAGTTTTACAACACAATTTATTAGACACTACATTTACTTTAAAAGCATATAGGAAATCTCAAAATCATAGCATTGTTGATATTAAACCCACCTTCACTATGTGTTGATCAAGTAATGTTGAGAAAATATATATTTTAGCATATTGTGGTCGATGTACACCATAGAGCACTCAACCAACATATAGTTACTCCAGCAATATATGGAATGGATAAATTCTTTTAGCTCGGGGTCAGGTGTCTGAATGTTTCATTCATTATGCCTCAACTACCGAGATCCTTATATAATGAATGTATCCACCTGAATCAGAACTACTCCAAGTCCAATGCACGATGCATCATAAAACATTGTATAACCTCTTAATGTCTTTGGAAGAGTCAGAATAGGTGTGGTAACTAGCCTCCCTTGCAGCTCCTGAAAGGACTTCTCACACTCTTCTGGCCACAAGAACTTCACACCCTTCTTTTTAAAAGTAGCAAGAGGTTAAAAAAGACCTGATAAGTCTGGTATGAAATTCCTATAATATCCATCCATCCCTAGGAAACTCTATATGTCAAAAATGTTATTAAGATACTCTAAGGAAACTACAACTCTATCCTTTTTTTGGTAAATAGATACTCTTGATTGTGATATGATATGACTCAAGAAGTGAATTTTTACGATCCAAAAATGTAAATTAGAATGCTTTGTGTAAAGTTGATTTCTATCATAGTGCACACAGAATGATCTCATAATGCTTAACATTGTTTTTACAAGTGTTAGAATACAAAAACATATCATCAAAATAGACAATGACAAAAGAATCCAAATAGAGATGGAAAACCCTATTCATCATATCCATGAAAACAACAGGAGTGTTCATACGAACAAACGAAATAACGAGGCACTCATATAGACCATACCTACTACCGAAAGCTTCACAAAGTATTTCTGATGGTCTGACTAACACATGATGATATCCCAAAATGATTTCATTCTTATAAAAGAATGTAGCTCATCATATCTAGTAACGGAGATCATATATACAAGGTAGTGGATAAAAATTCTTGACATTAAGCTTGTTCAAGTTCTTTTAATACATCGATAGACTTATGCTTCCATCCTCTTTCTTGGGGAGTAGTACTAGGGATGCCAAATAGGATCTAGTGGACCATATAAATCCTTTGGACTCTAAATCCTCCATATTTTTCATATGATCTTATAGATCGATAGGTGTAATCCCTTTTGGAGGAATGGACATTGGTGTTGATCCTCGAACAAGATCTATAATAAACTCTAACTATCTCTTAGGAGGTAATCTAGAAAACTCATTTGGAAATAAACACCTAAAATAATCAGCTATTGGATGGAAATCAGATTGATGAAAACATTAATATTTAATGAAGAGATTATAAATTAGGGTGGTCACCCCACATAGACCATTATGCTCTGGTCCATGTCTAATTTAATGGACATCCCACTCACCCGTTTGTGTACAATAACTAAATTTTGGTGATGTAAAAAAAAGATACCTTACATTGATATAAGTATACAAAAAATTGACACTAAAACAACTCATCTATCTCGAGAATGACATTGAAGTCTATTATATCAAGGAAAATGTGGTTCCATGAGCTTGAGAAACTGCTTATGTCAAGGGGATAGTTGGAACATTGGTGTATCCCCTCTAACAGTATTCCCAATGGTGTATCTAGGAACATTACAGCATAATAATATTGTATGACTAGTTTGAGACTCTCCACAATAGATATAAAGATAAAAGAGTATTATGAACATATATCAAATAAATTAGATAAAAATAGTGGATGATACTAGGATATTACCTTGTACCGTACATGGATCTACAGCCCAATCATATGGTATTAGATGTAGTGCATGAAAATAACATGAACCATGGACCTATGAGATAGATGTACTACCATGATCAAAACTTATCTTCTAGTATCTAGGGTTTAGGGGTCTAGTTACCATGTCCATGACCTCCTCTACATCATGACCTATCTATGCTACTCTGACTTCCTGACTGACACAATACTGAAAAACTATCCCCTGAAGGTGGATCTGGTGTTGATCTTATTCCACTTGAAGATGGTGTAAAGGTCTTGCAGAGCCTCTGAGGATTCCCCATATGGCCACAATCCGGACACTCAATTGTGTCTTTATCACAATAAGGATTTAAAACACTAAGGATTTAAATTCCCCATTCATCAACACTGATGACACAATAGTGAGATATAAAAATAGATATCCGTTATTCATTACCCTAAAGGGAAAAATCAAGAGAATGCTTCATCCCACTGAAAGAACTACTAGAATGCCACATAACTTATCCTATGTACCCAAAACATTTTCTATCCCTCAGGCTGAGTTAAGTGATAAGATATTGATTGACTATTTTAGAAATTATAGGTATTTGAAAAACATTATCTTATGTATGAATGGAATATGGTAGCTCATCCTTGATGTCTCTAGCATGCCAAACATCATCCCCAACTAGAAATGGTGCAGAGCAATGCTAATATGTGAAGCACACAGAATAATCTGTAACTGAAATAGAACCCTCCTCATGATGCATGAACTCACTAACTTTGTCAGCACTCTGCATTTCAGGAATGAATTGATCATAAAAAATTGTCTTTTAGTCATCCAATATAATGTCTTCGTGGGGTTCATCTTGGGTAACCACATCCCACCAATGCTTGGATGAATCCTAAAACATGTATGTAGCAAGCCCGACTATCCACTCTAGAGGAATTTTTAGATGCTCGAAGATAGACATCGTAGAATCTGGCCAAGGTGTAGTAGCATGTGAACCACCATACCTAGAGAATTTAGGAGGATTCTACTGCTGGAACTCATGAGTCAGATCAGTCATCGTATGTGCATCTCGTGGAGCACCATTCATGGAATCCATCATATGTAGAAAACTCTTAGGATCATGGGAATCAATTTCCAAATCAGATTCAGTTGGTGGTGCCACATGTTGCACTCTTACAGGTAAGACTTGTGGATCTGACCCCACCACATTTGGAGCATAGTCATCACCGCCCTCATGGTCTATGATATGAGGAAATCATGGTGGAATTGGTCTACAATTCCAAAGTAGAAGCCTTGTAACATTACTATTAGAAGATAGATAGAATCACTAGTGGAAGATAAATGTATGAAAACTCACTAATCAAGGAATACTACCCCAACAACCCACATAGAAGACCACATGTCAATAAATTATCAAGTATTAGTTTCATTTAATTTTACATTTAATATCAAAGTTCACAACTTCACCCTTCATGAACTTGAAATGGAAAGATAAGGACATGAAACCATTTTATATTATATTTAATGTTTTAATTTACAATGGAATTTCATTTCCAGAGAATCATTGCCCATAAAACTTATCACTAAAAATTATTCTAAATTGTATATATAAAAATGGTTCGACTTGGTAAATTATAGATCCCAAACCATCAGGGTCCATACATTTCAATAATTGAGTCAAGAAATCACATAATCATATACATGGTCAATATAAACATAAGTTAACTATCAAAACATCACACAAAAATCACTAGCATATCAAGAAATTTAAAAAGTGAAATTCATTTATATGTTATGGAAATATGCATGACATATGAATTCTAGGTGCCTATAATAATTCATGTTACAATGATCCTTTCCCTCATATCATTGGTCCAAGGATGAAATATAATTTAAAATATAGAAATAATAAAAAACTATAAAAAATATTATGTGTCATCGATGATTGGAATAAATACAATTGTAATAGAAAAAATATAACAATAATTATATTTTGGTAACTTTTCTTTTTCCCCAAACCTGTGTTTGAGACACCCAATTACGACACATGTCCTTGTCCAAAACACTTATAATATAATAACTATTATCATAAAATAGTAAATAAAGGAAACTTTCCCTTTGATACCACTTTGTATTTTCATATACCTAAATTACACTTAACAGGTTCCACGAGCCCAATGAGACACATGGCCTCAAGTGCATCTCCCTAAATAGTAGAGGATTTTGATTAGGAGTGAGGGATTTGTGTGACTTTTTCGAGAGACAATTCCCTCACTACCAAAGTATATAACATCATATAAATAAAAAGATATGTAAGTAAATAAAGCATTATAAGTAAATAGTGGAAGAAGAAAAGTGTAGTAGATAACATGGATGATAATAACTGAAACAACTAGAACAACTAATGATGATATGTCATGTCACTAGAAAACTGGGAATTATAGATACAAGAATGTGGACATAAAATGTTCCAAAAAAGAATAAAGGAATACAAATTTTTTCTCGAGATTCTTGAGATCCAAATAGGACCATTTCTATCAACCTCCAAGATAAATTGTATCAATAAAGTGTTCTAATTCATGTGCTTCCCTTTATCAACACATGAATTCATGTAATCTACACTGGGTACCAAACAACTTCCAGAGTGGGTGTGAGAAAAATCTCAGCGGGCCACCACTAACTATGTCTATAACATTATGCTTGTGTAAATGTATATAACAGTGTGTAGGGATACATATATAAATTAAATAAGTACACTATAACTAAATATCCATGTTCTTCATTCGAACCTTGTTTGGTTTCTCAAGATGTAACCAATTCATTATTTAATAATTATGATATTATAATATGTCACGTGTTAAGAATGGTGATGGATCCATGATGCAACAAGGAATCCTATGAAAATATAACTAGCAAAGTCCCAATGTAATAACCAAGGTGACATAGACCTCAAGGGTCTCCAAATAAGTAATAACTATAGGCTGGCTATGGGTAAGATATTAATCCAAGGAGCATGGTCCAAGGAATTCCATAATGAGACACCTACCTAGTCCATGGATTTCATCCATTGAGAAAAATGGATAACAAAAGACTGGGCCTGATGGGATTTAGCCACAGAACCTACTTTTCAAAACAGGATCCAATGCATGTAACCATGTAATCATATAGTTATTAATGGGGGATCCTATGGTTTAATGCCAGACATCTAAAGTTTAGATATGGACTAGATTTTAGGTGGGTTTCAACCTATGAATGTTTTACCCCTGAATTTAGAATTGTGTCCTTACATTCACAAGGCATTGCCCCAGGAATACAAGGAGAGCATGAATCTGGACATTCCTATTTTAATAATTAAGTAATATGAAATTCATAAGATTAAATCCATAACAATTAATTAGTGTGACAAGGCTAATTGGTCACACATCCTTGTAATCGACTCCAAACTAATAAATAAGTTCATCTTGGTCAATCATTTCCATCCATTACTATAATAAGTCAAAGTTAAATTCAACCTTTCATTTAAAACATTTAAGCATTATAATAATTATGGTTCACTTAGATGTTATCAATAAACATGGTAAGTGGTTCTATGAGCAGACAATCATATTATTCTGTTTAAATTTAATGAAAAGTCATATACTTAGTATACTTTCCAATTCCCATTTCACATTTAATTATAATGATGAATCACTTTACATATGTGGGTCAAGTGGTGAGAATACGTGGTACATTCCCTTATAAAATTCAAAAAATAAACAAAACATTTAATATATGTATTATTAACATTTGAAAGGTCAAGCCAAGGCACACTAGAATAGTGACTCAAACATGCCGAAACCCTAAAAAACAATTATAGAATAATATCATGCATGGGACAGATTGGGTGGTGGTCATAAAAAATAAAAAATAATCATATATTTAGTAAGAACATAACCATATGGTTCTAATGAGTATAACCATGACATTCAAATTCAATAAATGACAATCAATAGAATTTGTGGTCCCCACACAAAACAAATCCAAAATCAACAAATTTGAGAGATGAGTTATACACAACACACATTAGGCTTGTACGAATTTCCTCCTTTAGAATAGTCCATTTAATTTTCTTGGATAAAATTAGATCTATTATAATATGAATAAATACCAAAACTCGATAAATAGGTTGAGAGTGAGAGTGGAGAAAAAAGGCTCAAGCAGACTCGAGTACTTATTATTTCGCATCCAATGTGACAAATGGAATCTCGATCATATCTTGGATGGTAGAGAACTCTCAATCCATAAAATAGGTCTTAAAATTGCTTCGAATTTATAGTAAATAAGTCCATTCTTTCTATAAATCATTATGGAGAGGAAGTAAAAGCTTAATTAGATTATTAAGGGAAAAAGATAAAATTTACCAAAAATTAGCCAATTAACTATTTGAAAAACCATGCGCAAACCATACATGGGTACCTAAGAGGAAGGGGAACTTTCATAGTTAGGATGCACAATTAAGAAAACCATGATGAAAACCTGCAATATGGCTCAACCTGAAATTGCACTGTCCTTAGGGTTAGACAACACTATTAGGGAAATAGTGCACAAACCGTAACATATGACTTATTTAAACAATATTATGGGTTATAGGCTTCAAAAATCCATGTAAATTCATAATAACTTTTCTAACACAATAGGAATCCATATTATATCCGAAATAAAGAAGTTTAATGAAATTTAGAGGCTTCATACTAGAGTGTAAAATCCAGTTCATACATCATGCATATAATTTTTTTTTGTATTAACCTAAGAAAAAATTATTGAAACTGAACATGGGACCTCTTTAGTAGCTTCAACTTCCTAAAAGAATGAAAATATTAGAGGTATAGTGAAAATTATATTAAATTTTCACAGTGAAACTTGCATGATGGTAGAATTTTACATTAAAAAATAAAATCATTTAAATATATTAATTACAGTGGGATTATTGATTCATGATATAATATAAAATTATTTATAGTTACTAGAGTTTCAAAAATAATTCCATAAATTCTATATATATAGGAATCTGTTTTATTTTTTTTCATCACAATACATTTATAATTATAATAACTTCTCTCCCACAATTGTTTTTTAATTAATTACTATCTACATGTAAATAATTTTTAATGGGAATATGATCATAGGGAGTGACTAAAAGAGTGATGGTGGAAACATACCCTTCATTATAATGTTTATAACATCACTACCTGAGTGAGAATTGTATGTGTTGACTACCCATTAATCACATCCAATATCTTGGATTAGTGGCAGAATTTAAAAGTAATAACATTATTATAGAATCATTACATGAGGTAATGTGTCATATAAATGTTTTTGTGAGTTTATGATATCAATAATAAGTGTTTGCAGAGACTTGAAGAACTATCATTGAGGTCCCAATAGTGATTCATCATGGAATTATCATGGGTAATAGGAATGTTTCATCATGTTAGATTATTCCCTAGCTAAATATAGCCACTAAAGTAGATGTAAGATTCTAGGTTATCTATTATATGAAGCATGATATCCACACTACTTTCCCAATTTATCCCAATGAATTGCATTGTCACCCAATAAAAATTAACTACACTATTCTTTTCATAAATTTCTAAAAAAACATATTGAATTCCATTAGTATTTGAAAAATGTTTACATAGAAATAAACTAGTTTTTGACATATTCTTACATGTCACACTATACACTATGAAGTTATATAGAATAATCGTCGATTTTTTTCTACTATTAGGGAATTTATAGTTTTTTCTTAGTGTTAATGGTAAAAAATAAATAAAACATTATAAATTTAAAAAAAATATCATAATAACTTCTATTTTATGTTTTATTATTCATATATTTTCATTTACAAATTGATAATATTTGTTTACCCCTTATATATTATTTTAGAAATATAAGTGACATTTTCCCCCATTTTTTATATTTACATTCATAATAAATGGTTAATATTAGGTTGAGTAGCCCATGATACGAAATTTCAATCTTTTATGGTGCAATTGAAAATTAATTACATTATTTTGAAGGGATGAGATAATGGATTCCTTCATATAATGAAGTGGAGTAGAAGTAATTTTGACCTCATCAATAACTATTGATTTTTAAAAGGAATACATAAATTATAGAAGAACAACCATGTAGGGATTCCCATATTAACCAGGTTTTATACTATGTAAAATCCATAATATTAATGGTGGATACAATTTAGATGAGATGTTGGAAGGAAAAAAGAAGAAAATACATAAGTTATAAGGAATATTTTAACATAATATATTCAAAATTGTAAATATGATGAAATTATGGTTGAGATAAAATTCATATAAAAACCCTAAAGAATGATTTTGAATTATATGTAAATGGATAATAAGAATGAGTGTTCTTTTAGAAGGTGGGTAAAGGAAATTCAAACATGGAGAATCAAAGGCAACCCCCAAATTAGTTTTCTACCATCCTTGATATTTCATAGAGTGTCATAATTAAGGAAGAGTAGGATTATATTTTTCACTATAGTAGATATGTGGTATTCTGAGTCCTATTGAACCATCATCTCATGAGGTTTTTACCATGGATCCTTTAATATTTTATGTAAAAAAATCATTTTGAGGAGTAGAGGAGTAAACCATATAGGGTGGCTTATTCTGAGGAATCCCCATTTAGTTACATACTATGGACAAACTCATATGATAATTCGATATGAAGGGTTAAAAAATTTGTTAGTGAGAGGCACTTTATGGATTTTTATATAATATGTTCTTTGTTTTTATGATAATTTTTTTGTTTGTTTACTTACTTTTTATTTTATTTTTAATATGATCCAAGAAATTGTTTTGAGCTGTCTATTATTATATAATATTAGTGCCTTTTGAAAAAAATAATAAAATTCCCAAACCCACTTTTCTATAGAAGAATTTAATTCATGCTTGTAGATTTTATATCATTCCCTTAAATTTTTATAGTTCTCCTTACGTGTGATTCATCTCATATATTCATTTTTTTCTACCATAGTAAGGTTTTCTCATCAAACATATTTTAGAAGCTATGTGTTGGGAAGAATTGAACCCATTAGTACATAATTTATTCTTGTTATTTAATTGATGTTTTAATCATTTTTTTCATAGGATTCACATTATTCCTTGATTATTTATATTAACAAAATCATTATTTATATATAATTAAATATTTTTAAATTATTATTTTTTTATATATTATTTCAAATTTATTTATTTGATATTTTTTTATAATTTTATTTCCACCAATATATATGATTTATCCAAAAAATTACCTTTATATTATTTTATTATACATTAATTACACAATAAACTGGTTTATAAATTCTATGTAATTCAATTTTTTTATTAATAATTTTAATTATTAATATGTATATTTTCATTTTAATTATTACATAATATTTCATACAAATATTATATTTATTATTACCATTAATATATTAAATCATATCCAATAAAAAACTTATTTTATCGTATTAAAATTCTGATAATATCATTATAAATTAATTTAATTTACATGGAAATTAAATTTCTAATCAAATATTCTTATAAACATTTAATAATAATGATATAAAACATTTTCTATAAATACTGATAATATATATTATATAATTAAATTTATTATCTAAAATAAATATATATATTATAATTAATTTAATATTAATAATATAAATAAATTAAAAATAAAATTTTAAAATAATTAAATATTATAATTAAATTTTAGTGAAATATGATAGAAGAGATGAATATTTTAAAACAAATGTATTGTAGTGTAAAAAATGATTTTAAAAAATAATAAAGCTATTATATTAAAAAATGGAAAGAATTTTAATTATAGTTAATGATTCTAAAATTTTTTATTTAAACCCAAAAGTTTTGGAAATAATTGATATATATATGTATTTGCAATGAAAATATTTTAAGAGAAGAACAAATATAGTATAAAATAATTATAAAACCCCACAAATCATGATGTCCCTCAATTATACTAGGAGATTATTATTGATAAAGTCTTTTATTGGATGAACATAATAGTATTGAAAATCAATGAGTTGGTGTCATACTAGAGAACAAATGAGTGGGATGTGGTTTTTTATTGATGTAGTTATGATATCAGTGATGTCAGCGAAATCACTAATGGCAGTGAAGTTCCAAAAAAATATGATAGACCACTAAAAAGTGTGAGTTAAATAAATGGTTTTCTTTTATAATTTTCTTTTAAAATGAAATTATCCTCAAAACATATTATTTTTTTGATCCTTCTCAGTATAGTTATAATCATTACATGTATATAGTTGTAAAAATGTAAATGAAAGACAAACATAAATTAAACATGGTTTGGTCCCAATTTCTACATTCACCAATTACCTCAAGACAGAAAACATTACTATATAATCTATGTGAAAATAATTATATATTTACTTCAAACCATCACTATCTCTAAAACAAAAATTTATAAAAAATTCCATTGGTTTACCATGGTCGCATAAATCTATTCAAACATATTAGTTTAACAATATTATTCTTATGCAATAGATAGTTGACCATATTATGAGACGTCACGATGATCCGAACATACAAATGCTAACTTGATCAACTTTTAGTGATTATCCATTGGGAACTCCAATTACAAGAACATTATTGAGTATAATAACTATAAAAAAATCTTTTTAAAATAAATATCTATATTCAATTTTGTAAAATTCCCAAGAAAATTAGATCTTCTTCATCAACCTAATATTTTTTTTCAAAAAATATTGGTAAAGCTATGAATTATTTCATCTCACATATTTTCATTTACTTCATCCTCTCAAATAACTCACACTTTATATAGACCTCTTCTCTTAAATTAAATCACTTTTCATGTTTTATATTTTCTACCTCTATCAAATATCAGTAAACCCCCTTGAATTTATACAATTATATCATATTTTAACATTTAAAGGGTTCCCACAAAAATTGGTGTAAATAATAATAAATGATTCTATAAATATCATGTAAAATAATTATTTCATCCTCATAAATATGTATCATTTTCTCCATCTCAATATAATCAATTTGTTTTTTCATTACCTAAGGACTAAGTGAAATCACTCAATTCCATTTTAACTTTCATCACTTCATCTTTTTAAAACCCTAAGGAAATCATTAACATTTATTCTATCTTATATTATGACTTTTACATCCATAATCTTTTTAATATTGAATTTGAGATCATCAAATATAATATATCATTCTTTACATGCTTCCAATTTCATAAAATTGATTTTTCATTTACAAGTTTAATCCTAATCATTTGATAGATCAAATTTTGTAAAATTGTACTCTTAATTTATGTTTCTCAAGTACTTAAAGCATATTATCCTCTATATTTACTCACATCCTATAAATATAACATAAAAATATATTTAAATCCATATAACTAATATTTTTCTTTATAATAATTGATCCTTTGATCTCCACATCATCTATTATTTTGGACTTGAATTTTTTTTATCACGGAACCAATTCATGGTTTTTTCTATGAGCTATCCATTATAACTTTTAAATAACATATTTACTCTTTAATAAGTTAATACAAAAATAATTACATTAACTCATAAACATCATGATAAATAAATAATGTAACATCTAGTTCACATGACCAAAATTATTTACATATATTATTTCATACCTTTATTATATCTTCAGTACTCCACTATTAATAGTGTCCCAATTCTTATTCCTTTTCCAAATTTATTGCCATTATACCATTCAAAAACATCATCCCATGAATTATTACTGACATTTTGGATTTTATAATTTATCTATAATTTAATTCTAGTTGACCTCATTAATCACTATGATTTTTTTGAATGATGGATCAATTCAACATTATTAGAAAAAAAATTTCATACTATATTTAAGATATCCAACAACACTTCACATTCAAATAACTTATAGAACTTATTTTTCAAGAATTACACTTTTCGAAGGAGTAAGAAGCAGTTATTAAGCATTATGTTCTTCATTTAGCATCCAATAATTCAACAATAAAAACTTTTTTATGTTTATATAACTCTTATGAACTCATTACACCTTCAAACCATTTACTAGATTTCAATATTCACACCATAGATCCATTAATTTCAAGATACCAAACTGTTTTTCGTCCACACTCACAGACTAACTTATTAATATTATGCATAACACAGAAATATCCATTGGTATTCAATTATACCCCAAAGAACAATATAATAATTCTTGAAAACCCTCTTTAAACAGAATGAGCATAATAATATTCAGACTAAAATTTGGATCACATCAAATTACATCTTCCAGTAACCTCTAAAAATTGTAGCTTCCATCTTCATAATCAACAAAAAACCATTTTATATCATAATTTGTGAAACCAATAAACACCTTTAACTATACCAATACATGGTTTCTATAAATTGGTGTCTGTTCTAGATTTTATTTTCTCATTACTCATTGTGTTTCAATTTTTCATTCCTTGTCTTTAATTAATTATATTAAAATGGTTTTAGATACGAAAAATATTTGTGTTACATAATTTCCTACGATGATATAAATGAATTGACTTATTTATTTCATTATAATTACTATAATTTGAATTTATATTTTTTGAAAATTAATAAATTTCATAAAAAAATAAATTTATATTTTAATTTATTACTTAAATTAGATAAGGTTTGATATAAATTAATTGATTTTATAATTCATTGAATTTTTATGAAAAAGATTTTTTAAATGATATTAATGCTTGCATGATGAATATAGTTTCATGATGTCTTGTAATATGACTTAAAAAATGTTTTATGTCTTCATTGATATTCATTCTTGAGATAAATTAATGAATTCATACACCATTATTATATTTTTTCACATTGTTATATTTCACATCTATCATATTAAACACCAAGGGATAGATAAATACCACCTTTGAGAAAAAAACAAATATTAGAATAATAAATAATGATTTGTGACAAAATTATAACAATAACCATATGTATATATCAAACAAAGGTTATAAATACATAATTATGCATCAATATAAAACTTATTTATCATTTACTTGGTACACACATGAGAAAATAACTATAAGAAAAAATATATATAACATACAGTAAACTAGATCATCTAAATCATAAAAAATTAAACATTTGAAATAAGATAAAAATACACATTAACCATTTAATAAAATATATACATGACCAAATTTATCAAAATGGGTGCTTTAATTGAGAATTACCTCATAGATAACACCCTATATATCCCCAAAACATATAATTCTCATGACCATTAGAATATCTGAAAAAATCCACCATAACTCCATCCCCTATATGAGATGACCACCCATATTCCAGTACCACAAGATCATTTGCTCAGGTGATTTATCATTATTTGGTTTAGGTAAAATTTTATTTATAAGAGTTCCAAATAAATAGATATATGGTATGAATACATCATACTCCTAGAAGTCACCAACGAACATCATCCAGTTTATCATAAAGTCACATGTATAGAACCAAATACAAAGTGGGATTGTGATATGAAATCATTGGTATCCTAACTAATTTTTATTTGGATAAATACATTATAAATTACCACCAATGAATTTATTTAACTAAATAAAATTCATTAATAAATATGTAATAACTTTTAGTGGGAATACATAAATTTCTTTCGAGGTATGCTCGGAATCCACATAGCATAGCTATCTAATAAATGGAATCCTTTACTCAAGGATATCTGGATGAAAGTATTTTCTATTGGATGAAACATTAATAAATATATATATATGAATATAAATTTATACATATATAATTATATTCACTCATATATAAGAATTCATGTGCACACACAAAAACACATATATGATTAAAATCATGCCCACTGTAAAGTCCAGTCTATCTTTATATTTCCAGAGAAACTTATCTTGTATCTGAATCATCCTAACATTGTATGACACTCATATTCTCATAGTAAGTAACATAGATATATATATAACATATAAATATACATATACATCTATGTGTCCCTTATATATATGATCCCTCTCTCTCCTCTTAAAGATGATAATATAATATTAATATTCCCCAAGAGTAATGAGTACACATGTTCCATGTTTATTCATATTAGACAAGGAAGACCACCATTATATGAAACATAGGACGATAAAAGAATATACATATATAGTATCATAAAAAATGATCTAAAAATCAAGATAATGTTATAATTCAACCATGAGAGAAATAGTTTATGGTTATTGGATCAAAATAACGACAAACATTTTCATGGAATTAAACTTATGTGTAAGAGATGTCAAAGGAAAAAATATACAAGACTTGAAATTCAAAATGGATTATCTGTGATTTTAAAATAAGGAATCCAAACAGATGTCAGGAAGTTTTATAATATGTATGAGGTATTTAATATCAAGATCAACTTTTACGTAGAACATAAAGAAAAAATATGATAATGTGTTCTCTGAATAAAGATTTTTTGTAATTTGGGGAAGAGAATCCCCAACATAATTATATTTTAACCATTATTATTAAAATGGGTGTATGTGTAATCTCTTATCTTATAATTTTAAAGCCTACCCATTACACTATCATAGGAAAAGTGTAACATTATTTGAAAAATTGAAGTGATCTCCCACCTTAACCTATATAAGAGTGAAACCCTACACCCATATAATCTAAAAATAAATTTTTTGATTGATTTAAGAATAATAGGTTATAAAAATAAAATATTAGGTTAGTAGCTTAATCTAAAACCATGAATTTGATAAGAATATGATCATATTAAACACTTGAATAATTAATATGAACACCTACTTCTACATAGACTAAATTATATCAATTAAAGAACTATAAAACTGATCTATAAAAGAAAGGTAAGGTTGTGTAATACTTGAAATTAATTTAAATATAGTATAAAAACAAAATATAATATGTGTACTAACTTTTAATCAATTATGGAGTATTCCTATGGATATTTATAAATAATTTTAGTGAGATGCCATGTACCGGGTTGAAGAACATGCAACATAATCATTGGGGAGATCTAATTTTAAACCTGAGGTTGAAATGGGAAGTGGAATTCTAAGTGAGTTATTAATTGTGTAATTATTTAGGGGTGAAATAATTCTTTCATACCCATTTTTTTATTTCACCAAACTTCCTCTCTTCCTATTTTCTAATTGATATAGGTATATTGGGTGCCTAACAGGGATAACAAATTCCCTACACCATGGATGGGTCTATAGAGTACTCAGTACTAGGTTACTGGGTACACGATTCCAGTAAAACACCTGTTTCCATCCATTCATTATCTTCATCTCCCCTAAAAGATTAAAATACCACCATAGTATTTAATTACTCAATAAAAGATATTTCGAGCCCAACTACATTTTAGGGAATTGGAATGCACCATTTAGTACCTGATGTATAATGACCCAAGAATAATATACACACATATTACTTTTTTTTGATGAATTCTCAATAAATCCCCATAATTATGAAGTATGAGAACTATAATGTTATATTTTACATGGAGACAAAATATATAATCATATTATTTATGTACAATCATTATTATCTCAGTCATATTTCTCTTTATAATATACCATTATAGTATCCTCACACATAAATCCATCGATAAGAAAACATGGGAAACATATAACCAGGGGACAACAAGAATAAACATGGGATATGTCATTAATAAGGAAGCCTTATCATAAGTTCATGATAACAAAATCAATTTTATTTTATCCATAGAATATATTTCTATTGAAAAAATCATAGATAACAAAACTAAAATTAATTCATATCTAGAAACATTATTAATAAGGTTATAAAAGTAGTAATCATCATTTAGTAGTCATAACATAGATTTGTGTCATTAAAAAACTAATAAATCCTAATATTTTGACCATATATACATATAATCATGTTTTTATAGATTTTTATGAGTATAGATATAGTAATTTATAATTATGAATCAAAATATGATCAAATATATTCATAATGATGTCCACATATAATCCTTTGTTAATAAATAGAAGAAATTATACCAAACATAAATATATGAAAAAGTATATTTACAATTACATGCATGTTTATCATAATAATCCCATGAGATATCAATATAATGTTACCCAATACATTGTAGGGATATAATTTACCCACCCATCACAAAATAAAAACACATTACCAAGTATGACATATCCTTATAATGACAATTGAAATTTATTCATAGATTAAACAATGAAATAGAAAATTTGTTTCATCATGTTTTCCTCATTATAATTAAAAAATATTGATAATATTATGTTTGATTTATTGGATCATGTCCCTATTGAAAAAGAAATTATATAAATGATTTTTTATAGATGAATATATGTTTAGTTGATCAATGGTATAATTGTTTTTATAGAATTAGCATTTTCATTTTCTAAAACACATATTTAATAACTAAAATTATCAAAAAAAGAAACAATCAGAATTTTTTACGTGAAATGAATCATGAGACCTTGTAAAGGAATATTTTAATAAAAGAGTACTCATGATGAAGGTAAAATTCATTATGATCTATATGTTAGTACAAGGATTATATTCAATTCATTGGTGAAGAGTATCTTATTCAAAAAATGATAAGAAGATTCATGTTAAACATTTATATATAAATTCAATCACGTGTTTAAATTAATTAAATTATATGAAAACCCTTCTATTTATTATACATTAATACATGATTTGTTAAATAATATTACACTTTTTACTAAATATTCTCAACTTACAACCCTTATTTATTATATAAATAAAGAGAGTTAATAAATATAAAAATATGAAATTAAAAAAAAGACATTTGAAATGGTAGAATGAGATCACTAGAGATATGATAAAAAACCATCAATATTAAAATTCTTTGTTTACCATAAAATTAATATAATAATTTAATTCTTGTAATACATTCCTGAAAAAGAATCACATCGTTGATATAAACTCAAAGAAGTTAATCTAGTGAGCAGTGCATTTCTATGATAAGAGATTATGACCATTTTTTAATTCTTAGACCAGGATTATATAGTCACATACAAAGCATATTTTTTTCAAAGTTTATTTATTATCTATGGTCACTGAATTTATCAGAGCTGGAATATCTACTTCTAAGGATGTTGATATTCCACAGGATCCATAAATAAATCCTACAATTTCAGAATTAGAATCCCAGAAGACCTCCAAAAATTATAATGATCTTTGATTACTTTTGGATGACCTTTCTGTATCACATATGATCTATTCCATGAATGGGGATATCCAGAGAACTTCAAGAAGACCACACAAGTGTGGATATAATGATACAGTACCAGGAACTCTTAAAACTGTTATGTCAGGCACATAATTGTTGCACCATCTCTGCTGAATAGGGTCCAAATTTCTAATTTTGATAACAATTTTCATGAGAGATGTATGAATGATGATAGTTGTTTTATCATGTTGGTATGTATTATGGGACCCTCAGATCAAGTGAATAATTTTAGAATATGAAACATGAAAATGTTAGAGGATAAACATGGATATTGTGGTATTAAATCATTCATATAGACATACTAGAATGGTGTCATATTAGAAAATTTAATGATACAAAATATTGAAAAAAAAATTCCACAGAGTTGTGGAAGTGTCAAAAATCAAGAAGGGGTGGTTGATATATTCTATTATTTGGTGAAAAAAATCACATGTTAATAAAATATAGATACCAAAAACTTTTAATGAAACACAAACAAGGGTTTTATAGTGAACAAGACTCTATATTATGAAAAATTGTGCTAGATAAATATTGAATTTATGTAACCTTATGATCCATCCATGTTGGTTACTTTCAATAATTCTTTATCAATATTTTGATGCTCTGAAGATATTATTAATTATAGGCTCTCAGAAATAGAATATAATGATAGTTGATAAAGGTGTAGTAATTGATAACATTAATAACATCATCAAGCAGATCATTTGGGTATGTATTTTGATCCTTGATTGTGATATTTTAGTTCGTCATAAACCCATTAGAATTTTTCAAATTTGAGAGAGGGAAACCTATAAAATTGAAAGAACATAAGATGAGACATAGATGGTTTCTCACTAACCATTGGGAATGAGAAATAATTCCAATGATGTACTGCTTATGTATAGGCTAAATAGAGGACTCAATGTACTTGTGATTTCCATCCATGAGATTATGTAGAAATTTAGTTATGATGAAATATTTTTAATCAAATTTATCATTCATCATCATCCACATAATGTGATATTGATGAGCATCATTAAATTTAAATAGGTTTCTTATTATAGACCACACATGATCAACATGATTACACTAGATTTTACAAGGGATTGTAATTAATTTTTTATCAACGATACTCACACTCAATAAGAATTTTTTTATATAAGTGTTCAGTTTCATCAAAAATGTAACATACTATTTTAAGTAATGAATGAGTAATAAAATTTTAAGTCAATAATATATTTTAAAAGGATGACTCTTCCAGCCATTTAATTATATTTTATATTAAAAGTAGTTAAATTTAGTTTTATATTGATGTAGTGACAAGCATTAGTGTAACCCCAATACATTGGGACCCCAATACAAGTGAAAGGGGACATACCATGTCTGATATCCAACTTATGAATGATGTAATTTTTCCATGTATCCCTTATATTTTTTCCAATGTACACAACAGATTTGTTCAAAATTATATATTTTTCTACATCCATTGGATAGTGTTGAAAGACATTTTT
Source organism: Viscum album (assembly GCA_963277665.1). NCBI lineage: Eukaryota > Viridiplantae > Streptophyta > Magnoliopsida > Santalales > Viscaceae > Viscum > Viscum album. The sequence goes on along the minus strand of OY728130.1, from coordinate 2,013,483,183 downwards.
AAGAGTGTGGAAATTTCTACCTTCACCCTAAATAAATAATAATAATATAATCAGCATAAAAAAGGTGTGAAGGAGTATGAAGGCCTGTATTAGCCATTATGAGACAAATTCATCAACTATTAATAAAATATTAATGAATTATTCTCAAGTAGTCATCTATTATAGAAATGATAATATGAAAAAGTGGGTCACCCAACATCACCCCTCTCCATAAAGAGATGTGTCCTTCATGAGAGTCATTAACTAAAATTTAAATCCGAGATAAAGCCACAAGGGTCTTGATCCAATTAATAAAGGTATAATTAAATCCAAATTATCCCAAAAAAATAAAAATGAATCCCTAATCTAGAGTGTCAAATGTCTATTTTTAGAATCCATATTTTTATTTGAAAAGGGAAAATTTATAGGATATGTTTAATGTCAACACAGCTATAACTGGGTAAAAATACAAGAAAGATATCCCACCAACCGAAAAATAAAAATTAAAAGGACTACAACAGATTTAAAATTTTCATTTTTCAAAATTAAAAGGGATTTATGCCAAAATTCTCAATCCTACAGTTTCCCATATCATGCATACACCATTAGTTTCATCACTGACAACCACCACCATCATCATCGCCATTTCCAAACATATCATCACCAGAGCTGAAAGAATATTCACCAGAGCCAAAGACATCCTAAACATTGACAACAAAATCATCTTCATAGTCAACCTACCAATGATTCCCGAACAAACTCTCTTTCAAAAGAAGTTAACGACCACCACACAACTCCACCTCATAGAGAGTGGTGTAATCCTAGATCCAAAGTAATGAAAAAATGTGGCCTTTAGTACAAACTATGGAACGAAACTGGAACCATTAACGCTGAAGATATCCAACATCGTCACTTTTATTTATGCTATATAGGTTACCACAACACAGTTTTCAATGGACATCAGACTTTATGAACAATATCAAGTAACGTTTCTCACCTTGATGCTCTAGTCAAATTATTCCAAACCAAAAGCACAGAAGTGATGTCTAAGATGACCACTAGAACCCACCACACTATCGAAATGCCGATCCAATACATACATTGAAGAGAAAATAATATAATCGTAGAGCTATCTTCTAAACGATTCACTGAATCCTTCACACCAATGACCAACAATAGAAGTGGGAATTCATTATAAGAAAAACCATTAGAACAAACTCATCGTAACGTAATTCTGAACGGAATGAAAATCACAATGAAGAAAGAGCAGTTAATTATAACAGAACATGGGATTAAAACCCTAAAAGATAAATATGGGGATTCTAGGAAATCCAAGTCCCTCGAACATTAATCACAAAAACTCATTGAATATGACACTCCCAATATGAATATGAAATGAGTGGATGACCATGAGTTCATGGAATAGAAGAGGTGGGCATTGAAGGAACCAACATGTTGACACCAAATCCAAAAAGAATAATAGGATCTAAGAGTGGTCCAAAAAAGAACCACCATGAGAGAAAACCTAGCGGGAAACCCATGAGAAGGCATACTTATGGAATAATAGAAGGTTAGGGGGGAATTGGAGTAGGGGAAAAAACCCTAGATGAGCGAGTAGGCATGAGAGAGCCATGAATAATGGGATTTCAGAACCATATCCAACCCTTATGTAAAATTACCATTTAATATCATTATTTAGTGATGTGACGAACCACCTTCACCAATATGAGGGAAGGGACATCAAACCTCCATACCCTTCCTTATTCAAGTTGAATGATAGGTAATGACCCCCTATTTCCTACCTTTAATAGGCACCATATTGGTGACTAGAACCAAGGGTATAGAGTGTCATGTAGTATGGAAGGCATTACCATTTTTGTAAAACAAGATCAGGAGATAAGAAGTAAAAATCCAAAAAACTCCAAAAGGTGAATGTAAAATTAAATCTCAAAATCTAGTCCCATATTCAAGTTCAAAATAAACTAATACATGTTAAATAAAACTATGATGAAATGTACCAAATGAAAATAAAATCAACAATGAACACTCCTAGTGCTAAAGCTAGTAAGGTTTAGTACTGTCCTTAAGGTCCCCATGGAAACATGAAAGATGTTTTATATATGTAGGGTGAGTATACAGGTATAAAAAATAGGGAATCGAAAATCACTTGTGAATAATTGGGGAGACATCATAATGCACTGTTAGAAAATATGTAACCCAAACACCTAGAAAAAGAAGTTATCCACCCATCCTCACCAAGGCAGACTCCCAAAATAACATAATACATTAATTTAATAATAATAGACCACAAATATTTGGGTACCTCGTACCACTTTCCAATTGGTTATTTAAGACATCCTATGCATCAGAGATCCCCCATAAACTCCACTACAATCCCATGTCACCCCAACTAAAACCATACGAGTCATCACAATCACACATCTGTCCCACCCCCAACCACAACCATATGAACCACATCAACAACATACCATGCCTACAGACACCTAGGCCACACACCCACCACCACACCCGAATAAACCTTGGTCAGAACCACCACTATAATGCTTGAAGACACCTGTGCCTCATCCTGAAGACACTTAAAAAACACACCTGCCTACACATACCTGGGCCAACCACCATAACACACCCTGTCCAAAGAGTCTTGGGCTATAATGATACATATTCTGTTACATCCATACCCAAGAATCTAGGGCTAAATGGGAGATGGATAATAGATAATTTAATAACTAGCCACTCATACAAATGTTGGAAACCCAACCCCCCCCCCATGAAATGGGGGTGTTCGGCCCGAAGTGCTAAACATGGGTGGGGTGCGTATAAGAAACACAATATATAAATCTTATACATATAGGTAAACAAGCACACATCCCAACCCAAGGGTTCCAAAATAGAAAACCAACCTGTACGCCACCATTATCAATGCTATCCCAATATTCCCAAATATGAAACAACCACAAACAGAACACAAACCATTTCTAGAAAACAAATTCCCCATTATACCCATTCTCCTTATCATGTTCAAGTGATTCCATTTATAAATTTCCCCCACTAGCGGGATACTAGCATTAATAACCCAAAGAAAAAACAAAAACTTGAGAAAAAAAAGAACAAGCATGAGTTTAAGCATTCACACTTGGTTCTCTTTTAAACTCCCAACAATAAAGGGATCTGTGAGATCCCTCAATGTAATGGAACCAAACCGAGCCCCAGAGTAATAGATCCACATCACCATTGGCTCACAACCCAATAATTGGACAACTAGAGGTCCCATCCTCATTCACGTCACCACATAATGAATCAAACATAGTATCCATACATATCCCCAAAACATAGAAAGAAGTTTCCAAAATTAGCCAGCACCATTCATTATGTACCTTATTTCCATTTGGTTGACTAGGGTGATTAGAAATGTGATCTTGTCAATCGGGAATTTATTTTATAAAAAATTTTACGTTATTTTCCAGTTTCTATGTTACAACCATTTATACACCAGATAATACATAAAACATAGATTCATTAGTGTGCAAGAAATGACCACCAACGACCATGATTTTTTGTGGACATAATAACTTAAAATTCACAACATAAAAAAAGGTAACAAAGAAATGTCAACATCATCATTCACATCCCTTTATTCATAAAAATAGGTTTTTTCTTTATCTTCGTTAATGTTTGTTTTATCCTCGTCTCGAAGGATCATCTTCCTACCCACCATACATGATGCATAATTAAAGGTAGGTAAACTAAAAAACCCTACATGGATGATCAAGGATATATGTTTTCTCCTTACTACAAGAACTGGGGATGCACGACTTGTAGAGGAAGAACTCCAAGGACTCAAAGGCAGAGTGGGAAGGGATCTAGCATGGGTTCCTGACTCATCTTCCGATGAAGGATTTTAAGTGCATCCAGAGGGAACAAAATAAACTGAGTAAAAAATCTAGGTGATAAAGGACCGATCCCAGAGTTACGGTATGTGCACTTTCAATGGTCATAAAAAAGCGGATCATGGTTTATCCATGAGGTTGGGTGGTTGAACCCGATTGAATTAATATAGATTTAATAATTTTCCTTGGATATAGTGAAGATAGACTAATATATGACTATGAGTTGATATATTTCCGTTAAATGGAGAAAAATGTGTAACATGGGAGAAACATGAATCAAAAGAAACTGAAAAATGAGGCAAGGGGTGAGACATGCCACATGTTTTGGTAACTCAAGGGCCATCCCACTCTTAAAGGATGTAAAAAATCATTTATGGGATAAATAATGGCCTAAAAAGTTTTAAAAGGGTAATAAAGGCTTAAAAGTGGTGTTATTGGAAAACCAGAGATGGATCCTCGACACGCCACAATGGCTACATTCGGGTGCAACACCGATCAGTGGAACCCTACCACTGACACTGACATCATCCTAACTCAACGATGGGGTCTAGGACACCCTAAACACTAGAAATTGAAAAAATAATCGACCCGGAATGTCTAGTCCATTACATTAGATACCTATCAAACTATTCTCATCCTTGAGAATTAAGTGTAACCATGAAGAAAATATAGGGGTTGAAAAATCCACCTTAAAGGATACCTCTCAAGGAAAACCCACACTGAGTTGTTCCAATGCTGGAAGAAAACCTCGAAATCTTAGTACGCCTCCCTATAGCTACCACACCCAATCTCCTTATGAACCCCAAGGATGCCATTTTCTCGACACACATATCATGGTGTTGTTTCCTCCATGCCAAGACACTATCTGCTTTGAATAACACTGACTCACCCACATGGGTTTAATTGCATCCACGCTGATACATCTTAATTAGGAATCTGGTTATCCCTTCCCCACACATTAGGGCATTTCATACACATTAAAAAAAGTAAAGGAAATAAATCATCTCATAACCAAACAAATTAATTCAAAAAAAAATGAACATCATGAATTTCTCAGAACATCAACTAAAAATAGTTATGGGTACTAGGCACACATATGAGATTCTCACTCCAAAGTACTATTTTTTATGACATCATACCTCCATAAAAACGGACCAAATGGAGGCTCCATCAATGATTCACATTCTCTTTTCGATCATTAACTGTTAATTGTCGCTCCATGAACATAGTGTCGTCCCCTATATCCAAATCTCACCAGTAAATGATTTGAGAGTCATTGTGTAGATATCGATGAATAATAGAGATGTGGAAAATTCCGTGGATCCTTTCCAACAAAGAAGGTAACACCAACTGATATTCCACCTCACTGACTCAACCCAACACATCGAATGGACTGCCAAACATAGAAGAGATCTTCCTCCCCTTGTTGAACCGCCACTACCCATGTTGAGGGGAAACCTTCAAGAACACATGGTCAGTAACCTCAATCTCCAAGGGCCTCCTCATATGATCAAAATATTAATTATTCCGGTCCTAATCCACCTTCATCCTATAACACTCAAGATGAACCTTTTTTGTTGTTCTCTGCACTACCTCTGGGCCAAGGTCACCTACCTCCCCAACCTCGGTCTACCACAGGAGCGAACAACACCAGCTCCAATTCAAGGTGTCAAATAGTTCCATTCCAATAATATAGTGATATATATAATTGTAAGAAAACACTACAAAGGGAATATTTCGTACCCATGATCCCTTGAAGACCAAAAAAAATTTCTCGTATCATATCTTTCAATGTATGGATGGTTCACACTGTCTTCCGTTCTTTCTGGGGGGTGGAAATTGGTGCTAAGGCATACCAATTTTCCAAAATCATTCTAAAATCCCATCCAAGCTTGTGAGGTAAACCATTCATCTCAATCTGAGACTATGGCCCAAGTATCCCCATGAAAACTCACCATCCCACCCATGTAACTTTGTGCTAAGGCATCCATCACACTCGACTCCTTGATTTCTTGGATGTGAGATGATTTCATCAATCGATGTACCACTACCCAGATAGAATCATAGCCTCCTTGAATCCTTTGTAGTTTTATGGTAAAATCTATTGTGATGTTATACTGATTATACTTGGGGATATCTAAATGCTACAACAAACCTTCTGGTATATGATGTTCAGCCTACACCTGATGACACACTACGCACCTTGCCACAAACACTACCACTTCTTATTTCACCTCAGGCCACCAAACTATTCTCTCAGGCCTTAGTACTTCTTCAAAACTCATGGGTGTATTGTTAATGGTGAGTCATAGAACCCACAAATAAATCCCTTTCATATTGTCTCTGGAAAAAACAACTTCCCATGGAAAAGCATCCTATTTTGACCATCCTTTGACCACCCATCAAGAACATTGCCAAGGTCAACCCGATCACACATAACATTACTCTCTAAGTCTCACCACTGAGACTCATCCACTTGCCGTAACCTAGAAGACTATACTATTATCTGAAATAGATAGCCTCTACCACCATCCACCCTTGCTTCCAGGTGTAAGGAATATAACTCTTCCATCACCTTCCAAGCTTCCAAATATTTCCAAACGAAATCCCTCTGTGTCTTCCTACTCAAGGAATCTCACACAACATTCTCCTTACCTTTATTGTAGGAGATATTGATGTCATAGTCCTAAAGAAACTCCACCCACCATCACTATCGCAAGTTCATGTCCCGTTGGGTAAATATATGCCTCAAATTATTTTGATATGTGAAGACCACAATGTCCTCCCCAATGAGGTAATGCTACCAACACATCAATGTGAACACTATTGATGCAATCTATAGGTCATGGGTAGAATAGATATTCTCATGACGAAGTAACTACATAGACCCATTAGAGATCACTTCTCTCTACTACATCCAGACAGACCACATGCCAAGACCATAATCATCACAAAACAACTCAAACAACACCCTTTCCTCTAGAAACCTAAGCAATGGATCACTGAGCAAACTTTCCTTCAAATAGTAGAATGATTCCCGACATAGCTCACTCCGCAAAATGGTTTGGTCTTTTTTTGTCAAAGCTTTCAATGGAACCACAACCCGAGAGAAGTCGGGTACAAACCTCAAATAATATTCTACCATACCCAGGATACTATTAACCTCCACCATGATCTTAGGTGATTCCCAATAAACATTCACATCCACTATTTATGGTTTCACTGCTACCCCTTTTTGATACACCACGATTCCATGTAAGTGAACTTATCGTGTCAATAACATTCACATGGAAATCTTTCGATAAAGATTGTGGCGTCGAAGGATCTCCATTAATATCCTGAGGTGCTCAGTATTCTCCTCATCTAATCTTGAGTATATCTAGATGTCGTCATTAAAAGAAATAGTGAAGCGTTCCAAAAACTCACAGATACTAGATTTCATTAGCCCCATGAACAAAAAATGTGTGTTTATAAAACTGAACGACATTACTACGACCTCTTAGTACACATAGCTAAAACTAAAAGAAGTCTTCAAGATATCACTATCTTCAATACTTAGTTAGTGATACCCGGACTGCAAATCGATTTTAGAGAACCAACCTTATCCATTTAGTTGTTTAAAGTTATCATATATCCTTGGGACAAGGTAACAATTCAGGAACATTACCAGATTTAGTATCCAATAGTATATTAACAGCATGATACTACAATATTTCCTATTTGAGAACAAGACTATAAAACCCTAAGGTGACACATTGGGTCATAAAAAACCCTTCTTCATTAGATCGTCAATATGAATCCGCAACTCCCACAACTCAGAAAGTTCCATTCGATAAGAATCCATCGAAATCAGATGGGAATGATGTTGTATGTCTATCCCGAACAAAATGTCACATCGAGGGGGTAGAGTGACATCCTCATTGGAAAAAAATTACATGAAATTTCTAAACACTCACTGAACTTCTATTATCTCAGCATCCACGGATTCTGCTAACTGGTCGGCTAAATTAGAATGAAGAGGCTCTACACAATAGCTTTCCACCTGAAAACACTTTTTGCCGACAAAATCCACACTCTAGAAATACTCATTAGAAAACTTGATTCTTCTCCGACATCACTAAATAAAAATATGAACAGAAAACAGCCAATTGATTCCTCAGATTACATTTTATGGCTGCATTTTAGAAGAATGTGATCACCACTTGCCTGATGTGGCCCCAACATTAGTCTGAATCCTCATGAAACGTCAAATAGGATAGTCTGACCACCCAACTGGCATACTCAGCACCAGGGGTATAGAGAGTCTCTCTGCTTCTAACCCATGTAATGGAAATGATCAGGTGTAACATAGGAGTGAGAAGCTCTTGAAGCAAACAAAGTACATGAAACAATATTAAACAAGATGAGTGTACCTTGAATGACCTCCATCACTGCTAAAACTTCTACCTATATTACGTTTAACTACTCACACCCAACTAATCTACCCCTAGGTTATCGACCGCATTACCGACCACGACATGGAAAATGACCCTGAGGAGCGCCTTGAGGTCGGCCCCCTCCTGAAACATGTACTTTTAGTGGAGCGGGAGCTTGTTTCCCTTGCTACTACTGAAAATATATGGCTAGAAACTACTGTTGCTAAGGTTGGCGCTGAACCCACCCACCCCCACCATACTGCAGTCGAACTGGGCACTAACTCTGGATGTTCCCAAAACCTCCACCAGAGAAAACCCTTGGTCCCATGCCCAAAGGGAAAGGGTGAGGACTATGAAATTGGAAATGGAACTATTGGGGTCTTCTCCCCATTGGCCAAAACCCTTATAGCCACTATTCTGGAGGCCTTTTGTTAATGACATTCCCCTTTGATGAAACCAGCTATCTCCCCTCTCATGGAACTACTCCAAGTGAGTTCATCCTCTCTACCACCTTAGAATTATTTTTATCATCCATGTATGTTGGTAGAGTGATGAGAGTAACGACATACTTTATAGAAGGTCGGAGTTCCTCCCCTAAAAATCTCTCCCAGGACATTCCATCTAGATGGAGGTTGGGAGTAATGAAAATAATATCCTTGAACATGATCTCCAAATCTCTTACCTAAATACTTCCATACTATAGGGAGAGAATGTTATGCCTCTCCTCTTACTTCATTTTAGTTGAATGTAATTCAACTCGAAACATCTTATCAAAGTCTTCCCACAAAACCTCATCCTCCATTCTCTCTCCAAGTTAGAGCATCTGCCATTAATGAAATACTCCCCTCATCTGACTAACTTCCAATGGAATTCAGTACTTCCTGAGAGCACAAATGAAGGTAATAGTGTTCTCCATCTCCTCATGCCACCCATCTATCATCAGGTCATAAACTATGACCTCGTACTTTACGATGTTCTATTGCTAGAAATAATGTTGAGTCTTCTACCACCTTTAATCCTCTTACTCGTGATCAATCCTCTACTGATTGACCATATCAACCTACTAGTCCATGAATTTAAACACCACTTGTAGATGTTGTCTGGTTTCATTAACTAAAAGGATAAACAATGCATACCTAAACCAAGTAGTGTAGATGATTCATCATTAAACTTGTTTAAACATTTTATTTTTAAAAATTCTAAAAAAACCCAAGATACACAATAACAAAAGTAATTATGATGCATGTTCTTTTCGTAGGGTCTCTACCCTACAATCATTGTATCCTCACATGGTCATTCGGTAAGTCCAAAGTCCTTCCATTGGATCATGGGGGCAATAATATCCATTGTCCTATCTGGTCTTTTATAGACAATTTCAAGCACCAACATTTCCTAACATGGTTTCCATACCATCCCATTCAATCTTAACTATTCCTATCCCTGAACTCTGTCATATATCTCAACCACTACCTATGATAAAATTATATCAAAGCCCACCTTCACAATGATTAGGGAAGGGACAACAAACTTCCAGACCCTTCCTTATTCAGTTTGAAGGTGAGATAATGACCTCCTGAGTATCTCCTTTAATAGGCCCTAAAGTGGAAAATAGAACCAATGTTATATAATCTCCCATAGAATGGAAGGAAATACCCTTTTTTTAAAACAAGATCATGAGATAATATGGAAAAACCCATACAACTCCAAAAAAATGAGCATAGAAGTCAAGAAAAATAATTTATTCTCGTATGAATGTTAAAAATAAACTAACACAATTAAAAGAGATATCTGAATAAAATATTCAAATGAAAAGAAAAGAAACAATGAAGACTCCCAGTGCACAAGATAGTAAGGTCCAACATAGTCCTCAATGTCCCCATGGATACCTAAAAGTAGTTTTATGTACTTACTGTCAGTATACAAGTATACTTAGTAGGGAAACCGAAATATCTCATGAACAAGTGGGGATAAATTCTAACGCCTCGTGAGAAAAGTGGTAACCAAAACACATGGCAATGAAACTATCCACCAATACTCACCAAGTCACACTCCCCAAATAACGCAAGTTAGGTAATGTAATAATAATACCACATCTATATTTGGGTACCCCTCACTACTTTCTAATTGGTTATTTTGGACCTCATACAAATTAGAACTCCCCCAAAACACTCCACTGCAGTCCCACTACCACCCCCAACTACAACCATATGGGCCATCACAGTCACATATATATCCCACCACTAACCATAACTATATGGAAAACTACAACCACACACCATGCCCGCAAACGCATGGGCCACACAGCCACCACTATGACCAATGACATTGGGGCAAGGACCACCACTACCACACATGAAGACACTTGGGCTTCATCTCGAAGATAATTGGGAAACAAAACTGCCTTCACACACCAGGGCCAACTACCACAACAGAGTCTTCCCAAAGAGTGTGGAGGAATAATAAACCTTAGGCTATAAAAACCTTCATGGTGAGTCCTGGGATACATGGGAGAGGTATTATAGATGAGATAACAACCAACCACTCATAAGAATGTAATAAAACACCCTCCCAAATGAAATGGGGGTGTTCAGAATGAAGTTATCAACTTGGGTTGGGTTCTTATAAGAATCACATGAACTAAATACTATACATATAAGTAATCAAGAATACGTCCCAACCTAAGGATGATAAAATGGACAACTAGCTCCTACACCACCACTCTTTTTTTGTCCTTACATGCACAAATAAGCTACAATCACAACTAGAACCTAACCTATTTCCAGAATAGAAAACTCCCACTGTACCTGTTATCGTTATCATGTTCGTGTGATTCCATTTAAATAATTCTTACACTACAAGGATACTAAAAAATATAACCATAATCCAAAACAACAACTGATGAAAAAACAACCAAGCAATATTTTAAGCATTCACATAAAGTTATCATGTAAGGTCACAACAACAAATGGGATCCCTGAGATCCTTCGAAGTACTATAACCAAACCGAGCCCCAACATACTAGCTCTACATAGACTCTGATTCAAAATCCAATAGTTGGACAACCATAGGTCCCATCCCCATTCATGCCACCCCATAAAGCATTGGACATAGAAACCCCACATATCACCAAAATGAAGAAATAGGTTTCCAAAATTAGCCAACACCATTTATTTGGTACCTTCTTTCTGTTTCATTAACCGGGGTGATAAAAAAAGATCTTGTCCACCATGAATTAATTTAATCTACAAATTTAATATCATTAACCAGTTTCCATGTTATAACCATTTATACATAAGATCATCCAGAAAATAGAGCATCATTGGTGCACAAGAAAGGACCACCAACGGTCACGATTTTCAGTGGACATAAGCCCATAAAATTCATAACATAAAAAGGTAACACATCAATGATAATATCATAATTCACAAACCATTATTCATTAAAAAGGGTGCATTCAATATCTTCCTTAAAATTGGATTTATTTATTTTCTGAAGGATCATCATCAATCCCATCTGGCATGATGCACAGTTAATGGCAGACAAAGGAAAAAACCCTACATTGATGATCAAGTATTGATGTTTTCTTCTTGAAATAAAAATAGTGGATGCATGACTTACAGTGGGAGAACTCCAAGGACTCCTAGGATGAGAGTGAAGGGATCCATCACGAGCATATAACTCCTCCCTTGAGGAAGGACATCAAGCGCATCCAAATGGAACAAAATAGACTAAGGAAGAAGATCATAGTGATAATGGATCAATCTGAAAGATACGATATCTGAAATCACAATGTGCTTAGAAATGGGAACACGGGTTAACCATCTGGATTAGAGATTGCACACGATGGAATTAATTTAGATTTAATAATTTTCTTTATAGACGGTGAAGATAGACTAATGGATGTCTATGAGTTGATAGATTTCCATTCAACAGTGAGAAACATATATCATGGGAAAAACTACAAGCAATAAAAGCATAAAAATGCAGTAAGGGTGGCATCATGCCATACATTTTGGTATGTCAAGGGTCACACCACTATTAAGGGATTTGAAACATAATTTAAGGGCTTATAATGGCCTTAAACCACTTTAGAAAGGGTAATAATGACTTAAAAGAGGCATTATAGGAAACTTGTTGAAAGAACCCTAGACCCCATAGTGGCACCGTTCAGGTGCGACAACGATCAGTGGAACCAATTGGTGACACACCGATCAGTATCACTAATATGTAACACCCTTCCACCAATACTAATGCCCACCTGACTCAATGATGGGGTCCAAGACAACCCAAACACTATAATTTGAATAAATAATGGACCAGGAATGTCAGAGGAATTACAAATACAACGTAACCCCTTCAATTATATTTCCTATGAATATTACATATTCAGATTCTTTTATATGATTTTCTTCTATATTTATCCCTTGAATGAAAAAAACTTGATTACAAGAGATAATTTTAATTGAAATTTCCACAAATCTAAAAGAAAGGATTTAACAAATAAATTTATAAACTGTATTTACTAGTGTAATAGTCCTAAACTAATATATTTCATTGTAATTTTCAACATTTATAATTAGAGAAAACAATTGAGAATTTATCCAATGTGTAAATGTGATTCTTCTGAGGAAGAATTGAACCATTCTAAAATCACCATCATGAAAAAGATCGCAAAATGATTGAAATTTTTTTTTTGAATCAATCAGGACCCTGGGATCTCCCAAGTTAAGGTTAACCACTACCCCTTTAATTTCCCATTCTAGGGGGAAGAGGTCTGCATATCATTATCATAGTTGGTCACAAGATCATGAATAATCCCTTAATTTATGCATGTAATACCTCTAGGTCTATTGAAAAGTCCCATGTAGTATGCAACCACATGATTATAAATTTCATATCTCTCTGTAAATCACTTATCACCATCCTTTAAAAAAGTCAAATGTCAACTTATTTTCTTGGATTTCATAGGGTATTAAAAAACCAAAAAATTTAATAACCATATTTAAAACATTTTAACCGAAATTTATCCTTATGTGTATTTTCATTAAATTATGTCTGTTATAATAGCTCAAAAGAAATATCAATTTCTATTATTTTATTATTTATAAAATTAGTTTGTGTGTTTTCACCTAAATTTCTCCAAGGAATTCACTATGAGAGTATATAATATTACACATACTACAGACCTGATGATCAATATGTCTAGTGTTTTTGATAATTAGTTACATTACATAACAACATAAAATAGGAAAATCATTTTTTATTTATAATTTCATTAACATGCTAAAAAATAAAACATCATGGGATAACCTGGGGACATATATAAGAAACTTGTGAGCTGTAAATTCCATTAAAGTAATAAAAATGTAAAAAATTTATGAGAATAATACATGTCAGACAATTGGAATTTTAATGGGGTATAAAACGAATAAGAATCACAAATAATCATAATGAGACATGGTATAACATGGTAATCATAAAAGAAGTATTTGAATTGATGAAGAAACATAAGACACTACAACATAATCATAAGTCAATTATAGAGACAAATAAATCATGATAGAAAAGTCCCATAATGGGTTATGTTCATATTTAATCCCTTCCAAGAGGTATCAGGAGACTGAAAAAATTACCCGATGCATTGTATAAATATATTATTTCAGGTTCCCAGGTGACTTTCATTTCTTTATCATACATAAGTGTTCCCTATATATGATAAAACATTGAATATTTTATCCTAAAATTTTATTCCTTGATAATAAAATAATTGTATAAATAATTTTAAGAACAAAATATAATAACTATTAGGGAAATAATGTGAACACCCTTAATAAGAAATGAGTGTGAATATACATAACACAATTGTTTGGCAAGGAAATTTGAGATGAAATTTAGGCAGCATGATAGGGGCATATAATTGTTCATGGGTGAGATAGAGGTGAGTGAAAGGGGAATATCATAAGTTAGTAATAAAATTTTCATTTATGTGAAATGGAATAACATATACTAAAATTATGAAATAAAAAATAAAATATATATGATGAAGGATATACTTTAATAAAGAGGAGAATGAGAGGACCACATATAAAATCTCATCATGGTAATTGGTGTACACAATGGTTATTGGGGGATTTAATGATAGATAATGGGCATATCATCATTTATACATAAAATGTATTATAATGGGATATGTAATATCATACCCCATCATGAAAAATGGTAGTTAAATGGCATTACATATAATAGGTTCTCGAATAAAATTAAGATAGTGATATAATTTACCTTTAGAGTGTGACACCAAATTTTTGGTTGGGGACTCTTGAGAACGATATAGACCCATGGAAGGACTATTGAGAGGGGAGGGAAGAGTATGGACATGGTCTAAAGATTTTTAATGCTGGGAAATGGGATATTGGGTGACTCTATGTAGGGAATGAGTGGTGATTTTGTTATTATATTTAAAAAATATGTTTTGGACATTATATAATAATATAACCAAAATCAAAAACAATCGCATCAGTTTTTCCCCTGGTTTCAGCAAATGAGAGTGGATTTCAATATCTTATATGGTCCAGAGACTAAATCAATAAAATAATACACATTCTTATTTTTATGTGAGTCATACTCTAAAATTAATGATTTCTAAACCGTAAAATTTATTTTTGTTTTTTGAGATTTAAAAAAGTTTTTATAAAAAGAATTAAATAAAAAAATCACATTAGTTTATAGTAAAAACATATATTTATTCTAGGATAAAATTTATTATAATTATTGCATCACTTTTTGGTCCTTATGATGTCATAATATACACGGAATATTTATATAGTATTTAGTTTCTGCTACAAAATTTGACTGTCTCATATTATTATGAAAAACTCCCTGATTTATAATAATGATGTTCTAATTAAAAAAATTATTTTTTATCTAATTTTTTTTTAAATATGTTGATTTTATATTATAAAATCAAAATGGACATTTATCTAGAAATTATGTGTATTTTACAATAATAGTTTTTGAATCCATATAAAAATTATATTTTTCTAGACCAAAAATATGTAAAAATATATATTTTATAAAAAAATGAAATTTTTTTATTATAATTTTATTATTTACAAAGATAAATTAATTATACAAAATTAATTCCTTAATTATTCATTTAAAAATTACACAAAAGTATAGTTTATGTATTATTGTATCAAAAAGAAAATCTTTTATAAAGAAAAACAAATAGGATTTAAATATATTTATTACTGTATAAAAATTTACATAATCATATTTCATGGATATTGAATCATATCCCATTAGTACAAAAAAATCTCAAAGGGTATGGTGTGTGATAGAGAGAATCTCATGGGGTGGTCTCATAAATATTGTCTATTTTATGACTATAATGAGCTTGAAATTC
Organism: Viscum album; assembly: GCA_963277665.1. Classification (NCBI taxonomy): domain Eukaryota; kingdom Viridiplantae; phylum Streptophyta; class Magnoliopsida; order Santalales; family Viscaceae; genus Viscum; species Viscum album. The sequence continues at coordinate 2,013,467,476 of OY728130.1, read as the reverse complement.
TCCCCCAAAAAATTGTATTATTCTTAAGTTGTTTGATATCATCGTGCAATTGTTTAGGGTAGATATCTCGAGATTCCCTCTCCCTTGGAAGTTCTGATAAATGGGCTTCTTAGGGTATGATCTTGCTAGTTTATGAAATCACTTCCTTTGTATTTCTCATTTAGGTTTGTTAAAACCCTATATTTTTAATAATCATGTGACCATTGTTCCATTAAAATATAATAAATGGTAATTATTCTTAATATTTATTTAATCTTATATGATATAATATATCATAAAAGGGAAATATGTTTTCTATAACAATGATACATAATAAAAAATTGAAATAAATACCATGAAGAATTTTATTTATAATATTTTGGGTCACAAAAACTAAATCATTTTAAAATAGTAAAAAAATTCTTGAATGAATTTAAAATGATATGGACATTGAGGAAATGATTCCAGATTGGAAATAATGTCAATTACTCATAAAAACATTCTCAGTCATTTTATGTACAAAATAAATGAAAGGAGATTAAATTTCATCAAAATTTATTTAAAAATAAAATATTTAATTTTAAAATAATAATTGATATATAATTTCCTATAATGGAAATTTAGAATTGATAATCTTAAAAACAAGATATTGTAATATATATACTATACTGCTTCTATAATCTCTGAATGAATCCATTATAAAATATATAACTATAGATGGATTTAGAAATCCATAATGGATTGTGAGAATCATCATTATATAAATTCTTTTGAATTATATAAACCACACAAATGAAAATAAGGGTTATTATAATTTATGTCTTATGTAAATAAAATTGAGGTAAGAAAAACATTACATAAGAATCTTTTTTCCTCATATATTATCAAAAATGATATAAAATTAATATAATATTTTGATACAAAAATTATAGAAATATATTCATATTGAATTTAAAATTTATAAGTTTTTCATAATTTTTAATTTTTTTTAAAATTTCTTCCTTAAAATAAACATTTTGGTGAAAATTAATCTACACTCTATGCATATTTCAGTTCAATGGTTTTGTTACATTAACTATGTTATTGGTTTAATATTATATAAAATAATATTCATGATATTATCTGAATATTTATTCACTATATTTAATTTATAACCATTAAAAACAAGTGGCGGTTAAAAATTAATTTCATCAATTCATGGTGATGGTATTTCATACCTACAGACAAGTGATATTTACACATTCTGATTGATAGAAAAAAATTATTTTAATATTAATTAACCATTATAGAATAATTATTATATTATATATATATATTATATATTCATTAAATTTAAACTTATCACCATTAATCTAAAATAGAAAAGTTAAGTGAATCACATTACTTCATTGGGGGGAGGGATTAGTCCACACTTACACATGAGTGATGTAATACATTTCCAACATATTGAATAGTAAAAAGGTAAATAATATCATATAATTAATATATAATTCTAATTTATTAAATATAAATATTATTATCAAATCAATCATTATAACCAACCATTAATTTGGTTTATGGAAAATGAATCATATCCCTACGTGGAGGTGGTATTCCACATATACCTACAAGAAATAATTTAACATCCCTTTTGTAGAAATTGAGATAGAAAATGACTAATAAATCATCATAATAAAATTTCATTATATTTAATATTATTATATATTATTTTATAATGTGATCCATAGATTTATTGAATAGGTAGAATAAATAAAATTTAATGTACTCATTTTAGATTTATACCTCTTAACTGAGAATCCCACTTTGTTTGAAATGTTAATCATTTAGTGGATGGTATTATGATTAAACTAAGATCTATATGATGGCGGAGAGATGTTATAATTGATTCGGGTAGTATGTTTCTTACCTACAAATCTCATGAAGTGTGAGGAAGGGAAGTGAGGCTATATCCTTTTATTATGGTGGGCGAATATAACTCAATTAGGATTTTTAGTAGATTAAAATATAATATTATCTCAATCATTCAAAAATATTTCAAATTAGATGAAAATTTAATATATGATGATATGGAACTGAAATAGATTTTGATAATAATATTTAGACAAAATATAAGTATTTATAACCATTATCTCTTTTGGTTGAACCATCTATAATCCCTTTTAGAAATTACTATAGTAATGAATTTCATTCTTACAAACAATTTATAATGATGAAGAATTGACCAAACCATATAATATAATATTAATTATTAAAATTAAAATTTTTATTTTGACTAATAGAATTATTTATATATAATTGTCATAAATTCATTTCATAAATATTTGACAAGACAGGATGAGAAATAGTTTCCCAAAAAAAGTGTTTTTCATTTTTAAAAATGTTTTTAAAATAAGAATATATTAAAGTCTAATGAAATTAACTGGTTTTTTAAATAAAATAATTTATTGAAATTTTAATATAAAATCAAAACAAAATGGGATTTCATAAACACTTCACTAATAGAGAATTGTTTTTGAAATCTGTTGTTTACCCTTCAATAAAATATTAATCATTTCACAATAAAATAAAAACTTCAAATTAAGATAATATTGAAATTGTGATTTAATAATTTATTTCTATTTTTCAAAGAAAATTTATAATAGTGTTTGAATTTAATTTTATTTTATACAAAAAAAAAGTAATCAAAATCATATTTGAATTAAATTTATTCTTGAAGCAGAAAATGAAATTATTCTCATTCCATTCAAAAATACACTAATTAAATGTATATTAATTCAGTAAATTAATTATATAAATTACTTATTTGACTTAAAATTTTTATAATAGTGATTAATTTAGACTATGTATATAAAAATAAATTTCACAAATAAAATTAGTTTAATGAAAAAATATATCTTTTACCTTCAAGTGATTTTATATTCATATCGAACTAACTAATTAATATACTCATAATTTCTGTGTAACATATATATTTATATGAAATGACTATTTTTCAATAAAAAAATGACACCCACATTTTTTATCTATATTATTAAAAAAATTAGAATGATTTTAAAATATTTTCAATGAATATTTTTATGTAATTCAATGTTTATATAATATATGGGGATTTGGAATTAAATAATTAATTTTTTTTCAATAATGTGTTTCACTTACTTATCTTATAAAATATTATTATTTGTATGTTTTGAATTGTAATTTCTGTTAATTTAAATGGATTATTTATTTATTATTTTTAAATATTTATCAAATATTAGTGCCTTTTCTTAATTGCTCAATGAAAAAACCATAACCACATAAATAAACCTATGAAGGGCAGGACAACCAAGAAATCCTCTATGAATTCTCGCATGGGCCCATGAGAATGTGAAAAAAATGGGAGGTACTACGAGCATAAGTTGGGACAAAGATAAATCACTACACATAGATATGGAGTGGCCCATGTCAAGTGTGTGTGAAGGTATCTGGGTCCCCACCTTGATAAGTGATTTTTAGCAGTATAAGACTCTTGATTTTATTTAAGAGATCACAGAGTGACTCAATGTTTCTGATGTTGGACTACATGTTATGGGTATTGTTCCTCACATAGATAAGCATTGTCATATCAATAATGATCGACTATCTAGTTCTTGTACACTCTCATTCCCCTAAAACCATCATGTTTCACTAGTCAACATCATCGCATTTTCCTCTGCATCATTAGAGAATCTCTATGGCTGATGACCACTAACCTGGAACTTGAGTGCTTCCTATAAACCAATATCTGGCAGCACCTTTGATATTTACCTAACCCTTATATGACCATCATGAGGGTATTATCCAAACACATCAATGGCCATATGATTCGGTGGGATTAATAAATATTTCAAAATCATCCAATTTTATGTCAACAACACCATACACCAGGCAAAATATAAGGATGCTTCTCCTATGTATTTCATCCTACACTCAATTTTCAAAAGTTGATTGGTTCGAGGTTTAAAACTTCAGGTGTTTTCCAAATAAACACCATGGTCTTTTATCTGTTTTTATTTTAATCATATATACATGATTACTTTAGAAAAATATTCCTTGAATAAATTAAAAAGGATGTCGAGGGATTCTCCCTAACTCTATAAATGTAGAAATAGTTTTTCACCTGGGATTTCCATTTCCATGTAGAAGAGAGGCCACGTGCTGGTCAGAAATAATATTCTTTTGTTTCATTTTGTTTTATATTATTTTTATTATTTATGTAAATATGAATTTTTTCCTTTCAATATATTGATTCATGATTTTTTCTTCAATATTTATTATCCCACATTATTTATCACTATTATTATTGTACTTATTCGTCCCATATTATTCTTCTATCCAATTATATTTTCTTAATTGTTTTTATTTTTGTTATATATCTCATTCCCATACTTTGTCATCATCATTATCCTTTATTATTTTATTTATCTTATTCTCATGATATCCAAAATAACCTCATTACCCTCTATAATGATGGGCTAACACAACACAAAGCATGGGGGTGTTATGTGGTGTGTTCAGAATTATGCTATTAAATTTAAATATATTATTTATGATTTTTATGATAATGGATCAATGGATTGGGTGTGCCGGTTTGAGTCAATAAAACTGAACTCAATCATAGATCTACTAATTAATTTTATTATTTTTTATCTATATAATAGATAAAACCTGTTTATATGGTGGATTCAAACTATTAAGTAGATGTAATAAAATATGATGGACTCAGGTACTGTAAGGCGTCATATTCTTAATTTAGGTGTTCAATAAACCTTGATTATAGAAAAGAATTTAATTTATATTTATAATAGGATTTTAAGAATCTATAATAAAAACAATTTGAGTTTAAGAGTGAAATTTCATAATTAATCTATCAAACTAAATTCATAAAATATTATGTATAATGATGGAACCCGTAACCTAAACCAAATAAGAAAAGATAAATTTTTTTCTAATCACATTTTGTCATACCATGTTAGATTAATTTTTCACTCTCTTCATTCATTTAAATTTTATTTCTTGCATATAATAAATGGAAAAAATAAAAAAATATATGTCTTATGTGAAATAGATATTATATATAATAAAATATTGAAACACCTGAAGTGTGGATAACCTAGTCAACCAAATAATACACAGGAAAAAAACATAGATTTTTTCTCCAAATCACCATGACAGGATTTCATAAAAACAAGATCCATTTCCTTGAATCCAACTATTAGTTTTATAAACATTTATATCTTTAAATTATATATAGTTTTTCATCATTTTCATTACCATATTTTTTAAAATATTTGACTCTCCATGGTCAATAGAATATAGTGTTTCATTATTTCAAAGGTAGATTAGTTGAGACTAAAGCCAATTTAAGAAGGTGGAGGAATTATAGGACATCATCCATGAACTGAAAGTGTATTTTGAACAACCTATAGTTAATGTATTATCTATATAACTAACTAAATGTTGGGTGTATTTCCTAATTTTGTTTCAATAAATACCAAATAAATATGAGTATACCTCCTTTTTCTACACAACAATTTTGTAGAAATTACCCTTGTGCAGTTACAGAAACATGTGGATAATAAGATCTCAAATATGAAATGCAACATCATAATGTCATGGTACAATAAATGTAATAAAAAATTAAATGGAAAACCAAGTACGTCGATGAAACCCTTGAGAAACCCAATCTAGAATAAGAAGATAAAAAATTAGTTATCTCTGATTATCGAAGTGAATAAAAGAATTTGATTCCATGGATAAGGATTAAACACAACCCTACCTGATGATGTATCTAATCCAAAATGTTCATGATGAGGTAGAGTGGATTCATGATGAGAGAGACATGCCTGATGAGCTATGTCTGGGATTTCTACATGATATGGATAAATTGTAGAATGACTTCGACATACAAAATAATCTCACCATTTTGTAAATATTATAAGATCAAGAACCACTTAATTTATTTCTATCCATTGATCATGAAAACACCCATGATTATTAATTTGATGAAAAGATAGAGTATCCCTAAAACCATTATCTATCCCTTGAGAATTTAATTCAATAAGAAATTACCACTGAAGAAGTGATTAAAGACAAAGCAATATAGGAAGATAATCTAATTTTTTACTCTTTATTTTTTTGAATTCATTCAATCTAATTTCATTATAAACTATAACTTCTTTGAAATTTCTAGATTCATATAATATTCTCTTTTTCCATGATGAAGATGAATAAATAACACATTCACCTACTGAGGAACACATGGTGCACCCTAAATTTGACGATCATTCCATTTTGGAAGCCCAAGAAGAAGTCTATTTAGAAAATCCTACGAAAATAAAAACTCATGATGATCACATGGAAGGGGATAATTTATATTTTTTTTCTAATGAAACTACCTTCTAACATTAAATTTTATCATTCAATACATGCCGCCAAAATTGAGAAATCACTATATAACCAAGACAAGGATTCATAAGTAGCGACCACGAAGGGGGATGATCTATACTTCACCCTACCCCCTCCATTAAAAAAATTATTATTTTTTAAGTGGTGGATATTTTATACACCATCCAAGGATTATATATCACTAAAAATGAAGAATAAAATGCTAAGAAAAGACACATGAGGGGGATGATGTCCCAGAATATCCCCCCAGCATCATACTACAAAAATAAACTAATACTAACCTATAGAGACTATAAAAATGTAGGGTTTTATTGGTGTATCACACAAAGATCTATCATTAATTCAATACTAAAAATTTGGATTGATTAATTAAATAGGTTTCTCTTTCATCCCCTCTTACTCGGCCATTTTGGTCTTTAATTAAATGATCATTTTGATAAATTGTGAGATTTAATTTTGTTGGAAATGATGGAATAAAGATTATACCAAATATTTGAGCCATGTTTCTAAATATTCATAAGTTAAAGGATTTAAATTTTAATGCTTATATTTTACCTTCTTCACATTGTTGTATTAAAAAAATATTTTTAGCATTCAATAGGAATTTACTTTTTATTTTTTGATTCATTTCATTACATGAATTATCCAAGAGACTTGAGTTCCTTAAGAACTCTATGTTTACATTATTTAGATTTTAATAATAATAATATTTAATGAGTAAGGAGGATAATTTATTTATCAGATTAATTCATTTATTTTGAAATGATGACTCATGATTTAAAGGAATTAGTTGATTCATGAAAATGATATTTACCAATAAATTTTTTATACAATGAATTTATATAATTCATGTTAATTTGATTGTTATTTCTAAAAATACATTGATTTATTTTCCAATATTATATTTCTATTACCTATAATTTTTATAGACATAATATTTCCTATTTTATCTTGAACATTTTACTTGATTGATCTTGGGGCATGGAACCTACAAGAACGTGCATTGAAACATGTTATAGATGATAATTTTAAACAAAACATTTACTATTATTGAATAATATTTTAAACTACCATTATAATTCCAACCACCATTAAAAAAATACATTTTACCCTATAGAGAAAATGAATGAAGTTGTTAGGGATGAGCCACATTAAATGTATATTTTATACATTTATACCCTACTCATATTATTTGAATTTTATTTTATAGTTTCATTTTGGGTGTTAGTAATTTCATGGGAAATGGAATTAAATTCATTGTAAAGAAATTATGGGTTCTTAATTGTGGGTGTTGAGAAAGTTTTTTCATTCAATCATTACGCTTTGTTGTTTTCCCATCCTTAATAAATAAAAATGAAAAAATAGAGAATAACAAGGGGTTTTATTTTAATAATAAAAATTCACTATTATAAGACAGATGATTTTTATTGTTTAGGGTTAGCTGGTAGTGTGATATTCACTCTAATCAGGATATTCAGAAAACAAAAATATTATTAAAAATTTCATTGAAAAAGAATAAAAGTATAGAAAATTTAAGAAGGTTCCCATCATTATTTATTGTTCTCTGATAGTACATTGAAATCGGGAACTAGAAGTTGTCACAATTTAATTGGGGAATTGCAAGGATACTTTACATTTTATATAATTCATAATATTTAGAAATTAACCTCCACTTGGAGATTTAGTTTCTCAAAATGAGTTCCTACCATATTTAATACATGGAATCATTATAATATTAATTTAAATTTACTCGTGACTTTATGTGTCTTTTTTTCATTACAATGTGAAAATTTTAGTTTCATTATATACTTATTGTTAAAGAGCATGTTCCCCTGATATGTGGAAAATTCTACATGAATTAAATCACTTAGTGATGAGATTAATGTTTCAAGAGAGGTATATAATGAATATTCATAATGAATATTAATGAGTTTAGATGCTTGAATGAACGAGAGGATAAGTTCCATTATATTTTCAAATGGAAAGAAGTAAAATACCTATGTTGATTATTTCTTAAAAAATTGAGAAATTTAATTGATATTCTATGTGAAATTTAAATATTTATTTAAAAATTTATAATTGTGTTTGTTAGTTTTTGAGTTTTTAATTATTGTAATAGGGGTGGTCTCTAAATTCCATGTTGAGAATTATTTATATATGATAATCATGGTTTATGTGGTAGGGAATTTGACATGCTGATTTTTATGTATTTTTTAAGAAATTTTCATTGACTTTATTTCACACTAAATTAATAATTCCATGTATTTACTTTTTTTAATAATATATTGGGATTTTAAATTAAATTATAATAATTAATATAAATATTTGTATCCAATAGAATTTCTTAATAAATATTTTTTTGCAATATATTAAATGTAATTTTATGTATGTGATTTCAATTTTCTAAGATTTAATATTTTGGTGTTTGTAAAAAATTATGTTAAGCTTTATAAATACCTCGAACAGTGTCCCAAGGCCACATAACCTAACCTCTTAAGGTATGATCATCAAATAATTTAACTATGAGAACCATCAAGGGCTAGTATGAAAGCGGAAGACAAATGAGGTACGTCATGCATGGGTTTGGATGAATACCACTCAGGCCATGTGGGTGTGGTGTTTCCCTTGTTGAGTGATTATTTGATTGTATATGGTTTCCCACCATAGTTTAGGTTTCTAAGTAGATGAGTCCACTCAATATTATTTAATTACTTATAGAGAACCTTCAAAATTATTATGTGGGATTGTTGGTTATCAGTTATGTTCATCACTTATGGAAACTGCATCATCCCACATTTTCTCCATTGCTTCATGATTAGAAACATTGGTGCAACTAATAAATATCTTACCACTACACAATGTTTCAGCATCTATCTATGCATCTATATAGAAACATCATGGATGATTCCCATGAAGATATATATTGAGACCTTTACCCATGTCAATTTCTTTTACCTCCATTTATCAATCTTGGACCATCATATGACCACCATGAAGGATTCATCTATCCCCTATGATGGCCATATAACTCAGAAGGATTAATGACGATCACCACTACCTCCACTTCCATGTCATAACCACTATTTAGCATGCACGATACAATGATGTTTCCACATGGATTTTTGTCTATTTTCAAATTTCAAAACTCGATTATTTCATTTTTTCAAACCTCATATGATTCCAAAATAAATTACATAGTTCTCATGGATGTGTTTTTTTATTTAAAGTAATACATGAGGATTTGAAAAAAAATATTTCTTGACTGATGGAAAGAGGAGGTTGAAGTCTTTCCCCTGGTTTTATAAATGAAGAAAAATTTGTTACACCCTTGACATCCACCACCATGAATAGGGGAGGCCACTTATTGGCCAGACGAAAGCTACATATGCTTCATTTTATTTCTTTACGTTTTAATATTTATATAGTTTTGAATTATTTTCTTTTAATAAATTTATTCATTCATTTTTCTTCACGTTCTTTTATCCATCCTTCTCAATTATTATTATTATTATTATTCTAATTCTCTTCTTTCAGTCCATATTTTTTATTTAATTTAATTTAATTTAATTTTGTTTTTATTCCTTCATTCCTACATTCTAATTCTCCCTCAACTTTATGCATCCTTTTATTTTATTTTTCTTCATCTCACCCATTCTAAAATGAATTATTACACTAAATGATAAATGGCTAACTCGAGGCTTGTTTATAGGGAGGTAAGTGGTACTTTTTGAATTTTGCATTTAAATATAAATATTTCATTGGAGTTTGTGGTGGAAATTGAGTATTTTATAGAAGTGAAAAAATTTAAATTGAAAACCGAACTGAAAAAACATCAACTATTGAATATTAAGATTTTACCTCCCTTATAATAGACAATTAATGTATTATGAACTAGTTGATCCATTCAATGGAGGAAATAAAATATGATGGAGCCGAGTTACATCAACCTAGATTATAGAAGGAGGTTTGATTTAGTTTTCAAATAAGTCTTCAATATTTCAAAATTATTAAATAAAATAATATTATTTTAAGTGTTATATTTCATAATTAAACTATCAATGTAAATGCAATCAATAAAAAGAAAAACAATGGAACCCATAAAAAATAACCATGTTCTTTCTTTACAAAACAAATTATTTCACTACCTATTAGTTTAATTTTTACACTCTCTTATTTTAATTAAATTTCATTTCATTCATATAAAATATATAAAAAAAAACAAGTATAACTAGTTGAATTATATTTTCAATATGAATAAACAGTGAAAATCCACATGTGAGTAAACCATGGACAACCAGTGTTCCCCACTAGGATGAATGTAAAAAAATAATTTTTTTCCATGCCTCATTATAGGCATGCTTCACCATATATAAGTAAAATCCATTTTAAATTCTTATATTATGAAATAAATAATTCAATATCATTTATTCGTTTACTCAAATCACATTATATATATTGTATCTCAAATTCTTTACCTTGTTTCCATAATTCTAGCTGGGGTTACAATCATTTAAGAGAATAATGTGGATAATGATTTTATATTTTTGTTATTTATCTATATATTTTAATTCAATCCACTATTAAATTTCTTCATGATGTTTCATTTTTTATACTCTTAATTTATTTCTATTTATTGTTTTGTTTTGTTTAAATAAAAATATCCTGGTTCATAATAGTTTTATGATTCATTTATAATAATCTACTAACATAATATTCATATAAAATAGAAATAAATATAAAAATAATGGATTCATACATTCTCCCCAACCTAAATATAATTCACCATCATAATTTTTATCCAATTAATCAACAGTTCATCATATTAAAGAATTTTTGTTGAAAAACAACAATGGGAAAAGGAATAATAATACATAAATTTAATAGTAAATGAGGGAGAAATATTACATAAAATAACACATAGTCCGGTTTCTATATATAGTGAATATTTTGGGGAAGTTAAAATATTATTATGGAGGGGAAAGATATTATAAAAATAATAAAAGAGAATAATAGAGAATAGGGTCATAAAAAATTTAACCACCACATAACTAAAAATATACCCAAGTTTAAGATGAAAATATATTAATTAGAAATGAAGCTGTAGAATTATATTTTTGTTCAATATCATTTTTCTACAATTATGGTATATTTTTACTATCATGATACAAAAAATGATGACATTTACCTTATTTTAATCCTTTAAAATAAAAAAATTCATCATTTTATTATACTTCGATTAAACCCTACTTCTATATAATATGATACTCTAAAAAATTTGAGTTTTCAAGATGATTTTTTCATGTTTTATTTTTTAAAAGTTACTTTTAATAGATCAAGATATCAAAAAAATATCATGTTAGTCCATATATAATTATAAATAATAATTATAACAACAATGATTTTTCTTACATTACTATTACTTCATTTTAAGGATTAAAAATATTAAAGTGTTATGGAATAGGGATCTATAGGATTAGCATAATAGGGAAATAAGGACAATAAAAAAATTAATATAATAAAAATATATATATTTAATTCATTATTCTCAAGATTCTTAGTGGCACCCATATTCTCGTTAGTATAAGTCATCACCTGCAGACATACCTGAAATAGTGGGGTGAGCTAAAAGAGTAGTAAAAGGATCTTTAAGATCTTTAATGAATATAACATGGGGTGAAAATTATCATCACCATCATAACATAAGCATATTATCACCATCATAATCATTAGACAAAGCATTATATATAGGCATGTAATGTGGAAATACATAATAAATAAAATGTCATGTCATAGAGGTAAAATAACACAAATAGTTGTGAATAATGATAGCTACATGTTCATGCATAACATATGTTCATAATCATAACATAAAAATTGTGAAAAAATATAGAATCATGTTCTTTAATATTTCACCTTATATCATGAGAAACATCGAATTACACAATGAATTAAAAAACTATATAATTTTAGGTGCACTAGACTCATCATGAAATTTATATAAACATTCATTCCACATAAAAAAAATAAAAAACCTTTCCATTATGAAACCCATCAAAAAGGAAATGTGTATCATTAGAATTTAATAATTCAAAAATTCCTGCACAAAAATTGGTATCCCAAAATAAAAATGGAATATAATTCATTTTATAAGATTCTTTAATATTTTTTGAAGAAGAAACCATCTCATGAGAAGTAACATATTTATTTTTTGAAAGATGCGCTCTTTTTTAAATTTGTAATGTTTGTTATAAAATAATATTTGAAACATGTATACCCCATAAGGGAAAATAAAAGGGAAATGAAAATAAATTTTTGGAATATAAGAATAAAATACACAATAAATTTTGGCATGAAAGGGGAATAACTCAATGAAAAAGTATATGTTTCGAGAATCCCCTTACCGTAAGTCTGAATGCTTTATTCACATTAATACATGGTATATTCCAAATAGAATTATTAAAAAAATAATCTATAACCCCTTATACTTTTTTTATTTATTATAATATTATAATGTTCATTTTTTCAATTATGATGAGTTATATAGTTCAATTACACCATTCATGATTGTTGGTTTTCTTGGTTTTCATGAATAATTTACTTGTATATATGTATATAAGATCATTTTAAAGGAGGAATATTTTATAGAATTGCAATTATATGTTATTAATTAAATTATTTAATATTAAATGTTCTTATATACTAGTATTATATATGGTATGGTCATAAATCAATAGATAAAACATTAATGACAATAATTTAAATTAATTTGGTAGCTTTTTGATCATCATGAACTAGTTTCATTTTAATATTTCTTATTATGTATATATGATATATACATAACATAAAAATGAGTATAACATAAATTTTAAAATCTATAAAAATTAGCATAATGGTTTTATGACCTGACTTGATGGTTGAAAAATAAAATGAAATCATTTTGTCCTCGAAGCCAATAAATTATCACCTCACGGATGATGATTTCGTTTTTCTAATAAAAGGGGAAGAAGAATGGGTATTTATTTGGGATTATATCATTAAAATAAATATATTAAATTATATTAATGATAATGGAGTTATCATGAAAATTTTATAAAGCTAGGTGATTAGATAATATGAAATGAAAAGAAATTGAAAAAAAATTAAAAGAAAATGAAAGATGATTTTTACCACTTTAATTATCCTCCATCAGAACCTCCTTAGGTAAAATGGATAATGTATTTGGGTGATACAAAATTATATTGGATGGGAGAAGGAGAATCAAAAAAGTATTGTGTTGAAACTAGAAAAGAATCAAGGAATTGTAGTTTTGTTCTGAATTGGTGATGAGCGGTGGTGTTTATAGGGGAGGTGGGGGTTTTATATTTTTTTATTGATTAGTTTATTATTTTGTCTAAATACAATTAATAGTTTTAACCTTCTAACAAAATATAATAAAATATTTAAGGAGTGTTTTATATTTTGGGATTATATAAACCATAAGAAAACTATTACTCAATAATTGATAAGTTTTTTAAATATCATAAATTGATGTATTTCAATATTCCTAAAAAATTCAACTATTTGTGAAAAATCCCAAAAATCTACTATAACAATTTTTCAACATAATGAATAAAATAATTAACCCCATTTTATAAAAATAATTTTCTAAATACAAGAAACATAATTTTTAATTAAATATAGCATTTACATGGAACAAAATGATTTTAAAATTATATCTAATTTTTAAAATGGCTCAAAATTTAAATAAGGTATTATAAAATAATATTATAATAATAAGATAAAAAAATATTAATTTGTTAATATATTCTATGAAATTAATTTTTTTAAATTATATTATTCATTATAAAATTGAAAATAAACATTTTTGTCTATATAAAGACCAACACTTGAGTAATATGTTTTAAAACATTTTTCTTACTTATATTATCATATGTTATATCATATTATCATTTATTAAATACCTAAATTCTATTTACACTTTTATAAATTATATTTTTGTTATATTGTCTAGATTATAATTCATAATTGTCATATTACTATTCCAAATGTCATGTAATTATTCCATTCGTATATAATTATAGTCATCTAGAAATACATCTTATTTCATTAATTAATCATTTTAAAAGTTTATATTGTTTTCCATATGTGATTTTATGTGCTTTAAACTATATGGAATAATTATATGAAGTGTCTTCCCATTGATAAAATTATAGGTTGTTATGTTCTTCTCCCTTATGATATTTATTCTTAAAATTTCATTTTACATACTATGGTGAAAACAATTGATTTTACTTCCCCATCATATATTCCTCAATATCCCATGTTTCCTATTCATACTTTTAGTTTATTTATAGTACTCTGACTAGGTGAGTATTATTTTTATGTAGAACATTATCTCTATGGTCCAAGATCTTTAACAGTTACTCATTATAGGAGAGATCATTTTACATTGGTACCACCTTTGGATTCATTACATGTGACAGATCTTGTTTGTACTTCTTGAATACAGATACATAGAATACATTATATATTTTAGACATGGTTGGTGGAAGTGCTGTTCTATAGGCAAGAGCTCCGACATGATCAATAATCTGGAAGTGGATGATGTACCTGTGACTTAAATTTAATTTCTTCCCAAACCTCATGATCCTTTTCCAAGGAGAGAATTCTATGTCTCCAACCTTAAACTATAGGTGTTGTTGAATTTTTTCTACAAATATCTTTCAGCAACTTGGTCTACCCTGATGTTTTGCTGAATGTTTTTCACAATCTCTTCAATTTCTTCATCATTTTTAGGTCCAACCTAAATAAATTCACCAACTTTATCCCAACATGGTGATGTTATTTATATTTTACTATATTGGGCATCATAAAAAGCCATTTTGATTATCGAGTGAAAATTATTGTTTGAAGAGAACTCAAGTAGAAGCAAACATTTGTCAGATCCTCCATTTAAGTACATATAATATGCTCTTAACATGTATTGTTGTGTCTAAATAGAACATTCCATTTAGCCAAATTTTTGAGGATGATATGTCAGAATGAAGCTATTATCATTTCTTAGATCATGTTAGACCCTTTTCGTAAACATGGAGGAGATTCTTGCATCTTGATCAGATATAATCGGCAATGTTACATCAAAAACACTACCACTACATAGATGTATATCTGTTCATGTTTATACTATGAGGATTCCTCTCAAACTGTGACAATGTTCTCTATCATTGTAATAATATCCACAAAAATACATTTATAATTTTGTCATCTACATGTATCTAGATGTATGGTGACAATGTCTGTAGTGATGATCTCTCATTTCCATTTTGGTATTGGAAATGGTTGCATCATCCCCTTAAACTTTTTCCTTTTATCATTCACGTAATGACATACTATGAACTTTGATGTATATTCACCAATAACATAATTCATATTGTGAAACTAACTGTTCTCCCAAAGATCATGATACAAATTTCTGATCCCTATACTAATAAGGAAGTTTGAGTTATTCACGTTATTTAAATGTCCATTATTTATCTCTAGATTTGATTTTGCATATAGTTTTGACTCAAATATAATTACTTTTTCCTTATCCATTTTAAACTCTATGGATTTCCAATTGGGGATATATTCCACCTTTTTCAAAATTTCCATAACATTTCATAGAGAATCCTTTATTTTATCCACAAGGGATGGTTGATAAATCATTTGGGAAAGAATTGATGATGTTCTGTTATTAATGATTCCAATATCCAACCATTGTAGGTCTAAAAATATTGGATCCTTCTCAATTATAATCATTGATTAATATTTACGATTTTCCTACATTGAGAAACCACCACAAAATTTCCATTACCAGGATGTTTGTTGATTAAGCATTTGTAATCCTTGATGTTATTTAACTATATTTTATTGTTCATATGTATAAAATTATATGAGAATATGTATTTGACGTTATTTTGAGCAATATATATCTCACAATTCTACCAATAGAGATAATGCTACCGGACTTTCAATGTGAATATCATATACACAAACACTAGATCATGTGTATGATAGTTTTTATAATAAATTTTCAACTACCTTAATGCATAGTCTATCAATTTATCATTCTAAATCAATGCACTGCATAATCTTTTCATTGAGTCATCTTTTATACCTCAAAGAGATCCCCACTTATCATATGTTTGAGTACTAGCGTAGTGATAAGCCTATTTTTCAACTATTTGAATTATTCTTCCAATTCACTGGTCCAAAAAACATTTATACCTTCTAATTATCTTGGTTAGTTGTTTTGAAAATCATGATATATTATTCACAAATTTCCTATAATACCTAGGAAAACCCAAAAAACTATAAATCCCAATTATAGATGATGTCCTGGGCTACTCCTCAATTTCCATTATCATGGAATGATCAAAAGATATTCCATTATTGGTGGTAGAATTATCCAATCATGATTCTTCTTCCATGCAAAAAATAACATCTACTGTAGTTTTCATATTGATTCACTCATTACAAGGTCATTAATATAGTATTCAGACGATTCTCATGTTACCCCTTTCTATTTGAGTATATGATAATATCATCAATAAGTAGTACAACAAATATTTCAAGGTAATATATAAATACTCTATTCATTAGGTTCATGTATATTGATGGGGCGTTAGTGAGTCCAAAAGGAATCACTATAAACTCATATTTTTCATACATCATTTGAATGGTGGTCTTGGGAACATATTCCTTCCATACCATTAATTAGTGATATCATAACCGAAGATTCAGTTTAGAGAAATACATGGCCACACATAGTTGATCAAATATGTCTTCTATCTATGGAAGTGTTATTTTTTACTTTCAAATTTTTTTGATATCATTATATTCAATACAGAGGCACATTGATCTAAAATTATTCTTGACTAAGAGGAATAGTGCACCCCATGGCAATGAACTATGGCATATAAAACATTTATCTAGATTTTCAGGAAACAACCTTTTCATTTCTTCCAACACAATGGAAACCAATATATAAAGTGACATTGATATAAGATGATATCTAAGTGTATGTTTAATTGAGATCTCAAACTATCAGTCATGAGGAAGACCATGGAACTCTTGATGGAACACATCTACATACTCCCCCAAAATGGGAATGCCCTCGAGCATGATTCTCTACTTTTTATCATTCATTTGAGATAGATATTCTAGATTAAGTAGAAATAATATCCACAATTGCGGTGAAATAGATGTTGTATATTCATCCTTGTCCTTACACTTATATAGAATTGTAGGATTCTATAGGTTATGATGTGTGATCACCCTTTCTTGATATCTTATGTAAGATTTTTATAAATATAGTTAATCCATTCCTAATAAAGCATCATACTATACAAAAATAAGTATGGAAAGATTTCCCTAGAGCATCAGTCAACAAAAATTAACTACTGAGTAGTTTTATAAATTTTCTATAATAATTTCCCCATATTCTATTCTCACAAATAACTCACCTTCTATATTTTGAGGTGGTGTTCAAATTGTTCTTATAAGCTTGAATGATATTAAGCAATTCATAGACCCAAAATCAAATAGCACGTTTGCTATTTTAGAATGAATAACCAGCATACATTTCACCACATCATTTTTATCTCCCTCTAAATAGTAGTGATGGAATAATATTTCCCTTTGTCATTTCAATTTGGTGGCTTCTTATAAACAATTCCATTGAGGGATTAATGTTTATTGCACTGGTTTTCATAGTTCCCTTGCCCTAGAAAGTTGAAACAATCAACCATATGTGGTTCTCTACATTCTTCCACAAGATTTTCTATCATATTTATGTCTCCTAGACATTCATGATCATGGACTCCTTCCCTCCCTCACATAAATCATTTTCCTATCTATTTGAAACAATTATCATTGAAATTCTTCACACATTTTTTACATATTCTTAGTTGAGTATTATTTAACTATTTTTCAATATATCCCCTAAATATAAACTCCATCTTTCATTTCTTTTCACCATGTACCTGGTAGAATTTTCTAAATTACATCTCCACTATGAGATCACATCAAACATATTCTTCATAATACCCATAGTCTAGAATTTCTAGGGACATTGAAAGGTGTGGCTTCCATATTATAAAGAATATATCAATTTTTCTATCACTGTTTATAACAAATCCTATGATGTACCTTTCAATAAAATTGAAATATTCTTCATATGAGGTGTTATTTTCAACATCCTTTTTCATTAGCTATAATAATTATCCCTCCATATTCATAAGAAGAGTGTGAGGGAAATAATTTCTGATACATTTTTTCTTGATTCCTTCCCACTCCATCTATTCAATTTCATCATTTTTCTTATTGTTTTTAATCAATTTCCACCATTGATCAACCACTCTATCTAAATGACAAATGGCTAGAGTTAACTTCTCCATCTTAGAAAATATAATTACAAAAACAGGCTTCTATATTTATTTAACTAACTATTCGGCGTATGTAGATCAGAATATACTCATAATACCAATGGTTATTTACCAAAAAGAATAGATATCCAGTTTATCCATTTTAGGTGAAGGAGGGTGTTTCAAATTATTTAGGTTATCATTCATACATTGAGATAGATCATTAAGAATCACCATTAATTTTGAAACCCACCTCCCAAGGCATTGGGGATGTCAATCATGAAATCCTTTCATTGTCACTTGCATAGTTTGTTTTCCTGGATTCTCCTAGGTATCACTATTTATTAAAATGGAAAAGGATTTAGTAAAACATATGTTAACAATTCATGGAAAAATAATTTATCCATTTATTAAATTAAATCTAAATATATATCTTCTCAGATCCTTATGTATATCATTTTTATTAAAAAAAATATTGGAATATTATATTTACGTAGTCTCATACTAAGGATTTTCAATATTGTTATCTAATGATAAATCAAAAATTAACAAAACCATTCTCTGATACCCACTATAAAAACCATTATTTTTCTAATATTACTATTACATCATTAAAATGATTAAAAGTATAAATAATTACACAACCAAGATCCAAGGTTTGAGAATGATGGTAAAATATGGATCATAAATAAATTTATCATGAAAACAACAATATTTATTTAATTCAATTTTCTTAGGATTATTTGTGTCCCACATTTTTCCCCAATAATAGTAATCTAAAATGAATATACATCAATGAATGGGGGGGATAAAAAACTCTACTATGAGGATAGATAATAAAATGAATCAATATAACATGTGGTGAAAATAAAAGTCATCATCATAACATTATAATATAATTATATCATAATCATTATATGAAGAATTAGATAAATGAATTGAATGTGGGAATTCATAAAAATGAATCATCATGTCATTGTGGTCAAATACCACACATAGTTGGGAAAAACTTTGCATTGTAACACCCCGCCCCAACCTCATTGGCTTGAGGAGGCAGTGAAGGTTACTTGGCCTTAAGTGATGTTCCCAGGGTGCCAAAGGCTAGCAATTAATGCCGAGGGATTATAGAACAAATTAGTGAATGATTTTCCCTTAAGATGAAATCAACCACAATATAATGCACGTCAAAAACACCCAGACATGTATTCTTAAAGACAACCATGTTTTTCCACAAAACAAACCAAAACCAATACAACTAGACATGTCTACCAACATCAAAGTGCAAATAGAAAACTAAATAGCAAACACCATGAGCCATGACACCAACACAGCTCCATACAATGCTCCTTGCTCCCAGATCCACCAAGAGGTTACAACGTTCCACTGAAGGAGGGTGATGCCTTACTTGTTCCCATGTCATGGAACACGACATCTGAAAAGACACCAACTTTCCAAAGTAGGGGGTGAGTACTAAAACTCGGTATGATTCCTCAAATGACTTTCTTACAAACGCCACTAGGATAAAACCGTTAGCACATTTATATAAAACCACTTATATAAATTAAATCACAAGTGAAACCATTATCATAATCCAAACAAGCCATTACCAAGTCATCACACCAAAACCAAGCAACCAAGGGAAATCAGATCAAATAGCCACACCCATTCCAAAATTTACACATTAGCACAACAATTCCATCTTTCAAAGCAATATAAAACAAAACAACCAAAACGACGAGACTTCCAACCAACCCGTTCACCCATTCACACCAAAACAATCAAGGCAGTGGTCCTTCCGCCCAACCCGTTCACCCATTCACTACTAGCGGTACATCCTGACCACTAATCATATGGTGGTTCTTCCAACCACTATCCATCCCCTTTTTATAGTGAGACTTCCCGCAAACTTCTATACAACATTTCAATGAAAACAAACCAAGGACAAGCCCTCCAAGGTCATAAAAACATACGATCAACCAATTCTATTGCATATTAATCCACTTCAATAAATCACCCATTTATTGAAAACCATTTTCCATGCCAAACAATATTTCAATAAAACAACCATTTTTTTGAAAACCCTTTCCATCAATCAATTTTTCAAATCAACCATATCACCAATTTTTAAAATCGTCATTTTAAAATCCCCAAGAATAAAATTACAGCATAGAACACCCTTTTTACCCAAAATCCCCAAAATATCATCCAAGGGATTTCTATCCAATTTCTCTTGGCAGTTCACAATTTATTTTCAGAACAATAATTAATTATAACAATAAACCACTACTTCTAACCAAGTGGAGTCAATAAAGATGGCACCTACCTTTAGGGTTCCTGAGAAATCGGCCCTCAAGTAATCGCACCTCCAATCCGGTGAATGCACCACTGAAACCTCTCTAGATCCCCTTCCCTAACCATCACAAGACATAAATTACACATCCAAGGAAACCACAACACTATATCTACAAAAAAAGTGTAGATGTAGAAAACCATGAAAAAGAGGGATGCAGATCTAGAGGAAAACACAATAAAAACAAGAGGAGAGACTTAACCGGGATAAAACCCCTTGAAACCGCCTTGAAAACCCTTTGAAATGGTTCCTAATCAACTGGGAGAGCACCCTTAACCCCAGAGAACACAAAATACCAAGCGATTATTTAGTGGGAGAAATATTGGAGAGAAATGAGGCAATCCTGAATGTGCTCAGATTTTAAAACCCTATTTTTAAGTAGCATCATGGTTTGCCCACACGGTTTGGAAAATCCTGTGCTAACCGTGCGCATGCTACTACCTCAGGAGAAGGGGTCCTCATGATTCCCTCGCATAGTTTGAAAAACTGTGTGTAGGCTGCACGAATACTATTGTCTCCCTTTCACGTTTTCCTGGAGAATCCACACAGTTTTCACTAACCGTGCTCAAACCATGAAACCCTTTAAAATCCTCCAAACTCATCCAAAAACAGTCCAAACTCTCCCACCCTCCTCCAAACTCAACCCATGCACTTTAAACACATACAAATGAATAAAAAAGGCCACATACCTCAAACCAGGGGTACTATATTCTCCCCCCAATTGGACTATCTATCATCGGAAAGTAATGAACCTGCCCTTTGCCAAAAGATCTCTGGCCACTGCTCGACCATTTCTTTCTCCCACTCCCATGTCTCCTCTTGAATCTGACCATGCTGCCACAAAACACGAAATAAACCAATGATTTTACCCTACAAGGCTTTCTCATGCCTATCTACAAACCACAATAGCACATCCACCAACGAAGCATCCGGTTCTAGCTCAACATTATCCCATAGAATCACATGGTAACGATTTGGCTGATACTTTTTCAACGGTGACACATGAAACACAATGTGCACCGCACTGATCCTAGGTGGAAAATCCAAACGATAAGAAACCTCACCAACCCACTCAAAAATCTAAAAAGGACCAATATACCTCGGGGAAAATTTTCCCTGCTTCCCGAACTGATGATGTCCCAACCTTGGAGAGATCCTCAAGAACACAAGATCACTCACCTCAAACGACAAAGGCCATGGACGATGATCCGCATTCGATTTCTGACAACTCTGTGTCATCCCCATTCTCTTCCTGATCAACTTGATCTTCTTTGTCATCTCCTAGACATGGCTCGGTCCAACCATCGAGGAATCACTGGTTTCCACCCAACATAATGGAGAACAACATGGCCTCCCATACAACGCTTCGAAGGGATCCATCTTTAGGGATTACAGATAACTCTTATTGTACGAGAACTCAACCTACGACAAGTGCCCCTCTCATGAGCCACCAAAATCCATCACACAAGATCGTAACATATCCTCTAGAGTTTGTATTGTCCTCTTAGATTGACTATCCACCTGAGGGTGATATGCCGTACACATCGTCAACTATGTCTCTAGGGCTTGCTACAAGGATTTCCAGAAACAAGATTTAAATCTCAGATCTTTGTCTGAAATAATCGAAACTAGAACACCATGCCTCTTTACCACCTCCCAAATATAGATTTTGGACAAATCCTCCATAGTATGAGATTCACAAATTGGGATGAAATGGGCCGACCTCGTTAGCCGATCCACTATCACACAGATGGAATCGTGCTTTTTGAACATTCTTGGGAGACCTGTGTCAAAATCCATTACTATCTGCTCCATCTTCCAAATAAATATTGGTAAAGACTGCAACATTCCTGTTGGCCTATGATGCTCTGCCTTGACCTTCTGACAAGTCAAGCATCTTGAAACAAACTCAGCCACACTTATTTTCATACCAGCCCACAAGAACTGCGCTTTCAACACTTTATACATATTTGGTATTCCATGATGAACAACCAACCTGGAATGACGATATACCATGGGAAGTTCTTCATGAAAAGAAACTGGTATAACTATCCTATTCTGAAAACATAAAACTGAATCTCTATTCGGTTTCCAACCATCAATGGTCTCCCCACCATTTTGTCTTGACCCCACGGTTACACACTCAGAATCAGATACATGTGACTTTCAATCCAGGCCAACCAAGTCAGATATCATCAAAACCGGAAATAAGACCGCTCTATCGCCCTTGTCCTCACATTCCAACCGTATATCAGCTATAACCGACATAAACTTCCACTGGTCTGAATCCTGTTTCACCACCTGAGCATATGATTTTATACTAAATTCATCCTCCAATTAATTTCTCGTACCCGGTGTGTACATAAAGTCAAAATCAAACATCTGAAGATATTCCATCCATCTCCTTTGACTCAAGTTCAAATCCCTTTGTGAGAAAATGTGTTTCAAGCTGTTATGATCTGTATATACTATGAATTTCTCACCGAAGAGATAATGACACCACACTTTCAAAGAATAGACCACTACTGCCAACTCCAAATCATGAGTAGGGTAGTTCTTCTCATGCACTCTCAACTACCATGAGACATATGAAACCACATGATTCTCTTACATGAGAATTCATCCCAACCCTGATCCCGATGCATCACAATACACCACATACCCTTTTCCTGGTTCTGGAAAAACCAAGATTGGTTCTGATTTAAGACGACCCTTTAGCTCTTTGAAACACTGCTGACACTGTTCATTCTACTGGAACAGAACAGTTTTTCTTGTCAAAGCTATCATCGACGAAGCCAAACATGAAAAATCACGAACAAAACGCCGATATACCCAGCCAGACCATGAAAAATCCGTATCAAAAACACATTATTTGGAAGTTTCCATGAGATAACGACCTCTATATTTTCTGGATCCACTGAGACACTGATTTTTGAAATCACATGGCCAAGAAAACAAACTTCACGTATCCAAAAGCCACACTTTGACAATTTGGTATACAATTGATGATCCCTCAAGATCCCCAGCATTGTCGCCATGTGCTACTCATCTTCCACCATTTTCATTGAGTACACCAGAATATCATCTACAAACACCACCAGAAATGAATCCAGATATCTTTGAAATATCTGATTCATCAATGCCATGAACACCATAGGTGCATTTGTTAGACCAAATGATATAACTACATATTCATAATGGCCATAACTATATTTGAAATCTGTTTTATAAATATCCACCTTCCTCATCCGCAATTGATGGTATCCCAACCTTAGGTAGATCTTGGATTACCATTGGTCTCCCCTTAAATGGTCGAAAAAATCATAAATTCATAGATGTGGATATCTATTCTTTATCGTAACTTGGTTAAGTCAACAATAATTTACACATATACTCAATGTTTCATCCGCCTTTTTCACAAACAACACCGGCGATGCCCACAGAGATGTGCTAGGCCAGATAATTTTTTTTTTCGAACTCTTCCAACTGGATTTTCAATTCCCAAAATTCAGCTGGTGCCATCCAATAAGACAGAAGTGAGATAAGACTAGTCCCCGGAAGGAGATCAATCGTAAACTCCACTTCTCTTATGGGAGGTAACACGGAGAACTCTTTAGGAAAAACAACCATGAACTGATGTACCACTGTCGAAAGAACACTCTACTCAACACCCTATATCGATTAAAATGATGAAGCCTCCAATTGATATGATAACGTACCCACTGCTGGTGCCAAGAAACCCATTGCACCCTGCCTTTCAGGCTTGTCTCCTCTAAAGAGATGTCTAACGCCATCGTGTGTCGTAAAAGCCATTTTTCGCGCATCACAATTGATCTGGGCCTTAAACACCACCAACCAATCCATTCCCAGGATTACATCATATCAATCCATATCAAGCATTGAGAAATTCAACAATATCTCAACCTCTCCCACAATAATACAACATTCTCTACAGAAGAAGGCTTGATAGTCTCTTGGACCCAAAGGATTTTGTAGTTTCAAATCCAAGGGAATCATTTCTACCCTTAATCCCAGCAAATCAACCACACGTACAACAATAAAAGAGTGTGAAGCGCTCATATCAAATAACACTTGCATCAAGGTAGAATTTAAAATAATAGTACCTCGCACCGTTGATGGTCCCGACTAATCATCCACCACAACCTGCTCACCCCTGAACACAGGTTGCCTACCACACTCTGCTCTTTATTACACTACTATGGAATCGTGGTATTCTGAGAATCACCATGACCAACATTTCTCTACTGAAGAGGGATGTGATTCTGTCACCGTCCCATCGAAGTATACGACGTCTTCGATCCCTGAGGAGTGTCACACTCACCCAACCTTGGAGAATTATGACAATAATGCTGCAGATGCCCCATCTTCTTACAATTATGACATGCTCGATGTTTCTCTATACAATCTCGGTTGTTGTGGCTTGTCGAACCACACAGAAAACATCTTGGCTTGTTCTGGTGCTTCAAAAGAAGATTTACTGATCCTGTCATCGGATTTTATTCAATATTCCCACCCAAGGAATAAGTGTCCCTCCATCGCATGAACGCAGCGTTAGAGGCCCCACTATTTTCCATGGGTATCACCATGCATCCTCTACCTAGAGCTCCCAACAGATCCCACTCATCCACCGAGGCTCTATTGACCATATCTGTGTAATAATCTATACACAACACAGCTATCTTTGAATGTATTTCCTACCATTACCCTACTTCAATGATCCTTGCTTTCAACGACGTGTAACCCACCACCTCTGGTGAAAAAAACACTATTTTCATAAACTTAGCTGCATATTCCGTCACAGACATATGATCTTGCTTCAAACTGAATAAATCAGTCGTATGCTGAATTATGAACGTATGTGGGTAGAATTGTTTATTATAAAATTCCTCCAAGCCATCCCACATCATACCCTGGTCCATCCCCTCTTGGACTAAAAACTCCCACCACTAAGGGGAATGATATTCTAACATATATGTGGCCAACATCACTTTCAGCTCTACCGCTATTCCAAAGAACCCAAAGATCTTGTTCATCTTATTCATCTATGCTCTTACCCTCCCTGGATCTGAATCACCCCTAAAGATGGGTGGGTTCTTCTTTTGAAACTGAACCGAATGATCCACATGCCTTGGTTCATCCACTCTATTTCCACATTCCACAGTTTGGAAAGCATTCACTATGGTTTGCTCTAGCTGCTGGTTAACATTAGGCTAAGGTGCTACCAAATTCTCAGCAGCCTCCTCTACTTGGTCTCTACGATACCAACCCGGTTTTATTTTTATAAACAAAAAAGAAAAACCATGAGTATCACTTATGTAGACATCACGAAATCCCATTTCAAATCACCTTACACAAAACTTTCATAACAAGGCTTTCCAAAAGTTTAAATTTCACATGTTTCACCATTTTGAAAATCTTACCATTTTCAAAATATTTAATTTATTCACATTACAGTTACACAAAAAACCAATTTTCAGTTCATCCCATAGATCATTATACCCCAATAAAATATGCATTCTAGTGGGAAGTCATTTCTACCATGTATGCCATGCTCATTTCATTGGATACACCGACGAAAATGAGATATCCATTTCCTATAAGTGTCTCCAAAACACATATGTACCCAAATCACTGGTAACATGAATTTTAGCATAAAAGGGTTATCCACGTCATTTTATGCTATACATTCAATGTTCTGACATTCTAATTCCTTGATACCAACCCGACTCATGGAATGTAACACAAAAAATGTCAACACCAAACCCGAGAATCAACTCCAAAGGACCTAACAAACTGATACCACTTGTAACACCCCGCCCCTGCCTCATTGGCATGAGGAGGCAGTGAGGGTTACTTGGCCTTAAGCGATGTTCTATGGGCGTCAAAGGCTGGCAATTAATGTCAAGGTCTTCTAGAACAAATTGGGGAATGATATTCCCTTATGATAAAACCAACCACTATATGATGCATGTCAAAAACAACCAAACATGTATTCCAAAAGATGACCATGTTCCTCCACAAAACAACCCAAAACCAATAAAACTAGACTTGTCCACCAACATCAGAGTACAAAGAGGAAACTAAACAACAAACACCCCGAGTCATGACACCAAAACAGGACCATACCATGATCCAAGCTCTAAAAAGAGGTCAAAATTCTCCACTAAAGGAGGGTGATGCCTTATATTTTCCCACATCACGGAACACGACATCTACAATGACACCAACGTGCTAAAGCACATGGTGAGTACTAACACTTAGTAGGATTTCCCCAAATGTCATCCCAACAAATGCCACTAGGATAAAACCATTAAAAAATTTATATAAAATATTTTATATAAATTAAATAACAAGTGAGACCATTCTCATAAGCCAAACATGCCCTTACCAAGCCATCACACCCAAACTAAGCAACCAAGGGAAATCCAACAAAACAGCCACACCCATTACAAAATTTTCACAGTAGAACAAAAATTCCATCTTGCAAAGCAATGCACAAAAAAATCAAAACGGTGGGACATCCACCCAACCCGTTCACCAATTCACAACTAGCGGTACATTCTGACCACTACTCTTATGGTGGTTCTTTCGACCACTATCTATACCATTTTTATAGTGAGACTTTTCTACCACATTCATAAAACATTTCGATCAAACAAAACCAAGAACAGGCCCACAAAGGTCATAACAACATGCAATCAACCAATTCCATTTCATATCAATCAAATTCAACAAACAACCATTTATTGTAAACCATTTTCAATGCCAAACAACATTTCAATAAAACAACCCTTTTTTAAA
This sequence comes from Viscum album, assembly GCA_963277665.1. NCBI lineage: Eukaryota > Viridiplantae > Streptophyta > Magnoliopsida > Santalales > Viscaceae > Viscum > Viscum album. The sequence continues at coordinate 2,013,439,495 of OY728130.1, read as the reverse complement.
ACCCTTTCCATCAATAAATTTCACAAATCACCCATATCATTTCATTTTAAAATCGTTATTTTAAAAGTCACAAGAATAGAATTACACCATAATACACACTTTTTCCCAAAAATCCCCAAAACATCACCCATGGGATTTCTATCCAATTTCCCATAACAATTCACAATTAATTTTCATAACAACAATTAATTGTAACAAAGAACCGCTAGTTCTAACCATGTGAAGTCGAGTGAGAAGCCACCTACATTTAGGGATCCCAATAAATCTACCCGTGAGTAATCGCAAATCCAATCCAGCGAACGCACCAACTAAACCTCTCTAGATCCCCTTCCCTAACCCTCACAAGCCTTAAAATTAACATCCAAGGAAACCGCAACCCTAGATCTACACAAAACAAGTGTAGATCTAGAATACCAAGGAAGAGAGTGATGTAGATTTAGAGGAAAACAGAAGAGAAACAAGAGGAGAGACTTACACGGGAGAAACCACCTTCAACCGCCTTGAAACCCCTCTGAAATGCTTCCAAATAGAGTGGGAGAGAACCCTTAAACCATGAGAACTCAGAATCCCGATTGAGGCTCAAGTGTGAGGAATATTGGAGAGGAATGAGGCAAGACCGAGTGAGACCGAGTTTTAAAACCCAATTTTTGAGTAGCCGCACAGTTATCCTGCACGATTTGGAAAATCGTGTGTTAACTGTGTCCACTCTACTGCCTCGGGAGAAAGGCTCTGCGCAGTTTCCTTGCATAGTTTGACAATCCGTCCACAGGCTATGCAAATCCTACTGTCTCCTTTGCATGGTTTCTTGGGGAATCTGCACAGTTTCCACTAACTGTGCTCAAACTGTGCACCACTTTAAAAGGATCCAAACTCATCAAAAACAATTCCAAACTCTCACAACGTATTCCAAACTCATCCCATGCACTTTAAACTCATAAAAATTCATATACAAAGGAAGCATACCTCAAACCGGGGGTACTAAAGGTGTCATGTTTTCTTATAACATTTGTGAATAATCATAAAATCATCATTATGAAGATATATAAAATAATTTTAATGAATATTTCATCTTATCCCATGAGATACATTACATTACCGAATGAATTTTATCAATATATTATTCAATGCATACCTATAAAATCATTACATTTACATAATCATGCATGCCACATATAACGTATAATAATCATTTACATAAATTTACCAATTGAAATGAAATGGATTGAATAAGAATTTACTAATGAATACATTCATGAACAAATATTGGGTTAACCAAATAAAAAATGGAATAACATACTAGGTATAATAATCAGCAATCTTTAGTGAAGAAGAAACAATCTCAAGATAAGTAAAATATTTATTTTTAGACAGAAGAAAAATTTTGGAAAATATTTGTGTTTTTTATGAATTCATATTTTAAAAGTCTATATCCAAAAAATTAAAATTGAAAGTAAAATAAATAATGTTTGAGGAATATTAGAAGAACACCCACACTGATGTTTTTCAAGAAATAATAGTAACTAAATGAAATAGTGTTGGGTTTTACAATCCCCTTACCATATGTATGAATGATTTCTTCACTATAATATACTAGATAATCAAAGAAGATTCATTAATTATTAAATATATAACCTATTATAAATTTAGTTTAGTTGTTAAAATTTTATTATGTTCATTTATGGACATTATGATGAGTTATAGTGTATAATGTTGTCATTCGAGAGTGTTTCTTTTCTAGGTTTTCATGATTAGTTAACTTGTTTACACATATAGAAGATCAAGTAAAATGGGGATAATTTTACCAAATTGAAATTATATGATATTATTTAAAATTAAAAATATAAAATTATATTATATATCATTTTTATGTTGTATGATGATTAATAACGAGATAACACGTTAAAGAAAATAATTTCTATTAATTTTGTGGTTTTTTGATCATCACAAACTAGTTTCATTTTTTATTAAATATTATGTATATATGTTCCATTGAGAATATAAAAAGGGTTAAAAAATAAATTTTATAATTGGTCTCAACCATTATAATGGTTTTATTACTATCCTTTAAGGTGGTATTGAAAATAAAATATTTTCATCTTTGACGTTGATAAATTAACAAGTCATGGATGGTGCCTTCAATTTTAGAATGAAATAGAGAGGATAAGTGCGGTTGATGATGGATTATTCCATTAACATAATACAAGTAATATATATTTAAGATTATAGTGTTATATTTAAAATGGTATAAGGGTTGGTGAGGAGATATTAAAAATAAAATAAATTGAAAGGAAATTAAAAGAAAATGAAGGAGGGTTTCTACCTCTAAAATTATCATCCTTGAGAATGTCCTGAGGGAAATTGGTTTCGGAAATTTATAGATACCTAAGGTTTTGTAATCTAGGGGTGTTTCTTGGTAGATAACTCGGAATAAATGGGACATGAATCATGGAATTGGTGTTGTGAGGTGGAGATGTGGTATTTATATAAGAGGAGGGGCAGGGGTGTTTTTTTGAATATTTTATTCATTAGTTTATTATATTTGGGTCAAGAATATAAATATTTTGAACCTTATAACTAAATATAATAAAATAATAGATTAGATTATGATATTTTGGACTTACAGTATCTATACATCATCTATGAATCAATAGTTCATGAATTTGTTAAAACCCATAAATTGTTGTATTTCACTATTCACAATAAATCAAATATTTTATAAAATTCCCAAAAAAAACAATCCAATTTTTTTTAATTTGTAGAAAAAAAATCAACTGATTTTTATAAAAATATTTTTCTATAGACGAGAAATGAAATTTTTTATTAAAATAATCATTTAATTCGAAAATCGTGATTTTAAAATTATAACTACCTCTATAATAAATTGGAAAAATAATTATAGTCTCATAAATTTATATTTCAATCATAAGGCAAAAAATATTCATTGTATAATAGATTTTATGAAAATAAAATTTATTTTAAATCATTATATTAATTATAAAATTGAAAATAAACATTTATAATTCATGAAAATACCTATAAATAAATTTTAATTTTGAGATCATTTATTAACTTTTAAGAAAATATATATATATCATATTATCATTTATAAGATACCTAAATTTTATTTTTAACTTAATAGATACGGTTACAATTATATTTTCCATATTACTATTTCTAATGGTCACATTAATATTCCAATGTTTAAGATAATATTACATTGGTATAGGTTCATAAACTTCTAGAAATACTTCTTTTTTCATCCATTCATCATTTATAATTCTTTTTGTGTGATCTATATGTGATTTAATGTAGTTTATAATATGTGGAAATTTATAAATAGGAAATTTATAATGATAAAATTATGTGTTTTTATAATCCAAAACCAAAATAGATAGCACATTATAAAAATCAGGAAAAATAATCCTTCATTAACAATTATCCAAAATAAGAGAAAAAATAACAAAATACGACATTAAATCATTGAAAATATATATGAAATTAAAAAAATGTATAAAATAATATAAACCAAATCATTAGAATAATTGTATCTTCTAATTTTCTATGATCATCATAATAATTGTCTACAAACAATATGAACTACTCAAAAGTTCATATACAAAAATAGTGTACCCTCTAATTGTATAAACCCAAAAATATGATAATCAAATCTGTAGAAATACTAAATCACCATAAATCATTATAAAATCATATATTCATCTATAAACTAACTCTATAAACTATAAAATTTACCTTTTCAATGTAAATCATCTATCAATATCAACTAAACATTAAAATCACAACATCAGGCACATATGGAGGGTTATCTACACCACTCTCTCTTATTTAAAAAAACAAATTACATCTAAATCAATTTTAAATATATATTATTTATATTTAACATATGTTTGAAAATATAATGAAAAAATAAAGAAAATATTAATCCATAAAAACCTTTTAATTATTATAACCATAATATGAATGATAAAACCCTTCTACAACATAATTCAAAAATACCTAAACATGAAGAATTTAATAATTTCATTTAACCCATTGGAATAGAATAATCAATTTCATAGACTAATTGTTATCCATAAAAATATGGAATTTAAAAAGATATTGACCATATATCCCACACATATTAAATTGAACTATAAATGGTTAATTACGATTAATTTTATTTTTAAACATCGAAATATTAAATATTCATCAAAAAATAAATTCATTATGGAATTAGTTATAGTATAAGAATTTTCATTCTTCCATTCATTCATTTCCTTTGGGGTTTCTACCTACATACATGACATGTGTAAAGATTAATCTTCTTTCCTCTATGGTATTCATCAAATGAAAATACATTCATCTATTATTATATGTTTTAGGAAACACACCCACGTTGAGGATGTTAACCACACAATATTATATCTTATTATTCATAATGATAAGTTTTCAATTCTAGCTCCTATTTCATTTTGGGTTCTGATGAAAAAATTCATTCCATTTTCTTTCACATTCTATATGTATAAGATTTCAAAATGTTATAGAAATTGATTGAAACATAAAAGTATAGTGTTGGAAATAATAATTATACTATGTAGTCATTGAGTCAGGAAAAATTATTCAGAAGTTGTTGAAATCATGACACTTTCTTTTAAATATATAGAACCTTATGTTTAGCCATGTTAATTCAGGTACGTCACCTATTAAAATACTTTATAACGGTTCACATTTTTTTGATTTTACCCATGTTTTACTTCTATGTTTGTATATCCATATCTTCGGTCTTATAACCCCTCATAATACACCACTGATGATTAATTTAGAATCCAATCCAAAAAATATCAATGTTTTTCCCATTGGTGTATTTTTTCAGAATCACGTCCACCTACAAATACCAATATAAATATTTATTTTATTAGGATACAAACAATATCAACATTACCAAAAAATTTTAAATTTATATTTTACATATAATTAAAAAATATGGTATTCAATAAATTGTTCTTATTCTATTTTCCAAAAAAATAAACCCTACTCTAATACCAAATATTAAAACCTAATCATCAAATATACTGATATTATATCTTTTCAAGGAACATTCAATATATCTCTTATGAGAACATTCCTGATAACCATATATTTTCATGTATATGAATATTAGATATCTAAAAATATTATTTAATTACAATATTTATCATCTCAAACATATTTATCTACCTACGTTTCCCTTCACAATTCTTCATTATTTTATATTTCCATCAAAAATTGAATAAATAAAACATAATAAAGGGTAATATAAGATCCATAATAATGGATAATATAGGATATATAACTAATAAGAATGTATGATAATAAGTGTTTGAAAACATAATCATGATCATGATATCACAATAAAAGATTCATACCAAGAGAAAAATATATCATTAATTCCAAAAATAAAGTCTTATTTTGAATCTTGGTCAATTCATGTGTCAAATTAGTCAGCATAATTAATGATTTATAACATATCAATCATGAATTATAATTAAATGAAATCATAATCTTGTATACATACCTCTTCATAGTCATGTCTATGAATAATGTTGTATGAAAAAGTTTAATTAATCTGATTCACAGTCTTATTTGTGAAAAAATATATTCTTTATCATGTCTACACATAATCTTATGAGAAGAACTATATTTAATCATACTCATTGATTAATATATAATTAATGTTTTTCAAAATAAAATACATTTTTTTAATTATCATCAAATGAGATATAAATATGACATTACCCAATCCATTATAGGTATATAACATATAAAACCATTATATTATCATAAACCGTTCATATGTATTCCACAATATCTTTAAAAAAATCATAATATCATCATAAATGGCCTTATGGAAAAGAAAATGGGTTTAATCCAAATTTAAACCCAATCATAAATAAAAATATGGATAAATAATTATGATTCTATCAAGGGATCATGAATTTAATTTAGCCTATGTAATGTAAAAATATTTGTTCATAGATAAAAATTCCATTAAAATATCATTATAACATTTATTGTTGAAAATACCCTTTTAATATTTATATCAAATATTTGAGATAAAACAAATATAAAAATACAAGGAACCTATGTTATTTCCAAAAATATTAGATATTTAAATTGAATCATCAAATAATATAGTTTCCATAATGGAGAGAAATGTTTTTCATGTGGTATACATTAAAACGTTGAATCCATTCACACCATTTGTAAAATTTACCTTATTTCGAAAAAGAAGGGAATTTTATTTTTAATTTATATTATAAAAATAAAAAATTTTGGTAAAAATTAATTTAGAAATTCATTTGAGAATATTAAATATATTCTTGTAAATATTATAAAAAAAAATTATTTGAAGAAGATGATTCCCAACCAAAGTGGAAATAAATCTTGCTTTTCATAAAAATATTTTCATGAAAATTTTACCCCAAAAATAGAGGAATAGGGTAAACCTAATTCTAAATTACACAAATAAATATATGTTTTTTTAATTAATAATATCTTTATGATTTTATTTTATTTAAAAAATTTCATAGGAAATCCTGAAACATAATGATATTATAACATAAATCCCCTACAACGTTGTTAATATCTCAATAAAAACATAATTAATTAGATAACCTTAGACGGATATGAAAATACAATTAATTTGCTTTATAATGAATGAAGAATAAAGTCCTGTGAATTATATACACCACATAAATTATATAATATTGATTATAACATATGTCTTGTAGAAATATATGTAAACCAAAACCCATAAATGAACCCCAATAAGAATTATACATATTCAATTTACCTATATAATAAAAAGATATTTATTATAAAAAATTTATGAAAATATATTCATGAATAATATCATATGTATCATTCATTTAGAATTTAAAATTATCATTTTATTAACAATTATTCCATAAAATTTATAATTGTGTGAAAAAATGTCTATTTTCCATGGATGTTTCAATAAGATAGTTCTAGTATATGGGCCTTGGTAAAGGTTTCATAATCTATCAAAAAAAATCATTATATATTTTTTCATATTTATTCATTATAAAACTTTTATGAAAATTTATGACATGTGGTGTGTAAAAAGTAATTACATTTATTCATTGAGACGGTAGTACATACTTACGCAAGAGTGATGATTCCACTTTTTAATGGTTGTAATGAAAGGAAAATATGTTTAATATATATTGAGTAATTATTATGTATACAAATATTAATTGAATATTTCCTTATTATCCAACCTGTAAAAATTAAATGAAAAAGAATCTAATCTCTTTATAAAGGTTGTATATTACAAGTATGGATGAGTGACCCTATCGTTTTCCAATAAATTTAAAGGTAAAATGATTTATAATATATTAAAATATATTAAAATATTAATATTTATTTCATAAATATAATATATTAATGTTTAATCCATCATAATAAAAATCCATGAATTGTTGTTATGGAAAATGAATCATATCATTGAGTGGAAGCGGTACTCGACACATATGCGCAAGAGAAACAATGTTTTCCCATTTGTTAGAAATGATGTGGATATTTTTTTTTCAATAATCATATTTCCAATTTATAATATTTAATATACTGAATAAATGATTTTATAATATATATCATATATTTTTATATAGTGTGATAAGAAATAAAAATTGAAATTACTCAATTTAGAGTTACACTGCTAATTTGAGAATCATCTTTTGGCAGACATCTTAATCCATGAACTGATGGTATTGTGACCAAACCAAGATATATTGGATGCATTGAGATATATTATTTATTCTATAAGGATATTTCATGGATAATAATGAATAATAATGAGTTATTATGATAAGAGGATAGTTGGTATCCATTTATAAAGTAATAAGAGGACACACTCATAATTTTTCAAATGATTAAAATATAATAATGTGTAACTCTTGAAAAATCGATCTAAAATAGCTCACATATGATCCTGAGATGTGGTAGAATCAAAATATATTATTCTATTAGAATATATTCCTGAGTTAGGTCAGTGTAACCTTTATCTTTTCTGTTTAACCCCTGTTAATCCCTTTTAACATTTACCATAATAAGGGATTTTTACCACAGTAACTATTCACAATAAAATTTATTAAGTAGGAATTTTTATATAATATTAATTATTATGCTTCCAAATATGGAAAACATTTTTCCATATTCTATCTTTATAAGTGGATGAAATATTTTTTTAAGAATCCTGTGAAACACGATCAAAAAAAGTTATCTTGGGAAATAGTTTTATAATTATAAAAACATTTGAAAAACAAAATTAATCATAATGTTGATTCAATGATGTTAATTGGTATATTCTAAGTCAAATAAATCCCTTTTAATTTGAAAAATAGTTTAAAAATGGTACATTATAAATATTTTAATGGAGGATTTTTTATAATATTAGTATTCCTAACTATTAAATAAAAAAATAATCTTTTTTCAGAAACATTTTGAAATTTATTCTTAATATGATTTTTGTATTATTATTTCATAAATGATATGAAATTTTTTCAAATAAAATTTATATTATTGATAAAAGTAAATGGTATTCTCAACATAAAAAATTTAAATACATTATATTTTTCAAGAAAATGTATTATTAAAGAATAAAATAAATTTACTCTCAATCATTTCATAATAACTATAACCAAATGAATATAAATTAATTAAATTGAAGTTGTAATATAATTATTTACTTACAATTACTTATCAATAGTTATAAATTTAATTATTTATATTAAAAATACAATGCATAAATAAAAATAATTTTTAAAAAATATATTTTTAGCTTCACAGGAATCTATACCCATTTTGAAGAAAATTAATTTATATAATCATTCTTGATATATATCATAGAGATATATATATATATATACAATGTATGTTATTATATAATATAAATATATAACAATCATATTTTATTCCTATATATTATGTTGAAATCATAAAAAATTATTAATTAAATTTTTTATTTCATCATGCATAATATATTTCTATTTTATTACTTTTTTCCATAGTAGATGTTGGGGTCTGAATCTTTATGTTGAACAATAAGGATAAATATTTCATGTTAGTATTATTTTTTAAATATAAATTTGTTTACTCTTACATTTACTTTTCATCATGTAATGTCATATTGAAACCTCATATAGTATTATTGTTTATTAGAAAAATTTATTTCGATAAAAATACAATTGTTCTTTATAGATTCATTATTCAAGTATCATAAGCCATAAATTTTTAAATTACCTTATGGAGAAATACATATCGAAATATCATGGTTCTACAAGGGGGACCTACACCGAGTATGTTATAGAATATTTATTATTAATAGATTTGGGGGGGACTGGGCACTCGGCCTAGTCCTGTGCCTTCCTTGTTATAGTACACAACATTGTTTTCTATAAAATGGTGAGGGTGGTGAAATCATCACTTCACCCCAAAATAATTCTTCCCATAATACAAAAATCAGGATTATCTATCCAATATCATTCAAAATCCCTAATGAAGAGATATCCATTGGATTTCAATCCATATACTTCATTTAATTTTGGACACTTGGCCAAAATTAATTTGTAGTAATACATGTATTTTCAAAATTAGTTAGGATAAAGAATAACGCCTTTGGGGATATAATTTTATGCTATCATCCAACTAGTTCTATGTTTTCATTAAACTCAGATTTATACATAGGATTTGATTTTTGGTAATCATATGATCAATAATCTATCAGGTTGTAAAAGTATGTGATATGAATTTATCAAGAGGTAAATTTACTCATATTATAGTCATATGGTTGCTTTAATATTTTAGGATTAACATAATCTCCTATTAAACTATCCATGGATTCCTAAATTAGTCGGTTGTTGAATTTATAGCTTGTACTGGCATAGAGAGTTTTCTTTTGTACATGATAAGGATGGTAATCTATTATATTCCTCACATAATTCTATAGTGCTTTACATATTGGGACATGATGTAGAGTAATAAATTACATGATAATGTTTTTATCTAGAAATATATTTGGTTAAAATCGTTTTCATATTATTATGATGAAAAAAATTATCTCCTTTTGACACATGAGAATTTTTTGATTGCATTTTAACCATTCATATGTCCTCTTATGCTACAAATTAGATAACCATGTTATGAAATTATTTACATATTTTCTACAAATTAATGAAATTTTAATTGGCTTCTTAATGTGGTAATTAATAAAAATATATTTTTATATACAAGGCTCACATATGTATGCTTGATCATTTACAGTTGATATTGATTTCCTTGAAGCATGTTGTTTTGTATTTTGATACATAATCTATATGATTATACTATCATGGTTGAGTTATGAAATGATCATGATGTTTAGATCCTTATTTAATGACATTTAATATATATGTAATTTTATTTATATGTATTTCATATGTTGGTGTTGATCATTTTCTTGAATTTTTCTACTAATATTTATGAACTGATTACAAATGGTTTCATTGTATATACATATTATATGTTACAATCTAATAGGATAGATATGTTTAAAATATATCATGTGTATATATATAAATAATTATGTTATATATATCGATACCCTACATATATGTTTATTATATATATATATGATCCTATATATAAAAAGAAGAATGACCTCCTAAGATAGGATGCTTTCGATACACAATATTCTCGTTCCTCCATATAAAGAGAGAGTTGTCTCTAAGGGAGGTTGAATTAAATAAACAAACAAACAGACACACAAACAAAATTATACCTTATATAAAGGATATTTTTGGGAAAACATCCTCAAGAAATAGGTTTCATATGGTTAATAAGTAATATATTTATTTTATGAGATTGTATTGAAGTAGGTTGACCATATTCCACTAAAATTGATTAATGTATTATGAATTTATATTTTTTGTTAACATGATTCTTAGAAGAAGTTTTCTAATTTAGTTATCCATAATAATATTTTTTATACTGACTTTGATTTTTTATTAACCACCTACATTCAATTCCCAATTTTTAGAATTATATATTTTGAAAAAATGTATACAAATGGGTTAAGAATTCAATGAGTTAAGATCTACTCACATCCTTGATGTATTACACTATACTATAAGTATAAATTTTGGTCACATGGCTTAGGTAAAGGAATATAACTTGTGTAAGTGTATTGAGGATACCCATAAACGGGTGGTTATTAAATGTGGTGCATGGTGACAAGGTGGACATTTCAGTTTTTTATGGTTTTTTTGAGAGGTTGTAGAAAATATTTCGATGGAGTTCTACCTGAGTACCTCTTAACATCGAAATAAATCATAGTACTTTAGGAATTTTCTATATTTTACAAATACTATAACGTTTATTTTAATATCGTTTCACTCATTTTAGATATTTTACGGACATAGTTGTTAATGATGTATTTTGTATTCATATAAATATAATCATTGAATCATGTTTTCACTGGGATATCTTTGAACTAGTGTTCCACTACTGGATTTTTGTGTGTGTAACTCTTAATTTCAACCACACCATGATTCATGAATAAATTTTATTTAGAGATTATTTTTTATCTAACTATTCATTCATTACTGAAAAATTTAAATAACCTTCCACTAATAGACAATTTATATATCATAGTTTACACTAGAATCTGTGGATGGTGTGGTGAAATCATGATTTCTATCTGAATATATGTTTTAAAAAGGCTTATAACCAATTAGGTGATCATTATAGGCCTACAGGGTTCTTGGTGGGGTTTATAGAAAACCAGCACCACTATCCCACTAGACTATATAATAACCCCTACTATTAAACCATTTTAAGGATTATATTATATGAGTTTTAAAATAATATTTTTGAGGATTTGAAACATATGACTTGATACTAAAAATGGCACTGTATTAATTTAAAAATAATGGAAGAACCATATTTCAAGTTCATTCATGCTATAAATTTCAATTGATTTTTTTAATAAGTTCTATTTTTGATACATTAGAATATAAAGTAATTATTTTAAGTATTTTTAGATGTATTTAAGGGGATGATGTTTTTTTCATATTATATGTTATGGACGGATATAAATTATGATGGTTTTAGAGTTATATCTTTATAAAAAATGAGAATAGACTCTATACATAATATTCCCAATGGATATTATTGACTTTCATAAGAAAAACATGAAAATTAATCTAGACACAAAAGTGTCAAAAGAATTATCTATTACATGTGTATAGGTACATATCTCAAACCTAAGAGAATATGACAACTATGTCAGGGTTGAAATAAATTTTCTAGATAATGCATAAGTGTCATTTATGTTTTAAAACTATATTTAAGGGTCTTAATTGAGAAAAATAAAATAAAATACATTATGTCCCACAATGAAGGAGATACATATGGTTTAATGGGAGAATTAACTTGATATATGAACTGTTTCAGTTAAAAAAATTGTTATAATTTTAGTGTATTAATTATAGAAATGTTTTATTTAACTTAATTTCAAAAATATCTTAATAAAAAAGCTATCCATGATTCATGATAAGTTATAATGGGGGATAAAGGTATAATTGTTTTCACTATGATGGGATTATTCACACTGTAATGTTTTATTCAAAGGCACGTGCACTTATACTATAATGACTATATATTTTTAGAAAATTAATTGTGAAAATATTATAGACCATGTGGAATTAATATGATCATGTATTGATGATTTGTTTTAGAATTTTGATATGTAGAAAATGTATACAGTGAATATTAATGAACATTATTCAAAAAATATTTTTAATTATTTAAATGATGATTAAAAATGGGGATATCATTGATGATTAACAACAATATATATATATAAATATAAATATATGTGTGTGTTCAAAATTAGAGAAAAAACCATATATTAGATGTATTAAAGATAAAATATTATAGATAACTAAATTATGAGACATTTATTTCATGATAAAAAATAGAATAATAAATAATATTAGTGTAAATAGAAAATTATTTAATGATTCTAAAGAAAAATTTTGATTATAGATTAACCCATAATGATTTATATATAAATAGATGAGGAATAAGTTCAACATCATATTAGCTATTTTTTTCTCATGCTGACACACGTGATAATTCATCAATTGAGTTTTTCTTCATTGGTTTTAACAAGTTTTATTTTTGATACATTATTTATTCCAAAAAATTAATAGGTGGATGAATAAAACCATGCCAATTGATTTTACATGATAATAAAAGTTGTGTTTCATGTGAATGTGATAAAAACTGATATAGACTAAGGATTTATTCATCAATATTGATGTTGAACCTCATTATCAAAATTCTAGTAAATTTTATTTATGCACCATTTGATTAAGAGTGTTCAATTCTAAAAATGCCTGATGTTTTTTTGGGACAAGAAGAAAAAATTAAAGCATATTTACCCTCACAATGTGTATTAATTACATCACTAATGATCCAATAAAGTAGAATTGGACAATATTTTTTCTCCTAGATATCTTCATTGAAATTATTATGGATCAAATAAAATTAATAAAGCACATATTTATTATATAATTTTATCATAAAATTTTTTCATTATAGAAGGAAATACTTGTTACCATAATTATCTAATATATACATGATGTTATTGTTTTTTCCTTCACAGTTTAATAGTTCTATTAATACTAATACATCATATAAATTTGATAAAAATAATATATATTGTGATTGGGAAGAAGTAAATAATATAAAATACTAAAAATTTAAGAAGAAACTAACAACATTTAGGGTATACAAAACGATTCCTAAAATTTAGGGAAAATGATAGTATGAAAAAATGAGACAAAAGACATAAAAATATTTTAATATGACTGAATTAATGATGTTGAATTTTCGGATGAAATATTTTCATTATTCAATGAAATATTCAACACCATTTGAGGATTTGTAGAAATTTTTTAAAAACTTATTATGGTATAAATAATCATGATAATTTTACCAAACAATTTTGAAGACAGTATATGAGAACCAAGGTATAATGATATTAATATATATCCCATTGTTTAAATTCATAGTACTCTAACTAATAATTAAATGGGAAGAGGATATTCTCTAAAAATAAAAAAAAAAGAAATATAATGAATTTATTATTAATGTTTTCATGGATTTGATGAATGAAAATGAGAATAACTTTCTACTCTAAAAGAATGTATGAATTACTTTTCTATGAATATCTCCCAATTATAAAAAAAAATTAGAATATTAAAAGTTATATATAATGGGAAACATCTTATACATTTCATTAATAATGTAAATAATATTTATTAATATACTTGGTGACATATAGAAATCAACATAATGAGGAAACTATTACATTCAATAGTAAATGAGATTCAATGAGGATAAATAAATTTAAAACAATATAAAAGAAGATTATGTGACATTATTTCTTCATAGGTAATTTTCTAAGATTTTATAATGTAATGAAAAATAGTGATGAAATCATTGGTAAAGAGGAAACTCAAAAGAAGACTTCTCATAATACCATCATGTCTTACAAAAACATATAAAGTGAATCACATGATTTTGAATCATTGAATAATAATTAGTAATCAATAAAAATGGAGAATTGATAGAATATAGAAAATTTTGAATGGTGATATAAATATGGGTGGATAATATTGGACGACTACATATTAAAAATTCATATTGAAAAAGGAAATATGATAAGGATGATCAAATATATATTGTGAATGAATGTTTTTTTAATAATATGAGAAGCTAAATCATCATAATGGTAAAGAAAAGAAGATTATTTATGAAAATAGTTATTTTATAATCTATCTGTATATGGATTATGACATGTTAACTATGAATATTAATAAATCAATGAAGAAAAAATACAACTCAAGCATTAATTATAATAGATTCTTTACCAGAGAAGGTAACATTTCACAGTGATTCTTAAAGGAAACTAACACTATTTAGTATTTTAGTGGTATTTTCATAAAAAAATATAATGAGTTTTAATATACATACATCCCGACATGAAAAATGGAAGTCTACATGTTCTATAACTCAAAATAAAATCCAAATTTCAATAGAATTTATTGAGAAAATTAAATCCAATTTAACTGGGAAGAATAAGGAAAATGAAAAATGTACTCGAATATTGATGGAAAAAAATTATTGTAAAATGTCTACCCTATCCTCAAATTCAATATTATGATATTCACAAAATATTATATTTAAATAAGCTCAATAATTGTATAATAATGACATTATATATCAAGACATGATATACTTGAATTTCTATCAAAGATTACATATTTTAGGTTATAATTTTTCCTATGGTGTATATGTCCAAAACATATAGTTTTTGTATAAAATGTATTCTACTAGACTAATGGTGTAGATTGAAATATGTGAGAGACAACACAAATAGATAAAAACTGTTTATAATCTCTAACACCCTATAAAAATATTATAGTGGAATATATTTTTTAGAGTTTGAAATAACTTTTTGGGAGGTTTGATCAATAATGGAACATCTCAAATAAATTTCTGACATTATTTCCATATTAGATAAACATTTTCAAATAAATATAAAAATTAATAAAAACATAATTAGATCATACAATGGGAAAATGTGGTTAATGTAGAATATAATGTTTATGTATAGTATAATACATTGATTATTCAAAATGAATTATACTCTCAAATGTTATTAGATTTAAATAAATAGGTGAATTTTCATTGATATGAAGTAGGATATGTTACAATTATAAATTACTACTCTTTAGAAATTAATTATAGTGGACTTACTAAAAATGAGGAATTTAGAAAAAACTAAAAAATAATATTTATTAATATGATGAAATATAATCAATTCAATATATTATAACATTTTAATGATGTAAATTGGGATATTTTCAAAATGAATGATTCATTAATAAAGCAGTTAAATTTTAAAGTTATGATAATAATAGGGTTGATTATATAATATGACATATTATATGTTATAGGATCTAAAATTGTATGATATATGAGTATGCAAGCTCAAAAAAATGTATGGCATAGAATACATGATTATCAATGGAAAATCATTATTTTGATATTTGATCATGAGTAGGGAATGAGAGATATTCCAATTTTGAATGGAGATATTATCACTATTCTTAAAACATGTCAATAAGTCATGATGGGTAATAAATGTTATAATGGAGTTGAGATACAAAAAATAAGGCCAATAGAGTTGTCCACATAGAAGTTTGTGGAGACACGACTAAGAATTCGTGAAGTGGATATAGTTCCATCATAACGTTCATTGATCAGTTCACTATAATGAGAAGAATTATTTATATGTCTCATAAATAATAATCCAAGAACATGTTACATTTTTTTAAAAGGATAGTAGAAAATAATTATTTTTAAAGATTGATATCAGATAATGGTACTCAGCATGATAAAAAATAAATTTTTGAATAACTTGATTAAATGGAATAATAACTAGGTTTACTAACCTCTACATTCCTAAAAATGGAGAGGTTGAATGGAATAGAACTATTTCTATTTATATGGATATAACCACGCTAATTGATGATATCATTAATATATTTACAGTTTCAAGATATTAAAATTTATTAAATAATTCAAAATAGATTTATTTCTGTGAACAATGTAGGTTTTCCCCATTAGGTTTTTTTCAAAAATAGTTGAATCTCAAACCAATTTTGTTTTTTTATATTCATAGATGTTTTAGATGAAATGAAGAAGTGGAGGAATGTTTTATGAAAATAATGGAGATGAAATATTTCAAGTTTATGAACCAAATGGTCATTTTTATATATGATAGAACAGAATAAATGAAAGGATAATAGAATGTGATGATTTTATTGACACTGAGAATGAAGAGGAACTTGAAAACTATATTATATATGTTTTCAAGGATATTGTTTTCAGTATTTTACATACTGTACAATTTGAAAATAGTACAAAATAATCTTTATAATTTTGTGTATTTAACTTATTCCAATGATAATGATATTGATTCAAGAATAATAGGAAAAAATTCATGACCTAAAATGTTTTTCTACACTAAGAGTATTTTTGGGAATCCTAATCATGGGATATAGAAAATAATAATGTTAATCACAAATAATGGTGAATACCATAAGAAGAGAGAGGTGATTAAGGGTACTATAAATTTCATTTCACAACCCATTACTATGATCATGTTCCCCTTGAAAAGGATAATCTACATCTTACCCAATGTTAATAATAAAAAGGAATGAAATAATGAAGGGTCACACTAAATTTTACATTTGTTTTCTAAAAAAATTGATAAAACACACATGGAAATGAAATTAGGAACATGAAACAATAAAGGAAACTAATTTTTTATTAACATTTATGATTTGAGAAACTAACAATATATTTAAAAATTCAATGACACTACAGAATATTTATCACTTGATAATATTTAAATGTTATATGTCATGGATGTTGTGATATTTCATGGGGTAACACATTTTACTAAAACGTATTCAGATCTATGGTTTACAATGATGTTTTTATGAAGTCCTTATGAATCCCTAGATTCATATTTTCATTAAAATATTATTTATCATCTTCAGACTGATAATAAATTTTTGAGAACCATTCAAACTCCGTAGAATACAATGGGAATGTTTAATGTTGATTACAAAGATGTGTGGGATCATCACATTCCTCTTATCAAGTAGTATAAACATCATGTAAATGTTTTCAAAAATTCTAAAAGTTATTTTTTTGAGAGAAATATCATCTTCTATTTGTTTTATAGATAAAAAATGAATATTATTAATAGTGGAGAATTTTAAAATATAATTCCTATGATTTAATGTTATTTTCATGGTCAAATTTAATGAATTGTTCCAAAAATGATGTTAATTACATTTTATAAAAAATAATACTTTCTTAAATGATTTAATATTCCTAAAAAAAATTTATCCAAATAAAAGAAATATAATCTAAAATATCAAAAACACCACCACTTATTTTTTATTCATCCATTTATTGTAACATTCATAATGATTAAATATTACAAATATTTGATATTGTGTTAATTGTCAAAGGCTTAGTGGGGGTTTAAACTAAGAGATAAGGCTAAATAAATAACAAAAAAAATTCAAATTTTATTAGATGAGATTTTTTAGATTCATCATAATAGGATCTCAAAATTATATCAATTTTGTTCTTTATTCATGAAATTTAATTTATATTAATTAAATACTTTAATAAATTCCAATAATTCCACTCCTCTCACATATAAAATGAATCATCCTTTCTTTAATTGTTCACCGTGTTTTATATCAATGTAATATTAAATACCAATTCTAATATAATTCTAGGATCCCTTAAAAATTATTGATCTTCAGTTATCTCTGAAATAAAATCATTTCACAGATTAAGGTGTAATCTAAAGAATGATTTTAAATGAAGTGGTATAACTGTTAATCGAGCATTTTCAAATTTATTTCATATTATAAAAACTATAAATATATAGATTTTATTCTAAAATAATTTATTAGGATATTTAATATAATGAATTTTTTAATTATTATAATTGAAAAACAATATCAAATTTCATATTATCTATTGGAAAATGGTAACATCACTCATGTGTATGTATGGAATACCACCACCACAAAGTGTTTTATTTTATTTTCTCAGAGTTAATCATATTGATGTTAAAAAAGAAACAGTTAATGAATATATATGATATATATTATATTATAATTATTATATGATATCAAATTATTATTTTTCATTCATTTGTTCCATCAATTAAAAAATGGAAACCTCAGTCATGCATACGTACAAATTACCTTCTCTACAAATTGATGTAATTCACTATTAATCAATGGTTTATTGGAATAATTATAAAATTTTATACATTGATAAAATATTCTACTCATGAAATTTTTGTCATTATTATGATGATGGAATAATGATCATTTTATAACAGCATGTATTTTGGAACAAAAACACTCCTGAAATACGAAGGTGTGATCACCATGGAAATTTATTTTAATAAAAAATTGTTAATAATTGTGTCATGTGATGTTATAAGTATATCATATATGGAATTATAAATATCAGTATATTTCCATAATATTTATTAATTAAATTTATATTTATTATAAAGGAGTTTCAAATGTGTATGACTAAAGACAAGACATGTGGTAATGGATTTACATCCCAATACTATATTATTCAGAATTTTTTATGCTTGAATTTCTATTAAGGAACGTATATGAGATCTATCCAATAAATACATCCCATTTTTATTCCTCTTTGGTTTTATGTGGATTAAAAAATTCAAACATTTTCCTCCCTTTATGTACTAAAGATATAGAAATAACGTTTATAATAAAAAATGGCCATGTTCTTTTATTCATATGATAATTATTTTCTTTCATGTTCATGTTCCCTTAAAAATATATTAAATAATGTTTTTTATTATTATCCAATTATTAATAAAAAATTCTTATTTTTAACATTCTATAAAAAAGTTTCAATATAATATTCTTATCACTGTCTGAATGATATACATTAATCATTTTACCTAAATTGTATATGGAATATTTATTTTAAAGGTTATATATTGAATAGAGTTTCCCAACAACACGATCTGTCATTGATTGGAATTTGCCATTACATGTATCCAAGGTTCTCTCAAAAAAATTGGTTTCCAAAATATTTTTAAAAACATTTATATTTTAATGAAGTGATATTTTAATGAAAATTATATTTTCCCCAAAAAATATTCTAGTGATATTTTAAAGGTAGTTAAATATATAATATCATCACATGATTTTAATTATGATTTTCTAGATATATGATCTATTGATACCATACTTATCCATTATATATATGGTTTTCATTTTTATTATGATATTTTTATCTAACCCAATTATTTTCAATGGGTTATGTAATGGTAAAATAATGAAATATCTATGAATCCAATTTCTTTCAATGGGTTATTTTATGATGATATAATTAATTTCTTCATATATTGTGAAAATAATTTCTATGGTTTTAATTATGTGATATGAACACCACAAAATTTATATCCATCCAATGAATTAGTTAATATTTTATATCTCTTGATATAATTACTAGAGAAAAGTCAATTTCATTATCCAATATATGAAATAAGTTGATGTTCTTGATCCACTATGGGAAATAAGATATGGTGGATTAAACCCAATGAAAAAGTGCTGATGATGCTTTGATTTTACTATTGTGGAGAAAAAACGGAGTTATAGATTAAAATTTATGGTTGTGAGAATTTGATCTTCTCTAATAGAAGCCTTAAGATAGTTCATCTTTCAAAGACAATAACTTTTAATCTGTAACTCTATTTCAGCTACATGACTAGACAAATCAATGCTTAAGAAATTATAAAAAACATTGCAATAATTTTCTTTCATTTTTGGCATCGGATTTCATAAAAACCGAAGCCAAAAATATTTTGTTTATTTTTCAGGTTGGGTTTTTTAAAAACTAATGCCACAACATTTCTTAGTATTTGGCGTCGGTTTTTTAAAAAACCGATTTGAAAAGTGTTTTCCTAAAATTTTCACGTCAGTTTATTTTAAAACTGATGCCACAATTTTTTTTTTCTTTTTGCCGTCGGTTTTTAAAAAAACCGACATGAAAAATAATATGTTTTTTACTTTTTGGTATCGGTTTATTTAAAAACCCATGAAAAAAGGATATCGATTGGCATTTTTTGTGTCGGTTTTCTACAAAACTGATCCCAAAAAACCAATGTAAATCCTATTTAACATTGGTTTCAAACAAAACAGACGACAAAGAGTATTCGTCATTAAACGGTTCAAAATTTAAATTTTTTCACAATGCTTGTTTAACTTTTTATAATCCCGCCAACATTTCCATACAACGCAGCTTCAATCATTTACTATATATAAATTCATTTTATCCTTCATTCAACATTTTCAATCTCCTCAATTCAAAAATGTTAGCAACATAGCTTCAATCATAAATTTGAACACGGTACCTATTATAATTATTTATTTTATTTGTTATTCCTTTTATTCATTTCAAAATAGTTCGATTAGATTGCTTATAGAGATGATTTATTATTATTATTATTAAGTTACAAATAGAGAACATTAAAATGAGATTTACCAACTATGGTGTAAATTTAATTATCGATCACTATTTTCATTTGTTGTAGGTGATTTTAATTTATGTTTATCAAAATTTATTTGAAATGAGTTGTACCAATCGAAACATTGACATGTTCATCATTCAATGACCATAACTTTTGATCTGTAACTCTGTTTTTTCTATAAGGCATATCAAATCTAATCTAATGAAATTATCCAAAACAGGGAAGAAAAAGAAATAACTTTTTGGCATCTGGTTTTTTGAAAACCGACACCATAAATAAAATTTTAATCATTTACGACATCTTTTTAAAAAAAACAGAGGCTAAAAGTAATTTTTAAAACATATTAGCGTCGATTGTTATGGAAACTAATGAAAAAATGATACGAATTTATTTTTTAGGAATATGTTTTTACAAAACTGATTCTACAAACAAATGTAATTCATTTTTGGTGTCAATTTACAAAAATCGATGTAAAATGTCATATTTTTTACATCGGAAACTTCAATGTCGGTTAAAAACTGAGGTTCAAGGACATTTTTGAACTAGTGGGGAGGGAATAACCTACCTTTTTTCTGAAATTAAACACTAACAATGGAACCCTTGAATAAAAATGAAGCTATAGAAGACATCAAAACTCAACCATGAAATGAGATCCCACACCATGGAGTTCAGATATATCAATTTCAAGATGATCTATTGAAATCTCAAAGGAAGATAAAGAGATGAAGAGATCATTAATGGAGATAATTCTTGCCTGAGAATCACATTGTAAGAAAAATAATGATCAAACACCAAAAAAGGATCTAGAAGGGTTGGAGATCTCCAAGATAACTTGGAAAAGGTTTTGGGTTTGGTGAGATTAATTTAAAAATTAGTAAAAAGAGATAGATTAGTTGTATTGTCTATTTAAAAACTGTTGTTTGGGTATTAAATTGTGTATATTCCCATTACACAAAGTGAGTTAGTTAAGTTTCATAACTATTGAAAAATGAATCGCTTTAAATGAAAAATAACTCATTAAATGACTCATGATGTGTAAGGGTTTTCCACATCATATAACCTTTCACGGTGATAATCTTCTCAATACGTCAGACTACTCACGGTATGCACCTATGGACCATTACATGATGTGAAACTATCTTACATAGAATGTAACAACACCATATCCTGTAGAAATGGCCGGTTAAAGTTGAATGTCCAACAAAAATAAGACTTCACCATTAATTGTATCATCCCAATTCCTTCTGAACACAACCTAGTGAATGAAAAGGTAAAACCACGACATGGTTAAAGACATTCCTGTCATATTTGTAATGGGATGTTGCAACCTCCCAACCATAAGAACATTATGTATCTAGAAATTCTATGAAGAAGTTTTCCTGCCAAAAATATAAGGCCACTGATCTCTAATTAGCTCCTTAAATTACCACATCTCATGATTATCAGAACCATGATGCCATAAATCATAGACAAAAGGTATCATCCTCCCATGAAGTACCTTGGTATCAAAATTAACTATCCTGACTAGCCACTCCATCAAAGATAAATCAAGTTTAATCTCAAGATTAATCCAGCTGAAAATAAGAGATGGAGTAGATAAGTAGTTCCTCATCTACAATACAAGGAATAATTTATGTATCATTGTGTGCTCTGGTAGAAGTACTAAATAGAATGAATCATTCCACTCCTACTGACATCCATGAAAGCTCCCAAAAAACGAGCTGTATATTTTCTATTCCCCCAAGCCATCACTTACCCAATTTGGGAGAAACATTCAAGAACACCTATTCACTAATAATTACAAAGGATTATAGAGATGATCATCATAAGTCTTATATCGGCTCTATGCCATCAAAATTCCTTAGAAAATTAACATTAATATTTATTTTTGTCTCTTCCATGAAACACGGTCCAACCGAGGAACAGTAACCAATATCAGACCAAAATAATATATATATATATATGGAAAATAATTCAAGGCCTATAAATGATCCATTCTAATCACGGAAGGGTAAGTATAGTTATAATGAAACTCGAATAGCCCCAAATTACCATCCCATGTTCCCACAAAGCCTGGAACACGATATCAAATAATATCCTCAAGAATATGTATATATAATTATGTCTAACCATCTAACTATAGATTTTAGGCCATGATCAAATGAACCTAAGATCCTAGTGCCTCCCAATGAACTCTCCAAATGTGGGAAGTGAACTATGGATCCCTATCATAAACAATAGAATATGTAACATCATGAAAAAGAATATTCTATTTCACATAATTATTTCCAAAATCCACAACTTTTTTTATTATCAATAATGGGTATGAAGTGATTAGTCATGGTCATCCAATCGATCACAAACCATATTTCATTCTTCTTTTGCAAGGAACAAGGCAACCAAACAACAATTTCCATAGATATTTCACCCCATATAAGAATAGGGACTAGAAGTTGTTGAAATAATCCCAAACGTTTTTTGTAATCCACATTCACCATATTGCGTGTACAACAACGAGAAACCAACATAGTAATATCTCACCTCATACTATGCAACTAGAAGAGTCACTATATATCACAGAACCTCTTAGTGGTTCTTGGGTGTATAGTTGACTTGGCATTATGACAAACCCCCATCACACCATTTCTTACCTATAATAGCACTATGAATTGATCTTGATATCATAGAACACATTCATTATAGAATGACCATTGGGAAACTATCTCCCCACCATAAAGAGATTACTTAAAGCTACATATTTCATCATCATTTTATTAATCCGGACAAGTCATCATGATAATACTGTATGTCAACTGAACAATTTCTAATGAAACTTCATCCCCTTTCCCCTATACTCAAATATGAAATTGTGAATAGAGATCCAACAAATTCCACACTTCTGAATATTGTTTAATTTCCTTGGTGGGAATTTTCCTACTCAATGCATCTGTAGTGAAATTCCTTTACCCTCGGAGTAGGTGATGATATTATCAAAAGATTCTAGGTACTCCACCCAACTTCTATGGTGGAGATTAAAATATTTTTGAGGGAAGATATAACTTAAGATTTTGTTATCAGAATATATAGTAAACCATTCTAAAATTTTTATTGATGTTAACTCTTAATCACGTGAATCACAGATTCAAGTTCAATATCATTAGTATGATTATTCTTCTCATGTGGCTTACTTTTATGATATCTATAATCATATGCATGATTTCCATACATAAGAACTCACCCAGAACCTAAAACTGATGCTTTAAAAGAGACCAGATTTCCCACCCTGGCATTTGGAATAGTCAACACCATCACAGTTTTCAAAAGCTATTTTATCTCAACAAAAAAATTATTACATTTATCATCCCATGAATATTTTACTCCCTTCCATGTTAGCGTAGTCATCAGTGAACCAAAATTATATAAGTCCTTCAAAAACCAATGATAATATCTGACTAATCCCTTGAAGCTCTAAATATCAATGAAATTTCATGGTTTTTCCCAAGTCATAACAACATTCACCTTCTCATGATCAATTAATATTCTTTGTTCCAACACCATGTTTCCCAATAATTTTACATCCTGAATAAAAAAATTCATCTTTGAAACATTGGGATAAAGTCGATGGTTTTTCAGCAGCCTTAGAACTCTTCTTATATGATGTACATGATCCTCAACAAACATGTACTAGATGAGGACTTCATCAACAAATACTAGTAAAAATATATCTAGGTATTCATGGAAAATATTATTCATCAAAACCATGAAAACTATAGGAGTATTTTTTTGACCAAATGGTAAAACAAGGTACTCATAATGAGCATACCTACTCCGAAATGTGTTTTTTTGAATATCATATTCTTCTATCCTCAACTGATGATAAAAAATTGGAGGTGGATAATTGAAAACAATATTCAACATATCAAATAGATATCAATCTATGGAAATAGATAATTGTTCATTTCTGTAACATGATTCTTCTTTATGTAATTAACACATAAGAAAATGGAGCCATCAAATTTCTCAGTGAATAGAAGTATCTCCACCCAAGGTGACACACTCAGGAATATAAAAACATTATCAATAAGTTCTTCGAACTATTACTTAAGATATTTCCTTTTATCTAGATCCCTAGGGTAAGAAGGAATAAAAACAGGATGATTAATAGTCATTAAGTCAATGGAAACAATGACATACCTTATCAGTGGAAAATAAGATAAATCACAAGAAAAAATATTGGAAAACTCAATAAAAACTATAAGGAGATAACCACTCAAATATTCTTGATCCAAATAATAATAAAACACTTATATAACATTCCACCACTTTAGATAATAAGGTCTACCTCTTCTCGAATTTGGGTCCCATTCTCATTGAAAGATAATAGACACACCATCGGGTGTAGTAAGGTAGAACCATCAAAGATAATAATTAATTTGGGCTATATTTGAAATGAGACAATCCATTTTGAAGATGAAATCAAGAGGTTTAATATCGAGGACTACAAAACTCCAAGCCATTTTGACATCTGATAGAGGGAATACCCAAGAGGGATGACAAAGAACTCATTTTTTCTTTGTTCAAAGGGGTGTAGTAATATCAATTACACGTGATAAAAGTTGCATAATGAAGATTTAGAAGGTTAAAAATATAGTTTGAAATAAAAAAAAGAGATACACTAGTATCTAATAGAGAATCACTAAAATTGATGCTATAGTAATGGTATCTCCCATATATGATGAACCTATGTTTTATTCCTTTGGAAACTTTTCCACTATGTGAAGTGTATTTTTTCCAAATGTATGTGCATAGAATCATTTTATATGTGAAACATATGATTTTACCATAGTTTTAGTATGATCTGATGATCCCATTCAACAATTCAATGTAGAAAATAGATGGGATAATCTCCATATGTGTCCAGAATGTCTACAAGAGATATATTTATTGGGTGGCGTAATGAAAAACCTCTTATAATTTTCTTGGATTGCATCCATAATAGATGGAAATAATTCCTTTTGGAACTGTATGAGAACTATAATGACCTATCCATCTAGATCTACCATGAAAATAAACACCCTTACACATTCCCTAGAAGGAACCGATGCTACCACTAAGACAAAAAAATATCCTCTCAACCCTAAAATTACATCTAGGTCCATATCAACCATCATCACATTATCTTTCACATTAGTATATATAGGTATATTTGGCAAGAAAATATGATAAATTATATTTAATTGAAGTCCCAACTCAAACTGTTGATCCCTTATCCTCTGATTAAATACAATCTAAGGAAAAAACTGCACGAGTTCAATAAATCGATTTAAAAACTCAGTAACTGTTCTTCTGGCCTACTCGACCATGAAAAAATCCACATCCATTCCCAATATCATTGACTCTATAAATAATTTTTCATTGAAAGTGACATTATAGTCTTTCCACTCTATTCGCTCATGTTTTCTAGTAGTCACAGCCATGTTCCACTGTCTACTGCTCTATCCTTCCAATATGAAGGTGGAAGACCTAACCTTGATCTCATCTAGTGTCTCTAAGAACTCAAACAGATGTTATATCATTCCCAACAATTCCTCAACATGTTGAGGATCTTTTGAGCCTTTTAGAATAGGTGGATTCTTATGATGGAAATATTGAAAATGATTTCCAAGAACATCCCCCTTAGGATCCACAACTGGAGCCTGAATGCGGCTAGGAAGTGGATTATATCCAAGACCATGGACTGTGCACATTATCACCTCAACCAGATATCAATCTATAATAGGATTTGGTTTCTAAGGTTCATTAGTAGTCTCTTCTGAGATTCACTTACCATGTTTTCTCATAGGCATGATTCTATATAACATCAATAGAAAAGATGGAAGATATTATATTATCTCTAAAACTGAGAAACAAGGGATGTTATTCCCAATAGATAGAATAACCATAATTGGAATCCACTCTATCTGAAAAAACATTGGTAAAAGACAAGAACTGATGTCTTTCCCTAACCATGAATGGCGATATAAGATTTATTGAAGTGAGAGATTTCCAGGAACTGACTTTCAACTACCTCCTATTTCTCGACAAGATTACTCAATAACATACTGACTTTAAGAAAAAATCTCTACATGCCACTGATACCACATTGTCAAAAACCATTCTAGGTACCCTGGTAATCAGATAATTGTACCATCCCTGACATAGGTCGAAGGGAATTCCTGATCTCCATAGGCCAGTGGCTAGATCATTTCATTATTAAACTAAATGTGGGAATAGTTTTTTCACAAACATTGTAGAATATAAAGAAACAAGGTAGTGTGAATAAGAAAAGAAACTCCACTGTGAATAATATACTAGAAGTCAAAGAGGCATTAAAGCCCAATGATTTATAACCTAGGTACCAAAACAGATAAAAACACCCCATGTCCCTAAGGACACAACTCACTAAAAACATGGTTAAATAGATGGATCCACCTCTTAAAGACCCTTTCCCCTTAGATGAAACTGGAAGGATATCATCTACAAAAAATTGAAGGAACAAGAAAGGGGGTTACATAAATTTCATAGTAGGGTCTCACCATGGATTAAATATCATATAAAAAAAACAGATTAATCAATGGAATTCTTTCAATTTAATAAAAACTGGGATTTCATTTTAAAGAAAATTTAAACAAATCAAGCTATATAATTGAAATGATCAATAATATTTTAAGAAAAAGATTTACAGGTGATGGAATATTTATAAAAAAAGGATTTAATTAAAAAATTATATATATAAATATATATTAGTATATATGGTATGTAATGTAGTTTAATAACATTGGAATATATTTATATCTCAAACAAATGACAAGAGAGCAACATGTCCATCTACTAAATAGGTATGAAAGATCTAGGAAATAGGACTCTGTACTCTCTCAGTGATCATGAAAATATGGGTATAGAGACATCCCAATGTCACTTTCCAAAGTTGTCTCATAAATATCCCATTGGGGATGTGACCTACAAAATATATGTTTTATAATGTTGTATAAGTGTAGAGTGTGTCCAAATTACTCACAAACTACATATTGATTGCAAGTTTTCTTATATAATAAATGTTGGGTAATTTTTTTTAAGACTTCGTAAAACATAATTAATTCCCGTTTCCCCATTTCAAATTCCAATTTACATTAAAAAATAATTTTTATTCAGAAATATTTCTTTTAAAAAAATAAAAATGTTGGGCTTTTACCAATACTTTTTATGCCATTTTCATAAGTTTGAAATAAATTTAAGACTTATTACATCAATTTCAAAATCCATTTTCATAAATAAATTCGAAATTTTAATTTAAATATATTTGATAATATCTAAAATTTAAATAATAAAATTCAAATTGAAAAGTTTCCATAAACACACCTTAATTCAATGGAATTGGTGGTTTTCCAAATTTTTATGACAAAAAAATTTCAAATATCCCAATTGACTGGAGTTTGGTTTTACCAAAAAAATTGAAACACTTTTTGAGAAATTGAATTTTAATAAACAATTTACATAAATCAAGCAAATCAAGGATAATCAATTTGGCCAAATGGGACAGAATCACCTACCATTTCCCTGTAATTTAATACTCGCAACAGAACACATTAATAAGAAAGAAAGTGCATATGACCACAAAAATCTACCCAAAAATGACATCGTCCAATATTTATTTCATATGTCTCAATTTCAGGATGACCAATTAAAATAAAAAAGTAATAAAAACCAATGAATAAATAAGTTAACACTTACCCGATAGTCACACTACAAACGAAACAATAATCAAACACCAATTGAAACGATCATGAAGGGATAGAGAGATAAAAGATCACCTATAGAATGATTTGGGTTGAGGGAGATGAATTAGGAGAGGTCACAAAAGATATAGGATGGTTGTGATGCTTATTTAAAAATCACATTCAAGGTATTACATGATGTTTAAACCCATTTCACATCGTGAAATAGTTGTGTTTCATAACTACCAAAAACACATTTCTTTAAAAGAAACAATTCTCATTAAATGAATCATGTCCTATAATGGATAATAACATATTCTAACATTTGATGTTGTTAATCTTCCCACAACATGAACCTGCTCACAATTTGCACCTGTTGACCATTACATGTTGTGTAAATCCGCTACAGCTTGTAAAAGTGGCATGTTATAGCTGAATGTCCAAAAAATCTTAGACATCACCATTATAGGTATCCTCAAAATTACTTCTCAACCCTACCAAGTCAATGAAAAGTAAAAACATTGAAATGGTTAAATATGCACCTATCAGATTGGTAACAAGATGTTATAACCTCTCCATCATAATTTGTTTTTTCCAAGAAAGCCTATGAGGAAGATTCCATTCCAAAAATATGAGTCCACTACACTCTCATTAGTTCCATGTATTCCCACTTCACAAGATTATCAGAACCATGATTCCATAGCACATAGACCAAATGATTCTTCCTCCCATGATGTACCATTGTCTGAAACTCAACTATCCTAATTGGTTGTCTGGTCATAGATAAATCAGGTCCAATCTCAAGATCAATCTTGCTCAAAACTTGATATAGATCAGATAATCAATTTATCTACTATAATAGATGGAATATTCTACATATCGATGTCAACTATAGTAAATGTTAAAAATAGTATAAAAATTTCCCACCCTTCTCAATAACCTTGAAATGACCCAAAACATGAGGAGTAATGTTTCCATTCCATCCAAGCTATCGATGACCCAATCAGTGTGAATGATTAAAGAACACCTTCTCACCATATAATAATTACAAAGAACTATAGAAATGATCATCATAATAATAATGGAATATTTATACTATAAAAATTATATAATTTATTTACTAAATCTTTGTTGTCTTCTCTTACAGAAAACCTGGCCGAACAAAATAATTTTTACCAATGTCGGACCAACCCAATGATGATTTACAAGGATGTTCATACAATTCCTCAAACGAATACTTTAAAAATGCACACTGAAAAATATTTTTATAATAAAACTCCACAATCCAAAAATGATCTTCCCATTCTCCAACAATTTTGAGAATAGAACGGAAAAGAATATGCTCAACAATATTTATATCTCATTCTATCTATCCATCTGACTGTGAATGGTAGTCCATTATTAAAGGGACCTGAGATCCTAGTGCATCATAAAGGATTCTCCAAAATAGATAAGTGAGTCTAGGATACCTATAAAAACTATAGAATATGGAACTCTGTAAAAATGAACAATCTCTTTCACGTATAAATTTTTTAACTCCAAAAATTTTGTTGTATCATGAATGAATGTGAAGTTATCCAACTTGGAAAGCCTTTAAATCACAACCCATATTGTGTTATTCTTTCCCTATGTATGAGGTAACCTAACCCACAATTCCATAGATATTTCATCCCACTTCCAAGTAGGTATTTAAAGTTGTCAATGAAAACCAAAATGTTTTTGTTGGTCAGCCTTCACATGCTGGAATGTATAACAATGGGAAGAAAAATCAAAAACACCCCATTTCATAACAGGACACTAGTACTACCACCACATATCACATGATATCTTATTAGTTCTTAGGTACAATACCCCTTGTAAATATGACCATCCCCAATTAAATATTTTATTATTTCTAATGGAACAATGAGGTGATCTTGATACCATATAATTCTTTCATTGGGAAATGTCCACATGGAAAATATCTCCCCACCATATATAGTCTATAATGATATGGAATTCATTATCAATATCTTGATCTTGAAGAATCACTTTGAGATGATAGTATGTCAACTAAATGCTAGCTAGAGAAACCATATCCACATTATTCTAAAATTCAATATAAAACTATGCAAAGAGTGTCATCAAATTCCACTCTTCTAAATATTCACTCACTACATGGGTTGGAATTTTCATACTCAATGAATATTCAATGACATTCCCTTTTACTAGGGAGTAGATGATGTGATTGTAGAAATATTTCTCATAATCCACCCAATGCCTTTAGTGCATATTAAAATATTTTTTATAGAATATATAACTCAATATTTTGTGGTATGAATACATAGTAAAAATTTCTCTAAAATGGTAGGGCTGGAAACTTTTATATTTGTGCATTATTACTGCAAGTTCAAAGTCATGGGTTGGAAGATTCTTCTTATGTGGCATAAGACGTTGAGATCCATAATCTACAAAACAACCATCGTGCATAACAAAACATCCCAAGACTAAACCCGATGCATCTCAAAAGACCGCATATACATTTCTAGAATCTGGAATACTCATCACTAGTGTGGTAGTCAATATGTGTTTTAGGTCAAAAAATTAATTTTGTCATCTATCATCACTAGAAAACTTCACTACCTTCCATGTTAGAGTAGTCATCAAATAATAGAACATCAATAAGTCCTTCACAAACCAAAGATAATATCCAACCAAGCCCAAGAAGTATTGAATCATGAGGACTTTTCGTGGTTGTTCCCAGGTTATAACAACTTTTACCTTCTCGAAATCAACTGATATTCCTTGTTTTGATACAATATATGCTAATAATTTCACCTCCCAAATCCATAATTTATACATCAAAATATTTTTATAAAGTTTTTGATTTCATAATAAACATGGAACTATTTTTAGATGATGTAAATGATCCCCCTATGACTTGGAGTAGATAAGTATGTATTCCACAAATACTACCAAAAAAGTATCCATATATTCATGGAAAATCTTATTCATCAAATCCATGAAAACTAAAAGATAATTTTTTAGAATAATAGCCATAACAAGGTACTCATAATGGTCATACCTACTCCAAAATGAGGTTGTTTGAATGTCAGATTCATTTATCCTCAACTGATGGTAACCAGATGGAAGTTTGATTTTTGAAACCCACATGACCCCTTTAAAATTATTAAATATATCATCATTATATGGAATCATATACCTTTGGTTTATCGTAACACAATTTATATTTTTGTAATGAAAACATATGCAATAAGAACCATCATCTTTTTTATCAAAGAGACCTAGTGTCACCCAAGGTGACAGGCTCAGGCTTATACATTCTTTATCAAGAAGATCATCCAACTGGGACATCATATCTTTCGTTTTAGCTAGATCCATCTAGTAATAGGGAATAAAAACTCTTTGAGTTTTAGTCATTATGTAAATGGAAAACTCTACACCCATACCAGTGGAAACCCTGAGAAATCGGAATGAGAAAGATTGGGAAACTCGATGAAAATTATTGGGAGATCACCGCTCAAATATTATCTCCCCAGATCAAAATAAAACACTAATATTACATTCCTCTGCTCTAGATAAGATGTTTCGGCTCTTTTCAACCATGGGTTCCATTCTCCTTAAAAGACAAGATATAGAACACATTGTGTATTAAGGTGCACACTAAAATTTTAAAACATAATCATGGATCTATTGGAAATGATAAAATCCATTAAAAATATGATTCCAAGAGATTTAATTTCAGGTACTAGAGAACTATATGCTATCTTGGAATCTGATAGAGAGAAGACACAAGCCGAGACTATAGAGACCCTTCTCTCTCTTTATTTTAAGGGGTGTAGTAATATCCACTACTTAAGATAAAATCTCTATAGGATTATTTAGTAGGTAAAAAATATGGGTGGAAATAAATAAATGAGATGAAAAAGTATCAAATAAATATGTCACTAATGATAAGGCTTTAGTAATGGTACCTCTCACATTTGATGGATCTGTGTCTGCTTCTTAGGGAGAGTCTTCCTATATGTGAATTAGATTTGTTCTCGATGCCTATTTCTAGAACCCTCTTATGCATGATGCATCGAACTTACCCATAGTTATAGGAGGATCTCATGATCATATTCCACTATGTGTATTTGGAAATATATTGATGAATATCTTTATTTGACATGAATATCTTCAGGAGCTACAACTCTTCAATGCCTCATTGAAAACCCTCTTATAATTTCATAGACTTACACACTAATAAAAACCAAATGAAATCATCATTGAGCTAAAGGAGGTATTTAATGACCCAACCATTGAGAACTACAATGGGAATCATCACAATTCTTTTTCCCCATAATGAAATTGGTGCTACTACAAGGGGAAAAAGAAACTCTCGTTAACCCCGAATTTCTATGGAAATATTTTTCATTAAAACCCAAGAATGTATATATGATCTGAGTCCTAAATTAAAACTTTGAGCCATCATCCTTTTATTTGATACAATATCAGGTGAAAACTGCATGAGTTTATCAAATCGATTTGAATACCAATTCATGGTTCTATCATCTTGATCATGCTTGAAAAACCATTCATCCTTGGCCAACACCATTGAATCATGATTGAACTAGTAAATGAAAAGAACATTGAATTGTTTCCACAAAATTCCCTCATGTTTCATTTTATTCACTATAATGTAATATCATATCCTTCTCTGTACTTCTAGTATGAAGGTTCCACACATCACCATGATCTCATTCATTGTCTCTAAGAACTCAAATAGATGTTCTACCCTAACCAACCATTCGTCAGAATGTTGGGAATCATTAGAGACATTTAAAAATAGAGGATTTTGGAAAAGGAACTCTTGATAATGTTTTAAAGAACACCCCATGAAGATACATTGTTGGAGAAAGAATGAGGACTAGAGGTAGTGCATGTCCCTTATCTTTTTCTATACACATGATCACCTCAACCAGATTCAGATATCTAATATGATTTTCTAGTTGAGGTTCAACATTATCCTCTTCCGAGATTCTATTTTAACATTTTTGTGGAGGCATGATACAGCCTAACATTATAATACAACAAGGAATGCATTAGATTAAGACTCTAACTGAGAAACAAGGGATGTTACTCCTATTATATAGAACAACTAGATTTGGATTTTACTCTATCCAAATCAAAATAGGGAAAATTTTAAAACTAATACATAATACATCTTTACCTAACCAACCTTGGGTACTTAAAGTTCATTGTTGTGTGATTTATTTATGAACTCAATCTCAAATGCCTCCTATGTCCTGATAAAATTACTCAACTGCCTATTGAAACTAAGAAAAAAGAACTACTTTCCTGTGATACAACTTTTTCAGGAACCATCATTTGTACCCTAGTAACCTAATAATCGAGTTGGCCCTAACATATCCTGAAGGGTGTTCCCAATCATCTTGGGTAAGTGACTAGCACCATACATCATACAACTAAATATGGGAATAGTTTTTATAAAAACATTGTTGAATTAAATGGGACAATATAGTATGAAAAACAAATGAAAATCCATTAGAATTAATGTGCCATAAGTTAAACTAGTCTTAACTCCCAGCATATAACAACCCAGGTACCAAAAATAGAAAAATAGCCCAAGTCCCTAATGACACAACTCCCTAAAACCAAGGTTCAACAATGGGATTTGTCTCCAAGATATCCTTTCCCCATGATTGGACATGGAAGGAAATAATCTACAAAGTGCCAAATACACAAGTATGGTTTGAGCTAAAAACCCCAGTAGGGCACCACCAAGAATTCCATATTATAACCAATAATATATTAACCAAAGGAATTCTATAAATTTAAAAAATAAATTGGTTTTTAATTTTAAATAAAATTTAAAAAATTCATGATACAAAATTCAATTGATGGATAATATTTTGAGAAAATGACTTAAATGTGGTGAAATATCTCTAAAACAATGCCTTAAATTAAAATCAAACTTATATAAAAAGTTTAAATAAACATATATGGCTTGTAAACGTGTTTAAAAAATTTGGAAAAAATTTATATCTCAAATATATACATGTGATAAATATTTTCATCTTCTAAATAAGTATTAAATTTCTAGGCTATAGGACTTCACACACTCTGTGTGATCATGAAAATATATGAATACACAATTTCCTCTAACGCTATCCAAAGGTGACTCGTCAACATCCCATTGGGGATGTGATCAACTATATTTATGTTTTAGAATGTCTTATAAGCATAGAGTGTATCTAAATAACTCACAAACTACCTAGTGCATTTGTGCACTCTTACATAATAAATGGTGGATAATTTATTTTAAGACTTTTTGAAATCTAATTAAATCTAATTCTCCCATTTAACATCAAAATTTCTATTTAAAACTAAAATAGGTTTTATTCAAAATAATATTTTTAACAAGATAAACCTATTGGGTTTATACCAAAACATTTTAATTCATTTTCTCAATTTTGAAATCAATTCAAATACAATTTCATCAATTTGACAATCTATTTTCATAATTAAATTCATCAATTTTATTGAAATATCTTTAATAAAATCTCTAATTTGAATTGAATAATTTAAATCTTCCAATTCATATAAACACACCCTAATGGAAAGGAATTATCGGTTTTCCCAATTTTCCTTCCAATACCATTTAAAAAATTCCAATTCACAAAAAATTGGGTTTTATCAAATAAATTTATATCAATGTAGGGTTATTTAATTTAAATAAAAAATTGATATAAATCAATTAATTAAAGGTTAATTCATATGTCCAAAAGAGATGAAATCACCTAGCATTTTTTATCAAAATTTAACACTGATAACAAAACCTGTTAATCAAAAATAATGTGAAGAATACATCAAAACGCAGCCTTAAAATGAGACCCAAAAACATCATGTTCTGAATAAGAAATTTTAGGATGATCTATTAAAATATAAAAGTACTAAAAATGGATGGAGAGATGTATAATAGAGATAAGTATTTCCCATAAATCGCACCATAAGAGAAACAGGGATTGAAAACATAACAAAATGATATGTAAGGGTTCAAGATCTCCAATATTTCCCAGGGAAGTCTTTAGGTTATGGGACATGAATTTAAAGAGGATCCAAAATATATAGATCAGTTGTGATAAATATTTTAACACTGAAATTAGGTTATTACATGATATTTAATCCCATTACATGCAGTGAAATACTTATGTTTCATAACAGCCAAAAACGCATCACATTAAATAAATAATGATTCATTAAATGAGTCACGATGTGTACTGTCTTTTCACATCATGTAACTTTTCATGGTATGAATCTTCTAACGACATGAACCTTCTCATGGTATGAACCAAGAAACCATTGCTTGACATTTAACCTTATTACATGGTGTGTAACTCAACTATAGCCTGTAGAAATTGCTAGTTAAATATGACAGTCCAACAAATATCTGACGTCTCCATTACATATTTTTGTGTATATGATTTGAACTCATGTTTCATTATTGATTAATAATGATATCCCACCCTACGGATTCATTTATATTTAAGTGATAATTTTTTATTCCATAAAACAAAATTTTGATTCATTATATATTTATTTTAATCGTTATATGTAAGAATGATTACCTCAAACACTTACGTTTATATTTACTTTCCATATAATCATCTATTTATATCTACAATGTTTAAAAATTATGAGAATTTATGCTCACCCATTCCTATATATCTTTTCCCCAGGTTATGAAGAAAAATTTTATGTATGGTATGTCAATAAGGGTAAAAACTAAGATGGTATTTATGAGAGATGATGAATATTGTACCTAAATAATATTTTTATGTATGTAGACTGTATTAATAATAATCCTTTATAATTCTGGTGATTATCAAAATATTATATTTCTAATATTCATCTAAAATCATGTAATATTTATGTATAAAATCATTTTTAATATATAACACTAATGGAATATAATAATCCATTTACAAAAAATGAAGTGGATTGTATCATAAGAGGATTATCCAATCCTAGTATAATTAACCCTTGGTAACAATTTATTTAAATTTCAATAATATTATAAAAATTAGTTTCATTAAAAATATAAAAGAAAAAATATAATGGGATAATCAATCAAATGAATGGTCATGAATACGGGAAAATCTATTCATATTTTATATGTTAATAGAGAAAAATATTCTCAAAAAATAGTAAAAATTAAAAAATTAAATGTTTGTATATTTTTTTAAAAAAATTCTTTCGAAAACATTATAACTAAATACAATGATATTGAATGTAACTATTATCATACATTTTAATTATTGGTAAAATTATTAAAAATAATTTCTAATAGCATTAATTTGTAATAAAAAATCATCTACCAATGTGAAAATAAGGCCAACATATCTTGAAAAAATATTCATGATCTTTTTTTATACTAAATTTTAGATTATGGAAATAAAAATTTAAATTATAGGAATAAAAATTGGATGAAAAAATATATTGATTTTAAATGGTAATATCTAAAAAATATCCCCCAATTGAAATTGAACATAGGAAATCTGAAAAAAGAATTAGATAATAATATAAGAGTTGACCCTAAACATCAACATGAATCATATATTTTAAAATATATTATATAATAAATATAAATATGTTATAATTATATTAAAAACTATACATTTACATAAATTATTATGTATCATCATCTAATAATTTCACATTATCATTTTAATAATAATAACATCATTAAAATCAATATTTGGGTGATGAATATTCGTTTTTAAAAAAAATTAGTTAAATTGTTATTATATGTTCATTTTGGTCATTAATTAATAATAAAATGAATAATAATAATGAAATAAGTGTAATTTTTTTATTATATATGATTTTATATCAATTCAAGTAAATCTCTTACGAAAAATGAATTACATCAGAACATAGTGATGGTAGACATTATCTATGAAAGAGTAACATTTTCATTTTTTGATTAATGGAATGAAAGAAGGGTAGATTTTGAAACTTTGTTACCTTCTTTTTGGTATTAGTTATATTTTTTTATGGTTTTATTATTTGATTCATTATGGGATTCTCATTAATAGATATTCTTTTCTATGAAAAATGAACTAATATTCGAGGGATGTATGTTAATTTGAATATATGGATTCCAGTTATAAATGTGTAAATGTGTTTAGAGTGTGCTACATGGAACTGTAGAGACTTATGTTTTCTTGGGGGCTTTACATAGAATATTAGGTTTAGTACAAAATGCTTGACATAGTCACATCATTGATAGGTTACCCTCCATGAATATTTTTTCTGGAAGATATCGTGATTCTCATGCAGGGCATGAAAAATTTATAACGCATTAAATATTTATACATCATGAAAATTTTTATTCTGATTTAAATTATTCCATGATAAAATAATTTTCTGTGTAATTATAATATATTATATTTCATTATGTGAAAGGGATTCATGGCCTGAATTTCTCTCAACTAGTAGTTTTAAACCCACATCATGCATGAGTCATTTTTCATTTAGTTTGAAGGGTTTACTATTAAACCCAATGTTTATATAAGTGATTTAATGAAATATATATCCATTTTTATTTTTCTATTAAAAATTTGATTCATCTTGTTGTCACACTACATATCCCTAGTAAGCAGTCATTCTGAATCTTCATCACATTTGGTCATAGCGGTGGTGCTGGCTACCGTTGTGGTTCAAATATGAGATCATTTGGTGGTCTCTATCGATCAATTTTAGTTTCATGTCATGAATTTTATTTATAAGTCTAAATCATGGTGTTTCTATCTCTATATTAAAAAGATGATAGGTTTCTTACAATCATTATGTAGTTGGATCTATGTAAGTGTTAAAAAATCTTGAATTACTATATGTTCTTGTTATCCTCTTTGGGGTTTTCATTAAAATTTCATTTCATGTCAAAAAATGGGTTTCATTATATGTGATCATATATTTTAGAAATGGTTCTAAACAATCCTATCATGTTCGGAACCTTGGGCTAATCAGGAAATGGACATAGTTTACTCTAGTGTTTTTGAAACCATTAGGGGTTATGTTTTTTGTATCAGTAAATTGTGGCTAGACATGAGATTGGTTGGAACCAACTTACTCTTGGTATATTATTATTTCATTTCCAGAATGTATTAATATATTCTAGGTCTCAAATAATTATATTTTTTATTTATAATTGTTTTATCACATAGTGGTTTATTTCATGGATATTTGGAAAAAAAATTAATTTGCCTATTTTTTCCATTAATCCAAAATATATTACTAGATTTGGTGAATGTGGTATGAATTTTGGGAATAAAAAATAAATTATAAAATTATTTAAATTAAATTTATTTTAAACATGATTTTTTATTAAATGTAGAATTTATGTTTTCTTGATATTAGAACACATAGAAATTCTTTTGTGGAATCATACACAGAATATTTTTCACAAACTACATTTTCATTGGTTGGCTATAGACTCAATTTTATAGAATTCAGTTAAAGGGAAGGGAAACACGTATCATTGTAGGTTATCTTTTCATATGATTCTTTTATATAGATTTAGTTTATAGGTGGGGTTTTATTACACAGGGACTTGGTAGTCATGTCTTAGAATTTTTTTATTATATTTTTCATGGGTTGTATAGATATTGTTGTATCCATATCTTCCACTTTGCACTATGGTTGTATGTAATTTTTTAGTTACATTCAATACTTTTTTAATTATCTTTTTTATAACTCGCCTTGTGATGGCTAGCATGGGTGGATTGTTTTGTAACCTGGGTTGTTAATTAAAAATATTCATGAGAGGGGAATTCTTAGCCTAAAGTGTATTAACGATCCCTGTGTTTATAGACACAAGTTTTGAGAGAATCAGTGTAAACTGTTATTTGATGCTTTTTTTTATTGTGATTAGCTTTTTATTGGGACAAGCTGGTGAGCACATATATTTGGATTATATGAAAAATTGTTATTGAATGAGTGGGTTCAGCTCGAGAAGATGTCTGAAACCTAGTGGTAGAGCTCTAATAAAATTAGTTTTGGTTGGGAGACCTCTGGTGGGTGGTCTTGATCTCCCAATGGAAATTCATTTTTTCAAAACAGGTTTGTTTTTTCTTTTTCCTTGAGAAAGGAGTGGATGAAAGTGGATACAATTCA
This sequence comes from Viscum album, assembly GCA_963277665.1. Classification (NCBI taxonomy): domain Eukaryota; kingdom Viridiplantae; phylum Streptophyta; class Magnoliopsida; order Santalales; family Viscaceae; genus Viscum; species Viscum album. Next base: position 2,013,399,340 of record OY728130.1, on the reverse strand, counting down.
TGATGGTTTACACACCCATGTACTAGTAAGATGAATCATTATTTTTTGATAATAATATTGGTGCATGGAGATGAGATACTCTATTGTGAGATTTGTATCACATCAATATACTTTTTAGTGAATTGTGCTGGAACACCAGAGACCTGCTAGTTTTTTACAGCCCTTACCCTTTACAATAAGGATATGTGGGTTGGTTTCAATGGATTTTGTTGTTTTTTTACAACATAATCCTAGTTAAAATGATTATATTTGGGTGATCATTGATCAATTCATGAAATTGATGACTTTCATACCATTCAAGGGAATTATGGTGGTGGATGATCTTGGGGACTTGTATGATGAATAAATTATGTGACTTTGTGGGGTTACCTCTATGGTTGTTTCTAATAGGAAAGTGAGGTTCACATCTTTAATTTGGTTGGGTTTCTAAGAGGTGATGGGTTCGCAGTTGAAAAAGAGAAAAACATGTCACCCATGGATGGATCGATGAATAGAAAGATCAATTCAGGTTCTAAGGAATATGATTCGTGTTTTTGTGATTGAAATCCTTGGTTCATGGGGAAATAGTTTTCATTGAGTTAGGTTTTAATATAAAAACACTTATCAAACCTTGATCAAAATGGTTCCATTTGAGGATCTGTATGGAGAGTCATGTATATCTCTCTTATTCTAGGTATATTCAAATGATTTTTCCTTTATTGGGTTGAGCCTTATTTAGGAGACAATGAAGAAGGTGCAATTAATATAGAAGAGGACGATCATGGAACAATGTCCTCAAAAGTCCTATGTCAACCATCTTAGTTGGCTGCTGGATTTTGAGGTTTGTGATAGAGTATTTCATAGAGTTTTAATTGGATTATTTCGTCATCGGTTGGGTAATCAAGGTATGATGAAATTGTGGTTTGTGGGAAAATTATTATTATTTGAATATTGGGAATGGTGGCCTTTCAATTGGGATTTTTGCTTCATTTGACATCCATACACAGGGTGTTTTCATGTTTAACATATGAGGTGATATTGAAAGGATATTTAACTTGTGACTAAATGGATAGATATCAATGTGAAGTACAATATGAATGTGGGTCAAAACCCACTTTTAATTATCGATTGATGAGATATGCTGATGCATAGAAGAATTATTACTTTTTTACTGTACAATAGTAATTTGGATAGGAAATCACTAATTTATTGGAGTGGGGACTATTGACAAAGATTATATAGCCTTCATTATTTATTAATCTAAGATCCTGATGTATTTATAGGGAAAAATATGTTAATTGTTTTATATTGTAACACACCTTTACCTTCCTTCATGTATTCAATGAATTTTTTATGGTTTACCTTTTTTTGTAAACTACAGGCTTGTTAGGAATAGAGATACATTGTTTTAAAAAATGATGTAATGTTCAAGGATTTAATTTTTTATGAATCAATGTTATCTGGGTATTAATTTGTAAATAAATTTAGAGATTTATACTTGGGAACATAGAGACTTATGGTTTAATTCAGATGATTTTTTTAGAAAAATTGGTTGATTACTACCTACAGGACACGTTGTTGACGTGAATGGGGTACTTGATAATAATATGTTATAGGGGGGATATTGTAAATCTAATACTAGGTGTGAAAATTTTATAAGCTTTTATATATTTATATGTAAATAATATATCAAAATGGGTATACTTTAATCTATGGTGAAAGATTTTTCATCATATTATAAATACCTGACATTTCACTCCGTGAAAGGGATTATTGATGTGAATTACCCACAACTAAATTTTATAAACATGATGAATGCTTGAATCATTATTCATTTTGTGCACAACAATTCCTCTTGAACCCGATGGTGATTTTGGTTGATTGTGGGTTATCTCACTCCTTCCATGTTTCTCCATTCAGAATTTGATTCATGTAGTTGTTTCACTACACATCCCTGCTAAGATGTTTATCTTCTTCTTTATTGACTTTTCTCAAGGTAGTTACATTAGAAGTAGTTTTTTAGATTAATTGTCGATTTTTGTTCTCTATTGATCCATTTTATTTTCTTACTGTGATTTTTATTTTAAAATATGGTAAATGTTTTTTAAATATCCCTTATCCAGGGTTGTTTGGTCTTAATTATTCCTATGATATTTGGATCTATGAAAGTGTTTATAAATATTTAATTTCAATATTTTATAATTTACCACATGGGTTATTCATTAAATTGGAATTGACATGGTGAATTGTTTTTAGTTAAATTTGATTATGGATTTTTGAAATATATTTGAACAAACTTATCACATTGGGAACATTAGGTGCATTGAAATAATTATATAGGTGAGTATAGTGTGCATGGACCCACAATGTGATTGTTTTTTCATATTGACAGAATATGGTAGGAATCTATATTGCTTCTAACTAACTTATGCCCAGTTTAGAATTATTTTATGTCTATTATGTATTCATATAGGCTAGGTCCCAAATTGTTTTTGTTTTATTTTATTACTAGTTTACCTATGATGGTTTATTTCATGGGCATTTATCACATGTTTAATTTAGATGTTTTTCTATTATATAAAATATATTTCTCGATTTGGTGAATATGGTTTTTAATTTAATGAAAATAAAAGAAAATGTTGACAAATAGATTAATTTATAAATATTCTTTTTGAAATTGATATTGTTTTAAAGCTAGAACTTTTGTATTCTTAACATTATAACTTCAATGAATTCATTGGTGATATCCTATTGGGATTTGAGATCAATCTACATGTTTTACATTGGGCAGTTATAGTCCTTGTTTTTAGCACTCAAGGAAAGTAAAGGGAATCCTATATCATTTCATGTTCCCTTTTCATCTATTTCCATTGTAGAATGATTGTATGATGGTTATTGTTAGTCCCATGGAGACTTTTTGGTCTTTCATTGTCTTACATTTCTGGTTTTGCCTATTTGGAATATGTTATATGTATATTATGGTTTCTTTTATTTAACATTTTAATATGGATCCATGTCTTATATTTTTAATTTTTAATCCTTTTTTCTAATACCTATGTCATACCTCACTATGTAACGGTAGTCTCAGGTTGATGGTTTAGTTGTACCATGTTGCTTCATTAAAAAAATAATAACAAACCCATAAAGTATCAATAATATATCATAAATAACATATATATTCATTAATTTTATCCTTATGACTATCCATTTTAAGAGGAATTGAAAAACGAATCACATACCTTCATTGAGGTGGATGTCCAAACATACACATGAGAGATGTTGTAATTATCTAATGGATAATAAGGTAATATAATATTTACGTACCATAATCATAATAAAACTTCCTTAAATTAATGAGATGTGAGTTAATAATATAGGTATGATAAAATATATTTATTGGATGCAAAATAAATAAACTGAATTGAAATATTCTTGTTATAAAACTACCTCTTCATTGAGGGACCTCATTTGGCTTAAACATAAAATTTTTATAGGATAGTCATGGGGTAATACCAGAAGCTCAGTAATAAAGGGAATGAATATATGAAGGATTTTTGGGATGTTATTTGTTGAGATAGGGTGATAAGATATTTTGAATATGGGAGTACAGGATATTTACATTAATAAGTGAGGGTAGAGACTATAACATAATGATATTTTAATAAGGAAACAGTATGTTTGATAGTGTACATGATACACCACATCAAACATAAATGAACAACTAAATATTTTTATTTAAATGTTTTCAATATATCCGAGGTCTTATAAAGGTGGGTATGAATAGTAATAACTCTATTATTATAATATGGTTTACACATGTATATATAATGAGTTATTTTGTGAAAAATTAATTTGAAATGTTAATAAAACCCTTTTCAAAATAAAAGAAAGTTTTTTCATGATCATCTATTTAAATATACACAACTGTGTTTTATAAAATTAAAATAAAAAAAACTTGTTGGATTGTATTAATTAAATATATATATATATATATAATATTTGAACTATTTGTTAACATTCCTCATCTTTATTTTATCTACATTATATAAAAATAAATCCAATTTTACGGATTAAAACTTGTATTTTATGAAGGCAGTTTTTCCACCTATTGATGGTGCAATTTTTTTGAAACTAAATTTTAAAATATTTAGAAATCTTATTTTAAGAAACAATAATAATTCTTGAAATATAAATTTCAAAAAAAGGGTGATTTTTGGTTATTTGTTTGAAATTTTTCATACTTTTAATGAATAGTGAAAAATATTACATTTTTATTTAAAACTAACCTTTCATCTAAGTAATATATACTGATAAATTGTATTTTAAATTTTATTTTAAACTAATATGAGATCAATAATTACTAAATTAATTAAATTTAGGTCATTGAAATCATTTTGATATTGAATTTGGATATAAAAATATTTCATGCATTTGATCATTATCACATTAAAAACTGGAATTCTCATCACTCCTCTAGGAAAAATATTAAATTGAATTATATAAATTAAGTGAATTGAATTTGGAAAATGGATTCCATATTTGAAATAATAAGTTAAAATTTTAGTAAATAATAATTTTTTTTTATTTTTTGACAATATGAATTGTGAAATTGAAAATATTTGTCACTATGGTAAAGGGTAAATTTGGTAATTTAGTTTAAAAATAAAATGGTAAAGAATAAAAAATTGACATAAAACCGGTAAAAATTTTATTGGATAAGTTATTTTAGACACAAATATCCCATGGTATGAACATATAACCTCTTGGATCAACATATATTACATTATGCCCCTTATAATATTTTATTTCAAGAAAATTAAAACTTGTCAAAATAATGATTTTACAAAGTATAAAATTTATAATATGTAGTAATACAAAATATATAATTGGGAAAATATATTAATTTGAAATATATAATATTTTTCTCTATTATTATTATTAATTTTTAAATTTTTCTGAAGAAACAATCGCCCTGAGGTCTTTCACAATAATGATAAAGTAAATATTAAATTAAGGGATATATCAAAATAATATAATTAAAAATATTACAACCAATATAATATGAGATAATTTTTTTATCCAAGAATTTTGTTTACAACATTTCTTTTTTATTAATGTAACAAATTTCTTATGTTAATAGTATTTATTATGATATTTTTAAAACTCAATATAATAAATAGTGTCTAAGTTGTAATTAATGATAATTTAAAATAAATAAATATAATTAAATGATATATAGTTTTTAAAAATATTAATTCTATCAGAAATGTTGGTATATGGTAAAATAGTTCATCCATTATTTATTTATTGGTGTTTTGGTATCTTATTGTAATAATATTTTCCATTAAAGATTAAAATTCTATATTGTCCTTGTAAAAGATAAAGTGGTTAAATATGGGCTAAAACTAAATGATATGGATTAAAAAATAGTTAAAATATGTTATATTTTCATTTTATGAATTTATGAATACTTATAATCATCTATTATTATAAATAAATCAGTTTTGATGCATTTTCAATAAAAAAACAAATTATTTTATTTTATTATTTTGAGAAATTCCATGAATGTCCTTCTCCTCTCCTATAAATGGACTCCACATATTCTCATTTCATCACATATAAAAACCATTTAGGATTATCCTATAACTCTTACAATAACATCCTATAATCCATTAACAAATTCTAGAGTTCTTATTTTTGGAATAAAGTAACCCTTAGTTGAATTAAGGTGTTATGAAACTGGGGAATTCTAAAGAAGAGGAATAGTTTTAAATTAATTATTTTTGTTCTGTCGTTTCTTCCACATCCCTAAGAACTAATTCAATATTTTTATTATAATAAATAAATTATTAAAAAAAATGCTTATATTTTATTATGTCTGTGTAATGACCTATATCTATCCCTACTTCCATCAAGTTGGAAAAAAATAATCCTTCGTGTATACGTCGAACTATCACCTCACGTACATATATAATTATTTTTTCATAATTTTCCCTCAAGACTAGTTATAATGATGTAATTATAAATGATATAAATTACATATGATTCATTTTTATTGGATAATATATCATCTAAATTATTTCCTTTACATGAACATAAAAAAGATAATGTCGTTCTTATATTCATGTGAATTATCACCACCATGAAGCGATGCGATTCATTTTTAATCACCAATTCATATAAATGATATATAAATATATATATATATATATATATATATATATTTAAAGGTTTATTATAATAAGTATGATATTATTACTTTTCTATAATGACAAAATAATACTTACCTTCTTTCAGTAATGATCATTGAAAATTCGAAATGTTAATCATGCGTATGTACGACTTACTTATCCATGATTGTAATGTAGTTCATTTTAATATCCATATTTAATTACTGGATGGTAAAATAGATGTATTAAAATTATAATTATGTAATTATAATTTTTCTATAGACAATGGACTAATGACCACTTTTACTATAATCATCGTACCAACGTAATTTCTAGCTAAGGTACAGAATATTATAAAAAAATGTCAAACATGAACTAAATGAAAATTAAATGTATATAACATATAAATGAGTGATATAAACTGAATAATAAACAAGAAAAAAATATAATATATTATAAATCAACTTATGTTCATTATTTAGGAAGATAATGATTGTATGTGATGTTTTGGACTCAATGTAATGGACTATTTCTCAATTTTATTTTATTAGGGAAGATTTATTATATAATACACCTATATTATTTTCCAACGTGTATATATATCACTGTTGACATGTTATATAATGAACTTATTTATTATCATGATATTTTAAATTATTTAAAATGCTAATATTTCATGTGCCATGTGATTTGACTTCTTACAAAGTAGTTTTATATTTCATAACATTGTTTCTATTTATCCAGGGAAACTATTATGGTTACCCCATGAATAGTTCCAAGAGATATAGTATATATATGATTTAAAAAAAAGTCTTCTAAAACTCACCTTTTTTTATGCTTTTATGGATTTTAATTATTTTCTTTAAGAATAAAGGTTATTATTTTTCTTGTGAAACTAATTTTATTAATTTTCTAAAAAAAATAAAAATTGAATTTTCATGTTTTCCAATAGACTAATTATTTTCATTTTATATTTACATTAATATGATTTTTATGACCATCCCATGTTTTAAAATTAATATTTCATGATAAGGATTCCATTTTAATTTAACCTTGAAAATCTTTTCTATTGGTCTTAAAAATTGGTCAGGATAATGAAGATGTCATGATGAATGAGTAGAATATGTGTCCTTAAAAGAAGTAATGTTTTATTTTCAAAAATATTCCTTTCTTGTTATAATGAATATGTTGTAGAGGTGTTAACATTTGATGTATAGGTTTGTTAGGTAAATTTTTTTCCTAATTCTCTAAAACTCTGAACCCAATAGATCACTAAGAAAAGATAGTAATTTATAGTTTTAAAAAACAAAAATATGTGTTGTTTTAGACCGGTTCCTTATAGCTGTTACAAGACTGTAGCTTTTACTGTTTTGGAGAGTGAGATGAATTTTTACGAGTTATGGATATTAAAAGGGGTTTATAATTTCAATGTTGATCATTTGTTTTATACCTTAAAAGACTCTTTTGAAGGTTTAATTTTTTATATATTATGGTGAGTAATTGAATTTTTGGAGACATTCATTTTTATATAGTTATGGGTTATCACATTTTGGGATGTGAAATGATAGGTATGATATTACCTTTGAGGATAAAATATTAAGGTTATTTTTTAAATATTTTTTCATATTTTTTGATGTTTTATAAAAATTATATATATTTAGTAAATGGACAACCAGTAGACAATGTGTTAACCAATCGCATCAAAAAATACTAGGGGAATTGAACCCATAAATGAATAGTGACAATGTTTCTTCCCCAACCACTATCCTACATGATTCCCAAGTAGGTCGGACTTTTTAATTTTCATTAAAACAATTTTTTGGGTGAAAAGTAAGTTTATTTTGAGAACATATGTTTTATAAATTAGATATCTATGGGGACAAATATTATCTTGAGATAAAGGGTTAAACATTATTTTGAAATTTATTTTCTATTTTTGGATTCATTTATGATTAATGACAATAGAATATTATTTGATTTTATTTGAGGAATAAAATTATAATTTTATTTTATATAAAAATATGTTTTTATTTCATTATTTTGGTGATATAGATTATTTATGAAAAATTTTATCATATATTGGAGATTATGTAATTTAAGAAATTACATTTTTGAATGAGGCATCAAGATGTATAGATGTTATTTATTGATAAATATTACTACTTACATGGAAGTATCTGTGATAAATTCATTCTTTATTGTTGGGTTTTACAATTAGTCAATATTATTTTAGTGGAATTTAATAGACTGTAATTTTTTTAATAATCCATAATGAACTTCGAAAATTACTATATAATTTTTGATATTATGGTTGTTTTTCATTACGTAATGTTTTATTATTATTGAAAATTTTTATTATTTTATCCTAACCATTTTGTTTTTGGATGAGGTATAAATAAAAGAGTAATATATAGTAATATGTTTGTGTATTTTTTTATTATTAAATATTGAATTTAATTTTTTACAAAAGAAATATCCATCTAAAATAAAAATCACAAGGATAAAAAAATTATATTGTTGTGGAAATTGATTAAAAGTTGAAACTCTACTTTTAAATTATGTAAATTTCTTTATGTTCATCGAACATATAGTAAATTAACTCCTCAAATATTTGAAAATTATCTTGAAATAATAATGTTATCTTTGTACTTTTCTTACTTAGAAATCATGTACCTTTTAACCCATCCCTGAACTCTGGTTTTTTTATTATTCACTTTCTCATGAATATATTATATGTCAATCTCAATCAGGATACGACTATTGTTTTTCTCTTCCATGTCCATTTTTTCCAACATGGGACCCTATTATGTCTCATATATTGGTACATTCATACTTTCCTTTCGCTATTTTCAAAAGAAAGTTTTATCGATTCTTGTTCTGATGTGGGATTTCAATAATGGTATTTTGAATAGTTGAATACCAAGTTGCAAACCCAAATTCAAATTGAAAAAATTAATTTATTATATAGGGGAGGATTTAACATCCTAAGATCTTAAGAAAAGAAACACAATATTTGATAGCATACATTATACACCATATTGAGCTTAACTGAACAACTAAATATTATTATTTAATAGTTACCATTAAAACCCAACTGTTAGAATGGTTAGTATTATTAGGATTAAAGGAATCATGAAAATATTTTTTACACACACGCACACTAAAAACACAGTCACACACACACATATATATATATAAAGAATTATTTGGTTACCAATTAATTATTAATGAAAATAAATCCTTTTGAAAATAAAAAGAAATATTTTCCATAAAAACTATTTCAATGCATAAAAATGAGTTTTATAAAAATAAAATAAATATTTATTAAATTATTATTATATTAATGATATGAAAATATAGTGTATTCAATGAATTTTTTTACATAAATACTATTCTTTTTATATACATCATATAAAAATAAATACAATTTTCCATATAAATGGCTCTATTTTTTAAAATGTAGTTTTCTGGCCATTTAGTGGCACACTAAATTTAAACCTAAATTTTTAATCTTTTCAAAATTTTATTTCACAAAATAATATTAATTTTTGAAATATGAATTTGAAAATTTTATCCGGGATGTTTTTTGGTATTTTATGATATGTTTTATTTTGTTTCAACATTGAAAAATATTGCATTTAAAATTAAAACGTAATTTTTAAATAAATAAATAATAATGATAAATCATATTTTAAATTTTTTTCTAACTCAAAATAGACCTATAATTCATCTATTAATCCATTTTACTTAACTATAATAATTTTTATAATGAATATTGATATAAAAACATTTCAAGATTTCTCCCATTTTCACATTAAAAACTCATTTTCTCATCATATATGTGGAAAATTTTTAAAATTAAATCCTAGTAATTCCATGAATTTAATCAGGAAAAAATAATTCAATTTTTGGAATCATACATTTTAAATTTATAAAATAGTTCCCTTTTATTTTTTTCCAATATAAAAAGTAAGCTATATAATTTTTTTACTATGCTAATAGGTAAATATAGTCATTTAGGTTACAAATAAAATTATAAGGACTACAAAAATACTATAACACTTGTCCTAATTTTATTTTAGGTGTTACTTTATAAAATAATCATGCTTTGGATGAATATATTCATTCATGGGGTAACTTTTATTTCATTAAGTATAACGACCCATACATTACATACATGGTTATTACTTCAGAATTGAATCATACTTATTACAACAAATAACAAACCCATGATAGGACCGTATATGTATAATGTCTTTAGAAACTGGGAAACATAAACAACTACTTCATAAATCATCGACATTGTCATTAGTTTATTTCATCATATCTAGAGTCCCTTTTGGCATATCCTACTTAATACCCTTCTTCCTGATGTGATAAAAAACATACAAAAGGGTGAGCTCAAATTCTCATTAAAGTTAAAAAAAAATATCAATCATATCATATTTATAAGAACATAACACTTTTAAAATATTAACCTGCAAAAGAGATCATAAATCATAACATGGGATAAATCATAGTAGTGATATGTAATCCCAATAATCATAATATTAAACATGAAACTTTGTTGCATACACCCGTAATCAGAGATACTAATTTAATATTAGTCAAGGCTCTTTGCCAAGACCATCATGGTGGACAAAGTCCATTACTAAACTGAGTTCACTCCTCATTCTAGTCCTGCATCACTGAACAAGATTAACTTTTCATTCCAGCCATGTCAATCTCATGAGATATAAATCTTTACCCAATGCATTGGAGGGAGATATAGGTCCCACCAATCTCATAATGAAACCATTCTTATGTGTGCCACAAAATCATTAATCATACATCAGAGCATAACCCATGTGATAAAAATGGGATTCTTAAACATTGTGACATCATAAAACAATTCAGTTAAGATAAAGGAATTCATAAAAATAATTCCATCACAATATAATCAAAATAATGTAACAATAGGGATATAAATAGAACCCTAAATTATCTTAGATGGAAAACAATTTTGATAAAACACTTGAACTCCATTCTTGAAGAAAATGTCCTATCTACTTCAAAAAAAACATTTTTCCTTTCTTAACATGTCATAAAATTTTATAATAAGTTAATTAAAAATAAACATGAAAACATTTAAAGGAATATTCATTGAAATAATTTTCTATGAAATTATAAAAATCCATTCATTCCATATAAGCAAAAAAACATTCTTTTCGTACTTTGGCCGGAAAAGTCAAAAAGTACCTCATACTAAAAAATGTCAAAAGATTACTTTCATATATTTTACTAAAAACTCACCACTTGGTAAAATTAGATATAAAAAATTTTAGGAGGATATAAATAATATTACATATTGAGGAAACAAGGATTTGGATTTTAAATATTCCCCAGTAAATTCTGAAGTATAAGCAATCTTGGATAAAAATGAGATTGTGAGATTTTCCCTTACCTTTGGTGTGATTTGCATCAAACGTATCCAAAACTACTTTATAATTATTTAAATAAGGTCATTTAATTATTAAATAATCATATTCATTGTTATTATATCATACATGGTCGTATTCTAATCTTCTTATTAGTAATATTTCATTGCTACTTGTTATTCGGGAGTTCATTGCTTTATATTCTTATGCATGTCTTGTTGAATAAATTATTATTCCTATTTTTAGGGTATAGATACCTTATTTACATAATGGTGTTACTGTAATATAAATCATATTTATACATTGATTTCATTTATATAATCATTATTTAATGAAGATCGTATAGAATGAGTCGTATCACATCGTGGAGATGGTAGGCCGTACGTACGAACAGGTGATGATATAATTCCCATAGCTATTGAATGGTATTGGAGTGAAATATGGAATCTCTCATAATTTTATAATAATCATATATTGTTATTATTTACACCATTATACCCATCCATGTATGGTGGTGGTGGAAAACAGATTACACCATGGCGTGGTGACGGTATTACGTATGTACGCATGCACGGTGATTTCATTTTCCGTATGATGGATAGAAGGTGAAATAGGGTTGTTTAATATTGATAATAACATATCAGTATATTAGTGATACTGATTTTATTACTTCATAATGAAACAACTAAATAAGAGGATGTAGAAGAAGAAATAAATTTGAAAGAATCGGTAACAGATATTACCTCTTCTTCGACACGCCTCTTTGAAACCTCCTCTTAGGGAACTAAAATTGGTCTTTGAAGAAGTCCAGGACCTCTAGTATGTTTCTAGGATAGTTTAAAAAGATATGGGTAGGGGTTGACCGAGCATTAAGGCTCAAAATTGTGTGATGATGAGAGGGAGGAGGTGCCCTTTTATAAGGGAGGAGAGGGGCACCATTGGAAATCTAAAAAATATTAATATATAATAAATTCAAACCCCACATAAGAACTTCTAAAATTACTCAAATTTGAATATTATATGAGATAGGTTTGTAATATCATCAACCAATAATATTTAGAGATGTTGGGAATTTATTTTATACATTATCAACTTGATTTATCCTTATTTAATTTATTTAATTTTATTTGTGGTAATAATATTCAAAATTTTAAATTAATGTAAATAATTATTTATGTGCTATTAATTATCAATAATTAGATCCTTTATGACATTTTAGACCATATAAATTTAAATTTATGATTTATAAATATTTTTGTGATTTTTAAACAATTTTATTTTCTGTTATTTTTCTAAAATAACAATTGTGTCACTTTTGACACTATTATTTTATTTGAATTTAAATAAAATCTAAATAGAAGACATATTCTAAATAAAAAGATTAATATATTCATAACAATTCATATTTATCTTGAAAATTATTGTAGAACATTAAATAGTTCATATAATATTTATTTTAAAATTTTTAAAACCATTTATTTTATATTTGAATCAATAAAATAATTTCAACATCACTATTGTGTCCCCATTAATGATAATTATTTAGTCCCTAAAATTTATAAATAAATTCACATTATGTATATAATTTTATTATCTTTTTGGAGACTATAAATGTTCTATGTTTTATGAATTTTATCACTAAACTAAAATTATTATACCTATAAGTTTTAAGAGAGTGACATGTTGTCACTTTCATTAGTTTTAATAATAATTACATAATTCTCATGGTAAAATGACCTTAAAATTTATCTATTGTTCCCCTTAGGTGATTTGGATCGACTTTTATTCATCCAATAGAATTTTCTCAAGTGTTAGTGTAATTTTACAAACTTATTTTTACCCTTAATTACCCGATTTACCTTTAACAATAATAAATAAAAATTATTATAGTTACTCTTAATAATAAAAAAATATAAGTAACATATTTCCATAATTTAGACCCACTGAATCAAAATATGGAATCAATTTATAAAAATTCATAACACTTAATTTTTAGTTATTAGTTTAAAATTAATCCCATTGTTAAGAAAAAGAGTTTTTAAAGTTAAAATAGTGACAAAGATTGAAACGTGTTTACCTATGAATTGAATGTAAAATAAATTCTAATTACTTAAATTATATTAAACGGTAACAATATATTATATTTAGACTAAAAAACCTTTCAATTTAATATTTTAACCATATAAATTATTTTGATTAAAAAATTTGTTATCAATTAAGAATTTGAGAATTTTTAATATTCATCAAAATATGAAAGTTGTCAGAAAAGTATCAAAAATGTATCCAATATAAATTTTTATATATTGATTCAAAGGAATAATTTTATTTTGTAAAATTAAACTTATATAATTTTCATAAATTGGCTTTAAAATTGGTGTGCCGTCAAAAGGTGGAAAACTACATTTAAAATAAATTATTTCTTTTATCTGAAAAATAGATTTTTTTCTCGTATCGTATGTAAAATGAATTCTAATGTTATATAAAATTAAAAAAATTAAAAATATTTTTAATATCTACTTTATATAATATTTTAATAACATATAATTGTTTAGTGAAACTCAATATTGCGTAAAACAGTTGCTATCAAGGAAGGTTACTCATGCGTACAACGCAAGCCAAGCTAGTGTTGTGTGTAGTGAAATATTCCTTTGATGTTGCGTATAACATAAGACATAAAAAAATATAATTCTCATAAAATATCAGGGTGTTACATTAATTCCATCAATGTATTTTATTTTATTAAAAGTAAAACTTATCTTACATACCTAAACTTAAATTTTTTATTAAAATTTGTCTTGAAATACATCGAAAGAACCCCCTCGAGGATGATGAATGTGGTGGAGTCCCATAATATCTCCATAGATCACCTTCCGAAACTCTAAAGGAAGGGAACATAAGCTATCATAAATTACCAGAGTATCAATAGGATTCATTATCTGAGCAAGAGAGTCAACTGCAAAATTACCTTCCCTCCTAATATGATGAAGATTCTTTCCAAGATTGAACTCTGTGATGCTCCTCCGAAGTAGATAAATCTAGTGCCAAGGATCCTCCTACCATTTCTGTATGGAAGACACCAGAATTTCCGAATCGGTCTCAATCTCCTCCACCTGGATCTTCTGCACCCTACAAATCTCCATGCCAGTGACAAGCGCATGAACCTCTACCCCCAAAGAAGACCTCATACCATAGAATGCACTGAACCCAAAGAGGACCTAAACCCTATGATCATGAAGCACCCCTCATCCTCTGATTAATCCCCCCATTCAGAACCCATCCACATTTAACATCTAGCCCTGTAATGTTAGTATGCACCTAATACACACACCCTCCTTCTAGATGCTACCTAGCCGGTGCATAATACCTCAAAATGTTTCCATTACCCGGTTCCTCGAGAACAACGTACCCAGCTCCTATATCAGTGACCTCGACCGGACCAGCAAGAGCAATGGTGACACCATGATATGTCCTCTGGCCAGATTTCATGCTTCCTAGAAGACCCAACAGACCGAGGAAAGAATAACTGCCCGAACCATGTAGACTTCAGTCCAAACTTAAACTACAAGAAACCATGTATCGATGACCCCAAGCACCATAAAATCATCCTCTACAAGGAATGATTTAGGGGAGAAAAGCAACCACAGGTGATGTGCCCAACTGATCTGAAAGAAAAGATGCATAATTATATCATCTTGTGGATGCTCATAGAAAAAACTCCATACCGCCAACGCAATCTCTCTCCATTGTACATTCTCGTCCATAGGCATCGCCCTGTTTCTAACCTTCCAAACAAAAAATTCATCTTTGTTGGAATCTCCTTGCACCAAACCTTACTATAACCCGTCTCCTGCAGGCCTTCTGAGATCATCCTTCTCGTATAGTCCTTAGCACAGAGCCTTGCCAAAAATGACCCCATGTAGCAAAAATTATCTAGATCCTCATTCAAAATGATGACTTCATGCACCCTCCGCTGTTACGAGTTGAGAAAGATTGACAACAATTCGGGGTGAAGGCAGGACTCCCTGTACGAGATGTTTGGGTGGGGGCAGCCAAGAAACTCCAGTTTCTACCATACACAATTGACCTTCTAGAAACATAAATCCACCTTCCCAATAATGCACCTTGATTAATCCGAGAGAGCCTCAATATGTGACATCATGCTCTGAGCCAGCTGTGTGAACCGAGATGCAGTAGCCGACACCCCCCATTTCTCTCCATACCTTTCCATAAAAAGAATGCCCACAGTGCCTCGCCTGCAATGATCTCCCAATCCAGCCTTCATTGCATGCTTTACATGGCTCCTTTAACATCACATAAACCCACTCCCCCCTCTTCCACCGTTCTGGCCATGCAATCCCAAGATGCCCAATGAGCACGTCCCACATGGTTGGAATCCCACACAAAGGCGTTCAAGGTGGTCTTGATCTTCTTAATAACCCCTTTGGGTGGTTGGAGCACCGAAAACACATGCATAGAAATCGATGTCAGTAAAATATTTACCAATGCCAAAATCCCACAAAAAAAGAAACATGCTCTTCCAATTCAAAATCCTTCCATCCAACTGTGAAATGATATGCACAAACTATTGTTTCCTGATGAGACCAAAGGAAAGAGTCACCCCTAAATAAATAATTATCATCTGTCTCTACTGACATCCAAAAATATCCCAAATTATCCAGCGATGACTCAACGAACACTTGTTAGTGATATATGAAATTCTTTTCGAAGCATTAATGACTTGCCTGCTAAACCGCCCATAAGTGTCCAATATCATCCCAAGATTCAGCATAGATCATCGTGGACCATTACTAAAAATTAAAATATCATCATCGAACATTAAATGTTAGATACTTAGCTTTCCTCCTCTACCATGGTAGGTTGTCAAATTTCTCTCCTCCATGCCATTGCAGAGACTGCGAGAAAGAAGTTCTTGTGCCAATACAAACAGGCTTAGGGAAAGGGGATCACCCTTTCAAACCCCACAAACCAGTTTTAAGAAACCAATGTGTTTCCCCATGATTGAGACAAATAGCCATGTAGACGAGAAACATCTGAATAAAATATAACAAAACCACTCAGGGAACCCATACCTCCTCATTTCCTGAATGATAAAGCTCCACTCTAGTCAATCATACACTTTATCCATATCCACATAAAGAATAAAATTTTAGCCCACTGACTTTCGGTTGATATCATTCACCAATTCACTTGCAATCCCAATCGTCCCACGTATACTATGTCCTCTAATGAAGCCATGTTGTTCATTTGAAACCAGCAATGAGAGAAAACTGTGCAACCTGGTAGAAATCAGAGAATCCAAAATCTTATAAGACACATTTCTGAGATATAGTGTTCTATATTTTCCAATATTGGTTTGGCCCTTGACCCATGGAAATAGGAAAATGTGAGAATTGCAGACGGTCCTAGTTAACCGAACCCCATTGATGAAATCCCAAACCGCTTCCACCACCTAGGTTTCAACAACCTCCCAAGCTGCTATATATAAAGCCCCTGGGAAGCTGTCCGGACCCGATGCCCTATCCATGGGGATGATAAACACCATCTCTTTAACCTCCTCCCTAGAAGGTAATGCACACATATTATTCTTATCTTCCCCATTTATCAACGGTGATAAGTAACCCATAAAGTCTACCTCTTTTCTCATTCCCAGGGTTCCCATGCTCCATGCAGTCACCTCCTCTTCCAACATGCTTTTAAAATTATCGAATTCTAGCTGTCCAGGTACCTCTACATCCATTGTAAAGACATCATTCCCCATGTTCAAATTGATTTTCATGTATCTTCGTTCCATCAGAAAATCATGGAAGAAAGCACTATTTCAGTCCCCTTCCTTGAGCCACTTAACATGAGACCACTATTTAAGATCCCTATCATCCTCTAATAGCATCTCATCCAGTAGTGCACAAATATCCCAGTGCAAGAAAAAATCATTGTCAACCCATGAATCTAGAAGACCCTCCTCCAAGCTGTTAATATCTACATGTTGTTTTTCCACCCCCGGGTTTTCCACATTCTTATTATCCATCCAGATTTGTATATCCTTTTTAAGGCGCCTCAACTAGTCTGCCAGACCATTCCAGGCCCCCCCTCTCCTTCCCTGGGCTATGATCATTCATGCATGGCCTTGAAACTATCTTCTTGATGCCAGTTATTGTTATATTAGAATATCTTCCTATGCATGTCTCCCCGTTTGACGTCCATCAACAGCGTATCATGGTCCAAAAGAGCCCTGATGATAAGAGTTACCATTGCATTTGTGAATAAATACATACCATGGATATTGACGACGCCCCAATCAAGTCTAATCCATACCCGGCTATTGATCCTTGTATTATTTTACCATGTGAACTTATGACCCACAAATCCTTGGTCGAACAGTCCTGCCATAGTCATGATGTTCTAAAAATCAATCATACCCTCTGATACAGTTGCTAAATGACCCTTCCTGTACGAGAGATCCGCTGCCATGTTAAAATCACCCCTATGAACCATGGTATCCCATTTGATTGTGGAGACTTCAGGTGCGGCCATAGGTTATTTCACCCCTGCACATTGTTACTCGCATATACAATACTATACATAATCACAAGATCATTACCTAAAAAATTATTGTCCATGAACTGCAATGAGAGGGCAACCAACTCCACAGAAAGATTGTTACTCCATAAAACTCATATATGAGTGTTTTGCGGATGCCCATGCAAGAACGTGGAATACCCCATTTTAGACGACATCATGGAATGCTCATCTGGGTTTTTCTTGGGATCGAGTATGGAGAAGATAGAAGCCAAATGTTTGCAGGACTCATTTTCCCTGAATGCACACTTCGCTGCTTCCCCGAGACCCCGAAAATTTCTAATGAGGAGGGATACTATACTCACAAGTGCTTCTGGTCTTTCTTACTGGATCCATTAGGCAGAGTTATGAATGTTATAACAACTGACTACTTCGACATAGAGTGAGTGATCAGCCTTGATGACCCTTCAGGGTAGAAGCCCCGTTTCAGCATGATAATGGTCCTATTGCATGAGCCATATTAATCCTCTGAAATAGACAAGCCGCTATTCTTAGGAGGCGATGAAAAGAGAGAGTCATCTGACTCGCCATGCAGTATAGTGACCAAGAGGATCTAAGGAGTACAGTCACACATCTCGTTGTGTTTCCCCACTGTAACCACTGACAGAGCTCCCCCCCCCCATCCCCTTACCATTTACCCCTGACACTAGATTAGAAGACAGAGAACTCTTAAGCATATCCGGAGAGAGCTTCTGCGAAATACAAAATGGGGGATAGGGAGAAAACTCCACCCTAGAAATTCACTGAGAAAGGCCAGAGAGTAGGACACATGATTACCAAGAGATCGAGTGGTCCCTCTCCAGGGTGACCACTGGCACCATGGCCTGAGCACTACTGGAGGAACCCATCTGCAAAGGGAACATGATTTCCAAAAAATATTTGTATTCAACACTGAAACACCAAGACACTCAGGGACCACCAGAGACTCCTCAGAAACCACGTATGTTCACCCAACTGAAGTCGTGTCTAGCACGTGTATCCTACCTCCCAAATTAAAAATTGTAGTGCCCCCCTCTAATGGTAGACTCCTCCATAGGCAGAATGAATGTAGTTTACTCCTTCATGCCTAGTGGATCCCTGACTAGGCTAACCGTAGCAGGCCTCCTCGAGGCTCTCTCTGTCGCTGACTTGCACCTACACACAGTCACTGAATGCCCATGCAACCCAAAAAAACCATAGAACCTAACCGGTTCTTTGTATAAAATTATTTTCCACAAACTAAAGATATCATCCGATATGATAAGAACACGCGAAGACCGCTCTACCAACATATCCATCTCCACACATATACGAGGACAAGATGACACCTGAAGACATCATGTCGTTGAATCCGAACAAAGAAATGCCCCCAAAAATCACCCACCACATTGAGAATTGAAGGATTACTGAAAGGCAGCGGGAGCCCTAGAAAACTCATCCAAAACACCTTCGAAGAAGACTCCCTACCATAGTGGATGTACCAAGAAAGCTGGGACAAATAGAACCACCAAACTCTACACCTACGAGCACCAAAAGCCCATGCTTCCATGAAATCATCCCTTGAGAATGTATGGATGGAGAAGGCCACTTTGGAGATCTCAAAGATAGCCTAAGGTCACTTCAGGCACCAAGAATCCACACTTCTTTTAAACAGGATGAGTTTCACCTTGCTATGTCTAAAACATGCCACCAAAGATAGCTGGTGATAAGTTGCCGCCTCTCAAAGTTGTTTCCCTAACTAGAGCACCACCGGTGCTCCCTCTCCCCAAGCCGCAACTCTCGGTTGCACCACAACTGGGGATGTTTCCACCATCTCAAAAACTGAGGGCATCATCTCCCTTTCCATGGAAGGCCCTGGGGCCAAAGACGGTCCTCAATGCGCATCCTAGAGTAACTTTAGTATTATAATTCTCTAATTCTTTTAGTATTGGAAAAATTAAATTAATGTTATTAAAAATTTTAACATTACTATAATTATAAATAACTAATGTCAACCAAAAATTTTGTAGATTAATTTAACATGTTAGTAATGTAATAGAATATTTATTTTTTATTATAAGTGAAATCATGATATTGAAATTGTCAATGTAATGAATAGTTTAAAATCAACTTTAATGATATTTTATAATAAATAATATTTTATTAATTGGTGTAAAATTCTAATGATATTAATTTTGGAAAAATGATTTGTATAAGGTTTAAAATCTATTCCACAATTCATTTATGTGTAATTTGGGATTTTGTAGTTTAAAATTGGCCCTCAAACAGTTATTATCAATGTTTCCATGGTAAGAGTTAAAGCAGTTCAATTAGGGTTAAAATCAAATAATAAGGATTAATAATAGTAAAAATTTGATAAATTTCATTTACTGAATTCATTTTGAATGATAATAATCTTATATAATAAATAAATTAACTTGGATTTGTTTTTAAAAAAGAATTAATTTATATATATTTAATATTTTGAGACATTTTAAGAGTTCCCCTCTCCTCTTATATAAAAGAACTCATCATCTTCTATTTTTCCTTGATTATAATAACCATTTTATTCAGCCAATACGTATTAAAATACCTTCCTAAAATATCGAAACACATTCTATAGGTCTTATTTTAGGCATAACCCCACTGATAGTGGTTTAATAGTGTTATAAAATAGAGAAATTTTAAATAAGAGGAATAATTTTTAATTAAGGGTTTCTGTTTTGTTTCTTATAACTCATCCAAAAAAATTAAATCATGCAATAATAATAAAGTTTGTTTCTTACATATACTAATATTTATTATGTTTCAGTCATGAATTATATCCCACTCCACTTTCATCAAATGGAAAAAATATTTAATCATTCTTTTTTAGAGCGAACTACCCCCTCACGAACCGATATAACTCATTTTCCAGCAACATCAATAAGTACATGTTATATTTATGTAATTATAATTTATATATAATGTTAATAAAATATTAATAATTTTTAAATTATAATATATCATTTACATTCTAAATTTTCAATAAGCCCTAGGCCTTAAACATTACATAATCTTGAATTATGTTAATAATTAACATTAAGGATATATTTAGGTTTAGAGTTTTATAGATTTAGGCCATAACTATTACATTACATCTAAAATATGACAAATTATAGACTTCTAATATGTATAATTTTTCATCATAAAATAAAATAATAATTCTCTTCTTGATATTAATCTTCCTGAATTCTTCCTTTCTCTTACCCTTAATTATACCCTGTAAAAAACTTTTCAAAAACATCAGAGGAGAAAAAAAATCATTAAGTGTTATAAAATAATGAATCAAAACATTATTCCATTAATACATTCAAAAAATAACCTTTAAAATACCTCATGAAATTCATAAGATTTATGTAGAGACCTAAAGCTTGACGTACATAGACATTACATTACTTTTGAGAAATAATTAATACATGACCAAAACAGACTCCCAAAGACCGTATTAGTTTAGTGTACTTGGAAACATAAGACATAACATTTTAATCATGGTGAATGATCTTTAATATCTCTCATTAATATCTTCCCCTTTTTTCATACCTAAACCCTTTAATTATATCATGGAGAAAATAAAACATAAAAAGGGTGAACTCAATTGCTGAGAATGGGTAAACATGGAGATCATAAAACAATACATAAATATTTGAACGTAAAAACATGAACATAAAACATCAAAATCATGAGTAATGACATAAACCTTTGTAGTACATAAGGAATTTATAATAAAATAACATTAATGATGAGAAAATAGCATGGGAATAAAACATGTAATTATGGAATACCATAAAGCACATGATGTGATTTCTATATTAGCCAAGGTATTTATTCCAAGACCATCATAGTGGGAAAATTACATTACTATACCAGGTTTACTTTCCATTCTAGCTCTGTATTACCGAACTGGATTAACTTGACATTCTAGAAATGTTTATCTCATGATATATAAATGTTTACCCAATGCATTGGATGTAACATCCCAGGTAAATAAAGAATAAATAATTTTCATAATTATTAATATTTACGAATTAAATATTAACTTTATTTTAAATGGGTTTCTATGTTCGATAGCGTACCCGATACGCAACGATGAGTTTCTTTGAAACTTACGTAGCACACTAGTAATAAAATAATATTATTTTAAATGTTAGCTAACAAGTAGCCGTTTTACTGGCGGGAATGGATATAAATAACTAAAATATGATTAGATATGTTTTTAAATGTTTATTCATTTACCCAATAAAAGATAAAGGCTTAAAATACGGAAAGAGTTCAATTTTAGGCATATATACTTTAATTTTCACTAAAGGTTCACTTATCACATTTTAATGGTGAACCGTCATTAAATATAGTTTTGATCACTCTTATACATTCTTTTGGACCAAATAAAACTCTTATTAAGAATCGGGACATCAAATTTTACTTTGTAATTTTTTGATATTTTTCCGATAAAGTTCATTTTTTATGAATAGTGTAAAATGTTGTGTTTTAATTCAAAACCTTTTTTTAATCTAATTTATTTATATGATTAGATTATTATTTTAATTGGTTTTAAAGTGAAATTAGAAAATATTTTTACCAGTTAATACAATGGTGGTCATTGGAATCAATTTCACTTTGAAATTGGACTTAAACTGGTGTCAATCTTTTGATACTTATTATTTCACAAAAACACGCTATTTGTCATGACAGCGGGAATTAATTATTAAATTAATTAATTTGACTTATATGTTTTGAATTTTGTAAAATGTAATTCATTTTCGAATTCGGAATATCAAATATATCTTAGGGTGAATTTTTGGTAATTTTCTGAAAAACTTCAATTTTTGATGAATAGTGAAACCACTAAGTGGTAATCAAGCAAACTAATTTTTCAGTTAAATGAAAGTTTACCACTAATGTGTATTGAATTTTGAAAATATGACATACATAGTTGTCATTAAGAAGTAAAATGTGGTTCAATGAGATTAAAATATTTTTTTGGTGAATAGTAACATTTTTCATTAATCACGATTAGAGGTAATTAGTGTAGTTTAAGGTAAAAACGGTATTATAAGAATGTGAAAACCCCATGACACTTGTCCTACACCTATTGGGTATGGAAGTCGGCCGTATGGCTATTCCATTAAGTATGTATGGAAATTGGCCGTATGGCTATTCCATTAAGTGATATGTGTGGAAGTCGACCGTATGGTTATTACACTTAAGTATGTTTATGTCCCAAGTTACCTTTATATAGGTTATGTGTTCTTTATATGGGTTTTATGGTAATTCTTTGGTTACAAAAAATTAAGTAATGATACTTTATTCAGTGAAAAGTTTTTACTACTTCATGAAGGTGAAGGTATTACTTTGATAGAGTATACATGGTTTACTTGATTTTGAAAAACTAACAGTTTTCATTCTCTTTGTATCCCTTACTGAGCTTTTTATGCTCACCCCAAGTTTTTCAAAATGTTTTTCACTGGACTTAAAGTGGAATAAGGTCAAGGATGGGATCAAGGGAATGTCATGCTATCTAAAACATGGAATCTAGACATCTTTCTTTTTAAGAGTTTTTATTTTATGGAGACTTAGTAGAAGTGTCTACTTTGTAATCTTTTAAGATGTAATAGTTATGTTCTAATTCTCTAAAACTCTAAACCTGAAAAGATACTCAATGTGAATTATTCATTTAATTCAATATTAAGTAAGGTTTAAGGCTGGGGCCTTATAGTTGGTATCAGAGGTCGGTTTAGACAACTTTAGGAGTTAGAAAATTGTTAAGTTATAAGTTAAGTTATGATATGATTGAAATAATATAGCATTTACAGATTACCATGTTGCTTCGCCTAAGATATTTCGGTTTTCAGAATGGTTTTCCGCAGAGGAAACAAAACAGCTATGTTGGGACGACATCAGGAGGAAGATAACCTTCCAAATCAGCAACCTGAGATGGTCGGAATTGGAACTGAACAGTTTGTTAGAGTGATGGCACAGTTGACTCAGGCTATAAATGGTGGTGGTATCCATGCATGAGATCAGCCAGATCAACCGCAGAGGAACATGTTAGTGGTGGAACATTTCATGAGGCAACATCCCCCATCATTCAGAGGATCATCTGACCCTGTGTAAGCTGAAGGGTGGATTAAAGCACTGGAGAAGATTTTTGATGTCATGGGGTGTTCAGAACATCAAAAGGTTAGTCTTGTTGTTTACCGTTTTGAAGGTGAAGCTGATCAGTGGTGGTCGATGGTGAAAAATATAAGGGATAGTGATGAGATTGAGGATCTTCACTGGGACGAATTCAAAGGTATGTTTCTTGAGAAATATTTTCCTAAGGTGGTTCGTCTTAGGATGGAAAAACAGTTCCTAGAATTGAGGAAGGAGGATGATTCAGTGGCTGCTTATTAAGAAAAGTTCACTCAATTGGCAAGGTATGCTCCAAACTTCATACGAGATCTTGATAGTAAAATAAACCGTTTTTACTCAGGGTTAAAGCCAAAGTATCGAAGGGCTTTAGCTTCTCGTGAATTCAAAAGTTATGAAAAACTTGTTCGATGTGCGGAGAAGGTAGAAATGGAGTTTGTCGATGATCAGGTGTTCTATGACAAACAACATAATAAGAGGTCTAGTTGGCAGGAAAAGGGGAAGAATTCATCAAAGAAGCAAGGAGGTAAGAAAACCAAATATCCATCCTGTGATAAGTGTGGTAAAATTCATCCTGGAGAATGTTTATCCAAGTATGGTAAGTGCTTTCGGTGTGGTAAGTCTGGTTATATTGCTCGTAACTGTAAGGAAGATGATCAAGGAGGAAATGAAAAGCCAATGGTAAGATGTTTTAAGTGTAATGAAATGGGTCATTAAGCAAACGAGTGTCCAACGATGAACTCAACCGGGGGAATATAGCCAGACTAAAAGCAGAAAGGGGTGGTAAAATCATTTGCAACAACTTCAGTAGATGTTGGGCCATCGAATGAAGTGGTATCAGCTCCAGGGAGCTCAGTATTTTTCGAATATTGACTTGAGGTCGGGGTACCATCAGTTGAAAGTAAAAGAAGCAGACGTTCTGAAGACTACGTTCCGTACTAGATATGGCCATTATGAATTTGTAGTTATGCCTTTTGGGTTAACCAATGCACCTGCTGTATTCATGGACCTTATGAATAAAATTTTCCATGAGTTCTTGGATAAGTTTGTGTTTGTGTCTTGAGATCTGGGAAGAGATTGTGTGTGCCTTGTGATTCACAGTTGAAGAGAGAGTTGTTATGTGAAGCTCATAGTTCTCCGTTTTTAGTTCATCCAGGAAGTAGTAAGATGTATAGAGATCTTCGGGAGTATTACTGGTGGGATGGAATGAAAAGAGACATTGCTGATTTTACTGTGAAGTGTTTGACATGTCAACAGGTTAAAGCAGAGCGGTAGTTACCGAAAGGGATGCTTCAGCCTTTACCAGTGCCATAGTGGAAATGGGAAAACATATCCATGGACTTTGTTGTGGGATTACTGAGGACATCTCAAGGTAATAATGCAATCTAGGTTATTGTTGATCGCTTGACCAAATCTGCTCATTTCCTTTCTATACGAGATAATTTCTCTCTTGATCAACTTTCCCGTCTGTATCTTAAAGAGATAGTCGGGTTACATGGAGTTCCTCTCTCCATTGTATCGGATCGTGATCCCAGGTTTACTTCTAACTTTTGGAAAGGCCTTCAGAAGTCGTTGGGTACTGAATTAAATTTTAGTACAGCTTTTCATCCTCAATCAGATGGGCAGTCAGAACGAACAATTCATACCTTGGAGGATATGCTACGAGCTTGTTCGATAGATTATCAGGGAAGTTGGGACCAACATCTTTCTTTGGTTGAATTTTCATATAATAACAGTTTCCAATCCAGTATACAGATGGCACCATTTCAATCATTATATGGGAAGCGGTGTCGAACTCAAGCTTTATGGGATGAAGTGGGTGAAAGGAAGTTGATGGGACCAGAATTGGTAGAAGAGATGGCAGAAAATGTTCAGCTGATTCAGAAACACATGAGAACAGCTCAGAGCAGGCAGAAGAGTTATGCGGATAACCGGAGGAAGGATCTATCTTTCGAGGTAGTTGATCATGTTTTTCTAATGGTTTCTCCTTGGAAAAGTGTGATGAGATTTGGTAAGAAAGAAAAGCTGAGTCCAAAGTTTATTGGACCATATGAAATTCTGGAGAGAGTTGGATCAGTTTCATACCGGGTGGCTTTACCTCTGAGTTTATCTCAGGTACACAATGTTATTCATGTTTCAATGTTGAGAAAGTATATGCCAGATCCATCTCATGTTTTGAGCCCAGAGGTAGTTCAGCTGGAAGAGAACCTATCTTATGAGGAACAACCGGTCCAGATTCTTGACCACAGGGAGCAAGTGTTACGGAATAAGGTGATTCATCAGGTAAAGGTTTTGTGGAAAACCATGTGATTGAAGAGGCAACGTGGGAATCTGAAAATGCTATGAGGGATAAATACCCCCACTTATTTTGATAAGTGAATAAAATTACGAGGACGCAATTCCCAAAATGGGGGAAGGATGTAACATCCTAGGTAAATAAAGAATAAATAATTTTCATAATTATTAATATTTACGAATTAAATATTAATTTTATTTTAAAGGGGTTGCTATGTTCGATAGCGTACCCGATACGCAACGATGAGTTTCTTTGAATCTTACGTAGCACACTAGTAATAAAATAATAATATTTTAAATGTTAGTTAACAAGTAGCCGTTGTACTGGCGGGAATGGATAGAAATAACTAAAATATGATTAGATATTTTTTTAAATGTTTATACATTTACCCAATAAAAGATAAAGGGCTAAAATACGGAAAGAGTTCAATTTTAGGCATATATACTTTAATTTTCATTAAAGGTTCACTTATCACCTTTTAATGGTGAACCGTCATTAAATATAGTTTTGATCACTCTTATAAATTCTTTTGGACCAAATAAAACTCTTATTAAGAATCGGGACATCAAATTTTACTTTGTGTAATTTTTTGATATTTTTCCGATAAAGTTCATTTTTTTATGAATAGTGTAAAATGTTGTGTTTTAATTCAAAACCTATTTTTAATCTAATTTATTTATATGATTAGATTATTATTTTAATTGGTTTTAAAGTGAAATTAGAAAATATTTTTACCAGTTAATCCAATGGTGGTCATTGGAATCAATTTCACTTTGAAATTGGACTTAAACTGGTGTCAATCTTTTGATACTTATTGTTTCACAAAAACACGCTATTTGTCATGACAACGGGAATTAATTATTAAATTAATTAATTTGACTTATATGTTTTGAATTTTGTAAAATGGACTTCATTTTTGAATTCGGAATATCAAATATAGCTTAGGGTGAATTTTTGGTAATTTTCTGAAAAACTTCAATTTTTGATTAATAGTGAAACCACTAAGTGGCAATCAAGAAAACTGATTTTTCAGTTAAATGAAAGTTTACCACTAATGTGTATTGAATTTTGAAAATCCGACATTCATGGTTGTCATTAAGAAAGTAAAATATGGTTCAATGAGATTAAAATATTTTTTTGGTGAATAGTAACTTTTTTCATTAATCGCGATTAGAAGTAATTAGTGTAGTTTAAGGTAAAAATGGTATTATAAGAATGTGAAAACACCATGAAACGTGTCCTACACCTATTGGGTATGGAAGTCGGCCGTATGGATATTCCATTAAGTATGTATGGAAATTGGCCGTATGGCTATTCCATTAAGTGATATGTGTGGAAGTCGACCGTATGGTTATTCCACTTAAGTATGTTTATGTTCCAAATTACCTTTATATATGTTATGTGTTATTTATATGGGTTTTATGGTAATACTTTGGTTACAAAAAGGTAAGTAATGATACTTTATTCAGTGAAAAGTTTTTACTACTTCATGAAGGCAAAGGTATTACTTTGATAGAGTATACATGGTTTACTTGATTTTGAAAAACTAACAATTTTCATTCTCTTTGTATCCCTTACTGAGATTTTTATGCTCACCCCAAGTTTTTCGAAATGTTTTTCACTAGACTTAAAGTGTAATAAGGTCAAGGATGGGATCAAGGGAATGTCATGCTATCTAAAACATGGAATCTAGACATCTTTCTTTTTAAGAGTTTTTATTTTATGGAGACTTAGTAGAAGTGTCTACTTTGTAATCTTTTAAGATGTAATAGTTATGTTCTAATTCTCTAAAACTCTAAACCTGAAAAGATCCTCAATGTGAATTATTCATTTAATTCAATATTAAGTAAGGTTTAAGGCTGGGGCCTTATATTGGAGGTATATATTGGTCCAACCCATCTCATAATGAAATCATTCTTAGGTGTTCCACAAAATAAATATAAATCATTAATCATAACTAAAAGAATAAAATGGGTTTCATAAACAACATCCCATAATAACATAATCCATATAAAACAAATGGATATCATTTCATCATAAGAAAAATAAAACCATGTAAATAATAGAGACATTATACTTGAAACAAAAACATTTTAAATAATGTCATCTTATATAGAAAATTGTATTGATAAAACCCTTAAAATGAACTCTTGAGGAGAATATCCTTTCCATTTAAAAATCATTTTCCATTCTCAAAATGCAATGAAATTTTAAAAGAAATGAATTCTGTTGAAAATAATCATGAAATATTATAGAGGTAGCTTCATGGAAATAAGGAGTTATGAAACCTTAAAAATCCATTTATTCCATATATGTTTCAAAACATTCTCCTCGTACTTTTACCCCAAAAGTCAAAAAGTATATCATATGGTAAAAAAAAGAATGATTCCTTCCATACAACAGAGTAAATGTCAATGAATGGTAAAAATGGCTTTAAACATACATGAAAACGTTTTTTGAAAACATGTACATGGATGATAAATATAACACTAGTAAATACTTATGAATAAACAATCTTGGTTAAGAACGAGATTGGAATAATTATCCCTTACCATATGTCCAAATTCTTCTGTACATGTCTGAAACTACAATATAGTGGGTTTAAAAATAATATTAACTTGTAACATAGACATAATAATATTTATGATATCATATATGATTCACTTACAACTATATATTACCCATTCTTTTGTCAATTCACGTTAAAGAAACATTTTGGGTTTAATCGTTTCATTTATCGTACGTGTTTGGACTTTAAGATTTTGATATCATGGTTTATATCATGATTTACTTACTTCCAGAATGTAAAACATGATTTATATGTAATATATATTCAGTATATATCTATATAGTATATAGATAAATGAAATTACATACACCATTCATGGAGATGGTAGGTCATATGTACGCATGAACACTGTTTTCCATTCCTTATTGACTTGAATGGAAGTAAGTAGATGATATATATATATATACACAAAATTACAGTATCATTATTATGTCATATATTTCATTATTATTCATTATATATACTTTATAATCATTCTTGAATGGTTATCATGGAGAATTAATATCATTTCATTATGGAGGTGATAATCCGTACGTACGCACGAGCTATGATATAGATACCATAATTAATGAACAGAATTGGGGTGAATAATATGATATCTCAGAATTAGTATCATTTTATAATAATAATATATAGTTATTATTTCCACCATTATACCCATCCAAGTAATGTGGTGTTGGAAAAATATATTACACCAAGTCATGGTGATGGTAAGCCATACATAAACATGCGTGGTGATTTTGTTTTTCATAGGATGGATGAAGGTGAAATATGGTTGTTTCATATTTATAATAAAATATCAGTATATTATAGGTACTGATCTTTTTTACTTTATAATAAAAAAATAAATAAGAGGAATTACAAGAAGTAATAAATTTGAAAAAATAGGTAAAGGATATTACCTCTTCTTCGATGCGCCTTTATTTAACCTCCTCTTAGGGCAATAAAGTTGGTCTTTGAAGAATACCAGTACCCCTAGTGGGTTTATAGGGAAGTGGAGAAGAAAAATGGACAGGTTTTTACTGAGCATGAAGGCTTAAAATTTTGTGAAGAGAAGAGAGAGGAGGGGCCCTTTTTAAGGGAGAAGAGGGGAACTTTTGGAAACCTCAAAAATATTAATTTATAATAAATTCAAATCCAACATAAAAACATTCAAAATGATTCTAATTATAATATTATATGCGATAGGGTTGTAATATCTTCTTCCAATAAAATTTAGGCATGTTGGAAAGTTATTTTAATCCTTATCAACTTTATTTATCCTTATTTAATATATTTAATTTTATTTGTGGTAAAAATATTCTAAATTTCAAATTGTAATAAATAATTACTTGTGTGTTGTGAGTTATCAATAATTGGATAATTTATGACATTTTAGACCATATAAATTTCAATTTATAATATTTAAATATTTTTTTTATTTTTAAATAATTTATTAATATGTTATTTTTTATAAAATTAAAATAGCGTTAATTTTGACAATATTCATTTATATGAATTTAAATAAAATCGAAATCTAGGATATATTCAAACAAAAATATTTAATAAATTAATAACATGTAAAATTTATCTAGAAAATTCGTGGAGCACATTAATTAGTTCATATAATATTTATTTAAATATTTTTAAACCAATTTATTTGATATCTATCTTTATAAAATAATTATTACAACATTTTTGTATAATTATTTAATTTAATTTTTGTTTCAAAATAATTAAAATATAATCTTATGTTGAATATAAATCCAATAGATTTTATTAGAATACTTTTACCCAAATTTATCATCTAAAAACACACCATTTAAATTGGTAGAGTTATTAAATTATGAAGGTGACAACATTGACATTATTAAAAATAAAATAATATACATTTCATAATATCCTTTATAAGTTTCAAAATGGTCCCCCAGTAGACCCTTTGATGATTATGGTATAGATATACTCTACCAACATGTTTTGGTCAAGTTTTGGGCCTTTTATGTGTATTATTACTTTAATAAAAACTATATTATTTATTTTTCACTTAATATATAATTTTTTCATCATTAATGTATAAGCTATTAAGCTAATTTAATATTTCTTAAAAATTACAAATAAATTTCCATGATAAAGAAATAAATTTATCTTTCCAATGAGTATTTATAATATAATTTATATTATGTATGACCATATATTAAAAATGCATTAATTATTAAAGTTTGAGTGGGACATATTTCACTTTCCATTAAATAAAATAAATTAATGGTGTTTATCACATCCAAGTGGGTTCGAATAGATTCCATTTCAACCCAATTATTTTTTAGGGAGATATATAATCAACCAATGATATCAAGACAAGTGCTAGGGTAATTTTATAATATTATTGTTACCCTTAATTTTCTCATTTACCATTAAATATGGTAAATAAAATTTATCGTAGTTACTATTCATAATGACCAAGTATAAAAATTAGCCTATTAACATAATATAGACATAATTATTCAAAATATGGAGTCCATTTTTCCAAATTCACGACACAGATGTTTTATAAATTAATTTAAAATTAATCTTGTTGTCGAAAAAATGGGTTATTGTTTAAAACATTGCAAAAGATTTAATTGATTTTTACCTACGAATTCAATTTAAAATTAGTTAAAATGACATAAATTATATTAAATTGTAAAAATATATTATATTTATAGTATAAACACATTAAATTTTATAATTTAACCATATAAATTGTCTTGTTGAAAAAAGTTGTTTTTAAGAAAAATTTATAGTATTTTTACTATTCATCAAAATATGAATGTTATCAGAAAAGTATCAAAACATTATCCAATGTAAATTATTATATATTGATTCAAAAAACATGTTT
Organism: Viscum album; assembly: GCA_963277665.1. Taxonomy (NCBI): domain Eukaryota; kingdom Viridiplantae; phylum Streptophyta; class Magnoliopsida; order Santalales; family Viscaceae; genus Viscum; species Viscum album. The sequence continues at coordinate 2,013,367,332 of OY728130.1, read as the reverse complement.
AATTTTTCAAATTTAACTTATAAACTTTTCAAAAACTATATTTAATGTTGGTGCACCATCAAAAGGTGGGGAAACTGCATTTTTTTTAAAATACTTATTTTATCTGAAAAATTTATTTCCTAAACATACCTCATTCTAAAAAATGTGTAAGATTGATTATAATGATATAAAATTAAAAATTTTGATAATACTATTCATAAAGGCTATTTCATAATAATATTATAATAATATATCGTTTACTGAAACTCAGTATAGCGTACAATACATGCTATCGAGGAAGGCCTCTCTTGCGTGTAATGCAAGACAGGTCTGGGTTGCATGTAGTGTAAGCTTCCATTGGTGTTGCGTATAACATAATCAAAATATAGTTCACTTATAGATTGATCAAAATCTATTCTTGGTTTCATGTACAATGAATTTTATTCGAAAGAACTTGAAATTGTGTGCGACAAAAACCAAGAATATTGTTGTGTATACTAAAAGCTAATACGATGTTACGTATAGTGCAGGATAATCTAGGTGAATTGTACAACACAAGACATCAAAGAAATAAAAAAAAAATTCTCATACAATCTTGGGGTGTCACATTCTACACCCTTTAACAATGAATTTCTCCCTGAAATTACTCAGGGATATAAATGGTTTTCTACTTAAAAGTTTCATTCATGGAAACCCACATCATAAAAAAGATTACTAAAATATAATTTAAAATAGTAAATTAAGAAACGTAATGGTAAACTAGATTAATTCATCACTTGGTTTCCACATAGGGGAACATAGGTGAAAACATAGATATGGAAAAGAAATCTAACCATCATCTTCTGAAGAAGAGTGGTAGAGGATATGACTATGAAAAAGTCAATAATCACAAAGACATAAATTTGTTATGATCTAAGGTAACATCTTATTCAACAGATATGAGGTCACTAGGAAAACATTTTCAGTTTTCAAGATAATTTACCTAAAGTTGATAAACTAAAAGAAATACTTATTTGATTTCAGTGTAATATCATTGTTGGTCATTCCATGAACAAATTACCCTTCATCTATTATTTGAATTAATGAAGATTTATTTTTCATTTGTGAAGTGTTAGATGATCATCTGATAGAATGATGAGTCATTCCATCTATCTCAAACAAAAAGTTAGAAAATGTTTTTAAATATACATAATTCCATATATAGTGATAATAATCGTATATGGTTCTAAAAATGGACTTATACATCATCTATCACACCACTTAATAAAATAAAACTAGTTCTACTAACCAGGTACATCCTGTAGGCTATTGGTAGGTGATAAAGGTTTGTGGCACATCAGTTGTGGGATCGATTATCATAGCCTTATCTGAATCAATGGGTTGTTACATGTCCTGCAATTTTTCCTTTTTATAAAACTATATTAGTATAACATTCCAGCAATAACATAAAAATGATCTAGTTGTAAACAATACTATATTATGTCCAAAATAATACATTTCAATCTTTAAGATTATCCAAAATACTTTTTTCTAATCTCAAAGTATAGAGAAAACAATTACTGGTAAGGTCATCTTCCAAGAATGTGAATACAAGAATTTATCATAAGATATATCTTGTTGGTCACATTCCAAACATGTGAATTCCTTAATCATTTATTCTCTTAAAACTTGAATTACCATTGATTCTTAATTAATACCTGAATACTATCAAAAGTTAACTATGTACACATACCAAAATCAAAAAAAAATCTATATACTCAAACCATGATATAACTTTTTCATTATATAAATCATGAGGTCCTTAATACTATCAAACATATTATTTTCTCCTCAACCCTTCATTATGCACATATCACCTGATTTACAAGAATATTTCAATCACTTTTCATGGTTACTGGTACAATTCAACATATACTTTCAAATAATCAATTAAAAACAATATTGTAACAATCCTTAAATTTTTTTTATTCCATAGTACCAAAAATTATTCTTGATAAAAATGCAATCATTCCACTACCTTCTTAAATCATTGACTGGGCTTCATCATTTTATTCCTCCATACTTATTTCATCTCATGTATCATTTGTAATCTTCTCATCATCATCAACATAAATACTACATGTATGATCATTCATATTCTCCTAATGAGATTTTCCCTCTGGGCATCGATTTTCATAATGCCCATACATTCCACATTTAAAACATTTAACTGTTGTTGATGTCTTAGCAATACCATTATCATTCTCCATTGTGTTAACTGACCCTTTTCAATTTTAATTAATGGCTTTGTTTCCTTCTTTTTTTCACCCAAATCATCTTACATTTCCTTTGAAACATTCTACTTTATTACTCTTACCACATGATTTACATGAGGGAAATTGAACTTTTATTCCTCTTTGATCATCATGAAACTCCATATTTATCTTATTAGCTGAGTTCGGAACCTTACCAAAGTTGATATTATTGATCATATTATGAGATTGATGATTACGTATAATAACAATGTTTTCCTTCCAAATCTCGTTTAATTTTTTTCTCATAAAGAATATCATTCCATTGTCCATCATATTCTCTATTAACATGAATCTTCTTGATTTCAGCAATTTTCTAAAACCCAAAAAGAATAGTGTGAGTGGAAAAAGTCATACTAGGAAAAAAACATAATAAATGGGGAGTACCTTTAATATCTAACATCTTATGTTTAATTCTACAATCTATACTGTAATTCTATGACTATAACCTATTCTTATACATAATCTTAGGGACATCCCAAGACATACAATAGAAATATATCTAGATATCTCACTAATGTTTTCAAATCATAATTCTAAAAGGTTTCACTCTGATACCAACTGTAGAGACCCCAATTTTGACGTATATTGACATTACATTAGTTTTGTATAATACATAATACATGAAAAAATAACAAACACCCAAAGACAGTATTAATTTAGTGCCTTTGAAAAATTGGAACATAATCTTTTAATCAAAGAGAAAGATCTTCAACATATCCCATAAAGATAATCCACTATTTTTGTACCTTTAACATTTCCTTATATCCTGGGGAAAAGAACGCATAAAAAGGGTGGGCTCAAATTCTCATTAACGGTAAACATAAAGAACATAAAACAATCCATACACATTTGGACATAAAAACATGAACATAAAACATCAAAATCATGAGTAATGACATAAATCATGGCAGTAAAAAAACAATAGACCATAAAGGAACATTAATCATGATAAAATAGCATGGTAATAAAACATGTAATTGTGGAAAACCATTAAGAACATGATATGATTTTTATAGTTTCCAAGGCATTACTGCCAAGAACATCATAGTGGACAAAGTCCATTACTGAACTGGGTTTACTTGCCATTCCATCCCTGTATTACTGACTCAGATTTACTTGTCGTTCCAGTAATGTCTATCTCATGATATTAAAATATTTACCCAATGCATTGGATGTTGATATATGTCACACCCATCTCATAATGAATTCATTCGTACATGTTCACAAAATAAACATAAATCATTCATCATAACCCAATGAATAAAATGGCATTCATAAACATCATCCCATCATAAAAGAATCTATATAAATCAAATGGATATCATTTCATTATAAGAAAAATAAAACTATGTAAATAATAGAGACATTATACTTGAAACATAAAAATATTAAATAATTTCATCATAGATGGAAAATAGTTTTGATAAAACACTTGAATTGAATTCTTGAGGAAAATATACTTTCTTCTTCAAAATGTTTTTTTTTTCTCAAAATTCAATGAAATTTTAAAAGAAAAGAATACTATTGAAAATAATTATGAAATCTTGTAGAAGATGCTTTATAGAAATAAGGCGTTATGAAACGCTAAAAGTCCATTCATGCTGTATAAGTTAAAAAAACAATCTCCTCGTACATTTACCGAAAAATTCCAAAAGTACATCATATGGTAAACAAAAGAAAGATTCCATCCATACCACAAAGTAACAGACAAAAAGTGTAAAAATTAAATTAATCATACATGAAAACATTTTTAGAAAAAATGGACATTGATAATAAATATAACCCCAGTAAATACTTACGAATAAATAATCTCGGTTAAGAACGAGTTTGGAATAATTATCCCTTAACCTAGGTCCAATTTATTCTATACATGTTTGAAACTCATATATAGTGGGTTTAAAAATATTATTAACTTGTATCATGACCATAAAAATATTTATGATATCATATATTATTCACTTATGACTTTATATTAACTGTTCTTTTGTCAATTCCATGGTAAACCAGTGTTTTGGGTAAAATCGTTTCATTTATCGTACGCGTTTGGAATTGTTTTCTTTTGATATAATTACTTATATCATGATTTAATTTCATCAAGAATTTAACAAATTATTTATATATAATATATATTCAGTATATATATTTATATTAGATAGAAAAATGAAATGAAATACACCGTTCATAGAGACGGTAGGCTATATGTACACATGAACATTTTTTTCCTTTCCTTATTGACTTGAATGGAAATAAGTAGATTAAATATATATATATATACAAAAATACAGTAGCATTATTATGTCATATATTTAATTAGTAGTCATTATATATACTTCATATTCATACTTTAATGGTTAACATGGAGAATGAATCTCATCGCGTCGTGGAGATGGTAATCCGTACGTACGCACGAGTGATGATATCATTCCTATAATTATTTAATGAAATTGGGGTTGATAATATAATATCATAGAATTAGTATCATGTTATAATAATCATATATAGTTATTATTTACACCAATATACTCATCCAATTTTGGTGGTGTTGAAAAAACATATGACACCACATTGTGGAGACGGTAAGCTGTACGTAAGCACACACTATAATTTTTTTTATAGGATGGATAGAAGGTGAAATAGGGTTGTTTAATATTTAGAAGAACATATCAGTATATGATTGATACTGATTTCATAACTTTATAATGAACCTAATAAATAAGATAATGTAGAAGAAGAAATAAATTTGAAAGAATCAGTAAAGGATATTACATATTCCTCGACACGCCTCTTCTTAGCCTCCTCTTAGGGCAATAAAGATGGTCTTTGAAGAATACCACTACCTATAATAGGATCCTATGGATGAGTAGAAGTGAAATGTATAGGGTTTTTTTGATCTTTAAGACTCAAAATGTTCTGAAGAGGAGTGGGAGGAGGTTCACTTTCATAAGGGAGGAGAGAGAGGCTCTTTTGGAAACCTCAAAAATATTTATATATAATAATTTAATACCCCACCTAAAAACATCAAAAATGATTCAAAATTTGAGATGAAATTAGACAGGGTTGTAATCTCATCATCAATTAATATTTAGACATATTGGGAATTTATTTTAAACCTTTTCAACTTGATTTATCCTAATTTAATCTATTAAATTTAATTTGTGGTAATAATATTATTAATTTTAAACTGTATAAATAATTATTTATGTATAGTGATTTTCCATAATTGGATACTTTATAACATTTAAGAACATATAAATTTCAATTTATAATTTTTAAATATTTTTTTGATTTTTAAACAATTTAATAATAAGTTATTTTTATAAAATAACAATATTTTCAATTTTGACACTATTCATTTATTTGAATTTAATTAAACTCCACACAGAGGATATATTTGAACAAAAATATTTAATAGATTGATAAAATTTCATATTTATCTATAAAGATCATGGAGAACATTATTTTGTTCAAATAATATTTATTTTAATATTTTTAATACAATTTATTTGATATTTCTCTTAATAAAATAATTATTACAACATTTATGTATAATTATTTAATTTACTTTTTTGTTCCAAAAAAATTAAAATAAAATCCTATTAAGAATATAAATCCTATAGATTTCATAATAATACTTTTACCCAAATTTATCATCTAAAATCAAAACATTTAAATTGTTATAGTTATTAAATTAGAAGGTAACAACTTTGATATTATTAAAAATAAAATAATATACATGTCATAATCTCATTTATACGGCTCCAAATGGTCCCTAAGTCGACCCTTTGATGTTTATGGTATATATATACTCGAGAAATAAGTTTGGGTCTAGTGTTTGGGCCTTTTTATGAGTATTATTACTTTAATAAAAAATATATTATTAATTTTTCACTAAATAAATAATATTTGCATCATTAATGTATAAGCTATTAAGTAATTATATATTTCATGAAAATTAAAAAAAATACCATGATAAAGAAAACGAATTTATTTTTTAATTAGTATTTATAATTTAATTAATATTTTGAATAACCTTATATTAAAAATACTTTAATTATTAAAGTTTGAGTGATACATATTTTACTTTCCTTTAAATAAAATAAGTTAAAGGTATTAATCACATCCAAGTGGGTTACAATAGATTATATTCTTACCCAATTATGTTCTAGGGAGAAATATAATCATCCAATGATATCAATACAAGTGTTTGGGTAATTTTAATAAATTATTTTTACCCATAATTACCTGAATTACCTTTAACCGTGGTAAATAAAATTTACCGTAGTTACTATTCATAATGCCCAAAAATAAAAATTAGCCTATTAAAATAATTTCGAACTAATGATTCAAAATATGGAATTAATTTTTAAAAATTCAAGAAATATAAGTTTTAGAAATTATTTTAAAATTAATCCCGTTTTCATAAAAAATGGGATTTGTTTAAAATATTGCAAAAGATGGAATTGATTTTAGCAACGAATTCAATGTAAAATTAATGCTAATCACATAAATTATATTAAACGGTTAAAATATATTTTTTTATACTTTAAAACCATTATTTTTTATAATTTAATCATATATATTATCTTGATGAAAATAATTTTTTTAAAGAAAAATTTAACGTATTTTTACTATTCATTAGAATATAAAAGTCAACAAAAATGTATTAAAAATTTATCCAATGTAAATTTTTATATCTTGATTCCAGAGAAGAAGTTTAATTTGTAAAATTTAACTTATAAACATGTTAAAAACTAGATTTAATATGGGTGCTCCATCAAAAGGCGACAAAACTGTATTTTTTTAAATACTTATTTTATCTGAAAATATTATTTTGTTCTCATACCTCATTCTTGAAAATGTGTTAGATGAATTATAATGTTATAAAATTCAATGTTTGGTTAATACTGTTAATAACGATGAGTTCATAATAATATTATAATAATATATCGTTTAGTGTAACTCAATATTGCATACAACATAGGCTATCGAGGAAGGTCATTCTTGCGTGTAATGTAAGGCATGTCAGGGTAGTGTGTAGGGAAAGATTTCTTTGGTGACACGTATAACATAATTAAAATATAGTACATTTATACATTGATCAAAATCTATACATGGTGTTGTGTAAAATAAATTTTATTTGAATGAACTTGAAATTATGTGCAACAAAAGCCAAAAATAGTGTTGTGTATACTATAAGCTAATACGGTGTTGCATATATTGGAAGCTAATCTTTTTGAAGTGTACAACACAATACATCAATGAAATTAAAAATAATATTTCTCATAAAATATATGGGTGTCACAATTTATGAAAAACATATATAAATCATAAATCATAAGGGTACCTTGTGACATCCATATCACACTTACATTGTAGCTTTCATAGCTACGTCGAGAGTTACGTTGGAATACCCATCAAAGTATAATCCATAAATCTCTCTTGCAAAACATCAATGTTTTCCTCCGTCATGTTACTAAATGAATTGGAGAGTTATCTTGGCCTCACATGCCCTATTTGTATCACAAAACCACTTGTATATGTAAAAAATGTCCAAGAACCATAACATATATAATAGGGATAATGGAAAGATAACATTACCACATTGCAATCATAATATATCATTTCAAGATATTTAAATAATAAATGCATCCAAAAAACAATTTTCAATACCAAAATACAAAAAAACTGTATATGGAATTTACATTCCTTTTAAAAAACTTTACAGCTTGTTAATGAATCCAAATATCAAATAATACTCATTGTGGTAGAAAGGCCATTGTCACCATATATTTTCAAAAGAAAAATTCATTTTTATCATTTAGTAAAACAATACATAGAAAAAATATTACCTTTGAATGAAATGAAAATTAAAAGGGGTTTATATACTGTGTAAAAGATATTTTTTTTATAAATCAATGTATGCCTCAATAAAGGTGATTGAGACGAAGTCCCTTACCTCCTGCCCGACATGACTAGTTCATTATTTAATATTATAAATAATAAACTAAAGCTAATTTATACATTCTTACTACCCTTTTTCATGTTTATTAATTCTTTTATATCACTTATTACCATTTTATAAACATTATATAATCATTTAAGTTAATAACGATCATTTTGTCCATATTTAGTACATAAGGTAAAAATGAACTTCTTATAATTAAAAGTTGTCCATGTTTCCCAAAGTACATTTTATCTAGAATGATATTTTTGATTTACATATCATATATATTAAATATATATTTATTTATAATAGTACATAACATTTATAGATAAAAAATTAAATTCACCATTCAGAGTGATGGTAAGTCGTATATACCCATGAATGCTACTTTTATTTCTATTTCGTAGTTAATAAAATGAAAAAATAATGATTCATATGTATATTATAATTATAGTATAATATCATATATAATTTCATTAACTTCATCACTTATATGTTCTATGTATGGAATGAACGATTCATATCACATTGAGGGGGCGGTAGTCTACAGTTTTTTAAATGAAACTATCGTATTTATCATTTATAGAAACCATAAAGGAATGATATAAATGAAAAATAAAGTAGTAAATAGACAATATAAATATAATATATATCAAATATAAATATAGATCCACCATAATGGCCATGATGAGAGGTTGTAGGATATAACTGAACAATCATCGTTTCATGAGGCAGTATTTCTCTGTCCATAGAAACAAAATGTTTGTATCCATTAGATGGAGGTGTGTGGAAGTGTAATTTAAATCATTCACATAAAAACATCCTAGTATATTTAAGATACTGGGGTTTTTATAAAATAATAGAATAAAGAGTTTTTAGGGGTTGGAGATCGAAAATAAAAGAAAAGAACTTGAGGGAAGACGTTGCCTTTAAATTAGGTAACTCCCTTTGGTTTGAAGCAAAAGGCTTTCTTGAATTGCCTTCTGCCTATGGGAAGGATTCTAAGAGTAATAGTAAGTTGTTGAAAGATTGATTTTGTAGAGTATCGATGATACAAGGGGCTTTAGAGGTGTGTTTGATGGGTTAGAGGTGGTGGCCTTTTATTAGAGGGTGGACGGGATCTTTAGGAATGTTTGAACGTATTATTTTATTATAATGTTATTTTTATTATCAAAAGGTCAAAAAATTATTTAATTTAGATATAAGGTTCATATAAGTATATTTAAAGTCATCATATATTAATTGGAAAGGTTTTGGATATTTTTTAATCCTTATCTTTTTAATTTAACCCTCTGTTTACTTATTTATGTTTTACTATGTCCTCTTATATATTAATACTATATGGTTAATATATTTACTAAATAATGTCAAGAGACCCAAAAATTTATACTTAAGGAAATTAGTAACAAAATATACATCATTTGGTTGAATAATTAATTTCTAGGATATTTTTTATCATTTAATAAAATATTGATTGTTTTAAAAACTCTTTTATGTGAATTTATAAACTATTCATAATGACATTTAAAAAATATATTACAACATTCTTTATTTGAAAAAGCTTAATAAATTCATATATAAAAAGTCATTATTATCTCTAAAATTCGTGTAAGGCATAAAAAGTTCCAAATTAAATTTATGGTAATATTTATAATGTAATTTAATAGAATCCTTTATTAATGAAGTAATTACCGGATCAATATTGTGTTATAATTAAATTTATTTATTTAATGACTAGAAATTATAAATAAAATACCATGATGTAGGAAATAATTTTATCTTTCCAAAAAATATTTATTTTCCAAGATATCACTTATGTAAACACAAATAAAAAAAATAGTAAAAATATACATGTTTATGATATTTTTATTTTTACTCTAAAAAAGTTATTATTGTCATTGTCTTATGAAAATGGATTTCAAAGGCGAAAAATCTCAATGAAGGAATTTCTTGGTCGACCATTAGTCATCAAATAAGCTTATGACAAGTGTTAAGGTAATTTTATATTATTATAAAACTATTTTTACCTTGAATTACCCTATTTACCATTAACCATAGTAAATAAAAATCAAAAGATATTGTTCACCAAGAAAATACTTTCATCATACTGAACAAAATTTTTCTTACTAATGAAAACCATATATGTTGTATTATTGAAATTAAATTCACAGAATCGGTAAAATTTTATTTAAATGAAAAGGTTGGATTTTAACTATTATGTTATGTTTTTCACTATTCATCAGAGATTTTACATTTTCATAAAAATACAAAAAATTCACTATATGCTAATTTTGATATTCTGAATTCCAAAATGATTTCCATTTTACTAAATTCAGAACTTATGCTTTTCATTAATTAATATAAAATTAATTTTCGTTTTCAAAACCAAAAAGTGTGTTTATCAGAAATAATAACTATCAAAATATTGTCATTTTTTATGTCCAATTTTAATGTGAAATTACAACAAATGACCAAAATGGGATTAAATGGTAAAAATATAATCCAATTACACATTAAAACAAATAAGAACATCAATCTAACTATATAAAAAATTGGATAAAAGTTAGTATTGAATTAAAATACAGTATTTTTCACTATTCATTAAAAAAATGATTTTTATTAGAAAAATACCAAAATTTCATCCAAAGTAAATTTTTATTTTCTGATTATAACGAAAATATTTATTTTATCAAATAAAAAAAATAAAAGTGACAAAAATAGAATGAAAAAGGGTTCACCATCAAAAGGCAATAAATAGACCTTTAAAATAATATTTGAGTATTTTTGTATAAAATTTGATTCATTAACATTTTTATCCTCTATATTTTATTGGATAAATGTAAAAACATTTAAAAACATATATAATCATATTGTAATTAGTTCTTTCAATTACTTCCAATAAAACAAATATGAATTAACTACAATTTAAAATAATATTATATTATTATCTTTCAGTATGACTCAACGTTGTGTGCAACGTAAGATTTCAAAGAAACCCATTGTTCCATATCTAGTACGTCTTCAAACATAGCATCCCCTTTAATGTAAAATTAATATCTAACTCACAATTATTAGTAATTATGAAAATTTCATACTCTTTATTTACCAAGGATGTTACAACCTTCCCCCTTTTTGTAATTGGGTCCTCAAAATTTTATTCTCTTATCAAATAAATTGGGGTATTTATCCCTTATAGAATTTTCATATTCACAAATTGCCTCTTCAACCTTATGGCTTTTCTAGAAAACCTATACATGATGAATTACTTTATTCTTCAACACTTTCTCTCTAAGGTCAAGAATCTAGATTGGTTGTTCCTCATAATAATGCTTTTCTTCCAACTGAACTACCTATGGACTCAAAACATGAGATGGATATGACATATATGTTCTCAATATTGAAACATGAAAAACATTGTGTCCTTGGGATAAAAATATAGGTAAATCCACTATATAGGCAACTGATCCAACTTTATAAAAGCTTTCATAGGGTCCAATAAACATTGTAATCAACATTCTCTTCTTTCCAAAATGCATCACACTTTTCCATGGAGAAACATTGAGAAAGACATGATCACCTACATCAATAGAAAGATCCTTCCTCCAGTTATCTGTATAACTTTTTGACCTGCTCTGATCCATTCTCATGTGCTTCTGAATCAATGGAACTTTTTTATGCCATCTCTTCTACCAATTATTGTACCATCAACTTCCTTTCACCTACTTCATCCCAAAAAGCTACAGTTCGACACTGTTTTCCATATAATGCCTCAAATGGATCCATCTGTATACTAGAATGAAAACTGTTATTACAAGAAAATTCAACCAAAGAATGAAGTTGGTCCCAAAATCCCTAGTATTCCATTGAGAAAGCACATAAAATATCCTCCAATGTCTGAATTGTTCATTCTTACTACCCATCTAATTAAGGATAAAAAGTTGTACTAAAATTTAATTTAGTTCCCAATGACTTATGAAGGCCTTTTAAAAAGATAGAAGTAAACCTGGGATCATGATGAGATACAATGGATAGGGGAACTCTGGGAAACATTACCATCTATTATACATAATACCAATAATGTTGATCTAGAGACAATGTATATCTAATAAGAAAAAATGGGCAGATTAAGTCAATCGATCAGTAATAACTCAGATTTCATTATTACCTTCATATGTCTTTGGTAATCCCCAAAAAAAATCCGTGCATATATTTTTCCATTTCTACTCTATCACCGATAAAAGCGGAAGCATATCTTTTTGTAACTACCACTATACTTTAACCATTTTGACAAGTCAAACACATCATAGTAAAATTAACAATATCTCTTTTCATTCCATCCCACCAGTAATGCTCCTGAATATCTTTGTACATCTTAGTACTGCTGGGATGAACAAAAAATTTAGAACTATGTGTTTCACAAAAAAACTCATTCTTAAACTATGAATCATAATTCACAGATAATATCTTACCACATCTCAAAATACAATCATTATCAATGTTAGAATTAGGAAACATACCCTTTTGAACCATATCTATCTTTTTCTACAGGTCATTGTCTTCTTTCTGCACTTTCTTTATTCTGTCTGCTATGGATGATTTGACTGACACCTGAAACAAACTAGAATAATTTCTTGCACCAAAAAAATATTTTCCAAAGTCAATTAAATCAATAACAAAATGAACTTTTTTCAACAATAACATGGTTAATGTATCATTTCTCTTATGAATCAAAGAATCATACATGTAATTTTCTTTTACTATATGTTAATGAATCATTAAATCATAATCCATGATTAATTCTAGCCATATTTTTTGTCTCATGTTCAATTATTTTTGAGTGAATATATAATTCCATCTTTTTTGGTCAGTATATATTCCACAATTTACTCTATACAGATGATAAATCAAAAATTTTAAAGGAAAAACAACAGTAGCTAATTCCAAATCTTGTGTAGGGTAATTTAAATCACGAGGTTTCAACTGAAATGAAGCCTAATCAATTACCTGGTCATTATCCATTAGGACACAACCGTGTCCTTTCAACAAAGAATCATTGTAGATAACATAGTCACCATTTTTTGGAAGGCACTTCCAAAACTAGATCATTTACTAATCTACTTTTCAATTCTAGAAAACAATTGTCACATTCTTTTTTTCAGAGGAAATTAACACCTTTTAGAGTTAATATAGTCAGTGGGATAAATAACTGTGAAAAAATCAACAATCCTCTGGTAATAACCTGCTAAACCCAGAATACTACAAATGTTGGTTATATTTGTGGGTCTTGGCCATTCTATAACAACATTCATTTTAGCAGGATCAACAGTTATTAAATTTTTTGAAACAATTCTACCCATAAATGAAGTTTTGTTTCACCAAAAATCACACTTTCTCAATATCCCATAATGATTTTTTTCTTTTAAGGATTTACGGAAAACACTTAAATTATTTTCTTTTTCCTACTACTTTTGGAATTAACAAAAATATCATCAATAAACACAACCAAAAACATATCCACGAACTCATGGAAAATTATATTCATAATATCGATGAATATAGTAGGTTAATTAGATAACCCAAAAGGCATAACTACAAATTCATAATGGCCATATCTAGTAAAAATGTTGTCTTCAGAATTTTTTCTTCCTTTACTTTCAACTAATGGTACCCCGACCTCCAGTAAATCTTCAAAAAATATTGAGCTCCCTAGATCTGATACTAATTCATTTGATGGACCAAAATCTGTTGAAGTAGAGGAAACGGAATTCACCAGCACTTTCGGCTTGTAGTCTAGATTCTTTCCCTCCGTTGAGTTCTTTGTTGGACACTCATTTTCATAATGACCCATTTCATTGCACTTAAATCATTTTACTGACTGTAAATTATATTTTGACTTACCATTACCCTGATCTTTTTCATTGAAATTAGGAGTATTATGTACCATTTTACCACATTGGTAGCACTTAACATAATTCAAGATGCATTCCACAATATTCGTTATACAACAATTTTCACAAAATCTAATTTTAAGACTTCTTTTAAAAAGATTTCCCATTTGTCTTCCATGTCAACATCTTATTCTATTATTTTTTAAAGAACACATGATCATAATAAAACTCTTTATCCACCTTCTCCACACATCGAACAATTTTTTCACTAATTTAGAACTCACAATTATCTAAAGCCCTTCAATACTTTGGCTTTAATCTTGAGAAAAAATTAATGATTTTACTATCGAGATCTCATATGAAATTTAGAGCATACCTTTCCAGTCGAGTGGATTTTGCTTCGTAAGTATTCACTAAGTCATCATCCTGCCTCAATTCAAGGAATTAATATTCCATTCTAAGATGAACTATCTTAAGAAAATACTTCTCAAGAAACATACCTTTGAATTCATCCCAATGAAGAGCCTCAATCTACTCAGTATCCATGATATTGTTAACCATCAACCATCGCTGATTGACTTCACCTACAAAATAGTAAACCATGAGACTATCTGTTGGATGTTTTTAAACACCCCATGATGTTGAAAATATTATATAGTTCTTTAATCCACCATTCAGCTTACACAAGGTCGGATGATACTCTGAATGATGGGGGATGCTGCCTCATCAAATGCTCCACTACTAATATGTTCCTCTAGGTTGATCTAGATGACCTCATGAATAGATACCACAGACAATTATTTAGATACCCAAAGTTTTACGTACGTAGACATTACATTACTTTTGCAGAATACTTAATACATAATGAAAATAGAGGCCCAAAAACTGTATTAGTTTAGTCTCTTTGGAAACTCGGAACATATTCATCTAATCATAGTAAAAGATCATCAACATCTCCCATAAATATCTTCTCCTTTTGTTTTCTTACCTAAAACCTTTATTTATATCATGGGGAAATGAAAACATAAATAGGGTGAGCTCAAATGATCAATAAGGGTAAGCATGGAGAAAATAAAATAATCCATAAACATTTGAACATAAAAACATGAACATAATGTTTAAACATCAAAATCTTGAGTTGTCAAATAAATCATGGAAGTACATGAGGCATAGGACACAAAGAAACATTGATCATGATAAAAGAGTTTGGGAATAAAACATGTAATTGTGGAAAACCATTAAGCGCATGATATGAATTCCATAGTATCCAAGGCATTGCCGCCAGGACCATCATAGTGGACAAACTCCTTTACTGAACTGGGTTTACTTGTCGTTCCAGCCCTGTATTACTGAAACAGATTTAATTTTCATTCCTGCCATGTTTGTCTCATTAGATATAAATCCTTACCCAATGAAATGGACAGAGATACATGTTCCACCCATCTCATAATTAAATCATTCTTAAGTGTGCCACAAAATAAACCTAAATCATTCATCAAATCCCAACGAATAAAATGGGTCTCATAAACATCGTCCCATCGTGACATAATCTATATAAGATAAAAGGATATCATTTCATCATAAAAAATATATAAATATGTAAATAATAGGTAAATTATACTCGAAACATAACCATATTAAATGATGTCATCTTAGATGGAAAATAGTTTTGATAAAACACTATAAATGAATTCTTGATGAAAATATCCTTTCTTTTTTCAAAATAATTTTCTATTGTCTAAATTTCATTAAATTTTAAAAGAATATATTTTTTTTCGAATAACCATAAAATCTGGTAGAGAAAGCTCCATGTAAGGATGGTGTTATAAAACTATAAAAATACATTCCTTCCATATAAGTTAAAAAAATATTATCCTCACACCCTTTTTGAAAAGTGAAAAAGTAGATCGCATGGTAAACAAAAAAATATTTCTTCCATACTAGATAGAAAAATTCAAAAAGGGGTAAACATTACTTTAAACATACATCGAAAAATATGAAGAACTTTATGAAATTTTTTTATAATATATATACATGGATGGTAAATATAACCTCAGTAAATACGTACGTATATGCAATCTCAGATAAAAATGAGATTGCAAAATTATCCTTTACCTTATGTCCAATTTAATCTGTATGTGTCCAAAAATCATTTATAGTGGGTTTAAAAATATTATTAACTTCTAAATGAACTCTAATAATATTTATGATATCATATATGATCAACTTACGACTTTATATTAACCTTTTATTTGTTAATTTCATGTTAAAGCTGTGTTTTGGGTAAAATTGTTTCATTTATCATATGTGTTTTGACTTTTAAATATTCATATGATTACTTAGATCATGATTACATACTTCTCAAATGTAAAACATGATTTATATATAATATATATTCAAAATATATAATATATATAATAGATCGATAAATGGAATGAAATACACCGTTCATGGAGACGGTAGGCCGTGCGTACGCATGAACGTTGTTTTCATTTCCTTAATAAATTTAATGGAAGTAAGTAAATAACGTATTCATAAATAAATAATCATTATTATGTCATATATTTAATGATTATTTATTATATATACTTTATAGTCTTTCTTGAATGGTTAACATGTAGAATGACTCTCATCGTATCGTGGAGACGGTAATCCGTACATACACACATGCGATGATATCATTCCCATAATTATTGAATGTAATTTAATTGGATGATATAACATCTTATAATCTGTATGATTTTGTAATAATCATATATATTTATTATTTCCACCATTATACCCATCCAAGTATGGTGTTGGTGGGAAAACAGATTACACCACGGCGTGGAGACTGTAAGTTGTACGTACGGACGCGCGATGATTTCATTTTTCATAGGATGGATAAAATGTGAATTAGGATTGTTTCATAATTATAATAAAACATCAGTATATTAGTGATAAATATGAAATTACTTTATTATGAAACAACTAAATATGATGATGTATAAGAAGAAAGAAACTTGAAAGTATTGGTTGAAGAGATTACCTCTTCCTCGACATGCCTCTTTTAAACTTCCTCTTAGGGCACTAGATATGGTCTTTTCAGAAGACCATAAAATATATAATATAAATAGAGAGTTTTATAAGAATAATTTTTAGGGTTTTCTTGAGCTTCAAGGCTTAAAATGTATTGAAGAGAAGAGGGAGGAGGTGCCCTTTTACAAGAGAGAAGAGGGCCACTTTTGGAAACCTCAAAAATATTAATTTATATCAAACTCAAACCTCAAATAAAAACATCCAAAATGAATAAAATTCGAATATGATATGAGGTAGAGTTTTAATCTCATAATCCAATAAAATTTATACATGTTGGTAAATTATTTTAAACCTTATCAATATGATTTATCCTTATTTAATATGTTTAATCTTATTTGTGGTAATAATATTCATGCTTTTAAATTGTTATAAATATTTAATTATGTTTTGTGAATTGAATATAATTGGATAATTTATGCAATTTTCGACCACATAAATTTAAATTTTGAAATTTTTAATATTTTTGGGTTTTTAAACAATTTAATAATATGTAATTTTTATAACATATCAATAGTGTAAATTTTAACACTATTCATTTATTTGAATTTAAATAAAATCCACACAAAAGATATGTTTTTACCAAAATATTTAATATATTCCTAACATTTCATAGTCTTCTCGAAAATTTTTGTATCACACTAATTAGTTGATATAATATTTATTTTAATATTTTTAAAACCATTTATTTTATATTTATCTTAATAAAATAATTACTACAACATTTTTGTATGATTATTTAATATACTAATTAGTCGAATTATAATTAAAAATAAAATACTATGGTTACTATAAATATAATATATTTTATAAGAATACTTTTGGTTGAATTTATCTTCTAAAAAACCCAACTTCTAAAATGATATGTTTATTAAATTATGAAGGTGACATCTTTGAAATTATTTAAAATAAAATAATAGAAAAGTAATAATCACTTTTTTAAGGATCCAAATGGTCAAATATTATACCATTGGATGATTAAGGTCTAGATATACACGACCCATAAGTTTTTATGAGGTGTTTCGGGCTTTTATGGGTATTATTATATGTACAAAAAACTATATTATTGATTTTTCTGTAAATAAATAAATTCTACATCATTAATGTATAAGATATTAAAATAATTAAATATTTCTAAAAAATTACAATTAAATTACCATAATAAAGAAAAAAAATTTAGCATTCAAATTAGTATTTATAATCAAATTTATATTCTATATATCCTTAATTAAAAATACTTCAATTTTTAAAGTTTCAGTGAGATATATTTCACTTTCTTTAAAAAAAAAATTAAAGGTCTAAATCACATCCAAGTGGGTTCCAAAAGAAACCATTTTGACCCAATTATATTTCAGAAAGAAATATAATCATCCAATAAAATTAATACATGTGTTACAATAATTTTATATAATTATATTTACCCTTAATTAGCTGATTTACCTTTAATGGATGTAAATAAAATTTATGGTAATTAGTATTTATAATATTTAAAAATAAAAGGTAGCACGTTAACTTAATTTGGACCTACTAATTCCAAATATGGAATCCATTTTTCCATATTCAAAACACAGAAGTCATTTCATTTAATTTAAAATCAATCATGCTATTGAGAAAACGAGTTCTAAAAGGTTAAACATTACAAAAGATTGAAATGTTTTTACCTATGAATTCAATGTAATATTAATGATAATTACATACATAATATTATATGGTAAAAATTTATTCTATTTATACATTAATAAAATTAAATATTATAATTTATCCATATAAATTATCTTTACGAAAAGTGTTGTTTTTAATTAAAAGTGAGCGTATTTTTACTATTCATCAATATATGAAAGTGAACAGGAAAATATTAAAAAATTATCCAAAGTTAATATTTATATTTTTCTTGAACTAAATAAGCTTATTTTCTCAAATTGAAATTATAAAAGTGTCAAAAAATAGATATAAAGTGGGAGCGCCATGAAAAGGCCGCAAAACTGCATTTTTTGAAAAATAATTATTTCACTCGAAAAAATTATTTTGTTCTCATACCATGTGATTGAATATGATTAAGATGAATGATATTGTTATGAAAATAAAAATGTGGTTAATAACATTTATAACAGCTTGTTTATACTATTTTTATAATAATATATCTTTGTTTAGTGAAACTCGGTATTGCGTACAACACACTGTATTGAGGAAGCTCGCTCTTGCAATAATGACAATCAAAGAATAGTATTTGTGTATACTATAAGATAATACGGTGTTATGTATAGAGTAAGCTAATCCTAGTGTAGTTTACAACACAGGACATCAAAAAATTAAAAAGAATATTTCTCATAAAATCTCGGGGTGTTACAATTTATAGCCTGAATCTACTATGCCATCATACAACACACTTTTCTATTCTGATTCCAACCATCTCAGGTTATTGATTTGGAAGTATGTATTCCTCCTATTTTCATCCCTTCAGAGCTACATTTTTTTCTCTATGAAAAGAAATTCTGATGACAGAAATATCTTAGGTGAAGCAACATGGTAATCTTTAAATGTATATCATTTCAATTTGACCATAAATTAATTTATAGATTTTAATTTAACAATATCTTAACTCTTAAAGTTATCTAAAATGATCTTTGATTCCAACTATAAGGACCCATCCTTAAAAAAAATATAATCTCAAATAATTTTAATAATTCAAATTTAGGATATTTTTAGGTTTAGAGTTTTAAAAAATTAGGCCATAACTAATACATTACATCTTAAAAATTACAAATTAGACACTTATAATCTGTATCCATTTTTCAAAAAATAAAAACACATAATAGAAATCAAGAGTTATTTTCTTGATATAAATCTTCTTGAATTCTTACTTTCTATTACCCTTCCTTATACCCTGTGAAAAACATTTCAAAAACATTGGATGAGCATAAAAATATTAGTAAGGGTTATAAAATAATGAATGAAAACATTATTCAATAAATACATATAAAACATAAGCTCTTTAACATACATCATGAAATCTTATGTTTTATGAATAACATCTAAAAATCATTATTCATTAAGGAAACTTCTGACATCCATTTCATACATACATTGTAGCTTTCACAACTACATAGGGAGTTATGTTGGAATACACACAAATGTATATTCCAAAAATCTCTTATAAGAGACATTAACATTTACCTCCATCATGTTGTATAATGCATTGGAGAGCTATATCTAGATCACCCTCCCTATTTTTATCATGGAACCACCCATATATGTAAACAATGCCCATGAACTATAACACATAAAATATTCATAAATGAAATATAACATTTCCATATTGCAATCACAATATATCATTTCACAATATTTTAATTATCAATGCTTTCTCAAAACCATTTTCAATACCAAAATATGTAAAAAGGGTATATGGTATTTATTTTTCTTTTAAAAAACACTACGACTTGTTAAGGAATCCAAAGATCAAATAATAGTCACTTTGGTGTAAAGGTCGTTGACACCACACACGTTAAAAATAAATATTACTTTTTTTTCATTTAGTAAACCGTTATATAGAAAAAATATTCTCTTTGAATGAAATGAAAATTACAAGGGGTTTATGCACCATATCAAAAACATTTTTGTATAAATCAATGTATGGGTCAAATAAAGGTGATTGCGATGAAGTCCCTTACCTCATGTCCAACATGACTCGTTCGTTATTTAATCTCCTGAATAATATACTAAATTTTATTTCTTCTTGATTCATATCATTTTTTAGTTTTTTTATTCCTTTTATATCTCTTATTACCATGTTATAAACATTAAATAATCATTTAAGTTAATAACAGTTGTTTTGTCGATATTTTGTACGTGATTCAAAAATGAAATTCTTATAATTACAAGTTGTATATGTGGTCAGAAGTACACTATCTATAGAATGATATTCATTATTTAGATATAATATATATCTATTATATATATGTATTTATAATAGTACATAACATTTGGAGATAAGATATGAAATGCACCATTTAAGGAGACGGTAATCCGTACGTACGCATGAACGCTACTTTCATTTCAATTTCAAATTTAATGTAATGAAAATTAATGATGCATAGGTATATTATTATTCTCAAATAATATCATATATGTTATCATTAACTCCACCATTTATACATTCCACATATGGAATGAACGAGTCATATCACATTGAGAGGGTGATAGTCCGCACTTCGTCAAATGAATTTAACATATTTATCTATTATGGAAACCATAAAGGTATTCTATAAATGAAAAATAAATAATCATAGATATAATATTAATATAATATATATCAAATATAAATATATTTCCATTGTAATATCCACCATGAGAGGCAGTAAGAGATTACAGAATAATAAGTATTTCATGATGCAGTAGTTTGTTGTCCACATAAAAAGTATGTTCGTTTCCATTAGATGGAGGTGTGCGGAAGTGTAATTCGAATACATAAATTAAATATATCCTAGTATATTTAAGATACTTGTTTTATTGTAAAATAATGGGAAAAATATATTATAGGGGTTGTAGAAGAAAAATAAAAGAAAACAAATTAAGGTAAGACATTACTTTTAAGTTGGGTTACTCTCTTGGGATTGAACCTAAAGGCTTTCATGAATTTATTTTTGCCAAAAGTAAAGTTTCTAGAAATAAGAGAGGGTTTTTGGGAGATTATTTGGGCATATTTTGGTTGATCCAAGGGTACTGATAGGTATGATTAATGTGTTAGAGGTGGTGGTCTTTTATAAGAGGGAGGAGGGGCCCTTTAGGAAGGTTTGAAAGTATTATTTTATTATAAAATTGTTTTCAGTTTCAAAAGGTCTGAAATATATTTAATTCAAATATAATGATCATATAAGTCGAAATAAAATCATCCAATAATAATTGGATATGATTTGGATATTTTTTAATCCTTCTCTTTTTTATTTAACCCTCTGTTAACTTATTTAACTTTTACCATGTCCTCTTATATATTCATAAAATATGGTTAACATATTTAATATAAAATTCCAAGATTCCAAAAATGGATCATTAATGACATTAGTAACATCATATATGTCATTTTAATGAATCTAATATTTTTTGGAATATTTTATAATTTAATAAAATATTGATTGATTTAAAAAATCTACTATGTCCTTTTATAAAATATTCATATCAAGACATTTGAAAAATATATTAAAACATGAATAATTTAATAAACCTTCATTAATTAAAATATAACAAGTCATTAGTATCCCTAAAATTCTTTTATGGCATAAAAAGATTCAAAATAAATATATTTTAATATTTATAATATAATTTATTTGAATCATTTATTAATGAAGTAATTACTACAACAACATTGTGTCATAATATTTTTTATTTAATGTTTAAAAATTATAAATAAAATACCATGATGTAGTAAATATTTTTATCTTTCCAAATAATCTTTATAGTTGAAGAGATCACTTATATTACCCCATAAAAAAAAATTTATTAAAATAAATCATGTTTTTGATATTTTTATTTTCACTTTAAAAAAAAGTTATAAATATCATTATCATACCCAAGTGCATTTCGAAAGGAAAAAGACTCACACAAGGATTTTTTTGGTTGTCCATTACTCATCCAATAATTTTATGACATGTGTAACACAAATTTTATATTATTATAAAACTTTTTTACATTGAATTATACTATTTACATTTAATCGCGGTATAAAAAAATAAAAAGTTAATATTAACAAAAAAATACTCTCATACTAATGAACCATACATGTCCAATTTTTGAAATTAAATTCACTAAAGTGGTAAAATTTTGTTTTATCAAAAAAGCTAGTTTTTAGCTACTATACAGTGTTCTCACTATTCATAAAAAAATTAACATTTTCAGAAAAATACCAAACTTTCACCCAAAATTAATATTGATATTCCATATTCAAAAAAATATTTCTATATTACCAAATTCAAAACATATATATTAAACTAATTAATTAAAAATTAATTTTCCATTGTGAAAACCAAAAGGCATATTTTAGAGAAATAATATTTATCAAAATATTGACACTTGTTTATGTCTAATTTCAAAGTTAAATTACTTCCAATGACCAAAATTTGATTAAATGGTAATAGAATAATCTAATTATACTTTAAAACCAATAAAAATGACAATCTATCTATATAAATAAATTATATTCAATGAAAAGTTTGAATTAAAATGCAGTATTTTTCACTATTCATTAAAATGAACTTTATCAAAAACAAATACCAAAATTTCATCCAAAGAAATTTTTTTTATCCCAATTCTCAAAAAGAAATTTCTGTAGTCATATAGATCATATAAAAAAGAAAAAAAAGTTCTAAAAATGGTTCTCCATCAAATGGTGGTAAATCAACCTTTTAAAGAATAATAGAGTATTTATGCTTAAAATTGGATTCATTCACATATTAAGCCTCTAACATTTATTGGATAAATGTAAAAAAAATTAACAAACATGTATAATCATAATTTAGTTAGTTCGGTTCTTTCCCACCAATACAATGGCAAGGTGTAAACTATCACTTAAAATAATATTATAAAATTATTTTTCAGTATGACTCAACGTTGTATGCAACATAATATTTCAAAGAAACTCATTGTTCTATATCGGGTACACCATATAACATAGAATCCCAATTAATGAAAAAAATATAATTAATTCAAAAAAATTAATAAATATAAAAATTTCATATTCTTTATATACCTGGGATGTTACACTTTCCATGCAAAAAAAATTGAAGATGTAGTTCATTTGTATGTGTCATTTATCACATCTATGAAGTGATGTGATTTGTTTTTCATCACCACATCACATTAATGAAATGTAAAAGTGTATATAAATAAATAAGATGATATTAATGATATTATTATAATTTCATAAATATATGATAATAATTAGCATATTTCTTTAATGATTACATAATGAATGTAATTTTTACTCATGCGTACGTACAACTTACTCTCTCCTTGATTGTAACATATATAAATTTTTATAAACATATTTAATTAATTTATCTTTTTTAAAAAATAATTTATGTATTAAAATTAAAATTATTTCATTTTTCTTACTCAATTTATTTTTTGTACTGACCACTTTGATTATTGGCATCATAACAAAGTAATGTCGGACATAGATATATAATACCATCAAAACGTCTGATGTAAAATTAAATGAATAAGTAATTGTATATAACATAAATTCGAGTTTTATAAAGGGAATAATACTAATGAAAAATGTTCTTAATAAAGTATAACTTATCATATGTTTCTTATTTATAACTATAAATAACATATAAGATGTTTTGGACACAAGGTATGGTCATTCTTCTCAATTTTCTTTTTTTGAGGCATATTTTTTTGTTATGCACCAATATTATTTTCTAATGTTTACATAATTCCCCACCAAATTTATATATCATGAAATTATTTATTATAACAATTTTTTATGTTTTTTTATATTTTAATATCTCAGGTGGCATATGATGCAACAGATTTCAATGTAGTAAGGGATTTCTTAACTAAATTTCCATTTATTGATTAAAATTTCAACTTCATGGATTATGTCATGATAATATTATGTGTCAAAATTCTTTTAATTATTCAATATATTACTTCCTCTAATTTTATGTTTATTTTTAGTGGATACACATAATCAATTTATTTTCATAACACTCAATTCAATGATATGATCTCTATAAGGGTATCTTTTACTGGAACATCATCTTAAATGTTTTAATGATTTATTATTCAAAATATTTATAATACATGAAAATGTTTTCAAAAAAATAGGAATTTATTTATATGAAAATGAATTTTTAATAGGGGAAGTTTTTAATTTTTATCAAAAAAAATCAAAAATAGATCTTTTCAGGTTTTATGTAAGGCACATTATTTTAAAAAAAAACTCTATTAAAGTTACACATTCAACTATTTTTACAATAGTAAATAAATAAATGATTTTTTAACATATTTAGAGGACATTATTTACCCAATTTTATGATTCATTTATGTTTTTAAGAATCCATTACATGTTTATAATTTTATTTTAAAATAAAAAGTTTTCATTTATGAGTCCACGCCTTTTTAAAAATAAAAAGTGATTTCTAATTGAATATTTTATCATCCTATAGAATTTTTCTTTTATGAATTTCTTATGTTTCATTATTATTTTATGGTTCATTGGAATTTATTATCAGGGTGGGTGGATTAATTATAAACTAATTTTGGTTTATCCTATTATAGAACTCCAATGCATTGGTTAATGAGACAGAGTTAACCTATTAGGTTTATGTAAATAGATTATATGAATATACTATGGTGATTTTTCTGAATGTAACTATAATGGTTACTCCATATATGACATTGATATCTATTTCATCTGTAATTGTGATATGAAAATTATTACACAGGACACTTTTTTTGTATATTCTTTCAATGTTTTTTAATAATTTTCTTGGAGAAAAATGTGTTTTTCTTTTTTATTTGATAATTATTTGTTTTATTCTATTAAATGCAAGTAAATAGGTTAGCTTGTTCTCATTGGGATAATGATTTACATTACTTTTATCCTATAATGTATTTTTCTCATCCCATGTTTTTAATTGTTTTCAATGTTTCTAAAAATTTATACGTATAAATAATATTTTATGCTGAAACTATTGAAGATATGTCGTGTAGAAATATCATGTTTTATTTTAAAAGGGTTTCCATTGCTGTAAGAACGTATACTTCAAGGAGAAGTTAACATACAATATATGGGTTTACTATGTTCTATATAATTTTTAATTCTCTAAAACACTAAAACTAAAAGATTTTTTTAAAAATAATTTCATTTATATTTTTAAAATGACAACAATTTGTGTTAGTTATGTTTGGGTCCTCATTGGGTAATATAAAAAATTAATTAAAATATTTAAATCATATAAATCATATTCTGGTGAAAGTTGAATGAATTATTTAGTACATGTATTTTAATTAAATATATGTTCAAAAATATATTACCCAATAAGATTAAGATATTTTTATGTGGCATATTTCCTCTTATCACTTAATTTAACCATTAATAAAAATGATTTAACCTTAACCCTAGGATCAATTTTTTTTCTACTATTCATAATGATCAAAAATAAAATTAATACTACTAAATAATAATATTTTTGCTGATTAAATACATTGAATAAACATTACAAGATTCAATTTATATAATTTGTAGAAATTCATTTTAAATTATGTCTGTAAAATGCAATTAATTGTTTTTTAAAAAATACCTTATGTACATAATAGAGTTTAATTAAATCCTATCAATGTTTGAACTTCTATATGAATATTATTTTTATTTATTTAATATATTTTCATTAAATATATTTTTTTATAATTAATCATATTTTATTTATTTAATTTATTAAGATAAAATAACTTTATTAATAAAAAGCTATTTATTAGAAAAACACATTTCTTACATTAAAATACTTAAATCTTAATATATATTAAAATATTAACTAATGAACCCATTTTAAATATGTGTACAACTCTGGAAAACACCCTCCATAGATCCTACCTGAAGGGTAGGTATAGCTCTCGAATGATCATCTATGTGGATCACCTCATTAAAGGTCCACCTCTGAGCAGTCTCCAATCCAGTTACTGTCGTCCTCAGTCAAAGCTGTCTGTCCTCTGCACCGTACACAACAAGGTGGGGAGAAGAATGTGCAGGGGTGATTATGACGATACTTAGAAGGGACCTCGAGACCACCGTAGGTCTCCTAGAGTTAACAAAATGAAATACTACAAAGAAAGACATCCACTCTACATAGGTATATTCCCATACATATACCTATGTTATCAATATATACTCATCTCATACAAGAGGAAAGAATACCACAAGGTAACAGCATGAAGTTAGATTACCACACATGTAATGTACCATATAGCATAATCTCAATCTCAATCATATGTTTAAGATAGATCACACCAGGATTTATTATTAGGGTAGTAACAAGTAACATCTCCATTCAAAACGTCGAATGCATCAGCTACTAGAAAAATCCTCCCCAATCGAGTACAGTGGGCCTACCACATCACACAGTGGAATTTCCCCCTAACCTTGGACTGCTGAGTTACTCCTCCTGTCGAGTACTGTGGGTCTGCTTCATCACACAGAGGCGGTCCCCACCATGGGTCTGCCGTATCACATAGAGGCGCTCCCACTCATGGTCTGCTAAGGTACTCCTCCTGTCGAGTATCGTGGGTCTGACACATCACACAGAGGTGCTCCCCACCGTGGGTCTACCATGTCACACAGAGGTTCTTCCTATTGGGCCTGTCGAGTCACTCTGAGTCGTAATGGTCAGCAGTTATCAAGTCTCTTCCATTTATAGGGTTCCGCATATAACACACAAGGGAGAACCTCTACCCAAGACAACTTTAATACCTCAACAGCCCCGAAGTCCCACGAAAAAGTATCCCAAAGGTCTTTCACATCAAAAGGGACCCAATGCAAAAGACGACAAGTCAATCGGACACCTGGTCTGTCAGTTATTAGCGTTTCCGCTCCTAGGGATTTGTTTGATTCGGGGTCCGATGCAAACTGGTCATGAACCAACATTATCTAAAAACATCAATGGATTATACCAAAAGGATTGTATCGATCCAGGGATCCTGGCGCGACACACATTTTGTCAAACGGACTCCAGGTTTTTATGTTATGGTCATAAAGGTAAAACTGGGTCCAGATGGCCCCGGGTCCAGTCAAACCTGGTCGGACCGACCTCGCCTGACCCGGTCGGGGTCCGACCTGAATGGCTAGGGCCTCGGTGGACCCGGACCAACTTTTTATGGGAGAGGCCCATTGCTGCGGCATGCTGGGCAGCCTCCAGTGGGAAGGTGTTGTTCTCTAGTCGCAACCCGGTGGGAGGCACCCTACGATAATCTGAATGGCCTTATTTCCATTTTGTCGCCTTTCTGGCATGGGGGACTGCTCAATGGTTCTACTTGTTGCCTCCCAGATGGCCGGAATGGCTATCCAGTTCTCCTTATAGTGGCGTGTAGATTTTGTTCTCCCCCTACGGCTGGTCGGCTACCAGCTGCACTCCAGCCTCCGCCGCGGCCAACCGATCGCAACCTTCTGCTCCTCCGGCACCACAAACATGCACTGCCACTCTGCCATGTGGTCGTCTGGATGCCAGCCACCACCCTTCTCTACCAAGGCCGACAGGCCATGGCCTCCTTCACAACAGGCATCACAGACGCGCGCCTCCCTTACACCCTAATGACCAAATGGGTGTCAACTACTATCTTCTTCCTGAGCCGTTGTGGCTTCATTCTATGCCTGAGAAAATTAAACAATTGCATATTCAAGATCCTTGCATCAAGGGATCTGGGTACATATATTGCGCTCAGCGAAAATCCATCTTTTCAGCATCAATAAATATTAGGCGTTGAATAATTCATGAGAACTAAAAGAAAGTTGATCAAGGTTTATGTGTTGGGCGATGGCCATGTTCATTTGGCCACCGTCGTCGTGAATTTAGGATATGAATAATCAATAAAATTCAATCGTATTAAAAACAAACCCATACATCAACCTGAACTTATTTTTTCCCAATCCCGCAAGCAGAAATCATCCGCGGATCAACTAGTTATTGATTGGATCCATGTTCTTCATTTAGAAGAGAAGAACGTGGGAAACAATTATCCCATAGATTTAAACCCCTACATCATCCAGCAATAATTATTCATAATTCCTCAGGAAGAAAACATTCATGGATCAATTAGTTATTGAGTTGATCGGAGTTCTTCATTTAGAAGAGAAGAACGTGGGAAAAAATAATCACACATATTTAAACCCCAAACCTGAACGTTGTTGAATCATCCACGCTTTCCAGTGGACTGTGTTCTTAGTTACATTGACTGGCTCCCAAAGATGCCACTCTCACGTCACCCATTGGTGGTTCGATTCCATCTGTTACCTCCCACTGGGTTAGCTTCGTCATCTAAGGGTATGGCGTAATGATATTCTTTCATCAATTTGGTGATTAGTTAAGCTCTTGGAAACCCCTTCCCTAGCTCCATAATTATATGAGAGTGGACGGTAAGTAATGACACGAAGATTTAATGGGGCTCATTAATTAGAATGCTTCCTATTTTCCGCCAATGTTGTTGTTACTCAGATTGGAGGGTCAATCCATTTACTATCTTGACACGTCTCTTGTCCGACCTTACCACATGACCGTTGTAGGAATAGAATAAAACCAAAAAAATAAAGTTATTGTTTTATTCTATTAAAAATTTCCAAAAACTAACATTTTATTTGGACCCATTGTGGTGGATGTGATGGTCTTATTAAGAGAAAATCGGAGCTACTAGTTCTACAGTGTCCTCATATTTTATTTCTAAGCACCAGTTGAAAAGTTACAAAACACCTCTTGCGTGTTTATTGAATATACCTAAAAAATAGTTCATAAAAATAATTATTGTCACCCTCGACCCATGCTGGTCGATGATAGGCTCTTCCTAAGTGAAACACATCCCAAAGAACCAAACCGTACTCTCGTATTTTCAATCTGATTTACTATTTAATATTTATTGATTTTACAATAAAATAATGTGTCACATAATTTTTATATTTTCGGCTAAAAACTAACATTCACTAGTGTCTCACATTAGAAAAAGTTAATATATTCCTAACGAATGAATACCAACATGAGTTCAGTGGCAGACTGATATTTTTAATCTGAGTAACCATTTGAGAGTTATATGAATTTGAAAAATAAAATAACTTATTTAATTAATTTATTTACCGTTATGCCAATTTCCAGTTTTCTCATAGGTGGCCCATGAAAAATAAACTTAAGTCACTCCTAGGATAAACCCTCCAATTAGAGTGAAACAGTGCCCTGGAATTTTTGATCTGAGTAACCATTTATGAGTTATTCCACTTTTTCAAGAAAACTTCTTATGCACTATAAATAATGTTTAACAAAACATCGATAGATCATTTCAGGCACACTAGGCCTTAGAATCACGTGCCGTCAAATTTCATGGTCTTGAAGTAATTCCATATTATTAAAAACAATTATATGGAATTTCTATGACATTAAATTCTCTCCACCTTAGGGATTTACATCTTGGAAATTCACTACACAGACTAAAGAAACAAAAGGGGGTACTGAGCAAGGATCTGACCCTCTCGCTCTTATGTGCTCTCCTAAAGGTTCAAGTGCTACCAGTGAACATGCACTAGAGGAATCAATATCCCATGAAGGACCCGCTCTTATTGATCCTCAAAATCCACAGGGAACAATGGAAAAGTCACTTCATTATCAAATTATAGCTCTCCATGGTGGATGACATGATAAGGGTCATGCACGTATCTGCTCAGCTAGGATACATAGAAGACATCATGCAACCACTCTAACCATGGTGGTAGTGCCACGTGGTATGCCAAATTGGCAAATCTTTATAGTCCCTGCTGAGGAGAGACTGACAAGAAAACGTGGTCCCCCTTATGTAACTCCAAAGTTCTCTGTCTCTTGTCGGCATAAGACTTCTGCTAGCTCTTTTCTATCTTTACCTAAGGAAAAGTGAGACATCATGATACATACTTTTTCCACCATTTTCTTCATCCCTGGCCACCAGTACTGACACAGGAGGTTCTGGTACATCTTCGCCACTTTAGGATGTACCTCTAGAGGGGACGTATGGAACTCCCTCATCACTTCCTCCCGTAGAACCTCCAGTACCGTAGTCCATCCTCAAAAGAGGATGACATGCTCCCCACCTTCAAACAATCAATCAGGTGTATGTCCTGTGGATATATGAGCACGTCAAGCCTCGCAGTCAGTGTCCCAAGATGCACCTCCATGACATACTAATGGTGTGGGGGAGTGACTGTCAGAGATTAAATAAAAAATGCTCTATCATGATCCATGTTGAATATCTGCAAAGAGGATACCTGGTCTGCTCTGTCATGGCCGATAGGCTGTGACCTCCTCTTCAACCGATGATGCGGACGCGTTCCGCTCTTCCTTCCTCGCGGTCGGTCGAGTGTCGGTTGTTTCCTACTTCCACAAGCCACTACAACTTTGTTCCAAGCCCAAAAAATTATTTGATCGTGTATTCTTGATCCTTGTGTTTGGGGCTTCACATCCATATATTTCTCTTAGTGACACTTTGTGTTTCCAGCATCAGTAAATATTAGGCATTGTGGAATGTACGAAGAACACGCAAAGAACTAAAAGGAATAGAAGAAACTTTAATGTGTGGGAAAATGGACATATTCATTCTTAAATCAACTTTGGGCATTTAGGATATAAAGAATCAATAAAATAAATTAAATCATAAATAAAAACCCTACCTCAATAATGGTTGTGAGGGTGAATTTGTTGAAGCGATTCAGTGTTCGTCGTCCCTCACAACTAGCCCCCAACGACATCACTTGTTCGTCGATTTCTGGTTTAGGTTTTTAGTGTTTCTCATCACCTCTTGATGGTACCTGCTCCATCCTACAAGGGTTTGGCGTCACTGCACATTTTCAGCACTTAGTTTCTTAGAGAAGCAGTTCTAACACCTCTTCCAAAGATCTATATAAATAGGAGAGGGGAATGGTGTGAAATGTTCAGGGAATTAATGGAGACCCATTAATTTGGAACCATCGTATTCCCTAATGGTGTAGTTTCATAGAATTTTAAGGTCAAGCCATATATTGGCTTGACACGTCATGGGTCCCAATTTACTGCTCATCTGTTGGAAGAATAAAAATAAAATAAGATAATAATTTTATTTTATTTATTCTATTATAAAGTTCCAAAAACTAAATTTTTCTCTAGACCAACTGCGGTTGACGTAAAGGTCCCCTTAAGTGAATATCCCTACTTCATGTTCAACATTGTCATTGTATTTCAATTCCAAGCACCGATTCATAAGTTATAAAATTCAGCTCGCATGTTTACTGAACGTACTTGGAAAAAATTCAGAAATTCATTCCAGGCACTCCAAGCCTCGGAATCATGAACTGATAATATTTGCGGACTCATAGTATTTCCATATAATTAATAAAATTACATGGAAAAAATCTAGGTCTTTAAATTCTCCCACCTCCAGGCATTACATCCCCATAAGCCACAACTCAAACTAAGGGAACAAGTGGGGGTACTGAGAATTTATCTGAGCCTCGCGCTCCTATGTTCTCTTCTACAATTTCTCGTGTTTCCAGCGAATGTGCACTAGAGGTAACAACCACCCACGAAGGACCCACTCATGTCAATCATCAATATCTACTGAATCCTCTATAAAATTCACCCCATTGTTGATGTCCAGCACACCATGGTCAATGACGTGAGATGGATCGTGAACATATCTCCTCAGCTGAGATGCATGGAAAACATCTTGCACCTAGTGCAACTGATGTGGAAGGGCCTAGTGGTAAGCCACCTCGCGAACTCTATTGAGGACCTAAAAAGGTTCGATGAACCTCAATGATAATTTTCTGCCCTATACATATCTCTACAAACCTCATCGAGGTGAGACCTATAGAAATATGTTGTCACCATCCTCGAACCCAGAGGTCTACACCTCCTATTAGCATATGATTTGTGCCTACTCTTTGTAGTCTTCATCCACTCCTAAATGATCTGCACCTTCTATGTTGTAGCATGCACTATGTATTGTCCCATGAGTGCTGACTCCCCGGGGTATGTCCAGCACAAAGGTGATCTGCAAGGTCAGCCGTAAAACGCCTCAAATGGTGTCATACCAATAGTGGGGTAATAATTGTTGTTTTATGAAAACACCACTAAGAGAAACTGATCCTCCCAGCTATGGATATAATCAAGGATGCAAGCACGTAGCATTTCCTTAAGGTTCTATATGGTCCACTCTTTCTGACCATCAGTCTGAGGGTGGAAGGAGGTGCTCACCCGAAGCTGTGTCCCGAATGCCTCCTATAACCCATTTCATAGCCAGTAAGTAAAACAAGAATCACAATTGGAGACAATCACAAATGGAACTCCTTGAAGCCATATAATCTCTTTCATTTAGAGGCGTCCCAAGCTATCTACTGGTCCCAACTCTCCGATAGGTAGAAAGTGGGATGACTTGGTGAGTCAGTCAATGATCACCCAGATAAAATCATGGCTCCAGGATGTGCTCGGATGTACCGTCACAAAGTCCTTAGATATTACATCCCACTTATACTCTAGCACCACTAATGGCTGAACTAATCCTTCTTGAACCTGATGTTATGCCATCACTTGCTAAAAAGTAAGGCACAGAGAGACAATTAATGCTATTGCCTTCTTAATTCTCGGTCAGCACTAGAAGTCCTGGTACATTATCACACTCTTGGATGTACCGCTTGAGGGGATGTATGGAAGTCCCTCAACACATACAATCTAAGTGTTACTGGTACTATTGTACTCCCTCTGAAGAGGATGACATGTTCCCCACCTTCATAAAATCCATCAGGTTCCTATCCTGTGGATATCTGAGCACGTCGAGCCTCACAGTCTGTGTCCCCAAGAAGCTCCTCCCTGGCTAACTAAAGTAGTGGGAGAGTGATTGACAGAGACTAATGATAAGATATCCCATCTCGATCCACATGGGATATCCACAAAGTAGCTTGATACTCTATCACCTCACTCAATAATTTTATACCAGATCTCCTACTAAGTGAATCTTCCATTACAGTCCCTTTCCAAAGAGTATAGACTATCTCGAAGTCATAGTCCTAGAGGAACTCAAGTCAACATCATTGTCTCAGATTCAATTCCTTCTAAGAGAATATATACCTAAGACTCTTGTGATCAGAGTAGACTATAAAATGTTCTCTCATCAAGTAATGTCACAACATCTTCAAGGTAAAGAAAAATGCTACCATCTCCAGGTTATGGGTAGTGTAGTTCTGCTCACTCTATCTCAGATGTCAAGAACCATACACTATCACAGATCGCTCCTACATCAGGACACATCCATGCCTGGTTCCTAATATGTCTTAGTAGACTACATACCAAACGCCTTCCTCCAGTAGCCTCAATATGGGAGCACTAGTTAGTCTCTAACTCAGCTCCTAGAAACTCCGCTGGCATCTCTCGTACCACATGAAGGGTTTTCCCATATTCTTTAATGCTGATAAGGGTGCCACAACTCTGTAAAAGTCAGGCACAACTCTCTGATAGTAACCGCCCAAACCTAGAAAACTCTGCAACTTCTTCAGGCTCCTAGGTAGCCCCCAAGCTAGTACAACCTCAATATTCACTGAATCCACTGCAACTCTAGCCTCTGTGATGATCTGTCCTAGAATGTGGACCTCTCATATCCAAAATTGGCACATCGAGATCTTACCATAATGCTGGTGCTCTCAGAGTGCGTCCAGAACTGTTTGCAAATGATATGTATGTTCCTCATCCATCGAAGAATATATCAGGATGTCATTAATGAATACTACTACAAAGCGATCAAGGTATTGCAGGAAGATCTTGTTCAGGTGTCCCATGAACACTAATGTGAAACTGGTCACATCAAATGGAATTAACCAGAACTCATAATGGTCATACCGTCATTTGAAGATCATCTTCTCCACATTCCCTTCTCGTACTCTAAGCTGGTGACACATGATATGAGGTCTATCATTGAAAACCATTGGGATCCTTTCAGCTGATCAAAGAGACCGTCAATCCTTGAGAGTGAATAATTTTTCTTCATGGTCACCTTTTTCATGCATCGATAGTCCACACTGAGAATAACACAACATGAAGCAACCACTAAGAAAACTGTTGTAGTAAAAAGAGTGATAAAAGTAAAGGGGCTAGAATATAAGCCCAACTAAATGTATGAGTTCAAATCAAAAGTACAAATACAACTGAAAAGTGAAAATTTGCTCATGGATCTTCCACCACAGATCCCACCTAAAGGGTGGGTATAAATCACCTCCTCAGCACTCCACATCCATATGTCTCCTTTGAGTCACATCTCATAGAATGGTGAACCTATGCGCACCATCTAGTCCTACCTCCCTCATCCTTGATCAACATTGTACATCGTCTGCACCAGACACAATGAGGTGTGGGACAATCCCATGCTAGGGTGAGTATAAGAATACTTTTTAGTGACCCTGAGACATTGTAGGTCTCCAAAATTTCCACAATGTAAACCCAAAAAGCATGACACCAACTCTACATTGGTATATGGCCATGCATACACCAATTTTTCAGGATAAACACATCGTGTACTTGAGGGAAGTATACCATGATGGTAACACCACAAAAGTGAATAATCACATAGAATAACCTCAATCACAATCATAATGTAAAGACATCTCACACAAGGATTTATTCTTGGGGTAGTAACAAGTGACATCCCCAGTCACATCGTCGAACACCATGGCTACTGGAGAACTCCTCCTCTATTGAGTACCATGGGCCTGAAATTTCACGTAGAGGTTGTTCCCATGAATCATGGACTACTATGATACTCCTCCTATCGAGTACCATGGGTCTGCTGTGTCACCCAAAGGCCCTCCTCACCATGGATCTACCACATCACACAGAGGCGCTCTTCCTTGTGGCATACTGAGATACACCTCCTATCAAGTACCGTGGTTTTGCCTCATCACACAGAGGCACTCCCCACCGTGGTTCTACCACATCATAAATAGGCGCTCCCCACTGGGCTTGTTGAGTCACTCCGAGTATTAATGGTCAGTAGTCGTCAGAACTCATCCAGTTGCAGGGTTCCACACGTAACGCATTTGGGAGAACCACTCTCCATGAAATCGGGCATACCTAAACCATCCCTAAGTTCTAAAAAAATGTATTCTAAAGGTCTGTCATGTCAATAGAGACCCAATTCAATAAACGGAACATAAATTGGACTCTCGGTCTGTATGTTATTAGTATTTCAGCTTCGAGGGCCCGGTTAG
The DNA here is from genome assembly GCA_963277665.1 of Viscum album. Taxonomy (NCBI): domain Eukaryota; kingdom Viridiplantae; phylum Streptophyta; class Magnoliopsida; order Santalales; family Viscaceae; genus Viscum; species Viscum album. The sequence goes on along the minus strand of OY728130.1, from coordinate 2,013,331,200 downwards.
ATTTGGAGTTCGATCCAACCCAGCCATACTCCAACTTTATCCAAACCTCAAGTGGTGTATAACAAATAGACCATCTTGATCCAAGTATTCTGGTGTTGTAGACAGTTCTTCAAATAGATATCTGGTTCTAATGTTATAGCCAAAAAGGCGAAACTGGGTTCGGATAGGCCTGGGTTCAGTCCGACCCAGTCGGGCGGGCACAGATTTGTTTGGGTCGACCTGGCCCGATTTGAGTATAGCTTGGATTGCTTGTGCCTTGGGGTCTCAACTTGTTGGGCCGTGATTTGGCCTAGCCCAACCCGTTGGCGCGGCCCAGTCGACTGGATATCCGCCAAGGCGGGGTCCGCTGTGACAAACACTCACGGGGATCCCCCCCCGGTCTTCCCGAACAGTCTGTGGACCATTCGGCTGCTGGAATGCAAGAGCTATTAGGGGGTCTTACCTTGTGTGGTGTGGCCGTCCGGAAGGCCAGACAGTCTTCCTCCCTGCGATGTGGTCGTGCACCACTGCTCCGCCGTAGCCAGCCAGATGCTGGCCTCTGCCCCAACGATGTGGCCACGACCTCTTGCTCCATCAGTGGCCTGGACGCGTGCCACCGCTTTTCCATGTGGCCACTCGGGTGTCGGCCGCTACCATGTTCTACCGTGGCTGATGGGAAGTGGCATCTTGATCAACTGGCAGCGTGAATGCCCGCAACCCCACCTACCTCACGGCCGACCAGGTAATGACCACCAATTTTTTCCATGATCTATTATGGCTTCATTACAAGACTGAATAATTAAATGATCACATATTTGTGATCATTTAATTAATAGATCTGTGTCTATATATTGCGCTAATAAAAACTTCGTGTTTCCATCATCAATAAATATTTGGCTGCCTCCTTCTACTAGTCATTGCGGCTTCGTTCCAGGCCCAAAAAATTAAATGATTTCATATTCACGATCCTTGTGTTTTGGGTTTTGTGTCCATATATCGCGATCTGTAAAAATCCATGTTTCTTGCATCAATAAATATTTTGTCTTGAAGAACACATGGTGAATCAAAAAGGGATAGGAAAGGTTTAAGTTCGGGAAGATGGCCATGTTCATTTGGCCATCATTGTCATGAATTTAGAATATGAATGATCAATAAATATATTCAATCATATAAAAAACAAACCCCTACATCAACCTATAATAAATATTCCAAATCTACATGAAGAAATCATTCGTGGATCAATTTGTTAGAGTTGATCCCTGTTCTTTATTTAGAAGATAAGAACATGAGAAATGATAATCACACCGTTTTAAACCCCTATATCAACCTGCAATAAATATTCTGAATCCAAAAGAATTAATCACATGTGGAACAATTAGTTATAGATGATACACATTTTTCATTTAGAAGATAAGAACATGGGAAACAATAATCACACAGTTTTAAACACCTACCTTGAATGTCAGAGAATCGTCCGAGCTTGCCTGTGGACCGTGTTCTCAGTTCCTATGACCGGCTCCCAAATATGCCACTCACACATCACCCATTAGTGGTTCAATTCAATCTGTCACCTCTACTAGGTCAGCTTCGTCTTTTATGATTCTCGCGTCAGGGTATTCCTTCAGCAATTCACTACTTGGTGAATCTCTCCGAATCCCCTTCTCTAGCTCTATATTTATAGAAGAGGGGGAGGGTATGTAATTACATGAAGAGTTAATTAGGCTCATTAATTATGAAGCTTCTAAATTTAACCCTATTTTATTATTACTCATATTGGAGGGTCATTCCATTTATTGGCATGGCACATCGTCGGTTCCACCTTATCACTCGTCTGTTAGAGGAATAGAATAAAAATAAAATATTAATGTTATTTTATTTATTCTATTAAAATTTTCCAAAAACTATATTTTTCTGTAGACCTACTGTGGTCATACTGAATTCTCACTTAAGAGAATCAAGGCACTATGGGTTCAACTGTTCCATTTGTTTTGTAATCTGAACAATGGTTCTAATGTTAGAAAATGCTACTCAAGAATTTACTGAACGTACCCAAAAAAATGTTTAGAAAAATTATTAATAGTCACCCTCAACTTTTGTCGGTCATGGTTAGGCTCTACCTATGTGTAAACCCCCCATTCAAACCCAATGGTTCTCTCAGATTTTCAATCTGAGTTTCTGTTTAAAATATATGAATTTTACAATAAAATAATTATCACTTAATTTTTTTATTTATGGCCAAAAACTAACTTACAATGGTGACCCACACTGACCAATATTATTATCTTCCTAAAGAAAGCATACCCTTACATCTGGAGATACCTTTTGGAGGAGACTCGATAATCAAACATACACTGACGGTATGATCTGACCTTTGAGGAGAGTGTTTCGGTTGGAACCTCTTGGTGGCAGCTTCAAGGCTTTATGACGTTAGTTTGGGTATGGATTGGACATCCATATTTCATACAAAGATTGAATGTATTAGGAAAAAGGGTTGTGTTTGACCTATAATGTTGGAGTGGAATTTTTTTAGGTCGGCGAAAATGGAAACCCATATAGCACAGGATAAACTCATGCATAGGTGGGTGTGACCGATCACTCGTGAGTCGGCCAGACTTAATCTACTGGCAGCAAGAGTTTTTAGGTTTTAGTTTCCCAATAAGAGTGGCAATATTTTCTCCAAGATAATGAATTTGAGATAGTCTACACCCCTAGGAAGGGGAACGTAGTAGTAGATGCACTCAGTGTGAGATATAATCCACAGCTGCTCGGTGAGGTTTCAGAGTAGCTAGTCATGCTACAGATATTCTTTGTGGATAGAGATGAATCTTCTTTCCTCTAATATATAATTATCACTCCCCCACTCCATCATGAAATCAGGAAGGCACAGCTTGGGGGCACTGACTAAGAATCATGATATGCTCAGATATCCATAGGAAAGACACCTGATGGATTTTCTAATGGTGGGGATCACATCATCCTTTCCGAGGACATACCATGGTACAGGTGGTGCATTAGGAGTAGGTGTTGAGTGAGTTCCATGTGTCACCTATGGTGGTACATCCTGGTTTGGTGAATATGTACCAGGATCTCTAGCGTCAATACTAATAGCCTGGGAAGAAGGAAGAACTGAAAGAATTTCTATCACGATGTCTCACTTGTCTTCAAGTGAAGACTGCACATACATGGTAGGTGACTTATGCAGACAAGTACCGAGACCCTTGGAGTTCTAGGAGGGGGACCACGTATTCTTACGAGTCTCTCCTCCACAAGGACTACAAATATTTGTCCATGGCATAATGTTATCACCAAGGTTTATCACTACTTTTCAGATACATTGATGGATAGGTGAGGTAGCATACAACTTGGCTCTTCCACCGTAGTTATAGAGGTTGCATGACATATTCCACGTATCCTAGATGAGGAGATACATGCATGACCCATCTCACCTCATCGATCATAGTGAGAAGGACTTCGATGATGAGGTAATGTTTTTGGAGGTTCCAGTGGAGAATAAGGATCAATAGGAGTGGGTCCTTTGTGGGTTTTTGATAGCTCTTGTGCACATTTGCTGGCAGCATGAGAACCTCCCAAAAAGAACATGGGATTAGGAGGCTCAAATTCATGCTCAGTACCATCTTTTGGTTTTATTGTCTATGTTGTGGCATTCGGGGACACAAATCTCCAATAATGGGAGAATTTAATGTCCTGGAAATTATATATAATTTTGTTAATTATATGGAATTTTTTTTACAAAGTTAAATCAAACTGCTCGTAATGCTAAGCCCCAGACTGCCTGGAATGATCCGTCAGAGTTTTGATAAGATTTAATTAGGGTGAATAAGAAGTTTTCTAGAAAAAGTTTAATATATCTTAAGTGGTTACTCAGATTAGAAATCTGAGGGCATCGTTGCGCTCAAGATGGCAGGTTTACCCTAGTTATGACTTATGATTAGTCGGTGCATGACTCCTATGAGAAAACCCAAAAATTGAATAACAGTAAATAAAATAATTAAATAAATTATTTTATTTTTCAAATGCTTATAAATCACAAACAGTAACTTAGATTAAAAATCCTAGACCACCACTAAACATTTGAGGGCATTATTTCTCTAGGAAGATAATAACATTGGCCGACACAGGCCACCAGTGAAATTAGTTTTTTGGCTGTAAATAAAACAATTAAAAGATAATTATTTTATTGTAAAATCCATAACTTTTGAACGATAACTCAGATTAGAAATTTGAGAGTATAGTTGGGTATTTTGGGGTGTGTTTCACATACTCAGAGCCTGGCTTTGACCGGTGTGATTAAGGGTGACTCATAATAATTTTATGAACATTTTTTTGTGTACATTCAGTAAATCCTTGAGTGGAGACTTTTAAATTTTGAACCATTGCTCAGATTAAAAATCATAGGGTACCGTTGAACCCGCAAAATCAGTATTTACTTAAGTGAGACTTCACATCAACTGCAATAGGTCTGGAGAAAAAGTTAGTTTTTTGAAGTTTTTAATAAAATAAATAAAATAACTTTATTATTATATTTTTATTCTATTCCTCCAACGAACGAGCAGTATGGTGAGACTGGAGACATGTCAAGCCAATAAATGGTTGTACCCTCCAATATACGTAAAAAATAATGATGGGGGAAATTATGAAGCTTCATAATTAATGTTCCCCATTAACTCTTTGCATTGTTACTTACCCTATCCCTATACTATAAATTTGTAGCTAGGGGTGGGGTATTAGAGAGCTTCACCATACATCGAATTGCTGAAGGAATGCAGTGATGCCAGACCCATAGAAGATGATGCCGACCCAATGGGAGGTAATGGATGGCATCGAACCACTAATGGGTGATTGTTGAGTGGCGTCTTTGGGAGCTGGTCATGAGAACTAAGAACACGGTCCACCAGAAAGTGAAGACGATTCTACGACATTCAGGGAAATGGTTTAAGTCTATGAGATTACTATTTATCATGTTTTTCTCTTCTAAAAAATGAATGCAGATCAACTCACTAACCAGTTTTTTCCAAGGATTTTTTCTTCTATCCGGATTTGGAATAATTATTGGAGGATGATGTTGGGGTTTTATTTATTATGGAATTTAAATTATTGATTCCTCATATCCTAAATTCACAATTTCGATGGCTAAACGAACAAGAACAACATCCCACACAAAAAAATTTCTCCTCTGTCTTATTATTCTTCATGCATTCTTCGTGCATTCTTCAACACCTAATTTTTAATAAAGCTAGAAACACGGAGATTTTTTGGGAGTGATATATGGACTCAGATCCCTCGATGCAAAGATCGTGAATATGCGATCGTTTAATTTTTCTGGCTTGGAATGAAGTTTTAGTGGATCATGGAATAAGGTGGTGGCTAGAACCCAGCCAACTGCCATGGTGGAAGGGCGGTGCATGTCCGCACCACCGATTGTGAAGGAGGATGCATCACGTCAGTCGTGATGGAGCTGGGTGGTGACTGACATCTGTCCGGATGCCTGTTGGAGTGGCCGCAACCATCTGCACTGCTGGTGGAGCATGAGGCCTCAACCACATGGCTGCGGCGGAGGGCAGCTGGCCGTAGGGGGAGAGTGATGTTGTCATGTCACTAGAAGGATAACTGGTCGGCTGTTCCGGCCGGCCAAGGAGCACCGTGCGGGACTACTGAGCAGTCTGACATTCCATCAGGATGACCGAACGACCAATGGGTGGTTCGGATTAACGGGGGGGGCTCCCCTGGTTATGGCTAAGGTGGACCCCCTGCCCAGCGGGTCGGACCGGGCAGCCCCCTACGTGGTCCAAGATAGACCATGACCAAGTTGGGAGGGTCCGCCGAGGTGCTGGCCATCTGGGACGGAACCAGACTGGGTCTGGTAGACTCAAATTAGGTCGGGTCGGGCCGGGTCCATCCCACCGTGGTCAGGCCGGACCAGTTTCGCCTTTTTTGCATTAACATGAAAATCGGGCATCCATTTGATGAACCGTATATGGCGCTGAAATACTTGGGATGAGACAGTACTTTTTCTATACTTCACTTTAGTTCTGGATAAGGTTGGAGTTTGGATGGGTAGGAATGGACCCCAGATCCTACGGGTCTCTCTGAGGGGAAACTCTAATAATATACAGACTGGGTGTCCGATTGACACGTCGTCTATTGAGTTGGGTCCCTTATGACATGATAAACCTTTGGGATACAAATTTGTGGAGCTTATGGGTGGTTGTGGTTTGACATATGGGTTGGGGAGCGGTACTCCCAAGCGCATGACGTGCGGATTCAAGTGACTGGATGAGATCTGATGACTGATGACCATTACGACTCAGAGTGACCCAACTAGCCCATTGGGGAGCGCCGATGTGTGATGTGGTATACCAACGGTGGGGAGCACCTCTCTGTGATGCGGCAGACCAATGGTACTTGAAAGGAGGAGTATCTAAGCAGGGCAAGAGGGAGAGTGCCTCTTTGTGACACAGAAAACCCATGGTGGGGAGCACCTATGTGTGACGCGGAAGACCCACAATACATGATAGGAGGAGTACCTCAGCAGTCTAAGATTAGTGGGAAGCGCCTCTGTGTGACGTGGCATTCCCACTGTACTCGAAAAATGAGAATTTCTCCAACAACAGAGGTTTTCGACGATATGACGGGGGATGTTACTTATTACTACCCCTAGAATAAATCTTAGGGTGAACTGTCTTTAATTTATGCTTTTGATTGAGGATATTCTATGTGATAATTCACCTTCATGGTGTTAGATTCATGGTATAATTCCCTCGTGTATGATATGTGTCTGTCTTGATAACATAGGTGTATGTATGGGCATTTACCTAAGTAGAGTTGATATCTTACTTTATGGTTTTCCATTGTGTAACTTTAGAAGACCTATGAGGTCTCGAGGTCCCTACTGAGTATTGTTATACTCACCCCTACATGGGCTTTGCCCGCACCTTGTTGTGTTTGGTGCAGACGACACACAACTTTGATCGAGGTTGAGGGAGCTAGGACTGGATAGTGTGTGGGGGTGAACCTTTCAGTGAGAGGTGATGCAGTGGAGACAGATGGATGTGGAGTGATGAAGAGGGTATTAGTACCTTCCATTTAGGAAGGATCCATGGTGGAAAATCTAGATTATGCTTTTCACTTTTCAGTTGTATTTGTATTTTGAGTTGTACTCTTACTTTCAGTTGGGCTTGTATTCTGACCCATTTACATTCTGCACTCTTTTTACTACAGTCGTTTACATAGTGGTTGATTATTTTTGAATTCTTCTCTTTGTGTATGTATAGGTTTAAAGGAAATGCCTTCTTGTTTTAGGCAGTATACTTTTTAGTGCTAGTTGTCATCCCCATGCCAATGGAAGGCGGGCTTGGAGTAGTCACGGAACGAGCCCCGGGGGATGGGTCATGAGAAATAGCGCGGGTAAGAAGTTTTCCTAAAAAAGATTAATAACTCTTAAACGGTTACTTAGATTAGAAATCCAAGGGAACTGTTGCACTCAGGAGGTAGGTTTACCCTAGGCACGGAATAAGTTTATTCAGTGCAAGCCTACGGTGAGAAAACCTATAAATGGAATAACCGTAAATAAAATAATTAAATAAAGATATTTTATTTTTCAAATGCTTATAACTCAGAAACGGTAACTCAGATTAAAAATTAGAAACCACTACTGAACTCATGTGGGTGTGATTTCTTTAGGATGATACTAACATTTAATGGCATAAGCCACCAGTGAAATTTGGTTTTTGGCCCTTAATAAATTAATTAAGTGACATTTATTTTATTTTAAAATCCATAAAATGTAAATGGTAACTCAGATTGGAAATCAGAGAGTACCGTTTGGTTTTTTTATGGAATTTTTCACTTAGGAAGAGCCTATCCTCGACTGGTGCTGGTTGCGACTAACTGTTAATAATTTTTCAAACTTTTTATCGGGTACGTTCAGTAAACACAGAGTAAATTATGAATCGATAGTCGGAATTGAAATCTAAGGGCACCATTGAACTCACAATGCCGATATATTCATAATGACACCTTCACATTAATTGTAGTAGGTTCATAGAAAAAGTTAGTTTTTGGTACTTTTTAATAGAATATATAAAATAACTTTATTATTTTATTTTTATTATATTCCTCCAACGGAAGAGCAGTAAGGTGGGACTGACAACATTTCAAGCCAATAAATGTCTTGAAATTTTAATTCTAAGTAACCTCACCATTGAAGAATTAGGAAGGTTCATTATTAATGGGCCACCATTAATCCTACGAACGTTCCACACCCTTCCCCTCTCCTATTTATATGGATGTTGGGGAGAGGTTTCAGAATTGCATCTCCAAGTAATGAAGTGATGACAAAGTACAGTGACACCACACCCTTGGAGGACAGAGTCAGTACTAGCGGGAGGTGATGAGAAACACTGAATCCCCAAACCAATGATCGACAAATGAGTGACGCCGTTGGAGGATATTTGAAGGGGACGATGACCACCAACCCACTTACACAAACATTCACTCACCACAATTCATGAGGAAGGGGTTCAAAAATATGTGATTATTGTTTCCCATGTTCTTCTCTTATAAAGGAAGAATGCATATCAACTCTAACTAATTGATACGCGAATAATTTATTCTTGCGGATTGGGAATATTTGTTGCATGTTGATGTAGTGGTTTATTTTTAATATGATTAACTTTCATTGATTATTCATATACTAATTTCATGATGTCGATGGCCAAATGAACATGGCCATCATCCCACACATAAACCTTGCTCCTATTTCTTTTTATTCTACACATGTTATTCAATGTCTTATATTTATTGACACTGGAAACACAGAGTTTTTCTGAGCGCGATATATGGACACAGAGCCCTTGAATCAAGTATCACAAATATGTGATCGTTTTATTCTATTGGGCTTCGAATGAAGCTTTAGCGGCTCAGGAAAGAAGTAGGCAACTAGAACATGGTAGTTCGCGAGGGAGGAAGGGTGGTTCACGTCCATGCCCTCGGTTGTGAAGGAGGCAGTGGCTTGTCATCCGTGATGGCGTGGGGTGGCAGCCTGCATCTGGTGGATGCATGGCAGAGCGATAGTGCATGTCTATGCCACTTGTGGAGCAGGAGGCTACGGTCGTTTGGTCTCAGTGGAGGCCAGAGGGTGGCCAACACCCAGCCGGCTGTAGGTGGATGATAGTGTCGTTGCACTGCTGGGAGGAGAATCGGCTGGCTGTTCTGGCCAGCTAAGGTGCACCGTTTCAGACTATCGAGCAGCCTCGCTTGCCATCAGGGTGACCGAACGGCCATCAGGCTATTTGGATTACTGGGGGCAGCACCTCCCCCATGGGATACTACTAAATTAGACTGCCTTCCAACCACGAGCCACACTGTGGGCCGCACCACAGGTCACCCGGCGGGCTGCACCCTTAGCAGGTCGGGTCGGGCCGCCCCATTCAAGGGTTGGGCTGGACCACAGCCCAACGGGCTAGGCTCATCGAGGCCCAGGCCATCTGAGCAATACCAAGACCAAGTTAAGTCGACTCGAACTGGGTTGGTTCAGTCCAGGTCGGGTTAGGTTTGGTTTGTCCGACTAGGTTGGACCGGACCTGGGCCCATCTAGACCCAGTTTTACTTTTTTGACCATAACAGGAAAACTGGTTGTCTGTTTGATGAACCATCTATGGCACTCGGATCATAGAATCGAGATGGTCCTTTGGGTATAATCCACCTGAGTTTTTGATATGGTTGGTGTACTCCTGGGTTGGATTGGACCTCAAATCCAATCGATCCCTCAGAGCAGATACTCTAATACCTTACAGACTGGATTTCTGATTGATGCAACGTCTATTGCTTTCGGTCCCTTTTGACGTGACAGACCTTTGAGATACTTCTTCATGGGAATTAAGGGCGGTAGATGTATGACTGATGTCTTGTCGAGCTATTCTCCCAAGCATGCTATGTGTGGTACCCTACGACTGGATGAGACTTGATGATTGCTGACCATTATGACTAAGAGTGACTTGAAAGGCCAAGTGGGGAGCACCTCAGTGTGACATGGTAGACCCACGGTGGGGAGTGACTCTATGTGATGTGGCAGACCCATGGTACTCGACAAGAGGAGTACCTCAGCAGGCCATGAGGGGGAGCACCTCTGTGTGACATAGCAGACCCATTGTTTGGAGAACCTTTGTGTGTCATGGGAGACCCACGATACTCAACCTGAGGAGTACCTCAGCAGTCCCTGATTAGTGGGAAGATCCTCTATGTGTTGTGGCGAGCCCACAATACTCGATAGAGGTAGAGTTCTCCAGCAGTCGAGGTGTTCGATGATGTGACTGGGGATGTTACTTGTTACTACCCCTATAATAAATCATGGTGGAGGTTTTCTTTACTTTGTGCTTGTGATTTAGGTTATTCTATGTGATACTTCATCTTCGTGGAGTTACCTTAATGGTATAATTCCCACATGTATTAGATGAGTATATCTTCCTAACATAGGTATATGTATGGGCATATACCTAAGTAGAATTGGGCTCCTTCTTTGTGGTATTTCCTTTATGGAACTCTAGGATATCTACCGGGTCTCGGGGTCCCTACTGAGTATCGTTATACTCACCCCTGCACGGGTTATGCCCGCACCATGTTGTGATTGGTGTAGACGACAAACATCGCTGACTGAGGATGGGGGTACTAAGATTGGAGGTAGCTCGTAGGTGGAATTTAGATAAGGCGTACCTCATAGACAACCATTCGAGGGTTGTACCCACCCTTCATATAGAGACCCGTATCTTGACGTACATGGAAATTACATTACATTTGCAAAATACTTAGTACATAACAAAAACACACACACAAGGATCGTAATATTTTAGTGTCTTTGGAAACTCGGAACGTAATCTTCTAATCGTGGTGAAAGATCTTCAATATCTCCCATAAAAATCTTCCCTTTTTTTACCTAAAACCTTTCTTTATATCCTGGGGAAAAGAAAACATAAAAGGGTGAGCTCAAATGCTCAGTAAGGGTAAACAAAAGAAATATCAATCACATCATATTCATAAGAACATAACTTTTGGAAATCTTAACCTGTAAAAGAGAGCATAATTTCATAACATGGGATAAATCATAGTAGTGAAATGAAATCCCAATAATCATAACTTAAAACATGAAACATTGTGGCATACACACATAATCATAGAAAATCATTTCTTGTTAGTCAAGACTCATTTCCAAGACTATCTTAGTGGACAAAGTCCCTTTCTGAATCGAGTAACCCTCGTTTCCGTCCTGTTTCACTGAACCGGTATAACCTACCATTTCAGCCATGTCTATCTCATGAGATATAAAATCTTTACCCAATGCATTGGAGGGAGATATAGGTCCCACCCATCTTATAATGAATCCTTTCTTATGTGTGCCACATAATCATAAATCATACATCATTTCATAACCCATGTAATACAAATTGGAATCTTAAACATCATGACATCATAAAACAATTCATACAAGATAAAGAATTCATAAAAATAATTAAATCACAACATGATCAAATCAATGTAATAATAGGGATAAAAACAGAACCCTTTATTATCTTAGATGGAAAATAATTTTGATAAAACACTTGAACTCCATTCTTGAGGAAAATATCCTTTCTTCTTCAAAAACAATTTTCCTTTCATAACATGTCATACAACATTAAAATAAAAGAAGTTGATTAAAAATAAACTTGAAAACTTGTAAAGGAAGCTTCTTGGAAATAATTTTTTAAAAATCCATTCATGCCGTATAAGTTAAAAAAACATTCTTCTCATACTTTTGTCGGAAAAGTCAAAAAGTACCTCGTACGAAAAACGACAAAAGATTCCTTTCATATCTTTTACTAAAAACTCAACGAAGGGTAAAATTGGATTTAAATAATTGTAGGTGGATGGAAATAATATTACATATTGAGGAAAAATGGATGTGGATGATAAAATACACCCCAGTAAATACTTACGAATAAACAATCTCGGATAAAAATGAGATTGTGATATTTCCCTTACCTTAGGTCCGATTTGCTTCGTATGTGTCCGAACCTCCTGTATAATGATTTAAATAATGTCATTGACTTATTACATAATCATATTCATTGTTATTATATCATATATGGTTCTCTTATGACATTATATTACCCGTTCTTTTGTAAATTCCATGTTAAAGAAGCGTTTTGGGTAAAATCGTTTCATTTATCGTAGGTGTTTTGACTTGTTGTTCTTGACATTATTATTACTTATATCATGATTTACTTACTTACAGAATATAAAATATGATTTATATATCATATATATTCAGTATATATATATATATAATAGATAGATAAATGAAATGAGAAACACTGTTCATGGAGACGGTAGTCCGTACGTACGCATGAACGTTGTTTTTCTTTCCTTATTGTCTTGAATGGAAGTAAGTAGATGACATACATATATATATATATATATACATAAATCCAGTATCATTATTATGTCATATATTTTATTATTACTTATTATATATACTTTATAATCATTCATGAATGGTTAATCATTAAGAATGAATCTCATCGCGTCGTGGAGACGGTAGTCCGTACGTACGCACGAGCGATGATATCATTTCCATAATTATTGAATTGAATTGGAGTGGATTATACAATATATCAGAATCAATATGATGTTTTAATAACTATGTATAGTTATTCTTTACATCATTATACCCATCCATGTAAGGTGGTGGTGGAAAATAGATTACACCACGGCGTGGAGACGGTATTCCGTACGTACGCACGCGCGGTGATTTCTTTCTCCGTAGGATGGATAGATGGTGAAATAGGGTTGTTTAATACTTAAAATAACATATCAATATATGAGTGATACTGATGTTATTACTTCATAATGAAACAACCTAAGAAGAATAAGTGGAAGAAGAAATAAAGATGAAAGAATTGGTAACGGTAATTACCTCTTCTTTGAAGCGCCTCTTTGAGACCTCCTCTTAGGGCACTAAAATTGGTCTTTGAGGAAGACCAGAACCTCTAGGATGTTTCTAGGGAAGTGGAGAAGATATTTGGGCAGGGGTTGGCCGAGCTTGAGTGTTCAAATTGGTGTCAGGAGGAGGGGGAGGAGGTGTCTTTTTATAAGGGAGGAGAGGGGCACCTTAGGAATACCTCAAAATATTATTTTATATTAAAGTCAAAATCGGTTTATAATGGTTCCAAAAGGTCTTATTTAGAATCTAAAGTGGGTATGGGTAGAAATACTATCATCAAATAGGATTTAGACAAGTTTAGGGAATTATTTTAACATTATCAATTAGATTTAACTCTAAGTTAAATAATTTAACTTTTACCGTGTCTTTTTGTTTTCTTTCACTATATGGTTAATACACTTACTATAACTTGCCAAACGAACCCCAAATTGTTTATTATTAATATATATATCCTTATCTAAGTCCTTTGGCCGAACCTTAGATTTTGTTGGAATAAAATGACAATTAATAATATAATATTTGATTTAAAAACTATTTTGTGTCAATTTTGACACTATTTGATACATGATTTTTGTTAAAGTCATAACAGAATTATATGTTCAAAAAAAGTTGATTATATCAACAATAATATATCATAGTAACCTAGAAAATTAGTGGAATTCATAAAAAGTTTCAAATGACATTTATTTTGGTGTTTATAACACCAATTATGTCAATATTTAATTAATAAGATAATTACTACATCATCATTGTGTCATAAATAAATTAATTTATTTAATGTCTAAAAATTAAAAATAAAATTCCATAATTTAGTAAATCTTTTTATCTTTCTAATGAATATTTATAGTCAAATTTATCTTATGTATAACCCCATATTAATAATGATTTACTTATTAAACTTTGATTTTAACTATTTTAACCCTTCTTTAAATAAATTAATAATAAATGTCCTAATCTAATCCAAGTGGGCCTAAATGGTCATATTTTATTCATAAGGTTGTTTTTGGTCGAATTACACTTATCCAGTAGAATTAGGACACGTGTTAGGGTAATAGTAATATCATATTTACCCTTAGTTACCCTATTTACTATTAACCGCGGTAAAAAAAAATAAAAAGTTACTATTCATCAAAAAATTATTTTTATCTCATTGAACCACATTTTACTTACTGATATCAACCGTGTCCGTCGGATTTTCGAAATTCCATTCACAGAAGCGGTAAAATTAAGTTTTATGCAAAATTCAGTTTTTAACCTTCCACTTAGTGGTTTCACTATTCATCAAAAATTGAAAGTTTTCAGAAAAATACCAAAATTTCATCCTTAGATATATTTAATATTCCGAATTCAAAAATGAAATCTATTTTACCAAATTCATAACATAGAAGTTGCATTAATTAATTTGATAATTAAATTTCGCTGTTAATACAAATAGCGTGTTTTTAAGAAACAATATCTATCAAAAGATTGACACTTGATTATGTCTGGTTTAAATGTGAAATTACATCCAATGACCAACTTTGTATTAAATTGTAAAAATATATTCTAAATATACTTTAAAACCACTCAAATTAATAATTTATCACTATTAATTATTTCGATTAAAAAAGTTGTTTTTAATTATAATTTAGTAATTTTCACTATTCATCAGAATATGAAAGTTATCCGAAAAGTACCAAAATTTCACCTTAGGCTAAATTCGATACTACGAATCCAAAAATGAAGTTCATTTTGAAAAAATAAGATTTACATAATTTTAAAAAGTGGTTATTACTATTCATAACGGCTAGTTTTAATAATATTTTAATAGCATATCATTGTTTATTGAAACTCGGTATTGCGTATTACACACGCTATCGAGGAAGGTCGCGATTACGTGTAATGCAAGTCAAGTCAAGGATGCGTGTTGTGCAAGCTCCTTTTGGTGTAGCATACAACACAAGACATTAATAAAATTAAAAAGAATATTTTTTTATAAAATCTTGGGTTGTTACATTCTACCCCCCTTAAAATGAATTTCGCCCTCGAAATTCGTCGGGGTTATAAATGGTTTACTATTCGAAAGTTTCTTTAATAGAAACCCACATCGTAAAAAGGAATATCAAAACAAATCTTTAATAACAAGAGTATGAAACGTAACGGTTACCCAAATAAACTAATCATTGGGTTTCCACATAGGTGAAAATATGGATATGGAAGAGAAATCTAACCATCATGTTCTGATGGAGAGTGGTAGAGAACATGGCTATGGAAAAGCCAGTAATCACAAATCCATAGATTTGTGATGATATAAGGTACCATCTGATTCATCAGGTATAAGATCACTAGGACAACATTTTAGGTTTTCAAGATCATTTCCCTAAAGTTGAAAATTTGAATTAGAATAAATACTTACTTTATTTTGGTACAATCTCACTGTTGTTCGTGCATTGGACAATTTCCACTTCATCTCTTAAATAAATGAAGTTTAATTTGTTATTCATGAAGTGTTAGCAGATCATGTGATAGGATGACGGGTCATTCCATCTGTCTCAAACAAAAGGTTAGCAAAAATTATATGCATAAGTCGATCTATAGTGAGATTAATCATATATGGTTCCTAAAATGGACTTATACTTCATATATCATACTGCTTAATATAATAAAACTAGTTTCTACTAAACAGGGACTTCCTGTAGGCCAGTGTTAGGCGATAAAGGCCAGTCGCACTTCGGTTGTGGGTTTGATTCCCACAGCCTTGTCCGAAGCGATGGGCAGTCGCCCGTCCTGCAGGTTTTCATTTTTCCAAAACTATATTACTATAACATCCCATCAATAAAATCGAAAAAACAATTAATACTAACTTATGTCCAACATAATCCATTCCAATATTTAGGCTTATCCATAAAACTGCAGTCGACTATCATAATATAGTGAAAACAATTACCATAGATTTAACACCATCGTCGATCCCCATATATCATAAGATATGTTTTGTCGGTCACATTCCAAACATTCAAATACCTTAATCGTGTATTCTCTTGAATACCTTAGTGAAAACATGAATGCAGTTAAAAGTTAACACTTTCCACATACCAAAATCCTCAAAATTCTATATACTCAAACCATGATATCACTTAGTCCTTATATCAATCATGAGCTCATTAATACTATTAAACATTTCATTTACTCGTTTTCCCTTCATTATGCGCATATCATCTTATTTCCAAAAAATATCTCAATCACTTTGAATACCACATTAGACCAATACATAAATATTCCAATACTTTATGATACAATATTATTTTCGAATCCCATTACATAAACACTTAATCATTCCACCACATCGTTGTCATATTCAACATCGCCAATGGATATCGCATGTGACTTCCCTTTTTCCTTTGCCTTAAGCGGTTGCTCATGTCGATCATCACTAACCCTTGGATTAGGGCATTTATTAGCATAATGTCTCATCTCCTTGCACTTGAAACATTGAAGTGTTGGTGGTGCGTTCTCTGCAGTGTTTGATGTATTCACATCATTAGAAACCCTTTTTCCATTACTTCGACACTCAGCTGCTCGATGACCTTCTTTTCCACACTTAAAACATTTTCTAGTCCCTTTAAGACAATCTCCACCATGCTTCTTTCCACACTTTGTGCATAAGGAAACATTCATCTTCTTTTCACCATTGTTATGAGATTTCTCCTTGAACTCCATCTTTCGTTTCTTTTCAAAACCATGATATGGATATGTAACACCAACTTCAATTTCTACCTTCATAGCACAACGCACAATTTCTTCATAGCTACTGAAGTCTCGTATAGCTAATGCCCTTCGAAGACTTGGTTTTAAGCCACTGAAAAATCGATCAACTTTACTTTCAGGTTGGATGATAATGCCAGATGCATACCTTGCAAGTCATGTAAAATTCGCTTCGTATATACCAACAGATTCATCATCCTTCTGTTTCAGCTCAAGAAACTCCTTTTCCATCTTCGTTCAGAGAATACGAGGGAAGTACTTACTGAAAAACAAGTTCTTGAACTCGTCCCATTCCATGGAATCAATTTCATCTCTTTGCCTCGTATTCTTGATAAGATTCCACCATTGAGCAGCTTCACCTTCCAAATGATATACTGCTAAGATGACTTTATCATGTTCAGAACATTGAAGAACTGAAAATATCTTTTCAGTGGTACTGAACCATTGTTCAGCAACAAGTGGATCAGAAGACCCATTAAAAGAAGGTGGACGTTGCCTCATGAAGGACTCAATAGAATATTGTTCCCTTCTCTGCTCATTTGGAAGTCCAGAATGATTCATAGCTTGTGTAAGTATAGCAATAAGATTTTGCACTCCATCTCCCATAACAATTGTTTGTTCTGGAGGACAATCATTGCATTGTCCATTGCATTGATCAACACGGTTCCTTCGGGTTCCAGCCATCGTCTAAAACCCAAAAAGAATAGTGTGAGAGGAAAATATCATGCTAGGGAAAAAAACATAATAAAGGGGGAGTACCTTCAATATCTAACATCTTAGGTTTAATTCTATGATCGTTAGTGTAGTTCTATTACTATAACCTATATGTATACTTAACCTTACGGACATCCCTAGATATACCTTAGAAATATCTCTAGGGATCTCACTAACGTTTTTGCATCCTAGTTTCCAAAGGTTGACTAAACCTTTCCTCTGATACCAACTGTAGAGACCCGTATCTTGACGTACATGGACATTACATTACATTTGCGAAATACTTAGTACATAACAAAAACACACACACAAGGATCGCAATAGTTTAGTGTCTTTGGAAACTCGGAACGTAATCTTCTAATCGTGGTGAAAGATCTTCAATATATCCCATAAAGATCTTCCCTTTTTTTACCTAAAACCTTTATTTATATCCTGGGGAAAAGAAAACATAAAAGGGTGAGCTCAAATGCTCAGTAAGGGTAAACAAAAGAAATATCAATCACATCATATTCATAAGAACATAACTTTTGAAAATCTTAACCTGTAAAAGAGAGCATAATTTCATAACATGGGATAAATCATAGTAGTGAAATGAAATCCCAATAATCATAACATAAAACATGAAACGTTGTGACATACACACATAATCATAGAAAATCATTTCTTGTTAGTCAAGACTCATTTCCAAGACTATCTTAGTGGACAAAGTCCCTTTCTGAATCGAGTAACCCTCGTTTCAGTCCTGTTTCACTGAACCGGTATAACCTACCATTTCAGCCATGTCTATCTCATGAGATATAAAATCTTTACCCAATGCATTGGAGGTAGATATAGGTCCCACCCATCTTATAATGAATCCTTTCTTATGTGTGCCACATAATCATAAATCATACATCACTTCATAACCCATGTAATACAAATTGGAATCTTAAACATCATGGCATCATAAAACAATTCATACAAGATAAAGGAATTCATAAAAATAATTCAATCACAACATGATCAAATCAATGTAATAATAGGGATAAAAACAGAACCCTTTATTATCTTAGATGGAAAATAATTTTGATAAAACACTTGAACTCTATTCTTGAGGAAAATATCCTTTCTTATTCAAAAACATTTTTCCTTTCATAACATGTCATACAACATTAAAATAAAAGAAGTTGATTAAAAATAAACTTGAAAACTTGTAAAGGAAGCTTCTTGGAAATAATGTTTTAAAAATCCATTCATGCCGTATAAGTTAAAAAAACATTCTTCTCATACTTTTGTCGGAAAAGTCAAAAAGTACCTCGTACGAAAAACAACAAAAGATTCCTTTCATATCTTTTACTAAAAACTCAACGAAGGGTAAAATTGGATTTAAACAATTGTAGGTGGATGGAAATAATATTACATATTGAGGAAACCTGGATGTGGATGATAAAATACACCCCAGTAAATACTTACGAATAAACAATCTCGGATAAAAATGAGATTGTGATATTTCCCTTACCTTAGGTCCGATTTGCTTCGTATGTGTCCGAACCTCCTGTATAATGATTTAAATAATGTCATTGACTTATTACATAATCATATTCATTGTTATGATATCATATATGGTTCTCTTATGACATTATATTACCCATTCTTTTGTAAATTCCATGTTAAAGAAGCGTTTTGGGTAAAATCGTTTCATTTATCGTAGGTGTTTTGACTTGTTGTTCTTGACATTATTATTACTTATATCATGATTTACTTACTTACAGAATATAAAATATAATTTATATAACATATATATTCAGTATATATATATATAATAGATAGATAAATGAAATGAGAAACACCGTTCATGGAGACGGTAGTCCGTACGTACGCATGAACGTTGTTTTTCTTTCCTTATTGTCTTGAATGGAAGTAAGTAGATGACATACATATATATATATATATACATAAATCCAGTATCATTATTATGTCATATATTTTATTAGTACTTATTATATATACTTTATAATCATTCATGAATGGTTAATCATTAAGAATGAATCTCATCGCGTCGTGGAGACGGTAGTCCGTACGTACGCACGAGCGATGATATCATTTCCATAATTATTGAATTGAATTGGAGTGGATTATACAATATATAAGAATCAATATGATGTTTTAATAACTATGTATAGTTATTCTTTATACCATTATACCCATCCATGTAAGGTGGTGGTGGAAAATAGATTACACCACGGCGTGGAGACGGTATTCCGTACGTACGCACGCGCGGTAATTTCTTTTTCCGTAGGATGGATATATGGTGAAATAGGGTTGTTTAATACTTAAAATAACATATCAATATATGAGTGATACTGATGTTATTACTTCATAATGAAACTACCTAAGAAGAAGAAGTGGAAGAAGAAATAAAGATGAAAGAATTGGTAACGGTAATTACCTCTTCTTTGAAGCGCCTCTTTGAGACCTCCTCTTAGGGCACTAAAATTGGTCTTTGAGGAAGACCAGAACCTCTAGGATGTTTCTAGGGAAGTGGAGAAGAGATTTTGGCAGGGGTTGGCCGAGCTTGAGTGCTCAAATTGGTGTGAGGAGGAGGGGGAGGAGGTGTCCTTTTATAAGGGAGGAGAGGGGCACCTTAGGAATACCTCAAAATATTATTTTATATTAAAGTCAAAATCGGTTTATAATGGTTCCAAAGGGTCTTATTTCGAAGCTAAATTGGGGATGGGTCGAAATACTATCAACCAATAGGATTTAGACAAGTTTAGGGAATTATTTTAACCTTATCAATTAGATTTAACTCTAAGTTAAATAATTTAACTTTTACCGTGTCTTTTTGTTTTCTTTCACTATATGGTTAATACACTTACTATAAAATGCCAAACGACTCCCAAATTGTTTAGTATTAAAATATATATCCTTATCTAAGTCATTTTTCCGAACCTTAGATTTTTTTGGAATAAAATAACAATTAATAATATAATATTTGATTTAAAAACTATTTTGTGTCAATTTTGACACTATTTGATACATGATTTTTGTGAAAGTCATAACAGAATTATATGTTCGAACAAAGTTGATTAAATCAACACTAATATATCATAGTAACCTAGAAAATTATTGTAATTCATAAAAAGTCTCAAATGACATTTGTTTTGGTGTTTATAACACTAATTATGTCAATATTTAATTAATAAGATAATTACTGCATCATCATTGTGTCATAAATAAATTAAATTATTTAATGTCTAAAAATTACAAATAAAATACCATCATGTAGGAAATCTTTTTAGCTTTCTAATTAATATTTATAGTCAAATTTATCTTTTGTATAACCCCATATTAAAAATGATTTACTTATTAAACTTTTATTTTAACTATTTTAACCCTTCTTTAAATAAATTAATAATAAATGTCCTAATCTAATCCAAGTGGGCCTAAATGGTCATATTTTATTCATAAGGTTGTTTTTGGTCGAATTACACTTATCCAATAGAATTAGGACATGTGTTAGGGTAATAGTAATATCATATTTACCCTTAGTTACCCTATTTACTATTAACCGCGGTAAAAAAAAGTAAAAAGTTACTATTCACCAAAAAAATTATTTTTATCTCATTGAACCACATTTTACTTACTGATATCAACCGTGTCTGTCGGATTTTTGAAATTTCATTCACAGAAGCGGTAAAATTAAGTTTTATGCAAAATTCAGTTTTTAACCTTCCACTTAGTGGTTTCACTATTCATCAAAAATTGAAAGTTTTCAGAAAAATACCAAAATTTCATCCTTAGATATATTTCATATTCCGAATTCAAAAATGAAATCTATTTTACCAAATTCATAACATAGAAGTTGCATTAATTAATTTTATAATTAAATCCCGCTGTTAAAACAATTAGCGTGTTTTTAAGAAACAATATCTATCAAAAGATTGACACTTGATTATGTCTGGTTTAAATGTGAAATTACATCCAATGACCAACATTGTATTAAATTGTAAAAATATATTCTAAATATACTTTAAAACCACTCAAATTAATAATTTATCACTATTAATTATTTCGATTAAAAAAGTTGTTTTTTATTATAATTTAGTAATTTTCACTATTCATCAGAATATGAAAGTTATCCGAAAAGTACCAAAATTTCACCTTAGGCTAAATTCGATACTCCGAATCCAAAAATGAAGTTCATTTTGAAAAAATAACATTTACATAATTTTAAAAAGTGGTTATTACTATTCATAACGGCTAGTTTTAATAATATTTTAATAGCATATCATTGTTTAGTGAAACTCGGTATTGCGTATTACACACGCTATCGAGGAAGGTCGCGATTACGTGTAATGCAAGGCAAGTCAAGGATGCGTGTTGTGAAAGCTCCTTTTGGTGTAGCGTACAACACAAGACATTAATAAAATTAAAAAGAATATTTTTTTATAAAATCTTGGGTTGTTACATTCTACCCCCCTTAAAATGAATTTCGCCCTCGAAATTCGTCGGGGTTATAAATGGTTTACTATTCGAAAGTTTCTTTAATAGAAACCCACATCGTAAAAAGGAATATCAAAACCAATCTTTAAAAACAAGAGTATGAAACGTAACGGTTACCCAAATAAACTAATCATTGGGTTTCCACATAAGTGAAAATATGGATATGGAAGAGAAATCTAACCATCATGTTCTGATGGAGAGTGGTAGAGAACATGGCTATGGAAAAGCCAGTAATCACAAATCCATAGATTTGTAATGATATAAGGTACCATCTGATTCATCAGGTATAAGATCACTAGGATAACATTTTTGGTTTTCAAGATCATTTCCCTAAAGTTGAAAATTTGAATTAGAATAAATACTTACTTTATTTTGGTACAATCTCACTGTTGTTCGTGCCTTGGACAATTTCCACTTCATCTCTTAAATAAATGAAGTTGAATTTGTTATTCATTAAGTGTTAGCAGATCATGTGATAGAATGACGGGTCATTCCATCTGTCTCAAACAAAAGGTTAGCAAAAATTTTATGCATAAGTCGATCTATAGTGAGATTAATCATATATGGTTCCTAAAATGGACTTATACTTCATACATCATATTGCTTAATATAATAAAACTAGTTTCTACTAAATAGGGACTTCCTGTAGGCCAGTGCTAGGCGATAAAGGCCAGTCGCACTTCGGTTGTGGGTTCGATTCCCACAGCCTTGTCCGAAGCGATGGGCAGTCGCCCGTCCTGCAGGTTGTCCTTTTTCCAAAACTATATTACTATAACATCCCATCAATAATATCGAAAAAACAAACAATACTAACTTATGTCCAACATAATCCATTCCAATCTTTAGGCTTATCCATAATACTGCATTCGACCCTCATAATATAGTGAAAACGATTACCAGAGATTTAACACCATCGTCGATCCCCATATATAATAAGATATGTTTTGTCGGTCACATTCCAAACATTCAAATTCCTTAATCGTGTATTCTCTTGAATACCTTAGTGAAAACATGAATGCAGTTAAAAGTTAACACTTTCCACATACCAAAATCCTCAAAATTCTATATACTCAAACCATGATATCACTTAGTCCTTATATCAATCATGAGCTCATGAATACTATTAAACATTTCATTTTCTCGTTTTCCCTTCATTATGCGCATATCATCTTATTTCCAAAAAATATCTCAATCACTTTGAATACCACATTAGACCAATACATAAATATTCCAATACTTTATGATACAATATTATTTTGGAATCCCATTACATAAACACTTAATCATTTTACCACATCGTTGTCATATTCAACATCGCCAATGGAGATCGCATGTGACTTCCCTTTTTTCCTTTGCCTTAAGCGGTTGCTCATGTCGATCATCACTAACCCTTGGATTAGGGCATTTATTAGCATAATGTCCCATCTCCTTTCACTTGAAACATTGAAGTGTTGGTGGTGCGTTCTCTGCAGTGTTTGATGTATTCACATCATTAGAAACCCTTTTTCCATTACTTCGACACTCAGCTGCTCGATGACCTTCTTTTCCACACTTAAAACATTTTCTAGTCCCTTTAAGACAATCTCCACCATGCTTCTTTCCACACTTTGTGCATAAGGAAACATTCATCTTCTTTTCACCATTGTTCTGAGATTTCTCCTTGAACTCCATCTTTCGTTTCTTTTCAAAACCATGAGATGGATATGTAACACCAACTTCAATTTCTACCTTCATAGCACAACGCACAATTTCTTCATAGCTACTGAAGTCTCGTATAGCTAATTCCCTTCGAAGACTTGGTTTTAAGCCACTGAAAAATCGATCAACTTTACTTTCAGGTTGGATGATAATGCCAGATGCATACCTTGCAAGTCTTGTAAAATTCGCTTCGTATATACCAACAGATTCATCATCCTTCTGTTTCAGCTCAAGAAACTCCTTTTCCATCTTCGATCGGAGAATACGAGGGAAGTACTTACTGAAAAACAAGTTCTTGAACTCGTCCCATTCCATGGAATCAATTTCATCTCTTTGCCTCGTATTCTTGATAAGATTCCACCATTGATCAGCTTCACTTTCCAAACGATATACTGCTAAGATGACTTTATCATGTTCAGAACATTGAAGAACTGAAAATATCTTTTCAGTGGTACTGATCCATTGTTCAGCAACAAGTGGATCATAAGACCCATTAAAAGAAGGTGGATGTTTCCTCATGAAGGACTCAATAGAATATTGTTCCCTTCTCTGCTCATTTGGAAGTCCGAAATGATTCATAGCTTGTGTAAGTATAGCAATAAGATTTTGCACTCCATCTCCCATAACATTTGTTTGTTCAGAAGGACAATCATTGCATTGTCCATTGCATTGATCAACACGGTTCCTTCGGGTTCCAGCCATCGTCTAAAACCCAAAAAGAATAGTGTGAGAGGCAAAAATCATGCTAGGGAAAACAACATAATAAAGGGGGAGTACCTTCAATATCTAACATTTTAGGTTTAATTCTATGATCGTTAGCGTAGTTCTAGTACTATAACCTATATGTATACTTAACCTTAGGGACATCCCTAGACATACCTTAGTAATATCTCTAGGGATCTCACTAACGTTTTTGCATCCTAGTTTCCAAAGGTTGACTAAACCTTTCCTCTGATACCAACTGTAGAGACCCGTATCTTGACGTACATGGACATTACATTACATCTGCGAAATACTTAGTACATAACAAAAACACACACACAAGGATCGTAATAGTATAGTGTCTTTGGAAACTCGGAACGTAATCTTCTAATCGTGGTGAAAGATCTTCAATATCTCCCATAAAGATCTTCCCTTTTTTTACCTAAAACCTTTCTTTATATCCTGGGGAAAAGAAAACATAAAAGGGTGAGCTCAAATGCTCAATAAGGGTAAACAAAAGAAATATCAATCACATCATATTCATAAGAACATAACTTTTGGAAATCTTAACCTGTAAAAGAGAGCATAATTTCATAACATGGGATAAATCATAGTAGTGAAATGAAATCCCAATAATCATAACATAAAACATTAAACATTTTGGCATACACACATAATCATAGAAAATCATTTCTTGTTAGTCAAGACTCATTGCCAAAACTATCTTAGTGGACAAAGTCCCTTTCTGAATCGAGTAACCCTCGTTTCAGTCCTGTTTCACTGAACCGGTATAACCTACCATTTCAGCCATGTCTATCTCATGAGATATAAAATCTTTACCCAATGCATTGGAGGGAGATATAGGTCCCACCCATCTTATAATGAATCCTTTCTTATGTGTGCCACATAATCATAAATCATACATCATTTCGTAACCCATGTAATACAAATTGGAATCTTAAACATCATGACATCATAAAACAATTCATACAAGATAAAGGAATTCATAAAAATAATTCAATCACAACATGATCAAATCAATGTAATAATAGGGATAAAAACAGAACCCTTTATTATCTTATATGGAAAATAATTTTGATAAAACACTTGAACTCCATTCTTGAGGAAAATATCCTTTCTTCTTCAAAAACATTTTTCCTTTCATAACATGTCATACAACTTTAAAATAAAAGATGTTGATTAAAAATAAACTTGAAAACTTGTAAAGGAAGCTTCTTGGAAATAATGTTTTAAAAATCCATTCATGCTGTATAAGTTA
Source organism: Viscum album (assembly GCA_963277665.1). Classification (NCBI taxonomy): domain Eukaryota; kingdom Viridiplantae; phylum Streptophyta; class Magnoliopsida; order Santalales; family Viscaceae; genus Viscum; species Viscum album. The sequence goes on along the minus strand of OY728130.1, from coordinate 2,013,305,602 downwards.
AAAAAACATTCTTCTCATACTTTTGTCGGAAAAGTCAAAAAGTACCTCGTACGAAAAACGACAAAAGATTCCTTTCATATCTTTTACTAAAAACTCAACGAAGGGTAAAATTGGATTTAAACAATTGTAGGTGGATGGAAATAATATTACATATTGAGGAAACATGGATGTGGATGATAAAATACACCCCAGTAAATACATACGAATAAACAATCTTGGATAAAAATGAGATTGTGATATTTCCCTTACCTTAGGTCCGATTTGCTTCGTATGTGTCCGAACATCCTGTATAATGATTTAAATAATGTCATTGACTTATTACAGAATCATATTCATTGTTATGATATCATATATGGTTCTCTTATGACATTATATTACCCGTTCTTTTGTAAATTCCATGTTAAAGAAGCGTTTTGGGTAAAATCGTTTCATTTATCGTAGGTGTTTTGACTTGTTGTTGTTGACATTATTATTACTTATATCATGATTTACTTACTTCCAGAATATAAAATATGATTTATATATCATATATATTCAGTATATATATATATATAATAGATAGATAAATGAAATGAGAAACACCGTTCATGGAGACGGTAGTCCGTACGTACGCATGAACGCTGTTTTTCTTTCCATATTGTCTTGAATGGAAGTAAGTAGATGACATACATATATATATATATACATAAACCCAGTATCATTATTATGTCATATATTTTTTTAGTACTTATTATATATACTTTATAATCATTCATGAATGGTTAATCATTAAGAATGAATCTCATCGCGTTGTGGAGACGGTAGTCCGTACGTACGCACGATCGATGATATCATATCCATAATTATTGAATTGAATTGGAGTGGATTATACAATATATCAGAATCAATATGATGTTTTAATAACTATGTATAGTTATTCTTTACACCATTATACCCATCCATGTAAGGTGGTGGTGGAAAATAGATTACACCACGGCGTGGAGACGGTATTCCGTACGTACGCACGCGCGGTGATTTCTTTTTCCATAGGATGGATAGATGGTGAAATGGGGTTGTTTCATACTTAAAATAACATATCAATATATGAGTGATACTGATGTTATTACATCATAATGAAACAACCTAAGAAGAAGAAGTGGAAGAAGAAATAAAGATGAAAGAATTGGTAATGGTAATTACCTCTTCTTTGAAGCGCCTCTTTGAGACCTCCTCTTAGGGCACTAAAATTGGACTTTGAGGAAGACCAGAACCTCTAGGATGTTTCTAGGGAAGTGGAGAAGAGATTTGGGCAGGGGTTGGCCGAGCTTGAGTGCTCAAATTGGTGTGAGGAGGAGCGGGAGGAGGTGTCCTTTTATAAGGGAGGAGAGGGGCACCTTAGGAATACCTCAAAATATTATTTTATATTAAAGTCAAAATCGGTTTATAATGGTTCCAAAGGGTCTTATTTCGAAGCTTAAGTGGGGATGGGTCGAAATACTATCAACCAATAGGATTTAGACAAGTTTAGGGAATTATTTTAACCTTATCAATTAGATTTAACTCTAAGTTAAATAATTTAACTTTTACCGTGTCTTTTTGTTTTCTTTCACTATATGGTTAATACACTTACTATAACATGCCAAACTAACCCCAAATTGTTTATTATTAATATATATATCCTTAGCTAAGTCATTTGGCCGAACCTTAGATTTTTTTGGAATAAAATAACAATTAATAATATAATATTTGATTTAAAAACTATTTTGTGTCAATTTTGACACTATTTGATACATGATTTTTGTGAAAGTCATAACAGAATTATATGTTCGAAAAAAGTTGATTAAATCAACACTAATATATCATAGTAACCTAGAAAATTAGTGGAATTCATAAAAAGTCTCTAATGACATTTATTTTGGTGTTTATAACACCAATTAGGTCAATATTTAATTAATAAGATAATTACTGCATCATCATTGTGTCATAAATAAATTAAATTATTTAATGTCTAAAAATTACAAATAAAATACCATCATGTAGGAAAGCTTTTTAGCTTTCTAATGAATATTTATAGTCAAATTTATCTTATGTATAACCCCATATTAAAAATGATTTACTTATTAAACTTTGATTTTAACTATTTTAACCCTTCTTTAAATAAATTAATAATAAATGTCCTAATCTAATCCAAGTATGCCTAAATGGTCATATTTTATTCATAAGGTTGTTTTTGGTCGAATTACACTTATCCAATAGAATTAGGACATGTGTTAGGGTAATAGTAATATCATATTTACCCTTAGTTACCCTATTTACTATTAACTGCGGTAAAAAAAAGTAAAAAGTTACTATTCACCAAAAAATTATTTTTATCTCATTGAACCACATTTTACGTACTGATATCAACCGTGTCTGTCGGATTTTCGAAATTCCATTCACAGAAGCGGTAAAATTATGTTTTATGCAAAATTCAGTTTTTAACCTTCCACTTAGTGGTTTCACTATTCATCAAAAATTGAAAGTTTTCAGAAAAATACCAAAATTTCATCCTTAGATATATTTCATATTCCGAATTCAAAAATGAAATCTATTTTACCAAATTCATAACATAGAAGTTGAATTAATTAATTTTATAATTAAATCCCGTCGTCAAAACAAATAGCGTGTTCTTAAGAAATAATAAGTATCAAAAGATTGACACTTGATTATGTCTGGTTTAAATGTGAAATTACATCCAATGACCAACATTGTATTAAATTGTAAAAATATATTCTCAATATACTTTAAAACCACTCAAATTAATAATTTATCACTATTAATTATTTCGATTAAAAAAGTTGTTTTTAATTATAATTAAGTAATTTTCACTATTCATCAGAATATGAAAGTTATCTGAAAAGTACCAAAATTTCACCTTAGGCTAAATTCGATACTCCGAATCCTAAAATGAAGTTCATTTTGAAAAAATAAGATTTACATAATTTTAAAAAGTGGTTATTACTATTCATAACGCATAGTTTTAATAATATTTTAATAGCATATCATTGTTTAGTGAAACTCGGTATTGCGTATTACACACGCTATCGAGGAAGGTCGCGATTACGTGTAATGCAAGGCAAGTCAAGGATGCATGCTGTGCAAGCTCCTTTTGGTGTAGCGTACAACACAAGACATTAATAAAATTAAAAAGAATATTTTTTTATAAAATCTTGGGTTGTTACACTTCAGGTAAGATCATTGGGGGGTGTTCACATGAGTTGTTTTCAGTTTTATTTGTACATTTCATTTTACTAGTACATTATAGTTGGGCTTGTATTCTGGATCCTATTACTTTTTTACACACCATTTTTACTATATTGATTTACATTGAGCTTGTATCCTACTTTGTACATAGTAGTGTGAATTTACAGGTCATAAAGTTAATGCCTTCCCATTGTTAGGCAATATGCCTTTTGGTGCTAGTTGCTAGCCCCAGGCCTATAGAAGGCGGTCTTAGGGTAGTCACAGAACATGCCCCGAGGGATGAGGAGGCACCCCCAGTAATCTGAATGGCCTATTGGCCATTCATTCAACCAGCTAGCATTGGGGACCACTCATCGGTCCTGCAAGGTGCAGCTCGCCTGGCCGGAACAGCCGACTGGTTCTCCTTCCAATGGTGTGATGAAACCGCTGTCCACCTGCAGCCGGCTAAATTTCTGCCACCCTCTAGCCCTGGCCACTGCCAAGCGGTCGTGACCTCCTACTCTATCGGCGGTGCTGACGCGCGCCACTGCTCTTCCTTGTAGCCGGCTGGATGATGGCCGCCACCCTGTTCTACCGCAGCTGATGGTCCGCGGCCTCCACAACCGGTGGCATGTACACGCACCCCCCTTCCTCCATTTTGGCCGACTAGGTGTTGGCCGCCACCTTCTTCTGTGAACCACTACAGCTTTGTTCCAATCCCAAAAAATTAAATTATTGAATATATGTGATCCTTGCATCGAAGGATCCGTGTCCATATACCGCACTCAGCAAAACTCTGTGTTTCCAGCAATGATAAAAATCAGGCATTGAAGAACGTATGGAGAACGTGTGAAGAATAAAAAGAAAGATGAGCAAGGTTTTTGTGCGGGATGTTGTCCATGTTCGTTTAGCCACTATTGTCATGAATTTAGGATATAAAAAATCAATAATGTAAATTCAAACATAAATAAAACCCCAACATCATCCTGCAATAATTTTTCCTAATACCGCAAGAAGAAAACATATGTGGATCATCTAGTTAGTGATTTGGTATGAATTCTTCATTAGAAGAGAAGAACATGGGAAACAATAATCACATATATTTATACCCCTACCTTGAACGTTGAAGAATCATCTGCATTTTTTGGTGGACCGTGTTCTTAGTTCCCATGATTGGATCCCAAAGAAACCACTCACAAATCAGCCATTGGTGGTTCGATGTCATCCATCTCGTCCCTCTAGGTTGGATTTGTCTTCTAAAGGTATGGACTCATGGCATTCCATGAGAAATTCGTTGCTTTTGTGAAGCTCTATGTTACCCCTTCCCTAGCTCTATATTTATAGGATAGGGGGAGAGTAAGTAATGAAGCAGATAGTTAATGGGGTTCATAAATTAGGAAGCTTCATAATTTTCCCCAAAGTTGTTTTTACTCAGATTGGAGGGTCATGCCATTTATTATCTTGAAATATCATTGGTCCCACCAAACCACTCGTCCGTTGGAGGAATAAAATAAATAATAAAATAATAACGTTATTTTATTTATTCTATTAAAAAGTTCCAAAAACTTACTTTTTCTTTAGACCTACTACGGTGAAATTGAAGTCTACCTTAAGTGAATCCTAGCACTATGGGTTCGACGATGCCCTCATATTTTTAATTTGAGCAATGGTTCAAAAGTTAGAAAATGCCGCTCAAGGTTTTACTGAATATACCTGAAAAAAAGTTCAAAAAATTATTAACAGTCACCATCGACCCGTACCAGTCAAGGTTAGGATATGACTAAGTGAAATATGCCCCCAAAAACCAAATGGTAAACTCAGATTTCTAATCTAATTTACAGTTTAAAAGTTATAGATTTTACAATAAAATAATTATCACTTAATTATTTTATTGACGACCAATAACTAACTTTCCCTGGTTTCTCATGCCGGCCAATATTATTATATTCTTAATGAAAGAATACCCTCATGAGTTCAGTGGTGGTCTCTGATTTTTAATCCAAGTTACCATTTGTGTGTTATAATCATTTGAAAAATAAAATAATTTATTTAATTATTTTATTTACAATTATGAAATTTTTTGGATTTCTCATAGGAAGCATGAAACGACTAAACTTAAGTCACTTCTAGGGGGAACCCTCCATCCAGAGCACAATAGGGACCTCAAATTTTTGAACTGAGTAACATTTTATGAGTTATTCCACTTTTATAGGAAAACTGCTTATGCGTTCCAATTAAAGCTTACAAAAACTTCGATGGATCATTCCAGGCACACCAGGCCTCCAAATCACGCGCATTCAAATTTCGCATTCTCAAAATAATTCCATATAATTAAAAAAAATATACTAAATTATTGGGGAATTATATTAAATAATTATTCCAATCTGTAGAAATAAATCATTCATTGATGATCTAGTTAGTGAGATGATCTGTGTTGTTTGTTTAGAAGAGAAGAACATGGGAAACAATAATCACATAGATTTAAACCCCAACCTTGAACGTCAGAAAATTTTCCGCACTTGCCAGTGGACTTTGTTCTTAGTTCCCGCGACCGGCTCCCAAAGACACCACTCGCACATCACCCATTGGTGGATCAATGTCGTCTGTAACTACACAGAGGGTCAGCTTCATCTTCTATGGAACTGGAATCAAATAATTCCTTTAGCAATTTGCTGCTTGGTGAAGCTCTCTGATATCCCTTCCATAGCCGATGGTCTTTTCTAGTACATGACCATGAGAATGGTCTGTAAGATAATGTGGATTTGGTACATGGACCATTTCTAAAGATGGTACCTTCGGGTTGTGTGCTAGCTATGTCATTGCCTGTTGGTCAGCACTAATAACCAACAGTACCATTAGAGGATACATTTAGGCTTAGTTTCTTACAAGACTTTTAGCATCAGATACCCCTCAGGTTTTGCGGCGATCCCAACACATCGACAGATGGGGACTTGATTGAGGAGGTGGTTGAGAGTTCTCTTGAGCTTTTACAGCTTCAGAAGGATGACATGTTGGTAGCTGAGTATTAACAAGGTGTGCTGACCATTACTGGTACTCGATGAATACGATACGATCAGTGCTTCAGTGCTTAGACTTCCAAGCATAGTGTCTTTAGGGAAATTCGAGCCAGCACTCTTCCTCTATGCATTCCTACATATGTTAGGGTACTAGAGAGAAACATTATGGTTGATTTAATTTGGCTGAGCGGATGCAACCAGTGAATGTTTGTAGTGAGAAAGACGGAAACTGGAGCCAGTCTCTGGGAATTGGGCATGTAATAATGTTTCAGGAAGATGAAGTGTAAGGGACTGATAAATCTGTAGGGGTGCAGATGTGGAAGCGGAGCTAGGAGAGAAGCATGAGGTGGTGTACATTTTGACATGTTACAACCACCCCCTTTGTGGTACTCAATAGGCTCATGGAGCTGGAGGACAGAGGAAGGGAGTAGATTCATATTGTCATGTAGTGTGACCCAAGGGCTCTAGAAATGATTCAAGGGATGGTCTGTGACTACTAATAGTTGGTTATCAATAGACATAGGGACTAATCATTCCTTTCTTCCATGAATATTGTCCATGAAATAGAGTTTCTAGTTAATCCATTAACTTGACCTTCATATCTGGAGATACCTTTGGAAGGAGACTCGATAATCAAACTTACACCGACGGTGTGATCTGACCCTTGAGGTGAGAGTTATGATTGGAACCACCCGGTGGTAGTGTCTAGGCCTTAAGATGTTATTTTGGGTATGGATTGGACATCCACAATTCATACTCAGATTTTATGTATTAGGAAAATGGGTTGTGGTTTACCTACAACGTTGGAATGGGATTTTCCTTGTTCGATGAAAAAGGAAACCTAAGAAACACATGATAAACTCATGCAAAGGAGGGTAAATCTGATCACCCTTGAGTTGGCCAGACTTACCCACATTGGAGCATGAGTTTTGAGTTTTCAGTTCCAAATAGGAGTGGAAGAGAATGGGTACATCCTTTCAAAATATATTTCCAGGATTACCTCCCTCAAAGGGAGAGGGATGTCTGCTTTGGATAGGAACTACCAGAGATTTGTACCAGACTACTCCAGGGTAGAGACACCATTCTCAGATTTAACAAAAGGGGGAGCCTTTCCTGTGGATGAAGAAGTGTCCCAAAGGTCTTCCCTTTCAAAAGGGGCCCAATGAAAAAGACATCGCATCAATCAGATGCATGATCTGTATGTTATTAGAGTTTCCACTTTGAGGGCCTGGTAAGATTCGAGGTCTGATCCAACCCAGCTGTACACCAACCATATCTAAAATAGTAGTGGAGTATACCAAAAGGACCGTATCGATCGAAGGATCCCAGATCCATATATGGTTCACCAAACGGATTCCTGGTTTTTATATTATGGTCAAAAGGGTAAAACTGGGTCCAGATGGGCCCGGGTCTGATCCGACCTGGTCGAACCGACCTGGCCCGACCCGGCATGGACCGACCAGACCCAATTTGGGCCCAACCCGGATTGTTTGGGACTCGGCGGGCCCAACCTGCTACGTCGTGGTCTGGCCTAGCACACAAAGGGGGTGGCCCATCTTGGCCCACGAAGGGCGCAGCCCATTAGCGAGGATCATGGTGCATCCCACAGTGGGCAGGTAGTACTCCCTAGTCGAAACCTAGGGGGAGGTGCCCCTCGGTTATCCAAACATCCTAATGGCCATTTGGCTGACTTTATGGCATGCGGGACTACACAGTACACCTTGGCCGACCAGAATCGCTGACAAGTTGTCCTTCCAGTGGCACAATGACAACATTGTGCACCTGCGGCTGGCCGGGTGATGGCCACCCTCTGCTCTCCACCACATCCAAGCGGTCGTGACCTCTTACTCCACCAGTAGTGCGGACCTGTACCTCCGCTCTACTGTGCAGTCGGTCGGATGCTGACGGCCACCCTACTCTGCCACGGCCGATAGGCCACCACCTCCTTCACAACTAGTAGCGCGGACGCACGCCACCCTTTCTCCCTCACGGACGGCCAGGTACCGGACACTTCCGTGTTCTGGGAGCCTCTAAAGCTTCATTCCAATCCTAAAATTAAATTATTTCTTATTCATGATCGTCGCCTCGAGGGTTCTGTGTCCATATATCGCACTCAGTGAAAGTCCATGTTTCCAGTATCAATAAATATTAGGAATTAAATAATGTAAAAAGAATGCATGAAGAATAAAATGAAAGAGGAGAAAGGTTTATATGTGGGATAATGGCCATGTTCATTTGGCCATCGTCGTCGTGAATTTAAGATATGAAGAATCAATACAATTCAATCATATTAAAAACAAACCCCTACATCTACCTACAAATATTTCATCCCAATCCTACAAGAAGAAATCATCCACTAATAAAATAGTTAGTGAGTTACTTTGCATTCTTCATTCAGAAGATAAGAATGTGGGAAACAATAATGAAATAGATTAAAACCGCTACATTATCTTGAAATAATTATTCATAATCCCTCTAAAAGAAAACATTTGTGGATCAACTAGTTAGTGAGTTGATCCTCATTATTCGTTTTGAAGAGAAGAACATGGGAAATAATAATCTCGTATATTTAATCACCTCAATTGAATGTTGGAGAATCATCCATGCTTGCATGTGGACCGTGTTCTTAGTTCCCATGACCATGCCCCAAAGAGGCCACTGGCACATCGCCCATTCGTGGTTTTATGCCGTTTGTCACCTCCCGCTGGGTCGGATTCATCATCTAAGGGTCTGTCATCATGGCATTATTTCAGAAATTCACTACTTGGTCAAGCACTCTGATACCCCTCCCCTAACTCCATATTTACAGGAGAGGGGGAGGGTATGTAACGGCGTAGAGATTTAATGGGGCTCATTAAATAAGAAGATTCCTAATTTTCCCCAATGTTGTTATTACGCAAATTGGAGGGTCAAGACATTTTTTTTCTTGACATGTCACTGGTCCCACCTTACCACTCATTCGATGGAGGAATAAAATAAAAATAAAATAATAATGTTAATTTTATTTATTGTATTTAAAAGTTCCAAAAACTAACTTTTTCTCCATACCAACTGTGGTCGAAGTGAATTTCTCCTTAAAAAAATATCAATGTTGCGAGTTAAACAATTTCCTTATATTTCAATTCCAATCACCGGTTCAAATGTTACAAAACTCCGTTTTTGCGTTTACTGAATGTACCCAAACAAATTTTGGAAATTTAATTATATTCACCCTCAACTTGAATTGGTTGATGTTAGGCTCAGAATAAGTGAAACACGCCCAACTGAACCCAATGGTACTCTTGGATTTTCAATCAAAGTTACCATTTAAAAGTTATGGATTTTACAATCAAATAATTTGTCACATAATTATTTTATTTACGACCATATACTAACATTTAATAGTGGCATGTGCTGGAAAAAGTTAATCTCTTGCTAAATAAATAATACCCTCACTAGTTCAGTGGTGGTATTACATTTTTAACTTGAGTTACAGTTTGTGAGTTATAAACATTGGAATAATAAAATAAATTTATTTAATCATTTTATTTAAGGTTATGCCATTTTAGGATTCTCTCACAGGAGGCCCGTGCTAACTAAAATTAAGTCATGCCTAGGGTAAACCTTCAATCCTGAGCGCAACGGTGCCCTTTGATTTCTGATACAAGTAACCGTTTAAGAATTATTACAGTTTTTCTGGAAAACTGTTTACGTACAATAAATAAATCTTAACCAAACTTCGACAAATCATTCAGGGCACTCTGGGCCTTCAAATCGTGTTCTATTAGATTTTTCAATCTTGAAATAATTCAATATAATAAAAATAATTATAAGGTATTTTTTGGACATTACAAATAAAGAGTGGAATAACATAATGAAATTACATTGCTATGGAATGGTTCAGCTAGAGTGCTAAAATTTTGTTTAAAAGGAGGGACAAGTGGTTCCCTATTATTTTTAATGGAACGATGACACATGAATTTACATAACATATTTAAAAAATATTGTAACACCCCAATGTTTTAAAAATAAACATAAATGCCTGAAACACTGAATCTCTACATAATTAAACATAGATTAAAAACGATATTTATAAAATAACGGTTAAAAATAATTTTTTAGCTTCTATGATTTGAATTTTAAGAAGAATACAACTAAAATTTTGATCAATATGTTATTTGGAATGTGATAGAATCAACTTTACTTTTATTGAATAGTAAAATTACAGTTTTAGGTTTTTGATGTGTTTGAAGACATTATAATGATGTAATAGTGATGTAACAATTATTTTCAACTCTTGAGGATAAAAAATATGATATGAGGTGTCCCAAGTATCCAATAAAATGTGAAGAAACCATGGTCAATCCCATGGTATTTCAAATACCACTAAGGATGTGTCCTTTTAAATTAATTAAAAACTCCTTCACTTTCACTATAAATACCACCCTCACTCCCCTATTCTTATCACATTCTCCAGCATTGAACATGGTATAGTTTATTCTCAATACCCTTCCTAGGGATCTTCCCCACGTCTAAGACCTTCTATTCCCACCTAATAGCTAAAACAAATGACTTATGTCGGACCTAAAGGGGAAGATATCAAGAGGTAAAAATCATATTTCATTTTCATGTGTTTTCTTTTCAATTATTTTATTTTATTTTACACTCTTATCCTACCATAATCCAATAGGAATTAAAGATCTATTATTATATATATGATTGATTTTTATCATTTCTAAGGAAAAATTCATCATAATTCCTCCTCCCCTCTTCCAAATATTGTAAAAATAAAATCATCATCTGTGACGTGTCGAATTACTGGTATCATGGATGATGTGCCTTCAATTTCCTTTAATTACTTCATAGATGTTTGAAAAACCATTTTAATAGTCAAAAAAGTTTTTAATGTGTATTATGTGACCTCACATATGTTCTATAATTAACATATAAACAAATTATTAATGTTATATGACGAAACAAGCTTGTGATTATCAAAGAACCACCAAAATGATATAAATAAATATCATTTATGATTATCTAATGATTCATACTCATAACATATAACTGAAATTATTTATGTTGTAATATAATATTCTTCAAACGTGTTAACACCATTTTATTTCAATTCTAGAGTTCTCTCTTCCATTATACCAGAAAATCCTATAGGAACCAACTATGGAAATCATGTGAAGCACGCACCTGAAACAATGGATGTAAAAATATTAATATTTATAAATGTGTCAAATAATGTTATAAAATGACCATATAAAGTTTTATAAACATGAATATTTATCATTAACATATTAACAACGTATTTTAACCCTTATACAAGAGGTTTAAATTTGTTTTATGTAATACGAACCAGAGTTAAGGGTATTCTTAACCAAGTTCCTATACATTGTGTTGACATTATATTTCATTACTTATATGGTACTAAGATCATTTGGGAAATTAATTTAATTCATATTATGTTTTATTATGTGTATATATTTTGTATACACATATTCAGTTCATTCGATCAATTCTCACTTCAATTATGTGATATATGTATGGGATTTTTATTACATATTCTCTTTTAAAATTATATTTGAAAAAATTCTAAAGTAATGTTTTATGTGATTATTCATGTTTTATCATTATGTTTTATTTATTATTCATTGTTTCTGATGAAGGGTGGGACCTATATCTCTCTTCAATGCATTGGTTATGAATATGTTGGTGGTTGGTCGTATGGTTATTCTAAGTTTAACTATGGTGGTTAAACTATAAGGTACCCATGAGGGTTACACTATAATGTATCCATGAGTGTTAAAAATAATATGGTAGATTCGAGGGATATAATATAATTAATTAATGCACAAAGATAAATTTATGGTTTTATATATGTTCTCTGATGTTTTATGTAAATCTCATGTTTCACAAAGTAATTATATAATGGTGAGAAGTATGTCTTTATGGAAATGAATTCATATGATAATAAGTTTTTACGGACTAATGGTTTATTTCCTTATTTTTGTATCCCTTACTAATATTTCTATGCTCATCAGATGTTTTTAAATGTTTATCATAGGGTATAATAATGTGTTATATAAATAGGGAAGCCATGTTAAATGTTATACAGTTTTGTCAATGAAATCATGTTGTTGTTTTGTGTTAAGAAAATTTTGTTTTGGAAGAAACTGATACTATTTTAATGGTACCTATCATATATGCATGTGGGTTGTTATGTATGTGTTTTTCACAACCCTTCACGAAATAAAAATTGAAAAGATATTTGGGATTTTAATGAAGTGAAATCTTTATGAAATAGCAAGATTATGTAATGTTTAAGGTCGAGTCCTTATAGTTGGTATTGGAGCTCAATTTAGACAACTTAAAGGGATAGGAAGATGTTAATAGAATATAATAAATTGTGTTTACCTTATATTTATGTTGAAATGGAATAAAAATATAAGACTAACATGTTTTTTCATCTATGATATGTCTATTCAGAATGGGTTTCTATAGAAGAAACAGGAAAGTTGAAGCTAGAAGGAATCAAGAGGCTGATAGCTTTCTCAATTCACAACAAGGAATGGTGGGAATTGAAACAGATCAATTTGTGATAGTAAGGATAAAGAAGATATAGTAAATAAATGGTGGTGGGATCCATTAAAGTGGAAAACCAGAGCTACCACAAAAGAAAATGTTGATAGTGGAACCATTAATGAGGCAACAACCCCATGATTTTAGTTGATCATCTAACCCAGCAGTGGATGATGGACTGATTAAAGTCTTAGATAACATAATCAATGTTATGGAATGTTCAGATAATCAAAAGTTCATTCATTCCATTTATCTTTTTATAGGTGAAGCTAATCCATAGGGGTCAATGGTCAGTAATATTAGGGATACAAAGGATCTTGATTCCATATATAAGAATGAATTTAAAAGGGTTATCATTGAGAAATATTTTCTTAAGGTGGTTCACCTTATATTGGAGATTAAATTAATTTAATTTAGGTAAAATGAGAAATATTCAGTGGTTGTGTATGAAGAAAAAATCACTAGACTTGCAATGTATGATCCACATATTATTTTGGATTTTAATAGAAAAATCATTCGTTTTTAATCATGATTTAATCCAATATATCGAAGGGATGTGGCCTTATGAGAATTAAAATGTTATGAGGAACTTGTATGATGTGCCAAGTGGTTAGAAATTAATTTTTCAGATGATCATGTTCGAATTGTGAACCAGGAAAGGAAAAGGACTAGATTGGAAAGTGATGGGTATGAATCGATCAATTAAATCTGATTGTAAGAATGTTTAGTTTCTAGTTTGTGAAAATTGTGGTAAAAAGCACCCTGGGGAATGCCTTACCGAAACTATGATGTATTTTTGATGTGTTAAGTTTGGACCTATAGCTAGATATTTTAATGAAAATGTTCCTAAAATTAATCCAGATTAGAAAATTGTAAATTTTTTCAAATGTGGTGAGATGGGTCATTATGAAATTGTCTTCCCAAATAAAGATCTGAATGACGGAAAACAGCCAGACTATATAAATAAATGTTAAGTGAGATCCGTTGAGGCTACTTCAGCAAGTTTCAGGCCATCTAATAAAGTAGTATTAGGTACTTTGTTTGTTTACTCTAATTTTTCTAAAGTCATGTATGATACGAGGCCTTCACATTCATTTATTTTTGAGAAATTTTTAAATAAATTGGAAATATCACATTAGAAGATGAGACCATAACTAATTATTAAAACAAACGGTATAATGTTGATGCAAAATGGAATTTCAAGTATCTTTTTATTGTTATATGTTGAAATAAATTACCTAAAAACATTATTGTTTTTACCATAGTTGGTTTTATGTCTTTATCTATATGGATTTTCATTCTATTTCTCATGCAAAGATTATGAGTAGTGTTAAAGAATTTTCTTTTTCATAAAGGGATATAGTTTTTATTCAAGAACCAACCCATACAATTGATAACATATGAGGAATATGATAATGTGTTGAAAGATAGAAATGAAATTTATCTAGCTCATTTTTTGAAAACAATTGAACTATTAATATTAATGATGTTCCAATGGTAAATAAATACCTTGATGATTTTTCTGATGAGTTATCTAGTGTTATACCTGATTGGGAATTTAATTCACAATAACCTTAGTTCTTTATGACAATACAATTTTAAAATCTTCTTATCGAATTGATCAAATGGAGCTTCTTGAATTGAAAATTCATTTATAAAAGTTTTTTATTAAAGGATACATTCTTCAGAGAATTTCACCAATGGGGATCACTTGTTTAATTAGATAAAAATCAATATGGTTCCAAGACTCTTCAATTGGTTATAGTTCTATGAATAAAATTCTTATTAATAATTCGTATCCTTTTCCTCACATCAATCATTTCTCTGATCAACTTAAAAGAACATAATATTTTTCCAAGATTGATATGAGATCTGAGTACCATCAGTGAAATTTGAAGGAGGATTACATTAAAAAACAACAATTTGAATAAGATATGTTCATTATGAATTTATTTTTATGAGGTTTAGGGATACTAATTAAACTGTTTTATTCAAGGATCTTATGAATAGAATATTTCATGAGTTCTTGGATATGTTTTTTTGTGTCTAATGCTGATATTTTGGTATATTATTGATGTAAATAAAAGCATGAAAACATATATGGGTTTTCTTGAAACACTTTAAATAAAATAAACTATATGAAAAATTCAGAAAGTGTGAATTCTGGTTGAAAAATAATTTCTTTCCTAAGTCACATTATTTCTAAATATGTAATAACTATTGATTATGCTAATAATTTTCTTTATGAATGGATAAGACACACAATATAACTGAGGTTCATACTTTTATTAATTTATAATGCTATTACAAAAGGTTTTCTATAATCTTTTCACAATTTTCTAGTCACTGACTATGATAACACGGAAAGGATTTAAATTCATCTCCACAAATAAATGTGATGATTATCTTCAAGAATTTAAAAGAATATAAATGAATGCTATAGTTCTAACCCTACATTCCAATAAAAATGGCATGTTTTTCATCTATAGTTATGTTTCATTAAAGGTGATTTGTTGTATTCGAATGCATAATGATCACATAAATTCTTATTCTTCAAGACAACTAAAACATGATGAGTTAAATTATCCGACACATGATTGTGAGTTATCAGCTATGGTTTTCGCTTTGTAAATTTAGAGGAATAATTTATATTGAGCCAAATTGGAATAAATAATGACAATAAATGTATAAACTATATATTCACATTGAATAAATTAAACATGAGGCAGATTAGATGGCTTGAATTAATAAAGAATTAAGATTTTATGATCAATTATGATCTTGGAAAATCAAACAACATGGAAGATCCCTTGAGTCAAAAACATCATACATCATTAAATAAGATATAGATTGAAAAAGACCATTTAATTAATGATTTGATGAACTTTGGATTGGATGTTATTGATGCAGGAAGTTCCTTTATTTTGTTGTAGGTTTCAGTGAAGTCATAATTTTTAGATAGAATTAAAGAAGTGAAAAAGATAGATGAGGAGATATAGGAAAATTTATAATTGGATTAAATGGGTAAGTCTCTAGAATATAACATTGATAAAGATTATGTTTTGAGATTATGGAAAATATTGTGTGTTCCTTGTGATTCTCAACTGAATAAAGAGTTGATGTATTAAGATCATAGTTCTCTGTTTTCAGTTCTTCTTGGAAGTGCTAAGAAGTATAGAGACCTTAGAGAGTACTACCAGTGGGATAGAATGAAAAGGGATATTTCATATTTTACCATGAAATATATGGAAAGTCAACTGGTTAAAGTAGAGTGGTATTTACTGAAGGTGATTATTTCTCATTTACAAATGATAGAGTGAAAAAGGGGAAATATATCCATGGAAATCGTTGTGGGAATACTAAAGATTTCATGGGGTAACAATGAAATATCGGTAATTTCTGACCTATGGACTAAATCTTCTCATTTTCATCATATTCAAGATACAATTTATTTGGATCAACTTTATTT
The DNA here is from genome assembly GCA_963277665.1 of Viscum album. NCBI lineage: Eukaryota > Viridiplantae > Streptophyta > Magnoliopsida > Santalales > Viscaceae > Viscum > Viscum album. Next base: position 2,013,289,351 of record OY728130.1, on the reverse strand, counting down.
ATTGTACTTCAAAGCGATTTTAAGGATTCATGGATTTTCTCTTTCTATTGTTTCTGACTGTGATCCCAGGTTCACTGTAAACTTTTGAAAAGCACTTCAAAAGTCATCAGGAATATAATTAAATTGTAGTATATATTTTCATCCTCTATTAGATGGGTAGTCATAACAGAAGATTTAGAACTCAGAGTATATGCGTCATGCTTATTTAATGGATTATCATGGAAGATGGGATCACCATATTTCTTTAGTTGAATTTTCTTAGAATAATAGTTTTCATTCGAGCATATATGTGGCACCTTTTGAGGCATTGTATGGGAAGTTGTGTCAAAATCCATCATTTTGGGATGAAGTCAGGAAAGGATGTTTATGAGACCAAATTAGTAGAGTAAGTAGCTATGAAAGTGAAGATGATCCAACAACACATTAGGACAACTCAGAGAAGGAAAAAATGTTTTAGAGATAATAGGAGGAATGAATTTTCTTTCGCGGTAGGTGATCATGTTTTTCTTAGAATCTCACAGTGGAATATTTTTATACATTTTGGTAAGAAATGGAAGCTAATTAAATAGTTCATTAGACCTTATGAAATCATAGATAATGTTTTACGAGTTTCCTACTAATTAGATTTTCCTCTTAGTTTATCTTAGATACAAAACTTTTTTCATGTTGCAATGTTGAGAAAGTATGTGCCAGAATAATATCATGTTTAGATCATAGAATCAGTTCATCTAGATTATAACCATTCTTATGAAAATAAAATGGTTCAAATTCTTGATCGAAGAGAACAAGTATTGTAGAAAAAGGTAATCCCATATGTAAAGGTTTTGTGGGGAAACCACAGTGTTAAAGAAGCAACATGGGAATCTGAAAATGATATGAGGGAAACGTACATTCACTTGTTTAATAACTAATAAAATTTGAGGAAATAATTTCTTGATGGTGGGGAGAATGTAACACCCCCAAGGTATTAAAAATAACTTCAAATACATGAAACAATGAATCTATACATAATGAATCTTTTTTAAGGATATAGATATAAATTAGTGATTAACCATAATTTTCTCCACTTATATGATTATAAATTCTAAAAATGGGCATTTATAGTTGTGATCAATATGTTATTTTATGTTTGATAGAACCAACTTGTTTTTTCATAGAATTTAAAAAATATTGTTTTTGGTTTTTTGTGTGTTTGATGATATCATAATGATGTAAATATGATATAAACATTCTTGTCAACTCTTGAGGGAAAAAATAGGATATGAGATTTCTCAAGTGGCCATTACCATGGGCAAAAACATTTTGCAATCCCATGGTTTTTCAAATACCACAAATTAGTTGTCATTTGAAATTATTTAAAAACTCTCCCACTCTCACTATAAATACCACCACACCCCCTAATCCTCTTACACCAATAAAGATTTTAAATTTCCTAAATTCTCCCCAATACCCTTCTCAAGGAACTTCCCCATGTCCACGACCTACTGGTCTCACCAAAATTCCAAAACCAAAGGCCTTAAAGAGGATCTCAAAGAGAATAGATCAAGATGTAATGATCCTCTTTCATTTTCTTGTGTTTTCTTTTCAATTTGTCCATTTTCTCCTAACATCTTCTCCAAAACTTATACAATATTAATGTAAGATCCAATATTATATATATTTGGGGTTTTTTCCATCTTTATGATAAATTTATAATCATTTTTCCTCTCCTATTCCTCATATTCTAAAAATAATAACATCATCTGTGATGTGTCGATTTAACAACATTGTGGATGGTGTGTCTTCAATTTCATATACATCCATAAAAGATGGTAGTAAAACCATTTTTATGGTTAAAATATTTTTTAATGTGTATTATATGGTGTTATTTATGTTTTGTAATTATCTTATAGGCATGATATTAATGGTGTATGATGAAACAAGTTCGTAATTATCAAAGAACCACTAAAATGAGCTAAAGAAATATCACTAATGATATATCTAATGACTCATTCCCATAACGTATAAAAATCTTTATTTATGGAATAATTTAATATTCTGGAATCATATTGACACCTTTTTATTCCACTTTTGTATTTTTTTCTTCTAGTCAATAAGAAAATCCTTTACGAACAGGCTATGAAAATCATGCAAAGCATCCACCCAAAACAATGCAAATAACAAAATAATTTTAATAAATGGGTCACATGATATTATAAAATGATCATATAATGTGTTATAAACATGAATATGTTTATATAAAATATAAATAACACTTTTTCAACCATTATACATAAAGTTTATACAAGTTATAAGTGTGACTAACCTGATGTAATTGAGTTTTTAACCAAGTTTCCGTTATTTGGGTTAACATTCTATTTCATTAATTATATTGTAATAAGATCATTCATGTTATTAATTTAATTCATATTATGTATTATTATGTGTATTTATAGTGTATACACACACACCCCATTCATTCAATTAGTTATCAATTCAATTATATGATATTTATAAGGAACTTTTCTTTAAAAATTATCCTTTAGATTTCTCTTTTACAAAATTCAAAATCAATGTTTTTATGCATTTATTCATGTTTTTTTATTATTTTATTATTCTTGGAAATTTTTTATGATTAATGGTGGGACCTATATATCCCTAAAATTCATTGGGTATGTGTAAAGTCTCTGAAATTTTAGGAAATTGTTTTTCATAAATACATTGGAATTTTACGAGTCTGCGGTTTCTGACGGCACTTGATTTTGAGGCCCGGTGTGCCCGGAATTAATTTATGAATTTTTGTTCGGGTACACACAATGAACGTATGAGTGGGTTTTTCTATATTTTTAACCAGTCCACGGAATTTAAATCCGAGGGAACTGATGAACTCGCAGCGCCAGTATTCGCTTATGGGGACCTTTACTGCAGTGGTGTTTTATGGGGGTTGAAAGTTAATTTTGAGGATTTAGAATAAAATAAATAAAATTGTTGAAAACAATTTTATTTTATATATGGTAATTATTTCCTCCCAGGGGGTGTTAGAAGTGGTGCCCACACCCACTTAACCTCCCATGAGATGATTTAGAGTGGTGGGACCCACACGTCCCCTAAAACATTCATCTCCCCTTAAACTCCCCATTAATTCTCTCCTATTTAATTTGAAAACTCTCTTTTATTTATGTGATCTCTTCACCTTCCACTCTCCCTTTTAAATTTTTTTTCAACTCTTTTAATTAATGAATTTAGATCCAATTAATTAATTAAAGAGTTTGAGTTTTGAATTACCTATGTCAATAAATTAATAGCCTTAGATATTATTTTATTTTGTCACTTGTTGTGTTGGGAGAACCTTGAGGAAGATCTAAATAATTAAAGAAGAGTGTTATTCTCTCAATGAAGAACACCATTCTCCCGTCGAAGAACCACCATGGAACGTCGATCATCACCTTCGATCTTCGGCTGAACTAAAGCAGAAGGATCCACCCGCATGTAACGCCAACTCTGTGCTATCCTTGGACCCTTATTTTATGACATCAATGAGTTGATGCCGTCTCCTAGCGATGCCTTTTTTCATGATGCTCAACAATCGTGAACCTTATTTTAAGGTATGGGTGTATTTTTATTGGATCAACATTGAATCTTCTTTCCTTCTTGTTTTGTTTCTATTTAACCGACCTCTACTGAACTAATGCGGAGAGACCGGGCCAAACTAACACGGTATGAATCCTCCTACAATATTGTGATTGTTGGTGGTTCTTTGTGTTCTTCATCAGTGACAAAAAACAGATCATTACGGGTTTGTTATGAGATGAAAAAAACCAAAAAAATGAATACTCAACATCAAAATGACCTAGAAGAGGTGCGATGATGATAGTGGGCGACGGTTTGAACCAGAGTGGGATGGACCATTCCTCTACTGTTCTTTGAGAGGGAATTCAAAACATGTTTTCGGAGCCAATCGGAATCCTGAAAACACTTGAATCAACTTTAGGAAATCAGGGAGACCTAGAGTCTGAAGTTTCATGAAGAATGAATCATCGGAATGAAGAACGGGCATCAACGGAGCCGTGCTGGCTAGAGGCCTCATTTCTAGAAAATTCTAGACTACACGACATTTACTCCTGGAGAACACGCTGTGTAGTTTAGGCATTCTGGGGCTAGGGTTTCCAATGTCAGACAGCTAACACACAGTGTGTGACCTCTATCACACGGCGCATACTCACCCCACAAGAAGGAGGTGGTGGATACGCGAGACTCTGGAATGTATTTTGGGAAATAAACAGACACTGAGAGAAATACACGGCCAAGAGGCATGACATGTACTCTCTACGCAGAATGGATGAAACAGCTTCAAGATACTCAACGTGTATTCTGAGGATACATGGACACGGTGTGGCTTACAAGGGAATATACTCCACCACATGACCAGACATGGCCATTGTTACGGGCAAACCATGTACCAATTACATGGGTTAGAGAACACGGGTTGAGGCAGTGTACAAGCACCTGGCTAGCATACAAAGAGCTGACCCCAGATATTTAGATACAACATGTAAACATACCACACACCATGTACTTAATTTTCTACACAATCAGCCCTTCGATACGGGCCACTACAAACAGGAAATACCCAAAGTCTGACTACATGGTGAGTACCGTATACCAACACACCGTGTAGTTTTTGGTATAAGGCTTGGTCATCTTGTACACAGTATCTTGAATACATTTTGTTTTGATTATCCCCCTATGACATTGAGGACCTTCATATTACATCAACCTGAATCTTCATGGTAGTTGATGTATCAATCCCTTTGAATGATGAGCGGACCCTCTCAGAATCGAGCGTGCTGTGTGCGGGAACCCTAGAGGTGGCTGCGACTGCAACGACTACCGTATTGGAATCCTCCATGGGTTCAGCGACGATGACTACCGTACTGAAATCCTCCATGGATTTGTTGATTATGATTACCATACTATAATCATTCGTGGGTTGGACGACGATGATTACGGTTCTTGTATCCTATATCGGTCTGACAGTTTTACTACTGTACTTATATCCTACGTCGGTCTGACAGTTTGACTACTGTACTTGTATCCTACGTGGGTCCGATAGTTCAACTTCTGTACTAGTATCCTATGTGGGTCTGACAGACTAGCTGGTCTAGTCTCCTACAAGGGTCTGACAGCTTAGTTGGTCTAGTATTCTACGTGGGTCCGATAGCTTATATGAATCAGTGACTGTATCTGATCATCTTTATCACATTATGAAAGATGTATACCTATGTGAGTTGAGTCTTTACATTCTCTCATTATCATCTATGTGATTGAATTGCTTTCCTATGTGGACTGGGTTGTGCTTGGGCTTGAGATTTAGATCTGAACTGTGATTGATAACTTAGGTATATGTATGGGCATATACCTAAGTAGAGTTGGTTGATACTTTTTGATTTTATCTTTCTTCTGTGGTTTATCATTCATGGATTCTAGGAGACCTTCAGGGGTCTCGGGGTCCCTACTGTGTATCGTATACTCATGCCTTCATGGGATATTCCCGCACTACATTTTTTTGGATGAAGACGATGGATAGCACTGATCGAGATGGAGGCTTGTGGAGCTGGACGATACCCGGTGGTGGACTACTTGGCGTGACATACACAGAGTGGACGGACAGACCCAAGGTGCCATGGAGACCTTTTATACACACCCTTCATGTGGGATTCCCAGAGGACGACTTAGTGGTTGCTATTTTACTTTACTCTAGTTATAATAGCTTTTCAGTTGTACTGTACTTTATAGTTGAGTTTTTATACTGGACCATTTACTTTTCAGCACTTACTTTTATATTCATAATTACTTAGTTCTTTAATCTTTCGTGTACTCTATTGTGTTTGTTTTCTATATAAAGGCAATGCCTTCCATTTTTATAATGATTTACGCCTTTGGTGCTAGTTTCCAGCCCATGGCAAATGGAAGGCGGGTTGGGGTAGTCAGGGCACGGGCCCCGACGACGGGTTATGAAAGTTGGTTTCAGATAAATTTGTTTTATTGTAGAACTCAAGACTCTGATTATTCATCTCTCTGAGGAAATAGTGTTAATAGTATTGAGTGCGGTTATCATTACAGGGAGGCTAGTGTTGGTGCGGCGGCCGACATATCCATACAACAGGACCCTAACCTCTGATTTCCAACACAGTGCATGGAAACACTGATTGCATCTGTGTTTCAAAATATTTCATTGTAATTAATTTTTGTGCCCTCACCATGTATACTGATTAACCTTGTCACACAAGTTTCTTTTCAGGATGTCCCCATGAAGGCATTCTGTAAGGGTTCTGATTTGTGAACGATATGGTATCTCACCGAGTGATGAGGCCTCGGTGCAGGGCCCTATTATAGCAAAGGTACCAGTGGCACCTCTACCTGCTGAACCACTGATACCACATGCTCCAGTAGTAGAGATTTCACACAGATTAAGTGCATTGCACGAATTTCAGTGACAGATGCCTCTGATGTTTTGAGGCAATTCATATTTTCAGACAGTCGGGTGCTGACTGGAGGTTGTAGAATGAGTTTTCCACACAATTGGGACACCCAGCGACTTGATGGTATACCTAGCTGTTAATATCTTTCAGAGTGAAGCTGGGAGGTGGTGGAGCATGATGCTCCAGTTTTACAATGAGGCGACCCTCACATGGGGAAACTTCGAGGGTCTTTTTAGGGCAGAGATTGTACCAGCGACTCTACGCACTGTGCATGCTAGAGAGCTGCTGCTCTTGCAACATGAATTTCTAATAGTATCCAAGAAATCAGAAGTAGGAAGTCGGCAGATTACACGAAGGCACAAGCGATATAGATCAAAATTTATACAACCTCATGATGTGTCATCAGTGGTGCGGGGCACTTGAGGCTGAGGGAGCTTAATGAAAGAGGGTATGTTTTTTCTATAGGGAACGGGGTCATAGAGTGCATGACTATCTGACTCCTCGCATATTTGATCAGAAGGCATTGGAAAAGCCACCGAGACAAAGGCATCAGTAGGATCTTGAGCAACAGTCGAGAGTTGGACGTGGTAGTGGAGCAGGTCCTTCACCAGATGGGGATCAGAGTCACCGAGCACAACTACCACCACCCTTAGATGGTTCATCTTGAGCTCTTGGAGTATGCGGACATGAGAGTAAAGTGCTCTAGGCATATAGGCCTATGTTCAAGAGGCTTTTATCTTTGTTGTTTTTGTTATTTTTGGATGTTTAGTGTCTTTGTACTATGAGCTGCAGTAATAAAATACACTTGTCCATGTAATGTTTGCTTCCATACCATTTCGTATGGTTGATACTGAGAGGTTCCGGTTAAAACCGTTGACTTCAACATCACATTTGATATTCCTACTAGATGAGACCCAATGACCACACACTGCTACCGATAGCGTGACACGACCCTTGGTGGCAAGAGTAACAGTTGGATATCTTGGTAGTAGTGTCGAGGCCTTACAACGTCATCCTTGGTATGAAATAGTATCGTTCATGCCAAGATTGAATGTATTAGGCAAAGAACGTGGATCATCCAGGGAGATGAGACCAGACTTATATTTTTGGAAAAGGAGAAATTTTAGATGCTTTTGTAGGATATTAGAAAAAAATGGTGTAGTTGAGTTCTTTAAAAAATGATAGTCACACCCATAGTTCATTGAGAGAACGGTTTACTGTTTACTCTAATCTCAAAGTCTCAGGTGTGTGATCTTGTAGAAGGACCTGAACCTGGGACAGCGGCAATGGCTCGAGTTCCTCCCGGACTATGACAGTGATATAGTTTCTACTCCTATGAAGGGGAACGTTGTAGATGATTCACTCAATAGAAGACCAGGCATTTAGCTACTAGGAGAGGAGAAGGAGCAGCTAGCTGTGTTAAAGATATCCTTTGTGGATAGAGATGGAGCAGCCTTTCAATAGTCACTCATAGTTACTCCTCCACTCCATTAGCGAGTCTGAGAGGCACAACATGGGGATGCTGACTGTGAGATGCGATATGCTCAGATATCCACAGGGTAGGTGCCTGATAGATTTTCTGAAGGATGGGACCACTTCATCCTCTCTTGGGGACATACTATGGTACTAGTTGCACTATTGGAGGATGTGATGAGGGAGTTTTACACTTCCCCTCTAGAGGTACATCCAGGAGTGGAAACGATGTACCAAGACCTCAAACGACAACTTTGGTGATCGGGTATGATGAAAAATGTAGTAGAGTTCGTTTCACGATGCCACCCTTTCAGCAAGTGAAGGCAGAGCACCGGGTTCTAGTAGGCTTGGTACAACACTTACAGTTCCCAGAGTGGATGTGGGACAGAATATACATGGATTTCAAGATGGGCCTTCCACGTACATCCAGAGGACATGACTCTTTATCGGTGATCATAGACTGACTCACCAAGCCGGCCCACTTCCTACCCATCATATAGAAGGGCTCAGTAGAGAGCTTGGGATGCCACTACATGCAGGAGATCGTACGGCTTCACGGTGTGCCATCAACTATCATTTCCGACCGGGATGATCGATTCACTTTCTTATTGTGGAAGGGGGTACAAGATTCTTTTGGGACACAACTACGTCTGAACACCGCCTTCCATCCTCAGATGGATGACCATATGGAGAGGACCATTCAGACTCTCAAGGACATGCTTCGTACATCTGTTATTGACTTTGGCCGCAGTTGGGAGGATCACCTACACATGTTGGAGTTTTCATACAACAACATCTATCACTCCACCATGAGGATGACACCATATGAGACATTGTATGACCGAAATTGCAAATCACCTTTGTGTTGGATTGACCCATGGGAGTCAGCACTTGTAGGACCAGAGATGGTGCAGGCTACGATGGAGAAGGTGCAGATCATCCAGGAGGCAATGAATACAGCATAGAGAAGAAAGAAATCTTATGTTGATAGGAGACAGATACCACTGGAGTTCAAGGATGGAGACCACGTCTTCCTAAGAGTCTCACCACGATGAGGTCTATAGAGATTTGGTCGGGGATGCAAGTTATCTCAGCATTTCTACAAATCTTTCTAGATCCTCATCAGATTAGGGGAGGAGGCTTACTGCCTGGCCCTTCTACATCAGTTGCACTGGGTGGATGATGTCTTCCACGTATCTTATCGGAGGAGATACATTCATGACCCGAACCACATCATCGATCACGAGGAGGTGGAAATCGATGACGGGATGACATTCATGGAGGTCCTAGTGGAGATCGAGGATTGATAGGATCGGTTCTTACATGGATGGTCAATTCCTTTTGTGCGCATTCACTTGCAGTACAGGATCCTCCAGTAGAGCACAAGGGAGTGGGAGGCTCAGATGTGACCTCAGTACCCCCATTTATTTCCCTAGTGTGTGTTGTAGTTTTACATGGATATAAATCACTGAGGTGGAATTAATTTATAGACATGGAAATTTCATGGAAATTATCTTTCTTAAAATCATTTCAACCTTAAGAGTCTATGGTTTCTGATGGCACTTGATTCTGAGGCCTGGTGTGCCCGAAATTAATTTCTAAAGATTTGTTCAGGTATGTTCAGTGAATGTACGAGTGGGTTTTTCTATCTTTTGAACTTTTTCTCAAAATTGAAATATGAGTGCACCAATGAACTCACAGCGCTGGTATTCGCTTAAGGGGACCTTTACTGCAGTTGTGTTTTATGTGGGTTGAATGTTAATTATCGGGATTTAGAATAAAATAAATAAAATTGTGGGGCACAATTTTATTTTATATCTAGTATTTATTTCCTCCCAAAGGGAGGTAGAAGTGGGACCCACACCCACTTAACCTCCCATGAGAGGATTTAGTGTGGTGGGAAAACACGTTACCTAAAACTTTCATCTCCCCTTAAACTTTCCATTAATTCTCTCCTATTTAATTTGACAAATACCCTTTATTTATGTGATCTCTTCACCATACACTCTCCATTTTTAATTTTTTCCAACTCATTTAATTAATTAATTGAGCTCCAATTAATTAATTAAAGAGTTTGAATTTTTAATTACTTGTGTTAATAAAATAATATCCTTATCAATTATTTTATTTTGGAACTTTTTGTGTCGGGAGAACCATGAGGAAGCTGTGAAGAATTAGAGAAGAGTGTTCTCCTCTCAATGAAGAACACAATTCTTATATCAAAGAACCTCCGAGGAACATCGATCATCACCTTTGATCTTCGGCCAAACTAAAGGAGAGGGAGCCACCCACAAGGAACGCTAACTACGCTTCATTATTGGACGATAATTTTTCGATGTCAATGAGTTGATGTCGTCTCCCCCTGACAACATTTTCCATGATTCTTGACTACTACGAACCTTTTTTCAAGGTAGGGGTGTGTTTTGATTTGATCAATGTTGAATCTTCTTTCCTGTTTGTTCTTTTCTCTTTAATCGACTTCTTCCGAACTAATGCGAAGAGACCGGGCCAAACTAACAGGGTCTGAATCCTCTGCCATTATTTTGATTGTTGGTGGTTATTTGTGTTCTTCATGGGTGACAAAAAATAGATCATTACGGTTTCATTGTGTGGCACAACAAACCCAAAAAAAATTGAAGGCTCAATATCACAGTGACCTAGCAGAGGTGCGACGACGATAGCGGGCGATGGTTCGGAACGGAATGGTATGGACCGTTCCTCGACCGTTCTTCGATCAGGAATTCAAAATGTGTTTTCAGAGTTGATTGGAATCCCGAAAACACCAGAATAAACTTCGGGACATCGGGGAAACCTAGAGTCAGAAGTTTGGTGACTAATGAACCATATGAATGAAGAACATGCATCATGGGAGGCGTGCTGGCCAGAGGTATCATATTTGGAAAATTCCAGACTACATGGAGTGTACTCCTGGAGAACACACTGTGTAGTGAGGGCATTCTGTGACTAGGGTTTCAGATTTTAGACGGCTAACACACGGCATGTGACCTCTTTCACATGGCGTGTACTCGCCCCACAGCAAGGAGGTGGAAGTTACACGAGACTCGGCGTGTATTTTGGGAAATACATAGACATGGATAGAAATACACAGCCAAGAGGCATGAAATTTACTCTTTAATTAGAATGGTAGAAACATCTTTGCAAGACTCGGCCTGTATTCCAGGGATAAACGGACACATTTTGGAGTGCACAGACAAGTACTCCACCACATGGCCAGACATGGTCAGTGGTACCAGCTAACCATGTACCAATTACATGGGTTGGAGAACACATGTTGAGGCCGTGTACATGCACATGGTCGGCGTACACTAAGCCGACCACAGATGTTTGGGAACGGTGTTTAACCATTCCACAAAACATGTACTTATTTTTCTATATAACCAGAAATTCGACACAGGTCGTTGCACACAGGCAGTACCCGAGGTCTGACTACATGGTGTGTACCGTATACCAACACACAGTGTGCTTTTTGGTGTAAGGCTTGGTCATCTTGTACACAGTATCTTGGATATGTTTTGTTTTGATTAGCCCCCTATGACATGACGGACCTTCGGATTACATCAACATGAGTCTTCGTGGTAGTTGATGTATCGATCCCTTGGCACGAGGAATAGACCCTCCTGGAATCGAGTGTGCTATGTGCATGAACCCTAGAGCTGGCTTGGACTACAATGACTACCATATTGGAATCCTATGTGGGTTTGGTGATGAAGACTACTATACTGGATTCCTCTGTGGGTTCGGTGATGACGATTACCATACTAGAATCCTATGTGGGTTCGATAGTGATGATTACTATTCTTGTATCCTACGTGGGTCTGATAGTTCGACTACTATACTTGTATCTTACGTGGGTCTGGCAGTTCAACTACTGTACTTGTATCCTACATGGGTCTGACAGTTCGACTTTTATTCTAGTATCCTACATGGGTCCGACAGAGTAGCTGTTCTAGTAACATACGTGTGTCTGACAGCTTAGCTGGTCTAGTATCCTACGTGGGTCCCACAGCCTAGATGAATTAGTGACTACATATGATCATCTTTATAACTTTACGAAGGATTCATACCTATGTGAGCTGATTCATGGCTTTCAATCATTATCATCAATGTGATTAAAATCATTTCTAGTATAGACTAGGTTGTTCTTGGGCTCGAGAGTTGGAGTCGAACTGTGATTGATAAATTAGGTAAATTTATGGGCATATACCTATGTAGAGTTAGTTGATACTTTGTGATTGTATCTTTCTTCTATGGTTTATCCTTCGTGGTTTATGGGAGATCTTTGGGGTTCTCAGGGTCCCTATGAAGTATCGTATACTCACCCCTGCACATGCTATACCCGCACTACGTGGCGTTGGATGTAGAAGATGGACAGCACTGATCGAGGTGAAGGCTTGTGGAGCTGGATAGTACCCGGAGGTGGACTACATGGTGTGACATAAACGGAGCAGACGGACGAACCCGAATTTCCAAGGAGACAATATGTACCCACACTTTAGGTGGGATTTCCAAAGGACAACTCAGTGGTTTCAGTTTTACTTTTCTATAGTTGTACTAGCTTTTCAGTTGTACTGTACTTTACATTTGAGTTTGTATACTAGCCCATTTACTTTTTAGCACTTACTTTTGTATTCAATATTATATAGTGCTTGCATCTATTTTTTACTCTACTGCGTTTGTTTTCTATATAAAGAAAATTCCTTCCATTTTATCAGGATTTACGCCTCTGGTGCTAGTTTCCAGCCCCTGGCCTATGGAAGGCGGGCTTAGGGTAGTCACAGCCTAGGCTTCGAGGACGGGTTGTGACAGTATGGGTATGTTTGAGGTCGGTTGTATGGATAATCTATGTGTTACTATGTTGGTTACACCATAACATAGCTGTGACGGTTACATTATATGGTAGCTGCGAGGGTTAAAAATCATAAAGTAACCCTGAGGGTTACAATAAATGTATTTAATACCCAAATATACCTTTATAGTTTTATATAAGTTCTCTAATGTTTTATATAAATATCACGATTCACAATGTATGTAAATAAGAGTGATAAGTATGTATTTTTTACGAATAATTCATATGATTATAGTTTTTTAGGGAATAATTGTTTCTATCCTTCTTTTTATATCCCTCACTAATATTTTTATTCTTTTACCATGTTTTTAAATGTTTTTCAAAGGTTATATAGACTTTTAAGTGAAATAACAAAGTCATGTTAAATGTTATGATATTTTGTCAAAGAAATCATGTTGTTGTTTTGGGTTAAATTTTTTATGTTATTGAAGAAATGGATTTTGTTTTAATGAAACCCACATTGCATGCTTGTTGGTTGATATGTATGATTTTTTTCCTAACCTTCCAAAATTCTAATCCAATTAGATATTTGTTATTTTAAAAAATTAAAATCTAGTTAAAATAACTAGATTATATAATTTTTACGGTTGGGTCCTTAAAAATTTAAAGTCACATTCATACAATAGTGAACCAATTCGACATAAAATAAATTTTAAGATACTACAATGTTGAAATATCATCAACCAATGTGATTTAAATAAGCTGATGTACCATTTTTTTATTTCATATCTTTGTTTAACCCCTGATGAACACACTTTAACCATAACTGTTGTAACTACTTTTTACCTTTTTTAATTTTAATTATTAATAAAAAAAATTACCATATAAAATAATATTAATTTTGATGATTAAAAATAAATAATTTATTGTACATGATATAACTTCTCTAACTATGGGAAATTAATTTTAAAATAAGATCACAAAATGATATGAATTCTATTTTTTAGAAATATGCATTTTCAAGAATAAAAATTAGTTTACCTTCATTACATGCCATGTAAAAACTTTTATTAAAATGATACAATATTCTCTAAAATATTTATAGAATAAATTATATTAATATAATTATCAAACTATGGTTTATGTATATTATTAATATAACAAAAATTTATGAAAAAATATTTTTTAGAAAAAAAAATATATTTTATCCTTAAAATGATTTTTTATGCATTTAAAATAAATTAATTATCAATGAATTAATTTTTTACACAAGTAAAAAAATTATATTTCTAACAGTCTAAATTTATTTTTAAATATTAATAGGTAACAAATTTATATAACATACATGATATAAACAATACGTACACCCCAAATATTTTAAAATTGTTAATTACTATCATTTCTATTTACTAAGAGTATTTAATATTATTTTGGATAAATATATTTCATTTAACTACCTCATAATGTCTTAAATTTTACACTTTATAAAAATTATTCACATAAGTTTTGTGTTGCATGAAATAAAAGCCATAAAACACCTAGAATTAATTAAAGATAAAACAAAATATATGTGTTCTAAATTTAATGATATTCTAGGAGATGTTTATTGTGATTTTTGGAATAATATATGATTTAGGTTTAGAAAACATTTAGATTTTATATTTTTTTGGGTAATAATAGTTATTTTGAAAAATATTTAATTTTATTTATTTTAATTTAAGTTGAGTAATATAGATATCATAGTGTATTTAAAAATAATTTTAGTTAAAAGGATATTAATTTTATTTGGGGAATCAAAAAATATTTCTCCAATTAAGTTATATAGTGGATAATGTGTATTTTTTTTTCAAATAAATAGATATTAGAGGAGGTATAAGGACTACATTCATTAGTGAGAATAAATGTGACAAATGTGATAATGATTTTTTATTTAAACATTTGTATTGAAATATTTTGATGATTATTGAGCTTTATTAGTTTTTTTGTAAAAAACCTTATGTTCTTCTTTAGGAGAACACATGGCCAATGTTTTCTTAATTTTTAGGGTATTCATTTTAATAAACTATTTTTTGAAGTTATTTTACTTTTATTTTATATTTTTATTCTCATGTCTAGGTTTTTTCTTATGATAAAAGTTTTATTTTCATATTTCATAAGATAAAAATATAATCTCTTCTAATACATCCATATTTCACAATTTCAATGTTTAAAATGAAATGTTATATTAGTTTTAAGGATGTGGATTTAAAAAATAGATTTTTAAAATCCTAAATTCTATTTCTTCAAAAATATGTATATATTTTTTATCATCCAATCTACATTTCTCATTTTTATTAAAAATAAAATTATGGTTACATTATTTTGGATTTTGATTGAAATTATAGTTCTATGACTGCCCTTTATCACTTCGAAATTTATTTTAAAACATTTATTAATGTATTTCATCACTACCTAAAAACATGATCATTGGGAGCTACACAATAATAATATTTGGGATTTCTACAATGGTGAATCAATTGTGAGAAATAAATTTTCATAGAAGGGAGAATTGACATCTGGAGTATTTTTAATAAATTTTTTATTATATTCTAGTTATAAATTTATATTCCTATTAAATTTTTTATTTTATTAGTGATTCCATTTAAACAAATATATATATATATATAATATAACTAATTAGTCATAAATAGTATATATATTTTTATTTTGTTTTATTTTTGGAATAATATATGTTTAATTGAAGGTTAAATATTTTTTGTTTAAATTATTTTTAGTTTTATCTATATAATGAATTATTTATTATGAGATATTTTTTAAAAATTAATTATATTTTCTAGAATTTATATTTTAATTTAATATTGTTATATCCTTAACAAACCATCATTCCTAGGTCTGGAAGTAAAAAATAATATTTAGGTTTCTAGATTTGATAGTGATTAATGTGAACAAACTATAAACCTTCAAAATAAATAACATAATAACAAAATATTTATAACTTCTATATTCATGGACATTTTATTTTTATTTGTGTTAAAAAATTTAGATAAACACTCAAATAAATACGTTTATAAATAAACAGCTTGTTCATAAAAACAAAATCTATCGCCTACTATGTGATTCACATATAATAACCTTGATATGCATAACATACACAAAACCATTCATCATAACATGGTGAAATGGAAATATAAAAAGGTAAGATAAACTTCACAATAATGGTAAAAATAAGTAATAAATGTTTCTTTTCATTAGTGACCATAAGGTAAGAATATTTTTCTAATAACATAATAACTATGAGTGAACAGAAGATTAGATAATTAATTACCATAAAAACAAGGATTATTTAATAACTATTCAACAAAATACAAGAGTTATTTTTAGTCAACATTCATGAGTCAGGTTCAAATATTCTTTGAGCAAAAGATACATTAGAAACTCATCAACAAAATAGTTAAAATATGATCTTATAAAGTACAAATATAACAATAGAACCCTTAAAAACACCCTTATTGTGGGGGTAACAATAACTAGTAAATAAAAATATCCTATCATGAGTAACCTATAAACCAGATAACTCATCCATATCATAGGAATTACTGGTATTTATTAAAATCCATCATCATTATCAAATGATTTAGAGTCCAATAATAGACCCACCAATAACATATCATATAATTTACACTAATTATTTATTTCACACCCCAATGAATATTTCATAAATATTTCCCAAGTAATATTTCATGATAAAAAATTTAAATTTTACACTTTTCCCTATTATAATAGTAATTAATCTTTAATCGATTGGTTTTACCTTGGAAAAAATGGGATCCCTTAAAATATAATTAAATCAATAATAATATATCCAAATAAATAATATGTATAGTGACATTGAAAAATATACCCATGGTATAACAACCCATACATTACATGCATGGTTAATGCTTCAAAATTGAAGAATACTTATTACAACATATAACAAAACCTTGAAAGGACCATATAGGTATAGTGTCTTTAGAAATTGGGAAACATAAACAACTTGTTCATAAAGAATCTACACTATCTCCCATTTATTTCATCATATCTATAGTCCCTTATTGACATATCATACTTAATAACCTTCTTCCTGACCTTGGAAAAGAATACATACAAAAGGGTGAGCTCAAATTCTTAGTAAGGTTTAATAAAAGAAATATCAATTACATCACATTCATAAGAACATAACATTTATAAAATCTTATCCTCCAAAAGAGATCATAATTTCATAACATGGGATAAATTATGGTAGTGAAATTTAATCCCAGTAATCATAACTTAAAACATGAAACTTTTTGGCATACACCCATAATCAAAGAGAATCATTTCTTATTAGTCAAGACTCATTTCCAAGACTATCTTAGTGGACAAAGTCCATTTCTGAACCGGGTTCACTCCTCGTTTCAGTCCGGTTTCACTGAAACGGTTTAACATGTCGTTCCACCCATGTCTATCTCATGAGATATAAAATCTTTACCCAATGCATTGGAGGGAGATATAGGTCCCACCCATCTCATAATGATACCATTCTTATGTGTGACACAAAATCATAAACCATACATCATAGCATAACCGTTGTAATAAAAATGGTAACCTTAAACATCGTGACATCATAAAACAATTCATATAAGATAAAGGAATTCATAAAAATATTTCCATCACAACATAATCAAATCAATGTATTAATAGGGATAGAAACATAACCCTATATTATCTTAGATGGAAAATAATTTTGATAAAACACTTGAACTCCATTCTTGAGGAAAATATCCTTTCTACTTCAAAAACTATTTTCCGTTCTTAACATGTCATACAATTCTAAACTAAAAGAAGATGATTAAAAATAAACTTGAAAACTTGTAAAGGAATCTTATTTGAAATAATGTTTTAAAAATCCATTCATGTCGTATAAGTTAAAAAAACATTCTTCTCGGACTTTTGTCGGAAAAGTAAAAAAGTACCTTGTACGAAAATCTACAAAAGCTTCCTTTCATATCTTTTACTAAAAACTCACCAAAGGGTAAAATTGGATTTAATCAATTGTATGTGGATGGAAATAATATTAAATATTGATGTAACATGGATGTGAATGATAAAATACATCCCAATAAATTCCAAAGTATAAACAATCTCAAATAAAAATGAGATTCTGCTATTTCACTTACCGTAGGTCCGATTTGCTTCGTAAGTGTCCGAACCTCCTGTATAATGATTTAAATAATGTTATTGACTTATTCCAGAATCATATTTATTGTTATGATATCATATATGGTCATATTCTTAGCTTCTTATTAATAATATTTCATTATTACTTGTTATTCGAGTGTTTATTACTTTTTGTTCTTATGTGTATTTTGATGAATAAATTCTTATTTTTCTCTTTATGTTATAGATACCTCATTTCCAGAATGGTATTAGTGTACTATATGTCATATTTATTCATTAAATTCATTTATATAATCTTTATGAAATGAAGATCATGTAGAACAAGTCGCATCACATCGTGGAGATGGTATTCCATACGTACGTACGAGCGATGATATCGTTCCCATGATCGAGGAATTGTATTGGAGTGTATGTATACTATTTAATAATCAATATCACTTTTCAATAATAATATATAGTTATTATTTACACCATTATACCCATCCAAGTATGGTGGTGGGGGAAAATAGATTACACCACGGCGTGGAGATGGTATTCCGTACGTACGCACGCGCGGTGATTTCATTTTCCGTAGGATGGATAGATGGTGAAATAGAGTTCGTTCATACTTATAATATCATATCAGTATATGAGTGATACTGATGTTATTACTTAATAATGAAACAACTAATGAATAAGAAGTGGAAGAAGAAATAAAGACGAAAGAATCGGTAACGGACATTACCTCTTCTTTGAAGCGCCTCTTTGAGATCTCCTCTTAGGGCACTACAATTGGTCTTTGAAGAAGACCAGTGCCTCTAGGATGTATCAAGGGAAGTGTGGAATTAAAATTGGCAGGTATTGGCCAAGCTTGAAGGCTAAAATTGGTGTGAGGAGGAGAAAGAGGAGGTTCCCTTTTATATGGGAGGAGAGGGGCACCTTTGGAAATATAAGAAATATTAATTTATATTAAATACCAACCCCACATAAAAACGTCAAAATGACTCATATCCGAATATTATATGATATAGGGTTGTAATATCATCAAAAAATAAAATTTATACATGTTATAAATTTATTTTAAACATTATTTACTTGATTTATCCTTATTTATCAATTTAATTTTATTTGTGGTAAAAAAATTCTAAATTTTAAATTATTATAAATAATTACATATGTGTTGTAAATTTTATATAATTTGACACTTTATTAAATTTTAGACCATATAGATTTTTATTTATAATTTTTAAATATTTTTTTAATTTTTAAACAATTTTATAATATGTTATTTTTATAAAATAACAATAGTGTCAATTTTGGAACTACTCATTTATTTGAATTTAAATAAAATATATACAGAATATATGTTCAAAATAAAAGCTTCACTAGATTCATAAAATGACATATGTATCTAAAAAATTAGTGGAGAACATTAAATAGTTCATATAATATTTATTTTAATATTTTTAGAACCATTTATTTGATATTTTAATTAATAAATTAATTTCAACATCACTATTGTGTCATAATTAATGATAATCATCTAATCCCTAAAAATACTAAATAAATTCCTATGATGTAGATAATTGTATTATCATTCGTGAGACTATTCATTTTAGAAGATTCATTATGTTTATCAAAAAATTAAAATTATTATACTTATAAGATTAAAGAAAGTGACTGTCACATTCTTTGGTTTTAAAAATAATTAAATTATTTTCATGAATAAAAGTCTATTAAATGAATATAATCCGACCCTTAGGTGATATGGGTCGACTTTTAGTCATCCAATAAGATTTTTGCTGGTGTTAGGGTAATTTTATAATCTTATAGTTAACCTTAATTACCCAATTTACCTTTAAGTATGGTAAAAAAATTTACTGTAGTTACTATTCATAATGCGCAAATTTAAAAAGTACCCTATTTACATAATCTGCACCCACTGATTCCGAATATGGAATCCATTTTTCAAAATTCGAAACATAAAAGTTGCAGAAATTAATTTAAAATAAATCTCGTTGGAAAGAAAACGGGTTTTAGAAGTTAAAACATTGCCAAAGATTGAAATGTTTTTACCTATGAATTCAATATGAAATTAATGATAATGACATACATTTTATTAAATTGTAAAAATATTATCTATTTATACATTAAAACCATTCAATACTATAATTTATCCATATAAATTATCATGATGAAAAAAGTTGTTTTTAATTAAAAATTAGCGTATTTTTACTATTCATCAAAATATAAAAGTTATCAGAAAAATATCAAAAATTTATCCAAAGTAAATTTTTATACCCTGATTCAAAAGAAGAATTTTATTTTTGTTAAATTGAACATATAAATATGTCAAATACTAAATTTAATGTGGGTGCGCCATCAAAAAGCCACAAAACTGCATTTTTTTAAAAATACTTCTTTTATCTAAAAAACTAATTTTGCTTTCATACCTCATTCTAGAAAAAGTATAAGTTAGATTAAAATGTTATAAAATTCAAAATTCAGTTAATACTATTCATAACGGCTAGTTTTAATAATATTTTAATAGCATATCGTTGTTTAGTGTGACTCAGTATTGTGTACGATGCAAGCTATGGAGGAAGGCCGCGGTTGCATGTAAAGTAAGCCAAGCTAGTGTTGTGTATAGTGAAAGAATCCATTGATGATTTATATAAAAACAAAATATTTCTCATAAAAGTCTCGGGTGTTACACATGGTATAATAAGTAACCTAAATTTGTTTTTTAATAATATAATTTAAAAAATTCATTAAAAATAATTAAGAAAATATCCTTTACACTTTGAATGTCACTTTTTTAAAAAAAATTAATAAATTATGGAAACAAATTTATTTGAAAATAGCCATTGAATATTTTAATATATGATTAATTAATAATAATGTTCATTATGGTTGGAAAATCCATTCATGTCATAAATGTTAAAAATAATCATTCTTGTCAAACATTTATAAAGAGAGTCAGGAGTTACCCATGAGAGAAAAATTATGAAATTTTCATTTACAACCATTTTAAGGAATGTGTATGAATAAATAACATATCATAGGAATCAAATTATGTTTATAATAACCATGTTTTAAATTAATTTTGAAAATAATATATGAAATAGAAATATTCCCAATCTAAAAGAATATACAAGATTAATATAACATTCACACAAAGTTCTTGATCTTTTTTAATCAATAAATTGGGAAGTAGATTGAAAACATGTAAAAAATAATAACTATATGAGATCAAAAAATATATGGTTCATTAAAATATGAGTATATGATACATCTCAAGTAAACTTTCAAAATATTATATCCATAAATATGATGATATTGTATGAGAAATTGTTTTATCGATTTATTAACATTGAGATCATATGCACTTTAAGGAAAGGAATTAAAATAAACATTAAATATCAAAATTATATGGACATACCTTATATAATATCTCATGGAGAATTATATTAATATCAATTAATTATATAGGATCAAAATATAAACATAATCTCTAAAATGGATAATTTTAGATGAATATCCCTAGAAAGGATTATACCATTCAATTTTTAAGTAATCCATGATATGTTATGAGTTACTAATTTAAATAAAAAAATATAATGTAAAACATTATAAAAAATTTTAATTTCACACATAATATAGGTATAATTAATCAATGAATAAGTTATATAACCCAATGATTGAAATTGAGTTATGAAACCACATACAATAGTATAACATTCTTGTTAAGTCACTATAGGGGACACAACCCTATCATCTAAGAGATGGTGTCTTACAATATTAAACTATCATAGATTAAATGAATTCTATCACAACAGACTAAATTGTTTTTATTCTTACTATACCAGACACATACTTGAGTGTTACATTATATTTGAATACAGTAAATAAAAAATAACCCTTTTTTGAATATATCATTATTACCTCTTTCATAACCATGCATATCAGTTATAGTAAACATAACGTATTATTGATAACGAAAATAAATTAAGGTTGAGATCAAATTCATATTAATGGTTTTGTAAAGAGGAATATATTATTAACCAATACGAATAATTAATATGTAATGGTAAATAACTAAACATGCATCCCATTTAAATAACATTACTATTATGGTAAGATAATGCAGAATCAATTTGGTAATGTAAATAACACAGATTTAATGACTTTTAATTAATAAGTTAATAATTAATAGAAATAATAGATTATAACATAGTGATACTCTTGGGGATAATAATAACTGAATTATAAATAAAGGAAATTATTAATAATTAGATATTATTTTCCCCCCAAACATGATACCTTTAACATTATGATTGTTACTCAAGATTATTTAATTAATTATAGGATAAAACCCATCTAATTTTTTCATAACCATTCAAAAAATACTTATTTTCAATATCCAACCTTGAGATAGTTTAAAATTTTATGGTTAAAAATGTGAATTATTTGAGGCCAACTAATTTTTTCTCATGAAAATACTGATGCTTTTATGGGATTCCATTAACCAGTCCCCAAATTGTTTTATTCCTATCACAGTAATTCCTCATATATCTAATAATAGAATTAATTTATAAAAAATGTGCCATATCAAATCTCTCTATTGACTAAAGATATGGATTTATCAATATTTCCCAATTTTATTGCATAACTATCAAATTAAACATAATATGTAAAAATGGAATATAGTTTTGGAAATGATCATAACCCTGATAAATAATATAGATAGATAAGATAAATTTATTTTCTTAGGATCATATTAATTTGAATATTTAAATGGTAATTTTATGATAACAAAAATAAATAAATAGATGAATGTCAATACTATCCTAGGTCAAAATAATTATAAACCATGCGGAGGAAAAATAAAGATGGTATCAACATTTACCCATTGGAGTAAGAATAAATGGTTTTTATAATTTATTAATGGAAATAACATAAAAATATCTTTAAAATATTATTTATTAAAATATTAATTTTTATTTTCAAAATCATTTTGAAGAATATTTTCTATGAAAATTATTTAAAAAAATGCAATTTAAGTTAGCCTTGTAATATTGAAGGGGATGATTCAAAAAAAAATTGCAGTCATGATGGTTGTTAATTCCTAAAATTTCTTATAATTTAAAAATAAAATTATTTTTTTATTTTAAAAAGGTTAGTAATGTGTCTTGTTTAGAAAACATCAATAATTTTCCTTCAACAATTCGTGTAAAAGAGAAATGAACATTTTTTTAGAAATTGGCATTATATTACTTTGAAAATTATATTTAAAGAGTAAAAACTTCTAAAAATTATTCAATAAACTATTCTGAAAAAATTCATACATTTTTAGTAATATTTTATGAAATTATAATTTTGGAAGAAAACATATTTTCGATAGAAACCTGCAGTTGTCTGCTACCCCAACCGACACATCTTTGATCCAAAGGTGGGCCTCATTGTGGTGGTGATTGAATGATATCATATATTTATCCTCCACATATAGCCTCTCCTTCTCCTAATCCACCACGACCTCCATAGGGACTACCCTATCCCCATTTGGGAGATCCCAAGTCACCAGGTTGTCTCTACGGTGGTAGTCCATCAACTATATGATAAGGCTGCTCAGCACATTTTGATAGGTAGTCACATTCCTTGTGACCTCGACCATCATAAGTAAAGAATCATACCTTCCTAGGATGCTCTAGACCTATGTGGAGTCTTGGACCCATACAACCTTGTGCATGAGCCTGCTCGTAGATTGTTCTCCAATACGGAGATCTCTGGTGTCTGACAAATGTTGTAGAAGACATAGAACTATTGTGATCACTATCATAGACAACAACCTAGCTTCTATTTGACATAAAGCAATCAGTGACTAGTGCTAGCTCTAGTATCCCTTCATTGGTGGGGAGGAAAAAGGGAACTATAGTAACATGGATCTGTCTACAGAGTCCCTTCTCAAACATATGTGCCCAGATGTAGTCATAATGTATCATGTCAAGAGAGTAGCACATAATTTCAATGAACCTTGTTCTATACTCAGCCACCATCATCCCTCACGACTAAATCACTATAAGATCCTATCTCCAAACTGAAATTAAGTAGGAGGTGTAGTACTCATCAAAGAACAGATGTTGGACGTCTTTCTATGAGAGTGTCGAATCATTGTGCATCTATGTAATTAGTCTTCACCTACACCCAAAAAATCCATGGAAAAGGCTAGCTACCAAGGCCATTATATGATCCATTGATGTCTGTACATGTCTAAAGATGTGGAAAACAACTCTAGATAGTCCTCTACTACTTGAGGATATGGATCATCATGGAACATCAACGGTCTCTAACACTAGAAATTGTAGAGTGCACATAGCTTGTACACATCCTCAACACGTTCAGTTAGAACTAACTACTAGTTGACTGGTCTAAGTGTTTCTACCTATCCACCTGGGGGTAGGGGCTCACGTGATGGACCCTAAACCAAGGCCTCATCGGCCATAGGGTCGTCTTTTGAACCAAAGCTAATATTCTAACTTGCATTCATCACGAACACATCCTGAAATTTATCAAGGTGTACCGTGGTTAGATGAGAATATATATATATATATTCAAAATAATAGAGAGTAGACTCAACTAGTATAGTTAAGGAAAAAACATATATGGTTAGTTGATGATTTAATCCCTATAATAAATTTCTTAGCATTCCGAGTTGTCAAATAGGTAGTCAAGGTCTTGGTGAATAGCTACATCAGCTAACACACTATCACTAGATTCCCTGGTCTAAGAGCTGCAATCAAGACACTTTGACATTGTTTCTAAAAACACATGAAATACACTTTATGTGGATATATTGAAGTAACGTTCGGAGGAATGGTCTTTATCTGATACTAATCTATCATGACCCAACCTATGCTGGGGCTCGAGCCACAACTACCCAATGTCGGCATCCATAGGCCAGAGGGTGGAGACAAGCACCGAAGGCACAACTATACTTAGGGTGGCCTTTTCCTATGTAATTATATGCACACAAACATCCAACATAATGAATGATTATAGAGGGCATGAAATAAAATACTAGAAAACCCTATAAAGTAAACCAAACATGAATAGACTTCTAGATGGTATAGATTTAGTATACACTGAAATGAAAAAGGGATTCGTACACATCCAACTAGAAATGTGTCCCAATATGAAAAAAATAAAAATGAGTAAAACACTGGGAGATCCAAAATCATATATTGTGAGAAACGACCACTATACTTAGTCTAATCACCATGTATCCATAAGCTTCAATAAAGTCATGATCGACATGTTCATCATCTGCAAAAGACATGACATTTGTTGAAAGAAGCCCATGATGGGGTGAGTATATAAATACCCAGTAGAACACCATGAAAAGAGTGAAGGGGGAGAAGTTAGAGATACAATTGAACAGGCAAGTTGGAGATAGAACAAGGTATAGTTAAAGAGAACAACTCAACCAAAAAAGAGATTTAATGAAAACTAATCCAAACAGAAGGATCTCGAAATGGTGCGAAGATGAACTTATTTTCAAGTAGTCACTAACTATAACAAAAGATTATACTCATCCAACCCTGATAATCAAGACATGAAAACAACATGGAATACCTCTCACATATTCACCTCTTTCAGAAAGAGAGTAACCAAACCCCAATGAGTGAGTATCGAGGAAATATATATATATATATATACACTCACTTAATGAATCCCAAATGAGAGAGAAAAGGGATAGCCATCTTATAGTTCATCCTAAGATGAAGAGTAGAAAACAATTCCAACAGAAGTCTTTCAACGATTCCCATTATCTCATGCATCTCACATGAAAACACAAATCTTAGGTACTCAATCACTGCACATTGATACTATCCACTTTGGGTGGAGCTAACTCACCAGTATGATTTTGGGTCGTCTCACAAGAATGGGTCTCGAGGGGGGGTCTCTCATCCTTATGAGACTAAATATATTTTAAACCATGTAATGTTACCATATTAAACAATTAAGGGGCCTCAAATTCTATTTAAGTATCTCATACCATAGAATAAGAGGAGGTTTCTACTCTGACATCCACTATGGACCTCAACCACCCAGCCCAGTTGAAGGGTTACAATCAAAAATGTCATCGGGGAATGCCAATGCCTTACTAAAGGGTAAGCCCAATGATTCATTGGGGAAATCCATTGATCATTTATGTTGAATCATTAAGATAATAATATTTCATTGGGGAATTCCACTGTCTATCCCTATTATATGGTAAGCCCATAACTATCATTGGGGAATGCCACTGCCCAACCCTACTAGAGGGTTAGCCCAAAATATTGAGAAACTCCAATTCTGAATCCAATAAGAGGGTCATTCCAATAGATCATTACAAAAATAAACATTCTTGTCCTACTTGTGGGTAAGCCTGGTACTATCTTCGAGGAACTCCACTACCCATCTCTGTTAGAGGGTTATGCCTGGGGTTCTCTGGTGATTCTATATGATTGCTTCCATCATTTGGTTTTGGATCAACATGTGAAATCCTCGAAAATTTCACATCGTATGTTGAATTACTCTTTCAAGGTATCTATGACTGTCTATGAAGAAAAAAACTCAGGATAGGCTAATCATAGGAAAAAAATCCATGTTCAAACAAAGAAGATACATATGATTGAATTTCACTCAAAATAGCTCGTGAAAAACAAAATGTGTAAGGGGTCCCACACGATCTGTGGTCTCAATCCACAACTTGGTTTCATCCCAATCTAGAACACGACTCCACCAGATGTTTTAGAAAAAACCTAGTAGATGGGCTAAAATCCATTTCCTGAATTACAATGATAGGGGGTGTGTCCTAAGGTCATGTCCATGTACTCGAGCCTCATGTCAGTGTACTCTGGTACGTGGTATGTTGGTCCACATGAGATTTTGCCCAGTTTTCCAAATCATTTCCATGTTCTCTTACACTTATTTTTTATCTATGTGACCAATCACATGTGTTTTCTAACTAGTGAAGGTAACAATAATTGGTGGAGGAGAACTCCATTCATGGCATCCTTAACATTCTCTAAACCAAGCCTCCACCATGGAAAGGGGCTACATTCCATGTGTTCTTAGTTTTACACGGCATGTAGTAATTTTTTTTTCAAAAACATGATATTTGTAGATCTGGAATATGTACATTGAATTTTGTCAAATAAACTTAGATTCAGCCCTGATTCATCCTGGAAATAACAGATCTAGCCATGATTCATTTTTTTTCTTGTTATTGTTCTTTGGGAATTGCTTCCATTAGAGATTTGGTGAACCGTCGTACATTCCAAATTCCATTGCATCTATGTTCCTTAATATTAGGGTGATTTAACACTGGATCAGTCATCCTTGTCTGATAACAGCTCCAGATCTATGATACGCTCGAAAATCCATTTATGTTTCATCAATCAAATGCATCTTGGAGTTCCCAATTGATCTCAAATCACTTGAAAATCATCGAACCAGGACCTCAAGTATCCAACCACTGAATAATTCATATAGAAAAATGAAATATAAGAACTAAAAAAGGTTTATATGTTTTCTACCAATCATTCTTTGATGATGAAAAATAATGGGCACCGAGTTTAGAACATTTATTTAATGTTATTGATACAAGTAAAATTCCATTTCTTAGGGGAATGAAATGTTTTTAATTGGAACATATCTAAGAAAAATGATGGATGTAATCAAATATTTTATTATAAAGGTGTAAAAATTGAAATGATTACTACTGAGTGTATTTGGGATTAATCACTAGTGAAGAAAATGCTCGACAAATGATCTGAAAAAGCTAATTTATTCATTATGATTCGATTCAACTGGATACAGTGGATCATCATCATTCGCCAAAGGGAGAAGGTAAGAAGAGACTCATGAGTGAATAGTGAATTTTGAGCCATCCCAGGCTAAAGAGACATATCATCACATTTATAACTGTTTAGTTTTAGGTTATATGGAATAATTAATTATTTTAATAATTAAATAAAACCACTTAATGCACCACCAATGAGAGAGGAGTCTGAAATTCTTGTTCCAACTCATTTTATGTCGTAACAAGGTTAAAAAGCCCATTTTATACCCAACCACTGTACCAGATTTCATATTTGATCAACCTTTTAAGATTATTCATGTTTTATTTAATAAACCATGTGCACGCAATACAAAATATATTTAATAGTTTTATAAAATTTATTATGGGTGCACCGGGTCCTGGAAATATTATGTTATCTCAGTGCCTATTTTGGAAATATATTTAGAAACATTTCAATGTCTTACATGGATAAAAATAATTCTATAAGAAATTTAAAAGAAAACTCTAAAACCATGGATAAAATAATATGATATTTCTTTCATTCTTGAATAGTGGAAGAAAACATTGTGAAAATTATCATAATGTGGATAACTATTTTTTCATTCGGTTAAGGAATTTCATTGACAAATTTATTATCAATGAGAATGGATGATGTTAGATAAAAAGGAAAATAAAGATATACATGCATAAAATACTCTATCCACACTCTAATCTTTCTTAAATAAGGTGTATGGGAACTATAATAATCATTCCCCATATATTAATGTTAGTGATAAGGATTAGCATCTGCACCCTCTTAAGAAAATGAGAGAGGATAAATAACATGCAATTTTATTTTTGATGAGAGACAAGATAACATCATGGGGAAATATACATGTACCATGCATTATATAATGGATAATATCATATTTGAATCCATAATTACCCATTCATTAGTATCTGATGATTTTTATAATGGTATTGACATACAGCCAAAAAAATAGATATAGAATTAGCAATGAAAACCTTTAATTGTATGATTATAAAATCTCATGTATATGATTTCTCTTTTATTAAGGTTTTTTGGAATACACATCCTTATAATCCTATCATTCATCCTCTAGTTTAGTATGATGTTATAATAGAAATGCATTGGCTTTCTCTACATAAATCCCACATCAATTTTTATGGAAGGCAATTCATGTTTGATATTCCATACTAACATATGATCATCTACAAATGTGATGATAAGTATGAATATTATATGGAGATCACATCCCTTGTGTGGGTCATGATTCTCATTCTGAAATGGTGTTTATCTCATATGGTTGTGGAGAAACATTAGATCAATGATATTCATATTTTTTGGTAAATTTTCAATGTATTTAAGGAAAAGTTTTATAGTCTTTCACTGAATCGTGGTGTTGATTATTCTATAGTACTCATTCCATAGGCCACAACAAATTCAAAGGCTCCATATAGAATTTACCGAATTGAGTTATAGGAATTGAAGAAGAAAATCTCAGAGATCCATGATAAGGGATTCAACCGGACATGTCTATCAACTTGTGGGGCACCTATTCATTATTTAAAACCAGGTGTATAACAACACATACTTTACATGCATAGTTAATACTTCAAAATTGAAGCATACTTATTACAACATATAACAAAACCATTAAAGGACCGTATATGTATAGTGTCTTTAGAAACTGGGAAACATAAACAACTGGTTCTTAAAGCATCTACACTGTCTCCCATTTATTTCATCATATCTATAGTCCATTTTTGGCATATCTTACTTAATACCCTTATTCCTGACCTGGGAAAAGAAAACATACAAAAGGGTGATCTCAAATTCTCAGTAAGGGTAAACAAATGAAATATCAATTATATCACATTCATAAAACATAATATATATAAAATCTTATCCTACAAAAGAGATCATAATTTCATAACATGGGACAAATCATGGTAGTGAAATGAAATCCTAATAATCATAACTTAAGACATGAAACTTTGTGGCATACACACATAATCATAGATAATCATTTCTTCTTAGTCAAGACTCATTGCCAATACTATCTTAGTGGGCAAAGTCCATTTCTAAACTGAGTTCACTCATCGTTTCAGTCCCGTTTCACTAAACCAGTTTAACCTTCCGTTCCAGCCATGTCTATCTCATGAGATATAAAATCTTTACCCAATGCATTGGAGGTAGATTTAGGTCCCACCCATCTCATAATTATTCCATTCTTATGTGTGCCACAAAATCATAAACCATACATCATAGCATCACCCATGTAATAAAAATGGGAATCTAAAACATCGTGACATCCTAAAACAATTCATATAAGATAATGGAATTCATAAAAATATTTCCTTCACAACATAATCAAATCAATGTAACAATATGGATAGAAACAGAACCCAATATTATCATAGATGGAAAATAATTTTGATAAAACACTTGAACTCCATTCTTGATGAAAAAATCCTTTCTACTTAAAAAACACTTTTCCTTTCTTAACATGTCATACAATTTTAAACTAAAATAATTTGATTAAAAATAAAATTGAAAACTTGTAAAGGAATCTTAATGGAAATAATTTTTTAAAAATCCATTCATTCCGTATAATTTAAAAAAACATTCTTCTCGGAGTTTTGTCGGAAAAGTCAAAAAGTACCTCGTATGAAAAACGACAAATGATACCTTTCATATATTTTACTAAAAAATCACCGAAGGGTAAAATTGGATTTAAAAAATTGTAGGTGGATGGAAATAATATTACATATTGAGGAAACATGGATGTGGATGATAAAATACACCCTAGTAAATTCCAAAGTATAAACAATCTCGGATAAAAATGAGATTGTGATATTTCCCTTACCTTAGGTCCGAATTGCTTCGTAAGTATCCAAACCTCCTGTATAATGATTTAAATAATGTTATTGACTTATTACAGAATCATACATATTTTTATGATATCATATATGGTCATATTCTTAGCTTCTTATTAGTACTATTTCATTATTACTTGTTATTCGGGTGTTTATTACTTTTTGTTCTTATGCATGTTTTGTCGAATAAATTCTTATTCTTCTCTTTAGGTTATAGATACCTCATTTCCAGAATAGAATTAGTGTACTATATGTCATATTTATTAATTCAATTCATTTATATAATCATTATGAAATGAAGATCATGTATAACGAGTCACATCACATCGTGGAGACAATATTCCATACGTACGAACAAGCGATGATATCGTTCCCATGATAATTGAATTGTATTGGAGTGTATGTATACTATTTCAGAATAAATATAACTTTAAAATAATCATATATAGTTATTATTTACACCATTATACCAATCCATGTAAGGTGGTGGGGGAGAATAGATTACACCACGGCGTGGAGATAGTATTCTGTACGTACGCACGCGCGGTGATTTCATTTTCCGTAGGATGGATTGATGGTGAAATAGGGTTGTTTCATACTTATAATAAAATATTATTATATTAGTGATACTGATGTTATTACTTCATAATTAAACAACTAATGAAGAATAAGTGGAAGAGGAAATAAAGATGAAAGAATCGGTAACGGGCATTACCTCTTCTTTGAAGGGCCTCTTTGAGATCTCCTCGTAGGGCACTAAAATTGGTCTTTGAAGAAGACCAGGGCCTCTAAGATGTTTCTATGGAAGTTGGGAAGTTAAATGGGAAGGTATTGGACGATCTTGATTGCTCAAATTGGGGTGAGGAGGAGAGGGAGGAGGTTCTCTTTTATAAGGGAGGAGAGGGGCACCTTTGGAAATATAAGAAATATTAATTTATATTAAATCCCAAACCCACTTAAAAACTTCCAAAATGACTCATATCCAAAGCTTAGATGAGATAGGGTTGTAACCGCATCAACCAATAAAATTTAGACATGTTATTATTTTATTTTATTCATTATCAACTTGATTTATCCTTATTTATCAATTTAATTTTATTTGTGGTAATAATACTCTAAATTTTAAATTATTATAAATAATTACATATGTGTTGTGAATTTTACATAATTTGACACTTTATGACATTTAAGACCATATAAATTTTAATTTATAATTTTTAAATATTTTTGTGATTTTTAAACAATTTTATAATATGTTATTTTTATAAAATTACAATAGTTTCAATTTTGACACTATTAATTTATTTGAATTTAAATAAAATATATACAGAAGATATGTTCAAACTAAAAGTTCTAATAGATTCCTCACATGTTATATGTATCTAGAAAATTGGTGTAGAACATTAAATAGTTCATATAATATTTATTTTAATATTTTTAAAACCATTTATTGGATATTTTAATTAATAAAATAATTTTAACATCACTATTGTGTCATACTTAATAATACTTATCTAATCCCTAAAAATCATAAATAAATTCCTATGATGTAGATAATTGTATTAGCTTTCCAGAGACTATTCATGTTCGATGTTTCATTAAGTTTATCACCAAATTAAAATTATTATACTTATAAGATTTAAGAAAGTGACATGTTGTCACATTCTTTGGTTTTAATCATAATTAAATTATTTTCATGGAAAAAAGTCTATTAAATGAATATAATCCGACCCTTAGGTGATATGAGTCTACTTTTAGTCATCCAATAAGATTTTGGCAGGTGTTAAGGTTATTTTATAATCTTATAATTACCCTTAATTACCCGATTTACCTTTAACTATGGTAAATAAAATTTACTGTAGTTACTATTCATAATGCCCAAAAATAAAAATTAGCCTATTAACATAATTTGGACCCACTGATTCCTAATATGGAATCCATGTTTCAAAATTCAAAACATATAATTTGAAATAATTAATTTAAAATAAATCCCATTGTTAAGAAAATGAGTTTTAGAAGTTAAAACATTGCTAAAGATTGAAATGTTTTTACCTATGAATTCAATGGAAATTAATACTAATGACATACATTATATTAAATGGTAAACATAAAATCTATTTATACTTAAAAACCATTCAATATTATAATTTATCCATTTAAATTATCTTGATGAAAACAGTTTTTTTTAATTAAAAATTAGCGTATTTTTACTATTCATCAAAATATAAAAGTTATTAGAAAAATATCAAAAATTTATCCAAAGTAAATTTTTATACCCTGATTCAAAAGAAGAATTGTATTTTGTCAAATTAAACTTATGAACTTGTCAAAGACTATATTTAATGTGGGTGCACCATCCAAAGGTGGCAAAACTGCATTTTTTAAAAAATACTTCTTTTATCTAAAAAAACTAATTTTGCTTTCATAACTCATTCTAGAAAATGTATAAGTTGAATTAAAATGTTATAAAATTACAAATTCTGTTAATACAATTCATAACAGCTAGTTTTAATAATATTTTAATAGTATATCGTTGTTTAGTGAGACTCGGTATTGCGTACGAGACAAGCTATCGAGAAAGGTCGCGATTGCGTGTAAAGAAAGCCAAGATAGTGTTGTGTGTAGTGAAAGATTCCATAGATGGTTTATATAAAAACAAAATATTTCTCATAAAAGTCTTGGGTGTTATATTCTACCCCACTTAAAATGAATTTCGCCCTTTGAAATTCGTCACTTTGTAACAAACAAATGAGGATACCTCTCCCTCATCATATCCTCAAGCTCCCATGTAGCTTCTTCTAATTGGTGGTTCCTCCATAAAACATTCACCAAGCGACTGGTCTTGTTCCGTAGGACTTTTTCTCTATGATCTACGAATCTCTGTCGGTTGTTCTCCATATAAATTATCTTGTTCCATAGGTACAACTTCTGAGCTGAGTACATGTAAAGGATCAGGTATGTACTTTCTCAGGAGAGATACATGGAACACATCGTGAACTTGAGAGAGATTCGGTGGAAGCACCAATCGGTAAGCTACATTCCCAACACGTTCCAGAATTTCAAATGGACCAATATATCTAGGGCTCAACTTTCCCTACTTTCCAAATATCATGACCCTCTTACAGGGTGATATTCATAAGAACACTTTATCACCCACTTCAAACATTAGGTCTTTTCTACGGTTGTCATCATAACTTTTCTGTCGACTCTGAGATGCTCTTATGTGTTGTTGAATAGATCTCACCTTTTCTGCCATTTCATCAATGAGATCAGGTCCTAATAGATTTCTTTCTATAACTTCATCCCAGCATGTTGGAGTCCTGCTTTTTATTTCCATAGACAGCTTCATAAGGAGCCATCTGAATAATGGAGTGAAAGCTATTATTATAAGAAAATCCCACCAAAGGTAGGTGTTGATCCCAACCACCTTTGAAATCTATAGACAAGCTCTCAACATATCTTATAGAGTTTGAATTGTTCTCTCAGACTGACCATCTGTCTGAGGATGATTAGCAGTGTTGAAACTCAACTCTATATCCAGAGTATGATGAAGACTTCTCCAGAAAATTGAGGTAAACCTCAGATACCGATCAGATATAATAGAAAGTGGAAGTCCATGCAATCTTACCACTTCCTTTACATATATCTTGGCAAGCTGATCTAGAGAAAAATCATCTCTAAAAGCAATGAAGTGTGGAGACTTTGTAAGATGATCAACTATGACCCAGATAGACTTATTGCCTTTGGATGTTTTAGGAAGTCCGGTGACAAATTCCATAGTGATGTTTTCCCATTTCCATTCAGGTATGGGTAATGGTTGTAACATCCCCTTAGACATTTGTCTCTCAGCTTTAACTTTCTGACAAACCAAGCATCAAGAGACATATTCAGCCACATCTCTTTTCATGCCATCCCACCAGACGTACTCTTTAAGATCCCTATACATCTTCATGCTTCCTGGATGAATAAAGAAAGAAGAAATATGAGCCTCATCCAGCAGCTCCTTCTTTAATTCTGGGATGGGAGGAACAAAAAATTGATTCCTAAACTTTATTATCCCATCACAATCAAGGTTGAATTCGGGTACATTTCTCACCTTCTTTTGTAACTCTACATCTTCTTTCTGTGCCTCTTTAATCTTCACATGTATAGATGGTTGAAAATTCATTTGAGAAAGATATGATTTTCCCCTTCCATTATAATTCCAAGATCCATCCTTTGTAAATCCATAAATATTGGATCTTTTGTGATCCTCATCATGGATAAGCTATCATGGTCTTGTATACTTAGTGCAACTGCCACTTTGTTTGCTTTCCCAGGGTGGTAATGAATTGAGCAGTCGTAATCCTTAATCAGCTCCAACCATCTTCTTTGGCGCATATTCATCTCTTTTTGTGTGAGAATATACATTAAATTTTTATGATCAGTATAAATATTACAACTTTCACCATAAAGATAATTCCTCCAAATAATTAATGCAAAGATTACCGCAGCTAACTCCAAATCATGAGTTGGGTAATTTTGCTCATGGATTTTCAACTATCGTGAGGCATAAGCTATCACCATATCATTTTGCATGAGAACACATACTAGTAACTTCTCAGATGCATCACTGTAGATCACAAACCTTTCTCCACTACAAGTTAGCGTGAGCACATGTGCACTGGATAACCTTATTTTTTGCTCTTTGAAATTGTCTTCACATTCCTCCATCCAAACAAACTTAACTCCTTTTCGAGTCAACTTGGTGAGTGTATTAGATAATCGTGAAAATTCATTCACAAAACATCGATAATATCCATCCAAACCAAGAAAACTTCGGATCTCGGTTACTGTTATTGGTCTCGACCATCTATTGATAAGCTCTATTTCTTTCTGGATCCACAGATATCCCCTCTTTTGAGATTATGTGACCTAAAAATGAAACTTTTTGAAGCCAAAATTCACACTTGGTAAATTTGGTATAAATATTCTCCTTTCTTAGGGTCTTTAATACAATTCTCAAGTGATCTTCATGTTCTTCCTAGATCATTGAATAGAAAATAATATCATCTATAAAGACTACCACAAACTAATCAAGATAGTCTCTAAAGACTCTATTCATCAGATCCATGAAGATAGCAGGGGCATTTGTAAGAACAAATGTCATCACTATAAATTCATAGTGTCCATACCTTGTACAGAAAGCCGTCTTTGGTATATCCTCCCTTTTGTCCCCTAATTGATGATACCCTGAACGAAGAACATTCTTGGAAAAGTATTGAGCTCCGCGTAGTTGGTCAAATAGGTCATCAATGCATGGGAGCAAATATTTGTTCTTGATAGTGATCTTGTTAAGTTCTCGATAATCAATGAAAAGTCTCATTGATCCATATTTCTTCTTAACA
Organism: Viscum album; assembly: GCA_963277665.1. Taxonomy (NCBI): domain Eukaryota; kingdom Viridiplantae; phylum Streptophyta; class Magnoliopsida; order Santalales; family Viscaceae; genus Viscum; species Viscum album. The sequence goes on along the minus strand of OY728130.1, from coordinate 2,013,253,318 downwards.
AAAAGAATAGGTTCTCCCCAAGGTGATGCACTAGGGCATATGAATCCTTTATCAAGATTCTCTTGGAGTTTCTCTACAATTCCTACAACTCAATTGGGGCCATTCTATAAGGTGTCTTTGAAATAGGTAAAGCACCTGGTACGAGTTCTATTGAAAACTCAACATCACGATTTGGTGGAAGACCTGGAAATTCCTCCGGAAAGACATCATCAAATTCTCGTACAATTGGAATATTATTAATCGTGAGTTTCTCTCCAACAATTTTAGATAAATAACCTTCATTTAGTGGAATCAAGACCCATAATATGGATGAAATTTCCACAGGATGGTTATGTTCATCCTTGCATCGATAGATGATCATAGATTTATCTGGAATATGAAATGTGACTTCCCTTCTTCGGCAATTGATATGAGCTCCATATAGAGAAAGACAATCCATGCAAAGAATCAAATCAAATTCCAATATAGTAAGGATCACAAGATTTAAAGGAAGCATTTTCCCACAAACTTTAATCATAGAATAATTGTAAACTTTTAATGCGAATGTTGTGCCATTTGGAGTTGTCAGAGCCAACTCAACATCTAATTGTTGAGGTAATACGGTGATGCCCTTAGAAAATTATTCAGAAATAAAAGTGTGGGTGGATCCAGAATCAAATAAAACATTTTCTACTTTAGAGTGGATGGTAAGTGTACCTCTCACCACTTCATTGTCGTACTCTACATCACCGATAGTAATTGCATGTGACTTTCTTTTGTCTTTAGCCTTATGATTTTGTTGACGTCGATCATCATCATCAACCCTTGGATTTGGTCATTGATTGGCATAATGCCCCATCTCCTTGCACTTGAATCATTGATGTGTAGTAGGTTCATTCTGTGTATCCATTCCTTTGTTTGCATCATTAGATATCTTCTTCCCATTATTTCGACATTAAATTGCTCGATGACCTTCTTTTCCACACTTATAGCATTTGCTTGTCACCTTAAGAAAATTTACTCCATGTTTTTTTACACACATTTAGCAGAAAGGAAAACTCATATTCTTTTTAGTGTGGTCTTTAGATTTTCCTTTGAATTCCATTTTCCTCTTCTTATCAAACCCATGTGACTGATGGGTTACACCGATCTCCATATCAACCATGAGAGCACATCGAACAATTTCCTCATAGCTATTGATGTCCCTCATGGATAACGCCATTCGAATACTTGGTTTTAAGCCACTAAAGAATCGATCGATCTTACTCTCAGGTTGGATAATAATTCCGGAAGCATACCTTGCAAGTCTTGTAAAATTTTCTTCGTAGGTACCAACAGATTCATCATCATTTTTCTTCAGTTCAAGAAACTCCTTCTCTATATTTGTTCGAAGAATACGAGGGAAATACTTATTGAAAAATATGTTCTTGAACTCTTCCCATTCGATGGACTCAATTTCATCCATTTTCCTCGTATTCTTAACAAGATTCCACCAATGATCAGCATCACATTCCAAATGATACACTGTTAAGATGACTTTATCATGATCAGACCATTGAAGAACTGAAAATATCTTTTCAGTGGTACTGATCCATTGTTCATCCACTAATTGGTCAGAATACCCGCTGAATGAAGGTGGATGCTACCTCATGAAGGATTCAACAGAATTTTTCTCCTTCCTTTGCTCATTTGGAATCCCAGCATGATTCATAGCTTGAGAAAGTTTCATGAGCATGGCTACAAGATTTTTCATTCCAGCTCCCATAACATTTGGTTGCTCAGGGGGACAATAATTGCATTGCCCATCGCATTCCGCATTAACACGGTTTCTTCGGGTTCCATCCATTGACTAAAACCAAGAAGAATAGTGTGATCAACACTAATTATAATAGGAAAACCACATAATCAAGAATAAAATTTCACACTTAAGGTCTTATCATAGGTTGTTCATCGCCATTTCTAAAACATTAAGATTGTGTTCTATTGTTAGACTTATCCTTAGGTTTCTTACTAAGGCTTTCACATCCTAGTTTCCAAAAGTTGACTATACCTTTCCTCTGATACCAACTATAACAACCCATACTTTACATGCATGGTTAATAAATCAAAATTTATGAATACTTATTACAACATATAACAAAACCATGAAAGGACCGTATAGGTATAGTGTCTTTAGAAACTTGGAAACATAAACAACTGGTACATAAAGCATCTACACTATCTCACATTTATTTCATCATATATATAGTCCCTTTTTGGAAAATCTTACTTAATACCCTTCTTCCTGACCTGGGAAAAGAAAACATACAAAAGGGTGAGCTCAAATTCCCAGTAAGGGTAATAAAAAGAAATATCAATTATATCACATTCATAAGAACATAACATTTAGAAAATCTTCTCCTGCAAAAGAGATCATAATTTCATAACATGGGATACATCATGGTAGTGATATGTAATCCCAATAATCATAACTTAAAACATGAAACTTTGTGTCATACACACATAATCATAGAGAATCATTTCTTATTAGTCAAGACTCATTGCCATGACTATCTTAGTGGACAAAGTACATTTCTGAACAGAGTTCACTCCTCGTTTCTATCCTGTTTCAATGAACCGGTTTAACCTGCCGTTCCAGCCATGTCTATCTCATGAGATATAAAATCTCTACCAAATGTATTGGAGGGAGATATAGGTCCCACCCATATCATAATTATACCATTCTTATGTGTGCCACAAAATCATAAACCATACATCATAGCATAATGCATGTAATAAAAATGGGAATCTTAAACATCGTGACATCATAATGCAATTCATATAAGATAAAGGAATTCATAAAAATAATTCCATCACAACATAATCAAATCAATGTAATAATAGGGATAGAAACAGAGCCCTATATTGTCTTAGATGGAAAATAATTTTGATAAAACATGTGAACTCCATTCTTGAAGAAAATATCCTTTCTACTTCAAAAACAATTTTCCTTTCCTAACATGTCATTGAATTATAAACTAAAAGATGTTGATTAAAAATAAACTTGAAGACTTGTAAATGAATCTTCTTGGAAATAATGTTATAAAAATACATTCATGCCGTATAAGTTAAAAAAACATTCTTCTCGGACATTTTTCAGAAAAGTCAAAAAGTACCTCGTACGAAAAACAACAAAATATTCTTTTCATATATTTTACTAAAAAATCACCGAAGGATAAAATTCGATTTAAAAAATTGTGGGTGGATTTAAATAATATTACATATTGGGGAAACATGTATGTGGATGATAAAATACACCCCAGTAAATTCCCATGTATAAACAATCTCGGATAAAAACGAGATTGTGATATTTCCCTTACCTTAGGTCTGATTTGCTTCGTATGTGTCCGAACCTCCTGTATAATGATTTAAATATTGATATTGACTTATTTTAGAATCATACATAATGTTATGATATCATATATGGTCATATTCTTAGCTACTTATTAGTAATATTTCATTAATACTTGTTATTCGGCTGTTTATTACTTTTTGTTCTTATGCATGTTTTGTCGAATAAATTATTATTCATATCTTTAGGTTATAGATACCTCATTTCTAGAATTTTATTAGTGTAAAATATGTCATATTTATTCATTCAATTCATTTATATAATCATTATTAAATGAATATCATGAATAATGAGTCGCATCACATCGTGGAGACGGTATTCCGTATGTACGCACGAGCGATGATATCGTTCCCATGATCGTGGAATTGTATTGGAGTGTATGTATACTATTTCAGAATCAATATCACTTTACAATAATCACATATAGATATTATTTACACCATTATACCCAACCAAGTAAGGTGGTGGGGGAAAATAGAGTACACCACGGCGTGGATATGGAATTCCATACATACGCACGCGCGGTGATTTCATTTTTCGTAGGATGGATAGATGGTGAGATAGGGTTTTTTCATACTTATAATAACATATAAGTATATGAGTGATACTGATGTTATTACTTAATAATGATAAAACTAAAGAAGAAGAAGTGGAAGAAGAAATAATGATGAAAGAATCGGTAACAGGCATTACCTCTTCTTTGAAGCGCCTCTTTGAGATCTCCTCTTAGGGAACTAAAATTGGGCTTTGAAAAACACCAGGTCCTCTAGGATGTTTCTAGGGAGGTGGGGAAGTGAAATGGTCAGGTATTGGCCGAGATTTAAGGCTCAAATTGGTGTGAGGAGGAGAGGGGGGAGGTTCCCTTTTATAAGGGAGGAGAGGGGCACCTTTGGAAACATAAGAAATATTAATTTATATTAAATCCCAACCCCACCTATAAACTTCCAAAATGACTCATATCTGATGCTTAGATGAGATAGGGTTGTAATATAATCAACCAATAAAATTTAGACATGTTAGAAATTTATTTTAAACATCATCAACTTGATTTATCCTTATTTATAAATTTAATTTTATTTGTGGTAATAACATTATAAATTTTAAATTACTATAAATAATTACATATGTGTTGTGAACATTACATAATCTGACACTTTATGAAATTTTAGACCATATAAATTTTAATTTATAATTTTTAAATATTTTTTTGATTTTTAAACAATTTTATAATATGTTATTCTTATAAAATTACAATAGTGTCAATTTTGACACTATTCATTTATTTGAATTTAAATAAAATATATACAGAAGATATGTCAAAATAAAATCATTAATAAATTCATAAAATGTTATATGTATCTATAAAATTAGTGGAGCGCATTAAATAGTTCATATATTATTTATTTTAATATTTTTAAAACCATTTATTTGATATTTTAATTAATAAATTAATTTCAACATCACTATTGTGTCATAATTAATGATAATTATCTAATCCCTAAAAATTCTAAATAAATTCCTATGATTTATATAATTGTATTATATTTCTGGAGACTATTAATTTTCGAAGATTCATTAAGTTTATATGAAAATTAATATTATTATTCTTATAAGATTTAAGAAAGTGACATGTTGTCACAATCTTTGGTTTTAATAATAATTAAATTATTTTCATAAAAAAAGTCCATTAAATGTATATAATCCGATCCTTATGTGATATGGGTCTACTTTTATTCATCCAATAAGATTTTTGCAGGTGTTAGGGTAATTTTATAATCTTATAGTTACCCTTAATTACACGATTTACCTTTAACTATGGTAAATAAAATTTACCGTAGTTACTATTCATAATGCCCAAAAATAAAAAGTAGCCTATTAACATAATTTAGACCCACTGATTCCGAATATAGAATCCATTTTTCAAAATTCAAAACAAATTAGTTTCATTAATTAATTTAAAATAAATCCCGTTGTTAAGAAAACGGGTTTTAGAAGTTAAAACATTGCCAAATATTGAAATGTTTTTACCTATGAATTCAATGTGAAATTAATTCTAATTACATAAATTATATTAAATGGTAAACATATAATCTATTTATACTTTAAAAACATTAAATATTATAATTTATCCATATTAATTATCTTGATGAAAAAATTTGTTTTTAATTAGAAAATATCGTATTTTTACTATTCATCAAAATATAAAAGTTATCAGAAAAATATCAAAAATATGTCCAAAGAAAATTTTTATACCCTGATTCAAACGAAGAATTTTATTTTTTTCAAATTGAACTTATAAACATGTCAAATACTAGATTTAATGTTGGTGTGCCATCAAAAGGCAGCAAAACTTCATTTTATTAAAAATACTTCTTTTATCTAAACAAAACTAATTTTGCTTTCATACCTCATTCGAGAAAATGTATAAGTTGAATTAAAATGTTATAAAATTCAAAATTCATTTAATACTATTCATAACTGCTAGTTTTAATAATATTTTAATAGCATATCATTGTTTAGTGAGACTCAGTATTGCGTATGACACAAGCTATCGAGGAAGGCTGCGGTTGCGTGTAAAGCAAGCCAAGTTAGTGTTGTGTGTAGTGAAAGATTCCATTGATGATTTATATAAAAACAAAATATTTCTCATAAAAGTCTGGAGTGTTACAAGGTGACCATGGGGCAACTTGAAAAATGACACATCATGATCGGTTTTTCTTCATAGGATGACTTCATTGTTTTTAGAAAAAATCCCCTTGAACATTGAAAATACTATATTTTCTTCTTATTCTGATGGTCTAACGATTTATACATGAAATGGGAAACCCCTACTTCAACATTGTGGGTAATCATACCAGAACTCACACTTCCCTTACAAAACCAATATATTCTCCATATTCTTGGTAATTTAGTAGGTTGATATCTATGTTCTAATATTATAAATAAGACCATTTTTATCCAATATAAATGTATATTTGAGTTGAGGTTGATGTTTATAGACCGATGGTGGAGTGGTTGAGGATTGCAGTTAGGGAAGAATTCTTTAATAAATAGGTGGTGTTAATTAATCATTGATAGACTACTACTCTTCCAATGGTAGAAATGGCTTCTTTTTTTATTGATTTTTGATACCCCTTCCCCTCATTTAAAGGGATGAGGGGGAACCCTTACATGGCATGTAGGCTTAGATATTACACAACCCATAGGCCATAGTATATACACAGATAATAAATACATGGAATTCATCCTCCCCATCTTCTTAATCATGATATCAGCTCTCAACCGTCACAAGGATTGTTCAGTTAGGCTTCTTATGCATGCACACGATTGTCCTGATGGCATTTACATTAGCTTTATTTCGGAAAAATCTTCTTTTGTTCTACTCTGGTGAATGTACCTTCTCTGAATCTTCATCTAGAGTGTGCTCTGTGTAGAGTCTGTTTGGTTATTAACCACAATTTTAGGTGGCCTAAATGCCTTCGGTGGCCCAAAGGCTTTGAGGGACCCAAGGTCCATACCAGTGGCCTAAAATCCAAAACAGATGAAAATTTTGGCTCCTACAGTACTAAAAAAGACTTTATATTGTTCCAGCTACATTTCCAACTATAGTCCCTCCTACATTAATGCTATAGTACCTCAGAAATTATGTCACCACCCAGTTTTGATCCTGGGTCACTTTGATGCACTTACTGAGTTGTCACCAACTAGGATGAGGCTTTTCTGTATAGACGAGTATAAATATTTTAAACATTTGTTTCTCCTGTTTTCTGCATATCATCATGAAATAAGAGATCGACACTGGGTGCCTAAACTGATAAATTAAATGGTGTTTGGGAAAAAGTTTTTTGGTACTCCTCAAATGGATTATTTGTGTAATAAAGAAAAAATAATTATTGAACCCATAAATAAAGTGGAAAGACTTCCAAAATAGTATTTCAAGGTGTTGGATATCTTTATCTGGTTAAAATTTAATTAGTATATCCATACATTGATAGTGATGTGCTTTTCCAATCTAGGGGTAATGATGGGGTTCATGTAATAGATTCATTGGAACCTAACACTGACTTACCTAAGCCTTCATAATATATAGACTCTATTCATATTGATGATAGATAAACAAAACATGAGGTGATGCAATTGAATAGTGAAGGATTCCATGTGAATTCTATGAAGATAACTATATCTGTAAAATGGGATAGGTGAAAAGAAGGATCAATCCAATTTCTAGAAAGAATATTCCATCTATTAATCTCAGTAACTAAATTGAAGGTTGAAAAATTGATGGTCTGTATTAGGATCAATTCCACTCTGAACAGGCTGTATACACCACAAAAAATGATCATATGGGTAGAGTTTGTTTATGAGACTTCTCATCACATTTTTGTTTTTAGTGTAGATGAAAATTGTGATAAATATTTTGAAATCCTAAGCAGAAATAAATGGAAAAATATTGATAGAGATTTGGGGAGTTTCATTGTGTGAATGGGAAATATAAATTGTAAGGGACTACTATAGACAACATAAACCGATAGATATAATGTCTACAAAAATATTTTCTCTAATGTTATGGATTTTGAACTAAATGATAATATTTAGGGATAGAGGAAGAATTTTATTTTTTTTATTGAATATCAAATGGATGAATTTTAGGGATTACAAGGAACATGAGTAGGTTGGTGGTTTGGTGGAAACTATATCTTAGTTGTAGGTAGACTCTATAGAGGTAGATGAAATTATAAGGGATGACAACACTATTGTGGTTGATCCCACTAAGGAGGTGTTGGATGTTATAAAGTTAGAGCAAGTTATAGAGGAAGAAAAATTATAGTCCTTGAAGCTCATTATCCACTTTTAGGAATTAATGAAAGAGGAGGTTATCCATATTAATTCCTCTCTAGAGAAGGCTGATAGGATGACTGAGAGAATTTTTCATCTATATACACATAAAGATTAGTCTACATGGCTCAATCACCAAGATATTAATTTTACAATATGATTTAAAAAAATTGTGGTAGAGTACATTTAGATTAGTGAAAAGAGGGATTATCATTTTTATGACCTCCAAAATGATGATATAGATATAATTGGCAAGCCATTCACTATAAATTATATTGGGATAAAGTTTAAAATATCCTAAAATTTTATCTTATTGTGGTTTTTTAGTCTATTTCTTTATAGATTTAATGTATGAGTTTTCCCACTTGTTTATTAAATTTATTTTAAATAACAATCTATTTTTTCAAGGATTTAAGTAATAGAGTCTTTATATATTACCATGATTAGATTTTAATTGTCATTATAGATGATATTATTATCATCTAAAAGGGAATAGAAGATAATCAAGATAACATGAGAATTGTGATAAAGAACCCAAGGATTGAAAAAATAAATTAAAATTTTACAAATTATGAATTTTTTATGGAAAGGGATTCATTAATGAGTCATATAATTTCAGGAGTGGGTATATCAATAAATCCATCAAACATAACATTATTTAATATTTGACCAAAACAAACACTATAATTGATATCCATATATTTCTTGGTTTAGGTGGATATTATTGATTGTTTTTATATATTTTATCTTGACTATCTAGTATACTCACAATGTTATCATGTAAGGGAGATAAGTTTCTTAAGATAGAGGAATTTTAGGAATATTTTGAGGAATTGTAGAGAGGATTAGTAAGTGATGTTTTGCATACAATACCCTATAGTGGATAAGAGTTTGTAATAATATTTATGTATCTAAGATAGTATTATGATTTTTTATTATTAATAATGGATTTTTTACTACTTTTCCCTCATGAAAATTGACGATTTCTGATAAAATTTACCAAAATGATGATTTGGAGTTATCTAAGGTAATTTTTAAATTTAATATATGGATGAATCATCATTATCTTGAATAGTGTGGTATATATAATGATAAAAAAATAATAATGTAAATATTGACATATAATGATTTGAATATGATGAATAGAAGATAGTTAGATCTAATTGAAGATTATGAATCATCAATACATTACAACCCTAAAAAAGTGAATAAGGTGGAAGATGATTAGACTCAAAAGGGTCATACTAGATTATCCATAATGAGGATTCAAAATGATCTAATATTTTTAAATTTTCATAGGTTCTATATGAAAATATAGAATTATTGGGATAAATCAAATATTGTTGAATTCAATGCTAAACCATCTATTTGAGTGTTGATTAATGAGGGGAAAGGGAATATATCGAGCTAAAAAATAATGTTTGAATTTTTTTTTAGATTAAGCATTATCCTAATAAAATGATAATTTTCTGGAACCTTGTCTTTGTTTTATACATTCTATATTTGAAGAATTATTTTTTATAAAAATCTCATAGTTCATCATTTTCTATTCAACTAGGAAGTATGATGATGCATAAAGATTTGATAGAGAATTTATGGTGGTATAGAATGAAGTGTGATATGATAGAGTTTTTATCTCGATAATTAGTATTTCATAAATTTAATGTTGAGAGAAAAAATTATAATGGGATGTTACATCCATTACGCATACTAGAATGGAAATGGAAAAAATACCCTATATTTTACCATTGGGCATCAAAAAATGCCTACAAAATAAGGTTATACAGGTTTTAGTTGATCACCTTAATAAGTCAAATATCTTCATCACTGTCAGAGAAGATTTATATTTCTGTCATCTTTATTCTAAATTAACTCTAGAAGTGGTACATTTTTTTGGGAGTACATATTAAAGGTTTTTTTATCAGGATCTATAGGTTTTTTAATGTTTTGGAGAATTATTTAGAAATATCTTGATATATATTTCAGTTCCAACACTTTCCATCAACATCAAACAGATAGTGAGTTTTATAAGACAATTAAAACCCTATAAGATATATTGAGATCATATTTTATATATTATAACGGTGGTTTTGATCAACACCTTTCCCTATTTTAGTTATCTTATAATAAAATATCTCACTCAAACATTCAGATAGATCCTTATTAATCACTTTATGGATGCAAGTGTGTGGCTGTAATGTTATAGAATTACATGGGTGAAATAATGATATAAGGACATGAAATAGATGACTTAATAAAATAGAAGGTTAGAGACTTCAAATAAAACTGAAGGGTCAAATAATGTTGATAAAAACATTATTATTATAATCATCCATGTGATATAAAATCTGACTTCTGTAAAAATGTGTTTCTATGAATTTAACCATGTATGAAGGTGAAACAAATCCCTAGGTATATTTGTCAATTTAAAATTTTTTATTGTAAAAGGAGGGTAGCCTATTGATTGGTGATTCCACCAAACCACTCTCAAGTTCATGAGGTGTTCTTTGTATCTCATTTAAGAAAGAAAGTACCTGATCATTTTGTGAAATAAACTCATAGGGTATACCTATACATCTTGTTATTTATTATGAATAACATTTGATGGAGATTATAGATCATATAGGTAATGATCCATGAAACAAGACCACTCACCTAGTCAATTTTTTATAGAGAAACAACCAATTTGAGGAAGGTATATAGGAACATGAGGATATAATTAGAAATAAGTATACTCATAAATTTTTAATAAAGTGTTTTTTATCCACAAATTCATTTAAATGGGTAGAATATAACATCCCAATATTTTATGAAATTATTTTTTTAATAAAATATATTTATTTGACGGCTTTTATTATACAGAACATTGAGTTATAATAAAAGCGAATGATGATTATTATTATTATTATTTAAACATAAACGTTATTAACATTCTATTAGACAATGATGAATTAACATGAATAACTATATGTTAATTTCTATGTATAATTTTTTATATAATAAAAATTTATTTTTAAAATAATAATTATTTTTTGGTAATGTGTTAATATTTTTCGAAAAAACTATTTTCTCAAAAAAATATTTTTTTCTTATTGTAAATAATAATATTTTTTTTTGAATTTTAATAAAATAAAAGTAATAAAATAAACCTAATTTTTAAAATACATACGTCAAAATTATGTTAGTGTTAATTTTTTGAAATTTTATGAAAAGATATTGTTTTTGATAAATTGTGAATATTCTATTTTAGTTGAAAACTACCATTTAATTTAAATAATCTATAATATTACATTTTGTTATAATTTTTTTGAAAGAAAATTCAGTTCAATAATATATTTATTAATCAAATTTAGGTAATTAGAATCATTTTTATATTAAATTAGGATATAATAACTTGATAAACATTTGAACATGTTCTCTTTGGAAAATAGCTTTCTCATTAGTTTTACGAGTTTAATTTAAAATTAATAATTTCAAACTAGGTGAATTAGATTTAGAAGAATTTATTCCAAATTTTTAATCATAATATATTATATTATCTAATAAGTTCAATTTAGTTTTTGACTATAATGAATAGTAAATGTAGAAAAAATTATGTACCATAGTGAAAGCTAAATATGGGTTTAGTAGGGGTTAAACTAAAACAATATGGGTTTCAAATGAATAAAAAAATGTCCAAAAAATATTTTCCAGATATATATAAACAATACTATGAATAATTTTCAATAATAGTCTAATTATTTGACATGTTGAAATTGAAAAGCATGGGTATATATTTTTCATTTAAAAAATTACTAGTTTTCCACTCACCACACTTATAAAAGGCCACCCCATATCCTATTCCCTTAAAATGTCCAAAAACATTTTTTGTCCAATAAAAGCCCAAATTTCTTTTTTAATTCTATCCCCTCGTTCTATAATCCTTATTTCGGTCATAAAGGCATCCTATATAATCTTTTTGTGCATAATTCAAGAGGTTACACATATAACATTCTTAAATTACCATTTTTTATTTATTTCTTATTACACATAATTAAATTAATATTAAACCATTTGTATATTATATTATATATAAAAAACATATAACTAAATGTTTTTATGTTACTTTTATGACCTACAATCTTATTCAATTCCATCAAATGGAATAAAAAATCAACATTTTTGTGTGCGGTCGACTCCCACATCGTGAACCGATGTTAGTTGTTATCCATCACACCTAGAATGGATTAATATAATCATGTAATAAATTTTTATATATTATATTTGTTATATATTTATACTTATGTAATTATAATTTCTCATTTACCTTTTTATGTTTCATTCTTTAGGAATTTTATAATGTCTAATGTGTGTATGATGGACTACTGACTCGTAAAGCAATGTGACTCATTGAAACATTATATAGAAGGTAAGAAGGATGTGTTTAATTAAAATATGTGAAATATATATCAAAAATAAGTATATTATTTTAATATGTTATTTAAATTTTTTCATTATTTTGAGAAAATGGTAACAACATTCATGCGTACCTACGACCTACTATCTCCACTCATGATGTATTTCAATTTATATATTTAACTTTTGTAGACTATTATAAATACTTATATACTAAATATTTATTAAATTTATACCATTTTTTAAATTATATGGATTATGGATCCATTATCAATTTTGTAGGACCAAAACAATATTAAATCAACATATACATGAAAAAGTTATTATTTCTCGAAACATGACATTAACCTGGAATTGTTTATAAACACATCATATAAATTCATAAATAAAAAATTATTGAATGATATATATAATTTTTGTCCTATAATAGATTTTTAATAACATTATATTTATTATAAATTATGTATGAACATGTATGAATGATGTGGAGACATAAGGTGATATATTTTTGTTTCAATTTACATTCTTTAAGACATATGTTTTTTTATACACCAATATTTTTTCATATGGTTTATATACACACCCTTAGAGTTGTAATATCATCAATATATTTATTCTCATGATAATATAATATTTATTTAATGTTACACCATTATGTTGATTACGAATCAATGTTACCAATATGGTACGTCTTTTATGTCAAAATCTCATCATTTGTCGAGATTGCCCAAGATTATTCATTAAATGGTAAAATATTATGAACAATATATCAATAAGATAATTTATTTTAATAATATATAATTATTTTATATATGATATTTTTTCTGTAATTTTACTCTCATTTTTACTATTGAGTACAAAATTATTTTTTAAGGAAAAATAATCTTTATTTCGATCGTGGGTCAAAATAACTTTTTCTTCCAAAACAAATTTTTCAGAAAATGTTTTCAGAAAATTATTATAAATTTATATAAATAATTTATCATTGAATTATCTACCAATTTTTGGCATTATTTTTTTTGAATTTAATATTCTTCTCATTTTCTAAAGAAGGCCAAATTTTCTATTACCTAAAATATTAATGGAATATTTGTTTTAAAATCTATGCCATGAATTGATATTACTTGATCTCATGACCATTATTTTAATTGAAGTATAATTTATATTTTTTCAATTTAATTTTAAAAGAAATGTATTTCACTAGTATTTTATGAATTATTAATTTTTGATGATTTGAAATTCAAGGAAATGATATTATTCACAAGGAACGTCCCAAGTGATTTTTCAGTCAATATTATTTTTTATATAATACTAAATCTATTGATGTTACTTATTATTTACAAAATATATTACCCAATTATTCCATTATTAATATTATTATGAATAGTTTATGTTGTGAACATTATATTTATATGATACCCATTCCTATTCTATAGGGTATTCTATGATAATAATTTTATAAACCCCAATACATTTCCAACATGTTATTCTTTAATGAAATATTGAAATGATAATGAAATAGTTTTCTTTTAAACAGGTTATGTTATAATGAAATTTTTTTGAAACCCATTTCATTTCATTGGTTCATATATGTTGAATGTTTTATTGATTATATGGAACACATATATATGATTTTCATTATCTTTTGGGTAGGACATATATCTTCCTCTAATACTTTAGGTAACAAATTATATCTCATGAGATAAACAGAATTATAATGGGGGGTGAACTGTATTTATTAAGGGGACCTATCCACTATTTTAGTCTTAGGAGTGAATATTAACTACTATTATGATTTAGAGAGTGGACCCATTCCCCTATTTTAGTAAAGGAAAAAATCCTCAACCTACTAATGAAATTATTTTCTATTCTTATGTGTATGACAAAACTATAGGACTTATGCCAATTTTATACCCTCATGGTTTATGTTTTTTATTACATTATGAATAAAGTGTTTTAAAATTACAAGATGTACGTTTTGACTCATGCTTATGATCAGTGATATGTAGAGTATGGTTTTCAAATGTTGTTTTGATTTTTTCATAACCCTATGCTAATTATATGATTATATCTCCATATTATACCCTTATTGAGCATCTAAGAACACAATTTCTTATGTCTTATTTCCTTATGATATGATAAAAGTTATTATTTATGATTATTATATGAATGGTTGTTGTTAGAAAGATAAAATTTAGATTATATATACCATACTTATATAGCAGTTTTTATGTCTAACTGTCCAAAATAACTATACCTTATTAATCCTCTGGATTAAGTTTCTATAATTTAATTAATATTAACAAAAGAATATATAATATCTCTATATGATATTTTTGTGTATTTATAAGTGATATAATTATTTAAATTTAGTATATATATATATATATGATATAATACTATTGGGATTTTTTATTCAATTGATTGAGGACTTGAAGAAGGACTTGTTAAGAACGGTCAAAATGAAATATATTAATGAACCAAGAAAATATTGGGAATAAGGATTAAATATGATAGGAATATTCAATTATCGGTTCTAAAACAGAAATAGATTATCTTAATGTGATTGGAAAAAAAACATTAACATATAATAAGTCGTTTCATCACCTCTTATCAGAAACATAAAACTCATAAAGTAATAATCACCATGAATAGAAGAATTGGAAATGCATAATTGTTGAATAATATATGAATCATATTTTTGTAATTATAAGGTATGTGATGGTGTTAATGAAATTATACTTTTCTTTTGAATTAGGATTTTTCTACTAGTTCAAGGAATGAACTATGAAAGAACTTTGAGTTTTTGCGAAATGGATGCTGAGAAATCTTAAATAAATGGTATAAAATTACGTTTTCATTAGATAGTATGATCTCTTGAATGTTTATATTAAAACATTATATGTTGAGTACTCAAGTTCCTGGAGGAGAAAATCTAATAATGTCATAACCATTAGTGGAACCATGGTCAGTTGTATTTTTTGTCTAGAAAAAGGTTATTTAATTCTCTACAATATAGGAATAGTATGTGGAATATATGGAATCATTAAAGTAAATAGTATCATTGTTATTTCTGATTGGGGGATCATTGAAGTGATCTAGATTATTTATTTATCTACAATAATATTCATAGTGTCATACACATTGTTTGAAATTTAGTGTTTGATGTAATGATATAGTTCATTAACCTTATATAATTGTAAATATATAAATTTATTAATGATAGATATTTTGTGTTAGATAAGATATATGAATGAAATTACAAATAAAATATATTCAGAAATCATTAAGAATAAAACTGTATTTGGATGTAGTATTACTCAATCAAACTTATTTAAATTTACAAAAAATGGAGAGGTTATTCTTCTATTGGACATTCAATGTTTTTGTTTTTCTAAAAGGGTAGTGAATTCAATGGAATCTATAATTAATTTTTCAAGTGTGATAATGTTGGGATTTGGAAGAAATATATATTACTAGAGTAACATTTCTAAATTAAAATACTCCATACTACCATTATTTTAAGAATAGAAACAAAATGTATCTACGAGTTTGTTGTGAGGTTGAAAAAAGTGTTGAATTTATGATGGATACAGGAATGGTGATCAACTCACAAAATTTTTAGTAGATATTAATCTTATAGGGGGAGTGGGTTTTTATACGTTATAATCAATATCCACATAGAGTTTCATGAATGTAGTGAGGTATAATAGAATTAATTTTGACCAATGAGTGTTTGTTATACTGTGGAAAACTATAAGGAATTATTATTTTCCTAGTGTAATGGAAATAACACTATAATTAATTAATTCCAATGATTCTATTTGAGTAGGAATAACTATTTAAAATTAGGTTGAACCACATGGTGATTTTTCATGTTATTACTTGTTCTAAGATATCATTATGGATGGAAGTTATAGTGACTATAAATTTTATACATCCAATGAAATGAATGTGTGTAATTCCTATATTTTTTATTTAATATGAAAATAGAAATAAGTTAAAACATTTTTTACATTATATTTATTCATTTGAATTCCAATTTTTCATGTGAACATTTGTATGATTTTGGATTAAAAAGTTTTGAGTGGGTGGACCTTAGTGTAGTAATTTGGGTCTATAGATTCTCTTAATTCATAATGAACTAATGTTTTGAGAGTTTCATCTAGTGAAATGATTTTCTTTTTTTTTTGGTATTTCAATTAAATAACTTTTTCTAGTTAATTGTTTTGTGGATTTCTAAAAAAAGTGGACCATTAGAGAATAAGGTCGAATATACCATTTAACGCGGTTCTTCTAGTTACAGTTGGATGGTGAGCCGAGTGAGCTTCAATTATAGAGGTATGACTAAGATTGTTTTCATGTGGGATTATGTACTGGATTTTTTAACAGATGAGGAGTAATTTGATATTGTAGAAACTCATTCATGATTGACTTCTAAGGTACATTTGTAATGTTATATAGCTTCATGATTACATAATAACTTTTAAAGGAATGTTATATTTTTTGAAGTGTAATAACTAAATTAATATATATATTATATGAAAATTATTAATGAAATGGTATCAAGAACACAAATTTGAATGTTTTTAATATGTTTAATAATGAATTATTGGCAAAGATTTTAGGATTCTAGATTAACAAAATGATTTTTTATCCATATATTAGGGTTTAATTTATGAATGTGAAGAGTGATTAAGTGGTTGGGAGATCTTAATCATGAATGCTTCATAATTTTTTAAATGGGATCATGATGAATTATTATTACATAATTTAATCTATAGTGAGAAAAGTGTATTTCAAATAATACATCCATATTTTTATGGTGTTTCTGGGTTTTTTATAACTATTAATATTGAAATGATAAATATTTTATATGACCATAATGTTTCCTAATTGTAAAACAGTTCATACTCAATTTTATGTTGACATAGATGTGTGTGGATTCTAATTTGATATTATTTTGGGATTATATCATATAATGTTTTGAATTTATATATGGGATAAAAATATCTTATGGTATGTTTTATATGGATGGGGGATGTGAAGATGATGGTATAACTATTGGTATGGTGATTAGCATTTGTAATGTTGGCATGATGGTTAGATGTAATGTTGGAACCCTATATTTGCATTTTTTTATCATAGATTGCAGATTTGTTAGTGAGTTTTCATCTACAGGTTATCATATAATTTTAGTTTAAAGGTCTATAGAAATGATAGGTAATATCTATCACGAACCAAATCGGGTTTCCATCCGAACAGACGCCCGACCCGGCCCGCGGCAAGGCCCGAAGGGCGTTCCCGATCCCCACGGGCTGGCACAAGTGCCCGGGTATCAAAATAAACTTTGGGAACGGTTTACCCGAGTGAACAAATATAAAGCAGCCAACCAAAGTAAATCAAACAGAAGTAAAGGTTACAGTCAAACATGTAGTTAACCAAATAGGTTTTTGGTTCACAAGTATTCAAAACCCAAATAACACTATAACAAGATGACCAAAAACTAGCCTAAGGTCTGTCGCCCGTTGTGAGGACACCGCCTCTACGCCACCACCAAAACGCCATGTATATAGTCCTACTAACAACCTGAACCACTGCTCCCAAAAGCTGGACCCTTACCTGTATCAGAAGTAAACAAATCTACTTACACCCAAGGGTGTAAGTAGGGTGTGAGGAATCGCCCAGCAGGATATCACCAAGAAAATATTTCACACACAACTATCAAAAGACAACCATTTGCAATGATAAAATAAAGAAAGAAAGAAGTGCAAAAGAAATGGTTTCCATAAAACGATTTAAAAGAATGGAAGTTCAAGATAAACACATTAGGATAGCAGTTCAAGTGACATATCACATATCAGCATGAACGCAAAGTAACTGGCGGCACCAAAGGATGGGAGATGCCTTATGGGTACTAGAACTAGTGGAATCCTAGAACGTTGTGTCTCGGTGAAACGTGGCTTAGGCGGCCACGACCCTCAGATAACGTGTCTTCGAAGGCCACAACCCTCAGAACACGTGGCTTAGAAGGCCATGACCCTCAAATATCATATGTTTAGTTAGTGTTGCAATCGTCAAACCTGCCAGTGAAACCGGGTCAGGTCATCTCCGGAACACTAGCTCACTAGTCCCAGTCTCCCCGCCTAATACCCCGGCTTCCCTCCTTGTTCTAACCTAAAGATCAAAGTTCACATAACATGTCACATTAGCACTTAGAGCCAAACAGGTCACCTTCACATTGATATCCTCTTTGAAAACAACACAAACACCAAAACATTTCTTTTTAAAAACTTAAACCACACTGCTTACGCTTTAAATTAAACTAGTCGCATAACTTAATGAAATCACTTTGTTATTTAAGAAAACCACTAAGAAAAATTATTTAACAGTTTTCAAACATGTCGCAAAAATTTTTAAAGCTTAAAAAGTCACCCAAAACCCCTTTATGTAATAAAACACATTCTGAAATGCCAAAACACAACTTGCGTCATCCGCACTTCCTGACTCACACACTTCACAGTTTACAAATAATGATAAATAGCCAAAGTAATTTTTCACAATCAAAATGGACTTGCATCACATAAATATACCTCTAGAAAATTTGATGCACATTTAAAAAGTAAACAGAACTAATTTTCAACATGGAAACTAATTAGCAGGGTGCTAAAAAAATTAAACCAACACGCAAAAGTTTACCAGATGATAATTGAGTGTGGAATCACCTACCTCAAACAAGAACGGCTAAAGATACAGCGCAAGACTCCATTTGCGCCGCGGTCGCACCATCTTGAGCCATCAACCGGGTCCTAAAAACAGCAGATCGCTCAATGGGTTCAGTGAAAATGTTAACACAATAATAATGAGGATAATAATAATAGCGATAAAATAATAATAATAATAATAATAATAACATAATAGAATAATATAATATAATAATAATAATAGCAATAATAATATAAAATAATAATAATAATAATAGCATACCCAAAATAGAATAATTATAATTTTATAATATAACAAAAATAATAATAGCATAACCATAATTTAATAATAATAATTTAATTTTAATAACAATAATAATAATATAATAATAATATGATTGTTATTGACATATTAATAATAACAGAATAATAATTATTGTAATAATGTAATAATTATCATATTAATAATAAAAGAAAATCTTAATATTTTATAAGTTAAAATAATAAAAATGAAATAAAAAAAATAAAAAAAAATATGAACAAACCGGTGGGGGGTAGAGGAATGGCGCAGCAGGAAAGAGCGCCGACCGAGGAAGAGGAGGAAGAAGAAGAAAAGAAGAAGAAGGAGAAGAGAAGAAGAAGAAAAGAGAGAAGAAGAAGAAGTGAAGAAGAAGAGAAGAGAGAAGAAGAAGAAGAGAAGAAGAGCGGCAGGGGGTGTGCCGGCTGGGCGGAGGAGGAAAGTAAGAACAGTCAGGGGTCAGGTGCGGTGCGTAGCAGAGAAAAACGGGCAGGGAGGGGTGCTGGCTGGCGATGCCGGTGCGGAGGTGCGGGTGCAGGCAGATGGTCCGACGCGGGAGGAGCCGAGCTGCGATGGAGAGGGGTGGGGCGGGGCAGGACTGGGCACAGCTGAACGGGGAGGACGGGCCAAACAGGGAGGTGTCCAAGATGGAGAGGTGAGGGTGCAGGATGAGCAGGAGATGCGGCGTGAGGGTGAGGCCGAGCGGAAGAAGGAGAGGAAGGAGAGAAAAAGAAAAGAAGAAGAAGAGAAGGAGGGGGGAGGCGTGGGGGAGAAGGAAAGGAAAAGAAATGAAATAAAAAAAAGAGAGAGAGAAAGGGTGGCAGCGGCTAGGGTTAGGCATGGGGGAAAAAAACTCAAACAAATTAAGATAAAATAATAATATTAAATATCATATTAATATTAGAAATAATAATATTAATAGTAATAATAATAATTATAATCTTAATAATAATAACCGCATAACAATAATAATAATAATAATAATAATATATTATAAATAATAATAATATCATAATAATTATAAAGATTTTAATAACAATATTAATAATATAATCATAATACAATAATAACCTACAAAACCATAATAAAAATTTATTCGGTTATTTAACGTTCGAGCATCGGCACCACGTGCCGAGCGACGTGAAGCCAACGCGCACTTAAAATAAATTTTATCCAGCTTGCTCGTGCCTCGCGTTCACGCCAAGCGATGTAAGGCCAACGCGCATTTATCAGCGCTACTGCAGAAGCCCCATGTCGATTCAGTCCACACATCAACCAAGCAATTTAATAAACCGACAATCTAAATTCATGAAATAAAAATTTAAAAAAAAATAAAGTCGTACCTCTAAAAGACGACCGGGCGTGACAATTCTCCCCACCATGAAAACATTCCGCCCTCGGAAAGTCAGCTCAAAGCCTGAGCAGAGAAAAGAAATGGGTACTCCTGCTCAACCCATGACTTCCACTCCCAAGTCTCGTGTTCATCATTCCGGTGCTACCAAAGAACACGCACCAGAGGAATGGACTTTCCATGAAACACCTTCTCCTAGGAATCCACTATACGCACTAGTCGCTCGACCACAGACAAGTCGGACTCTATCTCCAGCTCCTCCCAATTCAGCACATGCGACAGGTTAGGGTTGTACTTCTTTAGTTGGGAGACCTGAAATACATCGTGAATCGACGTCAACTGTGAGGGAAAAGCTAACCTGTATGCCACCTTGACAATCTGCTCAAGAATCTCGAAAGGTCCGACATATCTCTGTGTCAGCTTCCCCTGTTTCCCCAACTGACGGTGACCCAAGCGAGGGGCCACTTTCAGGAACACTCTATCCCCCACTAAAAACTCGAGATCCCACTGCCTCTGATATGCATAAGACTTGTGGCGACTCTGAGCTGTCAACAACCGCTGCCTAATCAGCTTGACCTTCTCAGACGTCTCCTGAACAAGACTCGGTCCCAAGAGCGAGGCCTCTCCTACCTCAGCCCAACACAGAGGAGACGGATAAGGCAGGCCATAGAGCGCCTCAAAGGGTGCCATTCTGATTGAATACTGATAACTGTTATTGTAAGCAAACTCGACTAGCCCCAAATGGCTATCCCATGAGCCTCCAAAATCTAACACACAGGATCGGAGCATGTCTTCCAGAATCTGATTCGCCCGCTCTGTCTGGCCATCGGTCTGAGGATGGTATGCCGTGCTCATCTTAATCTGCGACCCCAAAGCCTTCTAGAGGCCTCCCCAAAAATGATATGTAAAGTGGGGGTCCCCGTCAGAAACAATTGCCGACGACACGCCATGAAGTTTGACCACCTCCTGAACATACAAGCGGCCCAGTTCCTCTACCTTCGTTGTATCTCTGATCGGAATAAAGTTAGCTGACTTGGTCAAGCAGTCAATCACCACCCAGATGGCATTCCTCCCTCGAGGTGTACAAGGCAAGACAATGATGAAGTCCATGGCTACCTCATCCCACTTCTAGGTAGGAATGGGTAATGGATGGAGTAGGCCAGATGGTATATGATGCTCTGCTTTCACTTGCTGGCAGGTGTAACATCTGGATATGAAGTCGGCTATGTCCCGTCTCATACCTGGACACCAGAACTGACGGCGAACATCGTAATTCATCTTGGTGGTACCAGGATGGACAGCCCACTGAGATTGGTGGCTATCCTGTATCACCACCTTTCGCAGAGTCAACGGTACTACAACACGGCCCTTGATGCATAGGACCCTCTGGGAAGACAAAGGCCAATCAAAAGGAGTCTCCCCACCATGATGAAACTGCATAGATCACTGAAAAAACTCATCACCAGGTTGCTCCTGCTGAATCAACTCTATAAGGGAAGGAGTCAAATGGATTCTAGCCAAGAAAGTACCTCCACTGTGCTCCCTTCTCTCCAAATGCATCTGGGCGAAGAGCCCCATCAAAGTCCACTCATCGCTGGACTTCCTCAACGCCTGCACTAGTACTTTTCTTCTCAAAGCGTCAGCTACCACATTAGCCTTGTCAGGGGTATAGACAATATCAAAATCAAAACCCTGTAGGTACTCGACCCAGCGGCGCTGCCTCAAATTGAGATCCTTCTGAGAGAAAATGTAGGCCAGGCTCTTATGGTCAGAGTAGAACACAAACTTCTCCCCAAAAAGATAGTGGCACCACGTCTTCAAAGCATGCATCACTACTACCAACTCTAAGTCGTGAGTCGGATAGTTCTTCTCATGCGGTCGGAGTTGGCGAGAACCATAATCCACAACATGGTCATCCTGCATGAGCACACATCCAAGGCCCGTACCTGACGCATCACAGTACACCACATATCCCTTTCCTAGCTCCGGTAAGGTCAACACAGGTGCGGTGGTCAACCGCTGCTTCAACTCCTCAAAAGATGTCTGGCACTGTGGGATCTACTCAAACTTCACCCCTTTCTGGGTGAGTGCGGTCATTGGGGAAGCAAGCCGCGAGAAGTCCCGTACAAAGCACCTGTAATAACCAGCCAAGCCCAGAAAACTCTTGATCTCAAACAAATTTCTAGGCTTCTCCCAAGACATAACTGCTCTGGTCTTTTTGGGATCCACTAAGACCCCTTGTTCTGAGACGACATGCCCTAGAAACTTCACTTCCCTAATCCAGAAAGTGCACTTTGAGAGTTTGGAATACAGGCGGTGATCTCGCAAGGTGCCCAAAACAATGCGCAGGTGATGCTCATGCTCCTCCTCGGATCCAGAATAGACTAGGATGTCATCCACGAATACCATGACAAATGAGTCGAGATATTGGTGGAACACCCTATTCATGAGCACCATGAAAACTGCAGGATCATTCGTCAGTCCGAAAGGCATGACCATGTACTCGAAGTGACCGTACCTACTTTGGAAAGCCATCTTTGGGATATCTGCTTCTCTCACCCTGAGCTGGTGGTATCTCGAATGCAAATCAATAATGGAGAACCACTTTTCCCCCTTCAATTGGTCAAAAAAATCTCCAATCCGAGGAAAAAGGTATTTATTCTTGATGCTTACCTTGTTCAATTTATGGTAATCAATGCACAACCGAAGGGTTCCATCGGCCTTCTTTGTGAATAAAACCGGTGCGGCCCCAGGAGAGACGCTCGGGCGAATGAATCCTTTGGATTCCAAATCGTCCAACTGTACCTTTAATTCCCTCAATTCGGTGGGGGCCATGCGATATTAGGGAAGAGATATAGGCTGAGTTCCCAGTGCCAACTCAATCGAGAACTCCATCTCTCGCTCTGGGGGTAATCCAGAAAAATCATCTGGGAAAACCTCAGGGAACTCATCCACTACACGAGGTAACCCGCACTGTGAAATACAACCATCGTCCTCCAGCGTGAGCGATGACAATTGATAAGCAAGATTTCCAAGATCAAGGAGTGGAGGTCCCGCACGTCCCGACCGAGGATTTCATTCTCCGTGAAATAGCGGAGGAGTCCCATCTGGTGTTGTAAAGATGACTCGGTGTTGATAGCAATCAATGTGCACCTGGAAGCGCACCAGCCAGTCCATACCGAGGATCACATCAAATAGGTCCATGTCAAAGACCAAGAAATCCCATTCCATCTCGACTACCGACATAGAGAGTGCGCACGATCGGAACTTAAGGCCTTGCTCCCTCTTTTTCCCCAACGGCGTTACCAACTCCATAGAAAACGATAACAGCTCGGTTGGTTGGTTCAGCAGATTCACAAAATGAGTAGATATGAAAGAAACTGAAGCACCAGTATCAAATAAAACTGCAGCTATAGTAGATGCAACCAGAATAGTACCTTGAACCATTGAAAGCCCTGCATCAGATCCCGCTGGTGCCTGATCCACAGCATGCAGTTTCCTGGTCCCTGCTGAGAACGACCGCTCGCCTGAGGCTCTGCCCTGATATGGCTCTGCCCTGAAGACGATCCGGTCCTACCACCACGCCCACCAAACTGAGATCCTGTCGTCCTGGTCGGCTCTGACTGAACTGATACCCCTCTAGAAGCCACTGATCCAGCCCCACTCTGATAAAGGCGTGCAATCCTGCAGAAGCGTTGTAGATGTCCCACAACTCCACATCCATGGCATGGTCTGGGCGGGTATGGACAGACAGGTCGGATGTGCCCTACCCTTCTGCACTGATGGCACACAACAGACCCTGCACCAGACGCCCCAGATGAAAACTGCATGGGAGGATGATCTGAGCTTCCATCACCATTCTTCCATTGCTCATCACGCTTCCTCTTCTTCTCAGATGAACTGCCACTACCAATCCCTGACACTGATCCAGAAAACCCCGACATTCCCTTCTGGTCAATCTCGGCCATACAAGCATGATCGACCACCTCAGCATAAGTCTTTAGTTTGAACAAGAATACCTGGGAGTGAATTTCTTATCGAAGGCCCTTCTCAAACTTCTGATCCTTCAAGAATTCGGTCGAAACTATCTTAGGTGCGTACCGTACCAGTTCAGCAAAGCGATTTGCATGCTCCATCATTGTCTGATTCCCCTGCGAAAGCTCCATGAACTCCCGAGATCTAGCATAGGCTACGAACTCTGGACAATACTGCTCGTTGAAGATACCCTTGAAATCTTTCCAGCTCATGTGCTCATGTTTCCCAGCCCGGACCACTGATTCCCACCATTTTCGACTGGAACCCTCCATCTAGAACGAGGCTCACTTCACCCTGACATCCTCGGGCATGTAAAGGAAATCAATAATGCATTCTATATTTTCAAGCCACTCCTCTGCCTCCTGAGGTTCTGAACCACCTCGGAAAGAACGAGGTTTTATCCTCAAAAACACCTAAGCTCTATCGTTCCTGGAGCTAAATTCTTCCCCTCTAGTTGGAACAGGGGTGGGGGAAGGAGTCTCCCATTGTCCTAAAGCCTGAACGGCTCGAACCATCGCCTTAACCAATCTCTGATCAAGCAGCGCGGGAGAAATCTCTCCGGCTTCCTCCCGTGGATGCATGGGAACTCTCCAAGGAGGCATCTTACTGAAAAAGGGCAGCAATCAAGAAAGAAAACCATCAATAAAAATGGAATAAATTTTTCCAACAAGATAAACATTCATCAATAAACCAAACATGCAAAAAAAATCCATATAAAAGCATTACTTTCCTTACCTGGTGTCCACATACATTCTGCTGCCTGCACGTTCCACCTAGAAAGAAAGTGAAACAAGCACCCTGACATCCCATGGTGACTCAATATCTGTCACGAGGCGTGCTGGCCTGGCACCCTACTCGCAACATGAATTCTGAGCCCCGACAGACCCAACTCATGTATAATCCAACTCATCCCAAATAACATAAACCACCAACAAAACCGACCTATGATACCATTTTGTCACGAACCGAATCGGGTCACCATCCGAACCGACGCCCGACCCGGCCCGCGGCAAGGCCCGAAGGGCGTTCGCGATCCCCACGGGCTGGCACAAGTGCCCGGGTATCAAAATAAACTTTGGGAACGGTTTACCCGAGTGAAAAAATATAATGCAGCCAACCAAAGTAAATCAAACAGAAGTAAAGGTTACAGTCAAACATGTAGTTAACCAACTTGGTTTTTGGTTCACAAGTATTCAATACCCAAATAACACTAAAACAAGATGACCAAAAACCACCCTAAGGTCTGTTGCCCGGTGTGAGGACACCGCCTCTACGCCACCACCAAAACACCACGTAGATAGTCATGCTAACAACCTAAACCACTGCTCCCAAAAGCTGGACCCTTACCTGTATCAGAAGTAAACAAATCTACTTACACCCAATGGTGTAAGTAGGGTGTGAGCTGTAACGACCCGAAATTTTTTAAATAAATTTTGTTTCCCAACTTTATGTGTTATTGTTATACTCAACAAAAACGTTTTCTTTGATAAACATGATTATAATTAAAATGAGATCAGTGGGTTTTGACTATTATATAACCATCGGTCAATATGACCGCTGTGAACAAAATGTTTTGATATAAGTAATCTTGGCTAATTATTATAGAAAGAAGATTCGATGGCCTCACCTAGTAGTCTTGGACCGATCGAAGCCCATCTAACAGAGCTTGGGAAGGAGGTAGCACCACTGGGCTTTGCTCTGGATCAAATCCAAGCCGAACTTCATCATGTGAAGCTGGAACGGAATCGCCTTCGTGAGAAGTTCAAACTGATAGAAATTACTACTCGGGCAATGTTGACTGAGCTGCCCCAAGCTTCTATCACCCTAGCACACCTTACTCTTAGGTCCTATGCTGGTATTATAAGGGGTGATGTAACGAGACCGTAACTACCTTGTGTAATCCTTGTTTTAAATAAAAATTGGTATTTCTTCTTATGATGAAGTTTATGAATTTTGAAATGACCGGATAAATATAGTATGCATATTTTTGATGAATTTTAGAAAAAGGATATTTTAAATATGTTTATGTAAACCCAAAATAATTAAAAATGTGTAATGTTTTTCCAAAAATGGTCTTCTGCAATTATGTTCAGTACTAAATTTAGAGTCTAATAAGATCAACTTGATTTTTGATTAATAGTAAATTATGAATAGTGATTTTATGATTAGGATTAGTAATATGACAAAATATATTAGTAATCTCACTTAAAAAAAGTTTTAAAATAATCTAGGCACCTTGATTAAGTAATGTGATTCAATAAAATAGTTAAATAACGGTTTCATTAATTATTATTCAAGTATTAGTTTTTTCGGGTGAATAGTGTTTTTTAATTAAAATTTTAATTAAAAATAATTAGAATTTTTTTTTAATAAAAATGACTTTATTTTTGAACTCAGAGCATCGATATTGTGTTATGGTAATTTTTGGGGTTTTTTCTGAAAAAATGAATTTTCGATGAATAGTGTTTTTATTTAAAAATTAAATTAAAAATATTTAGAAAATTATTTTTATAAAATGGATTTCAGTTTTGAAATCAGAGCATTTATTTTTGGTTAATGTGAAATTTTGGGATTTTTCTGAGAAAGATGAATTTTCAGTGAATAGTAAAAATACAGTTTTAGGGTTTCGGTATGTTTAATGACATCATAACGGTGTCATAATGATGTCATGAGATCTTTTGAGGGTTGGCCGGCCAAGGGTGATGAATTATTGTTTTGGGGGCCCCATGTGGCCTAACTCCATGATAAATGACAAGGGAGAGCACATGGGTTTGAGAAAAGCACATGTGAGGTGTCCCTTGGCCATTAATGCCTTGTCCCCTCACTTTCCCTATAAATACCAAGCCCTCCTCTCATCCATTCGACTCCCCACTCATTCCCAACGAATTTATGGTCTCATTACCTCCCAAGGAGTCCTCCCAAGGTTCCCCCAAGCCCTCAAGGTCCCAACCTTTGAGGTTTAAGAGTTACATTTTAAGGTAAGGGATCCGACCCCACTCTTTCTTTTCAAGTAATCTCTTTTATGTCATTTATTTTATACTCCATGTTCTTATGTTGGAGGATGTTCTTTTATATTCATCCTACTGCCTATTTCATGTTCATATGATGAGAGACCCCCCCCCCTTGCTCTCATCAATTCATTTTTAGAATGTTTAAGTGGCGTCGTTAGGCTGCCGAATTTTTAAGGGATTCTTTCACCTTCCTCGTTTTCAAGTTCTATTCTCATTCAAGTCTTTCACGTTCCGTTTTATTATGTTGGGGTATGATCTCTAAATTATCATACTGATCTTTTATTATCATATGATGAGAGACCCCATTTGATCGCTTCAATTCAGTATTTTGAAGTTTTAAGTGGCGCCGTTAGGCTGCCGAATGTTTAAGTGGTTTTTCACCCTTCTCGTTTTGAAGTTCTACTTTCATGTCAATTATTTCAAGTTCCTTTTTGTTAAATTGGGGTATGATCTCTATATATATCATACTGGACTCTTATTTTCATATGATGAGAGACCCCATTTGATCTCTTCAATTCAGTATTTTGATGTTTTAAGTGGCGCCGTTAGGCTGCCGAATTTTTAAGTGGTTCTTCACCCTTCTCGTTTTGAAGTTCTACTTTCATGTAAATTATTTAAAGTTCTTTTTTGTTATATTGGGGTATGATCTCTATATATATCATACTGGACTCTTATGTTCATATGTTGAGAGACCCCATTTGATCTCTTCAATTCAGTATTTTGATGTTTTAAGTGGCGCCGTTAGGCTGCCGAATTTTTAAGTGGTTCTTCACCCTTCTCGTTTTGATGTTCTACTTTCATGTCAATTATTTCAAGTTCCTTTTTGTTATATTGGGGTATTATCTCTATATATATCATACTGGACTCTTATGTTCATATGATGAGAGACCCCATTTGATCTCTTCAATTCAGTATTTTGATGTTTTAAGTGGCGCCGTTAGGCTGCCGAATTTTTTAGTGGTTCTTCACCCTTCTCGTTTTGAAGTTATACTTTCATGTCAATTCTTTCAAGTTCCTTTTTGTTATGTTGGGGAATTATCTATATATCAATCATACTGATCTCTTATGATCATATGATGAGGGACCCTATTTGATCTTGTCAAATCATTTTCTTTTGATGTTAAGTGACGCCGTAATGCTGCCGAATTTTCATAAGAGAAATCTAATTTTTCTTTCCTTCCATGTTTTTCATTTCAAATGGTATGTCCCTAAAATTTCATTACCATGTCCATATTTCCTTCTTATTCTTTCACCCTACTGTTTTATGGATCATTTAGGAGAGGGTGACCCATGTCCCCTCTCATTTCAATGTTTTCTAAAACCCCGAAACTTAGCCGTTATGCTGCAGAATTTTCCCCTCAAATTGCCTCTCTCTTTTTTCAAAAATTATTTTATGTTATAAAGTGAATACTCAAAGCTCTTATTTCTACAAGGGTATTCACATATATATCAAAATGTTCCATTTTAAATTCTTGGATTTACATACATGAGACTCGCTTTCCCTTTCCGTGGGTTTAAAGTGACGTAAAGATCATGTCTTTAAAGCAGTTTTTAAAACGTTATGATTATGAAATGAAACCCATTTATTTTATGCTATGTGGGTTATTTATGAAATGTTTGATGATGATATATGTGGCTCACATGATAATAAAGGCAAATTTATGGGTGCACCATGATAGCGCTCCAATGCATTGGGTAATGATGTAACCACTAGAGATTACAATTTTCACGATACCTTGGTGAATAACCTTGGTAATTTTAAAATGACACCTTGGGGATGGACCTTGGTGATATGTTCATGATTGTCTATGTTAAATTATGTAGCCACATCTTCAAGTTATGAAAAAGTTTTATTTTTATTATGATATGCCTCATGATTTCATTTTCATGCCTTAAAGTTCTTTTCATGACATTATTGATGTATCTCAAGTTCATATGTAAAATGTTTCACTTGTTTCCCTTGCTGGGCCTTCTGCTCACCCTTCCTTTTGATGTATGTCCCCAGGTTAAGGGATGCAGTAATGAGCCTAGGTTGAACATGAGGAGAATCCTTTCAAGTGTTTAAGAAGAATGTTTTTTTTCATGTTTTATGTTCCTTGTTTCCAAGACACTAAACCTTAAATATCCTCAGTTTCGTGTAATGGAATGAAAAGTTATGTTATAAAAAGACGGGATGCTATAGTTGGTATCAAAGGATGGTTTAGTTATTTGTGGAAATTAGGATATGAAAACTCTAGGAGGAACCCTATAGAAAAGTTTAATATAGGAAATCTTCCTGGTATTTTGGTGAGTATTGAGTAAGGGGTTTCCAAGCAAATACATCCCTGTCTGGATACGAGCAGGTAGAGGTGGCTCTGGCACAGATGTACATAGGGGTAAAACCCGAGAACACCGCTTGGAGCTAGACTCGAACGGGAACTGGTACACGACAACGGGCCTTGCTGCACTCTTGGTTACGACACTCCCGGGGGATATGCTTTGGTTAATTCATAAGCTTGGTATGAACCATTGTTAAAGGAACAATGATAAAATAAAATAAAGGTTCACATAAGAATATATGATCATTCATAACCTAGATGGGAACCTAGGAGATCACAAGTTAGGGTATACCTTTCATATACAAGTTATCCTTATATGATTTCAGTTCCTTTTCATGATTATTTGCTAAGTACTTAAGCCCCTAATTATGCTTTCTCTTCTTTGTTAATGGTGGGAAATCGAAGAATATGTTCCGACAACCAATGTGATAGGAAATGCGACGATTTTCGTATTAATATGACAGGGATGATTAGGGGATTAAAATATGATTATTATATTGGAAGATGTTCATTATTTTGGGAACCATATTTGATCGAGGTAAATAGATTACTACTGTATTTTCATTGAGGAGTAAGGTTGACTTATATTTTGAAGAATCGATGAATTTAAGGTGAACTTATAGTAATTTAGGTTACTTATGGGAATGACTAACCTATCTTGGGTACAATATGTTTAGGTTAGCTACTTTTTTTATAAGATGTTAGGAGTGGTTGATGTTGTCTGGAGATGAACAATGAAGTTGTTTTGGAAGACTATGTTATCAAATCATTATTGTATTTGGGTTTCAAT
This sequence comes from Viscum album, assembly GCA_963277665.1. NCBI lineage: Eukaryota > Viridiplantae > Streptophyta > Magnoliopsida > Santalales > Viscaceae > Viscum > Viscum album. The sequence continues at coordinate 2,013,222,210 of OY728130.1, read as the reverse complement.
ATTTGTTTGGTTTGTTTTGAGGAATTTTAAGGATCGTTATTTATGGAATGTTCTATGATGAAATTTGGGTAGTACCATGGAACTTTGATGATTTAAAAGTATTTTCCATTCCTATGGGATTCTTTCTTTTTGAAGAGTTGTTTTACCTTAACCTTTCTGTTTTTGGGATAATGTTTAAAGATAGAAGAAATAGATAGTTAATCTTTTGTAGATTATGTGATTCTATAGAAGATGATTCTTGTGCTTTTATGAGACCAAGTGTTTTTGAATTCTCATCATTTTGAGAAAAGAATAGTGTTGGTAGGGACTTGTTAAAGGATGAAACTCTACTTGAAGGTAGGTATATTTTCTTATGTTTTTGTTCTATGTAGTAAATGAAATCATCAAAATTATGAAAAGAAACGTAAAACAAAAATGTTGTTGGTTTACGTTTCCTACTAGGTAATCAAAGACCGTTTACACACATCATAAGTTTGGGATTTTCTCATGGTTAACTTTCTCCTAATCATGTTCTCTATCACTCTCCCTCAGAACTTCACCCTTTGTTTTCTCCTCCATGTCCATGTTTTCCTACATGGAACCCTAGTGTGGGTTAACTCGGGTGACCTTTTTACTTCCCTTTCTTTATTTTCAAGTAATAGTTTTACTGACTCCTTTTCCGATGTGGGACTTTCAATGAAATTTCAAAACCCAATTTTAAAATTGCGAGGACGCAATTTCTTAATGGGGGAAGATTGTAACGACCTGAAATTTTTTAAATAAATTTTGTTTCCCAATTTTATGTGTTATTGTTATACTCAACAAAAACATTTTATTTGATAAACATGATTATAATTAAAATGAGATCAGTGGGTTTTGACTATTATATAACCATCAGTCAATATGACCGCTGCGAACAAAATGTTTTGATATAAGTAATCTTGGTTAATTATTATAGAAAGAAGATTCGATGGACTCACCTAGTAGTCTTGGACCGATCGAAGCCCATCTAACAGAGCTTGGGAAGGATGTAGCACCACTGGGCTTTGCTCTGGATCAAATCCAAGCCGAACTTCATCATGTGAAGCTGGAACGGAATCGCCTTCGTGAGAAGTTCAAACTGATAGAAATTACTACTCACGCAATGTTGACTGAGCCGCCCCAAGCTTCTATCACCCTAGCACACCTTACTCTTAGGTCCTATGCTGGTATTATAAGGGGTTATGTAACGAGACCGTAACTACCTTGTGTAATCCTTGTTTTAAATAAAAATTGGGATTTCTTCTAATGATGATGTTTATGAATTTTGAAATGACCGGATAAATATAGTATGCATATTTTTGATGAATTTTAGAAAAAGGATATTTTAAATATGTTTATGTAAACCCTAAATAATTAAAAATGTGTAATGATTTTCAAAAAATGGTCTTCTGCAATTATGTTCAGTACTAAATTTAGAGTCTAATAAGATCAACTTGATTTTTGATGAATAGTAAATTATGAATAGTGATTTTATGATTAGGATTAGTAATATGAACAAATGGATTAGTAATCTCACTTAAAGAAAGTTTTAAAATAATCTAGGAACCTTGATTAAGTAATGTGATTCAATAAAATAGTTAAATAACGGTTTCATTAATTATTATTCAAGTATTAGTTTTTTCAGATGAATAGTATTTTTTAATTAAAAATTTAATTAAAAATAATTTGAAAATTATTTTTATAAAAATGACTTTATTTTTGAACTCAGATCATCGATATTATGTAATGGTAATTTTTGGGGTTTTTTCTGAAAAAATGAATTTTCGATGAATAGTGTTTTTATTTAAAAATTAAATTAAAAATATTTAGAAAATTATTTTTATAAACTGGATTTCATTTTTGAAATCAGAGCATTGATTTTTGGTTAATGTGAAATTTGAGATTTTTCTGAGAAAGTTGAATTTTCAGTGAATAGTAAAAATACAGTTTTAGGGTTTCTGTATGTTTAATGACATCATAACAGTGTCATGATGATGTCATGAGATCTTTTGAGGGTTGGCCGGCCAAGGGTGATGAATTATTGTTTTGGGGGCCCCATGTGGCCTAACTCCATGATAAATGACAAGGGAGAGCACATGGGTTTGAGAAAGGCACATGTGAGGTGTCCCTTGGCCATTAATGCCTTGTCCCCTCACATTCCCTATAAATATACCAAGACCTCCTCTCATACATTCGACTCCCCACTCATTCCCAACGAATTTTTGGTCTCCTTACCTCCCAAGGAGTCCTACCAAGGTGCCCCCAAGCCCTCAAGGTCCCAACCTTTGAGGTTTAAGAGTTACATTTTAAGGTAAGGGATCCGACCCCTCTCTTTCTTTTCAAGTAATCTCTTTTATGTCATTTCTTTTATACTCCAAGTTCTTATGTTGGAGGATGTTATTTTATATTCATCCTACTGCCTATTTCATGTTCATATGATGAGAGACCCCCCCCCCTGCTCTCATCAATTCGTTTTAAGAATGTTTAAGTGGCGCCGTTAGGCTGCCAAATTTTTAAGGGATTCTTTCACCTTCCTCGTTTTCATGTTCTATTCTCATTCAAGTCTTTCATGTTCCTTTTTATTATGTTGGGGCATGATCTCTAAATTATCATACTGATATTTTATGATCATATGATGAGAGACCCCATTTTATCGCTTCAATTCATATTTTGATGTTTTAAGTGGCGCAGTTAGGCTGCCGAATTTTTAAGTGGTTCTTCACCCTTCTCGTTTTGAAGTTCTACTTTCATGTCAATTATTTCAAGTTCCTTTTTGTTATATTGGGGTATGATATCTATATATATCATACTGGATTCTTATGTTCATATGATGAGAGACCCCATTTGATCTCTTCAATTCAGTATTTTGATGTTTTAAGTGGCGCCGTTAGGCTGCCGAATTTTTAAGTGGTTCTTCACACTTCTCGTTTTGAAGTTCTACTTTCATGTCAATTATTTCAAGTTCCTTTTTGTTATATTGGGGTATGATCTCTATATATATCATACTGGACTCTTATGTTCATATGATGAGAGACCCCATTTGATCTCTTCAATTATGTATTTTGATGTTTTAAGTGGCGCCGTTAGGCTGCCGAATTTTTAAGTGGTTCTTCACCCTTCTCGTTTTGAAGTTCTACTTTCATGTCAATTATTTCAAGTTCCTTTTTGTTATATTGGGGTATTATATTTATATATATCATACTGGAATCTTATGTTCATATGATGAGAGACCCCATTTGATCTCTTCAATTCAGTATTTTGAAGTTTTAAGTGGCGCTGTTAGGCTGCCGAATTTTTAAGTGGTTCTTCACCCTTCTCGTTTTGAAGTTCTACTTTCATGTCAATTCTTTCAAGTTCCTTTTTGTTATGTTGGGGAATTATCTCTATATCTATCATACTGATCTCTTATGATCATATGATGAGAGACCCTATTTGATCTTGTCAAATCATTTTCTTTTGAAGTTAAGTGACGTCGTAAGGCTGCCGAATTTTCATAAGAGAAATCTAATTTTTTTTCCTTCCATGTTTTTCATTTCAAATGGTATGTCCCTAAAATTTCATTACCATGTCCATATGTCCTTCTTATTCTTTCACCCTACTGTTTTATGGATCATTTATGAGAGGGTGACCCATGTACCCTCTCATTTCAATGTTTTCTAAAACCCCGAAACTTAGCCGTTATGCTGCAGAATTTTCCCCTCAAAATGCCTCTCTCTTTTCTCAAAAATTATTTAATGTTATAAAGTGAATACTCAAAGCTCTTATTTCTACAAGGGTATTCACATATATATCAAAATGTTCCATTTTAAATTCTGGGATTTACATTCCTGAGACATGCTTTCCCTTTCCGTGGGTTTAAAGTGACGTAAAGATCATGTCTTTAAAGCAGTTTTTAAAACGTTATGATTATGAAATGAAACCCATTTATTTTATGAGATGTGGGATATTTATGAATTGTTTGATGATGATATATGTGGCTCACATGATAATAAAGGAAAATTTAAGGGTGCGCCCTGAAAGCGCTCCAATTCATTGGGTAATGATGTAACCACTAGAGATTACAATTTTCACGATACCTTGGTGAATAACCTTGGTAATTTTAAAATGACACTTTGGGGATGGACCTTGGTGATATGTTCTTGATTGTCTATGTTAAATGATGTAGCCACATCTTCAAGTTATGAAAAAGTTTTATTTTTATTATGATATGCCTCATGATTTAATTTTCATGCCTTAAAGTTCTTTTCATGACTTTATTGATGTATCTCAAGTTCATATGTAAAATGTTTCACTTGTTTCCCTTGCTGGGCCTTCTTCTCACCCTTCCTTTTGATGTATGTCCCCAGGTTACGGGATGCAGTAATGAGCCTAGGGTGAACATGAGGAGAATACTTTCAAGTGTTTAAGAAGAATTTTCTTTTTTTCATGTTTTATGTTCCTTGTTTCCAAGACACTAAACCTTAAATATCCTCAGTTCCGTGTAATGGAATGAAAAGTTATGTTATAAAAAGACGGGATGCTATATGAGCAATCACCCAGCAGGATATCACCAAGAAAAGATTCCACACACAACTATCAAAAGACAACCATTTGCAATGTTAAAATAAAGAAAGAAAGAAGTGCAAAAGAAATGGTTTCCATAAAATGATTTAAAAGAAAGGCAGTTCAAGATAAACACATTAGGATAGCAGTTCAAGTGACATATCACGTATCAGCATGCACGCAAAGTAACTGGTGGCACCAAAGGATGGGAGAGGCCCTATGGGTACTAGAACTAGTGGAATCCTAGAACGTCGTGTCTCGGTGAAACATGGATAAGGCGGCCACGACCCTCAGATAATGTGGCTTAGAAGGACATGACCCTCATAACACATGGCTTAAGAAGGCCACGACCCTCAGATATCATATGTTTAGTTAGTGTTGAAATCGTCAAACCTGCCAGTGAAACCGGGTCGGGTCATCTCCGGAACACTAGCTCACTAGTCCCAGTCTCCCCGCCTAATACCCCGGCTTTCCTCCTTGTGCTAACCTAAAGATCAAAGTTCACATAACATGTCACATTAGCACTTAGAGACAAATGGGTCACCTAAACACTGATATCCTCTTTGAAAACCACACACACACCAAAACATTTCTTTTTAAAAACTTAAACCACACTGCTTACGGTTTAAATTAAACTAGATGCATAACTTAACGAAATCACTTTGTTATTTAAGAAAACCACTAAGAAAAATTATTGAACAGTTTTCAAACATGTCGCAAAAATTTTTAAAGGTTAAAAAGTCACCCAAAACCCCTTTATATAATAAAACACATTCTGACATGCCAAAACACAACCTGCGTCTTCCGCACTTCCTGACTCACACACTGCACAGTTTACAAATAATGATAAACAGCCTATGTAAGTTTTCACAATAAAAATGGACTTGCATCACATAAATATACCTCTAGAAAATTTGATGCACATTTAAAAAGTAAACAGAACTAATTTTCAACATGGAAACTAATTAGCAGGGTGCTAAAAAAATTAAACCAACACGCAAAAGTTCACTAGATGATAATTGAGTGTGGAATCACCTACCTCAATATAGGAACTGCAAAAGACACAGCGCAAGACTCCAGTTGCACCGTGGTCGCACCGTCTTGAGCAGTCAACCGGGTCCTAAAAACAGCAGATCGCTCAATGGGTTCAGTGAAAATGTTAGCACAATAATAATTATGATAATAATAATAGAGATAACATAATAATAATAATAATAATAACACAATAGAATAATAATAATAATATAATAATAATAGCAATAATAATATAATATAATAATAATAATAATAGCATACCCAAAATAGAATAATTATAATTTTATAATATAACAAAAATAATAATAGCATAACCATAATTTGATAATAAAAATTTAATATTAATAACAATAATAATAATATAATAATAATATGATTATTATTGACATATTAATAATAACAGAATAATAATTATTGTAATAATGTAATAATTAACATATTAATAATAAAAGAAAACATTAATATTTTATAAGCTAAAATAATAAAAATGAAATAAACAAAATAAAAACAAAGATGAACAAACCGGCGGGGGTGTAGGAACGACGCAGCAGGAAAGAGAATCGACCGGGGAAGAGGAGGAAGAAGAATAAAAGAAGAAGAAGGAGAAGATAAGAAGAAGAAAAGAGAGAAGAAGAAGAAGAAGAGAAGAAAAATAAAAGAGAGAAGATGAAGAAGAGAAGAAGAGTGGCAGGGGGTGCGCCGGTTGGGCGGAGGAGGAAACTAAGAACGGTCGGGGGTCAGGTGCGGTGCGCAACAGAGAAAAACAGGTAGGGAGGGGCGCTGGCTGGAGATGCTGGTGCGGAGGTGCGGGTGCAGGCGGATGGTCCGACGCGGGAGGAGCCGAGATGGGATGGAGAGGGGTGGCGCGGGGTAGGATTGGGCATGGCCGAACGGGGAGGACGGGCCAAACAGGGAGGGGTCCGAGATGGAGAGGTGAGGGTGCAGGATGAGCAGGAGATGCGGCGTGAGGGTGAGGACGAGCGGAAGAAGGAGAGGAAGGAGAGAATAAGAAAAGAAGAAGAAGATAAGGAGGGGGGAGGCGTGGGGGAGAAGGAAAGGAAAAGAAATGAAATAAAAAAAAGTGAGAGAAGGGGTGGCGGCGGCTAGGGTTAGGCATGGGGGAAAAAATTAAAAAAATTAAGATAAAATAATAATATTAAATATCATAATAATATTATAAATAATAATATTAATAGTAATAATAATAATCATAATCTTAATAATAATAACCGCATAACAATAATAATAATAATAATAATAATATATTAGCAATAATAATAATATCATAATAATTATAAAGATATTAATAACAATATTAATAATATAATCATAATACAATAATAACTGAAAAAACCATAATAAAAATTTACCCGGTTATTTAACGTTCGAGCATCGGCACCACGTACCGAGCGACGTGAAGCCAACACGCACTTATCAACGCACACTTAAAATAAATTTTATCCAGCTTGCTCATGCCTCGCTCGCACGCCAAGCGATGTAAGGCCAACACGCATTTATCAGCGCCACTGTGGAAGCCCCTTGTCGATTCAGTCCACATATCAACCAAGAAATTAAATAAACCGACAATCCAAACTCATGAAATAAAAATTAAAAAAAAATAAATTTGTACCTCTAAAAGACGACCGGGCGTGACAATATCAATGATAATTATCTAGGAATTATTTATTAATATGTAAATCCTTACTATTTTCCTTCATTCTTAATGGATATTTTATATTGATGATGGATATGAGTTAATAATATATGTTTATTAGGGGATATTCTGGTAACTCACGATGCATGACATCTAACTTTACATGGATTTCTAATATGATATGATATATATCTCTTAACAATGTTGTAATCAAGATGTGAACATCTCCCCTTATTATGTCTCTCAGGAGATATGGACCATATCCCTTGATTAAATATGTTATTGTGATATGTAACATCTCTTTTGGTTGATATGGGTGGTCTGATCCTTCTCTTGGTTCATAATTTTCATATATAGTATTTCTGACCACATCCGTCAAAACAAAATTCAATTTTTATATTCATTTCCTTTAAAATATGATCTTATGTAGTACTCCTTAGTTCTCACACCACTATAATATTAATGAATTAATTTTACAGGATATATAATGGGATAATGGGGATAATAATATTCATGTATCTATAATGGGGATCTAATTTCTTAGTCATACATTATATATTGTTTTTGTATTGATAGTTAATTTTTATGTAGAAGGTTTTGGTAAATGTTAACAATATTGTTATTTTGTATTGAATTTATTGGTGGATTGGTTTTATTTTCCCTTGAATTAGAAAGGAATATTATTTCAAACACTTTATAAATACCCTTTTTTCTAGTCATTAGTCCAAAAACCATTAGATACTGGCTTTGGGGATTACTCATGTCTGTTATGCCACCCCATGAAATATTTTCATAGTGATGAGTTAAGAAATTTTTATCTGATTTATTAGAAAAATAATTATATTTGGTAACAATTATATATAAATATTATATTGTGATATGACTATGGAATGATAAAAAACATTCACATGTTTAGTAATGACCAATACTAATTGTATTAAGTTAGTTTTTTAATTTGTAGAATCAATGTTATCAAAAGTTTAGTTGAACACAGTTCATTTGAGTGACTTCTCAAGTCAAGATTGATGTAGTTTATATAGTAAGGGTCCTAATTTGTTTTTTTAATAATGTAAATTATTTCCTACATATAATTACATTACATTTGTAAGTTTAATCACCCATGTATTATGTATATCATGTATTAGAAAACTTAATTATTATTTATTAAAAAAATTACATTATTTTACACAAATTGTGTGTTTGTAGGTGTGTATGTTGTTCCGATCATTTCACAATCAAGTTTTATTTAATATTTTTAATTTCAATATGAATTATAATCATAAAAAATTAGATTTTGAATGTTTACTTTGAATGATATTTTCAGGTATTCCTATTAATTATATTCAAAATTTATTTGTTATCACTAATTTCATGTGAACTTCAAGGAACATACAATCATTAAATTTCATTTATAGGTTCATTCTTGGATCTTTAATATAATATTATGTGATATATGGATTTTACAATAAAATATATATTTTATAAATTGATAAAAGATAATCATTCATGGCTGATAATAGACAATAAGGCCATATATTGTATTTTACTCTCTATCCAATAGGGATACAAGTGTAACTAATATTGTATTCATTGTTATTTTATTATTTTATTTATATAGCCTATATGTTTATATTTATATATCAATGTTAACATTCATTTTTTTTGGTCAATAATTTAGAGTTAGTTTTTTATTTGAAATATATTATATGTTATTCAAAATAAAGAGAAGGGTTATTAAACATAAATTGAAACATCCCAGATAAATAATGAATTTAACATTTTTGTATTTATTAATATTTTAGAATTACATATTAATTTTACTTTCAATAGGATTCAATGTCAGACAGCGTACTGAAGACACAACAACAAGTTTCTTTGAAATCATAAATCGTACACAACATTGATTTATACAGAAATATAATATAACAATAACATTATTTTAAATGGTAGTTAATGCCCAGAGATTGTAATGGAGGGAATGAATAAAAATAACTACAATTTGATTACACATGTTTTTTAAATATTTTTTCTTTCAGGAAATAATGTTTAAAGGATTAAAATAATAATGAATCCAATTTTATGTTTGAAATACTCTAATAATCTTTAAAAGGTCGATTTAACACTTTGAGGGAAAAACATTTTTAAATATAGTTTCTGTCATTTTTATATTTTTAATTGGATAAAATAATATATTTCTTTAAAAGCATAACAGAAAAATTTAATTTGGGTAATTTGTTTGTATTTTTATGATAAAGTTCATTTTTTAATGAATAGTTAAAAATAATGTATTTTAATTCAAAATCGTCTTTTAATCTAATTTATTTATATGATTAGGCTATCATTTTGATTTTTTTAAAAGATTAATTAGATTATATTTTTATAATTTAATTCAATATTTTTCATTCAATGTAATTTTACATTGAAATTTCACATAAACACATGTCAATCTTTTGGTAGTTTTTAATTTTTAAAAACACGTTTTTTGGTTTTAACAACAGAAATTAATTTTAAATTAATTTATTCGCCATCTATTTTTTCAAATTTGAAAAAATGGATTCCATATTGGTAATGAGGAGTTCGAAATTGTGTAAATAGGTATCTTGAATTTTTAGACATTATGAACAGTAACTTTAGTAAATATTTTATTTACCATGGTTAAAGGCAAAATCTGGTAAATAAGGGTAAAAAGTAATACTATAATAATATTAAATTACCCTAACATGTGTCCTAATCCTATTGGATGAGATATTTATGACCATTGGAATCCTTAGAAATATTTTGGGACCTCATTAAGCAACTTGTAATTGAAAATGGAATTTTATAATAAATAATTGAAATATTATTAGAATTTAACATAAACATATATATGTTAGTAAAACTATTTTTATATGGGTTTATATAAGTGATAATTTTAACTATAAATATTATTTATAAATAAAAAATAATTTCATACATCATGGGATTTTATTTACAATTGTTAGACATTAAATAAATAGATTTAATTGTGATACAATGGTGATGCAATGATTTCTTCATTAGCAATTGATTCAAATAAATGATATTATAAATTTTATATGTAACATCCTAGATCTTGGTGCCACTCAACGAGTGCCCCAAACATGGTTGGTCACATGACCTCCAGCACATTTCCCTAAACACCAGAGGCTTCCGACTAGCAGTGAGGGCCCATGTCTGATAGTGGGGAAACTATGCCCTCATTTGTCAATGTGTAGCACAACTGAATAATCAAATCATTCAACAACAGTGGAAGCAATAAACCATAGAAAAAAATAAACAACTACACTAAAAGATAACCAATAGTTATATAGATAAAGATGCAACATGTCTCATGTTCTAAGAAAACAGCCAGAACATGTTACACAACAATACAGTACAATATAATACAGAGTACAGTAAAACAAAACAAAGTAGTTAATAGCATCGCGAGCCTAAGCCCGGTCCCAAACTCCCCTACTCCTCAGCAGCAATCAAGTACCTGTATAGGGACCCTTTCCCTTATCCACACCTCTAAAAAGGTAATCTGTTTGGGCCGAATACATGACCCAATCATGGTGTGAGAAATAAATCCCAGTAGGCACCCCCAAAGGCTTGTGCCCAACCGTGTGGAAATATGCAACAACAGTGTAAAATATTAAAATGAAATAAACTAAGCAGTACTCAAAAGTAACTAATTTTACCAGTTATATTTCCATTTTATTATTCATTTAATCATTCATTATAATGAAACAGCCACCATGAATATCTATGTAAATAGTCAGTGTCCTCAAACACGCAAACCCTTACCCTCAGGTAATCATAAATGTAACCCATAGGTAATTTCCCATAGGAATAACAGATATTTCCCACATGCATACAATGTGTCGCCCTAAGGAACAAAATCTATTGCCCTCAGGCATAGAAGAAGTTTCCCTTAGGCTGAAATAACCACTACCCCCAGGTAAATAAAACACTACCCTCTCACTAAGAAAAGCACTTCCCTATGGATAATCAAGTAACTAGGCCATTCCCAATATATAAACAAGAAACAAACATGCAATTCCTCTCTAGGAAATTCAATAATTATTATTATAGTGGTATAACCTCGAGTATCCTGGCCAAATAGCTATACAGAGGAACACACCACTAGGGTGGTCCTGGATCCAAGCAGCGATCCCAAACAGCAGTTTACTATCACATTTAATTACCTATACAATTATAAGTATTTAAAACAGCTAAGGCTTTATCCACACGACACCCCTACATGGGTTCATGGCACAATGATTCCCACAAACGCACAACAATTTGAAAATTAAACACCAAGCCACCTACCTTAAATTTCCTTGTAAAGTATATGTGAACGACGATCCTCAAATCGTCCAAAAACGACGTAGATCATAGGAGAATGAAAACCTTGTTCAAAACTAAATAACTTCCCTTAGAGGAAGAATTGGAAAGAATGAATTAAAGAGATTGGAGGGCATACCTGTGCGGTTCCAATGAGATTGTCAGAGGCGAAAATGGATTCCCAATGCTCGATCTGGAGATCCTCAAGGGTCCAGCCTCCTCTCCTAACTCTTTCCTCCGGTTCTAAGCCTATACTGTGAACATGGTTGGATACTACCCATTTTATGTGAAAAAAAACTACACAGCGTGTACTATTGACTACACAGCATGTACTTTTCTCATTTAACTATTCCTATGGCGGCACTACCACACTGTTCATCATTCGACATGGGTACACGACATGTATTTCTGATTACACAGTGTTTACTGCCACTCTACTGTCAGAGGCTTCCACTGCCCTACTATTTTCTTTCTGACAGACTACACAACCTGTAAATTTCCACTACACGACATGTAGTCGGTTATTACACCCTTCGCCACCGACATGGCTACACACCCTGTGTACTCATCCCACACGGCCAATGTACATGGTGTGTGGAATAGTACATGGTGTGTAGTCCCAAAATTTATTATTTTTTCAATTTTCCTTATTTTCTCCAAAAAACTTATGTAAAAGAGAAAAGATGAAACTCGTACCTCAAAAATAAGAACTGGGTTCTTACAAACTCCCCCCTTAAGGAAATTCATCACAAAATTGCCATTCCAAGGGTTGTGAAGATAAAGTTCAAAATAGCTCTGGCCACTGAGCACGTACATCAGTTTCCCGCTCCCAGGTTTCTTCTTGCACGCAGCCATGCTGCCATAGCGCTCGTATGAGAGGAACTGACAAACCTCAGAGAACCTTCGTGCTCTTATCAATGATACGAATCAGATGCTTCTCACGGGACGCATCTACCTAAAGCTCAACCTACATGGGCTGAAATACATGAGACGGGTCTGAATGATAGTGACGCAACTGAGATACATAGAAGACTCCATGCAAGGCTTGGTACCTCTATAGTGACTACAACCCATAGGAAACCGGCCTAACTCTCTCCAGAATCTCAAATGTCCCCACAAACCTCAGTGAATTTTTACCCTATATCTTGATCTGCCTATGTCTCAACCTCGATGAAACACTCAAGAGAACCTGATCCCTGACCATGAACTCCAAGGGTCGTCTACGGCGATCATCATAAGAATTATGTCAAGACTGTACGGTATCCATCCACTTCTGAATCAACTAGACCTGCTCAGAAGTCTCCTGCAAGAGACATGGTCCCAGTAAAGCTACCTCACCTGCCTCTATCTAGCACAAAGGTGATCGGTATGGCCTACCATATAAATCCTCTAAAGGTACCATCTCAATAGTTGCCTGACAACAGTTATTATAGGAAAACGTGACTAGGGGTATATACTTCTCCAATCTTCCCCCAAAGTGTAGGACACATGCATGCATCTTGTCGTCTAGAACCTATATGATACGCTTTGACTGACCATCTGTCTGAGGGTGGTAAGTTGTTCTCAGAAGCACCTGAGTACCCATTTCCCTATGAAAACACTGCTAGAAATGAGACATAAAATGGGAATCACTATCTGAAACGATTGAATGGGGAACCCCATGAAGACGTATGACCTCTCGGATATACAACATTCTGAGCTCATCAACACCAAAAGCCTCCTGCATTGGAAAAAGGTAAGCTACCTTTGTGAGTCTGTCCACAACAACCCACATGACATCATTTCCTCGAGGTGACCTCAAAAATCCAATCACAATGTCCATCGTGACATATTCCCATTTCCACTCCAGGATGGGTAACTGCTGTAAGAGCTCAGCTAGCCTCTGATGCTCCCCGTTCACCTACTGACAAGTGGACCATCTTGTAACAAAACCAGCTATCTCTTTATTCATACCCGGGCACCAATACTAACATATCAAGTCACGGTACATTTTGGTAACTCTGGGATGAACTGCCCAAGCTAAATCATGAAACTCCTACCTCATCTCCTCACGTATATCCACCAGAACCCATACTCATCCACAGAAACACAATAATTCATCATCCCCTATCGTCCACCCAAGAGGAGGGTCCTCACTTACCACCGAATCTCGTAGATCTAGGCCTTCTGAAATAGATATTTGTCTCATCCTCACTCCATCTAGGAGGGTAGAAGTCACATCTAAAGTTGAAAGATAGGTCTTCCCCTGAATATCATGCACCTCCAAATACACCTCAACGAAAAAAACCATCAGCTCCCAGTCACCAATGGCCTCATGAAATGCCTATATCTGAGTCTTCCTAATCAGTGCATCAGTAACTGCATTACCTTTACCAGGTGTATAGGCAAGCTCAAAGTCAAAGGAATGAAGGTATTTGATCCACCTTTGCTACCTCAGATTCAAGTCATGCTGAGTAAAAATATACATGAGACTTATGTGGTTGGTGAAAACCACAAAATTCTCTCCCAAGAGATAATGTCTCCAACAGAGAAACACATGATCAACTGTAGCCAACTCGAGATCATGTGTCAGGAAATTATTCTCATGTGGCCTCAACTGCCGAGACCAGTACACAACAACTCGATTGATCTGCATCAACAAAGCTCCTAGCCCCATACCTAATGCATCACATTAAACCGTATAGCTCTTTCCCTACTCTGTAAGTATTAGGGATGGTGCTGATGTGAACCTTCCTTTCAAGTATTGAAAGGTGGTCTCGCAAGCTTCCAACCAAATGAACATCACACCCTTCTTAGTCATACCCGTCAACAGTGATTCTAAGTGGGAGAAGTCCTGTATGAAGCATCTGTAGTAACCAGCCATCCCCAAGAAATACCGTATCTAAAACACGTTCTTAGGATGATCCCAAGAAACTACTGCTCTCACCTTCTCTAGGTCCATGAAAACTCCTGCCTCTAAGATGATATGACCTCGTAAGTGAATCTAGTCAATCCAAAAGTGGCACTTTGAGATCTTAGCATATATCCAATGATCTCTCAGTGTACTCAATACGATCCAACGATGGGTGGCATGGTCATGTCGAGTGTGAGAGTACACCAAGATGTCATCCATGAATAATTCCACAACAGAATCTTGATCAGAATGGAACACATGATTCATTAGAGCCATAAAACCTATAGGCACATTTGTGAGTCCAAATAGAATAACCAAGTACTCATACAGACCATAACTTCTTCGAAAAGCTGTAATTGGTATATTCGATGGTCTCATGCGTAGCTGATGATATCCTAATCTCAATTCAATCATAGATAACTCTCGTGCCCCAAGAAGTTGATCAAAAAGATCATCAATCCTCGGTAATGTATATCAGTTCTTGACAGTCAATGGGTTCAGCTACTTATAATCCACACAGTGTCTGAGGGTACTGTCTGTCTTCTTCACAAAAAGGACCATAAAAGCCGAAGGATAATTATTGGGTCAGATAAAACCCTTTTCTTTCAACTCCTCTAACTGCCTCTAGAACTCCTAAAACTCTGGTGTAGCCATCCTATAAGGAGGAATGGACACCAGAGCAGCTCCTGGCATAGGATCAACAGAGAAATCCACCTCACACTCTGGAGGTAGACCTGAAATGTCTTCCGGGATGACATCCCTGAAATGATCAACCACTGGTGGGAAATGTTGCTGACAAGTCCCCAGATCATCCAGATATAAACTTGCAATCTGGGTTGTGACTCTGCCTCGCCCATGATGATTTGGTCTAGCTCGACTCGCCTGAACATCTCATTCACCTTTGTATAAAAACTCTCCGCCCTCTGGTGACGTGAAACTCACCATATGACGATAGAACTATACAAAGGCTTGAAAGGGATCTAACCATTCCATCCCTAGAATGACGTTATAAGCTATCATCTCTAAAATAAAGAGGTCCCATAGAATGTGACACCCACAAACCTCAACGGGGCACTCATTACACTGACGCACACCATCCGTTCTAGTTCCCAATGGAGTGTTTAGCGTCATAACAGCAGAATAAAAAGAAACACAGATCCTAAGTCTCTCCACAATGAGTATAAATATAAAGATATGCGTAGAACCCGTATCGAAAAGGACTAAAGATAAAATAGAAGCTACTAGAATAGTACCTATGGCAGTAGAATGTCCAGGATCCTGCATCTGCTGGGTCTGTTGCACTGCTTATGCCTGCCCAGTGTGGTGGCACAGCGACACAGCCTGACTACCCTGAGTTGTCTTACCCTGCTACCTCTGAGATCCCGGTGTCTAGCTACCATGGCCATGACCACCGTCCCTGTCGGCATGCCCTGACGTATTCCAGTTTCCCAACTGGTAAGAAGTAGCTTGTCCTGCTCCCACATGCAGAGTCTGTACAGAACCCATCTCACTAGCCACTAGTAGACACACCCTGCAAAAGCGCTGAAGATGACCGATATTCTCGCAAACTGGGAACTCCATTTGGTCTCTTGGACACTGAGGTCTCTTGTGCCCCTCTTTACCACACTGGTAGCACATGACCTAGACACCTAAAACATTCTTCCGGCTGGTACTGCCACCCTGAGACAAGTTCATCTATATCTTCCTCTTGCTGGTAGAAATAGAACCAGAAACTAGTGTTGAACCGCCTTAGCCCACACTACTATATTCCCACATGTTCCTCTCTGTAATCAGTACCTGTTCACAATAGACGGTACTATAGGAAACCTAAAAACGTGTACCAGTGCTTGGATGTCATATTGAAGACCATACTCATAGCATTTGGATCTCAACGTCTCATCACCCACCAAAACGTGTGGAAAATGCTGAAGCTTGTTGAAAAGAGCAGAATAATTCGTCATTGATAGGGCACCCTACTGCAGGTTCATGAACTCTCAAGCTCAATCTACCCTCAACATCTCTGGGAAGAAGAAGTCATAGAACACTGCCTGAAAATCATCCCACGCCATGTCTCTATGATGCTCTGACTGGGTGGTAACATCCCACCACATCTTGGTGGAATCACGCAATATATATGCCGCGATCTTGACCCTCGGCCCCGGAGGTGTCTCAAGATTCTCAAAGATAGTCTTCCTAGACCCCAGCCAAGACTCTGCAGCCTGTGGTCTACCATCCCCTGAATATGTAGGCAGATGCTGCTACTAGAAGATACTAGTCAGCTCTGCCATAGATGTGGCAGCCAGTAGTGCTCCTTGAAAGGTCGGTATGAACCGCATTAAGCCTTCACAGAACTGCACCTCCGTGCCTTTGTCCGGTATAACGGCTGGCGCCGCATCTGGCTCTGTTGGAGGATCCACTGGTAGCGCATGGCCCACCATCTCTAGAGTTTAATCATTGCTTCTCTCCTAGAAAAAAATGTGTGATCATCTCGGCAGCATGACTCCACAAGGTCAAACGCACACCTTCGATCTAGATTATCAAGTCTGAAAACGAAAGGACCAAAAGGGGAACAAGAGGAAGAAGACATTCAAGATTTGAAAAACAAGAAAACACGGCCAGTACCTGACTTCTCTTCCCCTGCTCACATCCTTCTACACAGCTAAGCCACATGGATCTTATTGAACAAAACTACACGATCTGTATATAATCTACATGGTGTGTATGGTGTAATTCTACAACTGCCCATATTGTTCGTGACAAGGGTGACTACTCAGATTGATACTACACAGCGTGTTACAGCCACACATGGTGTGTACACCACTCCATTTCCATCCACATGGTCAAGTCCACACTGTCTATTCTTGGACAAGACAACACGGCATGTCCCATAGGTACACAGTGTGTACTAGACGAGCTCTACTAACCCGTTTTTCAGTTTCACGGACGGATACACGAACCACACTACACGGTGTGTTTTATATGCACATGGCTTGTACATGAAATGATTACACTGACCCGTGTTGTTAGTTACACGCCCAGATCCCTGGTCAGACTACACAGCCTGTTCCATTGTGGACACAGCATGTATTTCTTAAGGTCTCCTCCATCCGTGTTTCTTAGTTACACGAGCAGTCTCCGGGACTACTCTACATGGAATGTACATCCGGTACACAATGTGTTATCCCCAAGCATTTCCCTTCCCTGTGTCCCTACCCACATGGTCTATGACACGGGAAGATACTACACGGTGTGTAGTTAGGGTACATGGAGTGAACTTAAAAAGTTTTCTTTTCTTCCCAAATAGAAGAACAAAAGGCTCGTGTCCAAGGAACTACACGACATGTATACTGGTTTTTCAGGATAATAAGCCTCAGTTACTTCTCCGGAACCTAGAAAATAGAAAGAAACAACACCTAAGTGCCAAATTATGACCCGTGAGGGCCCATACTCCCAATGAATCAAAGTTCGGCATCTTATCTGTGCCATACAAAGATAAACATTCAATAATCCACCATATTTCGGTCAATGAGGGCCCATACTCACCAAAAACCAATATTTGGCATCCATTCTAGTTAACAAGCTTATACAAAAATACCATGTCACATAGCAGGTATTCTATCAAATCAACTATCACGACAACATACTTTTTCTAATGAACCTGCATGACATAGAAACTATGTCTGACATGTGATTCATAGAATGTGCTTAAATGATGCATGAGACAGCATACCCCCATCTCATTGGGTTGAAACTAAATATAACCCATGAATAAAATATAATCAGAACACCACAAGTGCATCACCCAATAGTGAAATCAAATCAACTCTAAATTGGAAAATCAATAAAATTGCAACACGAGGTAAATTGGATTTTCCTTATACACAGTTTAGCTACTCTTGGGCATAGCTTGTTACCATCTACTGTTTCCATCCTATCCCTAACTAAGGCTCTAAATATTAAGTCAAATAAATTAAACCTAGCTCTAATACCACATTGTAACGTCCCGGGTCTGGGTGCCACTCAATGTGTTCCCTGAACATGGTTGGTCACATGACCTTAAGCGCATTTCATAAAGCACCAGAGGATGTTGACTAGCAGCGAGGGCCTAAGTCTGATAGTGGGGAAACTATTCCCTCATTTTTTAAAGTTTAGCACAATGGAATAATAAAAAAATTCAACAATAATGGATTCAATAAATCATACACATGGAAAATAAACAACTTCAATAAAAGATAACCAATAGTTATATAGATAATGATGCAAAATATCTCAAGTTCTAAGAAAATAGCCAGAACATGTTACATAACAATACAGTACAATAAAATAAATAGTACAACAAAAAAACAAAACAGTCGATAGCATCGCCAGCCTAAGCCTGATCCCATGCCCCCCTACTCCTCAGCAGCAATCAAGTACCTGTATATGGACCATTTCCTTTATCCACACCTGCAGAAATGTAGTCTGTTTGAGCCGAAGACATGACCCAAATAGGGTGTGAGAAATAATTCCCAGTAGGCACCCACCAATGGGTCGTGACAAACTTTGTAGAAATATGCATCAACAGTGTGCAGTAGTAAAATGAAATAAACAAATAAGTACACAAAAGTAACTAAATATAACAGTTATATGGACATTTTATTATTCATTTAAACGTTCATTATCGGGAAACCACCACTGTGAATTTCTTTGTAAATAGTCAGTGTCCTCAAACACACAAACCCTTACCCTCAGGTAATCAGAAATGTATCCTGTAGGTAATTTCCCATAGGCATAACAGATATTTCCCTCAGGTGTACAATGTGTTACCCTCAGGCAACGAATCTACTACCCTCAGGCATGGAAGAAGTTTCCCTCAGGCCGAAATAACAACTGCCGTCAGGCTATGTAATGAACTTCCCTCATGCTAAGCAAGGTACTGGGAAATTAAAAACATATGAACAAGCAATACACATGAAATTACTCTCAAGGAAATTAAATAAGCAATATTACAATGGCATACCCTCGTGTATCCTGGCCAAACTGCTAAACTGAGGAACGCACTACCAGGGTGGTCCTGGATCCAAGAAGCGATCACAAATAGAAATTTATTATCACATTTAATTACCTATACAATTATAGGTATTTAGAATATATAAGGCCTCAGCCACACGACACCCCAACATGGGTTCGTGGCACAATGATTCACACAAACTGACAACAGTTGGAAATTAATCACCAAGCCACCTACATTAAACGCCCCTGAATGGTATATGTGAACGACGATCCTCGAATCATCCAAAAACAAATTAGATATGAGGTGAAAGAAAACCTTGTTCAAACCTAAATAACTTCCCTTAGAGGATGAATTGGCAAGAAGACTTAAGGAGGGTGGAGCACTTACTTGTACTATTCCAACAGGATTGTCATAGGCGAAAACAGATTCCCGACGCTCGATCTAGAGATCCTCAAAGGTCCGGCCTCCTCTCTCGACTCCTTCCTCAAGTTCTAAGCCAATCATGGGAATAGGGTTGTCTACTTCCAATTTTTAGAGAAAAAACAAACTACACGGCGTGTACTATTGACTTCACGGTGTGAACTTTTCTCATAACTATTCCTCTGGCGGCACCGCCGCAATGTTCATTCATCGACATGGGTACACGACGTGTATTTCTGATTACACGGTGTGTGCTGCCGCTCCGTTGGTGACTACTTCCACCACCATACTATTTTCCTACTAACTAACTACACGACGTGTAAATTTCCACTACACGGTGTGTTATTGGTTTTTACACCCTTCACCGCCGACATGGCTACACACCCTGTCTACTCATTCCACATGGCCAAAGTACACAGCATGTGGAATAGTACATGGCGTGTTGTCCCAAAATTTAGGATTTTCCCCCATTATCCTTATTTTCTCAAAAAACACTTAAGGGAAAAAGAAAAGAAGAAACCTGTACCTCAAAAATAAGAACTGAGTTCTTACATTGTAATAAAAGTAATTTTGTAAATTTGATTTCATAAAATAATTTTATGGATTATAGACATATGTTATATTTTTATTGAGGATGCTTTTTTGAATAAATAATGTTTTTTATATTTAAAAATGTCATGATATGAATTGTGTTTACATTGACATATTTCATATTTTAAAATAGAAAATATTTTATTAAATATTATAAAATTACAAAAAAAATCTATGATACGTCCAAATAGTTGTCATAAGGATAAAATTTCATTACTGACTCTTTAATTTTACATTTTTCATGTTTTTTCACCTTTTTGGATTCTCAAATTGTTTAATGCTTGATTAAATAGTAAAACTAAAAACGGGTAAAATTAAAAAGGTAAGGATTAAAAAATATTTAAAACCTATCCAATTATTATTGGATAATTTTACTTATACTTATATTTATATTATTTATAATTTAATGAGTTTTGGACCTTTCCAAATTGAAAATAATTTTATAATAAAATATTATTTTCAAACATTTCTAAAGATCCCCCCTCCATATTATAAGAGGACACAATCTATAACACATTACGTACATCTCTAAGTCCCATTAGATCATCCAAACTCTGATACAAGAAGATCTAAAAATCCCCCTCTTATTCCTAGAAGTGTTCACATAGTATGAGGTAAATTCAAGGAAGCCTTTTGGTTCAAATCAAAGATAGATAGACATTTTAAGAGGTAAAATATTCTATAAATTTCCATTCCATCATTCTACATATTCACTCTCTATTATATTAAAATTATTTTATTGCATAAAACCCCAATTATCCTCAATATAGTATTTTTTTAATTAGGATAATTACTTTATCTACACTTAAACAGACCTTCATCTAATGGGTATAGAACATACTCTTTCTGTGGATTACAAAATACTACCTCACAAAACAATAATTGTTCAATATTCTTTTACCACCTATCATGGTGGTCACTATGATGTCACTATAATTCTATATGATATTTATGAAATTTATTTAGTCTATATTTTTCTGTATTTTTCATTTAAAACATACATTTTGTCATTTCATGTTTTAAAAATATGATAATTTTATTTGAAAATGTGGAGACTATCAACCCACAAAGTGATATGACTCATTCAAGCCATACATGGAATGTATAAATTATAGTGTTAATGAAAATATGTAATGTATATAAAATATTATTTTATATTGAAATTATAATATACCTATGTATTATTTATTTTTCATTTCATAAATATGAAAAATAATTGAATGTATCATCTATGCGTATGTACGACATACCAAATCCATGAATGTTACTTTTTCATTTCTAATATCCAAATGTTAGGAACTATTCAAAATAAATATATACTGGATATATATGATATCTATAAATATTTGTAATATTCATGTGATAATGAACTTTTGACTGTATGGAGAATTTGTAATTATAACATCGTCATTTTTTACTCAAGTTCTAAACATCGACAAAATGTCTGATATGAAGTTGAATAATTAACTAATTTTTGTAACAAGAAAATTAGAGATATAAAATTAATAATAATGTTTAAAATTGTTATGTATAAATTATAAATTAACTTCAGTTTATTATTCCAGATAAACCATGAACTTATGAGACAATTCAGACTCGAGGCAATGGAACCTTTCACCCTTCTTTTTTAGTCAAAGATATTTTTATGTTTTGTTTTTTAATTTAAATATTATAATATTGGGATATGTTTTTTATATAATTAATTATATAAATTTTATTTCCATGTAATTGGATACCATTTTCTCTCTCATCAACTCTTTTTATGCATTTTTAAGTGATTTCGTTATGCTGCCGAATTTTCTTAAGGGAACTTCTTTACCTAATTACAATTATTTGGGTCAATCTTCTACTCCAGGATTATGTCATTCAATGAATATGTTAGAATGAAATATGATTGTTTTAAACTTAATATCTAATTATATTGGGTGTATTTATATTTTTCACAGATAATTATTTCATTGGATTATCATTAATGTAATCATACGATCTTTGTAAGGGAATGCATTCAACCTCCTGTTTCAGAAAATGAATTCTCATTTGTTATATATTTTAATTTTTATTTTCTTTTGTTGGGATATGTTATTATATATCATTATTATTGTAAATTATATGCCCATGAGATGAGAGATCCTTTTTCACCAATCAACTGATTCTCAGATTTTTAATGTGACACCATTAGGATGTCGAAATCTCATAAGGGAATACGTCTGAATCCACTTTTATCGACGAATATCTTGTATTTGTACACATATATTATCCTATATGGTGTATATACTGACCTTTAACGTATTATATCATGAATATTATTATTCTCATGATATTATATGTTTTATTAATGCTATTATTTAATTAATTTTATTCAATTATATTCTTTAGTGGTAACATGATCATAAACTAATCAATTGTTTTAAATGTTTTAAAGATATAAAATTTTAATTATTTCTCAATAATGTACATGTTTTAAAAATGTTTTTATTCATTTTTTTATATGGAAATAAATGTTTTAAAATTTTAATTCCTATAAAATATTCAATGGGGTATGGGACATTTGGATTAAAAAATATCATTATATAATGTTTTAAATGGTTTTTAAATGGAATCATTTTCTAAACAGCATTATTTTAAATGAAAAATTAAATATTTCCTTTTAATGTAGGATGTGAATACTACATTTCCTCCACTACAAGAATTAGTTTGATATTTTAATTCTTTAATAAGCCGTAGTGATCTTAAAAAGGAAAATAAATACCATATTTTTTTTTACGTATTTTGGTTTTGAAAATGGTTTTGAGAATGCATTGATTATGATAATATTGTAACTCCCTGACCCTAGTTACCTAGAGTCGGTGCATTATTATATAACATTGGAATGATCACAAAATATCAAGTCTCTAATGACCGATTAGTTTAGTATCCTTGGAAGAACTGGATACATTCATAAGTTTTACATTACATCATAAAATGGAAAACTAGAGCAATATTGTTTCCATGGAGAACACTAAGATCCCATAAACAATACCTACAGGTCAGTAAAAATATACATCTTCGCATCCTGGGAAAAATAAAATATAGAAAGGGGTGAGCTTAGATGCTCATTAAGGATAAAAATATAGCGGAAACTTTCATAAATAAGCATAAACATTTAAGGCAATGTATACAACTAAAACAAAAGCCTTCTCAACATATACTTCATCATAATATTTTAAATATAAATAAAAATAATTCCACTAAAATACTCACATGGATATTCTACTAGTCAAATATTCACATGCAATATCAATAGTCACTTTCATAATGATGGAATGCATAATTCTAGACTTTCATAACCACATAGTCAAGGCCTTGTGCCAAGACTAAAAATAAGATTTTTTAAAAGCCTTGTGCCAACACACTAGTTTGTCTCCAGAGACCTACTAATGCATCTAGAATATATAGAGGGATCCACCAATCACTTACTATGTACAATGCATTCCTCATATGAAATGGTTTTAACATAACATAAACATTCATATTAAAACTAGAAAACAAAACGTGAAGACATTATCTATAAACCATGAATGGTATAAAATTTACACATCCCCAGTCAAACATATCACAAAACCTTCAAAATTATATGGATTTTTTTATCATAATAAATCGACTTCAAATAAGCTTAAAATCTATCAAAGTATGTTGACATAGATGAAATTAAAAATCTTTTAGAGAAATATCAATTTCTATTTTGTAATCACTTAAGAGTCACAGAATTATAAAATAACATTTATTTTGGAAATATTCTTATAAAATTCTAAGGGAAGATTTGATGATGTTATAATGGTGGAATATAGTCTCACCCACCGTATAAGTTAAAAAAACATTCTTACCTTAATTTTGTCGAAAAGGTCATAATGTACCTTGTTTGGAAAATGACGAAAAGATTTCTATCAGAACATATAAGGTCAAATAAGGGTATAAATAAAGTTATACCATTGCCTAGTTAATAGTAAAAATGTTTTGAAATAAATTTTTATGAAACATGGTTGCAGATGATAAAGAGGTCCCAGTAGATAATTATATATAAACAACCTTGAATAATAAAGAGGTTGTAGAATTAAACCATACCTTGTACTTTTCCTTAGTAGATGTTAGGTTCACCTCCTGTATAATTATGACATAATTTTTATTAAATTATATAAGAATCATATAAATTAAAATGATATCATATATGATCTTTTATCATTCTGTTGTTAATAATATCTTAGTATTATCGTTGTTACGGGTTTTAACTTATTCACATTCCATTATATGGTTTGTTACATAACTAATGTTTTTTATGGATAGAATGTATATTATTTATATTCATAATGATACTAAGTCTTTAAACATTATTTTTAATTATCTAATTAAAATTAGTCTTGAATGGATACGATGGGGAATAAATCTCATCGTGTTCGTGGAGACAGTAATCCCTACGTATGCACGAGCGACAATATCATTATTTTGGTAATAGAATAATATATAAATGCATAGTATATCACATATAAAGAATAATTATCATGATATATTTATTATTTACATCAATTAAACATAATTATTATACCAATCCAAATAATAATGTATTGAATAACAATTACACCACGACGTGGAGGCGGTAAGTCGTATGTAGGCACGTATGGTGACATGTCATTCAAAGGATGGATAGATTAATGAATATTGTTGTACCATATTTATAATAATATAACAATATATATATGATACTAGATTTAATATTTTAGAATGGAAACAACAAATAAATAAGAAGTGTAAGAAGAAAGGAACTTGAAAGAGGAGATGACGTATTTACCTCTTCTTTGGGTTCTTCCTTTTGATTTGATCAAAAGATATCCTTAGGTTGGATTTAAGACCAATGTAATTCCTCTAACATTAAGGGTGAAATGTTTAGAGGATATTTGGTCAGGGTTTGGCCAATCCAGATGGCTTTGGTGGTGTGAATTTTAGAGAAGGGGATGTTCCCTTTTATAAGAGGGGTTAGGGGCACCTTAGAAAAATATAGAAATATTATTTTATAATAAAATCATTTTTGGGTTCTAATGACTCCAAAGTGGATTATTTAAAGGATAAGGTGGGGATGGGTTGAAACCCACTCAACCAATAAGTTTTAGACAATGTTTGGGTATCTATATTAACCTTACCTTTTAGATTTAACTCTTAGTCAAATAGTTTGACATTTACCATGTCTCTTTGTATTTTTGTATTATATGGTAAATAAACATATCATATACTTCTAGTATAACCCCAAGTTGTTCATTAATGATAAAAATATCATTATATATGACATTTTGGCCAAACCTTATATTTTTAGGAATATCATATCAATTAGTAATATAATATTTGTTTTAAAAACTCTATTAGGTCAATTTTGACACTATTTTTGGTATTTTGTTTTTTCTAAATTAATATCAGCATTATTACATAGAAAAAAATCCATCAACCCATTAACCTAGAAAATTAGTGGAATTCCTAAAATGTATCAAATTTAATTTATTTGGATATTTAGAATATAAATTATTTTACTATTTCATTAATTATGTAATTACTACATCATCATTGAGTCATAAATAAATTTAATCATTTAATGTTTAAAAATTATAAATAAAATTCCATTATGTAGGAAATATTTTTAGATTTCTAATGAATATTTATAGTCGAATTTATATTTTGTTTAACCCTATATTAAAAATAGTTTAGATATTAATCATTGAATTTAACACTTTTAACTTTTATTTGAATAAATTAATAATAAATTTCCTAATCTAATCCAAGTGTATCTAAAGGATCATATTTTATTCCTAAGGTTGTTTTTGGTTGAATATCACTTATCCAATATAATTAGTACATGTGATAGGGTAATAATAATATCATTTTTATCTTTAAATAACCTTTTTTACTTTTAACCATGGTAAATAAAAGTTAAATGATACTATTCACCAAATATTATTTGTATCCTATTAAACCACATTTTATTCATTGATATTAACTGTAACGCCCTGAACCCAGTTACCCAGAGTCGGTTCATTATTACATAACATTGTCATGATCACAAAAGATCACGTTTTGAATGACCGATATGTTTAATATCCTTGGAATAACTAGATACATTAATAAATTTTACATTACACCATAGAATGAAAAACTAAAACAACATCATGTATCCATAGAACACACTCATATTCCCTAATTCTATCCCTTAAGGCCATTTATAAAATACTTCTTCACATCCTAGGGAAAAATTAAACATGGAAAGGGGTGAGCACAGATGCCCAATAAGGATAAAAATATAGCAGAAACTTTCTTAAATATGCATAAACATTTAAGACAATGTATATCTAATAAAATCCTTTTAAACTAGAACTTAAGCATAATATGGTATGAATAAAATGAAATTATTCCATTTACTTATTCACCTGGATATTCTACAAATTGAATTATCACATGCAATATCAATAACCACTTCAATAATGATGGAATGCATAATGCCAGACTATCATACCCACATAGTCAAGTCCTTGTGCCACGAATACAAATATGATTTTATCAAGCCCTTGTACCAAGACATTAGTTTGTCTCATGAGACCTACCGATGAATCTAAGAGCTACTTCGGGCTCGACCCATCACTTATTATGTCCAATTCATTCCTCATATGAACAGGTTTAAACATAACATAAACATTTGTATTAAAACTAGCATACGAAATGTCAATACATTCTCTATAAACCATGAATGGTATAAAAAGAACACATCCATAGTCAAAAATATCATAAAACCTGCAATAAAATATGGAAATTTTGTATCCTAATAAATCAAATTCATATTTTCTTAAAATCCATCAAAGTATGTTGACATAGATGAAAACAATACTATTTGAGAGAAATGTCTCTTTTTTTAATCATTTAAAAGTGACATAATTATAAAAGGAAACATTTAATTTGAAAATATTCTTATAAACATATAACAGAAGATTATATGATTTTATAACAGCAGCAAATAGTTGTACCCACCATATAAATTAAAAAAACATTCCCACCATAATTCTGTCGAAAATTTTAAAAAGGACCGTGTTTGGAAAACAACTGAAAGATTCATTTCAAACCATTTAATAAAAAGGTAAAAAAGGGCATAAATAAATTTAACACATAGTACAGTAAATAGTAAATATGTTTTGAAATTCATTTTTAAGAAACATGGATGAGGATGATAATGATATCCCAGTAGATAATTACATATAAACAACCTCGGATAATAAAGAGATTTTGAAATTAACCCTTACCTTCTACTTTTCTTTGGTTGAGGGTAGTTTAACATCATTTATATTGGTGAAATAATTGTTATTAAATTATACAAGAATTATATACATTAATTTGATATCACATATGATCTTTTAATATTACATTGTTAATAATATCTTAGCTTATCATCATTTCGGGTGTTAACTTACTCGTTTTCTTTTATATGTTTTGGTATATAAGTCATGTTTGTTTTGGATAGGTTGTATCTTATTCATATCCAGAATGATATAAAGTCTTTGAACATTATTTTAATCTTCAAATGAGAATTAGACTTGAATGGATACGATGGGGAGTGAATCTCATCGTGTTCGTGGAGATGGTAGTCTGTACGTACGCACAAGCAATAATATCATTCTTTTGATATTAAAATAATATATAATTGGATGGAATATCATATATAGACAATCATTATAATTTTATATTTATAATTTACTTCAATTACACATCATTATCATACCCATACAAATAATAATGTTTTGAATAACAATTACAGCATGACGTGGAGACGGTAAGCCGTACATACACACGTATGGTGACATGTCATTCAATGGATAGATAAAATGGTGAATATGGTTGTACCAAATTTATAATAACTTTACAATATATAAAGGATACTGAATTTGTTATTTTTTAATGGTAATAACAAATAAATAAGAAGTTTATGAAGAAAGGATCTTGAAATAGGGTGGTGAAAACATTATCTCTTCTTCGGTTCTTCCTTTGGATTTGATCAAAAGGGCTCCCTAGGTTTGATTTATAATCAATCTAAGGGATATAGTTTGAATTTAGGGAAGTTGAGAGAATATTTGTGTAGGTTTTGGCTGAGACAAAAGGATTTTAAGGTGTGAATTAGATATAATGGAGAGTTCCCTTTTATAAGAGGGGTGAGGGGCACCTATGGAAAACCTAGAAATATTATTTTATAATAAATTCATGTTCGGTTTATAGAGGCTCAAAAGTGTATTATTTAATGGATAAGTTGGGGATAGGTCTAAAACCACTCAACCTATTGGTTTTTGACAGTTTTGGGTCATTATATTACCTTTATCCCTTTGATTTAACTCTTAGTCAAATAATCTGACATTTACCATGGCTCTTTGTATTTTTATATTATATAGTTAATAAAAATACTATATAATTCCAAGAGACCCCCATGTGGTCAATTAAAAATAAACCTATCATTATGTATGTCCTTTGGCCGAAATGTTGATTTTTAGGAATCTAATATCAATTAATAATAAAATTTTTGATTTAAAAAATTCTGTATGTCAATTTTGACACTATTTAATAATTGATTTTTGTTATAGTCTTAAAAACATTATTAATTAGAAAAAATTAATTTAAGTAATCCTAACATTCCCTATTAACTAATAGAATTTTTGGATGTCATCAAAACATTAAAATTATATTTATTTTAACATTTATCAAACAAATAATTTTATTTTTTCATTAATAAGGAAAATACTGCATCATTATTGTGTTATAAATACTATTAATTATTCAATGTCTAAAAATTATAAATAAATTCCCATTATATAGGAAATAGTTTTTTCTTTCTATTTAATATTTATAGTCTAAAATATAACATATATAACCCTAGGTAAATTGTTTTTTTCTAAAAGATATATGCTTTTATCATTTTTGTATTTACTTTAACATAATTAATATAATGTGTCATTATCACTTACAAGTGTCTCCATGGGGTACCCAAATCGACCCAAAGATGACCATGGTCTTATGTGTATCAAAAAATAGGATTAGGACACGTTTTAGGGTAATTTAATTTTATTATAATTTTATTTTTTTACCCTTTTACCGGAAGTACCCTTTAACCGTGGTAAATAATATATTTACCAAAGTAATTATTTAAAATGACTAAAAATAAAAGATAACTATTTACACTATTTGGACTTCCTGATTCTAAATATGGAATCCATTTTTCATAATTTAATGCATAGAATTGGAAGAAATTAATTTAAAAATAATTCCCATTTTCAAAATAAAAAGCGTGTTTTTAACAAATAATCACTATCAAAAGATTGAGGCTTCCTTATGTCAAGTATAAATGTAAAATTTTGTCCAATGACCAAAATTGGATGAAACTGTAAAAATATAATATAATTATACTTTAAAAACAGTCAAATTCATAAATTATCACTATTAATTATTTCAATTAAAAAAGTTGTTTTTAATTAAAATTTAGGAATTTTCACTATTAATCAAAATATGAAAGTAATCAGAAAATTACAAAAATTTCACCGTATGCTTATATCGATATTCCAAATCCAAAAATAATGCCCAATTTGAAGAATAAAATTTATAAAATTTTGAATAGTGGGTATTACTATTCATAACGGCTGCTTTGATTGGTTGTGGGTTGTTTTAGAACCTCGAAGTTGTGTACAACACACGCTACAATATTATTCAAAGAGAATAATACCATGGAAGCATGGAGTGTTACATTATCCCCTATTTGAAATAATTTCGTCCTCAAAATTACAATAATATTATTGAATAAAAATACTAGGTTGGTTCTTCATCATAAGTTTCTCGAGTTCCCACGTTTCATCTTCCATATTATGGTTTCTCTATATATATTTTACAAGACAAGTCATCCGGTTTCTCAGTACTTGTTCTTTGGTATCAAGAATCCTGATGGGCTCTTTGTAATATGACAAATCAGGTTCCAGTTTTACTTCCTCATAAGTGAGTACATGCATTGGGTCAGGCATGTATTTTCTCAATAGTGATAGGTGGAACACATCATGAACTTTGGAAAGACTTGGCGGTATTTCCAACCAGTAAGCTACATCCCCATTGCATTCTAGAATTTTGAATGGTCCAATATAACTAGGACTCAATTTTCCTTTCTTACTGAAACGTATAACACCCTTTCATTGAGACACCTTCATGAAAACAAGATCTCCTACCTGAAATTCCAAATACCTTCTTCGGTAATCGGCATAGCTCTTCTTCCTACTTTGACCTTCTTTGATGTGGGTTTGGATAAACTTCACCTTTTCAATTGTTTCCTCAACAATCTCTGGGTTTACACATTTTATTTCACCAAAATTATCCCAAGAAGTTGGTGTGTGACACTTCTTTTCGTATAACGCTTCATATGGTGCCATCGGAATAATTGAATGGAAGCTATTGTTATATGAAAATTCCACTAGAGATAAATATTGATCCAACATACCCAAAAAGTTATGTGAGAAAGATATCGACATGTCTTCTATGGTTTGAATAGTCTGTTCTGATTGTCTATCAGTTTGGGGTGGTAGGTAGTGCTGAAACGAAGTTCAGTATCTAGGGTATTCTAAAGACTTTTCCAGAATCATGAAGTAAAATGGGGATCATGATCAGAAACAATGGATAGTGGTACTCCATGAAGTCTCACAACATCATTAATATATAGTCTGGCTTGACATTCAAATGGTATATCTTCTCTTATACCATGAAAATGTGCTGACTTGGTAAGATGATCAATAATGACCCATATTTCATCGTCCATTCTAGGAGGCTTTGGTATCCCCATGAAAAATTTCATCATAATATTATCCCATTTCCACTCAAGTATGGGAAGAGGTTTCATGACTCCTCTAGGATGTTGCCTTCCAGCTTTCAGTTGTGGACAAACCATACATCTTGAAAAAAAATCAACAATCTCCCTCTTCATGTTGTCCCAACAAAAATGTTCCCTCAAATATTAATACATTTTGGTGCTCCCAGGGTGTATAGAGAAATTGGAACTATAGGAATCATCTAACAATTTCTTTTTATGATCAGGTATATCAGGAACACAATGTCTATTCCCAAATTTCAAATTTCTTCTTCACACACAAAGTCACTCAATCTCCCATCATTCAAAGCATTAATATTCTTTTAAGATTCATCATCATCGGTCTGAGCACTCATAATCCGTTATTTTAAAGATTGTTTGGAAACCATTTGAAAAAGTATTGATGTTTCACCTTCCATGGTTATTCTCATATACATATGTACTAGATCCATGACAATTGGTTCCCTTTAAACTCTCATTTTGTTCAAAATGACTTGATTTTATCTGCTCAAAGCATCTTCCACCTTATTTTCCTTCCCAGGGTGATAGTGTATCATGCAATCATAATCCTTGAGTACTTCAAGCCAGCTCCTTTTCCTCTTGTTGAGTTCTTTCTGTGAGAAAATACACTTTAAACTATTGTGATCGGTATATATCTCACATTTATCACCATAGAGATAATTTCTCCGTATCTTCAATGAAAAGATTATAGCAGCTAACAAAATATCATGTGTAGGATAATTTTTCTCATGAATTTTCAGCTGTCGGGATGCATAGTCAATAACCCTATAATTCTTCATAATGACACAACCATGTCCTTTTTTTGAAGCATCACTATAAATAACAAACCCATCATTCTCTGATGGTAGAGCCAATATAGGAGAATTAACTAATCTTATCTTCATTTCATCAAAAAATTATTCACACTCTTTTTTCCAAATAAATTTATCCTCTTTATGTGTGAGCTTCATTAATGGAGTAGCCAATCGGGAAAAATTCGGGATGAAACGTCGATAATAACCTAATAAACCAATAAAACTGTGTACCTCAGTTATACTCGTCCGTGCGGGCCATTCATGGATTTCCTTGTCTTAGATGGATCAACGAAAATTCCATCCTTAGAGAAAATATGGCCAAGAAAAAAATTCTCCTGATTCCAGAATTGACACTTGCTAAACATCCCATATAAATCATGTCTTCTTAGAGTCTTCAGGATAATGCGCATGTGATTTTCATGATCTTCATTGATTTTTGATTATAATAAGATATCCTCAATAAGTACTACTACAAAATCATCAAGATATTCCTTGAAAACTCTATTCATTAGATCCATTAATACAGAGGGTGCATTAGTTAATGAAAAAGGCATTCCTGTAAACTTGTAATGCCCGTACCTGGTTTGAAATGTTGTCTTTGGAATGTCTTTCTTCTTCACAAACGACTGGTGGTATCCATATCGAAGGATAATCATGGAAAATTATTGATCTCCATGTAGTTGGTCAAATAAATCATCAATGCGAGATAGGAGATACTTGTACTTTTTTGTTATAGCATTGATTTCCATGTAGTCGATACATAACCTCATAGATCCATATTTCTTCTTAACAAAAAGTACAAGGGATCCCCATGGAGAAACACTAGGGAGAATAAATCTATTTTTACTCAATTCCTCTATTTGTTTCTTTAGTTCCACTAATTCCATAGTGTCCATTATATAAGGGGTCATCAATATGGGCCTTGAACCAGAAATTAGGTCAATGGAAAACTCAATTTATCATTCTAGAGGATGTCCAGGTAAATCCAGTAGAAAAACATCAACATATTCTTTCAAAATAGGTACATCATCTATTTGAACATTCTATTATTCACCCAACGTTATTTCATTCCCATCCTCCCCAATAAATGAATTTAGTTGAGCTACTGGGGGTGGATCTAGATAAGAATTTGGTGGTGACGATTCTTCTCTAATGATATAGTGTTCCTTATCATTGTCATCAATAACAGTATCCTCCTTCCACTTACAATAAATTTTTGCATCATGGTCCGAAATCCAATCCATACCAATGATAATATCAAATTCCATAATGGGTTTGACGATGAGATCAATAGATAAAGAACATTTATATGCTCTAATGGGGTCTGATTCACCAAACTTTGTTGCAATGATACTTCCCTTAAGAGTTTAAAATGAAATATACCGTGTTAAATCAAATTAAAAATATCTAATTTTCTTGGAAAACTGGGAAGATGTGAAACAATGTGACGATCTAGAATCAAATAAATCATATTCTAAACTTGAGGAAACCATTAAATTACCCGCCACCACGTCTTTCAAATATTCTACCTCAGCACTAGTGATAGCCTAAGCTTGGCCTTGATCCCTTGTCTTTTTCTGAGGTAAGTTCCCTTGAATCTTAGGATATTCATTTACATAATGTCCCATCTCCCTGTAATTGTAGCTTTGAACATCAACAGATTATTTCTTCCCCTTGCAATCATGATATTGGTGGCCTTTTAAACCACACATGTAAATTACTCTCATTCCCTTCATGCAATTACTAGGGTGTTTGTTTCTACATTTATTACAAGATGGTTATTCAACATTTCCCTTCTTCCCCTTATTTACATTCCCAGAGTGATCAGAAGATCTCTTCTTCACTTGCTTTGCTTTAAAGTCATAAGACTTAGAGTATTCCTTTTTTTGTCTTGATAGCACATGAGACAATATCATCGTACAACGAGAAGGATTGTATGATTAATTCTAGACATAGAAATGGTCTTAACCCATCAGATAAGTGATCAATATTACTCCTCGAGTTACATATATAATCTGTTACATGCCTCTCTAACCTTTTATTGTTATCCTCATACTCTGGGACACTCTCATCCTCCTTTTGTCTCAGACACATAAATTGAATTTCCATATCTTCACGATGGTCACGAGGAAAGTATTTTTATATGAAAAGCTCTTTGAAATCCATCCATTCCATATTTTATACTTCATCATCCTCCTTTGTGTTTTGAATCAATGACCACCATTGGTCAGCATCTCAAGTGAGGCGGTAAACTGCCATGATAACTTTTTCACATTCACTACTCCCCAAGGCATGGAATATTTTCTCTATGGAATTTATCCATTTCTCATCTACTAATGGATTTGTACTACCATTGATTGATGGTAGTTGTTTCCTCATGAAGCGATCTAACATTGATCCTCCACGATGTGGATATGGGTGCTCCATACGGGTAAGATTATTATTTTTAACCTGAGTGAGTTGTCCTAGTATGGTGATTATCTGATCATCACCACTTTCATCACCAGATCCACTATAATTATCATTAGCAAGGGGAAATCCTTAAATGGAGTGCTTTAATTGATATGGTTTCCATTTCATCTACTAGGTGCCATTTCCAAATAATGTAATACACTAGATTAGTTTATGAATTGCAATACATAAATCCAAATATGTAAAACACTTAATATGAATTGAACAGTCTATGGATATAATCCATAATCATAAAAATGTTTTCTTTGAAGAATTATATACTCATAAACACTTCATAATGGTTTGTAAAGAAAATGAGAAATATCCAAAGCAGATCCCATGGGAGTGTCGTAACCAAGAGTGCAGTAAGACCCGTTGCAATGCACTAGTTTCTGTTTGAGTCTCACTCAAAGTGGTGTTTTCGGGATTCACCCCTAGGTAAATCTGTACCAGAGCCTCCTCTACCTGCTCATATCCGGACAGGGATGTATTGCTTGGAAATCTCACAAAGTCTCTACAATACCAAAATTCTAGGAAGATCTTCTATACAAATTGTTAAAGTCCATCTTAGGTCTATGTGCTCTAATCAGAATTTATCTAAATCTAGATTCAATGGTTTGTAGTAAAGTTTCTCTGATACCAACTGTAATGCCCCGACCCCAGTTACCCAAAGTCAGTGCATTATTACATTTCTTTGGAATGATCACAAAACATCAACTCTCGAATGACCGATTAATTTATTAGCCTTTTAATCACTAGATACATTCATAATGTTTACATTAAATCGTAAAATGGAAAACTAAAACAACATCTTCTATCCATAGACCACACTCATATCCCCTAATACTATCCCTGTAGGTCATTCATAAAATATTTCTTCACATCCTGGGAAAAATAAAACAAATAAAGTGGTGTGCTCAGATGCTCAGTAAAGATAACAATATAGCGGAATCTTTCATATATAAGCATAAAAATTTAAGACAATGTATAACTAAAACAAAAGAATTTTAAACATGAACTTTAGCATAATATGGAAAAAATAAAATTAAATGATGCAATTTTATTATTCACGTGGTTATTCTACTAATCAACTAATCACATGAAATATCAACAACCACTTTCATAATGATGGAATGCATAATGTCAGAGTATTATAACCACATTGTCAAGGCCTTGTGCCAAGACTACAAATAAGATTTTGCAAAGGCCTTGTGCCATGACACGAGTTTGTATCATGAGACCTACCGATGCATCGAGGAGCTATAGCAGGCTCCACCCATCACTTATTAAGTCAAATTCTTTCCTCATATGAATAGGTTTAAAAATAACACAAATATGCGTAATAAAACTACCATACAAAATATCAATACTTCTTCCATAAAGCATGAATGGTATAAAAATAACACACACACAGTCAAATAGATCACAAAACCTTCAATACAATATGGAAGTTTTGTATCATAATAAATCAACTTCAAATAATCTTAAAATCTATCAATGGATGTTGACATAGATAAAAAAACTATTTAAGAGAAATATCTCTTTTTTAAATCATTTAAAAGTCGCATAATTATAAAAGGAACCATTTAATCTGAAAATATTCTTATCATCTTGTAAGGGAAGCTTCGTCGATTTTATAATTGTGGAAAATAGCTACACCTTCCGTATAAATTACAAAAAAACTTTCTTACCTTAATTTTGTCAAAATAGTTAAAAAGGACCTTGTTTGGAAAACGACGGAAAGATTCTTTTCAAAGAAGTTTATAAAAATTAAAACAAGGATATAAATGAATATAAACCATAGTCTAGTAAATAGTAAAAATGTTTTGAAATAAAATTTTATGAATCATTGATGTGGATGATAATGAGATCATAGTAGATAATTACATATAAACAACCTCAGATAATAAAGATATTGTGAAATTAAACCTTACCTTGTATTTGTACTTGGTCAAGGGTAGTTTAACCTCTTATATAATGGTGAAATAATTTTTATTAAATTATACAATAATCATATACATTAATATGATATCATATATGATCTTTTAAAATTTCTTTGTTAATAATATCTTAATATTATAGTCGTTTCGGGTATTAACTTACTCGTTCTCTTTTAAATGTTTTGTTACATAAGCCATGTTTATTATGAATAGTTTGTATCTTATTCATATATAAAATGATATAATGTATTTAAAAATTATTTTTAATCATCAAATGAGAATTATACTTGAATGGATATGATGGGGGATGAATCTCATCACGTTCGTGGATAGTGTAGTCTATACGTACGCACGAGCGACGATAACATTTTTTGATATTAAAATAATATAAAATTGGATGGTATATCATATATACAGAATCATTCTAATGTTATATTTATTATTTTATTTAATTATACATCGTTATCATATGCATCCAAATAATAAGGTTTTGAATAACAATTACACCACGACGTGGAGACGGTAAGTCGTACGTACACACGAATGGTGACATGTCATTCAAAGGATGGATAGAGTACTGAATATAGTTGTACCATATTTATAATAAAATCACAGTATATAGAAGATAATGTAGCTACTATTTTAGAATGTGAATAACAAAGAAAAAATAAGTGGAATATGAAAGGAACTTGAAAGAGGGTGGTGAAAACATTACCTCTTTTCGGGTTCTTCCTTTTGATTTGATCAAAAGGGAACCTTAGGTTGGATATCTGATCAAAATAAGGCCTCTCAGTTGAAGTGAGTGAAGTTGAGAGAATATTTAGGCAGGGGTTGTCTGAGACACAAGGCTTTGAATGTGTGAATTAGAGAGAAGGGGAGTTCCCTATTATAAGAGGGGTGAGGGGCACCTTTGGAAAAGCTAGATTTTTTTTAATAAATTCTTATTCGGTTTTTAATGGCTCCAAAGAGTATTATTTAATGTTTAAAGTGGGGATAGGTCAATAAAACTCAACCAATAGGTTTTATATTTGTTTGGGACACTATATTAACTTTATCTTTTTGATTTAACTCTTAGTTAAATAGTTTGACATTTACCATGTCTCTTTTATTTTTATATTATATATTTAATAAACATAATATATGCTTCCAAAAGACACCCATGTAATCCATTAATGATAAACCTATCATTATATAAGTCCTTTTTACTAACCTTATATTTTTAGGAATAGAATATCAATTAATAATATAATATTTGTTTTAAAAACCCTTTTATGTCAATTTTGACACAATTTAATAAATGATTTTTGTTAAAGTCATAAAAACTTTATTAATTCGAAAAAAATTAATTTTTAGTAATAATAATATATCATACTGACCAATAAAATTTTGTTTTTTCATTAAAACATTCAAATTATATTTATTTTAACATTTATAATAACAATTATTTTATTATTTCGTTAATATGGGAAATATTGCATCATTATTGTGTCATAAATAATTTTAATTATTCAACGTCTAAAATTTATAAATAAAATAACATTATTTAGGATATAGTTTTATCTTTATAATGAATATTTATAGTTGAAAATTAACATATATAACCCTATGTAAAAATTGTTTTTCTAAAAGATATATGCTTATGTCATTTTTGTATTTACTATATCTTAATTAATATATTGTGTCATTATCACTTAAATGTGGCTCCATGGGGTCCCAAAATCGACCCAAAAATGGACATGGTCAGAAATGTATAATCCAATAGGGTTATGACACGTTTTGAGGTAATTTATTATTATTATAATACTATTTATTTACCCTTATTTACCGGATTTACCCTTTAACCATGGTAAATAAAATATTTACCTAAGTAATTATTTAAAATGACCAAAAATAAAATTTACTTATTTAAACAATTTGGACCTCATTATTATAAATATTTAATCTATTTTTCTAAATTCAAAACACAAAAGTAGAAT
The DNA here is from genome assembly GCA_963277665.1 of Viscum album. NCBI lineage: Eukaryota > Viridiplantae > Streptophyta > Magnoliopsida > Santalales > Viscaceae > Viscum > Viscum album. The sequence goes on along the minus strand of OY728130.1, from coordinate 2,013,183,668 downwards.
AAATTAACTTAAAATTAATTCCCATTGTCAAAACAAAAAACGTGTTTTTAACAAATAATCACTATCAAAAGATTGACACATTCTTATGTCCAGTTTAAATTTGAAATTATTTTCAATGAATATAATTAGGTTAAATGGTAAAAATATAATCTAATTATACTTTAAAACCACTCTAATTCATAATTTATCACTATAAATTATTTCGGTTAAAAAATTTGTTTTTAATTAAAATTTATTAATTTTCACGATTAATCAAAATATGAAAGTTATCACAAAGTTACCAAAAATTCACCGTAATATAATCATAATATTCCGAATCCAAAAATGAAGTCCAATTTAAAAAATGAAATTTATAAAATTTATAAAAGTGGGTATTATTATTCATAACTACCACTTTGATTGGTTGTGTTGTGTGTTGCAACCACGAAGTTGCGTACAACACACACTACTGTATTATTCAAAGAGAAGCGCACTGTGGAAGCATGGGGTGTTATATTAACTGTGCCTCTCAGATTTTAGAAATTCAACTCACAGAAGCGGTAAATTTATGTTTTATGTAAATTTTTAAATGCTTCCAAGAGGTGGGTAAAAGATGGTGAGATGTTCAATAAAATTTTATATATCTAATATTATTATAAAATGACTCCAATGAATTAAATTGAACATATATAGGTATTGTGTGTCTATTTTGACCAAAGATAAATTTAAATAAAATAATTTATTTTTTATGTAAAAATTCAGTTCTGCACTATAACTTAGTGTTTTTGACTATTCATCAAAAATTGAAAGTTTTCAGAAAAATACCCAAAATTCACCCTAAGCTAATTTCGATATTCCAAATCCCAAAATGAAGTCCATTTTTAAAGATAAAATTTATAAAATTTCAAAAAATTGATATTACTATTCATAACAGCTAGTTTTATTGGTTGTGGTCTATTTGAACTTGATGATACGTACAACACAAGCTATTGTATTATCCAAAGGAAACGTACAATTGATGCATGGGGTGTTACATTCTCCCCTCCATCAAATAATTTATTCCTCTAAATTTCTAGAGTATTAATGCGTAAAAGGCTTGGGAGGTTCTTCATCATAAGTTCCTCGGGTTCCCATGTTGCCTCCTCCATCTTATGGTTTCCCCAAAGAACATTTACCTAACAAGTCGTCTAGTTTCTCAAAACTTGTTATCTTGTATCAAGAACATTGGCAGGCTCTTCATAATATAAAAGACCGGGTTCCAGTTCTAAATCCTCATAGGTGAGTACATGCATTGGTTCAGGCATTTATTTTCCCAACAGCGATACATGGAATACATTGTGAACTTTAGAAAGACTTGGCGGTATTGCCAAACGGTAAGCTACAACCCCAATTCGTTAGAGAATTTTGAAAGGTCCTATGTACTTGGGACTCATTTTACCCTTCTTAATGAAACGTATAACACCCTTCCATGGAGATACCATCAAAAAACATTATCTCCAACCTGAAATTCCAAATCCTTCCCTCCATTATCAGTATATCTCTTCTGCCTACTTTGAGCTGCTTTGATGTGGTTTTGGATTACCTTCACTTTATCCATAGTTTCCTCCACAAGTTCTGGGCCTACAAGTTTTCTTTCACCAACATCATCCCAACTGGTTGGTGTGCGACATCTCTTTCCATATAACGCTTTATATGGTTTCATCTGAATACTTTATTGGAATCTATTGTTATTGGAAAATTCTACCAGAGGTAAATATAGATCCCACATACCTTGAAAGTCAAGTGAGCATGATCAAAACATGTCTTTAAACATTTTAGTAGGCCTTTTTTATTGTCCATCATTTTGGGGGTGGTAGGAAATGCTCAAATGATATTTAGTATCCAGTGATTTTTGAAGACTTTTCCAAAATCTGATGTAAAATGGGGATCAGGATTAAAAACAATTAACAATGGTACTCCATGAAGTCTTAAAACATAATTAATATATAGTCTCTCTAAATGTTCATGTGGTAAATCATATCTTATAGAAATAAAATGAGATGGCTTTCTAAGATGATCAACAATGTTCCATATTGAATCATTCCTTCTAGGAGTCTTTGATAATCCCATGACAATGTCCTTCATGATATTATCCCATTTCTACTCAGGTATGGGAAGAGGTTACATGACTCCTCCTATTTGTTTCCTTCCATATTTCATTTGTTGAAAAATCATAAATCTTGACACAAAATCAGCAATCTCTCTCTCTTCATGTTGTCCCACCTAAAATGTTCCTTCAAATCTCTATACATTTTGGTGCTCCCAGGGTGTATAGAAAAATTGGAGCTATAAGAATCATTAAAACTATTTGCTTTTTAGATCAGGTATATTAGGAACACAATGTATCTTCCCAAATTACAAAATTTAATCTTCATATACAAAGTCACTCAATATTCTGTTATTCACATATTTAATATTATTTTGAAACTCCTCATCATCAGCCTGAGAACTTATTATCCATTCTAGTAAATATGGTTTGGAAACCATTTGAAAGAGCAGTGATGTTTCACCTTCCATGTTTATTCTCATATCCATCTTTACTATATCCATGTATATAGGATCCTTTTCAACTCCCATCTTGTTCAAAACTCCATGATCTTTTTTTCTCAAATAATCTGCCACTTTATTTTCCTTCCCCAGGTGGTAGTGTGCAGTGAAATCATAATCCTAGAGTAGTTCATGCCATCTTCTTTACCTCATGTTGTGTTATTTCTATGAGAAAATATACTTCAAACTCTTGTGATTGGAGTATATCCCAAATTTTCACCATAGAGATAGTGTCTCCAAATCTTCAAATAAAAGATTAAAGCTACTAACTCAAGATCCTAAGTAAGATAGTTTTGCTCGTGAATTTTTAGCTGTCATGATGCATTGGTAATAACCGTATCATTATGCATTAGGACACAACCAAGTCCTTTCTTTGAAACATCACTCTAAATAACAAAATCATCATTCCCTAATAGTAGAGTCAATATAAGAGCATTGTGTAATATTCTATTAAATTCTTCATAAAATTATTCACACTCCTTTGTCCAGTCAAATTTAACCCTTTTCTGTTAGCATTGTTAATCGGTTAGCCAACCGGGAAAAATTCTAGACGAAACGTCGATAATAAACATCTCAACCAATAAAACTATGTACCTCAGTAATACTCATTAGTTTTAGACATTATTAGATTTCTATTGTTTTAGAAGGATCAATGGAGATTCCATCCAAAGCGGTAATATGGACAAGAAATGAAATCTCTTGAATCCAGAATTCACAGTTGCTAAACATCCCATATAATTCATGTCTTCCAAGAGTCTTTAGAATATTGCACAAGTGATTTTCATTATCTTCATAGATTTTGCAGTATACCAAGATATCATCAATAAATAACACTAAAAATTCTTAATGTAATTCCTTGAGAACTATATTCATTAGATCCATAAAGACAGAGGGTGTATTAGTCAATCCAAAAGGCATTATTGTAAACTCATAATGCCCGTACCTGGTTCGAAATGTTGTTTTCAGAATGTATTCCTTATTCACACACAACTAATGATATCCATATCAAAGTTCAATCTTTGAAAAGTATTGAGCTCTATGAAGTTGGTCTAGGAAATCAATAATTTGAGGTAGGGGGTATATGTTCTTTATTGTTATAGCATTAATCTCCATGTAGTCAATGGAAAACATCAAAGATCCATCTTTCTTCTTAACAAAAAGGATAGGGGATCCCCATGGAGAAGAACTGGGGTGAATAAATCCCTTTTTTGTAAATTAATCTATCTGTTTATTTAGTTCCACTGATTCAGCAATGGCCATTATATAAGGGGTCTTCAATATGGGCCTTGATCAAAGAATTAAATCGATGGAACACTCAATTTATCATTCTGGAGGATTTCCCGTTAAATCTTCTTGAAACACATCAAAATATTCTTTCAAAATAGGTACATAATCTATTTTAACATTCTTTTCCTCACCAAAAATCATTTCATTCTCTCCCTCACCAATAATTGAATTTAGTTGAGCTACTGGGGGTGGATCTAGATATGAATTTGGAGGTGATGATTCTGCTCTAATGATAATGTGTTCTTTATCATTGTCATAAAAAATAGTAACCTATTTATTCATAAAATAAGTTTTTGCATCTTGGTCCAATAGTGAATTCATACTAAGGATTATATCAAATACAATCATGGGTATGATGATGGGATCAATAGATAAAGAGCGTTTGTATTCCCTAATGGGAACTGATTCACAAAACATTGTTGGAATGATACTTCCCTTAAAAGTTTTGACTGAAAACTCCATTTTTAAATCCAATTGTAAATTTCTAATGTTATTAGAAAACTGGGAATATATGGAACAATGAGATGATCCATAATCAAATAAATCATTTTCTAATCTTGACAAAACCATTAAATTACCCGCCACTACATCTTTTAGAGCTCCAACCTCAGTAGCAGTGATATCACAGGCTTGGCCTTGATCCCTTGGCCTTTCTTAGTTAATTTCCCTTGATTATTAAGACATTCATATGTATAATGCACCCTTTCTCTATAATTGTAACATTTAACATCAACAACCTCTTTCTTCCCCTTGCAATCATGAGCTTGGTGGCCTTTTTCACCACACTTGTAACAGACTCCCATTACATTCAGGAAAGTACCAGGGTGTTTCTTCCCACATTTATTATAGGATGGATATTCAATGTTTCTCTTCTTCCACTTATTTCCAATTTCATAGTGTTCAATAGTTCACTTCTTCTCTTACATTGCTTTATAGTCATAAGACTTATAGAATTCTTTTTCTGTCTTGATTGAGCCTGATACAATATCTTTGTATGATGACAAGGATTGTGAGAATAATGCTCGATGGATAAATGGTTTTAACCCATTAAATAAATGATCAATCTTACTTATTGGGTTATATATATAATCATCATCAAACCTCACTAACCTTTTAAAGTTAGATTCATACTTTGCGACATTCTCACAATCCTTTTTCCTCAGACTCAGAAATTGTCATTCTATATCTGCTCGATGGTCATGAGGAAAGTATTTTTATATTAAAATATATCTAAACTCCCTCCATTCCATATCTGAAACTTCATCATCTTCCTTTATGTTTTGAATCAATGAACACTATTGATCTTCATCTCTAGTGAGGTGGTAAACTGCCATGAAAACATTTTCCCTTTCTATACTCTCGAAGGTGTGGAATATTTTCTCTATGGAATTTATCCATTGCTCAACTACTAGTGGATTTGTACCCCCATTGAATGTTCGTGATTGTGGCCTCATAAAGCGTTCTAAAATTGATCCTCCATGTTAGGGATCAGGGTGCTCCATAAGGGTAAGGTTGTTATTCATAACCTGAGTGAGTTGTCCTAGTATGGTGATTAGCTGATCACCACTAGTTGAATCACCACGTCCACTATAATTATCTTAAGTAGGAGGGAAATACCTACATGGATCATGTGCATTGAGACAGTTTCCATTCCCTCCACTAGGCTTCATTTAAAAACAATGGCATAAAGTAAATTTGTTTATGAATCAAAATACATAATTCCAAACTTGTAAAACACTTAATATAAATGGAAAATTTTATGGATATAAACCAAAATCATAAAAAAATGTTTTCATTGAGGATGTATCTACACATAAACCCTTGATAATGGTTTTTAATTAAAATGAGAATTAACCTAAGCATATCACATGGGAGTGTCATAACCAAGAGTGCAACAAGGCCGGTTGTCATGCACCAATTCATGTTCGAGTCTAGCTCAAAGTGGGGTTTTCATGTTTTATCCCTAAGTAAATCTGTGCCAGATCCACCACTAACTACTCATATCTAGATAGGGATGTATTTCATGGAAAACTCACAAAATTTATACAATAACAAAATTTTAGAAAGTTATTCTATTATAATCCTCAAAGTCTATCTTCTGGTAATGTACTCTAATCAGAGTTTATCAAAATATAGATTCTAAGGCTTGTATGGAACTTCCTCTGATACTAATAGTAATTACCTGACCCTTGTTACCCAGAGTTGGTGCATTATATCATAATATTGTCATGATCATTAAATATAAGTCTCAAAAGACTGATTAGTTTAGTATCCTTGGATGTAATAGATACATTCATATGGTATACAATACATCATAAAATGGAAAACTACAAAAAAAATGTTTTCCATTGAAACACTAAGATCCCATAGACTATCCCTACAGGTTAGTCATAATATACATCTTTGCATCCTAGGAAGAATAATACATAGAATGGGGTGAGCTCTGATGCTCAGTAAGGATAACAATATAACGGAAACATTCATAAATAACCATAAACATTTAACGTAATGTATAGAAATAAAACAAAATCCTTTTCAACATAAGCTTTATCATAATATGTAAAATATAAATCAAAATAATTCCATTTACTTACTCACATGGATATTATAGTATTCAAAAATTCACATGCAATATCAATAGCCACATTCATAATGATAGAATGAATAATGCCAGATATTCATAACCACAAAGTCAAGGCCTTGTGCCAAGACTACAAATAAGGATTTGTCAAAGCCTTGTTCCATTACAATAGTTTTTCTCAGGAGAATTAATGATGCATAGAGGAGCTATAGTAGGAACCACCCATTACATACTAAGTCAAATGCATTCTTCATATGAAAAGGTTTAAATAAAACATAAACATTAGTATTAAAAAATAAAATATGAAATTTCAATACATTATCCATAAACCATGAATGGTATGAAAATAACACATCCACAGTAAAACATATCACAAAACCATCAATACAAATTGGAAGTTTTGTATCAAAACAAATCAAATTCAAATAACCTTAAAATCCATCAAAGGATTCTGACATAGATTAAATCAAAACATTTTAGAGAAATAAATCTTTCTATTTTGAAATCATTTAAGAGTTATATAATTAAAAAGAAAACATGTATTTTTAAAATATTCTTTTAATATTTTAAGGGAAGATTTGATGATTTTATAATAGTGGAATATATCAGCACCTGCTGTATAAGTTAAAATAGCATTCTTACATTAATTTTGACGAAATGGTTATAAATCAAATTGTTTTGAAACCGACATAAAGATTCCTTTCAGAACATATAATGTCAAATAAGGGTATAAATGACATTTAGCCATTGTATTTTAAATAGTAAAAATTCATTGAAATACATTTTTACGAAACATGGATGTGGATGATAAAGAGGCCCCAGTATATAATTATATATAAAAACCTTGAATAATAAATAGGTTTTAGAATTAACCGTTACATTTTATATTTCCTTGGAGAGGGTAGGTTAAACTAATGTATAATGGTGAAATAACTATTATTAAATTATACAAAAACCATAAACATTAATATGACATCATATATTATCATTTCACATTGGATTGTTAATAATATCTTAGTATTATCGTCATTTCAGGTGATAACTTATTAGAATTCATTTATATGCTTTGTTACTTAAGTAATGTTTGTTATGGATATGATGTATATTATTTATATTTAGAATCATATTAAGTCTTTAAATATTATTTTTAATCATCTAATGAAAATTAGTCTTGAATGGATAAGATAGGGAATGAATCTCATCGTGTTTATGGAGATGGTAATCCATATGTATGCACGAGAAACAATATAATTCGTTTGGTATTAAAATAATATATAATTGAATGGTATATAATATATAAATAATCATTATCATAGTATATTTATTATTTACATTAGTTACACGTCATTATTATACCCATTCAAACAATAATGTATTGAATAAAAATTACACCACGACGTGGAGACGGTAAGTCGTACGTACACACGTATGGTGACATGTCATTAAAAATATGGATAGAATAATGAATATGTTTGTAAAATATTTATAATAACATCACAGTATATATAAGATAATTGAGTTATTAATTTAGAATGGAAACAATAAAGAAACAAGAAGTGGAAGAAGAAAGGAACTTGTAAGAAGTGATGAAATATTTACGAGTTATTCGGATTCCTCCTTTTGTTTTGATCAAAAGGGATACTTATGTTGGATTTATGACCAAATTTAGGCCTATTGGATGAAGGGAGGAATGATGGGAAAATATTTGGGCAGTTTTTGGCTGAGCCAAATGGCTTTAGTTGTGCGAATTTGAGAGATGAGGAAGTTTCTTTTTATATGAGGGGTGAGTGGCACCATTGGAAAAACTTGAAATAATATTTTATAATAAAATAATTTTCGGTTTCTAATGGATCTAAAGTATATTAGTTAAATTAAATGGTTGTTATGGGTTGAAAACCACTCAACCAATATGTTTTTGATAGGTTTGGGTCAATATATTAACCTTATCTTTTAGATTTAATTCTTAGTTAAATAGTTTGTCATTTACCATGTCTCTTTGTATTTTTATATTATATGTCTAATAAACATACTGTATACTTTCAAGAGAACTCCAAGTGGTTCATTAATGATACAAATGTCATTATATAAGTCTTTTCGCTGATCCTTAGATTTTTAGGAATATAATATCAATTAATAATATAATATTTGTTTTACAACTCTTTTATGAAAATTTTGACACTATTTGGTATTATGTTTTTGCTAAATTCATAACTTCGTTATTAATTAGAAAACAATTCATCTACCTAACACTAATATGTAATATTGACTTATAAAATTAGTGGGATTCATAAAAATCCTCTAATTTCATTTATTTGGATATTTATAATATCAATTATTATTATATTTCATTAATTAGGTAATTACTGCATCATTATTGTGTCATAAATAAATTTAACTATTTAATGTCTAACAATAATAAATAAAATACAATTATGTATGAAATCTATTTATATTTCTAATGAATATTTATAGATGAATTTATCATATGTGTAACCAAATATTAAAAAAATTTATTAATTAAATTTCAATTTAACACTTTTAACTCTTCTTTGAATTAAATAATAATTAATGTCCTAAGCTAATACAAGTATACCTAAAAGAACATATTTTATAACTAAAATTATTTTTGGTCTAATAACACTTATCCAATAGAATTAATACATGTGTTAGGGTAATAATAATATCATTTTTATATTTAATTAACCTATTTACATTTAACCATGGTAAATAAAAGTTAAAAGTTACTATTCAACCAAAATTATTTATATCTTATTGAACCAAATTTTACTCCTTGATATTAACTGTGTCTCTCAAATTTTCTCAATTCAACTCACAAAAGTGGTAAACTGCTGTTTTATGTAAATTTGGAAATGCTCTTAGGAGGTGGGTAAAAGACTGTGAGAAGTTCAATAAAATATTATATATATAATATTATTACAAAATGACTCCAATAAATTACATTGAACATATATAGGTATTATGTATCTATTTAGACTAAAAATAAATTTAATTAAAATAATTTTTTTTAACTACAAATTCTTTTTTAAACTACAATCAATGTTTTTCTCTTTTCAACAAAAATTGAATGTTTTCAGAAAAATACCAAAACTTCACCCTAAGATAATTTCAATATTAAAAATCCAATATTGAAGTCCATTTTTAATGATAAAATTTATAAAATTTCAAAAATTGGGTATTACTATTCATAACAGCTAGTTTGATTGGTTGTGGTATGTTAGAACTCAATGTTGCGTACAACACAAGCTGCTGTATAATCCAAAGGGAAACGTATCGTGGAAGCTTGGGGTGTTACGAATATCATGAAATGATATATTTTGATTGAAATGTGGACATGAAATCTTTACTTTATTCTTTTTTATGTGTTATGATTATGTTATTATTGTTGGGAATTGTTTACGTATACGTTTCATTCCGTGATAAACCGAGGGTGGGTAAGCCTAAGATAGCTCTCCAATGCATTGGGTAATGTGATGGAGGTAAACGTTAATGTTTCTCCTTAGTGATTTAGGGAATATGCTATGATGGGTATTCAAAATGTAACTACGTAGCTGTGAAAGCAACAATTTATGTATATTATGGATGCCACAAGTTAGCTTTAGGATTTATGATTTCTATGTGCTATTCATAAATCTTAAGATATCATGATGTATGTTAAAGAGATTATGTTTTGTATGTGTTGATGGAATATTGTTTTATTTTTTTTTTAACCCTTACTGAGATTTTTATGCCCACCCCATGTTTATGAAATGTTTTTTCACAGGTTATAAGGCGGGGAAAGAGGATGTGATAATTCAAGAACATTTATATCAAGAAAAGAATTCTTTTTCTCTTTTATGTGTTTTTATATTGTGAAAAAATGGATATTGAGTAGAAGTTTCTACATTTTAATATATGAGATTTAATGTAATAGTTATGGCCTAATTCTATAAAACTCTAAACCTGAAAAGATCCCCAATTGTGTTATTGATTTAAATTTTAACTCAAGATTGAGTAATTTCTTATGGTTGGGGCCTTATAGTTGGTATCAATTGTTAGTTTAGATAACTTTGAAGGTTGGGGTTTAATTTAAGCATAAGTGAAATAACTATAATGGTTAGAATATTAGAAAGATTCATTATTATTTTAAATAATTTGAATGATTTTAAGATAACATGAATAATTAAATCTTAGTGTTTACCCTCCTCATAAGATATTATATGATTTTACTGATATCCTCACGATGACATTTTTTTAGTAAATGGCCATATGTTGGTGGCAACCATGTAACAGTGAATGTGAAGAAAACTACAATGGTTTTCATAATAGGAAACTGAATGAAATTGGAGATGTAATGAGGACACATGTTGTTATTCTCAACCAACTATCTGGAGTCATGATTGACTACCTGAACCTTAGTGATTTTTATAAGGTCTCATATATGCGAGAAACAAATCCCTATGGAATTTCATGTAATGACATTAAAGGTAAGTATATTTAAAAACCTATATGTCAATTATGTGGAAATAAACACCTAGTCAAATTATTTAAAGGGACTAAGAGATTCAATAGATGTAATAAAGTTCATAAATAAAGAACCAAACATGGAAAAAGGAAGTGTCCAGTTGACTCTAGGAAAGGGATGATGTTAGTTCCGAAGGATCAATTGAATGTTTTAAATTTGGTTTGTATAGTCATTATACAAATAAATTTTCTACGAAGATGGTTCAGGAATGGGTTTAGTAGGATCATTCAAAAATATGTTTACAAATTCCTAATTCTATTCCAATTGAGGATGAGGAAACAGACAATGACCAATGAAAGGTATAGATTATTTCTTAAATAATTTTTTGTCATTACTGAATCTTAAGTTATGATTCATGATTTTTTTAGTAGGAAATAATTATTATGGAATAAGTTGGAAAAGAGTGTTTAATGGATCACGAATAACGTTGAATGGGTAAGAATTACACATTTATGGCATTCAAGAGTTATGTTATATTTTAGGATGATGAAATGCTTAAAAGTATTATGGTTTTTTTGATGATGATATTACTTTGGAATTATTTTTATTGTATGTGTAACCCTGAAGTTGATATGTAAAAATTTTATTCAATAAGGAATTGTATTTTCTTGTGTAGACATAATGGATATCATTAGGGGTTCATAAAATCTTTTTTTGATGTGATAAATGGTTATTACATTTTGGGATGCAAAATAAAAGTTTTTAGATATGCTTTGAGTATAAAATATGTTATGTTTATTTTTTAGGAAATTATCTTATTTTTTAGAATTTTATAAGAATAATATGGTTTTCAAAAAAGGACAACCAACAGGATGGGTGAAAACCCTTCCCATCTAGCATAACCATGGGAATCAAACCCACAACCAAAGGGTCCATCACCTACCAATGGACTATGTGACGTCCCTTATTAGTATGACTTATTATTTTTAGTTAAATGATTTTATTGGTCAAGAATAAGTTGATTTGAAATCATATGGTTTATTAAATGGATTTATTTGTATAGTAAAATGATGTGTGATTAAGTGATAAAGGTTATTTTGTAAGATGTTCTCTCTTTTGGAGAAACATTATATGCAAAAGGAAAATAGAATACTATGTGATTTCATCTGTGGAGAAATGGTTGAAATTTTATTTAGGAAGAATCTATGATTTTATTCTAAACATATGGTGATTTTGGTAATTTATAGAAGTTATTAACCTATCAATGAGAATATGTGATTAGATATATTACACATCAGTGTGAGCCTTTAAGAAAAGTTGTTGTTAGTCGAAGTTAAATGTTATGATTTACTGTGGAATACTATGTGAGTAAATATTTTGTAGTTTTGGGTTTTGATCGTAGTCTGGATTATATTGAAGAATTTTATGTATAGTTGTTTATTGGATGGTCTTTGTTAAACATTGGTTATTGTTTATTGAATTTTTGATATTATGTGTGGTATTTATTTTTATGAAGTATTATAAATTTTGGAGACTATCAAATATTGCACAAAATGTTCGAGTGTTGGTTAATGTATAAAGATAGGGGAAATGTATTGTTAATATTTTTTGGATCATTTTGTTCTCTAGAAGTTGATTCTAGAACTTCATGTCTGACCAAGTCATCGTGAATACTCATCGTTTTGGTAAAATTTGTGTTTTTAGTAGACTTATTAAATGATGAATCTTTTATTGAAAAGTAAGTATATTTCCTTGTGTTCTTTTTCAGTCTAATAAATAAATTCACTAAAAAAATGAAAGTGAACTAAAAAATAACATTGACTATTTAATTTTCTTAGTAGGTATGAAAATTCTATTTAATCTATCACATGTGTGTGGTTTTCTGGAGGTTAACATTCTTATAATCATGTTTTCTATCACTCTCCACCAGATCTTGATGGTCAGTTTCTCCTCCATGTCCATGTTTTCCTACATGGAATCCTAGTATGGGTTATCTTAGGTGACCATTTTTACTTCTCTTTCTGTCATTTAATGTGATAGTTTTATTGACTCATTTTATAATGTGGAACTTTTAATAATGTTTCTGAGCCCAATTTTAAAATATTGAGGGTTCAATTCCCAGAAGGGGAAGGATTTAACATCCCAGGTAAATGAAGAATATAAAATTTTCATATTTATTTTTATTTTTGAATTAAATATTAATTTTAATTTCAAGGTGATTTTATTTTTGATAGCATAATCAAAACGCAACAATATTTTTCATTGAAATCTTATGTTGCACACAACATTGAGTTATACAGAAAAATAATATAATAATATTATTATTTTAAATTGTAGTTAATGCCTAGCCATTGTATTAGTAAAAATGAATATAAATAAATAAAATATGATTACACATGTTTGTTAAATGTTTTGAATTTTATCCAATAAAATTTAGAGGTTTAAAATAAGAATGATTCTTATTTTCAATATGAAATACTATAATATTCTTTAAAGCTTGATTTACCACCTTTTGATACTGATGCCTTTTTAAATATAGTTTCTATCTCTTTTATATGTTATATTTGAAAAAATAAAATTTTTATTTAGATGTGGGACATCATTATTTAATTTGGGTAGTATTTTGGTGTTTTACTGATAATGTTCATTTTTTGATGAAGAGTGAGAAATACTGCATTTTATTTCAAAATTGTGTTTTAATCAAATTTATTTATATTATTAGAATATCCTACTAATTGGTTTTGAAGTGTAATTAAATTATATTTTATCATTTAATCCAATTTAGGTCAATTAAAGTAATTTAATTTTGAAACATGATATAAACACATGTCAACGATTTGGTAGATTTTACTACTTAAAAACATGCTTTTTGGTTTTGATAATGGGAATTAATTTTAATTTAATTTATGAAACTTCTATGATTTGAATTTGGAAAATTGTATTCCATATTTGGAATTAGAAGGCCCAAATTGGGTATATATCTATCTTATTTTTAGAAATTATGAATATTAACTTTAGTAAATATTTTATTTACTATTGCTAAAGGGTTAATCTGGTAAATAAGGGTAAAAAATAATATTATAATAATATTAAATTACCCTAACATGATTCAAAATCCTATTGGATGATATATTTCCGACCATGGGTATCCTTGGGTCAATTTTGAGACCACATAGAGCCACTTGTAAGTGAATATGGCATTTTATTAAAATTAATTTAAAGTTAAGGGAAATGTATCATAATCAGATATCTCTTAGTAAGAATTTTTTATATTGGGTTATATAAGTGATATGTTCTAATATAAATATTCATTATAAATATAAAATTATTTCATACATCCTGCTATTTTATTTATAATTTTTAGACATTATATAAATAAATATTATTATGCCAGAATGGTGATTCAATGATAGCTTCATTAATAATGGTTTCAAATATATGATATTATAAATGTTATAAAAAAATTTATTTTGTTTCTTTGATATCATCCAAGAATTTGATTGATGATATATAAATGTTTTCTTTGTATTAATGATGTTTTTTATAATCAATAATTTTCTTTTAGAATTTTTAAAAATTCATGATATTAATACTGTCAAATTTTACATAATTCATATTTTAAAATATAAAATATTTTATTAAATACTATAAAATTAAAAAAAAAATATAGAATATGGAAAAATAGTTTTTATATAGATAAAATTATATTATTTACTCTTTAACTATAAATATTTCTCGTTTTGTTAATAGGTTTCATTCTCAAAGTGTTAAATGTTTGATAAAACGACATGACTAAAAAAGAGTTAAAAAAACGATAAGGATATAAAAATATTAAAAACCTATCCAATTATTATAGGATGATTTTATTTAAACTTATATTCCTCTTATATTAAATTATTATGAGTTGTGGGCATTTCAAACCTGATAATTATTTTATTATAAAATAATACATTCAAACATTCCTAAAGATCCCCTCCTCTCTCTTATAAAATAACATGACTTCTAACACATTACACTCACCTCTCAAGCCCGTTGGCTCATCCAAACTCTACTCCAATAAGCATTGAACATCGTAATACTTATACTATAATCTTTTCATCTAGTAAAATTCAATTCAAGGAATCCTTTTCACTCCAATCAAAGAGAGTTACAAGTTTTAATAGGTAACGTCTTCTCTAAATTTACTTTCCAGCATTCTACTTCTTCACTCCGTATTCTATTATTTTTATTTGGATACATAACAACACCAATATCCTAAAAAAACTAATTTGTTTTTATGATATGTATTATAACTACACTTACACACACCTCATCTAATGTGTATAGAACATATTGTTTTTGTGGATGGTGCACTACTGCCTCACGAAACGATGATTGCTCAATATTCTCCTACCACCTCTAATGGTGGCCATTATGATAGTACTGTAATTATATATGATATTTATTTTATCTCTATGCTTAATTAATTATCATTTAAACCACAACTTTATTGTTATCTTGTTCTTTAAATACAATAATTTCATTTGAGGAAGTGTGGACTACCGCCCTCTCAAAGTGATATGACTCGTTCATGTCATACATGGAATGTAAAAAAGATGTGGTCAATAAACTTATGAAATGTATGTAAAATATTTTATTATAATTTAATTATAATATACTTATGTATAATTTAGTTTTAATTCTTCTAAATATGAAAAATAAATGAAATTAGCATTCATGCGTACGTACGGCTTATAGTCTCAATAAACAGTGGTTTTTAATTTCTTATATGAAATTGTTAAAGAGTATTATTAATAAATATATACTGGATATATATGATATATATGATATATATATATATATATATTTATTAATAATATTATGTAGATAATGGAATTATGACCACATGGACAATTTGTAATTCTAACAAGTTCATTATTGTCCCATGTTCCGAAAATCGACAAAATATCTGATATGAACTCAAATAAATTACTAATTTTTATAGCAAGGTAATAAGTGATATTAAAGGAATAATAAAATTTATAAACGTTCAAAATAGTGTATAAATTAACATAATTTTAGTTCTCATGAAGAACAAGGAACATACGAGACGAGTCAGACATGAGGTAAGGGAACCTTTCACCCTCTTTTCTTAGTCAAAGACTTCTTTTATGTTATATCTTTTAGTTAAGTTTTCTTATGTATGGATATGTTCTTATATATCCTTATTTCCATAAATTTTATGTTCAAGTTATGAGAAACTATTTTCTCTCTCATCAACTCTTTTTTTTATTTTTATGTGATGCTGTTAGGCTGCCAAATTTTTATAAGGGAACTTCTTAACCCAATTTCCATTTTTTGGGTCAATCTTTTACTTTGTGATTATGTTTCTCTATGAATATTTTCAAATTACTGTGGATTTTTTTTCACAAATATCTAGTTATATTGGGTGTATTTATATTTATCACACATAATTATTTCATTGGATTATCCTTAATGTAATGATACAATCTTTGTAAGGGAAACTTTTAACCTTTATCTTTTACTCAAACACATGTTCTTTGTTATGAATTTTAATTTCCATTTTATTATTTTTGGATATGTTCTCCTATATCCTTATTTTTTTTATATCTTATTTCCATGTTAGGAGAGACCCTTTTTCACATATATCTATTTTCTGAATTTTAATGTGACGTCGTTAGGCTACCGAATTTTCATAAGAGAAGACGTCTCAATCTACTTTCATAAAGGCATATCATGAAATTATACACCTTTATTAGCATATAAGGTGTATATACTTCCCTTTGACATATTATATATTGAATATTCTTATTCTGATGATATTATATGTTTTTTAATATTATTCGTTAATTTTTTTAATCAATTATTTCTCAAGTTGTAATAGACTCTTTAACTAAAACATTGTATTAATTGTTTTAAAAATATAATTTTCTAATTATTTCTCACTATTGTACATGTTTTCAAATTGTTATTCAGTATTTGTTTATATAGACATTAATGTTTTAAAATGATAATTAACATAAAAGTTTCAATGTTGTACGAGACACTTTTATTCCAAAATATCTTTATTAATTGTTTTCAATGGTTTTCAAAAGAAATCTTTTTCTATGAAACATTTTACTAATTGAAAAAAAGAATGTTTCTTTTAAATTTATGTGGTGAAAATGACCTTTCTGCTACCATGATAATTAGTTTTTTATTTGGCTTCCTTAAAAAGTCATAGTGTATTTAAAAAGGAAAATAAATACTACATTCTCTTTTTATGTATATTGTTTTTGAAAATGGCATTGAGAGAGCATTGATTATGTAAATATCATGAAATGATATATTTTGATTATAATGTGGAAATTTTATCTTCTCGTTATGATTGTATTATGTTTTATGATTATGGTATAGTTTTGGGTAATTGTTTACATACATGGGTGGTTCTATGATAAACCTAGGGTGGGTGATCCTGAGATATCCCTCCAATGCATTGGGTAACATGACAGAGGTAAATGTTAATGTTTCTACTGATAGATATAGGGAATACACAATTATGTGTATCCAAACGTAACTCCCTATATAGATATGAAAGCTAAAATGTAAGTATGTTATGTATAAAAAAATTTATCTTTTATGATTTATTCTTTCTATCATCTATTCATAAATATTATGATTTCATGTGGTCTGTTAATGAGCTTTTGTTTTGCATGTATTGATGGACTAATGTTTTCTTTCTTTATTTTATGACCCTTACTGAACTTTTTATGCTAATCCCATGTTTTTGAATTGTTTTCACAGGGTATATTGAAGGGAATGAGAAATGAATAATTCAATAAGATTTATATAATGAAAAGAATTATTGTTTTCTTTTAAGAGATTCAATTTTATTAAAAAATAGACACGTAGTAGAAGTTTCTACTTTGTAATTTTTGAGATGTAATGTAATAGTTATGGTCATATTCTCTTAAACTATAAACCTGAAAATATCCTCATTGTTAATTCTTGATTAAATGTTTAACTCAATATTAAGTAATTTTTTATGGCTGGGGATTTATATAAATAATTACCCAAATTTGTGTATACACACTAATCAACAATTGATAACCTCTAACGATTTATGTGAAAATGTAATTTATCTACATTTTTTAGATTTTGGAAGAACAATTAATGGGTTAATACTCTACTCTTTTGAATGTAAAATATATCAAATAGCATGTGTTACTTGAATAACAAAGAAGAATATAATTTACTCTTGAAAGTATATCTTAACATAATTTTTTGAGAATAAATGTTCTTATAAACATGGTATTTATCTTTCTTGATGTGAATTCACATTAATCACATAGTTATTACAGAGTATTTTTCCTTAGTGTATCACATCATCCTATCATGATAATTTAAAATAATTTAATAATATCTATTTTTTTTATCGTATACAGGTTGTATATAAATTTAAATTTAGTAATTCTAATTTGATATCTATTTGGGAAACATTTTATTTCTAATTGGACGCTAGAGATAGTAGGATTAAATATTTTAATATACAATTAATGTTATAAATGAATCAAATCAAATTCAAAAACATCCACTAAAGGGTATTGATTTCCTATTCATCATTCCAGATTATTATTAAGTTTTCTTTCCTCGTTAAGAATATTTTGGAAGAAAAACATCATTCCAAAAACAATATTTCCTTTGGTCAAAGGATCATGACCTTCCCATTCATAACTATATTATTTTCCATACTCCCATGTTCCTCATCAATATGACTTATCTTAACAATACACTGATAGTGAGTAATTCTTATTTTTTATAGTTCCATATATGATTATACTCATTTATACATTTCACCAATAATTTTATAAAGTTAAAATTTCATGCAAAAAATATATTTTTTCTAATGTTTTTATTTGAAATCATCAATTTAATTTGATCAAATAGAATCTAAAACCATATTTTTTTATTTCATTTTGAAATTTTGTAAGTTCATCATGTATTATTTAACTCACAAAATATGATTCTTCATTCCCATTTTTTTTTTCTAATTATGATTTATTTAACTAAAAAAACTCTAAATTTATTTTACTTCATTTTATTCATTAAGATTTTATGTGTATTTGAATGGAGGATGGATTTTTTTGAAGTGGAGATATATAATATTTACCCAATATCATTATCATTACCTTTTTGAAGATTATTTCCCTTATCCCTATGAATAAATTGGATTCTAATAAGATGTTAGTGTTTTTAGTTAAAAATGATTGATAGAAATTTTATATATGGCCATGTGAAACTATTCTTCCAAAAGGCATTAATTAGGAATATGATTCATTTTTATTATTACTTATCAATAAAAATTTTAGAAGGGTTTATATTTTAATATGATATACCTTTCCATATCAATGAATCCTTGATTTTGTATTACAAAATATAAACACTTTTTCATGGTGGGTGTATGTATAAATAAACTCATGCGTTAATTATTAGGTCTCAAGATCATCTTAAATTATCAATTATTTTTAATTTTATTTTTTTATAGAAACCCATTAATGTTATATTCCATTTATTTTGTTTTCTAAATCAATAATACATGAATTTCTATAAATATTTTTGATTAATTAAGATAAAATTTTCATATTTATTTACGTAAAAATCATTGATGAATTGATGAAATACTTATATTTATTAATTTATTTTACTGGTCATCATTTCTATAAATAATATAAACAATATTAAGTGTCCCCAGAGTATGAATTCCAAGATAATTTCAATTTTCAATCATCATTTTCCATTTATAAATTATATAAAATAAAAGATTTCGTATCCCGCTTTACCTATGTTATATATTGTTAGACGTTGTTTTGAATAAACATTTTCATATTATATTGTTAAACACTAGCATTCCTGAAATACCATAATTGATTTTAATAATATATTAAAATATTTCATGAGTTTCTGACTATCATCTATAAAATAATTTTATTTCATTATTTCCCCTCAGCTATGGAAACTAAATTTTTTACCACCTCAAAATGCATGTTTTTTTCGAAATAAACATCTTTTTTCTACAAAACAAAATTAAAAAATACATGTTTAGAATCAACATATCAATAAATAATACAATATTTCATTTGATATATTTCCTTCAAAAATAATAATACCTAAAACCTTTGATCCTATAGAAACATTACTGTAAAAGTTTACATATCCTCCACTATATTTTTGAATACCATTTAAAATATTTTCCATGTGTAACATATATATATATATATATATTCACTCATCGTATGTAATGTACAAGTATTTTTAAATGTGAATTTTAATTTTTTATTTAATGGATTTTAGTAAAAAAAATAGAAACCAAGGCTTGATCCATAACACTCATAATCTAATAATATTATCCAAGCCTAATAAATTATATTAACTATGCCTTTAAATTTTCATACTGTGGTCTTGTTAGCCACACCTTTGACATGCCTATTTAGGAAACTCATCAATTATTCTATCATTAATTTTGTTCTCAATTGTTTTATTAGAAAAATAATTATTTTATGGGGTTTTATTTACCTTAAATAGTAAAACATAAACTTCATGGAATGAGAAATGACTTAATAGACTACCAATTCATTTTGTTTTTGTACCTCTTAGAACCAATATCAACCTCAAAATAATTTTTTCTAAATTATATTGGTGTAATTATAAAAATTTTATATTGTTCTTATCTATTCTATTGAGTACATTATTATTTTAATTTTAATAAACTATGGTTTTGAGATATTATATTAATTTCATTTTTAGTATTATTGAATTTTCTAAACTTTACCACTCTTTATACAACTAAAATTCAGTATTTTCTCTAATATATTTATATTAAATAATAATATATGATTAATTTTATTTAATATACAAGTATACCCCATTTTATAAATATAAAATTGGTTCTTTCATATACACATATGTATTAACATGAGTGTCATCAATGTGAGATCATTATAAATTAATATATTAAAAAAAATTATTGTAGAATATTTTTTTCCCATGATTTTTGTGTGTCACTAATATCTTCCATGGATTTTTATTTCTAAATTATGAAATTAGAAATTGAATTTTTATCTTCATGAAAAACATATTTGAGTGTATAAACATATAGTAGTTTAAAATCTTACTTTTGATTTATGTCATCAATGATTTATTTTCATTTATATAGTAATGCATTTAATCTCCCAATTACAGTATATACTCTTTTTCCTTTTTTGGTTAATTATTTCACCATAGAATTTTCATTTATTTCCTTCATTATGAAAATGTTTTCTTCTTTATATTTATTAATATTATTAATAATAATATTTAGATCCAGGTAATCTATTTTATAATTCATACATCCTTAATTAGTGTTATGAAATTTTTATTATTTATAAAATTAGTATGCAATAACTATATTGAAAATTGAATGTTTGATTAATACTGAAATTAAAATATTTCAACCTCTATATTAGATTCATATTCAATTGAGTCTTTATCTTCTTTTGAATAAAAGGAAATTTTTTAGTTTTTGAGATTATACTGGCCTTACCTTGGGTCACGTCACATGAAATTCATATGAGAATACCCATGTTGTTTATCATTTTCAACCGACATTAACTTAAACTAGTTAAATTATCATGTCTCAAAAACACCCTTTTGATTCTCAAATTTATCTTAGGAGAAAATAACATCCCAATATTAGATATAAATTACGTGTTTAAATCATATAATTCAAATAATTATAATTGGAGAGTTAAAAGAGAATAAAAATTATTTTTTATCCTTATTTGAATAAAATATAAATTTTCATACATTAATGTAATTAAAAACATTAATATATTATTAAAATTTAAAAATTACATCTACTAAGCCTTATCCAGTATGTTGATAATTTAAAATTATATTTAATTCTTATTTTATTTATTTTTTTTAAAAAATAAATTATAATTTTCATTAAAATATTTCAATGTAAATTAAATGAACTAAAAATTCAATAAAAAAACACATGGTATAATAAAATTATATTTAATTATTATAATTATTATCAATTTTCATAAGATAGAATAAATTATTTTGTGAAATACCTCTATTAGTGGAAATAACTAAAAAAACCTTAGAATTTTCTAATTGTTCTTCCCATAGTAACCTTATAAAATGAGACATAAATAATTCCTCGGAGTATAATTGGAGGAAAATAAGGATTTCAAAACAGTATAATTAATATAATTAATACATATATATTTTATGACCCCACAGTAAATTCAATATCATATGAACCATTTTTAGAACATTGATCTAAATATCCCCTTTTAACACACTTTTATTATCAATTAATTTCTTATTAGTACAAATATCATACAGATGTATAGTATCAAATTCCATAGAAAAAGAAATAGTTATTAGGGTAACAAGGAATATGGAAAACACTATCGTGTGAATCATTGTTTGTCAATATTTTAATCATAATCACCATTTCTTTCAGAAATATACTTCTCGTACTCATAATGGTTTTGAATTAAAAAGGAATATACAATTTTTAATAAAATGGTTCTTAGCCACAAATTTACATAGTACACCTATTTTATGGTGGTTTTATACCCAATCAAAAACTACTCTATTATGGTTATCATCATATAACTATTGATCAAGGAATTTCCTTGAAAATGATATAAATGTTAGCACAAACTAGACATAGAACACGGCCTATATTTTAGAATCATGATCAACCACTTCATATAAAATGATTAATATTTCTATGTGAACCACAAATTATCTTATCTTATTATGATATTATTTCTTCTATTCTCTAAAAAATTAATCAACAAGGGATATAATTTCCAAAATATATTTCATTAAAAATGGATTATAATTTTCAATAAACTTATACCATTTATTTACAATAAATGATGAATTCTCAAAAATTCAAAACCGCCTTAGATTATAATTTAATGTGAACCAAATTTCATATAGAGTGAAATTTAAATTTATAATTATTAGAAATATAATGGTGAATAATTTTATAAGTTTTATTTGATTGCATATCAAAATATCATGATGTCACGTGCTTTATTATCATGGTTCTATAAACATTATTTAGGATATAGTTATCCCTTTTATCAAAATAATTTTACAAATAAGTGTTTGGTTTACAGAAATAATTTATAATTCAATATTTATCATGATATTATAATATATATTTGTTGGAATACTCTCCATCATTATCTAATATAACTAATTAAAATGAAATATTATTTCTAGATATCGAAAATATTTATAAATTCATAAGGATAGATATTTGAGATACATTAATATAATGCATGTCATCACAGTTGATTCATAAATGAAGGTAATGAAATATCTATATATATATTTTTCAACTATTAGTTATAGGTTCAAAAATATCATAGTGAAATAGATATAGTGGTTTTTAGTCTGTACTTAATAGCATTGTAAAATATATTCAGTAACATTTTAATTTTTCTTGTTTTACAAGTAGTAATTGTTCTGTATTTTAAAACTATAGTCTTTACCATATCCTTATCTCCAATTTATTTTTTCATATTCATTTGGTGAATATTACCTAGTATTCAATTCCAAAAATTATACTCATTTTTTGGCACATTTAGTAGCCTTTTTTGAATTCTATAACTTAAAATAAATTTTTGGGTTATCAAACACCTTATTATCACTTACCCATATTTAAATATTTTTATTATGTAGCTGTTTTCTATGAATTTAATGTCCAATGAGTTGATTTAATTTTTTATATTTTTATATCTTCTTTAGGTACTTAGGAATTAATTCAACTTTTTTAACAATTATTTCTCCTTCAATACATGAACAATTTTAATCATTTATTTATTATTTATAATTGATCTTTATTTTTTATTTCACTAAAAACGTATGTGAATATAATTTTATTTTGAATTTGTGTAGATGTAAAATTTATTTTTCATGTCTATCATATTGATTATCAAGAGAAATTATTTTATTTATTTGAAACAATCATAGGCTTGTGTAATAACCTTTTTAATGTCATAAATTAATCATTTTTTATTCCCATATTCATCAACCTTAATATTTACTATTTATAAGCCCTTATCCACAAGGATAATAATAGAAGTTATGTAATCATTATGGATTTTATCATTCATATCAGAGTTTATATTGATATATTAATTTTCATCCCTTTGTATTCCATCTAATTTAATGAACATCTTGATATCCATTCTTATAATATTGTCTATCATATATTCTCTTATTATTTAGTGTCACTATTTATACGTGTATTAACTTAGAATATTATATTGATTATTTTCATTTCAAAATACTTAAACATGCATGACATTTTGAAGTCGGGTATGCCCATAATTGAAATTTAGAAAATATTCAAAATAATAAAATCTCATGTGCCCAGTTTTCTGGAAAAAAGATTAACTCATAAACATAATAATATATTAATAATATCAGTCCGCAATTGATTTCAAAGCATGAGATTCATCCTAGGTGAGAAATAATCATTTTTAGAGTTACGATTTTCAATAAAGTGGTATTGTCGGTGAAAATAATAAAACAAATATGTTTTATACTACATTGACACAATGACCTAAAATCCTCTAGAAATATACAATTATGCCTCAATCCATAGGGTTATCTTCATAACCTAGAGATTTAATAGATCTATATTAGAGGATCCATTAAATATTTGATGGATAACGATATTAGATCGATATCCAATCGATGATTGTGTTCCAATGGAGTTCATGGATCATTCCAATGAATGTAATGCATGACTGTTATTCATCACTAATCAATCCATAATATAGATAGGATGTTTGATTTTGGTTATTTTCATCATGTTATATTTCCCAGTCGAAGGAAGATAAATTCCATGAATAGGAATTGATTTGTGTATTGATTGTTGATTTTATTTAAGGTTAATTTATTCTTCATTGATTATTTCCCTCATTATTCATCTAAATCATTGACAATTAATTGGGGAAACAAATAAACAATTATCATGGATTTTTCAACAGATTTTACTATTCATGTATTTCACCATATTATTTTGTACGTTCACCATGATAAATTCATCAATCACATCATTCAATGAAATACTAGTTATTTTATCATTATGTGACAATTATTTGGTGCAATGTATTGACACTAAGGGTGTGTTTCACTAATGATGGTGCGATCAAGCATTAGTGATGGATAATGAAAGGAGGTGGACCATATTGGATCCAGATTTCTCATTCATCTTATTTTTGATACATAGTGGTGATATACAGCCTGAAAGAGGTAATTTTTGAAAATATTGGAGACCATATACCAATGATCAAAAAAACTAGGAGATTGTCAAAATTAGATTGGAAATTCTTATCTATGATATTGGAGGTAGAAGTATGGATAACGATGTAGAGAAGTAATCATGTGTCTTATAAAACACCACACTAATCATCATGAAATTCAGAGCTTCACACCATGTGGGGAATCATGAGAACTACTAATGTTTATATAGTTAAAATAATTAATACATGTTGTTTGGTCTATGCCAAATTCCGTGAATCCTTCCCTTAGTGGATTAGTGTGTAACATGAGGTGCATGGGAGTTACATTGCTATGTATATAGGGTAGTACACGAGAAGACAAGGAGAGTATGGATATGGACTGATGACATGGGTAGGGTTTCATAAAACATATACACACTGTGTACCAATTAGTGAATGCCTTGATTATAGAATTTTACATTCTATGTATAGAATAATCACATGAGTAGACCACGGTTTGGTTATACACCTTGCGTACCCCCAGTTTACACCATCTACCAACATTGACAGTGTTTGGAACCCTATGTTTCTAAATTATTAGTGAATTATAGGTTGCGTTTGTTCCCTTGGTTTATACCATTGAGTTTATACTGTGTAATTATGCCCACATCCTTTTATTATTAGGTCCTCTATAGGATTATCCTCAAATAGTTCATATGGTGTCAATCTAGGAGACTAGAGTGTGATCCTCTACAATTTATTCTCAACCCAAAGGTGGGGTTGGTGGATTCTTTGTGCTTTACATCCATGGGGTTTAATCCTCTATCTAACATGACATTTCTGTGGGGATTTGAATATCATTAGTATATGATCCTCTATATATTGGATTAATTGAGATTGGGTTTGTGGAATCCCCTAGTGGTCTACAATTTGAAACCTTATCTAAGAATTAATTTCTTTAAAGAATAATGAGTTATCTTGGGATGGGCCCAATGATCATGAGCTTTGAGATGAGAATATGTGGTGATATAATACATCATGATGTGGTTTATTCCAATAAGATCATTTTTTCAACTAGAAACCTTTTGGTGGATGTTTAGTTGAGGATTCCTATTTTTTGGTGTACTTCTTGAATACATGTGGTTTTATTCCATTGGTATTTATATCCTTTCAGGATCTAACAATTATTTAGGCATTGCATTTATTTTATTTACTGTTTCTTGCTAGGTATATTTATACTCACTATGTATGGGATCTACCTGCACATGTCGTGTATTATACAGACAAAATCCAAATTGACTATGTACATTAAGGATATAGATCTGGTAGACTCTAAATTTTTCTTTGTAAATTGAGGTATTTTCTAGGATGGATGAATTTGATAGTATTTACCACCTTATGACCTGGTTGGGATCTCCGCAGATATTGGTTAGTCTTGTATTTGTCCATATTATTTCTTTTAATTACATATTATCATACATTGATTGTGGTATTGTAGATGTATTAATTCATTCATTTAATTTTTCTACATTTTAGCTTTATACATGGTAGTATATGTATGAGGTTGTATATAACATTAGGTTAATGAATCCAACTTTTTTTTATCCCTACTTAGTGTTTGTCACTATCACCTGGCCTATTAGAGGTGGGAATGGGTATTTGTTGTTTTGGCCCTTTCAGGTCATTTTCTGATAGAGTGATATCATAGAAATCAGTTCTACCTTATTATTTGATTCCATGATATTGGATTGGGTTTTAGGGAACACGTTTTAAATGTTTTGAGTTTGAATTTTAGGCCACAGACTATAGTATTGGTGCATTGGTCGACACATCCATACACCAAGACCATATTCACAACATTTTGACACGATAAATATAAGAATTTGTTAATGGAAAAACATTGTCGTGTGAAACGTATAACAATGGGTTGTTGTTTCCATGTTGTTATTGATTCCACTTCACAGATATACACTTTGAAAGTGGTATGTAATTTTTATTTTATGTTTACTCAATGAATATAACCAAGTATGATTTAACTATGTGATCACAATGTGGATTTTTTGAGTTATAATGATTCACTACAGGGTCATATAGGGAATATAATACCTAAAAAATTACTAGTTATGAAAACACCCATTATGTTGTAGTTAGAATGGGCAGTGCCATCTCAGGGTGAACAATGGATGAGTCCACTACATAGGCTATAGAAGTAGCATACTCATAGGCTTTATGTCAATCCAAACCTCTTGTGGATGATGACTATATTGAGGAATTCACTAATGTTTTTTTCATTTTTAGGAGGCCTTTAGATCAGATGGTTGTCCTTATTGTTAGTAATCTTTAGGGCTCTTATAGGAAACTGTGGAGTCTGGTGACTCATCCATAAGATAGGGAAACCCTCTCTTAGTAAAATTTAGAGTCTCTTTATAGAATATTTTTGCCCAGATAAATTGAAATCATATCACATCTAGGAGTTATTGTAACTATAGAAAGGTAGTATAATCGTGGAGTAGTATTGTGTGAGGTTTACTGATATAGAAATCTATTGATATGGTGCATGATCCATTATTTATAGAATAGATCATCTATATGGGATTGCATTGATATGTTATAGATTTAGTGATATCTCATTGTATTTTAACTTATTTTAGAGTGGTAGAGTGAGAATTATTATTGTATAGATTCCTAGAAGAGAAGTCCCAGATAGTGGGTGCTGGTACTAGGAACTTATGAGCTGAGACCTCGATAAAATGAAACATGGGATACTTATAGGAATCTAAGAATTCCATACTCTTTGGCAGATGATCCCAAGACATAGGATTAGTAGTTAAGGGATCCCAAGATTTCCCAAATCAACTAAGGGAGGGTTAGTGTTACGTCTTTGTTAGTCAGGAACATATTGAATCTGATTTTCTAACCCATTATTTGGTTGATCGACAGACAATTGGGGGAACACCCAGGTAGAGATATAAAGAGATGTATGGAGTCCTTCAGATCATAAGACCTAGATTTGGGGTAATTGTAGAAGTTGTAGGTTTCTATATATTTAACCTATTCCCATCTCCACCCCCAGGTGGTCCACAATGGGCTTAGGGATCTTGTGCTCATGGAGAGGGAAAACTGAAGTATATAGAAGCCTATGACTTTCAGGATATAGGGATGATATAATGTATGATATGTTAATTTTATACCTTTTTTGGAGTATGGATATACACATGTGTGATTCATTAATTTCTTCCTACATTTTCTAGTTCGGTGCATAGAGATTCTGATTAAGCCGCTAGCCCACCCTTTCATTTGAATTCATTAACAGGAGTTAGATCATTCATTTCAAATTTCTTCCAATGGTGAAATATTATTCATGGATGTGATAGAATCATATGGAATCTATTTTTAATAGTGAGTAGGCCTTGAGATGGTAATCTATGTATAGACTGGCTATCCATAGTTTATGCCCATATTTACTATAATAAGTGGAGGATGTAGTGTGTCTGCTGAGTTAGTGTGAATTTCTTCATTAAAGATGTAAAATAAACCATGGTAGAAGGAATGAGATATATAATAGGATAGTTTAGTCCACCACTCATCAGTTACTACCATTAATCTTAGAGTGGTGGATGTTATGTTCTACTATAATCATATGATGGTGGTGAAGTACAAGGATGTATTTTCTACCGACATTTCATGATTACCTCCTAACAGGGACTTAGATTTATATATTTTTATTGCACCATAGGATAACACCAATATATGTTCAATCATGTCAGATTTCTCACTCAATATATCATGTCCTCAGGGTGAAGTTAAAGGAACTACAGAGAAAGGGCTATATGAGACCTAGTATTTTCCTCTGGGGATCCCCAGTGTTATTCATCGATATGTTTGATGAGAGATTGAGTTTTTTTGGATTATTAGTTCTTGAAAAAAGTGACCTTGAATATTAAGGATCCACTACCAGGGATTTATGACCACTTTGAACAATTGAGATGAATTCTGTTGATCATAATGATTTGCATCAGATCATCCTATCACCCGATGTGAGTATGCATGAGTATATACCGAATAAAGTATTTAGATTACATTATGGTATTTAAAAGTACTTTTTAATTTCATATTTTGTGACAAATTCTCTATAAGGGTTCCTAGGAATCATGATCCAGACCATTAATACTCTCACATACTAGTTTTTTGTGGTCTTCATTGATGATATCCTTGTATACTCAGCACTAGAGGATCAGCAAATGTGGCACTAGTGGATAGTCCAAGAAACAGTACCATAGCACCTTATTTATGGGAATCTCTCAATTTTTCAATTTTCAATTTTATAGTTATACAACTTGGGAAGTGTCTTCTCAAATGCTGGAATTTCATTAGACATGGGGAAGGTTGAGGTTGTCCTATATTGGGTGCCACCCTATAGTGTTACTGAGGAGTGTAATTTCCATACATTTGAAGTGTACTATCAAGGTGTTGTAATATATTTCTATATAGTTTCACAACCCTTTATATCCTTGACCCAAAATGGGAATCCTTTATGGGTTGAAAAGTAACAACACTATTATACAATTTTGAGGCCAAGGATGAAGTGTTCCCCCATTGTGAGATTTCTGGACGAGGGTGTCCAGCATGTTGTGTTATGTGATTCTATAAGGAATGGACTTTTTTGTGTCCTAATTTATAATAAGGTAGATATTTTCTAGAGATATAGGTAATTTATATCACAAAAGAAAAACTATATGACCCATGATCTTATTTAGCAGTGTTAATTTTTACCCTAAATATGTGATGACACAACATTAGGGGAGAGCAGTTTACCATATACTCTAAATATAAGAGTCTCATATATTTGTCATCTTATAAAAATATTTACACAAGAAAAAAATTATGGATAAATTTCATCTATAATAATGATATTTAGAATGCATATACCTTTGGAATGTGAAATATGGTGTTAGGAGTTCTATACAGGAGATCTTGTTCAGAGTTGTCGATTGACATGTTATAGAAGTTATCCTATTTGTAATTATCCCTAGTGGACAATGATGGTTATTCATATATTCATTAAAGGGTTGTTACCCCCATCCTTTATAACATTTTATGGAATCTTAGCATAAATATATTGACTTTGATACCTTACATTCTAATATGTCTACTAGACAAGCTTCTGATGGGTGTTTTGATAGTGGGGAGCATGTTATATTTTTCAATGTATAGTCAATGGTACTAATGACATTGTGGGTTATGGTTATAAGATACTTTCATAAATCCACTTGAGAGGTACATATAAGTGTGTAAATGATTTACCTGGTCTGTCGATGTCATTTTTTGTGGTCATGAATGAAGATTTTGGTTGAAAATTTTGTCTCTTGATGACTCACATTCTAGTAAATGAAGGATGGGAAAAATGTTACATTGGGTTTAGCTCAACCACTTTAGGTTCCAAAGTGGACGTGGAATAGGATATGCATGAACTTCATGAGGGGGTTACTATGTATGTAAAGGGGAAACAATTCTATTTCGGTGACTCCAGACAGACTCACCAAGTCATCCCACTTCCTAGCTAATTGATAGAAGTGTTTTGTAGAGATTTGGGTATGCCAGTACATGTTGGATATAGTTTGGATCAATGGATTTCAAAAATTGTTAGTTTCATACCATTATGTTTTCTTCATGTCACTTTTTTAGAGTACTGTAGGAGGCCTTTGAGAATTAATTGAATCTGTGCATGATATTTCAACCCCAGAATGATGACTAGATTCAGTGTACTATTCGGTTCTTGGGGGAATGTTCCAGACATTCATGATATATCTTATATGTATTTGGGAGGATCAAAAATCATTGGTTTTGATTTCATACAAACATAACTACCATTCAACCATTGGTATGGAACCATTCAGGTCCTTGTATGGTGACCCTATAAGTAACCACATTGATGGACTAATCAAGGTAATCAATAATTAGGAGCCCATTTTTTGTGTGATCTATGAAATTAAATGTGCATATCATCCAAGAGATGATAGGGATAGAACATAGCCCTCAAAATCTTATAAGGACTGACAACAGAGGACATTGGAGTTAAAGGAGAGATTCCAAGGGTTCTTGAGGGTCTCATCATGAAGTAGATTAAATAGATTTTTCTAGGTTAGAAATCTATTTCTGAGATGCATCATCCCTCTCCTAATATTATATAGATTTGGAAGGGTTGCATACCACTTTTCTAAACTATCATCACTCACTGGGGAACAAGATTATTTTTCATGGGTCGTAGCTGAGGTGGTATGTATATAACCCCATGAATGTTATCATCTATGGTGAGAGTGACATTGGGGATTGGGATTCCTTTTATATTAACCTTGTAGAGTTCTATGATTGGATTGAGTGGATATATTATAAGATATATTCTCATAGTGTGTGTTTGGTTGCAGCATGAGAATCATTTGGAGAGAACCTAGGAATGGGAGTCCCTAATACATGCTCAGTTCCCACATATTTTTGCATAGTTGTTTTGTTTTCTAAAATAAAAATTCGTAGAGTGGGGAGAATTAAATTAGAATTATATTTTCATGTATTACTAAATAATTATATATATATTTATTTCAAATTCAGGCACTGAGATGTCGTTATATTATAAAGCCATGTGAACCTACAATTGAATTTTGTAAAATATAAATGATATTAATATCATTTGAACATTTTTTCCTAAATAAGTATTAACTCATAAATGGTTTATTAGATAATAAATATGATGTCGTTTTTATTCTAAAACATGGGCTTTACCCAAGGTGTGAAATAATTTCTACTAGCATTAGGATTTTTGGTAAAGTTGTTGGACTGCTCATGTGTTAATCATGTTTTAATGATCACAAATCCTATACATTTTGTAAATATTGTTAATCCTGTTTAATGTATCTAAAATCATGTGTATAGATGATTAGTCTCTTTATGACTTAAATAATTATTGTAAACTATTTTTTATAAAGAAATTGTCTTATTAATGATTATGTTTAATTAATTCAATTAATATCACTATTTATGTTTGTATATAGATATTTGGCTAAGTCTGTGAAACTATGAGTCTGCCACTGGTTATGTTAATCTTGAAAAGGACGCAGAAACCGTGACCCATACTCCATGACCCTGACACCGTGACCCACACACTGTGACCCAGACATTGTGACTAGACACCGTGACCCAGACATCGTGACACAAACATTGTGACCTAGACACTGTGACCCAGACACCGTGACCAGACACCATGACATGACACCGTGAATCAGATAACATAACCAGACACCATGATCCTAACACTCCATATGGGCTACTCATTCCCGATCCCTATAAAATTGAGACATCAAGACTATCTCATCACTAAAAGGAAAATAAGGATACTCTATTTCAAGGAGACACTATTTCTAGGAGACATCATTATATGGAGACACTATTTACAGACAGATTGTGACACCATTTCTTCATCTTTTGTTTTTTAAATTTGTTCTCTAACTGTCATATTTTATGATTTTAAATGAACTGAAATAATTAATGTTTCTTTTTTAGTCAAGTCACATGATACTATAAGGTGTGAGGAGTAGAATACATGTGATCTATAGGCTCCAACACATGCATTCTCATAATAAAAAGAACAGTGTGGCCAGAAGAAAAGTGTGACAATATTGACAACAAAGAAACAAGTGTGTGCGTGATAATGAAGAAGCACTATCATTATTTAAAGAAGAACCGACAAATGACACTTGAAAATTTTGAAGAAGAAAAAAAGCATACTCGAGTCCTATTTTAGAGAACAATCATCTCGCTAACAATGCTATGAAGAACACGAGCCACATCAAGCTAGCTTGTGAAACTCTGTTTTCTGTAAGAGGTCTTGATTTCTGCATCTACATTATCCTAGAAGTATAGATCTTCATAAACTAACACTCATACCACTTTTAACCTTATCTCATCATCTTTTCATTGATATGTATTACTTTTAGCTTTTGAGCAGTTTTTGTATTTGTCTGTATAAAAAACACATTATCTCTTTCATTAAACTGAAGGATAAAATGTATCATTTTTCATACATATTTTTAGACTTCTGTATTCCCATAGATAAGTGTGTATGAGGTCCTTGTGTGACCTTGTAGTTCATACCCATGAATCAATGTGTAAGAGGTCGTGTGACCTGGACAGTCTTGTGTGCTATTATTAACCCCAATCCAGGGTGTTGATAATGTTTATTAATATAAACTTCTTGGTGGAAGGCGATCACCAAGTAGAGTGGATTAGGTCTCAGCTTGAGAATGAACCACTTGTTTTATATCCGCTGAAATGTTTAATTTATTTTTCTCTATTTTACTATATAATTCAGAAATCATTTAATTTACTTTGATAGTTAATATCGGAAAGATTTTATAGTTGTTCATCCTTATTAGAATAGCTTCCAAAGTAATGTTAATAAATGATATTAAGATTACTGAGAATTATCCAAACTTATGAGATGTTATTTAAACAATCAAACTTTTATAATCATATTAATTTGATTAACTGGGATGTATTTAAATTTATTAGGGAATATTATTTAGAATACTTTATAAACAATTTTTTTTAATAAATTCTCAATTCACCCCCTATTGAGTACTATACTATGACCAACATTTGGTATCAGAGAGTTGTTTTTTTCCTACCAAGACTCTGTTTTTGATCATATTCAACTGTGATTTTAGTTTCACATTAATGATCTATAAATTTCTTTTTATTCCCAATTTAAAACACTTTAAAATTAGTTATTTATCATGGATAATAGATTGGAAGGTGCAGGAATAAACAAAACAACATTAATTAATTGAAAACATTATGCCCAATGGAAAATTAAAATGAAAATTCATTTAGAAAGTAAGAGTTTTGAAATCTAGTCTTCAATTGTAGATGAATATAGGATTCCTGCTACTGATAGAATCACTTGGGATGACCCTACCATTAATTACTATAATAAAAATTGTAAAACCATGAATCCTTTATATTCCTCATTAAAAGATATGGAATTTAATAGAATTTCTACATGTAAAACATACTATGAAATTTGGGATACTTTGTCTGTTCCACATGAAATAATATCTAGTATGAAGGAAATGAGACTTAATAATTATAATATCAAAAATGATAACATTAAAATGAAACATGATGATCCTATTTCTGAAACATATATCAAGTTCAATGAAATTTTCAACACAATTATTTCTCTTGGAAGAGAAGTAACTGATAAAGAACAGATCATGAGGATTCACATATGCCTACATGATAGATGGAGATGAACCTCTATCTCTATTAGAGAATCATGTGACATAAATAAATTACCTATAAAAGAACTCATTGGAAAACTGATGATGTATGAAGAGGAGCTGAAAGTCAACAAGGAGGTAGATGATGATCCCAAAAGAAAATCAGTTGCGTTCAAAACCATCACCTCTAAACACAAAGAGAAAGAAAAGTTGTAATCCTCTATAGAAAGTTCCAGAACTGAAAAATTTTCTCCTGCTAGTGATGAGGATATTGATCAATTATATAGAATGTTTAATAGGTTTTACCAGAAAAAGAAGATTTTCAGAATTCCAAATCTTAAGGGAAGATATGATCAAAAGGGAAGTTGTAAAAAAGATTGGAAAATAAATGAAAAGCCTGATGAGATAGTCTGCTATGAATATAAGCGAAAGGGACATATCAAGTCTGACTATCATAAGCTCATGTATAAAAAGAAATATGAGGGAAAATATTGAAATTATAAAAATTAAATGAATGCAAAATGGAGAGATTATAAGGAAAGTTCAGGTAACTAATAATTTTCACATGATGAAAAGGATAACAAAGACAATATGTGTTTTATGAAAAAAAATATCTAAGGTAACACTGGAATCTCCTATAATTTTTTTTTATTATTATGGAGACGACAGTGAATCTAAAAATATATCTAATGAAGAAATGATTGAACACTATAATATTCATGAAGATACATGCGATGACTTAAAATATAAATAAATTTAATTGATGAAACAGCATACCTTTACATCAGCAGTTAAAACAGAACTTAGTGTTGAAAGGGAGAAAAATGCATAATTTCTCAAAGAAAACAGTGAACTAAAACTATGTAATAAGAAATTGAAAAAGGATCTTGAATGATTTACTAATGGTAAGGATACCTTGGTACAAATTCTAGGTAAATAGATTTCTCTTAAATATACTACTGGCGTTGGATTTAAACCAGGCAAAAGAAATTTTGGAAGAACTAATTTGTTTTCAAATTCTTGGACATACAACTATATTCCTAGTTCTGGAAAATATCCATCTAGTTCAAATTATGATATACTCTTTATTGTTTCATGCTTTTATGGACCAAATAGAGTTTATTTTTCATGTACTTTACATAATTCTTATTGTAAATCTATGTGGAAGATATGCGTTCACAAAGCACTAGTCACTAATATTACTGGACCTAAACAAGTATGGGTACCAAAATCGGGTTTCATTTGACCATTTAGTATGAAATATTCTTAAAGATATCCTTTAAAAACTATTGGTACATATACTATGGATGTTCAAGAGACATGACAAGATATTATTCATGATTCAATACTTTAATAAATATTAATGGTGGACATGTCACCTTTGGTGAAAATTCAAAAGGAAAGATTATTAGCCTTGGCCAAATCGGTAACTGTAACTCTGTTTTGATTTCCAAAGTTTTTTTGTTGATGTATTGAACTATAATAAACATAGTATTTCACAACTATGTGACGATAGATTTCATGTTAAATATGAAAATGTCTCTTGTAATGTTTTCAATTTAAAAAATGAATTAGTATTTTTATCTTTAAGAAATAAAAATGTATATTCAGTTAATATAGATTTATTAGTCCCTAAAAATGATTCATTTTTATACGTATTTCACAAATAATCTTGGCATTGGCTTTGGATACTGAGGAATTGTAATACTCACTCCCTTATAAATTTAACTAGTAAAAAGCTTAGTCAAACACCTACTCAAACATGAGTTTCCTAATGATAAAGTGTGTAATCCTTTTCAAAAGGTAAAGCAACACAAAATTTTATTCATACCAAAGAAATAAGTGTCAAATTCTCAACCTCCCGAATTGGATAACCTGGGTTTGTTTGGACCATCTAAAGTTTCTAGCTTATATGGAAATAACTATGTATATGTTCTTGTAGATGTTTTTTCTAGATATACATGGACATTATTTTTTGCTCACAAAAGTGAATCATGTTCTCATTTTTAAAAATATTCCAAAACTATAAAAAATAATAGTGGAATTAGATTTAAATCTATAATAAGTGACCATTTCCATGAGTTTGAAAATCAATATACTGAATCCTTTTTCTCAAAAAATGGCTATAGTCATAATTTATCTTCCCCTAAAAGACCTCAACGGAATGGAGTTGTGGAAAGAAATAATAAAACCTTGGAAGAGATAGCTAGAACCATGTTTAGTAAATATGACTTACAGATTTTTTTTTTGGCTAAAGCTATGAATACCTCTTGATAAATTTTCAATATAGTGTGGTTTAGGCCTATTATTAAAAGAAATCCATATGTGTTGTGGAACAATTGAAAAACACAAGTTATTTATTTCAATGTTTTTGGTTGCAAAGCCTATATCCTTAATACAATGAAAAATCTTGACAAATCTGCATCCCAGAGAGATGAAGGAATATTTTTAGGATATTTAATCTCTAGTAAAGCCTATAGAGATTTTCATAAAAGAACTAAATATGTGGAAGAATATGTCTAGGTAAAATTTGTTGAAACAGATCCACATGAGCTTAAAACCACTATAGAGTGCCCGGAGGATGATGTATCAAATCTGGATATTAATTCATAATCCCCTGACTATCCTACTATGGAATATGTGAAAAATTCCAGTTCTATAAATTATTTGAATTCAAGTCACAATGATCCTGAACCTATTAACGATCCTGAAATCACTAGTCCTTTTTCTAGAGTTGTTATATCTCTTAAGAACCATCCTTTTGATACTGTCGTAGGATACATAGATAATGGAACTAAAACTAGGGATACAAAAAGAAATATTGTTGATCATCAAGTCATCATGTCACAAAATGAAACTAAAAACATTAATGATGCTATCAATGATGAATTTTGTGTGTTGGAAATGTATGAAGAACTTAATTAGTTTTAAAGGAAAAAATTTTGGAAACTTTTTGACAGGCCCAAAGACAAATTCACCATAGGAACTAAATGGGTGTTTAGAAATAAGCTATATTATGTTTGTAATATAGACAGAAACAAGGTCAGATTTGTTGCACAAGGATATAGTTAAGAAGAAGGAATTGATTATGATGTGACCATTTCACCAGTATCTAGTCTTGATGCCATCAGAATTCCGCATGCTTATACTGCACATTTGAATGTCAATATATATTCAATGGATGTTAAAAGTGAATTCCTAAATGGGTAATTAGCTGAGGATTTCATTGTCGAGAAAGCCCATGGTTTTACAAAAACTCATTTTCCAAATCATATTTTTACATTATGAAAATAATCATATGGTTTAAAACAATCTCCATGTGCTTGGTATGACAGACTGAGTACTTTTCTTATTTCCAAAGGTTTTACAAAAAGAATATTTGATCCTACCATTTTTATAAAATGAATTTCTAATGATGTTTTATTAGTTCAAATCTATATAGATGACAATATATTTTAATCTTCAAAAAAAATTATGTATTAAATTTCCTAAAATGATGAAAAATGAATTTGAAATGAGTATAATGGGTGAACTAAAATTCTATTTTGGATTTCAAATATTTCAAAATAATAATGGTATTATTTTATATCAAATAAAACATACTAGGGATTTTCTAAGACTTTTTTGTTTGTATATAAATAAAATTAGTGACAATATAATGAATACTACTTGTATGCTTGATCTTGATAAGGATGGAAAATATGTTGATCAAACAACTTACAGAGGAATGATTGGATGTCTACTCTACCTAACTACTAGCTGACCTGACGTTATGTTTAGTGTGTGTTTGTGTGCTCATTTTCAAAAAAATCCTAAGGAATC
Source organism: Viscum album (assembly GCA_963277665.1). Lineage (NCBI taxonomy): Eukaryota > Viridiplantae > Streptophyta > Magnoliopsida > Santalales > Viscaceae > Viscum > Viscum album. Next base: position 2,013,145,400 of record OY728130.1, on the reverse strand, counting down.
TCATTTGAATTCTGATAAAATAATCTTCAAATACATCAATCATACACCCAATATCGCACTGTTCTCCTAGAGGACTATCATTTGAGTTAGTTTGTTATTATGATGCTGATTTTGGTTGTTGTATGTTAGATATAAAAAGATACTTTGGAACATGTCACTTTTTAGGCAAGTCACTATTATCATGGTGTAGTAAGAAACAAAACTCTGTTGCACTATCTTCTGCAAAAGTTGAATACAATGTTCAAGGTAGTTGTTGTGCACATATTTTGTGGAAAAAACAGAAAATACTAGACAATGGATATCAATTCAAGAATGTACATATAAATTGTGACAATAAAAGTGCTATTACCATATCCAAAAATCTCATTTTACGCACTATTAAAAAAACATATTGATGTAAGACATCACTTTTCGATAAATCATTATCAAAAAGGTGTCATAACATTAGAATTCATTGGAACTGAATATCATCTTGCAGATATATTCACCCAACGATTAATTTCTGAAAGAATATATTACATCATACATGAGTTAGGATTGATAAATCATAAGTAGTAAGTATATTTTTTCATGATTATGGTCTCACAATTACTCTCTCTCTCTCTCTATGATACATTCTGGTACAAACTATCTGAAACAATACAGTTGAATAGTTTTGAAATCACACTATAATGTTCACACAATAACGTATTGTTACAGTCTCACCATGAAATCATGTTACTCTCTAACTGTGAAATCCTATTATGGTCTCCCCTTGAAAGCTAGTTATCGTCTCACTATGAAATCCAGTTACGGTTCCACCATGAAATCCAGTTACGGTCTAACCGTGAAAGACAATTTTGGTCTCATTGTGAAAATCGGTTATGGTCTCACTATAAAAACTATTCATTATATTATTTACATATTATGACATGTATCACGGTAATTAATTATTTTACCCTTTTACATTCTTATGCTTTTTTTGTGACGCTTGGTATCCCTAAATGATAAAAACTCAATATGTTTCACTATTTATTCACCTGAGCACTCTTCTCTCAAGCCGTAAGCCCTCTCTCAACCCTTCTCTCCCTCGAATATTCGTTGAGTGCCCTGAATGAAATGCTCATCATCATAAACTCCTAAGATGTGCAATTCAAAGAATAAGTTGAAAATATTGCTGATGTTAGCACATGAAGGTCCTCTGAATCCGAATCTGGTAGACAAAATAGTGGTATCCGAAAAAGAGATATGCCCTAAGTGGATTCTTTCAAGTAATTTCTTTAGTCTTGAAAGTACATAGAGATCAGGGATGTCTATATTTGTTCACAAAGGAGGACATGCCTATTTATCAAAATTTAGTTGCACAGTTTTAACTGTATGTTTAATTATCTTTTGATATAAAATATTGATATGTTGTGTGAAGTTGGATCATTGGACATAATTGTACCTTTTCTTTGAGGTTATGGGATTCATGCAATATGATTCCTCATGAGGGTATTTTTGAGGACTACCAGAGAGGTCCTCTACTTCTAAGTGATTTATTTTTATTATTAGAAGTGTTTGTAAGATTAATTTGTAATGATACAAAGCGATGATCCGCAGCTGCTAAGTTGGATGGTGAATCCATTCATATGTTTAAATTTTTTCAAAATTTGATTAGCCCTAGAAAAGGTGATTTTTCTACATTCAAGTATCAGGATGTATTTTGGTAACATATCATGAAAAATGGAAATATGATCAAACAATGAAAATATGTTATACTCCATAAGTGTGAGTAGATAAAAAAACTCCAAGCCAACCTTCCTGTTCTATTCAAGGATTATCTTAGCCATGCTTCATGAAAAAGGGTTTTTTGGACCAAATTAAGAAGCTATTATGGAATATGAGTTTTGTCATTCAAAATTTACAGTAAAGGGAATGAAAATTAGTTGGAATCCATGGAGAAATTAAGGGTAGATTATAATGATAGGGTTTATGAAAAGTTTAATCTGGTGGAACACTCTTCATTTCATAAGGATATTTCTGATCTTGGTTTGGATTTAGATGAGATTAATGAGTATTCTGATGCGGAAAAAAGAGGAAGAGGTTGTTGTAGACACAGTAGACACTTTTTTTGGATTGGAAAGATAGTGAACCTAATATCACGAACTTAATTGAGAAGGAAGTGAATGCTCTTAAAATAACTATTGATCTGAAATAAAAAACTACTTCCAAAGAATAATCTATTGTTCTTGTAATAGAAAAGGATGGTGTAGAAGAGAATATAAAATAATATCTTTTTGTTGTGTAATAATATGCTCTTGTGGAACACCTAGAGGATCAAGTTGTTTTTGAAATTATTCCTTATGCTGAAGAGAGAATGGAGCATTCCAATCAATTTTCTTGAAAGGAAAAAGGTGATGATATCAAATATGAATTCTTGTAAAAAGATCAAGGATCTAAATATATCAGTCTTGAGAAATATGCACCTGTTGAGGGGTATAAGAACAAAAATTTTGAACCTGTTGAAGTCCCTAATCCCATTGATCTATGCTTAGTAGATACATGGTATAAATTCCCCAGTTATTTTGATGTGACTGATTCCTATGATGTCTCATTTAAAGGAATAGATCTTTCTACTATGTTTCAATTGAATCTAGAATTTGCCCCTGATGTTATATTTGATAAAGATCCTAATATTGTCTCAGCCCCTATTCATGAGCTTGCATAAGAACATTATATCATGGCCCATAAAGATGAATTGAATTCATTTGAATGTACCCTATTGGCTAGAGGAAATAAACTCATGAATACCCAACTAGATCTGGTAACCAATTTGAGTGATAGATATGATGCCTTGTTGTTGGAAATGATCATATGGAAGATTCAACCCAAGATTCTTCTTGAGATTCTAAAAGTCATAGTTGAGATCAAATTGTTATGTGAAGAATTAAATACTCTTAAAGGTATGGTTTAAGAAATGCAGAGAGTGATGAACATAAGATCACAACTTATTTATCATCCTGTAACGGTTTTTTTAGTCAAATTCTATAGAAATTATCCTCCCTAATACATCATAATCTATCCTTCATGGTTGGAAAGGTAGGTGAATGAAACAATAAAATTGTTCAAGCGATGCGTGAGCTTGTAATTAGTCTCACCATGTTGAATGATGAGTATACGGGTTGCCGCAAAAAAGTTATAAATCTACTGAAGTCCCTTACATTTGCTATTACTACTTTTCGTACTTCTAGAAAATCATCTAAACCCTCATTAGGTATTGATCTGCTCAGAACATTTTTCAAAGAAGAAATCCAGTCTGTGCTCAGTGGTTTTGACAAGAATCCCTATCAGATGTTGTTCGGAACAGTGACAGAGTTATTGATTTAGTGAGAATTCATTCCAATATAGCAAATGATTATCAAGAAGAAATTACTAAGAAGGTGGACTTATTATTCAATAGGATCTTCTCAAAGAATTACATGACCAACCACATCAATTACCTTGAAAAGAATATGAAAATCCCTCTTATCACTCAATCTTAAAAAACACCAGTCCAAAATCTCAACTATTTTTCTCTTTTGATGGATCAGTTTGTGGAGAACAAAGATAAATTTAAAAAAGCCAGGTAGTATGGTGGTGAGATCATTGCTGAAATCATGAAGCCTTTTAGGACTTATCTACATGTACAATATGCTACCATTGAGGATCCTGTAGCTACACCCCTATGATCTGGTTTTTCTACATTCTCATCCTCTTCCCTTGCCTATACATCTATGTATGTATCTCACGTTCTGAGTGAGACTAGACCAACTATCCTTGATTAATTGTTGCCTTATTCTTCCACTCCATCTACCTTGTCGCCTCATATTTTTGAAGGACTCCCATTACCTTCTCTGTCAACTCGTTCACTCCCTTATTCCACATCTACCTATGCTTCTATGGCTTCCTCTTCTGATGTTGCTTCTAAGGGAAAAGAGGAGACAAGCCTGTGTTGAAAAAAGTGACTACTATATTTTGATAGGTATTATTTCAATTTTTTTTATTATTGTTTGTGATTGAAATTTTAATCCATCTTATACATTGTGCACTCGTAAAATCTATTCTTTTATTTAATTTTTTACTCTTCATGATAATCCAAAAAGGGGGATAAATATATACTCTAAATGGGCACTAGGAAGAGAAACATTTCCTATTAATAGATCTCTCACTCACCTGATTTTTTATCATAAAAAATGGGGAGATTGTTGGAATCCTCATGTGTTAATAATATTTTAATGATCACAACTCCTATACATTTTTTAAAGCCTACTAATCATGTTCAATCAATCTAAAATCTAGTCTACATATGGTTACTCTATTTATGCCAAAAATAATTATTATAAACTATTTTTTTTATAATTATATTCTCTTATGAATGATTAAGTTTAATTCATTTTATGAATATTACTATTTAAGTTTGTGTATAGATATTTTCAAAAGATTGAGAAACCTTGTGTCTAACACCGGTTACATTTTTTTAGAAAAGGACCCAGACACTGTGACATAGACTCCATAACCCAGACATCGTGACCTAGACACCATGACCTATACACCGTGACCTAGACATTGTGACCTAGAAACTGTGACCCAGACAACTTGACCAAATACTGGGAATGAGACACCTTGACCCAGACACCGTGACCTAGACACCGTGACCCAGACACCATGACCCAGACACCATGACCCAGATACCATGACCACACATTGGGACCAGACACTGTGAATCAGATATAGTGACTAGACACTATGATACTAACACCTCATTTTTGTTATCAGTTACTAATACCTATAAAACTATGCTTTCATGATAGTATCATCACTCAAAGGAAAACTAGGAGTCCCCATTTCAAGGAGACACAGTTTCCTGAAGACACTGTTTCTAGACAGACTACGACACTGTTTCTTAATATGTTTAATCACTTATCAATTTAATCTATAAAGATCATATTTGAATCTTTTAAATGAACTAACATAATTAATGTTTCTTTATAGACATGTCACTTAATAGTACATGGTATAAGGTGTAGAATACATGCATCATGTTGGCTCTAACACATGAATTCTAAGAATAAATAAAATGGTGTGACCAGAAGAAAAGTGAAACAATAATGATAATAGAGAAACATTTTTGTGAGTGATAATGATGAAGCATAATCATTTTCGAAATAAGAACCAACATATGCAACATGACACTAAAAAAGAACACACGAAGCATACTCGAATCCAAGCGTCGAGAACAATTTTCGCACTATCAATTCCATGAAGAAGACGAACTAGATCTAGCTGACTTACGATACTCTATTTTCCATAAGAGGTCTTTATTTATTCATCTAATTTGACCTATATGTATAGATATGCATAGAATAACACTCAAATCACTTCTATCCTTATCTCATCATCTTTTCTCTGTTGTGTATTAATTTTTTCTTTTGATAAGTGTGTGTGTGTATGTATAAAACACTCACTTTCTCCTGCATTAAACAGAAGGATACAAGATATCCTTTCTCATAATTTTTTTTACAGTTTTGTACTCCCAGAGATATGTGTGGAAGAGGTCCCTATGTGACCTTGTAGTTCATACCCATGAAGAACTGGGGAAGAGGTCATGTGACTTGGACAGTCCTATGAACTGTTGTTAACCCCGATCAAGGGTGTGGATCATGTTTATTTATATAAATTTCTTGGTGGAAGCTAACCACCAAGTAGAGTGGGTTAGGTCTCGGCTTGAGACTGAATCACATGTTTTATATATTATGTGGTGTTTAATTTATTTTTCTATGTTTTACTTTATAATTCAAAAATCATAAAATTTTCATTGCTTGATAATCTTAGAATGAATTTATAGTATTTCTACCTTGTTAGAATAGCTTCAAAAGTAATGTTAATAACTGATATTTAGAATACTGAGAATTAATCAATATTATGAGAATTTATTTAAAAAATAATATTTTTATAACTCTATTACTCTGATTAACTAGTTTTTATTTAAATTTACTGTGGAACATTTTTTAGAATACTTTTTTAACAGATATTTTTATAGATACTCAATTCACCCACCACTTAAGTACTCTACACGGACCAAAAAATGTGATATCATGGTATCAAATAATCAATAAATTAATTTATCAAATTATTTATTATTATTTATTTTTCTTCCTAAAGTATTCTATAAATTTATGTTTATTCCTAAATACCTAGGGTTCACCTCATAACCTTTTTATTGAAATGATTCATTGAAGATGATTTCTTGGAGAATCACATCCCATCAGGATCAGATTGAGGATCATTCACCAAAGGAGATTATAGATGTGACAAAAAATAAAATCACATGACCATTATTCCGCAACAATCAATCCAAAATATAGGTGGTATTTTAGAAATATGTTATTTAAATCCCATTTTTTATCTCAGTTGAATGTAAAAAAACTCCATGAATAATAATTAATCCATGAATTGACGGTTGATCTTATTTATGGTTGATTTTTTCGTCATTGATTATTTCCCTCTTCATTAATCTAATAATTGGACTAAGAATATTTTCCAAAAAACAATGTTATAGGTTCATTTCTAAAATTTTATATTCATTTATTTCTCCCTCATTTATTCTAACATTCATCATGGGAAATTCCATTCACTAAGATTTCAATAAATATACCAGTTATTCAATTTTTTTCATTAGAGCTATTTTATGGTATAGATCGATACTGCATGTGTGGTTTATGACCGAGGGTGAGATGGAGGTGCAAGGATAGAGGATGATTAGAGGTAGAATGAATTAGAATGAGTATTCCCTTTCTTCACTATTTTGATGAACAAATGTGATAGATGGATCGATGTAGGTGATTTCTTAGAAGATAATTTCCCAGATCATAGAGATTGGTGATGGTAGTGGGTATATATACATATATCCATGATTATAAGCTTGAATAATAATGGGAGAAGTACCAACATAGATCCCTAGAATAACCCATGGGTTTGGAAAAACCTGTATTACGTGGTTTTTCATCAAGAACGACATGACTTGTGTTCCCCCTGTACGAAACTACAGTTTATGTGGTGAAGATAAAGATCACAGGTCAAATGGTCTTTAGCACACATCATGTGGACTTCCCTTAGTGGATCAATATGTATCCCATGGTGTCAGGGGAGTTACATGGACATGAATAGGGGGATAGTACACATGTAGGTCAAAAGTATACGGACATATAAATACATCACAGATAAGGTTCTTGAAAACCTCTAAATTTCGTCTTCCATTTGGTACACACCATATATTTAGAGGATTACATGTCGTGTGAGGTGGAATTAGACAGTAATACTTGGGGTTGGTTAGAAATGGTATGTACCACCAGTAAACTACATGTACCCCATTTGAGGGTGTTTGGAGCCATTATGTTTTTCTGTATTGGACCATTATTAGTTGATTGTGTTCCATTGGTCCATCACCTTTAGGGTACTATGCATTATTTCATCAACATATTTGGATTGTGTTCCTATCTAGAGGATGAGTCTCATAAAGAGTTCATAGTTTCCCTCCATGATACCTAAGTGTGATCCTCTACCAATTTTTTTATACCCTAGGTGGGATTCATGGAATAGGTGTGACCTCTATTCGTGGGGAATGGAGACTATATATAGTATGTCTTTTCAGTAGGGTTTGTAGTGTCATTGTAATATGAGCCCTTACAAAGTGGTATGAAATATATTTGACTAGTGCTATCCACTAGTGGTCATGGGTGTGATCCCCAAACTTTGTATCGATTTCTTCATATACTAATGAGTTATCCTGGTTGGGTTCCAACGATCATGAACTCTTTAATAATTGTATTTAGTAATATAATAGATATTGGAGTGGGTTCTCCTGGAATGGTCATTTCTTCAATAATAACCATTTGGAAAGCAGTTTAGTTGATACGACTTGGAGACGCGTTGTCATTCCTATGAATAAGTGAGATTATTCAATTGATTAATATATAATTTTCATGAGCTATCCATTAATTATTATTTATTTCTAGTGTTTTTTTGCCATAAAAGGTTTTTCTCTACTAACCCCTTTATCTTATCTTCCCACACATGTTGTGTATTATGAAATCTAAGGCATACTGGTAAACTTACTTATAGGATTGGGATCTAGTGAATCATATAAGGAGCTAGAGTCACTGCGGTGAATTATGAGTGGATGAATTTGATATTTTTCCATATAAATTGAGAATTTTGGACTCTTTTCAATTTTTTCAATGGATTTTATTTTCATCATTTATCACTTCTATAGAATATTTTAATAAGCTGATTGTGGGATTATAGATGAATTCATACATTGGTTTCATCCATTTGACAATTCATCATTGTATGAGATTGGAATGTGTGTGTGTGTGTATACATTAAGCTAATGCGTCCCTTGTGAGTGATTTTCCTACTCAACCCTAGCTTCCAGTCCATGGATTAATATAGTTGGGGTTGGGGTAGTTGTGTTTTAATCCCAATCATGCTAGGTAGTAACATATTTATGTAGTGAACTCACTATAAATTCAAGATGTATTTTGTTTTATTATAATTTTCGGGGTTTTTGAAAAATATATAATATAATTTATATAATTTCTTGAATAATGAGTTAATATAAAAAAATTTAAAATGGTTGCAATGAGTTCAATAATTTTTATGTAGTAATTGACTATGAAATTATAAAGAAATAAATATTTATAAGTATCTTTAGAGTATAATCAAATAACATACAAGAAAATATCATACATAAAATTAAATAATTTGTAGGAAATTGAAATATATTAAAATATGAAGGATTAAAGGTATTTTGTTTCTTACGTAATATCATTGAATTGACGATTATGTTTACACATTATATATATATGTGTGTATTTTTTATGAAGAATGTGAATTTTTTTGATTGTAAATTGAAAGGATATTAAATTAAAACCATTACTAACAAATATGAGTGATAAAATTTAATTATTTATTCATCAATTTTAGGAATTAAACAATTGTGTTCAAGGAAAACATAAATATATAAAAGTAACATAATATTTTAGATAAAATTTTGGAAAACAAAATTAGAAGCTATGTTATGTTATATGATAGTAATTCTATCTTATGTAATGTTTAATAAGGTTATAACTAAATGTATCAATTAGAAGAAAAAATGATCATTTTTAAAGAACATTATGAACCATTATATTAATTATAGTAAACTAATTCATGAGTTGGAATAAAATTGATTATGTTGTATAGATATTAAGTGATTTACATATCACATTTATAATTATGATTAGTTATAAATCACACTAGGATTCGTTTAGTGATGATTTTTTGGAAAGAATCTATTTTTTGGTTGTAAAATGATTTCCATATTGTGATACTATTTGATGAATAATAATATCATATCCTATAAATTTTATGATATAAAAACCATTCCACTAGGAGACGTTTAGAACCATGTTCTATGATTTGAAAATAATGCGAGAGAATCAGTATAATTACTCATATCATAGTAAAACTATAATTAAATTATTTATAAAAATGGTTTCACTATCTTGAATCTTTTGAAACTTTCAAGATTATGGTTTTAGAGAATTGAGGAAATTTTTATAGAAAAAAGTGGAAATTTCCATATAGTTTATTATTTTAATAAATATGGATTCTTACACCCATGTTTATTTCAAGAAATTTCGTATTATTTTTAAATGATTTAATATAATTGAATAAGTCTCTATACTATAGTTATTAACAATACATAGATCCTATAAAAAATATTTTGAGGGCATAGGATAGTAAAATAAGTCTAAATAAAGGATATAATGATAATGAAATCATATTAGTCCAATAAAAAATATGAGAACCCATGAAAATGGTTACCCTTCTATATAAAACTTTGAGTAATAAATAAAAAATATCCACATGATAAAAAAACATTTTCTCAGAGAAACCCATCAAAACACATATGAAGCACCGAAAGTCAATAAGAAATCACGATTAGTATAAATTAATTATTCTATTTGAGAGTTATATCTAGCTCACCCAACATCATGAATAATAACGATCTCAACCATAATCATTTATAATTCTAAAATACCATATCATGATAAAAAAAATAGTATTCTACCTTTTTATCATAAAAAACATGAATAATAATTTGATCTCATACTCAAAAACACATTACTTTTTCACATAAAATTGGAATGAAATAACCCTATATTTGAAAAATTAATAAAAGGAAAAAATTGCATGATGAGAAGGATTGTGATATTATGTAGACTACCATTTTAATATGTTGAGTAATCATGACAATTAATAAAAACTAAGATTATAGGAATATGGGGTTAATACATGTCCATAAAAAGATCTATATTCATTTCTAAAAATGAAAAATTTACACATTTGGTAATTCATAAAAGGTTCATTTTCAAACCCTTTTAATGAAATTCAACAATAGTTGAAGTATTATATTAAAAATATTTAATTTAAAAATTAGATAATTAATGCATAATTTATAAGAACAATGATTTTTAGTAAAACAAGTTTCATACATTAAAAGACGTTTAAAGGAAAAAATCAATTACTTAAAGTATCACCATGAATCATATTTTTCCTAACTACAAAATAATAAAATAATTTTTTAATTTATATTATTAAGAATCATTTTGATGTCTGTTATGAAATTATTATTCCTTTTATTTTATTTATTACCATCTTTAATTTTTACTAAAATAATTAATTTTACCTTAGATGTTTTTTGTTGGTTTGTTTTATATCCTCATAATGAAATCAGTGCATTGGTCACAATTAAAGCATTTAATTTCCATAATTTTTATAATCAAAAATATTTTATGACTATAATGATTATGGATTTAATATACTTTTATATCCATCCATGTAAGGTGTTCATAAAAATTGAAACATGCCATTTCCCAGATACAATAGTATATATATATGGGTGAACGACAATTTCGTTTCTCTACTGGGTGGAAAATAAAAAAATTATATAATATTATACATCTATAGAATAATAAAAATGTATTAAATTACATAATTATTCATCCATATGAAAATACTTGTGAGGTGGTAATGAAAAATGAATCACATAGCTTCTTATAATTAATATCCCACACGAATGAAGGAAAGATATTATAACCTTCCATTCAGTTGAATGTTAAAAAGCAAAGTAATCTAATATATTTTAAGAAATAAAATATGTCATAAAATAATATTTTTGTTGATTTTATGCATTATTTTTACTATCCATATGAGTCGATGATAAAAAATGAAACACATCTCTTCATGGAAGAGTTAGTCCACACGTAAGAATGAGTGATGTTTTCATTTCCCATAGGATTGAAAACGAAATTAAAATGTCTAGTTACATAAAAATTAAAATAATTTTCTATATATATGATACATATATTACTATATCAGTTTCTTAAAGGATATATGTTAGAGATTGAAGTAAAGGTATACATAAAACACATGATTAACAATTAAATCTCGTCTATGAAAACCACATTTTGATTACACCTAAATCCTTTTATATTTAGTACTTGGGAATGACCAAAACCACTAGGAAGTGGGGAGGTATGTGGGATTGTTATACCTACATGGATTTACTTTTCTAATAATGGAATAGTATATGAATAAGGTAGGATAGGTTAAACACTTTTATAAGTCATGCTAGTGGCACTATTGTAATTATTCAATGTTTTAATATAATATTTTGTATTAATCATAGGATTATGTCTAAAAACTAATAAATATTGATGATAATGTCATAATGTATGAAATATTATCATCTTATTAAAAATAATATATAATCATCTGACATTATCACTTAGTTTTTACATTAATAAACACACTTACTCAATATCATGGTGAAAAACCATATCATAGTAACAACTAATTATAGAAAAAATGAAATTGAACTCATTAATAAATATAACATCCTAATTAAAAATATTATAAATTTTTATAACTGGATGAAATAAATTTTAATAAAAGTTTTCAATTTTTTTTAAATATTACCTTTTAAGCATAAAAACAAATATTTAGGAAAATAAAATACAATGATGATTACTATAGAATTAATTAAACAGTTTCTAATAAATTTAATATTATGTTAGATTAAAACCAAATAAAAAATAGTATAATACATTTATATAACATGAATAAATTATTGTTTTGAATAAATTAGTGAATTTCCCTATTCACTCAAAAAAAATTTCAGAAAAATACCAAAAATCCATATAATATAAATTTAATATAATGATATCAATTATCAAGCCTATTTTATAAAATTAAATTCTTTTAAATTACAAATTATTATTATAAATAAAACTATATAATTTAGAAAGTATATTTTTTATAGAAATACATATTTCTTTTTTATTAAATAAAACATAAAATAGGTTTAATAAATATGAATCCAAAAAATATATTCATGGATTATACAGAAAAAATAAATTCATATATTAATAACCAAACATTGGATTTCACATTCTATTACATTTTAATAAATAGCATCCTTATAATTTTATTAATTAGATTAATTGGATATTTTTATTTTCCCATTATAGAGTGTTCTATTTCCAATGCTACTTACTTAATCATAAGATTTTTACATGAATCATTTACCATAATATTTAATTAATTCAATAATTAATTCTCTCATTAATTTGTATTATAAATTGGATTTTAATTATATGAAATATTATTTTCTAACGAACTTTTTTGGGGATCAAAACATGAGATTAATGAGGTAAATATTTCCACAACAAAAAACATGAAATACACCATGTACCTGAGATAAACTCTTATGTAAGGCCATTGACTATATACTAAATTATAACTTTTCTACAGAGATACATAAATAATAACATGATGGTGTACCTCATGCGAAGGTTCTTTACTCGAATTATCTGAATAACCATTTTTCTACTCATATATACCTTCACAAGGTGATGAATAATTTCTAATATATCATTCATCTCTTCGTCCAATAATTTTACTATACACTTACTTTTCCAAAATTATTCTTAATAATATGTACTTTGATATTGATTCCTATATAATTTCTTAAAAGGTGGAATAATTATAATTGAATGAAATTTATTTTTAAAAGAAATATCCCCCAATGAATGATAATGATCCCATTATCCTTGATAATCCAATGAAAAATCGAAATTTATATCATTTATTTTCCAAATATTTCACTTCGAATATCTATCAAATTGAAGATGAAAATCTAAATTTAAATTTTGACATCTAATATCCCATCCAAAAAATTTATGTAAACCAACAATCACGATTTGATAAAATAGAAATAGTAACACCATATAATTTGAAAATCTCAATTTGATAACATCTATCAAGTTGATTAAAAGAAATTATTTCTCAAATAGGACTAAAATATTCATATTTTATTAATCAATAAATAGCATTATTTCCTATAGATTTATTTTTTAATCTCATCAAAAAATAAATTGATATATTCTCCCATATAAATATATGAATTGGAATAAATTTAATTGACACATTTTGTAGTTTTATTTCATATTTTACCAGCGTAAAATGAAAATATTTCCTGATAATGTCAGAAATATATTTAATCATTGCACCCAACCAATAAAACTCCCATATAAATATATAGATTTTAATGATGTTTGGATAAATAAAAAATGTAGAGTTAATACATTCATGTAACTATTCTATCATCTGTTAATAACAGGTCAAAAAGAACCAATTTCTAAATCCTAAGATTCAATTTTGTCAATGTTAAATTCAGGTAACCCAAGAATAACAAACATAAATAATATATTATTTTATATAAATATTTAACATTTATAGAAAATAAAAATGCTCAAGGACTGTAATGGTTTAGTGAATTAGGATACAAATATATATAAATTTATAGATAAAATATTTTAAAAACATATTGAACATCTCCCAAAATGATCGTAATATTATTACCCTTATAGAAATATCTCTATAAAATCATTCAATCTAAAACTATACAAGGAAAATATAAAATAGAGTGATCTTAGATGCTCAGTAAGGGTTATCATGGGAGTTATAAATAATGTGTGATCAAAATATGATCTTATGTGTGTGATAATATAATAATTTTCATGTTCTAAGCATAAAAGATTCATACCCAGAAAAGCATAGATTAAAAAACCTAAAATTTATTCTTATCTATAATAATTATCTATTAGGGTGTGAAATTTATAAAAATCATTCATGAGTTACAACATTGGATTTCAGAATCATAAATTAGTATATCATAATTTTATAACATATTTATTACTAATTGTGTCAAAACATAATCTTGTGAACATAGATATAAGAGATCATAGTCATGCATCATTGTGTCAATATAACCATTTTAAATAATTTCCATTTAAAATATTATGATAATATAAAAAAATAAATCTTACTAAAACATCATCTTGGGAAAATATCTATTAAAAAAATGTCCCCTTATATATTTTTCATTACATCTACCAAAAATCAATGTCAAGTATAAAATGATGAAAAAAGTTATTTACAATCATGTGTATTCCTACAATCATCGTCTCACGTGATATAAACATCACATTAACTGATTCATTATAGGGATATAACCTACACCACTATAATTTAATCATAATACATTAATTTATTTTTTATAAGAAAATGATATAATTTTTCATTATAGTATAGATTAACCTAGGGAAAAGATAACTGGTTTTATCAAAATATCATCATCACAAACAATAACTATCATGAAAAATAATAAGGATAATATCATTGGATTGTGTATATAGTGAATCATATATAACCTCAATGGATGTTGAAATAAATTAAAATACCATTAGTAGATCACTAGAAACATTTATGAAGAAAATAAAATTTTCATTATTAAATCTATTATTTCAAATCAAATAATTTCTCATTTAATAAGAAAACATATTTCAAATAAAAGAACAATGGAATATCTAAATGTTATATTCAAAATAAATTATAGTCCAGATTTATCCAAAAGTATTTTTTTCGGTATATTATAAAATAATTATTTAGGTCACAGCTTTGGTAAAAATTACTTTATTCGGAAAAAGAAATGAATATTCATTTTAATCAATTTTATAAAAAGTAACACATGGATAATATGAATTTAGTAAGTCATTTATTTTGGGACCAAAGAACATTAATTGAATAAAATTTGATTTAAAACTATATGTGATAGAAAATATTGAGTTTATGTTAAATTAAAAAGAAACACTAATTTTAGCTTTCATTACATCAATAATGAGTGTATTTGAAAGTTTATATTAAAAGAATGTTTGAGTTATACTAAACAATAATATATTATTAATATTATTAATTAAAATAACATTTATTACCTATTCATTAAAATACAATGTATAAATAAAATTAAATGACCTTTGAAAGTATATATTTTACCCAATTTTATTATAAATATATTGATTATAAATAAAATATGTCTCATTTATAATAAAAAAAATGATTTATAAAAAATAGTTTTTTTTCTAAATGTAAAATTATTAACTCATTGTGAACATAATTTAAAATTATTTTTTACCAATTTTATTAAATTTATATGAATAGATGAACATATTTTTTAAAATAAAAAAACAAATATTATCTTAGGGATAATTTTTTATATTTTTTTGTGAAGTATCATTTTTAAATGGATAGTTAAAAAAAATTAAATTAAAAAATTCCATTTTGTTTAAATGATTTATCATTTTAATTTTGAATTTAAATTCATTTTATAGTATAATTATATCAATATTATATCTTTTTATATAATTTCATTAATTATTGTAATTTTCCATATGATGTTTTCTTTAAAAACATTGTAAACATTTGATTATTTTCATATTAAAACCTGGTCTTCTCATCATGTCAACGAGATTAATTTTGAATTAATTTCTTTCACTTATATGAATTATATTTGGAAAAATAGATTCCAAATATGGAATGATTATAACATAAAATTTATAATAAGTTCAACTAATTGTTTTCAGAAAATTCATAGGGAATATAGAAAAAATTAATTAATATAGTTTAGGAAAAAATTTATTTGATGGGGGTTAAACTAGAATAATAAGATTTAAAATGACCTAAAATATTATATAAATTTTATTAAATTAGTCTATTTCAATAAATTACATCAATGTCTCTAAAATATGTCCCTTTGTTTCACCGTTCCTTAGAATATGACCCATATAGTAAGTAAATTAATGATAAAGACAAAAACAAGACTTTTCTACTGTTTATTTTATAGAAAGAATTGAAATAGGGAAAAACAATATAAGATCCATTATAGATACTCTATTAAAATATAAATTGGTTTTTTTATCATATTAACTTTTCATTTACTGTTAAATATGAAATAATTACACAATATGCCTATGAAATTCCAATACAATAATTAATTACTAAATTATTATATGAAATAAATGATACTAAAAATATTAAAAGTGAACTAAATTGATTGAATTGTTGTTCAATTTTAATTTATTAGTTAAATATATAATTTTAAACATGTTTGAGAATAATATATTCTAATTTTATCATTGTCTTACTATTTTATTAAATTCAAATTAAATTAATACTATCAAAATTGACATTAATCTTATTTTATAATAAAATATATTTTATTAAATGCGTTAAAATTACAAAAATATATTATCTACTACCAACTAATTTTTAAATTTTAATAAATATAACATATTTCTCATTAATGGACTGAATTTTCTTTTTTATGGAATATACTGACCACTAATAATAAAAATCAATATTTGTGTAGTTAAGGTTAAAACAATTTTTTTCACAGTCATGTACTAGTGTAAAAATAAATTTATAAAAAATTGTTTTTTTAAATTTTATTTGATTCAAATAATAAGTATATAAAAATTAGTTATAATTTATCACTTTAATTTAGTCTTAGTAGATAAATTACCTATGTTAGAAAACTATTAACCATAGTGAAAACTAAAATGGTAAAAATGAGGAAACAAAGATGTTAAGGAAACAAATGTTTAGAACATGTTTTACATTTTGTAGAAGAGGTTTTTCTCGACCATATCATCCTTAAAACAAAATAATTATCAATCTTGTATAACCTTGAGATTCTATTTACCTACTAATAGGGAAGACTTTTGGGTATTTAAATGTGTTTCACTCATCCTCGACTATAAAAGTGAACTCACTCCCCTCACTTTTCCACACATATCAAGCCATTATTTTCACTAAAAAATCCTATCCATGTAACATCCAAAATTCCATAACATAATATTAGATGACTTATTTTGTATATAAATTCAACCATTTATTTATTTAGTACAATCCTCATAAGTAAACTAAAATGAGAGATATTGTTTTCAACAAGCATATTTATTTTATTTTCTTATCCATCTCCATCATTTGATTTTAAACCACACTGATATGATAACCCTTTAATATTCCATATAATTTTATGTTTTCATGTTAATGTTACAACCTTAAAGTTTACAAAAATCCAAATAATTAATTATAATAAAATTATTATCACCTATAGTGCACTACCTCCTCACCAACTGATGTCATTTATTCTGCAATTACCACCATTCCCAGTTATGTATGATAATAGATATTAATTATTTTCAATTTAAAAATATTTCTCCTAATAATTATAAATAAAGATCCATGTAATGGGATCATTACGTCCACAACACTATGACATTTTCATGAATCATAGTAGAGAAACTCATTAAAAAAACATTTGTGAAACTATTAAAAAATATTTCATTCTTATACCACATGCATAGTAATTGAAGGAGATATATAGGGAGAAAGATATTTTTAAAGAATTGGTTTAGAAGAGAAGAAAGGAAAATGTCAATTTAGAAATAATACATGAATGATGAGTCACTCCAATATTTTTGTTATTTGTATCCTATGTGATCCTCACATTTGATATATTAACGTATAGAGTGTAGATATCTGATTTGTGACATTTATGATGCTTCCAAATATATTATAACTATTCTCATGACTTATTATTTCAATTCAATGAAATTATTTTTTATAATCATTATACATCCTTTTATAAGCCTTATTTTGGTTTCAATTAAATAGTTATAAATTTTTAACTCCTGTTTTTTTAATTATTTCAGTAAATTTAGTAAGACATTTTCAATTCAATCATCAACAGGGTACTTAAGAGATAACCATTCATATTTATTTCAATTTTACTCAATATATTGAGTAGATAATTTAATTAATTATTAAACTCAATTATTTTATATATGATTATAAATTATTTACAACCATAGACAAATAATTACATGGTAAATTTTATCTATAAATAACAAACAACATAACAAAATATCGTATCAAAGTGAGTCAAATATATGATCATTTTGAAATGATTTGTACAGAATAATGTTCAATAAAAGAGTTTAAAAACAATTTTGATTATATATACCACTCATTACTTGAATACTATCAATATATCCACCTTGGTTTTTTATATATTTTGGAATCCTCTATAGGGAAATTATTAATAATCATTGGAAACATCACTAATACATATACGACTATTGATATATCTAGCTAATTATTTGTATGTATAAAGTAAGAATACTTACCTTCTTGTTGATAATAATGTGTAATGTTATTTTAAATAAATTTATAATATGACATGTAGAGATTATCTGTTATTATGATAATAGTCACTATATTATAATATTAATCAATGAAGGTAATTTTTTTAGATTTATTTCATTAATAGTTAACCTAATTAATGTATTATGCAATTTTGTTATGAAATATTTATATATAGTAAAACATAAATTGTTGTATAATCTTTATTACATAAAAAATGAAAAGGTATATTTATTGTATTTGATAAAAATGGTAAAAATAAAATTATATATACTTTTAATTGTTTAAAACATGTATTTACTTTGTTTAGGACAACATTAGATTTTTATCATGGAAAGTGTATTTATATAGAAAATTTTTATCAATTTTATCACATGAAAATCATTACTAATTATAAAGAAATATTCACTCCTTGTTTTTTTATAAATATAAACCCAAATCCCTTATTGAATATTGTTAATCCAGTTAGGGACACTAAATAAAGTCTAACCCAAATCTTTTAATCTGATAAGAAATATCCTTAAAACAGACTACATAAACCATTGGGGGTAATGTTTGGAAAATCCTACCCATTATGTTGATATAATTATTGAATTTGTTAACAATGGATAGATTCATGTACCATTGTATTTTAGAAGTAATTTGAATGTTATTTCTACGTAAATTTTAAATAATTTCAAACATTTTTCATTATATCTTATTAATGAATTATATAAATTAACGCTTCTATTGTATTCAATCAATTAATCTCACGCACAATCAATAAAATTAATCTTAATTCTATATCCTAAGACTCATAATTTTTTTTGTTATCTAATAAAATAATCAATGTAAATATGTAATAATATTCCAAAACATTTCACTTGTATATTTCCCAGAAAACTGATTTTAGGAAATAGATTTAAAAAATAAATGAAATAAAAACAAGTTCTTATGAAAATAAAATGTGATAGAACAAAGAAATATCAATGAACCCAAATATTCTAGAATAGTGATAATTATTTACGAAAATTCCAATATCTATTGATCAATACACAAGAATTATAATTATTTTCATAATTACATTGGATCCCTATATGCTATAATATTCAAGAAACTGATTTATTAAAAAATAAAAAAATTAACAATCAACAATTTTGGATGACCATTATTGAATCAAAGGAAACCATATAAATGAGACATCCTAGATACATTATATTAAATTATTAATAGAAAATATAGATAATTTTTATAATTTATAAAATTACTTATATAAGAAATTATCATATTTAAAGAATGATAAAATATGGAGTAAATATGAATTTTTGATAAATATAAAATAATTTCTCCCAATATATGTATACAAAACACTAATATTTTAAATGGTTTATTTTAGTAAATGAATAATAATAATATTTTTATTATCATATATCATACATAACCCTGACCTAAAATGGGCTATGATATATTTAACAAAAAGTTATAAAAATTAATATATCATCAGAGTAGAATGTAAATTATTATTATGAATGGTACAAGTAGAGTAAACATTTAGGCAAATAGAAAGATAATTAAATTTTAATATTTTAATATATTATATATTATTAATACTATTTTGAAAAAAAAATCTAATGAGTTGTAATAATAATGAACATGATATATTTAATGGATAGAAGATAAATAATTAAATTTAATTGAATGCTATTTATATCATGTAGTGTTAAAATCACTATTTTAAGATGACTTTTAATTTCCCATATAGTAGGTATTTTTATCTAAAAAATTTAATTTGAACACATTTAGATAAATATTTAAATAAAATGTTTCAAAAAATATTTATCTATTTTTTAATCATTTAATTAGAAATTGGTATGAAATAATACTTTAAACTCTTAAAATTAAAAATTTATTTTCATTACTAAATATATTTTTTATTTTATTATAATTATTCATTTTAAACTCAAATTCATAAAAAATAATATTTAATTTCCTAAAAATTTCCAAATTAAAATAATAAATTTTCTAATTATCATAGTATAAATGTTTTAGATTTTTCTGAAGATTAAGATTTTTAGTTAATATTAATAAAATCTAGTTTTCTATAAATACCATCTTTATATGAAATCCTTATGAGGTAATCATGACGTAGTAATTTATTAAAAAATCATGAAAAAAATTAAACATAACAAGTAAAATAATTATTTTACAAATAATATGATGAATTTATTCACCTATGTTCTATGTTTTAAATCCTAAGTACTATTTTTATATTAAAAAACTAAAAATTGTTTTATAACTTTATATTGAAATTTCCAAGATCCAATTCCACTATTATTTTGTTATAAATTAAAATCACATAGATTTTCATAATTATAACCAATTAAAATAATATAGAATACTCTAAATTAAAAGATCATCAATATTTAAAATAAATATTTCTGCAATTATAAATTGCCCTACTTAATATCTTTGTAATATGTAGTCTCTTTAAAATCTCATATAGATATTACATTTTAATATAATAATATATATTATATTACACAAACACGCATCTACTGATCTTAATGGTACATTTCCTTCCGAGACTAGACATAAAATCATGTTATTTAATGAAGGATAATAAATATCTCCTATATTGATCTTCCCACATAATACATTTTTAGACATATACTAAATAAAACCTTTCTTCATAACCTGGGGAAATTAATCATAAAAAATGGTGAGTTCAAATAATCAATAATGGTAAATAAGGGAGGTACATAAGAATAAAATGAGTATAAGCAAATTATAATATGAACATTAAATTTAAAAACCATTCTAAGAATATAAATGATCATAATCATGAGTCACATTATAAATTTTGGTGGTTAATATGACATGAATCCTAAGTATGTTAATAAACAAGAAACTATGATAAAATAATGTTGTCATAATAAATATTTTTGTGGAATTCACATAATCATAAAAGAATCATTTCCATAGTTTTCATGGATGACTACTAAGTATATCATATTGGAATGTGTTTTCATATTAAAAATTCATAGTAATCAAAGATCCCACACAATACCATCATAGCTGAAATAATCCCTTAATAAACTAGGTTTACTCCCTATTCTTGTCCAATATATCTCATGATATTCAAATCATTACCAAATAATTTAGAGGGAGATATTGGTTTTATAAGCCACCGGCTGAAAATCATACCTATGTGTTCCACGAGATACTTAAAAATTCATCATATCAAAAATAATAAAGTTAAATGGGATTAAGTTTTTTCATATCATAACCTATGGAAAATATGGGTTTAATAAAAATTTCATCCATCGATTATAATATAACATGGGAAATAAGAGGGTTTCAGAAGTATTTTATAATGGTCTAACCTATGGAAGTGAAATGGGTTTCATAAATATCATTCCATCACAAGCATAAACCATTTTAAAAAAAATAAAACGAAGGGTTTACAATGAGCTCAACCACATTAAAAAAGGTAAATTAAATGTAATTCATATTTAATGGAAAATTATATTGAAGAGGCACATGAATCCTTTATTGAGGAAAATATATTTTATTTCAAAATTTATTTTTAAAACTGAAAATTCATATATTATTTTTGATAATTTTTCATTCAAAATAATGTTGAAAATTAATATTAAAAGCTTTAAAAATATATTTAAAACATTTCATGACGAAAATACCATTTCTCTGAAAATATCATTATAAAAATAGAAAATCATTAAAAAATTTAGATATTATTTTCTTTGAATAAAAAAATCTGAAATGTATAATGGAATATTTTAAATAATGAGTTTTTCATTGTAGTGGAAAATATCATTCCTGCTTTATGTCATGACCCGACCCAATAGGTCTGACGCTACCACTCCCCAATCCCACCTCCAATAGGTCAGGGACTGGAAACTACTATCGAGTATGCTATCACACACATGGGAGGCACTAGCCTAAGGTACCTGTACAGATTCACCGACAAACACCTCAATTAAATAGTGTAGATATATAAATGAAACTTGAAAATAAATACATGCGTACATATAACCTTCAACCAGGGTACAAAAAACAAAAAATGGGAAAATATAGGGCCCACCAAAAGTAAACTGAAAAAGAGTCCAACATGATCAGAAGGAATGGATTGCTATCAAAGTACCTCCTGGTAAGCTCCTCGACATTTCTCTGGTAAACACCCTAATCAGCCCCACTCACAATGCTCCTCCTGCTTTTGGTCCACCAAGCACTCCATTGAAAGGCATGTGGTCTGCACAAGACACAAACATGTGAGGAAAAAGGCCATGAAGGGGTGAGTAAAAAAATGCTCAATAAGAATCCCAAAAATCCCAAAATAAAAGGAAGCAACTAAATGGTAACATTCAGCTCATCCTAGCCAGAGGGAACCCAAACGAGAGTGAAAATCCATCTCGAGACAATCCTCGGAAAAACACGACAAGTCAGCACAACTCAAGTGTATTCCCATACTTACACCATGAACATCCACTCAGGTATATTCCCATACATATACCATGAACAACCAGATATACTCATTTCATGCACCAAACCTCATGAGGTTCTGACTTCATAACCAGTGACTGGTACATAACAAAGAGAACACACTCCACCGGCTTTGTCATCCCAGATGGCACTCATCCAAGAGATACACTCCATCTTGTCTCACACCAACATCCAAGATGCCCATCTGAGAGATCACTCTCGTCGGATATCATCACTAAGAACATCACATAGAAACAGAGAAAACACCAAACTTTTTGGATAGGGGATCACTCTTAAGGTCTACTAGTGGATTCAAGAACCCACTCTGGTATCTCGAAGATCTCACAGATATGGGATCACACCCACGTTCTTCTGGGGGATACCAAAACACGATCAGACGTTCAACAATTCACATAACTCAAATAAAGTATTGTCACCCCTGTGAAGATGGTCATGACTATACCAGAAACCCCATCTGGTATAACTTGTGTTGTATTGGATCAAATTGATAATGCACCAACCCTACCAAAAACCATGCACTGAGTAGGGGATTTTATATCCAATTATTCGACAACCCTACTGAAACCATAAACTGGGTAGGAGATCATAAACCCAATAACACTGCAACCCTACTATAAACCACATGCTGAGTAAGGGATCATATACCCATAAATTCCACAACCCTACTACGCATGGACCATAATGTTGGGGATCATATTCTTGATGATTCCTCAAACCCTATGAGATTCACCTGCTAGATAGGGGATCACAACTTTTGGAAAAGCGGTAATAGTGATACAAAGAACCCGATCCAGGGAAGAGAAGCTAGAGGATCCCACTCTGAACCCACTTGAGGGATCCCATAACTCTCTCCAGAAAACATCTTATCGAGGGGGTTACAAAAATATAATAAGGTTGTAATGCCACACAAACCCTCATATGAATGAACCAAAGGAGTACACTCAACCACTACTGGTATAAACATCACTGACCTGAGTGACCTGCAACATCACCACATTATGCACCTCTTATCCCTATACCAAGTCTACCACCACGATCTACATGGAAAACACACATTATAGGTTATTTACTCACTAGAAATTGACAAATGGTGAAAAAGGTACTATTCACCGTAGCTATCCCAGGTGGGTCCCATGCCTCGATCCCAAAACTCTTCATGTTGACTGCACTATTGCAATCCCCTTAGAGAAATGTCTGATATTGACTACTCATTCATCCAAAATAACCTCCCGATGAAAAAGTAACATTTCTCCATAAACGTGCAAAAGTTGCCTCAGGGGGCCCACATCCTGATCTCAATCCTAGCACCCATGTTTTGATCCACATCCTAAGGTACCATAAGAAACACGGGTATTGGTTCTTTTAAACTTTGGAAGATTACTATGAATATTTCTAGAGTTAGGTGCAAAGATGGAATGCAATTCTGAGGCCTAGTGTGCCCGAAATTAATTTTATAAAAATATTAAGTTTTTTTATAATATGAAAATGGTGGGGTTGTGTTTTCCTCCTAATCTATATCTCAGATCAGAAATCTGAGGGCACGGTTGTAGCCAGAGCATGTCGTTTACCCTAGGCGGGGTGCCAACATTACGGGCGTGAGCCTACTATGGAAAAAGCCACCAGGGGCATTTTCGTAAATAAATTGAAAAGTTTATTTATGGGTGTCGGCGTGAATAACTTTTTAATGGAATCTCAGATTGCATTTAGGAGCATGTTGTTGAGTTCATAACGTCATTTTTACCCTAAGCGTGACATAATCTTTGTCGGCGCCTGGTGTTGGGTCGGGGTCGTGTCGGGCTGGGAAGTTGAGCGGATATTTGTTAAAAAAAATATCTACTATTCTCTTCCCCTCCCTCCTTTGTATGTGAAAGATATACCTCCTCTATCCTTTGGCGATGAATCAATAGAAATTGAAGAACAAGGTGTCCTTGATCTCCAATCTTGACGGCAATTGTTCCCAGGTGGTGTAAAACCAGCTTCAGAGTACTGATCTGGCCTAGAAGCATCAACGTTTCACCCATGAGGTAGGTGGTTTGAGTTTTAAAATCTCAGATATTGTTTATGAAGTTTTGGTTCTTCAAATTTTTATAATTTTTTTGTTGTTCAGGTCTTGAGCTTTCAGAAATGTGTTTTGGATCTGAATTTGGAGTACAGGGGTGCTACCAGTGGCTCCTGAATGTTTTCCTGCAGAAAACCCAGTTTCCAGTGGTAGATATAGCAGAATTTGGTGAGGGTGGTGATGGTTCCATGGTGGAATGTAGGATTCCAGTTTCTGGAATGGTGGTTTTTGGCAGTGGCGTGGTAGTTTTCGGCGAGGTAGACGGTGTTCCGGTCCGGACTTTTCTAGGAGTTCTTTAAACCCTCGTAACTCGCAAACTGTAACTCTGATTTACAAGACGTTTGCGGTGACACATTCCTTGTATCATGAATTAACTTTTGAAATCACTTTGGAACTTTTATTAGTTGGGTTCTTTGGCCAGGGTTACGAAACAATAAAATAGTAGTAATATTTTGTTATTATTCAACTTTGACCCATAGTAACTTCTGCATGGAGCATCCGATTGACTTGTCGTTGGTGATGTGATCCTAGTAGTAAGGTGTAAATTTCAAGATAGTTTTTGGGTGTTGGGATGGAGATCAGGTTTTGGGCCTCACCCAACCTAGCTACGGTGAATTTTACCTTTTTCACCAGTAGTCTATTTTGGGTGAGATAATAACCTATTCTATGTGTCTTTCTCTATTGATCATGGTGGTATCCTCGGTATAGACATAGAAAGTGCACAATGAGGTGATGTTGTGGGTATCTTGGGTTAGTGATGTTTATACCAGCAGTGGATTGAGTATAATCCCTTGGTTTGTTTCTATGAGGGTTCATGTGTAATTACAAGTATAGTATAGGTTTGTTATCCCCTCAGAAAAACGTCTGAGATCGACTACTCATTCATCCAAAACGAGCACCCGATGAAAAAGTCACATTTCTCCATAAACACCCAAAAGAAGCCTTGTAGGACCCAAATCCTAATCTCCATCTCAGAACCTAGAAAATATCCTGAAAAATACGCCTTAATATCAAGATTACAACGTCACTGAAGAAATGTCAATCGAACGCTCTATAAAAAAGTTACGGTGGGTCAAAGTTGAATAATAATAAAATATTCTTATTTTTTCAATTTATGATAGACCTAGGCCATTTACCTAACTCATAAAAGTTACAATGTGAGTTCAAATGGTCCATCATAAGGAAAGGAACGTGTCACCGCAAATGGCTATCAAATCAGAGTTACGGATTGCGAGTTACGACGGTTTAAATAACCCCAAGAAAAGTCCTCACTAATACGCCGTCTGGCTCACTGGAAACCATAGTGTCGCCGTTGGAAACCTTCATGCCGAAAATTGGAATTCACCATGACATTATAGTTCCACCACCACTCTTGATGAAATCAACCATATCCACTATTGGAAAATGGGGTTTCCACCGGAAACTTTTAGGAGCCACGGGGAGCACCCCGGTGCACCAAATTCAGATCTGAAACGTGTTTTGGAAAGCTAAAGACTATAACTACACAACCCTTATGATTATTTGATGGAAAAAAAATGAAAAAACATGATATGGTATTTTAATACTCAAACTTCCTACCTCACGGGCAAATCAACGATGCTTCTAGGACAGATCTGCACTCCGATGCTGGGGATGCACCACTCGGGAGCAATCACCGTCAAGATTGGAGCTCAATAACACCTCTTTCTTCAATTTCTGTCGATTCATCGCCAAAGGAGGGAGGAGGTTGATACCCCACGTACAAAGGGGTAGAGTAATAGAAAATTATATATTTATTTTTTTAACAATTATTTGCTTAAATTCCCAGCCTGACACGCCCACGACCTGACACACGGTGCTGACAAAGATTATGTCACGCTTAGGGTAAACAAAAAGTTCTGAACTCAACAGCACACTCATAAATGGGATATGAGACTCCATTGAAGATTTATTCATACCGACGGCTATAAATAAACTTTTTCATTTATTTATGAAAATTTCCCTACTGGATTTTTCCACAACATGTATGCGCCTGCAAATTTTACACCCCGCCTAGGGTAAACAGCAAGCTCTGGACACAACTGTGCCATCATATTTCTGATATGAGATATTATTTTAGGGTAAAACACAACCCCCCCCCCCCCCACATTCATAGTATAAAAATACTTAATATTTTTATAAAATTAATTCATTGAACACCAGGCATCAGAATCCCACGTCATCTTTGCACCTGGCTCTGGAAAAATTCGATGGAAATTTCCGATGATTGACAGGACAAAAACCGGAGTCACTAAATCCATCCCACCACAGAACGTTTCATCCCCGAAAATACATTATCATAAGGAAAGCAACTGAACTCTCAACTGGGTATCCCCCGCCAGTGAGTTCGCCAACACACTCCCCTACCTGAACACATAAGTCAGAAGAACTAGTCTGCCACACCTCAAAACTATCCTCTTTGAGAGGCACTGACTCACCCACATGATTTTAATCACATAAAAAAACACATCTCGGTGGGGTAATGAATCCTCTTCATCATGCATTTGAAGCACTCCAAACAACATCCACATAGGGTCTTACCAACACCCTAAACAATCCTCGATAAAAAAACAATAAGAAAAAGTACCACAAAACAGTGTCTATCAAAATTACTACAGAAGTTGAAAGGACACAGAGTGTACATTTTTCCACCCGCAGAGCCTCTGGGTCAACAACCTCTAAGGCCTACATTTGTCCTCTACCTCACCCTCCAGATCCCTGAGCTTAGCGTGGACCACCTGGGGGTGGTGGTGGTGGTATTTGATACCTCCTACCACCTCCTGTTACTGAACCAGCTCTGTCGCCATATCGACCACCCTACAGACCTCCTTACTAAAGATGTTGTTGCTGCCAAGGTGGAATGTTGACCATATCCCTCCCAGCAGAATGACACATTAGACAATCTCTAGCAATATGTCTTCGACTGTCACAATCGTAACATCGCCTCTCCTACAGTTGACCAAAACTGGCATGCTATCCCTGTGAGCCCTGAGCCTCAGATCCTCCATCCTGGGGTCACCTTCTGAAATGTCAGCCACATCCAAACCCTTGCACCTACTGCCGGTGACCAGCTTCCAATGTCTCAGCTGCCATGTGCCCAACACTGATGGGATGAATCTTCTCAGCTAGAAATATATCCACCAATAAGGCTCGCTCCAGTACTACAGTATAGGTGGGTAGACACAAGGAAACCACACAGGCTCGGATGTCTATTTGTAGCCCCTGCTCGATGTTCCAAGAGCTAAAAACAAGCCTCTAACTATATCTAGGGAGTAGTGTGATAGGTCTATAAACCTCACTGAGTAATCTGACATAGTCATGCCCTCCAGTTGAAGCAACAGAAGCTTCTGAATCTGCACAGACCTCAACTTCACCAGATAAAACACTTCTTAGTGGAGTCGCACAAACTCTATCCATGTGAGAATTTCCTCATCGTGGGAATATATCACCAAAATCCACCATCGCTCAGCCAAACCATGCAGAAGGCCTGCAGCTAGGACCTCCATCTGATCGGGTGGTGTCCTCACCCAGTGGAAAACTCGGGTGACTACTTTAAGACAATCATTAGTTGCCTGAGGGTCTAGATCACCCCAGAAACTCATAGGTCGCTGCCTCTAGAACTCATACAGCACACTTAGCCGTTGCTCATCCTCATCCTGCACTACTGCCAAAAACCGCTGCTCAACAGGCGGTTGCTCAACTGGCAGACCGCTTGGAGGTCCAGCCTCAGAACCTTTTCCCTGGTCCATAGCCTCTACATGGGGTTGATCGTCACCAAAATCCTGATGTGTAACCCTTGTTTGTTGTCCTTATGTAGGCATGCTAAAATATAATAAAGATGCACCATGGATAAAGAGTATATATGGGGAGATGCCTCTAGAAGAATAATGGAAACCCAAAACCCATTTCTATATGATGCATGTACCATTATGTCCCTATGACTAGTGTCCTAATGTACCGAGTCAAAAATAAGTTCATCAGAGTCCTGGTGATTGGATACGTCAGCCGCTGCACCAATACTAGAGTCCCTAACCTGAATTTCAAACTAAAAACATTCTAACACTACCGCGATGCAACCCAAACCAAACTCATAGCTAGAACACCTACACTCAGAGAACCCAAAGGTGGAACCTCTTATGATAGCACTCTATCACAACCTAACCCAATGGGGATCGATCCACGACTCCCCAATACTGCCTCCAATAATCCATGTGCTGTAAACTAACACCCAGTATGTTATCACACACATGGGAGTCATCAGCATAAGGTACTAGTACACACTCACCCACAAACTCCTCCGTGAAACATTGTAGAGATATATATAAAAATAGAAAAGAAATGAATGAGTACATCTAATCCACAACCAGAGTACAAAAAAGTACAATTGGGAAAATAAAGTGCCCACCAATTGTAAACTGCAAATGCTTCCAACCTGCTTAGAAGGAATGGATCCCTGTCAAAAGTACCTGCTGGTAAGCTCCTCAGCACATCTCTGGTAAACACCCTGGTCAGTCTCACACACAAAGATCCGCCTACTCCAGGCCCACCTAGGAATATATCGAATGGCATGTGGTATTCAAAAGACACAAACATGTTCTAGAAAATCCCTTGTAGGGGTGAGTATAAAAATACTCAGTAGAACACAAAATCCCCCAAAATAAAAAGGTGTATTTGAAAGGTAACAGTTATCTCATCCCCTCCAGAGGGAACCCAAATGAGAGTGAAAAATTATCTCGAGACCATCCTCATCTAAACAAAACAAGTCATCATATCTTGGTTGTATGCCCATACATACACCTGAACATCCTCTCTATTATATAACCATACATATATCATGAACAACCAGATATACTCATTTCATGCACAAAGCCTCATGAGGTTCCGACCTCAAAACCAGTGACTGGTACATAACTAGATGAACACACTCTACGAGCTTTGTAATCCTAGACGTCACTCTTCTAAGAGATACACTCTATCTAGTCTCACACCAACATCCAAGACGACCATAAAAGAGATCACACTATTCAGATATCATCACTGAGAACATCACGCTAAAACAGAAGAAACACTAAACTTTTTAGATAGGGGATCACTCTTTGGGTCTGAAAGGGGACATAAGAACCCACTCTGGTATCTCAACGATAACACAGATAGGGGATCACTCCTAGGATCCTCTCGGGGATACCAAAACCCGTTCTACCATTTTACAGTTCAGATCACTCAGATAGAGGATCATTGCCTGTGTGAACATGGTCACAACGATGCCAGAAACCCCATCAGGTATAACTCGTGATGTAGGGGATCACACTGACGATGCACCAACCCTATCAAAAACCACGCGCAGAGTAGGGTATCATATTACCAACAATACCATTGACCTATTGAAACTATGCGTTGATTAGGGGATCATATACCCAATGATACCACAACCCAACTATAAACCACATGATGAGTAGGGGATCAGATGTCCATCAATGCCAAAACCCTACTATGCACGACCCACTATGTAGGGAATAATATTCTTGATGGTGCCTCAAACCCTATAGGATTAACCTTCTAGTTAGGGGATCTCCACCCGCGGATAAGCAGTAACAACGATACCAAGAACCCGATCCAGGGAACCGAATCTACAGGATCCCACTCTGAACCCACTTGAAGGATGCCAAAACTCTATAAGGAAAACATCTTATCGAGGGGATCACAACCCTATAATAAGGTTGTAATGCCACACTAACCCTCATAGGAATGAACCATGGGAGCACACTCAACTACTACTAGTATAAATATCGCTAACCTGAGCAACCTGCAACATCGACACTCTACACACCTCCTAGGTCTATACTAAGGCAACCACCGTGATCGATATAGGAAAAATACACACGATAAGGTATTTACTCACCCAAAAACAATATTTGAAAAAGGTACTATTCAAAGTACCTAGACAGTGTGGGGTCCATTCCTTGAACCCAAAACTTATCAGGTGGGCTACAACATTTTGATCCTTTCAGAAAAACCTCTGAGATCGACTACTCTTTCATCTAAAATGGGCACCTGGAGAAAAATTCATGTTTCTCTGTAAACACCCAAAAGCAACCTCATGGGGCCCATATCATGATCTCCATCCCAACAGTTGTTAACTACTTAAAAACGTAGGCCTTACTATCAAGATCACAACTTCACTGGCGGCACATCAATCGGACGTTCCGTGCAGAAGTTATGGCGGGTCGAAGATGAATAATAATAAGAAATTATTTTTATTTCAACATTTTGTAGCCCTGGGCAATGAACCTAACTCATAAAATTTCCAAATTGTGTTCAAATGGTCTGTCAAGATTCAAGGAACACATATCCACAAAAGGATCACAAATCGGAGTTACGATGTGCGAGTTACGGGGGTTTAATTAACCCATAGAAAAGTCCTGACCGGAACACCGTCTGCCTCACCGAAAACCACCGCACCGCTACCGGAAACCGCTATGATGGAAACCAGAATTCACTATGCCACTACGGCGCCGCCACCTCCCTCACCGAAATCCTCGATAGCCTTTATCAAAAACAGGGTTTTCCACAACAAAACCTTTGGGATCCATCAAGAGAAACCCGGTGCTCCAAATTCTGATCTGAAACATCTTTCAGAATGCTTGGGACCCAAACTACATAACCATTATGAAAATTTGAAGAAAAAAATGCACAAACAGGATCTAGGATTTTATAACTCAGACAACCTACCTCACGGGCGAAACACCGACGCTTCTGGGCTAGATCCGCACTCTGATGCTAGTGTTTCCCCACCGGGGAGCGATCGCCGTCAATATTGGAGCCCAATGACACCTCATTCGTCAATTTCTGTAGATTCATCACTGAAAGAGGGAGGAGGTAGATGACTCACATATAATGGGGGCAGGGGAATAGAAGATTAGAAATTTGTTTTTTTTAAATCATCTCAACTTTCCGACCTAACATGCCATGACCCGACACCCGGTGAAGACAAAGATTATGTCGCGACTAGGGTAAATGTACCATTCTGAACTCTGCATCATGCTCAGAAATGCAATATGAGACACTGTTCAAGAGTTATTCATGACGACACCCATAAATAAACTTTTTCCATTTATCTACGAAAATTACCCTGGTGGCTTTTTCCATGGCAGACCCACACCCACAATGTTTACACCCTGCCTAGGGTAAAGGGCATGATCTGGATGCAACTATGCCATCATATTTCTAATATGAGCTAGTTTTTAGGAGAAAAAACAACCCCATAACATGAAATGTATAAAAATACTAAATATTTTTTTAATGAAATTTCAAAGCACAACAGGCCTCAGAATCACACGCCGTCTTCGTGCCTAGCTCTAGAAATATTAATAGGAATATTCTAATGTCGGACAAGTTCAAAACCCGAGTCGCTACACTTAACATTTCAAAACAAGTATTCCTTTAATATTTTTGAAAAAAATGAATAGGCATTAATGATGATTTATCATAAAAACAATTTTTTGAACACCTGAGTATATATAGAAAATAAATATATGTAAAACATGTAATATAATGATGTTTCAAGAGGTTATAAAAATTACATTGTTTCTTGAGAGGTGGATTACTATATTTCATCACCATAAACATAACAAAAAAAATACTGATAAACGATGACATTAAAAGATAAAATGATTACTAATTCATTAACATTGAATTGTAATCCCCATAAAGAAATAACATTAATCAAAACAAAAAAATATCATGATATTCAATAAATTAATGATATTACATATCAAAGGGGATTTATATTCACCACCTAATATATTATAGATTCATAAGATATATCACAATTATATCACATTGAGACAAAAATCCCTTACCCTATTCGAGTGTATTAGATAGTAGACCCCATGAAAGGGACATCCTAAAATAGATATATAAATTATAAAAACATCATTAAATTAATCATAAAATATATTCTTAATTTTTATATGCACTATATAAAATAATCAAGAGGTAAATATTCAATTTTCCTAGTAGAAAAAATTGTGATCTAAATCGTAAACCATAAGTCTCAACTTCCTTCATACATGTTAGAACATATTGTATAATAAAAATAGTTTTATTCTAAATATATAATATAAAAATTATTATTATATCACACCATATATTATTTAAAAATGACATTTTATAACCCTTGTATTAACAATTCCATGTTAAGGTCATGTTTCAGGAACTTG
Source organism: Viscum album (assembly GCA_963277665.1). Lineage (NCBI taxonomy): Eukaryota > Viridiplantae > Streptophyta > Magnoliopsida > Santalales > Viscaceae > Viscum > Viscum album. Next base: position 2,013,111,953 of record OY728130.1, on the reverse strand, counting down.
TGCTTTGTTTTCCGTGAATGTTTTGATTTATTTTTTAATGTCCTCTTAATATTATCATTGTTACATCATATACATAATGTTAACAATGATTTAAATATCATATATTTTTATTGTACATTTATATAATGTAATCCATAAAAGTAATTGGTAGAAAACTAAATACACCATTCATGGAGACGATAGGTTATACATACGGATAAATGTTGTTTCCATTTTCCTAATAGAAATAAACAATTAAAAGTAAATAATATATTAAAATAATAAATTGATTTTTATGTCATATATAATAAGTATGTTCATTAAATTCATATTTATTTTCTTTCATGTAATGAGTTAATGAATCACATTACTTCACAAGGAGGAATCCAACTGTACTCACAAGCGACATTATAGTATTCCCACAGAATGTAATGTATAATGTTATATATTATATTATAATTCAAAAATTATAATAATATCAGAAATGTCATACATAAAATAATAATTCTATAAATATATCCAACTATGATAGTTTTTTATTATAAAATTATTAACAATGGTTCATCAGACTGTAGTCCGCTGTACACAAGAATGATGACTTAGTCACCTCTTCTTCGGACAGCATCATTTTGTTTTACCATAAAGGTTTCATAAATTTAAATTTTTATCATTAAAAGGATTATATAATCATTTTAGAGAATTAATTTATTTATTTGGTCTTTCATTATCCAAAATAATTGGTTTTTAAGTGATATTAAAATATTAGAAGGGAGGGGTTATAAGTGAAGTGAGTGGCACACTTGTAATTTTTGAAAAGAAAACGGTGTTCCCATGATTTTCAAATGAAAAAGGGCTAAAATATGGAAAAAAGTATGCAATATAATATTTATGTTCTAAATCTAGCCATAAAATAGGTCTTGGACATGTTTTTTTTCATTTTAACCCTAGTCTTTTTAGTTTATCCTCTGATAAACACATTTTTACATTAATCGTGGTAATTAATTTTTATTTTTTGTAATTTTATTTTGTTAAAAAGGTAAGAAGAAAGTAGTATATAAAAATAATTATTATTATTCCAAATATTGAATGAATTTTTCTAAATTTCATTCATGGAAGAGGAAAATTTTAATTAAAAATTAATCTCAAAGCCATGATGAGAAAACAGTTTTCCAAAGAGAAAGTGCACAAATATTTTAAAATTTTTAATATAAAAATAAACATTAAATTGAATCAAATTAACTAAAATGGATTAATATATATATATAAACATATTTTAACTTTAAATCAATCTTTATTAAATTTTTTGTTTTTTAAATTCTTCAAAATAAATAACTGTACATAGAAAATACCATTATTTTTAGTTATTTACCAAAGAAAATCAACTTCAAAAAAAATTATTAAGAAAATAACCCTATGTGTATTAGAACATGATGATTTAGAAAACTAATTTTATTTTCTAAAAAATATTCTTAATATTAAAAAAATTAAATTTATATTAAGTATAAAAAACTAATAAAACTATTTTTAATAAAAAATACAATTTTAAGGTAAAAATTGGTTTTATTATTATCTCTTGTCTAAAAAACAAATAATATAAATGTTATAAATATTATAGAACATATAATATATAAAATTAAATTGAATAATTCAAAATAAGTTATTTTTTATATTTCTTTAGGTAAATTAATTTTTTATGCATAAACACATATTTTTTAGAAAAAAATCATTTATTTTCAAATGTTTCTTATTTTTATTTTTTATTAACTGGTCACTAAACAATTCATTTAATATACATGTCTAAATCATAAATTTTTATAATTTACATAATAATATTAATACAATCCATTCTAATGGCTTGGAGATAATTATTATATTATATATTAATTTGTTAATAGTATGTCACCGTATATCTAAACTTATAGTTGCATATAACAAATTATATCAAAATATTAATTATATTTCAAAAAATAAATTTCATAAAATCTTAGGGGGTAATATTATACCCCCCTTATATTGAATGTTTCCCTTTAGACTAACAACTTTCGTAACAACATCTAAGGATACATCATCTTTATGACATCCCTATGTTCCCATATAGCTTTTCCAAATTTATTGTTTTTAAAAAAACCCATTAACTTGATAATTTGTTTTCTTTAATATAAATTTCTCTATAGGATCTAAAATCTCTACTAATTTCTCCTCATAAGAAATTTCATTCACTAGTGGTATAAAATCTGAGTTCATTATATGTGATGGATTAGGTATATCTTCCTTAATTGAGTTTTAATGAACACATCATAAAACTGAGAGAGGATAAGTGGGATTTCCAATAGATAGACTACTATCACAATACAATTACTAATTTCGAAGGGACCAATATATGTAGCGATTATATTTTATTTTTATTTTAAAAAAATCATCCTTTAATTGTGCATTTATAAATTTCTACTACATATCTTAGTCCATGAAATGAAGAATAATTTTTCCTTCCTAAATCACGAATGGATAAAAAAATTAATAATATAATGACAAGTCATTCCTTTTATCACTATTTATAATAATATTGACAGAAATTATTATCCAATATCGATAAATATTCCCATGGGGAACTAATATTTTAACCTATAAAACAATATCCAAAGTTCAATATAAACCATTTTGTAAATGGTTAACCTTATGAACATTTTGAAATATTAATATCCAAAACATTATGATGAAGGATACTAAATATCCAAAATATAATTATCAATTATATCCCAAACATCATGTTAAAGCTATTAATTTTCACATAACAAAACTGTTAATACCTTCATCATGAATTCTTATAAAATAAGTTAAAAACAATATTACTATAAATCTTTATTGTTAACTTACATCATTCATCATTCGTTATATAAAACAATGATTTTTCGATATATTTCTTCAATCCTAAAATACTATAAAATCAATAATTAATAGAATAATCTTCTTTTTAGACAAATAATTAATCAGTTCTAAGGTAATAAGTACTATTACATTTACATTATCTATAGAAAATACAAACTAAAGACTATTGGTTCAACATCAGGAACATATTGAGGGTTATATTCTGTAAATAATGTGTTTTTTATAAAATATATCCATATTGTAAAAAAATTGAATAACATTATTATCATTAAAAATATCATTAAAAAAATTAATGAAAAACATCAACAAACTATCCTTTATAATTCACATAAAATAATTCTATAATTCTAATACATAAAACATAAATTATTCAATAACATCCTTAAACAACTAACAAGGATTCATCATCTTATTCCTTAATATATCCTTCCATATATATGATACTCATAGTGTCTTCATCATCAAACGGAAAACCATTACTTGTACAACCATGCTGATTATTTTCCGAATATTTTCCATTTGGACATCAATTTGAATTATTCCAATTCATTTCACATTTAAAACATTAAATAGCCAATATCACTTTTGGGAGACCATTACTATCATCCATTGTATTAACCGAACCATTTATTTTTATTTTAAAATTACTTGATTTATGTGGTTTTTTCCACACTCACAACATCTACCGAATCCTTTTAAACAATCACATGGGTGTTACTTCTCATATTCTTATCATATAGGAAACCAAATCTTCTATTCTCTATATATTCCACTACCTGATCTCAAAACGAACTATATCATTATTTTATTTGGTGAGTCTGAGATTTTTTATGTTGTAAATTTTAATCATATATCATAATAAATAATTAGAAATATTCATAATATCCTTCATTTTAATTTTCTCACTATTTTAATTATAATCAACATATTATCTATCACATTAAATTTTAACAGTATTCCTTCTAGTTAACACTATGTAGTATAATAAAAAATAATGGTGGGAGTAATAATATTCAGAGTGGGAAACCACAACATAAAGAGTACTCTAATGTTAGATTATTAAATTATGAAACCTTCATTTCAATATATGAAACCTCAGGCATAACCTATGTTATTCACGTTCAAAATAGAATTAAATCCTTTCTGATGGGTTATGATGAGTTTGAAAATTTCCAAATCATATCCCTCAGAAGTGCAAAAATAATTGTACATAAAGGATCATTTTCATTCATCATGTGATGATTGTTTCTAGCTTAATAAACCCATTTGGAGTTATTACCCCTTGGTAACTCTATTCTAGATCTACATCCACTTGTAGTATAAATATATAAAAGGGCATTAATTGTGTGACCCATTAATGTCGCCGTTTTCCTCAATATATATATATATATATATATATATAATTTCAATGAAATTATTCCCTCAATCCATTACTAATATTCCATGAAATTTTCCTATATATTGAAAAATTCTTAGACTTATCCTTAAACATATCACTATAAATATCCTTATCAATACCCTTGGTGATCTCACCAATGTTTTATCATCCTAGTTTAAAATGGGAAAATAAATCTATCCTATGATACCAATAGTAGTGAAAGAAGAATATTGTAAATAGATATTACATATTAAAAGATGAATATTGATTATATTACACAACACACACCTGAGGATCATAAAAGTATTTTGGATTTGGAGTCTATAAACAAAATATATTTTTTATTAATAATCTTAAATATCTCCTATAATGATATTATAACAATGTACTCTTCATAGACAAACCCTAATTAAAACCATTTTTCATAAAATATGACATGTATAATTAAGAAAGGGTGTGATGGGATTCTCAGTAAGGGTATAAAATTTATATAATTAAGAATAACATGAGCATAAAGGTATGAGAATATGAGAATAAAATTTGAAAATCAGACCCTAAATATCAAATAACACAATCTAGAGTAATAGAATAACGAATAGTGGTTAATAATATATCAATCATAAGTAAATCAATCAACATGAACCCTGAGAACATAACATTAAAATATGATATAGATTTTTGGTATACACATAGGCATAAAAACATAATTCCCAAAGTATTAAATGCTCACATAAAATTTTGTCATATCTAGATGGGTTCACCCCCTAAACAGTTATAGTATTCGTGGTTCACTCCCAAAAAAATCATAGTATAAAAATTCCCTTACATTATAGGGTTCTCCCTCCATTACAATCATGTTTATCTCATGAGATATAAATACTTACCCAATTAATTAGAGGGAGATATAATTCCCCCCAATCACATAATTAATTGAATATGAATTGGTTCTACAATATCATGAACAATTAACCATTTCATAAATAATGAAATTAAATGGGTATTATAAAGATTTGATTATATCATAACCTATGAAAATGTGACATGATTCATAATCATTTTATCAATTCATCATGGAATAGCTTGTGTAGTAAAGTGGGTTTCATAATCATTTTATCCTGGGGTAAAACATTGAATAAAAATTGGAGTCATAAAAATATATCCATCACAAAAATAAACCATTCTAATATAGAATATGAATGGTATAATTAGATCATATCCTGAGAAATGCATATGTTACATCAAAAAATATCATATTTGATGGAAAATTATTTTGAATAGACATTTGGAATATTTATAGTTGAAAATAACATTTCATTTAATTTATAATTTTAAAACTAAAAAATCATAAAATATTTTTTTGATCCTTTTCATATGAAATAACCTTCAAAACATACATAGAAATCAATAAAAATCATTTAAAACATTTATCAGGGAAAATAATGATAATATGAAAATCAGTTTTTAAAACTAAAAATTAAAAAAAAACATTTTATAAATTACTTTCATTAAAAATTATATTTGAAACATATAAAATAAATTTTCAAAACAATGCATTCTTCATGATAGTGGAAAATACTATTCATGTAGTCATGGTAAAATGATGATTCATATCAATTACTGAATGAATTAAAAAAACAAATTGTTTAAAAAATGAAATGAATATTCACATGGAATTTTTTCTAAATGCTTCTTATAAGAAAGATATTTAATTTATAAATAATTTCTTTAATTATAAAATCATGGTTTAAAATACATTAAGATACCATTGTATTGGAATAATAATGTTTTTTCCAATGAAGAGTGAAGTAAATCAGCATTGAAAACAAATTGGAATTGAAAACAAATACAAAGGGGGTTATTTAAAAACCCAAATGGTTTATTAAGGTTGTGTTAAAATTGAAATTATTTTCAATAGAGTGTAAAGATAAAAATTAATGATTTTTAATGTGAAGATTATTGAATTGATCTTAAGTTTATAGGACTTTTTCAGTGGCAACACATTGTTTAAAACATGGAATAGAAATGTTTTCCCATGTAAATAAAGAGAAATTTGGCTTGTAATGGTAATAATATTGGTAATAATCTTTTTTAGGCCTTTTATGAGAGATTTTAATAAAAATTTAGTCCAACCATATTTACCATCCGACAAGACACTATAACTCCCCAGGTAAATAAAGAATATGAAATTTTCACATTTATCCATAATTGTGAATAAAATATTAATATAACTTTAAAGGGGACTCTATGCTTGATGGCGTACCCAACACCCAACAATGAGTTTCTAGGGAATCATACATTGCACTCTAATAATAAAATAATATTACTTTAAATGGTAGTTAACGTCTAGCCGTTGTAATGGCAGGAATGAAAAAAACTTACATAAAAATGATTATATATTTTTGTCAAATTTTTTTATTTTTTTCAATAAATGTTATAGGATTAAAAATGTAAATGAATCCAGTTATTAAGCGTTAACATTCTAATATTCTTTAAAAGGTCGATTAACCGCCTTTTGATGGAGAACCCCTTTTAATTCCACTTTTTGACAATATTATGTGTTATATATTGACAAAATAAAATTCTTCTTTAGAATCGGGACATCAAAATTCACTTTGCGTAAATTTTTGGTATTTTTCCGATAAAGTTCATTTTTTAATGAATAGTGAATACTGTTGTATTTTAATTCAAAACCTATTTTTAATCTAATTTATTTATATGATTAGATTATCTTTTGAATTGGTTTAAAAGTTAAATTAGAATATTTTTTTACCATTTAATAGAATAGTGGTCATTGGAATTAGTTTTAATTTGAAATCAGACTTAAACTACTGTTAATCTTTTGATACATTTTGTTTCATAAAAACACGCTATTTGTTTTGACAGCGGGAATTAATTATTGAATTATTTAATGTAACTTATATGTTATGAATTTTCTATAATAGACATCATTTTTGAATTCAGAATATAAAATATAGCTTAGGGTGAATTTTTGGTAATTTTCTGAAAAACTTCAATTTTTGATGAATAGTGAAACCACTAAGTGGTACTTATAAAAACTTATTTTCTGTTTAAATGAAATTCTGCCACCTTTGTGTTTTGAATTTCAAAAATACAACATACATGGTTTTCATTAAGAAGTAAAATTTAGTTCAATGGTATTAAAATAATTTTTTGGTGAATAATAACTTATTCAGTTTTTAATCGCGATTAGAGGTAATTAGTGTAGTTTAAGGTAAAAATAATGTTTTAATAACATAAAATGACCTAGACATTTGTGCTACCCTCATTTCATGTCTCATGGCCGACCAATACAATCCATGGGTCAACTTGGGGACCCCATGGAGCCACTTTGGTTGAGAAATGACATAAATAACTTTTTATTTAATGTTAAAGTAAAAATGACACACACAGGAGATGTTTTACTAAAACAATTTTTACATGGGGTAATACAAGTCTGATTTTTGACTATAAATATTAATTGGAAAGATAAAACTATTTCCTAAATCATAGTATTTTTGTTATAAATTCTAGACATTAAATAAATTAAATTATTTATGACATCATGATGATGCAGCGATGACCTCATTATTTAACGATTTAAATAAAATTGAATGATAATGTAACATCTAAGACCTACACATGTCTAAAACCTATTAGATTCGTGGATTTAAAACCCTTAGCACTTAATCCTCGAAAAACATCAATGTGGGACCATTAAAATCCGAAACTCATTCTAAAATAAAGTAACATTTCTTTACTTTCCAAGAGTGCCCCTCCTCTCCTCTTATAAAAGGCCCCCACCTCTACCTCCTTACCAACACTTCCAAAGCCTTTGTCTCGGCCAAACCCTGCCCATTTAGTCTCTACATATCCCTCTATAACTCCTTAAAGCCTCACTTTGGGCAGAAGTCTTCCAAAGGAAGCCTGTGTGCTCAAACCAAAGGGAGTTACCCGATTTTAAGGTAATGTCTTCACTTGAGTCCTTTTGTTTTATTTTGCTTCTCCAACCCCCTAAACACTTTTTATTCATTTATTTTGTAACAACTCCAGTATATTCAATATAATATGATGTTATTATAAGAATTATTCGTGCTAAACTTACACACACCTACATCTAATGGTTAAAGAATATACTGTTTCCGTGGATGGCGAATTTCTCCCTCACGAAACGATGATTGTTCAATATCCTTCTAACACCTTCAAAGGAGGCCATTAAGATGTCACTATATATATATGATATATAATATGTTCATTTGTTCCTTAATCTTATGTATTTTTCATTTATGGCATACCTTTATGGCTTCCATTATGGGTATACACGATATCTTCATTTTAGGAAGTGCGGACTACCGCCCCCTCAAAGTGATTTGATTCGTTAATACCATATGTGGTATGTATGAAGGATATATATAATGATTTTATATATGATACCATACTGTAATTAAAATACTATTATGTATCATTATGTTTTAATTCCAATAAATATGAAATATAAATGGAAGTAGCGTTCATGCGTACGTACGCCTTACCATCTCCATGAACAGTGCATTTCATTTCTTACCTCTAAATGTTATGTATTATTATAAATGCATGAATCTACTGAATATATATTATATATATGATATCCACATCATGAATACAATTCTGGATATAATGTATATTTTACCACATGAACAACTTGTAATTATAAAGAGTTTATTTTTCACTTAGGTACTAATGATCGTTAAAACGACCGTTATTAACTTAAATAATAACATTGTGTTCATGACATGGTAATAAGTGATATAAAAGGAATAATTTACATGAAAAAGTTTCTTAAGGAAGTATAAATTAACTCAAGTTTATTATTAATGAGATTAAAGAACGATCGAGTCAAGTCAGACCCGAGGTAAGGGGTCCTACCCCTCTCTTTATTTTATGTACACTCTTTTATGTCATTCCTTTTAAGCTCATCTTACTTATGATTGGGATGTTATTTTATATTAATCTTATTGTAGTGTTTATGTTAATATGATGAGAGAACCTATTTTCTCTCATCAATCAATTTTTGTAAGTTTTAAGTGGCGTCGTTAGGTTGGAGAGTTTTCGTAAGGGATTTTTTCATCTCACTTTTATTCCAGTGAGATTTATGCTACATTTGCCACAACTTCCTTTGAGTGGTGTATGTATTGCCCATTATTTTACTCATTGTGTAATATACTTTCATTTATGAGTATTTACATCAATTTTGTATTGTTCGTATTTCACGGGGTGTATGTTTCGAAAGATACCCATGTCGGTAAGGGAACCTTTAACCCTACTCTTTTTAAAAGACTTATTTTGTTATGTCTTTTAATTCACATACTATTATGTCGGGATATGTTCTTATATATCTTTATTGATGTAAATTTTATGAACAAGTGATGAGATACCCTTTTTATCTCTCATCAACTCTTTTTCTGAATTTGGAAGTGATGTCGTTAGGCTGTCGAATTTTTGCAATGGAACTTCTTAACCCAATTTTTTATTCTTTGGGATAAACTTGTACACATTCAATATGTCATTCTATGATTATGTGTGAATGTACTCTGATTTTTATACACTTAATACCCACTTATATTTCATGTATTGATTTTTCACACATAATTATGTAACAGATTTATCCTTAATCCAAGGATATCGTCTTTGTATGGGACTTCGTCTCAATCTCCTTTCATTGAGGCATATTATGTTTTATACACAAATTTCTTTTTTAAGGTGTATAAACCCCTTTGTCTTTTACATTTATTCAAAAGGAATATTTTTTCTACAAAGCATTTACTAAACGACAAAAGGGAATGTTTTTGTCATATGTATGCGGCGACAACGACTTCTCCACCGCCGTGACCATTATTTGAGTTTCAGCTTCCTCTACAAGCCATACCTTATTTTTAAATTAAAAATAAATACCATGTTTTACTTTTCTTTTATTTTGTTATTGAAAATGGTTTTCATAATATTTTTATATTAATGTGTTGTATTGATATCTTGTTATTGAAAGGTGGAAATGTTATTTTTCCTTTATTCATGTTTTATGTGATAAGATTATGTTATGGTTCTTGGCCATTGTTATGAAGACGGGTGGTTCCGTGATAAACTAAAGGAGGGTGAGCCCGATATAGCTCTCCAATGAATTGGGTAACTCAAAGGAGTGAAACGTTACGGTTTCTCCGAAGTGATTTAGGGAATATACTGTGGTTGGTATTCCAAACGTAACCAAGAGGGTTACTCCCTACGTAAGAATGTTATGAATGCCTAAAGTTACCTTTTATGTCTCATGATTTCTATGATTTATTCATGATTTGATAAGGTATGTTAAAGTGCCTATGTTTTATAGGTAAAGTATGATTTCATTATTATGTATATATGAACACGTGTTTCCTTTCCATATTTTTATAAACCTTACTGTGATTTTAATGCTCATCCCATGTTTTTTTGAAATGTTTTTCACAGGTCAAGGGAATGGTACATGTTATGATGATAGTGTCAAAAAGTGTCAAGAAAGAATCCATGATTTATTTTTAAATAAGTTTCCGTGGATGGAAAAAAATGAATACTATCTTTTATGTAACCACTTTGTGTAAATGTGCAATGTAATGCATGTGTTATGATCTAATTCTCAAAAACTCTATTCCCGAAAATATCCACAACGTGTAATCTTGTAATAACTCAAGATTAAGTAAAGTTTATGGCTGGGGCCTTATAGTTGGTATCAAAGGTCGGTTTAGATAACTTTATAGGTTAAGGTATTATTTAAGCATAAGTGACATTACCATAATGGTTAGGATTTTAGAATGAGTCATAGTTTTAGATAAAGTTAATGAGTAAGTATATCTTAGTTTTTATCTTCCTCATTTGTACATGATGGTTTTGTTGATATACTCACATTAACCTTTTTGGTTTTAGTAAATGGCTGGATCTAGCAGGCACCAAAGTAACAGTGGATGTGAAGAAAACTGTGATAGTTTTTTGAGCAAGCAACTGAATTATATGGGAGATGCAATGAGAACTCTTGTGTTTATCCACAACCAACTATCTGGAGTCATTATTTACCACCTAAACCTTTGTGATTCTTATAAGGCATCATATATACGAGAAACAATTCCCAACGGAACTACGAGTAATATTCATAAAGGTAAGTGTGTTCAAAAACATATGTGTCAAAGATGTGGAAAGAAACACCTAGGAAAATGTTTCAAAGGGATAGAACTATGCTATATATGTGGAAATGATGGTCATAAAGCAAGAACCTGCCATGGAAAAAGGAAGCATACAGTTGACTCGAGGAAAGGGAAAGAAGTTCTTTATGAGGGATCAATTGAATGTTTTAAATGTGGTGTGCATGGTCATTATGCAAACACATGTCCTATGAAGAAGTTTCATGAATGGGATCACCAAGATCGTACAAATATTCATTTACCAATACCTAATGCTATTCCGATTAAGGATGAAGAAACTGACAATGACCAATCAAAGGTATGGATTATTTCATATCTTTTGTTTTCCTATTTTGGAATCATAGGATATGATTCAGGATTTTGATTGTAGGAAAGAAGTATTTTAGAATAAGTTGGAAAGGAATGGTTAATGGATCATGAAGAATGTTGAATGAGTAATAAGTCAACATATAAGGGCTTCAAGAGTTGTGGTGAAATTCTTAAGAGTATTAAGTCTCTTTTGATAATGGGGTTACATTAGAAGAATTTTTATAGTATGTGTAACCCTGATGTTTAATATATGAAAATTTTATTCAAGGAATAGTTATCTGTTCTTTTGTGGAAATAGTTATAAAGAACCATTTGGGTTTATATGATCCTTACTTTTGAGGTAATTATGGGTTATTATATGTTATGATGGAAGTGAAAGTCATGAGATAAAATTGAGGTTAAATTATGTTATGGTTATTTTTGATGATTTTATCTCTTTTTGGGGAATGATTTGAGAATTATATAGTTTTGGAAAAAGGACAACACACAGACCATGTGACAACTCGTCATGTTGGACAAAGCTGCGGGAATCGAACCCACAACCAAAGTGAAACTGGTATTTATCTCCTACCACTGGACTACGTGAAGTCCCTGGTTAGTTTGACTGATTCATTTTAGTTATGTTATTTTATGAATTAAGAGTATGTTAATTTTGGGTTATCTATGGAAATTTATTAACCTATAATGGAGGATATGTGATTAGGTTAATCACATTTCAATACAAGACATTAAGAGCAACTGATGTTGTTTGGAGATAAATGTTACGATTTAACATGGAAGACTATGTGACTAAATCCTTCAAATATTTGGCTTTCAGTCCTAGTTTGGTTTACATTGAAGACATTGTTTTGGAAAAATTGTTTATTGAATGGTCCTCATTGAACTTTGGGTTTTTTGGATAAATTTTGGAGATTAAGAATAGATTTTCTTTTTATAAAGGGTTATCCTTTTCTGGATTATCTGATCTTGTACTAACCTTTTTGGTTTTGGTTAGAGTCTAATGTTATGGGAAGTATATAGTTCTCTTTTATGGAATAGGTTATTCTCTAGAAGTTGATTATAGTACTCTTAATGCGAACAAGACTTCCTAAAAACTTGTCTTTTGGAGAAAATATGAGTTTGATTAAGGAATCTAATAAACGTTGAAAGTCAACATGATAAGTAATTATGTTTCCTTATAAATAAATTCCTCAATAAAAAGTAAATTAAAATAAAAATGTTGTCTATTAACTTTTCCTACTAGGGAATTGTATACCGTTTAACCCATCACAGGTTTGTGATTTTCTTGTGGTTAACTTTCTCCAAAACATGTTTTCTATCACTCTCCATCAGAACTTGACCCTATGTTTTCTCCTACATGTCCATGTTTTCCTACATGGATTCCTAGTATGGGTTAACTCAGGTAACCTCTGTACTTATATTTCTTTATTTTAAAGTGATTGTTTTACTGACTCTTGTTCTGATGTGGGATTTTCAATAAAGTTTCCAAGCCCAATTTTAAAATTGTGAGGATGCAATTCCCAAAAGGGGGGAAGGATGTAATGCCCCATGTAAATAAAGAATATGTAATTTTCACATTTATCCGTATTTGTGAATAAAATATTACAATAAATTTAAAGGGGACTCTATGCTCGATGGCATACCCAACACGAAACAACGACTTTCTAGGGAATCTTACGTTGCACTCTAATATTAAAATAATATTATTTTAAATGGTAGTTAACGCCTAGCCGTTGTAATGGAAGGAATGAACAAAACTAAATAAAAAATGATTATATATGTTTGTCAAATATTTTTATTTTTATCAATAAATGTTAGAGGATTACAAATTCAAATGAATCCAGTTTTTTAGCGTAAACATTCTAATATTCTTTAAAAGCTCGATTAACCGCCTTTTGATGGTGAACCCCTTTTAAATCCACTATTTTACAATATTATGTGTTATATTTGACAAAATAAAATTCATCTTTGGAATCAGGAAATCAAAATTCACTTTGCGTAAATTTTTGGTATTTTTCTGATAAAGTTCATTTTTTAATGAATAGTGAAAAATGTTGTATTTTAATTCAAAACCTATTTTTAATCTAATTTATTTATATGATTATATTATCTTTTGAATTGGTTTTAAAGTGAAATTAGAATATATTTTTACCATTTAATCAAATATTGGTCATTGTAATTAGTTTCACTTTGAAATCGGACTTAAACTAATGTCAATCTTTTGATACATTTTGTTTCATAAAAACACACTATTTGTTTTGACCACATGAATTAATTATTAAATTAATTAATGTAACTTATATGTTATTAATTTTTTAAAATAGAAATCATTTTCGAATTCGGAATATCAAATATATCTTAGGGTGAATTTTTGGTAATTTTCTGAAAAACGTCAATTTTTGATGAATTATGAAACCACTAAGTGGTACTTATAGATATTGATTTTCCGTTTAAATGGAAATTTTCCACCTATGTGTTTTGAATTTCAAAAATACAACATACATGGTTGTCATTAAGATTTAAAATGTGGTTCAATGGGATTAAAATAATTTTTTGGTGAATAGTAACTTATTAAGTTTTTAATCGCAATTAGAGGTAATTAGTGTAGTTTAAGGTAAAAATAATGTTTTAATAATATGAAATGACATAGAAACATGCCTTACCCTCATTGGATGTGTCATGTACGACCAAGAAAATCCATGGGTCAACTTGGGGACCCCATGGAGCCACTGTGGTTGGGAAATGACATAAATAACTTTTTATTTAATGTTAAAGTAAAAATATGACGCAAACATGAGATGTTTTACTAAAACAATTTTTACATGGGTTTATAGAAGTCATATTTTAGACTATAAATTTTTATTGGAATGATAAAAATATTTCATACATCAAAGTATTTTTTTTAATTTCTAAACTATAAATAATGTAAATTATTTATGACATCATGATGATGCATCGATGACCTCATTATTTAAGGATTTAATTAAAATGGAAAGATAATGTAACATATAAGACCAACACATGACCAAAACCTATTGGATGGGTGTATTTAAAACCCTTATCACCTTAATCTCGAAACACATAAATTTGGGACCATTAATATCTGATACTCATTCTAAAATAAGGTAACATTTCTTTACATTCCAAGAGTGCCCCTCCTCTCTTCTTATAAAAGGCCCCCCAGCTCTACCTCCTTACCAATACTTCCAAAGCCTTTGCCTCGGCCAAACCCTACCCATTTTGTCTTTCCATATCCCTCTATAACTCCTTGAAGCCTCACTTTTGGCATAAGTCTTCCAAATGAATCCTTTGAGCTCAAACCAAAGGGAGTTACCCGATTTTAAGGTAATGTCTTCACTTGAGTCCTTTTGTTTTATTTTGCTTCTCCAACCCCCTAAACACTTTTTATTCATTCCTTTTGTAACAACTATAGTATCTTCAATATATTGGGATGTTTTTATAAGAAGTATTCGAGCTAAACTTACATACACCTACATCTAATGGTTAAAGAACATACTGTTTCCGTGGATGGCGAATTTCTGTCTCACGAAACGATGATTGTTCAATATCCTTCTAACACCTTCAAAGGTGGCCATTAAGATGTCACTATATTTATATATGATATATGATAGGTTTATTTTTTCCTTAATCTTCTGTATTTTTCATTTATGGCATACCTTTATTGGTTCCATTATGGGTATACGCGATATCTTCATTTTAGGAAGTGCGGACTATCACCTCCACAAAGTGATTTGTTTCGTTATTACCACATGTGGTACGTATAAAGGATATATTTAATGATATTATATATGATACCATACTGGAATTAAAATAATATTATGTATCATTATGTTTTAATTCCATTAAATATGAAATATAAATGGAAGTAGCGTTCATGCGTAAGTACGACTTACCGTCACCATGAATGGTGCATTTCATTTCTTACCTCTAAATGTTATGTAATATTATAGATGCATGCATATACTAGATATATATGATATATATGATATCTACATCATGAATAAAATTCTGGATATAATGGATATTTTACCAGATGAACAACTTGTAATTATAAAGAGTTTATTTTGACTCAAGTACCAATGATCGTTAAAATGACCGTTATTATCTTATATAATAACATAGTGTTCATGACATTGTAATAAGTGATATAAAAGGAATAATGAACTTGAGAAAGGTTCTTACGGAAGTATAAATTAACTCAAGTTTATTATTCAGGAGATTAAAGAATGATCGAGTCAAGTCAGACTCGAGGTAAGGGATCCTACCCCTCTCTTTATTTTAAGTACACTCTTTTATGTAATTCCTTTTAAGATCATCTTACTTATGATTGGGATGTTCTTTTATATTACTATTACTGTACTTTTTATTCTCATACGATTAGAGACCCTATTTTCTCTCATCAATCCATTTTTTTATGTTTTATGTGGCACCGTTAGGCTGCCGAGTTTTCATTAGGGATTTTTTCATCTCACTTTTAATCCCGTGAGATTTATGCTACATTTGCAACAATTTCCATTGATTGGTGTATGTATTGCTCATTATTGTACTCATTTTGTAATATACATTCATTTATGAGTATTTAAATCAATGTTGTATTGTCCTTCTTTCACAGGGTGTATGTTTTGAAAGATACCCATGTCGGTAAGGGAACCTTTCACCCTCCTCTTTTTAAAAGACTTATTTTGTTATGTCTTATAATTCACATAATATTATGTTGGGATATGTTTTTATATATCTTTATTGATGTAAATTTTATGACCAAGTGATGTGATACCCTTTTTATCTCTCATCAACACTTTTTCTGAATTTGGAAGTGACGTCGTTAGGCTGTCGAATTTTTGCAAGGGAACTTCATAACTAAATTTTTTATTCTTTGGGATAAACTTGTACACCTTGAATATGACGTTCTATGATTATGTGTTAATGTCCTCTGATTGTTATACACTTAATACCCACTTATATTTCATGTATTCATTTGTCACACATAATTATGTAACTGATTAATACTTAATCTAAGGATACCGTCTTTGTATGGGACTTCGTCTCAATCTCCTCTCATTGAGGCATATTTTGTTTTATACACAACTTTCTTTTATACGGTGTATAACCCGCTTTGACTTTTACGTTTATTCAAAAGGAATCTTTTTTCTACGAAGCAGTTAATAAACAACAAAAGGGAATGTTTTTGTCATACATATGCGGTGATAACGACTTTTCCACCACCGTGACCATTATTTGAGTTTCGGATTTCTATACAAGGCATACATTATTTTTAAAAGAAAAATAAATACCATGTTTTACTTTTATTTTATTTTGGTATTGAAAATGGTTTTAATAATGTTTTTATATCAATGAGTTGTATTGATAACATGTTATTGAAAGGTGGATATGTTATGTTTCCTTCATGCATGTTTTATGTGATAAGATTATGTTATGGTTCTTGGGCATTGTTATGAAGATGGGTGGTTCTGTGATACACTAAGGGCGGGTGAGCCCGATATAGCTCTCCAATGCATTGGGTAACGTGAAGGAGTGAAACGTTAAGGTTTCTCCGAAGAGATTTAGGGAATATACTGTGGTGGTTATTTCAAACGTAACCAAGAGGGATATTCCCTATGTAAGAATGTTATGAATGCCTCATGTTACCTTTTATGTCTTATGATTTCTATGATTTATTCATGATTTGATGATGTATGTTAATGTACCTATGTTTTATGGGTAAAGTATGATTTATTTCTTATGTATATTTGAACTCATGCTTCCTTTCCATATTTTTATGACCCTTACTGAGCTTTTTATGCTCATCCCAAGTTTTTTTGAAATATTTTTCACATGTCAAGGGAAAGGTACATGTTATGATGATAGTGTCAAGGAAGTGTCAAGAAAGAATCCAAGATTTATTTTTAAATATGTTTCCGTTGATGGAAAAAATGAATACTATCTTTTATGTAACCACTTTGTGTAAATGTGGAATGTAATGAAAGTGTTATGATCTAATTCTCTAAAACTCTAACCCTGAAAAGATCCTCAATTTGTAATCTTGTAATAACTCATGATTAAGTAAGGTTTAAGGTTGGGACCTTATAGACATGCTACCGGTACTTATGTGGGATGTTCAAACTTCTTCCAGTATGTATAGTAGAAATCGTCTTGAGAATAAGATTAATAGTTCCCACAAAGGATACGCATAGGTGAAGAACTCATGGAGGTGGGCTACTGTGCCTATATGGGGAGTCATGAACATGGGAAGCCCTTTGTGTGTATAATTTTCTGGGTGTCATCCCTGGTTCTATATTGAAGTGGTGATGATACACAGAGTATTTTTACGAAGTAGTTTTCCATGTGAATAAATAACGTACTATACACAAGCCTTATTAAATATTAATTGACTTTTAGAACAAATGTAAAGAAGCTGGGATATTTTATTTTGTTATTATACACCATTTGATCAAACTAATGATGTCATCTTATTTCTTTGAGCTACCCAAGGGATCTTCACACACTAGAGTATATTAGTTGTTCTTCATGAAACATCGTCCAAATGATCCAACCATGATCTCGAGAAAAATTTGATCATCCTAGAGAACAAAATACAATCAAACCATCTTAAATCTTATTTTTTATAATTTAAGGATGACTGATATGATAAAATATAATGACCATGTATTTCCTAATTTTGTTATGGTATTTTCCATCACTACATGAATCCTTCATATGAAAGAGTTAGTTAGCATTACAAATGGTTATCCATAATTTTTTGAGCACTAGTTTATTGGAGGGTTTTTTATTAATTACCCAAGATTAGATATTTTTCTAAAATAAACCAAATTAATGGATGAGATAGAGAGGTATAGATAAATAGTGGATCCCAATTTACTAATGCGTGAATTAGAATTTTTTTGCGTAATCCATTAACACAAAGGATTGAAGGATCCCACATTAAATGTTCATAAAAAGGGTATCTCATGAGCCTAACCTGGTTTCGTGAAGGGGAAGATAACACAAAAACAAATCTTGAAATAAAGTGTCTTGGGATAATGTTTTAATAAACCATGGGATTTCAGTTCCACACAATTCATACGAAGATACAATTATTTATTCATGGAAATATGTTACATGATGTTATTTCAGGTATAGAGAATCTAAAGAACAACGAGTTGTTCATGATGGAATATATGTGAAGAGAAACATAAGAAGGAGAAGAGTAAATGTGCCACTAACATGACAATGAATAGAGATCCTAAAATATATTTTTAAATACAAATAATATTATGGATAATAATCATAAAATAAATTCATTGTAAGTATAAATCTTACATAAAACAAACATGTTAAAAGAATGGAATTTTCCTCATTGACAACAAAAGTCACACAAAAATCTCTTACCATAGGTTGTGGAATCCATAATACATGTTTGAACCACCTGTATAATAAAAATAGGTTTATTGTAAATTTATAGAATAGAAATACACATATATATATACATATATATATATATCATAAAATATATTGTTTACTAATTACCCAATATTAATCATTTATTAATAATTAAATTTTATTGCATTATTTCATGAAATAACCACTATTTATTCATGTATGTTTTGATTTTTTATTTTTTAGTCACATATAGATCATGATTTTATAATCTATAAAATGGTAAAATTTTTATAAATACGATATATATTCAGTATACATATATTTAGGGTAATATATAAGAGTTAGAGATAAAAATGAAATACAACATTTAGGGAAATAGTAATACGTACGTACGCATGAATGATGTTTCAATTTTCCAAATTAAAATATATAAATAAAAAATTTAATATACTAAAAAGTAATGAACAACTTTTCTTTCACATATATCATATATTTTTAATAATTACATTCATATTACCATCCAGGTAATGTCTGAATGTACCACATTTCTTCGCAAGGTGGTAGTCTGCTGTACATACAAGCGACATTATTGTATTCCATTTGTTTGGAAATTATTAATTTATATGTGATATAATAATTCTATAAGGATAATAGTATCATAACTATAACACATGAATAATAAATCAATCATTATATTATTCCTTGTGTGGCTGTGACAAAAAACTAATAACATCAATTCCCAAGGCGGTGGTTTGTCATACACACGAATGATGATTTCATAACCTATTTGATTGAGGAATAAGCAAGTATAGTTGATTTTAAAAACAAATATTTCTATATGGAATATTTTTTTATTATATAATAATTTTTTAATAATAAATAAAAGAGGTGTAAGAAGAAATAAAATAAAACACTCAATTATGGATGATACTTATTCTTCGAGGAACAACTTTTTATTTTTATCATTAGGAATCATTGGATTTTTTAAAATACTGATGAATGTTGGAATATATAAGTGGAATAAGTAAATATTTTTAATTAATTGTTGGACCAAATTTTTTTGGATTTTTTGAGAGGAGAGGAGAGGGGGTGGCATTTTATATATGAGATTATTGGAACACTTTCAAATTTTTAAAAGATAATGTTGTATTCACATAATTAGCAATCCATAATGATAAAAATAGACCACTCCACATATTATATATCTAGATTCTGCATAATTCCATAAAATGTGTTGTGGACATGTTTTGTGTTATTTTTTTGTCCATGTCTTTTTAGTTTAACCCCTTGGTAAACCCATTTTTACCTTAACCGAATTCAAAAAAATTTACTATTTTTTCTATTCACTATGGTAAAAAAATAATTATTACCTTATTAGATTGTATAACTTATTATGATTCTAAATACGGAATGAATATTTTTAAATTTAATTTTAAATAATCTCATTGTCCGGATGATACATTTGTTTTCCAAAGTGAAAATGTTCAAAAGATTAAAGAGTTTTTATTAAAAATTCATCATCAAATTGATTATAATAACCTAGATTAGATGAATTGGTATATAATTTTACTTATATTACCTTTAAAACCATATTAATATAATTTTTATTATTTTAAATGTTTAAATTAAATAAAATATCTTAACAACTTTTATTTTTAACTATTTATTGAAAAATGTAT
This sequence comes from Viscum album, assembly GCA_963277665.1. NCBI lineage: Eukaryota > Viridiplantae > Streptophyta > Magnoliopsida > Santalales > Viscaceae > Viscum > Viscum album. The sequence continues at coordinate 2,013,091,128 of OY728130.1, read as the reverse complement.
ATTCTTAGAAAATTATAAATAATTTAAGGGAAAACAATTTTGATATTTTTATTTCAAAAAAATATTTTTTAAAATAAAATTTCTAAATGTGATTAAAATAATTTCAAAATAAGTTCACATATGATAAAAAAACTAATTTGTAGAAAAATAATGTTTGATGTGTAAAATTAAATTTTTTATAATATCTTGTCTAGAAAAAACATAAGGTGAAGGTTCAAAATTGTATTGAATATATAATATAAATATTAAATTATAATAAATAAAAAATGTTATTTTTTTAATTTATTGAGGTAAAACATATTTTTGGGCATAAAAATAGTTTTTTAATATTAATATTTCTGATCATAGATTGTTTTTTATTTTCATTTACAATTATTTATTCACTAAAAAATTAATTATATATACTTGTTTAAACCTTATATTTTAAAATTTTATTTAATACAATTAATACCCCTTACTCAAATAGATGTATGATAATTATTATATTTAATAATAATATTTTTATTATATGTCAAAAAAATTTAAACTCATTATTCCATCTAACCCAAAAAATGAAACATAAAATAGAATTATATGAAAACAATATTTCTAAAAATATATGTATTATAAAAAATCACATTACATTACCATCTCAATTCCCAATAACCCCCCCAATTCTTTTTTATGAGTCTCTTACTAAAATTATAGATGTTCTAGGGCCACTAATGTCAAGCCATCCGTTATTTATCATAGCTGTAAATTTTTAACAAAGAGTTAACCCCAATTATCTATCTTTGTATTATTCTATGTTATTTTATTTAAATACCCAATGGAAATAAATTATATACCATTATAAAGTATTTCATAAATAATTATGAAATATAATTATTTTATTATGGTACATGTATGAAAATTTTATTTTATATATAATATATACATTCCACCCATCTTTTTTGGCACATCCCAATTATTTATTATTTTATCTTCCAATGAGTAAGTTTTAAATGATCTAACTATCAGCCCCTATATTAGTAGTTTTTTTATTTTATTTAATATTAATTTATATTAATTTATTATAATATTTACTAAATAATTTTATAGAATAATAATTTATATATAATAAAAAAGAATGATATTAGTACAAAAAACAATTCTATAATCCATTATCTCAATGAATTAAATTTCAATAAATAAACACAAATAATTAAAACCAATAATAAATTATAAATTTAACATAATTAAATTATTAAATCATGTATTATTAAAAATATTTTTATTCTATGTGATTAAAAGTGATTATATAAAATTAGATCCAAGGTTGGAGTTTGGTATCTTAATTTCAATTCCTTGAGATATGTTTAGTATTGTTCAAAATGTTTTCTTCTATATGTTTTAATTACATGCCTATTTTCAAAATGTCTAATAATACAATATTAATTCCTATTATTTTAAATGCTATGTCATAATATTCCTTTGATGTTCTCCTGATTTATATAATACTAAAGTCTTATGGGTTTCTCATAAAAAAAATTCATTCTTTCTAAAGTATTTTTTATCATGAACCATTTTTATTTTATATGTATTATATAATCTATATTGAAATAATACATATTTATTTTATATTTATATATTTTATTTAATATTCCTTATCATAATATACATTTCAAGTGGTTTGGATTCAATGGTTACCATTTTGATAAGGGTTTTTCCTACTCAATTTCTTTTTCATTTGGTCGTATGAATTATTACATAACATATCTATTATAAGATTATATTATTCTAAAATATCTCTTTTTTGTATGACATATTTTATTTTTATTGTATAAAATTACATATTAACAGAAAAATAATCTTCTTTGATATATTTCATTATTGATAAAAGAAAGGACGTTGTTAAGAATAATTATCATCATTTTTAATCATTATTTTTTTCATACCCATATAGTTTATAATTATTCAAAATAGTCCCCTCTATACATAAATTATTCTTTATGGTAATTTTCTAGTAGCTTTTAATTTTCCTATATTTTTGTAAAATTTAACTTAAAAACATTTTCTTTCATGGTTAATTTTTTATTTTCATAACAAATGTCTGAAGAGAATCTCATTTTTATTAGTTACTTTATGAGGGACTTTTTCAATTATATAACAACTATTATTTATAAATACTAAATTATATGTCTTCATTTTATTCAAAATAAATTTTTATTTCCATTTCATGTAAAAATGATTATTTTAAAAATAATACTTATCTATTTTTTAATATTCTAGTCTAATGTTATTAATAAAATTGATTTACATTAAATGATTCAATATTTTAATTTAATTGAAAATTATACTTTCAAATATCCAATTTTATCCATTGGTAATATATTATTTATGATACTTAAAATTTGATTTAACTACAATGTTAAAAAATATTTATGATGATTTATTTGACAATTTAATATCAATTTTCCTCTATTGTTATAAAATATCAATATAATTTGGAGTTCTATATTTTTTATTAACCTCAAAAAAGTATTATTGAATTATATTTCATTACGCATCATATTTTTTGGGTTATTTTCACCTTCACTATTTATCTATCTCTTGGATATATTTTTCTCTTTACTATCTAATTTTTTTAATATGATTGATATATCCAATATGAACCACACTATTTTCTATTTTTTTTATTATAAAAATAGTATACCCATTGTATATATGGTCTATTTTTAATGTGTTTTTAATAAAAAAAATAATTTAATTTTTAACATGTAAAATATTAACATTTCATATACTTTTTACCAAAATTTATATTCTTATTGATTACTATGGAATATAGGTTATTTATTTTATTTCTTAAAAATTCCAGCATAAAATGAATTAATTGAACTTAAATAGGGTCGAGTGGATCAATGAATTATATTTCATATAAATGCATTAGTATGAATCATGATACAAAATATCATAGTTATTTTGTGTAATTCTTACTTTTTTATGTATAGTGTCCTTTAATGGGGCCTTAAAATATGTTTTTGATTTATGAAATTATGAATACCATCACTATAAAATCATTTATTATTATCCATGTGATTATTAAAAATATTATTTTATTTATGTATTCATTATATTTTAATTTTATAAGTTATATAAAATTATTTTATAATTATTTATTCATTCCATATTACTAATTCCTTATTAATTTAATAATTTCTTTTATTGTATGATACCACATACTCCTCAATTTAGCTAAACCTTATTATGTTTCCTTCCAATTAAGCTTTTAATATTAGTTTATTATATAATTGTTCATGTGGAGAATCAGGTGTTGACAAGTTTTTGAGTAATTTTGAAAACCTATTGTAAGATAAGGAATCCATAACTTATCATAAAAAATGTCAATTGGATGGGAAAGTTGTTATTATTTTAGTTACTATTTTTTCCAAATTATTTAATCCACAAAAACTTAAAGTTCATTTTTATGTATGTGAGAAATTATTTGTTATTGATATTTTCATAATGGATTTTTAAATTATAGTCTCGTCAGTTGGTATCAATATAATTTATATATAATATGTTTTTACTCCAATAACATCGAGGTAAAATCTTGGGTATCTTAGTTAGTATCACAACATGTCTTATATGAATTTATATATTAATATATCATTAAAGAAGAGTAAATTAATTATTTTGGATATTATCTTCTTTTAAAAAAATTAATGTGAACCATAATTTTAAATTGACATATACCAATTTGTAGATTTTATTTGATAAGATTTTAAATTGATTAGTGGTATTTTGGAAAACAAATTTGGGTTTTAGGAAGTGTTCATTATTGGGGTATATACAACCCTTTTAGTTGATATGTTATTTTTTGTTGATTTATTTTTTTTTTAAATCATAAAATGGGTTAATAACTTTTTGTAATAATACGTTATCTATATAGACAGAGTTTGAAAATGAAAATAATATTTGTGATAATGAAATTATGTTTATATTGGAAAAGTATTAATAACTTTTGGTAGAATATACAATTAAGGAATATGTAGAATAATTTGTTATTTTATGATTTTTATGGATTAAAAACATTGATAACTTTTTGGAGTAAATATTTCCATGGATTACGAGCTTGGAATGTAGTAAGAATGATCTTGATACATTTTAGTTTAATGATTATTTATAATTAATAATATTGTATATTAGTGAAACACTTGGGGATAAATATTAATATAGTAAAAAATCATTTAATATTTGTATAGTAATGTTTTTTTATTTCCTAGAAATAAATTCCATATCTGAATACTACATGTGTATATGGGATGTGGATATGATGCAGCCATTGGTAACAACCCTAAAATTATTAGTTGTGTATTTATTAGATCTTTACATGGTTTACTACATGGGGTCCTAACAAAAAATTTGTGTAGAAACTGAGGGGGTGTATTTATTGGATGTCTATAATTCTCTTTATGAACTGTTATAAACAAATTGAATAATTTTTTATATCAATAGTCACACCTATATTAGGAATATACTTATCTATTTGCATCATAGAGAAAAATTAAAAATGTGATGACACAATTTATTTAAGGTGGTAGAATGTAACACCCTAATATTTTAATATGTGTTTTCATTTAAATATATACTACATTATATATCATTTATCATTAAAATATCATTCTAAAATGAATAGTGATATAATTTAAAATTAAATTTGAAAAGTAATACATCATGAGAATAAAACCTGAAATTTCATTACTAAAATTATATGATTTCAAAAACCTAATGAAAAAAAAACCCAGTTAAATTTTATTATTTTAATTACATAAATATTAATTTTATTATTTTAATGAATAATGATCATTCATTATAATACTGACTAAATTATGGTATTTATTTTTACGAAAATAAATAAATAATTTAAATAGAATATTATTAAAATTACTTACTGTTAAAAATTAATATATTTCAAATTGTTGTATTTTATATATATTATATATTTTTAACATTAAAAATTATTATGAAAACATTTATTTCTTATTTAAATTATGTTATTAAAAGTAGAAATAATTATGTTTACACTCAAATAATTTTTAATTTTTATGAAATAATATAATAGACACCTAGATTTTAGGAAGTCATTTTCTTTTATAAAAGTTGTTTTTGTTATATTATAATTTATCATTTAAAAGATTTATTTTAAATTTTAGATCTTGAATTTTATAAAAAGGAATTAATTTTTGGAATCCTCATGTATATCATTCCATGGAGTGATGTTTTGTTGTTTTATATTTAAGTTGATTTTTTGTGATTAAAAAAAATTTCACAAATATACCAAAAATTTATTAACATCCTCAATATAAATAATGCAATAAATTTCATAGGAACCCATACTTTTAAAAAATATTTTTTTTAAATGAAAAAACAATCAATATATTTATGAAACATATCCCTCTCCTAATGTATAAACACCATGTATGACATCCCTTGGAAAATTACTTTCCAATTCCATTGTGAATCACATTATTTTTCCATTTATATTCTCTTTTGTCTCTTATTACCCTTATAGAGAATTTATAGTTACTCAATCACAATCCCTTAAGGAATTAGTGAAAGTGAAAAACCTCAACTAAGTGGTAACACTGAATCTCTTTCAATTTTTTTTATAACATATTACCCTACATTCATGATAAATTTTATTTTACTATAAAATTATAAATTATTTAATATATAATTATTTATCATATTATTTTAATTATGTTTTTGTATAAAATTTTAATCTACTAATATTTTATACTCCCTCTCTCTGACTCATCCCAATAATTATAGATTTTATCTATCCATGAAGACATTATCAGTTATCATTTTTACATAACCTATATAGATGAAAAGTGTATTCTGTGTGATATAAAATTCATTTAATGTATTATAAGATTTGATAAATTATTTTAATAAACGATAAATGATAAATTATCAAAATAATGAAAATGTAACAAAAAATAATAATTTTAAAGAAAATATGTATTTAAATTATTATATCTTAGAATAAAATACAAATGTATCAATTCAATTTATTGTTGATGATAAAGAGTGGGAAAATAATATATTATAATTCTGGATTTATTAATTAATGAAGATAATTTAATTATATATGAGTTCCAGAAATGATTAAAAAATACCTATGTCATTGGCTCTTTATCAGAATTTTAATTCCTTGAGACATGATTCAAATTATATATTTTATGTTACATTATATGTTGTAATTAAATACATTATAAATTCATGTCTAATGATACACACTTATTTCATAACATTTTAATTTCTATTTCATTATTTTTTCATCTTGTTATTTAATTCATATAATAGAAAAGTTGTAAGGGTTTGTTGTCAATAAATATCATCTTTTGGACATGTTTCATGTCAAAAACCTATTTTATTTTAAATGGATTATATAAATTATAATTAAATTTTGTATCATTATTCTTTATTTAATCATGGTATTTAATTTTCTAATTCATGTTATCCCTTTGAAAGGGTTTGAAATCAAAGGAAACCCAAGTATAAGTGTTAGGTAAACTCAATTTCGTTTTCTTATGGTAAAAAAATTTTATGTGACCAGGATATTATTTATATCCTTTTATAAAATTTATTTATTATATAGGGTTTCTTCTCATACTATATTGGGAAATTATATCTTTGAAGAAAAATCACCTTATTTTTTGAATTCCATTGTCTATAAAAATATAATTCTTTTAGAAGAGTCCCAACCCTTTCTAATTGTTACTTTTCTTTAAAAACTATATTAAATAAAATGGTTCAAAATTATTATTATCTATATTTTAGTTATTTTTTTAATGTCCAATAATATATTATTTTTTAATAAAAAACTAAACATTATTATCATTTTTTTGAGTGGAAATTTATTATTTTTATTATAAAAGTGTGAAAATAATAACACTTACCACATGAGTTATTTTTTCAATTTTATAACCATTTTTATTTATAAATACTTATTTATATGTTTCATTGGTTTTCAATTGTAAATTATATTTTCATTTATCTATAAATTTTTCATTTTAAATATAATGTCTATTATTTTAGAATAATACAAAAAAAATTCATTCTACCTATTTACATTATTATAATCCACAAAAAAATTATATTTTAAATTTATGTATTTTCAATGAATAAATATTGTGTATTATTTTTAAAAAAATATTCTATGTCCTCATTTTATCTATTGGAAAATTATTTTTGATGTAACTTATATGTTTTTCTAGAATATTGTTACATAATCTTTATGTTTCTATTAACAAATTAACTTTCATTTTAATCTGAATGTATAAAATATATAACTAATTTACAGTTACTTTTTATCTATTTCCTTAAAACAATATTTAAATTTATGGTTCATACCTCACCTTTGATTTATGGTCCCCTCTTCATTTATCTTTTTATTTTATTTTTTGTTTCATATCCATATTCATTAAATTTGTTGACTTGTTATATATCAACTCTACTATTTATGTAGTGTTTTTATATCATTTTATCAACCATATACACCTTAGTGTATAAAACATAAGTTTTAAGGGTTATAAAAAAATAATTATATTCCCTAAAATGAATTTGGAAATGGTTACATTAAATATAATTTTTATTTTAATACAAATGGTTACTTATTATTATGGAATGTTGGTTATGTATTATATAGATTATATTTCTTTTATATTATAAAGGAATTTCACTGAATTAATGGTGATTATGGACTAAAAAAAATATCCCATCAATGAATTGGTAGGTCTCATGATATAAATTAGCTTGGGTATTTGTTGTCTTCCTCACAGAGTAATGTATTCTTTATTCACCAATGGATTTGATTTTTTTTTATGATGTAAAAAATTATTCATTCCATCCAAATAAAATCATTAATTATTATTTATTTTGTTATATAATTATTTTATTTTTTTATGGATATATTACATAATAATTTTATCTATTAAATATAATATTTTTTTAAGTATTAACTGTAGCAATATTATACATGAATTTCTCATTCCATTATAGTTTTTGTTGAATTCTACACCCATAATGTGAATTGGATCATACACTTCTTCTATTTCATTTACAAAAAATAATTAAGAAGACTATTATATATCACTGTGTCTATAATTTTTTCATGTGTGTATAATTTTATTGTAGATGATGAAGATTTATTATAGGATAATTAATCCATAGTTTATTAAAAATGATTAATATTGAATTGAGATGATGTAAGATTTAATAGATTATTGTTTTTTTAAAAACACTTTAAACCCATAATTGTTACGTATGTGATTTTATTTTGATTCATATTATTAGTTTGAATTATCATTATATTGGTTCCATAGCCTTTCTTGGCTTTTTTAGAGAAAATGGATTTTTTTGGCCCAACAGTAGGTGGCACATGGTTGGTGAAAAATTAGTAGAAATAGTACACCATAAAAAAAGAGATCGTGCTCCCCAAATAGTGGAACTATCCCGGATATATAGATTTTCACATGGGAATGAACCCTAACCTATAAAACGATGCAACTGGTTTCATCTTAGATAGAGGTTAACACACAATTACTCTATGGTCTGGAACATTGTGTGGACTTACCTATCCAACATGTCTAGTTATTTAAAAATGCAGAATTTATTTTCTATCATAACCCTATTTTAACCCAAATCCACTATTTTTCATCCCCATTAATTATTTTTCATTACCAGGTGCCTCCTCCTATCATATTTTCTCTCTTGGACCCTCATATCATGGGTGTTTTGGTGTATCTCTTTAAGGAATCATCATGTAAGCCTCCCTTTCTTTGGGTTACTCCTTATTCTTGGGTCCATATTCCTTCAAATTTGTGTTCACCTCTCTCCAGTAGATTGGTTTCCCTAAATTGGGATGAACCATGGTTCTTTGAATTTTATGTTGATGTTTATTTTTTCCCTTAACCTCCCTAGGGTATACTTATGGTGGAATTGTGGTTTTCTATTAGATTTAGAATGATTCCAAGAATAAGGTTAGTGATAATTTTCATTAGAAATATTATATGATTTTGGTATTCTTTCTATGTTTTTGTAATGGGTTATATGGATTATTAGACTTCTTTAAAATGTGTTTTGAAGGGTTTAAGGTGACTCTATGTTGAAAGATGATTTTCCAAAACAAATTGGCTGTGTCTTATTTATGATTCCGTTTTTTTCTACTTAAATGTGTTTGATAAGTTGTTTCAATGAAAATATGTGTCTTTCCAAATGGATTTGGTGTCGGTATTAATTTTAAAAGAGTATTTTATTATGGAATATTTTGTTCTCCTTATGAGTTATTCTGGTAGGATGTCTGTGAATGTGAGATAAATGGTATATGTGAAGAGAAAATAAATTGAATCTAAAGGGAATCCTAGGTGACTAGAAGGGAAGACTAGGACTAGTACACTAGTTTGATTGACAGGGCTGAGACCCAATTCCTTCTTGTAGGATTGATTCTAAAACACTAAATACACTATGACAATGATTAGAGTTAGGTATTACTGTTGATTCATTCCTCTCTAGTGGATCATGCATGAGGACATTGTGGGTCATCGTTGTTATTCCATTATCACCAATATATGAGGTTCATATGGTACCATTAATGTTAGTATGATTAGTAATTATCTACGGTGATCTTGTTATGTGGTTCTTACCATTAGAATACAATGGACCTTTCATCCATTTTAATTTCAAAGAATTGTTTTTTTAAATTTTTTCTATAAAATGATTTAATAAAAATGTTTCCACACATTTTTAAAAAAATAGCATTGTTATTTTTCATATAATTTTTTGTATGGGATCCTTCTGTTTAGTGGATATCTTACTGGGCATCGACCTACTCCCAACATAATCACAACATACACCCATTGGTGTATGCATATCATTTTATGTTTTACCCATGTAAAGGAAAGTTGTTTCATGGTGGTGATGGTGGGTTTGGTTTCCAGTGTACCACTTCTTGAAGGTGTTGGTGGAGGTGGCATGAGGGTTGAGCCTTCTTGTTACATGGAGGATGAGTTTTGAAGTGGTTACCCCACCAAATTTTTTGTATTTTTGGATTTTTGATAGTGTTGTAAAATTATTAAAATGAAATTATTGTATCTATTTTGGTTATGGATACTGATCATGGTATGATGTTTCATTTGTTATATTTTTTTATAGTTTTTCATCATGGGTGAAATCATTCAAAAAATGTAATTTCGATACCCGACCATTAATTATTCCCTTAGGGGAATCACAAATGTCATTCAGGCCATGCCACTAGTCGAGTCGGGTTTTGGGTTAGATGGAATCCCAACATGGATCATGATAAAATGTTATCACTGATGGTTTATTCCTTTTTTGTTCCATGATATTTTGGAGATTCTTGATATATGGAAAAGATCTTGGACTTTCAAGGCTTAAGGTTCTTATTACAAGTGGGGTGTAAGGAAATAAACATCATGATATGCCTATAATCTCCTAGGGATGTTGGGATTTGGTTGGATTACCATTCTAGTGATACATATCAACTGTAGAATATTCTATTAAATTGGGTGGGGATGAAGTCATTTGGCTCATTGTTATGATAAAAATGGTTTTTTTATTCATGGAAGTTTTTAGGATTTTTTTTGGTTGAATAAAATTTTCATAATGTTATGATGATGGTTGTATTAATCGTTTCTTTATATTTATCGATTTTTTAGAAAAATGCATTAGTGTAGATTTCATGTGAATCCTTGGTAAGAGGATGGAAATATTTCACCCTCACCATTTGAACTAACACTGGTGGAAGCCATGGTTCTGGTTGTCCAATCATTGCTTCCAGGAGTGGGATCTAGTCCTACCCATGTTGGGGAAGTGGAACAATGTCCTAGAAAGGAAAAATGCCGGGAGTTACCCAAGAATAATATTCCAACATTATACGTTAGCATAGATAACCATGAATCATATGATTATATAGAGAATATCAAGATGATGATTGGCTTTCATGACACACATAGGGCAGTGAAGGTAAAATGTGTGATGTTCTTATTGTAATTTAATAGTTAGAGGTTATTGGACTCATTTTTTTAGGAAGGTAATCATGAATAGATTGTTTGTAAGTATTTCATGGTCATATGCAATGAGTAGTATTTCCCTGAGAACTTGTCCTTTTTTAAGTATTGAGAGTTTCTATATTTCTATCATAGGATCATACCATGTTCAAGTACACCAACTATTTTACTCTTTTGGTTTATTTTTCACCTAATTTGGTTTCCAATGAGTGGGTAAAATATCAATGGTTTGATATGGGGATATAACCAAATATCGAATCCCATGTATTATTATTAAATATTATTACTTATGCTGGGGTGATTGATCATTCTTTAATAGTATAGATTGATCATAGTATCATGTCTAGTTTCAATATAGTAGTGTTAGTAGTGATACATTATAGTGGTAGTTATTCATAGAATAAGAATTTTTGTAAAATGTTGGAGAAGAAGGTAGGTAGTAGTTTAGGCTACCATTTCAGGTTACCTTCCTCTATGGCTTCAGATGTTGGGTCAGTCCTATTCCATCAGTGAGGGAAAGAAGGGAATTTGTGATCTCTGTGTTCAACTTCACCCAATCCTTGCCATAGGTGTGGATATATGGGGGAATAGCAGTGGTTTTTCATATATATGAATCCATATCACAATGTATCAGGTTCTATGACCTTCATGTGGATGTTTTCCTAGTCGTATCCATCTAGGATAGTGGGTTTTTGGATTGGTGGTTAGGTTGGTAGGGATGAATCTTCTTATTTTCAGATTCATCATAAGGCAGAGCAACATGCAAGTGGTTGTTCTTAGAATTAGGCATAAATGTGACATATTCATGCTCTATATTAGGAACCAGAGGAATCTGATGTAGGAACTGCAATAATTATAGGTACAATTTTTATTGAATCATCTATAGCAATTGTATTTCTTTACAATGGTGCCTCTGTTTCTTATATTTATGATGGTCTTTTGGATTGACAAAAATTTTCAACTATTCTTATGTCGTATGAAATGTATCACGTGTCGCAACATCGTATGATGCAAGAGTAGGGTTTCATGTGTCTATCTTGTTCACCCTCTATGTTCGAGGTCAAACTATATTGGTATTTATGGGTTTTGGAAATGGACCTCTTTGACGTGATCCTATGAATAGATTGTATGGTTCTTTTTCAATTTGAAATTGATTCTTATTGGTGGTTAGTTGTTTTTTTGAAACATGATGAGAGTACCCACAATTTATAGGGAAAATGAGATCCTTGATCAGGATGTACTAGTCCTCCACATCCAGAGTTGGGTAGTCATTCATTCCATATCACATTACACATATTGGAGGAAAATTATTGTGGCTTTGAGGGTGGATTACCTATCATGGTGGATGAGTTCATATAATTCTTTATAAATCACTTTTGAGTGTTATCAATAGATTAAGTAGTGCAGTTCACCATTTATTTGGTGTCAGATACATAGTTGATATCTCTTCCCTCATAATGTATGTCCCCCACTAAGTTGAGGTAATAGATGATATCACTAGAAGATTTGTAATACAAAAGGTTTATTCTACTGAGTGTCTTACCTTGGGCCTTCCTAGAATTTTTCTAAATAATTCTTATTGATCAATTTGGGTTTTCATTGATTAGAAGATGTTTAATAAGGTAAAAATAAATAATAAATACCATAGTCCAATTATTGACGACCTTTTAGATCATATTAAGGGGGAGTGGTGGTTCTCTAAGATGGATTTATATTCTATGTATAACTATTTAAGAGTCAGCGAGGTAGATGTTCCTAAAATATCCTTCTAATATAGGCATGATCATTTTGAGTATTTGGTTATGCCTTTTGGGTTGAAAAATGTTCAAGTTGTCTTTATGAAACTTATGAGTTGGGGTTTTCATTTTTATGTCAAATAATATTTCATGGTGTTGGTATATTTCATCCTTGTCTAATTCAAGACCAATGAAGAGAATTAGTGGCATTTAAGTATTGTGTTGTTCACTCTTCTGCATCATCATATCTATGTGAAGTTTTCCATGTGAACCTTCAGGATTTGGGAGGTTAAACTTCTTGGCCATGGGATCTCAAAAAGTGGGGTTTTGATGAACCCTAAGAAGAACAGTGTTGTGATTTCATGGGATTTGTCAGAGAATGTTTTTGAGATTGGGAGATTTATTTTCATAGTATTGTATTATGGGAAGTTTGTTAGAGATTTATCTAAGAAATATTTAGTAATGTATGATTTTACACAAAATGGGAAAATTCTGAATGGATTTCAGAATACCTAGCTTCGTTTGAGAAGCTTAAAAGAATTTTGAACATAGTCCATGTTTTGATCATTCTAGAGTTTAAAAGATGATAAGTTGCCTAATTTTATACCTATGGTGTGGGTCGAGGATGTGTTTTGATGTTGGATGACAATGTGGTGGTGTATATTTCCCTCCATCTTTGACTACATGAGACCAATTTCCCATCCCATGACATGGATGTAGTTGTAGTGTTGCCTAACTTGAAAATGTAGTTTCATTATCTTATTAGGGAAATTTTGTTATATTATTATTATCATAAGATCTTGGCCTACATAATATACCAAAATGATATGACTTAGTGGCAACATCATGGGTCAAGTACCTCTAGGGTTTGATTTTGATATCATCAACTCCATAAAAAATAAATGTGGTAGCAGATGCCTTTAGAAGGAAAGTTATGGTGTAAGAATTTAAAGAGTCCTATGATTTGTTTACATTGATGAGGCATTTATTTAATTGCATTTGGAAGCCAAGGATAACAGTACTGGTGAATTCTTGGCTAGCGTTCAGCTGACACCATTCCTTTTGGAGGTGATTCTGCAAGAGCACCATAGTAATGATTTATGTCAGCATTCTATAAAGCATATTCATGGTGGGGAGGTGTCATGTGAATGTTTGTTTTCTCATGAGGGATTAATCTATTTCAGGGGTCATTTCATTGTTTTGTTATCATTGTGTAAGGTGGTGATGTTAGATATCCACTAGTCCTAGTGGTCAATTAATCATGAGACCAACTATAAGTTTTATAATCTTTGCCATCAGTTATAGTGCCCAAGTGTGAGAGGAGTCATAGATTACTTTGAATTGAAGAGTAATATGTGTTAGAAGGTTTAATAAGGGTACTATAGGCCCTCAAATTTTATCCATCCCTTACCCATTAAATCCCCTAAGAGAGACGAGGTCATCATGGACTCAATTACTAGATTACCTTGTACACCTTGGGGGATTAATTTAATGTGAGAAGTGATTGACTATGAGACCAAATCATCCCACTTAATTTTGACCAGGGACTCAACCAAGGTGGATGAGTTGGGTTGCTCATATATTCAGGAGATAGTGAGGATTCATGGTGTTTCATTGACTACAATATCATTAAAGAACCCATGATTTAACTCATGGTTTTGGGAAGGATTTCAAAAAGATATGGGGATAAAGTTCAAGTTGAGTACGACATCCCATCCTCAAATGGATGGTCAGACATAGTGATTACATCAGATCATGGATTTAATTCTCAAGGAAAGTCTGTTAGATTTTGAAGGATTTTGGAATATCCATTTTGTGTTGGTCGAGTTTACCTATAATAATATTCAATAATCTTCAATATAAATGGACCCCTTTTATTTGAATTTTGGTTGGTTTTGTCGGATCCATTGTGTTGGATAGAGGTGGGTTAAACCTAATTGTGGGGATAAAGTCTCATGCATGAGATGTCTAAGAATTTTCATCTAATAAAATATGGTTTTTATAGTACATAGTCACTATAAATATTATTTTTATCATGGGTGTTGAGACTTGGAATTCTTTAGGTGTGATTAGTGATTTTTGAATGTGGATCCTCTCTTGGATTAAAATAATCTTGGTAAGTAAGGGAGCCTAATGCATTGGTATGTTATTCCATTTGAAATTACTAAGAGAGTATAAAAGGTGGAATATAGGTTTTCATTTTTCCCTAGTTTTCATCAATCCATGATGAGTTTCCTGTCTCTCAGTTAAAGAATTATAATTTGAATCCATATCAAATGTTTAATTGGGAAGAGTTGGAGATAGAAGTAAATTTTTCTGGGTTTGAGCATCCAGTGCGAATTATGGATTCCCTAGGGAAATATATATTGTAGAAGTCCATAAATGTTTTTGGTTCTTCGGAAGAATGATAATAATGTGCATGAGACATGAGAGAGTATGTCTGGGGTTGAGGAACAATATCTATATTTAGTTCTCTCATCAAAACGTTGGGATGAATTTCTATGGATGGAATGTTTTCATGATGGGGTGAATTATCACATTACTCACATGATTTTGATGTATTTTTCAGCTTTATTTTATAACTTAGTTCTATGTATTTATTGAGGGTTTTTTGGTGAAAAATAGAGTTTTTGGACATAATTAGAGGTGGTTCATGGTTTGTGTATGGTAAGTAGAAACCATGTGCAATCCAAATAGAGACCGTTCACCAATGGTAGGGGCACTATTGAAGCCGCATAGCCTATCACATTGGTGTTCACCCTCCATAGGAAAACTCTATGGCCAGTTTCCACTTGAACATATGTGACCACGCGGTTTGGTAGACTATGCGGTCTAACTGTGTGGCATATCCAGGTAATTAATATTGTTAAATTTAACATCCAATAATCCCTATATTTTAACTCAAATCAATCCAATCTCTCACCATTCCTTATTGTAATACCATAAATCCTCCTCACCTCCACCAATAAACCTTATAAAATCAAATATGAGGTGTTATTGGGTGTATCTTCACTGAATCATCATGTAAGCCTCTTTTTCATTCATTTTTCCCTTCATCTTGTTTTTTTCTTCCATCCCCATTGAGTTATCTACTCTCTAGTGTGTTGGATTCCCTAATGTGGGTTAAGCCATGTTTATATGAATTTAATAATTATGTTTATTTTGTTACTTTACCTATAAAAGGTCTCCTTGTTGTTTTTTTGGTTTTACACTAATTTTGAAATCATTCAAGTGTTAGGTTGGTGATTACATGAATTAGCATTATTAGATGATTCTCATATGATTTGTTTTTTTAATTTGTTTATCTGGATGGTTTGCATTGTGATAAATGTACTTCCAAATGGTTTTGAGGTGCGTATGGCTTGAAATATTATTCTGAAAATGGAATTGGTTTTATTTCATGTGTTATTTCTTTTTATTATTCTTAAACGAGTTCTTTAAATTGTGAAAATAGTATAAAGTGTGATTCAATATGTATTTGGGGAGAGAATGGATTTTTAAAGATATTTTTATTATAGAAAATGGTGGTCCCTTGTTTGTTTTTTTGGTTGGATATGTGTGTATGTGAGAGGAGTTGTTCATATGAAGAGAAATAAAATTGAGCACAAATTGAATCCTTGGTGATTAGTTGGGCATACTAGGACTGGTATACAAGTTATATCACTGGGGATAAGGCCCATTCCATTCTAGTTGGGATGGAAATGCAAAACTAACTAAACTATGATAATGATTAGAGACCACTAGAACATTTGATTGATTCCTCTCTAGTAGCTCGTGCATGAGGATGATTTGGGTGATGGTTTTTATACCATTATCACTGAGATATTAGGATCCTATGGTCCCACTAGTGATAGTACCTTTAAGTATTACCTATTTGTGATTTTGTGATGCGGTTATTAGCATCTATAAATAGAGTACATTTCATCCATTTTAATTTCAACAAATTATTTTCCTGAAAATGTTTTCCGTAAAATGTTTATTTAAAAATGTCTCCACCATTTTGGATAAAACTATTATGGTGATTTTTTTTATAATGTTTTGTCATGGAATCCCTAAATTTGGTTGATATCATATTGGTCTTTGGAACACACCCAACATACTCACTCTACTGTATGTAGATCAAGTTAGGTTTTATTAAAGTAAAGGAAATATTTTTCGTGGTGGTGATGGTTGATCAGGTTACAATAGTTCCTCTTCATAAAGGTGTTTGTGGAGGTGGCATGAGGGTGTTGTCCCTATTTTTTCATGGATAATGAATTTATTAGTTAGTACTCCACCCTATTTTTTGATTTTTGTTTTTGTATAATGGTTTAAAATTTAAAACATAATATTTTTTAATATTTTTTGGTTATGGAAATTTATCGTGGTGTGATTTTTCTTATTTTGAGAATTGTTTGTGGTTGTTAATCATGAGTGAGATCATTACTAAAATTTAATATTGATACCCAATTACTAGTTGGAAGCACCAAGGTATTAGGAATTCTCTTTTGTCCTTGCCACGGGCTGGGTTGAGTGTAATGTTAGATAGAATCCCGTATTTATTCGTGACACTAAACATAAATGGTCTTGGGTATGTTAGTGAAATAATATTTTTATAGATATTTTTATTATTTATTATTATTATTTGGGTTAATTAACTTTTAATAATGATTATTCATAAATAATATGTTTTTATAACATGATCTAGGAGTGTATTTATGGGGAATCTCCTTGTGACTACTATTTACATTAAATATTAAAATTCTTATATTTTTATAATCCTATTTCCAATTAATATTGTATGAAAAGGGAAATTTAATTCTCAATTTTCTCCCTTAAATTCAAGATTTTTTTATAACATGAAATATTATATCAATACAATGGAAAGATATTATGACATTATAAAAAAACTAATTTCATATCCTTGCTGTTAAGAAGAAACAACATTGTAATTATAAACCCCAAAATAGAAAAATAACAATTATGATAATCTATTTTTCTAAAAATATTTCCATGGGATTGCCTTTGAAATAGACCATAGAAATATGAATTTATATAAATTTTTTGAATTTTATCATAAACAACGACATGAATGTTTTTTTGAACACCTAAACCACCAATATCACACATTAATCCACTTTATTATGTCTAAATTTTATGCTAATCATATATTAAAATATATCACAATGTTATTATAGACATAATATTCTAGAAACTATAATGAAAATGGAAAAATTACATATTTATTTTATATAATTACAAGTATATTATGTGTTAAATATGTAGATTGAAACCATTTTTATACCACTATATAGAAATATTTACTGGTTATCCTTAGTATCATATTTATTTAACATATTATTGAGTGGTTAATTAGTTTAACATTAAACACCTGTATAATTTTCTATTTAATCTCCATGATTCAAATTTATTTTGAACCTAACAATATGTTTTTATGTCCATAACTCAATATCACATGATATGATTGTCAGATATTCTAGATAAGGATATCACACTATATCCATGAATATTCCTATATAGATCCTATCATGTCATTGAAATCATATAATAGTTATAATCATTATAATCTAGGTTACAATTTTCACCAAATGATTTTAGATTTGAGGCATTTACTGTAAAATGCAGCACAAAAAAAAATTCTCCTATAATAAATCTATATAATTGATAATTTCAAATTGTTTGTTAAAATTTTATATTCATACATAAAATACATTGAATCTAAATATATCATATAATATTTTCTAGTTTCATACATAAATTTTAATAAAAAATTTAACTTTAATCGAATAGATTTAAATGTAAAAATTTTGGATTTTATATAATTGATATTAAATTTAAATTACTAAAATATATTAAAATAAATTATTTGTATTTTGAGTCACATAAACCATTCTGAATCTATATCAAGTGATGGAGTGATCTCTACCAATGCATATATCTATATAAATTACCAGTTACATATATAAAATACATGTTTACATGGAATATATCATATCCTAGAGATAAGGTTTATCTGATTTCCAACAAATATAACAAATCCATTTCTATTCAAAGAATAATCTAAATAAATATTTTATCACACAAATCATGTAATTTGTCAATGTAAATTATTATATACCATGTTTCTAAATTAAAAATGATTATACATATTTATGGTCTTACTTAATCAAGGATTAAGAATTTATACCTATCATATATTAGGAAAAAATCCACAATTAGTCAGGAAAATTTATCCACATAATTATTAATACACCCAAACATCATTTATTTAGAACATTTTGATGAATTTTATATGATGGGTTGTCGATGCCAAAATCAAGGAAAAGCAAGAAACAAGTTAATTCACTAGGGGGATGCCTCCAGAAGACCACTTGTGGAGCCATCGTCGCCCCACGACCAGCGTAGACCTCCCCCTTTGTGAACTCACCAAGGAGAAAAGAAGTGGGATGCTCCACGAACTGATTTGACATTTGTGAATCCATCATGGAGTATGGAGGTGGGATGCTCTAAGTACCCCTTTGACATTCACACACCCACGGAGGAGGAAGATCTATCTTCGTTCCAAGAGATCTCTTCTTCGCAACACCTCTTGCCTATAAATACCTGGCTCCCCTCGAGCCCAAAAGATGGATCCTCTGGCCTTTAGCCTTCTAAGCTCCCAAATCATGAATCAATTTCTGCTCTGCGAACCATGAGATTTTCAAGGTACTTTTTCATTGTGAAGTTCCATCCCCTTTGCGTTAATTACACCCTTCTTCAGAGTGGGATGCCCATCATAGATCCCACATGCCTCCACGAGGGAAGGAGATCCCCCAGGGGACTCGGGTCATCATTGAGTGATTATGCTTCGTGACGTACCCTTCATGCACATGTGCCCCTCATGCTAAGGCATGGTCACTATGATTCACAAAGCATATTTCATCACAATGTTATGCTTCACAAGGAACCCTTGATTTGCAAGGCATTACTCTACAAATTCCTTTCCACTTCGCAAAGAACCATACATATGCACCTATGCCATATGCCTATGCTAGGCGTCTTCACTTCGTGAAACACATCCCTTCACGAAGCCCCTCCACTTTATAGAGCACCAGAGCATCACAAGGCTTCTACCTATGAACCCCTTTTCTATGTAACTCATTTTCTCATGCCACCCTTCAGGTTTGGACGAAACAATTTCAAATTCCCTTGGGCTATACTTCACATTGCGTTTCATTGCCTCATGATCCTCTGCATAGACACGCTAATGGCTATTTATTCCTCACAGTGCCAAACTAATGTGGACCCCTTAATGGATTACTCCATAACACACCCTCACCATGGCATTACTAATGCAATTCATTCTTCAAGGGTGGGTGGGTATCAGTTATGAATGTCCATGGGGTGCAGTGTAAACCCACCTTGTTTGAGATGTAGGACATTAAACATACAAGCACCATCAACCTAATCACATGACATTAAACCATGACCCCACACCATGCATCATAGGCAGGGTGCCCCACCTTGGACATTATGTACGCCCACTGGTCACCACAAGAGTGAAATCATTCCTCACATGGAATTATATCCTCTTTACTAGAGTAGCATTTTTCCGCTGGGATAGGGAAACCACCTTGGTGTAGGCCCCTCACTTTTCATGTAGGAGGCATCACTGATGCTCCTCATATCTTCGTCTTTTCCATATACCAGAGGAGAGATGGGAATTGAGACCTTGGTTATCCTGTCCATATTCTATTGGGATTTGTCACCACCTGGGCCTCCACCCTGGAGTAAGTCCCAACCTCCGTAACCCTAGGATACTTACCATCTGTAAGCCCCAGTTTCCTCCATGGGCTTTTAAATACATGTAAGACACACTCCACTTCCCACAGACGCACCTTTCATGATGTGATCATTAGGTCTTTGCGACCTCTTATTTCTCAAACTGACCAGGACTCACGTGGTCTTTGAGCAAGAACCGACCATGTCATCCTCCTTGGGCAACAAAGAGTCTAAGCCCCATAAACATCCTAAACATCATGGACTATGATCCTTGCTAATGAAACATACCTAAGAAGCCTCCCTGAGGTTCAATCCCAACAACCATTGGTGTTGACCATCTTCACATTTGTTCCCACTCCTCCTGAACTACGTGGAATTTGATCCTTTCCAAGGCAAGTTACATAGGAAGCCTCCCTAAGGTTCAAGACCAACATACATTTGTCCCGACCATCTTTATGTCGGTTACCACTCCTCCTAATATACGTGGACTTTGATCCTTGCCATGGACAGGTACATATGAAGCCTCCCTGAGGTTCAATCCCAACAACCATTGGCCCTGACCATCTTGATATCGGTTCCAACTCCTCTCAAACTACGTGGACTTTGGTCCTTGTGAAGGAAAGGTACATTGGAATCCTCTCTAAGGTTTAGGCCCAAAAACCATTGGTCCCTACCATCTTCATGTCAGTTCCCACTCCTCCTGAACTACAAGGACATTGATCCTTGACAAGGTGAGGTATGTAGGAATCCTCCCAAATGTTTAAGCCCAACAACCATAGGTTCCGACTCCCCTTCACATCAGACCACCATCATCACGCATGAAGTTAAACTACATGCCCACTTTTTTCATGCACGACACTAAACGGTGTCCACCATCTAGTAGTAAGATGTTGTGATCCCATCCAACGATAAGCCGTTGTGACCCCCATCCAGCAGTAAGCCATTGCGACCCTCGTCCATCGGTTTGACTTTCTGACCACATCTAGTGGTAATCTATTGTGACCCCCTCCAGTGGTTAGTCGTTGTGATCCCCATCTAGTAGTAAGCCATTCTAACCCCATCCAGCGGTAATCCATTGTGATTTGCATCAATCAGAAAGCTGTTGTGACCCCATCCAGTGGTAAGCCATTGTGACCCCATCTAGCATTATGTCCTTGTAGTCCCCTCAATTGGGACCCACATATCTGGTCTTCCACTCTGGCGTCAGACCCACTCTCAAGCAGCCTATATTGTAAGCTCCAAACACCATCGCTTCACGAACTACGTGGACTTTGATTCTCTGCCACGGGGAAACATAGGAGGTATCTTCTAGGATCAAGACCAACATCATAGTCATCCTGAACTCGACTCCATCTCATTATCCATCCACTTCATTTAACCATCCATTATCCATTATGATTATTATATGGGCCACCACATCTTGGTGAGATCATGAAAATTCACCGCCTAGCATCAGTGTTTCCCCCAGAGGTCACACCCAACTGATCCACTCTAGTTAGTGTTCTGATCAGTCCGATCTATCTCCGCTAGACATTAATCTTACGACATACCCTATTCAAAACATGGGAAGCTAATGAAAACACCAGATACATGCCTATGGCATATAATTCACTATATTCGACATGGGATGCCTTGGGATTCCGTTCCCTCAATGAACACTATAATAAGTGGAAGAAACCCATACATGCTAGTGTACCAACATCAAAACACACTAGTGATGTACAATGTGACTACTCCCCCGACTGAAGGTTTATGCCCTGACCAGACCCCTTGGAATGTCCCAAAAGAAGTAGTTTAATTAACTTGTGTCCATGAAGATATGGCGCTAGTAACAGTTTCACGAATAACATCTTAAGTCTATAAGGAAGACCCGGACTAGGTGATGAGTTCTGAAGAGGAATCCGCAGAAGGAAGAACTGACACCCCCTTATCTGGTTTCAATCAAAGAGAAAACTTCCCTGAATAAGATATGGATGTCGCATGCCTTTGGAAAGCAGGAATGTGGGGCAACAAATATCATCGTCATCCTTTAACAGAAGGATGCACACGCCTTGTAGAAAACATCAGAAATAAAAAATAGTGAATCCAACTTGATTATTATATCATAAATATAGAGATTAGTATCACTCAATACATTAGTGGACTAGCATGTCACTGGATCCAGCTATCTGATGCCGGGTCTCTCTATGAAAATTGAGGCCCTGGTGTGAAACTCACCAGAAGTTGGGGTAGTCAGAACGTTGGACATCCCATTCTGTGATATTGTTAGTGTGGATCTATCTTACCAGCCATGGATGATGGAATGGTGTTGGGGAACTGGTCATCAATTGCATTCCTTTCAGCACTAATGACTTAATCTCTCTACTTTTTAGGAACAAATCTATTATAGAAAGTTGATCACTGCTCATCCACCGATGTAGGGGCAGGCCCAATGCAATTGCGGCAGTCTCATGTGGCTCCACCACTTTTTCAAAAATCTCCACATCTACAAATATAGGGCACCCACACTCCATCTCCAAATCTGAATTCATTCAGCATAGGGTGATCAATGACCCCATACACCGGTATAAGGACGAGGGGATTATCTCAACTCAGGATATGCCCCCCTGGATCTAGAGGTTTTTTTTCCTCATCACCACTGGCACCCCTATGGGCTGCACAAGGAGCCACTACTCCCCACTCTAACATACAATCATTTCGGGAGCCTCTCCCTGGAATCCCTCGATGACTCTCTCTCCTACGCTAATGAGGTGGGTGATGTACAAACCAGCCCAGTCGGGATCCTATTTCAGGGGCCCCCAAAGAGGGCTCCCACTAGGCCATGCCAAGGCCGCCATTCGGTCCCACAAGTCGAGGAGAAAGTCACCCATGTGCCTACATCATTGACCCCAGTCTGGTTGACTCTACACAAGCGTCGGGCATAAGTCCAGTAGGAAACCCGCTAAAAGGCGTCAACATCGAAAACTACTATGGCTCGAGACACCCTAAACATTTATCATAAACCCCTTGTGTATTATAAGTACAGTAATATATATACCTAGTCCGGATCAAGTCCCCAACCACCCCACAAGCAGGCTGGGTCGGCTCTCTTGGCCACTGGTGCCGGTAGTGGCCAACGCCAATATGAAGGCCCCCCCATACAACCACCATAAAAAAGAAGGTCTTCCGCACTTCCAAGCTCGACATAGATGTCCTCCTTATGCTACCCTCATCCGAAATTAGGGACCTCCTCATGATGGTGGCACTCAGTACCAAAGCCTCTCGTTCTCATTACATCAAGTATGGAGTCATCCCTCCAGCCACAGACTGCTCGTGGGGGGAATTTGCGCATCCAGTTAATCTACATCAAGGGGGTCCTCCCCATGTCCTCACAACAACAGGTGATGGTCCTCCTCACCTTAGTAATCATAGGGGTGAATGCCATCTTCACTTCACCATCACCCAGCTCAGAGTTCCTACCCATGCTCGTCTCAACCAATAAAACGACCTTCCTCACATGTATTTTTCTAGGGGAAACAAGCATGGAAGTCCTACCTGTTCTTCTATCAGTTCGATCAGAGGTCCTTCCCACTCCAGGAAATCCCACAGAGGTCCTCCAAATGTAACCTTCAATATCTATATCAGTGCTCCCCACACCCTATCTTACATATACGGAAGTCATCTTCGCGCCAACACTAGTATGGTCGAAGGTCCTCCTCATTCCAGAAATCTACAATGTCTTAAATAACCATCCCAGGGTAAGAGGGATGGTCTTCACCACCATAAAAATAATGCTGATAAGATTCCGACTGAGATCAAACTGGTTTTCTTCTTAGACTCTTAGTCAGATTACAACTCAGATATGGAGCCCTCGCCTAGATCCTCGGTGTCAAGGGTTGGGGAAGGTACAAGGCGCATTATCCTCATGCATCCAGAAATCTAGGTCCATCTGATTATTGCCTCCCTCCGTAGGTATATTATATAAGAAAAACATTTGGAAACTCCACAGGTTACGGTCATTCAATTTCCACCATTATCACTAGAAGCACTCACTACCATGACGAGAGATCATAGAGACCTATTCTGGGGACCAATGTCAGATGAACAATAGTGTTGTCCATTGCCAGCAGTCGTAGTCCCTACACCAAAAATTGCACTTTTCATCCAATAATACTATGATTTGGTGATTAAGTCACTATGATCTTCAGAGGATAGCCCATGATGTGGAAGTTTGTCATCTTGCTTGCCGTATTATCCACCAGCTAACCTATTGTCTCTACGGTCTTCTTTATTATTGATACCCATCCCCCAACTACCTCTAATCGATGTGTGGGGAAAAAAGGGCCAGAACCTAAATCTGTTCCTAGTATCTTATGTGATATCCTCATAGCAGACCACTTCCATGAGATGTTTTGGCAGTTTGCAGCATCGATTTTTTGTGCGCCAAAATCCCTCACCCAAGAGGAAGTTGAGTGTTTCTGTCAATCCCTATGGGAGACTCATTCCCATCTTCGTCATCGAAGACTGTCATACCCTATGAGTCAAGAATATTTTGAGAAAATAGGAAAACAATTTCGTTTGGTTGATTTGGCCGCACACCCTATGGCCCAGCTCCCTAAGTCACTAGGTCCCTATAGGGACCTCCAGAAATTTTGCATTCATATTTTCAGGTTACTCCAAAGGATTATCCAAGAGGCTTCTCTCCACATACAGATCCGTGGCTCGAGGCTGTATGCTTCCCTCCTCTTTATTACTATCTGGTGACATACTGATTTTCCATGCGACATAGTGGATATGCCTCCAGGAAGGGTCTTAGTTAACATGGCTGACTTTCTAGAGTGTGGGAAAGAGCTAGTGCTTCTTATAGAGAACCCAACACCCAAGGGAGTTTCACACTTTTTGGATCTTTTAGGAAGGATTCCTCATCAAAAGAGGAATCTTCTTGGTCTTCCCGTGCACACCGAGGTACTAGTCCTCAGCCGAAATTCCAAAAAGGGAAAGGAACACCTTGGAGCTGCCTAACCCTCTAACCCATCTGGATCAGAACAGAAGGTGAAATATGACCTCGAACAATCCCTGTTGCATCAACAACTCGTCGAAGAGTAGAAGGTGGTAGATGGCCTATTTGATGAATACGCTGTAGAGAGACGACCAGACTACGGTTATCCTAGGTCGGGGCAGCAGGGGCAGGCACTACATTCCCTCATAATATTTTCTCAGGGTGACCTTGATCATCCTTCCCCTGCAGATAGAGTTTAGGCTGAAACGTACAGTAATAGGGCACAATATGTCTCGCCCGATCCTTTTGAGCGATGTGACAATCCTTGGGACCTAGTTTGGATTCCTCTATCTTCCCCACAGGTCGTTCCACCAGCCACTCCATGAGCTTCTGGGCCTCCATATCATGTTTAAGAACCCACAAATGCACTGATAGTTAGGGATCACCTTCAAGACAAGAACCCCCACCAAGATGATCTGATGATGGAACTCATCACCCATCTCGAAGCCTTAAAGACTCGACAGGTGGCAATCCCACCTGATGGAAAGCAATATCCAGCATGGGTGGATGATATTCCATCACCAATAGGTTTCATGAATCCCACCTTTTCACCTTCAATGGAATAGGGGACTCTCCATCGCACATGCACCAATTTATCTCAAGATGTGGCCCCATGATGGGAACTATAGTACTATAGGAGGTCGCTAAACATCGATGTTTCATACCGACAGTTGAAGGGCATGTGTTTTTCTAGAATAGCGAGCTGAACATCAGATCAGAAGCCGACTACTAAGAACTCTGTAGGTAATTTATCTACCATTTCAGTTACACCACTTAAAAGATGAGTATTTCAGACCTCTTCAAGTGAATGTAGAGGCCAGATGAGCGCGTTCCCGACTTTGTCGCTGGGTGGAAATGACTCATGTATTCCCCTGTCATGACACTGACTCGGGAGGAACTACTGATGATGTGTATAGGGAATGTAAATATTGAACTGGTCCCCTCTCTGATCACCCAAAAATATCCCTGGGGATTCCGAGACATCTCTGATAAGGCCTAGCACCTAGAGGAAGCCTTACAGCATGCTAAGTAGTCACGTCTGTTGCCTCCTGCGATCCCTGTGAGAAGAGCTGTGAGGGTCGAGCCCACCATAGACACCCAAATAGAGTCATTATGGTGACTAGATTTGTTTCCATTTGACCCACCTCCAGAGCCTCACAAAGGACCTCCACCTTAGGCGTAGCCACCGGCCTAACAACGCCCTGCTCAGAATCGGTAGGTTTCCCCGTACAATTCACCACCATCACTCCAGGTGAGATAACCAAGATCCACTTCCTCAGAATGATCCTCCAGATGCTCATCGAGGTTATGCTCCAAGGCCCTGTTTTCAAATAGTAGAAACTGGACCTACTCGTTCAATGAGGCAGAGGTCCCCGATTACCTCTGCAGTGCCTTAGAGTAGGGGATTCTATGATTTCCTGAGTGCATAAGGACAGAAAAGGTGAACCTCAATGATCTCCCTAATTGCTACCCCTATCACCCTATCCTAGGGAACACT
Source organism: Viscum album (assembly GCA_963277665.1). Classification (NCBI taxonomy): domain Eukaryota; kingdom Viridiplantae; phylum Streptophyta; class Magnoliopsida; order Santalales; family Viscaceae; genus Viscum; species Viscum album. The sequence continues at coordinate 2,013,064,041 of OY728130.1, read as the reverse complement.
CTTAAGCACCACTAAGTTTTCAACGACTGGATTCAAGACCAGATATATAACAACATTGTTTGTTTAGGCCCAACACTGGCATAGGTGGAATTCACCTTCGGGAGGCCAGACAATAACAGTGATAGTGAGGGTGAGTGGCAGCAGGTTTCCAATTGTGGGTCCCAAAAGTATGATGACTGGATGGCTCGTAAAATAGTCTCTTGTTCCCATGGTGTTATCCGAGTTCACCTAAATTGGAAAAAGCCTTTAAAAGATTCAACCACCACTTCTACACCATCGTCTCGGTCATCCTCCTCCCATAATGGAAAACACCGGTGAATCAAGGTAAAGTAATGCCTCCCATGAATTCCATTTTCATCCCATACTCTTGGCGACTTCATGCCCCCATATATGGCAGTTCCTCCCAAAAACTGTCTATTTGTGGAGGACTTTTCGAGTGACGGTTAAGGGTATACCTTAATTAACACAGTAAAGCTAGAATATCCCAATATGATTCCTGATGATGAGGAGCGCCAGACCGATCCTCCCATCATCCCAAGAAGTCATTAGCGTCGATAGAGTAATGGATATATTGGTTGTCTGAGTGCCATGGTCATCACTTCCAGCTAAGATGCGCATGATAACAAAACTAGAAAAAAGCAAATCATAGAGCTCAACATGTATAACCTTATCGTCTGGTGGCATCAGGCCCGCCTTCATTGCCGATCGTGTTGTTGGATCAGGTAGAGACACATCAACCATGCCATGACTAGCCATTCCCTACTATAGGTCGGCCTTAGTCGTCTGGCCCCCATCTAGTGGCCACTCTATAGGCTTTGACTAATTAGGAGTGGGATATTCCTAGTACCATTAATCCACCTGTCTAGTCAACAGGGCCCATCATACCTCATGTCATAGAGTGTCTTCCTGTAATCATAAGTACATTCAACTCATGAAATTACGATGTTGTAAATCATCTTTCCTATATTCCGTCAAGGCTCTCCAACCATAAGTCCCTTTTCCTTTCGTCAGATATGCGTAACGCCCTCAATGAGGCTTAAAAAAGCCCCTTCTAGTTCATGACGAAGGTAACAACCGCATAAGCCTATCATTTAAAGTTAGTCAAGAATGATGAATTCTAGGACATCATCCCATTATCTGGAGAAGATGAAGGTTATCCCATACAGGAGCACATTCTCCCACTATACATCACCGGACAGTTCAACGACAAGGATGTTCACCGCTATGTTGTTGACATAGGCTCTAGATTCAACTTAATCTCGACTTCAACACTGCGAAACCATGATTGTACATAGATTATCTGAGTCCCTCTAACCTAAGAATCCAAGGTTATGATAGGAAGAAAGAGAAACCAGTCAGTAAGATATACTTAATGAAATAGTTTGGTGTCCTCCTTTCCAACACCAAATTTATGGTTTCCTCTAAGGACACTGCCTACAATGCGTTTATGAGAAGTCCATGGATCCACATATATGATACGGTTCCCTCATCCTACCACCAGTGCCTCAAGTACTCACTTAATGGTCGAGTGGGAATGATTCATGGTGACACATCTCCATTTGCCTCTTGTGAAGCCCGCTATCTAGACGCCGACTACTACAAGAGAAAAGACAAGAAGATTAAAGATAAAGGGGTTGAGCATGCCAAGACTATGACCGACTCATGGGCAGATCAAGAAGAATCCTACAGCTTTCGAATCCACCGATTAGAGGCCACAACCCCAGACATGTGAAAATGTGTTGTTCATTATGGAATAAGGGGGAACACATTTCATAGGCCAAAGAGATGTTGTAATATCATCTCTTACTCTTATAGAAATTAGGCACAGGTGATCCCAGAGCCTTCTACCCCCATATGATACAGGGATGTCCACCCCATGGTGACGAAAATACATCATCCATGCATGTTCCACTGGGCCAAAATTAACCGGCTCAAACTGACGCACCACTATTGCTTCGATATCATCAAGGGTGGCCCCTTGGAATGAAGGTCAGATAAGATTGGATCGATAGCCTTCATCACTATGGTTGTAGTATCACAAGAATCATCAAATGCAGTGTCCGCTGCTGCTCAGGCTGGTACCAGCCTCCCATCGGGATCTACTGACTGAGAAGCAATTCTACCCACCAAGGATTCCCCCTCCATAAGTGAAAAGGATGATTTAGAGGATGATCCCCCCTCTTTTGAAGATGGCGTCTCTACCACAGTCGATGAGTTGGTATAGGTGAACCTTGGTAGTGAGGCAAAGCCAAGACCCACATTGATCAGTGCCACCATGCCCCTCTAGGAGAAAAAACAATACATACACTTCATGAAATAACACCATGATGTGTTGAATTGGAGTTATGACAGGATGTAAGGACTAGATTTTTAGGTAATCGTCCACCACCTTGGTCTCCTGGAAAATCATCATGGGTTCCAGCACCCACCCAGAAAGATGCACCCTTCTCATGGTGCCCTCATTGATGCAGAAGTTGAATAGATCATCAGAGCCAATTTCATTAAGGAGGTCCAATACCCCAAATGGCTACCCAACATTATGCCAGTCTAGAAGAATAATAGAGAAATCAAAGTCTGAATCGACTTCTGGGATCTCATCCATCACTGTCCAATGGATGATTTTCCCCTTCCTATGATAGAATTGTTGATTGAAACTACAACAGGGTTCCAAGACCTCTATTTTATGGATCGGTACTCTAGGTATAACCAGATCGGAATGGCCCCTAAGGATGAAGAGTCTATATCCTTTTGGGAACGACAAGGTACTTTTTTTTACCAAGCCATGCCATTCAGTTTATAGAATTAGGGTTCCACCTAATAGCAGGTTATGCATCACATATTAAAGTCGATCCTCGAAACATTGGTGGAATTCTATGTGGATGACTTGTTGGTCAAATATTTCCAGTGTCAGGACCATCTCATAGACCTTGAGAAAGTGTTCAACTTCCTATATTCTCTCCACTTGAAGAAGAACCCATTGAAGTGTTCCTTTGGTGTCACCTATGAAATGTTTCTTGGCTTCATTTTCAGATACAACTACATTCAGATCGACCTAGAGAAGATCAAGGCCATTAGCCATATGTCTCTTCCAAGAAACATTTGGGAGTTTCAAGGATTCGAAGTCCACTTAACCTACATACGCTGATTTATCGCGAATTTGGATGGAAAGTGTAAGAACTTTTCATGGCTCATGAAGAAATAAACACTTTATGAGTGGGAAGAAGGATTTTAGACTGCGTTCAAAGAAAATCAAGCTTTATCTGCTCTAGCCTCTGGTATTAATGCCACCTATCACTAGAAGTCCACTGGTAGTTTATGTGATCACCCTAGAATGATCTCTAGGTTATTTTATCATTCAGAAGAATTATTAGGAGATGGAGAACAACCTTTATTTCCTCCGCCGTATGCCCCTCGATACGGATGCCATATACTCCCCTATCAAAAAGAGCCTCCATGCACTGGTTTTCACAGTACATAAATTGCAATAGTAATTTCAGCCCCACGAGGTACCGTTGGTGTCACGAGTAGACCCACTAAAGTGCATCCTAAACTGCCCAATATTGATGGGTCGTCTGGCTATCTGGGAATTGATTCTTAAACTTTTATTCATTTGGTTTATCCCTCAGAAGGATAGTAAAGAGAAAGTGCTGGAAGACTTCCTTACTTCCCACCATTCTCCTGCATAATAGTCCCATGACCTTGATTTCACTGATGAGGCAATCCTCTTGGTGGACCAAGCCATCCCGTGTTGGAAAATTCATGTCGATGGTTCTTCCTGGAGCCCCACTGGAAGAAAGCTCAATGACCCCAGACTCAACAGAGTAGGCCCGAGTATCATCTTCATTATCTCGGGACATGCTGTTCTTCCTTATTCATTCTTGTTGTCAGAAGGCTGCACCAAAAATGAGGTAGAGTATCAGGCTCTCATCACTTTTCATGAGTTGTCCCTCGAGACTGATGTGCCCCATATACATGTGAAAGTGGATTCCGAACTAGTAATCAAATATATCAACGGTGATTATGTCGTTAGAAATCCAGATATGGTACCATTATTGGAACACAATCTCAAGCTAATGGCCCAATTCCCACATCAACCAAAAGTGACTCATGTCCCCTAAGCTCAAAATGGTCGATCTAACGCCCTGGGAGACCAAGCTACATCACTTTTTGTGCTCGAGCAGGATGGTATGACTATCCATGTGGCATGCGAGTGAGTCATTGCTCATGTCACCCCAGATGACGACGATGGCCTGTAGGTGAGTCACCTTACCACTGGAGCCTCAACTTCATAACCCTCAGGTCCCCTGGATGTAGTGATTGAATTGACTCCTGATTGGAGAAGCTCTTTTGTCTATTATATCTAAAATGGTTACCTCCCATATGATCGGGTCGAGGTGAGAAAATCCAATGTCGTGCATTGCAGTCCATCCTCCAGGACATCCTTGGCAATGAGAAGATACTCTACATGCTCAGGTTTGATGGGGATCTCCTCTGTTACATTCAAGTTTTCAATATTTCTCAGGTCATGCAAGAGTTTCACGCTAGTTCATGTAGGGCTCATCATACCGGGCTGGAACTATCCCACCAGATCCATAGACCGGGGTACATTTGGCCCCCTATGATCCAAGACTGCATTGAGTTCTCCAAGAGATGCAATGCATGCCAAATTCATGATGAATTTATGTATCATCCTCCAGAGTCTCTCCACTCCACCAAGTACTCATGGCCATTTTCAGTATGGGGACTCGATGTCGTGGGACCATATCCACCGACGACAACTCGCCAGTGCAGATTCATCCTGACTGCTATGGATTTCTTCTCCATGTGGGTAGAGGTAGTTTCTCTCAAGGAGTTCAAAGCCTATTACATCATTGACTTTTTGAGATCCAATATCATTTACCAATTCAAAGTCCCTAACGCCAACCTCACCGATAATATCACAATCTTCTGGGCAGCTAAGGTGAAGAAACTTTATGCTACGTAAAAAATCTGTTCTAACCATTCATACCGCTATCATGCGTAAGAAAATGGGTAGATTGAGGCATTCAACAAAACCCTCTCTAACATTATGCGAAAATTGGATGGTCATAATAAGAAGAGATGGCTAGAAAATCTCCCCAACGCCCTCTAGGAATACCATATGACGACTCGTAATTCTACCCATGTGACCCCATATTCCATGGTGTATGAGATGACGGCCACACTACCAATCTATATTCAATTTACCTCATTGCGCATAGTTTTCAATGATAATAAAGCACTGGATAAAGTATCAAAAATACATCTTGCTAGGTTGGAAGCATTCGACGAGAACAGGCTCCGTTCCCTACTTAATTTGGAAAGGAATCAGAATAATATAGCTAGATATTTCAACAAAAAAGTTCACCTTCGATCCTTCTTGCAAGAAGACATGGTATTGGCCTTTAGGCCACTACAGGAAACCACCCACGTTGGAACGCCAATTGGAAGGACCATACATCCTTCACATAGTTTACTCCAATAGAGCATACTCACTGGTTATAATGGATGGTGAGCGTATAATTACTCCCACCAATGCCATGTTCCTCAAGAAATACATTGCCTAATTTGCCACGGTCCTTCACAAGAATAAACTGTATGGTCCTGAATGACCCCAAACAACATAATGCTCTCGTAAAACCTTAAACTACATTATGGTCCTGCATGAGCTTAAAATTTCTGGTCATACATGACCTTAATCAATGAAATTTCCTATTTGACATTAAACTATGTGTCGTCTTGCAAGACATTAAAATTTATCCCAAGAACTATGTATGGCTTGATTCCAATCCTCCAGGGATACGTAGGAACACTCAGACGCCTTGTCTAGAGTCCAGCCCCAATTTCCTCTTTAATTATCCTCTCTTAGGAATAGTTCTTTTGGATGAACCCACAAGGCATCGTATAAGATTATTTTTTCCCACCCATTTTAGGGTTACGATGATTGAACCATGTGCCCTCCACCATTTTTTTAATCCTCCCACATCCTTACCACATGATGTTAATCTATGCCCACAGAACTACATGTGGATTATTTCTATGTTTATGGGATATATAAGACTACCTGGACATTTCATCTGTAGGCCCAACCCCAAACTTCATGAACTACCATTGGGATGAAACACAAGGTTTGGTGTGGGATTTTACCCTCATTCAAATCAAGTTCATCATGATCAAACCATGTATCCCTCTCCCCTGAATATCTATATCTCTTCTACTACCTAACATTATTTGAAATTTCATGATCACATTTATTCTCCACACACCGCACCATTTGGGTTCTCATTATCTTTCACCACTGAAGGGCCCCCCGAACGATAAGGATACATATCCTAAGGTATATCCTATCATTTTGGGACAAAATCATCAGAGGTTTTAGACAAAAAATAGATACTTGAACAAAATTGCGAATATGTTCAGTGATCGACTCTCATTTGTTGCTACCATTTCAGGTAAGACGATATAGATGTTGTGTTTAGGATCTGGTCAACCGCTATCCTTTGTCATTGTCAACACCCCATATGACTCAAAATAGAGTGTATTGGTTAATTCTGCACCGTTGTCTCTCTAAATCACATTATGCCTTGAGAAAGAGCATAATTCCAGTTGTTGGGCCCTTATTTGGTGGGGAGAGACTAGTCCTAATACATGTTTCCCACACCGAGAATTGCTCACGTGGGATTTGGATCTATGAAGGCAATGTCCGCATGAAAGGTCATATGGATACAGTTGGACAGAATTCCATGCCTTATGTCCTTCGACCCATTCGATCCCCTAGTCCATGTTCTAATTTAGGAATGTGTGTTGTGGTATAGACTCCCATTATCATTCATGTCAGGATATTTCTCCACGACACACATATCCTAATGAGACATCTCTCCCTTCATTTACCTTATGTCTCACGAGCATAGTCCCTATCATTTTTCGTGAGCCCCATTATTTGAGTTTCCATCACATTATATATTCAAAAGGGTCCCAGAGTGGTAAGGATGTTTGGACCAAGGGTCCTCCTACCATTACGGGATAATGTCCTCGAGTATTATGAGTGGAAAATTGATACAATTACCATGTCGCAATAATGGTCAATGGTCGATGCTCAATTTTTTTCCCCGAATTCTGGTCACACAGGGGTGGATACCGTGTTGCGAATCTGTTCAATAGTTTTCCTCTATCATCATTTCCACTTGGTGGACTTCCATAGGAAGGATGATTGACCCTCGATGTCCCCTGCATATGACATTAAACTAAGTATGTACTGTCAAAGATCTATGACCCTAAACTAAAATCAATCTGGTCCTCACTGTAAGATGTTAAACTAAATGTTGGCAGTGAAATGCTATCAGTGGACCAGCCTCAGGCCCCTTGGACTTCTTAGTCCCCTAGACCATGTTCTCACTTACGGTTGTATAGTGTGGTGCAGACTTTTATCCTCATTCCCATCGGGTTACTCGCCATTCTCTAAACATCCTTTGATGAGATACCTTGACCCTATCTTCATCCTCACCATCATGACGTTAAACTGTACAACACCCCCAGAACTACGTATGGGTTGATTCCCATTCTCATGGGATATGTAGGATTTACCGGGCATTTCTCCTTTGGGTCCGGCCCTATCTCTTAGAATCCTCCCTATCATTTTGGCCCTTTGGCCCACGTTCTTCCAGAGGAGGGGCATAAAGTGTGGTATGAGATTATGTCCTCATTCACGTCGGGTTTATAACAACCACACCACATACCTCTATCTCTTGAGTGGCCTTCAATCCCTTTCCATGCTATAATATCATTGACTAGACTGCCCTTAAGTCAGTTTCCTCGGCCCTCTTCATGATTCCCCAATTGGATCATGAGTACTCTGGTCTAGAACATGGACTGTGAGATTCTACATAGACATGCTTTCACCCATTTTTCAAGCTTCATGTTCCCCTTAATTTGAGATTCCATCATCGTTCACATCCAAAGAGACCCCAAAATAGCATGGATGTTGAGCCTATAGGATCTCCTACCATTACGGGCCAACATCCGCAAGTATTTTAGACAACAAATCAATACAAGTACCACATTTCCAATATGGTCAGTGGTCGATGCTCATTTATTTTTCCCATTTCGAGTCACATGATATGGATACTGTGTTTCAAACATGATCAGCAGTTATCCTCCATCATCACACCAACCCCTTCAATTTTTGAATACCTGATTCAATACAAATCCATAGTGGTAACAACCATTAATTTGAGGTAATTTTCTCTATCTCTATCCTAAATGGATAACTATAATGGGGACAAATGATCTTATTCCTCGATCAACAACATTGAACAAGGTATCCTAGTGGGAGAATATACTACTATATTACATTCCCAAGAGGTTAGAAAATTACATTGTCATAATCCTAGAGAAGCAATATCTATAACCTCTATCTCAAGTTGAGATCCGTATGAAGGAATATATACTTTAGTCTCTTGTGGTTAGAATAGATGATAAATATAATTCCCATTAGGTAGTTTTTCAACATCATTAGTTAATCTTTTACCAATACCAACTAAAGATAATGGGTTATTTAGTTCCTTTCATGTTGTCTCAACTGACGTGGACCATAAAAAATTTACCCCTTCCTCTTCATCCGAACATAACCAATCCCAGTTCATAATGCATCGCATACAAATACATACTTGACACCCTCCTCTATAAATATAGACATGTTAGTGCTCATCTATCCCTATCTGAACCCATGAAAATACTATTGGTACATATTGGTCAACATGATAGGATTATCCATTCTTTCCAATTCTATCATGGGTGATGATATCCTATAAAAGTTACATATGAATCATTGATAATATCCAACCAGCCCAAGGATACTCAACACCTCCATCACTCTCTTGGGTGGATATTAGTGTAACACCTCCTCAAACATCATGGAGTCCACTTCCAAACCATTCAATGAGATAATGTGTCTGAGAAGGTGAACCTCATGTATCTATAATAAAAACTCCAAAAACTTCCTATAAATCTAGTGTTATCAGAGTATGTCCAACACCATCCTCAATTGTCTTTCATGCTCCTCCTCAGACACAGAGTCTACTAAGATATCATTGAAGAATAATACCATGATCTAGTGTAAGTGAGGCTAATATATCTAGTTCATGAGTCTCATGTACAGTATTGGGGACTTCCACACACTAAAGAGAATCACCATGTACTCATAGTTATCATAATGACCTCTAACCTCCAGATTTTGTATACCATCATCCCATACATACAACTGGTGATAACCTGATATGTGGTCTATCATTGAGAACTATCACAATGATCATAACTATTAAAATAGTAGATCATTTATAAGTATTGGATATTAATTCTATACATTCACATAGTTCTATTTTCAGTAGTCCAAACATAACCTCATGCTCTCAGATACCTTCTTGGAAAATAACACTAGGGTTTCCTAGGTTGAAACATTAGGTCTAACAAATATCTTTATAATCAGGTCCACAAACATCACACTATTCTTGTGAATCACTATGGGATCGATTTGATATTAAAGTGATGATACCAGGTTCATCCCAATGTGTATATCAATGCCGAATCAATCACTTGGCATGAAGTTAAGTGTAGAACAACCTGTGGAATGACATCATCATACTTCATCACTACTATAGGGAACATAAAACTCATAAAATAAAGATGAGAGGGTTTGTTATATATTCCTCACCAACAAAATATTATTACCTAAGAGTGTACAATAGTGGAACATCCTTGGGCCGATCTCGAAGATGCCACTCACAACACACTGAATTTGTATTTTCACCATTTATAACCTAACTAATATAAAATTACTTATATACAAATATGGATGAGGTTTTGGTTCTAAAAATAAATAAAATAAAATATATATATATAATAAATTAAATACACAATGTAAATAAATAAGATAGACAGAAGATAGTGATGAATCGTTGTCGTTATTGGGAGATCGTAGTGATAAAATCATTGTTCTCTAAGAATATTTTTTATCAATACTCTACTCGAAGTTGGGATCAGCCCTATCACCCAAAACCATCCCATGAATTTTTATTATCTTACACTAACCCTCCGCATGAAAGATAATACTCACTCACATCATAACCAAAATGCTACTCCACTATGGATACAAAGTTATGATGATGGAGAGAAAAAGTTTAATATGGGAAGAAGAAATCCATAATAAGGAAAGTGGGGTAAACCATACACAAAAATCATTGTAGTACTATTGAAATTTCCAGAATTCAATAAATAGAAACATTTATGCACACTGAACACAAGGACCACCACTCCCCCTTCAAACAACAATTTGATTTATTTCTCCATTTGCATGGAGAATAAAATGATCATTATTGGGGAACCCAAAATAGAAAATGAATGGGAAGATAAATGCATATAAGAAGAATAAAAACTAATCTAAAATATAATCCAAATATAAAAAGCTATTAAATTTACCAAAATCGACCATGTTCCATTGAAAATGGCTATGTTATAAGAGGTAGAAGAGATGCCAATTTATAGAGAAAATTGGTGAGGAAATTTGGCTCTCAATCTATCCACCTGATTGATTCGCACTTTATCCTAATTAAATTGTAGAATCATGAAAACTATCCTTCATAATGGTAGTTCCATTTTTCCCATGTCAACCCCAAAATTTAAGATTCAATGGAGATGTGTGTAGAATGTTATTAATTTTTTAGTCCGAAACATTTAATCTGGTTAGTTGACTTTCCAGATTCCACTTTTCCAACATTCCACGCCATTATGATCTTTAATAAAGCTGAATACCGCATAGAATCTTCTATAATAGTTGATACCCATTTTCTTTTCTATATCCATGCTGAATTTATCATTCATTGGACCGGCTGACTTGGAGATATAATATAAATAGTAAAAGTTTCCATATTTGTACATAGTTTTCAAGGCTTGATTTGTGACTTATATTTGATCCTCTAAATTAATTATTTATCATTGAATCCCAAAAGATAAAATGGTCCCCATGATGTATTGAAACCTAAAAAAATTAATTTCCAAATTTCATTTAGTTTAGAAAATTATATGGAAAAATTACCGAATATAAACAAAATAATTAAATCCCAAAATTAGGCCATTTAGCAATTTTTCTCAATATTCATCTAAAAAAAATGTTACAATTTTCCATAAAATAACACTATATTAGGATTTAAAACATTGAATTACAGAATAATGTATGTGAAAATTTTTTCTTCTTCACTCCAACACACTTAACCCTTACACTCCCGTGCAATCATCATATATTCAAACAATAATCCACACAACAGTCAACCATGAGAAAACATCAATGATCATTTCTAAAGTAGATTTCATGTATCCTATATGAAAAAAAATTCAATCTCACATTTATTCCTCAAATGTAAATTTTTTTCACCCTCATAAATCCATCAGTGTCCCAATCACAACCTACCTCACATTGAATTTTATGTCACTCTTCACTCAAGAGAAATTAAATCTACAGTTATGCTCATACATGGAAATTGCCTGTATGACCATATTATTATGAGAATTATCATTTCTCTACAGCTTAAAACATTAAAATATTTTCAATCGTTAGGTATTTTCTAGATTAATTTTTTGGCTTAGGGTTGGTGACCAAATGATTGGAAGTTAAGGCCGAAAAGAGGAGGTTTTGACTCTTAAGTACAATGCATGAATATTTAAGTAAAAACACTGGATGAACCTCACTAAGATCCCCTTGAAAGTATGAAAGAAAACTCTAAAGATCCTTTTATGACATGTAACATGAGAAAATCAGTAATTACAATTAATTATATCATCCATATTCTCCCCCTTTTTTCTTATTTTTTAAGAGTCCAGAAATCCACTACATTATTTTCATTCTTTTTTTCTTAGAGAATACACTGAAAACTGAATAAAATGAATGGGTGAAAATAATTTCCATTATTTTAATGAGTAAAATGATTCATAAAAGGATGTAAAATAAAATATTCAACCTCACCTCCATTTTTTAATCAGTTTTTTCATTTTTTTCAGTTTTTTAAATTTTTTTTCATCAAGGAGAACTGAATGAATGAAATAAAACACAATGAAATATTGACTCAAGATCCATTATCTAATTAATCACAACCAAAAATATTTACCCAACCCTCCAACCACTAACAAGTGAAACACCTCACAAAAACATCCATGAAAAGCCCTTTTCCAAAACTCAAACTCGAAATATCAATGAAAAATTACCATGAGTGTGAGTAGGTAAGGAAGAATCGGGTTTTAATGTGGCTTAAAACTATAAGAAAATTTATGGAATCTAAGGTATAAAGAAGGATAGATGTAATTATGGTTCTCAAGAAAAAAAAATGTGTCTTTTCAAATAGATGACTAAATCATATCAAAAAAAATTCAATGAAATCCAATGCTTTGAATGAGAAAAATAAAAAATTCTCATTCTCACATGAAATCCATGTTTCCCTCATGAATGTGTGGTTATTGGGAAAAAATATTTCAAAGTGGTTCAGAATACCTCAAAAGACTAGAAAAATTATTAGGTTTAGTGTTTCACTATCATGGATTTCAAAATATTTTCAAACTCATAAAAATTCTTGAATATCTGATTCAAAGAGAATGTTTTCACAATAAAAATCATTTAAAATCCATTTTTTGGAAAAATCATTTCAATGTTCTTAAAATAAAATGTAGTGTGAAAATTGATCATTATTTTCATAAAAACTAAATAATCCTAAAAATATGAAAAAAAGAAGGAAAAGAACACCTGAACAACTAAGAAGTTTGATGCTCCCTGCACACTTATATTAAACAAACCCTCATTTTAGCATAATAGAAATAATTTCATGGGTAGAAAAAAAAGTTATGGAAATATATAACCTAACATTATTTTACAGTAGTAGCTTTGAGATAAGCTCATAGTTGCTATAAATTCCTCCTTGAAATCAATAAATACATAAATTTATAAGAAAAATAAATAAAAAGAAAGAGGTAGGGGAAAAAGGATTGATCATGGTTTTGAAGCCCATGGGGGTGATATGACATTACTATACATAATCAGGCAGTTGCAGTAGTCTAACCCCAATTAGATGGAGGATGTGATTTCATTGAGTTGAACCCACACATGTGTCTTTTATAAGTGTCCATAAGTAGACCGCAATAATATATAACCTTAAAGAATATAAGAAAATTCCCAAACACTATGAACTAATAAAGAGATAAATTAAGGTCTATTGTGGGATAGAAAAGAAGATAGGGGAAATCCCTGATGAAATTTGTGATTTTATCCTTAGTATGGTATGAAATTTGTTGAATAAGAGATAGTAGAACTACATTATTCTCTATCTCTTCTTCTTATATGACCACACCACCTGGGGGTTTCCTTCCTTAACATAGAAGGTCTTCTCCATTTGTTCTCTGCAAAAATATTTAGTAAGGGAAATGTATGGAAATAGTTCATTTTGAGTAAAATTAAAACATGAAAAATCAATAAATAAATTTTACCATTCATGTATGTCATCTTGGAAATTAATCTCTTCGGGAAAGACCATCGGAAACTCAATCTCAATAAGTATATCTTTTTTATTATCTTCCAAAGAAAGAGAGAGGTAGAATGGTTCTTGATCTCCCACATGTCCATCATCAAGAAAGTCTTATTCTTTAACCACATCTGGAAATGGTGTGGATATGTTTGATTATATTTCCTTCATAATTTCATCATTGTATGCCTCTTAAATTGAAAATGTGGAAAAACTAAGCTTTGATTCCACTTTTTCTTGAGCCTCTTTTTGACCTAACAATTTTTTCATGGAAGATGAAATAAATGTAATTTGATTCCTCAAATCATCTATCATTTTTTCATTCTCATCCAACTGACTCATCAGTAATACTTCTTTGATAAACTCACAAATATTTTTATCCTACAATTCATATGAAAAATTAACTTAAAATTCCATCATTGAACTATAAAAAAATATATGCAATGATGTTCAATTTTTTTGGTTTCTAAATTTTATATTTTTTTAGTTATTTTGAAAATTAGTGTGAGTAATTTCTTGGCCTCCCGAGAAATGGATCCAAATTAATGGGTGTGGTTTGTCATAGATCTCTCGCAAATAAATTATTATTACCTAATAGTGTATCATAGTGGCACAACTTAGGATTGATCTCAAAGAGGCCGCTCAAAGCTCACTGAATTTCTATTGTCAATGTTTATAACCTAAATAATATAAAACTACAATTAATTAGTGTTTTTTTTCATAGATCCTTCACCAATAAATTATTAATCCCTAATAGTGTACCATGGTGGCACAAACTAGGGTCGATCTCGAAGAGGCCAGTCACAACACACTGAATTCATATTGTCACTATTTATTAACTAACTAATATAAAAGTCATTATATATTAATATAAATTGGGGTTTGATTCTGAAAATACAAAAAAATAATATATATTAATAATATAATTAATGACACAATGTAATGAAATAAGACACAACGATGTTAGTGAAGAAATGTTTTCGTTCCTGGGAGATTGTGGTGATTAAATCATTGTTCTTTGAAAATATTTATTCTCAATACTATAATCAATTTGGAGATGAACCCTATAACTCAAAACCTTCCTGTGAATTGTTATTATCCTACAATAACCCTCCGTATTCATGATAATACTCACTCACATCATCTCTACATTGATACTCCACCCTGGATATAATATTATGATTACGGTGAGGAAACTTTTAAAATGAGAAGATGAAATCAATAACAATGAAATTTGGGTGAACCCTACACCAAAACAATTTTATTACTATCAATATTTCTAGAATAAAATAACGATAAAAATTTAATCACAATGAACACAAGGACCACCACTCCCCCCTCGAACAAAAATGAGAGTTAGTTCTCCATTTGCATGGATATGAGAACTATCATTGTGGGGGAACACAAAATAGAAAATAAAAGAGAAGATAAATGCACGGAAGAAGAATAATAACTAAGTTAAAATATAATTAAAATATAAAAAACTATTACAGATACCAAACTCCACAATGCCCTCATCAAAATGGCTATGTTGTAAGTGGTAGAAGATATGTCAATATATAGAAAAAATGGGTGAGAAAATTTGGCTCCTAATCTTTCCACCAGATTGATCTTAATTGTGTCCTAATTAAATGGACGAATCATGAAATGTGTTCTTAATATTGTTTTTCCATATGTTTTCCCTCATCATGACTAAAATTTTCAGATTCAGTGGAGTTGCGTGTAGAATGTTATTACTGTTTTTTTGAAACATTTAATCTAGTCAGTTGACTTTCCACATTCCACATTTCCAAAATTCCACTCCATTATGACCTTTAATAAAGCTTAATATTGGGTGGAATACTCTATAAAAGTTTCACTCCATTTTTTATATCTCCATGATAAATTTTAGCTTTATTGGACCGGCTCACATGGAGATATAATCTCAATAGTTAAAGATTCCAGATTTGTAAACAATTTTTGAGGCCTGATTAGTAAGCTATACTAGAGCCTCCAAATGAATGATTGAGCATTGACTACAGAAGGATTAAATGGTTCCCATGATGTATGGAAACCTAAAAAAATTCAATTTTAAAATTTCATTTAGTTTATAAAATGTTATGTCCAAATTAAAGAATATGAATAAAATAATTAAATCCCAAAATTATTCCATTTGGAAATAATGTTCAAAATTTATCTAAAAAGTAAAAATGTGACAATCTACCATAAAATAACACTATGGTGGGATTTAAAACATTGAATTACAGAATAAAATATGTGAAAATTTTTTCATTATCAAATACAATGCACTATGGGTTATAAAATTCATCTAAGGTGTAATCATACACACCCTCTTATGAATGAGTCCATCATGTGTATCCTAGGTTTCCATTTCACCCAAAATAGGAAATGTGGTCCTATATCTATAGACACACTGCATCATCCAGCTCAAATAAAATATCTTGGCATGATCTATGGATAAATAGTCATACCCAAGATAGTGTCATAAGGAATCAACCCATATAAAAATAGATCACAATAGAAACACTCACCACCAAGATCTGGGTCACACATTCAGAAAAAGTGTTTGATTTTTGAGTCATCTCTAGTTGGACTCTGAGAGATTAAGGCTCAAATCAATGGCTCTCCTGCAATAACTAAGTCACAAAACATATATGTTGAAATAAATTAATGACTAGAAAATGTAACTATCATCACTTCAGATAAGGTGTAAAACAAATTTACCATTCTTGTAAACATCCCTAAAGCCTTAGGGTCATAATACTCAACCAACTACAGTTTCCCCCTCCCTGGTAATCTATCTCTCAGGGCGTGGAATGGACCATGTGGGAGAGGTAGTAGAAACATGTCAAAGAATCTACAAGATACATAAATTCTACTCACTCCATTTATATGCCTAAAACCTTACATAATTGTCTGTTCTAGAAACTTCCTCTTTATTTATTTACTATCCATTGTATCCATATTAGGCACAAGGTGTACTGAACACAATCATGAAATATGTCTTCTACTGGAGTATGATTATCATCGTCTCTCTCAGTGGTAACTAAACACATCATGTGAGCCATGAGATTCCGAGCCTTTGTCCTGGCACCTCCTTATGAATTTCCCCGCACACCTAGGAACCTAATATTGAATTCACATTTATATTGTAGAAGACTCTACTCATCTGTGCCCATGGTTGGTAACCAGTATCTGTATTGGTTAATCCAAGAATCCCTAAACAACCAATGTTCATTATGGTTGCGTAGAAAATTTTCAAATTCATAGATGTATACAAATTTCTCATATGTCTCCACATAGTACCCTCTCAAAACTCTGATATCAAAATAACTGATCACATACCATATCCATAATGTACCTGGAGAGGTTATTGAACCTTGATGAACACTAATCCACTATCGTACATTTATTCTAGTGTTCAAGAAGCTACTAGATGAAAAAACCATCATCATAGATGGAGACTACTTATCTCTAAATAGGTTTTCAATATCTGTCAATTATAGTGTCCCGTGTCATCGTAATGGGTTATTAAACTCCACCATCATCCTAAAAATACATAGAAAAGTATTGTTTCCAGAACCGCCATGTAATCTACTAGTTTCCTAAAATGACATAAAACTCTTTTCACCACCTATTGAAAGTCCTCTTCCATCAGGGGGTCAAGATCACCTTAGAACCTAAGGGTTTTGTGTCATTGGAACTCATGATGTTTTCACAGCCTATACACCTCATCTACTTGTACTGAAGGAACCATTTTATTCTAAATGGGTGTTTTTATAAATGGTGAACCACATAGAGGTAACATATATATAACATGACCCTTTATTAATTTTTCATCTCTAAGTGAATCATCATCATGATCCTAATGTTGAATAATAGCTAAAATTTATTACGAAGGAATCCTAAAATTGTAAATATATAATAAGGATAATGAGTATATCTAGATAGATAGCTTAATAAAAACATGTAAAGGACAACCCATTCTTATATGATTTATGTGCCATTTTTTCTACAAACATTTTTTTCATGTAATGAGTCAAACGGAAGGTGATCAGAGTTCTGGTGTATTGATATGTTAGAAATTTCACCATCACTAGATTCCCTGGATTAAAATACAAACTCAAAAAATATAACATTTTCCCCAAACAAATCTCATAGACTCTAGTCTAGAGGTATAATTGACTGCCTCTAATACCACTTTTCATGGCCCTCAGTAATTGGTCTCAGTATGGGACTCCCCATACCCACCTCCATTAGGCCAGAGGCTGGTGACTAGCATCGAGTAGGCATATAAATAACATGGGATGATTTATCCAAATGTACATGTATACATGCACACATCTCTAAATCCAAAAAAAAATTAAATATAAAACAACTGATAAACCATGATTTAATACATCTATATCCTACAACTAGACTATAATAAAATGTAATTTATAGTAAATAGGTCCAAATTAACCCCACCACAAAGAGTCTAAAAAAAGTCTAATATTAAATTATAGATGAGGACTATGATCATGATTACCACAGGAACACACCTTAGTCTGTTTGACCCTCTTAGAACCACCTAGTACTTTTCCCACTAGGACTCTATCTAAATGTTGGTCATCTATAAAAGACACGACACATGTAGAAAAATATTATTCATGATTGAGTATAACAATAGCAATTAAGAAAACCCAAAATCACTAATAGATTAAAATAAGAATAAAAATCAGCTCTACCTAGGTATACTTATATAGCACATGTAACATGAGTATTCATATATACTCAATAAAGACACAATCTCAACGTGAATGCACAAATACAATTCATGATAAGGACTAGTGATTAAAGGTTCCACATATCACACGTCTGGGAGAACACACTCCATGAGTCGGATGTCACTGATAATGTCTGTTCGAGAGGTCATGCTCATTAAGTCTCATCATATGAATTATATGTTCTATGTTTGAAGGGAACGATACACACATGACGAACACACCCAACGCCATGGTGCATACCAACAATGTAATCCAAAATAACTCACTAATTACAAGATCAACACCCATGTAGTGTTGGTCACAATGATACTGCAACCTCCACCAAGGATAAAAAGATGATAGAGGACCTCACATCAAGCCTCATAGAAAGATTGAAAAAACTATATCCAAAAGTATAGCTTAAAGAGTCTCTATCTTATATGTAGTATGTGATTCCATACTAACCTGTAGGGAATAGATATAGGGATCTCACCCTAACAGAACATTTCCATGATACATAAGAAAATGTCAATAATCCATCTTGAAGGAAGTACACAACATGTACCACTAGTACATGGAATGTACCATTAATATCAGATCCTACCCATGTAAACCGCTCATGTTCATGACTGTTTCAATGTATATAAAGTTCACATGCATGTTTCCATCTGATCGTGTCACAATACATGCCAATACCGATGAACACCTGACCTGGATATGTTCTTGAAATGACCCAGAATTATATTAATTAAAATTTCCATTCTTATAATTATTTCATATAGTATAAAATCACAAAAAATCACTTAAATAACCCATTACAAACATTATAAATGATTAATGAATGAAATAATAGGTATTTCTGTAAATTAAGAAACCTATACTGATGGAATATTGATATGATCTTTTAAATAGTAATATGACACTTATGAATAGTAATACAACCAATAGAATAGTAACCTCACCTAAGAAATTTTAAATAATATTTTGGCATCTTATATTTGAAAAATTATATATTTATATCATGGAATAAGTAAATAAATGATTTAAAAATGAAAAATTATGTGTTGATATTTTTTTGAAACATAAATGTTTATTTAAAAATTTATAATTAATATAACGATCTAAAATAAAATTCATTTTAAAAAAATAGATTCATAAATTATTATTTTTATATTTTGATTATAATATAATTTTGTGACACTTAAATTAGTTTTTCAAAGTGTTATAAAATAATTTATTATTTAATAATTTTTATTTTTCAAATAAATAATGATTTAATATAAAAAAAATTTATCATATTAAGAAAACTATTTTTAATAAATGGGATCCATTTTCTCATTCGACCCTCTAGAAAATTGTACAAGTGAATTTTTGGGATTTTTTCTAAATTTTTTTAATTTTTTCAGTGAATAATGAAATACGACAATTTACAGTAAAAGATAAATACATAAATGTTTGAGTAATGGATGATGTATAGATGATGTAAACACATATGGTTTAAAATTAAATTTACTAATTACTATAATTAGTCATAATAATCCACACTTTTTAATGTCTTGATCAAAAATAAAAAAAATTAATAAAATAATAAAAAACACTCGTCTCTTCCACTACAAATACCACCCCTCGCCACCTCTTCACCTAAAAGCATTTAAGCCTTGTAGATTGTCCAATTTCCCCCCAATACTTTTCCCAATCCTCTTCCCCAAATCCAGTTGTTTTTTTCCAACAAAATACCAAATAAAATTTTTCTAATGAGGTTCTCAAGGAAATGAATTCACGACATAAAATCCTATTTTCATTCTTTATTTTCATTTAGCTTTTTTATTTCAATTTATAATTCTATCCTCACATAATCCTTATAAACATTCATGAAAACTACATAATCCTATATATATATATATTGGGATGTTATTATGTAAATGAAAAATCCACTATCAACCTTCTTATCCTATTCCTTTTATTCTAAAAATGAAAATATCGTCCGTGATATGTTGATTTATCACCTTAGAAGAGGAAAAGTTTCCATTTTACTTTAATCCCTTAATAGAAGAACCCAAAACAATTATAATGTTTGGTAAAGATTTTAAAATTTATTTTATAAACCCTTTTCTATTATGAAACTAAATTTTTTTATCAAAAATAAATAGTGTAATAAAAACTAGTTTGTGATGATCGAATAACTGCCAAAAAAATCTAAATTGATATCTTTAATGTTTAATCTAATGATTCATACTCATACCAAATAACCAAATGAATCATATATGCATTTTATATTATATATTTATATTAATAACTTATATATTCAATTCTGTCTATCTATTTCCCATTTACCTAATATTTTATACATTTATACAAGTGATTTGATCATGAAAACCATGAAAATGAACACTCCGAAACAATGTAAATATATATTATAACTAATGAAAAATGACATAAATGAACTAAATAAAATTATAATAAATCAATAACATGTATTAAAGGATCTAAATTAATTAATTAATAGATATTAATTCATTATCTAGGATATTAAAATCATGTTCAGAACACTCTAGATCATAAGGTGACGGATTCTTTTGGAACATCTACTTTCCCATCAGGTTGTGCTTTATCTTTCTATAACAAATTGTAAAAATTATTTATATATATAATTATTCTAAATTCTGTTTATGTGTCCCAAAATCTTGTATCCCAGTAATCAAATCCATCACTAATGGGTAAATACATGTTTTAAAAAGTATTAATTCTAAAATCAACCCGATTATTAGGCCTGGTAAAAGGGAACATCCCAATTTCTTACCCATTTTTAAGTGCATAAAAAATCCATTTTAGGCCACCATTATTTTCCTAAAATAACTAATCTCAATATAATAACTATTTATGTTAAATTAATATTTTATTTAAACAAATATTTATTTTCTTCTTTAAATTGTCATTAATATTTTCCTTAAACTCCACCAAAATATTTCATTTCTAATGTCTATTAAGCAATCATTTTACATGTTTTAACATACGTTTGACATTATTTATCATGATATGTTACTATTTTACACAATTATTGTCTATGTGTTATTTAAATCAATTCATTCATGGTCAAAATTATGATATTACTTTTTTGTGCAATATGAAATGATTATTATTCCCAATTCATTCCATGGGTAACCCTAAGATTTATTATTCATGTGGAACACATATGCATGTACATTTTAGATGGACGTACCCTAATAGAACTCCAATACATTGGGTAGTATTTATTCTCATGAGACGTCATGTTGGTAGAGGGAGTGACCCGAATTCTTTTATGGGACTTTTTCCATCATGTGCAATGGTCTTGGTAGTTATCATTAACCCATTCACATGTCATTTTTTGTGTTGTTACGAAATTCCTATGATACCATGATTACATGTCCCCATTTTCTACATGTTTTTCTTACATATGTTTCTACATGTTTCATTTCTTTTATATGTCATCATGTTATGCCATTTAACCTATGTAGTTTTCATTATTCCTATGTTTAAACTCTTACTGGGATTTTTATCTCATCATTTTTGTTCATGTAATCCCTATGTTATCCTTTACAAGGGTAGGATCTCTGGGGATGTTTGGTTCTATTTATGGATGAATGAAATAAATATGTTTTATTCTATTTCTGTGTTTTTAGTTATATGTACCAAATCATCCATATAAACGAGAAGTTATAATCCCAAACTTATAATTTGGTGGTTAATTATGATTATAATATTGTAGTAATATGTGTGAAAGGCCAGGGTTTCTATAGGTGTTATTATAGGCTAGTATAGTTTTTAAGAGATTAGGACTAGAGCACCTTATTAACAACCCTTGGGAAAATTATATCACCATTAAAAATATAGATTTAAACATAGGGTATCACAAGTTAAGATATACTTTTCAATTACAATTTTGTCTACATATATTCAATGTTTTATTTTTATATTCTTATTATTTATGTGTTTTGACACAATAATTGTTATTTATTTACATAGATAATTTATGGAAATTGGATAAGTAATTCTAACAATAAATGTGATTTTCAATGTGATTATATACCTAATGATATGTCAAATATGATTGGAAAAGGTACTAAAAACATTATGAAAGTAATTTCTCAGCATTGTATTGTTATGATTAATAAATTGAATCATATAGAAATCCCTCCATCTCCTAATAGAGAGAAATTAGTGGTCAAATACTTCATGTGTAAAAGGCCTCTTATATTTAGTGGATCTCTTGATCCCCTCATCGTAGAACAGTTGATTACTTCCATTGATAAGATATTATTTATCCTCTATTTATTTAAATAATATAAAGTCATGATTGAGGTATATAATTTTGATTGGGAAGCTGATCAGTGGTGGACACTGATCAGGAAAAAAAATTAAGAGGTGGAATTCGATTCCATGGAATAGGAATATTTCAAAAAATTATTTTTCAATAAATACTTTTCCAAAACCCTCCATCTCAAGATGGAAGGAAATTTCCTCAACAAAAGAAAATGTAAGACTTGTTTATTGCGTCACATGAAGCAAAGCTGATAAGATATTCATGATATACCTCTATATTTTTCATGAACACCAAAATCAAGGTGGATGTATTCTTTAGCGGACTAACATTGAATATCTGAAAATAATTAAATATTTGAGACAATGAAAACTATGATGATATTTTCTGTTATTCCCTTACGATTGAAATAGAGATTGGATACTCTCAATGGTCTACTCATCCAGGTGAAAAAGAGGAAAATGGATTTAAATATGGATGGATCAACAGATAAATACCATGATGGATAGAAGAACCAACATCCCACATGTCAAAAGTGTGGGAATAAGAATCAATGAAACTACATAAAGGGAACTAAGATGTTCTTAAAATGTGGAATATAGAGGAATATGGATAATAGACACTAAAGGGATGTGAGTAATCCCACTAATGTGAAAGAATAAAGAAAGGTTTAGATCATCACTCATATTGTATTGTGGTGTATCAACTGCAAGGAATAAGGGATTTATGCCGACCATTTCTCTATACCAAGGGTTTATGGAGGCATTCAACAATAAAAACATGAAGGTAATAAGGAATGGAATATTCTTTCACTACTACTAAGGTGGAAATCATAATTGATATAGTGATATTTATGATGGTTATTCATTCATGAATTCATAAAATACTATATTATTTTTCTTCTTTTATTTTTTATATCTTTCATGTTTTATAGAACTATTCAAATACCACCTCGAAATATGGAGTTTGGGTTATCTTTGATAGAGAAAAGGGGTAATTAATTACATCCAAAGTATATAAATTTTCCCTAGTTAATGTTTGTGGACTGAACCTCCTAGAATTTCTTAACATAATTTCTTTGGTGGAGTTGGATTCTATATTGGGAATGTATCAACGTTCTTTGTACAATCCCAAAAAGAACCATTGGGAAAGGGATATCACTATTCACATCCTTAGGTATCATCCAATTATGTAAAAGTGTAAGGAGGAGAATGAATCTCCAAAAAACAATTTCTCAATTGTGTATGTTATTTCCATATTTAATGAATATCTAGCTCAAAAAATTGAAAAAATGACAAGATCATGATCGAAAAAATTTATGTTGGAAGGGACTACACTGATGTGTTCCCCAAAGAGTTTATTAGTCTGACTCCTCCCCAAGAAGCTGATATCTCAATTAAACATATTTCTAAATCATTAACTATATCAAAACCACCTTTTATAATGGACACCCTTGAGTTGTATGAACTAAATAAGATGTTATAGGAGAATATGTACAGGATTTTAATATACCTGATTGCTTTACCATGGGTTATACTTGTCCTCTTAGTGAAAAATAATGATGGATCAATGCTTCTATGAATTGATTATTGTTATATCAAAAAAATAATTATAAAGAACATGTATCCCCTACCACGAATAGATGAATTATTCGATCATCTTTGTGGGGCCATTTGTTTCTCTAAGATGGACCTTCGATCAAGATAGAGAAAATTAAAGGTAAGTAAGGAAGATATTAAGAATGCTAACTCTTGAATAGGGTATGGAAACTACGAGTTCATATTTATTCCCTTTTTATTCTCTAATACTCTAGTAATTTTATTATTTTTAAGGAATAGGGTCTTTATAGATTACCATGAAATTTTTTAGGTTTCCTTTAATGATGATATTCTGATATACTCCATGATCAAGGAGGAACATGATGTGTGTAACGCCCTGACCCCAGTTACCCAGAGTTGGTGCATTATTACATAACATTGGTATGATCACAATAATAATCAAATCTCGAAAGACCGATTGGTTTAGTAGTCTTGGAAACACTAGATATATTCATAAGTCTTACATTACATCATAAAATGAAAAACTACTACAAAAACATATTGTCTCCATAATCCACACTCATATCCCCACTTAATATCCCTGTAGGTCATTCATAATTTACTTCTTCACTTCCTAGAAAAAATTAAACATAGAAAAGGGGTGAGCTCAAATGCCCAGTAAGGATAACAATATAGCGGAAACTTTCATAAATAAGAATAAACATTTAAGGCAATGTATAACTAAAACAAAAGCCTTTCAAACATGAACTTTCAACATGGTATGGCATAAATAAAATGAAATAATGCCATTTACTTATTCACATGGATATTCTACTAATCGAATAATCACATGTGAAAATCAATAACCACTTTCATAATGTTGGAATGCATAATGCTGAACTTTAATTTCTTTGTCAATGCCTCGTCCCAAGACCTTGGGGCTAACTGTAACCGGAACCCAACCCGGAGGGCCTCTAATAACCTGACACCAACCCGAAGTGCCTCTAATAACCGGACACCAACCCGGAGTTCCTCTAATAACCGGAGACCAAACCGGAGTTCCTCTAATAACCGGAAACCAAACCGGAGGGCTTACTTTTACCGGTCCCCAACCCGGAACATACTTGTCTAACACATTCATCTGAATGAAAGGTTGAAATATAACATAAACATTCGGATTTCAAATAACTTATGAAATGTCAATACTCTAAACAAAAACCATGAGTGACATAAGAATAACTTATCCACAGTCAAAAATATCACAAATCCTTCAATAAAATATGGATGTTTGGTATCATAATAAATCAATTTCAAATAAGCTTATAATCCATCAAAGGATGTTGACATAGATGAAATAAAGACTATTTTAGAAAAATATCTCTTTCTATTTTGAAATCATTTAAGAGTATTATATTTATGAAATAAAAAAAAATTTAAAACTATTCTTATTATCTTGTAAGGGAAGCTTCGACGGTTTTATAACGGCTGAAAATAGCCACACCCGCCGTATAAGTTAAAAAAACATTCTTACCTTAATTTTATCGAAAAGGTTAAAAAGAACCTTGTTTGGAAAACGACAAAAATATTCCTTTATAAACCTCTTATAAAAAGTAAAACAAGGGTATAAATGACTTTAACCCATATTCTAGTAAATAGTAAAAATGTTTTGAAATTCAATTTTAAGAAACATGGATGTGGATGATAAAGAGATCCAAGTAGATTATTATATATAAACAACCTCGGATAATGAAGATATTGTGAAATAACTGTTGTACCTCTCGTTCCCCTCATTGTTTGATTTTCATGATCACAATCACCATATTATTTGTCTAATATTGTTTGAAGTGTTTTTGTTTTATAGGCAAAAGATTTCCAAGGAAATGGGCCATGAAGCACATCAAGTGGACTGAAATTCAGTCCACCGGCCAACCGGTGTGATAGCACCGGCCAGCCGGTGGACCTGGCAGAGGAATTGCCCACTGCCAGGTTCCACCGGTCAGCCGGTGGCTCTGTCACCGGCCAGCCGGTGGCATCCTGGATCAACAGTGAGACCTACTGTCTCACCACCGGCCAGCCGGTGGCCTTCTCACCGGCCAGCCGGTGGCTCCTGGGCAGAAGCACTCTCTACATTCCAAGGCACCGGCCAGCCAGTGGAGCTGTACCGGCCAGCCGGTAGCCCAGTCAAACTAGCAGTTGGCTTTGACCAGTCAACTCCCATTTGGCCTCCAACGGCTCTTTAAGCCTCTCCAACGGCTCCGAAGACTCCCCAAGGGTTCCATTCCTATAAATAAAGTCCAAGGAAGCCCCGGACACCACCCGGATCATATACAAAGCCGCGTATATATTTTGTATCAATTGGCCAACCTCCGGAGACTTCCTTCAAAGGAACCTCAAGTGCTCCAACAACTTCCACATCCAAGGAGCTCCACCAAAGAAGCTTGGAAGCGGCCTTCAACATCTCCAATCATTCAAAGGCGCCCAAGGATTCTTCTCATAAACGGTTTTTATTGTATATTTTATTTTGAGCTTAAAATTGGTTTTGTGCCTACAAACCCCAAACTTTTCTCATCCCCTCTTTCTTTTGGGTTTCACATCACCACTAAGGTGTGAAAAGGTTGTCAAGCTTTCCTTTAAATAGCTTGAGACATAGGTGAGCTATCCTTCACCTGTAAGAAGGATAGTGGGTTCTTGCTAAACCATTAAAAGCAAGTGGGTTCTTGCTTAACCACCAAAAGCAAGCTGTAATAGGTTATTGTGCTACCTCAAAGCCTAGTGGGTTTCTTGCTAAAACCATTGAAAAGCAAGCAGTATGAATCTCTCAACGGTTGAGTTGGGAGCGGAGACGTAGGCCGGGTTTTGGCCGAACTCCGTTAACAATTTCTTGTGTGATTGCCTCATTTATTTCCGCTGCATTCTTTTACTTTGATTTTAATTTGTTAATCTTTTTTTAAAAGGCAATTCACCCCCCCCCCCCCTCTTGCCATCACTCCCTTGCTTCTTCCGACCAACAATAACACTTACCTTGTTCTTTTCCTTGGTTGGGGTAGGTTAACCTCCTGTATAATGGTGAAATATTTTTTATTAAATTATACAAGAATCATATACATTAGTATGATATCATATATGATATTTTAATATTGATTTGATAATAATATCTTACTATTATCATTGTTTCGGGTGTTAACTTACTTGTTTTCTTTTATATGTTTTGTTACGTAAGACATGTTTTTAAAGGATAGGTTGTATATTATTCATATCCAGAATGATATAAAGTCCTTAAACATAATTTTTAAATCATCAAATGATAATTATACTTGAATGGATACGATGGAGAATGAATGTCATCGCGTTCGTGGAGACGGTAGTCCGTACGTACGCACGAGCGACAATATCATTATTTTGATATTAAAATAATATATAAATGGATGGTATATCATATATACAGAATTATTAACATGTTATATTTATTATTTACCTGAGTTAAACATCATTATTATACCCATCCAAATAATATTATATTGAATAACAATTACACCACGACGTAGAGACGGTAATCCGTACGTACGCACGTATGGTGACATGTTATTCAAAGGGTCGATAGAATACTGAATATGGTTGTACTATATTTATAATAACATCACAATATATGTGAGATACCGGAGTTATTATTTTAGAATGGTAAGAACAAAGAAAAAAGAAGCGGAAGAAGAAAGGAACTTGAAAAGGGGTGGTGAAAACATTACCACTTCTTCGGGTTCTTCCTTTTGATTTGATCAAAAGGGATCTTTAGGTTGGCTTTATGATCAAACTAAGTCCCCTAGGTTGTATTCAGAGAAGTTGGGAGAGTATTTGGGAAGATTTTGGCCGAACCAAATGTCTTTTAAGGTGTGAAGAAATGAGAAGGAGGAGTTCCCTTTTATAAGAGGGGTGAGGGGCACCTTTGGAAAAGCTAGAAATATTAATTTATAATAAATTAATATTCGGTTTCTAATGGCTCCAAAGTTTATTATTCAAAGGTTAAGGTGGGGATAGGTCTAAAACCACTCAACCAATAGAATTTAGACAGGTTTGGGTACTTATATTAACCTTATCTTTAAGTATTAACACTAAGTTAATTAGTTTCACTTTTACAATGTCTCTTTGTATTTTTATATAATATGGTTAATAAACTTACAAAATACATTAAAGAGACCCCCAAGTGGTTCATTAATGATGAACCTATCATTATATAAGTATCGTTGCCAAACCTTAGATTTTTTATTAATTTAATATCAATTAATAATATAATATTTGTTTTAAGAACTCTTTTATGTCAATTTTGACACTATTCAATAGTTGATTTTTGTGAAACTCATAACAGATTGATTACTTCGAAAAACGTCAATTAAATCAATACTAATATATAATATTATCCTAGAAAATTAGTTTAATTCATTAAAAGTTTCATATTATATTTATTTGGGTATTTATAATATCAATTATTTTAATTTTTCACTATTATAGTAATTTCTGCATCATCATTGTGTCATAAATAAAATAAATTATTTAATGTCTAAAAATTATAAATAAAATATCATTATGTAGGAAATCTTTTTATATTTCTAATGAATATTTATAATCTAAAATCCAACATATATAACCCTATGTAACAATTGTTTTTCTAAAAGATATATGCTTGTGTCATTTTTGTATTCATTTTAACTTAATTAAAATAAAGTGTCATTATCACTTACAAGTGGATCCATGGGGTCCAAAAATCGACCCAAAGATATCCATGGTCGACCATTTATCAACCAATAGGGTTAAGACATGTTTTAGGGTAATTTAGTATTATTATAATATTATTTTTAACCCTCATTTACCGGATTTACCCTTAACCATGGTAAATAAAATATTTACCGCAGTAATTATTCAAAATGTCTAAAAATAAAAGTTACCTATTTACACAATTTCAACATCCTGATTCCAAATATGGAATCCATTTTCCTAAATTCAAAACACAGAAGTGGCAGAAATTAATTTAAAATTATTTCCCGCTGTCAAAACAAAAAGCGTGTTTTTAAGAGATAATAAATATCAAAAGATTGACACTTGTTTATGTTCGGTTTAATTGTAAAATTATGTCCAATGACCAAAATTATATTAAATGGTAAAAATATATTCTAAATATACTTTAAAACTACTAAAATTCGAAATTTATCACTATTATTTATTTTGATTAAAAAAGTTGTTTTTAATTAAAATTTTGTAATTTTCACTATTCATCAAAATATGAAAGTTATCCGAAAAGTACCAAAATTTCACCTTAGGCTAAATTAGATATTCCAAATCCAAAATTGAAGTCCATTTTGAAATATAAAATAAATATAATTTAAAAAATTAGGTATTGCTATTCATAACGGCTAGTTTGATTGGTTGTGGTGTGTGTTAAAACTCAAGGTTGCGTACAACACACGCTACTGTATTATTCAAAGAAAGCGTACCGTGGAAGCTTGGGATGATTCATATTAAATTGTTGATCTCCCCATTTAGTCAAAAAGATTAAAATATTGTATTTAAAAAGGGTTCACTATTAAAAGTTTATAAAAGTGAAATACTGAAAATGAATTTGTTCTTGCATTATGTCTAAGATACTCATAATATGGAAAAATTAAAAGGATTATATAAAGTTTAAAATTTAGTTAATACTATTAATATCCTCTTTTGAATGGATTTTTGGTAAGTCATGGTGCAATTGAACTCGGTGTCGCGTGTAGTGCAAGTTATTGAATTATTTTGAAGAAATAACACATTATGAATTCTTGGGGTGTTACATTCTCCCCTCCTTCAATAAATTGCGTCCTCGCAATTTGAAATTGTTCTTAGAAAATAAAAGGTTTAAAGTAGAAAATATATTTGTGGGAAAACCCACATCGGAAATTGGGTTACTAAAATTTAGTCTTAATATGAGGAAAAGAGAAATCAAAGGGTCACCACCAAATTATGATCTCGATTAGGAGAACATTGGGGGCAATTAGAGACATATAATTAGAGGAAAAACGTAAATATTTATAGGTAGTGATTGAGGTCATCAATCACAAACAAGTGTAAAATTGAGGTCCTTAAATTCATCAATCTATGATGATTTGAAATACCATCGGTTCAACAAAACATAGGGTATTAGGATAACACATTTTTGACGTTTCAAAATATCTTAGTTGAAATCCCACATCGAAAAATGAATTAATGGGGCCTCTATTTAAAATAAAGAGTCGAAAGTATGAAGATTACCGAAAATAACACATACTAGGGTTCCATGTAGGAAAATATGGATATGGAAGAAAAATATAACCATCAATTATCTGATGGAGAGAGGTAGAGAACATGGCTATGAAAAGGCCAACAATCCCAAAGCCATAAATTAGTGATGATTTATGGTACCATCTAGGAAAACATTTTTGTTCTAAGTTGCTTTTCTTAATATTGAGGAATTTATTTATGAGATTGGCTAAGATCATAAGGAGATATACTTACTTTATAATTAGAGTTTTATCCATTAATAAATTTCTACCACAAACTCATCTTTCACTGTAAAAGATAATAGAATGTAAAAAATTCTATTTACACTATTCGTATAGGGTTCCAAAATAAATGAATTTATAATTCATCTAAAAGATCTTTTAATAAAAACTATATTATTTAATCCAGGACATCTCGTGGGCCAGTGGTAGGTGATACACCCTTGTCGCCCTTCGGTTGCGGGTTCAAGTCTCGCAGCCTTGCCGGACGCGACGGGTTGCCGCCCGACCTCCGGGTTGTCCTTTTATGGAAATCCAAAATAATCCAAACTAGAACTATCCAAAATACTTCTTTCCAAACTCACATTCCAACATTTATAAGGAAGGTAAACATAATATAGATCCTTTTAACCCCGTAATAGCATATGAATACCTTCATCATGTATTACCATATTCCTTATTGATTACATTCATGCTCCCTTATTCCATATAGAATGCTGGATATAATTCATTAATCCAAAAATGTTTTAAACCCCAACAATGATGGAATATACAAATCATTAATCAGTTCAAAGGTAGTCAAGAATATCCAATATAATTTATCCAAAACAATCACACATTATTTCAAAATCACTACCTCAGTATCAGAGCTATATTATGAGTTATCATTCTCTCAACCATATATTTTCCAAAAATTTATCCTGCTATTGAGTAACTTTTCTTTGTTCCACACAATCTCAAGTCCTTAATGAAATAGTACTGAAGTACAATCCTTATATACTCCATAATTATTATAACAAGTACATTGTTGATACAACACTCAATTGACATAATCAACATAAGAACTCTAATCATTACTCTTCATCTGTGGTAGTATCATAACTTGATTATTATCCTATAACATCATTTGTGGTATAGTCTGATGACTGGGACATAGGTTCGCGTAGTGTCCAAACTCCTTGAAAATGAAGCATTGTACATTTGAAACCATTTTCTTACCCTTTCAGTCACGTACTTTGTGCCCTTTTCCTCCACACTTATAACAAACTCCCATTCCTTTCAGGCAAGTTCCAGGGTGTTTCTTTCCATAGTTACCACATATGGGAAAATTCTTCTTTTCCCTCTTCCCATTATCCATCTTTCTCTCTTCCATCCTTTTCTTCTCTTGCTTCTCTTTAAAGACATAGGACTTAGTAAACTCTTTACATATCTTCTCAACACATGATATTATTTCTTCATATGATGATAATACATGGGAAACTATTTCTCTTATAAATTCTAGCTTAAGACCATGAAAGATATGATCCTTCCTTCTCTTTGGATCATGTGCATTTCTGGAGTTCTCATTCCTTCTACTAGGCGCCATTTCTAAACAATGGCATACACTAGATCAGTTTATGAATCAAAATACATAATCCCATACTTATAAAGCACTTAACATAAATTGAACTACTTAAGGATATAATCCATAATCATAAGAATGTTTTCTTTGAGGAAGTATATACTCATAATCCCTTAAAAATGATTTGTAAAGAAAATGAGAGTTATCCTAAGCATATCCCCCGGGAGTGTCGTAACCAAGAGTGCAACAAGGCCCATTGTCGTGCACCAGTTCCCGTTCAAGTCTAGCTCAAAGTGGTGTTTTCAGGTTTTACCCCTAGGTACATCTGTGCCAGATCCACCTCTACCTGCTCGTATCCAGACAGGGATGTATTGCTCAGAAAACTCACAAAATCTCTACAATACCAAAATTCTAGGAAGTCCTTCTATACTAATCCTCAGAGTTCATATTAGGTCTACGTGCTCTAATGAGAGTTTATCTAAATCTAGTTTCCAAGGTTTTTACTAAACTTCCTCTGATACCAACTGTAACGCCCCGACCCCAGTTACCCAGAGTCGGTACATTATTACATAACATTGGTATGATCAAAAGAAAGATCAAATCTCGAAAGACCAATTGGTATAGTAGTCTTGGAAACACTAGATATATTCATAAGTCTTACATTACATCATAAAATGAAAAACTACTACAAAAACATATTGTCTCCATAATCCACACTCATATCCCCACATAATATCCCTGTAGGTAATTCATAATTTACTTCTTCACTTCCTGGAAAAAATTAAACATAGAAAAGGGGTGAGCTCAAATGACCAGTAAGGATAACAATATAGCGGAAACTTTCATAAATAAGAATAAACATTTAAGGAAATGTATAATTAAAACAAAATCCTTTCAAACATGAACTTTCAACATGGTATGGCATAAATAAAATGAAATAATGCCATTTACTTATTCACATGGATATTCTACTAATCGAATAATCACATGAAAAAATCAATAACCACTTTCATAATGTTGGAATGCATAATGCTGAACTTTAATTTCTTTGTCAAGGCCTCGTCCCAAGACCTTGGGGCTAACTGTAACCGGAACCCAACCCAGAGTGCCTCTAATAACCGGACACCAACCCGGAGTGCCTCTAATAACCGGACACCAAACCGGAGTTCCTCTATTAACCGGAGACCAAACAGGAGTTCCTCTAATAACCGAAGACCAAACCGGAGGGCTTACTTTTACCGGTCCCCAACCCGGAACATACTTGTCTAACACATTCATCTGAATGAAAGGTTGAAATATAACATAAACATTCGGATTGCAAATAACTTATGAAATGTCAATACTCTAAACAAAAACCATGAGTGACATAAGAATAACTTATCCACAGTCAAAAATATCACAAATCCTTCAATCAAATATGGATGTTTTGTATCATAATAAATCAACTTCAAATAAGCTTATAATCCATCAAAGGATGTTGACATAGATGAAATAAAGTCTATTTTAGAAAAATATCTCTTTCTATTTTGAAATAATTTAAGAGTATTATATTCATGAAATAAAACAATTTTTTTTAAAATATTCTAATTTTCTTGTATGGGAAGCTTCGACTGTTTTATAACGGCTGAAAATAGCCACACCCGCCGTATAAGTTAAAAAAACATTCTTACCTTAATTTTATCGAAAAGGTTAAAAAGAACCTTGTTTGGAAAACGACAGAAAGATTCCTTTATAAACCTCTTTTAAAAAGTAAAACAAGGGTATAAATGACTTTAACCCATATTCTAGTAAATAGTAAAAATGTTTTGAAATTCACTTTTATGAAAAATGGATGTGGATGATAAAGAGATCCCAGTAGATTATTACATATAAACAACCTCGGATAATGAAGAGATTGTGAAATAACCCTTACCTTGTACTTTTCCTTGGTTGGGGTATTTAAACCTCCTGTATAATGGTGAAATAATTTTTATTAAATTATACAAGAATCATATACATTAATATGATATCATATATGATCTTTTAATATTGATTTGATAATAATATCTTAATATTATCATTGTTTCGGGTGTTAACTTACTTGTTTTCTTTTATATGTTTTGTTACGTAAGACATGTTTGTAAAGGATAGGTTGTATATTATTCATATGCATAATGATATCAAGTCCTTAAACATCATTTTTAAATCATCAAATGATAATTATACTTGAATGGATACGATGGAGAATGAATCTCATCGCGTTCGTGGAGACGGTAGTCCGTACGTACGCACGAGCGACAATATCATTATTTTGATATTAGAATAATATATAAATGGATGGTATATCATATATACAGAATTATTAACATGTTATATTTATTATTTACCTGAGTTAAACATCATTATTATACCCATCTAAATAATATTATATTGAATAACAATTACACCACGACGTAGAGACGGTAAGCCGTACATACGCACGTATGGTGACATGTTATTCAAAGGGTGGATAGAATACTGAATATAGTTGTACCATATTTATAATAACATCACAGTATATGTGAGATACTGGAGTTATTATTTTATAATGGTAATAACAAAGAAAGAAGAAGCGGAAGAAGAAAGGAACTTGAAAAGGGGTGGTGAACACATTACCTCTTCTTCGGGTTCTTTCTTTTGATTTGATCAAAAGGGCTCCATAGGTTGGCTTTATGATCAAACTAAGGCCCCTAGGTTGTAGTGAGAGAAGTTGGGAGAGTATTTGGGAAGAGTTTGGCCGAACCAAAAGTCTTTTAAGGTGTGAAGAAATGAGATGGAGGAGTTCCCTTTTATAAGAGGGGTGAGGGGCACCTTTGGAAAAGCTAGAAATATTAATTTATAATAAATTCATATTCGGTTTCTAATGGCTCCAAAGTTTATTATTCAAAGGTTAAGGTGGGGATAGGTCGAAAACGACTCAACCAATAGAATTTAGACAGGTTTGGGTACTTATATTAACCTAATCTTTAAGTATTAACACTAAGTTAATTAGTTTCACTTTTACAATGTCTCTTTGTATTTTTATATAATATGGTTCATAAACATACAAAATACATTAAAGAGACCCCCAAGTGGTCCATTAATGATGCACCTATCATTATATAAGTATCTTGGCCGAAACTTAGATTTTATAGTAATTTAATATCAATTAATAATATAATATTTTTTTTAAGAACTCTTTTATGTCAATTTTGACACTATTCAATAGTTGATTTTTGTGAAACTCATAACAGATTGATTACTTCGAAAAAAGTCAATTAAATCACTAATAATATATAATAGTATCCTAGAAAATTAGTTTAATTCATTAAAACATTCATATTATATTTATTTTGGTATTTATAATATCAATTATTTTAATTTTCCACTATTATAGTAATTACTGCATCATCATTGTGTCATAAATAAAATACATTATTTAATGTCTAAAAATTATAAATAAAATATCATTATGTAGGAAATCTTTTTATCTTTCTAATGAATATTTATAATCTAAAATACAACATATATAACCCTATGTAACAATTGTTTTTCTAAAAGATATATGCTTGTGTCATTTTTGTATTCATTTTAACTTAATTAAAATAAAGTGTCATTATCACTTACAAGTGGATCCATGGGGTCCACAAATCGACCCAAAGATGTCCATGGTCGACCATTTATCAACCAATAGGGTTAAGACATGTTTTAGGGTAATTTAGTATTATTATAATATTATTTTTTAACCCTTATTTACCGGATTTACCCTTAACCATGGTAAATAAAATATTTACCGCAGTAATTATTCAAAATGTCTAAAAATAAAAGTTACCTATTTACAAAATTTAAACATCCTGATTCCAAATATGGAATCCATTTTCCTAAATTCAAAACACATAAGTGGCAGAAATTAATTTAAAATTAATTCCCGCTGTCAAAACAAAAAGCGTGTTTTTAAGAGATAATAACTATCAAAAGATTGACACTTGTTTATGTTCGGTTTAATTGTAAAATTATGTCCAATGACCAACATTATATTAAATGGTAAAAATATATTCTAAATATACTTTAAATCTACTAAAATTCATAATTTATCACTATTAATTATTTTGATTAAAAAAGTTGTTTTAAATTAAAATTTAGTAATTTTCACTATTCATCAAAATATGAAAGTTATCCGAAAAGTACCAAAATTTCACCTTAGGATAAATTAGATATTCCAAATCCAAAATTGAAGTCCATTTTGAAATATAAAATATATATAATTTAAAAAATTAGGTATTGATATTCATAACGGCTAGTTTGATTGGTTGTGGTGTGTGTTAAAACTCAAGGTTGCGTACAACACACGCTACTGTATTATTCAAAGAAAGTGTACCGTGGAAGCTTGGGATGATTCATTTTAAATTGTTGATGTCCCCATTTAGTCAAAAATATTAATATATTGTATTTAAAAAGGGTTCACTATTAAATTTTTATAAAAGTGAAATACTGAAAATGAATTTGTTCTTGCATTATGTCTAAGATACTCATAATATGGAAATATTATAAGGATTATATAAAGTTTAAAATTTAGTTAATACTATTCATAACCTCTTTTGAATGGATTTTTGGTAAGTCATGGTGCAATTGAACTCGGTGTCGCGTGTAGTGCAAGTTATTGAATTATTTTGAAGAAATAACACATTATGAATTCTTGGGGTGTTACATTCTCCCCTCCTTCAATAAATTGCGTCCTCGCAATTTGAAATTGTTCTTAGAAAATAAAAGGTTTAAAGTAGAAAATATATTTGTGGGAAAACCCACATCGGAAATTGGGTTACTAAAATTTAGTCTTAATATGAGGAAAAGAGAAATCAAAGGGTCACCACCAAATTATGATCTCGATTAGGATAACATTGGGGGCAATTAGAGACATATAATTAGAGGAAAAACGTAAATATTTATAGGTAGTGATTGAGGTCATCAATCACAAACAAGTGTAAAATTGAGGTCCTTAAATTCATCAATCTATGATGATTTGAAATAACATCGGTTCAACAAAACATAGGGTATTAGGATAACACATTTTTGACGTTTCAAAATATCTTAGTTGAAATCCCACATCGAAAAATGAATTAATGAGGCCTCTATTTAAAATAAAGAGTCGAAAGTATGAAGATTACCAAAAATAACACATACTAGGGTTCCATGTAGGAAAATATGGATATGAAAGAAAAATATAACCATCAATTATCTGATGGAGAGTGGTAGAGAACATGGCTATGAAAAGGCCAACAATCCCAAAGCCATAAATTAGTGATGATTTATGGTACCATCTAGGAAAACATGTTTGTTCTAAGTTGCTTTTCTTAATGTTGAGGAATTTATTTATGAGATTGTCTAAGATCATAAGGAGATATACTTACTTTATAATTAGAGTTTTATCCATTAATAAATTTCTACCACAAACTCATCTTTCACTCTAAAAGATAATAGAATGTAATAAATTATATTTACACTATTCGTATAGGGTTCCAAAATAAACGAATTTATAATTCATCTACAAGATCTTTTAATAAAAACTATATTATTTAATCCAGGACATCTCGTGGGCCAGTGGTAGGTGATACACCCTTGTCGCCCTTCGGTTGCGGGTTCAAGTCTCGCAGCCTTGCCGGACGCGACGGGTTGCCGCCCGACCTCCGGGTTGTCCTTTTATGGAAATCCAAAATAATCCAAACTAGAACTATCCAAAATACTTCTGTCCAAACTCACATTCCAACATTTATAAGGAAGGTAAACATAATATAGATCCTTTTTACCCCGTAATAGCATATGAATACCTTCATCATGTATTACCATATTCCTTATTGATTACATTCATGCTCCCTTATTCCATATAGAATGCTGGATATACTTCATTAATCCAAAAATGTTTTAAACCCCAACAATGATGGAATATACAAATCATTAATCAGTTCCAAGGTAGTCAAGAATATCCAATATAATTTATCCAAAACAATCACACATTATTCCAAAATCCCTACCTCAGTATCAGAACTATATTATGAGTTATCATTCTCTCAACCATATATTTCCCAAAAATTTATCCTGCTATTGAGTCACTTTTCTTTGTTCCACACAATCTCAAGTCCTTAATGAAATAGTACTGCAGTACAATCCTTATATACTCCATAATTATTATAACAAGTACATTGTTGATACAACACTCAATTGACATAATCAACATAAGAACTCTAATCATTCCTCTTCATCCGTGGTAGTATCATAACTTGATTATTATCCTATAACATCATTTGTGGTATAGTCTGATGACTGGGACATAGGTTCGCGTAGTGTCCAAACTCCTTGAAAATGAAGCATTGTACATTTGAAACCATTTTCTTACCCTTGCAGTCACGTACTTTGTGCCCTTTTCCTCCACAGTTATAACAAACTCCCATTCCTTTCAGGCAAGTTCAGGGTGTTTCTTTCCATAGTTACCACATATGGGAAAATTCTTCTTTTCCCTCTTCCCTTTATCCATCTTTCTCTCTTCCATCCTTTTCTTCTCTTGCTTCCCTTCAAAGCCATAGTACTTAGTAAACTCTTTACATATCTTATCAACACATGATATTATTTCTTCATATGATGATAATACATGGGAAACTATTTCTCTTATAAATTCTAGCTTAAGACCATGAAAGATATGATCCTTCCTTCTCTTTGGATCATGTGCATTTCTGGAGTTCTCATTCCTTCTACTGGGCGCCATTTCTAAACAATGACATACACTAGATCAGTTTATGAATCAAAATACATAATCCCATACTTATAAAACACTTAACATAAATTGAACTATTTATGGATATAATCCATAATCATAAGAATGTTTTCTTTGAGGAAGTATATACTCATAATCCCTTAAAAATGATTTGTAAAGAAAATGAGAGTTATCCTATGAATATCCCCCGGGAGTGTCGTAACCAAGAGTGCATCAAGGCCCGTTGTCGTGCACCAGTTCCCGTTCGAGTCTAGCTCAAAGTGGTGTTTTTAGGTTTTACCCCTAGGTACATCTATGCCAGATCCACCTCTACCTTCTCGTATCCAGACAGGGATGTATTGCTCAGAAAACTAACAAAATCTCTACAATACCAAAATTCTTGGAAGTTCTTCTATACTAATCCTCAGAGTTCGTATTAGGTCTACGTGCTCTAATCAGAGTTTATCTAAATCTAGTTTCCAAGGTTTGTACTAAACTTCCTCTAATACCAACTGTAACACCCCGACCCCAGTTACCCAGAGTCGGTACATTATTACATAACATTGGTATGATCACAAGAAAGATCAAATCTCGAAAGACTGATTGGTTTAGTAGTCTTGGAAACACTAGATATATTCATAAGTCTTACATTACATCATAAAATGAAAAACTACTACAAAAACATATTGTCTCCATAATCCACACTCATATCTCCACATAATATCCCTGTAGGTAATTCATAATTTACTTTTTCACTTCCTGGAAAAAATTAAACACAGAAAAGGGGTAAGCTCAAATGCCCAGTAAGGATAACAATATAGTTGAAACTTTCATAAATAAGAATAAACATTTAAGGCAATGTATAACTAAAACAAAAGCCTTTCAAACATGAACTTTCAACATGGTATGGCATAAATAAAATGATATAATGCCATTTACTTATTCACATGGATATTCTACTAATCGAATAATCACATGAAAAAATCAATAACCACTTTCATAATGTTGGAATTCATAATGCTGAACTTTAATTTCTTTGTCAAGGCCTCGTCCCAAGACCTTGGGGCTAACTGTAACCGGAACCCAACCCGGAGTGCCTCTAATAACCGGACACCAACCCGGAGTGCCTCTAATAACCGGACACCAACCCGGAGTTCCTCTAATAACCGGAGACCAAACCGGAGTTCCTCTAAAAACCGGAGACCAAACCGGAGGGCTTACTTTTACCGGTCCCCAACCCGGAACATACTTCCCTAACACATTAATCTGAATGAAAGGTTGAAATATAACATAAACATTCGGATTGCAAATAACTTATGAAATGTCCATACTCTAAACAAAAACCATGAGTGACATAAGAATAACTTATCCACAGTCAAAAATATCATAAATCCTTCAATCAAATATGGATGTTTTGTATCATAATAAATCAACTTCAAATAAGCTTATAATCCATCAAAAGATGTTGACATAGATGAAATAAAGACTATTTTAGAAAAATATCTCTTTCTATTTTGAAATAATTTAAGAGAATTATATTTATGAAATAAAACAATTTTTTTTAAAATATTCTTATTTTATTGTAAGGGAAGCTTCGAAGGTTTTATAACGGCTGAAAACAGCCACACCCGCCGTATAAGTTAAAAAAAACATTCTTACCTTAATTTTATCGAAAAGGTTAAAAAGAACCTTGTTTGGAAAACGACAGAAAGGTTCCTTTATAAACCTCTTATAAAAAGTAAAACAAGGGTATAAATGACTTTAACCCATATTCTAGTAAATAGTAAAAATGTTTGGAAATTCACTTTTAAGAAACATGGATGTGGATGATAAAGAGATCCCATTAGATTATTACATATAAACAACCTCGGATAATGAAGAGATTGTGAAATAACCCTTACCTTGTACTTTTCCTTGGTTGGGGTAGGTTAACCTCCTGTATAATGGTGAAATAATTTTTATTAAATTATACAAGAATCATATACATTAATATGATATCATATATGATCTTTTAATATTGATTTGATAATAATATCTTAGTATTATCATTGTTTCGGGTGTTAACTTACTTGTTTTCTTTTATATGTTTTGTTACGTAAGACATGTTTGTAAAGGATAGGTTGTATATTATTCATATACAGAATGATATCAAGTCCTTAAACATCATTTTTAAATCATCAAATGATAATTATACTTGAAGGGATACGATGGAGAATGAATCTCATCGCGTTCGTGGAGACGGTAGTCCGTACGTACGCACGAGCGACAATATCATTATTTTGATATTAAAATAATATATAAATGGATGGTATATCATATATACAGAATTATTAACATGTTATATTTATTATTTACCTGAGTTAAACATCATTATTATACCCATCCAGATAATATTATATTGAATAACAATTACACCACGACGTAGAGACGGTAAGCCGTACGTACGCACGTATGGTGACATGTTATTCAAAGGGTTGATAGAATACTGAATATGGTTGTACCATATTTATAATAACATCACAGTATATGTGAGATACTGGAGTTATTATTTTATAATGGTAAGAACAAAGA
Source organism: Viscum album (assembly GCA_963277665.1). Taxonomy (NCBI): domain Eukaryota; kingdom Viridiplantae; phylum Streptophyta; class Magnoliopsida; order Santalales; family Viscaceae; genus Viscum; species Viscum album. The sequence continues at coordinate 2,013,022,732 of OY728130.1, read as the reverse complement.
AAGAAGAAGCGGAAGAAGAAAGGAACTTGAAAAGGGGTGGTGAAAACATTACCTCTTCTTCGGGTTCTTTCTTTTGATTTGATCAAAAGGGCTCCTTAGGTTGGCTTTCTGATCAAACTAAGGCCCCTAGGTTGTAGTGAGAGAAGTTGGGAGAGTATTTGGGAAGATTTTTTCCGAACCAAAAGGCTTTGAAGGTGTGAAGAAATGAGAAGGAGGAGTGACCTTTTATAAGAGGGGTGAGGGGCACCTTTGGAAAAGCTAGAAATATTAATTTATAATAAACTCATATTCGGTTTCTAATGGCTCAAAAGTTGATTATTCAAAGGTTAAGGTGGGGATAGGTCGCAAACAACTCAACCAATAGAATTTAGACAGGTTTGGGTACTTATATTAACCTTATCTTTAAGTATTAACTCTAAGTTAATTAGTTTCACTTATACAATGTCTCTTCGTATTTTTATATAATTTGGTTAATAAACTTACAACATAAATTAAAGCAACCCCCAACTAGTCCATTAATGATGAACCTATCATGATATAAGTCTCTTGGCCGAACCTTAGATTTTTTAGTAATTTAATATCAATTAATAATATAATATTTGTTTTAAGAACTCTTTTATGTCAATTTTGACACTATTCAATAGTTGATTTTTGTGAAACTCATAACAGATTGATTACTTCGAAAGAAGTAAATTAAATCAATCCTAATATATCATATTATCCTTGAAAATTATTTTAATTCATTAAAAGTATCATATTATATTTATTTGGGTATTTATAATATCAATTATTTTAATTTTTCACTATTATAGTAATTACTGCATCATCATTGTGTCATAAATAAAATAAATTATTTAATGTCTAAAAATTATAAATAAAATATAATTATGTATGAAATCTTTTTAGCTTTCTAATGAATATTTATAATCTAAAATCCAACATATATAACCCTATGTAACAATTGTTTTTCTAAAAGATATATGCTTGTGTCATTTTTGTATTCATTTTAACTTAATTAAAATAAAGTGTCATTATCACTTACAAGTGGATCCATGGGGTCCACAAATCGACCCAAAGATATCCATGGTCGACCATTTATCATACAATAGGGTTAAGACATGTTTTAGGGTAATTTAGTATTATTATAATATTATTTTTAACCCTTATTTACCGGATTTACCCTTAACCATGGTAAATAAAATATTTACCGCAGTAATTATTCAAAATGTCTAAAAATAAAAGTTACCTATTTACAAAATTTCAACATCCTGATTCCAAATATGGAATCCATTTTCCTAAATTCAAAACACAGATGTGGCAGAAATTAATTTAAAATTAATTCCCGCTGTCAAAACAAAAAGCGTGTTTTTAAGAGATAATAACTATCAAAAGATTGACACTTGTTTATGTTAGGTTTAATTGTAAAATTATGTCCAATGACCAACATTATATTAAATGGTAAAAATATATTATAAATATACTTTAAAACTACTAAAATTCATAATTTATCACTATTAATTATTTTGATTAAAAAAGTTGTTTTTAATTAAAATTTTGTAATTTTCACTATTCATCAAAATATGAAAGTTATCCGAAAAGTACCAAAATTTCACCTTAGGCTAAATTAGATATTCCAAATCCAAAATTGAAGTCCATTTTGAAATATAAAATAAATATAATTTAAAAAATTATGTATTGCTATTCATAACGGCTAGTTTGATTGGTTGTGGTGTGTGTTAAAACTCAAGGTTGCGTACAACACACGCTACTGTATTATTCAAAGAAAGCGTACCGTGGAAGCTTGGGATGATTCATATTAAATTGTTGATGTCCCAATTTAGTCAAAAAGATTAAAATATTGTATTTAAAAAGGGTTCCCTATTAAAAGTTTATAAAAGTGAAATACTGAAAATGAATTTGTTCTTGCATTATGTCTAAGATACTCATAATATGGAAAAATTAAAAGGATTATATAAAGTTTAAAATTTAGTTAATACTATTAATAACCTCTTTTGAATGGATTTTGTGTAAGTCATGGTGCAATTGAACTCGGTGTTGCGTGTAGTGCAATTTATTGAATTATTTTGAAGAAATAACACATTATGAATTCTTGGGGTGTTACAATGTGCATTTTAATTTTGTGTTTAATACTTTGTGAACGATGATTTTTTAAAAAATTACAGTCAATGTGAGTTCTAGATTAAGAAACAATCATTAATGGGGAATGTTCTCACCAGAAAATGAATATTTATAAACCCTTCCAAAACAATGGAAATTGAGGAGTGGACCAGGAAAACATCTGTAATGGAGGTATATAGTTTCCATGGTTTAGTTGGCTATTACTGATGAATTTTGAAGAACATATCACGATTGTCAAACCCAATAACTAAGATTACTCATAAGGGAGTGAAGTTATTCTGGAGCTGTGAACATGAATATTGCATCAAAGAGTTTATGAAAAAGGCTTCTCACTACACCAGTTCATACACAACCGATAAGTGGGTAACTATTTGTGGTGTACAGAGATTCCTCAAACAATATATTAAGTTTCATACTAAATCAAAATGATAATGTTATCGTCTAAACATCATGGATGATTAAAATATATAATAAAATATATCACTCTAATGATATAGAGATGGTAGCAGTGATCTTTGCATTTAAAATATGGCGACATTATCTCTATAGGTAGATGTGAGAGATATATCCTGATTTTAAGAGCCTCAAATATATATTCAACACATTATAAGATTAATATATAACAGTAAATATGGTTTAATCTCATCAATTATTATGATTTCTCAACACACTACCAGCTTGGTATAGAAAATAATGTGGCAGATTCTCTAAGTGGAAAATATCATGATTATTTTCAATGATGAGAATTTAAAAGGATCTAATCGTGTTATATTTTCAAAGGATTAAAATGTGAATAATTAAGGGATTATCATCATTAATCATTTCTCAAATAATTTCTTAACCATCCATCATAGAGAAAATAAAGGATGCACAAATAAATGATGTGGAAATTAAGATATTGGTGGAAGCTATCAAAAATGGGAAATCCTTAGAGTTCAAAATGGATGAGAAAGTAGTTGTTATATTTGGGTCACGACTATGAGTACCATCCAATATAGAGATGAAGAAATAGAATTTTAATTTATCACATAGCTCAAACATTCTATTCACTCAGGGAGCACAAAGATGTATCAAGATATCTACGAGAACTATTGGCGGGACAATATGAAGAAGTATACCAGTGAATATACATCAAAATGTCTATTATGTTATCAAGTGAAAGATGAATGGAAAAGGCCTAAGGGGATGATGAAACCATTACAGATACAAACATTGAAATGGAAAAATATCACCATGGACCTTTTCACTTGAGTTACAAATACATCTATTGAAAATAATGCTATATGGGTTATAGTGGATCTTTTTACCAATATTTCTCAATTTATCGCAATTCTATAGGACTTCTCACTGGATAAAATTGACCAAATATGCATCAGAGAAGTTGTAAGGCTTCCTGTAATACAACTATCGATTGTATCTGATCTAGATCAATGATTTATCTCAATGTTCTAGAAAATCAAACAACATGCACTAAACACTGAGCTAAACATTAGTATGACTTCTCATCCTCAAACTAATGGAAAAAATAAATTTAAATTTCAGAAACTATAAGACATGTTGATAGTATGTTCAATTGATAGAAAAGGAGGGTTGTACCTATATATCCCTTCGTTTGAGTTCTCATACAACAACAATTTCCACTCAAGCATCCAAATAGATCTATATGAAGCCCTTTATGGGAAAAGATATAGAACAATGGTTTGATAGGATGAAGTCAGTGAACCTAAGCTGCTGGGACCTAAAATAATCAAAAATGTGAAACCCATTCATAATTATATCTAGGAATTCCATAGTTGAAATAAGAGCTATGAATTAAATTCTAGATTAGACCTAATGTTTAAGGTTTGAGACAAGGGTTTCCTATACATATCTCTATGCAAGAGGGTCAAGAAATTTAGAAAGAATGGAAAGTTGTGTCTTAGATACATCAGCCCCTCTGAGATTTTTGATTGTATTAGAGATATTTCATATCAACATGAAAATCCACCTACCATGTCTCATGTACATGATTTATTCAAAGTATCACATATTAGGAAGTACATACCGGATTCCTCATATGTACTAATTCAGATGTGGTAGAGTTGGAAAATGAACTCTCTTATGAGGAAAAACTGTTGATGATCTTAGACCATAGAGATAATGTAATGTGAAAAAATACTAGTTACCTAGTCAAATTACTATGGAAGAACCGTAAGTATGAAGAGGTAACATGGGAACCAAAGAGTTTATGAAGGAGAAGTACCCCCACTTGTTTTCACCTTAGTATGTAAAAACAATTATAGGGAGAAAATTCATAAGGGGGAAGATTGTAACAACCCATAATTCTATCAATAAAAATTTCCATTCTTATAATTATTTAATATATTATAAATATCAAATAATTTCATATAAAAATCCAAAATTTATAAATGGTGAATGAATGAAATAATAGGCATTTCTAGATATTATGGAACCTGCACCGATGGAATAGTAACTCGACCTTTAGAATTCTAATACGACCCTTACGAATATTAATCCATTCAAAAAAATTGTATCCCTACCTATAAAAGTATAAATAAAATTTAGGCATATTATAAATGAAAATATGATATATTTATATCATTGAATATGTAGATAAATGATTTATGATGATAAATTATGTATTGATATTTTGTGAATCATAAATTTTTATTTAAAATTTTATAAATATTTTAATTTTTTAAAATAATATTAATTTTCTAAAAAATATATTCATAAATAAATATTTTTTTATCTTATGATTATAAGATAATTTTACAATAGCTTATTTAATTTTCTAAGTGTTATAAAATCAGTTATAATACAAAAATTTGTCTTTTCCAAATAAACGATAATTTTATTTCAAAAATAAATTACTCATATTTAGAAAATTATTTTCATATCCCATAGTACATTTTTCAATTCGATTTAATGAATAATGGTATGAGTGATTTTTTTTGGATTTTTTAAAAAAGATGAATTTTTGGAGAATATTGATATACAAAAATTTAAACAATAATTTAAATACATGAATTATTGTATAATAGATGATGTACAGATAATATAAGATCAATTTGATTTAACTCAAATGGTCTATTTAATATAAATAGTCTAAATAACCCACATTATTCATATTCTTCAGCCAATACAATAAGCAGATGAATAAAATTATCAAGAAACACCCATCTCCTGCACTATAAACACTACCGCTCACAACGTCTTCACCTTACACCTATTAAGACCCAAAACATATCCAATTTCTACCCAATACACTTCCCAATCCTTTTCCCAACATCTAGGAGGTTCTAGTCTCAAAAAACAACCAAATCCAATTTAACTAAGGAGATTCTCATGAAGAAGAATTCATGAGGTAAAATCAACTTTTTCTTTCATTATTTTATTCTCACATTCTTATATATTATTATACTCTCCTCACCTCATATATCAAAATATAAATGATAAATTCAGTATCCAATATATAATATTATGTTATTATTTTAATGGAAAAAACACCATCAATTCTACTTTCATAATCTTTTTATTCTAAAAATGAAAATATCATTTTCTAAGTGATAATTTATCACCTTCATGGATGATAAGTTTTCATTTTCATTTACTGCCTTCAAGGATGAACATTAAACCAATATAATAGTTTTTAATAATTTTAATCATTATGATATAACCATTTTTACTTTTTTAATCTAACTTTTATATACAATAATTAATATTGTACTAAAAACTAGTTTGTGATGATAAAAAACCACCAAAATAATCTCATTTGTTATCAATAACATCTTATCCATTGATTCATCATCACCCAAAATAACCAAATTAATTATATAACAATTTAATATATTTTATTTTCATTAATAAAATATAGCTTCAATTTTGTATATCTATTCCAATTCTACATTATCTTTCATAAATTTATAATAATGAACCAATCAAGAAAACCAAAGAAACAGACACTCCCAAACGATGAAATTTTATCTTATAACTAAACAAAAAGGAAATAAATAAACATAAAAATTATAATAAAAAAATAAAATTTATAAAGATTTCTTAATTAATTAATGAATGAAATACTTTTATTATCCTATAAATTGACATCATGTGGAGAACAACTTCGGACAAAAGTTAATGGATTCTTTCTGAACCTCCATTTTCCTTCCTATTGCACTTTCTCTCTCATTAACCCAATGTAACACTTATTTATTATTATATAAATATTATAAATTCTGTTTATATATTACAAACTCATGTATCCTAATCATTACATCCTTCCTTGACATGGAAATACATGTTTCAAATATGCTCCCTTCTCAAATCTTCCTGATAAAAAATATGGAATAAAGTGAACTCCCCAATTTGATGCCCATTTTTTAGTGGACTCCATAATACATTTTAAGAAACTAATATTTTTGTTATATAAATAATTTCATAAAAAAATATTGGTTCATTTCTGCTTTTATGGAAAAAAATATTCCTTTTATTCTTTAAAATCTATTTAATATTTTCCTTAAACAACAGTAAATTGTTTCGTTTTTAATGTCTCTTTAACATGCTTTTTACATTTTTTCACATCTTTTTGACATCACTTGTCATTATATATTACTAATTCACCTTATTAATGTCTATTTATGATTTAAATCTATTCTTTCAGTGACACCATTATGATATTCTCTTTTTTTTCCTTATAATATGATTATGATACCTAATTATGTCAATGGGTTATCCTTATGCTTGATTCTTAATGTGGAATACATATTGATTAACATTATATGATTTATGTTTCCATATAGCACTCCATTTCATTGGGTAATGTTAATTCTAATGATAATTCAGATTGGGATGGGGAGTGAACCTGATAACTTTATGGTACTTTGTCCACCTGGTGTAATGGTCTTGGTAGTCAACTTTGACTCATTTTTATATCATGTTGTGTGTTGTTTCCACATTTCTATGATACCATGATTATATGTACTTATAATCTATATTTTATTCTTCCTTATTTTTAATCATGTTACATTCCTTTTCATTTCATCATTTTATGCCTTTTAACATATGTACTTTGCTTTATTCCTATGTTTGTACCCTTACTGGGGTTTTTAGCTCATCCCTTTTATTTATGTATTCCCAAGGTTTTCCTATGTTGATATATTAGATCAATATAAATTATGTGCTAATTATGGATTAGTAAAATACATATGTCTTATTCTATTTTTATGTTTCAGTTTTATGTCCCTTATCATCCAAATACACTATTCTTTAGGATCTCTGAATTGTAATTTGATGGTTATTTATGCTTAAATCATGTAATAATATATATTAAAAGTATAGGGACACTATTTCTTATGTCATAGTAAATGGTGTGTCCATTCATGTGTACTCTTGGTAATATTTATGTTCTTTTTTATTTACAATCCTAGATTTTAGTTCAGGGAACACACCATGAGACAAAGTCACACATCATCTGATGTTTAATTCATCCTTGGAAACAATAGTTTCTACATAGGGGTCCCACCCAATATGTTCCTCCTGAACACATTCAATGTACCCCGAGATTTCAAATACCCTATGGGTTTCAATTATTTATTTTAATCCACTCCTTCATCCCTAAAAATCACCATTAATTATATTGGGAAGAAAATATCTTCTCCACTAGAGACTTGTCGTTACTTCTAATTGGGTTATGGTCACCCGATTCTCATGGGAATCATTTATTGTTCATCTTCATCAGTTTCACTGTAATGCCTTGACCCCAGTTACCCAGAGTTGGTGCATTATTACATAACATTGTCATGATCACAAAAGATAAAGTCTCGAAAGACCTATTAGATTAGTAGTCTTGGAAACAATAGATATATTCATAAGTCTTATATTACATCATTAAGTAAAATAAACATCAACAACATCTTGTCTTAATATCCCCTCATACTATCCCTACAGGTCATTAATAAATTACTTCTTCACATCCTAGGAAGAATAAAACATTGAAAGGGGTGAGCTTAGATGCTCTGTAAGGATAACAATATAGTGGATACTTTCATAGATATGCATAATCATTTAAGGCAGTTTATAACTAAAACAAAATCCTTTTAAATTTGATATTCAGCATAATATAGAAAATATAAAATGAAATAATACCATTTACTTATTCACATGGATATTATACTAGTTTAATAACACCATGAAATATCAACAACCACTTTCATAATGATGGAATGCATAATGCCAGACTATCATAACAACATATTCAAGGCCTCGTCCCAAGACTACAAATAAGATGTTTTCAAGGCCTTATGCCAAGAAACTAGTTTGTCTCATGAGACCTACTGATGCATCGAGTAGCTATTGCAGAATCCAACCTTCACTTACTAAGTCTAATTCATTTCTAATATGAAAAGTTTGAAACATAAAATAAACATTCGTATCAAAACTAACATACAAACTGTCAATACATTATCCACAAACCATGAATGGTATAAAAATAGCATATCCAATGTCAGACATAACTAATTAGATAAAATATGGTGATTTTATTTTATTACATTAACCACAATTGATAACAAAGAAGAATATTTACATAGATTAAAATAATCATCAAAACTATTAGAGGGAAATATCCCCTTTTTTCATGAAATCATAGAAAAGTCACACTATTTGTCAAGAAGCCATTTAAAAATAGATTTTTGAATCAAAGTGTCCCATACCACTTTGAAACTTTTAAAAGGATTTATTATTTGAAAAAATTAATGTCCATATAAATAAATACTTAAAACCATTTTTAAAACATGGACATAAATGAGAATTATTTAGAATAATAAATCTTTTAAACATTTTAAAATTATATTTTAGTTAGAGTTCCTAACCAAAGAAGGGACACTTGAATACAAATAATTTACGTAGTAAAAACTTTTTAATATCATGTGAATAAATGGATTCATGATATACTTTGTCAAAGTAAATTATATACACCATATAAAATTTATTTGGTGTATAACAACAAAGGAGTCTCAATGGAATGTAAATTGAGATAAAATATATCATAAAGGCTGTATCCTTATGTTATGGATAAATCAATGACATAATTATGTTTGGAAAATATAAATACAATCAATATGATTGGATATTTATTTTAAAACAATCAAAGTATATTCACACATATTCTTGTAAAAACAACGCAAATGAATTGGATGTTTAACTCAACAAATTGAGAATGAGTAAAAATTACACTTATCAAGTTCAAACCGATGAATTGAGATTTTATAAATGGGGTGATTATGTGTATCAATATTATATCCACAAAAGGGGAGTGGAAATTATGACATAATCAAATAAATAGTGATTCCACACATTATCTTGGAGTAAAATAATCAATGAAGTATGCGTAATGCATAATGAGTGGAAATTTAAATTTCAAATTCCCTTATTGATTTGGTAACATAAGAAACATACACCCATGAAAGAAGGATCATAAAATGATTATGTAAATATAAATGAATTAATTTATATTACACAATGTATACAAAAATGGGTAATACACACACCACATGAAATAAAAAAGTGGGGAACAATGGAAATCTCACGGAATTAAAAGTGAGTAAGAAACCCCTTACTTTGTAATTTTACCTTGGGTGAGGGTAGTTTAGCCTCCCCTGTAACGTTTAAATAATTGTTATTGAATTGAACAAGAATAATATACATTAATATGATATCATATATGATCTTTTAACATTGCTTTGTTAATAATATCTTAGTATTATCATCGTTTTGGGTGTTAACATACTCGTTTGCTTTTATATGTTTTGTTACATAAGTCCTGTTTATTATGGATAGATTGTATATTATTTATATAAAGAATTATATTAAGCTCTTAAACATTATTTTTAATCATGAAATTAGAATTAGACTTGTATGGATAGTATGGGGAATTAATCTCATCGCGTTTGTGGAGACGGTAGTCCGTATGTACTATGAGGGATAGTATCATTCTCTTGATATTAAAATAATATATAATTGGATGGTATATCATATATAAAGAATAATTAACATGTTATATTTATTATTTACATGAATAACACATAATTATTATACCCATCTAAATAATAATGTTTTGAATAACAATTACACCACGATGTGGAGACGGTAAGATGTACGTACGCACGTATGGGGACATGTCATTCAAAGGATGGATAGAATACTAAATATTGCTGTACCATATTTATAGTAACATAAAATTATATAGAAGATACTGGATTTATTATTTTATAATTTAAATAACAAATAAATAAGAAGATGAATAAGAAAGGAACTTGAAAAAGGGTGGTGAAAACGTTACCTCTTCTTATGGTTATTCCATTTAATTTGATCAAAAAAGATCCTTAGGATTCCTTTATGATCAAACTAAGGCATCTAGGTTTATGTAGGGGAAGTTGTGAAAATGTTTGGGTAGATTTTGTCTAATCCAAAAGGCTTGAGATGTGTGAGGTATTGTTTAGAAGCAGTGTCTTTTAATAAGGGGGGATGGGCTCTTTAGGAAAAACTTAAAGTATTAACTTATAATAAATTCATATTCAGTTTATAAAGAATCCAAAGTGTACTATTCAATGTCTATGGTTGGGAAGGGTTGAAAAACACCAAACCAATTGATTTTAGAAAGGTTTGGGTCACTATAGTAACCAAATCTTTTATATTTAACTCTTAGTTAAATAGTGTGACATTTACCATGTCTCATTGTATTTTTATATTATATAGTTAATAAACATTCTATATACTTCCAAGAGACCCCCAAGTGGTCCATTAATGATACAAATATCATTATATACGTCCTTTGGCACATTCTTAGATTTTTAGGAATAAAATATCGATTAATAATAAAATATTTCTTTTAAAGACTTTTTTTTTGTCAATTTTGACACTATTGGGTATTTTGTTTTTGATAGATTCATAACAACATTATAACATCAAATAAAATTCATATAACCAATAATAATATGTAATATTGACCTAGAAAATTATTATAATGCTTAAAAAGTCTCATATTACATTTATTTAGATATTTATAATATCAATTATTTTAATATTTCATTATTTCGGTAATTACTGCATCACCATTGTGTCATAAATAAATTAAATTATGTAATGTCTAAAAATTATAAATAAAATACCATTATGTAGGAAATAATTTTATATTTCTAATTGATAGTTTAAATCCAATTTATCTTATGTATAACCCTATATTAAAAATATTTTAGTAATTAAACTTTGATTTTAAATCATTTAACTCTTCTTTGAATTAAATATTAATAAATGTCCTAATCTAATCCAACTGGACCAAAATGATAATATTTTATTCCTATGGTTGTTTTTGGTTGATATAAACTTTTCCAATTGAATTAGGACATGTTTTCGGGTAATATTAATATAATTGTTACCCTTAATTACCATGTATACTTTTAACCATGGTAAATAAAAGTAAAATGATACTATTCCCCAAAAATTATTTTTATCTTATTGAACAACATTTTAATCCTTGATATTATCTGTGTCTCTCGAATTTTTGAAATTACACTCACATAAGCGGTAAAATTATGTTTTACATGAACTTCTAAATTCTCCTAGGAGGTGGTCAAAAGACTGTGAAATGTTCCAAAAAAATTTATATATCTAATATTATTTTAAACAAACTCCAATGAATTACATTGAAATTATATAGGTATTATGTATATATTTTGAACCTTATTAAATTGAAATAATATAAATAATTATTTAAATAAAAATTCATTTTTAAACTATAACTCAGTGTTTTTTCACTATTCATCAAAAAATGGAAGTTTTAGAAAAATACCAAAAATTTACCCTAAGATAATTTTGATATTCTGAATCCAAAAATGATGTCCATTTTGAAAGATAAAATTTATAAAATTTCAAAAAGTGTTTATTACTATTCATAACGGCTAGTTTGATTGGTTGTGGTGTGTGTTAGAACTCGAAGTTGTGTACAACACACGCTATTGCATTATTCAAAGGGAAATGTACCGTGGAAGCTAGGGGTGTTACATTCTCCCCTGCTTCAATAAATTGTGTCATCATAATTTTTAAAATTGGGATAGGTAATATAATGGAATGTCCCACATCGAAAAAAGAGTAAATAAAACTATCAAATTAAAATAAATAAAGAGAAGTAAAAAAGGACACCCTAGATAACCTATACTAGGATTCCATGTATAAAAATATGGATATGGATGATAAAATAAGTGTCAAGTTCTGATGGAGAGGGATAGAGAACATGATCAGGAAAAATTTAACAACAAGAAAACCACAAACTTGTGATGCGACAAATGGTCATTAGTTTCCCGGTAGGAAAAGTAAACAGGCAAAATTTTTTTTGTTTTAAGTTACACTACATAAATATGTGGAATTCATTTTCTGAGATTGAATAATAACATAAATAGATATACACATTTTTCAGTAAAGTTTCATTCTTTAATAAATTCCTAATACAAACTCATTTTTAAACGATGAGTATTCTAGAAGACTTGGTCACACTGGAAGAGATATAATAAACTTATAATAGAATCACATGATCCACAAAGGATAAACTATATATTTACCTTGTCTTTAGAGATTAATCAAAACCAAAATGGTTAGTATAAGATCTGATGATCCCCCAAAAAGATATTCCATTAGAGAAATATACACTAACTATAATCTCTAAAATTAAACCAATAATTCCTCAAAGATAAATAAATACCATTCAATAAACAGTTGTCCTTAAAATCCTTCAATATAATCCAAACTAATATTGAAACCCAAAACATAGTAGAATTTTGTTATGTAGTCTTCTACATTAAATTGTATCTCCAAATGACATCAACTACTCTTAAAGTCACATACTTAAAAGTAATTAACCTAATCACATATTCTCTATTATAGGTTAATCATTTCCATAAATAACCCAAATCACTATAAATCCACAATAAAATCATAGATAACATTCCACTATTACTCCTCAAATGAAATCCCATAGTATTCTATTTTCCTCGGGTATATAGTGTTCCCAACAAAGCGATCATCTTCTAAAATAACATTTATCACTTAATCACCAAATCATTTTCATATACTAAGGGTATTCAATAGATAATACATAAGATCCCAAATAAATGTATTATTTATCAATAAAATAATTTAACTGAAAATAATTAGTCACACTAACCAGGGAATTCATGTAGTCCAGTCGTAAGCGATAAATCCCTATCGCACTTTGGTTTTGGGTTCGATTCCCACAGCTTTGTCCGACACGACGGTTTCTCACACGGTTTACGTGTTGTCCTTTTTCAAAAACTATATTTTATAACATTACCAAAATGAGATAAATTCCTCAAAATAACCATCCCATAATATAACCACAAATGTCATCTCTTACCTTGAATTTTCAACACAATATATAATAACATGTAATTGACACAAACCCAATGATCATATAAAACCAAATGGTTATTTATAACTATATCCACAAGAGAAAGGACCAGTCATCCTCAAATATCATTATCACGTGATAAATTGCAGGGTTATACATATATGAGAAAATTCACCCAAAGTAATCTCAACAACAAGGAAAACTAATACCTTTAAATATTTTTACATCCATTTGTTTCCACATAGGTTCTTTCTTGACCAAGAGGTTATCCTAGAGAATATGGCATTGACTTGGGTGATGCCAAGGTCCCATACATTTACGAAAAATGACCGTAATTGGAATCTTGGGAAAATTTTTATTTTCTTCTATAGTACTATTCATTTTTCCTCGGTAATTATTCACTTTATATCCTTCCTTCCCACATGTAAAGAATTTATCTATTCTGTTTAGACACTTTCCTGGGTGTCTCCTTCCATATTTCCAAAATGATGGAAAATGACGATTCTTTTCTCCATGGTCTCCACTACTGGAGCTCTTATCATTCATCACCATTATCTTATTTGTTGAGTCTAGTAATTGGTTAATATATATTGTTTATGATATTTCTGGAAATATGATTTTTCATGAAGATAATATCTTTTACACCAATCAACATTCCATTTTTTTGCTCATTTCCACCACTATTCTCAACTTGTACATCATTCTCAATGTCACTATGACTTCCTTGGAATCCAGCAATTGACTAAAAACATAAATCATTGTGTGAGTAACAATAGTCATATAATCATATAGAGAATAGAATATCACAATATTTCCAATTTTAAACACATTATGATTAACCATGGTTATGTACTCTCATAATACTTCAAATCAAATTGTAAAGAAAATGTAAATTATCCTAAGAATATCCCCCCGGAGTGTCGTAACCAAGAGTGCAGAAAGACCCGTTGACATACACCAGTTCCCGTTCGTGTCTAGATCAATTCTGTGTTTTCGGGTTTTACACCTAGGTACATATGTGCCAGAGCTGCCTCCACCTGCTCATATTCAGACAGGGATGTATTGCTTGTAAAACTCAAAAAATCTATACAATACCAAAATTATAGGATGTTCTTATATAATAATCCTCAAAGTCTTTCTTAGGGCTATATGCTCTAATAAGAGTTTATCTAAATCTAGCATCCAAGGTTCTTACTAATCATCCTCAAATACCAACTATAATGCCCCGACCCCAGTTACCAAGAGTTGGTGCATTATTACATAACATTGGCATGATCACAAAAGATCATGTCTCGATAGACCGATTGGTTTATTAGTCATTAAAACACTATATATATTCATAATTATTACATTACATCAGTAAGTAAATAACTACAACAACATCCTATCTTCATATCCCCTGAAAATATCCCTGCAGGTCATTCATAAATATCTTCTTCACATCCTGGGAAAAATTAAACATTGAATGGGGTGATCCCAGATATTCAGTAAGTATAAAAATATAGTGAAAACTTTCATAGATAATAATAAACATTTAAGGAAATGTATAACTAAAGAAAAATCCTTTTAAACATGAACATCAGAATAATATGGAAAAGATAAAATGAAATAATTCCATTTACTTATTCACATGGATATTCTAATAGTCTAATAACCACATGAAATATCAATAACCACTTTCATAATTATGGAATGCATAATTACAAACTATCATAACCACATAGTCAAGGCGTCATTCTAAGAATACAAATATGATTGTGTCAAGGCCTTGTGCCAAGACACTAGTTTGTCTCATGAGAACTTCTGATGCATCGAAGAGCTATATTGGGATCCACCCTTCACTTACTAGGTCCAATTCATTCCTCATATGAAATGTTTGAAACATTACATAAACATTCATATCAAAATTAACATGCAAAATGTCAATACATTATCCACAAATCATGAATGGTATAAAAATATCACATCCACAGTCAAACATAACTCATTCTTCAAAATATGGAGATTGTATTGTATCAGATTAACCTCAATCAAGATCAATGAAGGATATTTACATAGATGAAAATAATCATCAAAACTATTACATAGAAATATCTAATTTTTTCTTGAAATCATTTAAAAGTCACACTATTTGTCAAGAAGCCATTTAAAAATAGATTTTTGAATAAAAGATTCCCATAACACTTTGAAACATTTAAAAGGAATTTTGATTTGAATACATTAATGTACATATAAATAAATCCTTATAATAATTTTTAAAACATGGACATTAATAAGAAAGATTTAGAATAATAAATCTTTAAAACATTTTAAAATGATATTTTAGTTAGAGTTCCTAACCAAATAAGAGACAATTGAATACAAATAATTGAGGTAATACAAACTTTGTAATACGATGTGAATAAATGGATTCATGATATTCTATGTCAAATTACATTATATATATCATATAAAAGTGATTTGGTGTATAACAACAAAGGAGTCTCAATGGAATGTAAATTGAGATGAAATCTCTCATAAAGGTAGTATCCTTAGGTTAAGGATTATTCAATGAAAAATTTATGTTTGAAAAATATAAATACACTCAATATTATTAGATATTCAGTGTAAAACACTCAAAGGTCATTAAAACATATTTTGTAAATACAACACCAATGAATTGGATGTTTAACTCAACAAATTGAGATTGAGTAAAAATTACTCTTACCAAGTTCATACCAATGACATAATAATTTATAAGTGGAGTGATTATGTGTATCAAAAGTATATGCACAAAAAGGGAAGTTGAAATTATTATATAATCAAATGGATTGTGATTCCACACATAATCTTGGAGTAAAATAATCAATGAAGTATGCGTAAATCCAATTGAGTGGAAATTGAAATTTCAAATTCCCTTATTGATTTGGTATCATAAGAAACATAAACCCATGAAAGAATGATCATACAATGATGATTTAAATATAAATTAATTAATTTATTTTAAACAATTAATACAAACATGGACAGTACACACACCACATGCAATAAATTAGTGGTGAACAATGGAAATCTCACAGAATTAAAAGTGAGATAAGAAACCCCTTACTTTGTACTTCTATTTGGTTAAGGGTAGGTTATCATCATTTATAATGTTGAAATAATTTTAATTTAATTGTAAAATAATCATATATATTAATATGATATCATATATGATCTTTTAACATTTCATTGTTAATAATAGCTTAGTATTATCGTCGTTTCGGGTGTTAACTTACTCGTTTTCTTTTATATGTTCTGTTAAATAAGTATTGTTTGTTATGAATAGGTTGAATATTATTCAAATACATATTTATATGAAGTCCTTAAAAATTATCTTTAATCATAAAATGGGAATAATACTTGTATGGATAAAATGGGGAATGAATCTCATTGCGTTTGTGAAGATGGTAGTCCGTACGTACGCACGAGCGATAATATCATTTTTTTGATAATAAAATAATATATAATTGTATGGTATATCATATATACAAAATCATTATCATGTTATATTTATTATTTAAATTAAATACACATCATTATTATAACCATCTAAATAATAATGTTTTGAATAACAATTACACCACGACGTGGAGACGGTAAGTCGTACTTACGTACGTATGGTGACATGTCATTCAAAGGATGGATAGAATACTGAATATGGTTGTAACATATTTATAATAACATTACAGTATATAGAAGATACTGGAGTTATTATTTTAGAATAGAAATAACAAAGAAAGAAGAAGTTGAAGAAGAAAGGAACTTGAAAAGGGGTGGTGAAAACGTTACCTCTTCTTCGAGTTATTCCTTTAGATTTGATCAAAGGGGCTCTATAGGATGGCTTTATGATCAAAATAAGGCCTCTAGGATGAATTTAGGGAAATTGGGAGGATATTTCGGCAGAGGTTGGCTGAGAAAAAAGGCTTGATAAGTGCGAGGAATTGTTTAAAAGTGGTGTCCTTTTATAAGGGGCAGGAGAGGCTATTTGGAAAAAACATAAAGTAGTAATTTATAATAAATTCAAATTAAGTTTCTAAATGCTCCAAAGTGGATTATAAATTATATATGGTTGGTATGGGTCAAAAACCACCCAACCAACAGATTTTAGATAGGTTTAGGTCACTATAGTATCCTTATCTTTTAGATTTAACTCTTAGTTAAATAGTGTGACATTTACAATGTCTCTTGGTATTTTTATAGTATATAGTTAATAAACATACTATATACTTCCAAGAGACCCCCATGTGGTCCATTAATAAAACACCTATCAATATATAAGTTTTTTGACCGAACCTTAGATATTTAGGAATATAATATCAATTAAAAATATAATATTTTTTTTAAAAACTCTTTTATGTCAATTTTGACACTATAGGGTATTTTGTTTTTTATAAATTTGTAAAAAAATTATTACTTAAAATAAAATTCATATAACCAATAATAAAAGGTCATATTAACATTTAAAATTATTTTAATTCATTAAAAATCTCAAATTACATTTATTTGTATATTTATAATATCAATTATTTTAATATTTCACTAAATCGGTAATTACTGTATCACCATTATGTCATAAATATATTTAATTAATTAGTGTATAAAAATAATAAATAAAATACGATTATGTCGGAAATCTTTTTATCTTTCTAATGAATATATACAATCTAATTTATCTTATGTATAACTCTATATTAAAAATATTGTTGTAATTGAACTTTGATTTTAAAACTTTTAACTCTACTTTGAATTAAATAATAATAAATGTCATAATCTAATCCAAGTTGACCTAAATGAAAATATTTTATTCCTCAGATTATTTTTGGTCGAGATACACTAGTCTAATAGAATTAGTACATAAGTTTCGTTAATATTAATATCATTTTTACCCTTAATTACCCTATTTACTTTTAACCGTTGTAAATTGAAGTAAAAATTTACTATTCACCAAAAATAATTTTTATCTTATATAACCAAATTTTACTACTAGATATTAACCTTGTCTCTTGGATTTTTGAAAATCCACTCACAGAGGTGGTAAAATTATGTTTTATGTGAATTTCCAAATTCTCCTAGGAGGTGGGTAAAAGATGGTGAAAAGTTCCAAAAAAAATTTATATATCTAAAATTATGCTAAACTAATGAACTAAAGTGAACTTATACAGCTATTATTTTTCTATTTTGAACTTAATTAAATAAAATTAAAATTAAAAAAATTTAAATATAAATTCTTTTTTAAAATATAACTCAATGTTTTTTCACTATTCTATAAAAAATAGAATGTTTTCAGAAAAATACCAAAAATTCACCCTAAGCTAATTTCAATATTCTGAGTCCAAAAATGAAGTCTATTTTGAATGATAGAATTTATAAAATTTTAAAAAGTGTGTATTACTATTCATAACAGCTAGTTTGATTGGTTGTGGTGTGTGTTAGAACTCGAAGTTGCATACAACACAATCTGTTGCATTATTCAAAGGGAAACATACCATAGAATCTTGGGGTGTTACATTCACACAAACCATTTCAACATGGATGTCTCTAATCCAATCTGTTTCACTCATAGCTACCATCGTTTCATGGACCCCATTATATAATAATTCCAAATATGAGATATCTATTAGGTGCTCCATGAAATAAGTTTGAGACGTTTGATTCCTTCGTAATTTGGGTCAAACCATTAGGAAAACAAAACACCAGGGATGAAATCATGTATAATAATGGGATAACACCAAGAAACACACAAGAGAAGAGGAAACCTCGTTTTTATTTGTTTGGAATTCATAAATTTCAATTATAATGGGGAATTATGAATAATAATTAAATAAATAAATCTCCTTATAAATCCCCATAGATGAACCCATCCTGCAATATGACCGATCCGTGAATCCCTTCATTGATTGATTGATTTTTCTTTCTCATAACAATTAAAAACAAGGAATAAATTTGGAACAAAACAACATCAATCCTTGATTGAGATTGATCATTGATAAAGAAATAAGTTGGCATTACTAATGGGGAGATCTTAAAATTTTGTTTCGCACCGGCCACCAATCATCGATCCAGTTGTTTCTCATTAATGGATCCTCTTCCAAAGGCTATCCATTAGATCTCGATGATTTGTAGGGTTATGCAGTAAACCTTGAAAATTTTCCATAATCTTGTATTTATATAATTTCATTAGTTTGGGTAAACATTTAAATTAATTAATTGTTCCATTAATTTGTTTTAAACGTTCACCCACAAATGTGCCTCAACCTAAATGCCCAATGCCTTCCATGGTTATATCACTCCTAGGTTAAAACCCAATCATTGAACTCAAATATAACCTCATATTTATGATTTATCCCACCTTTTAGATGTTATTATACTTTTAAAAAAATGTGTGAGCATGAATCTATGATATTTAATGTATTTCAAAAATTTATTCAAGAAAGTAAGACATCATAATCATACTATGTCTTAGCTTCTGGTATAAAAATAATCCATAAAATTTCCAAAAAATAATACATAAAACATTCGATTAGATACATGTTTCATCTAGAACACTATAATGTGGCCATAGTACTCGCACTATGGAAGTGGATATCCCTCAGCAACGACCCAAAAATTTATTGATGAAAAATCTCTTGATATAATTAAATATCTTATTATGTAAAATGGTTATATAAAAAATAAACACATACTTGATTTTATGTTTGTGGATTTTAAAATACCATTAATAATTGTTACTGTTGCTAATCTAGTCTTTGAACATTAATTAGATTATTAGAATAAATATAGGGCTTTATAAAAATACAATTTACTCAGATAAAGGAAGTAATGGCCTCATCCAGTAGAATTTCTCCATATGAAGCCAATTTTTTAGAGCTCAAAAATGAGGTAGCATAACTGGGTATCACTCATTACCATTCCAAAGACATGATTCAACACGTTAGGATTGAATGTAATTGCCTACAGGGGAAGTTGATGTTAATAGAGATTACCACTCGAGCAATGTTATTCGAGCCACCCCAAAGAGTCTGTAACCATCGCAAGCCTTACCCTTAAGTATTATGTGGGTGTAATAAGGGTTTATTTAACAAGACCATAGAACTATGTTTATGTGATTTATTTTTTGTATAAATAATATACATTCAATTCATTATTATTACATTGTAAATAGTTTTTAAAGGACAAATAATTTTTTACTTTAATATTTAAATTCAATTAAGAAATATTTTTTTATTAATTAATGGATTTTTGAATTAAAATAATATTTTAATAAAATATTATTACTGAATTTATTTTTATGAAATTTAATAATCATATAACTCATATGAATACAATTTTAATTTTTATTAAGGTTTGAATGATGTTTTTGTGAAAACTCGTGAATTTTTTATAAATGTCGATTTTTATTTTATAATTAGAAATTAACATATTTAGAAAATAATTTTGACAAAATGAAAATTATTTTTGGAATCCGGATGTCGAAATTATCTATAAGTTTATTTTTCATAATTTTATGGGACATTTGAATTTTTTGGGAAAAAATTAAATATTGTTTAAATATATAATTTGTTTTATGTCATCATAATGAAAAAATAGTGATGTAATAAAATACCAAAAATGGTATTTTCAAACAATATATGTTTTACCTTTAAAATAATGTGATTTTAGGTTGTTTGATTTATTTTACAAAGCCTTAGTGGATCCTCCAATACTTATATAACATTTTTCCTTTTAAAATGATTTCGTTGAGAGTGTGACTCAAATCCACATAAGAAAGCCTAAAATTTTAAAACGTTCATCCATTGGCCATATAAAATAATTTTTTCCACTCCCCTTTTTAAAAATCCATGTTTTGGATTGTGGTTATGATTAGTTTAATTTGTGGTGTCCAAAACCTAGATAATAAATAATTACCTCTCTTTTCCTATATAATCCCGCACATGCTCTCACTTATCATCAGTCAAAACCCTTGGATCACATCCCATATCTAAACTACTCACTCCTGTATCCTCCCAAGGCAAACTAATCTCTCAAGAAGCTTCTCGCATGTCCCCCATAATCCTTTTGTATCACATTTACTAGTAAGGGATTTCTTCCATTCTCATTTTTTTCCAAATTTCATTATTTTGTTATATAATTTTTTCAATTAAAAATATTGAGGTATGATTTCACACCTATCCCATACTTTAGTCATTATGTTTTAATGATTATATATAACTTTCTCTCCCATTACTTCCACACATGTACATCCTTTACCATGTTTGAATTCCGTATCGAATTTCTCTCATCTCATTTACATTCTAGAAATTATTTATTTATTATAAACCAAAATTAAATTACATATGTTGGGATGTTTATCAATATGACCCCCTTACTGTCCATTTCATTTAAATATGATATGGCAACCCTTTCTATATCATCAACCATTTTTTTGGAATTCTTATGTCATGTCGTTTTGCTGTTGAAATTGCAACGTGATATTTCAAGACAAAGTCATTATGTAGTGAATACCATACCCATTTCCCTATCATGGGTATTCACCTTTATGAGTAGTTACTTATTGATTATATATTATAATTTATGATTTCCACATGCATTTATGATGGATGAAATGACGATGTTTAATGAATCGATGTTATATTATCCATGTGGCACATATATGCATGAAATGAAATGATTAAGAAAGGTGCACCCTATTAACTATTTAATGTATTGGGTAAAGATTAGTATCATGATACGTCATGTGAAATGAGGGTTTACTAATTCTAATTCAAGTGCATTGAGTTTTTACTCCTTATAATTCATGTGCAATGAGGGTTTACTCATGCTCTATGTACAATGAGTCTTAGTTAATCCTAAGATCATGTTAAATGTGGTTTCCACATTTCCATGTAATGGTAATAATTCTATATAATTCTTTTATGTTCATATTTATATATAGATTCATTGATATTATTATTGCAGATCATGTATTGTATTCTTCATTTTATTTTTTATTTAATCTTTTACTGGGCTTTATAGGTCATCATTTTCTTATGCATGTCTTCAGATTATCCCATGTAATGCTATGTATGAAGGAATGTCTGTGGTCAGGTAAAAGATGTTTTCAATAAACATGTGTATTTAATGTTTTATGTTGTTATTTAATTTTCCTAATCCCCAAAGACACTAGTCCTCTTGATATTATATTTTTCAACAAGTGAATATTTTATGTAATAAGTTATGTCTATGTGTGAAATAAATAGAAGGGATGTTATAATTGGTATCAGAGGATAGGTTCAGTTATTTTTGGGATTAGGACTATAAATCCTTAATGAAATCTTTAGGGATAAGAATAAATATAATAAAAACATCACTAATTGTTTTTGAGCATTGATAAAGTGGTTTATCAATAAAATACATCCTGCTCTAGATACGATAAGCTAGAGGAAACTATAGCACATATGTATCTAGGGGTAAAACATAAAAATATCGCTTTGACCTAGACTCACATAGGAACTGGTGCACAAAAACATGCATTGCTGCACTCCTGGATAAGACACTCTAGGGGGATATGCATTGGAAAATTCATAAGCATAGTATGTACAATTATTAAGGGAATAAAATAATTCCCTTAAAAATATATGTTGGGAAGTAGATAATGGATAATATATATTGAATCCTATAAATTCATAAGTTAAGGAAATAAAATTAATTTATAAGTCATCCATTTTTGTATTTAGATTATCCTTTATGTGTAACCCCTAAAATTCCTTTTATTCTATCAAATTGTCGGTAATTGGAGGACTCATGCGAACAACCAATGTGAAGATCAATGTGATGAATGTACTAATGATATTACCAATCCTATGGGAGTGGTAATCACAAACATTGTCACAAATCCCTCTTAGTTAACTCATGTTTTTAGTACAAACAACGTTCATGTGGAATATTCAAACCCCCCCCCCATTAAGAATGAACATGGCGCAATCAAGAGCATCATGAGGAAAAGGCCTTTTACTTTTAATAGATCATCTGATACCTTTATTATCGAACAAATGATCATCTCTATTGAAAATATCATCTCCAGCCTTCAATGTAATGAACAAGAGAATGTTCTTTTAGATTCATATCATATGGAGGGTGATTCTAATAAATGGTAAACATTGATCAGAAATCGAAAGCCTGAGGAGGTGATTGAGTCATTGGAATGAAAGGATTTATAGAAAATGTTTTTCATTAATTATTTTCTCCCACCATCCTACTTAAGATTGAAGGTAACTTCCTTACCCTCAAGCGGAAAGACAATGAATCCATCAAATCATACGAGGAAAACATCATAAGTATTTAACGATATGCCTCCACATTTTTCATTACCCCCGAATTTATGGTTGACCACATCTTTGCTAGGATAAAAACAATACCACGGAAATCCCTAGTGATCTTTGAATTCGAGAGATATGAGTAAATTTTCTGATGTTCCCTCAATGTTGAAATAAAGATTGGTGAATCTCAGGGGTATCACGGGGATAAGAAGTGAAAGGTGTACATTAAGTCTAGCAGTTCGATGGAAAAATACAATTATGATATTAAAATCATGCACCCCACATGCCAATGGTTCTAAAATAAGAAACCCAAAAATTAACTTTTGGAGATGATTAAATGATTTAGGTGTGGAAGAGAAGGTCCCATGGCCATTAACAACTAACAAGAAAACCCTACAGCTATGATAGAGGAGAGTAAAACTCCATTCAACCCTCAATATATTGTTAATTGCTTTAATTGCAAAGAACAATGGCACTTTTGAAATCAGTGATCTAAGATAAGGCTTCTTGGAGGAAACCAACAACCATTGAGGAATAAATGGGGAGTTTTTTCCATCAGTACATACAAATTGATCCCCAACAATGAAGTGGTGATAGGTACGCTAGTTATTCATTCATGAATATTGAACATAATTTTTTATTTTGGTTCTACATATTCCTTTATATCTAAAATATTTAGTAGAACAATCCCAACACCATGAAAAATCATCGATGTATAGATGTCACAGAGAACAGAAAATGGGGAAATGATTGCAACCCATGAATATAACTCCCACTATATAAAAATGTGGTTTTAGCATCTCATCGAACATCATCATACTACTTTTGGAATAAGTAATTGAAATTATTTGCATGAATTTTCTTTCCCTATATCAGGCCAACAGAAATTTCCGTGAGGGAAAAATTACTCTCCATATAGGAAATCTACTCCTAACTATGTACAAGTTCTAGAAGGAGGATGAGTCTTCATTAGCACCACCATATCAAGCATGGATATTAATACCCTATGAGAAAATGTATCTTGCTCATATTATTGTGTCTAATGAAGAAAAAATCTATGATGAAATGCCTATTGTGAGGGAATTCACTTAAGTGTTTCCCTAAAAAATCATCTTCCTCTGAAAAGAGATGTTGATTTCTTGATTGTTCTTATACCTGGAGAATTTCCAATATCTAATACTCTGTATAAAGTTGAAATTATGGAGCTTGAGGAGTAGAATAAACAAATAAAGGAGAATCTAGATAGTTGGTTTATATTCCCAAGTGGTTCACCATGGGGTGCACCAATCCTCTTTGTCAGGAAGAAGGATAGGTTAATGTGCCTTTTCCTTTATTATCATGAGCTCAAAAATATCATGATAATGAACAAGTATCCTATGACCCGAATTGATGATTTGTTTGATCAGCTACGTGGACCACCATTCTTCTCCTAAGTAGATTTTCCTTTGGGATACTAACAAGTAAGGGTGAATAAGGAGGATATATCCAGGACTGATTCTGATACATTATATGGGAAATATGAATTCATAGTAATTCAATTTGAACTCACTAAGGGTCCAGTACTCTTCATGTACATGATGAATAGAGTATTTACATATTACCTTGACAAATTTTTGGTTGACTTTATAGATGTTATACTAATATACTCCAAAACGAAGGAGGAACATGAGAAGCATCTAAGCACTGAACTAGAGACCTTGTGAAAGGATAAGCTCTATGAAAAGTACAGAAAGTGTGAGTTTTGGTTGAAGGAAGTATCATTATTGGGTAATATCATAATTAGAAATGAGATATCTATAGATCTATCCAAGGAAAATGCAATTGAGGTATAGTCAAGGCCAACATGGGTGACAAATATCCATAGCATCCTGGGGAATGGTGAAGATTATAACTAATTTGTGAGAAATATCTCACATCTGTCCAACCCTCTTACTAGGATAACTTAGAAGGGAATAATGTTTTCTTGCACTGGTAAATGTGATGAGAGCTTCACGGGGTTGAAAAAGAGGCTTATCAAGACACCTTTTCTCACACTACCCACAAGTGGAGAACTTCTTGTGGTATTCAGTTATGCATCAAAGAAGTTCACGGGTTGTGTGATGATGAAAAATGAATAACTCACTACCCATGCATCGAGGCAATTGAATGTTCTTGATAAAAACTATACAAAATATGATATTGAGTTGACTATAATAATCTTCTCTTTTAAAATTTAGAAAAATTACATCTTTAGGGAGAAGTGTGAAATATAAACATATCACTAAAAGCTTCACATAGATATTAAAAAAAGAGTTGAATATACACCAATGAAGATGGATGGAGCTGATCAAATACAATGAATACTCAATCCATTAACACATTGGGAAAGGGAACAAGTGGAAAATGCTCTAATTAGAAAGAATCTAGTAGTTATATCATTTTTGAGAATAAAAATGATCCATTCTTCATATATTTGATGAAGATGGACGTCGGAATGACAATAAAGGGAACATCATCAATCCTTTCAAAAATGATTATTCAACCATCTCTTTTTGAAAGGTTGAAGGATGCTCAAATGGATGATGTGGGAATTCAAAAGAAAGTGAAAACTATCAAAAAATGGAAATCGTATGAGTTTATTGTTAATAGAGAAGGAATTATGATATTTGAGATAGTACTATGTGTTTTATCAAATATGGTGATAATGAAAAAAAAATTGGTTGATGCACATAGTTCGAATTTCCCCATTCATCAAGGAAATAGAACAATGTATCGAGTTCTCTGCTAGCATTATTGGTGGGATAACATGATGAAAGAAATTGTTGAGTATACATCAATGTACTTGGTATGTTGGGAAGTGAAGGTTGAGAGGCATAGGTTTAAGGTGGCAA
Organism: Viscum album; assembly: GCA_963277665.1. NCBI lineage: Eukaryota > Viridiplantae > Streptophyta > Magnoliopsida > Santalales > Viscaceae > Viscum > Viscum album. The sequence goes on along the minus strand of OY728130.1, from coordinate 2,012,995,988 downwards.
TGCAACCATTATCCATACCAACGGGGAAATAAGAAAACATCATCATTGTCTTTGTCACCATACATCCGAAGATATCAAAAGGAAACAATGCTATCTAAATTAATATGGATATTTATACAAATACTGCATAATTCATTGAAATTTGGGAGGATTGATCATTTGATCAATTGGAATGGATATACATCAAATAAGTGGAAAGGAATCATGGAGTACCACTGTTGATTGTATTCAATCAAGATCCAAGATTCACATCTACATTATAGAAGATTCTTCAACAGGCTCTAATTATTGAGATGAAATTCAGAAAGGATTATCATCCTCAAATGGATGGAAAATCTGAGCGGACTATCCAAATACTGGAGGAAATGTTGAAATAATGCTTAATTGAATTCAAAGTAGGAAAGGATCAACATATTCCTCATGTTGAGTTCTCTTAAAATAACTGTTTCCACTCAAGCATCCAAATTTCTCATTATGAATCCCTATATTGGAAGAGGTACAGAATACTTCTATGTTGGGATGATGTTGGGGAGAGAAAAATCCTAGGCCTAGAAATGGTTGAAGAAATGATGGAGAAGGTTAAGACCATCCAACATCACATTAAAGCTACTTAGATTCGATGAAAGATAAATGATTATAATCATTGACGAGACCTAGTGTTTGATATCAGAGACATGGTATTCCTCCTCATATCACCGTGGAAGAGATTTATGAGATTTGGGAAGAACGGAAAGCTTAGTGCAATGTACATCATCCCTTTCTAGATCCTTGATTGCATTGGGGTAGTGTCCTATCAACTAGTACTCCCACCAAACCAATCTCATGTACATTATTTATTCCACGTATCACTCTTGAGGAAGTACATACCTGACCAATAACATGTACTCAATCTAAAGGGGGTACCATTGGAGAATGACCTCTCTTTGAAGAGAAGCCAGTGAAGATCATAGATCATAGGAAAAAAATTCAATGAAATAATATGATGCCCCTCATGATGGTGTTGTAGAGAAACCAAATGTTTGAAAAAGCATTGTTGGAATAGATAAGGTAATGAAGTACAGTTACCCTAATCTGTTTTAGTGTTGGAAAAAGGTATTTCTAGGGAGATATTTCTGAAGGGGGGATGATTTTAATGAACCAATCATTTATTAATGAAAATTCCTCTTGAACTAATTAAATGTCTTATTATGTAAAATGGTTATATAAAAAATATGCACATCCATGGTTTTATGTTAATGGAATTTAAAATACTTTTAATTTTCTTTACAGTTTCTAATATAGCCATTGAACATTGACCACAATATTAGTATAAAAATAGGGATGTAACAAATCAAATTTACTCAAACAGTGGAAGTGATAGCCTCATGTAGTAAAATTACTCCATAAGAAGCCCATTTATCGATGCATAGAAAGGTGGTATCATCACTGGGCTTCACTATAGACCAAACCCAATCTGAGCTTCAAAACATTATGGTTGAACAGAACCTCCAATGGGAGAAGTGAAAGTTGATAGGGATTACCATCCGAGTGATGTTATCCGAGCCACCCCAAGAGTCTATCATATGAGGATTTTATAAGGGGTTATTTAACAAGACCCTCGAACTATGATTATGTGATTTATTTTTTGTATAAATAATATACATTCATTTAATTTTTTTACATTTTAAATAGATTTTTAAGCATAAAAAATATTTTTATTTAATTTTTTATGTCAATTAAGAAAAATATTTTGATGAATTAAAGGATTTATGAATTAAAATAATATTTTAATAAAAAAGTACTAATAAAATAATTTTAATTAAATTTAAATAATCATATATTTTTTATGAATAAAATCGTAATTTTTATTAAGGTTTGGAAGCTATTTTTTTTAAAACCCATGAATCACCGATAAATGTCAATTTTTATTTTAATAGTAAAAATTCAAATTTATAGAAAATTTCATAGATAATATTAATATTTTTTGTAATACGGATGTTGAAATTATCCAAAGGTGGATGTTTCATATTTTTTTGAGATAGTTGAATTTTTTGGATAAAAATTAAATACAGATTAAATATAAAATGTATTTTATGACATCATAATGTCTCAATAGTGTTGTAATAAAGTAGTGTAAATTATTTATTCATCCAATATATGATTTAATTTTTAAATAATATGTTTTTTTATTTTTTTGATTTATTTTAAAAAGTATTAGTATACCCTCCAAAACAAATATAACATTTTAACTTTTAAAATGATTTCCATGAGAGTGTGACTAACCTCCACAAAAGCAAGAGTAATATTTTGAGATGTTCGGCCATTAATCATATTAAATATTTTTTACACATACCTTTGGAAAACACCATGGGAAAAAACCATGGTTTTGGTTGTGGTTTTGATTTTTTTGATGTGTGGTGTCCAAAACCTAAATAATAATGAACTCTCTCTCTTTTTCTATATAAAACCTTCCAATCTACCAATTCTGTTCACTAAAAACCCATGAATCTCATCACTAACCTGACCTAATCTCTATATTATCCTCCCAAGGAACCCCAATCTCTCAAGAAGCCTCTACCAAGCCCCTCCTAAGCCTTTGTGATCACAGTTCCAACTAAAGGATTTCATCCATTCTCATTTTTGTCCAAATTTCATTTTGTTGTTATACTAACTGTTTTCAATTAAAAATGTTGGTGTATGATTTTTAACCTCCCCTGAACTTCCCTAATTATGTTTTAATGATTAGATACCCCTTTATCTCTTATTAAATTGACCCATATACACCCTTTACCGTGCCAAAATTCTATTGGGAATTTCTCTCTTCCCATTTACATTCAAGAAATTATTTTGTATTATGAACCTAAATTCAATTAAATATGTTGGTACATGTGTCTATATGACCTCTTTACTGACCATTTAATGTAAATTTTATGATAAAACCTATCTTTCTCATCAACCATTTTTTATGAATTATTATGTCATGCAGTTTTTCTACTGATATTGCACAGCGATTTTCCAAACCTATGTAATTGTGTAGTGAATAAAATGCCCATTTATCTATCAATGGTATTAAACATTATGAACATTTAATTATTTATTATAGAGTTACATGTATTAATTCCACATTACTTTATTGTTGAATAAATTATGATGTTTAATGAATCCTTGTTATCTGATCAATGTGGCACACTTATGCAAGAAATGAAATGATTAAGAAGGATGGACCATGATAACACTCCAATGAATTGGGTAAATATTGGTATCATGATACGTCAAGTGAAATTATGGTTTAATAATGATAATTCATGTTCAATGAGGTTTTACTCATAAAAAATCAAGTGTTGTGAGCGTTTACTCTTGCTCTATGGGAAATGAGCATCGTCTCATGATTAAATCATGTTAAATGTATTTTTTCACATTTCCATGTTATGATAATCATGCTATATCATTCTGTTCTGTTCATTTTAATTTTAATCTCATTTGATATCACTATTTCATAACATGTATTGTATGCTTCATTTTTTCCTTGTTTACTCCCTTACTAGGATTTATAGCTCACCCTTTTCTTATTTATGTCCTCAGGTTATCCAAAGAAATTCTAAGTAAGAAGATATTTGTGTGTTCATGTTAAATATGTTTTCAATTATGTTTTTTATTTCAAGATTTATGTTATTATGTGACGTTTCTAGTCCCCAAAGACACTATACATCTCGATCTTATTTGTTGTAACAATAGAATATTTTATGTTATAAGTTATGTCTAAGTGTGAAATAAAGAGTAGGGTTGTTATACCCTCAAATATCCTTTTCCTACCTATATGGAAAATGTATCGGTTTTTGGATAAAATCTAAAATCAACTCAAGAGTAACATGACCACAAATACTCAAATTATTTCAATCAGGATGATACATATTTATTTGATAAACATGGATCATGTTCTGATCAATAATGAATCAATTTTGTAATGATAACAGATAACAAATAGTTCCAACATATTCTATGTCCACAAATGGTCCCACATACCATTGAACTAATCACCTTCTATCCCCAAGTTTCAATGTACATGTTTCCATTACAATCTCAAGAAAACATGGTCGTTGACCTCATGAGATAAAGGTCATAAATGATTATAGTCATACAACTTATATCTTCATTCAATCATATAAATCATATTCTGGATCCTTTATATTTTCATTATAGTATCATACTCAAGACTCGGTCTGGTAAATGTTGTATCTCATATTTCCACCCAACATAAAGGAGTATTATAAGGTCAGCCATACAGAGCATCAAATAGGAGAATCTATATTGCTGCCTGATAGCTATTGTTATCAGATAATTCATCCAGGAATATGATACTCCAATGTAACACCAAATTCAAGTAAACAAACTATAATCATATCTTCTAATATACGAGTAATTTATTCCAATAGAAAATGTATCTTTGGATGCTATGTTGTTACCGTAGTCAATAAAATTCAAAGAGCCTGTTGTAATGGTTTCCAATGTTGAAAAGTAAAATGAGGATATATATCAATTAGAATTGAAGTTGTAACTCCATGTACTTTAAATACTTCCCATATATAATATTATTCCATTTAGGTGGTTGTGTTGGATTCACTGATAAGGATAAGGAGTGTTTACTTGGTAAGTAAATCCAAACGACCCTTATTGTATCATGTTTATGTAACATTCTCAGCAGGCCTACAATAAGATCCATTTAAATATTCTCACCCCTTCTTTACTTCTATAAACATTGGTTGTAGAATACCATCTAGTCTTTAATGATTTATTTTTATTTGATAGGATGTTATTCATGTCATTACATGGTCTATAATCTTATATTTCATTCCTACCCACTAGAAATGTGCCTTCATCACCTTGTGAATTTTATCAACACCTGAATGAATTTCCCATTTGAAATGGTTGTAACCTAAAATTATTTGTTCCTAACAAGATTGAGGAAATATAATTTGATTTTGAAAACATAACATTCTGTTTGGATACTTTATTCAGTCATAATAATTATCCCTACCATTTATGTCTGATGTAATGGTGAACCAATTATAATCTTATATCTATGTTTCTTTAAAAAAAATTCTGTATTGAATAAAAATAAATAGTATAAAACTTTATTCCCATTATGTTTAGAAGAATATAAATGCATATTATCATTCATTCACATCATGTTCCCTTTATTATGAGCTTCTAATACCACTTCACTTTTCAATTTTTGACTCATTATATTAATTATAGAATTCCCCTTACCTGGTGTGTATAGTGAGTTTAAATTTAACATCTTAAAAGAATATGAACAAAATAATGTACTCAAGATGACGTATCAATAATAAATTATTTATTTCAGTGTCTTTTAGTCAGTGAACACTACAAACTTCACTTCATATAGGTAATAACTCCAAGTATTTAAGGCCTCAAAAATTTCATCAAATTTTAGTTGAGTCATAGGATAATTATTCTCATCCAAATTCAATTTACTTGAACTATATGCCACAACATGTTTTCCCTTCTTGAGAACATAACCAGTAATATGTTTGGGAACCTCATAATATACCACACACCTTTTCCAACTTATGGTAAGATCAATATGTTTACCGAGAAGAGATGTATCTTGCATGAAAAAATATTTTCTCACATTAATCATTCAATATAAATAGAACACATTTATTTGACAAAGAATTTATTAGAGAAGAATGTATTGAGAAATCCCAAATGAATTACCAATAATAACCTACTAATCTGAGAAAACTGCACACATAAAAACATTATAATGTTTTTTCCATGATACTGTTACTTATATCTTCCAGGGTTAATCTGAAATAACTTCATTATAATTAATATTCCTAATGAAATTAACATTTTAGATTTAGAAATTTCATACTAAAACTAAGAATTCAGATGATGTTTCCTTAATGTACCCTGTGAAAATTTTATTTATTACTCATGTCAAATTATGTTTATATAGTATACCATAATATTAAAAACTAATTATTAAAAAAATAGTAAATATTTCCTTGAATGATGTGTCTCAACAAATCTATGAAAACTATTTTGGGTTTTTTTAGTACCAGAAGGGAGACCTTTGAATGATTTCATTGAAATAACCTCTCTTTTGAATATATGGTGATGATATCCTCAGTGTAGATCAGTTTTAGAGTACCACATGGATCACTTTAATTGATCTAAAAATACATCTATTGATGTAATATGATAATATATTTTTAATAATCATTTGATTAAGAATATGATAATAAAAACAAAAATGAATGGCGTCGTTTTACTTATATTTGAAAAAACTAGTGTATCCCGAGGCAAGGTACTTGGAATAATAAATCCTTTATGTTTTTAATCATAAATAGGAATAAATAATTCAAAAATACTTATCTGATATAATATTTAAGATGGTTAGGAAATAGGGCATGTTCTTAGGATTAGTTAGATAGAAAATTAATTTTTCTATTTTAGTGGTAAACCAAAGAAATCATTTGTAAAAGAATCTAGGTATTGATCCTCTATTTTAGGAAGAATATTATTTCTCATTACATCATCTATTTTCAAGTTAATTACTACCAACTTGGAAAAATGGTTCTATAAACAATTACTAATAGACCTACTATACATCCATATATATTTAAATTCCCCATGAACATGGAATGGAAACCAACATGGGATGTAAAATTTATATACTAATCATAGTATTTGATATGGGCCCAAATACATCTAGTCAATTTATTCCAATTATTAAGGAAAATAATATCTCTTATATAGTAAAATTTCATATAAATTGTACTATATCATTGAGAAATGGGACAGGGTGGGAATTGTAATCCTCTTTATTAATATTTTCTTGGGTATATCTTGATGCCATTATGTGATACATCATTACCGTGATCAACCAAAACTGTTTAGCCAATGAATAATAAAAGAAATATTTTGAAGCACTAGTGTCGAACATGAAATTCACAAGAGTGAAATTAATAAGAATGGTACATCACACTGTAGTGGGACCTGGAAGATCTCTAAAAGAATCGTGTTTTTTTCATATAAATGTCACTAAGTTTTTAGGGGCCAATTTTTTCTTCCCAAATGCAGTGTCCACTGAAAAAATAAAATATCCCATGATACTCACATGGTTACCTGTGTCTTTGGATGTGAACTAGTCTGATCAGACTATTCTATTTGACATATTAAATATAAGGAGGAGTAAAAATGGTTCCACCGATTGATCTTATAAGTCTATGATAGTACATATTTGTATTCCCTTTCTTTTCACAGTGATAGAAATTGATTTTTGGTGAGATACATAATAAATTTATACGATTTAATGAACCAAACAAAAAATAAATTTTTTTAACATCCTATCCTATGGAAAAATTACCATATTCCATAAAAACCATTATTTCCTTTATTTATAATCCTATATATGGAACATGTCCCTATGGGATCAAATATTATACCTCTATTGAGATTATCAACAAATCCATTTATAGCATAATTTCCCAATACACCATTTGCATATAATCCATAATATAGAGAACAACTATCATGGATCGAATCTCTAATCGTAATCCTAACTCAACGATATAGATCTTCAAGGTTGAACTTTCAGTTTCTTCAGGGGAAAAAGGATCTATGTTAATAAACATAGTTGCATACTCTATCATAGATATATTTTCTTACAACTAGCAGATAAAATACGGTGATATTGTAATTTTGAATGTGTGGGGATAAAATTGATTATTAAATAATTCCACAAAATAATTGCACATAAGTATTTTTCTGAAATTTTAAATAGCTGAATTCCACCATTTTTATGAAATATATTCCATAATATTTTTTCTAATTTAGTCATCAGTTATTCTAGTAAACCAATAAAATGAAATATTTTATTTTTTATATGTTTCTAGTCTACCACTTTTCATATTCATAATCCCCTTAAAATACATGTGGGTTATTTATCTATAACTACATAGAATGACCCACCTTACTCTATTCATCATTTTTATTTCCTCTATATATAGAATGAAACTCATTCAATATACTATGTATAAGTGGTTGTTCACTTATGGATCATGTGCATCAACATTCTAATAAGTGTAATCCTTTTAATTTATATGGCATGTTATTAGTTCAATTTATTATTAGAAGACCAATAATCTCTTTGTTCCAATTATATATATGAACTGAAGATGTTAATAAATTCCAAAAAATTATAATCAATTAACATTAATATATGCAACAATTAGTGAAAATTTAATTTAAAAATTATTAAATATTAACAGTTTTCAAAAATCATTTGATCAATATATAAATAATTATGTCCTAGTGGGATATCCCTATACTAATGCATGATATGTTATACTAATTAGTTATGCCCAAGATGATGAGATAAAAACATCTCTATATAAGTGTTTTATAATTCCATTTCACCCAAACCACCACTGTAAAATTAATTTAAGAATTTAAATTATATCTATGTCCTTTTATGCTATGCATTTAAGGTTATGAAAGTCTATCTATTTTTTACCAACCCAAAATAAGCACCGGAAAAAATTATAACAAACGTAACAACCCTCCCATTTCCATGGGAGAAGATATAGATGTTATTAGAATTATTTGACATTACCAAGACACTAATGACTAGAAATAAGTTCCAATGGTGTAAGATAACATTGGAGGATGATATTTCATATGAATCTAGAAAACCTTTCAAAAAAAGATGAAACATTCAATAAAAACTAATTAATGTATAAAAAATAAACCAACTCAATAAAATTACAATAAAAAAACAAATATTATTGTACAGTAAAAATGAAATAAAGTTTCAAGGATAATAATCCAAATAGAAATAAATTGAAACTAATGTGGCACCATCATAAACCATAAAGCAGACAGTACCATGATCTAGCTTTAAAAAATAAACCATGAAGTCAAGGATCCCCACTAGATAAGTATAATACATGAACCTTCCGTGTATCTAATTTGAAAACCTATAAAAACATATCAATGTTCCTAAGTAGGTTTTGAGTATGTCACTCAGTGGGATTTCTCCAAAATATATCCCAACATAATCTATGGGGAAGGTAATAGGTTAGAAATTTTTTTTATAAAACAATAATAGAAAATAAACTTTTTATAAAAAATACATAAAAATATTTCATGGTAAATGTTAAATAAATAGTTTCAAAAAAAATCTTTGTGATTGGCATAATAATTCTAATTCCACAACCACACACATAGAAAATCCATAAAACCATGGAATTCCCTATACTCATGTGTGGTGAATCATTCTATTTTTAAATCGTCACTTGGTGACCCAATTTATTGATAGTAAATCCAACAATGATCCATTTAATTTTTATTATTAATTATTGGTGGTACTTTTAAACATTACTGATCCTAATTTAATAAGAACACACACTAACCCCATTATTCTAAAAAGGAAAAAACATTTATTTATCCAAAATATAATATTTAAAAATGAACCCACTTTAAATAATATCAAATATGGAATTTAAAAATAAATTCACATGATATATTTTAAAAAACATTAACATTATCTAAAAAAGGTCAATCCAAAAAGTTCCAAAATAGTAAAATGGGACATAAGCTTCCAACCATGATTTTTTTTGGAGAAAAAAAATGGATTTGTTGATCATCTAATTCTTTGTTTTACCATATGAAACTACATAAATATCACATCAACACAAAATAAGAACTCATAGAACCAAACCTACCCACCGATCTAGGGTTCCAAGAGAAACAAATAAAGGAGATCCAATATAACGAAGAAATAGGAGACCCTAATCATTTTTTTTGTGAGTGAATAATCCGTATTTCATTTCGAATAGTCCAAAATACCTAAAATCAATATAAATAACCTAGTTTAATACTAGGAGTTAAGATATGAAAAAATAATCAAGGGAGGAAAATAAAATCTATACCTAGGGTAAAAATACTCAGCATTGAAGGTTTTATGTCATCATTTCATAATTTACAATGTAATCCACCGAGTTCCACAAACACCAAAAACCTAAAAATCTTGGTTATTTTCTTAATAAAAAACAATTATGATGTCAAATTCATTTACAAAATAAATATCTACACCAGAAACCCAAAAAATAATTTTATGAATTAATGGATTTCAATAGTTTTCCACAAAATATTTACTACTTAAAATCTATTCATAGAAAAAAATTCTGATGTAGATATCTACCATCTAGACTCTGAGCTCATACATGTTTTTTGTTCCAACTAACATATTCCAACCAATTAAAACACTACAAATACAATATTAAAAATATATATATGAAATACCAAACCAGGTATGCTATATTCTCTCCACCATTAGTCTTTCCATCCCTTGGAAGTTGGATAACAAGATTTCCCTTGAATAAGGTAGACCATTGATCCTGCCTAAATTTTTCTTATTTAAATGTTTCCTATATAACCATACCATACCTCCATATTACTATATCTAATAAAATATTTCCCTCTTTATGGTGTTTTTCAATGATATCCAGAACCCATACTTGTTTATGGATAAATGTTTCATTCAGCACAAGAGTAACATTATATGAACTGATCACATTTCATGGAATGAGTTGATATGTCTTTAGTTGTGAAACATTAAAGAAGTTATGAATGTAACATAATCTAGGGGTAATTATAATTGCTACAAAATAGTTTCAATTTATTAAATAACCTTGAACAGTCTTACATATTGTGCCATTAACTTCCCTTGTTTCTCCCAACATTTATGTACATGTTTTTGTGATACATTCAAGAAAACACCGACAATGAAAGAAAAAGATATTTCTTTGGGATTATTACTTATATATAATTTATTTCTACTTTGTTTCATAGTCATTTACTTCATGATCATATGTATTTTAATTATATTGTTATATAGAATATTTAGTTTAATTAAAGTTTTGTCTCATATTTCTACCTTATAAAATGAAGAATGATAAGGTCATCTATACAAAGCATCACATTTTGAAATCTTAATTGTCCCTTGATAACTATTGTTATAGGATTGTTCAACAAAAGTCATATAATACTCCCATGAATCACCAATTTTTAGGACACATGCTCTGAGAATGTATTCAAATGTTTGAATAGTTTGTTATAATTGTCTTTATTTCTATGGATTATATTCAATGCTCATAGTAAATTGACATTCGTGATAATATTATATCAACTAATAAAATTGATAAGTTCTATGTTCATCTCTGTTATATAAATATTTAATATATATCTCCATTTAATATAACCACTTCTCAAATATTAAAATTTTATAAGTCTTATTCCAAGTTAGACTCTCAAATAGGGATAATGTGTGCTGACCTAGTAATTCAACTCACTACTACCCCGATAGGATCATTTTTTTGTAACGTTCTATACAGTCATATTAAAGAATCCATCATAATCTACTAATAAATTTTTATAGGTATAGTTACACTCTGTATAATATCATATGGCCTTTAATGATGTCATTTTACATGATGGAATGTCTGGAATTTCATAACTTAGTCTGTAATCAAGCATTTCATTCTTTTCCACAAAAAATTTGCCTTATTTTCTATTTCTATTTTCTAAACACCTTGACAAAGGACCTATTTTGATTTTTTTTAATTCCAAAAGGGCATATTTTTGACAAGAATGGGGGGCTACAATTAGATTATGATATAATAATATAGTGTTTGGATCTTGTTTCTCATCATAAAATGTATCCCCACTATTTTTGTTTGACCTAATGATGATAAAATTTAAAATGATATTTGATATTTTTTTACTAATATTATTAAGACCATAACAACCTTAAATGGGAATAAAACTAAATTATCATCCACTACAGCATAAAACAAATGAATGTTAGGAATCTATCGCTTCAACTAACATTGGTTAGGAGATTCTTGGAACATTAATCTATATGATTTTTGAATCATTAAAACTACTATATAATTCCCTTTTATAGGTGTATATACTAAGTTAAAATCAAACACATAGAGATATTACATATAGATTAATTACCTCAAATTAATGTATCATTGAGAAAATATGTATTTCAATCTCTTATTGTCAGTGAAAATTTTCATCTTCACTCCAAATATGCAATACATCCTATCATGAAGACAATGAAACTAAAAACATCATGGTTTTTATGGATAATTTAACTCATGAAGTCACAAATTCATTTAACATTAGGCCAAAAATTTGACATTGAACATGAGAACACAACCATGAATGGATCCAAATACATCAAAACATTCCACATAGATATTAACAAGTTCAGGAATGTTTTGGATTGGTTCCATGGTGATATGAGTCTTATGTTCCCAAATTAATTTATGAAATTCATATTTTTATGTCAATTGAATAATTTCCCTTGTCAAAATTTTTTAAAGCTAATAAGGTCTCAAAAATCCTAAATTAATTACATATATTATACAGCCTATCATAGACATATATGCAGCTAAAAAGATTATTAGGTGTCTTCTAAGAGACCACAACTCTATTATTTGAGACTGTACTAATATTACTTCTTTAAAAATGAAATTCTTGTGAAAAAAAGACTTCATAGATCCAAATAGAATAAATAGAAGATATTTTAAAAAAGATAACCCCAAAATGTAATTCATAAATTTATCATGGGTTCTTCATGGTCATTCCTATTTCTATAGGATACTAGAATATCATAAAAATACAAAAATTAATGAATCATGATACATGTGAGTTATAAAATTCACTAATTCCATGAAAATATTATGTGCATTCATCATGAAAAAATCCATGATGACATATTCTTAATTGTTATTGTGACTTCATAATGCATTATTTATAATATTATTTCTTCTGAATCTATGATGATGATATCATATATAAAGGTAATTTTTAGAGAATCACGTTGATGGTAATTTTTTATCAGGAATTTAATCTATTTGATGAAGAAGATAAAAATTTCTAATAATTAGTTGATTTAGTTTATGATAATTAATTCATAATATAAGAGTATTTTCTTCCATATTTATGAATAAAAATAGTTAAACAAATTCTTATATACTATTCTTGATAAATCCTTTACTTTTAAATTCTTCATGATGAAATTTTAAATATCATTAATCTATTGGATCCATTCTCTAGGATGATTAGGAAATATGTATTATTATTAAGAGTAGTTCATTAGTAAATTAGATTTTCCAATCAAGTGGTGACCAAAATAAATCATTCAAAAAACATTAAGGTATCAAATAACAATTTTAGGAATAACCCAATTTCTTGTTTCATCTATTACTTTCAAGTTCATTACTTCTTTCTATAATTGGTTCTATTGTAACAACCCAAGTAAGTAAAGAATAATTGATATTCATATCTACATATATTTATGAATTAGATTGTGTTTCAGAGTCTTTAAATGAGAATAAATCCAATCTTAAGCATAGAATTATCTAATAATTTTAAAAGAATGTTTTACCACCTTTTGATGGAGAAACGTTATTAAATCTATCTTTCGACAATTTTATAAGCTCTATATTTCAAAATAGACTTATTCTTTATAATCGGGGAATTGATATTTACATTGGATAAATTTTTGGTATTTTTCTAACAATGCTCATTTCTTAATGAATAGTAAAAAATACCGACTGAAAATTATTTTTTATTTTATTATAAAATAAATTTTAACGGGAAGTGAGAAACCCCATGTCCATAAAATGGCCAAAAACAGCAAAAAACCCCAAGAAAATACTATTCCTTCCTTGACCCAGTAGCTCAGCATTAAAAGGCCTCCACCAATTAATGGGACTCGGAAAACAATCTCGTGCAATGATGCATGGGAATAGTACCAAGGGCCAAGCCATACCCTGTCATTCTTCTGCTCCAAGTGACATTCATAATTGACGACCTTGTGCTCAAAACCTCATCTAAGTCAAGACCATAACACTTGGTGGAATTGAAACACCCAAAATCAGCTTGGGACCCACAAACTAAAGAAGAAATTCATCATATCCAAACATCTATAGAATAAGAGATCACCCTAGAATTAGTCAAATAATGGAAAAGAAACATTGTTGAAAAATAGTTTAACTCTACCTATTACTGTATCTCTAAACAACCTCCCGGATATAGTGGATTCCTGGGCTTGCGGGTCTCCACTTATCAAGTCTTCAAGAGAATAGGTCAGTTTGTCCCAGGCCTGTATGTACTCCTCCAGTCTGATTATCCCATTATTGAGGCCCCTAACTAGGATCATGTCCTATTTGTTGACCCAAATATATTGTTCTTCATTGAGCTTCACATCAATGTCCCGACCGATCATCTTGGCAGCTTCCTCTTATGACATATTGAGAAATCACACCTTCTCTGTCACCTCATCATCGACACTTAAAATCAACTCCAAGGGATGTGCATATTGACCACGTGGTTCTAATTGACACCTGACCTCAGTTTTCAACTTCTTATCCAATTTATTTTCTTCTGACTGAGTCTTCATAGAAGGTGGTAAGGTTGAGAAATCCTTCCGGCCCATCCTCCTCCTATTTCTCCAATTGCTCCTCAGACTGGACTACCCTTCAGATAAACTCTTATAGATTACAATGGTTTCCTCCACACCACTTTCAAAAGAACAAACTGGAAAAACATGGTCAATTTGTCCAACTTCCATATTAAGGCCCTCGAGGTTCTTCCTATTAGTCTCCTCTCCCTCAACCGCAACCAATTCTCCATCTCCCGACCCTACCTCTTCCAGATCTTCAAACCTATTGGCCAGGATGATTGGGGTCTGAATTAAGGATCCCTCACCCCCTGATATGTTGGTGGGACTTGCAAGGTCCTGCCACAGCAAGTTGAACACATCGATAACCTTCGGATTACATTGTTGCGTCGCGACTGCCTTCCCCATGCCATAACCTATGCCAACCGCTGGGTTGAGATCCACTACCTCATTGCTAGTAGATTCCTCCACACCCAGTCACCCTAATCTATCTTTGCCTCCAATATCATCCACTTTTATTTCCCTCTGTCTCGTTCCAACTGCCTCACACGTTTCCGAAGTCTTTCTCTGAATAGGTGCAACCATCCTTGGTGGAATTGGGACCTCCCAATAAACCTTCAATAGATTTTTAAGTCCCTCGCCCACCTTCGAAGGACACTCCAGATAACATCCCTCCATGGAATGACCCAGCCGACCACATGAACAACAAAAATCCGTCCAACTCTCATAAACCACATGTTTCTTGCATCTGTACTCCTCTTCAACCGCGATCTAAAAAATTTGAAGGGAACTCTAGACACATCAAACTCTACACAGATTCACGGATTTATAGGGTGACAAACTGATTCTGTGCGGTTATCCAAACATAGGGACCTCCCGATCATATTACCTAGCATTCTGATAACAGAGGGGTTCTGAAATGGTAATGAAAAATTAAGAAAACCAACCCAGATTGCAATTAAGGGTGAGTCACGCTTCATATGTAAATCGAATGACAATCGGATGAGAAAGAATCGAAGGCCATTGCAGCACCGAGGATCCCTCACCTAGGCGCTGATAAGATCCTCCTCTGAAGTGAATCAGATCGTAATGTGTTGATTGTAAAGTAAACCCATTGTCACACTATCATGCAAGTCCCAGGCATTGAAGATTAAGCTATCAAAGGAGTCGAATGAAGGTCTTCTTTGTTTGAACCGCACCTCCAGTGTGTGCTTCAAGAGCATGGAGGATTCCGTAAACATTTCTGTTGATATATGAATGGTCGGAAAACCATCGAGAATCTCCTATACTTTGGGGCATATCGTTGCCTTCGAGAAAGGAGGTAATAGGTTACGATTGGAGAGGGTTGGCACCTCGGAGACCCCTCCCTTTCTGGGGGGGAGGGATCTGCCCAGCCACTGACATCATCTCCGATATGAAAACGGCTCACCAAGGGTTCTTGACGCCGTTCTGAATAGGGGAAAAATACTGCATTTTACTTCAAAACTACTTTTTCATCTAATTTAGTTATATTAATAGATTTTCATTTTAATTAGTTTTAAAGTTTAATTAGAATATATTTTTACCATTTAATCCAATTCTGGCCATTTTAATTAATTTCACTTTGGAATTGGGCATAAACAATTGTCAAACTTTTGATAGATAATGTTTCTAAAAAACCCGCTATTTGTTTTGACAACGGAAATTATTTTTAAATTAATTTACACAATTTCTATGTTTGGAATGTGGTAAAATGGATTCTATATTTTGAATCCTAGGGTCCAAATTATGTAATTAGGACTCTTTTGTTTTCAGACATTATTAATAGTAACGACAGTAATTATCTTAAATTATCGTGATTAATTAGTAATGGGGTAGTTAAGGGCAATAAAATAATAACATAATAATATAAAATGACCCCAACACATTTCCTAATACTATTGGTTGTGTCATGGCCGACTATGAGATCCATTGTGCCAATTTTGGGCCCCCATGGAATCACTTTTTTGGGATAGTGGTATTTTATCTTTTTATTTTTTAAATAAAGTTTAATATAACAAAAGTATGTAACACCTAAGTAAACAATTTTAATTTAATATAAATAAATGATCTCTTAGACTATAAATAGTCATTGTAAATATAAAAATATTTCCAAAATCATGGAATTTTTTTATAATTTCTATCATTAATTAAATAAATTTATTTATGACACCATGATGATGAAGTGATTACCTAATTAATGAATGATTTAAGTAAAATGGAAACATAATGTAAAATATAAGACAGAAACTTGTCAAAATTCGATTGGATGGGTGGATTTATAACCCTTATCACCTTATCCTAGAAATATATCATTGTGGGACCATTAAAATTAGAAACTCATCTTATAATAAAGTAACATTTCATGACTTTCCAAGAGTGACCCTCCTCCCTCTTATAAAAGGCCCCCAACTATACTCCCTTAACTACACCACTCAAGCCATTGTATCGGCCAAAAATTGCTCATTTTATCTCTACACATACATATCTTCATCCTATAAGCCTTAACTTATGCAGAAGTATCTTCAATAAATCCTTTTGGTTCAAACCAAGGGGATTTACCCGATTTAAAGGTAATGTCTTCTCTAATGTTATGTTATTTTATTTTGCTTCTCCAACCCCCTAAACTCTTTTTATTACATTAATTTTTAACAACACTAGTATCTTAAATATACTAGGATGTTTTTATGATAATTATTTGATTTAAACTTACACACACCTTCGTCTAATAGTTATAGAACATATTGTTTTTGTGGTTGGTGAATTTCTGCCTCACGAAACGATGATTGTTCAATATTCTTTTATCACCTTTAATGGTGGCCATTAAGATGTCACTATATTTATATATGATATATATTATGTTTATTTTTTCCTTATGCTTCTGTATATTTCATTTATGGCATACCTTTATGGTTTCAATTATGGGTAAACGCGATATCTTCATTTTAGGAAGTGCAGACTACCTCCCCCTCAAAGTTATTTGAATCATTAATTCCATATGTGGGACGTATAAAGGATGGAGTTAATGAAATTATATATGATTTATACTATAATATACCTTTATATCATTATGATTTCACTTTATTAAGTACTAAATAAATATGAAAGTAGCAGTTATGTGTACGTACGGCTTACCATCGCCATGAATGGTGCATTTCATTTCTTACCTATAAATATTATGTAATATTATAAATGCATGTATATACTGGATATATATGATATATATAACATGTAAATCATGAATATATTTCTGGATATAATGGATATTTTACCACATGAAAAACTTGTAATTATAAGAAGTTTATTTTTGACTCATGTACCAAAGATCGAAAAAACGACCGTTATTATCTTAAATACTTACATAATATTCATAAAATGGTAACAAGTGATATAAAAGGAATAATGAACTTGAAAGAGGTTCTTAAGTAAGTAGAAATTAACTCTAGTTTATTATTCAGGAGAATAAAGATTGATCACGTCAAGTCGGACATGAGGTATGAGACTTCGTCTCAATCTCCTTTCACTGAGGAATATTTTGATTTATACACAACTTTCTTTTATATGGTGTATAAAACCCTTTGACTTTTAATTTTAATCATTAGGAATCTATTTTATACGAAGCGTTTTACTTAACGACAAAAGAAAATGTTTTTGTCATACGTATGCAGCGACGACGACATCTCAGCCGCCATTACCATTATGTGAGTTTCAGCAGCCTCTACACGCCGTAATTTTTTTTAAATGAAAAATAATTACCATGTTTTACATGTCTTTTATTTTAGTATTGAAAATGTTTTTGATAATGTTTTGATTATATCAACGTGTTTTTGATATCATGTGATTGAAATGTGGAAATTTTATGTTTCCTTTATGCATGTTTTATGTGATATGATTATGTTATGGTTCTTGGGAATTGATTATGAAGACAGGTGGTTCTATGACAAACTATGGGTAGGTAAGCCCGTGATAGCTCTCCAATGCATTGGGTAACGCGAAGGAGTTAAACGCCAAGGTTTATTTGAAGAGATTTAGGGAATATACTATGATGTGTATTCCAAACCTAACCATTAGGGTAACTCCCTACATAAGAATGTTATGAATTCCTCACGTTAACTTTATGTCTTATGATTTTATGAGTCATTCATAAATATAATTATTTCATGAGGTATGTTAAAGTGCTTATGTTTTATAAGTAAAGTATGATTTCATTGATTCTTATGAATACATGGTCTAATGTTTTCATTCCATATTTTGATATCTCCTACTGAGTTTTATTATGCTCATCCAATGTTTTTGAAAAAAATTTCACAACTCAAGGGAATGGTACATGATGTGATGATAGTGTCGAGGAATTGTGAAGAAATAATCCATGTTTTATTTTAAATATGTTTCATTTGATTGGAAAAATAAATATCATCTTTTATGTAACAACCTTTCATAAATGTGGAATGAAACGCATGATTTATGAGCTAATTATCTAAAACTCTAATACTGAAAATATCCTCAATTTTTATTCTTGTAATAACTCAAGATTAATTAATGTTTAAGGCTGGGTCATTATATTTGGTATCAATGGTCAGTTTAAATAACTTTCAGAGTTATAATTTTATTAAATGTCTATCCAAAAAAATTTATATAGTAAAATTGAAATAATATAGCATTTTAATATTACCATGTTGCATCATCTAAGACATTTTTGTTCATAATGGTTTTCTATAGAAGAAATAGGGAAGCAGTGCTAGGAAGGCATACATAAGGAAATGACCTTCTGAATCAGCATCTTGAGATGGTTAGAACTTGAACTGAACAGTTTTTTATAGTAATGGTGCAATTGACTCAAGTGATAAATAGTAGTGGTATCCATTCATGATATCAGCCAGATCAAGCACAGAGGAACATGTCAGTGGTGGAAAATTTCATGAGGCAAAATCCCCCATCATTCAGAGGATCATCTGACCTCATGATAGCTGAAGGGTTTCTTAAAGCACTGGAGAATATTTTCGATGTCATGGGGTGTTCAGACAATCAAATGGTTAGTCTTTCTATTTACCATTTGGGTGGTGAAGCAGATCTGTGGTGGTCGATGGTTAAAAATATCAGGGATGCTGATGAGATTGATGCTCTTGACTGGGATGAATTCAAAGGTATGTTTCTTGAGAAATATTTTCCTAAGGTTGTTCGACTTTGGATGGGAAAACAATTCTTGGAATTAAGGCAAGATGACGACACAGTGGTATCTTATAAAGGAAAGGTCACTCGATTGGCAAGGTATGGTCCAAATTTTATCCGATTCCTTGATATTAAAATCAATAATTTTTTCTTAAGATTAAATCCAAAATATCACAGGGATTTAGCTTCTTGTGAGTTCAAGAGTTATGAAATGATTTTTCGATGTGTTGAGAAGGTGGAAATAGAGTTTGTCGATGATCAAGTTTTCTATAACAACCAACAGAAGAAGAGACCGAGGTGGTATGAGAAAGGGAATAATCCTTCAAAAATGTCTGATGGTAGGAAAACCAAGTTTTCTGTTTGTGAAAAATGTTGTAAAAAGCATGCTGGGGAATGTCTTTTGAATTCTGAAAAGTGAAACTGATGTGTTAAGATGGGGCATAAGGCATGTGATTGCCCAAAAAAAAGAACAGGGTGATGGGAAGACCAAATTTGATTTAGAGTTAGTGAAATGGTTCAAGTGAAATGAGATTGGTCATTATGCAAACAAGTGATCGAAAAAGAGCTCAAATGATGGGAAGCAGTCATACTATAAGTAAAAAGGTGTGGGGAAATCCTTTGAAACTAATTTATCAGATGTTGGGCCTTCAAATGAAGTGGTATCAGGTACTTTGTATGTTTTTTCGTATTATTCCAATGTGTTTTTTGATTTAGGGTCTACACATTCATTCATCTATAAAAACATTTTGAGTAAATTGGGAATTCCATCTCAATAAATGACTCCTGAACTTGTGGTAAAAACACTTGGGGGAAATGTTGATGAAAAAATAATTTATAAGAATCTTCCTATCCTTATCTGTGGAAATAATCTACTTCCAAACCTTATTTTTTCCAATATTATAGTTTGATTTTATCCTAGGAATGGATTGGATCTCTGTTTACCATACTAAGATTGATTTTATAGATAAAGAAGTTTATTTTCTGAATGTCTTTCAATTTTTTACAAGAATGAACCCTTACTGTTGATAACATATCAAGAGGCTGAGAAATGTGTAAAAGATGGAAATGAATGTTACCTTGCACACATTGTTCAAAAAAAAAGAAAAAGTTCAGATTAATGATGTTCTACTGGTAAATGAGTATCCTGATGTTTTTTATGACGATTTTCCTGGAATAATACTAGACTGGGAAGTTGAATTTACTGTCGACATAGTTCCGGATACTAAGACACTTTCAAAACCCCTTATCAAATGGTTCAAATAGAACTTTTAGAGTTAAATGAGCAATTAAATGATTTATTAGAGAGTGGTTTCAGTCAAACTAGCACATCACCATGTGGTGCTCCTGCCTTTTTTGTTAAAAATAAAGATGGTTTTATGAAACTTTGCATTAATTATAGAGCCTCGAATAACATCACTGATAAGAACAAATATTATTTTCCTCATATCGATGATTTGTTTGATCATCTCCAAGGAGCTCAGTATTTTTCAATGATTGAATTGAGATCGGGATACAATCAATTGAAGGGAAAGGAAGCATATGTTCTGAAGACCGTGTTTCGAACAAGATATTGTCATTTTGAATTTGTATTAATGATGTTTGGGTTAACCAATGTACCTACTGTATTTATGGACCTTATGAATTGAATTTTCCATGAGTTCTTGGATAGATTTTTGGTTGTTTTCATTGATGATATTTTGGTGTTTTCTAAAAGTAAATATGAGCATGAAAGTCAATTATGGGTTATTATTCAAACCTTAAATGAAAAGAAATTGTATGGGAAATTAAGCAAGTTTGAGTTTTGGTTGCAACAAATTTCTTTCCATGGTCATATTGTTTGTAAAGATGGAATAACTATTGATCCTGCAAACAAAAGTTTGTTAAAGAATGGCCAAGACTCACAAATGTAACTGAGATTTGTAGTTTTCATTGTTTGGAAGGCTATTACTGAAGGTCTGTTAAAAAAATTCACGGTTATCCAGTCTAATGACTAAGCTAACTAGGAAGGGTGTTATCATTATCTGGGCAATAGAATGTGATAATTGTTTTCAGGATTTGAAAAGAAGATTGGTGAATGCTCCAGTTTTGGCACTACCTTCCAGGAATGGTGAGTTTTTTATCTACATTGATTTTTCATTGAAAGTACTTGGTTGTGTCCTAATGCAGAATGATCAGGTAATTGCTTATGCATCAAGTTAGTTGAATACACATGAGGTAAATTACCCTACACATGATTTGGAATTACCTACTGTTGTTTTCACTTTAAAAATTTTGAGGCACCATTTGTATGTTGTAATGTGTGAAATATATACTAATCACAAATGTTAAAGTATATATTCACTCAGAAATAATTGAACATGAGACAGTGGAGATGGTTAGAATTAATCAATGATTAAGATTGTACGATTCATTACAATCTGAGAAAATCAAATAAAATTACTGATGATTTGAGTTGAAAAAGTAATGCTTCATTAACCATGTTACATTTGGAATGGGATCCTTTGGATAAGGATTTGATGATATTTTTCATAGAAGTTGTTGGTTCAGGATGTTCTCCAATTTGGTTTTAGGTCTCAGTGAAATGTTCTCTAAGAGACAGAATTAAGATAGCTCAGAAGCAAGACTGTTAGTTGCAGAAAAAGGTAGAGCTGGTTCATAAGTGTATGTTACCTGAATTTAACATTGATAGTGATTGTGTTGTAAGATTTGGAAATAGATTGTGTGTGCCTTATAATTCACATTTGAAGAGATAGTTTTTATGTGAAGCTCATATTCTCCATTTTCAGTTCATCCAGGTTGTACTATGATGTATAGAGATCTTCAGGAGTATTACTAGTGTGATTGAATGAAAAGAGATATTGCTGATTTTACTATTAAGTGTTTGATTTTACAACATGTTAAAGCAGAGTGGCAGTTAATAAAAGGGATGCTTCAGCCTTTACCAGTACTAGAGTAGAAATGGTAGAATATATCCATGGACTTCGTTGTGGGATTGTTGAAGACACCTCAAGGTAATAATGCAATCTGAGTTATTGTAGATCACTTGACTGAATCTGCTCATTTCCTTGATATACGATATATATTTTCTCTAGATCAACATTCTCCTTTGTATCATAAACATACAGTGAGGTTAAATGGATATCCCCTCTCCATTGTATCTGATCGTGATCCCAGGTATACTTCTAAATTTTGGAAAGGCCTTCATAAGTCATTGGGTACTGAGTTAAATTTTAGTACATATTTTCATCCTCAATCAGAAGGGCAGTTAGATTGAACACTTTAGACATTGGAGGATATTCTACATTCTTGTTCGATGGATTATCAGGGAAGTTGGTACCAATATCTTTTATTGCTTGATTTTTTTTATAATAATAGTTTTCATTCCAATATATAGATGGCACCATTTGAAGAATTATATGGGAAGCGGTGTCGAACTCCAGCAGCTTGGGACGAAGTGGGGGAAAGGACGTTTATGGGACCAGTATTGTTAGAATATTTTGTAGAAAAAGTTTAGCTGATATAGATACACATGAGAACTACTCAGAGTAGGAAGAAAATTTATGCATACAACAGGAGGAAGGATCTATCTTTTGAAGTAGGTGATCATGTCTTCCTCAAAGTTTCGCCATGGAAATGTGTGATGTGATTTGGTATGAAAGGAAAGATGCGTCCAAGGTTCATTGAACCGTATGAAATTTTTGGGAGAGTTGGATCAGTATCATTCCGTGTAGATTTACTTCCGAGTTTATCTCAGGTACACAATGTTTTTCATGTTTCAATGTTAAGGAAATACATGCCAGATCTATCTCATGTTTTGAGTCTAGAGATAGTTCAGATGGAAGAGAATCTATCATAGGAGGAACAACTGGACCAGATTCTTGACCATAGGGAGAAAGTATTGAGGAATAAATCGAGTCATCAAGTAAAGGTTTTTTGTAAAAATGACATGATTGAAGAGGCAATATGGGAATCTGAAAATACAATGAGGATAAATATCCCCTCTTATTCGATAAGTAAATAAATAGCGGGTATGCAATTTTCTACAAGGGGGAAGGATGTAACATCCCATGTATGTAAAAAATAATATATTTTCATATTTATTTCTATTTATTAATTAGATAGTGTTTTAGAGGCTTAAAATGAGAATAAATCGAATCTTAAGCATAGAATTCTCTAATATTTTTAAAAGATTGTTTTACCGTCTTTTGATGGTGAACCATTTTTAAATCTATCTTTTGATAATTATATCAGCTTTATTTGTCAAAATAAACATATTCTTTATAATCAGAGAATTTAAATTTACTTTGGATAAATTTTCGGTATTTTTCTGACAATGTTCAATTTTTAATGAATAGTGAAAAATACTGCATTTTACTTCAAAACTGCTTTTTCATCTAATTTAATTATTTGGATAGATTTTCCATTTAATTTGTCATAAAGTTTAATTAAAATATATTTTTACCATTTAATCCAATTTTGGTCATTATATATAATTTCACTTTGCAATTGGGCATAAACAAGTGTCAAACTTTTGATAGATATTGTTTCTAAAAAACCCGCTATTTGTTTTCACAACGGGAATTATTTTTAAAGTAATTACAATAATTTTTATGTTTAGAATTTGGTAAAATGGATTCCATATTTGGAATCAGAAGGTCCAAATTATGTAATTAAGACTCTTGTTTTTGTACATTATGAATAGTAACGACGGTAATTATCTTTAATTATCAGGATTAATTAGTAATCGGGTAGTTAAGGGTAATAAAATATTAAAATAATGATATAAAATGACCAAAAACTGTGTCCTAATGGTGTTTGTTGTGTCATGTCAGACCATGGGATGCCGTTTTCCAACTTTGGGACCCCATGAAATCATTTCTGTGTGATAGTAACATTTATCTTTTTATTTTTAAAAAAAGTTAAATATTACAAAAGGATGTAACACCTAATTTAATCAATTATAATTTTGTCTAAATAAATTATCTCTTAGACTATAAATAGACATTGTAAAGATAAAAATATTTCCTACATCATGGTATCTTTTTATTATTTTTATACATTAAACAATTAAATTTATTTATGACCCCATGATGATGTAGTGATTACATCATTAATGAACGATTTAAATGAAAATAAAAGATAATGAAAAATATAAGACATACACTTGTCCAAAACCAATTTAATGGGTGAATTTCGAAATCTTATTCCCTTATCCTCGAAATATATCATTGTGGGACCTTTAAAATATAAAATTCATCTTATAATAATGTAACATTTCATGACTTTCCAAGAGTTCCCCTCCTCCCTCTTCTAAAAGGCCCCCACCTCTACCCCCTTACCCAGACCTCTCAAGCCATTGGATCGTCCATACTCTGCTCATTTTATCTCTCCACATCCTTATATTCATCCTATATTCCTTAATTTAGGATGAATTCTCTTCAAGAAACCTTTGGTTCAAACCAAGGGGAGTTACTAGATTTAAAGGTAATGTCTTCTCTAATGTTCTTTTTTTTATTTTACTTCTACAACCCCCTAAACTTTTTTTATTCCTTTCATTTGTTTAAAAACTAGTATCTTCAATGTACTATGATTTTTTTATGATATGTATTTGATTTTAAATTACACACACCTCCATCTATTGGTTAAAGAACATACTCTTTCTGTGGTTGGCGAATTTCTACCCCATGAAACGCTGATTGTTCAATATTCATTTATATCCATTCATGGTGTCCATTAAGATGTAAATATATTTATATATGATATATATTATGTTTATGTTTTCCTTATTCTTCTTTATTTTTCATTTATGGCATGCCTTTATGGTTTCCATTATGGGTAAATACGATATCTTCATTTTTGGAAGTACGGACTACCGCCCCCTCAAAGTGATTTGAATCGTTAATGCTATATGTGGGATGAATAAAGGATGGAGTTAATGATATTATATATGATATTATACAGGAATATACCTTTATATAATTATTATTTCACTCCATTAAATACAAAATAGAAATGAACGTAGCATTCATGCGTATGAACGGCTTACCATCTCCATGAATGGTGCATTCCATTTCTAACCTCTAAGTGTTATGTAATATTATAAATGCATGTGTATACTGCATATATATGATATATATGATATCTAAATCATGAATATAATTATGGATATATTGAAAATTTTACCAAATGAACAACTTGTAATTATAAGATTTTTATTTTTGACTCAAGTACCAAAGATCAACAAAACGACCGTTATTAACTTAAATAATTACATAATGTTCATAACATAGTAGTTAGTGATATAAAAGGAATAATGAACTTGAAAATGTTTATTACGAATGTATAAATTAACTCTATTTTATTATTCATGATATTAAAGAATGATCAAGTCAAGTCGGACATGAGGTATGGGACTTCGTCTCAATCTTCTTTCATTGAGGCATATTTTGTTTTATACACAACGTTTTTTATACGGTGTATAATCCCCTTTGAATTTTAATTTTATAAAAAAGGAATATTTTTATATGAATCATTTTACTAAATGAAAAAAGGGAATGTTTTTTTCATATGTATGTGGCGACAATGACATCTCTGCCGTCATCACCATTATTTGAGTTCAGGCTTCTTCTACAAGCCATAATTTTTTTAAAATGAAAATTTAATACCATGTTCTACTTTTCATTTATTTTGGTATTGAAAATGATTTTTATAAGGTTTTTTTATATTAATGTTTTTTTGATATCTTGTGATTGAAATGTGGAAATTTTATGTTTCCTTTATGAATGTTTTTTGTGATACGATTATGTTACGATTCTTGGGTATTGTTTATGAAGACGAGTGGTTCTGTGATTAACTAAGGGCGGTTGAGCCCATGATATCTCTCCAATGCATTAGTTAACGTGATGGAGTTAAACACTACAGTTTCTCTGAATAGATTAAATTAATATACTATGATGTGTATTCCCAACGTAACCATGAGGGTTACTCCCTACGTAAAAATGTTATGAATGCCTCAAGTTACCATTATGTATAATGATTTTTATGAGTTATTCATAAATCTTATGATTTCATGAGGTATGTTAAAGTGCTTATGTTTTATGAGTAAAGTATGATTTCATTGATTCTTATGAATACATGGACTAATGTTTTCATTCCGTATTTTTATATCGCTTACTTAGCTTTTTTATGCTCATCCCATGTTTTTTAAATGCTTTTCATAGGTCAAGGGAAAGATACACGATGTGATGATAGTGTCAAGGAAATTTAGAGAAAGAATCCATGTTTTATTTTAAATATGTTTCCTTTGATGGGAAAAATGAATACTGTCTATTATGTAACCACCTTGTTTAAATGTGGAATGCAAACCATGATTTATGATCTAATTCTCTAAAAATCTAAACCTGAAAAGATCTTCAATGTGTATTCTTGTAATAACTCATGATTAAGTAATGTTTATGGATGGGGCCTTATATCTATAAACTATCACTATGATCTTTATCCTATTGTATTTATATCCCAATTCCCCCGGAAAAGGTAAATAAATCAATTTTGAATATAAAATTTTTATTTAAACATAGAATTCAATATGGGACTTAAATACAAACCATCATTCTACATCAAATATTAATTTACAAACAATTATTCTAGGGATGGTAAAATCCTAATGAAACTGCACCGCATCAATGTTAATAGAACATATTGGGAAATTAAATCCTCTAAACTCTTTTTTTCCAATTTGTAACTTTAGGTTCATGATATGAGGTACCTTTTCGATGTGATATCCCTATATTTTAAAAACAGAAAAAGTGGTAAAAAGATTAAATCTACCAGTATCAAACAAGACATGAATGAGAGTGGACTTTAGAATAATGCTACCATACACCATAGGACAATTTATTTCTATCCCACAATATCATGTTATTCTCTATATAACTACCACTCGGATATCATGTGATATCTTTTTTGTTCCTATAGTGATGTTAAATGAATTACCAAAATGTTACTAAAAATATATTGGATCATTGATGTCTACAGACATGAACTAATTTAATGGTACTATTTTCTCTAAACACAAAAATATGAGGTTCAGTTGAGTATGTTCCACCAGTTGGATCTCAGGGGTTTATGATTGTACTAATTGAGATGTCATTTCCTTATGAAATTATGTAAATTTCATAGTTGTGAATTAAATTATTTTTCTCTATGAATTAATTGAAAAAACTGAAAAATAATTTTTTGAAAAATAGATCTTGCAGGAAAATTAACTTATTATATAGTATATGTATATGGATTTATGCCAATCTAAGTGTTTCCATCCCTCTTTCTTTTATTTCTAGAACTGTAGTTTGAAATGGTCCCCATGGGTACAAATAGACTATGTCCCAAAAGATTCCCAAAAAACCCATTTTTAACAATATTTTCCTATTCATCATCTCTATATAATCTGTAATACTAAGGACAACAATATTTGATAAAATATATGGACATAATATTTACTCTAAAATACAAACCATTAAAAATTCAGAAAAACCTACATCTGAGGAAAAATTTACTACATTCATAAATCTAAATGAATTATCTTTTATAGTGAGATTTTATTTCTTTAAGATAATGAAATCTATTATTTATTCTATTTTTAATGTGCGGGGATATAATTGATTATTATAAAATTCCACAAAATCATCCCACATTATTACATTATTAGATTTATATTATACATCTAATTAACTATATTGGAATGAATGATCTTCCAATATATAGGTTTATAATTTAACCTCCATCTATTATAGTTTACCATGAATTTCAAACATCATATTTATTCATTTGAGTCACTCTTCATATTTTTGATGTTCTAAATCCCCTCAAAATACAGGTTGGTTCAGCATGTAAAAATACAACAAATGATTAACATCCCTTGGTTCATCATTTAAATTTACTCTTCAAATAGCATGAAATGCTTTCAAAATAATCCATATATGTTACCGGTTCATTTGTGGAATAGTTAGAACCATGTTCATAGAGGATTCATACTATTAATTCATATGGCATATTTCATATCCCATTTTCTATAAGAATAATTTTTCACCATTTTGAAAATTTCTCTATAATAATTTAAGGTTTTAATAAAATAATGTACATTATAAATATTTATCATTACTATGTTCAAAAATAAACCATCATTAAAAAAATATCCCTTTTAACTATTTTAAAAAATAATATGCACAATAATTGAACAATGTAGTCATGGTGGGAAGTCTCTGTACTAAATTTTGTTATGAAACACTCATTAGTTAAACCCACAATAATGAGATAGCCAGAACTCTAGAAGTGTATTAGAATACCATTGTTACAAAACCAAATGTTAACATAATGTTCATCATTGAAATTTTAGTTCTGAATTTTTATACTGTACATTTTAACTTCTAGATGACTTATCTTTTTTCTATAATCCAAACACAATAATCAAATAAATCAATACCTTTTGTGACACATTGCCCCATACCCATTTTCTTGGGAAGAAATTGAAGATATTTTGGCCTATGAGGACATACCCAATACACCAATAGTTTTAAATAAATGAATAGAGAATAAGAGAATGTATGGGTGATTTTCCCTAAGGAACCACACTACTTATCATGATCTATATCATGTCCAAAAATACTATTTAATGCATGAATTAATAAAAAAATCCAAGTACATGAATGGATTAGTGTAAAATGGAATGTACATAATGGTCCATGGATAATACTCTAAATAGAAACACATTCACCCCAAAGTGGCACCATCCCAGATCAAGATGCTGACACTCCACAATACCATCTTCTATAACCAACCAAATATGACAAGGATAACCACTATAGTGGTACAAGGAATGAACCATAACTATATCTTAGTAGATGTCATTATAAAACACACTAATGTTCCCATAATGGTGTTGAGTATATCATTGATTATTATTTCCCCAAAATACATTCCAACACACACTACAAAGACAAGAATAGGTTAGAACGTTTTATACAAAGTATAAAAAGAAAAAATTAATATTTTATATCAAACCCATGTGAAACATTCTTGGGAAATATTGAATAATTATTTTCAAAAAAAACATTGTAGTTATCATAATCATAAAAATTACATAGTTATTCACACCCATGATGCATGTGACCATGTATGATCCTATAATTGTGAGTGGTGAGCCTTACTATCACTAAATCCTTTACTTGGGGACTAAATTTAATGGTGGTACTTCTCACCATGATCAATTTCAATATTATCACTAATTGTGGTGGTAGTTCTAACTATTACATATCTTATATAAACATGATCACACACCAACATCATTATGTTGTATTTCTGATAAAGTATTTATTTTCCTCAAATCTCATCTCTCAAGACACACACTTTTTTAATCATATCAAAATGGGGTTTTTATTAAAATTTACACAATAAATACCCTAAAATCATGAAAATAATTTAGAGAAGATAATTCTAATATGTTCCAAAAGTGTATAGTGGGAGTGAAGTAAAATACCTAAATTTTGATTTCAAAAATGATACAAAATGATTCATCAGATAAACATCTTCCCTTAGTTTTCTCAATATTCCCCAAAAAAATCTCAATAACAATAAATTGAAAATCATAGTTCTGGACCTATCCTCCAATCTATAGTTCCATGTGAAATAAAACAAGGTGATCCAAGATGATGAAGAAGGGGCAGGCCCTCACCTATAATTTTAGATTGAGCACTCAAAGATTTATTTTTGACAGAGTCTTGATTTCTATAATCACTGGATATTGCTTATAATAATTCTTGGAGTTGGTAGAGGAAAAACAACATTTAGAGAGAAAAATTAATTTTTTGTACATGGTAAACCTTTTAGGTGTGAAAAGTTTAATTTCATAAATTCATAATTTACATCATAAATCCATCAAGGGAAACATACGCTGAAAAACCAATATCCATGGTTATTTTCATAGAAATTCCACATTTAAAATGTAAAATACAATTATTCTATATATATCTCGACCTAACAACCCAAAAAATGTTTTAAAGCTTATGGGATTTTACCTCTTTATCCCAAAATAATTTATGTTGTGAAATACCATTTACAACATAAATTATCAATGCACAATGTTCCTATTGGTAGACTCTAGGATCATCCATTTTGTATACTTCCAAACACGTTATAAATAATTCATAGAGTCAATTTTAAATAAAAAAACAATTAAATCATGGAATACCGTAAATAGGGGGTTCTACAACACCTAACTCAATTTTATATTACCAAAATATTTAAAATAATGTTGCAGATCATCATGTTACTCTAAATTCCATAACATTACCCCAAATAACTCATCAAAAAATCCTAAATAATAGATCCAATCCTTCCCAATTTCATCCATCAATTAAATTAATATCATGGTTTATATAGATGGTTATACCAACCCAAATAAGAACACAACATAATTATTAGATAATTATGATATAAATATTTGCAACGTCATTATAGACGTATCATAATGAAATTATTTATGTTTAGTATAATGATATATTATAATGTGATATATATAAAATAATAATATAACCAATTACTAATTATTACATTGTATTAATAAGTCTTTTTTCTCCTGCTATCCTCTTTTTGATGGTTAAATTTACAATCATTTTTTATTTTTTATATTATTAGAAGGTTGTCCAATTTGACTCACCAAAATTGTAGTAATTTCATAGACAAATGTTTCTACCTCAATACAATATTAAAACAATCCATTAATGGATCCAATAAATGTCAGGACAAACCATTTTATAGGTTCAGTAGTCTGTACGTACAAATGGATATTGATTTTGTATCCCATAGAAAAATAAAAAAAATGTAATATTGTTTATTAATTAAAAATTTGAAACTTTTCATAAAAATCCTTCTTACATATTAGGTAATCTATTAGGGCTATCCTTCAAATTAATTGAAATAAAATGAAATATATTGCATTGTAGAGGTAGATGTCTGCACATACACACGTTTGAGTTTTTTTCTTTTCTTAAGGAAAGACGGAAAAGGGTATATATTATATATATTGTAAACATAAAAAATTATATAGGTAATAAAATATTTATCATGTCATAATGATTAATATATGTTTAATTTTAAAATATAGATATTCAATGTGATTAGAGAGTGGGAGGTACTTAAATTGTGATTTTGATCATTCTCTTGATATTCCTATTTGAAATGGAAGAATTTGGAAAATAACATGTGACAAAAGGATAAATATGGGGATATAAGATTATAGGTAATGGATTTTGATTATATTTTAAACATAAAAAACGAATTATTTGAGGTGTATTGAAGGGTTACTGAGTGGCTTCATTTAAATTGGTGATAATGATATTTTTGTTAATATAACCACTCCATATAAAGAGAAATGTGTTAGAAAAACTTTGATTCTCAAAAAATGGAAAATAATTGTACGAGGGATGAGATAAGTTTGGAAATATCTTATTAACTCAGTTAGAAAATTTTTTTTAACACATATCAATCCCTTCACCCCAATATTTACCTCTTTTTCTACTTTCTATTTTACCTCATTAACAAGTTTTTACTTATATAATTTAATTTTAATGGTAAAAATTATTTTGAACCTTATTCAATAAATTGTAAATAATGATAAAAATTTCCAAATTAAATTTCAAAATTAAATTTCACAATGTAAAAAAATAAATAAATTATCACATGTAACATGTGAAAATCCATTTTTATAAAAATTATCGTGTTAATAAAAAAATTTCAAACATGGGTAAAATTTTTCATGTATCATTGTTTTTATATAAGTTGGTTTTTAATAATAAAAAAAATTATGTGTCTTACAATGAAATAAATAACCAATTACTAACATTAATATGATTAATTAATAGAAAATACTAAAAAATTAAATTATTTAGAAATTTTAAAAATGTTCTAAAATGTGGAACATATGATATCTATTTTCAAAATAATAATATCAAATAAATATATTTATCAAATAAATAAATTATTAATATATTAGAATGTAATATATAATTCTAAGTCATTAACATATTTTTATAACATCATAATTATTATAATTTTTGTAAAAAAGTACTTTTTAAACATCACATAATAATAAAAATTTCTAGGAAAATTCTAAAAATATCAAACTAGGAAGATTATGGAAATAAAATTCCATAAATGAATTCATTTTTATCTAATTAATATTATAAAATTTATAAACTCATTTATAAAATATGAAATATAAATGAAAATAACTTGAATTTAAATAATAAAAATCATTTTTTCTAAATGTCAAAATATGATATCTCTAAAATACATTTGATAAATAAATAATTACATTAATAAAAAAAAAATATATAATAATACATTTTTTTCACGTTTTCCTCATGATCCCTGTATAGAATCTAATCTTATGTTAATATTTGGTATTAGTCATAGGTGGTAATTCTACCAGTATATACAACATGGATATTTCAATTTTTTTAGAATTTCTCTCAAATAAGAATTCACTCATACCATAAATGTTCAAGTTTTTATTGGTATTGTTTTAGATAAAACCCTTGTGATTATACATCCACTCCAATTTTGTATGAATGATATCCATACAGGAGACTTCTACAACCCAATTTCATTGGTGTCTTTTTTGTAGATTTTATAATATTGTTATATCATATAATACATGCTAATTTAGAAGATTTATTTTAAAACTAACAGTTCATTTTTTTATAACATGGATTATTAATTAGAGATTCATGGATAACTAGTGATTGATAATAATAATTATTAAATAAATATATTAATATGCTACATCACTACATTCTCCCAAATTAAATATATTTTGTCTTTATAATTTAAATTATTTCGTAAAAATGAATTATTTTTGGGTGTTCATAAGATTGATATGACTTTAGATTTAATATCAACTGACATTTCATCCTCACTATCCATATTTTGACGAGTGAACAAATATTTTCTATCATAATATGAATGTAATGAATATTATGTTTTTTAATTTAATAATTTATGTTAAATAACATAAAATAATGGTATTACATTTTCATAGGGATTTTACAGTTAGTTATTCATTAATAGGTTATAGTGGGATGATTTTGTAGATGTATATTACCTATATAATCACAGAAAATAGCCTCTATGTCCAGAGAAATATCAATGATTAATAACATATCAAATTTGACTAATGGAAATATACTTGGATTTTATGAGGAACACATAAATATTTATTATAGAATAGGTATAATCATGCGATGCAATAGTTTTAAAATAGATATTTTTATTTATAATATGTGATCTAGATATTAGGGATATGGTTTTTTGTTCATAAAAACATTCAATGTAAAATGGAATTGTAAAAATAATAATTAAATAAAATTTACATAGTTTATGGGAGTACCATCAGATTTACTCAATCAAAATCATCTTCATAACTCACTTCCATTGTTATGGTTTCATAGGTATTCCCTAGTCATATTTTTGTGTGACTATAATCCTTATTAGACCATGGATTAGGACATTGACATCTATAATGTTTTTGTTTACCAACGTTAAGACCAATAAATGTCAATGGTAAAATTGGATAATATTTTTTCCTTTTTATATCTATAATGAGGTTCTCACTTGTCATTGAAAATTTCTGTCTCTATGGAAGCCTATAACATAGATTAAAAACATTCCAGTTCCTTTGAGACAACCTACCCACCCCACCCCACCTCACATTGTGCTACCACCAACAGTATATATATATATATTAAATTAAATATTTTTTTCATCATCATATTCATCACATTAAATCTGATGAGATCCCACTATCATATTCATTAGTATGTTATAAAATTAAACCACATTCAATTGTCTAAAAAATATCTAGACTTTTTTTTAAAATCTTATTATATAAAAATATATCAATTATCCTATTTATATTATCATTGATATAAACACTACATTGTCCATGGAATTCATTATTGTAACACCCCAAGGTCTTAAAATGAATAAATAAACTGAAATTCATGAAACATTGTATTATGTAGATAGTCATAACTATCCTTTAAACATAATTTTCTAATTCTAGGATTTGAATTTCAAAAAATAGACATACACGGTTGCGATCAACAGGTTATTTAGAGTCTGATAAGACCAACATAATTTTTGGTGAATTGTAACATACCCTTATGAATAATAATTATACCCTTATAAATAGTAACACATCCGTATGAATAAGTCACCTCAACTATGATATTATACATATAATATTTAATTGATGTTATGATATACCCATATCTTTGAAAAAGTAAATAAATATTTTTAAATAGTAATATTTTGAATAGAATATTATTTTATTTAAAAATTAAATTAATATTATTGATAAATACTTTCTAAAAATTTTTGATCATTTTTTAATTCTACACGTTGTAAAATGGTTATGGAAAATTTTTCGGATTTTTATAACATACATGAATTTTTGATGAATAGAGAAATATGATTAAATAACATATATATAAATTATCTGTAAAAGGCACTATTGTTTACATCATGACATATGTAAGAACACTTAGTTATATTTCAAAATATCTCTTTAATACTTTTTCACAATAATTAAGACTATTCATAGTCTTGAGAAATAATATTAGACTAATAAAAAAATTACGTAAAACTCCTTCTCTCCTCCATTAATAATGCTACCCATTTCCCCCCTCACCCCTACACCTCTCAAGCCTTGATCCTTTCCTATATTCTACCAAATAATCCATTAAATCCTCTTCCCCATGTCCAAGACCTACTTTTCTCACCAAAAGGCCAAAATCAAAGGCCATATGTAGGATTTCAATGAGAATAGATCAAGAGGAAACATCATCTTTTTTTTTTGTATCTTTTCTTTTCATTTTATTTTCTATTATTCTTCTTTACAGACATACCTATATCCAAGAGGCATGAATGATGCAGTATCTTACATATTTTATATTTCATCATGTTTATGGATGATTCACTATCATACTTTTTTTCTCTCCCACCTATTCTAGAAATAAAAATATAGTATGTGATGTGTCGATTTACAGACATCATGGACAATGTAATTTCAATTTATTTTAATTCCTTCAAGACTGGTCATAAAAAAAAAATTAGGTTTGAACCAGATTATAATTTATTTATTATATCTCATCAAATGTTCTGGAATCATCTTTTACACAAGTTATTAATTTATAAAACACAATGTGTTCATTATGATCGAAGAATCACGAGAATGGCCTAAAAATATCAATGATGTTTTAACATATGAATCATCCTTGTACCAGAATTAAAAATGATAAATGGTATAATTAATGGTTATAGAAATATTTAAATAAAATTTTAATGTAATTATGGATTTTCACTTCCAATCAACTAGAATATCCATCACAAACTGATCCTGGAAACCAAGTGAAGAACACACCCAAAAATAATGGAATTAACAAAATATTATTTTTGAATAGTTGGTATAATGTTTTAAAATGACCATAAAAGGAGTTATAAACATGAATATGTTTTTTAAAAATATTAATACTACTATTTTTACCATAATACATGATGCTTTAACATGTTTGAGGGAAGTCAAACATGATGTAAGGGATCCTCTCCTTATCAATTTAATTCAATAATCTTCTCTATGTTGTAATCATTTAATTTTAATTCCTAAGGATGGGGTATATTTTCACACCTCCCTCATACTTCCATTGTTATTTATTAATGATGAGATAACCTTTTATCTCTCATTAATCCATCCCATGTTCACCCGATACCAAGCCGAAATTTTGTAAGTGAATTCTAAACCCAATTTCCATTCATTGGGTTAACCTTCAACTTTAATAGTTTTTATCCTGATAAGTGTATTTGTGATATTTAATCATGTTATATTATTTTTTAATATGTTTATGTAATATATATTTATATATATTCTCTTTAATAAATCAATTCTCTCTTAAATGTTATAGTATTAGTAAGTGACTTTCCTCATTAAACCATTTTAGATGTCTCCTTTATGAAATCCAAAGATATTGTTACTTTTTATTTCAGGTGTATTATCATAAAATTTTATGATGTTTTAAAACAATAGTTTTTCCGCTATATGTTTTATGTTATTTTTTTAATAATAATTTTTTATTATATTTGTGTGTAGTGTTTGTGTTCTAAGAGTGATTTTTACAAAAAAGCATATTTTGAAATGTGAATGTGGTTTCCTCAAGGATATAAATGAGTTATGAAGGGTTTTATTCATGATGTATTCATTAGACATTATTTTTGTTGGGTTGATCCAATAATAAATCAATATAGTGATGGGTGATCCCCATTATAGCTGAAGATATGTTGGGTTGAGCCCATTATAGCTCAATATATGACATGTGAGACCCATTATAGCTCTATAATGAATTGGGTACTCCATAGATGGAATTTGACTAAAAGGTTTTTCCATGTGTAAGGTTGAATGTAATAGTGATATATTAAAATTTCCCTAAGTAATGTACATGATGTTTATATTGATGTTAATGAGTTTTTATGAAATAGGTTTTTTTAGGTTTTATGTTATTACATGACAAACGATTTCATTCTTTATATCCCTTACTGTGCTTTTTTTTATCATCCAAAGTTTTTAAATATTTTTCATAGTTCATTGGGATGTGTATGATAATGAAATAATAAAATTTGAATCTAATGAATATTTTTGAATGAAATTGTTTTGTATTTGAAAAATTGAATATTTCGAAAAAACAGGATATTGTTTTAATAATTTCCACATGTATGATTATTAGATGTTATGTTTGTTTTATGTTCTAGTTTACTTGAAATATAAAATTAAATAGATTATCAATATATAATAATGTATTTTTAGTATAAAATATAATATTATATAATGTTTTATGCTTTGGTCATTATAGTTGGTATCATTGGATGGTTTAGATAACTTTTGTACTACGGATGATGTTAATAGAATACCATAAATGATTTTTAATGTTTGGTTAATTTGAAATGTTATAGAATTTTAAGATTACAATGCTGGTTATTCTAATAAATGTCTATTAAAATGGTTTTCTATAGAATAAAAAGGGAAACTGATGTAGGAAGGCACCAAGAGGCTACTTTTTGTCCGAATTTTCATCATAGAATGGTTGGAATCTAAAACAAGAATCCTGTGATAGTAATGGAATTGTCAAATTATGAATGAAAGGGTTGTGGTATCCATTATAGAGAAAAAATTATCTGCCAAAAAGAAACATTTTTTTCGTGGGGTCATTTTATGAGGAAACACCCTCGATCTTTTAGTGGAACCACATATCCAGTGATAGTCAAAGAGTGGATAAATTCCCAATAAATGATATTTTATATCATGGAATGTTCCGAATATAAAAAGTTAATAATATCCATTTATCTTTTGGAAGGTGAATCCAATCAATGGAGGTATTTGGTTAGGAATATAAGAGAATGATATGATCTTAATAGTCATTAATGGTATGATTTTAAGATTCTTTGGCAAGAAAAATATTTTCCTAAAAAATTCTAACAAAGAATGGATAAATTATTCGTGGAACTGAATGGGAAAGATGATGATTTTTTGGCAACATAAGAAGTCAATTTTACAAGACTGACTAATTATATTCCAGATTTTATGCAGGATTTTTATAGAAAAATTAATATATATTACTCTGGTTTGAAAACATTTTTTAGGGGAGTTGTCTTCACGAGAGTTTGAAACGTAAGAGAAACGTGTTTTTTGTGATGAAAATTTTTGAGATAGAGGTTGCTGACACATATGTGTTTTGTGATTAATTGAATGAGAAGCGACCAGGTTGGTAGGAATTGTGGAGGAATTAGTCATTGAAATGTGGATGTAAGAAAATCAATTTCCCTTCTTGTGAAAAGTGTGGCAAAAGGAATCCTGGTGAATGTATTATAAATTATAGGAAATTCTTATGATGTTGAAATTTGGGAAATATGTCTCATTTTTTCAAGGAAAATGATTGAAAAATTAATCAGATATTGATGGTGAAATGATTTAACTATATAGAATTGAGTAATTTATTTAATATTTTTCTGAAGCTAGTCACTCATGTATGAAATTAGGAAGATAAGAAGAAGAAGGGTGGAGAAAAATCCATTGTAACCACTTAAGAATATTTTGAACCATAAAATGAGTTGTTATTAGGTACATTTCTTATTTTTAACGATTTTTCAAATGTATTATTTGATTCGAGTTCTACACATTAATTTGTTTATGAGAAATTTCTAAAAACATAGGGAATTCCACCTCATGAAATAAAAACAGAACTCATGGTATAACCACTTGGAGAAAATATTATGGGAAAAATAAATTATAAGAAACTACATATTTTTTTCTTTAGAATGATTTTTCCTGCAAAACGTGTTGTTTTTATTATTGTAGAGTTTGATGTTATTTTGTGTAAGTATTGGATTTATTTTTATCATGATATGATATATTGTAGATAAAAAGAAGTTGTTTTTATAAAAATTTTCTATTTTTGTACAAGAATAAAACCATACAATTGATAACATATCTGGAAGCTAAGAAACTGATAAAATATGGAAATGTAAGTTATCTTTCCCATATTTCTAAGGATAAGAGAACTATCTAGATTAATGATTTACCATTGTCAAATGAATACTTAGATGTTTTTAGAAATGATTTTCTAGGTGTTAATCCTGATCGAGCTGTTGAGTTTTGAATTTACTTAGTTATGGATTCAAAGATGATTTCAAAGCCCCCTATAGAATAGAACTATTGAAACTTCTTGAATTGAAAAAACATTTTATAGATCTTCTTGATTGAGGCTTGATACATCCTAAAACGTCAACATGGGGTGATCGTGTATTGTTCTTTAAAAATAATGATGGTTCACTGAGAATTTTCATTAGTTTCAGATCCTTCAATAACATTACTATTATAATCTAGTATCCATTTCCTCTTATCAATGATTTGATTGATCAGCTCTAGGGAGCACATTATTTTTCGAAGGTTAATCCAAGGTCGGCATACAATTAGTTGAAATTAAATGACGAATACTGTGTTTCATATTAGATATAGTCATTATGAATTTTTATTAATTCTATTTCGGTTAACTAATGCACCTATTATATTCATAGATCTTATGAATAGAATATTTCACGAGTTCTTGGATATGATTTTGGTTGTATTTATTGATGACATTCTGTTATATTCGTGTGTAAAATAATAGTATGAAAAAACATATAAGGGTTGTTTTTTAAACCATAAAAGAAAATAAACTGTTTGTAAATTTCAATAAGTGTGTTTTTTATTTTCAACAGATTTGTTTTCTTGGTAAAATTATAAAAAATTATGGAATAACAGTTTATCCTACCTAACAAAAGTAGTTGATGAATTTCCATGAACTATAAATATTGTAGAGGATTATATTTTTATTGGATTATAAGGTTATTAACAATGATTTGTTAAAAACATTTCAAGGTTATCAAACCCGTTAAATAAGCTAACACAAAAGGGGTTAAATTTATTTTGATAGAACAATTTTTTGTTTGTTTTCAAGAAATTGAGAAGAGATTGGTGAATTCTCTAGTTTTGGCCTTGCCTTCCCAAAATTGTGAGTTTTTCATCTATAATGGTGCTTCATTGAAGGAACATTGTTCCTCTTTGATGGGAAATTATTAGGTAATTATGTATGATACAAGAAAACTAATAACTAATGAGTTAAATCATCCCAAACATGATTTAGAATTGGAATATGTGGTTTTTTCATTGAAAAATTGAAGGCATCATCTGTATAGTGTAAAATTTGAAATGTATATCGACCATAAAAGTTTGAAGTATATATTTAATTAGAAAGAATTAAACATGAGATAGAGGAGATGGATAAAAATAATTAAGGATCATTATTGCACAATTCATTACAATCCTAGGAATGAAAATAGATTAGTTGATGCATTGAGTCAAAAAAATAATTCTATATTAATCATGACACATTTAGAACATGATCCTTCGGTAAATTAATTGACAAACATTGTCTTAGATGTTGTAGGTTCAGGAAGGTGCTCTATTTTTTTTCATGTTTCAGTGCAGTCATCTTTGTCAACAAGTATTAATAAAGCATAGAAGGCATATAGGGAGCCACAGATAAAGGTATAATTTTCTAAAATGTGTAAGTTGTCTAAATATAAAATTGATAATGATTTTTTTTTGAGTTTTTGAAAAATGTTGTGTGTGCCATGTGATTCCTAGTTAATGAATTAATTATTGTTTTAAGCTCATAGTTCTCTATTTTCAGTTCATCCTGGAAGTACTAAGATGTGTGGAGACCTTTGGGATTATTACTGGTGGGATGGAATGAAAGGGGATATTACTGAATCTACTATGAATTTTTTGACATGTCAAAAAGTTAAAGAAGGGAATATGTTACTGAAGGGGATGCTTCATCCATTTCCAATGCCAAAGTGGAAATGGGAAATTATATCCATGCACTTCGTTGTGGGACTATCAAAACAATCTCAAGGTAACAATGGAATTTGGGTTATTATTTATCGACTTACTAAATCTAAATATTTTCTTTTTATTCTAGATACAATGTATTTAGATCATCATTCTCAATTAAAGGATAGATATATTGTTAGGTTACACGGAGTGCCTCTTTCCATTATATTTGACTAGGATCCTAGGTTCACTTTTAACTTTTGTAAGGGCCTTTAGAAGTAGTTGTGCCCCAAATTAAATTTTGGTACAAATATTCATCCCCAATCAGATGGGTAGTCAGAATGAATGATATAGACATTGAAGGATATGATTAAATATTGTTCAATGGACATCTAGGTAACTTTTTGATCATCATGTTTCTTTATTTTAGTTTACTTATTATAATAATTTTCATTCCATTATATAGATTGTACATTTTGAGGAATTGTATAGGAATTGGTGTAGAAGTCCATATTTTTGGGATGAATTCACGGAAAGGATGTTTAATGGACGAGAATTAGTAGAGGATGTTGATGAGATTGTGAAGATGATCCACAAAATAAGTGGATAACTCAGAGCAAGAAGGAAATAAATGCATAAAATAGAAGTAAATAATTTTATTTTTAGGTAGTTGATCATGTTTTTCTTATAATCTCACCATGGTAAATTGATATGTGTTTTAGTAAAAAAGGTAAGATGAGTCCATTGGACATTATACCTTATGAAATACTAGATAAAGTTGGACCAGTCAACCAATAACTAGATTTTTCTTTTATGTTTTTCATAGGTACACAATTTTTTTCATGTTTTGATTTTGAGAAATTATGTGCTCGATTCATGTCATGTTTTGATCTTAGAGACAGATTAGCTGGAATGGAACCATTCATATAAAGAGAAACCAATTCAGATTTTTAATCATAGTGATAAATTATTACGGAATGAGGTAATCCACCAAGGTAATGGTTTTTTTGGAGAAACCACATTCTTAAAGAAGCAATGTGGGATTATGAAAATTGTATGAGGGAAAGGTAATATAACTTGTTTAATAAGTAAATAAAATTGTGAGGATGCAATTTCTAGAAGGTGGGTATAATGTAACAACACAAGGATTTTAAAAAATAAATTGAAATTCATGAATTATTTTGTAATTTAG
This sequence comes from Viscum album, assembly GCA_963277665.1. Taxonomy (NCBI): domain Eukaryota; kingdom Viridiplantae; phylum Streptophyta; class Magnoliopsida; order Santalales; family Viscaceae; genus Viscum; species Viscum album. The sequence continues at coordinate 2,012,953,643 of OY728130.1, read as the reverse complement.
ATAGTTATAACTAATCATTAAACATAATTTTTCATCTTCTATGCTTTCAATAACAAAAAAACGGATATACACGGTTGCAACCAATATGATATTTTCAGTCTGAAAAGACCAACATAATTTATATTGAATATTAACATACCATTTGGAATACTAATTTTACCCTTATTAATAGCAATATACCCTTATGAATATGTAACCTCACCTATGATAGTATACATATAATATTTAATTGAAATTATGATATACCCACATCGTGGAAAAAGTAAATAATTTTTTAAAATTGTTATTTTTAGAATAAAATATTATTTTATGTAATAATTAAATAAATCATATTTAGAAATATATTTTTGAAAAATATGGTTCATTTTTTAATTAAACAATTTGAAAATTGTTTAGGGATAATTTTTGGTATTTTTCCAAAATTCATGAATTTTTTATGAATAGTGAAATAATCTAAAATTCCATATATAAAAATTATCAGTTAAATAAACTATTTTTTCAATCATGAATGATTTAAAAACAATTATTTTGAAATAAAATACTCTTTTTAATATTTTTTCAAAAGAATAAAGCCAATTTATTGTATTGAGTTACAATACTACACTAATGACTAAACAAATGTAAAACACATCCTCTCCTCCACTATAAATACAACCCATTTCTCCTCATTCCTACCACACCTCTAAATCCTTGATCCTTACCTATGTTGTTACAAATAATCCATTAAATTACCTTCCTTATGTCAACTACCTTCTGGTCTCACCAAAAGGCCAAAACCGAGGTCCTTAGGAAGGATCTCAAGGAGAAGAGATGAAGAGGTAAACATCCTCTTCTTTTCTTTTCATATACTTTTCTATTATTATTCCTCCCTCACATCCCAATATAAAACAAGAATGAATGATAAATTATATTATATATTCAGGATTTAATCATGTTTATGTAATATTAACCATTAGAATTCTTCTTCTCTCCCACTTATTATAGAAATTAAAACAACATTTGTGATGTGTCGATTTGTCAACAACTTGTATGATGTAATTTCAATTTCATTTACTTCCTTCAAGACTGTTCATGAAACCATTTTTGTGGTTAAATAATATTTTAATTTATGTTTTATATCTTATATGTAGATATGGAATCATTTTTTACACATTTTACTAACTTATAAAACAAAATGAGTTCATTATAATTGATGGATCACCAAAATGACCTAAACAAATATCAATAATGCTTTATCATCAGAATCGTCCTCATTTTAGAATTCAAAATAATAAATGGTATAATTTATGGTTATTTAAATTTTTATATACCATTCCATTATAATTCATGTGTTTCACTTCCAATCGACAAGAATATCTATCATGAATCAATCATGGAAACAAAGTGATGAATGCACCCACAAACAATGGAATTGAAAAAAATATTATAAATACATGGGCAGGATGGTGTTATAAAATGATCATGAAAGGTGTTATAAACCTGAATATTTTTCCATAAAATATTAATACAAATTTTTTATCTTTCATATAGTATGTTTAAGCACATTTGACGTAATTCAAACCCGATGTATGGGATCCTCTATTTCTCAATTTTATTCAAGAATATCCTGTATGTTGAACTCTATTATTTTTAATTCCTATGGATGGGGTATATTTTATAACCTACTCTATACTTCCCTTAGGATTTATTAATTTTTATTGACCCATTTATCTCTCATTAATCTATTCCATGTACACCTGATATCATGCCAAGATTTCATATGTGAATTCTAAACCAAATTTCCTTTCTTTGGCTTAACCTTCAACTTCAATAGTTTTTATCGGGAAGAGGATTTGTGAAATGTAATTTGGTTATATTATGTTTTAATATGTCTATTCACATTGTATATACATATTACCTTCATTTAATAAATTATATCTTAAATGTTATGGTATTTGTAAATTTCTTTCCTCTTCAAATACTTTTAGATGTCTCCATAATAAAATCGAAATGGATTGTATATTTTTTTTCCATGAGTGTTCTCTTATGATTTAGTATTGTTATAATACTGTAATGTCTCACTTATATGTTTTATAGTAAATTTTTAATATTATTTTTTCATTATTTTGTTTGTGTAATATTTATGTTCTACTAGTGATTTTTATGAAATGGGTATTTTAAAATGTGAGTGTATTTTTCTCTAGGGTTTAAATGAGTGATGAAGTGTTTTATTCATGATATGTTCCATGAAAATTATTATTATTTATTTGATCCCATTATAGCTAAATAGATGACTGGTTATCCCCATTATAGCTCAAGATATGTTGGGTTGGGCCTATTATAACTCAATATATGATAGGTGATCCCCATTATAGCTCTCCAATGCATTGGATACTCTGGAGATGAAAGTTGACCAAAAGGTTATTCCATGTGTAATGGTGAATAGAAGAGTGATATGATAAATATTTTCCTAGTAAAATATTTGATATTTCTATTCATGTTAACAAGCTTTTATAAAATGGGTTTTGTTGGTTTTTATGTTACCACATAACTAAAATTTTATTTCCTTATATCCCTTAAGGAGGTTTTTGTGCTCATACAATATTTTTAAATATTTTTATTAAGTTATAAATATTTGTAAGAGAACTAAGGAAGACTATTAAAATTACATTTATATTTTTCAGCTAAATTATATTTTATTTGAATACTTTTATATTATGAAAAAAATGGATGTTGTTTTAATAGCATCAACATGTATGATTATGAGATGTTATGTATGTTTTATATTCCAATTACCTATAAATATAAACCTGAAAATATCCTCAATTTGTAAGAATGTATTTATTGTATAAAAAATAATATTATGTATTGTTTTATAGATGGGTCCTTGTAGTTTTTAACTTTTTTTCATTTTTAAATTAGTCATTACTAAAATAAAAATTTGTTATTAGAGAATGGAAATAAATTAACACTTCAAGAGAATTATTGTAAAATATGAAAAATTAAACCACATAATGTGTCACTCTTCAAAATATTTTAATAATATTTTATTTCAACCTATATACCTCTCTCTTAGAACTAGTGTTCTGTAGGTTGGATTCACTAATATTTATTAGGCTAATTTCATAACAAGAAAAATCCTCAATATGTTCTTTTAATGATAATTTCAATAACTAAAGGATAGCCCTTGGGAGTTTCAAAACAGATTTGTGGTTAGAACTCCTTATCATAAGCTATTAGTTGATTGAGTTAATAACATATTGTTACATTCATATATTTTAATAGGAAACACTATTTTCTATTGCATACAAGATACAATACTTCATGTTTAAACAAACAATCAAATCATATTATTTAAATGTTACCATTATAACAAAGTTATTAAATTGGTGAGAATTAATATATAATATATACAGCCATTAATAAGTACTGTATTTTTATTAAATTCATGTATTAAAGTAAAATTTATTAGTATAAATGTATTTTCCTCAAAATTGATTTTAATAGGAAACTTTATGTTCTATTGCATATAAGATACAGATCATCATGTTTAAATAAACAATATAATCTTATTATTTAAATTTGACCATTATAACCCAGTAATTAAATTGGTGGGAATTAATATATATTTTTTTATAGTAATTGATAATTGATAATTAATTTTTTTATAAGAAATAAATTTTTAGTGATGTCATTTAGTAATGTAAAATTATTCCTGAGAAAAATATTTTCTTCAAAAATGTGTTTTATTTATTTTCATGTGAAAAAAATATAATTAATTTCTGAAAATATTATAAATCATACATGAAAATTTTAATTTTAATTTTAAATTCTCCATTTCCAAATAATCTTATAATTTTTTAGAATCATCTAATAATTTATAATTCTTTATAAATAGTGAAAATTTATTGTTTTTATTAAAAACTATATTCCATTTACATGGTCAATTTATGATTTGGATAATTTTTAAATCATATTGAGTTAAATTTGTTTCAAATGAATCGAATTGTGGGTTTTTAATAGTTTTATATGATAATTTAGTATTAAAAAAATTTTATTTTAAAATGAAATTTTTCCAATAAAACTATTTTTCCTTATGTTTTTTTGTTGGATTTAAAATTAATTTTTTCAACTAATGGGATTTAAATTTTAAAAAATTGATTCCATATTTATAATCATGATTTAAAAATTAGGTAATAATATATTTTTCACTGTTTGGAATAAAAAATTATAAAGGTAAAAAAATATTAACTATAGTGTAGGTAATATGATGTTGTAGGTTAATATTAATAGGTATAAACCTAAAATACCTAAACAATACAACATTAATTGGGTGTTTTATGTTTTCAATGGCCCTAAACATCATTTAAAAAAATTTATCAAAAAATTCATTGCAATTTTTCCCATGAAAGGTGGATATCTTTAAATAAAATTAATCATTATTTAATCACTCAAAACCACCCATTCTCATGTATAAGTACCTCCATTCCATACTCAATTATCCACACCATATATATAGACCAATAAATGAAAATTTATCTTCTAAAAATTATAATATATGTTTTCTAGGTTATTTTCTTCCAAAAATACCAACATTAGTGTCTCTAAGAGTACTTAAAAATGAGGATTCTTTAAGAGGAGGTAATCATCTTTACTAAATCATTCAATTTTATTTCTTCTTAAACATTATATTAATATGTTTCCACAATTATAAATTAATATACCTATTATAATAAATTTATTTAGATGTTATTATATTAATGTAACCTCCTAAATCCATTTCTTCTTAAATCAAATGGGATAAGAAATCATCATTCATGTGTACGATAGACTACCTCCTCAAGAATAGATGACATTTTTTATAATTATATCCCATTGTAGATTGATATGATGATGTATTTAGAGTATATATATTGTATTTGTAACATAGTTATAATTATGTAACCATTATATAACATATAACTTCTAACACACCATTCTTTGGGGATACGATAATATTGCTTGTGTGTACAGCAGACTACTGCATCGTGAAGAGATATGATTCGTTTTTTACAACAGCATTACATGGAATGTAATATGGGTAATGATTAATAATATATATAATATAAATGAAATTTTTATGTTATTAATTATTTTTTTACCATACATAAATAAAAGTATTTCATTTTCTATCTTCCCATTCCACTCAGAGAAAAATTATTGCATCGTTCATGCGTACGTGTGGACTACCACCTCTATGAAGCAATGCGGTTATTTTTTCATAACCACAACACATGGATGAAATATGTATGTGTTTTTAAATAAAAAATATTATTTAAAATTAATTTATATTATTCTTGATATGAAGTAATTTTTATATCATTGACCATATTCATCATACCAAAGTCATTTTGGACCTCAGTATCGAACATCATCAAGAAATATTATGTGAACATAAATGATTAAGTAATTATTATAAAATAATAATAAGTGAAATAGAAGATATAATAATGTTTAAAGAGGTTATTTTAAAAGGTAATAATTAACCAAATATTATTATTCAGAAAGACAATGATTGTATGTGACGAGTTAGACCCAAGGTAAGGGACTCTTTAAATAAAAAAACCTCATTTTAAATGTATTAAATATATATTTTGAATATTTAAATTTTATGCTAGTTTTTATTAAATTATTTTTATGAATGTATTTATATTTAAATTAATTTTTTATAATATTTATTTTTTAATTACTCTCATATATTTTCAAAATGGATTCTTTTTATGGTCTTTTATAAGGGACCATTCTTGTAAAAATTATTTTTTTACAAATGTCAAAAATGAATATCTCCTCTTAAAATGTGCAACATGAAATGATTTTCCTCCTTTATATTAACTTAATGATTTTATGATTTTTTAACATATTTTCATTTATATTTTCAAAGAAAATTATTTCCTTCTAATGTGCATTGTTCTTATAAATATTATTGATTTCAAAATGAAAAGGATATTTTTTCAAGGAATGTTTTTATATTGAAAGAATTCATGTTTATGATTTTTTAATGGTTATTAAGAATTTTTTATGTGGATTTTTGGTTTCTGGATAAACCAATGATTGATGGTCATGTTTTTAACTAATGATGGGTGGTTTTGTGGTAAACCAAGGATAGGTGGAAATGTTATTGCCTCTAATGCATTGGGTACTCCAGAGTAGGTGGTTTTCCATATTTTTTACTCTATTTTTTATAGTGAAATTGAAAAATGATGTCTCAGGTCCCCTAAATAACTTTTCCATGCATTCTAATTATTTTCCAGGAAATTTTTCTAATTTTGAAATAGGTATGATAATGAATTAGTTGAAAATTATGACCATTATTTGGTAGAAACATATTTTTTAAGAAACTATTTTATGGTTTTCACTATACTAATAATTTTCTTCATTTTATGTACCCTACTAATATATTTTTATCATACCACATTTTTAAAAAATTATAGTTTTAAATACAATTAGGGAAAAAGATGTTATCAAGGTAAAATTTATGAAGTTTTTTCAAGAAGATAAATCATGTATTATTTTAAAATAATTTATATATTAAAAAATTGGCATGGAGTATAACAGTAAACTTGAAATTAATTTTATTAGTTTTCAAGATATTTTATAAATTCTAAGAAACATTAATCTGAAAAAGATCATTATAATTTTATGAATATGAATTGTAGTTCAAAAACACTAGGATATTTAATGATTATAGAAGGGTCCTTACACCTGTACACCCATTTTAGGGTTATTACCCATTGGTATACCCATTTTAGAGCATATATTCACATATATTATCTTGAAATGTATGTTATTACAAGAAATTCCACACATTTTATATGTTTCCAAAAATCATGAATGTTATCCAATGCTAATACTTAATCTTATTGTTCTCACTAATTTTATCTTATTCTAACTCAATATCAAAAAAAAGTATTTTGTATAAAATATAAAACATTTATAAATACCTCAAAAACATTTATAAATCATTATATATCACTCATTAATGAATTTTATAACTCTTAATTTATCATTGACCAATAATATATTAACACAAAAAATTGTATAAACCCAACACTTATACAAAAATAGGATCCTCATACCTAAACTTCTGGATCTGGTGTAAACACAATATAATTTACACACTAAAGTAGATACACATCCAAATATAAGAAATATTTCACAAAAAATGTAAGAAATACCTTCAATTTATCTTTTTTTTAAAGTTTTATAAATACATGAAAAATATTCAACCAAGTAAACCAATTTTCTTTACATTAAATGTTTATCTTTCCCACTAAAAAATCTAAAATAATTCTTCAACATCTCTAAAAAAATTCCCCACATAAGATACACTTATAGAAATTTCATAGATGTTTCATTTTTTCATAACCTATAAAAATGGAAACATAGTAACTCGTCTTCATGTTTAGCTATATGTGACGTGTGACGTAGTGATGATCCTACCTTGGGAGTTTGTCAATCCACATTCTAAAGCTCTAATGTTAAAGTAACATCCATTGTTCATCCTTCATTAATGGTTTCTCATATTTGTTCTAGATCATTCCCTTTCGTAGTTTGTTTTGAATGATTTGTTTCCTGGTGTAGTGGTTTAAGTGTTTCCCATGTTTTATAGCTATCGAAGGTGCCCTGGTTTGATCCCCTATCTTTGTGGTGCCTTTTGATTCCATTTTTTCTAACCAGACTGTTCTTGTCTTCTTGGTTTCTTCTACTATTACATCACGATCTTTTGTGCGTGACCCCATTTTGGATGGGTTCAAAAGATTCCATGATATTTTGGATCATGTTGGTGGCTTGTGAAATGGTAGAACATTTTAGGAACACTTTTGGTTGGTTTCATCATTTGTAGTGGATTAGTGGTCTCATAGTTACTCATTATGAATCTCTATCGGTGAATCCCTCACCGTTAGTTATACTCTTTCATAAGCTCCTGTACTTATATTCTTCTTGATTTCATTATGGTTATTCTTTTGGCTTGCTGTGTCTGGTGTGATTGGTTCCTACGTTTTTGGTGAGTTGTTGTTTTGTGTGGTTCTGCCAGAGGCAGTTTAGTTGTTTTTGTTCTTAGCACATTGTTTTGGTGTCTAGGGTTGGTTGGATCATACATTCAGTGGTAGATCACATTGGGTACATTCCCTCATTTGTTAGTTCTTCTTCATATGGTTCTAACATTACAAAAAAGAAATGTTTTTGGAATTAAAAAAATAGTTTGGTGTGAGAACTGATAATACAATGAGAATTTGCCTATAATAAAGGTAATTAAGAAATCACAGAAACTAAATCAAAAATCATAAAATATACATAAATGAAGTAGTTTAATATGAAAAGAATAGTAATAGTTTTTAAATAGGGTTCAATAAATACTGTGACCCATAGTTTTCAAACATAAATATTAAATCATTATAGATGAATATTAATTACAAAAAAATATTCATGCTATAATTTTTTAGGTCTACGGTATTTGTAAAAATGGAAACATAAACAGATTGTTCATAATATATCTATATCTAATATCACATATTTCTTCCTAAATTTCACTATACCTACACATATCATATTTAGATATATTCCTCAAAACCCATGGAAAGGAAACATAATAAAATGATGATATCTAATAATTAGTAATGGAAAAATAGTAGATAAGAATTAATGATCATATGACTGAATAAGATAATAATATGAGTTTGATAAGATAAACATAACTTCTGATGCCTAAATAAAAACTATCACATATCATAAACCTAATTCATGATAAAAAAAATTATCATTTCAAAAGACATGAATCAATCATAGTGAAAAATAATTATAAGTATATCATGAATAATAATATTATTTAATTAAAATCTGGCACCAAAATTAGTATGAAAATAATTATTTAATTTCAAATATTACAAACAAAACTATCAGACCATAGTGGATCATGAATCAGCACTTTCATCCCATAGTTTATCATTCTCATCAATATGCATACCATTTAAGATAAAGGATATTAACTTACATCACATAGATATCTCATGAGATATAAATCATTACACAATTAATTGGATGTATATATATGTTCTACCGATAAAACAATTAAAATCAATCATATGTCTTCCATAATATCATAAACTATTCATCATATTAGATGCGTTAAAGGAAATGGGTTTCATTAAAATATTATAATCATAAAAATAAACCATCTAGTGAATGAATAATGAAGGATTACTTAAATAATATTCCTATAAAATGTAATATTAAATTAATGAATTTAATCCTATTTGTAAAATTATTTTCATAGATCACTTTAAATAATTCATGTGAAAAAAACATTACCATTTTTAAATAACGTCATTAAAAAATGTGAAATTATAAAGGAAAATATTTTATTTCAAAATAAACTTTTAAAAATCATATTATGATTCTAATAAATAATTATATTTTATATTAATAAAATTTATTTATTCCATATATATTTAAGAATCCATAATGTTTTAAAAAAAATTAAAAAAAAGGTCCATCTGTCGAAAAATAAAAAAATATTCCTTTTGAAACATTTTGTTAAAAATATAGTGGGGTAAAAATTACCATATAAAATCATAGGATAATAGTAATAAACTTTTTAGAAATGTTTTTTATAATATTTTATGCTGAAAAAATATATTCCCCAGTGGGGACTTAAAAAAACCCCGAATATTGGTAAAATTGTGAAATAAAACCCTAACCAATTTGTTATATTTTGAAACATAATTCAAAAAAAAATTAAATAGGATTATAAGGTTATTAATATCCCCATAATTATAATAAACATTATAATATAAATTCATTTAAATTATTTAAAACATAGAAAAGAAGAAATTGGTGTATAAGGCTTTTGACCAAAAGAAATAAAAGTGAGACTAAAATCCCTTACCTTTTAGGTATGACTTCCATTATATGAATTGAAATACCATTTAGATAAATTTATGTTTAATATAAATATATCACATTATAATTATAATATATATAATAGAATATAATATTTATATAAAACATTCAATCACCTATTTTTTAACAATTCTTTATTAAAATTATTTGTCTCAGGTGATATCTGATTCATTTTTCATGTATGTTCTTGTTTGATAGTTTGGTCCTTAAATTATAATAATTGTACCATCATATAAATAATTTCAATAATTATATAAATATTATATATATTAATTATATAAATATTTTTTGAAATCATTAATAGTTAGAGCTGTAAAATTAATTACAATATTCATGTAGACGGTAGGCCTTATAAACGCATTAACAATATTTTCATTATTTAGCATATGGAATGAAATGAAGTTATATATTATTTCACCCTTAAAATATAATTATTATATCATATATAAAATATATAAAATAATTTAATTCAACCTCATTTATATATAATTAAAATATAATTTAATAAAAAATCAAATCAGTTCATGGAGATGGTAGTCCACAAGTACGCACACACGATGTTTCCATTTCCTAAAGGATTTCATGGTAAGAATATATATTTGATATTCTCATTATAAAAGTATAATTGTGTCATAAGTATCATATATAAACATTAAACCCATCATAATACCAATATATAAATGATATTGATGAGAAATTCATTGTATCACCATGTGGATATTTAAGACGTATATTCACATAACTTATAATTTCACTGATCGTTTGATGGGAAATAGGGTTTATATAGCCGTATAATAACCATAAAAACATTTTATAATGTATATTATACTATTATTATTATTTAATTATAAATACCATAGATTAATGGAAGGTAAATAACAGTATACATTAAATATATCGGTGATGTGAATATCACTTTTTTAGGAGGAGGAGGTTGAATGATCAACGATAGTTAGGTAATGTCTTTGGAAAGTGTGAGGTGGTGGGTTTCTGAGAGTACTTATAAGGCCCCAGCCTTAAATCTTACTTAATCTTGAGTTACTACAAGATTACACATTGAGGATCTTTTCAGGTTTAGAGTTTTAGAGAATTAGATCATGAAACTTGCATTACATTCCACATTTAAACAAAGTGGTTACATAAAACACAGTATTCACTCTTGCCATCAACGGAAACATATTTAAAATATAACATGGATTCTTTCTTGACACATCCTTGACACTATCATCACATCATGTACCTTTCCCTTGACCTATGAAAAAAATTTCAAAAAACATGGGATGAGCATAAAAACCTCAGTAAGAGTTATAAAAATATGGAAAGGAAACATGAGTTCATATATACATTAGAATGAAATCACACTTTACCCATAAAACATAGGCATGTAAAATCATGAATAAATCATAGAAAACATAAGATATAAAGGTAACTTGAGGCATTCATAACATTCTTACATAGGGAGTAACCCTCTTGGTTATGTTTGGAATACCCATCACAATATATTCCCTAAATCTCTTCGGAGAAACCTTAATGTTTCACTCCTTCGCGTTACCCAATGCATTGGAGAGCTATAACGGGCTCACCCGCCCTTAGTTTATCACGGAACCACACGTCTTCATAACAATTCCCAAGAACCATAACATAAATGTGTCACATAAAACATGTATAAAGGAAACATAACATTTACACATTTCAATCACAATATAACATTTTAGTATATTGAAATAATGAATCCTTTCAAAAAGAAACCATTTCCAAAACCATTTAAAACATTTAATAAAGAGATTTTTGAATCATAGTGTCCCATACCACCTTGAAGCTTAAAATTTTAAACCATTAATATCCATATAAATAAATCCTTAAAAACATTTTGAAAACACTGATATTAATAAGAACAAATAATTAAAACATTTAAAATGATATTTTGGTTAAAGGGGTTTTACCAAAATCAGAGACACTTGAATACAATAATTGAGGAATAAAAATTAGTCAGAACTTTATAATATCATCAGAATAAATGTATTCATGATATAATACTCCAAAGGACAGTATATACACCATATAATAGTGAATTGGTGAATAACAACAATGAACCCTCAATAGAAATGACAAATGTAATGAAATCCCTTATAAAGAAGGTATCCTTAAATTAAGGACAAATCAATCTCAAAAATATGTGTGAAAAATATAAATACACCCAATATAAGTGGATATTAAGTGTAAAACAATAAAAGGTCATTCACACATATTCAATGGATGACATATTCAATGACTACATGTTGAACCCAAAGAAATCGAAATTGGGTTAAAAAGTTCCCTTGACAGCCTAACGGCATCACATCAAAATGAGTTGATGAGAGATAAAAAGTGTATCTAATCACTTGGACATAAAATTTACATCAATAAGGATATATGATAACATATCCCAACATAACAATATGTAAATTGAAACACCCAACAAAAGATGTCTTTTAAAAAAGAGGAGGGTGAAAGGTTCCCTTACCGAATTGGGTATCTTTCAAAACATACACCCCATGAAAGAAGGACAATAGATCATTGATGTAAATACTCATAAATGAAAGTATATTACACAAAGAGTTTAATAATGGGCAGTACGTACACCACTCAATGGAATTTTTGGCAAATGTAGCATAAATCTCACAGGAATAAAAGTGAGATGAAAAATCCCTTACGAAAATTCGGCAACCTAACGGCGCCACTCAAAACTTCCAAAATGGATTGATTAGAGGAAATAGGGTCTCTAATCATATGAAAATAATAAGTATAGTAGGAGTAATATAAAAGAACATCTCAATCATAATAAATATGAGCTTAAAAGGAATGACATAAAAGAGTGTACTTAAAAAGAAAGAGAGGTGTAGGATCCCTTACCTCGGGTTCGACTTGACTCGATCGTTCTTTAACGTCCTGAATAATAAACTTGAGTTAATTTATACTTGATTAAGAACCTTTTCCAAGTTCATTATTCCTTTTATATAAATTATTGACATGTTTTAAACATTATGTAATCATTTAAGATAATAATGTTCATTTGGTCGGTATTTGGTTCTTAAGTCGAAAGTGGACTTCTTACAATTACATGTTGTTCGTGTGGTCAAAGGATATTTATATCCAGAATGAAATTCCTGATTTGGATATCATATATATTATATATATCCAGCATATAAATGTATTTATAGTATTACATAATCATTTAGAGGTAAGAAATGAAATGCACCATTCATGGAGACGGTAAGCCGTACGTACGCATGAACGCTACTTTCATTTCATTGTCATATTAATGGAATTAAAACTAAATGAGAGGTATTTATATTTTAATTCCACAATTATATTCATCATTTAGATATATCATTCATTATATATATCAATTATATACATGTACTTTTAATAGTACATTACATTTGGGGAAAAGAAATGAAATGCACCGTTCATGGAGATGGTAAGCCGTACGTACGCATCAACGCTACTTTCATTTCTATCTCATACTTTAATGGAAAGAAATAATAATGATATAGAGGTATATAATAATACAAGTATAACATCATATATAATAACATTAAATCCATCCTTTATACGTCCCACGTATGGCATTAACGAATCACATCACTTTGAGGGGGCGGTAGTCCGCACTTCCTAAAATGAAGATATCGCGTATACCCATAATGGAAGCCATAAAGGTAAGACACAAATGAAAAACACAGAATCATAAGTAAAACATAAACATATAATATATCATATGTTAATATAGTGACATCTTAATGGCCACCATTGAAGGTGATAAGAGAATGTTGAACAATCATCGTTTCGGGAGGCAGAAATTTTCCATCCACGGAAACCGTATGTTCTTTAACCATTTGATGTAGTTGTGTGAGATTATAGCGCGAATAAATCTTATAACAACATCCTAGTATATTTAAGATACTGTTGTTGTTACAAAAGAAATAAATAAAAAGAGTTTAGGGGGTTGGAGAAGCAAAATAAAACAAATGAACATGAGAGAATGAATTACCTTTAAAAGTTTAACTCCTTCTGATTTGAGCATTAAGGCTTCCTTTGAAAGGATTATGCCCAAAGGGAATCCTCTAGGATTAGGAGAGGAATGTGGAGAGAGTAAATGGGCAGGGGTTGGCAGAGCCAAAGGCTTGAGGAGTGTGTGAAATGAGGTAGAGGTGGGGGCCTTTTATAAGAGGAGAGGAGGGGCACTTTTGGAAAGTAAGAAATATTACTTTATTTGAAAATGTGTTTCGGTTTTAAAAGGTCCCACATTGATATAATTAGTGGATAAGGTGATAAGGCTTCTAAATACAGTCATCCAATAAGTTTTGGACATGTGTAGTTCATAGATTTTACATTATCTTTCAATTTTATTTAAATCGTCAGATAATGATGTCATCACTGCATCATTATGATGTCATAAATAATTTAATTTATTTAATGTCTAAAAATTATAAAAAAATTCTATGATGTAGGAAATCTTTTTTTATTTCGAATTACTATTTATAACAAAAAATCTGACTTGTATAACCCCACTTAAAAATTGTTTTAGTAAAACATATCATGTTTGTGTTATTTTTACTTTTACATTAAATAAAAAGTTATTTATGTCATTTCCCAACCAAAGTGGATCCATGGGGTCCCCAAGTTGACCCATGGCTTGTCATGGTCGGCCATGACACAACCAATGAGGGTAAGACATGTGTCAATCTCATCTCATTTTATTAAAGCATTATTTTTACCTTAAACTACACTAATTACCACTAATCGCGATTATAACTTAATAAGTTACTATTTGCCAAAAAATTATTTTAATCTCATTGAACCACATTTTACTTCTTAATGACAACAATGTATGTTGTATTTTTGAAAATCAAAACACAATGATGGAAAAAGTTCATTTAAAAGGAAAATCAGCTTTTATATGTACCACTTAGTGGTTTCACTATTCATCAAAAATTGAAGTTTTTCAGAAAAATCCCAAAAATTCACCCTAAGCTATATTTGATATTCTGAATTCAAAAATTAAGTCCGTTTTACAAAATTCAAAAAATATAAGTCACATTAATTAATTTAATAATTAATTCCCGCTGTCATGACAAATAGCGTGTTTTTATGAAACAATATGTATCAAAAGATTGACACTAGTTTAACTCCGATTTCAAAGTGAAATTAATTCCAATGACCACTATTGGATTTAATGGTAAAAATATTTTCTAATTTCACTTTAAAACCAATTCAAAAGATAATCTAATCATATAAATAAATTAGATTAAAAAGTGGTTTTGAATTAAAATACAACATTTTACAGTATTCATTAAAAAAATGAACATTATCAGAAATATACCAAAAATTTACACAAAGTAAATTTTGATGTCCCGATTCTTAATAAGAGTTTTATTTGGTCCAAAAGAATGTTTAAGAGTGAACAAAACTATATTTAATGATCGTTCAACATCAAAAGGTGATAAGTGAACCTTTAGTGAAAACTAGGGCATATACGCCTAAAATTGAATTCTTTCCGTATTTTAATCCTCTATCCTTTATTGGATAAATGTAAAAACATTTAAAAACATATATAATAATATTTTAGTTATTTATATCCATTCCCGCCATTACAACGGCTACATGTTAACTACCATTTAAAATATTATTATTTTATTATTAGAGTGCAACGTAAGATTTCCAAGAAACTCGTTGTTGCGTGTTGGGTACGCCATCGAGCATAGATTCCCCTTTAAAGTCATGTCAATATTTTATTCACAAATATGGATAAATATGAAAATGTCATATTCTTTATTTACCTGGGGTGTTACATCCTTCCCCCCTTTTGGGAATTGCGTCCTCGCAATTTTTAAAATTGGGCTTGGAAATATCCTTGAAAGTCCCACATCAGAACAAGAGTCGGTAAAACAATCACTTTAAAATAAAGAAAGATAAGTACAGAGGTCACCCGAGTTAACCCATACTAGGATTCCATGTAGGAAAACATGGACATGAAGGAGAAAACATAGGGTCATGTTCTGATGGACAGTGAAAGAAAACATGTCTAGGAGAAAGTTAATAATGAGAAAATCACAAACTCATGATGGGTTAAATGGTACTCGATTCCCCAGTAGGAAAAGCTAATAGACAACATTTTTGTTTTAAGTTACTTTTTATTGAGGAATTTATTCATAAGGAAACATAATCACTTATCATGTTGACTTTCAACTTTTACTAGATTCCTTAATCAAACTCATATTTTTTTCCCAAAAGGTGAGTATTTAGGGAGACTTGTTCGCATTAAGAGTACTATAATCAACTTCTAGAGAATCACCTAATCCACAAAAGAGAACTATATAAATCCCATGTCTTTATTCTTTAACCAAAACCAAAACCAAAAAGGTTAGTACAAGGTCAGATAATCCAGAAAAAGATAACCCATTAAAAAATAAAATCCATGATTAATCTCCAAAATTTGTCCAACAAAACCCAAAGTACAATGAGGACCATACGATAAACAATTTGTCCATAAAATTCTTCAATGTAAACCAATATAGGATTGAAACCCAGACATTTGAAGGATTTAGTCACATAGTCTTCCATGTTAAATCGTAACATTTATCTCCAAACAACATCAGTTGCTCCTAAAGTCTCGTATTGAAAAGTAATTATCCCAATCACATATCCTCCGTGATAGGTTAAACATTTTCATAAATAACCCAAAATCAACTTACTCTTAATTCATAAAATCATATAACTAAAAAGAATCAGTCAAACTCACTAGGGACTTCACGTAGTCCAGTGGTAGGCGATAAATACCAGTCGCACTTTGGTTGTGGGTTCGATTCCCGCAGCTTTGTCCGACGCGACAGGTAGTCACACGGTCTACGTGTTGTCCTTTTTCCAAAACTATATAATTCTCAAATTATTCCCCAAAAAGGGATAAAATCATCAAAAATAACCAAAACATAATTTAACTTCAATTTTATCTCATGCCTTTCACTTAAATCATAACATATAGTAACCTATAATTACCTCAAAAGTAAGGATCATATAAACCCAAATGGTTCTTTATAACTATGTCCACAAAAGAAAAGATAACTATTACTTGGATAAAATTTGCCTATATTAAACATCAGGGTTACACATAATATAAAAAGTCTTCTAATGTAACCCCATCATCAAAAGAGACGTAATACTCTTAAGAATTTCACCATAACTCTTGAAGCCCTTATATGTTGACATTTTACTCATTCAACATTCTTCATGATCCATTATCCATTCCTTTCCAACTTATTCCGAAATACCTCTTTCCTACAAACAAAATCATGAATCATATCCTAAGATTCCAAAATAGGAAAACAATATTCATGAAATAGTACATACCTTTGATTGGTCATTGTCAGTTTCTTCATCCTCAATCGGAATGGCATTAGGTATTGGTAAACGAATATTGGTACGCTCTTGGTGACCCCATTCACGAAACTTCTTCATAGGAAATGTGTTTGCATAATGACCATGCACACCAAATTTAAAACATTCAATTGATCCCTCAGAAAGAACTTCTTTCCCTTTCCTCGAGTGAACTTGATGCTTCCTTTTTCCATGGCAGGTTCTTGATTTATGACCTTCATTTCCACATCTATAGAATATTTCTGTCCCTTTGAAACATTTTCCTAGGTGTTTCTTTCCACATCTTTGACACATAGGTTTTTGAACACACTTACCTTTATGATTATTACCTGTACTTCCGTAGGGATTTGTTTCTTGCATATATGATGACTTAGAGAAATATCCAAGGTTTAGGTGGTCAATCATAACTCCAGATAGTTGGTTGAGGATAATCACAAGAGTTCTCATTGCAGCTCCCATATCATTCAGTTTCTTGCTCAAAAAACTGTCACAGTTTCCTTCATATCCACTGTTACTTTGGTGCCTGCTAGATCCAGCCATTTATTAAAACCCAAAAGGTCAGTGTGAGTATATCAACAAAACCATCATGTACTAATGAGTAAGATAAACAATAAGATATACTTACTCATTACCTTTATCTAAAACTAAGACTCTTTCTGAAATCCTAACCATTATGGTAATTGTCACTTATGCTTAAATAATACCCTAACCTCTAAAGTTATCTAAACCGACCTTTGATACCAACTATAAGGCCCCGGCCTTAAACCTTACTTAATCATGAGTTACTATAAGATTACACATTGAGGATCTTTTCAGGTTTAGAGTTTTAGAGAATTAGATCATGAAACTTGCATTATATTCCACATTTAAACAAAGTGGTTACATAAAAGATAGTATTCACTCTTCCCATAAACGGAAACATATTTAAAATATAAATGTATTCTTTCTTGACACATCCTTGACACTATCATCACATCATGTACCTTTCCCTTGACCTGTGAAAAACATTTCAAAAAACTTGGGATGAGCATAAAAAGCTCAGTAAGAGTTATAAAAATATAGAAAGGAAAAATGAGTTCATATATACATTAGAATGAAGTCACACTTTACCCATAAAACATAGGCATATCAAATCATGAATAAATCAAAGAAAACATAAGACATAAAGGTAACTCGAGGCATTCATAACATTATTACGTAGGGAGTAACCCTCTTGGTTACGTTTGGAATACCCATCACAGTATATTCCCAAAATCTCTTCAGAGAAACCTTAATGTTTCACTCCTTCACGTTACCCAATGCAATGGAGAGCTATAACGGGCTCACCCGCCCTTAGTTTATCACGGAACCACCCGTCTTCATAACTATGCCCAAGAACCATAACATAAATGTGTCACATAAAACATGCATAAAGGAAACATAACATTTCCACATTTCAATCACAATATAACATTTTAGTATATTGAAATAATGAATCCTTTCAAAAAGAAACCATTGCCAAAACCATTTAAAACATTTAATAAAGAGATTTTTAAATCAAAGTGTCCCATACCACCTTGAAGATTAAAATTTTAAACCATTAATATCCATATAAATAAATCCTTAAAACCATTTTGAAAACATGGATATTAATAAGAACAAATAATTAATACATTTACAACGATATTTTGGTTAAAGGGGTTTTACCAAAATTAGAGACACATGAATACAATAATTGAGGAATAAAATTTAGTCAGAACTTTATAATATCATGATAATAAATGCATTCATGATACAATACTCCAAAGGACAGTATATACACCATATAAGAGTGAATTGGTGCATAACAACAATGAACCCTCAATAGAAATGTCAAATGTAATGAAATCCCTTATAAAGAAGGTATCCTTAAATTAAGGACAAATCAATCTCAAAAATATGTGTGACAAATATAAATAAACCCAATATAAGTGGATATTAAGTGTAAAACAATAAAAGGTCATTCACACATATTCAATGGATGACATATTCAATGACTACATGTTGAACCCAAAGAAATCCAAATTTGGTTAAAAAGTTCCCTTGACAGCCTAACGGCATCACATCAAAATGAGTTGATGAGAGATAAAAATTGTATCTCATCACTTGGACATAAACTTTACATCAATAAGGATATATTATAACATATCCCAACATAACAATATGTAAATTAAAAGACACAAAAAAATAAGTCTTTTAAAAAAGAGGAGGGTGAAAGGTTCCCTTACCGACTTGGGTATCATTCAAAACATACACCCCATGAAAGAAGGACAATAGATCATTGATGTAAATACTCATAAATGAAATTATATTACACAAAGAGTAGAATAATGGGTAGTACATACACCACTCAATGGAATTTGTGGAAAATGTAGCATAAATCTCACGGGAATAAAAGTGAGATGAAAAATCCCTTACGAAAATTCGGCAGCCTAACGGCGCCACTCAAAACTTCAAAAATGGATTGATGAGAGGAAATAGGGTCTCTCATCATATGAACATAATAATTACAGTAGGATTAATATAAAATAACATCTCAATCATAATAAATATTAGCTTAAAAGGAATGACATAAAAGAGTGTACTTAAAAAGAAAGAGAGGTGTAGGATCCCTTACCTCAGGTCCGACTTGACTCGATCGTTCTTTAACGTCCTGAATAATAAACTTGAGTTAATTTCTACTTTCTTAAAAACCTTTTACAAGTTCATTATTCATTTTATATAAATTATTGACATGTTATAAACATTATTTAATCATTTAAGTTAATAATGTTCATTTTGTCGGTATTTGGTTCTTAAGTCGATAGTGGACTTCTTACAATTACATGTTGTTCGTGTGGTCAAAGGTTATTTATATCCAGAATGAAATTCCTGATTTTTATATCATATATATTATATATATCCAGCATATACATGTATTTATAATATTACATAATCATTTAGAGGTAAGAAATGAAATGCACCGTTCATGGAGATGGTAAGCCGTACGTACGCATGAACGCTACTTTCATTTCTTTGTCATATTAATGGAATTAAAACTAAATGAGAGGTATGTATATTTTAATTACAGAATTATATTCATCATTTATATATATCATTCATTATATATATCAATTATATACATGTACTTTTAATAGTACATTACATTTGGGGATAAGAAATAAAATGCACCGTTCATGGAGACGGTAAGCCGTACGTACGAATGAACGCTACTTTCTTTTCTATCTCATACTTTAATGGAAAGAAATAATAATGATATAGAGGTATATAATAATACCAGTATATCATCATATATAATAACATTAAATCCATCCTTTATACATCCCACGTATGGAATTAACGAATCACATCACTTTGAGGGGGCAGTAGTCCGCACTTCCTAAAATGAAGATATCGTGTATACCCATAATGGAAGCCATAAAGGAAAGACACAAATGAAAAATACAGAAGCATAAGTAAAACATAAACATATAATATATCATATATGAATATAGTGACATCTTAATGGCCACCTTTGAAGGTGTTAAAAGAATGTTGAAAATCATCGTTTCGGGAGGCATAAATTCGCCATCCACGGAAACCGTATGTTCTTTAACCATTTTATGTAGTTTTGTGAGAGTGTAGCTCGAATAAATCTTATAACAACATCCTAGTATAGCTAATTTACTGGTGTTGTTATAAAATAAATAAATAAAAAGAGTTTAGGGGGTTGGAGAAACAAAATAAAACAAATGAACATGAGAGAATGAATTACCTTTAAAAGTTTAACTCCATTTGATTTGAGCGTAAAGGATTCCTTTGAAAGGATTATGCCCAAAGGGAATCCTCTAGGATGATGATAGGTATGTGGAGAGAGTAAATGGGTAGGGGTTTTCTGAGAAAAAGGCTTGAGGAGTGTGTGAAATGAGGTAGAGGTGGGGGCCTTTTATAAGAGGAGAGAAGGGGTACTTTTGGAAAGTAGGAAATATTACTTTATTTGAAAATTTGTTTCGGTTTTAAACGGACCCACATTTATATAATTCGTGGATAAGGTGATAAGGCTTCGAAATACACTCATCCAATAAGTTTTGGACATGTGTAGTTCATAGATTTTACATTATCTTTCCATTTTATTTAAATCGTCAGATAATGGTGTCATCGCTGCATCATTATGATGTCATAAATACATTAATTTATTTAATGTCTAAAAATTATAAAAAAATTACTATTATGTAGGAAATCTATTTATCTTTCCAATGACTATTTGTAACAAAATATCTGACTTGTATAACCCCACTTAAAAATTGTTTTATTAAAACATATCATGTTTGTGTCATTTTTACTTTTACATTAAATAAAAAGTTATTTATGTCATTTCCCAACCAAAGTGGATCCATGGGGTCCCCAAGTTGACCCATGGCTTGTCTTGGTCGGCCATGACACAACCAATGAGGGTAAGACATGTTTCAAGCTCATCTCATTTTATTAAAGTATTATTTTTACCTTAAACTACACTAATTACCACTAATCGTGATTAAAACTTAATAAGTTACTATTCACCAAAAAATGATTTTAATCTCATTGAACCACATTTTACTTCTTAATTACAACCATGTATGTCAGATTTATGAAAATAAAAACACAATGATGGTAAATTTCATTTAAACGGAAAATCAGCTTTTATAAGTACCACTTAGTGGTTTCACTATTCATAAAAAATTGTAGTTTTTCAGAAAAATCCCAAAAATTCACCCTAAGCTATATTTGATATTCTGAATTCAAAAATGAAGTCCGTTTTACAAAATTAAAAACATACATGTCACATTAATTAATTTAATAATTAATTCCCGATGTCATCAGAAATAGCGTTTTTTTAGGAAACAATAAGTATCAAAAGATTGACACTAGTTTAAGTTCGATTTCAAAGTGAAATTAATTCCAATGACCACTATTGGATTTAATGGTAAAAATATTTTCTAATTTCACTTTAAAACCAATTCAAAAGATAATCTAATCATATAAATAAATTATATTAAAAATTAGTTTTGAATTAAAATACAACATTTTACACTATTCATTAAAAAAATGAACTTTATCGGAAAGATACCAAAAATTTACACAAAGTAAATTTTGATGTCCCAATTCTTAATAAGAGTTTTATTTGGTCCAAAATAATGTTTAAGAGTGAAAAAAACTATATTCAATGATGTTTCAACATCAAAAGGTGATAAGTGAACCTTTAGTGAAAACTGGGGCATATACGCCTAAAATTGAATTATTTCCGTATTTTAATCCTCTATCCTTTATTGGATAAATGTAAAAACATTTAAAAACATATATAATCATATTTTAATTATTTCTATCTATTCCCGCCATTACAACGGCTACATGTTAACTACCATTTAAAATAATATTATTTTATTATTAGAGTGCAACGTAATATTCCCAAGAAACTCGTTGTCGCGTGTTGGGTACACCATCGAGCATAGCGTCCCCTTTAAAGTCATATCAATATTTTATTCAAAAATATGGATAAATATGAAAATGTCATATTATTTATTTACCTGGGGTGTTACAGTACTATTATATAGAGTTATGTTAGTAGGGGTGTTATTTTCTCTTCGCAGTGGTCTTGACAGCTTCATTGGCTCCCAAATTTGAGCCAATGTTTTTTATCTTTGAGGGAGGATTCTACCAGAATAATGAAATTGATTTTAAGAAGTTGTTTCCCACCTCATTGATAGATCTTTTGTTTGTTGTAGCTTGATTTGGTATGTTTTAAGGTGATGGAGGTGAATTCAGGAGGTTTATTGGACATGCAGTTCTAGTTTTCTAGCCCTCAGTACAATTGGTGGGAGATAAATCATACTTCTTTTAGCGGAAAGAGGGATATTAGTTAAATATATGATATTTCCATATTATAAAATTTATTTCATGGACAATTTGATCATTTTCAAGATGAAATGGTTTAATTTCCTTAATTTTTTCTTTATTTCATTTGGCACCCCTTCTTGTCATTCAGTAGAAGATTGGTCAGATTTTGTGTTGCATTAGGTTGGCGATGAGGATTACTTACATTATTGTCGGGAGGGACGTTCGAAAAAGAGGTTGGTGTGTTCGTATATAAAATCCATCCATCCTTCCACATTCTGTGGGAGGGATGGGTGTTTTCCCATGTTGCATCAAATTTTTCCTTTTTGATGCACCTATTTGATGCTTTGGAATTAATTGACATCATGATGTGTGTCCTGGCAGCTCCACTATCATTTGGCTCTAGGGTGCACCTCTCTAAAGATACGATGTGATTTGAAATCATGTTGTTATTTTTTACTCTTCTAGTGTGACTTGGCTTCATGATGCACTTTTGGTTGCTCCGATATCATATGAATATATGATGCACTTCTTAGTTGTTTCAGTTTTATTTAGCTGCATGATGTGCTTCGTTTCTTCTCTGGTACAGATCTCACATTGATGAGGTTCTTGGCTTCTCTAGTGTGAATCAGCTCTATGAGGTGCTTCTCGACTACACCATCACATTTTCTATGATACAACTTCTTAAAAGGGGGTGACGCTTCATCTTGATTATTTCCTCTATTTCATCGGCGTAGATGGATACGTGAGGGGGCATTCACTAAGGCCTACCAAGATGTTTTTTTCTCTCTGATCATTCGGGGCCTTGTTTGGAATTTTTATTAATTTTTTCTTAATAGTTTTCGTCTATCTTGTTTTGGAATCCCCTTTCACCCATTTCTGTTAAAAGGGGTTTCTTTATTTTTTCTTCCAATAAAGAGGGATTAACCTTTTACATTTTTAAAAAAACATAATTAACCAATTTTTATTTTAACTACTGTAAAAACATTTTCAGTATTTAATTTTTTAATTATAATTTATTTGTGAATATTATACCATAAAAGGACATTCTATGACATTTTTACCATTCTAAATCCACCTTTCCACATTTCACAATTTTTTAATTTATTTACATACATCAATAAAATATTATTTTTGTGAAATATAGTAAATGTCATTTTTGAAACTATTTATTTTAGATGAATTTGAATACATAATGAAAAACTGGTATTATAAATATAATCCTTTAAAAAAATTTAAAATTTAAAATATATATATAATTCATAAAAATTATGAAATATTAAAATTTATAATATTTATAATACTATAAAATTCGTATATTTTTTCTATTTATTAAATAAATGCTTCGTCATCATTGTTGAAGAATTTAAGGTATTTATATAAGAGATAAAAATTATAAATTAATGACTGGTAAAATAAATAAGTTTATTATGAAAAAAAATAATTTTTTTTATTCATTTAAAATTCTTTTAACTCATAATAATATATAAAACATAATAATTAATAGAAATTTTAGTAAGGCCTTTTTCCCACTAAAATATTATATTTAGCATTCCAAATTTTATATTTTCATTATGGTGCAAGCTCAACATCAAGACTGAAAATGATTTTTATATTTATAATGGAAGGAATTATAATTTATTATTTTTGACTTACTTGGGTATTATATTTTTATTATTTTATCATATTTATTCATTCCATAAGTTCAACAAATTTTTTAAATTTTTTTACATCCTAGTGATATCATAAAAGAAATCGTATTTCATAAAAAATGACTTTTTCCTATGCACCAAAAAATTAACTTCATCAAAAAAATATAAAAAAACACTATGATAAGAAATTATGATCCCAAAAATAAATTCCTTTTCATAATATTATACAGTTATACATGAAAAAAAATATAATTGCATAAAACGCAAAAAAAAATTAAATTTTAATAAAATTATTTCTATGATAAAATATATTTATATAAAATTTAACATTAAATTTGATTCAAATGAAAATAATTTTATTATTAATAATTTAATATATATAATTTTACCTTTATTTATGAAAAAATATTACTTTTTAAGTGTTTTAAAAAAATTAAATATATTTCAATTTTTATCACTATTCAATGAAAATTCATTCTCGTTATAAAAATTCCAAAAATTTACCCAATATTTGTTTTGATAAAGTGATTTAAAAAATTATATTATTTTTATTTAATAAAATTTATAATTTTTTCTAAATTTATTTATACTATATTCTAAAAAAATTAAATAATTTTTTAAGATGATATATTTCTGAAAGAATAAAACAACATTACTAAAACGTCAGTGAATATATAACAAGCATTTATAAATATTTTTATAATTATTTGAAAATGTATTTATATTTCATACATTTTTTAAGAATATTCATACCTTCAAATTTAAGGACTAGGTAATAAATTTCACAGAATGTAATAATATTTTAATTGTTTATTATGTTGCATTTAAAATATGCATTCCAGCTAAATAAATCTATCGAAGAAATAAAAGTAATTGAAGAGAAATATTTTCTAAATTATCGAGTTGTTAGATTCTCTACCATTTAACAAATAGAATCCTTAAATATGAACTTGTGCTCAAAAATCAGAAGCTTTATGTTTGAAAATTAATTTCATTAATACCCACATAATAACATGGTTTAATTATACATCCCCTTAAAATAGGTGATGGGATGTATGGAAGTCACTGAAAAGATTAATAATAAGATTAAATTAGTTGTAAGTGAATATACGGACATGAAATTCAAAACAATCACCCAATGAAAAATAGAGAGTGATAGATAACATTTTCATGAAAATGTTAACATCAAAAAAATCATTAATCAATGAGTGGTTAAAAGTTCATCAATTCATTTGAATTGAAGTAATTGTATAGAAATGTATCAATAAAATCATTTCCTTTATTTTAGGAATTATAATACCATTTTTTGTAATAAAATATGTTGATATACAAATATAAATAGTATAATTTCATCCTATAATAAATTTCCACCACAATATAATAAATTAAACCAAATCATGAGTATTTGAGAAGAATTTTTTATGCCAAAAGAAATAAAATCAATATCTAATGAATCAAAATATTATATAAAGTTTTTTCATCTATCAATATGCAATAACCGAAACTAAAAATGGTTAGCCCAAGATAATAATCAAAATGAATAAACAATTAAATAATACATTTAACACCAAAATATCCATAATAACAATAATTATTCTATATAGATCACATCAATAAATAAATAAAAATCTCAAATTACCTCAATCACCACAATATTAAAAAATGATAAAAAATTTATGATTATTTCATACCCTTTAACATATATCTTCATAAAATCATTCCATCTATCGCAAATAATTTTTCTAGGTAAATCACATGTTAAACATAAGATTTATATATACCTCAACCTCATGGACTATCTCCCAAATATCATTAATCATCATGAAAAAATTACTGTATAATATTTTAATGTTGTAAAATTCACCATGATATCATGAATAAATTTAAGATAACAACCTTGTTGGCCCATAGAAACTGTTGGTCAATATCTATGACTGTAATGGTTTTAATCATCCCAAATCGTGTCTTATATTAACATATAATGTACTGTATGTCAAAGATTTTATATTATGTCAAATAATTATATTGAATATCAGATCATTACAATCATATAACTATTTCTGTGTGTTTAATTATAAACAAGCTTAAAACTAATTATTTATGTTTACTTATGAGTATGAACAATATCCGACTTAGTTGAATTGTATGATAGATAGAACATCTAAAATTATCTATGTATGAGTAACTAACACCAATAGTCATACAACTCACTATTTCACATGACACCTATGTAGACAACTCCCTATTGCATATGACATACCAACACAGATGACATACCATCATTCGAAATGACCTACTGTGGCATGGTGTTACCGAAAAAAGGACTCACCATTAGTTAAAATGAGTCACCATTGGTTCAACTTTCTCATCGATAGAAGGAAGGATTTTCTATTGATATGAGTCACCAATGGATAAATTGTATCACCAATATAAAGAAGTACTTTCCATTAAAACAAGTCACCAATGTCTGGAAAGACTGACACAATGACATATCGAGGGGTTGAGACACTGATAGATGAGTCACTGATAGAATGATTAAATATTAATTAATTATTAATATATCTAATGTTCATATTTAGAAAACTTAATGTTTTTGACATTATTTAATGTTTTGTGTAGGATATTTAGAGGAAATTCAAGGGTACATAAGGGTTGGGAGGTCGTTAGTTCTGATGAAACTCAATGTATAAGAGAATTACCAACTGCAACATTTGAGATAGAAAAAAAACAAGTAAAAAAGTGCAAAAAAACTCCAAAAACACTCAATCATGCCCCCAAAAACCATGAAGTAAAAAGGAAGAACACATGGGGAGATCAAGAAATCAACCAAAACCTAATGAGGTGATCTGAACATTTTTCTAACAAGAAGCTGAACATCTCACACTCTGAGAATATAGAACATAGAGGCTATGAAAATCTATTTTTGTGTCAACATCCAATAGAGTACTCAGATTATAAATCCACATAGTCAAACGAGTGTAGAGCTACATTTCATGACACATAGAGCCTTATAAACATAACTCTACATCTTTAGCTCTATTTGTTTCATTTAGTTAAATTTCTAAGTATTGTGTATATCTGTCTATTACACACACACGTACTCAAGTGAATAACTATAGGATAACTGATGTCCTCAACCTCATAATATTTTAATCCATTTGTATCCCCTGAATAATTTTGGAAGAGGTCATGTGTGGCATGTTTGTGTTTTTACCCATAAAAAACTATTGTAGAGGTCAAGAGTGATTAGACAGCCCTATATGGATTTTTGAACCTCGATCCAGTTTGTGGATTAAACTGTTTAATAATTTAAAATACTTGGTTTTAGGTGTTCACCAAGTGGATAGGATTAAGACTCTCCTTGTGAATAAACATGTTATTTTTTTTTGTGTTTTATGTTTTATTTTTACTCTCTTTTATCACATGTTTCATAAAAATAAATTGAAATCATATAGTTAGTCTTATAAAGTTCTTATAACATTATTTACATATTAGGTTAGTTTGAAAATATATATTTATCATAAAATTTATACAACTGATAACTAATCAATCTTTTGAGAAATTAATTGAACATTCAAGCTCTTATAAATTCACTATTAGGTAACTAGTCAATTGAATTTTTAATATTAGGAGAACATAAAATTTTACCTTTTAATTATAATTTTTTATATATATTAAATTAACCCCCCTCTTAAGAACTCAACTCTGACCAACATTTGGTATCATATGATTTTGGAATTTTCAGTTTTCAAATCAATTTCAATATTTTTAATAGTTTTTTTCAATTTTTCACCAATAATTTTAGTTTTGTTTAAAATATATTAAAATTTCTACTAATACAAATTTTTATCCCTTTAAAATATATTTCTAAAATTATTATTTTGGATAATAGTCTGGATTGTGTTGTTACCAATAGAACTCAATTCGTTAATAGAATAAATTATACCCAATGGAAAATTAAATTAAAAATGCACTTAAAATGTATGGGTTTTTAAATTTGTTCATTAGTTATAGATGGGTATATGAATCCTAATACAACTAGAACTAATTGGGATGGCCAAAGTAATACTATTTATAAAAATAATTTCAAATCCATGAATGCCTTATACTATTCTCTAGGAGATGAAGAATTTAATAGAATTTTAGCAAATAAAACAACCCATGCAATTTGGGATACTTTTTCTAATTCACATGAAGGAACTTATTTTGTTATGGAAATGATAAGTAACACATAAACTTTTATATATAATAACTTTAAAATGAATCATGATGAGCCCATTTCTAAAATCTATCTCAGGTTTAATGAAATTGTGAACACTATGATCTATTCGGGAAAAGATGTTACTATAAAATGACAAATTATGAGAATTATCATATTCTTACATAGTAGATAGAGAGGAACATCTGTCTCAATTATAGTATCTTGTGAAATCATCATATTAATTTTCAAAGAACTCAATGGAAAATTTATGATGTATGAGGATGATATAAAAGTCAACAATGAAGAAGAGGAAGAACCTAAGAGAAAATTTGTAGCCATCAAGACTACTACCTTTATGCATAATGAAATATATAAGTTTCTAGCCTATGTTGAAAATCCAATGAATCAAAATCAACTAATCATGATATTGATGACATGGAAAATTAGTGATTTATGACAAACACATCTGACTTTACCATATATTCACCAATACAAAATTTTTATTATTCTAAAAATGAAAGTGAGTATGAAAATATGATGAGTGATAAAATATTTGAACACTATAACATAATGGAAGTGAAATTTAATGAACTAAAAGATAAATATAAATCTATTAAGAAACAACATTCCCTTACAATAACTATTATGTCTGAACATTCTTCTTAAATGGAAAAGAATGCTAAACTGCTCATGGGAAAAAATGAATTATAACATTTTGATGAGAAATTGAAGAATAATCTAGAAGATTTTACGAATGGAAAAGATACACTTAATAACATTTTTGGTAAAAAAATATAACATAATTACACATCCTATATTGGATATCATCATGGACAGAGTTACTTATCTATAACACATTTTGTAATGAAATCTTGAAAATATGTTATACTTCCTAAAAATTAAAACTATGTTGCTAGTACCTGTTTCGGAAAATCCTTTAATACCTCTATGTTTATTATACCAAATAGTGTCTATTTTTTATATTTTTTACATAATGCTTATTGGAATCCTATAAGGGAAATTTGAGTACCTAAATCATTAATTATTAATGTTAATATACCCAAATAATTCTATGTACCAAAATCTGTTTTTGTTTGACTATCATATTGGGAAGTGGTTTAAAGAGATCCTGCAAGAGTTATTGGTACTTGGATAGTGGATGTTCAAGACATATGACATGAGATTATTCAATCATTAAAACCTAATCAAGATTTATGGTGGATATTTCACCTTGGGTGACAATGTTAAAGGAAAAATAGTTGGCTTCTGCCAAATTAGTAACGCTAACTCAGTTTTAATTTCTAAAGTATCTTTTTTTATGGATTAACTTATAATAATCATAGTATTTTAGAATTATGTGATGATGTAATTCATATAAAATTTTAAAATGATGCTTTCAATGCTTTTAACTCAAAAATTAATTGTTTTTTCTATACTTATAAATTAAAATGTATATTTAATTAACTTGTATTCCTTAGTTTTTACAAATGTTTCTTTCTTAAGTTCAATTAAAAAGATTCTTGTCTTTGGGAAAAGAGATTAGAACACTATAATGTACACTCTCTTAGAAATCATAATAGAAAAGGACTGGTCAATGATCTACCCAAACATGAGTTTCAATTGACAAAGAATGAAATACTTGTAAAAAGGTAAATAACACAAGATATCTGTCAAATCAAAGAAAGTTGTTTAAACTTATAAACCATAAGAGTTAGTTCACATCGATTTGTTTGGACCATCACGAGTATCTAGTATAAATGTGAAGCACTGTGTCTATGTTCTTGTAAATGACTATTCAATTTATACATGGACTTATTTCTTATCTCACAAAAGTTAATCATGTACTTACTTCACCATGTAGGCTAAAATAGTGGAAAATATAAGTGGAATTAGAATAAAATCCTTAATAAGTGATCATGGTCGTGAGTTTCAAAATCAAGACATTGAATCATTTTTCTCACACAATAGCTATAGTCATAACTTCTTTTCCCCTAGGACACCTCAACAAAATGGATTTCTATAGAGAAGTAATAGAACATTACAAGAGATCATCGGAATAATTCATAATTAATATGATTGACTTGTTTACTGTTGGGATGAGGCTGTGAATATAGATTTCTAGATAATTAATAGAGTCTTAATTATACTTATCCTCAAAAAGACTCATTATGAGGTGTGGAACAATAGAAAACCCAATGTTATTTATTTAAATGTTTTTGGTTGAAATGTTTATATCCATTATACTAAGGATAATCTTGACAAATTCATATCCAAGTGTGACGAAGGAATCTTTATTGGTTATTCAACCTCTAGTAAAGACTGTAGAGACTTTAATAAAATATCCAAGTGTGTGGAAGAAGCTGTGCATATAAAATTTGATGAAACAGATCCACATGAACCTAATACCTCTCTATACAACCATGATGATGATATGTCAAACCAAGACAAAAATGAAAAATCATCTACTCTTCCTATCAATAAAACTTTTAAATCAAAAATTTCTATCAATTCTTTAGAAAATGATCATAATTAAGCTACACCTAATGATGAACCTGAAGTTACTATCCATCCTTTTATAGAAAAACTATAACTCTAAAAAACATCCATTAGATGATGTTGTAGGAGACATAGATAAAGGGACACAAACTAGAGCTTCTATTAGAAATCATATTGAACATCAATCATTTTTATCACAAATTTAACATAACACTACTATATAAATGGGCAAGGGAAGTTCCACCCTTTATCAGCGCTAATAAAAAAGCACTGATAAAGGATAATATTTATCAGCTCTAATTAAAATCCCTGATGAAGGGTTGATTTATGAGCACTTTTATAGCACTGATAAAAATTATCCTTTATCAGTGCTAGAAAAGCATTGATAAACCGATCCTTTATCAGCTCTAAAATTTTTGTAGTGATAAAACTTATCTATGATTTTACTAAAAACCATAACACAATCTCCTCTTTTTTTATCGGACCCCAAGCACTCGCGGTACTGTACCCCTGCTACAGCTTCCCTCCCCCTGATCTTCCCTTTTCCGAACCTCCACCGTACTCTTTATCCTTCCCCTCAAACCTCTTCTACAGATCTTCCTACCTCCGAAGCCTACTCATCCTCTTCCCCTCTGGACTGTACTCCGTGAACCCTACTCTGGAGGACCTTCCACAGATCTTCCTCCCTCCGAACCCTACTCCTCCTCTTCCCCTCTAGACCATACTCAACTGTTGGCGGCTCCTCTCGTGCACCCCCCACTCGAGCAGTCACGTTTTCCCCACCCGAGGCAGTACAGAAGGCTCCCTCACCCTTCAGTTTTTTCCTTGGACTTTATCAATTTCTTCACCCAAGGTCAGTGGATGCCATAAAATATCTATATGTTTTTAGTATGAGTTTTTGTGCATTTATTGTTGTTCTATATATTAATTTTGTGATGCGAATAGTGTTTTCGAATCATTTTGTATGCCTATGTGTTTGGAATTCGATTATATTGTTTGTGGTTAATGTCTCGATTCCATTTTATATAGTGAATCTTTGAAATGTTATTTTTCCCTCTTGATTTACCCCTTGAACAATACACACCAACCCTACTACCATCCTTGGGCCATAGTGAAATCCTAATCACTCGATGCCATTCAAGATGATTCAGATTTATCCCATGTAAAACCTATGCTCAAACATATAAAATTGATATATGGTCTGAACATGCTCCAAAGTTACTATGCATGGTGTGAGAAATACATCTCCGTAGGGTAATACCATGTTCCCCTATTATATATCATCATATCTATGTATAGATGAGGAAAATAAAAACATCACCTAAGAATGTTGGATGTCATGTGCTAACTATGTCACCCTGACTTAGTGAACGTTAGGTCGTTATGTGCTAACTATGACACCATAACACATAATCATTCCATATTTGGTACCATAAAAAAATTCCATCATCTCCACATGCCATCATATTGGTACCCATGTTCCAACCCATTCCCAAAGGCTCCAGGAAAGCATCATCCAAGAACTCAACCCACTATTAGAAGGTACAAGGTGATGTCCTAGGTTCAAATCCTAACCCACTGCCTCATAACTCATGATAGGGTCCATCATCCACATGTCCCATCTCATTAAAACCCAACCTGTCACTCTAGGCATTACACCATCATGACCTAAGCCTTTCCACTAAAGGAAAGTTTCATCATCCACATGTCCCATGTCATTACATTCATTACTTATTTCTTTTTGTGTATTTAGGCTACATTGGCTGCTAATTGCGGTGAATTTGGATACTCCCAAGATTTATTTTCTAGATTAAAAGCACGGATATCCAACGAAACAACTGCATGTGATGCGGTTTGTCAATTTGTAAGACACTACATCCTACATTTTATGTCTAAACAGCAAGTTATATAATATATATTATCTTTCACTGAGGATTCTGTTATGATAGGGCAGTGTACCAATATCTTCAAAATCATGGTATGAGGACAGGGGCTAAGCATAAAGAGCTGAGCAAGTACTACATCTAGACAAGTCTCTGGGTATATATATTAAAATTTCACTATCTAAATATATATCAAAATAAGTTACTTACTCTCCACATGATCAATGTTTCGGCAGTGTCCAAAAAAAACAAACGACAACGATTGCGGTTATTATTTTTGTAGATTCATGAGAGAGATCATTGTCAATAGACAAACTAGCATCCCTAAAGAGGTATTTTCGAAAACAAGTACTATTTCATTTAAATTATTTATTAATTCTTTATTTATATATTTTTTAGTACTATTATGAATGTCGAAATTCTTCATATTCACAAGACGATGTAGATATGTTCAGAAATGAGTGGGCCACATACCTGATGCAAGATTATCTAGAAATAGCATGAAGATATTACTTTTATTGCAAGAGTTACAGACCTGTATATTTGGCGGACATTTTGGACAGGGTTTCATGGAGATAAAAAGATGAAACATTATTGTATATAAGTGTTTGTAGAAAAACTGTAACTATTGTCAAATAAAACATTCTTTCTCCAATGGGTCATTTTTCCATTTTAACAGATGAAATTCACGAGCAACATGCAAGAATGATGAACCACAATTCTTTGGGATTTGGGCAAAAAACAAGTAAAATCTCCAAAATACCTTCATATCTTGCATGAACCAGTAAAATCTCTAATAGTTAGTTGCATGTATGCGGCAGCTTCCATAATAGATTGGAAGTTCACTAATCCATTTGATGAACAAGATGGGATGCTAAATCTGGCATTTAGAACTTCCAATATAGGAAATTGTCCTATTGATTCGGCAATTGACGCAACATTTAATGATATCTCTTATGTTTCATCAAGTGAGTCAGTGCCTAGTTCCAAAAAGCATTGACAAACATGACTATCTAATTATTCATTATGACAAACATAAAGGTACCATTAAATAAATACATTGGTCAACTTGTTTTGGAAATTGTTTATCTTCATCCATGCCTTGTAATTGCACCCATGAATTTGAAGGTGAGTATGTGTACACGATAGTTGACATTCTTAGATAAGAGTTTCTAGAAGATTATAAAAGTCATTAAGCAATAAAGATCATTAGAGTGTTGGAGAAAATGTGGTCGCTACAAACAATGTGGCAATCGGATTGTGCAACGCGGCCTATGTTACAACTTGCAAGTATTGTACTTTATTTTTTTCTAGAGGTTTTTAGTGTAAATGCATTTTGGAATGATCATTACTATTCACTGTATTTTAGGTTTTTTTGACAGGTGAGGGAAAAGGGTGGGGTCTGCAGACATTGGAGGATATGTCGAAGGGTGATTTTCTGTGTGAATATGTTTGAGAAATGTTTACTCACGCAGAACTGTGAGTGAGAAAGCTAACTAAGATTAGTGAAAAGTATGCATATACAGTTCCCTCAGATGGTGATCGGTGTTCGGGGAGATTGAAGGGAACAGGGGCCATTTGGTTAGATGTTAGATACTATGGAAATGTTTCATGATTAATGGTCGCTTTTAACAGCGCTTTTTCAGCGTTGTTAAAGGGTCCCACCCCTTTATCAGCACTGATATTTACATGCCTTGCTTACCAATGATTAATAAACCATGAAACATTTCTATAGTATCCAACATCTAACCAAATGGGATCATTTCCATTCAATCTCCCCGAACCCCGCTCACCATCTAAGAGAACTATATATGCATTCTTTTCACTACTCTTAGTTAGCTTTCTCTCTCACTGCACTACGTGAGTTAACATTTCTCCAACATATTCACACACAAAATCACCCTTTGAAATATCCTCTAATGTCTGTAGACCCCACCCTTTCCCCTCGTCTGTCAGAAAAACCAAAAAGACAATGAATACCAATGATCATTCCAAAATGCATTTACACTAAAACCCTCCTAAAAAAATAATGTACAATACCTGCAAGTTGTATCTTAGGCCGCGTTTCACAAGCCGATTGCCACATTGTTTGTAGAAATCACATTTACTTCAACACTCTAATGATCTTCATTACTTCATGTCTCTTATAATCTTCCAGAAACTCTTCTCTAATAAGGTCAACTATTGTGTACGCATTCTCACCTTCAAATTCATGGGTGCAAGTACAAGGCACAGATGATGATAAACAATTTCCAAAACAAGCTGGCCAACATGCATCATCCTTGATGGAAGTAAGATAGAAATTCATGTGGACGTTCTTAAAAATATGATTTTGATGTATATAGTGAAAGGGTGGTAGATGTCCATTGTTGATGTTGTTCGTCTATGGGACTTTCACCTTCTCTTCTCCTATCGCTATGTCTTGGACATCATGCAATAGCTTTATATCATGTGGGGAAAATTATGCTTTCTGAGCAACTATGGCACCACATGATCTTTCATGTTTAGTGCCCTCAGGATTGTTTTGCTAATAAAGACACCTCTGATCATTAGTTGCATGTAATAGTGGTGCGGCAACCTCCCTGATAGATTGGAAGTTGACCAATCCATTTGATGAACAAGATGGTATGCTATATTTGACATTAAGAGCATCCAATACAAGAAATTGTTCCAATGATTCAGCATGTGAGGATACATTTAAAGATATTTCCTGTGTTTCATCAAGCGATTCAGTTCCTAGTTCGAAAAAGCATTCACAAACATCACTCATCATTTTCCTCATGGATAAACTTGGGTTCATGGCTTTGTATGATCAAATAGATCTATCCTCTACTGCTTTTACAACCTATGTGGTGCATGTTTCAAATTCCTCTAGGAAAAAGGAAAAAATGTGGTGAGTTGTAAGACACATCTATTTGATATTCTGAAATGTTAATTACATTTTGAAAATGGCTTCAATCTATGAGAAAAAATTGAATTGTTTTTGATTAATGTATAGATGATTGATTCACATCCATTCCAAGTGGGTTTGACGGAAAGAATGGATGACAACATTGGTTGGGGTTCTCATGGATGTCTAAGCACGGTATGTTAGAAAAAAACTTGGGTATGTTGTGGAGTTTTAGTTGGGGTTCTAGTGGTTCTTTCCCGATGATGGAAGTGATAAACATTAGATGGTGGTGTTTGTGATCTAAAGCGTATAGTAGGGAACACCATAGAAATTAAGTGGTCGGTTGATGACCAGATCGGCATTTTTAATTACATATTCTTTAGTAAAATCCATCTTTGTGTTTAGATCGGTTGAGTATATTGAGATTAAGGTTGTGATCGGGTTGTGTTATGGGTGTTTATGGAAATGTAAGTATTTAATTGTACCTTTATGTTTTGCATAAGGAATAATTAGTAGATTACATTTTCTTGTTTGATATACTGGTTTTTCTGCAGGTCTTGTTCGCCTGGCTGTACTGATGTAGATTTTCTATTTGCAGCAGGCAGTGATTTAACAGCGCTTTTTTAGCACTGTTAAGGCCCGATTTGAGCACTGATATTGCCCATTTTTGTAGTAGTGTAAAAATATCAATGATTCAATTAATGATGAATTTTTGCGGATTTCTATGCAATAAGAACAAAACCAATTTGAAAGAAATAATGTTTAGAAACTTGTGGATAATCCCAAAGATACCTTGACCATAGGCTATAGGTGGGTGTTTAGAAAAAAAGTATATGAATCTGGTAATATTGTTAGAAAGAAAACAATATTTGTTACATAAGGTTATAGTAAAGAAGAAGACATTGACTTTGAAGATACTTTTTCACCTGTTGCTAGACTTGAGGCTATCATGATCCTACTTTCTTATGCTTCCCATATTAATTTCAAACTTTATCATATAGATGCTAAAAATGAAATAAGAATATAGTTGAGGACGTTTTTGTTTAAAAACAACCTGGTTTTATAAACCCTCATTTTTAAAATCATTTTACCAAATTACCAAAATCATTATAGAGTTTAAAACAAGCACTAAGAGCTTGGTATGATAGATTAAGTAGTTTATATATTTCAAAAGGTTTTACAAAAGGAATTTATGATCCTACACTTTTTATAAAAATGTTTTTAAAATATGTTTTATTTTTTCAAATTTATGTTGATGGTATTATTTTTGAATTTTAAAGAAACACATTATGTATTTTTTTTAATGATGAAAAACGAATTTGAAATGATATTGATGGGTGAACTCATATTCATTCTTTGATTTCAAGTTTTTCAAAATAAATAAGGTATCATTTTAAATCATATTAAATACACAAAATATAATTTAAAAAGATTTGGATTTCATATAATTCATAGTAGTGACACTCCAATGAGTACTACTTGTAAATTGGATCTTGATAAACATAGTAAATCTGTTGATCAAACAACTTATTGTGGAATGATTGGAAATTTTCTCTACATGACTTATATTAGGCCAGATATAATTATTATTGTGTGTATGTGTTCCTATATTCAAGATAATCAAAAAGAATCTCACATAAATGCTGTTAACATAAATTTTAAATACCTCAAAATACTATAAATTTATTTTTGTTTTACCTCAAAGGACAATCATTTGACATAGTGTGTTATTATGATGCAGATTTTGGTGAATGAAAATTAGATAGAATGAGCACCTCTAAGACATGTCACTTTTTAGGTATATATTTGGTTTCATGGTGTAGTACGAAACAAAATTATGCTGCATTATCTACTACTGAAGCTGAATGTATAGATACTGGTAGCTATTGTGATCAAATTTTGTGGATAAAACACACTCTACTAGGATATTCCTATCAATTTAGACATGTACCAATAAAATGTGACAATACAAGTTCTATTAACATTTCTAAGAACCCAGTTTCTCACTCTAAAACAAAACATATTGATGTAAGACATCATTTTTTGCGAGATAATTATCAGAACGGCCATATCACATTATAATTTATTAGCACTTAATATCAAGTTGCTAAAATATTTACTAAGCCATTGAACTCTGAAAGAATAAATTACATTAGACATGATTTAGGATTAATCAATTAGTAAGACCCTGTGGTTCCTATCCTTTATTCATTTTAAGTGAATTTTCCATACTGAAACCATTTTCATACCGACATATTTTTCATACAGACACAATTGTTATGCAGACACCATTGTCATTCTGACACCGTTAGTGTTATTAAAAGTATGTCATGATGTCAACAATGACTCATTGTTTCTGCTGGATTTATGTTTTTATCAAAGTAACAATTTTTCATTAATTCTAGTGAACCTAGTTCATAATATCACAATTATGAAAATCAAAATTCCCCGAATAATATAAATTTGAATTGATCCATTGTACTTCATTATCACTACTCTTTCTCTCTCTCATATGCCACTCTCATTTGTTACCCCCAACCTTTCACATTTTTTCTCCAGAATAAACTGATTTTAAATAACTATGTGAAGTGATCTCTAGAAGTGGGTGAGTCTTGTGCTTCTAAGAAATTGAAAGGTGAATCGAGTAAACCTTTAGGTACAGTTAATTTTGGACTAGAAAACTATGTTGTAACATCAAGGAAAGAAGTCCTGGTGGAATGGATCATAGGGAGGAAGTCATTATTACTGAATTTTCTATAAGATTAAGGATGTCTTGGAAAATTTTCAAAAAATTTATGAGTTTTTTACCTAAAACCGATATATGAATTTTACATGAAAATGAATCTTTTGTTAGAAAGAAGTGATGTAGCTTAGGTCACATCGATAGAAAATGGGAAGAGAATATCATTATCATTAATACATTGGGATGAATTTGTTAAGGATCTGCATGAGGGAATGTTTGATGATTGCCAAGGTACTTCTCCACCAAAAATTGATTAATTTTTTTATGATACAGCTCTGAAGAAGTTAATTGGAAATGAGTAATATAGTATACCCATTGTCTAAAAATTAAATGGTGAGTGAAGAATTTTATTGATGTTTATTCACCACCAGATTTTTCCTAGGAATGGGGAATTTTCTTCTCTCAAGTATCAGAATGTATATTAGATGTATTTTCTATAGAAAAAAGATAAATTAAATCTGTGTAGATATATTATGATTCACATTATTGAGATGATAAAACCTGATAGTAATTCAATTTCTCTCTTTTACTCTAGAATATGTCAGTAATGTTAAAGGATAATGGTGCAGCAAGTGAGGCTGATGAAGTTGTTGTTTGTGAATGTAGTGGAATCTTCTTAAGCTCTGACATCAATAAGATAATGAAAATTTATTGGAACCCATGATGGAAGGAATGAGTTGGTGATCAAGATAGCTTGTATCATAAGTTCCATCCTATAGATCATCCAGATAGAATAAGAGATCTAATGGATCCTAGCCTCGTTCAAGATTAACAAGTAATTTATTCTTCAAATTAGGAGGAGCCTTCTTCTCCTATTAGAGATGTGGGATCACTAGTTGATGATAGAAGTGACCCAAACACTACAATACCAAAACAATTGTCTTTATTGGACCTCAAGACCACCTTTAGGCTTATCTTCTCATGAACATGTTCTAAAATCTACTGGAAGTGTAGAAATAGAATTTGAAGGTAGTGTAAAATATGTCTCTGAATATAGTGAAGAAGAGAATGAAGAAGAAGAAGCTGGTAGTGGTTAAAGTGATACAAAATTTGGTAAATAAGAAGAATATGAGCAAGTTGATGATGAAAATGGAAATGAAAAGGATGAAGATGGTGATAATGAAATTTTTTTTAAAGTTGAAGTGATAGTTAACATGATCATCTTGATAGGAATCAATATGCTATTAGTATTAATGTTGGTTAATCTAATGCTAGTTCATCTATTGAGGTGGTTTTCCAAGATGAAAATTTTGCACTAGATGAACTAATTTATCATGTTTTTTATATTATAAAAATAATTCTACATAAGGGGGAAAACCAAGATAGTCAGTATTGACTGAGGGGGATATATCATCCACGAATATTAACATCAGGGGATCCTTAAGAAAAGGTATCTCAAGATGATGAATATTATCAAATAGGAAGAGTAAGGCTTGATACTCTTACTCCTTTGGATTCTGATATTTTCGATGAATGGGTAAGGAATCCTAGTTATGTGGCACTGGGATTAGATTATAAAGATTATTATGATGAATTCATTGCACTTTCTTCATGGTAACTAGTGGCTGAAACATCTTCTTGTGACTATGTCACTAAGGCAGATTTTGAACAATTCAAGAAAGACATTTGTTAATCCATAAGAAACCCAGAAAAATATTATATGAGATATGAGATTGATGATTCCATGATAGAGAACAATGAGAAGAATGAAAATTTAAAAGCAATTTGATCTATGTTTGATGGTGTAAAGAAGGTTGGAGCTTCTAGTTCCACTCCCTCCTCAACTAGTGTATCTCAAGATGAGGTTGCTTCAATTTCCAAGATGGTGATAAATGAAATTTAGCCAAATTTGATTGCAACTACAAAAATATTATGACAAGCAACACCATGCTTGGGAATGATACGATGAAGTTAACAACTAGAATCAATGCCCTGACCACCATGTATAGGAATACAATGGAAACTATCCTATAATGAAATGAGAATATTTTTTCTCATATAATAGAACTTGATTCTTCCAGTATAAGAAAATAACTTAAGGAACTCTCCTCCTTTACTATTGCTTCAACCTATACTCCACATGTTCAGTATTCTCAATCTTTATATCATTCTACTATTAGTTCGGTTTTTAAGGAAGATATATAAGCCTTAATTAAAAACGTGTCCATGGTTTGGGTCTCTTAAAATAAGGTGAATGACCATGTGAATTATTCCAAAAGGAGTTTGTTACAGACTTAGGAAGACCTGACCAAAAGGATTAATGAGTTTTTCTCCAAACTCGTCACAAAGCATCAAATGAATAGTCTCTTTAAGTATTTGGCCACCAATCTAACTCTTCATCTAGTCACAGAGACTTTTAAGGGCCAGATTCAGATGT
Organism: Viscum album; assembly: GCA_963277665.1. NCBI lineage: Eukaryota > Viridiplantae > Streptophyta > Magnoliopsida > Santalales > Viscaceae > Viscum > Viscum album. Next base: position 2,012,912,202 of record OY728130.1, on the reverse strand, counting down.
TTATAGAATTCACTTACTTTTTGGAAAAGTTCATAGGAAAACAAGATGATTTTGAATTGAAAATGAAATATAGTGGAGATATAATTGAAGTTTTCATCTTGATTTTAAAACCATGTCTGTATGTCCAAAGTGAAGCTGTTGTGGTGCCTCATGTTACACCACTTGTCCCTGCTTGTTCAGTACCACATCAAGATCAGATGTTATATTTATTAGCCTTATCTTATATCAAACCCATCATTATAGAGTGTGTTCTTCCATGGCATCGTTCTCAGCACGGACCATCCCTAGATTCTATAGTTCCTAAATGAGTGCCTCTTTATCCTCTAAAAATCCATTCCAACACTCCTGCTTCTCAGCATACTCCTAATAAACCATCCATTGATCCTGAAAATAAGGGAATGAAACCCTTTGACTATACCATGTAGTTTGGGATTATTTTTTTTAAAGGATTTAGTCCTTGTACTTTTGGTAATTTAGTGTACTTTACTAAATGTATGACATTTAACTATTTCTACTTGTTTGTTTTTAGTGTTCTTTTCCCCCTTCAACTTTTTTCAAATAACAAAAAGGGGAGAACCGTAGGAATTATCAAACTAGGGTGGCCTTTATTATTCATTATTACGAGTTTAACTATTCTTATGTGTTTATGCATTATTATCTCTAATACATTATTTTATATCTATGTGATATATGAATCTGATTGTTTACGTTAATCATTATCCAATGGTATTTAATAATGCCATGATTTTTTATCATCAAAAGGGTAAGATTGTTTGACCATAGATAATATTAGACACTATCTTTGACTCTAATGGTTTTAGTTATCATAAATCATGTAATATTATAACATATAACTTACCTTATTTCAATAATTCTAAATTACATAAAATCATTATCATGAATATCAGATAATTTCAAATCATATAACTATTGAGGTGTGTTTAAGTCTAGACAAGCTTATAACTGATTATCAATTTGTACTTATGAATATTAACACTCTCTGACATTTTATAATAGTATGATAGACAGAACATATAAAATTATCTATGTATTAGTCACTAACACAGAAAAAAACTAACAATTTCACATGAAACTGACATAGATGACTCAACATTTCATATAACATACTGATGCATATGACCTACCATCAGTCCAAGTGATCTACTGTTACATGGAGCTTCCAACACAAGGAATCTCCATTAGTTAAAATGAGTCACTATCAGTTCAACTATCACACTAACAAAAGGAATCATTCACTATTGATATGAGTCACCGATAGATCAATTGTATCACTAAAATAATGAAGGACACACCATTGAAAATTTTCACTGACCTATGTAAAGACTAACTGAATGACATATCAATGGGTTGAGATAGTGATAGACAAGTTTCCGATATACTTTTTAAATATTCATTTTTTACTATTATATATAACGATCACATTTAGGAAAATTAATGTTTCTAACATTATTTAATGTTGAATGTAGGATATTTAAAATATAGTACGAGGTACATGCATGTATGGAGATCATTATTTCTGTGGGGCCTCAATTTATAAAATAATTACCAGCTGGATCACACAAGATAACCAAAAAAAGTGAAATAGTATAGAATAACTCCTGCAACTTTTGAGCATAGCTCCAAAAACCATGAACTCAAAAGGATGAACATATAGAGGGGTCAATAAATCAAGTTAAACATGATGAGATGATCTGATCATTTTTTAAACAAGAATCTGAAAATATCACAATCATGGAAGCTAAAACACTGAGGCTATGGCACTATGTTTTTTGTGTCAAAATTCAGAAGAGGACTCAAACATCAAATCCACTTCATCAAATGAGTCCCAAGATGCATCACATAACACATATAGCATTATAAATCTAACTCCAATTACTTTTCTTTATTTTATTTGTCTTAGTTACATTTATGAGTAGTGTGTGTATTTGTTTGTTACTCACACACTGATTTCAATGCATAATTGGAGGATACCGGATATCCTCAATCTCATACTTTTTATCCATTTATATCCCCTAATGAACTGTGGAAGAGGTCATGTGTGACATGATTGTATTTTTTTCCATGATGAACTATGGTAGATTTTAAGGGTGAACTGGATAACCACTTGTGTTTTTGTGAACCCTGATATAGGTTTTGGATCAAACTATTTATAAATTTAAACTGCTTGGTGGATGGTGATAACTATGTGGAGAGGATGAAGTCTCTACTGGAGACCAAACATATTGTTTTATTTCCACTTTGTTTTTACCTTTTATTTTTACTCTATTTTATCACCTATTTTATAATACTAAATTTAACATTGATAGTTAGACTTATAAAGTGTTTATAACTATATTGACTTGTAAGGTTAGTTTCAACAGTTGTATCTATCATAAAATTTATACAATTGATAACTAATAAATCTTTAGAGAAATTAATCGAACTGTAAATCTTGTATAACTTCAATACTGGATAACTGAAAAATTAAATATTCTATATTTGGGGAACATCAAATTAAACCTTTTGAGTAGAAATTTTTTTAAATACTCAATTTACACCCCCCGTCTTGAGTAATATATTCTGACCAGAAAACCTTAAAAATAATCCTTAACCTCACCATTAATATATCTGAAAATATCAAACTTTCAATGAAACACATTCCAATAGTAAAGATTATATATTTCACACAATCTGGTAGAAAATAATTACCTAATTGAAAAAGAATATAACAACCCCAAAGAGTTATTTATTCTTAAATAGAGTATTATTACTAATGCATGATAAATGTTTCAAATTACAACAATATCCCATAACTCAAAACATTAAAAATGGTTTTGATTCCTTTAAAATGATAGGAAAAATTAAAATTATAATCCTGTGATGGTATCCAAATCTTTTATGTTATCCTCATACAAAAAAAATTCTTCCAAAATTAACACACTACTTATTCCTTAAATAAGTTCAAAACTAGAGAATATTTTTCATAAATCCATGAATGAAATAAGATTCACCTAGAAGATCTAAACCTATTTTTATCAAATCACAATCAATTTTTATTCATACCGATACTATAAATTACAACCATCTATTAATCCCAAATAAACAATATTAACACAACATCAGATATAATTTTTATCTTTCCATCAGTCATGTTTCCTCCAAAAATATCATTATACTACCAAATCTGTTTTATTGGGTATTACTCCCATTCAAAATATATTTTAAAAAATATATATAATAACTAATATGAATAATCCATAAGATGTTTAATTGTTTTTTATAACCAGGCTATCATTTTTATTAAACGTATAGAACAAAATACGTCAAATTAAAAAAAAATCATCATAATTCCTTCTTAAATCATAAACATGGATTCATAATCATATTCCCCAATACTACATCCAAACAATATTAAATAAAATAAATTTATTAATATTCAAAAACATATATTTAATCACGATTCTTAATTTTAAAATAAGACATGCTATTAATATATCTCATAACATTCATATTACATTCATAGTCTCTTCTTACAAATTGGTAAAAACATTACTCCCACAACCTAGATGAATATATTAATAACCTTTCCCCATAGAAAATCAACTATCACAATTCATATGAATTTTAAATTTTAAAGATTTTACCATTGAAAGTACCTTATGGAGACCTTTAATAACCTCCATTTAGTTAACTGATATTTTCATTTTCCCTCATAAAGTACTTGTATTTTTTAATCTTCTATACACTAAAGACATATTCAGATTCCATGGAGACATTCATTTCAGTTCTTCTTTCAACATTCTAGACATTTTGGGAGATGAATCTTATTGTACTTTATAGTCATTATGGAACTCCATAATTATCTTATTATGTGTGTTATAAAAATCACCAATTTTGATATTTTCAATAATATAATGAGATTGTTTATTAGGAATAGTCACTATTTTTCACATTCTATCTCTTTTTTAAATTGTTTTCTAATGGGTAAAGTCATTCCATTGACCATCATGTTTCACTTTAAGATGATTCTTTCAATTCAATACCTTTAATAAAAAACCATGTTAGAAACAATAATAATATTGGGAAACCATCTAATAATTAAAGATCATTTATTGGATTTAAAATTCATTAAATCGTATGTTATGGAACATTCCATCCCATGATAATGATACTGGCCTCTTTGGGCCTAAATTGCATGATTTTTCTTTCCCTGGACTCTGGCCCTTAGGAATATTTTATGAAAAGGCCACATGATGGGAGAGGTAACCACACCACCTTATAAATGGGTGCTTTGTGCTCCTCCACCTTCAATGTGGGATTTCCATAATCCACCCCCACACACACAAGAAGGGTCCATCGGTCACACTAGAACAAAAAATAGACACTTGATCTAATACCATTTGTGACGGATCAATCTAGCACTCATTCTTGAAATTGTGTTCTTTGGGCATAACCCACACAATTTTTCATTTCTTGGGATCTATCCCACAATAATAACACTCCAGAAGTAGTGGGTCCCGAACCCCCAAAGGAGCCTCTTTTAGTTAATATAGTGGTGTTACCTATAACACCACCTATGGTACCACTTCTTATTAATCATCTGATGGGCACTAATGATCAATTCCTGGATAGTCTCTTCAGGTTTATGTAGTAAGTAAAAAATCATCCAAGAACTACATTTCATATGGAAGAGCTCACACAAGACTTCTTACAATAGAATCCTCGCACCTTCAAGGGGAATGTTGGTCCTCATGTTATAGATTCATGGATAGAATCCATTAGATCCATATTCCACCGTTATGAGACACATCTAATGTGGAGGGTCAAACATGTTGTCAATATGAATCATGACTCCACAAAGCATTGGTGGGATGTTATATCTTAGGCATATCACAATAGGTACATGGTTTGGGTAGACTTCCAGACAACCTTTTAAAATCACTTTTTTCTACAGACTCTAAGAGATGATCATGATAGATAATTCATACATCTTCAGTAGCACTCTATGAAAGTGTTAGAGTATTCTAGTCGTTTCATAATGATTTAGGGTTTTCTCCATCTTAGACTGGTGACACATGAACTACTGTGAGACTCTTTGATGAAGGAAACGTGTATACCATCCGCTCGAATGTGAAAATATTTTGTTTGAAAACAATCTTAGTGATCGTAAATGAAGACCTCATTTCAGAAAAAGATGTTGGGGAAGGTAAATCTACGATCTAGGGTGGTTAAGTTCTAAGGAAAACGATATTATTCTTCTGATAATAAGATGAACTATTTTTAAAGTGCACATGTGATAAATTCTATACATGTAGCACATTTTTACAGTTCTGTCACATCTTATCAGTGCAGCATATCTGTTCATAAGAAGCCTCAGTGCAGAAGATACACATTTTGAGCACTGAGCTTGTGGAATGATGGGTCACCTTCAACATTTCATCAATTCTCTCTCATTATCATATAGTGGATGTGGAACCATACCAACACCTTTATCATGTATGGGATCTTTGACCCCACAACAGTTAAAAAAGTTATTTCTCCATCGGCTGATTAGGCCTCGGAAATGGTGGAGGTTGTGGTTGAGGAAATCCTATTCCAAACTATCAGGGACATCAGAGCGGACCTACCCAGGACAATTAGTCCACATCTCGAGATCATGGTGCAAGTCATATGTACATAGTGAAATCATCACTATAGTAGTAGATTGCATGACCATCTACAGTAAGAGGTACTATTCTAGGAGCCTCTACTTTAGTTTCTGCCAGTTTTGATACTAGTGCATCCCGGTTCTTTTTAGTTGCTGATGTCATTAAAAGATGTGGTCTTTCAATTGAGTATTTTTGTGGTGTAATATCTCATGACACTCCACTATGGGTCATAATATAGGGCATACACTGGTGCTAAGAGTTCCCCTTGAGATAGGTGGGTACCGTTTTGTTTGTAATTTCTTTATTCTCAATATTTCTAGAAGCAAAGTCATTCTTGGTATGAATTGGCTTGTTCCTTATCGAGCCCAAGTGGATTTTTATCGTCATAAGGTTTTATTCACAACCCCTATGGGTGACTCATATATACAAAAAAGGTAATTGGGTATGCAGGCTGGTTGAGATGGACATTAATGTGTAGAGCTGGGAAGAGTGGTAGATCAGTTGTCAAGTCTCTTCATGGTCAATCATGAAAAAGAGCCAGTAGAAATTCTTCCCACTGTGGATAGTTTAATGGACTTCTTTTTGACAATTTCTCTATCTTACCTCCCACGAAGGATGTGGAGTTCACTGTCGATCTTGTGCTAGGGGTGGCACATGTGTTTATTCTTCCTTCTAAGATAACACCTGCAGAGCTACCTGAACTCAAAAATCTGCTTGAAGTCCGCGTGGATAAGGGTTTTATAATACCTTGAACATTGATGTGGGGTTGACCTATTATTTTCTCCCAATAGGCAGATGGTACCCTCATATTTTATAGGGATTACCATCAACTCGACCAGTATATGGTAAATAATTGATATTTGTTTCCCCTTATAGACAACATCTTTGAACAACATTGAGGAGAAATTGTTTTCTCCCAAATTGATATGAGGTTAGGATATCACCAGTTGTGTGTGTTTGTGTGTGTGACCATCTTACATACCATGTTCAAAATTCTAGATAATTTATGACTTGTACGAGTATCTAGTTCTACAATTAGTTCTCTTGAATGCACTGGCAGTATTCATGGCTATGATGAATTGTGTTTTTTCGATCATACCTTCATTCAAGAGTTGGGGTTTCTTAGGACATCTTGGTGTATTCAAGTTACAAACATGGCCATACAAACCATATAGATATTATGCTAAGTACACTAAGAGAGCAACAACTATATGAAAATCTCAACAAATTCCACTTCTGGATTGATAAGGTCCACTTTGTGGGTCATATAATATATGAGGTAGTTGTGTCAGTTGACCTAGAAAAGTTGAGAACCATAGTTTTTTAGGAGCGGCCAAAAAATGTTTTTGATGTATGAAGTTTCATGGGGATTTCTGGCTATTACAAGCATTATATCCAGAATTTATCCCAATTAGTAGTAACTCTTAAGGATCTTACTAAGAAGGGTGTGGAGTTTATCAGGTCAGATTATTATGAGAAAATATATTTAGGAGTTGAAAGGAAGACTGACATCAAATCTGATCCCAATTATTCCAATGTAATGAATAAGCTATACTGTTTACTGTGATGCTTTAGAAATTAGACTACGTGTATTTTTTATTCACGGTGATCGAATCAGGGTTTATGTATCCTTCCAGCTGATACCTCATGAGTGGAACTATCTTACACATGACCTTGAGTTAGTAGTTGTGGTTCATGCTTTATGCTGCTGGACACACTACTTTTTGGGTGAAAGGGTCATTTTTTTACATGGATAAAAAAATATTGTAATATATCTCCACAGAGTGGGACTTGAATTATAGGAAATTTAGGTGGGTCGAATACCTTCAGCCATTCAATTTTTAGCTTTATTATAAACCTGGTAAGGGTAATGGCGTGGCTGATGCTTTCAGCCACAAGATGTAGATGCACGACATACATGTAGCCAGTAGTGAGTGTCAAATGATGGAATTGTTTTTTAAGATGCATATAGAGGATGGGAAAGAGAGTAGGCAACTAGTTCAAACCGCTCTTATAGAGAAATACTATCTTTTTGATGGAGTCCATATGAAATTGTTATATGATCCAGAGGGATAATTTTGAGAGAATGCTTCATAAGAGAGAACCCTCCAACTAGTTGGTTGTTGCTGGAAGTGAAACTAAGCTTTAACATGGTCAATAATGGGTAAATTATAACATATAGAAATATATGATAAAGGAATATCACACCATAGTTTGGGTAGTTCATCCCTGAATTAACATAATGCACAGATACATGTGTCATCAATATTGGTGGTCGTGCATGAAGAAGTAGAATTGGTGTTTCATTACTCGGTATTCCACCTATCATCAGGTGAAGGCAGAGAACCAATGTCCTACTATACTCCTACAACCTCAATATATTCCTGAGTGGAAATGGAATGACATGACCATGGATTTTGTTACAGTATTTCCATGATCTCCTTGAGGTAGTGACGCAACATGGGTAATTGTCGATAGTTTGACCAAAGTCATGCACATCATTCCTATCAGGGAGACTATTTCTACTGATGAGTTGGTAAGGATATATATCTGAGAGATATTGCTACATTATAGTGTACCTCATTCTATTTTCTCAGACAGATATGCCCGTTTCACTTCATGGTTCTATAAATAGTTGCAAAAGCCGATCGGTTTAATGGTACTATTGAGTACTATATATCCCCCTCAGACCGATGGGTAGACCGAGAAGACTATAATAGTGTTAGAGGATATGATATGAGCTTGTATCTTTTATTTTAGATGTTCATCGGAGAAACATATTCCTCTTGTTGAGTATACCAATAATAATAGCTTCCAGGCGATAATTTAAATACCTCCATATGAGGCTATGTACGGTCGACCTTGGAATTCACCTTTATATTGGATCGAAGTAGATGAGTCAACTCTATTGGGTCCTCATCTCATTCAGGAGACTTTTGAGAAAGTTTATCTATTTCAAAAGAGTGTGACTATAGATCTGTGAAGATATAATTCATATACCAATCTTTACTGTAGACCTCTTGTGTTTGAGGTGGGACTCCAAGTATTTCTACGTGTTTCACCATGGTTGGGACATAAATAGATCAGGAGACATGGTATGTTGCCACCGAGATATGTCAGTCTTTTCAATATAATGGAAAGGGTTGGGCCAGTGGAATATCTGTAATTGCTACCTCAGAGATACCACATAGTGCATGACATCTTCCAGGTATCAAAACATTGATTGTGTCATCCAGACCTGTCTCACTTTTTTGATCCTGACAACATTGACTCAAACCGAATGAATCCTTTGTGGAGCGTCTGATTTTTATCATTGGCCATAGCATGAAGGTTATATGAGGAAGGTCAGTTCCTTTGGTCTAGGTGTTACGGATACATAGATGCATTAAGGAAAAAACCTAGGAGTTGGAGAATGATGTGCATGCTCAATGGTTAGACCTTTTCGCAGAAGATGTTCTTCTACCCTTAGAAGGGAAACTCGGGGACATGCTATCTTAAATAGGTGATGTAGTAACATCCCATATTTAATCAAGGTATGAACCATTATGTTCTCATTTCCAAATTCTTATGATAACTAAGGGGGTGTGATTGTGCACCCTATTGTTGGTCTTGAGAAGCTATTTAACTTAATTAAACAATTTCTCGACTGTTATGTAAATTTTACTTCCAGCCACATCGCAACATTCAGGATAAAATAATTAAAATAATTAAAGGGTTTATAAAGAATTTCATGGAAGTAAAAAAGAATTTAAAAACTTTATAATATTAAATAATGAAAATGAAAAGAGTTGGAGTGAAATATAAAATAATTAAAATGGGGTAAACCCATTTTATTTAATTATTTTTATTTATCCCACCAATTTTATTTTATTATTTTATCTATTTTCTTTTTATTTTTCACTTTTCTATTATTTTTTTTATTTTCCTATTATTTTCCTTTTTCAATTTCTTCTCTTCCATCTCTTTCATTCTTCCTCCCCCTCTAATGTGTGTGGCACACCTCCCCCTGCTAGGTGGTGCACACCACCCTCCTCCTATTTTAGCTGATCAATACATCCTCTTTTCTCCTCCAATTTCAATGTCATATTGTGCAATTTAAAGCTGTCATTATATCAAACCTCATGCACCAATAATCATTCAATTTCATTCTAAATCTGTCACACAATCTATTGTATAAGGAGTTTACCCGAAAATAGGGGGTTTATAAAATCATCTGATTTCATCCTTTTTAGGTCAAATCAAGGATCACCGCTGATCCAATGATCCTATATGAGTACAAGTTATGGAATCTACACTCTTTCCCTTCATTGTTTTTCATTTACATCACACATTTTTTCAGTCATCAGTGTCTACCGGTAATGTCAATTTTTACCCGTTCTGAATTATAAAAATTGATTTTCTTAAACTACGCACCTTTGTGCGAGGCAATATTACCTATATAATTTGAGAAAAATCATTTTATAACTCTATGGTTTTTTGATGTGCTTTTCCTATATTTTGATATCCATAAATTATGTAAATTAACTATTTTCCTAGATTGCGTGATATGTTTTGTTGAGTTTTAAATAAATAAATTATTTTTTGTAATTTAAACAATGATCTTTTGGTTGTGTGGGTAAATTATTGAATAATTATTTTCTTGTTCAATTATTATCCTTTTTGTTATTTTATAAAATTAATATGTTCATTTTTATTAATTTCACTAATAAATTTATTTTCCTATATTTCTCTGTTTAAATGATCATTGGTTGTGGTTGAGTTACTTACAATGTATAGTTGCAATTAAAAATGAAACTATGTGATATATGTTCTGTGAAATCTAATCAAATTTAGTGCAGTGGGAGAATGGTGGTTCTATATTGAGGACTCATGCATAGAATCTACCTTACTAAGTTTATACTTTTATGCATTAAGGGTGATGTTGTAGGCCTTGCGAGAGAAGGAATTTCCTTTTCCTCTATATACTTTTGGGTGACATTGGTTCCCAAAGGGATCATCAAGGAAGGACCGTTGGAAATTTGCTACACCAAGCCTTAGGTGATAATCGACCCCTTCAGTGCGATATTTGATCAGACCCATGGTAAATCCATTCATCCACGAATACATGGTTATTCGAAGTAATTCCATGGATAGTAATGGTGGTATTAGATTTATTGAAGGATGAACCATCGCAAGATCTTCAGGATGGGCTTAGACTCCAACTACAAAACATGAACATAATAATAATAATGATACTGGGAAAGTGTTTATTTATGTCCTCTATGCTTCCCTAATAAATTGTGAAACCTTTCTGGTGCTTAAAGCATGCTTTGTTAATAGAAAAACTATACCCCAAGCTAGAGCACAAGCTACCTGTATTGTTCCATTTTTTGTCTTTTTATTTCTAGCCTTTATATATATATGCACCCCGATTATTACAGGTAACTTGTTCATATTCCCTGATTGGGTCGAAGCAGGTGATATGGGAATGTTTCCATTGATCGCCCGGACCAAGATATTTTTATTTTATTATGTTTTTTTTATTTCATACATTATCATATGTTGGAACACTGCTATTGTCTACAACACGAAATGGAAAGGTTTTGACATAATGGGTGTCAGACTATTGGGATTTTATCTCACCTAAACTCTAGTTCCATTTAGTTCCCGAGTAGACTTTTTCGTATGAAGATATGGACAATGGGAAGCATTATTCTTATGGTTCTTCAGTGTGGATTGCTGCTTAGGATGAATCTTGGGGGCATAGTACCAAGCTTCTACTTGTACTGCTGACATTTCACTTCATGTTGTTTTCATTATAGCTTTGATTGCATTCTTATATTTCTTATTTTTCATACATTTATTTTAGCATATACATAATAGCATGATATTATAGTTTAATTATTTTCTTTATCAGCTTCCACACTTATTATATTTTTTAGGGGTTATTTATTTACTTCGGCTGTAGCATGATTATTTAAATGCTTATGCTATTTGTTATAAACTTTTTTCTTCTATTGTATATTACTTCTTACCTAAGAGGGCATAATATTCCCTACAAACACATAAAATAGGATATCACTTTTAATCGAGAGCCTCTAGAATTTAGAAAAATGCACTTGATTTAATGTGGCCAACCCGACTCGAAGCACCTTTCTAGTGGCTTACGATATAGGGATGCTACATCATCTTTTATTACACATTATGTTTAATCTAATTCATTATTGATTGTAAATAATAAATTAGTATTTTATCATATACATAGTCTTATCCCTTCTTTTCTCCCTAAAGATGCCTAAGTCTGGTTTCCAAATGTTAACTCAACCATTCAATGATACCAAAAATAGATACCCATACATTTCATACATGATATTATATCATATTAATGAATATTCATTACATAACACTCTTATCTATTATTGAATCCTTTATTTATAGTATATATGGTAATGTGGAAACATAAGGAACTATTTTATTAAATATATACATTGTTTCTTACATTATTCTACAAAACTACAACCCTTTTTAGATATATCATACTCAATTCATTACATGATAACATGGGTTAATTAATCATAAGAAAGGTGTGAGATTAGTTTCTCAGTATCAGTAAACATATCAAATATCAATCTATGATCATATGATAGAAAAATGTAAATATTAGGGTATGAAATAATGAATACAACTTGTGATTCTCATACCCAATTTATCATAGATCATAAACATGAATAATGACATAAAAAATATTATATTCAAATAAAAATAAACATAAGACTGAAAAATAATTGTAAATCAATCATGAATCATAATCTGAAGTCCAAAATGTGTGGAACTAAAATTGGTTTAAAATCCATTTTATAATGTCATTGTTATCTTCCAAGACCATCAAACCATTGCATCTTAGGCATCACCACATTAATCCCAATATAGATCAAACACATCAAAAAGTATCTTATATATTGACCTCACCTGTTTTGATAATCCCAATTATGCTTTCATATACGTTGATATTCTAAATATAATATTTTTCAATACATTAATTCTTTTAATCTATGATCAAGATGATAATAATATTAAAATAATATCTGAGATATGTTAATCCATGTCATTCTATGTTTATTTGAATTTTGATGTTCTTATAACCCATTTAGATATGCTTTGTATAAAACAGACAAGTATTAAGTCACTGATCTGCGTATATCTACTGACAGAGCTACCGGTACTCAGTCTACCGATAGACCTAGTCTACCGATAGACAGATCCACCGATACACAAAGGTCACTAATATGTATAGAGCTACCGATATGCATGTTTACCAGTAGTTACTGGTAGGTAAGACTGCTGATACAAGTAATAAAAATCACAAACCAGAGCTACTGATATGAGGAAGTCTACCGATAGAACCAGTCTAATGAGCTACCGACTGACAAACAGACCAGAGCTACCGAATGACAAACACACCAGAGCTACTGACATACAAGAGCTACTAATAGACAGAAGTCTACTGATTGAGCCAGTTCACAGATAGTTACTGATAGAGTAAGTCTACCGATACAAGTACAGTCACTGATACATCGAGCAACCGATGGAACAAAGTCACTGGTATATAGAGCAACCGATGCAAGATCAAAGATCTACCGATGGAAGGACCTGCTACACAAAGTCCACCGTACACATTTACCAACACGAGCTACTAATTGACCAACTATTCCAACTCTATACTGTCAATACAATTTCTTTATTAATCTAACAATTACATTTGATGTTTTTAATGCATTCAATTTTATTTAATGAATTGTGTTGCCCTGTCAAGAAACTGTACCTAGTACCCATGCAAAAAAGTAATCATTCCTTTTTGGACAGAACTAAAACCTATAAAAGTGAACATAAAGACCTAGATAAAAAGGACAACGGAAGAGATGATAAGAAGATAAAATTGGGTGTGCATACGAAAATCATTAAGGAACTAAGAAGGCACATGGGTGAAAAATACAAGAGCTGAACATCATTCAAACGTGGATAATATTTCACTAGTCTACATACATACTCCATGAATCCTAGACATAAACGAAGAAATTTGTTCTAGAGAAGAACACAAGCTGCACCATGAGTGAAGAACTACCAAAAACACTTCATGCACTCAGGCTGCTAAGCTGGATCAAGAACCCAAGAAGAAAATGACACACTATTTTCTGAGAAAAAACCAGAGAAGGACTTAGAAGCTTATCAAACAACTCAAATGAGTCTAGAGCTGCATTACCAATCACTAAATATTTTCTAAACTCTTTTTCACCTTCTCTAGTGATTCTATATTTACATTTCTAGTAGTGTGTGTACCCTATTTATTTTACACACACACTATCTCCTGAGAAAAACTGGAGGATTCTTAAATCCTCACTCAAACTTCATAACCGTCTATTTCCCACTGTGGATAGTGGTAGAGGTCAAGTAAGACCTGGATAGCCTATGTGCTGTTGTTTGTGTTTCCCACGTAGAACGGTGGTAGAGGTCTTTGGACCTGGACAGTAGTGTACTATTGTTTACCACCGATCTAGGGTGTGGATCAATTTATATGAATTTTTGATAGGAATAAGCCTGGTCTTGAGACTGAACCTCTTGTTTATCTTTGTTGTGCTTTTTATTTTGAGTCAAGAATACTATATATTTTTATTTCATAATCCGCTGTTATTACATTTAAATAAAAAACTATTTTAAATCTACTTTGATAGTTAAATTATGAAGTGTTTATACTTATTGTACACCACTAAGTTAGTTTCAAAAGTTAATTTAATCTTTAGATTAAGTCAACTGAGACCTAATCAATATTTGATAAACTGATTGAACATTTACACTCCGTATAGATTCACTACAGTTTAACTTTTTTTTTAATTTTTGGGATTTTAAGAGAAATATTTTTAACAGAAATTTTTATTGGAACTCAATTCACCCCCTCTTGAGTATCCACTCGGACCAACATTATAGTATATCATGAAAATTAAAATTCAACCAATTTTTATATCAAGTGATATAAAACATTACCTTATTATTTATAGGGTGATATAGATCCAACCCATCATATAATTAAAATCATATATATGTGTGAAAAAATATCATAGGTCACTATTCAAATCATAGATCATGAATGGAAATGTGTTTCATAACATTAGATCATCGTACACCCAAAACATACAATGAAACAATAATGATGGTATCCTTAGATCATATTTATTGTAAATCAAAAATAAAATTAATGTATCCAATCTTATACAAGAAAATACTTTTGAAAGAACACATGGAATTATTATTTTAGAAAACTATCATTCCATTTTGAAATCTATTTGTTAAACACTGATAAATACAATGGAAAACATTTTCTATGAAATGGTTCATTATATCATATAAAGAAAATTTCATATAAAATCCTATTAATGATTGTGGAAAATGTATTTCATGATTAATCAGTTAAAAAAACACATTACTTTTACACTTTAATTAAAAAAATAATAAAGTACAACATAAATAAAAACTACAAGATAATTCCATTTAAACTCTTTTTTAAAAATTTAAACTTCGGTGAAAATGAATTAGACACTAATATGTGAATTTAAAGCCATTTTTTAATTTTTTTTACAAAATATGGATACTGAAGAAACAAAATCAGTTATGGAGTCTTAAATAAAAAATCCTAAAAATTGAATAGATTGTTAAATAAAACCCTTAACACTTAGGTAAATTTTGAATTATATTACATATGAATGGATTAGTATAACATGAATATGTAAATACCCCTAATTATAATACTAATAAAACATTCAGGGAATGTATATATTGGACAAAAAAACAAGTGGTGTATAAGCACTAATACAAAACCCATGTTTAATAGCACAGGTATTCAATTGCGCTAAAAAATCACTATTAAATGGAATCATTTTTAGAGAAAAAGAAAGAGATAATAAATTTAGCCTTTTATCAACACTGATAAAGCAATCCTTTATCAGAACATTATTTTCAGTACTGATAAAGGAAACTTTTACCATTGATTTATTTTTAGCACTGATAAAGGTTATCCTTTACTGGCACATTAGTTTTATCATTGATAAATGGAACCCCTTATTAGTGCTTTATTTTCTACGCTAATAAATAATTATTTCATCTATTCTTTTTTAGTGCCAATAAATGTTATAATTAATAAATTTATTTAATAAAAAATTTGAAAATAAAAAGTGAGTTTATCAAAAAAATAACAGAATTTTATTAATTAAATAATTATTGATAAAAATGAATAAATTGATCATACATTATTAATTATTCTAGAATTTAATATTTATATAATTATGATAATTGAAGTCATTAAATTGTATATACAAAATCCATAGATATATATTAATGTATATAAATATGATCTATATATTACAAGATATTTATGCACATTACATTAGACATTCATTAATACTGTTAAATATATATATTTTTCAAAAAATATTTAAAAATAATTATATTTATAAATTTACATTTTATATATCCATATAGATACATATTTAAAATTACAAATAAATAACTATTTTAAAAAAGGTATTTATATAATTATTTAAAAATTATTATATATATTTAAATAATTAATAAATTTATAATAAGTCTACTTGAATAATGAATATATTTACTATATTTATGTTTATATATAATTATTAAATAAATATATTTATATATATACTATATATATAATGATATAAATATCAATTTTAAAAAAATAAATAATTATAACTAATTAATTATAAACTAATAATAAATATATTAAAAAAGGAATATATTTACTATTTATATATATATATTAAGTATATATACATATTTAAAAAAATTATTTATAATTATATTTATACATTTTTTATCAGTGCTTAAGTAATAATCACAGATAAAAGATTCTTTATCAGGGATTTTTTTAGGGAGATAAAGATGTGTCTTTATGTCTCCTAAACAAAGCAATAATAAAATGTATATTTATCAGTGCTAACAAGTGCTGATAAATATTCCTTTTGTCAACACCTATTACTTAAGTAGTGATAAAATTACACTTTAACATCGATTATTTGTAATTGTCGATAAAAGTGTCTTGGGATATTTAAAAAAACCTAACCATTGGGAACCCATCACAATATCACAATCATTCCACATAAGCCCGAAAAACTGGTACTCCAACCTTGTGAATCGATGCTTGAATTACACCACATGACTGCCTCTAGTTGATCGAAATTCTTGTCTGTCATCCAGTGTTTGATTCCATTAAGGGTTTATAAATAGGGTCTTAGATTTTCTTCAACCTAGATTGGTAGGCCATTCGATTTTCTTTATGTATTTTTGGTTTTCTTTTTTGATTTCTTCTTCAACGACGTAATTATTTGTATTATAGTGATTGTAAACTATTTTTATTTTAGATTATGAATAGAATGATTTTTTATGATCCATTGTTTGATTGACTAATGATGTATGCACACTCTAGATATATGGATTTATTGGTTATATCTGACACTAAATGTTGTATTTATTCATTATTGTTTTACTATTATGTTTTAAATGTTCCTAAAAAATAATTGTTTCATATATTTATATAAATATGTAGATATTTTCATTTATGTTATTGTTTATTGACTATTGATTTGTGGAACATTTGTGATTCCCTAATGATTATATACAAACTGACACGTTTTATGGACACCCTAGTAGACATGAAACATTAGATGCTATTTTTTGGGAACAAAGTTAGTAGAGTGATATTTGTTACTCTATTGGTTATATGTATCATAGGATCTAGATCCTCTTTGAATTTGATATCATCCTTAGTTTTCTTATTGAGAAGATTCAAAGGGTCCAACCCTAGTTAATTACATTTTATTTTATCACATCAATCCTTCACTTTGTAAATCATTATGTTCCCTTTAGTTCATGTTATGTGTTAATATCAGGTTTTTAAGTCTTTTATATTTCATAAAGATGATAATTGAGTTTTTATATGAGAAATTTATATGTGTCTATATAGATATTGCATCATTTATTTATATAGATTTTTTCCTAATAGTTATTTCTATATCAAGTACTGATGATTTTGGGTCATCCTGTCTATTGTCCCAATGGGTCACGTGAGAATTATATTCCACATTTGGCACTAATTGTTTCTATTTAGGAAGGGGGACCACATCCCATTTAGGTTTTTTACCCCATATGTTTAAACCATACTTTAGTTATTTTGTGGCGTGTTAGAGTTCAGGTGATGATCAAACCTTGTGTTGTTGGTTAATTTTTTCTAGGGTCATTACACTATCCATCTTTTAGATTAAACCATTAATGTTTCGTGGTGTTATCATTTATTATATGCCTTTATCTCCCTCTAATTATCATAATATTTGAGATATTTTAGAATAGTATATCAATCTATTTCCTTATCCTATATCCTTAGATCAAAATCATAACTAATACCATGGTTCATTAGAATGATTATGCATCCCATATCTGCCTTCAATAATATTCCTTCTCACCCTCACTCTCGTTATGTGGTTGATAATAATGTATATTTTATTATAACAAATTTAACTTGTAATATTGGTATAATATATTGTGTTAGTGTTTGTACTACATCTTGGAGTTTTCACTAGATGTGAGATTCCTATTCTCCATTTTAGATCAAAAGGAAGGTGATATAGTTACGTAACATTACATTATCTTCAAAAGTAATATAATACTATTACATTTTAATTATTTTTGATTGTCATGATACTAAGGATTATATT
This sequence comes from Viscum album, assembly GCA_963277665.1. Lineage (NCBI taxonomy): Eukaryota > Viridiplantae > Streptophyta > Magnoliopsida > Santalales > Viscaceae > Viscum > Viscum album. Next base: position 2,012,893,796 of record OY728130.1, on the reverse strand, counting down.
ATATCTCCCACTATTTTTTCAAATCCTCATAACCCTTATTATTGGACATAAAATATCTAGGAGCTCTGATAATCTAGATTAAATTATCCATATTTCCCTTCATTGAATTATTAATCCCCTCAAACCAAGAATTATTCCTTTCTTTCCAAATGCACCAAAATGATACAAAAAGAATGATCATTCTCTCCCTTATATCTTTATAATTATTCCTTGATCCATCAAAACACTGATCTAGTTTATTGAATGAGAGTTTATTATTTCTGTTTATCATATTTGAGTTTCTTATTTATCATTAATTTCCAAAATTATATTTTCATTTGATTTGGTATTTAAGAAATATTTGATGGGGAATAATTCTATTCTTAAATTCAATTACTCATTTTATTCAACATACTGAAATTAATTTAATCAATCAAATGTAGAATGTTAATTATTATAATTGTATATAACAATCTATTTTGATAATGAATATCTTATGTGTATTTATTTATATATTGTATAAAATTAATCTTTAATAAATCCATTAAGATAGATAAGAAGTGAAAATTGATGGAATATAATTGTCTTACAAATTAATATGAAGATGGATTTAAAGAATTCATCTTATTTTTAAGATATTATGTAGGAAACCCTCCTAAAATCCTCTTCCATGTTTACAATCTTTTTAATCAAGAGAAATTTGTCTATAATTGTTTTAAGAATGTTTGATTGGTCATGGAATAGAGAAAAGCTATAATGTTTGGACTGAACATAGGAAAAATGAATGTGGATATTGATTTGGATGATTCTATAGTTTATGAATCATTTTGAATGAATAACATTGTAAAAGATGATGGAGACTACATTGAAGAAATTAAAATGGAAATTGAAGATGACCTTCATGATTGTCCAAAGTTGTTTGAGTAGTTAAATAGTAGTTCCATGAAACCATTGTATACTGATCGTACTAAATACACAACATTTTCAGCTGTACTGAAGTTATATAATTTTAAATCTAAAAACAAATGGAATTACACCATATTTATAGAACTACTTGACCTTCTAAAATATATGCTACTAAAAGAAAATTAACTAACATGTCGAAAATATGAGGCTAAAATACTATTACGTTTAATGGGAATGATCTATAAAAAAATACATGCATGTAAATATGATTTCATATTATTTAACAAGGACAATGAATCACTCATAAAATAACCTAATTGTGGAATATTTTGATACAAAAAAAATGAATCATTTCATTCATTATATTTTTGGTACTTTCCTACAATTACACACTTTAGAAGACTATATGAATGTCTGAAAACTGCAAGACAATTAACACGTCATGTAGATAAAAGAGTTAAAGATGGAAAAATATATCACTCAGTATATTCTCTTCAGTGGAATAAAATTTATTATGAGTTTCCTGAATTTAGATATAATCAAAGAAACTTTCATCTTGTATTATCTACCGATGGAAGAAATACTTTTGGTGTATAGATTAGTACTCACAGTACAAGACTCTTTATATTGGTAAGTTATAAATTGGTTACATGGTTATACATAGAATAAAAATATATTATTTTATCTCAAATTATATCTAGACCAAAGAAACTCAGTAATGATATTGATGCTTATTTTGATCCATTGATCAAAGATTTGGAATTGATTTGGGATACAAGTGTTACAATGTATGAAGCTCGCAGAAGTGAAGAATTCACATTGAAATCCATATTGTCTGGAATGATAATGGACTTACCCACATATGGAAATTTATAAGGCTATAAAAATAAATGAATTTTGGGGTGTCCCATTTTTGAAAAATGCACATACTCAGTTTTGTTGAAACATTCCTCAAATAATTTATTTAGGACACTTATTTTTTTTACCTTGATGACATAAATACCGATCTTGGATGACATTAATCAATGGGAATATCGAACAATTAAAAAAATTGACCCATTAATGGGAGATCAATTGTAAAAAATCATAAAAATTCTTGACACTATTTTTGGTCAACCATTTTTTAATAACCCGACAAAATCAGGTTGAAGAAGAGAAAATTTTAATTTGAGTTACCGTATTGGAATTGATTGTGTGTCAGGTATTTTCTTCATGTCATCCATGTAGAAAAAATTTATTTGATAGTGTTATTGGCACGTTAATAAATGATCCATGAAAAATTGAAGATTGCATCTAGGATAGTTTGGATGTGATTGAAATTGGGATAAGTGAAGAGTCAGCACTGGTTAAGGGTAAATGGTGGAATTTTCTTCCTTCAATAGCTTACACTCTATCCATATAAGAAAATTTTCCTTTTTTACTTTTCATTACTAGTGTAAATGTTTCACAAGGTTATTAATCAAATTTAAAGAATGTCATATCAATGACTAATTTGATGTTACCAGGAAAAAAATCACATGAAAGTCATGTTTTAATGAAATATTTAATGCATGTTGCTTTTTATTGGATTATGAATCAAAATGTTTGACATACATTAACAAGGATCTGGTTCTTTTTCAACACTACATCCATTAAAGTTTTAGAAACGGATAATTTTTCCATCATATGTAAGGACAGTGCAGACATATTATGTAAATCCAAGATGTTCTTCCCAATATCATTATTTGATATAATGGTCCACCTGATGGTTCAATTTGTCAATGAGGTTCAACTATGTGGTCATATCCATTAAAAATGGATATACCCCGTCAAACGATATATGAATATTTTGAAAGTGAATGTCTATAATAAAAGTTGTGCATAAGGTTGTATTGAATAACGATATATTGTTGAAGAAGAATTTTAATTTTGTACCGATTAACTATCAGATTTTGGAAGCATCGGTCTCCGTAAGTCTCATTATAGAGAAGGCCTTATGGGTGAAGGGATTTCCCTAAGATATGTTGTTATAATTACCATGATGGTGTGAGATCAAGAACATATTTAAAAATTACATTATGTAAAATGTGTTTATCCATACATTGAATCCTGTAAAGAAATTATTAGAGATTTGAATCCATCTGGGGATAAAGGATGGATATCCAATATACATAATCAATAGTTTATAGGATAGTTCAAAGATCAAAATTATAAGGATTTATCTAAAAATATGAATTCAGTTGTCGAATGACAATAATTCGTAGCCATAGGAACCAATGAAAATGTTATATCTTAAACTGGTTTTGTAGTCAATGGTTATCCGTTTCATACAAAATAACACGATGAATTCACTATAATGAAAAATAGTCTTGGTTCTATTGTGGATGAAGCGATGCACATATCTGGTTCCAAGGATAGAAATCCAATTTATGAAAATATGTCATATTTTTTATTATCGAATAGATATACGAGTTGGATTATAAAATATTTCATATGTCACATTATAATTGAAATTGTTTAACAATATCAATGGAGTGAAAGTTGATTAAATGGGCTTTGTAAAGGTGAGTTTTAGTGTGGAAGGGGAAAAAGTTGAGTCATTCATAATGAAATCACAAGGAATGATATTATTTTATGTCTCTAATACAAAAATAAATAATTGGTTGAGTGGCCTACTGGTGACAAAAACAAATGTTGGCTCATAAGAAAATTTAATTGAGTATGACCCTTTCATTGGGACATCACAATTATTTCATGTCAGTCCCAATATAGATGCTGTCTTTTAAATTATTGGGGACCACAAATAGTGGATTTGGATTCTAGATAGAGGTACCAAATCCTTAAAATATTTAAAAAAAGAAAGAGGTTTCAATGATAATGTACATGTTTTTTTAATATATTATGTTTTTTCTCATAACATTATATGTTCTATACTTCATTAACATAATATAAATTAATGTTTTGACTACTAATGAATATAATGTCTTCTACGCATGATGGTACTACCAATCCCTCAGAATAACAAACTATAATAATGGAACCCCTTTGGTAATATTTCAAGGTAATGATACGATATAATTTATCTATTTTATCGAAAAAATGTATAATGGAACATTGATTTAATTTTCACTATTCCATGCATAGTTCATTTATTTTAGAAGAATTTCTTCCATGTGTCATGACATTTTATGAAAAGAAACAAAGTTGTATCTTCTCAATCACATAGGTAATATTGATGTTTTTATAGTAAAATCGTTGTCCAAAGAATAAATGTATTTATTTCATATTAATGTTTAACTTATTTTTTTTAGTATTACTCACATAATAGTTTTTTTCTCATACTAGTGGATTCTTTTGTTCGATTTTGGTTCCCTATCCACCTCTTATACCTTTCTACACCATAACATCTACAAACTTCTCCCCCCTCAAAACCTTTTCACCCCTAAAGTAGTGCATTAATCACAGTCCTTCAAGATACCTCCCATTCCATTGTAGGAAGTGAAACAATGCTTCTTCTACTCAATTACATAGTAAAAATTGATGTTTTCATAGAAAAATCATTGTCCATATAATTAAATTACCTTTTCATATGTATATTTTATTTTTCCTTTTTTATTATTAATCACATAATAATTGTTTTCTTATACTGGTGGATTATTTTTTTTGTGTTTGGGTGATATGCCCATATTTCATGCCTTTCTTCACTAAAACCTTTACAAAATTCTTCCCCCTAAAAACTTTTCACCCCTATAGTGGTGAATTTAACACTTTCATTCAAGTTAACTCCACTACCCTTGTAGTAAGACCAACGACAGTACCTTTTCTCAATTATAATGGTAATTTTGATGTTTTTATAGAAAAATCATTGTCCAAATAAATAATGTATTGTTTCATATTTATTTTTAATTTATTTATTTTTTGGATTACTCAGATAATAATTTTTTCTTATATAGGGGGATTCTTCTGTTATATTTGGGTTTCACTATCGATCATTCATTCCCTTTTACACCAAAACATTGACATACATATTCTCTCACAAAACATTTCCCCCCTAAAGTGTTAACATTTGTCACATTCCTTCAAGTTCCCTCCACTACTCAATAATAGATGTAATATTGATATTTTCACAGTAAAATAAATGGACATAGAATTTATTTATTATTTTTATTTATGTCTAATTTATTTCTTTATAATATTATTGATAATAATTGTATTCTTATAGATGTGGATTTTTTTTTGATGTGGTTCATCCAAATATGCTCATGAATTGTTAGTAGTTCCGCAAAGGATGTCAATGGAAATCATGGTGACATTCATATTTAGGATTTTTTTCAGACATCAGTACATGTTAGAGTTAACTGCACCTCAAAACAAAACATGATGTGATCAGTAGGAATCAAATTACTTTTTTCTATTTAAAATTTTCATTATTATTGTAAAAAATAAAATTAACATAATCAAATCTTAGCTATCTTATTCATATTGTTTTGATACTTTATGAAAATGATACATAAGTCATTTTCTGACATGTAATAATCATCCACACCAAAATTTGATACATGATGACCCTAATTTGACTTAATGTGTCCATTGTCAATTTAAAATCAATATTTTACATTAAAAAGATTCACTCAATAAAAATTGATCAAACACCCCCAGAGTATTTTATAATTTAGGGTATCGATTAATAAAAAAATTCATATGTAAAAATGGCTCTCACATTAGAAAAGATACATGATGTGATCTATATGAGTCAAAGTGTATGTTTCATGTTAAAAATAAAATTTTAGTAAAAAATAAATGTGACGTACTAAAAACCAAGAGAACAAATTCAGATTGTTCTGATAATTTCAAAAAATTATCTATAAGTCATTTGGGATGTGTAAGAATCATTTAAACCTATATTAAATGTACAGTGTGATTGGTATGACTCAATGCACATCTTTTTATAAAATATTATTAACAATTTTAGTAAAATGGAAAACAGTCCTACTCAATAAAAGAAAACACATTCAAATTATTTTGATGCTCTATGAATATGATTTATAAGTCAGTTTTGATGTGTAGGAATCATCTTCACCTCAATATGATACATAATGTGCCCGACATGACTCAATGTGTTTGTTATCAGTTTAAAATTTACATTTTAGTTCAAAATGTGTTACGCACTAATAATTGATCAAATGCGCTCATATTTTCTTGATAATTTAGGAAAACAAATCATAGTTCATTTTTTATTTGTATGAATCAGTTTCACAACAAATTGATTAATGATGATATCAGAATGTGAAAAAAGTGAATGTAGAAAATTTAAAATATTTTTTTTCTAAAAAAGAAACTAATATACTCAAAACCAATAAAACACATTAATATTGTTTTGAAAATTTATGAAAATGATCCACATGTCATTTGAGAAGTGTTGGAATCATCCGCACCTCAATATGAGGCACGGTGTGACTGGTATGACTCAAAGTGCATCTTTTTATTGAAAATTGGCATCAATTTTAGTAAAATAAAAACATTATGTTAATTTATTTATTTATATTAATACTATCATAAGAATAATTTCCATATAGGTGTGTTATTTTTTTCAAGAAGAGGTGTTTTTTTGACAATTTATTGAGTCAGGTTAAGATTAAAATATAAAGTATCACTTATGTTTTTGAATGTTTTTAATAATTATTATTTATATGACTGTATAAACCAATGTTTGAAATTTATATAATATAGTGTTTTTTATTGTGTTTGTCTTGTAAAATTAATTTCATTTAAATCATATGTTGGTACTTATTTCTATTGATATATGGTGTCTTTCTGGAGTTACAGTGTGCTGTTACAACACTCTACAGTATGGCCCTTTATCAGCACTTATAAAAGGGATGATTTAAGATCCTATATGAGTGATTATATAAATATGGATAAAGGTATACATTATAATCACATTTAATATAGTTGATAAACGACTTTTTATTAACACTTTTATTAGTTATGATAAATGTTTCTTTTTACAATGCTAAATTAAATCTGTGATAAAAACCCCTTTATTTGGAATTTTTTAGCACTGATAAAAGACCATGGATTTTAACCTCACTAATGTTATTAGCGCTTGTCTATCATTAATAAAGTCTATTTCTAGCCTTGTTATAGGGCAATTTTGTAGTTTGGAAGGAATTTGTCCCAAATAGATAAAAGTGAGGCAAAAATCCCCTACCCTAGGTCTGACTTACTTTTTATGAGTTGGAACCCCATGTATAAAATATATATTTTTATTTTAAATATATTAATTAATGATTCATAAATATATTTTATACTCTATCTGATTTATGAATATTCTTTTATCATATGTTTTCTATAACTTTTTATTAAAATCAATGTTTTAGGTGTTATTTTATTTGTTTTTCATCTATGTTCTAGTTTGGTAGTTTTGAACATTTTATTTTGATCACGGTTCCATTATACCCTAAAATTTAATAATAATATAAATTATATATATATATTCATTATATATATAATTATTCTCATCTATAAAATATAGAGAGATGAATATTATTTACACCCTTTAGGGAGGCGGTAGGCCATACAAATGAGTGAACATTATTTTAACCTTTTACAGATGGAAGGCAATAAAGATAAATATTATCTCAAGTTCACAAGTTCATTTTTATATCATATATATTACATATATTCATTAAAATATTACTCAAACCCTATAATTAAAATATAAATGCAAAACTAATCACATCACTACATAGAAGTGGTAGTCCACACGTATGTACAAACAATGTTATCGATTAATAAATGTTTTTATTTTAATAGTTTATACAAGATATTAACATTAAAAAATAACAATTCTATCATAAATATATTATAAAAACATTAAACAAATAAACACACACATCAAAAAATAGTGATGATAAATTAATTGTATAGCTACATGGATATGATAAGCTATATGTATGCATGAGAAATACATTAACATCTAATTTAATGCTAATGAGGGTGTATAATCATTTTTAAATAATCAATGTAACATTTAATAATATTTTGGATACAAAATTTATTAATTTATAAAAAAACATAGATTTATAGAGGTTATAGAAGAGTATAAAACAAATAGATCAGTTAAAGCGATTACATATCCTTTGAAATGATTCCATCATATCTCTACTAGAGGGCTCTAGGGTTAGTCTTTTGGGAATACCATAACATCTAGTGTGTTTCTTGGGATGTTTGTAAGAGATTGTTTTAACACCACATGATTTAAGAAATGAATTCAATGTTTGATAATTTGTTCCACATGCAACACGGAGCTTAAACGGCACACGATATATATAACCATTATAACCTATCTATTAAATTGATGGCTATAAATAGTACTAAATAATTTTTAAATATATATATATTTATTTAAATTTCTTAATCAATATAATTTTTTGAAAATATTTAGTAAATAATAAGTTAATTTTTTTAGTAATGTTATGTTATTCTTCAAAATATGTTTTGCACAAAAAATTATTATTATTTATATAAAAAATATATATTATAATTAAATTTTGTAAAATTTAAAATTTTTATTTTATAAAATGATTATATTTTTTGGATTTATATTATTAAAATCTAATTTTGGTAAACTTTTCTGATTTTTGGGAAAATATTGACATTTAAGTCAATAGTGAAAATACAAATTTAGGAAAAAATTACATTTCAATTCAATAAATTATGAAATTTGAAAGAAATAATATTTTTAAAATATTATTTATGGTAAATAAGTATTATTTATGATATTTAATTAACTTGTTTTTTAATCTACTACAAATTAGATTTTAGTATATGTTTTTCTAGGGTGATAATTATAATTTCTATAAAAAATATTTTATAGTGCATAATGTTTACCCATTTAAATTAATTAAGATAATAAATAGTGAGGAATTTGTTTTTAAAAAATATATATTACAAATCAGTAAAAATTAATTTAAATTCATAAAATAATAATTATTAGTCATGGAGTTAATAAAAAATCATCAATTCATTCAAATATACACATCATGAGGAAGAAAATACCATTATAGGATGAGCCTCCCATAACACCCCATCACTCCCACAAAAAATCCCAAAACCTTCTCTGGGATCTATAGCACTCGACTAACCTGGGAGGGAGAAAAGGACATGGAATCTGGAGTATCAACAGAGCATATGAGACATCCCATGAAAGTTGTGACTGAGTGAACGCCATTATCTCCTCCATATAAAATCATCTTCAAGCCTTCACTGGAGAAGGAGAGACCAATGTGATAATAGATGAAAAAAATAAAAACTAAAATTTTTCTTAGATTCCGAATTGAAGAGGACCATGAGAATCCATGATGGATGAAAGATAGTGCAAAGAATCAAATGCAGGTCGCATATGGAGAGCATCTATTAAAAGAAGAAAAATTATGATTGAAAAACCTGGAAGTGAACGAAGAGTATGGGGAGGGATATAAGCATCATTAATGGAATTAAATGAAGAGAGAGGTAATGATTTATATGATTGGAATACACAAGAGATGATATAAGACACAAACTTCAAGAAATATTAAAATGGAGGAGAAATTAGGAGCACCGCTGATGATGATTATGATTATGATATGGGTGAAAATTGAACACCATGATGGATCAGATTAGAGAAGGAGATAAAGAGGGCTACGATAGGAAAAGAAGATGAAAACCGGGAGACAGAAACCCTAGACACTGAGAGTTTCTTCTGAAATGTCGGTCATCTTCTTCATTAGTAGGATCTTCAATGATAGCTTGCCAAAATACCCCCATATCTATTATTTACTCAAGAAAACAAATTTGGTTCTTAAATTAATTGAACTAATTAATACCCCAATTCCATACCCTCAACCAAAATGTATTTTTTTGGTCATGACTCAATGCTAGAAATAATATAGGTATAATTCTAAAGATGTGGTCCAAGGGAGGTAAAATTTATAACTATGCATTATTATTTTATTTACTATTCAACATACTCCAAAAAATCATAAACTATTGACATACGATAATAGTGGAATATTCTATAGGCATAGATTTTATGGACCTTAGATAATAACCAATATCAATCTCCTCTTCTATCAAATGGGATAAAAATTCATTATTCATTTGTATGGAGGACTATTGCCTCATTAATAGATGTCATTTATTTTATATAGTCACCTCCAAAAGATTTATATAATTGAGGTTGTAATGTATATATTTGATATTTATAATATTTAAAAACTTATTGAGTTATGATATAACATTTTCATTCTTTAATTTCTTTTCCTTGTTTAAAATGATAATGTCATTTGTTTGTAAAGTGGAATACAACCTCGTGAATTTATATGATTTGTTTTTCAACAAATATTCACATGGAAGGTAATAAGGTTGATTTTGATGATTATATATAATAGCCAGAAGGTCCGAGAGCCATGCTGAATCCTACTCCAAACAAAATATAATAAAAAAAAGTAAACAGTACAAAAAGCTCAAAAGAGGGGCATCTTACAAACCCTTGTGCACATCACACAATTCCAATCATCCCTAACCAAACTATCAATATAGTTGGGAAGAACGAAAGACCAATTGGAACAAACCTCCATAATAGCCCTTTTGGAGAGGGCATCAGCAACCTGGTTTGCTTCACGGTAGACATGAGAGACATTATGGATAAACCTTGAGCATGGTTCAGAAAATAGATCCAGGCAGACATCATCCTCCATGATACATTCTGGGACCGGTCCTTCAAAATCTGGATAGCAAATAAAGAATCTGACTCCAGCCATAACATGTGCCATCCATAATGAACAGAGTACCTGATAGCCATAATCATGGCCCATAGTTCAACCTCAATTGCATATGCATGTCCAACATAATTGAAAAAGTAACCCTTGAAAAAACCACAATGGGTTCTAAACACCCCACCACACCCAGCAGGGCCCGGTGCACCCAAGGGTTCCCCATCAACATTTACCATTAACCAGCTAAAAAAGGGGTAATCCATCAAATATATTTCAGCATACATGGTTTCATTTCACTGCCACTAACACCAAGAGATCTCAAAATTAGAAACTCATAAATTTCATTATGCATGGAGCATGTTTGATTCACTGAGGCCAGTTTAATGCCTCTATGAATCATCATGATCCTTTCGCGATGGATGGATTTGACATTATTGAAGATCAATCTATTACGAGACTTCCATATGTATGAAATAATTGAAATAGTATCAGCAAGCAGCAAGGCATTAAGCTTCTCACTAAAGGAAGATTACAGGACAGTGCAGAACATGGAAGGAATAAATTAAAAGTCAAGGAAGAAATAAAAAACAGCTTGCAGATAACTCCATAACCTCATGGAAAAATCACAGTGAATAAACAAGTGCATGAGGGATTCATCAGCCTTCAAACAGAGGAAGAAAACATGAAATGTGATGATACCTGCTCACTGCAGAGCAGCTTGAATGGGTAACCTATTTTTCCATATCTTCCAGATGAGTAAAGCATCAGTATGCATGATATAGGGCTTGTGGACAGCCCCCACCCACGAAGAAAGCCAGAATAATGACCACACAAGAGCTTATAACATTCCCTGCTAGAGATGTATCCATTCAAAGATGGATTCCACATCAAAACGTCATATTCAACATAGTCATAATTGCAAATATCATCATAAAGAGCAGCTAGAATAAATGCAGAAACTTCAGAATTCCCATGAAGATTAGCTATGGACAGATTCTTCAATGATGATGGAATAGTGACAGAATCCCTGATGGGGGAGGATAGCCATGAAGTGGACCAGAAATTCAAATTTGAAGTAGGGCAGTCCAACCATATAGATTGGGTCATGATCTCGGAGAATGTGTTTCTAACCGAATACCAAACTGAGGACTTGAGGTACAAAAACTTATTGTTCTTTAATTTGTCAATGAACCTTCTAACAAGGAATTATATAGAAAAATCAGGCCTGGCAATAAGCCTCCATGTGAAGTTTTACAGTAAGGATTCATTGAATAATTTCATATCCTTAACTCCCATTCCCCCCATTTTAACTAGTCTAATACATTATTTCCAGGAGACAGTAACCAATTTCCTTTGATGTGTTGAACCAGTCCAAATGAAATTCTGAACCAAACTATTCATCTCCTTGAAAAGGGCTCTTGGCCATCTATAGACAGATAATGAATAAACAAACATAGAAGTGACAACTGAATTAACAAGACATATTATACCAGCCTAAGACATATTTTTTCCCTTCTAACTAGCCAACTGATTACAGATTTTTAAGGAAATGCCTTCCAAATGAACTTGTTTCACTCTTCCCCAAAAAAGAGGTATCCCCAGGTAATCAAAGGGAAAATTTTCTCTCTTAACATGTAGCTTACTTGTGATCCTATTTTGTTTCAAAATTGAGACTCCTTCCCCAAACACAACAGTGGATTTACACAAGCTGATTGCCTACCCTGCAACCTCTTCATAATGTGAGAAAGTTTTCTTGATGCAGGATATAGTGACCCTATTAGCCTTACAAAATAGAAAGATGTCATTAGCATACAGCAAGTGTGATGGCGCAAAAAGATTCCTCCCAGATTTCATTCTTTGATAAAGACCTGTGTTGACAAGATCATTAAGACATATACTGAGGTAGTCTTCGGCTAGAGAAAACAGAATCCCAGATAATGGATCACCTTGCCTTACACCCCCTTGAGCACTGAAAGAAAACCCTGAGAGAACCATTAACAAGAATAGAGAGATGAGAACTTCATAGAATAGAAGATATCATCTCAATGAACCTATTTGAGAAGCCATGCATTGTGAGAATGGTGAAAATGAAGTCCCATCGTATATTGTCAAAAGCCTTAGATATGTCAACTTTCAAGGCCATATTCCCATTCTGAGTCTTACCCTTCATGATGTTAATGCATTCCGATGCAGTGAATAGACAGTTCTGAAGCATTCTCCTTCTTTGGAATCATGGAAATAAAATTGGATTTCATACCAAGTGGCATAAAAGAATGTTGAAAAAAATTCCCTAACAGCATTAATAACCTCAACATGGATGATATCCGAGTAAAACATAAAGAATTTATTAGTGAAGCCATCCGGTCTAGAAGCACTATCTATATTCAAGAAGAATAAAGAATGATGAATCTATTTATAGGATGGGATATCAATGAGTCTTTTGTTTTGAGTTTCATCGATAGTTAATTCAATACATGTGAAATCCTACTTGAGCTGTTCACACCAGAATAAAAGTAGAGCTTCTCAAAGTGACCAGTCACAGCATTAACAATCTCATTTTCAGAAGTGAGTTACTTACCATCAATCATAAGAGCCTTGAGTTTTTTCTTAATCCTTTTCTCTGTATGCATGAAATGGAAAAATATTGTGTTTCTATCCCCATTCCTCATCCATTTTATACTCAACTGATTCTGATCCATATTTTCCTTAAGGGACAAGAGACTATCAAGCTTGGAGGCAGCTTGTAGCTCCTCCTAAGATGGGGAATCCTGATGTACATTCCTTTTCTGGCAGTCTAATAGAATAGAATAAACCCCATTGATGTCATTGACAATGCTGGAAAAATATTATTTGCTCCAAACATTGAGTCTGGCCTTGACAATTTTCAGTTTCGAAATCAAAATGTGTGATGAGAACCGAGTGACATTAGATCCCCATGCATCCAAAAATAATTTCCCTGCATCCTTGACCAACTAACCATGAATTATTAAAATTAAAGGGTAGAGGAGCTGACCTTATAGTACTAAAACATAAATCAACTAGGATAGGATTATGAGCTAAATGCAGCCTTGGAAGAGTTAAACCAGACGCCTCCATTGTATCACTTCTATCATTCAGCTGTACTGGGCAATGGTCCAGCTTACTAGCCTGCCACCCATTGATAGTATATCTACTGCAGGTGAAGTCAGAACATAAATAGGAATCTCACTCAGATGGCACTGATCAATATAATAATGAATGTCCTTGGCTGAGGCTTGACAAAAATTGCTTCCAGTCGTTTCCTCTGGCCTTAAAATTGTGTTTATATCACCAAGCAGAATCCATCTCTTGGAAATATTCACATAAATTGAGAGTAAGTTATTCCAAAGAGCTCTCCTTTAGATATATTGGTCGAAAGCATAAACAAAAGTAACACAATGTTCATTAGACTGATGAAAACATGATAAAGTAACAGCTTGCTGATCAATCTGATAAGATTCAAGGATTATGCTGTTGTGTTTGAGGACCCATAAGGATTCATTTTCATCTTGGACCTGATTGCAGGAAACCAGTGAATCCCCAATAGTGTTCCAATTAAAAGCTATCCATCGTGATAAGTTCATTCTAGGCTCAGCAATCCCCGGTAACATGGGCTTGTTTGTCATGATCAAGTGCTTCATGGCTCTGACCATGAGAGAGTTCCCAAGCCCCTTACAATTCTAGAAAAGTATCACCATTGATTTAAAGACCGCTGCCTTGTGCAGGGTCCAACATAACATTCATCTAGACATTCATTAGAAATAGATTCCTCAATATCCATTGATTTGCCGGGAGGATTTTCATGCAATGAGGACTCACTATCATCATTAGAAAGAGGGGTAAAACTATTCTCAGAACTGATAGGCATATATAATGTAGCAGGTAGCTACCTTTTAGCTAACTTCAAATCCAGTATCTAAGAAAAAATCATCTATATTTCCCTAAATATTGAGTCATGGCTGATCCTGGTCCAAATAGGGATCATGAGATAAAGATTCAAGCATCTGTTGAGCAGCAGGATCCACAATCTCAAGGGTCCCCTGTTCATGTGACACCTCACATGTAACAGCATTGGAATCAACAAGCTGAGTTTCAACAACATTTTCCCCATTATCAGTACCCTGCATTGCTAGGGGGTCTTTGTTATCTAGCAGTCTCATTGAATCCTCACCACTTACTTCATTTTCATCATTCGTCACAACAAGAGGATCCTGATGGATTTTCTCTGTTATTACCCCACAAACATCAACAAGCATAGTATCAACAACAATAGCCACAGTTTTACACTTAACCTGCTCATCATTTTTCTCATCCTCCACCTTGTTCCCATCATCTAAATTGAGACCTCCCTGTCGAGTAATCTTCTTTTGGAAAGTATCCACAACATTCCCACAGATATGACAAGCAGAACACACCTTATTCTTGTTACATTCTGAATGATTATGACCAAAGATATGACAATTGAGACAGAACTTTGGTTTCTTTTCATATCCTATCTCCAGATTAATGCTATCATCTCTCGTGGTGAAGACAACCTCTTCCACAAGTGTACTTGACATATACACCTCCACTAAAAGTCAAGCATAATGTCAATAATTAGGTTTATCGGTTTTCTTATCAAGTCTAATAAGATTCACGACAGAAGATTCAATATCCCACAAAATTTTGGGATGCCAATACAACCAACTTAGTTTGTGAATATGAATCCAAACCATTGAAAATGTGTTCTTGGTCGTGTTTGGATCAAAATTATGGTCCCATTCATGAAATCTAAGAAAAAAAAGATGCAAAGGGACTGAGCCCAGACTCAATGTGAATCTCTTGCATTCATCAGATGGCAAGACAACATGATAAAAGCCACGCCTCATTGCCGTCATCTTCAAATCACTGAAGCCCAAGATTTCCGCCAATCTCATGATAAGCTCCTAATATTTCCATGGCCTCGCACCTTTTGGAATCACCACACGAGTGATGATGGAGAACGTACACAATTTGACCCTTTCTTCAACGGCGGCTTGATTGGCCGATACATGGGCAATCCGACCCATTCGTATAATTCTTCCAGAGCTACCCGAATTGCAATCCATGAATGAAAACCCACCAGCCTTTTCAGCCACATCTGCAAAGCGCCTCCCATGAATAGAGGCAACCTTAGAGTCTGATTTATCATCTTTATGTTTCGCACATAGACTAAACAGATCTATGTTCCCAATACGATCTTGATCAGCAGGAATTTCAGTCTCATTCTCCCTGAATTTTTTAGCCTCCTTAACTCGTTTAGGGTTTTCCCCCACAGAACCCTCGAGAGCTTCCATCCATTATATATAATATAATTGAAATAATTGTGATACTAATGTAATATTTATAATTATTAAAATAGAATATATCACTTTGTTTCTTACATTGAAAAATAATAACGTCATTGTTGTACTTGTGGACTACTGCAACAACGATGTGATGTGATTCTTTTTTCATCCCAACGTATCATTATTTATATATATAAGTTCATTTAAATATATAATGACATATTTATGATATTATTATCATTATTTAAGGATAATATAATAAATACCTTCTTTCCATAATGCTCATTTAAAAATGGGAATGTTACTCAAGCGTATATACGGCCCACCGTCTTCATGATCGTAACATAGTTAACTTTTCATAAACAATTTTCAAGATGGGTCTTAAGAGTATATCTGATGAAGAAATATTATAATTAATAAATTAGTATTATTATTAATTATATATATAAAGAAAAACCACTTTGACCATGGGCATCACACTGAATCTAATTTGAAACAATGAATCAAACATCCTCAAACAAGTTGACATGTACTTAATTGAATAAACATTTTAATTTTTCATTAAATATAAATAAAATAAATTATTTTTTAATAACATAATTAAACATTAAACATTTCATATTAAATAAAATAATTTATGTAATATTATTATACAGGGGACAAAGGACATACAAGGAATGTTTACACTTGAGTTAAGGTTTTTTCTCGTCTCTCATTTACTTTAGTGATGTATATGCCATATTAACTACATTTTTTTATTATCTGGTATATATAATATAATTTATACATAAAATATAATTAATACTTTATAAATTATTGTAAAAATATTGAATTTGAATAAATTTACCCTAGGGGATTAATATGAAATTCCTCATGTGGTAAATAGTTTCTTAACTAAATTTTATTTCATCTGTTTATAAAACATCATTGTAGACTCTATTTTGATATGATTATATGTGATTTGATCTCTAAATGATTTTATTATATATATACATATTTTAATGTATTTATATTTTTAACACATAATCTCTCCATTTATTAAATCACAATTCAGTGATTTGATCATTATAAGGGTTAGTCGTCTGAAATTCATTTTTTGGGATAATTGTTTATGATTTTCATTATATTTTATTTATGAGGTGTATATAATAACCATTTTTAATGATATATAATTATGCTTATTCTGTTCAAGATATATTTTTATGTTCATATTTCATGGGTATTATGATTATAGAGTTTCCATAGTGGAAAAGACTTTATGTTACAATAGTTTTACTTTTCGGATGATTTATGTTAATGTTTCTTTTGAAGTAAATAATATTATATTATTTTAATGAACCAAGTATCAATTATTATCCACTGGTTATGAATGTGTTTCAATTTATTATTTTTTCCATCCCTTATTTATTTTTGAAACATCAAAAAATTAGTTTTTAACTGATACAAATATTCTATTTTGTTTTAGATTGGGAAAATGTATCATCTATATATTTGTTTTAAAAAATGTTTTTAAAAAAAAATTTATATAATAATTATTTCCTAGAGCCTTTATACATGATCTTTTACGTTATATTTAAAGTTTTTAAAACGTAATTTTTTTATTTTCTAAAAAGTCACTTTCGACTCCCTTTTTCATAATGTAATAAAAGATTTTTTTTGTAACACTTACAATATGATCAAATTTTCCCACCATCAAACCCATTATTTTCCTTCATGATTCCTCTATATATTTTTATGTTTAAATTAAAATAAAATTATTTTCTCAATGATTTTTAAATTTTCATTTTTATTAAATGTTTTTTTTAGAATGAAGAGTTCATTTTCCAAAAAAATGTTTTTAATGATCTTTTAATAGTATCTATATTCACCAAACTCCACAATTTTTTTTCTTATGATCTAGTAGAGATATTTTTTAGTTATACTGTACGAATTATTTCCAAGGATGTTTTATGGCTATTTGAAGGATATTATAAGGGAACCAATTTCATTACTATTGGTTAATAATGCCTCAATTATATTTCTATATAACTTATTTTATTTGTATTGGATAATCATATTTCAAAGAGATTGTTAGGTTGTCTGTTTCTTTTATATGGCTAAATAATATTTTAAATATATTATTCTAGAATCCATTTATTTTTGGTGGGTTAATCATGTCTCAAATAGATTTTTATGTAACCCGTTTCTTTTATATGTGTTCATAATGTTTAAAGAGATTACTATGTACACAATTTATTTTCCACATGTTAATCTTGTTTCAAAGAGACTGTTAGGTAACTTTTTTGCATTGGGTTACTAATGTTCAATGATATTTTTATGAAGCATGTATCCTTCCAATGGTTAAATCAGGTTCTAAAAATAATAATGATTGTTTTAATGAGTTTAATGTTGAAATAAAAAATCTATGTAATTTATTCATGTTGTAGTTCATAAATATTTATTATATAATGGGTGCACTAAGATAGTATTGGGTGATCCCACTATAAATTATATGATGGGTGTGCCCAAATAGCACTTCATCTCATTGAGTAATGATTTTTCTTCACTGGTGAATTATTTTTGATGTATGATGTATGGTTATTCCAATTTTATGGGTTATTTATGGGTTATATGATGATGAAATCAAATGAAAAAAGTGTTTCATATTATTTATATAGTTTTATAATTTCTCCATTGACCATTATTGATATCATAATGATTGTGAATATTGATTATTATGACTCATTATTTTGATAAAGTATTATTCCATGATTTAAAAAACCATGCACCCCCTAGTAAAAAAATTTCTTCCTGAATAGTGGGAGAATGCACAGTTAGTGCTTTTTTTTCAAAATGTGCAACCGCATAGTAGAGATTTTTCTCCCCTATAATATGAGATCATAGTTAGGGTGCTTAGTTAGGGAAACCATGCATCCCTATTAAGTTAACCATTTGTGCGAATGATAAAAACAACCCATCTTGAATAGTAACTTGCTCCCCTAGTAGAAATCAAGCACCCCTAGAATAACAACTCACTGTTATGGATCATGGTTTGGGAAACCATGAGGCCCGACCAAGACAACTATGTCTCTGTACATTTTTTTATTCCTAAAATTGTTTTAAAATTTCATGAAAATCCATTTATGATCCTAAAACCCCACAATCAACCATATCATAAATTTCATTGTTATGAAGGCTCCATAGAAGCTTTTTTGAATCCCCTATCCTCCTACTTTTCTGAATAAATGTTTAGGTTGAAGATATGATTTCTCTATAGTATGTGGATATCCTCCAGTTTAACCACTCTTGATCTCTCCTTCCATTCTCCTATGATTTTGAAATATCATTACATGATTGATAGATCTAAACTCAGTTTAATTTGTTCTTGATTCTAGGTTGGTATTATTGATCTCCATCATATTCATTATTTATAGGCATATCCCATGGGATTGGTGATTATTGACCCTTTATTAGAGTTATATGGTTATATTTTTTATTTTCCATATGATTGAAACCATATTTTATTTATTGTTTTGAACTAAATATCAGTTAAATTATGAAAACCCAATTTGATAAGATTTGGAAATGGAATTTGAAATGGAAATGATTTTGGAAAAAACCCAAATTCTAATTGAATTTTAATTAGGAATATATTTTGAAATGAATTTTATTGATGAAATGATTAATCAATTGGTTTATAAAATTATCTTAAATTTAAATGTTCAACACATATAATTTATTTTGTATGGAAAATGGCTGAGATGTTGAAAAAAACATGTTTTTTTAAATAGAAGTGGAATATTGATAATTGAAATTTGAAATTTGATATATAAATGATGTTTGATTTTAAATGAGGTGATATTCTTATTATTGATCTATGGATTAAGAACATGTGAACATGGTAATTAGTCGGTTATTTGGTACAACCATGATAGGTTGTTGATTCCATAGAAATGGATTAACGATGAAAACT
This sequence comes from Viscum album, assembly GCA_963277665.1. Classification (NCBI taxonomy): domain Eukaryota; kingdom Viridiplantae; phylum Streptophyta; class Magnoliopsida; order Santalales; family Viscaceae; genus Viscum; species Viscum album. The sequence goes on along the minus strand of OY728130.1, from coordinate 2,012,873,898 downwards.
CCAAAAAAATTGATTTATGGAAAATATTATCCATGATGGGATGTTTATTATTCTTATTCGACCAAAGCCTGAGGTATGTGTGTACACATACTTATCGAGATCATTGATATGAGAAACGTGGGAAACCTATACATAGAAAGTGTTATACTTTATTGAAGATTACCACGATTCGTACCTTGATTTTTTATATATGTTACATTGATTATGAAATTGTTTTACTCATTCCAGGTGATTTATATAAATTCTTTTATATAAAATGTTTATTTAATCAATGTTTTATTTTTTATATAATATTAAAATTAAAAATATATATTTTTTAAATATTAAAATATATTGAAATTCCATATTTAAATTTAAATTGAAATAGATAATTTTATTATTATTATAGAATATTTTTTGGAACATTTGGTGAGACACTATGAGGTTTTATAATAGACACTATACATTTTTCCTTTTAGTGTTTGTATATGTCCTTCTACCATGTCCTAAAATAGATAAAGAACCAATCGTAGGTGTTCATTGTTCTTGATCCTTTGGGATTCAATTGATGTTTCCTTTTTATGTTAGTCTTTTGGATGAGTACATTGATGATGTACCGCTTTGGGGTTTGATTACATGTTTGGATTCTGGTACTTTATCCCCTTTTATCACTGAGAATACTAATTTATATATTTTATCTTCCATTATTTTATGGCTAATTTGTTCAATAATTTATCTTATATGATTATAGGTTATTGTCACCAAACTATGGATTTTGTAACATTTTTTAGTCTAGGTCAGTGTCAACTCAGTTATTAGCAGAATAGTGTAACTAGGATGCTTCATGAAAAATGGTTTTTTACTTTACACATTAACATCTACGAGACAAATTCTGTATTCAATACATGTTTCTATTTTTTGGTATATATAATATCCATTATATATGTAAAATAATAAATAATTTATACATCATAGTATTTTATGCTTCAAGTTTAGTTAATTTATACATGGAATTAACATGATTGTTACCTAGTGGTAAAGTGTTTTTCAACTCAATTTCCATTAATCGAGTTATAAAACTTATTCAATGACTTTGTTACGGTATTAAATATTTGAATTGACTCTAAATTGTTTTATTATATATTTCCACTTATTTACGTATTTCAATATGTTACTCATAATCTCTCATTTGATTAAATCTCAATTTATTGATATGATCTTTTTATGCATTAATCGTCTCAAATAATTTTATTCGGGATATATATAAATAATATGAACCTATATTCATTATGAGGTGAATATAATGATCTAATATATTTTAATCTAATGAAAATAAATATTTTCAGGATATCTTTTGATGTTATTATTTCATGTGACATATGATTGAAGAGTTACCAAATTGTTAAGGGATTTATTTTAAAAATCTATTTTCTCTCCAGAATGTTTATATTCATGTTTCTTTTTGAGTAAATAATATGATATTACATTCCTAAAAAAATCCAATATTCTAAACTATTTATGAATACTTTTCACATGTTATTTTCTATTTACTCCCTCATTTATTTAGAAATCATCATGAATGTAGTTTGTATGTGATATTGATAATTTACTTAATTTTAGATCACATATCTTTCAATCCCATATTAGTGTTTTCAAAAATTATTTAAAAAGTGTTCTTTTATAAAAATAATTTTTTTTTAAAATCTAATTTATATGATATTTTACCATCTTTTAAAATTTTTTAATGGGAAATTTCTTTTCATTTTCTATATGGGTCACTTTTGACTCCCTTTTTTATTTTTTTTTAAAATGAATTTTTATTTTTAATACGTACGACATGATCTGATTTTTACACATTCAAATACATTTTTTAGAAAGGGCTTTGGATTTTGAATATAAATCAATAGATTCAGTATACAAAAATAATATCACCCCCAATAGCAAACAAGTCTTCCTCAATCAATGAACCACACTGCCACACTCTGTCAAACAATGAAGCATTTTAAATAACAAGGTTTTAATCTAACCCACTTCCACATTAAATAACCCTACACTAAAATCCACCACTAGGGGAAGCCATGCTTAATGAGCCAGCATGAGCTAGTTTGAGTGGATGCAGTGCACCCGTTGCAAGACATTCTGTCCGCTCTTCCACATGCACCTTCAACACATCCCACCTTATCCCAATGAATCTAGTGTTTAACTACATGCGTATTTTTTATCAATGTGTTTGATTTAATTATATGAAACAGTAAACAAAGATGGTTATTTAAAATGTAATGGATCCAACATTTCCTTTTTCAGCCGTAATTTTTGGATATAAGAAATTTGGTCACCTTCATCGGTTTTGTTGTAGGAAATGTAATATTTATTATTTTAACACTAGATTTTAGTGTATTAGTTATTGGTTATGGGTTGTTATTAATTAATAGATTTTGGTTGAGCTAAAATTATTAATGCGATGTAAATAAGTGAGGTAAGAGGTTCCCTTTTATAATTGAGTTGAGGGGAACATTTTAAATTTATCAAAAGATTAAATTATAAAAAATCCATTCTCAGGAAAAATTCCTCAAATTGTATAGAGATTCGAAGACAAGGTTTCATAGGGCCTTTGTGTATTTTTCAATATCAAATGTTTTTATTTTTACATATAAGATGAAAATTGGACCATAAAAGGCATGTTCCCTTAATTTTTTATCTTATCATGTCCAAAAATACATATTTTATAATTTTTTATATAATTTAATAATATATTATCATGATAAAATTACATTAATGTAAATTTTGAAATTATTTTTATAATTTCCCATTAAATACATCAAGAAAATGATGGATTTCCACTATAATCCATTTAAAATCCCCTAAAATATCTTATAGATATTTATCATTCATGTTAACCATTAATTTTTCAATATTCTAAAATATCTATTATTTCTAAAATCATTAATTTATATTTTTATTAATTAGATAAATTTCATTTCAACATTTTACTCTTATTCATTATATTTATTTTATAGATAAAATTTAGAAATAAATTACCATAATTAAAATATGTTTTTAATTGTCTAAATAACTTTTAATATTCATTAAATTTTTATTTTATCACATATCAATGGCAAGAAAACATATTTATATATTTTTGGAATTTTTCATCCATATAGAAGCATTGCATAATATTTAGATAGGATACTTGTTATATAAATCAAAAAAATAATTACTAACCATAAAAAACATCCATAATAATTAATATTTAATTATAATTCTAGAAATCACTTATTCCATCTCTAATATTTTCTTTACTATATAAGTGTTTACTTTTATAGTGTTGAAGATGTTTTGTTTTAGCTCATAAAATGATTTTTATATTTATAATGTAGTAAATTATAATTTATATTTTTTAAAATTAAATTTATATTATATTCATATTATATTATAATACTTCATTAATTATATAATTATTTTTTAAAAATAGTTAGATTATGTGTTGGTGATGTCATAAAAGATACCTTATTTCATAAAAACTCTATTTTTTATTGACAAGAAATTTAACTTCATAAACTTTTAAACAAAATTATATAATAAATTAAACATTATGAATCAAAAAATAATATCAATTTCATAATATTAAATTCATATAAGTAAGTGAAATTTATTTTATTATAAATGTGTAAAACTAAATGAATATCATATTTCAAAGTAATGCCTTTTAAGTGAAAAATTGTTTTATATCAAATTGAAAAATAAAATTTTTTCTCATAGAATACATTTTACATAGAAACTATTTTAAAAACAGTGTTTCACTTTATAAATCATTGAAACAAATATATAATTTTTAATAAACTTAAGTATTTTATACTATTCAATGATAGTTAAATCATTTAATAAAAATGAAAAAAATTTCCCTAAGATAATTTTGATATACAAGATAAAAAATTTATTTTGTTTTTACTAAATATAATTTGTAAATATTATAAAAATTAATAATAATATTTTTTAAAAACGTGAAAAAAGGAAGAAGACGTATTTTTTGAGCATAAAATAACTTTACTAATAATTGAGTGGTTATTTACTAAGAATTTATCAATATTTTTATATTGATTAAGACATATAAATATTTCATGATGTATTTAATCATTTTAATACCCATAAATTTTATATATAGGTTATAAATCTCACATTAAATGATATTATTTTAAAATATTATTGCAATTTATCTAAACTCAATGTCACATATAAAAAAACATATCATAGAAATAAAATTATTTAAAGACAAATACTTTTTAAAATATCCTTGTGTTACCATACACATCATCCATTAGAGAATAAAATATTCCTTATAATTTCCATAATAACGTGTCAACAACATAAATATAATGTGTCATAATATTTTGAGAATATCACTAAACTCTCATACATTAGTTTTTGAGGAAAACCAAGAAGGATCACCATTATGTTTCTAATATTTTCTAAGATGTCTCAGCCTTTAGTTTTTGATAATATCCATGAATAATATCCCTTTAGTTTATAATCATATCAAATAGGGCTCATGAGAAATTATATCATGAGATATAATACATTAAAAATGCATAAAAGGGGTATATAGAACCCTAACCATCATCAGTCATACTTTTTAGTGACACATAAAATCAATTCATTTATCATATAAAAAACCCATATAAATAATTTTTTATATTATTTTTAAAATAGATTCACATAATTAATAATTCTTAAATCCATCAATAATTATAACATGATAAACCCATAGAATATAAATTAAATCCAATTGCATCAATTAAATATCAAGGTAAGTACCATTAAATCGTGATAACGTATATGGTATTTACACCAAATAGATAATGGCTATAAAATTTAGAAAATTATTTCCTCAATATATCAATATATAAATTCTAGGTGAAAAAATTCTACTTAATGGAATGAAAAATAATATATTCATAAAGTTAATCCATTGTATGAAAAATTCAGTTTGAAACCATTCAATTTCTATTCAAGAAAAATGCTATTATTTGACATTTAAATGCTTGAAAAAAGAGTTTATTAATACTTACATAGATTGAAAGTGTATTTTTTCATTTTAATAGCATCCTTAATCAATAATAATATATAAAAAAGACAACAAATTATGTGAATTTCTTTTATGTTTTAAAAGAAAACATTCTAAATATGAAATTTTCCCAGTCTTTTCAAAAAACTATTAAAAGAAAATGTTTGATGAAAAAATCATTTTTGAAACCAACTAATAATAAATATCAATATTATTATATAATGACATGGGAAAGGGAATAAAATGTTCACATAGAAATGGTTAAAATATATTTTTTACATATTTAAGAAAACAACTCATGCAAATAATTTTAAAAATTCCTTCAAAAATTAAAATAAAGGCCATTTACTAGATTTTGAATATTATATTTTATTTAACAATAGATAAGTACAAATTAAAATTCATACAAAGAAAATATATATTGAAAAATTAATGTTCTTTATTTAGAATAGAATAATGGGTTGATTTTAGTTTTATGAAACGCATTGTAAAAAATATGAGTCAAGGGTGAATGAAATATTTTAAGGACTGTTAAAACCCAGAGAATATTCAAAAAAAATATAAGTCTGTTTAAAGAGAATTAATATTGTCTAGATAGACAATATTTATAAAAAATATAATTTTAAAATATGATGTTAAATCAAAACCATTATTTCTTGAGTAACATTTTAATCCAAAGCACCCATAAAATTTGTCTCCCTTGAATCAAATTATATTTGAATAAAGCAAATGATATAGATATTAATAACCCAAAAATTACATGTATATTATAAAAGAAATGAATTACATAATAATCACTCTGTATGAAAGATATCATGGTTCAAAGTATGATATATGTTTCGAAAACTTATATTTGAGACAATTAAAACATCCTAGTGTATTCTATCTTAGTAGAATGCACTCTAACCTCCTGTATAAAAAAATTTAATCTCTCAATAAAATTTTCCATTTCCTTATTTATATTTATAATATATTATCATTTTTTTATAATCATTCTTAAATTTTATATTAGTTATTTATTATCTATTTTCAACATTCATTTTGAGTGATCTGGTTAGTTTTAAACTAGTTTTCTAAAAGTTATGTGGTAATCTATTCTTCTCAAAATTTGCGTCACTCTCTGATCAAAAATTGAAATGAAATTGATTCCTTATTTGTATTAATAATTTCTTAATATTATTCTATTTTTGTCTTCACTATTTATCATTAATGATAAATTTAGTGATGATCATGTTTTATTTATTCTTAAGAATAATTGGTGTTTTTATTTATAATTAGCTAAAAATTTTATATTTAATTTGCATAAATAAAAAAACTCAATTTTTCATAACTTATAATACATGAAAATAAATTCTAATATTTATCCATGATATAAATTCATTTCATTGTTCAAGAATGTGATTAAATCATATAAAAAAAAGAGTTCAACGTAATTAAATGATGAATATGAATTGATTTTGAAAAAATAAATTTAAAAATATGGAGAATAAATTTCTTTTGTATTTACTAGTATGACATATATGAATGATAAATATTTTTAAAAATAACATGATCTGTAAAAAGTTTATATAATTTATTATGAAATAATTTTTCCCCAATGTACAATCTTTTGGATGATTTAATTTACATCAGTTGTTTATTTTTTATATTGTAAAAATGTTTCCCAATTTGACACCTCAATGCATTAATAATTTTTTTATTACTATATTTATCCCTTAAATCCAATCATAGAACCATCCATGAATTAAAATTATAAAAATAAATGATAAATCACTCCATGGGGAGAATAGTTCACATGTACTCCAGGATGATGATTTTGTTTCCCATAGAACTGGATAAATGAATAACATGGTTTATTATTTCAGAATATAAAACATGTAATATTTATCATTATTATATATTAAATTAAATATTAGTACCATATTTTTATATAGTTGATGGAAAATGTTATATCTTGCATAATGACTATGGTATTACACACATATTCTCAATTGATGTTTTCAATTTTCTTAAGGGGAGAAGGAAAATGGTGGATAATGTATATCTCATAAAAATATAAAAATTTATGTTTATTGTAAATATTAACTTAATAATGTACTAATTGGTAATATATGTTTAATAGAAAAACATGGATGATGAGAAAATATTATAGAGTGGGAAGAACTTACTTTTATATTCTGAACATTATCTTGAAGTTATTCATTTAAATGAAAGAATTTTTTAAATATATTGTGAGAATAATTATTAAACGGTGAAATGGGATTCAAGAATATTTATTTGGGAGAGATATTCAATTTGAAACTAATTTCTATGAGTGGTATTGAATGGGTGATTAGAGGGCATATTTATAAGTTGTGATAATAGATATTTTGTAAATATAACTAACTAGTATAATGAGCACACAAGTTAAATAATTAAAGAGGTTAAAAAATAGATATTATTATAGTGTTGTATGAGTTACTGTAAATAATTTCTAAAACACTACATTATATACTTTTCTGACATGTTTTAATCCTAACAATGCCAGATTTTGTAAATCTACAATTTTAGATTTTACTACTACAACTACTTTTACCTAAGTATTTTACTTCTCAGGAGAAAAAATAAAATGGCCATTAAAACATAAACTGGAACTAATTATTCCAAATTAGAAATTATTTTGATCCGATAAAATTTTTATGAGTATAAAAACATTGAATTTTTCATTATCATATGCAATAAGTTAATACCTATTTTTTGAAGAAGAATATTTTATGGATAAATTATTTTTATAGAGTAAAATTTTCCATATCAATAATTTTCATGATATATAAAGAATTATAATAAAATAAATAATTTCTATATGTCTATAAAAAACAATATCCTAATATTATCATTAAATTTTTTAATTAAATGACAATATCAAACACAAATATTAAACTAGAATACAATGTTACTTATATAATAAAAATTTTAAAATTGATTTTCTAATTCCAAAATAATATTTTTATATAGATTGTTTTATAATTTAACTATATAATTAAAGATTTTAAGTTTTTTAAAACTTTATTTACTTTATCACGTTTTTATAAAGTCATAAAATTTATAATTTTGGTAAAAATTTCATTTTTAACAATACAAATAGAAATAATTTATACCAGAAAAGTTGAAAACAAACATTATAAACATATTTTGTGAGTAAAATATAGATAATGAATTTAATTTCAACTAATTCATATAGAAAAATTTATAAATGTATGTTTAAAATGTTAAATATAATGATAAAAATCATTCATATAAAATATAAACATACATTTTATCATTAGAAGTCAAAATGAAAAAAATAATAAAATAGATAATATTATTGATTTGTTACATTAAAAAGACATAATTATATAATTATAATTTCTATTATCATATCCACAAATGATATCCCCTTCTGATATAAATATATGATATATCATTATATTAGTAGAAGGTGGTGATTCTTCTACCGTTTAAAACATTGAAATTTCCATGAGCCTAAATTTCTTCCTCATATGATTTGTCTCATAGAATTATGGGTAATTATTTTCCTTGGGTTGATTCAGAGAATAGCCTATAAAATCATCAATGTTTACATTTTTGGTTTAATAATACTCATAAGGTATATATCCTCTACAAGATGTTATATCTTTCCATTTGTTCATAAATTTAATAATATGGTTAATTTTATACCAACTAATTTAACATCTATTTTAAAATAATAAAATGATATTTTAAATATTATTGTTTCATTTTATTAACCATTGGTTGATTGGAATGTTTATTAAAAGAATTAAATAGAAAAATTATTGTTTAATTCATTCCTTGGATGTTGGTTTTTGCTTCCATCAATTATATTTTTGGATTCCTATATACATTATTGAATTGAGGTTCTTGGTTTTATTTTCGAATAGAATATTATTATTTATATTTCTTAGTGTTTTTATTAGTGAATCAGAACAAAATTTTATATTTCATGTCATATGATTGAAAAAAAATCATTCAGGTACTGGTACACATGATTTAATTTGATTTAAAAAGTTCATTCAATAAAACCACTTATATGTGATAATTTCCCACTCATATAATTAATTTATATTATACAACAACGATATAGGTTGGATTAAAAATTTACAAAATGACCATCATACCACAAATGATTAATTTTTTTTACTAATAATAATTTAATGAAGAATTTACCTTTTATACCAAAATATAAATAAGCTCAATTTTAGATTATTTCATATCATACATTGGTTAATTTAATCAATTTTGGTGGGTTATTTTGAAATAATAGAGACATTGAAGGTATTATAAAAATGTAAAAAAACCTTCATATATTTATTTTCTTCCAAACATATTAAATGTGATTAACATAGGAAATATTATTGTTCCTACAAGTTTAAAAATGTATGTGGTAGAATGTGGATAATAATTTAAACATTATTATCGAAACATGTATATGAAATAATAGTTGTGTGTAGGTACCCCAGCTACTCATATATATATATATATACCAGCTGTGTGTTTTCTATATGTAATTGATATTTGTGGCATCATGCATAATGTACGTTATCATATTTAATATGATTATAGGTATTTCTTACCCTCACCAGTTCCTACCACCTCTAATATGAAATATTGATTTTTATAGTCTAGGATGAAACATGAAAAAAAAATTCTTATGATTTTAGAAATTATTTTTATTATGGTTTATTTATGTTGAATTTGGATAGTTATCCACTGATTTATATTATTATAAAAAAATTCATATATTAGATTCAAAGAGTGGATTTAAGATTTTTTATATGATTCTTAATAATTTTTTAGATTATATTTGAAATTATTTGTTTGATAATGTTATCATTACATTTATTAAAAACAATTCTCTATACTTACTTTATTTCATGATAATTTTATATTGTTACTAAAAACCATTGGTTTTATAATAGGTTGGTATGGTTTGGGTGTGTCCACCATGAGGGTATGATATACTTAAACTCTACACATATATTTCTATGATGAATGTATATCCTTTTTATACATGAATGGGAATTGAATTATATAATTTAATTTCATTAGATGTGCAGTAAGAATCCATCGATGTATTTTTTGGAATTCATTTGAGGGATTGTGTGGGAAAACATAGGGAAATCCACTTATTGATAATGTGTGTTCTCCAATCATAGTATCTATGATTATATTTTCATTAATTTTTTTTTTCTATACCTATGGATTATTCTGTATGTTCTTGTAATATTTGTGGTGGATGTTTATATGTATATTATATTGAGTACTCACATGGTATTTTTAAATATTTCGAAGGCTATATTTTTTATTTTATAATTATAAAATGTTCCAAAAATAATATAGGTTTCTTATAATGGAGGATAAGTGGAACATTAGTTTTGTTTTTTATCCATTATAAGCTAAGGTATTAATGAAATTTTATCTACTTTTCTGCATAATTAATTTTTATATTAAACAGTGAAACTACATTCTAGTATTTTATATATGCAGCATTATAATTTATTCCAACAGTTGGAAATTATGATGTACACTTATGGGGTTTTGAAGACTCCGTTTAGGTGTATACTATGTATCTAGATTTAGGATATTAAAAAATCAATGGGTCTCTATAAGATACTTGATACTACAATGTATCCCAGAGAAAGGACTATTGCATGTATGGATGTAACCCCTAAATAATCATAAAAACATAATTATATAAGAACCACGGGTTACTGTGGGTAATTAGATTTTGATATTGACTTACACTATGATTTAGTATTGCTTATTCATGTCTCATTAATCATGAAGAAGAATTAAATAGTAATAAAAATTGGGGTACTATGAGATAATGTGTTTTTTCCTTGGGTTATATTATTTAATGTGGGAAATAACTATTGATTTATATCAATTATAAAACTATTAATTAAAAAGTTTTTTATATTAAGATATTTACAATATTTTTTTTATTGTTAGTAATAAAAATTATTTAATTAAATTAAAAAATATAAGTTATTATTATTAGTTAAACTTTTATGCTTTGATATGAAATATAGATTTATCTATTTTTAATTGGTGTTTTAATGCCTAAAATGATTTAATAAATAAAATTATTGAAGAGGGTATTCAGTTATAACATGAATTAGTATATTATTCTTAATTTGTTATACTATTATATTTTCTTGTAATATTTAATGGTTTTTCCATTTGAACTCCAGTAATATTTTTTTTAAATAGAGCTAAATATAATAATTTACCCCTCATATTAGTTATTAACCCTCTATTATTAGATATATTGACTTAGTTATATCATGTTACATGGTAGGTTATTCCATGTTGAGGATTCTCAATTACATATTTTATATGGGACTATTAATTTAATTATCCAACAACCTTCTATGGTGATATATATCCTAACAAGGCAAAAATAGTGGTGTAAAAATTTTGGTACATATTTGAAGGTTTTGATAACCTAGAGTTATAAAATTATTATATATCAAACATTATTATTAAATTAACTCGTAACCACTAGTGTATTACACAAGTTCATGAAATAAAGGATCAAAAACTCATGTTTAATTAATTATAAGAAAATATTTATTAAAATTCATATCCAGATACACTTTTTCTGGTTAAATATTACTATTTTATGGTTCTTAAGTAAAATACTATCTAAAATTAATATGACTTTAGATTAATTAACCATATTTATTATTCACTTATTTAAGTTGGGATGATGAAGAAGAAACATTTCAGTTTGATATGGTTCAACTAGAATAGTTCAATTTTTTTGTAATGTTTAAATCCTTATATATAGTTATTTAATGTAATGTTCAATATGAGATGGAAAGTTTCCTAGATTGAAAGGGGAAATGGGATGTACTATATTAGGTTTATAGATAGCTGATGGTTCTTCTAGTCAAAGTAAGAGATGTTGGGAATGCTCTAGATTTGGAGGATCTTACTAGGGTCCTCTGCAGGTAGGTACTCTTTCTAAATCTATTACTGGAAGTAATAATATATTAAATTACAAATAATAATTTCTATAGATTATAAATCCAAATCTTTTATATTAGGATAAAAAATCCATGATTGTCTCAAATTTAGAAATATTCAATGGTTTTACTAAAGGAATACCTAATAGAGTGTTTGTTAGTGACTGTAGTAGACCAAATATTATCATAAACGAATTATATGTACCAGTTTACCACCTATTGGAATGATAATTCAAGGAGAAAAACATGATGTATAAGATTATTAATTGACTTATCTGTTTTTTGGATTGGAATAATCACTATAGTGATGGTCTAAGGGAGTAGGATTAATATTTATAGAAAATAGATTATTATATAATATTTGATATAGGGATTATATATTAATAGTTAATATTTCAATATAATTTAAAATTTTCTATACATTATTTGATATAGGTGCCTCACATTCTACTTTATTTTTTCATCTGGTGTTTATATAATTTTACATTGGATATGAAATAGAAACTAATATATATTGACACACTGAATGGTAAGAGGATCAAAAGTTTTCTGGGATAGTTATTTTATATTGTAATTATGGGATAATACATATACTTTTGGAAATTATACTTCAGGTATCTAGTTTATTTTGATGTTATTTTCTGTTTCATATAACTATGTTCCATGAATTTAATGAGAGTGACCAAAGGAGGGATTCATTTAATTCTCTATTTGATAATCATTATATGATTATCAAGGAATGAGAATTCCATGTTTTTTAATGAAAACAATGTCCAGAGAAAGTAGGATCACCTCCAATAATTATTGATATAAACGTTACCATTGTTATAAATGTAATAAAATAAAAAGTTATATCTAAATTTTTTAACTTTTTTACATGATATTTCCATATTTATTTTTATAGGAAATATACTAAATCAGAAGATAATTTATGATAATTTTAATTAAATGAATTGATATAATTTATATTCATCATTATAATATAGCTCTATATAATTTAGTATAGTAAAATATTTATCTAAATCTGTATGATGAAAATTGTTTTATTAGTGTGATCGCTTCTTAGGGGCCCTAATATTTTTCATCCAGGAAGCCTATTTATGCTTGTGGTTTTTTGGGGAATATTAATAATTAAAAAAATTAAATTTCATAAATATATATCTTTTACCTATAATTAGTGATTTATTTTAACATTTAATTGGAATAGAGTTGTTTTAAATGATTAATTTCAATTATAGTATCTTCAATTATAGGTGATATTGGAGGGTTTTCTTGAAATTGAATCTATGATATGTATATACAATACGAGTATTTTGGCATTCTTTTAATGATGAAAAAATACCCTGTAGTATTTATGGATTAAATTACAAAGTTTTTTTTTCCATTACCATGATTCAATTAAACTATTTTTATTGATGATATCATAGTGTATTCTAGGTTTCATGCTGAATATGGAAAATATCATCAGAATTTTATAGTGACTCTGTTAGAATATCTGTTATAACATAAACACTCTAAATTAAAAATGTATATTTTATAAGATAAAATTCTATAAAAATTGTTTGTCAAAATAACTATTTTAGTTTATATTTATAAGTTATAGGTAATTATAATAATGTTTTTTTGTAAATGTTTTAAAAATATAGTGTTTTCATGGAATAATATGATTTTACTATCCTTTTAGTCATATTATTCTAGTATTTTATCTCTAATATCCTCTCGGATGATTTATGGAGTTTTTTTCAAATTATCAAACCTATGTGAAAAATATTTTTAGGATCTAAAGAGAAAATTAACTATAATATAATTATTAATCATACCACTATAAATTGAATCTGGTGTGGTTTATTATGATTCCTATATTTTAATACATGGATATGTTCTTACTCAAGATCATTTATTAGCTTCCTATGGTTCATGTAAACTTTATCAATTTGAAATTAAATACCCAACACATGGTTATAAGTAGGGTAACTTGTTTATTTGTTAAATTTTTGGAGTAAATTACTTTTTATAGAATGATTTAATGAATACACCCATCATAACCAACTTAACTATACTTTATAAAAATATATCTAAACAAGAGAAATTGTTAGTGAAATATAACCATTAATTTTACTATGACATCTAACATGAACATAGAATGTTAAAAATTTATAAATATATCGATATAAGTAATAACACTTCTCAAACTTTTAAAAAGATAAATGAATAATATATGATAATACTGTTATTTGAAGAAATAAATCTTTATGTGATATTCTATGTAGAGTGTGTACCACAATTAAGCGGTGGGGTGTTAATTTGTTATTGAAAATATATAAATAAACCTAGAAAATGATTCATGGTCCTTGGTTATTTTGTTTCATTTTAAATTATAATGATTTTATGATTGGAGAAAGAGAGAGAGAGAAATAGAAGAAATCATGATAGAAGCAAGAAATACATTGTTCACTAACTATTGATATCATGTGGATAATCCCCTATGTGAAATGGTTTATATATTGCTACCCATGTTTTTATATTTTAGAAAAGTGGAAAATAAAAATACATAGGAGGTAGAACAGAAATCCATGTTTTAGACATAATGAAAATTATTGAAAATAAGAAAAACATTCTTCGCTTATTTTACATAAATTTCCACTAAAATTTGGATTGTGTGTTTTCATTTGTTATTCTCCTCAAATAATGACTAAAAACCAATATAATTCACATGGAAATGTGTGGAGAAATACCATCAAAATTTCATAAATAATGTTTTGAGGAGAAAATAAGTTATTTAATTATATAACTCTTCTATGGCATAGTTCTCCTCGTAATACTCATTTGGGATGTTATCCATATATTATTTGTTTGGATTTATATCATTTATCCATTATCTAAATCCATTTGAAATATATAAAAATATATTTAATTCAAAATTCAATTTGGAATGTATTTTTTCTTTCTTACATCCCACTATTTGTCTTCTACTACTTGTGCTCACCTTTTCATCATCATTTTCAATTATGATTTCTATTGAAACAACAGTACTTTAAATATATTTCACTCTAGGAAGGATGACACTACTATTTTTCTCTTATATAGTAAGATCAATCATACAAATTTTGAGAATATTTCCCTCGAGTGACATATCAACTCATCACTAAAGTTCCTCAAGAGGATTCAATATTCCATTTCAACATCACTATGGTCATTTTCAAAATAATGTATATCACGTGAAGTGGATATTTTTGTCCCACCCTCATTATACCCCCATAATTCCAAGAGATATTTATCCCTAACATGCATATGATTCATTAAGTCTTTCTGTGTTGTTTTTTTCATCAATACACCTTGTTTTTTTTGTGATGTATAGATTTCCATTTTATTGTATCTCAAAAAAAATCCATTCCATGAACTACAGTGAAATTATACATCCTATATGTACTTATTTTAGATAATAAATTCATAGAAAAACTTCCATAAATCATGAATAAATTAAATGAAGATTCTATTTAATATATGAATTTGATATTATGATAATAAAATACAAAACAATAGAACATAATGGATCTTTTGAGCGTATCCCAATAATTTTCATAAGATAAATTTATATTTAACCACATATCTGTTAATATCAACCAATTGATCCTTACTTTTCTATTCAATTCATGAAATAACATCAATTCATTATAATTAATATATTCATAAATATCTATGAATTCTTAAATATGCTTAGGGTATCATCAATACCCTTTGTATTTTTCAGGAATATATGAATTGATACATGAGCTATTAACTATGATTTTCCAACTGAATCATTGTATGTCACTCTTCATGGAAATTTATTATTTCAATTATACTCAATTTATCCATTGTAAATGTCATAGGAATATATAAATTTTAGTTTCTCTCCTTTTCTAAGAATTGAATCATTGATATTCTCTCCCATTATCATCAAATAAAAATGAATAAAATGTTGAAACAAAAAAACAAGGAAATATTTTTTTATATAATAAACTCTATATTATATCTCATATTCTAGAATTCATTTATTTAGTTAGGATTTATTAATATATTTTTGAATTTATTATTTATGAAAACATACTCTAATAAATGGTCACCACACATCACCTTCTATGTGATGAAGTGTGACTAGATTTCAACATATTTCAAAATTTAATGTTTCACATGATTAATTAACTTGTTAATAACACTTTAGTTAAAACACCCGATCACCAATGGATCCAAATCCTTGACCATCATGTATTTAATATATACATTTACATAAATAATTTGTGTTGTGATATTAATTTTTGAATCATACAGATCATTCCTTGATATTAAAAAGATAATTATTTTCTTCTTTATGTTCTAAGAATCAAACCTTCCTTGAATAAAGAAAGAACCTATAAAAGTATATTTTGGATTACCCGAATCTTATTCCCATTCCACATTATTATATCCATAAATTTGAATGTATTTGAATTTATTATAACTCAATACATAGACATGAGTTCTGTAGATATTATAAAATATCCTCTGCACTGCTATAATATATAGCTCTAAATAATTATATTATAATTATCCATATAGTGTAACTGAAGAAATAATGTATGGAATAGATATTATTAAACACATTAGGCTACTAATAATCCTTCAAAACATCATTTTTTCCACATTCCTTCCCCCATCACTGGAGGATAACATGGAATTTCAAACTATAATACTCATTATCTATTTCATTTACCCCATGATAATCATATTCAATAACTATATATAATTTTTCAAATGTGAGATGAAATTTGAGAAACATTTATTTTTTCTTAAAATCATTGAAAAATATCATCTCCATGTTCATTAAAATTGTGATTTTTCCTCATTTGGGTATAAAATTACTTATAAAAATCATCTTTATTCAAAAAAAATTACTTCTTCAAAACAAAAAATTATTGGGTTCATGTTTGTGTCAAATAATTTATAATATAGATTAGATAACTTCTTGATTATCCTAAATTATATTCTGCATAATATAATTTCCATCATTTAATATAAAACATTAGGTTAATAATCATACTTCAATTGTCACACATGAGAAGAAATTGTTTTAAGCATAAACCATTAATTTTACATAATTTAATCCTCTTCATAATGTTAAAAATTATGGAACTGTATATTCATGTATATTTATAAAACATTAAAATTTTATTGGGAAAAAAGCACTTGCATAATTTGGATAGTTTCATAAATTGTACCTATAGAAAAAATTTCATAAAAATAACAACTGTCAATTTTAAAGTTTCCCTTCAAACAAGATATGATTTATTCCATGATACTTATCTTGTATTATAATTCTTATTCATTAAAATACACTTCATCCTATTCATATTCATTTTTATCATATGTGTCACTAATTCCCAAGTGTAACACCTATGAATTTGATTTAGATATACTTCAATATATTCTATTTAATCCTTGTTTTGTTATGTTTCATGAAAATTCTTTCTTTTCACATGGGAACAGAATCTAGTGTGATTAGTATTCTTAACTTTTCACACTTCTGATAATGTAATCAATAATTTTTTTTTTCACATTTTTTCATTAAAATTGTATCTCCTAGCCTCATTTTTTGGCCTCCCAATTTCATGATTTTTTAGAATCATAATTAGCGATTCAAAAATAAAAATGTATATTTTATATAATCCCTTAGTGTCAATTCAATAATGATGAGAATTTTAAATTTTAATATTAATGAGTAATTATTTCAGGGTATAATTTTTATTTCCAAATATAAATACATCATATATAATGATAATATTTCTCAAATTATTTTTATAATAGCAGTAACTACTTTCATTAGGTATGTATCTAAAAATAATAACTTTACTATCCCTCTCTTGGAAATAACCAAATAAATTTTTTTTAATATTCACATTATATGATATTCTTAATACAATTAGTATTCTCAAGAATTTATTTTTACCAAACCATAAATAAAATGGTGTATCAATTTAATTTAGTTAATTAGGGAACTGGTCAATAATAAATAATTATATAGTAGTGTATTTTCAATAAAATAACTTAAATGTTACATCCTCTAACATCATGGTTCCTTATATGTCAAACAGTTTCTGATTATTCAAATCTAAAAATCTATTTTATGGGGGTGTGTATATATCACGATACACTTTTCCAATTCTATTATTCTAAAAAAATTAAATTCATCATTCTTATAGTCGGGTCTTTTATCAGAAACATTTTTTTTGTAACACATCCATATTGATTATAATAAAAATAAAAATATTTTTAAAACACTTCAGATCATGAAATAAATATAATTAATTTACATAAATTAGTCAATAAAATTATTGAAATAATCTCCCATATTGGTTTATATTAAACTCATTGGTCCACCTACATCTGAGTGCATGAATATAAGATGTTTCTTCTCAAAATTTCTATTATCTTGTCTTAGATGTTCAATATATTCTGTTTGTGACATAAACAAATGTATTTCTCTATCTTTGGTTCAGTTTTTGTTGATTCCAAATAACACCTTATTAGATTAACATATCTATAAATATTTTACTAAAATGATCAAGTCTCTGATAACAATACAAATTTTCCATAATTAGGATCATGGAACACAAGTCCATTGCATTTGTAATTTAAAATTGATTGTTTTTAGTTCACTTATAATTTTTCAAAATTATTCTATAAATTATCCTCTAAATAGAACATCAATTTTTCTAAAAAATCACATTATTCCCATTATGTTATATTTGATAGACACTCATGATATTTTTTCCCAGTCTAAAAGTAAGAAGAAAATAGTTAGATTCATTTTTACCAATCCTTGTATGGTGAACACTATTCACAATGAGTGATATGTTATTTTTAAAAATCACAGTTCTTCCTTAATAACTTGGAATATCATCTCATGGTTTTTTATCTTGATATTTTTAATAATAATCCATTATCATGTATCCATGATATTTTTCATTTTCCATCATTGTATATGACCTCATGAACCATTTAATTATTTATCTTATACCACTAATTTATATATTTAGAATTATTTTTTCTCTATAAATCCCCTATTAGTATGATAAGTCAATTTTTGGTAGTTTATTCATTTTTATAACATCTTACATAGGGTTCAATAATATAATTTATGTAACTCTAAAATATTTCAATATCTTTTGGTTTTTTTATAATTCCACTGGGTCCATTAATATGAATCACCCTTAAATCATAGCCCATATTTGATGGGGAAGGTGACCAATTATACAATCACAAATTTTAAATATTTTTATATAATTAGTGTCACTAACAACTTCATTAAAATTGAATTATACTTATATGATATATTTTTTTTCTCAACACATTATTGTTTATATGTAATCAAATATAGAATCTTTTTTAATGCTTATTTAGTGGATATTTTTAATTTAACATCGAATTTCACTTAGGTTTAGTCTCAATATTCATATAATCCTAAAAAAATATCCATAATAAAATTATCTATATTCATTTTTTTTATAAAAGTATGTTTTCACCATATTGGGTGATGCAATTACATTCGTCTTCACTTAGTAGTCAAAAAACCATTCATATTTTACATTCACATGTTAAGAATAAATGATCATAGTATATTAGAAAAATAACTAAGTATATCAATACCTTTATAAACATTTATCCTTACTTCCAAACATTCACTAACCACATTAATAAAATTTTATTGAACATAATGATTGTGCCTTAAAGAATATTTGACATCGATGAATATCACCTCTATACCTTTTACATATTACTTATATATAATGAAATTTATTATGGTAATCTTATGAATATTATCTATAGAATAAAGAATAACATTGTGATCCACCATTTTTCATTTTATATTTGATTGAATCTTAGAAATACATTTATATTTAAACACAGCAGGAGATATCTTAATTGAATCATTCTGAGGATTCAATAATATCTTCACTCCCATGAATTTTTTTAAGAATGAAATCTTAGAGATCTATTTATAATTATAAATCATTTATTTTTTCTTAATAACTAAATTATTCTTGTTTAATAATATATTTTTCTTATTAATAATAGGGATCATTGGGATGATTTCATTTATCCATAAATTTCATTTTTTGTTCATATTTCAATTCATCTAGGTATCACTACATTTTCCTCATTACAATATGTGTCAATACTCCATTATAATAAATTCTTCTTCTTCAATGTATTGACCTTTCCTTTTTCTTTCAATAACATTATCCCATTGTGTTTTCTAAACACATAGGTTTTCAATTATGAAAATTATGAATGTTTATCCAACTTATCTTATTATTGTTGAATCTTAGGGGAATCCCCTTAAATAACTATTTTTTTATAATTAAAAAATATAAATGTGTGTTTTCAATTATTTATTCCTTAATAAAAATTTCTAACATTATATAGAAAAATTTATAAACTCACGAAAGTCTATGGAATCTTGTTTGGAATCAATTTCCTCATCAAGAGTATTATTTGTGTCAATGAAATTTGGTTCTTTTTATGAAGTCAAAATCTCATATTCCCCTATTATACATAAGGAATTACCACTCTTAATATCATAAAAAACAAAAAAAATAGTGTTTTTTGATTTACCAATGATGCATTTCGTGATCCTCAAGAACTAAAATCATCAAACTAAATTTATCATGGACGATTCTCATTTTCATCTTCTTAATGTCAGAATCATCTATAAATTATCCTATCCATTCAGTAGAGCTTATAATTGTGTTCACCCAAATGAACTAATCATCTATATTTTTATATTTTTTAATTCATATTTCCTCAAAATAATCTCATCAATATTATTCTCAATTCTCTATTAGTTTTTGTATCCACTATGGATGTCATGGAGGCCCCGATGACTACTTTAGCCGATCGGGAGAGAGCTGATCGAGAGGAAGAGGGAGTCATGTGGAAAAAGACTCTTCGGGCCTTCCAGCGACAGGCCCTCGAGAAATATGAGGGCAGCACCTCCGATATGAAGACGGAAGGCTGGCTAGAGGAGCTAGTTATAGCCTTCGGCCTGATTCGGGCCCCGATCGAGTACTGGGTTCCTCTGGCTGTTAGCCAGATGTGAGGAGCGGCACGTCAATGGTGGATGCTTTACCTGGGGAATAGGAAAGAGTCTGAGGTTGCTTGGGCAGATTTCGAGAAGGAGTTCCGGGCGGAGTTCCTCTCCTCGACAATGAAGGCGGAGAAGAGGCAGGAGCTACTCTCCCTCCAGCAGGGGAGTATGTCCATGAGGGAACTTGGAATCAAGTTCAAGGACCTCCTACGTTTTTCTCCGGACCTCTTTCCCGATGAGGAGTCTCGGGCAAGACGTTTGGAGGAGGCGCTCCGACCCTCCCTCCAGTATGTTGTTACCCCCTTTACCCTTCCGACATACTTAGAGGTCCAGAAGAAGGCCGAAGTGGTGGAAAGGATGCATGCTATGGGCAGAGTGTCATGAGAAGGGATCCAGCTGGGACCATCGAAGGGGAAGGCTGTCAGCACCAGGCCTCCAGCATCGGGACCCTCCAGGTTCCGACCCACAGGATGTAGACCGCAGCAGTTTCAGTTTCGATCCCCTGGCCCACGTTCTTTTCCTTCAGGCTCGGGACCATGGTGCTTCATCTGCGGGAGCCCTGGACATCTTCGGAGTCAGTGCCCCGATCGGGTGCAGTACAACAGTGGCAGTCATCCCCAGCATCCGCCGCAGCAGCAGTTTCCAGCCAGAACCTTCCAGCAGCAGCAGCAGGGGCAGCGAGCTCCCGCTCCTCCGCAGGCAGACATAGGAGGAGGAGGCCGACCTCAGGGCGCTCCCTAGGGACCTCGACCAGGGCGTGCTCGGGGAGGTGGCCGACAGCCGAGGGGCAGGGGAGCTGGGCGTGGACAGTTACACGCCGTAGAGGCAACGGTTCCAAAAGGGCCAGAGGTTTTTCGAGGTACGATCAATGTGTTTAGCACTCTTGCTTATTCTTTGTTCGATACCGGAGCTTCGCACTCCTTTGTTGCACCCAGTCTAGCCCTTGCCTTGGGTCTAGATGCCGAGAGACTTCCAGTGCCCCTGGTGTTGAGCACACCAGTTGGAGGTCAGACCGACTTGTTGTTCATTTGTTGGGGATGTATACTGATGTTAGGGCCACATCAGCCGGTTAGGGATCTCCTTCTGCTACAGATTCAGCCGTACGATGTCATCCTAGGCATCGACTGTCTATTTTCTGTATGCGTCGTCATTGACTGTTTCCGAAGGAGGGTGGTGTTCTCAGGTTTGGACAGCCAGCATGTTACCTTCACCGGCGAGCGGAGCAGTCCGGAGGGAAACAGGAGGGAGGAACCTCTCCTCTCCTTGTTGACCGATCTGACAGTGGAATCAGAAGATGCTGAGATGGTGGAAGTGCCAGAGATCATCTGCGAGTTTATGGACATATTTCCTGAGGAGGTGACGACTCTACCCCCTCGACGAGATATCGAGTTCGGGATAGACCTACAACCCGACGCTCATCCGATCTCGATGGCTCCTTATCGGATGTCACCTTCGGAGCTACGAGAGTTGCGAATACAGATTGACGATCTGATGAAGAGGGGTTATATCCATCCGATTGTGTCACCATGGGGCGCTCCAGTCTTGTTCGCAAGGAAGGCGGATGGTGGCCTCAGGTTGTGCATCGACTACAGGAGGCTGAATCAGGTAACGATCAAGAATCGCTACCCTCTTCCGAGGATAGATGATCTTTTTGACCAACTGAAGGGGGAAGGATGGTTCTCGAAGATCGACCTGCGGTCCGGATACCACCAGTTGAGGGTGAAGGATAGCGACGTCCCGAAGACGGCGTTCAGGTGCACGTATGGGCACTTCGAGTTCGTGGTCATGCCCTTTGGTGTTACGAACGCCCCATCCGTGTTCATGGGGCTTATGAACTCCATCATCTGGGAGTACCTGGATCGGTTTGTGGTGGTATTCATCGACGATATCCTGATCTATTAAAGGTCAGAAGAGGACCATGCAGAGCACCTGAGGACAGTTTTGGAAGTCCTCCGACAGCACCAGCTCTATGGGAAGTTGTCAAAGTGCAAGTTCTGGACACGAGAAGTGCACTTCCTCGGGCATGTAGTGTCTGAGCAGGGGGTAGCAGTCGACCCATCAAAGGTTGAGGCAGTTGTTTCTTGGGCAGCACCCAAGAATGTGGCGGAAGTCCGGAGTTTCCTCAGACTGGCAGGTTACTACCGGAGATTCGTATCCAACTTTTCCCGAGTAGAATCCCCTTTGACGGCTTTGACAAAGAAAGACCAGGTTTTCGTGTGGAGCGAGCAGTGTGATTCATCCTTCAGCTACCTAAAAGAAAAGATGGTTAGTGCCCCAGTGTTGAGATTACCAGAAGAAGGGATGGCCTATGAGGTATTTTGTGATGCTTCAGGACAGGGCCAGGGATGCGTGTTGATGTAGCAACAAGGGGTGATCTCTTACGGTCCAGGAAGCTACGCCCCCATGAGCGTAACTATGCCACCCATGACCTGGATCTTGCAACGGTCATTTTTGCGCTAAAGTTATGGCGGCACTACCTCATCGTGGAATGCTTTGTGGTCTTCAAAGATCACAAAAGCTTAAAGTATATCTTCTCCCAGTGGGACTTGAACTTGCGACAACGGAGATGGGTGGAGTTCCTCCAGGACTACGACTTTGAAATATCTTATACTGAGGGAAAGGGAAATGTTGTGGCCGATGCCTTGAGCAGGAGGACGCAGAAGGATGCGGTCCGAGAGTCGGAAAATGCCTGGAAGGCAATGGAGGAGTTGGCTGCCTTACACCTATATGCAAAGATGGATAATGGCAGAGGCTGCCTATATCAGATGATAGTGCAGTCATCTCTGTTTCGACAAGTGGAGAAGTCTCAGTGGGGAGACCCCGAGTGCGAAGTGATGTGTGATCGGGTTGATCAGGGCGATGCTCCAAGAGAATGGACAGAGGATGGTCAGCACCAGATGCTTTTCCAGAAAAGGTTGTTTGTTCCAACAGTGATGCGTGGCAAGGTTCTCAGTGAGTTCCACAACTCACCCCTGGCGGTGCACCCAGGAGTTACCAAGATGTACCAGGGGCTGAAGAGGCAGTTCTGGTGGCCCGGAGTTAAGCGAGCGGTGGCAAAATTTGTAACTAAATGCTTAGTATGTCAGCAAGTGAAGGCTGAACACCGGGTTCCAGGTGGCCTACTGCAGCCTTTAGCTGTTCCCGAGTGGAAGTGGGACGACATCTCGATGGATTTCATCACGGGACTACCCAAGGTCCAAGGAGGGTGCGACGCCATCTGGGTGGTGGTAGACAGGTTGACGAAATCGGCTCAATTTCTGGCAATCAGGGAGTCAAGTACTGTGGATGCTTTGGCACAAAATTACGTGAATGAGGTGGTGTGGTTTCATGGGGTTCCGAGGTCTATAGTCTCGGATAGGGATGCACGGTTCACCTCGCGAATCTGGAGAGGATTTCAGTATGCGTTTGGCACCCAGTTACCCCTTAGCACTGCTTTCCTTCCCCAGACAGATGGACAAACGGAGCGCACCATCCAGACCTTGGAGGATATGCTACGGGCATGTGTTCTGGACTCAGGAGAGTCATGGGTGCGATACTTGCCTCTAGTAAAGTTTTCTTACAATAATAGCTACCACTCTACCATCGGTATGGCCCCATTTGAAGCTTTGTACGGGAGGCCATGCCGTTCACCTGTGTGTTGGACCGAAGTAGGAGATGCAGGCATCCTTGGCCCGGAGGTGGTTCAGAACACGACAGAGAAGATTCAGCTCATACGAGAAAGGATGATGGCGGCCCAGGACCGACAGAAGTCGTATGCTGATACCAGGAGAAGGCCCTTGGTGTTTGAGGTTGGGGACCACGTGTTCTTGAAGGTCTTCCCACGGCGTGGGCAACGGAGGTTCGGCAAGGGGGGTAAGCTTTCCCCAGATTCGTCGGACCCTTCTAAGTGTTGCGGCGGGTCGGCGAAGTGTCTTATCAGCTAGCGTTACCTCCGCCGCTGCTAAGGATACATGATGTCTTTCATGTATCCCAGCTCCATCGTTATCTGCACGATGATTCACACGTCCTTGATTGGGGTGAACTGGACATCGAGGACGACGTAACCTTTGTGGAAAAACCAGTGATGATCGAGGATCGCAAGGAGAAGGTGCTTCGTGGGCGATCCATTCCCTTGGTTCGTGTGGTGTGGAGACATGGAGGGCTCGAAGAGAGTACGTGGGAGAGGGAAGCACAGATGCGTGCCCAATACCCCGGGTTGTTTTGAGCTTTGTTCCTTTTGTACCTGTTTTGGTAGAACGTTTGAATTTTGTCTATGAAATGTACTAGTTTATTTTCTCTGTTGGGTGTGAAAAGCCCCGGCTAAAGGGAAGAGGGAACCCGGCCCCTAATCAAGGTGCATTAAGGTGGATGCGATTAAACCCGTGCGGGCGAGTCAGTGCCGCCCAAAGCGGATAATATCTTGACCTGGGGGAGGGGAACTCCCCAAACCTACATGACCGTGCGGTTTGGCGTGGTATGTAGCTTGGTTCTTGATAGGGGAGTTTTTTTAGTTAGTAGGGGTTCACTCCTAAGAGGTATCTTTCGAAGATGGTTGTTTGGACCCTCTCTTTCCTTCTGGTTTGTTGTGATTCTCGAGGATGAGAATCGTTTAAGATGTATCTAATGTGATGACCCAGACTCCCCTTGGTCCCTTCCTTTGCAAAAATCCGGATCCTTAAGGGGTGGCGATCGGTGCGACCGATCGGTGAGACCGATCGGTGTGACCGATCGGCGGAACCGGCCGACGTCACACGGCCTTGCGTAGTTGTTCCAGTAACACTCCTTTTCCGCAAATAGGGTTTTAAACCCTATTCTGCCTCTTTTAAAAAAATGTCTTAAAGACCCGAAACGTGCACAAAAGCTTTAATTAAATACTAAATCAACTCATGAGTCGGTTTAAACCACCCTGGACCTTTAATGATGAGTCAAGCCACGTGGTCAACCCACGACTTCCACGTCTTACGTGGTTCAGCGTTTTTATTTCAACCGTCCTCGGCTCTTATAAATTAAGGGTTAGGCCGTGGTTTCTCCCTTCCTCGATCGTGGCTCTTCTGGTGCATCGGGCGCGCCGCGTCGTTATCTGTGAAGTTCCGCCTCCCCCCCCCTGACCTAAGCGTTGGTCGTCTATCAGCATGTAGGGAATTTCTCTCGTCTCTCACTTTTGTGTATCATGCGGGGTGGGAATTATTTTTGTTCCTATGGAATTGGTTGAACCGATCCTTAATGAAGATAATAAACGAAGTTCTAAATAAAGAAGGGGAAGGGGTTGTGATCGTTGTTTATGCTTTATCTTGTGATTATCCTTTTTAGTTGTGCTGGTTTATGTTTTTATAAAAAATTGAGGTCGTTGGTGGTCATTGTATGTGCACAGATAAATCCCCTCGTGATGTTTTAAATTGGCTGTTGAAATTGTAAACTCCTGCTGTGAAATTGGTTAATCACGTATACCTGGCTGAATAAGTTGGAAGCACCAGGATAAACCCTACTATGTTAACTCTAGGTTGGAACACACAGGTTCGAAATCATGGAGTGTTTTAAGTCTTTTAAATCTGAAATTACCCGGTGGTTGTGTGAATTTGGGGATGGGATTCCCTGTTTGTATGGTTTCAGTGGTTGTGAGTTTGATACCGGGTGGGTACTCGTTTATATCACAAATTTGGGAGAGATCCTCTGTTGATAGAACAGGGTGTGAGTGTTTTGGTTGATCCTTGATTTTGATGCTTTCCTTGGTTATGCTTATGGTAGTTGCCCAGTAGTGCTTAAAATTAATTGAACATTTTGACTGAACGTGAAACAAGAAAGGGACAAATGGTTTTTGTGGGCGAGGGTCGTGAACTGTGACTCGGACCCAGTGGTGTTGTGTTCTGTAGGTTGGCTAGGAAAACCTAAGCTTTAGGTGAGTGTTTGTTACCTATATCTATACTTGTAGCTTTGTGTTTCTTATTCGCGCCCCACCCAAGTTGAGCACTCAGTGCCGAACACCCCCATTTATGGGGGAAGGGTGTTTTTTCAAACACTATTCTTAGTGGCTGGTTATTAGCTCCTTTTTGCTCCCTTTCCCGGATAGCCCAAGTATCCTCGGGCAGGCTATGATGGCCTGAGGTCCATTATTAGCCCAAGAACCTTCGGGCAGGGTAGTACTGTGGTTGTCCAAGTGTGTGTGGCAGGTGGTTTCTGAAGTGTATTCGGGATGAGGCCCAGGTGTCTCGGGCGTGATAGTTGATCTTCTGGCCCAGGTGTCTTCGGGCGAGGTTACGTGAGACAGGTGAGGCCCAGGTGTGTGCGGGCGGGATTTCAGCAGTGGGACTGCGTGCAGTTGCGGCCCAGGTGTGTGCGGGCGGGATTTCGGCAGTGGGACTGCGTGTGGTTGTGGCCCAGGTGTGTGCGGGCGGGTGTGGCAGTGGGACTGCGGTGAGAATGGCGGGATTGGTCCGATGCGTAGGATGTCTCAATAACCAGTGGGAAAGTGGCGCGAGGTACCCAAACATCGATGTGCTCTGATTATATATATTACTTTACATACGTTATTTGGGGAGCGTGCCTTGGTGAGGCCTGGGGCGGTTAGTTTATCTTGAATAGGCGTTTGGTTTGCTCCTTTCTCACGGGACTTTAGCACGTTCCCCCACTTGTGCACGAGAGTCTTGGTTTTCCCTACTGAGTGTACTTGTATGCTCACCCTATGTTTACTTTCAGGTTTCCAGGAGGACTACCAGGGCTTTGCGGGACCCTACTAGTCGGACAGTTAGAGTTGTTTTTGTTGTCGTACCTTTGTTTTCTTTTGGTATTGTACTTTGAGTTTTTTTTGTACTTGCACCTTGTTGTAAACTGTTTAAACATGCATGGGGGCTTTGTTTGGGTTTATTTATATACACTTGTTTCTTTTCCTTTTTGGGTGGTTGACTTGTCCTATTTCTAGATCCTAAATAATAAAAAGGGTAATGCCTCCAATATTTGTAAAAACTCATACCCTTGGTGCTAGTCACCACCCCGGGGCCTACTGGAGGCGGGACTCGGGGGGTCATTATCTCTCCTATAACTTAAAGAAGGAAGGGCATGGAAATCTGCTGACCCTTCCCTCCTTTTGGTGAAGGCGGGTCGTGACAATTATATCATCTGAAAAAATAAAAATCATTAAATAATTATCTATTTTATAAATTAATTATACATTTAAATCCATCAATGAAATATAGTTATCAAAGATGAACAGTGTTATAACTATAGAGACATTATGTCATACATACACTTGAGTAATGTTTCCATTTTTAAAAATTCATAAATAAAGATTTTAGGTATTATTTTATATTTAAATATTGTAAAAATTATCATATAGATCATATTAGTTTTTTTATTATAATTATATATATCATCTATGTGATTTTTGATGAAAAAAATTGCATTACTTCGTAGAGGTGGTAGTCCACATGTACAAACAAACACAATTATCATTTTTATTTTCATTGAAATGAAATAATTTAAATGATAATTTATCATTTAATATTGATAAATAATTATTTAATTTCATATATAAACATAAATTATATAATTATGAAAAGACTTGAGATATGGTTATAGAAATAAAGGAGTTACATCAATTTGTGGGGAGGTAGTCTTTCATACACACGAATGACGAAATATATTCCCATTTGATGGAAATGAAAATAGATATAGGTCATGAATCTGAAATAATAAAAAAGAAATATAAGGAGGTTATAAGATATATTATATTATAATAAATGATGAATTTTTTAGGGATGTGGAATGATAAAAAAATAGAAATACTTGATTAAAAATGATATCTCTTCTTCATTCAATATCCATTGATCAATACTTTAAGAACACAAATGGTAGTATTAATCCAAAAATAATACCTATATAATGTGGGGTCAGGCTCTAGGAATATATTTGGGTATTTATTGTCTGATCTAAGATGAGTTTTATATGTGTAGAAATGAAAATAATAGGTCCCCTTTTATAAGAAAGGGGAGTGACACTCTTTAATTTCTCAAAATTATAAATTAATATAATTTTTTTAATAAATAAATAATCCACAATTTTATATTTTAATAAAGTTAGAGGTTTAAATAACTTAATCCAATATAAATTATATAATTTTTCTTTGTATTTATACCATTATCGTCTAGTTTTAAACCTTATTTAACCCCCCTAAACTCTTATGACGACATAAGGACTTTTACACATAAATGGATAAAAAAGAAACAATAAAATGAAAAATGACACATAATTTTACTATGTTGTATATTTTCAACCATATCCCGGGCACTTATAATATTTTATGATTTTTAATTATATTATATCATTTAATAAAATATTATTTACTATAAAACATGCATTATTTCAATTTTGAAAAGTATTCATTTCACTGATGTTAATTATATCAAGAAGCACATATGAATTGATAAATATATTAACATATCCCTTAAAATACAATAAATTATAGGAAATAAATTTATCACTATAAATATCAAAAATTTTATTATTTAAAAACAATTAATACTATATATTTTATTTTTCCCATAATTAAATTATTAATGCATCAACATTATGCAAGAATTTAAGGTAATAATTTATTTGATAAAAATTATAATTAACTAAAAATGGTAAATATAAATCTATTAAATTTCAAAATGGTATTTATAGGATAACATATAATCATTATATCACTTAATTAAAAATATTACAAATATTAAGAACAATAACATGACATGTTTGAGGTTTCTTTAAATAAAATAAAAAATAATAATAATCTCATCCACGTGGTCCAAATAGGTAAACTTTTAGACCCTTGGATGATTATTATTGATATATAATAATTAAATAATATTTAAACATTTTTATGGTAATTTATAGTCCTTTGGAATTTATTTTTGACATTTAATTACAAGATTTAACCTTTACCGTGGCAATATATTTTTTATGTTTACTATTGATATTATATAGAATTTAATGTGACCTATTTACTAAACATAGAACCAATGATTTAAAATATGGAATAATTTTTTTTAAATTAAGAAAAAACATTACATAATTGAATTTACAAATAAATAGAAAATCTAAAAATAACATTTTTGCAGGAAAAAATTTCATTTTTAAATAAAAAATATTTTTATATGAAATTCAATGAGAAAATAAAATTAAAAAAATATAATTTTATTATGATAAATAATAATTAACTAGTAATAATTTAAAACTAATCCAAAGAATAATTTTTCTTTCTAAATAATTTAAAATAAAATACATTTTTCATTAAAAATCAGTATTTTTTACTATTCATTATAAAATCAATATCCTTAGAAAATTATTAAAAAAATCAATGTAAGGTAATTTATAAATGGTTTATTAAAAAGTGAAATTAATTTTTTGAATTAAATTTTATAAAATATATATAAATTATTTATAATAATCACACATATAAAATATTAAAAATCATTTTTGAAGAAAATATATTTTTTGAAGAATAAAATGACTTTACTAGAAATCATGTAATTATTTTAAATAAAATAATTAATAAATTATAAATATTTAGACATATTTTATATATTTAATAATCCATTTGATACTATTCAATCCCAAAAAAATTGTCTAGGTTATAATCGTTGCAATTAAATATTATTACTATAATCGATTAAGCATGGTGTTATGTATTTCACACATTGTATTTATTTCTTTTAAAATATCAGGATTTTACATTATCCTCTCTTTAGTAAATTGAAAACTTTTTAATTTGAACTTGGTCTTCTAAACTATGGGTTTAAATTGTCAAAATACCTTTGTTGAAATATCACATCATAAAAAGGATTAATAAATCTTCCGGTTGAAATGAGAGAAAAGGGAAGTAAAAAAGGAAATCTAGAGTAACAAGTACCTAGAATCTAAATAGGATAACATATGTGGGAATATAAATCAAGTATATAGAAAATAAAAACAACTCAAAAGTACTAATATATAGTGAATGAGAACATGGCCATGAGATTGTTAACCTCTACAAAATAGTGATACTATGATAGGTTAAAAGAGTATTGATTTGTTTGAATGAAAAATAAATGGATAAAAAAAATTAAATATCATTTTCCTAGAGTTGGAGAATTATTTTAACGTATATACTAAAATAGTAATGAAATATAATTATTGAAATATAGATTTTCAATCTTTAATCAATTTACACCACAAACACTTATTTTTATCTAAATAATGAGTAATAATTTTCCATGCATGATGAACTAGAAGAATTATCTACCAATTAGAAAATACTACAATGAAAAAATATTTTACTTGCCTTAATAAATTATCCAAAACCGACATTATTAGAAAACCTAAGGAAAATTCCCAAAAATAATAATCCTATATATGATGGAAAAGTTATTTAATCTCTAAAAATCATTTGGAATACCCAAAAATAAACAGATATTATTCAACAAATAATTATCCTTAAAATTCCTCAAAAATATTCTAAAATAATATTTAAACCCAAAAATCAAAAGAATTTGATCACCTAGTCTTCCAAGATAAATTAAACTTTTATCTCAAAGTCACTTCAATGACTCATAATGTCATGTACCAAAATTAAATATCCCTAATTAGATAATCCCTAAGATATGCTAATAAATTCTATATATAATATGAATCACCATAAATCCACATTAAAGTCATATATACATCATTCCTTATATAAAATAACATAGTGTTATTATTACCTGAATTTAATAATGTTCCACACAAATTATAGTGACTTTCTTCCAAAACTACATTAATCACTTAATCACAAAAACAATTGCAATAAAAAAAATTACCTATATGGTAAAAAAATATGTCAAAAAATTAACATATAATTTATACATCATTTATTTTTAAAAAAAATTAATTTTATATATATTAGGACATTACATATCATATTTGTATGTGATTCCCCCTTAACTCCCTTTAGTTGTGGTTTTAATCCCTATATCCCTGCCAGATATGATGAGTTGTCACACGATCTATCGAATAACCTTTTCTAACACTATATAATTCTTATAATTTTTCCAATTATATAATATAATACTCAAAATAATCATAAAATATTTAGTACTAATGAAATTTTATAACCTCGGAGGATTTCTCATGCCATTAATTTTTCTCCCCAAAAAAGTAACTCCTCATAATCATATGAAAATAAAAGATCTTATGATCCCTGATGGTTCTGCATGCCATTAAATTTACTTCCAAAAAAGAAAAGGTAATATATCTCAAATAATAATTCACATTAAACCTAATGGATACATATACCTAACCATAATAAAACATATCCTAAAAGTCATACATCAAATTTTCATTACATAATTACACAAAGGGATGTTTAATACATTGATCGTTTTATCAATATTTAAATTATAAACCCATGGTGGTATACCTAACACTTAATAAAACCTAATAATAAAGCATCCAAAATTCAATGTTGTCTAAACATTCCTATTAAACCAATTATAAGAACTCTTCCTTAAACATTACATATTATAGTTTTTATGAACTATATTTCACCTAATTAAAATTATAAGGATCATTTCAGTTTATAGTTTTATAGAATTATGACAAAATATTACATTTTAAATCCATTCATTACTGGTGGATACATATAAATAGCATCCATTTTTCTAAAAACCAATTTTTTTAAAATAAATCATGGTTTCTTTCCCTAAAAAATCATTATATTTTTTATCTTAACCCCATATTTATCCATAATCATCCATAAAGACTGTGAAAAAAATAAATAAAAATATGGGATGACTAAAAAACCTTAGTATTGGACAGAAAAGTATATGAAGCCTCTTATCCTAGTGGAAAACATGAAATACCATGAAAAGTATACCTTTATCAACATTTTCGTCGAGAGACTGAAATAAACAATTTATTTACGAAAATAAAACATAGTTTTTCACAATGGAAACATTAATAATCATAGATAGAAAATAAAAAAACCTTTTTTAAATCTTAAATCATAACATTAATAACTCATTTTAAACAATGTTCACATATAACTAGATCCTAGTTAAACTAATAAGAGAAAATATTTGGTAACTCCATCATTCATACCTCAAAATGCAAGGTTCATTACCAAATGAATTGGATATCTCTCTGGGAACACCTGAATATATTGTGGGCTCACCGTACATTGTGAGGGAGAATGAAATATATATGCTCTATTACACATATTAGCGAGGGATAATTATGCTCAACCCTTCATATAATCTATATCATGCTCACCCATTTCATAAATGATTCTCAAGTACCATATCGTGAAGAAATCAATTTATGATTGAAACATTCATTATAAATCCATTGAAGAAATCATTATAATCAATATGAAAATAACATTTACATATAAAAAATATCCATTTTATATTAATGAAAATTCAATTCCAAAATACCAAGGAAATGTTAAACAGTTTTTTTAATTTTAATAAATGACTAATAAAAAAAATCCTGATAAAAATTACATTTCCATTTCAAAAACACTTAAATATTTTTTTTGAAAAAAATCCGCACTTATAAAAGGAAAATAGTATATTTGAAAAAAAACATATAAAAGTTAATGTAATCATCAAAATTTTAAGGTGTTATGATAGTTGGAAAATTTTATTACTCTATATAATTTAAAAAACATTCTTTTTTAACTTTTTAAAATAAGAATGTTAAATAATATTTTTTTTTAAAGTCCATTACCATGAGACAGATTATTGAAATAAGATATTTATCATACTGAATAATACACAAAGGTTAATTATTTAATTTAATGAGAACATTTTTCATGTTTCTTTTTCCATTTATTTCATGTATTACCATGTTATAAAAACAAATTTATTATTTATGTTCACGGAGGACGCGCTGACCATATTCAGATTGTATGTCTAGATGCATTTAGTAAGTTGAATGTGGTTAAGGATATCAGTGCTAAATCATCTCTATAATAATATTTATGAAATAATTTTATCATTTTACATTAATTATACATTTAAATCCATCCATAAAATATGTTTATGAAAAATGGACTACATTGTAATCATGGAAATGGTAGGTCATACGTACGCATGAGTATCTTTTTCGTTTTTCAGAGATAATTGAAAAACGAGTGTTTGTATTATTTTATATTTACATTATGATCTTACTTACATATATATAATACTAATTCATTAAATATTATTAAATATATATCATCCATGTGATGTGGTGATATAAATGAATCACGTTGCTTCGTGGTGGTGGTAGTCCACATGTACGCACAAATGAAGTTAAAAATTTTCTATGCTAGTAAAGGTAAGAAAAGATATGAAATATTTCCTTTTAATAATGATTAATATTTTATAAATATAATATATAACATTAATTCCATAAATATAACCACGATTGATAAATTTTTAGGGAAAAAATTAAATCATTTTGCGAGGTGGTGGTCCAGTAAACAAATGAATAATGAATTATTTTCCCAAGTAATTGGAGTGGACATGAATATAAGTCATGAAAATGATGTAATACCATCTCATTATTTATTCTATATAGGATTTATTAATTTATAAGTGTTTATGAATGTTTAAGGGATGTTGAAGAATAAATAAAACAGAAATTCCTTTTTAAAAACAATGTCTATTCATCAAACAATCTTTATTTCATAACAACAT
Source organism: Viscum album (assembly GCA_963277665.1). Lineage (NCBI taxonomy): Eukaryota > Viridiplantae > Streptophyta > Magnoliopsida > Santalales > Viscaceae > Viscum > Viscum album. The sequence goes on along the minus strand of OY728130.1, from coordinate 2,012,839,095 downwards.
AAGACATATTATGGTATTTCTAATCCTAAAGTAAGACCTATAGAATGTAGGGAAGGATTTTTGTAAGAGATTTGGTCATTTGTTGTCCCAGAAAATTGTTCTAAAGTGTTGTGAAATGAAAATATGAGGATCCAATTGATAAGAGTGGGGAGGGGCCCTCATAGAATTTCTCAAAATAATAAATTAATATATATTAATTTTCATACCAAACAGCTCCAAACATATAAATTTCAAATATAAATTTATGATGGTACATAATACCTTTATATAATAAATATTAGATATATTTTGACTATATCTCTACCCTTATATTTTTTAACATTATTTAACCCCTTTAACTATTACCGTGACAACATGGAATTTTACGCTATGAGGATTAGTACAGTTATTATAAAATCAAAAAAGACCCATAAAAGGACCATTTTATATATTTTATACATATTATAAAAACCTGGATGATTTTATTTTTTAGGAATTTTATATCATTTAATGAAATATTATTTACTATAAAATGTCTATGATTTGAATTTTTAGAACTATACATTGCACAGAAATTAATAATATCAACATAACCCTTATAAATCAAGTGAAATATTTATTTATAACCCTAAAATTTCATGTTAATCATTTAAATTAATTTATCACATTATATATGAAATTTTTTAGTTTTTTATTTATTTTTTATATTTTTTATTTTAATTTTTCAATAATTGAAAAATTATTGCATCGGGGTTGTGAAAGAATTTAAGGTAACTGAATTTTCACTAAAAAATAAAAATAAATTACCAAAATAATTATAAATCATTTATATTTGAAAATAATTTATATATTTTAACAGATACACTTTATAAAATCTTTTTTAGAATACTACACCTATTATAATAAGAGTGTGATATGTTTTACATTTCATTAAATAAAATAATTTAGAGTTCATAATCTCATAAACACATCCCAATATTAATGACTTCTACCATTTAATGAATACGGTCAAAGTATAATCATCCAGTAATATTTTAGAATGTGGAATGGTAGTATTTTTTTCATGTAATTTTATATTTGACATATAATTAACGCATTTTCTGTTTACCATGCTAACCAAATTTACTAAGATTACAATTAATAGTATTAAGAAATAAGACGGACATATATAGTAAATTTGGACCCATTGATTAATAATACAGAGTCTAATTTTCTATATTCAAAACACTGAAGATGTTGAATTTAATTAAAAATTAAAAAGTAAAATACTAAAAAAATAATGTTTCCTAAAAAATGACCACTTAAATAAAAACAAATTATAATAAATTCATGTATCAAATTAATTTAAAAAAATTGATAAAATAAAATAAGAATGAACTCATAATATTTCAAAACTATTTAAAAACATATTTTTACCATGTCAATAATTTAAAAGATGATCTAGTTTCAAAAAAAAATTGTTTAACAATTAATTAAAGAATAAATATTTATTGAAAATTCTGAAAAATTATTACTAAGATAATTTTTACTTGGTGAATTAAAAAATAAAATATATTCTCTCAATTTATTTTTCCAACATTTCTAATAATTAATTATAATAGTATCAAATAAAAATTTATAAAAATATTTTTTGAAGAAAATGTATTTTTATAGGAATAAAATTTTTTATATAATAATATATTACTTATATAAAAATAATCAATTAAGACATTATAAATGAGTAGGAAGATTTTATATTTTATAATGTAGTTAATATAATTGATTCTGGTTAATTTAATGCCCTAGTTATATGGGTTACATTTAAATTATATTTTCTTATCTATTTAATCTTGGTGTTGTATATCATGTACATAATATTTTGTTAAAATCCAAAAATCATTGAAATATTAATATATGAATTTCTATGAAAATGAGTATGTTGGGGATTTATTCAATTTTTTAAATTTATTATCTAAAAAAGAATAATATTTATACTGATAATGGTGGGTAAGAGTATGATTCCCCAATAATGATATGGGATCAATATAAAAACTGTTTTGATAGAAATATGTTATTTTTATGAAGAATTATAAGGATTTAATCAAGTAAAAAAATGATTATTTCTCCTAAAAAATATATGATTGAATAGATGATATGATCCTTATAAAATATAGAAAATTAATGGTTGATGTTAAAAAATAGGATGAATCTTAATGTAGTAACGATGAGGATAAAGAGAACCATAATGATCATATATTGGTTGTAAAAATTAAGGATTTTCAGTATTAAAATGTGAACAAAAAATATAAAACATCTGATTATAATGAAGAATTCAGTAAACATTAATGGAACAAAAGATTTACTAAAAAAATAGCTAAATAATTTAATGAACAAAGGATATTGAATATATAAATTTAAAAAACAATATAATTTTTCTAAAAAATAAATTGACAAATTCCCTTCTAAATAAAGTGAATAAAAACATGTTTAATCAAGATAAAATGATGATGATAATACCTTGTAAAGTATTATATAAAATTAAAAACATGTTAAATTAAATTATGAATCATTATAAGTTACTTTAAATATTATACTGTTGAACAATATGAAGTATGACCATAAAAATTATTACTTGTTTCAGTAAATAATCTAGGATCTAAAAGTAATTAATAGAATATTTTAAGAAAAACACATTTTCTTTCCTAGTATGTTTGGTGTATTTTAGGGAGAGATTTTTTCAAATGAAATAGGCAACAAGAAGATAAATTTCAACTCAGAAAAATATAGGATTTGATTCTAGGAATATTTCATATTCTAATAGATTATTTAAAGTTAATGTCTAGTTATATTGTTGTGTTTTATATTAAATAATCCATATAAATATTGATATAATTTTTTATTATCATTGATTCTACAAATTAATTAGTCGAGTGGGATAAAAATAAGGCATATAAGTAACAAAATGAAATACAAGAAATATATAAATGAAAGTAGTAATAATTTGAATAGTAATAATAGGTTTTAATTCATAAAATAAGTTTTTGGAAGAGAATACTAGCATCCTCACTATTATATTGAATTTATAGTGATGCATCCAAATAAAATTCATCAAAACCTTTATAGTAGAAACAATTATATGGAGTCTCATTATTTTAAGAAATATTAAAATTTAAAAATTTTGAGACATAGATTATTGATCAATAATTCTCTTTATACATGAATAAAGATACAAATATATTTAAGAACATTGAGGATCAATAAGGTATCCCATAACACCACTGCTAAATTTGATCCTTAAACACATACATTAAAATTAACATTGATTCAATGTTTGATGATCCATTAAAAAAATAATATATATTTCAATTATATAAATATTATATCTCATAATAGTCACATAATATCAAAATCAAATGGTTATGTGTCATTCAATATAATCTACATAAGAAACTTATTTTAATATACTTGTGAGAATTTATCTATAATCCCACCATAATAAAAACCCTTATAGAAATACAAATTTTTTTTAATCATATTCATAATAGGGGTAATTGAATCATAATAATAGGATGAGATCAAATAATCATTAAGGGAATAGACCTCAATATTTCCACATGGGTCATATTAGAAATCTATGTTAAAATATGATAAAGGGATATTTATCTTTTTAAAAATAACATGGAATAATAAGAGTTGACTATAAGTCATGATATAGAGTCATGTAAGTGTAAATTAATAATCTTATTCCAAGGAATAAGATTTTGGGAAGACAAACATGAAACATAGAGCATAATCATAGGTACATGATAAAAATCATCATTTCATGGATAAATTTCATAACAACGAACTATGACTCAAGTATAATCATAATAAATCATTACATAGTGGTTCATGAACCAAAATAATAAAACCCATTACACGATATCTCAATCATTATTTCCACTGAACCATTTGTGAATTGAGCATCATAAATACTAACCCATTTTAGACTTGAGTATCATAACATGTGGCTCATTTGTTATCTCTTGAGTTATAAATGAATAATGAATTTATTATAGGCTAATCTAGGACCAAATATATTACCATACATAAATATGTGTATGATAGATTCCACTATTATGAAATATTTATTTAATTCCTACTTACTCTTGTATAATTAGGTAAGATTGTATCTAGACGAAATGGTATTCTATAAGTGCATAAAAATGAAAAGAACCTAAAAATTAATATTTTAAAAAAATATACGAAAAACCAACTAGAGTGAATTAGTCTTTAACAAAGATAGAAAACGTGTGAATTTGCAGAATTGAGTAAATAGAAGATAGATATATTCTATGGGAATAAAATTGATAATCCATTGAAATTGTGATTTTTTGGTAATTAAAAGTAATTATCATTAAGATCCACATCAAATTCACCAAAATTAAATCAATTTCTTACCCATAATCCATCATTTATAAAATTAAATAGATGAAGAATAATCATAAAAAAGAAAAATGGTTGCTCAAAACTGATATCCAGTTATGATATCCCCTATAGATTTTATCAAGTAGTAAATTACACAACACTATTTAAATAAATTAATCATGGTTCAATTTTTGTTATAATTTTACATTGATTATTGAAATTTAAACTTTTGAAGGAATTAAACACACATTAATTTATAACCAAAAAAAAATTAAAAAAATATCTTTATATCCAGATAAACAAATAGACAAACAATTTAACAGAATAAATAGACATTATAAATTTATCAGTGATAAAATAATTAAAAAATAAACAATTAACCAATAAATATTTCATAAAAATGTATGGACTAACCTAGATTTAGATTTCCGTTTCATTTCAAATTTGGATGAAAAAAATTGTAGGTTAATTCTGATCATGGTATTCAATTTTTCTAAAAAATTAAAACAATACAAAAAAAAGGCTTCCAAAGGAAACTAATTTTCTAAAGGAGATGTAATTTATGTGACCAATTAAATCAATATATCAATATATTGTTTTAACCCTTTCATGATAGTCAATCTACCTTCAAGTCAAAGATATATATTCATGCATTGATTGTGAAAACTGAATACTAAATATATTAAATTTCAGAAAACTAAATCGTATCCTTATGGATCTTATAATGATATTCAATTTAGCTCAAAATAAAACCCTTATCCATAAAAATAATTAAAATTTTAACTAATTTTGTATACAATGTTAGAAGGAACATGTAACAGTAGTTGAACATAATTAAATTTTTCAGTTCAGTATTCTATAATAATGAAAATATGTCACATTAATTTTCAATTAAAATATATCACACTATTAAAAAGTAATATAATAAAACAATATTTTACATTAAATAATGTTTTAAGCATGATAGAATTATTTGAAAAATGATCTCTAGATAATAGCATCTATAAAACTTTTTTTTATAAGAAGAATCATTTTAAAATAATTACAAAATACTAAAAAAATATCATAATATCAACCATCCTCAACAATATGAAGATTTATAATGGTGAAAAAATGGTTTAAAAACAATTTCAAAATAATTTCAAACAATTAATATTAATAAAATGGCAAATCATACTGACTTAGATTCATCATAAAATGAAAGATAGTTCAAGTGATTCTTACACACATGTTAGTTTCATAATGAATAGATTTACAATTATGTTGTCCAAAAAAATATAGTGTTTCACATAATTATGTAAGAAAATACTGAAATATGTCAACATTTATAATGTCAAAAAAATGTAAATAAAATAATGTATTAATACTTCCCAAACCAACATAGATTTAACAATTATATTGAGTCTATTAAACTCTCCGTAATTTCCTTAATAATAGTTTCTTTGATTACTCATATTCAAGCTCTAACATAATAAAAAAATATTTTAATATTCATTCAATGTAACTCAGAATTAATTGACAAAAGACTAAAGGGATATAAGATAAAATTCATCAAATATTTTTCACAAGATTTGATAAATCAATCTATTCATTAATGGGTAAATAATTGCAGCATTATCAAATCCATCAAAAAAATATTTTTATCAAAATCAATATAGCATTAGGATTTATTCTTTTAAAAGAATTTAAAAACAAAACAATAAAACATGGGTTGAGTCTCATGAGGCACTAAGTTCTATTTTATTCATTAATAATCAATGAATAAAAATTTTCATGTTTAAAAATGGATTCCAATTCCTTTTTTTACTCCTTAAAATAAGGTTTCATCTTCCATATACTCCTGAATATATATTAGTACATTTATCCTAAAAATTCAATAACTCCATTAAAAATCCAACTACGGATACTGAATGGTCCAGAACACATGGAAATTAAATTTCTTAGAATAATATTGAGTCTAAAAATAAACAACAACACTTTATGACCATCCTTATATAGTCTTTATTAAATAATTTAGTCTTGAAAATATTTGAGTCTTGAAAATATTTTTATACATTATTTATTTTTATTTATTTTCAGAAGACTCACATCAAGTCTTTTAATTTTCGATCATCTATAAGTTTCTATCATCCCTTAAGATTTAAAATACAAATTCATTATTCTAATAGATGATAAATACTTTTGTTTAAAATCTATAATAATATGGAATTATATATCAAAAAATCTATATGTATAAATCCAAATTGGAGTTTTAATTGATGTTATGTAATACCAAAAATCATTATCCAATTTGAATGGCCATTAGATCATGGAATTATAAATAACATTTTCTCACATTTATTTATCTCTATATTTAACTCTTTAGCTTTCCCACTAGACTGATGGTGATATGTAATTTTAGTTTTATGTGTACACAAATATTTTTTTTTATGTTATGAATTTTTTATTCACCAAATAATTTCCATTTTCGGGGGAAAAATTCCTAGGATACACAAATCTAGAAAACTTATTAATCTAATTGAATTTCAAAACACTATTATCGTTATTATTTGGAAGATTTGTAACCTATAACAACATTTATACATATTCAATAGTCCCCAAAATTTACTCATTCTTATGAGGATATAGACATAGTACCACAAAACCCAAACCCCAAACATAAAAAAAATATCGATATTCTAATTAACCTTTTTTGGGAACTCATGTCTCATACAATGATTACTCAATATCTGTCATTTATGATAATGAAATATGAAACTCATAACATAATTCAAAATTATGGTCTAATAAAAACCAACTTGATTACATTTTTAATTTGTACCATACCCTATTGATTTCCTCCGTTGGTGAATAATGAAAACTCTCAAAAATATATACTCTTTCATATTTTGGAATGTACCTCAAAAAAATTCGATTAGAAAACATTCTAACCAAAAAGTAATCATCCCAAAATAGTATTATAATTATGAAATGAATTTTAATTTATTTTATAAGATATATCTCTGTGTCACTCTAGCATATATTAATATTTATAAATCTTCATACCAAATTATATATCCAAAAAAAGTAAATAGTAGTTTTTTATATATAAAACATGAAATAATCTCCGATTATTTTATCATTATGTGTGTTTGAAAACATAGAATTTTATTCTTCCAATAAATTTTACATATCCAATTTTTTACTCATTTTCAAATAAAATTCCTACAAAAAAACGATCCAAGCAATTAGTCTTGGTTTAGAAATTTTATGGGATGTGAGGTATATCACATTTGAATGATCAATAAAAATTATAATATTAACACAAGAATGACTTATAAAAAAATTTATAAACAAATTTAATTATAAAAATTCATTCTCGATTGTGGTGTAATTTATTTAGGAAACATATAGTAACCTAATAGTAAAATACACCTATTAAATCATCCACTCTTTTCTTTTCCCTAGAAGTACTCCAATAGCCATATACGTAACTTCACACATTAACTCAAATTAAAACATCCAAAAAAGAGAATATGTAATTGGTAAAAATGTGCAATTGTATTTATATACACTAAATGATTAAAATAAAATTTCATAAAAAAACATTTATCTTTTACAGCAATAGAACACAAGGGAATACTTATTTTAGAAATTTATTTTATGAATCTATGATAAAAATATAGATTCCCTAGGAAATATCTAACACCTCAGAATAGTTATAAAGGTGTAGCTTTTGAATCACCTCTATTTTAGTGTTTTAAAATAATATTCCCCTTTTAGAGACCTAAAATCCTATCACAATATTTTGGGTAACCCTAAATTGATATTTTTTAAAATAAAAAATATCATTATTCAATATGCATGTTTATAAAACTACTTCTGAAATTTTAGGATTGCTTTAAAAAGTGTTTATAGCATTGAAAATATATCAATCAACACTTATATTATCCTCCCAATTATATTTGAATAATTAGGCTTCATAGCTATTTAAAATAATTAAAGATCCCAAAAACCAGAAAAATGAAAATTTGCGATAAGAAATTATTGTAAATGGTATTGTAAATTTTTTTTAAGGTCTATGATTCTATGGGAATATGATTATAATTATAATAACCAACCAAAAATAGAGAAACTCATTCATAAAAATCCATTAAATAATTGGATCATGAAATCTCATGGTAATATGATCTTTCCTAGTATCAGATTCGAGATTCCTATAATCTATACCAACTCTCTAATTGGTTTACATTATAACATTGACATAATAATTTTTATTAATGATCACAATAGTGAAAACCCCTTATTTTGAAAAACGTTTACCTAAAAAATATAAGAATGATTATATGTGGGGTAAATCATTCTAGCATCTAAAAACATAATCAATTCATCTATCATGGCCTCCTTTATGTTGATATTTTTCCATCTTCTTCCCAAAACATTTCGTATGTTATTTTCATCCATTATAATTATATGAATTTAAAATATATCAAAAATTCCTTTTATATTAACTGTGGTCTAACTTATGATATATTTGAATTTTCACAAGCCACTTAAAACAACTCTTCTTGAATTGTTTATAATTAATATGAGATAACGAAAGAAATCGTTGAATTATTACCCTGAATTGAATATATATTATGAGAACAATTTAAAATAAACTTTACAATTGGTTCTTCCATGATATACGAAATACCACTATGATTATGAATTTCTAGTATTCAATGTAATTATTATAATGATAATTATATCAAGAACTATTTTTCTCCTTTTTTCTATAGCAGACAACACGTTATAATCAGAATTCATATTTTATTAAAAAATAAATTACTCTAAAAAATCATTTATGTGTTTGAGAAATATTCCCTCAAAATAATAAAGGAATTCCCAAACATAGATTGAAAAAATTATTATATATGTTTCAGTAGATGTGGAAGTTTAGTAAATTAATTTCATTAATCATACATTATAACAACTCCACTTCTACATCAACCAGTTCCCCATATTTTATTAGTTATTTCATTATTAATTTTTTAGATATAGTTTTTACATAGTTTTAAATAAGTTAAATTCATATTTCTACATACCTAATATAAAAATAGGTTACCGATATTTACATTTATAACATATCCAGTAGTGTCTAGAAATCATCTACCTAAAATTATAAGAACTTCTTTATCATAGTTATATCAGGGGAAGAAATTTTGGGCGTAACAATATCCACACTACTCTTATATATATGATATGAAATCTCTGAATGTGGTGATTAAAAGAACCCAAAGATAGTTTCACGAAAAATATGGTGGGATAAAGGTATCATAAACACAATATCAATAAATAATATTTAAAGAGTGTTCCCTGTAGAATTGGGATTTACCTCATTGATTGATTGTTCAAACATTTCAAGCGGTTTCTAATGGGTTTATTCATAAATCCAAAGACATCCAATGATTCCATTTCCATTTGGACCTACTTTCCAAAGGTAGACTCTCATTAGTTGTGGACTTATGAGGCTTAAGAATTTGCATTGGTAGAGAGGATGGGAGGTCGGACTCATCACACCTTTTTTGAGGGAAATTGTTGTCTACTCCGGGACTCTCTTTATAGATTTAAGTTTTGTTCATGAATCCTTATTACATTACCAAGTATAAAATTATCATTCCTTTATATCTATGAATCAATGATTGATATGTAGGACATTTAGAGAATATTTTATATGTATTCAAGGTTCTTCATTGATATAGAATCATCTGTATTTATTAAAGGTTCTTAGTCAATGGTATCCTTCAATAAATAAAAGTCGCTTGGACATTATGATGACTATACTGGTTTTAAATCCACTCTGTGGGGCAGTTGAAGTTTATTGTCATTCAATAGGACATGGATTATTTCAGAGTTGGGATCGTACCCACAGTTGGGCTACCTATGCATCCCTTGTTTTGGAAAAGGAATCAGAACCCACATAGTTCGAGTAAGGTAGTATTACGTTTATGCATCATTGATAGCTCAAGGAATGATGTCATTATTACTTTTACAATCAAAGATCACGTGAGTCATGCTCAGTGTGAGAAACAATAGGAATTGGTGATACCAGACAATTGTTCCACGAAAGAAGCAATGATGTGGGGATTATGTATGTATGACTTCACAAAATAGATCAATATTGGGATTTACATCATGAAAGAAACCCAGGAACAAGGTCGGTAATGGTATATGTATTTTAGGGATATTTGGATACTCTAACTTGGGGCTTACTCCTGAGGAAGATTCCCAAAATAGTATGGGACTTTTGATTGGGTTTTACTCTTGAGATGGAAGCCCAGATCAAAAGTATATTAAGACTGGTTAAGAGAAATTAAGACTGGGGCTTACTCCTAAGAAGGAGGCCTAGGTGAAAGGGATTTGAAAAAATTATGGGACCTAGGGCTTTCTCCTAAGGAGGATGCCCATATTTGAGACTGGGGCTTACTCTTGAAAAGGAATCCAAGGTTAAGGGAGTTATGACTAGGGATTACTCTTGAAAAGGGAGCTTAGGTTAAGGGAATTATGACTAGGGATTACTCTTGAAAAGGAAGCCCTGGTTAAGTGAATTATTATTGGGGCATACTCTTGAGGAGGATTCCCATATTAGAGGTTTGGGAACTTGGGGCTTACTCTTGAGAAGGAATCCCAAATAAAAAGGAATTATGACTAGGGCTTACTCCTAAGGAGGATGCCTATATTAGGGAATTATAACTCGGGCTTACTCTTAAGCAGGATACCCAGGTAAGAGATCCTCTCATCCGAAAGGATGAGGTTTCATGAATTAAATATCTTACCCTAGTGGCATAAAGATTTGTAAATCCCAAGGTTTTAAAATATGTTCCACAGAATTCCTTTCAGATAATTTATCCAGCAATGAAATCATGTCATGAATGACTTTGGAGAGAGTTCTGAAGGTTTGATCTTGAATAGGATAGGTGGATAGGCATAATAGAGGTGAAAAATTCAGGAGGGGAACCCAAAAAAGAATGTGGTGTGAAAGTCCTGTGTGGGTGCGCAAGTACTGCGAGGGTGCACAAGTACTGCATGGGCGTGAAAGTCCAGGTCACGCAGGTGTACCTACGTGACTCATGGGTACTTGCGCGATGGTCAATCCTTAGGGTAGAACATGGGAGAGTCTTGGATCAAACCTTTAATACTACCCCTAGAGACATCCAGAAGAGAGGCACGAAAGTTATGTGGAAGGGGTAAGGCGGCGTGCAAGTGTGGTCAATTCTCTTAAGGGTTGTCCACCTAGGCTTGTAAGTGTTGATGAATTTCAACACTTAGGCCTTCTTCCCCCTCTTTAGATCTTCCGTTCTAGGTAAGAAATTACCTTATAAATGTTCAGAAGCTTTGAGAAGCTACTAGGGCACCAGGAGATTAAATATAAGGTTCATGAATTTTTCATCCCCAAAATGGGGGGGGGGGCACAGGGGATATTTATAGGTTGGTGAATCCCCTGGTTGAATTTCAAAGAAGTCGTGCATGTAACCTATGCGACCAATGGGCAGCGCGCAAGTATACTTTCCTGATCATAGTGGAACATGCACGAACCAAGTGCATTTGAATCTTGGTTCATTCCTTTGTCAATTTTTGATGTTTCTTCAAAGGATGAATCACATTGGGTTCAAGGTATTTCCCTTTACATTCCTTTAGACTCTGTGATAGAATGGAGCATCAATAAAAGTCCCCCATCAGAGTTGGATCCGAAAGAAATGAGGATGAGAATCTGAGGAAAATAAGAAAACCAAATAACATGTAGCACTCATGTTCTATTGAGCGTGCATATTGCAGTGTGCAGGTGTTGAGCCGTGCAGGCACCGACGCACAAGGGTGTGGTCTTTCCTATATATACGCTGTCATTCCTCATACAAAGCACCGACATTCAGAATTTATAACTCTCTCCGCACAGGTTGTCTTCGCCGCACATGTTGCTCCGTTTTCCGCTATTTCTTCACTCTCACATTGTTGTCAAGGTATTTGGACTTTAGCGGTTATGCTTGTGCACCAAAAACATGCGCGACACATCATACATGCACGACACATGATTATTTGCGCGACATTTTTAGACTAGCGCCTTAATACCTTTGCCATTGTTTTCGAAATTCTTCACAAATTTTATAAAAAATATTTCAGAGTTAATTTATTCAACCTTTGTGAAGATTAAATGGCTCCAAAGAGAATCGAAATGGCTGATGAACTTGCTAGCAAACGGATTGATGATATGATGAGCATCATTGGCCATGATTACGATACTGTCTACGACAACACTCTCCTAGATTTGGCTAAGTACCTGAAGAAGTATCATCTTGATTTCCCATAAAGCATTTATCTACCTTTGTATGGATATAGTCATCTGTGAGAAGTTACAAATTGTAGAGGCAAAGAACTATCCTGAAATTTCTTGGTTTTAGAATTACACCAACTTTTCTTCAGCAAATATCTCATGTAGAGGAGCATTTTTAAATGCTAGAACAGTAGAGAAGGCTCATATTATGCATCATAACCCTTGTACACTGGATCAAAAACCTCACAATCCCGAGCTACAATGACACTATTATCCTTAAATCTTCCGAAATTCTAAAATGGATCAATTTAAAGGCTGGAAGAAGAGCTAGAACATCTGTCCTAGTGGAGGTGTGAAGCCAACATGGATGTGGGCATACTCGGTACAACAAACCCAAGCAGAGTATGTCAAGAATTTGAAAGGAGTTGAGATATCTGAAGCTGTCAGGGCTAAGAAAACATATGTTTACAGACATGATAACTTCGTGCCAGTGATACTCAGCATTGTAGCCTAGAAACCAATTCTTTCAATCTAAATCATGTATAAGTAAGAATCAGTTTGTGGGATGTCCACAAGATCTCAGGGTATCCAATTTTGGGTGATATGTATGATGCATTCATCCCTCCGAAGGAGACATGGAATGATTCAGAGAAGACCCTGACTTTGGCTCGGGAATTATTGAAAATCATTCACAAGCTCAAGAGTTCGGAGATCTCATTGACTCATTATAGAAAGGATATTCATCTAGAGGAATGGATGAATATGTCTCTTATCTATAAGAAGGAGAAGGAGCCAAAGAAAAAGGGATCAAAGGAGAAGGGATCAAAGAATTAGGGGCCCAAGGAGAAGAGGACCACTCATCCTACCACATCCCCAAAACAGAGAAAAGGGGTGCTCCTGGAAAATTCTGGCCGACCCTAGAAGCAGGGGAATCTGAGAAGTGGGGATACTAAGTGAATCAATGGATCCCAAAAAAAACATGTCTGGCGGGATTTTTGTCCTTGTGGCTCAGTGTTTATCTCTTGCCAATAAGGGACTCAAAGGGAGGCATTAGGCCAGGGACCTTTGTTATCGCAGCTAAATTGGCTGAGGGGAAAATAGTTGGGTTGGATACCCCCATTTTAGCAAAGATTCACAATATTTTACTACATGTCTTTATGAGTAAATCTTCTTTAATAATAGTGGGACCGTTCCACGTATTATGGGGATGAATCGCCACTCACATCAGGATGTATAATGTACAAAACGGAGTAAAAATACCTAGATTTTCATTCAGGCCATCAGTGGAAGCATTCTCTAGAATTTCTCCACTAGCTCTCAATTCTTATGACATGAGGGTGAGGCTGAGCATATATAAGGAATTTAATTTCTTTCCTTATGGAAATCCGCCAACCAGGTATTTTGTTGATGATGGAAAAACCAGCCTAGATTTACGGGCATATATGCTGGCCTATAGAGATGGTGTGCTGGTCGCTAGAATTGATGGAGAGATTATATGAGAGGCCTATGCTCCATATAGATTTTCACTTCAATTCAAGTGTTTATAGTACACTGCTATATCTCCCCTTGTGAATTTCATGATAGAGCAACATCTGATGGTTTCCTGGCAACTATGGATGCCGACATCTACGGAGATAACTAGGGCCGTGTTTGATCTACCAGTTGAAAAAGTGTCATATAACTTGACTACATGGTATGCCGAAAACTAGATAGCATCATAACCTAAAGGGGTGCTAAATCACCTAGTTTATCAGGTGGGTAAAAGGAAGGGAACTATAAAGAAAGAAACCCTTTCTCAGGGAGATGATACTTCCCCATCTGAAGCTGATTCTCAAGATTCCTCATCTAGGACTAACTCACCAGATTCCCAAGATGGGGATGATGAGGCACACCAAGTGTAAAAGCGGCATCATGACCAATATAATCCTCCAGTCAGAATCAAAAGACCCACTCCATCAACTCCTAGTATGTTTCTTCATTGTGGAAATTTAGTCACCATTACTTAATAGAGAAATAAGTCTTATTTTCTTATTCTCTATCAGTAGTTGCCGGAGCTACGAAGAAGTTGAAGTCAAAGATTGTAGGACTTTCCTTGCAGCCTTCTGGTACACATACTGAATATCTATGACCAGAGGATGTACAGACATTGAAGATTTTATAATGTGGTGCTGAAACTACCTGGCTGGATTTGTGCGATGGGATACACCTCCCTGGAATAGGGAATCTTCTGGCTTCTTCAAATATCCATTACAAGGATAACCTTAATGAAATGCGGGCTTATATCATAGAGCTGGAAATGCTCATATATGTCACTAACTATTCAATTCCTATCACCAAGCGGGTGAAGGAAATGATTGATTGTGGTTCCACTGAGGGCACTGGTGGTTCTGGAGATCAGGAGTGGCACAATTACGTGGCTCCTGAAGTTGTAAGTTATCTTTACTTCTTTTCATTGAAAATTTATTTCAGTCAAAGAATTCTTACTCAAAAAAATTATTTTCTTCATCATGTAGCTTGAAAAGAAAGGAACTACTGAGGTTCCTTCGCCACAGTATAGCCCTCGTGGAATTGCCGTCAGGGCTGCTGCTCAATCTACTCGTGACTCGAGCGAGATATCTCCAAGCCAGCAAGCCATGGATGAGGATTTGGATATGGCTTTCCATTCTCCAATTCGAGTGCATATAAGGGAAACATCTGACACTCCTAAAAAATCTAATGAAGCAAAGGCATCGAAGGATGAAGTCCACAGCTAAACGCTTCATTAGTAGTGGTAAGACCATCAAATAATCATGAGTCTTAACCCATGAAAAGATTGATCATACTTTTTGGGATTGTAGGGAATTCTTTAATTTCTCATCTGAGAGAGAGGACTGACCCTACATTAAGGACCACGAAGGGTACTAGTGAATAATAAATAGGTCAGGCTGACTTGGCTGCTCCTGGAGAAGAGCCAGCGTCTGTTCCCATTATCCCTCCTGCTGCTGTTGCAATAAGTGAAGAACCTGCTTCTGGTAAGTTAACAATGATTCATAAAATGTTGAATGAAACATCCACTGACTTCAATTCTGTAATACTTTATTTTCAACCCCTGCACTTGAGATTTTGGCGGCCATTGCAACATATGCCTCTATTTTATCTGAAGTTGTTGTTCTGGGTCAGAGACCGCATGATGAACGTCACCAAGAAGACATACCAAATGCTCCCACCAGTGAGATTAAAATGAATTATGAGATTACATTGGATGAAATGATGGGACATGGAACCACTTTTGAAGATTTTTTAGATCATGTTAACTTACCATGTAATTTAGATAATTATGGACGTGAGTGTTATCCTTCATCCTATTAAAAATAACTTCTTATAACATGTCTAACCATGATTGGTTCAAATGTGTAGCTCTATCTGAGCAAGCTGTTGAACTACCAATTCCTGAATGGGGTATAGAAAAAACTAATATTATAGAGACATTAGAGCAAGTGGAGCTAAACTCCATAGAGCTTCCTCAAACTCACCCAGAAAATCCTATTGAGGCTAGGAAAGACGGGGAGGATCCATCTCATGTTACTGATCTACCGTTGGATATAGGATAACAAAATTTGTGACTGTACTTACTTTTCATGATAGAAAATTAACTTTTCTTATCCTTTTAATCTAACCAAAGCTTTCAATTGATTATATAGGGCCATCAATTTCAATGGATACATCTGAAGGTGAAGCCTCAGCCTCCGCCCCAACGGGGATAGAAAGTGAAGAAGCACAGGTCAAGGGGGATGGAGCAGAACAAGGAAGTTCCCTAAGTGCATTAATCCCAGATTATATCCCCCCTACGACAGTGATGCTGAGTCGGATCTAGAAGTAAAATAGGCGCTCCAATTTTCACGATGAAAGGCATGGAAAAAATATGGAAAATCATATCTGAAGTGCCTTTTAAAGAGATTTCATCAATGATCCTGCAACTTTAATCCCTGTTTGTTATGTTGGGACTTCGTGGTTTTGGATATCAAAAGATCCATGCCGTGGTGAAGCAAGTCATCTTAAGAAGGTAGAAGGAGATAAAGTGTCATGAATATCTGACCAGGGTGAAGCTGTCCTCAAATATCAGTGAATTTGGGGATGTGCTATCCCGAGATGAGGCTGACTATGCTGCCAAGATGAAGGAGATGAAGCATAAGATCAAAGATAAAGTCTTCAAGTAGATGAACCTTGAGAAACAGTTCGATACTGTTACTGGGGAACCTGACCAACTCAACAATTCACCAAAGGGAGATCAAGGAAATGGAATGAAATCCATAATGGATGTCAAGAAAGCGATCTGTCAGGATGAAAAGAGTGAAGTTGGTTGAGTGTCTGAGCTTCAAGTGTCTGCTGATGAAGCTTGAGATGTTGTAAATCAAGTGAAGAAATATGTTTTCATCCTTTTGTAATTATTGTAAAAGTGAAGAGAATCCATTATGTGTATGTCCTTCTAATTCTTTAGCATCAAATGGAAAAAATGCTTTCATTTTAAATCATCTATGCACACATTTTCCCACTACCTACTTTAAATTTTTACCTAATCCAATGGGACTAATAAGCATAGTTTGACTTTTTTCTTGGATTATTATAAATAACCCTACAATCATTGAATCTTTGACTTGCATAATATTGCCTAAATCATATGAAAATATATGTTTAGTGAGCTGGGACTTGACTTTCGTTCAATGTTCTTTTTTCAGTTGTGGGTAGTTTAAAGTCATACATGTTGAAAAAAAGGGGTAATGTTTAATGTTGAAATATCTTTGACCGAATAGGTTAAAATTGACATAATTCCGTGATAACATATCTGAAAACATTTTACCACACTCAAGTATGAAGGAAAAACATGTAATCTGTGACTTAAGAAATTTTGAATCTGAGGAATGATACGAAAAAGGGATAAAAGGCATTAGAAGAAGTAGTTCCCAAGAATGAAGTTACCATTATTTAACAAACCTGTTAGGGGGTTTAGTTATACCGGTCTGCCTAAGGGTATTGGCTGCATAGTCAAATAATAGTATCTTTTCGCTGACAGGTATGTTATATAGACATTTTATTCAAGGCCACATAAGGGCACATGCTGCATAGTCAGGAAAAAAAACTCTCATAAATTTACTTTTCTGCTGCTAAAAAATCAGTGGAAGTTTAGGGAGATTCAATTTTTTCAAATCATAGAGTTTTCTATATAGAGAGAGGTACTTGAATATGGAGAAGATATTTCCAAGCAAGATCGTCTAAGAACTGGACGAATGTCACTCCTATAAAGGTCTGACCCAAACGTAGTGAAGATAAATATAAACTATAGACTTGAATACTTTCAGATCATGAAAAAGAACATGGGGTGAATATTTTAAGGATGGTTATTTTTTTGGTATCCTTACATATTGTAGATAAGACCAATAAGGATAAAAGAGGTCTTCTTCTCAATAATTAAGTCGCCATAATTTAACAAACCTGCTAGGTGGTTGAGTTAGGTAGGTCCACCTAAGGGCATTGGCTGCATAGTCAAATAATAGTATCTTTTGGATGACATGTCTGTTATGTAGACTGTTTATGCAAGGCCGCCTAAGGGAACATGTTGTATAGTCAGGCAAAAGAACTATCAGAAATTGGGCATTTTGTGACCAAAATTCAAGAAAAGGGTTATGAAGATCTAGAAGTATTTAAGACTAGGATTATGAAACAAAATAACTGGGTATTGTCCAATATATGTAGATATACACAGATCAATGCTAACCATAATCATGTGGTGGCTAGGTCCTGAATTGAAATGTTGGACTTCACTATGTATCCCATATGGATGGGAATCAATCCATATGTAGTTCTTTAAATACAGTTTAACATTGTGTGGGATGAAATAATGGAAAATCTCAGTTTAGTGTCATAGAATTCGGACCATTATAATGAATACACAGTGTGTGTTTTCATAGGGACTTTTTAGCCAGGGGACTGAAAGTGGAATTTGGGGAAAGGACCAAAAGACTTGGGGATAGATTTTAGGGACACTTTAATGTTCTTACATATCCCATAAAGATGGGAATCAGGCCCATGTAGTTCTAGAAATACCCTCTGTACAAATTTGGTTCGTACATGTGAAGAGTGAAAGGGGACTTTAGGGCAATGATGGTTTAACCCAAGAAAAAAAGGACCAGGTATTTCGATGTATGCACATAGTCTATGCAATATAACATGATTGAAAATCAATGTAAATAAGGATTTCCTCTCGGGTAAAGACATCGAAGAATGTTGTAGTTTATTTTCGTACAGGACAAATGTGATGTACAGTTTAACATCATGTAGCAAGGACAAAGGTGAACCAATGTGAAGAGATTGATTTTGGTCTTGAACCTTAGGAGGTTGCCTACGTACCAAGCCTAGAATGAAAGGATCAAAGTCTATGTAGTTCAATTAATGAATGAATTAGGGATCAAGTTGTTCTTGAGAACAATGACCTAAAATGGTGTTGGGACTTACACATGGTTAGCGGCCCAGAGAGGTTGTTATGGTTGAAGTTTACTCTAAGCTCACGTGAGTCGTACTAGGTGTGATAAACTAAAGGTAGAAACAACCTTAACGATGTATAGTTTAAAGTCTTATAGGGCATATGAAGGGACTATGCAGTTTAAAGTCTTTTAGTGAGGACTATTGGTGCTGAACAATTTAATGTCACGTAGTAGGGAAAAAAATACAGTTTAATGTCATGTAGGAAAAATATCGGGACATAGTTTAACATCATGTGGGACGTAAGGGTGTTGTACAGTTTAGCGTCTGGTAGCTAAGACTATGAGGACAATACAATTTAGCATTATGTTGGATGAAAGGGGGACTGTTCAGTTTAATATCATGCAGTAAGGAAAAAAGAGGACACAGTATAACGTCTTGTTAGAAGTATTAGGGACTTTTTCCACAGTTTAATGTCATGTTGGATGATGGTGCTAATATTTTAAGGTCTTATGCATGGACTTTGGATGATGATGCAGTTTAACATCTTGCTGGAAAATAAGAAATGCCAATAGTTTAAGGTCGTATGCATGGACCGTTGGTTAAGCAGTTTAACATCATGCTTGACAAAAGGGGCTTTTGTACAGTATAAAGTCATGTAATTAGGACGTCATAGTTTAACATCATATTGGACATAAGTTCCAATATTTTTTGGTCATATTCGTGGACAGTTGGTGTATTTTTTGTTCATATAAAATATTTGTTCAGAAATCTGGCATTAGTTGGGGTAGTGATGAGTTCTCCATCCATTGAAATTAACGAATAATATCCAATGGTGTAGACCATATGTATTGAATAAGGACCTCCCGATTTTGGCTCAAGAATGGGAGGTTTCATTCCTAGTATCATTGGAGTTCTGATAACTAATACCAATTCTCCATGAATGAATGAACGAAGATGAACGTTTTTGTTGAAATCTTGTTCTATTCGATACTGATAAACTTCCAAGCGGTTCAGGGTACACAATATTTTCTCATAAAACTGTTCCAATTCATCTGATCCAATTTGAGATTGGTCATATGTATATGACTGGGCACAAATGGTGACTCAGAGAGAATGTAATTGAACCTCAATTGGCAAGACTACTTTATTTCCATATACCAATGAATATGGAGTTTACCATGTTGCAGTGCGGGTGGTGGTATGATAAGCCCATAAAGCAAGAAAAAGTTTATCAGGCCATGATTTCTTATCTTTATCCACTATCTTTTGCGGTATTTTTGAAATATTCGTGTTGAAATATTCTATCTAGACATTGGAAGCTACATTATACCAAGAGGAATTATTGGATTTAATGTTGTATTCTTGATACAACTTTCTCTCCTCGGATGAACAGAAGTTGTGCCATTTTCCGTCAATATGTTATAAGGGACACCAAATTTGGTAATGATGTTAAAATTGATTAAGCTAACAATTAATTTAGATCTGACTTCTTTGATGGGTATTGACCCTGCCCAATTGGAAAAGAACTCAGTAGCAGTCAGAATATACTTCAACTCCTTGGATGTAGCTGAAGGATAAGGTCCTACTACATCCATTCCCCATGGGGAAAATGTCCATGAGTATTTAGCTGTATGAATCAACTCTAGGGGTTTATGAATGAAGTTGGCATGTACATGGAAAAAATGAAACTTCATTGTGAAATCAACACAATCTTTTATCATTTAAGGCAAAAAATATCCAAGCCTTCAGATTTGATCAGAAAGTCTGTGTCCAGACTGATGGGCACCACAGATTCCTGCATACACTTCTTTCATAATAGCCATTGTCTCTTCACCAACAATGCATCTGAAGAGAAATCCATCAAAACCCCTTTTGTAGATACCATTTTCGAAGTTTTCTGGGCTATCATATGAGTGAAATTGACCACACTTCTCAAAACTTGTTCTTTCCTAGCTCTATCAAGTTGTAGTGTTCCATTTTGAAGGTATTACCTAATAGGTGTCATCCATCCTATAGTATGACCATATGGTTCAGATATTGGACTAATATCATTGATTTCCTTTATTTTGTCTTGAACATAAAGTTAAATTGTACTACGGTGGGAAATACTGATGGTTGTCTTATCCCGATGTGGATATGCCAAAGCTGTGGCTATATTAGCCAGTGAATTATCTTGGGTATTTTGTGATCTCAGGACATAAGAAAATGTCAGTTCCGTAGGAAATTCATCCATTAACTCTATGATGTAATCATACAAAGGTATTAGTTCTTCTTTTAGGATTTCATAATCCCCATTGACTTGTTTTATTAGCAGGTCTGAATCACCTTTCACTTTTAAGTGATTCACTTGTGCTTGAAGTTCCAACTCCAAGCCTGCGTTGAGAGCTTGGTACACTTCATCATTATTTGTACTGCCTCCCAACAATGAGATAGAATAAGGTAGAACTGCCTTTTCTAGGGAAATGATTACAATTCATATCCCACCTTTGATGAATTTAGGATTTTCCATTTTCCTCCCTGTTGGACTTCTAGAAGCACCATCAATGTACATTTTCCATGGTTGAATAATTTCTTGAATAGAGATGACTTCCTCATAAAGGAGTTCAATATCTGAAGATTTTTCTTCTACTGAAGGGTGTTCAGTAAGGAAGTCAGCCAGAGCTTGGCCCTTTGTTGCCTTTTGCGACACATATTGAATATGAAATTGATGCAAAATAACTGCCCACCTTGCCAGAAGTCCTGTTATCATTGGACGACTAAGGATGAATTTGAGAGGGTTATTGAGAGATACCAATTAGACGACATGATGTGGCAGGTAGTGTCCCAATTTTTTAACTTCAATGATTAATGCTCGGTAGCACTTCTCAATGTTTGAGTATCAGGTTTCTTCTTCAAGAATAGTCTGACTGAGATAGAAGAGGTTGTTTTCATTCCCACAATCATTCTTGTAAGCAAGAAAGGAAGCCAATAATCAGTCTAAAGCTATCACATAAATTATAAGTGTTCTTCCTTAAATGGGTCTCATTAACACTAGTGGAATCAAGAGATAATTCTTGTGAATATTGAATGCTTCTTGACATTCTTCATTCCACTGGTAAGTGACTCCCATCTTAATCAATTTGGTGAAGGGTAAAATCTTTCCTGCCAAATTGGCAATGAAACTCCGAATATAGGCCAAGTTTCCTTTATGTCCCCTCAATTCCATTAAATTTTGAGGATGTGACATAACAAGGATTAAAATTGTCTTCTCATGATCAACTTCAATACAACGATGGCGTACCAAAAAGGCATGAAATTTCTCTAAGGTTACCCCAAAAACACATTTTAAGGGGATTATCTTCAAATTATGTTGCCAAAGTTTGTGGAATTTGATTTCCAAATCATCCAAGTGATTAGAACGTTGTTTGGATTTAACCATAATATCGTCCACATAACATTCAACAAACATCCCTAAAAAGGGTTTGAAGATACGATGCATTGAACGGTGATATGTTGTGCAGGCATTCTTGAGGCCAAAACGCATTACCTGATAGAAAAACACACCATGAGGGGCTCTGAATGCTGTAGATTCATTGTCTTCTGGATCCATTAAGATTTGATTATATCCAGAATATCCATCCATGAAGGAATGTGCTTCATATCCAGGTGTTTCATCAATTAAGATTTCTGTAATTGGTACTAGAAAATCATCATTAGGACAATGTTGATTACGATCTCTAAAATCAAAGTAAACTCTAATTTTCCCATCCTTCTTTTTTACTAGTACAATATTATCCAACCATTTGGGATATTGAACTTCTCTAACGAAGTTAGATTTGATGAGCTTATCCACTTCAGCTTCAATTTTGGAAGCATAGGATGGCTGTGTTCTTCAAGAATCTTGTTTGAATCCTCGATGTTCTTATGGAAAACCCGAACAATGAGTGGAAAATCAGGATCAAGCCCTGGAATCTCTGTATAGTTCCAAGAAAATATATCTCAATTTTACTTTAGAATGGAAATATAGATCTCTTGCTCTTCATGAGTCATAACCGCACAAATTAATGTGGGGCGTGGATCCTCTTTTGTACCCAGATTTATTTCTCTATGTTCATCCATTGTGGTAGAGATACCCTCTTCAAATGTTGTAGGAGCATCCCTGAGATCTTCCTCTTCTTCTTCAACATGTGTTATTTCTTCTGTTTATACTATCATAGTAGATGAAGAAGTAGAATTTCCATGATCAGAAGAGATGTTAAAATTTGAACATCTTGAAGAAGAAGCTTCCATTTCCAACATGATTGATGATGAAGGGTCTTCCTTGTGTAATATAAAGGAGATGATGGATTGATAATTGACATCATCATTCACCTCTAACATTGATGTAACCTCTTCTGATCTAATTGGAGAAGTATATAATTATTGAATTTCAGCAGATGAGATGAAGATATCCCCATTTGATATTTCATAATTTCTTGATGAATCACCAATTTCTCCCATGCTATCTGGATTGATTTCTGTAATTGACATTATGGAAGTTTCCATAAGAATATTCCAATTTGTGTCTATACTATCAATTTGACTGATAGACAACATATAAACTGCACTCACATGTGTAAATAGATTTACTGGAATCTTTTCCAAACCATATGGAGCATTGACTTTGGTAATCTCCCTTGTTGTTGATTTCTCCATTCCCTGCATGTGATAGAATCCTTCCACAATGTATTGAGATTCACATGTCTTAAACGGGGATTTATCACAATACAATGTTCCAATTTGACCATCTAAACAACATTTGAGACATTGATGGTATGATGAAGGGATAGATGCATGTTGATGTAGCCAAGGTCTTCCAAGCAAGATGTTGATGGCGAAGTCTTGATCAATAACCATGAAATCTAAATTGGATACAAGATCTCAAAACCGAGTTCTGAGTGTAATCTCACCCAGTGGTTCTTGTTCATTTTTATCATATCCTTGTAACATCAATGTAGAAGGAGATAAATCAAATTCTGTGAGGCACAATCGATGAAGTGTACTAATGGGGATGAGGTTGACTCCAGAACCATTATCAATAAAATACTCTTCAAATGTATACACCATTGACCTTTCCAGATAATTACAAAGGTCTAATATATCCATGCACCACATCATCTTCATCTTCATCTGTGAAAGATATCACTGCAAGGCATTCTGCAGGATTGTTCTCTATATGGTAGACTTCAGTTGCAGCAATTTCAGTTTCAAACTCTTGAGGACTCAACAAAGCCTCGATGAGTGCCTCCCAAAGATCATTTGATAAATTCACAGCATCCAGAATTGATAACAAGTCTAGTATTTGAGCCATGTGTTTCAATACATCATACTTTTGATCCAAAGGTCTAAGTTTCCTAACAGGATCATGTAGTTTCGCACATGCCTTTGAAGGTAATTCATTGGAATTATATGAATCTTTTACTAGGATAGGAGTTATTAATACTTTTGGCTTTAGACTATTAGACTGATTAGATCTATTTACATGGTGAGAAGAAGAAGGTGGAACCTTCCACCAATCCTCCAGAATAATTGTGCCAGGACTGAGTCTGCCTTGTGTAGAAGAACTTGCTTGTTTCTATTTAGCTCATTGAAGGGCTCTGCCACAAGTTTCTACTGCATACACAGTTCTAGCAGGGGAAGAATTGAAATAGTGGACTCTAAATGATCCAAGTCTTCCCCTGTTTCCTAAGCCTCTGGAACTTCCTCTGATTTCTCTATTTGACATAGGGAACTTGGGCTCATCAAAATCAAAACTGCGACTGGCATATGGATCTGTTAATTGAATCATATTAACAGAACTAAAAATAAACTCTTCATCTGATGAAGACTCTGCCTGATTAGTCTGTTTAGGCTATGCCATTTGGTGGGGCAGTGCTCGTGGCTTCAAAGCAGATGGCATAAAATCTTCTAGAGTCAAAGACAAATTGGGCTTTGACATGATTTCATCTTCTTCGGATTTTTCCTCTTTCTTGGAATTATGTCGCCCTTTTGAGGAGTTCTCTATGGTGAAGAAGGTTTTGTTGTGGCATTCATGGAAGAAGACACAATTGGCTTCTTTAATTATGTTCGCAAAATGGCATGAGTTAGGTTTATTGTTTTCCTAACCATCCAATCATCATATTTTTGCACATTTTTGTTCTTGACTTCTTTCCACTCACCTTCTTCCTCAGGATCTGTTGCAGTAACACATGATACATGAGCTGAAGAACCATTCAGTTTGACTTGTCCCAAGTCGACCATTTTTTTCAAGAGGTCCTTGAAACAAAACACTCCTGAATGGGATGCCCCAACTTTTGAGGAAATGGGAAATAATTGGGATGGTTATCATCTCTTTCTTTTTTTGGCATCTTGGGCCTTAGCAATTAAACCAAATTATTTTCTAGAGCCGAAATGAAGTAACCAAGAATTTTTTCATTTCGAAAAGAGTAAACTTTTCTCTTCAAATCCTCATATTGTTTTTGTCTTTAAAATCTTTGATCATCTTGAAAAAAAGGTCTCTGTTTTTGGTGCTCAGGAGGTGGAGCCCTTCGAGAATATGAAGGGTTTGAAGTAGAATCAGGAACAGGTGCTTGTTTAAGAATAACTATAGCAGTATCTTCTTTACCCATTCTCATTCCTGGAGCTGATTGAATTACATGAGCTTTATCCTTAGTCTTCATCAGAGAATCTTCAATCAGTTGAGTAATTGAAGTAAGGTGTCTAATCCCTCCTATGTATTTCACAGGGATCACTGGCATGTGTAATTCATCACGCATATTTTCCACACATATTGGAAATAATTATTCTTAAGGGAGTGTTAAGCTCAAGGAATATGTTAATCCCTTCGAGCAAGCAATGAAATCTGAAACCCTTACATTTTCCCTTTTCATAAAATTTTTAAGATCAAAAACTGTTTTCTTTGAAAACATTGAACTGAATTGAAGAAGGAATATTTGGTAGAGATCCTTCCATCCAGTAATTGACTGGGATTGCAAGCTTGTGTACCATACAAAAGCAGGCCCTTGTAATTACTATACAAAACACCTAATCTTAATTTCTTCCTGTTGCTGAGGGTTCCCACCATAGGATCACAACGAGAAACAAAATGTGTTAAGTGTTTCTCTGGATCTCCTGAACCATTAAATATTTGGAATGTGGTACTTCCAATATTTTATGGGGGAGGAATGGAATCAACCCATTCTTGATAAGCTCTCTTTTCTGGATGAATTTGATCTCATTTTCCCTCCATGTCTTCCAACTGAGTTTTTAATGACTCAATAGAAGTTGTTAACTTTTGACAAACATCTGGTTGAGCTTGGACCAGAGCCGGTGCAATAACTGGAGATTAGACAAATGTGGTGGCTGGTGCTGCAACTGATGGTAGCACTACTAATTGTTGTTTCACTTGACCCATAAGATTAGTCATGTGAGGGTGTACTAATAGAGGAGGATATTCATGATCCATCTTAGTATCCACAACAAATTCATTTTACTAACTGACTCTAGCACGCTTAGGAGGAAGACTACCCTGAAGTAGTTCTACTTTCTTCCTCTTTAATTATTTCATTTTGTCCTCTTGTTGTGCAAATCATTTCTCTAGTGAGAGTGATTGTCCTTATTTAGAGGAAGGTTATGTAACCTAATTCATTCCTTTCCCCTTATTGGACACCTTTCAGAGAGGTGGAAGTGGGTTACTTAACGGAATACCCAAATTCTGGGTAAGCCTTTGATTTCATGTACGCACACCTTCTTCATCTGTGTCTGTGCGTACAACTTCTTGAGAAAGAACCTCTTCATCTAATCCCTCCGAATGAACCTCATCTGATGGATAAGCAACTACAGCATTGATGACATTGAGTGATTCATAACGCATTTCATCTCTTCTATCAGCATTTTTGCAATATTGTCTTCTTCCATGTCCCTGATGAGACATTTCCTTTTGTTGATTCGATCCCTCCGGAACTTCTTAACAAACATTAATTTAGAGAGAATATCATGATAGTTTGGTTATTCGTTCCTCTTGAGGATTCTTCCCTAATCAATCGAATACTGACTTTCTCTAAGTGAGGGATTGAAGATTTGAAAAAGTCCCCAGTCCGGTGGACTGAGGTTGTTCCTGCTCAAATCCTCAAATGATATTTGTTGATTCTGAGGGTTGGGTTAAAAGTGTCCCCAGTATGGCGAGCTGGGGTGGTTCTTGACATGATATATATGATACTTTCTTGAAATATCTCTTGATCTTGCATACTTTAGTCTGGAAATTATATTGATGCATCAACCTGCATCTACTTTCATCACCCGGCTCAAAAGACCATTTGATGATTTTTGAAACATTTGTCACTTGATTATGTGCTTGCTCCAAAGTATAGGAATGTTCAATATTCTTTTATTCTTGATTCAGGAGTAATTCAACAACATGTTCTCTATATGCTTGATTTTTAGAGGAACTAGTTGAGTCCTGTTCTTGGGAAAGCTTTTGATTACAAACAAAACCCAATGACTGTAGCTGGCCATGGGAAATAACATTGCATGAGACCATTTTTGGAGAGCTTTGCAGACTAGGGAGTAGAGTGAAATGTAGCACTCCATGAACACCTCATCCCCTGATATGAGTACTAGATGGGGAATTGGCAATTAACTGGTGCAATCTTCTTAGTGCACAATGTCTTGAATACTGAAGGTCTCTCTGCTATTTTTCAGCCTTCAGATATCGAGAAACTGAGAGAGATGGAAAATCAACTTGGCAGTGTAACCCTTCTATTATGTTGACATGATTTTCGAATTCATCATAAGATAATGTTTTCTTTTTCAACTGACAAAGAGTTTTCCATATGTTGAGAGAAATATCATGAATTCCATATTCCATCAACATCTCTGGAATGTCATACTGAGAGTCAGCTAAAGGCCAAAACATAACTGGAACTTCACCTTTCTCCAGTTGTTTTCTCATATGAATTACTTCCTCTTTATCATTCAATGGAGATTCTTCTACCTGATTAGACCAGAGATGGTGCTTCCTTGATTCTTCATCAGAATCAACAAGATTGGTAGATAATTCACTGATTAAACAAGAAGATGAACAACCCAAGGGTGATTTATAGAATGATCTACACCCCAGGCAATCTTCTAATTGAGAAAGTGTTTTACCTAATATAGGTAAAGCATCAGATATGACTGGAATCACATTTTAAAGTGCCTCAAGAGAATAGGGATTTCTCATCACTACATTGTCTGTTGGAGAATCTTCAAAGCAATGTGAATCACTATTATGGAGAGGACATTCATAGATAAATTTATCCTCATGAGGAGGACCACCATGGTGGGTTACAACAAAAGATGCAACATTTCGCTCCTTGGTCTTCTGGCCACACAGAGGGTTCATGTGGTTCTCATCTGAAGATGAAACTTCAAGATCAACCGAATCGTAATGAAGCAAACCTTCATGAGGAATTATATGATGCATACCTTCAGAGTAAATGTTCCCAGTATTAGGAATTGATAGAGTAGAATCTTGAGTTGCATTAGATATTTTTCTAAGTACATCAAGAACTCCAGCATCGAGTAATACCTTATTACAGATTGGTCCTTGATTTCTTGACTGTGTTTAGTAGGTCTTCTTTTAGGATGCCTTATTATTCGCTTTAGGAACCACTTATTGATGAACGAGGTCATTATGGGCAGGTGTATGTTCCTGATCAAGAGAAATGATTAGGTTAGGCTGATTGTCTCTACTCAAATTTGGTGTATGTGCTTAACTTAGGTGTCCATATGATATGGGGGGAATGCCCCACAACCCTCTTGGACTGGAACAGATGGGTTTGTCTATTCCGGAGTGATATACTTATGTGTCACTCCACTGGTAGGGATATATTTATGTGTGTTTCCATGAGATGCTGCGGAATCTATTATAAAATCCTGACAGGCATCCAAAATATGAGCTGGGATTTGCTTCTTCTCTTTCACCATTAACAGAATGTGTATGGTTACTTCAGTAGCCAAAATGAGGATATACCACCATTCCATGCTTGGAGTATGTGTATGTGCCTTCTCCTATCCTACTTTTCCTTTTCAGTGAATTCAGACATTACTCTTGTGTGGGGGCAGAGTGTTGAGTCTGCCTCCTGTTTGTCGCTGGAGCATTCCGACTGACTTCTCCGAATGCTACCAAGCGAGACTGTTGGTAGGATTGATCAAGACTAGCAGGTGTATGTGCCTGCTGATTGCACTCTGCCGAACGTGATTGATTAGTTTCCTTCAATACTGAGATATGAGGCTACTGGCAAGGTTGATGAGTGTAAGCAGGTGTATGTGCATGTTTACCAGTTGTCAACATAAAGGGTTGGCGGGCTACATAACATGTAGTCAGACAATCCTGCTAACTATACGATGATTTATAAACAGGTTTCTGTTCCTATCTATAGTACTCTAATAGAATTACTTGGCTGGATTGGCGTACTTCTGTCAAATGAGTCTGCTGGACAGCGGGATTAAAACAGACGGGTGTGTGTGCCCGCTCATTGCTTGCCACAAAGTTAGGTTGGTGGACTTCTCCGGAAACGGAAGAGATAAGAACATTCTCACTGTTAACTAGTTGTCACCTCTGGTGGCTTTTCATTCCTACTCGGTTTCGAGGAACCTGAGCCGAATGCCTAGAGATGACACCCTCATCATGTTGAGGGCGCACTTCCGCATGAGTCTGGCGATGATTGTTGGTTTGAGCCCTCGGTAAGGACTCTTGTTCCCTAGAATTAAGGAACTGAGCGGCCTTCTCATTCACCTCCTCAGAATAAAAGAGGGAATGGTTGTTGCATTCGAGGGATAATGACCAGAAATGGTTGGAGATGGTGGTTAGTACCGCCTGCTTCATGATCACTGGTCATCACTGTCTGGACAACCATGGCGAGTTGTTCACATGGAGGGCTTGTCGAGAAGCCTCCAAAGTTTGAATGGTACTGTGTTAATGATACTCCATAACTAGTGCATTCAATACCTAGAATTTAAGACGCTGAGTAGGTGATGTCTCCCTTAGAGAGGATGATGATTCAGTAGGAGTAGTAGCAGATGCCTTCACAGTAGAGGCCTTCATAGCCGAGGTATTCACAGGTGTGAATTTAAGAGAAGCCATTCTCATAATGTAGATGATCTTGGAAAAGAGTTCATGTTTGATATAATAGTCATAATCAAGATAAATTCGGCCACTACTTCTTTTGGATAATCACATATGTTATTTATTGTTTTTTTGGCCCTCTCACTGAGTTTAAATAGGGGCCTAACAAATAAGTAAAACATCACTTTAACATGGTTAAGGATTCATGTCGGGTTCCCCATTTTTTTGTTTCCTCTAGAATTGGGAATGATCTTGTTGATTAAGGGTTCAAACATTCCAAGCGGTTTCTAACGGGTTTGTAAAACCGGAAACATCCAATGATTCCATATCCATTTGGTCCGACTTTACAAAGGAAGGCACTCATTAGTTGTGGACTGATGAGGATTAGGAAATTTCATTGGTCGAGAGGATGGGAGGCTGGACTCATCACACCTTTTTTAGGGGAATTATTGTCTACTTCGAGACTCTCTTTATAGATATAAGTTATGTTCATGAATCCTTATTACATTACAAAGTATAAAATGAGCTATCCTTTAGATCCATCAATCAATGATATATATGTATGAAATTTACAGAATCATTTATATGTGTTCGAGGTTCTTCATTGATAGAGAATCATCTGTATTTATTAGAGGTTCTTAGTCAATGGTATCCTTCGATACATAAAAGTCTCTTGGTCATTATGATGATCATACTGATATTAAAGCCACTCAATGGGGCACTTTAAGTTTATTTTCATTTAGAAGGACATGGATTATTTCAGAGTTGGGATCGTACCCGCAGATGGGATACCGACGTATCCATTGTTTTGGAAAAGGAATCATAACACACGTATTTTGAGTAAGGGATTATGATGTTTATGCACGATTGATGGATCAAGGAAATATGTCATGATTACTTTTACACTCTAATCTCACATGAGTCATGCACGATGTGAGAAACAAGTGATATTGGTGAAACCAGATAATTGTTCCACAACAGATGAAATATGTGGGGATTATGTATGTATGACTACCCAAAATAGATAAATATTGGGCTTTACTTAAGGGAAGAAACCCAAGAACATGGTTTATAAAGTTATATCTATTTTAAGGAGATTTTGATACTCTAACTTGGGGCTTACTCCTAAGGAAGATTCCCAAATTAAGAGAGGACATATGATTGGGTTTTACTCTTGATAAGGAAGCCTAGATCAAAAGTAAATTAAGACTGGTTAAGAGAAATTAAGACTGGGGCGTACTCCCGATAAGGAGGCTCAGGTGAGAGGGATTTGAAAAAATTAAAGGACTTGGGGATTACTCCTAAATAGGATGCCCATATTTGAGACTGGGGCTTACTCCTAAAAAGGAATCCCAAGTTTTGGGAATTATGATTGCGGCTTACTCCTGAAAAGGAATCCAAGGTTAAGGGAATTATGACTGGGGCATACTCCTGAAAAGGAATCCCAGTTTATGGGAATTATGACTGGGGCTTACTCCTAGAGAGGATGCCCAGATTAGGGGATTTGGTAACTTGTGGCTTACTCTTGAGAAGGAAGCCCAAATCAAAAGGAATTATGACTATGGATTACTCCTGAGGAGGATGCCCAGATTAGGGGATTAGAACTGGGGATTACTCTTAAGAAGGATGCCCAGGTTAGGGATTCTCTCATATTAAAGGATGAGGTTGAATGAATGAAATCTCTGACCTTAGTGACATAAAGATATGTTAATCACTAGGTTTTAAGAGATGTTCCACAGAATTCATTTCAGATAAGGAATCCAATAAGGAAATCATGTCATGAATGACTTTGTAGAGAGTTATGAAGGGTTAATATTGATAGAGGAGAGGTGGATTGGCATAAGAGAGGTGACATAGGCAAGAGGGGCCCCCCAAAAAGAATGTGGTGCGCATGTCCTGTGTGGGCATGCAAGTACTATGTGGGAGCGCAAGTCCTAGTCGCGCAGTTGTACCTGCGCGACACGTGGGTACATGCACGACAGTCAATCCTTAGGGTAGAACTTGGGTGAGACTTGGATCAGGCCATTAATACTACCCCTATATATTTCCTGAAGAGAGGCGTGCAAGTTATGTGGAAGGGATAAGGCGGCGTGCAAGTGTGGCAATTCCATTAATGGTTGGCCACCTAGGTGCGCAAGTGCTGATGGATTTCAACACTTAGGCCTTCCTCCCCCTTTTTATATCTTCCGTTATAGGTAAGAAATTACCTTAGAAATGTTTGGAATCTTTGAGAACAGACTAGGGCAGCGGGAGCTCAAATTTGTGGTTCGGAAATTTTTCGTCCCCGAAATGGGGGGGCCACATGGGGTATTTATAGGCATGTGAAGACCTTGGGAGAATTTCAAAGAAGGAGCACAAGTCACTTACGTGACCAATTGGCGGCCTGCATGTATATTTGCGCGACCCAAGTTCATTTGAATCTCTTTTCATTCCTTTGTCAATTTTTTATGTTTCTTCAAAGGATGAATCACTTTGTGTTCAAGGAATTTTCCTTTAAATTCCTTTAGACTCTGTGATGGAAAGGAGCGTCAACAAAGAATAAAAATTATTCTCTCATAGAGGTCACCTAGTCAACACATCTAACCACTATTTTCATATGTGAAAGTGATGACAAAAACACCTCAATCATTAATCTTAAAAGAGACATTTCTTATAACAAATGCAATACACTCTTCAGTGAGACTATATATACCAAAATCCTATAAGGTTTTTCTATTTGAATAAATCTTGTTCAATTAGTTCAAAAATGCTGGTATCTAAATTAGATCATGGTTTTATAGAATTTCCACACATAGATAATTAAAAATACCAAGAAAATGAGAAAGTATTGGTTAATTATTTTTTGTTATATTTTTTGAGGATATTGGATGGGTGGGGAATAATTTTATGAACAAAAAGAACCCCATCAATTTAATTTTCTAATTTTAGAATTTATTTATTTTTTATCAATTTAGAGAAATTTTTTAATTTATCTTCTGGTAAATGTTTTAAAACATTTCTGATTTTTTATTATCCATATTTTGGTGGCTATATATTTTTAATAAATTCTATTTAGGTAGTATTGTTTTATGTTTTAGACTTTTCTACGGTTTTAATACCACTCCTTATGGTCACGTCCATGATATTTTCAATATTATTCATTTGAAATGTATTTTTTTTAACTTTTCATTCCCCATAACACATAATTATTTATCGTGATTCCCTATATTTATCTCGCTATTTCAAATCATATTATGAGTTTCGAATTTATCTTAATCTTGTTTTTTCATTTGTAGAATCTAATTCATTATTTTGATAATCATAATTCCCTATCAATTTTTGAAATATACCCCTTATCTAACCATGAGAAATAAAAGTATCAAAATAATGTTTCTATAATAATTACGTTTTGGTGAAATATTAGAAATCAGGTCCATATTGTATCTTCATTTATTTCTATTTTAATTATAGGTGAGTTTAATTTATATACCAAGTTTTATATATATTGGAAATGGGTTATCTCTACCCTAAATTCTAATTCCATAACTACAAAATTTTCCATTTTATTTTGGTTAGACTGGTATATCAATGTTGTGAAAATAATTACATGTGATACCAGAAATACAACATTGATTACACTATTCACTATTTTATTGGGTATTACTTTCAAAACCAATTTCTAAAAAAATGTTTTCTAATATTATGGATCATTAAGGAAAGATGATGGTCATTAATTTTTGCTAGTTTTTCTTTTATTTCATACCCCAAACATGAGTTGAAAAAATTTATATTTAATCTTATCCTCCTATAATAATTATTATTATAAACAAATAAATTATTTTTTATAGTATTATATGTTCTTAATAAATCATATAAGATTAAATACGTATAGAATAATTTTTCACAAAATTCTGACTTTTTGTTGACAACCATTCATAGAAAACATCTTTTATGATGTGTTTATATAGTTGGTGCGGAGGGAACTGGCTGTGAAATTTCATAAAATGGTTTTGAAATTCATGAAATTAATTTGCATCATCATGAAATAGTGTTTTGATTTTGGCCTTAAACTCTCCCATAAAAAACGTTTGGGAAAAAATCATTGAATAAAAATTAACTGACCAAATCCAATGTGTTCAAGATATTTTCATCGATAGTTAAAACCAATTTTTAGTGATCCCCTAAATATAGAAAAGTAAAATAGTAATTTTTTTACATCCCCGCCAAGTCTTTCTATTATAAATTGTTTCAGTATGTTGTAAAATTCATAATTAATGTTAAATAGTTCTTTTTTAAATTCCCTTGAATGTGGTATGTAGTTAATTGAATTACTATTCAAGATCATATAATATATCATTATGGTTTATCCATATCCACATAAGGTTGCACTACACATGATTAATTAAGAATTCCCTCATTATATGTTATGCATTGTTATATATGATGATTCTATGTTGAAAATATTGATTATTATTCCTAGGAATTTCCATTCACAAGTTATCCATGTTAGATTTTCATTTTTAAAAGGAACTAATGTTTTTGTTAAATTAAGGAATTATGGGATCTAGTTTGAGTGTTTTTAATCTTGTATTATTACACAGTAAACATAAAAAATTAAAAACAAGAAAATGATAAATATTAGAGTTTTAAACCCATTTTTAATATATATATATATATATATATATTATCTCTTGGATGATCATTCCTTCCATGTAAATTATTCCAAAAATTTGATATATGTAGTTATTTTATCATATTTATTAAATATATATTAACTCTAGTATAGATATTATAGATCATATCTAATGAGAAGATGATATTAGATGTGTGATAACAAAAAAACCTCAAAAAATAGAAAAATAGAAAATAAATGAGTAGAAACCAACACTAGTGTAATGATGTGTAACTAAGGATGAATATTTTTTTGAATGAGTTGATGTGATAATTTATAAGATAGAAATACGAAAAGTCAAAAAAATTGATGATCCAAGTGAATTTCATTTTTCTAGTCATTGAATGGAAAAATACATGAAAAATATGATTGATTCAAATTTATTGAGAGAAAATTACCACTGACTCTATTGAGAAATTTCCTATTTTTTAGTCAACTCATTTAGTTCTTCTACCATGGACTAAAACTCATACACATGAAATTATCGAAAACATGACACCACATAAACTATTATAAATTTTTGGTGTATTGTTCTTTCAATTTTTATTTTTTGAAAAATTTATTTTCATAATACCATTCATGAAATTTGTTCTTGATTGCAAGATAATTTGATCATCATCAAATGTATTGGATCATTGAATAAATGAAATGATGTGTTACCAAGAGGAATAAAAACAATGAAACAACACAAAAGGAACCATTATTTGAATAAAATGATTAAACCTATAAATATATAATTCTATAAGAATTGATTAATCCAAAAATATTTTTAATACATTAATAATAAATGTAATACGTATAAAGAAAATGAGATGAAATAATAAGAGAAAGAAGATTAACCTCCCCCATTGGTTTAACTATTCTTCTAACTCATTCACCATATGTTCTATATATAAAATATTTCTATGAGAAACTATAATTATTATTATTAGAGTGTATCTCTATCGATTAATTTTCACAATTACCCCCCCCCCCCCAAATTTATTCTTTTATTTTCCTATTAAAAATTTAATCAAAATTTTTAAAAAAATCTATTATACATCACCACATACAATTATATTTGAATACAACTAGGAGAGAGAGAAAATTGATATTTTCACTACCTAGTAAAATTAGAAAAACTCTTCCTTCAACTAAACCTACTACTATGATATAATTAAATGATCAAGCTATCATCATATTAAGTAAAAAATTATATCAAACTCAATCATCTATTTTTATAATATCAAAATTAACTATTACTTATTTATTTATCATATTTTTAACCTCCATGTGTACATATATTAATCCATTGAATTATATTTAAATATAATATTATAACTTTAACCAACATCAGATGAACTCAACTTGATGATTATATAATCAATCCTAAAAAATTTAAATGGATCCATCATCTCACTTATTTGGTTTAAGAAATTCAACCACCATCTCCAAACGTCATTGAGAAAATTACTCAAACACCATTTGAGAAACCATTGACAAACCCATGACTAGTGTATTGGGAAAATTAAAGGTCCCCTATAAACTTGCAATCAAAAACACATCCCAATAAATGTGATTACATAGAGATCTCCACATCTATATTCATCATCATCTAGCCTTCATATAAGTGTTATTATATGTTTAAGATCACTCCTTAAATCACAATTACAACAGATATATTTCAATAAAGCAGACAAATTAAAAAAATATATCTTTACCTGAACCTATTATAATGTTACTATTTAGAATCACACCATGGAATATTTTGAGCCATAGTCATTTTATTTATATAGAATCTACCAATTATTCTTCCTCATTTAACCACCTTGGTTAATATCTCTCTCAAACAAATAGTATTGGATAAATATTGAGTTAACATTTAATATTTGTCCGTATGCACATTCCGATTTGGATAAAACAACCCTATCAAAATATGTTATTGATAGTCTCAAGAAAATGAATCCTTGAACTAGGAAAACATGGTTAAGGTTCAAATTTCATGATATAGCAGTCAAAAACAATTTTTTTAAAGTTGAGTCCCAACATTTGGATTCAAAAATAAATTATCAGGGGATGAAATTAAGTTCGAAATGAAATTATTTTGGTTATGAAAATAAAAAATTCATTATATAGATATATGATTTCATGGAGAACCATATACATGGAAACCTTGGAATGTCAATATTCTACTAAATGGGTACTTATTTATTGCTTTAAATTTCTATCCATATACATTATTATAATTTAGGTTGAGTTAAAATATCTTATATATAAATACATCACTAGAAAATCCTTCTAAATAGTTTGGTGGTTCTATGGGTATTTGATATGTGTAGCGTGGTTGATCCAAAATTATCTTACGCTTGCATTTATAAGCTACATGAAAATTTTCTCTCCTAGAATCTCCTGCATTTTAGATATTTTAATTATAAAATAAAAAACCTATATGATGAAGTTGTATGTTTGATTATTTAATTCTTATATACTTGATATCTTTACATGAATACTCTTGAATATAGAACTAAACTATATTAATGAAAATTTTCCATTCAAAACATTTATAATTATTCTTTATCAAAGTTTAAAAAAATAACAATAATAGATGACAATAAAAAATTGACTTATTGAAAGAATAATATTTTTAAAATTTAAAATACAAAATTTTAATTAAAAACTAAAAATCTAATTTATATTATAATTAAATTTAATTACATACTAATAAACAAAGTATTTATCCAAACATTGAATTTTAAAAATTATAAAACGGTGCTACAAATATTTATCTTATATATTTTGAACACCTCAAGTTATATAGAATATTATTTCAAAAAGATTATTTCACAATAAAATATTTTTTTTTAAGCACATATTCAAATTTAAACTCAAGAATAAATCAATAATGTAAATAAAAAATATAAATAAATAATAAATATTCATTGATAGGTTCATTCAAATACAAAATAAATTATATTATTTATTTGAAAATTAAAATCATATATTTGTTTAAAAATAATATTTTCACAAATATGATGTGGAATACGTCTACGAAATAATATCCACATCATTATTCTATTAGATATAAATAATTTATAATATCATTAGAACCCATTTCAACAAAATGTGAACCATATCATCACTAAATTGCATCACGTAACATTATATCAAATGTTTTTTGGTTGATTAAAAACAATAATAACCCAAAAAGATTATTTAAAATGGTAGTTATAATGGTATTTGAAAAAATTAACTCCAATGTATTTTTATCATTTTTTATTAATTTTAAAATTCTAATTATTCTTGAAAAACTATATAGAAAAATTTTAGAACTGTTTTTTTACAAAATGTTATGAGTTTCT
Organism: Viscum album; assembly: GCA_963277665.1. Lineage (NCBI taxonomy): Eukaryota > Viridiplantae > Streptophyta > Magnoliopsida > Santalales > Viscaceae > Viscum > Viscum album. The sequence goes on along the minus strand of OY728130.1, from coordinate 2,012,800,888 downwards.
TTTAAAAATATCATATCTAAAAAATTGAATTAATGAAATTTTATGACATTATTTTGAAATGCATTTCTATAATGGATCCCTGAAAAATATATAAATTATATCCAAGTGTAATATGGATTTGAGGATAAAAATAATGAGTTGGAAAGGAAAAATATTTTCAAATTTTTAAAAATACCTTTACATAAACTAATATCTTAAAGAAAGTGATAAATATTTTACATGAAATAATGTAAATTGATAATTAATGATACAAAAAAATAAAAAAAAATAATTGGATTTTAAAACAAGATAAGGGAACATTAATATGAATGATAAATAAGTATAAACAATATAAATAGCTCATTAAGAGAGTAAGGTGTTATTTTTTAAAATCATCAAATTTAATGAAGATCATAATCCATTATAATGATGTATTAGATGTGACAATGTTAATTTATCTATAATAAAAAGAATAAGAATAGTATAATATCATCATAAAATATAACTAAACAATCATTATTAACTATATTCAGTGATTAATAACTATGACTAATAAAAAATGTTATGTCAAGAAAATACCATATGACATTGGTATATATTGATTCAGAAGCCCATGAAAGGTAAAAGGTGATATAAATATTTAAATCCCTTTATTTTAAATCAATTTAAGAAAAAAGTATCCATTGGAAAATATATAAATAAAAATAAATAAAACAAGTTGTGAATATGGAATTTTTCTCAAAAATAGAAATAAAAGAAGTAATACAGCATTAACTAAACTCTCTACTTCCTTAAAATCATATTAACCCCCAATAAAATAAACACAAATAGAAATTATGGATTTAGCCACACCTATATAGAAACAGTTTGATAAAACCATGGCTAAAATGTAAAATATCCACACGGGTATTAACTTACCTATGGCGCTATGCCCCCAACCCTCATGATTATACCCAATATTGATGTCTCCCCTACAATTTGGCAGACCTCCTCGCCCGATTCTGCCACCCACCTACCAATATCATCCTCTGACAACGCGACCACCCAACCTTGATCCTCCTTTGATGACGTGGCCACGTAACATTGGGATGATTGTAACATCCTGACCCTAGTTACCCAGACTTGATGCATTATTTCATAAAATTTCCATGATCACAAAAGATCAAGTCTCTAAAGACCGATTAGTTTAGTAGTCTTGGAAACACTATATAAATATTCATAAGCCTTACATTACATCATTGTGTAAAAAAACTACAACAACATCTTGTCTTCATATCCCCTCATTCTATCCCTGCAGTTCATTCATAAATGACTTCTTCACATCCTTGGGAAAATAAAACATTGAAAGGGGTGAGCTAGGATGCTCAGTAAGGATAGCTATATAGAGGAAACTTTCATAGATAAGCAAAAAACATTTAAGTCAATGTATAACTTAAACAAATGCCTCTTAAACTTGAACATCAGCATGATATAGAAAAGATAAAATAAAATAATGACAATTACTTATTCATATGGATATTCTAATAGTTGAATAACCACATGCAATATCAATAACAACTTTCATAATGATGGAATGCATAATTCCATACTATAATAACCACATAGTTAAGGCCTCATGCCAAGACTAAAAATAAGATTTTTTCAAGGGCTTGTGCCAAGACACTAGTTTGTCTCATGAGACCTACCGATGCATCAACGAGCTATAGCAGGATCCACCCTTCACTTACTAAGTCCAATGCATTCCTCATATGAAAAGTTTCAAAAATGACATAAACATTCATATCAAAACTAACATACGAAATGTCAACACTTTATCCACAAACCATGAATGATATAAAAATAGCACATCCACAGTCAAACATAACTCATTCGATAAAATATGGACATTTTATTGTATCAGATTAAACTCAATCGATAACAATGAATGACATTTACATATATTAAAATAATCATCAAAACTATTAGAGAGAAATATCCCCTTTTTTCTCTAAAACATTTAAAAGCCACACTATTTTTCATGAAGCCATTTAAAAATAGATTTTTGAATCAAAGTTTCCCATACCACTTTGAAACTTGTAAAAGTAATTTTGATTTTAAAACATTAAGGTCCATATGAATAAATCTTTAAATCCATTTTTAAAACATGGACATTAATTATAATAATTTAGAATAATAAATCTTTAAAACATTTTAAAATGTTTTTTTTTGTTAGAGTTCCTAACCAATGAAGAGACACATATATACATATAATTTACGTAATAATAACTTTTTAATATCATGAGAATAAAGGGATTCATGATATACTTTGTCAAAGTACAATATATACACCATATAAAAGTGACCTGGAGTATAACAAAAAAGGAGTTTCAATGGAATGTAAATTGAGATGAAATCTCTCATAAAGGCTGTATCCTTAGTTTAAAGATAAATCAATGACATAATTATGTTTGAAAAATATAAATACACTCAATATTATTGGATATTTAGTGTAAAACAATCAAAGGACATTCACACATATTCTTGTAAAAATAACCCCAATGAATTGGATGTTTAACTCAACAAATCGAGATTGAGTAAAAATTAATCATTTCATGTTCATACTGATGACATGAGAATTTATAAATGGAGTGATTTTGTGTATCAAAAGTATATCCACATAATTGGGATTGGAAATTATGACATAAGAAAATGAATATTGATTCCACACATAATCTTTGAGTAAAATAATCAATGAAGTATGCGTAAAGCCGAATGAGTTGAAATTGAAATTTCAAATTCCCTTATTGATTTGATAACATACGAAACATAAAACCAAGAAATAAGGATCATAAAATGATGATGTAAATATCCATGAATTAAATTATATTACACAATGAATACAAACATAGGCAGTACTCACACCACATGCAATAAATAAGTTGTGAACAATGGAAATCTCACGGAATTAAAAGTGGGATAATAAAACCCTTACTTTGTTCATTTTCTTTGGTTATGGGTAGGTTATCCTCCTGTATAATGTTGAAATAATTTTTATTGAATTTTTCAAGAATCATATACATTAATATGACATCATATTTGATCATTTAACACTGCTTTGTTAATAATATCTTATTATTATCGTCGTTTCGGGAGTTAACTTACTCGTTTTCTTTTATATGTTTTGTTACATAAGTCATGTTTGTTATGGAAAAGCTGTATCTTATTAATATACATAATTATATAAAGTACTTAAACATTATTCTTAATCATAAAATGATAATTAGACATGTATGGATACGATGGGGAATGAATCTCATCGCGTTCTTGGAGATGGTAGTCCGTACGTATGCACGAGCGATAATATCATTCTTTTGATATTAAAATCATATATAATTGGATATTATATCATATATACATAATCATTTTCATGTTATATTTATTATTTGAATGAATTACACATCATTATTATACCCATCAAAATAATAATTTTTTGAATAACAATTACACCACGACGTGGAGACGGTAAGTCGTACGTACGCACGTATGGTGACATGTCATTAAAAAGATGGATAAAATGTTGAATATGGTTGTACCATATTTATAATAACATCACAGTATATAGAATATACTGGAGTTATTATTTTATAATGGAAATAATAAAGAAATAAGAAGTTGAAGAAGAAAGGAACATGAAAAAGGGTGATGAAAACGTTACCTTTTCTTCAGGTTCTTCCTTTTGATTTGATCAAAAGGGCTCATTAAGATGGATTTATGATCAAAATAAGGCCTCTAGTTTTATTTGAGGGAAGTTGGGAGGATATTTTTGTAGATTTTGGCTGATCTAAAAGGAATTATTGGTGTAAGGAATTGGTTAGAAGTGGTGGCCTTTTATAAGGGGGAGGAGGGGCTCTTTAAAAAAACATAATGTATTAATTTTTAATAAATTTATATTCCTTTTATAATGGATCCAATGTGAATTATTAAATCTAAATGGTGGGGATAGGTAGAGAACCACCCACCCAATATACTTTAGAGAGGTTTTGGTCACTATAGTATCATTATCATTTTGATTTAACTCTTTGTTTAATAGTTTGACATTTACCCTGCCTTTTTGTATTTTTATATTATATAGTTAATAAACATACTATATACTTAAAAGTGACCCCAAAGTGGTCCATTAATGATACACCTATCATTATATAAGTCCTTTTTCCGAATGTTAGATTTTTAAAAATATAATTTCGATTAATAATATAATATTTGTTTTAAAAGCTCTTTTATGTCAATTTTTACCCTATTGTGTATTTTGTTTTTGATAAATTCATAATAGCATTATTACTTCAAATAAAATTCATATAACCAATAATAATATGTCATATTAACCTTTAAAATTACTTTAATTCATAAAAATTCTACAATTACATTTTTTTGGATATTTATAATATCAATTTTTTTAATATTTCATTAATTGTGTAATTACTGCATCACTATTCTGTCATCAATAAATTAACTTATTTAATGTATAAAAATTATAAATAAAATACAATTATGTAGGAAATAATTTTTTATTTCTAATGAATATTTGAAATAGAATTTATCTTATGTATAACCCCATATTAAAAATATTTTAGTAATTAAACATTGATTTTAACACTTTTTACTCTTCTTTGAATTAAATAGGAATAAATGTCCTAATCTAATCCAAGTTGTCCTAAATGATAATATATTATTCCTAAGATTTCTTTTGGTCGAGATACACATTTCCTATAGAATTAGGACATGTGTTTGGGTAATATTAATATCATTTTTACCCTTAATTATCGTATTTACTTTTAACCGTGGTAAAAAAAGGTAAAAATTTACTATTCACCAAAAAATAATTTTATCTTATTGAATCACATTTAACTCATTGATATTAACTATTTCTCTCAAATTTTTTAAATTCCACTCACAAAAGTGGTAAAATTATGGTTTACGTGAATTTCTAAATTCTCCTAGGAGGTGGGTAAAAGACGGTGAAAAGTTCGATAAAATTTTTATATATCTAAAATTATTTTAAACTAACTCCAATGAATTACATTTAACCTATATAGGTATTATGTATCTAATTTTAACTTAATTAAATTTAAATAAAATAAATAATTATTTAAAAAAAAATTCATTTTTAAAGTATAACATAGTGTTTTTTCATGATTCATCAAAAATTGATTGTTTTCAGAAAAATACCAAAAATTCACCCTAAGATAATTTCGATTTAACGAATACAAAAATGAGGTCCATTTTGAAAGATAAAATTTAATAAATATTAAAAATTGGGTATTACTATTAATAACGGCTACTTTGATTGGTTGGGGTGTGTGCTAGAACTCGAAGCTGTGTACAACACACGCTATTGCGTTATTCAAAGGGAAACGTACCGTGGAAGATTGGGGTGTTACATTCTCCATTCCATAAACAAATTTAGTCCTCAAAATTTTTACATTTTGGCTTGGGAATATAATGGAATGTCCCACATTGGAAAAAGATTCAATAAAACAATCACTTTAAATGAAATAAAAAGAAGTAAAAAGGTCACCCGAGATAACCTATACTAGGATTCCATGTTGAAAAACATGGATATGGATGATAAATTAAGTGTTAGGTTTTTATGGAGAAGTATAGAGAACATTATCAGGAGAAAGTTAACAACAAGAAAACCACAAACCTGTGATTGGAAAAATGGTCATTAGTTTCCCAGTAGGAAAAGTAAATGGACAACATTTTTTTGTTTTAAGTTACATTACATAAATATGAGGAATTAATTTCGTAGAATGACTAAGAACCTAAAGAGATATACACATTTTTTTAGTTATGTTTCATTCTTTAATAAATTCCCAATACTAACTCATGTTTAAATGATGTGTATTCAAGATGACTTGTTCACACTGGAAGAGATAGAATAAAAATTTTATAGAATCACATGATCCACAAAGGATAAACTATATATTTACCTTTTATTTAGAGATTAATCAAAAGAAAAATGTTTAGTATATGATCTAACGATCCCCCGAAAGGATATTCCATTAGAGAAATAAACACTAATCTTAATTTCTAAAATTAAATCAAAAATACCCCAAAGATAAATAAATACCATTTAATAAACAACTGTCCTTAAAATACTTCAATATAATCCAAATTAATATTGAAGCCCAAAACATAGAAGAATTTTGTTATGTAGTCTTCCACATTAAATTATTTCTCCAAATGACGTCAACTTCTCTTAAAGTCACATACTTAAAAGTAATTAACCTAATCACATATTCATTATTATAGGTTAATCATTTCCATAAATAACCCAAATCACTATAAATACACAATCAAATCATAGATAACAATCAACCATTACTCCTCAAATGAAATCCCATAGTATTCTTTTTTCGTCGGGCATATAGTGTTCCAAAAAAGCTAACATCTTCCAAAATAACATTTATCACTTAATCACCAAATCATTTTCCTATACTATGGGTATTCACTTGATAAGACATAATATCCCAAATAAACTTATTATTGATCAATAAAATAATTAAACTTAAAATAATTAGTCACACTAACCAGGGACTTCATATAGTCGAGGGGTAGGCAATAAATCCATATCAGAATTAGGTTGTGGTTTCGATTCCCACAACTTTGTCCGACACGACAGGTTGTCACACAGTCTGTGTGTTGTTCTTTTTCAAAAACTATATTTTATACCATTACCAAAATGAGATAAATTCTTCAAAATAACCATCACATATTTTAACCACAAATGTTATCTCATACCTTGAATATTCATCACAAAATATAATAACTTGTAATTTCCATAAACCCAATGATCATATAAAACCAAATGGTTATTTATAACTATATCCACAAGAGAAAATAAAATTATTCCTCAAATATCATTCTCACATGATAAATTACAGGGTTAAACATATAAGAGAGAATTCACCCAAAGTAACCTCAACAACAAGGAGCACTAATACCTTTAAATATTTTTCCATCCATTTATTTCCATATAGGTTCTTCCATAACCAAGAGGTTATCCTATAGAATAGGGCATTGACTAAGGTGATGCCATGGTCATTTACATTTATGAAAAATGACCATAATTGGAATCTTGGGACCATTTTTATTTTCTCCCATAGTACTCTTCATTTTTCCTCAGAAATTCTTTACTTTTTGTCCTTCCTTCCCACAAGTAAAGCATTTATTTGTTTCATTGAAACACTTTCCTTGGTGTCTCATTCCATATTTCATTCATGATGGAAATTGAGGATATTTTCTCCTTGATCTCCACATCTAGAGCTCTTATCATTCATCACCTATCTCATCATTGTTGAGTCCGAAAATTGGTAAATATATATATTATTGATCATATTTTTGGAAAATTGATTTTGCATGAAGACAATATATTTTACGCCTATTATAATTCCATTTCGTTGATCATTTCCACCACCATTCCCACCATGTACATCATTCTCAAAGTCACTATGACTTCCTTAGAATCCAGCCATTGACTAAAACCAGAATGAATTGTGTGAGTAACAGTAGTCATAAAATCATTTATAGAATATCATGTCACTATATTCTCAATTTGAAACACATTAGGATTAACCATGGTCATTTACTCTCAAAATTCATCAAATCTGTTTGTAATGAAAATATAAATTATCCTACGCATATCCCACGGGAGTGTCATATCCAAGAGTGCAGAAAGGCCCATTGTCGTGCACCAGTTCCCATTTGAGTCTAGCTCAAGGTGGTGTTTTTGGGTTTTACCCCTAGGTACATTTGTGCCAGAGCCGCCTCTACCTGCTCGTATCTAGACAGGGATGTATTGCTTGGCAAACTCACAAAATCTATACAATACCAAAATTATTGGATTTTATTCTATACTAATACTCAAAGTCTTTCATAGGGCTATGTGCTCTAATCAGAGTTTATCTAAATCTAGCTTCCAAGGTTTTTAATAAACATTCTATGATACCAAATGTAACGCCCTGACCCCAGTTACCCAGAGACAGGGCATTATTACCTTACATTGGCATGATCAAAAAAGATCATATCTCGAAAGACCGATTAGTCTAGTAGTCTTGGAAACACTAGATATATTCATTAGTCTTACATTACATCATTAAGTTAAAAAAACTACAGCAAAATATTGTCTTCATATCCCCTCATATTATCCCTACAGGTCATTCATAATTTACTTCTTCACATTCTAGGAAAAATAAAACATTTAAAGTGGTGAGCTCAGATTTTCAGTAAGGATAACAATATAGCAGAAACATTCATAGATAAGAATACAAATTTAAGGCAATGTATAACTAAAACAAAATCCTTTTAAAGTTGAATTTCAGAATAATATGGCAAAGATAAAATGAAATCATGGCATTTAATTATTAACATGGATATTCTACTTGTCAAATAACCACATGAAATATCAATAACAACTTTCATAATGATGGAATGCATAATGCCAGACAATTATAACCACATAGTCAAGGTCTCATGCCAAGACTAAAGATAAGATTTTGTCACGGCCTTGTGCCAAGACACTAGTTTGTCTAATGAGACATACCGATCCATCGAGGAGCTATAGGGGGCTCCACCCTTCACTTACTAAGTCTAATTAATTCCTCATATGAAATGTTTGAAACATAACCTAAACATTCGTATCAAAAATAACTTAGGAAATGTCAATAAATTATCCACAAACTGTGAATGGTATAAAAATAGCACATCCATAGTCAAACATAACTCATTTGATAAAATATGGAGATTGTATTGTATTATATTAACCTTAGTTGAGAACAATGAAGGATATTTATATAGATGAAAATAATCATCAAAACTGTTAGAGAGAAATAACCCCTTTGTTATTGAAAACATTTAAAAGTCACACTATTTTTCAAGAAGCCATTTAAAAACTGATTTTTGAATCAAAGTGTCCCATACCACATTGAAACTTTTAAAAGGAATTTTTATTTGAAAACATTAATTTACCAATAAATAAATCCTTAAAACCATTTTTAAAACATGGACATTAATGAGAAAGACTTATAATAATAAATATTTAAAACATTTTAAAACGATATTTTTGTTAGAGTTCCTAACCAAAGAAGAGTCACTTGAATACAAATAATTGAGGTAATACAAACTTTGTAATATCGTTATAATAAAGGGATTCATGATATACTATGTAAAAGTACATTATATACACCATATAAAAGTGATTAGGTGTATAACAAAAAAAGAGTCTCAATGGATTGTAAATTGAGATGAAATCTCTCATAAAGGTTGTATCATTAGGTTACGGATAAATCAATGACATAATTATGTTTCAAAAATATAAATACTCTCAATATGATTGGATATTCAGTGTAAAACAATCAAAATACATTCACACATATTATTTTAAAAACAACACCAAAGAATTGGATGTTTAACTCAACAAATCGATACTGAGTAAAAATTACACTTATCAAGTTCATACCGATGACTTGGGAATTTATAAATGGAGTGATTTTGAGTATAAAAAGTATATCTATAGAAAGGGGAGTGTAAATTATGACATAATAAAATGAATAGTTATTCCACACATAATCATGGAGTAAAATAATCAATGAGGTATGCGTAAAGCCGAATGAGTGGAAATTGAAATTTCAAATTCCCTTATTGATTTGGTAACATAAGAAACATACACCCATGAAAGAAGGATCATACAATGATGATGTAAATATCCGTTAATTAAAGTATATTACATAATCAATACAAACATTGGAAGTACATACACCACGTGCAATGAATAAGTGGTGAACAATGGTAATCTCACGGAATTAAAATTGATAAAAAACCCCTTACTTTGATCTTTTTCCTTGGTTGAGGGTAGGTTAGCCTCCTTTATAATGTTTAAATTATTGTTATTTAATTTTAAAATAATCATATACAATAATATGATATCATATACGATCTTTTAACATTGCTTTGTTAATAATATCTTAGTATTATCATCATTTCAGGTGTTAACTTACTCATTTTCTGTTATATATTTTGTTACATAAGTCGTGTTTATTATGGATAGGTTGTATGTTATTCATATACAGAATTATATGAAGTCCATAAACATTATTTTTATTCATAAAATGATAATTATACTTGTATGTATACGATGGGGAATGAATCTAATCGCGTTCGTGGAGACGGTAGTCCGTACGTACGCACGAGTGATAATATCATTATTTTGATATTAAAAATATATATAATTGGATGTTATATCATATATAAAGAATAATTATCATGTTTTATTTATTATTTAAATGAACTACACATCATTATTATACCCATATAAATAATAATGTTTTGAATAACAATTACACCATGACGTGGAGACTGTATGTTGTACGTACGCACATATTGGGACATGTCATTCAGAGGATGGATAGAATACTGAATATGGTTGTACCATATTTATAATAACATCATAGTATATAGAATATACTGGAGTAATTATTTTAGATTGGAAATATCAATGAATGAAGAAGTTGATGAAGAAAGGAACCTGAAAAAGAGTGGCGAAACGTTTCCTCTTCTTCGGGTTCTTCCTTTTGATTTGACCAAAAGGGCTCCATACGTTGTCTTTCTGATCAAACTAAGGCCACTAGGTTTAATTTAGGGATGTTGGGACGATATTTGGGCAGAGGTTGGGCAATACAAAATGCTTTAGTGGTGTGAGGAATTGGTTAGAAGTGGTGTCCTTTTATAAGGGGGAGGAGGGGATCTTTAGGAAAAACATAAAATATTAATTTATAATAAATTCATATTTGATTTCTAATGGCTCAAAAGTAGATAATTCAATGTATAATGTGGGTATGGGTTTAAAAACTCTGAACCAATAGATTTTATATAGGTTTGGGTCACTATAGTAACATTATCTTTTAGATTTAACTCTTAGTTATTTAGTTTGACATTTACCATGTCTCTTTGTATTTTTATATTATATAGTTAATAAACTAACTATATACTTCCAAGATACCCCCAAGTGGTCAATTAATGATACACCAATCATTATATTAGTCCTTTTGTAGAACCTTAGATTTTTATGAATATTATATCAATTAATAATATAATATTTGTTTTAAAAACTCTTTTATGTCAATTTTGACACTACTGGGTATTTTCTTTTTGATAAATTCATAACAACATTATTACATAGAATAAAATTCATATAACCAATAATAATATGTCATATTAACCTAGAAAATTATTTTAATTCATAAAAATTCTCAAATTACATTTATTTTTATATTTATAATATCAATTATTTTAATATTTCATTAATTCAGTAATTACAACATCACTATTGTGTCACAAATAAATTAAATTATTTAATATATAAAAATTATAAATAAAATATAATTATGTAGAAAATATTTTTATATTTTTAATGAATATTTAGAATCTAATTTATCTTATGTATAACCCTATATTAAAAATATTTTAGTAATTAAACTTTTATTTTAACTCTTCTAACTCTTATTTGAATTAAATAATAATAAATGTCCTAATCTAATCCAAGTGGACCTAAATGATAATATTTTATTCCTATGTTTGTTTTTGGTCGAGTTACACTTTTATAATAGAATTAGGACATGTGTTTGGGTAATATTAATATCATTTTTACCCTTAATTACCCTATTTACTTTTAATCGTGGTAAATAAAAGTAAAAAGTTACTATTCATAAAAAATTATTTTTATCTTATTGAACCACATTTTACTCCTTCATATTAACCGTGTCTCTCGGATTTTCAAAATTCCACTCCCAAAAACGGTAAAATTAAGTTTTACGTGAATTTTTTAATTCTCCTAGGAGGTGGGTAAAAGACGGTGAAAAGTTACATAAACTTTTTATATATCTAAAATTATTCTAAACTAACTCCAATGAATTACATTGAACATATATTAGTATTATGTATCTATATTGACTTTAATTAAATTTAAATAAAATAAATAATTATTTAAATAAAAATTCATTTTTAATCTATAACTCAGTGTTTTTCACTATTCATCAAAAATTGAACGTTTTCAGAAAAATACCAAAAATTCACCCTAAGCTAATTTCCATATTCTGAATCCAAAAATGAAGTCCAATTTGAATGATAAAATTTATAAAAGTGGGTATTAATATTCATATTGGTTAGTTTGATTGGTTGTGTTGTGTGTTAGAACTCAAAGTTGTGTACAACACACACTATTGCATTATTCAAAGGGAAACATACCATGGAAGCTTGGGGTGTTACAACGATCCTCCTCCAATGATGCGGTGACCCAACCTCCCCGAAATCATCTTCTTATGATGCAGCTCCACCTCCCCCTCCGCCTTCATGACACCCTCTTTCTCAACTCACATGTTTTCTTAGTTTACACACATTCTAGGCACCCATCCACATCTCACTGATGTGTGGTCCATTAATCCCAACTTGTGAGTGGCCTGCAGTTGGGTATGTTAGGGTTTGTTTTCTATTTCCACAAATTTTTATTCTGTTTATACTATTGGGGTTTCAATTATATATTATTTTCTCCAATACACAGTCACATACAAATAAACCCAGACGGTTCTAATTCCTCACATGCCCTCTGAATTCTGCCACTGAGAAGGGATTCTTTGAATTCATATTCACAGCCTATTCAATTTTCATTGGGTAAGATTTATTTTTTTCGATTTATTGTATTCATAATTGTCACAAATTTCTTTTATAGGTTATATTTGTTTTCACTCATTGCATTGAGTATGATTTCATTGATTTTCATTTCGTATTTTCGTTGGGTTTGATTGTCTTATAGAGTTTAAATATGCAAATTCTGGAAATCAAAAGTTATGATGATATTATATTAATATGGATGAATGGTCTATGGTTAGTTCCTAAATAAATTCATAAATATATAGTATTCATTGATTATTATTACTATGGATAATGTAAATATATGTTTCATAGAGATGGATATTTGTAATATAATAATATTTTTCTGAAACCACAATGTGAAAAACACAAAAGAGATTATTTCCTCATAGGGTCTTAATCATTTCCCCTTAGGTGTTTAGTCTTAGTTTTTTCTTCTATAGGTTAATCCACACTACCCTATATCTCCATACCAATTCTTATATAAATAACACTTTGGGTTAAGAAATGGTTAAGATCAGTGTTTAAACGAACCATGATATATCAATGTATTTAAAATAATAAGGTATTTTCCATATTTTCTTTTTAACTCCTTAAGCATAGAACCATGTGTTGTCCAAGTATACTGTTTATTACCTTAGTAATCCATCTGTCTATATAGGTCTTTCATGGAAGGATCTCGAATTTTTCCTTAAATTTGGTAACCTGTGGAAGCTTGAGAGTTTTTATTAACCTACTAGAAATTTGGGGTACAAAAAATATATTATAAAACCTATTAGAAAGGTTATTTGGATTGATATTTCATACCATATACATATGAGACTATTGAATACTCCATGAAACATTGATTTTGGAACCACAATGGATGGACCCCCCATCATGTGTCTGCACTGATCTTGTGTAATCTAGAAATGGTATGATAAACAAATTTCCTCTGGTTGGATTTATATTTTTTAAGTCCTACTGATTTTTTTTAAAATATATGAACTGAAAAATAAGATAGTTTATTAAAGTTCCCTAGATAGAAAAATCAATTTCTATTCCTATTGAATTTGAATTGAATTTCTTAGCTAATAATTTGAGGAAGATGATGAAATAAGACGGTATAATTCAAATAAATAATTCTTAGAAGTAAGTGATTACACAGACCTATAGCCATGGACCTATAGACATAGTTTTATTAGTCTATGGCTATAGATTTCTAATTTCCATTGTTTAATTAAGCTACCGTGGCTATACCGCTTCTGAAAAATTTTCCCCTTATTCTGTATCGGGCTCATCCTCCCCTGATCCGCTACTCACCTCACACTACTCCTCATCGATTACTTATCCTCCCCGATGACTTCTCCCTCCCCGAACATTCCCCACTATGACACACACCTCACCGATGACTTATCCCCCCGACCTATCCTCCCCAACCTCTCCACACCATTTCGTCGTCCTCCCCAATGAACTCTCTCCCCTCAGCACCCTCCTCCCCAACGAACTCTCTCACCATGACACCCTCCTCCCCGACGAACTCTCACACAAAGGCACCCTCCTCCCTAGATACCTCTCTCACCACGGCGCCCTTCTCCCTGATGACCTCTGTCACCGGGGTTCCATCCTCCCCCGACACTTCCAGTCAACACAGCGTAGCCCTCCATGGTATTTTATACCATATTGTTTCATCAATGATCTGATTTTAAGGTTGTACTATGATTTGAATTTCATGTGATGGTTATTTATATCTCCCTTACTCTAGAATATATGTTATTTTGGTTTGTAAAATCTATCTATGAAGGATTTAGATCTACCAACTCAATGTCTATATTCCTCTTGGGATGAATTAAAAAACAGATGTTAACAAAAACATACAAGGTAGGTTCATCATAATATTTTTTCATAAAATACCATCCATTCATCAATTTTAAATTTTTTTATATTTATATTGTAATTGAAACAATATATCAGTACAAACACAATGATAAATCATTACCATTATATAAAATATTTCAGAACCATCACATGGAACTTATATACTGAAACTGGTAAGAATACAATCTCCAAAAATGGATCTAAATGTTCTTGTAAGAATGGAAATAATTCATATATTACAAAAATCGGTATGCCCCATGTGTAAGAGTCCTGTGAAGGAATTTTTAGTGTTAATGAATATAATAATTTGTTTAAGGAAAAATAATTTTGGAAGAATGTTTGGAGAGAGAATGTTTTCCCTATTTTAAAAGGAGATATACATTTTTGTAAAACATACCATGGTAGATAAGGTTGTGAATTTCATTGAGTATGAGAGAATAATCCTAAAACATTTAAAATGTAATTTGATTCCATTTTAACTATTTAATACCTAAAGTTAATCTCCGATGTGAATGGGAAAAGGAAATTAAAGTTCCTTGATGAATCACCATCCTCAAAAAAATGAATCATATAGAAGGTACCCCCACCCAATAAACATTAAAAGATACTAACAAATATAATGATTTTTAGGACTCAGGGGGATACATAATCCTTGGGGTAATTTTTGTCAAAATAACATAAATTAAAGATGGAATCAGATTTAACATAAATCTAAAAATTTCATGAAGAATGTGATATTTAAGGTATTTCAGGTATATTTTACTATTATAATTGAAGCTGAATGAATGGTATATGTTGTCTTAATATAATTGATAATGAAATTATTAGTTTTCGTGAAATCTGATGGTAGATGAAAAATATGATTTTATATTTTTTATCGTGATGATTTATACATATTAAAAGTTGTTTTATGATATGTAAAATGATGAATGAATCCACTAAGTGAAGAGAATATGATGGGGCTATATTATGGATAGATTTTGATTATAAATATCCATATTCTAATATATTGTATCATTTATTTCCAATTTTTTGTTATTAAATGATATTACAAAAGGAGAAACTCAATAAATAGTGTCCCCAAAAATGAAAAACATTAAAAATAAACAATGTTGTAATCAAGAGGGAATTGGTGTTCAAGTTACAAAGGTTGTTTATGTATTATACATAATTAAAAGAGTCTATGAGATCCCAAATTACATTGAATATAAATAAAATTATCTTGTTGATTTTAAAAATTGGCATAACTAATGTCTAAAATGATATATCATTCAAACTTTTTGATATAGTTTTTTATGCCAATTCGCATGATGTGAATTTTGATAATAATATGAGTCTATAAATTGAAATATAAAGGATGATATAAATTTATTGGACATAGCGTGTTACATAGTAAACTATGTATGTGTTAGCTATGACTCTTGTTTCCTAGATTAATCACATCCTTAACAGGAATAAGAAATTTATTGATAACTCGTATTTTAATTGTTTATTCTTCCTAGAATATTTCTTAATATATTGATGAAATTATTTTTTAAAATTTTATTTTATTAGTTTTATTAGTAAATAATTTTTTATTTTAAAAATCAACATGAAAATATTTATAATTTGTATAATTGGTATTGTTAA
Organism: Viscum album; assembly: GCA_963277665.1. Taxonomy (NCBI): domain Eukaryota; kingdom Viridiplantae; phylum Streptophyta; class Magnoliopsida; order Santalales; family Viscaceae; genus Viscum; species Viscum album. The sequence goes on along the minus strand of OY728130.1, from coordinate 2,012,784,742 downwards.
ACGATGAAAAAAATTCATTTGACATGGGGGGGGATTTCAAGTAGAAATAGAAAATTTTACATGGAATTTAGACGTCAAGCTGGAGTAAAAGTGCATTGAATAATATAATTAATTTCATTCAGAATTAAGGGGAGAGAGAAAATGTAGTTGGATTATAGGGGGTATTTTCTTCTAAATCCAATGTGGAGATAGATGAATCCTTGAGAGATTGGAGTGGTTTCACTACCCGTCCTCAGGCCCTGTTCCATGACTACACCCAAGCCCACCTTCCATAGGCCAGGTGATGGTGACTAGAACCAAAGTCATAAATCCTGGTAAAAAGGGAAGGCATTGCCTTTATAAAATAATCAAACACAATAGAGTACACAATTAAAGTAAGCACTAAGTAATACTGAGTACAAAACAGAGTGCTAGAAAGTAAATGGTCCAGTATACAAACCCAACTAAAAGTACAGTACATCTGGAAAGAAAATACAACAGCGGTAAATTAAAGTAGAAACCAGCGAGTCGTCATCCTGATATCCCACCTGAAAGGTGGGTACAGATAGTCTCCTCATCTTGTCGAGTTTGGATGTCCGCTCCATGTACGTATTTCCATGTGGTCCACCTCCAGGTACCATACAGCTCCATAAGCCTCTACCTCGATCAATGTTCTCTGTCGTCTGCATCCAAAAAACGTAGTGCAGGCATATCCCATACAGGGGTGAGTAAACGATACTCAGTAGGGACCCCGAGACCCCCGAATGTCTCTCTGAATCCACGAAGGATAAACCACAAAAAAAAATATGATCACGAATTATCTACTGATTCTACTTAGGTATATGCCCATACATATACCCAAGTCATCAATCTCAGTACGGCTCCAACATCCGAGCCCAAGCACAATATAGTACACACAGGGAAGAAGTCAATTATATCCAGATAATGATTCAAAGTCAAGACTTAGCTCACATAGGTATACTACTCATGAAGAGAGGTGAAGATGATTATATTTAGCCTTTGAATCATCTCTTCTGCTGAACCCACATAGGATCCAAGTACATAAGTTATCGTTGTTGATCCCACATAGGATCCATGTATAGTAACCATCGTTGTCGAACCCACGTAGGGTCCAAGTACAGTCGTCATCACAACCAAACCCACGTAGGATCCATGTACAGTCTTCATCGCTATCGAACCCACAGAGGATCCAAGTACAGTCGTCCTCACTGCCGAACCCACATAGGATCCAAGTACTGTCGTCTTTGTGGTCAAACCCATGGAGGATCCCCGCACGGTAGTAATCGCAGTCGCAGCCATCAATAGTGTTCCCGCACACAGCGTACTCGATTCTGGGAGGTTCCACTCCATGTGTAAAAGAGTGTCAATACATCAAATATCACAAAGTCCAGAGTTGATGAATCCCAAAGTTCCGTCTTGTCAAAATGAACTCAACATGACAGACGATGCGTCAAACGGACGCCCGGTCTGAGTGATATTCACTTTTTCGTCCCAAGGGCCTTATTAGAAAATATGCTAAATTCCAAACCCAGTAGTTTACCAAAGTTTTCCAAAACTCACTTAGAGTATCGCAAAAATACCATCTCGTCGAAAGGTTCCCAGTGCCGCAGATGACGCATCGATCAGGCACGTGGTCTTTAAGTTATTCAAATTAAAGTGAACAACGGGCCCGACCCGTTTAGCCGAGTGGGCCCACAAGTCGGGTTAACCTAGTTTGAGGGGTCCGACCCAATATGGGTGTCGAACTGGTCTGAAGGAAAACGTAGCTCGGCTTAAAGGGTGTGGCCCGGCCCTAATGGTCATGGCCAGGCCCAAAGTGGCACGGCCCAGTGGGCTCGGCCGGTTGGCCGAGCGGCTTGGCCCGAAGTCCGAGCAGTACCGAGGGGGCACATCCCCCCAGCTATCCAAACTGGAGGTTCCATGTGGCGCCTCCCTTCCCAAACCGACCAACTAGGCCAGCTGGCCTTCTAGCACAAGCGGCCCAAACAGCGGGTTGCGGCTCTTCCTGCACGGCGCCCTCCTGGTGCCGCAGATCTTCTCTACCCGGCCGGCAAATGGGCCGTCCGATTTTCTAGTGCAGGACCCTCTTGGCGCCGCCTATCCCCTTTACCCAGCTGGCTGAGGGGCCAGCTGGTTCTTCCGCTGAAGTGGACCATAATGCGGGTCGCGGTTCCTCCCGCACAACCAGTATGACTGCGCAGGCATCCTTTGCCGCATTCCAAACATGGCGCGAGGGCGTCGTGCCTCCTCCACCTTCAGTTTCCAATTATAATAAAATAACAAGATCAACTGAGGGTTGTCAGGCCTGGATCGTTCATCCCGTACCCTCTGTGTAAAGCAGTATCAATTGAAAATATATAAACCATTATTTCCAACGAAGAAAGGGGTACGAAAACATTGAATTTCAAGAATAAACACCTACCTCGATAATTTACGTCGCACGTCAGGCATCGCAGAAGGCAGCGTCGCAGGGAATGGATTCGTAAGCGACGTCGGAGTGCACCCCTGGAGGAAAAATTTTCTCCTCTCTTGTCTTAGAGAAGTGAAAGCGTGGCGCGTCATCGTTCTTCATGGAACCGGTGATCTCATCAATGAAATTATCATTTTTCATCAGAGGGCGGTGTTCTTCAAAAACTCAAGAGCTCTCCCAATCCTCCTCAGCACAACTAAAGCCCTCCTCTAGTAAAATAATAGTCTCCTCATATTATTTTATTACACACAGAATTAAACGTTCAAAATTTCAAATTACCTCATTAATTAAATGCGTTGGAAATTAATTAAAGGAGGGAGAGGGATGATCCTCATTAATTAAATGCGTTGGAATTTAATTAAAGAGAGAGAGAGGAAAGATCCGCATTAATTTGAGGGGTTGTCATGGATTAATGGATTGGGGGAGGTGGAGAGATTGGAAATTAAATGGGGGTTTCCAAATTAGTGAGGGGGTTTAAGGAGTTTAGAGGTAAAAATAAATGGTTGGGGATCTTGTGGGCCCCACCACTCTAACAACCACACTTGGGTAGTTAGGTGGCTATGGGTCCCAACCTTAACTACCCATGGGAGGAATTAACCACTTTGGATACTTAATAAAATTGTTCCAAAAATTTTATTTACTTCTTAATTAAACCCCAAAAATCAACTTCTCCTCCTGTGCAAACACAACTATGGAAATGGTCCCCTTATGAAATTACCAGTGTTGTGAGTTCATCGGTGCCTTCAGATTTCTATTCCAAGCACCGGTTCAAAATATAGAAAAACCTGCTTTTTCGTTCACTGAATGTACCCGAGATAAACTTTGGAAATTGATTCCGGGCACACGGGGCCTCGGAATTAAGTTCCATCAAAAGCCACAGATTATTAAATTCCAAAGTATTTAATAAAAAAAATCCTTGAAATTTCCGAGTCTTTACATTTCCCCCACCTCTAGGTTTTACATCCCCGTAAATCTACAACATAATCTAGGAAAACAAAAGAGGGTACTGAGCACACATCTGAGCCTCCCGCTCCCATGTGCTCTCGTGGAGGTTCCCGTGCTGCCATCAGATGCCCACTAGAGGGATCGACCGTCCACATAGGTCCCGATCCTATCGCCCCTCGATCTCCACTAGAACCTCTTTGAATGTATCCTTGTCATCGATGTCCAGCTCCTATGGTCGATGATGTTGGTCGGGTCATGCACATATCTCCTCCACTGAGATACATGGAGGATTTCATGCACCCGGTGCAACTGAGGTGGAAGGGTCTGGCAGGAAGCCACCTGACCTATCCTACTGAGGACCCGGAATGGTCTGATGAAGTGTTTAGGTAACTTGTCGCCCCATCCAAACCTCGTAAATCCATGTTGAGTTGAGACCCGTAAGAAAACATGGTCTCCATCCTAGAACTTCGATGGTCTCCATCTCCTATCAACATAGGACTTCTATCAGCTCTGTGCAGTCCTCATCTGCTCCTGGATGATCTGCACCTTCTCCATCGTAGCCTGATCCAACTCTGGTCCTACGAGTGCTGACTCCCTAGGGTCAGTCTAGCACAGAGGTGATCAGCACGGTCGGTTGTACAGTTCCTCGTATGGTGCTATCTCGATGGAGGAGTGGTAGCTTTTGTTGTACGCAAACTCCACAAAAGGTAGGTGGTCCTCCCATCTACGATTAATGTCAAGGACACATGCACGAACCATATCCTCAAGTGTCTGAATGGTCCTCTCCATCTGGCCATCCGTCTGAGGATGAATGGTTGTGCTCAGGTGTAGCTACATCCCAAATGCCTCCTAAAACCCCTTCCAAAGCTGAGAAGTAAAGAGATCATTTAGATCAGAGATAATAGAAAATGTTACACCATGAATCTGTACAATCTCTTGAACGTAGAGGCATCCCAAGCTCTCTATTAAGCCATGCTCTTTGATCGGAAGGAAGTGGGCCAACATGGAGAGTCTGTCGACGATTACCCATATTGAGTCGTGTCCCCTAGATGTACATGGAAGCCCCATCATGAAATCCATGGATATACATCACACATCCACTTCAGAACATCTATGGGATGTACCAAGCCTGCTGGTACCCGGTGTTCCACCTTCACTTGCTGGCATGTGAGGCATTATGAAATGAACTCTGCTACAACCCTCTTCATACCTGGACACCAATTCGGTCGTCTGAGATCCTGGTGTGTCTTCACCACTCCTGGATGTACCGATAAATGGGAAGTGTGAAACTACCTCAGCACTTCCTCTTACAGTGCAACTGGTACTATGGTACGTCCCCTGAAGAGGATGATGTGCTCTCCTCCTTTAGAAAAACCATCAAGCGCCTGCCCTGTGGAAATCTGAGCACATCGCTTCTCACAGTCAGCAACCCCACACTATGCCTCTTTGACACACTAATTTTGTGGAGGAGTGATTGTGTGGGACTGTAGAAAACTTCCCTATCCCTCTCCACGAATGATAACTACAAAGCGGATAACTGCTCTGGCGCCTCTCCAAGTAGTTGAATTCCCAATTTCCTTCTGAGAGCATCAGCTAATACGTTCCCCTTCACTTGAGTAAAGAAAATATTTATGTGATAGTCTTGGAGGAACTGCATCCATTGCCACTATCTCAGGTTTAGGTCCTTCTGTGAGAAGATGTACCTGAGACTCTGGTGTTCAGAGTAGACTATAAAGTGCTCACCCATCAAAGAGTGTTGCCACGTCATCAGGGAGAAGACCACTGCTGCTAACTCTAAATAATGGGTATCGTAGTTCTGATCATGCTACCTCAAGTGTCATATACCATAGGCTATCACTTCCAGCTCATGCATCAGGACACACCCGGGTTCGGTCCCTGATGCGTCGCAAAAAACCACGTACCCAACACCCTCCTCTGGTAGCCTCAACCTGGGAGCACTGGTCAATCTCTATCTTAGATCTTGGAAGCTCTGCTGGCATCTATCGGAGCACACGAAGGGCTTCCCATTCTTTTTCAATGATGAATGTGGTGCAACAAGTCTGGAGAAGTCTGGTACAAATCTCCGATAGTACCCAACCATATCTAGGAAACTCCGCAACTCCGTCACGCTCTTAGGTGGCTCCCAAGCAAGTACTGCCTTGATCTTTGCAGGATTCACAGAAACACCAGCCTCTGAGATGACATTCCCCAAGAAGTGAACCTCTCGAATCTGAAACTGGCATATCGAGAGATTAGCATAAAGCTGGTGCTCTTGGAGTGTGTCCAGTACAACCCACATGTGGTAGGCGTGCTCAACCTCAGTATTCGAGTAAATCAGTATGTCATTGATGAAGACTATGACAAAACGATCGAGGTAAGGCTGGAAGACCCTATTCATGAGACTCATGAACACTGCTGGTGTGATGGTTATGATGAAGGGCATAACCAGGAACTTTTAGTGGCCATACCAACACCTGATGGATGTCTTCTATACATTTTTTTCTCTAACTCTAAGATGATGATATCCTAACCTGAGGTCTATCTTCGAGAACCATCGTGTTCTATGGAGCAGATCAAAGAGGTCATTAATCCTCGAAAGTGGATACTTTTTCCTCAAAGTCACCTGATTTAGTTGACGATAGTCGACACATAGTCGTAATATCCCATCTGTCTTCTTATAGAATACAATCAGAGAAGCCCAGGGTGAAACAATGTGTCAGATGAATCCCTTTCCCGGTAAATCATCCAGCTGTACCCGCAGCTCAAAAAGCCCGACAGGAGCCATCTGATATGCTGGTGTAGATATCAGTGCTATTACAGGGTACAGTTCAATGTAGAAGTCTACCTCTCTATGAGGAGTTAGTCCTGGAACGTCGTATGAAAAAATGTCCTCATATTGATCCACCACAACAGGAAAACTCAGACTCCGCACATCAACCACATCTAGGATGATACTAGCCAACTAATGTGTGATTGGATGCCCTCTCCTCTGTGTAAGTCCATCCTGCACTGCAAAGGATCCCTTCTCACCGGTGAAGCTGAACCTACTCCCATCTGTGCGGACACACTGTAATTTGTAACTAATACAGTCGATCTGGGCATGGACTGTAGATAACCAGTCCATACCCAAGATGACTTCGCAAGGCCTCGACGGCACAACAAGAAGATCCCAACCGAATCTCTCACCTCCTAGAGTAAGCTCACACTTCCAGAACGATTGTGTAATCATCGAGTGTACTTCTGTATGAGTCTCTAGCTGTAAGGATCGATCCAACAGCTCCATCGAAATCTCTGAGCTTCAAACAAGGGAAGAGGTAACAAAAAAATGACTCGCTCTGGTGTCTATAAAAACTAGAGCAAGGGTGGAGTAGACACAGATAGTACCTCGAATCATATCAAGTTTTTCGTGGTCATAGGCCTCGACTTCCTAGAGATGAGCCTGTCCCTGTCTGCTAGCTCCCTATGGTTGGGGTGGTCCCCCTAGTGGTGGTGGTGGTGGTAGAGCCTCGAAGCATCGTCCACCACCCGCTGCTCATCCATCTCCTCTGCCTCATCCGCCTGTTCCCTGCGGACCACCAAAGTCGAACATCTACCTCTGTCTGGGTGGTCCCTCAACTATCTACTACTCCTCTGCATGGCGGGTCAGGCATTCACGAGCCATGTGACTCTACCCGCCGCATGCATAGAACTACCTACCTCTCGTATGGCTAGCTCTGATGTGTGTGCCCCGCTCATCTGAACTAGAATCCTTGGGATGCCCACCTAATGGCCTAGTCTGCTTAGACCTCTATGATATCGGTCTACAACCGGCTGTAGAAGACTCCTCTACATGCCGCCCTGTAGTAGTTCTTGCTAATGGCGTCGGCTCAGCAAGAAAGATCTCCACAAAAGGGCTCACCCAAGTACTCCTGCCTACGTTGGAATTCTGTGGGAGATCATCGAAGCCCTGATCTCATGCCTCAGTCCCTGCTCAATGTTATGGGCCCAGAATAATGGGTCTCATACCATGTCTATGCAGTAGTTCAAGAGGTCAGTAAATCTCGTTGAGTACTGGGAAACTGTCTTGCTACCCTTCCGCAGCTGTAGTAAATCATGGATGTGCACAGCATGGTGGGTGGCTGGAACAAACTCTGAGAGGAAGAAACACTCGAAGTCCATCCAAAGTAGAGAGGCCTCGTCGTGCACCTAGAGCATCAGGCTCCACCACCTACTTGCTTCTGCATGTAGGAGACTCATGGATAAGATCACCATAAGGTCTGCTGGTGTCCCTACCAATCTGAAGACTCTAACGATACCCTCTAGCCAATCCTTGTCTGCCTGAGGGTATGTCTCTCCGCAGAACTTGGGCAGCCTCTGTCACTGAAACTTGTGCAACGCACTCAGGTGGCATGCACTCACCACTATTGGGGATGGTGGAATCGGTGGCCTAGTGGGTAGTGGTACCGCTGGTGCCTCCGCTGTAATGGGGCCTTGCACCGAGGCCTCGTTTCTCAGTGGGCTTCCATCACGCACGTAACTATGAACCCTAGCTGGTTGCCTTTGTGGGGATATCCTAAGAAGAAAGAGGTGCTCCACTGTTAGTACTACATACCTGGTGAGATGATACAAAGTAATCCCAAAGAATAATTTTGAAACACACATGAAATCAATGCTTTCGTGCACTAAGTCAGAAATCATAAGTCAGGGACCTAGTGTATAGATACGTCGGTCGCCGCACCAACACTGGACTCCCTGGATGGATAACCACACTCAATACTCTTAACACTATTGCTTTACAGAGATGAAATTATCAGAGTTCTAAGTTCTATGGTAGAACCGACCGCCTCCAATACCAATTTATCACTACCCATCCTCGGGGCCCATGCCTTGACTACCCCAAGCCCGACTTCCATAGGCCAGGGGCTGGCAACTACCACCAAAGGAGTAAATCCCAGAAAAAAGGGAAGTCATTGCCTTTATAAAAATAATCAAACACAACAGAGTAGGAAAGTGAATTAATCACAAAGTAAAACTGAGTACAAAAGTATGTGTTGGAATGTAAAAGGTCCAGTATACAAACCCAACTGAAAGTACAGTACAACTGGAAAGAAAATACAACAGCAGTAATGTAAATAAGCAACCACCGAGTCATCCTCTAGTTATCCCACCTAAAGGGTGGGTATATATAGTCTCCTCATCTCATCGAGTCTAGTCGTCCGCTCCGTGTACGTCCTGCCAAGTGGTCCACCTCCGAGTACCGTCCAGCTCTACAAGCCTCCACCTCGATCAGTGCTTTCCGTCGTCTGCATACAACACAACGTAGTTTGGGCATAGCCTATGCAGGGGTGAGTAAACGATACTCAGTAGGGACCCCTAGACCCCCAATGGTCTCTCGGAATCCACGAAGGATAAACCACAAAGGAAAAATAAGATCACGAAGTATCAACCGACATTACTTAGGTATATTCCCATACATATACACAAGACATCAATCTCAGTTCGATCCAACTTCTGAGCCCAAGCACAATCCAGTCCATAAGGGAAAGAAGTCAATCATACCCAGATAATGATTGAAAGTCATGACACAGCTCACATAGGTATACTACTCACGAAAAGGGGTGGATATGATTAGATGTAGCCTCTAAATCATCACCTCTGCCGAACCCATGTAGGATTGAAGTACAAAAGTCATTGCTGTTGAACCCATGTATGATCCAATTACAGTAACCATCGCTGTTGAACCGACAAAAGATCCAAGTACAGTCATCAACACTGCAGAACCCAAATAGGATCCAAGTACAGTCTTCATCACTGCCGAACCCACAGAGGATCAAAGAATAGTCGTCCTCGATGCCGAAACCACGTCCAAGTACAATTGTCATTGTCGTTGAACCCACGGAGGATTCCAGCACTGTAGTCATCGCAGTCGCAGCCAGTTCTAGGGTTCTCGCACATAGCGTACTCGATTCCAGGAGGGTCCGCTCCATGACTAAAAGAGGGTCTATACATCAACTATCATGAATTCAGGATTTGATGTATCCCGAAGTTCCATCTCATCAAAAGGACTCAATGCGACAGACGGCGCGTCAAATGGACGCCCGGTCTGAGAGATATTGGTCTTTCCATCCCAGGGGCCAGGTTAGAAAATATACTCATTCCAAACCCAAACATTTACCAAAGTTTTCCAAAAATCACATAGAGTATCTCAAAAGTACCATATCATTGAAAGGGTCCCAGTGCCGTAGACGGCTCATCGATCGGACGCGTGGTCATTATGTTATTCAAGTTAAAGTGAATAATGGGCCCGACCTGTTTAGCCTAGTGGGCCCACAAGTCGGGTTAACCCAGATTGATGGGTCCGACCCACCAGGGGTGTCAGACTGGTCCAAAGGAAAATGTATCTTGGCCCGAAGGGCATGGCCCGACAAGAAGTGGCGTGGCCGGGCCCAAAGTCTCGCGGCCCGACCCAGCGCGGCGTGGCCCGGCCTGGCGTGACCTGGACCGGCATGGTAAGACGGGGCACACGGTCCGGATGGGTGCATGGCCCGGCTGGCTCGGATCAAAGGCCGAGCGGTTCCGAAGGGGGTCACGACACCCCATCTGTTGGAACTGGAGGCACCAAGCGGCGCCACCCTTACCAAATCGACCGGCTAGACCGGCCGGCCATCTGGCGCAAGAGTCCCGCACGGCAGGCCACGACTTTTTTCAGCATGACACCCTCCGGGCACCGCAGATCTGCTCCACCCTACTGACCGAAGGGCCGGCCGATTTTCAACCACAGTTCCCTCCTAGAGCCACGGATCCCCTCTACCCGACCGGATGACCGGCCAACTGGTTCTTCCACCGAAGCATCCCATGATGCAGGTCGCGGTTCCTCCTGCACAGCTGGTGTGACGGTGCCGGCTTCCATCGCCGCGTTCCTGGCACGATGCGATGGCGTCATGCCTCCTCCGCCATCGATTTTCAATTCTAAAAAAATAATAAGATCAACGGAGGGTCGTCGGGCCATGATTGTTTAGCCTGCGCCCTCCGCGTAAAGCGATTGCAATTGGTCGTATATAAACCATGATTTCCAATGAAGAATGGGGTATAAAAAGATTCACTTTCAAGAATAAAACCCTACCTAGATAATTTACGTTACACGTCGGGCATCATGGAAGATGGCATCGCAGGGAAAGGATTCGTAGGGGAGGTCGGGGTGCACCTGAGGAGGAATCAACGTCTCCTCTATTTTCGCGGAGAAGAGAAAGGGTGGCGCGTCGTCGTTCTTTGTGGAACCGGCGATCTTCGTCAAAGAAATCCTCATTCTTCATCGGAGGGTGGTGTTCTTCAAAAATTCAAGAGCTCTCCCAATCCTCCTTAGCACAAACAAATCCCTCCTCTGGTAAAATAATAGGCTCCTCCTATTCTTTTATTACACACGCAATTAAACATTCAAAATTTCATATCACCTCCTTAATTAATTGCGTTGGAAATTAATTAAAGGGAGGGAGAGGAAAGATCCTCATTAATTAAACGTGTTGGCATTTAATTAAAGTGATGGAGAGGAAATATCCTTATTAATTTGAGGGGTTGTCATGGATTGATGTAGTGAGGTAGGTGGAGAGATTGGTAATTTAAAGGGGGATTTCCAAATTAATGAGGGGGTTTAAGGAGTTTAGAGGAAAAAATAAATTGTTGGGGATCATGTGGGACCCACATCTCTAAAATCCACACTTTGGTAGTTAGGTGGTTGTGGGTCCCACCCTTAACTACCAATGGGAGGAATTAACCTCTTTAGATACATAATAAAATTGATCCAATAATTTTATTTACTTTTAAATTAAACCCCAAAAATAAACTTATCCTCCCTTGAAAACGCAACTACAGTAACAGTCCTCTTAAGAAAATACCGGTGTTACGACTTCATCAGTGCGTTGGATTTCAATTCCGAGCACCGGTTCAAAAGATAGAAAAACCTGCTCGTTCATTCCCTGAACGTGCCTGAGCTAAACTTCGGAAAATGATTCTGGGAACACTGGGCCTCGAAATCAAGTGCTGTCAGAAGATACAGACTCATAAATTCCAAATTACTTAAGATAAAAATATTTCCAGGGAATTTTTGGGTATTTACAACTGGAATAGTTGACAATATGTTACAATTTGATTTGTTTAAATGTAAAAATTGTATTTGTTATTGATTCTTGTAGTATTATTATGGATTCATGCAGTCTATAATATTGAAGTTGACATATTTATTAATATTGTTTTTTAAGACAAATATACGTGTGTAAAGGTGATACCATAATTCTACACATGATTTGTACCAGAGTAGAGGATACATATTAAGATTACGGTTTATCAAAAGGATGTTGATCAGATCATGACTGGACCTTTTAACACTCACACCTACCAATGAATTATCTAAATTGGTGGACATTGCTCAGAGTGCTCATCCTCTTGAAAAGGATAAGGCATTCCTCAAAATGCTTGAGAAACAAGATGTCACTTATTTCTTAGAATCCTTTCATGAGGAATATAGGAATTCCCACTCTGAATCTAGTGAACCCAGGCATGATGATAAAAAGGATGCTTGTATGATTGAGGAGGATTATTTAATGTCGAGTGCAAGGAATGTAAAAAATCAAATGATTGTTTTGGATTGATACAATATTATATGCTACAAAAAGACTCAGAGAAGAAATATTACTATACCTTCTAGAGAACAATTGTCACAAGATCCTTAGTGGACTCTCAGAAAAGAAAAATTGTGATTCACCATAGACAATGGTTACTGAGCATCCAAAAGTATCCCTTGATGAAGGAAACATAGACGATACTACAAATATTGAATAGGAATACCCCACAGTGTAGGATTCATATCAATATAACGATGATGTGAGTGATGAATTATAAGATTGGAAGGACGATAAAGATGAAATAGTTTTTTAAAGATACATAGTTTGTTAAATATCTGTATATACATACCTAAAAATTAGAAAGAATATATTCATGAATATGGTAGAATAATTCAAGCGACATCAAGATTTTAGTTTCAAGGACATTCCATGGAAAAAGACTTTTTTTCTCCTTAAGATGTCTTATTGAATCATTGGTTTGGTGCATGATGTTGTGGCTCTGTTTCTCTTTGGGTGAGTACTTATTGTCTTTTTAGTTCCATGGTCTAATTCTTATAGTTATTCTCTTGGTTATTCAAATGCGAAGGATGTTTGGATTTTCAATTTTTTTCTGATTGTCTGGTTGATGTGTGCACTATTCATAGGGTGGTAGTTGGCGGTTTCACTCTCTAAGGGGTTTTTTCCAGAATTGGAATGTTGTGTTCTATTGATTTATTTAGAAGATTTTTGTGATTTCCTATTGACCACGTGTTTCCCAAAAAATCATGTTGTTTCTTCCTCTATTGATGATTGTGGATTTTTGGATGTATTTTGAGGTTGTTTGTTATGTGTTTTAGAGCTGTTATTTATAGGGCAACGACGTTCTTTTTCAAAGATGGTTTTTGGAAAAAAAAAATTTATGAAGAATTGGTGGTTTTTTTATGATGCAATTGTATAAAGAAATATTTGATGATGAGTTGATGATTGATGAATTACTTTCTGGTGGTGCTGCATATCAGCTTGTTGTATTTTTGTTTTATCGCCCGTGTGTTTTTTGTTAAGATTAAACACCTAATGAAGGATTAATATAACATATGATAATATTTAATCTTCCTCCATGATCTTGTATGATTTTATTTTATTGTGTAAAATTAATGTATCATATAAAAGAATTGAAGATGTCCATATACCTTGATCAATTAATTTTTATAACATGTAATGACCAATTTCCTTAGTTAAACAATTCTCGTGTTATGATTCCTTATATCTAAAGTAATGAACTCAATAAAATCCATGAATGATGTGAACATAATTTTCTTAAATATTTTATTTAATATAAGACTCTCACAATATCCATCATCATACTGCGAGGGATTGGACTAAGGTTAGAAGAAATGGTAAATATAAAAAAACTGTCTTGGAGAAATCTGACACTAGCATGAAAAAACACGAGATTTTTAGAAGGAAAACTAGTGATGCATCCTCATAAAATAATCCTTGTAAGTAATCATGGACTAGAATGATTGAAAAGGAATAACTGGACACAGAACACCAGGCCTTTGCTGGAGAAATTTCTAATATGGTCTTGCATTCTATCCAGCATAAAGAATAGAAAGAGGGTGAAGCTGCAAAAACTGATATATATAGATAGAATTCTCAAATTTCTACTACAAAAGGTACTCCAAATGCCTACCAGTCTGCTACTACCTCTGATACCATAGAACCCACTACACTGGACACCCATCCGGCTACCGATGTTTCTACGTCTAAATCTAATGCATGTATTGAGGAGGGGACCTCAACACTAAAATCCAACACTCAACGACCTGATACAACCAGCGCTGATCATGTGCAAGAGGACAGTAAACACCAAGATAATCAGAATTCCAGTAAGAGCATAATTAACACTACCCATGGAGCCATCAACTTAATTCTATATCTAAAAGCCGAGTGTGGAATGGAGGTTTCCAAGCACCTGGACACTACTATCTAGGACACATTTGTTGTGACTACTGAAAGTGAAAAACAACATCAGCTCACCTCACCTTCACACAGTCATGAGATGATGGACAAATAATCAGTTCAAAATCTAGTTTTCAATATTCATATTGCTGATATTAGCAAAAAAAACAAGTAAGATGATGACGAAGGTCAAGAACCACAACAGACACATACTACTAGGAACCCCTACTATGGTTGAATTCCCCACTCAGAAACTGGGTGACCAATCTGGGGAACCTGATCACATTAAACTATAAAAAATGGAAAGTGGTATTGAAGGAAACTAAGAACAAACCAATGACCCATGAAGAGGTCCCAAAAGGTATGCAATATAATCATAGCTCTCATAACCTTTCGATGACTTTGCTGGGAAAAAATTCAGCGACACCTAAAGAGAATTCTACCAAGAAATTAAGAAAATCCAAGCACAGGAAGAATTAAAAAGGTAACAAAATCAAGGGGACTATCCCCAAACATTAGTATAAATGATTATTTTATATTGGATCTGTTAGGGTATTTCTAACCCTGACACCATCACAAATTTAAAAAATCTTATTTTACTCATAACACGATGCTTTTTGATATCTTTGAACCTAAAGTCACTTTTACTTCTGGATTTATTAGACTTGACAAATATAGTTATACTTTTATATTAGTAACTTCCAATAATAAAAATTGTGAAATTTTGTGTGTCTTTACACATATCTTTATAGGTAAAATTCATATTTTTAATGATGATTCCTAGTCTTTGACATGTGATATAAGAATGCATGATAATACTTTCTACTGTACTTTTGTGTATGCCTGTAATAAATATCAAGACAGAAGAACCTTGTGGCACAATATATCTTCCCTTAACAACACTATTCAGGTGCCCTGAGTCATTATCAGTGACTTCAATGTTATCCTTGGATATAGTGAAAATCTAGGGCCATTGAACTTAAAAACATTCGTAAAAGATTTTAATAATTTTATTGATGATAATAACCATGTTGAGATTAATCTAGTTTGGGAAAAGTATACCTGGTATCGAGGGAAACACAATAGAATTTAATCATGTAAAATTGATAGATCATTCACAAACTTCAAAGCTCTTGATAACTGGAATACCATCTCTAGTATTACATTACCTAGGATTAATCCTAATCATCATCCAATTTTGGTGAGCCTCAAGACTAGAGACAAAAAACCTACTCTTCCTTTTAGATTCAATAATTCATGGAACACTTTGGTGGAGTATAATAAAAATGTAAAAGAAACATGGAATTTGATCAATTCGAATGATGCCTTTTCCTTTCCAGGGGTGTCCAGGATGGATAGGGGGTTGTCTAGGGGGTCTGTTAGGGAGTGGTCCCTCTAGGAAGGAGAGGAGGGGTGTCTAGGAGGGGGGGTCTATCCAAAAAAAGAGGGGGGGGGGGCTGTCCATGTGGGATGGGGGCTGTCCAGGGGCGATGGGGTTGTCCAGGGGGTGTCCAAGAGGGATGGGGGCTATCCATGAACTAGAACCCACTTTATTTACATAGCAAGATGATTATTCTGGCCCTAATCTCGATTTTGAGCAGGATCATATCTAGAGAATTACCTTAGTTTATGGTTCCTTAGGTGTTAATTAATTCTCTAATGAGTAGGCTTATTATCATAGAAGATTGCAAGGAGATGTTTTGTCACGACCCGTCCTCAGGGCCCGTGTCGTGACTACCCCAAGCCCGCCTTCCATAGGCCAGGGGTTGGTGACTAGCACCAAAGGAGTAAATCCCGATATCTGGGAAGGCATTGCCTTTATAAGAGTAAACAAATACCATAGAGTACAAGCGGAAGAAGTAAACAATAAGTAAAACTGAGTACAACAGTAGGTGTAGAAAGTAAAACGGGCCCGGAAATACATGCCCAACTATAAAGTGCAACTGAAAGGAAAAATAGTAACTGAAAAGTATAACTGCAGCCTCAAGGCATCCACTGGAAGTCACACATGAAGGGTGAGTACAAATAGCCTCCACAGCTCCTCGGGTCCCACCGTCTACTCCGAGTACGTTTGCCCAATGGTCCACCTCCGGGTATCGACCAACTCCGTAAGCCTCAACTGCGATCAGCGCTATCCGTATTCTGCAACCAACACAACGTAGTGCGGGCATAACCAATGCAGGGTGAGTATAAGCTACTCAGTAGGGACCCCGAGACCCCCGAAGGTCCCCCAAATTCCACAAAAGATAAACCACAATGGAAGGATACAATCACAAAGTAACATCCGACACTGCTTAGGTATATGCCCATACATATACCTAAGTCATCAATTCCAACACGCTCTAATCTCCGAGCCCTAGTACAACCCAGTCCATACAGGAAAGAAAAACGTATTCCACACAGGAAAACAAAACGTAATCCACACAGGATAGCACAACTCAATCCACAAAGGAAAGCATAACAGAATTCAGCTCACATAGGTATACATCTTCAAAAGATGATAGAGATGATCACTTATCCATCTAAGTCATCAGACCCACAAAGGATTGATAGGTACTAAACCCCGCAATGACCCACACAAGATCAGTAGGAAACTAACCCCCACAATGACCCACACAGGATCAGAGCCACACAGGATCTGTAGGTGCTGGCTCACACAGAACTGCTGAGCGCTGACCCACACAGGATCGGACCCACATAGGATCGATAGCACTGATCCACTTAGAATCGCTGAGTGCTGAAGTCATCGCCGTCGAATCCACTGAGATTCTCTGCATAGTCGTCCTCGCAGTCACAGTAGCAAACGCAGCC
This sequence comes from Viscum album, assembly GCA_963277665.1. Lineage (NCBI taxonomy): Eukaryota > Viridiplantae > Streptophyta > Magnoliopsida > Santalales > Viscaceae > Viscum > Viscum album. The sequence goes on along the minus strand of OY728130.1, from coordinate 2,012,767,978 downwards.
AGCTCTAGGGTCCCGCACACACCAAGCTCGCTCGGGAGGGTCCGCTCCACGAGCCGAGAGGCTGATACGTCAAGTGACACATAGTCCAGAGTTTATGTATCCAAAAGTTCCGTATTGTCAACAGGAACTCAACGCAAAAGACGGTGTGTCAATTGGACGCCCGATCTGAGAGTTATTAGCTTTTTCATCCGAGGGGCTCGGTTGGTTTTTAGGTCAAAACCAACCTGACTGTACTCCACCTCTGTCCAAACCTTGGGTGGAGTATGCCAAAAGATCCATCTCACTAAGAGAAACTCAACCAAGTCAATGGCACGTCAATCGGACGTCCGGAGCTCAAGATGTGATTGTTTCTGCTCCAAGGGCCCGGTTTGTTTCGTGTATGAACCAACCCGGCTGAACTCAAATTATTCCGAATCCTTGAGTGCAATATACCGAAATGCCCGTCCCGATCTAAGGATTGCATCGCCGCTGACGGCGCGTCGTTCGGAGGTCCGTAGCCCGAGATATGGGCAAAAGAACCAAAACGTTCCGAGACGGGGGTTTCGGGCCCGGACCGACCCGGCCTGAGACCCCCTGGGTCGGCCTGAACCAGGTTGACCCGACCCGATTACGGGTCGGCCCGACCCGGAATGGTGTCCCGGTGCACTGGCGAACAGCGCCAGCTGGCTCGGCTATTTGGCCGAGCCGTTGCAGCTCGCAAGGGGGGGGGGCTGCCCCCTCCCGATTTCTTGTAACCGCGACCCCTTAATTGGGAGCCGCATTGATGGACGGCCGGGGGAATTAATTCCCCCGGCTTCTCTTTCTCTGGCCAGCCTGACCTGGCCGACTGGTTCCTGCTCAACGGGACCGGCAATGGCCGGACCCCTTCCAGCTCCGATGCCGGCGGCCCGGTACTGACCGCCGGTCACCCTGCTCCGCCGCGGCCCGGAACCGGCCGCGGCCTTGGTCGTCCGGTGCGGTGCGACGACACTGCTCCCTTCCGCCGTGGCCCAGCTCTGGCTGCGGAGTCTTCAGTTTTCTTCGACGCGACGCGACATCATCACATCCTTGTTAAACTTCACGGTGTGGCGTGATGGCGTCGGGCATTACTTTCCATAGGATCTCGCGTGGTGCGACGGCACCACGTCATTTCTGTTCCAAAACACAAAGAATACAACATGACAAAAAGGAGGTGGGCGGTCGTGTTTGTGCGGTCCGACCCCCTCTCGTTAATCGGTAACAGTTGGACATATTCAGGAAGAATAAAAAAAGGGTGTGATCACAAACAAATATAAAATATAATAAACCCCCTACCTCAGTTTCAAGAATGGTGCACATCAACGAGCCGTGGAAGACGAGCATCATGGAGTTCGGGCGTCACGGAAAACAAACGTCAATTCCGTTGACGTCGAGGTGCGTCCGAAGAGGAAACTTCGTTGGAGATGTCCTTCGCGTCCTTCGGTGGAGATGTTCTTCGTTGAAGAACGATGTTCTTCGCGTTCTTCGTCGAAGACGAAGAAGATCTTCACGCTTCCCAAAACCTCTCAACGTGGCAAAGAAAATTCTAACCAAGATAAAATAAGCCAAAGTCTTATTTTATTAATACAACTTACCTTTTGAAATTCAAGAGTTTGAAATTAAGTAACTCACCTTATTAAATTACACAAGATGTCAAAATAAATGAAGAGGAGCTAATGGGGAGTTAGGAAAGTGAGGGGTCGGGCTCATGTGGGTCCCACCCCACCTTATCCTCTCAAGGTTGTTTAACACTTTTGGGTCCCACCCCCAAATCCCTTACTTAGGATAAATCTACCAAGTGGAAAAATAAAAATGGTTAAATTTTTATTTTTTACTTCCACAATTTTTTATCAACTACCCTCGTGTAAACACAACTTCAGAATAGGCGTTCCTAAGAAATTAACATCTCTGCGGTTCCATCGGTGCCCTCAGAATTGGATTCCGGGCACCGGTTCAAATGTTAGAAATTCTCGCTCATTCGTTCACTGAACGTACCCGAGATAAATTTTGGATAGAAATTCCAGCCACTCCATTCCTCGGAATCAAGTGCCGTAAGAAACCGCGTTCTTGTAAAATTCCAAAGAAAATTAAGATAAAATTTCCCTTCAATTTTACGGGTATTTACATAACTCCCATCTCAGGGATTTACGTCCTGTAATGATACATCAAAACTAGGGGAACAAATGAGGGTACTGAGCACGCATCTGAGGCTCCCGCTCCCAAGTGCTCTCCTGGAGGTTCCCGTACTTCCATCTGATGCACACCAGAGGAATCGACCATCCACGTAGGACCCACTCCTATCGATACTCGATCTCCACTGGGACCTCCACAAAAGTCACACCATCATCAACTTCAAGCTCCCCATGGTCAATGATATGCGTCGGGTCGTGCACGTATCTCCTCAGTTGAGACACGTCAAAGACGTCGTGCACTCGGTGCAACTGAGGTGGTAGAGCCATGCGATAAGCCACCACGCCAATCCTTTTGAGGACCTGGAAGGGTCCGATGAAGCGCGGAGATAGCTTTCCACCTTGGCCAAATCTCTATATTCCACGTCGATGTGAGACCCGCAAGAAGATGTGGTCGCCATCCTCAAACTATAGTAGCCTCCGCCTCTTGTCTGCATAAGACTTATGCTGGCTCTACGCTGTCCTCATCCGCTCCTGGATGACCTGGACCTTCTCTGCCGTGGCCTGGACCATCTCCGATCCCACAAGTGCTGACTCCCCTGGGTCTGTCCAGCACAACGTTGATCTTCAATGTCTGTCATACAATGCCTCGTATGGTGTCATCCTGATGGTGGAGTGGTAGCTGTTGTTGTACGCGAACTCCACCAAGGGTAGGTGGTCCTCCCAGCTATGACCAAAGTCGAGGACGCATGCACTGAACATGTCCTCGAGAGACTGAATGGTCCTCTCCGTCTGACCATCCATCTGAGGGTGAAAGGCGGTGCTCAGACGTAGATGCGTCCCGAACCCCTCTTACAACCCCTTCCAAATTTGGGAAGTAAACCAGGAATCTCGATCAGAGATGATAGAAGATGGAACACCGTGAAGCCATACAATCTCCTGAATGTAGAGACGTCCCAAGCTCTCTACTGAGCCCTGCTTTCTGATGGGTAAGAAGTGCACCGACTTGGTGAGTCGGTCGACAATCACCCAAATGGAGTTGTGACCTCTGGAAGTGTGTGGAAGCCCAGTCACGATGTCCATATATATTCCATCCCACTTCCACTCCGGGACCTCCAAGGGCTGTACCAAGCCTACTGGTACCTGATGCGCCGCCTTCACCTACTGGCAGGTGAGGCATCGAGAAACAAACTCTTCCACAACCTTCTTCATTCCTGGCCACCAGTGCTGTCATCTGAGATCCTAGTACATCTTCGCCACTCCATGATGTACCACCAATGGTGAAGTGTGAAGCTCCCTCAGCACCTCCTCCCGTAAAAAAACTGGTACAAAGGTACGTCCTCTGAAAAGGATGGCATGCTATGCTCCAAAGGAGAAACCATCAGGTGCTTGTCCTGAGGATATCTACACACGTTGTGTCTCATAGTTATCATCCCCACGTTGTGCCTCTCTGAACCGCTGCAGTATTGGAGGAGTGACTGTGAGAGACTGAAGGAAGGCTGCTCCATCTCTATCCATGAAAGATATCTGCAAAGAGGCTAGCTGCTATGTCTCCTCCTCAAGTAGCTGAATGCGCGTCCTCCTGCTGAGAGCATCATCTACTACCTTCCCCTTCCCAGGTGTATAGACTATCTCAAAGTCATAGTCCTGGAGGAACTCAAGCCATCGCCGTTGTCTCAGGTTCAGGTCCTTCTTAGAGAAGAAGTTCATTAGACTCTGATGGTCATAATAGACTGTAAAGTGCTCACCAATCAGATAGTGTCGCCATGTATTCAGAGCGAAGACCGCTGCTGATAACTACCGGTCATGGGTAGCATAGTTCTGCTCATGCGGCCTCAACTGATGTGATCCATAGGCGATCACTGACCGCTCCTACATCAGGACACATCCGAGTCTGGTCCCTAATGCATCATAGTAGACTACGTACCCAACTCCGTCCTCTGGAAACCTCAAGAAAGGTGCACTGGTCAATCTCTCTCTCAGCTCCTGGAAGCTCTGTTGACATCTTTCCGACCACAAAAATGGTTTCCCCTTCTTCGTCAAAGCTGAGATTGGTTCCGTAACTCTATAAAAGTCTGCCACGAATCTCCGATAATATCCATCTATTCCCATGAAACTCCACACCTCCGTCACGCTCTTGGGTGGATCCCAAGCTAGAACTGCCTCGATCATCGCAGGATCCACTGAAACTCCTGCCTCAGAGATGACGTGTCCCATGAAGTGGACCTCACGTATCCAGAACTGAAACTTTGAGAGCTTACCATAAAGATGGTGCTCTCGGAGTGTGTCTAGTACAACCCGCAAGTGGTAGGCGTGCTCCTCCCCAGTCGTCGAGTAGATAAAAATGTCTTTGATGAAGACCACGACAAATCGATCGAGGTATGGATGAAGGATCCTATTCACGAGGGACATGAACACTGCTGGAGCATTGCTCATGCCGAAGGGCATAACCAAGAACTCATAGAGGCCATACCGACACCTGAAAGGTGTCTTCTGCATGTCCTCGTCTCAAACTCTGAGCTGATGATAGCCTAACCTGAGGTCTATCATTGAGAACCACCGTTCTCCCTTGAGCTGATCAAAGAGGTCATCAATCCTCAGTAGAGGATACTTATTCCTCACTGTCACCTGGTTCAGGAGACGATAGTCGAAACAAAGTTGCAAGCTCCCGTCTGCCTTCTTGGCAAACAAAATTGGGGAAGCCCAGGGCGAAACACTGGGTCGGATGAATCCCTTGCCCTACAAGTCCTCCAACTGTACTTGTAGCTCTCGAAGCTCGGTGAGGGCCATCCGATATGCTGTAGTGGATATCGGGGCTGTCCCGGGGTATAGATCAATATAAATGTCTACCTCTCTACGAGGAGGTAGTCCTAGAACATCATCGGGGAAAATGTCTGCATACTGATCCACCACTGTAGTAAAACCAGGACTCTGCACGTCAACTTCTCCTAGCATGAGGCTAGCCAACTAATGAGTGATGGGTTTTCCTCTCCTCTGCGAGAGTCCATCCTGTGCTGCGAAGGCTCCCTTCTCACCGGTGAAGGTGAACCTGCTCCCGTCAGTGCGTGCACATTGCATCTTGCGCCTAATACTGGGAATATGTGCATGGAACGTAGAAAACCAATCCATGCCCAAGATGACGTCGTAAGGCCTCGACGCCGCTACAAGAAGATCCCAATCGAGGATCTCACCTACTAGAGTAAGCTCACACTACCGGCAGCATTGCGTAATCGTCGAGTCCACTCCCGTAGGAGTCTCTAGCTGTAAGGATCGAGCCAACAGCTCTGTCGGAATCTCCGAGCTCCGAACAAGGGAAGCGGCTATGAAAGAGTGACTCGCTCCTATGTCTATAAGAATTGCAGCAAGGGTGGAATAGACACAGATAGTACCTCGAATCATCTCGGGTGCTCCGTGGTCATAGGCCTCTGCTGCCTAGAGCTGTGCCTTTCTCTACCCGCCAGCTCCCTGTGGTCAGGGTGGACCTCCTGGTGGTGGTGGTGGTAGAGCCTCAAAGCATCGCCCACCACCTGCTACTCGGACAGCTCCTCTACCCCATCCGCCTACTCGCTGTGGTCCGCCACGGTCGACCCTCTGCCTCTTCCTCAGTGGTCCCTCAATCGTCTCTAGCTCCTCTGCACGGTGGGTCGGGAAATCACGAACCATGTGGCCCTACCCGCCGCATGAGTAGCACTACCTGCCTCTCGAAAGACTGGCTCCGCGCTATGTGCCCCACACTGCTGAGCCAATGTCCTGAGGTCGTCTGCCTGAGGGTCTAGTCTGCCTGGAGCCATGTGTCATCCGTCGATTGGCTGCTGCAGAAGACTTTGCTACGTGCCGCCCTGCTGTAGGTCTCGGCACTGGTGTAGACTCAGCAAACAAACTCTCGATCAAAAGGGCTCACTCCAGTACTCATGTCTACGTCGGAATGCTGAGGGAGATCAGCGATGCCCTGATCTTGTGTATCAATCCCTGCTCAAAGGTCCGGGCCCAGAAGAAGGGGTCCCATAACATATCTGTCGAGTAGCGTGAGAGATCGGTAAATCTCGCCGAGTACTGGGCGACCGTCATGCTGCCCTGCCGCAGCTGATGAAGCTCCTGGATGTGCACCGCACAGAGGGTGGCTGTGAAAAACTCTGAGCAGAAGAGGCTCTCAAAGTCTTTCCAGAGTAGAGATGCCTCATCGTGCACCTGGAGCATCAAGCTCCACCATCGGCCCGCTGCTGCGTGCAGTAGGCTTGCAGCGAGGATCACCATGAGGTCTGCTGGTGTACTCACTAACTGAAAATATCATACCACTTCCTCCAGCTAGTCCTCAGCTGCCTGGGGTTCCGTCTCCCCATGGAACCCAGGCAGGCGCTGGCGCTGGAACTCATGCAGTGCACTGAGGTGATGTGCATCGTCAGCGGCTGGGGCTACAAGCATTGGCGGCTCGGCGGGTAGAGCTTCCGCCGGTGACACTACTGACATGGGGCCCTGCACCGAGGCTTCGTTGCTTGGTGGGCTGTCGTCATGCTCAACTCTCGGAACCCTAGCTGGCTGTCATCGTGGAGCCATCCTGAAAGAAACAGGTTCGCAATGGTCAAACAGTATACCTGGGGAGCTGATACAAATTAATCACAAAGAAAACATGAAACACACATGCAATCAATGTTTTCGTGCATTAATTCGGAAATCAGAAGTCAGGGTCCTGGTGTATGGATACGTCGGTCGCCGCACCAACACTGGACTCCCGGGACTGATAACCACACCCAATACGCTAAACACCATTGCTTCACATAGAAAAGATCAGAGCTCGCGGTGGAACCGAACTCCTCTGATACCAATTTGTCACGACTCGTCCTCGGGGCCCGTGTCGTGACTACCCCAAGCCCGCCTTCCATAGGCTAGGGGCTGGAGACTATCACCAAAGGTGTAAATCCTGATATCTGGGAAGGAATTGCATTTATAAGTGTAAACAAATATCACAGAGTACAAGCGGAAGAAGTAAATACTATGTAAAACTGAGTACAATAGTAGGTGCGGAAAGTAAAAAGGGGACGGAAATACAAGCCCAACTATAAAGTACAAATGAAAGGAAAAATAGTAACTGAAAAGTAAAACTGTAGCCTCGAGGTGTCCAATATAAGTCCCACCTGAAGAGTGAGTACAGATAGCCTCCACAGCTCCTCGGGTCCCACCGTCTACTCCGAGTACGTCTGCCCAGTGGTCCACCTCCGGGTACCGACCTACTCCGTAAGCCTCAACTGCGATCAGCGCTGTCCGTAGTCTGCAACCAACACAATGTAGTGCAGGCGTAGCCCAAGCAGGGGTGAGTATAAGCTACTCAGCAGGGACCCCGAGACCCCCGAAGGTCTCCCAAATCCCACAAAAGATAAACCACAATGGAAGGATACAACCACGAAGTAACATCTGACACTACTTAGGTATATGCCCATAAATATACCTAAGTCATCAATTCGAACACGCTCTAATCTCCGAGCCCAAGTACAACCCAGTCCACACAGGAAAGAAAAACGTATTCCACACAGGAAAACAAAACGTAATCCACACAGGATATCACAACTCAATCCACAAAGGAAAGCATAACAGAATTCAGCTCACATAGGTATACTTCTTCGAAAGATGATAGAGATGATCACTTATCCATCTAAGTCGTCAGACCCACAAAGGATTGATAGGTACTAACCCCCGCAATGACCCACCCAAGATCAGTAGGAAACTAACCCCCGCAATGACCCACACAGGATCAGAGCCACACAGGATCTGTAGGTGCTGGCTCACACAGAACTGCTGAGCGCTGACCCACACAGGATCAGACCCACATAGGATCGGTAGCACTGATCCACGTAGAATCGCTGAGTGCTGAAGTCGTCGCCGTCGAATCCACTGAGATTCTCTGCATAGTCGTCCTCGCAGTCACAGTAGCAAACGCAGCCAGCTCTAGGGTTCCCGCACACAGCAAGCTCGCTCGGGAGGGTCCGCTCCACGAGCCGAGAGGCTGATACATCAAGTGACACATAGTCCAGAGTTTATGTATCCAAAAGTTCCGTATCGTCAACAGGAACTCAACGCAACAGACGGTGCGTCAATTGGACGCCCGGTCTGAGAGTTATTAGCTTTTTCGTCCCAGGGGCCCGGCTGGTTTTTAGGTCAAAACCAACCCGACTTTACTCCACCTGTGTCCAAACCTTGGGTGGAGTATGCCAAAAGATCCATCTCACTAAGAGAAACTCAACCAAGTGAACGGCACGTCAATCGGACGTCCGGAGCTCAAGATGTGATTGTTTCTACTCCGAGGGCCCGGTTTGTTTCGTGTATGAACCAACTCGACCGAACTCAAATTATTCCGAAGCCATGAGTTCAATATACCGAAATGATCGTCCCGATCTAAGGATTGCATTTCCGCTGACGGCGCATCGTTCGGAGGTCCGTAGCCCGATATATGGGCAAAAGAACTAAAACGGTCCGAAAACGGGGGTTTCGGGCCCGAACCGACCCGGCCCGAGACCCCCTGGGTCAGCCCGAACCGGGTCGGCCTGGCCTAGCCTGGGCGTGGCCCGGCCCGGCTCGGCGCCTGGCCTGGCGGGCCGGTGCGCTGGCGCCCGGCGCCAGCAGACTCTGCCGTTTGGCCAAGCCGTTGCGGCTCGCAGGGGGGCACTGCCCCCTCCCGATTTCTTGTAACTGCGGCTCCTTAATTGGGGGCCGCATTGATGGCCAGCCAGGGGAATTAATTCCCCCGGCTTCTCTTTGTCCGGCCGGCCCGACCTGGTCGGCCGGTTCCTGCTCAACGGGACCAGCGATGGTCGGTCCCCTTCCAGCTCCGATGCCGGTGGCCCGGTACCGGCCGCCGGTCACCCTGCTCCACCGCGGCCTGGAACCGGCCGCGACCTTGGTCATCTAGCACTGTGCGACGGCACCGTGCCCTTCTGTCGCGGCCTCGCTCCGGCTGCGGTGTCTTTGGTTTTCTTCGACGCGGCGCAACAGCGTCACGTCCTTGTTCAACTTCACGGCGCGGCGCGACGGCTCCTCGCATTACTTGTTGTACGATCTCGCATGGTGCGACGACACCACGCCATTTTCGTTCCAAAACACAAAGAATCCAACATGAGAAAAAGGAGCTGGTTTGGCCGTGTTTGTGCTGTCCAGCCCCCCTCTCGTTAATTGGTAACAGTTGGATATATTCATGAATAATAAAAACTAGGGTGTTATCACGATCAAGTATAAAATATAATAAACCCCCTACCTCAGTTTCAAGAATTGTGCACGTCAACGAGCCGTGGAAGACGATCGTCGTGGAGGTCGGGCGTCGCGGAAAACGAACATCGATTCTGTTGATGTCGAGGTGCGTCCGAAGAGGAAACATCGTTGGAGATGTTCTTCACGTCCTTCGGTGGAGATGATCTTCATTGAAGAACGGTGTTCTTCGCGTTCTTCGTCGAAGACGAAGAGGATCTTCACGCTTCCCAAAACCTCTCAACGTGGCAATGAAAATTCTAACCAAGATAAAATAAGCCTAAGTCTTATTTTATTAATACAACTTACCTTTTGAAATTCAAGAGTTTCAAATTAAGTAACACACCTTATTAAATTACACAAGTTTTCAAAATAAATGAAGGGGAGTTAATGAGGAGTTAGGAAAGTGAGGGGTTGGGCTCTTATGGGTCCCACCACACCTTATCCTCTCATAGTTGGTTAACACTTGTGGGTCCCACCCCCAACTCCCTTACATAGGATAAAACTACCAAGTGGAAAAATAAAAATTGTTAAATTTATATTTTTTACTTCCACAATTTTTTATCAACTCCCCTCGTGTAAACGCAACTCCGGAATAGGCGTTCCTAAGAAATTACCGATGCTGCGGTTCCGTCGGTCCCTTCGAAATTCGATTCCAGGCACCGGTTCAAAAGTCCGAAATTCCCGCCCGTTCGTTCACTGAACGTACCCGTGCTAAACTTCAGATAGAAATTTCGGGCACTCCGGGCCACAGAATCAAGTGCCGTCAGAAACAACGTTCTTTTAAAATTACAAAGAAAATTAAGAAAAAAATTCCCTTGAATTTTACGGGTCATTACATATTTATTAGCACACTTGTGATTTATCAATTGTTCATTCATCCATCATTTCAAGGAGGAAACTACTTGGAATCCTTCTTTTGAAGCCTGTTTAATCATCTAACTAGTTAAATTCCATCAGTACTGAATCCTCTAAGAAAGATGACAAAGAGTTTTCCCCATCTGAACAGGACTTGTGTAACCCCTCATCTACTGATTCAATAGATGTTATGTGTGAATAGGTTTTGGAAACTGTTGGTTTTGATATTGAAAGGACACAATATAATGATAGGCCTAGTACTAGGCTATGATTTTCTATGTCATGAAGGGCATATTTTGGAACATCCATGGGCTTAGGAACTCTCCCATGGTTAAAAAACTTAGGCACATTATTGTGAAAAAAAACCTATACTGATTAGTCATACCAATCCAAGATTGATGTTTGAGAGTTGGATTGAATTCAAATTTAAATCATTCAGTTACTCATTTTTTTCCAATTATCAATTTGGTGTTGCCACATAGTCCATGTTGGTTCTTAATAATGATAGTGTCTATCAATTCCTTTCATAATGATCATAAGTCAGTGACCATCTCATATTGGAATGGTAATACTACTATTTCTGTTACTTTTTTCTAGGCCTTCATAGAGGTGGATCCATTTTTTTACGATATATTCTATTTGATTAGAAATTGTGTTCTTTAGTAATATTTTATTATCGAGTTGGACAAATATCATGTATCAACACAAACCAAATCAAGCTGAAACTCAAGAAAAACTAATAATATACCAGTAACATGCAGAATAATTGTTAATTATTAGAAATGTACTATTTAATAGTATCATTTTGAAACATGGATCTATTTCCCCTGGCATACAAGAAAATGATTTACCCATGGGACATTGTGCTTCTTGTATATTGGGCTATGACATGTATAGTCAAAGGAGACATGTATGTTGTAGTTATGTTTTTATTTTATTTTCTTTATCGCATTGGCCACTTAGGTCTTTTACGTCTTTCTGTGGACAAAGGGTAATTATATTCTGTGAATGGGGGAAAATGGGGTTTAGATTGATTCAGTCTACTACCTTTGAACCGAGGTAAGATTATATGGTTACTGGTTCTCTCTCACCTCATGTATTTTGGGATTTTAGTGTTTTTGACTCTATATTATGTTTTCAGTATGGCGTTGGATCATTTCGTGTTTATTCGGGTGGATTTTGTTCTCCCAATAAAGGTAAGGCTTTAATGTCATTGGTTGGTTTCTCACATGTTATGTAGCATCCTTTATGTGTTTTAATGTCCCAATTATCCTTTGTGTAGTGTTTTGATACCTGCTCATTGTTTTTGAGTAGCCAAGTTTAGGGCGACTCACCTGCGTGTGCAAAGGTAAGAAAGTATATGTATGTGGGATCCCTCGTTATGTGTATAGTCAACCATTTTAGTGACTATGCACGTATGGGGCTATGTGTTCCCATTTATATATATATATATATATATATATATATATATATATATATAAATGCATACACAGGTGAGTGGAGATTGGTATATGCGTATAAGCATATGTTCAAGGATCCCCTTGCACATGCTCATGGCCATGCGGGTGTGTGTATAGGGGCTAGGTTTCCTTGCATGTGTGTGAAGGTGCGTATACCAAGTGGGGGATCATCAAATTTAGTTATAAATCTCAAAGATCCGAAGTGGATAATTTGGTTCCATCTTGAGGTAGGATCCCTCTTCTAGCTTCTTTAATTCAATAATTATTTAAATTGAATTTAGCTCCTTTCTAAATTCTGCTTAATTATATTGAATTGCACATCATGAATATGTGTTCCTTAAGATAATTGTTTCATTTGGTAAATAAAGTCATGTTTTTATAATAAATTGATTCCATGATTTTATAATAAAACTCCTCCAATGGAGGTGCGCTGTCTTCTAAACCAAAGAGTAGTGATAATTATTTGTATCATGTTCATATTTGGTTTGAGCCTTTCATATGCCACTTGTTGGTGTTTGTTTTGTGCGTAGTTAGTTTTTGTTTTATTTGAACAATATAAATTTTCTTATCATACTCGTTTAACTCAAATGACATTGCCCCAGTAGGCATATAACTTGACCATGACACTTTCCTTTTCATGCTTTGAATATTATAAATAAAATTTCCGTGTTTAGGCAAAGAGAATGAATTTGTAAATGGTTTGTGTAGGGTGAGTGATTATTCTCCATAGTTTTGTTTCCCAAGAGACATTGCATCATTGTACCGCTTGCTACAACCTTCTCTGGAGATCCATTGTTATATCATATTACCTAGATGATCTGTTCTATCATCTCTCAGCGGGGCGAAAGTCAGAATGTTTCCTCGCCTCCTCATGCTCCCTTCTTTCCTAGCTGAAAGATGTTGCCTCACGGATGTCGATAGACCAAGCCAACATCATGCAATCACACTGCTGTCATGCCATGATTTGACCATTCTCCATGATGACACACCGCGGTGGTTCGTAGTGACAATATTCCATGAGTCTTGTGATCAATGTTGAGAGTAACTAATCACAATGTTTTCTGGAAGGGCGATGACCAAAATGTTTTCCCGCCTCCTCACACTCCCTTCACTCTTGGACGGAAGCTGCTACACCGCGGATGTCTCTAAACCCATCCAACAGGCTGTGGTCATGCCGCAGTCACGCTACGGTCACCCCGCATTCACACTGCAGTCTCCCCATGGTCACATCGTGGTCACGCCGCAGTCATGCTGTGATTTGGACATGCTCCAGGACGACATCCCTCATCAGTTTATAGTGATTGTATTTCATGAGAATTGTGATCAATGTTAACACTGACTAATCACAATTTCTACTGGTGGGGCAATGACCGGAATGTTTCCTCGCATCCTCTTGCTCCCTTCAATCCTGGTCGGATGATGCTACCCCACGGATGTTGTTGGACTGGTCCATCATGCTGTAGTTACACCGTGGTGAAGTCGCGGTCACCCCGCGGTCACGATGTGATCACGTTGTGGTAACGCCATGGTCACGCTTTTGTCACTCCTGAGTCATGTCGTGGTCATTCCATGGTCACACCTCAGTCACATTGTGGTCATGTTGGTATTTCCCTACTCCAGGATGACACCGCACGATAGTTCGTAGTGATAGTATTTTATGTGTCTTGTGATCAATGTTGAGACTGACTAATCACAATTTCTACAGGTGGGGTGAAGAACGGAATGTTTCCCTACCTCCTCCCACACCCTTTTCTTCTGGCTGGGAGATGTTGCCTCGCAGATGTCACTGGATCGGGCAAACATGCTGCGGTCACGCCATGGTCATGCCGCAGTCTAGCCACGGTCACGCCACGTCACGCTGTGATTTGGACCAGATCCAGGATCAGACCCTACAGCTGTTTGTAGTGGTAGTATTCTATGAGTCTTGTGATCAATGTTGAGAATGAATACTCACATTTTCTGATGGTGGGGTGACAGCTGGAATTTTTCCCCACCGCCTCCTGCTCCCTTCGCTCATGGCCAGAAGATGATACCCCATGGATGTCGCTAGACCAGGACAACATGACATGGTCACGCTGTGGTCACACCGCGGTCACTCCACCATTACTTCACGATAATGTCATGATTGGGCCCTACTCCAGGACGACACCCCATGGTGGTTCGCAGTGATAGTATTCCATGAGTCTTTTGATTAATGTTGAGACCGACTAATCACAATTTCTGCCAGCAAGGGTGGTGTAAGGGGGTCCAAGAGGGGGGTGCTGTCTAGGGGGTCCAATAGTGGGGGGTGGAGGATTCTGTCCAAAGGGTCTAGCAGGCGGGGGCTGCTGTCTAGGGGGTCTAGTAGGGGGTTGGGACTGCTGTCCATGGGGGTCCAATAGGGGGGGGGGGGTGGTGGGGCTGCTGTCTATGGGGGTCCAGTAGGGGGGGAAAGGGTTTGCAAGGGGTGCAAGGGACCCGTGTGTGTGAGTGGGGGGGGGGATATTTTTTTTATAAAATGGGTAGATGAATTTATTTATATTTATAGGTATTTTAAAAGAAAAGAACATTAACGATATTTTCATAAAAAATGCATGCACTGTCCTCCAGCACTCACTTTTTTCTATTGTGATCATGTTGCAGTTGTGCTTCTGTTGTCCAACAAAAAACAAAGGTCTCACAATTGTATCTCTCTTTGATCGGGTACTCACAAACAACTTCCATAGTTGTCTACTGACTACGTATTCCTAAGATGTCAATATGGATCGACAAAAGGAGATATAACTGCCTTCCTACCCAGATTATAACTGATGATCAATCCTTTACTTATATATGGAAATCATAATATTCCCTCACTTCCAGAAATGTGAAATATATTTATGGGATTTTTATTATATACAATGTAATTGAAATTATATTTAACATTGATCATTAGGTTGTCACCTTGATAAGGAATAATGTGACATTATTAATTGATGTCCACATGGAGATGGAATCAAGAACAAGATTCATGGGAATGTGTTAATTATATAAGAGAAATATGGGCTAGGAAATAAAAACCATAAAGATATGTTTTTAACTCCCATCCTCCCATTTCAATGAAAGGTTCCTCATCTTCACTCTTATGGTGACATGCTAATTTCCTTAAAAAATTAGGCATGTGAGACAAGTATCATGACCATCCTAGTGTATTCTAACACAATGGTATTGATGAAAACCTTCAGAAAGAAATTGATGAAACTGAGATGAATTCATTCTCCTTCAGCATAGAGAGGATGAGTATAAGTGGCCATAAACATTCGGGGTTGGTGAACCCGTTAAAAATTTCATATCCTTAAAAAATGCTATAATGATTTACATAGGGGGGAAGAGGGTTGCAATGTGTTCTGTTTTTGTTTTTGTCTTTGATTTCAAATTGCATGGCCAACTGAATTTGCATTCCAAGGGGGGCTGTCTGTCCATGGGGGGGGGGGGGGTTTGTAATGTGTTCTGTTTTAGTTTTTTTCGTTGATTTCAACTTGGATGGCCTACTATATTATCATTCTAGGGGGGTGTCTTTCTAGGGGTGGGGTTGTCCAGGAATTTGTAAATGGTGGGGTATCTTGGGGGGGGGGATTTATAATGTGTTTTGTTTATGTTTTTGACATTGATTTCAAATTTCATGGACAACTATATTATAATTCTAGGGGGGTGTCTGTCTAGGGGTGGGGTTGTCCAGGGGGAGGGGGAGGGGGAGGGTCCAGGGGGTCTAGGTGGGGTGTCTGTCCAGAGAAGGGGGAGTGTCCAGGAGAGAGGGGGAGTCACTAAGGGGTGTTTGTCTAGGAAAGGGGGGGTGGCAGGGGGAGGGGTGTCCAGGAGTGTGGGGGAGTGTCCTGGAGGGGTGGGGGGGGGGGCTCTGCAATGTCTTCTATATTTAGTTTTTGTCTTTGACTTTAAATTGCATGGTCAACTGTATTTGCATTCTAGGGGGTGTTTTTCCAGGGTAGGGGGTGTCCAAGAAGGAGGTGGGAGGGGAGTGTTCGGTGGGGTTCAGGAGGTGACTGTCTAGGGGAGAGGGGGATGTCCATGAGGGAGGTGGAGTCACCAGTTTTTGTCTGTCCAGGGGAGGGGTGTCTATCAAGAGAGGGGGAGTGTTCTATCCATGGGGGTGTTTTTCCAGAGGAGGGGGTGTCTGTCCGGGGGAGGGGGTGACTGTTTAGGGGGTGTCTAGGGGTATCTGTCCAGGGAGGGGGGGTGTTATGTCAAAGAGAGGGGGTGTCTGTCTGGGGGGGGGGTGTTGTCCAGGGGGTGTCCTGGGTTGTCAGTCTAGGGGGTGTTTGTCCAGGAGGAAGGGGTATATCCAGGGGAGGGGGTGTCCAGGTTTGTCTGTCTTTCCAGGGGGGTGTCTGTCATGGGTGGGAGTGTCTGTTCAGGGGATGGGATGTCTAGTGGAGGGGTTGTCCATGGTTGTTTGTTTGTCTAGGGGGGTGTTTGTTCAGGGTGGGGGTGTCAGTGCAGGGGAGTGGTCAGGTTGTCTGTCTATCCAAGGCATGTTTGTCTAGGGTGGGGGCATCTGCCCAGGGGAGGGGGTAGGGGTGTGTCTAGGGGGGTGACAGATAGATGGGGATTGGCAGGGGTGGGGAACCAGGAGAAAATAGGTAGGGAGACTGTTAGGGGCAGATCTGGATGGAAAATAGGGGGGAGGCATGCAAAGTGGTGGTGGAAGGGGACTAACAAGTGGGTGGAAGGTAGGGGACTAGCAGGGGAAGGGGGTGGAAGGCAGACCTACATGCCTACTGTGTTTTTATTGAAGATTAATCTATAGCCATATTTTCTAATAATGTCTATAAGGCATGTTTGTGTTTTACCTAAAAATTTAAGATGTACCAATGGTTTGAACAATAATTGAAGTCCATGTATGGCTTAAACATCTTCCACTATTTCAAAACGTGGCAATAAGGCTTTAACCATTGTTTGAAATTGTGGCTATAGGGATTTAGACATGGTTTAAACCGTGGATATAAGGATTTATCCACGGTTTTGAGACCGTGGATATAGGACTTGGCCTACAGCCACACCAATACCAGCCACAGTTCATTGAACCATGGCTATAACCAATATCCATGGTTTTGGGCTTATAGCCACGGTTTCAAACCATTTCTATAACCTAAATTTTTAGTTGTGAAAAATGAAAATATTAACAATATTTTTAATAAAAATATTAATAATATTTTTAATAAAAATTTACAAATATTACCCAATTTAATATATAATTATAATAAATTATCAAACATTTTTTAGCTATGTAACAACTAGGCCCCACAGGCACCCTAGTTTCCTAGCAGACACATGTTGTCTCATCCTTGGGGCCCAAAAATGCGCCTAAATGATATATAAAATTAAATATTATACCCATAGTAAAATAAAATTTTATTTTATTTTATTTTTTAATCACTCGTACACACCATGTAAAATAGTCTAGAAGGTTACCCATTATAATCACTAGTCCATGATAAACCACATTAACTTTTTACAGTGTTACATTCACCCCTACCCCATATCACAATGTCAATGTTATATATCCTATAACTCAACACGTGATGTACCACCACAGAAATGGTTCAGTTCCATGTATAATATAATTTTTTAATGAACCAACTAGATTCAATCAGACATAACATTGGATATGGATCTTTATAATACCTAATGTATGTTCTTTATTACCTTAGGCTGGTGATAAGCACCTACTTATCTACATGTAAAACTACACGAATGATTTTACCCTACAATATAAAAAACCACATGTATATATGAATAAATATAACAACATATAATAAAATGTAGAATAAATATAGACATGATTGAGAGATATAGCTACCAGTCAAAAATGCTAAACATGAAATAACAACCAAACGTACGCAAGACTAAGTCTCCATGTGATGATCCATCATCAACATCCCAACCCAGAATGAAGTCGATACCATCCAAAATAATTTTCATACCACATAACACCCTTCCCAATAATAGAAACATAATAAACCAAGGCTAAGAATTACCAACAAAAAAGTAGTTTGGGAGCAGTAATCCATGTAGGATAACACTAAAGATTCAATAATATGACTATCATAATGTAATCATATGTTCTTGTTTTCAAGTATAAATACTTCATAATTCAATTTTCATGTGAGACCCATTTTAAAAAAACATCATTTGTGTTCTCAAAATATTCCATATTATATCCCACAATAAATTTAATGTAAAAAGGAACGATAAACATAATGCAATAATGGGTAAAAATAAAAAAACCTTAACCCAAAAGATAACATCATAAGAATGTAAAGAATGGTATATAAAGGATATAAAGAAAAAAGATACCAATATAGATATAAATGGGCTAAAGTCTATATAATAACATGTTTATATATAAAATATGAAACAGAGGTGTAACCATCACGCATAAAATTTTTTTGGATATAGTTTATTAGAATACATTACAAGGACAATCAAGGACAATAGGATGGAAAGTTAATACTAAGATATCATTTCCTCCAATAGTCTATTAGTTTTAGGGTGACCATTTCTGCCACATCCACAAAAAACCTATTAAAAATACCAAGTCATATCGCACAAACTTTGTTTTATAATTTTACACTCCCATGGTTCTTAATTGTTCCCATGTTCCATGTTTCTTCCAAACAACACATAAAATAATACCCACAATGTTATAAAACATTTTTTTAAGAGAATTATCGCCTCTCCCATCATATAAATATCTACATCAAGATGATAAAACATTTTACAAGAAAAGAATCACCACTTTTATAAATTTAATATATTTTTTATATAAATTAATATTTTCCCAAAAAATTTACCACTACCTATATGATTTGAAAATTCTTTTGAGAAACAAATATGTCATTTAAAACTTTCATCAAATGCAAAAAATAAAATAAACCCTTTTTAAAGGAAGACCCATTTAAACCCCTATATTATTTCTACAAGTGATCAAATAGTTATTTTCACACAAAAATCATATGAATTAACTAGAAAATTTATTATTTTATTGTATTAAATAGTTTATAGAAACCGAAACCTCAAACCTGGTCAATAATTTCTTCACAAAAAAACCATTATAGTGTAGATGATAAAACGTTCTAGAAACAAAACATCTATCCATTCGCATTACTACACCATTATAAAAGAAAAGAATGATTCAAATACATCCTGACAGTATCCAGGAAATCAATTATAGTGGAAGATATTTTATACAATCGAGGGTAAAAGTCTTGAATTAAAAAACTATTAAATTTGATATTTTTATTAAATATTAAATTTTGAAGTATTAAAACTTTTTTAAAAAGAGTTACAATATTTAACACTTTATATGATTTAAATTCCCATTATTTAATGATTTTAAACAACATTAAATAGAGTTATGTTTTGTTTTGAAGAAGAAGAAATAGAAAAATTCATTTTTATTAATTTTTCTCCCAAAACAAGCTATTTTTAAGGGTAATATAGATTTAAACTTAAAAAACTTATATTTATCATTTGAGTTTATTGAGTTACAATTAAATAACTATTAAATGGAAAAAGATACACTTAAAATTATATGGTTTACAATTATGTAGGTATTCATTTCCTTTATACAAGGTTCTATTACCCTTACACATGTCTGGATTACTATTATGTAAAAATCAATTAGATAAATTGTTATAGAATGTAATTTTAGTGTAGGTGTTGTATTACTAGTATATTTTGTAAAAATGTCTTTTATGAAAATTATTTTTTCTTGAAAATTTTATCAATATTTCAGAACTATTATGTAATTTTTTGTTTCTAGATCATGTATCTAGAAGTTTTTGTTTATTCATGAAAACCTAGAAAACATTTCAATTTTCAAAACTTTTAATGTTTTTTCATGAAATAATTTCACACCCTTGATGATTTTATTAAATAATATTTTTTTTTTATTTAGAAAAATTTTAATTTAACATGTGGTTTTAAATAGTGCGTTTGTTTTGTTTTATAGAGAAATATATGATTTTTTTAAACATTTAATCTAGAGGAGTAAATTATAACGACCCAAAAATTGATTATTGGAAATCCTTCTTAATCTTATTAAATGACTTATTATGTAAAATGTTTTGTGAACTTATTTGGTTTTAGGTTTTGTATTTTAAAAATATCATTAAGAAATGTGACTGTTAATAATATAGTCGTTGAACAGTGATCTCATGATTATTATAAATATACGGCTTTTACAAATCCGATTTACTTAGACAAAAGAAGCGATGACCACATAGTAGACATTCCCCATACGAAGCCAATTTTCCAAAACACATAAATATGGTGGCATCATTGTGATTCGCTCTTGACCAATCCCAAGATGAGCTTGAACACGTTAAGATTGAGCGGAACCACCTATATGAGAAGTGGAAGTTAATAGAGATTACCACCCGAGCGATGTTATCTGAGCCACCCTAAGAGTCTTTCATCATCGCACACCTTACCCTTCGATCTTATGTGGGTTTTATAAGAGTTTATGTAACTAGACCCTAGAACTATGACTATGAACATTATTTTTTATAAAGAATGTGCATTCATTTTATTATTGTTACTTTGTTAATAGTTTTTAAAGCACAAATAGTATTTTTAGTTAATATTCAACTACAAAATCTATTTTGATGAATTAATCTATTTTTTAAATAAATAATATTTACGTAAAATATTATTATAATTAAATTAATTTTAATTAAATATAAATTATCCTATATTTTATTGAATGAAATTGTAATTTTTATTATGGTTTGAAATCCATTTTTGTCAAAACCCATGAATTTTTGATAAATGTCAGTTTTTATTTTAAAATTAAAAATTCACATAACTATAAAATTATTTAGATAAAATGAATATTATATTTTTTAATCAGGACATAAAAATTATCCAACAGTGAATTTTTCATAATTTCCTAGGCCTGTTAAATTTTTGGGTAAAAATTAAATATCGTTTAAATATTTAATATGTTTTATGAAATCATAATGACCAAATAGTGATGTAATAATATTATATAAACATTATGTTCAAGGAATATATATTTTATCATTTAATTAATGTGATTTTATATTTTTTTTATTTATTTTACAAATCATTAGGTTATCCTCCAAGACTTATAAAACATTTTTTCTTTTTAAATTGTTTTCTTTGAGAGTGTGACTCACCTCCACATAATCACCCTCAATATTTTAAGATGTTCATCCATTTTCCTTATAATTTTTTTTCAAATCCCATTTGGCCAAAAACATGGGAAAAAACCATGGGTTGGTTTGTGGTATTGACTATTTTAATGTGTGGTGATTGAAACCTAAATAAAAAATAATTCCCTCTTCTTTACAATATAAACCCACCCAAGTTCCCACTTCTTATTCACTCAATGCATTTGGATTTTCATCCAAAATCTTCCATTCTTTCTCTATAATCCTTCCATGGTGCCCCAAGATCCCATGAAGCTTCTCTCAAGCCTCTCTTAAGCCTTTGGGTTCACACTTCCATGTAAGGGATTTCTTCCATTCTCATTTTTGTCCAATTTTCATTAAGTTGTTATTCCCTTTTGTTTTCAATTAAAAATGTTAGTGTCTAATTTTGAACCTCCCCCATACTTTCATTTTTATTTTTTGATGATGGTAAACCCCTTTATCTTTCATTAATGCCTCCCATGTACACTCGTTAACATGCTGAAATTCCGTAAGGAATCTTTATCTCTACATTTACATTCAAGCAATTCTTTTGTATTGTGGATATAAATTCCATTACATATGTTGGAACATGTATCTATGTGACCACCTTAATGTATATTTCATTAAAATATGATGATACACCCATTTATTTCTCATTAACCATTTTTATGAATTCCTATGTGACGCTGTTATGCTGCTGAAATTGCACAGCGATTTTCCAAGCCAATGTTATTGGGTAGTGAGTACCATGCCCATTTTCCTATCAAGGGTATTCACCTTTATGCACATTAAATTATTGATTACAGTGTTTCGTGTATTAATTCCTCATTTCCTATATCATGAAAAAAAATTATGAGTTTTAATTAATCCATGTTATATGATCCAGGTGGTATATTTATGCATTTAATGAAATGCTTAAGAAGGGTTCTCCTTGATAGCACTCCAATGCATTGGGAAAAAATATGTATCATGATACATCAAGTGCACTGAGTGTTTACTAATTCTAATTCAAGTAAAATTAGGGTTTAATCTTGCACAATGTGCAATGATCCTTCACTCATTCTAAAACCATGTTAAATGTTATTGCCACATTTCCATATTATGATTATCAAGATTTATCATGCCTTTATGTTAATGTTTCTCTTATGATCAATTGATATTTATATTGTCTAAAATGTACTATATTCCTCATGTTATTCCTTGTTTATTCCCATACTGGGATTTATTCTTCACTCTATTCTCATTCATGTCCTTAGGTTATCCTATGAAATGCTAAGTACGAGGGAATTTAGTGGCCATGTAAAGGTAGTCTTCAATAAAGATGTAGTATTTCATGTTTTAAGTAGTTATGTAATGATTATAATACATAAATATACTAGAAAATTTGGTATTATATGTTTTATCAAGTGAATTTTATGTAATAAATCATGTTTAAGTGTGAAATTAAAGAGTAGGGTTGTTATAGATGGTATCAGAGGATAAGTTTAGTTATTTTGGGATTAGGATTAGAATACCCTATTCATGTCTTACATACATGAATAAGTATAATAAAAACGTCCCTAACTATTGGTGAATATTGAGTAAGTTTTTTATCAATAAAATACATCGTTGTCTAGATATGAGCAGGTAGAGGTGGCTCTAGAATAGATATATCCGAGGGGTAAAACCCAAAAACACCGCTTTGAGCTAGACTCAAATGTGAACTACTGCACGACAATGAGCCTTTCTACACTCTTGGTTACAGCACTACCAGGGGACATGCAATATTAAATTCACAAACTTCGTATGAACCCTTATTATGGGAATAAAAAAAATTCTTCTAAAAATTCATATTAGAAATTAGATCATGGATAACATAGATTGTAGTATATAGATTCATACGTTAAGGAATAAAATTAATTTATAAGTCATTTGTTTTTGTCTTTGGATTACCCTTTATGTGTTACCCCTATATTTCTTTTTAATCCATCCAATGGCCGGTAATAGGAGGACTTGGGATAACAACCGATGTGAAGATCAATGTGATGATTGTCCTAATGATATTACTAATCCAATGGGAGTGGGAATCACAAATTTTGTCACTATTCTATCTCAGTTAACTCAAGATTTTATTAGAAACATGGATAAAGAGAACTTTCAACCCCCTCCGCCAAGATGGTACAAGTCGCGGTAGAGTTCTTGATGATACAAAGGCCTCCTACTTTTAATGGATCATCTGATCCCTCAATCGTCGAACAATGGATTTAAGCCATTGAAAATATCTTCTCCATCCTTCAATGTTCTAAACAAGAGAAGGTTCTCCTGAATGATTATTTTATGAAGGTTGAAGATGATCAATGGTCGATGTTGAAAAATAATATAAAGCATGAGGAGGAGATTGTGGCTTTGGATTAGAATAATTTTCAGAAGATGTTTTTTGATAAATATTTTCTGTGCACCCTCTAACATATAATGGAAAGGGACTTCCTTTCCCTCAAGCAAAAAGACAAAGAACCTATCAGAGCGTATGAGGAAAACTCCAAGAGGTTTGCATGATACGCCTCCAGCTTTGTCATTACCCCAGGATGTAAGGTTGACCACTTATTTGGTGGGATAAAACCTAGCCTATGGAAATCATTAGTGATCCGTCACTTTGACAACTATGAGGAAATTGTCCAATGTGCCCTCACGGTCAAAATGGATATCGTAGAATCTTAGGGGTATCATGGGGATAAGAAGCGTAAGGTAGACTACAATGTTGGTGGTCCAAAAGATAAATCCCATGGTGCTAAGAAGATCAGGCACCCCACTTGCCAAAGGTGCAAATAAAAAGGACCCAAGAAATTTCCTGAAGGAGGCAAGGAAATAATTTATGTGTAGAAGAGAAGGGAATCTAGTAGTTAATAGTCGGCAATAAAAACATGCAGCTACGATAGAGGAGAGGAACACTCTACTCAACCATCAACGTATTGTTCATTACGTCAACTGCAAATAACTCATGCACTTTGAAAATTAGAGCCATAAGCCAAGGGTTTTCGAAGGCAACCCACAACCTTCAAGGCTGCAAGGTAGAGCTTTTTCCATCACTACCACTGAAGTGAACCCCAAAAATGAAGTGGTGACAGGTACACTAGTTATTCATTCAATAATAGTGAATGTTCTTTTTGAATATGGTTGTACACATTCTTTTATATCTTGAAAGTTTAGTAGAACAATCCTAACACAAACACAAATCAAAGAAGTAAAGACGTTAGTCAGTACAAAAAATGGGGATGTCATTGCATCCCATGAATATAAATCCTCCCCTATCATAATTTGTGGATTGAACATCCCGGCGAACATCATTTTACCGCCTCTAGTAGAATATGTTGCAATTATCAACATTGATTAGATTTCCTTATATAAATCCCACATCATATTATATGAGAGGGAAATCACTCTCCATATGGATAATCGACCTCTGATTCTGTACAAGTGAAAGGTGGAGGATGAATATTCTTTAGCTCTATCATCTCAAGCGTGGATATTTCTACCCTATGAGCATGTTTATCTAGATGAGACGATTGAGCCCAGGTAAGCAACCATTCTTGAATACATTCCTATTGTAAGGGAATTCACTGACGTGTTTCTCGAGGAATTGCATAGTCTTCCTCCTAGAAGATATTTTTAATTATTGATTCATCTTATATTTGGGGAGATTCCAATATCTAATACATTGTATAGAATGGCTGTTTTGGAGCTCGAGGAGCTGAAGAAAAAACTATAATGGAATCTGGATAATGGGTTTATACGCCCACTTGCTTCACTAAGGGGTGCACTAGTCCTCTTAGTCAAGAAGATGGGTGGAACAATGCACCTTTACATCGATTATTATGAGCTTAAAAAATCACAATAAAGAACAAGTATCTTATCACATGAATTGATTAATTGTTCAATCAGATTCATGAATAACAATACATCTCTAAGTTGGATTTGTGGTCGGGATATTATCATGTAAGGGTGAAGAAGGAAGATATCACCAAGTCAACATTTTTTACACGATACGGGCACTATGAATTCATAGTAATTCCTTTTTTACTAACTAATGATCTAACAATATTCATGGACTTGATGAATAGAGTCTTTATGGATTAACTCAAAAAAAATTGGTAGTCTTTATAGATGGTATTTTAATATACACAGAAACCATATAGGATCCTGAGAAGCATCTAAGAACTGTACTAGAAACCTTCTGGAAGGAGAATCTCTAGGAAAAGTACAGCAAGTATGAGTTCTGGTTGAAGGATGCCTCATTCATGGCCCATATAGACACAAGTAATGGGATATCTATAGATCCCTTCATGAAAACTGCAATAGAGGGATGAACAAGGACAACATCTGTAACAGATATCCATAGTATATTGGGGTTAGCTGGATATTATTGATGATTTGTGAGAAATATCTCACGATTTTACAACCCTCTTACCCAGCTAACTCAAAAGGGAGTAATGTTTACATAGAGTAATGAATTTGAAGAAGGATTCAAGGAGTTGAAAATGAGTCATATCAGTGAGCCCGTTATCACTTTACCCACAAGTGGAAACATTTTTTTGCTATTCAGTGATGCTTCGAAGAAGGGCTAGGGAAATGTATTGATGAAAAATAAAAAATGCATTGCCTTTGCTTCAAGGTAATTAAAATTTCATGAACAGAATTATCCAACACACGATCAGGAGTTGGCTGCGGTGATCGTCACTTTAAAAAATTGGCTGCATTATCTCTTTGGGAAGAAGTATGAAATATATACAGACCAAAAAAGCCTGAAGTATTTACTCACACAGAAGTAGTTGAACATGTGCTAATGAAGATTATTAGAGATGATAAAATAATATGACTGCTCAATCCATTACCACCTTTGGAATGTGAACAAGGTGGAATATGCTCTATGTATAAAGGATCCAATGATTCTATCATTGATGAGAATTGTGAAGGATCCAATTATCCTAGATTTGTTGAAGATGCACGTGGGAATCATAAATAAGGGAATATAATCAATCCTTTCACAAAATATTTCTCATACATCTCTTTTGGATGGTATAAAGGATGCTCTAAGAAAGGATGTGGAAATTCTGAAAAGGGTGGAATCTATAAGAAATGGGAAATACTCAGAGTTTATGGTTGAAAATGATGGAATCATGAGATTTGGGTCATGATTACATGTACCATCTGATCCAGAGATAAATAAAGAGCTTCTCAATGACACACATAGGTCATCCTTCTCTATTCACTCAAGGAGCACAAAGATTCATTGAGATCTCTGAGAAAACATTTGGTAGGACAATATGAAATGGGATATTGCAGACTATACATCAAAGCACCTAGTATTTCAGCAAGTGAAGGATGAGAGAAAAAATTCTAAGGGGATGATGCAACTACTCATACAAACATGGAATTGGGACAACATTACAATGGAATTTGTCACTGGACTTCCAAGGACATCCAGAGGAAAAAATTCTATAAGGGTCATTGTGGATTTTCTTACAGAGACAACTCTCATTATCGTGATTTGAGAGGACTTCTCATTGGATCATATTGCACATATTTACATCAATTAAGTGGTAGTGTTTCATGGAATTTCACTATCAATTATATCTGATCGTGATTTTAGATTCACCTAGATTTTCTATAAATGTCTCCAACATTCTCTAAGCACTGAACTGAACTTTAGTACATCCTATCATCCTCAAACTGATGGCTAATCGGAATGAACTATTCAGACACTAGATGATATGCTAATATAGTGTTCAATGGACATCAATGGAGGATGGGACCCACATCTTCCACTGGTTCAATTATCTTATAATAAAAGTTTCCACTTGAGCATCCAAACTGCACCATATAAATCCCTATATGGGAAGTGGTGCAGAACATCGGTATGTTGGGATGAAGATGGTAAGAGTAAGCTACTCGGACCAGAAATGGTCAAAGAAATGGTAGAGAAGGTAAAAACCATTCAGCAGAACATCAAGGCAGATCAGAGTCGATAGAAGAGTGATGCATATAACTATCGACGATACATTGAGTATAAAGTCAGAGACATGGTATTTCTACACATATCTCCATGGAAGAAGGTCATGAAGATTGGAAATAAAGGGAAGCTAAGTCCTAGGTACATTAGCCCCATCAATATTCTTGATCATGTTGGTGATGTGTCCTATCAAATAGCACTTCCACCTACCATTGTCTAAGAACAAGATGCCTTTCATGTATCCCTCTAAAGAAAGTACATACCATACCCTTCACATGTACTCTCTTCAAAGTTAGTAAAACTAGAGGATGATCTATCTTATAAAGAGAAACCAGTGAAGATCATTGATCATAGAGAAAACTTTTTATGAAATCAGACAAAGCACCTCGTCAAGGTGTTGTGATGAAACCACATGTTTGATGAAGCACTGTGGTAATAGAAGGAGGTGATGAAGAAGAGTTACCTGCATTTGTTTTAGAGTGGGAAAAGGAAATTTTTAGGGTGAAATTTTTTAAGGGGGGAAGATTGTAATGACCCAAACATTCATTATTGGAAATCCCTCTTGATCTAATTAAATTTCTCATTCTGTAAAATGTTTTGTTAACTTATTTGGGTTTATGTTTTTTATTTTTCAAATACCCATAAGAAATTGATTGTTGCTGATATAGTCATTGAATAGTGATCTCCTGATTAATATAAATATAGTGCTTTAACTAATCCAATTTACTCAGATAAAGGAAGTGACGGCCTCATTCAGTAGACTTGAACCGTACGTAGACCATTTTTCGGAGCTCGGAATAGAGGTGGTGTCATTGGGCTTCACTCTTGACAAAGCCCAAGACGATCTTGAACACATTATACTTCTGTGAAATCTTCTACGTGAGATGTGGAAGTTAATAGAGATTACCACTTGCACGATGTTATCTGAGCCACCCCAAGGGTCTATCACCATCACACACCTTACCCTTTATTCTTATGCAGGTGTTATAAGGGGTTATGTAACAATACCCTAGCACTATGAATATGTACATTATTTTTGTATAAATAATGTGCATTCCTTTTATTATTGTTACATTGGAAATAGTTTTTAATGCACAAATAGTATTTTAGTTAATATTCAACAAAGAAATATATTATTATGAATTAATGGATTTTTAAACTAAAAAACATTTTAATAAAATATTAGAATAAATTAATTAATTTTTATTAAATATAAATGATCATATAATTTTATGAATGATATTGTAATTTTTATTATGGTTTGAATGTCATTTTTGTCAAACCCTTGAATTTTTGATAAATGCCGGTTTTTATTTTAAAAGTAAAAATTCAAATATTTAGAAAATTATTTAGATAAAATGAATTTTATTTTTGGAATTAGAATTTCAAAATTTTCCAATGGTGAATTTTTCATTATTTTATGAGATAGTCAAATTTCTGGGTAAAAATTAAATACGGTCATAAATATATAATGTGTTTTATTACATCATAATGACCAAAGAGTGACGTACTAAAATAATAAAAATTATTTTCATCCAATATAATTTTTACAATTAAAATAATTTGATTTTATATTTTTTTTTTATTTTACAAAGCTTTAGTGGACCCTCCAAGACTTATAAAACATTTTTCCTTTTTAATTGTTTTCATTGAGAGTGTGACTCACCTCCACATAATCACCCTCAATATTTTAAGATGTTCGGCCATTGTCCTTTTAAAATATTTTTTTCCACTCCCCTTTTCCAGAAACCATGTGGAAAACCCATGGCCTAGTTTGTGGTATTGACTAGTTTAATGTGTGCTGACCCAAACATAAATAATAAAGAATTCCCTCTTCTTTCCTGTATAAACCCACCCAAGATCCCACTTCCTCTTCACTCATAGCCTTTTGAGTTCATCCAAGCACTTCCCTCATTTATCTATAATCCTCCCAAGGATTTCCAACCTCCCCATAAGCTTCTATGAAGCATCTCCCATGCTTTTGGGATCACACTACCAAGTATGTGATTTCTTCCTTTCTCATTTTTGTCCAATTTTTGATAAGTTGTTTTTCACTTTTGTTTTTAATTAAAAATGTTGGGGTATGACTTCTCACGTCCCCCATACTATCATATTTATGTTTCGATGATGGGAATCCCCTTTCTATCCCATTAATGCTTCCCATGTACACTCGTTACCATGCCAAAATTCTATAAGGAATCTCTCTCTCCACATTTACATTCAAGAAATTCATTTGTATTGTGAATATAAATTATATTACTTATGTAAGGACATGTATCTATATGACCCACTTACTTTCCATTTCATGTAAATATGATGAGACACCAATTTCTCTCTCATCATCATTTTTTATGAATTTCTATGTCACGTCGTTACACTGATGAAATTGCACCGTGATTTTCCAAGTCAATGTCATTATGTAGTGAGTACCATGCACATTTCCCTATCAAGGGTATTAAACTTTATAAATATTTACTTATTGATTAAAGTTTTTCATGTATGAATTCCACATTTGCTTTATCATGGAATAAATGATGAGTTTTATTGAATCCATGTTATATGATCCATGTGGCACGTTTATACATGAAATGAAATGTTTATGAATGGTTCACCCTAATAGTGCTCCAATGCATTGTGTAAAGATTAGTATCATGATATGTCAAGTGCATTGAGGTTTTACTCATTCTAATTCAAGTGTAATGAGGGTATACTCATGATCCATGCACAAGGGGCCTTGGACCATGCTAAAATCATGTTAAATGTTGTTGTTATATTTCCATATTAATATTATCATGCTTTATCGTGCCTTTATATTAATGTTTCTCTAGTGATCTATTAATATGCCTATTGTATAACATGTATTGTATTCCTCATGTTATTCCATGTTTATTCCCTTACTCGGCGTTATTTCTCACCCTTTTTTCATTCATGTTATAAGTTGTCATATACAATGCTAAGTACGAGGAAATATAGAGGTACTGTATAGTAATGTTTCAATAAAGATGTTGTATTTCATGTTTTAAGTTATTATGTAATTATTCTAAGCCCTAAAGACACTAGACCTCTTGATATTCTATGTTTTATCACATGATTTTTATGTAATAAATCTTGTTTAAGGGTGAAATAAATGAGCAGGGTTGTTATATAAAAAGTTTTATAATGTGGAATGAAAAATTAAAAGAAGATTCCAAATTTTAAAGAAAACTCAATTTTTCATAATTTTAAATTAGGTTCCATTATAAGGAATATCGATCATAGATAATGTGATTTAATATCAAAATGAATCTTTTAATGGGTTTTATTGAAAAAAATTTTAAGGTTTAAAATGTAATTATGGAATTGTGAAATGTTCCACTATCCTTTTTCTAAGGTAATGAAAATTTTAAACATATGAAAACAATAATTATTAAAACTCTTATTCATGTTATTTTTTCATTCTCAAAATAAAAAAAATTATATGTGATTTTGATACTTGGGTGGCTTTTTTGGTACCACAATCTAATTAGATTATTTCCTTGATGAATATTGTTTTTATCATAACCCTTTTATTTCTATAGAGGCTGTCTAATGTTCCGTAACAGATATAATTGGTTGTATTTATCCTCTTGTAATTTTTTGGTGACTCTTCTATTAAGGTATTTAGATGACTAAAGACGATTTCAATTTTTGTTTTTAATATATTTCCTTATATGTTTAGATGGGTGGTTTTGTCTTTAATGACTAGTTTTCCAAGTTTTCATATATTCCTTTGGATGAGTGGAATATTGGGTGAATCTTCTTATTTTCAATTTAATTCCTTCGAGTTAACAATCTATTTTTATATGATTTTTGATTCGGGAAAGACATTTAATTGTATTATATATGATGTCTTCCTTGGGTTTTTTCACTAATAAAAATTGAAATTTGATTTTTCTTCATGAAAATTTGTTTTATATCACTCATTTAGCTTTTTCTCAGTGTAGCATTGTGGTAAAGTATATTTAATTGGGTTTATCTTGGTTCCATATATATGGTGATGCTATAGTATAAGAATATGGGTAACCTAGTTTAGTTTAATGGATAGTTTATCTGTGAGAACCACTAATGATATGTTATTAATGATTGGATATTATGGGCCACAAGATTTATATTTTTAAGCATATGTTATTATTGTAGTATTTTAGTAACCCAATAGTAGATCCATTTCATTTATTATTGAGGTATTTTTTTCTTCAATTTCCTCTTTATTATAGGAGACGTGGTGGATTGAGTGTTCTGGATTGGGGCTTACTTATGATATTTCATCTTGATCATTTAGATGTTTCTTAAAGATAGTTTATTTTCATTTTCCAGTCCTAGTTTTTCATTGATAATTTCTCCATAGGGGTGTGGGTTTGTTTACATTTTTATATTTAGAAATAATGGTGGTTTCCCTATTTGGAATTTTAATCCCAAATTTTCCTAAGTATTCTCTCTTGTGTTAGTGTAGTATCTTGTTATTGCACCATTTGATATTGAATCTAAATTTTATAAAGAATTATTCTTGGAAAATAAATTATTTAAATCCTCAGTTTTTTAAATATAGAACTTATATATTCATTTAAATCATAGAATTGATTTTATCATCAGCTACAGAGTTCATTCCTACTAATGTAAATTTTTTTTGTCTATTTCTTTGTGAAGCATTAAGCATGGAATTGATATGTGTCTTTAAGTTGGAATGTGGGTGATGAATTAAATATTTTGACAAATATTCAAACATGTAATTAATCATTTTCATTATGACCTTTATTTTATAGATTCTTTTATTTCTCTTGGAACATTATTACACCAATCCCTCGAAGATGAGTTTATGATATATTCATATCATAAGTGATTTAATATTAATCTTACACAAAAGATTATAATCTTATTAATAAAATGACGTGTTACGTAATTTTAGATATTCAATTTTGATATTTTACAAGAACTTAATATATGAAATAAGTTATTAGATACCTCAATCCAATTTTTACCAATGATTTCTATAATGAATCAAAGGAGTAGAGATAAATAGGGAACCTTTTAGAAAAAAATGTAATGCATATGTAATTGAGGGTTTGATAGTATTGTGTGCTCAAATTGAGATAATATTTTGTCTTCCTTGTGTAATCAGATTAGTATTGAAAATGTAGCAGATAATTGTTGGAAATTTTGTAATGTAACCTTTTATGGTGGGGATATCTTATGTTTCCAGTTTTGGTTCCCAAATGGTGCCTTCTGTATTCAGTGGAAATTACTGCTTCTGATTGATATGAGAACAATATTTTATACATCATGCAATTTGAAATAGTTGTTTCCTGAAATCTAGAATTATATAGATGAGTTAGGGTTTGAGATATTAATGATAGTTTCCATATCGAGATGTTGAAATTATAGACATTTGGTTATGAGTCCATACCTATTAGAAAAATATAGTGGAAATATATATGCCTAATTTTTTTAATATCCTTATCATTTCCATAGTTGATGTTGTATAAAATAATCCATAAAATTCATAATCTAAACATAATTTAATCCTAATGTGGGTGATTTATGATTTGGGTAATCATAAAATGATTTGTGCAATTATCAGATTAATTTCCTCTAAGGAGAAGACGATAGAAATAATTATTGAACTTTAGGTTTAGGGGTTTGTGAAGTTCTATAGTGTTCTTTTTATTATTTTGAATTTTGAATCTTTTTTACTCTATGATTAAATAGATGAATTGAAATTTAGTATGGGAATCCTAGTTAATCTTGTTAATTTAGAGAATGGGATAGTGAATGGTATCTTTTTTGGACCAAGAATTATTCTAGGGTGATCGATATAGTTTATTTATATTGATATTGGTAGGTTGCATATCCAATCCCCCCAAGGTTTTATGAAAAATAATTTCATTTTTCATTATAGTTTGGAGTCAGTGATCAGGAACCCCTCATTGAATATCTTCTTATTTATGGTTTCATCATTAAGTTAGAATAATATGTTTTCTATGAGATATTTTGTTCTCTTTTGAGATCATTTAACATCTTGTAAAGGTGTACAATCCATTAGACATGATATCCTAAATGAAATAGGTTCTTTAGAGAGCCAATATTAATATAAATGAACATTTCATTACTTTTAAGGAATAATTAATACATGAAAAAAACAATGTCCAAAGATAATATTAGTTTAGTGCATTTGGAAACTTGGAACATAATCTTCTAACTTGGTAAAATGTCTTCAGCATCTCCCATAAATATATTTCCATTATTTACTAAATAAAACCATTATTTATATACTAGTGAAATGAAAACATAAAAAGGGTGATCTCAAATTCTTAGTAAATGTTCACATGGAGATAATAAAACAAACCAAAAAAAATCGAACATAAAAACAAAGACATAATGTTAAAACATCAAAATCAACAGGTGAGAAGTAAATATTGGAAGTGTGTAAGGAATATATGAAAAAGTAAAATTAATCATGATAGGATATCATTAGCATAAAACATGTAATTGTTGAAAACTAATAATCACATAACAATATTTCCATAGTAACCAAGGCATTTCTTCCAAGACCATCACAGTGGAAAAATTCCATTATTGTACCATGTTTACATATCATTTAAGCATGTATTACTTAACTGGAATTACATTCCATTTACATCATGACATTATCATGGGATATAAATATTTACCCAATGCATTTTAGGGACATATAGGTCCCATCCATCTCATAGTGAAATTATTCTTACATGTTCCACAAAAATAGAAATCGTTCATCATAACATAACCCATGAAATAAAATATGTTTCTTAAACATAATCCAATCATAACATAATCCATATAAAATATCATTACATACCTAAAAATCAAATAATATTAATAATAGTGAGAGAAAAATACCCTATTTAAGAGTTTAATCTTTTATGGAAAATAATTTCGATAAAACACTTGAACATATTTTTTGTGGAAAATATACATTCTTCTTCAAAAACATTTTATTTTCTCTATATATCATCCATCAAAAAAAGACAATAATTTAGTTGAAAATAAACATTAAATATTTATTTGGAATCATCATGGAAATAAAGTGTTATTTAACCATAAAAATTCATTCATACCTTTTATGTTAAAAAAAATCTTCTCATACTTTTTCTATAAAAATAAAAAAGAACCTCGTATGGTAAACAAAAAAAGATCCATTCCATATCATGTATTAAAAGTTGAAACATGGTAAAAATGACTCTATAAATGCATAGAAGAATTGTAAAAATTTTATGAAAATATTTTTATAAAAAATGAACATGTATGATAAAAATACCCCCATTAAATACTAACATATAATTAATCTCAGATAAAAATGAAATTTCAAAATTTTCTCTTACCTTAGGTCTGATATGCATCATATGTATCTAAAACGTCTCTATAATGATTTAAATATTGTTACTAATTTATTCCAAAATAATAATATTATTTATCATAATATTTAGGACCATATATTCATCTGTTTGTTAGTAAACTTTAATTGTTACTCGTTATTCGGGTATTAACTACTTTATTTTCTTATGTATGTTTTTTCAATTAAGATCTTATTCGTATTTTTTGTTTATAGTTATATAATTTAAAATACGGTATTTTCATAATATATGTCATATTTATTCATTCAATTTATTTATATAATCATGTTTTAATGAATATTATGTAGAATGAATCACATCTCACCGTGGAGACGGTAAGTCGTAGGTACGCACGAGCGAAAATACCTTTCCCATAATTGTGGAATGATATTGAAGTAGATGGTGTATATTATCTAAGAATAAGAATAATGTTATATTAATCATTGATAGTTATTATTTCCAAAATTATACCCATCCAAGTAATTTGGTGGTAAAAAACAGATTACACCCCGACGTGGAGACGGTATGTTGTACGTACGCACGTGCGGTGATTTCATTTTTTGTAGGTTTGATAGAATTTTAAATATAATGGTTTAATACTTATAATGACATATAATTATACAATTTATATTTATGTTATTACTTTATAGTGATACAACTAAAATATAAGAAGTAGAAGATGAAATAAATTTGAAAGAATCGGTAGAAGAGATTATCTCTTCCTAGACGTGCCTCCTTTAAATTTCATCTTAGGGCAATATAGTTGGTCTTTTAGAAGACCAGAACCTCTAGAATTTAACTAAGGAACTTTAGAAGATAAATGGGTAGGGATTTTCTTATCATGATGTTTCAAAATGGAGGGATGGGGTGAGGGAGGTGGTTCCCTTTTATAATAGAGAATAGGGTAACTTTAGTAAACTCTTAAAATATTAATTTATTATAAATTCAATTTCAATTAAAATGGTCCAAAACATATATAATTTAAATAAAAGATTATTTTGGTTCTACTAACAATCATAAAATATTTTTTTTTGTAATGTTTATAATATTTTTTATCCTTATCTTTTTGGTTTAACACTTATTTTACCCTTTTTAATCTTCCCTTGATATCATATTATTTACACATTATGGGTTAATGTAATTACCATAACTTGTCAAACAACCAAAAATAGTTATTAATGAATTAATTGGATTTTTACTATCAATTTGGAAAAATAATTTAATTTTAGGAATTTAATATAAATAAATAAACTATTTTATGGTTTATGTTATGAATTCTATTAATTTTGGACACAATTCATACTTGACTTTTTAAAAAATTAATAGAAAATTGATTCCTTCAAACCAAAATAATTAAAACATCCCTAATATTTCAATTTCATCCATAAAATTCGTTTATGGAATCCAAATTTTGAAATTAAATTTATTTTAATATTTATATATTCATTTATTTGAATCTTCCATGAATTAGGTAATCACTACATCATAATTGTGTCATAAATAATAATATTTATCTAATGTATAGAAATTATAAATAAAAAACCATGAAATAGGAAATATTATTATATTTATAATTAATATTTATATACATTGTGGTATGTTATATAACCGTATATTAAAATCAATTTACTAAAAGATATATGTTTATGTTATAATTATCTTTATATAAAATTAATTCATATAAAATGTCATTTTGACATTCAAGTGAATCCATGGGGTCCCCAAATTGACCCAAGAGTTATCATGGTTGAAAATATATTATGAAATAGGATTAGGACATCGGGTTTTTTAAAATTATTATAATATTATTTATTACCCTTATTTACTAGATTTACCCATTAACCACATGAAATAAAAAAAATTACTGGAGTTAATATTTATAAAGTAAAAAAAATAAAAGGTATCTATTTAAACAATTTGAACCTTATGATTCAAAATTTTGATTCAATTTTTCCAAATTAAAAACACAGAAGTAGCAGTAATTATTTAAAAATTATTTCCAGTTGTCAAAACCAAAAGCGAGTTTTTAGGATGTAATTACTATCAAAAGATTGTCAATTGTTTATGTAATATTTTAAAGATAAATCACATAAAATGGCCAAAATTTGTATTAAATGATAAAAATATAATACAAATACAATTTTAAACCAATTAAAACTATAATATAACTATATAAATGAATTAGATAAAAAGGCAGTTTCAAATTAAAATGCAGTATTTTTCACTATTCCTTAAAATTTTACTTTTTTAAAAAATATACTAAAAATTCAAAAAAAGTAAATTTTTAGGTACCAATTATAAATAAGAAGTTTATTTTTTAAAATTTAACATATAATAGTGTCAAAAACTAGACTTAATATGGGAGCAACATCAAAAGGTAATAAAACAACATTTTTTAAAAAATACATCTTTTATCCAAACAAATGATGTTGTTCTCATATCATTATCTTGTGTAAGCTGAATTTTAATGTTGTAAAATTCAAAAAAAATTTAATAATATTTATGAAGGATATTTAATGTCACATTAAATAATAATATTTTTATAATATATCGTTTTTTAGTAAAACTCGGTATCGCGTACAACTCATACTATCGAGGATGGTCACTTTTGTGTGTAATGAAATCTATGCCTGTTTGGTGTGTAGTGAAATATTCTTTTGTTGTTACATATAACATAATAAAAACTTACTTCATTTATACATTGAACATAATCTATACTCACTGTAGTTTAAAATAAATTCTATCAAAATAACATGAAATTGTGTGCAACAATAGCTATGAATAGTGTCACATATACTACAAGGTAATACAGAGTTGCATATAGCACAAGAAAATATTGGTGTATCATACAAAAAAGATATCAAATAAATTAAAATAATCTATCTCATAAAATCTTGCAGTGTTACATTCTACTCCCCTTAAAATGAATTTCTCCCTTGAAATTCATTGAGGTTATAAATGGATTACTTCTTGAATGTTTTTTTCTTGGAATCACACACTGTAAAAAGGGATACTAAAAATTCATTTTAAAATAGAATGCTAGAAATATAACAGTTGATTGAAATAACTCATCTATGGGTTTCCACATATGAGAACATTGGTGGGAAGTGAAAATATGGATATGGAAGTGAAACATTACCATCATGTATTGATGTATAGTGATAGAGAATAAGATTTAGAGAAAGTTAACTATTAGAAAGACATATATATATATATATATATATGATTATTTAAAGGAAAAACCCGATTCTTCAAATAAAAAGGTACTAGGATAACATTTTTGGATTTCAAGATCCTTTTCCCAATGTTGAATAATTTTTTTCATAAAGAGAAAATAATTACTTGATATCAGTGTAATATACATTTGGTTATTCCCGGAACAATTTCCATTTCATCGCTTATTTAATGAAATGAATTAGAATTTTTCATTCATAATGTTTTAGCATATCATGAAATATAATTATAGGACACTCCATAAGTCTCAACAAAAGTTTAGGAGATGTAATTAAATATGAATAAGTATACTAATAGTGAGATAATACATTAATCTTACAAACATCAGCCAGAATATAAATTATACTATCCATAAATGGATAACATTACAATCCTCTGAAAAATTTAAAATATAAAACTTTATAAGGATGTGAGCTAAATTGATATAACATTTGTCGCCCATATCTCATTTTGTCATTCATGGTTGTCACATTCTAAACATTTAAATACCTAAATCATTCAATCTCTTGAAACATTATAAAAACATTAATTACTATAGAACCTTAGTAAAAAAATGCATTGTATAAAAATTAACTCTTTCTAAATTCCAAATATACCAATAATTATATATAATCAAACCATGATATTACTTTGTCCATTTATCAGTCATGAGATCATTAATATTATAAAACATATTATTTTTTCCATATCCCTTCATTATGCACATATCATGTTATTTTAAGAAATATTTCAATCACTTTTCAAGGTTAATGGTACAATAAAATTATAAAAACCATAATAGACAAATACATATATATTCTAATATTCCATAATACTGTAAATGATATTCCACAACACTATTTTGGAATCCCATTATGCAAAAACTAAATTATTCCACCACTTCATTTTCATACTCTACATCACCAATAGTTATCACAAGTTACTTCCCATTGTCTTTTTTCATATATTTTATTGATTTTGATCATAACTAACCCTTAGATCTGTGAATTGGTTATCATAATGCCCCAATTCCTTGCACTTATAGCATTGATGTGTTGGCGGTTTGCTCTATTTAGTCTTTTCTCTATTAATATATTTAGTAACCTTTTTCCAATTACATTAGCACTCAACTGCTCGATGAAATTATTTTCAACACATGAAAAATTTGATAGTCCCTTTAAGAAAATCACTAATATTCTTTTTTCAACACTTTGACAATAAGGAAACATTCATCTTCTTTTCACTTTTGTTTTGATATTTTCCCTTGAACTCCATATTTCATTTCTTGTCAAAACCAAAAGATGGATATATAACACCAACTTCCAATTCTACCTTGATATCACAACACACAATTTCTTCATAGCTACTAATGTCTCTTATACCTAATTCACTTAAAATACTTAGTTTTATGCCCTTGAAGAATCAATCAACTTTACATTCAGGTTGGATGACAAAGCCAGAGGCATACCTTTAATGTCTAGTAAAATTCTACTCGTATGTAGCAATAGATTCATCATCCTTTTTCTTAATCTCATGTACCTCCTTTTCAATCTTGGATAAATGTATATGTGGGAATAACATATTGAAAAATAAGTTCTTTTACTCTTCTCATTACATGGATTCAATTTCATCTTACTGCCTAGTATTATTAATTAGAGGCCACCACTTGTCTGGTTCTCCTAAAAAATTATAGACAGACAAAATGACCTTTTCATGTTCTGAACAATGAAGGATGAAAAATATCTTTTCAATGGTACTGATCCATTATTCATCAATAAGTGGATCAAAAGTCCCACTGATGGAATGTGTACGTTTCCATATGAAGGACTCAATAGAATGTTTTTCACTTCTCTACTCATTTGGAAGTCAAGAAGGAATCATATTTTCTGAAATTATAGAAATAGGATTTTTTATTCCATATCCCATAAAATTTGGTTGTTTAGGTGGACAATCAATTATTTTCCATGTTTATTGATAATTAACATGGTTCCTTCGGGTTCCAACCATTGTCTAAAAACAAAAAAGAATGGTTTGAGAGGCAAATATTATACTTGGTAAAAAATATTATCATGAGTGAATGCATTCCATATCTTCCATGTTATGTTTAATACTAGGTTATTCATGATCATTAATATAATTATAGGACTATAATCTATAGTTATACATACCATTAGGAACATCCTTATACATACTATAGATATATCTCTAGAAATCGTACTAATTTTTTTGTATCCTAGTTTCCAAAGGATGACTAAACCATCACTCTAATACCAAATGTAGAGACCCAAGATTGAAATCCATGTAAATTTCATTACATTTTCAAAATACTTAATACATGACAATTATAGATTCCCAAATAACATATTAGTTTAGTGCCTTTGGAAGCTTGGAACTTAATCATCTAACTTGGAGAAAGATCATCAACATCTCCCACAATGATCTTTCTATTTTATTTTCCTATCTAAAGAATTTATTTATATTATAAAAAACTAAATCTTAAAATGGGTGAGCATAAATTCTCAGTAAGGGTAAACATAGAGACAACAAAACAAACCATAAAAATTTGAGCATAAAACATGAATATAATCTTTAAAAATCAAAATCATGAGTCATGAGATAAATATTTGTACTACATAAGGCACATATCATAATTTAACATAAACCCCGGTAGAATAGTATTGGAATAAAACATGTAATTATTGAAAACTAATAAGTGCATAACATTATTTTCATAGTATCCAAGGCTTTTCTGCCAATACCATCATAGTGGAAAAAGTCCATTACTAAACTAGGATTACTTGTCATTCTAGCCATGTATTACAAAACTATATTTACTTCTTTTTCCCATAATGTCTTTCTCATGAGATATAAATCTTTACCCAATGCATTGGAGAGAGATATTGATCTCACCCATCCTATAGTGAAATCAGTCTTACATGTGCCACAAAAACCTAAATCATTCATCATAACACAACTCATGAAATAAAATGGGTATCTTAAACATCATTCCATCATAAAAATATATATAGTTTCATTCTATGAATAAAAAATAAAATAAAATTAATAATAGGTATTGAAACATAACCCTATTTATGATTGTTATCTAAGATGGAATATAATTTTGAT
Source organism: Viscum album (assembly GCA_963277665.1). NCBI lineage: Eukaryota > Viridiplantae > Streptophyta > Magnoliopsida > Santalales > Viscaceae > Viscum > Viscum album. The sequence goes on along the minus strand of OY728130.1, from coordinate 2,012,727,397 downwards.
AAAAACAAGAATTTACTTCTTGATGAAAATATCATTTCTTCTTCAAAAAAAATTTCTTTTATAAAAATGTCATGCAACTTTAAAATAAAATAAAATAGTTTCAAATAAACATGAAATATTTTAGAGGAATCCTTGTGTGAATAAAGCATCATGAAAACACAAAAATCTATTTATTCAATATAAGTTAAAAAAATTATCCTTGTACATAATATGGAAAATTCTTAAAGTATATCATATGATTAAAAAGGAATGATTACTTCCATACCATGTAGTAAAAGTAAAAATGGAAAATAATGACCTTAAACATACATATAATAATAGAAACAATTTTATATAAAATAGAGGAAACATAATTTTTGATGATAAATATACCCCCATTAAATACGTACATTTAAACAATCTAAGATAAAAATTTGATTGAAAAATTATCTCTTACCTTAGGCTAGATATTTTTGTATGTATTTGAACCTCCTGTATAATGATTTAACGAATGCTACTAATTTATTCCCAAATCATAATCCTTTTTATTATAAAATTTATGACTATATTTTCATCTTCTTGTTAGTAAAATTTCATTGATACGTGTTATTTGGGTATTAACCGCTTTATATTCTTATGTACGATTTGTAAAATAAGTTATTATTTCTATTTTCAGGTTATAGTTATATAATTTACAACGTGGTATTATTATATATATCATATTTATTTATTTATTTAATTTATATAATCGTGGTTTAATAAAGAATATATAGAATTAATCTTGTCGCACTATGGAGACGTTAAGTCGTACGTACGGACGAGCGATGATATCATTCCTATAATTATTGAATGGTATTGAAGTTTCTGATTTATATTATATAATAATTAAATTAATGTTATATTATTAGTATATATTTATTATGTTTACTATTATACACATCCATGTAATGTGGTGGTGAAAAATATATTACACTAGAGGGTGAAGACGGTAAGCCCTACGTATGCACACGCGATGATTTCAATTTTCATAGGATCGATAGAAGGTGAAATAGGGTTGTATGATATTTATAATAACATATCAGTATATTAGTGCTAATTAAGTTATCACTTTATTATTAAACAACTATATAAGAGGATTTAGAAGAAGAAATAAATTTGAAAGAATCAGTTGAAGAGATAACATCTTCCTCATTGTGCATCCTTTAAATTTTTTCTTAAGGAACCATAGTTGGACATTAGGGAATACAATCACCTCTAGAATGTAACTGAGAAGGATTAGAAGAGGAATATTTAGGGTTTGGATGAGCACGAAGGCTCACAATGGAGTGAAGAGGAGATGGAGGAGATTCTCTTTAATAAAAGAGGAGAGGGTCACTTTAAAAATTCATAAAATATTAATTTATTATAAATTCCATTTCGATTAAAAATGGTCCAAAACATATTTAATTAGAATATAAGATTATTTGGGTTCTAATACCAATCATAAAACATTATTTATACATGTTTGTAATATTTTTTTTATTCTTATATTTTTATTTTAATGCTTATTTTACCCTTCTTAATCTTACTATTATATCATGTTATTTACACATTGTTGGTTAATGTAATTATCATATCACGTCAAATGACCCAAAAAATGATATTTATGAAATATTTGGACTTATATTAGCCATTGTGTCGAATCATAGATTTTTCTGAATTTAATATCATTTAAAAAACTATTTTATGTTTTAAATTATAAATTTTGTAAATTTTGACCACTATTCATATTTGACTTTTATAATAATTTATTAAAACATGGTTAAATAGAAAAAAAGGAATTAAACCATCCATAATAAGTCAATGTCATCTATAATATTACTGTATGACATAAAAATGTTTAAATTAAATTTATTTTAATATTTACAAATTCAATTATTTGAATATTTCAATAACAAGGTAGTCACTACATCATAATTGTGTAATAAATATATATATATATATATATATATATATATATATATATCTGATGTCTAAATATTATAAATAAATTACAATGAGGTATAAAATATTTATATATTTCTACTTAATATTTATAGACATAGATATCTATTATATAACCCTATATTAACATTTATTTAGTAAAACATATATGTTTAGGTTATAATTATCTTTACATTAAATTAATTCTTATAGAATGTTACTTTAACATGCACGTGAATCCATGGGATCCCCAAATTGACCCAACGGTGACTAGAATAATAAATATCTAATCAAATAGGATGAGGACACATGTTAGGGTTGGTTATAATTATTATAATATTATTTTTTACAGTTATTTACCAAATTTACCTTTTAACCATGATAAATAAAGTAATTAATTGATTACTATTCATAATGTTAAAAAACTATAAGCTACATTTTTACACAATTTAATACTTATGATTCCAAATATGGAATTCATTTTTCAAAATTCCAACCACATAATTTTGTGAAATTAATTTAAAATTAATTCATGTTGTCAAAACCAAAAATCGGTTTTAAAAAGTAATAATTATCACAAGATAGACATCTTTTTATGTCAAATTTAAATGTAAAATTACTTTAAATGAGAAACATTGTATTAAATGGTAAAATATACTAAAATTACAATTTATAACCAATTAAAAATATAATCTATCTTTATAAATAAATTAGATAAAAAGGTAGTTTTGAATTAAAATGCAGTATTTTTCACTATTCAGTAAAATTTTAAATTTATTAGAAAAATACCAAGAAAATTCAATAAAAGTAAATTTTTTATCTTCCTCTTCCATATAATAAGTTTATATATTCAATTTTAAATAATAAAAGTATCAAATTATAGATTTAAAATGGGTGCAATATCAAAAGGTGGTAAAATAATATTTTTTGAGAAATACATATTTTATACAAAAAATTTATTATATTCGCATATCATGTTCTAGAAAATGTATAAAACTAATTTTAATGTTATAAAATTCCAAATCTATTTAATAATATTCATAATTTCTATTTTATATCTCATTAAATATTAATATTGTTATAATATATTGTTTTTTAGTATAACTCGGTATCGCGTACAACGTAAACTGTCGAGGAAGGTTGCTCTTGCACGTAACACAATCCAAGTTAGTGTTATGTGTAGTGAAAGATTACATTCTTGTTATGTATAAAATAATCCAAAAATTGTTTATACAATTAAAGAAAATCTATAGTTTGTGTTTCATGAAATAAATTCTATCAAAAGAACTTGAAATTGTGTGTAAAATAAGCCAAAAATAGTGTTGTGTATTCTGAAAGATAATACGGTGTTGCATGTAGCCCAAAATAATCTTGGTGTTCTGTAAAACACAAGACATCAAATAAATTAATATAAACTATCTTATAAAATATTTCCATGTTACATTCTACCCCCATTAAAATAAATTTCGCTCATGAAATTCGTCAAGGTTATAAATGGTTTACTACATGCATGTTTCATTCCTCGAAACCCACATCGTAAAAATGGATACTGAAACATCATTTTAAAATGGAGAGTTAGAAATATAATGATTAACTGAGTTAACTTATCACTGTGTTTCCACACCTGAGAACATATATTGGAATTGAAAACATGGAAAATGAAAAGAAATGTAACCATCATCTTCTAATATATAGTGATAGAGAATACGGTTTTGAAAAAGTGAACTACCAGAAATCTATAAATATGTTATTATTTAAGGGACCATCTGATTCATCAAATCATAAGTTAATAAGATAACAATTTTGGTTTTCAAGATCCTTTTTCCTAAATTTGATGAATTTTTGTATAAGGATAAATTATTACATGATTTCAGTGTAATATCACCATTGGTAATTACCCGAACAATTTTCACATCAAATCTTATTTAAATAGATGAAGATGAATTTGTCATTATTTATGTGTGAGTAGATCATATGATATAATGACAGTTCATTCCATCCCTCTCAAAAAAGGTTAGAACATGTTAATAAATATACATAAGTCTACATATAGTGAGATAATACATTAATCTAACAAACATCAACCAGAATATAAATTATACTATCCATAAATAGATAACATTACAATCCTTTCAAAAACTAAATATATAAAACTTTAGAAGTAGGTGAAATAAATGATCCTAACATTTTTATCTCATATCTCATTTAGAAGTCCTTGGTTATCACATTCCAAGCATCTAAATAACTAACCCATTTATTCTCTTAAAACATGATAATAACATAAACTACCATAGAACCTTAGTGAAAATATGCATTCTATCTAAATTAACTCCTTCCACACACAAAATATATCCAAAATTATATATACCCAAAACATGATATCACTTTTTCCTTTTATCAGTCTTGATATCATTAATACTGTCAAATATCTTATTTTCTCTTTATCCCTATACTATGAACATATAATTTACTTTCTAAAAATATTTCAATAACTTTCTATAGTTACCAGTACCATATAATTATGGAAACCCATAATAGACCAATACATAGATATTTGAATATTCTATTATACTATAAATGAGATTCCACAACACTATTTTGGAATCCCATTAAATAAACACTTAATCATTCTTCCACATCATTTTCATACTAAACATCTCTAACAGAGATTTCATGTGACTTCCCATTGTATTCTGAACTACGAGGTTATTGATGTAAATCATCATTAACCCTTGGATTAGTGCATTGGTTAGCATTATTCCCCATTTCCCTGCCCTTTTATCATTGAAGTGCTGGTGGTTTTTTATCTTTAGTCTTTTCTCTATTCAAATCATTAGAAACTTTTTCCCATTACATTGGCACTCAATTGCTCGATGAAATTATTTTCCACACTTGAAACATTTTATATTACCTTTAATAAAATATCCACCATGCTTCCTTCTACACTTTGAGCCTAAAGAAACATTCATCTTCTTTTCACCATTGCTTATAGATTTTCCCTTGAACTGCATATTTATTTTCTTTTCAAAACCATAAGATGGATATATAACACCATAATCTAGTTCTACCTTGATATCACGAAGAAAAATATCTTCACATCTGCTGAATAATTTTATATTTAATTCCATTCGAAGACTTAGTTTTAATCCACTAAATAATCTATCAACTTTAATTTTAGGTATGATGATAAAGATAAAAGCATACCTTTCAAGTCTTTTAAAATTCACCTTGTGTGTCCCAAAAGATTCATCATCATTTTTCTTAAGCTCAAGGAACACCTTTTACATGATTTTTCAAAAAATATGAGCTATTTACTTATTGAAAAGTAATTTCTTGAACTCATCCCATTCCATTGATTTAGTTTCATCTTACTATCTTGTATTCTTAATTAGATTCCACTACTAGTATTATTCACCTTCTAAATGATAGATATCCAAAATGAAATTTTCATGGTCTAAACATTTAAGGATTTATGATATGTTTTCAATGGTACTGATCCATTGTTCTACAACAATTGGATCAGAAGACCAACTGAATGATAGTGGGTGTTGCCTCATGAAGGACTTGATAGAATGTTGTTCACTTCTTTGTTCATTTGGATTTCCAAAATTATTCATATAATGTGTATGTATAGAAATAAGTTTGTTCATTCCAACTACCATAATAATTGGTTGTTCAAGAGAAAAATCATTGAATTCCCTAGTGCATTTATCATTAACATGGTTTTTTTGGGTTCTAGCCACTGTCTAAAACCCAACAAGAACAGTGTGAGAAGAAGACTTTTACTAGGTATACAATATTATCACAGGGGATAATTTCAATATCTAACATATTATGTTTAATCCAAGGTTATTCATGATCATTACCATAATCTAAGTACTATAATATTTAGTTAGACATACCCATATGAACATCTCTTGACATACTTATAAATATCTCTAGGGATCTCACTAAATTTTTCGCATCCTAGTTTCTAATGGATGACTAAACCTTCTCTATAAAACCAATTATAGAGACCCAAGATTAATGTATATGGATATTAAATTAAATTTTATAAATACATTATAAAAGACCAAAACTGACACCCAAATACTATATTAGTTTAGTTCCTTTGGAAACAAGTAACATAATCTTTTAATACGGTGAATGATCTTTAACAACTCCCATAAAGATATTTCCCTTTTTTGTTTTCCTAAATAAAACATTTTATTATATTCTATGGAAACGAAAACATAAAAAGGGTGAGTTAAAATTCTCAGTAAGGGTAAACATGGATATCATAAAACAAACTATAAACATTTGAATATAAAAACAGTAACATAAAGTTTAAACATCAAGTTCGTGTGTCATGAAATAAATATTTATAGTACGTAAGGCATATATAAAAAAGGAACATTAAAAATGATAGGATAACATTTTAATAGTACATGTAATCATGTAATACTAATAAGCATATAACATTATTTTCATAGTGGTGAAGGAATTCTTGACAAGACCATCATAGTGGACAAAGTCCATTGCTGAATTGAGTTTACTTGTCATTCTAGTCATGTATTAGTAAACTAGTTTTACTTTATATTACATTAATTTCTATATCATGAGATATAAATCTTTAACCAATGAAATTTATGGTGATATAGGTCCCACCCATCTCATAGTGAAATCATTCTTACATGTGCCACAAATACATATATCGTTAATTATAACATAACACATTATATAGAATGGGTATCTTAAGAATCATTACATCATAACATAATCCATATAAAAGATCATTCCATAATTAACACAATCAAATAATATTAATAATAGGGATAGAAACATAACCCCATTTAAGAGTGTCATCTTATATAGGAAATAATTTCGATAAAAAACTTGAACTTAATTCTTGATGAAAAAAACTTTCTTCTTTAAAAAGGTTTTCTTTTCACAAAATAACTCACAAAATTAAAATAAAATAAAAAAGATGAAAATAAACATGAAATAGTGTAGAGGATGTTTCATGGAAATAAATCTTCATGAAGCCATGAAAATAAATTCATTGTGTATAAGTTAAAAAAACATTCTCCTGCTACTTTTTCGGGAAAGTCAAAAAATATGTCATATAGTAAACAAAAGAAATATTCATTCCATAACATGAAGTAAAAGTCAGAAATTTGGTTAAAATTACTTTAAATATACAAAGAATAATAGTAAATTTTTTTTGAAAACCTTTTTTGAAAACATTATCATGGTTGATAAATGTCCCCCGATGAAATACTTACATATAAACAATCTCAGATAAAAATGAGATTTAAAAATTATCCCATGCCTTATATCTGATTTGATTCGTATGTATCCAAGCCTCCCGTATAATGATCAAAATAATGTTACTAATTTATTCCAGAATCATAATCATTTTTATGATAACATATATCACGATATATTTATCGTTTTGTTAGTAACATTTCATTGTTATTCGTTATTCAGGTATTAACTACTTTATGTTCTTATGTATATTTTTTCTAATAATATCTTATTAATATTTTCATATTATAGTTATATCATGTAAAACATGGTATTATTAAAATATATATCATATTTATTCATTCAAATCAATTATATTTTAATGGTTTCATGATGATTATGTAGAACGAATCACGTTGCACGGTACAGACGGTAAGCCATATGTACTCATGAGAAATGATATAGTTCTCATAATTGTTGAATGATATTGAAGTAGATTGTGTATAGTATATATAAATATGAATTATAATATAATAATCATATATATATATCTTATTTCCACCATTATATCCATCCATGTTAGGTGGTGCGGAAAACAGATTACAACACAATGTAGAGATGGTAAGTCGTACGTACGCACGGGCAGTGATTTTGTTTTTCATAGGATGGATAGAAGGTGAAATAGGTTTTTTTAATATTTATAATAACAGATAATTATGTGATTGATAACTATTTCATTAATTTATAATAAAAAAACTAACTAAAATCAAGTAGAAGAATAAATAAATTTGAAATAATCGGTAGAAGACATTACCTTTTCCTCATCATGCATCCTTTAAATTCATTCATAGAAAAATAGGGTAGGACTTTTGAGAAAACCATATCCTCAATAACCTTAACAGGGATGTGGAAAAGATAAATTGATAGGTTTTGGAAAATAATTAAGGATCAAAATTGAGTGAAGAAGATTGGGGGGTTTTCTTTTATAAGAGATAAGAGGGGAACTTCAGGAAACTCATATAATATTTATATATTATAAATTAAATTTCAGCTAAAAATGTCCCAAAACATATTTAATTATAATATAAGGTGATTTTGGTTCTAATACATATCCTCCAATAATATTTAGTCATTTTTTGAATATTTTTGTATCCTTATCTTTTTGTTTTAACCGTAATTTTACAGTTTTTAATCTTACTGTGATATCATGTAATTTATACATTGTGGTTTAATGTAATTACTTTATCATGTAAAAAGACCCAAATAATGTTATTTATGACATATTTTGACGTTTATTAATCATTTTTAAGAATCATAGATTTATAGTAATTTAATATCATTTAATAAAATATTTTATGTTTTATGTTATTAATTATGTCAATTTTGGACACTATTCATACTGGACTTTTTAAAAATTCATGAAAACCTAATTACTTCAAAACATAAGAGTTAAACCTTTCATAATATGTCATTGTAATCCAAAAAAATCTTTTATGACATCAAAATTTTGAAATTATATTTATTTTATTATTTATAGATTCATTTACTCAAATTCTTGATTAATGAGGTAATCACAACATAATAATTGTGTCATTTATATATATATATATATAACGTCAAAAAATTATATTTAAAATACCATGACTTATGAAATCTTTTTTTACTTCTAATGAATATTTATAGACATAGATATCATTTATATATCCCTATATTACTGTCGATTTAGTAAATGATATATATTTAGGTTATATTTATCTTTACTTTAAATCCATTCTTATAAAGTGTCATTTTCACTACCAAGTAAATCCATGGGGTCTCAAAATAGATCCATGGGATCCCATGGTTGGAAATATCTTATCCAATTGGATTATTATGTGTGTTAGGGTAGTTTATAATTATTATAATATTATTTTTTACCCATATTTACCATATTTACATTTTAACAACGGAAAATAAAATAATTGCTGGAGTAACAATTCATAATGTAAAAAATATATAAGATGTATATTCACACAATTTGAAACTTATGATTCCAAATATGGAATCTATTTTTTCAAATTCAAAACACAAAATTTTTAGCAATTAATTTAAATTTAATTCTCATTGTCAATAACAAAAGGCGATTTCTTAAGATATAATAACTATCAATATATTGACATATTTTTATGCCAAATTTAATATTGAAATTATATTCAATGAACAAAATTGGATTAAATTGTAAAAATAAAATCCAATTACACTATAAAACTAGTTAATAAGGTAATCTAACTATATACAAAAAATAGATAAAATGGTAGTTTCGAATTAAAATGCAGTATTTTTCACTATTCATTTAAATTTTAATTTTATTAAATAATTACACAAATTAAAAAAAAGAAAATTTTTATCATCCTCTTCTAAGAAAGATGTTTATTCCTTAAAGTTTAACTTATAAAATTGTCAAAATTTATATTTATAATTGGTGCAAAATCAAAAGGTGGTAAAACTTTATTTTTTGAAAAATACTTCTTTTATCCAAAAATATGATTTTGTTGTCATATAATGTTCTAAATAAATTTTAAGATAAATTTTAATGTTATAAAATAAAAAATTAGGTTATTACTATTTATAACTAGATTTTTATATCTCATTAAATAATAATATTGTTATAATATATCAGGGTTTATTAAAACTCGGTATCACGTATAACGCAAGCTATCGAGGAAGGTTGCTCTTGCGTGTAACGCAAGACAAGTCAGTGTTCTGTGTAGTGAAAGATTATTTTGGTGTTATGTCAAACATAATCCAAACATAGTTCATTTATACATACAAAAATATTTATACTCAGTGAAGTGTGAAATGAATTCTGCCAAAAGATCATGGAACTGTGTGTAACACTAGCCACGAATAGCGTTATTTATATCAAAATCTAATACAGTGTTTCTTATAGCTCAAGATAATCTTGGTGTAGTCTACAACACAAGACATCAAATAAATTAGAAGAATTTATCTCATAATAAAATCTTGGGGTGTAACATTATAACCCCTTTAATATAAATTTTACCCTTGAAATTCATCGAGGATATATTTGATTACTACATGAATCGTTCCTTCATTGAAAATCACATTTTAAAAAAGGATACTGAATCTTCATTTTGAAATAGAAAGTTATAAATACAAATGTTACCTGAAGTAACTCATCATTGGGTTTCAACATAGTAGAATATATTTGGGATGTGAAAACATAGATATGGAAGATAAATTGAACCATCCAGTTCTGATATATAATTATAGAGAATAAGATTTGGAGAAAGTTTACTACCATAAATCAATAAATATGTGATGATTTAAGGAACCATCTGATTCATCCAATAAGAATGTACTAGGACAACATTTTTTTTTCAAGGTCCTTTTCCTAAAGTGGAAGAATTTTTGCATAAGGAGAAATACAAACATGATTTCAGTATAATATAACCATTAATTATTCCATGAAAATTTTCCACTTCATCTCTTATTTAAATAAATGAAGTTGAATTTTTCATTCTTTAAGTGTAAGTTGATCATACAACAGAATGATATGTCATTCCATATGTCTCAACAAAAAGTTAGAATATTTTATTAAATATGAATTAGTCTACCTATAGTGAGATACTATATTAATCTAACAAAGTAAAACTTGAATATAAATTATACAATCCAAAAATTGAAAACATTACAATCATTTCAAAAATTGAAAATATAAACCATAATATGGAGTTGAACAAAATCAACTTAACATTCATCTCTCATATCTCATTTGGAAGGTCTTGGTGTTCAGATTCCGAACATCTGAATTCCTTTACCATGTATTGTCTTGATACATTATATTAACATGAATTACCATAGAAAAAAAGTAGCAACATGAATTCTATCAAAATTAACCTCTTCCACACACCAAATATACCAAAAATTATATATACTCAACCCATGATATCACTTTGACCTCTTATCAGTCATGAGCTAATTAATACTATCAAACATCTTATTTTATCCGTATCCATTTATTATGAACATATCATATGCTTTACAAAATTATTTCAATCACTTTTCATGTTTACTGATACAATATAATTATGGAAACCCATAATAGAAAAATAAATATATTTTCCAATATTAAATAACACTATATATGGGATTCAAAAATACTATTTTGGAATTTCATTACATAAACACTTAATCATTCCATCACTTCGTTGTTGTACACTAAAACCCCAATAGTGATATCCTATGACTTCCTTTTGTATATTTCCTTAAGATGTTGTCGATGTTGATCATTATTAACTCTTGGATTTGGAAATTGGTTAGAATAATGCCGTATTTTCTTTCGCTTGTAGAATAGAAGTGTTGGTGGTGCGTTCTCTATACTCATTTATCTATTCACATCATTAACAACCTTTTTCCCATTGCCTTGGAACTTAGCTACTCGATGACCTTATTTTATACACTTGATCATTTTGTAGTCCCTTTAAGACAATCTCTACCATGATTTATTCCACACATTGAGTCATAAGGGAACATTCATCTCCTTTTCACCATTTTTCGAGATTTTCCCTTTTAACTCTATCTTTCATTTCTTGTCAAAACCATAAGATGTATATGAAACACCAAATTTCAGTTCTACCTTGATATCACAACAAACAATCACTTCATATCTACTAATGTATCCAATATATAATTCCCTTCTAAGACTTGGTTTTAATCCAATGAAGAATCAATCAACATTACTCTCAGATTGGATGATAAAGCCAAAAGCATGCCTTGCATGTCTTCATAGATACTTATGTCTGTAATAGATAATTCCCTTCGAAAACATGGTTTTAATCCAATGAATAATCGTTCAACATTACAATCAGTTTGGATGATAAATCCAAAATAATACCATGCACGTCATGTTAAAATTTCCATCTATGTACCAACACATTCATCATCCTTTTTCTAATGCTCAAGTACCTCATTTTCTATCATTGTTTTAAGAATTTGAGGGATGCAATTATAAAAAAAATAATTTATTGAACTTGTCACATTCCTTGGATTTTGTCTTGTCGTGCTTCCTTGTATTCTTAATTAGAGTCCACCACTGGTCGGATTCACCTTCTAAATGATAGACAGCCAAAATGAAATTTTCATGTTATGAATAGAGAAGGATGGAAAATATCCTTTCAATGGTACCGATTCATTATACAGTAACAAGTGGATCAGAAGACCCACTAAAAGAATGTGGGTGTTTACTCATGAAGAACTCATGAGAATATTATTCCCCTCTCTTCTCATTTATAAGTATAGAATGATTCATAACTTGTGTGAGTAGAGAAATAATATTTTTCATTCCATCTCCAATAAAATATTGTTGTTTAGGAGGACAATAATTTCATTTTCCAATGCATTGATCATTAACACAGTTTCTTCGAGTTCCAACCATTGTTTAAAATCCAAAAATAATAGTGTGAGAGGCCCAAATTATACTTGGTAAACAATATTTTAATAGGGGCATAATATCAATAACTAACATCTAAAGCTTAATTATAGTTTATTGATGATCATTACCTTAATTCTAGTGCTTTAATCTATAGTTATCTGTACCCTTAGAAACATCCCTATACATACCTTAGAAATATATCTAGGGATCTCAGTAAAGTTTTTCATCCTACATTCCAAAGGATGACTAAACCATAGATGCGATAAAAACTTTAGATACCCATACTTGATGTACATGTTCATTACATTACTTTTTATAAATACTTTATATATAACAAAAACATACACCCAAAGACTGTATTAGTTTAGTTTCTTTGGAAACTGGGAACACAATCTTCTAACTTGGTGAAAGATATTCAACATCTTTCATAAAGATATTTCCCCATTTTAATTCCTACATAAAACTATTCTTTATATCATGTGGAAAAGAAAACATAAAAATGGTGATCCCCAATTCCTAGTAAGGGTAAACATATAGATCACAAAACAAACCATAATCATTAGAACATAAAAACAATAACATAACGTGTTAACATCAAAATCTTGAGGAATTAAATAAAATATTGGGAGTACGTAAGGCATAGATATTAAAGAAACATTATCCATGATAGGATAAATTTGGAATAAAACATGTAATCATGGAAAAATAATAAAAACATAACATAATTTCTATAGTATCCAAGGAATTACTGACAAGAACATCATAGTGGACATAGTCCATTACTGAACTCGGTTTACTTATCATTTAGAAATGTATTACTAAACCAAATTTACTTTTTGTTCACATAATGTATATCTAATGAGATATAAATAATTACCAAATGCATTAGAGGGATTTATATGTCACACCACTATCATAGATAAATCATTCTTACATGTTCCACAAAAACATAAATATGTCATTAAAACAGAACCAATAAAAAAATGGGTTTATTAAATATCATTCCATCATAGCATAATACATATAAAATATAATTCCAACACTAACACAAAAAATCATATTAATAATATAGAGATAAACATAATCCTATTTATGAGTGTCATCTTAGATGGAAAATAATTTTGATAAAACACTTGAACTTAGATCGTGAGGAAAATATCCTTTCTTCTTCAAAAGCATTTTCATTTCTCAAAATGATGCACAAAATTAAGAGGACAAAAATTCTTTTAAAATAAACATGAAATTGTGTAGATAAGGTTTTGTGGAAATAAATCTTTATAAACCTTATAAAATACATTCATGTTTTATAAGATGAAAAAATATTCTCCTCGTACTTTTGTCGGAAAAGTAAACAAGTGACTTTTATGCTAATCAAAAGAAATATTCTTTACATTCCATGTAATATAGTAAAAAATGTGTAAAAAATAATTTAAATATACATAAAATAATATTAAAAACTTTTTGAAATCATTTTTTTAAAACATGAACATTTATGATAAATATACCCCCATTAAATACTTACAGATATACAATATCAGATAAAAATGAGAGTGCGAAATTATTCTTCACCTTAGGTCTAATATGATTTGTATGTATATGAAACTTCTGTATAATTATATAAAAAAGTTTACTGATTTATTACAGAATAATAATCATTTTTATGATAGCATTAATTTCCATATTTTCATCCTTTTGTTAGTACCATTTCATTGTTACTCGTTATTCGGGTATTAACTACTTTATGTTCTTTTGTATATTTTTTCAAATAAGGTCTTATTTCTATTTTCATGATTTTTTATATCATTTACACTATGGAATATTTGTAATATATATCATATTTATTCATTGAATTCATTTATATAATCATGTTTTAATAAAGATTATGTAGAATGAATCGCATCACCCTTTGGAGACGGTAATCTGTTTGTACACATGAGTGAAGATATCATTATCATAATTGTTGAATGGTATTCATTTAGATGGTTTATTGTATCTAATAATTATAATCAAGTAACATTAATGATATATAGTTATTATTTTTATCATTATACCCATTCATGTAAAGTGGTAGTGAAGAATAGTATACCCTAGTGCATGGAGACTATAAGTCGTATGTACTCATTTGTGGTGAATTTGTTTTTCATAGGACAGCTAGATGGTGAAATAGGGTTGTTTAATATTTATAATAAAAAATAATTAGTTGGGTGATAATTATGTTATTACATTATAATGAAACCACTAAAGAAGAAAAAGTTGGAGAAGAAATAAATTTGAAAGAATCGGTAGAAGAGATTACCTCTTCCTCGACATGCCTCCTTTAAATTTACTCTTATGGGACTAGTGTTGGCCTTTTGAGAAAGCCATGGCATCTATAATGTATCTATGTAATTTTATAGGAGAAATGGGTAGGGGTATGTTGATATTGAAGGATAAAAATTGAGTGATGAGGAAAGGGAAAATGTTCCCTTTTATAATAGTGGAGAGAGGCACTTAAGTAAACTCTTAAAATATTAATTTATAATAAATTAAATTTCAATTAAAAGTGGTCCAAAACATATTTATTTAAAAGATAAAATGATTTATGTTTTAATACCCATTATCAAATAATTTTTATACATGTTTTGAATATTTATTTATCTTTATCAGTTTGGTTTAACCCTTATTTTGACTTTTTTAATCTTAGCATGATATCATGTTATTTACACATTTTGGGTGAATGTAATTACCATATCATTTAAAACGACACACAAAAAGTTATTTATGACATATTTGAACTTATATATACCATTTCTACAAAACATATATTTTTAATAATTTAATATAATTTAGTAAACGACTTTTTGTTTTAACTTATGAATTATGTCAATTTTTGACTATAAATAAGTGACTTTTTTATAAATTAATAACTACCTAATTCCTTTAAACCAAATAAATTATTTAATTCCTATAATGTGAAAGCCTTCCCAAAACTTCATGGATGACCACAAAATGGTGAAATTAAATTTATTTTAATATTTATAAATTCATTTATTTAAATCTTTCATTAATGAGGTAATCACTACATCATAATTGTGTCATAATTAAATATATTTATCTGATATCTAAAAATTATAAATAAAATATGATGATGTAGGAAATATTTTTTATATTTATAATGACTATTTATATACCATTCTATCTATTATATAAAACTATATTAAAATCAATTTACTAAACGATATATTTTTATGTTATAATTATCTTTACATTCAATTAATTATTATAAAATGTCATTTCACATCTATGTGAATCCATGGGGTCCCAAAACTGACAAAAGGATTTCCTTGGTCGAAATTATCTTTTCCAATAGGATTATGACATGTTTTATGGTACTTGAGAATTGTTAACATCTTATATTTTACCCTTATTTTCCAGATTTACCATTTAACCATGATAAATTAAATAATTACTAGAGTTACTATTCATAATGTAAAAAAAATAAAAGGTGTAACACCATAATATTTTATAGTAAGTTATTTTCTATAAAGTAATAAAATTTCATGTGCAACATGCAACACTGAGTTCGTGTGCACCACGACTTACAAAACAAGCCATCCAAATAGTGGTTATGAATAGTATTAACTGCATTTTGAGTTTTTTATACTCTACATAATTTATGAATCTATATTATGTGTTTATCAGACATAATATAATAACAAATTCATTTTTGCAGATAAAATTCTTATTTTTAAAAAATGAAATTTACCAACCTTTTAAGTGAAAACCCTTTTTAAAACCAATATTTAAAACTTTTATAAATTCAATTCAATGAAATTAAATTCTTCTTTTTAATTGAGAAATAAAAATGTATTTTGGATAAATTTCTAGTACTTTTCTGATAAATTTCATATTTTGATGTATAATTAAAATTAAAAAATTTTAATAAAAAATGTTTTTAATTGAAATAATTTATAGTTTTAAATTATGCATTTGAATTGCTTGAAATTATTGTTAGATTATATTTTTATCATTTAATACGATTTAGGTCATTATAAGTAATTTAACGTTTAAATTTGACATAAACACATGTCAATCTTTTATTAGTTTTTACTTTTTAAAAACCAATTTTTAGTTTTGCCAATGAGAATTAATTCTAAATTAATTATTTAAAATTATATTATTTAAATTTGGTAAAATAGAATTTGTTTTTGAATTCAGAACATCAAAATTAGCTTATAGTGATTTTTTAGTATTTTTCTAAAAACATTCAATTTTTGAAAAATAGTGAAAAACACTATGTTATTGTTTAAAACTGACTTTTTATTTAAATAATTATTTAATTTATTTAAATTTATTTTATGTCAAAATAGATACATAATTCCAATATTTTTTGAACGTAATTCATTGGAGTCATTTTATAATTTGTTTAGATATTTAAAATTTTATTGATCTTTTTACTATCTTTTACCCACCTTATCAGAGCATTTGAATATTTGCATTAAACATAATTTTACAAATTATGTGAGTTGAATTTCAAAAATACAAGAGAAATGGTTAAGATCAGTAATTAAAATGTGGTTCAATAATATGAAAATAATTTTTGGTGTAAAGTAACTTTTGACTTTTTATTACCACGGTTAAAAGTAAATAGTGTAATTAAGGGCAAAAATGATATTACAATTACTGCAACACATGTCCTAATTATATTAGATAACTGTAATACGGCCAAAAACTAATTTATTAATAAAATATGATCTTTTTAATATGTATTATATTAGGATATTTATTATTATTTTATTTAAAGAAGAGTTAAAAGAGTTATATTCAATGTTTAATAACTAAACCATTTTTAATATTGGGTTATACATAAGATAAATTTGACTATAAATATTCATTATAAAGCTAAAAATATTTCCTACATAAAGGTATTTTATTTATTATTTTTTGGACATTATATAATTAAATTTATTTATGACATAATGATGATGTAGTAATTACCTTATTAATGAAAGATTAAAATAATTGATAATATAAATAACTAAATAAATGTAATTTGAGTCTTTTGATTAATTTCACTAATTTTCATGGTTAATACTGCATGTTAGGGTTTATTGAATAATTTTTTTCGATGTAATAATGCTGTCAGGATTTCCAAAAAACTATATAATGTCAAAATTGACATAAATGAGTTTTTAAAACAAATACTATATTATTGGTGATATAATATTCTATAAAATCTAAGGTTAGACCAAATGGATTAAGTAATATCATATATGTCATTAATGAACTAATTGAGGTTCCCTTGGAATTCTAGAGTAATTTAATTAATATTATAGTGAAATAATACAAGAAGACATGGTAAAAGTTAAACTATTTTATTAAGATTTATATCCTAAAGATAAGGTTAAAATGGTAAACTAAACTTGTATAAAACCTATTGGTTGAGATTTTTTAGACACATAACTGCCTTAGCTTCTAAATAAATTATTTTTGAGTCATTACAAATAGAATATGATTTTATTATAAAATAATATTTCAAGGTTTTTCTAAAGTGACCCTCACCTCTCTTATAAACGGTTACTTACCCTTTTCTTAATTTCACACTTCCAAAGCCATTTGGATCGGCCAAAACCTTCCCAAATATCCTATAAACTTCCATCAAATTAACCTATAGTCCTAAATTTGATAAAAAAATCCCACCTAAAGATCCCTTTTGATCTACTCAAAAAGAAACACCCAAAGAAGTTGTAATAATTTCACCACCCTCTTTCACATTCTTTTCTTCTTCAACTACCTATTTCTTTTTTTCCATACAAAAATAATAAATGTAGTACCTTCAACTTAATTTGATGTTATTATAAATATGGTACAACCATATTCATTTCTTTATCCATCCTATAAATGAAAAATTCACCATAAGTGCGTATGTACGGCTTAACGTCTCCACGTCGTGGTGTACTTTTTTATTCAAACACTTCATTATTTGGATGTGTATAATAATGAGTATAACTAATTTAATTAATATGTATAACATGTTAATTATTCTTTATATATTATATAACATCAAATTACATATGATTCCACCATCAATATAATTATATTGTCGCTCGTGCGTACATATGGATTACCGTATCCACGAACGCGATGAGATTTGTTCCTTATCATAATCATTCTATAATAATATTAATTTTATGATTAAAAATAAGTTCTATGATCATTATATCAATATGTATATAAATAAAATAAATCATATCAATAAAAAACAGGCTTACCTAACCATAAATTTAAAGGAAAGCAAATCAGTTATCACCCAAAATGATGATACTACTAAAATATTATTAACAAATAAATATTAGAATATCATATATGATGTCATATTTATGTATTTGGTTCTTTAATAATTTAATAAAAATTATTTATCCATTATACCAGAGGTTAACATACACTATACTAAGGAAAAGTACAAGATAAGGGGTTTCTTATCTCACTATTAATTCAATGTGATTTCCATTGTCCGTCAATTAATTATTGCATGTGGTGTATTGTGTATTTCCATTTAATATATATTATCATGATTCTATTTATATTCATGGAATTAGAGTATTCATTTTTTGGTGCTGAACTTTTTTTTAGATGACTCCATTGATTACAACATGGTATGGGGTTCTTCATCTCACTTCTTTTTTCCGTGAGATTCATGCTACATTGCCACTATTTCCTTTTCTATGATGTATATACTTCCCATGATTATATTTATTATGTAATAAAATATAATTTATCGGTATTTAAATCTTCATTTTATGATCCTTATTTCATGGGGTATACGTCTCATAAGTCACCAAATCAGTAAGGGAATTTCTAATTTCAATTTCCACTCATTAGTTTTTATGCAAACTTCATAGATTATTTGACTCCAATATTTTGTTTGAAATCACTATATATTTATTTATGTAGTAATTTCAACTACCCTTTGTGTCGTTATTATTTTTATACACATAATCACTCAATTGATAAATTCTCAAGTCGTCGATATGAACTTGATAAGAGTAATTTTAACACAATTTTCATTCAATGAGATAAACATCCATGTCTTTAGTGACGGTGTTACAAGAATATGTGTGAAGGTCCTATGATTATTTTACAACGAAAATCCAATAATATTTTGTGTATTTACATTTTTCATACATAATTATGTCATTTATTTATCCTTAACCTAAGGATACTGTATTATAAGGTATTTCATCTCAACTTACATTCTGGTGAGATTTATTTTTTTTATACGCCAATTCACTTTTATTAGGTGTATATACTATAATTTGACATGATATATCATTAATCCATTTATTATCATGATATTAATATATTTTTATTACCTCATTTATTTGTATTCAAGCATTTCTCATTTGTTTAAGAACTCTAACTAAAATATAATTTTAAAAGTTTTAAAAATTTATTCTTCTAAATCGTTCTCATTAATGTCCATGTTTTAAAAATGGTTTTAAGGGTTTATATATATGGACATTATTGTTTTAAAATTTAAATTCCTTTTAAATGATTCAATTTAAAATGGGACACTTTTATTCAAATATATATTTTAAATAGCTTCTTGATAAATAGTGATACTTTTAAATGTTTTAAAGAAAAAGTGGGATATCTCTCTCAAATAGTTTTGATGATTATTTTCATCTATGACAATATCCATCATTATTCACGATTGAGGATAATTTATTATAATACAATATTTTATATTGTATTGAATGAGTTATTTTTGACTGTGGATGTTCTATTTTTAAACCATTCTTGGTTTATGGTAAAATTATTGAAATTTCGTATACTATTTTTAAT
The DNA here is from genome assembly GCA_963277665.1 of Viscum album. Taxonomy (NCBI): domain Eukaryota; kingdom Viridiplantae; phylum Streptophyta; class Magnoliopsida; order Santalales; family Viscaceae; genus Viscum; species Viscum album. Next base: position 2,012,706,972 of record OY728130.1, on the reverse strand, counting down.
ACAAATATTTAGATTATGTTTCACTATTTCATATGAGAAATGAATTTGACCAAGTATGTGATGGGTGGAGCCCGCTATATCTCCATGAGGCATCTGTAGGTCTCATGATACAAACTATTTTCTTGGCACAAGGCCTTGACACAATGTTATTTGTAGTCGTGGTAGAAGGCCTTGATTATGTGGTCATAGAATTCTGGAATTATGCATTCCATCATTATGAAATCGTCTATTGATATTACATGTGATTATTTGACTAGTATAATATTCATGTTAATAATTAAATGAAATTATTTGATTTATCATTACCATATTGTGCTTAAGTTTATTTTTAAAAGGACTGTGTTCTAGTCTTATACATTTCCTTAAATTTTTATTATTATTTATGACAGTTTATGCTATATTGTTATCCTTACTGAGCATTTGTGCTGACCTATTTCTTATGTTTTTTTTCCCAAGATGCAATGAATTATATTATGATTAACCTACTGGAATAAGCTAAGGGATATAATAGTTTTCAAAGGGGACATAATGTTGTTTTTTTATTTCAAGATGTAACATAAAACTTATGTATGTATCTAGAACTTCTAAAGCTACTAAACAGATCTTTATTTTAGGTCATGATTCATTGTATCATGAAAAAGTTATGTAATAATGCACCGATTCTAGGAAATTAAGAACAAGACATCATAGTTGGTATCATAGTAATTTTACTGCAAACCGTTGAAGGTAGATTCAAAAAAACTCTGATTAAGAAATACTATCCTAAGATAGACATTGAAGATTAGTATAGAAGAACATCCAAAAATTTTGGTAATTTAAATATTTTTTGGGTTTTCCAAGATATATATCCCAATCTGGATACGAGCATGTAGAGGCGGCTCTGGCACAGATTTACCTAGGATTGAAAACTCTGGCAATGAGTTTGAGGCTTCACCTGGGGTATCCTGGTACAAGACAACATGCCTTGTTGCACTTTTGGTTACGACACTCATGAGGGATATTCTTAGGATAATTCATATTTTCTTCACAAACCGAATTGAAATATTTTAATATAAAATGAGAATAAATAGACTTGGTAATCCTAAGGTGTTTTAGATTGATAATAAGATGTTATGATATTATCTAAATTATTTTATGACTCACATTTTTCTTTATTGTGTTAGTCAATGGCTAGATTCCAGGGAAGTCAAAGTAACATTGAACATGATATACAAGGTGGGAACAGTGTTGGAAATAAGCAATGAAATGGATTGTTGATAGGTGTAAAAGATATCATGTTCAAGCCGAATCATTTTTCCTAATATATGATCAATAATATATATTTTAACCAACTCTCAATCTCAATAAAGTAGAGAAAACCGGTGAATTATAAGAGGTCCAGTAGAGGAGACCATAGAGAAAAGAAAGGTAAATTTACATCATGCAGAAAATGTGGAAGGGGAAACCTAGGGAAGTGTCATAATTTAACAAATAAATGTTTTATATGTGGGATAGAAGGACATAATGTGAAGAATTGTATAGAAAAAATGAATATTACTATGGAAGAAAACAAAAATAATTCCAAAAATCCATTTACAGTCATTATGCAAAATGTAGGGGACCTGGGCATTACCAGTTTGAATACCCTATTCTAAAGGATAACCTATTGGTCAAGGAAGAACCTATGTAGAAATAAATGGATGGTGATATGTTTAAAAGTATTAGTGCTCTTTGTTGAGTTGATTACTTTGGAAGTCTTTTCTCTTATATGTGTAACTCTGTAGTTTGTTATGTGAAAATGCTATATTATGAATAATTATATTTTATATTTTTGATATAGTTATAAATAACCATTTGGGTTTATTCGATACATGAATTTGAGGAAATTACAAGTTATTAAATTTTGGAATGAATATGAGAGTTATCAGATAACATTTGTGGTGAAATTATGTTATGGTTATTGTGAGGAATTTATCTCATTTTGGGAATTTTATAAATATTGTTTTTGATAAAGGACAACATGATGGTTATGTGACAACCTCTCACATTTGACAAAGCTTCAGGAATCGAACCCACAACCATAGTGCGATTAGGATTTATTGCCTACCACTGGACTATGTGAAGTCCCTGGTTAGTTTGACTAAATATTTTTAGTTAAATGATTTTATTGATGAATAATAAGTTGATTTGGGTTCTTATGTCTTATCAAATGTATATCCATATTTTAAAAAAAATGGATAGGTGATTAAGTGATAAATGTTATTTTGTAAGATGTTTTCTCTGTTGGGAACACTATTTACCTATTGAAAATTGAATACTATGCGATTTCATTTTTGGAGTAATGGTGGATTTTTATCTATGTTTTTATTGTGGATATATAGCGATTTGGGTTGTTTATGGAAGTTATTAACTTATCATAGATAATATGTGATTAGGTTAATTACTTTATTTATGTGATTTTAAGAGTAGTCGATGTTATTTGGAGGTGCAATTTTACGTGGAACAATATGTATTCAAATTATTCTATGTTTTGGGTTTCAATATTAGTATGGACTATTTAATGGTATTTATTGAACATTGGTTCTTATTGTTTTAATTTTAGAAATTAAGATTAGAATTTATTTCTCTAAAGGATTATCTTTTTGCAGATCATCTGATCTTGTACTAACCATTTTGGTTTTTTAATCTCTAAATTCAAGTTAAATATATAGTTTATCCTCTATGTATTATGTGATTCTCTAGAAATTGATTCTAGCACTTCAGGTGTGACTAAGTCATCTTGAATACTCATCTATTGAAGAAAAGATGACTCAGTGGTAGAAAATTATTAAAGGATGAAACTCCACATAAAGTATAATTATATATCTCTATGTTTTTAGTCAATCACATAAATAAATTCCTCAACTTTATGTAATGAAACATAAAACAAAAAACATTTCCCATTTACTATTCCTACTAAGAAAGTAATGACCATTTATACCATCACCAGTTTGTGGTTTTCTTATTGTTAATGTTCTCCTTATCATGTTTTAAATCACTCTCCATCAGAACATGACACTTATATTATATTATATATCTATGTTTTTCTATATGGAATCCTAGTATGGGTTCACTCGGGTGACCATTGTACTTTATTTTCTTTCTTTTAAAGTGATATTTTTATTGACTCTCTAACCAATGTTGGACTTTCAATGAAGAACCCACGCCCAATTTTTAAAATTGTGAGGACACAATTTCCAAAAGGGGGGAAGAATGTAAAACCACAAGATTTCATTGTAAGTTATTTTCTTGAATTTAATTCAATAGTTTCTACTACATTCAACACCGTGTTCGAGCGCACCACGACTTACCAAACTAGCAGCCCAAAAAGCAGTTATGAATAGTATTAACTAAAATTTTAATTTTATATACTCCATATAATTTTAAAATACATATTATGTGAATCTTAGTCATAATATAAGAACAAATTCATTTTTTCAGATAAAAGAATTATTTTTCAGAAAATGCTATTTTACCACATTTTAATAGAAAACCCTTCTTAAAACCAATATTTGAAATTTTTATATATTAAATTTAATGTAATTAAATTCCTATTTATAATCTGTACATAAAATTTTTGTTAGCAAAATTGTTTGGTGCTTTTCTAATAACATTCATATTTTGATGAATACTACAAAAATACTATTTTTTAATTGAAAAAAACATTTTTATTCGAAATAATTTATAGTGTTAAATTATAAATTTAAATGTTTTCGAAATATAATTACATTATATTTTTATCATTTAATACAATGTAAGCCCTTATATGTAATTTCACATTTAATTTTGACATAAACACATGTCAATCTTTTGATAGTTTTTACTTTTTAAAACCTGCTTTTTGGTTTTGACAATGGGAATTAATTTTAAATTTATTAATTCAGCTTATTGTTTTTAATTTGGTAAAATATAATTAATTTTTTAATTCAGAATTTCAAAATTATCATAGGGTTATTTGTTGGTATTTTTCTAAAAAAATTCAATTTTTGATGAATAGTGAAAAACACTGTGTTATTTTTTTAAATCGAATATCAATTTAAATAATTATTTTTTGAAAATTTATTTTATATCAAAATAAATAAATAATAACTATATATGTTCAATGTAATTCATTGGAGTCATTTTAAAATAATTTTAGATATAAAAAATTTATTGAACTTTTTACCGTCTTTTACCCAATTTCATGGAGCATTTAAAAATTTGCATAAAACATAATTTTACCACTTTGGTGAGTTGAATTTCAAAAATCCAAGAGACATGATTAACATCAATAAGTAAAATGTGGTTCAATGAGATGAACATATTTTTTGTTAATAGTAACTTTTGGGTTTTATTTACCACAGTTAAAAGTAAATAGAGAAATTTAGGGTAAACAATATATTATAATTACCATAACACGTGTCTTAACTCTATTGGATAAGTGTAATTCGACAAAAAAGAATTAGGAATAAAATATAGTCCTCTTTATTCTAATTGGATTATATTAGGACATTAATTATTATTTTATTTAAAGAAGAGTTAAAATAGTTAAATTCAATGTTTATTAACTAATCAATTTTTTATATAAGGTTATACAGAATATAAATTAGACTATAAATAATCATTATAAATGTCAATATATTTCCTATATAATTTTATTTTATTTATAATTTTTATACATTATATAATAAAATTTATTAATGACACAGTAATGATGCAGTAATTACCTTATTAATGAATGATTTAAATAACTGATATTACAAATATCCAAATAAATGTAATTTGAGACTTTTGATGAATTACACTAATTTTATAGGTTAATTTGACATGTTAGGGTTGATTTAATTATTTTTTTTCGAAGTGTTCATGCTGTTATAATTTTCACAAAAAACCAAATACTAAATAATGTCAAAATTGACATAAATGAGTTTTTAAAACAAATACTATATTATTTGTTGATATAATATTTATAAAAATATAATGATTGGTATAAGGGATTAAATAATATTATATATGTCATTAATGAACCACTTGATGTTCTCTTGGATGTTTAGTGTAATTTTATTAAACATATAGTGTTAGAATACAAGAAGACACGGAAAAAGTTAAATTATTTAACTAAGAGTTAAATAAAAAAGATAAGGTTTAAATGGTAACCTAAACTTTTATAAAACCTATTGGTAGAGTTTTTTTACAACACATACCTACCCTAGATTCAAAATAAATTATTTTGTATCCATTAAAAACAGAAAATTATTTAATAATAAAATAATATTTCAAGGTTTTCATAAAGTTAACCTCACCTCTCTTATAAAAGGGTACTTCACCTTATCTTAATTTCACACATACAAAGCCATTTGGATTTTCCAACCCCTGACCAAATATCCTCCTAATTTTTCTCATATCAAACTAGATTTCTTACTTTGATCAGAAAGCTAACCTAATGAATCCTTCTGATCAACTCAAAAAATAAACACCCAAAGAAGATGTAATTATTTCAACACCCTCTTTCATGTTCTTTTCTTCTACCACTTCCTATTTCTTATTTGTTTCCAAAAAAAATAAGTACATTACCTTATACATATGGTGATGTTATTAAAAATATGGTACAACCATATTCGTTATTTTATCCATCCTATAAATTACAATGTCACCATATGTTTTTACGTAAGGATTATTGTCTCCACGTCGTGGTGTATTGTGTTATTCAAATACTTCATTATTTTGATGAGTATAATAATGAGTAAAAATAAGGTAAATAAAATATATAACATGTTAATTTTTCATTATATATGATATATCATCCAATTATCAATTATTTCACAATCAATATAATGATATTTTCGCTCGTGCGTAGGTACAGATTACCATCTCCAAGAATGCGATGAGATTCATTCCCCATCATAAGAATTCAAGAATGATTTTAATTTTATGATTAAAATAATTTTTATGAATATAATATCATTTTTTATATGATTCAAATACATCATATCCATAAAAACCACATCTAATATAACCAAGCATATAAAGGAAAATGAATTAGTTAACACCTAAAACGATGATACTACTAAAATATTTTCAACAAAGAAATATTATAAGATCATATAAGAAATAATATTTATGTATTTATGTCTTTAATAATTTAATAACAATTGTTTAACCATTATAACAGAGGTTAATTTACCCTATACTAAAGAAAAGTACAAGGTAAGGGGTTTCTTATCTCACTTTTAATTCCTTGAAATTTCTATTATTCGCCACTTATTTATTGATTGTGGTGTATTGTGTACAAATATTTGATATATATGATCATAATTATCTTTATATTCATGGTATTATATGATTAATTTGGTGTTTGTTAACATTTGGTCATACGAATCGATTGATTACAACATAGTAATGGGTTTTCAAATCACTACTTATTTTCAGGATATTCAGGATATATTGCAACAATTTCCATTTTTGTGGTGGATGTACTGCCCATGATTGTATTACTTATGTAATATAATTTAATTTATGGGTATTTAAATATTATTTTTATGATCCTCATTTCATGGGTTGTATGTTTAGTAAGTCACCAAATCGATAAGGGAATTTCTAATTACAATTTCCACTCATTGGGTTTTATGAAAACTTCATTTATTATTTTACTACAATATTATGTGTGAAATAACAATTTTTTTATTTATTAAGGAATTTCAACTCCCCTTTGTGTGGTTATTATTTTGATACACATAATCAATCCATTGATAAATTCTCAATACATAGATGTGAACTTGATAAGAGTAATCTTAACTGAATTTTTCACTCATTAAGTTAAACATCCAAGTAATTGGTGTTGTTGTTACAAGAATATTTGTGAATGTACTCTGATTGTTTTACACTAAATATCCAGTCATATTTAGTGTATTTATATTTTTCACAAATAATCAAATCATTGATTTCTCCTTAACCTAAGGCTACAGTTTTATAAGGTATTTCATCTCAACTTACATTCCATTGATGATTCTTTGTTGTTATAATCCGATTCACATTAATTTGGTGTATATACTATAATTTACATAATAGATCATGAAAACCTTTATTCTCATGATTTTATAAAGTTTTCATTGCCTCAATTATTTTTATTCAAGTGTCTCTCATTTTTTAAAGAACTCTAACTAAAATATAATTTTAAATGTTTTAAGTATTTATTCTTATAAATCTTTCTCATTAATTTCCATGTTTTAAAAATGGTTATAAGGATTTATTTACTTGGAAATTAATGTTTTAAAATTAAAATCCCTTTTACAAGTTTCAAATTGGTATGGGATACTTTGATACAAAAATCTATTTTAAACAACTTCTTGATAAATAGTGATACTTTAATATTTTTTCAAGAAAAAGGGGGATATTTCTCTAAAATGGTTTTTATGATTATTTTCATCTATGTCAGTACCATTAATTATTCTTGATTAAGTTTAATTTATTATAATAAAATCTTCCATATTATATTGAATGATTTATGTTGGACTATGGATGATCTATTTTTATTCTATTCCTAGTTTATAGTTAAAGTATTGACATTTCATATGCTAGTTTTTAAACTAATGTTTAGATTATATTTTATACTTTTATATGAGTACTGCATTGGACGTAGTAAGTGACAGGTGGAGCCCGCTATAACTCATCGATGTATTAGTAGGTCTAATGAGACAAACTATTGTCATTGCACAAGGCCTTGACAAAATCATATTTTTTGTCTTGGCACAAGGCCTTGACTATGTGCTTATGAAGTCCTGCATTATGCATTCCATCATTATGAAATTGGCTATTGATATTAATTGTGATTATTCTACAAGTAGAATATCCATGTGAATAAGTAAATGGAATTATTTGATTTACCTTATCCTTATTATGCTGAAGTTTATGTTTTAATGGTTTGTGTTCTAGTCTTATACATTGACTTAAATGTTTATTCTTATTTATTATAGTTTTTTCTATATTGTTATCATTACTGAGTATCTGTGCTCACCGCTTTCTTAAGTTTTATTTTTCTCATGATGCAAAGAAGTATATTATGAATTACATGTAGGAATAGGATAATGATATAAGATTATTTTAAGGGGACCTAATGTTGTTTTTTTATTTCATGATGTAATGTAAAACTTACTTATATATCTAGTACATCCAAGTATACTAAATAGATCGGTCTTTTGGGACATTATTCCTTGTATCTTGCTAATGATAGGTAATAATTCACCGATTTTTGGTAACTGGGGTTGGGGCATTACAGTTGGTATCATAAAAATTTTATTACAGACCCTAGAAGCTAGATTTAGAAAAACAATACTCTGATTAGGAATCACTACCCTAAGATATACATTGATGATTAGTATAGAAGAACATCCAAAAATTTTGGTAATGTAAATATTTTGTGGGTTTTCCATGCAATACGTCCCTGTCTGGACATGATCAGGTAGAGAAGGCTCTGGCATAGATGTACCTAGGAGCAAAAACTCTAACAAGGAGTTTCAGGCTTGACCTAGGGTATCTTGGTACACAAAAACAGGTCTTGCTACACTCTTGGTTACGACACACCTAGGGGATATGCTAAGGATAACTCACATTTTCATTACAAACCAATTTAAATTATTTTAATATAAGATGAGAATAAATAAAATTGGTTAATCCTAAGGTGTTTTAGAATGCAAATAATGTGTTATGATATTCCCTAAATGATTTTATGACTCACATTATGCTTTCTTGGGTTATTCAATGGTTAGATTCCATGGAAGTCATAGTAACATTGAACATGATATTCAAGTTAGGAATGATGTTGGAAATGAGAAATGAAATGGATTGTTGATTGGTGTAGAAGATATCATGTTCATGCCGAATCATTTTTCCAAAAATATGATCAACAAAATATATATTAACCAACACTTAGACTTAATAAAGAAGATAAAGGTGATGGAAAATAAGACCTCTAGCAGTGGAAACCATGGGGGAAAAAAGCTCAACTTCCATCATGTAGAAAATGTTGATAGAGAAACCTAGGTATGTGTCTCAATGAAACAAATAAATTCATTATATGTGGGAAAGAAGTAAATAAAGTAATGAATTTCTGAGGAAAATTTAAGAGTACTATAGAATAAACTAAAAATGATCCCCAGAATCAATTTACAGTCATTTTACATAAATGTAGGGTACCTAGAAATTACTCGATTGAATTCCCTATTCTATAGGATAACCTCTTGGTCAAGGAAGAACCTATATAGAAATTAATAGATGGTGAAATTTATAAAAGTATTAGTGCTCTTTATTGATGGGATTACTTTCGAAGGCTTTTCTCTTGTATGTGTAAACCTGCAGTTTGTTATGTAAAAATGATACTTTAAGGAGAATTATCTTTTATATTATTCATATAGTTATAAATAATAGTCTAGGTTTATATGATACTTGAATTTGAGACAATTACAAGTTATTAAATTTTAGGATTAATATCCGAGGTATGAGATAAAATTTGTGGTAAAATTAATTTATGGTTATTATGAGAAATTTATCTCATTTTGGAAATGTTATAAAATATAGTTTTTGAAAAAGTACAACACACAGACTGTGTGACATCCCTTTGTATCGGACAAAGCTATGCGAATTGAACACACAACTAGAGTGCGATAGGGATTTATCACCTACCACTGGACTACGTGATGTTCCAGGTTAGTGAGACTAATTAATTTTAGTTAAATTATTTTACTGATCAATAATAAGTTGAGTTGGGATATTATGTCATATCAAATAGATATCATTGGCACCACAAAATGTTTTTGTGATTATGTGATAAAAGTAATTTTGGAAGACGTTCGCTATGTTGGGAACACTATATGCCTAAGGAAAATATAATACTATTATATTTAATTTGAGGAATAATGGTGGATTTTTATAGTTTGTTTTTATTGTAGATTTATAGTGATTTGGGTTATTTATGGAAATGATTAACCTATCATAGAGAATATGTGATTCGGTTAATTACTTTAAGTATGTTAATTTAAGATTAGTCTAAGTTATGTGGAGATACAATTTAACGTGAAAGTAGACGTAATCAAATTATTCTATATTTTTAGTTCAAATATTAGTTTGGATTACTGAATCGTAATTATTTAACTTTAGGTATTGTTGGTTTAATTTTATAAATTAAGATTAATATTTATTTCTCTAAAAGTTTATACTTTTTGGGGATCAACTGATCTTGTAATGACGATTTTGGTTTTTGTTAATCTCTAAAAACATGGTAAATTTATATTTTATCCTTTTTTGGATTATGTGATTCTCTATAAGATTATTCAAAAGCGTAAGGTGAAACCAAGCCATCTTGAATACTCATCGTCTGAAAAAAATATGAGTTAGTGGATGAAATTTATTAAAGGATGAAACTATTCTTAAATAGTAAGTATATATTTTTATTTTCTTAGTCAATATCCTAATAAATTCTTCAACATTATGAAATTGAACTTAAAACAAAAATTGTTGTTTGTTTACTTTTTCTACTAGGAAACTAATTACCATTAATTCCCTCACAACTTTATGGTTCTCTTGTTATTAACTTTCTTCTAATTATGTTTTATATAACTCTTCATAAAAACTTGACACTTAGTTTATCTTCCATATACATGTTTTCCTACATGGAATCCTAGTATGGGTTAACTTGGGTGACCTTTGTACTTCTCTTTGTTTGATTTAAAGTGATAGTTTCATTACTTTTTTTCTGATGTGGGACTTTCCATGAAATTCACATGTACAATTTTAGAATAGTTTGGATGAAATTTCTAAATGGGGGTAAAAATGTAACACCCTGTGATTTCATTGTAAATTATTTTCTTTAATGTAATTCAATAACTTGCGCTACATGCAACACTGAGTTCGAGCACACCACGAATTACTGAACTAGCCGTCCAAAAAGTGGTTATGAATAGAATTAAATGAATTTTGAATTTTATATACTTCATCTAATTTTAAAATTTATATTATTTTTTTTGGACATAATATTAGAACAAATTCATTTTTTTAGATAAAAGAATTTTTTTTCAAAAAATGCAAATTTACCATCTTTTAATGGAAAACACTTTTAAAAAAAAATTTACACTTTTATATATTAAATTTTATGAAATTAAATTATTCTTTAGAATTGGGTCATAAAATGTATTTAGGATAATTTTTTGGTACTTTTCTGATAACATTCATATATTGAGGCATTGTGAAAAATACTAAATTTTAATTGAAAAAAACTTTTTTAATCGAAATAATTTATAATGTAAAATTATGAACATGAGTGGTTTGGAAGTATAATTATATTATATTTTTATAATTTAATTTAATGTAGGTCATTATAAGTAATATCACGTTTAAATTTGACATAAACACATGTCAATTATTTGATAGTTTTTACTTTTTAAACCCCACTTTTTGGATGGACAATGGGAATTAATTTTAAATTAATTAATGAAAGATATATGATTTTAATTTGGTAAAATATAATTCATTTTTTGAATTATGAATATCAAAATTAGGTTAGGGTGAATTTTTGGTATTTTGCTAAAAACATTACTTTTTTGATGAATAGTGAAAAACACTACATTATTGTTTAAAATAGACATTTTATTTAAATAATTATTTATTTTATTAAAATTTATTTTATTTCAAAATATATATATAATACCTATATATGTTCATTGTAATTCATTGAAGTGATTTTATAATAAGTTTATATATATAAAATTATATTGATCTTTTTACGGTCTATTACCCACCTTCTAGGAGCATTTGAAAATTTGAATAAAATATAATTTTACCACTTCTATGAGTTGAATTTCAACAATCCTAGAGACATGGTTAACATCAGTAAGTAAAATGTTGTTCAATAAGATGAAAATAATTTTTTGTGAATAGTAACTTTTGAGTTTTTTACCACAGTTAAAAGTAAATAGGGTAATTAAATATTAAAATGATATTATAATTACCCAAAAACATGTCCTAATTCTATTATATAAGAGCAATTCGACCAAAAACAAACTTAGGAATAAAATATGATCCTTTTTGGCCCACTTTTATTAGATTACGACATTTATTATTATTTTATTCAAAGAAGGGTTAAAAGGGTTAAATTCAATGTTTAATAACTATAAAATTTTTAATATAGGTTTATACAAAATATAAATTTGACAATAAATATTCATTATAAGTCTAAACATATTTCAGACATTATGTTATTTTATTTATAATTTTTAGACATTAACTAGTTAAATTTATTTATGACACAATGATGATGTCGTAAGTTCTTTATTAATGAATGATTAATATAATTGATATTATAAATACCCAAATAAATGTAATTTGAGACATTCTAGAGATTAAAATAATTTTCTAGGTTAATACGAAAGGTTAAGGTTGATTAAATAATTTTTTTTCTAAGTAATCATTCTGTTATGATTTTTACAAAAAACCAAATACAAAATAATGTAAAATTGACCTAAATGAGTTTTTGAAACAAATACTAAATTATTGGTCGATATAATATTTTTAAAAATCTAAGGATCTGCAAAAGTGATGAAATAATATTATATATATATATTTAATTAATCACTTTTGGTTCACATGAATGTTTAGAGCAACTTTATTAAATACATAGTGTAAGAATACAAGAAAACACGTTAAAAGTTAAACTATTTAACTAAGAGTTAAATCTAAATAATAAGGTTAAAATGTTAACCTAAAATTGTTTAAAACCTATTGGTTGAGAGTTTTTCTACCCATCCCCACCTTTTCTCTGAAATAAACAATTTTGGAGCCATTAGAAACCAAAATTTTTTTATTATAAAATAATATTTGATGGTTTTCCTAAAGTGACCCTCACCTCTCTTATAAAAGGATACTTCCCCATATCCTAATTTCACACCTCCTATGAAATTTCGCTCAGACAAAACCTACCCAAATATCCTCCAAAATTCCCTCAAATAAATCTATAGTTTTTAATTTGATCATAAAGCCAAACTAAAGAGCCCTTTTGATCAACTAAAACGGAAACACCCAAAGAAGAGTTAATAATTTCACAACCATCATTGAAGTTCTTTTGTTCTTCCACTTCTTGTTTCTTTTTTGTATCCATACCAAAATAATAAATCCAATACCTTATACAAACTGTTATTTTATTATAAATATGGTACAACCATATTCGTTATTCTATCAATCCTAAAAATGACAAAGTCACCATACATGCGTACGTACAACTTACCGTCTCCACGTCGTGGAGTATTGTGTTATTCAAACAATTCATTATTTGGATGGGTATAATAATGAGTATAATTGATTTAGAGAATAATTATAACAAGTTAATTATTATTTATATATGATATACCACCAAATTTCATATGTTTTCAGAATCAATATAATGATATTTTTGCTCGTGCGTACGTACGAATTTTCGTCTCCATGAACGCGATGAGATTAATTCCCCATTGTAATCATTCAAGAATAATTTTCATTTTATGATTAAAAATAATTTTTAGTAACATAATATGATTCTTTATATAAATCATATACATCATATCCATAACAAACAAGGATTACGTAACCAATCATATTAAAAAATGAATCAATTAACAACCGAAACGATGATATTACTAAAATATTATTAACTAATATATATATTAAAAGATCATATATGATATCATATTTATATATTTGGTTCTTTTATAATTTAAAAAAAATTATTTCACCATTATACAGGAGGTTAACATACCCTATACTAAGGAAAAGTACATGTTAAGAGGTTTCATATCTCACTTTTAATTCTATGACATTTCCATTGTTCGCCACTTATTTATTGCATGTGGTGTATTTTGTACTTTAATTTAATATATATTATCATGATTATCTTTATATTCGTGGTATTATGTGATTAATTTGGTGGTTATTAACTTTTTTTCATACGACTCTATTGATTACAACACGGTAATGGGTTTTCATCTCACTTCTTATTTTCGTGAGATTCATGCTATATTGCCACTATTTCCTTTTGTGTGGTGTATGTAATGCCCATTATTGTATTGTTAATGTAATATACTTTAATTTATATTTATTTACATCTTCATTATATGATTCTCCTTTACTGGATTATTTGTTTTGTATGTAACCAAATCGGTATGGAAATTTCTAATTTCGATTTCAACTCATTGGGTTTTATGCATTCTTCATTGATTATTTTACTCCAATATTATGTGTGAAATCACTATTTATTTATTTTTATAGTTATTTCCACTCCCCTTTTTGTTTTTATTCTTTCTATACAAATAGTAATTCCATTGATAAATTCTCAAGTCAATTATGAGAACTTGATAAGAGTAATCTTAACTCTGTTTTCATCACTGAGTTAAACATCAACATCATTGGTGTTGTTGATACAAGATTATGTGTGAATTTACTCTGATTGTTTTATATTCAATATAAAATATTATTTAGTGTATTTATAGTTTTCACATAAAATTATGTCATTGATTTATCCTTAACATAAGGATACACTTTTATAATATATTTCATCTAAACATACATTCCATTGAGACTTATTTGTTGTTATACACCAATTCACTTTTATTTGGTGTATATACTGTACTTTGAAATAATATATCACGAATCCCTTTATTCTATGTAAAATATTATTTTTTGATTAGCTCAATTATATTTATTCAAGCGTCTCTCATTTGGTTAGAAACTCTAACTAAAATATCATTTTAAATGTTTTAAAATTTTATTCTTCTAAATCGTTAACATTAATGTCTATGTTTTAAAAATGGTTTTAGTGATTTATTTATATGGAAAATAATGTTTTATGATTAAAATTAATTTTAAAAGTTTCAATGTGGTATAGAATAATTTGATTCAAAAAATATATTTTAAACAGCTTCTTGATAAATAGTGATACTTTCAAATGTTTTCATGAAAAAGGTGATATTTCACTCAAATAGTTTTGATGATTATTTTTATCTATGTCAATATCCTTTATTATTATCAATTTAGGTTAATTTATTATAATAAAATCATCCATATTGTATTGACTGAGTTATGATTTACTGTGGATGTGCTATTTTTATACAATTCATGGTTTATGGTTAAAGTATTGACATTTCGTTTGCTAGTTTTAATACGAATGTTTAGATTATGTTTCACCATTTCTTATGAGGAATACATAGGACTTAGTAAGTGATGGGTGGAGCCAGCTATTTTTCATCGATGCATCGGTAGGTCTAATAAGAAAAACTAGTGTTTTGGCACAATTCCTTGACAAAATCTTATTTTTATATTTGGCATAAGGCCTTGAATATGTGGTTATAAAGTCTGTAATTATGCATTCCATCATTATGAAATTAGATATTGATATTACATGTGATTATTTGACAACTAAGATATCCATGTGAATAAGTAAATGGAATTATTTGATTTACCTTTTCCATATTATACTGAAGTTTAAGTTTAAAAGGCTTCTGTTCTATTCTTATACATTGCCTTAAATTTTTATTTTTAATTATAACAGTTTCTACTATATATTTATCCTTACCAAGCATTTGGGCTCACCCCTTTCTTATTTTTTATTTTTCCCAGAATGTAGTGAAGAATATTACGATTAACCTATGGCAATAAGATAAAGGATATAAGAGTATTCATAGGGGACATAATTTTGTTTTTTTATTTCATTATGTAATGTAAAACATACGTATGTATATCGTACTTACAAGCTCCCCTAATTGATTGGTCTTTCCAGACACGATTCCTTGTATCATGCCAATGTTAGGTAATAATGTATGTATTCTATGTAACTTGGGTTGGGGAGTTAAAAAAGGTACATATTTACACAATCTGATCCTTATGATTCCATATATGGAATCCATTTTTCTAAATTCAAAACACTATTGTTTCTTTAATTAATTTAAAATTAATTCTTGTTTTCAAATCCAAAATGAGGGTTTTTAATAAGTAATAACTATAAAAATATTAACATGTGTTCATGTAAAATTTCAATTTTAAATTACCTTCTATGATGAAAAATAGATTAAATGGTAGAAATATAATCCAATTATACTTTAAAACCAATTAAAAAGATAATCTATCTATATAAATAAATTAGATAAAAATGAAGTTTTGAATTAAAATGCAGTATTTTCCACTATACCTTGAAATTTTAATTTTCTTAGAAAAAACCAAAAAATCAACAAAAGTAAACTTTTATCATTTTCTTACAAAGAAGAAGTTTATTTTGTCAAATTTAACTTATAAAAGTGTCATAAACAATATTTAAAATTGGCCTGACATCAAAAGGTGGTAACACTGCTTTTTTTAAAACTACTTTTATCCAATAAAATTTATTTTTTTCCCATATCATTTTCTAGAAAACGTGTAAGGTTATTTTTAATATTATAAAAAAAATTAATTCTATTCATAATGGCTATTTTATATCCTATTAAATAATAATATTGTTACAAGATATCGTTGTTTAGTAAAACTCGAAATCGTATACAACAAAAGCTATCGAGGAAGGTTGTTCTTTCATGTACCACATGCCAAGTCAGTGTTGTGTGTAGTAAAATATTAATTTGGTGTCACATATAACATAATAAAAACTTATCTCATTTATCAATTGCACAAAATCTATACTTAGTGTTGTGTGGAAAGAGTTTTCTCTAAAGAACTTGAAATTGTGTGTAACACAAGCCAAGAATAGTGTTACGTATACTACATGTTAATACGGTGTTGTCTATAGTGAAATCTAATCATGGTGTAGTGTAAAAACCATGAAATAAAATAAATTAAAATAATATATCTCATAAAATCATGGGTAGTTACATTCTACCTCTCTTAAAATAAATTTTACTATCAATATTCATCGAGGTTATAAACGGTTTACAACTTGAAACATTCATTCATGTAAACCCACATCATAAATATGGATATTAAAACTTCATTTCAATATGGAAAGTTATAAATATAATGGTTACTTGAAGTAACTCATCATTAGGTTCCCACATAAGAGACCATATGTGGGATGTTAAAACAAGGACGTGGAAGGGAAATTTATCTATCAAGTTCCGTTTGACAGTGATTGAGAATAAGGTTTGCAGAAAGATAACTACCCCAAAGCCACAAATATGTGATAATTTAAAGGTCCATATGATTCATCAATCAATAAGGTACTAGGATATCATTTTGGGTTTTCAAGATCCTTTTTCTTAAATTTGAATAATTTTTGTATAAGGAGAAATACTTAATTGATTTCAGTGTAATATCACCACAAGCCATTCCATGGAAAATTTCCACTTTATCTATTATTTAATGAAATGAATGTGAATTTTTCATTATTGATGTGTTAGAAGATCATACGATAGAATGATAGGTCATTCCATAAATCTCATTAAAAGGTTATGACATTTTATTAAATATGAATCAGTCTACCTAGAGTGAGATAGTACATTAATCTAACAATCATCAACTAGAATATAAATTTACTATCAATAAATGGATAACATTACAATCCTTCCAAAAACTGAAAATATAAAACATTAGAAGGAGGTAAACTAAATCGACTTAACATGTGTCTCGCATAATTCTTTTGGCAGTTCTTGTTTTTCACATTCCAAACATCTGGATACCTTAATCATGTTTTATCTTGAAAAATGATAATAACCTGATTTACCTTATAACACTAGGGACAACATGCATTCCATAAAAATTAACACTTTCCATGAAAAAAAATATTCCAAAAATTCTATATACTCAAACCATGATATCACTTTGTTCTTTTATCAGTCATGAGGTCATTAATAATCTGAAACATTTTATTTTCATATTATCCCTTAATTATGTGTATATCATCTACATTCGAAATAAAATCAACAAACTTTCATAGTTAATGGTACCATATAATTATGTAAACCCATAATAGACTAGTATATAGATATTCTAATATTCCATAATATTATAAATGAGATTCCACAACACTATTTTGGAATCCCATTATATAAACACATAATCATTCCAACACATCATTGTCATACTCAACATCACCAAGAGTAATCTTTTGTTAATTACCTTTTATTTTTTCCTTCATAGGTTGTTGATTTCGATCATAATTAACTATTTCATTAGGGAATTGTTTAGAATAATGCCCCATTTCCTTGCAATTGTATCATTAAAGAGCTGGTGGTGTGTTCTCTATAGTATTTTCTTTATTCAAATCAATAGAAACCTTTTTACTATTACACCAGCACTCAAATACTCGGTGACCCTCTTTTCCACACATGAAACATTTTATAGTCCCATTAAGACAATCTCCACCATGCTTCTTTCCACACTTTGAGAATAAGGAAACATTCATCTTCTTTTCACTATTGTTTTGAGTAATTCCCTTGAACTCCATCATTCATTTATTATAAAAACAATAAAATAGAGAAGTAACACCAAATTTTAGTTCTACCTTGATAGAACAGTAAAAAATCACTTCATAGATACTGACATCTCTTATAGATAATTCCCTTCAAAGACATGGTTTTAAGCCACTGAAGAATCGATCCACCTTACTTTTAGGTTAGATGATAAATCAAGAGTCAAACCTACATAGTCTTGTAAAATTAAACTTGTATGTACCAAAAGATTCATCATCTGTTTTCATAAGATCAAAGAAATCATTTTCCATAATTGATTGAGAATATGAGGGTTTTAATTATTGAAAAATATGTTCTTGAACTTGTCTCATTCAATGGATTATATTTCATCTTACTACCATGTATTCTTAATTAGATCCCATCACTGGTCTGCTTCACCATATAAACAATAGATAGAAAAAATGACCATTTCATGTTTTGAACAGTGAAGGATAGAAAACATCATTTCAGTTGTATTGATCCATTGTTAAACAACAAGCTTATCAGAAGACCCATTGAAAGAAGGTGGACGTTGACACATGAAGAACTCAATAGAATATTGTTCCCTTATCTACTCATTTGGAATCCCAGAATGATTCATAACTTATATAAGTATAGAAAAAATATTTTTCATTACATCTCCCATAAATTTTGGTTGATCAGGAAGAAAATCATTGCACTTACCAATTTATTTATCATTAACACAGTTTCTTCAGGTTCCCTCCATTGTCTAAACCCCAAAAAGAACCGTGTGAGAGAAAAAAATTATATTATGTAAACCACATTATCACGGGGGAGTAATTTAAATATCTAACATCTTATTTTTAATCCTTGGTTATTCATGGTTGTTACCATAATTCTATGACTATAATATATAGGTTGATGTACCATTAGGAACATCCCTAGATATACCTTAGAAATATCTCTCAGTATCTCACTAAATTTTTCGCATCGTAGTTTCCAAAGGATTACTAAACCTTCTATCTGATACCAAATGTATAAACCCAATCGTGACATACATGGTCATTACATTAATTTTATGGAATACATAATACATGACAAAAATAGATTCCCAATGACCATATTAGTTTAGTTCCTTTGGAAACATTGAACAAAATCTTATAACGTGGTGAAAGATCTTCATCATCTCCCATAAAGATCTTTCCCTTTTTTCTACCTAAAACCATTATTTATATCCTCTGGAAAATAAAGCATAAAATGGGTGATTAGAAATTCTCATTTAGGGTAATCATTGAGATCATAAAATAAACCATAAACATTTGAACATAAAAACAAGAACATAATGTTTAAATATCAAAATTATGAGTCATAAAATAAATCTTGGAAGTTCGTAAGGTGTAGATCATAAAGGAACACTAACCATGATATGATATCATTGGAATAAAACATGTAATTGTGGAAAACTAAATAGAACATAACTTGATTTCCATAGTAGACAAGGCATTGCTACCAAGACAATCATAGTGGACAAAGTCCATTACTGAACTGGGTTTACTTGCTGTTCTAGCCACGTATTACTAAATCAGATTTGCTTTCCATTTTCATTATGTCTATATCATAAGATATAAGTCTTTACCATATAAATTGGAGGGATATATAGTTCCCACACATCTCATAGTAAAATAATTCTTACATGTGCCACCAAAAAATAAATCATTCATCATTACATAACCCGTGAAATAAACTGGGTTTCTTAAACACCATTCCATCATAAAATGATCCATATAAAAGATCATTTTATTATTAACAAAATAAAATAATATTAATAATAGGGATATAAACATAACTTTATTTCATAGTTCCATATTAGAGGGAAAATAATTTTTATAAAACACTTGAACTTAGATCTTGATGAAAATATCATTTCTTCTTCAAAAACGTATTCTTTTCTCAAAATGTCATTCAACTTTGAATGAAAATAATTTAGTTGAAAATAAATGATAAATAGTTCATAGGGAGATTCATGGAAATAAATTGTTATGAAACAATAAAAATCCATTCATGCCTTATAATATAAAACAATCTTCTCCACATTATTTTGCCGGAAAAGTCAAAAAGTGCCTTGAATGGTAAACAAAAGAAAGATTCCTTCCACACCATGTAGTAAAAGTAAAAAATGGGTAAAAATGACATTAAACTAATATATATGAATATTGAACATTATATGAAATAATTTTTAGAATACATTGAAATGGATGATAAATATACCCCCATTAAATACTTACTTATAAACAATCTCAAATAAAAATGATTTTCCAAAATTATCCCTTACCTTAGGTATGATATTCTTCATATGTATTTGAACCTCCAAGAGAATTATTTAAATTATGTTACTGATTTATTAAAGAATCATAATAATTTTTATGATAACATTTATGGCCATATTTTTATTCGTTTGTTAGTAACATTTAATTGTAACTAGTTATTCAGGTATTAAATGTTTTATGTCCTTATGTATGATTTGTCAAATAATTTCTTATTAATATTTTCAGGTTATAGTTATATAATTTAAAAAATTGTATAATTATAATATATATAATATATATTCATTCAATTCATTTGTATAATCATGTTTTAATGAATATTATGTAGAATTAATCACATCACACCGTGGAAACGGTATGCTGTATGTATGCACGAGTGACGATATCGTTCCCATAGTTGCTGAATGGTATTTTAGTGTATGGTGTATAATATCTAAGATTTAGAATAATTTTATATTAATAATATATTGTTTTTATTTCCATCATTATACCAATCCAAGTAAGAAGGTGTTGAAAAACAAATTACACCACGATGTGGAGATGGTAAGTCGTACATACTCACGCGCAGTGATTTCATTTTTCATAGGATGGATAGAAGGTGAAATAATGTAATTTTATAATTATAAATTCAAAATAGTATATTATTGATATTTATGTTATTAATTTAAAATGATACAACTAAATAATAGAAGGCATAAGAATAATGAAATTTGAATTAATCGGTAGAAGAGATTACCTCTTCCTCGATGTGACTCCTTAAAATTTACTCATAGAGAGCTATAGTTGGTTTTTTGAGAATACCAGAACCTCTAAAATGTATCTTAAGATGTTTAGAATATAAATGGATAGGGTTTGGGGAAGGTTGAATGGTCAAAATGGAGTGAATAAGAGACGAAGGTGGTTCGCTTTTATAAGAGAGGAGAGTAGAACATTAGGAAACTCTTAAAATATTAATTTATTATAAATGCAATTTTGATTAAAAATGGTACAAAACTTATTTAATTATAATATAAGATTATTTTTTTTCGAATACCCATCATAAAATAATTTGTAAACAAATTTTAAATATTTATTATCTTTATCTTTTTTGTTTAACCCTTATTTTAACCTTTTTAATCTTAACATGATATCATGTTATTTACACATTATGGGTTAATGTGATTACCATATCATGCCAAATGACACACAAAAGAAATTTATGATATTTTTGGACTTATATTAATAATTTGGATGAATCATAGTTTTTTATAAATTTAATAAAATTTAATAAATTATTTTATGTTTTATGTTATGAATTATGTCACTTTTGGACACTATTCATACTTGAGTTTTTTAAAAACATATAAAAAAAAATTTCCTTAGAAATGAAGTCATTAACTCATCCTTAATATTTAAATTTAATCTAAAAAATTTGTGGTTGGAATATAAATGTTGAAATTAAATCTATTTAATCATTTATGTATTCATTTATTTTAATATTTCATGAATGAGGTAATCACTGCATCATAATTTTGTCATTAATAAATATATTTATCTAATATTAAAATATAATAAATAAAATACCTTGATATTTGAAATATTTTTATATTTCAAATGAATACTTATAGACGTATAGATCTGTCATATAACCATTTATTTAAATCATGTTAAGAAAATATATATGTTTAGGTTATAATTATCTTTACATTAAATTAATTCTTATAAAATGTCATTCTTACATCCATGTGAATCAATGGGGTCCAAAAACGACACAAGGGTGCCATTGGTCGGAAATATCTAATAAAAATGGATTAGGGTATGTGTTAGGGTAGTTTAAAATTATTAAGAAATCATTTTTACCCTTTTTACCAGATTTACCATTTAACCACAGTAAGCAAAATTATTACTGGAGTTAGTATTCATAATATCGAGAAAATTAAAGCAACCTATTTAAACAATTTGAATCTTCTGATTCAAAATATAGAATCCATTTTTCTAAATTAAAAACATATAAGTTTCAGAAATTAATTTAATTCCTATTGTCAAAACCAAAAAGTGATTTTTTTTTGAAATAATAACTCTCAAAAGATTGACATGTGTTTATTTCAAATTTTAATTAAGAATTAGTTCAAATGAAAAAAATTGGATTACATGGTTTAATATAATCCAATTAAACTTTAAAACTATTTAAAAAAATAATATAACTATATAATTAAAATAGATAAAAAATTATTTTCGAATTAAAATGCAGTATTATTCATTATTCATTGAAATTTTAATGAATAGTGAAAAATACCAAAAATTCCACAATAGTAAATTTTTATGTGACTCTTCCAAATAAAAAGATTATTTTTTAAAATGTATCCTATAATAGAGTGAAAAACTAGATTTAAAATGGGTGCAACATCAAAAGGTGTTAAAACTGTGTTTTTTTGCAAAATACATCTCTTATCTAAAAAAATTGATTTTGTTCTTATAACATGTTATAGAAAATTTTTTAGATGAATTTGAATGTTATAAAATTAAAAATTTGGTGAATACTATTCATTGAATCTATTTTATACCCCATTAATTAATAATATTTTTATAATATATCGTTGGTAAAACTCGATATCACGTACAACACAAGCTATCGAGGAAGGTCGCTCTTGCATATAATGCAAGAAAAGTAAGTGTTGTGTGTAGTAAAATATTACATTGGTGTTATGTATAACATAATCCAAACTTATTTCATTTATATAATGGGAATAATCTATACTCAATGTTTCTTGAAATGAATTTTATCAAAATAACTTGAAATTATTTATAACACAAGCCATTAATAGTGTTGCATATATTGAAAGCTAATACAATGTTTCATATAGTTAAATCTAATCTTGGTGTAGCGTACAAGACAAAAAATCAAATAAATTTAAATAATCTATCTCATAAAATCTTTGGGTGTTACATTCTACCCCCCGTAAAATTAATTTCACCCTCCAAATTCATTAGTGTTATAAATGGTTTACTACTTTAATGTTTCTTTCATAGAAACCCACATCTTAAAAAGGGACCCAGAAACTTCATTTTAAAATGGATTATTAAAAGTATAACAATATCCCAAAGTAACTCATCAATAGGTTTCCACATATGAGAATCGAGGTGGGAAGTTGCTTTTTTTGTATGGAGAAGAATTATGACCATCATGTTCTGATGGATAGTGATAGAGAATAAGGTTTGGAGAATGTTAACTACCCAAAATCCATAAATATGTTATGATTTAAGAGACCATCTGATTCATCAAATAAGAAGGTACTAGGATAATTGTTTTGTTTCTTACGATCCTTTTCCTAAAGTTGAAGAATATTGGCATAAGGAGAAATACATACATGATTTCAATGAAATATCATCGTTGATCGTTCCCTCACTTCATATCATATTTAAATAATTGAAGTTGAATTTTTCATTCTTGAAGTGTTAATGGATCATATGATAGAATGATATTTCATTTCAACTATCTCATAAAAAGGTTAGAACATGTTATTAAATATGTATAAGTCAAACTATTGTGAGATAATACGTTAATCAAACACACTTGAACTAGAATATAAATTATACTATCCATATATGGATAACAATACAATCCTTCTAAAAATAGAAAATTAAAATCATTATAAGGAGTTGAACTAAATCGACATAAAATTTGACCCCCATATCTCATTTGGAAGTTCTTGGTTTTCTTATTCCAAATATCTGAATAACATAATCATTTATTCTATTGAAACATGATAATAACATGAATTACCATTAAACCTTTTTGAAGGCATAAATTTTATCCAAATAAAGTCATTACACCCACAAAATATACCAAAAATTCAATATACCAAAACAATGATATCACTTTTTTCTTTTATCAGTCATAAGCTCATTATTACTATGAAAAATATTATTTTATCCTTATCCCTTAATTATGCACATAAGACTTTATTTTCAAAAATATTTCAATAACTTTTAATTGTTACTGATACCATATAATTTTTGAAAACCATAATTGACCAATATATAGATATTCAAATATTTAGTAATACTATAAATAATATTCCACAACACTATTTTGGAATCCCACTACATAAACACTTAATCATTCCACCACATATTTTTCATAAAAACATCACCAATAGTGATCACATGTGACTTCCATCTATTTTTTTCCTTGTTAGGATTTTAATGTAGATCCTCATAAACCCTTGGATTAAAGAATTGGTTAGTTTAGTGCCCCCATTTCCTTACACATGTAGAATTGTTGTATTGGTGGTGCATTCTCTATAGTCTTTTCTCTATTCACATCATTAGCATCATTTTTTCCATTACTTTAGAACTCAACTTCTTGATGACATTATTCTACACACTTGAAAGATATTCTAGTCCCAATAATACATTCTACACCATGATTTTTTATATACATTGACCATAAAGAAACATTATTCTTTTTTTTCACCATTGTTTTGAGATTTTCCATTGAATTCTATCTTTTATTTATTGTCAAAACCATAATATGGATATGTAACAAAAATTTCCAGTTCTACCTTGATAGCACAACTCATAGAATTTTCATCGCTACTTAAGTCTCTTATAAGTAATTCCCATTAAATACTTGGTTTTCAGCCACTGAAGAATCGGTAAATATTACATTCAGGTTGGATGATAATGCCTGAAGCATACCTAGTAAGTCTTTTAAAATTTTCCTCGTATGTACCAACGGATTCATCATAATTTTGATTAATGTCAAATAACTTCTTTACATATATTTTATTAAAGAATATGACTTATGTACTTTTGAAAAATAAGTTCTTGAACTCGCCCCATTCCATAGATGCAATTTCATCTTGCTTCCTTGTATACTTAATTAGAGTCCACCACTAGTCAGATTTAACTTCTAAATAATAGACAGTCAAAATGTACATTTCATGTTCCGAACATTAAAGGATAGAAAATAACTTTTCAATGGTACATATCATTTTTTCATCAATAAGTGGATCCGAATAACCATTGAAAGAAGGTGGGTGTTTCCTCATGAAGTTCTCAACAGAATTTGGTTCCCTTCTATTCTCATTTGGATGTCTAGAATGACTCATTGCTTGTGTAAGTATAGAAATAATATTTTTCATTCAATCAAACATAACATTTGGTTGTTAATGAGTACAATAATTTTATTTCCTAGTGCATTGATTATTTATTCGGTTCCTTCAGTTTTTAGCCATTCCCTAAAACCCAAAAAGAATAGTGTGAGAGGAAACAAATTTACTAGGTAAATAATATTATAATGGGGGGTACATCCAATATCTAACATATTAAGTTTAATCCTAGGGTTTACATGATTGTTACCATAATTCAAGGACTGTGATATATAGTTAGACATCCCCTTATGAACATCCCTAGACGTACATTTTAAATATCTATGTGGATTTCAATAAAGATTTTTCATTCTAGTTTCCAATGGATGACTAATCCTTTTCTCTGATACCAACCTTAGATACCTGAGCATGACATACATGGACATTACATTACTTTATTTGGAATACTTAATACATGATAGAAACAGACGCTCAAATATAGTACTAGTATAGTGCCTTTAGAAACATGTTACACAATCTACTAACATGGTGAAAGATAATCAACATCTACCATAAATAAAATTTCCATTTTTTCCTACCTAAAACCATTTTTTGTATCATAGGAAAAATAAATCATAAAAAGGGTGAGCTTAAATCCTCAGTATGGGTATACATGGATGTCCTAAATCAAACCATAAACATTTGATCAAAAAACAAGAACATAATGTTTAAATGTAGAAATAATGAGTCATGAAATAAATCTTTGCAATACGTAAGGCATAGATCTTAAAAGATCATTAACAATTAATTACAAATTTTATTCAAATGATATTCTATCAAGAGTCATGAAAAAATCTTGGAAGTATGTAAGGCATATATCATAATGGAATAGTAACCATGATAGGATTGCATTGGAATAAAATGTATAATTATGGAAAACTAATAATCCTATAATATGATTTCTATAGTACCTAGGGAATTGCTACCAAGACCATCATAGTGGAAACAAGTCCATTACTGAACTAGGTTTACTTGTCATTCCAGCCATGTATTACTAAACCGTATTTACATGACATTTACATCATATATATTTCATGATATATAAATCTTTACATAATGCTTTCGAGGGAGATATAGGTCCCACCTACCCCATAGTGAAATCATTCTTACATGTGCCACAAAAATATAAATCATTAATCATAATATAACCTATGAAATAAAATGGGTTTCTTAACCATAATTCCATCATAATATAATCCCTATAAAATATCATTCCTTTCATAACAAAATAAAATCATATAAATAATAGGGATAGAAACATAACCATATTTAATAGTGTTATCATAGATGGAAAATAATTTCGATAAAACACTTAGACTTTATTCTTGAGGAAAATATCATTTCTTCATCAAAAATGTTTTCTTTTATCAAAATGACACGCTACTATAAAAGAAATTAATTTAGTTGAAAATAAACATGAAATAGTGTATAGGATGCTTTATGGAAATAAAGCATCATGAAACCGTAAAAATCCATTCATGTCATATAATTTAAAACAACATTCTCATCGTACTTCTTCCAGAAAAGTCAAAATGTACCTCATATGGTAAACAAAAGAATGAATCATTCCATACCATGTAGTAAATGTAAAATTTTGTAAAACATGACATTAAACATGCATAGAAGAGTAATAAACTTTTAACTAAAACTTTTTCCCAAAATATAGAAATGGATGATAAATATACCCCATCAAAAACATACGTACAAACAATCTTAAATATAAATCAGATTGCAAAATTATCCCTAACCATAAGTATGATATGCTTCGTATGTATCTAAACCACCTGTATAATGATTTAAATAATGATTCTAATTTATTATAGAATCATAATATTTTTTATGGTAACATTTATGATTATATTTTCATCTATTTGTTTGTAACATATCATTGTTACTCATTATTCATGTATTAACTGCTTTATGTTTTATGTATGTTTTGTCAAATAAGTTCTTATTACTATTTTGAGTTTATAGTTATATAATGTACAAAATTTCATTATTATAATATATATCATATTTATTAATTTAATTCATTTATATAATTACTGTTTAGTGAAGATTATGTAGAACGAATCACATTGCACCATGGAGATGGTTAGCCTTATATATGCATGAGTAATGATATCATTCCCATAATTGTTAATGGTATTGAATTGGATGAAGTATAATATCTTATAATTATAATCATTTTATATTAATCATATATAGTTAATATTTCCAACATTATACCCATCCAAGTAAGGTGGTGGTGAAAAACAGATTACACCATGGCGTGGATATGGTAAGCTGTACGTAAGCACATGCGATGATTTGATTTTTTGTAGGATGAATTGAAGATGAAATAGGTTTGTTTAATATTTAAATAAAATATCATTATATTATTGATTCTAATGTTATTACTTTATAATTAAACAACTAAATAAGGGAAATTAGAAGAATAATGAAATTTGAATGAATCGGTAGAAGAGATTACCTCTTCCTCGACGTGCCTCCATTAAATTTCATCTTAGGTCACTAGAGTTTTTCTTTTGAGAATACCATCACATCTAAAATGTTACTAGAGCAGTTTAAATGGGATATGGACAGGGTTTTTCTGATCATGGAGGCATAAAATGGACTAAATAGGATAGGTATGAGGTTCCCTTTTATAATAGAGGAGAAGGGCACTTTAGGACACTCTTAAAATATTATTTTATTATAAATTCACTTTTGATTAAAAATGGAAAAAAACATATTTAATTATAATTTTAGATGATTTTGGTTTGAATACCCATCATCCATTAATTTTTAGACATGTTTTGAATATAGTTTATCCCCATATTTTTTGTTTAACCCTTATTTTAATCTTTTTAATCATATCGTGATATCAGGTTACTTACACATTTTGGGATAATGTGATTACGATATCATGTCTAACAACCCAAAAAAGATTTTATGTCGTATTTGGACTAATATTAAACATTTGGATTAATATTATATATTTATGAATTTAATATCATTTAATAAACTATTTTATATTTTATATTATGTATTTTTTCTATTTTGGACACAATTCATACATAACTTTTTTTTTAAATTCATAACAACTTGATTCCTTAGAAAAAATGCAGTAACACCACCCTAATATGTCAATGGAATCCTAAAAATTCGTGGATCGAATCAAAATATTGAAATTAAATTTATTTTAATATTTATAATTTCATTTATATGAATCATTCAATAATGAGGTATTCACTACATTATAATTATGTCATAAATAAATATATTTTTCAAATGAATAAAAATTATAAATAAAATACCAGGATATAGGAAATATTTTTATATTCATAATGACTATTTATAAACATAGATATCAATCATATAACCCTATATTAAAATCAATTTAGTAAAAAATATATCTTTAGGTTATAATTGTAACAACCCGCATTCGGAGCCCCTCCACTAGTGCCCCGTACCCGATTCGCCACATGACCTCAAGTGCATTTCCATGAATGACAGAGGCTATCGACTAGCAGTGAGGGACTTGGTGAGTCGGTGGGGAAACTATTCCCTCATTCGGTAAAGTATACAGTGGAAGAACAACCAGTCACAATAATGGAAACAACAATTAGCATACAACAACTGAACTGAACAGTGGAAGCAATGTATAAAGTAATGATGATGCTTCATGGTACATATGTCTATGGAAAGTACTAAGCAAACCAACGTGCTAAAGTACAAGTGAAAAAAATGTGCAAAAGAAAAAAAAAGTAAACTACTTAGCATCGCAATCCGTGGCTCGGTCCCATGCTCTCCAACTCTAGTGCAATCATGAACCTAAAGTAGAAGGGCGCTTGCCCTTATCTATACCTGCAGCAACATAGTCTGCTTGGGCCCAAAAATGTAACACCTGAGACTTTTATGAGAAATATTTTGGTTTTATGTTATATAAATCATCAAAGGAATATTTCATTACACACAACAATATCTTGGCTTGGTTTACACGTAATTGAGGACTTTCTCGATAGCTTACATTGTACGCAATACCGAGTTTCACTAAACAACGATATGCTATTAAAATATTATTAAAACTAGCCGTTATGAATAGTAATAACCACTTTTTGAAATTTTATAAAATTTTATTTTTCAAAATGGACTTCATATTTTGATTCAGAATATCGAAATTAGCCTAGGGTGAAATTTTGGTATTTTTCTGAAAACTTTCAATTTTTGATGAACAATGAAAACACTGGGTTACTATTTAAAAACCGACTTTTTTTAAAATAATTTATTATTTTATTTAAATATATTTTAGTTCAAAATTGATACATAATAACTATATAAATTCAATGCAATTCATTGGAGTCATTTTATAATAATTTTTGACATATAAAAATTTTATTGAACTTTTCACTGTCTTTTACCCACCTCCTAGGAGAATTTCCAAATTCATATACAAATTAATTTTACTGATTTTGTGAATGGAATTTCAAAATCTGAGAAACACGGTTGGTGTTAGTAAGTAAAATTTTGTTCAATGAGATGAAAATAATTTTTGGTCAATAGTAACTTTTTACTTTTTTACCATGGTTAAAAGTAAATAGGGTAATTAAGGGTAAAAATGATATTATAATTACTCTAACACATGTAATAATTCTATTGGATAAGTGTAATTAGACCAAAAACTACCTTAGGAATAAAATATGACCATTTAGGCCCACATGGATTAGATTATGACAATTATTATTAATTTATTTAAAGAAGGCTCAAAATAGTTAAAATCAAAGTTTAATAACTAAATAATTTCTAATATAGGGTTATACATACGATAAATCAACTATAAATATTCATTATAAATCTAAAATAATTTCCTAAATAATGATATTTTATTTTTAATTTTTGGATTTTAAATAATTTAATTTATTTATGACATAATGATGATGCAGTAATTATATTATTTATGAAATATTGACATAATTAATGTCATAAATACCCAAATAAATGTAATTTAAGAATTTTTAGGAATTAAAATAATTTTATTTGTTAATATGATATGTTAGTATTTATTTAATTAACCTTTTTCGAAATAATAGTTCTGTTATGATTTTCAAAAAATTCAATTACCAAATAGTGTCAAAATTGACATAAAATAGTTTTTAAAACAAATATTATATTATTAATTGTTATTTTATTCCTAAAAATATAAGGTTCAGAAACATTACATAGATAAAGTTATTTATATTAATAATAAACAACTTGGGGTTCGTTTTGGCATTTTATAGTATGTTTATTAACCATATAGTGTAAGAAAACAAAAAGACATGGTAAAAGAAAAATTATTTAACTTAAAGTTAAATCTAAAGGATAAGGTTATAATAGAACACTAAACATGTCTAAATTCTATTGGATGAGAGGATTTAGACCCTTACCTACTTTATCTTCCAAATAAATCAATTTTGAGCTATTAAAAACCGAATATGACTTTATAATAAAATAATATTATTAGTTTTTTCTAAGGTGCCCCTCTCCTCCCTTATAAAAGGGAACCTCCTCCCTCTCTTCCTCACACCACATTGAGCCTTCAAGCTCGGGCAACCCCTGCCAAATTTTGTTCTCAACTTCCCTAGAAACATCATAGAGGTCCTGGTATTCTTCAAAGACCAATTTTAGAGCCCTAAAAAGAGGTCTCAAAGAGGTGCTTCAAAGAAGAGGTAAGGTCTGTTACTGATTTTTTCAAATTTATTTCTTCCTCCACTTCTTCTTCTTCAGTTGTTTCATTATGAAGTAATAAAATCAGTATCCATAATATACTGATATGTTATTATAAGTATGAAACAACCCTATTTCACCATCTATCCATCCTATGGAAAATGAAATCACTGCGCGTGCGTACGTACGGAATAC
This sequence comes from Viscum album, assembly GCA_963277665.1. Taxonomy (NCBI): domain Eukaryota; kingdom Viridiplantae; phylum Streptophyta; class Magnoliopsida; order Santalales; family Viscaceae; genus Viscum; species Viscum album. The sequence continues at coordinate 2,012,675,229 of OY728130.1, read as the reverse complement.
CGTCTTCACGCCGTGGTCTAATCTATTTTCCACCGCCACCTTACATGGATGGGTATGATGGTGTAATGAATAACTATATATGATTATTGTAAATTGATATTTATTCTGAAATAGTATAAATACACTCCAATAAAATTCCGTGATCATGGGAATGATATCATCGCTTGTGCGTACGTACGAAATACCGTCTCGACGATGTGATGTGACTCGTTCTACCTGATCTTCATTGCATAATGATTATATAAATGAATTGAATGAATTAATTTGATATATATTACACTAATATAATTCTGTAAATTAGTTACCTATAATATAAAAAATGAATAATAAGAATTTATTCGACAAAACATGCATAAGAATAAAAAGTAATAAACACCCGAATAATAAGTAGAAATGAAATATTACTAATAAGAAGCTATGAATATGACCATATATGATATCATAACAATTAATATGATTCTAGAATAAGTCAATGGCATTATTTAAATCATTATATATGTGGTTCAGACACTTACGAAGCAAATAAGACCTAAGGTAAGGGAAAATCTCACAATCTCATTTTTATCTGAGATTGGTTATACTTCAGAATTTACTGGGAAATATATATCATCCATATCCATGATTACTAAATATGTAATATTATTTCCATCCACCTAAAATTTTTTAAATCCAATTTTACCCTTCCGTTAGTTTTTAGTAAAATATATGAAAGGAATCTTTTGTCATTTTTCATACGAGGTACTTTTTGACTTTTCCTGCCAAAGTATGGAAAGAATGTTTTTTTAACTTATACGGTGTGAATGGATTTTTAGAACATTATTTACATGAATCTTCCTTTATAAGTTTTCATGTTTATTTTTAATCATCTTCTTTTAGTTTAAAATTATAATTTTTTTTAAGAAAGGAAAATGTTTTTGAAATAGAAAGGATATTTTCCTCAAGAATGGAGTTCAAGTGTTTTATCAGAATTATTTTCCATATAAGGTAATATAGGGTTATGGTTCTATCCCTATTATTATATTGATTTTATTATGTTGTGATGGAATTATTTTTATGAATTCCTTTATCTTATATGAATTTTCTTATGATGTCACGATGTTTAATAAAACCATTTTTATTACATGGGTTATGCCATGATGTGTGATTATTTTGATTTTGTGGCACACATAAGAATGGTATCATTATGAGATGGGTGGGACCTATATCTCCCCCCAATGCATTGGGTAAAGATTTTATATCTCAAGAGATAGACATGGCTGGAATGACAGGTTAATCCGATTAAGTGAAACAGAACTGAAATGAGGAGTGAACTCGGTTCAGAAATGGACTTTGTCCTCTAAGATAGTATTGGCAATGAGTCTTGACTACTATGATATGATTCTCTTTGTTAATGTGTGTATACCACAAAGTTTCATGTTTTAAATTATAATTATTGGGATTACATTTCACTACTATGATTTATCCCATGTTATGAAATTTTGATCTCTTTTGCAGGTTAATATTTACAAAATGTTATGTTCTTATGAATATGATGTGATTGATATTTCTTTTGTTTACCCATACTGAGCATTTGAGCACCCCATTTTGTATGTTTTCATTCCCCAAGTCAGGAATAAGGTTATTAAGTAGTATATTCCAAAAAGGGACTCTAGATATGACGAAATAAATGGGAGACAATGTAGATGATTTATGAACCAATTGTTTATGTTTCCCAGTTTCTAAAGACTCTATACCTATACGGTCCTTTCATGGTTTTTTTATATGTTGTAATAAGAGTGATTAAATTTTAAAGTATTAAAAATTTATGTAAATTATGGGTCGTTATAGTTGGTATAAGAGGAAATGCATAGTCAACCTTTGGAAAATAGGATGTGAACGCCTTAGTAAAAACCCTAAGGATAAGTCTAAGCATAGAACATGATCTCAGTGTTTTAAAAATGGCCATGAAAAACTTATTATAAGACCATAATTGTGAAATTTTATTCTTGATTATATGTTTTTTCAGGTATATTTAGTTTTTCTCACACTATTATTTTTGGATTTAGTCAATAGATGGAACCTGAAGGAACTGTGTTAATGCGGAATGCGACGAGCAATGAAATGATTGTCCCCCTGAGAAACCAAACATTATGGGATGTAGAATGCAAAATCATGTAGCCATACTCACACAACTTTCTCAAGCTATGAATCATGATGGATTTCCAAATGATAAATGGAAGGATCAACATTCTACTGAATCCTTAATGAGGCAGCGTTAACCTTCATTCATCAGGTCATCTGATCCATTAGTGGTTGAACAATGGATCAATACCACTGAAAAGATATTTTTAGTTATTCAATGTTCTGAACATGATAAATTCATCTTAGCAGTATATCATTTGGAAGGAGATGCTGATCAATGGTGGAATCTTATTAAGAATACACGGAAAAGGGATGAAATTGACTCCATGGAATGGGACGAGTTAAGGAACTTATTTTTCAATAAGTACTTCCCTTGTATTCTTCGAACAAATATGGAGAAGGAGTTTCTTGAATTTAAGCAAAATGATGATGAATCTATTGGTACCTATGAAGCGAATTTTACAAGACTTGCAAGGTACACTTCTAGTATTATTATCCAACCTGAGAGAAAGATCGATCGAATGTTTAGTGGCTTAAAACGAAGTCTTAAAATGGAATTATCCATAAGGGACTTCAATAGCTATGAGGAAATCATTCGATGTGCTCTCAAAGTTGAGATAAAGATTGATGTAACCCATCCGTCATATGGGTTTGATAAGAAGAATAAAATGGAATTCTAAGGAAAATCTAAATAACACACTGAAAAGAAGATGATTTTTCCCTTATGCTCAAAGTGTGGAAAGAACCATGGAGGGAGTTGTCATTAAGGGAAATTTAATGTTTCAAATATGGAAAGGATGGTCATTGGGCATTTGAATGCTGCAATGATGGGATGAATATTTCTAGTGATGCGAACAAAGAAAATGCTACATAGAGTGCACCTCCTACACTTCAATGTTACAAGTGTAAGGAAATGGGGCATTATGCTAATCAATGTCCTAATCTAAGCGTTATTAATGATGATCGATGCCAACAAACGCTTAAGTCTAAAGAAAAAGGAAAGTCATATGCAATTTATATCAGTGATGTGGAGTACGATAACGAAGTGTTGAAAGTTACACTTACCATCCACACTAAAGTAGAAAATGTTTTATTTGATTCTAGATCCACCAACTGTTTTATTTCTGATGAATTTTCTAAGGGTATTACCTTGTTACCTCAACAAATAGATGTTGAGTTAGCTGTGACAACACTAATGGCACAACAATCACATCAAGAGTTTATAATTCTTCTCTAATTGAAATATGTGGGAAAGTGATTCCTGCAAATATTGTGACCCTTCATATAGTGGAATTTGATGTGATTCTTGCCATGCATTGGAATTATCTATATGGAGCTCAGATCATTTTCCAAAGAAGGGAAGTCACATTTCATGTTCCAGATCAATCTATAATCATCTATCGATGCAAGGATGAACATATCCTTCCAGTGGAAATTTCTTCCATCTTTTGGGACACTATTCCACTAAATAAGGTTTATTTATCTCAAATGGTTGGTGAGAAACTCATGATTAAAAATATTCCCATTGTACAAGAGTTTTACGATGTCTATCCAGAGGAGTTGTTGGGTCTTCCACCAAATCATGAAGTTTAGTTTTCAATAGAACTCCTACCGGGTGCTTTGCCTATTTCAAAGACACCTTATAGAATGGCCCTAATTGAGTTGTAGGAATTGAAGAAGCAACTCCAAGAGATTCTTGGTAAGGGATTCATATACCCTAGTGCATCACCTTGTGGAGCACCAGTTCTATTTGTTAAGAAGTAATATGGATCAATGAGTCTCTACATTGATTATAGAGAACTTAACAATATTAGTATAAAGAAAAAATATCCTCTCCCACGCATTGATGAATTTTTTGATCAACTACACGGAGCTCAATACTTTTCTAAGATTGATCTTCGTTCAGGGTATCATCAATTAAGGTTCAAAATGGAGGATATGCCAAATATGACTTTGCGTACAAGGTATAGACACTACAAATTTATAGTGATGTCATTTGGTCTTACTAATGCCCCTGCTATCTTCATGGATCTGATGAATAGAGTCTTTAGAGACTATCTTGATCAGTTTGTGGTAGTCTGTATAGATGATATTCTTGTCTATTCAAAGAGCAAGGAAGAACATGAATATCACTTGAGAATTATATTGAAGACCATGAGAAAGGAGGAGCTTTATGATAAATATACCATGTGTGAATTTTGGCTTCAAAAAGTTGCATTTTTGGGTCACATAATCTCAAAAGAGGGGATATCTGTGGATTAAGAAAAAATTGAGGTTATCGAATGATGGTCGAGACCAACAACAGTAACTGAGATACAAAGTTTTCTCGGTTTGGCTGGATATTATCGACGTTTTGTAAATGATTTTTCACAATTATCTAATCCACTCACCAGGTTGACTTAAAAAGGAGTTAAGTTCTTTTGGACAGAGGAATGTGAAGAGATTTTCAAGGATTTAAAAAGAAGGTTATCCAGTGCACCTGTACTCACACATCCTTATAGTGGAGAAAGGTTTGTGATCTACAGTGATGCATCCAATAAGGGGTTGGGGTGTGTTCTTATGCAAAACGATATGGTGATAGCTTATGACTCACGATAGTTGAAAATCCATGATAAAAATTACCCAAATCATGATTTGCAGTTAGCGGCAGTAATCTTTGCATTAATGATTTGGAGGCATTATCTTTATGGAGAAAGGTGTGACATTTATACTGATCATACAAGTTTAAAGTACATTTTCACACAAAAGGAGCTGAATATGGACCAAAGAAGATGGTTGGAGCTGATTAAGGATTACGACTGCTCAATTCATTACCACCCTGGGAAAGCAAAGACGGTGGCAGATGCATTAATTCGACAAGACCATGCTATCTTATCCAAGATGAGGATCACAAAAGATCCAATGTTTATGGATTTACAAAGGATGGATCTTGGAATTATAATGAAAGGTGAAAAATCATATCTTTCTCAAATGAATGTTCAACCATCTATACATGTGAATATTAAAGAGGCATAGAAAGAAGATGTAGAGTTACAAAAGATGGTGAGAAATGTTACTGAATTCAACCTTGATTGTGATGGGATAATAAAGTTCAGGAATCGTGCTTGTGTTCCTCCCATCCTCGAATTAAAGAAGGATCTACTGGATGAGGCTCATATTTCTTCATTCTTTATTCATCCTGGAAGCACGAAGATGTATAGGGACCTGAAAGAGTACTTATGGTGGGATGGAATGAAAAGAGATGTCGCTGAATATGTCTCTCGATGCTTAATTTATCCGCAAGTTAAAGATGAGAGACAGAAGTCTAAGGGGATGTTACAACCATTACCCATACATGAATGGAAATGGGAAAACATCACTATGGGCTTTGTCACTAGACTTCCTAAAACATCCAAAGGCAATAATTCTATCTAGGTCATAGTTGATCATCTTACAAAGTCTGCACACATCATTTCTATTAGAGAGGATTTCTATGTAGATCAGCTTCCCAGGATATATGTAACGGAAGTGGTAAGATTGCATGGAGTACCACTTTCCATAATATCTGATTGGGATCCGAGATTTACCTCGAAGTTCTGGTGAAGTCTTCAACATACTCTGGATACAGAGTTGAGTTTCAGCACTACTTATCATCCTCAGACAGACGATCAGTCTGAGAGGAAAATTCAAGCTCTAGAAGATATGTTGAGATCGTGTTCTATGGATTTCAAAGGTGGTTGGAATCAACACCTACCTTTACTGTAATTTTCTTATAATAATAGCTTTCACTCCATTATTCAGATGTCTCCTTATGAATATCTCTATGGAAAGAAGTGCAGGACTCCAACTTGTGGGATGAAGTTCAGGAAAGAAATCTATTAGGACCTGATCTTGTTGATGAAATGGTAGAAAAGGTCAGATCTATTCAACAAAAAATTAGAGCTACTCAGAGTCGACAAAAAAGTTATGCCGATAGACTATGAAAATACCTATAGTTTGAAGTGGGTGATAAAGTGTTCTTATGAATATCTCCTTGGAAGAGAGTAATGAGATTTGGGAAGAAGAGAAAGTTGAGCCCTAGATATATCGGTCCTTTTGAAATACTGGATCATGTTGGGAAGGTAGCGTACCGATTGACACTTTCACCAAATCTCTCTCAAGTTTACGATGTGTTCCATGTATCTCTCCTGAGAATGTACATGCTGGATCCTTCGCATGTACTCAGTGCAGAAGTTGTACCGCTGGAGCAAGAACTTTCATATGAAGAACAGCCGATAGAGATTTCGGATCATAGAAAAAAAGTCCTACGGAACAAGACCACTCTCATGGTGAAAGTTTTATGGAGGAACCACCAATTAGAAGAAGCTTCATAAAAGATTGAGGATATGATGAGGGAGAGTTATCCTCATCTGTTTGTTACAAAGTGACGAATTTCGAAGGTGAAATTCATTTTAATGGGGGTAGAATGTAACACCTGAGACTTTTATGAGAAATACTTTGTTTTTATATTATATAAATTATCAAAGAAATATTTCACTACACACAACACTATCTTGGCTTGCTTTACACGCAATTGTGGCCTTCCTCGATTGCTTGTGTTGTACGCAATACCGAGTTTCACTAAACAATGATATGCTATTAAAATATTATTAAAACCAACCATAATGAAAAGTAATAACTACTTTGTGAAATTTTATGAAATTTTATTTTTCATAATGGACTTCGTTTTTGGATTCAGAATATCAAAATTAGCCTAGGGTGAAATTTTGGTTTTTTTATGAAAACATTCAATTTTTGATGAATAGTAATAACATTAGATTACTATTTAAAAACCGTATTTTTATTTAAATAATTATTTATTTTATTTAAATTTATTTTAGGTCAAAATTCATACATAATACATATATAAGTTCAATGCAATTCATTTGAGTCATTTTATAATAATTTTAGATATATAAATATTTTATTGAACTTTTCACCGTCTTTTTCCCACCTCCTAGGAGAATTTCCAAATTCACATACAAGTTAATGTTACCACTTTTGTGAATGGAATTTCAAAAATCTGAGAGACACGGTTGATGTCAGTATGTAAAATGTGGTTCAATGAGAAGAAAATAATTTTTGGTGAATAGTAATTTTTTACTTTTTTTACCACAGTTAAAAGTAAATAGGGTAATTAAGGGTAAAAATGATATTATTATTACTGTAAAACATGTCCTAATTTTATTGGATAAGTGTAATTCGACCAAAAACAACCTTAGGAATAAAATATTACCATTTTGGCCCACATGGATTAGATTAGGACATTTATTATTAATTTATTTAAAGAAGGGTTAAAATAGATAAAATCAATGTTTAATAACTAAATAATTTTAATATAAGGTTATACATAAACTAAATTAGACTATAAATATTCATTTTAAAGATAAAAATATTTAATACACAATGGTATTTTATTTTTAATTTTTAGAATTTAAATATTTTAATTTATTAAGGACACAATGATGAAGCAGTAATTATATTATTAATGAAATATTTACATAATTGATGTTATAAATACCCAAATAAATGTAATTTGAGACTTTTTATGAATTAAAATATTTTATATGTTAATTTGACATGTTATTATTGATTTAATTATCTTTTTTTGAACTAATCTTTCTGTTATGATTTTCAAAAAAATCCATTACCACATAGTGTCAAAATTGACATAAAATAGTTTTTGAAACAAATATAATATTATTAATTGTTATTTTATTCCTAAAAATCTATGTTTCGGAATAATAACTTAGATAAGTTCATATATATTAATAATAAACAACTTGGGGTTCGTTTGGCTTGTTACAGTATGTTTATTAACCTTATAGTGTAAGAAAACAAAAAGAAACGGTAAAAGTAAAATTATTTAACATAAAGTAATATCTAAATTATAAGGTTAAAATAGAACGCTAAACTTGTATAAATTCAATTGGATGAGAGGATTTAGACCCATCCCCACCTTAGCTTAGATATAAATCAATTTATATCTATTAAAAACAGAATATGACTTTATAATAAAATAATATTTCTAGTTTTTCCTAAGGTGCCCCTCTCCTCCCTTATAAAAGGGCACCACCTCCCTCTCTTCCTCACACCACTTTGAGCCTTCATGATCGGCCAAACCCTGCCAAATTCTCTTTTCCACTTCCACAGAAACATCCTAGAGGTCTTTGTTTTCTTCAAAGACCAATTTTAGCGCCCTAAAAGGAGGTCTCAATGAGGCGCTTCAAAGAAGAGGTAATGTCAATTACCGATTTTTTCAACTTTATTTCTTCTTCCACTTCTTCTTCTATAGTTTTTTCATTTTGATGTAATAACATCAGTGTCACTCATATAATGATATGTTATTATAAGTATGAAACAACCGTATTTCATCATCTATCCATCCTACCGAAAATGAAATCACCACGCATGCGTACGTACGGAATACCATCTCCACGCCATAGTGTAATCTATTTTCCACCACCACCATACTTGGATGTGTATAATTGTGTAAAGAATAACTATATATGATTATTGTAAATTGATATTGATTATTAAATAGTATACATACACTCCAATACAAGTCTGCGATCATGGGAACGATATCATCGCTCGTGCGTACGTACGGAATACCGTCTCCATGATGTGATGTGACTCATTATACATGATATTCATTGCATAAAGGTTATATTAATGAATTGAATTAATGAATATGATATATATTACACTAATACCATTCTTTAAATGAGGTATCTATAATATATAAAAATAATAAGAATTTATTTGACAAAACATGCATAAGAATAAAAAGTAATAAACACCCGAATAACAAGTAGCAATGAAATATTACAAATAAAAAGCTAAGAATATGACCATGTATGATGTCATAATAATGATTTTGATTCTTTAATAATTCAATTACATTAATTATATCATTATTCTAGAGGTTTGGACACTTACGAAGCAAATCGGACCTAAGGTAAGGGAAAATCTCACAATCTCATTATTATCCGAGATTGTTTATTCTTCAGAATTTACTAGGGAATATTTATAATCCACATCCATGTTTCTTCAATATGTAATATTATTTCCATCCACCGACAATTGTTGAAATCCAATTTTACCCTTCGCTGAGTTTTTATGAAATGATATGAAAGGAATCTGTTGTTGTTTTTCATACGAGGTACTTTTTGACTTTTCCAACCAAAGTACGGGAAGAATGTTTTTTTTAACTTATACGACGAGAATGGATTTTTAGAAAATTATTTCCATGATGCTTCCTTTACAATTTTTCAAGTTTATTTTTAATCAACTTCTTTTAGTTCATAATTATATGATGTTTTAAGAAATGAATAAATTTTCGAAGTAGAAATGATATTTTCCTCAAGAATGGAGTTCAAGTGTTTTATCAAAATTATTTTCCATCTAAGATAATATAGGGTTCTATTTATATCCCTATTATTACATTGATTTGATTATGTTGTGATGGAATTATTGTTATGAATTCCGTTATCTTATATGAATTTTTTTATGATGTCACGATGTTTATGAATCCCATTTTTATTACATGGGTTATGAAATGATGTATGATTTTTTTTGATTTTGTGGCACACATAAGAATGGTATCATTATAAGATGGGTGGGACCTATATCTCCCTCCAGTGCATTGGGTAAAGATTTTATATCTCATGAGATAGACATGGCTGGAATGACAGGTTAATCTGGTTTACTGAAACAGGACTGAAACGAGGATTGAACTCGGTTCAGAAATGGACTTTGTCCGCTATGATAGTTTTGGAAATGAGTCTTGGCTACTAAGAAATGATTCTCTATGATTATGTTTGTATGCCACAAAGTTACATGTTTTATGTTATGATAATTGGGATTACATTTCACTACTATGATTTATCCCATGTTATGAAATGATGATCTCTTTTGCAGGTTATGATTTACAAAATGTTATGTTCTTATGAATATGATGTGATTGATATTTCTTTTGTTTACCCTTACTGAGAATTTGAGCTCAACCTTTTGTATGTTTTCTTTCCCCAGGTCAAGAAGAAGGTTATTAAGTAGGATATTCCAAAAAGGGACTCTAGATATGACAAAATAAATGGGAGAAAATGTAGATAATTTATGAACTAGTTGTTTTTGTTTCCCAGTTTCTAAAGACACTATACCTATATGGTTCTTTCGTGGTTTTGTTATATGTTGTAATCAGCATACTTTAATTTTGAAGTATTAACAATATATGTAAAGTATGGGTCATTATAAAAAGAATGGCCCAAACAGGGTGTGAGATACAACCCCAATAGGCAATCACCCAAAGATTTGTTCCCAACACTCAATGAATACATGGAAGTAATAAAACAAGAAGCCGTAAACAGGAAAGCACAAGTAGCTACAATCCACAGTTCTAACAAACAGAGTACATAAGTAAACAACCAGCAACAATACGGAAAAATTTAACCCTCTGGGTATCTCTCACAACCTAACCCCTATGGTTCAACCTAAAAGTACTAGCAACCCTCTAGGAGGCACACACAGTCTCAACCCTCTAGTTCAGCTACAAAATTAATAGACTCTCTAAGGAAGCACTCACCATTAATTCCCCCTACAGTCTTGTATCATACTAAAGGCTCTCTAGGAAAGCACTCAACATCCCATTCCCCCTGTGGCCGGTGTTGAGGAACTACAGACTCTCTGATGAATCACTTATCATAAATTCCCCATGTGGTCTCGCATCATCTTTAAAAGACACTCTAGATAATCCCTTACATCAATTCTCCTAATGGTCTTCTACACTAGGTGATCACAGTCCTGTGTGGAAATAAATATTCTCAGTGCACGTACATTGTCCAAGTAAACCTCAAGAACTACTTTGCTATCATTCTAAGTCGCAACATCAATAATAATGCAATAGTTACACTATCCTACAACTAGGAATGGAAACTGGAAATCGCCAAAAAGTAAAACAAGCATGGAAATCAACTTGAGCACAAAAAAATTACTCGACTCACAAGCATAAACCTCTACTACAGCAATCAAGAAACGCAGGAAAACAGCAGGGGAAAAACAGGACACCCACAATTCCCCACCCAAGGTAATTTGTGGAATTTGCACAAAATACTCATTAACATGCAACATAAAGGCACAAACCACATACCTCAATACTAGGAGATTGATATACATGAACCATGACGATTAATTTCCCTTAGAGCATCATAGATATGAGAAAACACACAAAACACTCAACCCAAGATAACATGAAAACGATGAGGAAATAGAAAACAAGGCTCAATCAAAAGGAAGAAATCACCGTTGTGATTCCAACACAATCAACCGTGCTCGAAACAGAGGATGGAGGAATAGACGGGACCTCATTGATGATTCGGACGTACGGGTCGCACTCGAACGAACGAGACCTAGAAGGAGGTGTTTCTATGCATCAGGCGTGACCCCAATCCATTTAGTGAAAAAAAGAAAAGTGCACAACGTGTATTTTTAAAGTACATGGATGGTAGTGGGGTTTTCCATACTCCGCCAAAATTAGCCTCCACGTCACCCCTACACACCGTGTTTGTGGCCCGACATGGCCAATACACAGATTTGAGCCGGGGAAGAGTACACGGTGTGTACTCAGAAAGTACACTGCGTGTACATCAAAAATTTCTAGAAAGTTCATTTTTCATAAAAACTCGAAAAGGGGGAAAACATACCTAAAACGAAGATCCGGGTTCTTAAAAACTTCCCCCCCCTAATGAAATTCATCCCCGAATTTCCTTAACATGGTGTGGAAGAAAAATCCCCGAACAGCTCCAGCCACTGCGATCGTACATTGGCCTGCCTTTCCCAAGTCTCATAATGTACTCTCCCTTGCTGCCATATCACCCATACCAGAGGAAGAGAATGCCTGCGGAGATCATTCATAATATGATCAACAATCCGAATAAGATGTCCTTCGAAAGCCGCATCTGCTTCAAGTTCAACCTCCTTATGCTGAAAGACATGAGATGCGTCTGAAATGTAACGCTAGAGCGGAGATACATGGAAGACGTCGTGCATGGCCTAGTACCTCTGAGGTAGCTGAAACTGATTGGTGATTGTCCCCACTCTCTCCAAGACCTCAAATGTCCCAACGTACCACGGTGAAAGCTTACCCTATCTTTGAATCCTCTTGTGCCCCAACCTCAGTGCGACACGTAGGAAAACCTTATCCCCAACCTCAAACTCAGGAGGTCGTCTCCACTGATCAGCATAAGACTTCTATCGATACTGTGTTGTAGCCATCCTCTTCTGAATTAGCTCTATCTACTATGAGGGATCCAAAATGAGACGAGGTCCCAAAAAATCTGCATATCCTGCCTCCATCCAGCACAAGGGTGATCAGCATGGCCTACTGTTCAAAGCCTCGTATGGTTCCATATGAATGGTTTACTAGAAACTGTTATTGTAGGCGAACTCTACCAGAGGGATATGCTTCTCCTAAGAACTGCCAATGTCTAGAATTCAGGCTCAGAGCTTATCCTCAAGCACCTAGATCGTGCACTCGGACTGGCCATCAGTCGGGGGATGGTATGTTGTATTTAAATGTACTTGTGTACCCAAGGATTTCTGAAGCCCTTGTCATAACCGAGAAGTAAAGCGTGCATCCCTATTTGAAACAATGGATTGTGGAACTCCATGTATACGAACAATATCTCGGATGTAAAGACTTCCCAGATCTTTGACACTAAAGGTCTCCTTGTTCGGCAAGAAGTGGGCAACCATAGTGATCTTGTCGATGACAACCCAGACAACATTGTTTCCCCGAGGTGATCTCGGAATCCCGGTCACAAAGTCCATCGCAACATCATTCCACTTCCACTCTGGAATGGGTAATTGCTGTAAAAGGCCTTCTGGTTGCTGATGCTCTGCTTTCACCTATTGAGAAGTAGAACATCTCATGACAAAACCAGCAACTTCCTTCTTCATCCCTGGCCACCAGTACTGGCGATGAAGATCCCGATACATTTTGGTGATGCCAGGATGAACTGCCCAAAAGTGGAATGAAAATCCTACATCATCTCCTCACGTAAGTCTACTGGCACCCATACGCATCCCTAGAAATGCAAGATCTCATCCTCGCCCACTGTTAATCCAAGAAGAGGGTCCTCTCCTGACACACTCTCCTGCAAGACAATGTCTTCTGGGTCTGATAGCTGCCTCATCTGTACCTAATCATGTAGTGTAGAGGTAACAAATACAGAAGATAGGAATGTCATTCCCTGTCTGTTGTGCACCTCCAAATGCATCTCAGAAAATAGAGCCATAAGCTGCCACTCATTGCTGGCCACCTGAATTGCCTAAATCTGAGTACTCTGACTCAACGCATCTACCACTGCGTTTCCTTTTCCGGACGTATAGGCAAGCTCGAAATCAAAAGACTAAAGATACTCGACCAACCTGCACTGTCTCAGATTCAGATCGCGCTGAGTAATGATATACTTATGTCTCTTGTTGTCGGTAAAGACCACAAAGTGCTCTCCCTGAAGATAGTGTCTCCAACAGTGTAAGGCATGTACAACAACTACCAACTCGAAATCGTGCATAGGGTATTTCCTCTCATGTGGCCTCAACTGTCGAGACCCATATGCAATGACTCCATCTCCCTGCATATGCACATCTCCCAGCCCGATACCTAAAGCATCACAGTAAACAGTGTATCTCATGCTAGGCTCTGCCAAGACTAGTATCCGTGCTGACATCAACCTACCTTTCAGCTCCTAAAATGCTGACTCACAAGAATCTGACCATAAGAACTTCTCCCCCTTCTTGTTCAGACCTGTCAAAGGTGCTGCCAGATGAGAAAAGTCTTAAATGAAGCATATGTAGTATCCAGCCAGCCCTAGAAAACTCCATACCTCAAATACATTCTTCGACTGCTCCCTGGAATCTACAGCTATCACTTTCTTTGGTTCCACTAATACTCCTACCTCTGAGATGACATGACCCAATAAGTGAATCTGATTCATCTAGAAGTGGCACTTCGAGAGTTTAGCATAATTCTGGTTCTCTCTTAGTGTAGTCATAATGATCTCAATATGTGTGGCATGGTCATGTTGAGTGTGAGAGTACACCAAGATATCATCCACAAAGACCTTGATGAAGGAGTCAAAATAAGGATGGAACACTCGGTTCATCAGTGCCTTGAAAACTGCTGGTGTGTTCGTGAGACCAAACGACATAACTGTATACTCGTAAAGACCATACCTTCTCTTGAAGGACGTCAAAGGTATATCTGATGGTCTAACGTGAAACTAATGATAACCAGACCTCAAATAGATTTTCAAGAACACACGGGCTCCTTGAAGCTGATCGAAGAGGTCATCGATCCTCAGCAAGGGATATCGGTTCTTGAATATCAACTAGTTCAGCTTCTGATAATCCACACAAAGCATAAGGGTACCATCAGCCTTCGTCGCAAACAAGACATGAGAACCCCACGGAGATGTACTGGGTCAGATGAAACCCTTAGCCTGCAACTCCTACAACTACATCTTGATCTCCTGCAACACAGGTGTAGCCCTCCTATAAGGAGGAATGGACATTAGTGCTGCTCCTGGCACATGCTCAACAGATAATTCTACCTCACGCTCTGGAGGCAAACTTGAAAATTCATCTGGAAAGACATCCCTGAAATGATCCACCACTAGTGGAAAGTCCAACTACGAATTCCCCTTATCTTCCAGATAAAGACTAGAAATCTGGGCCATTACCCTTCCTATCCCATGATGCTCGAGTACTGCTCGACTCGCCTGAACATCCCATTAACCTCTACGAAGAAAATATTCACCCTCTGGTGAAATGAAACTCACTCTGCGGCGATAAAAAACAATGACTGCCTGGAAGTGAACCAACCAGTCCATCTCGAGGATGACATCATATCCTATCATCTACAGGACATAGAGATCCCATAAGAAATAATACCCTGCAACCTCGAGAGGGCACTCTCTACACCGACATACACTAGATGTCCTCATCCCCAAAGGTGTGTCTAGTGTCAATTATTCAGTATAGGAAAATACACAGAGCCCAATGCATTCCACAACAACAACTGAGATAAAGCTATGTGTAGCACCAGTATCGAAAAGAGTTGAAGATAAAACTGAGGCTACTAAAATCGTACCTCAAACTGTAGAAGGGATGGGATCCTGCTCCTGATATATATGCTCCACGGCGAATGACTGGCCTGCACTGCGACCCTGTTCCCCTGGCTGACCACTCTGAGCTGATCAACCTTGCTAATGCTGAGGGACTCATGGCTGACCACCACAACCTCAACCTCTACCTCGGCCCGAATGGCTGGAAGAACTCCAGTTCCCTGAGTAGTGAGAAACTGGTGGTGCTTCCCCTGAATGAGGAGTCAGTGAAGAACCCTAGTCACCAACTAATGGTGAGAAAACCTTGCAGTAATGTTGAAGTTGACCCATCTAGCTGCAAGATCGGCTCTCCATGGGGTCCCTCTGGCACTGCATCCTCGTGTTCCCTGACCGGCCACACTGGTAGCATGTCACCTGGCTGCCTGACGATGCATCACGCTTCCTCGGGTCACCGTGTATGGAATCTCTTCGGTGATTCTTGCTGTCATCTGAAGTTAAACTTGCTCTGGAAGCAGAACCACCTTGGCTTGAAGCTCCAGAGTCTCTCAGATTGAACTTTGCAATCAGTGCCTGGTTGATGATGGATGTGATAGAGGTCACCTGGAAGATGTTCACCTGCGAGCGGATCTCACTCCCGAGACCATCCTAAAACATCCTTGCTAAGAAAACCCCACAAACATCCTAGAGGGATGTGAAATGCTACATCTCGGTGAAGCGAGAGGAATATTACATGAAAAAAAGTGTACACTGATCTAGGCTCATGAACTCCCAGGCTTGGTCAGCCCTTAGGGACTCAAGATAAAATTATTCATAGAAGACACGCTGGAAATCCTCCCAAGCCATAGCCTACTGATGACCCACCTATGAGATCACATACCACCACCTCTTGGAGGAGTCTCATAGCATGTAGGTAGAGATCTTGACCCACCTCTCTGGAGGAGTCTCCATATGCTCTAAGATAGTCAGCATGGCTTTCAGCCATGACTCTACAGCATGAGGTCCTCCTTACCCCAAGAACGTGGGAGGATGCTGCTACATGAAAACCAGCGTCAAATATACCATAGTCGTGGCAAGAGGTGGCACTCCCTGGAAGGCCTACAACATCCTCATGAAACCTTACATGAACTGCGGATCAGCGCCTGCAACTGGTATAACATGTGGTTCCAAGGCTGGCCCGACTGGAGGATCAGCAGAAAGTCCCTGATCATCCCTGTCTGGCATCTGATCACTGCCTGATGACAGACGTATGACCGAAGGATGTCTCGGAGGCATAGCTCTGAAAGATCAAAAGTACACCTTAGATCAGGAAAACAAGGATAGAGAACACAAGAGTACAAAACAGAAATAGTGGAAGGAAAACACATAAGTTTACAAAACTAGACTACATGGCGTGTATAGAAACTACATGGAGTGTCTTATTAAACTACTGACATGGGCGTGTACCCCTGACCTTCATTTCATGTACACCTCAAACCACATGGCGTGTTAGCCCCACACACGGCGTCTACTTGAAAACTGTTCCCCTTTACGAGTCCCTTACACGGATAACCCACACGGTTTTCTTAAACTGAGACTACACAGCATGTTCCCTGCGGACACGGCGTGTAGTGGACAAGTATTTGTCATCCCGTGTTGTTAAACACATGTCCGTCTACATGGATGAACCTTACATGATGTGCTCCGAACAAACATGGCGTCTATAGGCATGGTGACACCACCCCGTGTTGTTCGTGACACGGCTGGGTACATGATAAGACTACACAGTGTGCTCCAAAAGCAATACGGAGTGTCTGAGAGAAGGTAACCATGACCTGTGTTTTTCATGACATGACTGGGTACCTGCAAGGGACTACACAACATGTTCCATTACAACACGGTGTGTGCTACTCGAGCTTCCCTGACCCGTGTTGTTAGTGACACGGCCGGGTACATGGCTCATTACTACACAACATGTACCTACAATACACGATGTGTTCCTAAAGTTACTTTCACGACATCATGTTCTTCTCACACAATCAGTGACACGGCCTAAAAACTACAAGGCGTGTATCCAAAAAAGTACACACTGTGTATTCTGGGTTTTTTTTGGGCAGTAACTCCGAAGTGCACAGAACCCTAGAAACACTGAAAACATGGCAAAGAGGTGCCTAATTTCGATTCGTGAGGGCCCATACTCCTTGCGAATCAAATCTTGTTTTCTCATATAGTAATAGACATGCGAAAACAGCATCATGATCCACTAATTTTCGATTAATGAGGGCCCATAACAAATCAAGAATCAAAATTTGGCGTTCATTTAAGAAAAGAACAACACAACACGTTTTCTAAAATAACAGTAGAGAACCTATCAAGCATCTATCACAACAGCATGCATAATCTACACAAAGTCTATCACAACAGCATGCAATTGCTAATGCACCCTAGATAGCATGGAAAGAATGCATGGAATGTGAATTCTACAGGTGTCTATATGACACATGAGATGGCATACCTTCATCTCATCGGTTTGCGACAGAAATAGAACCGAAATATCAAAACAATAATAGCACAAGTTATGTGAATTCACTCTATGTGAAATCAAATCAATAATAAAATCTCAAAACCAGCAAACTGCAATTAACAAGGTAGTATGGATTTTCTCTATACATGGGTTAGCTACTCACGAGCACAGCTTAATACCAAGTACCGAATTTTTCATATCCCTTGATAAATTCTCCAAACAGTAAAACAAGAGAAAATAACTCCTTTGATACCACTTTGTAACGACCCGAATCCAGAGCCCCTCTACTTGTGCTCCGTACCTGGTTCCCCACATGACCTCAAGCTCCTTTCCCCGAATGCCAGAGGCTGCCGACTAGCAGCGAGTGTCTTGGTGAGTCGGTAGGGAAACTATGCCCTCATTCAGTATAGTGTACAATGGAAGAACAACCAGTCACAATAACGGAAACAATAAATAGCTGAGAACAACTGAACAGAACAGCGGAAGCAATGTATAAAGTAATGATGATGCATCATGGTACATATGTCTATGGAAAGTAGTAAACAAATCAACGTGATGAAGTAAAACTGGAAAAAAAAGTGCAAATGAAAACAAAGTAAACTCCTCAGTATCGCAAGCCACGACTTGGTCCCATGCTCTCTAACTCCAGTGCAATCAAGAACCTGAAGTAGAAGGGAACTTGCCCTTATCTATATCTACAGCAACATAGTCTTCTTGGGCACAAAACCATGGCCCAAACAGGGTGTGAGATACAATCCCAGTAGGCAATCACCCAAATATATGTTTCTAATAGTCAATGAATACATGGAAGTAATAAAACAAGAAGCAGTAAACAGGAAAGCACAAGCAGCTACAATCCACAGTTCTAATAGAGTACGCAAGTAAACAACCAACAACAATAAGGAAAATGGTAACCCTCTGGGTATCTCTCATAGCCTAACCCCTATGGTTCAACCTATAAGTACAGCAACCCTCTAAGAGGAACACAAAGTCTCGCCCCTCTAGTATATCTACAAAATTAATAGACTCTTTGAGGAAGCACTCACCACCAATTCCCTCTATAGTCTCGTATCGTATTAAAGGCTCTCTGGGCAAGCGCTCGATGTCTCATTCCCCCGTGTGGCCCGCGTCGAGGAACTACAGACTCTCTGATGAAGCACTTATCGTCAATTCCCTCTGTGGTCTCGCATCGTATTTAAAAGACACTCTGGAGAATCCCTTACGTCAATTCTCCCTATGGTTTGCTACACTAGGTTCTCATAGTCCTATGTGGAAATAAACATGCTCAGTGCGCGTACATCATCCATGTAAACCTCAAGAACTACTTGGCTATCAATCTAAGGATCAACAACAGTAATAAAAAAACAGTTCCACTATCCTACTACTTGGCATGGCAATTGGAAACCTCCGAAAAGTAAAACAAGCATGGAAGAGCAACCTGAGCACAAAACAAATTACTCGACTCACAAGTATAATCCTCTACTAAACTAATCAAGCAAAGTATGAAAACAGAAAGGGAAAAACATGAAACCCACAATTCCTCGCCTAAGAGAATTTGTGGAATTTGAAAAACAATACTCATTGACATTCAATAGAAAAGAACAAACCACCTACCTCGATCCTAGGAGATCAATATATGTGAACCACGAAGATTGATTTCCCTTACAATGTCATAGATCTGAGAAAATGCACAAAACGCTCAATCCATGATAACTCGAAAACGTGTAGGAAACAAAAAACAAGGCTCAAGCAGAAGGAAGAACTCACCACTTCAATCCCAACACAATTATCCGTGCTCGAATCAGAGGATGGAAAAACAGACAGGAGCTCATTGAAGATTCAGTCGTACGGGTCGCTCTCAGACGAACATGACCTAGAAGGAGGTGTTTCTATGTGTCAGGTGTGACATCGGTCCGTTTAGTTTATAAAAGAAAATTACACGGTGTAAATTTTTAAAGTACACGGTGTGTAGTGGGTTTTTCCATACTCCACCAAAATCGGCCTCCACGTTACCCCTACATACTGTGTGTGTGGCCCGAAATGGCCAGCACAGGGCTTCGAGCCGGGGAAGAGTACACGACGTGTGCTCAGAAAGTAAACGTTGGGTACTTAGAAAATTTCTAGAAAGGACATTTTTCTTAAAAACTCTAGAAAAAGGAAAATCATACCTGAAATGAATATCCGAGTTCTTAAAATAATTATCTTTACTTTAAATTAATTCATATAAAATTTCATTGTGGCATTCATGTGAATCCAAGGGGTCCAAAAATCAACCCATGTATTCCTATGGTTGGAAATATCTAATCCAGTAGGATTAGGACATGTGTTAGGGTAGTTTGAAAATTATTATAATATTATTTTTTTACCCTTATTTACCATATTTTTACCGATTAACCACGATAATAAAAATAACTGCTGGAATTACTATTCATAATTTCAAAAATGTACCTATTTACACAAACTGAACATTATTCTTCCAAATATAGAATATAGTTTTAAAAATTCAAAACACAGAAGTTGATGTAATTAATTTAAAATTAATTCTTGTTGTCAAAACCAAAAAGTGGTGTTTTAATAAGTAATAACTATCAAAAGATCGACATGCATTTATCTGAAATTTAAAATGAAATTACTTAAAATGGCCAAAATTGGATTCATTTTTAAAAAAATAATCTAATTACACTATAAAACCAATTAAAAAGAAAATCTAATTGTATAAATAAATTAGATAAAAAGGAAATTTCAAATAAAAATGCACTAATTTTCACTATTCATTATACTTTTAATTTTGTTAAAAAAATACAAAAATTCTACAAAAGTAAATTTGTATGATTTAATTCTAAAGAAGAATTTTATTTCTTTAAATATAACTTAAAAAGTTTCAAAAAGTGTATTTAAAATGGATGCAACATCAAAAGGTGGTTAAATTTTATTTTTAAAAAAATACTTGTTTTATACAAGAAATGATTTTTTATCATATCATGTTATAAAAATGTGTAAGATGAATTTTAATTTTATAAAATTTCATATGTGGTTAATAATATTCATTAATTTTTTTCATATCTCATAAAATAATAAATTTTTATAATATATTGTTGTTTAGTAAAACTCAGTATCACATAAAATGCACACTATTCATGAAGGTCGCTCTTGTGTGTAACACAATCCAAGTTAGTGTTTTGTGTATTGAATGATTTTTTTGGTGTTATATATAACATAATACAAATATATTTCATTTATACATTTTTAAAAATCTATACTCAGTGTTGCGTGAAATGAATTCTATCAAAAGAACATGAAATTGTGTGTAACACAAGTCAAAAATTGTGTTGCATATACAACAATATAATAGAGTGTTTCTTATAGCACAATCTAACATTGGTTTAGTTCACGAGACAGAAATCAAATAAATTAAAAAAATCTATATCATAACATTTTGGGGTATTACATTCTACCCCCCTTAAAATGAATTTTTCCCTTGAAATTTTTGAGGGTTATAATTGGTTTACTACATGAATGTTTCTTTCAGGGAAACCCACATCATCAAAAGGGATACTGAAACTTCATTTTAAAATGGAAATTTTGAAATATAATGGTTACCTGATGTAACACATCACTGGTTTTCAACATAGAAGAACATAGGTGGTAAGTGAAAACATGGATATGGAAGAAAAATATAACAATCAGGTTCTAATGGATAATGATAGTGAATAAGTTTTGTAGAAATTTGAATTCTATAAATCTATAAATATATGTTGATTTAAGGGGTTATTTGATTCATCAAATAATAATGTAGTTGGATAACATTTTTGGCTTGCAAGATCCTTTTTCTAAAGTTGAATAATTTTTACATAAGGAGAAATACTTACTTTATTTCAATGTAATATCATTATTGGTCATTCCCTGAACAATTACTATGCCATATCTTATTTAATGAAATGAAGATGAATTTGTCATTCTTAATATTTTATAAGATCATATTGTAAAATGATATGTCGTTCCATCTTCTCAACAAAAGATTAGAACATGTTATTAAATATACATAATCCTATAAATAGTGAGATAATACAATAATCTAACGAACATAAACCATAATATAAATTATACAATCCGTAAATGTATAACATTAAAATATTTCCAAAAATTAAAAATATAATCATATTGAATTAGATGAACAAAATCAACATAACATTTCCCTCTCATATCTCATTTGGAAGTTCATAGATGTCAAATTCCAATCACTTGAGTACCATAATCGTATATTCTCTTGAAACATGATAATAATATGAATTAGCATAAAAAATTAGTGAAAACATTAATTCTATAAAAATTAACTCTTCAGCACACCAAATATACCAAAAATTCCATATAATCAAACCATGATATCACTTTGTCCTTTTATAAGTCATGAGATCATTAATAATATCAAAAATCTAATTTTCTTTTTATACGTTCATTATGAGCATATGATTTGCTTTCCAATAATAATTCAATCACCTTTAATGGTTACAGGTACCATATAATTTTGTAAAACCATAATATACCAACACATAGATATTCTAATATTCCATAATACTATAAATGAGATTCAACAACACTATTTTATAATCCCACAGAATAAACACATAATCATTCTACCATATCATTTTCATAATCAACATCTCTAATAGTGATCACATGTGACATCCCTTTGCCTTTTTTACTTAATATGTTTTTGATATCGATCATCATTAACCCTTGTATTAGGTCATTGTTTAGCATAATTCCCCCATTTTCTTGCACAAGTTTCATTGATGTGTTGGTGGTGCATTCTCTGTAGTCTTTTCCCTATTCCCATCATTAGTAACCTTTTTCTCATTAATTAGGAACTCAACTTCTCAAGAAATTTCTTTTACACGCATGAATAATTGTATATTCCCTTTAAGATAGTCTCCACAATTCTTCATTCCACACTTTGTGCATAAATAAATACTCATATTATTTTCACCATTATTTTGAGATTTTCCCTTGAAATCCTTCTTTCATTTCATGTAAAAACCATTGGATGGATATGTAACAGCAACTTCTTATTCTACCTTGATATAACAACACACAATCACTTCACAGCTACTGAAGTCTCTTATAGTTATGTCCCTTAGAAGACTTGGTTTTAATCAACTGAAGAATCAATCAACATTACTTTCAGGTTGGATGATAAAGCCCGAATCATGCGATGAAAGTTTTGTAAAATTTTCCTCATATGTTCTAATAGATTCATCATAATTTTTTTAAGATCACAGAACTCCTTTAACAATTTTTTCCTAAGAATATGACAGAAGAACTCATTGAAAAATAAGTTATTGAACTCATCCCATTCAATGGATTCAATTTCATCTTGCTGCCTTGTATTCTTAATTTGAGTCCACCATTGGTTTTCATAACCTTATAACTGATAGAAAATATAAATAACATTTTCATGTTTTGAATGGAAAAGGATGTAAAATATCTTTTCCATGGTATAAATCTGTTTTTCAACAATAAGTGGATCAGAATACCCACTGAAAGAAGGGGGTTGTTTCCTCATGAAGAACTCAATAGAATGTTATTCCGTTCTCTACTAATTTGGAAGTACATAATGATTAATATCATGTCTATGTATATAAATAGCATTTCTCATTCCATATCCCATAATATTTGGTTGTTCAAGATGAAAATCATTTCATTTCCCATTGCATTAAACATTAACATGGTTCCTTCGGGTTTTAGCCATTGTCTAAAACCCAAAAAGAATAGTGTGAGAGGAAAAAATTATACTAGCTAGAAAATATTATCACGGGGGAGTAATTTCAATATATAACATATTATGTTTAATCATATGTTATTTATGATCGTTACTATTATTATAAGATGGTAATATGTAGTTATACACACACTTATGAACATCTCTAGACATCGCTTAGAAATATCTCAAGGGATCTCACTAAGGTTTCCACATCCTAGTTTCCAAAGGTTGACTTAACCTTCTATATGATACCATTTATAGAGTCCCATTCTTAAAATATGTGGACATTATATTACTTTTTAGTAATTAATAATACATGAAAAAACTGATGCCTAAAGATCATATTAGTTTAGTGCCTTTGAAAACTTGGATCATAATCTTCTAACTTGGTGAATGATCTTCAAAATCTCCCATAGAGATCTTTCCCTTTTTGTTTTCTGACCTAAAAAAATTCTTTATATCATAGGGAAAATAAAACATATAAAATAGCGATTTCAAATGCTCAGTAAGGTTATACATGGAGATCATAAAACAAACCATAAATATTTGAACATAAAATATTGAACATAAAGTTTAAACATCTAAATCTTGAGTAAAGAAATAAATCTTGGCAATATGTAAGTCATTTATCCTGAAGGAATATTAACCATTATAGGATAACATTTTCATAAAATAATTAATTATTGAAAACTAATAAGCACATAACAGTATTTCTACATTATCCAAGGAATTGCTGCAAAGACTATCATAGTGGGCATAGTCCAATACTTAACCGGGTTTACTTGTCATTCCAACCAAGTATTTCAGAACCAGATTTACTTTTTGTTATCATAATGTCTATCTCATTAGGTGTAAATCTTCACCCAATTCATTATAGGGAGATATAGGTCCCAGTAATCTCATAGAAAAATTATTCTTACATGCGCCACAAAAACATAAATTATTCATCATAACCTAACCAATGAAACAAAATGGGATTCTTAAATATCATTCCCTCATAAAATAATCCCTATAAATTATAATTCCATTATTATAACAATAACATAATATTAATAATAGGGATATAAACACAACTTGATTTAAATGTTTCATCTTATATAGAAAATAATTTTGATAAAAGACTTGAACTTAGTTCTTGAGGAAAATATATTTTCTTCTTCAATTTTTTTTCTTTTATCAAAATTCCATATAACACTAAAAAAATAATTTAGATGAAAATAAAAATTAAATAGTATAAATAATTATTCCTGGAAATAAAGATTCATGAAACTGTAAAAATCTATTCTTACCTTATAAGTTAAAAAAACATTGTTCTCGTACTTTTGCAGAAATGTCAAAAAGTACCTCCTATGTTAATCAAAAGAAATATTCCTTCCATACCTTGTAGTAAATATCAAAAATGGGTAAAAATGACTTTAAAAATACATAGAATAATAGTAAAAATTTTATAAAAACATTTTTAGAAAACATGAACATAGATGATAAAAATACACCCATTAATTACTTGCGTATAAACAATTTCAGATTTATAATAAGATTAAAAAATTAACCCTTACCTCAGTTATGATATGCTTTTTATGTATCCTAACATACTTTGTAATGATTTAATTAATTTTAATGATTTTTTTATAATCATAATAATTTTTATGATAACATTAATGACCATATTTTTATCCTTTTTATAGTAACATTTCATTGTTACTCGTTATTCAAGTATTAATTGCGTTATGTTCTTATGTATGTTTTGTCAAATAAGTTAATATTACTATTCTCATGTTATAGTATTCTCATTTTAGACATGGTATTATTATAATATATATCATATTTATTCACTCAATTCATTTATATAATGATGGTTTAATGAAAAAAATTTAGAGTGAATCACATCGGTCTATGAAGACGGTAAGCCATACATATGCAAGAGCGATGATATCATTCCCATAATTATTGAACGGTATTGTATTGGATGGTGTATAGTATCTAATAATTAAATTAATTTTATATTAATCATATATAGTTATTATTTCCCTTATTATACCCATCCAATTAAAGTGGTGGCCAAAAATAGATTACACCACGGTGTAGAGATGGTAAGTCGTATGTGCGCACGTGTAGTGATTTCATTTTTCCTAGGATGAATAGAAGGTGAAATAGAGTTGTTACAGGTTTATAATAATATATAATTATATCAATGATATGTATGTTATACCTTTATAATTAAACAACTAAATAAAAGAAAGTACTAGAATAAAGAAATTTGAAAGAATCAGTAGATGAGATTACCTCTTCCTCGACGTGCCTCTTTAAATTTTCTCTTAGGACACTAGAGTTGGACTTTTGAGAATCCTAGAACCTCTATAATGTTACTGGGGATGTTTATTAGAGACATGGTCATGTTTTATCTGATATATAAGTCACAAAATGGAGTTAAGTGTTGAGGGAGAAGGTTCCTTTTTTTAAGAGAGGAGAGGAGAACTTTAACAAACTCTTAAAATATTAATTTATTATAAATTAAATATCTATTAAAAATAGTCCAAAATTATTTAACTGGATTATAAGATGATTTTGGTTGGAATACCAATCATAAAATAATGTTTTGACAAGTTTCGAAAAAAAAATCCTTACCTTTTCGGTTAAACCCTTATTTTACCCTTTTTAATCATACCATGATATCATGTTATCTATACATTGTGGGTTAAAGTAATTTCCATATCTTTTAAAATGATCCAAAAAAGTAATTTATGACATATTTGGACTTATATTAACCATTTTGAAGAATCTTATATTTTTTTTAATTTAGTGTCATTTAACAAACTATTTTATGTTTTATATTACGAATTATGTCAATTTTGGACACTATTCATACTTGAGTTTTTTAAAAATTCATAACAACCCGATTACATAAAAAAGGCAATAAATCATCACTAATATGTCAATTTTATCCATAAAATTAGTGGATGACATAAAAATGTTTAAATTAAATTTGGTTTGATATTTATAAAATCATTTATTTGAATTATTAATTAATAATGTAATCACTACATCATAATTGTGTCAAAAATAAATACATTTATCTATTGTATAAAAATTATAAATTATATACCATGTTGTAGGAAATATTTTTATCTTTCTAATGACAGTTTATAGAAATGGGTATTTTTTATATTACCCTATATTAAAATCAAATTAGTAAAAGATATATGTTTAGGTTATAATTATCTTTACCTTAAATTAATTCTTATAAAATGTCATTTTCACGTCTATTCTAATCTACGGGGTTCCAAAATCATCCCAACAGTGCCCATGGTCTAAATATTTTACCCAATAGACTTATGAAATGTGTTATAGCAGTCCAAAATTATTATAATATTATTTTTTCCTTATTTACTAGATTTACCCTTTAATTGTGAAAAATAACACTATTGGAAAAAAACCTATACCTAGGGTTCAAAACCCTGGGTATAGCCCCCCAAACCATTGGAATAGACTATACCCATTGTTTTGAAATCCGTGGGAAACAGAGGAATCTGGATTGGTCCCCATCCTATACCAACTATTTTACAAACTATGTGTATAGAATTTTTTCCACGGTGTCAAAGCCTCATGCCACGTTGTCCAAGCCTTATAACCCCAATTATAAAACTGGTGGTGAAAATTGTACAAGAAACAGCTTGAAAGAGTCAAAAATACATCCTTCCAATCAAACAATACACTTATCACCACTCAACCTATGTCACTTATAAGTATATATATCTATATTTTGATATATATATTAATACATAGCCTTAATAGAAAAAATTGAGCATGTGGGTTTCGATCCCACATTTCTGATTCATAATTCAAAAGGCCAACTAACTGATCTGACGACATCTTTTATAAAAATATCTACATTAATCATAATATATAACTATTTCCCCCTTAATTAAGAAAAAGCACTCAATGGGATTTGATCCAGCGATCGGTGGGAACACAAAGGGGAGGCACACCAACTCAAGTACAACACATATTTGATTACATATTTATATATATTTTAATATATTAATCCAACCATGGGTATTGAAGGAAACCATAGGTATAGGATTTCCAACAAAAAAAATTTTGTGTCTTGCGGAATTGTTTTCTCGACATAATGTCGGAAATATATTCCCAAGGTTTTATAAAACCGTGGGTATAAGTCTTCGAAAAAAACATATACCCACTATTTTTTCAAAACCGTTGGAATAGGCCTTGAAAAAAATTCATATACCAATGGTTTGGATAAAAACCATAGGTAAAGCTTTTTTTTCTCATGGTTCTCCATAACCGTGGGAATTGGTCTTCACAAAAAATCAATACCCACAAATTTGCATAAAACCTTGGGTATAGGTAACCTATACCCATGGTTTTTCAAAAAAGTCGGAATAGCTTCCCATACTACCCCTATACCCACATTTTTAAAAAACCGTGGGTATAGGGATGCCCTATACCGATGGTTTTGGGTAAAACCATTGTTATAGGGATATTTTCAGTACTGTAAAATAATTACTGGAATTACAATTCATAATGTCAAAATTAATAAAAGGTACCTATTTGAAAAATTTGATCCTTATGATTCCAAATATGGAATAAAATTTTCAAAATTCAAAACACAGAAGTTTTAGTATTTAATATAAAATTAATTCCCATTGTCCAACCAGAAAAGATGGTTTTTACGAAGTAATAACTATCAAAAGATTTACATGCTTTTATGTGAAATTTAAAATTTAAATTAATTTCAATGACAAAATATTGATTAAATATTAAAAATATAATATTATTAATCATTAAAAACAATTAAAAATATAATCTAACTATTTAAATAAATTTTTTAAAAAAGTCAGTTTTAAATTAAAATGTAGTATTGTTCACTATTCAATAAAATTTTAATTTCATTAAAAAAATACCAATAATTCAACAAAAGTAAATTTTAATATCCCTCTTCCAATGAATAAGTTTATCTTTTCAAATATAACTTATAAAATTTTCAAAAACTATATTTAAAATGGGAAAAATATCAAAAGGTAATAAAACTGCATTTTTTTAAATACTTCTTTTATCCACAAAAATTTATTTTGTTCTCATATCATGTTCAAAAAAAATTTAATATGAATTTTAATTTTATAAAATTTAAATTTTTGTTAATACTATTCATAATGGATTTTTTATATGCCATTAAATAATTATTTTTTTATTATATATCATTCTTTAGTAAAACTCGATATCGCGTACAATGCAAGCTATTGAGGAAGGTCTCTCTTGCGTGTAACGCAAGGCAAGTCAGTGTTGTGTGCAGAGAAATATTTATTTGGTGTTACACATAAAATAATCCAAAATAAGGTCATTTATACATTGAACAGAATCTATACTCAGTATTGCGTGAAATGAATTCAATCAAAAGAACTTGAAATTGTGTGTAACACAAGCTAAGAATATTGTTGCATATACTACAAGCTAATACAGTGTTGCATATAGCCCAAGATAATAATGGTTTAAAGTACAACACAAGACATAAAATACATAAAAATAATATATCTCATAAAATCTCAGGTGTTATAGGTTCACATTGTGTTACACGATTCCTAGATTACTATTTATTAATTGTTCCATTTAATTATGTATAAATGGGAGGATGTTGACCATAAACCTAACACCTCTATTATTTTTTAATCAGTTTAGTTTATGGATCACCACGATATATAATTCATGATAAAAAAAATTTAATCATTGTACTAAGGTAGTGAAAGGAAAATATTTTTCATAACATTGGATTGACGATTATTAGTTTTTCTAAAGCTGAATTTTTCTACTTATGATTTTGAATTGAGGATAGATTTTTGGGGTTGAAATAAATTATGGTGAGGTTAATTATAACACCCTCTTTTTTATTATTTAATAAAACCTCTTGGTTTTATTTTTTATCCTTTTAATTGAAAATATATAGTTTTAATGTTTAATTATCACCCTTATTTAGGTCCTAGGGCCTATATAAAGGTATGTTACATTTGATTTATACAGGTGGGATATCTAATATTTCAAATGGGTCTAGGAGATAATTAAAGTGTGAAATAATAGTAAAATTGTATTTATTTGTATAGTGTAATGGTAAGTTGTTATTTTCTTGAGTTTGATAACGGTAACCTCAGTTTTAAATAAACTTCATCAATCCAGTATACTATGTTTGTAAGGGTCATCCACTGTTTGTAAATGTTGTATAAGAGTAGGTTGTTCCAAACATTAGGGTATCTATTCAGTAACATGAAAATTGTAAAGGTTATCCCAAACATGCATAATGGTAATCAATACTTGTGTAAGGGCAATCCAAAGTTGCGTAAGAGTAACCCCAAATGATTATGTGTAATATAGTCACAGTAATAGTAACATATGTTTATCACAGTACCCTTGTGAAATAAAGGTGATATAAATATGGGTAAAACTATGTTAACCATATGTCATGTTATTTTTGGGACAAATATAAATAAAAATTCTAATTTCAATTTCTACATCTCCATAAAGTCCCGTAACACTATTTTGTATTTTTTAAAGAATTAAATCGAGGTAATTTATTTCTTTTGTTGTGTTAAATATTATATATCTAGTTTTAAAAATTTTTAAACCTTAACTATATAAAAATTTATTAAATTATCAAATTAAATATTTTTTTAAAATTGGGATGTTTACTTTTCATACCAGAACGTGTCATGTTTCAATAAAATATAAAATCTAGCACTACCTTTGTTTTTATAGATATTATAAAAAATATTTTCATTTGTTTTCAAATATGAAAATGATATGAATATATATAGATTTTATTTCCTTGAATTTTTCATAATATTTAGTCCACTAAAGGTTTTTTTTGTTGAGAAACTGCTGAAAATGTAAGAGGTTGGTGTTTTTATACAATATTTCTAAACCATTAAATACTAAACACTCATGATAATTCAAATTCAATGTTTTTTTGAAACTAAATAGATGATAAATTTTCAAAATATAAAATATAATTTATGGGGTTTTTCTTTAAATATAATGTATGCACATTTTTTTATTTTATGTGAATACTAAATGATAGATATGTTTCTCAAATGAATTTTTGAATAATTGATGTTTTAGTAAATTTCATGTGAAAATAATTATTATTTTAGTGAGGGGTTTCAATGCCTTGAAGTGGAAATACATAGTTTATGAATTATATAATCATTTTAATTTGTATTTTCAAATTATGGGAGTGGTGATACTTTTATTGTGGATATATTACGTAAAATTGTGGGTATTATTTTTTGTTTTATTTGGTGATTACATGAAACATGGGAACATTTGAGAACCTTTTGTGTACACATATACAAACCATGGAGTGTTTAATACCATTATTGATTTTTAATAGTAACTAATGAGGATATTCTAGATAATTAGTATCTTAATATAAAAATATTATGATAGGACACAGTATCATAGGATTCCCATGACAGCATATTTTCATTATTTTTCTTAGTTATTTAATCATTTTTAAATGACCAATTATGTTTTTTTCATGATTGTTTCACATTTATAAGTTTTTTATATAGTAACTTGTTTATCTTATGGATTTTGGCATGTGGTTATCCATATTTGATGGTATTTTCTAGGTTACCATTGTGTATAATGTATTATTTGTTTACCATGTTATGTCTTCTATTATGATTGTTTTTATTATTTTATATTATTTCCCTCTATTTATTATTCCAGTTTACATTTATATTATTGAGTCATTAAATATGGAATTTTATAAATAGAATAAAAAATTATTTTTTATAGAATGGATTTCATATAGAAATGGATTTATAAAAAAGTTATGTTTTAAATCTAGATCTTACATTTATGTGGTTATAGTCGTTATATAGAATCATTGGAAGTATCTGGCAAGGATTCGTTCTCATAACCTTATTTTTTTGGAATTTTTATCCTTGGTTTTTCATGTTATAGATAAAGGTAAGAGAAACATGTCGCATGGTAGGCTCTATTGGTTTTTGTGTCTACCAACGTGGTTTTAAATGGTAGTGAATGATTGTTACATTGATAGTTGGTCATGTACTTGTTTTTTATTTTATGTTTAGCCATTTTGACTAGTACTTGTTTTTCTCATATATTTTTATCTTTCTTCCCATTCTAGTCCAACTAGATATCTTGTTTCTGATAGACGTGAGACATGTTTTGTAATCTTATAGGGTAAAATAATTCCCATGATTTTACATGTTAATACCCATGTTTACAGAACCGGCCTTGGAAAATCAAGAATTTACATTTTGTTTTGTCCCACACAATCTTAGGTTACAAGTGTGGATATTCTTGGTTTTCTAGTTATATGTTATTTATATTTTATTTTAATAATCAGATGTTATAATTTTTTATTTTTTTGAACATCCTTTAAAATGTTGATGGAAATTATCAATATTTGATACATAGTTCATCATTAAAAGTTTATTTAATGAATTGGAATAAATAATTTAAACTATTTAAAAATCTAAAATATCATTCCATGAGTGTTTTAATCATGATCTATAATGATAAAATCAGAGACCTATTTCCCTCACGTAATTTAAAAATATCAACATATTACATTATAATGTTCGCGTATTTTTGTGTTATACTTAAGTAATATGAATAACATATAAAATTGTTATTATTATAATATTTAAACATAAAATAATATCATTAATTTTCCCTCAGTGTTATGATGAGAAATGGAGCATAGTGTCTATCGAGGGGGAGTCTTCATGCAACTGAAGTGTCAAATTTAATTTACAATGGAGAGTGTTATTTATGGAATTCCAAATTTTTCATTCCAAAATGTTATTATTTTAATAAATATAATATATATACATAAATTATATTTTATAACTATCCATGAATTTTGGGAAATAAATCTGAAATATATTGGTTCATATAGGTTGTAGTCAACACATAAATACAATCGACATTATCATTTTCATGTGTAAGGACGAAGGGAAAATAATTATTAGACAATTAAAATTAACATGTATGTTTACTAATAATACTATTTTAATTATAATAAAATTGTTAAAATTTACTTAGTTGATGTTGAGATATATGTAAAATGGTTCATAATTAGTTAGTACTCATGTCTAAAATTGGAACCTTCTCCTAAAGGACTTCATAGAAATCCGGGTTTTAGTGATTTTCCTTTGATAAAGGGACATAAAAACATGGATTGAGGATTTAGGGGAAGAAAAATGTCTCAGGGATCAATTTTAATTCTAATTTATGGTGTGTATGTGTTGGTGTGATGGATATATCATTTTAAAAATGAGGGGAGTTCCATTTTTATAAAAAATAATCGGAAAATATACTATTCATGGAATATGATTCCAAAATTTGACCATAATATATGTGGGATATGTTTTTTATTACAATTTACTCTTACATATATTTTAAGACATAGTGTGTGAAATTTTGTGCTTTTTAAACATATATTTATCATTTACCATAATTTACATTTTCAATAGTAACTTATTTATTATCCTCGATAAGTTATTTTCATGAAAAATATTAAAATCAGAATTACTACCAACTTTTATGATGATGATTTCAAATTATAAATTGTTTTAAATAATAATATTTTATAATTTTGTAAAAAATATTTTTAATATTAGTGCACATAATGAAAAAGAGCACTGTTTTAGAAATCATATATTTTTAAGCAAACAAATTAATTTTAGAATTTAATTATTCTTGTTGATAGTTTTTATAAAATATTTTCTATATAAATAAAAAATGTATATATTTGTATTTTAATGAAATATCATAACCAAATCCACCATGTTAATTTTTAATTGAATGAAATTTTGAAAAAAAAATCATTAGATTAAATTATTATATTTGTTGAATGATATTAAACATGAGGTCTCTAAATTAAACATAATATACTTAAAAAATCATTCAAATATGTAAATAATTTTTTTTAATAAAAATATTTTCTAATTTTTTAATTCATACTTATATCATAATAAACAATTAAATTCTATAGTATTAGTGAATATTATATTTCTCACTGTTTACCAAAAAAATCATTTTCATCAAAATAAAAAAAACTTTTTGGGACACAATTTACATTCATAAAAAATGTTCATTAAATTAAAATAAAATTTAAAAATTAATCTTTTAAATATGCATAAATAATATAGATAAAAAGTTTCATTATAGAATGTATAAAGTTTAAATATTATGTTCATAATATTATTTCAAATCAATTTCATATTAAATAAATTTTTATATACTAGTTCACACATTAAAATATTATATATTATCATTATAAATTTTTAAAAGTTATTAATTTTATTTATACAAATTAAATAAACAAACTAAAAAATATAATATAAAAATGAGTTTTATATAAAAATAATAATTATAAATTTGTTTCTATCTTTTAATATAACAAAGGATTTATTTTTATTATTGTTTTTACAAATAATGTTAATACATTTTTGTTTCCGGGATTATGTAGGTTTTTTGTTTCTTGTGAGACAAATTATTCCAAAAAGTATTTTTTAAAATATAAATTAGTACAAAAATATTAGTTTGTTACATTCCCCCCTCCCACTCCCTCACTATAAATAAATTACTTCGTAAATATTTTTTTTATCACCTAATAATAAAAATTTCTTAGGGCATCTAAAATATAGACATTACTAGAGATATAATTTCTAATGAGATAAACACATAACTCTCCTTAGAAATACAATAAAAGATTTATCCCAAATATGATTCCTCTGGTGTTATTAGGGAAAACCATTAACAAATTATTTTCCCTAATACCATTTCAAACCAAATACTCAACCCCAAATGGTTATGATAAAATTATATAATATAATAGTAGATGATCATTTTAATTTGAAAACTCAATCCTATAATAGTTTCTTCTATGAAAACATTATTAGATCCTATAATGATTCCAATTATGTTATAATCAAATTTTAAAAACCAATAACTCTCACAATATAACCTAGGTTGTGGATTTAAATATTCTTATTGTGATATCTAAAATAGTAATACAGAAATACCTCATAATGGTTTATAAAAAACATTGGAATCTCCATAAAATGTCCCCCAATGAGTGTTAAATTCGGTCTGCACATATGATTAATTAATTTTCATTAGATAAAAATATAGTTATATTTATCTAAACATTTTATTATTATTAGCATTTAGTGCATAATTTTAAGAGCCATCATCCACATTATTTGTATCCAGAATGGAATTTTATTTCATAAAAACCTCAAAATATCTTCATTTAAAAAATTTCAAAATTTCATCTTATATATATAATTATCCCTAGGTTTTTTACAAGAGTTCTCCCTTACCAATATTTGATAATAAAAAAAATATTATCAATAATTACCAAACTCTACACTACTACCAACCAAGGTGCCACAAACCCAAAAAACATGATCTGATGTAAAAACATGTAAATTAAAAATAGCTTAAACACCATGTGATATGAACAAATCTAAACATACAAATATTTCAATAATAAAAAAAATTCATATCCCAGTAATCAAAATTTCCAAGAACAAAAAGTTTTAGTTTTTATGGAGATTAAATACATATGAAACTAATTTTAAAATAGTTTGGGACATTTATCCATAATGTAATTAAACTGAACATTCTCCAAGATATCGTATATTTTATACTCATCTTCAAAACACAGGTATAGGGAACATAAGAAATTGGTGATCTTAAACAATCATTAATGGTGAAACTAATCAATATTTCATTAATTTTTATATTATAAGAATATGGTAAAACATGAGAATATGATAAACATCTTATTACTTAGGACATAAAATAATAATATTTTCTGATATAAGGACATGTAATCTCAAATTAGAAACATATAACATGTAATTATAGTTTGAGATAATAAAAATGACCCATAGGGAATAATCATAGAAAAATACCAAAAAATGAGGCATAGAATAGATGCATAAAATAAGAGGATGTATGGAACCAAAAAACCGTATAAAAATATTAGAAAGTATATCTACGATATAAATATAATAACCCATTATATGGTGTCCCATAATTTAATTCCTAAGACACATTGATGGCATTATCACTTGATTTCACATCTCGTTATTGACTTGAGTGTTGTAACTGAATGGCTAATTTCATATATCAAGAGATGTAAAACTATAACCAATTCATTGGTGGGATATATAACACCCCAAATATCAAAAAAAATATGTGTGTTATCTATATGATATCAATAATTCATCTTATTATGAACAACCTTAGTGAAATATTTGGTTTAATACCTTTTCTCTATGGTATCAAATAACTTGATATCTATATTAGATCGATTGATAAAAAATTCAAACACGAAAAATGATTATTTAAAAACATAATTTATAATTTTATTTATAAAAAATTAAATCTATATGGGTCAGATATTTTATTTTTATAAATAAAAATGTAATCAAAACATAATAGAATTTATAAAACATTTCATAACATTTCTTTTAAATGAAGATGTTTTGAGTAACTGTCAAAAATATGACAGTTGCCCAATTTAAATGAATAAATTTTTATATATTATTTTGAATTAAATTTTTTGAGATTTATCCTTGAAAAGATATAAATTATAATATCTTCAGTGGAAGATAAAATATACAACCAAGAAAATAAATATTTCTTAAAAATGATAAAAAAACATTAATGGAACACAAATCATAAATAAAGTGAATAATAATTCACGTGAAAACATGTAATGAAAAATATGGTTTCAATATAATTAATATAATTTATTATTCAAAAATAAAAATTGTAAAACATTATATAGAAGTGTGAACATTGATTTGGGAGAGGAGGATTCTATTTTATTAAGATGTAAATTATAATTAACATCATCAAATTTTACAAAGTACACAATACATTAAAGAATTATATTTTATGTGAAAATGTAATTTAACCCAAAAATAATTTGGATATATTATATAATATCATCATAGTACATAATAAGACAATATTTAAGAACCATATATAAAGAGAAATAAATAATACTCAAGAAAAGATGTTGAGTAAAAAATTTCCTTTTTGGATTTAGTATCTCTGGAATGAAAATGTCATAAATGGAAAAAACCTATTATTAGAATAAAAATCCCATTAATTTTTGGAAATGTTGATTAAAACATTCATACATAAGGATATACTTACCATAATATAAAAAGGGGTGAATATTTCATATGTATGATAAGATGAAAAATAGATTAAGAAACAACATTACATTTACACCTAACTTCCACAAAAGTGAATTAACCACCTATATAATAAAAATAAACATTATAATAACATTTTTCATAAAATTATTCATATATATTACATTATGTACTCTCCAATTATAATAATTTATTTTAAATTTATTATTTATGTTTAATTTATTTTAATCATATGTCGTTAGTGAATTTGATTGTTTTGCACATGATTTAAAATAATTATATCGATTCACATTTATTGACATGATGTAAATTATTCCTATATTATCCATTTTACTAGAATAAATTCTTTATGAGATATATAAATCACTATTTTCCTTTAATTATTGTTTTTTTCATGATTACTAAATATCAATATAATGAAGATCTTATCTCAAGAAATTTATCAATATAAACGGATTATATTACAATGAATAATGATATTTGTGTCATAAATTCAGAATACAAAATAATTTTTCATGTAAATTTTTATGTGATAATTAATTGTAATATTAGTTATGAAACCATCTGTGAAGGTGCTGATGATAAACTGTTCTTGATTTTTAGGGAGGATTAGTCCTCACATAACATGAAATAAGTTATAATTTTCCATTGGATGGAGTTATTAACAAAATAGACCATATATATTTCCTTAACCATAAATTTTTTTTAAATATTTATTTATTATTTAATTATAAACAAAGTTCCATAAATCTATATTGGTGTTAAAAAATGAAATATATCATTCCATGAAGTTGGTAGCCTATACATAATCATGAATGATTATTTATTTTTCTATATAAGGTAAAATGGTATATAATATTAAAAAAATTAACATAATAACATCTCCTTATACTCATAATAAAAATTTATTTATATTATATTGGTTAAAATATATTTTTAAGGAATGAAAAAAATAAAATAAGTGATTAATAATCATGTGGAGTATTCAAACATTCACTTAGATGACCTAATAGAAATGACAGATTTAATATTTCTACTAGGATATAGGGAATTCCTAATTTGGGAGACTGTTCTAGGAGAATTTTAATGGGTATAAAATAATGAGTAACTCTATCATTTTTATTATATATAATGGGGTGGAGAATGTCTCATGTTATAATTGAGGGTAGTGTATTTTTTTAATAAATCAATAAGGATAAGTCATTATTCTAGAAATGTGAGTCTAATATATATGAATAATGAATTGGTTATTTGGTTTTTGTTGATGAATCCCTAAAAATCTATTATAGAGGAAATATTTAAGGATAATTATTCTTTTTTACCACCATTTTTAACTTTTTTCATAATTTCATTTTTAAATAGTAACTAATCATTAGCCTCTAATTTATATTTTAAAAAATATTAATATTTAAACCATTTCTTAATTTTAACATAACATATTGAAATATGGAATTAAGTTAAGAAATAAAATTATATTTGATAATAAAAAGTAATTTTAGTGTTTTTTTGCATAACATGTTTTTTTATAAAAAGTATAATGTTTATACATATTAATTAAATTTGGGATTTTCTTTACATCCATGGCTTCTTTTAAATGAATTTTTCATTTAATTTCCATCCTTGCTTTTTTATGGGGTTTTTCTATTCATTTTGGTGGAAATGGTGGGTTTTCTAAAATTTGGGCCAAACCGTGAGCCCATTTCCAGATTTAAAAATAATTTTTTTCTTTTATATATACTTCATTTTTTTAAAATTTACACCCATTGCACATCCCGATTGGATTAACCTGGTATAAAAAAATCCCCATATCCATTTGGACCTCATATAAATCCATAACAATGATGGATTTGGGTTTTTTATTAAGGTGTTGGGCCATCTCGAAAGCCCATTTCAGGCTTTAATGTTTTTAAATTATTTAATATCTCATTCAATTTTTATGTCGACTCAGTTATTTTAACTCTCACCCGAGCCCACTTACCCACGGTGTTCCCCCATTATCTCCTCCTTGAATTTGGAGCTCAATTGAATTGCATATTTGGGAACGGCTTCTCAGGATTTCCCTAATCGCCCATATTTGATGAGGTAAATTGATCCATTAATAACTCTTTTTTATTTTGACTCTTTTTCCCTCATTCTTGTTCATACATTTCCTCCTTAGCATTAGTTGATCCCCACTTTAATTTATGGATTTTTAAGAAATTCATACTTTTGTATTTGTGTCGTTTTCTTCAATATTTATTTGGATATGTGTTTCTCTCTATGTTTTATTCCTTATCCTTAGAAATTCACCCCTCTTTCAAAATTTTATAGAGATTCCAAAAGATAGGGTTCATATATATGGTTTTTTGGGGGTCTTTTTTGGGGAAATATTATGATTTAGGGTTTTTTTACATTCTTGAGGTGTGGAGGAGGTGTAGTTGGGCTTTCGCACCACAATTCAAGGTTTTTGACTCAAAAGGTTGTTGGTTCCTTCTGTAAGAAATTTTTTATGAGTTACCTTGATGTATTTCCTGGTTTTAATGTTCTTTATATGCTGTTTTCAGTGTGAAAACCATTTTAGATGGATTTTCTTAAGCATTTAATCTTATTGTTGCATTTGGGCTTGAAATTGGGTGCTTTTAATGGGTGACTCTTGGGGTAATGTTTGGTTATATTTCATAACACATGAAAGTGACTTATTAGTGATTAAATGGGACTATAGTTATATTTATCTAATTCCATAGTGTCGTGTGGGCCTTTATATGAGATTTTTGAATGGGGGTCCAAGGCGTAATATTATACTTTATTTTTTAGATGTGATTTGTGAAATCCTGTGTTTTTCATGTGTGTCATTTCTGGGTTTAGTAGAGGTATTTTTATTACACTTTGGGGTAGTTTAATAAATTTTGTTAGGTATGAATATTATGTTATAGATTGGTGTTTTTATGATTTTGTAATTGAATGAGGGATTTGAAATGTATTTTGTGTCTGAAACATAGTTACACCCACTGTGTTTTTTCATGAAAATTTTGAATGTTTTGTTCGGCTAAACAAATTTAAAAAAGGGTTTATATGTAATTTTTAGTGGGTTTGTTAACCTAATATGGGTTTTGGA
This sequence comes from Viscum album, assembly GCA_963277665.1. Lineage (NCBI taxonomy): Eukaryota > Viridiplantae > Streptophyta > Magnoliopsida > Santalales > Viscaceae > Viscum > Viscum album. The sequence continues at coordinate 2,012,635,388 of OY728130.1, read as the reverse complement.
ATGGTTAGGTGGTTATCTAAATGTCATGTATATTTTTTAGAATGCTTTATAAAGTGCAGAAGTGTTTTATAAAATGGAAAGAGAGTTGTGAAACATGGTTGTGGGCTGTTTTGTGTGAGTGTGTTGTAAAAAATGAATTTTTTTGATGAAATAAGTATTATATAATATTTTAGTGGGATGTTAAGTGAGTTATAATTTCATATAATGGTTTTATAAATTTTTTAAAGGATCTGTGGAAGTATTATTGAAATGTGAAAAGTGTTGTGGGATATTTTTGTTGTGACTATGTCTTCAAAATGCATTTGAATGAAAAAGTGGATTTTGTGACTTGTGTGACGTACATCAGGGATATTTGGTGAACTTGTGACGTGGAAATAATATTTTGATGTGAAAATTATATTTCAAAACTTGTTGAACTTGTTTAATAGCAAGGGGAAACCTAGGTAACTAGGTGGGCGAACGTGTACTAGTATGCTAGTGAATTTGTGGGGTTTAGCATTAGTTTCAAAAAGCATGCTTAATGCTTACAACAGTAAATAAACTATTATGATGAAGATTTGGGACCACTAGGTAATGGGTATATTCCCTACTAGTGTCTCGTGCACGAAAACAGATATTGTGATGGTTACTCTCACCGAGAGACAAGGTACCTATGATACACAATGAGCTAGTGCCTTGGAGTTAATTCCAATTGCTTGTGCTCATTAGTTACTTTGTATTTACTCCGACATATAATATGATTGGCTAGAAAATTCAGTAGTGTTGAAATTATTTTTAAAAGGATTAATTTTTTATTATATCCCACTTGAAAACTATATTATTTTTTAAGTTGCATCTTATAGAAATTGTAACTAGCATTTCAAATTTATGAAAACTTGCATGCTTTTCATCTTTGAATTTTTATCACATGGAATATCATAGTTGTTTAATCCTACTGGGAATTTCCTTACACCCTACTTACACCCTTGGGTGTAATTATACTTGGTTATTTTTGTTTTCGTAGGTTGGGTATAGTATTTAGTGAAGGTGGTTTTGGTTTCTAGCAGGTCCTTGGTGGTGAAGTCTAATGGATATTGCTTGAAGGTGGTGCCCCTTTCCATGAGGGTTCTTGGGATATTTCCTCTTGGTTTTGTACCTATTTTATAGTCTTGGTGAGTTTTTTTAAACTAAATAATCCAGTTCTAAATTATTGTAAAAGATTTTTTGGATTGAAGAATCCAGATTTGTATTATTGGATTCATTTGTTATTTTACGTTTATAATCTTAGGAAAATCATTCACAATTCTCGTTTTTTGAAACCCAAGAACTTGTGTTGGCCTGTGGGTATTGGGAACTCTTTTTATGCCTTTTCACTGACTGATTTTGGAAATGGTTTTGATGGAGAACAGATTTGGTTCGTGACCAAATGGTATCAATGGAAGTTTAGGATAACTCATTAAGTCATGTTATTTGGGGAAGAGTCCGAATATTCTAGAGTTAGAATTGTCAGGACATGATATTTCAGTTGTGGGTAGTGTTCCCAATCACCAAACCTCATTATGGGATAAAAGATTCCCTGGGATGTTGGGATTTATCTATGTCCTTTTTTTCTTGGTTTGATGATTATTAGGGGAAATGAAAAGAGAGTTGGGTTAATGGTCTTAGTGAGCTCACAAGGTCAGACAAGCCATGTGATGTTAATGATATTCACTAGAACAATTTCTATTATGGTGATGTGATTGTAATATGTCTGATAATCATATGTAAAAGTTACCCACTAGAACTAGTTTCCTCTCACATTGTCTTGTGTTTTTTAGTTTTGAAATCTTGTAACATTGGTTTTAACATGACATGGTTTTAAGAAGTGTAATGTTTTTGATAAATTATTTTCAAATAATGAGGGAATGGTGGGATTTATGAAGTGGTGGAACTGAATTTTCATAATTTTTTTCATATGGAAAATGGTGTTTTTACACCTCTTTTGAATGTAAGAACTATATTAATGTTGGTTTTGAAAAAGTGGTTTGAATATAGTTTTCTAAAAAATCGGAGGATTTATTAATGGGTTGAGGTGATTTGTAATTTTTGTGAATAAAATGATCATCAATTCTTATCTTAATGGTTTTGTATTTCTAAAAATGTTTTTTAAGATGTGAATTGGAATTTTGATCTCATGGTTAGTTGTTCTGAGAAAAAGGATGAGTTGGTTAACCGTTTTAGTTTTTAAAAGTGGTAAGAATTTGGGTTTTAACCTTCGGTATTTTAGTGAGTGTCCACATGAATGGGGTTATATGATATTATGGATGATCTATGGCTTTATTAGTTGATTTAAGAGACAGATATGAGGAGGGTTTCTGGTGTGGCATAGAAATATGCATGTGTGAGGCCCATGTGTTTCCATTGGTGAATATACTAACCGCTGAACCATTTGTTTTCAAATAAATGTTTTTAAAGAAAAAAATGATGTCTTTATGAATTGTTTTGGATGGTTTATATTATGTGTTTTTTAAAAATGTTGATTTTGTGGGATTTTTTGAGTCCATGAACCCCTCATGTTCAAACAGTGTCTTCGGTTTGTGTTTGGTCGGTAAGCTGGGTAGAAAGACCAGTTACTAGTCTCTTCTGATATATATTTTGGGACGCCATTATGGTGGTTCCCTTCATGTGTTTATATATATTTTGAGGCATTTTTAGACCAATGTACTAGCTTGGTTGGGTCCTTGGGTTCTCTCGTTGGATACGGTACTCCCCCATTAAGGGTTAATGCACAACTAAAGTGCAACCCAAATTGTTTTACTGTTATAAAATCATACTGTTAATCAATATAATGAATCTTTTTTGATATTTGTTTATTGAGTCTATAAATATTCATTTATTTGATTTGTGTATCCTCATTTAGTAAGAGAGTAGTCATTGATGGTTGAAAGAGGCCTTTCATTCTTAAGTTTTCTGATTCGTCGAAGGTGGAACTGGTCTAGGGTTGTTAGTGTGGATGAGTGTCTTAATGGTGTGTAAGAGTGCCTATTGGTTCTCTATAGTTTCATTGAAGTAGTATTTCTTGTCAAAACACTTTCTTTGGAAATATGGTAATGAGAGAATATGGTGGAAACTTTTTGGACGTGTGTTTTGTTTAGGGACTTGGCATAAGGTCTCATTCTATGTATCGTTTCAATCAGTCACAATGGTCATCCTCTGTGATGACTTGTGATGTGATGTGCTAATTTGACTATAAGGTTGATGTTTGTGCCATCCTCTAAGTTTCTATTTTATATTTGGTGTATTTAACCCTTTTAAAAATGTAAAAATCCAATATTTTAGAGGAAGGTCATTATATGTGTCCTTTCCTTCTTTTGTTTCTCAAACGAAGAAAACATTTGTGATGTGTGTGCATCTTCTAAGACCTTTTTTTTGGGAAATGTTGGGTTAGGTAAAGTGAGTTTGGAATGTGTTATGACTTGGAAAACCTATATGGGACTGATTTGTAGTTGTTTGTATTATCGAAAAAAGAAGTTATGTTATAGTGGTTTCTAAAGCCTAACTACGAGGCCGAGGAAGCTTTAATCATTTGAGTTCCATCCATAGATCCTAGAGAGAAGCTGGATCATAGTTGGGGGAAATTCCAGGGTCTTTCAATCCTTTTTAAAAAGTCTTATCCTCAGTATGAATGATAATAAGAATTTAATCCTCTGGTTTCATCATCTTTTACTAGTTTTTTCCATGTGGTGGTAGAGGTGGGAGGACAAGGTTTCCTTGTTCTAGCCTGAGTTCATACTTTCCCACTTTGGATTCGACTATATATTTGGTTAAAGGTTTGCAGTTTGGATAGACAGGTTGAGTAAATGGTTTGTGGGTGGTTATTAGTGACCATCCCCTAGAATACAATATAGATAGAGGGATCCCCATGGTTAGCACACAGTTTCCCAAACCGTGCAGACTAACTGTGCAGTCGTCCCAGTTCATTATTTTTTGGTGTCTTTCTGCATCCGCCAATGCAGGTTAGTTAAGATAGTTTGTTCTTATAGTGGGAAGACCCATTATGATTCTTATATATTTTCTTTTCTTAAGGTCTAATGGAATTATACCCCTTTAACTTGGGAGTCTGTTCAGGCATCCCCCCTTTAGTGTCCTGAATTTGTCTCGGGAAAATTTAGATTATCTGTTATGGGGGGAGCTATGTTGTATAACCCTATTCTAGTAACATACATTTTTCGTTAGTCATGAATTGGTAGTAAGTAGTCTCATTTGGAGCTATATAACTTCAATCATCTTATGAGGGTAATCATTGGTATTGGAGAGTGCCCAATGGTTTAGTTAATGAAAATTAAGTGTAACCTTGTTTGTTGATGTTGTTCCTCTGGGTAGATTACATGAGTCTTATTCATATAGTGTTTTAGTAGTTTCCTTTTGGGTATAAAGACTGAATTTTATTGATTATTTTAGTAGATTTAATTATGTTTTGGTTTGTGAGAGTATTCCTTCTTTAATTGATCACTATAGGTTTCTGGCCTTCTGGGCACAGACCGAACATGGAAATGGAGTACATTTCATGTCTATCAGTTGGGTTTGGTTTTTTTCTTTTGTCCTTTTTGTAGCATTCTGAGGGAAGAATGTTTTATGGTGGGGATAATTTTCACATCCATGGATTCTTTTAAAGGAATGTTTCATTTTATTTTCATCCTTTCTTTATTATATGGGTTTTCCATGCATCTTTCAGGTAATGTTAGGTCTTCAAAATATAGGCCAAACCATGAGCCCATTTATAGATTTAAAAATAATATTTTTTCTTTTATAACTCCTTCATTTTTCAATGTTTTACACCCATTCCACTTCCTAATTAGAACACCTTTGTATAATAAAACCACCATTTCCATTTGGACCTCATATGAATCCACAATAATGTTGGATTTCGGGTATTATTATGGTGTTGGGCCAGCTCGAAATCGAATTTTCTACTATAAATATTTTTTTAATTATTTAATATCACATTAATTTTTTTTCGATGATTCAAACTCTCACCAAATCCCACTTACTCAAGGCGCACCACCATTCTCTCATCCCTCAATTTGGAGCTCAATTAAATCAATAATTTTTGATAAACTTCTCAGGATTTAACAAACCGCCCAGATTTGAAGAGGTAAATTAATCCTTTCACAACTCTTTTAATTTTTACTCTTTTTCTCCCATTATAGTTTCTACATGACATTCTCAGCATTATTCGAACCACAAGTTCATTTATTATTTTTTTGAAATTCTGATACTGGTGTATTTGGGTAGATTTCTTCATGATTTATTTGGATAAGTGTTCCTCTCTTCATTTCCTTCATTCTCCTTAGGGTTTCCTCCTGTTTTCATGTATTTAAAGACTATCCAGAAGTTAAGGTTCATACATAGGCTTTGATTTAGGATCTTTTTTGTGATATATTTTGATTTAGTGTTCTTTTTCAATTTCTTATAGTGCGGAGGAGGTGTGGTTGAGGTTTAAGACAAAGATTCGAGGGTTTTTGACTCAAAAGGTAGGTGGTTCAATGTGTAAGAGATTTTTGATGAGTTAATATTCTTGATTTACTAGTTTTAATGTTCCTCATATTCTTCTTGTGGTGTGGAAACCATTTTTGATGGATTTTCTTTTGTGTTTAATTTTATAGATTCATTATGGCTTGAAATTGGGTTTTTTCATGGGTGACTCTTAGGGTAATGTTTGGGTGTTTTTTATAACATAGGAAAGTGAAATATTGGTGATTAAAGGGGATTTCAATTGTTTTTTCTAATACCTTATTTTCATGTGGGCCTTGAAATGGGTTTTTTGAATTGGCTCAAGGTGTAAAACCATATTGTACTTCTTGGATGAGATTTATGAAAACGAGTGTTTATCATGTGTGTCTTTTATGGTATTAATGGAGGTATTTTTTTAACACATCGAGGTATATTAAGAAATGTTTTTAGGGATTAAAATTATGTTATGCATTGGTATTGTTATTATTTTTTGAATTGAGTGAGGGATTTGAAGTGGGTTTTGTGTTCGAAGCATTGCTGCACCCCTTGGTTTTGTTTATGAATATTGTGAATGTATTTTTCGGTTAAAAAAGATAGAAAAAGGGTGTATATGTACTGTTGTGTGGGTGTCTTCATGTAATATGGGGTTTTTTAAATTAAATTTGTTTATTTTAGATGTCAAATATATTTTTTACAATGTTTTATAAAGTTCTAAAATGGTTTAGCAATAGGAATGAGAGCTGCGAGAAATGGTTGTAGGCTATTTTGTGTGAGTGTGTTGGGAAAAACGAATTTTGTTGATTAATGATCTATTATATGATATTTTAGTGGGATTTTATGTGAGTTATAATTTAATTTAATGGATTTATAAAAAAATTTAATGGATTTTGTATGTTTTAAAGAAATGTGAAAAATGTTTTGGGCTATTTTTAGTGTGAGTATGATTTCAAAATCCATTTGAATAAAAAAGTGTAATATGTGATTGTGTGACAAACATGTGGGATTTTTGGTGAAATTTTGATGTGGAAATGATATTTTAATGTGAAAACTATATTTCTTAACTTGGTGAACTTTTTTGAGACCGAGGGGAAACCCAAGTATCTAGGTGGGTGGACGGGAACTAGTTTTCTAATCAATCTGTGGGGATTTGCCTCCATTTCATGTAGTATGATTGACACTTGCAACAATAACCAAACAATAATGATGATGATTGGGGATCATTAGGTTTTGATATGTTTCCTACTAGTGGCTTGTGAATGAAAAAAGATATTTTGATGGTTACTATCACCGAGCTACAAGGTACCTGGGACCCATAACTAACTAGTACATAATGATTATTTCATATTTCTTGGGCTCATTAGTTAATTTGTGCTTACCATTGGAATATGGTATGGTTGGATGGAACATTAAGTAGTGTTGAAAGTATTTTTAAAATTGATGATTCTTAATGGTAGTCCACTTGAAAACTATTTTAATTTTTATGTTACAACTTTTAGAAATTGTAAATAACATTTCCTTTTATGAAAACTTGCAAGATTTTTTCAATTGAATGTTTATCTCAAGGAATCTCTTAGTGGTGTTATCATAATCGTAATTGTATCACCTCCTAATTACACCCAAGAATGTATGTAAACTTGGTTATTTTTGTTGTCGCGGGTTGGGTACAGTCTTTAGTGCTAGTAGTTTTGGTTTCTACAGGTCCTTGGTTATGAAGTCTTGTAACGATGGCTTGAGGGTGGTGCCCCCTTCCATGAGTGTTCTTGGAATATTTTATTTTGGTTTATTACCTTTTTAATTGTCTTGGTTAGTTCTTTTAAACTATTTTATTCAGATTTGAATTTTTTTAAAATATTTTTTGGTTTGAAAAATCGAGGTTTAATTTATTGGATTTATTTTGTTTTTTAAGTGTATAATCTCAAGTTAATTCTTCCCAATTCTCAATTTATGATACATGAGAATTTGTGAAAGCCCGTAGCAATTGAGAACACCATTCAGGATATGTCACAGGCTGAGTTAGGCACTTGTTTCAGTGGTCACTAGATTTGGTTCATGATATTATATTTAAATTTTTTTTATCATAACAGAAATTAGTTTATTAATAAAAATCGAATAGTTATATATCATTTAATTAAATAAATTACTAAAATTAAACATTTCAAAATTGTATAATAAGAAACCACCCAAATTATTTTTTATTGGAAAAAATGTTATTATTAAAAAAATTTATATATCATTATTCTAAATAAAAAAGTTAATTTTAAAATGAAATGCATTTATCCTTATAATTATATATTTTTTAAAATATTATGTTAATTTTCAATTTTTACTTATATCATGATGAAGAAAAAAACTCTATTTTATTGGTCAAAATTGTATTTTCCACTATTTAGATAGAAATTGTTATTTTTAGAAAAATACCACTAATTAATAAAAATTTAATATTGATGTTAATAATTCAAAAATTTATTTTATTTAATAATAAATAATTATAACAATAAAAATGTATATTTTAAAAAGAAATAAAAAATATACTTTTGAAATTCATTGAAAAAAAAATTTTAATCATTATGTGTTCATAATCATTTTCAATATCGATTAATAAATAATGAAATGTTATTATAATATTTAAAATATTTAAATATTAAAAATTATAACAATCCCATTTTAAAATAGATCAATTAAATTTATCAATATTAAATACATAATAATTAAAAATTGTTCTTCAGAAAAAAAATAATAACTTTTTACATTAAATCATATTAATTAATTACCCTATTAGTGATAGAGTTTTTTTATTACTACATTTTAGTTTTATAGAGGTTTTAGAAATATTATAATTAACTTAATAATTTTCATCTAATATGTCATGGAATTTTAAGATCATCTTCTTTTTCTGAATACATATAATGAACATAATATTTATTAAAATAAATTAATAATAAAATCTCAGGGTGTTACATTCACTTCGTGAAATATTTTTTAACAATATAATTTATATTTTCACCAATTAATAAGAATATATAATGGTATTTAAAATATAAACATGACTTGAGATATAATATTTATTTAGATATTCACCTCACTATACTTGGTATGATTAGGAACCTATTTATCCCAAATATTTTTCATTTGGATTTTCTAGGAACATACATTTCACAACATAATTTTCATGATCATGTTTCAAAAAAACATTATGTACACAATTTTTATGGTATTATATATTAAAATTGGACTAAATCATCATAAGAATTTAAAAACTCTATCCTTAAATTTATTCTTTTATTAAACCATCATTTAAACCTATGATTCAATCTATTAAACTATATTATAAATTGATTGACCTATAACTCCCCTATTTAACCTAAATTGTCTATGGTTGTATTAAAAATAAGTTCCCTAAGATAAATGTCTTTAAATCTCATATAGTGGTTATAATGAAGATTTAATTTACCAAATAAAATCACTTGGAAGTGTAAAAAAGGTTTGTAGGTAAGATACATTAGAATGAACTAGTTTAAGATTGAGTTAATAACTAACTAGTCTTTTTAGGTTCATTTCCCCAATGGGATCTATGGTGGAACCGACATCCACTTTTGGAATCTAGACAATGATTTCATTTCTAGGAAACTGCTCAATCTCTATATTGCCCAAATATCATAATGTTACCTTTTACATTGTATTATCAATAGGGTTTTCATTACAGTTTTATTATTATAGTACTATAATGTAACCAATCTAATACCCAAAATTAATTATACCATAATTTTATACAAATAGTTTTCGTATATATCTACACTCTTGAGTCGTTTATTAATAACACATAATTTAAAAATGGATTATATACTGTGTGATATTTATATAGATAAAAATATATATATATACATCAATAATTTAAACATGACATCAACCAATAAAGAAAAACCCCAAACTCAAAGGTTTAGTATCACTAGATATGATATACATAATATTATTATTTAAAAATACCTGTAAACAATTATTTATAATCTCACTATATAATAACTCCTTATAGATGTCTTATATTGTATAATCTTCTTCATAACTAAAAAAATTAATACATATCAGGTGAGCACAAATTCTAATTAATGGGAAAAAATCATCAACATTTAATAAAGGGTAATATCATAAATATATGTGAATAAATGATCTTATGAGAAATATTTAATTATAAAGATAATTGTATAAATTTCTTTCCATCTAGTGCATACCTAATCAATATAGAACATAAGGTAGGGATTAATTCATAAAAATGTTGTTAAACATTACATAATAGCTTATGAATTACTTCTCAAAACATATTAGTGACTCAGACATCTTCAATCATGGCCCAATAGTGAGTCATGTATATAAACCCATGAATTATACATTACTTCATGAGATATAAAACCATAATCAATTCATTTGAGGGATATATAATACACTACATGACGACATTCATACTATGTTGAACCATGTATAATATACATTGTCATGCATTTGTTTTAAATGATTATTCATTACATATCATAATAATACACACCTAAGAACTGTAGAATTTTAGTGTATATGGACACAAGATACATGATCAACATGTTTAAGAATAGTCTTCAACAACCCCAAAATGTTATGAAATTTTTTCTTATCCTATATAATTCCTTCTTTCGTGATATGTGAAAATGAAAACATAAGAATGGGTGATGTGATATACACATTAAGGGTAAATAAGGGAGAACATAATTAATAATCATTTTTAGAATAAGATAATTGTAATGGTTTTAGAATATAATCATAACCTATAAAAATAAAAATATCACGTTAAATACCATATATTATGATTAATGGTACAATTATTTTCATATAAAAAAATATATGATTCATAAGAGTTTCTAATCAAAAAAAAATTAACTGTGGTCCATGAGAGAATATAGAAAACATAATAAATAATAATTTGGTAAAAACACTAGAATATAAATTCATTTCCTATTAAATGTGTAACTACCAAGACCATTATAATATCATAGAGAGAGTCCCATAGAGGATTGAGTTCACTCTCTCTTCTCATAAATATAGTGGATATAATTACATTGTGTATCATGCTCACTGATTATCCCCATACACATTGTGGACAAGATCCCGTAGTGTATTCGGTTCACTCCCCATTCCATACAATTTATTCTTATAAGATAACATACATTTCCCAATTAATTGTAGGGCTATATAATTTCCATCCCACCCATCAAAAAATTAAAACCTGATATATTTATGGTAAAAAACATGAAAAAATTCATACTTCAACATCACATAATTATCATATGGAAAAATATACGTTTCATGAATACTTATAAGAACATTAAAACATTCATTATTAAAAATAAGGTTTATGGTATTATAATGTTATATTCAATGTGTAACATAAGTGACATCAAAGCGTATTAACATAAATGAAAAAATAACTTTATGAATATTTTAAAGATCACTATGAAAATTAAGAAGTATTATCAATTTTCTTTTCAGTATCATAAATTGTTTAAAAAAATTTAAAAACCATTTCAATATGTGGAACATAGTTTTTGTTCATAATGATTCTCTTAATGGTGAAAAAATGGGTTCACAGGAAAGTTAATAAAAAGGAAGTGTTTTTTAAAATGAAACATATTGAGAACATTAAAAAAATTAAAAAATTATTTAATAAAAGTATAAAATAGTATAAAATTGTATTAATGAATTAATTAATCGTATTACAAGTCACCCATATAATGGATATAAACATATATTAGGATTATTTCCTACTGAAAAAATGTGGTGGACTCAGTTTCCCTAACAAGCATCTCCTTAAGTAACCTGTTTATAAATTGAAATGAACTTGAGAGAGTAAAAATAAAACCAAAATAATATCCGTAGCAGAAAATAAGGCATTTGATTTTATAGATAAATTTCACATAATTTTTCACAAATCAAATTTTGTTCATAAAAATGTACATTTAAAAATAGGATTGGAATAAAACACTTACTTCAACATTATTAATAAAATATAATATACAAATAGGTAGAAAATAATATTGATTATTTAATATTTTTATATACAATACAAATATATTAAAATAATAAACATTTGTATCATATAAAAAACCAAATAAAATAATTTGTGAATATGAGACCTATCTTAATAAAGAAAAACTAAGAAGGGAAAACCCATACAAATTTCCTAAAAAATATAACAAAATTATGGGAAAGAGGGATTTAGGAAAATAATTGAATGTAAATATAAATAAATATTAATAGTAAGGAATATAATCAAATTTAGTAGTAATTTCAACATATGAAATATTTATACGTTCATTATATGATATTTGTTCTCAATGAATCCAAATTCAGATGGATACCCTTTCCATTTTCTACTAACATTTTAAAAATATCACTACTCCCCTACATAATTTGTATAAAAATAATAATTTATTATTTTATAACAGTATTAAATAATAATATATTTTTTATTAATTAAAAATAATAATTCCCTACAAGTTTATTAGATTGATAATGTTTATTTTCATCAGCTGGTGTATGTAATTCTCATTGTTTCACGCAGCATTTTTAATGGAAAAGTTAAAAGAATTAAATATTAAAAATTTCATCATTAAAATATTATAAATTATATTGAAATATATTTTTTAAAAAAAATATTATCCATATGTTCTATTTATAGAAAAAAGGTATTGGTTTATGACAATGACATACATGGTGAAGTTTGATTAGATTTATAATGATATTAACAAATTAAATTATAATGATCATTAATTTTTGTTTCATAATTTAATAAACATATTGAAGAAACATATATATAATTAATACCTTATATATCAATAAAATATATTTTATAAACATCCATGTAATTCAGTGATTAAAATAAAACTTTTCATTAAGGGAGGTGGTAGTCCAAATGTACACATGGATTCCATTTTTATTTTTACTAGAATGGAAAGGTGGTATAAATTTAGTAATCATCCCAAATATTAATAATGTTATAAATGTTTTGTTTATTCATTAAATATCCCCTTTTAGATTGGCATTTCTGGAGTTTTATTAAAACGAAACATTTTTCCCATAGAAGTGGTGGTACAAATGTAACAAAATCAATATTTGAATTTTTAAAACAAATTAGAGGGGAATATATAATAGGGTTTCAAATTATATATTGAAACTTCAGTAAAAAAGTTACAATAATTTTACTATTTTAATTTTTATACTAGGCTTTGAGGTAGATGATAAAGATATTTTGAAATAGAAGTAAAAAATGTGTGACTTAAGAAATTTTCCGACTCCATGGAATAATTCCTTTTAAAATTTCATTATGCCTTTGATCTGTGGTACTTTAGGAGACCAAAAAATCTAGTACCTAACTACTAATGTTGGGGTAGGATTTTTGTGGAATTTAAATATAAAATTTAATTTTTATAATGTATGCAAAATTGTTGGTGGATGTCTCCTTTTATAAGGGAGGAGAGTGACAATTTTTTAATTAGAGTTTCACTATTCAAGGAAAGTGGTTCTAAAGGTTGAAAAAAATGGATAGTTGAAGATTATTTGATGAGAAAACAATTTCCTTAAAAATAGTGAATGGTTGGATGATGTTTAGTTCATTTATTCATATAATTTTCTTTTACGTTAATTTACATTTAATATAGCAACTCAATAATTAACCATGGTGAAATGTTTTATAACTATTGAAAAAATTAATATTATTAGATAAATTTGATATTATTATAGAAAATATCAAACAATTTCATAAAACTAAATTTTTAAATTTGATAAAAATGAAATTTAAAATAGTAAAAAAATTAGAAAAATTGTTTTTTGAAAACATATTAGAAGCTATAAATTCTCAAATACAAATTTTTAAATTAATCAGAATATTTTTTATTTAGTATTATTAAAAAAATAAATCTTTTTCATGAATACTGGATTAAGATATTTTAATATCATGTTTATATGAAAATTATTTTGTAAAATCCATGGTATTTTTATGATTTTTATTATTCAATATTCAATTATAAATAAGGATCTTAAAAAATCCTTGAATTTTACACTAAGTTAATATTATTATAATGAATTAATTAATGGAGATTATTTTTAAAAATTTAAATTCTATTTTTTTCAATATATTATTTGAATAAAATATATAATATATAATAAAAAAATGTTATCAAAAAAAATTAAACAATAAAATAAGTACATCATATAATTACTTAATTAATTTTTTTAATTTTGTTTTATATAATTTTATTATAATATTATTCAATCTATATTGTAATAAATAATTATTCAATTATTTTAAGTGTTTTCTATATTAGGATCAATCAGGAACATAAAATTTAGTAAAATAATTTTTATAAAAATAATGTTGTTACATTCTACTACACATAGACAAATTTAAAAAATGAAATTATGTTATTATAATTGAATAAAATAAGGATTCTTCTTCATTATTATACTTTTAGCCTCCTATGTTACTTCATCAAATTTATTGATTCACCATAAAATGCTATCAAGTTGACTGGTCTAGTACCATACCACTTTATGTTATCAGTCACAAATCTCCAATAGTTATTCCACATAAAAAATCATGTTCAGGTACTAATTCTCAAACATTAGTATATGTGATGGATTTGATATATACATTCATTTTAGAAAAAATATAACACATCACAAACATATTAGAGGTTCAAATGAAGGTTCAAGTGATAATTTTCCATTCTGATATGATCAAGATTCTAATAGAGTACAATTCTTCTAGGTATCATATTCCACTTATTTCTAAATATCATAATTTTTTTCTATGGAGATATAAAAAAGAATATCTTATCGCCAATTTTATACTCTAGATCATGGTGAACATTGTTAGCATAACAATTCAATTAACTCAAAGCAGCCATGATGTACTACTAAATTGTACTCCCTAGAATTTCTTCTTCTATCTCGAGACTAAATATATTATGTTCTCCAACATCATCCCGACATTTCAATGTTCAACACATAATTCCATAGATGGATTTATACATATTTATCAGAATGATTAATTAAATGATAATATTGTATTAAAATTTTAATAGAGAATGTTGTTGAACCCAATAAATTTTTAAATACATAGATAAATAACTAATAATATCTTATAGGGTTTTAATTGCCTTTTTAGACTATCCCACTATTTTAATTTAAAATTAAATACTAATGCTCAACCCTGTATTTAATTCATAATTAATAATTATATTATAAATCAAGTGTAAATTGATATTCTAGTTAGATACAATTGATAAGGGACTACATATAAAATTACCACTTATTTAATGTATATATCGAAAAGTTGTTCAGGAGATAAATATTCTCTGATACCAAAAGAATGTGCATAATTTGGACAAAAATAAACTAAAACCAAATAGATTTATGGGATTTAGATGTATTTGAGATTCCAAAAATTAAATCCATGGTTATGGTTTCCTATTAACATACAGATATGGTAAATAAGTTTACAACCCCTAGAATTATAACTTTCACTATTAACATGCTAACATACCATATATCGAGATATGTACTCTATAATATCCAATATCATATTATCTCACCAAAAATTCTCTTTCGGATATCTATATATATTTTTATAACTAGGATGGATAGATTATAGTGAGTTATTGTCATCATCCAAAAGTTCCTTCTAATATTCTATTAATATAAGAAAATATATTCAGTTCTATATTATTTCCACACGATAATGTAAACATTTGATCTATATAATATTCCTTACCTTTTTTTAGTTCCACATCCTCCTTTTGTTATTCTTTATTCTTAAATTAGATGGATTGTTGAACATCCATTTGATAAATGATGGATTTCCCCCCTTGACAGAAGATTTCATGGTTAATTATCAATAATTAAATAAGTATTTAGACACATTAATTCCTAATCATATATATATACTAACTTCAACTTTTGGTATTAGAGCATCGTACACCAAGTTTTACATCCCAGGGGGTAATTTTTTAAGAAATCCTAATCATTAATCAACTCAATCCATATTCATTGGAACATATTCAACACTTTCTATGCGAATATATATTATATATTTAATGATTAGAATATATTTTAGAACATTCAACATAGATATAATTTCTCCATAAAATGTAATAATGAATTATAACTTCCACATTCAAATCATATGTTGGATAATTTTTCTCATTCATATTCAATTCACATGAACCAAACATGATTGCAATGTCCCTGTACTTGAGAACACCTCTCAGACCATTTTTGAGGAACCACTATATATCCCAAACCCATATCCACTATAGAGTTGTTTGATGATAGGATATTTTAACAACCATTCTTCTAGATCCTTATATATTATTCACAACCATCCAAACAATGGAACTTTTCCACATTCTATATAAAGACATGGAATTTCCATGTAAATGTTTGTAATTATATGGTAATTTTATGAGTTTGCGAAAATTGACAGTTTATGATTCGGAGGCACGATGTTCCTGGAATGAATTTCTGATATTTTTTTAAGTAACTTCAGTAAACATGCGAGCGGGTTTTTCTAAATTTTTTACCAGTGCTCGGAATTGTAATCTGATGGAACTGTTGAACTCGCAGCGCTGATATTTTTATAAGGATACTTTCACATTGACCGTAGTTGGTCGAGGGTGAATTTTAGTTTTTGTGTTTTGAAATAAAAATTAAATAAATAACAACCTTTTATTTTATTTTTAACCTCCAAATTGAATGCTTGCAGGTGGGGACCACAAGATCTTTAATCCTCCCAATTTTTATTCAATGGTGGGGACCACCTGAACCCTTAATTAATGTGGGAAACGACCCTTATAATTCTTCAATTAATTGTGCCAACTCTAAAATTAAATAATATTTCTATTTAATTTAGCCATTTGCTTATTTTTCCAACATATATTAATTGTAAAAAATTATTTTAATTTACGTTTTCATTTCACTTATTGGGTTTTGGGGGAATCGTTGGAAAAGGGTGTTCAAGGAGGATCCTATTGAGGAAGAAAAGTTCTCAATAAGGAGGAACCTAAGAATGGAGGATTGTCAAACAAGCAGCATCATTGGAGGAGTCTTGCTTTAGGATTGACAAACACTAATCTGTGTTCAACTGTGGATGATCTCTAATCGAACCTTCGAGGTTGGGGTGTGATTTTGATTTACCTTCATTAATTTTATTTTATGTTGAACCTCTCCAGATGATCCACTTGCTACCACTATAATGCGATGGGTGAGGGCTAAATGAACATGGCACAACCTCTCCACATCATTGGTGGTTTTGATGCGATATTCAAGATGGAGGAGGATGATGGCTGGTGCCAGCGATTGGAACCGGTGGGACTCGAGAGTGGCAGTCGGCACCACGGTCGGCCGTGAAGAAGGCGGTGGTGCAACCACACCACCAGAGAAGGGCCACGGCCTGTTTTCCAGGGTGTTCGGTGACGGCACTCGTCCGCACCACCCAGTGGAGATGAGCCACAGCGTTCGGTCATGATTATGAGGGGAGGGTGGCCGGCTCGCTGCTGGCCGCCTGGGAGGGGGAAGCATGCGACTGTGCCGCGCGGAAGAAGATGGTTGGTCAACTGGCCAACCACGTGCCGATCGGGCCACCACCATAGGCCACCACTGGGGGCTTCCACCCAACGGGATGCACTGGCAGGCCGATCGGGGCGGGGTCGGTCCTATTGGGTCGGACCTAACCCAGGCCAAATTCGAACCCTTTTCGCTCTTTCGACCATATCTTGACCTATGGGCGTCTGTTTGACGAACCGTCTACGGCGCTAGAAACCTTGGATCAGGATAGTCCATTAAGAATTACCTAACTAAGTTTTGGATAATTTTTATGTATATATTGGTTTTATTAAACACGAATCAAACTAGGCCCTCGGGACTAAAAGTCCAATAACTTAAAGACCAGACGTCTGATTGATGGACCGTCTGTTTCGTTGAGACACATTTTACGTGGCAGTACTTTGGGAAACATATTACTAGGAAATCATGTAAGTTGTAGTATTAAACTGTTTCTTGAGGAGTAGACCCTCCCATAATCATGTGTGCTTAGTGCAAGAATCCTGAAGCTGGATGTAACATGAGAAAAAGATCCTATGTGGGTCTATGTTTTAGGATCCTATGTCGGTCTGTACATTGGGATCCTATATGGTTTTGTACTTTGGGATCCTACGTGGGTCTATGTTCGAGAGTCTCACATGGATCCGCTATAGTAATCTGCATGGGACTACTCTAGGATCCTACATGGGTTTGTTGTACAAGGACCCTACATGGGTCTAATGATTTAGGATCCTTCATGGGTCTGCCTATTAATAGAGTAAGATGATTCCGTAGCTATATCTAAACATATTTACTACCATACCTAAGTTTTACCAGGAGTGAGATGAGTCTTTAGCTTTGGGGTAATCTTCTGTGTTGTGTTCCCTTATGGTACTAACCTTCATGGTGATTCCGTTGTGGTATTCTTCTGTGTCTCATACCTTTGTTGTACTTATCTTCATGGTGATACCATTATGGTATTCTTCTGTGTGGCCTACCTTTGTAATACATACCTTCATGGTGATACCTTTGTGGTATTATTCTTTGTGTCTTTACCATTGTAATAAATACCTTTTTGGTCTTACTTTCGTGGTGTTCTTTCCATCATGCGACAGTTGAGCTTTGGGATTCTGAGTTGGGCCTTGTGTTTCCTCACGATTGAAATGGGTTTACTTGATCACTTAGGTATATGTATGGGAATATACCTAAGTAGGGTTGACTATTGTTTCCATTATTTTTTGATTTATCCTTTTATGATTTTGTGAGACCTTAGAGGGTCTTGGCATCCCTACTGAGTATCATTATACTCACCCCTGTAAGATCTATGCTCGCACCTTGTTGTGTTTGGTGTAGACGACAGACAACGCTAACCGAGAATGAGAGTACCAGGACTGTAGGTAGCTCATAGGTTTACATTAGATGAGAAATACCACATAGATGAGTTATAATGTTATTCCTACCCTTCATGTATAATCCTTGGTGGGTGTTCACATGAGCTGTTCCAATTTACTTGTACTTTACAGTTTTCTATTACTTTCTAGTTGGGCTTGTATTTTGGCCCCTATCACTTACTATACAAACCCTTTTTACTATTCTGTTTACTCATGTTCATATCTTGTTGTGTTCATGGTTGAGTGAGATTACAGGTTATAAAGGCAATGCCTTCCTAGTTTTAGAGAATACGCCTTTGGTGGTAGTCTACAGCCCCTAGCCTATGGAAGGCGGGCTTGGGGTAGTCACGGAATGGGCCCTGGGGGACAGGTCATGAGAAATTGGTATCAGAGGAGTAGGTCCTACCATAGAACATTATACAATGATATTTTAACGAGAATAGTGTTATGTGTAGTGAGTGTGGTTATCAGTTCAGGGAATCCAGTGTTCATATGGCTACTGATATATCAATACAAAAGGACCCTGACTTCTTATTTCTATCTCAGTGCATGGAAAAAAATATTGCTTGTGTGTTTTGAATAGTTTTCATTGTGATTTTTTTGAGTCTGCTCACTAGGTATGACTTATTGACCATGGGGCACCTGTTTCTATTCAGGAAGACTCCATATAGACAGCCAGCTAGGGTTTCAGGTATATTACATGATGATGGGACACCGAGTGAAGAGGCCTCAGTGTAGGGTCATCTTCCAGTAAATGTAACAACAGAGGCACCAATGGTACCATTACTCATTGGGCCACTGATGCCGCCACCCCCAACAATAGAGACTGCATGCCACATAAGCATGTTTCACATGTTCCATTGATAGAGGCCACCCAGGTTCAGGGGTGAGATGGTCCCACAGATGGATGAGGATTGGTTGGAGGTCGTGGTGAGAGTCTTCTGATTGGTAGGGACACTAGCTGATCTGATGGCGATCCATGCCGCCAGGCTTCTACAGGATGTAGCAGGTAGATGGTGGAGCTTGATGCTCCAGGTTCATGACATAGTGTCACTTCTCTAGGTAGACATTGAGAGCTTGTTTATGGCAGAGTTCGTTCCAGTAATCCTTCACGCAGTTCGCATTCATATTCTTCTTCATCTGTAGCAGGACAACATGACTCCGGCTTAGTACTCAGCGAGGTTCACCGACCTCTCACACTACTCAACTGATATTTTACGGGACCCATTCATCAATGCCCGGACCATCGACCAAGAACTCAGGTGGGAGATTAGGGCTCCTATGATATATCCTAACATCCCAACGTAGGAAGGGGTGTTTGAGCGAGCCCTCTTAGTGGAGAGTTTTCTTGCTGAGCAATCACTAGTGGCGAGACCCACCATCGTGCATCACATAGCGGAGTATTCTGTAGCTGGCAGTAGACAGGTGTAACAGATGTCAAAGAGGACCATACATACAGAATTACTACCATAAGATTCAGGGTCGGTTGTGTGGGGCACTGGAAACAAAGCCAGTCATGCGAGGAGTAGGCAGTGGTACACATGTGGCGGGTAGGGTCACATGGCACATGACTGTCTGACCAGCCATATGAATGATCAGTTGATGGTTGAAGGACAGCCTAGGCAGAGACATATGTTCGATCGAGGAGATCCACAGGGAGCAGGAGAATGTGGTTGAGGAGCTAGTCGTTCTGATGGTGGTGGGTGACGATTCGAGATGTTACCACCACTAAAAGGTGGTCCACCCCAACCACAGGGAGCAAGAGGAAAGGGGTGAGCTCATCTTAAGGAAGCTGAGGCCTATGACAATGGAATTCCAGATATGATATGAGGTAAAATTGGTGTCTACTCCACCTTAGCTGATGTACTTATAAACACAGGTTCCAGTCATTATTTTATTTTTATGACCCTTTTTTGGAGCTCGTATATTCTGACAAAGTCGTTGTTTTGATCCTTATGTCTAGAGACTCTTATGGGAGAGGATTCAACAATTACACACTGATTTCAGTAGTGTGAGATTACTCTGGGAGGTGAGAGATTTGGCTGGGATCTCTTAGTTGTAGCATTGAGGCCTCACGATGTCATCTTGGGAATGTACTGGTTATCTACAGTCCATGCTCAGATTTAATATAATAGGTGCAAAGTGCGGTGTGTCCGCACTGATGAGAGAATTTTTACCTTCACCAGTGAGCATGGAGCCTTTGTAGGACATGATATACTTACTCACAAGATATTACATCCAATCACTCATTAATTGGCTATTGTTACCCTCGGAGCGGTTGATGTGGAGATTTCGAGATATCCTATTGTGGTGGACCAATACAGGGATGTCTTCCCTAATGATGTTCCGGGTCTACCTCCTCATAGAAAGGTGGACTATTACATTGAATTTTACACTGTAACAGCATTGATATCTACATCAGCCTATCAGATGGCTCCCATATAGCTTCATGAACTGTGGGTACAGTTGGAGGACATAAAGGGAAAGTGATTCATCGATCCTAGTGTTTCTCCTTGGGCATCATGGATTTTGTTTTCCAAGAAGGTGAATTGGATCTTGATACTTTGTGTTGACTATCGACGCCAAAACCAGATGATCGTGATGAACATGTACCCACTCCCAATTATTTATGACCATTTGGATTAGCTGAAGGGAGCATGGTGGTTCTCGAAGATATAACTCAGATCAGAATATCACCAACTCAGAGTACGAGATGAGGATGTGAAGAAGATGGCTATCAGATGTCGGTATGGCCACTACAAGTTCTCAATTATTCCACATCGCAGTACCAACGCTTTAGTATATTTCATGGCACTCATAAATAGGATCCTTCAGCGACACCTTTATCGTTTTGTAGTAGTCTTCATCGAAAACATTAGGATCTAATAGGCTACTAAGGAGGAGCATTCCTATCAATTACAGGTATTTCTGGACACACTCTTAGAGAACCTGCTTTCTGGTAAGATCTCAAAGTGCTAGTTTTGGATATGAGAGGTTCACTTTATGGGACATAACATCTCCAAAGCTAGAGTAGCGATGGAACCAGCGATGTTTGAGTCCATACATGCATGGGAGACACCTAGGAGTGTGATTGAGGTACAGAGTTTCTTGTTTTTGGCCAGATACAACCTGACGTTTTTGATAGATTTCACCGGAGTTCCATCACCTTTATCAGCATTGACGATGAATAGGCAACCCTTTGTGTGGTCAGAGATATGTCAGCGGAGTTTTTAGGAGCTGAGGTAGATGCTGAATAGTGCCCCCATCTTGAGGCTTTTGGATTAGGGTGTCGGGTATATATTCTACTACGACACATCAGGGACCGGGATTAGATGTGTCATGATATAGGATCGAGTCGTTATCACATGTGGTTCTCTATAGCTGAGGAAACATTAGAATAACTACGCTAATGATGACATGGATTTAGCGGTTCTGGTCTTCGCCCTAAAGATTTGGTGACATTACTTTATGAGAAATCATTTTAACAGTCTACTCTGATCACAAGAGTCTCAGGTATATCTTCTCTTAGAAGGAATTGAACCTGAGGTAGTGAAATTGGCTTGAGTTCCTCTTGGACTAAGACTTCAAGATAGTCTATACTTATTGGAAGGAAAACACTGTGGAAGATGCACTCAGCTGAAGATCTGGTATAAAGCTGCTATGTGAGGTGACAGAGCAGCTAGCCGCTTTGAAGATATACTTTTTGGATCTAGATGAAGCAACTTATCTTTAGTCTCTTAAACTCAATCTCCCACTTCTTCAGTGAGTCAGGGAGGTATAGCGTGGGGACAATGACTATGAGGCTCGACGTGCTCAGATATGAACCTAACATGCTCATGATGTATTTTTTGAAGGTGGGGAGCACATCATCCACTTCATAGGATGTACCATGTTACCATTGTCGCTTCGGGAGGAAGGGTTGAGGGAGTTCCACACACCCCCTCTACCAGTTCATCGAGGAGTGGCGAAGATGTACTAGGATCTCCAACAACAGCATTGGTGGCCGAGAATGAAGAAATCAGTAGCAGAGTTTTTCTCTTGGTGCCTCACTTTGTCAGCATGTGATGGTGGATAATCAGGTACCATCAGGCTTAGTTCAACATTTAGAGTTTCCAAAGTGGAAGTGGGATGGGATATCCATGGAATTTGTGATGAGAATTCCTCTTACATCTAGGGCTCATGATTCTATCCAGGTGATCATCGACCAACTCACCATGTCGTCCCACATCCTACTGATCTGAGTATAGGGTTCAATAGAGAGCTTGGGACACCTCTATGTGCAAGAGATTATGCGGCTACATAGAGTACCCTTGATGATTGTCTCTGATTGTGATGCACATTTCACTTCCAGTCTATGGAAGGGGTTGAAGGAGGCTTTCAGGACGCAACTTCATTTGAGCACTGCCTTCCATCCTCAGATGCATGGACAGACTGAGTGGACTATTCAGAACCTAAAAGACATGTTCTGTGCTTATTTCTTCTTCTTTGGTCGCAGCAAGGAGGATCACTTGCCCTTAGTGGAGTTTGTATACAACCATGGCTATCACTCCACCATTGGGATGACACCTTTCGAGGCATTGTCTGGCCGACCATACAGATCACCGTTGTGCTAGACAGAGCTAGGGGTGTTAGAACTCATGGGACTAGAGATGGTATGATCTAACATGGAGAAGGTGCAGATCATCCTGGAGTAGATTAAGACTGCACAAGGTAGGTATAAGTCTTATGCTGACAGGAGACAAAGACCTCTAGATTTCGAGGATGGTGAACACGTCTTCCTACCGGTCTCACCCTGATGAGGTTTTCATAGATTTTGCTAGGGAGGAATGTTATCTCCATGGTTCATCATACTCTTTCAGTTCCTTATCAGAGTTGGCCATGTGGCTTACCACTTATTTCTTCCACCTGAGTTCCATCGAGTGCATGGAGGTTTCAATGTATCCAAGTTGAGGATATACGTGAATGATCCATCTCACGTCATCGACCAAAGTGATCTGGACATCGATGAAGGGGTGAAGTTTATAGAGGTTCCAGTGGAGATAGAGGATAGACAATATAGGTTAATTTGTGGTTGTTCGATACCTTTGGTGTGAGTAATTTGGCAGCTCGAGAACCTCCAGGGTAGAACATGGGAGCGGAATGCTCAGATTCGTGCTCAGTACCCCCACTTATTTTCTTAGTTTTTTTGATGTGGTTTTCAGGGATGCAAATCCCGAAGGTGGGGAGAATGTAAAGACCCCTAATTTCTATTTATATTATTTTTATTATATGGGAATTTTACGAGTCCAAAAAAATTGACAACCTGTGATTCCAAGGCCTAGTGTGCCTGGAATTAATTTATGAACTTTTTTTAAGTACGTTCAGTAAACTTGTGTGTTGGTTTTTATATCTTTTTAACTGGTTCTTGGAATTGAATTGTGAGGGCATCATTTAACTCGTAGCGTCGGTATTCACTTATGGAGACTTTCAACTTGACTTTAGTTGGTCGAGGGTGAAATTAATTTATCGTGCTTTTAATGGAAATAAAAATAAAATAAATAACAACCTTTTATTTTATTTTTAACCTGAAAATTGATTGCTTGGAGGTGGGGACCACAAGATCTGTAATCCTTCCAATATAATTTCAATGCTGGGAACCACCCAAAACCTTCATTAATGTGGTAGAATACCCTTAGAGTTCTCCAATTAATTGTAAAAACTCATGAATTAATTAATAGTTCTATTTAATTATTGAGCCAATTTAAATAAATTATATAAACCTATTTTAGTTTATATTGGAATTTCACCTCTTGGTTTTTGGGGGAGTTATTGGAAAAGGGTTTTCTTAGAGGATCCTCTTGAGGAAGAATAGTTCTCACTATGGAGGAACCAAAGAATGGAGGATCATCAAATAAGAAGCGTCATTGGAGGAGGCTTTCTTCGGGATAGAAAAAATGCCAATCCATCTTCAACGGCGGATGATCTCCAATAGAACCATTGAGGTAGGGGTGTTATTTTGATTTACCATTGTTAATTTTATTTTATATCAATCCTCTCCCCATGATCCACTTGCTACCGCTCTAACGCAGAGGGTGAGACCCAAATGAACATGGACCGACCTCTCCAAAACCATTGTGGTTCTAATACGATATTTGTGATAGAGGAGGACGACAACTGGTGTAGGGGATTGGCACGGATGGGACTCAAGAGTGGCAGCCGACACCATGGCCAACTGAAAATATGGCGGCAGCGGAACCATGTTGTCAGAGAAGGGTCATGACCCGTCGGCTGGGGTGGAGCAAGGAAGGCAGCTGGCCTTGCGAAGGGGCGGCGGTGCACGTCCGTGCCGCCCAGCGGAGAAGAGTAGCGACCTTGTACCATAACAGAGAGGGTAGGGAAGAATGATCTCTACCAGTCGCTCGTGATGGCCCGACATGCGACAGCGCCGAGCGGAAGTGGAGGGCTGGAAGACCAGGCTTCCGCCATGGGCCGCCCCCGTAGGCCACAGCACCACTGACCGCCGCACTGCGGGTCGCCCAACGGGCCGTGCCGGTCGGATGGGCTATTTCGACAGGCTGAGTTGACCCAAACCGGGTCAGGTCTGGGTAGGTCGGGTCGAACAGGTCAGACTAGACCCGGGCCCACGTTGACCCTCTTTTGCTCTTTCAACAATATCTTGAGCTATAGGAGTCTGTTTGACGAGTCTTATAATGCTCCAGAAACCTTGGATCAATATAGTTCTTTTGGTATTCCCCTACTATGTTTTGGATAATGTTTGGGTATTTCCTAGTTGGATCGAACGCGAATCCAACCGGGCCCTCGGGACTAAAAGTCCAATAACCTACAGATCGAGAGTCTGATTGATGCACTGTATGTTGCGTTGAGGCCCCTTTTATGCGATGGTACTTTGGGGTACTTATTCATGGGACATCATGGCAGTTGGAGTATAGACCTATGGCTTGAGGAGCGGACCATCCCGGGATCAAGAGAGCTTAGTATGGGAACTCTGTAGCTGGCTGAAACATCTAAAAAGAATCATATGTGGGTCTGTGCTTTAGGATCCAATGTGGGTTTGTACTTTGGGATCGTTTGTGGGATTGTGATTTGGGATCCTATGTGGGGTTGTGTTCGAGATTCTCACATGGATCCGCCCTAGGAATCCACATGGGTCTAATCTAGGATCCTCTATGGGTCTGCTGTACTAGAATCCTACATGGGTCTGATGATTTAGGATCCTTCATGGGTCTACCTATTAATAGAGCAAGATTATTCAGTAACTACATCAAATCATCTTTACCAACATATCTTTGTTATACCTAGTGTGGGTAGAGTCTTTACCTTTGTGGTAGTCTTCTGTGTGGAGTACCTTTGTGGCACATACCTTCGAGGTGTTACCTTTATGGTATTTTTCTATGTTGTGTACCTTTGTAGTACTTACCTTCGTGGTGATAACTTTGTGGTATTGTTTTGTGTGGAGTACCTTTTTGGTACTTACCTTCGTGGTGATACCTTTGTGGTATTCTTTTGTGTGGTGTTCCCTTTGTCGTACTTAGCTTTGTGATGTTACCTTCTTGGTGTTCTTTTCTTCGTGGGATAGTTGAGCTTTGGGATTCTAAGTTGGGCCTTGTGTTTCCTTATGATTGATATGGGTTAGCTTGATCACTTAGGTATATGTATGGGCATATACGTAAGTAGGGTTGAATATTGTTTCCATGATTTTTGATTTTTCCTTTTTTGATTTTGTGAGGCCTTCTAGGGTCATGGGGTCCCTACTGAGTATCGTTATACTCACCCCACACAGGCTATGCCCACACCTTGTTGGGTTTGGTGCACATGACAGACTACACTAACTAAGGATGAGAGTACTGGGACTGGAGGTAGCTCGTAGGGGGACATTAGATGAGGAATACCACAGAGAAGAGTTCGAGATCTATTCCTACCCTATAGGTAGGTTCTTTGGTAGGTGCCTGCATGAGGTGTTCTAGTTTACTTGTACTTTCCAGTTTTCTTGTACTTTCTAGTTGGGCTTGTATTCTATCCCCTTTCACTTACTGTATACACCCTTTTTACTATTCAGTTTAATTGTGTTTGTATCTTGTTGTGTGCTTGGTTGCGTGATTTTACAGGTTATAAAGGCAATTCCATCCCATTTTTAAGGAATACTCCTTTGGTGCTAGTCGCCTCCCCCTGGCTTATGGAAGGTGGGCCTACAGTAGTCATGACATGGGCCCTAGGGGATATGTCATAACATTCCATTTCAATATTGTTATTAAATTAGATATCCATTAAAAATAACTAAAAATGAATCATTAGTATCACATAAATCCAAGGAAATATTGGATCTCAGTAACTATAGTTAGTCCTGTAAACTATTCAATTACTTATTCCTTAGAATGAACCATATATATACCCTCACGGTTGGTTACATGACCCAATAATGTGTATTTTTATTGAAAGAATTCACATTTACTACTTTTGGAATACAATTACTCCATCCCCAAGGTTATTAACACAATTATCATATAAAATTCACTTTTTTTCCTTTCACATTAAATATTAGATAATATATTCTATAAAGACCATAAAAAACTAGTTATAGTAATATCTTAAGACTATATTCTATATATCCATAATACCAGCTCGTGAATTGGTAAGTCCAAATGAAATCATTATAACTCCGTAGTTTTTATACGTCATATGGAATGCTATCGTGGGAATATTTCCCCTTTTTTAATTTAATTTTTGTTATCAAGATTGAATTTAGATTTTTGAAAACCATAAAGTGCCAAAAATTTGATCATGCAAGTTATAACTAAGTGGTTTATGATTTGTCTTCTTAATAGTAATCTTATTACATTCCCAATTATTAATTCAATAAGGCATTGACCCATTATTATTTTTATTAAAAATAATATGTTTTTCGGTAGTTATTATCTTGGTTATGTGAAACCATTATAAACATTCTCTTAAAGATACCTCTTTAATTCCTATAAGTCAATCATGGCAATTTTATATGGGGCCTTTAGAATAAGGGTTTCACATGGTTTATTTGTACTGAAATAACAACATCATGATTTAGTAAAATATTAATACATTCTTTTTGAAATAAATTTTAATTTTATAAAAAAATAAGTATATATTCAATGTCATGTGTTTACTCCAACCATGTACAATAGATACCCCTCATGAGTACATATTAAGACTAATATAATGGAGGTATTTTCCATTAAATCTTCATAATCTTCCACATACTTATAAGAAATAATATATTGAATTTGGATATCAAATATAACTTGCCTTCTATAAAAATTGACGAGGGATCAATATAGAGAGATCTAACCCATGAAAAAAAATCACATAAATTATGGTTATAGGGAGAAGAATTGTATTTGTAGGAATGAAATTTCCACAATCATCAATTGGAGTTAACTTATATATTTTTAAGAATAACATCATACCTTATAGGTTTTCAATGATAGTTTAATATCTAATCATGAGGTGGTGATAAGACACCATTAGAGAAGATTCTATATATGAAAGAGTGTGTAGAAAAATATATATTACATTTTATATTAATATATATATATAAGAATTCCTTTATCTATTTGATTCAATTTCTCATCAATTTCTTATGAAAAAATGGTTAGTTTGAGCATAATCACCATTAATGAAATTTATAAATCATGTGATAATGAAAATTATTCATTTCAATTCCTAAATTACGACTCTTTTTTATCAACCCTTGATATCCTTTTTTCAATATAAAATCTATTCGAATCCCTCATAATGGTTCATAATGATAATAGGAATTAAAAATTTTATATCCCCTTAGACAGTTAAACATGGTGTAGAGTGATGCATCTTTATCAAATAATAGGTAAAGACTGAGTTAATAAAAAATATTCATTTTTAGTGTTATTATCCCTAGGATAATAAGTTTTAAATTTTACATATACATGTTTCTTTATAGTCTTGGATTTCATTACTCAAAAACTGGAAAATATCTTTTTCTATAATTCATTAGCATATTATCATATAAATAGATATATCCCAAGGTTTCTAACAAAGTATTTATTATCCCAATTCTAAAGAATTGATAAACCAATCACTAAAAAATTAAACCCTTATATGATTCTAACTAATATGATATTATAATAACATATATATGAGTATAAAGTCAATATTTAGAATTATTTATTATTTTTGTAATAATAAATACCCTGTAATATAAAAGATTACTAGATAGTTATACTTGATACATTATCAGCTTATTTATGAACAATATTCATTGTATCCAAAATGTTCTTCTCATGTAGCACCATTTTTTGTCATATACAAATCAATACCTCCGAATATAAGAAGTAGAAATAGAAACAATATAATGGGTGAGATTAAATGCTATTTAATGATAAACATGGGATATATTGATCAGGAATCATAAGACATCATAGAATTAGTATGTGGGTATGATAAAATAATTATAACTTATGGAAATATTTCTAATATTTCATAAACTATATATCATGAGTGATCGCATAATTATTTTTAATAAAAAAAATAAACATTCAAATGTTTATAGTATCAATAATAATCAATCATGATCAATGAGATTATTTAATAATCTCATAACATAAGTTTATAAAGTCATTTCATTACTCAAGGAAAGATTCCAAGACAATTATAACATAATATATAGAGAACCTTAGTGGATGGGTTCTCACCATATTCTCATAAAAATTATTGCTCAATTCCCATAGTGTATTGGGTTCACTCTATATTCCTATAATCATAGTTGATAAATTTTCATAATTATTTCTGTTCTCTCCACATTACCATTAAAACATTATCATGAGATATCATAATTTATACAATTCATTAGATTGATATATAGTTATGATCCCACCCATCACATTATGAAAACCATACATATAAGTGACATGAGAATATAGATACATTCATATTTCAATATCAATTAACAAAACACATGTAAAGTGTAACATATCATTATCTTCCTTAAAGTAATTTTTGAATCATTTTTTGATCACCCATTTTTTGGGTCATATCTTGTGGTTTTTAAGTTATATTTGAAAAATCTATTACACATTTTTGGTTTTGAATATTTGGAACACTATTTTCCCAATATATTCACCCCCTAGTGTAATATTTTCAACCAAATTAGTAGGGTATGTTTAGTTGCAACATGGTTTGATATAAAATGTTCCCCTATACAAAATTGCATTCCCCAAATGATGGGGGAACATGGTTTATGTGAAAAGTTTTTTTATTAGTGTTTCCCCTCTAAAAAACTAATCACGAGGAAAATAAATTATCTAATAGTATTTTATAAAATTTAAACCCCCCCTTTTATCCCCTAATCTCTTCCATTTAACCCTAATTCAACTCTATGGTCCTTAAAGACCCTCATGAGGGGAAATTGAATCCTCCAATCTATTCTATTTTAAAATGTAACTGTTGATGATCTCATTCATTCTCCACACAATAACTATATACAATATCATTTGTCTCTACAGAACTTATTCTTCTCACCAATTTAGAAGGTGATAAATCATCGTGCTATTGAAGTATCTATTTTTTATTATGGGTTATGATATAATGTTTTTATTCTATGATTTCTTATACCTTGCTTCTTCATTGGAGGATCCTATTTAGTGTATTTTGTTTATTGGATCTTGGGATTAATGTTCAGTTGTTCCATAATGATTTACCCTATAATTGAAACCCTAATTTTCCTGATTTATTTTAAATGTGTTTTTAAATGATTTAAAAATGTATATACAAGATAACATCAGTTTGATTTTTAAAAGGTTGTAAAATTGTGAAAACCAAAAATTTCAATTGAATATAAATTATAGTGTAGACTTTAGAAAATTGATTTCATTATTTTAAAATTGATTTAATGAAATGGTTTAATATTGAACCTTGAGTTAGATGGATTAAATAGAAATATTATACTGATATGAAATGAATTTATGGAATACATTTTTTAAATGAATTGATGTTGAAACATAAATTTTACAAATCAAACATTGATTGATGAATTGATTTTAAATTATTTATTTTCCTAATTATTGATTGATTGAACTGCATATGAGCCTAGGTAATTAGTTGTTAATTGGGACAAGTAAAATAGAACTCTAACTCCTTAGAAATGGTTTAGCGATGAAAAAACTAACAAAACCAAGATTGGAATGATATCCAATATGGGGGCCTCCAAATTTGGTCTTTATTTGAGTGTTCACACCTATGTTTAGATTTTATGAGGATTGAAATGTGTGAGGAATATTTTTTTAGAAACTAACATACTATAAGGAAAAATACATTATTTTATGATATGTTTGGATTTTATAATTACATACCATTGATTCTAAACTATTTAATTAAAGAAAAAAAATTATACAAATTATCTTATATAAAATATCAATTTATTCTTGTATTGATATAACTTCCACCTTTTGATTTGAAATCCTTTTTTGTTGAAAATATGTAAATTCATCACCATTCATTATTTTAAATATGACTCTTATAATTTACTAGATAAATAGGGAGGTATAAATAATATTAATAAGTTTATGAATTAAATATATAAATTACCTACATAATATAAATATATTTATAAACACATACTAAATAAGCAATCATTTTTTGGAAATGTAATTATATTCATTAAAAATATTTTTTCTTTATAAATTATTTTTATTTATTATTATAAGAAAATATTATAATTAATTTATAATGATTTTATATAATTTATTTTATAAAATTAACCTAATTTTTGAATTATGATATCAAAAATAACTTATGGTTAGTTTTTTTCTAAATATATTGATTTTACATTTTCTTGTGAAAATTCTATTTTTTGGTGAAATTATCATTACTTTTTAATAAATTAATTTTTTTAAATTTCGTAATTGTGTTTTAAATTAACATAATTATTTTTACTAATACTGTATCAACGTTATTTATTTAGATCATCTTTATACTATATTTTAATATAATTTTATTTTTTGGGCATACAATAAGATTTTTATAAAAAGCACTATTTTAAAGTGCATATTATATCTCTATTTTAGTTAATTAAAAAATTAAAGAGTGAGGAAAATTTTAAATTAAATATATATATTATATATCAAATAAATGTAATTAATATTTATACAATTATTATTATTATTAATATTATATATAGAGGTAATATAAAATAACTTTTTTCTAAATGAAAATACACTTCTCAAAAAACAAAATTTTGTAACACATCTGTTGGTTTGGATTTAAATTTAATTTTCTGAGTGATTCAATATTTATTTAAAAACATTATACCCATTGTATAAATAATCATTTAAAAAATTTATTCTGGTGAAATTTTTATAATTTTCTACAAAATAATTTTTTTATAAATAGTTAAAAATATTGAATTGTAAATAAAAACGACCTTTTCTTTTAATTTATTTATAAAGTTAAATTGTAGTTTAAATGGGTATTAGTGTTAAATTAGTTAAATTATACATCTAGAAATCCATTTTTCTTTAATTTAATCACTTTTTTATTAAATTTTGATACAAAAAACATTGTAAACTTTTGATCATTTTCTCTTTAAAAGATATCTTCTTCACTGCATCTATGGGATTAATTTAAAATTTATTTTTTAAAAATATTTTTATTTTAATTTAAAAAATGTATTACTTATTTTTATTCTGTTTAATATAGAAATTAAAATATGGTTAATTTAAATTTTTACCAAACTTAATACTGAATAAAATAAAAAAATTACTATAGTTAAATTAAAAATATGTTCATCAAGGGTTAAACTAAAATGTTAATTATTAAAATTACCAAAAAACCTTTCCATCACCCATTTTATAGATATATATCATCATTATATATGTTATGATCCAAAATAGATCATTTTAGGGAATTTGTTTCATGATAAAAACTTGGGTATGATAGAATGTTTTCAAAAAATTACAAATATACCACTCCCTTTACTTGTATAAGGTGACCCCTCTACTCTCTTCTTCACACCTTCACACAAATTATTTTGAAAATATGTAACAAAATTGAATATAAAATTTTATCATAACTAAGGAAGGGGTTTTGGTGGAAACCTGACAGGGAAACCTGAATGAGAGGTAACGTTCATCAACGAGTGTGTTTGTATTATTACTTCCACTACCTCCAAAAATTATTATTATACCATGAAGATATAATAACATTAATATATTACATATATGGAGATGTGTTTTTGTTATTTAAATAACCATAATCCATCTTAACTTCTATAAAATGGTTTAAAAAATCTTTGTTCACGTGTACGGTGGTCTACCGCTAGCGAACCGACGTCATTCATTTTTTCAATAAAATTTCTCACATTTTTGTATGATGATGGTAATAAAGTATATATATATATGATATTTATAAATTTTTATACAACTATATTAACTATACCATAAATATTTTATGGCATTCTAATCCATATAGGATATGATAACGTCGCTCGTTTGTATAACAGACTGCCTCGTTGAGAAGGGATGTGATTTGTTTTCACAAATTCATTACATAGAAGATAATAATGATAAATTTATGTTATATACTTGAGATAATTATGATATTCATAACATATTTATCATTTTGAAATGATAATATATCATTTTATTTCTTGCCTTTTTAGTTACTAAAATATGATGACATTATTTGTGTATGTGTGGACTACCGCCTACACGAAGTGATGTGACCCTCCATTTCATGACCACCCCACATGTATGGTATGCATAAGTATCATTAAAGAAATATTATGGTATTTATGAAATTATGATAATTATCTAAATATAATATATTTCTTACCAACTTTCTATAATGATCATTGAAATATGGAATCGTTACTCAGGAGTACGTACGACCTATTATATCCATGATTGTAACAAACTACATTTATCAAAACCATAATTATTGATTGGACCTAAGAGTTTCTTTCATATATAAATATGATAATTTTTTCATGATTACTATTTTTTATATTATATATCCATGATCCAAATAATTGGATGAAAAATAAAAAATAAAAAAACATGTGAAAAATAAAACAATCATTATCGGAAAAAAGATTTTAAGAATTAAGTTTAAATTAATGGGTAATAAATAGTCACAAGTAAATAATATATGGTATGATATATATAATTATGGTTATTTTATATAATTATAATAAAGTTACATTTATTATGTAGGAGGTTCTAGTTATTATAAAAGATGTTGAGACTTTTGATGATAGATTTTGGCCTCACTTTTACTTTCTGTGAGACAACATCAATAATCAAAAAATGTTTCTTTTATGTGGTGTATTCCCATGAATTTATTTTATTATTATTATAATTAATATTATTTCTATTTAAATATCCATTTTATTAGATATCTTTTATAGGGATTATGGTAAAAAATTTACCAAATCCTTATGGGATTTTTGTCTCCAATTTCCTTCATTGGGAAATATGTTATGTTATGAAAAAAATATTAATTTAAGAGGATTATTCAAATCCCATTTTACATATATGTTCGTGAATTTATATCTCATAATAATAATTTATGTTTCATTTTATTTTATTCTTTCATGGGGATTATGATTCAAAGTTACCAAAGTGGTAGAGATATTATGTTAGAATATCATCATTTTTATGGATTTATTATGAATATGTTTCATAATATTAAATCATATGATACATATCTCAAAAAAAACATGACCATTTTTCCCATTTCTTTGTTTCATGAAAATACATTTTCCCTTTATTCTGACCCCTTTATGTACTCATGATTTAAAAAAATGTTTTTAATAAAAATATTCTTTTTATTCAAAAACACTTATTCTTCCAAAACAATGTTTCCAAAAAACATATTCACTATTTTTAATAATAATTTATTTATTAAAAAAATTATTCAGGATTGAATTTTAAGAAAATGATTTGAAATAAATCTTCATGACATTTTCCTTTATAATTCATGTTGTCCTATAACTGAAAATGTTAAGAAATCATTATATTAATGTGTACGACATGAAAAAAAAATTCATTCTTCATAGATATTATTTTATTTGAAGATTACATTATGTATTTTAATTTTAATTTCAAATGAATTTTATTTTTAATATTTTTTATTTTTCATAAACAGATTTTCACCAAAAGGTTATTTTATTTAAGTAATTTTTATGTGATCTTTCAGGATCCTTATACATATAATATGGAATTATTTGATATAATTTAAGGTTTAAATGGTATATAAACCATGGATATAATTATTATTATTTCTATAAATAGTTTATGTCTATTATTATAAAATATTTATAAATATCATTTCTCTTCTATGGGTTATACCCAGATATAACTCTTTTGAAACATGCTTCTTTTCATAGTTTATTTTATGATGAAATGATAAAATGATAATGAAACCTATATATTATCCATAGATTTTGATATGATGAAATGTTTATGAAATTAATTTCATATAATGAGTTGTGATATGGTAAATGTTTTATGATCTTGTGGCACACAAAAGTAGGATTCTCATTGTTTGACAGTGGCTAACTTATAACCAAGGACGTTGTTAATGTAATATCCAAGGACAATGGTTATTTTATGACTAAGGATGATGAAAACATTATAACCATATAAGTGTGGTATCTATAAAGACATCAAATGAATGGGGTGAATATTTTTGTATAATTAGATATATAGATATGGAATTGGGATTTAACCCAGTTCGGTAATGGATTTTATCTGCAATGATGGTAGTTGGAGTGAACCCTAACTAATATGATTGTTTGGGGAGGGAACTCATACCCATATGAGGAATGGTATACCACTTGTAATAATGGTGTGTCCCTCCCAGGAGGTGTATCCACCCATATTGTTCCCTAATATGTTTTCAAATTATATTTAAATACTAAGGAAATTAATTTCTATGATTATGTGCACGTCAAAATTATATGTCTTATGAAAATTTTATAATATGATAGATCATTTTCCTTGATTATAATATGAATAAGGAATTATAAAATACCAATATTAACTCCATGACTTAGGATTATGATCTTTGATATATACGGAATTTGTTTCCAATTCCATTCTCATGTTTTAATACATATTTATTCATTTTATGCTTATGAATCTCCTTTGTTTACCCCTACTGGCCATTTGATCACACCCTTTCATATATTTCCTTTCACAAAGTTATGAATATTGTATGTAAGTATTACTATTAAAGGTAATGATCTTTAATTGAAACATTAAATATATTTAATAAATTAATAATATTTTGATCCTTGTTTTTAATGGAACCAAACTATTATTCTCCTCAGCCAGGTGTTTGTTTTATTTAATGAATATTCAACTAAAAAGATGTAATATCCAGGTATGATAAGTCTATGCTTATCTAATTCCTATCAGTTTACTTTTTTTGTACAAATTTTATAAATATGATGTGAAAACATTTGTGAGATACCTAGTGATATTTATAAGGATATTTATTGGGACGTATCTATGTATTTGACTAAGGATGATTCAAAGTATATGAAAATATCATAGATTTTTTTAAAAGATAAAAAAGTAGTTTTCATGAAATTATATAATTTCCTAGATAAGAAAAGTGTATGTGGCTCTAGCATAGACTTACGTAGGGGTATTAACTCTAAAATTGGTTCATTGATCTAGATTCAATCATCACCGGGTACATAAAAATGAGTCTTTCTATACACCAGTTTTTATACTCTCAGGGGATTTGATTTTTATATTCACAAACTCTTTAGAAAATATTAGGATAGATTTATGAAGATTAAGACAATGCATAACAAAGGATAAACTTTTCAATCATATATTAGAATAAATTTATCTTTATTTCGGCCTCCTAAATTATTTTATAAGGTTTAGGAATTTCAAAATTTATTTTTGTTTATCTCATAACTATTTCTGGTTATATTAAATGGTCGGAACTAGAATGAACTTTGTTAACATTTAACATGACACATGATTTTGTGATGAGCTAAGAAATTTGATTATTACTAGTGCAATGGATGTTTTCATTATTTCGAATATTTTTTCATGGAACAGGACTTACAATGTGTAGAATTACCAAATCTAAGACTCAATAGAGAATAAAACAAAAGAGTTCACTATGAGTTTGGGTAGTAGAGAATTTGGTGAAAATAACATACAGTTTCCCATATATTGAGAATGTGAGAAATATCACTCAATGGAATTCCTCAAATTAATAGAAAAATGTTTTCAGTATAGAAAAGAATGACACAATTAATTTAATTGCAAAGTAAAAAAATGTTCAGTTAATGCAATAGATGAAAATATTACTTTCCCTAATGTATTATAAGTGGGTGAGTGTTTCAAATGTGGAAATTATGTGGCTTATATAAATCAATGTTCTAGGGGGAATTATTATCAAAGAGACAAAGAAGATTTCATGAGTAATGGTTATATTGTTGATGATGAAGAGACTAAGATTGAAATATTATAGAAAAGAGGTATTAAGGAAAAAGATTACAAATCCAAGATAACTGTTTGAGAAAAAGTTGAATAATTTATGTGTTTATGTATTTGAATTAAATTAATTAATTAGGAAATATTAAAGAATTTTTTAATATATGATTCTCATTAAGGATTTCCAATAATATGTTGAATGATTCTGATGACATAGAAAAGTGATTTAATGGCATGGTGACATTTTATGAAAAAATACATGATTA
Source organism: Viscum album (assembly GCA_963277665.1). Classification (NCBI taxonomy): domain Eukaryota; kingdom Viridiplantae; phylum Streptophyta; class Magnoliopsida; order Santalales; family Viscaceae; genus Viscum; species Viscum album. Next base: position 2,012,598,197 of record OY728130.1, on the reverse strand, counting down.
AAATAATATAACTGTTAATACTTTACATATATTTCAATAATTATATTTGTATATAGATTTGATTCTTAGGGAAAAAGTAAATGGGATAATACTAATTACCAATGAACTGATAAAGGATTTATTATCAAAGTTGTTTATGTTATCATTTATCGAGTTTACAACATTTTTAGATTTAGGGAATATATCCAAAAATCTATGTATGTAATTATTAATATGTTTTTTCTCAATAATGTTTTATAGTAATATAGGTGATTACTATGTCTCAATAGAATACATGATAAATTTATTCAATTTTTTTGTTATGTGAAAATCAAAATATACATTCCGTTATATGGGGGATAAATGTTCAGCTAATTTGGAGAAATTTAGTGAACTTATTTCTCACAATTTTGATTTTAAAATTTTAAATGGGTTTTAAGGTTAACCATTTATGATGTGGTTTATGTTGAATGTTGAGTGAGGATTTAGATATTAATTTAATCTTTCCCCATATTATGATTTATTCTTATTGTATGACCTCCACTATCCATTTCATGTTATAACTAGATAAAAAATGAAAGAATTTTCCATATTTTAGATATTATGATCCATTGGTACTTCAGAAATTAAAAATTTAACTTAATTCAATGGAGTAAGATATGAAGTGGGAATTGATTAAGTCGTAAAAAATGTGACATTGTGGTCCTGAAATGAAATGAAATCATGTAAGTAAATCATCTCAAGAAAATTCAACAATATTATGATAAGGATTTAGAAAAAAAATGTTGGCATGTTATCATTATTTTTATGATATCAATGAACTGTTTCAAGTAAATTTGTTTTAATTATTTTTTGTCATTAACATTCTATAGATCATCCACTTTCTTATGATCAATATTCTATATCACTCTCCATTAGTATTTGAGTGTTTTTTTATTTTTAAATTTCCTGGTTTTTACTTCCAACCAATTTTTTCTTATTTGGAAACCAAATATGTGTTATAACACATGACATTAAAATATAATTTTTTATTTTATCATTAGGATGTATTATTAATATATAGAGCCTCCCTTAATCATTAAACAATCTATTTATTTTCACTATATTTCACTTATTTACATTCCCAAATATATTATCAGTTTAGAGCTTCATAAAGTTTGTAAAAAACTCATAAATATCAATGGATAAGAATAAAATGTGGTTATCATTAAAATAGTATCAATTTCATTCGAAAAAAAATTAACACAAAAAAACAACATTATTTCTTAGATAAAACATTATAACATTTAACATAACCCCCATATTTTTCTTAAACATCATTATAACTTCTGAAAAAAAAATTCTTTGTTTGCGAAAAAAAATCTCAACAAGGGATATAAAAAGAAGAAAATAAATCATTAATCTATGAAAAAATATATACATATGAATTCATTTTCATGGAGGCATACTTCTTACCCTTATATACATACATTGTGGAACATTATATTTCCATAAAACAATAGAGAACATATATAAAACCATAAAGGTATATTTGGGAATTACATACTTATATTTTAACCCTTGTAGCTACCTTATGATTTTTAACCCTTACAGCTACCTTACAATGTAGCAATCCTGTCTACCTTATGGTGTAACCATAGTAGTTACACATTGAGTAACCATACATCTATCCTTAAACTTACACATACCCAATGCATTTTATGGAGATATTGGTCCCAAACATCATCATAAATAATGACCAAGAACCAAAACATAATCATAAAACATGAATAATTGCATAAATACATTTATTTTTAATTTTGTAGAAGATAATTTTAAAAGAGAATTTTTAAAGAAAAGTCAATTTCGAATATCATATAATTGAAGTGAGAATTAATAGAATAAAATGAATATGTGTATACACTATAAATAAACATAATAAAACATAATATGAATTAAATTCATTACCCAAATGATCATAGTACTATATAATTAATGAAATAAATGTTTAACCTAAAGAATGGATACAGGGTTATGAATTCCCATACCTCAGGTTCAGATTTCATCAATGTAATGCCCTGACCCCAGTTACCCAGAATCGATGCATTATTACATAACATTGGAATGATACAAGGAATCATGTCCTGAAATAGAAACAATTTTAGTAGCCATGGTAGTACTAGATGCATACATAAGTTTTACAATATATAATTAAACAAAAAACATTGTGTCCCCTATGTACTCTATTATATACTTTAGCCTATTCCTGCTGGTTAATCATAATATACTTATTTGCATCCTGGAAAAAATAAAACATAATAACGGGGTGAGATCAGATGCTTAGTAAGGATAACAATATAACATAAACTTTCATAAATAAGAACAAACATTTACGGTGGTGTATAAGATTAGAACACAAGACTTTTAAACCTAAACTTCAGAATAATATCAAAAAGATAAATCAAATAATGGAATTTAATTATTCACATGGATATTAAATTAGTCAAATAATCACATGTAATGTCAATAGCCTGTTTCATAATTATGTAATGCATAATATTGGATATCCTAACCACATAGTCAAGGCCTCGTGCCAAGTCAAAAAATAAAATTTTGTCAAAACCATGTGCCAAGACACTAGTTTTTCACATGAGACCTACAGATGCATCTAGTATCTATAGTGGTCTCCACCCATCACTTACTATGTCCAATGCATTCATTATATGAAAATGTTGAAACATAATCTAAATATTCATATTAAAACTACCATACAAAATGTAAATATTTTAACCACAAACAATGAGTGGTATAAAAATAGCACATCCATAATCAAACATAACTTAGTCTATACAATATGGAATATTTTATAATAATAAATTAACCTCAATCAAGAATAATTAAAAATATTGATATATATGAAAATAATCATCAACACTATTTGAGAGAAATATCTCCCTTTTTCTTGATATCATTTAAAAGTCTAATTATTTATCAGGAAGCTGATTAAAATTGATTTTTGAATCAAAGATTCCAATAAAACAATGAAACCTCTAAGAGGAATATTAATTTTAAAACATTATTTTTCATATAAATAAATCCAAAAAACCATTTTTTGAACATGGTCATTAATGAAAAATATTTTGAAGAATAAATTTTTAAAATATTTAAAATGTCATTTAATTAAAGTTCCAAACCAAATGAGAGATGCTTGAATACAAATAATTGAGGTAATATAAACATTATATTATCATTATAATAAAGGGATTCATGATATACTATGTCAATGTATAGTATATTTAGAAAGTAAAAGTGAATTTGCATATAACAACAAAGAAGTCTAAATGGAATTTAAGTGGAGATTAATTACCTTATAGTGAACATATCCTTTGGTTAAGGATAAATAAATGATATAATTATGTGTGACAAATATAAATAAACTCAATATGATTGGATATTTAGTGAAAAGAAATAATAGGACATACACACATATTCTTGTAAAAAAACACCCCAGTCTTGGATGTTTAACTCAAAGAATAGAAAACAAGTAAAAATTACTCTTATCAAGTACATATAAATGACTTGAGAATTTATAAATGGAGTTATTATGTGTATTAAAATTATATCCACACAAATGGGATTTTAGATTATTACATGAGTAAATAGATAGTGACTTCACACATAATCATGGAGTAATGTAATCAATGATGTTTGCGTAAAACTGAAAGAGTGGAAATTGAAAATTGAAATTCACTTACCAATTTGGTAACTTACAAAACATACACCCCATGAAATAAATATCATCTAATGGTGATTAAAATACCGATAAATTAATGTATATTATGAAAAAAATACAATCATGGGCAATACATACACCACACAAAATGTAATAGTGGGAAATTTAGGATGAATCTTAAGGGAATAAAAGTGAGATGAAATCTACTTACCATGTTGTAATCAATCGAGTCATATGACCAAAAGTTATTTACCACCAAATTAATCACATAATACCTTGAATTTAAAGGTAATCGTGATAATGTAAATCAAATGGAAGTACACAATACTTCATATGCAATAAATAAGTGGTGAAAAATGGAAATCTCACAGAATTAAAGTGAGCTATGAAACCCCTTACAACATTGTAATCAATCGAGTTGTATGAAAAAAAGTTAATAACCATAAAATAAATCACAAAATACCATGAATATAAAGGTATACATTATAATAAATATCAAATGTCAGTATAAAATACACCACATGCAATAAATAAGTGGCGAACAATGGAAATCTCATGGAATTAAAAGTGAGATAAGAAACCCCTTACCTTTTACTTTTCCTTAGTATAAGGTAGGTTAACCTCTTTTATAATAGTGAAATAATTTATATTAAATTATAAAATAACCAAATACATAAATATTATAACATATGTTATCTTCAAATATAGCTTTGTTAATGATATTTCAGTAGTATCATTGTTTTGGTTGTTAATTAATTCATTTTTCTTTATATGTTTTGTTATATAAGTCATGTTTGTCATGCATAGGCTATATTTGATTCATATAAAAAATGATATTATGTTCTTAAACATTATTTTTAATTAGAAAATGAAATTTATTCTTGAATGATTATGATTGGTAATTAATCTCATCACATTCGTGGAGATGGTAATCCGTACGTACGGACGAGCGACGGTATCATTATATTGATAGTAAAATCATTTTTAATTGGATGGTTTATCATATATATAGAAACATTATCAGGTTATATTTATTATTTACATCCGTTATACTCATTATTATACCCATCCATATAATGATGTGTTTGAATAACAAACTACACCACGACGTGGAGACGGTAAGTTGTATATACGCATGTATGGTGACTTTGTCATTTATATGATATATTTAATAACGAATATGGTAATACCAAATTTATAATAAAATTATAGTATGTAGAAGGTACTATAGTTATTATTGGTAGGGAAACAAAAAAGTAAGAGGAAGTGGAAGAGGAAAATAACTTTAAAGAGGGTGGTGAAATTATTTTCTCTTCTTTGGGTGTTTCCTTTTGAGTTTATAAAAAGGGATCCATAGGTTGTATTTATAATGAAAGTAGGGCCTCTTGGTATAAGTGAAGATAGTTGGGAGGATATTTGGGTGGGTTTTGGTCGGGCCAAATGGCATTGGAGGTGTCGTTTTGAGTGAAGGGGAAGTACACTTTTATAAGAGATGTGAAGGTCACTTTATGAAAACCAAGAAATAATATTTTATAAGAAAATCATGTTCAGTTTATAACGGCTCATAAATGATTTATTTCGAGGATAATTTAGGGATGGGTAGAAAAAATTTCAACCAATAAAATTTAGACCAGTTTAGGTCACCATATTAACCTTATCACTTATATTTAACTTTTTGTTACATTATTTAACTTTTACCATGTATTCTTGTAATACTATATTATATGTTTAATAATCATACTATAAAATTACAAGAGAAACCAAAGTGGTTTATTAATGATATATCTATTATTAAATAATTTCGTTGTCCGAACCTTAGATTTTTATGATTATCACATCATTAGTAATATAGTATTTGTTTTAAAAACACAATTATGTCAATTAGGAATTATTTAGTACATGGTTTTAGTTAAAGTCGAACAGAATGATTACTTTGAAAAAAATTCATTTAATCAACCCCAACATGTCATATTAACCTATAAAATTAGTGAAATTCATCGAAAGTCTCAAATTACAATTATTTTGATATTTATAATATCAATTATTTTATATTTCCTTAATAATGTAATTACTGCATCATCATTGTGTCATATATAAATTAAATTATAAAATGTCTAAATATTTTTAATAAAATACCAATATGTGGGAAATCATTTTTTCTTTCTAATTAATATTTATAGTCTAATTTATCTTATTTGTAACCCTAGATTAAAAAGTATTTAGTTGTTAAACATTGAATTTAACACTTTTAGCACTTCTTTAAATAAATAATAACAAATGTACTAATCTAATCCAAGTGGAAAAAAAGGATCATATTTTATTCCTAAGGTTTATATTGGTCAAAATACACTTATCCAATAGAATTAGGAATTGTGTTAGGGTAATAGTAATATCATTTTTACCTTTAATTACCCTATTTACTTTTAACTACTGTAAATAATAGTTAAAAGTTACTATTCAGCCAAAATTCATTTCATCTTATTGAACAAAATTTTACTAACTGATATCAACCATGTATATTTTATTTTTTAAATTTAATTCATAGAAGTGGTAAAATTGTATTTTATGCAAATTTTCAAATGCTCGTAGAAGGTTGGTAAAAGACGGTAAAAAGTTCAATAATATTTTATATATCTAATATTATTATAAACTGACTCCAATGAAATAAATTAAACATATATTTGTATTATGTATCTATTTAAATAAAATAATTAATTATTTAAATAAAAAGTTGGTTTTAAACAATAACCCAGTGTTTTTACTATTCATCAAAAATTAAAAGTTTACAGAAAAATACCAAAACATCGCCCTAAGTTAATTTTGATATTTTAAATTCAAAAATGAAGTCCACTATAAAAAATAACATTTATAAAATTTCATAACGTGGGTATTATTTTTCATAACGGCCAGATTGATTGGTCGTGGTGTGTTAAAACTCCATGTTGTGTACATCGCAAGCTACTACATTATTCAAAGGGAAACGTACTGTAGAAGATTGGGGTGTTACATCAAACTTATTTAACCCTAATGTATAATGGTTAAAAGAGTTTTATTATTATTTTAATGAAATATATTCATTTTTATAGCACCTTATATGATCATTTTATAAATTCATTAGACCCATTTATAAATATTATTTTGTTATTTCTATTGTTCCCAGTGCATGCTTCACATGATTTACTAGGTTAGTTCATAAAGGATTTTCTTTTAGAATGGAAGAGAAACTATATAAGTTGAATGAAATGATTTAATATGTTAACATAATGTTTAATTATTCCATAAATCATTATATTTAAATGTAATTATTATGAATCTTTAGATAATTCATAATTGATATTTGTTTTTATCATTTTGATGGTTCTTCAATAATCATGAACTTATTCGATAATATACAATTAATATTATGTGTATATGTTAATTAGAGAACATAAGATAGGTAATATAATACAATTTAAAAACTTTTTTAACAATTAAAATGGGTTTACAACCATCGTTGAAGTATGTAATGGAAATTGAGGACACATCGTCTATGATGTTAGTAAATCAACACATCAAGGATGATTTTTTTATTTTTAGAATAAGAGGAAGGGAAGAGGAAGGATGATAATGAAATTTTCCATGAACATTTTAAAAATTCAGAATATATATAATAATTTATCTTTCATTACTATTAGACAAGGGGAGGAGAATATAGTATAAGATAAGAAGATAATTGAAAAGAAAACACATGAAAATGAAAGAGGATATTTACCTCTTGATATCTTCCCCTTGAGATCCTCCTTAAGGCCTTTGGTTTTGGCCTCTTGGTGGGACTGGATGGTCTTGAATGTGGGAAATAAAATTTGGAAGGTTATTTGTATGAATTTATAAAATTATAAAATCTTTAGATGTGTGAGATGAAGAGGGGTGAGGGTGGTATTTATACTTAAAGTGAGGGATTTTTTAATGAATTTCAAAAGACACCTCATTAGTGGCATTTACAAAACCATGTGATTGAACAAGGTATTTTTTCCACGGTATTGGCCACCTGGGATACCTCATATAATATTTTATTCCTCAAGAGTTGAACATAATTATTACCTCATGATAACTTCATTATGATGTCATCAAACACAATCAAAACATAAAACTGTATTTTTATTATTTACCGAAAATTCAACTATCTCATAAAAATCCAAAAAAATAAACCCAAACCATTTTTTGACATAGAGAATTCAAAAATTAGATCCATTTTTTGAAACTATTTTTCTAAATATGAATAATTTATTTTTTAAATTAAAAAAAATTTATTTTAAAAATAACAATTTTAAAAATATAACTCAGTATATATGACCTAGAAAATTTAATCCAGACCACGTTATATTATAAAATTAATAAAATAAAATAATAAAATTATTTATTATTCATTAGGGTTTCTTACTATTTACAAAAAACATATTGGTTTTATCAACCTCCAAATATCTTACTGATCACAACAGTAGATGTCCATTTTTCGAAATTCAAATCGGAGAAGTAGAGAAATTATATTTAACGAATATTTTATAACTATATCCTTAAAACAATGTTTCATTATATATATATATATATTAATTTTTTCATTCATTTAAATTTATTTTTAAAACCTTGGGGTGTTACATTCTCCCCACCTTCTAAAAATTGTGTCCTCATAAATTTATTTACATATTAAACAAATTACAGTACCTTTCCTTCATAGAATTTTCAAATTCCCATATTGCTTCATAAACAATGTGGTTTAACAAAAAAAACCATTACCTAGTGCATTATCATATACCACATTACTTTCTCTCTTCTTTCAATAATCTAAATAGGTTTATCTTTATAAGAATGGTTCTCTTCCATCTGAACTAGTTTTGGGATCTAATCATGAGATGAATTTGGCACATACATTCTCAATATCGAAACCTGAAAAAAAATGTACCTGAGATAAACTCGGAGGATACTCTACTCGGTAGGCAACTGGTCTAAATTTCTTTAGAATTTCATAAAGTCTAATTAACAATGTACTTATCTTTCCTTTCCTTCCAAAATACATAACACATTTCCATGGTGAGATTCTAAAGAAAACATGATCACCTAACTCAAAATAAAAGCCTTTCATCTTATTCCCTATATAACTTTTCTACCTTCTCTAAGATATCCTCACATGGTGCTAGATCATTGTCACATTTTCAACCACTTATTATACTAATTTTAGTCAGATAAACATCCTTTCCCCGACTACATCCCCAAATTAAAGAGTTTGACACCACTTCCCATATAATTCCTCAAAAGGTTCTATCTATATACTGGAATGAAAAATATTATAATAAGAAAATTCAACTAAAGAAATATGCTTACTCTAAATTCCATGGAAATCCATTGAACAAGATCATAGTATATCCTCCAATGTCTAAATCATCCGTTCTAACTACTTATCTGATTGGGGATAAAAATTTGTACTGAAATTTAATTTTGTTCTTAATTACTTCTAAAAACCTTTACAAAAGTTAAAAGTGAACCTGTGATAAAAATAATATATAATCTAAAAAGGGAAATATATGTAACCTGACAATATAATTGTGGTACAGTCGAGAAAGATGAGAAAAATATATAGTATCTCGAATAGGAAGGAAATGTGTAAATTTAGTTAGTCAGTTAACAATAACCCAGATTGCATTGTTTCCATGATAAGTCTTTTGTAGTGTCACAATGAAGTCCATGGATATATTTTATCATTTCCACTCTCACACTAGTAAGGCTGAAGTACCCCCTTCCAAAACTACCATTCTACTTTAACCTATTGACATGTCAAACATTTCACCATAAAATTTTCAATATCACTTATCATTCTATCCCACCAGTAATTCTCTCGAAGGTATTTATACATATTAGTACTTCTAGGATGATTTGAAAATAAATAACTATGAGCTTCGAACAAAAAATCTTTCTTCAGATGAGAATCACAAGGCAAACACAGTCTTTTTCCAAATCTAAAAACAAAATATTTATCAATGTAAAATTATGGAAACATACTCATATTAACCAATTCGACATTTAATGTACCTCCATGTCTTCCTTCGGAATTTGCTTAATTCTTTCTAAAATAGATGACTACACTAAAACCTAAAACAAAATAGATGAATTTCCTCTACCAATAACTCCCAAGACAAAATTCATTAAATCATTAATCAAAGGGCCTTTTTTTGGCTATAACATAGTTAATGATGTGTGATGTTTTCGACTCAGAGCATCTTACACTTTCTTTAAATTTTCTGGATGGTAATTGATCGGGTAATCATATTAATTTATCAATTCATGCCATCTTATTTACCTCATGATTAATTAATTATGAATGAATATATACTTGCTAATTTTATGGTCAATATATATTTAACATTTGGATCCTCATAAATGATGCCTCCAAATTCTCAAAGAAAAAACCATATCTTCTAATTCCAAATAATTTATGGGATAATTTACCTCATTTGGTAATGGTTATATTGGAGAATAATCAATAACCTAATCATTCTGCATCAAAACAAAACTAAGTCCCTTTAATGATGTTTCACTGTATAGGAAAAAATATCCATTTCTGGAAGGTCGGGTCTAAACTAAATAATTCACCAATCTTATTTTAAATTCTTGAAAAAAATTGTCACATTATTTTTCCCATACAAATATATCTTTTTTGGAGTTAACTTAGCCAGTGGACTAGATAACTATGAAAAGTTTTCGACAAACCTCTGTTAATATCCTACAAAACCAAGAAAAATATGATTCTCAGTTATATTTATGTGTCTTTTCCATTATTCAACATATTTCATTTTAGCACAATAAATAGTTATTCAATCTTCAGAAATAATGTGACCAACGAAAGAAATTTATTACAACCAAAATTCACACTTGCTAAATTTTCCATACAGTTTTTTTTAATTTAAAGTTTGAAAAAAACCCTTATATTTTTTTCATCTTCATATTCAATTCTATAATATACCATAATTTACTCAATAAACACAACTACAAAATTATCCAAGAACTCATCAAATATTATATTCATAAGATCCATGAATATAATAGGTGCATTAGTTAACCCAAATGTCTTAAACAAATTTATAATGACCATATATAGTTTGAAAAGTTATTTTGGGAATGTCATCATCCTTCACATTCAACTTATGTTACTCAAATATTAACTCAGACATGGAAAAATATAGAGCTCCCTAGAGCTGATAAAAAAAGTCATTGATGTGAAGAAAAAGATACTTATTATTAATAGTAATGTTATTAAATGTTCTATAATCAATTAAAAGTATCATGGAACCATGTTTCTTTTTGAAAAAAATAGGTGCTCTCCATGGGGAAGTACTAGGAGGAATAAAGCCTTTATCAAGATTCTCCTGCAAATAATTTTTCAGTTCAAGAAGTTCCATTTGAGCCATTTGATAAGGGGGTTCTGAAATTAGCGTAGAGTCAAGAACTAACTAAATTGTTAATTCAACTTCTTAATCAGTTATAACACTAGTTAACCCATTAGAAAAAAAACACCAATGTATTTATTTACCAATGGCATGGAATTAATCTAAATATCTCCCTTTTTTCATCAACATGAGAAAGATAAATTTCATTTCCATATTTCTACAATCTCTCATCATCCAGATATGTTATCAATTGTATGGGTTTGTTCATGTATAAAAACTAAAACTTTTCCTAAAAAAACTTCTTTATATTTAAAATAAATCTTACCATGATAAACAAAAATCTAATCCATTCCCAGAATGACATGAAACTATAAAAAGGTAAAAAAATGTTTTCAGCTAAAGCCTTTCCACAGATAACAGTAAGAAGATGTTTAAAATTCCTTTTTCTGTAAAATTTACCACTAGTTCTTTGACAGTATGTTCTGTTCTCATTTTTTGAGGCGATATTTCCAATTTACCAAAAAATCCTAAAAAATAAAGGAATGTGTAGACTTCATATCAAATAAAAATTTAATAAAATCTGAGTAATAATAAAATTACATGATACCACTTCATTGGATGGCCTGATATCTATTGACATAGTAATAAAGAATCCCAACAAACCATTCTTCATATAGTCTAGCTGAATTCCATCACTTTTATCATTATTTAGGATGGAATTTTCAAAATGAATCATCTCACCACATTTTAAACACTTTATAGTATTCTTATCAATATTAATCCTAGGATCATTTTCATTAAAATCTATGGCCATATTTCCAAACTTACCCCATTGAAATCACTTCTCAGTTTTGGTAAGGTATTCCATAGGGTATTTTTACACAACTTTTCAAAAACTAGAAACAAAACATTCTTACCCTTAGATTTATTTGATTTATTTTTACCCATTGTTTGTCATCTAGACCTCTTCTTCTATTTGTTCTCAAAGTACATGTTATCATAAGAGAACTCCATTTCTACCCTCTCAACACATTTTACAAGTTTTTCATAACTTTTTAATTCTTAGGAGGCTAATTTCCTTCAATATCATGGCTTTAATCTTGAGTAAAAATGGTTGATTATTATATCAAGATACAGAATAAGATTTGGAACATACCTCACCAGTCGGGTGAAGGTGTCTTTATGAACATTCTTTGAGTCTTACTCTTTTTTCCTCAATTAAATGGATTTCTTCCCCATCCTATGTCAAACCACCTTAGGGAAATATTTATCAGGGAGACCACTTTTAAATTCATCACACTCTAAGGCTTCAATATCTTCTCTATCCCTAATATTATTGATCATTGAACACCACCGATTAGCTAAAACTTTTAAAAATAAATGTATAGACTAAAATTTTGATTATTTGAACAGACTACAAAATCTAATATATTTTCATTACCTTCAATGCATCCTTCATCTTCTACTAGGTCAAAAGATCCACTGAAAGAAAGCAGGTGTTTCCTTATAAAATGTTCCACTATCATCATGTTCCTATGTGGTAGCACCAGTTGTTCTCTTTCATGGATTTCACTAACATTTATTTCCTATGTTAGCTGGGCGATTACTGTCAAAATCATCTCATTTACAATTACCACCACTCTTGGATGTGGATTTATAATGTTATTAGCCCCCATGTTCCTTTCAACTTCTGTTTCCCTATTTCTTCTGCGTAAAACCATTCTAAATAGATATAACTTATTGGAATAAACATGGTAATATTTATATTCTACACCATTTCAATATAAAACTAATGTAGAAATAATTTATGGTATTCTGTTAACATCATCAAAACCCTTTAATGTTATCTAAACCATGTTCTGACACCAATTATAAGGACCCAGACCATAACAATACGTAATCTATCTATATCAACATGATTATACTTATTTATAATCCAAAAGATATTTTTGATTTAGTTTTTAAAATATTGGAAAAAGCTCATACATATCAACCTACAAGCAAACAATATGGTTAATATTTAAATATTATCCGTTTCTTCTAGAGAATAATTTTTTTAACACAAAACAACAACATGATTTCTTGGAAAAACATCATATCATTTATCTTGACATGCTTATTTATCATAAAAAATCCTTATATACGATGAAAAACATATAAATAGATGGGTTGAGTATAGAAATCTAATTAAGGGATATAAAAATAATGAAACAACCCATTATTCCATGAAAACATATAAACATATGAATTCAATTTCACAAAGACATACTTCTCACCCTTACATACATACTTTGTGAAAAGTGATATTTACATAATAAAATAGGGAAAATATATAAAAACATTAATGTGTATTTGAAAATTAAATACTTATATTATAACCCATTCATATAACTTATTATTTGTAACACTTATATGTACTTTAAAATGATACCCTCATAGCTACCTTATGGTGTAACCATCAAAGTTACACTTGGAGTTACCAAACCGACGACCTTTAACATACACATAACCAATTAATTAGAGGGATATATAGGTCCCAAATTTCATCATAAACAATTAAAAATAAAAAACCTTCCACACGCCCACTCTAGGGTTACAAACACAATTTTCAATGTCTCAACTCACAAGATTTACCACAGTCACATAAATAGAAATTATATCACAACTTCATGGTGATAACCTAACTAAGGATATAACAATAAGTATTTCTTTTAACCAACACACCCAACTCAAAATGTTCTCACATCCCATAACCTGAGGTCACAAACTATTGCACTCTCACTACCCCAATGACCCATAAAAGGTGTCAACAACCAATATGATGTATAAACACAACTAGAATCCCCCAAGTCACATAATTTTTTCATTTCTCTATTTAATTACACTCTTCCATTTAAACCCACAATTTCACATTTCAAAACATTTCATTTTCAGAATCCAAGAATTTAAACCTTCAAAAATATTTTTTGCTATCCCACCACTTCAAAAATCTCAATATTTTTCAAAATCACATTTCAAAAAAATCCTTTTACAATTCATGTATTTACATTTCTCCAAACCCCCTTCAACCGAATTTTCAACACCCATAATATAATTAATTTTCACTTTTTATACACATTTGTTTCATCATCATTTCATTCACTAGCCAATCATAGAAAACATATGGGTGACCTATTTATTCCATGTGTCTAGCATGATATATGAACTCATACACCCTATCTTTCCATGTAGGTCCACAATATAAAACCTCATAAATCTATAAAATCACATCAAAGATTTCCACCGAAGGTAAAAATATCATCTAGCGTTAAGAAAAAAACATCATTTACCACTATAGGAAACTCTTTTTTTCATTCTTATGTAGGGATGTAGGAACCCTGTCCCAATCTCATTACAAAGTCCTATAAATATAATTGTATTTTATCTACAATTCCAAGAATAGTAATACAAAATAAGACATCCCACAATGCCACTTTGTAACATCCCCAACCCAAAACCCACTATAACTAGTTCCCTGACCTGGGTCCTCACTTAACCTCAGGCACACTCCCCATATGATGGAGTTTCCCGACTAGAAACATGGGAATAAAAATTAACATAGGAAGACTATACCTTCTCATTAGATTGGAGGGACATTATAAGTAGCACAAACAGAAAAAATAACCATAGGAATAATAAATGGAAAATATGCAGCAAAAACCAATAAGTAACAAAGTATAGATGTAATGATTAAAACCAATGGATAATAAGCATGATAAGTAGTCATATGATATAAACCACGACTACAGATAACTAAAGTCTCTAAACTTGGACCCAATTCCCAAATCAGTGCTGAACTCAATGCACCAACCCATTATGCCAAGCATGACCAAACACTATGTCATTTTCCTAAACATGTACCTAAAAATATGTTCTATCTTATTGGTTACCAAAGTGCCATGGTCACCTGAACATATTGTGTTTACAACTTCATTGGCCACCACTAATGGTTTCTAAAGAAATATAGAGTCTATAAAATTTTTTATGTAGGAATAATTTTAACTAAATAAACAATGTAATGGTGAGAAAATTTAAGCAACTATCTGATATTCATTTTACCCATTCATGTTTATAACGAGAATCAAACACTAGTAGTCTAAACCGAGGCACCAGGGGTTATAAAAATATTTATCCCCAATGGGTTTAACTATTCAAAACTTGTCACATACACATTAGCTATAATAATAATTTAATACATTTTCATTATTATATCTATTTCATCACTTATGAAATATGAATTACTAAATTCATCTTCATCTCATCTTCCATGGGTTAGGAATTTAATCACTTACCCAATGGCATAAGTTGGTTATTTTTCATTCATAAGGGGTTACATACACTACCACTAGAAAATCATTTACTAATCAAATTTGTCAACATAACTTTAACCCTCATTCTGGTAATCAAGCTAGTTATATGGGTTTGGGAAGCATAGATCCTCAGTCTGACATCCCAACCCACACCATGGCCCTATGTTGGGAAGCAAAGAGCCTCATTCTGACATCCCAACATTTTATTACATAACACTTACATGGGAGCCTTAGTATAGGTAGTTTCATTGAATGAAACTATTAGGGTTATAGATCTATAGTCCAACTTCTTAACACATCCATTCCTTGTTTGGGTTAGAAGATTAGTACAAACCGACCCATGGGAGTAGCCTCAGTACTTTATCCACCTACCAAGCCATGTGCACATACTTCTTTAAATATTTACCACACATACCATTTCACATCTACATTCAACCCATAACATAACATTCACAATTCATAAGTCAACATCACATCAACAATTTTCATGAAATAACCCATGAACACATTACCATCCGAAAACCATTTCTCATTAACCCATTTTATTTATACCAAACAATCTATTATGCCATGTTATCATTTAAACACGAATACTATGAATATCATTTACATACCATTTCACATTTTCCAACACATAACATTACTATTTAAACACATATATTATTATTCCTTAACCCCTATTATATAATGTTATAAACTATTCAAATTCACCATCTAGTTCATATCAAAAATATGTTATCATACCAACATAGATTCCATGTGTCTTATCTCACTAACTCATGAATCAATTAATGAATTATGGTTCTGAGGGACTATTTAAACAACTTCTTGGTATATGAAACAATTCAATATACTATATTCAAACATCTTGAAACCTCCCCTTATAAAAAGGGTATTCCTTGTTGAAAACTAACACATTCCCAAAGGTTTTAATTTCCACATCAAACATAAAAAACATCCTTGAATCCATCATAAAAAAATGGGATCCTCTCTCTCATTGAATCATCATTTGGAAAAATCCATAGAAAACGTCTTTTTGAATTCTCTTTGAGGTCAAAATATCCTTTAAAAACATTTCTAATTTTCAGATATCATTTATCATAAATAAGTCTATAACATGGTCAATCCCCAAAATGTTCCCTAAAAAACTCTTCAATACTTACTATGAATTTACATAATCTAACTTGTAATTGTTTAAATTAACCATTAAACCTCCTCGCATGTCAAATATATATTTAACAACCATTATATATCATAATAGCACTATCTCATGTTTTATTAATTTTTTATACCAATTACATGGGTCTGACATACCCTATGGTTAGTAGTAGGTTTAAGTCTAACATCATCGACAAACCCAACATGATCCATAAATGGTTTCAAACCTCAATATAATGTCCAAACACATTTAATAACCAATGAAGAATAAACTCAATAAGGAAACACATAGTTATAACCACATAAACATATATAACGTCAATACTATAGGAAAATGTTAATGACTATCTACCGCATGTCCATTAACGAACACTTTCTTAATATCCACAATTTATTTGAAATAAAATATCTACTAAAGATAAAACCTAGAATATAATGGAAAATTGAAGGTTTTATTGCATTGTAATAAGAGGAGATACTCTACAATCCATAATCATAAAAATATAGAATGAAGGAGTGTTAGACTCACTCGAATCCTTGATTTGAACACAAATGTGCTCTAAATGCCGAATAATAGAAGGAAAATTACCTATAAAAGATGAGGGGACTGCTAGTTCATCCCCTAGGGTAGAGGGGGTCAAATGGTAGGAAAAATAGGGTGGTAATGTTAATATCCTAGGATCGAAAAACTATAAAATTTTCAACTTTTAATGGGGCGCATGGTTTACCAACATGGTTTTCCAAACCATGTAGAAAACTTGTCCAAGCTACTATCTAAAGGAATTTGGGTCTCATGATTACATAGAGATAGACTCACGGTTTGGAAAACTATGTAGTAACTGTGTGTTATCCCTCAATCCAAAAAATTCCCCATGATTCATGGTTTCCTAGGCTAGATGCACAGTTTGTAATAACTGTACGCCTACCATGTGATATGCACCGTTTTGCCACTTTCTGCCTCCTTTCATGTCCTGAACCCATAGAACACTCTTGAAACAAATTAATCTCCCAATAAATACTTATTTAACCATAAAATAGAACTTATCCTAATAAAATAATAGGTAATCACCTTCACAAATGACTACGATCTTACACCATTTCTTTCCAATAGTTCTACCATGATGTAACTCTTATGAAATCCCTATTCATTTTTTATGTTATTGTATGAGGAACATTTGAAATTCTTATGAATACTTTCTCTTTTCTAGTAGTTATAATATGATGAAATTCTTATAGAATTCATTTCCTTTCATGGGTTTTGATATGGTGCATTTTTTACATTATTTCACACATATATATGGTTTTAATTATTTGACGTTTTTTATGTTATAACCCAGGACCATGGTAATGTTATAACAATAGATGGTGGTTGTTTTATAACTAAGGATATAAGTTACATTGTAAAAAAATGGATGGTACATATATATCCTTCCAATTCATATGGGTAAAGAATCATATATAATGAGATTAAAAATATTGGAATGGGCAGTCAACTCAGTTTAGTAATGGAATTTGACCTATATGATGGTGTTAAGAGTGAACCATGACTATTATGATGGTTTGGGGATTTAATCCATTTCATTATAAGAAAATTTATTCCATTAGTGATGGTTTTGTGGCCCTCCCTAATGGTTTAACTTCTCATAGAGTTCCCTTATAAGTTTTGGAAAAGTGTCTTGACTACAAAAGAAATGATTTTCTTTACTTATGTGTATGTCACAATTCATTATATTATTCCAATGATATGATATGATGGATAATTTTCTATTATTATCTTAAAATTCATGTCTTATTAACTTTAAATTTTGATCCCATGACTCAGGATTATGATCTTTGATTCAGTAGTATGGTTTTCAAATGTTATCCTCATGTTCTCATACCCTTTTTTCATATTATTCTTACACATATCCTTTGAAAACCCTTAATATGTATTTGATATATCCCTTTATTATGTTTCCTTTACCAAGGTTATGAATAAAGGATTTGTGTAGGAGTACTAATGGTGGTGATCTTTATGATAGACATTGAAGATCTTTCATGAATTAAGAATATTAGGTTTCATGTTTATAAAGGAACTAAACAATTATATTATTTAGAAGCATGCCTGTATAACATAATGAATATTCATCTAAGAAGATATATTTACCATGTATAAGAAGTCTAGGATGCTAATGTTCTCATACAGGATGATCATGTGGTATCTTTGACATACATACTGCTTAGGCCACATGAGAAGAATTAGTTGTCCCTTGACCTCAAACTCAAAAGTGCGATTCTTGCTATTAATAATTTGACGTGTTAAATTTTTATATAATGTATTACTATATATTTAAATATGATAATATTGAGTTACATATTCTATTAAAAGTATTTTAACCATTTTTGGAGGTGTTCGTGTAACACCCCAGTTAAAAAAAGAATATGACATTTTCATATTTATCCATATTTTTGAATAAAAAATTAATATGACTTTAAAGGGGACACTATGCTCGATGGCGTACCCAACACGCAACAATGTGTTTCTTGGGAATCTTACGTTGCACTATAATAATAAAATAATATTATTTTAAAAGGTAGTTCACATGTAGACGTTGAATTGGAGGGAATGGATAGAAATAACTAAAATATGATTACATATGTTTTTGAATGTTTTTACATTTATCCAATAAAAGATAAAGGCTTAAAATACGGAAATAATTCAATTTTAGGCTTATATGCCCTAGTTTTCACTAAAGGTTCACTTATCGCCTTTTGATGGAGAACCGTCATTAAATATAGTTTTGTTCACTCTTATAAATCCTTTTGGACCAAATAAAACTCGTCTTAAGAATTGTGACATCAAAATTTACTTTCTGTAAATTTTTGGTATCTTTCTGATAAAGTTCATTTTTTAATGAATAGTGTAAAATGTTGTATTTTAATTCAAAAACACTTTTTAATATAATATATTTATATGATTAGATTATCTTTTGAATTGGTTTTAAAGTGAAATTAGAATATATTTTTACCATTAAATCCAATAGTGGTCGTTTGAATTAATTTCACTTCGAAATTAGACTTAAACTAGTGTCAATATTTTGATACTTATTATTTCATAAAAACACACTATTTGTCATGACTGCGGGAATTAATTATTAAATAAATTAATGTGACTTATAGGTTTTGAATTTTGTAAAATAGAGTTCATTTTTGAATTTGGAATATCAAATATAGATTAGGGTGAATTTTTGGTAAATTTCTGAAAAACATCAATTTTTTATGAATAGTGAAACCACTAAGTGGTACTTATAAAAACTGATTTTCCGTTTAAATGAAATTTTTCCACCTTTTTGTTTTGAATTTCAAAAATCCGACATACATGGTTGTAATTAATATGTAAAATGTGGTTCAATGGGATTAAAATATTTTTTTGGTGA
The DNA here is from genome assembly GCA_963277665.1 of Viscum album. Taxonomy (NCBI): domain Eukaryota; kingdom Viridiplantae; phylum Streptophyta; class Magnoliopsida; order Santalales; family Viscaceae; genus Viscum; species Viscum album. The sequence continues at coordinate 2,012,578,165 of OY728130.1, read as the reverse complement.
ATAGTAACTAAATAAGTTTTTAATCGCGATTAGAGGTAATTAGTGTAGTTTAAGGTAAGAATAATGTTTTAATAAATTTAAATTACCTAGACACATGTCCTACCCTCATTGGATGTGTCATGGCCGACAAATACAACCCATGGGTCAACTTGGGGACCCAATTAAGCCACTTTGGTTGGAAAATGACATTAATATCGTTTTATTTAAAGTTATAGTAAAAATGAGACAAACATGAAATGTTTTACTAAAACAATTTGTACATGGGGTTGTAAAAATCCGATTTTTGACTATAAATATTATTTGGAAAGATAAAAAGATTTTATACATCATAGTATTTTTTTATAATTTTTAAAAATTATATAAATTAAATTATTTATGACATCATGATGATGTTGCGATGACCTCATTATTTAACGATTTAAATAAAATGGAACGATAATGTAATTTCTAAGCCCTAAACATGTAAAAAACCTATTGGATGAGTTTATTTAGAACCCTTATCACCGTATCCTCGAAATACATCAATTTGGGACCTCTTAAATCCGAATACCATTTTAAAACAAAGTGTGTTTTCTTTACTTTACAAGAGTGCCCCTCCTATCCTCTTATAAAAGGCCCCCACCTCTACCTCCTTACCCACACTCCCAAAGCCTTTGGCTCGGCCAACCTCTGCCCATTTTGTCTCTAAACTTCCCTCTCTTACTTCTTGAAGACTAACTTTGGGCAGAAGTCTTACCAAGGAAGCCATTGAGCTCAAACCAAGGGGAGTTACCCGATTTTAAGGTAATGTCTTCTTTGGAGTCCTTTTGTTTTATTTTGCTTCTCCAACCCCCTAAACTCTTTTTATTCTTTTCTTTTGTAACAACCCCAGTATCCTCAATATACTAGGATGTTGTTATAAAATGGATTCTAGCAACACTTACACACACCTACATCTAATGGTTAACGAACATACTGTTTCTGTGGATGGAGAATTTATGCCTCCCGAAACGATGATTGTTCAATATTCTTTTAACACCTTAAATGGTGGACATTAAGATGTCACTATATTTATATATGATATATAATATGTTTATGTTTTAATTAAGCTTATTTATTTTTCATTTTTGGTTTACCATTATGGCTTCCATTATGGGTATACGTGATATCTTCATTTTAAGAAGTGCAGACTACCGCCCCCTCAAAGTGATGTGATTCGTTAATGCCATACGTGGGACGTATAAAGGATGGATTTAATGTTATTATATATGATGTTATACTGGAATTATTATATACCTCTATATCATTATTATTTCTTTCCATTAAATTATGAGATAGAAATGAAAGTAGCGTTCATGCGTACGTACGACTTATCGTCTCCATGAACGGTGCATTTCATTTCTTATCCCCAAATGTAATGTACTATTATAAGTACATGTATATAATGGATATATATGATGAATGATACATATAAATGATTAATATAATTCTGTAATTAAAATATACATACCTCTCATTTAGTTTTAATTCCATTAATATGACAATGAAATGAAAGTAGCGTTCATGCGTACGTACGACTTACCGTCTCCATGAACGGTGCATTTCATTTCTTACTTCTAAATGATTATGTGATATTATAAATATATGTATATTATAGATATATATGACATATATGATATCCTAATCAGGAATGTCATTTTGGATATAAAGAATCTTTGACCACACGAACAACATGTAATTGTAAGATGTCCACTTTCGACTTAAGAACCAAATATCAGAAAAACAAATATTATTAACTTAAATGATTACATAATGTTTATGACATGGTAATAAGTGATATAAAAGGAATAATGAACTTGAAAAAGGTTCTTAAGGAAGTATAAATTAACTCAAGTTTATTATTCAGGACGTTAAAGAACGATCGAGTCAAGTTCGACACGAGGTAAGGGATCCTACTCCACTCTTTCTTTTTAAGTGCACTCTTTTATGTCATTCCTTTTGAAGCTCATCTTTCTTGTTATTGGGATTTTCTTTTATATTAATATTACTGTAATTTTTATTTTCATGTGATGAGATACCCTATTCTCTCTCATCAATCCATTTTTGATGTTTTGAGTGGCGTCGTTAGGCTGTTGAGTTTTCGTATGGGATTTTTCATATCACTTTTATTCCCGTGAGATTTATGCTACATTTGACATAATTTCCTTTGAGTGGTGTATGTAATACCCATTATTTAACTCATTTTGTAATATATTTTCTTTTATGAGTATTTACATCAATGTTTTATTGTCCTTCTTTCATGAGGTGTATGTTTCGAAAGATACCCATGTCGGTAAGGGAACCTTTCACCCTCCTCTTTTTAAAAGACTTCTTTTGTTGGGTCATTTAATTTACATATTGTTATGTTTGGGATATGTTCTCATATATCCTTATTGAAGTAAATTTTATGTCCAAGTGATGAGATACCCTTTTTTATCTCTCATTAACTCATTTTGATGTGATGTCGTTAGGCTGTCAAGGAAACTTCTTAACCCAATTTCGATTTCATTGGATTCAACATGTAGTTATTGAATATGTCATCCTTTCAATATGTGTGAATGACCTTTGATTATTTTACACTTAATATCCACTTATATTTGGTGTATTCATTTTTCACACATAAATATGTAATTTATTTACCCTTAAACCAAGGATACCATCTTTGTAAGGGACTTATTCTCAATCTCCCTTCATTGAGGCATATTCTGTTTTATACACAACTTTATTTTATACAATGTATAAACCCCTTTGACTTTTTCATTTATTCAAAAGGTATCTTTTTTATATGAAGTGTTTACTAAACGAAAAAGGGAATGTTTTTGTCGTACGTATACGGCGACAACGACTTCTCCGCCGCTGTGACCATTATTTGAGTTCCGGCTTCCTCTACAAGTCATACCATCTTTTTAAAAGAAAAATAAATACCATGTTTTACTTTTATTTTATTTTGATATTGAAAATGGTTTTCATAATATATTTATATCAATATGTTGTATTGATATCTTGTTATTAAAAGGTGGAAATGTTATGTTTCCTTTATGCATGTTTTATGTGATACGATTATGTTGAGGTTCTTGGGCATTATTATGAAGACGGGTGGTTCCGTGATAAACTAAGGGCGGGTGAGCCCGATATAGATCTCCAATGCATTGGGTAACGTGAAGGAGTAAAACGTTAAGGTATCTCCGAAGAGATTTATAGAATATACTTTGATGGGTATTCCAAACGTAACCAAGAGGGTTACTCCCTACGTAAGAAAGTTATGAATGCCTCAAGTAACCTTTTATGTCTTATGATTTCTACGATTTATTCATGATTTGATGAGGTATGTTAAAGTGGCTATGTTTTATGGGTAAAGTATGATTTCATTCTTATGTATATATGAACTCATGTATCCTTTCCATATTTTTTATAACCCTTACTGAGCTTTTTATGCTCATCCCAAGTTTTTGAAATGTTTTTCACAGGTCAAGGGAAAGGTATATGATGTGATGATAGTGTCAAGGATGTGTCAAGAAAGACTCCATGTTTTATTTTCAATATGTTTCCATTGATGGGAAGAATGAATACTGTCTTTAATGTAACCACTTTGTTTAAATGTGGAATGTAATGCAAGTTTCATGATCTAATTCTCTAAAACTCTAAACCTGAAAAGATCGTTAATGTGTAATCTTGTAATAACTCAAGATTAAGTAAGGTTTAAGGCTGGGGCCTTATAGTTGGTATCAAAGGTCGGTTTAGATAACTTTAGAGGTTAGGGTATTCTTTAAGCATAAATGGAATTACCATAATGGTTAGGATTTCAGAAAGAGTCCTAGTTTTAGATAAAGTGAATGAGTAAGTATATCTTAGTGTTTATCTTCCTCATTAGTACATGATGGTTATGTTGATATAATCACACTGACCTTTTTGGTTTTAGTAAATTGCTAGATCTAGCAGGCACCAAAGTGACAATGGGTTTGAAGGAAACTGTGGTGGTTCTCTGATTAAGAGACTGGATGAGATGGGGGATTCAATGAGGAATCTCATGGTTGTTCTAAACCAACTATCAAAGAGTCATGATCAACCACTTCAACCTTGGTGAGTTCTCTAATGAATCATGTACGAGATGGCCAACTCGATGTGGAAATTCAGGTAATAATTATTAAGGTAACCATTAGGGTTTATATGATCCTTACTATTTAGGTAATTATTGGTTACTCTATGATATGATGGAAAATGAAAGGAATGAGATAAACTTGAGGTTAAAATATTTTATGATCATTTTTGAAGATTTTATCTCATTTTGGAGGATGTTTTAAGAATTATATAGTTTTATAAAAAGGACAACATGCAGAACGTGTGACAACCCGTCGCGTCAGACAAAGCTGCGGGAATCGAACCCACAACCAAAGTGCGACTGGTATTTATCATCTACCACTGGACTACGTGAAGTCCCTGGTTACTTTGACTGATTATTTCTAGTTATATGATTTTATGAATTAAGAGTAATTTGATTTTGGGTTATTTATGAAAATGATTAACCTATCAAGGATGATATGTGATTAGGTTAATCACTTTTCAATATGAGACTTTAGGAGCAACTGATGTTGTTTGGAGATAAATGTTACGATTTAACTTGGAAGACTATGTGACTAAAACCTTCAAGTATTTGGGTTTCAACCATAGTTTTGTTTACTTTGAAGAATTTTATGGACAAATTGTTTACCTAATGGTCCTCGTTGAACTTTGGGTTTTGTTAGCCAAATTTTGGAGATTAAGCATAGATTTTATTTTTATAAAGGGTTATCCTTTTCTGGATTATCTGATCTTGTACTAGCCTTTTTGGTTTTGGTTTTGGTTAAAGTCTAAAGACATGGGAAGTATATATTTCTCTTTTGTGGATTAGGTGATTCTCTAGGTGTTGATTATAGTACTCTTAATGTGAACAAGTCTTCCTAAATACTCGCCTTTTTTGGAGAAAATATGAGTTTGTGTAAGGAATCTAATAAAAGATGAAAGTCAAAATGATAAGTGATTATGTTTCCTTATGAATAAATTCCTCAATAAAAATTAACTTAAAACAAAAATGTTTTCTATTAACTTTTCTGACTGGGGAATCGAATACTGTTTTACCCATCACAAGTTTGTGATTTTCTCATGGTTAACTTTCTCCTAAACATGTTTTCTATCACTCTTCATCAGAACATGACCCTATGTTTTCTCCTCCATGTCCATGTTTTTATACTTGGAATACTAGTATGGGTTATCTCAGGTGACCTTTTTACTTGTCTTTCTTTATTTTAAAGTGATTGTTTTACCGACTCTTCTTCCGATGTGGGACTTTCAAGGATGTTTCCAAGCCCAAATTTAAAATTGCGAGGACGCAATTCCCAAAAGGGGGGAAGGATGTAACACCCCAGGTAAATAAAGAATGTGACATTTTTATATTTATACATATTTGTGAATAAAATATTAATATGAATTTATAGGGGACGCTATGCTCGATGGCGTACCCAACACGCAACAACGAGTTTCTTGGGAATCTTTCGTTGCACTATAATAATAAAATAATATTATTTTAAATGGTAGTTAACATTTAGTCGTTGTATTGGCGGGAATGGATAGAAATAACTAAAATATGATTATATATGTTTTTAAATGTTTTTATATTTATCCAATAATAGATGAAGGCTTAAAATACGGAAATAATTCAATTTTAGGCTTATATGACCTAGTTTTCACTAAAGGTTCACTTATCGCCTTTTGATGGAGAACTGTCATTAAATATAGTTTTGTTCACTCTTATACATCCTTTTGGACCAAATAAAACTCTTCTTAAGAATTGGGACATCAAAATTTACTTTGTGTAAATTTTTGGTATCTTTCTGATAAAGCTCATTTTTTTAATGAATAGTGTAAAATGTTGAATTTTAATTCAAAACCTCTTTTTAATATAATATATTTATATGATTAGATTATCTTATGAATTGGTGTTAAAGTGAAATTAGAATATATTTTGACCATTAAATCCAATAGTGGTTGTTGGAATTAATTTCACTTTGAAATTAGACTTAAACTAGTGTCAATCTTTTGATACTTATTGTTTCATAAAAACACGATATTTGTCATGATAGTGGGAATTAATTATTAAATTAATTAATGTGACTTATATGTTTTGAATTTTGTAAAATAGACTTCATTTTTGAATTAGGAATATCATATATATCTTAGGGTGATTTTTTTTTAATTTTATGAAAAACTTCAATTTTTGATGAATAGTGAAACCACTAAGTTGTACTTATAAAAACAGATTTTCCATTTAAATGAAATTTTTCCACCTTTGTGTTTTGAATTTAAAAAATATGACATACATGGTTGTCATTAAGAAGTAAAATGTGGTTTAATGGGATTAAAATAATTTTTTGGTGAATAGTAACTTATTAAGTTTTTAATCACGATTAGAGGTAATTAGTGTAGTTTAAGGTAAGAATAATATTTTAATAAAATTAAATGACCTAGACACATGTCCTACCCTCATTGGATGTGTCATGGCCGACCAATACAACCCATGGGTCAACTTGGGGACCCCATGAAGCCACTTTGGTTGGAAAATGACATTAATATATTTTTATTTAAAGTTATAATAAAAATGAGACAAACATGAAATGTTTTACTAAAACAATTTTTACATGGGGTTATAAAAATCAGATTTTTGACTATAAATATTCATTGGAAATCTAAAAATATTTCCTACATCATAGTAGTTTTTTTATAATTTTTAGACATTAAATAAATTAAATTATTTATGACATCATGATGATGCAGTGATGGCCCCATTATTTAACGATTTAAATAAAATGGAAAGATAATGTAATATCTAAGACCTACACCTGTACAAAACCTATTGTATGAGTGGATATCGAACCCTTATCACCTTATCCTCGAAATAAATCAATGTGGGACCTCTTAAATCCGAATACCATTTTAAAACAAAGTGACTTTTCTTTACATTACAAGAGTGCCCCTCCTCTCCTCTTATAAAAGGCATCCACCTCTACCTCCTTACCCACACTCCCAAAGCCTTTTGGCTCGGCCATCCTCTGCCCATTTTTGCTCTCCACTTCTCTATTTTACCCCTTGAAGCGTCACATTGGGCATAAGTCTTCCCAAGGAAGCCTTTGAGCTCAAACCAAGGGGAGTTACCCGATTTTAAGGTAATGTCTTCTTTTGAGTCCTTTTGTTTTATTTTGCTTCTCCAACCCCCTAAACTCTTTTAATTATTTACTTTTGTAACAAATACAGTATCCTCAATATACTAGGATGTTTTTATAAAAATTATTCGAGCTACACTTACACACACCTACATCTAATGGTTAACGAACATACTATTTTCGTGGATGGAGAATTTATGCCTCCAGAAACGATGATTGTTCAACATTCTTTTAACACCTTAAAAGGTGGCCATTAATATGTCACTATATTTATATATGATATATAATATGATTATGTTTTAATTAAGCTTCGGTATTTTTCATTTGTTGTTTACCTTTATGGATTCCATTATGGGTATACGTGATATCTTCATTTTAGGAAGTGTGGACTACCGCCCCCTCAAAGTGATGTGATTCGTTAATGCCATACGTGGGACGTATAAAGGATGGATTTAATGTTATTATATATGATGTTATACTGGAATTATTATATACCTCTATATCATTATTATTTTTTTCCATTAAATTATGAGATAGAAATGAAAGTAGTGTTCATGCGTACGTACGGCTTACCGTCTCCATTAACGGTGCATTTCATTTCTTATCCCCAAATGTAATGTACTATTATAAGTACATGTATATAATAGATATATATGATGAATGATACATATAAATGATGAATGTAATTCTGGAATTAAAATATACATACCTCTCATTTAGTTTTAATTCCATTAATATGACAATGAAATGAAAGTAGCGTTCATGCGTACGTAAGACTTACCGTCTCCATGAACGGTGCATTTCATTTCTTACTTCTAAATGATTATGTGATATTATAAATACATGTATATTCTAGATATATATGATATATATGATATCCAAATCAGGAATGTCATTTTGGATATAAAGAACCTTTGACCACAAGAACAACATGTAATTGTAAGAAGTCCACTTTTGACTTAAGAACCAAATATCGGCAAAACAAATATTATTAACTTAAATGATTACATAATGTTTATGACATGGTAATAAGTGATATAAAAGGAATAATGAACTTGAAAAAGGTTATTAAGGAAGTATAAATTAACTCAAGTTTATTATTCAGGACGTTAAAGAACGATCGAGTCAAGTCGGACCCGAGGTAAGGGATCGTACTCCACTCTTTCTTTTTAAGTACCCTCTTTTATGTCATTCCTTTTGAAGCTCATATTTCTTGTTATTGGGATGTTATTTTATATTAATATTACTGTAATTTTTATGTTCATGTGATGAGAGACCCTATTCTCTCTAATTAATCCATTTTTGAAGTTTTGAGTGGCGTCGTTATGGTGCGGAGTTTTCGTAAGGGATTTTTCATCTCACTTTTATTCCCGTGAGATTTATGCTACATTTGCCATAATTTCCTTTGAGTGGTGTATGTACTACCCATTTTTTACTCATTGGGTAATATACTTTCTTTTATGATTATTTACATCAATGTTGTATTTTCCTTCATTCACGAGGTGTATGTTTCGAATGTTACCCATGTCGGTAAGGGAACCTTTCACCCTCCTCTTTTTAAAAGACATCTTTTGTTGGGTCTTTTAATTTACATATTGTTATGTTTAGGATATGTTATCATATATCCTTATTGATGTAAATTTTATGTCCAAGTGATGAGATACCCTTTTTTTATCTCTCATCAAATCATTTTGATGTGACGTCGTTAGGCTGTCAAGGAAACTTCTTAACCCAATTTCGATTTCTTTGGGTTCAACATGTAGTTATTGAATATGTCATCCTTTGAATATGTGTGAATGAACTTTGATTATTTTACACTTAATATCCACATATATTTGGTGTATTCATTTGTCACACATAATTATTTAATTGATTTATCCTTAAACTAAGGATACCGTCTTTGTAAGGGACTTCGTCCCAATCTCCTTTCATTGAGGCATATTATGTTTTATACACAACCTTCTTTTATACAGTGTATAAACCCCTTTGAATTTTACGTTTATTCAAAAGGAATCTTTTTTATATGAATCGTCTACTAAACGACAAAAGGAATGTTTTTGTCGTATGTATACGGTGACAACGACTTCTCCGCCGTTGTGACCATTATTTGAGTTCCGGCTTCCTCTACAAGCCATACCTTCTTTTTAAAAGAAAAATAAATTCCATGTTTTACTTTTCATTTATTTTAGTATTGAAAATGGTTTTCATAATGTATTTATATCAATTTTTTGTATTGATATCTCCTTATTGAAAGGTGGAAATGTTCTGTTTCCTTTATGCATGTTTTATGTGATACGATTATGTTGAGGTTCTTGGGCATTATTATGAAGACGGGTGGTTCCGTGATAAACTAAGGGTGGGTGAGACTGATATAGCTCTCCAATGCATTGGGTAATGTGAAGGAGTGAAACATTAAGGTTTCTCCAAAGAGATTTAGGGAATATACTATGATGGGTATTCCAAACGTAACCAAGAGGGTTACTCCCTACGTAAGAAAGTTATGAATGCCACAAGTAACCTTTTATGTCTTATGATTTCTACGATTTATTCATGATTTCACGAGGTATGTTAAAGTGGCTATGTTTTATGGGTAAAGTATGATTTCATTCTTATGTATATATGAACTCATGTTTCCTTTCCATATTTTTTATAACCCTTACTGAGCTTTTTATGCTCTTCCCATGTTTTTGAAATGTTTTTCACAGGTCAAGGAAAAGGTACATGATGTGATGATAGTGTCAAGGATGTGTCAAGAAAGAATCCCTATTTTATTTTCAATATGTTTCCGTTGATGGGAAGAATGAATACTGTCTTCTATGTAACCACTTTGTTTAAATGTGGAATGTAATTTAAGTTTCATGATCTAATTCTCTAAAACTCTAAACCTGAAAAGATCCTCAATGTGTAATCTTGTAATAACTCAAGATTAAGTAAGGTTTAAGGCTAGGGCCTTATAGTTGGATTGAGTACATGTAGTCTTTTGATTTCAACATTTCCTATACCCTTGGAAATTGGAATTTCATATATTATTATATAGAAAGAAAACATCTAACCCAGTCCATTAAATAATTATCACAAGAGTGGAACATTATGGCTTTCCTTACCCATTTCTACTTAGGTGACTTAGAGGATGTGACCAAGATTGTTTTGAAATAATTACAGTTGACCTCATCTCTTCATGAGATGATTCTTTAGGAGAAGTCGGTTGATGAAGTATTCTCAGTCATAAAAGAGTCACATTATAGTGGGGAGACCACTGGTGAGTGGAATTTATATTTTTAAGGTCTATTAGGTTTCTATAATTGGTAATTCATGTCTTTTTAAATGAGGGAATCCATGATAGGTGATTTCCATGATTCTGAGTGGGTGGTGTATCAAGTTACCAAAAAACATTTTATGACATTTTTTAATGATTCTAGTAGAAATTAATGATGAAAGATATCACAATTTATTTTGACTTTTTTATACCATACATCCTATAAAAATGAGAACCTGAGACCTATGGGTTTACTTCAGCCGCATCTAAAACATTCCTGGATGTGTGATGACATTTCTATGGACATTATGGTTAGATTTCCATATACGCATTCGAAGAATAATTTTACAAGGGTTAGGATCAGTAGGAAAACCAAATCAGTACAATTAATACCCATTTGAGATAAATATAATGTTTAGGAATAGGGATGTCTCTATATGAAAGAGAATTCCTATTTTCACAGAATTAAATCTGTGATATTCTTCGATTGGGATCCCAAATATACTTCTCTCTATTGTAGAGGACTCCATGTGTAAATGGAATCCAAGGTAGATTTCAGTATAGTATATCATCCATGGAAGGATCGGTAGACGTGATGAGATATACAAATCATATAATACATACTATTTGTTTCCCTTCATGAATTTGGTGGAACTTGGGATGACCATTTGGGAAAGGAAGACTTTTACTATATAAACTTTTACCAACCTCTAATCCGAATATATACTTTTAATGAATTTAATGAAATCCATTTAAATACTTATTATGTTGGTCATAGATTAGTGATATTTCTTAGGTTGGACTCGGATTGGTCCAAGAGATGAAGAAGGAGATTTTTTTGGATTCATAAAATAATGGTGACAACACAAAGCAAAAATAAATATTATTTCTCTCATCATTGATAACTTTTAGAGTGTTCAGTGTGTGATAAGGTGTTCTTGATATTTTTACCTCATTTTGGTCAAAAAAATCCTTGTGAATTAATAAAAACATATGTTGATGTTTTTGGGTCATTTTGGGATTGTGGATAATTTCAGTAAGGTGTCTTTCTAGTTAGAACATCCATTTCAGGTGACTTTTATTTACAGTTTGATTCATATATCACAGATCTGGAGGTATCTTTCTCAACCTTCTCATTTCATGATCTCAGAAGATCATGATTTTATAAATGACATACCATATCTAAGTACTCATTAAGAATTATGGATTCTGAAATAATGTTTCTTTATTTTCTGATGACACTTTTAGTTTATATTCTATTGAAGAAAAGTTCTAATACACATGAAATGTGGGAGTGTGAGTCAATGATGAGTGAGAAGTGCCCTAAACTCATCAACATTCATAATTATTGATGAGATTTATAGGGAAATTAGGTTTTTTATTTCTAGGAGGTTGTAACATATTTTTAGCTTATTTTTATTACTTTATGTCTCTTTTTGATCTATCATTGGTTGAGTCTTTTATGGGGGTGTTTTGTGTGATATTTGGAAACTTTTTGAGACTTTATGGACAGTGATTAGTAGGTGTATGTTTTCTCAAACCATGTTCCCCCATAGTGATAACAATGCACCCTAGAAATTAGAGGATTTGTGGTTGGAGAACATTTTTCTAAACGATCCCCCCAATAAAAAATTGGGGAATATAGTTATGTTGCAATTTTCTTTTAACCAGAATCCCCCACATTGAGTATGATAAATTAGTTCTCTAAGTATCATTTTAAAAATATTGATGCACCCCACCCCTTTTAACCCCTAATCACCCCATTCAACTCAAATTTGATTTTGTGGTACTTGAAGGCTCTCAATATGTGAAATTGACTCCTCTTATATCTTATCTTTGTGAATTAGTGTTTAAATAAACTCATTGGATTTTATTTCAGTATGTGAAGATCTTCTGATTATTTTCTCTTGCTATTTTTATTCTCATTTCTTTATAGAGTGATATTTCATCATGGTATTAATGGATCTAATATGCAATTTTATAGATCCTGATATTAGGTTTGATTCCTTTATCTAATACGCTTTCTTCCATCATTGGTGGATCTTATTACAACTATTTTATTGATCGGGTCTCATGATTAATGGTAAGTGGTTAAATAGCCTTTAGCCTAAAAATGAAACACTCATATTCGTAGTTGGTTTGAAATGATATTTTAATTATTTTAAAAATATGGATTTGATTTAAATTATCTCTGATTTTGAAAAGGGGATTAAATTTTCCAAACCCCACGACTTAAAGAGAATTGAAAATGTTGGGTGGGTTTGAGAAAAATGATAACCTGATTTAGAAATTTATTTGATGAAATGGTTAGATGTTAGACATTTAGATAAATGGAATAAATTGTTGAAAACTAAATCATTAATGAAATTTTGTGATTTTATTTTCAAATGAAGAAGGCATGTGGAAAATTTAAATTTGGGTAATTGAAATGTGATTGATGAAATGATATGAAATTAAATTTCTTCCCAAATATTGATTGATTTATAGATTGAATAATTTGTGAGTCTTGGTAGTTACCTAGTAATTTTGATAATAATTCTAGGTCTATGAATATGTAGAAATGTATTGATGATGTCAACCCTAACTAAACCATTTTTGTAAGGATTTCCCATAATTCAATCACTAAATGTGGTATTTACTTGAGTATACATACCTAAAATTAATTCAGGTGATGGTTGAGATGTGTGAGGATCCTATTACTAGAAACTAACATACCATAGGGCTTATTACATGGTTTTATTTTATGTTTTTACTAATGATTACATGGTATTGATTTTGAACTACTTTTTTCATTAAAATTATTATTATATAAATAGTTTCATAGTAAATTTCCATTTATGCCTCTTTTGATATAAAATATAACTTCTTATTTGAAATCAAGTTTTGTTTAAAATATGTCAATTTTTCTCCATGATGTAATTTTTGAAAAATGGACCCAAAAATGGTTTCTTGTTATGGAAATGTAAATGGATCACTTGGTGAGAAACTAATGGGATATCTAGCTCACATCCTACAATTTTCTACAGATTTTTGTAGATTATATTATTCTAGTCCTTGTAAATTGTAAATTTACACATGGAGGTAGTGGATGTTCTAGATCCATGGGACCCAAAGTGATAATTGAATCTTTTGGATACTAGATTCACCTGTTACATGGGAGATATTATTTTTTTATCTTTGATGATGTTGTGTCACTTGATAATGCACTATTTTGAGGTTGATTAATGTGTTTGATTTTGGTATAATTTCTTTGAGGGGTGTTAGAACACTAAGTTGTAACATTTATCTTTCGCTATTTGTGGGAAAAAGGCATTCCCCATTTATTCATATATGATTTGAGTTTCTAGTCACCAACTCATGGAGATCGAGAATGTTATTCAGTTTATAGTTGATTTGTATGAGGTATTAGTGTGCCCAGGTATTCAAGATGATTTTTATTGAATAGATATGTGTTTCAGGAAGATCAAAAATAGATAATTTTGTAATAAATATATATAAATAGTGTAGGTAGTTTTATAACAACATATCTCATGCATATTATATGAAACATCAAAGTATAATGGCATAGTTGAAAACACCAATGTAATATTATCAAATAATTAACTATAAATAAAACAATAAATATCCCTTTTATTTTCAAAATAATTATGAATTATAATCATCTATAAAAAAAATTTAAATATTGAATGAATTATTCATAAAGAAGATTTTTATAAGAGTGAAATAATTTATTCACATGAAAAAAGATAAAAATTGATACCTCTATAAAACATACACATGTTGAAAAATATTAAAAAATTACCTCAATTATTTTTTAAAGAAATTAAAAATTATAGATAATGATATTATTAAATAATATAGTAATTGAAAAAACATCTGTAAAATTTATGTGAAAATAGAGGTGGAAGATACCCAATATAAAATTATATATGTGGTCAATTTCACATACAATAATCACATTCGGTAATTTATTTATAAAGGGAATAAAATATGAGGTATGAAATTAAAAACCAAAACAATAAAAATTAGAGAATAAAATAGATGAGTTGTTAGTGAAAAACTTCAGAAAATTTTACCTTGGATGGAAATTTTTTCAGAACATTATTGAGTTAAAAATTATCTTGAAAGAAATACATTAAAATTTGTTACCTTTCTAGTCCAATACAATTTAAATGTTGAACATAAGATAGATTATAAAATCCCTTTAATGTAAAGATAAATATTAATAAAAATTCATCTATTGGATATATAAACAATATTACATAAAATAAGTCGTTAAAAAAATAATATCTCAATGATGTGAAATTGTGATTAGTAAACTGTTACAAATATTGAAACAATTGAATAAAAAGTATCATAATGATGGTTTCAAGAAAATACATGTTTATCACATTAAATAAAAATTAATAATTAGTAATACAATCCAACCAAGTAGTAATTACCCCATATTAATTAAAAATATTTGTATAACTTTATAACATACCCCACTGAAAATAAATTGTGATAGAAACTCTTACAATTAAATGTAAAAATTTAAAAAATATAATTAAAATCAAGTATGATAAAAATAAATATATTAATCACTAATGTAAAAAAAATAATTATATCTATTAGCTGATTTATTATTCAACTATAATCAATCTGTACACATTATTTAGACATCAAATGTTTATTGACATCATATTATGTTTGAAATTATGATTAAATCATTAATGTTTTGATAAAAATATATCAAAATCAATAAATTGATTTCATAAGATATTTAAATCATACCCATTTTCATTTTATGTATGTTATGGTCACGGATTTCTAGAACAAGATACAAGATGAACTTGATTCGAGTAATTTACCAATATTAGCATATTACATTTTAATATTTATTTAGTTTTCTATCAGCATATATGAACTATGTTAATAAAACAATTTAATCACTAGTGTCATATATATACATCATTTATATTTTATAACCATCCATATAAAGTAGTGATGAATATAAAACACATTATTTAAGGAGACAGTAGTCTCCACATACACATTGATGATATTTTAATTTTCGTAAAAAGATAGAATGATGAAATTGAAATATATTTTGAAAATAATAATAATGTTATTAATGTTATATTTCTTTATTAAATATCCTATATGTTTCATCCATGTATTTTTTTTAATGAAAAATGAAACATGTCTCCCACGGAGGTGGTAGTACACACATAACATGAACAAAGTGATCAATTTTCCAATAGTGTGATAGGGGAATCGATAATGGTTTCCCCATAAATATAAAAAATTTATAGTAAAATAACTATATTTTTGTTGTTATTTTTTTTATTTTGGAAAATAATTTTATCTATAATAAGATTACATAAATAAAAATATATAAATAATGTGTGATTTGGGAAGTTTACCATATTCCGTAGATGAACTCCACTGAATTTTTTCTGGCCTTTATGGGGTGGTCTAATGAGGAGTGAAAAACCTATAGGATATAGATTATAATTTTTGGGACTTATCTTTTGTAGAGTTTCATGTAAACATATAATTTTTATAGTATATGAAAATTTGGTGGTGGAAGTGCAATTTTATAAGTGAGAATATTGACATTTTTTATTAAGAGGTGAAAAATTCAAATAAATTTTTTCTAAACGAGGGAAATAATGGATTGAAGGAGTGTATTGGTTAATAAAAACTCTACCGCAAATTTTTAGTTATATTTTTTTGGATTTTTTGAATTTTAAATTTTGTTTTACCTTTTTTTAATAATTTATTTTTGAAAGAGTAACACTTTTTTATCCTTAGTAACTGATTTCATAACTAGAAATAAAAGTATCCTTATTTGATAATTTTTATATTCTAATTCCAAATATGAAATAATAATAATATAATTTTATTTCTAAATGTGATAAAAAAAATAAATTAATTAATTAATTAAGGGTTAATGCATAACAATAGTTCTAAAAAATATAGCTTATGTTCTAAATTATCAAATATTTGTATATAAATTAATCATAATATTTATTGGTAAATTTTTTCAAATCAAATAAATATTTTATCAATAAAAAACGTTTTAATAACTCTTATTTCATGGTTATATACTAATTATGTCAAAAACTCCATGGTATTTATAAAACTGTATTTCTAATTATTCATAAGAATATCAAACATTTTAGATAATAACCAAAATTCATCCAAAATTATTATTATTTTCCTTAATTTATAAAATAAATTAATTTTTTTATAATTCATGTTATAATTTTTTTGAAATTTATCAATTAAATAAATTATATGATATATAATGAAACAATTATTTTAAAAAAACCTCAAAAAAATATGTCGTATATATTAAATTAATATAATTGATATTACTAATTATGTTTCATTTATTTTTCATGTAATATATTAAATTCTTTATTATATATAATTATTTAATTATGTTCAATATTTCATGCATCAAAATCTATCAAAAGAAATGTATTTAAAAAAGATTAAATATTATAAAAGATTAGTGTTTTACACATACATATACATGATATAAGATATAAAACATGAATCATATCATGAAAAAACAAAGGATTCTAATTGGTTCTATATCATTTCCAAATAGTATCAGATATAGGGAAACTTAAATTAAATCAATTATTACCAAAAAATCAATCACAAAAAGAATTATTTAAAATTTTCATTTAGAATGTGATTAATAAAACATAACTCTATAAAATTATGATCATTGGTTGTTAAAGATAAAAAATATATTAAATGTAAAAGATTCATTAGAAAAAATCATGCTATTTTTATAAAAACAATATGATATTTGTCACATTGGAAAATATAAAATTTGAGAATCTTAAATGAGGACGTTTTGAACATTATTTGTAATTAAATTATAACAATGGATCCTTGAAACTATATAATTCATATAAAAGAGAAATGTAGAGTGTAAAATATAACATACAATCATTGAATGAAAAGCATTTTTGATATTATAAAAATACCTATATTAAATCCCATATAATAAAAAGATTGATAATTACTTCATTTAAAAATAGGTAATGAAATATTTAAAAATAAAAAAAAACACATTTTTGGATTTGAAAATTTGAAAGGATAACATTGGTTTGTGGTGAGAACATGAATATTGAAAAGACATGGATTATTTTTAAAGGATTAGATTTATTTTTATCATTATATAATTTTCTAAATAAAAAAATTCCTCAAAGAAGAAATATTTGACGAGGAAAAATTAATTTCCCTATAAATTAATGAAGATGGAAAAAATATTATCATCATATATTTTAAGTGAAAATTCTTGAATAATTATTCTCATGGTTTATTAATTAAGTCTGAATAAAATAATTTTAGCGAAAACAATACCTTATAAAATTGGTATCTATTAAATAAAAAACCTTTAAAATATATAAAAGGAGATGAATATTTAAATACCATGAATATCATGAATTTATGAAAAACATATACCTATAGATTTTTATACATAGCACAATATAAATTTTTTGTTGAATATATATTATGTATCAAATAATGAAAAGTGATATGAGAAAGATCATCTCCATAATGCTCAACATCCATGAATGTTACTTGAACTCCTATAAAATAAAAATTACCATTTCAATAACCTATTTACGAATTGTATTTAGAATTATTACCCTATATACACATCAATTATAATAAATTATTATACATTTATTAGTATATTATAATTTATTTTTATAAAATAAACTTATAATTTTTTATTATTTCACATGTAATTTAAAATTTTAATGTCGATTCCCTCTTTGGGATAGGATTTTCCTCTTTTATAGTTTATCAAATGCTCCGTAATAAATTCATTATAATTATCATTAATTATCTAATTTTATTTCATGATATTTTTAGTATCAATTTGTGATGATAAAATCTACGATGAACTTCTCCTAGTTAATTTAATAATATAAAATTAAAATTTTTAAGGGACGCTGTTTTTTAATTAAAACTTATAGGATATATAATATGTTATAATATAATTTTGAGGATCATATTTAATGATAAATGTTTTTATATAATCATTAATCAATGATGTATTTAAATAAAATTGCATCATCCATATATGTAGAAGTTCAAAAGAAATAGAGTGACAATTTCATATTCCAATGGTTTTGTTATATAATAGAATCCCCAATGTATCATTAAAAAACTTATTTACATCATAAATATCAAATCTAATTATAATGTATATTCATAAAGACCTTCAATGATGGTTAATAATAAATAATACAGTACCTAATTCCATGGAGGTGGTATTTTTCATGTATAATCGAATGAAATTCCCATTTTTCTATAGAATATGGAAGGCTAGATAATGGTTATACCAAAAAAAATAATGTATAAAAAGTTATAAATATTTAATTATATAATAGTGGTTAAAATATATTTGGATTATAATGATAGGGAAATAAAAATACTGGCGTTCATAATTTGATCCTTCTCATGAATGACCAAATTTTTAAAGTGTATGTAAAGCTAAGGTGGAGGAATTATTTTTTAAGGGATTTGAGTAAATGTTTTGTCAAATTTAAAATAAACAGTCAATATTCAATACATATTAGTCCAATATTTTTTATGAATGGATTTTGGATAGTGATTTAGTTGATAAATTCCACAAAAAAATATTTGTAGACATGGTTTAAAGATTTTTTTTAGGTTTTCTCAGTTTTATCTATTCTTATAATTTACCCTTATCATGATAACTCGTGATTTAACATTCAAAATTTAATTTTATTATAGAAATTAGAACTGGATTTATTACCTTATTTTAAAATCATCATTTATAATATGAGAATCATTTTATCATATTAACTTTTCATGGTTGATAAGAATTAATTATCAGTTTATCTCCCATAATGTGTCAAAATATATTTAGAATTAATATATAAATTTAGGAGTAATAATATTGGGATACAATTCTCTATTCTGATTATTTTCATAAAGTTAATTGGTTTATTAATATGAAAATATGATTTATCTGTCTTTTATTACATTCCAACAAATAAATCCACTATGTGAATATATGAATAAATGAAAGGTAAAAAATATTGTTTTTATTGGTAAAACACATTAGATGACATCAAAATTTTAAAAAATTGGATTTATAAATACCATATAGTGTATGGAAACGAATCATTTTCTCCAAAAATAAAAACATTATTTGGAAAAAACATTTTATAATTTTATAGCATACATATATAATGATGCTGTCATAAATGCTACTCTATTATTGAAAACTATATGTTTGTCTATTTAACTAAAACTTAACCATGTACGAAAAATCAAGAAATATAAATCATAGACAAAATCGAAAATATGATTTATTAAATAATTTTCATTTATTTGAATATAAATTCCAAATTTTAAAAATTTATATTTTAAAAGAAAATAAAAAATATTAAGAAATTATATTTTTATATAAAAATGTCTTTTTAAATGTTTTCTGATCTTGATATTATTTTATATGAATTACTAATTAAATTTTTTTATTATATAAAAATATTATATAATATCATATTTATATTTTAAATTTAATAATTTAAATTTTTTAATGTCAAATACACAACAAATAAAAAATATCTCTATGAAAAATAATATTTTTTAACAATATATCATATTAAAAACGTTATCCTTTAATTATAATAATTTTATTTTTATTATTTCTTGGTTATTTAATATTTATTTTCTGAATCCTATAATATTCCGAATGTTTTTATAAAATGTGGCGTGTCTGATTTTAGATTGATGTTGTGTGTGAAATAAGATATTAATCATTGTATTTTTTTAAAGTAATTAACACTAAATTATCAGTAGATTATAGTCATGATGGAGGATTAAATACATTATGAAATGATATTTTGTTTAAAATAAATGGATTAGGAATAGATGATATTCAATCTTAAATACTGAAGTATAAATAATTGTCACTTATTGATGGTCCCAAACATACACTTTTTAGTGTTATTTGACTATATATTGATGAGAGAAGATGTCAACTTCAATAAGAAATATTTTATTTTAAAAAACCTAAAGTATGTTAGAGTTATCACCAATTTAAAATGGAAAAGTGTAAATTTATTATCACTTTGAAAATAGTTGGATCATGTTATTTCAATGTGATAACATAAAACCATCTATAGTATGGAATTTATTATTATCTTGAGAAATTAATTATGGTAAAAAAATAAAATAAGAATGAGTAATATATTTTACTAACCTACCACGAGAATGAAAAAACAATTTTTAGATATTTTAAATCGTAAAAATGTTATAAGGATTTAAAATAGAGCATAGATATTATATAAAAATCCAAATAAATTGTTTAATTTTGATCTATTTTTTCTAATATGACATTATTTTTCGTAATGTGATCTTTATTTCATTACATTTACAAAATATTTTATCAAAATAACTAATTTATGGTTTATGGAGAATAAGTAAAATGGTTGGGAATAATTTAAAATGTTCATAAGAGTTATTAAAAATTAGTTGGTATTATTTATCAAGATATTTTGAATACAAAATGGTAAAGAGTATAGTAGAAATTTTTATTAATCATATATATTTAAATATAGAATTAGAAATTAATAAAACACTTCATATATACCAATGTAAAATAATTTTATGGAGAGAAATAATAGACATCTTTTCGAAAGGGGACGGTCTCAACTGATTGAATTTTAGTTCCAATTTTTTTAAGAGAGGCTATTTTAAGTTATATTTATATTCCATAGATAAAATTTAATCTATTATGGGATACGTTATTAAAAATAACAAATAGAGATGTAATTTATTTTAATTTTTTACATAAGATTTAAAAAAAATAAAAAACTGGATCTATGAATGTTTCATGTACAGAAAACAGACCTTAAATATTTTATAATCTAGTAAACTCAACAATAATTCACTTTAGTACATTCCCAAAGATCATTTAGGATTAGAGTTTCATAATATTAGGCCATAAACTCATATATAAAAACTCATATATTACAAAGTAGAAAAACCTACCTTGTATCCATTTTTTCATAATATGAATGTTTTATAATAAAAAATTATTTCTTTCAATAAAAAATAAAGACATTAATCTTGTGTTATTCCTTTAAATTACTATCCATAAAACCTGTGAATATAATTTTAGTACATTGGATGAGAAAAGAAAATATCAGTATGGTATTTAAAAAGAAAGAAAGAAAATGTTAGTCCATGAATAAATGAATCTTAAAAAATTATAATGTTTACATATAAAACATAATATTTTTAGCTTAATTTATGAAGTCATATACTTACTTTAAAAAATAAAAAACAATAAATAATTCATAAAGGTATCTTTTGGAATCATTTTCATATCCCTCTAATATATAACTTATCTCTTCCTGATACACAGGGTGTAACCATCATGGTTGCACTTAGAAACACCATTATAGTATATTCTAATAATCTCTTAGCATAAACCTAACCTGTTAAATCCTCCCCTTTAACCAGTGAATTATAGAGCTATAATGGGATTGAAAACCCTCATTTTATTATATAATCTCCTTTTCTCAAAACAAATTCCTATGAACGATAACCTAATCATAAAATATAAAATCTAGAATAATAAAAACATATATTGATGGAAATCCCTTATTTTGAAAGAATGTTACACACTCAAAAAAGAAGACATTTACATTGAAAGTAACCATGTTATCTTGTAAATAAATCATAAAAACATTAAATTATCATGAAATCCTGAAAATCATCTCATTCCATATAAGTTAAACAATATTTTTTAAAAAAATTTGTAAAAAACCATCATTAAAGAGTATTTAGAAGGAATGTCCCCTTTAAATATTATATCATTGAATAGATGGTTAATAAAATGAACTAAATAAGTATATTTTATATAAAAGAACAAAATATAATATAATATAATAAAAATTAATTTCACAAATAATCTTAATCGAAATAATCAATGAAGTATAAGGTTAACCTAATGAATTGATGTTGGGTTAATAATTATCCTACCTAATGGCTGAAAGCATTATGTACTTGTACTTAATGTCCAAGATAAAAAAATAGATTCATTACATACTTAATTAAAACCCTTTTTTACATATATTTTATTTATTATTACTTTTTACGTTCATTTATATACATTTCAATGATTTATCATGTTCAATTTCATCGTTTCGTGAGTGTTCATTGCATGGATTTATAGTTGATTCCCTTAAGTATAATTATGTTAGTTCTTGTCAAATGGAAGAAAAATTCAAGTAGAGTATTGAAATGTTGTTAATATTCCACTATAATTTCAAATGATTGTATACATATTTTTTTATTCTTATATGAGGATTATTCATTAGAAAACACATTAATGATAAATGTTTGGTTTATTCTTTCGATGTTTTTTCAAATCATCACAAACAAATTTCATTTTATTTAATATTATGTCTATAAATTGGTTCCAAATTATGATTAAAGTTAAAATATATAAAATAAAATATTATATTACCATTTTAATTAATTTATGACCATCCATGAAGGTAGTAAATTAAAATTAAAACTCGTCATCCCTAAAGGCTCTAAATCAACACTTAAGAGACGATGTTTTCATTTTTTAGAACAAGACGATATGAGAAAATGTCTGATGATATATATTCTATTAACATAATAGAATTTTACAAATTATATTATACTAGATTATTCATTCCAATTTTGATACAAGTTGAGGATAAGGTATAAACCAATAAAGAAATAAATAAATTTAAAGAGAAAGAAGTAGGATTTTACCTCTTGAATATAGTCTCCTTGAGAACCTCCTTAAAAACATTGTTTTGGTATTTTAGTGAGACTAGAAGATAATGTATGTGGGGAATTTGCATGGTAATGTAATTGGGGATAATTTATACAATATTTATGGATTTGGAGGCGTGAGTATAAGGGGTGGTGAGGGTGGTATTTTTAGGGATAAGGGAGGGGTGGTTTTTATTATTTTATTCATTTGTTTATTAATTTTCATAAGACTATCAGTAGTGTTAATTCCCATGACTAAATACAGTAAAAATAGAATGTGAGTATTAAATAATTAGTTCATACCTAATCCATACATAATCCATCACTAAATAATTCATTTATTTAATTATAATGATAATTATAGTAAATTACTATATTTCACTATTCACAAATAACTCAACTATTCTTGAAAAATCCCAAAAAAATATCCATAACCATTTTCTGCCCTGAAGATTTAAAAATTTGACTCCATTGTGTGAAAATAGTTTTTTAATTATGATGAATT
Organism: Viscum album; assembly: GCA_963277665.1. Taxonomy (NCBI): domain Eukaryota; kingdom Viridiplantae; phylum Streptophyta; class Magnoliopsida; order Santalales; family Viscaceae; genus Viscum; species Viscum album. The sequence goes on along the minus strand of OY728130.1, from coordinate 2,012,554,386 downwards.
TAATTTTTAATTTAAATCATCATTTATCCGAAAACTACTGATTTGAATATTATAACTGAGTTTATGAAACATTAAAAAATTAACTAAGGTATTATGAAATTATCATATATTTATAATAAAAAAATATTAATTTTGGAAATAATTTTTTAAAAAAAATTCTTTTAAATAATTATTTTAATTATATCATTTTAAATAATCATTTATGTTTCACAAAAATACCATCACATAATTTTTCATTTTTAAAACATGTATTTACTTATTCTATGACATAAATATATCATATTTTAACTAATGAGAAGCCTAAATTTTTATTCACACATTCATAGGTGAGGTTTTTATTCTAATAGCCAAATTACTATTCTATATGATCAAATTACTATTCCAATAGTTATGTTACTATTCCATTATTATAGATTCTTAAATTTTTATAAATGTCACCTATTTAATTATACATTTATAATGAATTTAATTTTTAAATTTAAAATTAATACATATTACTCTATAAGTACCTATGTTATAAAATCATGAGATAGTTGGAGAAGGAATTTTTATATAATATTTTTTATGGAAGATGATAATATTTTTAGAGCAAGATAAAATATAAGATATAAGATTATATAATGTTTAGATCATTGAAAATGAGCCTAATTTGGGTGAGGTTCATGGTGAAATTTGTTAAAATTCTATTGAATACACCATGAAAAAATAAAAAAATTGTAGTGTAGCAGATACTATAATGAAGTAAAAAAAAACATATTTTGATTCAAATCATACGAGTGGTGATAAAGGTTCACATTGAAATAAAAACATATTTATAAAAGGCTATGAAAACATGTTGAGATAGAAAATAACTTTAGAAATTATCATGTTACATTATATATAATTAAATCACTAATATTATAAAACCAAATAGATCTAGCTTCTAATTTAGATCTATAATATTTTAGTGATACTATTGAATATATGGTATGAATAATGAAAATAAATTTTTAACAATATTATATTTAAAAAAATATATATTTGATCTTTTTACAGGAAAAATATAGAAGAACGTCAATTGAACTATTTTAATGTTAAAAAAACCACAAGGAAAACAATAATATTATAAGAAACAAATTCATATTTTTGTGAAAAGGGTAATATTTTGATAATTAAGATGACTTTGAATTAATATGTTTACTTATTTTAATATTTGGGTCAATTATTTTATTCAATATATTTATGTATTCATGAAATAGAATTATAATCAAATGTAATTCAAGTTTACATTCATGGTAGGTTATCTAAACAAAGAAGTGTTTATAGAAAAATACAATGAAATTATCTCTATTAATAAAAGAATAATGTAAATTGGTTAATGAAATCCAATTATATAAAAATATTGTTGGAAAGATCTTGGAATTAAAAGCAACATTGATGTTTGAATGAGTTAAATTTCATTAAAGTAATTGATTTTATTAACATATATATGAATGAAATGACCATAAATACTCACATAGTTATCGTATATGTTGATAAAATAACTATTTTATGTGATAGGGTAAATTTTTATTGCAATTTAGAAGCTAAGTTATGATATTATATTAAATTTATATGCATATAGAAATAAAATTTTATTCTGGTATTGTATCTTATATAAAAAGTGAAACTTATTTTCTTATCTAAAATGAAATATTCCACGGATATTTTTTTAAAATTTATCATTTAATACTTTAATAGAGTTTCCCCATCTATGATATTTGGTGTGAATCTAATAAAAGTTGATATGGGGAAATGTGTGAAAAAAATTATATAGAAATTTGATTAGATTCTAACTTTATCTCATAATATCTGGAATTTACATTGTAAAAATAATTAATTTGGATGAATTGTTTCAAATTGAACTAACAGAATAGGATATGAGTAATTCCAATAAGATACTTTAATACATCAAATTTATTATGATTCATATGATTATCTTGTAAATATTAATGATACAAAATCATCATCAGGTGGAGAACAATTTTTGGTTAATGTTTTTTTAGTTGGAAAGGAATGAAACATAGTTTTAATAATTGTATTACTATAAATGATGAGAATGTGTTTAATAAACTAGCATGTACATTAGTGACTAGCATAAGAGATAGTCTTGAAATCTTGAAGGTGATGGTTGAAAACCATTCCTAATTTACAATAAAAATGAAATATTATTAAATCTATCCAATAATATAGTATAATTCTAATGGTCTAAAAATATTGAATTTTTATTTTATTTTTACTGTGGATAAACTTTAAAATTATAATATGATTTGATAAAATGTTTTCACATTTTATCGATTTGATAATATTTTTATAAAATCTTTGCTAAATGAAATATTTTAAGAGGTAAGTTTTGAAATGAGTGTCCACAAATTCTCTCTTTGTTGATGCACATATGAATTGCACGTATGAATTTTTATATAGATAATTTTATTACATATTAAATGTGATGAATGGTACATCACTCATGTGAAATAATTTTTGATAAATAAAAATATTTTATTGTTTGACAATGTGGAAGAATTATTAATATTGATTACGATGGAGATTATCATATTGATAGGCCATAAATTTCTTATCACTGAAAGATTTAATTCTCTTAGAACAAGAATTTATCTTGAATTTCATTGAAGAGAATAATTTGGAAATAATTTTAGTTGATTGAATTGGTCCTATGTTGTTAGGAAGAATTTTTAGGTTCTTTAAAGCTTATATCCAGCATTATAAATGGCCACATATGTGTAAAATATAATTTTTACTAGCTACAAATGATAATAAAAAATACAATATGAATCTCATTTATAATTTCTATGGGAATAAATAAGCATACTATAAATCATATATAAGATTAATCGCAATGTTATAAATGTTTAATAAGGTAAATCGAAAATATATATGGATAAACATAAAGGTTAAAATATTCATTTATATTTTATTAGATATATAAAAAAGTAAAAATGGACATGTAAGAGTATACTGAGGTATCAACTAGATTTGGGTGAGTAACACCATGGATTCAAATTATATTTATGATTAAAAGGAATATCATTTTTGAAAAACATAGAGTTTATGTCTGATTAAATTAAATATTTCAAGGATCATGTATGAGTAATGTATCTATGTAGTAGAATAATTCTTATTCATGCATGTGATTGTAAATTATTCATTAAATTAATTATATTCTATTAAAATATTATTTTCCTTTATAAGAAAAAATTTTGTAATTGTTAGATGTTTAATTTTTTAGGATAATTAAATAAGGACTACCATAAAATTGAAATATATATTTTAAACATGATTTAAATAGTTTTAAATAAGAATATTTCATTAATTATATTAAAGATTATTTTTGAATTATTATCGAATGACAATTTTTTACTATAGAATGAATATCATGGGACTATGGATCATATAAGGTTTTGAATATTCAAATATTGGAATATTTCATGTGAGCATGTTAAATATTTATAGTGGAATAATGTACTAATAAATATATTAAGATAAATATATATATAGTGAGATTGACATACTAGTTCTACTTTTAATGTATATTTTTTATAAATAGAAGTTCTTGAATAAGATGGATTATATAAATATTTAATATTTTGGATCAAGAAAAATGGGATTCTAATTATGTCTAAGAATCAAATTGTTATTTTATATATTTGAACGCCATTATGAATAAAAGGAATCTTGTGTAAATATACTATCCTGATAAATTTTCTATTAGGAAACAATTATTTTTCAATGATGATATTTTATATTTTAGTATTCAATTTATTATAGTACTATTGGAATTGTGTATCAAATTTCACTAAAAACAGTAAGTAAGAAGTCATAAATATTAGGGATGTACCTTGTAAAAACATGTGTGATTTTTTGGTCTTCATTATATACTACATATGATGGAGAGTGAGCTTTATTATCTATAGGATCATGATATTATCGAGTTATATGGGTAAATTTCTATTGAGAATATATAATATTTCAACACATATTCAACCACCCTTCTAAATATTATTTAGTAGATCACCTTACCATCTCATTGAGATAATCTATTACAGAATGAGTTATGAACTCTCAAGATTCTGATCCTGATTGTATAGTTATACAGGAATTAATCAATCATGGAGTGAAAAATAATGGTTTTTTAGGATTCACAGTCATACATCAATTTCTATTATAGAATTATAAATATTATTATTTTGAGATAGGATATAATAAATAAGTTTAACTCGTTATAATGGGTGGTACACCTTAGAGTAATTAATGTTTTATGATATTTAGATACTATAGAGGCCTTGATTTTTCTTTATCATCTAATATGTAGTTTACGGGGTCAAATTTTGTCATAATGGAGTTCAGAGGAGGTTTGTAGGAGAAATTTTATGTTTCATGTTTTTAAAGAGAAAAAAATAATAGTGGGTGCATCCTATATAGTGGTTAGTCATAGATAATGTTATGGAATACAAATGATAATATTGGATTAGTTATTTTAAAGGATTTTAATCATATGGTTAGAAATACCCATTTTGGAGAAACGTTTTCTATGGTGGTAGTGTACATCATACTAGTCCTAATTTTGATTGTGATTTTTTTGGGTATATCACTATGTTCCAAAAAAATGTATAAAATTATAGTTATTAGTGTTTTCGGGATTATTGTACATTTAGGAAAGTTATATTACATTGTGTTGTCATTATAATGTTATAGAAATAGACAAATTCTAGGGGACTATGTTGAGGTTATTCAAGGATCGTGTTTAGGATTATATAAAGAAATATAAAGGGTCGTGGCCTCTAAATTCGGTAGTTAATCACCCAAACATTAAAGAATGAAATTGTTAATGAAAAGTAAGCGAATTTTTAATTTAAAGGTCATGATTCTCATATTTACTTTGATTTATCTTACCAATTTCATGGTGAAACCATTTCCAAATCATGTTGGTGTATTCTATATTTTTACAATAAATTATCACATCCTCAATTTTCTAGTTCAATTCACATAGAAAATCCTAAATATTACGTGAAATTTCACATGCCTTTTTGATTTCATAGACATATATCATCAAATCTTATCCATTAGAATCATGAAATCAGTTCATCTCAAAAAAAGTCTTTATTTCCCTCAATTTATTCCATCCATCCCTTTCATTTCTCTTCTAATAGGTTACAATTTTATATTAAATTTGGATTTTAGGAAACATGGATGAGGTATTAATTATTGATTGATCGGTCTTGGTTTTATAGATAATGTGTTATTTTTTAGGTGTTAGATCAATATTTTATACTCTTTATTATATTGTGACTATTAATGATTAAATTAAGATAGTGGATTTAGTTATTTAGGATTTATTTACTTTGTTGATTTTAATTTTTAATATTTAACATTGATTAGAAAAATATGAGTGATTAACTTTGTGAATATGATTAACCAAACATAAACAAAGTCATTAGATTATTTTCATTATCATGAAATAAATTGTTCCTTATTTAGAAATTATTTTTTGATGTTAGATTGATGTAAACTTCCTTGATTTTATTCTGATATTAATTTATTGAAATATATTAACATTTTATAAATAATATAAATATTGATACTATAATTTTTAATATAATTATAAAATTATTATTCACATTATTGTTCTTCTCTTTGTGATATTAAAAATATAGATGGTAATAATAGGACTATTGGTTTATTTAATGTGTAAATTCTATGTCGTGGATGATTTTTTTTTTGTATGGATCTCAAAGAATTGAAATGACAAAAAAATTATTTTATTGGATGTTGGAGGCCCATATGTTCCTTCCTAAATGTGGATGATGAGGGGTGGATAGTTTTGTAGCTATTATTTTAGTGTTGTAGAAAAAAAATATGGTACTATGTGGTAGTTTCCAACAAATATAAAATGATGTAGAAATAAATTATATAAATAATGGGATTGGGTTTTCCATGCTATTAATGACGAGTTGGAAGAATTAAATGTTGTGTTGGACAATTTACTAGTTTAAATATAAAATAAATTTATGGAAGCTAAAGTGATGAAATAAAATTATAGAGTATATAAATTAAATTTTTTAGCAAATTTAATGAGTTTAGAAAATTATTAAAAATGAATTGGTAATTAATGTGAAATGGGATGAAGATGTGTGGATATTATGCGACTATAATGGGAAATTTTTTCTTTACACTATGAAATTTTAGTATTTCTATTTTAGTAAATTATTACTATCATGAAAATCTTAAATCACAAGTAAAACCAAACTAGAATGCATCAGGATTTATTAATGAGATAAAACTATAAATACTAAATAAGACAGTCAAAATATAGTTTTTGAATTGGGGATTAAAAATATAAGTAACCACATTTTGAAATATTTGGAATAAACCTATTGTATTCTTCATCAGTTGGTTACTTTTTAAATTAATGAAATTAATATATCATGACTAGAACTTTCCCTATAATTATCCCATTCCAAGATTAAAAAGTACAAATTTCGTGAAATTGCATATGTGAATAGTTCTTTCTTGTAGAAATCACTACAAGAATGATGTTATTTGAACCCACACCCTCGACTAGAACCACCACATATCTTTCCCTTAGATCATATGTGGAGTTCTAGAGGGGTTTTATAAGAATACATTATGATTATAAAAACATTTTATTGTTAATATATTAAAAAAAATTGTTTTCATTATTATTTATAGTTTTATATATTTTTTATTTTATAAAACATGTTTTTTTATTAGAGATATTACAATTAAATAATAATATAAATAAATAATATTTAATAAAATCATCTATTGATAACATATTATCATCCAAGAAATTAATTAAAAAATATATGTAATATTAATTTAATTGTTCTTGGGAAGAATAAAATGTTTTATACAAAACCATTTTTATTTTATTTTTTATTTTTTATTTAAAAGGTAAAATTATTTTTTTTATAATATTAATTTTATTATTAATAAATTATTTATTCATCAATAAAAATTATTAACCCTCCAAACATTCAATATATATAGGTTATAAAAGAATATAATATATTTGTCATGTAAAAAAGAGAATATTTCAAAAAATAATTATTTAATTATAAAATAGATTTTTATCATAATAAATTAAAATTAATTAGTATTTAAGAATAATTTTAAAGAAAAATATTGATAAAACATTTATCAAATGAATTTGGAATCATCTAATTATTTTTACTCTAGAAGTAAAGGCATTAAATTCTTTTTTATATTTATGGGTACTTTTTTTATTCTAAAAATAGTTATTACATGTTTTGAGTGAAAGGAATAAAATTAATTTTTTCTTAAATTTAGTGTGTATTTTATAAAATTATTTCAATATTTTGAATCATCATATTGTTATTTTTTAATATGAACTATTTACTTTTTTTAAAAAATATTACCATGGTAATAATTTCCTACATCGTAAAGGTTAAAAGGGTTAATTAATGGATAAGGACACAATTATCATAGTAATATATTCTAATTTAATTTTAATATTTAATTATTATCCAATTATAACAAATTTTATATTTTATTTTATTTTTATACCACATTACATGAGTATTTCATATATTATATATAATATATATATATATATATATTCTAGAGTTCAACTAATCTTATTTATAAAAGGATCCTTTTATAACCTCACTTATTCAGAATATTTAGTTCTATTTACATGAAAAATTCATACCAAATCCTCTACTAAACTCTCACATATCATGTAGTATTGTATCTTAGAAAAATAATAATCTTTGAATGATTAAATAGATGATTAATGGAATATGTCAAAGTAATATGTAATCATTTTAAACAAGTCATTTCATATTATTTTTCTTCATCCATTATATAACAATATACTAAACTATACCAATATTATTAAATTCATATCCATAGTATAATATGATGTATTTATATTTATGTAATAACCATTTTCTACCTTCATCTCAAATATTCAAAAAGTGAAAATATACCCCTTATTACATGTTGACAACTACCTCCAAGAACAATATATTTTATTTTTTTCCACTAACATACATTGATGGTTCTAAAAATGTTTTCAAATTTTAAATATTATATTAATGAAATTATTAATATTTTTCAAATATAAATTTTCTATCATAATAATGATATGAATAAAAAATTATGATAGTGATTTTTACTACCCAAAACAAGCTTATAAAAACATTTGAACTTTTTAATATATATAGAAAAATAAAATTACTTATCTAAAATTATGGTCTTATAATGAAAAAAATATTCCATAACTCTATATGTATTGATATGATGAGTAGATGGGGTTTGTCTTAGTGGTCAACACCCTATAATTCTACATCAAAAATGGGGATTCAAAACACGTTGGGCGTAGGCTACAGTAGCATCAATGTAGGGTTACTATAGTAGTGGGGATACTGTAGCAACATCAGCACTATAATGGCGGCATGCACTATTTTATGTACTATAGGGGGTGGTACAGTTGCAGGTACTCTAGCAACCCATGTACTATAGCACCACTATTCACCATTAGGCCTTTGAGCCAAAATATGGGCCTTTAAGGCCATATAATGAGATTTTATGCCAACTAGGCCTACTGGACATGTAATAGGTCTCCTCTACCCTAGATAAATAGGTCCATTGTTTCTATAAAAAAATGAGGATTTGGCCCCAAAATTTAAAAAAAATTATTGATATGATGAACGTATTGATATGTGATGAAAAAACATTTCACTAAAATAGAGAAGAAAAATCCAATTACTAATAACTGATTATAAATATTAACATAATCAAAGTTATAACTATGTAATAAATTAAAATATGAGATAAATATAAATTATAATAAACATTAATAATGTTTGTAAATATTTGTATAATAAATCTTAGTTCCTTATTGTTTAATTTAATATATGTGTAATGAAACGAGGATTTAGGTTAAGGGTTTGTTGGTCTCAATTTCAATTCATTATAAAATATGTTAGAAAATAAATCTGTTTTTCTTTCACATGGTATATATACTAACCTATAAATTTTATATATATTAAATCATTTTATATTTGAAGTAATTTCACATAAATTTTTGTTTTCTCTTTCCTTGTTATTTGATACTAAAATTTTCTTACATATAAGGGTTCTAGTATATTAATTTCATTCAATGATTCATCGTTTGTTTTAAGCATATATTTTATTTTATATGGAATAAATAGTACTTACATGGAATTTGATACAATGTTTTTTCCTAACTCGTGGTATTTAAAATTCAATATAATGTTCTATATTTATAAAAAAATTAAATGTCACAAAATTTAAAATCTGTTTCACATTTAAAAACTAACATTAAACATTTTCAGTTTTATACAGAAATCTTTTACATCCCATGCAATATTATTTATTTTGATTCAAGAATATTTACATATATTCATCAATGATTTATTAATATTATTATTAATTATCATTGAAATATTTTTTTTAAATTAATGGGATCCATTCTAAACATTTCTTTATAAATCACATTGAATTTGTTTACAAAATTCATAATAAAAATATTTTTTCCATTTAATACTTACGTGCAGTATCAATCCTTCATGATAATTTAACATTATTAATATTCTTTTCATTATCCATGTTTCTGAAATTAAAATAATATTCCCTTTATTCTTTGTTTTTTTCATTTTAAATAAACATGTTAATATTTTAATTGAATAAATAAAAGTATTTTGTTCTATTTCTCTATTATCGTAATCATTAAGTTTTATATATTTAATGTTATATAATTTCATGTTTTTAGTATTTTCTTGTAATTTAGAAGAAAATAAATTTTTGATAACAATAGGTGTAAATCTAAATATATATAAAAAACTAAGTTCTAGTAATGGGTGTTTTTCATCCCCCAATAATATCCATATCAACATATAGACATGTGGATGTAGACACTGACAATAATGTATCTATGAATAAAAATATATAAATATTGAAAGTTGGGTATTAATCAAATCAAAACCCAGTTCAAAACTTATTGTAAAATATTCACACCAATTTTGACACACTCGATAGATATGATTTAGATATTATAAATACTTATTTATGAACCATTGATCATATGGTATAAAATAATCCAACTCTTGAAATTTTATTACATGAAACCATTTGAAAGTGTTAAGTAACCGATCATTTCATTAAATAAATTTTAATCAATTCCCAAAATATTTCATTAAACAATCAAACATGCTGTTACGTATGTGATGAGCGAGAGAAATTAAATCTTTGATAGAGAAACAATCCATTACATTTTATTTATTTTCTAATAACCAACTCTATATAAATATAACTTTTCCTATAATACCTTTCTAATATGAATAAACTATTTTGTTTCCGTTAAATTATGGCTGTTCACCAAGATAACTATATATTTATTAAATTGTAAAATAATAACATTATGTATAATTTTTATTCTTGTATAGATGTCTATTGACTATTATAAATGTTAATTATGTATTTTTTTAATCCTCTAACATGATAAATTAAATGGACTTATATTGTGAATAGTGTGGCCAAAAATTACATATGTACTTGATTAATTAGTAATTATCATGAAACAAAATATCATAGGTATTTGGTGTATGGTTTACCTTTATATTAATGATGTTTTGGAATGATTAATTGACAAAAATTTAATATGTCTTGAATTATAGGTTCAATAATTATGAAATTAGATAGGCTTTACATATAATTTTTTAAAATGTTATGTTATACATTAATATATTTTGGGATCATCATATTATTCATTTGGTATTATTTGTTCATTATTTATTGCTACCATATTATTTATTCCATATTTATTTTATGATATATTTTTTGAGCGGTATCTCTTATTGAGAATTTAATCTCATACTTTTTTTTTACCATTTTCCTTTGTTATGAATTATAATATTATGCTTTATATTATTAAAAGTATATAATATGTATTTAAATCGTGTGAAATTTTTATTACATGTATTAATTTAAGAAGTTTGTGGTATAGTGGTAAAATGCACATTTTTTTATAAATATATAGTTTTTTATTTAAATGACATTTCTAATTATCAAAAATTAAAAACCAAAAAGGTATTGGGTTTGTATGTGACTTTGTCTTTCTTATTTATAATTTAAATATTTATGGTGAAATAATTTTCATCTGAGTTGTATCAATTCCAATATATTCATATTATCTTTTTTGATCTTGATCTCCAATATATTCATATTATGTTTTTTGATCTTGATCACATGGAATTATTTTTTGTTTTATTTTTAGTATAAATGATCGGATTAAATAACATTGGGGAGTTCGATATTGTTAAATGAGGATATCTTAATAGTTGTGGATACCATCATGGGTTATTATGTATAAGTTTGATAAAAAATGTAATATAACGGTTAACATTTTTTTATTATGTGTTCGGATATTGACATGGTCATTGATATTTGGATAAATAAAATTCCAAATTGTTAAAAAAATATGATATTTCAAAATACCAAACCCTTAGGGTTATTATATGTTCTAATTTAATGTTAATTATGATTAGTAGTTAAAAATTATTATTTTATTTTTGAATGAAAAATGTAATAATTTTGGGATTTTAAATGTTATTTAAAGTTAAAAAAATTTAATATATTTTTAGAAATAGAATAATGTTGTTTTTTAAATATATATATTATTGAGGTTTATGATTATATTTTTATTATTAGTATTTTATATAGTTATTATGTTGAATTATGATAACATATATTTCCATGATTTTTCGTGAGGTGGTTCATGTTAATTATTAGGTATTCATTTAGGGGAATAGGTTACTTTTGCAAACATGGATGAAAAAGGGGCTATAGATTATACTAATAATCGAACTAAATGTGTCATTCATTAAAATTATAGTGTTAAAGGATAAGATAATTGTTCATAATTTTCATATTAATATGTTTATCTAACCATTTTGGTTTTAGTATTTGATTGAGTATTGTTAGTGAAAATAAATCATGGAATAGTATTTCTCAAGAAACTCCAATTTATTATAACTAATTAAGCAAGAATAATTTTATATCTTTATATTAATAAGTATGAAAATTTATTTTATTAGTAATATCGATGATAGGTTGTGTGATTTTTAAGACAGAACTATCCTTTGCATTGTTTTTTCCTAAATCTTTGAGGTGTATATATTGATTTTGGAGGTGTTTCAGATGATTAGAGTTGTCCTTATACCACTATTGAGGTCACCACACCCTATTGGTTGGAGTTATTGAGGATTTTATATGTGTTTCCTGTGTTTTTGGTACACCACAACCAACACTATGTCTTATCATTCAATTTTTCTATCCATTTTAAGGCCTAGTGTTCATTTTTTCTAAAAATTTCTAGTGTAAATTCCTAGAGATGACATGGATCTAGGAATGGAACCTTGAGGGATCCCATATCTAATATAGGTATTGATTCTATATATTTTTGAGGTGTTTCAGAATAAATGGCTATGGGAAAATGGAATTGATGTGTTCAACCTGATAGATGGGATACTGTGTTGGTATGATGTTCTCATGAACAACCATGATCATGTCCATACCATGGTATAATTTGTGGTGATGTTGAAGATGATTTTAAAGTTAATGAAATGGATGTTGATCATTTTGGATCATGAAATTTGTCAAATAGTGAAATGCATGGGATTTAAGTGAGTTCTAAAATTATGGATTTCAGATATTATTTCTCTTTAATAATTTATTAATGCTTCTCCTTTCAAACTCATTTTATATCCAAATTATCAGTTGATTTACAGATTGATCGAGCAATTTTAAACACAAAATTTCCATTATCTATTTTTTTTTATGGGTAATGGTTAAACCCCTAAGAGTTTCTGGGGATTTTTTAGAGCTCAAAACCCATCTTTTTAGAGATAACGGACTCTACGCACGGTTTAAAGTAAACTGTGTGGGATTTCTGCATGGTTTTCCAAACCGTGAAGATGGTGTTTTTTCAAATAGTGTAACCTCCCACGGTTGGCACATGTACATGGAACCAAACCATGTGAACGTCACTTTTTTTGAGGTCACCATTCTTGGATGTCACACAGTTTGATCAAATTTTTTAGAGGAAAAGTTTTCTGGCAGAACCATTTTGCATGGTTTGAAAACCTTTGTGGAAAAACTGTGTTCAGGCTAAAAACCTATGAAAAATTTCTAAAATTCCTTTATTGATATATTAATACCCCTTCTTATTTCTAATCTAATAACCAGTGTAATGTTCCTCTATTTTTACCCATTTGGATCATTTTTATGGACAAATCTTGTGATTAAGAGATCTTCTTCATTTGGAATTGGATCGAGCTTCCATTTGTCATGTGGGATGTGCAACGGTAATACATGAGTTTTCTTTAGTCATTCTTCTTCTCTTTCTCTTTCTATGTGGTAATATCCATGTGATCATTTTTACCTTTTCTTATATCTACTATGATATGAGGCAAATCAAGGACTGATATTGGGGGAGAAGGATCGTAAAACTCTAAGGTGGGTCGTCTATAACCCATCCCTAAAGTTATTTGATTTTTGAGTATTTTTGTGGTGCCCACCGATTCCATCAGGGATCGTTTCTGATATCTACATGTCATGATTATACATATTTGAATCGTTTGGTTATGATCTTTAAAAATATGTGATTAGTTGGTTGTGGTTACACCCACAACTCAATCTACCTCATGTTGAAGGTTATGGCATAATTGGGTTTTTAGTGTTTTGACTTGTCTGAGCCACCATTCGGGTGTGCCATTTATTGAACATACTAAATGTGATACTACCTGTAAAAATGTTTTGTTGTTAATGATAATCTCAATATATAATTTACCATTTATTCTCACCACTTTACCTATCTAAGGTAAGTTCTTTAAAATAAATGTAAAATGTAAAATGTGTAATTTAAAGTATAATATGTATAGAAATTAACCATATTAAAATTGATCGAATGAAAGTTAGATGTCTGTAGCACCCCTTTCTACGGTAATGGAAGGTATCTGAATGAAAATCCTTAATTCTATATTATTTAATTGTTTACTAAGACTTGATTTAATGTTTTTAATTCATCTTCAAAAATCCACACTAATGGAAGACAAAGATTGGACCAATAATTAATTAGTTTCAACTATACATGACCTATCCACACTAATAGAAGGAAAATACTTGAACTAAATGAATAATCTCACGATTAAAATATCAAACAGCATTGGACTAACTCAACATCACCTTCGATTCTGAGAGGAGAATACCTTGGGTCTTGAGAACCCCTTTCCAATTCAAGGATAGTGTTTTCTTATATTGATATCAACCTTGAATCTGGTTCTTTTAAATTTCATTGATGCTGTATATACTTCTATAGGGTCCTATCTCCAATACTAGGGTACCTAGAATATGCTCCTTAGATCCAGCAATGACAAATAGGTTCCTTGGATACACTCCTTGGACCCTGTCCTTGATTTTCCCTATTATACCTAAGATGAACTCCATGGATTTGGTAATAATATTATTGTTAAATTCATTTGATTACACTCCTTGGATTACACTCTTACCCCTTATTTGGACTCATATACTACTGAGTTAGCTTTTCGTTAGTTTACGTTACCTTTTTTTTACCTTGGAACACTCTCACTGGATATCATTATTAGGTTGCCTTGTTATGTCTTGGGACCTTTACTACTTATATTATCATGAGGTGATGTCAATGTTGGTTATTCCACACGTAAAATATTATCATTAAATGGAAATTCCATAATTAATGAACCAGTTACATGTTAAGACATCATACGGGGGCTGAAGAGGGTACATGGTTATATAGTTATTTTATACTACATGCTTTACTTTATATATTTAAGCCTTCACACTTCTATATTCCATTGCACGTGCCTGATGTTATAGACACAACTAGTGGTGGCCCACTAATATTTTTCTCACACCCTCTATGGGTGTCATTTGGTACCAAGAGTATATTAGATCGTTGCAGATGATGAAAATGGAAAGCATACAACTTCGAATGCTTGATTTCTATTTATTTAGGATAGATCTTGATAACAGATGACTTAACTGGATCTCGGTATTCTTATAGTAGTCTTTGTTTCCTTTTACATTATGGAACATGTTTTTCTAGTTGTCTTGTTGCCATGTTTTCCAATTTTTCTAGAAACATGACATTACATCGTCATTGTTCAGTTGATATAGTTATTATTATTATCCTTGTTTATCTATTGTGTTAGTTTTCTTCTGTTTTTTATCGATGTTACTTATATTGCTTTTGTTGTTTACTACTCTTTTACATTTATTTAGTTTTAATTCACACTGCTAATAAACAAAAATTCCTCCCATGGACACACCATAGGCCCTCCCTGCTAGTTGAAAACCTTTGGAGTTTGGGAAAATGTGCTTGAGGCCATGTAGCCCACTGGGCTCAGGGCACTTGTTAAGTGAATCCGGGTTCGTGTTGTCATAGTATATCATATTTTACCCAATTAATTGGAGGGAGATATATTCCATAACCATGAAATAATGAATATAATACATATTTGTGCCACAAGATTATAAAACATTCATCATATTCGAACCCATGAAGAGAATTGGGTTTCATAAACATTTCATCATTGAATTACTCATAAAATTCAAATGGATTGCCTAAACATTTCATCATTTATTTTTAATCATAACCATCTAGATCAATAGAAAGATGGTATCCTTAGATCATAACCCTAGTTAATAAAAGTTATAATCATGGTATATTATTGTTGATCAATATAGAAACATTTAAAGTTTATTAAAACCTTTTTGAAGAATATTCCAATTCAAATTAAAAAATTACTCTTTTTATCTAAAATTTCACATGTAATAAGGAAACCCCTATCTTTGAAATGAATATTTAAATCATGTAAAAAAATTATCAAATAAGTGAGGTTTCATGGTGGTTGGAAATTAAATTCATTCCATAGAATTAAAAAATATATTACATTAAAACATTTGTCAAAAATGTCACAAAGTGCCACATTTGTAAAATAGAAAAATTAATCCTTCAAAACATTTTGAGAAATTCAAACATAGGTAAAAATGAATTTAAAAAATAATGGAATAATAGTAAAAAAAAATTACATAATTTATAGAAAACATTATATGGAAGATATATCTTGTAAAAATATTGCAATGGAGACTTAAGAATAAAAATCCCAAATATTTATTATATTTTGAAACATAGACCTTACATAGTGTCTGCATTTATTATAAAGCACAATAACCGCCCATATAATAAATTTAAATTTTTTATACATGTATTATTGAGTATTTTTCATATCTATAACATCAAATATGATACCTTTATAACAGTTGAACAACCAATTTATCAATAATTTCTTCTTAAAATCATTATTTTCTCCTACTAACTATTTTATTGATCATGAGTATTTCTATTCCTTGGTTCAGTTAATTGTAATGTTTTTGTGGGTAAATCACCATAAAAATATTAATTATGAAATAAATATACTATATATTCATTAAATACATATTTAGAGTCAACTATAACATTTACAAATAGAAAAATGAATTACACGGTTTAAGGAGATCGTAGTCCATACATACATATGAATGTTTATTCCATTTACCAATTAATGAATTCAAAGAAAGATAAAAATAATTCCTATTTATATAATCCATATTATATAATAAATTTCGTAGAATTCATTATATTAAACCTCATTACCATTGAAGTAAAAGATAAAATATAAATGAATCACATTAATTCATGGAGGTGGTTGTCCACACATACACATGAATAACATTATCATTTACCAATGTATTGGATGATAAGAAGGTAGAAAATATATTATCATCATAGAATTATAATTATTTAAAAATTATAATATATAAAAATTAAACCCATCACAATACCAACATATTAAATATGGTCATGAAAAATTAATTGTATCATTGTGTGGGGATGGTAAGTCATATGTACACATGAGAAATAATCTGACTTATTGTGTGATAAAAAAAAGGTTTATAATGGTGTTTTGAAAATTATAAAAATATTTTTAGAACATTTAAGATATATATTTTATTATTTTATGTTAAATTACACATATTTATTTAGGATATATCTTTTTATAAAAGAATGTGATCGGTTATAGTGATTATATATTCTATGAAAAAACATTTAAAATATCTTATTAAGGACCCTAGAGTTGGACTTTTGATAAGACTATAACTTATTGAATTTATATATAGAAGTGTGTAAGATAATTTGTTAGTGTTTTTAAAGATTGGAGGATCAATTTGATGTGAATAAATGAAATGATGGGTTCCCTTTTATTAGATAGGGGATGGACACACTTGAAATTTATTTAAAGATTAAAATATAAACAAGTCTATCATATGAAAAATGGATTCAAACGCCTTAAAAATAGAGAAGGGTTGATATTTTCTACTATATCGTATCACCTCTTACTATTTCATTTTTTTATGATTTTTATGTGATGTAATAAAATATTTATCACATAAAATTACATTATTGTCAATTAATACGCTATGAAAAAAAATTGACTTAAAATACATAAAGATGAAGTCATAATTATAATATAATCGTATAACTCAAAAATAATATGATATGTTAAATAAAAAAAATTTAAAACACATTATCTAAATAAACATGTATTTCTTAGAATAATTTTACAATATTTTAAAATATTTTTTATATTTATTTAAGAAATAATGAATCGATGTTTCATACAAAATTTGCGTCATTAAGTAATTAAAAAAATTTAATATATATTTATATCATGGTAAAATTTATATTAACCTCAAATTAAAATTTTATATTCATTCATTGTTTTGTCTCTATGTGGAAACTTAAATGATATTCAAAAAAAGTGTGTGACATTTTATAACAGTCTTTGATTCAAATAATATATATGTCATATTCATGGATAATCATATATTAAACTAATTGAAATTGAAAATAAGTTGTTAAGGGTCCAATTACATTCATAAAATATGAATTAAAATGAAAATTGATGGAATTGTCACTATATTTTATTCCATATTATCCTTATTTTTGCTTTATTGATGGGATAAATTCTGCCACATTTATAATTCATATTGAACAAAAATAAAAGGGGAATATTGAAAAAATAATTGAACCTCTTGACTTTGAATAAGTAATTAATTTCTTCTATTCAATACCTATAAATAGTATAAATTAATTTTAATGTATGTTTGTAAAAGTTGATAAAAAATATAATTTTTAAAAAATTTATTTTTATGTTGTTTCAAATGATTTCATAGTAATGGTTCAAATCATCATAGTGACATGAATATATTTCCCAACATTCCCTCTTTAAAGATGTGGGCATCCTCTTTCACTATTTTTTGTGATGTTATCTCCTTCATCAAAATTGGATGATGGGATGTCAATTATTCCTTTCATGGATTTCTCTATTAAATACATCGCATAGTCTAGGTAACTCTCATAGATTTGAGTCGAATTCAAGAAACACATTCCCAGTTCCATCTCAAGGTAGATGTCGAAAAATTATGTCACTTCTATCTCAATAGGGCATCAATAATGTTTCACAATATATGGTAACATCAAGAATGTTTTGGAATCTATGCATAGTGGGTGTGTTGGGAACATGTATGATCTTCCACATTGGTGGGAATCTCATATGAATCATCATAGGCATGCATCCCAAGGAAAATCTTGTCAATCATGAGGTATTTGACACCAAGGGTGGTCTTCTCCTTTTCATGTTGGAAGCATATCATATGGGGCATCTTACACATGGATCCAAAGAAATCCCATTTTGTCTATGAGTTAATTGATTCCAGGGGAATAATTCATCCAAGTATTTTTACCTCATTCATCCCACACTTATGCATAGGGTAGGTATTATGGACTAGTTCACAAGTTCTACATCCTATAGAGATAGATTTAATTGTCCTATTGAGGTAGATCATGGAATAATTTTAATGTCTTGTGGATATGGTATGGTTGATCAGAACACCTTATAGGGACTGATCGTGGAGGTGTGTCCCTATGTAGGAATATTTTATACCTAAAACGTTAACCAATAGATCATAACTCCCTGTGGAGGCGGATCAGAGAGGTTCATCCTTAGAAAGGAACACATGGAAATTTTATCAATGAATCAGAATTCCTGATGAAGGTGGATCTGGAGTTGCGGATACGAACTCACCGTAGAGGCATAATTTGGAGCTGTGACCCTAGTAAGAATCATTTGAATAGTTTACCAATGAATTAGAACACCCCGTGGAGACGGATGTCGCCGTTCAACATCTCCTCTTCCTCTTTTGTGAAGGCACGAGGGGGTATTTATTGGAATGATGATTTCATGATGATTGGATAATTTTTTGAATATATATGATCTTCATGAGTGGAAAGGGATCCACATGTATGAATGTCACATCTGAGGATATTACCATAAACACTTCATGCATTCCTGAAGAACTCAACGACTCTGAATGTCACTAAACAGAGTTTACCATCAAAGCATTGCAAAATGGACCACTAAAATTGTGCCTCAATTAATGGACCTCTATTAATAGAGCACTATGAATCGTAATCTGTGAATTGGCCTCCATGAATACACCTTCTTGAACATGCCTCTTCAAATGGTAATTTGCGAACAAAGCTCCATGAATGGACCTTTTTGAACAATTTTCAAATGCACCGATTTAGATGGCTCTAAAATCTGATCTGTAATTCTTTTTTTGATCTATAACCAGTAAATATGATCCTTGTGAAATGTGATACTCTTTTGTATTAGGCTCCTTGAAATTTCGTACATTCATGGATGTGTTTTTTCAATGCTAAGAGATTCATAAATTTATATTTATTAATATCCTATTCTTATAAAAATATTTATTTAAATGTTTAAAATATATGATCTTGTAAATAATGTAAAATTTTCATTAAATCATTCAAAAATATTGGTTAATTTAATATATTGATATAAAATATAGTTTTTTTATAAAAATAAATCATAAAATATATCCCTTTTATTTAAAAATATATATTTAATTCTAATATTTTATAACTAACAAATTAATATAACAAAATTGGAGAATAAATATTTTACATAAATTACATATTAATATTTATATCCACCAATCCAATTGATATTTTATAATAATTTATTAATGATACATGTTTTATCTAAACTATATGATTCTTGTAACACATGATATCAAAGAAAAAATATTATTTAAAGAGAAATAATTCTTAAATGTTTTATGGTGTTTCTGTTTACATACCAAAAATTTAATTTCACCCTCATAATTCATCACTCTGATACACATATATTAGGGTAATTATTCTTTATCACATCCTCAAATTCCATGTAGATTCTAAAAATTGGTGGTTTCACTGCAAAAACATGACCAATTAAGTGGACATGTTTTATAAAACATTCTCTCTATGATATAGAATCCCTACCTAATGTCATTTATAATGAAAATATTTTTCCAATGGTACAACATTGGAGTTTAGTACAAGAAAAGTGTTAGGTATGTATATCCTTATTATATATACATGAAACACATAAATAAATTAAGAGATAATTAGTGGAAGCACAAATCGATTAGCTACCATCTTGGTACGATCATGAATTTCAAAATGATCAATGTACCTACTACTTAACGTTCCCTTATTCTGGAATCTCATTATATTATTCCATGGGGAAATGTTTTGAAAAACCTTCTAACCAACTACAAACTCTAGATCATGCAGATTATTGTCAGTATAACTGTTTTTTGATATCAATATGGTATATTGTGCCACAAAATTGATCTAACCTTATCTATTATTTACTAAGAAATATTATGTCCCAATAGATTTATTTCTCTAATATTATTCTTGCGTGTTAGAATTCATCACTTTCTACATTTAGGGTTCATAAATATCCATCTGAATATTTCAGTGAAAACTATTATTATGAGAAAATTCCATCAAATGAAGGTGTTGATATCAACCACCGTTGAAATCTATAAGGTTGGCACTCAAAATTTCATCTAGATTTTTAATGGTCTTATCAATATAAAAATATATCTAAAGATGATATGAACTGATGATGAATAACTCTATATCCAATTCCTTATTAATACATCTACAAAACATCAAGGAAATCCTTTGATCCTTCTCAGATAAAATTAACAGCAGTACATTATGAAATCAAACAACATTCTTAATGTATAATTAAGTAATTTGATCATGATAGGAAAATCCTAAAATGGTAAGGAAGAGTGATAACATCATAAGGAAACTGACTAAAACCCATAAAGTGTTGTGCTATTTAAATGTTTTGGAGAGTCCATAGAAATGTTTTCCTATTTTTATTTTGTTATGGCTAGTGGTTATAACATCCCCTTATATGTCTATCTCTCAGCATTAACTTACCAACATACCATGAACTGAGAAACATACTCTGTGGTATCTCATTTCAATTCATCCCACTAAAAATATTATTTTATGACAATATACACCATTGTGATTCTAGGAGGAAGAAATAATGATGAACTATGAGCCTCCTACCACAACTAATTCTTCGAATTAGATATTGGTGGGACACAAACATGGTTTCAGAACCCTATTATCCTCCCGCAATCAGGGTTGAAATCAGGAACACTTCTCACTAGCGTTTTCATCTCCATATCTTATTTTTTTACCTTCTTAATCTTCACTTGTATAAATGTATGAACATTCAATTTAAAAAATATAATATCTCCCCTTCCTTCAAAAATTCAAGATCCATCATTTTCAAACCTATAAATATTTTAACTTTTTGAATCATAATCATTGAAAAGATTACAAGAACATTTGTATTCAAAGAATCAACCAAATTATTTTCCTTCCCAAGGTGGTAATGTTTTTGAGAATTTATAATCATTAATCAGTTACAACCATATTATTTGGTTCATTTTTAACTATTTTTTATTTAAAATATACTTTAAACATTTTTTATGAGTACATATGCCACACATTTACCCATATAGGCAATGAATCTATATCTTTAATGAGAAAATAAAAACATCTAACTCACATTCATTCGTTATGTAATTTTTCAACTCGAACTTCAACTGGCATGAGTCATAATATATAAACATATGGTTTTTTACAAGAGCAGATCCCAATATCTTCTTTTATACATCAATATTGATTAAAACCCCCTCTTCACTGTAGGGTAGTGTAATCACAGGTGTGTCGACTAGCCTTCTCTTCTGTTCCTTAAAACATTCCCAAAAAATTTATGTATAATGAAATAATGATCCCTTCTATGGTAACTAGTTGATTTGATTTGATATCTGAGATAAAGTCTTCACATAGTAAGGAATATATTGATCCTAACCATGAATACTGTATTTTATAGTTATGTTGGTTGGTCTAGGTCCTTTCCAAATTTCTTCTATCCTTTAATGAATTACTGATGTACCCTCAGATGATTTTATATAACCAAATAATGAATAATTTAGAATCCAAAATTCATACATGGTACATTTTTTATAAATCTTTTGTTTCCTTATCATATTGAGCACAATCCTTAACTGATCATCATGAACTTCCTTATTCTTTGAATATAAACAAATATAATCTTTCTAGATAACAGAAATATAATATAAGTATTTTTAAAAAACATTATTCATTAAATCCATTAACACAGATGGGTAATTTTTAATAACAAAATAAAAAAAATATAAATTATTAGTGTTCATACATTGTATAGAATGTTGTATTGGGTATATCCTCTTTCTTGACACTCAATTATAATGTCTATTATGATGGCCAATGTTGGAAATGTATTTATCTCAATGTATTTGATCAAATAAGTCATCAATACATTGTATAAGATACTTATTCTTGATATGGAACTGGAAAAGTTCTCAAAAATAATTTCATATTCACATTTATCAATCTTATTAACAAATAGAGACTGTGAACCACTAGGAATCATAGTTGGCATAATGAATCTATTTTAATGATGTTCTAAATGTTTCATTTTTTATTCTAGCAACTCAATTGGGTATATTCTATAAAGAGTATTTAATGTTGTTGTAGAATTGGGTATGAGTTTTATCAAAAACTAAACATTTTGATTTAGTTGAAGACCCAAAAATTCTCTCATAAATAAATTAACAAACATCTATAATATACTACCAATGATCACATACCCAAGGTGATAAGGCTCCTTCTTGGAATCAAAAAGACCAAGAATCGAATCTGGGTAGGGATGAATTTTCAGTACTGTTGAAGGGAACTATAGAAGCATGTGTACTATAGCAGTATTATTCACTAAAGGACCCTTGGGACCAAAAATGGGCTTTCAATCCTTCTATTCAGGGCACATGGCCTTAGGCTTTTGGGCTATGTAATGGGTGTCCCTCGACCTAGACAAAAATATGTCTTTACTCTAATAATAAAATGAGGCTTTGCCCCTAACCTTTTAAAAAAAACTCTATACAATACATGTATCCTAAATTTTAATTTTTTTTCTCCTACCATCTGAGATTGATAACCTTTACTTATAGGAACTAATACCCACAATGTAGAAGAAATTTCCAATAGAAGTTCACATTCATCCTCACATTGATATATGATAATAGGTTCATCCATTATATGAATTTTGATTTCCCTTACTAGACAATTGATATGGACTCCATATAAAGAAATCATATCTATTCCAAGAATCAAATAAAATTAAAGTAAAGTCATAACAATAATGTTTTAGGAAAATATTCCAAAAAACATCATTCAAAGAGGAACGGTAGACTTTAGATGTAACAATTGGTCCAGTAAGATTTTTCACTACAAACTCAACATCTAATCATTGTGGGGGTACTACGATACTATTTGAAAATTTTCTATTAATAAATGTTTTTATCAATCAAGAATCAAGAAATAAATTTTTTTTATAGTTGCTGATAAGTGAACCTTTCTCCACATCATTCTCATAACCCACTTTTAATATTGGACTTTCATGAGATTTTCCATTTTTTATGGGATTAAGAGTTTTTAACAATGATCATAAAACACCATTAGATTCTTGAAATTATTTTCATAATTCCAAAATTACTTGAATTTAAATATTTGGAGTGTGGTTGGTTCATTGGTTGGAATCATTTGTACCTCTATTTAATTAAATGGACTATTCTACACCTTTTAATATTCATGGGCTTTATGCCCCCCATTCCACACTTAAAAAACCACCCAGTTTTGCTCAAACACTTACCTTGATGTTTTGTCCCACATATCTGGAACATAGATTGAATAAATTTTATTCCAATATTTGATTTATTCAAGTTTTTATTAGTCTTAATATTTCCTTTCTTATCTAAAAAAAGGGAATGTTCAGACACTATAATTTTCATTTCTAGAATGAGTGTTCTTCAAAAAAAAAATCATATATACTAAAGACACAAATAGAGAATTCTTTTCATGGAATTGATTTCAAACCACGAAATAATCAACATATTTTATTATCAAGGATGATAATTAAACCAGATTAATACCTTGGATTCCTTGAAAAAATTACCATATATGTGCTAATGAAATCTCTATATTATTTCATTATCTCAAGAATTTATTTCTCAATTTTTTGTTTGTAGTATATGAGGAATATAATTACTAAAAAACATATCATTAAAATCATATCATTACATGGATTCAATTTCCTTCTCTTTCCATGTATTCTTGATATCTTTCCATCATTGATCTACTTTACATTCAACAAAATAAACCGATTGGACATCGTTTTCATTTCCCAAGAATTAAGAAACATCAAATATTTTCTCAATGTTATTGATCCATTGTTCAGCCACTAGTAGATTATATGATCCATTACAAGAAGGTGGATATTAATTCAAGAAAAATTCAATAGTACATTGTTTCCTTATATGATAATTTTGAACCTTGTTATGATTTATAAGATCAAAAAAATTGAGAGGATAATCACAAGATATTGCATTCCATCTCCCATAATATTTGGCTACTCAGGTGTAAAATCATTGAATTTTACATTAAATACATCATTGACATGATTTATTGGGCTTCCAACCATTAACTAAAACCAAAAATAATAGTGTGAGAAACAATATTCATTATGTAATAATACATAATTTTGAAAAAACATTTATTCAATGTATAAATAATGATTCAATATTAAATTTCATTTTTGGTTTATTCTAGGTCATTCCTTATCATTATCAATACATTAAAATTTTACCCTATATATATACATATTCCAAAGGTTTTCATAAAATTTTCATACCATAATCGCAAAATATTAACTATGCTCTTCTTTAATACCAACAATAGCATACAAAGATTTTCATTCATTTACATTAGATCTATTTAGAATAATATTCAATACATAACAAAAAAATAAATTCTTAGGCAATAAATGATTAGATTGTTTAGAGAATATATATAAAATATTATTATTTTATGAATGTTTATCAATATATCCCATAATGATCATCTTACATATTATTATTTATAGTCATCTCCTACTAAAAAATTATTCAAAACCTGGTGAAAGGAAATATAAGAAAAGTTTTATCTTAGATGTTCAGTAAGGGTAAACATGGGAGATAACAATTGATTATTATATGAAAGTATATGATAAGAATAAGGGTATGAGATCATGATTGTAAATTAAATATTTCATACTCAGACTGACAGATATCATAAACAGGATTTATAGACTTAAACATTAGTATTCAAAAATACATGAATCATAAGAATGAGAACTAATCATAACTTAATAATCAACCATAAATGTACTTAATAAAAGTGTATTGTAAAGATAAAAATATAGAAACTATTTTATATGTCCAAGTTAATTAATAATTCCATCAAATTAGGCATCGACGCAAGTTTCCCATAGCGGATTAGGCACAAAAACTTATTTATCATAATGGATCTATCACATCAACACGTTTTCAATATAGGTTAAACAACTTTGACTTGTTTCCCATTTCTATATCAAGAGTTATAATACATTACCTTAATAATTTGAGGGAGATATATGTCCCACCTTTGAAATAATTAAAATAATACGTTTGTGTCTTGTATAATCATAAAATATCCATTATATCAGAACCCTTGAAATGAAATGGGGTTCATAAATATTTTACCATAGTATAACCCTAAGAAAAGAAATGGGATTCCTAAACACTTTATCATTTCATAATAAAAAACAATCTTGAGATATAATATGTATGGAATCCCTAGATCATAGCCCTAATAATGAATAAATGTAACACCCCATCATTTTAAAAATGGAATATCAAGATTGATAACATATATGACATAATACTCAATGTATATAATGGAATTTAAAAACCCAACAATCTATGACATATTTATTTTTAAATAAATTCAACCACTTCGATAGCTTTCAATGCATGAAACAATAGTTTTGAATGAACCATGATACTCTACTAAAATATTATTATTTTAAGACGACCATTATAATATAGTCATTAAGTTTTCATGTATGAATATTGAAAAATAAATTATGCAAATTTTATTGGTTATACATGTATAAAATATATTTATGTATATATATTTATTATATATAAAATAAGATTCATTTGAAAGGGAAAAAGATTTTTTTTCCAAATGACGGTATTTTTGAAAAAGGAGGTTGAGTCATACATTGTGTATAGAATTTAAAAATAATTAATTTTTAAAATATTAGAATATCTTTTTTATATAATGAAAATAAAATTTTATATATTCAAATAATAATTATTTTTAGGTTTTTTTCTAGATTTTTATGAAATGTTTCATTTTTTGATGAATAGTAAAAAATATTAATTTGAAACAAAAATTACATATTAATTTGAATTATATACAAATTAAAACTATATTCCATTTTTTAAAGTAAAATTAGTTTAATATTTTTATAATAATTACAATTTAGGTTAGTGGAGTCAATTTTCAATTGAATTATGATATTAAAAGCTTCTACACTTATAAGAAAATTCTCATTGGAAACCCACTTTTTTATCTCATTTGTGGGTATAATATTAAATTGTATTCATCTAGAAAGGTTAGTTGAATTTCCAAAAAAATAGGAAATATTTGTAATCAGATAAATATATATTATTTGATAATTTTAAACAGTTGTCTGACTATTATAAATAGTAAAATAATGAAAAATTAATTACTATTGTTGAGGTAAAAACGAATTTACTAAGGGGATAAAATATAATTATTAGTAAAAAAATGAAATGTAAACTTGTTCAAAATGAAATTTATGGAAATATTTTGACATTATCACCACTAACAGTCAATAATTACACAATTGTTATTCTTTTTTCAAGATAAAAATATTGGTGTAATTGATTCATTCTAATAATTACATGTGTGTCCTAGACCTCAATTTTAGTAGGACACCCACTCACCTCCTATATCTACACTTAAAAAGGAATTTGGTTAAGCCAATAAATTCACAAAAAAACCCTAAAACCTAAAAAACTCTTATATCCCTTGGTTTTACCATAATTCCATCAATTTAATGTTTTTATTACTAACCTAAAGAGGTCTTTCGTTAAAGACGTAACGTTCATAAATTATTACTATTATTTTATTTATTATTCATCCTTTATAATATAACACTCAATCATGATAGTATACTAATGAATATATCTTCCATATAGTGATATATTATTATGTTAATGGAATAACCTTTATTCATCTCACCTCCATCAAATGGGAAACAATATCATTGATCTTGTCTATGAGAGAGTACCTACTCGCAAATTGATGTAACTTGTTTTCCATCAATGTTTATTATTATTGGATATAAGGATGGATTTATATTATATATATTATTTATGATATTTTTATTCTTATTAAATTATAATATGAAATATTCCTTCTTACTTTACATATTTTTTATATTATTATAATGTTGCTCACATGTATGGTTGAATACTGCCTCATGAAATGATGTGATTAGTTTTTCACTTTTTCTTTACAAGGAATGTAATAAGGATAAATTTAATAGATTTATGTGATATATATGAAATTATATTGATTATTTAAATATAATATATCTCCTATTTCATAACCATTTTACCCATTAATGAAATGATGATGTTTCTTGTGCATACATATGACCTACCATAACCACGAAGCGATGTCATCCATTATCCATTGTCAAATTTGAATAATGATTCTAAAATTTATGGAACTATATATTATCCTCAAGAACTATAATATTATGTTTTAATCATTTAGGATAAAACAATGTAGTTTTCACTAGAAATAATAGTAATAATGAATGATTATTAATGAATGAGTTATAATATGTTATGAAAGGATCATATATGATATTATTAATGTTAATATGGTTCATTAAAATATTAATAAAATGCTTAAAACCACTATAATGGATGTTAAATAACATTTAACCAAATGGAAGAATGAGGTAAGGGACTTCGTCTCAATTACCATTTATTATGGCATATTGTATTGTTTTCTCCTAATTTATTTTGTATGGTGAATATACTACCCATTTTTCATGTAATATCATGAATATATAATACATCATGGAATTTGAATTCATAATTTTAATTATTTCATCTAACTTTGTTTACATGAAAATTAACAGGTGGTTAGGAATTTCATAACACAACTTCTTTTCATTAGTTTATGTTACTTCTTCATTGTCCTCGACATTCTAATATTTTGTATGAAAATAATTTTGAATATCTTATGATATATTTCCAATTTTTATATATGGATTTAAATTTTATACACATAATTGATTGATTTATTAATCCTCATTTCACCATTATGATCTTTGTAAGTTTTTATTTCACAGTATCATTTTAATTAGTCTTTATTATAAATTAATTCCCATTAATAAAAATAATTTGATTGTTTTATAATAAAACCATTTCATTTCCTTCTTATCTAACAATTCAAAAAAATTTCAAGTAATAGAACAATTTTCCCCTTCTTTGGTACAAAAATATATTGGGAAAATATTTTTATAAAAATTTGGATTTATTTCACACTTAAATGTGAAATATTTTTTCTTCAAAAAGAATATTTTAAAAAAATGGATTAATTTTTTTTGACATAATCAAAATGATTTATTAAATACATTTTTACAGATTTTGGTTTTTATGATGTTATTTTACTTTAATCTTCATGCCATTTTCAAAACTCTTCTAATTTTCCTTTTCTAAAATATGTGAAAGGAATATTTTATTTTCATGTCTAAGAAAAGAATATGATTTCCCACTTTCAAGACCAATAAATGTTTGAAAAAATAATTTATAAGTTTTAAATTGGTTGTTTTCAATAAAAAAATTTCCAAAATACATTTTTATCATTTAGTTTTAAATAAATATTTTAGAGTGAGAATCTTATTTTCCTCAAGAAGGTTTTAAATGAAATTGTTATGGTATATCTATTCATCAACACCATCAAACCTATATTTTAATTAAGATAAACTGAGGATATATTATATTTATATCATCTTTATTATTTCTCAGTATGGTTTATTGTCAGTTTTTTAACAAAAAGTATTAACATTATATTTTTTGATTAATTTTTTCAATCATTAACATTGCCTGAAATATTCACTTTCATGTTATCATTGTAAAATAAATTTCACCTAAATATCCTTATTTTCTATCCTGGATATTATTATTACAAAAAATATATATCATTTCTACATCCATTATTTTACATTGAATGTTATATGATCAATCAGAGAAAGTATTGTTAATATGTATTTGTTACTATATAGGAAAAAATTTATCCGACATATTGTTCATGAATTAAATATATCATTTGATATTTAAGGAATTTGTTGGTCATGTATATATGGTTTGGGCATGGTTATTGATATCCCATTGATGCATTAGTATTCTTATGTGATGAATAAATTTGTTAGACTTTTTTAAATGGTTTTATAGTGTATTCACATAAGTTTTAAATGATCATGTGAAAGTTATTTACAGCAGAGGTATCATGATACCTGATGTCATGTAATCAAATAATAAATAATATAATTCATTTAAAATTATAAATGATATTTTTTAATTATATTACAATGAATGCATTTTAATTCTTATTTTATTAATTAAATGGAATTTGAGTTTTATTATTTTCATTTCAAATTTGATTATGAATTATATATTTATTTTAGTAAATTTATTTAAATGAAATTCGTATTTGATTATTTTCCTTTACATAATGATCATTAATTATATATTCATGGTAGTTACTTTTGTGTTTGTGGGTTCAGTATATTAAAAATATGAGAACTTAGTCTATGTGGTTGAGTAAAGGTGAAATAGAGTCTTAAAAACAATAAGATTATTATGTACTCATATTTAATGTTCCCATTATATTTTATACAAAATAATAACTCTCTCATTTAACTACACTCATAACTTCTCTCTAATTGATCATGGTTGAAAGTAATCTCCCTTCATTGGTATGATCAAATTTATTATAATTATCTAACTATCATAGAATACTATGTATTAAACATTTTAATGTGATCAAATGATCCTTGAATACTTATGAATCGTCCCACCACTCTCCACATAAAAAAATATGGATATCAAATTGGTACTGTGATAAAAAAGGATAAAATGGGTAATGGATTTAATTACCCTACATAAACAAAATATCGTACTGTTTAATCCATTCAAACTATTTCACATTATATTTAACAGGGGTAAAATTTAAATTAATGTATTAAAATAGAATATTATGATGGTTTCTGGAAATCTTCTTATATTACCCATAAGAATTATAATATTCAATCACTAGAGTTACATAGAATATAAAAAAGGAGTGACAGGAAACATCCACCACTATAGATACTTTCACCCCATTTTATAGAGACGATTAAATGTTATCAAGTATCTATTATGGCCTTTATGACCTCTACTCAAGAGTGTGAAGGTTGATTATATAAATAGGTAGTGTATGGATTTTTCTTTTAATAATTGCATTATTCCCTTAATACCAATGAAATTTTTCTTTCTCTTGAAACATGTTTCATCATGATTCTACATTCAATGATTTGGCTATGTGATGAAAATATAATATTCTCTTATTCCCCAAATAGATCCTTTAGCCTTCATGTGGCCCTTACCATGATAAGTGTCATTAGAAGATTTTGTGGAAACTTATTTTGTTATTTCATGAGTGAAATGATCTTCTGAACAAGAAAATATGATTTTTTACATCTGTTATATCTTTTTATAGTGGTTATAGTCTCAAAATTATTATATAATGGGTAAAGGAATAGTCCCAATGATATTTATTCAATGTTATCTTGTATTATTTTTTAGAATGATGATTTTCCTAAATGAAAGGAAAAATTGATGATCCCTTTTTCAATGGAAAATAATATATAGTTTTTCATATGAATTATTATGTTTCTGTTTAGCCATTACGAGGGATTTTAATATAGTATTTTACCTAATTATTTCAATTTTTAAACTGAGGTGAGATTAATTTCACATTACGTAAAGTTGAGTTTTTCTAAAATGGGATTTGAGATCCCACTTTTCCCCTAACGTAATGGATACATCATGAAATGTTTGTTACATTAGATCATTTTATGAGTTCAGTGTAGTAACAATGAAATGTGTAAGCTCTTTCATTTAACTATTTTGACTAATTGAGTATTATATATCATTACGAAATTTTACAATAATCTCATGCTTCTAACATGTTTCCTATGATATTTTTTGGTGATCATCGATTTTTTGGAAATACAATTTTTTAAGCTATCATACTATGTTAATAACATTAATGTTTAAACTTAAGAAAATATTTTGTATATGAGATAGTTGTGATTCTTTTTAGTCACATGACTTATGTATACTCTACCAATCATTCCAATAGTGTAGGGAATCTATAAATAACATCTTACATATTATCAAGGTGAATTTAATGCATACTGGATTGTTGATTTATATATAAAATATAGTTAATATTATTTGTTAACATTGTCCTACAATTAGTCACATATAACGAAACATCATGTCGAGATAATATTATTAAAATATATTTTTTTATAATTTAATCTTATGTGGCAAATTATTTTGATTTATTTTATAATAATCCATAGGAAATATATTTTAATGTCACAAAACCATCAAAAATAAAAAGTTTATCATCCACAGAAGCACTTTCAAAATAGAATTTTAAAATAATTAATAATTAATATATTATTTATTTCAATTAATTACATAATGATGATGATAAATTAAAACATATAAATTAATATTTTTCTTACAATAAATAAAAATATTAATGAAAATCCAGGAATAATTACATTATATTATGAATAAAGGAAATTAAAGGAAGAAAAATCAAGAAAATCATAAAAAAAATAATTCCAAAAATTTTGCTTGATCTCTCTTCCACACATAAAAAAGATCATTACCTCAACTTCATTATGATACCACTTATTTGCAAGTTAAATTATAGGTTCTATGATTGTGAAAATAATATATATTTGGGAATTAAATACCAAATAAGTGGATCTTTCATCCTTCCCTCTCTCTTATCCTCCCCAGACCACTTTATTATTTCCAGATTCTTTTATATAATGAATAGTTAAATTTTATATGTTAATTTTTTTATCTTCACCTATATTCCCCTTTCGCCACCTTCCTCTCTTCTTTCTCGGTCCAACGACATCCTATCCTCAGCTTTCTAGTTTGGTGGTTTGTGGTGTGCGGCTCGCATATTTTTGGAATCGATCTTCACGATGATTCCACCAATGCCTGTCTTCCTCCTTTCTCTGTCCCTGAACATGATAAGTTTTTTCATGGTTATGATGTAAAGGTTTAAGGTTTGAGTACCAGTTCTATGGGTTATAGCCTCGGATCGGATTTAGTTATGGGTACAGAGGGAGGTTCACTAATGGATTCGAGTGTGGTTATAGAGGTAGGGTCGAGATTGTGGATCTGGCATGCGGTAGGGCCATTCATCCACCATGCTGGTGTTTGGGTGGCAAGTTATGGTCATGTCATTCAACTCTTGGTTTTTTATTTGTGTTATGGTTTTGGATGCTAACTATTTGTGTCTTGTTGTGTGTTGCATACTTTATTTTAAATCTGTATTCCATTTCCCTATTCTTCATGATTTCTTTATGGTTGAAGTGGCTACTGGTTTTGGGATCATCTTCATTTTGTGTTTATTTTGTTCAGGTTGAAGAAGTTGTTATTTTTTTGATTGATGAGGTTGTTGGCATTGGTTTTGGATTCATCTGGAGCTCTCGATTTCATGATTTCGTTACGGTCTTACATTGGATTGTTCTGCGGTCTTCGAATTTAGAAGATTATTCTGGATTTGAAAGGCCAATAATTTTTTTTTATTTTTCTATTGGAAAGAAGATCTGAAGGAAATAAATCATGGTATTGTTGAAGTATTTAATGTCTCCTGGAGTTTAAATTAAATAGTTGTGAATGAACATAGGAATTATGAAAATTAAGGCTTCAATTGGTTCTTATTTTATTGTTGAATTTTGGGAATGTTTGCAACCAGCACACTACAGGGATCTTCTTCAAATGAGGTTCAAAGTAGGAAGCTTTCTCCTATGCATGTCATTAGGATTTGGTAGTTTGAGATGATATAGATTTTCCATATGTACCATGCCTGTGAAATCCTTCTTAGGATAGCTTGATGAGCGTCCATGTGATGGTGAAGTCTGGTCATCATGATGCATTCACTGGGGAGGGGTTGGTTTTATAGGCTTGATCTAGGTAATCATCTTTTATGGTTTTAATTGGTTGTAAAGTTTGGATCTTGTGGTTTCTCAATTTTTCGTTTAAAAGTGTTTTGATTACAAAAAAGCTAATTTCCAGTCAGTTAGAACATCACATGGGTTCTAAATAGACCATTTTTCTTTATTTTATAATTATTTATATAATTTTCATTATTCTTGTCACCATATGGTGTACTTTTCCACAGTGGAATAATTACTTAATATTAAATCTATGATCAAATTTCCATATGATTTAATTTTGATTCTCCTAAATTCATTCCATTAATAGTAAATTTTATTATTATAAAATAAGGGTCTCTATCTTTTAATTGTGAATTATTAATTTTCTGGTTTAGGGAATCAAACATTTATAAAATTAGATTTTCATCTTTGTTTAATGTCATAAACAAACAATCAAAATTATAACCCTGAGAAAACTATTAAAAATTTAATTTAACTTTTTGCCTTCTTTATAACTGTATTTTATACTACACTAAATGAGTTTAGACATGATAATAAATGAAATATATTAAAAAAATAGAGTTTGAAATCAAATTAAAGGAAAGTGGAAAACAAAAGGAATTATCCAAATTCACTTGAGATGATATTGGACTCCTCATGGGTTCATTCATAAAAAAATCATTAAAAATTATTTTCATATACCCTACACATTGAAATGATCATGTGATTATTCCCATTTTATTTAAATAGTAACAAATGTAAATACAATTTTTTTCTTGAATAGACCCATCCATTTGGAATAAAGAGTACATGAAAAATAATAGTAGTGATGTCATGAGTTATACTCTATCACTAACATTTATGTCCTTTTTTTAATGAATTTTTCATGGTTATATTTTTTCCTTTCTTTATAAAGTAAATAATTAACATACACTTCACTTTTGAGATCCTCAAACTCCACCATTTGAAACCTCATTTAGTATCCCTATTTTATAATTTCAATATTAAATATATATATAGATTAGTTTTCTATATGATGAAGTATAAAAGGCATGTAATAGTGCTTAACAGAAACAATTTGGTAAGGAAATATACTAATGGGTGTTCTAAATGGAGTTATAAATTTACAAAATGTGTCACTAGGATTTATGATCCAATATTCATAGTTATGTTTGAAATGACTGAGACTAAAGAATACAGAAGATAGTGGTAATATTAATTTATTGATATATCATACAAGAGTTTTTGTAGGATCCAATATCTTAGTTTCATTGAAATACTAGTTGAATGGTAGATCACATTTGAAAATTTAATATAATTAAAGAATAATGAATTTACCTTTAAGTTGATTTTTTAATATAGTTAAGTTACATTATATAATTATAATTTCATTATTTTATTGATGATGAGGAATATCATAAAAATATTCTAAACTAATTGTGATGATTGTTGAATTGACCTAAATATCAAATACATGTTTCGATTATGTCAAGATGATATATTGTTTATTCCATTTTCAATTATAATTTTAATTGATTTTATTGGACATTTATATATCATGAGAAACTGGATTGATTATTATTTATTAATTCCAAAAAAGCATACATCCACACATTCTATCCAAAGGGGAACTATGACCATGTTTTAGGTGGGTATTCAACCCCTAGACATCTATTATGGTGAAATAGAGATGCATGTAAATAGAAGTCTCTTGAAGAGGAGAATGGGATTGTAGAGAAACCAAAATTTGGGTGAATCATAGTGGTAGAATAATCTAGAATTGGGTAGTGCTCAAGGAAGATAGTAGCCGAACCCATACTAATATTTTTTGCAGTAAGGAACACATTATAAATGGAAGCTACAGAAACATTGAATATTTAAGTTTGGACTTGAATAGGATGATATTTTTTCTCTATCCATTAAAACAAATTCATAGATCGGTGGCTATCTAATCATGTTGAATGTGGACTGTTCGATCAAGCATAATGATTCTTCCTAACGTCGGGCAATGGCTTCCTATATGTGTTGGAGTTCATGTATTCCACAACCAATGATGATCTAACTAATCAACTATGTATATTCCAAACCAATGGATAGAATTTAATGAGATCAATATATTCAGGAAACTTATTTTACATGAAATAGAGATGCTTAATTTGATACAAAAAATATATTGGTGAACAGTGATGGTGAATTCTGAATTCGTGAAGGATGTTGATGTGTTGGTGTGTGATTGAAGTATGTCAGTGTGCATGGGATAAGTCATTCATGTATTGTCTATAAATATTCCTTGAGGATATCAATTTATTGTATGGTCATAATTAATATCCAATAGATTATTTTTATAAGTATACATCGAAACATATACATCAATGTGACCTATTTTCATGGAAGGTTTTCATATGTTTGTGTTGAACCTAATGAGACCTTCATGATTTCATGAGGGTGTTTTGAATTTCTCAAACGAATGTAGACATTCACAATGAGTTATGTAATAGAGATATAAAAACATAATCATGTATACTATTACACGTAAGAGATTGTGAATCATACATGAAATTATATTATTTCAATAATAGTGTTTCATATGCATGATTTGATGAAGGAATTGCATATACCATTACGATAAAAATAGACAGTGGAATCACTTTTATTGATCAAAGGAAAAGTGTAGTGGTGTTATTGTGTATTTTATGATATTTGAAGTGGTGAGACACTATGGCATAATATAATTTTGCGAAGGAAATTTTGAAGTAAGTACAATGAAAAAGTTTATAGGTAGTGTAAAACCATTGTAGTAGTGAAGAAGTAAATGAGGTAGTGTAATGTTAATTCACTATTCAAAACATGAATATGCATGAAATAAATCATGAATTAATGTAATAAGTTTTTTAAATTGTATTTCTTCACATATCACAATGGTATACCATGTAATGTATTGCATGCATGCATGAGGTTTGAATAGGTGCACATGAAATACTATTTTTATGTTGTACACTGATTTGAGACTAAAGTTAGGAATAATTTTTTATGGAATATACCTGAGTAGTTAGAGTGTTGAGTTGTGTTCAGATCATTTGAATATCAGTAAAATTTGAAAAATATCGAGTAGTTTTCAGACAGTTTAATTTTTTTAAAATAATTTACATAATAAGAAATGGTGGTGATGTTGGTTTGTGTAGAAATAATTCATCTCAGTGAAATACAGATGTAGTTATAAGATTAAATAGATCATTATATTTTATGATCAAATATTTTGTGATGCATTTTTGGTGGATTTATTCAATGGGACATTAATGTAGGAGAAGTCTCTTGTGGGACCCTAAAGTATTTCGATGGGATGTTGGTAACATAGTGGGATGCATTATAAAGATCCTCATGTGGTACAGAAGAGTTTCTATTTTTCGTAGGAAATTAAAATATCTTGATTGAATCTAGAGTAGAATCTTATGGGACATTGTTTTGATGGGAATAAAACATTCCTTGGATATAACGACCTGCATAGAGTGAAGAATCTATAATTGAATGAATAATCAGTTATAGGAATGAGTAGTTCTACATAACAATCCTTCTAAAAATACATAAGTGTTGTGCTTTATTTTTATTATTTCATGTTGGGACTATCATATAATAAAATATGACGGATTCATCTTTAATATATTACATAGGATGGATTAAAGGAAATTATTTTTAAAAAATAGTGTACCACTATTTCACCCCTCTCTCTCTTCGTAGTACTTAACTAATACATGGAAACATAAATTGGTATTCGAGGAAGGACAAATATTAAAATCCTATGTTTTTCAGATGAATGGGGAATCCTAATTCAATAAATAGCCTAGTAATACCTTCTTTTATGGAATGAACTAGAAAACTTAATGAATAAGATGCTTCAGTTCCTTCTATCTTATTGGCCTAGAATTTAGATATGTAGAAATAGGTTTATTCCCACCAATTTTTGATGATATTCATATAACTACATATAAAAATAGAAATATAGGAGTTTATGGAAATTATAAAAGTATCATCATGATATATTTTTCATAAAAATCATACACTAAAGTGATGGATCTCCAAACAGCCAAACAGATCTAGGATAAACTAAGAAGTAGTCAAGAAGGAAATCTAAATGTAAGGAAAGCTAATATTCAAATATAAAGAATATTTTTTTTCATATTAAAATGGTATATTATGAAATCATGGATTATAATTTCATCAGAGTCAATGATATAGTAATTAATTTCCATGGATTTGGTGAGAAGCATTATGATTCAAAAATTGTTAAAAATCTTATGCAAAATTTACCTGTTACATTTCATTCCAAGGTTTCATCCTTAAAATATATGGATGACATTTTATTGTATGATTTATATAATATTATCATAGATTATGAAATATTAAAGGCTCCAAATTTAAAAAAATTAAAAGAAGAGGTATACTTTGAGACTATAAGAAAAGGAATGTTCATAGAAGTGGATGTTTATAAATCGAGTGATTATTATTGTTATGAAGGTGATAATTTCCATAGTTAAATTTTTTATCTTATTATAAGAGGTTTGAAAAAAGTTAAAATTGAAATTAATGGAAAAGAATCTTTTCAAGTTCTTTAGATGTAATGTAATTTGAAATTCTTCTATAAATTGTCCAACAAAAATAGACATATCTAAAAATGATGATGAAAGTAGGAAACCATGTAAATTGAAAATGGATAATAAGAAGAAAATGTATTCTAGTAACACAAAGTGTAATTTTATAAGAAATAATAGATATGAAAATTCATCATCTATTAGCTCCTTAGAAGTTGAAATCCATTAAATTTCTTGTGCTGATAAATGATCAAATTCTTCAAGTATTAATGATGATGGTGATGTCATAACTAATATAGAATAAATATTGAATGAATAGTTAGAATACACTCATGATAAAAACACACATCTCAATAAATAGAAGATGAATCTTGAAAAAAGAAATAAAAAATATATGTTGAAATTAAAGATAATGATAGAATAGAAATTTCTATTATTGATGAAAATAAGAAGTGTGGATTGAATGTAGTTACACTAGTGAAGAGGGGGAGTGATCTTGTAGAGAAACCGACTCCCAGGGAGGAAGATATATTTAACACATAATCAATGTATCTTAGATTCCAACATGAATTAATGACTATAGATAAGATATCAATAATTATATTGAAATAAAATATGAGTCATCTGAACTTGGTTAATCTGTGAGGACCAAAAAGTCAATATAATTGAATTCTACCACATCAAATAATGAAAGGAAGATTCTAAGTACACCATTTAACCCAATAATAATCAATCATGGATGACAATAAAATAAAATCAATAATTTTATTAATATGATTATATAAAAATATAAGGTTATTGTTTTTGGGACTTTTGTGGTGTTGTGGAAGGTATAGGAATAAATAATATTCTTGATGGTATAACAAGTCATTTCTAAGAAATAGGAATGAACCAAGGGGGAGACATGTAGAATAAATAAGGATAGATTATCAAATAAATATAGCACTGACTAGTAATCTATCATAGGTTCTAATACCAAACATGTATGAATTATAGAAAGATGTGTGTTGTAGTTAATGATTACAAGGTCCTAAAAATCAAGTATACATGACAAACTTTTCTAGAAAGGTTCCCTATGATTTGAATAGGAATAAAAAATAGATCAAAGGAGGTAATCATTTATATCATAGAATCATTGTGACACCCAGAAATATGGAATATACAAATAAAGAATGTGTGACTAAATATCTAGATCAATTAAAAATTGATATCCAAATAGAGAAAAATTAAATTGATTCAACAGTTCATCCTAGTCACATTGTTTAATAAAAATATTCTGAATATCATATGAATTTATATACCTATGAAAGTATGGATAATTAAAAGAATCAGAGTGACTAATTTTGATATGACATGAATAAATCTATGAAATCTGAAGAAAATAACGTTTCAATACATACAAAGGTGGATAAAACATCCTCGTATAATGAAATAGATTATGAGATGGTGAACTCTTGCAAATATGAGATCAAAAGGAAGAAGGATGTGATATGGTTGATGGGAAACTCTCACCAAGAGTTCTATTTTTATTGAAAAAAATAGGTCCCCCATTATTCTCATATATATATACATATTTTCTTATAAATGGCATGGAAATAGTGGATATGGATGCATCCCATTAGGGGGAGAATAAATGATTTGATGTTTTCAAGTATTCAAAAGTTTTTTAAATTTGATAATCACTCTCAAACTCATAATATGAAATTTTTTAAAAAATATTTATTAAAAGAATGTTGATATTGGCCTAAAAATGGTAGCAATATGTTTCTTAATATGAAATTTATGATGGGTTTTTTCATATGGGTTAAGGATAAATATTTTTCATTAATTTATTATCTACGAATTTCCAAGGTATAAACTGAGACTTTTCTGAGAATTTTATCACATGTATGTTCATTCAGGGATAGCTTTAACTTCCTTGGTTATATAATCTTGCTTTAAATATAGGGTTTCCAATGTATAAATAGACATGTTTTAATAAAGCTTGTTTGAAATTCAAAATATATGGTATCATGAAAATGGGAGATGATGTTTTTTGACAATAAATGATGTCCTTTACATGTGAATTATATTCATTATCAATAAGGGGGATAAATTAGAACAAAAATATTGAACTTGATGGTGTTTAGTGGTACTAAAAAAATCCTGGGGGGATTGATGTTACCTTAGAGTATAATTGCATTAATTTTTATTACGTATTAATAAATTTATTTGAAGATTATGTTAATATATGAGTGATGATGAGTAATATTCTGGAATCATTCTCAACTAATTGTGATGATTGTTGAGTTGTTCTTATGTTTAATGATATATGTTGATTATATTAAGATGTAACATTAGTCACACTATTTGAGTTTATAATTTGAAGATATTTTATTAGTGATTTATATATAATGATAAATTGGTTATCTTAATGTTGAAGACTACAAAAAATTAGCCAACACCACTAGCAAACCAACTGAGTACTGCAACCACTACTTAGGTGGGTTGTCAACCCCTAGACAGCTAGCATGGAGGTAGTGGGTGTGAATGTGCATAGTGAGAAAAAAGTGTAGGAAGATGTGAGAACAGAGAAACAACCATGTGGGGAGAAATATTGGTGGAAGAAAAATCCATCATGGGGCGGTGATAGCGGATGATGGGAGTGGACCCCATACTGATATCTCTCAGGGTTAGGGAACATATTTTTATAAACATAAATGCAAAAACCATTGAATATACAATGTAGGACTCATATGGTATTAAATTATAGCTTCATAATTTAAAAAATTTGTATATATCGGAGCTAATATAATCTATTAAATGAGGACCATTCAACATGTCCTAAATTTTCCTTCTACCAATGGTTGATGGCTTCTAGTGTTGGTCAAGTTTCATGCATGTCAAAACCAACAATGATCGAATCGATGTTTAATTTGTATAAAAAACAAGGATAGGATCAAATGAAATTGATATATTCATGGAACATCATTTTAATTAAATTTAGATCTGTAATTTGAGTAAAAGTGTAATGGACTAGACCCTCCTGGACCATTACTTTTCCAAAAGTGAGTCTCCACCAAAACAGTGGCACCGTGAGGGTGACACCGTGATGGTGACCCAGTGAGAATGACACCGTGACGATGGCACCGTGTCCTCTTCATTCTTTTCTGGTTCCCATCCTTTCTACTCCCACAGTAATTAATTCTTTTACACTTATTAAATCCCATAATTAATACCTAAAAATCACATGGAATGTCCCTGATGGGGGATATTAAATAACCACTTAATACCATCGTGTGTAACCTCCCAAACCGTGTGGGAAACCACGATCAGACTTTCAAGGTGTTTAAAATCCCCATATCCCATAATAATGGCATTTTATCTATATATTAGAGAGAATGTTCGTCTTTCTCTTATTCCTTTTGGCTGACTCCTCTCTTTCTCCCTGGTGCACCTGCGCTCGAGTCGTCTGCTCGTCCTTGGAGTTCCCGACATTACCCCTACAAATCGCACATCCCCTGTTCTTGGTGTGTGGAGGAAAATGTCGATCCTTGATCAATCAAGTAGGGATTTTCTCCTTTCTCTCTCATTTCTATGTATCATGTGGGGTGGGCATGCTTTTGCCTCTGTGGAAATTGATGAAACCGAACATGACGAAGATAATGACCAGACCTTTAATGAATGAAAGGGGGATGTGATCGATGTTTTGATTTACTCTTTATGTTGTTATGTGTTATGAATTGTATGGGATTATTCTTACTAAAAATCACGTTCGTTGGTGGTCTTTATCTGCGCACTAATGAACTTTGGTGGTCCTAGATTTTTAAATAACTATAACATAGAATTTTTTAATTACATATACTCGAATAAATAAATTGAAATCCCTATGATCAACCCTTTTCTGTGATAACCTCGATTAAATCACAGTGGAATTGAAACCATGGAGTGTGTTAAATCATTTAAATCTGAAAATACATGCATGTCCATGCCTTGTGTTGGTAATAGCTGTTTGGTTGTTTCATTCACGGGCCGATTTCTGGGGTGATATGGGTGGGGATGGGATCCCCAGTGGTTATACTTTCGTTGGATGTGAATTTGAGGTTGTGTGGTTACACTGCTTATATCACGAACATGGATGGAATCCTCTGTTGTTGAGAAACTGTTGTCTCCTGGATTTTGGGGACATGGGGATGTGTCTCAAGGTTTTCTTTGGATCCAGTACTTTGAGGGATCTCACTTATCCATTTGTTGTTGAAACTTTATAAGAGAACCGGGTGTGAATGTTTAAGTTGTTGTTTGACTGTCTTCTTTCTCTGGTTTGTAGTTTTTGCCTCTTAATTGCCCAATAGTGTATAATTCACCTAAACGGGGTTACATGAACATGAAAACAGAAACAGTTTAAATGGGAATTGTTTTTGGGAATGAGTTGCGGCTTGGTAGTGAGTGTCGTACTATTCTTTCATGATTGACTAGTAACGAGGGCGTTTGTGTATAGGTTTTGGAACCCCTAGGTTAGGATGAGTGCTTGTTACCTATAGCTATATTTTTAGCTTTTATGTTACATATTATCACACCACCCAAGTTGAGAACTTAAGTGCCGAACACCCCCATTTCATGGAGGAGGGTGTTTTTTCCAACACTCCTATGTGTGGCTGGTTATTAGCTCCTTTTCTGCTATCTTTCCCGAATATCCCAAGACTCTTTGGGCAGGCTGTGATGGCCTGAAGTCCATTTTAGCCCAAGAATCATTCGTCCTTGTAGTTTTGGTGGTTGGACCTGGTGTTTGTGGGCAGGTTTTTTCCCATGTGTCTTTGGGATGAGGCCCAGGTGTCTTCGGGTGTGGCAGTAGTTGTGGCCCAGGTGTTTGCGGGTGGGGTTTGGCAGTGGGACTGTGGTGAGGTTGTGGCCTAGGTGTCTGTGGGAGGGGTTTGGCAGAGGGAATGTGGTGAGGTTATGGCCCATTTGTGTGCGGGTGGGGTGTGGTAGTGGGACTGTGGTAAGAATGGTAGGATTGGTTCGATGCATAGGATATCTTCAATAACCAGTGAGAAAGTGGCATGGGGTACCCAAATATCAATGTGCTATTACTATATGTTACTTGACTTGCATTATTTGGAGAACATGCATTGGTAAGGTTCAGGTGGATAGCTTTTTCATTATTGGTTGTTTGGTTCTCTTTTTCCACGGGACATTAGAATTTCTCCTCACTTGTGCATGAGAGACTTTGGTTTTCCCTACTGACTATACTTGTATGCTCACCCTAGGATTATAAAACTGCTTT
Organism: Viscum album; assembly: GCA_963277665.1. Lineage (NCBI taxonomy): Eukaryota > Viridiplantae > Streptophyta > Magnoliopsida > Santalales > Viscaceae > Viscum > Viscum album. Next base: position 2,012,510,731 of record OY728130.1, on the reverse strand, counting down.
CATGTCTCCAAGAGGACTTCAAGGATCGTGCGGGACCGTACTAGCTTGGACCATTGGGGAAGTTGTAGTTTTTGATTTCCTTTTCTTGGTATCTTTATACCTTGGAGTTATGTGGCTGGTATCTTTTACCTTTGAACATGCATATGGGAATGGTTTACTTTCTGCAATACTTGTACTTTCAGTTTTGGTGTTGTGGGATTTTCTATATCATCTCCCAATACTATTAAAAGAAAAAGTGTAATTCCTTCCATTTAGTGTGTGAATTTATCCCCTTGGGGATAGTCACCACTCCGGGACCTATTGAACGTGGGTCTCAGGGTTCATTATCTCTCCTTCAACTTGAAGAAGGAAGGGTCTGGAAATCTGATATCCCTTCCCTCATCTTGGTGAAGGTGGTTCATAACAGAATGGTATCAAAGGAGGGTTGAGAGATAGGATGGGGTCTAGAGTAAAGCACATTGGGGATTTCATGGGATGGTAGGGAAGTAGTATTGGGTGACCTTTGTGCATGAATTAGGCCAGGGAAGACCAGCTAGGACATGGGATTTTGGGGACCCCTGTGATCCGATGCAAGGAATCTGGACCTACCGAACGACTAAGTGAGGGCATGATGATTGTAGGGTAGAGACCCTAGGAAAGTTACATGCATCATAATGACTTGTGTTTTCATGTTTCATGGGTGACTTGGGAGTTCAAAATAAATGAAGAAGCCTATGCAAATTTAAGAACAATATTCTACACTAATCGGGCCTAGGCATCTCTTGTTTACCTTGTAGCTATGGAATCTAGGAGGTGACCACGAGTAGTATAGACGATTGAGGCCCATGATTTTGACTTGGTCGATCGATAGAGGACAAACTGAGAGGAGGAGGATGACCAGTGTCAGAAGATGCTTCAAGATTTTCAGCGACAGACCCTTGGGAAGTACAAGGGAAGCATCTCAGATGTGGATACAGAGAGCTGGCTCGAGGATCTAGTGCTTGCTTTCAGCTTTATTCGGCCTCTGACTAAGTATTGGGTGCCTCTGGCCATCATGCAGATGCGTGGAGCAGTGCGTCAGTGGTGGATGCTTTATCATGGAGAGAGGAGGGAGACTAAGGCTGCATGGGCTGACTTCAAGAAGGGGGTCTGGGTGGAATTCCTCTCTTCCACAATGAAGGATTAGAAGAGACAGGAACTTCTCTCCCTCCAGCAGGGGAGTATGTCAGTGAGAGGGTTGGGGATCAAGTTCAGGGATCTCATTTGCTTTGCTCCGAACCTCTTCCCGGATGAGGAGTCTCGGGCGAGAAGTCTAGAGGAGGCACTCTGACCTCCTCTTCAGTATGTTGTCGTTCCCTTTTCCTTAACGACATACCAGGAGGTGTAGAAGAAGGGTGAAGTGGTGGAGATGATGCACAAGATAGGAGGTCTGTCCCGAGAAGGGATCCAGTTGGGCTTATCGAAGGGTGAAATCCATCAATAGTAGGCCCCCGGAATCCGGACCCTCTAGGTTTCGACCGGTAAAAAGTAGGCCTTAGCAGTTCCAATTATGATCCCCTGATCCTTTCCCCTTACTTTCGGGGCTAGGACCGAGGTTCTCCGTCTGTGGGAGCCATGGAAATCTTCAGAATCAGTGCCCGGATAGAGTTTAATACAACAGGGGTGGGCAGGTTCAGTTCCCACTTTAGCCACGACAGTTTCCAGCTATGCCCTTTCAGCAGCAGTAGGGGCAGTAGGCTCTCGACCGTCCGAGGGCAGACGTTGCAGGAGGAGGCTGACCTCAGGGTGCTCCTCATGGACCTCAGCCATGGCGTGGTCGAGGAGACGGCCGACAGCAGAGAGAAAGAGGAGCTGGGAAAGGGTAGTTGCATGCCAAAAAGGCTGCAGTTCCAGCAGGGCCAGAGGTTGTTCAAGGTACGATCAGCTAGTTTAGTACTCTGTACTATGCCATGTTCGATACCAGGGCTTCACACTCCTTTGTTACACCCATTCTGGCCCATTCTTTGGGTTTAGATGTGAAGACACTTTTAGTGCCTCTGGTGCTAAGCACGCTAGTCAGAGGCCAGACCAACTTATCTTGTGTTTGCCGAGGGTGCAGAATGATGATAGGGCCACATCAGTCTATCAGGGATCTGCTATTTTTGCAGATACATCCATATGACGTCATCATAAGCATTCAATGGATGTTATTTGTGGGTTCCATCATTGATTACTTCCGAGGAAGGGTTGTGTTTTCATATTTGTGTGGTCAATGTGTAACCTTTGTCGGCTAGCGGGGTTGTCAGAGAAGAAGCTGGCGAGAGGAGGCCCTCCTTTCCATGTTGGCTGAACAATCAGTGGAGTCAGTAGATGCAGAAATGGTGGAAGTCCTAGAAATCGTCAGTGAGTTTATGGATGTATTTCCTGAGGAGGTGGAAACTCTACCCCCTTGACACGATGTTGAGTTTGGGATAGACGTGCAACCTGGTGCCCGCCCAATTTTAATGGATCCCTATAGGATGGCACATTTTGAGTTGCGGGAGTTACCGATCTAGATTGATGATCTAATGAATAAGGGTTTTGCTCGGCAAAGCACATCACTGTGGGGTGCTCCTCTATTGTTTGTGAAAAGGTGGATGGTGGTTTAAGGCTGTGCATATACTACAGGAGGCTGAATTAGGTGACGGTCAAGAATCGCTATGCCCTCCCGATGATAGATGATCTCTTCGACCAGTTGAGGGGAGTGGGTTGGTTCTCAAAGATCGATCTGCAGTCTGGATATCACCAAGTGTTGGTGAAGGAGGGTGACATCTCAAAGACTGTCTTTAGGTGAAAATATGGGCACTTCATGTTTGTGGTCATGTCGTTTGGTGTTACGAACGCACCATCATTGTTCAGGGGACTCATGAACTTTGTCTTCCAGGAGTACCTAAACCGGTTCGTAGTCGTGTTTATCGACGACATCTTGATCTACTCAAGATTAGAGGAGGATCATGTTGAGCACTTTAGGATGATTTTAGAGGTCCTCCAATAGCACCATCTCTATGGAAAGTTGTCCAAGTTAGAGTTATGTATGCGAGAAGTGCATTTCCATGGGGATATGGTGTCTGAGCGAGGGGTAGTAGTGGAACCATCGAAGGTCAAGGTGATTGTTTCTTGGGCAGCACCCATGAATGTGGCAGACATTCGTAGTTTCCTTGGACTGGCAGGTTACTTCTGGAGGTTTGTCCCCAACTTCTCTCGAGTTGCAGCACCTTTGACAGACATGACCAAGAAGGACCAGGCTTTCTTGTGGAATGGGCAGTGCGAGGAGGCCTTCAGTTATCTAAAGGAAAGGTTGGTAAGTTCCATAGTACTGAGGTTTCCAAAAGAAGGGGCGGCGTATGAGGTGTTTTGTGATGCTTCAGGTCAAGGCCTTGGTTGTGTTCTAATGCAGTAGCAAGGGGTGATCTCTTATGGGTCTAGGCAGTTACGTTTCCATGAGCATAACAATATCACCCATGACCTAGAGCATGCAGCGGTCATGTTCGCACTAAAGTTCTGGTGGCATTACCTCGTCAGGGAACACTTTTTAGTCTTTATGGACCATAAGAGCTTGAAATATATCTTCTCCCAGTGGGACCTGAACTGGAAGCAATGGAGGTGGATGGAGTTCCTTTAAGACTCCGACTTTGAGTTTTCCTACACTTCATGGAAGGGGACTGTGGTGGCCAATACCTTGAGTATAAAATCACAATAGGATGCCGAATGGGAGTCGGCAGATGCTTGGAAGGAAATGGAGGAGTTGGCTTCCATACACCTAGATGCAGGGATAGATGGTGGTAGATGTTTCTTGTATTTGATGATAGTAAAATCTTCTCTGTTGCGGCAGGTAGATGTGTACCAATGGGGAGACTCGGAAAGTGAGGTGATGTGTGACCAAGTTAACCAAAGGGATTCTCCAGATGGGTGGACCAAGGATGTTCATAATCAGGTGATTTTATGAGGTATGCTATTTGTTCCAAAGGTGATGCACGAGATATTCCTTAGTGAGTTCCACTACTCACCCCTAGAATTGCACCCGAGAGTTTCCAAGATGTACTAAGGCTTGAGAGGTCAGTTCTGGTGGCCTGGGGTGAAGCGGGCGGTGGCATAGTTCATGTCAAAATGCTTGGTATGTCAGCAGGTGAAGGCTGAACACTGCATTCCAGGCAGTTTGTTGTAGCCTCTAGATGTTCTCGAGTGGAAGTGGTATGACATCTCAATAGATTTCATCACGGGACTACCTAAGGCTCAAGGAGGTTTCGACGCTATCTGGGTAGTGGTGGACCGGTTGATGAAGTCGGCTCACTTTCTGGAGATCAAGGAGTCGGGTGCAGAAGATGACTTAGCATGAAGGAACATGGATTTGGTGGTGCGGTTTCATGGAGTTCTGAGATCTATAGTCTCATATAGGGATGCACGATTTACATCACGAGTCTGGAGAGAATTGCATCATGATTTTGGCACCCACCTACTTCTTAGCACTACTTTCCATCCCCAGATAGATGGACAGACTGAGCGCACCATACATACATTAGAGGATATGTTGTGGGCATGTGTTCTGGACATAGGAGGATCATGGGTGCAACACTTGCCTCTGGTAGAGTTTTCCAACAATAATAGCTAACACTATACCATTAGCATGGCTCTGTTTGAAGCCCTATACAGAAGTCCATGTCGTTCACCGGTGTGCTAGACTGAGGTTGGGGAAACGAGCGTTCTTGGCCCGAAAGTGGTGCAGAGCACGACAGAGAAGGTTCAACTTATACAGGAAAGGATGAAGGCAGCCCAAGACTGACAGAAGTCATATGCTAATAGTAGGATGAGGCCCTTGATGTTTGAGGTTGTAGACCATGTGTTCTCGAAGGTCTCCCCTCGGTATGGAAAACGGAGGTTTGGTAAAGGGAGTAAGCTTTCTCCCAGATTCATTGGACCCTTAGAAGTGTTGTGATGGGTCAGTGAAGTGGCTTATTAGCTAGCATTACCACCACCGCTATTTAGGATAGAAGATGTTTTCCATGTGTCCCAGCTCCATCAGTATCTACATGACAATTCACATGTCCTCGGTTGGGGAGAGCTAGATATCGAGGACGACGTGACCTTTGTGGAAAGACCAGTGAGGATCGAGGATCATGAAGAGAAGGTTCATCATGGGTGAACCATCCCTTTAGTTTGAGTGTTGTGGAAGCATGGTGGGATTGAGGAGTGTACTTGGGAACGGGGAGCACAAATGCACTCCTAGTACCCAGAGATATTTTGAGTTCTTTGTTGTTTTTTTTATACTTTTTTGTGATGGAATGCTTTAGCTTATTGACTGTGGAATGTGTGGTTTTCCTTTTTCTCTGAATTGTGTGAAAACTCATAGCTATGGAGAGGGGAGGACACGATCCCTAATCAAAATGCATTAAGGTGGATGCGATTAAATCCGTGCAGGAAAGTCAGTGCCACCCAAAGCGGATAGTATCTTGACATGGTGGAAGAGACTCCCCAACCCATATGACTGGGCAGTTTGACCCGGGTATGTTACTCTATTCTTGAGAGAGAGTTGTTTCTAGATAACAGTCCGGTTCACTCCTCAGAGGTATCTTTCGAGGTGGTTGTTCGGACCCTCTCTTCCGTTCTGGTTTGTTTTGAATCTCGAGGGAATGAATACTTTGAGAGGTAACTAATGTAATGGCCCAGACCCTCCTGACCCATTAATTTTCCAAAAGTGAGGCTCCACCAAAATAGTGGCACTGTGACGGTGGCACCGTGAGGGTGACACCGTGACGGTGGCACTGTGTCTTCTTCGTTCTTTTCCAGTTCCCGACCGTTCTACTCCCGAAATAATTAATTCTTTTACCCTTCTTAAAACCCATAATTAATACCTCAAAATCCCGAGGAATTTCCCTAATGGGGGATATTAAATAACCACTTAATACCATCATGTGTAACATCCCAAACCGCATGGGAAACCACAATCCGACTTTTATGGTGTTAAAAATCCACACATCCCATAAAAATTGAATTTTATTTATATATAATAGAGGAAGTTCTTCTTTCTATTCTTCCTTTTGGCCAACTCCTCTCCTTCTACCTGGTGTGCCTGCGCTCGAGTCTTCTGCTCGTCCTTGGAGTTCCTGATGTCCCCCTACAAATCGTGCATGCCTTGTTCTTGGCGCGTGGAGGAAAATGCCAATACTTGATCAATTAAGTATGGATTTTCTCCTTCATCTCTCCTTTCTGTGTATCACGTGGGGTGGGAATGATTTTTCCTCTATGGAAATTGATGAAATCAAACTTAACGAAGATAATGAACAAACCATTAAAGAATGAAGGGGGGTGTGATCGATGTCCTACTATACTCTTTATGTTGTTATGTGTTGTGAATTTTATGATCTTATGCTCACTGAAAATCTTGGTCGTTGGTGGTCTTTCCCTTTGCACTAATGAACCTCGGTGCTCCTGGATTTTTAAATAACCGTAACTTGGAATTGGTTAATTATGTATACTCGGATATATAAATTGAAAGTATTTGGGTAAACCATTTTCTGTGATAACCCCCGTTAAAGAACATTGGAATTGAAACCATGGAGTGTGTTAAATCATTTAAATCTGAAAATACATGCATGGGAATTCCTTGTGTTGGTGGTAGTGGTTTGGTTGTTTCTTTCACGGGCCTATTTTTGGGGTGATATGGGTGGGGATGGGATCCCATGTTGTTATACTCTAGCTAGTTCTGAATTTGAGGCTGTGTGGTTACTCTGCCTATATCACAAATTGGGATGGAATCCTCTATTGTTGAGAAACTGTTGGCACCTGGATTTTGGGGTCATGGGGCTGTGTCTTAGGGTTTTCTTTGGTTCCAGTACTTTAAGGGATCCCACTTACACATTTGTTTTTGTTACATTACAAGAGAACTGAGTGTGAATGTTTAAGTTGATGTTTGACTGTCTTCTTTCTCTTGTTTGCGGTTTTTGCATGTTAATTGCCCAGAAGTGTAGAATTCACCTAAACGAGGTTACTTTAATATGAAAAAGGAACAGTTTAAATGGGAATTGGTTTAGGGAATGAGTTGTGGATTAGCCGTGAGTTTCGTATTAATATTTCATGAATGATTAGTAATGAGGGTGTTTGTGCTCAGGTTTTGGAACCCCTAGGTTCGGATGAGTTCTTATTACCCATACCTATATCTTTAGCTTTTATGTTTCTTATTCTCGCCCCACCCAAGTTGAGAACTTAAGTGCTGAACAATCCCATTTCATGGGGGAGGGTGTTTTACCCAACACTATTATGAGTGGCTAGTTATTAACTCCTTTTCTACTCCCTTTCCCAAATATCCCAAGACTCTTCGGGCAGGCAGTGATGGCCTGAAGTCCATTATTAGCACAAGAATCTTCGGGCAGGGTAGTTGTGGTGGTTGGCCCAGGTGTTTGTGGGCAGGTTTTTTCCCCAGTGTCATTGGGATGAGGCCCAAGTGTCTTTGAGTGTGGCAGTAGATGTGGCCCAGGTGTTTGCGGGCAGGGTTTGACATTGGGGCTACGGTGAGGTTGTGGCCCAGGTGTCTGCCGACGGGGTTTGGCAGTGGGGATGCGGTGAGGTTGTGGCCCAGGTGTCATCCGGTGGGGTTTGGCAATGGGACTGCAGTGAGGATATGGCCCAGGTGTGTGCGGGCAAGGTGTGGAAGTGAGACTATTGTAAGAATGGCGGGATTGGTTCGATTCATGGGATGTCTTCAATAACCAGTGGGAAATTGGTGCAGGGTACCTAAATATCGATGTGCTATTACTATACATTACTTGACTTGCGTTATTTGGGGAGTGTGCCTTGGTATGGTTCAGGATGAAAGATTTTCATTGTTGGGTGTTTGGTTATCTCTTTTTCCACGGGACATTAGAATGTCTCTTCACTTGTGCACGAGAGACTTTGGTTTTACCTACTGAATATACATGTATGCTCACCCTACGTATATAAAACATCTTTCAAGTACCTAGGAGGACTTCAGGGTTCATGCAGGACTGTACTATCTCGGACCTTTGGGGCAGTTGCAGTTGTTGATTTCCTTTTCTTTGTATCTTTTTACCTTTAATGTTTTGTGGCTTGTATCTTTTACCTTTGAACAGGCATATGGGAATGGTTTACTTTCAGTCGTACCTGTAATTTCAGTTTTTGTGTTGTGGGATTTACTATCTTATCTCCTGATCCTATTAGAAGAAAACGGGTAATGCCTACCATTTAGTGTGTCATTTTATACCCTTGGTGCTAGTTGCCCCTCTGGGACCTATTGAAGGCGGGTCTCAGGGTTTATTATCTCTCCTTCAACATAAAAAAGGAAGGGTCTAGAAATCTACACTCTCATCACTCATCTTGGGGAAGGAAGGTCGTGAAAAAAATATAACTCGAAAAACAGAGAGCTTGATTTCTGTAGTTGCAAAGGATGATCACGATTCAATGTACACTTGAAGTAAGTCAGTGCGAACAAGATATGTCGTTGATTTATTGTCTATAAATACATTATGATAATATAATTTAATGGTGTGATAATAAGTCATATTCGAGATAAATGATTATGATATATAGATGGAATCTAGGATCCAAGAGAGCTCTGATTTCATGTAAGGTCTCAAGGAATTCGTGAGGAGTCTTCTAGGATGCTCATGTTTTCATGAGAGAGTTTTGATTTCTGCAAACTAGTGTAGACATATACCCTAAGTTACATGATTTATAATGGGAAACATCCATGTTTATACTGTTAAGTGAATGATCATGTGAATCATGCATGAAATGATATTTATTATGATTGGATTTCCACATTCATGATTTTAGAAAGTGATCACTTATACATTTTCTATACAAAGAGATAGGTTTATCACATCTATAGAGTGAAGTAATAGTTAATTGGTGTTATTATGTTGTTTATGATATTTTATGTAGTGATACAATATTTCATTTTATACTTTGGTGAAGTAATTTTTGAATTTAATGCAGTGAATATGTGTTTATAAAGTATACAAGAAACATTTTAGTAATGAAGTAAATTAGGAAGTTTCATGTTATTTCACTTCTGAACACATGAATTGACCTGAAATAATTTATACATGAATGTGGGAAGTTTATTAATTTTTATTATTCGATATATTATGTGGACAAACCCATGAATTATGTTACATACGTGCATAAACTTTGAAGAAATTCAAATTTAATATAATTTTTATAATGTGTGGTGATTTGAGAGTAAATACATGCATAATTTCCGAAGAAATATACCTGAGTAGATAGTTTTTTGAGTTATTTTGAGATCAATTGAATATAAATGAATATTAAACGAGATCATGTATATTTCATACAATTTTTAATGTTCTTGATTATTTTATAAAAGATGACAAGGTGATAATTTCAATTTGTGGGGAAAGAAATAATCTAGAGGTATATTTATCCAGAATCTGATAGATATATTTCTATTGGTCATTCATATCTTGTGGGACTCAACATTAGTGGAAGTCTTCAGTGGGACTATGAATAAGAGCTATTCTCTAGTGGGACTCTAGATTAGGCTGATAGAATTCTTGTTACACTATGGGATGCAGTATAAATATATTCCTATGGGACTCATGATTTTCTAGTGTAGGTGTGAACGTGTAATCTCTATGGGGACTCTAGTGTGGAACACTCTGGGAATTAGTGTTTATTAGAATGGGACTTTCCCTGGTTATAGTCACTAGTATATAGTAAAGGATCTATAACCAAGGTAATAACCAGTTATATCATGTTGTATGTATTTATACCAATACATTTCAAATTACCTATGTGTTATTATTACTTTTTATCATTACATTAATAGAGAGTAATCAAATTAATAATGAGGTATCAAAAATTTAATCTCCTATAGGATTTATATTAAAAGAAATAATTTATAGAAAATGAATTACCATGGATCCACACCCGCTAGAGGTACTTAACCGATCCTTGGGAAATTCAAATAAATTGAGATACATTTATAATAAATTTCATAATATACTATTAATTTACACATACCAAATAGTTTGGTTTCTAGGTTAAATTAAATCAAATTTGGGTGAACTTAGATAATTTGTGTGGATTTCCACACTTTGAAACCTATTATAACATAAGCATGGAATAATTGAAATATTATGAATAAATACACTTCATCAATCCACAATAAATTGAAATTAATGGTATTATATATCCACTACATATAATAAAAATATGAATAATAAAAATTATTATTATTAATTTCGTAATTATAGACTTCATAACTTTCGAAATTGGAACAAGATGTCGAGGAATTATGCCAAGACACTATATAGACATGGAGAGAGTTATACTCTCAAACCAATGTTTTTTGTATCATGATACCATTAAAATAATCAAGGTTATATATAATTATGTGCCCCATATTTCACTTGTTTATGGAAAACATATTCATCATATGATAGAATTAGAAAACAATTCATAATCATATTTAACAATTATAATCTATATTGGAATTGAAAAAAATAAAACAGTAATAATTATCAATATGTAAATATAAGGGATAAAATGATGATTACTCATTTGGATAATAAAATCTGATGGATAAATAATACATATTAAACAATCCTGAGTAAAAAATATTCATCCATGTTAGATAAGAAAATATAAAAAATTTCAATAGTACCCGAATCAATAAATATAATATTATTATATATAGAAATTCAATGTGGAAAAACCATATTGTGTAATAGTATACAGTTGGTAAATAATTTTCAAAAATAATCTATATTTTTAATCTAGGTTATCACTATTAAATTAATGAAATGTAAAACATAATATTCACAATTAAAGGCATTAGAAGTTATGTTATGATTGTACATGGTGGATGGTTATGAAAGAAAATGATAGGGACAGTTCATATCATTCATATAAACGAACATTATAAAAACCATCTATAAATTGATGGTGGATAGTCATAAAATAATATACCCTAGTGTAATAATGTAAACATATATAGATGTTTACATGTTTTAAAAATATCCCCAGAGAATAATTCATTAAGAATTATCAGGAAAGATGGGATCATGAACCAAATTGTTTGATAGTACAAGTTTAATAAAAAACATTATAAATACATATATTTATTAGAATATAAATCATGTAAAATTAGTATCATTAGTGTAAATATTTTTTTTATATAAAATAAATTTTTGATGAAAAGATAAAATATTCATTAACAAATTATTTTTACATTAACGTAAAATAAAAAAGTATACATTTAACATTGAAAAGTAAATTTTGAAATGTTTATGTGAATGATTTTTAAATTTTTTACATTATTAATAATATATTATAATGGTTCCATGAAAATTAAATCATTATTAATGAAAGAAAATTAGATCCACTGATAAATAATTTTATTATAAAAGGATATATTTAAATACATTCAAATTTTCTTTGTTGAAAAATCACATCATTAATGAGTAATAAAATTTTCTTAGTATTAAAACAACATTTTATTATATTGGATTATAATATATCATATAAAAATATTAATATGGAAAAATTCATAAATGGAAGAATAATATTAAATATAAATCATGTAACAGAAGTCCCATTAGTGTAAATCCTTTGTAATATGTAAAGGAAATTGTGGCTGAAAAGTTAAAAGAGCCTTTAAAAAACATATTTTTACATTAATGTAAAATAGAAAACATATATTTCCCATTGAAAAGTAAATTTTGAAATGTTTATGTGAAAGATTTTGAAAAATTTTACTTTATTAACAATATCATATAAAGGTTCCATTAAAATGACATAATTATTTCTATAAAAAATTAGGACCCATAGATAAATAATTTTATTACAAAAGGATCCATTTAAATACATTAAAATTAACTTCAATGAAAACCCACATCGTAAAAGATTAATAAATTATTCTTGGTATTAAAACATCATTTTCTTATATTGGATTATAATATATTATATACAAAAATATTAGGGTGGTATAATTTATACATGGGAGAACAGTGGGAAATATAAAACATTATAACAAAATGAAATCACAACTGAACAATCAATATCCTTTATAGGAAACATACTCTATAAGGTAAGGCATAGTCAAAAAGTATTTATGAATTAAGAGTTTAAATCAATTAAAAATATATAATACCACATAATACAATCAATGTTATATTGTAATGATGTTATATGAAATAATTCAAGAGAATGATCATAACTCGAGGAACAAAAATGAGTTATAAAAACCTCTTATGAACTTGGTAACACTTCAGTAAAATTACATTTATGAAAAATAACATGATTTTTCTTATTATATCTGCTGATTTAAAAGGAAATAATATATAAATCTTTCATTTGATATTAAATCAAATGAACCCCATATATAGTAATTATGGGATATGAGATCTCATATATCAATAAGAATCGGGAATTTAGACCAATAAAAAATTTACCTCTTGTCCTAACCTCCACAAACATACATTATGATCTAGTGTCAAAAATAAATGTATCATAATAACGTAATTTAAAACCATACTCATAACAAATTTAATTTATACCTCTCACATATCGTCATTCATTATATGAATTCATTTTACTTTTTTATCTTTTTCCCACATCATGCTTTTATAGATTAATCATTTGTCCTAGTTTCATAATAGAAGAATCTATATTCATTAATAATACTATATTAATCATTAAATATCTATTATAGTTACTATTATGGATTATTTATTGTAATTATTAAGGATTTAAATTCCATTAATTATTTTTTTAGTCTTTATCCTTGAATATGAAATCAATAATAAATTTTTTTACTGTTTTTTGATGATCGAAGGATGTTTAATTAAATAGAAAATTTAATAATTATTGAAAAAATCTAGAGAAAAATATGAATAATTATTTAAATATTTATATAATTTTATACCCATATATATCTTTCTATAGTCATTCATGATATAAATTCCTATTATTCCTCAAGTTGGTTGTAAAATCGACACAAACATAAACATAACTTGATTTAAATAATGTCTATAAAGGAATTTATTTAAAATAATATTATAACAAAATAATAATTGTCTTATTTATTATTTATTAGGGTAATATATTTTTATTTTAATTATTTATCATAAGGTTCATATGATATTTAACTATTACAAAATATGATCAAAATTATTTCCCTCTTTTTCTTGTTTTTTATCATAGTTAATTTTATAACAATTATTTATTATTTATATCATTAATAGGTTATTAAATTGTTCTGAAAATAAAATTAATAGTCACATAAAAATAATATTTATCTTTTATACTCATTATTAATTCCATCTATTAAATGTGGTAATGAATAAACTGAATATGTCATTTTATAGAGATGGTAGTCTTCATAAAAAAATTAAAAAGGATAAAATATTATATATTATTTAATAATGGAGTAAAATGGTTACGTTTATTTGAAAATTAATCATGTTGTCTATATTAATATTAATTATTATGATACTATTTTGGTCAATCCATGTTAGTCAGTGAGGAAAAACTAAACATATTGCTTCTAGAAGGTAGTAGTCTGCATATACACATGAATCATATGAACATTTATCATAAAAAATAAAGAAATGATTTTAGTGTTTATTATTATATCATAATAAAAATAATTTTATAACCAATAATTTTATAACTGTATTGTAAGAGAAATTTATAATTGTAATGGTATGATATAACGGAATGAAGTTAATTAATAATGGATAACTCATATTTAGCACATTAAGATTTCCTTAGAGTATCACCTATGAATGGAGGGATTAGGATAAAATAATTGGACCAGTAACTATTGTAAGAAATATTTTATTCGATTTAAATGGTAAATGGTAGGGTTTTAGTAGTAAACTTAATTTTATGAATTTTATCGAGGGGTGGTGAGAGGCCCCTATAATATTTGAAAATCAATGGCAATTTCATACATTCCCATAATATTTCATTAATTGAAAATCAATATTATGTAAAGAGGATAAAAAATATAGAAATAATGGATTTTATAGTTTATAAGGTCAATTAATCCTCAAAAATTATATTTCCCAAATGTTTAATACATGTTTATTACTCATTTCAATTAGATTTTTCACTTTTATAATTTGAAATTTTACATTGGTATGTAGTTTTTATCTTAGTAATTTTTCTATTATGACTAAAAATAAAATGGAAATTTTTATATTATTTTTACCTACTCAATATATATTTAAAATACATATAATAAGATTAAATTTCTATAAGTGATATGTGATGATAATAAATTAGTAAATGTATAATTTTTTAAAAAGATCTTAGTGAAAAAAATTGACTTCTATTTTAAAATATCAAATATAGGATTATGAATTAAACAAAATACATTAAAAAATTAAATATTACTTATAAAACATATATTTTTCAATATTAATTTATCATTAGTTCTATTTCATTTTACATCCTTGTGATGATATAAAAGTCATGTTTTTAACAAAAGTTTATTTTCACTTTTTAATTAAAAATAATTTTTTTAAAAAAATCAAAAAATTTCATCTGAAGATAAAATCATTATGAATTATTCAAAATAATGTTTTTTAATTAATAAATATTTTAATTTCAGAAATTATACATTTCAATAAACTCATTAATAGTGGATCTTTAATGTTTGAATTGGGTGATAGTTCAGGATATGGTGTTTACTTATTATAGTAGGGTGTCATGTATTTTATCCCCACCCAAAAATAATGTCTTCCAAAAATAATTGTATATTCTAGGTATTATGAAGATGTGAATATTCATTCTAAATTTCTTTTTCAAACTCTCATATTTTGTCTTTTATTTTTAAATTTCTTTAAAGAAAAATCACAAATCATGTTATCTGATTCTACAAAACATTAAATCTAGTGTTACAAATCCATAAAATCTCTTCATTATATGATAATTAATGATCTAACTCTATTTTATCATATATGAGAGAATAGATTGGATCCAAAATTTATTTCTTTAATAATTAATCATGAAATACTATTTGTACTTAATAAATTTTTGGTGGAGCAACCAATCGATAAGATATAAATCTAACTCATTATAGTATTTCAAAATGACAAATGTTCATAGAGAATTATTTCCCATTTTTAAAAAAATATTATAAATCCATTCCAAGCCAAAATAATTAAGAATAATTGATCCCCTATATAAAATTCTATGTATTTATTTATATTATCAGAATAAATAAATTTCTAATATAATCTTATTTGCTATCATTCTAAATAGGCTTGCACTTTAATATCTATATACTCCACAATCTCTGTTCCAACTTTATTTATTTATCTAATTTCTCCTCAACAGGTTGGTGTATGACACATAATCCCCAAAAATAATTTATATGGTTCCATATGTATTTTTTACTGCAATATATCATTGTATAAAAATTCCTCAAAAGGAATATATTGATCCCACATACATTGTAAGTAAAAAGAACATGATCTAACCATGTCTTCTAATGTATGGATAGTCCATACAAACTAACTATCAGTTTGAGTTTGATTGGCATTACATAAATTTATCTCATAGTTGAGAGCCCTTTCAATACTCTTCCAAAAAATATATATGAACCACCGTTCACAATCATATATAATTTATTGAGTTTGTACATGAATAATTATAATTTCATTAACTTAGAACCAAACGGGGAACTCAAAGGTTAGATATTCTCTTATAATAATGAAATGAGAAGGCTTAGAAAGGTGTTCAATAACGAACCATATAACATCATTATTCCTTGGAGTTGTCATATTTCCCATAAATAATTCCATTATAATAATTTCCCACTTCTATACAAGTATAGGAAGAGGATTCATGAATGCCTTTAGATGTTTTCTTTCAACCATTACCTACTAGAATACTATGAATTAAGAATCATAGTCAATAATTTCTTAATATATATCATTCCACAAAATATTTTCCCTTAAATACCTACACATATTTGTACTATATGGATTTATAGATAAATTTAATCTATGGGATTCATCTAATAGTTCATTTGACATTTTTTATATTAATTTATCACATGAAAACTTTCCAAAAATGCACATACCATCCCTATAGTTGAAGCCTATAAATTTCCCATCATATAATGCTTTAATAATCCTTTTTTAAGTCTTAATCTGAATGATGTTAAATATCTATATATTCTACTATGGATGGTTTACATATTTATTAGAAAGGATATTATGGAACCCCATTCATAAAAAAACCAAATCCATATTTACTAGATCTAGCTTTATATAATCCTTGTTAATTTTTACGATGGTTATAATCCATGATCCATCACACCCAATCCATAAACCTTCTTTATTTCAATCATAGGGTGTAAATTTATTATGAAAACATATTCCTTGATTATTTCCAATAATCTTCATTGCCTCTTGTTGAACATATTCATAAATATAGTAAACTTTAAACTCTTTTTCGTCCATGTGTATATATATATATATATAATTTTCATCATTCACTATATATAGAGTCTCACAATATCATCAACGTGATGATTACAACATACATATCAAAGACATGATTTGGATAGTTTATTTAATGGATTTTAAATTTTCATGATGTATGGGAAACAATCATATCATTCAGTATAAGGACACAAAAAATCCCTTTCATTAATGAATCATTATTTATTACAAATCATTCATTTCATAATTATAATTTCAACACCAATGAATTAATTAGTTCCATATTCATCTCTTAAAACTATTCATCATATTCCATTGAACATCTGCATTAAGACTCGTTACATGTTAAATTGGATAACATTTTTCCAAAATGAGAGTAATCAAGAACAATCCACCAATAATAACTTACAAAACCTAGAAACTACATATCTCAGTTATATCTAAGATATGGGACATTTTTTTTAAAACCATTTTCATTGAAGTATCAACCTATATTATGTCCTTAGTGATATTATATCATTGAAAATAAAATTTATTCAGAAAAATTTGTACTGACTATATTTTCAATATCATTTATTATCATGAGTGTCCCTTATATTGTTTGTAGATAACTCTCTTCTTTTTAATAATGTTATATTATAAATATATATCCTCAAAGAATACAAATATGAATTTATAAATATAATCCTTTAATAAACTATTAATATTGTTTATATTGGTGTAATAACCATTATTCAATCCAAAGGTAATTATAATAAAATTATAATTTCACTGCCTTTTTCAAAATTTCATTTTCGATATATCACCCTTCTTCACCCATATCTGATTATAACTATAGGATATATCATTCTTTGAAAAATATTAGGCTCCTTAAGTTGGTGAAATATGTCATAAATATATGGTAAATGATATTTAATCATTGTTGTAATGGAACTGATCTCTCCTTAATTGATGTTGTATATCATACACTGAAACCACATTTTCATGTATAATATAAGGGATCCCATTAATAAAGTGACAAAGCATATAAATCCCTTGTTGCGTTTAATAAAGAAGTCAACATCAAACTGTAGTGGATGTCCTAGTAGTTATTTATGAAAAATGTCATGGAATTTTTATACCATGGGTACATCATAAATTCATAGGATACCTTACATATCCATAGATTATGCTTGATCTTCCTATATTCCTAGAATTTCATTAAGTACATCTACTAGGAGATGATCTATGTAATATCCTAATATTTTAAAATAAAGAATATGATTGATATCATACAAGATAAGAAACATTGAGCTTAAACGAGAGCTGAAATACTATTTTTAAAATATAATCATTACAACTAAGGTTTTATATTAGTGAGTACGAATAGAGATAACAAAATTCCGAAATACAAATAAATGTTTGATTCAATATGAATTTATTTATTAATTCTCAATAAATATACATTTAATCTTTATTAATTCCATTTTATTCATCAAAAACCAATTTCATTTAAAATAGTTATTATTTATTTTTTTGAGAGAATATTTTAATTAATTTTTTTGACATTTTTATATTTTATATAATAAAAAATATTACAATTTTGAAATTATAATATCAAAATTTTCTTATGGTCAAATATTATGCATTTTTCGTAAGGATTGTTCGTACAGTGAATAGTAAACATGGTAATTTTTGTTACCATGGTAAAGGGTAAATAGAGTATTTAAAGATAAAGATAAAATGGTGAGATATCAAAAAATGAAACCAACACATTAAATAATTTTTTATGATTCTATTTCTTCATCAGTCATCCAATATTTGGTTTCATGTCATTCTTTCTCTAGTTTGATGTGATTATGTCCTTTATAATATTGAATATTAAGAAAATTGGAAAATTCCACTCTACTTTTTAATCATTATAATATTTTTTAAATGTGGATAAATAAAGGATATGTTTGGAAATAAATATTAATATAATGAAAAAATTATTTATGTTCATCTGGGTATTTTATTTTAATTTTCATAAAAGTTATAATTACATTAAATACATATAAAATAACAAAGAAATAATTAGTCAATTAATATAATTATAATATAAATGATATTAAAAATATTAAAATTAGTATAATTTGAGATAATAAAGGTGGATCATGCATTTTCTAGGTAAAAAATATTTAATGTTTGTATTAAAAAAATTATTCTATTTTCTTCAGTTCTCTTGGTATTTTAAATGTTAAAGTGTGTGAAAAGTTTAAAAAATTCCATTATTTATATATTAAAAAATATATATTATGTGATAGAAATTTTTTAGAAATACTATATTCGATTGCGTTAATATTATATTTATTAAAATTTCAATCATGGTTCATTTATGGGATTTTTTTTATTGTAACTATATTGACCCTTGATGAGTAAGAACCCTTATTATCACTATAAGTGTGGAATGGTTATTAGGGGATAAAAGAAAAATATTAGCATAAGAATATTATATAAACATTTACAATAATTATTGCATTTATTTATTTCAACTCAACCTGATGTTAGCTTAGAATATTATCAATTTGGATCCATTTTGAAAACAATATTAATTTATATGAAATTAATATTTTTAGAAATTACAAGAGTTTCCAACCCCTCTCTTATTAAAGGGTGACACTTGTTCTCATTTCATCACACATAATAACCCATTTTGATCATCTATGATATTACAAAATACATTCTTAACATCCATCTCTATATTTTGAAGGTGGTAGTTTGGGCCAATTACCAACTTTTTAGGTCTTCATTTGTAATAGAAAATAGGTTTTCTAAAGAAGAGGTAATGTTTTTAACATAGAATTTCTTTTTTCATCAACATTCTTCAAATATTTTCCATCTATAATGACATAATAACTTCAGTATCATGCATATACAAGGATATTATTTTTTATTTAAATAACATATACCTATAAAGACCCAAAAAAATCATACATTTATATTACATCTTTTTAGATGTATATTTGTTACATTGCACAAACACATTCCTGAGGATGACGAAGGTAGAGTTTCATTGTATACATGGACATTGTCAACACCACAAAATGTGTTTCATTCAATTTTCTACAGAATTCATTGTAGGATTTCCATTTTCTATGAGATTGATCTACAATGAGGGATAATCAAAAATACCCCCTCTCCAAGAGTAGGCCTTAGATTTTCATGATCTATGACTAAAAGGTTTTTATGAATCAAAATTCTATTACCAAGTTATTGGTTATAAGACTTTGTGTGTTCAACATCTTAATAAGTGTATATCTCTTCGATAGATTTTATTTTATTACTAGTAGAGCCCAATTTCACTTACAGATCAAATGTTATGGCATTGAGAAGATTGATAAAATTTACAAAGGGATTTTCCTCACCTGCGTGGAGGACCGATGTAGAAGGCCTTCATGGAGGACCTATTCCAAAAGACCTACTTGGAGGTCCTACACGGAGGACATGTGCAGAGGACCTCCGTAGAGTAACTCCTTCACATCAGGTTCCATATTTTCCTATAAATATGACTATTGGGATCCCTATTTGGTAGGTTTAAAATTACACTACTAGAAATTTAGGCTATATCCACGGTTCTAAATAGTGGCTATAAGCCCAAAAACTATGGTGATAGGTTATAACCACAGTTTAATAAAATGTTGTTGGTATCGGCATGGCTATAGGGAAAAACCTATAGCCATGTTTTAAAACTATGGCTATAGGGATTTATCCGTGGTTTCAAACCGTGGCTATATCTCATCCCATTTCATAAAAGAGAACCCCCTCAGATAGACACCACCCCCTGGATAGACCCCCCCCCCCCCCCGACTGACCTCCTACAATCCCCCACTATAGACCCCCCCTTGACAGCCCCACATCCCTCCTGAAAACCCCTTGGATAGCCCCCAGTACCCCCTGTATAGCCCCACCAATCCCCCTGGACATCCCCTCCCCCCTATAGACACCCCACCCTCCGGGATACCCCCTAGACACCCCCCCAATCCTAGACACCCCATAGACACCCCCATAGATAGCCCATAGACAACCGTCAATCTCTCCTAAAAACCCCCTGGGTATCCCACATCCCTCCTAGACACACCCCTATATAGCCCACCCCTCATATACACCCCACATTCCTCCTAGAAACCCCTGGAAAGACCCCCCCCCCCCCCCACACACACACACCTGGACACCTCCCCTCCCTCCTGGACACCCCCTCCTTCCTAGACACCCCCTAAAAACCCCACTAGACACCCCCCCCCTCCTGGACAACCCCTCCCTCCTGTAAACCCCCAAGAAACCCCCTTTTTTCTGGACACCTCCTAAAGGAAAACCCTATTAAATATAGTGATGACCCTAAAATACATGTTCCAATGATATAAAAAACTGCTAGTCAAATTAAATACATTATCGACTGGACAACCCCCCACCCCCAGACAGACCCCCTAGACAGAACCCCTTAGAAAGCCTCCCCCACCCCCTTCATGGACATACCCCCTAGATAGACCCCCTAGGAAAACACCACTCCCTCCCTATACAGACCCCCTTGCACCCCCCCCCCCATGTCACCCCCCTTCCCCTCTTTCCTTTCACCCTTACCCTCCTCCCTAGATAGACACCACCCCCTCTCTAGGTAGACCCCCTACAAGCCCCCCCCCCCCTTGCACACCCATCCCCCTTGCATACCCCAATAAACCCCCTACACTCCCCCCTAAAGACAACCCATCGACCCCCTACCTCTTCTACAAACCCCATTCCTCCTGGTCATCCCCCCTTTTCCCCTCATTGAGTGATGTGGTATAGCCTCAAGTTCTGATATGAGGCCAGATCCCGAACATATGGTCATAAGGTTCTACCCTAAAACATTGGGTATTTTTCAGGTCACCAAAAATATATTATCCTTTTTTTATTAATTAGTTAGTATATATGGAAAATGGGGATAAGAGACTATAATGGAACTAATGTTTGTATGGTAAGACATAATTGTTTTCTAGGTATCAAATTGATGTTCAACAAGTTCATGAAACCTGTTGAATGTAGACATTTTTGGGTTAAATAATTATGATCTATCGATAATGTAAATTTAAATTAATTGTTTCCTCATGCATACGACTAGGATTGTTGAGGCATCATGATGGGGACATGGATCATGCCAATGTTCTTGGAAAGAGTACACTTCAGATAGTGACACTAATAATGAGTGATGAGTGGAGTATGGTATTAATGAGAAGATACTTGGATGGGTTTGGAAGGCCTTATTGACACATTGATGGATAATATGAGACATGTTGTGAAAACGGGTAGGTATCGAGTGACTAGTATTATGGGATAATTTGAAGATAAGTGTGACTGTTTTTTGATGTATTTCATTAATGTTAATTCAATAGAGCCTACGAGGATGTCTTGTTATACCAGTGACCTACCTGGAGTCTTTGGGGATGGGTTGGTGTGTTGGTGACCTCCCAAGAGTCTTTTGGGATGGGTCAGTCTTCATTTAGTTACGTGGATGGTTTAGTGAGTTTGTTGGAACATTCCTTATATATGATTGGGTAATGGACTACCCAAGGGGATGGGTTTTGTTATAATGTGAGATGAGACCAATGGACCTCGTCTTGAGTGATAAGGTTGTGGGTTGAGATTTGGATGCATGACAATTACCAATTCCTTCCGGAAATGGGTCAAGGTTTTGATGACACCCAACCCAAAGTCTTTTTGAATGAGATGGTCATAATTGAAATGGATCAAGATGAGGCAATGAGGTGAAATTTTGGAATGACACTAAAGAATGAAGGACCATGTGTCGTGGTATCATAGTTAACAAGGTACTATCAATTTAAACACTCAAAGAATTTCTTTCCACCATGACAAGCCATTCTATCCAAATCACATAATTTTCATTAACAAAACAAGTCAATTTTATTAAATGTGGAAAGAATACTTAAATTTTGAAAAAATAAATAGATAAATAACCTACTTGACTAATACATTATACAAATCAAGTCAAGAACTTATGATTTGTTTTGTTATAATTGGACATTTACCACTTTCTATTAAGACATATGAAAAGTGGATTGTAAGTTATCCTAAATAAGTCCCATTATTTATTTCATTCAATAAAATTAAACATTAGAAATGAGGTATAATAATTACGTAATTCACTACACGAGGCATTAACATTCATGTTCCATGTTAACCATGTTCAGTTCCATTTAACTCATTCAATTCATTAAAAATTGGGAATTTCATTTATAAGATCAAAAGGGGTTACTTAGTTGTGAATTTGTCATTACAACACTTGACTACAAGGGAAGTTCCATCTTAATATTCTAACGACACATAAATGGTTTTTTGGTTCAAACAACCATTTTAATAAAAAGAGGGCAACCCCCTTCATGTTTATAGAAAGGGCCAAGTATGATGTGTGCTTTACGACTAATAACGACATAAAGTATAAGGAAAACATCAATGCAATAATTTCAAGAAAACAATATAAGCATAAACTAAAACTGTGAGTTTTTTCAGACAGAACACCTCCTTTGGAGGGGTTTTATTACAAATACATTACTTTTTTATCAAATGAACAATCATCTTAACCAACACTTGATAATGAGTTTAAATTTAACATAAACAAGAATAATTAAGAAAGATACAAAATAAAATTTAAAACATTCTTGAATTAGAGAGGTAGGAGAGGGACCCTACCTCAAAGAAGTCAAGAAACACACGGTGCTTGACACTTTTATCAGTGAAAACTGTAAACCCCTCCATCTATACCATTGGCATATGCACCTTGGCATATTCATAAAGACACCACAAGCCCTATGTACGTGTCTGCATGGACTTAAACATGCTCAAGAGGATCCTTATATATATGCTCACATGCATAAGCTCGTTATCACCCACACACATATTATTTTCCATATATATACATAATAACAACTATACCTTTATATGTAATCATGCTTCCTTGGGAGGATATGCATATAACGGGATAACATATTATATACATGCTTAACTATGCGGATGTGGTTAGTTTCCTTTGTCTTTGGTGACTCGAAAACTCGTCAATGATGATCAACACACTATAATAAAATTTCCAAGGGATCAAAAATTACAAAATATCCATTTATAATCTAAGAATCATTGTATAACTAATGAAAAACACATCTTAAACCATTACTCATGAATCAAATCGGCATGAACGACTTCTCCTAGGGTGACAATTTCTGCAACACACAAGAATAGGTCCTGGGAGACTTCAACAAAATGTCAGTGATCTGATGAATTATCATTAATTGATACTTAAAATTGATGTTGGGGGGACATGATTTGTGTGAAGGAAATAATGGAACAATTTATGATGAACCATTTTAAGTAAATGAATGAACTATAATTCCCAAGTTCCTTCCATTGAGGTTCCATCTAGTCTAGATAACTGAACTCGAGTATTCTAATACTCATCTGTTGTAACATGATATTCCAATACTGACATGCACCTAGTAAGAATTATAAGATACCGTGAAAATAATTAGTATGGTTAGATCTATGAAAAATATATAAGAAAAATATCATGTACGAATTGGGTTTATTATACATGAATAAAGATGTAGTACTATAAGGATTATGTGGATGGATAAACTATTACAATGATCCTATAATCTATCTACCACCACAACCAGTGAAAATATTTCTCCAATTATAAAATTCATGAACTCCTACTTTCAATTCTAGTCATATACAAGAATAATATATTGATATTTTTAACCTACAATCCATCAGTGTGATTACATCAAAGAAAAAAAATAAGCCTCAAAGATAAATAATTTCACACTACATGAACCATCCAATTAATATAACCCCACCAACACCCCATCACATTGAATAAATCTCATTCTATCACATTACTAGAATCATGTGACAAAAATAATATTATATAGAATTCCAACCCCCACCCCCACCCCCACCTGCACCCCCAACCACACACCCCACCATAGACCCCCTACACCAGCTCCCCCCTCACCCTGCACCAGTAACCCCCTGAGCACCTGCACCCCCTACACCACCCCCACCCCAATGCACCTACCCCCACTACATCAAATTCTTTCCAAACGAAAAATATTTCCCTTTTTAAAACAAGCAAGGATCTTCTGGACTACATACCATAATTTCTAACCTGATCGATAAATAAAAACATTATTTCAAAATATCATTCAAATAAAAAAAGATGAATTTTAAATTCATTGGAAACCCAACTATTTATTCCTTTTTTCTTCTCAAAATCATTTCTCAATATCCTTTTCAATACAAAAATAAATGTTCTTTTAAATAAAACACACTTCCCAAACCATTTATTAATTGGCTTAAAATTAAACCAACACCACGAACTAAATAAAGGAATAAACAATATAGGAACCAAGATGTCAATATAAAAAAAATAAAATAACCCGCAAACTTGTCTTGGTGTCATGTAACTAAAAAAAATACATGGGATAAAAACAACATATTAGTATTAGGTTCCTCTAAATCATTCTTAATGGGATATAAGTACCATGGGAAACACAATGGGATCTACCATGAATGATATTAGTCCTCGAATGTAGGGTCACTATCTTTAGGGGGTCCTATGTGAAACTAAAACATCCCATATAAACTATCCCCACAATTTTCCTTCTGAGTACAATATAACCCCCTGTGATAATATAACATTTTTATGAAAATAGCTAGCCTATCCACAATAATTTACTATAACACACATCCCTAACATCTAATTAGTTACCCATCGTTTGTAAAGAATAATATTTTAAAACATTCAAGAAACCCATGTAACGAAATATAAATATATCATTCAAATCCAGAAGGTGCGAGTCAAACTTTGAAGGTGACTTTTATCAAAAACCTAAAATATATATCTCTACGGATGTTTAACAACTGGATAATGGTATATCATCCTTAACATTATTTAATAACTATAATAAAAAAAAATATAATCACATCCATGAAAACCTAAAAAAATATAATTTCCCATTATTATATATGTATAAAGTTAAGAGATGAATAGACATTAAAATTAGTTAAAGAAGAAGAAGAAGGGGATGGTTATATGTAATATATTCTAAGAGATGATTTTTTTCTTACATTGAACATAATTCAATATATTATAAGAAAGTAAAATTATTGTAAAAGAAGAAAAGAAGTGTAAATTAGAAGTATAATGATCTCATATAAGGGATATAAATGACCATGATTAAATGTGTATAATAAGATAGGAAACCATAATATATTAATAGAAAATTGGTTTCTAAATAGAAGGAAATTCATGTGGCACAATTGAGGTATCTTAAATCTTGAAACACCTTAAGTAATATGATATATGTATATGAAAATTTTGTGGATATTCAAGATATACCATTCATGGATGATGAGAAAACCAGCCCCATGGAAAAGGGAAAACATTTTTTAATTATCATGTGATACTAAACTATCTCGATTCATTATAAAGATTATGAAACATAATTTCATTATTTTTAGGATGATAAACGGTGTCAAAAGTTTCCTACTATGGATTACCTGAGAATAGAAAAACCCTAAGGAAATGTGGAAATAAAGGCAGGAAGATGCCTTGATAACAAGAAGAATTTTTTAAAAAAATGATCAATATAAATTAAGATAAATCTTCAATGGATATTAATATTTTTGTAAAAGTTATGGGTATAAATATTTTAATTACTGGTAAAAAAAGTCATTTCACTAGAACAGGGATGAATAAATGGGTAGAAGACCTGAGAATAACTGAATTAGTTGTATTAGAAGTACGAATACTCTTATTAATAAAACTTTACGGCCTGGAAAAATGACTAGAATTGTATCACCTCTATATTCCCATTAATTTTATCTATACATTAATATAGGGAATTGAAGAAAATGGTTGGGGTGATGGATGACTGTTGTATTATTTGGGTATAAAAAGAATAAAGTATCCTTTCTAGAATACCATTTATGTTATATTTTCCATGATGAAGAAAGTTAGACCATCCCTCTAGGGGTGAAAAAATAAATTAACATTTTAAATAATTAAAAACTATATGGAATTTCAAAATTTGTAATACCTAATATAATTGTTCATTGAGGTTATATTGAATAAACACAATATTAATTTTTATATTGGTATCACATGATCAATGATTTATGTACTACATTAATCAATTTTTTTTATAAAATATTGTTTCTATAAAGGTTTTTTCCTCATAGACATATAGTTAAATATCTATAGTTTATTTTCCATGAATATCATGTGATTCTATCCTTCTCTCAAAAGTGGATAAGTTTGAAATATATAATATATGGAGGAGGAGAAGATTTCATAACGAGTGCTCAACATCTGGGACCACTATCCGTGAGTTCTGAAAATACATTTCCACTATCCCTATAGCCATTTTGTAACTCTAAACCATGGGGTACACTAATTCAAATCACCCATTATCTTTTTAGGACCTTTATATCACAACTAGCATGCCATTGAAATAAAACATCATATCAACCTCAGGGAAAAATACAGATCTAGTAACATCCCAAAGATATCATCTTATTTCTAGCACCTAAGAAAGAAAATTTCTCAACCAACTCTGGATTAAGGTATAAAATACAATTTAATAAAATTCATGAACATTATATTTCAAAAAAAATCCACAATAGGCTCACATTTCCAAACTCTAGGTTCTAAGGTAACACACAATGACACAAATGATTAAATATGCACTAACCCTCTCAGGGTTAATTAAACATGGGGCACCCATGATCCCTTAAATCACATCTATCAAATCATGATTCAATCTAGATAGGGAAAAATCATTTGAATACTTGAGAAATGAACCCATACACGATCATCACCTCACCCACAAGGTAATCATCATGAAACACAACACCCATAAGGAAGTCCTCAATGGTTCCTCAGAACCATCTCAAACCTAATCTCAATGACACCCGGCCATAACCAACACCTTATAGTTTTGTCCCAACCTATAGGTTCCTATTGAATTAAACCCTTGTCAAAAAGTTCCAAGACTTCATCATCTAAATCCATAATAAATTGGTTCATACATCCAAGAATCATCTAAAAATGAACTTTTTTCTACCTTATGATATATTTAAAAACACCTAAACCTATAACCCTTAGACTACCGAAGGAAATTATTTGTGAACATAAAAAGAATACCATTGGCATCACCTATGGGAAGTTGTCCAAAAAACGTACAACACCCACTTGGGTCTTACATCACACCTCCATTTGATGAACACTCAACCCAATCCCTTCATGGAAAACCTCCCTATACATTACTCTCTTTGAGGGTTATAGATCCTAAAACATGGGGGTAACCACCCATCTAACCTCGACTAAAAAAATCATCTTACCAAAGGCCTCTAACTACTTGGGGGTTCTAACACTAGTACTCACATAGAAAGCACCATGGATATACCACTCATAGGTCCAAACTCAAATACCATGAAAATTAGTATATCCTTGTTTCTCCCCTTTCCTACACTTATTTTTCACCTAATAGAATGTGAGGATTTCTCATGAATCGAAAACCAAAAGAGAGGGTTTATGAAAAAAACCACTATAAGAGACATTTGAGACCCTTACATCTCAAAGATGACCCACAACAGTTCTCATGGGGCTTACAACAAACTAATAGTCATTTAATAACTAAATAAATTAAGAAACAACTATCATTTAGTGAAATATAACAAATTTAGAACACCTAACTTACCATATGATCAAACACTAAAGATGAAAACCTAAACATAAGATCAAATAGAATCCCAAGAACCAATATCATGCCATGAAATCAAAAAAACAAATTATAGAAATTTATAATTAGTTATTTAAAAACAACCAAATTGGAATAAATTCATATAATATTTTTGAGGTGTTTCCACATTTTGATAACAGAATCAATTACCAAAATGTGACTTAAAATATACCCATGAAAATAATTTCAGAAAAATCCATAATGAGAAACACTTGATTACCCAAAAAATTCAATCTATTTAACTAAAAATTCAAATCGAATATATTATTCTTTCTACCATCTCCAAAATTATGAGTGATGGCATGAATTCTACATCACGATACATCTGATTTCTAAGACACAATAAATAACAAATATTCTTGGTAAATTCCTTCATGTTATGGTGGAATCAACAATGAAAACTATAATTGGATACATTAAAATTAGATATGATAAAATAAGAGTAATAAAAAAGGTAATAGAGTAATATTTATACCTCAAATAGCTGAATAATGCATTTAAGAATACCTGAAAACATGAGAGGTCAAGGGGAATGAGGAACTCTAGAGGTGTGGTGGCCATGTAGAAGGTGTGCTGGAGGAGGAGCTGTGGAGGCCACCTCGGAACAGCATCGGTAGGGAGGTGAGGTGACCGTGGGGAGGTGGGTAGGTCGTGTTAGTGGGGAGGTTGCCTGGAAGTGCCAGATCTATGTCGGCAGGGAGGTGTTGAAGTCATTTCAGAGCTAGCGGGGAGGTTTTCTATCTGTGTTGGAGCTAAAGGGGGAGTAGGAATCATGTGGGGAGGAGGAGAGGAGGAATGAAGAGGTAGGAGGAAGTGTGATGCGGGAGGGATAAGGTTTGAGGGAGGGAGAGGGTTTCAGGTGGGGGAGGAAAGTCTCAATCGAAATAATATCTGGAGGGACATGTTTCCATGCCCAGCTATTTGGTTGTGGATATATCTCACCTATATCCATGGATCATTTAAACCATGTCTATATATCCTTTTCTATATTTCATTTTTAAGTAGTGATGAGAAGAATCCCTAAAGCTCTCATTAAGTTACCCCCCTTCACTCAGGCCCTCAAAAACACTCAAGTAACTCTTCGAAACATGAGTGAAGAGATAATTAAAGGGAACATGTTGTATCATAGTCTCATAATAGCCTACAACATGACACATGATCCAATGACTTTATCCAATTGCCTATTCTTAGGACCCATGTTATAGACATGCACTGAAGACCTGCCCAGTGGACCTGGTCTATGGACTCGTGTAGAGGACCTATGCGGAGGACCTGTACAGAGGACCTACTTAGAGGACATGGCCTAAGCACCTACCCTAAGAACCTAATATAAGGACCTCCTAAGCTAATAACCAAACCTCAAATGGGAATCCTCTTAAGAAGTAGGACACAGCAGAACCTGAAATGGGCATTCTTCATAGAAGTAATCCCCAACCAAAGCACAATGCAAATCCTCCTTATGAGTAAGACCCAACCAAACCTCATTGGGCATCGTCCTTTGGCATAATACTCAACCAAACCTTAATGGTAATCCTTATAAGGAGTAATCCCAAATGAATACTCAAATGGGTATCCTCCTTAGGAGTAATCCCCAACAAAACCTCATTGGGAATCCTCTTTTGGATTATGTCCCAACCAAACCTCAATTGGAATATTCTTTAGTATTACGCCCCAATGATACATTTAATGGGAATCCTCGAAAAGAGTAAACCATTGTCCAAACTCTATATGAATCCTCCTTAGGTTTAGTCCAAAAAAAAACCTTAATTTGAATCCTCTTTATGAGTAAGCCCCATACAAACCACAATGTGAATCCTACTTAGGAGTAACCCCCAAAAAAATCTCAAATGGGTATCTTCATTTAGAGTAAGACTAATCCAATGCTCAGTGGGAATCCTCATTAGGAGTAAGCCTTGTAAAAACCACAAATTGGCATCCTCTTTAAGATTTATCCCTAACAAAAGGTTATTGGGCATCTACATTAAGAGTAATCGCCAACCAAATCTCAATTGGGCAGTCTCCTTAGGAGTAATACCTAACCCATGCAATGTTAAAAGGGAATCCATCCAAGAATAAGCCCCAAGATTTTTGGGCTAGAACTAAATACCTTAACCATAATTTTACATCGAAATTTTCATTACTACATACCCTCAATCACCGTATCTTCGGCTTCTTTTGCCATAGGCATGGCCTCTTCCACCAGAATAGGAGGAAAAGTGTGTGGTTTGTTGAATCTTTCACATTCTCTTGTTTCTCACACTGAGAATGATTCACATGGGCTTAGAGATTTGTGATGATCATAACAACCAAACAATCAACATGTATTAATGGACTATGATAACTACGATTCACAACAGAATTGGGATTTGTAGGAAGCCTTCACCTAGGGCCTAAGCTCAACAAAAATCCTCCTTAGTGGTCTAACACTAATTCCCTTAGTTTGTTCATCCTTTTTAAGAACAATCACTGAATTAATACCCCCTAAATCTCTATGAGTTAAGATATCTATCATGGACTATATTACTAGGGCATCCTTTTTTTAATTAATCCCCAACCGATTTCTCAGAAAGGGATATACTCCCATGAGAGACCAAAATAACTACATGGGCATTGATTCCAATCAATGTGGGATATGTAGGAAGCCTTTCTAAGGTTCAAACCCAACACTCCAAATCAACCATGTTTTCTCTAGTCTACATTCCCAATAGGGTCTAATATAACATGGAAACTCATATCCTTTACTGGTTCCTTGGGATGATTTAGCATAAGTCCCTCACCAAGCATTGATTACGATCCTTCCACCTAGATGTCCTTTCTACATGACAGTAAACAGTACAGTTAGGTCCTTATCATACAACTTTACAAGTTTTGATGTGTTCCATTAAGTGGCACTAAACTACAAGGGTTCTAATTCCTTTCATGAGGATACATAGGTATCCCTTCTATGGATATGATCCCAAAATCAAAACAAATTCATTCTCCTTGGATGATAATAAATTCCATAGTAACCTTCTATCTCCCTAGATGATGATAAACTCCAGAGTAACATTTTTCTACCTAGATGTCATTGTATTCTAGATCACCCCACAGATTGGATTAAAAATCATTATTGTAATAAAAATGACCAAATAATCTCTATGAAGTATATGAGAGTATACCATTGATGGAGAACCTTGAATATATATAGATATATCCATTAATTAAGAACCTCTAATACAAATGGATTATTCTAAATTCCACACATACTAAATAATATATTGAAGTTTTCAAGGGAAACCTACATTACACTTGGTAAATTAATAATGATTTATGGACATATCATTAATCTATAATAGGGTCCCAAATTAAGCAATAACTCCCCCCAAAAGGGTTTGGTGAGCCCAACCTCCCATCCTCTCGACCAATGTGAGTTGTTAAGTATCATAGTTCAAAAAAAACCAAATGGACACCTGCCTTTGGAAAGTATGTCCCTTTGGATAAAAATCGTTGGGTGTTTCTTGTTTCAAAAAAATCCAATGGGAACAGTCTGAATGTAGTGATTCCAAACCAGAACACATATTCTGGGGGGGGGGGATGGTGAACTAGATGTGAATCATTAACCAAGGTGGTTAGTTATCCTGATGAAAACCCCTCTTTAAAATAAATTTGTTTTGTTACTCTCTATCAGAAATTTTTTTTCATCAAAACTTAGTAAAAAAAATGGTGAACACAGTGTGAATTTTTAAACAATTTGATAGTGTTACCAATTTTTGAGACCCCTATTAATTGATAAAAGAGTACTAGACAAGGAAATAAATCATTCATGTGTTCATAAAAAAGATACTACTTTTTAGAAGTTCATTGTTTTTATTTGTCATACATATAGGAACTCTCTTCTATTAACTCCCATCATTACAAATGACTTCCTTCAAGTTTACACCTATGAACGCCCCAAATTTTACTCATATTGGATTCCCATTAGCTCGAAGAATGCCTTCCTCAAATCATAATCTTTAACAGTGGGTATCCAACTCACTGGTCTAAGGATACCATTAACACGACACTATCCAAACCTTGGAGGATTCCTAAGAGTCCCTCTAAATCAAGAATAACCCTTGGTCATCCAGTATATAAAGATTGGTGGTTCAGAAGCAGACTATGCCAACAAATGCCTTCAAGAAGTTCGGGAGCTTATTCCTAGAACACAATCACCATTCCCTCCACTGTTCCCAGGAGGTCGACCAATAGGCCATCCATGGCCTCATCCCCGAGAAACATGGGTCCTTCCCAAGCACTCCTTCCAACAATCACTGTCGCTAACGCCACGCGGAAATAAACCCTCAACAAGGTGAGGGTGATATCTTCAGATGTCTGGCCTTGGTCCCTCAAACATAGACATACAAGACAAACAGATGGGTAAAATAGTTGGATAACATGGAGAATGTTCCCAAATTTAATTCCTCTAAAAAAGTCCACAAACACAGTTTGGTGGAAAATTGCGAATGGGCACATACACTTATTTTCTGTAAGTCTGCCACCAGTGGAAATGTCTGGCATCGGCCAACCAATACCACCATTCAAATGTAGTGGAGCACCATTAGCAAGAATATACACCAACTTAAAATATTTCAGCTAGTCAGTAGACTCAACTGGCCTCATTTAATTAATCCCTCCAACCAAATGTGGTGGCAACATACATACATGAACATACACCATCCTACACTCACCAATCATGTCAGCAGTCCCGTCTATCAGCATTGAATGAATCCATTAGACCATGCTTGGAAGAAAATATCCAGCGAGCGCATACACCTCCCTACATCCATCAAGCATGTTAATAGTCTCATTTGCACTCACCCAACGAAATCAGTCAGAACGGTCGGATGAAAAACATAGGGCAGCCACAACACTCTACCCCCACACACGAGTATTAACAGTATAAAATGGTAGAAAATGGAAGACAATAGTAGGTATATACACCTACAGTGGATATAGAATGGAAATATATTCTCATTCAGGCCACTAAAATCACCCAAAACATTTTGGAAATGGTGAAAGGGAAGACAAAAATTCATTCCCATATCATGGAAGCATTCCAGAATATCATAATGGAATATTTAGCAGTACTAGAGGGATGAACACATAATTCTATCCCAATACATAGGAAGACTCATCAGCATGCCGTCCTGAAATAGATACACACCTATGTTTCTGTCTAGTAGGGTTATGGGGAAAACTCCCCCATATCATACAAAAAACTGGATCGGGAACATAAACCCATTCCAATTATAGATAATTGGCCTATTCTGATGGCCACTACAATGTAGGTATATACACTATCCGTGAAAATCACATCTCCCAGTATGTGTCACCAACTTCATCTAAGAAGGTGTCTATGAAGAATTCTCACCAAGTACAATTGGATAATTAAGAGTCGATTTGCAATCTAGATCCTTTTAATGCTGATATTCATGAATCCGTCAGACATTAATCTATTGCAGCTCAAGATCCTACCCACCCATTACCAAATCATGGGAGTAGTAGTACTAATTATGATGTTTCTCATCAGACACTTCATTATGATAGATTAATTCCTGATAATTATATCAATATCAAGAACCTATATGTCAATTAGTGAAATGGAAACCCTCCATGTTGATAGATGAACATGGAGCAACATGATTTATCCCATGCTGTAATCCACCATGGTGCTCCTCCCCATGATAGAATTCACTATGAAAGTTCTCTCTATAGTAGTGTTTCATATTGTCAAGAAAATTATCCAACTAACAATGTGGTGATGATAAATCACCCTTATCTTGAAGAACATACAAATATAAGGCCATTCATATCTAATTCTTGGTTTCTATTAGGTGGAATACTTTATCAACCACAATATATCACAATGTGATAGTCATTCTATGAACCTCCATTGGGTCATTTTCCATCTAATATAGAAGAGGAGACACCAACTGATCCCATTTCTTACTGTAATGCAATTTAGAAGCATCTACAATAGTCAGACTATGTTGATAAACCTCTAGTAATAGACAAGGAGGATATGTCGAACATGTGGAAACAACTGTCTAAGGGTGAAATACCAGTCATATTTTTTCCTTTGACAACTACTCAATACAATATTCTAAATATGATGGAAGAAGATTATATTCATGATATCTACCTCAACATATATAAGACACTTCATCATCTCAAAGACAAAAAATTACTGCAAGATGAATATCAATGTCATGTTAAGGTAATCGAAATGTTGTAGTGCCAAATTGATTTGGAATCTCTCTAATTTTCCTGATATCCAAAGATCATGAAACAAAAGGAGTCCCTTTAACATGAATGCCTCTATTTATTAAATAGAATGTGAAAATTGATCCCAAAAACCCAATCTGGTGTTCACATCATAGGATGGGGTTCATATGGAGAATTGTTTTAACTACACTCCAAAACCGAAAAATCCATCCAAGAGTGGTATCTTGTAATGCTATTAACCCGAGCCAACTAAAATAAAAAAAATGTTCATTAATGAATATATTCTCAGAAAAAACATGCCATGACTAGTTTTCACTAAATTCAGGCCCAAAGAGAAAAATCTATTGGGATAATTCTGCATCAAGTGTCTGAAAACATTGATAAAGCCACTCACTTAGAGAATGACATCCATAATATTGCATAAATGTCAGAACTATAATAATGTTATTCTGAAACAGGTGATTTAAGTGGGTTTTATATAATATACCTAGAAAATGTTGGAACCATATTTCAAAAAATCGGCAGATATATGGGGTTGATATCATCATTAACATTTTAGGGACCACCCCAACCCGTAGGGATATGGGATTTTTTAACCCAACCCTCAGATCCAATAAACAAAGACCAAAGGATTGAGAAATAAGAACTGGAATAGACCCAACCTATAGGGCTAGGGGATTTTTCATATTAACAATATCCTCCCAAAAAAATCAACCCTCTCTCAATTAGGTAAAATGCTGGAAAGTGTACCCTCCCAGTTCATACCATCTCGTGACCCCATTTATTCGTTAATGATGTACATAAAAATGGAGAGAAGGAACATGGACCTGTCTATAATAATCAAGCCTACTATCTGACCCCTCTAGAAGCTTTCAAAGAAGACCACCACTCAAATATGGTGGAAAATTTTAAGCAGGAACATAAAACTACCTGCATTAATCATGCCTGCCAGTAGACTCTTCTGGCATCATCAAAAGAAGTCCATCATTAAAATTTGGTGGTAAATGACAAGTAGGAATATACAATTTCCTGCACTAATCAGTCCAACAGGAATACATTTATGGAAGCATCCAATGAAATACAACATTCAAATATGGTGGAAAATGGAGAGCATTAACATTCCATTGTCTTAATTAAATAAGCATGCCAACAGACGTGTTTTGTAGAATACAATGATATCTACCACTCAAATATGGTGGAAAACAGTGAGCAAGAACATACAGCTATCCTCATTAATCAGGCCTTTCAACAGACTCATCTGGAAGCATCCAAAAAAGTCCACAAATAAAATCTGCTGGAAAATTTAGAATAGCAACATACAGATGCCCTCATTAATCATGCCTGCTAGTAGACTCTTCTGGCAGTAGCCATAAAATTCCACCATTCAAATATGGTGACAAATAGCGAGTTAGAACATACAACTGACCGCACTAATCAAGAATTTAATAAAACTCATCCGGTGGTATCCAAAGAATTCTTCCATTCAAATATGGTGGTAAGAAGTGTTTAGGAACATATAGCTACCCCACTAATCAATCCTTCTAGAAAAATCATATGGAAGCATCCAAATAAGTCCACCATTAAAATATGGTGGAAAATAGTGAAGAGGAACATATAGATACCCACATTAATCAATCCTTCCAGTAGACTCATCTAGATGAATCCAAAGAATTCTTATATTAATATAATGTGGAAATGGTGAGGAAGAACATATAGCTACCTGACCTAATCAAGTATGTCATAAGACTGGTCTGGCATAGTCCAAACAAAAACACCACTCAAATATGGTGTCAAACAGTGAGAAGAAACATACAACTCTCTGCATTTATCATATCTTCTAATAGACTCGTCTGGAAGCATCCCTAGAATTACACTATTTAAATTTGTAGGAAAATTTCAAATAGCCCTCAGAGCTAGGGTATTTTCAACTTTTTTATCAACGTCCAAGTTGCATGAAATTAAACTACATAGCATCCATCGTCTTAGCAAAAAGATGTTAAACTATATATCACCATACTTGTCCATGCTTCATAATGTTAAGCTACATATCATCTTCATCCTTGTCTCTTGACATTAAATTGAAAGTCCCCATTTGTCCTTGATACATGACATTAAACTGTACGATTAATGTATTATTCATTTGATGTTATTAAATCCCTTATGATACCACAAATTGGCATTCCTTTTGGTCCATTAAAAGATTATTATCTTCTATGTGCAAGCATTACTCACATCATTACCACTGTTTAGTGTCACTTGATCCCCATTTCTCCCTATTTTTGAATTAGATCACCATAAGAACCCTTTTTTAAGAACTATTTGTGTCTTGATTCTTTCCATAAACAAGATACATAGGGACACATGGGTCTTATTTCTTCGTCCAACCACAAAGCTTCTTTCACATCAGGAGACCTACATCCTCACCACAAGAGGGTAAACTACATGGTTCTTCAAGAACTACATGTGTCTTTATTGTCATTTCAATGAGATATATAGTGATCCCAACACTCTAATATTTTGACCAGCCACAACCATAATTAAATTCATTTCCATTTTCATATCTATGAACCAAAATTATACAAAGCTCTCTTCCAGAATACATGGTTTGATTATCATACCATCCTTTGTCTTGAGCTTAGTTAATATTCTAGAATGTATCAAAATCCCTCAACTCTCACATCAAATTCAATTGGTGTGCGGAATAATATTTTCATGAACTACATGTGCATTGATTATCATTTTAATGAGATACAAAGTGACACCCAGATCTCCCCTATTGAGTCCAACCATAAATAAAAAAACCCCTTCCTCACACCAAAACCTTTTTGTTGTGAAGAATATTGTTAGTAACTAAATATGGATTGATTATTAGTCTAATAAGATAAATAGAGACTCAAAAATATCCAATTATGGGCCCAACAATGAAAAAAATAAATATCCCCGTCACCCCTTGTGTTTATGAATCAAACTGTCATAGGTGGTGTTTCAAGATGTTTGTGTGTCTTGATTCTCATCCCATTAAGATAAATAGTGACACTTGTGTTTTAACACTCACATAGCCAAAATATTTCCATAGTTTCCTGTCATTTCATTTTTTCCATATTTCATGACATTAAACTACATACAACATTTCATGAACTACGCGTTTCTTGATTCAAGCCTCAGCAAGATTTGTAGTAATGCTCAGATCTCCAATCCTAGGTCCAACTGTAATGTTGAAAAATTCCCTTCACCCATGTGAGTATTAATAAAATATTCCTAGGGATCACATTAAAGAAATATTTGTGGCTTGATTATTCCCTTAACAAGTTATATATTGATTCCTAGATCTCCAAACCTGGGTCCAGCCCTAATTTTGGATGAGAAAACCCCATTGTTTTTCCCCATGTGTGAATCATATTTTCATAGGGCCCTCTTCTAATATTTTTATATTGATTCTCATTTCAATGAGATACATAGTGATGCCTAGACTTCCTACTTTAGGGCTAACAGTCAGTCTAGAAATTATAAAAAACCCACTTCCCCACATCAAAATGTAAATATATGGGGAAAATTTTCAAGAACTGTGTATGCCTTGATTCTTTCCGCTAACAAGATACGTAGTGATGCTCGAGTCCTACATTCTGGCTCAACTACCATTAAATAATTATAGAATTACTTTCACTTTATTTACCTTTTTGTTGAAAAATAAAATTTCCACCACTCCTTATTTCTTACACCGAGCAAATCTCACGTGGTCTCAAGAATTGGGTAAAGAACAAATATGCAAAAACAAGGTATCTCAATTCATATTTGGGGTTATAAATAGTGCTGAATGTAATGCCTAAATGGACACAATATATGTCCTCATCACATGAGAATAAAATATATGATCTTCTAATTTTCATGAGATATATACTCATTTCACATAATTTTAACTTCATCCTTATTGCATGATGTTAAACCACATGGATGTAAAAAGAACTATGTGTGGATTGATTCTCAATGTATTAAGATACGTAGTGACACCTAGATCTCATATCTTAAGTCCGACTATAATTAATAAAAATCACCCACTCTTTGTGTATGGATCAAACTATCATGGGAAACCTTTTAAAAACTATGTATGACTTTATTCTCATGAATATGAGATATGTAGTGATTTCCAGGCTTTTAATCTTGGAACCAGCTACAAAATCATTCAATTGATGCCACTTTTATCCATTGTATGATTCATATATACATGAGGAGATCAACTCAAATTACCTTCTTACTTATGAACCTATATTAAAAAAACCCATTATTCCCCAATTTTAAATTCATTTAGGGTGGGGTAAACGTTATTTAAGATCTGTGTGTGGCTTGATTCTTTACCCACCAAGATACACAGTGACACTTGGATCCTATCCCCTAGTATATCCATAATATTCCTTGTTCACATCAAAATAACTTCACATCTTCACCAAAATATATTAAACTTCATGGACTAACAATAAATATGTGTGGATTGATTCCTATCTATATTAGAGAATTAGTGACATCTAGATTTTCAATCATGGTCCCAGCTACATCATGACATGAAAAATCCTCTATTCTCCCATGTAAGAGTCAAATCTATATGAGGACATCCAATACAATTCCTCACCTTATACATCAACTTGAAACTGATAATAACTACATGTGAAATGATTATTACTTTAACAAGATACTTAGGGACACTAGGGTCTATACCCTAGTACAACTGCAACATTTAATTTCTCTTCATATCAAAGTCCCTAATGTCATTCCTACAGGGCTCTAAACTGCATGGAATAATGTCCTTATTGCATGACTTTAAACTGCAAATTACCTAGAGAAAAATATATGGATTGATTCTCATCCCATTGAGATATGTAATGAATACTAGGCTTTAGATCATAGTCCCAATCATGGGATATATGATGATTTTACCTTACTTTGTATAGTCAAATATATTTGTAGGAACCTTTATATTGGATCCTTTCCTTAGAGAGCCTAACAAGGAAACAGAATATGTCCCCATTATACATATGAGTTAGAACTATGTAATGGACTCCAAAATCATTGACAAATATGATTTCAAACACTTCCCATGTGCATTTGACATTATCCCATTCAGATTTCATACTCATAATCTTGAAAATCTTCAGATCTTCATAATCTATTCTTAGCTTCTAGTGATAGATTGTCTTATACATGGGATATCTTTTTCTTGACTATACAGTATGTTCCAATAGGTGTCCTTGCATAAGTCACCCACATAACAATCCAATCACCCAAAAGATGCCTCTTCTTGGCTATGTAACAAATACCCTATTTGGACCTTAATAATATAGGCCCCATAACAGTTTTTTCAGATATTTCTAAGTTCATTATTGGGAGAATCCTCTTCTCTCTCCTCCAAGCATTGATGGCATTATGCAAGAAGCTATATTTTAATGTGATCATCCTTTTCATATTTGTCCAATTTCCTTCCTCCTGACCTATAATTCTTAAAGACCATGGTTTACATCTTTACCCTTTAATTGTTCAAATAATACTAGAAGAGCCTTCGGTCATTTGACCAAATATAATTCAATGTTTCGGTAATATTATTGTCCTTGTCATATGAAAAAAATAGGCACCATACTTCTGATATTTGGGTTAGGACTTAATAGAGAACCTATTCATATCTTTTTAAATCATGATTGGTAATATTAATTCATATATTTATGTACTTTTAACTATAAAACCAAACGTTGAGCTTTGGAATATCAAAATTTCAATAAAAAGTCATCATATTTTCGAAAATAGAATTTCAGAATTATTGAGAGATCCTTCATTTAGATATGCAGTACATTCCATAGTTTTCCTTTATAAAATTCACCTACATAACAGGAATGTCAGTACAAGGATGTGATTGCTTGGCTATGAAACACATTCCCAAGTTTTCCATGCATAATATATCACTCGTGACGAGTTTGTCAAATATGGGTAACTTTTTCGTTGAAGAGACCACCTCTAATTCCATTTAGCACTTTTTCACATATCACTCTTCGTATTTGGAAATCCCCAAATCATAGTTTACAATTTTCCCTTTCCATACCTGAATATGGTAGCATAGTTATACATAAATTGCCAAGAGTTAAAAAACAATCAAATCCTTGATCAAAGTTAAATACCTTAAATCAAGGCCCTATAATTTTCATACTACATGAATTTAAACTGCACAAAATAATTTCTTTACTGAATGACTTTAAATTGCACAAAATAATGTCTTTATTTCATTTCTCTAAACTTTATAGCCCCTTAATTTCCTTGCTGCAATACTTTAAACTTCATGGAATAATTTCTTTATTGCATATTTTTAAACTATGCAACCACTTAATGTCCTTGCTAGATGACTTTAAACTACATGGAATAATGTCTTTACTGCATAACCTTAAATTACATGACATAATATCCTTACTGCATGACTTCAAACTAGACATCATAATGTCCTTGCTAAATGACTCTAAACTACATTGCCCCTTAATTTCCTTTCCATATGAATTTAAACTACACATCCCCAAATTTACTTGTTGCATTACTTTAAACATAATAGCATATTATCTTTACTACATTAATTTAAACTACCCACCCCCCAATGTCTTTGTTGCATAATGTCTTTACTATAGAGCATAATTTCATTTCTGCATGACATTAAACTTCATAGCAGAATATCAGAAATTCATTTATAAAAAATGTAACTTCATTCACACATTAAATTCGTATAGGAGCGGCTTCTCATTCAGGTCCTATGTCGACACAAATTTCCCCTTTTTATTCTTTGACATATTTCCTGGGAAAATCTACCCACTGTTTTCTTGAGAAATATAAATCTTAATACCCTTTTTCTATCAATAATATAATATAAAATTTTCTATGAACTCCTTTACCTAAAAATTTAGTACATTCCCAAGTTTTCCTTTAATGATTCTCCCACATAACCGGCCAACAAACCTAAGGATTCCACTATTTGGTTGTGCAACAAATTCTCTTGTTATCCCTGTATAATACAAACCCCATAATTGGTTTGTCAAATAGCGGTAACTTCATTACTGGAAGAGACTCCCTATAATTGTATACATTAAGTCTTAGATTTTGTGACCATAAAATCATGACTCAAGATTCTCCTTGGAAATATCATATGAATATCAGTACCTTCCTAGACATCAAGATTTGTTTGGGTTCTAATTTCAAAATTCATGGGAAATGTTATTCAACAAAAAACAATAGCTTTATCAGTCTCACATTCATGACTTTAAACTACCCATTAAAAGGGACATATCACTCACTAGTTTGAACACACAAAAATTTCACTCTGGAAAAAAGCTGAGTCTTAGCTCGCTAGACCTACGCATTATATGGTTTAGGAACTATCGAGCAATAAAAATTCAAAAGACCGAATGTTTCTAGGGTTTTCCATATGACCTTAGGAATAGTAATACCATGCCCTCTAGGTCCCATGGATTAGGAAAAAATAGAACATCCTTCTAAAATTGACGTATCATTAAAGACAAACAAATGATGTTGGAATGCATCAAAGTGACCTAAACATACCTTAGAACAAGATTATTTTCTAGTTGAATGAATCGATTGAGGAGTTTTTGTTAAAACCATTGAATGTGTTTCATGCACTTTTATACATAATTCATGGCTATATTTTCATTTTATGTGAGATTAATCCACAATTACGGATAAGAAAAAAGACCCCCCCCATCTCCAAGAGTACGGCTTGGATTTCAAAGATCAATGATAAAAAGTTGTTGATGCATCAAAATTTGATTTCCAAGTTTCTTTTGAGAAGACTTGGTGTGTTCTCCATATTAATAAGTGTATATATTTTCGATATCTTCGATTTGACAAGTAATAGGTCCCAAAATGATTTAAGGATCAAAAGTTATCACACTTAAAAGACAGATAAGTCTTACAAAGGGATTTCCATCACCTTTATGGAATACCCGCATGGAAGACCTGCGCAGAGGACCTGCACCACAAGACCTAAATAGAGGACTAATGTGAAGGACCTATATGGAGTAAATCCTCCACCAATGCTTCCCTATTTTCCTATAAATAAGACCCTTGGGTTCCCCATTTTACGGGTTGAAAAATCATAAAAAGCCTTAGAGCTCTAATTGTGTACCCCCCCCCCTCAGGTCCTCAAAAACTCTCATGTAACTCTTAATAACAATATTAAAGAGAGAATTAAAGGGGAGAAGTTGGGTAATAGTTCCATCAAGGTCTAGAACATGAAACTGAAGCCACAAACATGATCCAAGGACCTGCGCTTAGGACCTACACTGATGGCATGTGTTGCGGACCTGGACAATGGACCTACACTTCGAACCCGTGGACCTATGTTGTGGACCTATGCTAAGGACCTATGTTATGGACCTGAATAGATTACCTGCACAGAGTAACTACTTATAGGAACTACATAGAGGACCTACAAAGAAGACCCAGCCTAAGGACCTACCCAAAGCACCTGATC
The DNA here is from genome assembly GCA_963277665.1 of Viscum album. NCBI lineage: Eukaryota > Viridiplantae > Streptophyta > Magnoliopsida > Santalales > Viscaceae > Viscum > Viscum album. The sequence goes on along the minus strand of OY728130.1, from coordinate 2,012,467,742 downwards.
TAAGGACCTCTTGAACTAAGAACCACACCTTAAATAAGCATCTTCCTTAGGAGTAAACCCCCAAGAAACATCAATTGAGAATACTTTTTATGATTAATCACCAACCAAAGATAAATGTCCATTATCATTATGATTAATCCCCAAAAAAACCACATTGGGAATTCTCCTTTGGAGTAAGCCCCAACCAAACATTAATGCTAATCCTCTTTCGAAGTAAACTGCAATAAAACCTCAAATGGGAATCATCCTTATAAGTAAGACCCATCCAAAATTCACTGGGAATCCTCATTAGGAGTAAGACCCAATTAAACATCGATGGTCATCCACCTTAGGATTAATCCCCAAAAAACCTCAAATGTGGATCCTCCTTAGGATTAAGCCCCAACCAAACCTCATTTGGAATCCTCCTTAGATGTAAACCCCAATGAAACCTCAAATGGGAATCCTAATTTGGAGTAAGCTCCAACAAAACCTAAATGTTCATCTTTTTTAAGAGTAATCGCTAACCAAAGAACAAATGGGTATCTTTATTTGGAGTAATACGTAACTAAATATCTGTGGGTATCCTATTTAAGAGTAATATTGTAATGCCCCGACCCCAGTTACCAAGAGTCAGTGCATTATTACATAACATTGACATGATCACAAAAGATCTAGTCTCGAAAAACCGATGAGTTTAGTTGTCTTGGAAACACTTGATATATTCATAAGTCTTACATTACATCATTATGTAAAAAAAACTACAACAACATCTTCTATTTATATCCCCTCGTACTATCCCTTCAGGTCATTCATAAATTACTTCTTCAAATCTTGGTAAAAATAAAACATTGAAAGGGGTGAGCTCAGATGCTCAGTAAGGATAACAATATAGCAGAAACTTTCATAGATAAGCATAAACATTTAAGGCAATATATAACTAAAACAAAAGCCTTTTAAACATGAACTTAAGCATAATATGGAAATGATAAAATGAAATAATTCCATTTACATATTCAAATGGATATTCTACTAGTCGAATTACCACATGCAATATCAATAAAGACTTTCATAATGATGGAATGCATAATGCCAAACTATCATAACCACAATGTCAAGCCCTTGTGCCATGACTACAAATAATATTTCATCAAGGCCTTGTGCCAAACACTAGTTTGTCTCATGAGACCTACCGATGCATCGAGGAGCTATAACAGGATCCACCCTTCACTTACTAAGTCCAATTCATTTGTCATATGAAAATTTTGAAACAAAACATAAATATTCATATGAAAACTAACATACAGAATGACAATACTTTATCCACAACCCATGAATGGTATAAAAATAGCGCATCCATAGTCAAACATAACTCATTCGATAAAATATAGAGATTTTATTTTCTCAGATTAACCTCAATCGAGAACAATGAAGGATATTTACATAGATGAAAATAGTCACCAAAACTATTAAAGAGAAATATCACCTTTTTCTTGAAAACATTTAAAAGTCACACTATTTGTCAAGAAGCCATTTAATAATAGCTTTTTGAATCATAGTGTCCCATACCACTTTGAAACTTTTATAATGAATTTTGATTTGAAAACTGTAATGTCCATATAAATAAATCGTTAAAACCATTTTTAAAACATGCACATTAATGAGAAATATTTAGAATAATAAATCTTCAAAACATTTTAAAATGATATTTTAGTTAGAGTTCCTATCCAAAGAAGAGACACTTGAATAAAAATAAATGAGGTAATACAAACTTTTTAATTTCATGAGAATAAAGGGATTAATGATATACTTTGTCAAATTACATTATATACAATATATAAAATTGATTTGGTGTTTAACAACAATGGAGTCTCAATGGAATGTAAATTGAGATGAGATCTCTCATAAAGGATGTATCCTTAGGTTAAGGATAAATCAACTACATAATTATGTTTGAAAAATATTAATACACTCAATATGATTGGATATTCATTTTAAAACAATCAAAGGACATTCACATATATTCTTGTAAAAACAACACCATTGAATTGGATGTTTAACTCAACAAATCGAGATTGAGTAAAAATTACTCTTATCAAGTTCATACCGATGACTTGAGAATTTATAAATGGGGTAATTATGTGTATCAAAAGTATATCCATAGAAAGGGGAGTGGAAATTACGACATAATCAAATGAATAGTGATTCCATACATAATCTTGGAGTAAAATAATCAATCCAGTATGCGTAAAGTCGAATGAGTGGAAATTGAAATTTCAAATTCCCTTATTGATTTGGTAACATAAGAAACATACACCCATGAAAGAAGGATCATACAATGATGATGTAAATATAAATTAATTAAATTATATTACACAATGAATACAATCATGGGTAGTACACACACCACATGCAATAAATAACTGGTTAACAATGGAAATCTCACAGAATTAAAAGTTAGAAAAGAAACCCCTTACTCTGTACATTTTCATTGGTTGAGGGTAGGTTATCCTCGTTTATAATGTTTAAATAATTTTAATTGAATTTTAAAAGAATCATTTACATTAATATTATACCATATATGATCTTTTAACATTGCTTTGTTAATAATATCTTCGTATTATTGTTATTTCGGGTGTTAACTTACTCATTTTATTTTATATGTTTTGTTACATTAGTTGTGTTTTTTATGGATAGGTTGTATCTTATTCCTATATATAATTTTATGAAGTCCTTAAACATTATTTTTAATTATAAAATAAGAATTAGACTTTTATGGATATGATGGGGAATGAATCTAACCGCGTTCATGGAGACGGTAGTCCGTACGGATGCACGAGAGAAAATATCATTCTTTTGATATTAAGATCATATATAATTTGATGGTATATAATATATACATAATCATTATATTGTTATATTTATTATTGACATGAATTACACATCATTATTATACCCATCTAAATAATAATTTATTCAATAACAATTACACCACGACTTGGAGATGGTAAGCCGTACGTACGAACGTGTGGTGAAAAGTCATTCAAAGGACGGATAGAATACAGAATATGGTGGTACCATATTTATAATAACATCACATTATATAAGAGATACTTGAGTAATTATTTTAGAATGGAAATAACAATGAAAAAAGATATTGAAAATGAAAAGAAGTTGAAAAAGGGTGGTGAAAACGTTACCTCTTTTTCGGGTTCTTCCTTTTGATTTGATCAAAAGGGTTCCTTAGGTTAGATTTATGATCAAATTAAGGCCTATAGGTTGATGTGAGGGAAGTCTTCAGGATATTTGGTTAGAGTTTGGCCAAGCCAAAATATGACAACCCTGCTTTTTGTTACAACATAAAAATGATTTATTACATAAAACGTCACTTGATACAATAAAGAAGATTGAGAGGTTCAATGACTTTGGGGATTAGGATCATTACATAAAAACTTAAAACATGAAATACAACATCATTATTGAAAACTTCCTTTACTTGACCACTACATTCCTTCATACTTAGCATTGCATGGGATAACCTGAGGACACGCATAAGAAAAGGGTGAGCTACAAAGCCCAGTAAGGGGGTACACATGGAATAACATGAGGAGTTCAATACATGTTAGACAATATGAATATCAATAGATCATAAGAAAAAAATGAACATAAATGTATGATAAAGCATGATAATCATAACATGGAAATGTGGCAACAACACTTATCATAGAATTAGCATGAGCCAAGGCTCATTGCACATGGGGCATGAGTAAATCCTCATTGAACATAAAGCATGAGTAAACCCTCATTGCACATGATGTATCATGATTCTATACATTACCTAATGCATTGGATCACTATAAGGGTGCACCCTTCTTAAACATTTCATTTCATGCATAAGTGTGCCACATGGATCATAAAACATGGATTCATAAAACATAATAATTTATTCCATGATAAAGGAATGTGGAATTAATACATGAAATTTTATAATCAATAAGTAAATGTGCATAATAGTGAATACACTTGATGGAGAAATGGGCATGGTATTCACTACACAATGGCATTGGCTTAGAAAATCGGTGCGATTTCGGCAGCGTAACGGCGTGACTTAAGAATTCATAAAAATGGTCAATGAGAGAGAAAGAAGTATCTCATCATATTTAAATGTAATGGAAAGTAATGATGTCATATATATACATGTACCAACCATTTTAATTGAATTTAGATTCATGATACAAAACTATTTCTTGAATGTAAAAGAGGAGAGAGAAGTTCCTTTCGGAATTTCAGCATAGTAACGGGTGTACATGGGAGGAATTTAATGAGAGAGAAAGGTTCTCCCATAATTCAAACATAAAGAGTGCAGTATAAGGGAGGTTAAAAACCATACCCCAACTTTTATAATTGAAATTGAAAATGAAAAACAACTTAAAGAAAATTGGACAAAAATGAGAAAGGAAGAAAAAACCCTTACTTGGAAGTGTGCTTCCAAAGTCTCGAAAGAGGCTTGTGAGAGGCTTCATAGGAGATTAGGGCACCTTGGGAGGATTCTAGATAGATTAGGTAAGAGGTTGGATGAACTAAAAAGGATTTGAATGATGAGGAAGTGGGATCTTGGGTGGGTTGATATAGGAATGGTGAGGGAATTCTTTATTATTTATGTTTGGGACCCCATGTATTAAATTAATGCAAACCACAAACCATACCATGGTTTTATCCCATGTTTTTATGAAAATGGAAGAGGAAAACATTATTTTATAAGTCCAAAGTTCTAACTTCTTTAAATATTAGGGTTGCTTATGTGGAAGTGAGTCACACTCCCATGGAAATTAATTTAAAAATACAAGGTGTTTAATAAGTCTTGTGGGGTCTATTAATGCTTTTAAAAGTAATCCAAAAAAACCCAAAATCACATTATTTTAATGGTAAAACATATATTGTCCGAACATAAAGATTATAGTATTTTATTACATCACTATTGAGTCATTATGATGTCATAAAACACATTATATATTTAAACGGTATTTAATTTTTACTAAAAAAAGTGACTACCTCAGAAAATTATGAAAAATTCACCATTGGATAATTTCAACATCCTGATTCCAAAAATAACATTTGTTTTATCTTGATAATTTTCTAAATATGTTAATTTTCACTTTTAAAATAAAAACCGACATTTATAAAAAATTCGCGGGTTTTGAATAAAACGTCTTTCAAACCTTAATAAAAATTATAATTGCATTCATACAATTACATGATCATTTATATATAATAAAATTAATCTAATAATAGTATTATTATTTAATTCAAAAATCCCTTAATTTAATAAAATTGATTTCTTAATTAAATAATAACTAAAAACACCATTTTTACTTTAAAAACTATTTACCATGTATCAATAATGACAAGAAATTATATTCATTATTATATACAAAAATAATGTACATGAACATAGTACTATCGATTAGTTACATAACGCCTTAAAATATCCATATAAGACCTAAGTTTAAGGTGTGAGATGGTGAAAAACTCTTTGGGTGGATCGGATAACATCGCTTGAGTGGTAATTTCTATCAACTTCCACTTCTCCCGTAGACAGTCCCGTTCAAGCTTGACATGGTGAAGCTCAGCTTGGGCTTGGTCAAGAGAGAAGCCCAAGGATTCCACCTCTTTTCCAAGCTCTGATAAATGGGCTTAGTATGCGGAAATTATACTGGATGAGGCCATATCTTCATTTGTCTAAGTAAAATTGGATGTGTTAAAGCCCTATATTTATACTAATCATGTGATCACTGTTCAACGGCTATAAAAGTAACGGTCACAATTCTTATCATAAAACCAATGAAGTTGACATTTTATAAAAACATTTTATAAAAAGAGAAATTTTATAAGATCAAGAGGGATTTTCCATTAATGAAACTTTGGGTCATTATAATATTCCTCCCTTAAGAAATTTTTCCCTAGAAATTTTCCTTTTCCCACACTAAAACAGATGTGGGTAGCTCAGCTTCATCACTTCCTCCGATTTCCAAGTTGCTTCTTCAAACATGTGGTTTCTCCACAACACCTTGACGAGGGGAATTGTCTTATTTCGTAGAACTTTTTCTCTATGATCAAATATCTTCACTGGTTGCTCCTCATAAGAAAGATCATCTTCCAATTGTACCACCTCAGGAGAGAGTACATGTGAAGGGTCCGGTATGTACTTCCTTAAGAGGGATACATGAAAGACATCATGTACTTTGTCCATAGTAGGTAGAAGTGCTAGTTGATAGTCCACATCCCGACATGATCAATAATATCGATGGGGCTGATGTACCTTGGACATAACTTCCCTTTCTTTCCAAACCTCATGTCCTTCTTCCATGGAGATATGTGTAGAAAAACCAAGTCTCCAACTTTAAACTCAAAGTATCGTTGACGATTATCGGCATAACTCTTATGTCTACTCTGGGCTGCCTTGATATGCTGTTGAATGGTTTTCACATTCTCCAACATTTTCATGACCATTTCTGGTCAAAGTAGCTTACGTTCACTGACCTCATCCCAACATGTCGGTGTTCTGCACCTTTTCCCATACAGGTCTTTATATGGTTCCATTTGAATTCTCAAGTGGAAACTGGTATTATAAAAGAACTCAACCAAAGGAAGATGTTGACCCAATCCTCCTTTAAAGTCCATTGTGCACGCTGTCAACATATCCTCAAGTGTTTGGATAGTCCACTCAGATTGGCCATCAATTTGAGTATGATAGGCCATACTAAAGTTCAGTTTAGTATTCAGAGCATGTTGAAGGCACTTCCAAAACATATAAGTGAATCTTGGATCTCGGTCAGACACAATAGATAGTGGCAATCCATTCATCCTTACCACTTTCCTGATATATATTCGTGCCAGTTGATCCAATGAGAAATCCTCCAAAATAGAAATGAAGTGTTCAGTCTTTGTAAGATGATCCACAACAACCCATATTGCATTTTTGCCTTTGGATTTCCTCAGAAGTCTGGTGACAATGTCTATGGTGATGTTTTCCCATTTCCATTCTGGTATGTGCAATGGTTTCATCATCCCGTTAGAATTCTTCCTCTCTGCCTTCACTTGCTGACACACCAGGCACTTTGATGTATATTCAGAAATCTCCTTCTTCATATTATCCCACCAAAATTTTTCTTGGAGATCTCGATACATCGTTGTGCTCCCTAGGTGAATAGAGAAATTTGAACTATGTGAATCATTCAAATGTTCTTTCTTCAGCTCCAGACTTGATGGAACACATAGTCTTTTCCCAAACTGCACAATTCCTTTTTCATTAACATTAAACACCGATGATTTCCCTTTTTCGATAGCTCCCACTTTTTCTTGAATTCGAACATCATCCTTTTGATCATCCTTTAACCTTTCCAAAAGAGATGGTGGAATAATCATTTGTGAAAGGATTGATGATGTTCCATTCTCTATGATTCACATTTCCATCTTCATCAAGTCTAAGGAAAGTCATGATATAACATGTCAAATTAGATTATATACACTTCATAAAAAAATAGGTGTATAACATAACATATGACTTAAAGAAGGAAAATTGAGATAAAATTACCTTACCGATTTTGTTTCTTTTGAATTATAAACACAAAGAAAGAGTTATCGTAAAATGGATATATAAATACCCATAAATTTAATGACAATAATAATAGAATAAATACATGGTCAAAATATACACCAATAAAATAAATGAGGGTTGAATATAGAATAGGTCTCACAGAAATAAATGTGAGACTAGAAATATCTTTACCTTAAGTCTTGACACACTTCAAAAATGTTAAAAAATCATTTATAATAAATATATTTTAATTATAAATCTAGGAGAGAAAAAAATTATTATATATCATACAATATATAATTTAATTGTAATTTTTTATTACCCATTTATTAACAATTCCATGTTAATGTTATGTTTCGAGTAATCACTGCTTTGTTTTTTGTACATGATTTAACTTGTTATTCTTGGTACTCTTACTACGATCATGTTTTCCGTGTTTCCAAAATTTCAAACTTGATATAAATATAATATATATTCATTATATATGTATTAATAATAACACATAAAATATATAATTAGTAAATAAAATACATCGTTTGGGGAGATGGTAGGTTGTACGTACTCATGAACATTGTTTACATTTTCTTTTTGTATTGGAATAAAAAAAATTATATATATATATATATATTATAATTTTATTAGAATAATTATTTCATAAATATATCACATTTTTAATTAACTCATCCTTAATAAATTCTACGTAAAGATTGAACAAATCATGTCGCTTTAATGAGGTGGTAGTCCACACATTACCAAACAATGTTATAGTATTCCTAGAAGATGGAAAAAACTGAGGTATGTGTTATATAATAATTAATTAAGAATTAATAAATAATTAATATTATATATATAATATAAAATATTAATTACATCATTATTACCAACCTTGAGAGGAGTTAATGTAAGAACCAATGACATCAGTTTGCGAGGCGGTAGCCAGACATACACACGAATGATGACTGTGTACCCCATTGATGGAAGTCTTTAAAAGTGTAGGTAACACCCTTAAAATTATAAAATATTTGTATATTTATTATTTTTATGTTATTATATAAACTTAATATAATAAAAAATTAATTGGGTGGATAATGAAACAAAACAAAAATGCATGTTGATGAATGATACCTCTTCTTCTAGTAAGTCATATTTGATTTTACCAAAGAGATTACTTGGTTAGATTTATTCCCAAAGTGAGGCTTATAGGATTATAGAATTGAATTTGGGAACTTATTTGGGTTGGTTTTTTGTTATAAAAAATTCATTATATTATTCAATATAGGGGGAGTGATTTTTAGATTTTATGAGGGGGGAGAGGACACACATGGTAATTTTGAAAAGAATGTTTTGTGTACCAACATTTTTACATTTAAATAAGATTAAAAAATATATAAATTATGGTTTAATGTCTTAATATTTCCATAAAATGGGGTTTTTAAAAGTTTAGATCCATTTATAGACATTATGTTTTAATTTTAACCACTATGTAATCTTTTTTTACCTCAATCATTATAATTAATTTTAAATGATTTCCCTAATAATTTTTGTATAAAATTAAGTAAACCTTATTTAAAATTATAAATTATTACGATTAAAAATATGGAATCAATTTTTTAAAATTAGATTCACATTAGTGGAATAAATTAATTTAACATTAAACCTGTAGACGGAATGAAACAAAGGGGTTTTAAAGGGAAACAAGTTCATAATATTGAAATGTTTTAATAAATAAATTCTATGTGAAATTGATTCAAATGACCAAAATTGGATTTAAATGATTATAATTAAAATATTTATATTTTAAAAAAAATTTAACTATATTAATAAATTAGAAAAAATGCAGTTTTCAAATAAAATTCAGTGTTTTTCAGTATTTATCAAAAAATTAAACTTCTTAAGAAAAATATAAAAATTCTCCTGAATTAAATATTGATATGATGATTTCAGAAATTATGTTTATTTCTTAAAATAAAAATTTTAAATGTTTCCGAAATTATATTTAAAATAGGTTCTCTTTGAAAAGGTGGTAAAATTACTTATTAGATAAATACATCTTTTTATTCATAAAATTAGATTTATTATTATCTTATCTCAATAAAATATATTGGATTAGTGTCAAAAAATAGATTGAATATATTATATATAAATTTTATTTAAAAAAATCATAAAAATTCTAATTTTTAATTTATAGAGAGAAAACTTGTTTGTACATAGAAAAATATGTTCCCTAAAAAATGAATTTCATTCTTTCCAAATAGTTCATACATTAATTCTTAACTAATTATTAACTAGAAGATTAATTTTATATGAAAGTGTAAACCATATTTTTATAATATTATTTATAATTTCTATTCCAATAGCTAGGTGGTAACTATAAAAATATTTTAATAACAATATTATTACTACATTGAAGTTTAGTAAAACTCAGTTTTGTGTGAAATGCAATCTGTCGAAGAAACATGGTATTTTGTATAACACAATAAAAACATAGTATTTAATATAATGAAATATTGTTGTTGTGTTTTATGTAAGGAAATATTAACTTGGTATTTTGTATAAATAAATAATGACATGGCATGCTGTATAAATAAATCATAACATGTTGTAGTGTGTCTTGAAATCCATACATGAATTTTAATTTATTCAAAAATAATAATTCATAAAAACTTTGGGTGTTATATTCTACCACCCTCAAAATAAATTTATCCTTAAATATGTTTATAGTTCCTATACTTTTTAATACTTTAAATTTCCTTTCATAGAAACCCACAACATCCAAACGAATAATGAATCTTTCCTTAAAAAAGACAGTTAGAGACTTTTTGTTACCCAAATTAACTCATAACTATGTTTCCACATAAGATGATATAGGTGTCAAGTTAATACATAGGAATTGAAGAAAATCAGAATAAATTATATTGAGTGATAAATATCATTGATTAAAATAAATTTGGTAATTCATAGATAGTTAGTGATAATAAAACCTTAACATAATTAGTATTGATAATTTCATTGATATCTTCAAAAATGATGATAACAAAAAAATATAAGATCATTTTCATAAAGATGAATAATTTTAACAAAGATAAATATTTACTTGATTTTATTCCATTTTGTATTGACAATATCACCCTTGGGTTTTTTTCTAGGTCAATTTCCACATCATCTCTTACTCTAATAAATGGAGGTGAATTTTTCATCTCTAATGTTCTAACAGATCATGAGATCCATAAAAATATTGATAATTCATTCCATATATCTTAAGTTAACATTACAACAAAATAGTTATCGTAGTTTATCCAATAATAATAAATCATAATATTGTGAGATAATTATTTAATCTCTAAAACCAAATTTTAATTTTATCTTAAACCATCCCATAAATGGTTAACATTGTAACCCATGTGAAGGATAAAATTCAATTCTTTAGAATGAAGGTCATTGAATTAATCAAAATTTCTTTATCATTGATCTCCCATATATCTTAATGCATCTCTTTTTTATCACATTACAAACATGTGATTACCTTTGTCATGTAATCTCTTGAAACATGTTAATAAACCAAATTACCAAAAATAATTATTGAAAACATGCATTCTTCCTTAATCCAAATATTTTTGGACATATCCCTTAAGTCCAATAATGTTGTAAACTTCATAAAATATAGAATAAAGCATTTTAAAAAAATTCATCAGTTATGAGGTCATAAATAGTATCCAATTTACTTTATACTATTCATCATATCTTTATCCAAGATTATGACTAGTTTCTTGACATTAGGAACACATTAAAGGTCACCATCCATTGATCAAAATTTCTCCTTTGAATTAATTCACATTTTTATGTCACCAGTAACAGTCAACATATCCATTTAAATCCATAATGAAAAACATGTACTGAAAATAATTATATATTTCCTAGTTTGAATAATATAATATTTTAGTTTCAAAACATAAATACTTCATTTATCCCACCTCCTTCTCGAACAATTAACTAAGGTTCTTCACCTTATTCATTAATACATCTTTCCTAAAATATGGAATACAAATAATGACTTAACATTACTCAAAAGTAGTTTAATAATACTTATATATAATTCTATAAGAATAAAAATACCGTTTATATGTCATTCATAGTCTCCTCATCATCAACCGTAAGACCATTACTCTTACAACCATGTTTATTTCCTTCATGAGAGTCCCCCAAAAGACATTTATGTACACAATGTCCATAATTTACAAAAGTAAAATATTCAAATGTTGATAATACCTTATGGAAACGAATATTACCATTTTTTATGTTATGTTAACTCTTAATTTATCCTAAAAAATTATTTAATTTATGGCATACCACACTAGAAATAAAAAATATTCTAATTCCTTTAATACATTTAATTAATTTAATCTTCCCAAATTTTTGACATATAAGAAATTGATTTTTAATTCCTCCATGGTTACCATCACCTAATATCTAAATTAAATCTTTCATTATCTTCTTTGGGGAGGCTGGGATTTTGGTTTAGGTATACTTTATTAATCATGTTTTTTGAAAACTAATTATTCATGACCACAAAATCCTTCACTCTAGTGATCATCCCATTTGACTGGTCATTAGAAAATTTTATATCACAGTCAACATTATCCCAATTCCTTCTGGTTCCCTTAATTTACTAAAACCATAAATTATAGTTTTAGAAACACTTGTCATATTAGAAAAAACTAAAAATCATGAAGTATAATTTATGGGATGTAAGATACCGAACTTCCTTGGAGGTACCTTCTTGTCAATGTTTTGTTTAAGTTTATTTTTTAGATAATGAAATGTTTTAGGGTTTATAAGAAGTTTTAAGGGTATTATGGGTAGTCAGTATAGAAAAAAGTGAATTAAATGGCCGTCTAGTTCTGGTTACATGGTTTGTTCATAGTTAGTAGTAACAGTACTCCCTAGGTGTACTTTGTTTGAGGTGGGGTGCATAGTTTAAAAAAACATGAAAGGGTGGAGGAAAAACCATGTGTATTTGGATAGATGCATACTGAATGGTCACTACATGGTTTTTTAAATTTTTCGGGATCCTTAGGAAGACATGCGACCTAACCCCCTCTTGGATAAAGGGTGGCACATGGTTGGCACACGGTTTAGAAAACTGTGTATCCAAAACATACGCTCCATTAAAATATGGGTTTTACCATATTCACCCCTCGATATATGAGTGTTATAACTCGGTTTTCTCCTCCATTATTCATCAAAAATCAAAATTGATCATCCCAATCCTCCAAAGCTTCCCAATAATCTATCTACCTCATTTCCAATCCTTTTGGTTCACTTTTGGGTGTGGATCGATGCTCTGTGTGAGTTTTACACTCTACTTTTCTCCTTTTTCTTGATTATTGCTTGTCCAATGATTATTCCACTTAATAATCTCTAAATCCCTATTTTTTAAATGGGTTCTAGTTTGAGGATTTTAAGGGGGTTTTATTTTGAATCAAAGGAAAAGGTTGGGAGAGAATTCATCTACAGAATCGAGGTAGGTGGTATAGATGTTTATCCCATAGTCTTGGCTAACTATTAAAGAGTGTATGTGGTTTTAAAATTATGTCATTGTGCTTTCCATTTGGTTTAGCTTGGCAGAAATGTAAAATTGGTTGTTTAAATAAAAATTGGACCCCTCATGATCCTTGTGGGATGCATTGAGGTTGAATAGACCAGACTAAGTACCACACATTTGATGTTTCACTCCTTAGAACATGGAAATTGAGTTTTAGATAATTAATTGATGAGTTAATAACATAAACCCCATAATGATTGAGTTGGAATGTTGAAATGAATTATGAAATGGAATTATGGATTATTGAATCTAGTGGTTGACATGGTAAAAGGGTGTTTTTGGTATAATGTAAATGTGATAAAGTGTTAAGATATATAATATCATGGGTGTAGATGGGTGAAGAGATATAAATGGAACACATGTTAAATGAGTGACGGGATTAAATGATATATGTGGTAGTAAGATAGGGAATGTAAATGGAATATTTATTAATGACTTATTACATTTCAATAGTATATGTGTTGATGGAGATATGTTTATGAATGGTAAATTTTATATGGTTAAAGAAGCATTTGAAACTGATTTAATGAGAGTGTGGGGGTATTGGATTGAGGCACCTCTCATGGGTTGGTCAAACTGATGATGTAGGACCACAGATATATTTCATAGTTTAGGGTGATGGACTAATTCACTAGTGCCTAACAGATGCATGTGGTGTGCACCTAGACTAAGGCACCAAGGTGAGGTAATGTATCTTGACTGATTATCCTAGGTAAGTTAATGAAATTAGTTTATGAAATGGTTTCCCTTGTGAGTTAGGGAACTTGATCCTTATGTTTTCTTTTGTTGATTGGCATAGGCTGAAGTAGATTTCATGAATATGAAATGAATTGGAATAAATGGTAGAAGTGGTATATTAAAATATTGATTATTTGATGGAACCAATTTATTTATTTGTTTCCCTTTATGTTATTGTACTTCTATATAAACATTTATTAGACTGGATATTTTGAAGACATTATTGGTGGTGTCTTACTGATTTGTAGTCACACACAGTTAAGGCCTCCATTTAATACCCTAGAAGACTTCACGTTTACAAGTTAGGAAACGAATAAGGGCCTTATGCAAGATAGTTGATTTGGGATTGGGATGTGCATTGATTAGGTATCCAAAAATAGAGTGCAGACCTAATTTTGGGATTATAAAAATGTATTTATTTTGGGTTTCCTTGACACTTGGAACTGTATAACATGACATAAAATATTTATAGTTTGGTTGTAGGCATGGAACCAGTTTTGGGAAATCAAATTATGATGCATGTTTATCACTTACGTGTTTCCTTTATCTCCCTTTTTTATTTATTGTGTCTTACTTTGTTAAAGATTATATAGTCATCTCACATATTCAATTAGACCCTCACATCTAGTCGGCAGCCTCTAGCATATGGGGTAGCATGCCTGAGTGCATGTGGTGACCTGTCTTAGAGAACTAGTTTTTTGGATCCTAATCCAAGGATGTTACAAAGTGGTATGATATGGGATTTTATTTTCTGGTGTATTACTATTTGTAAAATTTAGATGGGAGATTAGGATGTTTTAGGGCTTCTTATTGAGATAATTCATAGGAGTATCTAATCAATTTATGAGGGAATATCCAGGTATCATTGGTGGGATTTTTGTTCTTGATATATTTTTTTACAATTAGATGTTATTACACATTAGTTGATGCACTTGTTGTGTGATGTAATGGTTTCCTAAAAATTTAATCATAGTCCACATGGAGCAAGGTTTGTATATTCATATGTTATTTTAGGCACATAATAGTTTTGGTTTCATGAATCATGATATGCATTCATGGGGGAAAGAATATAGGTTATGGAAAAGTGAAATTATTTTTATCATCATTATGTTTGTAAAAACTTGTGCCGAATTGGGATGATGTAGTTAGGTAAATGGAAGAAAAAAATTTAATGGTTCAATTAGTTCCTAATGAAAATTTGTAAATGTTTTAAAATTTTATTTTTATGTGTTGAGTAGAAACGATGAAAATTGAATCCTAAATGAGAAAATTTCTCTTTTAGATAGTGAAGTGTTTAAAAGGGTGTTTTAATGAATAGTTTGTGTTTATGTACATTTGTTACCACATGTTGACCATGGACCTTGTTATGTATGGTTGAGGGTAGTGGTGGTGATCCTGTCATACTCATTGGTGTAGTGTATACTATATGGGTTGTTTATGGCTAAAAGAGAGCCTTATTTTTTGTAAAAAATAGAGGATTTATGTTGTGTTTTTGAGAGGTTTGTTTGAAATTGCTGATAAATTCCACCATGATTGTAACAGCAGAGACTTTTATGAGAAATGTTTTGTTTTTATATAAATCATCAAATGAATCTTTCACTACACATAATACTTTCTTTGCTTTCTTTACACGCAATTGCGACCTTCCTCGATAGCTTGCGTCCTACACAATACCGAGTTTCACTAAACAATGATATGCTATTAAAATATTATTAAAATTACCCATTCTGAATACTAATAACCACTTTTTGAAATTTTTTAAATTTAATTTTTCAAAATTGACTTCATTTTTGAATTCGGAATATCAAAATTAGCCTAGTGTGAAATTTTGGTATTTTTCTGAAAAATTTCAATTTTTGATGAATAGTGAAATTACTAAGTGGGTGTTAAAAAACTGAATTTTTCATAAAACATAATTTTACCACTTCTGTGAGTGGAATTTCAAAAATCTGAGAGACACTGTTGATTTCATTAAGTAAAATGTGGTTCAATTAGATGAAAATAATTTTTGGTGAATAGTAACTTTTTTCTTTTTTTACCCATGTTAAAAGTAAATAGGGTAATTAAGGGTAAAAATGATATTATTATTACCCTAACACATGTCCTAATTCTATTGGATAAGTGTAATTCGACCAAAATTAACCATAGGAATAAAATATGACCATTTAGGCCCACTTGGATTAGATTAGGACATTTAATATTAATTTATTTAAAGAAGGGTTAAAATAGTTAAAATCAAAGTTTAATAAGTAAATCATTTTTAATATAAAGATATACATAAGATAAATTCGACTATAAATATTCATTAGAAATATAAAAAGATTTATTACATGAATATATTTTTTTTGTAATTTGTAGACTTTAAATAATTTAATTTATTTATGAGACAATGATGATGCAGTAATTATCATATTAATGAAATATTTCCATAATTGATGTTATAAATACCCAAATAAATATAATTTCAGACTTTTTATGAATTCCACTAATTTAATAGGTTAATATGACATGTTATTATTTATTTAATCAACTTTTTTCGAACTAATCATTCTTTTATGATTTTAACAAAAATCAATTACTAAATAGTGTCAAAATTGATATAAAAAAGTTTTTACAACAAATATTATATTATTAATTGTTATTTTATTCCTAAAAATATAAGGTTTGGTCAAATAACTTAAATAAGGTTATATATATTAATAATAAACAACTTGGAGTTAGTTTGGCTGCTTATAGTAAGTTTATTAACCATATAGTATAAGAACAGAAGAAGACACAGTAAAAGTAAAGTTATTTAACTTAATGTTAAATCTAAATGATAAGGTTAAAATAGGAACCTAAACATTTCTAAATTATATTTTATGATATTATTTAGACCCATACCCACCTTATCTTCGAAATAAATCAATTTGGAGCTATTTAAAACAGAATATGACTTTATAATAAATTAATATTTTTAGTTATTCCAAAGGTGCCCCTCTCCTCCCTTATAAAAGAGCACCACATCCCCCTCTTCCTCACACCACATTGAGCCTTCAAGCTCGTCCAAACCCAGCCACATCCTCCTATACACTTCCCTAGAGATATCCTAAAGGTCTTGGTCTTCTTCAATGACCATTTTTAGTGAACTAAAAGGAGGTCTCAAAGAAGCACTTCAAAGAAGAGGTAATATCCATTACCGATCCTTTCCAATTTCTATCTTCTTCAACTTATTATTATTTATTTGTTTCATTATGAGGAAATAAAATCAGTATCCCTCATATACTGAAATGTTATATAAATATGAAACAACCCTATTTCACCTCTTATCCATCTTACGGAAAAAGAAATCATCACGCGTGCGTACGTACGAAATACCATCTCCACACCGTGGTGTAATCTATTTTCCACAACCACCTTACATGGATGGGTGTAATGTTGTAAAGAATTAATATATATGAATATTTTGAAGTTATATTGACTCTGAAATAGTATACATACACTCTAATACAATTCCACAATCATAGGAACGATATCATCGCTCGCGCGTACGTACGGAATATCGTCTCCACGATGTGATGCGACTCGTTCTACATGATCTTCATTGCATAATGATTATATAAATTAATTGAATGAATTAATAAGATATATACTACACTAATACCATTCTTGAAATGATGTATCTATATCCTAAAAAGAAAACTAAGAATTTATTCGACAAAACATGCATAAGAACAAAAAGTAATAAACACCCGAATAACAAGTAATAATGAAGTATTACTAATAAGAATCTAAAAATATGACCATATATGATATCATAACAAAAATTATGATTCTGGAATAAGTCAATAACATTATTTAAATCATTATACATGAGGTTTAGATACTTACAAAGCAATTTGGACCTAAGGTAAGGGAAATATCACAATCTCATTTTTATCCGAGATTGTTTATACTTTGGTATTTACTGGGGTGTATTTTATCATCCACATCCATGTTTCCTCAATATGTAATATTATTTACATCCACCTAAAATTTTTTAAATCCAATTTTACCCTTCAGTGAGTTTTTAGTAAAATATTTGAAAGGAATCTTTTGTCGTTTTTCCTACGAGGCACTTTTTTACTTTTCCGACAAAAGTACGAGAAGAATGTTTTTTTAACTTATACGACATGAATGGATTTTTAAAACATTATCTGCAAGAATCTTCCTTTACAAGTTTTCATGTTTATTTTTAATCAACTAATTTTAGTTTAGAATTGTATGACATGTTAAGAAAGGAAAAGTGTTTTTGAAGTTGAAAGGATATTTTCATCAAGAATGGAGTTCAAGTGTTTTATCAAAATTATTTTCCATTTAAGATAATATAGGGTTCTGTTTCTATCCCTATTATTACATTGATTTGATTATGTTGTGATGGAATTATTTTTATTAATTCCTTTATCTTATGTGAATTGTTTTATGATGTCACGATGTTTAAGAATCCCATTTTTATTACATGGGTTATGCAATTATGTATGATATATGATTTTGTGGAACACATAAGAATGGTATCATTATTAGATGGGTGGGACCTATATATCCCTCCAATGCATTGGGTAAAGATTTTATATCTCATGAGATAGACATGGCTGGAACGGCAGGTTAAACTGGTTCAGTGAAACAGGACTGAAAAGAGGAGTGAACTCAGTTCAGAAATGGACTTTGTCCACTAAGATAGTCTTGGAAATGAGTCTTGACTAATAAGAAATAATTCTCTATGATTTTGTGTGTATTCCAAAAAGTTTCATGTTTTATGTTATGATTATTGGGATTACATTTCACTTCTACTATTTATCCCATGTTATGAAATTATGATTTCTTTTGCCGGTTAAGATTTCAAAAAGTTATGTTCTTATGTATATGATGTGATTGATGTTTCTTTTGTTTACCCTTACTGAGCATTTGATCTCACCCTTTTGTATGTTTTATTTCCCCAGGTCAGGAATAAGGTTATTAAGTAGGATATACCAAAAAGGGACTCTAGATACGATGAAATAAACGGGAGGTAAAGTAGATGATTTATGAACTAGTTGTTTATGTTTCCCAATTTCTAAAGACATTATACCTATATAGTCCTTTCATGGTTTTTTTATATGTTGTAATAAGTGTGCTTTAATTCTGAAGTAATAACAATGTATATAAATTATGGGTCGTTATAGTTGGTATCAGAGGAAAGGTATAGTCAAACATTAGAAACTAGGATGTGAAAGCCTTAGTAAGAACCCTAAGGACATGTCTAAGCATAGAACACAATCTTAGTGTTTTAGTAATGGCCATGAACAACCTATCATAAGACCCTAAGTGTGAAATTTTATTCCTTTCCTATTATAATTAGTGTTGATCACACTATTCTTCTTGGTTTTAGTCAATGGATGGAACCTGAAGCAACATTGTTAATGCGGAATTCGACGGACAATGCAATTATTGTCCCCCTGAGCAACCAAACGTTATGGGAGCTGGAATGAAAAATCTTGTAGCCATACTCACACAACTTTCTCAAGCTATGAATCATGCAGGACTTCCAAACGAGCAAAGGAAGGAGCCACGTGCTGTTGAATCCTTCATGAGGCAGCGTCCACCTTCATTCAGCGGGTCTACTGATCCATTAGTTGATGAAAAATGGATTAGTAATACAGAAAAGATTTTTTCAGTTATTAAATGTTCTAAACATGATAAAGTCATCTTAGCAGTTTATCGTTTGGAAGGTGATGCTGATCAATGGTGGAATCTTATTAAGTATATGAGGCAAAGGGATGAAATTGAGTCCATGGAATGGGACGAGTTCAAGAACTTATTTTTCAGTAAGTACTTCCGGCGTATTCTCCGAACAAAGATGGAGAAAGAGTTTCTTGAACTAAAGAAAAAGGATGATGAATCTATTGGTACCTATGAAGAAAATTTTACAAGACTTGCAAGGTACGCTTCTGGTATTATTATTTAACCTGAGTGTAAGATCGATCGATTCTTTAGTGGCTTAAAACCATGTCTTCGAAGGGCGTTAGCCATAAGGGACTTCAATAGCTACGAGGAAATCGTTCGATGTGCTCTCAAAGTTGAGATTGAGATTGGAGTAGCCCATCAGTCATATGGGTTTGATAAGAAGAGGAAAATGGAATTCAAAGGAAAATCTAAAGAGCACACTGAAAAGAAGATGAGCTTTTCCTTATGCTCAAAGTGTGGAAAGAACATGGAAGAATTTGTCTTGAAGGGACAAGTAAATGTTTCAAATGTGGAAAGGAAGGTCATCGGGAATTTGAATGCCGCAATGGTGGGAAGAAGATATCTAATGATTCAAACAAAAGAAAGGATACACAGAATAAACCTACTACACTACAATGTTTCAAGTGCAAGGAGACAGGGCATTATGCCAATCAATGCCCAAATCCAAGGGTTGATGATGATGGTCGATGCTAACAAACTCTTAAGGCTAAAGAAAAAGGAAAGTCACATGCAATTTCTATCAGCGATGTGGAGTACGATAACGATGTTGTGAAAGGTACACATACCATCTACTCTAAAGTTTTAAATGTTTTATTTGATTCTGGATCCACCCACTCTTTTATTTCTGAAGAATTTTCAAAGGATATCACCGTATTACCTCAACAATTAGATGTTGAGTTAGCTGTGACAACTCCTAATGTCACAACAGTCGCATCAAAAGTTTATAATTCTTCTCCGATTGAAGTTTGTGGGAAAGTGCTTCCTGCAAATCTTGTGATCCTTTCTATAGTGGAATTTGATGTGATTCTTGGCATGGATTGGATTTCTCTACATGGAGCTCATATCAATTGCCAAAGAAGGGATGTCACATTTCATATTCCAGATCAATCTATGATCGTCTATCGATGCAAGGATGAACATAACCTTCCATTGTAAATTTCTTCCATCTTATGGGTCTTGATTCCACTAAATGAAGGTTATTTATATCAAATGGTTGGTGAGAAACCCACGATTAAGAATATGACCATTGTACGAGAGTTTGATGATGTTTTTCCAGCGGAATTGTCGGGTCTTCCACCAAATTGTGACGTTTAGTTTTCAATAGAACTCATACCGGGTGCTTTACCTTTTTCAAAGACACCTTATAGAATGGCCCCAATTGAGTTGCAGGAATTGAAGAAGCAGCTCCAAGAGAATCTTGACAATGGATTCATACGCCCTAGTGCATCACCTTGGGGAGAACCTTTTCTATTTGTTAAGAAGAACGATGGATCAATGAGACTCGGCATTGATTATCTAGAACTTAAAATGATCACTATCAAGAACAAATATCCTCTCCCACGCATTGATGACTTATTTGACCAACTACGCAGAGCTCAATACTTTTCCAAGATTGGTCTTCGTTCAGGGTATCATCAATTAAGGGTCAAAAGGGAGGATATGGAAAAGACGGCTTTCCGTATGATGTATGGACACTATGAATTTATAGTGATGCCATTTGGTCTTACTAATTCCCCTGCTATCTTCATGGATCTGACAAATAGAGTCTTTAGAGACTATCGTGATCAGTTTGTGGTAGTCTTTATAGACGATATTTTTGTCTATTCAATGAGTAAGGAAGAACATGAAGATCACTTGAGAATTATAATGAAGACCCTGAGAAAGGAGAAGCTTTATGCCAAATTTACCAAGTGTGAATTATGGATTCAAAAAGTTTCATTTTTGGGTCACATAATCTCAAAAGAGGGGATATTTGTGGATCCATCAAAAATTGAGGTTATCGAAAGATGGTCGAGACCAACAATAGTGACTGAGATTCGAAGTTTTCTTGGTTTGGCTAGATATTATCGACGTTTTGTGAAAGAGTTTTCATGATTATCTAATCCACTAACCAAGTTAACTCAGAATGGAGTTAAGTTTGTTTGGTCAGAGGAATGTGAAGAGAATTTCATGGAGTTGAAAAGAAGGTTATCCAGTGCACCTGTGCTCACACTTCCTTGTAGTGGAGAAAGGTTTGTGATCTAAAGTGATGCATCCCAAAAGGGATTAGGGGGTGTTCTTATGAAAAATGATTTGGTGATAGCTTATGCCTCATGACAGTTCAAAATCCATGAGCAAAATTACCCAACTCATGATTTGGAGTTAGCTGTGGTAATCTTTGCATTAACGATTTGGAGGCATTATCTTTATGGAGAAAGGTGTGACATTTATACTGATCATAAAAGTTTAAAGTATATTTTCACACAAAATGAGCTGAATATGCGCCAAAGAAATTGGTTGGAGTTGATTAAGGATTACGAATGCTCAATTCATTACCACCCTGGAAAAGCAAACAAGGTGGCAGATGCATTAAGTCGACAAGACCATGCCTATTTATCCATGATGAGGATCACAAAGGATCCAATATTTATGGATTTACAAAGGATAGATCATGGAATTATAATGAAAGGGGAAAATCATATCGTTCTCAAATGAATTTTCAACCATCTATACATGTGAAGATTATAGAGGCACATAAAGAAGATGTGGGGTTACAAAAGAAGGTGAGAAATGTTCCTGAATTCAACCTTCATTGTGATGGGATAATAAAGTTCAAGAATCGGGTTTTTGTTCCTCCCATCCCCGAATTAAAGAAGGATCTACTGGATTAGGCTCATAGTTCTTCATTATCTATTTATCCTGGAAGCACGAAGATATATAGGGACCTGAAAGAGTACTTTTGGTGGGATGGCATGAAAAGAGATGTTGCTGATTATGTCTCTCGATGCTTGGTTTGTCAGAAAGTTAAAGCTGAGAGACAGAAGTCTAAGGGGATGTTACAACCATTACCCATACCCGAATGGAAATGGGAAAACATCACTATGGACTTTGTCACAGGACTTCCTAAAACATCCAAAGGCAATAATGCTATCTGGGTCATAGTTGATCGTCTTAAAAAGTCTGCACACTTCATCGCTATTAGATAGGATTTCTTTATGGATCAGCTTACCAGGATATATGTGAAGGAAGTGGTAAGATTGTATGGAGTACCACTTTCTATTATATCTGATCAGGATCCGAGCTTTACCTCAATGTTCTAACGAATTCTCCAGCATACTCTGGATACGGAGTTGAGTTTGAGCACTACTTATCATCCTCAGATAGACGGTCAGTCTGAGAGAACAATTCAAACTCTAGAAGATATGTTGAGAGCTTGCTCTATGGATTTCAAAGGTGGTTGGGATAAACACCTTCCTTTGGTGGAATTTTCTTATAATAATAGCTTTCACTCCAGTATTCAGATGGCTCCTTATGAATCTCTCTATAGAAAGAAATACAGGACTCCAACTTGTTGGGATGATGTTGGGGAAAGGATGTTATTAGGACCTGATCTCGTTGATGAAATGGAAGAAAAGGTCAGATCTATTCAACAACACATAAGTGCAGCTCAGAGTCGACAAAAAAGTTATGCTGACAACTGAAGAAAAGACCTAGAGTTTGAAGTGGGTGATAATGTGTTCTTACGAATATCTCCCTAGAAGAGGGTCATGAGATTTGGAAAGAAGGGGAAATTGAGCCCTAGATATATCGGTCCTTTCAAAATACTGGATCATGTTTGGAAGGTAGCTTACTGATTGGCACTTCCACCGAATCTCTCTCAAGTTCACGATGTGTTCCATGTATCTCTCCTGAGAAAGTACATACCTGATCCTTCACATGTACTCAGCTCAGAAGTTGTACCGCTGGAGCAAGATATTTCATATGAAGTGCAGTCGATAGAGATTCTGGATCGTAGCGAAAAATTCCTACGAAACAAGACGACTTGATTGGTGAATGTTTTATGGAGGAACCACCAATTAGAAGAAGCTACATGGGAGCTTGAGGATATGATGAGGGAGAGGTATCCTCATCTATTTGTTGCAAGTGACGAATTTTGAGGGGAAAATTCATTTTAAGGGGGGTAGAATGTAACAGTCGAGACTTTTATGAGGAATGTTTTTTTATATAAATCATCAAAGGAATCTTTCACTACACATAACAATTTCTTGGCTTGCTTTACACGCAATCGCGAACTTCCTCGATAGCTTGCGCCATATGCAATACCGAGTTTCACTAAACAACGATATGCTATTAAAATATTACTAAAACTAGCCGTTATGAATAGTAATAACCACTTTTTGAAATTTTGTAAATTTTATTTTTCAAAATTGACTTCATTTTTGGATTCGAAATATCGAAATTAGCCTAGGGTGAAATTTTTTGTATTTTTCTGAAAACTTTCAATTTTTGATGAATAGTGAAACTACGAAGTGGCTGTTAAAAAACTAAATTTTTCATAAAATTTAATTTTACCGCTTTTTTGAGTGGAATTTCAAAAATCTGAGAGACACGGTTGATGTCAGTAAGTAAAATGTGGTTCAATGAGATGAAAATAATTTTTGATGAATAGTAACTTTTTACTTTTTTTCCACGGTTATAAGTAAATAGGGTAATTAAGGGTAAAAATGATATTATTATTACCCTAACACATGTACTAATTCTATTTGATAAGTGTAATTTGACAAAAAACAACCCTAGGAATAAAATATGACCATTTAGGCCCACTTGGATTAGATTAGAACATTTAATATTAATTTATTTAAAGAAGGGTTAAAATAGTTAAAATCAATGTTTAATAAGTAAATTACTTTTAATATAAGGTTATACATAAGATAAATTCGACTATAATTATTCATTAGAAAGAGAAAAATATTTACTACATAATGATATTTTATTTTTAATTTTTTGACTTTAAATAATTTAATTTATTTTTGACACAATGATGATGCAGTAATTATCTTATTAATGAAATATTGAAATAATTGATATTATAAATACCCAAATAAATATAATTTGAGACTTTTTATGAATTAAACTAATTTTATAGGTTAATATGACATGTTAGTACTGATATAATTAACTTTTTTCGAACCAATAATTCTATTATGATTTTCACAAAAATCAATTACTAAATAGTGTCAAAATTGACATAAAATAGTTTTTAAAACAAATATTATATTATTAATTATTATTTTATTCCTAAAAATATAAGGTTCGGCCAAATGACTTAGATAAGGTTATATAAATTAATAATAAACAACTTGGGGTTCATTTGGCTTCTTATAGTATTTTTATTAACCTTATATTATAAGAACACAAGAAGACACGGTAAAAGTAAAATTGTTTAACTTAATGTTAAATATAAATGATAAGGATAAAATAGGAACCTAAACTTGTCTAAATTCTATTGGACGAGAGGATTTCGACCCATCCCCACCTTATCTCCGAAATAAATCAATTTGGAGCTACTTAAAACTGAATATGACTTTATAATAAATTAATATTTTTCGTTATTCCAAAGGTGCCCCTCTCCTCCCTTATAAAAGGGCACCTCCTCCCCCTCTTCCTCACACCACTTTGAATATTAAATCTCGGCCAAACCCTTCCACCTTCTCCTATACACTTCCCTAGAGACATCCTAGAGGTCCTTGTCTTCTTCAAAGACCAATTTTAGTGCCCTAAAAGAAGGTCTCAAAGAAGCACTTCAAAGAAGAGGTAATTTCCATTACCGATCCTTTCCAATTTATTTCTTCTTCAACTTCTTCTTCTTATTTAGTTGTTTCATTATGAGGTAATAACATTAGTATCCCTCATATACTGATATGTTATTATAAATATGAAACAACCCTATTTCACCTCTTATCCATCTTACGGAAAAAGAAATCACCGCGCGTGCGTACGTACGGAATACCGTCTCCACGCCGTGGTGTAATCTATTTTCAACCACCACCTTACTTGGATGGGTATAATGTTGTAAATAATGAATATATATGATTATTGTTAAGTTATATTGATTCTGAAATAGTATAAATACACTCTAATACAATTCTACAATCATAGGAACGATATCATCGCTCGCGCGTACGTACGGAATACCGTCTCCACTATTTGATGTGACTCGTTCTACATGATATTCATTGCATAATGATTATATAAATGAATTGAATTAATTAATATGATATATACTACACTAATACCATTCTGGAAGTGAGTTGTCTATAACCTAAAAAGAAAAATAAGAATTTATTCGACAAAACATTCATAAGAACAAAAAGTAATAAACACCCGAATAACAAGTAATAATGAAGTATTACTAATAAGAAGCTAAAAATATGACCATATATGATATCATATCAATAATTATGAATCTGGAATAAGTCAATAACATTATTTAAATCATTATATAGGAGGTTTGGATACTTACAATGAAAGTGGGACCTAAGGTAAGGGAAATATCACAATCTCATTTTTATCTGAGATTTTTTATACTTTGGTATTTACTGGGGTGTATTTTATCATCCACATCCATGTTTCCTCAATATGTAATATTATTTCCATACACCTATAATTTTTTAAATCCAATTTTACCCTTCGGTGAGTTTTTAGTAAAAGATATGAAAGGAATCTTTTGTCGTTTTTCGTACGAGGTACTTTTTGACTTTTTCAAAAAAAGTACGAGAAGAATGTTTTTTTAAGTTATACGGCATGAATGGATTTTTAAAACATTATCTCCAAGAAGCATCCTTTAGAAGTTTTCATGTTTATTTTTAATCATCTTCTTTTATTTTATAATTGTATGACATGTTAAGAAGGGAAAAGTGTTTTTGAAGTATAAAGGATATTTTCCTCAATAATGGAGTTCAAGTGTTTTATCAAAATTATTTTCCATCTAGGATAATATAGCGTTCTGTTTCTATCCCTATTATTACATTGATTTGATTATGTTGTGATGTAATTATTTTTATGAATTCCTTTATCTTATGTGAATAGTTTTATGATGTCACGATGTTTAAGAATTCCATTTTTATTACATGGGTTATGCAATGATGTATGATTTATGATTTTGTGGCACACATAATAATGGTATCATTATGAGATGGGTGGGATCTATATCTACATCAAATGCATTGGGTAAAGATTTTATATCTCATGAGATAGACATGGCTAGAATTGCAAGTTAAACTGGTTCAGTGAAACAGGACTGAAACGAGGAGTGAACTCAGTTCAGAAATGGACATTGTCCACTAAGATAGTGTTGGAAATGAGTCTTGACTAATAAGAAATGATTCTCTATGATTATGTGTGTATGACACAAAGTTTCATGTTTTAAGTTATGATTATTGGGATTACATTTCAATTCTATAATTTATCCCATGTTATGAAATTATGATTTATTTTGCAGGTTAAGATTTCCAAAAGTTATGTTCTTATGTATATGATGTGATTGATATTTCTTTTTTTTACCCTTACTGAGCATTTGAGATCACCCTTGTGTATATTTTATTTCCCCAGGTCAGGAAGAAGGTTATTAAGTAGGATATGCCCAAATGGGACTCTAGATATGATGAAATAAATGGGAGGCAAAGTAGATGCTTTATGAACCAGTTGTTTATGTTTCCCAGTTTCTAAAGACACTATACCTATACGGTCCTTTCATGGTTTTGTTATATGTTGTATTAAGTGTGCTTCAATTCTGAAGTAATAACAATGTATGTAATGTATGGGTCGTTATAATGATGACATGTATCATTTAGAAATATGAGGATATCAATGAGAACACTCCTCCAGTAGTGGATCAAGCAACCCTATTAGAATAGAGTGACAGAGGGGATGATCATTTGTGAGATAACATTTCCCATTTTATGTAAATAATAGTGTGAGATTCAGGGTGGGATTATACAAGCATGATAGATCTTACTCATGAGTTTTAGTTTTAGTACCCTCTAAAATTTACTGGAGAGTGTGTACCTAAGACAACCGAGTTCTGGATATACACAATCCATTTTATTCTAGACCACATAGAGACTCCTCATAATAAGGGATTCAAGTTGTTTAATTTTATGTTACAAGGACCAATGAAGTGCTGGTGGGAAATCCTGGCCCAGACTGAGTGGTAATATGGTATGATATATAAGGATTTCTATGAAACAATTATGGGAAATATCTATCTAGAGACCATGATTTAGGAAAATGAAGTAGAGTTTATGTGGTTGACTTTGGGCACTATGTTAGTGATGGATTATGCTCGACTCTTCATTGATTTTTAATTAAATTCTCATAAATTGGAAGGGCATGAGTCATATATGAAATAGACGTTTTTAGTATTTAATTAAGCTTGAAATCAAGTCCCTGGTAAATATATTTCATTTAAAGGGGATTGTTGAGGTGGTGGATAAGGAACTTAAATCCGAATAGAACTTGAAGGAGGATAAAGGTGGTGTATATGTGGTTCCTATTTGGAAGTCTAGTGGAGTGACTTCCGAATACCTAAAGCATAATTTTGATGGACCTCACTATGGAAGGGGTGGAAAGGGTATCCAAAAAAGAGGTCAATACTTACAGGGCAATGATCATGTGATCTATATCAGTGTGGAAGGTCAGAAAACATGTACGACCAGTGTCTCCAACCAAAAAATGACATTCAAACATGGATCATAATGGGTTATATTCAGAAGTTCTGCATGAACCCTTAATAGGTGGAAAGTGATGGAGGCTCAACACAAATTTAGAGTATGGGAAAGGGATTGACTTCCCCTTACCAGACATCCAATTAGAGTTCTACTGGTCATACTAGATGGGGTAGCAGATGTGGTGCTTCAGGAAGGCCACTTCTATATTTTTAGGGTAGTGCAGTTGATGTGACTCCGGCTATATATTAGGGTATAGGGGTATGTTAGATTCAGGTAGTTCATCCCACACTACTCAGTGGCGAGGTTAGGCCATTGATAGTTTGAGGTACAATTTTTGTAGCTTCCATGATTACATGTTCTTTTTTTAAAGAGTTACCTCACATTATCCTATATGTGCATGGTTTTTGAATTTTTTGGGTATAGAGGTGGAACATATGTGTGGGGTTATGTATATTGATATGCTTTAATGGGTACAAGAAGAAAATATATATTAGTGTAAGGAGTGTTCTCTTATTTTTGGTGTTAGTTGTTTCTTGTGGGACTTGATTGTGCTTGTGATGTCCAGTTTGATCTGATTTTGGGAAAGGATTGTTTGGTGTTATAAAAATCACTTACTGACTATTACTATAGTATAGTAACATTCATATCCCTTGAGGCTGAATCTTATGCACATTGTGGGGAATTAGATATCTATTTTGGTCATGTAGGGACAATTCTTCCATAGTTTGCTGAGCTAACAACCCAAGTGGCATGCCTTGTGCATGATGTTGGGTGAATAGAGTAGCTTGTTTTTCTTCCTATGGTGGATCAGTTTCCGGATTTAAAAATTTTTTACATGTCAGGGCTCCTCATGAGAGATATTTTGAGTCAATTATTGATCTAATGCTTGGAGATAAGACTATTTCCATTCTGCACACAGGATAGCACTGGCAGAACTTTGGGAAATTAAGAGTTATTTGAAGTAATTTTAAAATAATGGTTTTATTCTTCCAAGTGCATCACCTTGGGGATATCTTTTTTTATTTTCATAGAAATTTTATTGTACTTTATGGTTTTGTGTTCATTATTGGAAGCTGAATTAGATGATTTTTAAGAGCCAATATCATTTTCCTCTAATCAGTGAACATTTTGACCATTTGATAGTTGATTCTATATTATCCATGATTTATCTGTGGTCAGGGTATCATCAAGTGAGTGTGAGACCATATGATATAACAATGAATTATTTTATAAGCATATATGGTTTTTATGAGTTTATCTTCCTATAATTATGGTTTATGAAAGAACCTTCCAAGTTTATGGCCTTCATGAATCAAATCTTTCACCCATACGTAGACCATTTTATAGTTGTTTTCATCGATGACATCTTATTGTACTTCAAGACTCAATAAAATCTTGTGAAACTCCATTAGATTTTATTGAGTACACAATGAGATAATAATCTATATGTTAATCTATTAATGTGTCAATTCTAAATCAACTGGGTATATTTTGGGGTCTACATAATCTCTGATGAGGGTGTATCAGTGGACCCATAGAATGTTCATGCAGTTATATCTTGGAAGAAGCACGAGATTTTTTTTGACATCTAAAGCTTTCTGAGTTTATTGGATTATTACTGAAGGTTCATCAAAGATATTTCCCATTTTGAAGCAACACTTTTTGGGATTACCAATAACGTAGTCATGCTTGAGTGGTCTGGGGCATGTGATATTGCTTTCTATGATTTAATGAAGTAGTTGAATACATAACCAATTCTGACCCTACCCAGGTCTGGTAAGAAGTACACCCTATTTTGTTATGCATATGGTGTTGCGATTGGGATAGTTCTGATGTAAGGAGAGTAATTCGTAATGTATGGGTCATAGAATTTGAGTCCTCCTGAATAAAATTACCCAACACATGATCTCGAATTGGTGATGTTGTTTTATACTTTAATGTGTTGGAAGCATTACTTGTTAGGTGGAATTGTTTTATGTATATTGATCATAATATCCATATGTACATATTCTCCTAGTGTGATTTAAATATTTAGCAATAAATATGGGCTGAGTGAATGAAGTATTTGGATTTGGAGTTGGTATATATGGCGGGGAAAGGAAATAGTGTCCCAGATGATTTGAGTTTGAATAATCAGGATTAAGAAGTTTAGGAATCATGTTCTTTGTGAACGATAATGGATTTGTTTTTTGAAATTCATATATATGTTTATAAGGGATAGGGATAGACGACCCTTACATCCATATTAGTTGATTCCACATTTATTAGAAGGATCAAGGATAGGAAATATAAGGATCATGGGTGTTTTTCCTTGAGGTAAGTCTATGAATGTGGAGAGTCACCTTCCAATTAGACCATTAATGATGATGAGATAATTTATATGCATAGACATGTGGTTGTAGCTACATGTATGTGTGAGGAGATGATTTTGAGTTTCATGCTTTGAAGTGGGTGGTGTATGCCAATTTTAACAAAATATATCGAAATATTGGAAGATAGTATTGATGGTCGGGTGTACAGAATGAAGTTTCAGGTTTCATGACATGAGGCTACACCATTAAGATAGTGAAGGACAAGAATTAGTGACTATGTGGTTTTTTTTAGTCATTTACCATTACATATTGGAAGTGTTATGACATCAAAATGGATATTTTTTTGTAATTTTTTGGAAACGTTGGAAGAACAGTGAAATATCGAAGGTTGTGGATGGATTGGACAAGGTGGAACATTTTTTTTTGGTATGAGAGTCCTTCACCATGGACCAATGGGGTGATTTATATGATTGGAAGATCATATAGTTTCATAGGGTACTGTAGACTATAGTTTTGTAACATGATACAAAATTTACATCATGCTTCTGACAGGGGTTATAGAAGGTGCCTAGTACCCAGGTGTTTTTGAGTAGGGCTTTCCCCCAGAGAATAAATGGGAATTTGGAGCTTCCTTTTCATGTGCTAGAGGGCATTTTGGGGGAATAAGTTCATCTTTTGGAAGATCCTAGGATAAACACTTAGCACTTTTTATGTTTTACTATACGAATAGTTACCAGGATACTATTTAGATTACACTTGTTGAGTCAATAAGGTTTCCTTATGACTTTTCCATTTCATCATGTTTTGAAAATCACAAACACTCTATATAAAGGTAAAATTCTTTTCGCCTATGTTTTATCATAATAAAGAAAAGTTTCATTCCCTACGGGAAATTTATCCTTATCATGTTTTCATTGTTCATATCATAATTTCTCTAAACCTAAATCATTTTATTTCTAAGTATAAAATTCTGTTTTGTATCTAAATCCTCAGAATCTTATAAATACTTAGATATAGATCATTATTTTTTCAAGATCTAAATTCAGGTTCCAAATTATATGAATTCAAACTCTAAATTGTTTGAGTTCAGACTCCAAATTCTCTGATTTTAGACTCCAATCTTTCTGAGTTAAGACTCTTAATTATTATGATTTCAGACTCTAAATTTCCTTGAAATTCAGACTCTGGAATTCTATAGAATTTAGGTTCTGAATTGTTTTGATGACAGAATCTGAATATTCATGTATTATAGACACCAAATAGCTTTTTGTTTAGACTCCGAACATTTTTTATTTTTTATAGACTCTGAAGAATGTATTTGTCTAAGAAACCATATTCTTCTCACCCTTGTTATTGTTATAAAATGATGTCATGCATTATGTTTTTAACCAACCGTTGTTTGAGTGAAATGTGTACATTTCCATCCAAAATTTAAATAAAAATATGACCATTGGAGGGGGTATCCTACTTTTGAAGATGTTCCTATAAATAAGAGATCATCTGAATGAGCTCATTACAATTCTACAACTCTAGAGATTATATGCTGCTGAAGTGATTTCTATAGAGAGACTCTCATGATTTGTGCATACGGAACATCTTGTTCAAAAGTGCTTCGTGCGACTCTATATGTTGCTGAGTACATTTGAGGGCTTCTAGGGATAAAAAGATAGAGGTGTTGACTACCTTGATGTTTGATGGCATGGGAGGATAGCAAGACAGACTACAATATTTTTATCGAGGGTTTACCCTGGTATGGGTAATATAGACTTTCTTGAAAGTATAAATCAAGTAACCTATATCCAAGGTTGTTGGATACCCTACTCTTTGGGTTAAAAGATTTATTTCTTGTTACTTTTATTGTTTCAAGTTTGTTTTCCTCTAAATTTTGGTTGTTAAGGAAAGTATAACTATCCTATACTCTCATATACTTGTACACTGATTAGTAAAATTCTATATTCTTTAAGGTAGAATCTTTATCTTTGAAAACTTTTCTTACGTTTTATTTCCAAATTCATATTTCTGGAATCAAGCAAGTTTGTAGAACTAAGAGGTATAGTGAATTTACCTTGTTTAACTTCGTTAAACATTGCCATATTTAAAAGTTTTAGTGGAATTTTTAATGTATAATATTCACCCTCCCCCCCCCCAATTGTATATTGTGCATCTACATCATCCTTTTGATCCTACAACACAAAATAAGGCACTCTATGTTCATCCATGACGATCTCTTTTTTGTTGGATATAGGATAGAAAATATAATTTATTGGGACCTAGTCTTATACAAGAGATGTTGGAGCAGGTTCAGTTGATTAATAAAGGAATTGATAAATCTTAGAGAAGGAAAAATTCATATGTTGATCAGATTCCTCATACCCTTTATTTTTGTTGGTGATCATGTGTTCTATTGGGTATTTTCTAGGTTATATCACCATTAGATTTGGATGCAGGGATAGCTGGTACCCAAATATGTGGTAAAATTTGAGATTATTGAGAGGATTAGACTAGTGGCGTACTGATTTGCTCTTCCACAATGGTATAGTGGATTGCATGATGTTTTCCATGTATCACATCTTCAGTACTATTTCACAAACCATTATCATTTTATTGATATTATGGATGTTGAGCTTAATGATGATGTGTCCTTTAAGAAGAATCTAGTTCATGTTGTGGATTGTAGTGAGAAATTATAATGAGGTAAGACCATTTCATTCGTTTGAGTGTTGTGGAAGCATGGAAATGTCCAAGAAGATTCATAGGAGAGGGATACAGATATGCAGGCCCAGTGGCCCGATCTCTTTTCTTCAGATGATAAGTCTTTCTTGAGAGTATGACTCAAATAAGTGTTTTTATAAGGTGGGGAGTTTGTAAGATCTTATTATTCTTTCGATGTATATTCTTGTTTAATTATTGGTTTACTTCTATTTTTTAATGAAACGTTTACTGGGTGTGTGAGGATTCTCAGGAGTGTTCTAGGGGATCAGGACATGAAAAGTGGTAGGAAATGGACATCAAGAGTAGGTTTCACAGTTGGTGAATGTTTAGTAGTAATTGTGCACACTAAGAGTACTTTCATGGAGGTTCAGTTCATGGTTTATAACACTATATCAATGTAGTCTTTACATATATGGATATTATATATTTTTAAGTGAATATTCCGTATGTTACAAAAGTACATGCTTGATGACCATAATAGTTTGGGGTCACTAGAAAATTGGAACACACTATTCTAATATGGTAAAAGATCTTCAAAATATCCTATAATGAATTTCCAATTTAGTACTCAAACTTAACACCATTTTTCATAAACTAGTTAAGTTAAAAATAAGAAATTGGTGAACTCATATTTTTTTAATGGTAAACAAGGAGATATGTAATCATAGTCACCAGCATAAGGGCATTAAAACATGAGAGTAACATTTGAAGATTATATGCCACATATCAATGATTATATACATGAGTCATGGCATAAAGATTGGAAGTTCATAAAACATGAATCATATGGAAATAAATATTATATTACATGAGAGAGTAATATAGAAATAAGTCATATAAATTGTTTCATGTATGGAATCATATAAAATCATTCCCTATAAGTCATGTCTTATTGGAAAAACCTGTCAAGGAACATTATGGGGGATACACATACTGGGTGGGAAAAACCAACATCCCTAGTCGTAGCCCTTTCCCTATACTGGAATGGGTTCACACCCCAAACCATCTTAGTAATCAAGGATCACACCCAATACTATATTAGTATTCAAGGATCACTCCCAATTCCATCTTAGTGAACAAAATCCTTTACTAAATATAGTTCACTCCTCATTCCATCCATGTCAACATCATGAGATAGAAATCCTTACCCAGTGCATTAGAGGGAGATAAAGCCCCACCCATCACATAATAAAATCATAAAAATGTCTTCCATAAGATAATACACCATTCATTATATCATGACATATAAAAAGAGATGTTTTTCTTAGATATTATATCAGAACCTATTAAATTAAATGGTTTTCATAAGAATTTAATCATATCATAACCTATGGGAAATAAACAGGTTTAATTATCATTTAATCCTAGAGTAACCTATGAAAGGAATCAGGTTTCATAATTATTTTATCCTGGTATAACCCTTAGAAGATAATTGGGTTTGATAATATAATTTTCAGGTTAAACACAAACTGTTCACATAAAGAATAAGAATGGTGTCCATGGATCAACTCACTACTAAAGAATAAACTATTTCACTGGATTTTATATTATATAGAGAATAATTTTAATATATTACATGGAGCATTTTTTAATTAAAAGAGACATTCATTTAAAATACCTTTCATAAAACAATTTCATCAATCCTTTTCTTATAAATATTGTTTTTAATTTCATTTAAAACATTTATTAAGGAAAATATCATTTCCTCTATGAAAAAGAAATTAAAATATAAATCATTTTGGAATCCTTTTGATTTGAAAATATATTTTAAAAATTATAAAGGAAGCATGAATATATATTGAAAACCTTTTTCTTTGAAAATACTTTGAAAACATATAAATAATGCATGAAAACATTTTTAAAACCTTTTTCTTTGAAATCACATTGAAAACATATGAATAAAGCTTCAATCATTTTGAAAGACTTTTTCTTTGAACACACTTTGAAATCATGTAAAGAAAATATTAAAATATTTTAAAATATTTTTTCTTTTAAAACACTTTTAAAACTCATGAATAATGATTGAAAACATTTCAAAAAAAATTTATTTGAAAACATATAAAGAAATATTGAGAAATTTTTTAAACCTTTTTACATTTATAATATCTTTTATTATTATAAAGGATGATGTGAAAATAATTGAAATACATACTCATTGAAAATAATCATAAAATGTCTTTTAAAAAAATTCCTAAAAATTATGGTTTGGGAAGGAAATGTATTTCCGATCGAAGAGAGAAATGATGTTGAATTTTATTGAAAACATTTTCTTAATTATTTTATGTGACAAATTGTAGAAAAAAGGTACTAATACATTAATATATCATCAAAAAATAGATGGTAATAAAAATAAAGAGAATTATTGAGATATATATCATAATATTTCATTAATTAAATCATAATAATAAACAATTTCGATAAACTATGAGATTTTAGCAAAGAACTCTTACCAATTTGGTAACATTGAATCAGATTCCTCATGAAAAAATAAAACAATATTAAAATTAAAATATCACTAACATAATTATATTCATTATATAATATTTTAAATTGAATTATATACACCTGGTAAAATAATATAGGTGAAAAAAATAAACATGTGTCTCAAAAAAGTAAAATTGACACAAAAATACCTTATCGATTAGGTAACTTTTAAAATATATAACATGATTAAATAGAGATCATAAAATGGATATGTAAATACCCTTAAATATATTTATAATAATTATTGAATAAGTTCATTGGTATTATATTCCCCACATAAAATAAAGGAGAGTTTAATAATGCATATGTCTCATAGAAATAAAAGTGGAACTCGAAATCCCTTTACTACTTGAGTAACTTTTAAATCATGTGATCCGTGAAAGAATCAAATAAATTAAAACTTTTAATTGGGATTAATATTCACATAAAATATATTTTTTTATATTTTTCTATGTTACTTTTCCCTTTAAATTAAATTTTAACAACATATTAAACTCATTTTTACCTTAATCGTTGTAATTCATTTTAATTACATTCACTAATATTTTTAGTAAAAAAATAAATTTACATCATTAGAAATTATAAATTATTAGTATAAAAAATATATAAACTAATTTTAAAAATTTTATTCACATTAGTAGAATAAATTAATTTAAAATTAATCTTGTAGATGTGACGCGATAATGGGTTTCTAAAGTGAAAATGTTCAAAAGTTTAAAATGTTTTTATATCTAATTTCAATGTGAAATTTGTTCCAATAAAATATATTGGATTAATTTTTATATTATTTATAAAAT
Source organism: Viscum album (assembly GCA_963277665.1). Lineage (NCBI taxonomy): Eukaryota > Viridiplantae > Streptophyta > Magnoliopsida > Santalales > Viscaceae > Viscum > Viscum album. The sequence continues at coordinate 2,012,431,071 of OY728130.1, read as the reverse complement.
TATAATTTAAAACCAAATTAAAATATAGTTTAAATATAAAAATAAATTAGATAAGAAATCAGTTTTTAATTAAAATTCTGTATTTTTTACTATTCATCCAAAAATAATTATTCTAAAAAATTCCTAGAAAGTTCACCTAACGTAAATTTTGATATTCCAAATTAAATAATGAATTATTTTTTTCAAATAAAAATTATAAAATTTTCAAAAATTAGATTTAAAATTGGTGCGCATTAAAACACAATAAAATTACCTTTTATAAAAATATATCTTTTTATTACTAAAATTGGATTTATTCTTATCTTATACAAATAAAATATATCAAATGAGTATCAAAATATTTGATTGAATATATAATATATTAATTTTACTAAAAATATTCATCAAATTTTTTTTGCTTAATTTAATAAAGTAAAATTGTTTCCTATGCATAGGAAAATAGTTTTCTTAGAAAATAAACTTCCTTATTTTGAGTTAGTTCTTACATTAATTTATAAATAATTGATAACTAAAGGATTAATTATATATATATATATAATATTTTCAAAATTTAGTTACTCTTATTCATAACTTGCATTTCAATAGATTGGTGGTAACTATAATAATACATTAATAACAATATTAATAGTTTATTATAGTTTATTAAAACTTTGTCTTGAGTGTAACACAAGCTATCAAGGGAACATATAATTATGTATAATAAAAGAGAAAAATATTTTTCATGTATCTATATCTAATATATATTTTGTGTGTAGTGTAATTTTTATATGGAGTTGCATGAAATGAAAGCCCAAATTATTTATTACATATAACACAAGCTCCCTCTAGTGTTGTGTAAAAATACAGAATATTGAAAAGACTAAATTAATTAGAAAAAATTCCAAAAATCAAAGGGAATTACATTATACCCACTTAATATAAATTTCTCCCTCAAAATTTATCTAGGTTATGAATGTTTTAATACTTGAATGTTCCTTTCATATAAACCCACATCGTAAAAATAGAAACTAAATATTCCTTTAAAAATAGAATGTTAGAAAAATAATGATTACACAAAGTTACTCATAAAAAGGATTACACATAAAATAACGTAGGTTGATAGTTAAATCATAGAATTAATATATAAATATAACTATCAAGTTCTAATGGAGAGTGATAGAGAAAATGGTTTGGATAAATTTAATGATCATAAATACATAACCCAATGGGGATTGAAAAATATCATTGATGTAATCAAAATGATTATAATGAGACAAAATTTTATATCAAGATGCGTTTTTTAAAGTTCCATAATTTTCATGAGAAGATATACTTACATGATTTCAGGAAACACTCACCCTTTATTGTTCCTTGATCAATTTCCACTTCATCTCTTATTCCAATAAATAAAGGTGAATCTGTCATTCTTAAAGAATTATAAGATCCTGAGATCTATAGATATAATGATAGTTCATTCAATATATCTTTATCACAACAAAAATGTTAGCATAAGTTATCAAATATGCATAAATCCACATATAGCGAGATAATACATTAATCTCTAAAACATCATCTGAATTTTAACATAAACAATTTCAAAAATGCATAACCATATTAACTTTCTGATAGATTAATGTCTAAAAACATTCAAATATGGTCACTAAATATCTCAAAATTAATATATCATTGATCCCCTATATACCATAAAGTATATCTTAATTTTCACATACCAAGCATGTGAATATTTTGGTCATGTATTCTCTTGAAACATGGTAATAACTAGAATTACCCTCAATCCTTATTGAAAAAAAAAATTCATTTATCTATATTCCAAATATTATTTTTTATATTATTTAAGTCCAAATATATCATAAACTCCATATCTGATATCATAAGACACTTTATCAACAAATCCTTAATCAGTTACAAGGTAATTAGTTCAATCCAATTTACTTATTATATTCAATATATCTTTATATAAACATCATTATCTTCACATTAGAAACATATTAATAGTCATCATTCCCTTAATTTTGTTTTTACAATGAATATCATCTTTACATTAAATAAAATTTTTAGTCAATTAGAACTATTAATTATATTCTTATAAATCCTTTGTGAAAAATATAAACTGAACAATCATTATATGTTTTAAAATTCATAATTCTTGAATCTAAATACATAAACACTTCGATTATTCAACTTCATCCTTAATAAATTAAAAAGGAAACCTCGTATTATTACTAAATGCCTCTTCCATTTAATGTTTAACTTATAGTCTCATCCTCAGTAGAAATATTACCATTACTCATACCACCATACTGATACGGATCTCGATTTATCCACTTATGATATCGATTTTCATAATTCTCATTCATTACACATTTAAATGATTCAACCATCAATGATGTATTGGGCGCCCATTATTCCCATTAATTATTTTTAACCAAACTTTTAATTTTCCATTTTTAGGTACATACTTGTTGTTCTTATTTCCTATATTCAAAACATCTTCTTAATCGTATAAGAGAATCACTTGGGTTATTCTTTTCACATTCTCAATACAAATGAAACTAAATCTTCTTGCCTCTATAGTCTCCATTACTTGAACTCTCACCAAAATCATTCCTTCTTCTATTTGTAAAGTCCAAGAGTTGGTTAAGGTAAACTTTGTCAATCATGTTCTTTGAAAATTGATTAAACATGATCACAATATCCTTTAATCCAATAATCATCCAATTTGACTTCACATCTGAAAATTTTCCAATGCATTCAATATTAACCCAGTTCTTTATGGTTCCCACCATTGAATAAAACCATAAATAATATTATTAGAATAACTATTCATATAAGAAAACCAAATAATCACGAAAAAATGATTATTTTTGGTATAAATAATGACACCTTCTTTTAAATTTTTGAAACCATAGACTTATCCTTAAATATATCCCTAGAAATATCATTATAAATATCCATAGTGATCTCACTAATGTTTCTTTGTCCTTGTTTTCAAAGGTTCAATAATACATTCCTTTAATACCAAATATACGACTATAGGATTAACATAAATGTATATTACATCATTTTAGATGAATATTAAGACCTTTAGAAAATTACATTCCTGAGGACCATAATATTTTAGTGTATTTGGAAACTTATAACACACTCTTCTAATTTAGTAAAATATCTTCAACATATTCTGAAAATAACTTCCCCTTTAGTTATCATACTTAAAAACTTATTCATAACCTGTAGAAAAGGTGGCATAATAAAGGGGTGATATGAGTTTCATAGTAGTGGTAAACAATGATATATTAATTAATAATCAGGAGCATAAGGGTGATACAATATGAGAATTTCATTTGAAGATTATGCCCTACATATTAATGATTATATACATGAGACACGACATGAATATTTGATGTTCATAATACATGAATAATTAGGTAAAAAATAATAATCCCTAATATAATAACTTAGGATTAAGACATATAAATTTTTTAATACACATAAAAATATAAAATCATTCTCTCTAAAGTTAAAGATTATTTCCTAAACCTATCATGGCACTTCATGGGGGAAAATCCTAAGGGGTAGGACACACCACCATCCCTAGTCATAGACCTTTCCTTATAGTGTAATAGGTTCACACCCCAGGCCATTTTAATAGTCATGGATAACTCCCAAGACCATATTGGTTGACAACCTCCTTTACTGAATCAAGTTCACTCCCTATTTCAACTTTGTCTATCTCATGATGTATAAAGAATTACGTAATGAATTTGGGAGAGACATATGTCCCACACATCACATAATTAAATCATACATATGGTTTCCACAATATAATAAAACATTTATTATATCATGACCCATAAAAATAGATGGTTTTTATAAACATCATATCATACCCCATGAACTAAAATGGGTTTCATTTGAATTTCTTTATATCATAAAATTTGGGAAATAGATAGGTTTCATTATTATTTAATCATTGAATAACCCATTAAAGTATGTTGGTTTAATAAAAATTTAATCATTGTATAACCCATGGAAGAGAAACATGTTTTATAAAAAACATGTAATCTTAATCATAAACTGTATATATAATGAAAAAATGGTGTCCTTTGATCATATCCCCAGTAAAGAATTAACTAATTCAGAGAATTTCATCTTATAGGGAGAAGTATTTTAAGTCATCACATTGAAAATTTATTAAATAAATATCCTTTTGTAAAACCATTTCAAAAATCCTTTTATTATAAATAAATCTTTTTAATTTCATTTAAAACATTTCTTGAGGAAAATATTTTTTCCACTTTGAAAAATAATTTTTAAAAAATTAAAAAAATTGAAATTTGTTTTATTATAAATATATTTTAAAACTTATAAAGTTAGACTAAAATATTTCCTAAAATATTTTTCTTTATAAATACATTAAAATCATATAAATAAATCTTTAAAATTTTTTTAAAATTTTTTTTTGACAACACATTGAAAAAATAAAAAAAAATATTAACGATATTTTCAATACCTTTTAATTTGAAAACATTTTTAAGTCATTTTCCTTTGAATAAATTGTGAAAACATATTTATAAATCATGAGAACGATTTAAAAAACATTTTCATTGAAACTATAATTGAAAACTTATAAATAAATCTTGAAAAAATTGTGAAAAACGTTTTCTTTAAAAATAGATTTGAAAACTTATAAATAAAACTTTTAAAATAATTAAAGTCCTTTTTATTTGAAAATAATAAAGAAATTCATTTAAAAGTTTTATGAAAACATTTTTAGAAAACTTGTTTTATGAAGAAAACATATTTCTGATCGAATAGATAAATAGAGTCGAATGTTACTAAATCATTTTTTTCATTATATTACACACCAAATAGTCGAAAAATAGTTCCAATACAATAATACATCCTGAGAAACAATAGGAGAATAAAAATCATTAGAATTACTGAGAGCTATAGTATAATATTTCATCAATGGAAGCATAATCATAAACAATCTTGATCAATGATGAGATTTTAGTAATAAACTCTTACCTCTTTAGTAACATTGAATCAAAGTCCCCGTGAATAAATAAAATTACATGGAGCTTAAAATATCTTTAAAATAATTATATTCATTATATAACATGTAAAAATGAAATAATATACACCTAATAAAATAATATACATGCATAATAAAACATGAGTCTCAAAGAAGGAAAATTGAGATAAAATTACCTTACTAATTTGGTAACTTTTGAACCATATAAAACCATGAAATAGATATCATAAAATTGATATGTAAAGATCCATAAATTTATTTATAAAAACTATATAATAAATTCATGGCTATTTTATACACCACAAAAACTAATCATGTGGTGAATAAGGCATAAGTCTTGCAGAAATAAATGTGAGAAAAGAAATCCCCTTACTACTTGAGTAACTTTTGAATCATGAGATTCGTAAAATAATAACATGAATTAGAACATTGAAAATCATTTAAAATTAAATTAATTATATACCTTTTCATAGGTTACTACACACACTACACAACAATAATAAGTTATTAATGTAACATATATCTTACAAAAATAAAAGTGAGACGAGAAAACCCTTACCTTAAGTCTTGAATTTATTTAATCACGTTAAAACCTCTTATATAATTAATATAATTATATTATAAATCTATCAAAAAATAATATTCTTATTTATAATACCATATATGATTTTACTATGACTTTATATTACACAGTTATTAACAATTTAATGTTAATGTTTCATTTCATATAATAATCGCTTTGTTTTTCATATATGTTTTACCTTATTATTATTGATACTCTTTCATAGATTATGATTTACTTATTTACATAATGTAAAAAATGATATATATATATATATATATATATTATATTATTAGTATATATGTATTTAATAAATCAATAAATTATATAAATATAAATAAAATACACCATTCATGGAGACGGTAGGTCGTACGTACATGTGAATGATGTTTCTGTTTTCTTGTTCTATTGAAATACTGAAAGTAGATGAAATAAAAATATATATATGTATATTATAAATATATTAAAATTATTATTCCATTTATTCCATATAAGTTTAATAAACCCACCCTTAATATGTTTCATGTAATGTTTGAACGAATCACATCGCTTTGAGGAAGAAGTAGTCCACATATCCACAAACAAAATTATTATATTCCAAAAAATGGATTGAATGAATTTATGTGTTATATAATAATTAAATAATATTAAATACATCTAAAATATTATATATATCATATAAAATATAAATTCAATCATTATATATAACCTCGAAATGTAGAAATCGATGAATGAAAGACATCAGTTTTCAAGGTGGTAGTCTGTCGTACACACAAACGATGACTATGTAACCAATTTTATAGAACTTATTGTGAGTGTAGTTTTTAACCTTATCATAAAATATATCAGTATATTTATGATAATTATTTCATTATATAATCAGGGAATAATAATAATTTATTGGGTGGATAAATAAATAAAACAAAAGTGCTTGTTGAACGATGTTACCTCTTCTTTGGGTAACTCTTTTCGTTTTCACCAAAGGGTTTCCCTTATTGGATTTCTACAAAAATGAGGATTATATAGGGAATTTATCGCGGATTGGATATTATTTGTTCATGTTTTCGAGGAGACAAATGTATTCATGGGTGTTAATAAGTGAGGGGGTGAGTTCCCTTATATAGTGGAGGAGGAGTGGAATTCTTATAAATATCAAAAGATAAACAGTATTGAGATACCCCCCTTACAAAATGATCCACCAATAATTGAAAATTTATTATCTATATAGATAATTGGTTGAGAAAGTTACATAAAATTAGTTATTGAAATTTTTTGAGGTTATTTGGAACCTTATATTAATGTTTAACCACTAAGTAAACTCTTTTTAAAGTAAACGCTGTAATTAATTTTAATTACTTTCAGAAAAATTTTTGATAAAAAACCAAATTAAAATTATTATAAATTATAAAATATTATAATTAAAAGTATTTAATCCATTTTTTTAAATTATAATCACATTATTTTCATAAATTAATTTAAAATTATTCCCGTAGATGGGACGATAGAACTGGTTTTTAAAGTGAAAAAGGTCAAAAAATTGAATTGTTTTTATATCCAATTTCAATATGATATTTTTTACAATTACATAAATTTTATTAATTTATTTATAATTGAAATAATTATACTTTTAAAAAAATTAATATATAATTTAACTATATAAATAAATTATATGAAAAAGAAGTTTTCAATTAAAATTCTAGTATTTTTCATCATTCAACTAAAATGAAATATTCAAGAAAAATATTAAAAATTCACCAGAAGTAAATTTTGATATTAATATTTTAAAAATGATGTTCATTTAGTCAAGTAAAAATTATTAAGTTTTCAAAAAATGCATTTTAAATTTTAGTGGCATCAAAATCTGGGGAAATTACATTTTAGAAAAATATAACATTGTATTCATAAAATTATATTTATTCTTATCTTATGACAATAAAATCTATTGAATTATTGTCAAAATATTATGAAAAAGATCTATCAAAAGTATTTGTTTTCATTTATTGAGATATGATTATTTTTTTACAAATAAATATAGTTTTCTTAGAAAAGTAATATATTTATTTTCAGATTTTCATAATTTCATTTCTATATAGTTGATCAAGAAATGATTAAGTTTATATAAATAATTAAACCATATTATTACAATTTAGTTAAAATTATTTGTAACTTCCATTCTAACAGTTACGTGATGACTATAATAATATTCTAAAAATAATATTAATAGTATATTATAGTTTGATAAAACTCAGGCTTGCTTAAGTGGAAATCTATAAAGGGAATTTATAATTGGGTGTAACCCAATCCAAACATATTTTTGTGTGTACTAAAAACTAATCTAATTGTTGCATGTTGCACTAGATTAATGTGTTGTTGCGTGAAGGCCAAGAAAAACTTAATGATTTCGTATAACAAAAGCTATATACAATGTGCCATGAAATTCATATTATTGAAAATATTATATTAATTAACAAAAATATTTCAAAAAATCTCATCGCGTTACAAAAACCAAAAAATGGGGGGGGGGAACTATGTGGTCTTAGACAGAAAAATCTCACATGGTCACTAGATGGGTTTTCAAGAAATTTAGGCTCTTTTGGTTTTTTTTCAACCTTTCCCCCTCTTGGACCTAGGATAGCTCATAATTGTTGTATGGTTTGGCCAAACGTGTAGCCAAACCTTTTTCCCCATTAAAATCTGGGTTTTAAAATTTTCCCCCTTATGTCCAAAGTGTTCTAACTCAGTTTTCTCCTCCACTCATCCTACAGCATCATGTGTGATGACCCAAACCCTTTGAGGCTTACCATGGATTGATCTCCCTTGTTTCTAATATGTTTGGAGAATTTTTGGGTGATGATCGAAGCTCCTGGTGGGTCTAAAACACCTCTTTTCTACTTTTTCTATATTATCATTGTACAATTGTTCTTCTTCTTCCAAATCTCTAAAACCCCCTTTTTCCAATGGGTCCGAGGATTGGGTTTGAAGGGGGTTTAAGTTCTAATGAAAGTCCAAGTTTGACAGAGTGTACATTTATGGAATTGATATAGCTGGTCTATATGTTCATCCCATAGTCTTGGTTCCCTATTATTGTTTTTTTGTGGTTGTTCAGTTGTTTTGTTTTGATGACTATTTGGATTGTCAAGGTAAAAATGTTAAATTGGATGTTTAAATGATGAATTAAACCCTCATTATCCTTGTGAAATGCATTGAGTTTGAATAGACATGACTAAATACCACCCATGGGGTGTGTTTCTCCTTTAAACATTAAAATCAGGGTGTTAAATAAGGAATTGATGAGTTAATAAAATATATCCCATAATGATTGTGTTACAATTTTTACATCAACTATGAAATGGGATTAGTTATGGTAATATCTAGTGGATTATATGGTATAAGTGGGAATTTAGCATATTGTGAATGTGATAAAGGGTTATGATATATAATAGAAAGGGTATAGATGGGATAATACATATAAGTGGAACACATGTAAAATGTGTTATGGGTTGTAATGATATATATGGTAGTGGTCTAAGGCATGTAAATGAAATATATGTTAATGAGTTATGACATTTTAATAGTATATGTGTTGACTCTCCTTTCCTTCATAGAATCTAATGACTCAAAAATGGAAATACCTTAACACAAAGTGAATAATCCTTTGAAGAAATATCAAAAATTGAAAAAGGCATGAACAATTATTTGTTTACACATGGGTCGGGCAAGTTTTATAATGTCCACGCAAGTATACTTGTGTTCCACACTAGCAATATGCCTTATTCCTTCATTAGAACTTGTGCACCACTCATTTAAAAGTATTTATGGATAATACTAAGGGCTTGAGATAAGTCTCTCCCAAGTATTACCCTAAGAGTTGACCATCGTGCAAGTACCCATGTGCCGCGTAAGTATACTTGCGTGACCATGACTTGCACACCCACGCAGGACTTGCACGACTCTCTCTTTTTGGGTGCCCCTCCTGACTATTCACTTGATTTCTTCAAATCCACCTCTCCTCTTCAATATTTATCCTTCAGAACCATCTTAAAAACCATTTATGGCATGGTGTCTTTGTTGGTTTTCCTTATCTGAAAGGAATTCTTTGTAACATCTCTAAAATCATAGTGATATATATATATATCTATAAGTCACTAAGGTGAGAGATTTAATTCAACCTCATCCTTTAATATGAGAAGTTCCCTAACCTGGGCCTTCTTTTCAGGAGTAATCCCCATTAATAATTTCTCTAATTTTTGCATCTTCCTTAGGAGTAAGCCCCACTCATAAATTCAAATAACTTTGGGCTCCTTCTCAGGAATAAGTCCAAAATCTCAATTCTCCTTAACAAATGTTCCTTATTCTTAGGAGTAAGTCCCAAGATAAAATTCCCAAATTTGGGAATCCTCTTTAGGAATAAGCCCCAAGTTCATTATTTTTGGGCCTCCTTCTCACGAGTAAGTCCCAATCATACTTCCCTAACCTAGGCCTTCTTTTCAGGAGTATGTCCCAGTCCAAGATCCCTAATTTGAGTATCCTTCTCATGAGTAAGCCTCAAGTTCCAAATTCCCTTAACCTGGGCCTCCCTCTCATGAGTAAGCCCCAGTTCTCAAGTCCCTGTGACTTAGGCCTCCTTCTCAGGAGTAAGCCCTAGTCATAATTTCTCTTAACTAGTCTTAACTTCTTTTTATTAGGGTGTCCTTCGGAAAAATACAACCCAATCATAAGACCCTTCCTAATTTGGGAATCCTCATCAGGAGTAAGCCCCAAGATAGAGTATCCAAATCTCTATAAAGCACATATACTTTTATGGACCATTCTCACGAGCTTCTTCTCTAAAGTAATTCTTTATCATCATTTATTTGGGCAATCATACTTACATAAGCCCCATACCAATCCTAGTGACTGCATCATTCATTGAAAAAATTGTCATGTTTACTGATACCCCTTGTTTCTCACAATGAGCATGGCTCACGTGAGCTTAGAGTGTACAATTAACCATGACACATCGCTTTGGTCCATTAATCATACGTAAGCCCCACAATTCTTAATCTAACTACATGGACTTTGATCTCTACCTTAAAAGTAGAGTATGTAGGAAGACTTTCTAAGGTTCAATCCCATCACCCATTAATTCACATCTGTCCCATATGAAGTTAAACTGTATTATAATTCCCAAACTACATGGGTTAGGATTCCTTTTCTAAGTAAGGATACGTAGGTAGCCCATCTGTGGGTGAAATCCCAGCTCTGAAATACTCCATGTCCTTCTAAACGACAATAAACTTCATGTGCCCTACTGAGTGGATTTAAAACCAGTATGGTTATCATAATGACTAAGAGATATTTATATAATGTTTTGAAAGATACCATTGACTAAGAATCTCTTACAAATACAGATGATTCTCTATCGATTAAGAACATCAAATACATCTAAAAGATTCTATAAATCTCATACATGTTAATCAGTGATTGTCAGATCTTAAGGAAAGCTCACATTCATACTTGGTAGTGCAATAAGGATTCCCAAACATAACTTAAATCTATAAAGAGAGTCTCGGAGTAGAGAATAATTCCCCTAAAAACGGTGTGATGAGTTTGACCTCCCATCCTCTAGACCAATGCATATTCTTATGCCTCATCGGCCCACAACTAATGAGCACCTACCTTCAAAAAGTAGGTCCAAATGGATATAGAGTCATTGGATGTTTCTGGTTCTATGAATAAACCCATTATAAACTGATTGGAATGTCTAAACTTTAAAAAAACAAGGTCATTCCCATTTCTAGAGGAAACAAAAAATGTTGAAACCAATGTGAATCCTTAACCAAGTTAAAATGTTGTTTTACTTATTTGGTAGGCCCCTATTTAAACTAATTGAGAGGTCCAACAAAACAATCAATAACATATATGCTCATCCAAATGATGTAGTGGATGAACTTATCTTGATTATGTCTCTTATATCAAAGAATCACTCTTTTCCAAGATCTTATGTGTTATAGAAATGGCTTCTCTTAAGTTCACACCTATGAATTCCTCTACATAAAATACCTCTATTGCTACTCCTACTAGATCATCATCCGCTCTGAGGACAACATCACCTACTTAGCATCTTCAACGCTCGGTATCAAATGCACTAGTTAAGAAATACCGTTGACACGGTACCATTCTGAATCTGGAGGCTGCTCGACAAGCCCTCTAAGTTAATAATTCACCCTGGCCATTTGGAAAGCAATGACCAGCAATTAAGAAGCAGGTGGTGCCATCCACTGTTTCCAACTGTTTCGAGTTGTTATCCCCAGAATGCAATCATCATTCCCACCAATATTCTGGGGAGGAGGATAAGAAGGTCACTCAAGGCCTTAACTCAAGGAAACATGAGTCCTTCCCGAGGGCTCCCACTAACAATAGATGCTAGACTCGTGCGGCAGTGCACCCTCACCATGACGAGGGTGTCGTCTCCAGGTGTTCGGCTCAGGTTCCTCGAACGCGAGCAGGAAAGATGAACCACTAGAGGCGACGACCAGTCAATAGTGAGTAGGTTCTTATCTCTGCAATTTCCAAATAATTCCACCAACCTAACTTGGTGGGAAGCAATGAGCGGGCACACACACCAGTCCGTTTTAATTTCGATGTCCAGCAGACTCATCTGGAAGCAACACGCCATTCCTGCCAGGCAATTCCAGTGGAGTACTATAGACAGGAACATACACCTGTTTATAAATCATCAGATAGTTAGTAGGCTCATCTAACTACATACGATAAAGCTCTCCAACCCAATGTGTTGACAACTGGTAAACATGCACATACACCTGCTTACACTCATCAATCCTTCCAGCTGTCTCATCTACCAGTATTGAAGAAAGTTCATCAACCACATTCGGTGGAGTGAAATCAGTAGACACATACACCTGCTAGTTTTGATTAAGCCTACCAACAGTCTCATTTGGTAGCACCCAGAGAAGTCAATTAGAAAGACCTAACGAAAAATAGGAGGTAGACTCAACTCTCTGCCCCCACACATGAGTACTGTCAGAATTCACTGACAGGAAAAGGAGGACAGGAGCAGGAACACACACCTACTCCAAGCACTAAATGGACGTATATCCCCATACCAGCAGTTGAAGTCACCAAAAACATTCTGAAAATGGAGAAAGAGCAGATGTAAATCCCTACTCATATTCTGGATGCCTGCCAAGATATTATAACAGCTTCAGCAGCATCACTAGTTAAGAAAATCAAATCTATCCCTACTAGTGGAGTGAAACATCAACAGTTCACTCCAGAACATACACACACCTCTATTCCAGTCCAAGAGGGTTGTGGGGCATACTCCCCAATGTCATACGGACAACTAAGTTAGGCACATACACCTGATTTGAGTGGAGATAATCATACTAACCTGAATATTTCTCCTAACCAGACACATACACCTGCCCATAATAACCACTTTAATCAACAAGTGGTTCCCAAAGTGAGTAATAAGGCATCTAAGAAAAAGACCCATCCATCACAGTCAATAAATCAAGAGATAATCTGTAACAAGGCCTTACTTGATGCTGGAGTTCTTGATGCACTCAGACAATTATCTATTGCAACTCAAGATTCTACTCTCTCAGTTCTCAATAGTGGTAACATTAATTTCGAAGTTCTTCATTAGACACTTCCTCATGAAGGCTTGCTTCATGACAGTTCAGTCATTCTCAAGGTATCATCTTCAGATGAGAGCCACAATAACCCTCTCCATGGCCAGAAGACCAAGGATAAAAAGTTTTCATCTTTTGTTGTATCCCACCATGGTGGTCCTCCCCATAATTATGAATCTAGCTGTGAAAGTCCTCTCCATAGTAATAATTCACATTGCCTGGAAAATACACCAATGGTAAATTTAGTGATGAGAAATCCCTATTATCTTGAGGCACTTGAAAATGTGAAGTCAGTCACGTCTGATGCTTTACCAATAGCAGGTGAAATACTTTCTCATCCAGAAGATATCCTGGGGTGTAGGTTATTCTTTGAACCACCCCTGAGTCATGCATCTTCAAATTTGGTAAATTAATTCACTACCAATATTGTTGAATCTGATGAAGCAAAAAAGAAGCACCAACTTTGGTCTAATCCGGTATAATAATCTTCATTGAATGATAAAGAGGAAATTCTGAATATGAGAAAACAACTAACGAAAGGTGAAGTACCAGTCTTGTTTTGGCCTTTGGATGACTCTCATTATTATCTTCCAGAGATGTTGATGGATGATTGTATTCAAGAAATTCATCTCAACATGTGTAAAACTCTTTGTCAATTAAAAAAAAAATATTATCTTAATATGAATATGAAAAAATGTTAAGATAATAGAAGGGTTACAACGCCAATTTGATTTCACCTCTCTCTCAGTTTCTCGATATCTGAAGGCTGAAAAGCATTAGAGAGCCCTTCAATGTTCATGAATTGGCGCACTAAGAAGGTCGTGCCAGTTAATTTCCAATGCACCATCTGGTATTCATATCAGGGGATGGGGTGTTCATGGAGAACTGTATTTCACAATACTCTCCAGTCAACAAAGCCCATTGAAAGTGGTATCATGCAATGTTATTGCCCACGACCAGGCATAGCCAATTGTTTTTTTGTAGTCAAATGCTTGTTCAAGAATAGGCCTCAACTAGTTCTTCTCAAAATCAGGAATATAGAGAACAAGTTGTCGAATTAATTTTACATCAGGCAAACAAGAATATCATACATGATTTTTGATTAGAGCGAGCACATCATCAAGTGACAAAAGTGTCAGAAATCATCCAACATTCATTTGAACCAGGTGATTTGAGGGGATGTAGGTTGATGAATCTAGTTAATTTCCGAACTAAAGTCTGTAAGATCAAGAGAGATTTTAAGAAATTCTCAGATGTAGAAACTCAAGAGCCTCCCCAGCTTTCCAAACTAGGGACACTTTTAGCTCAATCCTCTGAATCAACAAATAAGATTTGAGGAGTTGAGCAGAAACAGCAGGAACAGCCCCAGACCAGTGGACTGGGGACTTTTTCAAATCATCAATCTCTTCCTCAGATAAATTCAGTCTTCTCTTGATTAGGGAAGAAGCCCCAAGAGGAAAGAAGAGACGAATTATCAGGAGAATCCTTCCAAATTACGGTTTGTAATGAAGTTCCGGAGGGATCAACTCAACAGAAGGAATTGTCTCATCAGGGACATGAAGAACACAATATCATATAAATTCTGATAGAAGAGATTCAATGCATTATGAATTAATAAATTTCATCAATTCCCTTTGTTGCTGATCCTCCAAAACATGAGGCCCACTCAGAGGGATTAGTTGAGGAAGTTCCTGCTCATGAAGTTGCACACACAGACACAAATGACGAAGGTGTGCATACAAGAAATAAAAGGCTTACCCAGAATCTCAGTATTATTTCAAATAACCAACATCCCCCTCTTTGAAAGGCATCCAAAAAGGGGAAAGTGAAGAATTAGATTACATGCCCTTCCTTTAGAGAAGTCCAATCACTCCCACTAGTGTAAAAATTTTCACAACAAGAGGTGGAAATGATGGAATTAAGGAGATTGAATACAGAACTACTTCAAAGTAGCCTTCCTCCTAAGAGTGCTAGAGTTAGTGAGTCAATAAAATTTGTTGTGGCTAAAGAGATAGATCAATAATATCCTCCTTTACCAGTACACCCTCACCGGATTAATCCTATGGGTTATATGCAACAACAACCGGCAATACTACCATCAGTGGTAGTTTGGGTCAGCACACCTATCCAAGCTCTAGTTATTGCACCTTCATAGGTCCAAGCTCAACCAAATTTTTTTCAAAAATCCATTACTACCATTGAGTCATTAACAGCTCGGTTAGAAGCTATGGAAGGAAAGCATACACCAGTTAAACCAGAAAAGAGATCTTACCCTGAATAGGTTGATGCAATTCCACCCCCATCAAATTTTTGAAGTACTACATTCCCAATATTTAATGGTTCGGGAGACCCAGAGAAACACTTAACACATTTTGTTTCTCATTGCGATCCTATGATAGGAACCCCTCATCAACAAGAAGCAGTAAAGCTCAGGTGTTTTGTACAATCATTATAAGGGCCTACTTTTTTCTGGTATACAAGCTTTCAATCTCGGTCAATTCCCAGGTGGGAGGATCTCGGTCAATGATTACTTCATAAATTCAGATCAACTTTTCCAAAGACAAAAGTTTTTTATCTTACAAATTTTATGCAAAGGGAGAATGAAATGGTTTCAAGTTTTATTGCCCGCTGGAAGGGAATAACATATTTCCTGAGTATATCACTCCCTCAAGAAGATTTGTTTCCAATATGTGTTGAAAATCTGTGTGATGAATTACTCACACCATTGATCCCTGTGAAATACAAATGAGGGTTTGGAGACTTTTCTTCAATCACTCAATAGATTGAAGACTCTCTTATAAAGACCAAGGATAATGCTTGTGTAATTCCATCTCCTCCAAGAAGGAGAATGGGTAATGCAGAGACTGCTACAGTTATGCTTAAACAAGAACCTTTACATGCTTCTACTTCAAGGCCTTAATCTTCTCAAAGGGCTCCACCTCTTGAGCATCAACAACAGATGTCATTTTGTCGATATGATCAATGATATCAAAGATGAAAACAATTTGAGGATCTAAAGAGCAAAGTTTACTCCTTCCAAAATGAACAAGTTCATAGTTACTTCATTTCGACTCTGGAAAATTATTTTGTTCAATTGATAAGGCCAAAAAGGCAAAACAAGGAAGGAGATGAAGACCATCCAAATTATTTCCCATTTCATCAGATGTTGGGGAATCCCATTCATGAGTTTTTTGTCTTCAATGACCACCTGAAAAAGATGGTGGACTCAGGAAAAGTCAAATTGAATGGTTTTTCAGCTCAGGTAGCATGTGTTACTGCTTCAAATCTAGAGAAAGAAGGTGAGTGGAAAGAATGAAAAAACAAAAATGCACAGAAATATGATGGTTGGATGGTTAGAATAATGATCAATTGAACTCATTCCATTTTGCTAATGCAATTGAAGAAACCAATTTTTTCTTCTGATAGGAATTCCATAGCAAAACCCTATTCATCAGAGAGAAAATCCTCAAAGAAACAACATAATTCAAAGAAATAGGAACAATCAGAAGATGTTGAAATCATGTCAATAACCAAGTTGTCTTTGAATCTGGCAGATTTTATGCCATCTACTTCAAAGCCACGGGCATCGCACCACCAAATTGTATAGCCTAAACAGGATAATCATGCAGAATCTTCATCAGATGAAGAGTTGATATTTGGTTCTATTAACATGATTCATTTATCAAATCCTTATGCCAGTCACAGCTTTGATTTTGATGATATTGAGTTCCCTGTATCAAATAGAGGAAATTGAGGGATTTCTAGAGGTCTGGGATATAGAGGAAGACATGGATTTCCAAGAAACCACTATTCCAATTATACCCCTGATAGAACTGTGTATGTAGTAGAAACTCATGCCAGATCCCTTCAATGGGCTCAATAAGAACTAGAAAATTATTCCACCAATAGAAAATTCAGTCCTGGTACAGTTATTCTGGAGGATCAGTTAGAGGTTCCTCCTTCTTCCTCTCAGCAAGTAAATAGACCTATTCAGTCTAATCATCCAAAGTACGGAGTATTTTCAACTCCTACCCTGATACAAGAAGCATCTACTTCTAAAGAATCAACCTCTATGGAACCTAAAAAACCACATGTTCTTATTTGGAAATGCAGACCTTTGGATAAAAAATATGATGTTTTGAAACATTTTTCCTAGGTACCGGCCAAGTTATCAATTATGGATGCCTTGAATCTATCCAAGGATCTTCAGGAGGTACTCATTGAGGCATTGTCAAGTCCTCAGGAGTTCGAAACTGAAATTGTTGCGGCTGAGGTCTATCATGTTGAGAATAATCTTGTATAATTCCATGCAGAGATATCTTTTACCGATGAAGAGGAAGATGATGTCATGAATGGACATATCATACCATTGTATTTATCTGGCAAGTTCAATGGAGTGAACATCCAAAGAGATTTCATTTATAATGGTTTATGAGTCAACCTCATCCCCATTCATACACTTTGTCAATTAGGCCTCATAGAATCTGCTTTATCTCCTTCTAATCTGATGCTGTAAGGATATGATATAAATGAACAGGAACAACTGGGCGAGATTACACTCAGAACTCAGTTTGGAGACCTTTTATCCAATTCAGATTTCATTTTTGTTGATCATGATACACCCTTCAATGTTTTTCTGGGAAGACATTGGCTGCATCAACATGTGTCTATCCCTTCATCATGCCATCAATGTATTAAATATTGTTTCGATGGTCAAATTAAAACATTTTATGGTGATAAAGCCCCCTTCAAAACATGTGAATCTCAATACATTGAGGTGGAATTCGATCACCTGAAGGGTAAGGAGAAATCCACAATAAGGGAGGTTTCCAATGTTAGTGCTCCATATGGTTTGTAAAATATTACAGTAAACCCATTCACACATGTGAGTACAGATTATGTGTTACCTATTAGTCAAATTGATAGGATAGACCTGAATCCAAATACTCTTATAGAAACCTTCCTAATGTCAATTACGAATATCAAGCTAGACATCATGGGGAAGTTGGTGATTCACTGGGCAATGATGAAAGCTCAAATGGATATGTTTTCATTTCATCAGCTTAAATCTAGAAAGTCTATACTTCGCCAACTATGCCAGAAGAAGTTATAGCATTATCCGAGGTGAATGATGATGTTGATTCTCAATCCCTCATCTCCTCTTTATTACCCAAGTAATACCCTTAATCATTAATATTGTTAGAAATGGAATCCTTTTCTTCAAGATGTTCAAATTTTAACATCTCTCCGGATCATGGAAATTCTGCTTCATCATCTACAATGCAAGTAGAAACAGAAGAAGTAACACATGTTGAAGTAGAAGCGGAAGATCCCAGGGATCCTCCTCCAGCATTTGAAGAGGGTATCTCTACCACTGTGGATGAACTCAGAGAAATAAATATGGGTACAAAAGAAGATCCACGCCCACATTAATTAATTCATCCATGACTCTTAAAGAGCAAGAAATGTATATTTCATTTTAAAAAAATTGAGATATATTTTCTTGGAACTATACAGAAATTCCTGGGCTTGATCTCTATGTTTCCATTAATCATTTGGGTTTACCAGAATAACATTGAGGGTTTAATCAAGCCGCAAGAAGAACACACCCAACATACACATCAAATATTGAAGCTAAAGTGGATAATCTTATCAAATATAACTTCGTTAGAGAAGTTCAATATACCAAGTGGTTGGTAAATATTATCCCGATGAAAAAGAAGAATGGAAAAATTGGAGTTTCCATTGATTTTAGAGATCTTAATTATCATTTTCCCAAGGATGATTTTCCAGTTCTAATTACAGAACTCTTGATTGATGCAAAGGCTGGCTATGATGCACTTTCTTTCATGGATGGATATTCTGGGTATAATAAAATTTGAATGGATCTGGAAGATGAATAATCTACAAACATCAGATCCCCTTAGGGTGTGTTTTGCTATCAGGTAATTCCCTTTTCCCTAAAGAATGTAGGTGAAACATATCAACGTTCCATGCACCGTATCTTAAAACCCTTTTAGGGAAATTTTTTGAATATTATGTGGATGATTTGGTGGTTAGATCAAAACAATGATCTAATCACTTTGATGATTTGGATGTTATATTCCACAAACTTTGACAACATAATTTTAAGATGAACCCCTTGAAATGTGCTTTTGGGGTAACCTCAAGAAAATTTCTCAGCTTTTTTGTATGACATTATGGTATCGAAGTCTATCCTAAGTAGATAAATTCAATCTTTGGTATTTTTCCTCCTCAGAATTTTAAAAAATTGAGAGGACTTTAAGGACACCAAGACTATATTCGGTGTTTCATCGCTAATCTGGCAGGAAAAAGTTTACCCTTCACCAAATTGATGAAGAAGGGAGTCACTTACCAATGGACTTAAGAATGTCAAAGTAATTTGATGTTCTCAAGAAATATCTCTTGAGTCCAATGATATTAATTCCACCTATTGAAGTAAGGCCATTGATTCTTTATGTGACAGCTTTAGAGAGAACATTAGGTGCCTTCCTTGCCCAAAATAATGATGTTGGGAATGAAAACAACCTCTACTATCTCAGTCAGACTATGCTTGAAGTAGAAACCTGATATTCAAATATTAAGAAGTGTTTCCTAGCATTAATCTTTGCGGTTCAAAATTTGAGACACTACCTACAACATCATGAGGTCCAACTGGTATCTCGCAATAACCTGCTCAAATACATCCTTTGTTGTCCAATGCTTACAATATGTCTATCAAGGTGTGAATTTATTTTGAAGCAATTTGATATCCAGTATGTGTCTCAAAAGGCATTAAAGAGTCAAGCTCTGGCTGATTTCCTTGTTGAACACCCTTCAGCCGAAGATACATCTTTAGGTACTGAAATTCTTGATGAGGAAGTATTTTCTATTCAAGATAATCTTCAAACATGTAAAATGTACTTTGATAGTGCTTCCAGAAGTCCAACAGGGAAGAAAATGGAAGATCCTAAATTCAAGAAAGTTGGGTTGGGAATTGTGCTTATTTCCCCAGAAAAGGTAGTGCTACCATATTCCTTCTCATTGTTGGGAGGTGGTACAAATAATGAAGCAGAATATCAAGCTCTCATCGCAGTATTAGAGTTGGTGCTTTAAGAACAAGTGAATCACTTAAAGGTGAAAGGTTATTCAAACCTAGTAATCAAACAAGTAAATGGGGATTATGAAATCAAAAAAGTAAAACTAATACCTTTGTATGATTATGTCAGAGAGTTAATGGTAGAATTTCCTTCAGAACTGACATTTTCTTATGTCCCGAGATCACAAAATGCCCAAGCTGATGCACTGGCTAATATAGCCACGGCTTTGGTAGGTCCAAATCGGGATGAGACAATCATCGGTATTGCCCACCATCGTACAATTTTACCTAATGTTCAAATCATAATAGAGTAAATAAATTAAATTGTCCCATTCCTGAAACATATAGTCATACTACAGGATGGATGACACATATCAAGTAATACAATAAAAATGGAACACTTCCACCTGATAGAGCTGATAAAAACAAATTCGGTGACGTGTGGTCAATTTTACTCTTTATGATAGCCCAGATCACCTAGATAAAATTCTCTTCAAAAGTGGTTTTGATGGAATTATCTTCAAATGCATTGACGGTGAAGAGACAATGGTTATCATGAAATAAGTGCATGTAAGAGTCTGTGGTGCCCACCATTCTGGACATATACTATCTGATCAAATTAGAAGGCTTGGATACTTTTGGCCATCAATTTTATAGGATTGTATTGATTTCACAAAGAATTTTTATTCCTTCAAAGTACATGACAACTTCATTCATCAACCTCCAGAGTTTCTTCATACAGATAAATAATCATGGACATTTTCCACATGGGGAAGGGATGTAGTAGGACCTTATCCTTCAGCTACTTCCAAGCAGTTTATGTACATTCTTACTGCTACTAAATTCTTTTCCAAATGGGAAGATGCAATAACTCTCAAAGAAGTTATTTTTAAAACCATTTTTATCTTCATCAAGTCTAACATCATTACCAGATTTGGTGTCCCTCATACCATATTGATGGACAATGGCACCAACTTCTGTTCATTCGAGGTAAGGGAGTTGTATCAAGAATACAAAATCAAATCCAACCATTCCTCTCAGTATCATGTAGTGGCTAATGGCCAAATAGAAGCCTTCAAGAAGACTCGTTCAAATATACATCAAATAATACTGGATAAAGATAATAAATCATGGCCGGATAAACTCTTTCATTCTTTATGGGCTTATCGGACCACCACCCGCACTAGAACACGGTCAACTCCATATCCATTGGTATATGGAACAGAAGAATTATTTCCCATTGAGGTTCCATTATCCTCACTCAGGTTAGCCATTTGTGATTAGTCATCTATGGATGAACATTCTCAAAAGCGATTGGATGAATTGGAATGATTAAACGAGAAAAGATTTTGCACATTGTACCACTTTGAAGTCTATCAGAATCGAATAGCACAAACATTCAATAAAAAAGTTCGTCTTCATTCATTCATTCTGGGAGAATTTGTATTGGTTCTCAGAACTCCAATGATACCAGGAAAGAAAGCTCCCAATCTTGATCCAAAGTGAGCAGGACCTTATTCAATACATAAGGACTACTCCAATGGAGCTTATTCTTTAATCTCAATGATTGGAGAACTCATCACGACTCCCGCTGGTGCCAATTTTCTGAAGAAGTATTTTGTATTATACAAATTCATAATCTAAGGTCCATGCATATAACATTAAACTATTTTCCCTTTCGTCCAACATGATGTTAAACTGTGACATCCTAGCTACATGATGCTAAATTGTACAGAAGTCCCTTATGTCTAGCAAGATGTTAAACTGCATAATCTCTGGTCCATGCATATGACCTTAAACTTTGTCATCATCCAACATGATGTTAAACTGTAAAAAAGTACCGAGTATGCCCAACATGACGTTAAACTGTGTCCTCTTTTTTCATTTCTGTACGACATTAAACTGCACAGTCCCCATTTCATCCAACATGACATTAAACAGTATTGTCCCCATTGTCTTAGCTACAGGATGCTAAATTGTACAGCACCCTTATTGTCCAACATGATGCAAAACTGTGTTCACATCCAACATGACATTAAATTGTGTCCCTATATTTGTCCTATATGATGTTAAATGGTACTGCTCATTCATCCTAAATGATGTAATATTGAACAATGTCCCTTAATACTTCGTACATGACATTAAACTATATTGTGTCCCAACAACATGACACTAAACTGTGCAGCACCAATAGTCCTTACTACAAGACTTTAAACTATATAGTCCCTTCATATGTCCTACATGACATTAAACTGTACATCATTAAGGATGTGGATACCTATTGATTCTCAAATTGAGTATGACTCATGTGATCTTAGAGTAAACTTCAACCATAACACCCACTCTGGGCCGTTAACCATGTGTAGGTCCCGACTACATTTTTTAGGTTGTTGTCTTCAAGAACAACTTTATCACGAATTCATTCTTTAATTGAACTATGAGGAAATTGATCCTTGCCTTCTAGGATGGGTACGTAGGTAACCTCTTGAGGTTGAATCCCAAAACCAATCTCTTCACATCGTTTCACCTCCATCTCATATGATGTTGCTATGTGAAGCATCCCCAGAACCAATACTTTTTACATTAGTTCACCATCATTCTTGCTATATGATGTTAAACTATTCGAACTTTTTGTCTTGTAAGACAATAAATTACAACATTCCTTGACACCCTCACCTGAGAGGGAATCATTATTTACATTGATCTCTAATCATGTTATATTTCAATGACTACGTGCATACATGGAAATGCCTAAACATTTAATCATGGTTCAATCCATCATTGCACTAAAGTCCCCCTTTCATACTTCACTTGTACGAACCAAATCTGTACAAATGGTATTTCAATAACTACGTGCGGCATGATTCCCATCATTATGGGATATGTAGGAACATTAGAGAATCCCTCTAATCCAGCCCCATGTCTTTGGGGCTAACCCCAAATTTCACTTTCAGTCCCTTGACTGAAAAGTCCCAATGTGAAAACACGAATGTGGTATGAAAACCCTAGTATTCATTCACATCAGGTATATAAAACACACAATGTGTGTTCCTTATTATGGTCCAAGTTATATGACCCTAAACTAAGATTTCCTACACTCTCACCCAACATGTCGTTAAACTGTATTTCAATAACTACATTTGGATTGATTCCCATCCTTATGGGATACATAGTGAAGTCCCACACCTTAATCTAGTTCCCATCTACAACATGATTATAGTTAGCATTGGTCTGTGTATCTCAACATGCATTGACCAATGCCCATTTTAATGTTTCATACTCCTAACATTAAATACTTTCAGATCTTGATAACCCTTTTCTTAACGTCTGGTCACAAAATGTCTGATACCTAAGATTTCATTTGCTTGAAAATGCAGCACATACCCTTTGGTGGCCTTGCATAAATAGTTTACATAATAGAATTTTCAGCCAAAAGATATTATTATTTGACTATGCATCCAGTGCCCTTAGGTGGCCCTGTATAATTCAATCCCCTAACTGGTTTGTTAAAAAATGGTAACTTTATTCTTGGGAAGAAAACCTCTTTTTTCCTTCGTTGTCTTAACGAAAATATGTAGGGATCCGCAAAAAATATCCATCCTTAACCTATTCTTCTAATGTTCTTTTTTATGATCTGAAAGTATTCCAATCTATGGTTTATATTTCCCATCCCTACGTTTGGGTCAAAACTTCTCAGGAGTGACATTCATCCAACTCTATGATACTCTTTATTGGAAATATCATCTCCATATTCATGTACCACTTCCATACAGCAGACTCTGTGTTTTGAAAAATTTGAATCTCTATAAACTTTCACTAGTTTTTTAGCAATAGAAGGGTAAAATTTCCGAGATTTCTTTTGCCTGACTATGCATCACGTGTCCTTAGGTGGCCTTGCATAAACAGTATACATAACAGACCTGTCAGCCAAAAGATGCTATTATTAGACTATGCATCCAATTCCCTTAGGTGGATCTACATAATTCAACCCTCTAACGGGTTTGTTAAATAGTGTTCACTTAATTCTTGGGAAATACTTCTTCTAATGACTTTTAGCCCTTTTCTCATATCATTCCTCATATTCAAAATTTATTATGTAATAGTTTACATGCTTTTCCCCATACTTGAGTGTGGTAATATGTTTTCCAATTAATTATCAAGGAATTGAGTTAATTTTAATCCATTCGGTCAAAGCTATTTCGACTTTAAATTTTAGCCTGTTTATGTCCGACGTGCATGACTTTAAACTGCCAACAGGGGAAATCTGAACAAAAGTTAAGTCCCAGCTCACTAAACATACATTTTTGATGATTTAGGTAATATTGAGAAATAAAAAGATTCAATGTCGGTAGGATTATTTATAATAATCCTCGTAAAAATAAAACTATGCTTACTAGGCTCATTAGCTTAGGTAAAAATCTAAAGCAGGTAGAAAAAGAAGGAATGCACAAATGATTAAAGATGAAGGTGTCTTTCATTGATGCAAAAGAGTTACAAGAATGTCCACGGACTGAAGTCTCTTCTCTTTTCCAAGAATTAAAAAAGTTTGTCAACATAACTTTCCATTTGTTTTACGGCATCCCGAGCTTCATCAGCAGCTACTTGAACCTCATGAACTCAACTAGCTTCACTCATTTAAGCTTGATGGAGTGATTTCTTGGCATCTACAATGGATTTTATACCATTCGTTTAAACTCCATCCAGGGAATTATTTAGCTGGTCATGTTCCCCAGTAAGAACATCTAACTATTGCTGAAGGTTCATCTGCTTGATAACATTCCCCTTGATTTTATGCTTCAGCTCCTTCAACTTGGCATCATGATCAGCCTCATCTCATGACATCATAGCTTTAAATTCACTAATATTGGCTGACAGCCGGACCCTGGTCAAATCTTTATTGTACTTCTTCTCTAGATCCCTTCTTAAGATCACTTGTTTTACCACAACATGGATCTCTTAATATCAAAAACTGCCAAGTCCCAACATAACGAATAGGGATGACAATCGGGGGATCTTTGATGACAGATCATCTAGAGGCACTTCCGATATGATCTTCCATATGTTCTTCCATGCCTTGAGTCATGAAAATTGGGGTGCCTTTTTTAATTCCGGGTCTGACTCAGCCATACTGTCACAAGGGGGAATATAATCTGAGATTAATGCACTTAGAGAAGTTCCATGTTCTTCTCTTCCACCCTAACCCTTGTTACTTCTATTCCTGTTGGGACGAAGGCTGAGGATTCACCTCCAGATCTAGCCACTGAAATTGATGGCCCTGCATAGTCAATTGAAATTTTTTGGTTAGTTTCAAAGGATAACAAAAGATTATTGGCAATCATTCAAATTAAGTGCAGCAATAGATACTGTTATCTCTTACCCAGTGATAGATCAGTAACAAAAGAAGGCTCCTCTCCGTCTTTCCAAGATTCAATAAGATCTTTATGATGAGTTTGAGGATGCTCTACTGGGTTCAACTCCACTTGAGCCAGTGTCTCTGCAATAGTAGGGTTATCTATACCCCCTTCAGGCATTGTCTATTCAGCAGCTTGTTCAGATGGAACTGTACATTTGAGCCAATCATGGTTATAGATGTAATAAGAATTAATTTTAACATGATGAAGGATAACACTCACATCCAAAATCATCTAAATAACATGGTAATTTAACATGATCTAAAAAATCATCAGAATATGCACCATGTTCGATAATTCCATCCAATGATATCTTAGATTTCTTGTTAGTCTCACCAGTGGAAGCATTTGATACATTTTCATGGCGACCTTCATGATGCGGCCTATGATCCTGGACAACATCTTCACATAAAATTGCAGCATCATTTTTAGTGTCCGCTAATTGTTCTGGTGTAGGGGTTGAACCTAAAGTATCACCGAATGGATGTCAGTTGATGTTTCATTCAACATCTTATGAAGCATTGTTAATTTACCAGAAGCATGATCATCTCTCCTTACAAAAGCAGTATGAGGGATACTAGGAACAGATGTTGGCTCTTCTCTAGGAGTATCCATGTCAGCCTGAACTTGTGATTCTTCACCAACACCTTCCGTCATTCTCAAAGGATGGTTAGTCCTCTCCCTTAGAGGTGAAATTGAATAAACCCCTATAATCTCAGGAATTATGAGAAATATTTTCATGGGTTAAGACTCATGACTATCTGAAGGACTTAACACTACTGATAAAATGTTTAACTGCGGACTTCCTCCTTCGATGCCTTTGCTTATTTGGCTTCTTAGAAGTGTTGACATCATCATCTCCAAATACAAGAATTGGAAGATGAAAAGCCATGTCTAACTCCTCCCCAACAGCTTGCTAGACTGGAGATATCTCGCCTGGCTCATGAGAAGATTCATTAGCCCTGATGGTAGTACACTAGGGCTATACAATGGTGAAGGAACCTTAGATGTTCCTTTTTTTGCAAGCTGCAGGATGGACAAAGTAATTTCCTTGAATAAACAAAGCATTGACTAAAACAACATTTTAGAGAAAACAAGTAAAGAAACTTACATCTTCAGGATCCAAATAATAGTGCCACTCCTCATCTCTAGAACCACCAGTCCCCTCATTGGTTCCATGATCTATCATTTCGTTCACCCTCTTGGTGACGAGAATGGAATCATCGGTGAAATATATGAGCATCTCCAGGTCTCTAATGTAAGCACTCACTTCATCAGGGTTATCCTTGTAACGGATATATGTATAAGCCTAAAGAGTCCCTATTCAAGGGATTTGTAGCCCCTTTCATAGATCCTTCCAGGAAGTTTCAGTGTCACAATGAAAACTTCGCCATGTCTAGACAACCTCTGGTCATAGATATTCAACATGTGTACCAGAAGGCCGCGAGGAGGGTCATACAATCTTAGACATCAGCTTCTTCCCAACTCCTACAACAACATATAAAGGATAAGAAAATAATACTTGTTGCTCTATAAAGATATGATGATTAAATTACCCCAATAAAGTAATTCACGAGGAGTTGATGGATTTGGTATCTTGATTCTTCCAAGAGGATTATATCTGTCATGGGGTAGATTTTCCACATGTTGTGCCTCATCATCCCCATCTTGGGAATCCAGCGAGTCATCCCTAGGTGGGGAACCTAGTGAATCATCTCCAGGTGGGGAAGCTCCACCTTTCCGATGAAGGGTTTCTTTCTCTACGGTTCTTTTCTTTTTCCCCACCTGATAAACCGGATGATTCAACACCCCTTCAGGGTATGATGCTATCCAGTTCTCGGCCTACCATGTAGTCAAGTTACTCATCAATTTATGAACTGGTATATCATATACTGCCCTGGTCTTCTCCATAGAGGTCAGCGCCCAGAGTTTTCAGGAAACCATAGGATGCTTCTCTAACCAAAAATGCACAGGAGGGGATACCACATTTTGCTGCAGACACTTGAATTGGCGTGAAAATCAGTATGGAGCATAGACCTCACATATAATCTCTCCAACAATCCTAGTGGCCAATACACTATCTCTACAAGCCAGCATGTACGACCAAAATTCCATATTGGTGGTTCCATCATCAATAAACCTCCCGGTTGGCGGTTTTCAATAAGGAAAGAAATTGAATTCCTTGAACTTTCTCAGCCTCACATTCATATCATAAATGTTGAGAGATAACGGGGCAATTCCAGAATATGTCTACAGTGATGGCCTGAAAGGGCTTCCAGGAACCTGTACTCCGTTATGTACAACATATGTTCTGAAATGAGTGGTGATCCATCCCCACAAAACATGGAATGGTTGAACTATTCTAAATTGAGACATACCCATAAAGACATGGAGTAAGCTCCTGTGAATCGTCGCCAAATTGGGGGTGGCCAACCCAACCATTTTCTTCTCAGCCCACATGGCTGCCACAACAAAGGTCCCTGGCCAGATGCCTCCCTTCGAATCCCTGACTAGAAGAAGATAAACACCAAGCCACAAGGCTAAGAAGCCCGCCAGAAGAGTATTTTTTGGGATTCTATGATTTAATTCATATCCCCACTTCTCAAATTCTCCTTCTTCTAGGGTCGGCCAGAATGTGCCAAGAGCTCCCCTTTTCTCTATTCTGGGGTAGGTAGTTGAATGAGTGTAGGTAGGCCCCTTCTCCGTCGAATCCTTCTCCTCCTTCTTGGATAGAAGCACATTCATCCACTCTTCTAGATGAATATCCTTTCTAGAATGAGTTAGGGAGGTCATTGAACTCTTGATCTTGTGGAAAATTTTCAATAATTCCCAAGCCAAAGACAGAGTCTTCTCTGAATCATTCCAAGTCACCTTGTGGGGGATGAATTCATCATACATGTCACCCAGAATTGGAGCCCCCAATATTTTGTAGACATCCCACAAAATTATGCCTACTTCTCCATGATTCAGATGTAAAGAATTGGTTTGTGGGTTCCATCAGCTGATTAGCTCTGGCACAAACTCAACATTTCTATAGACATATGTCTGCCTAGTCCAGACGACTTCATATATTGCAACATTTTTTAGATCCTTGACAACCTCTACA
Source organism: Viscum album (assembly GCA_963277665.1). NCBI lineage: Eukaryota > Viridiplantae > Streptophyta > Magnoliopsida > Santalales > Viscaceae > Viscum > Viscum album. The sequence goes on along the minus strand of OY728130.1, from coordinate 2,012,402,221 downwards.
CAGGTTTTTCATACCCAATATGCCCACATCCAAGTTGGCTTCACACCTCCTCCAGGACCAAAGTCCCAACTCTTCTTCTAGCCTTTGGATTAATCCATCTGAGATTTTAGGAAGATTGAAGGATAACAATGTGGTTGCAGCTCAGGCTTGTGAGGATTCACATCTGGCGCACAACGGATATGATGCATCATATAGGCCTTCTCCACTGTTTCAGTATTTTCAAATGCTTCTCCACTTGAGATATTTGTTGAAGAAAAGTTGGTGTAATTCTAAAACCAATAATTTGGTAGATAGTTCTTTGCCTCTGGAAAGTTGACGTCTTGCAGATTACCATGCCAATACAGAGGCAAGTAGATGGTCTGTTGAATGTCATGATGATACTTCTTCAATTACATGGCCAAACCTAGAAGAGTGTTGTCGCAGATATCATAGTAATCATGGCCAACAATGTTCATCATATCATCAATATTCTTGCTTGTCATTTCATTGGCAGTTCTGATTGTTCTAGGCACCATTGAATTTTTAAAAAGTTCAAATAATTAACTCTTTAGTGAGTTGATTTTTCATAAAATTTGTGATGAAAAGTGAAAAAATGGATAAGGCATTAAGGCGCTCACGTCCAATTTTGGCATGAAAGTATTGTTGTGTCGCGCACGTTTTTGGCATGCAAGTATAACTACGCAAGTCCAAATACCTCTATAGATGCGAGACACAAAGAACCAGTGGAAAACAAGTTACATGTGCAATGAAGGAAACTTGTGTAGAGAATGCTCGAAAGTTTGAAATATGGGTGCTTTGTGTGAGAATGAGGTGCATATTTATAGACCAGACCACACCCCCTATGCGTCGAAGCCTGCATGGCTCGCACCTGCACGATGCCATCTGTGTGCCTCTCACCTGCGCACTGATATCTGCGCACTCAAAACTTGCATGCCACCCTTCCTTGGACTCTTCTTTACCTTAGAGTCACATCCTCATTCCTTTTGGATCCAACTTTGAGGGGGGACTTTTGTTGACACTCCTTTCCATCACAGAATCTAGTGACTGAAAAATGGAAATACCTTAACACAAAGTGATTCATCCTTTCAAGAAATATCAAAAATTGACAAAGGAATGAACAAGGATTTGTTTACACTTGGGTCACGCAAGTTTTATCCTGCCCATGCAAGTTTACTTGTGCCCCTCATAATAGTCACGTAGGTGACTTGTGCGCCCTAAGTTATTTTTACCCAAGGTCTTCGAAGGCCTATAAATACCCATTGTGGTCCCCCCCATTTCGAGAACAAAAAGATCCAAAAGCTCAGATTTGAGCTCATGGTACCCTAGTCATTTCTCAAAGCCTTCCGAACACTTTTATGGTAATTTCTTACCTATAACAGAAGATCTTAAGTGGGGGAACAAGGACTAAGTGTTTAATCTTATCAACACCTATGTGCCTAAGTGTCCAACCCTTAAGGGAAATGGCCACATGTGTGCACCACCTTATTCCTTCAATAGAACTTCTACACCACTAATTTAAAATTCTTTATGGATAATACGAAGGGCTTGAGATAACTCGTGCCCAAGTATTACCCTTAGGGTTGACCGTCACGCAAGTACCCATGTGTCGCGCAAGTATACTTTCGTGACCATGACTTGTGCGCCCACACAGGACTAGCGCGCCTCTCTTTTTTTGGGTTCCCATCATGACTATACACTTGCTTTCTTCAAATCCACCTCTCATTTAAAGATTTAGCCTTTAGAACCATCTTCAAAACCATTTATGGCATGGTTCCTTTGTTGGTTTCCTTATTTGAAAGGGATTCTGTGGAACAACTCTCAAAACATAGTGATTTATATATCTTTAAATCACTAAGGTGAGAGATTTCATTTAACCACATCCTTTAAATGAGAAGATCCCTAACCTAGGCATTCTTTTCAGGAGAAATCCCTAGTCATAATTTCTCTAATTTGGGCATATTCCTTAGGAGTAATCCCCACTCATAAATTCCATTAACATAGGCCTCCTTCTCATGAATAAGTCCTAAATCTCAAGTCTCCTTAACAAACGGGCCTCCTTCTCAGGAGTAAGTCTGAATCTAAAATTCATAAATTTGGGAATCCTCATTAGGAGTAAGCCCCAAGATATTTAATTTTGGGCCTCCTTCTCAAGAGTAAGTCCCAATCATAATTCCCTAACCTGGGCCTCCTTTTCAAGAGTAAGTCCCAGTCCAAGTTCCCTAATTTGGGCATCCTTTTCCGGAGTAAGCACCATGTTCCAAATTCCCTTAACCAGGTCCTCCTTCTCATGAGTAAGACCCAATTATCCAGTCCCTTTAACCTAGGCCTCCTTCTCAAGAGTAAGCCCAAGTCATAATTTCTCTTAACCAGTCTTCACTTCTTTTTATTTGGGATTCCTTCTCAGGATTAAAACCCAATCACAAGTCCCTTCCTAATTTGGGCATCCTTCTTAGGAGTAAGCCCCATGTTAGAGTATCCAAACCTCCATGAATCACATATACCTTTATGGACCTTTTTCACTATCTTCTTCTCTAAAGTAAGTCATGATCTTTATCTATTTGGGCAATCATACATACATAAGCACCATATCATTCATTGTGACGACATCTTTCGTGGCATAAATTGTAACATCCCAGGTATATAAATAATATTACATTCTGAGGTTTATCAATATTTTTGAATAAAATAATAATATTAATTTTAAGGGAACACTATTCTCGATGGCTTACCCAATACGCAACAACGAGTTCCTTTGAAATCTTACGTTGCACTCTAATAATAAAATAAATTTATTTTTAATGGTAGTTAACACCTAGCCATTGTAATGATGGGAATGAACAAAACTAACTACAAAATGATTATATATTTTTGTCAAATATTTTTACTTTTATCCAATAAATGTTAGAGGCATAAAATTCAAATGAATCCAATTTTAAGCATAAATCTTATAATATTCTTTAAAAAGTCGATTAACCGCCTTTTGATGGCGAACCTCTTTTAAATCCCCTTTTTTACAATATAATGTTTTATATTCGACAAAATAAAATTCTTCTTTAGAATCGGGACATCAAAATTTACTTTGTGTAATTTTTTGGTATTTTTCTGATAAAGTCCATTTTTTAATGAATAGTGAAAATGTTGTATTTTAATTCAAAACCACTTTTTAGTATAAGTTATGTATATGATTAGATAATCGTTTGAATTGTTTTTATAGTGAAATTATAATATATTTTTACCATTTAATTCAGTAGTGGTAATTGTAATTAATTTCACTTTGAAATTTAACTTAAACTAGTGTCAATCTTTTAATAGATATTGTTTCTTAAAAACACGCTATTTGTTTTGAGAGTGGGAATTAATTATTAAATTAATTAATGAAACTTATAAGTTTTGAATTTTTTAAAATAGATATAATTTTTGAATTCAGAATATCAAATATAGCTTAGGGTGATTTATTGGTATTTTTTTGAAAAACTTCAATTTTTGATGAATATTGAAACCACTAAGTGGTAGTTAAAGAAACTAATTTATCGTTTAAATGAAACTTTGCCACATCTGTGAATTTAATTTTCAAAAATCTGACATACATGATTTTCATTAATAAGTATAATTTAGTTCAATGGGATAAAAATTAATTTTTTGGTGAATAGTAACTTTCATGTTTTTAATCGCGATCAGAGGTAATTACTGTAATTTAAGATAAAAATAATGTTTTAATAATATGAAATGAAATTGAAACTTGTCCTACCCTTATTGGATGTGTCATGGCCGACCAAGACAATCCATGGGTCAACTTGGGGACCCCATGGATCCACTTTGGAAGGGAAATGACATTAATATCTTTTTATTTAATGTTAAAATAAAAATGTCACAAACATTACTTGTTTTACTAAAACAATTTTTACATGGGGTTATACAAGTTAGAGTTTGGACTATAAATAGTAATTTTAAAGATAAAATTATTTCCTATATCATAGTATTTTTTTATAATTTTTAGACATTAAATAAATTAAATTATTTATGAAATCATGATGATGCAGCGATTAACTCATTATTTAATGATTTAAATAAAATGAAATGATAATGTAAAATATAAGAACTAAAATTGTCCAAAACCCATTTTATTGGTATATTTTGAACCCTTATCACCTTATCCTCTAAATATATTAATTTGAGACCTCTAATATTTGAAACACATTTCAAAATAATGTAACCATTTTTGGCATTCCAAGAGTGGCCCTCTTCTCCTCTTATAAAAGGCCCGCAACTCGACCTCCTTAACCACACATCTCAAGCCTTTGGCTCGGCCACCCCTGGCTATTTTGTCTCTTCACATCCCTCCCCTCTTCCTAGAAGCCTTACCTTTGGAATAATTCTCTTCAAGGAACCCTTTTGGTTCAAACGAAAAAGAGTTACCCAATTTTTAGGTAATGTCTTCACTTGTGTTCTTATGTTTTATTTTGCTTCTCCACCCCCCTAAAATATTTTTATTCTATTATTTTGTAACAAAAAAATTATATTCAATATAATAGGATTTTTTATGCGAATTATTATAGGTACAATTACCCACACCTTCGTCTAATGGTTAATGAACATACTGTTTCTGTGGATGGCGAATTACTGCCTCACGAAACGATGATTGTTCAATATTCTTTTAACACCTTTTAAGGTGGCCATTATGATGTCACTGTATTCTATATATGATTTATATTATGTTTATTATTTTTTAATTCTTTTGTATTTTTCTTTTATGACATACCTTTATGGTTTCCATTATAGGTAAACACTATAATTTCATTTTAGGAAGTGCAGACTACCACCCCCTCAAAGTGATTTGATTCGTTAATGCCATATGTGGGACATATAAAGAATGGAGTTAAAGTTATTATATATGATATTATACTGGAATTATTATGTACCCTTACATAATTATGATTTCACTCCATTAAATACGAAATAGAAATGAATGTAGCGTTCATACGTACGTACGGCTTACCATCTCCATGAACGGTGCATTTCATTTCTTACCTCTAAATGTTATATAATATTATAAATACATGTACATTCTGGATATATATTATATATATGATATCCAAATAATTAATATCATTCTGGATATAATGAACCTTTGACCACATAAACAACATGTAATTGTAATAAGTCAATTTTTGACTTAAGTACCAAATATCGACAAAACGAACTTTGTTAACTTAAATGATTACATATTGTTTATAACATGGAAATAAGTTGTATAAAATGAATAATAAACTTGATAATGGTTCTTAATCAAGTAGAAATTAACACTAGTTTATTATTCATGAGATTAAAAAGCAATCGAGTCACGTTGGACACGAGGTAAGGGATCCTACCCCTCTCTTTCTTTTTAAGTACACTCTTTTATGCCCTTCCTTTTAAGCTCATATTTATTATGATTAGAATGTTATTTTATATTACTATTACTGTAATTTTTATGTTCATATGATGAGATTCCCTATTTCCTGCCATTTAATCCATTTTTGGAAGTCTTGAGTGGCGCCGTTAGGCTGCCGGATTTTCATAAGAGATCCAATATCTCTCTTTTTAAGTACTCTCTTTTATGTCACTTCTTTTAATCTCCTCTTTGATATGTTGGGGGATGTTATATTATATTCCACTTGATTTAAAGTTTATTTTAATATGATGAGAGAACCTACTTGATCTCATCAATCCATTTTTGAAAGGTTTAAGTGGCGCCGTTAGGCTACCGAGTTTTCGTAAGGGATTTTTCATCTCACTTTTATTCCCATGATATTTATGCTACATATTTCAAAATTATCTTTGAGTGGTATATGTACTGCCCATTATTCTAATCATTGTGTAATATACTTTTTTATGGGTAGTTACATCTTCATTTAATAAACCATCTTCAATGGGGTGTATGTTTCAATGTTTCCCAAATAGGTAAGGGAACCTTTCACACTCCTCTTTTAAAAAACTTATTTTGTTATTTACATCGTTTTATTGGGATATGTTCGTCTATATCCTTAATGATTTAAATTTTATTTCCAAGTGATGAGATACCATTATCTCTCTCATCAACTAATTTTATAAACATTAAAAGTGACGCTGTTAGGATGTCGAATTTTTCCAAGGGAGCTTCTTAACCCAATTTTGATTTCATTGGGTCCAACTTATAGTTATTGAATATGACATCCTATGAATATGTGTGAATGTCCTCTGGTTATTTTACACTTAATATCAAATTATATTGGGTGTATTTATAATTGTCACACATAATTATGTCATTGATTAATCATTGCACTAATGACATGATCTTTGAATGGGATTACTTCTCAATTTATCTTCCCTGAGACTCTTCTTGATGATATGCACTTTTATTATTTTTAAAGTGTATATAAAGCCCCTTTTACATCCCATATCAATATTAGCTCTATACTCAAGTCATTTAAATGTTATGAAAATTTTCTAATTTCATGTTGCTTGTAATTTAAAGGTTCAAAATGGAAAAGGACTCTTTTATTAAAACATTGTTTTAAATGGTTTTAATGATTTATTATTCTAAAACATTTATCATCCATGTCCATGTTTTAAAAATCGTTTTAATGATTTATTTATATGTACATGAACGTTTTAAATCCCTTTCAAAAGTTTCAAAGTGGTATGAGACACTTTGATTCTAAAATCTCGTTAAAATGTCTTCTTTTAATATTTTTGAAGTATAAAGGGATTTTTCTCTCATAGAGTTTTAATGATTTCATTAGATATTTTTAATTATGATAATATCATGATGTTATCTCTTATGATTGAAATATGGAAATGTTACGTTTCCTTTATGCATGTTTTATGTGATATGATTATGTTATGGTTCTTGGGCATTTTTTATGAAGACGGGTGGTTCTGTGATAAACTAAGGGCGGGTGAGCCCATGACAGCTCTCCAATGCATTGGGTAACACGAAGGAGTTAAACTTTAAGGTTTCTCTGAAGAGATTTAGATAATATACTATGATGGGTATTCCAAATGTAACCAATAGGGTTACTCCCTACGTAAGAATGTTATGAATGCCTCAAGTTACCTTTATGTCTTATGATTTCTATGAGTTATTCAAAAATATTATTATTTCATGAGGTATGTTAATGTGCTTATGTTTTATGAGTAATGTATGATCTCATTGATTTTTATGTATACACGGCCTAATGATTTCTTTCCGTATTGTTATAACCCTTACTGAGCTTTTTATGCTCATCCCATGTTTTTTTTGAAATGTTTTTCATAGGACATAAAGTTGAATAGGGTCAAGGATGGGATCAAGGAAATGTCAGGTTGTCTAAATCAAGGAACGAGACATGAATCTTTTGTTCAAGAGTTTTTATTTTGTGAAAAAAATGGAAGCTGAGTAGATGTGTCTACTTTGTAATCATTGAGATGTAATAGTTATGTCCTAATTCTCTAAAACTCTAAACCTGAAATGATCCTCAATGTGAATTATTCATTTAATTCAATATTAAGTAATGTTTAAGGTCGAGGCCATATATTTGGTATCAAAGGTCGGTTTAGATAACTTTAGAGGTTAGGTTAGTCTATAAGCATAAGTGACATTACCATATTGGATAGGATTTCAGAAAGAGTCATAGTTTTTAGATAATGTGAATGAGTAAGTATATCTTAGTGTTTATATTCCTCATTATTACATGATGATTTTGTTGATATATGCACACTGATATTTCTATTTTTAGTAAATGGATGGATCTAGCGGGCACCAAAGTGACAATGGGTTTGATGGAAACTGTGGTGGTTCTCTGATTAAGAGACTAGATGAAATAGGGGGTTCAATGAGGAATCTCATGGTTGTTCTAAACCAACTATCAAGGAGTCATGATCAACCACTTGAACCTTGGTGAGTTCTCTAATGCATCTTGTACGAGATGAACAACTCGATGTTGAAGTTCAAGTAATAATTATAATGGTAACCATTAGAGTTTATATGATCCTTACTTTTGAGGTAATTATGGGTTATTATATGTTATGATGGAAAATGAAAGACATGAGATAAACTTGAGGTTAAAATATGATATGATTATTTTTGGAGATTTTATCTTATTTATGGGAATGTTTTAAGAATTATATAGTTTTGGAAAAAGGACAACACACAGACCATGTGACAACTCGTTGCGTTGAACAAAGCTATAGGAATCGAACCCACAACCAAAGTGCGACTGGTATTTATCGCCTACCACTAGACTACGTGAAGTCCTTGGTTAGTTTGACTAATTCTTTTTAGTTAGATGATTTTAGGAATCAATAGTAAGTTTATTTTGGGTTATCTATGGAAATGATTAACCTATCATGGAGGATATGTGATTAGGTTAGTTACTTTTCAATATGAGAATTTAAGTTGAACTGATGTTATTTGGAGATAAAAGATAATTTGTACCTTGGAAGACTATGTGATTAAATCCTTTAAATATTTGGGTTTCAATCTTAGTTTAGTTTACTTTGAAGAATTTTGTGGAAAATTGTTTATCGAATGGTCTTCATTTAAATTTGGGTTTTTTTGGACAAATTTTGGAGATTAAGAATAGATTTTATTTTTATAAAGGATTATACTTTTGTGGATTATATGATCTCATACTAACAATTTTGGTTTTGGTTTTTGTCTAAAGACATGGGAAATATATAGTTCTCTTTTTTGGATTCGGAGATTCTCAAGAAGTTGATTATAGTACTCATAATGTGAACAAGTCTTCCTAAATACTCATCTTTTGGAGAAAATATGAGTTTGATTAAGGGATCTAGTAAAAGTTGAAAGTCTTCATGAAAAGTATGTTTCATTAATATTTAATTAAGCTAAAAAAATTAATTCCTCAATTAAGAGTAACTTAAAACAAAAAAAATTTCTGTTAACTTTTCCTACTGGGGAATCGAATACCGTTTAACCCATCACAAGTTTGTGATTTTCTTATGGTTAACTTTCTCCTAGACATGTTTTCTATCACTCTCCCTCAGAACATGACCCTTTGATTTTTATTCCATATCCATATTTTCCTACATGGAATCCTAGTGTGGGTTAACTCGAGTGACCTCTTTACTTCTCTTTCTTTCTTTTAAAGTGACAGTTTTACTGACTGTTGTTCCGATGTAGGACTTTCAATGAAGTTTCCAAGCCCAATTTATTTAAATTGCGTGGATGCAATTCCCAAAAGGGGGGAAGGATGTAACATCCCAGGCAAATAAATAATATTAAATTATGAGGTTTATCAATATTTTTGAATAAAATATTTATATTACTTTAAAGGAAACTCTATGCTCGATGGCTTACCCAATACGCAACAATGAGTTCCTTTGAAATCTTACGTTGCACTCTAATAATAAAATAATTTTATTTTTAATCGTAGTTAACACCTAGTCGTTGTAATGACAAAAATGAACAGAACTAACTAAAAAATGATTATATATTTTTGTCAAATATTTTTACTTTTATCCAATAAATTTTAGAGGCATAAAATGCCAATGAATCCAATTTTAAGCATAAATTTTCTAATATTCTTTAAAGGTCGATTAACCGCCTTTTGATGGCGAACCTCTTTTAAATACACTTTTTGAGAATATTTTGTGTTATATTTGAAAAAATAAAATTCTTCTTTAGAATTGGAACATCAATATTTACTTTGTGTAAATATTTGGTATTTTTCTGATAAAGTTCATTTTTTTAATGAATAGTGAAAAATGTTGTATTTTAATTCAAAACCACTTTTTAATATAATTTATTTATATGTTTAGATTATCTATTTCATTGTTTTTAAAGTGAAATTAGAATATATTTTTATCATTTAATCCAATAGTGGTAACTGGAATTAATTTCACTTTGAAATTGGACTTAAACTAGTGTCAATCTTTTAATAGATATTGTTTCTTAAAAACTCGCTATTTGTTTTGACAGCAAGAATTAATTATTAAATAAATTAATGCAACTTAAATGTTTTGAATTTTTTAAAATAGGAATAATTTTTGAATTTGGAATATCAAATATAGCTTAGGGTGAATTTTTCATATTTTTCTGAAAAACATCAATTTTTGATGAATAGTGAAACCACTAAGTGGTAGTTAAAGAAACTGATTTTTCGTTTAAATGAAAATTTTCCACATCTGTGATTTGATTTTCAAAAATCCTACATAAATGGTTGTCATTAAGAAGTAAAATTTAGTTCAATGGGATTAAAATAATTTTTTTGTGAATAGTAACTGTTAAGTTTTTAATCGCGATTAGAGGTAATTAGTGTAATTTAAGATAAAAATAATGTTTTAATAATATGAAATGAACTTGAAACATGTCCTACCCTTATTGGATGTGTCATGGCCGACAAATAAAATCCATGGGTCAACTTAGGGACCCCATGGATCCACTTTGGTAGGGAAATGACATTAATATCTTTTTATTTAATGTTAAAATAAAAATTTCACAAATATGAGTTTTTTACTAAAACAGTTTTTACATGGGGTTATACGAGTCATGTTTTTGACTATAAATATTAATTGGAAATCTAAAATGATTTCCTACATAATATAATTTTTTATAATATTTAGACAATAAATAAATTATATTATTTATGACATCATGATGATGCAGTGATTACCTCATTATTTAACGATTTAAATAAAATGAAAAGATAATGTAAAATCTAAGAACTAAACTTGTCCAAAACCTATTGGATGGGTATTTTTCGAACCTTTATCACCTTATACTAGAAATATATCAATGTGGGACCTCTAAAATCCAAAACACATTTCAAAATAATGTATCCTTTTTTGACTTTCCAAGAGTGCCCCTCCTCTCCTCTTATAAAAGGTGGCCACCTCTACCTCCTTACCCACACCAATCAAGCCTTTGGCTTGGCCAAACCCTGGCCATTTTTTCTCTCCAGATCCCTATCCTAATAATATCATCCTTGCCTTGGGCAGAAATCTCTTCAAGGAACCTTTTTGGTTCAAACCAAGAAGAGTAACCCGATTTTAAGGTAATGTCTTCACTTGTGTTCTTATGTTTTATTTTTCTTCTCCACCCCCCTGAAAATATTTTTATTCCTTTCTTTTAAAAAACACCAGTATCATAAATATAATTTTATGTTTTTATGAGAAGGATTATAGATACACTTACAAACACCTTCGTCTAATGGTTAAAGAAGATACTGTTTCTGTGGATGGCGAATTATTGCCTCACGAAATGATGATTGTTCAATATTATTTTAACACCTTTTAAGGTGGACATTATGATGTCACTGTATTATATATTTGATTTATATTATGTTTATGTTTTCATAATGCTTCTGTATTTTTCTTTTATGGCATACCTTTATGGTTTCCATTATGGGTAAACACGATAATTTCATTTTAGGAAGTGCGGACTACCTCCCCCTCAAAGTGATTTGATTCATTAATGCCATATGTGGGATGTATAAAGGATGGAGTTAATGTTATTATATATGATATTATATTGGAATTATTATATACCCTTATATCATTATGATTTCACTCCATTAAATACGCAATAGAAATGAAAGTAGCGTTCATGCGTACGTACGGCTTACCGTCTCCATGAACGGTGCATTTCATTTCTTACCTCTAAATGTTATATACTATTATAAATACATGTATATGCTGGATATATATGATATATATGATATCCAAATAATGAATATCATTCTGGGTATAATGAACCTTTTACCTCATAAACAACATGTAATTGTAAGAAGTCAAATTTTGACTTAAGTACCATATTTTGACAAAATGAACTTTGTTAACTTAAATGATTACATATTGTTTATAACATGGAAATAAGTTGTATAAAAGGAATAATAAACTTGATAAAGGTTATTAAGCAAGTATAATTTAACAATAGTTTATTATTCAGTAGATTAAAGATCAATCAAGTCACGTCGGACACAAGGTAAGGGATCCTACCCCTCTCTTTCTTTTTAAGTACACTCTTTTATGTCGTTCCTTTTAAGCTCATATTTCTTATGATTGGGATTTTATTTTATATTACTCTTACTATAATTTTTATTTTCAGATGATGAGATACCCTATTTTCTCTCAACAAATCCATTTTTGGAATTCTTGAGTGGCGTCGTTAGGCTGCCGAATTTTCGTAAGAGATCCAATCTCTCTCTTTTAAAGTACTCCCCTTTATGTCACTTCTTTTAATCTCTAATTTGATATGTTGGGGGTGTTTATTTATATTTTACATGCAGTACATTTTATGTTAAAACGATTAGAGGACCTATTTGATCTCATCAATCCATTTTTGGAAGTTTTAAGTGGCGTCGTTAGGCTGCCGAGTTTTCGTAAGGGATTTTTCATATCACTTTTATTCTCGTGAGATTTATGATACATTTGCCACAATTTTCATTTAGTGGTATATGTACTGCCCATTATTATATTCTTTGTATAATATAATTTTTCTTATGGGTAGTTACATCTTCATTGTATGAACCCTCTTCAATGGGGTGTATGTTTCGAAAGTTTCCCAAATCGGTAAGGGAACCTCTCACACTCCTATTTTAAAAAAAAACTTATTTTGTTATTTAAATATTTTTATAGGGATATGTTATTCTATATCCTTATTGATTTAAATTTTATTTCCAAATGATGAGATACCATTTTCTCCCTCATCAACTAATTTTATGAACTTTAAAAGTGACGTCGTTAGGCTGTCAAATTTTACCAAGGGAAATTCTTATCCCAATTTCGATTTCTTTGGGTTCAACTTATAGTTATTGAATATGTCATCCTATGAATATGTGTGAATGTCCTATGGTTGTTTTACACTTAATATCCACTTATAGTGTGTCTATTTATACTTGTCACACATAATTATGTCATTGATTTATCCTTGCACTAATGACAAGATCTTTGAATTGGATTACGTCTCAATTTATCTTCCCTAAGACTCGTCTTGATAATATGAACTTTTATTCTATTTAAAGTGTATATACAGCCCCTTTGACATCCCATATCTATATTATGTCTATACTCAAGTCATTTAAATGTTTTGAAAATGGTCTAATTTCATGTTGCTTATAATTTAAAGGTTCAAAATGGAAAAGGACTCTTTTATTAAAACATTGTTTTAAATGGTTTTAAAGATTTATTCTATTAAAACATTTATCATCTATGTCCATGATTTAAAAATGGTTTTAAGGATTTATTTATATGGACATGAATGTTTTAAATCGCTTTAAAAAGTTTTGAAGTGGTATGGGACACTTTGATTCTAAAATCTCGTTTAAATGTCTTATTTTAATATTTTTGAAGTATAAAGGGATTTTTTTCTCATATAATTTTAAGGATTTCATTAGATGTTTTTATTTATGATAATATCATGATGTTATCTCTTGTGATTGAAATATGGAAATGTTATCTTTCTTTTATGCTTCTTTTATGTGATATGATTATGTTATGGTTCTTGGGCATTGTTTATGAAGACGGGTGGTTTTGTGATAAACTAAGGGCGGGTGAGCCCGTGACATCTCTCCAATGCATTGGGTAACGCAAAGGAGTTAAACGTTAAGGTTTCTCCAAATAGATTTAGGGAATATACTGTGATGGGTATTCCAAACGTAACCAAGATGGTTACTCCCTACGTAAGAATGTTATGAATGCCTTAAGTTACCTTTATGTCTTATGATTTCTATGATTTATTCATAAATCTTATTATTTCATGAGGTATGTTAACGTGCTTATGTTTTATGAGTAATGTATGATCTCATTGATTCTTATTTATAAATGGACTAATGATTTATTTCCATATTGTTATAACCCTTACTGAGCTTTTTATGCTCATCCCATGTTTTTTTAAAATGTTTTTCATAGGACATAAATTTGAATAGGGCCAATGATGGAATCAAGGAAATGTCAGGTTGTCTAAAACAAGGAACTAGACATGACTCTTTTGTTCAAGAGTTTTTATTTTGTGAAAAAAATGGAAGCTGAGTAGATGTGTCTACTTTGTAATCTTTGAGATGTAATAGTTATGTCCTAATTCTCTAAAACTCTAAACCTGAAAAGATCCTCAATGTGAATTATTCATTTAATTCAATATTAAGTAATGTTTAAGGTCGGGGCCTTATAAAAATTGTCTGGTTTACTGATACCCCTTGTTTCTCACACCGAGCATTAATCACGTGATCTTAGAGTGTTAAAGGAACCACTACACATCTCTTTGGGCCATTAATCATATGTAAGCCTCACAATTATTAATCGAACTACGCAGACTTTGATCTCTACCTTAAAATTAGAGTACGTAGGAAGCCATTATAAGGTTCAATCCCATCACCCATTAGTTCTCATCCATCCCATATGATGTTAACTATATATTTTAATTCCCAAAGTACATGGGTTCTGATTCCTTTTCAAAGCAAGGATACATAGGTAGCCCATCTGTGGGTATGATCCCAACGATGAAATACTCTATGTCCTTCTGAACAACAATAAACATCAAGTGCCCCGCTGAGTGGCTTTAAAACCAGTATGGTTTTTATCATGACCAAGAGATATTTATATAATGTGTTGAAGGATACCATTGACTAAGCATCTATAACAAATATATATAATTCACTATCGATGAAGAACCTCAAATACATATAAAAGATTCTCTAAATCTCATACATGTTATGCATTGATTTTCAGATCTTAATGAAAGATCATTTTCAAACATGGTAGTGTAATAATGATTCATGAACATAACTTAAATCAATAACTAGAGTCCAGGAGTAGACAATAATTCCCCTAAAAATGGTGTGATGAGTCTGACCTCCCATCCTATTGACCAATGAAAATTCTTAAGCCTCATCAGTCCACAACTAATGAGCACCTACCATTGGAAAGTAGATCCAAATGGATATAGAATTATTGGATATTTTTGGTTCTATGAATAAACCTATTATAAACCAATCAGAATGTTTGAACCTTAAACAAAAAAGGTCATACCCATTTCTAGTGGAAAAAATATGTGTTAATGGGGATAACTAAAATAGTAAATGTGTTAAAGTTAAAGAATCATAGGAACATAGATTAATGGTAGTGTAGGGTGTTAAACTAAGGCTACCCCCACAGGTTTGTTGGACTAACACTCTAGGCCCACTAATGTATTCCATGGGATAGGGTGTCAGACAGATGCTCTATTCCTCTAATGAATGCATGTGGTATTCACTTTGACTGAGGCTCCCAGTTGAGGTAATGTACATGGACTGATGATCTAAGGTAAATTAACTAAATTACTACATGAAATGGTTTACCTTATAAGTTTGGGAACATGACATTTATGTGTTGTTTGGTTGGCCATCATAGGTTGAAGTGGATTTGATTAATATGGTCAAGATTTGGAACAAATGGTATATGTGGTAGATTTAAATATTCATTAATTAATGGAACATATTTATCTACTGGTTTCCCTTTAAGTTATTTTACTTATTCATACACCTTTTTTAGAATGGATGTTTTGTAGAAACTATTGGTGTTGGCCTACTGAGTTGTAATAACACACTTATCATGCCACCATTGGGTACCCAAGCATACATCATGGTCGTGGGTTAAGATAAAGGAAAATTCCCTATGCTATATTGTTGATTTGGGTGTAGGATTTTCATGGATGAGAGATCAATCCATGAAGACTGGACCCATTTTTTGGATTCTTTAGTTTTCATTATTTTTTGATTCCTGCGAACTCATATCTGTACGACATGACATAACATATTTATTATTTGGTTGTGGGATTATACTTAATTTTGGTAAATGAAATGATGATTCATGTTTATATTTTACTTATTTACTTTATTTCTATTTTTTATCAGATATGGATTACTCAACTAAAGATGTTATAGTCTTCCCGTGTATTCAATTACACCATCACTACTAGTTAGTATCCTCTAGTTTATGGGGTGGCGCACTTGAGGCCATGTGGTGACTTGACTTAGGGCACCATTTTAGTGGATCCCAGGCCAGGGATGTTACATGGGATATCAATATCATGACACATACTTCTATTATATATGAAACCTTAGGTTTATCCAAGGTTATTCATAGTAATATTCTATTTAAATCATTTATAATGGTTCATATATAGTTTTTGAATTCCCAAAGCATATCTACCAGGAGTTTCAAACCAGGTGTGCCACAAGGTCCATTGTCATGCACTCGTTCCCGATCATGTATTACTCAATATGGTATTTTTGGGGTTGTTAACCCTATGCGCATTTGTGTCAGAGCCACATCCACTTGTATTATCCAAATAAAGATCTATTTCTAGAAAACCACTTAGTCTATCCTTGTCCAAAATTCCAAGACATTTTCTTATACTTTCAAACATCCTTAGACTTATCCTTAGATATATCGCTAGAAATATTTTTAGAAATTCCCCTGGGGACCTCAGTAAATCTTTCTCATCCTCATTTCCAATGTTTGACTAAATCCTTCCTTTAATACCAACAATAGTAACCTAGGATTAACATACATGGTTTTAGATAATTTTAGATGAATATTCATCACATTAGAAAACTACATGCCTAATGACTATAATATTTTAGTGTCATTTTAATCCTAGAATACATTCTTCTAATTTAGTGAATGATATTCAATAAATCTCATAAAGATCATCCCCTTTATTAATCTTACTTAAAACCATTATTTATAACATGGGGAAAGGAAAAATAATAAAGGGTGAACTCAGAAGCTTATTAAGGGTAAAAATAAAAGTGATACATAATCATAACATAGAAAAATGGGTATGAAAACATGATAATAACATTTTAATATCATATCCTTCATATCAAAGATCATAATCATGAGTCATTGAATAAATATTTGTAGTTAATAAGAAATAAATGATAAGGAAAAAAGAGGGCATGAGTCATGGGAAAACAAAATTTTCATAATACAATGACTTGTGGAATATACATAACCATGTAAAATAAATCCCAATATATTGAGGTTCAGTGCCAAAACTTATAAGGAACTTCATGGGGAATATTCCTACTGGTTGGGACACACCACCATCCCTAGTCACAACCCTCTTATTATAGTCGATCAAGTTGTACTATCATCCCATAGTGGGTCAAGCTAGTCAAATTTTTTCTCATCATAGTATTCGAGGTTCGCACTCATGGCCATCTTAGTAGTTTAGGTTCACTCCCAAGACCTTATTAGTAGCCATGGTTTAATGCCAATACCATACTAGTATTCAAGTATCACTCCCAATACTATATTAGTGACAAGAGTTACTTGATGAATATTGATCACTCCCCATTTGATTTATGTATATCTCATGGGATATAAATCATTACTAAATTCATTGGAGGGAAATATAGGTAACACTTTTTACATCAAAAAATCATCAATATGTGTTCTAGAATATCATAAAAATCATCATATCTATAATGAAGGGAAAACTATCCTATCTAGAGAAGAAATGACAACCCATAGTAGAATTGACGATTTACAAATTTTGAAGGAAGTATTTGTAAAAAATAAACTGAATGTGAAATGGTTAATAGATGGAGACAGGAACTCCAAGTTCATAAATAGATTGAACAAGGAAAAGATGGCACATGCAGGGAAAACAGTGACCAACATTGGTGGGCATTTGTACACTGAAGAAAGTGAGATAACTCTGGTTGTTGTTGAACACATTAAGGGTATGAACTCTAAGAATTTCCAGTCCAGTATTCACTGCATGGTTGAGAACATGATCCCCTGTATTGATGACCAATAGAACCAGATTCTACTCTCCCCACCATGAAAAGAGGAGATCAGATCTTCTCTTCTATCTCGAAATCTTGAGAGTGCCCCAGGTCCTGATGGATTCACTAAAAAAAATTCATGTTCTACTGGGAAATTATGCATGATGATATTGAGCAGGCCATTTAGTATTTCTTCTCCCACTCATATATTCCAAATGGAATGAACTCCAGCTTCATTTCTATCATCCCAAAGAAATAGAATTCTCTTGACATCAAGGACTTCAGGCCAGTCACTCTTGGGAAAACACTACCCAAACTCATCAGTAAAATTCTGGTGAGCAGGATGAGTGGGTTGGTTGGTGACATGATTACAACTAATCAGTTTGGATTTTTCCCAGGGAGGAGCATCTAGAAGTGCCTAATAATGGCTTCTGGGAGTGTCAACCTGATGAGGAAAAAGAAAAAGGTAGGGAATTTTTCTCTCAAAATTGATATTTCTAAGGCCTTAGATACTATTAAATGGAGTGTCCTTCTGGATTTCCATGGAATGGATGGCTTATCGGATAGGTTTTTACATATGATTCGTATCATACATAGCTTTTCAAGGCTATCAATTCTTGTTAATGGTGCTCTGAGAGGTGTTTTCCCTTGCACCATGGGTGTACGACAAGGTGACCCCCTCTCTAGCATTCTGTTTTCCATCGCGGAGGATTACCTTAGTCAAGGAATTAATTATCTCCCTCAAATAGGTCTCTACATGTAGATTAGGGCTGGTGTGTGTGTCCATGCACCATCACACCTATTGTTTGCAGATGACATATTATTATTTGGCCAAGAATCAAAAAGAACTATATCCCCTATTAAAGGCATTTTCAATCACTATGAAAAGGTGGTTGCCCAAGACATTAGTTGGGATAAGTCTTTCATTTGTTTTTGTGAATAGAATCTCAGTTGGGAAAAGGAACAGAATTGTCAGGTATCATGGGGTGAGGTGGGGATCCGTGCCTTTCTAGTACCTTGGGGTCCTGCAGTTCTGGGGAAAATTGAAAAGGCAGTACTTAGAGTGGATTTATACTGGTATTGTTTATCATATGTCTAGATATAAAGGGAAGGCTATGTCCCTATCTAATAGGGTATGAATTGTTTACTCAGTGATCACATCGTTGTTTGTCTATTATTTTATCCTTCTATCGATGGTTGAGAGGGATTATTATAGAACATCATAGCATAGTTCAAAATTTCATATGGACAAGGTCACCACATGAGAGAAAGTTGATTACAGTGGAAAGGAAGGAGTTCATCAAGCCTGTGGATATGGGGGGTCTTGGAATTAAGGGCCTTCATACCTTCAATAATGGATTGATTGGGAAATTAACCTTGAACCTAATTTCTCATGATGATGATGATGACCTTCTGTAGAACAGAATCACAAAAAGGATTCTCAATGGTTACAACTATTATATTTCTTCATTGGTTTGGGCTTATATGAAGAGTTCTTATATGATTATTATGAAAGATACCAAATGGTTAGTGTGCAGAGACTCCATGAAGAATTGTTGGAACATAATGCGGACCACACAACCCCTTTGTGATCTCAATGTTACACATGACGTCTCCCATTTGTCTATCTTGGGTTTTCTCCTCCAGTTTCACTCTACTGCTGTTAGTATTTCTGTACAGGTGGAAGATGAAATCAATCAGTATGCTTTCATGGTTCAGGACACCTTGATCTGGACACAGAACAGAGATGGGTAGTTTAATAGTAGGGACTTCTACAAGAATTTTGGTGGGGGCCATACTCCCCCACCTTCTTGGCTCATGTAATTTAGAGCCTGCTTCCTTCGACCTTCAATATTTTTTCTCAATTGGAGAATCTGGAAAAATCGCCTCCCCACAGTGGATCACTCGAAGAGGGCTGGTTTTCAGCTAGCCTCTAGGTGGTCCCTTTGCAAGTATAAAGAGGACTTGATGCAACATATTTTTACAGAATGAAGTCAGGGCAAGCATCTATTGGACTATATTGGATCCTTGTTTGGGATGGTGTTTGACACCTCCAAGACAATTCTGGATCTACTGCCCAACCTACCACATCAATGCTGCAGCGCCCAGGTTTATAACCTCCCACTGGCTTCTATTTCTACTGTTATTGCAGACATATCGGAGGCCCAAAATGCATCACTTTTCACTGGCACACACTTAATGGTTCAGTAGGGCATGGTGGCTATACACAATGAGTTTTATGTTTCATTGACTGTACAAGATGGTTCCATGTTTACTATTTCTTCCGATATGAAAATTTTGAAAACTCTTGGTTTTGTAGGTCGATCACGTAGGCCCCATATACTGAAATTTATTCGGTGGATACCACCCATTGTTCCCTATCTCAAGGTCAATGTTGATGGGGCTGCGATGGGCACACCAAGTCTATAGGGTGGTGGTGGCGCGTTCTGTACTCATCATGGATTTGTGAAGGGATGCTTCTACAATGCCATTGGAATTGGAACTACCTTTGAAGTTGAATTATGGGTAAGGATTTATTCTATTAGGTACACTATCCAATTTAACTGGAATTATATATGGATTGAATCTGATTCTCCTACTGCGGCTTATGCTTTTAGAACCAAGATGCGCTGGTTTCCTTAGTGTATGCTACCTCAATGGGTGGATTGCCTCAGCAAGATCGCCCACATGCATGTGGATGTTTCACATGTCCATCATGAGGCTAATTAGGTGGGGGGCACATTGGAAAGGAGGGAACTCAATGATAATGGAGGGATGTGGTCTTTCACGACTCCGGATTATTGTACACCAATGGTGGAGGCAGATATATGTGGTGTGATGCTCACTCATTTCTGTAATATCCCCTTGTATGCTGGAATTGTTTCCCTTGTTTTTATTCTAATCTTTTTAGGGTCATCTTCCACCTATTATTGATCTTTTTAGTATCACATATATAATTTTTTTTAGGTATTCAATTTTTTATTCTTGTTATTTTATTTTTACCATGGTTTTCCTAGGATTTTTTTGGAAAAGAAATGGAGTTTTTAACATTGGGAGTAGGTGGTTCATGGTTTTCATATGGGTAGGGGAAACTATGCACCATCCCAGAGAAAAATGTTAACCTTGGATAGTTGCACTGTCCAAGTCATACGGATTGGCCCACAGGTGTGCACCCTCCCCTAGGAAATCATGTGTCCTCATTCCTATTGGATATTGAGGGACACACAATTTATTCATGGTTTGTAAAACTATGAGAAATAATCTTTTGACCTATCTTGGTCATTAAACTTGTGAAATTTATTCTTTTCCCTCCTTAAATTTATACATAAATCACCCCTAATCCTAGAAATAAGGGATTTTGGCCCTTAGTTCTTCCCCCAAACCTTCTAGGACCCCTTGAACCCCAATATTTTTGTGCTTTTGGCCTTGTATCATTATTTCATCATCAATTAAGTCTCATTTATTTTGATTTCTTCCTTCATGTAGGGTTTCTCTACCTCCCTATTCGTGTTATTCTTTTAGAGTAGGTTATTTGACCTAATAATGGTTTAATCTTGAATTTTTGTGTGAAATGTTGCATTTTTTATCGATCATTCCTTTATATGTTCCTCTTGTTGCTTTATTGTGTTTTTTCACTGGTTTCCAGAAGTTTACAAGCTTGAGGTACATTGTTCTAGGATTTTACATTATTAGATGATGTTGGTATGCTTTCTTGGTTTCATAAATGTGTCTTAATGATTATGGGTGTGGTGTTAAATGTGTTTTAAAAGTGATTTGAAGTGCATATGTTTTTTAATATGGGTTTTAAAATAACATGATTTTGTTTCATGTGAACCTCTTTATTGTGATTTATAAATTTGTTTAATGGATTGTGTAAAAGATGAGAAATAACATTTAAAAATTTTTTCAGGTACATATGTGATGAATGTTGTTTTTCTAAAGGTAATGGGTTTTTTTTCAAGTGAGATTCTTGGTTATTATTATTAAATATGTTCTCTAAAATGTGAAAGTGATATAAATCCCATTTTAAAATGTATTTGGTGAATTTGTGAATTTTAATGTGGTTTTGGTTTTTGAAAATGGTGGTTTCCATGTGATATTTGATTTTTGGATGATTGTTTTGTGAAAGAAGTGGATTTTCATGTGTGTTCATGATTCTTGGAATTTGTATGTAAAATTGATGATTTATGTGACATATTAAATGGAAATTGAGCACAAAGGGAATCCCAGGTATAATGGTGAGAGAACTAGGACTAGTATGCTGGTTTATTTGGTGGGGATGAGGCATGGTTTCATTAATCACTATTTAATCTACAAAAATACCTAAACATGTGATATAATCAAAGAACAGTAGACCATGGGGTGTATTCCCTACTAGAGGACCATGCATGAGGACATTATGGGATTTGGTTTATGATAGGGAACCACTAGACCTAGTAATGTGTTCCCCACCAATGTATCATATGTGGGGATGTTGTGGGTTTTGGTTGGTGGATGTTATCACCAAGGTAAAAGGTTACTAGGATCTCACTGGTGCTAGTTAACTATAAGGACTTCCCAAGTTTCTCTCTTGTGACATGGTTTTTTATCATGGGGTGCTCACTATCGGTAGACAGTGGCCCTTGTCTACATTATAATTTCCGAATAAGTTTCTTTTGAGAAAGATTTTCGTTAAATGTGTTTTCCTAAAAATGTTTTCTTAGAAATGTTTCAAATGATTCTTCTAAAAATGAACGTGTTGATTTTTTTATAATGTTATGACATTAAATCATTTTTGGGTGGAATAATATTGGGATTTTTATCACACCCTACATACACCCTTTGGTGTGTATAAGATTTGTTATATACGAAACAGGTAAAGGAAAGATGTTCCTTGGTGACAGTGGATCTGATTACTAGTGTTCCACTTCTTGAAGGTGTTTGTGGTTGTGGATTGGGGGTGATGGCCCTCTCGTTTCATAGAGATCTTCGAGTTGTAGTTTATTTATTTCCCTTTCCATTATGGTATTTTTTATTGGTTAAAGTAGTAAAATGTTGAATCTTGAAATTTTTATATCTCTTTTCGTTATCAATATGCGATGATGCCTTATTCTTGTTTGTTGTTTATTATTAAATACATGGGTGAAATCATTCCCAAATATTTATTGTCAATATCCAAGCACTATTTTTCAGTTTTTGGAGATTGGGGACGACCATGGCCATTTCTCATGTTGGGTAGGGTTTTAGGTTTTGGTAGCCCTCTGGCTTGGTTCATTAAAAATGGTATCAAAGATGGTTTCTATCTTTTTGGGACAAGTTACTCGGGAAGAATCTAGATAGACTGATGTTAGAATTGTTAGGGAATGAGGTTTTGGTTATGAGTGGGGTGTATAGCCAACATGCCTCATGATAGATCTTGAGTCACCATGGGATGTTGGGAATTTGGTTTGACTTATCCATTAGGTAAGATATATAGGCTGCTGAGTGTGAATGGACATGAGGTGGGGATGAAGTGGTTTTTCTTATTATTATGATAGATATGATTTTTTTATTGACGTTTTTAGGATTTTTTTTATGATGAAAATTCATAGAATGGTGTATTGATGGATGTTCCTTATGATTGTTTCTTGTTGTAAACAAATTCCTCCCAAGAGACCTCTTATGTAACTATAGTAAGAGGATGAAGAGATTTATCCCTCCCTAATTGATTAGAGACTAGTGGAATTTGTGGTTCATGTTTTCCATGATTTGTTTCATGTAGAGTTCTATGGTTTGGATCTTGTTGGGGAAGCCAAACTAGGTCCTGGAAAGGACAAAGCTCAAGAGTTCTTCCAAAAACAAGCCTCCTTCCTCCTGGGGTATCACAGATCCCTAGGAAACTAAGGAGTGGATTGAGAATATATAGAGGATGTTTGAGTTTCTTTAATATTCATGAGGAATTTAGGGTGATGTTTGATTTATTTATGATGTATGTTTCCAGTCGTAAGTGGTTGGAATTAGTGGTGCAAGCTAGTAAGCACAAAAATATGGGGTGAAAGGATTTCAAGGTCATATTAAATGAATAGTATTTCCCTGAGGCCTTAGCCATCTCTAAGATATGGGAGGTTTTTGATCTTCTCTGGGGAGACTTTACTGAGATGGAGTATTCTATCCACTTTGAAGATTTGGTTCAATTTGAACCCAAAGTAGTTTTCAATAAATAACTGAGGGATAACAATTTTAAGATTGGGTTGCGACCTGATATATGATCCGTGTAATTCTTATTTAAGATGAATACTTATGTCTGGGTGATTAATCATGATTTTTTAGTATAAAATGATCATAGAATAATTTCTAGTTTCTCTGGATCATAGTTAGTAGTGGGTAAGGGTATAGGAAAATTATCTGATAAGAATGGGATGTGTGAGGAGAAAGAGAAAAGGATAGTTGGTAGTTTAGACAATCCTTCCAAGTTTCCTTTTTCTGTATCTCCTGATATTGTGTCTATTGTATTCCATTAGTGTGGGGAGAATGGGCACATGCGATTTGCATGTCCATCTCCACCAAGACCATTCCATAGATGCGAAACTATAGGAAACATGAAATGATTTTTCAATTTCACACAGTTATATCATGGTGGTGCAGGATCTATTGATTTCAATGGGATTTTAGCTCAGTCAAAATAATCTAGGAAAGAATGTTCATGGTTTGGTGGTCATTATATAAATGTTGGACCTACTTTTGGGAAGAGTCAGTTTAGGGAAGAGCCCCAGGTGATTGGTCATTCTGAAGGTCTGCTAGAGATGAGAAATTGTCATGTTGTGTATCAAGTGACAATGGAATCAAATATAGGGATTCCAATAGTTAGATGTACCATTATTATTTATTCATCGTTATCTATTGTTCTATTTCATATTGGTGAATTTTTTCTTTAATTTCTTATCATCTCATAGATGCATTAAATTTCTCAACTAATCTTATTCCATATGTGATGTAGGTAATGATGCTGTTTTATAGGAAGTGATGGTAGGGATTCATGTGTCCATCTTATGCACTCACCATGTCAAGGTTCGAGCTATAACGGGATTTCTTAGTCTTGGAGATGAAACTCTTTGAAATTATTCTAGATATGGATTGGATGGTTCTATTTAAGGTTCACATCAATTTTAATCATTAATGAGTAATTTTTTTTCACCTAATGGGAATACCCATTTTTTCATGATGAATGGGATCCTCGATTAGTACATTCTTGACCACTACTTTCGGGGTTGAGAAATATTTTTTAAGATTTTTTCACTCATGTTGGAGGTCGATAGTGGTGGTGGTCTGGAGAATGGATTGACTCCTATAGAGGATGATATTCTAGAGGTATTCCAAGATGATTTAGCAGATTTTAATATTGAGAGGGATATGGATTTTACCATTTATTTGGTGTTGGGAATGTAGAAAATATCTATCCCCTCATACCGTATGACCTCCATTGAGCTAAGGAAATTTAAT
The DNA here is from genome assembly GCA_963277665.1 of Viscum album. Classification (NCBI taxonomy): domain Eukaryota; kingdom Viridiplantae; phylum Streptophyta; class Magnoliopsida; order Santalales; family Viscaceae; genus Viscum; species Viscum album. Next base: position 2,012,377,031 of record OY728130.1, on the reverse strand, counting down.
GTATAGTTGGAAGATTTTTTATATAAATGATTCATTCACCGAAGAATATCACAGTTGTTTACCCCGGTTTTGTTTATGCAAAAAGATAATGGATCTCCCTAGTTGATCATTGATTACTGGAAGTTAAATAAGTTTATGATCAATAACAAATACCCTTTTCCCCATATTGATGACATTTTCTATCAACTTAAGGGGGAAAGGTGGTTATTCAAGACTTGTTTTTGAACATTTTATCACAATGTCAGAGTTAGAGAAGTGGCTGTTCTAAAAATATCCAATTAAATCATGTACATCCATTTTGAATATTTAGTCATTCCATTCAGGTTGAAGAATGATTCAGTGGATCTATGGAAGTTATGAATTGGGTGTTCTATCATTATCACAACTCATTTGTAAATGTATTTGTGGATGACATTCTAGTCTATTCTGGGACTAAGAAGGAACATGAGCGGCACATGAGGATTGTGTTTGGAACTCTTTATAACCATCATCTTTATACGATGTTCTCTAAGTGCACATTTTAGATGAATGAGGTAGATTTTCTGGGACATGTGATCTGAAAATGATGTGTTTTAGTGGACCCTGATAAAATAAGTATCGTGATGTCATGGGAGTATACAAAGTAGGTTTTTTGGATCATAATTTTCTATGTCTAGAATGGTATTACAGGAAGTTCGTTATATATTTATATCGACTTGATTCACCCATGATGGTTCTCACCTAAAAGGGGTTAAGTTTGAATGGATTTTTGAGTGTCAATAATCCTTTAAGAAGCTTAAGTGGTGATTGACCACATCCCCTAATTTGATTTTTCTCTAATATGCAAAGGGATATGTGGTGTATTATTATCCTTTAGGTATAGTTTTTTGGTATGTGTTGATATAGATTTAGCATGTGAGGGTGTATAGTTTTTTTTAACTATGAATACATGAGAAGTACTACCCAACCCATGACTAGGAGTTAGAATCATTAATGCATGACATAGATATGTGGCGTCATTATCTTTTAGGGAAGAATATTTTAGTTTATTCTGGTCATAATATATTTCCCTAAATTTTCTCCCAAAAAGAAATGAAATTTAAGAAGACTATTTGGTTTGAGTACCTTTATTGGTTTGATTTTGATATCATCTTCACTCTTGAAAAAGTAATGTATTATAATATTTTTTGAGTAGGAATGTTATAGTGAAATAATTGATGGTTTTAAGTGATGAGTAGACATTGCTAGGGATTTTTTCTAAGATTCACCTAGAAGCCAATGAGAATAGTATAGGTGTGTTATTTGATTACTTCTCATTAACACCATCCCTTATAGAGTTGATTCTTTTATAGAATCCATGTGATGAGTTGTGATAGCATTATATACAATCCTTAATTGGAGGGGGGTTCCCTATGAATGGTCATTTTATCTTGAGGTGGTTTGTCTTTCAAGGGTCACTTTGTGGTGACATTGTCATTGTGTAAGGTGGTGATGTAAGATAGCCACCAGGTACAGTGGACTATTCATCCTGGTACCACCAATATATGTTATGATGTGTGTCGTTAGTCATGGTAGCTAGGTATGAGGTGGTACATAGCTAACATCATATCTAAATGTTATATGTGTCATTAGGTTAAAAAAGAGCATTGAGATCCCCCTAATTTCTTCAGACATTACCTATTCCAAGTAGGATGTGGGAGGAGTACGCCATGGATTTCATTTTTTTACCTCATACAACCTGGGGGTGGAACACTATTTGGGGAGTGATTGACCATATGAAAAAATCATCTCATTTTATTCCAGTAAAAGATTCAGAAAAAGTGAATGAGTTGGGTCAGTTTTATGTTCATAAAATAGTAAGACTTCATGGTTTGTTGTCATCTATAGTTTCATACAAGGACCCTTATTTTACCATTTATTTTTTGGGAAATTCATCAAAAGGTGATGGGGTCATAATTCAAATTAAGTACAACATACCACCCTAAAAAAAAAAGGTCAGACAGAATATGCGAATTATATTTTTAAAGACATGATCTAGAAATGTGGGTTTGATTTTATATTCTCATGGGATTTCTATTGGGGGTTGGTCGAGATTTCATATAACTACAATTACAAGTCCCCAATTCAAATAGATCCCTTTGAGGCTCTTTATGGTCGGTCATGTTTGACTACTTTATGTTGGGCTGAGGTAGGTGAGACATCATTGTTGGGACCAATTCTTGTGTAGGAAACATCTAATAAAGTTAGGTTAATCAGGCAGAGGTTGTTGACAGTATAGAGTCTCCATAAGTCTTATTCTAATTAGAGGCATAGAGATTTTGGGGTTTTTTGGGTAACCGGGTATTTCTAAGTGTGGAACCCTTCTTGGGTCACCATCATCTTTGTAAGAAAGGGAAGCTAACACTAAGGTATGTTGAAGCTATTGAGATTACCGGTTGGATTGTTAATGTGATATACCAGCTAGATTTATATCCTAAATGAAAAATATTCATGGCATGTTTCATGTCTCTCAGCTGGAAAAGTATAATCCAGACTCGTCTCATGTTCTGAATTGGAAGGATTTAGAGATATAGCTAAATTTATTTGTGGTTGAGTGGTGATTATGAATTGAATATTTCAAGGAGAAATTGATTTGGGGGATTTTATACCATTGGTCTGAGAAATTAGGAAACATGTTGGTGATTAGCTTATGGCTTGGGAGTAGAAGTCCTAGATTGAATAGTAGAAATCTTTTTTGTTCACTAATCAAACATCGAGTTAAATTTATAGGGATGGAAAGATTTCTGGGTGGGGAGTATATTCACATCTGGGATTTTATTTTGAGATATTCCATTTTTTTGATCATTTATTTATCACTTTGTTTTTTAGTGATTTTTTGGTAAAAGATGGATTTTTGGCCACAACAGCAGTTGATGCATGGTTGGCACACAATTAGAGGAAACCATGTGCCTGTAAAGACCCGGAAAATTCAAGGAAAATTTTTTCTTAATTTTATTTGGAATTTTACAGGAACACAGTTTCTGACGGTGTCTGATTAAGAGCCTTGGTGTGCCCGGAATCATTTTCCGAAGTTTGGCTTGGGTACGTTCAGTAAACGTACGAGCGGGAATTCCTATCTTTTGAACCAATGCTTGGAATCAAATTCTGAGGGCACCGATGGAACCGTAGCACCGGTAATTGCTTGTGAACGCCATTTCTGGAGTTGCGTTTTCACGAGAGAAGATGATAAAAATTGTAGAAGTTTAATTTATAAATTAACTACAATTTTTATTTTCATTAAAGTTTTTTATCCATTAAGTGGAAGTTGGGGTAACCACCCAACTTCCCATGTGAGGATTAAAGGTGAGGTGGGACCCACACGACCCCCACCCCCTTTCATCTTCCCTAAACTCCCTTAAACCTCTCCTCCCATTAATTGGTAACTCTTCTTAACATGTTTAATCCCCATTTATTGTGAGACTACTCACCTTCTCTTCTCTCTCTCTCTCTCCATCATTAAACATGCCAACATAACACCTAATTAATTATACAACTCAAGTTTAATTAATTAAGTGTTTGGGTTTGATTTTTGGAATTTGAAAATCTTGGCATGTGTTAATAAAATAAGGGGTGACCTTATTTTATTAGGTTTCTTGGTTGAGTGAGGATATTTAGAGAGGAAGATCTATGTTTTTAAAGAACTCCATCACCATCCTTGAATATCTTTTTCGACTTCGACGAAGAAGACGAAGAACGCATCAAACCTCGACGAAGAACGCCGTCATGTCTTTCTTCCGAAGAACGAGGATGTGCCATCCTCCATTCTTCTTCCCACATCAAAGGAAGGGAGACGTCGGTCCACCACGTACAATCGCCATCTTCATCTACGAATTCTTTTTCTGCGACACCGACCCGTGTCACAGCGTCTTTTTCTCCACGACGGAAACCTCGTTCAAGACACGCTTGAGGTAGGGAATTTAATTCGTGAATTTTAAAGAACCCGTGTTTAATTTCTTCTAAAAAAAGAATTCTGGTCAACTAATATTAAGTTGATCCAGAAGAATATGTTGCGTGTTGGAAATTCTTGTTTGCGGAAAAACTATTGGGGAATTTATTTTGGTATTGTCTTATCTTTCGAAAAAAGAACGACGAGTGCGGACCAACCAATTCCAGGTTGATCCGTGGATTGTTCGTTCATGCAGATTGATGTAGAGGATTATTTTTGTCCCTAAATTATTACTTTTCCTTACGTCGACTTCTATTAGATGACCGCTTGATATCATTATAACGGGAGGAGGTCGGACTGCACGAACAAGGCCGACCCTCCTCCCCCCCCCCTTGTTGTATGAATTTGTTGCGGCACGTGAAAGGCGGCGCAGTGCCGTTGCACCACATAGAAATTTTGAGGAAGGGCTAAGAAGCGCGGCGCCGTCGCGCCGCGCCGATGAAATTGAACAAGCTACGGCGCCGTTGCGCCGTGCCAGAAAAACCATGAAGAGGCCGCAGTTTATTTATTTGATCATTGAGCACAGATTGACGGGCGACGACAAATGAGGCCGCAAGGTAATTTTGAGGCCTCCACAGTGAAGGTCGGGTCCCGGGAGGACCATTGGCGAAGACGGAAGGAGAAACGGACCATCGGAGCGCGTCTGGTGGTCCGTGGAAGGAGGTGGCGGCGCGCAACGCCGGCACGGAGGCGCCGGCCTCAATCAGTGGTGAGGGCAGCCGCACACCCCCCCCCCCACCCCACGCTCTGATCCGCGACATCGGCGTGGCCACGCTGAGCCGTGGCTGGCCGGTCGGGCCGGACCGAGCCCGCCGGGCCGGGTCGGGTCCGGCCAGGTCTGACCCGGGTCGGGCCGACCCAGGGGGGTCGGGCCGGGTCGGTCCGGGCCCAGACCCCCCAATTTCAGACTATTTTCGGTCAAATGCTCATATCATGGGCTACGAACTCCGATCAAAACACCGTCAGTTGCGTAGAGATCCTTCGAACGAGACGGTCGTTTCGGAATATTACACTCAAGGTTTCAGAGAACTTTTGGTTCGGCCGGGTTGGTTTGTACCCGAAATCCAACTGGGCCCCTAGAACGGAAAAGCGGATATCTTTCAGACAGGACGTCCGTTTGACGAACCGTCAGCGGAGTTGATGATCACATTGAGAAATGGTCTCTATGAGTATACCCTATGAGAGTTCGGGGTTCAGTTGAGATACGGCTGGGATTGGTTCGCTCACGAAACCAACCGGGCCCCTGGGACAAAAAGGCTAGTAACTCACAGACCAGGTGTCTGATTGACGCGCCGTCTGTTGCATTGAGACCCCTATGACGAGGCGGTTCATTGAGATACTTCTTCATGGGACTTTGAGATACATGGAGTATCGACCTGTAACTCGTGGAGGGGACCCTCACAGAGATGAGCATGCGGAGTACGGAGACCGTGTAGCCAACTGAGACCTGACGAATGTAAGACCCGGAAATTTCAAGGAATTTTTTTTCTTAAATTCTTTGGAATTTTTTGAGTGAGCGGTTTCAGATGCCACCTGATTCTGAGGCCTGGTGTTCCTAGAATAATTTTCTGAAGTCTTGTTAAGATTAAATTAACGCTCGTAAGCAGTTTTACTGAAAAAGTGTAATAACACTTAAACGGTTACTCGGATCAGAAATCTGAGGGCATCGTTGCACTCCGGATGGCGGGTTTACCCTATATGCGACTTTAGTTTAGTCGGCGCGGGCCTCCTATGAGAAATCCGAAAAATGTTTTAACCATAAATAAAATAATTAAATAAATTATTTTATTTTTCAAATGCTTATAACTCACAAACGGTAGCTCAAATTAAAAATCCAAGACAACTGCGGAACTCGTGAGGGCATGGTTTATTTAAGCAGATACTAACTTTGGCCGGCGCGGGCCACCAGAAAAAGTTAGTTTTTGCCCGCAAATAAAATAATTAAGTGACAAATTGGTATCAGAGGAGTTCTGTTATACCGCAGAACTTATAACTCTGATATTTTCTTTTCGGTGAAGAAATAGTGTTAAGATTACCAAGTGTGGTTTTCAGTTCAGGGAGTCCAGTGTTGGTGCGGCCGGCCGACGTATCCATACACCAGGACCCTGACTACTGATTTCTGACTTTGTGCATGAAAACGCTGATTGCGGGTGTGTTTCCTAAAGTTTTAAAGTCAGATCAAACCAGTTCAACTCACTAAGTATAAGACGTTGACCGTGTCACATCTATTCTAGATGTCTCTATGCAGACAGTCAGTTGGAGTTCCGAGAGAGTACTCGATGACGGCTCACCGAGCGACGAGGCTCTAGTGCAGGGCCCTTTTTTACTATGTTGGCACCCTCAGGTGGTGTACCAGCAGCACCACCACCTATTGGGCAGCAGATGCCAACAGCTATACAAACATACTGTGCACACAGGCAGAGTGCGTTGCATGAGTTCCAGCATTAGAGGCCTCCGAGGTTACGAGGCGAGACAGATTCCCAGACAGAAGATCAGTGGCTGGAGGTGATTGCTAGAGTTTTCCGCATAGTTGAGACATTAGAAGAGTGGATGGTGGACTTGGCCACTAGTGTTTTTCAGTGAATGACCATGAGGATGGTCTGTATATTGATGAGGCTTCAGTACGTGGACCGATGCCTGATATAGTGCCTTTGGGTAGTGTATCAGCTATACATCACTACCTGTTGGTCAGCAGTTACAACCGGCGGTACCGGTAGGTGACACATGTAAGATTACTGCCTTACATGTGTTCTAACATCAGATACCCTCAATTTCCGATGAAAACCTGACTCATAGGCGGCTAAGGACGGGCTTGAGGAGGTGTCCGAGAGTTTTCTAGAGCTTATAAGTTTCGGGGGGACGATGTGTTGATAGCTGAGAATTCATCGAGGCGTACCGAACATACCGGGTACTCAATGAATGTGTTTCGATCAGTGCAATAGAGCTCAGACCTCTGAGCATGGTATGTTTAAGGGCTTCTGAGCCAGCACCATTTCTCTATGCATTCCTACTTAGGCTAGGGTGATATAAGGAACCTTTGTGGTTGAGAATTATTTACTGAACAAATACAGCCAGAGAATTATAGAAGTTTGGAAAGTAGGAAACTGGTGCCAGTCTCAGAGTCTTGGGTGTGTAAAATGTTTCAAGAAGAGGAAATGTTAAGGATAGATGAATCTGCAGAGCAGCAGACATGGAGACAGATCTGAGATTGTAGCTTGTGGTGGTGTACATTTCAACATGTTACCATCACCCGCCTTTGTAGTCCCCGCTAGACTCAGGTATTTGGAGAGAAGGGGAATAGATTAGCTGCTTGCGGTCATGGAGTGAGACAAAAAAGGTCTCTAAGGGTGATTCGAAGTGCGGACTTTGTCTTCTACTAGCTTTCGTAGCCACAGACATCGATACGAATCATCCCTTCCTTCCATGAATCTAGTCCCAGACCTAGAGTTTCCTGTTAAGCCATTGACTTGACCCTCACGTCTGGAGATACCTTAGAAGGAGACTCGATAGTCACACTTACGCCGATGGTGTGATCTGACCCTTGAGGATAGAGTCTCGGTTGGGACCTCTTGGTGGCAACGTCGAGGCCTTACGTTGTAAGTTTGAGTATGAATTTGGAAATCACTATTGATACTCAAATTGATGGTATTAGGAAAACGTCGGGATGGGTTTTCCTTGGTCGGAAAAAAGGAAACCCTGGGCAGCACAAGTTAAATTCATGCACGGGAGGGTACGACCGATCACTTTTGAGTCTGTCAACCTTACCCTCATGGCAGCAGTCGTTTTGAGTTTCAGTTCTAATCTTCAAAGGGAGACCTCTAGAGTTTGAGGATGGTGACTGCGTTCTTATACGGGTCTCACCTCGACGAGGTTTACAGAGATGTATCCAAGGCGGCGAGATATCTCTGAGGTTCAACGGACCTTTCTAGGTCCCCAGTAGGGTAGGAGATGTGGTTTACCACTTCACCATTCCACCTCAGTTGCACTGGGTGCATGAAATATTCCACGTACCTCGGCTGAGGAGATACGTGCTTGATCATTCACACATCATCGACCTCATGGAGTTGGACGTCGATGATAGGGCGACATGCACGGAGGTTCCAGTGGGGATTGAGGATCGACAGGAGCAGATCCTACGAGGACGATCGATTCCTCAGGTGCACTTTCATTGACAGTACGGGAACCTCCATGTGAGCACATGGGAGCGGAAGGCTCAGATGCGTTCTCTGTACTGCTTTTGTGACCCTAGTTTGTGTTGAAGCTTTACGGGGATGTAAAGCCCTGAGGTGGGAGTAATGTAAAGACTCATAAATTTCAAGGAAAAGTTTTTCTTAATTTTCTTTGGAATTTTACAAGAATGTAGTTTTTAATAGGTTCTGATTCCGAGGCCCGGTGTTCCCAGAATCATTTTCTGATGTTTGGCTTAGGTACATTCAGTAAACAAACAAGTGGGAATTCCTATCTTTTGAACTGGTGCTTGGAATCGAATTCTGAGGGCACTGATGGAATATTAGCGCCAGTAATTACTTAGGAACGTCATTTCTGGAGTTGCGTTTTCACGAGAGAAGATGATAAAAATTGTTGAAGTTTAATTTATAAATTAACTACAATTTTTATTTTCTTTAAAGTGGTTTATCCATTGAGTGGAAGTTGGGGTAACCACCCAAATTCCCATGTGAGGATTAAAGGTGAGGTGGGGCCCACACGACCCCCACCCCTTTTCATCTTCCCTAAACTCCCTTAAACCTCTCCTCTAATTAATTGGTAACTCTTCTTAACATGTTTAACCCCCCTTTAATGTGAGACTACTCACCTTCTCTTCTCTCTCTCTCTCCCTCATTAAACATGCCAACATAACACCTAATTAATTATACGACTCAAGTTTAATTAATTAAGTTTTTGGGTTTGAATTTTGGAATTTGAAAAGCTTGGAATGTGTTAATAAAATAATGGGAGACCTTATTTTATTAGGTTGCTTGGTTGAGTGAGGATATTTAGAGAGAAAGCTCTATGTTTTTAAAGAACTCCATCACCATCCTTGAAGATCTTCTTCGACTTCGACGAAGAACACGAAGAATGCATCGAACCTCGACGAAGAACACTATCAGGTCTTTCTTTTAAAGAATGAGGACGTGCCATCCCCCATTCTTCTTCCCACATAAAAGGAAGGGAGATGCTGTTCCACCTCAGACAATCTCCGTCTTCGTCTACGAATTCTCTTTCTGCAACACCGACCCGCGTCGTGACATCTTTTTCTCCATGACGGAAACCTCGTTCAAGCCATGCTTGAGGTAGGGAATTTAATTTGAGAATATTAAAGAACCCATGTTTAATTTCTTCTAAAACAAAGAAAGTGGGTCAACTAATATTAAGTTGATCCGGAAGAATATATTGCGGGTTGGAAATTCTTGTTTTCAGAAAAACTGTAGCGGAATTTATTTTGGTATTCTCTTATCTTTCGAGAAAAGAATGACGAGTGCGGACCAACCAATTCCGGGTTGATCCGCGGATTTTTCGTTCATGCAGAATGATGTAGAGGATTATTTTTTTCCACAAATTATTACATTGTCGTACGTCGACTTCTATTAGATGACCGCTTGATATCATTATAACAGGAGGAGGTCGGACCGCACGAACACAGCTGACCCTCGCCCCCTTGTTGTATGAATTTGTTGCGGCATGTGAAAGGTGGCACAGTGCCGTTGCACCACACAGAAATTTTGAGGAAGGGCTAAGAAGCACGGTGCCATCGCGCCGCGCCGATGAAATTGAACAAGCTACGGCGCCGTCGCGCCGCACCGGAAAAACCATGAAGAGGCTGCAGTTTATTTATTTGATCGTTGAGCGCAGATTGACGGGCGATGACAAATGAGGCCACAAGGTAATTTTGAGGCCTCCACAGTGAAGATCAGGTCCCGGGAGGACCATTGGTGAAGATGGCAGGAGAAACGGACCACTGGAGCGCGTACGGTGGTCCGCGGATGGAGGTGGCGGCGCGCCGCCGGCCTCAATTAGCGGAGAGGGTGACCTTGCACCCCCCCCCCCCCCCCGCTCCGCTCCGCGACATCGGCTCCGCCATGCCGAGCCGCGGCGGGCCGGTCGGGCCGGGTCCAGCCAGGTCGGACCCAGGTCGGGTCGACCCGGTTCGGGCCAACCCAGGGGGTTGGGCCGGGTCGGTCCGGGCCCAGACCACCGATTTCGGACCATTTTCGATCAAATGCTCATATCATGATCTACAGAACTTCGATAGACACGCCGCCAGTTTAGTAGTGATCCTTGTAACAAGATGGTCTTTTCGGTATATTACACTCAAGGTTTCGGAGAGCTTTAGGTTCGGCCGGGTTGGTTTGTACCTGAAATCTAATCGGGCCCCTAGAACAGAAAAGCTGATATCTTTCAGACAGGACATCCATTTGATTAACCGTCAGCGGAGTTGATGATCACATTGAGAAACAATCCCTATGAGTATAACCTATGAGAGTTCGGGGTAAAGTTGAGATACGGCTGGGATTGGTTCGCTCATGAAACCAACCGGGCCCCTAGGACGAAAAGGTTAGTAACTCACAGACCGTGCGCCCGATTGACGCGCCATCTGTTGCATTGAGACTCCTATGACGAGGCGGTTCTTTGAGATACTTATTAATGGGACTTTGAGATACATGGATTATCGACCTATAGGTCGTGGAGCAGACCCTCCCAGAGATGAGCGTGCGGAGTACGGAGACCGTGTAGCCGACTGAGACCTGACGACTGCTTGACCGACTCGACTTGGAGTGAGTCGACTAGCCCAGTGGATGGGGCACTACTTTGTTTGGGTGCAGACCCATGGTGGATGAAGCACTACCTGTGTGATAGTGCAGACCCGCGGTACTCGTCCGGAGAGTACCTCAGCAGGCTACTAGTGGGTGTGCACTGCTGTTTTTGGGTGGCATACCCCGGCGGGAAGCACTAATTTGTTTGGGTGGCTGACATCCGGTACTCAACAGGAGGAGTACCTCAGCAGTCTTAGGTTAATGAGCAGTATCTCGGAGTCGTGACATGACCACTGTACACTCCAGAGATAGGACTCTTCAGCAGTTACGGTTTCGATAATGAAAATCCTGGTTTGAGCTGAGTCTATAACCTTTGTGTTTACCTCATGATTGAGATGGGTCACTTGATAACTTAGGTATATGTGTGGGCATATACCTGGGTGGTGGTTATTCGTTGATTTCATAATCGTTGTGTTTCCTCATTATTGAGATGGGTTACTTGATAACTTGGGTATATGTATGGGCATATACCTAGGTAGAGGTTATATGTTGAGATCTTCTTTGTGGTTATCCTTGTTGGATTTAGTGAGACCTTGAGGGTCTCGGGGTCCCTAATGAGTATCGTTATAATCACCCCTGTATGGGCTATGTCCGCACCTCATTGTGTTGGTTGCAGAGGACGGGCAGCGTAGATAGAGGCCGAGTGTTCGAGGAATGGATGGTACCTGAAGGTGGACCTCACGACGAGACAGTATCTGGTGGTGGACTTCACGACGAGACAACACTCAGAGGAGGTTGATGGGTGAGAGCGTTGTGGAGTCTATCTGTACCTACCCTTCAGGTAGGATCCGTGGTGGACGATCTAGGAGATGAACTATCTGTACCTACCCTTCAGGTAAGATCCTTGGTGGACGATCCAGGAACTGCTTGTCACCTTTCAGCTGTTTTATCTTTTTCCTTGTACTTTACAGTTGGGCTTGTATTTCCGGCCCCTTTACATTCAGCACAACTTGTTTCAGTTTTACTTAGTGTTTTACTTCCTCTTGTACTCTGTTCTGTTTTGTTTACTTTTATAAAGGCAATGTCTTCCTAGTTATCGGGATTTACGCCTTTGATGCTAGTCGTTAGCCCCTGGCCTATGGAAGGAGGGCTTGGGGTAGTCACGAGAGGAGCCCTGAGAACGGGTCGTGACAGTGCCAACCTAGAGAAAACTGTGCACCTAAGATAGTGGAACTATCCAAGTCAAATGTATTGGTTCACAAGCATGTTCACTCCACCAGGAAACTATGGGGCTTCGTTCCTCTTCAACGGTGAAGGATGAACGGTTGTCATATGTTTTGGAAAACTGTGTCAGCTTACTGTGCAACCTATCCAAGTCATTAAAAATAGTTAATTTACTATATTTTTCCTCTACATATTTTACACTAAATCACCCCTAATCTGATATATATCGGATTTTTAGACCAAATAGATTCCTCTACATCTTCTTGGACCCCATGAACCCCAATTTTTGGGTGGTTTGGACATAGATCTTTATGTAGTCATCAATTAAGTCTCTTTTCTCACAATCTCTTCCTTTTTCTAGGGTTTCTCTTTCCCCCTCTTCTATTATTATATTATAGTGGGTTGTTTTAACTAATATGTGTTATATCTTGATTTTTTTGGTAAAATATTGATGTTTCGGTTCAATCATTCCATTATAGTGTCATCTTCTTGTACGGTTTTGGTTTTCCACCGAATTATAGAAGTATTAAATCTTGATGTAAGTTTTTCCAAGCATTTACATTATTAGATAATTTTGGTATGATTTCTTGGTTTCATAAATGCGTTCAATGGATTATGTGTGTGGTTAAAGATTATTTTTTAATGTTATTTGAAGTCTGTATGTGTAGGAATATGGTTTTATAATGGAATTTAATTTTTTTCATGTGTGCCTATGTTTTGTGCTCTATAAATTCATCCGATGGATTGTGTGAAAGGTGTGAAATATGTTTTAAAAAAATTAGTTACATATGTGATGAAGGTTGTTTTTATAAAGGAAATGGGTTTTGGTTCACGAGATATTCCTTATTATGATTCTTAAATGTGTGCTATGAAATTTTAAAGTGATTAAAAGCATGTTTTAAAATGGATTTGGTGTGCGTGTGAATTTGAAAGTAGTTTTTATTATTAAAAATGATGGTTTTCATGCGATCTTTGATTATTGGAAGAATTTTTTTTTGAAAGAAGTGATTTTTCTTGTCTGTTCATGATTTTTGGCATTAGTATGTGAAATTGATGATTTATGTGACATGTGAAATGGAAATTGAGCACAAGGGGAAACTCAGGTATTTGTGTGGGTGTACTAGGACTAGTACGCCATTTGATTCAGCGGGGATAATGATCTGTTTATTCTAGTAGTATTTATTCTACAACTCTAAATAAACATTTGATATGATCTAAGACCTCTAAACCTTGGTATGTGTTCTCCTCTAGTAGATATTTCACGAGGATGTTTTTGTTTTTGATATATTATTGGGGACCAAAAAGCATTGGGATGTGTTCCCCTCTAGTGACTCATGCATGAAGACGTTGTGGGTTTTGGTTGGATGATCTTATCACCGAGGTATGAGTTTACTAGGGTCCCACTCAAGATAATTACCTATAGGGTTTTCCCAGGGTTCTCTCTTATAACATGGTTCTTTATCATGGGTTTATCACTAGCAGTATGCAGTGGCCCTTGTGTACAATATAATTTCAGAATAATTATCTTTTGAGAAAGGTTTTCTATGAATGTATTTTCCTAAAACAAAAATTGAAATGATTCAAATGATTCATCTGAAAATGTGCATGTTTATTTATTTCCCAATGTTATGGAATGGAATATTTTGTTTGAGTAGTGTCTTATTAGTTTTTGTATCACACCCTACAAACACCCTAGGGTGTATGTAGACATTGTTATGTATGGCCTAGGTAAAGGTAAGATGTCCCCTGGTGGTGGTGGATCTGGTTGCTAGTGTTCCACTTCTTTTTGGTGTTGGTGGGGGTGTCTTGAGTGTGATTTCAATCTCATTTCATAGAGATGTTTGAGTTTTCGATTAGTCATTTCCTTTTTCACTATGGTATTTTGGTTTCAGTTAAAGTTATAAAATTTTGAATCTAAAAATTGATTTATCTCTTTTGGTTATTAGTGTGTTATGATTCCTTATTATTATTGGTTGTTTATTATTAAATATATGGGGTAAATCATTCCAAAAAGTGTGTTTTTGGTACTCTAGCACTAGATTCCAACCCATGGGAATTAGTTATTCCCTTTAGGCTATGTCTTCGGCTCGGTTGGGTATCAGGATAGATGGAACTCTAGTTTGGTTTATGATTATATCATAACCCATGAAATGAAATGAGTATCATAAAAAGGTCATTATATCATAACTTGTGGAAAATAGATAGGTTTAATAATCATTTCATCAAAGAATAACCTTTGAAAAGATGTAGAAATAATAAGTTTTTAATAATGGAATAACTCATGGAAGAGAAATAGGATACATGAACATCATTCCATCAAAATATAAACCATTTAGAGAATTAATAATATTGTCATTCATGGATTATATCCCCGGTAAGGAATATGTAATACCAATGTAGGTCATCATATATGGAAAATAATTTTGAAATATATTTAAAAAAAATCAAGTTAGATATCCTTTATTCTTTGAAAAAACACATTTTAAGACATAATTCATATTAAAAACCTTTTTCTTTGAAAATAGATTTCAAAAATTATAAAGTAAACTTTTAAAATCATTTAAAAAACTTTTAAAAAACAATTTTTTTTGAAAATATTTTAATTTGAAAATAATTTTAAAACATAGAATTTATAAGATCTTAAGAAACCCATTTTATTTTAAACAAATTTTTTAAAGTTTTAATTTAAGATTAAAGGAAATTATTTTAATTATATTTGGTAAATCCATAAATATCGAACATTCCATTTTCATATTAAAAAGATTAAAAAAGTTCCTTGATCAAAAAACAACACAAAGACACATTTTAATACCATTTTTTAGTAAGGTAAAACATGGGTAAAATGAATTTTAAATATTATTGTAAAGAAAATTAAAAACATTTTTATAAAAAAATGGTTTTGGGAGAAAATAGATTTACTCCTAAAGAGAGAAATTAGGTCACATTTTTTTAAAAAATTATTAATATTCACAAGTAGAAAATAGTTAAAAATGGTAACATTAAATGAATATATCATGAATAACCACAAGATATGAAAATTCATGATATTAATTGAGATACAGATTAGAATATTTCATCATTGGAAGTATAATCATAAACATCCTAGATAAATGATGAGATTGTATCAGTAAACTCATACTGCATTGGTAACTTTGAATCATAATCCCCATGAAAGGATAACATCACATGAAACAAATAATATCATTAAAATAAGTATATTAATTATATAACAAGTAAAAGGTAAGTATATAAACCTAATAAAACAATGTAGGTGCATAACATAACATGTGTGTCAAAGAAGGAAAATTGAAACAAAACTACCTTACCAATTTGGTGACTTTTGAATAGAAAACTCCATGAAAGGGATATCATAAAATGGATAATTATATAATAATAAATATAAAGAAAATATTAATGCAATACATTCGTGGTAATTATATACACCACATAAAATAAATTAGTGGTGAATATGTCATAAGTATCACAGAAATAAAAGTGAGACTAGAAATCTCGTTACCATAAGTCATAACTTTCATCAGACACATTAAAAACTATTACATAGAAAATATAAGTTTGTTATAAATAAACCACCTCATAATATTATTATATATAAAACCATATATTATTTTATTGTGACTTTAAATTACCCGTTTATTAACCATTACATGTTAATGTTATGTATTAGGTAATAGCCGCTTTGTTTTTTTAACATGTTTTGACATGTTATTCTTATTCCTCATACATAGATCATGAAATTATTATTTATAGAATTTAAAAAATGATATAAATATAATATATATTAATTATAAAAGTATTTATAATAATATATAATGATATAACTGGGAAATGACTTACACAGTTTATTAATTGGTATGTCTTAACTACTCATAAATGATGATTATATTTTCTGGTTGTATTGAATGAAAGAAAACTAAATTATGTGAATATATATATATATATTATCATTATATTAGAATTATTATTTCGAAAATATAACATATATTTATTATACTCATCCATAATACATTCCATGTAAAGCATGAACAAATCACATCTCTTTGAGGAGGTGGTAGTCCTCACATCCTCAAACGATGTTATCACATTCCCACAAAATAGAAAACATTAAGGTATGAACTATATAATAATTAAAAAATAATTAATAAAAAATAAATTTAATACATATATATATATTATAAAAATATTAATTTAATTATTTTTTTTATCCATGAGTGGTGGTATTGGAAGAACCAGCGATGTTGGTTCACATGGCGGTAGCCCATCGTACACAAGAACCATGATTGTGTATATCATTTGATTGAAGTGTGTGAAGGTGTAGGGTGTACCCATAACATAAAAATATATAATTTTATTTAACCTATTGAGTTTATTAAATATTATTTATATAAAAATAATTTAAGTTGGTGGATAATGAAACAAAAAAAATGAATGTTGGCGAATGTTACATCTTCTTCGTTTAACTCCTTTTGGTTTGAACAAAAGGGATTCCTTGGTTGGATTTATGCCCAAAGTGGGGATTATAGGTTTTAAAGAGATAATTTGGGAGGTTATTTGACTATTTATTTAGTGAGACAAAGTTCTTGATAGGTGAGAATATAGGGGTGAGGTGGTGGCCTTTTATAAGGGAGAGAGAGAGAACACATTCGGTATTTTTGAAATAAAGGATAGTTGTACCCATGTTTTAACTTAAAATGATTATTAAAAAACACAAAAAAAGATAGAACATAAGTTTTAAGGCTTAAATATGTTAATAAAATAGTTTTTGGGCATGTTTAGAGCCTTTTTTACACCTTATGTTTTATGTTAAACCACAAAGTAATATTGTTTTTACATTAATTGTAGTAATTAATTTTAATTGTTTTCACTAATCATTTTGGTAATGAAATTAAGTTGTAATTATTATAAATAATATATTATTATGATTAAAAATATGGAATCATTTTTATTAAATTCTAATCATATGATTGGCATAATTTTATTTTTTTATTAATCCTGTATACGAGATGAAACAACAGGGTTTAATGTAAAAAAGTTCAAATGTTTAAAATGTTTTTATAATAAATTTCAATGTGAATTATATTATGATGTACTAAAATTTGATTTATTGATGTATTATTTAACTAATTAAACTCTAAAACAAATTTAAAATATAATTTAACTATATAAATATATTTGACTAAAATGCAGTTTTCAATTAAAATTCAATATTTTTTACAACTCATCAAAAAATGCAACTTCACAGAAAAATACAATAAATTCACCCAAATTATGTTTTTATATTATATATTAAAATATTATGTTTATTTTTTATAACAAAATTTATTAATTTTTCAAAAATAATATATTTAAAATAGGTGGGCCATTAAAAGGATTGAAAATTACCTTTTAGAAAAATACAACTTTTTATTCATAAAATTTGATTTATTTTCATCTTATTCCTATAGAATATTTTGGATGGATTTCAATAATATTGATTGAATATATAATATATCAATTTTATTAGAAAAATTATCAAAAGTGTTTTTAAATTTATTGTGACAAAACCTATTTTTATATAGAAAAATTGTTTTCTTGTACAAGGAATTTCTTTTTTTTTTCAAAAAGTTCTTAAATTTTTATCTCGTTAATTGAAAACAAAATGAACAATTTTAATTGAATGTGTGAACCATATTTTTATAATATTATTCCAAATTTATATTCCAATGTCTAGGTGGTAACTATAATAATTTTATAATAATTATGTTAATAGTACACTATAGTTTAGTAAAACTCAGTCTTGTGTGTAACACAAGTTGTCGAAGGAACATGGTATTGTTTATAACACAAGACAAACATAAAGTTGTGTGTAATTAAATCTTGGATTTTTGTTGATGGAAGTTTTATCATAAATTAGTGTTTATTTATAAATATAACCTTAGTTGTTATAGCATATAAATGAATATTTACTTGGTGTAACATGCAATGAAAGACATCAAAGAATATTAATTTATTATAAAATATTAATTCCTTAAACCTATGGGTGATAAAGTCCCACCCATCTTATAATGAATATAATATATACATTTCCATAAGATCGTAAAATATTCATCATATCAGAACCTAAGAAATGTAATGGTTTTTATATTAATTTCATCATAACATAACATGTGGAAAACAAAAGGTTTTTATAATCATATCATTATTTCCTCAAAGAAAACCCTATAGAAAAATAAATCAGGTTTTATAATCATTTTATCATGGTATAACCCATAGAATATATCCAGGATTCACAAGTATCATGTCATGATAAAAATAAAATATTAAGAGAAAGAAAAATAATTATATCCTCAAATCGTAACACTAGAAAATCATAAGTAACATATAATGAATTTATCTTATATGGAAAATTATTTTCAATGAAAAACCACTTGGTATGTTTCTTGAGGAAAATAGTTTTTCTTTCAAAATCACAATTTTTTAAATAAAAAATTCTTAAAATATTTGGAAAATTATTTGATTTTAAATTAAACATGAAAATATATAATGTAATCTTAAAATAAAATAATGATAGTGATCTCATGATATTTATAATCATTCCATGCACCTTAAGATAATGATTTTATTCATAATTTTTATAACAATGAAAAGTTTCTTGGTTAAAAATGATACTAATATTCTTTTCAAAACATATTGTAAAAAAAATATAATTTTATTTATTATATCATTTCGTTAATGTAAATAAAGAATTTTTTGAATTTTTTTTAGGAAACATGGTTTAGGAAGAAAAATTGTTTTTGATCGAAGAGAGAAACAAATATGATTTTTCATAAAAACATAATTTTTAACTCATGACTACATAAGAAGGGTAAAATTGTGGTTAAACAAGTATTTTCTAGAAAAAATGATTTTGAATAAAATAAATTAGTTTATTGAGATATATATCGTATAATTTGATCATTGGAATCATAATCATAAGAAACCCCATTAAATGGTGAGATTGTAACATAAAACACATACAAAATTGGTAACATAAAATCATAATCACAATGAAAAAATTACAAACCATGTATCTTATAATATAATTATAATAAATATATTAATTATATTACATGTCAAAAAAACTTATCTACACATCATAGCATAATATAGGTGCATAACATAACATTTGTCTTAGAAAAGGAAAATCAAGACAAAAATCACACACCTTAAGTATTGACTTACATTGTGCACATAAAAAAACTCATGTATAATAAATATTTTTTTATTATAAATTTATTACTAAACCATACTTATAAATATAATATAATTTATGATTTACTTATGAGCTTTTTTACCCATTAATTATCAATTTCATTCAAAAGCATTGTTTCGGGGAAAAAATTTTGTTTTTCTTGTCTGTTTTGATTTGTTATTTTTTGGACCAGTTTATTTGATCATAATTCCAACATCTAATGAACGTAAAAAATGATATAAATATCATATATATTCATTATATAGTTATTTATTATAATCTATAAAACTTAGAGATTGATAATGTAATATATTGATCATGGAGACGGTAGGTTGTACATATGATTGAACATTATTTCCATTTTATTGATGAATTAATAGAAAAAAAGGAAAATAATACAATATAATTAAGTATTCATTTATATTTCATCTATATCACATTACTTAACGAAAACCATCCTTATCACCTTCCATGTAAAGAGTGAATGAACCATATCGCTTCGTGAGGCGGTAGTCCTCTGTACACTCGAGTGATGATATCATATTCCCACAGAATGTAATATAAGAAGTTATATGTGATATAATGATTCAAAAAATATAAAAATATTATTAATATTATATATAAAACTTTAATCCATCATTATATCTTGTCATTAGAGGTGGTGATGAAAAATGAATAACTCCGGTTTGTGAGATTCTAATTTCTCATACACATGAATGATGATTTCATATCCCAATTGATGGAAGTAGATATAAGAGTATATAATACCCTGAAATAAAAAAATATTAGTATATTTAATCTAATTAGGTTATTATATCATCATGGCTTTATTATAATTGATGTAGGTGGAGGAAGAAATGAAATAAAGATGCTTGTTGAAGAATGTTACCTCCTCTTTGGGTAACCTCCTTAGGTTTTCACAATAAGCCTTCCTAGGTTGGATTTATGACCAAAATAAATATTATAAGATTCGAGGATCGAATTAAGTACTATATTTTGGTAGGTATTTTGTAAACAAAATGGTAATAAAATAATGAAGATCTATAGAGAATGAGTGTCATTTAATAACTGGGGTGAGTGCCACACTTGTATTTTTCGAATAAAAAAGGTATGCCCAGTTTTTTTCCAATATAAAAGGAAAAAATTGAATAATTATCAATAATTATATATTATAATTTTTAAATATTTACTTATAATTAGTTTGGGAAATTATTTTTGTCATTTATAACCGATATTGTGTTAGATTAACCCCCGGTAAACCAAATTTTACCTTAACCGTGGCAAATAATTTTTTCTGTTTTTTAAATTCATTATTGTAAAAATATGTTTTAAAATTATTATTCAATATAAATTATTATGATTATAAATATGGAATAAATTTTTCTAAATTCCATTCACATAATTTGAAAGTTTTAATTCTTAATTAAACCTGTAAACGTGATGTGGAAACAAATTTCAAAAGAGAATGTGTATAAAATATCAAATAGTTTTTTATCAAAATTTAATATGAAAATAATTAAAATGAAACATATTGGAATAATTGATTTATTATTTAACTAATTTTAGTTCAAAAGTTTTTTTAAAGAAAATAACAAATCAAAAAAGTCTTTAAATGAAAAGGAATATTTAAATTAAACCCAGTATTTTTTAAATATTCATAAAAACATTTATCTTTTCAGAAAAATTAGAAATAATAAACCTAAAATAAATATTAAATTAATATTTACAAATTTATATTCATTTTAAAAATTCATTTTCTAACACTGTTAAAAAATAATTTTGTTATTGTTCGAAAATAGAAGAAAAATATTTTGATAAAATAGTATTTTCAAAACATATAATGAAATTACTAAAAATTAAGTATTTTAATATCAATATGATTTCATTATAGAAACTATTATACTTAATAATAAAAATTTATATATTTCTATTCATCTATCCATGTTTTATTACAAAGTTATAATTTTCTTGTTTAAATAATAATATTAATAATTTTTCATGGTTTGTTAAAACTCAGTGTTTCTTGTAAAAAATAAATCTAAGAAATTTAATTTATTTGGAATAAATTATTTCATAAAATATCAAGGTTTTACAATATCCCTCTAAAACCACTGTAAAATGGGAAAGGAATACATCGATCATACGTGTGGACTACCACATCCATGTAGTAGTGTGATTCATTTTTCATCATTATTCCATATTGATGATATATATAAGTATATTTAAAAATATAATATAATATTTATTATATTATAATTATTTTTGAATTATATAATCATACATACCTTATTTCTATAATAACTATTGAAAAATGGAAAACATTACTCATGCATGCGTGTGACCAACTGTATCCATGATTATAGTGTAGTTATTTTTTCATCACCGTATTTAATGGTTTGATTTAAAATCATAATTAACTTATAAAAATTATAATTATTTAATTATAATTATTATTCTGGATATTATGGAATAATGATTCATTTTAACACAGTCAACATACTGAAGCCTTTTTGAAAATATTAACCAAATATCCATAAAACACCCGATGTGGACTTAACTGAATAATTATATATATGTGTGTGTGTTAATGAAATAAATGAAATAATTTATATTAGGATAAGGTTTTAATCATATAAAATGTTATTATGAGTTAGAATAATTTTTATGAGTTAATTATACTAATGTTAAATGGAATTCATAGAAAGTCTAGACTTAGTGTAAGGGATTTCATCCCAATTTTCCTTCTTTGAGGCATATTTTATTTTTATCCACCTAATTTATTTTATATAGTGTATTTATAACCATTTTATATGTTAAATCATAAAACATTCTTTATTCATGTAATTTTATGTCTGAATTTTAATTACCCTGTCAATGGGGATTTGACTTGATTGTTATCACATGGAAAAAATATTAATAACTCAATTTTCATTCATTGAGTTATAACCAATATTCGTTTACTATTTAATGAAATGATTATGTTTTAATTGATAATTATGTTAGTTTATTTTTTATTTCTATATTTTTCTGGATAAGTTTTTTACACATAATATATCGATTGAATAACTCTAAATTCAATGATATGACCTTTTGAAGGTTTATTTGTATCAAATTTCTTTTCCTTGGGACATACATTTATGATATACAAATATATTATTTTGGGAGATGTAAATAATTCCACTTTTGTGTGTATTATGATGAAAACCATTATTTTCAGGATATATTGAGAATCATTGATGTTATTATGTCATTAGTCTTATGATTTAAGAGTAATTAAAGATGCAAAGGCATTATGTTATATATTTTTATCTCTTCATGAATTATTATTTTTAAGAATCGTTTAGAGAAAATCATCTTCTATGATCTTCATAAACCAGATCTCTTTTACTGTCTTCTAGTTATGAATTTTTTATAAATGATTAATTTCCATTTCCACTCTTACTGATTAAAGAATAATCAAGGATTTCCTTCATGTGTGATATTAGTCCTGAATTTTCTTTTTTATTTGGAATCTTTTTCTTACATGTACATGGTAACAAAAAAGTTTTACAGAATTTTATTTAATATAAAATATATTAAAATTTTCCTTTAACATTATTTTAAATGGTTTTAAAATTAAACTTATTATCAATTTTTAAATAGGTCACTTTTGACCCTATTTACAAAAGGTTTGAAAATAATGTTCATTTTTTATGTTCACAACATGATAAAATATTCCCAATGTCATTACCATTTTTTAGTTATAATTTATAATTATCTTGGGAAATTTCCATGGAAAATAGTTTCCATAATATGTTATACATTTTTAGATTTATAAATTTATTTTGAAGTATAAAATTTTATTTTACTCAGGAATATTTTTCACTATCCTTAAATGGTATTTCAATTTATCAAATCCAACAAAAATTTATGTTATATATTCTTAAATATGGGTATTTTTAAATTATATAATCACTATTCTTTCCTTATATGTATTATTAGTGTTTAAAATATATTTTTATGGAACCCGTTTATTTTTAATGGGTTAATCATGTTATGAAAGGAATACTATATTTCAACAAAAACATCGATAATGAATTTTTTTATAGTTGTAACCACTATTTGATGTTTTTCTTCAAATATAGGATTTCATATTTTCTTCAAAAAAACCCTCCTTTCTTTGTTCTGGTTGATTTATGTTTTAAACTAGGTTTATAGAAGATAAAGATATTTTTATATCTGTAAATGATTTCTTATGGGTGAAAATATTATTTTTAAATATATAAAATTTTCTGTGATATTATTATCTTATGGCTCTTGCGTATTATTTATGAATAAGGGTAGTTTTGTTATAAATAAATGGTGGGTGATCCTATTATATATCTCAAATTCATTGGGTAAAGTAATATATTTAACCGATTATGTTTCTCCAATGATATTATTGTAGAGACCCAATGCCTCACACATTGATATCACATATTTTTAGACAATTATTCATTTCATTAAAAAACACACTCATGTGTATCATAATGCTATAGTTCATTTAGAATCATGGAAACATAAACAACTAGCTCATAAGAGTTCTATATCATCTCCCACTTAGTTTAACATAACAATTCTCAAATATATCACACGCAATACCTATCATCATAACCTATGGGAAAGAAACATAAGAAATAGTGAGTTTAGATACTCATTAACAGTAAAACATTGATATACAAAAACATGTCATGAGAATAATCCTATAAGAATATGAGTGTAATAATTTAAAATTATAAACTACATAGCATAGATAATAAACATGAGTCATGAAATAAATATTGGCAATTCATAAGACATTAATAATAAAAGAATCAAACAATATAGTCTATGAGATCATAACATTAGAATAATAAAGAGAGTTTTTTTATAAAAAATTAAGAATATAAAACCCTCTATCAGGGCTACCGACCAAGATGTTCATAAAATTTTCGGATTGGCATAACCATCGATGTACCTACATTAATCAAGGGATAATTTCTTGTGTACCATATTTTTGGGCTTGGGATAACCTCACATACGCCCTATGAGAACATAGAAAATTAATTACTGCCCAATGCATTGGAGGGAGATATGCATCCCACCCATCATATAATTAAAATCATACAATTGTTTCACAAAATATCATAAACAATTCTTCATATAATAATTCATAAAAATAATTGGATTTAAAAAATATTTTATCATATTACCATAACCCATAGATAAATGTAACAAGCTTCATAAACAAATTAATCATAAACATAAATCATTCATAGTAATGATAATAAAGGTATCCTTGGATCATATCCCCAGAAAATAAAAATTTAAATCAAAGGGTGTCATCTTAGATTGAAAATGATTTTTAGAGAACAATCTATTAGAACATTTCCTGAAGAAAATAACATTTCTTTCAAAATGTAAATTTTAAAACTAGAAATTCATAAAATATTTTGGAATTAATTTTCATTAAAAATATTCTTATAATCATATAAATGAAGCTTTTAAAATCAAATAAAATATTTCTTGATTAAAATAAAATTTCTTTGAAAATAAAATTTTTAAAAACTGAAATTCATAAAATATTACAGAAATCAATTTATTTTGTAATAAACATAAAAACATATATATGTAGATTTATAAAATTATTTTAAACATTAAATAAGTAATATTCCATTTCCAATTTGGAAAAAACATTTTTTTAAACATAAAATAAAGTCATAATGATTTTCATTGAAAATATTCCTTGAACCATAAAAAAGAATCTTTAAAACAATGGGTGGTCTTGATGTTGGAAAATTCCTTACACATTAAAATAAAGATAAATTTCACTATTTAAAAAAGACAACTATTAATTGTTGTAAAAATGATATGAATATTCATTTAAAATTAATTAAAAAAAGTAAAACTAGGGTAAAATTGACTTTAAAAATTCTCAAAGGAACTTTAAATCTCGTTTGAATTTTTTTTTAAAATAAGGATATGGAATAAAAAATGGATTTTTATCATAAGGATAAATAATTATTGTTTTCATATAAATCATCCTATTGGAATAATTATTACATAAATAAAAGAATATTAAGCGATATGAAACATCCCTTTACATTATTTTAGGTTCATATCATCTCTTATTTCATTTCACTTTTTATTTGTGTGTGTTTAGGGACTATCGATGGAAGAGAGAATTCTTGAGGGGATATAACCTAATGTTCAGATATGTATACTTGTTGTAATTAATGGAGTCTAAGTATAAATTTTAAATAGTCTTAGGAGAATTTACTTTTGGGATTATATTAAACAAGTTGATTTATCTAAGTGTTTATGAAGAATATTCTTACTGATTGATTTCAGGTCATTAATGATCCAAAAAACATGAATGTGTTATTGGGATAATGTCTTGTACTGGTTTAGGGTTAGAAATGATTACACAATTTTAAATTGGTTCATGTCATTTAATAGTCATTTAGAGTAATTTTAAATCAATGGTGATGTGTTTTTTTGGTGTATCTTAAAAATCAATAATTACATGTTGTGAAAGGATTTCACTACATGAAAGTATTGGTCCTAGTTGTTTTAACAACCTTACATGCATGATTTCTTTTTCATTCTTCAGATATGCTTATTTCAAGAATCCTAGTACCTCCCCCATGTGATTTTTTTGGATCTATTCTCCTTCCAGATAAAACTTTCAATGAAAAATATTTATTTTGGATTGAATACATCTCTCATAACATGTGATCCATGTATTTCTACATTACATTCGGTCAGAGCAGCACTGTTTCCCACTGTTTTCAGATCTTTTGGATTTAAGTAATTGATTATTCAAGGTCCTTTATAGATCTATTTTGTGATCTTCCCTTGATGATTGAATAATGTGTTTGTTGTGGTACTTCATGTGTGTTTCTTGAGGTATATTTTTTCTTCTTCGTTGACCATTTTTATTATTGAATTGATTCTTAGATATAAGGATTGATTATAAGCCCTTTGTGGTTCTCTTTTCATTCTC
Organism: Viscum album; assembly: GCA_963277665.1. NCBI lineage: Eukaryota > Viridiplantae > Streptophyta > Magnoliopsida > Santalales > Viscaceae > Viscum > Viscum album. The sequence continues at coordinate 2,012,350,860 of OY728130.1, read as the reverse complement.
CCATGTTGGTGGATCTTTTTGTGGTTGTCTATGACCTGAGTTTGAGGTGTGTGGTTCTATCTCTAGACTATGTTGTATGAACAGTATTACTATGGTTTTGAAACATGTTTAATAAATTATTTGAAATTATTGAATTGTGGCGTAGAAACTAGTTTTTTTGAGTAAAAAAATGGTATTCTCTATATTTAGGAAAAAAGGTATTTTCATGGCATTGAGAAATGGGGATAAAATCTTGGTTTTCTATAAATGGTATGGAATGTTTTGAACATTTGAATACATTGTACGTAAGTGGAAGGTGTAGTAATAGGCCTCATCCATTGATACTTCCATGGGGTCACTCATTGACTGTTTATATACACCCCCAGCCTGTTTTTCAGGAGAAATGTTAGACTTATTGGGTTCTTAACATGAGGGGGTGGTTTTCTACTCTATTTATTTGATGAATATATCTAGGGAATCAATGCACATGTTTATCAATGATAAGGTATGAGAGTAAAATCTACTATGACCTATAGTGATCCTTGTCGTGATGTTACTTATGCATTGGTTTGTATTGGATATGATATGATATGTGATAAATTCTTTTCATTGACAGCTTTATTTATGAGATATAATTTGATACTAATTTAAATGTATTATTTGGAAATGTGGTAAATGGTTATTTCTTTACATATTTACCATTATTTTGATATAAAAACTATTTACTGATTATCATTCCTTTTTTCGTTAAAGTTGTTCATGTTCAGATTGTTCTATAGTTTCTTGATATAGAACACTAGGGTGAGATCCTACTATGCCTGTTTTGATCACACTCTTCCCACCCCTTCAGCGGGGAATAGAAATTTTTATGTCTTTTGAAGTAGGTAAATTCAAGTAACTATAGTGTAGAGATGTTTTTTATTTTCTTCATCTTAGGGAAGATGGTGGTGTGATGGTGGGAGTTTGAACATGATATTACATGGAGAATCTGTTTTGGTTTTAGTTTCCCTTTTCTGTTGGATTTGTATCTTAAATTTTGTTATCTAATTTTTAGTTTCATCACTTCTTATATATCCCTTTTTTTATGAAATAAATTTCATATCTACATGTCTTCCTTTTTCTTCCATTCATATGTGTGTGTGTGTCATTTTTTATACTTCATGATGGGAGAAATATTTTATTGTGGTTTTTGTTGATGCTCAGGTGCTAGTCGCTAGACCATAGGAATCGAGAAAGCCTATTGTGTATGTGATAGTTTGGGTTAGGTGCCGGTTTGAGAGTATATCTGAGTTGAGTTCTTTATAGTTTGGTATCGAAAGAGTTTTAGATTAGTTTTTGGATGTTGGTATACTAGAGATAAGATTTTAGAAACTTGAGAAGTAGTTTATAGTAGGTTCCTAGATAGATCTATATGTGATAGACTCAAGTTAACATGGGATGTTGGGATATTTTACACCTATTTTTATTTCTTGATATTAATCATTTATGTATTATAGTGTTTTTTTTTTTGAAATGATATTACCCTATTATATTATAACTTCATCCATTTCGGTCTGTAGCAGTATGACATTGAGACATCATCCACGGGTTCCTTAGGAGGGTGTAGTAGATTCTCCTCAAGGGAATCAATATTAAGATCCAAATATTATAAAGTCCATCATGTGAGAAATTATTATTTTAGACCAAAATGTTCTACAAGCCCATAATATTATTGTTGAGATGCATCTAAGAGCTGGAGGAGAAAGATATTGATTAATGGAATTCTTACATTAAATACACTATCCTTTATGTGTATGAATGAATCTCAAGAGGTGGATGACTAAAAATACTGATTAGATACTTGACATCCTAGATACACCTATGAATATCAAGGTGATGTGTGAGGTTTTCCAACATAAGGATCCTTGAATGAGATGGTGAGATTACATGGTAGAGGGATTAAAAATGTGGGACTATAGATAAAGGTTATCCAAACCAATCCATTTAGTAGATTTGTATAGAGTCGTTGATAATAGGGAAGTCTCTTTACTTCTTCTCCTTGCTGTTGGGTGAGCATTAAGAGTTGTCATAGAATAATTAGCTCAAAAATATGGATGGTTATTCTTTGAAGGTTGTAATGAATAACCTGTGGAAGGCTCGAAAGTACTTGTATGATTTGAGAATCAATATCATATTGTGGGTGTTTATACATTATATTTTAGCCAATACGGATATGGTAAATAGGGAAATGATGGATGAGATGTCCATATAAGGAATGGTTGGTCACTCTTCCCCTGATCTTCTACCATTTGAATCTTCAGTGTTGCTCAGGGGACAAAGAGGAAGCTGCATGATCATCGCATGAGTGGTGGGGGTGATTCTTTGTAGTGGTCTACCTTTGTACCCTCAGTTATGACAAGTAGTGTTCCCCTAAATTGAACTACAACAAAACAAGCCTATAATAGTGTTGGAATTTATTTTTTCTCGATAAAATCACTGATAAAGTCTATATTTATCAGCACTAAAAAAGAAATGATAAAATGAACCCTTTATCAACACTTCTTTTTTAGCGATGATAAATGGTAACATTTATCAATGCATTATTTTATTGCTGGTAATAGAAAAATGTATCAATGCTTTATAAGTGGTATTGATAAAATGTATCTTTTAATAGTACTTCTTTAGCACTGATAAAGGGTTCTATTCATCAGTGTTTTTTAGCAATGATAAAGGTCAAGAATAAAATGAAAAATGAAACAAATAAAAATAAAATTTGTGAATTAAGAAAATTATGAAACATTTTATTAATTAAATAATTTTTGATAAAAAATATAAATTTCATATAACAATATATATATTATAAATATTAATAAATAGTATATATTTAATATTGATATATAAAATCAATAAGTATAATATATATAATGATAAATAAAGACATATTAATGTCTTAATCATTTTTAATGTTGTTTGATTTTCAATTTAACCTATATTAAACTTCTTCATTTTCATTTATTTCACATACACACATACACGTACATGGACACACACATATAAATATGTGTCTGTGTGTGTGTTTTAAATCATTGTTTTCTCAAACACCCACACAAATATATTACACAATATGTTAAAACACATACCCCTAATATTTATATAGTTTATTCAAATTGTAGTATATTATTTAATGTAATTATAACATGATACATTTAACATATATTCTATTTTTAGTCGGTAAATTTTATTTTTTGGTTTTTAATATACTGCATTTAGGGTATTCATTTTTAATGTTTTTTGTTATCTATTTTATTTTTTAATTTTAACATTTATTATTATTTATTTATATATATTTATTTACTATGTTTTTGTTTTTTCAATATTTATTCATAAACTAAAATATATATATATCAATATTTTATTAATAATATATATTTAATTAATAAAACATATCTATTTTTCTGTATTTCTAAAGTGTACTCATTTTGAATTATTCATTTTTACTAATTTTGAAAATGCATATATTAAAGATTATATATCCTTTAATAATGAGAAAATATATTTTTAAATAAATATTAAGAAATAAATATATCTATAAATGTATATTTAAAATATAAATAATTTTTTTAATTAATTAATTATTATTTTTAAATAAGTACTTATATAATTATAACTAAATAATTATATATATTTAAATAAGTATAAAACTATAATAAAGTTATTTAAATAATTATAATTAAAAAAAATTTAACAGAAATAATAAAGAATTGTTAAAACACATATTTTTTAGCACTGATAAATTTGTCTTTTATCAGCATCTTTTTAGGGTTGATAAAATTTTAAACTTATCAGCACTAAAAAAGTGTTTATAAATATGCCTTTAATCAGTGCTTATAAATTTAGCTCTGATTAAAGAGATATTTATCAACATTTTTTTGAAGGCACTGTTAAAACTGTCCCTCGTCTATTTAAAAAAACCCAAACCATGACTTAGTCTCTAGAAATTCTAAAGCTCTTGCGGAACTCATCTATTGTCGGTGCAAATCCTCTACATTCTCTTGGATTAATCAAGGCTAATATCCATTATATGTTATTTCATACTCTTCCAATATAATGGTTTGATGTGTTGCCTTCTATGCTTTGTGTTTTTGTATTGATCTTAAACATGGTGAACCGTAAATCTCTTCTCATTATTCCTGAAAGACAATGAGTGTAGTTCTATTTATTTTTCTCCTTTCATATGTATTTGAGTGTCCAGCCCATTTGTCCCAAGATACAAACATATATGGTTTACTCTGCACTCGTCATTAATAAGTATACCTCTCATCCCTCCTTAGTTTTCTCGTTATTTCAATATTATAGGATTCCAAAATAAAGGTAGTTTCTCAAATTTAATTCATCATGTATACTTGATTATATATTTGAATGGATTAATTTTGAGGGTTTTTAAGTATTCGTGGATACCAAGTGATGTCCCTCATTTATGGGTGATGAACATATAGGGACTTTGGTAAGCATAAAAATCATTAAAACATGTTTTGTGGATTTAAGTTCTTCATGTAAATTGTTAAACCATTAAATAGGGTATTTATATTTATGATTTTGATGATTTTTTTATTAAATTCAAACAAATATTGAATTAATTTTTCAAGATCCAAAAATTAATTTAGTGATACATGTTGTGATAGTTTTTTAATTAATTAAATATTATTATTAAACTTTAACCAGTCATGTAATATAATTAATGTTTCATCATATAATATGATTTATTTCTAGGGATACCTCTCTCCAATTTTATATTTTACAACGAATAATATCATTATCAGTCATAAAGTAAGAATTATTTAGCAGTAATTGTAGATCTACTTCATGCTATGTGGATTAATTTTCAATAAAGGGAAGTATCTATTGTTCCTCTCTAAGATTTTATGGTAATATATCATAATAATAAATATAGGATTTCGTTTAGTAGATTCATTTCTTTTATAAGTGTAAAAAAATCAAGATCAATACTGAGCATAAGTTAAAAAATTCACCCTTTAAAGGGATGAATGTTTTTGGAGGAATATTATGGTGGATTAAAAAATATCCAAAATTGGAAGGTGAGGAATACTTTAGTAGAACAAAGAGATGTCCAATGTAAGTGGGGTGAGATTCATTTCTATAAGACCATTAGAGTTGAGGTATTCCGATTTTTATTCAATTGATGATACTTTTGAGTGATTCCATTAGTGTGGGTTCCTAAGACACATTAATCCTTAGACACATGATTGTATTCCTTCAATTGATGATGGATTGGACTCCCTCTTTATAACTATATTTTCTCCCATCATTGTGGTTCCAATGTTCATTGATGCCATACCTACCAAATAGTTATGGATGGAAGGCTAGTCTGAAAGTGGGAATGAGTAGCCTCAAATCCATCATCAAGAGATGGAAGGCAGTCAAGCATATAAGGATAGATTAAATAAAGGTAGTGAAGGTTAGTTTTACTGTAGTATTTAATCGTTATAACTCTATTCTAGAAAGTAAAAAAATTTCATGCATGGTGGATGTTGTTGTGTACTTTTATGCATGGAGTGTATTACATTGTTGTTGTTCAAGAGAAATTAAATGTTTTACTAATCATGCACACAATGTCTTCTAAACATGATGATGTTTCTAATCTTGAGCAAGAAAAAAAATTATGATGAAACTGTAGAATTATTAGGCTCTCAACTACATGTTGATGTAAAAAAAGAAAACAAACAAGAATGACGCAACATCATAGTTTTTAATACAATTATCAAGAAAGAAGTTAGGTTATAAAATTTGAGGTTTTTTTAAATCGATGTGGCCAACCTACTAACCCCAACAAGTTAACATTCATCAGTTATCATGGGGTCATAGTAAGGATGAATGTTCTGATTGATATTGACTCATGGTTCCATGTTCAACCTGAAACTATGTAAATCATTTGGAAAGATATAATGGTAATGTTACAATAGAGTTTTTCTCTTTTAATGAAAATTTATATAATGAAACATTTATGTAGTTTTCATTATTCCTTGAATACATCATTTATTTTAGAATATTTCCATAATAAATTTATCAAAATGTCTTCTAGAAAAAGAACATAGAGGCTTTTGGACTCTTCTGACGAAGTTACATCTTTGGGGTGTTGAGGGGGAAAATAATGTCTCACCCACCACATTGTTATTCACACATTATAAAGAAAGTAAAATTGACTGCTTTCAGCAATCATCGCAATGGTAAATAATTTAAGGTGCATTTTTGTTGATAATATATTATTTGAAATTATTTATTTTATCCAATGTGATTCAAAATTGTTAATTTATGAAATAGAAAAAGTGTGTTGAAAATAATGATGGTGTATCAAAACCAGTGTATCCCTATCAAAAAGAAAGGATGGGGTACGCTTCATTAGAGAATAAATTGTTATTTATTTTAAATCAACAATAAAAGTTTAATTATGTGATATGAAACAACATATGTTCCTCTGTTTATATAAAATTTGATGAATCAAAATCTGAAGCCACTTCCATCCAATGTCATGTGCTATGGAAGGAGGATCGTATAATAAATATAGTATATTAGTTCATGAAAACAAAAAAGTATTGTGGGATGAATGTGTATGGATGAATAAATTTTAATCCATTATGATTTATAAAAATATTACAAAAAATAAATATGTTCATATATTTTATATGGTTTAGGAACAACAATCAACAACAGTCGTACCAGAAGAAACATGAATTTCAATAGCTTTGAAGTGGCCTAAAAAATATGGTTGCGTTAGAGGATTAGGTTTTGGAGTATCTCCATGAAAATATTTAAGAAGATAAAACCACATGAAGATACATATAATATAATTAGATGAATTTAGACAAAAATTGACTCACTCTAAGATATTATTTTGTGGTGTAGTTTGGCAGACCAATGTTTAAGAAAATATAAAATAGAACTGGTGGTGGAACAAAGATCCTCACATGATCCAAATGATATAAATAGTTTTGAATATAGTCATTACCCCCAAACCTTACCTATGGTAATCAGTTTTTTCATTACCCTTTCTCTTAAATGTGAATCAAACTACTTGTAATAACATTATGTTACTAAAATTCTGTAGGGTGTAGTTTTATGTAATTTTTATCTGTCAACACCCACATACCACCGTGTTAATGGGGTACAATGTATAACACATAGGGAGACTATATAAACAATCAAACCCTCTCAAAATATCACATGAGAGTGGGGATTGATGTAGCTTATGATCTGATTTCTGAGTTGTATGTTCCACTTGATGATCCAAATATTACAATGGTCTAAGATGCTATTGGGGAATTCATATCATGGTTGTATAATCTTATAAATATACAAGAGGTATGTATTAATCAAATTTTTCTATCAAAAACATGTAATAGTTGATGATAAAAGGTCTAATGTGAGGTATGATAAGACAGATTGATAAAATGGTGGAGAAACGAAAGATCAAATCAAGAAAATATACTAAATCGAACAAGAAAACAAAACAAACTTCCAAGAGAAACTTCTCTCCTCCAATTCTAGGGAAACATTTATTTACATTAAAACATCATGAAGAAACCACATTTAAAGATAAAAACAAGTCTTATATTCACTATAAAGAATAAATATTTAGAGTTTCTATTATGGACAGAATTTTTCCTGAGACTCTAAATGAGATTCTCAATCTTGAATGGTCAGGCATCTCAATTTTGAATGAATATTTTCATAATATGTTTTTCTAAATAGTGAGATAAATATGTTTAATAAATTTAATAACTATTTAATTATTTTATAGGTTTTTATATTACAACTATATAAAGCAAAGATCGCATGAAGCGCAATTTGGATTCATTAATCTCAGTATCATTTCTATAGTTGAAATTTCATTGGATAGAGAAGAAAAATATAATAAAAGAGACGAGTTACTCCACAAGTTTAATAAAAAATTATTAGAGGATAAACTCTTTTTGATGCCTACAATTCAAGTGTAAAACTCTACGATCTAATCACATAAATTATACTTTTAATTTTTGCATTACTTAATTGTTTTTATTTTTTTAGGAAGCATTATATACTGATTGAATTCAACATTGACACCATGAATATTTATTTTTTGGATTAAATGCATGTATTTCCAACCAACAGTCCACACATGATGTGTATTATTAATAGGTAAAACACTAGAATCAATATTTTATTGATTAACATTGAATTATATGTTCAGTCTGTGTTTTAAAAAAGTAATTGTTATAAAAGGGTGTTCTCTAAATACATGATAAATCATGGCATGAGGTCAGAATCTAAAAAGAAAAATCTTATGGATTACTGAAGATGGAAATAAATTAAGTTATATAGAGAAATATTAAAATATTAAAACATTTCAAAACAATTTATTTTTTTGGTCAATGTATCTACAGTGTCTAAAAAACATAATGAAACTGATTGTGGATATTATATTTGAAATTTTATGAGAGAAATCACACATCATGAAAAAACTATCATCCCCAAATAGGTAATTTATGAATGTAATTAAAATTTCATTAAATATATTTCATAATAATTTAATTGTTTATATTTTTTAGTACTATCAACATTTCTAACAAAAGAATTATTCAAAAGAATAAATAAATTTTTTTAGAGAAGAGTGGGAAGTGTAATTTTTGTCATAATTTATGCTGAAAAAATATTTTGGTGATTATATACTATTTTTGTGATCTAGTACGAGTTATGACCAAAGAAAAATATTTGGGGTGTGAATCATTAGTGTTAGAATGCTTATGTAATATTCTTAATCTATTTGTCAAGGTGAAAATTAATAGAGTCAATCAATTTTTTAGAAGAACTGACCATCAAAGAATAAAATTTTTGGGAAAATGTGGAGTTGTAGGGGGAGGTTGAGGTGATGTTTGAGGGAGAGGTGGAGGTGAAGGTGGAGGCAACGTCAGAGTGAGAGACCAATATAGAGGATGAGGAAGAGGGGAAGACTGAGGTGGACACCAAGGGGGAGGAGGACAAGAAGAACTAGATTTAAAAAAATAAAAATGTTTTTAAATTAAGTTTAATAAATATCATACCATGGTTTTTTTTAGAACAATAGTTTGAAAGTTCACACAACACTTTTCACTTAAGAAAAGATCCATTGTGCATCTTTCCAGTTTGAAATGTAATTTTAGTAGAAAACACGTGTGGAATACTCAAAACAAAAAAAATTAAATTTGATTGTTTTTATACTTTAGTAAAACAATACATATGATACTTTGGGGAAATATATCATTCATTCTCACCTCAATATGATGTATGTTGTGGTGGGTATGATGCAAAGTGTGTCTTTTTATTAAAAACTAACATCAATTTTAATCAAAACAAAAACTGAAATGCTCAAAACCATGAAAAAATTATTCTGATTGTTTTTCTACTTTAGGATAAAAATTCATGAGTCATTTGGGAAATTTAGAATTCTATCTCACCCTAATCTGACACACAGTGTGACTGATATGACTCCAAGTGCTCTTTTTTAATCAAAAGTAACATTAATGTTAATAAAAAAATGATTGACATACTTAAAACTGAGAAAATGATTTTATATTGTTTTGTTACATTATTAAAATGTTACATACATCATTTTTTACATGTAGGGATCAGTCTCACCTAAAACTAATGCAGATTGTGATCGGTATGACTCCAAGTGTGTTTTTTATTAAAAAGTGACATCCATTTTTATCAAAAAAGTAGCTGACATACTCAAAACAATGAATAGAAATTCCAATTGTTATTATACATTAGAAAAATGATCTAGGAGTAATTTTTAATCTGTATCATTTATCCACACCACAATCCGACTCATAATGTGACCGATATGTCCCCAAATGCGTCTTTTTAATTCAAAATTGACATTCATTTAAATCAAAAAAACAACTAACATACTAAAAACTAAGAAAACAAATTTTTACTATTTTTGTATTTTAGGAAAATGATTCATACCTCATTTTTGACATGTAGGGATCAAATAAACCTCAATCTGATGCACGGTGTGACTGGTATGACTCCAGGTGCCTTTTTTATTCAAAACTGACATTAATTTTAAACAAAAAAACAACATACATACACCAAAACAAGAAAATTCAATTTGATTGTTTGTATACTTTATAAAAACAATTATTGAGTTATTTGTGATGTGTATTATTCATCCAAACCTCAATATTATGCAATGCGTGACTGGTATGACTCTAAGTGCATCTTTTTTATTCAAAACTGACATTAATGTTAATAAAAAAAACAAATGACATACTCAAAACCATGAAAATGAATTCAAGTTATATTATTACATAAGGAAATAAATTATTATGTTATTTTTGACATGTAAGGATTTTCCACACCTCAATCTAACATATAGTCTGACTGGTATGACTCCAAGTGCATCTTTTTTTATTCAAAACTGGCATTCATTTTAATCAAGAAAAAAGATGACATACTCAAAACCAAGAAAATTCATTCTGATCATTTTGAAAATTTATAAAAATTATTAATGAGTAATTTAGGATGTGTATCATTCAATCACACATTAATATGATGCACAGTGTGACCGGTATGACTCTAGTGCGTCATTTTTATTCAGAATTGACATTCATTTTAATCAAAAAAATAACTAACATAATAAAAACTGAGAAAATGTATTAATATTGTTTTTATAATTTGATAAAATTCTCTATAAAATTATCTTTTATTTTTAGGGATAAACCACACCTCAATCTGATGGTCGGTCTGGCAGGTATGACTCCATGTGCGTCTTTTTATTAAAAACTAACATTATTTTTAATCAAAAAAAACAACTAACAAACTCTGATAAAAAAGCAAATTCTGATTATTTTGATACCTTATTAAAATTATGAATGAGTAATTTGGGATGTTTATCATTTAGCCACACCTCAATACGATGCATAGTGTGACCGATATGACTTTATGTGCATCTTTTTTATTCAAAAATGACATTCATTTTAAGAAAACAAATATCTATCCTACTCAAAGCTGAAAAAATAACTCATATTTTTTTATTACATTAGGAAAACAATACATATATATTTTTTTATATGTATGTATCATCCTCACCTCAATTTGATAGATTGTGTGACCGGTATGACTCCAAGTTTTTCTTTTTATTCAAAACTAACATTAATTTTTAAAAAAAAAACTAATATACTCAAGACGAAGAAAAGACATTCTAATTTTTATGATAATTTAGTAAAACTATGCATGAGTAATTTTGGATGTGTATCATTTTGACTCACCTCTACCTAATACATTGTGTGAACTATATGAATCCAAGTGCTTCTTCTTTATTCAAAACACACATGCTTTTTAATCGAAAAAAAATAACTGACATACTCAAAACTAATAAAATACATTCATATTATATTGGTACTTTATGAAAATGATCCATAAATCATTTTTGATGTTTATGGATCAGTAAAACCTCAATCCGACGCATGGTGTGACCGGTATGACTCCAAGTGCACCTTTTGTTCAAAACTGTAATTAATTTTTATCAAAAAAAAACAATTGACATACTCAAAACTGAGAAAACGCATTCCAATTGTTTTGATACTTTCGTAAAATGATTCATGAGTTATTTGGGATGTGTAGAATTTATCTATACCTCAATCCAATGCATTTTGTGATTGGTATGAGTCCAAATGTTTCTTTTTTATTCAAAACTAACATTAATGTTAATAAGGAAACAACTAACATACTCAAAATTGAGAAAATGCTTTTAGATTGTTTTAGTAATTTAGTAAAATGAACCATATTTCATTTGTGATGTTTAGGGATTAATGTCACCTCATCCCGATGCACGGTGTGACCGGTATGACTCTAAGTAAGTATTTTTTATTCAAAAGTGTCATTCATTTTAATCAAAATAACTACTGGAAAACTCTATAGTAGTGTTTCCATTTTCTTGTATTTGTGTTAGAAATTTTATTTTATTTAAATTCAGTATTTTTAACTTATTTTGGTAATTATTTTTACTACTTCTATTGATGCAGTGTGTTTTTGTAGTACACTACACCTATTTCCGGTGATGTAGTGTGCTAATACATCGCACAATAGGTTTCACCTTTATCAGTGCTATTAAATGCACTTATAAAGTCTATCTATATCTGTGCATTGATAGGGGATGATAAATCATACTTTTATCAGCACTAATAAAATCACTAATAAATCATACTTTTATCAGTGATTTTTAAAGCACAAATAAAGGTTATCTTTATCAATTCTTAATAAAATCATTGATCAGGGGAGTCTTTTATCATCACTATTATATGTGCTGCTAAATATCCCCCTTTTTCATCTATTTTTTAGCACTAATAAAATTCATTGAATTTTAGCCGTGCTATAGTCATCATAACTTCTCTAGCGCACATTAAATCCAATTCTAGCGCTGCTAAAAGCGTGTTTTGTAGTAGTCTTGGTACCAGTGTGGCAATGTTTGGCACACCTAATTTTTATTTACCACACCTACAAAGATGAGTAACAATTTTATGAGCAATGGAAAAATAAATTATTTATGTTATCATATGCCTACACCACATAATTATAACAACCTAGTCTTATCATAGTTATATAATACAAAATTTTTATGAATATTAATTATATTATAATAAGACATGCCTATGGACTATAATATTTTAGTATATTTAGAAACATAAACACTAGTCTATAAGTGAGATAAATCATCTCCAAATATATTTTTAACAACTAGAAATATTCTTATACATATTATATATTATACATTTCCTCACAAACTGGGAAAAGGAAACATAAGAAATAGTGAAATCATATGATCTATAAGGGTAAATAAGGGAGATATTTAAGCATTACATTAACATAAGGGTTTTAGAACATGCACATAACATTTGAAAAACGTACCATGCATATCAAAGATCATAATCTTGAGTCATAGCATAATGATTGTTAGATCATTAGACAATAATCACATTGGAATCAAAGAACATTATCCATACGAGAATAACATTGTAATAGGAAAAGGGATATTTGTCACACACATAATCTTAGATAATAATTTTCATATTAGTAAAGGCTCAATTCTAAGACCACCATAGAAAATAAATTCCCTTACTAAATCGGGTCCACTCCCAATTCTAGCCTTATCTTAGATAACTAGACTCACTTACCATTCCAGCCATGTCTTACTGAACTAGGTTCACTTCTTATTCTATTAATGTCTTACTAATCTGAGTACAATCCCCAATCTCATTATTTATATATCTTAAGATATAAATCATTGCCTAATTAATTGGAGAGAGTTATAGGTCCCACCCTTCACATATTGGAAACCGATTTTATGTGTTCCACAAGATCATAAACATTCATAATATAATAACCCATAAAATTAAATAAGAATCATAAAAATTTAATTATATCATAACCTATGGAAGGGGGATAGGTTTTATAATAATTTCATCATTCATAAACCATGAAAATAATAAGGTTTCATAATCATTTTATCATTGTACACCCTGTGTAAGAGAAATGGGTTTTATAGACATCATTCCATCAAAACATAAATCATTCGAAAAAGAATATGAATGGTATCATTAGATCACAACCACACTAAGGTATAGGAAACACCAACATATTTCATCTTAGATGGACATTTTTTTAAAAGATCATTTAAAATGTTTCTTGAGGAGAATATACATACCTCTTTAAAAAAATATTTTTGAAACATAATAAATTTTGAAAACCTATTTCATTGAAAAAAATAATGAAAACTTATAAATGATTATTCAACGAAATGTTTTCTATGACATCAGAAAATTGTGTTCATGCTATACACATGAAAATGAAGATTCATTTCACATTTTAAATAAAATACAAATGGGAATTATTTATAGAGTGACATGAGTATTTCTTTTTAAAAACATTTCAAAAAGAAAAACATGGGTAAAAACTGAATTTTATAATTCCATAAAATTGTAATAAATCTTTTTTAGAATACATTGTTTTAAAAGAAAACCCATTTCTATCCAAAGAGATAAATAATGTAGGATTTTACAATATACATTTTCTTAATTATATTTACTACCAAAGAGTGTAAAAATGGTACCATTACATTAATATATCATGAATAATAAAAGGATAAGAAAACTCATGAGAATTATTGAAATTAATATCATAATATTTCTACATTGGAGACTTAATCATAAACAATCCTGACGATCAATAAGATTTTAATATTAAATCATTACCACTTTGGTAACATTGAATCATAATTCCCATGAACAAATAACATAAAATAAAACCTACAAAATATTTATGTTGAAAATTTTGATGATATTACATGTTTAAGAGGTAGTATACACACCTCATAAAATAATATTAGTGTATAACATAATGTGCGTCTCAAAGAAAGAAAATTGAGATAAAATTTCATTACCTTAAGTATTGATTTCTATCATACTAATTAAAACCTCATGTATAAGAAATATAAGTTAATTATAAATATATTACAGATAAATATTCATATATATTATACCATATATGATTTTATTATGACCTTTTATTTCCCATTTATTAACAATTCTATGTGAATGTTATGTTTTGGATAATAACAACTTTGTTTCTCATATATGTTTTGATTTTTTATATTTTTTTACTCTTATAGTGATCATAGTTACAAAATATCTGTAATGATAACCATAATATAAATATCATATATATTAATTATATTTTTTATAGTAATCACTAAAATTTAGCGATAGGAAATGAAATACACCATTCATGGATACGACTGGCTATAAGTACGCATGAATGCTATTTTTTATTTTTTTGGTGTCTTAAAAGAAAAAATGTAAATGATATATTTTATCATTATATAATAATTTTAATGACATATATATCATAAATTTTTATTTAAATCATCATTAATACATTCCATGTAAAGCATTAATGAATCAAAATGCTTTGCGTGGTGGTATTCTTTCTTACACACGAATGACATTATCCAATTCTTGAGAAAATGAAATCATAAATTTATGAGTCATATAACAACTATGGAATCATAATAACATCATATATATCAAATATATCATATATAAACAATAATTCCATCATTATTACAAGAATTGAGATGCGTTAATGAAAAATAAAGGAACTTGGTTCAAGAGGTGATAGATCATCGTACACATGAATAATAATTTTGTAACCCATTTTATGGAAGTGCAAAGAGTTTTAGGTCATGAACATAAAAAAAGTATAGTTTTATTTAACATACTTATTGTTTAAGAGGAAATAAATTAAAAGTGCTTGTTGATGAATGTTTCCTCTTTTTCATGTATCTTCCATAGTTTTATACTAAAATCTGTCATAGTGTGAATTTATGCCAAAATAAGGCTTCTAGTATGAGTGGATGAAATTTTGAAAGTTATTTTGGAAATTATTGGATGAACCAAATATTAGTTAACGTTTGAAAAATAGGGGATAGGAGGTGGACTTTTATATATGGGGGAGATGACACACATGATATTTTTAAAATAAATAATTTGTAAAAAGTGTTAAAAAAGGGAATTTATAAAAATATTGTGGTTTAATAGTAAAAATATCAGCAAAAAAATAGTTTTTAGAAAATTTTATAGGATATTTTTACCCTTACATTTTTATTTTAACCCATGGTAAAATGACTTTTACCTTAACCACAGTAATTAATTTTTACTGCATTCACTATTAATTTTTGTCAAAAATTAAGTTGGAATATTTAGAAAATATAAAATATTATAATTCATAATATGTAATCTATTTTTCTAAATTAAATTTTCATAAGTGAAAAAAAATTATTTAATGTTAATCTCGATGATGTCATGAGAAAGGGGGTTTATGATTTGACAATTATCAAAAGTTTAAAATGATTTTATATAAATTATCAATCTAAAATTTATTCTAATGAGATAAATAGGATAAATATATTTATAATTGATATAATTTAACATTTAACCCAGTTTAATATAATTTAACTTTGTAAATAAATTAAATGAAAATGTATTTTACAATTAAAATTCAGTGTTTTTCAGTATTCATCAAAAAATGAAACATTTCAGAAAAATTCCAAAATTTCACCCTAAGATTTTTTTAAAATTCTAAATTCAAAAAATTATTTTATTTTATAAATTTAATTTTATAAAAAAAAATTAAAAAATTATTTTATTATTGATTAAAAAATGCATAAAAAGAAATTTTTTAGAAAATAGTATCTTTAAAACATATTAATACATTCCTAAAAATTATATATTTTACTATAAATAAGGTTTATTTATATAAGAATTTTATAATTAATATTTAAAAATTAGATATTACATTTTCATATAACTATTTGTAACATATTTGTTACAACGGTAATTTTCAAATAACTATTTTAATAATGTATAAGGTTTTATTGAAAGTCTGTGTTGTCTGAAATAGAAGGTATGCCTATTTTTCATGTAAAAAAGGCATAAATTGGTGTTATTTTTAGTGAAATATTAACTTCATGTTTCATTTAGTGTAATCTATTAAATAAATTTAATTTATTTTAACAAATAATTCATAAATATTTATGGTGTTACATTCTACCCCCCTTAAAATGAATTTTCCATCAAAATTCAATACTCTGTTACAAACTAATGAGAATTATTCAGACACATAATATCATCGTGTTCCCACATAGCTTCCGAAAACTAGTGGTTTTCCATAAAACATTGACCAGGTCTGTGGTCAGGTTTCATAAAATAGTTGTTGTATGATCCAAATTCTTAGTTCGTTGTTCCACATAAGAAAGATCTTGATCTAGTAGTATGACCTCTGATTTTAGTACATGTAAATTATAAGGTATGTACTTCCTTAGTATAGATACATGAAACACATATTGGACTTGATATTTTTTTAGTGGAAGGTCCAATTGATATCATATAGTCCCTATATGATCAAATTTTTCAAAGGGACTGATATACATAGGTCTTAGTTTCTATTTATTCTAGAATATCATAACCTTATTCCATCAAGAAATCCTTAAAAACACATTATCAAAAAATTCAAATTCTATATCATGAAATCAATTATCAGCATAAGTTTCTTTACAACTCTGTGTTTCCTTGATATGTTGTTGAATAGAACTAATCTTATCTACCATTCCTTCAACTATCATAGATTTTAATAGCTTTCTTTCTCCACTATCATTCCACCATGTTGGAGATCTAAATTGTTTTCTATATAGAGATTTATAAATAACCATCTATATGTTGTATTGATTGTTTTTTTATATGAATACTCAACTATTGGAAGGTGTTGATCCCATAAACCTTTGAAATATGATGAATAAGATCTCAACATATCCTCTAGGGTTTGAATTTTTCTTTCAGACTAACAATATATTTTTAGATCAACATGCCATGATATCTTTTAAAGAAGTGTGCAAAAAACCCTTGGACTTTTTTCTATTAGACTAATCTTTTTGGAATACCAAGAACCTATATACAAACACTATGATATCTCTCTTAATGTCATCCCACTAGAAGTATTTTGTGAAATCTATATATATCATCATAATTATAGGATTAATATATAATAAATAACTATTATCTTATTCTAAAAAATCATTCTTCAATTATGGTATGGAATGAATACACAAACGTTTCATGAACCTTATCATTCCATCATGATCAAGGATAAACTCATGAGAATTTCTAACCATATTTTGTAGCTCTACATCATCCTTTTGTGCCTATATAATCTTCACATGGATAGATGGTTGAAAATTAAATTATGTAAGATTATATTTTTCCCATTCCTTACATATTTCAATATCTATCCTTTTCAAATAAAAAAATATTAAATATCTTGGAATCACCTTCAAGGATAATAAATAATGACCCTTTTGACTCAAAGCATCATCTACCTTGTTCAAATTCCAAATGTGGTAATGTATTGAGTAGTCATAATCCTTAATTATCTCGAACCATATTATCTAGTTCATGTTCAATTCCTTTAGTGTGAATATATACGTTATAATTTTTTTAATAGTATATATATCATACTTCTCTCTATAAAGATAATTTCTACATATCATTAATGAAAAAAATAACATCAGCTAACATGAAATCATGAGTTGGGTAATTTTTCTCATGAATATTCAGTTTTCATGAGTCACAGTCTATAATCATTTAAAAATTCATAATAACACATACAAATCCCTTATTTGATTAATTACTAAATATTAAAAACACTTATCCACCATTGGGTAACATAAGCACAGGTATGCTAAATAATCTTCTATTATGTTCCTTGAAAACTTCCTCACATTCATATGTCTATTAGAACTTGGATCCAATCCAATATAACATGGTTAGAGGGTTTGATATTCATAATAACTTCTCTGAAAATTATTGATAATATCTTGCTAAACCATGGATACTATGGATCTCAGTAACCATGGTTGGTCGATGCCAAAATTCAGTTGTGTCTATCATTGATGAATCCATTGATATACCCTCTCTTGAGATATGGGACCCAATAATTAAACCTTTTGTAGAAAAAATCCTTAATTTTTAAATTTCTCAGATATTTTATTCTTCCATAGAGTTTTTAGTACAATTATCAGGAGGTATTTATGCTCTTCATTGGTCTTTTAGTAGATAATAACAACATCTTAAAATACTAGAATAATCTTATCAAGGTAATATCTAAATACATTATTCATTAATAGCATGAATATAGTAGTGGAATTGGTAATAACTAATGTTATAAATATATATTAATGGTGTCTATTACATATATGTAAATATTTCTTGGTTATATCCTTCTTATTCATCTTCAATTGATGATATATAGAATCAAGGTCATCCATGGAAAAGTGTTGAGCTCCATGTAGTTGATTAAACATGTCATTTGTATGGGGAAGAGGATAATTGTTATTATTTTTTATATTTTCTAACTCTTGATATTCAATTAATATTTACATTGATCAATCATTCTTTTTAATAAAAGGAATAGGTTCAACCCAAAGTGTCACACATGGACAAATTAACCCCTTGCCAGATTGTTCCTAAGTTTTCGACTTCAATTACTACAACTCAGTCAAGGTTGTTCTAAATATTGTATTTTAAATTAGTGTGACACCAAGTATGAGTCATATTAAGAACTCCACTTCTTGTTTTTGTATAATGATAGTAAACTCTTCTAGGAAGACATCAAAAAATTCATTAACAATATTCATATCATCGATATGAAGTTTCTCCCCAACCATTTGAGATAAACACCCCTTATAAATAGGAATTAAGATACATGAAATTGAAGTAATCTCCATAAAAATATAATATGTATCATAAAATTGATAGATTATAATTTTTAATTTTTAAATGTCAAGCATAAATTCCCCTCTTGACAATTATTTTGGGTTTTATCTATAGAATGACAATCCATACCTAATATGACATCAAATACATCCAAAGGAAGAATGAAATGATTTGAAAGAATAACATTCTCACCAATTTAAACCATAGAGGAATCATATAATTGAGATGAGTTCATCATGTCATTTGGGTATTATTATAATAATTCTATATCAAATCATTTGGGTTGAATCTTGATACCCTTAGAAAATTATTTTGATATGAAAGAATGGGAAGATCTATATTCAAATAAGACATTATCAGTTCCAGAGTGGTCGGTAATTTTATATTTTACACCCCACATCAAAAATAGCAATCATATGATATTTACCATTTCTTGTATACATAAAAGTTTACTAACATTGATAATTACCATTAACCCTATGGTTTGGGAAATGGTTCAAATAATTCTGATTCTTCTTTCACTTGGAGCACTAATGTATAGGTGGTTCATTTTGTGCAGTTTTTTCCCTATTTGAATCATTAACTAAATGATTTTAATTATTTTGGCAATAAATTTCCCAATGTCCTTCCCAAACACACTTAAACCACTTATTATTCACCTTAAAGAAAGTTTCTCCATGGTTCTTCCCACACCCTGAGAACAAAGGAAAGCGTGTCTTTATATCTCAATGTTATTTAAATTTTACTTTAAACTTCATATTCCATTTATTTTCAAAACCATGAAATTTATATGAAAATACAACCTCCATTTCCTACTTCATTCATAGAGAAAAATCTACTCGGATATATTTAAGTATATTATAAATAATTCCCTTTAAAGACTTGGTTTTTAATCACTATAGAATAAATCCACTTTACATCTTTTTGGATAATATTACCAAAATCATACCTTGAAAATCATAAAACGTTTCCGTTATATGTTTCAACATATTCATAGTCCCTTTTCTTTAGCTCAAATTACTTTTTCTCTATTTTTATATAAATAATATGACAAAATAAATTATTGAAAAAGAAGATCTTGAAGTCATGAAGTTCCATGATGTTAATTGTTTTCATGCTACCTTGTATTATTGATAAGTGTCCACTGTTGACCCACTTCACCATCCAAACGGTAGATAGACAAACTAAATTTTTATGTTCTTAACACTAGAGATTGGAAAATATCTTTTCAATTATACCGATACATTTTTTTAATAAAAAAGATTAGTAGATCCACTGATGGAAGGTGGACATTTCCTCATGAAGGACTCAAAAGAATGTTGTTCCCTCATTTGTTCATTTGGAAGTCAAGCATGATTCATGGATTGATAATTTTGTTTAGTATAGAAACAATAATTTTCATTACTTATCCCACAACATTTATATTATCAAAAGGAAAATAATTTCATTGTAAGTCTCACTCATCATTAACATGGTTCTTTCAATTTCCATCCATTGGCTAGAACAAAAAAATATAGATTAAGAAACAATAATCCTAGTATAGAACCACATAATATTGAAATATCACTTATAGGATTTCTAATTTGTGAAAAATTCTTTATTATATGATACTTAAGGTTTATAATAGTTTATTAATATTCATATTTAATTTAAATCCTTCATGATTGTTTTTAAAGAGTTTGTGAATTTCACATGTATATCCCCGAGGAGTTTCAAACATGGTGCGTAACAAGGATTTTTTTGTGAACCAATTCTCAATACAATAAAACTAAATATGGTGTTTCATGGTTGTTACCCCTACATAAATCTATTCTAAATCCAAATCCATGTGTAGTATCAATAGAGGGATGCCATTTCATGGAACCTACCCAGTCAATACTATTACAAAATTCTAGGACATTTTATTATACATTGAACCATCTGTAAACATATCCTTAAACAAGTCCAAAGAGATCCCACTAATGTTTTCTCATCTAATTTTCCTATGGTTATATAAACCTACCCTATGATAACAACATTAAAAACCCAAAAATGTTATACATTGATATTACATCATTTTTTAATAATTTTCATTACATTACAATAACACATGCATGACAGATGTAATATTTTAGTTTTATTAGAAGATTGGAAACATTAAAAATAGTCCATAAGTGTGCTACATCATCTCTCACTATGTTATTAAAAATATGAACCCTTAATATTCATATATTACATAATAAATTTGTTCATAACATAGTGAAAGGAAACATAAGAAAGGGTGCGCTCAGATACATGGTAAAGATAAAAAATAGAGATACAGAAGATGGACATGAACATAAGGGTGTGAGAACATGATAGAAAACATTTGAAAATAATACCCTTTATATCAAATATCATAATCTGGAGTCATGGAAGAAATAATAGAAGGTTATAAGAAATGAAACGTATGGTAACCAGATAACATGGTTCATGAGTGCACAACATTTTCATAAGACATGGAATTTGTGGCATTAACATAAAAATAAAAAATCATTTCCATATTAGTTAAGGATCACGACCAAGGCCATCATAGATAAAAAATTCCTTCATTAAACCGGGTGCACTCCCAATTCTATCTTTATCTTACTAAATTGGGTAGAATACCCATTACATATGTATCTTACTGTACAGGGATCACATCCTATTCCATCCATATCTGACTAAATTGAGTTTACTCTCCATTCCATTCTTGTCCATCTCATAACAAATAAATCATTACCCAATTCATTGGATAGATATATATCTCACCCATCAAATAATGAAAACCACATTTATATTTTCCACAAGATCATAAATATTCCTTATATCTTAACCCATGAAATGAAATAGGTATAATAAACATTTCATCATATCCTAACCTATATAAAACAGACAGGTTTGATAAACATTTCATCATAGTATAACCCATAAAAAGAAGTAGTTTTTATAAGAATTTTGGCATGTTATAACCAGTTGAAGACAAATGAGTTTCATAAAAATCATGCCTTCAAAACAAAAACAATGAAAGTAAATAATATGAATGACATCCTTGGATCATATCATCAGTAAGGTATACGTAACACCAATAGATGTTATCTTAGAAGGAAAATAATTTTTAAAGATCATTTAAAACATTTCATAATGAAAATATTCATTCATATTTAAATAAAGTTATTTAAGACATAAAAAATTGAAAACCATTTTATTTGAAAAAAAATTAAAATAATCTAATTAATTCTCAAAATAAATAATTTTTTATGATTATGGAAAATTATGGTCATGTCGTGCAGATTAAAATGAAGATTCCTCTATATTTATTCATAAAATTCAAACAGTAATTGATTGGAAAATGAAATGATAATTCCATTGAAAATTATTTGTAAAAATTAAACAATGGGTAAAAATTATTTTTCAAAAATCATAATTCATTAATAAAATATTTTTGAAATCTTTTTTAGAAAACATATTTTTGCAAAAAAACAGATATCCGAATAAAGAGAGAAATAAATTTTTATTTTCTTTGGAACATTTTCTTAAATTTCGAAAGTAAGAAAAGAGATGAAAATGGTACCATTACATGAATATATCATGTATAAAAATTGGATACTAAAATTCATGAAAATTATTGAGAGGAAGATAATGATATTTCAATATTGGAAACATAATCATAGAAACCTCATAAATGACGAGATTGTAACATAAATTCTATACAATATTAGTAATATCGATTCATAAGACCCATGATTCAATAAAATACAATTAAATTTAATATATCATCAGGATAAAAAAGTTACTGATATTAAATTTCAAAGGGAATTTATATACACATCATGAAATAATATAGGTTCATAAGATAACGTACATCTCAAAGAATGAAAATTGAGGAAAAAATCCATTACCTTAAGACTTGACTTCTATTATACTCATTAAAAAATATAGTATAATAAATATAAGTTTATTATACATATTTTAATAACCATATTCATATATACATAACCATGTATTATTTTATTATTACCTTTTGTTACCCATTTATTTTCAATTCCTTGTTAAAGTTAAGTTTCAAGTTATAACCGATTGTTTTCATATATGATTTAATTTTTAATATTTTTGTCATATTAAATTGATCATTGTAACATAATCCCCATAATTATTCCCATAATATAATTATAATATATATTCAGTATATATATATTTATAGTAGTCCATAAAACATTGTGATAATAAATGAAATACACATTTAATGGATATGATAGGCTATATGTACGCTTGAACATTATTTTTCATCTTCTTTTTGGGATGAAAGAAAGAAAGTTAAATGATATATATTATATTTAAAAAAACATGATTATTTCATATATATAAAAAAATTATTATACTCATCCTTAATACATTCTATGTAAAGTGTGAACGAATCACATCACTTCGCAAGGTAGTAGACTGTCACACACACGAACAATTTTATCGTATTCCCAAAAAATGAAAATCATAATGGTATTTATGAAATAACAATTAAATAATCATAATTATATCATATATATCATATGTAAATAATAAATCTATCTTTATAACCAACCATGAGAGGTTGTAATGGAAAAAAGTACAACATCTATTTGCCCGGCAGTCCGCCGTACACATGAAAGATGGGCTTGTAACCCATTTGATGGAAGTGGAAATGGTTTTAGTTCATGAACATAACATATAATCATATTAGCATGTGAAAGATACTTATTGTTTATATAATCATGATATAAAAATAATTTAATGGGTGTTGGAGGAAATAGAATAAAATCCCTCATTGATGAATGTTACCCCTTCTTTGGGTGTCCTTCTTAGGTTTGTACTAAAATCATTCCATATATGTATTTAATAAAAAAATATGGCTTATAGGATGAGGAGATTTATGTTGAGATTTGTTTTGTGTCACAAACCAAGCTTTGATGTCGTCCAACCTGACACCTAACCTGTTCCAAGACATGGTCCAAAGGGCATTCTCGATCCACACGGGCTGGAAGCTAGTGTCGAGAAACAAAATATCTATTGTGAATGATTTAGTACAAAGAAAACCAAGATAAAATAAAAAAACTGAGCACATGGAATTGAGAAAAAATAACTAAATATAAATAAAGATACAAAAGTAATCTAGATATAATAGATTAAGAATAAAATAGAAACCGAATACAAAACATAAACTGAACCAAGATTACATGATCTCCCCATAAACTATCGGTCACCACCAACCTCAAGACTAGCATGTTCCAAAGGCACAATGGAACCAGAAACCTGAACCTGTAAAATAGCTCGGGTCTATTGATGTCAAGTAGCATAAGTAGGGTGCGAGCATAAACAGACCAGTGGGTAATTTCTAGAGATTCCACGTGTTTCCTTTTATAAAATAGTATACATACACTTTAATGAAAAATAAGTATAAATAAATATTCTAAAACATTTCTAGCTAGTAAACATAGCCTTCCACAAATTCTATTTAAAAAAACACATGAAACATTCCATTTTAAAAAACAGTTTCACTTTCCACAACCCATATCAAAACATTAAACCAAATACCAAAAAAACGATAAATAAAAAGGGGTTATGTAAATATTATTGGAAACCAAACAAGAAGAAACAAATATCAAAGGCAATATCCAAAATGCAGTAGAAATAAATTGAAAATACATATAATAATCTTGGGAACTTCCTAAAAATATGTAGAGGAAATCCATAGATGTACATAGCTCAGACTCACCTACCATCATATGGTGCATCTTTATAGTCAATAATTGACTGGACAACCTAAACTAGCCAATCCAGTGGCATATCCCACCTTTCCCCAGAATGTCAAGGGGTAACCAACCCGTCTAATTTGGGTTGACAAGAAACAACCACTTGAGCCTCTAGATGACACATAGTAATCCCATGATAAAAATAATACTATGAAAAACATGGTATTGAAAGCATTACCAATAGTGTTATCGTAAACGATCCACTAGAGGGGAATGCATCCCAAGGTCTAGTAGACTCAATTACAATAGTGTTCCCATTTATGAGCTACTAGAGAAGATCCCCTCACCAAATTCCATTGGACTCCCAACATAGGTCGATTCATAGTGAACATACATGAAAATCCATTTCTTTCAGAATCACACACATCCAACAATGAATGTTTACATGGAAAAAACCGTTTCCCATAATCAAAAACACTTTAAAACTAATTTTAAAAATACCAATTAGGACTTCATGCTACCCAATTTTTCAATCCATATTCCAAAGAAACATGCCAAATATTCCCACTAGGTCCATACATCATATGAGTTCCAAAAAAATTTGGAAAATATCATAAGATGCCAATAGATAATTCACATCATTTCATATCAAACCAAATTTTCAATGACAACACAATGTACCAAGTGGGACCTTAACACTTCTAATTCAAATACATTAACAAATCCATTTCCACAATATTTTCAAAGTTAATATAAAACACCCCTTTCATGATTAGAATTCCAAATGGTCCTTTATAACAATACTTCACCAAACCATATCTCAAAATACCAAACAAGCCAAAATTTTGAAAACAGGTTTTAAATCACATTTAAATTCAAACTAAGCACTAAAGACATTTGGAAGCACATTACACGTTACATACATGACTCATAAAACCCATTTGAAAATACATCAAGAAAATCACACATAAAACCCAACCATTCCCATAGGAAAAGCCTCTTTTAAATCTACATGCACAGCAAACCCATTTTCAAGCATTCTTCACACCACTTACACTATTCCTAACATATATTAAAGAAACATAATACAGAATATCACTTTAAAAATACCCATTTCATTTGGAAAACAAAATTTCAGAACATTCAAATTTCAAATAACATTGAAAACATATATTTAAAGAAACATCACTTGTTTTTAAACAATTACAATAAACCACACATATGTTTCAGATCATAAAATCAAAGAATTTACGCATACAAAATCCTACCCACAATCCAAGCATAAAACTGAATCACAACCAAAGGAAAACACCACCCAAAGTACTAAAATTCACTTTAAAAACTCAATCAGAATTTTTTAAACAAAGTGTGTGCATTAAAGTCTAGGAATAATTAAATAAACCCTTGAAAATCCGTTTCATACAAATTTTATGTCATTAAAACACCAAATCTATTTATTCTAACACATCCCTTGTAAGGGAAACACATTTATAAGTCATTTTGGAATTCACAAGCATTGAATGGAATGTTCCAGAAATGAAATGGATGGAAACACCTACTATAAAAATGTGAAAATGAAATGAAACTTAGGGAGAAGGAAGAGCATCCCCAATAGATAATATGCACACCCTAACATCGAAGAAAACAAACTACACATGAACTCTAACCCATAAGGTTTGGCCAAGAGAGGTTCCAATGAATAAACACCAAGGAACCAAGTGAGTGAAGAGAGGATAAGAGGAAAATTGACTAAAAACCTAAGGAATATTACCTACGAATCATCAAGGGCATTCAAAAATAAATGGAGGGAAAGAGAGTAGGGGTATAGAGGTTCCCATGGTGCCATTAAGTCAACTAAGGGAGGAGAAACTGTAAATAGGGTTAAATCACATGAGAGGGAAGAGGAATTTCACACTTTTAATGATTAGGGAATGTCGCATGGTTTGGCTATACAATTTTCTAAATTGTGAACCAACTAAATGCCCCTCACTATATAATAGGATCATATTGCACAATTATTCTACATGGTTTTCCAAACTGTGAGAAAATCGTGAGGTCGAAACTATCCAAAATCAATATTTTACACACAGTTTCCTTGGTGAGGGTGTATGTTTTTCAATAATAGTTCACCAATCATGCACCACATGCTGTCAAGCCTAAAATATCTATTTTCTATAAAAATTCAAAAATTCAAATCGGGACTCAACCCGAACCTCAATAAAAATGGTATAAATCGAAGAATATAATAAAATAAATTAATTTCCAAGGTTGGGGTGTGACAATTATCCCTAGAAACAAGACATTATTCCCCAAAAAATTCACCTAGTCGGCTGATAAACAGAGCTTAATCCCAAAACTGAATAAAGCCAAAAAAAGACCAAAAACCTCAGGGTGAACTTTCACTAAACATGTTAAACCCAACTATTTCTAGTGGAAACTACAAGACTATGAATAATGATAAAACATGAGAGGGTTTTCCCCCTCTAAAATATCCATAATAACACCATGGAATAACTTTGGATCAGTCCAACATGGGAACTCCTAAATACATCACCATGAAGTGACCAGCATAGGAACTCCCAACATGAGATAAAATAAACCTCACATCACAAGATAAAAAACCAATACCAAATATGAGAATTCACCATGAAAACTAACCTCCAAACATAAGGGGGAACCCATGAAAGGATCTCGAACCAAACAGTGAACCCAAACAAAAGTTACATCCATCAATTTCCGCAAGCACTGGTATCTCCAAACCCGAAAAAACTGGAATCTGGACGAAATTTATGATATTAAAACCATTAAAATATCTATATACAAATAAGTATAACCACTTCCATTACAAAAGGATAAAACCATTAATATTTTACAAACAAAATATGGAACTTACAACAGTAGAAAAAACTACAATAGATTACTTCAATGGTCTCCACCCCAACACTAAGGAGAAAAGCTGGGACAAGGTTTCACACCCCCTAGCCGTACCAAACTGCATAAAACGCTTCACTTCGAGTCCTATTTCTAGAACACTAATGTATGAATCATATACATTCCTAAATCTAGGAACTAAAATCCTCTTATATAGGCTTCTTCCTCAGGAAACAGTTTCTTACAAAAAATCATCAAGTGACACAAACGACTGAAATGATGATAGGTCAATGGAGGATTGTGACAAGTTAGCTTCGAGTTCCCAAACCAACCTCACTAGAAACATATGAGAAAATAATCTGAAAATGAGAGGCTGGAACCAATGAAGGTGACTCCCCAAGAATAGGTTCTTTTGGAATACACTCCTCACTATATGGGGAACCATTATGAGAAACAAGAGACTATTTATTTTCCACTGCTTGTGATATGGAAACGAACTAAACTACGAAGGCCTTATCCACAAACTTCCTGAAATGAACATCACTATACAAGATAACTCACTCCTTGATCTCTAGATAAAGACTCCAAAGTAATAGAGGATTTTCAAAATAGATCTTGAGATTCTTTTTATGAAGCGAAAGAAGCCAGCTCATTGAAGTGTTCATCATATACCTTCCTTATCCATGGAAATTTCTGAAAATTCATGAGCTCTTCCAAATTTTTCATCTTCACACCATCACGTAAGAACCATTATATGAAGATGCTCTTAAAATCCTCACATGTAATCCCAACCTGAAACAATGATCGAGAAATAACCTTCCACTAGTCCAATGTTTCACCCTCAAACAAAAATAGAACAACAAGCACTCCCACAGCTTCAAGAGTTCCCAATGATCTGGAGACATGCTAAAATTCCTCAATCTAATCCACTACCTCTAACATTCCTTGATCGCCATGAAAGAGTGGCACCAACTAAGAAGAACCAGAAACTCGGGATGACTGACTAAAAATTATTGGGACCTTTCTAGGTGTCATATTTTAAACAACACAAATAACACAAACCAAAATTAACATCATCCCAAAACACTATAAAAAATATCATCTCAATATAAAAAATAGGCTAACAAGGCAAACACTACATGAACAACCAAAAATACTCTTTTCATAAACCACAATTTCTCTTCAATTTCCAAAACTTATTTCTTCCATGAACACTATACAAATACCAAAATATATTCTTCCCAATAAAATAATCCACTTTTGAAATAAAACTAACTCAAAAATCATTTTCCCTTTCAAAAAACCATTTTGGAAATATCAAGACAAAGCTTTGATTTCAAATACTTGCATATGGAATCATATGAAGTGTTGCATATGTGTTAATCACAATTTTAATTATATAATCAATGAACAAATTCCAACATTCACTTTCCATACATACTCAAACATATTAGTATATCCATTAGAAATACAAAGGGTCCCATATACCACTTTATCATCAAACCCAAACATTTACCAATTTTTCAATCCCTATCACTTAAACATTTAAAAATAATTTTTCAATCTAAAACTACTTGAAAGAGTTTTTTTCAATCTCCAAACCCATTTTAATTTTAAATCCCACTCACACCATCTAAAACCAAAACAAAACACAACTCATACCCACAAATACTAACCCAAAAAAACAATCCACCTCAAAAACCTGAGATGAGGAACTAGTGTTCTTGCCTAACCCAATAACATTGTTAGTGGGTCATGATCCATGTAAGAATAAATTACTATAATAGCCTTGACACAAGCACTCAGACTCCACATTGGTCACTACTATACGAGATATTACTATAAGGCCCCAGCCTTAAACCTTACTTAATCTTGAGTTATTACAAGATTACACATTGAGGATCTTTTCAAGTTTAGAGTTTTAGGGAATTGGATCATGAAACTTGCATTACATTCCACATTTAAAAAAAGTGGTTACATAAAATATAGTATATATTCTTCCCATCAACGGAAACATATTTAAAATATAACACGGATTCTTTCTTGACACATCCTTGACACTATCATCACATCATGTACCTTTCCCTTGACCTGTGAAAAACATTTCAAAAACTTAGGATGAGCATAAAAAGCTCATTAAGAGTTATAAAAATATGGAAAGGAAACATGAGTTCATATATACATTAGAATGAAATCACACTTTACCCATAAAACATAGGCATATCAAATCATGAATAAATCATAGAAAACATAAGACATAAAGGTAACTTGAGGCATTCATAACATTCTTACGTAGGGAGTAACCCTCTTGGTTACGTTTGGAATACCCATCACAGTATATTCCCTAAATCGCTTCGGAGAAACCTTAACGTTTCACTCCTTTGCGTTACCCAATGCATTGGAGAGCTATATCGGGCCCACCCGCCCTTAGTTTATCACGGAACCACCCGTTTTCATAACAATGCCCAAGAACCATAACATAAATGTATCACATAAAACATGCATAAAGGAAACATAACATTTCCACATTTCAATCACAATATAACATTTTAGTATATTTAAATAATGAATCCATTCAAAAAGAAACCATTTCCAAAACCATATAAAACATTTAATAAAGATATTTTTGAACCAAAGTGTCCCATACCACCTTGAAGCATAAAATTTTAAACCATTAATATCCATATAACTAAATCCTTAAAACCATTTTGAAAACATGGATATTAATAAGAACAAATAATTAAAACATTTAAAATGATATTTTGGTTAAAGGGGTTTTACCAAAATTAGAGACACTTGAATACAATAATTGAGGAATAACATTTAGTCAGAACTTTATAATATCATGAGAATAAATGGATTCATGATATAATACTCCAATGGACAGTATATACACCATATAAGAGTGAATTGGTGCATAACAACAATGAACCCTCAATAGAAATGTCAAATGTGATGAAATCCCTTATAAAGAAGGTATCCTTAGATTAAGGACAAATCAATCTCAAAAATATGTGTGAAAAATATAAATACACCCAATATAAGTGGATATTAAGTGTAAAACAATAAAAGGTCATTCACACATATTCAATGGATGACATATTCAATGAC
Source organism: Viscum album (assembly GCA_963277665.1). Taxonomy (NCBI): domain Eukaryota; kingdom Viridiplantae; phylum Streptophyta; class Magnoliopsida; order Santalales; family Viscaceae; genus Viscum; species Viscum album. The sequence goes on along the minus strand of OY728130.1, from coordinate 2,012,319,836 downwards.
TACATGTTGAACCCAAAGAAATCGAAATTGGGTTAAAAAGTTCCCTTGACAGCCTAACGGCATCACATAAAAATGAGTTGATGAGAGATAAAAAGTGTATCTCATAACTTGGACATAAAATTTACATCAATAAGGATATATGAGAACATATCCCAACATAATAATATGTAAATTAAAAGTCCCAACAAAATAAGTCTTTTAAAAAAAGAGGAGGGTGAAAGGCTCCCTTACCGACTTGGGTATCTTTCAAAACATACACCCCATGAAATAAGGACAATAGATCCTTGATGTAAATACTCATAAACGAAAGTATATTACACAAAGAGTAGAATAATTGGCAGTAAATACACCACTCAATGGAATTTGTGGTAAATGTAGCATAAATATCGCAGGAATAAAAGTGAGATGAAAAATCCCTTACGAAAACTCGGCAGCCTAACGGCACCACACAAAACATCCGAATATGGATTGATGAGATCAAATAGGGAATCTCATCACATTACAATAAAATTTAAATAAAGAGGAATATAAAATAACATCCCCCAACATTACAAAGAGGATATTAAAAGAAGTGACATAAAGAAGAGTACTTAAAAAGAAAGAGAGGTTAGATCTCTTACGAAGGTTCGGCAGCCTAACGGCGCCACTCAAAACATCCAAAATGGATTGATGAGAGAGAATAGGGTCTCTCATCACATGAACATAAAAATTACAGTAAGTTTAATATAAAATATTATCCCAATAACAAGAAAGATTAGCTTTAAAAGGAATGACATAAATGTGTGTACTTAAAAAGAAAGAGAGGAGTAGGATCCCTTATCTCGGGTCCGACTTGACTCGATCGTTCTTTAATCTCCTGAATAATAAACATTAGTTAATTTCTACTTCCTTAAGAACCTTTTTCAAGTTCATTATTCCTTTTATATCACTTATTACCATGTTATAAACATTATTTAATCATTTAAGTTAATCATGTCTGTTTTGTCGATATTTGGTTCTTAAGTCGAAAGTGGACTTCTTACAATTACATGTTGTTCGTGTGGTCAAAGGTTCTTTATATCCAGAATGACATTCCGGATTTGGATATCATATATATCATATATATCCAGCATATACATGTATTTATAATATTACATAATCATTTAGAGGTATGAAATGAAATGCACCGTTCATGGAGACGGTAAGCCGTACGTACGCATGAACGCTACTTTCATTTCTTTATCATCTTAAAACTAAATGAGAGGTATGTATATTTTAATTACAGAATTATAATCATCATTTAGATGTATCATTCATCATATATATCCATTATATACATGTACTTATAATAGTACATTACATTTGGGGATAAGAAATGAAATGCACCGTTCATGGAGACGGTAAGTCGTACGTACGCATTAACGCTAATTTCATTTCTATATCATACTTTAATGGAAAGAAATAATAATTATATAGAGGTATATAATAATTCCAGTATAACATAATATATAATAACATTAAATCCATCCTTTATACGTCCCACGTATGGCATTAACGAATCACATCACTTTGAGGGGGCGGTAGTCCGGACATTCTAAAATGAAGATATCGCGTATAACCATAATGGAAGCCAGAAAGGTAAGACACAAATGAAAAATACAGAAGCATAAGAAAAAAATAAACATATTATATATCATATATAAAAATAGTGACATCATAATGGCCACCTTTGAAGGTGTTAAATGAGTATTGAACAATCATCGTTTGGGAGGCAGAATTTCACCATCCACGGAAACCGTATGTTCTTTAACCATTTGATGTAGTTGTGTGAGATTGTAGCTCGAATAAATCTTATAACAAGATCCTAGTATATTGTAGATACTGGTGTTGTTACAAAATAAGTAAATAAAAAGAGTTATGGGGTTGGAGAAGCAAAATAAAACAAATGAACATGAGAGAATGAATTACCTTTAAAAGTGTAACTCCTTTTGATTTGAGCCTAAAGGCTTCCTTTGAAAGGATTATGCCCAAAGGGAATCCTCTAGGATGAGGAGAGGGATTTTGAGAGAGTAAATGGGCAGGGGTTGGCCGAGCCAAAGGCTTGAGGAGTGTGTGAAATGAGGTAGAGGTGGGGGCCTTTTATAAGAGGAGAGGAGGGGCACTTTTGGAATGTAAGAAATATTACTTTATTTGAAAAGGTGTTTCGGTTTTAAAAGGTCCCGCATTGATATAATTCGTGGCTAAGGTTATAAGGGTTCGAAATAAACCCATCCAATATGTTTTGTACATGTTTAGTTCATAGATTTTACATTATGATTCCATTTTATTTAAATCGTCAAATAATGATGTCATCACTACATCATTATTATGTCATAAATAATTTAATTTATTTAATGTCTAAAAATTATAAAAAAATACTATGATGTATTAAATCTTTTTATCTTTCCAATGACTATTTATAATCAAAAAGATTACTTGTATAACCACATGTAACAATTGTTTTAGTAAAACATGTCATGTTTGTGTTATTTTTACTTTTACATCAAATAAAAGGTTATTTATGTCATTTCCCAACCAAAGTGGCTCCATGGGGTCCCCAAGTTGACCCATGGCTTGTCTTGGTCGTCCATTACACATCCAATGAGGTTAAGACATGTGTCAAGTTCATTTCATATTATTAAAACATTATTTTTACCTTAAACTACACTAATTACCTATAATCGGGATTAAAAACTTAATAAGTTACTATTCACCAAAAAAATTATTTTTATCCCATTGAACCACATTTTACTTATTAATGAAAACCATGTATGTAGGATTTTTGAAATTCAAAACACAAATATGGAAAAATTTCATTTAAACAGAAAAATCAGTTTTTATAAGTACCACTTAGTGGTGTCACTATTCATCAAAAATTGATGTTTTTCAGAAAAATCCCAAAAATTCACCATAAGCTATGTTTGATATTCCGAAATAAAAAATGAAGTCTATTTCACAAAATTCAAAACATATAAGTCAGATTAATTAATTTAATAATTAATTCTCGCTGTCAAAGAAAATAGCGTGTTTTTATGAAACAATAAGTATCAAAAGATTGACACTAGTTTAAGTCTGATTTCAAAGTGAAATTAATTCCAACGACCACTATTGGATTTAATGGTAAAAATATATTCTAATTTAACTTTAAAACCAATTCAAAAGATAATCTAATCATATAAATTAATTAGATTAAAAATAGGTTTTGAATTAAAATACAACATTTTACACTATTCATTAAAAAAATGAACTTTATCGGAAAGATACCAAAAATTTACACAAAGTAAATTTTGATATCCCGATTATTAATATGAGTTTTATTTGGTCCAATAGAATGTTTAAGAGTGAACAAAACTATATTTAATAATGGTTCAACATCAAAAGATGATAAGTGAAAACTAGGGCATATACGCCTAAAATTGAATTCTTTCCGTATTTTAAGCCTCTATCTTCTATTGGATAAATCTAAAAACATTTAAAAACATATATAATAATATTTTAGTTATTTCTATCCATATCCGCCAATACAACGGCTACATGTTAACTACCATTTAAAATAATATTATTTTATTATTAGAGTGCAACGTAAGATTCCCAAGAAACTCGTTGTTGCGTGTTGGGTACGCCATCGAGCATAGAATCCCCTTTAAAGTCATATCAATATTTTATTCACAAATATGGATAAATATGAAAATGTCATATTCTTTATTTACCTGGGGTGTTACATCCTTCCCCCTTTTGGGAATTGCGTCCTTGCAATTTTTAAAATTGAGCTTGGAAATATCCTTGAATGTCCCACATCGGAACAAGAGTCGGTAAAACAATCACTTTAAAATAAAGAAAGATAAGTACAGTGGTCACCCGAGTTAACCCATACTAGGAATCCATGTATGAAAACATGGACATGGAGGAGAAAACATAGGGTCATGTTCTGATGGAGGGTGATAGAAAACATGTTTATGAGAAAGTTAACAATAAGAAAATCACAAACTTGTGATGGGTTAAACGGTGTTGGGTTCCCCATTAGGAAAAGTTAATAGACAACATTTTTGTTTTAAGTTACTTGTTATTGAGGAATTTATTCATAAGGAAACATAATCACTTATCATGTTGACTTTCAACTTTTACTAGATTCCTTAATCAAACTCATATTTTTTCCAAAGGACGAGTATTTAGGGAGACTTGTTCGCATTAAGAGTACTATAATCAACTTCTAGAGAATCACCTAATCCACAATAGAGAAATATATACATCCCAATTATTTAGGCTTTAACCCAAACCAAAACCAAAAAGGTTAGTACAAGGTCAGATAATCCAGAAAAGGATAACCCATTAAAAAGAAAATCCATGCTTAATCTCCAAAATTTGTCCAACAAAACCCAAAGTTCAACGAGGACCATCCGATAAACAATTTGTCCATAAAATTCTTCAAAGTAAATCAATATAAGATTGAAACCCAAATATTTGAAGTATTTAGTCGCATAGTCTTCCTTGATAAATCGTAACATTTATCCCCAAACAATATCAGTTGCTCCTAAAGTCTTGTATTGAAAAGTAATTAACCTAATCACATATCCTCCATGATAGGTTAATCATTTTCATAAATAACCCAAAATCAACTTACTCTTAATTCATAAAATCATATAACTAAAAAGAATTGGTCAAAATAACCAGGGACTTCACGTAGTCCAGTGGTAGGCGATAAATACCAGTCGCACTTTGGTTGTGGGTTCGATTCTCGCTGCTTTGTCCGACGCGACGGGTTGTCACACTGTCTGCGTGTTGTCTATTTTCCAAAACTATATAATTCTTAAATAATTCCCCAAAAAGAGATAAAATCATAAAAAATGATCATAACATATTTTAACCTCAAGTTTATCTCATGCCTTTCATTTTCCAGCATATCATATAATAACCCATAATTACCTCAAAAGTAAGGATCATATAAACTCTAATGGTTACCTTTATAATTATTACCTGAACTTCCACATGGATTGGTCATCTCGTACATGATGCATTAAAGATCATACCAAGGTTAAAGTGGTTTATCATGACTCCTTGATATTTGGTTTAGAACAACCACGAGTTTCCTCATTGAATCCTCTATATAATCTAGTATCTTAATCAGAGAACCACCACAGTTTCCTTCAAACCTGTTGTCTCTTTGGTTCCTGCTAGATCCATCCATTCACTAAAAATAGAAATGTTAGTGTGAGTATATCAACAAAACCATAATGTACTAATGAGGAAGGTAAACACTAAGATACACTTACCCATTCCCTTTATCTAAAACTAGGACTCTTTCTAAAATCCTAACCATTATGGTAATGTCACTTATGCTTAAAGAATACCTTAACCTCTAAAGTTATCTAAACCAACCTTTGATACCAACTATAAGGCCCCAGCCTTAAACCTTACTTAATCGTGAGTTATTACAAGATTACACATTGAGGATATTTTCAGGTTTAGAGTTTTAGAGAATTAGATCATGAAACTTGCATTACATTCCACATTTAAACAAAGTGGTTACATAAAAGACAGTATTCATTCTTCCCATCAACGGAAACATATTTAAAATATAACACAGATTCTTTCTTTACACATCCTTGACACAATCATCACATCATTTACCTTTCCCTTGACCTGTGAAAAACATTTCAAAAACTTGGGATGAGCATAAAAATCTCAGTAAGAGTTATAAAAATATGGAAAGGAAACATGAGTTCATATATACATTAGAATGAAATCACACTTTACCCATAAAACATAGGCATATCAAATCATGAATAAATCATAGAAAACATAAGACATAAAGGTAACTTGAGGCATTCATAACATTATTACGTAGGGAGTAACCCTCTTGGTTACGTTTTGAATACCCATCACAGTATATTCCCTAAATCTCTTCGGAGAAACCTTAACGTTTCACTCCTTCGCGTTACCCAATGCATTGGAGAGCTATATCGGGCTCACCCGCCCTTAGTTTATCACGGAACCACCCGTTTTCATAACAATTCCCAAGAACCATAACATAAATGTATCACATAAAACATGCATAAAGGAAACATAACATTTCCACATTTCAATCACAATATAACATTGTAGTATATTGAAATAATGAATCCATTCAAAAAGAAACCATTTCCAAAACCATTTAAAACATTTAATAAAGATATTTTTGAATCAAAGTGTCCCATACCACCTTGAATCTTAAAATTTTAAACCATTAATATCAATATAAATAAATCCTTAAAACCATTTTGAAAACATGGATATTAATAAGAACAAATAATTAAAACATTTAAAACGATATTTTGGTTAAAGGGGTTTTACCAAAATTAGAGACACTTGAATACAATAATTGAGGAATAACATTTAGTCAGAACTTTATAATATCATGAGAATAAATGGATTCATGATATAATACTCCAAAGGACAGTATATACATCATATAAGAGTGAATTGGTGCATAACAACAATGAACCCTCAATAGAAATGTCAAATGTGATGAAATCCCTTATAAAGAAGGTATCCTTAAATTAAAGACAAATCAATCTCAAAAATATGTGTGACAAATAAAAATAAACCCAATATAAGTGGATATTAAGTGTAAAACAATAAAAGTTCATTCACACATATTCAATGGATGACATATTCAATGACTACATGTTGAACCCAAAGAAATCGAAATTGGGTTAAAAAGTTCCCTTGACAGCCTAGCGACATCACATCAAAATGAGTTAATGAGAGATAAAAAGTATATCTCATCACTTGGACATAAAATTTACATCAATAAGGATATATGAGAACATATCCCAACATAACAATATGTAAATTAAAAGTCCCAACAAAATAAGTCTTTTAAAAAAAGAGGAGGGTGAATGGTTCCCTTACCGACTTGGGTATCTTTCAAAACATACACCCCATGAAAGAAGGACAATAGATCATTGATGTAAATACTCATAAATGAAAGTATATTACACAAAGATTAGAATAATGGGCAGTACATACACAACTCAATGGAATTTGTGGTAAATGTAGCATAAATCTCACGGGAATTAATGTGAGATGAAAAATCACTTATGAAAACTCGGCAGCCTAACGGCGCCACACAAAACTTCCGAATATGGATTGATGAGATCAAATAGTGTATCTCATCACATAACAATAAAATGTACCAAAAGAGTAATATAAAAGAACAACCCCCAACATTAAAAAGAGGAGCATAAAAGAAGTGACATAAAGGAGAGTACTTAAAAAGAAAGAGAGAGGTTAGATCTCTTACGAAGGTTCGGTAGCCTAACGGCGCCACTCAAAACTTCCAAAATGGATTGATGAGAGAGAATAGGGTCTCTCATCACATGAAAATAAAAATTACAGTAAGTGTAATATAAAAGATCATCCCAATAACATGAGATATTATCTTTAAAAGGAATGACATAAAAGTGTGTACTTAAAAAGAAAGAGAGGAGTAGGATCCCTTACCTTAGGTCCGCCTTGACTCGATCATTCTTTAATCTCCGGAATAATAAACATGAGTTAATTTGTACTTCCTTAAGAACCTTTTTCAAGTTCATTATTCCTTTTATATCACTTATTACCATGTTATAAACATTATTTAATCATTTAAGTTAATCATGTTTGTTTCGTCGATATTTGGTTCTTAAGTCGAAAGTGGACTTCTTAAAATTACATGTTGTTCGTGTGGTCAAAGGTTCTTTATATCCAGAATGACATTCCGAATTTGGATATCATATATATCATATATATCCAGCATATACATGTATTTATAATATTACATAATCATTTAGAGGTAAGAAATGAAATGCACCATTCATGGAGACGGTAAGTCGTACGTACGCATGAACGCTACTTTCATTTCTTTGTCATATTAAAACTAAATGAGAGGTATGTATATTTTAATTACAGAATTATATTAATCATTTAGATGTATCATTAATCATATATATCTATTATATACATGTACTTATAATAGTACATTACATTTGGGGATAAGAAATGAAATGCACCGTTCATGGAGACGGTAAGCCGTACGTACGCATGAATGCTACTTTCATCTCTATATCATACTTTAATGGAAAGAAATAATAATGATATAGAGGTATATAATAATTCCAGTATAACATAATATATAATAACATTAAATCCATCCTTTATACGTCCCACGTATGGCATTAACGAATCACATCACTTTGAGGGGGCGGTAGTCCGCACTTCCTAAAATGAAGATATCGCGTATACAATAATGGAAGCCATAATGGTAAGACACAAATGAAAAATACAGAAGCATAAGAAAACAATAAACATAATATATATCATATATAAAAATAGTGACATCATAATGTCCAACTTTGAAGGTGTTAAATGAGTATTGAACAATCATCGTTTCGGGAGGCAGAATTTCGCCATCCACGGAAACCGTATGTTCTTTAACAATTTGATGTAGTTGTGTGAGAGTGTAGCTCGAATAAATCTTATAACAACATCCTAGTATATTGGAGATACTGTTGTTGTTACAAAATAAGTAAATAAAAAGAGTTTAGGGGGTTGGAGAAGCAAAATAAAACAAATAAACATGAGAGAATGAATTACCTTTAAAAGTGTAACTCCTTTTGATTTGAGCCTAAAGGCTTCCATTGAAAGGATTATGCCCAAAGGGAATCCTCTAGGATGAGGAGAGGTATGTGTAGAGAGTACATGGGCAGGGGTTGGCCTATCCAAAGTCTTTAGGAGTGTGTGAAATGAGGTAGAGGTGGGGGCCTTTTATAAGAGGAGAGGAGGGGCACTTTCGGAAAGTAAGAAATATTACTTTATTTGAAAAGGTGTTTCGGTTTTAAAAGGTCCCAAATTGATATAATTCGTGGATAAGGTGATAAGGGTTCGAAATCCACCCATACAATAAGTTTTTTACATGTTTAGTTCACATATGATACATTATCTTTCCATTTTATCTAAATCGTCAAATAATGATGTCATCGCTGCATCATTATTATGTCATAAATAATTTAATTTATTTAATGTCTAAAAATTATAAAAAAAATACTATAATGTATTAAATCTTTTTATCTTTCCAATGACTATTTATAATCAAAAAAGATTACTTGTATAACCCCATGTAACAATTGTTTTAGTAAAACATGTCATGTTTGTGTTATTTTTACTTTTACATCAAATAAAAAGTTATTTATGTCATTTCCCAACCAAAGTGGCTCCATGGGGTCCCCAAGTTGACCCATGGCTTGTCTTGGTCGGCCATTATACATCCAATGAGGTTAGGACATGTGTCAAGTTCATTTCATATTATTAAAACATTATTTTTACCTTAAACTACACTAATTACCTCTAATCGGGATTAAAAACTTAATAAGTTACTATTCACCAAAAAATTATTTTTATCCCATTGAACCACATTTTACTTCTTAATGAAAACCATGTATGTCGGATATTTAAATTCAAAACACAAATATGGCAAAATTTCATTTAAACGGAAAAATCAGTTTTTATAAGTACCACTTAGATGTGTCACTATTCATCAAAATTTGATGTTTTTCAGAAAAATCCCAAAAATTCACCATAAGATATATTTGATATTCCGAATTCAAAAATGAAGTGTATTTTACAAAACTCAAAACATATAAGTCAGATTAATTAATTTAATAATTAATTCCTGCTATCAAAGCAAATAGCGTGTTTTTATGAAACAATAAGTATCAAAAGATTGGCACAAGTTTAAGTCTGATTTCAAAGTGAAATTAATTCCAATGACCACTATTGGATTTAATGGTAAAAATATATTCTAATTTCACTTTAAAACCAATTCAAAAGATAATCTAATCATATATGTAAATTAGATTAAAAAGAGGTTTTGAATTAAAATACAACATTTTACACTATTCATTAAAAAATGAACTTTATCCGAAAGATACCAAAAATTTACACAACGTAAATTTTGATGTCCCGATTCTTAATAAGAGTTTTATTTGTTCCAAAAGAATGTTTATGAGTGAACAAAACTATATTTAATTGTGGTTCAACATCAAAAGGTGATAAGTGAAATCTAGGGCATATACGCCTAAAATTGAATTCTTTCCGTATTTTAAGCCTCTATCCTCTATTGGATAAATGTAAAAACATTTAAAAACATATATAATCATATTTTAGTTATTTATATCCATTCCCGCCAATACAACGGCTACAAGTTAACTACCATTTAAAATAATATTATTTTATTATTAGAGTGCAACGTAAGATTCCCATAAAACTCGTTGCGGGTTGGGTACGCCATCGAGCATAACATCCCCTTTAAAGTCATATCAATATTTTATTAAAAAATATGGATAAATATGAAAATTTCATATTCTTTATTTACCTGGGGTGTTACAATTACGACATGGAAGTGGCTCGCTTCTATTTTCATTCCTCAACCACACATCTAAAATATAATACAAAGGACTCAAATCCTAGACTACCCCTCACAACTCAAGGCTCAGGATGAGTAAGGAATTATGATTTCCTTCCCATACCTACCTCCCGATTCCTAAAAGTTATGATATTTTATCTTCTTAACACCACAAATAACAAGGGTCTACTCTGATACAATTTTTTTGTGAACCTAGATGGGATTGCATCCAACCCAAACTAGTCGCATACATGGTCTAAAGGGAATTTACAATCACCATGGGATGGAAACAAGTTTCAGTCATCAAATAATCCAATGGGAATGATTTATACCAAAGAAAACCAGGATTAAATAAAAAACTGAGCACATGTAATATCCATCATTAACTGAATATTAATAAATATATAAAATTGATCCTGATATAACAGATAAAGAATAAAATAGAAACTAAATACAAAATTGAGACCGAACCATTCTAACATGGTCTCCACATGAGTTTTTGGTTGCCACTAACCACAAGACCAACCTCTTCCAAAGGAATAACTAAACCAGAAACCTAAACCTAAAAAATAGCTCAGGTCTACTGACACTATGTGGCACAAGTAGGGTGTGAGGTTAAACATCTCAATAAGTAATCACCATAGAGTTCCTAAATTTTTTTCCCCAGAATAGTCTATAAATACTAGTTTGGGTTATATTTAAAAAATGGGTTTTTAAAAAATTCCCAATAATTAAACATAAAATTCCAATATTTTCATTTTTAAAAATATCACAAGCAACCTTGATTTTCAAAAACAGTTCCCCTTTCCAAAAACCATCTCAAAACCAAAACCCAAATATAAAGCCAAACTAGATACCCAAAAAGGGGTTGTTTAGAAAGTAATTGAAACCAAACATGTTGTAACAACTATAAAAACCAATATCCAAAACATAGTTGAAATAAACATAACATATAAATATTAATCAATGGAACATCCAAAATATACCTAGAGGAAATCCCTAGATGTACTCCTCTTAGACTCACCTGCTAGCATATGGTGCAGTTCTATAGTCAATAACTAACTAGCTGCTCTAACCTTGCTAATTTAGTGGAATGTCCCACTTAGCCTCATGAAGTCATGTGGGTACCAACTAGTCTAATCCGGGTTGATAATAAATCATCACTTGAGCCTCTAAATAATTCCCAGGAATCCCATGATAATAACAATACTTGGAAAAACATGGTACATCAACCATACCCAATAGAATTATCTTGGATGAGTCACTAGAAGAGAAAACTTCCCTGGGTCTAGTGGAATCAATACTAACAGTGTTCCCATGCATGATTCACTAGAGAGGATCCCATCCCAAATTTCAGTTGTCTCCAAACATAGGTTGATTCATCACAAAAATAGATGGAAATACATATATTACACAATCATTCCCATACAACAATTAAAGTTTACATAGAAACTACCATTTTTCACAATAAAAACCAATTTCTAATTCTTTTTAGAAATACCAACCAAGCCATCACGCTACCGATGTTTTTAATCCATTTTCCAAGACATGCCAACATGCCCACCGGGCCCATACATCAAATGAGTTCCAAAAAATTCCAAATCATCACAAGGTGCTAACCAGTCATCCACACAATTTAATATCAAATTATCTATTCAAAGATAACATAAAGTTCCAACCAATCTTTAATACTTCCAATCCAAATAAACTCACATATCCATTTCTAGACCATTTCCAATGTAAATATAAAACACAAATTTCAAGATCATCATGCTAAATAATCCTTTATCTGAATACATCGCCAAACCATATCTCAAAATGATAATTGGGACAAGCTTTCAGAAACACATTTGATCACATATTTAAATTTAGTCAAAGAACCAAGAACATTTGGAAACACATTTCACATCACAAGAACAACTCATAAAAACCATTTGAAAATACATCAAGAAAAATCACACATAAAACCAAAACATTTCCTAATGAAAATATTCATTCAAATTAGCACGAACACCAAAGCCATTTTAAAATGAGATTCTCACCACTTACACAATTCCTATCAACTATTTTAGAAACATAACAAAGAATATCACTTGCAACAAAACCCATTTCTTTTAGAAAATCAACTTTCAACCCATTCTCATTTAAAATCACTTCCAAAACATATTTTTAAAGAAGCATCACTTATATTGAAGCCATTAAAATAAACCATGCGTAATTATCACTATAAAAGACATCAATTTTCCCCAAACAACATCTTACCCACAATATAACAATAAAACCAAAGGATAACCAAAGGAAGACACCACCCATATGACTCAATTTTACTTTAAAATATCTATTCGAATTTTATCAAACACCTTACATGCATTAAAATATAGGCATAATTAAGGAAACCTGTGAAAACCCATTTCATTCCAATTTTCCATCGTCAAAACACAAAATTAATTTATTATAACACATCACAAGTAATAGAAACACATTTATAAATCCTTCAATAAATCCTAAGAATCAAATGGAATGTGTCGAAAAGGAAATGGTTTGAAACACCTACCTCAATGATGTGTGAATACAACGAAACATTGGTAGAAAGAAAAACGTTTCACAAGATACAATATTCACACCCTGAAATAAAATAAAATGAACCACACATCAATCATAACCCATAGGGTTCATCCAAGATAGGTTCCACCAAAGAAAAAACCAAGGAACTAGGAGTGGGAAGAGAGGAGAGGAGTAAAAATGACCAAAAACTTAAGGAATCTTACCTAGAAAACTCCAAGGGGCTTCAAAAATGGAAGGATTGAAATATTGGATAATCTTGGAGGCTCCCATGGAGAACCTTGGTCAGGAAATGGAGTAGAAACCCAGAATAGGGTTAAAACACGAGAGGAGGAAAAGAGGAATTTCATACTTTTAATGATCTGATAATTTTTCACAGTGCGGCACGGTCTTCCAAACCATACACCAACTGTGTGCCCTTCACTATTCAATATGATCATTGTCTACTATTATGATGAATGATTTTCCAAATCACGTACCAACCATGTAGTTCACACTATCCAAATTCAATATTTTTTCATGGTTGAATTGGTGGGGGTAGACAATTTACTCTAATTGTACACCAACTATGCACCACCTACTAGCAAGCCCAAAATATCCATTGTTCTCTAAGAATTAATAATTCAAACTGGTACTCAACCCAAACCTCAACCAAAAATGTCTAAATCCATTAAGAGAATAAAATTAAAGAATTTTCAAGTTTGAGGTGTTACTTTGGGTAGGTATTGGATGATCCAAATAAGTGTGATAGTGTAAAAAATATAGGAGAGGTGGTTTCTTTTTTATAAGGATGGGAGATGACAAACATTGTATTTTTTGAAAGAAATAAGTTCTCTATAGTTTTTCCTATGTCACAAGGGTCCCAATTAGTACATTACCAAGCCTTATATGTTTAATGGTCGATATATTTTCAACCAATAGGTCATAGACAGGTGTATTATATATTTTTACCCTTATCTTTTTAGTTAAAATCCCAGTAAACCCATTTTCACATTAATCATGATAATTAATTTTTAGTGGTTTCATTATTCATTTTTTTCAAAAAGTATTTTTCCCTTATTATAAATTATAATGTATTCTCTTTACAGATATGGATTTTATTTTTAAAAATTCCATTAATTGATGTTGAAAAAGAATATTTTTTTATTAATATTTTAGGTGTAATGAGAAATATTTTTTTAAAAAATAAAATGATAAAAACATTATAATGTATTTATATTCAATTTCAGTGTGAAATAGATTCAAATGAACTAAATTGGATTAATAGATTTATAATTAATTTAATATAACATTAAAATAACATTAAAATATAATTTATCTTTTTAAATTAGTTAAATGAAAAGGAAGTTTTTAATTAAAATTAATTATTTTTCTCTACTCATAAAAAACTAAAAGATTCATAAACTTCCCAAAAATAAACCCTGATATAATTTCGAAATTAATAATTAAAAAATTTAGTTTATTTTATAAAATTCATTTTCTAAAATTTTATAAAAACTAAAAGTATTATTGATCATAAAAAGGCATAAAAAGTAGATTTCATAAATAGTTTCTTCAAAAAATATAAAGGATTTACCGAAAATTTTATATTTTCTTATCCATATTTTTTATATAAAACCATTGTAATTAATATTTAATTATTATTTATTACCATTAACATCAATTTTTTTACATCTACTTTATAACGATCATGTTTAAATAAATAAATTAATAATATATCAGGGGTTTGTTAAAACTCAGAGTTGCGTGTAATGAATGATAATCCAGTGTTGCATTTAGTTAATGATTAACATGGTTTCTCAAGTAGAACTAGATTAAATTTTTATTTTATGTTTCATAATCCATCACAAAAATTAAGTTTAATAAGTCATAATAACTCAGTGTGTTACAATTATGGGTTGAGATTATCATTTCCAATGGGTACTACAATATAGTCAGATGCGCTTAAGTCTATTGGGATCCATCGAGAGGCCTTAATAGTGAAGCACATTCAGGTAATGGGTATTTTTTTGTTGAGGTAGATGTGTGTCCAGTGATAGTTAGTGGTACCATCATTATTGCATCTTCTATAGCTGATTCCTTATTTAATAATAGTTCCTCCCACTCATTTATATCTACCTATTTTGTGGGTACTTATAAAAATCCAATGAAACTCATTTATTTTGTTATATAATTAGTTTAATCGCATGGAATTAGGATATGTATAGGGTTTTATTTTCCTCCTTGTTATCTATTAATAGTTGATTCAAAGATAATCAGTATTTCCTCATTATTGATTAGGGTCTATTTGATGTCATCTTATTTATGGATTGGCTTGTCACTCGTCATGTTGTAGTTAATTTTTATTATTATAGTGTCTTGTTTCTTAAAGATTATTGGAAGTATTTTCTTCTTCAGTGAGAGTGGGATCTGGGGTCTGTTCATGCAAGACCTTCCAACCTAGAGCTTAGGAGTTTTTTTTCTAATATTGAAGTTGAGCCTGATGACATTTCTTTCATTTTTTATCTTCCCATTATTGTTCATAAAATTTCTAGAATTTTCCCAAATGATTTCCCCAATTATCCTTCTCAGAGAGAGGTAGAGATTATTTTTGATCTTGTCTTGCTTATGCATCCAGTTTTGATAACCACTTATCATATGGACCCAACAGAGTTTAAGGTTCTCAAGATTCAGTTGGATGAACTGATAGAGAAACTTTTCTTTCTCCCTAGTGTTTTGTCGTGGGCATCCCCTACTCTATTTTCTAAGAAAGAAGATAATTCACTCTAATATTTTGGGGATTATTATATTTTTATCCATGTAATGGTTAAAAATAAGTGTCATTTTCCCCATATTGTTGATTTATTTGATCATTAAGGGGAAATTGGTTTTCAATGATTTATATTTAGTCAATTTATCATCAGCTCACAGTGTGGGGATATGGTATACTAAAGTAATCATTTAGGATCTATTATAGCCATTAAAAATATCTTGTTATGCACTTTATTCACCCTAACACTCTTAATTTTCATGGATTTGATTAATCAGATAATCCATGAGTATCTCAACACTTTTTTGGTCATCTTCCTATATAATATTTTGGTTTATTTGATATCTAAGATATAACAAGAGCACCATTGGTGTTTGGTTATGGAAATTATGGTGATTCCCCATTTGCATAAAAGTCTTTAAAAATGTAATTTTGGATCCATAAATAAAATTTATTAGGTCATTTTATTTATGAGTGTGGATTATTATTTTATCATGAGAAGGTTATGGATTTTGTATCATGGTAAGATACATAAAATGACTTTATGATTCATATAATCTGTGTTCTTTCAAGATACTATCAATGGTTCTTCAATTATTTCTCGATTATGGAATAAAATATTACTAATCTTGCTAGTAATGGGGTAAAATTCACATGGGATGAAAAGTTTCTAAATTTTTTTGATGAGAAGAAATGACTTGTGAGTTTATCTACTATTCTGATCTTATCTGTTCTTGATAAAGGTTATGTGGTTTTTTGTGATGCTTCTGGTAATAGTTTGAGATGCATGCTTGTGTAGGAAGATAATTTGGTATCTTAGGGCTCCCATTATCTTTTAGTTCATTAAAATAATTAACCCAATAATGATTTTCAGCTATCCATGTTTATTTATGCACAAATATTTTAGAAGAAATATCTTTTTTGGGAGAGGATCATAGTTATTTCTCACCAGATGAGTCAGAGTTATATCCATTCTATGAAAATAAATCTTAAACAGAGTGGGTGGATTTAATACCATTAAATGTTTGACATCAATATCATATGTGACCCCTAGTAAGGGGAACTTTTTTGTGGATAACCTCAGTAATAAAGTATCATCGCAGACTATTATAGAATCAAAGGAGGGGTGGAACCTTATAGGGATATTCACATAGTTGCTCCAAGATACTCAAGAATATATTTTAGTCATGGTTCTAACCTGTATTTTCTTATGATTATCTATTAATAATTCTATTATATTTTATCAGAAGTAGGATGATTAATTCAGAGGAATTTGAGAAACACTTTGTAGTGGTGAGATCGTTTCTGGATGGTCTCTCTCATTATATGGTATTCTCCATTTGGTTATTAGTTTTTTGTCCCAACTTCTATAATGATCTCATTTTTTATAGTTATTTTTTGGCCATTAATCTAGTCACTATAAAGATGTTTTATGAAATTGTATGGAGATTTTGGTGGTTAGGTATGAAGTTTGAGAATGAAAATTTTGTGTATCATTATTACACCAACCAACTAATAAAGTTAGAGCATATGAAAACTTATGGGTTTATCCATCCTCTTCTAGTACTAGTTTTGAAAATGGGATGATGTTTCCATGAAAATTGGTATTTTATTACCTTGTAATCCATGAGGTAGAAATTTTATATGGATGGTTATTGATTGGTTAACAATTTCAGATAAATTTATTCTGATTAGGGACAACATTAACGTTGAAGTCCTAAAAAAATTATATACAGAAGGTTTTGAGGTTACATGGGGATCTATCATCCATTGTTTCGGATAGAGATCCTAGGTTTACCTCATGGTTTTAGAAGAGTATTTATGGGGAAATGGGTACTCGAGTTATCTTGAGTACAACTTATCATACATAGACAGACAAACATATATAGGGTTTTAGTCAATTCTTAGATAATATTATGTTTTATACATCTTGGATTTTGGTGGATTTTGGGATATCCATCATGGACTATTTTATTTTTCATATTAAAAAAACATTTAGTTGTTGATAATAATGTATCCATTTGAGACTTTTAATGGTCACCTATGCAGGTCACCTCTTTTATAGGTAGAGGTGAGTGAGGCATATCATATTGGAACAACTCTCATTTAGGAGACATTAGTGAGGATTAAATATATATGAAAATTTCTAGATAAAGATGTGATTTATTAGAATTTTTTTGGGGATCATTAAAATTATCCTTTAGTGTTTTATGTTTGTGACTGTGTATTCATGAATTTTTATCCTTATTTGAGTCACAGTTGTCTTGTAAAATAGAGAAAGATTTCATTGAGATATGTTAGACCATTTTATATCACTGAGCAGCTTGGATATATTTCTTATCAGTTGTAATTTCTATTTCATTTGATGGGTATTCAATATTTTTTCCACATATATCAACTCAGGAATTACTATCCAGATCCCTCAAACATTTTGAGTTGGGAAAAGTTCAAGTTAGAGCTAGGAGTTTCTGTTAAAGAGTAACCATTTGAGATTATTAAATCATAGTTGATGTATTATTTGGGAATACAATTATATTATAATTGTTTTTGTGGTGACTTGGATCATATTCTCAATATATTTGGGAGTGCAAGTCATTGATGAGGGACGAGAGGCCCCACCACATTTCAGACACCATTCCTCCACATGACATCCTATAGATGTAATTTTGTGTGGTGGGGAGTTTTTAACATCCTATTAAACTCTTTTATGTATCTATTATCTCTATTTTAATTTCAAAATTTATTTGGGTGTGTTTTGGGACTCCTATGGATTGAGATAATTTTATAGGAAAAAATACATAGTTTTTTGGTATATAAATTATTTGGATTTAATGGAGTCCATGTATATATGTAAAAAAGATTATGATAATGTCTTTTGGGGCCCGAGTTGACCTGGTGGGTTATAATTTTTTCTATAGAATCAAGAAGATGAATGGTTTCAAGTTTTCAATGGGTCACAGTACGTGAATCTATCTCTAGATCGACACCGTGAACTAGTTCAGAGAGTGAAATGGTTACATGTCATAAAACAGGTTCTCTTTGTGTAAAGGGTAATCATATTTTTTAATATAAGGTGATACATTTTTAATAATATCATAAAAATAAGGAATTACATTTTTGAAATGTTTTTACATTGTAAAAGGATCATTTATAGTGATTTTAAACATGTTTCATGCATGTTCAATATTTTATTTAATGTGTAGGATTCTTTATAGAAACCCTGAATCTTCCGAGGTAATTTTGGGAATCTTTTCTCCATCCAGAATTTTTTTGATGAATGATATCCCTTTTGATTGCATTTTTTCTGTCTGTGTAGGTGATACTTCTTTATTTTCATTATTATTAGTCACAGAAGTACCATTTCACAACACTGTTACATCTGTTTTCCTTCTAGGGTTGGTTCTTCTTTATAATTTCTAGATTCGTTATGTGATATTCTTTAAGATGCTAACCCTTTTATTTGGTGTGGTGTGTCATTTGAGTTACTTGATATAAATGTTGTTTTATCTTCTATATTGATTGTATTTTTTTTAAATTGATTATGAGATATTAGGATTAATTTTAGGGCCTCTATTGTTATAATTTCATTATCCCATGTTTGTGAATCCTGTTATGGGTTTGTGTGTGACCCAAATATGAGGTGGCTTATTATTTCTCTAGCCAATTTTGATTGAAATAAATTTCTCGAGTTTTATATCTTGTTTTATAAATGATTTGTTATGATTGAAATTTTTGTTTGGAAATGGTTTTTTAAGAAAAAAACATACTCTCATTATTTTGTTAAAAGAAATTTTCTTTTAAAATCATTATGAAATGGATTTGTGAAATGGTTTTTGAATCTTGGTTTTGATGAAATGGTTTGGAAAATATAGGACTTGGGAAGCCTTGTGTTCTTTGGAAGAAGGTTTAGTAATAGGGATCATCCATTGATATTATTGGGGGTTCATATATAGGGTGTTCCTCTACTCCCTGTTCCTATTGTTATAAGGACATTTTAAACATTTTTGGGAGGTAATTTAATAGGTTGATCCTATTTTCTATAGATTCAAATAATATATCAAGAGACTTTATGTGTGAGATTGTCTATTATTATGTATGAGTGTCCTAGAAAGCCTAACCAAAAGTGATACTTGGTGTGATGTGTCATGTTATTTTGTGTTTATTTGATTTGATATTTAATTTGATACATAATTTTATATGGCTTCTTAATATATGAGATAATATTTTAAACTAATTGACCTGGATAATTTGGAAATTTTGGAGAAGGAGAATTTATTTATATCTTTTTCGTGATTTTTATATAATATTTTTTAGTAATTATCATGACTTTTTTTCTTTAAATTTTATCATGTTTGTATTGTTGAAGAGAGACTTGATAGAGAACACATGGTTGAGATCATACTTATCCTACTTAGCTCATACACTACCCACCCCTTTAGAAGTATGTAGACCAGTGTATGTCATTTAGTGAAGGAAAATTCAAGGAACCATTGTGATTTAGTGAGATTTTTATAAACTATTTTGGGTAGCTATTAGTGAGATAGAGGAGTTTTCCCACACTATCACATGGATTAGTTATTTTGGTTTTACTTTTTTTATGTTATAATTGTATCATGGAGTTTATTTAGTGACTTCTGAGTTGTATCACTTATTCTGTATCCCTTTTCCAATGTCATATATTTCTTGTTTAATCAAACACATTTTTATCCCACAATATATATATATATATATTAGGTTTTTTTCATTAATTTTTTAAAATCCATTCCCCCTTGTTGTTGTTGATTCCTATCTGTGAGTCATCAGCCTGTGCGGATAAGAAATGCCCTTATGTAATAAGACTGTTTGGGTCGCATGACGATTTGAGAGGATAGCCGGGATGGTTTTTTCATAGGAATGAATGTATTCTCGTGATATAACTAGTGAATATGAAAATTCATTAGTTTTTTGAGATATGGATCATAAGATTTCATCATAAAAATCATAATCATAAGCAATCTTTATGAATAATGAAATCATACCATCAACCGATAACAACATTGGTACATTTTGAATCTTAATACCCATTAAAGAATATCATATAAAGAAACATTAAATATTAATAATATAAATATATTCATGATATAACATGTCAAAGGGGAATTATATACACCTCATAGAATAATATAGGTTCATAAAATAATGTATGTCCCAAAGAAGACAAATTGAGAAAACAATCCCTTACCCCTGGAAACTATTGAATCATTAGATCCATTAAATTATAAAAACAAATGAAACATCAAATATAGTTAAAATTTGAAATTTCTTGAAATATAATGTTAATGTTGTAGTATATACACCCCATAAAATAAAAGATGGGTGGTTGTAGCATATGTCTCCTAGAAATAAAAGAGTGACTAGAAATCAGATACCATAAGTCTAGACATACCTCTTACATGTTAAAACCCTATATATATTAAATATAAGTTTATTATACATATTTTATATAACTATAAATATATATAGCATACCATATAATATTTACTTATGATGTTTTATTACACATTTATTCACAATTCGTTGTTAAAATCATGTTTTGGAAAATAACTGTATTATTTTTCGTGTATGTTTTGATTTTCAATTTTTGGTCCTCTTAAATGGATTTTGGTTCCATAAAATAAAAGATTTTTCCATGATATTAATATCATATATATTCCATATGTTTTTTTTAGATTAATCTATAGAATTTAGTGATAGAAAATAAAATACCATGTTCATTGAGATTGTAAGTCGTATGTGTGCATGAAGGTTGTTCCTGTTTTCTGGAAGTATGAAATGAATGAAAATTAAATATTATATTACCTTTAAAAATAAGTTTTAATTCATATATATGACATATATTCAATAAATTTACTCTAATTATCTTCCATGAAATGCGTTAGTGAAAAATTAATTGCATAGATTCATGATGTCGTAGTCCATTTTACAAATGAACGAAATTATCATATACCTTATAGAATGGAAAGTAAAAAAGGTATATTTTATATAATATTTAAATAATTATAAATATTATATGGATATTATATATATTAATTTAATCTATCCTTATTACCATTCATGTAAAACAGAAATGAATAATGCATAACATCATTCCATGAGGCGGTACTCCACCGTACACACGTGTGATGTTATTGTGCTCCAATGGGTAGGAAATTAAGAAGGTATATATTTTATTATAACTAAATAAGTATACTAAAGTAATAAATATAATATATAATCATTAAATTCATAATTATATCATGTTTTTATAGGTGGTTATAGAAAAAGAAAAACATCAGTTTGTGAGGTGGTAGTTTTTCGTACACATCATAGAGGGTTTAGTATCCCATTTGATGGAATGGGAGATTGATATAAGTTATAAAATTAACATAATAACATATAATTATATTTTATATAAAAAATTTATTATATCATAATAATTTAATATTCTTTGGTTTATATAGAATAAAAATTAAAACAAAAAAGCATAATTTAAAACATTAACTCTTCTTCATACAACCTCTTCAGGTTTAACCTAAACCCTTACTATCATGTATTTGTGATCCAACCAAGGCCTCTAGTATATTGGTAAATATTTAAGAAAAAAATTAGATATTTTCTAAATAATGTTTTTTAAAAGTGAATATGAGAGTATTGACGGTGGCCTTTTATAATTGGGGGAGAGGACACACATTGAATTTTTTGAAATAATAAAGTGTAGCCACATTTTTCACATCTCAAAAGGATCAAAAATGGTTCATTATCAAGCCTTATATGTTTTAATAGACTAAGATGTACATAAAATATGTTTTGGACAAGTTTATAGATCATTTTACACCTTATCATTTTAGATTCACCACGAGATAAACATATTTTATCATTAACCATGGTAAACAAATTATTGTCTTTATTATTAAATATGAAAAAAAATTATGTTTAACTAATTAGATATTATTAATTATGATTATTAACATTATTTAATCAATTTTTTAAAATATTTTAATAGATTTGGAAAAATTAATTTAAACGTAAAATTGCCGACGCAATGAAAAAGTTTTTTTAAGAGAAAATCATCAAATGTTGGAAAAGATATCATATAAGAATTAAATATAAAATTTATTTCAAATAAAAAAATTGGAATAATAAACATATAATTTAACCATTTTTTATTTTCAAACAAACTTTAAAAAATTGTATGTTTTTAAAGGCTTTAACTGAAATGATATTTCTTTATAAAAACTAGTATTTTTCACTATTCACCGAAAATTTTATCTTATCAGAAAATTCTAAAAAATACACAAAAGAATATTTTGACATTATGAGATAAAAAAATAAAGTTAAATTTTTAAAATTAATTTTATAAAATTTTAAACAAAATAATTTTATTATATTTTTGAAAAATGTGATAAGAATTATTTTTGGAAAAGTACATTTTTAAGTGTAAAATTGAACTTCTTCTGGTCTTATTAATTGAAGAAATGTTTAATGATAAAAATTAATTAAAATAAATATCATATAATTTTAATTAAATTAATTCACTAGAAGTTATTTGTTTAATTTATGTAGGTAAAATGCATTTGTTCCTAGAAAAATAGTTTTTCCTCAAAAGATTTCCTTTGTTTTCAAATTGATCTTATTTCCATTTCTAATTATCTGGGAAACAAATAATTACTTTTATATAAATTTTTTAAACATATATTTTCACAAAGTTTTTAATACTATTCATACCAACCATTCCAATGACAAGGTGACAACTATATTATTAAATAATAATATTTTAATAGTATGTCATGATTCACTAAAACTCGGTGTTGTGTGTAATGTAAGATATCAAAGAAATTAAATTTGTTTTTAAAAATTATTTCATAAAATATTGGGGTGATAAATTATAACCTCTTTAAAATGAATTTTTCCCTCAAAATTCTTCACTTCAAAATAATAAAATTTGGATTCTTCTATCTCATTATGTCCCCTGGTTCTCATATATATTCCATATGATGGTGGGTTTTCCATAAAACATTAACCAGTTGAGTAGTCTTATTTTATAAACCATTCTATATATGAACAAGAATCTCAATTGATTGTTCCTTATAATAAATATCATACTCTAGATAAATGAAATCTATGTTAATTACATTTTAAGGATTAGATATTTACTTCCTTAGGAGAGATACATGGAACACATCATGGACTTAAGAGAGGTTCTGTAGAAGAACCAATGGACAAACTACTATAATGACACAATCAAATATTTCAAGGGGACCAATATACATTGGGTATAGCTTTCTATTTTATAATAAAAAATATTTCATCCATTGGTGTGTCTTCGATAGATTTCCACTTCATCTCCTACTCTAGAAAATGATGATGAATTTGTTATGACTAAATCACTAACAAATTACAAGATCCATAACTGAATGACAATTCACTACTTATATCTATATTTATCATCATAATAAATGGGAGTTCACATGTCATCCAATATGAATAAAACATTATATACTAAAGCAATACATTAATCAATGAAGCCTCATCCAAAATTCATCTTAAACCATTCTAAAAATGGTTAGCCGTATAACCCATTCAAAATTAAAAATTTATAAATAAGATCACTAAATTTCCCAAAATAAGCATAACACTAATCCTAAAAATATATATAAGTATATCTTAAAGGTAACATTCCAAATATATAAATACCCTGGTCTGATATTTTCTATAATAATTTTAATAACAGTAATTACGATAATACCTCAATGAAAACATACATACATATTCATTACCTAAAAGTACTACATATTATTCTATATATTCCATAATTCTACACATTCTATAAACTCCATCAATGATAACATATACCTCTTTTCTAATAAATTGTTTATTATTTTTGGAGTCAGCAAAACTATCTATTTTACATTATCCATATCAATCCTCTCATTATCCAAACTAAACACCATTTTCTCAACATTAGGAACCTATTAATGGACATAATCCCTTAATCATGGGTTTTGAACAAAATATCACCTTTATATTATATCACTATTCCATTTCTTCAATAACATTAACTATTTTTAATGAAAATAAAAAATGAGTAACTTCTATAAAATAGTATTGATATATTTCATGATTAATGTAACATAATTCATGAATTCCCATACCCAAACATTTTTATCATTCCATATAAATATCAAACCATTGACTAGACATTTCATCTTATTAATTAATACCTCTTTCCAACAGTATGAAATAATAATAATGTATTAACAATTATCAACCTCAATTTTGTAATGATTCTCAAATTTAGAAAACAAATACTGAAAAAACCATATGTTTCCTATGTTATTCATGGTATTTTCATCATTAGTTTTACAACCATTACTTGTACCACCTTGATAATTATCTTTACTAGCTTTCCCCCTAATAAATAAATTTTTATAGATATCATTTTTTCACACTTATAACATTGAATCATTGATGATTCATTTGAGAAAATGTTATTATCATTCATTATGTTTGCTAACATTTTCATTTTTCCTTAAAAATCACATACTTCATTACATTTTTCTACACACATAAAACATATTATTATTCCTTTGATACACTACATAGAGTTTTCTTTTCCAAATTATCAATATATAGGAAATTGAATACATTTTCCTCCATGATGTCCACCACCTATGATCTTATCAAACTCTATCCTTCTTAAACTTTTTGTATTTGGGAGTTAGTTAAGGTTAAGTAGTTAATCATATAATGTGATGAATGATTAGGCATAATTATAATATCCTTCATTCCAGTCATTATCACATCTAGTTTCTCATCATCACGTTATCTATCACATTCAATGTTAACTAATTTACTTCTGGTTCCTTCCATTTACCCAAACTAAATAACATAGTATGAGAAATAATATTTATAGTGAATACCCACATAATGATAACAAATCACTTTTAAGATTACCTAATCATAAAACCTTATTGTTTATCTATGAGACATTGGGTTTAACAGAGGCCATACATGGTCATTATTCAAATCCTTAATGATGGTTTGTAAAGAGTTTTTGAATTTATAAAGCATATCTACCAGGAGTGTCAAGCTCGGTGTGTAGCAAGGATCGTTTTCATGAACTAGGTGAGGATTGAGTCCATCTCAATGCACTCTTTTCAGGGTTATTATTCCTATTTACCTTTGTTTTGGAGAAACATCAACATGTTATATCTAGATAGGGATGTAATTTTATTGACCCCATTCACTCTATCTTTTACCAAAATTCTAGGATATTTTCATATACATTGAATCATAATTAGACTTCTCTGTATACATATCCAAGATACATATTTAAAAATATATATAGGGAACTCATTAATGTTTTCACATCCTAGTTTCTAAAGGAAAACTAAATATATCATATGATAGCAACTATATAGACCCAAAAATATCATTCATATTTAATAGATCTTTTATATGAATACTCATTACATTACACAAACACGTGTCTAATTTTCATAAAGGTATAGTTCCTCTAGAAACATGGAAACATAATCAAATTGTTTATAAGAGTTCTACATCCTTTCCCACTTAGTTTCTCATTACTAGAATCATTCCTAGAAATATATCATATAATAAATATCATCATATCCTAGGGAAAATATACATAAGAAATGGTGAGATAGGATTCTCAATAAGGTTAATCCATAGATATACATAAGCATAAGATGGACATGAGGTCATGAGAACATGATCATAACTTACGAAAACCATATGTTGTATATTATATATCATAAATTTGATTCTTGGAATAAATTGTAGTAGTTCATAAGACCTTAAAAATACAATAATTTAAGATCATAGGCCATGAGAGAATAAAATTGGAATAATATAGTTTTTTGGAAAATATGTAAGATTAAAAAACCAAATATCAAAGCTATAAACCATGAGATTCATAAGACATTTGTCTTGGGCTGACTACACATGTACTTGCTTCTGGATTGGGATAGCCTCCCACGAACCCTCTGTTTAGGCATGGGATAACCTCTCATATATCCTTTATGATAATTTAGAATTAGTTATTTCCAATTCATTTGTGGGAGATATATTTACAACCATTATTTAATGAAAATCATACATTTTCATGACATCAGATCAAAATAAGTTCATCATCTCCGAACATATGAAATGAAATTTGATTCATAAAAATTTCATCATATCATTATAACACATGGAAAAATGCATTATTTTCATAAAACTATTTCCATAATAAACATAATCCACTTTGATAAATTATAGTAATGATGTCCATGGTTCATAACCCCTGTAAAGAATATGCTTCATAAAGGTTGTCATATTAGATGGAAAATTATTTTTAATGGAAAATCACTTCAAACATTTCTTGAGGAAATTAACATTTTTTAAAAATCTAATTTTTTATCTAGAAATTTTTAAAATATTACATTAAGAATTTTTATTGAAAATATCCTTCAAAATTTATAAGGGATGCTTTAAAAATAATTTAAATCATTTTTCAAAAAAATAAAATTCTTATAAAAATCAAATGTTTAAAACATGAAATTCATAAAATACTAAAGAAATCGTTTTCATTGAAAATATCATATAAAATTTATAATGGAATATTAAAAAATCATTTAAAATCATTCTTAAAGGAAATATCATTTCCATTTTAAAAAAAAATTAAAACATAAAACATTTTCAAAATCCTTTTCTTTAAAAATAACCATTGAATATTATAGCATAAGAATTAAAATATAGTGGTCATCACAATGGGAAATTATAAAAAAAATAAAAAAAAATATTTCTATCCCATTTTCAAAAAAATAAAAATAAGAACTATTTTAAAAATGTTATGAATATTCCCTTTAAAACATTTTGAAAAATTCAAACAGAGGTAAAATGATATTAAAAAAGACTAGATGAACATTAAAACATTTTTGGGAAAATATTTAGAAAACATGTGTTTTGAAGAAAAATAGGTTTTTGACCAAATATATAAATAAATTTTGTTTTATTTAAAAATATTCATTTGGAATAATTAGTAAATAAAGAGAGGAATTTGAAGGGGAAATGTGTATTCTCGTGACATAACTAGAGGAGGAGAAAATTAATGAGTTTCTTGGGACATGGAACATATGATTTTATCATTGAAAACATATTCATAAAAAATGAAAATTAATAATGAAATTGAAACACCAAACCTTTGCCAATTTTTTTGTGACACCTTTATAGGTTAAATGAATAACATTATGATTAATATTGTATTCGACACACCACACCCAACTAAAACGACCCAAACAATATATGATCATTATAAACTAGACACTAAATTGGAATGTATAAATATTATTAAATACTTCATGAAATATATATAAATTTCCTACTAAATATAAATTATTGATAAATTCTTGGTAAATAGTCAATCAATTTTGGAAAAGTTATTTTATTTTTCAAATATATGTTTTCTTTAAAAATGTTTTTATTTATTATTTAGAGAATATATTATAATGAATTTTTGGAAAAGAAATATAATGTATTTTATAAATTCAATTTAATTTTTTAAATATTCGTATAAAAATTAAGATAGGGTGAAATTTTGATATATTTTATAAAATATTGATTTTTCCGTGAATAGATAAAAATATAGATTTTTGTAAAACAGTTATTTTTTCAATAAATTAATTAATTTCGAAGTAACATTAATTTTTGAATATAATTTAAATTAAATTAATTTTTATTTAATTATATTTATTAAACTTTGTTACATTTAAATAATCTTTATATTGTGTTTTAATATAAGTTTAGTTTCTTGTTTAACGAACAAGATTTTTTTGAAAAACTGTTTTAAAGAGGATAGTGTATCTCTTTTATAATTAGTTAAGAAAATTCATAATGAGTAATTATTTAAATTAAATGAATATATTTATTATAAATAAATATTAATTAAAATTTATTGAATGATTATTACTATGAATACAGTCAATATAAAATCATCTTTTTCTTGAAATATACACGTCATAAAAATGCATATTTTGATTGCATCTATAGGATTAATTTTAAATTAAAATTTTAAACATATCTTAATTGAATTAGAAAAAATTAATCTATATTTGGACTAATAATTAATTATTTTATAAAATATGGTTAACTTAATTTTTTACCTAAATGAATACTGAAAACAAAAAAAAATCAATTCTAACGGTTAAGGTAAAAATTCATTTACAAGGGGTTAAACTAAACTAAAAAGGGTAAAACGACCTAAAAACTTGTCTGAAATCTATTTTATGGATATATTTTTACCTTATAATGTAATATTCTTGATACTGGACAATTATTCAACCTTTTTAATGTAAATAACATGGGTACACATTTTTCATTTCATAAATTACAAGTGTGCCACTCACCTCACTTATAAAATGCCACCCTCTCTCCTCTCCAATTCACACCTTTAATGTTAATTAAAATGGCCAATAATGGACACAATGTATTCATTTATTACTTTCCCATATACTAGATCCCTTATTTTAATCTTAAATCCATTCAATGAATTATTTTGGTTCTTACATAAGGAGGTTGTCTGAAGAAGTGGTATCATGCTTAACCAAGAGTTTTTATTTTTTTCCACCTCCTAAAAATATTTTTAATTTATTGTTATAAAATTTTACCAGTATTTACCATATAATTAGATGTTATTATTTTTATTTTCTTACCTAAATCTATCTTCTCTTCTATCAAATGGGACACGAAATCATCATTCCTGTGTATATCAGACTACTGCCTCATGAACCGATGTCATTCATTTTCGATCATTGCCTATAATTTCCTATTATAATTATGTATTTAATTACATATCTAAAATTTTTACCATATGTATACTTCTAGATTTATTATATCACATATTACTTATATATCTTCATTCCTGTGGGATATGATAATGTCTTGCATGTGTGTGGAGGACTACCACCCCATGAATCGATGTGATTTATTTTCCACTAACACATTATATGAAAGGTAATGAAGATAAATTTACTTATTAAATGTCTTATACATTAAATATTTAATATATTAATCTCATATTTATCATTATTAAAAAATATTATATCATTTTCACTCTTACACTAAATAATAATAATGTCATTCTTGAATATGTGTGGACTACTGCCTCTTTTGTAACGCCCTCAGCCCAGTTACCTAGAGTCAGTGCATTATTTCATATCATTGGCTTGATCACAAAAGATCAAGTCTCGAAAGACCGATTAGTTTAGTATCCTTGTAAACACTAGATATATTCATAAGTCTTACATTACATCATAAAAATGAAAACTAAAAAAACATAGTCTCCATATTACACACTCATATCCCCCTATATTATCCCTGCAGGTCATTCATAAAATACTTCTTCACGTCCTACGAAAATAAAACATAGAAATGGGTGAGCACAGATGCTCAGTAAGGATAACAATAGAGAGGAAACACTCATAAATAAGCATAAACATTTAAGGCAATACATAAATAAAACAAAAGCCTTTTAAACTTGAACTTCAACATAATATCGCCAAGATAAAACGAAATAATTCCATTTATTTATTCAGATAGATATTCTACTAGTCAGATAATCACATGAAATATCAATAACCACTTTCATAATGATGGAATGCATAATGCCAGACTATCATAACCACATAACCAAGGCCTCGTGCCAAGACTACAAATAAGATTTTGTCAAGGCCTTGTGCCAATACACTAGTTTGTCTCATTAGACCTAACGATGCATCAAGGAGCTATAGCGGGCTCCACCCATCACTTACTATGTTCAATGCATTCCTCATATTAACAGGTTTAAACATAACATAAACATTCATATTAAAACATGAATACGAAATGTAAATAATTTCTATATAAACCATGAATGGTATAAAGAGAACACATCCATAGTCAAACATATCACAAAACCTTAAATACAATATGGTATTTGTTTATCATAATAAATCAACTTCAAATAATCTTAAAATCCATCAAAGGATGTTGAAATAGATGAAATAAAAACTATTTGAGGGAAATATCTCTTTTTTTAAATCATTTAAAAGTAACATAATTATAAAATAAAACATTTACTTTGAAAATATTCTTATAAGTCTATAAGGGAAGATTTGAAGATTTTACAATGGTGGAAAATAGAAACACCTGCCGCATAAGTTTAAAAAAAGACATTCTTACCTTAATTTGTCGAAAAGGTTAAAATGGTCCTTGTTTGGAAAATGACGTAATTATTCCTTTATAAACTTCTTATAAAAATTCAAACAAGATTTTAAATGAATTTAACCCATATTTTTTAAAATATTAATAATGTTTTGAAATAAATTTTTAAGAAACATAGATGTGGATCATAAATAGGTCCCAGTATATAATTACGTTTAAACAACCTCGGATAATGAAGAGATTGTGAAATAAAACTTTCCTTGTACTTTTCCTTTGTTTAGGGTAGGTTAACCTCCTATATAATGGTGAAATAATTTTTATTAAGTTATACAAGAATAATATACATTAATATGATATCATATATGATCTTTTAACACTGCTTTATTAATAATATCTTTGTATTATCCTCGTTTAGGATGTTAACTTAAAAGTTTTATTTTATATGTTTTTTTACATAAGACCTTTCTGTTATGGATAGGTTGTATTTTATTAATATCCAGAATTATATCAAGTCTTTAAACGTTATTTTTAATCATCAAATGAGAATTATACTTGAATGGATACGATGGGGATTGAATCTCATCACGTTCGGGAAGACGGTATTCCGTACGTACGCACGAGAAACAATATCATTCTTTTGATATTAAAATAATATATAATTGGATGGTATATCATATATAAATAATAATTATCATCTTATATTTATTATTTATATTAATTATACATCATTATTAATGCCCATCTAAATAATAATATATTGAATAATAATTACACCACTACGTGGAGACGGTAGGTCGTACCTATGCACGTATGGGGACATGTCATTCGAGGGATGGATAGAATAATTAAATAGGTTCTTCCATGTTTATAATAACATAAAATTATATAGAATATACTGGAGTTATTATTTTATAATGTAAATAACAAGGAATGAAGAAATTGAAGAAGAAATGAACTAGAAAAAGGCTGGTGAAAACATTAACTCTTCTTCAGGTTCTTCCTTTTGATTTGATCAAAATTGATTCTTAGGTTGGATTTCTGATCAAACTAAGGACTCTAAGATGAAGTGAGGGAAGTTTAGAGTGTATTTTTGCAGGTTTAGGCTGATCCAAAAGGCTCTGAATGTGTGAATTAGTGAGATGGTGGAGTGCCCTTTTATAAGAGTAGTGGGGGTCACTTTTGGAAAAGCTAGAAATATTATTTTATAATAAATTCATATTCTGTTTCTAATGACTCCAAAGTGGAATATTTAAATTTTAAGGAATATATAGGTTTAAAACCACTCGACCAATATATTTTAGATAGGACTTGGTCATTATATTAACGTTATCTTTTATTTTTAACTCTAAGTTAATTAGATTTACATTTACCATGTCACTCTGTAGTTTTATATTATATAGTTAATAAACTTACGATATACCTACAAGAGAACCCCAAGTGGTCCCTTAATGATACACCTATCATGATAAAACTTATGTGACCGAACCTTAGATTTTTAAAATTTTAATATCAATTAATAATATAATATTTTTTTTAAAACTCTTTTATGTCAATTTTTACACTATTTGGTATTTGATTTTTTAAAAAATTGTAACAGCATTATTAATTCGAAAAAATTTAATTAAATAAATCATAACATGTCATATTAAACTATAAAATTTGTGGAATTCATTAAAAGTCTCATATTATATTTATTTGGGTATTTATAATAACAATTATTTTAATATTTCACTAATAATGTAATTGCTGCAACATTATTGTGTCATAAATAAAATAAATTATTTAATGTCTAAAAATAATAGATAAAATAAATTATGTATGAAATCTTCTTAAATTTATAATGAATATTTATAGTCTAAAATATAACATATATAACCCTATGTAAAAATTATTTTTCTAAAAGATATAATTTTATGTCATTTTTGTATTTATTATAACTTAATTAATATAAAGTGTCCTTATCACTTACGAGTGGATCCATGTGGTCCCAAAATCGACCTAAATATGGCCATGGTCGTAAATGTATCAACCAATAAGGTTAGTACACATTTTATGGTAATTTATAATTATTATAATATTATTTTGTTACCCTTCTTTACTGGATTTACCCTTTAACCATGTTAAATAACATATTTACCGAAGTAATTAATCAAAATGTCTAAAAATAAAATTTACCTTTTTAAACAATTTGGAAATCCTGATTCCAAAAATGGAATGCATTTTTTTTCAAATTCAAAACACATAATTGGTAGAAATTAATTTAAAATTAATTCTTATTGTTAAAAGAAAAAACATTTTTTTAAGAGATAATAAGTACCAAAAGACTGACACTTGTTTATGTTCAGTTTAAATGTGAAATTATGTACAATGACCAAAATTGGATAAAATTGTAAAAAAATATTATAAATACAATTTAAAACCACTCAAATTTATAATTTATCAGTGTTAATTATGTTGATTAAAATGTTGTTTTTAATTAAAATTTAGTAATTTTCACTATTCATCAAAATATAAAAGATATCAGAAAAGTACAAAAAATTCACCCTAAGATAATTTTGATATTTAGAATCCAAAAATGAATTCAATTTTGAAAAATAAAATGCATAATATTTCAAAATGTGGGTATTACTATTCATAACCGCTAGTTTGATTGGTTGTGGTGTGTGTTAGAACTCAAAGTTTCGTACAACACACGCCACTATATTATTCAAAGAGAAGCGTACCGTGGAAACTTAGGGTGTTATATTCTCCCCTCCTTCAAATAAATTGTGTCCTCGCAATTTATGCTCGGTATTGGAAACTTGGGGTTGAAATTTCAAATTATCTTAGTTGAAATCCCACATCTTAAAATGGATTAATAAGGCCTATTTTTAAAATAATGAGTGGTAAGTATGAAGGTTACTGAAAATAACACATACTGGGTTCCATGTAAGGAAATATAGATATGGAAGAGAAATTTTACCATCAATATCTGATGGAGAGTGGTAGAGAACATGGCTATGAAAGGCCAACAATCACATAGCCATAAATTTGTGATGATCTAAAGTTACATCTAGGACAACATTTTTGTTCCAAGTCCCTTTTATTAATGTTGAGGAATTTTTTTATGAAATTGGATATGATCATAATGAGACAAACTTATTTTATAATTAGAGTTTTATTTATTAATATATTTCTACCACAAACTCATATTTCACCCCAAAACATAATACAACTCAAAAATACTCTATTTATCTTAATCGTATACGGTTCCAAATATAATGAATTTATAATTAACATATCAGACCCTTTAAAAATAAAACTACATTATACCATACAGGAACTTCACATAGTCTAGTGGTAGGATATAAATACAAATTACACTATGGTTTTGGGTTTGATTCTCGCAGCTTCGTCCGACAT
Organism: Viscum album; assembly: GCA_963277665.1. NCBI lineage: Eukaryota > Viridiplantae > Streptophyta > Magnoliopsida > Santalales > Viscaceae > Viscum > Viscum album. The sequence continues at coordinate 2,012,285,469 of OY728130.1, read as the reverse complement.
GATGGGTTGTCACACGGTCTGCATGTTGTCCTTTTATAAAGATCCAAAAAAACTTTCAAACTTAATCCATTCCAACCTTTAATCTTATCCAACATACTATTATCCAAACTCACAATCCAAAATTTATAAGGAATTTAAACACAATGAAGATCCCTTTTTCCATGTAATAACATGTGAACGCCTTCATCGTGTATTCCTTTACAACCCCACAACATCATGAATTACCCAAATAAACCATATCTTATTCCAAAATCACTACCTCATTATCAGGACCATATTAAGGATTACCTTACCTTCAACTATTTATTTTCCAAAAAGTGTAGCTTACTATTAAGTGACTTTTCTTAGAACAATATAATCTCAAATCCTCAATAAAATAGTACTACAGTACAATCCTTATTAGACTCCATAATTCATGTAACCAATAAAATGTTGATACAACACTCTATGAAATAATTCTATAATAACAACATAAGAACACTAGTCATTCCTCTTTATCTGAGGTAGTATTATAACTTGATGATTATCCAATAGCATCATTTGGTGCATACTATGATGATTTGGGAATTGGTTTGTATTGTGTCCCAACTCCTTGCAGATAAAGAATTGTACATTTGAAAACATTTTCTTACCCTTGTAATCATGTACATGGTGTCCTTTTTCTCCACACTTATAAAAAACTCCCATTCCCATCAAGCATTTTCCAAGGTGATTCTTTCCATAGTTATCACATATGGGAAAATCCTTCTTTACCTTCTTCCCATTATCTGTCCTTCTCTATACCATCATTTTCTTCTATAGCTTCCCTTCAATGCCATAGGACTCCGATAATTCTTTACTTATCTTATCAACACATGATATTATTTCATCATATGATGATAATATGTGGGAGACTATTTCCCTTCTAAATTCTGGCATATGACTGTAAAAGATATGATCCTTATTACCCTATGGATCCTGTGTATTTCTGGAGTTATCATTCCTTCTACTTGGTGTCATTTATAAACAATGGCATACACTAGATTAGTTTATGAATAGAAATACCTAATCCCGAACATGTAAAACACTTAACATAAATAAACAGTTTATGGATATAATCTATAATCATAAAAATGTTTTCTTTGAGTATGTATATACTCATAAACCCTTCATAATGGTTTGTAAGGAAAATGATAATTATCTAAGCATATGCACTGGGAGTTTCGTAACCAAGAGTGTGGAAAGGACCGTTGTCGTGCACCTGTACCCGTTCGAGTCTAGCTTAAAGTGGTGTTTTTGGGTTTTACCCCTAGGTACATCTGTGCCGGAGCCTCCTCAACCTTATCCTATCTAGGAAGGTATGTATTTCTCAGAAAACTGACAAAATCTCTAGAATACCAAAATTCTTTGTAGTTCTTATATACTAATCCTCAAAGTTCATCTTACATCTATGTGCTCTAATCAGAGTTTATCTAAACTAGCTTCCAAGGTTTGTACTAAACTTCCTATGATACCAACTGTAACGCCCCAACCCAAGTTACCCAGAGTCGATGCATTATTACATAACATTGGCATGTCACAAAATATCAAGTCTTAAAACACCGATTAGTTTAGTATCCTTGGAAATAATAGATATACTCATAAGTCTTAAATTACATCATAAATATGAAAAATACAACAACATAGTCTACATAGTCCAAACTCATATCCCCACATACTATCCCTATAGGTCATTTATAAAAACTTCTTCACATCCTGGGAAAAATAAAATATTGAAAGGGGTGAGCTCAGATGCTTAGTAAGGATAACAATATAGTGGAAACATTCATAAATAAGTATAAACATTAAATGCAAAGTATAAATAAAACAAAATCCTTTTAAACTTGAACTCCAACATAGTATAGTAAAGATAAAATCAAATAATTCCATTTACATATGCACATAGATATTATACTAGTCAAATAATCACATCCAATATCAATAACCACTTTCATAATGATGGAATGCATAATGCTAGACTATCATAACCACATAGCCAAGGCCTCATGCCAAGACTACAAATAAGATTTTGTCAAGGCCTTGTCCCAAGACACTAGTTTGTCTCATGAGACCTACCGATGCATCGAGGAGCTATATAAGGCTCCACCCATCACTGAATAAGTCAAATTCATTCCTCATATGAATAGGTTTAAAAATAACATAAACATTCGTATTAAAACTAGAATAAGAACTGTAAATACTTTCTCTATAAACCATGAATGGTATAAAAATAACACATCCATAGTCAAACACATCGCAAATCCTTAAATACAATATGGTTGTATTTTATCATAATATATCAACTTCAAATAAGCTTAAAATCCATCAAAGGATGTTGATATAGATGAAATCAAAACTATTTGAGAGAAATATCTCTTTTTTTATATCATTTAAAATTCACATAATTATAAAATAAATCATTTATTATGAAAAAATTATTATAAGCTTGTAAGGTAATATTCAAATTGTTTACAATGGTGGAAAATAGCTGCACCCGCCGTATAAGTTAAAAAAAATACATTCTTACCTTAATTTGTCGAAAAGGTTGAAAAGGTCCTTGTTTGGAAAATGTCATAAAGATTCCTTTATAAACATCTTATAAAAAGTAAAAGAAGTGTATAAATAACCCATATTCTATAAAATAGTAAGAATTTTTTGAAATACATTTGTAAGAAACATGGATGTGGATGATAAAGAGGTCCTAGTAGATAATTACGTTTAAACAACCTCTGATAGTGAAAAGATTGGGAAATAAACCCTTAGCTTTTACATTTCCTTGGTTGAGAATAGGTTATCCTCCTGTATAATGGTTAAATAATTGTTATTACGTTATAAAATAATTATATACATTAATATGATATCATATATGATATTTTAACACTGCTTTGTTAATAATATCGTTGTATTGTCCTCATTTCGGGTGTTAACTTAATCGTTTTCATTTATATGTTTTGTTACATAAGGCATGTTTGTTATGGATAAGTTGTATTTTATTCATTTCCAGAATGATATCAAGTCCTTAAACATTATTTTTAATCATCAAATGAGAATTAGACTTGAATGGATACGATGGGGAATGAATTTAATCGCGTTAGTGGAGATGATAGTCCGTACGAACGCACGAGCGACAATATCATTATTTTGATATTAAAATAATATATAATTGGATGGTATATAAAATATAAAGAATAATTATATTTTTATATTTATTATTTACATAAATTATACATCATTATTATACCCATCTAAACAATAATATATAGAATAACAATTACACCACGACGTGGAGATGGTAGGTCGTACGTACGCATGTATGGTGACATTTCATTGAAAGGTTGCATAGAATAATGAATTTGGTTGTTATAGATTTATAATAACATCACAGTATATATAATATACTAGAGTTATTATTTTATAATGGAAATAACAAGGAATGAATAAGTAGAAGAATAAAAGAACTTGAATAAGGGTGGTGAAAAGATTACCTCTTCTTCAGGTTCTTCCTTTTGATTTGATCAAAAGGGCTCCTTAGGTAGACTTTCTGATCAAACTAAGGCCTCTAGGTTGAAGTGAGGGAAGTTGAGAGAGTATTTGTGCCGGTGTTGGCTGAGCCAGAAGTCCTTTAATTTGTGAATTAGTGAGAAGGGGGAGTTCCTTTTTATAAGAGGGGTGAGGGGCACCTTTGGAAAATCTAGAAATATTATTTTATAATAAATAAATATTCAGTATTTAATGGCTCCAAAGTGGATTATTTAAAGTTTTAGTTGTGGATAGGTCGAAAAACACTCAACCAATAGATTTTAGACAGGTTTTGGTCATTATTTTAACCTTATCTTTTAGTTTTAACTCTTAGTTATTTAGATTGACATTTACCATGTCACTTTGTATTTTTAAATTATATAGTTAATAAACTTACTATATACTTCCAAGTGACCCCTAAGTGGTCAATTAATTATAAACCGATCATGATACAAGTCATGTGGCTTAACCGTAGATTTTTAGGAATTCAATATCAATTAATAATATATTATTTTTTTAAAAAACTCTTTTATGTCAATTTTGACACAATTTGGTATTTGATTTTTGTGAAACTCATAACAGAATTATTACTTCGAAAAAAGTTAATTAAATAAATCCTAACATGTCATATTAACCAATAAAATTCATGTAATTTATTAAAAATCTCAAATTATATTTATTTGGGTATTTAAAATATCAATTATTTTAATATTTCACTAATAAGGTAATTACTACATCATCATTATGTCATAAATAAATTAAATTATTTAATTTATAAAAATTATAAATAAAATACCATTAAATAGGAAATCTTTATAGATTTCTAATTAATATTTATATTGGAAAATATAACATATATAACCCTATGTAAAAATTGTTTTTCTAAAAGATAAAGGATTATGTCATTTTTGTATTTATTTTAACTTAATTAATATAAAGTGTCCTTATCACGTCAGAAATGTATCAACCAATAAAGTTAGGAAACGTTTTAGGGTAATTTATTATTATTATTATAATATTTGGTGACCCTTATTTACCGGATTTACCCTTTAACCATGGTAAATAAAATATTTACCGAAGTAATTATTCAAAATGTCTAAAAATAAAAGTTAACTATTTACATAATTTGGAAATACTGAATCCAAATATGGAATCCATTTTTCCAAATTCAAAACACAGAAGTGGAATAAATTAATTTAAATTTAATTCCTGTTGTTAAAACAAAAAAACGTGCTTTTAAGAGATAATAACTATCAAAAGATTGACACTTGTTTGTGTCCGATTTAAAAGTGAAATTATGTCCTATGACCAAAGTTGGATTAAATTGTAAAAATATATTCTAAATATAATTTAAAACCACTAAAATTAATAATTTATCACTGTTAATTATTTTGATTAAAATGTTGTTTTTAATTAAAATTTAGTAATTTTCACTATTCATCAAAATATGAATGTTATCAGAAAAGTACAAACAATTCACCCTAAGCTAATTTTGATATTAAGAATCCAAAAATGAAGTCCATTTTGAATGATAAAATGTATAAAATTTAAAAATGTGGGTATTACTATTCAAAACGGCTAGTTTGATTGGTTGTGGTGTGTGTTAGAACTCAAAGTTCCCTACAACACACGCTACTGTATTATCCAAATAGAAGTGTACCGTGGAATATTGGGGTGTTATATTCTCCCCTCCTTCAACTAAATTGTGTCCTCACAATTTATGCTCAGTATTGTAAACATGGGGTTGATATTTCAAAATATCTTCTTTCAAATCCCACATCGAAAAATGGATTAATGAAGCCTCTATTTAAAATAAAGAGTGGTAAGTATGAAGGTTACCGAAAATAACGCATACTAGGGTTCCATATAAAAAAATATGGAGATGGAAGAGAAATTTAACCATCAATATCTAATGGAGAGTGGTAGAGAACATGGCTATGAAAAGGCCAACAATCACATAGCCATAAATTTGTGATGATCTAAAGTACCATCTAGAACAACATTTTTGTTCTAAGGTCCTTTTTTTAATGTTGAGGAATTTATTTATGAGATTGGCTAAGATCATAAAGAGATATTCTTACTTTATAATTAAGGTTTTATCCATTAATAAATTTCCACCACAAAATCATTTTTTACTCCAAAACATAATACCACTCAAAAATACTCTATTTATCTTAATCGTATAGATTCCCAAATATAATGAATTTATAATTAACATATCTAAACCTTTAAAAAAGAAACTACATTATACCATCCAGGAACATCACATTGGTCAGTGTTAGGAAATAAATTCCAATCTCAATATGGTTGTGGGGTCGATTCCTGCAGCTTTGTTAAACGCGACGGGTTGTCACACGGTCTGCATGTTGTCCTTTTATAAAAATCCAAAAATAATCTTTCAAACTTAATCCATTCCAACCTTTAGACTTATCCAAAATACTACAATCCAAAATCATAGTACAAAATTTATAATGAAGTTAAACACAATGAAAATCCCTTTTTCCATTTAATAACATGTGAACGCCTTCATCGGGTATTACTTTACAACACCGCAGCATCATGAATTAACAAAATCAACCATCTCTTATTCCAAAATCACTACCTCATTATCAGTATCATATTAAAAATTACCTTTCCTTCAATCATTTATTTTCCAAAATGTGTAGCTTACTATTAATTCACCGTTTTTATAACAATATAATCTCAATTCCTCAATAAAATAGTATGGCAGTACAATCCTTATTTATATCCATAATTAATGTAACCAATATATTGTTGATACAACACTCAATGAAATAATTCTATAATAACAACATAAAAACACTAGTCATTCCTATTTATCTGATGTAGTATAAAAACTTGATTATAATCCAATAGCATCATTTGGTGCATACTCTGATGATTTGGACATTGGTTTGTATAGTGTCCCAACTCCTTGCACATGATGCATTATACATTTGAAAACTTTTTCTTACCCTTGTAATCACGTACTTGGTGTCCCTTTTCTCCACACTTATAAAAAACTCCCATTCTCTTCAAGCATTTTCCAAGGTGATTCTTTCCACGGTTTTCACATATGGGAAAATCCATCGTTACCTTCTTCCCTTTATCTGTCCTTCTCTCTACCATCCTTTTCTTCTCTGGCTTCCCTTCAAAGCCATAGGACTCCGAGAATTCTTTTCATATCTCATCAAAACATGATACTATTTATTCATATGATGATAATATGTGGGAGACTATTTCCCTTCTAAATTATAGAATAGGACCATGAAAGATATGATCCTTCTAACTCTTTGGATCTTGTGTATTGCTGGAGTTCACATTCCTTCTACTGGGCATCATTTCTAAACAATGTCATACCCTAGATTAGTTTATGAATCGAAATACCTAATCCCGATATAAGGCCCCAGCCTTAAACGTTACTTAATCTTGAGTTATTACAAGATTACACATTGATGATCTTTTCAGGTTTAGAGTTTTAGAGAATTAGATCATAAAACTTGCATTACATTCCACATTTACACAAAGTGGTTACATAAAAGATAGTATTCATTTTTTCCATCAACGGAAATATATTTAAAAATAAAGCATAGATTCTTTCTTGACACTTCCTTGACACTATCATCATATCATGTACCATTCCCTTGACCTGTGAAAAACATTTCAAAAAAACTTGGGATGAGCATAAAAAGATCAGTAAGGGTTATAAAAATATGGAAAGGAAACACGAGTTCATATAAACATAAAAATGAAATCATACTTTAACAATAAAACATAGGAACTTTAACATAACTCATCAAATCATGAATAAATCATAGAAATCATAAGACATAAAAGGTAACTTGAGGCATTCATAACATTCTTATATAGGGAGTAACCCTCTTGGTTACGTTTGGAATACCCACCATAGTATATTCCATAAATCTCTTCGGAAAAACCTTAACGTTTCACTACTTCATGTTACCCAATGCATTGGAGAGCTATATCGGGCTCACCCGCCCTTAGTTTATCACGGAACCACCCGTATGCATAAAAATGCCCAAGAACCATAACATAATCTTATCACATAAAACATGCATAAAGGAAACATAACATTTCCACCCTTCAATAACAAGATATCAATACCACACATTGATATAAAAACCTTATGAAAACCATTTTCAATACCAAAATAAATGAAAAGTAAAACATGGTATTTATTTTTCTTTTGAAAAGAGGGTATGGCTTGTAGATGAAGCCGAAATTCAAATAATGGTCACGGCGGCAGAGATGTCATTGTCGCCGCATACGTATAACAAAAAAATTCCCTTTTGTCATTTAGTAGATGATTCGTATAAAAAATATTCCTTTTGAATAAATTTAAAATTCAAAGGGGTTTATACACCGTATAAAATAAAGTTGTGTATAAAACAAAATATGCCTCAATGAAAGGATATTGAGATTAAGTCCCATACAAAGACGGTATCGTTGGATTAAGGATAAATCAGTTACATAATTCTTTGTGACAAATGAATACACGAAATTTAAGTGGGTATTAAGTGTATAAAAATCATAGGACATTCACACATAATCATATAATGACATATACATGGTGTACAAGTTTATCCCAAAGAATAAAAATTGGGTTAAGAAGTTCCCTTGCAAAAATTCGGCAGCCTAACGGCGTCACTTCAAAATTCAGAAAAAGAGTTGATGAGATATAAAAAGGGTATCTCATCACTTGGTCATAAAATTTAAATCAATAAGGATATATAAGAACATATCCCAACATAATATTATGTGAATTAAAAGACAAAACAAAATAAGTCTTTTAAAAAGAGGAGGGTGAAAGGTTCCCTTACCGACTTGGGTAACTATCAAAACGTACACCCCATTGAAGAAGGGTAATACAATGAATATGTAAATTCCCATAAATGAAATTATATTACACAAAAGAGTATAATAATGGGAATTACATACACCACTCAATGTAAATGGTGGAAAATGTAGCATAAATCTCACGAGACTAAAAGTGAGATGACAAATCCCTTGCGAAAACTCGGCAGCATAACAGCTCCACTTAACACTTCCAAAATGGATTGATGAGAGAAAATAGGGTCTCTCATCATATGAACATAAAAATTACATTTAGAGTAATATAAATGAACATCCCAATCATAAGAAATATGATCTTAAAAGGAATGACATAAAAGAGTGTACATAAAAAGAAAGAGAGGAGTAGGATCCCTTACCTCGGGTCTGACTTGACTCGATCGTTCTTTAATCGCCCGAATAATAAACTTGAGATAATTTATACTTCCTTAAGAACCTTTTTCAACTTCATTATTCCTTTTATATCACTTATTACCATGTCAGGAACACTATGTTATTATTTAAGTTAATAACAGTCGTTTTAACGATCATTGGTACTTGAGTCAAAAATAAACTTTTTATAATTACAAGTTGTTCATGTGGTAAAATATCCATTATATCTAGAGTTGTATTAATTATGTTGATATCATATATATCATATATATCATATATATCCAGTAGATTCATGCATTTATAATATTACATAACATATAGAGGTAAGAAATGAAATGTACCGTTCATGGAGACGGTAAGCCGTACATACGCATGAACGCTACTTTCATTTCCTTTTAATATTTAATGGAATTAAAACATAATTATACAAAATAGTATTTTAATTACAGTATTGTATCATATATAATATCATTAAATATATCCTTTATACATACCACATATGGTATTAACGAATCAAATCACTTTGAGGGGGTGGTAGTCCGCACTTCCTAATATGAAGATATCGTGTATACCCATAATGGATGCCATAAAGGTATGTAATAAATGAAAAATACAGAAGATTGAGGAAAAACTAAACATATTATATATCATATATAAATTTAGTGACACCATAATGGCCACCATGAAAGGTGTTGAAAGAATATTGAACAATCATCGTTTCGTGAGGCAGAAAATCGCCAACCACAGAAACAGTATGTCCTTTAACCATTAGATGAATGTGTGTATAAGTGTAGCTCTAATAATTCTTATAACAACACCCTAGTATATTGAAAATACTGTATTTGTTAAAAATTAAATGAATAAAAATATTTTAGGGGGTTGGAGAAGCAAAATAAAACAAAAGGACTCAAGTGAAGACATTACCTTAAATCAGGTAACTCCCTTTGGTTTGAGCTCAAAGGCTTCCTTGGGAAGACTTCTGAACAAAGTGAGGATTCTAAGAGTGATAGAGGGATGTGGAGAGGCAAAATGGGAAGGTTTTGGACAAGCCAATGGCTTTCTAAGTGAGGGTAAGGAGGTAGAGGTGGGGGCCATTTATAAGAGGAGGGGAGGGGCACTCTTGGAAAATAAGGAAATGTTACTTTACTTTAGAATGAGTTTCGGATTTTAATGGTCCCACATTGATGTGTTTCGAGTATAAGATGATAAGGGTTAGAAATACACCCATCCAATCGGTTTTGGACCTGTGTAGGTCTTAGATTTTACATTATCTTTCCATTTTATTTAAATTGTTAAATAATGAGGTCATCGCTGCATCATCATGATGTCATAAATAATTTAATTTATTTAATGTATAAAAATTATAAAACAAATACTATGATATAGGAAATCTTTTTATATTTCTAATTAATTTTTATAGTCAAAAATATGACATGTATAACCCCATGTAAAAATTTATTTAGTAAAACATTTCATGTTTGTGTCATTTTTACTTTAACATTAAATAAAAAGTTATTTATGTCATTTCCCAACCAAAGTGGCTCCATGGGGTACCCAGGTTGACCCATGGATTTTATTGGTCGGACATGACACATAAAATGATGGTAGGACATGTATCAAGATTATCTCATATTATTAAAACATTATTTTTACCTTAAACTACACTAATTACCTCTAATCACGATTAAAAACTTAATAAGTTACTATTCACCAAAAAATGATTTTAATCCCATTAAACCACATTTTACTTCTTAATGAAAACCATGTATGTCAGATTTTTGAAATTCAAAACACAAAGGTGGAAAATTTTCATTTAAATGGAAAATTAGTTTTTATAAGTACCACTTAGTGGTTTCACCATTCATCAAAAATTGAAGTTTTTCAGAAAATTACCAGAAATTCCCCCTAAGCTATATTTGATATTCCGAATTCAAAAATGATGTCTATATTAAAAAATTCAAAACATATAAGTTGCATTAATTAATTTAATAATTAATTCCCGCTATCAAAACAAATAGCGTGTTTTCATGAAACAAAATGTATCAAAAGATTGACAGTAGTTTAAGTCTGATTTCAAAGTGAAATTAATTCCAACGACCACTATTGGATTAAATGGTAAAAATATATTCTAATTTCACATTAAAACCAATTCAAAATATAATCTAATCATATAAATAAATTAGATTAAAAAGTGGTTTTGAATTAAAATACAACATTTTTCACTATTCATTAAAAAAATGAACTTTATCGGAAAAATAACAAAAAATTACACAAAGTAAATTTTGATGTCCCAATTATAAAGAAGAATTTTATTTTATAAAATATAACACATAAAATTGTCAAAAAGTGGATATAAAAGAGGTTCTCCATCAAAAGGCAGTTAATCGACCCTTTAAAGAATATTAGAATGTTTACGCTTAAAATTGGATTCATTCGCATTTTTAATCCTCTAACATTTATTGTAAAAAGTAAAAATATTTGACAAACATATATAATCATTTTGTAGTTATTTATGTTCATTCCCACCATTAAAACAGGTAGGCGTTAACTACCATTTAAAATAATATTATTTTATTATTAGAGTGCAATGTAAGATTCCCAAGAAACTAGTTGTTGCGTGTTGGGTACACCATCGAGCATAGCATCCCCTTTAGAGTTATAATAATATTTTATTCAAAAATATGGATAAATGTGAAAATTTCATATTCTTTATTTACCTGGGGTGTTACATCCTTCCCCCCTGTTGGGAATTGCATCCTCGCAATTTTAAAATTGTGCTTGGAAACTTCATTGAAAATCCCACATCGGAACAATAGTCAGTAAAACAGTAACCTTAAAATAAAGAAAGAGAAGTACAAAGGTCACCCAAGTTAACCCATACTAGGATTCCATGTAAGAAAATATGGATATGGAGGAGAAAACAAAGGGTCATGTTTTGATATAGAGTGACAGAAAACATGTTTAGGATAAAGTTAACCACAAGAAAATCACAAACTTGTGATGGGATAAATGGTATTCAATTCCCCAGTAGGAAAAATTAATAGGCAATATTTTTGTTTTATGTTACTTTTTATTGAGGAATTTATTCATAGGGAAACATAATTACTTATCATGTTGACTTTCATCTTTTATTAGATTCCCTAATCAAACTCATATTTTCTCCAAAAGACGAGTTTTTAGGAAGTCTTGTTCAAATTAAGAGTACTATAATCAACTTCTAGAGAATCACCTAATCCATAAAAGAGAACTATATACTTCCCATGTCTTTAGACTCTAACCAAAACCAAAACCAAAAAGATTAGTACAAGATTAGATAATCCTGAAAAGTATAATCCTTTATAAAAAAACCTATTCTTAATCTACAAAATCTGTCCAACAAAACCCTGAGTTCAATGAGGACCATTCGATAAACAATTTGTCCATAAAATTCTATAAAGTAAACAAAACAAAGATTGAAACCCAAATATTTGAAGGATTTAGTCACATAGTCTTCCAAGATAAATCGTAACATTTATCTCCAAACAACATCAGTTTCTCCTAAAGTCTCATATTGAAAAGTAATTAACCTAATCACATATCCTCCATGATAGGTTAATATATTTTAGTGGATAACCCAAAATCAAATTACTCTTAATTCATAAAATCATCTAACTAAAAAGAATCAGTAAAACTAACCAGGCACTTCGTGTAGTCCAGTGGTAGGCGATAAATATTGGTTGCACTTTGGTTGTGGGTTCGACTCCAACAACATTGTCTGACGCAATGGGTTGTCGTACGATCTGCATGTTGTCATTTTTCCAAATCTATATAATTCTCAAATCATTCCCCAAAAAGAGATAAAATCATCAAAAATAACCATAACATAATTTGACCTCAATTTTGTCTCATGCCTTTCACTTCCATCATAACATATAGTTACCCATAATTACATCAAAAGTAAGGATCATATAAACCCAAATGGTTCTTTATAATTATGTCAACAAAAGAATAGATAACTATTCCTTGAATAAAATTTTAATATATTAAACATCAGGGTTACACATAATATAAAAATTCTTCTAATGTAACCCCATCACCAAAAGAGACTTAATACCCTTAATAATTTCACCATAACTCTTGAAGCCCGTATATGTTTACTTCTTACTCATTCAACATTATTCATGATCCATTAACCATTCCTTTCCAAATTATTCTAAAATACTTCTTTCCTACAAACAAAATCATGAATCATATCCTATGATTCCAAAATAGAAAAACAAAAGTTATGAAATAATCCATACCTTTGATTGGTCATTGTTAGTTTCTTCATCCTCAATCGGAATGGCATTAGGTATTGGTAAACGAATATTTGTACGATCCTGGTGATCCCATTCACGAAACTTCTTCATAGGACATGTGTTTGCATAATGACCATGCACACCACATTTAAAACATTCAATTGATCGCTCAGAAAGAACATATTTCCCTTTCCTCGAGTCAACTGGATGCTTCCTTTTTCCATGGCAGGTTCATGATTTATGACCTTCATTTCCACATCTATAGCATATTTCTGTCCCTTTGAAACATTTTCCTAGGTGTTTATTTCCATATCTTTGACACATAGGTTTTTGAACACACTTACCATAATGATTATTAGTTATAGTTCCATATGGATTTGATTCTCGTATATATGATTCCTTATAGAAATCACTAAGGTTTAGGAGGTCAATCATGACTCCAGGTAGTTGGTTGAGGATAAGCACAAGAGTTCTCATTGCAGCTCCCATATAATTCAGTTGTTTTCTCAAAAAACTATCACGGTTTCCTTCACATCCACTGTTACTTTGGTGCCTGCTAGATCCGACCATTTACTAAAACCAAAAAGTTCAGTGTGAGTATATCAACGAAACCATCATGTACTAATGAGGAAGATAAATACTAAGATATATTTACTCATTCACTTTATCAAAAACTAGGACTCTTTCTGAAATCCTAACCATTATGGTAATGTCACTTATTCTTAAAGAATACCCTAACCTCAAATGTTATCTAAACCGACCTCTGATACCAACTATAAGGCCCCATCCTTAAGCCTTACTTAATCTTGAGTTATTACAAGATTAAGCATTGAGGATCTTTTCAGGTTTAGAGTTTTAGATAATTAGATCATAAAACTTTCATTATATTCCACATTTACAAAAAGTGGTTACATAAAAGATAGTATTCATTTTTTTCCATCAACAGAAATATATTTAAAAATAAAGCATAGATTATTTCTTGATACTTACTTGACACTATCATCATATCATGTACCTTTCCCTTTACCTTTGAAAAACATTTCAAAAAAACTTGGGATTAGCATAAAAAGCTCAGTAAGCAATATAAAAATAAGGAAAGGAAACATGAGTTCATATAAACATAATAATGAAATCAATCTTTACCCATAAAACATAGGCACTTAAACATTCCTCATAAAATCATGAATAAATCATAGAAATCATAAGACATAAAAGGTAACTTGAGTAATTCATAACATTCTTACATAGGGAGTAAACCTCTTGGTTACGTTTGGAATACCCACCAAAGTATATTCCCTAAATCTCTTCAGAGAAACCTTAACGTTTCACTCCTTCGCGTTACCCAATGTATTGGAGAGCTATATCGGGCTCACACGCCCTTAGTTTATCACGGAACCACCCGTATTCATAATAATTCACAAGAACCATAACACAATCTTATCAAATAAAACATTCATAAAGGAAACATAACATTTCCACCTTTCAATAACAAGATATCAATACAAGACATTGATATAAAAGCATTATGAAAACCATTTTCAATACCAAAATAAATGAAAAGTAAAACATGGTATTTATTTTTCTTTTTAAAAGAGGGTATGGCTTATAGCGGAAGCCGAAATTCAAATAATGTTCACGGCGGCGGAGAAGTCGTTGTCGTCGCATACGTATGACAAAAACATTCCCTTTTGTCGTTTAGTAAACGCTTCATATAAAAAAGATTCCTTTTTAATAAACGTAAATGTCAAAGGGGTATATACACCATATAAAAGAAAGTTGTGTATAAAACAAAATATGCCTCAATGAAAGGAGATTGAGATGAAGTCCCATATAAAGACGGTATCCTTGGATTAAGGATAAATCAGTTACATAATTATGTGTGACAAATGAATACACAAAATATAAGTGGGTATTAAGTGTATAAAAATCAGAGGACATTCACACATAATCATAGAACTACATATTAATGGTGTAAATGTTTATCCCAATGAATAAAAATTGGGCTAAAAAGTTCCCTTGAAAAAATTTGACAGCCTAATGGCATCACTTCAAAATTCAGAAAAAGAGTTGATGAGAGATAAAAAGGGTATCTCATCACTTGGTCATAAAATTTACATCAATAAAAATATATAAGAACGTATCCCAACATAATAGTATGTGAATTAAAAGACATAACAAAATAAGTCTATTAAAAAGAGGAGGGTGAAAGGTTCCCTTACCGACTTGGGTAACTTTCGAAACGTACACCCCATTGAAGATGGGTCATACAATGAATATGTAAATACCCATAAATGAAATTATATTACACAAATATTATAATAATGCGAATTACATAAACCACTCAATGGAAATGGTGGCAAATGTAGCATAAATCTCACGGGACTAAAAGTGAGATGAAAAATCCCTTCCGAAAACTTAGCACCCTAACAGCGCCACTTAACACCTCCAAAATGTATTGATGAGAGAAAATAGGGTCTATCATCATATGAACATAAAAATTACAGTAAGAGTAATATAAATTAACATCCCAATCATAAGAAAGATGATCTTAAAAGGAATGACATAAAAGAGTGTACTTAAAAGGAAAGAGAGGAGTAGGATCCCTTACCTCGGGTCCGACTTGACTCGATCATTCTTTAATCTCCCGAAAAATAAACATGAGTTAATTTCTACTTCCTTAAGAACAATTTTCAAGTTAATTATTCCTTTTATATCACTTATTACCATGTCATGAACACTATGTTATTATTTAAGTTAATAACGGTCGTTTTAACGATCATTGGTACTTGAGTCAAAAATAAACTTTTTATAATTACAAGTTGTTCATGTGGTAAACTATCCATTATATCTAGAATTTTATTAATTATATGGATATAATATATATCATATATATCCATTATATTCATGCATTTATAATATTACATAACATTTAGAGGTAAGAAATGAAATTCACCGTTCATGGAGACGATAAGCCGTACGTACGCATGAACGTTACTTTCATTTATTTTTTCATATTTAATGGAATTAAAAAATCATGATACATAATAGTATTTTAATTAAATTATGGTATCATATATAATATCATTAAATATATCCTTTATACGTACCACATATGGTATTAACGAATCAAATCACTTTGAGGGGGCGGTAGTCCGCACTTCGTAAAATGAAGATATCATGTATACCCATAATGGAATCCATAAAGGTATGCCATAAATGAAAAATACAGAAGATTAAGGAAAACAAAAACAAATTATATATCATATATAAATTTAGTGACATCATAATGGCCACCATGAAAGGTGTTAAAGGAATATTGATCAATCATCGTTTCGTGAGGTAGAAAATCGCCAACCACAGAAACAGTATGTTCTTTAACCATTAGACGAAGGTGTGTGTAAGTGTAGCTCGAATCCTTCTTATAAAAACATCCCAGGATATTGAAGATACTGTAGTTCTTACAAAAGAAATGAATAAGAATAGTTTAGGGGGTTGGAGAAGCAAAATTAAACAAAAGGACTCAAGTGAAGACATTACCTTAAAATCGGGTAACTCCCTTTGGTTTGATCTCAAAGGCTTCCTTGGGTAGACTTATGACCAAAGTGAGGCTTCTAAGAGTTATAGAGGGATTTGGAGAGGAAACATGGGCAGGGTTTGGTCGAGCCAAAGGCTTTGGAAGTGTGGGTAAGGAGGTAGAGGTGAGGGCCTTTTATAAGAGGAGGGGAGGGGCACTCTTGGAAAGTAAAGAAGTGTTACTTTATTTTAGAATGCGTTTCGGATTTTAATGGACCCAAATTGATTTTGTTCGAGGCTAAGGTGATAAGGGTTCGACATAAACCTATCCAATAGGTTTTGGAAATGTGTAGTTCTTAGATTTTAAGTTATATTTCCATTTTATTTAAATCGTTAAATAATGAGGTCATTGCTGCATCATCATGATGTCATAAATAATTTAATATATTTAATGTATAAAAATTTAAAAAAAAAACTATGATGTAGGAAATATTTTTATCTTTCTAATGAATATTTATTGTCAAAAATATAACTTGTATAACCCCATGTAAAAATTGTTTTAGTAAAACATCTCATGTTTGTGTCATTTTTACTTTAACATTAAATAAAATGTTATTTATGTCATTTCCCAACCAAAGGGGCTCCATGGGGTCCCCAAGTTGACCCATGGATTTTCTTGGTCGGCCATTACACATCCAATGAGGTTATGACATGTTTCATGCTCATCTCATATTATTAAAACATTATTTTTACCTTAAACTACAATAATTACCTCTAATCCCGATTAAAAACACAATAAGCTACTATTCACCAAAATATTATTTTAATCTCATTGAACCACATTTTAATTCTTAATGACAACCATGTATTTCGGATTTTTGAAATTAAAAACACAAAGGTGGAAAAATTTCATTTAAACAGAAAATTAGTTTTTATAAGTACCACTTAGTGGTTTCACTATTCATCAAAAATTGAAGTTTTTCAGAAAATTACCAAAAATTCACCCAAAGCTATATTTGATATTCCAAATTCAAAAATTATGTCTATTTTAAAAAATTCAAAACATATAAGTTTCATTAATTAATTTAATAATTAATTCCCACTGTCAGAACAAATAGCGTGTTTTTATGAAACAAAATGTATCAAAAGATTGACACTAGTTTAAGTTTGATTTCAAAGTGAAATTAATTCCAACGACCAATATTGTATTAAATGGTAAAAATATATTCTAATTTCACTTTAAAACCAATTCAACAGATAATCTAATCATATAAATAAATTATATTAAAAAGTGTTTTTGAATTAAAATACAACATTTTTCACAATTCATTAAAAAATTAACTTTATCGGAAAAATACCAAAAATTTACACAAAGTAAATTTTGATGCCCTCATTCTAAAGAAGAATTTTATTTTGCCAAATATAACACATAAAATTGTCAAAAAGTGGATTTAAAAGAGGTTCTCCATCAAAAGGAGGTTAATCAACCCATTAAATAATATTAGAATGTTTATGCTTAAAATTGGATTCATTCACGATTTTAATCCTCTAAAATTTATTTTAAAAAGTAAAAATATTTGAAAAACATATATAATCCTTTTTTAGTTAGTTATGTTCATTCCCGCCATTACAACGGCTAGGTGTTAACTACCATTTAAAATAATATTATTTTATTATTAGAGTGCAATGTAGGATTCATAAGAAAATCGTTGTTGCGTGTTGGGTACGACATCGAGCACAGCATCCCCTTTAAAGATATATTAATATTTTATTCAAAAATAGGGATAAATGTGAAAATTTCTTATTCTTTATTTACTTGGGGTGTTACACCCAAACTTGTAAAATAGTTAAAATAAATTACAATGTTTATGGATATAATCCATAATCATAAAAATGTTTTCATTGAGTAAGTATATACTCATAAACCCTTCATAATGGTTTGTAAGGAAAATAAGAAATATCCTAAGCATATCCCCTGGGAGTGTCATAACCAAGAGTGCAACAAAGCCCGTTGTCGTGCACCAGTTCTCGTTTGAGTCTAGCTCAAAGAGGTGTTTTCGGGTTTTACCCCTAGGTACATCTGTGTCAGATCCACCTCTACCTGATCGTATCCAGATAGGTATGTATTGATTGTAAAACTAACAAAATCTCTACAATACCAAAATTCTAGGAAGTTCTTCTATATAAATCCTCAATGTCCATCTTAGGTCTATGTGCTCTAATCAGAGTTTATCTAAATCTAGCTTCCAAGGTTTGTACTAAAATTACTCAGATACCAACTATAACACCTCGTCCCCAGTTACCCAGAGATGGTGCATTATTATATAATGTTGGTATGATCACAAAAGATCAAGTCTTGAAAGACAGATTAGTTTAATAGGCTTGGAAACACTAGATACATTCATAAGTCTTACATTACATCATTAAAATGAAAACTAAAACAACATAGTCTCCATAGTACACACTCATATCCCCACATACTATCCCTGTAGGTCATTCATAAAATACTTATTCAGATCCTGTAAAAAATAAAACATAGAAATGGGTGAGCTTAGATGCTCAGTAAAGATAACAATATAGCAGAAACATTCATAAATAAGCATAAACATTTAATTCAATGTATAAATAAAACAAAATCATTTTAAACATCAACTTCAACATAATATGGAAAAGATAAAATGAAATACTGCCATTTTTTATTCCCATAGATATTATACTAGTCGAATAATCGTAGGCAATATCATTAACTACTTTCATAATGATGGAATGCATAATGCCAGACTCTCATAACCACATAGCCAAGGCCTTGTGCCATGACTACAAATAATATTTTGTCAAGGCCTTGTGCCAAGACACTAGTTTGTATCCTGAGACCTACCGATGCATCGAGGAGCTATAGTGGGCTCCACCCATCACTTACAAAGTCCAATGCATTCCTCATATGAATAGGTTTAAATGTAACATAAACATTCGTATTAAAACTAGAATATGAAATGCAAATACTTTATCTATAAACCATGAATTGTATAAAAATAACACATCCATAGTCAAACATATCACAAAACCTTAAATACAATATGGTAGTTTTTTATCATAATAAATCAACTTCAAATTAGCTTTACATCCATCAAAGAATGTTAACATAGATGAAATAAAAACTATTTGAGAGAAATATCCCTTTTTTTAAATCATTTAAAAGTCACATAATTATAAAATAAAACATTTACTTTGAAAATAATCTTATAATCTTGTAAATAAAGATTTGAAGATTTTATAATGCGGGAAAATAGCTACACCAACCATATAATTTAAAAAAAATACATTCTTACCTTAATTTGTCGAAAAGATTAAAAAGGTCCTTGTTTGGAAAATGACATAAAGATTCCTTTATAAACATCTTATAAAAAGTCAAACAAGGGTATAAATGACTTTAACCCATATTATGTAGAATATTAAAAATGTTTTGAACTATATTTTTAATAAACATGGATGTGGATGATAAAGAGTTCCCAGTAGATAATTACGTTTAAACAACCTCGGATAATGAAGAGATTGTGAAATAAACCCTTACCTTGTACTTTTCCTTGGTTGAGGGTAGGTTACCCTCCTGTATAATGGTAAAATAATTTTTATTAAGTTATACACGAATCATATACATTAATATGATTTCATATATGATCTTTTAACACTGCTTTGTTAATAATATCTTTGTAATATCGTCGTTTCAGGTGTTAACTTAATCATTTTCTTTTATATGTTTTGATACATAAGGAATGTTTGTTATGAATAGGTTGTATTTTATTCATATCCAGAATGATATCAAGCCCTAAAAATTTATTTTTAATCATCAAATGAGAATTATACTTGAATGGATATGATGGGGAATGAATCACATCGCGTTCGTGGAGATGGAAGTGCGTACATACGTACGAGCGACAATATCATTCTTTTGATATTAAAATAATATATAATTGGATAGTATATCATATTTAAAGAATAATTATCATGTTATATTTATTATTTACATGAATTATACATCATTATTATACCCATCTAAATAATAATATATTAAATAACAATTACACCATGATGTGGAGGCGGTAGACCATACGTACGCACGTATGGTGACATGTCATTAATGGGATAGATAGAATAATGAATTTGGTTGTAAATTATTTATTATAACATCACAGTATATAGAATATACTAGAGTTATTATTTTATAATGGAAAAAACAAGGAAAGAATATGGTGAAGAATAAATGAACTTGAAAAAGGGTGGTCAAAACATTACCTCTTCTTCGAGTTCTTCATTTTGATTTGATCAAAAGGGCTCCTTAGGTTGGCTTTCTAATCAATATAAGGACTCTAGGTTGAATTGAGGTAATTTGAGAGAGTATTTGTGGAGTTTTTGGTAGATACATATGGCTTTGAATGTGTGAATTAGTGAGAAGGGGGAGTTCCCTTTTATAAGAGGGGTGAGGGGCACCTTTGGAAAATCTAGAAATATTATTTTATAATAAATTCATATTCGGTTTCTAAAGGTTTAAAAGTGGATAATTTACATTTTAAGGTGTGTAGAGGTCTAAAACTACTAAACAAATATATTTTAGATCAGTTTTGTCATTATATTAACCTTATCTTTTAGTTTTAACTCTTAGTTAATTAGATTGACATTTACCATGTCACTTTGTATTTTTATATTATATAGTTAATATAAATACTATATACCTCAAAAATACCCCAAAGTGGTCCATTAAGGATAAAACTATCATGATAAAAGTCTTGTGGATGAACCTTAGATTATTAAGAATTTAATATCAATTAATAATATAATATTTGTTTTAAAAACTCTTTTATGTCAATTTTTTCACTATTTGGTTTTTGATTGTTTTGAAACTCATAAAAGCATGATTACTCTGAAAAAAGTTATTTAAATCAATCCTAACATGTCATATTAACCTATAATTTTTTTTAATTAATTAAAAGTCTCAAATTATATTTATTTGGGTATTTATAATATCCATTATTTTTATATTTCACTAATAATGTCATTACTGCATCATCATTGTGTTATAAATTAATTAAATTATTTAATGTATAAAAATTATAAATAAAATACCATTATGTAGGAAATATTTTTAGTTTTTTAATTAATATTTATAGTCTAATATATAACATATATAACCCTATGAAAAAATTGTTTATCTAAAAGATATAGGCTTATGTTATTTTTGTATTTATTTTAACTTAATTAATATAAAGTGTCCTTATCACTTACAAGTGGATCTATGTGGTCCCAGAATCGACCCAAAGATGACCATGGTCAGAAATGTATCATAAAATAAGGTTAGGACACGTTTTAGGGTAATTTATTATTATTATAATATTATTTTGTTATCCTTTTTTACTGTATTTACCATTTAACCATGGTAAATAAAATATTTACCGAAATAATTATTCAAAATGTCTAAAAATAAAAGTTACCAATTTACACATTTTTTACAACCTGATTCCAAATATTGAACCTATTGTTCCAAAATCAAAACACAAAAGTGGCATAAATAAATTTAAAATTAATTCTCGTTGTTAAAACAAAAAGCGTGTTTTTAAGAGATAAAAACTATCAAAAGATTGACACTTGTTTATGTTTGGTTTAAATGTGAAATTATGTACAATGACCAACATTGGATTAAATTGTAAAAATATATTATACATATAATTTAAAACAACTAAAATTCATAATTTATCATTGTTAATTATTTCTATTAAAATGTTTTTTAATTAAAATTTAGTAATTTTCAATCTTCATCAAAATATAAAAGTTATCAGAAATGTTAAAAAAATTCACCCTTATCTAATTTTGATATTCCGAATACAAAAATGAAGTCCATTTTGAAATATAAAATTTATAACATTTCAAAAAGTGGGTATTAATATTCATAATTGCTAGTTTGATTGATTGTGGTGTGTCTTAGAACTCGAAGTTGCGTACCACACACGCTACTATATTATTCAAAGAGAAGTGTACCGTGGAAGCTTGGGGAGTTGAATCTATGAAGTGATGTGAACATTTTTTCATCCACACATCACATGGATTATATATATAAGTGTATTTAATGAAATAATGTGATATAATTATCTTTATTGTAATGTAAAATAAAACATAACTTCTTTCCATAATGATCATTGAAAAACTGATGTGCCTCTTACGTACGTACTACCTACCATGTCCATGATTATAAATTTGTTCATTTTTCATAACCAGCATTCATTATTGTTTTTAAAAGTATAATTTTATTAATAATATGATAAATATTTCATGATTTTTATTATTTATATGTTTAAATACTTTCCTCTTAAACCACAATCAATACACCAAATCCATTATGAAACAATGAATCGAATGTCCCCAAAACACCCAATACAGATTGAACTCATTAAATATTTCAATATTTTTTTAAAAATATATAAAATAAATTATTTAATTACATGATTTTAATCCTGAAATATGTTCCTAATAAATAAAATAATTGATATAATAGTATTATATAGCATGTTTGAACATGTACAGTGGAAGTCCGATCGGAGGTAAGGGTTTTCTCATATCACTATTACTTCTTTGAGAAATATTCCTTATTCGCTATTTATTTTTAGAATGTGGTGTATATATATAATTAATTTATTTTGTTATTATTTTCAATAAAATTATTTAGTTTTAATAATATATATTATTTTCTCTATATCATGGGTTTTTCATCTATAAATTATTAAAGACGTCAGGGATTTTATCTCAATTTACATTCCTTGAGAAATACATTATTATTATACAATAAATGTCATTTATGTTTTATATATACTAAAACATTTAGATTAAATAAAATGAATCCTTTATTAATCTTGGTATTTTATATTTTTATTTTAATTATTTCATTCGGGGAGATTTGAATTGAATGCTACCATGGGGTAAAAAATAATAACTCATATTCTTTTCATTGGGTTATATTACTTCTTAAATGTATTTGATATTATATTATTATTAGGATAATGGTTTTTTATTATATTATTTTTATTCAAACATGTTTTATGAGGATTTATATTTGATACACATAATTGATTCATTGATTAATTCTCAAATACCGTAGTTTGATTTTTGTAAGGGTTATTCATCTTAAATTCTTGTTATTAAAGACATATGTATATGATATGCACCTATATTCATTTGTGTAGTGTTTATACTACCATTTGACATGTTATATCAAGAAAATACTTAATTTAATGATATTTAATGATTCATTTGAAGTTATCATTTCACGGAGATTTTGATTAAAGAGTCACAAAATTGCAAAAAGGATTATTGTTATGATCTCTTTTATTTTAGGATTGTTTATGTTCAAGGTTATTTTTGAGCTAATAGTAAAGTATTATTATTTTCATAAATAGAATATATTTTATTATAATCTAGTTATGAATGTATTTATCATGGTCAATTTCAATTTCATACCTTATTTATTAAATAAACATTATGAAATTCATTTTTATGTCATAATGATTATGTATTTTCTTTTATATCCAAAAACATTCTATTCCATGTCTATTTTATCTAAAATTGATTTCAGAAATTTTATAAAAAATGTTTTACTATAAATTTTTAAAGTGATTCTAACCCATTATTGTATTTTTACAAAATTATATCAAATTATTTTTCCTATTTTTTTCTGAAAAATGTACTTTTTAACGTTTCTTATAAAAATATGAAAGGAATCTTCATTTTTAACATATTCATCTTGAATAGAACTTTTCGCATTCATAACCACTCAATCATTTAATGATTAATTTTTATGTTTCAATGAATATAAAATATATAATTATTTCATTAATGTTTTAGATTTTAAATAATTATTTTCCAAATAGAAAGGATATTTTCGTAAAGAAATTATCCATGTGATATTTCAAGATTATTTTCTATTTAGGGTGACATCCATTGACGATATTGAAAATAAAAATGTTATTTTCCTAAAAACTATTTTAATAATATTTTAATGGTATTTCCATCAATCAATTTCATCAATATTTATTATTAATTATTCCCTAATATGAATATTCTATAATAATACCAACCTCTTTCTCTCTCTAGAATGATTAATATTGTTTTAAAGAGACTAATATGGAAATCATTTATCTTTCATGGGTTAATCATGTTTCAAAGAGATTATTGTGTAAATCATTTTATATTCATGGGTAAATCATGTTTTAAAGAGATTCTTAAAGAACACATTTATTTTCAACAGTTAGATAACTACCTAAAAATACTAAAAGTTATTTCAATGAGTTTGTAATAAATTGAATGCTCTATGTACATTGTTTGTGATATGTTTCTATGAAATGTTTTATTATGATGAGTGGTACCATTATAAACTAATATTGGGTGGTTATGTAATATCTAAGGATCCAACTATAAACAATACATATTATAGTAAATTTTAAACTAGAAATCACTCTATTTTATCAAAGATCTTTTAGGTTTAGAGTTTTTGAGAATTGAAAAAAATTATTACATAGTAAAACCAACCATTATAAGTGGTAAATTATACTCATTATTCATATTTTTCCACCAAAGGAACCCATTTTATAATAAAACATTTCTTATTACTCACATATAATCTCAAATTTGAACTTTACCTCATCCTTGTCCCTAATATTGGTTAAAATCATTTGAAAAATATTTTAAACCATTGATGAGCTCAAAAAATAGTAAGGGATGTAAAGAAATGAAATTGTTAGTCTAGTGGAACTCATAAAAATCCATGTAATATTTACCATTATCTCATAGTTCATTAAGCTATGAAAATAAATCCTTTTCACATTGAAAATACGCACACTTTTAACAAAATAAAAATAATTAAAACCCATAGACAGATAATTAAAACACTTTTATGGAAACTTATAGTATCTGATTCATAACACATTTTAAACCCATGTTAGAAATAACTGGGGTCGATTTAAATCCATAAGATAAACCCTTTAGTAACTCTATCATTCTTACCCCAAAAGACAAGATCCACTACCCAATGAAATGGAGCACTATTTTGGTGCACCCAATATTATAACGGTCACATATAGCACTATCTAAGTTTACCCAATGTAAAATCTATAATGGTCTCAATTGGATCTATCTAGGTCACCTCATATTATAAGCTGTAATGATCTTACATGGAGCTATTTAGGTCACCCCCATTACATATGTTGCAATGTGCATACACAATACTATCTTGGACACCCCATTGTAAATAATTTATAAGGTCTATATCATGAATAATGTTCTTTAAAACACATTTAAACCCATGTGTGAAATGGATTCAGATATTAAAATACATTTTTAATAAAAACACTTTTAAAATAAAAATACTTTTAAAATAAAAACAGGGCACAGATAATAATGAAACCATTTTACATGAAAGGATCTATGAAAAATTATAAGTGAACATTAAATAATTAACCTATTTTAAAATTGGTATAATATACTCATTTGTCATAAGTTAAAATGGAATTATTTTACATTGTTTTAAAATTAGTGGAAATAGTAACTTTATACGAAGATTTTTAAAAGAAACTCCCTTACATAAAATCTTAAAATGAATCATTTTCAAATAAATTTATGATAAATTCAAAAGTTCATATTTTATAACATTCATTTTCATGTAAATACATTCATAAAAATACTTTCTAAAAAATTTGTCTTTGAAATAGAATGATTTATAAAATAAATCACTAAAAAAATTAAAATGATGTTTTCTAATTAAAGTGACCCTTAACTCGAGTTCAAATCATCATGTACGTTGTTTATATTACCTAATAATAAACAATGGATAATTATTTAATTAATTAAGAAAATTTTCCATGTTCATTAGTACATTTTTAAAAATTATTACTGTATTTTATACAATTACATAATTATATAAGTTCACATTTGACATTTTGATGGTATTCAGTACTTATGTTGGAAATTATTGTGGTGTGTTGAATGTTAAAAGTTTCCATTACTCCAACATCTCAAAAATAATGATCATGAAATAATTATAATTTTTATCCAAAATTTTAAAATTTAGATATATCCATTCTATATTTTTATGAAAACTATATACATTGCAATCATGAGGATGGTAGTTCATATATACGCATGAGTGACCTTTTAATTTTTCAATGATAATCATGGAAAAATGTATGTATTATTTTATATTTGAATAAATAAAGAAATATCATATATATGACATTTATTATTTAAATATGCTTATATATATCATCCATGTTATTTGGTAATGAAAATATTTTCAAATCACTTCGTGGAGGTGGTAGTCCACAAGTACACATGAACGACGTTATCATTTATATATTCATGGAAAATTATGAACATATATGATATATTATATTTTAATAATTATGAATATGCCATGAATATCATATATATAACTTATTTCTACCACTATAACTATACTTCATGTACGGTGATAGAAAATGAATTACATTGATTTGTGAGGCGGTAGTCTTTCGTAAACAAAGATGGTATATTCTTATCCCATTTTATGAGAGAGGAAATAAATACGTATCATAAAACTAACATAATAAAAACTCATTATATTTATTATTCTAGATTTTTTATTTTATCATGGTTTAAAAATATATTAGGTGTATGTAATAAATAGCAAAACTGAAACACCCGATTAAAAATGATACCTCTACTTCGGACAATCATTATTGCTTAACACCTTAAGACCACTAAGGGTGGTGTTATTCTGAAAAAATACCTCTAGAATATGGTAAGGGACTATAAGAAGATATTTGGGTTCATAATTTCTGAAAAAAATGGGATTTTATGTTTTATAAAATAAGAATAATATGTGATGTTTTTTAACAGAGGGGAGGGGCACTCTTAGAATCTTCAAAAAATATTAATTAATATAAATTAACCATTAATTCTAATTGAATTGAAGGTGATTTATTTAAAATATAAGATCATAATGGTTATAAATACCATAATAAAATAAAATTTATATAATTATTGACATAATTTGTACGATTATATTTTCTTTTTAACCATTATTTAACTCATTTAACTCTTATCATGGCAACAAGGATTTTTACTTTTTGAGGGCTTATATGAAAACTGTAAAAAGAAAAACAACCCATAACTAGATCATGGATGAAATTTAAATTCATCTCCTAATAATTTTTCCAAATATATTATTTTTAGTAATTTTATATCATTTAATAAAGTATTATTTCATCTGAAATATCATTAATATCAATTTTTATCACTAATCGTTACTTTGACATTTAAAAATAAAACTACAACAAGATAATATCTATAAATTTTTTTTAATACATTAATAACATTTCATAGTAATTTATAGATTTATTTTATCACATTAATTATTTCAAATTATCTAATTTTAATAGTTTTAAAAACATTTATATGATATTTCAATTAATAAAATGATTACTACATCAATGTTGTGAAAGAATCTAAGTTAATTTTTTCATCCCAAAAAATTAAAAATAAATTACTCTATTAAATATAAATATAATATATTTAAAAAAAATTTAGTAGAACATATCTTCGAGATAACACCATATTAAAAAATTATACATATTAAAAGAAAGAGTGTGTCATGCTTGATTGTTCTTTATATAAAATAATATAATGGTCATAATCAAATCCAAGTGTCCATAAGTAGTAATTTAAACAAACCATAAATTTCTTTGAACGTATATTACACATAAAATAATATTTTTCTAAGTTTAAGTTTCATTTTATAGTCCTTTTAATATTATATTTTTCCATTAATTAACTTATTTACACTTTACCGTGTAAACAAAATTTACAAAGGTTATTATTCATATTATCCAAAAATAAAAGTAACCTATTTATTAAATTTTATCCCTATGATTCAAAATGAGGAATAATTTTTTAAAATATTATAACACATAAGTCACAATATATAATTTAAAATTTAATTTAAAAAATGCAACAAAAACAATTTTTGGTAAAAAATACCTTTTAAAATATAAAAAGTTTTTATACTAAATTAAATTATAAAATAAATTCAAAAAAACAGAATTGAAATATTTTGAATCAAAAGGAACAAATTAATTTTTAATATTAATCTATAATATAATTTTATTTTCTAAATACTTGAAAATAATGTACAATTGTCAATAAAAATTAGTTTTTTTCACTATTCATTGAAAAATCAAACTTTTCTTAAAATTAAAAAAATTTAACCATATGATAATTTAGATATGATGATTTGAAACATTATATATATTTTATTAAATATATTTTTTAAAATTTCTATAAATGAATTATATTTTTTCTCACAAAAGAAATAAAAATAATTATTGAAAAAGTGTATTTGAATAATAGAATGACTTTACTACAATTAAGTGTTTAATTTTCTAATAGAAAATTAATATATTATCAATGAATATGATGATTTTATATTTCATAATTTATTTAATACTATTCGTTACAACCAATTTAACCACTAGGTTATAGATTTCACATAATAACAATATTTATTTATTTTTTTAATTTTGGTGTTTTGTATTTTGTACACTATCAAACATAGTTCTTCCTTTTAAAAACATGAGATGTAAAATTCTACCCCCTTTGTTAATATTACTAATTAAAATTATAAGTTTAGGATTGGTAAACATGGTATGAATTTTCAAAATACCTTTATTTAGATCCCACATCATAAAAAACAAATAAAACATACATTTTAAAAAAAATAAAGGAAAGTATGATGTTCATATTGAATAACACATAACTAGGTTTACGAATATGAAGAAATAGACATTGTAAAGAATAAATAACACCCATGTAATGATAGAGAGTGATAGAGAAAATTTCAATGATAAAATGAAATATGAAAAATCCATAAATATGTGTCTGGCTTAAAGAGAATTGATTTCTCGATAATAAAAATAAACAAAAAATATTTTTTTTATCAAAATATTTTTCCTAGAGTTGAGGAGTTCTGTTGACATGTATACTACTAACATACGGAAATATAATTACTTGATTATTATAATTATAACCTTTATCAATTTCTACCACAAACTCATCTCTTTCTCCAAATTATGAGTATAAATTTTTCGTACCTGAAGCACTAGAATCAATTAAAGAGGATAAAGAATCCCAAAAAATATAACAATCTATTCCTCCTATCCTTAGACATTTACAAAAATAAAATTGGTTAGAAAAATATAATATAATTCTGAAAATAAATTAAACATTAATTTAATAAAAAATGGTTTTAATCTTCATACATCAACAGTAATACCTGAAATTCAACATAGTGCATTCAACAAAATAATTGCCCTTAAAATTTTTCAAAATATCCTAAATTATGATTAAAATCCAAAATTCAGAATAATTTGATCACATATTCTTATAAACTAATTTTAATATTTATCTCCAAATAACATTAATTACTCTCATACCAAAATATATATACCCTAATCATGTAATCCCTAAGATATGATAATCATTTATATAAAAAAACTAAATAACCATAAAGCCACAATAATGTCATATATTATTTAAATATAAAATTTAACATTTATTCTTCAAATAAAATCTAATATTATCGGATTTAACATACTCAAATAGGATTCCCAAAATAGTGAACATATTCTGAAATAACATTAATCAATTAATATCCCAATAATTTTATAATCATAATGATAATCTATAGGATAAAAAATATGTACCAAAAATGATCTTAACCTTTATCCATCCGATATTTTAACTAAAATACAATTTTATACTAACCATGCCATCTCATAGGTCAGTATTAGGCAATGTACCCCTATCACCCTTCAGTTGGGGGTTAAATCCCCATGGCCGTCTCAGACGTGACAGGTTATCACCCAACCTGTGGGTTGTCCTTTTTCTAAAACAATATTAATATAATATTTATAAAATTCAAAAAATTTGAGATGCATTATCAACAATATCTGTATTACGTTTTAACCTCGAAGGTTATCTCGTACCTTTCATTTTCCATCTCAAAATATAATAACTCAAAATTACATCAAAAATAAATATCTCTAAAAACACCATTAGTAACCTTATAATTTCATAACAAAAATACTCAAAAGTGGAATCTAAGGCACTAAACTTATTATCAAACTTAAAATTATAAACCCGTTATGATATCCATAGCTCCTAAGAAATACTTACCTAAAAACACCCAAATCTCCAATATTATCTGAACTTTTCTCTGATACCAACTATAAGGACATTTCCATAAATAATACATATTCTTATTATTTTATATCTTGAAATCACATTATTTCACGAAATATATTTTAGTTTTGCTGATTTAGATAAATAGTACAAACTCATACATAGTAACACTACTGGAAAATGGACCTATCCCCACGGTTTTCCTCAAAACCGTGGGGATAGGTACCCCCTATACCCACGGTTTTGGAAAACCGTGGGTATAGGTCAATTTTCAAGACCTGTACCCACAGTTTTCAAAAACCGTGGGCATAGGGGGGTCTATCCCCACGGTTTCCCAAAACCGTGGGGATAGGTCTTGAAAATTGACCTATACCCACGGTTTTCAAGAACCGTGGGTATAATGGTACCTATCCCCACGGTTTTGAGGAGAACCATGGGGATAGGTATAGGATAAAAAACCTATACCCACGGTTTTGAAAAACCGTGGGTATAGGTTTCCCATGTGTGCGCGGGAAATTTTTTTTTCCGCGGGAAAGATTTTTTTTTGGCGGGAGTCCTATTCCTATGGTTCTTCCCTCTATACCCACGGTTTATATAACTATATTTAACTAAATATATATATATATACACATAATTGATAGTAGGGTAGTGGTAGACGCGGTACTTTGCAGCGAAGAGGTCGTGGGATCGAAACCCGCCTGCAGCTTTATTTTAGGATCTATACCCACGGTTTTGAAACCGTGGGTAAAAGCTATTGACACCATGGAAATTGGGAATGTTTTGTTGACACGGTGGCAGAACACCCATACCCACGGTTTTGGAAAACCGTGGGTATAGGCTGGGGACCTATACCGACGGCGTTCCAGCCCACGGTTCCCAAAACCGTGGGTATAGCCTATACCCACGGTTTTGGGGGCTATACCCACGGTTTTGAACCGTGGGTATAGGACTTTTTTCCAGTAGTGTAAGCCCATACATTATATGTTGAAACATATAATTAGTTTCCATTTTTTCAAAAACAAAACCCTTTTAAATTAAAAAAATGTTTTCTTTTCAGGATGTATCTTCACAAATATGATCTTAATATCATCTTTATCCCTACTATTCCATAAAATCAAATGAAAAACATTTTAAAATGTTGGATGACCAAAAAATTATTAGTATGAAATGTAAAGAATGAAAATAATTAGTCTAGTGAAAATCTTAAAAACCAGTGGAATGTCTACCATTATCATAAATTAATTTGTGTTATTGAAATTAATCTTTTTAACATTGAAAAAAGATGCATTTATAGCTTAAATAAGATCAATAAAACCCAAATTAATCAAATTAATCTCTTTGTTGGGACATATAAAATTAAATTCAAACTCGTATTAAACTAGTGTTTGGAATAATTGGAGACCAGTTAAATCTATAGGAGAAACCCTTCAGTAACACCCTACTTGCATCAAAAGGCAAGGTATATTACTCAATGTATTGAAGCACTATCTTGGTGAACCCAAATCTATAACATTCTCACCTAGTGTTATCTAGACACACACATCATATAAATTAAATTGGGATCAACTAATACAATATTTTCTACCCTATCGTATAAGAAATAATAGACTTACCAATAGCTATCTGGGTAACCCCATCATATAAGTTGTAATGGGATTATAGCTGTCAATATATTGTCTCAACAATACTCTATATTTTTTTGAGGATTTTAATGTTCACAAAAACCCCTATTGTTAACTAAAAAAATCTTGTTATGTGAGTTTTATAGGAATTTATATTCTATTTTAATGGAATTTAGTGTTATGAGAATGATTCTGGAAACACAGTTTTCATCCATATGTTACGTTGAAAAGCTAACATTTGCATATGGTATTAAACTTACGATACACTAAAGATTTGTTTTTGATCTCCATCCCTATATTCCGAAAATTGATACATGTATAGATCAAAAACCCAATGTTGGAGTCTGGATTTACTATTTTCTACCCTACTTTCAGGAAAGTTGAATATATGTTTAATCAATGGTACATATGGTATTTTATACTGACAAGGATAAATGTGGGGATAATTATCCCTATGCTACGAAAAAGAACCCAGCTATTTGAAAAGGAACCATACACTACAAAAAGGAACCCTACACAATGCAATGGATCCCTACACTATGAAAAGAAACCCTACGCTACACAAAGGGACCGTACGCTATGCAGCTAAACCCTATGTTGTGTTCTCAATGGTGAAGTTATTCAAGTTATATTTTCAATCCAAGATTATCACAATGATCAAGTAAAAATTGAAGACTAATTCAAGGATCATTTTTATTATTTCAAAGAACCGTGTTCATCGGAGAAAATCTCTATTATTTATAATGGAAGTTACAACCCTTTGAGTTTATTAAAATTTGATTTTCCATGACAAATCGGTATATTCTTTTAGATCTGGAATACTGAAAGAAGTATTTTGGTTCTATATATACCTTCAAAATATCTCTTTATAGAAATTTGTGATAAGTGATTCATATACAACACTACATTATTGAAATTATTTTTACAGTGCTATAGAGAATGAACAACTCTGTTAGAATACTTCATTTTGGAAATATACATGTTCTATCTGGTTCTATTGTAGGTTTGTGAATGTTCTACGTTGTTTCTTCTTTTAAATTGAAGATCAATGTAACCTAGATTGCTTTAGAATCATTCTCTCATGAATACTATTTTTTATAAAGATTCTGATCCTCCTACCATAAATTTAGTGATACTACAATTTTGAGATTTAACCTTCGTTAACAAATCATTATTTTTTTATTTATTTGAGTTTCAACTACTCATACTCAGTTATGGTGGAGTATCAGCTTCTTGATCTCTACTTTGGATAATTGGTTCTCTATTATAGAACCATAAGGTTCTGTAATTAGTCCTATAAAGGTGTCAACCACGAGCACTCAGTTGAGGATTCTTGGTCTTATGATGAGAAGACCATTCTAGTGAAATTTAGAAGCTCGTCGAGAGAGTGATTAGTAGAGTGGACTAGGGGATATTTTTTCCTCAAAAAACTCTAAAAAATTTGTGTTCTTTATTTTAGATTATCCTTTTCATATTTTCATATTGAATAATAAAAGTTCATATTCCCCTAAATTATAGTGGGTGTTAAAATCATAAATTTTGGATTATTTTTAAAAGAAACAATTCACCCCACACCACCCCATCTGTATTAATATGTATAGTCTAACATAACAATTTGTATCATTACTCTAGAATCAAAGAATTTGTAGACATATGAATAATCATTAGTCTCTTCACCCCTGATAAAACAAGGAACACTATGGCCTTATCCTTATCAAAACTTCCTGAAAAAATGTAGTAGTTCTGGGTGAAAAAATCAACTACCCCCTCATATGGAATTCCTATAATATTTTATAACAAGCTAAAGGAAAGAGAATAGGTTTTCCCATAACTCCTAAAATAAATCTTATGTTTCCCATCTTAAACATAAAAACTTACGGTCTCATAAAATTATACCATCAAATTCAAATACACTGGATCCTATGCCTTTGGTTTGGATACACACGGACCCTCCCAGCCATTCAACTTAATATTTTTGAAAATAAGGGAATCATACTTAGTGAAGAACATAATATATACTAACCTCTCATTTTAGATCTTATATTCAGAAATTTCCTTGACTAATGACATTTTCTTATGCAGGTATGCTTTCAAAGACATTCGGATTTGGGAAATCCAGAAAATTCAGAATGACCTTTAAGTAGAGAGGTAGAGCTTCAGCACAGAAGATCTTAAAAACTAATATGGTACAACCATTAGGGGGCCTTTATATAGGCATTGAGGCTACGATTCATATTCCCATATTAATCCAATGGTTGAAAAACAATAAATTTGATCTGACGGTTGAGATGAAATCTAAAGAAGAATTTTGATAGGTTTTGATATTTTGAGGTTTTATAATAAAAAATTGGATTTAAGGAAAGTGAATTGAAAAAAAAAATCTTTAAGCAAGATAAAATTACCAACATGTAAAATATTAATTAAAAAAATTTAAGTAAATAAATCTACCTTCTTGATTTCTATGAAAAATTTTCAGTAATGGGAAAAATTATTCTTCAAGAACTTTAGATTATAGATAATTTTCTTAATTAAGTAAAAAAAAATTAATTCTGAATATTTTAAAGGAAAAAATTTTGAATTTAAGAAAATTAATTATGAAAATTTTGATTCTGAAAAAATTGATTATGAAAAAATATGATTAACAAGAAAATGTAGCCCCCTATGAAAATGAGTTACTTAATGTGAGAATATAAGTTTCAAAAAAAGTTAATATGGAAGATTAACTTATAATTATCATTCCAATACTTTGATTAATGTATTCAAAGATATTGGATGGTAAAGATTTTGTGAAAATAGCAACTAGTTGATCTTGCATTCCGATAAATTGATGAATGATATCTCCTTTGAGTGTGTGATCCCTAAGAAAGTGATGCCTAATATCGATGTGTTTTGAATAAGAGTGATGTGCTGGGTTTTTTATTCGGTCAATGGAACTAGTGTTATCACACAATATCTATGTTTTGGTAAAACTCATGCCATAGTCTGTGAGTGAGTGTTTCATCCACAACACTTGATCACAAAAACTTCCAACTACTATATATTCATCTTCAGTAGTGTAACGTGCTACTGAGTGTTTCATTTTTCATGACCTATAAACTAATGAATCTCCTATAAAATCACTAGTTCCAGATTTAATTTTCTTATCCATTCTATATCAACCAAAATAATCATCTGAAAAAAAATTTAAAGCAAAATAATTTCTATAAGTATAAAAGACTCCTAAATCAATGATTCCGTTTAAGTAGAAAAAAATTCTTTTCACAACCTTTAAATGAGGTGTACTAGGACTGGATTGATATATTTCACATAATCATACTGAAAACCTTAATACCGGATAAATATCTATCCATTATTGTAAACTTCCTATGATACCTCTAAATAAATTTAATCTACTAGTTTCCAAGCATCTTCAATATCAAGATAATTTGAGGTGCCAATGGGAGTACATACACTCTTAGTGATGTAAAATCCATAATTTTTGAGAAGATAATTAATATTCTTATGTTGATATATATAATATATTTCTACTTTTTAAGAAATATGAAAACCTAGGAAAACTTTTATCACACCCATCATACTCCTTTCAAAATCAGATTTCATTAGATTCACAAACGAATATGTTAAAAATTACTAAGTTTTACCAAATATAATGTCATCAACATAAATTAGAACAATTAAAACATTATTCGTCTCATTATTTATAAAAAGAGTTTGATTAGTTGTTCCCTGAACATAATTGTTTTGTAGTGAAAATCAAGTAAGTCTATCATATTGGGCTCTAGGGTTTTATTTAAGTCCATATAATGATTTGGTAAGATTGAAAACATGTTTAGGATGTTTTGTGTCTTCAAAACCAGGAGGTTGCTCAACATAAACTTCCTCTTGAATATATCTGTTATTGAAATCACATTTTACAACCATTTTAAAAAGTTTAAAATTGAAAAATTCTACAAAGGAAACTAATATGTGAATAGATTCAAGTCTAGCTACTGGAGCATCGGCTTATTTATAGTCTTTTCCATCTTATTTATTATAAAATTTAGCAGCTAATATATCTTTATTTATTAAAATGATTCCATTTTCATCACACTTATTTATAAAGACTCATTTTACTCTAATAATAGAGGCTTCCTTAGGTATTTCAACCAAGGTCTAGACTTTATTCTTTTCGTATTCATTTATCTTATTCTGTATAGCTTTAATTAAATCATCCAAACCTAAAGCTTCATTAGTAATTTTATGTTCTAATTGAGAAAGGAATGCTAGATGTTATTCATAATTTCCTAAAAAACTTCTAGTCTATAGGGGTTGATTTATATAACCAATGATACTATCACTAGGCTGATTCTTAAGAAAAAACTTATTTGGGTTTTGTAAGACCTGTTCATAAACATATGGTAGGAAATATTATGGGTTAAACACTTTAGAAATATTCTATTGAACATTTCCCTTATCAGAATAATCTTATATCAAGGTTTGAAAATCAGTTTTTGAAAACACATCTGAAGATGTAGGTTGGGGTTGTTTAAAAACAAAAGGATCAGTGTCATCAAATTTCAAATGTACTATTTCTTAAATTGTACAACTGTTTTTATTAGAATCAATATAACCCTTAAAATTTGTGGAGTTTTAAAGGAAAATTACATCATCATATTTGGGTGAAAATTTATGTAAATTATATTTATTATTCAGAATGAATACTTTGCAACCAAATACCTTGAAGTAGGAAAGTCTAGGTTTTCTACCATTCTACAATTAATAAGGGGTTTTGTTAAAAAAAGGTCTAATAAAAATTAGGTTTATAGTATATATAAAAGTACATATAAATTCATCCTAAAAGTGTTTATCAATAGAATATTCACTCAACATGGTTATCGTTATCTCTGGAAGAATCTAATTTATTCTTTTGACAACACTATTGTGTTGAGGAGTTCTTGGATCTTAGAAGTCGTGATAAATTCCTTTTTTACTACAAAATTTTTCAAAATCAGAATTTTTAAATTGTTCTCTATGATAACTATGAATTTTTTTCAATGGAATGTTTTTATCATTTTTAAATGGTCTCAAAAAATTTTATGATAAGAAAAAGATTCATATTTCTTTACTAGAAAATAGACCCACATGAATCTAGTATAATCCTCAACTAAGAAAAATACATAATATTTTCCTACAATACTTCTATTTTGTGTTGGAACAAAAAGCTTTATATGCACTAATAGTAATTCATTAGATGTTTATCCATCACTGATCGATTTAAAACATTATTTATGTTTCTATTCATATTATGAAGGATCAAAAACATTTGAAGAATCAAATCTAAGATCTGGTTGATCCTTGACGAGTCTTTTCGTAGAGAGTTTGCATATATTCCTAAGGTTGCAATGTCCTAACCTTCTATGCCATAACCATTATTGGTCTTTTGTTTCGCTATGGAAAGGTAGTTCATGGCTTGTAAGGTCATCTATGTTTAGTGTAAATACATTCTATTGCCTATGGACAGAAAGAATAAACTCTTTATAGGAAGTCTGTACTAAAAATTTATAATTCCTAAAATTCACAATGTAACCTTCATCCCATAGTTGACTTATACTAATGAGGATGTTCTTAATACCCTTAACAAATAAAACATTTGAAATTAATGATTTCTCCAAGAAGAACAATATTACCTATACCAAAAATTTCTCCTTTAGAATTATATCTGAAAGTAACTTTTCCCCCTTTCATCTTGATAATATTTTCAAAGAACTTTTTGTTACTAGTCATATGTTGGGAACATCCACTATCCATGTACCATGTATTGGTATTGGTACTTTCTTTATTTTCATAGAATTAAAAGTGTTAGACTTTTGGAATCCAAACTTTCTTGGATTTGGAAATTTCAAAAAGCAAAATTTTAGAAATCTACATTTTCATAAAAAAAATAGGTTTATAAAAACCAAAAGATTGGGTTTTGTTTAAAGAAAATTTTTTCTTCCAATGACCACCACACTGAAAATTTAGTACAATATGGAGCACATTGGGGAACAAAATAGTTATTATTAGAAACTGATTTTGAATGGGGATAACCAAATCCATAATGATTCCTTAAAGAACGAATTTGGGAATACATCTTGTCCAAATTTTTCATACCAGAGGTAAAGTGTGAAAAAATATTCCTTAAGGAAAATATTTCTGACCTTATTATAATATCCAATTGATTTTCGTCAAAAATATTAGTTTTAGAACTAGAGTTATCGTTGAAAATATGTTTCATAAAAATTACATTTTCAAGATCCTTAGAATGATTATCCTTCTAAGAATTAACTTACTCAAGGTTTTTATAAACACTTTTGAAACAAGAAATTTTTTTATTAATATATTTAGAAAGATAAGATACTTCTTTAGATAAAATACAATTTCTATAATTTTCTTTATCAATATTTTTCTTGAGTTTAGAATTTTTATTCACAAGATGATTAGCAAACGTAGATACTTATTTATAAAATGGTATAGTATTATCTTTATTAAAATAATATTATTCATATGAAAACTTATAATATTTATCATTAGTATAATTTTCATTAAAAGACACATTAGTGATAGACTCGGCCTTTTGTACCTTGGCCATTAGACAATGATTTTCAATGGGTAGTCTAGCTAGTAGACCAAGATTCTTCCAATAAAAACATTCACCCTATGAAGATTCCTTAAATGAGTAACCACCACAGGAATTCCATGTGTAATTGGATTTCAAGACTTTATTATCTTTAGCCTTGTAGTACATATTTATATTCCTCTTAGAATTCTTTTCCTTCCTATCCATTTTCTTAAGCATAGGAAAATCTGGACTTGTATGCCATACTCTTTTTCATTCATTGTAAGTGAGTTCTGATTATTTATTATATTTTCATTATTTATTCTTATATATATACTTAATGTTTTTCTTTCAAACTATATTATTCATCCTATAAAAAATATTAGCTGACATATTTTCAGAATTTTCACTTTCACTAGATTCACATAGAACAATTACTTTCTTAGACTTCTATCTTGTAACCATTTCAAGAGTTTTGACTTTAGTAGTAGTAAAGGCTAAAGTTCCATTTAAAATATTATTCTTATTCATATTATAATCACTTTGCATTCTTATCTCAAGTTGAAGAAGAGTTCTGAATAGTTCATCAAGAGTGATTTGGGATACTTTCATATTCTAATTAATAGTTTCTCTCTTTGACTCCCACTCATTAGGTATACTATCCATAATCATATCCACAAGAGGTTCATCATCTGAAACCTTTTATCCCATATATTGAAGTCTATTTACTATTTTCATAAATATTTGTTGCACTTTGCAAACAAGTTCTCCATAAGGAAATATAAATCCATGATATTCAACTCTTATCATTGCTCTTCTGGTTTCCATTACTTTGGAAGTCCCGAATTTGTAACTTCATGTTTCTTCCAAATATAGTTGGAAGCTTCACAAGATTAAATTTGACTATATAAATTCATGTTCATTGAACATAACAAAGTATTATGTGCCTTGTAATTTAGTTGATATTATGACTTTTCTTGGTTGGTGAAGGTTTTGGATTCCTTTCCCGGAATTTTCGTAATCTCCAGTAAACATAATTTTTTTTTTAAAATCTAGTATTATAAAGAAATTCCTTCATTATATATCTGATGTAATTATAATCATTCCCATAAAATATAGGTGGTATATTAGGATTTATATTTTCAATTGACCCAACATTTATTCCTATCATTCTATAAGAAAATATATTTCTACAAAACTTGTTAATAGAAAAAGTTTGTTACTTAAGATAAAAATCTGCAAGAAAATTTCAAAAAATTAGATGTTGATCAAGAATAATTTAGAATAATGAATTCATGATCAAGAAAACTTATAAGTGAATATATGTATTTGAGATACACTCTATGATACCAATTTTAGGATCAAAATAATGATGTAGACGATCAATTACAATAGGGGTGAATTGTACATTTAAAAACATTCTTTTTTAACATTAAAGTAAATTATGTTTAACAATGTTAAACAAGGTAAATTCACAATACCTATTTTAGATCTACTAAAAAAACATTCCAGGATTTAGAAATATGGATCCAGAAATAAAACATAAGGAAAGTTTACAAGGAAAAGATTCTACCTTAAATCATATAGAATCTTATTTTATCATAGAACAAAAAAGAATAAGAAAGTATAAAATGTTTATACTTTCTTACTTTATCAAAATACAGTGGAAATAAACATGAAACAAAACAAGTAACAAGTATGAAATCTTTTAACCCAAATAGAAAGGTTTCCAACAACATTAGATAAAGGTCCTTTGATTTATACTGTCAAGAAATTCAGTCTTAGCCACATTAGGGTAAGCCCTCGATAGGAATATTAGAATCTATCTTTCTATCCCTGCAAGCCTTCGATATTTAACATAGCTAGAGCCTCTATCTTCCTATCCCCAGAAGCCCTCAAACATTAAGGTAGTCGACACCTCTGTCTTCCTATCCCCAGAAGCCCTCAATTGTACTCAAAAACAATTGGAGGCACACAAAGCAAATGGAACAATATGTTTAGAACCACACAAAGCATGAGAGTCTCTCTCTCATGAAATCACTTCAACAGCGTGTAATCTCAAGAGTGATGGAACAATCATGATCTCTTTTAAATGAGCTTCTATATATATGCATTTCTCATACAGTCAGCTCCCTCCTCCAATGGTCATATTTTTCCTTGAATTTCGGAGGGACATATACATGTGTCAATCAAACAATGATTAGTTTGAAATATATTGTACAACATCATTTCATAAAAACAGTTAGGAAAATTAAATTGCTTAAGAAAATCTATTTTTCAGAGTCTAAGGAAAAATATGATTTAGAGTATAACCAAAAAAACATTTCTAGTCTATAAGACATGAATATTTGTATTCTATTTTACAAAGAAATTAGAATATAAATTCTATAGATTCCGGATTCTGAATTCCAATGAATTTGAAATCGGAATTCTGAGGAATTCATAGTCAAAATTTTGAGAAATTCAGAGTTTGAATTATGAGGAATTTGGAGTCTAAATTCTGAGGAATTCATAGTTGGAATTTTGACGAATTAAGAGTCTGAATTATGAGAAAGTTGGAGTCTAAATTATGGGGAATTCAAAGTCTGCATTCCTAGGGATTAGAAGTATAAATTTCATACAATTTATAGTCTAAATTTCAGAGAATTCGGAGTCTAAATTTCAAATAATTCAGATTCTGAATTTTAAAAAATTCAGAGTCTCAATTTCATAGAATTCAGAACCCTAATTTTAGAGAATTCATTAACTAAAAACAAGAAAACTCTATATCCATGTAATTATAATTTTTTAGGTTTTAGACATGAATCTAAATTTTATACTTAGAAATAAAAATATTTTGATTTAGAGAGATTATAAAATGAGATAATGAAAATAAAGGTAAGCATAAATATTTCATTATAGAATGAAAATTTTCATTATAAAAATAATCCTTAGGGAAAAAAAATTTCCTAAAGACATAGTGTTTTTTATTTTCAAACTATAGATGAATGGAAAATTCATAAGGAAGCCTAATTGAATCAATAATTAGATAATATTTTCTTATTGGTTCGAAATGATTTTTATTCTTTAATATCAAATATTTTCTAGTAGTGTGAGATATCATTTGGTGGAGAGAGATTAACATGGGACTTCGTGGTTGTCAAAATAAAAAATTACCATGTTATCTTGGATATGGAATGGTTGTTTATGGTACCATCCCAGGTCAACTATCAATGCAGGTGGGTGAGATTCCTTTAGAAAAATGGGATGAAATATTCATTAGTTGGAGAGAGAGATCTCATTGCTGAGTGAGTGGACCATGTATGTAGGAAGTTCTATCCCATTAACAATCAATTATTAAGTTTCTCCCTTGGTGAAGTGGGAACTTCATGAATCTAGATTCCTTCAATAGAGAAGGAATTCATATACATCTTACCAATAGATGTTTATGGACAACCTCTGTGGAGACAGATGGAAATCATTATTGAGTTAAACTCTGTGATCATACCAATATCTCTTACATCGTATTGGATTTCCCCTAAAGAGAATTGGGAGCTAAGTTTGTAGTTGTAGGACCTTTGA
Source organism: Viscum album (assembly GCA_963277665.1). NCBI lineage: Eukaryota > Viridiplantae > Streptophyta > Magnoliopsida > Santalales > Viscaceae > Viscum > Viscum album. The sequence continues at coordinate 2,012,242,888 of OY728130.1, read as the reverse complement.
GATAAGGGTTTTATCAGACCCATTGTGTCCCCCTGGGAAGCTCCGGTTTTTTTGGAATAAGGGAGATGGGAGATTTTAGATTTATATTGATTATCTTCTCTTGAACTAGGTTAAAATAAATAACAAGTTCCCCTTATTGAGTATTTTAAGCCTCATTGATTTGTTTTGTGGCACATTTTGGTTCTCAAAGATCAATATATTGTCTGGCTACCACCAATTGAGGGTTCGTGAGGTTCATATTTCAAAGTTGGAATTCTGATTTGTCTACATAAAATATAATTTCATGGTTATTCATTTTTATGTGAAGAATTTCCCTAATATATTTATGGATTTTATGGGATGGATATTCTATCTATACATTGACCGACTTGTTTTATTAGTCCTTGATGAGATAGTCGATCACTCTGTGTTGGAGGAGTAGTATTCATGGAATCTGGGGATGGTCTTAGATTTACTCTAGGAGCACCAATTATCTAGAATGATCTTTAAGTGTTGGTTTTCAATCTATGAGGTTCACTTCTTGGGTAATGTAACTTATTAGCATGATTTAGTTATGGACTCTTCAAAAATTAATTCATTTCTTTCTTGGGATCCACTCAAGATTTTTTGAGAGGTGTGGTGTTTTCTTGGCTTGGAGGGTACTACATGATGTTCATGGTGAAATTCTCTTGAATTGTATCCCATTTAAACATCCTATCATGGAAATGGTAGTTTTTTACCTATAATGAGTAATGTCAAAGATCCTTTAAAATGTTGAGGTTGAGGCTGACAAATTCATCATTGTTGAGACTACAGGAGGAGGGAATGAAGTACATATTATATTACAAAGCCTCTAGATATATGATTGGTTGCATGTTGATTCAAAGTTAGGCAGTGACATCAAATAGGTTGAGGTAGTTGATATCCAATGAGTACAAATATGAAACTCATGACCTAGATTTGGAAGTGGTATTATTTTCTCTAAAGACGTAGAGGCACTATCGTTAGTGACAGTTCTTTGCTGTTTACTTAGAACATCAGATTCATAGGTATATATTCACATAGAGATATCTAAACTTGAGAGAGAGAAAATAGTTTTAGTTCCATTAAGACTATGAATTAAATATGATCTATACTCCTTCAATAGAATCATGGATAGGATTACCTTAGTAGGAATTACCACCCTCATTTAGTGGAGAAGGCATTTGAATAGTGGGATTCCTTACAGATTACCCTAGTGGAGGAGAGGGGTGTAGCTTATCTTTAGTTGATGGTGTTGACCCATTTTATTATCTATCATGTGAGGTTGGATCGGTTGGTATACATTGATTGTGAGTCTCATCATTATCAGATATCTTTAGAAGATTCACCATATGGATTTTTTGAATAAGGGGAACATGTCATCCTTTTCTAGGGATGGAAAGTGTTTATAGTCATGATGCCAGATAATGTGTTGAGGGAGTTTAATGCTTCACATTTTTTTCAGATACCAGAGTGTAAAATATGTACAAGTACCTTTAGATATAATTTTGGTGGGATGAAATGATGTCTATCATTGCCAAGTTTTTCTCTCAGGGTCTTACACACCATTAGGTGAAAGGTGAAATCTAGGTTCCAACACTTTTGACATGCCCCCTTGAGAACCCTAAGTGGAAATGGGATAGAATATCCATGGAAATCATAATAGGAATTACATGGATAGTGAGAGGAAAAGATACTATATGGGTGATTTTTTATAAACTCAAAAGGTCACAAACTTCTTTACCATCATGGAGTAGAGTCCAGTGGATAGTATAGATAGTTTTACATGTAATAAATCATCTGAATCCATGGGGATCCTTTGATGATTTTCTATTATTTTGATCTATGGTTTATGTCACAAATGTGGATAGGTCTTTAGAATGCATTTGGTACCTAGTTTTGGATGAATATGAATATTCATCCATAGATATATGGGCACCCCAAGTACACAATCCATGTGTTGGAGGATATGCTGATATCATGTGTTTTGGACTCTAGATGGAGTTGGGAGGATCACTTTACATTAGTATAGATTCAATTATAATAATATCTATAACTCAACAGTCAGTATAGAACCTTTCAGGGCCCTGTATGGGATACTATTCATGTTACCCTTATACTAGACTGAGATTCATGATGCATCTCTTGGTTATCCATAGATGGTGCATGTGACGATGGATAAACATATAGTGATCTTGGAGAATATGAGGATATCTAAGAGATGATACCAATGTTATATATATTTAAATCTTATTCCATAGGTTTTTGGTCAGGGAGACCATGTTTTCTTGAGATTCTCCCCAGGACAAGGATTTATGAGTTTTGGTTGGGGATTCAAGCTATCCTCAAGGTTCATTAAGCTATTCAAGGTCATACACAAGGTTTATAAGTTTTCTTACCACCTATCCTTACCCCAATAGTTTGATAGGGTGCATGATGTCTTATATTTCTCATAGCTAAATAGATACACGAATGATCCTATGCAGTTCATCAAATGGGATGATTTGTAAATTATGGATAGATAAACCTTCACGGAGTAACCAATAGTGAAAGAGGATTGGTAGGATTGGATCCAATGAGGATGGACCATTCTGTTGGTTCATGTGTTCTAGTATCATGATAGCATTCAGAAGATCTCCTGAGAGTGGGAGCTCCATATACAGGCTCATTATCCACACCTTTTTTAGCATGTTCTTTTTAAGGAATAAAATCCTTAAAGGGGGAATAATGTCCTGACCTTTTTTCCTTATAATACATTGAAAAATATTATGAAATATTTTCAAAGAAAAGAGATAAGACAACACAAAATTATTAGGATCGGTGAGCACGAAATTGATATTATAATAATATTAAATATATTAATATCAAGAAATTGTAGTTTTCCTGAAAAAAGTAGGATAACTCTCAAATGGATCCTCAACATGGAAATTTGAGACAACTGTTGAATTGAAAATGAAGGTTTTACCCAAAGTAAAACCTAGATTTGGTCGACATAGGATATTCGAATGAGGTATCCATTGATCAGTACATTATGTGAATTGACTAGTTAATTTTTAAAATTAATTTATTTAATATCCATAACCTAATTTTCAGTATATAATTGCTATTATATAAATTCTATGGTGTTAGATTCATAACCCTAGGATCCCTAAGAGTAGATTTTTGTGTTTTTCTTCGGTGAATCAGAATCAGATGACGAACGGTGATCAAATCAAGGTGGATTAATAGAAATTGATGGAAGTGGGTATTCACCATCACTGGATAACACGTTCTTCACCAACAATCAATCTATAATAAAGGTTTAGATTATCAATTGTTTTTTACCCATTCTGACTAAAATATTGATCCTGAATTTTATCTACTTTTGATCTGCAATGGGTATTCTTCACATGATCCCTTTAATTTATTAATTATATTGATCCAGTGTAATTATTATCCTTATTGAACATGTTATCACACATAGAAATCCTTGATCTATTATCATAGTCTATTTTTTTTAAAAATGAGTGATTGAATTTTTTTAGTGCTTTCACCCAATCCATTCATTACATTCTTTATTTTTGTAATACAGGTATGCAAATTAATTTTTCTAGGGTGGGTTTTAGTGCGATCAAACCCACAAATTTTCTATAGTTTTTCATACAAATAATGGATTGCAAAATCAAGGATGGATCTGGTATGAATCATAGGTTTTAGGAGATTTTCCTTGGATTCAAGCTCTAGATCAGTGATGGTATTTAGCAACAGATGATGAGAGTTGCATCGGTCGATGATCATTCTTTATGTGAACAAAAGAAAATCTATTTTCCATCCAAAAAATTCCAGGAAATGAAAACCAACAGTGAACCTCAACTGATTTCAGGTGGTTAAAAGGAGGATATTGTGGACGAAGTAGTAGATCTAAGATCCATGTGAAGTTATGGAATTTCCACAGAAAATTAGAATACATGAGGTGTAATCAAAGAAAACATGTTATGTATCCCCACCCACCTGTAGTGTATAGATTATGTGGGAAGATAAGTATCAAATTCTATGTGGTAGGTCCCACACACCATGCGAACATCCCCGGTTGGCTATGTTGTGAACCAACAGAACATGGAAAGGTCATAGTATGGGGGAGACATATCATGTGCTCTAGGAGTACACGGTCATGGGGTTGTACCTGGGCTTGGCCAAGAAGATGGGAATGGCCTAATGTACACGAACACAGCTAAGAGCACATGGGTGGGTCCCATGTGGCTGAGACATGTCATGTAGGACTCTTACACATAGTGTGCAATGACATTGCCTTAGAACCGTGTCCAAATCAGAACACCGCCTGATATAAAAGCGAGGAAATAGATCGTGTGGACCCCATACACATCATGAACACCTATGTGAAACTTAAACCTATCATATATTCTTTTTATGGACTAAATTGTGGGACAATAATTAAACTAACCTCAGCAGTTTTCCACATAAAATGAAATGGTGTTTTTCTTGGTGAATTTTGAGATACAATGTGGTATTCCACAAGTGAGATTTAATATTTATAAAATGATTGATGATGATAGTGACGAAGAAGGATAATAAGTGAGAGAGGTCAGGGTCAACAATCCACTTGAAACACCAGGGTATGGGTCACCCAAAATCATTGCACTAGTTTGAGTGCCATGACCCTATGGCAGTAGTGCATGGGTCCTCTACCAACTGAGTGGAGCCCCTATCATATTAGGTAATGTGTCCTCCAAGTTTAGAGTAGTCATACCCCAATAATTTTAGGAAATGGGTCCTCCAAGTACAGAGTTCCCATCCACATATCACACTAGGGTCTGGGTCCAATATTTATTCAAAATGAGTGTCATTCTTCTGATGCATGATAAAAGTGATACTTTACCAATACCTATTGAGTGGACCCCCCCCCCATCCTATAAAGGAATGGGACATCCAATCTTGAGAGGAATCCCCCTATCACACCAGGGCATGGGTCCTCCATCCAGATACTAAGTAATATCCCACTATTACACTAGGGTGTGGGTCCTTTACCTATCTAATGAGTTTAATCCCCCTATTTTAGTAGGGCGCATGACCTATATTGGATAGTTTTTCCAATAATAATATGTAGTAGTGGAAAGGTGATGGTCCTCCTTGCGAATTCTTCAGACAGACAAGTGATATTTTGGGCATCGATGTGGACCTTTGGAATTATAAGTAGACTCATTATCCTAGGTTGGGTCATGAGATGGATATCACCATATTATAGCTTTTGGGTTTATTTATGAGAATATATATATATATCTGTGTATGTGTGTGTGTTTGGGTTCCTTTTCCATCTGGCTTTGGGTTGATCTAACTACTTCTATCATGTCTTGTATTGATCACCCTTCGGTTTTCGGGGTGTCTTACTAGGTATGTATGTACTCACCCCTGTATGGGATTTTCCAACACATGTCATGTCTTATACTTAAGATGGAATGTTCGATAGTATTATTGGTAGATAATAGGTATACTTAGGTGAATAGGTTATGTACAGTGGTAAGGCTTAGAGATGAGGAGTCGAGCTCTCTCAGTAATTTTCTATTCTAGTTGTTGTAATGACCCAAAGTTTTTCAATGGAAATTCCTTTCTTATATTTATTTCATAAAAAACACAAAATATTGAACTACTAAGTGATAAGTGACCTTTAAACATAATTTTGTCACAAATTTATTTGGAATTTTGAAAATCAAACATACACGGTTGTGTTCAAGAAGGTTTTTGCAGTCTAATGAAACAAAAATAATTTTTGGTGAATAGTAACCTACCCTTATGAATAGTAGTATGACCCTTAGGAATAGTATATAAGATTAAAATTACATATGTGTAATAAAATAAAATTTAGACATCTTAGAAAGTGATAATTTGACCTTAGTAAAAAATTTTGGTATGTTATAAGTCATAAATAATTAATTATAATTAATTAATTAATTTAAAAGAATATTTATATCCCTGGAATGTATTCATAAATTATTGAATCAATGTCTTATAGTTTTTAGATGATTTTAAAAGACCCTACGTAATTTTTGAAAGCACTATAAAATCAGTTTTAATCTTAAAAACGGTTTTTTAAGTAAATTTTGATTTTAATTAAATATTAAATTAAAAATATTTGAAAAATTATTTTTGAAAAATTGACTTCATTTTTTTATTCTACACGTTGAAAAATGGTTGGGGTAATTTTTTTGTATTTTTCTAAGATACTTGAATTTTTGATGAATAGTAGAATCCGATAATTCACAATAAATGCTAAATAATGTATTAATTGAGTCATCGATGATGTTCTGCTGATATAAGCCCACTTGTTTCGGGATTACATTATAACATTAATATTCTTGGTCATTAAAGACTCACTATTCCTTGTCTTTGGTTAAATTAATAAACTAATCAATTTTATATTAAGGAAACCTCACTCTGCTCCACTATAATAGCCACCCTTCACTCCCTCATTTCCTCACACCTCTCAAGCTCCAAGCCCTCTATAAACTCGGCCCAAACATCTTCCCTAGCCCCTACCCCACGTCCAAAATCTACTGGTCTCAAAAAAAGACCAATACTAGCTTCATTAAGGAAGATCTCAAGAGGAATATTCTAGAGGTAATTTCACTCCCTCTTCTCCTTTAATTTCCTTTCAAGTGCAAGTTACTTTCTTGATCTCTCCTCACCTATATTCATCCAAATTGTTTTTTAAATCAAGTATTATACATATACTATAATTTTATGATTCTATGTGGATTTTATATCACCCCACACCCTTTCCCTCTTCCTTTTATTTTATGAAAGAGAATGTTGTTCATGAGGTGTTAATTTATCACCTTCAAAAACGACAAGCTCTCTTCTTCCATTTCTACCTTCATATATGGTCATGATACCATTTTTATGATTTAATCCAAATCTCTTATATGTATTATGTTTTATTTTAATTTCTGGAAATAATTTATGTCCATATTACTAAGTGAAAAGTTGAAACAAGTTCATTGTGATCCAAAAACCGCTCAAATTAACCCAAATAGCCATCATTAAATTCTTTTCTAATGATTCAACCACATGGATCTAATATAATTCATTATAAAATAATTAAATCTCCAGTAATATTATTAATAACATGTAATATCAGTTCTGTATGTTTACCCATGATCTACCCAAACATCAATTTAAGAATACAAGTGAACCATAAAAGAAAACCATGAAAACGAACATCCCCGAACAATGTTTTTAAACTCTATAAGTCATCCAAAGGAACATAATATGAAATAATGAAATCAGAATGAACCCTATTAATGTAAACATGGTTCTTTATTTCTATTTAATGAATATAATGTCATTATACACGACATTAAAGAGAAGTAGGCATTCGAGTACAAGTTAAGGGGAAATTCTCGAACCCAACATTCACCCTTTGGGTTCTACCACTTTCACTCCATTTTTGACATGGTCACTCCTTAAAGACCATTTTTTAATCTTTGTATTTCCTTTTCAGGGATATACATGTTTTATACTAATGTTTATTTCAATCCAAGTGTTTTCCGAAAGAACTCTTTTCCTAAGAACTCAACGTTTACCTCTCATTCCAGGTTGATGATTCTTGTATCAAGTATGTTGTTCCCTCTTTATTTTGGGAACCCAAAGTTTATGAATGTGTTATTATGATATAAAACCCATTAGTTTTAATGGGTTAATTATGTCCATTTATGTTATATGTTAATTGTTTCATGCATGATAAATGATAATGTTATGATGTGACGGGTGCACCCGGAATTATATAGCGCAATATGAATGTTTAAATGTGATGGGTGTGCCCGGAATTATTTAGCACTCTAATTCATTGTATAAAGTGATGAATTTCATGATAAAATGTGAAATTTTGTGTGAACAAGATGCTAGCTTGGTTCACAATTATGTGTGGTAGATAACCACTAAGACATGATGTTTCATTTTTATGCATTGCCACATTTCAAGTCTTTTATTTATGCTCCTCTCATGTTCATGATCATTTTCCTATGTCATGATTATGATCACCCAATGCTATATTGTTATTATCTATCCTCTTACTGGTCTTCTATCCCACCAATTTTTTTATTTATTTTCAGGTGGCTACATTTACTAAGGAGAGGACAAGTGCCACTAAGAAGCTAGTGAAGAAGAAAATTAAATAATTGTTTATGGTTGATGTTATATTTGTCATGTATGGTCCTAGTTTTCCCAAGACACTAAACCTTTGGATCCTCTATGTGTAATAATATTATGTAGTTTATATTTGAAATGATCTAATAGTAATGAATGAAAAGGATGGGTTGTTATAGTTGGTATCAGAGGAAAGGTTTAGTTAATTTTGGAATTAGGATTAGTGAACCCTAAAGAAAACTGCTAGCATGAGACTAAGTACAAAAATGCACACAAGAATATTTACCTGGGGATCCAATAAGGTGTGTTTTTGGTATAATTTTTTAAATTAATAAGTTATTCATGACTTGTTTACTTATGTTTTGTTCTAACCTTTTCTATTTTAGAAAATGGTGGGAACCAGGAGAAATCTGGCCAACAACTCTTGCGAGGGCCAATGCAATGATTGCCCGTACAACATCCCCAATGATTAGGGAGGTGGAGTTAAAAAATTCATGGAAATGCTTACCCAATTATCTCAGGTTATGAATAATAACCATAATAATGGGGAATTTCCACCTTCACCAAATAGGTAGCAACTGGAAATCGAATGTTTTATGGGGCAACGACCACCAATGTTTTGTGGATCTTCAAATCCACTAGTTGTAGAACCATTGGTCAACTCCATGGAGAAGATCTTTTCTATTCTTCACTATTCTGATATAGAGAAGGTGACCCTGGTCATTTATCATCTAGATGGAGAAGCCGATCAATGGTGGACTTTGATTAAGAACACCAAGTCAAGGCAGGATATTGAAGAGATGGAATGAGAAGACTTTAAGATAATTTTTCTTAATAAGTACTTCCCACGAACTCTTCGCATGAATATGGAGAGAGAATTCATAGATCTCAAGAAAAAAGAAGGATAATTTGGTACAACTTATGAAGAGAATTTCAGAAGGCTTTCATGGTATGCTTCGGGTTTTGTTATCAACAATGATAGAATAATTTATAGATTCTTTAGTGGATTAAAACCACACCTTCTAAAGGCTCTTGAAATTCGAAACTTTGGAAGTTATGAAGAAGTTGATCGGTGTTCTCTCAAAGTGGAGATGGATTTTGGAGAATGGTCCCACGGATATGGTGATAAGAAAAGAAAGATGGAGTTTCAAGCCAGTGGATCTAGTGACAAAGGTGGGAAGAAAAATCAATGACCCACGTGCCAAAAATCTAGGAAGTTGCACCATGGGAACTGCCTCAAAGGTATGGGGAAATGCTTTAAGTGTGGGAAAGAAGGGCACCAAGTTCAATAGTGTCGAAAAGTCATGAAAAGGAAGGATAATGTAGCCGATGAAATGGGAGAACCACTCAAGTTTCAATGCTAAAACTGTAGGCAGCTTGGGAACTATGAAAACCATTGCACTAAACCTCGAGCTGTCGAGGGTAATCAGCGTCAGGAGCCACCAAAGCCAAATGAACAAGGTAAGGTTTATTCCATCACTACTACAGAGGTGGATCATGATAATGAAGTCATACAAGGTACACTTCCTATTCACTCAATAATGGAAAAATTCTTATTTGATTCTGGTTTTACGCATTCCTTTATATCTTGCAAGTTTGCTAGAACTATAGAATCAAAGCTTCAAAACCTTGAAGTAGAGATATCTGTAAAAACACCAAGTGGAGAAATCATTGAAACCCAAGTGTTTTACTCTTCTCTTGTTGACGTATGTGGGAAGATTCTTCCAGAAAATCTCGTAATACTTCCCTTGGTGGAATTTGACGCTATAATGGGAATGGACTGGCTCTCGTCATATAGAGCGCATATCAACTGTCGAGAAAAGGAAATATCTTTTCATATTCCAAAACATCCCATACTCCTCTAAAAATGCAAGGAAGATCGTGAATCTCCTTTGAAAAATACTTCAATGGTATGGGTGTTGATTCCCTATGAAGAAGCAAACATCGCCCAAATAGTTGAGTCGAAGGAAAGTGCCAACCTTGAGGAAATGACCATCGTGAGGGAATATGGTGATGTATTTACTGAAGAGTTACCTAGAATTCCCTCTGATCGTGAGGTATATTTCTCAATTGAACTCATACCCGGAGATACTCCTATCTCAAAATTTCTCTATAGGATGGCTCCTATCGAACTGGAGGAGTTAAAGAAGCAGCTGTAAGAGAATCTGGACAAAGGGTTCATACGCCCTAGTGCATCACCTTGGGGTACGCCAATGCTCTTTGTGGAGAAGAAGGATGGAACCATGAGGCTATGTATCGATTATCAGAAACTCAACAAGATCACCATAAAGAATATGTATCATATCCCAAGGATTGATGACTTGTTCGATCAGTAAAGAGGATCTCCATACTTCTCAAAGGTGGATCTTTGTTCTTGATATCATCAGGTTAAGGTGAAGAAGGAAGATATTCAGAAGACTGCCTTCTGTACAAGGTATGGGCACTATGGGTTTTTTGTGATTCACTTAGGACTTACAATTCCCCTGCAATCTTCATGGATTTGATGAATAGAGTCTTTAGACATTACCTCGACAAATTTGTGGTAGTGTTTATCGATGATATTCTCATCTACTCCAAGATAAAGGAGGAAAATGATGAACATCTAAGACCTGTGTTGGAGACATTGAGAAAAGAGAAGTTTTATGCCAAGTTCTGCAAGTGTGACTTTTGGACGAATCAAGTCACATTCTTGGGACATGTGATCACAAGTGAGAGAATTTCTGTGGACCCTTCAAAGACAAAGGTGATTGAGGAATGGCCCAGGCCATCTAGTGTCACATAAATCCGTAGTTTTCTTGGATTATCTGGGTACTATCGATGTTTTTTGAGAAACGTCTCACGATTTTCAAGCCCGCTAACTAAGTTAATATGGAAAGGGGTAAAGTATGAATGGATGAAAGAATGTGAGGGAAGCTTCAAGGAGCTAAAGAGAAGGCCGATCACTACTCCTGTACTCACACTACCAAAAAGTGGAGAAATTTTTGTGATATACAGTGATGCTTCAAAGAAAGTCTTGGGTTGTGTACTCATGCAAAATGATAATGTGATAGCCTACACCTCACGATAGTTAAAGATCCATGAGCAGAACTACCTGACGCGTGATCTAGTGCTGGCGGCCGGGATTTTTGCCTTGAAAATTTAACGGCACTACATTTATGGTGAGAAGTGTGACATATACACCGACCACAATAGCCTAAAGTAAATATTCACACAAAAGGAGCTCAACATGCATCAAAGCAGATGGTTAGAGATAATAAATTATTACGATTGATCTATTCATTATCATCCTGGAATGGCGAACAAGGTAGTTGATGCTCTAAGCAGAAAAGAACCTACTACTCTATCCATGTTGCTGATTGAGAAAGACCATATCTTCTTGGATATGCAAAGGATGGATTTGGGAATCATAAGGGCAGTGGATACATCTTACCTTGCCCAAATGATTTCTTAACCATCCATCCAAGAGAATATTAAGGAAACACAAAGGGATGATGTGGAGATACAAAAGAGGGTGAATGCAGTAAAGGAAGAAGAGCTGCAATAGTTCTATATTGACGATGATGGTGTGATTCGGTTTGAACACGGCTTTGTGTGCCTTCATCACCCGGGATAAAGAAGGAGCTATTGGATAATGCACATACCTCAACTTTCTCTATCAATCCTGGGAGTACCAAGATATACCGTGATCTCTGAGAACACTTCTGGTGGGATAAAATGAAGAAGGAGATTGCAGAATATATATCAAGGTGCTTGGTATGTAATCAAGTTAAAGAAGAGCGACAAAAGTACAAGGGTATGATGCAGCCATTTCCTATACCTAGGTAGAAATGGGAAATTGTTACTATGGACTTTGTCATGGGTCTCCCGAATACGTCAATGGGAAATAATTCGATATGGGTTGTGGTTGATCGACTCACCAAGACTGCCCATTTTATCGTTATTCGGGAATACCTCTCACTTGAACAACTTGCAAGGATATATGTATATGAAGTAGTGAGATTGTACGATGTTCCACTCTCAATTGTCTCTGACCGTGATCCAAGGTTCACATATAAATTCTGGAGGAGCCTTCAACATGCTTTGAGTACTGAATTAAATTTCAGCACGACCTATCACCCCCAAACAGATGGCCAGTCTGAAAGGACAATTCAGATGCTTGAAGATATGCTATGAGCCTACTCTCTAGAATTCAAAGGTGGATGAGATCAGCATCTCCCATTGGTTGAGTTCTCATACAACAATAGCTTCCACTTGAGCATTCAGATGGCTCTGTATGGAGCTCTTTATGGGAAGCGATGTAGAACTCCAACCTGTTGGGATGAAGTTGGAGAAAGAAATCTATTTGAGCTCGATCTTGTTCAAGAGATGATAGAGAAGGTTCAAGTCATCCATAAACACATCAAAGCTACTCAGAGTCAGCAAAAGAGCTATGATGACAACCGTCAAAGGGACTTGGAGTTTGATGTTGGTGATAAAGTCTTCCTTCGAATATCTCCATGGAAGAGAGTCATGCAATTTGGGAAGAAAGGGAAGCTAATCCCAAGGTATATTGGCCCCTTTGAGATCCTTGACCGCATAGGAGTCATGGCCTATCGTCTAGAACATACACTGAATATGGATCAAGTTCATGATTAGTTCCATGTATCACTACTGAGGAAGTACATACCAGACCCCTCACATGTACTAAACTTAGAGGTGGTGCAACTGGAAGATGATCTCTCCTATGAGGAGCAGCCAATAAAGATTATGGACCAAAGTGATAAGGTTTTATGAATCAAGACAACCCATCTTATCAAAGTGTTGTGGAGGAACCATATGTTTGAGGAAGCAACATGGGAACCAGAAGATGCAATGAAGGAGAAGTACCCTCACCATTTTAGGTAAAGGGAAATTTCGGGGGCAAAATTTCTTAAGGGGGGAAGAATGTAATGACCCAAAGTTTTTCAATGGAAATTACCTTCTTATATAAATGTCATAAAAAACACAAAATAATGAACTATTATGTGATACGTGACCTTTAAACATAATTTTTTCACCCCTATGTTGGGAATTTTGAAAATCCGACATACACGGTTGTGTTTAAGAGGGTTTTTTAGTCTAATGAAACAAAAATAATTTATGCTGAATAGTAACCTACCCTTATGAATTGTAACCTAAACTTATGAATAGTAATATGACCCTTATGAATAGTATATAAGAGTAACATTACCTATGAATAATATAATAAAATGTATATATCCTAAAAAGTGATAATTTGTCCTTAGTAAACGTTTTTGGTATGTTATAAGTCATAAACAATTAATTATAATTAATTAATTAATTTAAAAGAATATTTATATCCCTAGAATGTATTCATAAATTATTGAATCAATGTCTACTAGTTTTTAGATAATTTTATTAGACCCTACGTAATTTTTGGAAGCACTATAAAATCAGTTTTAATCTTAAAAATAGTTTTTTATGTAAATTAGGATTTTAATTAAATATTGAATTAATAATAATTAGAAAATTATTTTTCAAAAATTGAATTCATTTTTGTATTCTACATGTCAAAAATGTATGGGGTAAATTTTTGGGATATTTCTGAGATACGTGAATTTTTGATGAATAGTAGAATCCTATAATTCAAAATAAATGCTAAATAATGTATTAATTGAGTCATCGATGATGTTCTTCTGATGTAAGCCCACTTTTTCGGGATTAATTTATAAAATTACAATTCTTGGTTGTTCCAGACTCACTATTCCTTGTCATTGGTGAAATTAATAAACTAATCAATTTTATATTAAGGAAACCCCACTCCCCTCCACTATAAAAGCCACCCTTCACTTCCTCATTTCCTCACACCTCTCAAGCTCCAAGACCTCACTAAACTCTGCCCAAAAATCTTATATAGCCCCTTACCCATGTCCCAAAGCTACTTGTCTCATCAAAATACCAATACTAGCTTCCTTAAGGAAGATCTCAAGAAGAGGATTCTAGAGGTAATTTCTCTCCCTCTTCTCCTTTAATTTCCTTTCAAGTTCATGTTCTTTTCTTGATCTCTCATCACCTATATTCATCCAAATTGTTTTTTATCTCTAGTATTATACATATACTATAATTTTATGATTCTAAGGGGATATTATATTACCCCACACCCTTTCCCACTTCATTTTATTTTATTAAAGAGAACGTTGTTCATGAGGTGTTAATTTATCACCTTCAAAAACGACATGCTCTCTTATTCTATTTGTACCTTCATATCTGGTCATGAAACCATTTTTATGGTTGAACTAGAATATTATATATGTATTATGTTCTATTTTAAGTACTGGAAATAACCTATGTCCATATTACTAAGTGAAAAGTTAAAACAAGTTCGTTGTGGTCCAAAAACCGCTCAAATTAACCCAAATAACCATCATTAAATTCTTATCTAATGATTCATCTAGATGGATATAATATAATTCATTATAAAATTATTAATTATCCTGTAATATAATTAATAACATGTAAAATAAGTTCTGGATTTTTACCCATGATCTACCCAAACATCAATTTAAGAATACAAGTTAACCACTCAAGAAAACCATGAAAACAAACATCCCCGAACAATGTTTTTAAACTCTATAAGTCATCCAAAAGAACATAATATGAAATAATGAAACCAGAATGAAAACTATTAATGTACACATGGTTCTGTATTTCTAATTAATGAATATAATGTCATTATACAGGACATTAAAGAGAATGAGGCATTCGAGTACAAGGTAAGGGGAAATTCTCAAACCCAACTTTCATCCTTCGGGTTCTACCTCTTTCACTCCATTTTTGATGTGGTCACACCTTAAAGATCATTTTTTCATCTTTGCCTTAAATTTTCTTGGATATAAATCGTTTATACAGAAGTTTATGTCAATCCAAGTGTTTTTTGAAAGAAATCTTCTCTTAAGAACTCAACTTTTACCTCTCATTCAAGGGTGATGATTCTTGTATCAAGTATGTTGTTCCCTCTTTATTTTGGGAACCCAAAGTTTATGAATGTATTATTATGATATGAAACCCATTACTTTTAATGGGTTAGTTATGTTCATTTATGTTATATGTTCATTGTGGCATGCATGATAAATTATAATGTTATGATGTGACGGGTGCACCCAAAATTATATAGCGCAATATGAATGTTTAAATGTGACGGGTGCGCCCGGAATTATATAGCGCTCCAATGCATTGGGTAAAGTGATGAATATCATGATTAAATGTGAAATTTTGTGTGAACAAGATGATAGCATGGTTCAAAATTATGTGTGTTAGATAACCACAAATACATGATGTTTCATTTTTATGCATTTCCACATTTCAAGTCTTTTATTTATGATCCTCTCATGTTCATGATCATTTTTCTATGTCATGATTATGCTAACCCCATGCTATATTGTTATTATATATCATCATAATGGGCTTCTAGTTCACCCCTTTTGATGTATATCCTCAGGTGGCTACATGTACTAAGGAGAGGACAAGTTCCACTAAGAAGTTAGTGAAGAAGAAATTAAATAAATGTTTATGGTTGATGTTGTATTTGTCATGTATGGTCCTAGTTTTCCCAAGAAACTAAACCTCTATATCCTATATGTGTAATAATATTATGTTTTTTATCTTTAAAATGATGTAATAGTAATGAAAGAAAAGGCTGGGTCATTATAGTCGTTGTCAGGTTGGGACATCTTTTCTGGTTGGGCATATATGTTTCCCTTTTACACTTTGTTTTGTATTCTATATTACTCTAATATATTTCCTAGTGGTATTTAATTCATGGTTTACTCTAGATGTTAATATAATTTCTAATTTTTCCTATACACTATTTCATGGAGATGGTTCAGTGCGTTCATGTAGGTATACTAAGAAAAGGCCTCCCATTTATATTATTCCTTTTTGACACTTATCACCAACCCATAGCCTATTGGATGATGGTTTGGGGCTGTGAATTCCTATCCTTCCCCAAACTAGGTAGTCCTAATTGGGTCCAGCTATTACAGGTCATGTTTCATGCTTCATCACTAGGGGTTGTTCTTGGAAGAGGGCCTATATAAGGTTGATTTTTTCTGAGATTCTAAAGGGACCATGTTATGTATTGGGAATTGTATCATAATTATAGTTATATAATATGAAATTTTCCATAGGATTGATGATCACAGCATGGAAGAGTATGGTTACTCCATGAAATGGTGTTTTACGATATTATAATATTTGAAGAAGATTAAGGATTGTGTGACAACCTAGTGGATTGAGACATGAATGGGATATATAAGTATAATATTAGGGCCTATATAAGATTGATCTTTTTTCATGCAAGAATAAATATTTTTTCAAGGGGTGGTTGGTTACACCAAAACCTTTGGGTTTCATTGTGAAGGATGATCTAAGAGGTAACATGACCCACCTTATAGAAGGGTCTATGAAATGATGAGCAGATAGCAGGAAATAATCACACCATAATGGGGGGAGCCTATCTCATGAATAAAAGACAATGGGAGTCTTTTATCTATATGGGCATGGATGTGACAAAAAGTCCTACGAATCTAGTTTTTTGTTCATCCTGGGTGTATGGTGTTGCGTAGTGGCTAGAGAGGCCACACCCCAACAAGACCCTAGTAAGGATGTTGTAGCGGGACTCTTGTGGTCGCACTAAACACCAACCTTGTATTGTTTTTTAAGATATAATTATTAATTAATTAGAATTAATATTTTATTAAATAGAGAATTACCATTTCTCTATTAGTGTCATGCTCATATCCCATTCCTTCCTCATTTCCTCTCTTCTAAGTTGAGATCTTCCTCATTTGGGATCATATTGGAGTGTCATATATCATTGGTGGTTTCCTAAGATAAGGATACAAATCCTTTTCCTTTAATTTTTCAATTTTAATTATGTTTTTACATCATCCATTAGTTATGCACTAATTCATGTATTTTTTTATGTTATGTGATTTCTACCAATTAAATCTGAATCATTTTGATATATTTGACAAGTGGTATTCCAGTGTATCAACATAAGTGGTCCCTAATGATTCCTAATGGTTTGTGCATTGTTTCATATTACATGTGATAGGAAATATCATTGCCCATGTGTGATTAATGATTAAATAAAAATATATTTTTTTTAATTTTATGAGTTTTTTAATAAATTCAAGGTTTCTAATAGACCCTTATAGTATTATTCCTTGATGCATTCGTCATAAATGTTCAAAAGATATAATTAATGTGTGTTGGATTATACACTCGGGGCCCAATAAATCTTCCATTGAGTCATTCTATGCTGTCTATGGCCTCTTTTATATTTATTTAGCCTCTATTTAATAGTAGACATGTCGATTGTGTTTTGTAAGTTAGGTGTTTTAGAAATTTCCTTGATTTAATAGAAAGGTATTTGGATGTTATTCCAACAAAATTATGCCATACTTATATAATCTTATTTATACTATTTATTTATACCTTTATGGGTTCAGATTATGCAATGGAGTGTTAGGGTTAGTTATATTATATGGTTTATAAGGGGGATTATATACCATTATTTCACATGTTTCCAGGTGTTGTATGACCTTCCTGATCAATCAATTATATATGTGTCATGGGATGACATGAACACTTGTGTTTTGGACACCTAAGGTCCATGATGACATGATCACTTGTTTTGATAACACCTATGGTGTGGGATGATAAGTATATTTTTTTTATTACTTTACATGGTGTGGGATAGAATACTCATTCACCCTATGAAACTCAAGTTAAGATAATTTCATCAAAGATGTATCATTACACACGGATGCGTGATAGACTTTCTTTATGGTGATACTTCTATGGAATGGGATATGATGCCTATATGGGTGGATTCTTACATAATGAAATTTTATTCCACTCATGTTTTAGACTATAATTAGATATGTCGTTCATATTTATGATTTTTCGTCACCAAGGATATTGTTCCAATTATGTTATGAGTACATGATCAGGTATAGAATGCTATTTATAGTGGAAATTGATCTCCCTCAATCAATATAACATTATGAATATATAGAATTATTGATGATGGTAATGGAATTGAATTACCAACTAAATTAATGATACCTATATAATTGGATGATTTACCCATTATTTTTTATTTCCCATAGTAGTGGGATGTACTATCCACGTTGATATGCTCCCAAAGAGGTGGATATAATCCCAGTGTGAGTATAGATGCATATGGTATGTGATTCCCTTTCTTTTTTTGATATAACCATGGTGAAATGACCAGTTATATGTTATTTCTCAAGGATATAAGATGTACAACCCATGTTTTGATACTCCAAAGTAAGGGGATGAGATTCCCAAGATAATATTCCTAGTTATTTGTTATTTTACTAAACATTTGGATGTTCTACCCATGATTTGATGCTTCTAAGGAAGGGGATGAGATTCCAGTGTGAGATTGGTTATTGTGGGATGTGATTCCCACTTTTATGATGTAGATTAGAGCTATCTTTATTTTCTATCTTATGTTTATTCCCATGGTTAAGGTTTACATTCCCTGTATTTATGATGTAATTCAGACATGGTGTCTTCTTATATTTTACTTCTTTGGATTCCATTCCCACTATGTATACTTTTTTGCGGGATGTATTTCCCTTGAATGAATACTTGTGATATCTCAATAATTTTCTTCCCATTATTTTAGTCATGTTATCAAGATGTTTTCCCATGATTTTATTATTTTAATATGATGGAGTGATGCAACCATTTGATATGACTTTGGGTGATTTTACCCTTTGATTATTATTTGATATGATCGAATACACTCCCACAATAGCCAAAGTAGGTATTCATCACATCAAATGATCGTTCAGTACCCATTTTTTGATATACATATTTTTATTATTTATAATGTTTTTTACTTTTATTTATGACTATATCACACAATACATGAACTTTCTTATACTAGATATGTTTAAGGATGCCTTTGTTGGTAGTCTACTAAGTTGTTCTCAAACCCTAATTGGGAACCTTAGTTCCCAAGCAAACTTCTTGGTAATAGGGAAAGTTAAGGGCATGGCACCTACTTTGGATAGCTGAGAAGGGGGTATAGATAGAGTCAGGAGACATAACCAAATAGAGAATAAGGACTTAGTTCTTTTGTAGACTACTTTTTTTTAGTGTTTAGAACATGGTTGACTTATGGGTTCCCATTTTCTTTTATTTTTTACTGCTTCACATTACTAATAATAATTTCTTTATAGTATGGGAGTTGTTAATTTTTCAAAGTTGAAAGATATTTTTGATTTTCACTTTTTATCTATTTTTCTATGATAACATGTGATTATTATTGCTTCCACTCTGTTCTATAATTATGTGTATCATAGGGTATAGTCACCATATAATCACATATATAACATTTCTATTGGTTGATAGACTCTATAATATAAGTAGGTATGATTGAGGTATGTGGAACCTAGTTTGGTAATTATTTAGGTGAACCTATCTTGGTGTAACACCCTAATATGTTTCAATTTTATTTGAATTAAATTAATCTTTTCAATATTATTAATTTTATGCAACACTGGATATACATTGTGTTACATGAATGCACCATGTTATTCATGACATGAATATAAAACCAAGTTGATATTTCACTACATGTAACCCTTATATTAGCATGTAGTATACAAAGCACTATTTTATTCTTGTGTTGGACACAATGTCAAGTTCCATTGATAAATTACATGACACACAAGACCTAGTTTTACCAAACTACAATGTACTATAAATAATATTATTAAAATATTATTATAGTTATCACCAAGATGTTGGAATGGAAGTTATGAATAATAGTAACTAAATTTTGAAAATATTATTTAAACATGTAAAAAATGAATCTTTTATTTATTAATAATTAAAAAAAATGTTACAACTATTTTAAAATAATGAAATTCATTTTTTAAGAAAAATATTTTTTCAATGTACGAACACATTTGATCTCTATAAATTGAACAAAACAATTTTTATAAATTTTTTTAATAAAATTTATATATTATATATTCAATAATTTTTTTTCACTCATCCAATATATTTTATTGGCATAAAATAAGAATAAATCCAATTTTATGAATAAAAAATAAGATGAATTTTTTTCATAGGTAATTTTATCTCATTTTAAAGGAGAACCGATTTTGAAAATAATTTTTGACATATTTATAATTTTTTTTTGAAAAAATAAATTTCATTATTGAAGTTTTAATATAAAAATTTACATTGGGTAAATTTTTGGTATTTCTCTTAGAAATTTATTTTTTTGATGAATAGTGAAAAACACAAAAGTTTAATTGAAATATTCCTTTTCTTATAATTTATTTATATATTTAAATTATATTTCAATTTGGTTCTAAAATGTAATTGGATCAATTTTACATAAATTAATCTAATTTAGTTCATTGGAACCAATTTTACATTGAAATTGGACATAAATATGTTTCAATCTTTTGAACTTTTTAACTTTAAAAAACAATTCTTACGACATTTCTGTGGGATTAATTTTAAATTATTTTCCACCACTTTTGTGTATAGAAATTGGAAATATTTATTCCATATTTTTAATCATAATAATTTATGATGTATATTAGTTCGAATTATTTTTTTACCAAAAATATTTTTAAAATTAATTAAAATTAATTACAGCGATTAAGGAAAACATTTTTTTTACATAGTGATTATTCTTAAATCTTAAGGGAAAATGACCTAAAAACTTATCAAAAACACATTATATGCCCATATTTTGACCATATCCCCTATTGTTCTATCTTTCTGAGTAATTGGGATACTATTTGATGAAGTTTACCCGTATAATAAGTTAAACATGGAAAAGGATAAAAAGGAATCTTCCTTACCTTTAACATTTATAAAGCCTTGAGATATAGACAAAAATCATATTAGTTTAGTTGTACACATTATTTTCAAAGTTAAAGTAGTTTTTTTCTATATTAATTTTTTTTTATTTTTTAGATATGAATTATTTTGAGTAACTTCTTAAGGAATTCCAAATGAAGTAATTATTTAGTTAATAATTAACTAAATTAAATGATACTAAAAAATTAAAAGTAAAGTAAATTGTTTTAATTGTTTCCTATCATTTTTTTAATATATAATTTTACTTAGGTTTGAACATAAAATAATCAAAATTTATATTTTTCTAGATATTTTTTAAATTTTAATTATGTGAATAATGTCAAAATAGACATTAAGGTTATTTTATAATAAATGATTTTTTACTCAAAGATTTAAAATTTACTAAAAATACAAAATTCTTCGAAATGTTTTTTAAAATATAAATAAAAATAAAATATGATCTACTAATTTACCTATTCATCTTTTATAATGAACATATTGACCATTAAATTGTATAAATGTTATTAACACGGTTCAAATTAATGTATTGTTTTTGCGCATTACATATGCTTGTTTTAAAATTAATTTCGAAAAAATGTGTTTCTTTTAATTTAGATATAAAATATATAATTTTTTGGGTATATATTTTATAATAAATATCACTTTAATTTAGTCTTAATGGTTAAATTACTTAGGTTATAAAACTAGTTACATTATTAAAAACAAAAATAATGAAAGTGGGGATGTTAGAAGTTAAGGTAAGAAATTATAAAAAAAATGAACTTATTTTTGTGTGGTGGTGGTTTGGATTGACCATAATTAACCATTAATACATTATTTTTTTCATTTATAAAGCACTTGAGGTAAGGGATACCTCCCAATAGTGTTTACCTTTTAGTATTTTTATGAATTCCACCTCTCCTTCTCAAAAAAAAGGCATTCACTCTTACCCTTCCTCACACTTCTCAAGACACTTTTTCTTGTCCAAAACCTACCCAAATAATCTCAAATATTCTCTTCCTTCATCCTAGAGGTGTAAAATTTTTCCTAAATTCAACCAAAGAATCTCTTTGGTGCAAACCAAAAAGGGTTTCCCAAATACGAGGTAACATCCTTCAACAAGCGCTTTTTCTTTATTTTTCATTCTCACCACATATATTATTATTATTACATTGATATATAATAAACATAGTATAAAAAATATACTTATATGTCATTATTATAATGTTTAAACCTTTGTATACCCACACGTTAATCAAATGGGTAAAAAACTTATTGTTCATGTGTACAGCGGACTACTGCCTCGCAAAATGATGTCATTATGTTTTCCGTTACCACCTCTCACAATTGAGAATTATGATGGGTGTACTATTTTTATATGATATTTAGGATATTTAGATCCCTTTATACATCTGGAATTATTATATAAAAAATACCTTTATTCCTTTAATTTTATGAGAAGACGATAACTTCTTTTTAGGACATGTGGTGTACTATCTTCTCATAGCGATGTGATTCGTTCACATTATACATGGAATGTATTAAATATGGGTTTAAAAAATTATATGAAATATATTATTTAATAATATTATTGGAATGATAATAAATATATACACATATATTTCATTTACATTATTTCTTTAAATATGACAAGAAAATGGAAATAGTGTTCATGCATACGTATGTCCTACCATCTCCTTGAACGGATGATTCTATTTAATATTTATATATTTTATAGATTATTATAAATATTTTTATATTTAATATAAATTATATTTATAACATGTTTTACATTGTTTAAATGAACAAATAATGTTCTATTTAATAGGATCTAGAATAAAAAGTCAAATCATATATAAAAAACAAAGTGGATATTACGTGGAACCTAAACTAAAACAAAAGAGGCCTTTAGTAGTGCTTGAATATGCCTTTATCAGTGCTAAAAAGGTACTAAATGCCACAGTGTAATTAAAACGCCTATCCTTTTATCGGTTCTTCTAAATATGATGATAAAGGAATCATTTATTGGTGCTTATAAAAACACTGATAAAGGGAACATTTAAGAGTGCTTGTATAAGCACTAATGAAGGATCCTTTTATTGGAAATTTAAAATTTTCAAAAACTGCGGGCGGTGGGTTTCGAACCAGCACCATAACCAGGACTCAATGCCTCAACACAGTAGCGGACCAACCAAGCTGACATATTTTCATATATGTACATGATAGTTTTATTTTAATATATTAATTCCAACGTTGTTATCTAAAAAAACACGGTCAGCGGGTTTCCAAGATGGGACATGGAGGTACGGAGTTGATCGGCGAACCAACTATACTATAAGGATTTTGTATATTTAATTATACGATTTTATACTTATATTAATATTGTCTGTATATTTTAAAATTTCTAGTGACGAGATTCGAACACCGCACCTCACATAACATAACAGATGACTAAACCAAAAAAGGTACCGAATTTATATTAATAAATATTGGTATCTGTATACTTATATAATTTAATACATTGTTCCTGCGTAAAATTTATTTCATCCAGCCCAATTTGTTTCCCATTTTTCACCCTTATATAATATGGGAAACCTATACCCATGGTTTTTAAGAACCGTTGGTATAGGTCTCTGAAGAAAATACCCCCTATACCCATGGTTTTTAAAAACTGTGGGTATAGGTCATCAAAAAAACCTATGCCCGCGGTTTTGTCAAAAACCATGGGTATAGGTTCGCATACTATCTTATACCCACGGTTCTGGAAAATAATGGGTATAGAAGGGACCTATACCCATGGTTTTTCACATAGCCATGGGTATAGGCCCAATTCCCAGTAGTGTCACTATTTGGATAGACGTATTATGAATATATACCTTATGTATAAATTCAAAACACATACTCCGAGCAATTCATGCTTGAGAATCTCATTTATAGTCTTGAGACCAATTACATCTATCATTAAATTTTCATCTACTTGTTTTTCAAAAGGAATTTAAGACATATTTTTATCTTTAAATTTGGTATTTTCAAGATGTTATAATGATAATAAGTGTTTCTCTGGAACTGGTGAGGATATGGTACTCCCAAAATGTTAGCTTTCTTTCTTGATTGATTCACAATATTTTCTTGATCTGACCTTCCATTTCCCTATATCTTTCTATATCTGCAATATTAAACCTCACTTTAAATATTTTATCATCAATAATTATAGGTTTTCACATGAAAAAATGGCTAAATACATACCTCATGATTCTTTATAAGACTAGATGGACATGTTATAAAAGCTCTAATAGCATCATTGATCATTGTTATATTTGGATCATCAAGTAGAATAAGAAACCCAACAGTAATCTCATGAGCTACATCAATCCCCACTCTCAGGTGATCTTTTTGGAGTTCATTATGGTGTAGTTTGTATATCGGTATATTATACACCATAACCATCACAACAAGGCGGTGCATGGGTGTTGAGAGATACATATCACATTCAACTATACCCTATATAATTTTAGTAATATGTTTAATTCACATTTAGGAGAAAGAGTAATGAAAAAATTGATTACCTCAGGTAATATATTTGGTTGGGGGAATGACTGGCCTCAATTCTAGTGGGGTCATTTTGTTCATGTGTGGATCTTTGTTCCACCACTAGTTATCTTTGATACTTTCCCAGACATTGGTTTGACTAACCTGACCAAACAATAATATCTTAAAGTGAGTCTGTTTTTATCTACAATACTCTCACCATATTATATGTATCTTAGTATAGTTTTATCTTCTCAAAATATATTCAAATAGAGACTCCAAAACCTAATCCTCTATTACGGACATATTGTTTTGGTCACTTCAAAGCTACTGAAAGTTGTTTTTCTTCTGGTATGGACGTTGCTGATTATTTTTTCTAAACCATATAAAAAAATATGAAAAATAGATATTTTTATGTAATACTGTTATAAAGCATAAAAAATTATAATTTTTTCAAACATACACATGTTTCCCATACTATTATTGTGTTTTCATCAACTAGTTTACCCTCTTTATTTACTCAACCCTCCATCCATAGCACATGACATAGGATGGAAGTGGATTCAGATTCTAATTTATCAATAAACATATAAACAAAGGAAAATATGTTGTTTCATATCACATAAATAAACTTTTATTGTCGATTTAAAATACATATCAATTTCTTCTCTAGTAATGTGTACCCCATGTTTGCTTCATGAACGGGGTACATGAGTTTTAATACATATTCATTATTTTCAGAACACTTTTGTTGTTGCATAAATTTACAATTTAAAATTGATTTGGATAAAATTAATACTATAAAATAATATATTATTGAATGGAATGAACCTGAAATGATTTATCATTACGACGATTGATGAAAGAACTTCATGTTACCTACTTATAATGTGTTCATAACTAACTGGTGGGCGGGGTATTACTTTTCCCTCAACATCCCTAAGTTGTAACAACATAATAAGTGTTTAGAAACCATTATAAACTCTTCTAGTTCCCATTAAGATAAATTTCTTAGGAAAATCTTCTAAAATAATTGAACACTAAAAAATAATGAAAATTAATTCTTGATTTCACCATATAATTTTTTGGTAAAATAAATAAAGTAAATCATAAATTATGGTTATATCTTTCCATGGTATTTCCTTCGTTACAGGTTGGACGTGGTACCATGAATCAATATCAATTGAAACATTCATCCTCATTATGTTCCCAACATAACTAATAAACATTGACTAGTTGGTTCATTAGGTAGTCGTTCTGATTCTAACCAACCTAAAATTTTACACCCTATATTATTTTATTAATACTATTATTCAACACTGTGATGGTGCATCATTTTTTTCATCAACATGTTTTTAATCCCCTCATAATTCTATAGTGTCATCATCGATATTATGTTCTACCTCAGGATTGGTAGCATCATCATGAGCAGAAGACATTATCTTCATGAGTAGTAAAACATCTAATTTGTCTTGAAAAACAACAAAAAGACATTGATAAAAGATTTGAGAAGGGTCCCATGCATGCTATATTTCAAAATTGATGTACTCTTTAACTCCATATTCAAACACTTTTGTCAAATTATTAGTGTACATAGATTTTGAATGAAATGGGTAATTAAAGATAATTCCATATTTATACACTTTAACTTCATCTACACATATGTTTCTTGGACTACTCTGAGCAATAATATTTCCATACTTGGTACCAGTGATCATTTTGGATGACTAATACTTAGAGTAGTTCATGAACCATAGAACATATGGAGATGAGTATCAAGAAAAAAATGAAATAATAACTATTTAGGAGATAAATCTAGCGAGGATGATAGTTCTCACCTTAAAACTTTTTAAATTATGACATCATAATTTAAAATTATGAATATCACCTCAAAATTATAAAATGTCCCTAACACTATCATGATAACATCAACTCATCCCCACTGAGCTGCACCAAATCTGACATATGGTACTAGTTCCTTTCCCTCAACTATACCTCAAATATAAGATCTTTATATCCACTATGGATCATGTGTAGGGTGTGATTAAAAAATCACCTATTTTGTTTTTACTTCATACAGAATATGTATCTCTAGAATAATTTCTTTTAGTAATGCATTTGGATTTTACAGTTCCTATGACAACTTATGCATATATGGATCCTTTATTTCATTTAATTCTAGCCTACTCCTAGTATATCAAAAGAAATTTTATTCATTTATAGAATTATAGTAGGTTTTTATAAATATAATTCTATATTGGGAATGTTATTATCCTTATGAACCATAGGATAAATAGCTATAATGCACTACTTTATTCCTTTGATGTAAGTTTTTAGTTAAAACATTCCTTAATCAAATAGTTTCCATAAACACATAAGGACGTTACATAACGGGAACCCATCATATCATTAATTATATGATATCCATTAATCAGTCTGTATAGACTATGATAGAATATTATGTTTTTATATTGCATAAGAGTCTTAAAAGACTTATACAATAATTGAAAAACATATATGACTCCCTTTTTATCTTCCTTGTACTACCAAAAAATCTTTGATGAGAATAATATAATGTGAGTTTTGGAAAACCTTCACTAAATATTTTAAATGATCAATGAATAGTTGGTTAAGATATTCTCTATAAATTATACATGAAGTATATGAACTTTCCTCAAGGTTCCCTTTAGAATAGTTCATGTGGTCAAGCATAACTAACTATAGAATATTTGTGTCTTACCTTGTTTTAAAAAATGATTATTTGTCTAAAAAATAATAAGTATGTATGTTGAGAAGAACTAAAATATTTATATTAAAATAGTCTAACCATCCTTTGGGTTATATCCATAAAAACCCTATTAAATTTCACAAGTCAAAGAATTATCTTACAAGAATCGAGTGTGAGTCTTATATTTTATATTCATCATTCATTAACAATTTTTGGATATCTATGATTCACATATGTATGTCCCATGATTACTCTAAACCCACACATATTAAAAAAAACTAAATGTAACTTTAATTATGGCTTCTGACATATTAAATTTCAAAAATATAATTCAATTTTCATCACAAAATACCTCCCACCATAATGTAATCCTAGAAAACAATTTTCTATATAACCATCTTGAATTTATTAATTAATTTATCGTAAAAATTACCTCAATCATAAATATAATATAATAGTACTACACAACAGTAATTTTTTCTAATATTTCATGTATGTTTAACTTAACAACTTCAATAATTCTTTTATATGGTATATCATCATCTCATTATTCAATAATATACTCAACATGTGAAATTATATTCATAGTTACATTCAAATTTTGTATTAACAACAAAAAAAATAAAATGAAAGAAAATATATAAGAACCACAAAAAAATTCTATCATTTTATGATGTTAAAATAAAATCCATTTATTTATTCGACTACATAACCTATGTGACACTAATCATATAATATTAATTAAGAAAAAATATTCACCTATCATTCTAGGAAATTTTATGAAGTTTATTTTCTCAATAGATACACATATATTCATAATTCTTCATATTGTCTTTAACTTTTTCCATCTTCATGTACATCTTATACTAAAGAAACAAGATTAATACAATGAAAATCCATGCTATATAAAATGTAACAATAAATAATAATGGAAACATCTAGAAAATCACCATTAGTTACAACAACATATGGATATTTATTTTATAGTGGTCTCGTATAAAGCTTGTATGAGTTTACAGAATAGGGGTGGAGTTGTGTAGGTATAAGTAAGTGAGCCAGAGACAGAGAGACGGGGAGAGAGAGATAGATGATATGTAAGGTTCTTCATGCTTAAGAATAACAAAAAAATGAAAAATATGGAACCCGAAGGATCAATCAATGATAGAGATAAAGAAGAAAATAACATACCTTGAATTCTATCCTTGATTAATTTGAGAGAATGTCAAGGAGTGGCGTCAGAAATAGGAGTGTTCCATGAGAGCTTGAGAATCACGACTAAATGATTAGAAGTTAGGTTTGTTTTAAACAGACAATGTACAATTTTATTTGTTCTTTCTAAAAAACCACTAATAAATATCCCTTTTATCATTACTAAATTGATATGTGCTGATAAAAGGAATCTAAATCAGTGCTAAAAACCCGCTGATATAAGGAACTATTATTAGCGCTGATACAAAATATATAATTATAATTATAAATTAAAAATTATATATATTTATAAAATTCTATATTTTTTTATTGTAGTTTTATATTTATTTATTTATATAATTATTTATTTATAATTATATTAAAACTTTTTTTAAAAAATTATATTTTATTATTTATAATTTTAAACAAATAATTTTAGAAATATATTAAAAATTCATTTATAAATATATATATAATTAATTATTTATAATTGAAAATATTTTTATATCATTATATATATAATTATATATATATAATTATATTTATTTATTTATTTATTTAATAGATATATATAAATATAAATATACTAAATATATTCATTATTTAAATATATTTATAATAATTTTATAATTTCAAATATATTTATATCATTACATATGTTTATATAATTATATATATATATAATTAATATAAAAAAATAAGTCTAAGTAAAAGTTGGAAAACCAACCCATACCCATCAAATTTATTAGAAAAAAGTAAATGAAAACAAAAAATATGATGGTGGGGACAGATAGGAATTCCTACCCTCCAACCAAGAAAAATAACTACATGTCAAATGGATCATGTTTATCCCCATAGTCATACTTAGAGTCATTGACATCATCAATGGTTTCCCACTTGATTGTGAATTCTTTTGATTGAAGAACACATAGTATTTCTCCATGGTCATTTCATAATTTGGAGTCGGATGAGTCTGAGTGTCCTTAGTAGAAGACCTAGTAGACATAGTTTGGCATGCCCCATGTGCAGTAGCCCAATCATCTCATCTTTTCCCCCATCCATGGGCTTTTGGATGATGACCTCATCTCTAAGATTTAGGTTGTTGTTATGTCCCTTCCACTTTCTCCAAAGGAGTCTGCTCCTTATTTACCATGTCAATACCCATTTAAGAATCATCAAGACAATTTAAATTTATTTCTAAAATTCCATTCATCTATAGTGGATCATCACACTCCTACCTTGTCATCATATTTTGGGAGTCAACCACTTAAAAAGTGTTTGTGGTAGACACCTGCATGTCATCCAACCTCTTCTTAGAAATAAATTTTGATTTCTTGTATGAGACTCTTTGAAAACCTTCATTATACAGAAATTTATTCCCTTTAGGTGACTTCATATCAGTATCTTCCACTTTATAAATAGGGGATTCAAAAACCAATATATTTTCTCCACTTCTATTTCTTGAAGCAATCTTTTCTCCAATAAAAATTTCATCAGCCAAAACTTGAGTTTTAGCTTCATTGATATCTTTATCAGTCATGGAATTCCTCTCCATGCCCTCATCCTCGCATGGGTTAGCATTCTTGTTATTGGAATCTAGTTCATCTTCTTTAATATCATCCCAAGATGGATTTTATAAAGGATTAGAAATATTGTTGGCATTCAAATCTATATCCTTTGATAAACTCCACATGTCCAAACTAATGGACCTTTCCAACTGTTGCTCTTCATACTATAGAGAGGCATCCAACATAGTCATCCCTACTAAATTATCATCATCAGACATTGTACCAGTGCACAAATCATGGGAATGATTCTTCTCAAGATGCATCTTCTTATTACAGTTTCTTGAATCATGGTTGTGAGCTAAATAGAAGGAGAAAGAGACATTCATTCTGCATCTCGAAGGAGCATGACTGATAGTCCTATAATATAAGAAGAACTATGGAACTTTTTCATAAGTAGAATTCAATTAAAGCTCATCAGAGTAAATGGAAAGAAACATTTTATCCACAATGGAGGATCCAAGATCATGTTCAACTACAAATTGAGCGTAGTTCCCAAAATGTGCGAGTTCAATTTCTTTGTTCACTCTAATCAGTACTCCAATTGCAAGCGAAATATCATAAAATATTTTCATATGCCAATAAAACTGGTTTAAGTTAGATATTTTTACCCAAAATTGAATAGATAAATTTCATACCTTTAGTAGATTAAAGGCCTTATCCCATTCACAAATGTTTATGACACTTGACTTGAGAGAGATTGATACAAGACCCCACGTACACTGCTTTAAATCATCTATGGATAAGAGGATGTGAAAAAATAATCATCCTAGTGAAATGCACCTCCAGTTGAAAAAAACTCAAATTACAGAAAACTGTACAACAAGGAATTCCACATTCATCATCTTGGATCCTCTAGGTATAATTAATCTAAAAATAATTGAGTGATTACCTAAAATAAGATGCTATAAAACTGCATCTACATTGTCTTTAATGTGTGTGATGCTCCCCTTCTGACGAATTGAACCTGTTGCAAACTCATTATTGAGATAGAAGTTTCTCGCAACAATAGAGTCAACCAGCTTAGGAAAACCCGGATAAAATTTATAGTCTTTTTATTTAGGAACATTGAACCTGTGTGAATCAAAATATGTCTGATCACGGAGGGATCCAACCAAAGAAAAGAAAAAACATGTTGTTGTCATCGAATAATGAGACTAGCTTAACGCTAAGCTGGAAAGGTGTGTTGGCTGGACTTGGACGCTTCATGTTGTGACAGTAAGGAAAACTAGTGGTAGTTTTGTCTTCCAATGATGTGACATATCTTCCAGCAGCAGATCAAATCTTTAGCGGTGGACTCGTGATGGATCTGTAACCCCGACAGTGTGACCGATCTTCTAGTGTAAATCTCATGATGAATTTGTAACCTCAGCGGTGTGAAGGATCTTCTAGCGGTATGAGGTAGAAGGAGGTGGGAAAACCCTAATCACCATTAGGAAAGGAAAACACTCAGATTCTAAAACTCATCCACCTTTTTTAACTTCAATAAAAATATATTCACTATTTAAATATATTTATTATAATTTTTTAATTATTTATATATATAATTAATTATTTTTAAATATATGAGTAATGAATTTTAAAAAATAATATTTATATAATTATATAATTATATATATCCATTTAGGGGGAGGCTTAACGGTTGCTTCTCCTATGGGTCCCAATGTGGTCTCGATTTCGAGTCTCGTCGAGTATATCCCTAATTTGTATGTTGTCTGTTTTTCTTTGTAATGTATCCCCTTTCATCGAATTAGTTGAGGCTTCAGCCACAACTTATATATATATAGTATATTAATTATTTATATAAATTTATTATATATATATAATTATTTATGTATATATAAAAATTTGTTTATAATTATATAAATACATATTTTTTATAATAATTATATATATATAAATTTATAAATACAATAAATATGCATTTGTAAATATATTTATTTATAAATATTTATTTTCTAATATATTTTTAACATAATTAATAAATATATAATCTTAAATACAGTCATTTTAAAATTTAATTAAATTGAATAATTAAAAATGACTACACTTTAAACATGTTGTATTAATGGATTAGTTTTACAAATAAATATAAATTATTAAAAAATGGATATAAATTTATATATATATTGATGTAAATATGAATACATATTGAAGGTACTAAAACATAGTAGATAAATATATATAAACAAATAATATAAAATTATTAAATTACAAAATAAAATAAAAAATATTACAAATTAATAAATAATTCCTAAGTGTAATAATATTAAAATTAAAAAAATTGAAAGATTAAAAAAATATTATATTACATGTATCATGTAATAATTAAATTATAAAATACACTAAAATGTGAGTAATATCCAAAATATTATGTGTATGTGTTTCTATATAAGAATTAATTAATTTCATAAATATTTTTGTGTGTGCATTGTATATAAAAATTCATTAATTGTTTATATGTATGAGAAATTAATATAACACGTGACATTTGATATATTTTAAATTTAAAAATCAAACGACATTAAAAGTATATTGGATATTAATATATTTTTAATTATTAAATTTTATTCATTTTCTATATTATTTTATTTAATATATTTTTTTATTACTACTTATAATATGTGTATATATATATATATATATTATACTTATTCCTTCTTATTAATATTTGTTTCATTAATAAAGTTTTAAATAATTTTGTAATTTATACATTTTTTTTAATTATTAAAATTTATTCATTTGAAATTTTTTTGTTTAATTATTAAAATTAATTCATTTAATATATCTATATTTAATATAAAAAATTTATTAATATTTATGATATATATATATTAAATTTATTCATTTTTATCAATAATTATTTAATTAATAAAATGTTTAATATTTTAATTAATTTACTCATTTTTTTTATTTTTTATTTTTTTAATTTTATTTATTTTATGTATCTATATATATAATATATACTATTTATTAATTTTTATAGTTTATATACATGTATATTAAATTTATTAATTTTTATCAGTAATTATTTAATTAATAAAATTGATGATATTTTTTAAAAAAAATAATATTTTAATTATTTTATTTTATTGTAGACCTTTACCAGTGCTACAAATAAAGAACAGATAAAGGTCACATTTGTTAGTGCTTTTTTACAGTGTTGATATAGGCCAACGCAGTTTATGATCTCTTTTGTAGTAGTGGTTACATTAACATGGAATCGTTAATAAATGGGTAATATAAAGTCATAATCAAATCATATATGGTATTAGATATAAGAATATGGTTTATTGGTAGATTTATAATAAACTTATATTTTTTATACAAGATGTTTGAACATGTACGAAAAAATTCCAGACATAAGATGAGGGATCATTATCCCACTTTCTTATATTTGTGAGAAACAAGCCATATTCACCACCCATTTCTTTTATGTTGTGTATATACTACCCTATGACATATAATACCATGAATTTCCTTTATTTAATGATATTAAATGTTCTAATTTATGTTATTATTTCATGGGTATCATGATTATAAAGTTACTCAAGTATTAATGGGATTTCAAGTCTCACTTTTATTTCTACGAGACCTTTGTCATATTCACCACTCATTTCATTTGTGGGGCATATATATTGCCCATGAATATATTATATGGTTATTATCCTTAATTTTATGAAAATTTATACTTCCATTTTATGATTTATATTTTATGGGGTTTACGATTCAAAAGTTACCAAATCGGTAAGGTAATTATGTCTCAATTTTCCTTCATTGAGAGACATGGTTTATTATGCACCTGCATTCTATAATGAGGATTATATACTACCCTTTGATATGTTATATGATAAACCACATAGTTTTCATGATATCTTATGTTTTATGTAATGTTATTCTTTCTTGGGGATTATGATTCAAAGTTACCGACGTGGTAAGATTCTATTGTTATAATCTCATCATTTATCAGGATTGTTTACGATTATGCCTTCATTAATGAAATATTATGATCCATATCTCAATAACCCTCAATAATTTTCTTATCCTCTTGTTATTCATGATATATTACTGTAATGGTATTATTTTTTACTATTTTTCACTTATGATAATTAAGAAAATGTTTTTTATCCCAGCTAGGTTAAATACCCTAAGAGGGGGTGAATCAGGGTATGACAGATTAAAACAAATTCCCCTTCAGATCTTGTTTCATCGTTAAATAAAACACTATTCTCTCCCTTTCACATAGAAATATATGAATAGAAATGAAATAATGCATTATACACAACAATTTTACTTGGTTCACCCATACAAGGCTATGCCCAAGGAGCATACAAAGGCAATGTGCCTATGTACCAAATCCACTAAAGCACACTACTATTACAATGTTCAAAGTGGACTCATTGTCCCTCCTAGTTTACAACCAATCATAGTAGTAATGATCTATCCTCTCTCAGCTATAGTTCGTTCACTAATTCTACAAAATATCCTCCTTTTATTACTTGAATAAATATATTTTACACGTCATCTAGTGTATCATTAAGTTCCAATTTCAACCACATAATGAATACCACATTACCAAAAATTTATTCAAAAATCCATTTTGGTTCACATTTTTTCATTCATGTAGCATTTGGATATATTGCGTACAACATTACCAACATGTGCATGAAATTTAACTTTGATGTGGAGGTCTTGTGCGCAACTCTTAGGCAATTCAAAGCTTTAGTTTTCTCTAAGGGTTTAGCTATTGAAATGAGGGGGTAGACATCAATTTATAGACCTAGTTGACCCTACACGCAAAATCCTTACATTCCATTATATTTTCAAATAATATTTCCTAGAGCATGGAATCTCTCGATTTGATGTCACGTTTTTTGTGTAAAATAATTTCATTCACAAACTTCATCTCTATTTCATAGTCATGTGGAACTCCAATTTTTTCATGCAAACTAAATTTCACGAACATTCAAATCTTTTTCACACTTATTTCCTTAGCCTTATTTGGATGTAATGATACTGAATATTTACTTGCACAAAATATTTTGAATCACAAAATCCCTTGCACTCAACATTTTACTTTTATCCAAAAATACTTACTTTTCCAAAAAAAATTCCATCCTCCAGATTTTGGACCCCCAATATTTGGAAAACACTGGGAACCGAGACCACCTTGTACAAACAAACATCCATACTACAATCAACACATCCATTCCGTTTTCTTTGATATTGTTTGACAAAACTTGTAAAAATTCTCTCTAGAACTCCATAACTTACCATGTAAACCTAATTTTTCAAAAAAAAAATCAACCCAAAACACTACAATGATACATTGAGGGATTATTTCCCAACAATCTATTTTTAGGGTTTTTTACAAATCTTAACATTTTGATACCACATTAAATATTCACCCATATTCTACAAGAACTCAAATATTTAGATTCAATTAGTGATCAAAGACTTACTCAACACACACTCTAATCCCACATGAGTCATTCTCAATAAGATAAACAAGAGTAACATGCAAAGATCATCAATGAAAAACATTATTCCTAACATCAGTCAACTATTTTCATCATAACATCTATTTTTCATGATATATATCCTTTGGTCAATCACCTTTATCATCATAAGATTTAAAACTCCACCTACATTACTACTTGGATTCTCATTATTTGGATTTCATAAAGATATCCATGTTATTCTCTGATATCTATAAATTATTTCCACAAATCATCTAACTCTCCTTCTATCAAAAAATCATTACATGTTTTATCAAAGACCATAACTCCCCCTATTTCACAACTCCCCTATCATATTTTTCTATAATGATTAATAAATATTATCCCCTTTAAGAGCCACAATTTTTCCCCCTTTTTTCAATGAACTCAAAGTTCACTTCGTTGTGGTCTTTAATAGTATAAATAAAATAAATCAGCACGGTAGAAAAAAACATGTCATACCTCAGGGATAAGGGGTCTCACATACACACTTTTTCATGTATGGGGAGTAGACTGAACTCCCAAATCTAGTTGATATTTTTAAAATGCTTCTTTGAGAAATTCCTCTGTCATAATGTTCTCAACCTGTAGTTCTATAGGCACAAACATTAACTTCTCAAGCCCATGGTTCACCTTATCCTTGATAAAATGATACTTGATTTCAAATGTGATTGTTTCCTTGAGTGATAGACTTGATTTTTTCTATGATTTTTAGGACTTGAATTATCACAATGGATTATGATTGTAGGAATTACTTTAACTCCCATATCATCATATTGATGTTTCATCCACAATAATTTTGTGCCCACATTATTAACCACAATATATTCAGCTTATAAAATGCTCAATGAAATGGAATTCTATATATTTCCTAGCCAAGAGATACATAATTCACCATGATAGAATGAATATATTGAAATTGATTCTCTATCATCTATTTATATAGCCAAATATGCATCTGTATAGTCCAACAACTCTTGGTGAAATTTCTCAATGTAATGAAAAATAAAATCCACCATTCCCCTGATATACCAAAAGATTATTTTCACTTAAATAAAATGTATTTCCTTGGGATTTCATTGATATATTTTTTCTTGGTATGTTGAAAAAACAATATCATGTGTTGTTGCTATCAAGTACAATAGACTACCAATGATATTCATGTATTCTATGACATTAACAACATTTCCTTCATCATCCCATGAATGTTTCATCCGAGTAGCTATCAGACTTGTTATATCTTTGGAATTATCCATTATAAATCTTATCAAAGACTTATTGGAATATTTATATTGAAAAATAAATGTATCATTCTATCCTTGTGTCACTAGTAAACCAAGGAAAAATGTTACTTCAAATATCATAGCCATTTCAAATTCACATTTTATGAATCCAATGAAATGTTTACACTGAGATTCATCTAATGCACCAAATATTATGTCACAGAAACAGACTAGAATCATCATCCTTTGATTATTTTCATTTTTGAAATAGATATTGTAATCTAATTCACCATGTTGACAATTAAGATTCTTCCAAAACTGATCAAGCCTTGAATAACACACTTTCGGTGATTGTGTTAACCCATATAGACCCTTTCTTATTCAAGATACTCTATTTTCATCTTCATGAATGAGAGAACTATATGGATGCTCAGTATAAAATTTTTCTTCTAGAACCCCATTCAAAATTTTTGACTTGACATCCATCTAGAAAAAATTATCTTTCTTTTCACATCTACAGAAAGAATTAATATAATTGTCTCTAGCATTGTAACGGGTGAAATTATTTCATCAACATAAATACCCTCTATCTATGAGTACCCTTTTCACACTAGTTATGCTTAGTTTCAAATAATTTCACTATCTTTATTAATCTTGTAATGAACCAAACTTTTTGAATAATATATTAATTTACTCTTAAAGATTTAATAGAGATATTAATGGTTAATGTAGAAAGAAGAGTCGATGGCTTCATCCAGTAGACTCGATCCTTATGAAGCCCACTTAGAAGAGCTTGGGAAGGAGTTGGCATCTTTGGGATTCGCTTTGGGCCAAGCCCAAGCCAAACTCTAGCATGTCAAGCTTGAACAAAATCACCTACGGGAGAAGTTCAAGTTAGTATATATTACTACTAAGGAAATGTTATCTGATCCTCCCTCAGATTCACTCGCCTTTGTACACCTTACACTTAGGTCATATTCTAGTGTTATAAGGGGCTATGTAACAAGACTGTAGATATTTTTTGTAATCCTTTGAGATAAATAAAATTTTTATTTCTTGGTATGGTGATGTTTGTGAATTTTAAGATGTCCAGATAAAAATAGGATGTATCTTATGGATGAATTTAAAAAAAGATATTTTGAAATATGTATGTAAACCTTAAATAATTAATTATGTGTAAGGATCTTCGAAAAATGGTCTTCTGCAAATGTGTTCCGTAAGAAATTTAGAGTCTAATAAGATCAACTTAATTATTGGTGAATAGTAAATTATGAATAGTGATTTTATGCTTAGGATTAGTAATGTGACCAAATGGATTATTAATCTCACTTAAAGAAAGTATTAATATAATTTTGGCACCTTGATTAAGTAATGTGATTCAATAAAATAGGTAAATAACTATTTTAGAAATTATTAGTTAACTATTAGTTTTTTTGGGTGAATAGTTTTTTTTTATTTTAGAATAAAATATAGAAAAATTATTTTTATAAAATGGAGTTAATTTTTGAATTCTGAGCATTGATATTATGTTAAGGTAAATTTTTTGTATTTTTCTAAAAAAGTTGAATTTTCAGTGAATAGTGAATTTTCATTTTAGTGTTTCGGGTGTTTAATAACTTCATTAAGGATGTAATAATTATGTAATAATTTGGGTCTAATTATTAATAGTAAGATAAGGTATGAGGTTTCCCAATTGGAAAATACCATGGGAAAATACCATGGGCAAGCCCATGGTTTTTCCAATACCACCAAATGAGGTGTCCCTTGGCCATTAATGCCTTGTCCCCTCACTTTCCCTATAAATACCAAGCTGTTATCTCTTCCTTTACATTCCAAAAATCATCCTCAACTAAGTTATTGTCTCATTACCTCCCAAGGAGCCCTCCCAAAGTGCCCTCAAGCCTCCCAAGCTCCCAAACATCAGGATTCTGAAGTTACATTTCAAGGTAATGTATTCTTTCACTCTTCCCATTTTCAAAGTTCTACTTTCATGTAAAGTATTTCATGTTCATTTTTTTCCATGTTGGGGTATGATATCAATATCCATCACACTGTTATTTTATTTTCATATGATGAGATACCCTATTTGATCTCATCAATTCTTTTTTTTTTTGAGTTTTAAGTGACACTGTTAGGCTGCCGAATTCCCATAAGAGAAATCTTATTTTTGTCTCCCTTCCATGTTTTTTTCATTTCATATAATATGTCTTTAAAATTTCATTACCATGTTATTATATCCTTTATATTAATTCCCTATAATTTTTTATGGATCATTTATGAGTCAGTTACCCATGTACCCTCTCTTTTCAATATTTTCTTAAACCTTGTAACATAGTCGTTATGCTGCAGAATTTTGGTCTCAAAATGTATCTCTATTTTTCCCAAATTATTCTATTTTATTAAGTGAATAGTCAAAGGTATTTCTTCTATAGTGGTATTCACATATATATCAAAATGTTCTATTTTAATTCTGGGATTTACATACATGAAACCCGCTTTCCTTTTTCCGTGGGTATAAAGTGACATAAAGATCATGTCTTTAAAGCAGTTTTTAAAAACGCTATGATTATGAAATTAAACCAATTTCATTAATGATATATGGGTTATTTATGAAATTTTTTATGATGATATATGTGGATCACATGATAATAAAGACAAATTAAGTTTGTGCTCTGATTGCGCTCCAATGCATTGGGAAAAGAATTAATCTCTAGAGATGACCATTTTAATGATACCTTGGTGAATAAGCTTTGTAATTTTTTAATGACACCATAGGGATGGACCATGGTGATACGGAAATGATTGTATAAGTTAAATTTTGTAGCCACATCTTCAAGTTGTGAACTACGTTATTTTTATTATGATATGCCTCATGATCTCTTTCTCGTTCTTTAAAGTTTTTTTTGACTTTATTGATGTATCTCAAGTTCACATGTTAAATGTTTCCCTTGTTTCCCTTACTGGACCTTCTTCTCACCCTTTCATTTGATGTATGCTCCCAGGTTATGAGATGTTGTAATGAAATTAGGATGAACAGTGAATAATCCTTCCAAGTTTTAAGAAGAATTTTTTATGTCGTCATGTATTAAGTTCCTGGTTTCCAAGACACTAAACCTTAAAAGATCCTTGATTTTGTAAAATGTAATCAAAAGTTATGTTTTTAAAAGGTGGGATGGTATAGTTGGTATCAAAGGACGGTTCAGTTATTTATGGAAATTAGGCTATGAAAATTTTAAGAAGAACCCTATTGAAAAGTTTAAATATAGGTAAATCTTCTTTGTATTTTGGTGAGTATTGAGTAAGTGGTTTATCAAACAAATGAATCCCTATCAGGATACGAGAAGGTAAAGGCGGATCTAGCACAGATGTACATAGTGGTAAAACCTGAAAACACTGCTTTGACCTGTACTTGAATGGGAACAGGTGAGAAACAACAGGATTTGCTGCACTCTTGGTTACGACACTCTTGAGGGATATGTTTGGTTAATCACAATCTTTTTATGAATCATTATGAATGAACTATAGAGAAATATAATTGTTTAAGCATGAATTTTTAAGACATAGAACCCTTTATAGTTATAATATTCATAAATGAAAAATGCTTCTCACTAAGATTTTATTCATTTAAAAAATGGTGGGCAATAGGAGGAACCATTCAAATGGTGACCGCAAAGGACCATGTGCTGATGACCCTTTGATAGAAGATAGAATGGAAAAATTCATGCGAATGATGAAACAAATAACTCATGTTATGAGTAATAACATGAATCAAGCTAAGAGGCTGATATCACCATGAAGGGAACAACATGTTTTTGAGTCCTTTATGCACCAATGACCACCAAACTTCAGTGGATTGACTAACCCATTAATTTTTGAGCAATGGATCAGCTCTATAGAGAAGATATTTTTAGTACTACATTGTTTGGAATTAGAAAAAGCCACCCTTGCTGTTTACCGCCTAGATGGAGTAGTTGATCAGTGGTGGTCATAGATCAAAAACAAAAAATCCAAGAGGAGAAATGGAAGCTATGGAGTGGGAAGAGTTCATGAGAATATTCTTCAATAAATATTTCTCTCGTTCGATGAGAATGATAATAGAGAAATAATTTCTCGAGCTGAAGCAGAAGGAGAATGAATCTGTTGGAATCTATGAGATGAACTTCACAAGGATTTCCCGTTATACATCAAGATTTGTCATGGACCCTAATAAGAAGGTTGATAGATTATTTGGTGGACTACAACCTCATTTATAGAAGAATCTATTCAATAGGGACTATGATAGCTACAAAGAAACAGTTCGAAGTGTTATGAAAGGATAACTAGAGTTTGGTGAGACATAGTGGTCTCACAAATCTAATGAGAAGAAGAGAGCTCTAGAGCCAAGTCGGGGAAGGAGCTTTGATCAGGAAAGACGTGGAATGAAAATTCAACTTTCCACATACAATAAATGTGGGAAGAAGTATTCGGGGAACTTCTTGATCAGAAGTGGAAAGTGCTGCAAGTGTGGAAGAAAAGGCTATATTGCTCTAAATTGTTGTATTGAGGTGAAGCCTCAACTCCCCAACACTAACGAAAAAGGAAATATGGTTCTGACCCTACCCAAAGTCCAATGCTT
The DNA here is from genome assembly GCA_963277665.1 of Viscum album. Taxonomy (NCBI): domain Eukaryota; kingdom Viridiplantae; phylum Streptophyta; class Magnoliopsida; order Santalales; family Viscaceae; genus Viscum; species Viscum album. The sequence continues at coordinate 2,012,201,504 of OY728130.1, read as the reverse complement.
CATGTGTGGACAGCTTGGGAACTTTTCTAATCACTATTCAAATCTGAGGGAAGTGGAGAGGAATCACCATCATCCTCAGCAAAGGCAGAGAAATCAAGGTCGTGCTTTTTCTATCACAACAACTGAAGTTAAAGCTTCAAATGATGTGGTAGCTGGTACTATTTTTGTCCTCTCAAAACTAGCAAGTACTTTGTTTGATTCTGGTTATATGCATTCCTTTATTTACTCTAAGTTTGTAAAGAATATAGAATCAGTCCCCGAACTGCTAGTGCTAGAGTTGTCAGTCAAGACTCCAAGTGGGGTTATCCATGCATCAACAGTGTTTAGAGACTCTATTTTTTTACTTTAGTGAGCACAATCTTATCTCAAATCTAGTAGTCATTCCCATGAGCGAATTCGACGTCATACTAGGGATGGACTGGCTCTCAAAGTATAATTCTATGATCAAATGTAGAATTAAGGAAATCTCAGTAGTCTTGAATGAACGGCCTACAATTATCATCCAAAGAGAGATATCCTAACCTGATCTTTGTCTATAGGAACCTCCTATAGCCTTCTTTAAGGATTTAATTGGTGAGGATGAAGAAGAAAAATGGAGTATAGAAATAGAATATGTTCCGATTTTTTAATAATACATGGACGTATTTCCTGAGGAGTTACATGGACCTCCCCCAGAATGAGAGGTAGAGTTCTCCATTGAACTGGTACCTGGATCTCAAATGATATTAAAGACCCTGTATAGAATGGAAAATATGGAGCTAGAGGAGTTAAAAAACAGCTCCAAGACTTGTTGGAGAATGGGCTTGTCCAACTGATTGTGTCTCCTTGGGGATCACCAGTTCTCTTTGTGTAGAAGAAGGATGGATCAATGCTGCTACGCATTGATTATAGGGATGCGAACGTGATCATAGTGAAAAACAAATACCCTCTTCCAAGAATTGATGATTTATTTGACCAACTTCGGGGGGCTCAGCTCTTCTCAATGATTGATCTTTGATCTAGTTATCATCCACTAAGGTTAAATAAGGAGAATATTCCAAATTCTACCTTTCGATCAAGATATGGGAATTATGAGTTTATTGTTTTTCTCATAGGCTTGACTAATGATCCTGTTATTTTCATGGATTTGATGAATAGAGTCTTTAAGGACTACCTTGATAACTTTGTGGTAGTTTTTATTTATTATATTTTGATATATTCAAAAATTCGTGAGGAGAATGAAGATCATCTGAGGGTTATTTTGGAAACTCTACGGAAGGAGAGGATCTTTGGAATGTTCATCAAGTGTGAGTTTTGGTTACAACAAGTGGATTTCATGGGGAACATCTAAACCAATGAAGGAATCTCAGTTGACCGTGAAAAGACAATGGTTGTGGAGGATTGGCCTCAACCCACAATAGTAACTTAGATTCGTAGTTTCCTTGGTTTATTAGGATATTATAGGAGTTTTGTGAAAAAAATTTCATGACTTTCTAATCCACTAACCAGGTTGACTCAAAAAGGGGTTAAGTTCATCTGGTGAAAGGAATGCAAGGAAAGTTTCCTAGATCTCAAGAATAGATTGGTTACTGCACCTGTGTTAACACTACCCTCTATCGGATAAGGATTCATTATTTTTAGTGATGCATCTCTGAAAGGGATTAGGTGCATCCTCATGCAAAATGACAAGGTAATTTCTTATTCATCTCATCAACTGAAGAAACATGAGCAGAATTATCCTACGCATGATCTAGAGCTGACGGTAGTTGTTTTTGTTGTAAAGATATGAAGGCACTATCTTTATGGGGATAAATGTGATTATACACTAACCACCAAAGTTTAAAGATTAGTTTCAAGTAAAATAAATTGAAAATGAGACAAAGGAGATGGTTGGATCTTATTAAAGACTATTATTGTTCAATTCATTATCACCCTAGAAGAGCAAAAAACGTTGTGGATGCATTAAGTAGGAAAGACCCTGTTGTTCTTGCAACAGTGAGGATCCAAGGAGATCCCTTAATTAAGGATCTAGTAAAACTAGACATGGTAATTGTAAGGGAAGTAACATCATCAACCCTATCCCAAATGATTTCACAACCTTTATTACTAGAGAAGATCAAGAAGGCTCAAAAAGATGATCTTTTGTTACAGGAGAAGTTTGAGTCTCTGAAGGATGGCATGTTTCCTAATTTAAATATTGATCAAGAAGGTGTATTGAAATCTTGTACAAGACTATGTTTTCCATCTATTCCAGAGATAAATAAATAACTAATGGATGAAGCTCATAGCTCTACTTTCTATATATATACGGGAATCACTAATATGTACAGAGACCTTCGTAATCATTATTTGTGGGATAACATGAAGAGGGAGATTGATGATTACACTACAAGGTTACTGGTGTGTCAACAAGTAAAGGTAGAATGAAAAATTCCTAAGGGGGTATTACAACTGCTACCCATACTAGCATGGAAGTGTGATAATATCACTTTGGACATTGTCACTTGTCTACTGAAAACATCCAAAGGGAAAAATGTGATATGGGTTATAGTGGACTGTCTCACCATGACCTCCCATTTTAACTCTTTTCAGGAATATTTATCTCTAGATCAACATTCCATGATATATGTAAAGGAATTGGTAAGGCTGCATGGGGTACCACTATCCATCATATCTGATCATGATCCAAGATTCACATCAAAATTCTGGAGAAGTCTTCCACATGCTCTGAATACAAAACTGAATTTTAGAATGGCCAATCATCCTCAAACTGATAGCCAATCTAAAAGGACTATTCAGACACTTGAGGACATGCTGAGATTATTCTCAATGTAATTTAATGGTGGATGGGATCAACACCACCCTTTAGTTGAGTTCTCATACAACAACAGCTTCCATTAGAGTATTCAGATGGCACCCTATAAAGATCTGTATGGAAAGCGATGTAGAAATATTATTTGTTAGGATGAAGCTGGTGAGAGAAAGCTTCTTAGGCCAGATCTTGTGCAAGAGATGACAGAAAAGGTTCATGCCATCCAGCAACACAAAAAGGCTGCTCAGAGTTGATAGAAGAGCTATGATGACAACCATCGAAGGGATATGGAGTTTGGTGTTGTCGACAAATTCTTCCTTCGAATTTCTCTATGGAAGAGAGTCATGCAGTTTTGGGATAAAGGTAAGCTCAGCCCTAGGTACATTGGCCCCTATGAAATCCTTGATCGCATAGGAGCAGTGGAAATCATATAGCACTTCCACCAAACCTAGTTCAAGTTCACGATGTCTTCCATGTATCCCTCTTGAGGATGTACGTACCCAACCCTTCACATGTACTGAACCTAGAGGTGGTACAACTGGAACATGACCTCTATTATGAGGAGCATCCGGTGGAGATCTTACATTGTAGAGACAAGGTTCTACGCAATAAGAATACCCACCATGTGAAAGTGTTTTAGAGGAATCTTAAGTATGAAGAAGCGACATGGGGGCCTGAGGAAACAATGAAACAAAAGTGCCCTCACCTTTTCTACTAGGCCTTTGGTTTAAAATTTCATGGACTAAATTTCTTAATTTGGGAAAAATGTAACGACCCAAACTTTTTGAATAATATATTTATTTACTCTTAACGATTTTATAGAGATGTTAATCGATAATGTATAAAAAAGAGTCAATGGATTCATCTAGTAGACTCAAACCTTATGAATCCCACTTAGTAGATCTTGGGAAAGAGGTGTCATCTTTGGGCTTCGCTTTATACCAAGCCCAAGCCAGACTCCAGAGTTTCAAGATTGAATGGAATCTCCTTTGGGAGAAGTTTATGTTAGTGGAGATTACAACTAAGGAAATGTTATCTGAGCCTCCCTCATATTCTCTCACCTTAGCACACCTTACACTAAGGACATGTGATGGTGTTATAAGGGGCTATGTAATGAGACTGTAGCTACTATGTGGAATCCTTTGAGATAAATAAAATTGTGATTTCTTCCTATAGTGAAGATTGTGAATTTTCAGATGTCCAGATAAAAATAGGATGTATCTTTCGGATGAATTACAAAAAGGATATTTTAAAATATTTATGTAAACCATAAATAATTAATGATGTGTAAGGATTTTCAAAAAAATTTCTTCTACAAATGTGTTCAGAAAGAAATTTAGAGTCTAATAAGCTCAACTTATTTTTTGGTGAATAGTAAATTATGAATAGTGTTTTAAGCTTGGGATTAGTAATGTGAGCCAATGGATTAGTAGTCTCACTTAAATAAAGTATTAATATAATTTAGGCACCTTGATTAAGTAATATGATTCAATAAAATAGGTAAATAACTATTTCAAAAATTATTAGTTATGTTTTTGTTTTTTCGGGTGAATAGCGTTTTTTATTTAAAAATTAAATTTAGAAAATTATTTTTATAAAATGGAGTTCATTTTTTAATTCAGGGCATATATATTATGTTAAGGTGTCTTTTTGGGATTTCTCTGAAAAAGTTGAATTTTCAGTGAATAGTGAATTTTCAATTTAGAGTTTCGGGTGTTTAATGACATCATTAAGGATGTAATAATTATGTAATAAATTATGGTCGTCTTATGAATATCAAGATAAGGTATTAGGTGTCCCAAGTTTCCAATACCATTGGGAAATACCATGGGAAAGCCCATGGTTTTTTCCAGTACAATCAATGAGGTGTCCCTTGGCCATTAATGTCGTGTCCCCTCACTTTCCATATAAATACCAATCCTTTATCTCATCCATTCCATTCCAAAAATCTCTCTCAACGAATTTATAGTATCCTTACCTCCCAAGGAGTCCTCCCAACGTTCCCTCAAGCCTCCCGGGGTCCCAAACGTCAGGATTTTGATGTTACTTTTCAAGGTAAGGGATTCTTTCACTCTTCCAATTTGCAAAGTTCTACTTTCATGTCAAGTCTTTAAAATTCCTTTTTTCCATGTTGGGGTATGATATATATATCCATAATACTGTTATTTTATTTTCATATGATGAGAGACCCTATTTGATCTCATCAATTCTTTTTTTTTAATTTTTAAGTGACGTCGTTGGGCTACTGAATTTTCATAAGTGAAATCTTATTTTTGTCTTCCTTCCATGTTTTTTTCATTTCATATGTTATGTCATTCAAATTTCATTACCATGTCCTTATATCCTTTATATTCTGTCCCTATTCTACTTTATGGATCATTTATGGGTGGGCCACCCATGTCCCCTCTCTTTTTAATATTTTCTAAAACAATGTAACAAAGTAGTTATGTTGTAGAATTTTTGTCTCAAAATGTCTCTCTCTTTTTGTCCAATTCTTTTATTTTATTAACTGAATACTAAAATTTCTTAATTATATAGGGGTATTCACGAATATATCAAAATTTTCTATTTTAATTATAATATTTACAAATATGATTCCCACTTTCCTTTTTCTTTTGGGTTAAAGTGACATAAAGATAATGTCTTTAAAGAATTTTTAAAACGTTATGATTATGAAATGAAACCCATTTATTTTATTCTATATGGGTTTTTTATGAAATGTTTGATGATTTTATATGTAGCTAACATGATAATAAAAAAAAAATAAGGGTGCACCCTGATAGCACTGTAATGCATTGGGTAAAAAATTAATCTCTATAGATGACCATTTTAACGATACCTTCGTGAATAAACTTGGTAATTTTTTAATGAATCCTTGGGGATAGACCTTGGTGACACAGAAATGATTGTATAAGTTAAATGTTGTAGAAACATCTTCAATTTATGAAATATGTTATTTTTATTATGATATTATACATGATATCTTTCTCATTCCTTCAAGTTTTTTATGACTTTATTGATGTATCTCAGGTTAACATGTTAAATGTTTCCCTTGTTTCCATTATTGGGCCTCCTAATCACCCTTTCCTTTGATGTATGCTCCAAGGTTATGAGATGTTGTAATGAACTTAGTATGAATAGTTAAGAATCCTTTAAAGTGTTTAAGAAGAATGTTTTATGTCATTGTGTATGAAGTTCATGGTTTCCAAGACACAAAACCTTAAAAGATCCTCAGTTTTGTAAAATGTAATGAAAATTTATGTTTTAAAAAGGCAGGATGCTGTAAATATTGTTGAAAAATATCCATTTAGACTTAATGAAATTCTTATCCATTGGTTTTGAAACAATCTCCCAAGTTTAATTCTTCTCAATTTTGTCTAGCTCTTTATTCATAACATGAACCCATTTTTCATCATCAGCTGCTTCTTGAAAACTTTTAGGCTCTACCTAAGAGAAGAAATATGTTTTTTGTAAGGAATTAAATATATATATTTCAACTATAATATCCAGATCACCAATGATATTTTTCCTATCAATTTTAGTTTAAATCATTGAATTCTTCATAGATTCAGATTTGAATTTCTCCTGCTCATCATTAGTATCTTCTTCTGAATCAGCTTTTTCGACTTCTACACCCCCTATATTTCTTACCACCTCATAACTTTCATCAGAGAACATATAACTTAGTCTTTTGATATATTGTTCATTTTCCAATATAGTGACATTATTGCTTTCAACTACTTTTCCCAGCCTCTTATTGAAGTATTTAAATGCTTTTCCTTTTCAAGAGTATCGAAGGAATATCCCCTCATATCCACATGACTCAAATTTTCTATATTTATCTTATTTAGGAATAAAATAGTAGTTACAAGGATTATTAAGTATTTCAATTTTGGATTCCTTCTGTACCACATCTCAAGTGGAGTATTTTCTTCATTCAGACACAAAAAAATCCATGTTATATATGTAGACCTATGTCAAGACTGCTTCCTTCCAAAATTTCTCTTGTAAGTATTTTTTTAAATAACATTATTCTATCCATGTTATTGATAATTTGATTTATCCTCTCAGCTACTAAATTTGTTTAAGAAGTCATCACAATATAAACTTGATTCTTTAACATTTTTTTCTCAAGATAATCCTTAACTTAGATTTTTATATATTATGTACCATTTTCAGTACAATGCTTCATAATTTTTTGTCTAAGAATCTTTTCTAATTCCCTCCAATATTATTTTATGCAACTGAACCCATTGGTATTATGGTAAATGATGAATACCCATTTCATTATATTAAAATCATCAATTAAAATAATATAATACCTATTCATATCAGTGGATCATAGTGATATAGGTCCACTTACATCTTCATACTCCAATTTAACCAGTATGGTTTACTTTTTTCCTTTATATGGTTTTCTAATGATCTTCCCTTATTGAAAATAATTTCCCATGTGAGTATGATCACATGATAACTTAGGGAGGTGTTGATGTATATAACATTTCACCAATTCTTCTAGGGTTAGTTGGAATATATGGACAATTCGTTTATGCCACAACCTATTTTCATAATCTATGGATAAAAACACATATCTTCATCTCCAATTATAAGGTAGAGATTTTTCTTTATTATTTATCTCTCTAGAACAACTACACCATATCATAATTTTATGATACACTTCTTATTAATAAACATTTTAGAATTCCTTGATTCAGATTGTTGACTAACACAAAGAATATTATGACTGATACCTTCAATGACTAAGACATCAACACATGTGATTTTTTCCCCAAACTTGTATTTTACCGATCCAATTATCTTCCGGCCTTCATCATTTCCAAATTTTAAAACACCTTCATTGTTTTATTCTATTCATATAACAATACCCTTATTTCTTGTCATAAGGGATATACATCCACTGCCCATGATCCATACACTAGAACAATATGATGCTTTAATGGAAATTTCTGTAACCACTTCATTCTCATCTCTTTTCTTTTTGATCCATGTTTTAGAATTCATACATGGTATATAACAATAATCATGATCATTCATAGAGTATAATGAACAAAAATCATCTTATAGAGCTCCAAATTAGTATTGAGATTTCATCTCACTTGATGATTCATTGAGTTCTTTCTTGCGACCAATTTGGTTTTACATTGGCACATTCTTCTTCATGGTTCATGTACAATATCTTTCTATGTGTCCAAATCCTTCACACAAAAAACAATGACCCTAAATATATATCTTAGAGTATTGATATTGTTTTGGCTTCCTATGTTCTTCTTCTTCACTTTGGTATCTATTTGATGTGAAACAGAAATTTTTTTAGTGTCCCAACATTCCCCAGAAATAACACTTAATGTGGGGTGTATTCATGCATGTCACTTCTACACCACTCATTTTCCCTTGGATTCTCTAAATCGTATGATTCTTCTTCATACCCAAAGTCAATATTTATTCACAAAAGAGGGTGATTTTGGGCTGACATCAATCATCATATCTTTTTTTGGTCATGAAAAATACCCTCATTATCATTTGAACTTGATTATTGCTTATTTTCTACCACATGACTGATATGCTTTCCCGATGTCATACCTAGAGTCAAAAGTGTTTCCTAATACTTAACACTTCCTTGTAGGCTGATGACTTCCAATTTAAGTTTTTTAATACATTTGATTTATTTGTTTTTGTTATTTAAACCATCAATAGCTATTTTCAACTCTTCCACATTGAGATGGAACTCGCCAATTGTTTCAGAGTGCTTTGGAAATCAAGATATAATATTTTTATTTTCTTCCATCAAAATAGACTTCTATTCTATTTATTGCTGCAGATAGAGTTTGGAATCATGAATCACTTTGTTGGATTTATTCATTTTTTCTATCCAAAAATCTATCTCATCAAGAGAATATTCTAATTTAGTATTCATATAAACTCTTCCTTGTAATTATAGTTCATAATTATCACTTTCTTTCCTTCTCACTGTGCCACCTATAACTTCCACCATATATTTTTCTCCAAAATCTTTATAGTTCTCCATCTCTTCAGCCTCAGATTCTTATGAACTACCATTTTCTTGTGAAAGAGGATGCTTCTTTTTAAAGAATGTTTTTTTAAATTGTTTTTCTTTCCTTTCACATATGCTAGAGACTTTTTCATGGAAATTCCAAATTCATCTTCATTATCATCTTCAAACTTCTTGGGGAACATTTCTATAATATTTCTAGCATTCCCAAATAAAATTCATGCAAGTGGGAGTTTGCCTTTGATATTTCCTTTTCCTCTTTGAAGATTGGATAAATGTAATGACATCACCCAATCTATCTCTTCTTCTTCCTGTCTATCTTCAATGGTGAGTTTATTCATGGCCTTGAATGCCACTACTTTGGAATTCTCTTTGTTCATAGATCATCTCGTATATGATAAGAGTATTGTGAAATATATCATGTGTCATATCCTTTGGATATGTATCTTCCAAAATTGAAACTTTTAGATTGAACCGCGGTGGAAGTATTCTCAATATGTATAATATCGTGAGTTTTTTAAAAGAAATAATTTGTTCGATAGTGTACAAGATAAGCCATATCGAGCTTAAACAGAAAACTAAATATTATTATATAAATTTTTCCATTATAACCTAACCATTAGAATATCATGAATGAACATTATTAACTATATAATGAAAATAGGTTTTACACATATATATATATATTGATGATTCTTCGTTTAGAAAATTAATTAGAAATTAAAATACAAACCAATTGTATAAAAGGATGTGTTTTTGTGAAAAACTATTTAAGTTCCAATAATTGGGTTTATAAAATAGTAAAATCACTCTTTTTTATTATATTATTGAAAAATAAATTCAATAATATTTTTAGAATTCATCTTATATGTTTTCTATACATGATATAATATCAAATTCAATTTTATGCAGAAAAGAAGTATTTTTCAAAAAATACATTTTTACTGCCTTTTGGTGGACAAACCATTTTAAATCTAATTTTTCCACTTTTATAAGTATTATTTGAAAAAATAGACTTCTTATTTATAATTGGGATTTCAAAATTTACTTTGGTAAAATATTTGGTATTTTTCTGTTAAGATTTATTTTTTAATGAATAAGGAAAAATACTGCATTTTAATTCAAAAACGTTTTTTCGTATAATTTAATTATATTGTTAAATTATCATTTTAATTTGTTTTAAAGTATAATTAGATTATTTTTTAATCATTTAATTCAATTTAAGTCATTGAAATTATTTTTTTAATAAAATTTGATATAAACACGTATTGAAATTTTGAACGTCTCATTTACCTGCTTTCTAGCCACATTTGCAGGATTTACATTAAATGTAATTTTACCGCTTCTCTAAATTAAATTTTGACAAATGAGAATACAATATTTTAATAAGTATGAATATTTTGGTCTGGTAGGATCAAAATATTTTTTAGTTAACATTAACATTAGTAATTTATTTACCATGGTTAATGGGTAAATCAGGTTAATAAGGGTAAAAATAATATTTTAATATTTTAATATTACCCTAACACTTATCCTACATTTATTAGATGAGTGGGTTAAGACTAAAATAAGAATTATTTTAATATTATAACTTTTTTAAACCACTTGGGTAATAATGTGATAGTTATTAAGTTTTATTCAAAGAAAAGTTAAAAATGTCATGCTCATATGTTTAATAAGTAAATTATATTCAATAAAGGGTTATATAAAATGAAAATTAGACTATAAATAGTAATTTTAAATCTAAAATGTTTATATACTTCATTATAATTTATTTATAATTTCTAGACATAAAATGTTTTTTTAATTTGGACACAATGGTGATGTAATAATAGATTTATTAAAGGAAGAATCAAATAAATGATATTAAAAATATTAAAATAAATATAATTTAAATATTAGATTTCATCCATTAATTTTATGTATTGCATTTTTATTTTGTGTATGAGTTAAAGTATTTTATTATTAATAATCATATTTTTATGATTTTTAAAAAAGTCAAGTAATGAATAGTTTCAAAATTGATTTAATTCATATATTAATGTATAAAATATTTAATTAAATGATATAAAACTTCTAAAAATCCAATATTTAGTAAATTAGTTTAGGTAAGTATCCAAATTTCATTAATGAACCATTAATCAGTCGTTTTTCATGTTATGGTATTTATTTTATCTCTTAAAGTGTAAATTACTTAATAAAATAGTAAGAGTTAAAATGAGTTAAAACAAAATGATAAGGATTAAAAAAATATTAAAAAAATGTATAATTTTAATTGTATGATGCTTATTAGACTAAAAATTATCATAAATTCTTAATAAATTAGTTTTGGACCATTAATATTTGAAAATTAATTTATACTAATCTAATATTTTAAGGGTTTCTATGGGTGCCCCTCCCCTCTCCTATAAAAAAAGCACACATTCCTATCTATTACTTACACTTCAAGAATCATTTGGTTCAGAAAATATATTCCCAAAACACTTCTTAGAATACCTCCCCACATTCTAGAGGACTTATGTTAGGTATAACACCATCCATATAGGTGTTAATGTGTTAGGAAAGATGATCATCTGAATGAAATGTAATGTTTTTAATTAAGTATTTATATATTTTTTCTTTTTAATCTTCTTTAAAATATTCTCTATACATGATGAGATAATAAATAAAATAAACTATATATACTTATACGTTATTATTTTAATATCATCACCTAAATCCATCACCACTTCTATCAAATGGGAAAGAAATTAATCGTTCATGCATACCTGTGAACTATCACTTCCACGAATCAATATAATTGTTTTCCATAACTGTCTATCATGAATAGTTATAATGATGGAACTAATGTTAATATGTGATATTCAAAAAATATTAATCATTTTAATATAATAATATATCAATTTAATTATTACTTTCCATGCACATTAAAATGATAATGTCATTTGTGTATACGTGTGAACTTTCACCTCCACGAAGCGATGTGATTCATTTTTATTCAATACATAAATTTTTTGATATATATATAAGTATATTTAAATTATATATATGATATTAATTATTATATAATAATTATAGAAAAATAAAATAGTAATTAACTTTATCATAATTATCAATGACAAATGAAAACGTTACTCATGCGTACGTACGACCAACTGTCTCCATGATTATAACATTGTTTATTTTTCATAACCATAATTAATGGTTTTATTTAAAATTATAATTAAAGTATAAAAGATATCATTATGTCATTAATATTATTTTCAAGATGATGGAATTATGACCACAAGGAAAATTTGCATCATACCATGTTCATTTTTTAACTCAAGTGTCGAACATTGAAAAAACATCCAACATGAGCTTAAATAATTAAGTAATTGTTATTAAATTATAAATATGTTATATAAATGTAGTAATAAACATGAAAAAGGTTCTCAAAAATATATTTTTACTTAAGTTTATTATTCATTAATATAAATAATGTATAAGTTGGATTAGACTCTAGGTAAGGGATATTGTTTTAATATCCTTTCATTGGGGAATATTTTGAAGTTATATACCACATTCATTAATAAGGTATAAAATCAACCCTGACGAATATTAATTTAATTATAAGTTCTTAAAAATTAATATTTTTATATTAATTTTTTCATGAAATGACAAAATTAATGTTTTTAACGTATCTGGTGACCACAAATTCTCTACTACTGTAATCATTATTTGGTATTTTGATTCCTATACTAGCCATAATGCTTTTAAATGAAAAAGAAATCATATATTACATTTTTTTGGGTATTTTTATATTTAATATGGTTTTTATAATGGATTTATTATTTCAATATCTTAAAATTATTTTTTGTGATTGTAAATTATATTGTATGAGTGAAATGTTAATAATTTCAATCTTTTATGTGTTATGATTGTATAATGGTTCTTGGACATTTGACATTGTTTACGTGATAAACAAAAGATGGGTGGTTATGTGATAAACCAATGATGGGTGGTTATGTTATAAACTCTAATAAATTGGGAATTGAACTTGTTTGTACGGTTATTCCATTTTTAATAGAGATAATTATGTAATTCTACTGCATGGTTATTACAGTTATGTATGATTATGCACCAAGTTGCCTTAATATTTTATATGTGCTTTATATGGGTTTTATGGTAATATTATTATTACAAAAAAATGTAAACAATGTTTTTGAAGACCTGAAACCAAAAAACAAGGATTCGGTGACTTCATAACATGATGTGTCATTTTAAACAAAAACATCCACTAATAAACTTCACATCATGTCCCATAAAGAGGATCAAATTTGATTCAGGCTCTAAGAAACCAGCTACTTCAGAAATGTTTCATCTGTTAAAAGTTTTTTCCTGAGAGTTATAAATCAAATGGTAGTGAGAACATAAGAATTCCCAGTAACCGGTTTTAAAATAAACCAATGTAACTTTTGAAAACATTCTTTAAAACTTTCCATAGATAATTTCTTGTAAAGAAAATTGTAACACATGTGACATATCATAAGAGTGCTAAAATAAGAATATACCAACAGAATTACAATGATTCATGATTCAATTAAAGGCATGCTCATTTTGACTAATAAATAAAAGATGTTCTAAACATGTATGACATATTAACATTTGACCATCAATCAAACAGATAAGAGTAATGATTAATCAGAGTTGCATGTGAAGGAAACAAAAACGATTTTATATATTGTATACTAATTCACTGAGTTCTAAACACAAGTCATAACCAAATCTTTTACTTTTCTAATTCTCGTAAGTACTAGTTCTTAACCTCATATATTCTACTAGTTGAATATCTATTAGGTTAACTAATTATTATAATCATAATGATGGAATGTATAATGTCAGACTTCTGTGTCAAGGCCTTAAGCCAATAATTAGGGAAAACTGTAACCGGTCCACAACCTGGAGAGAATCTATAACCGGAATCCATCCAAGAGAGCATATTTAACCCAAATCCAACCTATAGGGCTTACTTTTACCAGTCCCTATCCTAGAACATACTAGTCCAATACACTCCTCATATGCCACAATGGGTTGTATATTCAAATTTTCCCATACTATTTTGAATATTGAATTACTCATTTCCAATTATTCAAGGTGTCCCAAATTAATTAGGATAATTTCAAACATAATTGGTCATAGTAGTTGAATTTCATCCCCAAACATTTTCATATTTTATACGGTGATACTTGCATCTAGATGTTTAAAAACCAAGCTAAGAATTTTAGGACTCTCATTAAATTGTAAAATTAAAGGCAGATTATGGAACGTACATTGACATCCAAGATACTAAAAAAATAATATGTAACATGCAATTCTATTCTTATAATTATAAAAACTTATTAACCAATTAATATCAAAATTAAACCAAACATTTCATCTAAAGTTTTAATCAAGAAATTGGTAAATAATTCGTTGTTGATAATCCTTTGTATACCATAGAATGATGTCCATAATAGAAAGAATTAATCTTCACCACAATCAACATAATTTAAAATAAAAAAAATTAAGTGACACATAAATGTGAAAATAAATTTTGAATAACACAATATTTCTTATGTTTTAAATCTCTACTAAAACATTGAGACTCATGGTAGAAGGACCTCAAGAACTGGGTATAATACCAAACCTATATGTCACTATCCATATATATGTGAATTTATATATACATGTGTAAAATGTATATAATCACTTATATAGAAATTTTTCACAAAAATACCACACGTGTATTTTGAAATTATTATCTTCCAATCTTTTCAGAACATGGTGGATTTTGTAATGGTGGGTATCTTCGTGAAACCAAGAGACCACTTTAATACCTATGTATATATAAAACGGAGTACATATATCAAATATATAGCATGTCTCAATATTTGTAAACATTAAATATCTTTAAAATTAAAAAACACTCCAAAGTACAAAATTATGAGACTTTGGTTCGATCTTGAGGAAGGATTTAAACTAACCCACAGAGTTATTTTTAATATTTGATTTTATAAGAAGATAGATATATCTATGTATGTATGTATATTAAAAACAAAAAAACAACAAAAAATATAACCCTTAAATTAAAACAAGGGGGATGAGAACTCATGGATGGTTGGTTGGGACTTGCTGGAGGCTTCAGCGGGGAGAAAAACAGAGAGTTCTTTGGGTGAAACTGGTTAATAATATACTAAAAAAAGAACAAAAACATTTAATGGAAAATGTACACCCATTACGGTGCATTAAATGGATGGTTTCATGCTTGAAGTAAAGGATAAACAAGGAGGGTCCATCGGCGGTCAGCGATGAAGAAAAAGAGATGGTGCAACAGGTTTAGGGTTACTGGTGTAAACCCATGCAGAGAATAAGAAGACGATGTGGAAAGAGGGAAAATTGGGGATAGATTGGAGGGCTCAGATTACGTCAAGATAGATTAGATTTCCCTGGTTTGATGAAGAATTTTAAAACACAGGGATGGTCGAGATTAGATCTTTGGTTGATTGAATGGCGTAGAAAAACATGAATGAAATCAGATTTTACTGAAGGTTTAATGCAGGATAGGGATCGACGGTCTAGATCGCCCGAGATGTGATCCATTGTCACATATCACATTTCACCTGAAAAAACACATCCCACATCAAAACAGTGAGTTTGTTCCGCCTCTTTTATAAGCGTAAGCCTCTGATAGAATGCTCAGAAAGAAGACACAACACACACCAGGGAGCCTTACACATGGGCTCCCGCCCCCGTAGGCCTTGGGCTATCTATGCCCCGCTGCGGCCTCACGCCCATAGTGGTGAGCCCATGCGCTCCTACTCCCATACACCATTTGGGGAACCTCTGTCCAAGCTCGGGCTGGAATTTTCATCGGATGAGGGCTAAGATCATCCACTTAGTGTGAGTTTCCATCCTCGGCCTAGCTATAAAGTGTTGGCCCTAGCAGACCTATTTTTTTTATAAAATCCCACAATCAAAATTATAAAGTCTTAAAGAAGAGAATAAAAATAAATTTATTATAACAAAAAATAAAATATCTTCTTAAACATGGCATTTGTTAAACATTAGGATGTTAATTAAACGTTTTCTTAGTTAAAAGTATCTCTAAAATTATAGACACTAAACCATTGACATAAAAGTTATAAAAAAAGAGATTTAATAAACCCACATGATAATTATTATATTATTACTATAGACAACTTAGTTTATTCAAAAACATAATTTAATTTGAAAAATTTAAACACAGTTTATAACACTATTTAAGAAATGTAAATCATTACATTGTATTTGAAATATTTGCAATGTGTTTTGAATTATTTAATACATATTAAAATCATTTAAGTGTAATCTGAAGTGTTAAACCATATCCTTCTAGATATCATAAAATGTGGTTATATTATATTTTTAATAATAACTTAAATATTTGGAAACTAATTAATATATATATATATATATGTATGTATATATATTTTATTATCCTCTCAAAGTCCAACGGCTATAATTATGGTTGTTGTATTTCAATGGTCACCAGAGCAACAGTTGGGTTGATTCATTATAAAACCACATGTTAGGGTGTCTTAAGTTTAAAGCAAGTGATGGGGGTGGTGCTTCTTATACCCCTAATGAGCATTACGGTCTTCGTTATCATGGTGGTTTTGTTCTTCGTTGTCACTGACTCAAAGGATATCCTTTATTTACGGTGTCTTCTTGTATTTCGAGGGGTCATTCACATAGTTCTGTTAGGGTTTTTATTAATAATTTTTGGGTAGGATGTTTCCTTGTGATCTTGACTCATTATAAACACTGCGATGTTATTTTTATTATAAAAATCCTTGTGCTCATTTGTGTTTTTTACTCGGTTGCATTCTAATATAAATTAAAACCATATTATTAGTTTCTCTTGAGAAATAAATTTGTTTTAGTTGTTATCAAATTCAAAAAAAATTAAAACATAATCAAATCAATAAAAGTGGTACATGTTTTGGGGTGTTAAAATATTCCCCACCCCCTATGAATAATTGCATCCTCACAATTAATTTCATATAACCATAATGGTTATTCACTGTTCTCACCACATCCGCTATCTTAGAGGATCCTCAGGTATGTTCATCGGAATACTCAAATTGATGCTCAACTAATCCAGTTATCTGACCTAGAAACACCTCTTATAGAAGGGTATGAACACTTGCATCCAACACTTGGGCTTCTAGAGGGAGGCCCAAATGGTAGAATGTTTGGAAATTTCTGAACAGACCAAGACACGAATAACTCACCAAACAATGTCTCGATTGAGAAAATATATGTTATAAATGTTCTCGTATAGGATAAAACTGAGGATTTGGTACATGTAGGCCTCACAAAAGATTCCCTCCAATGTAGCCTCTTGAAATCTTACCCTGGTCGTGTAGTTCCGACCTAGGGTGAAACATAAGAAAAGCCATTTGTGGTAATTTCCTCTCCGCCTATACTCGGCCAGTTGGTCCATGGCTATATGGTAGTAAATGGAAACATTCCCTTGACAGGAGTGGATAATATCCAAACTGTTTGACACTTTATATAGTTTCTTGCATGTTCTTTGCAAGTTTATTAAGGGATGATACTCTTCTTTATAGCTTTTCATTTCAATAATCTCCAGTATCTCAACAGGAAGAGAGAACATGTGGGTTTGTCTTTCCATATGAAAATTTATTATGAAATATCAATCGGTGATACCTATTCAGAAGCATAAACATATACAAGATTGCAGAAAGAAATAAGGGGTAACATGTTTTTTCTCATATAAAAACTTGTTTATAAAAACAGAAAGGCTAATGGTTCCCACAGTTCCCTAATACACGAATCCCCAGATCAAGTTCAAAAATATAGATCTCCCTAAACCATATGCAACCCAATCAATCAGGTTTGATATAGTGTGAGCACTTAAGGAATCTCAATAGTCTGACATGAGGGGTACATTGCTGAAAAACATCAGTATGCACTTGATGTATTTTAACTGATTGGGTGGCTTCATATTAAAGGATGTTGAAGTTCATTACTTGACCGTAATGGCCATTGGATAGGACTTGACATATATACGCTGCACAGAGGTATCCTACTGCTACAACTTCTTGGAAGGCCATGAGGGACTTTATTCCTTCAGCTGTGGCGAAGCATCTATAAATTCCCTCATAGTACTTTCCTCATCGTGCATAGGACAGAAATTGGGATTGCATAATAAAGATGTAATCCAAACCCACTCTTTGATGGAGTTGAAGTACTCAGGGATAATTTCATATAACATATATATGTTTTCATGAAATATATATATGGTCAAAGTTCATAAAATTAACGTGGATGGTTACCTAAATAATGGTTTCTAGGGCCACAATGAGATGATACAGAAGGCTAGTACCTTCATTTCCCATCTGAAAATTTGAAAACTTCATATTAAGTAATTATTAAGTAAATTCTTCTTTACTTCTGTTCTATATTTCTAGATTTATCTAAACTGAATCCCTATGATACCAACTGTGAAGACCCGACCCCAGAAAACCAAGAGTCAGTGCCTTCAGAACATGATGTGTCATTTTAAACAAAAACATGCACTAATAAACTACACATCATGTCTCATACAGAGGATCAAATTCGATTCAAGCACAGAGAGACCAGATACTTCATAAATGTTTCATATGTTTAAAGTAATTACCTGAAAATTATAAATCAAAACGTAGGGTGAGCATAAGAATTACCATAAAGGGTTTTTAAAATAAACCAATTTATCTTTTGAAAACATTATTTAAAATTTTCCATAGTGCATTTATCTTAAATAAAATTGCATCACATGTAACATATCATAAGAGTGATAAAATAAGAATATACCAACAATAATTACAAGGATACATGATTTAATTAAAGGCATGATCATTTAAAGTAATAAATAAAAGATTTTCTAAATATGTATTCCATATGAACATTTAATCACAAATTGAATAGTTATGAGTAATGATTAATCAGAGTTTCGTGTGATGGAAACATCTTCAATTTTATATATTGGATACTAATTCACTGAGTTCTAAACACAATTCATTCCCTAATAATTTACTTTTATGATACTCATAAGTTCTTGTTCCTAACCTCAGATATAATACTAGTCGAATATCCATTAGGTTAACTAATTATTATAAGCATAATGATGGAATGTATAATATCAGACTTCTGTGTCAAGGCCTCAAACCATGACCTGGGGATAACTATAACTGGACCCCAACCTGGAGAGCATCTATAACTGGACTCCATCCAAAAGAGAATCTATAACCAGACTCCAACCCAGAGGGCTTACATTCACCAGTCCCTATCCCGGAACATACTAGTCTAATACACTCCTCATATGCCATAAAGGGTTGTATATTAAAAATGCCCCATACCATTTTGAATATTAAATTACTCATTTTCAATTATTCATGGTGTCCCATAATACTTTGGATAATTTCATACATAATTGGTCATAGTAGTTTAATTTCATCCTCAAACATTTACATATTTTTTAAGGTGAGACATGCATCTAGTTGTTTAAAAACCGAGCTAATAATGATAGGATTGTCATTAAATGGTAAGAAGAAAGGCAGATTATGGTACATACATTGACTTCCAAGATACAAAAAATATTAATTTTTCACAAGAAATTTTATTCTTATAATTCTAAAATCTTATTAACTAATTAATTACAAATGTAAACCAAACATTTCATGTAGGGTTTTAAGATTGAAAATGTAAAATCATTCGATGTTGGTAAGCCTTTGTATACCATAAAATGATGTCCATAATAGAAATCATGAAACATCACAATAATCAACATCATTTAAAATATAATAAAAAAAATAAGCGACTCATAAATGTGGGAATAAATTTTGAATAACAAAATATATCTTATCTTTTAAATCTCTACTAAAACATCAAGAATCATGGTACAAAGACCTCAAGAACTATGAATAATACTGAACATATATTTCACTATCCATATAAATGTGAATCTATATATAAATTTGTTGAATGTATAAAATCTCTTGTATAAAAATTTTACACGAAAATACCACATGTTCATTTGAAAAATCTTATCATGAAATATTTTTAGAACATGGGGGATTGGGTAATGGTGGGTATTTACTTGAAACTGAGAGACCACGTCAATACCTATGTATAAATAAACCGAAGTACATATACCGTATATATATCATGTCTCAACCTTTTATAAAAATTAAATATCTTTCAAATTAACAATCAATCCAAAGTACAAAATTAGAAGACTTAGGTTCGGTCTTGAGGAAGGATTTAAACTAACCCGCAGGATTATTTTTAATATATGATTTTATGAGTGGATATATATATATGTGTGTGTGTGTGGGTGGGTCTGTGTGTGTGTGTGTGTTAAAAAAACTAAACAAGGAAAAATATTACACTTAAATTAAAACCCCGGAGAGGAGAACTCGAACATGGTTGGCTTGGACATGCTGGAGGCTTGTGTGGAGAGAAGAACAGAGAGTTCTTTGGGTGCAACTAGTTACTTATATACTAAAAATAAATCACACAAACATTTAATGAAAAAAATACCCCCCTTTCAGTGCATGAAATGGATGGTTTCATTCTTGTAGTAAAAGAGAAACAAGGTGGGTCCACCGACAGTCAGTGGTGAAGAAAAAGAGATAGTACAATAGGTGTAGGGTTACTAGTGTAAACCCATGTAGAGAAGAAGAAGATTATGTGGCAAGAAGTAAAACTGGAGATAGATTGGATGGCTCGGAATACTCCGACATAGATTGGGCGGACCTGATTCATTATCGCATTTTAAAACACACGGATGAACGAGATTAGATATGTGGTAGATCGAACGGTGCACAAAGACGTGGTGGAAATCCGTGATTGCTCAAGGTTTAGTGCAGGATCGGGATCAATGGTCCAGATCGCATGTGATGCGATCCAATGGCCCAGATCATGTTTCAACCCAAAAAACACTTCCTACGTAAAATTGAGAGTTTTTTTCGCCTCTTTTATAAGCCTAATACCCTGATATAATGCTCAGAAAAAACACAGAACACACACCTGGGAGCCTTACACATGGGCTCCCACCCTCGCTAGCCTTGGCCTACCCATGCCCCATCGTATCCTCGTGCCCGCGGTGGTGTGCCCATGTGCTCTTGCTCTCATGCGCCCTTTGGGGAACTTCTTCCCAAGATCGGGCCGACCTTGGCTTGGGATGAGGGCTAGGCTCAGCCACTTAGTATGACAGGCCTCCCTCGACCTAGCTATAAAGGGTTGGCCTTAGAGGGCCTATTTTTTTATAAAACCCTCAATCAAAATTATAAATTCTTAAAGAAGAGAAAAAAATACATTTATTGTAACTGTAACGAAATTATCTTCTTAAACATGGAATTTATTAACCATTATAATGTTAATTAAACTTTATCTTGGTTAAAAGTATCTTCAAAATTATATACCCTAAACCATTAGCATAAAAGTTATAAAAAAAATATATTTAATAAACCCACATCATAATTATTAAACTAGTAATGTAGAAAACTTAGTTTAATAAAAAACAAAATTTAATTCAAAGAATTTAAACATTGTTTATAACACTGTTTAAGAAATGAAAATTATTACATTGTATTTGAAATATTTGAAAAAAAATTTGAATTCCTTAATACTTCTCAAAATTACTTAAGTGTAATTTGATGTAATAAACCATATCCTTTTATAGTTTATAAAATGTTGTTATATAATAATTTTAATTATAACATAAATTTTTGGAAACTAATTAATAATTATATATATATATATATATATTTATCCTATCAATGTCAAATGGCTATAATTTTGGTCTTTAGCTTTCAACGGTCACTAAATAAATGGTCGGGTTGATTCCTGATAAAACCCTCTCTTGGGGTGTCTTAAGCTTAATGAAACTGATAGAGATGGTTCTTGTTATACGTCTGATGATTAGTACAGTCTTCATGATCATGGTGGTGTTGTTCTTCATTTTCACTATCCCGAAGGATCTCCTTTATTTACTGTGTCATATTGTCTTTGTAGTGGGGATTCCTGTAGTTTTGATATGGTTTTTATTAGGAACTTTTAGGTAGTATGTTTCCTTGTGATCTTGAGACATTGTAAAAACTATTGTATTCTTTTTATTATGGAAATAATTGTGTCTATTTGTGTGTTTTACTCTGTTGCATTCTAATATAAATTAAAACCATATTATTATTTTATCAAAAGAAAAAAGTTTTAGTTTAGTTATGAAATTCAAACAAAATGAAAACATAAACACATTAATACAATATGTACATGTTTATGGGGGTGTTACAATGATTTTTAAGGAAGGTGTTTACTATATATTATATGCGAATATTATTACTTTATGATAAAGTATTGTTGCTTTACATGTTTTTATAATACTGATAGTTTTTCTTCTTTTTGTAACCCTTACTGAGATTTTACTCCTCATCCCATATTTTAAAATTATTTTCATAAGATTTAAGTGATAATATAGTCAAGTATGGGATCAAGTAAAATTTATGATGAGTAAACATGAAAAGAAACAATGTTTCATTTTAAAACATTCTATATTATGAAAGAAATAGATTATGCTGGAAGTTTCCACTTTGTTTTTCTATGGGTTTTTTATTTATGAGTTGTGACCTAATTCTATAAATCTCTAAAACTGAAAAGATCCTCAATGTGTAATAAAGTAAAATTATTGACGTAACTCAAGATTATGTAATGTTTAATGTTTGGTCCTTAGAGTTGGTATCAAAGGATGTATTAGACCTCTTTAGAGATTAGAGTGTTTTCTATGTAGTTAGAGATATCATCATGAGTTTATAATTTTAAGTTTTATTATAAGTTTAATTTCTTAATGTACTTTTATAGGTTATATGTTATAAACAGTTAAGGTGACTAACGATATATTTTGAGACATTAACCTTTGAGGTAATTATGGGTTATTGATTTTTGGGATACAAAATTAGAGGTATGAAATAAAAATTGATGTTAAAAATTTTATGATTTTGTTTTATGATTTTAACTCATTTTGGGAATGCTATAATAATTATATAGTTTTAGAAAAAGTAAAACCTATAGGATGTGTGACAACCAATCGCTTTTGGTAAGGTTGTGGGAATCAAACCCACATCTGATGGGTGAAAAGGTTGCATCACCCACCACTAGCCTATGTGAAGTCCCCAGTTATTATGACTTCACTATTTTTAATTATAAAATGTTGTATGAAATATAATTGTATTTTGAGAACCTATGTTTTATTGATTAGATAATATTGAGATTGTAAAATGATTTAATGATTAATTCATAGAGGTTATTTTTTAATAAGTTAACTGTTTTTAGGAACTTTATATGATTTAGGTAAATAGAATACTATGGGATTTTATTTTAGAGGTAATGGTTTAAATTTTTTGTGGAGGAATATATTATTTTATTATGTACTTATGGGAATTAGGTTTTTTATGGAAATGATTAACCTAACATTGAGAATATGAGATTAGTGTAATTACTTTTTGGTATGAGACTTCAATAGTGCTTGATGTTATTTAGGGAAAAATATTAGAACCTATCTTGAAATATTATGTTATCAAATTCTTATAAGTTTTGGATTTCAAACTTGGTTTGGATTATTTTTAGGGATTTTAAGGATAGTTATTTGTTGAATGGTATATTTTAAGTTTTTGGTATTACAGTTGAATTTTGGATATTAAAAGTAATTTTTCATCATACAATAGTTTATTATTTTTGGAGATTTGTTTTTTCATATCCTAACCATGTCGGTTTTGGTAAATGTTTAAATATAAAAGAAATATATAGTCAATCCTTTGTAGATTATGTGATTCTATAGAAGTTCATTCATCTTGAATACTCATCATTTATAGTAAAAGATGACTTTGTGGTGGAATTTGATTATAGGATGAAATTATACTTATCATGTAAGTATATTTCCTTATGTTATTAGTCTATTAAAGAAGTTAATTCCTCAAGTTTATGAAAAATATCTTAAAATAAAAACGTTTTTTTTATATTTCCTAATATGAAATCAAAGACCGTTTAACCAATCAAATATTTATGGTTTTGTGGTTGTTAAATTCTTCCTAATCATGTTTTATATCACTCTCCATCAATACTTGATAGTTAGTTTTTTTACATATCCATGTTTTCCTACATGGAATCCTAGTAAGTGTTATCCCATGTGATCTTTTTTACTTTCATTTATTTCTTTTTAAGTGGAATTTT
Source organism: Viscum album (assembly GCA_963277665.1). NCBI lineage: Eukaryota > Viridiplantae > Streptophyta > Magnoliopsida > Santalales > Viscaceae > Viscum > Viscum album. The sequence goes on along the minus strand of OY728130.1, from coordinate 2,012,177,391 downwards.
TATTAACTCTTTTTTGGATGTCGTATTTCAATGAAGTAATTTTATAAAGTAAAAACTTAATTACCAATACTTAAATTTAAATTTCAAGGAATAAATTTCCAAAAGTGTGGGAGAATGTAACATCACGAGTTTTAAAAAAATACTTGTTTAAGAGTGTACAAGATATGGAATATCGAGCTTAAAAAGAAAAGTAAATATTATTATTTAAATGTTACCATTATATCCTAGAAGTTAGAATGAATGGAATAAATAGTATTAACTAAATTATGAAAATAGGATTTGCACATATTTATATAATGATGATTCATTAGTTACCAGAATAATTAGAAATGAAAATACAAACCAAATGAATATAAAGGATGTTTTTTATGAAAAACTATTTAAGTGTGAATAATTGTGTTTATAAAATAATAAAATCACCCTTTTATTAATATACTAATGAAATATAAATTTAGTAAGATGTTTAAAATTCATATTCTATATTTCTAGACATGGTATAAGATCAAATTCAATTTTATGCATAAATAGAGTATTTAAAAAAACAGTTTTACCACCTTTTGATGTCGAACCCATTATAAATATAGTTTTTCACTTTTATAAGTTATTTTTTAAAAAATAAACATTTATTTGTAATAGGAATATCAAAATTTATTTGGTTAATTTTTTGGTATTTTTTATAAGATTCTTTTTTAAATGAATAGTGAAAAATACAACATTTTAATTCAAAAAAGCATTTTCATCTAATTTATATATATTGAGAGATTATCCTTCCAATTGGTTTTAAATTATAATTATATTATGTTTTTATAATTTAATCCAATTTATATTATTATAATGATTTTTAAATTGAAATTAGAAATAAAAACTTATTGAAATTTTGAATGTCTATTTTACCCGCCTTCAAGCCACATCTATGGGATTAACATTAAATATAATTTTACCACATCTATGAATTTAATTTTGAAAAATGGGTATACACAATATTAATTAGTATAAAAATTTTATTCTAATATGATGAAAATAATTTTTAGGGAATAATAAATTTAGTATTTTATTTACCATGGTTGAAGGGTAAATCTGGTAAATAAGGATAAAAATAATATTGGAAAATTAGAAAATTAGCCTAAAACTCGTCCTAATTTTATTGTATGAGTGGGTTCAACCTAAATAATCTTTATGTTGAAATTATAATCTTTTTAACCCACTTGGGTAAGAATATAACTTTTATAATATTTTATTTATAGATAAGTTAAAAATGTCATAATCATATGTTTTATAAGTAAATCGTTTTTAAAATATGGTTATATATGAGATAAATTAGACTGTATATATTAATTAGAAATATAAAATATCTATCTACATCATAGTAATTTATTTATAATTTTTGAAAATTAGATAATTAAATTTAATTATGACATAATGGTGATCTAGTAATAGATTTTTTAAAGGAAGAATCATAAAAAAGATTTTAATAATATTTAAATAAATATAACTTGAAATATTTTTTTCCATAATAAAATTTCATTTATTACTTTTACATTTCATATATTATTTAAAGTAGTTTTTTTGGAATAATCATGTTATAACTTTTTAAAAAGTCAAGTAATAAATAGTGTCAAAATTGTAATAATTCATATCTTAAAATATATAATATTTAATTAAATTTTATAAAATTTATAAAAAACAAATATTTTGTCAAATAGTATATTTATGTCTCTAAATTTCATTAATCACTCCTTAATTGGTCTTTTGGCATGTTATGGTAATTATTTTAACTCTCAAAGTGTAAATTACTTGATAAAACAGTAAGAGTTAAAATGGGTTAAAATAAAATGATAAGGATTAAAAATTATTAAAAATATCTATAATTTTAATTTTATGATAGTTATGAAACCCAAAATCATCATATATTATAAATAAATAATTTTCGGGCCATTTCAATTTGAAAATTAATTTATACTGATTTAATATTTTAAGGGTTTCCAAGGGTGCTCCCCTCTTATAAAAAGAAATTCATTATTCTCTATTAATCAGTGCTAAAAATCCATTTGGTTCAACCAATATCTATCCAATAACCTTCATAGAATACCTCCCCACATTCTAGAGGCCATATTTTAGGTAGAACACCCTCTTTATAGGTGTCAAGGTGTTAAGAAAGGTGATCATCTGAAGGAAAGGTAACTTTTTTAATAAAGTATTTCTTTTTTTCTTCTTTATATTCCATAATATATTATCCAAAAAAGATTTTATAATAACTCCAAAATCTTAAATATACTAATATGTTATTACGTTAATATAATCACCTAAATATATCTCCACTTCTATCAAATGGGAAAGGAATTAATGGTTCGTGTGTATGGGTGAACTATCACCTCCAAAAATCGATATAATTGTTTTCCATAACAATATCTCATGATAGGTTATAATGATGAAATTAAAGTTTATATATGATATTAATTACATATTAATAATTATAATATAATAATATATCAATTACTTTCTTACTCTCCATATATATAAATATGATAATGTCGTTCATGCGTACGTGTGAATTATCCCCTCCATGAAGTGATGTGATTTGTTTTTATTCACTACATCACTTGTATGATATATATAAGTATATTTAAATTGTTAATATTATATTAATTATCATATGATAATTATGAAAAGATAAAATAATAATTAACTTTTAATAATGATCAATGAAAAATGAAAATGCTACTCATGCATAGGTACGGCCTACCGCCTCCATGATTATAACGTTGTTCATTTTTCATAACCATAATTAATGGTTTGATATAAAAGTATAATTAATTTAAAAAATTGATCATTACATCATGAATATTATTTTGATGATTATGGACTTATGGCCACATGGACAATTTACCTCATACCAAGTTTATTTTTGTACTCAAGTACTGAATATGGGAAAAACATCCGACCTAAACTTAAATAATTAAGTAATTGTTATAACATTATAAATAAGTGTTATAAATTGAATTATAAAAATGAAAAAATTTATCAAGAAAGTATAAATTAACCTAATATTATTATTTAGGAATATCAAAAATGTACGAGATGAATCAGACTCGATTTAAGAGACTTCGTCTCAATCTCCTTTCACTGAGGCATATTTTGAAGTCATACACCGACCTCTTTTATAAGGTTTAAAATCATACCCTTTGAATTTTAATTTCATTAAAATTTATTAAAAATTAATTCTTTTATATGAATCAATTTTAAATATGATAAAAATAATGTTTTTATCTTATACGGTGACAACAACTTCTCTGTCTTTGTAATTGTTGTTTGATATTTGGAATCCTCCGTAATCCTTAATGTTTTTAAATTAAAATGAATTAAATTATTATTTTTTATGGTTTTTATGATAGACTATTTATAATTTCATTATCTTGAAACGATTTATTGTGATTTGAATTGAAGTCTTATGAGTGAAATGTTGATAATTACAATGTTTTATGTGTTATGATTATGTATTGGTATTTGGACATTTGATGGGTGATTACATGATAAACCAAAGACGGGTGGTTCCGTGATAAAATAAGGATGGGTCATTATGTTATAACCTCTAATTCATTGGGTATATAATAATATCATATGTCTCTTCCATTTATAATAGTGATAATTATGGAATTCGACCACATGGTTATTCTATTTAAGTATGATTACACCCCCAAGTTACCCTTATATTTTATATATGATGTCTATGGGTTTTATGGTAATCTTATTATTACAAAAAAGTTAAGAAATATTTTTTTAGGTATTTACGACTTATTATAGGAAAATAATATTACTTTATGATAAATTATTCATATTTTACCTGTTTTCACCAGAATAACAGATTTCTTTCTTTGTGAAATCCTTACTGAGCGTTTTGTGCTCATCATATGTTATGAAATGTTTTTTATCGGATTTAAGGGAGAATAGAGTCAAGGATGGAATCAAGGAAAAGTTATGATAATTAAAAATAAATAAAACCATGTTACATATTAAAAGTATTTGTTTTGGGAAAGAAATGGATATTTTTTTATGTGTCCACTTTGTTTTTCTATGGTTTTGTTCTGTATGAGTTATGGCCTAATTCTCTAAAGCTATAAAATTGAAAAGAACCTCAATGTGTTGTAAAGAAAAATTCATGACATCACTCAAGATTATTTAATGTTTAAATTAGGTTCCTTAAAATATTTGCATATTAATATTTACATATTTAATAGTTTCATGAATACCACACATGTCTTTTATAACAACATTTACCTAATCAAAGAATGAATCAACAAACTCATTGGGGTTCATTCTCATATCCTCATATTTGTTCCACAGAATATGCAGTTTTACTTCTCTAACTTTTAAATCACCTTTATATATATTTAACATATTTTCACTCATGGCATGAGTTGACATACATGACACCACCTTTGTATAGTTTGAATTGGATAAAGCTCACCTTAATGCATTGATTATTTTATCATTTTCACCCAATTACCGTCTTTCAGCTTCGGATAAATCACCACTATCCACACTGGGAAAAATTACATGTGTCGTTTCTGTATAGACATCCATACCTACGAATTATAAATAATGCTTCATATTATTCTTCCATAATTGAAAATTATTTCCTTCAAATATATGAATCCATTTATGATTATCATCTTATATGAGATAAACACTAAAAATGCAATTTTATCTGAAACCAATTGTTAGCCCAACTAGGTTAAATATCTTTATAGGGGTTGAATCGTGGTCTAACCGATTAAATCAGTTTCCCTTTGGATCTTGTTTCATCATTAAACAAAAAACTCTTCTCTCCCTTTACCTTAGAAATATATGAACATAAATGAAATCATACATGAGACATAGATATTTTACTTGGTTCACCAACATAGGTGTACTTCTAGGGAGAATAAAAATTCAATGTGACTATATATCAATTCCAATAAAGTAAATTTTTGTTACAATGTTTAGAGTGGATTCTCTATCCCTTCTAGTTTACAATCAAACCCAATATAAATGCTCAACACTCCCTCAACTGAAGTTTGCTCACTGTAACTTTAGAAGATAATCCTTTGATTACATGAATCAATATGTTCTACACCTCATTTAGTTTATAATTAAGTTCCAATTTCATAAACATGAGGAATACTATTTTATCAAATATTTACTAGGAAATCCCTTTTGGTTCACACTTTGTCTTTCTCACAACCCTTGGATGTATTGCGCACAAATTTACCAACTTACGTGAAATATTTAACTTTTTTGTAGATGTATAAATTTCACTTAACATTAATTCTTTTTTAGAAATTTTACAACCCTACACTCAAAAATTATGTGATTCATATCCCGGATTTTATCTATGGGTTGAGCTATGGAAATGAGGGGGTAGTCGTCAATTTATAGGCATAGCCGACCCTATATGAAAAATCATTACATGATATCCTCTATATGCATAATATTTCCCTATATACAGAAGATCTCAATTTAAAATTTCATATGGCACGTAAAATCATTTCACAAACAAGATCCATCTCAATTTCACAGATGTGCGCAACTCTAATTTTTTTTGCGCAAACTCCTCTTTCACGCACATTCAAATCTTTCACACACTTCTTTTCTTAGACATATTTTGATGTGATGGTCCTGAATATTTACTTTCATGCAATATTATCAATCATTCACACCCTTTCATGCAACATTTTAATTTTATGAAAAAACACTTCTCCAAAAATAGCTTTTTCCATCCTCTTGATTTTAGACCCTAAATTTTTGGCAAACACTGGGAACTGACACCACCTTGTATATACATCGTTTGGAACCACCACGAGAGCATCCATTCCATTTTCTTGGATCTTTTTCAACATAACTTATCAAAAATATCTCTAGAACTCCAAAAATCACAATGAAACCTAATTTTAAGCAAATACAGTCAACCCAAAAACACTCCAATGTTAACTTGAGGGATTTTGACCCAATAATGTTTTTATGAATATCCGACATTGTTTTTCATTTTGATCACAAATATATTTTATTTAAAATCCATGTTTCGTAAAAATGTTTTCAAAAATGTTTTTAAATGTTCTTTTAAGATCATTTTAAATGAAAAGTATTTTCAAAGTGTTATATCTTTTAAAAATGTTTTCAATATAATTTCAATTAAAAAGTTTTTAAATTTTTTTTTAATATTTCTTTATAATAGTTCAATTTATTTTCAAAGAAAACAATTTTTAATATGTTTTCATGATTTATTTATAATTTTTCAAATTATTTTTAAATAATTTTTTTCATAATTTTTTCATGATTTATTTATAAGTTTTCAAATCTATCATTAAATAAAAGGGTTTTCAAAATGATTTAGGTTTTAAAAATAATTTTTTAAATTGGAAAATATATTTTCCAAAAGAAATGTTTTAAATTAAATTTCAAATCATATTTATAAGAAAAAGTTTTCAGAAAATATGTTATGAAATAAATTTTCAAGGAAATTCTATTTTCATTAAGAAATATTCCAAGTGATATTTCAAAATCCTTCTCCGTTTAAGATGAAATCCTCAAAAATAGTTTATGATTTTATTAGGATATGATACAAGGAAAACATTCTTATTCTTTACCTGAATTTTTTATTTTCATGATGAAAAGTTGTTTATGAAATTTGTTTCTCATTCACGGGTTATATGATTTTGAAACCTGCTACCTTTAAAAGGTTATTCTATAATGAAATGATTATAAAGAATGTGTTTTTTCCACATGTTATGATATGATAAAATGATTATGATACCCATTCCAAATCATGGGTTATGATATGATGGTTATAAAACCCATCCCTTTTTATGGGTCATGATATGATGAATGTTTTATTATCTTGTGGCACACGTAAGTATGGTTTCATTATGTGACGGGTGGGACCTATATCTCTCTCCAATGCATTAGGTAAAGATTTATAACTCATGAGATATACATGGATGGAATAAGGAGTGACCTTGACAATGTAAAGGATTTTTTCCACTAAGATGGTCTTGGGAGTGAACCTTCACTATTAATATGGTTTGGGGAGTGAACACATTCTACTACAAGGAAAGGGATGGAAATAGAGATGGTGGTATGTCCTTCCCAGTAGGTGTATACCCCCATGAAGTGCCCTAATAGGTTCTATAAATAAGACCTGACTTATAGGGAATGGTTTTATATGATTACATGTATGCCACAAATTCTATGTCTTATTCATATGTTATGATTTCATGTCTAGTGATCTTGATTCCCTTATGATCCATGTATTTTGAACTTCCAATATTTATTCTATGACTCATGTATAAAATATTTGATATGTAGGGTATGATTTTTAAACATTATTCTCATGTTCGCATACCCTTATGCTCATGTTATGCTTACATATCACTTTATTTACCCTTAATGAGCATTTTAGCTCACTTTTCCTTATGTTTCCTTTCCCAAGGTTATGAAGAATGTTTTTAAGTAGAAGTAATAAAATGGAATATCCTTCTAGGAGACATTTAATATCTTTCACCAAGTTAAAACATTTTGTTTAAATTTTCTAAAAACACTAAACTATTACAATACTCAAGCATGCACTTTTGTAATATGAAAAATATTCATCTAAAATTATGTAATATCCATGTATGTTAAGTATGGATCACTATAGTTGGTATCAAAATAAAGGATTGGTAAACCATTAGAAACTAGGATGAGAAAAAATTAGAGACATCCCCAAGGGTATTTATAAGGATATATCTTGGGTTGTCTCAAATGATAATCCTAAGGTGTCATGGATTAAAGAAGGTGTCATAATTTTGACATCCTGTAAGTGATTTGTTAGGATTATGTTGTTTTCCGCTATGATAAGTATTTCTCACACTATCCTTTATGGTTTTAGTAGATGGAGTGAACCATAAAGAACTACGTTAAAATTGAATCTGATGAAAATTTTGGTGACTATGAGCAAGGATATTCGATAATGATTGGAGAGAAAGATATTTCAATTATGTAGAATCATCTATAATGATATATGATTACCAATGTGAACTTTGGTGATATTTATAATACATAAAATAAGATTGAGATGAAATTTTATAAATTTTTTACCAGTAAGGAACATATAAGAAATAATATTTGGCTTCATGCATGTCAATAAGAATGGAATAAGAACCTTGATAAATACCTCAACGGACAACAAGATGTTATCTGTGTGGGAAAAAGGGTCATGGAGGGATAAATTGTCCAGGAGTTCAATGTCTTATCTATAGAGAACATGGGAATTATCCAACTCAATTCCCTAACCTTATAATTTATTTATAAACCATGGAAGGACTTATTACATGTGAATCATATGAGAGGAAGGATTTAACTTTCTATGCATTTTGATTTAAGAATTATGAATTGTGAAAAATAAAATTATTTTCTAGTTTAAGTTTTCACTAAGGATATACAAGAATATTTTGAATGGTTATAATGGACTAGAAAATTGATTTAATGGTATGGTGAAATTTTGACTATGAGAATATAACCCTTAATATGTTCCTGATATTGAGATAATAATGTTTGGATGAAGATATGTAGGATATGAATAATTAAATTGGATGGTATTGATTACTATTTAACTAATTAAGGATTTTTTTAAAAAGTGTTTCATGTTTTCATGGATGGATTTTATAGAATTTTTTGATTTAAGGAATATATCCAATAAAAATAAGAATAATGAAACATTCCTATTTTCAATAAGTATTTGTTGTAATTCATGTTATTAAAATGTTTCAAGAGAATACATGATGAAGGTATTCACTTTTTTAGTGTGTAAAAAATAAGATATACTTCATGATATTTAAGGGATAAATGGTAAGATGTTTTTAAGAAATATAGTGACCTTATTTCTAATATTTTGGACTTTTATCTTTCATAAGGGTTATAAGGTTAAACATTTATGTTATGGTTTATGATAAAATTCAAATGAAGTTTGTGATATTAAAGCATTATCTCACCATATAAAGATTTATGCATGTTGAATAACATGTGCTAACCATTTTTATGTGATTTTGACTAAAGATAGATAGAATTAATTATCATTCTACCCTATGACCTGTTAATACTTCAGATATTAATAATTCACCTACATTTCTAAGAATAAGAGATGAAGTGGAAATTGATCAAGGCACAAAAAAGGGTGAGGTTTCCCTGAAATCATGAAAGTATATCTTCTCATGAAAATTGTTCAACTTTATTAAAAAGGGTCTTGAAATAAAATGTTGTCCCAATATCATCATTTTTATGATATCATTGTTATTTTTCAAGCCTCTTTGGGTTATAGATTTGTGTTCATTTACTTTCTGCTGAACATGTTCTCTATCACTCTCCATCAGAACTACATAGTTATATTTCTCTTCCATGTCCATGTTTTCACTATCAACCTATGTTCTCTTACATTGAAACCAAGTTATGAGGTACTTTGGGTAATTTTTATGTTTTCAAATTTCCCTTTTTAAAAGAACTTTTAGTATTCATTTTTACATTATGGGTTTCTATGAAAGGGAATTTCAAGTATTATTCCTTTGATAAACTAGAAAAATTTCTAGGAAAAAATACATATTAATGGGAGTATAATGTAACACCAATAGATTTTTTTAATTTTGTTTCAAATTAATTTAATATATTCAATATTCTATATTTCACGCAACACTGAATATACCTTGTGTAATATGAATGAACCATGTTATTCTTTATTTATATGTAACACCAAATCATGCTTGTGATACATGAAACAATTATTTTAGCTTGAAGTATATGAAACACTACTTTTGGCTTTTGTTACACACAAGGTTGTGTTCCTCCAATAACTTTCATGACATGGAAGACCTGGTTTTACCAAACTTCAACGTACTATTAATAATATTATTAAAATATTATTATAGTTTTCACCTAGTTGTTTGAATGGAAGTTATGAATATGTTTAAATAAATTGTGAAAATGTGATTTAAACATGTATAAAAATGGGTCCTTTTTCAATTAGTTAAAAATTAATATAATAACTATTTTAAAATAAATAAATTTGTTTTCATAAGAAAACTATTTTTTCTATGTAGAAACACTATTTTATGTCAATATATTAAACAAACCAATTTTGATGAATTATTTTAATAAAATTTATATGTTATATATTCAATAAAAAAATTTGGTACTCATACAATATATTTTATAGGAATAAGATAATAGTAAATTCAATTTTATGAATAAAAAATCTGCATTTTTTCAAAAGGAAATTTTACCGCCTTTTAATTGTGAACTAATTTAAAATGTAATTTTGGAAATTTATATTTTTTATTATACAAAATAAACTTTATTTTTTAAATCATAATATCAAAATTTTCTTTGGGTGAATTTTTATACTTTTTTGAGAAGTTTCATTTTTTGATGAATAGTGAAACTGCTGAATTTTAATGGAAAACTATCTTTTCATCTAATGTATTTATATAGTTAAAATAAATTTTAATTTGATCTTAAATTATAATTAGAAAATTTTTACATAAAATAATCTAATTTGGGGAATTGGAGCCAATTTCAAATTGAAATTGAATATAAAAACATTTCCATCTTTTAAACCTTTTCACTTTAAAACCCCGATGCTACGACACATCTACAAGATTGATTTTAAATTAATTTACGTCAATAATATGTTTAAAATTTGGAAAAATGGATTCCTTATTTTTAATATTTATAATTTATAATTTCTATTAAGTTTAATTTTTTTGACCAAAAATATTAGTGAAATTAATTAAAATTAATTACAATGATTAAGAAAAAAATTAGTTTACTTAGTGGTTAAACAATAATATTAAGGGGGAAATGACCTATAAAATTGTTCAAAAAAAATTGGATGCCCATTTTTATATCTCATACCCTATATTGTAAATTTTTTTGAGTTATTCAGACACTATTTCATGAAATTGACCTATATAATAAGTTATGTAAGGAAAAATACAAAAATGAAACCTTCCTTACCTTTAACATTTATTAAGGCTTGAGATATGAAAAAAAACACATCAGTTTAGTTGTACATATTATTTTAAAATTTAAAGGAGTTTTTGTGATCATATTAATTTATATTTAATTTTTATAGATGATGTATTTATATTCACTTCTTAAGAAATTCCATATACAATTATTATTTAGTTAATAATGAACTAAACTAAATGATACTAAAATTATTAAATGTTAATTAAATTGATTGAATTATCATCTTTAATATTTTTGGATCAATATATCATGTCAAATATTGGTGAACTTAACATATTCAAATTTCATCTTTGTCTTGATATTTTTTAAATTTAAATTACGTGAATAATATCAAAATTGGCACTAATATTATTTTATAATAAATGATATTTTATTAAATAAATCAAAATTGACTAAAAATATTATATTTGTAAAAATGGTTTCTAAATTTTAATAAATATAAAATATATTCTATTCTTGTACTAATTTATCTTTTACAATGAAACTATTTACCTTTAAACAGAAAAAACATTTTTAGTGTTGTTCAGGTTAAAATAGTGTTTTTGCAGGTTACATGCACTTGTTTTAAAATTAATTTACAATAGAAAAGGAATTTTTTTAATTTTATATCATATATATAATTTATTTGTTATATATTATCTAATAAATATAACTTTAATTTATTATTTATGTTTAAATTGCTTATGTTAGAAAACTAGTTACCTTAATAAAACCCAAAATGATGAAAGTGGGGAAACTTAGATGTTAAGGAACAAAATTAATAACATGAACATATTTTGGTGTGTTGGAGGTTTCTATAGACCATAATTTACCTTTAATCCAATATGATTCCATTTTTTAAACACATGAGGTATAAGAGACCTCTCAATAGTGTTTACCTTTTGGTGTTTATAAGAATTCCACCCCTCCTCTATAAAAAGGCATTCACTCTTCTCCTTCCTCACACCTATCCATCATCTTTATCTCATAAAATACCAACAAAAATAATACCCCAAAAATCTACCCCTTCATCCTATATTCCTAAATTTGTACATAAAACTAACCAAGGAACCCCTTTAGTGAAAACTAAAAGAAGTTAGCCAAAGAAGTGGTACGGTTCTTTAATAAGCACATTTGTATTATTATTTTTCTCCACCACCTAATTTATTATTATTACATGATTATATAATAACATCATTATTCTCAACATATTGAGATCTTTTTATTCTATGTTTTTTACTTATTCTGACACACACTTACATCAAATGGGTAACAAGATTACCGTTCATGTGTACAGTGGACTATTGCCTCATGAAATGATGTGGTTTGTTTTTTCTTTAACCACCTATTATGGATGGGAATTATGATGTAAATAATATTTTTATATGATATTTATGATATGTTTATGCGTATTTAATTATTATATAAAATATACTTTCATGCTTTCCATTTTGTAGGAATACGATAACTTCATTTTGGGAAGTGTGGACTATTATCTCCTCAAACTAATGTGATTTGTTCACACTTTACATGGAATGTCTTAAGGATGGGTTTAGTAAAATTATATATAATATAGGACATAAAAATTATTATGTAATTATATTATATATATACATATATTTCATTTACATTATTTTAATTAATATGATAAGAAAACAGAAACAGTTTTCATTCGTATGTACTGTCTACTATCTCTATGAAAGATGTATTCAATTTCATATTTCTATATATTTTGGATTATTATAAATATTTATATACTAAATATATATGATATTTATATGAAATTTAATATTCTAGAAATAATTAAATCAGGATCTATGTTAGAGGATAAGAATAACAAGTCAAAACATATATTAAAAACAAAGAAGATATTACCCAAAATGTAACATTGACATGGAATTTTTAACCAAAAGGTAATATAAAGTCATCATAAAATCATATATGGTGTTAGATATAAGAATATATTTCATTGGTAGATGTATAATAAACTTATGTTTATTATAAAGGAGTTTTTAATGTGTACGATGAATGTCAAGACTTAAGGTAATTGAACTTCATCACACTTTTTTATATTCATGAAATACAGGTCATTTTCACCACCCATTTATTTTATGGGGTGTATATAATCCCCTAATAAATTTTATATCATGAATTAAATTTATTTCATGATATTAAAAATTTAAAATTATTTTATTCTTTTATGGGGATCTCGATTCAAAAGTTACTCAAGTATTAAGTGGATTTCTAGTCCCACATTTATTTCTGTGAGACATATGCCATATTCACCACTCATTTCATTTGTTTGGTGTATATACTACTCATGAATATATAATATGATTATTATAATTAAATTTATTTGTATTTACTTATAAATTTTATTGCCTCTCTTTCATTGGGATTACATTTTACATGTTACCAAATCAGTATGGTAATTTTGTCTCAATTTTCCTTCTTTGAGATACAGGTTATATTATGCATCTACATTATTTTATGAGTTTCATATCTACCCTTTGAAAGATTATATAATTAATCTCTTTAATTTTATGATATTCTAAACTTCATGTAATGTTATTTGCTCAAGGGTATTCTGATTCAATGTTAACAAAGTGGTAAGAGTATATTGCTACAATATCATCATTTATCAGGATTGTTTATGATTATGCCTCCATTGATGAAATCTTATGATCCATCTCTCAACAACAATCATGAATTTAATTCTACTCTAGTTATTCATGATATCTTTATTTAATGGTACTATTTCTTTACACATTTATATTAAATATAATTTAAAAAAAATTAGGAAAATCAAACATTATTTCCCTTTTCGGTAAAATATCTATTTTATTCAAAAACCATGTTTCCGAAAAAAATTCAATTTTTTTAAAATTATATTTTAATCTTATTTTCATGTAAAATTATTTTATATGTGTTTTATATTTTAAATAGGTTTCCAAACTATTTTCAATCATTCTTTATAATTTTTCAAAGTATTTTTAAAGAAAATGGTTTTAAAAATGATTTTAATATTTTTTTATAAGTTGTCAATGTATTTTCAAATAGAAAATTTTTCAAAGTTTTTTTCAAGCATTATTTTTAAATTATATATGTATTTTCCATGAAAAAGGTTTTAAATTATGTTTTCAAGATTCCTTTATAAGTATTCAAATATAATTTAAAAGAAAAATCATATTAAAATGATTTATGTTGAAAATTTATTTTTTTAAAGTGGTAAATATATTTTCCACAAGAATTTTTTTAAATGAAATTTCAAAGCATTATTTATATGAAAAAATATTTTCAAAAATGTTTATGAAATGGATTTTCAAAGAAAGGTTATTTTCCTTAAAAAAAATTCCAAGTGATATTTCCAAATACTTATATATATATAATAAAACGCTTTGAAATAGTTTATTCTTTACAAGTGATATGATATGAGGAAACCATTATTATTCTTTATTTGAATGTTTTATGTTTAAGATGAAAAGTTGCTTATGAAACTCATTTATCTACCAAGATTTAAATGCTTCTGAAACCCTCTTATTTTCATGGGATATTTTATGATGAAATGATTGTGAAACCTATCTCTTTTTTAAAGGTTATGAAATGATAAAATATTTAGGATACCCATTTCATTTCATGGGTTATGATGTGAAGTTTATGAATCCCATAACTTTTTATGGGTCATGATAAAGTGAATGTTTTATTATCTTGTGGCACACATATATAAGATTTCATTATATAACAGGTGATACCTATATCTCCCTCCAATGCATTGTGTAGATATTTATATCTCATGAGATAGACATGCCTCCAATGGGGAGTGGACATTGTTTAGTAAGAGACTTTGACCGCTAATATGGTCTTGGGAGTGAACTGTGACTACTATAATGGTTTATGGAGTGAAACCATTCTACTACAAGGAAAGCAATACAACTAGGGATATTGGTGTGTCCCGCCCAGTAGGTTTAGACCCCTTTAAGTGACTTTATAGGTTTTGGAAATAAGCCATTAATTATACGGAATGATTTTATATTATTATTATGTGTATATTATAAATTCTACGTATTATTCCAATATTATGCTCTCATGGAATACTCCGTTGATTACCTTATGATTCATGTCTTATGAGCTTCTAATATTTATTACATGGATCATTCATATGATTTTTGATATGAAGGGTATGATCTTCAAATGTTATTCTCATGTTCTCAAACCTTTATGCTCATGTGATGATTATTTATCACCTTTATTTATCCTGACTGAGTATCTAAGCTCACACTTTCTAATGTTTCATTTCCCTAAGTTATGAATAATGGTTTTAAGTAGATGTACTAAATAGTAATATCTTTGTGGGAAACATTTAAGATCTTCCACTAAATTAGATAATTGTGTTCCTTGTTTTCAAAGTCACTAAACTATTACGGCCCTCAGGAATATACATTTTTAATATGATGAATATTGATCTGAAATGATGTAATATCCATGTATGTTATGCTTGGGTAACTATACCAGGTATTCTACACATGGGGTACCATATGAATCAATACATCGGTAGTATATCTAGATAATAATGTCATGCTAGTGGGAATAGTGTCCATAGTAATAATATATAAGCAATAATCACATCCTGACTACATCATAAAGAGTAGGGATAATATCCCTAGCCAAAAGCACAAACACAAGAGAGAAAATATCCCTAATCTAAGGCCACATCATAAGAGAGGGCATCATGACCCATGATGTCCAATATCACACTAGTAACTCATTCCCTTTCTTTGAAGCATCACAACATGGGAAATCAATCCCACTTCAAATGGAAATAACAAATAACTGGGGGCTTTATCTTAGACATCTCATCCACTCCTTTGTATATATCAAAAAATGTGTGCTACATCCCACTCCTAAATTAATTAACCAATATATTTTCATTTAATCTATATAACAACTTGAGTGGATCGGAATCACATTCCATAATAATTTACACTCATAAGGGAATCACACCCCCTTCCTTGGAAGAATTTCACCATGGGAAGTGAATTCCAGTTCTAAGGGAAATAAAAAATAATTGAACAATCCATTCTAGGTATCTCATCCCCTTCCTTAGAAGTATAAAAACATAGGTAGTGCATCCCACACCAATATAAATTAACCAATGAGGGTAATTGTTTCATAACATGAGTGGAAGGAAATCACATGCTATATTCTATTTCACAAATATGGTTATACAATCCCCTTCCTTGGAACCGTAACACTATAGGTAGTATCTCCCATGTTTGAGGGAATTAGAAGATAATGGATAAAGAGTCCCACACCATAGGCATCATTATTCTTATTGCGAATCTCATCCCATTATCGTCATCATCAAGACCATGTGGGTGTCACAATTCAAAAACATAGTCACACCCATGAGTATGAAATCCCCATGTCAATATTTACAAACCAGAAATAATGACTTGAATATATGATCAAGATAGGGTATATAATACTTATCCATGACCACTCCTAAGTGGTAAAGACATCCATAGTCTTATACCTTAGACAAGTCAAAGTGTATCATATCCCATATGCATAGACACACATATGGGTGTCACATCCCATTCCAAGTAAGCATATCAATAGGTTGTTCACCTCACATCCATTTATAATAATAGATAACTAGGAAAAGTGTCTTATCCCCATAATTATTAAGGTCGCATGGGAATTTTATCTCATTTTCATGGGCATTATATCCCAAATTAAACCACATCATAATTGGCATCACATCCCTCAATAATATCTAGCACACTATTGGTGGTAATTATATCCCAGCATCAAGAGCATTGAATTTAACTAAAAATTATATAAACTAGAAGTAGTATTTTCCCTTATCACATATAAGATATCTGAAGCCGGCATATCATCCCCACCTATCCATAACAATCACCAAGGGAATATCTTTTTATTAATGTAGCCAAATCATCATAACATGGTACAATAGAAAATTTAAAATCAATATACAAACTATTCTATTATGTGTTATAATATATTCAAACACACATTAAATATTTTTAGGTTGATCTTTACACACTCAAACTAATTCCATAAAAGTTACTAATGTAAAAACCTACCTATTATACTATTTAAAGTATGAGGAACACTCACCTTAGTTTGAATTAACTAGCCAAAGTATATAGGGAAACTAATAAATTTCACATATCAAAGCCTCACATTAGAATATTTAATTTACAAACCACTCATATGTCCAAGGGGCTAAAAAGGAACCAAACTATGTCCATAGTATCATCTCATATCACTAGGGTTCCTTGATAAGGTCCCGAGAAAAATGGTAAAGCTCACTTTAATTTAATATCATGGCCATAAATGACTATTTCACCGAGGAATGTTGACCAATAGGTCCATTGTGACCCTAAACATACCTTCCTAGCACATATAGGTTATGTGTAAATAAATCAATTTAGACTTTAAATCAATCATAAATGGTGGTGCCATAGTATATCATAGTTTAATTTATACTGAATAACCCATCATGAAAGATAGGGACCACATACATTAGTCTAATAAAATTATGTTTATAAAATATCATCAAAAAAAACATCATCAGTTAGTATGAATAGATAACATAAGAAAATCTCCAAATTATGGAATAACTAATATAAGATGTTGAAACATTATTACAAATTTTAAATAGAAGGAAGGGTAGTTGTGGCCTTACTAAGGAAACCCAATATGATAAACAAACTCTGACTCTATAACAAATAAAAAGATCTAAACATAGAAGAGAGGACAAAAGGGGGATTGATCTATGCATGTCAAAATATTAGATATATATGAGTTCTTAATTTAATATTTCAATAATTTTAATTAATTAAAAATTAAAACTAAATAAATGAAAAGGATGGGTATTTCAAAATCACTAAATTAGTCGTGGTTCAATTCCCATTCTTCGTATGTATTATATCATGACCCCTCTTGCCACAATGCATCACCCTACACCAAGGTAGAAATTGATACTCGAGTCCCATGCCTCTATGAAGTAGGCACACCCTCATGGAATAGATTTCCCCTAATTGTTTGGATTCAATGTACAGTCACCCCACTTATGGTGTATTGTTTCATCATTTTTAGTCCTTTGTGGCATGGTTTCTTCATTGTAGTGTAAAACCCCCTTGAGCTATCCCTTCAGAGTGTAGTCTAAGAGATTCTAGTGAAACTAGATTCCCATATAAAAAGATTAATCTTTCATGGAAAAGATAAATATTACACATCCATAGAGTTACTCCTTTGAATACATCATCATGAAAAAAATCCTTACATTATGTGGTGGTTTTCCAAACTCTAGGAAAACTAATATTACATATGACTCAAATGTTTATACCGCAAGAAACCACCGGAATAAGATATTAATCTTATGTATCAAATTCCCATGTCATGGCTCCCTAGTCTACGGAATGGGCTTTCTAAAACCCAAAAAAAATTAATCTCATGTAATCCCTTATCGCAGCACAACCCCTTAGTTCTGTAGTGTTTCCATTGACCTGTACTAGAATTTCAGCCAGAACACTAGCCCAACATCCAAAATACTAACTCATGGCATTCATCAACATCTCCAATAGTTAAAAACCATAAAATCACACATGGTTCATCATTATTTTAAATAATTTAGTAATTTAGAATATTTGGGGTTTTATACCATGGAATTGGTTTCTACCTCTTCCAATTATATTAGATAAAAATGAATCTATTTTAATCCATTTAATTTTGAGGTTTTATGTGATAAATTAGTAATATATTTGAGGTATTTGAGTATTATGACTAGAGGAATGTTTCAAAAAAAAATCCTTAACCTCACATCCATTTTCCTCTAATTTTTTCTCTCTTGAGATCTTCTGTGTTGGTATAAATTTTGATGATTGGTGATTAGTGGTAGGGGAATCAAAAAAATATCAAAATATGTGTATGAGTTTTTCTAGTTAGTTTATTTCATTAATAATTATTTAAATAATCTATCCTTTTTACTAGTTAATATTATGAGGTCTTAAAACTCTTATTTTCATCATTCCCACTTCAAAGGTATTAAATTTATATTTTATGACATTTAGAAAGGGTTTGTAACTAATCTAATTGTGTTCAGGACACTTATTAAACCATCACTCTAAGGATCTTATTTTTGTTAAACCGAGAAAATTTTAATTTACAAGTGGACCAAGTAAAATGGTGTGGGGGTGTGGGATCATACGACTCACTAGAGGTCATATACACTATTCATGATAGTTACACATGGGGTTCATGCCAAATGTGCATGAGGTCGTGTCATATATATATGTGGAAATGATAGATATGTGTGAACCGCTAAAAACCCCATTAAATGTAGGTTTTAATAATTTATAGCATGAAATGTTATTTATTTAGTAATTTGGATGATTGTATAGAGTTTATTCAAATAATACAGAGTTGAGTCCATAATCGCATCCAATGATATGGATCATGTATTTTCTCATATCTTCTCATGAAAAAGTGGGAGACGTCCTTGCAATATTATGTTGAATTTTATATTTGACAATTCTGTCAAGATCACTTCATGATTTGGGGGAAGAATCCACATGAATCAAATTTATTGATGAACGTATGAAGAGATAATTAATGGTAGTATGTAGACCAAGACCAATAGCATGAGGAACTAAAATGTCTCTAGGGCCTATTGTTAAGAATAGTGAATTACTATTTTTCATTAATAACATTTATCCAATCGGGTAACCATATGTTTCGACCCACATGAAATTTTGAGCCATATATTGAAGATAAAAATACATTAAACCAATTTCAACAATGAAAAATAAACACGAGGTTTGTGCTCATTGAAGTACTCAACACAACACCTTATGGAATGAGCTGAAGATTGTCATACACTACCTATACTTCATTCCCGAAGGCACCCCTTCCTTTCAAGAGGATTCATAGAATGTCAAGCCCCGGTACGGTGCATCGCTTTGCAACGAATTAAACCACATACTCCCATTTGATACCATATAAAGAAAATATTGGGTTTCATTTCCCTTGTGATAGGCTTAGAAGGGGTGGTATATGTCATGTATCTTCATGGGATCACATTTTGATAGTGTTATTCTATTTTCGAAATGCAATTTCCGTAGTCACATTCCATTTCAGTTGGAAAATGTAGATGGGTGTTTGGGGTTGTATAAGTGATCTAGGAATGTTAACTCATATTACGGGAGGAAACTTTGTGCATAGTTCCATTACTATTGATGGGTGGCTCTATGATTTCTTATAGGCACTGGCATCCTAGATAATTCAATCATATAGTTCTTCATTATCAACATGTGGTATTTTCTTCACCTTTTATATGTTCTATTCATATAAGGTCTGATTTCCAATTCATACAAGATCTACTTATTGTTAGCATTTTATTAGAATGGAGAAAATAAACCAAATGAATTTCACTTTCATATTATACTAAATATTTGTGCAATCGAAGCCTATTGTTCATACATGGGCTTCTCCAGTACCAAATTAGCTACTTCAAATAGTTTTATTGCCTTATCCCAAAATACTATTAATACATCATTGGCTATATGGGATCCGAATAGTTTACCAGATAAATTGATAATTCAATAATTCCCATACCAACAAGTGAAATTGGTTTTTTCTTGTGCATGACCATCTAAATCTAAAGTTATATTAAATAGTGTTTTCACAAGGTAGAATCCCCTCAGTGAATTTATGGTTTTCATGAGGCTAATCTTTAGCTGTCATCCAAGTGTGAATACCTTCATTTAATAGAATTTTTTTGGTGTAGAAAGTCTCAAATTTAGGATCTTCTACTAAACATATTTCATGGGAAACAAAATCATAGGCACTTAGGTTCATAGGTGATTCATCCTATTAAATCATAGTTTAAAAAATTGTTGATATTTAAAGGATCACATATAAGTGGGTGTATTTGATCAATTTATATGATTTTTTAATCCAAATTGTGATTTTAATGTTTTTAAGTCGCTATTTGATTCATGAAATTTATTTGAGATAAATCATGTGATATGGATTTTAGAAAAATTTAATTTAAGAAGATTAATTTTTTAAAAAATATTGAATTTTAATATTCCACCATAATTTTTTAAATAAAATTGATGAATTTGATTTAAATAAAATATCTTGGAATTTAAGATAATTTATTCTAAATAATTGATGACAAAATACTCGATGTGAAAATTATCAATTTCTTCAATGAAAGATATTGTTTTATATTTAAGGGTTATAGTTTTTCATTTATATCTTATATTATAAACAACATTTATAAATATATTTTTCAATGTGTATTGTGTTGATTTTGTAACCCTCAAACCTTAACTGTGGTAGAACATTACAAAAAAAGGTTCAGTATGTGTGATGGTTTGATAAATGGTGTGATGGTCACGACTGTAGGTCCAAATTAATTCTAATATTGTAGTGGGTCATTATTGTGAATAATAGGAATGTATTCTATGAAAGGGTTGAAACTTGGTCCATAAATTGATATAGGTGATTAATGATTATTTTTAATTTGTTTTCATCTCTAGCTAGATTTTTCGCTTATTTCATTACTCCAGATATTCCTGGACTCATATGATTTATCTAATGCAGATTTTTGATGATTTGATATCATACTTCTTAAAATGTTTAAGATTTTCAAGGTAGTTTTAAAAGAGAAATAGTGAATTTTCTGATAAAATAGGCTTTAGGGAGGAATCCATGGTGTTTGAAAAGTATAAAATGGGAATTTTTTTAACTGGGAGTTTTAAATAAATGATAATAATGTTTTTTTTCTGATTTTGATCAAATTATTTTGATAAGTGATTTCCATATTCTATGTTATATTAAACCCTTAATTTGAAGTGTTTTTTTCACAAGATTATTTGAGTATTGATTTTAAAGGTCTACACATCGAATTAACATTACATATTAGATTATCATATTCATGGATATGGGGGAAATCCTTCTGAGTAATTTACTCACCCCTTGCATGTACATTTTACAGTATGTGAAGATTTTGATAGTAGAGATACAGGCTATAGAATGTCTTCATCCATTATCAAATAT
Organism: Viscum album; assembly: GCA_963277665.1. Classification (NCBI taxonomy): domain Eukaryota; kingdom Viridiplantae; phylum Streptophyta; class Magnoliopsida; order Santalales; family Viscaceae; genus Viscum; species Viscum album. Next base: position 2,012,155,284 of record OY728130.1, on the reverse strand, counting down.
AATATATAGGACCTATATAGGGAATATGGTCTGTTAGTTATGAATAATTTAATATAAATCTTAGATATAATTTATGGTTTATTTTTATGAGACCATTTTGGTCAATGCATCTTGATGATTATTTTTAGATTTATGTCACATTTCACTGTTTGGATTTATTGTAAAACAACTATGTGTTCAAAATTTTCAATATCATACATGGTTCACTTCATATATTTTAGGATGATTCATTATCAAATGATTTTATTTTAAGTCATGGGTCTAGTTTCAAAAATCTAATGAGTAGCGTAGGTGTTTGAGGATATTTTGGATACCTTACTTGAGAGTTTTGATTTAGGTGTCTAGGTTATAACATTACATTCAAATTAGTAAACCTTATTGGAAATACATAATGAATTATTACATTCAAAATTATTTAAAAATTAAAATGGATATTATGTTATTATTATAAAATGTGTGAGAGTATGAATTAAGAATTGATTTCAGTAAAATTTTGAGTATATTGATGATATTAGTGATTTTATGTTTTAAAAAAATTGATTTTCTGGAAATTATTGTGTATACTTTTAAAATTAATTTTGTTCCCTATATGTCCTCCCATCATTTAACACAATAATGACTTGAATATTTAATTAATGGTGCTTGTATTTAAATAAAATATTAGAAATATTTTAGAATGGTTTTATCATATGTTCATTTCTTATATCAGTCAAGTTCATGAAAATTACGTTAATATAATTTTTATTTCTCTATGAGTGCATACCTGCTATCAGAATATTGTTATCTAAAAAATAAAAAAAATATTTAAATTAATGGATGAGAGTAATGAAATTCAATCATTTTTTGAAAAACTTAAATCATTATTATTCTTACTTATATGAGTGTTAATAACCCAACATTAAGTACAATTCTTCAAGAATCAATTGATTCTTGTCTTTATTGTTAAATAATTAATAAATGGGGTAAGTTCACTATTTTCCATATTTTTAAAATGGGTGAACGTGTAATAAAAATATCATGAATCAATTGAGAAAACAATAACATAATCTGGAGAAGATTAAATGATCTTATGTGTTGTAATTGTGATTTAAAGAGTTATGTATATTTAAATGGGGAAAATTGCATTGAAATATTAATGCTTCATACAAAAATTTCATGAACATTTTAAATCATATTTCTAAAAAATGAATCCAAAACCCATGAAATCATTAGAGAGGCCTCTTTTATTTCCCAATAAATAGGAAGAAATTGATATTTTAGTGATATCTCACATTAAATAACTTTAATTTTTCTCAAAATTTATGTAGAGATTGAAGAGGGGGGAAAATAATTTTTAAATATTGTATACATAAATATAAGGTTATTTAATTGGTCAAAAAAAAATTATAACACATATAATGAACTATATGGGAAAATTAATCTGTATATATTCTTATTCAAATTTTATTTTGTTATATCTTCGGGGAGTTCAACCAAAATGTTGATTAGATTTAATTTGAGAGAGTGTGAGAGTTGTTTTTATATACGTGAGTAACTAAAGAATCCAAATCTCATAGTCAGATATTAAATGGAAAGGAAAAAAATAAATCTTCCTTTAACTCTCTATAACTGATAATTCGGCGATCAATGTATGGTAGATACACAACTGGAAGTATATTTTCAATATACAAATTTATTCTTCTAATGAGTATCATTCTCAAGATGATACCAAATAATAGTTTCCAATTATATTCAATCCATCATTTATGGTTATGGTTAGTATATCAGTCACATTGATGAATAAAATAACAACAAGTAATATTCCACATATTAGGGATTCTCAGCCATGAAATCAAGAAAAAGAAATAGCGATAGAAACCATTCTGAAAAATAACCATACATAATAGAATCTCATACCATAAATGACAAGCGCAATAGAATATATTATTCAACAAAGCTAAAAACAACTAAATATTAATATACACAATGGTAAAATACCAGTTGATTCAGGTGGAACATCCAAATAGATATTAATTATAACATAAGAAAACACAAAATGTTAGAGTCTAAAACAAAACTGTGAATTAACCAAAACAAACCTCAATCACAGAGATATCAAACACCAATGATAAATATTATTCTAGTTAAATAATATGGAATCCTAACCATACAAGTCTAAATACAATAAAAAAAATCCAATAACTTCAAAAAAAGTCTCTCAGAAAAAACTCATGATGTTGAAGAAGAACCTAGATATTTGTAATCACCTAAAGACACAAAAGAACCTACTGAAAATACCTATAAACACCAACCCAATGAAACAAAATAGAAAATAAGAAAACCATTTCTAGGTCAAATAAGAAAACAATACTTGAAACACGTCATATGTTCTAATGAAATAAAAGATGATTATATGTAATATTACATAGAATTTTCAAAGAAATAGATTAGATCCCCATTTAAGGATAAAATTTTAATTAATATTGAATAAGGGAGTACAGAATTTCAAATAACATAAGTATTCATAAACATCAAAATTTCAAACATTAAGCTCATTGACTACAATATGCTCTTAAATATAAAGAAAAGATATGCATCAATCATTTTTCTCCAAAAAATTTATAACATTACGTAAAATTTATTTATTATATCTATTAATAATTAAAAAAAAGGTCTTTAGAATCCAAGTCTTTAAGATCATTGATTAAAATATGCTTCTAAATAACAAGAAAAGATATACATAAATCATTTTTCTCCAAACAATTTATAATTTAGGTAAAATTTATTTATTATCTCTATAAGCTATTAAAAAAGTTCTTTAGCAGCCATATCATTAGAATTTAATAAAATATTGAGATTATTATTCTTAATCAAAGAAAAATAATTATCAAAATTTTTAGTCAAACTATGGATCATCACTGGTCTCTATTAAAAAAATAATCTTTTAATCCTTTTTATTTTTTTTTTGATTCATCATGAGTAATGAAATGATGACCTGAGCCTACCAAGAAGCCTCTTGTGTCGGTATAGAGATCAAAAGTGGAACTAAAACCCTAACTTCAATATATAAAAGGTGGTTACAAGCATAAATGATTTTAAAAACATTATATGGGAAGCATAGCTCGTTTTATAAAAAACCTCACAGAATTGTATGAAAACATATATACTCAACCACATGTATGATATGTTAGAGAACCAAAAAAAATAACTCAACTATTAAAATATATCTATGTCAAATAAACTCTTAAATACTTTGTATGAAGGGAAATATAAATGTATACTCCTCTAACTACATCAAACTTCCACAAACTCTAAAACAATAAGGTCTTAGATATCCTACAATATATACTTATAAATTTTAAATATATAGATAAAAGTATGGATGATAATACACTATAATAAGAATATTCATTCTCTAGAACTCTCATGTTCCAATGTAAATGAATCATATTAATTTATCTATGAATTAAATAGAAAAAAAATATAATACAGCTTGTCCCTCAAGGTAAGTCCATATATTACCATGCCTCCCATGAATTACATTCCCAAAAAAATATAAATATAAAACAAATAAAAATATCAAGAAAATAATATATTATAAATGTACACTACAACTCGTTTACCATTGTCTCGGGCATCACTAGGAATACACCACCCCCTTAGGAATATAACATCTCATAATTAGTATATTATTGGAACAATATATCTATATAAGGGAATACAACATCTTGTGACTAAGGGAACTATTATTCAGCCATCCAAAAAAACATATTTATTATGTTTCACATAGAATCCAATAAAACATTATAATTAGTTCATTATTGATCCAACTCCAGAGGCATTCGTATGGAGATTAAAAAATATCACATCGATTAATCATTAAAATTTAAAAATACAAAATTATATACTCACTTCCCTAAATATACCAGGTAATTAAAATCCTCACTTCACTGAATCCAAAATATAATAATACCTAAACTTTAATTTATACTCAATATGACTATTAGGGAAACGTTAATGAATTTAATCACTTCTATGAAAAAATATCTATAACTTGAAAATCAAATAAATCTATAAATTATACTAATTACTTAATCAATAAATAATTCCTCCTTCTCCCTTGCCTCTTTAAATACCACATCTAGACCTCTTTATTAGAATACCTCATCTATTCTTTGAAATATAATATTCAATCACCATCCTCAGAATACGTTATTTGATCATCATCCGTGGAATACAATACCTGGTCATATTTTTCATCTTTAAAAATTATCAATCTAATATAAGAAAAGATTAGGATTAGTTATATCAAACTCCAAAACCCCCTTTCTACATTGATAATGAAAATTATAACTATATCCTTCAAGAAAAAAATATTATAATCATATTAAATATAAAATAATGATCAACCATACATCATAGATAACAAAATCATGATGAATCTTTAAGAGTAATAAATGTTAAGAATTCTGAGTCACCTACCTCAAACTTGACTTTGGATATTTTTATATCTATATTTTCCAATTTCAATCAACAAAGATCAATGTTTATAGATCCCTCATAATATAATGCACATCTTATCCAATGGTATCTTAAGATTTATCTAATCCCATATATAATCTATTATATTGATCCACTAGAGAGAAATTAGGGGAATAAATCAAAAAACTATGCCAAAAAATTGATCCAGGGATTTCATACCTTCAATATAGGGTTTTACCTACTCAATTTATAAATAAAAATAATATTAAATGATAAAAAACATATAAATTCCCTAAAAACATCCTAGATATTTATTTAATTTTTGGGGGGTTTTATAAGAGTCAAATGGGAGGTTTTGATGACTTTTAAACTAACATCATATAAATTCAAGTTTTGGTCATGGTTATCAAGGATGGTTTTCTCAGGCCATATTCCCAAACATTCATTAGATACTACCTCTCTATTTTTTATAATCAGGTTCTTCCAAACTATGCACTTAACCAAGCTTCTTTCCAAAACATTTCCCATCATCCTTCAGAAACACTAATTTCTATCAAATTTCTACCCCAAGGTATACACGTCATTTTAGACCGAACGGTTTAATAAATATTCACATATGTGATCTTCTAACAAACTATTTCATAATTTAAAATAGAAATGATCTAAAATACTCATTAAATTTTATAGTTACAATATATAATTTTCATAACATCTACATTAAATACAGCTTTTTAAACTCTTTATCATCAAAAATCCAAAATCATAAAACTTTAATACATTAAATTCCATCACCAAATCATAAAATCATAACAATTCATAACTCTCAATTTCTCTTCATCCCCAAAATTCAGAATCATGTCAGTTTAATTGAATATTCATAAAATACCATATCCAAATTTTAATAAAAATTATTACGTTACTATATTAAACAAAATGTTTAAAATAAATTAGTATAAGAAAATTTTATCTATGGATCATATTCCTTTGTATACTTCTCTAAACCACCATGTCTCCATAAAACTTATAATAATGTTATGAATCATCCATGAAATACCTTTTTTTATCTTGAATTTCCATTAATTTATCAACAATAATCACATCTTATTCGGTATTGACCTTTCCCAAATCAATCAAATGAGGTGGATCATAGAGATGTTTATGATTCCGATATGCATAAAAATAATTATGAACTGACTTGAATCAAGGTGAAAATTTCAATATATATTCCACTTCACTAATACACACTATCATATTAAAATGTCCAATGAACCTCAAATAAATCGTCCAAAATTTTCCCAAATTTTTTTATCCAAAATGGGGTGAAACAATCAAGAACACATGATATCAACCTCCAACTCCACTTTTTTTATCCTTCTATCCATATACACCTTCATTCGAACCATTTTTATCATTATTCATTATTGCATCATCTACACAATCATATTACTCAACTTTGTGTTAGAGATTTTATGGTAATTTTATCGTGGTTGATCTATATTTAAAATTATAGGATTACATAGTGATTTGGAGTAGACGATGTTAGTTTATGGAGGTGGATGAGGTGATGATCATTGGAGGTGCGATAATAGAGGTGTATGTGTCAATTTTCTTAAGGTTTTCCCTTGGGTTTTTATTTACAGATAGATTTATAGTTCCATGAACTTTTTTTTACATATGTTTATCCTTTCAAAATTTGGCCTTATAATGGAGTTAAAATTATTTTTAATTGTAGGTTTCATGGATGAATACCTCCCATTTTATTTTTGTTCCCTATAGTAAGTAATCACTAACCCTAGTGGGGTCATGGATGGTCAGGTTGTGTCATGGATATAATTCTATGTCAAATTTGATATCATTTTAATTAGGTAAGGTCATAACCTCCTTAGAAAACATATTATATTATTCTATAATCTTTTGAAACTCTTTTATTTGACCATCCATTTTAAAAATATTATACTCACCAATCCGGACATGATAAGTTCAATATGTTAATGACTCATCCAATAATCCCACTCACTACAAAAAACCTGGTTTCTTTCAATATTCGTGAATGTAACGTGATTTTTATGGTAATATACATTGAATCATGTAGAATGAAACTCGTCCATGTCATGAATGGTGTCATATGGTTGTATCTATTATAAAATTAATTACCATGATGTCTGATATTTCTTTTCCACCAATTCACACCTAATCCATTCTTATCTCAACCTAGACCAACCTTCAACATTATTACATTAAACAAAAGTTTTAAGAAGTATATCTACCTTTTGTATTATTCTTTGAACTAAAATAGAAGTGATATTGTTGTAGAATTGGTATCTTTTAACATAAGTGTCAAATTAGAATAAAGATAGAAAATACCTTAAATGACCTATACTCTCTCAGGGGTAGGTAATTCCATGTCATGATGTAATACAAGTCTATATCTTTCATCTCATTCTCCATGATACATACCAAAACATCTTTCCTACATCGCTTGAGGTCACTGAGGGTGAGAAATGTCCTTTGTTATACCTCCTGTTATAATATCTTGAATTATTTTTCTAGATGATCATTAGTATTTCTATTATTGGTATGGTTGAGTTACTAATTATCATTGATATATCATCTGAAAATAATTTTATTCATTCAAAATTATAGCGGTCATTCTTCAAAAACCACCTAGATATTGAAGGTATAAAAATATTGATGATCACAAAAAAGGAAGATAAATTATATAACAACATAATTCTAAATATATTATCATGAACTACCAACTCTAGAGAATTGTGATAGGGATTACTACTAGTTTCAATGCATTTGTTGTAAACTCAACTATCTGAAGAGTGAGTTCTTCTCTCTATATTACCTCTCTATAGAAAATATGAATGGAATTCCCCCTAAATTGAATTCTTTCATACAAAGGTTTTCTTCATCACTTTATACTTCATAATTATCTTTCAATAAGTATTCAGATTAAAGGGGTAAATATGGAACTATATCTATGAGAAAGAATCTCTCCCAAAGTGATTCTCCCTTAACTCCTCATTTATAAGAAAGTCAGTTGAGTAGTGCAGAAGATTCATAAAATTAACCCTAAATTACCATACACTAGAAACCCCTATATTATGGTCAATAAATATTATTTTTGTTCATACATAAGATCTAATGATATAAACCACTCCATTAATTGGACATAGAATTAATTTGATAGGACTACAGACTCATCTCAGTAACCAAGGTAAAGAATGTACCACTGAAAAACTACTTCCCAAACAAAATAACTGGAAAAGGTATCTAATGAATTTATTATTCTAAAAATAAAATTAAACCTTCCTATAATCTTACTAATGAATATTTTCCATGTCAAAAATGTATACTTTATACTTTAGAGGATTCAATCATAGTTACTCCTGTTATATCATCCCCTAAATATCACTATCTCTAGGATCAAACCTTCAATGAATTGGATTAGGATCCTATTACTCTTATTTAAACACAACCAAAATGAGAACATTCTAAAAATGGTTTATCTATTATCAATAAGAAATATAAATCCCAATGATATGTAAATTTTTTAGAAATACTTTTAAATTCACACATTAAAAAATTTAAAATCAATGTAACATATGAAATCATCATGACCTTGTACTAGATGATGCATGGATACCAACCTCAAAAGATGCATTATATCCAATAAAAATTTCACTATGTTGGATATATAGGTGTTGAACATCAAAGCATAAAATATCAGGAGCTCTCTGTGTTCATGGTAGGTTTCTATATAATATATCACCTACTAGCTTCAAATTATAATGTTGTCTTGCAAACATAATGTGCATGCTCCAAACTACATCATAAATCCAACCTAAATACCACATTTCATGACCCAAACCAACTAATACTCCTCCTTAGTCTACAATAATATCAAGATCGTTCTATAAATATCACCTTCGATAGTCCAAGACATTATGAAGTGCACCAAAGGTATAAAAACACATAAACCAAAAGTAAAACAATATCATTCAAATCTAAAACAAAACTATATAAAAACCAATATCCAAGAACATGCATGATATGTCACACTACTAAAACAAACTAGAATAACCTAAACAGAAAAATAACTCCTAGTAAAGATAAATCCAACAAATATTATTTGATAGAAAATAGAAATGTAAACTACTCTATAATTATCATGTGTTAATGTTGATAAAGCATACTATTGTGTCAATAATTAAAAAAACAAAATTATTCATCTCATCCCTAAAGATGAGTCTATATCCACCCATGCCTCATTACAATCTCTCCCCCTCCTAAAACACAATATATAAATATAATACATCATGCATCACTTAGAAAATAATATATATTTGTTAAAAATAGTTTTATTATAGTGGGTATTTTCAAGTCCCACATTGAAATATCCCACCATGCAATCCTTTAATACCATGTTGAATCATTACTAAAAGTGACTCCACTACAATCACCCAACTCAAGGGGAATATTCACCACCAATTCTCCACCAATGATATTAGTACTCTCATATACTTCCTTATCATCTAGGTCTCTCGTTATATAGACACCATCATTCTCTTCCAACAGATGTATAAAATTGATATCTTACAGGATGTAGGTTTAAGTCAGGTAACTACCATGGACACTTCTCTTCAGCCAGGGAAATATTATCTCTATGATAACAATTACCTAATTCTCACCCATAAATCTATCTTTGTCTTGTGGGAAAACTCATTTAAATCACCATGACACGTCCAGACATTTTCTATGTTGTTGGAAAAGTGAGCCAATTCATGGAGAATCCGACAAAATATTAGTGGGATGTTATCCTCCACATTTCTAAATATATCAAGAATGACCATTTATGTGGTCTTCATTACTCACATCATGGTCATCTAAATGTTGAGGCTTTCTTTGATGCTAACTATGCCAGTTGTCTAGCTACCCAAAAGTCTACATCAGGGATTTCATTTCTCTTGGTAGGCAACCTCATCTCTTGGCGTAGTAAGAAGCAGACTGTCATCTCCCGATCTACTACGAAGTCTAAACATAGTTCTAGGGTCATAGTCACTACTGAGATACTTTGGCTTTGCCATATCCTCTATGAGATTGTATTCCCACCGACGATGTCTGTTGTGGAATCTTTGGGACTCGCAATGACAGAAATGAGATATAAAAAGAAAATGTATAAGAAATAAAAATACACAGAACACACAAATTTAAGTGGTTCAGTAATAATCCCTACATCCCCAGAGAGGCAGAATATTAACTATAATCAGGATCATAATTATTGATTTTTTTCATTAATGAAACCCTAGCCTAAAATGGGATACAAATGGAGAGGAAGACGATCATTTTTTCACCAACCTCGTAGGAATTTTGTGTTGCTACAGTGAAAAGGAGGCGATCCAAGTCAAAAGGGATATAGTGGATGCCGGTTGGATGTCTAGAAGGATATAGTAAAGTTGTATCCAATTTTCGAAGAGCTACAGTTCCATGTCAGTGTTGATCGTTCAACTATGCTATAGTGGTCAGAGAATCTATAGCAGCCGAAAAATTAGGAAAAGGGCCTTTGGCCCGCGGACCCCTGTAGAAGGTGTGTGTTGCCCCCTAAAACCCCCGACGAGCTCCCCAAGAAATTTAACCTGCGACAATTATAGGCCACAAGCATTTGGCCCAACTGAATTGGGATACACCAATCGAAAAACGTTTGCTCATATTTGGTGTGACAGTCAGGCAGCAATGAAGATTTCTTCTAATCCCATCTACCATGAATGAACGAAGCATATTGAGGTTCACTACCACATTCTTCACCGTCACCACGAGTATAACCATATCATTTTTGTTTACATTCTGAAAACAGATAAACTTACCAAAATCTTCCCCAAAGGCCCATCGAGAGTTCATATAGACTCTCTCAATACCATGATGGGTATCTATGGAATTAGTGACCCAGCTTGAGGGTGGAGTGTGTAGGATTTTGTTCACTATCATCTTTATTTTGTGGGACTCCTGGTCATAGCTGGGCATGACCAGCATGAAGGAGAGTGTTAAAATCAGTTTTATTATAATGGGTATTTCTGAATCCCACATTAGAATATCCCACCATATATTCCTATTTAAGCATATATAAAATAATTTCCCCACCTCACATTGAGAAAAGTGGAATTCTCCATCTACAATAATAAAGCAACATTAGAACCCGTTACCCACTAACTCAGCTACTTCTAGAGAATACACAATCTTCAAGGTAATGAACCATCCCATAATTAGTTTACTAGATGAATAACACATATTCATAAATTAATGAAACATCTTATGAGTAAGGGAATATTATGTCCTGGTAATTTTGATAGAAAGAGACAAGGGGTGATTTTTCAATCTTAAAAATAAATTTACCAAGAACTTGATTAGCTTAAATAAAAAGTCTGTAAAATAGTAAATAAAAAGATATAACAATTCAAGAACAATTAATATAGAGATTGAGATAATTACTAGAAAATTTAAGTATATGTAATAAAGATAAACAAGAAGTAATTGAAATTTATAGTGGTTTTTGTAAATCCTTAATCTACTCTTCAGAGTCTCTCAATCTCCTTTAGAGATGTTGACATCAACTAATGGCTTCATGTTTGATGGGAGTGATAAATCTTTTATAATAAAATCATTTTTCATAGAATATTCACAAACTAATATCTTTTCTGGGATTAAAAACATCTTATCCTACCTTTTTAAATGTTTTTATAACCAACCAATCCTTTTACAATAAGAGAATCCAATAATACCAATGAGTGTGTGATTTTTGGTAACATATAGGACTTTTAGTTTTCTAGTTTTTTAATAATAGATTATTATTATTATATATATTTTCATAAAAAAATCTATTTTAAAATATTTGATAGAATTAAAAGATGTACAGTTTGAGCATGGCTAGGGGAACCATTCAAAGAAACAGTGCATCATTTAAATATTTATATAATGAATAATCCATGATTATGCATGGTTTATATATTCATGAAACCTAACCGTGCATCCTCATTTATTGACCTAAAAACATTTATTTGTGTCCCAACTTCATGAGACCCTATGTAATTTATTTATGAGTTCTAGTTTTGATGTTTTTAGATATCTTTAAGAGTTATAGGAATTATAAATTATACATTTAATAAGTTATTTTATGTTTTTATAGATAAATATATGTATAATAATTTTCCATGTTCATTTTTGGATGGTTTTATTATTATTTTTATCATTATTATAATATTGAGTATTACTAATGAGTGAAGGTGAATAGGGAGAAAGAGAAGGTGATTCACAAGAGATGATAAAGGTGACCTTGACTCCTATAGTTTTTTTATAGCCTATGGAACTTCTACCAAAATAATTGGTCTGAAATATAGGAATCCCTCTTAGGTGGAAAATGGAGAAATGCTCAGGATCTAGATGAAGCTGAGGTTGAATTGAAGGTGAAGGAAATGAGGTTGGAAACCCGAAAGGAAGTGGGTTGAACACTTGCATTCATCTGGGATTTGGATATGGGAAGCATTATCAAGAAATGTTCAACAACTCATGTGGCTATAAACTCTATAGAAATTTTTGAGCAACTGGAAACGTGTAAGAACACAACATGTCCTAGATGGTTCTTTCAAAAGGGGTGAAACCATGGTCGCCTGAGGAATTTGTAATTCTTATTTCAAATATTTGGGGTTTCCTTGGTTGGGGAAGTATTTCTCATAAGGCAAGGTTTATTTCACTATATTTTCCCTTTGATGATATAAATATTCATTCTTGTAGTTTTAGATTTCTATACATGAAATTTTTATCACTACATATTTCTGAATGGTCTTTAAATCTAAGACCTTTTTATACCTAAAATACCTATGTGAAACTATGTATTAGTATTTATGAAATGAGATGGATTCTTTGTAATCCTAAGATCCACCATGAATCTTCTTCAACTATTGGAGTACCTATCTGAATAGCTAAATAAACTAACCTGTTTTATTTTATACATTTTTAATGGATCTTGGTAAAAATTGATTTTTATGATACGATTATTAGCTATGTATTTCATTCAACTATGAATGATAAAATTAACCTCCTAATTGTATAGGATAATATTCTTAAATTCAATGTAGAATATCATGTTATAGTTTATTGGGAGGATATGTGACATAGGATTTGGAATGTGGAGTTGGTTTCTCAGAGGGTCATGTGGGTCTGTATTGGGTTAAGAAACAAGTTAATAAATCTTGTAGAGAAGGAATTATCCTTACCTCAAGGTGAGGCGAATAATTTATTTTATAGGTGAAGAAAAGGGAAAATAGGATGGAGTATTCCAATGTGGAACATATAAATACCTAGAATAATAAAAATAGGTTTTGACATTCCCCTCAAGCTAGACATGCCCAGCATGGACCAAGAGTTCCACAGAAGAAAGATGACATCAGAAAATACCGTACACACTCCCCCTCAATATGGGTTATAGAAGTTGGGGATGTCAAGATTGGAATTGAGTGAGGTCAGGAGAGTCCCTGGAAGTAATTTGGTGAAGATGTTGGAATGTTGATCCAATGTTGGGATGTGGCTAAATCTGACATGATATGTGCTGTGAGAGCTGCTCGGGCAGGGATCCAGGAGGGGAGCCACATAGGGTGGGAGCCATGATTCACCACAGAAAGTGGGATAGGAGGGTTTCGGGGATCTCTGTCGAGAGGGCTAGGTGGAAATATTCAAAGGGAGGAAACTTTGGAGGGAGTGTAACCATCTAGTAGGGCCTCCGTAGGAGAGGGTGGGTCCAGACATAATTCGGAGGCTAGAGAAGTGGGTGGGGCTGGAAAGAAATGACAGGCCCCGAGAGAGGTTGGGGCAGAGAGCATCGCACAAGAGAGAGAGGCTAAGGAGGAGAAAAAATAATATAACCCTCTGATATCATGTAGAGGAGGAATTTTCCTTACCTTAAGTTGAGACAAAGGCCTTCTTTTATAATTTGTGAAAAAGTATTACATGATAGAGTATTCCGATATGAGACTCAGAAATACCCAGAATAGTAAAAATAGGGTTGAACAAATCGAAAAGGAGGGTGATCAGCATGAGACATCACATAAAGAGATTGGGTACTTATAGGTTGTTTTCCCCTTTTCCTAGAATATACCTGAAGCATCATGGTTTTAGGTTCAGAGGAAATAGGCTGTTGAGTTTGGTTATAATTGTAACATACCAGAGCAGGGGACTAGTAAAGAATAAATTCCTATGAATGATTGGGATCATCAAACTGGGGATCTGGTTATGACTCGTATATATAATGTAAGTGTGGATGATAAGTATGATACGGGGACTTATTTTTCTGTTAAAAGTTAGAAGGCCTATACAGGGAGTGGATTAGCCAGTCCCGGATCTGCTAAGAGGCAGATTCAAAAGAAAGGGGAATAACCTAGTTCTTGTCTGTTTGGGGAGGTATTCCAATGTTGCCGGTATTTTGTCTCTTAATTAGTGGAGACTTATAATGAAGATGTTTTCATGAAAACTTATGGGTCAGAGGTAATGTGTGGGAGGATTTTCAATGCTCTATGGAATCTCACACTCCACTGGGAACTATAAAAGTGTCTAATTCTAAGAGATCACTGATTGATTCACATTCTATTGATGGAATTCATCACTCTACAATTGAAGAAGAAATTAATAAAATAATATAGCTTTAGAGAATCTATGGATGTTAGGTTAATATGAAGGATGACCCTCATGAAAGTGAACTTTTTAAGGATTCACTATCAAATGGAAATAATACCTTGGTTGATGATTGGGGTTATCAAATAGTTTCTCCAAATAAATCAAGATACATGAAATATTACTCTCACTTATCGCCTACTATGGTTATAATAGCCCATGAACCTTTGAGATATAATTATAATTTGAATAAATTTTATGAGGATTATGATTATGGATATGTATTATTGTACAATGATCATCAATGTCTACATTTTTTTTCTATTTCTATTTTCTCTTGAATGAGGGAAATTTTTTTATCTGACCCCATTCTCCCTCCCTATCATCTTTATATAACAAATGAGGTAGTGGTCATTGCATTCTTTCAATTCATGTTGTAATTATTATTTTCAATATTTGTTATTAGGGTTAGGCCGATTGATATTTGAATATATTATAATTATATTATTATTATGTATGACAGATTACCTTTATGTGTGTGGTGTTATGATTAAATATTTCCAAAAAATAAATTTTGAAATTATCATTATATTATTATATATTATTAAAATAAAATAATGGTAAAAAGGGAGAGAATCTTGAATCTCTCCCTCCCATATTAGTCAGGGATCTCCAATGAAAATGGGGATCCCTTTCTCTTCATTTTCCCATAAAGATCCAAGGAGAATCAACCATAGAAGTTCTATGTAGGATTTCTTTATCATTTTCTCCTCCCTTCACCTTCCTATTTCAATATTTCTCTCCCACTTATACTTCTATTTACATAGGGTTTATGTAAATATTGGTTTTTTTCAATGCCAATGAAAAAAAACCCAATTTTCATTATGCTTTTGGTGTTAAAGGAATGTTCTCCAAACATCTAACTAAACACGACCCAACAGAGTGGCGGCCACCTTGCCCGTGGTAAGTCGAATGTGTCACCCCAAGCCCACCTCTAATAGGCCAGGGGATGATGATTAGAACCCATTAGACATGTCACATTAATGGAATTCCTTATCCTAATGTACCTATACATAGACACAGATCTCCAAAATCACTAGGGTAATTATGAAAAGTAACCAACATGAATGAAAAATGCATACACAACCTCTGACATCTTTCAGTAGAGTAAGATAGCACATAATCAATTTAAAAAGTGAAAAATATAGGCCCAATAACCTAAAAGAAGATTTATCCTGACAATCAAAGTTAATATTGTCTCAGAACGCAACCTCTAATCTAAACCATTATCCAACTACCTATTCCACAAAACACTACTAAGAATCACCCATACCAGTCCCACTTGGATATTTTTGAAATTGTTTTTCTTCTGCATAAGACACAACATGTGTGGTAAAAGGCCATACAGGGGTGAGTATATACATACTCAGTAGCATACCCCAAAATCACGAAGATATAAGTCATCAAAAGTGATTAAACTCAAAATCATAAAAAAGGGGGAAATGGAAAGTGAAAAACTAATATATGCTCACAGAAAGTACTGAATCCATAGAGTGTTTTTATATTCATAGATATCCCAAGGATCTTGAATTTATTCTATGATCTCAAGATCATTCAATCCTTACATAACCCCTCTTTACTTGTAATACAGGATCCTACGACCCTTGTAGTATATGGAGGATAGTGACCCTAGTGGAGGATCATGTTCCCAATCGAGCTCAATGCATAGGGGGGACACAAACCCTATAGATAGAGAATTCAGTTCCAATTAATATTAATCAAGAAACATACACTATTCGATTCTTGGGAAGAGGATCCAATTAACCAATCCCATTGATGGGATTTTTTAATCTACCATGGGATGGTAAGAGGTAATTATGGAATGAATGTCTTATCATGGTGAGTTGTCACAACTAAGATAGTCTAAAATATTATCCTGATATCTGAGATACTGACATGGTTGATCATTCTCATTTTAACTTGAATCCAATTATTTCCACTTTTCTATTCAGAAGATCCATGCAAGCACCCTAATCTATGCGAAGGGGAACTACAGGGTTTATCCAAGGCATACACAGGGTGTCCCCTTAGGTAGGGAAACCTATCATGCATTAACACTCAATGTGGAATGCGAAAAAACAACTACATGATCTATAAATCAAGTTACATGGAATGTGGGTCTAGGTTCATCACTATGTGTGTGCAGCCCTACACAAGTCATATTCCATCAGGTGGTACACTGGGTGTATCCTGGGTATACACAACCATGTAATATACCCAATTTCCCTTGGTGTATACTTCATGTACACACTATGAAATCCTTATAGAATCACACAGTGTGTGATCGGATGTTGACTCTCCTTTCCATCACAGACTCCAACGAATAAAAAAGGGGAATACATTAAGCACAATGAGGGTCACCCTTTGAAGAACATCAAAAATTGAGAAAGGCATGGACTAGGAACCCATTGGAAGGTATTCGTGCAAGTTACATGCATGCTGCGCACGTCACTTTCACGCCACTTATGGGTCGTGCAAGTCACTTTCATGCCCTATTCTTGTTTTCACCCAAGGTGCCCAGTGGCCAATAAATAGCCTTTGTGTGCCCCCCATTTCAAGGATGAATTTTCTAGGAACTTATATTCATTCTCGGGTCACCCAAGTCCTTGTATGACGTCTTCCAAACACTTCTAAGGTAATTATTTACCTATAATGGAAGCTCTAAAGAGAAAAAATAAGGCCAAAGTGTGGGAACTCATCAATACTTTCACACCTAAGTGTCCACCCCTTAAGGGAAATAAAGACACTTGTGTGCCGCCTTACCCTCTCAAGGAAACTTGTGCGCCACACTTCTGGAAGCCTCTAGGGATGATACTAAGGGCTTGAGTTCAAAGTCTCCCAAGTATTACCCTATGTATTCTTTGTCGCCAAAGGTGTCTCATGTCACGCAAGTCTACTTGCACGACCAGGACATTCATGCCAGTAAAATACTTGCGTGCCTCCTCACTAATCACAACCATTCCTCAAATCCACCTCTCCTCTTCAGGATATTTTCCCTAAAACACCTTTTCAAATCCATTTATCGCATGGTTTATTTTTTGGCTTCCTTATCTGAATGGAATTATGTTATAACCTCTCCCAAAACCTCATGACTTACAAGTTTTATGTCACCACCATTAGGGGTTTTTTATATAACCTCATCCTTTGAGACAAGAAGATATTTTGATTGGGCCTCCTTCTCAGGAGTAATCCCCAGTCATAATTTCCTTTAACATTGGGCCTCCTTATCAGGAGTAAGCCCTGAGTTGCAACTCCCCTTAACCTAGGCCTCCTTATTAAGAGTAATCCCCAGTCATAGTTTCCTTTAACATTGGGAATCCTCCTCATGAGTAAGCCATAATTTTAATTTCTTTTGATTTGGGATTCCTTCTCATGAATAAAACCCAATCATAAGTCCCTCTTAATTTGGGATTCCTTTTCAGGAGTAAGTCCCGGGTTAAAACTCCAAATCTCTATAAATTACAAATACCTTTATGGACCCTGCTCCTGCGCTTCATTCCAGAAGTAAGTTCTGTCGTCATCTACTTGGGTTTTCATTCATACGTAATCCCCACATCCTTTCTCATAATTGCATCTTTCATGGCACCATCATCAATTTTACTGATACATCTTGTTTCTCCCACCGAGCATGACTCACATTAGCTTAGAGTGTGAAAGTAATTGCGACATCTCTTTTTGGGTCATTAACCATGCATAAAACTCATATTTCGTTTCCCGAACTATGGAGACATTGATCTCTTCCTTAAAAGTAGAGTATGTAGAAATCCTTTATAAGGTTCAAGCCTATATTTCATTAATTTTTTTTTGTACCATATGACGTTAAACTATATCTGCCTTATCTAATTATGTGGGTTCTAATTTCTTTTTAACAAGGATACGTAGGGATCCCATCTGTGGGTATGATCCCAACTTTGTCTTTCTGAAGGAAAATAAACTTCAAGTACCCCACTGAGTGGCTTTAAAACCATTATGGTCATCATAATGACCAAGAGATTTCAATATAATTATTAAAGGCTACCATTGACTATGAATCTCAAATACATACAGATTATTCTCCATTGATGAAGAACCTCAAATACATATGAAAGATTCTCTAAATCTGATACATATTAATCGTTGATTGCTAAATCGAAAAGAAAACTCATTTTAAAACATGGTGAATTAATAAGTATTCCTGAACATAACTTAAATCTATAAGAGATTCCTGGAGTAGGTAATAATTCCCCCCAAAAAGGTGTGATGATCCTGACCTCCCATCCTCTCAACCAATGAAAATTATTAAGCCTCATCGGTCCATGAATAATGAGAACCTACCTTTGGACTGTAAGTCTAAATGGATATCGAATCATTAGATGGTTCTAGTTCTATGAATAAACCCATTTGAAACTGATTGTAATGATTGAACCTTAGTCAAAATAGGTTATCCCCATTTTTAGAATAAACAAAAAATGGTGAACCTGACTTGAATCTTTAACCAAGTTAAATGATGTTTTACTTATTTGTTAGGCCCCTATTTAATTCAATATGAGGGCCAACAAAGAAACAAATAACATATGTGATAATCTAAAAGTTGTAGTCTTGCCAAACTTATCTTGATTATGTATGATATATCAAACAGGAACTCCTTTCCGAGATCTTTCTGCAACATATAATGGATTCTTTAAAGTTCGCACCTATGAATGCCTCAGCAGCTACTCTTGCTGGATCCTCATCCGCTCTGAGGATAAAATCACCTACTCTGTGTATTCAACGCTAGGTCTCAAATGCGTTGGTGAGGGAATATCATCAACACGATACCATCCTGAATCTGGAGGCAGCTCGACAGGCCCTCCAAGTTAAAAACTCACCCTGGTTGTCCGGACAGCGATGACCAGTGGTCAAGAAGCAGGCAGTGCTAACCACCGTCTCCAACCGTTTCAGGTCGTTATCCCTAGAACGCAACAACTAGTTACTCCCATATTATAGGGAGGTGAATGAAGAGGTCACTTAAGGCCTCAGTTCAAGAAGACAGGAGTCCTTCCTGAGGACTCCCACAAACAATCGCTGCCAGACTCCAACGGTAGTGCACCCTCAACATGATGAGAGTATCACCTCTAGGTGTTCGTCTTAGGTTCCTCAGACCCGAGAATGCAAGACAAATCATTAGAATAATAATTTGGTCAACAGGGAGAAGGTTCTTACCTCTTCCCTCTCCGAAGAATTCCATTAACCTAACTTGATGGAAAGAAAAGAACGAGCATATAAACCCATTCATCCTGATTTTACTGCCCAGCAGACTCTTCTGGCAGTAACACATCAATCCCGCCAGGAAATTTTGACAGAGTACTATAGGCAGGCGCATACACCTGTTTATAATTCATCAGCCAGTCATCAAGTTCATCTGACTGCATCCAAAGAAGCTCACCAATCAAATGTGGTGACCACCTGTAAACAGGAACATACACCTGCTTACACTCATCAATTTTTCCAGCGGTATCGTCTGCTAGTATTGAAGAATGTTCAACAATAATATTCGGTGGAGAAAAATCAGCAGGCACATACACCTACGATTCATCAAGATAACCAACAGCCTCATTTGGTAGCACTCGGAGATATCGATTGGAAACCCCCAATGACAAACAGGAGGCAAACACAACTTTCTTCCCCCAAACATGAGTACTGTCAGAATTCACTGACAGTAAAAGGAGGATAGGAGTAGGAACAGACACCTACTCCAAACACAAAATGGACATATATTCTCGTTCTGGAAGTTGATGTCACCAAGCACATTCTGAAAATGGTGAAAGATAAAAAGAAAATCTCTTTCCATATTCTGGATACCTATCAGAATATTATAAAAACATCAGTGAAATCACAGGGAAAGAAACAAAAATCTATACCTATCAGTGGAGTGACTCATCAATATGACACTCCAGAGCAAATACACACCTTTGATCCAGTCCAAGAGGTTTTTGGGGCATACTCCCCCACGTCATACAGACAATCAAGTCGGGCACATACACCCGATTTAAATGGAGATAATCAGCCTAACCTGGCCATTTCTCCTATACAAGCACATACACCTACCCATAATAACCACATTCATCAACAAGTGGTTTCCAACGTGAGTAAGAAGGCATCCAAGAAAAGGACCAATCCAGCACAGTTGAAAAATCAAGAGCCAATCTGTAATAAGTTCTTTCTCAATGTTGTAGTTCTTGAAGCCCTCAGACAATTGTCTATTGCAACTCAATATTCTACTCTCTCATTTCTAGATTATAGAAGTTACAATAATAATTCTGAAGGACTTCATCATAAACTTCCTCATGAAGGATTTATTCATGACAATTTGTACAATCTTGAAGTATCATCTTCAGATGAGAGCCACGATAACCCTCTGCATGGCCAGAAGACCATGGTGCAAGAGGTTTCATCTTCTGTTGTAACCCACTATGGTGGTCCTCCCCATGATGATGAATTTATCTACAAAATTCCTCTTTGTAGTAGTTATTCACATTGCCCAGAAAATTCTTCAATGGACAATGCAGTAACGATAAATCCCTCTTATCTTGAGGAAATTGAAAATGCGAAGCCAGTCATGTAGGATTCCTTACCACTAGTAGGTGAAATACTTTTTCAATCAGAAAATAGCTTAGGGTGTAGGTCATTCCCCAAACCACCCATGGGCCATTCTTCTTCTAATTTGACAAATTAATTATATACCAATCTTGTTGAATTTGATGAAGCAACAAAGAAGTTCCAGATTTGGTCCATTGGGATAGAAGAATATTCATCAAATGACAAAGAGGAAGTGCTGAATATGAGAAAACAACTAGAGAAAGGTGAAATACCAGTCATTTTTTGGCCTTTGGCTGACTATCAGTATGATATTCCAGAAACATTGACAGAAGATTGTATTCATGACATTTGTCTCAACATATAGAAAACTCTTTGTCACTTAAAAGATAAAATATTATCTTATGATGAATATCTAAATCATTTCACGATAATAGAATGGTTGCAACACCAAATTGAATTGGCGTCTCTCTCAGTTTCCCAACATCCAAAGGATGAAAAGAAGTAGAGAACCCTTCAGCATGCATGCCTTGGTGCATTAAAAAGGTTGTTCCAGTTAATTACCAATGCCCCATCTGGTATTCATATCAGGGGATGGGGTGTTCATGGAGAATTTCATTTCACTATGCTCTCCAGCCAACAAATCCCGCCAAAAGTGGTCTCATGAAATGTTATTGCCCATGGATGGCCACATCTGACTGGTTTTGTGTGTAATCAAAGGCTTTCCCAATAACAGTCCTCAACTTGTTCTTCCCAAAGTCAGGAATATAAAGAAAAAGTTTTTGAATTACTCTTGCATCAAGAAAATGAGAATATTGAACAGGCTTCTCATTTAGATCATGCACATCATCAGGTGATAGTGGTGTCAAAAATAATCCAATTGTCATCTAAGCCATGTGATTTGAGTGGATGTCGGATGATGCATCCGGCCAATTTCCAGACTAAAATCCTCAAAATCAGAAGAGCTATTAAAAAGTTTTCAGATGTAACAGCTCAAAAGACACCTCAGCTTGCCAGGATGGGGACTCGTTTAATCCAACCCTCGGGATCAACAGACAGGATTCAAGGAGTTGAGCAGGAAAAACAGGAATAGCCCCATCCCACCGGACTGGGGACTTTTTCAAATTCTCAATCTCTTCCTTAGCGAAATTTAGTCTTCTCTCGATTAGGGAGGAAGCCACAAAAGGAACACAAATCCAATTTATCAGGAAATTCCCTTCAAATTAAGGTTCATCAAGATGTTCTGGATGGATCAACCAAAAAAAATTCAATTTCTCATAAAGGACATGGAATAATACAGTATCACAAAATCACTGACAGAAAGCCTTCAATGCGTTATGCATCGATAAATTTCATCAATGTCGTTGTCACTGATCCCCCAAAACATGAGGTTCACTAAGAGGAATTAGATGAATAAGTTCATGTTCAAGAGGTTGTACACACCAAAACAAATGAAGAAGGTGTGCGTACCCAAAATCAAAGGCTTACCTAGAATCTAGGTATTCCATTAAATAACCAACTTCACCCTCTTCGAAAGGCATTCAACAATGGGAAAGGAAAAAAGTCAGGTTACATTCCGCCCTACCTCTGGAGAAGGCCAATCACTCTCATTAGAGGAATGTTTCGTACATCAAGAAGAATAAATGAAGGAGTTGAGGAGATTTAATGCAGAACTACTTCAAGGTAGTCTTACTCCTAAACATGATGGGGTTAATCAGTCAATAGAATTTGTTACAGCTACTAGGATAGATCAAGAATATCCCCCTTTACAAGTACACCCTCGAAGGTCCAGTCATATGGGTCATATGTGATAGAAATCGGCAATACTACCATCATTGATAGTATTGGTTACCCCACCCGTCCAAACTCCAGTTATTTCCCCTGCACATAATCCAACTCAACTAGATGTTTCTCAAACATTAATGACTACCATTAGTGATTACCTGCTCAGTTGGAAGCAATGGAAGAATGACATTCACCAGTTCAACCTGAGAAGAGATCTTACCCTGAATGGGAGTATGAAATTCCTCCCCCATAAAATTTTTTGAGAACCATATTCCCAATTTTTAATGGTTTGGGAGATCCATAACAACACTTAACACATTTTTTTCCCATTGTGATCCTATGATGGGAAATCCTCAACAATAAGAAGAAGTTAATCTTTGGTGTTTTGGGAAGTCATTTTAGGTACCTTCTTTTTTCTAGTATACAAGATTGCCATTTCTGTCAATTACTGGGTGGGAGTATATCTACCAAAAATTCCTTCTTCAATGTAGCTCAACATTTCCCAAGATGACAGTTTTTGATCATATCAATTCTAAGAAAACAAAAGTAAAAGAGTTTCAGATTTCATTACTTGTGGGAACGGATTAACATATTCCTTAAGTTTAGGACTCCCTCAAGAAGAATTGTTTCCAATTTGTGTCGTAAATTTGTGTGATGAATTACGCATACCGTTGATCCCTGTGAAATACATAGGAGGGTTTCGAGACCTTAATTTCAATTACTCATCATAAAGAGGACTCTCTTACAAAGACTAAGGATAAAACTCATGTAATTCCATCAGTTCTAGGAAGGAGAATAGGGAAATCAGAGACTTCTATAGTTACACTTAAACAAGTACCTATACCTGCTTCAACTTCAAAACCTTCATCATATCGAAGGGCTCCACTAACTGAGCACCAACAACAATAACTGCCTCTTAAAGATGATCAAAGAGATCAAAGGTGGAAATATTTGGGGGATTTATAGAAAAAAATTATTCTTTCTAGAATGAACAAGTTCATGGTTACTTAATCTAGGCTATGGAAAACAATCTAGTTCAGTTTCCAAGGCCCAAAAGGCCAAACAAGGAAAAATATGAAGTCCTCCCCAACTATTTCCTGTTTCATCAGATTTTGGGGAATCCCATTTTGGATTTTTTTTTTGTCTTCATAGACCTCATACAAAAGATGGTGGACTCTAGACAAGTAAAATTGAAAAATTCTTTAGCTCAGGTATCATGTGTTACTGCTACTGATCCAGATGATGAAAGAGAGTGGCATAAAGTAAAAAGTAAAAATGCATAGAAATATGATGATTGGATGGTCCAGAAAATGATCAACCGAACTCATGACATTTTATGAACACAATTGAATCAACCAAATGTGACTTCTGCTATTAATTCCATAGCAAAACCCCCTTTATCAGAAGGAAAATCCCCAAAGAAGTGGTGTAATTTGAAGAAAGAAGAGAAGTCAGAAGAATAAAAGCTCATTTCAAAGCCTAATTTATCTTTGAATATCGTAGATTTTATGCATCTACTTCAAAAGCACAGGCACTGTGCCACCAAACGGCACAGCATAAACTGGTTAATCAGGTAAAATCTTCATCATATGAAGAATTTTTCTTTGGTTCTATTAACATGATTCATTTAACAGATCCTTATGCCAACGACATTTTCTATTATGATGAGCCTACATTCCCCGTATCTAATAGATGAATTAGAGGAAGAGATAGAGGTCTAGGATATAGGGGGAAATGTGGATATTATAAAAGCCACTATTTCAATCCTACCCCTGCTAGAACTGTATATACGGCAGAACCCATGGTAAAGACCTTTAGCGGGCTCAACAGGAATAAGAAATTTCTTCCACACATGGTTGATTCAGTTTTGACACAGTTATTTTTGAAGTTCAATTAGGGTCACACCTTCTTCCTCTCAGCAAATAGATAGACCTAGTCGATCTAATCTACCAAATCCAGAAGTATTTCCAATTCCTGCCCCGATACATGATGCATCTAATGCCAAAGCATCAACTAACAAGGAACCTAGAAAATCACATTTATATGCTGGAAAATGCAGACCTTTGGACCAAAAGTATGATGTCATCAAACATTTGGCCCATGTGCCAGCCATGTTATGAATTATGGATGCCTTGAATCTGTCAAAAGATCTTCAAGAGGCGCTTATTGAGGCTTTGTCATGTCCTCAAGAATTCGAAACTTAAATTGATGCAGCTGAGGTCTACCATATAGAGATTGATCCTACAGAATTCCATGCACTGAGATATTTTACAGATGAAGATGAAGATGATGTTGTACCTGGACATATCATACTTTTGTATCTGACTGGAAAAGTCAATGATATAGAAATCAGACGAGATTTCATTGATAATGGCTCAGCGGTCAGTCTCATTCCTATTCATACACTTCGTCGATTGGGCCTCACTGAATCTAATTTATCTCATTCTACTTTTATGTTGCAAGGATATGATAAAAATGAACAAGAACCTATGGGGAAAATTACACTCAGAATTTAGTTTGGATACCTTGTGTCTGATTCAGATTTCATGGTTGTTCATCAGGATACAGCCTTCAACATTTTTCATGGATGACCTTGGCTACATCAACATGTGGTCGTACCTTCGTAATACAATCAATGCCTCAAATATTGGTTCAATGGTCAAATTGGGACTTGTATGGTGAAAAATACCCATTCAAAACATGTGAATCTCAATACATTGAGGAAAAATTTTATCACATGGAGGGAAAGAAGAAATCCATGACAAAGAAGGATACCAAAATTAATGCTCTAAATGGTTTGGAAAAGATTCTATTAAATCCATTCATACATGTTAGTATAGATTATGTGTTGTCTATCAGTAAAATTGATAGGATAGACCTAAATCCAAACATTCTTATGGAAACTTACATAATTTCAATTACGGAAATCAAGCCAGACAACATGGGAGAAATTTTTGATTCACCAAGCAATGATGAAATCTTAGATAAAGATGTCTTCATTTAATCTGCTTAAATTCAACAATTCTATACTTCATCAAACAGGCTAGAAGAAGGTATAGAAATGTCAGAGGAAAACAATGATGTTGATTCCCAATCCATCATCTCCTCTTTATCATCCCAGGAAGACCCTTCATCATCAATAGGGTCAGCAATGACATCCTTTTTCTTCAAGATGTTCAAATTTTAACTTCTCCTCTGACCATGGAAATTCTTCTTCATTGTCTACTATGCATGTAGAAACAGAAGAAGTAACACATATTGAAGAAGAGGAGGAAGATCTTAGGGATTCTCCTCCAACATTTGAAGAGGGTATCTCCACCACAGTTGATAAAATCATAGAAATAAAGCTGGGGACAAAAAAAGATCCACACCCCACTTTAATTGGTGCGGCCATGAATTTTGAAGAGCAAGATATGTATACATCATTTATAAAGAAAAATCGAGATGCGTTTTCTTGGAAATATATAGAAATTCCAGGTCATGATCCTAATGTTTCCACTCATCATTTGGGTTTTCTAGAAGAACATCGAGGATTCAAGAATGCAGTAAGAAGAACACACCCATCTTATGCCTCCAAAATTGAAGCTGAAGTTGATAATCTTATCAAGGATAACTTCATCAGAGATGTTCAATATCCCAAATGGCTGGATAATATTGTCCTTATGGAAAATAATAATTGAAAAATTAAATTTCCCATTGACTTCATAGATCTTAATTGGCATTGTCCAAAGGATGATTTTCCAGTTCAGATCACAGAACTCTTAATTGATGCAATAGCTAGCTACGAAGCTCTTTCTTTCATGTATGGTTACTCTGGGTACAATCAAATATGAATGGACCTAACAGATGAAGAGTCTACAGCCTTCATATCTCCTCAAGGTGTGTTTTTATATCGGGTAATGACCTTTATCCAGAAGAATACAGGTGCAGCATATCAACCTACCATGCACCATGTCATCAAACCCATTTTAGGGAAATTTGTATAATTTTATTCGGATGATTTGGTGGTTAAATCTAGACATCGTTCTAATCACTTGGTTGATCTGGAAATCATATTCATCAAACGTCGACAACACAATTTGATGATAAACCCCTTAAAATGTGCATTTGGGGTAACCTTAGGAATATTTTTCGGCTTTTTTGTACGCCATCATGGTGTTTAAGTTGATCCTGAAAAAGAAAAAATCAATCCTTGGTATGTCACCTCCTAGAAATTTTAAGGAGTTAAGAAGACTTAAAGGACACTTGGCCTATATTTGATGTTTCATTGCCAATTTGGTAGGAAAGTGTTTACCCTTCACAAGATTAATAAAGAAGGAATTCACCTACTAGTGGACTGAAGAATTTCAAGAATCATTTGACATCCTCAAGAAATATCTCTTGAGTCCACCATTATTAATGCCACCTATTGACAAAATACCACTTATTCTCCATGTGACAGCTTTAGAGTGATCATTGGGTGCCTTTCTTTCCCAAAAAAATGATTCTAGGAATGAAAACAACATTCACTATCTATATTGGACTATGCTTGAGGTAGAAACTCGATATTAAAGAATTTAGAAGAGTTTCGTAGCATTAATCTTTGCAGTTCAGAAATAGAGACACTACCAGAAAAATCTTGAGGTCCCATTGGTATCTTGCAATAACCCACTCAAATTTATCCTTAGTTATCAAATTCTTACAGGACATATGGCAAGGTGGGCAGTTATTTTACAGTAGTTTGATATCTAGTATGTGTCTCAAAAGGAAATAAAGGACCAATCTCTGGAAAATTTCCTTGCTGAACACCCATGTGTAGAAGATACTTCTTTAAATATTGAACTTCCTGATGAGGAATTATTCTCTATTCAAGATAATCCTCAAACATGAGAAATGTACTTTGATGGTGCCTCCAGAAGTCCAATAGGGAAGAAAATGGAAGATCCTAAATTCATCAAAGTTGGGTTAGGAATCATTCTTATCTCTCCAGAAAAGGTAGTGATACCCTATTTCTTCTTATTTTTGGGAGGTGGTACAAACAATGAAGCAGAATATCAAGCTCCCATCACAGGCAGAGAATTAGTGCTTCAGGCACAGATTAATCACTTGAAGGTAAAAAGTGATTCAAATTTGGTAAGCAAAAAAATAAATGGGGATTATGCCATCAGAAAGGAAGAGTTAATCCCTTTGTGTTATTATGTTAGATAGTTAATGGTGGAATTTCCTTTGGAACTGACATTTTCTTATGTCCCGCAATAACAAAATTCCCAAGCTGATGCATTGGCTAATATAGCCACAGCCTTGACAGATCCAAACTAGGATGATACAATCATCAGTATTGCCCATTGTCATGTAGTTTCACCTTTTGTTCAAATCAGAATAGATGAAATCAATGAAATCAGTCCCATTTTTGAACCATATGGTCATACTATAGGATGGATGACACCTATCAAGGAATACCTTCAAAATAGAACACTCACACCTGATAGATCTAGGAAAGAACAAGTCTGGTGATGTGTGGTCTATTTTACCCTTTATGATAGCCCAAATCACCAAAAAAATCTCTACAAGCACGGTTTTGATGGAATTATCTTCATATGTATTGATGGTGAAGACACAATGGTTGTCATGAGTGAAGTTCATGTAGGAGTTTGTGGTGCCCTCCAGTTTGGACGTTGAATTTTTTGTCAAATTCAAAGGCTTGGATACTTCTGGCCATCAATGATGCAAGATTGTATTGATTTCACTAAGAAGTTTCATTCTAGCCATGTATGTTCCAACATCATTCATCTACCCCCATAGTTTCTTCATATAGCTAAATAATCAAGGTCGTTTGCAATATGGGGAATGAATATAGTAGGACCTTATCCTTTGGCTACATCCAAGCAGTTTAAGTATATTCTTACTGCTACTGACTTTTTTTCCAAATAGGAAGAGGCAATACCTCCCAAAGAAATTAGATCTAAAAATACTTTTTAGCTTTGTCAAGTCTAACATCATTACCATATTTGGTGTCCCTCATACCATATTAATGGACAATGGCACCAACTTCTGTTCATCCGCGGTGAGAAAGTTGTATCAATAATACAACATCAAATCTAACCATTCATTACAGTATCATGCAGTAGCCAATGGACAAATAGAGGCCTTCAATAAGACTCTTTCAAACATACTGCAAAAGATGGGGGATAAAGATAAGAAATCATGTCCTGATAAACTTTGTCATGCATTATGGGCTTATCGGACCACCACTCACACTGCTACACGGTCAACTCTATATTCATTGTTATATGGAATAGTAGCAGTATTGCCCATTGAGGTTCAATTACCTTCACTCAGAGTAGACATTTGTTATCAGGAATCCACAGATGAGAAATCTCAATAGCTATTTGATGAATTAGAATGATTAGATGAAAAAAGATTTTGCACCCTGCACCACTTGGAATTCTATCAGAATCAACTATCACGGGCTTTCAATAAAAAAGTTTGTCTTCATTCATTCATTCAAGGAGAGTTTGTATTGGTCCTCAGAACTCCAATTATACTAGGAAAGAAACATCCAAATCTTGAGCCAAAGTGGGAATGACCATACACAATACATAGGGTCTACTTCAATGGAGCTTATTCTTTAATCTCAATGGATGGAGAACTCATTACAACTCCAACCAGTGAAAGATTCTTGAAGAAATATTTTGTGTAACAAAAATACACCTTTTTTTCTTGTTGTAGGACATTTAACTGCATATACCCTCTATAGACCAACCTGATGTTAAAATGTGTCCCCTCTATGATCCAACACGACGCTAAACTTTGTCCCCTCTATCGTTCAACATGACGTTAAACTGTGCATTGTTCTGTATGACATTTAAAATGTACATGTTCTTCCTGCATGACGTTAAACTATAAAAAGTCCCTTATAATTTTTACACGACGTTAAACTATACATGTTCGTCCTGCATGACGTTAACCTATACATGTTTGTCCTGCATGATGTTAATCTATGAAAAAGTACCTTATACATCCTACATGATATTAAATTATGCATGTTTGTCCTGCATGATGTTAAACTGTGAAAAATTCCCTTAACATGTCTTACATGACGTTAAACTGTGCACATGTCATTCAAGACGTTAAACTGCACAACACTGCATCCTAACTACATGACAATAAACTGTACAACACCCTTTCTCCCACATGATGCTAAATTGTGCATCGTTAGGGTTGTTGCTACCCCTTGTTTCTCACACCAAGAACGACTCACGTGAGCTTAGAGTAAGCTTCAACCATGACACCCTCTCTGGGATGCTAACCACACAAGTCCCAACACCATCTTCGGGTCGTTATCCTCAAGTACAACTCTATCACCATTTCATTCTTAATCTAACTACGCGGACTTTGATCCTTTCCTTCTAGGCTGGGTACGTAGGCAACTTCCCATGGTTCAAGCCTAAAACCAATATATTTTCAATGGTTCACCATCGTCCAACATGACGTTAAACTATGTATGTCTCTCTTGTCCCTACTACATGACACTAAACTATGCAGCACCATTGTCCTTACTATATGACGTTAGACTATACAGTTCCCCATTATCCTCATCGCAAGACATTAAACTACATAGCAATACATCTTAGCAACATGATGCTAAACTGTGCAGCATCGGTCCATGCATATGACCTTAAAATATTTGTACTTTTGTCCTATATGACAATAAACTACAATAGTCTCTGACACCCTCACCTGAGAGGGAATTATTATTGACATTGATCTCCAATCATGTCATATTCCAAGGACTAAGTGCATACATGGCAATGCTCGAACCTTTAATATTGTGTCCAACCATCATTCAACTAAAGTCCCCATTCATCCTTAACATGTACGAACCAAATCTATACAGAGGGTATTTCAAAAACTATGTATTTCTTGATTCCCATCCCTATGGGATACATAGGAAAGTTTGAGCATCCCTCGAATCTAACCCCAATTATTTGGGCCTAATCTCAATCTCCACTTTCAGTCCCTTGGCTGAAAAGTCCCCCTAAGAGCATATGAATGTGGTATGAAAACTCTGGTCTTTATTCACATCAGGTTTATAACAAACACACAATGTGTCCACTTCATTATGGTCCGAGATCTATGACCCTAAATTAATATCTCCAATGCTGTCATCTCACATGACATTAAACTATATTTCAAGAACAATGTATGGATTGATTATCATCCTAATGAGATATGTAGTGAAGTCTAGCATCTCAATTCAGGACCCAGTCACAACATTATTATGGTCATCATTGGTCTATGTATCTCCTTCGTGCATAGGAAAATACCATTTTCATGTGTCATACTCCTAACCTTTAATACTTCCAGATCTCCATAACCATTTCTTGACTTTTGGTCACAAAATGTCTGATACCCGGGAATTCTTTTGCCTGACCATGTAGCATGTGCCCTTAGGTGGCCTTGCGTAAATAGTCTACATAACAGACTTGTCATCCAAAAGATGCAATTATTTGACGATTCAAACAATACCCTTAGGTGGCCCTACATAATTCAACCCCCCCCCCCCCCCCCCACAATGGGTTTTTCAAATAGTGGTAACTTCATTCTTGGGGGGAAAGCCTATTTTGTCTTTATTGGTCTTAACGATGATATATAGGGATCCGCAAAAAAACATCCATCCTTAACATATTTGCCCCATACACTTTTTCATATTTTGAATGTATTCAAGTCTATGGTTTATATTTCCCTTCCATACATCTGGGCCAAACCTTCGCAGGAGTAACATTCATCCAATTCTCTGACAATATTGATTGGGAATATCCTCTCCATATTCAAGTGCCTCTCTCTATATAGAAAACTCTATGCTTTGGAAAATTTGAATCTCCATAAACTTTCATTGGCTTTTAGCAATATAAAAGTAATTTTTCTGAGAGTTCTTTTTCCTGACTATGCAGCGCGTTCCCTTAGGTGGATTGCATAATTAGTCTACATAAAGGACCTGTCATCCAAAAGATGTTATTATTTGACTATGAATCCAATGCCCTTAAGTGACCCTGCATAATTCAAGCCCCTAACGTGTTTGTACAATAGTGGCAACTTCACTCTTAGGAAATACTTCCTCTAATGCCTTCTCTCCCTTTTTCATATCATCACTCAAGTTAAAAATCTCTTAAGTCATAGTTTATATGTTTTCCCCCATACTTGAAGTGCTAATATGTTTTCAAACAAATTATCAAAGAATTGAATCAATTTTAATCCATTCAGTCAAATCTATTCAACCTTAATAATTTTCCTTTTTATGTCCGATGTGCTTGACATTAAACTGCCAATAAGAGACAGGGTATGTAACGTCCTAGTTTCGGAAGCCACCTAGGGGTTCCCCGTACCTGGTTTGCCACATAACCTCAAGCACATTTCCCCAAACTCCAGAGGATACCGACTAGAAGCAAGGGCCTTGGTGAGTCATTGGGAAAACTATGCCCTCATTTGGTAAAGTATACAAGGAAAAGGAAATAACATTCAATAACAGAAGTATTAAATAGCAAACAATATCAAAAACCAAATTGCGGAAGCAATGAATATATAGTTATGATGATAATGATGAAGTAGGTACTAGTATCTAAGGAATGTAGAAAACACAACAACATGCTGAACTAAAACTGAGAAACAAGTACAAAAACTAAATAGTAACTCCATTAGCATCGCAAGCCTAATCTCAGTCTTATGCTCTCTAGCTCCAACCAACAATCATGTACCTAAAGTATAAGGGTCACAATCCATATCCACACCTGCAACCATATAACCTATTTGGGCCGAAAAGAAAAACCCAAACAGGGTGTGAGACTAATCCCATTAGGCAACCACCACAAGATTTATTCCCTACTGTCAGTGAGTAATAAAGCGGAAGTAATGAAATTAAATTTAGTAATGAACAAGGATTACACAAGTAAACAATCCTCAAAATTACCATTTACATTAATTTAACAATTAATTCATTCATTTAATTATGAAACAAAGGAATCTAGGAACGCTCTCTATTCCAAGGTAAATAGGTAACACAACAGGTATCAAAAGACTACCTAAACAAACAAGGAGGACAAAGATCCAAGATTGTGCTTTAGCTTGGTAGACTCATCTAAATCAACCAAACAATCCACATTCACACTAACTCTCTGGGTGGCTCAAACTAGCAGAACACTATAGTCATGTAAACATACAAAGGCACAGACACTCTGGGAAGCACTCATGTTTATTCCCATGTAGTCTTGAAACGATAGCTACAGACTCTCTAAGGAAGATCTTAAATCTAATTCCTCCTATGGTCTCGATACATTCGTAAATTAAGGACACTCCTAGGAAGCACAAAGTATAATTCTTGTAGGTCCTTCATATGAAACTAATTCCAAAAGACCCCCTAGGGAAGCACCTAATCGTCTATTCCCTCTTTGGTCTCCCACACCAAGTTCTCATAGCCCTAAGTAGTCCAGTCCTGGGTAGTCATCTATCAGAAGCCCTAATTATGTTTAGAAACTACTTGGATAAAATTTACAATTCATCAAAATCATTAAAATAGTAGGAAACCCGTGCAATCAGTTATAATAAACAAACTTGCAATTTCAATAGGGTTTTCCTTGCAGGCAAACTGTGCCAAACAGTCATAAATAGCCAAACAGGGATAACACCCATGGGGTGATCCTAAAACATGAAAATACACATATATTATTATCAATTAACATTAAGCTGATAATAAATATAAGGAAATTATAAAATAGGACTAAAATCCCTAACCCAGGATGCCCGAAACATGGGATTCTGGAACGGTGGCACAAAATCTCAAAGGTATTAAATGTAAGGCGACAAACCACCTACCTCAATCCTAGGAGATCGATATACTCAAACCGCGAGGCTTCAAACTCCTTAGAATGTCATAGATCTATGAAAACACACAACATGTTCAACCCACGATAACTAGGAAAAGAAGAGGAATTGGAAAAAAAAGCTCTAGGAGAAGGAAGAGCTTACAACTATGATTCCAATGCCATCGACGACTATCAATTCAGAGAATTAATGGAGGCTCGGTGGCTCAGAGGATATTTTCGGCCATACGAGATGCCCTCGGTTGAATAATCTAGAGAAGAAGACTGTTCTAGGGTAAAGATGTGACCCTGGTCCATTTAATGAAAAAAAGAAGTACACGGTCTGTACTTTTGGAGTACACGGCGTGTGGTAGGCTTTTCCATACTCTTATTTAAGAGGCCTCCATGTCACCCCTACATGTTCATTTCTGTGTCCATGGCACGGCCTCGAGCGGCAATGAAGTACATGGCGTGTACTCGGATAGTACACGGCGTGTACTTCAAAAATTTCCCGAAACTCCTCTTTTCACAAAAACTCTAGAAAAAGGAAAAACATACATGAAAATAAGGTACGGGTTCATATAGGGTACTCATTAAATTGGGAACTTGTAAAAGGAACTCTGAAAAAAAGTCGAGTCCCATCTCGCTAAACGTACATTCTGTATGATTTAGGCAATATTGAGCAACAAAAGATGAAAAGTTTGTCGGGTTTTTTGTATAATCCTAACAAAAATCAAACTATTCTTACTAGGCCCATTGTTGTAGGTAAAAAAATTAATTAAAGTGGTTAGAAAGAGAATTTAGGTAAAAATGATTGCAGATGAAGTGTCTTTTTCATTGATGCACAAGATTAGAAGAAAATCCATATATTGGAGTATCTTCTCTTTTTCAGGAATTACAAGAGGATTTCAACAAAACTTTTTCATTTGATTTACGACATCTTAAGCTTCGTCATTAGCCACTTGAAGTTCATTCACTCTATCAGTTTCACTCTTTTCATGTTGATGGAGTGCTTTATTAGCATTTGTGATGGATTTCATACCATCTGTTTGGACTCCTTCCAATGAATTGTTACATTGGTCAAGTTCCCCAGTAACGGAATCTAGTTGTGGTTGAAGTATCATCTGCTGGACAACTTTCCCCTTGATATTATGCTTCAAATCCTTTAACATTGTATCATGATCATCCTTAGCTCGGGACACCACAGCCTCGAATTCACCGATATTGTTCAGTAGCCTCGCTCTGATCATATCATGATGACACTTTTTCTTCTACTCCCTCCTTAAGATGACTTGTTTTACCGCGGTATGGATCTCTTGATATCCAAAACTGCCAAGTCACAGCATGACGAACAAGGATTAAAGTCATGGGATCTTCAAAAATATCTCTTCAAGAGGCACTTCAGATATGATCTTCCATATATTCATCCATGACATGTGACATGAGAATTGGAGCACCTTTTTCACCTCTGGGTCTGATTCAGCATTGCTATTACATGGGGAATATTGTCTGGGATTAACACACTTAAAGAAGTGTCATGTTCTGCTACATCCCCCTTGACCCTTGGTAATTCACTTTCTATACTAGTTGTGGCTGAGGCTGAGGATTCACCTCTAGATCTATCCATTTATGTTGACGGCCCTGCATAGTCAATTGAAAGCTTTGGTTAGTTTCAAAGGATAACATAAGTTGATTTACTATCATGAAAATTAAGTACAGCCACAAATATTATCATCTTTTACCCAATGGTAGATCAGAAATATGAGAAGGCTTTTCCCCACCTTTCCTAGCTTTTACAGGATTTTCAGGATGGCTTTCAGGAAGCCCTGTCGGTTAAGCTCCACTTGAGCTAGCATCTCTGCAATGATAGGGTTGTCTCTACCTCCTTCAAGCATCGGCAGATCAGCAGCTTTCTCATATGGAACTACACATTTCAACCAATCATTTTTATATATGTAAAAAAAATGAATAGGATGAAGTATAACACTCACGTCCAAAATCTTCTAAATCACACGGTAAAATAACATGATCTAAAATTTCTTCAAAAGACATGCCAAGTTTCATCATTTCATCCAGTGATATCCCAGATTCTTGGTTAGTCTCAATAGTGGCAGCATTTTACATGTCTTCTTGGCGACCCACCTCATGTGACCTCTATCCCCGAATAGCTTCATCAGAGAAAATTACGAAGTCAGTTTCAGTGGTCTCAAAATGTTCTGGTGAAGGCTTTGAAACTAAAGCATCACTAAGATAGAATTCAGTTGATGTTTTTATTCAACATTCTATGAAATATTGTTAATTTACTAGAAGTTGGCTCTTCTCTCCTTGAAGCAGCAATAGGAGCAGTACTGGGAACAAATGTTGTCTCTTCTTCTCTCATCGTTTCTTCAGGAGCAGCCAGTTCAGCATGAATTTTTGACTGTTCACCTGCACCCTCCGTCATCCTCAGAGGAGGGCCAGTCCTCTCCCTCAAAGGGGAAATCTAAAAATCCCCTGCAATTCTAGGAAGTATGTGATACCTTTTCATGAGTTAGGATTCATGACTATTTGAAGGACTTATCACTACTGATGAAGCATCTAGCTTTGGACTTATTCCATCGATGCCTTTTCTTCTTTCACTTTTTGGGTGTGTTGACACACTCACCTCCAAATACAGGTAATGGAGAGTGATAATACATGTCTAACTCTTTTTCCATGACTTGTTGTCTTAGAGATACTTCGCCTAGCTTACGAATAGATTCAGGGACTCTAAGAGCAGTAACTGCAGGTCTATACTGCAGTCAAGGGACCTTTGTAGTT
Source organism: Viscum album (assembly GCA_963277665.1). NCBI lineage: Eukaryota > Viridiplantae > Streptophyta > Magnoliopsida > Santalales > Viscaceae > Viscum > Viscum album. Next base: position 2,012,119,126 of record OY728130.1, on the reverse strand, counting down.
CCTTCCTTAACAAGCTATAGGGTGAAGAATTTAATTTCCTTGAGTAACAAATCTTTGAATGAAATGAATTTTCAAATCAAATATGGAAAGAAATTTTCATCTTCATGAGCCACGTAATCATGCCACTCCTTATCTACTGAAGCACTAATCCCCTCAGTGGTGGCATGATCCATCATTTCCTTCACCTGGTTGGTGATAGGAATGGAATCATAAGTGGAATATATTATAATTTCCAGCTCTCTAATGCAAGCCCGCACTTCATTGGGGTTATCCTTGAAGCAGATATCAACATAAGCCCAGAGATCCTCCACTGCAGGGATATGTAGCCCTTCATATAATTAAATCCAGGTGGTTTCAACATCACAATATAAACTCCACCATGTTCGGACAGCCTCTGGTCATAAATATTCAGAATGTGCACCAGAAGGCCACAAGGAGGGTCCTGCAACCTGGGACTTCAACTTCTTCATAGCTCCTATAATCATTGATAAAGGATAAGAAAATGAAACTTATTGCTCTATAAAATAATGGCGAATAAATTTCCTTAATGATATAACTCACCATGAGTTGATGAGGTAGGTATTTTGACTATGGTAGAAGAATTATATTCGGCACGAGTCCACTTTAACGCACGTCATGCCTCATCATTGCCATCCATGGAATCCGATGAATTAGCCTCGGGTGAAGAACCCGGTGAATCAGCTCCGGGTGAGAAAGAGTCACCTTCCAAATGAAAGGTTTTTTTCATGACACTTCTCTTTTTACTCCCCACATGGGGGACATGAAGATTCAATACCCCTTCCAGTAATGATTCTACCCAGTTCTTGGCATACCATGTAGCCAATTGACTCACCGCTCTAGCAACTGGAAGATCAAACACTACGTCGGTCATCTCCATAGCTGCCAGCAACCATAGTTTTTGAGAAACCATTGGATGTTTCTCTAACCTTATGTCCACGGGAGGGGATACAACAATCTACTACAGACACTTGAATTGGTGTGAAAATCTATATGAAGCATAGGCCTCGCATATAATCTCTCCATCAATTCTGGTGGCCAATATACCATCTCTGCAAGCCAGCATATATGACCTCAATTCTAGGATTGTTGTTCCATCTTCAGCAAACCACCCAGTTGGCAGTTTTCCATAAGGAAAGAAATGAAATTCTTTTAACTTGCTCAACCTCACCTTTAGATTATAGTAATTGAGGGACAATGGAGAAATTCCAGAAAATTCGTACACTGATGGACTAAAAGAACTTCCATGAACCTGTACTCTGCTCTTTATAGCGTATGTCCAGATGTGAATGGTGATACATCAACAAAAAACTTGGAATGGACACACTATTCTCAAAGGAGACTTACCCATATAGACGTGGAGTAAGCTCCAGTGAATCATCGCCAAAACTAGGGTGGCCAACACATCCATTATTCTCTTAGCCAACTTGGTTGCAACAATGATGGTCCCTATCTAGACACCTCCCTTCGAATCCATAACTGGAAGAAGATAAACGCTGATCCATAAGGCTAAGAAGCCCACCAGGTGGCTCTTTTCCAGGATTATTTGATCCACTTCATACTCCCATTTTACAAACTATCCTGCTTATAGAGTTGGCCAGAATGTGCCAGGAGCACCCCTCTTCCTAACTCTGGGGAAGCTAGAAGGACGAGTACAAGTGGGACCCTTCTCCTTCTTCTTGATGATAAACATATCCATCCACTTCTCTAGATAAATATCCTTTCTATAATGATTTTTGGTGGAATATGTATTCTTAATCTTATAGAAAATTTTCAATAACTTTCATGCTAGATCCAGAGTCTTCTCAGAATCATTCCACATCACCTTCGGAGGGATGAAATCATCATACATTTCACCTAGATTTGGAGGCACTGAAATCATGTAGAAATCCCACAAACTGATGCCTACTTCTCCATGTGTTAGATGGAAAGAACTCATTTCCGGGCTCCAACAACTGATTAACTCTGACACAAAATTTTCATTCCTATAAACATATGTATTCCCAGCCCAGACATCTTCTTATATTGCAGATCCTTTCATATCATCGACACACTCTGCATAGGTTTATCACACCAAATATTCCCACATCCAAGTCGGCTTCACACCTCCTCTAAGATGGAAATACCAACTCCTTTTCCATCCCTTATATTGGTCCATCTATAAATTTCTGAAAATAGAGGGATAGCAATGCGGCTGCAGCTCAGGCTTGTGAGGATTCATATCTGGGGCACATGGGCTATAATGAATTATCAATGCCTTCTCCACTATTCTAGAATTGACAAACGATCCTGCAACTGAGACATTTTCCGAAGATAAATTTGTGTATGTCTGAAACCATGAATGAGGAATATAATTATTTACCTCTAGAATGTTGACTCCCTGTAGATGAACATGGCCATATAAAGGCATGTAGATTCATTGTGGGAAATTGGCATGATATTTCTTCAATTACTCATCCAAATATAAGAGAGTGCTATTACATATATCATAATAATCATGGTTGATGACGTTCATCATCTCATCTATTCTCTTACTGGCCAACTCATCAGCTGATCCAATTATTTTGGGAGCCATTGAATCTGCGTAAACATCAAATAATTAATATTTAAGTAAGTCTATTTTATGAAATATTTGTGAAGAAAACAAAATATATATAAGTCATTATGGTGTGCAAGTAATATCATTCAAGTTTTTTCGCGGAAGTATTGGCACACAAATCAAAATCCATACTGGAGAAGCACGACACAAAGAAGAGCGATCGACCAAGAAAAGCACACACTTGCACGAAAAGATCTCAAAACCATTGGAGGCAGGATGGTTTGCCCGAACTGATTCCCATATATATAGGTGATCCCACAACCATGTGTGCCGGAACCTGCATTCCATAATCTGGGCGCCTAAAACCTTCACACCGATGAACCCTGGTTTCTTGTTTTCCTCATAGTCAAATCCTCTTTCATTTTTCCGATCCAACTCTGAGGGGGGAATTTTTTTGACACTCCATTCTGTCAAAAAGTCCAACGAATGGAAAAGGGGAATACCTTAAGAGCAATGAGGGTCACCCTTTGATGAACATCAAAAAATGACAATGGCATGGACCAGGAACCCATTTGAAGGGAGTCGTGCAATTTACATGCACGTCCTGCAAGTCACTTGCACTACACTTATGGGTCGTGCATGTCACACGCATGCCCTATTCTTTTTTTCTCACAAGGTGCCCATTTCCCTATAAATAGCCCCTGTCGGCCCCCAATTTCATGGATGAATTTTCCAAAAACTCAGATTCAAGATTTGGTCACCCAAGTCCTCGTCTAACGTCTTCCGAACACTTCTTAGGTTATTCTTTACCTAGAATGGAATCTCTAAAGAGGGAAAATAAGGCCTAAGTGTTCGATCTCATCAATACTTTCATGCCAAAGTGTCCACCCCTTATGGGAAATGAAGACACTTGCGCACCTCCTTTCCCTCTCAATGGAACTTGCACGCCACACTTCTGGAAGCCTCTAGGGATGATACTAATTGCTTGAGTTCAAAGCCACCCATGTATTATCCTAAGGGTTCTTCATCGCCCAAGGTGACTCATGTTGTGCAAGTCTTCTTGTGTGACCAGGACTTTCATGCAAGTAAAATACTTGCATTTCTCCTCCCTAATCACCTCCTTTCCTCAAATCCACCTCACGTTTTCAAGATATTATCCCTAAAACACCTTTTCAAATCCATTTTTGGAAAGGTTCCTTTGTTAGATTCTTTATCGGATAGTAATTCTTCGAGAACCACTCCCAAAACCACATGAATTACAAGATTTATGTCACCACAATTAGGGGTTTCTTATATAACCTCATCCATTGAGATGAGAAGATCTTTTGATTGGGCCTCCTTTTATGGATTAAGCCCTAGTCATAATTTCCTTTAACATTGGGCCTCCTTCTCAAGAGTAAGCCTAGAGTTACAAGTCCCCTTAACCTGGGCCTCCTTCTCAGGAGTAAGCCCCAGTCATATTTTAATTTAACATTGGGAATCCTCCTCATGAGTAAGCACCATTCGTAATTTCTTTTGATTTGGGCTTCCTTATCAAGAATACAACCCAATCATAAGTCCCTCTTTATTTGTGCTTACTTTTCAAGATTATGTCCTGGGATAAAACTAAAAATCTCTATAAAGTAAAAATACCTTTATGGACCCATCTCCTGGGCTTCTTTCATGAAGTAAATCCTGGTATTCATCTACATGGGCAGTCATACATACCTAAGCTCTACATCAATTCAAATAACATATTCTTTCATGGAACCATCGTCAAGTTTACTAATACCTCTTTTTTCTCACACTGAGCATGACTCATGTGATCTTATAGTGTGAAATTAATCACGACATCTATTTTTGGGCCATTAACATTTCATAAACCCCGTATTTCTTTACCCGAACTCCATGGACTTTGATCTCTGCCTTAAAAGTAGAGTTTGTAGGAATCCTTTATAATGATAAAGCCCATGTTTCATTAATTATTTTTTGTCCTATATGACGTTAAACTATATCCTTATTATTGAACTACGTGGATTCTGATTCCTTTTTAACCAGGATACGTAGGTAGCCCATCTGCGGGTACAATCCCAGCCCTGAAATAATCCTTATCTTTCTGAAGGAAAATAAACTTTAAGTGCCCCACTCTGTGGCTTTTAAACCAGTATGGTGATCATAATGACCAAGAGATTTCTATATAATGTATTAAATGATACCATTGAATAAAAATCTCTAATACATACAAATGATTCTCCATCGATGATGAACCTCAAATACATATGAAATATTATCTAAATCCCATACATATCAATCGTTGATTGCTAAATCTAAATTAAAACTCATTTTCATACTTGTTGAATTAATAAGGATTCATGAACATAACTTAAATCTATAAGAGAGTCTTGGAGTAGGTAATAATTCCCCCCAAAACGGTGTGATGAGCTTGACCTCCCATCCCCTTGACAAATGAAAATTCTTAGGCCTCATCAGTCCATGACTAATGAGCACCTACCTTTATAAAGTAAATCCAAATGGATATAGAATCATTGGATCTTTCCGGTTCTACGATTTAACCCATTATAAACTGATTGAAAGTATGATCCTTAAAAAAACCTGTCCATCACCATTTCCAGAAGAAACAGCACAACCACATGGTAATGTGATATTTTTTCTCAGAATGAATCCCCAGCTCCACATCAATGGGACACATAATTTGTTTTCTTCCAAAATAAACACCATATAGTCTGTAAGTTTCTAGAATATTAGCTTCCTCATGAATAATTTATCAATACATTTTTTTAATTATTCCCACTATATATCCCACAAAATTTGTAGAATAATATCAATTTTATGTTCTAAATCATATCCTGGCCACCGTTCATTGAGAAAATGGATCATCAGTGCCTCCTGAGGAAGGTCTGTTGTCCCACACTCCCTGCCTTGTGAACCCTCCATCACCCAATCCTTATTCCAATTTTCTTTATCATCATAAAAACACTATCATGTGGTAATACATGATTGTAAAATTGAAAAAAATGATCTATGGAACAAATTATCGATCAGACAATAAGTTGGGTCCACGGGAATGCTTGAACCATCTTACAAAATAAATACCAGTAATGAATGCGTTTATAATGAAAGCAGAAATCTATATGAAACACCAAAGTGATTATTCCATTATGAACATATAAACATTGATTATTGATTAAAGTATATATGGAAATATGATAATTGGTTTGATAATTGTTTTGATAATTATGATGATAAAGTTCATAATCTAGTTAAGAATTATAAATTAGTAGATCTTGATGATGGTTGATTCTAGATTATATTTTTAGGAACTGATCAGTAATCACTATTATATGAATATGAGGGTATAAATAAACATAAAAAAGTTTGGAGAAGTGATTGGATTATTTTTTGGTGAAGAATGATTCTAAGGAAGATATCACTAGGGATCCTCATCATCTCTATTCACTGATATACAAACCCATCTCATTCATCATCGAATATTTTCCTACGATGATGTCTATTTTTCTGCCTCTCAATTCTCAGGTTTATTCATAAAACCATTTTGAATTGATATAGTTGTGATATAAATATAAACACTAGGTTTATACATTAAATTAGATAATTAAATTAATTAATTATATTAACTGAATTCCTCTATTATCTTCCTGGGACTGTGCACCGACTGGAGGTCTGATGTAAACAAACTTTATGTCCATCATACGGTAAAAACCACATTTTAATTCAACATAGGTCTTGGTTTTCCCTTATAAGACTCCTTACAAGATATAATATATTATTTATGAGATTATGGATGCACATGAGTTAATATATATAATATTTTTAATATATCAACATCAAGGCCTTATGAGAACCATATCTCTTTGAATCGCACTAAAAATATTATTTGAAATATTCAAAGGGTCTAATAACAAAAACCTTATTCATCATATTGAACAAAAAAATACTCTAATAAATGAGGTTTATTATCTTGCATCTAGTTCTCCCACTCCCATGAGCTCTCCCGAATATTCTCGTGCTTATAAAGAACGCATGAGGGGATTCGTCTTCTTATGAAGGATCTTGTACTATCGATCCTCGATCATCGGTGGGTACTTCTAAAAGTTGGATCTATCTTAAATATCTAACTCTCCCCAATCAATAACATGTGATAAATTTTGTATCGATCTGCATAGTTAAAACATGTGGAATACATCATGAACTCGGTCTAAACATGAAGGTAAATCTAAATGATACACAATCTAGTTGACCCTATTCATAATCTAAAGTTGGTTGATGAACCTTAGAAATATATTTTTACCCAGAAAATATATATAAAAACACAATGAGGTGTGACCTTAAAGAACATATTTTCTCCCTCACTGAACTCCAAAGGCCTCGATCATCTATCTGCTTAAGACTTCTGATGGCCATGGGCTATCTTCATCATCTCTTGTATGATATAAACTTTTTATATCATCAATCACACTAAATTCATCCTCATAAGTGAAAATTATCCTAACTATGTATAGTATAGTCATGACTCACAAGGTCTCCCATAAATGGAATCAAATTGCAACATACTAATAGTAGAGTGATGGATATTGTTGTACACAAACTCAACTAAGGGTAAGTGATCCTCCTAGATTTTTCTATAGTCTAGCATTGAATCCCACAACATATCCTCAAAGGTCTAAATGGCACACTCTATCTAGTAGTATTTCTTGGGATGGAATGTCATTATCATCTATAACTAAGTCTTTAAATCCACATGCGAACCACTATAGTTGTGAGGTTAAATGAGCATCATGGTTTGAAACAATCATCTAGAGAAATCCATGAAGTCAAATGATCTCACACCCATAAAAATGTACTATGATTTCTACTAATCTATGGTCTCTCATGGTAAAGAAGTGGTCTTACATATAAGTAGATCCACAAGTACCCAAATAGAATCACGAACTCTCACTGCATGTAGAAATTCTATCAGGAAATACTTGGATATCCCATCCCATTTATATTTTGGTAACTTAAGGGGTCGAGCTAACCCCATTGGAACCTGATGCTCAGTCTAATAGTTGAGGAATTAAGAGATGAACTCTATAACACTTCTCTTCATTCCATGCTTCCAAAACTAATATCAAGGATCTTGGTATATCAATTCTACTCCATGATCTACCACAAAGAGATATGTATATAACAATATTGGCACTTATTCTCAAAGCATGATCAACCCCATAGTCCACCATTAAAAAAGTGTGATATACTCTCCACCTTTGCTGAATCCATCAAAAGCATTTCCTGTGAATATATTGTTGTGTAAGGCCTCAAAATAAATATCTCTAAGTTGTACTACCTTAACATATTATAGAAGTGAATGAGTAAAACCCATTGATCCGGTGTATAATTATCATTCATCATCCTCCAAGGATAACTCAATGAGGTCAACTGCTCTAAAACATTTCCCAGTATCCATAAATTGGACCTCCTATTGAGATAATATACCACCACATACCATTGACCAAAATTATAGACTTTTTTTATGTCATAGTCTTGTAAAAACTCTATAAATTGCCTCTTTATTAGTTTAATATATATGTAAAGATGTGTATGAGACTCTTATTTTCAGAATAATCAATAAAACTCCAACTAAAAAGGCAGTGAATCCATGTATTCTATGAGAACACCATAGCTTCTAGTTCTAAAACATGGTTATTTATTCTCAATGGGACTCAAATATCATGATCCATAATCAACCAATAATTTCTTTTACATCAACTCACAATTTTTTCTAGATTTAAAATCATTTTAAAACACTATCAACTCAACCCCATCCTTTGGAAACATCAAGATGGGAGCTCTTCTCAACAACTGTAGTAACTCCTCAAAGGCCTTCTGGAACTTCTCTAGACAGATGAGAGGATACCCCTTCCAGCTCAAGGTAGTTATGGGTTTCTCATTCCTAGATAAATATGGAATTAATCTTTGGTAATATACAGCCAAGTTGAGGAAGCTTTACACCTTTAACTCTTGGTGGATCCCAAGTTAGCACTGCCTCAATAATTTTTTTATCCCACTAACACTCACTCCTTTGAGATAATATGTTCTTGAAAGTGGAAATCTATAATATAGAATTTGCACTTCAATATATTTCCATACAGGAGGTGGTATGAAATTACTTCCAGGACCATCCTCAAATGACCTTTATAATCAGCCTCTGATGTTGAGTATATGTGAATATCATCGATAAAGACTACCACAAATCTTTCTAGGAAAGGCTGAAAGATTTGTTTCAGGGGTCTAATGATAACTTTTTGGGTGTTCATCAAGTTTAAGTGAATCACCAGGTGCTCATAATGACTATAGTGACATTGAAATGTGGTCTTTGGCATGTCCTCCTCACATACCCACAACAGGTGTTAACCTGACCTAAGGTCAATATTTAAAAAACACATTACCCCACTCAATTGATCAAATAGGTTATTGATTCTTAGTAATGGATACTTATTCTTGATGTTTACCTAGTTTAGATAATTATCATCCACACACAACCTTAGGTTCTATTCTTCCTTCTTCCCAAATAACACTAGAGCTTCCCAGGGGAACACAGTAGGTCTGATAAATCCTTTACACCGAAAGACTTCAAGTTTCACCCTTAACTCTTCACACTTTGTGGGGACATATGATATAATACTAAAGATATAATATATAACTTGTTATATATGTCAATACATAATTCAAACTCCCAAAGAGGAGGTAACCCAGGTACTTTATGAGAAATAAATCTACAAACTATTCTACTTCTCTTGGGAATTGAATATATACTGATCTTTAAACACCAAGTGTCAAGTTATCCAAATGATGAGAAATTTGTTGTAGCATCATTCACATGATTCTTTCTTGCTCTTATTAGAATCCCTCTCATCAGGGAAAGAAAATCTTGACCATTCATACATGGTCCACCACATCCATCATCAGAAACAATTAATATGGGCATGGATGGTAGATAACAATTTAATACCAAGAATGACATCATATGGTATCATTGTAGCTATGAAAAATACCCATGAGAATTTCCTTCCTCTACCACATATACCTCCATGTGGTTATCCCTACTCACACCACTCCCTCTACCTCGATGGACCTTCCACTGTATGCTTATCTATTGTTGCATGGTGGGATGGAGAGCCTTGTGTGATATGACCCTGACCCTCGTAGGTGAAGTGTACACTATACAATAACTGGATTAATCCTTTATGGGTTACATATGATACTAATCCTTGCATCTAATCCAAATCATACATCCTCCTCTTACATTGAAATCCAGCTGCTTGCAGACTTCCTACTGTGGTTGATGACTTTGCTACATGACAGCTAGAAGCCTCACCAATCATCGACTAACCTTCAACCCAAGAGTTCTCTGTTACCATGGATCTCTCTAGCACCCCTTCATAGATATAGATGAATAGGGTAACTACTCTAGCTAATATATCTCAGAGAAGTCCATCAATAATATTTTTTGAGGTTGGTAAATATTGATGCTTGATCAGTGTCTGATATCCTACCTTGTTACCACTCGAGAAGCTCCTATATTCACATTGATAACAAATTATTCAGGAAAAACTCTTACAAGAATAGGTTCATGAACTCGGTTCAAGGAAGATTAATCTCATCATGTGTCTATCGCTTCTATCTCTGTCATTATCCCAATAAAACATTTATAATATTTCCCACTAGAAATTCCAAATGATCTGGAGAGGTCCAAATAAGGCTGACCATCCAAACCACCACCTCTAGCCAATATTCATTTGTGGGTCTAGATTTCCCTAGAACCTAAGCAGCATCTACCACTGGAAATTTTGAATCATGATTTACCTACATGTATCATCAACCTAAACTATTTAAATGATATATTACATGTCAAGAGGAAGAATTTTGTACTATGCTATTGGGGGAAGGTATGCTGAATTCTCAATGGGTGAAAATATTTCTCACTGGATACCCATAGGGAACACCTCATGAATAGACCCCTATACTATGTACTCATCATTAACAAGATAATTATTGTGATTTAGTTATGGAATATTGGTTGGATATCGGGAAAAAGGATTCATAAAGTAATCAAGACGCACCATGTAGAGACCCGAAGCCCGACGTACATTGACATTACATTAAATTTGCGGAATACATAGTACATAACAAAAACACACACACAAGGATCGTATTAGTTTAGTATCTTTGGAAACTCGGAATATAATCTTCTAATCCTGGTGAAAGATCTTCAATATCTCCCATAAAGATCTTCCTTTTTTTATACCTAAAACCTTTCTTTATATCCTGGGGAAAAGAAAACATAAAAGGGTGAGCTCAAATGCTCAGTAAGGGTAAACAAAAGAAATATCAATCACATCATATGCATAAGCACATAACTTTTGGAAATATTAACCTGTAAAAGAGAGCATAATTTCATAACATGGGATAAATCATGGCAGTGAAATGTATTCACAATAATCATAACTTAAAACATGAAACTTTGTGGCATTCACACATAATCATAGAGAATCATTTCTTGTTAGTCAAGACTCGTTGCCAAGACTATCTTAGTGGACAAAGTCCCTTTCTGAACCGAGTCACCCTCGTTTCAGTCCTGTTTCACTGAACCGGTATAACCTACTGTTCCAGCCATGTCTATCTCATGAGATATAAAATCTTTACCCAATGCATTGGAAGGAGATATAGGTCCCACCCATCTCATAATGATACCATTCTTATGTGTGCCACAAAATCATAAATCATACATCATTGCATAACCCATGTAATAAAATGGGATTCTTAAACATCATGCCATCACAATCCATAAACAATTGATATCATTTCATCATAAGAAGATTGAAACCATTTAAATCATAGAGACATTTTACTTGAAACATACATATCAAATAATGTCATCTTAGATGGAAAATAGTTTTGATAAAAACACTTGAAATGAATTCTTGAGGAAAATATCCTTTCTTCTTTAAAATAATTTTCTTTTCACAAAATTCCATGAAATTTTAAAAGTTAAGGGTTTTTGTTGAAAATAATCATGCAATCTTGTAGAGGAAGCTTCTTGAAAATGAGGTATTATGAACTGTAAAAATTTGTTCAGGCCGTATAAGTTAAAAACTAACATTCTCCTCGTACTTTTGTCGGAAAGTCAAAAAGTACCTTATATGGTAACCAAAGGAAAGAATCCATTCATACAATGTGGTAAAAAGTCAATAAAGTGTAAAAATGACTTTAAACATTCATGGAAGAATGGTAAACATTTTAAAAAAACATTTTTAGAAGACATGGTCATGGATGATAAACGTAACCCCAGTAAATACTTACGAGTAACAATCTCGGATAAAAATGAGATTGCAAAATTATCCCTTACCTTAGGTCCGACATGCTTTGTATATGTCCGAACCTCCTGTATAATGATTTAAATAATGTTATTGACTTATTCCAGAATCATACTTATTTTAATGATATCATATATGGTCATATTCTTAGATTCTTAGTAGTAATATTTCATTGCTACTTATTATTCGGGTGTTTATAACTTTTTGTTCTTATGCGTGTTTTGTCAAATAAATTCTTATTCTTTTCTTTAGGTTATAGATACCTCATTTCCAGAATGGTATTAGTGTAATATATATCATATTCATTTATTCAATTCATTTATATAATCATTATGAAAAAATGATCATGTAGAACGAGTCGCATCACATCGTGGAGACGGTATTCCGTACGTACGCACGAGTGATGATATCGTTCCTATGATCGTGGAATTGTATTGGAGTATATGTATACTATTTCAGATTCATATATAGTAATTATTTACACCATTATACCCATCCAAGTAAGGCGGTTGTGGAAAATAGATTACACCACGACGTGGAGATGGTATTCCGTATGTACGCACGCGCGGTGATTTCTTTTCCCGTAGGATGGATAGATGGTGAAATAGGGTTGTTTAATACTTATAATAACATATCAGTATATGAGTGATACTGATGTTATTACTTCATAATGAAACAACTAAAGAAGAAGAAGTGCAAGAAGAAATAAAGATGAAAGAATCGGTAACGGACATTACCTCTTCATTGAAGTGCTTCTTTGAGACCTTCTTTTATGGCACTAAAATTGGTCTTTGAGGAAGACCAGAACCTCTAGGATGTTTCTAGGGAAGTGGAGAGGAGAATTTTGCAGGTTTTGGCCGAGCTTGAAGGCTCAAAGTTTTGTGAGGAAGAGAGGGAGGAGGTGCCCTTTTATAAGGGAGGAGAGGGCCACCTTTGGAATAACTAAATATATTATTTTATTATAAAGTCACGTTCGGTTTTAAATAGCTCCAAATTGATTTATTTAGTGTCTAAGGTGGGTATGGGTCGAAATCCTCTCATCCAATAGAATTTAGACAAGTTTAGGTTCCAATTTTAACCTTATCATTTAGATTTAACATTAAGTTAAACAATTTTACTTTTACCATGTCTTCTTGTGTTCTTACACTATAAGGTTCATAAACATACTATAAGAATCCAAAAGAACCCCAAGTTGTTTATTATTAATATATATAACCTTTTCTAAGTCATTTGGCCGAAACATAGATTTTTAGGAATACAATAACAATTAATAATATAATATTTGTTTTAAAAACTATTTTATGTCAATTTTGACACTATTTAGTAATTGATTTTTGTGAAAATCATAACAGAATGATAAGTTCAAAAAAAGCAAATTAAATCAATAATAACATGTCACATTAACCTAGAAAATTAGTGGAATTCATAAAAAGTCTCAAAGTATATTTATTTGGGTATTTATAACATCAATTATGTCAATATTTTATTAATAAGATAATTACTACATCGTCGTTGTGTCATAAATAAATTAAATTATTTAATGTCTAAAAAATACAAATAAAATAAAATTATGTAGGAACTAGTTGTAGATTTCTAATGAATATTTATAGTCTAATTTATTTTATGTATAACCTGATTTTAAAAATGTTTTAGTAAATACACTTTGATTTTAACTCTTTTAACCCTTCTTTAAATAAATTAATAATAAATGTCCTAATCTAATCCAAGTGGGCCTAAATGGTCATATTTTATTCCTAAGTTTGTTTTTGGTCGAATTACATTTTTCCAATAGAATTAGGACATGTGTTAGGGTAATAATAATATCATTTCTACCCATTATTACCCTATTTACTTTTAACCGTGGTAAAAAAAGTAAAAAGTTACTATTCAACAAAAAATTATTTTCATCTCATTGAACCACATTTTACTTACTGAAATCAACCGTGTCTCTCAGATTTTTGAAATTCCACTCACAGAAGAGGTAAAATTAAGTTTTATGAACAATTCAGTTTTTTTTAACTACCACTTAGTGGTTTCACTATTCATCAAAAATTGAAGTTTTCAGAAAAATACCAAAAATTAGGCCTAAGATATATTTGATATTATGAACTCAAAAATGATTTCTATTTTACCAAATTCAAAACATATCAGTTTCATTAAATAATTTAATAATTAATTCCCTTCGTCAAAACAAATAGCGTGTTCTTAAGAGATAATAACTATCAAAAGATTGACACTTGTTTATGTCTGGTTTAAATGTGAAATTACATCCAATGACCATCATTGTATTAAATTGTAAAAATATATTCTAAATATACCTTAAAACCACTCAAATTAATAATTTATCACTATTAATTATTTCGATTGAAAAATTTGTTTTTAATTAAAATTTAGTAATTTTCACTATTCATCAAAATATGAAAGTTATCCGAAAATCACCAAAATTTCACCCTAAGCTAATTTCGATATTACGAATCCAAAAATGAATTCCATTTTGAAAAATAAAATTTCAAAATTTCAAAAAGTTGTTATTACTATTCATAACGGCTAGTTTTAATAATATTTTAATAGCATATTGTTGTTTAGTGCAACTCGTTATTGCGTACTACACATGCTATCGAGGAAGGTCGTGATTTCGTGTAATGCAAGGGAAATCAAGGATGCGTGTTGTGAAAGCTCCTTTTGGTGCAGTGTACAACACAAGACATTAGTGAAATTAAAAAGAATATTTTTCATAAAATCTCGGGGTGTTACATTCTACCCCCCTTAAAATGAATTTCGCCTTTGAAATTCGTCAGGGTTATAAATGGTTTACTATTCGAAAGTTTCTTTAATAGAAACCCACATCGTAAAAAGGAATACCAAAACCAATCTTTAAAAACGAAAGTATGAAACGTAACGGTTACCCAAATAAACTAATCACTGGGTTTCCACATATGTGAAAATATGGATATGGAAGAATAATCTAACCATCATGTTCTGATGGAGAGTGGTAGAGAACATGGCTATAGAAAATCCAACAATCACAAATCCATAAATTTGTGACGATCTAAGGTACCATCCGATTAATCAGATATAAGAGCACTAGGACAACATTTTTGGTTTTCAAGATCGTTTCCCTAAAGTTGAAGAATTTGAATTAGAATAAATACTTACTTTATTTTGGTACAATCTCACTATTCTTCGTGCCTTGAACAATTTCCACTTCATATCTTAAATAAATGAAGATGAATTTGTTATTCGTGAAGTGTTAGAAGATCATGTGATAGAATGACGGGTCATTCCATCTGTCTCAAACAAAAGGTTAGAAAAAGTTATTAAATATACAGAAGTCATTCTATAGTGAGATTAATCATATATGGTTCCTAAAATGGAATTATACTTCATATATCATACTGCTTAATATAATAAAACTAGTTTCTACTAAACAGGGACTTCATGTAGGCCAGTGGTAGGCGATAAAGGTCAGCCGCACTTCGGTTGTGGGTTCGATTTCCACAGCCTTGTCCGGCGCGATGGGTTGTCGCCCGTCCTGCAGGATGTCCTTTTTCTAAAAATATATTACTATAACATACCATCAATAATATCGAAAAAAACTTCTATCCTTAAACAATACTAACATATGTCCATCATAATCCATTCCAATCTTTAGGCTTATCCATAATACGGCAGTCCACTCTCATAACATAGTGAAAACGATTACCAGAGATTTAATACCATCGTTGATCCCCATATATCATAAGATATGTTTTGTTGGTTACATTCCAAACATTCAAAGTCCTTAATCATGTATTTTCTTGAATACCTTAGTGAAAACATGAATTCAGTTAAAATTTAACACTTTCCACATACCAAAAACCATCAAAATTCTATATACTCAAACCATGATATCACTTAGTCCTTATATCAATCATGAGCTCATGAATACTGTTAAACATTTCATTTTCTCGTTTTCCCTTCATTATGCGCATATCATCTTATTTCCAAAAAATATCTCAATCACTTTGAATACCACATTAGATCAATACATAAATATTCCAATACTTTACGATACCACATTATTATGGAATCCCATTACATAAACACTTAATCATTCCACCACATCGTTGTCATATTCAACATTGCCAATAGTGATAACATGTGACTTCCCTTTGTCCTTTGCCTTTAGTGGTTTCTCATGTTGATCATCACTAACCCGCAGATTAGGGCATTTATTAGCATAATGCCCCATTTCCTTGAACTTGAAGCATTGAAGTGTTGGTGGTGCGTTCTCTGCAGTGTTTTCTTTATTCACATCATTAGAAACCCTTTTTCCATTACTTCGACACTCAGCTGCTCGATGACCTTCTTTTCCACACATAAAACATTTTCTAGTCCCTTTAAGACAATCTACACCATGCTTCTTTCCACAATTTGTGCATAAGGAAACATTCATCTTTTTTTCACCATTATTTTGAGATTTCTCCTTGAACTCCATCTTTCGTTTATTGTCAAAACTATGAGATGGATAAGTAACACCAACTTCCATTTCTACCTTGATAGCACAATGCACAATTTCTTCATAGCTACTGAAGTCTCTTATAGCTAATGCCCTTCAAAGATTTGGTTTTAAGCCACTAAAGAATCGATCAACTTTACTTTCAGGTTGCATGATAAATCCAGATGCATACCTTGCAAGTCTTGTAAAATTCGCTTCGTATATACCAACAGATTCATCATCCTTTTGCTTTAGTTCAAGAAACTCCTTCTCCATTTTTTTCGAAAAATATGAGGGAAGTACTTATTGAAAAATAAGTTTTTGAACTCGTCCCATTCCATGGACTCAATTTCATCTCTTTTCCTCGTATTCTTGATAATATTCCACCATTGATCAGCTTCACCTTCCAAATGATATACTGCTAAGATGACTTTATCATGTTCAAAACATTGAAGAACTGAAAATATCTTTTCAGTGGTACTGATCCATTGTTCAGCAACAAGTGGATCTAAAGACCCACTAAAAGAAGGTGGACGTTGCCTCATGAAGGACTCAATAGAATATTGTTCCCTTCTCTGCTCATTTGGAAGTCCAGAATGATTCATAGCTTGTGTAAGTATAGCAATAAGATTTTGCACTCTATCTCCCATAACATTTGTTTGTTCAGGAGGACAATCATTGCATTGTCCAGTACAGTGATCAACACGATTCCTTCGGGTTCCAGCCATCGTCTAAAACCCAAAAAGAATAGTGTAAGAGGCAAAAATCATGCTAGGTAAAACAACATAGTAAAGGGGGATCACCCTTAATATCTAACATCTTAGGTTAAATTATAAGATCGTTACCATAGTTCTAGGACTATATCCTATACGTATACTTATCCTTAGGGGCATCCCTAGACATACCTTATAAATATCTCTAGGGATCTCACTAACGTTTTTGCATCCTAGTTTCCAAAGTGTTACTAAACCTTTCCTCTGATACCAACTGTAGAGACCCGAAGCCCGACGTACATTGACATTACATTACATTTGTGGAATACTTAGTACATAACAAAAACACACACACAAGGATCGTATTAGTTTAGTATCTTTGGAAACTCGGAATATAATCTTCTAATCCTGGTGAAAGATCTTCAACATCTCCCGTAAAGGTCTTCCTTTTTTTATACCTAAAACCTTTCTTTATATACTGGGGAAAAGAAAACATAAAAGGGTGAGCTCAAATGCTCAGTAAGGGTAAACAAAAGAAATATCAATCACATCATATACATAAGCACATAACTTTTGGAAATATTGACCTATAAAAGGGAGCATAATTTCATAACATGGGATAAATCATGGTAGTGAAATGTATTCACAATAATCATAACTTAAAACATGAAACTTTTTGGCATTCACACATAATCATATAGAATCATTTCTTGTTAGTCAAGACTCATTGCCAAGACTATCTTAGTGGACAAAGTCCCTTTCTGAACCGAGTCACCCTCGTTTCAGTCCAGTTTCACTGAACCGGTATAACCTACCATTCCAGCCATGTCTATCTCATGAGATATAAAATCATTACCCAATGCATTGGAGGGAGATATAGGTCCCACCCATCTCATAATGATACCATTCTTATGTGTGCCACAAAATCATAAATCATACATCATTGCATAACCCATGTAATAAAATGGGATTCTTAAACATCATGCCATAATAATCCATAAACAATTGATATCATTTCATCATAAGAAGATTGAAACCATTTAAATCATAGAGACATTTTACTTGAAACATACATATCAAATAATGTCATCTTAGATGGAAAATGGTTTTGATAAAAACACTTGAAATGAATTCATGAGGAAAATATCCTTTCTTCTTTAAAATCATTTTCTTTTTACAAAATTCCATGCAGTTTTAAAAGATAAGGGTTTTTGTTGAAAATAATCATGCAATCTTGCAGAGGAAGCTTCTTTAAAATGAGGTGTTATGAAACCGTAAAAATCCGTTCAGGCCATATAAGTTAAAAATAACATTCTCCTCGAACTTTTGTCGGAAAGTCAAAAAGTACCTTATATGGTAACCAAAGGAAAGATTCCATTCATACAATGTGGTAAAAAGTCAATAAAGGGTAAAAATGACTTTAAACATTCATGGAAGAATGGTAAACATTTTAAAAAAACATTTTTAGAAAACATGGTCATGGATGATAAACGTAACCCCAGTAAATACTTACGAGTAAACAATCTCGGATAAAAATGAGATTGCAAAATTATCCCTTACCTTAGGTCCGACTTTCTTTGTATATGTCCGAACCTCCTGTATAATGATTTAAATAATTTTATTGACTTATTCCAGAATCATACTTATTTTTATGATATCATATATGGTCATATTCTTAGATTCTTAGTAATAATATTTCATTGCTACTTGTTATTCGGGTGTTTATAACTTTTTGTTCTTATGCGTGTTTTTTTGAATAAATTCTTATTATTTTCTTTAGGTTATAGATACCTCATTTCCAGAATGGTATTAGTGTAATATATATCATATTCATTCATTCAATTCATTTATATAATCATTATGAAATGAAGATCATGTAGAACGAGTCGCATCACATCGTGGAGACAGTATTCCGTACGTACGCATGAGTGATGATATCATTTCTATGATCGTGGAATTGTATTGGAGTATATGTATACTATTTCAGATTCATATATAGTCATTATTTACACCATTATACCCATCCAAGTAAGGTGGTGGTGGAAAATAGAATACACCACGGCGTGGAGACGGTATTCCGTACTTACGCACGCGTGGTGATTTCTTTTTCCTTAGGATGGATAGATGGTGAAATAGGGTTGTTTAATACTTATAATAACATATCAGTATATGAGTGATACTGATGTTATTACTTCATAATGAAACAACTAAATAAGAAGAAGTGGAAGAAGAAATAAAGATGAAAGAATCGGTAACGGACATTACCTCTTCTTTGAAGTGTTTCTTTGAGACCTTTTAGGGCAATAAAATTGGTCTTTGAGGAATACCAGAACCTCTATGATGTTTCTAGGGAAGTGGAGAGGAGAATTTTGCAGGGTTTGGCCGAGTTTGAAGGCTCAAAGTTGTGTGAGGAAGAGAGGGAGGAGATGCCCTTTTATAATGGAGGAGAGGGGAACCTTTGGAATAACTAAATATATTATATTATTATAAAGTCAAGTTCGGTTTTAAATTGCTCCAAATTGATTTATTTAGTGGATAAGGTGGGTATGGGTCGAAATCCTCTCATCCAATAGAATTTAGACAAGTTTAGGTTCCTATTTTAACCTTATCATTTAGATTTAACATTAAGTTAAATAATTTTACTTTTACCATGTCTTCTTGTGTTCTTACACTATAAGGTTAATAAACTTACTATAAGAAGCCAAAAGAACCCCAAGTTGTTTATTATTAATATATATAAACTTATGTAAGTCATTTGGCCGAACCTTAGATTTTTATGAATACAATAAAAATTAATAATATAATATTTGTTTTAAAAACTATTTTATGTCAATTTTGACACTATTTAGTAATTGATTTTTTTCAAAATCATAACAGAATGATAAGTTCGAAAAAAGTTAATTAAATCAATACTAACATGTCACATTAACCAATAGAATCATTTTAATTCATAAAAAGTCTCAAATTATATTTATTTTGGTATTTATAACATCAATTATGTCAATATTTTATTAATAATATAATTACTGTATCATCGTTGTGTCATAAATAAATTAAATTATTTAATGTCTAAAAATTACAAATAAAATACAATTATGTAGGAAATATTTGTAGCTTTCTAATGAATATTTATAGTCGAATTTATTTTATGTATAACCCCATATTAAAAATGTTTTAGTAAATACACTTTGATTTTAACTCTTTTAACCCTTCTTTAAATAAAGTAATAATAAATGTCCTAATCTAATCCAAGTGGGCCTAAATGGTCATATTTTATTCCTAAGTTTGTTTTTGGTCGAATTACACTTATCCAATAGAATTAGGACATGTGTTAGGGTAATAATAATATCATTTCTACCCATAATTACCCTATTTACTTTTAACCGTGGTAAAAAAAAGTAAAAAGTTACTATTCACCAAAAAAATTATTTTCTTCTCATTGAATCACATTTTACTTACTGACATCAACCGTGTCTCTCATATTTTTGAAATTCCACTCACAGAAGCGGTAAAATTAAGTTTTATGAACAATTCAGTTTTTTTTAACTACCACTTAGTGGTTTCACTATTCATCAAAAATTGAAGTTTTCAGAAAAATAACAAAAATTAGGCCTAAGCTATATTTGATATTATGAACTCAAAAATGATTTCTATTTTACCAAATTCAAAACATATCAGTTTCATTAAATAATTTAAAAATTAATTCACATCGTCAAAACAAATAGCGTGTTCTTAAGAGATAATAACTATCAAAAGATTGACACTTGTTTATGTCTGGTTTAAATGTGAAATTACATCCAATGACAATAATTGAATTAAATTGTAAAAATATATTCTAAATATACATTAAAACCACTCAAATTAATAATTTATCACTATTAATTATTTCGATAGAAAAAGTTGTTTTTAATTAAAATTTAGTAATTTTCACTATTCATCAAAATATGAAAGTTATCCGAAAATCACCAAAATTTCGCCCTAAGCTAATTTCGATATTACGAATCCAAAAATGAATTCCATTTTGAAAAATAAAATTACAAAATTTAAAAAAGTGGTTATTACTATTCATAACGGCTAGTTTTAATAATATTTTAATAGCATATTGTTGTTTAGTGAAACTCGTTATTGCGTACTACACACGCTATCGAGGAAGGTCGAGGTTGAGTGTAATGTAAGGCAAATCAAGGATGCATGTTGTGCAAGCTCCTTTTGGAGTAGCGTACAACACAAGACATTAGTGAAATTAAAAAAAATATTTTTCATAAAATCTCGGGGTGTTACACACCATGGTCAAAGTGTATATCTAAGGAGATGAATTTATAAGGGAATGGAAACCACAACACATTCTTATATGATGAATGAACCATTTTTTTTCTACAACTAGTGCTTTAGTGTAAAAAGTCTACAAGTGTATTTTTATAATCTTAGTGAATGTATACGTAAATTTTCACACCATCACTGGGGTCCATGGCCCAACATCCGAAATCGAGACACTTAAACACAATTTACGTAAACCAAACCAATATTCATAACTACTCTATCTCCAAAATCCATCCTATTTTAACCAAGGATTTGATTCCACTTTGACACAAAAAGTCCCATTGAGGCTTTCCTGACTGATGGTAAGATGAGTGTGTTACACCAAACCTACCTCACATAGGTCAGGGGATGGTAACTAGAACTATGTAAGCATGTCACACAAATGTGAGGCCTTAACCTAATGTGCAATTACACATGAACAAATAAAAAGTAGAGCCAATTGAAACTCAAAGAGTATTATATCAGTAAGAAACTTTCAAGATAAACTATGATCCTACTACCTCTTCCACCATGTATTACTAAGAATCACCTTCATTCGGTCCACCTAGAAATCTATAAAATATTATATCATCTATATAATACAAGAAACCTATAGGAATATCCCAATAAAGGGTGAGTATACACATACCTAGTATGGTGCCTCAATATCACTAAGAAGTAAAGCACTAGAAGATAGTTAGCTCAAAATCATGAAAAATATGGTAATTGAAAGAGAAGACACCATATATGATCATAGAAAGTAGTAAATCCGCAATGTACAATATTTGACTTCAAAGGCTATCCAAGGATCTTGAATGACTTCTAATATCTATAGATCATCTAATCCTTCAACCCACATAACATATTTTTACCTATAATGGAGGATATCACCCCCAAGTATTTATGGGGGGATACCAACCCTAGAGGGGGATCTTATGCCCCATATGAGCTCATTTGACAAGGGGGATACTAACCTTGCAAATAAAAGATTTATTTCCCAATAATAGATGGTGGATACCTACCATATATAATTAGTAGGAATAGGATATCATGCCTCAATTTCATGGAGGGATTTTTGACTCCCCATAAGGATTCTAAGAAGTTACAACGCCTTGAATCTCTTATCTAGTTAGGTTTTCACTCACTTAGAGTGTCTGAAAGATGAGCCTGATATCTGAGACACAGACACAATCAATCATTCTCACATAAACTTGATTCCAATTATTACCTCTCTTATACTTTGAATGGCTTTCCAAACACCATGATTTGAGTGAAATTGAATCACGTGATGTTTATAAGGGGTATATGGGGTGTCACCCTGAGTAGGAAACATGAATGTGCACTAACACTCAACATGGAATGTGAAAAAAATAACTAAATAGCGTGTAGTATAAGATGCATAGTGTATGGGTCTGGGTTCAACACTCAGTGTTTGACACCCTTCCTGAGTGGTGTTCCACCTAGTGGTACATGGGTTGTATCCTAGGCATATATGGTAATGTAGGCTACCCACTTCCATAGGAATAGACTTCCTATATATGTTGATAATTCATCTAGCGTCACATAGTTTTGTGGACCCAACCACATGACCATGTGATATTTTAAACATAATAAAACCCTAGCACCGCATCAACAGGATGCACGTGTGTGTTCTTCTAAACCACATGATGTTCATTTGAGAATTTTACAAAAGGTTAGCTTCCTCCCAATGCTTCATTCGAGGTTCCACAATCACCATGATTTCCACTATAGATCCCACAAACTATGTTTACTGACCTCAATGCCAAGCTGAAATTATGATTCATTCCACCTTTCATTTGAAAAATGGATTGTCATTGCCTCCCACGACAGACACCACATTTTGAAACATCAATAACCCGATACTTCTCTGGATTTCCATCAACATCATAGAACATCTATAATTCCATGACTCAGGATTATAAACCCCCAAAAATGAACTTAAAAACTAATGATAAATCCCACAATGAGTTGGGTCAATGACAATGGTCAAACCATCAGCCAAAATGAATATCGATGAAACACATGTATAACATACAGGGAAATCCATAAAAAGACAAATTGAATAATTTGTAATAGTCATATGTGCTTTATCTATTGATTACATGATACAAAATTAAATATCTGGTTTAAAATTTATTCCTATAGTAATGCTTATCATGTTCATAATACTAATAAAAATAAAAATTAATAGGGCTTGGCGGTGGTCAATATCAGATTAGATAGTTAAGAACCAATCCATAATTACAATGATATCAAACGAGGGTATAAAATCCAAAAATAAATTCCTTACCTTAGTATTGGATAAACTATTATTGAATATGTAGACGCCGGAAAAGTCCGTTGTTCCCAAACGAAGCTCCGGATGCGGAAAGCGAGGTCATATTTGGAGTCGGAAGGATGTTTCGGAGGGCCCGGAGGCCTTGCGCGGAATTTCAGAGGCCCGCGCGCAAAGGTGATGTTCCGCGCGCAAACCCCCCGGGATGCGCGCAATGCGCCGGTCCGGCGCGCAATTTTGCGCGCCGCTGGTCCGCGCGACTCCCTTGCGCGCCGCGCCCGATTCCGCGCCCGCGAGGAGAATTTCGCGCTCGCACCCTGGATTCCGCGCCCGGGGTTGCCTATAAATATAAGGCGACCCCCAACGTTTCAAAGGTTGCTGGAAGTCGAAACGTCTCTCGTGCGCGCAATTCAACCCCTTCCGCGCGCAATGACGAACTTCAGGTAACCTCCTTTCTTTCGCGCAAGAAAGCCTCGGGGTCCGCCTTCGCGCGCAATCCCCGCTGGCTCCTTTCATTTGAATAAAAACTCACCCTAAGGCCTTTGCGCGCAAAAGAACCCGCTTGCGCGCAATTTCCCCCGGGGTGCGCGCAATCCGGCCTGATTGCGCGCACCCCCTTCTTTCAAGTGGCCATTCGTTAAAGAATGAGCTGTTGCCCCCGCGCGCTATCCGAAGCCCGGTGTGAGCATTCTCAAGCATCCGCGCGCAAGGCGCTTGCCCAATTGCGCGCCTGCCGCCCCGATTGCGCGCCGGCCCGCAGTATTGCGCGCAAAGCTTCCTTTTTGCGCGCAATCTGCCAGGGTCGTCCCCGTTGACCTCCTAAGGGTACCCGCCTGTGTGGCACCCGATGATTCTCATCCCGGGTGCCCGCACCGTGCGTTGTCTTCCCGTGCGGCCCTCCAGGTTTGTACGAAGTGACATGCACCCATCGTCCGGCAACCTATGCCCAGCATGACGTTAAACTGCACATTCGTCCCGCATGACGTTAAACTGCGCATTCGTCCCGCATGACGTTAAACTGCGCATACGTCCAGCATGACGTTAAACTGCATATTCGTCCAGCATGACGTTAAACTGCACATCCGTCCAAGCTGCACGACGTTAAACTGCCTAGCCCCCATCGTCCGCGCTGCAAGACGTTAAACTGCCAAGTGCTTCGTCCTCAACACATGACGTTAAACTGTACTTCGTCCGGCAAGACGTTAAACCGTCCGCTTCGTCCTCAACACATGACGTTAAACTGTACTTCGTCTGGCAAGACGCTAAACCGTCCGCAACCTGATCCCGTGCTCCGCACGCAGGGTCCCCCCGGTTTGGATGTGGCCCCCACCCGCTCGTCCCTGCAGGGATGTCGGGATTGCCCCTCTTTAGGGACGATTTAATGGGAGTGGCTTTTCCCTACGGGGGCAGGGTATTACAAACCCCTAGTTTCTCGTGGGAGGCTGCACATGTGTATCTCCATTGCGCCTCCCCTCTGCCGAAGCCAGTAGAGGGTCTGACTGGGATCGAGGTGTCTTCTGCTTTCGGTCCAAGTCCCTTCCAACTGAGTTTTGCAGCATCCGGGCTGCCCCAAGTGCGTAAGTCCTGACAGAATGAACTACGTAGACTTTGATCCCTGTCTTCTATACAGGGTACGTAGGAAGCCTCCCTGAGGTCCAAGCCCACCACCTGGTCGTCCCGGTCGTATTTACGTCGGTTCGTCCATCAGTGGACCCCTCCAGGGTTCACGCTTGCGTTGATTCACCTATGAATCCGCCCCTGTGGGAGACTGCCCGTGTGTATCTCCACGGTGCCTCCCCACAGCCCCCCTTTTCCATTTCCCCTTTTATCGTCCAGCATGACGTGAAACTGTGATCCACCCGGCCGTTCCATCCCCCTCCGTGCGAGGTGGTTCGGTTCAATCCTCCGCCCGGCGGCCTCGACCTCTTCGTGAGTCGGCTTGCCGACGTCCAGCATGACGTTAAACTGTATGCCCGAACTACGTTGACTTTGATCCGTGTTAACGTGCGGTACGTAGGAAGCCCCTCTGGGGTCCAAGCTCTTCACTTCATCATCCATCCTGATCCTTACCCGGGCCGCCACATCCCGGTGGGGTCATGCCACTTCACTCCACTCCACGTTACTTGGGAAGCCGCCTATGTGCTGGCCCCAGCGTCGGAGGTTCCCCGCAAGGGGTTCTGTCATCTGATCCACTTTTCGTGTTGATCGGTCCGATGCCGTCCCCGCTGGACGTTAAACTCGCGGCATACCCCGTGTTAAACACGGGAAGCTGAGGAAAACCTCAGGTGACACAGTTCCCCGCACCTAGTACGGGATGCCTCAGGCCATCATGCCTTCGAGAAGCCCTATTAGGGACGGAAGACAGATGTGCAGAGCCGCAGTGTTACGACACGCCCCCAGCACCCAGAGCCACCCGGCCTTCTCACCGCAGGTTGCTGCCCCGCCCAGACTCCTTGGAACGTCCGGGCGGAAGCAGCGTAATTAACCGGTGTCCATGAAGATATGGCGCCGGGAACGAGATTCACGAACATTCTTAAGTCTATGAGGGAGACCCGGATTAGGCGACAAGTTCCAAGGAGACGTCCAAGGAAGGAGGAGCCGACATCCCATCATCCCGGTTTCGATCAAGGAGCAGACGCCCCTGAATAAGGGACGGATGCCGCCCGCCCTTGGAAAGCGGGACTGCGGGACCACAAGCCGCGCTCCCATCCCCTCGGGTTGACGGGTGCACGCGCGAACGCGTCCTGGCGGAACAGCGTAACCCGACGCACATCCGCACCGAAACAGAAAAATGGTGAACCCGACATGAATCTCTTCTCCTCGATACGAAGACCGATGGCTTTCAGAGGTGTTGGAAGACCGGCATGTTGCCCGGCCAAGCATTCAGTCTTACCCGCCAGGGGCTGGGGAAGTGAAATCGGGCACTCCATCTCGCAACGTCGAGGGCCTGGGTTCCCCCCACGGAAGGCGTCGTGGCGCTAATGGTTGGTTGTCGATTCCTTTTTCCTGTCAGTGTTAATGGGTCTTTCTCCCTGATTTCAGGAATCAGGTCGCCCGATCCAGTGCCCGATCGCCACCCGCCCACTGGCGCAGGGACAGGGGAAACACCGACGCGGCTACTCCGCGCGGTCCCGCCCGTTCCACAGCCGTCCCAGCAGCCGCAATTGCGGGACGACCACGCCCTCTCTCCCCCTCGGAGGTCATCCAGAGAAGGGTGATCAACACCCTGGTGCGGAGATACGAGGAAGAGGGAGTCATCCCCACTAGGGAAATGGCTCGCCTAGACCTTGAGGAGGCTGCGCCTCGCCACCACCGCCGCCCCCGAGGGCCGCGCGGGGAGGCACCGCTGCCTACCTCAACGTCCAATCGCTTCGGGAGTTTATCCCCGGAGCGCTCTGACAGTTCCCTTCCTTATGCGGATGAGGTGGGAGATGCTCGGGATCACCCTATCCGAGGTCCGCTCCAGGGATCCACGATAAGGGCTCCCGCCAGGCCACGGCGACATCGCCGCCAGGCCTCTCCAGCCGAAGAGCGGGCTCTCCACCTGCCCGCGCCGCTCATCCCGACTCGTCTGTCTCGACGCCAACGTCGGGCACGAGCGGAAGAGGATGCCCACCTTGGGGCTCTAGCAACAGCGGCCGCATTGGCCCAAGCCACTGCTGGCTCCAGTCGCCAGGCCTCTGCGCATCCTGAGCGGGGGAACTCCTATGCCCGACCTGGATCGAGGCCCCGACCGCCCCAAAGGCAGGTTGGGTCGACTCTCCTGGTTGCTGGCACTGACAGTAGCCACCGCGGACCACCTCGCGGTAGCGCTATTCACCGGCAGGATCTACTCTGTGTGGCCGATCCAGGAGGCATGGGTCATCCCACCTTCCGATCCCGGCCCGGAGGCCTGCCCGGAATCATCTCTCCCTGCGTCCCCTTTGATATCTGTCCCGGTGCCCCTCGCACCCTGGTTCCCAGTCCTCTTGGCCCCAGCACCAGTGCGGCCGGAGGACGCCAGGACAGAGATCAGCCCTGCCCCGAAGAACCACCCAGGGGCAGGGAGGCAAGGCGTCGACGCCGAGGGAAGAATGTTACGGAATTCCGGACAGAGATCCGACCGGTGTGCTTCTCTGACTCAGAGGCGGAGTACGATTCGGCGACAGAGCCGCTTCCCCAATCCCGCCAGTCAAGGGCAGAGGTAGGAATGCGGCACGTCAGCCTCGTGCTCCCCGAGAGCGAGATCGATGTGATCCCCGCGTCTCTCCGAAGGTATATCCGGAGTAACGAGGGCCTGGTAGACCCCCAAGGATCAAACTTGCGGTTGATACCGGCCCCTCCGGAAGTGCCTTCCGTCTCGATCGGAGAAGCCGGAGACTTTTTCTGGGGACCGACGGTCGAACCACGATCTAGTGCACCCTCGGCGAGCACCGATGATACGGCAGGATGTTCGCTCGCCGGCCCGTCCTATCGTGATGTGGTAGCTGGGGCACCGCCACCCTCAGGGGGAGGCCCGGGATATGGAGGCCAATCGGCCTGCTCGCCGTATTCACCGCCGGCCAGCCCGTCGGCCCGGCGGCCCGCCTCGGCACCACTACCAGTTCCCCGTCCGTTCCCAGCCATGGAAGAGGACCAAGGAGATCTGGGTCCCGAGTTTGAGTCGTGGAGCTTCTGGACCGTCCTTGCAGAGGGCCACTTCCCTGAGAAGTTTTGGCCAGTCGCAGGACCGGGCTTTGATGCACCCGAATCGCTCACCCCGGATGAGTTCGAATGCTTCTGCCGAACTCTCCGGGAGACTCACTCCCGTCTTCACTGCCTACAAATGCCATACCCCGGGAGTCAACTACACCTGGAGGATATTGGTGAGCAGTGCCGTCAAATTGACCTGGCCACGCTCCCCGCGGTCCGGCACCCCGGGTCATTTGGGCACCACGAGGCCCTCCAACAACGATGCGTTGAGTGTTTTCAAGTACTCCGCAAAGTTATCGGGGAAGCCACTCCCCACGTGTATATCCGTGGATGGGGGCAGTACGCTGCCCTACGCTTCAGTGTGATCCGCCGACAGCCCGATTCGCTGGGTGGCCCTGAGGGTATATCCCCAGGGACAGGAACGGTCAATATGGCTGACCTGTCGGGAGAGGGGAACGACTTGGAACTTCTCGACGGGGGCTTCCCCCCCGAAGACAAGCCGTCGTCAGATCCATCAGTGAGAGTTACTCGTCATCAGAGAAACCTCCTGGGGCTCCCCGCACCCACTGAAGCACTGACGTTAAGCCGAAACGTCAGCAAAGGAAAAGAGCACAGCGAGGCTATAAAGCCCGCCGACCCATCTGCCTCCATGCAGAGGGCAGAGGAGGATCCCGAGAAGGCTACGCTACGTCAGCAGCTCGCCGAACAGAAGAGGCTGGTTGACCAGCTCCTCGCCGAGCGCGCTGCAGAACGGCGGCCTGACTACGGTGATCCCAGGCCAGGACAACAGGGACCGGAACAACCGCACCTCGACGAGACTCTCCCGGGCAACCGTGATTACGCCGTGTTCGCCGACAGGAGAGAGGCCATTGCCTACGGCAAGAGGGCGCGGTATGTTTCGCCACACCCTCCCGAGCGGCGTGACTACCTGAGAGATCCCGCTCGGATTCCTCCCGCTGCCCCAAGGGCCGCTCCGCCCGCCATCCCACGAGCTGCCGAGTTCGACGACCCGGTTGACGACCCGATTGAAGGGCCATGCAATGCGCTCGTGGTTAGAGATCCTCGCCAGGACTGGAACCCATGTCCGGACGATCCGATGGCGGCACTCATTGCCCGCTTGGAAGCCTTGGAGACTCGGCAGGTGGCGATCCCACCGGACGGCAAGCCCTACCCAGCATGGGTGGATGACATGCCGGCGCCTCCGGGATTCGGGAATCCCACTTTCGCCCCCTTCAACGGGACTGGAGATCCGCCACAACATTTAGCCCACTTCAACTCGAGGTGCGGGCCTATGTTGGGGACTCCGGCGCAGCAGGAGGCCGCTAAGCTTCGCTGCTTTGTTCAGACACTGGAAGGGCCAGCATTTGTCTGGTACAGCCAGCTCCCCGTCGGGTCGGTAACCAGCTGGGAGGACCTCCGTAGACAGTTCCTCTACCAGTTCAGTTCCACGACCCGGAAGACGAGTATCGCAGACCTCTTCAAGTGCAAGCAGAGGCCTGATGAGCGAGTCGCGGACTTCGTCGCCCGATGGAAGGGTCTCACGTATTCCCTTGACATGCCATTGACTCAGGAGCAGTTGCTGACAATGTGCGTCGGGAACGTCAAGACCGAGCTGGTCCCTTCCCTGATTACTCAGAATTACCCCGGAGGGTTCAGGGACTTCTCAGACAAAGCTCAACGTCTTGAGGAAGCCCTGCAACAGGCCAGCCAGGCACACCCGCTGCCTCCTATGATTCCTGCAAGGAGAGCCAGCAGGGCTGAGCCCGCTGCTGTGGCCCAGATAGAGGCTCCCAGGCCGTTGGAGCTGCTGCCGGTGAGGCCAGCTCCGCAGCCTCACAGGAATCCGCCTCCACGAGCTCAGTTCCCGGCCCAGCAACGGCAGCCTCAGAACCGGCCGGCCCCTCCGCGTAATGTACCGCCACAACCCAGGCGAGATAATCAGGGTCCACCTCCTCGGCAGGCCCCTCCGGCCCCTCGTCAAGACCACGCTCCCAGAGGCCCGCGATACCTGACTTACTCATTTCACGAGGATCAGGTCCCCGGCTATTTCCGGAGTGCCCTGGAGCAGAGGATTGTGCGACTGCCTGAGTGCTGGAGGCCAGAGGAGGCACATCTCACAGATAACCCCCGCTACTGCCCTTACCATCGAGCCCTGGGACACACCATCCAGCGGTGCTATGTGTTCAAGGACTGGCTCCAAGACCAGATTAACAACAATGTAATCAGGTTGGGCCCAGCTCCAGCACAAGTGGCGGGCGTGTTCGTGGGATCAGATGACGATAGTGGCAACGAGGACGAATGGCAGCTGGTCTCCGACCGCGGATCCCAGAAGTA
The DNA here is from genome assembly GCA_963277665.1 of Viscum album. Taxonomy (NCBI): domain Eukaryota; kingdom Viridiplantae; phylum Streptophyta; class Magnoliopsida; order Santalales; family Viscaceae; genus Viscum; species Viscum album. The sequence continues at coordinate 2,012,088,405 of OY728130.1, read as the reverse complement.
TAATAACTGGATGGCCCGCAAGACGACCATTCGCGCCCAGGGAATCATCCGTGCGCGCTTGAATCAGCCTGAGCCCCCAGAACCTGCGGGTGCTGCTTCGGCATCGTCGTCCCGGTCTGCCTCCTCCAAGAGGAGCAAACGGCGGCAGCGCAAGAAGGAAGAGCGCGCCCCGCCGGTTCCGCCACTATCCCGCACTCTCGGCGATTTCATGCCCCCGGAGATGGGGGTCCCTCCTCGGATCCGCCCGGTGATGGATGATTCGTCCGATGACGGTATTGGGTACGCTTCGGTTAACACCGTCGAGCTGGTAAATCCCTTTTCGGTTCCCGACGTTGAAGAACACCAGGTGGACCTCCCTAGTGTCCCCGGTCGTCGCCACCGTTGGAAGAACCGCAGCAGCAGGAGTCGTCGGGGCACAGCCGTCGGTACCTCCGGCCAGGCCGTGCACGCCACTGAGACTAGGCGGCAGGCTCAAGATCGAGCTCAACGTGCGCAGGCTCCCCATCCGGGGATGACGGATTCGCCTCCGCCACTGTTTGTGGTATGGGACCAGGCAGAACCGCCTCAGCCGCGTCGCGACCAGCTCCGCCCTGCCACAAGTCCATCCCGGCCTCCTGACTCCAGTACGGTGACCATTTCCCGGACTGCGACCAGTGAACAGCGAGATGCGCCAAGTACCAGTCGGCCGCCGATCCAACCGGTAAGGCCCGTCATGCCACCAACCGCAGAGCAACCTCCTGCAACCAGGAGCTCGCGCTTGGCCAAAAAGTATGATGTCCTGAAGCACTTGGCCGACATCCCAGCAAGGCTCTCCATCCTTGAGGCTCTGCGCATGTCATCTGAGATGCGCGAGGCACTCGCTGAAGCCCTGAAGAGCCCCCTCCAGTTTGAGACAGAGGTTGCGGCTGCAGAGGCCTTTCACGCCGAAACGATCGAGGACGCCGAATGTCAGGCAGTTATCTCGTTCTCTGGTAAGGATGAAGACCCTCCTATACAGGGACATATTCGTCCGCTGTATGTCACTGGCCAGTTCAATGGCCTTGAAGTCCGGCGTTGTCTTGTCGACACGGGGTCCGGGATTAACCTGATTCCAACTCGGACGCTCCGGAGATTGGGGTTGTCTGAGGATGACTTGATTCCCTCCGACCTCAGGATCCAGGGGTACGACCGCACCGAGCAAACCCCGGTCGGCAAGATACGTTTGAAGACCCAGTTCGGTGACTTGGTTGCCAACACCGAATTCATGGTAGTCTCTCAGGACACTGCGTATAACACATTGATGGGCAGGCCATGGCTTCACCTTCACGCGGCGGTCCCCTCGTCATACCACCAATGCCTCAAATACTCCCTTAATGGTCGAGTAGGCGTGCTTCAAGGAGATGCCTCTCCTTTTGCCTCATGTGAAGCCCGTTATCTGGACGCGGACTATTACAAGAGCAAGGATAAGCAGATCCTGGCAGGTGAGGTTGAGCCTGTCGCTGTTGCGAGCGATCCCTGGGCAGGTCTGGATGACGCTTACGTCCTCCCGATTCACCGGTTGGACGTCGCCATGGTCTTGACGGTCCGCGAGTCTCCTGATGAGACGGCCGCGACCGCCCGCGCCAGCACCAGTGGCCCAGCAGGACCTGGTAGCCCCAATGCAGTTTCCAACGCAGTCTCTCCCGTGGATGATCCCTCCCCGAGTGGAGAGGGTATGGAAGACGCACCCCCAGCCTTTGAGGAGGGCGTCCCCACCACGGTCGATGAGTTAATACAGGTGAACCTTGGGACCGAGGCCGATCCAAGACCCACGTTGGTTAGTGCCGCCATGCCCTCTGAGGAGCGGCAGCAGTACGTGGACTTTCTCAGGCAGCACCGTGATGTGTTCGCTTGGGGCTATGACGAGATGCCGGGGCTAGATCCTCAGGTAGCCGTCCACCGCCTTGGTCTCCCGGCGAACCATCGCGGGTTCAAGCAGCCTCCCAGGAAGATGCACCCATCCCATGGTGCCATGGTTGAGGCCGAAGTTGACAAGCTTATCAAAGCCAACTTCGTGAGGGAAGTTCAGTACCCCAAATGGCTGGCCAACATTGTGCCGGTCAGGAAGAAGAACGGGCAGATTAGAGTCTGCATCGACTTCCGCGATCTCAACCGCCACTGTCCGAAGGATGATTTTCCCCTTCCAGTGACAGAGCTGTTGATTGATGCCACGGCAGGGTTCCAAGCCCTCTCCTTCATGGATGGATACTCCGGATACAACCAAATTCGGATGGCCCCTGAGGATGAGGAGTTCACTGCCTTCAGGGCCCCCCAAGGTACCTTTTGCTACCGGGTCATGCCCTTCGGCCTGAAGAATGCAGGTGCCACCTATCAACGGGCGATGCACCGCATATTCAAGCCAATCCTCGGCACACTGGTGGAATGCTACGTCGACGACTTGGTTGTCAAATCGCGCCAGCGTCAGGACCATCTCAAAGATCTTGAGAAAGTGTTCAGCTTCCTCCGGTCTCGCTGCCTGAAGATGAACCCGTTGAAGTGTGCCTTTGGGGTCACCTCCGGAAAGTTCCTTGGATTTGTGGTAAGATACCGGGGTATTGAGATCGACCCAGAGAAAATCAGGGCGATTAGCCAGATGCCTCCCCCGGGTACCGTCCGGGAACTGCAAGGGTTCCAAGGCCACTTAGCCTATATACGCCGATTCATCGCGAATCTGGCCGGCAAGTGTAAGCCCTTTTCTAGGCTTATGAAGAAAGGTGCCACCTATGTATGGGATAAAGAGTGTCAGACCGCTTTCGAGGAAATCAAGCAGTACCTGCTTCAACCTCCGGTCCTGATGCCGCCCGTATCCGGAAAGCCGCTGGTCCTTTATGTGACCGCCCTGGAACGGTCCCTGGGTGCCCTTCTCGCCCAGAAGAACAACGAGGGAACAGAGAATAGCCTCTATTACCTCAGTCGCATGCTCCTCGATGCGGAGGTTAGGTATTCCCCCATCGAGAAGAGCTGCCTGGCGCTCGTATTTTCCGTACAGAAATTACGGCACTACTTGCAGCACCATGAGGTACAGTTGGTTTCTCGGGTAGACCCGTTGAAATATATCCTGAGCCGACCTATGTTGACTGGCCGTCTAGCGCGGTGGGCTGTGATTCTCCAGCAGTTCGACATCAGGTATGTGTCTCAGAAGGCCATCAAAGGGCAAGCGTTGGCAGACTTTCTGGCCGCTCACCCGACCTCCGCGGATCAGCCGCTGGATCTAGGCTTTCCTGATGAGACCATTCTCTCGGTTGATCGAGCCGATCCATGCTGGCAGATGCACTTTGACGGTGCCTCCCGGAGCCCCACCGGTAGAAGACTCGATAATCCTAAGCTCAATAGAGTGGGCTTGGGCATCGTCTTCATTACCCCGGAGCGAGCCGTGCTGCCATACTCTTTCCTGTTGTCAGAGGGCTGTACCAACAATGAGGCGGAATACCATGCCCTCATCACCGGCCTCGAGTTAGCTCTCGAGATCGACGTGCCCCATCTGTGTGTGAAAGGGGACTCCGAGTTGGTCGTTAAGCAGATCAATGGCGACTACGTTGTAAGGAAGCCGGAACTTGTGCCATTGTTGGAGTGCACCCTCCTTCTGATGGCCCGGTTCCCTTCTCGGCCTGAAATTGTCCATGTTCCCCGGTCGCAGAACGGTCGAGCAGATGCTTTGGCCATCCTGGCTGCGTCACTTGCGGAACCTGAACAGGACAACCTGATCGTCCGCGTGACGCGCCGCATGCTCATCGCTCCCGTTATCCCGGAAGAAGATCGCGGCCCGTTGGTAAGTAACCTCACCACGGTTGCCCCTATGCCCGGAGCCCCGAGTACCCCAGATATAGCAGTCGAATCAGCCCGTGATTGGAGGGCGCCTTTGGTTGAGTACCTCCAACATGGCATTCTTCCGTCAGATCGGGCCGAGCGCGAGCGAGTTCGACGTTGCGCATCGCAGTTCGTCCTCCAGAGCAGTCCCGGCCTGGAGCAGATCCTCTACAAACGCGGATTTGATGGTGTTCTCCTCCGTTGCCTTCAGGGAGTTGAGATCCCACGAGTCATGCAAGAGGTTCATGCTGGTTCATGTGGCGCCCACCAGACTGGGCCGAAGCTGTCCCACCAGATTCGGAGATTGGGATACTTCTGGCCCTCCATGATCCATGACTGCATCGAGTATGCCAGGAGGTGCCATGCGTGCCAGGTTCATGCGAACTTTGTGCATCGGCCGCCGGAGCCTCTCCATACCACAAGGTATTCCTGGCCCTTTGCAGTCTGGGGACTGGACGTTGTGGGACCTTACCCGCCGGCGACAGCTCGCCAGTGCCGGTTCATTCTGACCGCCACGGACTTCTTCTCCAAATGGGCAGAAGCGATTCCGCTCAGAGAGGTCAAATCCTGTTCGATCGCTGACTTCGTGACCTCCAACATCATCTATCGATTTGGAGTGCCTCACGTTATCCTCACGGATAACGGAACCAATTTCCGAGCAGCCGAGTTGAAGAAGTTGTACGCCAAGTATAACATCCGCTCGAACCATACATCTCGCTATCATGCGCAGGCGAATGGACAGATCGAGGCGTTTAACAAAACCCTCTCTAACATTCTGCAAAAGATGGTTGGTCAGAACAAGAAGAGTTGGCCGGACAAGCTCCCCAACGCCCTCTGGGCTTATCGGACGACGACTCGCAATTCCACCCAGATGACCCCTTATTCCCTGGTGTATGGAGCTGAGGCCGTCCTGCCCATCGAGATCCAGTTATCGTCCTTGCGCACTGCGGTCTACGACCAGCAAGCGCCGGACAGAGTTGCTGAAGCCCGTCTAGTCGAGTTGGAAGCACTGGATGAGAATAGACTTCGCGCTTTGCACAACTTGGAGAGGCATCAAAGCAGAATGGCTCGAGCTTTCAATAAGAAGGTTCGCCTCCGCTCCTTCCTGCAGGGTGATCTAGTGCTAGCCCTAAGAGCACCGATGATCCCCGGCAGGAAGCCGCCCAAGTTGGAGCCCAAGTGGGAGGGACCTTTTGTTGTCCACAAGGTCTATCCCAATGGCGCGTACTCCCTAGCGACTATGGATGGTGAGCGTGTCACTCCTCCCACCAACGCTAGGTTCCTCAAGCAATACTTTGCCTGAGTGTCTGTTCGTCCTGCATGACGCTAAACTGCGCTTCGTCCTGCATGACGCTAAACTGCACTTCGTCCAGGCTACAAGACGTTAAAACTGTTCAGCATTCGTCCGCGCTGCAAGACGTTAAACTGCCAAGTGCTTCGTCCTGCATGACGCTAAACTGCACTACGTCCGAGCTACAAGACGTTAAACTGTTCAGCATTCGTCCTGCATGACGTAAAACTGCCACTCAAGAACTACGTGCGGCTTGATTCCCATCCTTATGGGATACGTAGGACCGCCTGAACCCTCGTGTTTCAGGCCCAGCCCCATCCTTCGGGAATTTCCATCCCATCTCGGGCCCTTGGCCCAGTTGCCCCCGGGTGTGCGGCGTATGGTGTGAGTGCGGGGCTATGCCCTCATTCACGTCGGTTTGCTCGTCACGCTGTACGCCCCCCCACGTTTGGGGATGCCTTCTGCTCCCCCCTTCTTTTTTCCTCATCGTCCTGCATGACGTTAAACTGCACTTCAAGAACTACGTATGTCTTGATTCCCATCCTTATGGGATACGTAGGACCGCCTGGACATTCATGTTTCAGGCCCAGCCCCATTTCCCGGGAATCTCTATCCCGCGTTGGGCCTCTGGCCCCAGTTCCCCTCCTTTTTGTGCGAGGCGTATCGCGTGAGCGGGGGATTATGCCCTCATTCACGTCGGTCTACTGGCCGCGCTGTACGCCTCCCCCGTGTGTGGGACTACCTCACACCCCTCATCATCCTGCATGACGTTAAACTGCCTTTCCAGAACTACGTATGGCTTGATTCCCATCCTTATGGGATACGTAGGACCGCCTGGACGCTTGTGTCTCAGGTCCAGCCCCGTCTCTTGGTTGATCACGGGGATCTGCCCCCCTTCGGTTGCTCTCAGGGTGAGTCCTCCGACCCTTTCCGGAGATCTGTTAACATGTTTTGGGTGCTTCGGTCTATGACTCGTAGTGTCAGATTCAATCCCGACAAGTCCTGTGTTGCTTGTCAGGCCCCGCGCTTCCTCTTGTTCGAGCCTTCACTCAAAGGGATCCTCGTTAGCGGTTTGGGTACGATGCCTCAGTGCTCTCCCACCGCTCCGGGTCGATTTACCGGCGGGTCTTGGGCCGCAAATCGATATGAATCCTGCGATTGAGCGGTTGATGCTCGTTTGCTTGCCCCGTCTTAGGCTGACGCGATCGGATGTTGTGTTGCGAATGCGTCAGCAACGTCCTTGATCGCCATGTCAGCTCTCTCAGGCTCTGAACATTGGTTGCGCAGTCCTCATCACACTCCGCCTTTGTGCGTTGTAGTGGAATCTTGACACTCTCTTCATACTGACCTCCGGTACGCCTCTACACGTTAGGCAGACCGACCAGGGTAATGATGTCGTTCGAGGCTCCCATGATCTGAGCACCAAGGATATATGCAGATATCCTCCCTAAGGGCCATGCGTAGCTGGACCCTCGTCCCCATAAGGAGGAGGGAGTCGCCCGAACAATTGCGTTCTGGGCCCAGTATATCTGGAGGCTAGCATCTCTGCCCCTCGGGTGATGGACATATGCAGACCCCTATCCCAAGACTCTTCTCCTGGAATCGTGCGTGACCGCAGGGCTGGGTATTTTCCCACCTCCGCCGTGTCCGCCGTACCGCAATAAGCGGATTCCTCCATGGTCCGAACCACACGACCTTAAACTGTGTTGTCTGGTCCGAACCACACGACCTTAAACTGTGTTGTCTGGTCCTACCACACGACCGTAAACTGTGATCGTCTTGGCCGCCCGACGAGAAACGGCACTGCATCGTGATGTCCTCCTCAGGGGACACTCATGTTGGGCGCTGGTTAATGACCACGCCATTCATCAATGCCTTCCATGGCTTGATTATTGTGGCGACGCCAGAGATTTCTCAATCACGGGCATGTCGCCGCACAAAGAAAAACCATTCATCTTTAAGGACAAACAAGAAATATCAAATGCCGCTCCTTTTGTGTGCGAGGGTCAGACCCGCACTCTTCCCCGCGCTGGTGCCCGATTGTGTTGCACCGCGCTTCAAGAACTACGTGCGGCTTGATTCCCATCCTTATGGGATACGTAGGAACGCCCGGATGTTTGAAACTTCGGGTCCAGCCCCCCACCTCTTAGAGATTCCCCCTTCTCTGGGGAATCCGCCGCCTTCAGGTCACCCTCAAGGCGTGTTCCCCGACCCCTTGCCATGGTCCACCGGTGTCAAGAGTACTCTGGTTTATTGCCAGGAGGGTGAGGATCCGCTTGGTCAGGTTTCCTCCACTTTTCAGGCTTCGTGCTCCCTTTCATTCGGACCCATTGTCTACGCCCTGGGTGGAGCCCCCGTGAACGGTTCGGACACAATGCCTCAGTGCTCTCCCACCGACTCGGGCCGGTACCCCCAATGGCCTCGGGCAGCAAATCGATATGAATCCTGCGATTGAGCGGTCGATGCTCGTTTGCTGCCTCATTCCACCAACGGTTAGTGCGATATTGATGCTGCTTTTCCGCCACGGTCGGCAGTACTCCCATATCGTTACACCGGTGCCCCCAGTCCTTGAGTGAATGGCCGCATGATTCACATTTTCCACCTCCCATTCTGACCAGGAGAAACCTCGACACTCTTGACACTATCCCTCAGTGCATCTTCGCATATCCAGGGGATATGACCACGATGTGGCGTGCTTTGAGTCCTTATGGTCCGAGCTCTAAGACCTTAAACTAAGATCTCCCCTTATGGTCCGAGCTCTAAGACCTTAAACTAAGATCCCCCCTTATGGTCCGAGCTCTAAGACCTTAAACTAAGATCTCCCCTTATGGTCCGAGCTCTAAGACCTTAAACTAAGATCCCCCCTTATGGTCTGAGCTCTAAGACCTTAAACTAAGATCCCCCCTTATGGTCCGAGCTCTAAGACCTTAAACTAAGATCTCCCCTTATGGTCCGAGCTCTAAAACCTTAAACTAAGATCTCTCCTTATGGTCCGAGCTCTAAGACCTTAAACTAAGATCTAGCCCTTATGGTCCGAGCTCTAAGACCTTAAACTAAGATCCTCTAGCCCTATGGTCCGAGCTCTAAGACCTTAAACTAAGATCCTCCACCCTTATGGTCCGAGCTCTAAGACCTTAAACTAAGATCCAGCCCTTATGGTCCGAGCTCTAAGACCTTAAACTAAGATCTCTCCTTATGGTCCGAGCTCTAAGACCTTAAACTAAGATCTCCCCTTATGGTCCGAGCTCTAAGACCTTAAACTAAGATCTACCCTTATGGTCCGAGCTCTACGACCTTAAACTAAGATCTCCCCTAAACGGGATTCTACGTCCTGCATGACGTTAAACTGCACTCACAGAACTACGTGTGGCTTGATCTCCAGCCTGATGGAGTACGTAGGAACGCCCGGGCATTTCGACTCGGGTCCAGCCTCAGGGATCGATAAGTCCCGCCCCTCCTCGTCGCCGGCCGTCTGGCCTGACTTCGGGTAGAGTGGTGCAGTCGTAATATTCTCCCCGATTCAGCTCGGGATGCCCCATCGCAAGGATGGGAAGCGACGGTTTCCTCGTCAGAGAGGTGCTGTCTGAGAATTGAGGTGACTCACGGCCAGATTAGTGCATCCGCCTAATACGCTTCCCCCACGGTGGCGCAATTTTGAGAGCGTTGGATTCTGTCCGAACAAATCGTCACTTCGCCCCACGCTTCGCATGCCCTGTTGATCTGGATTTTCCACCCTTGTGTCTGAAGGAACCCCAAAGCGGTATTCATGATGACATGTGGTCCGCCTCCTGCAATATGAATGATGGCCTTTTTCGGTCCGTCTATTGCAGTTGTTATGGTCGATCCACTGTCCGCCTACCGTCTTGGGCATTTCCTGGAAGGCCAACCGTTGTGGATGTCCGGATTCGGGACACGCGATTCACCCTTTCTCATTTCCCTATGTTCGGATAAAATCTCAACGCCCCTAGCGTTGTCCCGCTCGTGTGTTGGAACAAGTTGGGGGATGATACATTGGTTAGGTCTGAGGTCTCCTTTCCTAGGAATGACCTCCCTCTTTTCTCCAGAAACCCAGGCCCAATTATGGATGCCTGATGCTTGGTTAACACTCCCGCAAGACAACGAATTGTGGTTGAGCATATTAAACCGAAAGACGCAGATAAATATATTGATTCATACAAATGGATCGAAATATTGAATAACGGAAGCAAAATGTTCTAGGAATGGCAAAAAACAAAGCCCCTAGGGATTAGCGTGCTGGATAAGTCTTTCTAATGCCGCTACCCTTTGGCTGGCGGCCTCCAGGGCTGCTTCTCGTTCTCTGCGTGCCCTCTCCTCGTCGGCGGTCGCAGCACGCAGTTCGTCAATCCTGGCCTGTGCACGCTCCCGCTCGACTTGGAGTGTGACCATCTGTTGGCCCGCCTCCGTCAGCTGTACCTGAGCGTCGATCAGTTGTGCCGATAGTTGCTCCACAAGCTCGGTACATGCTGCGACGAAGGCCTCCTTCTCTGCCGCCTGCCCTTCGAGGCGCCGGACTTCCTGCTCTGCCACGATGAGCGCCTGCGTGCTCTCCGACATGTCCCGACTTTGTGCGACGTCGGCACGCCGGCGGCTCTCGCGCATCTTCTCGGCCATGAAATCACGGACCGTCAGATGGAGGCATTGAGCATCAGCTCCCCCGGCACACAGGAAGCGCAGCCAGGTCTGAAGTGATCCCATGCGCCCCAGCCATTCCGATGGGTCTCGCTTGAGGAAGCGCTGGATGCACTTCCACCCCCTGCGTCGCGTTACCCGGCTATCCTCGACCGCCTCCGCGTCCGAGTCATCCATCTCCTCGGGGTCGGCAGGCCGGTAAGCAGGGAAGACAGCCAGCAGGTCTGCTGCAGGGTCCGCCCCTGGGAGGTCCTCACAAGGGATAGGTTCCCCAACATCCGGGCAACCTTCTTCTCTCTCCCCAGCGGCGCTGACACCCTCGTCAGCCCCCAACCTCTCTCCGGTGTCAGCACCGCCGATGTCCGGAGCCCCTTGATCAGTAGTTGGTGGGGCCGGCTCGGTTTGGGAAGTCTGTTCCGGAGCAGGCGGCATGTCCACCACTGGTCCGCTCGTAGATGGCCCGGGTTCGGCAACCCGACGAGCCTCCAATGTTGAGATCACTGCGCGGGGCATGCCATGGTTAGTCACGGATCGTCAATGGCAAGCACCAGCAGTAAAGTAGGGAGACTTACGGGAGTTCGGAGCGTCATCTTCCGCTACCCCGGTCGCCACAGGAACAGTTGCAGCAGGGGACCCCTTAGCGCTTGACAGTTCGATAATGGGTGCCTGGCCCCCGCCTTGTCCTGCTGGCGCCTCTCCTACTCCTGTTGAGGACGCCTGACCGACATCCGTGTGCTCCTGAGAAGGATGGAGAAACGGGTTAGAAGCTGCATAAGAGAATGGATGAAGCAAGTTGAGTAGGGATAGAAGCGGACCTCGAGGAGCTCAGTGACATCAACGTTGTCAGAGCCGGCCACCTCGCCACTCTCCCGTGGGCTCCCCCGATGGGACCTTCCCTCGGAGCCTTCATCCTCCCCCGTCTCCTCCTCCTCCTCGGAGTCGCTACTGCCATCTTCTCCCGGCGGCATCTGTTCTGGAGCGGGCTCGAGACCGAGCATCACCTTCACCAGAAGGGATGGCTCCGCACGCTGACCACGTTGGCGCGCGTACTCGTCCATGGCCGTCAGATATGCATATTGCCGGTTGAAGTCCACCCTGTCGGTGATCTGGAGGCGCCCGACCTCTGGCAGATAGATTCCTTCTCTGAGTATCTTTCGCCAGATGACGTCGGTCCCCAGTGACTGCCGCAGGGTCATCCAGGCCGACCACAGCGCCGGGAAGACTGCATCGTGGGAGGGTTCGAGCAGACGTCTCACCTGCTTCCCGGGCCGCTCTCCGACCGACGCGTGCGCCCCCTCTCTGGGCGCCGAGGTCGTGGCGGCAGCCTGCGATGCGCCCGCCGCCGAAGTCCCTGCTCGCGCCGGCCCCGCTGCTTGGCGCGCCTCCGTTCTCCCCCGTGTGGCGGCACCTCGCCTCCTCCCTTGACGCCCGGTCTCCGCACGGGTAGCCTCGAGCCGCCGAACTAGCTTCCGCAAGAGCCCCTCGGGGTACGCGATGGCCCAGTGTTCGGCATACTCGGTTGCCAAGCCTGCGTTAACTCCGGTAGGAGGGAGAGTGATGACGTCGCCAGAGCCGAAAGCGGCAAACATCAGCCACATCTGGCGAAGGACGCCAGGGTTCATCTCCTCCCGGACAGCAGTGAATACCCTCTTCGGCATCCGTTGAAGGCACCCGAACTGCCTGGCGAACCGGGTCGGCACGTAAGGCTCGCAGATCACCTTCCCGTCGATCCGAGCCACGAGCACCCCGCCCCGCATGTTCAGGAAATATTCATGCTGCTCCAGCGGGCCCTGTCCGTTGTCGATCATCTGGCCGACAGGAGTGGGGAACGGGCTGAAGTTGAAATTGGCATGATTGCCAATCCGAACCCTCACGCCCTCCTCACTGAGGGTCATCGGAGCGACCCCCACAATGTTCAGCAGGGAGGGTCGCAGGCCGTTGCCCGGAGGACTGATGGCATTTGGGAACGTATACCCACCGAGGTGAGCAGCCACCCATCCGTGGAAGAACTGAAAGGGCCCACAGATCCTTCGTGGCGACCCCCCTCGTGAGATGCGTCCCAGAATGGCATACATCCTCGCCAGTACTGGGACCCCGAGGTTGTACCTCTTATTGGCAGCCATGGCGCCCGCCATCGCCAGCGTCGCCGGGCGGACGCCCATCCTCGCATCCCGCACTGGCAGGAGCCACCCGCTCAGAAAGGCGGCCAGGAACGCCGCGTACCGGACGTTCGGGTCCCGGGCCTCGATGACGTGGTACCCCCATGAGCGGTAATCGCCCGTCTCCAGGACCCGCCAGTACGACCTGTTCCGGCTCCTCTGAGCTGCGGTCGGGCACCGCTTCCCCCTGCCTGGCATCTTGACCGCCGGGTCATGCTCCAGGAACTGGCCGAACCAATCCTTGTAGGCTATGTCCTTCTGGAAGTCTTGGATCCCGAGCCGCTGCGTAGCCAGGTCAAGAAGATGCCAGGTCAGAATGGGAGTCCGTGACCTGTCCTCCCAGATGTTCTTCGGTGGCAGGAACTCATCGTACTGGTAGCCCTCCAGCGGGATACCTCCGATGCAGTGGATGTCCCAGAGACCGATGCCGACCTCCCCATGGTGAAGATGGAAGGTTTTGGTATCCGGGGACCAGCGAGTGAACAGCTCCGGCCCGAGCTCAGACTGCTGGTAGAAGTGGAACTGCGACGTCCACACCGCCTCGAACAGGCCGATGTACCGCAGCTCCTCTGCGAAGTGATCGCAAGTGTGGCGTACCCAGAACACCCAGGCCCACTCACTGGTGAAGTTGCCCCCAGACCGCAAGTCCCAGTCCTTCAGCCAGCCCTTGGTGTCGTCCGTGACGCTCTGGCGATATATGCTCGAGTAGAGGGCTGGAGAATTCTCCGCAGTAGGCTCACCCCCATCAATGGTTCGCGTCCTCGGGTTCAGGACATAGACATCCAAGTGTCTGGTCTCCCTGGCAGGATGCCCATTGTTGGTGATGTTATAGCGGAGAAGCTCGTCCTCCCGGGTCACCCAGGTCCGCGGCACATCAATCTCGAACCCTGGCACCGGAACCTCATCTAGGATGCCGAAGTTCCAGAGCGGCAGGTTGTCCGACAGTGGATATGTCTTCTGGGCCGGCGTTAGCAAGTCGAACAAGGATTGATTGTTGGAAACAATCTCCTTGGCTCCGTAAACCTCCTCGTTCGTCGCCATCTCAGCCCTGCGAGTGGCGGCATCCCCCTCATTTCCTCTGTGCGCGGCCATCTCAGAAGTTTCGGGAGTCGTGCGGGTTAAGGGATGAAGCGTGCGGGATCGGACGAGGCTGGTGGAAAAGTTTGAGAGGCGGCGCGCAATCCTAGTGGACGGCGCGCAATCGGGAAGTCCTTCGCAAAAAACCCCGGGTATTCGCGCAAAAACAGAGCGAAGTCCGGACGGTTTTGCGCGACGAGCGAGTGAATTCCGCGCCGGAAAAGGCAATTTCGCGCACGAGAGCAAAGAGGCTTATCGCGCGGAAGGCCAGTGTACGACACGGAGGGACCCAGTGCCCCTATTTATAGGTGAGGCCGTGGTCCGCGCTGCGCGGAAAAGGCTTTGCGCGACCGCATCGGCCGCTTTCGCGCCCGACACCCATTTTTGCGTGCCACAGTCCCGCGTCGCCCAGGACTTCGGCATTCCGGCGTCTCCCTCGGAACCCGATCGTTGCGACCTCTCGCCGATCAGATTCCGAGGGGGGGCTTTTGTAGACGCCGGAAAAGTCCGTTGTTCCCAAACGAAGCTCCGGATGCGGAAAGCGAGGTCATATTTGGAGTCGGAAGGATGTTTCGGAGGGCCCGGAGGCCTTGCGCGGAATTTCAGAGGCCCGCGCGCAAAGGTGATGTTCCGCGCGCAAACCCCCCGGGATGCGCGCAATGCGCCGGTCCGGCGCGCAATTTTGCGCGCCGCTGGTCCGCGCGACTCCCTTGCGCGCCGCGCCCGATTCCGCGCCCGCGAGGAGAATTTCGCGCTCGCACCCTGGATTCCGCGCCCGGGGTTGCCTATAAATATAAGGCGACCCCCAACGTTTCAAAGGTTGCTGGAAGTCGAAACGTCTCTCGTGCGTGCAATTCAACCCCTTCCGCGCGCAATGACGAACTTCAGGTAACCTCCTTTCTTTCGCGCAAGAAAGCCTCGGGGTCCGCCTTCGCGCGCAATCCCCGCTGGCTCCTTTCATTTGAATAAAAACTCACCCTAAGGCCTTTGCGCGCAAAAGAACCCGCTTGCGCGCAATTGCCCCCGGGGTGCGCGCAATCCGGCCTGATTGCGCGCACCCCCTTCTTTCAAGTGGCCATTCGTTAAAGAATGAGCTGTTGCCCCCGCGCGCTATCCGAAGCCCGGTGTGAGCATTCTCAAGCATCCGCGCGCAAGGCGCTGGCCCAATTGCGCGCCTGCCGCCCCGATTGCGCGCCGGCCCGCAGTATTGCGCGCAAAGCTTCCTTTTTGCGCGCAATCTGCCAGGGTCGTCCCCGTTGACCTCCTAAGGGTACCCGCCTGTGTGGCACCCGATGATTCTCATCCCGGGTGCCCGCACCGTGCGTTGTCTTCCCGTGCGGCCCTCCAGGTTTGTGCGAAGTGACATGCACCCATCGTCCGGCAACCTATGCCCAGCATGACGTTAAACTGCACATTCGTCCCGCATGACGTTAAACTGCGCATTCGTCCCGCATGACGTTAAACTGCGCATACGTCCAGCATGACGTTAAACTGCATATTCGTCCAGCATGACGTTAAACTGCACATCCGTCCAAGCTGCACGACGTTAAACTGCCTAGCCCCCATCGTCCGCGCTGCAAGACGTTAAACTGCCAAGTGCTTCGTCCTCAACACATGACGTTAAACTGTACTTCGTCCGGCAAGACGTTAAACCGTCCGCTTCATCCTCAACACATGACGTTAAACTGTACTTCGTCTGGCAAGACGCTAAACCATCCGCAACCTGATCCCGTGCTCCGCACGCAGGGTCCCCCCGGTTTGGATGTGGCCCCCACGCGCTCGTCCCTGCAGGGATGTCGGGATTGCCCCTCTTTAGGGACGATTTAATGGGAGTGGCTTTTCCCTACGGGGGCAGGGTATTACAAACCCCTAGTTTCTCGTGGGAGGCTGCACATGTGTATCTCCATTGCGCCTCCCCTCTGCCGAAGCCAGTAGAGGGTCTGACTGGGATCGAGGTGTCTTCTGCTTTCGGTCCAAGTCCCTTCCAACTGAGTTTTGCAGCATCCGGGCTGCCCCAAGTGCGTAAGTCCTGACAGAATGAACTACGTAGACTGTGATCCCTGTCTTCTATACAGGGTACGTAGGAAGCCTCCCTGAGGTCCAAGCCCACCACCTGGTCGTCCCGGTTGTATTTACGTCGGTTCGTCCATCAGTGGACCCCTCCAGGGTTCACGCTTGCGTTGATTCACCTATGAATCCGCCCCTGTGGGAGACTGCCCGTGTGTATCTCCACGGTGCCTCCCCACAGCCCCCCTTTTCCATTTCCCCTTTTATCGTCCAGCATGACGTGAAACTGTGATCCACCCGGCCGTTCCATCCCCCTCCGTGCGAGGTGGTTCGGTTCAATCCTCCGCCCGGCGGCCTCGACCTCTTCGTGAGTCGGCTTGCCGACGTCCAGCATGACGTTAAACTGTATGCCCGAACTACGTTGACTTTGATCCGTGTTAACGCGCGGTACGTAGGAAGCCCCTCTGGGGTCCAAGCTCTTCACTTCATCATCCATCCTGATCCTTACCCGGGCTGCCACATCCCGGTGGGGTCATGCCACTTCACTCCACTCCACGTTACTTGGGAAGCCGCCTATGTGCTGGCCCCAGCGTCGGAGGTTCCCCGCAAGGGGTTCTGTCATCTGATCCACTTTTCGTGTTGATCGGTCCGATGCCGTCCCCGCTGGACGTTAAACTCGCGGCATACCCCGTGTTAAACACGGGAAGCTGAGGAAAACCTCAGGTGACACAGTTCCCCGCACCTAGTACGGGATGCCTCAGGCCATCATGCCTTCGAGAAGCCCTATTAGGGACGGAAGACAGATGTGCAGAGCCGCAGTGTTACGACACGCCCCCAGCACCCAGAGCCACCCGGCCTTCTCACCGCAGGTTGCTGCCCCGCCCAGACTCCTTGGAACGTCCGGGCGGAAGCAGCGTAATTAACCGGTGTCCATGAAGATATGGCGCCGGGAACGAGATTCACGAACATTCTTAAGTCTATGAGGGAGACCCGGATTAGGCGACAAGTTCCGAGGAGACGTCCAAGGAAGGAGGAGCCGACATCCCATCATCCCGGTTTCGATCAAGGAGCAGACGCCCCTGAATAAGGGACGGATGCCGCCCGCCCTTGGAAAGCGGGACTGCGGGACCACAAGCCGCGCGCCCATCCCCTCGGGTTGACGGGTGCACGCGCGAACGCGTCCTGGCGGAACAGCGTAACCCGACGCACATCCGCACCGAAACAGAATAATGAGTAGGGGATGATGTTTCTAATTATCCTCATCAATTCTATTTGTAGATCAATGAACTCGTCTCATTCTTCATTGAAGATTTTCCCATGGCGACATTATATTTCATTCCCTATCAATTATTAGAGGTATGTGGGAAACCCTAGAGAATTGGAAAAATATATAATATAAAGAGAACTTCTTGTTTAGACATTAAATTAACGAATTAAATTAATTATTTAATTTAATTAATTCAATTCCTCTATTATCTGCCAGTGACTGTTAATTAACTAGTGGTCTGATGCTAATGAAATTTATGTCACTTCTATAATAAAAATAAAGTTCCATATTAAATAGATGTCTCGATTTCCCAAATTAAGACTCGGTTATATGGATGATCCATTATTTTCAAGATTATAAATGTGCATGAGTTAATATATTTACTATTTGCAATATATCAATAGCATGGATAAAAAATTGAATCCCCATGAAAAATACATAAATACCTATAGAGAAATTATTTAAAACATTCAATGGGTCTAATCACAAAAACTAAAGTCATCACATAACCAATATCTACCATCTATTTTAGAAGGTGTCATAGTTCCATAAATTCTAGGTTGGTGATTCTGTATGTCTCCCTTTATTGGGTTAAACCATGTTTTCTTGAGTGTTTTTAAATTGATTCATTATTTATTAAATACAAATATAGTTTTTCTTTACTAGATTTCTAAATGATTTTCATGATCCTTGGCCAATTTCATATTATGTTAGATAGAGTTTCCATGGAATTCATATACAAAAATCTGCATGTACCTTTCTACACACCTAGTAATTCCAAAAGACATCCAAAATAGTTTTATCATGTCATAATTGGATCTATGTTGATATTTTTGTAAAATCATTCTCTTGAAAAATTCCAGGTTTACAGGATTATGATTTTCCCCATAGCCATTGTCATTGTGTGAAAAAACTGAAGTGATGATTAGTTATATACACACAAAATATAGAAATTTTATAATTGGACAACCTTTTTGATCAAGGTGTCCAAAAATGATAGATCCCCAAGGAATCTTATTTTATAATTATCATGCACTCATTAAAAAGAAGAAGAATAATAAAATAAATAATGAGTGTCCTACTAGGACCCCCATGATGCCAAAATATCCTCTACTCTATTCCCCTCATGCCAAGTATGTTTGACATCCACACTATTATTAAACAAGACCATGCAAGATCTTATCTGTTGGAGTCTGCATCCAACACCAAACTACTGGTCCAATTTGGTCTTTATTATTAATTATAAAAGAACCGTAAGGCCTCATTTAGAGAGAACATTGGGTATTGGGCTCTCCTCATCATTCTACATGGTATTATAGGGAAACTAATCCTGATTCCCTCATCCCATTTTATTTTTTCTCATCTAATTTTTAGTTGTTTTCCCCCATGGTGTGGCTCTAAGGCTAATAGGTCTATCTTCTCCCTCCCACCTTTTGGTGTGTGAATCCTTATGCACAGATCCCTCTAGGTTCCCTCCTAACAACATCTTCTCTCTCCTGATGGTCCTCTTCTTGTGGGCCCTCCCGTCGTGGCTCCAATCCTCTTCTTCCAGTCGCAACTTCAGACCCTCCTCCCTCCCTGGTGCGCTCAATGACAGACAATGGCCTCCTCCAGTAGAGGTTCTCCCTGACAGCACCCCTTCCACCCAAGGATCCTCTCGTCGATCTCCCTGATTGATCCACCCACCTCACCCACCGTGGCTCCCGATCCTGGAATCCCCTTCCCTCTCGACAGTCGTCGTTGTTCCACATGGGCCTCCTTTCAGATCGCACCATTTTCCACGATCAACCCGAACATCTAGTGGGTTCCTACCAACCATCCTCACTTGCTGATTCCCAGCATCCACCTCCCTATACAAGACTCCTAAAGGACCGGGCTACCAACCCTACCTCATGTCGCTCTTCCATCCCGTCCATCGCACTAAGCACAACTCCCTCTCGTCGATGCTCCTACAATAGCTCCCTCACGATGCCTCCTGGTTCCAAAAAAGGATCCCCTCTTGTGTGTCATCCCCTCAAGTGTTCCATCCCCCCCTCAAGTGCACCAGCCCCCTCTCTAGAGCATTGTCTCCCCAACCAGGAAATGACACCCTTTGACGGCCCCCTTCCCTATGTGAGCCTCCTCATGGTGACCCCTACATCTGTGCTGCTCTCCCGGCATGCCCTCATGCTACCTCAACTTTGGTGAAACACCTCAACTTCCTTGGATCTGGGCCCTTTGGTGACACTAGTTCCTTCAATGATTCTTCAAAATCGCCCCCTCTCGTCGCTAGCCCCGCAAGTGCATCTTTCCCAGTGCTAGTGTGGCTTTCCCAACGTATCATCGACCGACCCTACTAGTATAGATTTCTTAGTGCTCCATCAACCGACCTAGTCTATATAGTTCCTCTACTGCTCCCTCGACATCTTCTTTTATCCATCATCTTGAAGAGGGACGGCAATCGTGAGGGGTATCACTGATTTTTTATTTTTTATTTTTATTTTTTCTTGTTTTGTAATCAATCTGGTTATGTCCAACTTGAGGAAGAGTGTTTTTAGTTTGTTTATTTCTTTTTTTCTTTATGTGTTCAAGTTAGGTACACCTATCTTGAGGGAAAGTGTTGGAGTCTTCATCCCAAATAAGACATGTGGTCTGATGTGATATTTAATATTCATTATAAAAGAACCTCAAGACCTCATTTAGAGAGAACCTTGGGTATTGGGTTCTTCTAGTCATTCTACGTTATCTAATAAGAAATAGACTAATGAGAAACAACCTAACCTATGATGGAACTGGGAACCAAAGAATAATTTATCTCAAAAAACTTGATACTAATATTTTAGAGCCTAAAAATGAGATGGATACTAAAAATATCCTTAGCCTCGGCAAGAAGAAAAGTGCCAAAACCCTAAACGAAACTCAAAGACACCTCCATAGAACCTCTGGAGTTCTCAACCAGTACACCTCCCATGATACTCAACTCACAAGACCCATCAAGACCCATCAGTATTTAACTTACTATTTCCTTTCATCTTATTCTATCACACCCAATTATAGAAACCACTTATTGAAAATAGAATAGTGTCAGGATGCTTCATGAGAGTCATAAGAATTAAACATCATTTCGTCTACTTAAAAGGGAAACCAAAATCTGTAATAGGGCATTTAGATCTAACCATCAGACCAAGAAATGGGTTGTGTAAATCATTATTCCTCATAATATTCTAAGCCACCCAAATAACCCAACAACCCTAAGAAAAGAGAAGGAATCATATTGATATATCAACATCTCTACTATTTCCATGTAACCACTATTCCAATCATACATGAAAATTATTCAAACAAATATCAACTAAAAAAACTCCCATTATATTCCACATGATGATCACCCACTCACCTTTAAAAAGAAGGTGAGAAATAGTTTCAACTTTATAAGAGATGAAACAACTACATCTTGACGATAACTAAATGCCTTTATTTTTCACGTCACTATCAACGAGAAGAACATGATTAAATATATTTAAAGAAATAATGTTGTACTTGATAGGAATAACTTTTTATCAAAGCCTCCTCACTAAGTCTCCACATCCTAATTCCTATGTAAGATACTTTGAAGGTACACCACCTTAAAAGGAGCCAAACATTTAAGGAAAAAAGACACATCAATCATCTTCCTTAGAGAAAATAATGTCATCATAAAAGTATTTTTATCACAACTTAGCAGTGCCTAACTGAACCATCGGAAAGAACAAGCCTCTTGGAGATAACAATCTAGAATTTCATATCTATGGAAGAACATAGGGTTCCCAGTATCTCTCTATAAAATTACTTCACCCCCTCTAATAATACATCTCATCCAATCCAAAATGATGGATAAGTGGATTTTTATTTATCTGAAAGTGGACATTGCATTATTTTACTAATAATTTTACCACATGACTCTATCCTAAAAAAGACCCCCCTTACAGAATCTCCCATAAAATCTTTTCTTGTAGACGGTGGAAGGATTCCATCACATTCTTTAAATTAATACCCCTTCCATGATGGATGTGTACATCCTTCCCACCTTTCCCAGTGGTACCTCCCTTCCCTATGATAATCCCAATGAAAATTATTCATGACACTTTCAATATAATGGATAAATACTTTGGGGTCCTAAAGAACTAACATAACATCCAATGAAATAAAAGAGATAACATTATTCACTAAGGTAATCCTATCGTTGAAAGAAAAGAGCCTACTCTTCCAGTAATCAATCAGGATCATGATTTTACTCAACAAGGATTCAAAATAGTGGATCACTGTTCTACCGGGAGTAATAGGTTCCCCCAAATACTCCATTAGAATGATCCTCTAGACTATTCCCAACCTCTCCTCAAAAGATTAAAAATAGTTCATCACTGTTCTACCTAGAGTGATAGGTTCCCCCGACTACTCTATTTGAAAGCTCATCCAGACCATTCCCAACCTCTCCTAGATCTTTTTAACTCTCTGATTATCAATATCTTTGTGAAGGTAGAAATTAATTTTGGTCTTATTGATTCTTTTCCAACTCCATATATTATACTCATTCATTATATTATTAAACCCATGAATGGATATCAAGGATCCATTAAAGAAGAAAATCATATCATCTATAAAAAATAGGTAATACACTCCAGAGAAAATATATTTACCTATAAAATGATAAACCTTCCCCTCTATAAGAGATGCATCAAGGATCTTACTTAATACATCATTAACCATGACAAAAAGAGAAGGAAAAATATAATAAACTTGTTGAAGACATCATGCATATTTGAAGAATCCAAATCACTTACCATTAATATAAAAAAAATATGAATAATAATGAAAGACCATATAAAATAACTCTTCAGGGAAACCAGAGCATCTCATATCTCTAAAAATGGAATTCAGTTCAACCCTATCATATGCATTGTTCATGTCAACCTTAACCATCATATTTCAGTCAACAGTCTTCCTTGATTAATCTTCCACCATCACATTTATAAGACCATTGGATCTAAAATAATGGCCTATTGTCACCTATTGACCATTTAGGGTTCCATTTCACTGCTAATGTGTTTAGCAGCACTCGGTTCGAATCATCGGCGATGATACTTTTTAATAGTTGATTGTTTTAATTGATTGTATTTTGATAGTGGGGGTTTTTGTGGAAATATTAATTGAAATAATTGATTGATTTAACAATTTAATAATGATTTGAGTGAATTCATTATTAGGGGTTCAATCTTGTGATATCCTTCAAATTTTCTTTATATTGCATTAAATTAACACCCACTTCACAAGATGATGTTGATCAGAATTCCCAAGTGTTAAGGATTTAATCCAAGCATTAACTAAACTACGATTTTAATATAAATCAATACTTGATTGTAGTAGTGTATTTATAGTTCCAATAATTCATGTAATCCATATGTTAAACAAAATATTTCATTAATTCATGACATGTTAAGTCCAACATACACAATGTTAAATTAATGAATACTCATCGACTAAAATCTCCCAGTCACTTAACATCTCTAAATAATGACAATCCCCAATGGTAGATTTACTCAGGAATTAAGATATTTATTAATTTGGTAATATATTTTTATGGTGATAAATTATAAATAGAACCAAAAGAACAGGATAAGAAAAGAGTTTTTCATAAAACGCACACACACACATGAAGGGTGATGAGAATTAAAAATGAACATTCGATTGAATGAGAAAGTGAATGAAGGGAAGGATTTTCAACTTGATTTCAAATATTTTAAGTGAATTAATATTTCATAACATTGGGTGGATTATTAAAAGATAATACGAAGAAGAAACTTTCATTGAAATAGAATTAAAAAAACAAACACTTACACTGTAATAAACGAAGAACAAAACAAAAGTAAATTAAATGAAGAAAAGATGAATGGTTTATCAAGTAAAAACTTGAGTATGGAAAATCCTCCAAAGCCTTTGTAAGTTCCTTGGTAATTCCAACTTAGTTCTTTTCTTTGAATGCCAACCTCTTTCAAGGAGAGAAGGGGTGTGTATTTATAGCCAAATGTTATGGGCTGTTTGAATCCCAAATATTCCTCTCTAGTTTCATCTCCCATTTTTTCATACAGACAGCTAAATATAGAGATATTATCTTCTTACAAGATTTAGATATTTATGTTTACTATAATACCTTAAAATTTGGAAGCCATTGTACTTTTGGATCCAAATATATGGCTATTTTACTAAACAGTTTCCATATGTCCATTTTTATCAACATTGTTTCGAAGGATGGAATGAGAATGGGGTTTTGAACAAGAATATGCCCTCACATAAAACTAATTTATTCTAAAAAGTTGTAAACCCATATCTTAGCTTTCACAATGAAAAATTATAGATTTATTGGATGACTAGAGCATGAGAAATATTATTAATAGTGTTTGAATTGTAATTCCCATCCAGAATGGTGGGCTGGACTTCAAAGAATTAGTTGGGCACCTTTTTCATGTAGATGGACCTTAAAATTTTTATCCATGATTATTTTAGATAATAAAAAACATATTGTGGAGTTTCATAAAGAAATTTCTTTCGGATTTAGACCACTAACTCAATCATTATGGTTGGTCCGGTTTTTTCATAGATTCTTTAGGTATTCTTGGGGGGAACATATGACCCTCAAAATAGACGATTTGTCCAAAGGTTCCTTCTAATTAAATGTTGTAATTTGGGTAAGGAATCCTAAAAAACAAGAATCATAAAATTTGGATAAGTAAGGTCAGAGGTATTATTAAAAAATTAAACAGATATGAATCTGGAAGGATTCCAATCGTGCCCTAAAATTATATTTAATATCTAAACATTTATATTTCACACAAGTTATAAACATTTCATATAAAACTAGTAAAGGGATTATATAATAATTTATGAAAATATTAATAACATAAACACCCCCACACTTAGTCTTGTGCATGTCGTCATGTGCAATAAATATAAAAACATAAAAAAATCATTTTTACTAGCCAATAAATATTAAAATTTTGTTTTCACTAATTAGGGGATGTTTAGCCCATTTCACTCATCCATATTTAATTCCACCACAAATTATTATAGAAATAATGTTCCAAACAAAACTCTTTTTTCATGCTTAATTTTAGAAATGGAAAATGTTGTCACTCAAAACTCACACCACTCAAGATGATGAAATTCATTTAAAAATGTTGAATCCATCACTAACAAAATATGAAAATCTTTGAGTTTGAAAGTGATCTCAGCTTCCATCATGTATCCTAAAGTGCAGAAGAATCTAAAGGTATTTTAAAATGGTTTTTTGGGGCCATGTGATGGTAGGAATTCAGTATTAAAAAGAGTATAAAGAGAGTTATAACACCAACATGGAAAAATAAATGCACAATATTTTTGAAATAAAACATGGAAAGAAATGGAAATAAATATTTATGAGTGAACAATTGTGTGAATCAAGACACAAAAGTGGATGAAATTTTAAAGGTAATGAGAAGATGTAATATTTAAAAAAACAAAACTTCTCCTAGTGACATAAGTGTTATTTTTTTCTTTTTTTTTGAATTTTAAACTTGAAAAAGATCTGACACTCATATCCAAACCCATAATTGATCTCCTCACAAGGCTAATTGTAATAGTTTTAAAAAGATCAAATGTTGAGGAAGAGTTATTTTTGACCCACCCAAGACAGAACCCATTCTTTTATGTTCTTTTTTTATTTTATTTTTTTATTTTGTTTTGAACACTTTTCAATAACATCTACAAGATTACATAAATGAAAATACATTCCCCAAAACTCACTGAATAACAACATCCCCCCTATACTAAAATGGATGCTTTCCCTCAAGCATATGATAAATATCTTAAACATTAAGAAATGATGCCCAAAATGTAATTCATTCCCCCCCACCCCACACACACTTAAA
The DNA here is from genome assembly GCA_963277665.1 of Viscum album. Classification (NCBI taxonomy): domain Eukaryota; kingdom Viridiplantae; phylum Streptophyta; class Magnoliopsida; order Santalales; family Viscaceae; genus Viscum; species Viscum album. Next base: position 2,012,064,210 of record OY728130.1, on the reverse strand, counting down.
TTTCTATAAATTATGAAATTTAAATCCATGTAGATATCAGTTGGGACAAGGTATTGAGCTTGTAATGTGGATAACAAGAAAAGGTTTTCATAGGCTTGAAGGATCTTTCAAAAGCAGGATTATTGTAAGGGAAAAGATAGGTTATTTGGATATTGTGATTTCTATGTGGTAATAAACTGCCTCTATCATATTAATGCACACCGAAGTAGTAAATTCATCTTGAAGTTCCACAAACTCAAGACTCACAATCGGGTGTGAAAACACACATTTTGAAAAGATTGTCATAGATGACCTTGGAATGAAAGTTATTGTTATTCCTCACAATTGGGGAATAATTATTTTTTCCAAATCCAAAACCAAGAATTTGATGTTTATTATTCTTGACACAAAATTCTATATCCAATTTCGTGATGAAAATAAAAAAAAAATGAGTTGAAAACATGTCTTTGTACTCCCCAAAATGGCTAGACATAATTGCAAATATAGATGGTGAGTAAGTATGACTCTTTTGGTTTTTCTTTCATTTTTTTATTTTTTTCATTTTTTTAGTGTTTTTAAAATACGCGCCCACACAAAAGATAAAGGGAAAAAGAAATGTTTTGATGAGGAAAGTGGTAAAAAATGAAACAGAGAGGAAGGATAAGAAAAAGGTAGAGAAAGGAAGAGAGGGGGAGTTAACCGGAAAGAGGTGCCCCGAGTTTTGATTTAGTGTTTCACTATCTCCATCCAGTGGTGTGTTTACTATAGAAGTTCAGGATTCCGTGGAAATCGATGTTGTTCTTGGATTGTTCATCCTCTCATGGTGATGCTTTAACCAATTTCCATTAACTATGAAATTGTTTTTGAAGATGGGTCTTGGACTTGCACTGCACCAAATGGGTATACAGGAGAAACAATAAATGGATCTTCCCATTGAGAATTAAGCTTACCTGGGTGAAACAAAAATTTGAGCATTGAAAATCAATACCTTTTCACCTTCATAGAATACATTTCACAACATGTTTTTGTCATGGAGTTCCTTATACTTTTATTTGTAATGATTGGAATAATCATAGGAATCTAGTCAAAGAACCTCCAGTTCAAGAAATTGCAACAATCCTTCTTCACCAAATTTTTCAAAATCAAAATTACATGTTTTCATAGACCAAAATGAATTATGTTCGATTTCATCTAGAAAATTACATGCATTACAAAAATCTATCCTAAAATTAAACATCCCAAAGGGTGTTTTTTGGAAGTTCGATAAGAAAAAAGTGCCCCACGAAGTCTCATAGGCCAGTCTTTTCTAGTGGGCTTTATAATTATCTCAAGCACTCTCTTAACTTCTCTATTAGATAGTTAAACCATGCAATTTATTTGGGGGTGATATGAAGTTGATGTTTTATGTACAACCCCATTATTTTTTTAAAAGAGATTTAATGGATCTATTACAAAAATGGGTCCCTAAGTCACTAATCATGGGATGAGGAGTTCCAAATAGAGGGAAGATGTGGGTTTTTAGGAACTCACTAATAGTATTTGAATCAGCCTTTGTTGTGGGTTTGTCCTTGACACACCTAGAAACATAATCGACCGCATAAATAAAGTATGAGAATCCATTTGAATGGGTAAATGGTCCCATTATATCAATTGCACAAACATCGAAGATCTCACAAAATATTAAAGGCTTTTGGGGCATTTCATTTCATTAGGAAATTGTACCAAACATTTAGAAAGTGGGACATGACTAACAGAACTCATGTGAGTCTTTGAAAAGTGAAGGCCATAAGAATTCATAATCTAGGAACTTTAATGAGGTCCTTCGTGGTCCACAGTGGCCACCTCTAGGAAGTGAGTGAAAAAATTCTAAGATGAAGGAATGTTCATCTTCATCGACACATCTCCTTATTACCATGTCAGACCCAATTTTCTAAAGTTTATTATCTTCCCAAAAATTAAATTTTGTATCACTTTTAAGATTCATTTTTTGTTATTTTGAAAAAAAATAAGAACAATTCCACCAACCATGTAGTTTAAAATCTTGGCATACCATGATATTTTTGAAGTGAGAGAGAAAAGGTGCTCAGTTGGAAATTTTGGATCAATTATTTTCAATTTAGAATAATTAGAAATTATACTCATGTAATCAGCCATAGGTTATTCTTTTCCTAGTTTATCTTTGATTTCAAGGTCAATATCATGGATTATTAAGATCCATCTTATTAGCCTCAGTTTGGAATCACTTTTCTTGATTAAGAACTTTATAGCAGAATGGTCTGTAAAGATGATTGTTTTGGAACCTAACAGATAGGGATGGAATTTATCTAAGGTAAAAACCACTACTAAAAGTTACTTTTCAATGACAGTGTAGTGATATTGAGTTACATACAATGTTTTTGAGTAATAATAGATAACATGAGGAATATTTTCCATTCTTTAACCAAGAACAACCCCAACAGCACTATCAGAAGCATCACACATCAACTCAAAGGGTAAATACCAATCTGGGTGTTGGATTATCGGGGTAGATGTAAGAGCTGTTTTGAGTTAAAAAAAGGCTCTCTTTCAAGCCTCATCCAAATAGAAAGTGACATCATTTTGGAGAAACGTAGTGAGTGGGAGGGAAATCCTACTAAAGTTATAGATGAATCGTCAATAGAAACCAGCATAACTGAGGAATGAACGGATGTCTCAAAAAGGTGTGGGTTCAAAAAGTGATTGGATCACTCCAATTTTGGTAGGATCAACTTTGATATGCTCTTTTGAAAAAATGTGCCCTATAAAAATCCCATTTGAAACCATAAAGTGACATATTTCAAAATTTAAGACAAGGTTATACTGGATACACTTTTGAAGGACTAGGGAGATTTAATTCAAGCAAGACTCAAATTAATCACCAAAAATGCTAAAGTCATCCATTAAGACATCCATGCAGTGTTCAATGAATTCAGAAAAGGTACTCATCATACACCTAAGGAATATTATAACAGCATTGAAAATTCCAAAAGGCTTTCTCTTATATGCATATGTTCTAAGGGGGCAAGTGAATGTCATCTTCTCTTGGTCTTGTGGTGCGATTGGGAATTGAAAATACCCACTGTATCTATAAAGAAATCAATAGTGATACTTTCTAGCTAATTGTTCTTGCATCTGATCAGGGAATATAAGAGGGTAGTGATATTTTCTTATTTCAACATTCAATTTCTTATAGTCGATGCACACATTCCATTTGTTCTTCACTCATGTTGTGACTACCTCCCCATGTTCATTTCTGACAACAGTTATCCCACCCTTATTAGATATATCTATAATTGAATTAACCCATTCACTATCAGAAATTGGGTAGATAATACCATCTTGAGGAAGCTTGCTGATATCTATTTTAACTACACCAAGGATGAGTGGATTGAGTCTTCTTTGTGGTTTTCTAATTGGTTTGGATGACTCCTTAAGATGGATGTGATGAATGCAAAGGGTAGGGTTGATTTCTGGTATGTCATTTAGGATCTAACCTAAGGACTTTTCATTTTCCTCTAACACCTGAACAAGTATGGACTCCTTGGTTTCAATAAGTGAAGAAGAGATAATGAAATGATAAGAGTTATCATGGAAAATTAATACATATTTTAGGTGTTCAGGAAGAGTTTTTAGATCAGTATCATCTCTCATTTGTGAGTTAAACAACTCAGGAATAGAGGAAGGGCTTTCAGTTTCTTAGGATTTGTTTTCTTTAATACTATTCAAGGTGGATCAGTAGAAATCAGAGTTGATGTGGCATTAAAGAGATTTTTCAAGTTCCTCTAGATTGATGGAGTCTATGAATGAGAGGTCTACATCAACTTCATGATTTATGACATTTTTAATAATAGTGCATATTTAAAAAGATGAATTTTCATTAGAAAATTATGAACATGATAGATTGGGGTTAAATTGACCATCAAAAATGTCCTTGGAAGCATGGATTGTGAATGTAGAGTGATCCTCATATAGGTATTGCATGGCTAGAAAAATGTTAAACTTGACCTGTTGGTCACCAAATACCATGGATAATATTTTTGAATGGAAATAAATAATGGTTATTTCTATCATTAGGAATAGAATTCATAGAATTAGGGGAGATCGAGAAGAGTTCGTCTCACCTTCCACATCAAGACATAGAAATCATCACGGAAGATAAGATCATTCACATGACCAAGGACATCCTTGATTATACCCTTAGGACTAGCAGTTCTTTGATTGTCCAATTAAATAACAACATCTGTTGGATGTAAGGGACCAAGAACAAGTTTGAAGAAGATGGATTTAAGCCTGAAATTAATTAAGGCTCCTAGGTATATTAGGACATCATCTAAGTTGGAACTTCCAATTTGGAATGGAACTGTAAAGGTCCCCGGATCATTTCATTTTATGGGAGTATACAGTTGGGTGGAAACATTTTTTAAAGTCCTAAGTTGCCTCCTGTGGTTGCACAATTTCTTATGAAACATGGAATTATTAGAGTTTTTTGTATTGAATCAAGAGGGGAATGTTGTCTTCAACACGTCAAAACATTTCAATCATTTCATGATCGTGTTCAAAGGACTTACTTGGTTTAGAAACAGCTTGTGTAAAAGGAATTGGATTCCTAAATGGAATGAAAAGAGGTGAGGGAATAGATTCTTATTCCTTTTCAAGTTTCTTTTTCTTTTCATTTTACAATTAAACATTTAAAGGGGAGTTGGAGGACTCGTCATGAGGTATAGAAATTGGATTTCCTGATCAAAGTTCAATTGAACATACATTACCCTTGGGGTTCAGTAATGGTTGAGATGGATGTTGGAAAGAATTTGATTGTTTTTTCTGGTTCAGGTGGGATGCATGTTGACCAATTTGAGTTTCAATGTTTTTGAGTCTAGAATAGGTGAATGAGGCAAGATCTTATACTGCACTTTCCCATGGTTTCTTGGAAGAAGGGGCTTGTCCTGGATTTGGATTACTTAGATTTTGGCTATTGGGAAAGCAATTATATTGGTTTGGGAATTGGTAATTCTCACTAGGATAGTGTATTCTTGGAGGATCAAGGGGAGGATTGATCCTTTGAGGTTGAGGAACAAAATGATAAGGTTGATGGAAGTTACCACTACCTTGACCATATTGGAATTGGTTTGGGTTTTGATGAGGCTATTGAGGGGGATGATAAATGGGATTCACATATCTCAAGTTAAGGTTATATGTAAAAGAGAAGGTCCTAGAGTGGGGTTGATTGTAGTTTCTAAAGAACTAACATAATTGTTTAGGGTTGGTGTTCCTCTGAGCATATGTTTCATTGAGCTCCATTGGTCTGGATGAATCAAATGGATCCTCTTAAAGTTGTGGACATGTTAGTTGGATGATATGGGGAGCTACAGATTCAATAGTTCTTAGTAGGTAGAAGGAATAGTGATTGTGGGGAAGATGAGGTTGGGGATTCGGAATCCATAGCTAGTTGTCGCCCAAGACATATAATTTCACTCATCCACTCAGTCATCTTGTTGGGATCTAAATATTGATTCCCTTGGGCTTGTTTTACTTGATCATGTGCTCAGGTATGGAATTGTTGTGTGTTTTCAGTCATGAATCTTATGAGATATCTTACAGCTGTGGGAGTTTATCAATAAGATCACCACTACTTGCGGCATCAATGAGAGTTCTCTGAATAACCAATAACCCCTCATAGAAGTATTACATCAAGAGTTGGTCAAAGATTTTGTGGTGTGGTCAATTTGCCACAAGTTTTTTAAACCTATCCCAGTACTCATGGAGTGATTCATTTGGGAATTTATGGATACCACTAATTCCATTTTGGATGGATGTATTATGAGAATAAAGAAATATTTTTTCTAAGAAATGTTTTTTAATGTCAATCTATGAGTTTATTGAACCATGAGGTAAGTAGTAGAGCCATGAGTTTTCAGTGTCAACTAGAAATAAAGGGAATGCTCAAATATTGATTTTTTTTCTTAAGAACCCCTTGAGGATTAATGGTAGAGAACCCTATATGGAACTCTTTAATATTAAGATGTGTATCCTCACCAGGTATCCCGTTGAAATGAGGTAGAAGATAAATCAAACCCGATTTGAGTTCAAAGTTAGACTCTATGTTTGGATATTGAATACCAAGGGGTTGGTAATCTATATCAAGGGAAGAAATTTCTTTAAGTGTATGTTCCCTATAATTATCCATATCTAATTAAATTGGTTGGATAATTACTGGTGCTTAATTATTTTATTATCCCTAATGTTCCTCCTAAGTTGGCAAAGTGTTCTCTCAATTGCGGGGTCAAACAAATCTGAGGGATTATTTGAAAGGCTATAGGGCATTCAGATAGATTTTGGAAGAATGTAGAAGAATTTTTTTTTTCTTTTATGATTTTTATGAGATGGTGGTTTTTTCTTTTTGTTTTTTTCATATATGATTTTTATGAGAATTTACGTTTTTTTTGTGTGTTTTTTTCAATTATTTTTTAAAATTTAGTTATTTCTTTGCCTTTTTTACAATAACCAGAAACTAACAAATACATAATTGCACCATCCCCAGCAATGGAACCATTTGAAAGCATGTATGGTTATCGCCTATCAACCGTTCAAGGTTCTTTTGCTCTGTAAATGTGTATAGAATCACACGGGTCGAATCCTTGGTGACGATACATTTTAATAGTCGATTGTTTTTAGTTAATTATATTATGATTTTTGGGGTTACTTTACATAGCTTAATTGAAATGATTTATTGATTTAACAATTTAATAATGATTTGGGTGGATTTATTAATAGGGAGTTAATCTTGTGATACCCTTTAAATTTTCATTATATTGCATTAAATTAACACCCACATCACAAGATGACATTGATCGGAATTCCCAAGTGTTAAGGCTTTAATCCAATCATTACCTTAACTAGGATTATAATCTCAATCAGTACATGATTGTTGTAGTGTTTTTATGGTTCCAATAATCCATGTAATCTATATGTCAAACAAAATATTTCATTAATCCATGACATGTTAATTCTAACATACACAATGTTAAATTGAAGAATACTCATTGAGATAAAGATCTCAATCACTTGACATCACTAAATAATGACTCATACAAATGGTATATTTACTCATCCATTAATATGGTTATTAATATGGTAATTTATATTTATGGTGATGAATTATAAATAGAATAAAATGAATGGCATGAGAAAAGAGTTGTGTGTCAAACACACACACATGAAGGGTGAAGAGAATTAAAAATGAACTATAGATTGAATGATAAAGAGAATGAAGGGATGGGGTTTCCACTTGATTTCAAATATTTTAAGATAATTAATATTTAAGAACATAGGTTGGATAATTAAAATAGAATAAAAATAAGAAACTTTAATATAAATATAATTAAAAAAATGAACACTTACATAGTTATAAATGAAGAACAACACAAAAGTAAATGAAAGGAAGAAATGAGGAATGGTTTCTCAAGTAAAATAATGTGTATGCAAGATCCTCCCAAGAATTTGTAAGAGCCTTGGTCATGCCAAACTATCCTACTTTTCTCTGAAATTCTATCCTCTTGCAAGGAGATAAGGGGGGTGTGTATATAGCCCAATGTTGTGGGTTGTGGGAATTCAAAATATGCTCCTCCACTTGAATCAACAATTTTTTCATAAATACATATTAATCTAGAGATATTATCTTATTTCAAGTTTTATATACTAATGTGTACTATCATCCCTCAAAATGTGGTGGCCATTGGACTTTTGGAGCCAATGATATGGCTATTTTACTACGTAGTTTCCACCTGTCCATCTTTTTCATCACTTTTTTAAAGGCTGGAATGTGATTGGGATTTTAAACTAAAATTTTCCCTAAAATTAATATAATTACTTATAACCAGTTGGACACAAATATCATAGCTTTCATACTAAAAAATACCAAATTTATTTTACGAATTGATCATGATACATATCATGAATATTGTTTGGATTTTAATTCATGTTTAGAATGGTGGGATTGACTTCAAAGCATCGTTTGGGCCCCTTGTTTGTATAGTTTGAACATCAAATTATTATTCTTTATTATTTTGGATAATGAAGAACATATGTTGGAGTTTCATAAAATTTGGGCTTTGAGATTTAGACCAGTAATTCAATCATTAGGGCTAGTCCAATTTCTTCATAGATTCATTGGGTCTTCTTGTGTAGACCGTAAGACCCTCTAAATGGAAGATTTGGCCAAAAGTTCCATCTAATGAAGTGTTGGAATTTGTGTAAGGAATCCTAAAAAATAATCATACATTCAGGATAAGTATAGTATGTCTTATTATTGAATCATTAAAAAAACATGAATCTCGATGAATTCAAATAATGCTCTAAAATTATATTTAATATCTTAACATTAATATTTCATACAAATTATGCAAATTTCATATAAAATTAGTAAAGTAACTATATAATAAGTTATGAAAATATTAATAAAATTAGGCTCTATGGATTTTTCTTTTTCTTAATGAAACCATGTTGTTCCTCAAAGATAAATTTTGGTATCATTTGAGAGAGCATCCTGATAATTAATCTAGTCAAGACCTTATATGAAAAATTGTTTGGAGAGATGAGAAGTATTTCCTGAAATAAATTAGATCCATCACTTTTAAAATGAGATAAATGGTAATATAACTATACATTTTCAGATGTTATCCCCCTAAAAATCCAAAACAACTTCAATAAGCTTGTATTTGATGGCGCCCCATGCTGAAGTGTACAAGGCCCTTGGAAAGCCATCGGTTCTCGGTGCACTGCTCAGATTCATAAAAATATAGCCTATTTGATTTCATAATCACTTAGAATCCTAGTCAATTATATATTTTTAATACTCCTAACCATCCTGGGAATATTACTAAAAAAATACCTCCTTTACTGTCCCTCGGGTAACCCCCGTCTATCCATGTAATGAAGCTACCAAAAGATCTTGGGAATGGGCTACAACATAGCAAACAATATCTTCCAGATCACCACAATTTGGACCATCATAAAGCTTCATGTTATATTTCCTATTATATTCTCTTTTTGAGATCCTCATTGAGACATCGATGCTTAATGTGATGAAGAAACCATTCATGTCCATGCATGGGATTATTCAAGGATGTGTTAACTGGATAAAGAAATCTATCATCCTAGACACACATCCTCACAAAATAAAATAAATAAATCTTATATTATTATAGATAATCTACACTGGAATATGATAATAGTCTATTATAACTCTTGGGTGATGAGATAATAGAGCATCTTGAAATAAGGAAATTCCTTGAATGTCCATGAGACACCAGTCCAAACAACTCCAAATAATATTTTATTATTACACCATGTATATTTCTCTCTAGTAAATCCCATATCCAAAAAATTATTGAAGGATTAATAGTCTTTAAATTCTTGCATAGCTATCCAGGAAAATATCATACCTCATCTATTTTCAGAATTATCCATGATAGCGTCAAAATCACCACACACAAACCAAGTTGAATCTTCCAGGTTGAAACAAGACAGACTCATCTAAAGAACATCCCTCTCCATGAGATCTCACTTTAAAAAAAAAAAAAATATAGAAAAAATAATTTTCAACACAAGCTTTGATAGTTATATGCATCTCTAAAGAATACACCTTTACAATGGTTAGAACATGATTTGAGACAGTCCAAATATGAGAACTAATAGGATTGTCATGAAAAATGTAACCCCCACTATGCTTAATCTAGAACTTTTGAATGGTATCAATCATCTTTTTAGGTATCAAAAAATATACTAAAGAAAACTTGTTAGAGTTAAAACCATTGTAAATTAAATCACACTTTTCTTGGGGCCCGATTCCCTGAGTGTTCCAAACCATGAAGGAGAACATTAACATGAGATGGAAGGGGCTGACAATTACAAGTTGTTGAGAACCTTATCAGGAACTGACTGAAAAAGAGAAGCAGCACTAGCTTTAGAATTGGTAACCATGCCACATAGAGGAGACTCTTGATCCTTAAAACCACAAAACACTACAGCCAGAGAGAACACATCTAAGAGATCCTATCCCTGAATTGAGATCACCTCCAAGTAATTAGAATAGATAATTACATTAACACCTTCCATCATAGGTTGAGAAGAAAAGACCTTATCACTTCCCTCAAAATATCTGACAACAACTAATCCTCCATGATCACAAGCCAATGGAATAGGAGAAAATACCACCAGAATAGAAACCTGGCCTCTTTTGACCAATGAAGTATAATCCTTAACATCTAAAGCAATAACCAAAACCCCCCAATAAAGCACCAGAAGAAAAATCAAGACTTAATTGGGGTCCAACATCAACTGGAGTAGAAATATGACCCCACAAACTAGCTCAGGATCAACCTGAGGAGAAAAAAATAGGAATATGGAAGACTACACCTCCATCCCCCCCCCCCCACATCCGGAACCAAAGGAGCATCCAAAACCTCATGACCTACCCCTACCGAAAACGGACCAGGCTCAAAAGATCTACCCATCCAAACCACTAGATCTTTCCATTTCACTAAGCTGAGACCATGAAATGAAGGAGTATATGGTAGGAAACCCCCACCTATATAAGACCAATATACAGACACTTGAATTTTGAGATATATTGGCCTTTAAGAAATCACTCACCGCAATAGCCCATCCTGGAATGAAACAGGAGCTTCTTGCACCATGCAAAGGATGAACTAAAAAAAGAACCAGAAAGGACAGATGAGGCTTCGAGAGATACAGTTCCACATAAATGCATGTAGATATGGTGTTACCATGAAAAAGGTAACATCATCAGCATAGTAAAAATTCCCTAGGGATTCACGGATACTCTTAAGTTGCAAGAGATGTAGAAACTGGAGTGGAAGCCCTGAAATACATATCCACACCACATCTGAAAGAGAGTCCTTCCTAGAATGGGAATCCAGCTAACACCTAAACAAAAGAAATCTCCTAAACTTATAGTGTCTACCTTTCAGTGCCCAAGCCTTCAAAAAATCATCACATGATTAAAAATGGATGTTCAATGGTCTTCTCTTCAGGAAGGAGATGACTGGCGGGGACTCCAAACCCCATGAAGAGACAAAATTCTTGAAAAATACCGTGATGATTGATCCGTACAAAACATGGTGATGATTATCCAATGATGATAAATCACCGCTGCTCCCAGCTCCTCAAATTAGAAGGAAAGAGAAGGCATGTCATTAACCATCGAAACCTCGGGTAGTATGATCAGAACAACTAGGGTATCGGGAAGAGGAGCCCAAGCGGATGAGGATTTGGAACCTAAAGGATCCTCCTTGAAGGAGCTCGGAGGTGACATCATCGACGAAGGACCAGATGAAGAAGACCGAGGAAAGGCCAGAAAGAAAGAGGGAATAATTGTTTTTATAAATGGGTATTTTGAATATTTTTTATCAAAATTGATAGGGTTCCAACTATTTTTAAAAATGAGTTGGGAAATTCATGAACCTTCTTCATGCATCTTCCATCACCAAGAAGTGTGAATGGGGTTCACGCATCCTTTTTCAACATTATGAAGGATGTTTAAACCCTGTTCATTCATCCTAAAGAATGTTTTAATTTTAAAATTTTAAAATTTTCTTTATTTTTGTTTATATATATATATAACAAAAAGAATTAGTAGAATTTATGTGCAATTTAATATCCTGCAGAACTACCATTACAACATTCTGAATTCCGAAATAAAAACCCTCACCTAGATCTCCCTTTTATATCCATCCAATGTTAAATTTTTTATTTCCCAAAACAATTTAAGGGAGAGGTGACAACCCTCACATATTACAAGTTTCAGCTACAAATGACACGATAGATTTGTTGAAAAAGAGTTTGATTTGGTTAGAACTAATCTCCCTAAATAATATCCAAGGGATAGAATTTACCTAGAAGTCCAGGTAGTCATTTAGGGTGCCTTCATATAGATGACCCACGTTGTCCCATGCTTGTTTGTATTCCTCCTTATTGATCTTCCCCATGTTTTTTCCTCTAAGAAAAATACAATCCTACTTAGAAATCCACTCAGTTTTATCTTTGGTAGTGGTCACCTAAAGCGGTCTCATATTCTTCGACGCCTTAGTTTCCCGATCGTCCTCTACCATTTCATCTGAATGCATTAGAAGTTCCATGCGTTCTAGCAGCGATGACACCTTTCGCTGAGGGTCTTAATTGGAGCCTGCACAATGATGTTTCCCGGGATCAGACATCCCCTTATCACCCGTGAGAATGAAAGGAGTTGCAGCCTTATCTCCTGGATCCTCCAGGTTCTCGGAGATATCAGCCCCCTCATGCTTGAGAGAACCTTTTTGTTTGTTCAAGGGTGTGAGGTCACCAATTGTAGGGTCCTTAGAAGTCACCTTACCCTTGCATGCGGATCTCATAACTAGAGGACTAGGTAGATTTGAGTAATCCTTCCTACGTTGCACCCTTCGGTTGTCCATAATGAATCTGTCAGGATCCATAATTTTGTGTTTCCCCTTCCTCAAGGAGGATCTAATGTAGTCCTCCACTATGGCCAATTACTTGGACTTATTAGTGTCTAAAGCCTTGTCCATTTCCTCTTGAGATGCTTCCATAGTCACCAAGGGGACCTCTCTATTATCCATCCCTCCTACTTCCCCATTAACATGGCAATCTTCTTCCCCCAAAACTGAAAACCGGATTTGATAATGCAAAATCAAATCCTCAGATTTAAGCTTCTCCGCATTTGAAGTTCTAGCCCTCGAGCCCTGCTTTGGTGTTTCTAAAGCTTTTGTCTGATCTAAACCTCAACCCATGAATTGAAATGCGGCTCGGTTGACCTCCAGAGTGCGACACTGGGAAGCATCTTCATCTTGTCCAGCCCTTGCAGCAGCAGTGTCTGAAGTACTATAAACACATAGATCAAGCTTCGACCACTGATATATGTCAAAGAAACTTGGATTCTCCAAAGGACCCAAAAGCTTATCCCTAGAAATAGAGGGGGCAGTAAGGACCTCCCCGAGCTTCTGGCCACCCGCATCATCCTGATGCAGCCTATCCTCTACTGAAATAGCATGGCCCGACATACCTATAGATTGATTCGAATATAGGATTAAGCTGTTTTCAACCATAATTGAAGGAATTCAATGTGACGAATGACAATTCTATTGTAGATGTCCCAAGCGGGAGCAAGATAAATAGAAATCAAACCAGTTCTCTAATGCTACTGGTTGAAGACAGTAGAGTTATTTAAAAACCTCGATCCAAACTTCTTCAATGGGAGGCTTTAAAACGTCGACTTCAACACAAATCCGCGGCGTAATTGGATGGCACAATGATATCGAATGTTCATCAAATTCCAGAAATCTCTCAACAAGGTTACCTAACATCTGAAGAATTGCAGGATTTTGAAAAGGGAGAAGAAGACCTAGGAAGCTCACCCAGATCACCGCGATTGGGGAATCCTGCTTCCAATGGAAGTCGTAGCTTCATCTGAGGAGGAAGAAGAGAAACCCTTTATAAGAACAAAGGCCCTTGGACCACGCTGTTGTGAAATCATCAGAATTTGTGAACCTTAGAAGAAAGTGTCGCGGATCCAAAATCCTGACAACTACACGATCATTCATGTACTAAGATCCATCGACGAAATGATCGAAGCTGTCCAGAGAAGGGCGTCGCCGACCGAACCAGGCTATTAGAGAAAAACCATGGAGGGACGTCGCCTTCGAGAACTCCTGTAGGGAGAGAGGAAGCAAAGGGACCCCACGGTGGAGAGCCAACACTTTAGGGTGAAGGTTAGTGCGAGGGAAGTCGGGGAGGAGGGTTGGATCAGAGAGGGGAGAAGGCCATCGGGACCCTCTTGCGATGTCGAAGGGGGCAGCCAGATCGGCCACCCCCTAGGGTTTCCTCACTCCTAATATTTTTAACCCTCCCTTTAATAAGAGGGCAAGCCCAAGAAATCATTCTAAATTTCTAATGTGGGATTCAAGTTCTCCTTTTCTTACGCAGAACATTCTGTATTTCCGTTGTGGGATTCTATTTCAATTACTTGTATTTAAAAGACTATAAAATACAAATTACAAGACCAATATAAATTAAACACAAAACATGGATTATACATATAAGAAATAGTTGAAAATAAAAATAATTTCATAAAAATTGATGATGAATAATAATTAATAATCTTTCAAAACCACCAATTTAAAAAGGTATCAAGTACGTGTCTTGGAAACACTATAAAATAAAATCTATAAGACCGATGTGAATGAAACATAAAATATTGATTAAACATATAAGAAATAGTAGAAAATAAAAAATTAGTAAAAAAGTTTGATCTATAATAATTTAAAAGCTTTCAAAACCACCACCAGGAAACTTAAAAATATTTCAAGTACGTGGAATGGAAAGAATATAAAATACAAACTATAAAACCAATATAAATGAAAACTAAAACATTGGTTAAACACATAATAAATAGTTGAAAAAAATTAATTTCATAAAAAATATTGATGAAACATATTTTTTAATCTTTCAAAACCAACAACTTGAAACATAAAAATGTTTTAAGTACATGGCATTGAAAGACTACAAAATACAAACTATAAGACCAATATAAATTGAATTTAAAACATGGATTAAACATATAAGAAAAATTTAATAAATAATTATTTAATTATTAATATAATTATTAATTATTAATTATTAGTTATTAATTATTAATTATTAATTACTAATATACAATAATTGATTAGTTAATTAGTAATATAATTATATAATAATTAATGAGTTACTTAGTAGTATAATTTTTATTAATAATTAATTATCTAATTAGTAATGTAATTATTCCTTATAATTATTCATTATAATTATTAATTATTAATTATTAATTATTAATTATATAATAATTACTTAGTTTATTAGTAATATAATTATTAATTTTAATTATTAATTATTTATTATATAATAATTAATTAGATAATTAGTAATATATTTATTAATTACAATGATTAATTATTAATTATATAATAATTAATTATTTAATTTTTAATATAATTATTAATTATAAAATAATTAATTATTTAATTTTTAATATAATTATTAATTATAAAATAATTAATTAATTAGTAATTACAATTATTCATTATAATTATTAATTATTAATTATTAATTATTAATTATATAATAATTATTTAGTTTAGTATTTATATCATTATGAATTATAATTACTCAAAACATTATTAATTATAATTAGTAATTATTAATTATATTATAATTATTTAGTTAAATAGTAATATAATTATTAATTATAATTATTAATTACTAATATACAATAATTAATTAGTACATTAGTAATATAATTATATAATAATTAATTACTTAATTATAAATATAAGTATTTATTGTACAATAATTAATTACTAATATAATCATTAATTATAATTTTTATTTATTAAATATTAAATATTAATTATATACTAATAAATTATTGAATTATTAATATAAGTAATAATTATAATTATTAATATAATTACTAAGTATAATTAGTAATTATTATTTATATAATAATTAATTAGTTAATTAGTAATATAATAATTAATTATTATTTTTAATTTTTAATTTTTAATTATTAATTATATAATAATTAATTAGTTAATTAATAATATAATTATAAAATATGTAATAAATAATTAGTGAATTAGTAATATAGTTATTAATTAAAATTAATAATATAATTATTAATTATAATTATTAATTATTAATTATATAATAATTAACTAGTTAATTACCAATATATTTATTAATTATTAATAATTAATTATATAATAATTGATTTGTTAATTAGTAATATAATTATTAATTATAATTCATAATTATTAATTATATAATAATTAATTTGTTAATTAGTAATAAAATTATTAATTATATAACTAATAATTATAATTATAATTTATAATTATATTTATAATTAACTAATTAATTCTTATATCAGTAATGGTTATATTTTAACTTAACTAATTAATTATTATATAATCAATTATTAATAATTAATAACTAATAGTTATAATTAATAATTATTATTATTTATTATATTACTAATTTAATAATTAACTAATTATTTATTATATAATAAATAATTATATTACTAATTAAATACCTAATTATTATATAATTAATAATTATATTACTTATTACAAATTAATAATTATATTACAAATTAACTAATTAATTATTATATAATTAAAACTTATATTACTAATTAATTATTATATAAATAATAATTATATTACTAATTAATTAATTAATATTGATATTACTAATTAACTAATTAATTATTAACTATTTCTTATATGTTTAATCCATGTTTTAATTCTCATTTATATTGGTCATATAATTTTTATGTTATAGGCTTTAAAATCCACCTACTTGAAACGTTTTTATGTTTCAAGATTGTTCATTTGAAAGCTTATAAATTATTTTTCATCAACATTTTTAATAACATCTTTTTATTTTCAACTATTTCTTATATTTTTAATATATATTTTACGTTTCATGCTTATTGGTCTTATAGTTTGTATTTTATAGTCTTTCCAAAACACGTACTTAAAACATTTTTAAGTTTCATGTAGGTGGTTTTGAAAGCTTATACATTATTATTCATCAACCATTTTTATGTAATTATTTTTATTTTAAATTATTTCTTATATTTTTAATCCACGAATTAGGTTTTATTTATATTTTTTATCTAGTTTGTATCTTAGAGTCTTTCAATGATATGTACTTGAAATAGAATACCATATCAGAAATGCAGAATGTTCTCTACAGGAAAGGGAGAACATGAATCCCACGTCGGAAATGCATATTAATTTCCTAGACTTGCTCTCTTATAAAAGTGATCTATGGGTGAAGGTTTTGATCAGAATACAGACTGATATAATGGTAGTTCTGCTTGTTATTAAATAGCAGAAAAATTATGATGAAATTTTCTGTTTTGTTTATACATATATATATATATATATATAAACAAAACCAAAAAAATTTAAAAAAATTTAAAAAAAATCAAAAAAATCAAAAAATAGTACAAAAAAATTGAAATTTTCTATAGGATGCATGAGTCGGGTTCACACATATTTTAGCACACCTAAGATGCATGAACCTCATTTATGCATCTTCCTGGGATTGGTGATGCGTGAACGGGGTTCACGCATCTCCAGACCAATTTTTGAAATACTTGTAACCCTATCCCTTTTCGATATTTTTTTTTTCAAAAAACCCATTTATAAAAAAACAAGAGGGAACAACCTCGTCCAATGGAACGATACCCACAGTGGACGAAAACAATACAGATGCAGTTGGAGAAACTTTGACCAAAACAATGGTCGAGGAGGGGAAAATTTATTGTAGGAGGCTTCTGATTTTTTTATGGGTCTCTATTTTTTTATTTTGGAAAATGGGGCTACTCAGCACAACTTGAAGTGGCGCTGATCGCAAAAAACATTACAGGACCACTTCAAGTGGTGCTGTCCATTTTCGGCCAAAAACAGCTGCAGCACCACTTAAAGTGGCGCTGCAATTTATAACTTAAGTATATCATCACCACTTCAAGTGGAGCTGATAGTATCCCACTATAGGGATGAGCTCCACTTCATTTGGTGCACAAATTAATCATCCTCTATATAAGGGTCTCCCCCTCCTCATTCTCACATCCCCACTCCCTCTCCTCTCTTCACTCTCTCTTTAAGATCTTTCTCTCTTCTCCTCACTCTCTCTTCAAGATCCCTTTCAAAGCTCTGTCTCTCTTTGTCCGCATAACTGTTCAAAGGATCAAAACATTTCTGCCAATTTGAGGTAATTCTAATTTTTTATTTTTTTAATATGGTGATTTATTTATTTATTTGTTTGGTTCACAGAAATAATTCATAATTAATTTAATATATTTTGAAATAGTAATTGTTTATTTGTTGTAATTGAAATTAATTAATGGCAATTAGGTTATTAAGTAATAGTATTTTGTAAATTAAATTATAAATAGTTGAATAACTAATCGTAATTATGTAATTAAATTGTAATTAGTTAATTAACTAATGGTAATTAGGTAATTAATTACTTCTAATTAGGCAATTAACGAATTCGGAAATTAATTATTTAAAATTAGGTAATTAATTAATTCTAATTAAGAAATTAATAAATGTTAATTAAGTGATAAAAATAATTAATTTTTTAATGAATGGTAATTAGGTGATTAATGAATGGTAATTAGGTGATTAATTATTTATAATTAGGTGATTAATTAATTATATTTAGGTGATTAATTAATTATAATTAGGTGATTAATTAATTATAATTATGTGATTAATTAATTATAATTAGGTGATTAGTTAATTTTATTTAGGTTATCAATTAATTGTAATTAGGTGATTAATTAATTGTAATTAGGTGAGTAATTAATTGTAATTAGGTGAGTAATAAATTATAATTAGGTGATTAATTATTTTTAATTAGGCGATTAATTAATTATAATTTGGTGATTAGTTAAATATAATTAGGTGATTAATAAAGTATAAGAAGGTGATTAGTTAATTATAATTAGGTGATTAGGTAATTATAAGTAGATAATTAATTAATTATAAGTAGGTGAGTAATTAATTTTATTTAGGTGATTAAATAATTAGAATTAGGTGATTAATTAATGGTAATTATGTGATTAATTAATTTTAATTAGGTGATTTATAAATTTTAATTAGGATATTATGTAATGGTAATTAGGTGATTAAGTAATTGTAATTAGGTAATTAATTAATTAAAATTTGGTAATTAATTAAACATAATTAGGTGATATATTTATTCTAATTAGGTGATTAATTAATTACAATTAGGTGAATAATTGATAGTATTTAGGTGATTAATTAATTGTATATAGGTGATTAATTAATGGTGATTATGTGATTAATTAATTGCAATTAGTTGAGTAATTAATTATAAGAAAGTGAGTAATAAATTATAATTAGGTGATTAATTAATTATAATTTGGTGATTAATTAATTATTTTTAGGTGATTAATTAATTGTCATTAGGCGATTAATTAATTTTATTTATGTGATTAATTAATTATAATTAGGTGATTAATTAATGGTTATTAGGTGATTAATTAATTTTAATTATGTGATTAATTAATTCTTATTAGGTGATTATGTAATGCTAAATAGTTAATTAATTAATTCTAATTGTTGGAATCACCTGTTTTGATAATCCCAAATCATGCTTAAAACATTGATTATGATGTATTAAAACCTTGCATTAATCTTATTCTATGCTTAAACGTATTTTATTCTAAACAGTTCATATTCTTACTCTCATAACTTTACTGTAACAGCTTACAGTAGTATTTACATAAGTTTAGTATTGTTAGCTAACAGTCAGAGTTTTCTTTTCAAAGTCACAGTTACAGCTAACTGTCACCTTAAGTTACTGTTGCAATAAGTTCACAGTTACAAGGTTACAGTCGAAGACTAATACAAGCTTACAGTCATGAGTCTACCGCTATCTATTGTCAAAGCTCACAGACGAAGGTCACAGATACAAGACTTCTGTTCAAAGTTTTCTCTGCTCAAGTTCATAGTCGAACAAGTCTACAGTTGGAACAAGTTCGCAGTCGAACAAGCCTACAGTCATAAGTCTACAGTCAAGGTTACAGTTAGACAGCTTATGTCGACTAAGTCTACTGATGATCGAGGTCTACAGTTGACAAAGGTTACAGTTCTACAAATTTGATATTACAAGTCTACAGTTGGAGAGGCTACAGTTACATGGAGTAAAAGCTACCATTGCAAGCCTACAGACAGCAAGCCTTTTGTTGAAGTCAGCAGTCAGAAGGAAGTCCACAGTTGGAAGACCACAGTTGAAGTCCACAGTGACATAAATTCTCGACCAGTTTATTATTATATTTCTACTTTTTTTTCTTTACCAATTTGATTAATACTAATCTAACGGTCATGTCTAGACAAATTAATACACCTAACATTATTTATTGATATTTGCAGACATATCAAGAAATAATACAATGTACGAGGAAGATCGCACGTGTAACTCAAGACTATTTATCTTGTCGGCCTCGGGTGAACAAAAAGGGCATATATGGAGGAGTATAAAAAGAAGAGAGAAGCATTCAAGAAAAAGTATGAATGGAACGAAAAGAACAGTGACATACACGAACAAGAATAGAGGAAGGACACACAGTGTCTAACATCTACAACTAAGAAGGAGATACGCATATACACAAAAAGAAGAACTCTCGATCATTCATTCTGAAGAACAAAAGAGTCTCAAGTGAACCGACTGAAAGAACCGTCTCCTAAAAGCCATGTTGTGAAGCACTCAAACTCAAAGAAGCTGATCACTTGAACATCTGGAAGTCTGGAAATCACGACACTCTATTTTAGTGTCAAATTACAGAAAAAGGACCAAAGCTTCAAGTCACTCATTCCTACGAGTCCAGAACAGATCTGCCAACACTATAGAGCACTCTAAACCTTCTTCTTTCTATCTCTTGCTCTACTGTGTTTAAGTGTTTTACATTTGTGAGCAGTGTGTTAGTATTACACACAATGTCTCCTGTGCTTAAACTGAGGGATACTGAAAATCCCTATCCCAAACCTTTTTACATTTGTTACCCACGTATAACTGTGGAAGAATCCTGGTGTGGCTTGGTCATTTGTTTTCCCACGTATAACTGTGGCAGAGGTTGTCAAACCTGGACAGTTTGTGAAAACTGTTGTAAAGCCCGATACAGGCTGTGTATCAATCTTTTTTATAAAATTGCTTGGTGGCAGGTGATCACCAAGTGGAAGAGGACTAAGTCTTAGCTTAAGACTGAACCTCTTGTTTGAAATAGCTTGTTACTCTTTTCTTTACTTTGCCTTTTGTTTTGTCCGCTGTGCTTCTTTTTTTTAAACAAGAAATCTGTTTTTGCATATACTCTGATAGTCAATTTTGGTTAGTGTGTATAAGATATTTGTTTAGTAAACTTGTTTCAAAAGTATAGTTAGTCATCAAACTAACCTTACTGAGGATTAATCAACCTTAGAGAAACCTGTTGAACAATAAGTCACCTATATCTCTACTGCCTTAATTGACTGGGCTGTTTTTCAATTTGGGGGATTTAATCTTAAAGTATTCAACAGAAATTTTTAATTGGAACTCAATTCACCCCCCCCCCTCTTGAGTGTCCACTCCGACCAACATTTGGTATCAGAGGATGTGTTTATCTCTGTTTTACTTGCTCAATGTTTTATTCTCTGTTTTTAAAATGTGATTGTAGTTTTATCTAAATGATCTTAAATTTCTGTTAGTTCTAAATTTTATCTCTTTAAAACATTTTCTAAAATTTCCTTATGGATAATAGACTAGAAGGTGCTGCTACTAACAGGCCACCCTTCTTTAATGGTGTGAATTATGCCCAATGGAAGCTCAAAATGAAAATTCATTTGGAAAGTATGGGTTTTGATATTTGGACTGCTATAGAGTCTCAATACAAGATTCTAGAAACTGAAAGAATAACTTGGGATGAGCCTACTAAGGTAGCTTACAATAATAATTGTAAGGCTGTGAATGCTCTCTACTGTGCTCTAGGAGATGAGGAATTCAATAGAATTTCTGCATGTAAAACTGCTTTTGAAATCTGGGACACCTTAGCTGTTTCTCATGAAGGAACAACTAATGTCAAGGAAATGCGGTTAAATACTTATACTATCAAATATGATAACTTTAAGATGAAAGCTGATGAACCTATTTCTGATATGTATCTCAGGTTTAATGGGATAGTCAACACAATGAGCTCACTCGGAAAGATTGTTCCAGCAAAGGAGCAAATCATGAGATTATTGAGATGTCTGCCTGACAGATGGAGAGGCACATCCGTTTCAATTAGAGAATCTTGTGATATTTGAACTTTGCCTGTCAAGGAGTTAATTGGTAAGCTGATGATGTACGAAGAAGAGCTCAAGGTAAATAAAGAGGAAGATGAGGAACCAAAACGAAAATCTGTAGCTTTTAAGTCTACTGCATCAAAGAGAAAAGACAAGGAGAAAGTGCTTATACCAACTGAAAGCTCATCTAGTGAAGACTTAGATTCTGACAGTGATGCCGAGATGGCACAAATAGCAAGGAGATTCAAGAAGTTCTATAGGAAGAAGAAGTTCTTCAGAAAACCAAACTACAAGGGTAAGTATGATAGACAAGGTAAGTGGAAGAAAGATTGGAAGAAAACTGATAAAGAAGAAGACATAGTTTGCTATGAATGTAAAAGGAAAGGACACATCAAAGCTGACTGTCCTAAGTTAAAATTCAAGAAGAAATATGAGTACAAGGACAAGAATTATAAGAAAGCTATGAAGGCCACCTGGAGTGCTTCAGAAGACAGCACAAGTGAATCATAATCCAGTGATTCTGAAAGAAATCGTGCTAATATATGTTTCATGACAAACACATCTGAGGTAACCTTAGACACTCCCACTTTAAACTCTTATTACTCTGAAGTTGAAGCAGAATCTGGTTCTGATTCTGAAAATATGTCTAAAGATGAATTGATTGAATACTGTAATATGCTAGAAGAAACGTGTAATGAACTAAAGGATAAATATAAGTCTTTAAAGAAACAGCATGCTCTTACTGCAAGTGTCAAGTCTACACTTGATGTAGAAAAAGAGAAAAATGTTCAATTATTAAAGGATAATACAGAACTGAAACTATCTAATGAACAACTTAGAAAGGACTTAGAAACATTCACAAATGGAAAAGATACTCTAACCCAACTGCTAGGAAAGCAAGTTGCACCTAAGTGTGCTACTGGCTTGGGATACCAACCTGGACAAAGACAGTTTACTAAAACCCGATTTATTCCCAAGTCTGGAAAAAATCCTGCAAGTTCCAGTTTTGGAAATTCGTATGCCTCAACTAGTTATTTAAATAGTTGTAGATAAAATAAAGTATATCTCTCTAAATATGTAGCATCTATTAATTGTATGGGACCCATAAAACAAATCTGGGTACCTAAATCGTTGATTGCTAACATATCTGGACCCAAGAAAATCTGGGTACCAAAGTCATTTCCTGTCTAATCTGTTTTGTAGGAAATCTGTTTGAAAAGCAATTACAAGAAGGTATGGTACTTAGACAGTGGATGTTCAAGACACATGTCTGGGGACTATTCGTGCTTCAAAAGCTTAATAAAGGTTGATGGAGGATATGTCACTTTTGGTGATAACTCAAAAGGAAAAATCATCGGCTTAGGCCAGATTGGTAACACTGACTCAGTATTAATTTCCAAAGTTTTATTTGTTGATGGACTTAAGTACAACCTACATAGCATTTCTCAATTGTGTGATGATGGTTTTAATGTCAAGTTTGAAAACAATTCTTGTGATGTTTATAATTCCAAAAAGGCTTTAATATTTTCTGCCTTAAGAAATGAAAATGTTTATGCTGTTGACTTAAACACTTTAGATAAACATAATGTTACTTGCTTAAATGCTTTTCGTAAAGAGTATTGGCTGTGGCATAGGAGATTAGGACACTGCAACATTCACTCACTTAGAAAACTCTCTAAGAAACACCTAGTTAGAGACCTACCTAAGCTTGAATTCCCAAATGACAAAGTGTGTAATCCCTGTCAAAAGGGAAAACAACACAAAGTTTCTTTTAAACCAAAGAAAGAAGTTTCAACTTCTCAACCACTTGAACTGGTTCACATGGATTTGTTTGGACCATCAAGAATTTCAAGTCTAAATGGGAAGCACTATGTTTATGTTCTTGTAGATGACTTTTCTAGATATACTTGGGTATACTTTCTAGCTCACAAAAGTGAAGCCTGCTCTTCCTTTGTTAAATACTCTAAGTCTGTAGAAAATCTTAGTGGACTTAAGATTAAGACCTTGAGGAGTGATCATTGCCGTGAGTTTGAGAATCAAGAATTTGAATCTTACTGCTCACACAATGGCTATGCTCACAATTTTTCTGCTCCTAGGACACCTCAACAGAATGGTGTAGTGGAAAGAAGAAACCGAACCCTACAAGAAATTGCAAGGACTATGCTTAATGAATATGACCTGCCTGTTTACTTTTGGGTTGAAGCTGTAAATACAGCCTGCTATGTTATTAATAGAGTCTTGATTAGACCGGTTCTTAAGAAAACCCCTTATGAGTTGTGGAATAATAGGAAGCCTAAGGTTAATTACTTTAGAGTTTTTGGTTGCAAAGTCTTTATTCTGAATACTAAAGATAATCTTGATAAATTTGCTCCAAAAATTGATGAAGGAATTTTCCTTGGTTACTCTATGTCTAGTAAAGCCTATAGAGTGTTCAATAAGAAAACCAAATGTGTGAAAGAATCTGTTCACATCAAGTTTGATGAGACTGATCCACATGAGTCTAAAACTTCTCTTGAAGATGTTGAAGAAGACTTATCTATTCTGGACCTAAATGACAAATCTAAAGAAACTGTAATAAAAACATCCAGTTCTGGACTTTTTCCAGAATCTTCCTCTGTGGAACCCGAACCTATAAATGAACCTGAAATATCTAGTTCAACCTTTACCAAATCAACTAGGATTCTAAAGAATCATCCTTTAGATGCTGTTGTTGGTAATCTTGATAGAGGAACACAAACTAGAGCTTCTCTAAGAAATCAGGTTGAACATCAAGCTTTTCTTTCACAGCTTGAACCCAAAAATGTCAATGATGCTATCAGTGATGAATTCTGGGTAATGGCTATGCAAGAAGAACTAAATCAGTTTGAAAGAAACAAAGTTTGGGAATTAGTGGAAAGACCTAAAGACACTCTTACCATAGGCACTAAATGGGTGTTTAGAAACAAAGTTGATGAGTTTGGTAATATAATCAGAAACAAAGCTAGGCTAGTTGCACAAGGGTATAGTCAGGAAGAAGGAATAGACTATGAGGAAACCTTTTCACCCGTGGCTAGACTAGAGGCCATTAGGATATTACTTGCTTATGCTGCTCATCTGAATTTCAAACTATATCAAATGGATGTTAAAAGTGCTTTTTTTAAATGGATATATAATTGAGGATATATTTGTGGAACAACCTCCTGGTTTTACAAATCCCCATTTTTCTAATCATGTTTTTAAACTATCTAAAGCTTTATATGGTTTAAAGCAAGCTCCAAGAGCTTGGTATGATAGGCTCAGCTCTTTTCTTATTTCGAAAGGATTTACTAAAGGGATAGTTGATCCTACTGTTTTTATTAAATGGATTTCTAAAGATGTCTTAATAGTACAAATTTATGTGGATGATATTATTTTTGGATCTTCTAAAAATTCTTTATGTGTTGATTTTTCAAAAATAATGCAAAATGAGTTTGAAATGAGTTTAATGGGAGAACTCAAATTTTTCCTTGGATTTCAGATCTTTCAAAATAAAAATGGTATTATTTTGAACCAAAGTAAATATATTAAAGATCTTCTAAAACGTTTTTCTTTGGATGGCACCAAAGGCAGTGACACACCTATGAGCACCACTTGCAAGTTGGACAGTGATGAAACTGGTGAACCAGTGGATCAAACCAATTACAGAGGTATGATAGGTAGTCTACTGTACCTTACTGCCAGTAGACCTGACATCATGTTCAGTGTATGCATGTGTGCTCGGTTTCAAGCCAATCCAAAAGAGTCTCATTTGACTGCTGTTAAAAGGATTTTCAAATATCTAAAACATACTCCCAATTTGGGATTATTTTATTCAAAAGGACAATCATTTGATTTATTAAGTTATTCTGATGCTGATTTTGCTTGCTGCAAGTTAGATAGAAAGAGCACCTCTGGAACATGTCACATTTTAGGCAATCACTAGTATCTTGGTGTAGTAAGAAGCATAATTCTGTTGCATTGTCTACTGCCGAAGATGAGTATATAGCTGCTGGTAGCTGTTGTGCACAAATCTTGTGGATGAAACACACTTTACTAGACTATGGATATCAATTCAAACATGTCTCTATAAGGTGTGACAATACAAGTGCTATTAACATTTCTAAAAATCCAGTATCTCATGCTAGGACAAAACATATTGATGTGAGACATCACTTTCTGAGGGATCATTATCAAAAAGGTGATATCACTCTTGAGTTCATTGGCACTGAACATCAGTTAGCTGATATTTTTACAAAGCCTTTGAATTCTGAGAGATTAAGTTACATCAAACATGAGTTAGGTATGATTAATTATAGCACAGTTGAAACCTCACAGTTGAAACCTCACAGTTGAAACCTCACAGTTGAAACCTCACAGTTGAAACCTCACAGTTGAAACCTCACAGTTGAAACCTCACAGTTGAAACCTCACAGTTAGACCTCACCGGTGTACCTCACTGTTACATCTCTCTGTAGGCTGTTTCGCTGTTTAACCTTATTTTATTTTTGCGGGAATTAGAACCGTTTCTTTTCTTTATACTTTTATTTCTAAATCCCTAAATGATAAAATTTAGAACATCGAACATATCTCAATCCACTCATCTCCACCCTTGCTCTCTCAAGTCCTAAACCCTAAACCTTCAACCGAACCTCGAAACCTCATTCAGTTCCAATGGCCAGAACAAAGTGACCCCCGACTGTCAATGAAGATGCACCAATGCCGAAGAGGACTCAAGTCGAATCCAGTGGCACCGGGAACGCCTCGATAAGACCTGTTAATCCACATCTAACTAAGAGAGAAATAGTTGCTGAGAAGGAGCTAAGTGAAGAGTGGATTTTATCGAGCAGATCATTAGTACTGGCAGTGCTTAATGAGCAAGGATGGACCGAATGCTTCGCAAACAATAATGGACCGTACTACCCGAAGCTGGTGAAGGAATTCTATGAATATCTACAGTTCGAGGAAGAGGATGATCTGCATAGACTGGTATCCAGAGTAAACGGCAATGAAGTAAGTTTTTCATCCGTTGAATGGGCTGCATGTTTAAGAGTTCCTCATGAGGGTATTTACAACTACTATTCTGGAGAGGCTCCTCCAGATAGTGGAATCTTTGATCATGAGACGGCTCTGGAAGAACTGACAGGCAATGGCACAGTAAGAAAGATTATTGCTGCTGAAATGTGTGGAGAGGACAGGCTTCTGTTTAAGTTTATTCAGCATGTACTGAGTCCTAGAAGAGGAGATTTTGCAACTCTGAAGCACCAGGATATTTACTTTATGTACTTATTAAAACATGGAAGGAAGGTCAACCTTTGTAGGTTGCTGATGGCTCAGATGGAGGACATGATAAAGGCAAGCTCAAAATCAAGTGCCTTTTTTCATGCTAAACTCATTTCGGTAATGTTGAAAGTGAAAGGTGCAGCTGGAAGTCAGGAAGAGTTGATAGTGGAAAAGAACAGTGTATGTATCTCGAAAGTAATCTGCAAATTCATGAGGATCAGTTGGAATCCCTAGAAGAAATCATGGGTGAATGATGAGGAGAGAATCTATGAGAAATTTAGCCCTTCTACTCATCCCTCTAGACCGAGAGATAGGAGAGATCCAGGCTTAAAGCCTGATGAGCCTGAACCTGTATACTCAGATGATGAACAAACGGCAGTAGTTGGTGACTCTACAAGAGAGAACACCCCAATTGATGAAGGGAGTGATCCTGAGACTACTCACAGTCCTGTCAGGACAGTGACATTTGGAGAAGCAAGCCCTCCAAAAGAACTACCTAGTAGAGAACCCGTTCTAAGAGACAGTGAGACTGAGTCTATAGAAGAAGAAGAAGAATAATCTCAATATTTTGTCAAGGACACCTCTGACGAGGATGATACAGTCGAAGCAGAAGAGGCTGGAGCTTCAAATGAAAATCAAGAAACTGTTGCAAAAGATGAAGAGGAGATCAGTGGTGAAGAAACAGAAGAACTTAGTATGAGCCCTCTGATAGGGTATACAGACAAGTCAGTGTCTGACCAGGA
This sequence comes from Viscum album, assembly GCA_963277665.1. Taxonomy (NCBI): domain Eukaryota; kingdom Viridiplantae; phylum Streptophyta; class Magnoliopsida; order Santalales; family Viscaceae; genus Viscum; species Viscum album. The sequence continues at coordinate 2,012,036,285 of OY728130.1, read as the reverse complement.
AGCAGGAGTGGTCTCTACTACTGTTGTCATGGAAGTGGTTGATGACTCAACAGAGAGTGAGGCTAACCTCACTGCTGAACCTACAGAGGAAGCAAGTATGGAACCTTCTAGAGCTACAGAAGAGAACTTAGAGTTACCCAGAGTCGAGCAGATAGTAGAAAATGTTCAGGAAGGAGCTCCAAGTGAGGGGGAGCATTTTGGTTCAGTCTCTGTACTGTATGATATAGAAGGATGGACCTCAGATCCAAGATACATGGTGTTAGGACTCAATTATGAGGATTCAGATGAGGAAAACCAACCACCAAGAAATCCAGTTATCCTAACTAACAGCTCTCCAGTGTTAGAAACTGAAAGATTGGCCACCAAGGAAGACCTTGAATCCTTCAAGAATGAAATGAAAGAGACCATCAGACAGTCTGTTGCTGAATTGAAAACCAGTCTTTTTGATGAGCTGAAAAATGTAGAACAATCCTTAGAATTATCTCTAGGATGTGTTGTGGGAAGTCCAATCAAAGAAGTGATGGATGAAATGAAAGTGTGCCACACTCAAATTGAAAGCTGGACTGGAGCAGTAGTGGCCCTCAGACAATCTGTTGCTTCTTTAACTGCCCTGAGCAGTTCTCAGACACAAGTGGCCAGTGAGATTCGATACATCAAAGAAGTGGTCAAGCAGTTTGTGTAAGTATTTGAGGCTTTCAAGAAATTAGTAAAAGAACACTTTAGCAATCAGGATGTTGTCATTCAGAAAGTGATTGGAAATCTGACTCAGTCTTTCAAGGAGACAGTGGCATTCTCAGTCAAGTCCCTTCCTTCATCTAGCTCTCCTATAGACCTTGAGCAGTTTAGAAGCCTGCTCAGAGAAGAGCTTACTCAGGCCCGTGCAAATGACACATCAGACCTACAGATCCTTGCTACTACACGAGAAGTCAGTGGCTTTTTTCATGAGCACCTGCAAGCTGCTACTGCTTCTCAGGAGGCCATCAAAAGTAAAGTGGATTATTACTTTGATCGGATTTTCACCAAGCATCAGTTGAACCATCACTTCAAGCTCATGCTAGAAACTATGAAGCTGCCTCCTGTAACTCAAGCTTTCAAAGAACAAGTTAGCAAGCTACGAGAGTTGACCCCAGCTTTGGATAAATTCTTGGAAAACAAAAATGACTTCTTATCTGCCATGGACAGAGGAGGAAACATCATCATGGATTTCAGGAATCTGCTCCTACCTTTTCTTCATGTGGACTGCACACCTGTTATAGTTCCTCCTGCCCTACCTGTCTCCAACCCCAGTGGTTCTTCAGTAATGTCTCCTGCTGATGCCCTCAGAAGCCTTAGACCACTGATACCTCGGCAAGCTACTCACTACAGGCCTTCAGGAGCATCTGTTGCTGCCCCTCCAGACATTCCTGCTACAATTCCTAAGCCTGTTGATCTTTCACCTACTGCTCCATCTTCTTCCTCCAAAGGAAAAGATTCATTACCTACAGATGAAGAGGATTGAGTCTGTTTATTTTTTTTGATAGGGATCATGTATTCACGTTTTGGGTCATGTAATGTTCTCATTATTAATACAATGTTTATTTTCTCTCTCTCTGTCTTTCTTTTTGTTAATCACAAAGGGGGAGAAATAGAGAGAAATAGGGAAAACTCGGGGGAGAAATGAACCTATACAAAGAGGGAGAAATCCTTGAGGATTATACCTAATTTTTGTGCTCATATTGCTAATACTGTGTTTTGCACACTTCTCTCTGATACATCTATATTTCATTCCATACTGACATAATTTGTGATTATCAAAAAGGGGGAGATTGTTGGAATCACCTGTTTTGATAATCCCAAATCATGCTTAAAACATTGATTATGATGTATTAAAACCTTGCATTAATCTTATTCTATGCTTAAACGTATTTTATTCTAAACAGTTCATATTCTTACTCTCATAACTTTACTGTAACAGCTTACATTAGTATTTACATAAGTTTACTATTGTTAGCTAACAGTCAGAGTTTTCTTTTCAAAGTCACAGTTACAGCTAACTGTCACCTTAAGTTACTGTTGCAATAAGTTCACAGTTACAAGGTTACAGTCGAAGACTAATACAAGCTTATAGTCACGAGTCTACCGCTATCTATTGTCAAAGCTCACAGACGAAGGTCACAGATACAAGACTTCTGTTCAAAGTTTTCTCTGCTCAAGTTCACAGTCGAACAAGTCTACAGTTGGAACAAGTTCGCAGTCGAACAAGCCTACAGTCATAAGTCTACAGTCAAGGTTACAGTTAGACAGCTTTTGTCGACTAAGTCTACTGATGATCGAGGTCTACAGTTGACAAAGGTTACAGTTCTACAAATTTGATATTACAAGTCTACAGTTGGAGAGGCTACAGTTACATGGAGTAAAAGCTACCATTGCAAGCCTACAGACAGCAAGCCTTTTGTTGAAGTCAGCAGTCAGAAGGAAGTCCACAGTTGGAAGACCACAGTTGAAGTCCACAGTGACATACATTCTCGACCAGTTTATTATTATATTTCTACTTTTTTTTCTTTACCAATTTGATTAATACTAATCTAACGGTCATGTCTAGACAAATTAATACACCTAACATTATTTATTGATATTTGCAGACATATCAAGAAATAATACAATGTACGAGGCAGATCGCACGTGTAACTCAAGACTATTTATCTTGTCGGCCTCGGGTGAACAAAAAGGGCATATATGGAGGAGTATAAAAAGAAGAGAGAAGCATTCAAGAAAAAGTATGAATGGAACGAAAAGAACAGTGACATACATGAACAAGAATAGAGGAAGGACACATAGTGTCTAACATCTACAACTGAGAAGGAGATACGCATGTACACAAAAAGAAGAACTCTCAATCATTCATTCTGAAGAACAAAAGAGTCTCAAGTGAACCGACTGAAAGAACCGTCTCCTAAAATCCATGTTGTGAAGCACTCAAACTCAAAGAAGCTGATCACTTGAACATCTGGAAGTCTGGAAATCACGACACTCTTTTTTAGTGTCAAATTACAGAAAAAGGACCAAAGCTTCAAGTCACCCATTCCTACGAGTCTAGAACTGATCTGCCAACACTATAGAGCACTCTAAACCTTCTTCTTTCTATCTCTTGCTCTACTGTGTTTAAGTGTTTTGCATTTGTGAGCAGTGTGTTAGTATTACACACACTATCTCCTGTGCTTAAACTGAGGGATACTGAAAATCCCTATCCCAAACCTTTTTACATTTGTTACCCACGTATAACTGTGGAAGAAGCCTGGTGTGGCTTGGTCATTTGTTTTCCCACGTATAACTGTGGCAGAGGTTGTCAAACCTGGACAGTTTGTGAAAACTGTTGTAAAGCCCGATACAGGCTGTGTATCAATCTTTTTTATAAAATTGCTTGGTGGCAGGTGATCACCAAGTGGAAGAGGACTAAGTCTTAGCTTAAGACTGAACCTCTTGTTTGAAATAGCTTGTTACTCTTTTCTTTACTTTGCCTTTTGTTTTATCCGCTGTGCTTCTTTTTTTTAAACAAGAAATCTGTTTTTGCATATACTCTGATAGTCACTTTTGGTTAGTGTGTATAAGAGATTTGTTTAGTAAACTTGTTTCAAAAGTAAAGTTAGTCATCAAACTAACCTTACTGAGGATTAATCAACCTTAGAGAAACCTGTTGAACAATAAGTCACCTATATCTCTACTGCCTTAATTGACTGGGCTGTTTTTCAATTTGGGGGATTTAATCTTAAAGTTTTCAACAGAAATTTTTAATTGGAACTCAATTCACCCCCCCCCCCCTCTTGAGTGTCCACTCCGACCAACACTAATTATGTAATTAACTAATTCTAATTTGGTAATTAATTAAAGGTAATTTGGTGATTTATAAATTCTAATTAGGTGATTAATTATTTCTAATTAGGTGATTAATTAATTCTAAATAGGTGATTAATTAATTCTAATTAGGTGATTAATTAATGGTAATTAGTTGATTAATTAAGGGTAATTAAGTGATTAAATAATCTAATTAGGTGATGAAGTGGTTCTAATTAGGTAATTAATTAATTCTAATTAGGTAATTAATTAAAGTTAATTTGGTAATTAATTATCTCTAACAAGGTGATTACTTAATTCTAATTAGTTGATTAATTAATTATAATTAGGTGATTAATTAATTATTATTAGATAATTAACTAATTGTATTTAGGTGATTAATTAATTTTATTTAGGTGATTAATTAATGGTATTTAGTTGATTAATTAATTGTAATTAGGTTAGTAATTAATGTTAATTAGGTAATTAATTAACTATAACGAGGTAAATATTTATTTAGCAATGTACTTGTATAAATTAGCAAAGGATTTGTATAAATTAGAGAAGCAGTTTTATAAATTAGCGAAGTAGTTTCATAAATTAGCGAAGTAGTTTCATAAATTAGCAAAGCAGTTGTATAAATTAGCGAAGATTTTATAATAATTAGTGAATTAGTTATATTAATTAGCGAAGTAGTTATATTAATTTTCAAAGCAGTTATTCTAATTTGTGAAGTAGTTATACAAATTAGTGAAGCAGTAATAGTAATTAGCAAAGCATTAATTATAATTACTGAAATAATGATTAACTAATGGTTAAGAAATTATTATCTTATGGTTATGCAATGGTTAACTTATTTTTAAGTAATGATTAACTAATAACTAATGGTTAATTAGAGAGTAAATAATGGTTAAGTAATGAGTAACTAATGGGTAAGTAATAAGTAACTAATGGTTAAGTAATGAGTAACTATTAGTTATGTAATGATTAGTGTCATCATTTAGGATATAAGAAAATTTCTAAAACTTTTGTTACATAAAGAATATGTTGTTGTCTAATCAATCAAATCTATGTCTGAATATAAAAAAATGGATGTGGCTCTGGCGTAGAGGTATCTAGAAGTGAAAACATTGACAAGGAGTTTTGGGCTTGACTTGGGGTATCTTGGTACACGACAACAGCCCTTTCTGCATCCTGTTTTGACACCCCTGAGTGATATGATTTAGATGATTCATTTTTTATTTATAAACTATTAAAATAATTTAGTTTTTTTCATCTATTAAGATTTAAGAAATGTTCTAAAATTATGGTAGCATAAAGATTGTGTGGTTATCTAAGAAATCAAATCTCTTTCTGTAGACAAACAAGTTAATGTGTCTCTGGCATAGATGTACCTAGGAGTAACAACTCTGAAAAGGTGTTCTGGGCTTGACTCGAGGTAAGATGTTACAAGACAACGAGCCTTGCTGCATCCTGGTTTGACACTCTAGGGGTATATGCTTTAGATGATTCATATTTTCTTTATAAACTACTAAAATAAATTTAGGAGGATAGAAATTGTACTAAAAACATTAGTATCTTAGTTTAGGTTATGAGAAGATGTCATAATATTTTAAAATCATAAATATTAATGACATCTTTGAATGGTATGTACGTAACTATTGAATTTTTAAAAGTATTTGGCATTCTAATAATAACAATTATTTATTTTAGATAAAAAAATTAAGGATACCTATATTTATTGCAATATTCAAATAATTGAGACAAAATAAGGATGTAGTTATAGTATACGGCCAGAAGGTGTTGTGATTCTTAGAGGCTATACAACTTTGGAATTTCTTTAATGAAACATTCATTGAATGTTAAAATTTTCAAGCAATCAAGTGATAGAATCAATCACATACAGACATATGCAATATTTATATTGGTTTTGGCTGGTTGTATATCCAGTAACTGATGATGAATAATGGGAATATGTAATTTTATTTGTTAATAATCAACCTAAGAATCAAATTATGGATTTTTATGTTACTATAGCTACAATTAATGTTCCATCAACATTGGAAGCTATTCCATCACAACATAATGTGATAATGTCATATGATCCTGATATTACACATCAAGAAGCTCCATCAAAAATGGATATTGTTCCATCATTTCCTTTGGCCATAGTTTCAATGGATAGTACTCTACGTACTTTAAATTCAGTGGTCGATGAATTTGAGGATGATGACATTTTAGAACCAGAAGATGAATAGGAAGTTCAAGAAGAAGAAGAAGAGCATGTTGAAGAACAGTTTGTTCCCACTCATGTGAGGTTCGATCGACCATTGAACAATCCTCCACCATTGGCTTCATGGTTGACTGAAGGCCTGAATAGATTGATAGAATTTGATAGGTTAGTTATTACTCCTATTAAAAAAATTTCAAGAATCATTGGTGGAAAAAATAGAGTGTCCGATGAAGGTGTTCTGTATATTAGAAGAGAGTTTTAGATCAAATATGCAATGAAAATTGTGATAAAACAATATCACATTGAAATACGTTACTCTTATGTTGTACAAGAGTCAAATAGATCTTATTATTTGATCTGTTGTGACAAATATTATATAAACTGTCAAATTCATCTGCAAGCTACAATTGATAACAATTTTCATAGCCAGTGCATCACTAGATTTACTCCACATACATGTGTGAAACCAATATTTTCATAGGAACACTCTTCATTAGATGTTGATTTTTTTCAACTATCATTGTTGAAATGATTAGATCATGTCAAGACGTTCCCATTTTTTTGGTTGTGAAGCAAATAAAACAACTTTTTGGCTATCAAATCTCTTACTAGAAGGCATGCGCAGCACGATAATAGGATATTATCAAAGTTTATGGTGATTGGGATAACTCTTATTGAGTTTTACCACATCTTATTGAGATTTTAAGACACAAAAATAAAGTGATATATCAGTTACATACTATTGAATAAATTAACTAACACAACCAAGTTGATTAGTTTATGGCTGTGTTTGACAGATTATTTTGGACATTTTTACCATGAGTGGCAGCTTTTAGACATTTCATGTAGTTTATAAATATTTATGGAACATTTATATATGTAAAGTATACAAATAGATTATTGATTTCCACCAAAAAAGATATAAATTGAGCCCCGCTGCCTTTGGCATTTTCTATTGTGGAGAAGGAGAGAATCTCATCATAGAGCTGGTTTCTAGAATGTCTTCAAGAGATTGTTACGGATGCTGATGGTATTTGTCTTATTTCAGATCTTTATCGTGTAATCAAGGAGGCATTAAATTCTAAGGGTATTTCCTAGATACCACCCTATGCCCATCATCGATATTGTATTCGACACATCGTCAATAATTTGAGAAAGAAGTTCAAGAATGAGTTGATAGAGAAAGTGATCTAAAAAATTGGTATGAATATCCTTTCTCATTTTACAATTCACTGCACAATTAATGTCATATGAGTTCATAGTAGTTACTGTTTAATATCATATGAGCCTCAACAAAAAATGATGGAGAATCATCTTGAAGATATTCAATAAGAAAATCCGGAAGTGTATGATTACATGATGCAAATACCAAAGCATAAATGTTTGTTGGCATACGATAATGGGAGGCAATACAGACATATGTTGACCAACATTGTAGAATTTATATATGGATTGTTCAAGGGTGTTTGGAAATTACCTATCACATGTAATAAGAATATTTGACTATATCTTATTCAGAAGAGCTGCATTTATAATATAATATTAGGGTAAATTTTTAAATTTAAATTATAGGTTTGGTACAAGAGACCTTCTATCGTAGTGTAAAGTATTTTCTGAAATAAGGAAAATGGGCTAAATAGGGCCTGAACAGGGGGATGCACTATGGAAATCATTTTTATTGTGAGATAGATAGAGTTCTTTAGGAGAATTCAACTTATCATGTAACTGCATTTAATCATCTTAAAAAATTATTTGAGGTGGCTGAGCTTGGTGATGTTGTGGCTTATAGCAATGGTCATTATGAGTTATTTTATTGGATAAGCGTTATTGTGAATGTGGGAACTTTCAAGAATTTATATATCATTGTGGCCAGGTGATTGCATCATGTCCTAACGTGCATGTATCTGGGGAGCAGTTCGTCGATCCATTTTATCAACTAGAGAGTATCAATGACTACTCCAATACTCCATGGATGTCAACTGGTGAATATCAGAATTTTCAGCTATCTGATGGAACACCCATGATTCTACCGAACAAGACTTGGATTCGACTTAAAGGGAGACCAAAGGCGACTCGTATTCCGAATGAGATAGATTGGCCCAACAAATAGGCACCTTGATGAATGTGTAGCATATGCTGGTAGGAAGGTCATACGAAGACATGTTTTTCTATACACATAGGAAAATCACCTAATGCTTAAAATGAATCATGTACTCAATCAGTTACTGTAAAATTTTGTACATGAAATCATTTTTTCATTATCATCATTTTAACCATATTTGTGTTATTTGTATATAGTTTAATTTTTAGAAAATGTAAACATGGTTTATATTTGTATAAAGTGAAAATTTTAGAAAATGTACATATATATTTTAAATATTTAAAACATTGGTTTATACAATTACATAAATACAAATTATTACAGACATTAAAAAATAATCCTAACTATCATTGTTTCCACAATTTTCACTGACTTTAATTACTGTAGTCAATGATTTTACTGTGAAAATCTCATGAATACCTTTACATCGTTCCAAATAGTTTGTTTGTTCCATATATAAGTTAATAAAAAATTAAGGAATCCTTGTGCATTTCACTACTTTGGGTGAACTTTCTCTTATCATAGCATGTGATTTGAACTTCATATCTGGCTTCCCATGATGATGTCTTCACACACATGCTCTCCACTATCTTTATTATATAACCATTGAGATGTTGGTGAGTGTGTGTGCGATGAGAACATCATGGGGATGCCGAGTATGAAGTTTAGATCACATGTTATGCTAAGTGGTAGTTATCCAACAGTAGTAAAGTGTGCAAAGAATCCTTGGTTTTGTTATTAAATTTGTGAGTAATGCACAACCATTCCATGTTTTGTCTTTAATGCTTAATGGACCCAAATAGACATCAATATTCTACCAACACACTACATTAGAAGAAACAATGCCAGAAATGAACAAAATACCGAATATAAATGAACCCAAACACAAGACAAAAAAATAGATTTCAATTAAAATAAACATATCCAAACAAGCATGAGAAAAGGAGGGAAACTAATTTGTGAAAGGCTAACCATTTAAAAGATCACATTAAAAAAAACCATTTGAACAACCAAAAGATAATTTCATCATACGTTTTATAATGTTATATGAACCTGCAATAACCAAAAAAAACAAGTAAACTTTGAACGTCTTCACCATAACACAGGAGACAACAACTAAGACAATGTGTTTATGATTCTTTCATACATTACATGATAAATTTCATAACATACATGATAAATGTCATATCTTACATGAAACTAATGTTTTACTATTCATATATTTAGATGAAGCAACCTATGTTATCTAGTCAGGAGACACACATGTCACATGATGTGTTGGTGTGGCAACCTGTTAGACTTTTACTGTTCAAAGAGCTCATCGCTTTCATCATGATGTACCCCCAGAATCTATTTTCCCATACCTCTGACATGATAGTTTTATAGAGTCTCTATGTGTGACTTAAAAACCATTGATCACCATTTGATTGCTGCATTGGTTGATATATGGAATCTAGAGACACACATTTCATTTCCCAGAGGGAGATATGGTCGTTACATTAGAGGACGTTGCATACATACTCGGTTTACCCATCCACAGATAGGAAGTTACAGGTACCACTCATGGAAACTGGTCTATAGTCATACAACGTCTATTAGGCATTGACGTTGTCGGTGTATCAGGTGTCCTCAAGGGTTCATGCTTGTGAATGAGGAGGCTTCATGAGAATTTCACAATAATTCCCGATGATGCATAAAAGGGTACACTTATTCAGTACACATGTGATATTATTTTACAACTGATCGGAGGCATGTTGTGCATCGACTACTCAACCACATTGTTACACATGATGTGCCTCCCATTACTCGACGATCTCGGTTAGATGGTTGCATAAAGTTGGGGGTCCACTGTATTGCCACATCTATATAGATTTCTCTATACCAATTATCACATCGATGCATGAAAGATTGTAGGTTGTATGGTTTTAGTATTGATGTGGTCCTTGGAGCATTTTCCACCCATCGCTCCTCGAGTTATCGCACCACTTTCACCAGAGCTATTTCAAGATTGTCCTCGAGGATGCTGGTATGTTTACATTATTACTTTAATTTATTTAATACTATTTTTATTGTTTTTTATAAACTTACTATATATTAATATTTTTAACCTAGTGGAGTCAATCTCAAATGTATTCACATACTCTAATACATTGTGCGCACAATTTTTGATAGATATTTGATTCCATAGTGCCAGCTTATGTAAGTTAAACATTATTTTATTTGTAGACAAATTTGTTTTTTATTACCTTTTTATGTTATTTAATCTAATATTAGAAACATTATCATGCTAATATATGACTTATTTTTTCAGTTTACATTTCAGATTTCAAGGACTTTGTATACAGGTTTTTTCTATGCATCACTTCCACCAAACTGAATAACTAGGATTGGATATCAAGCTATAGTGGTTCCACTCATCCACTTCCACATCATTGAGTGGCTCTAGTTGGGTTGGGTCATGCGCTAGTTTGGTTATATACAACATATCCCCATGGAACCATGACAGGATGATGAGTTACATTCGATTATGTTTATAGGTATACATACAATAGACTGGAAGTAGTATCATGGAGCTTATATCGAGCTTTGGGATATGCCTGCCCAATATGGTATCTCTGTATATGATTATCCCCTAACACGCTATCAGTTATCTGATCAGGGGGATTATGAAGGCTAGTACCAATGACACACCATCATGCACATTACACGTTAGTGGATTGGCATTCAGTAGTTGGTATGTTTAATAAGGTTTATTATATTTTTTTAAATCACTTTTGGTAATAATTTGATTCTTATTTCATTTGTAGTCAGACATTATTTCTCATCATTCACATATCACGCATCCTCAAGAGGAGGCATATATTAGGTAGGATGTATATCATTGAGATGTGTTGGCTCTCAATGAACCTCTCCTGATCATACGTGATAGTTTTTATGATGAGGTGCCCCAGGTATATTGGGATCCATATCATATGGTTAAAGATATTTCAGATGATGATGTCCCTGCTATGCTTGCTGAGGACAATGCACCACCACTGTCACCACCACCACCAGTAGGAAGACAGAGATGAGTACATCAAGAGGGGCATAGGAGACAACATAGACATCCAAGATCATCTCTTACAGATGGTGTCGCACCGTAGAGAGATGATCATGCCCAGCTGATTGATGATCTTTCACATCAAAGAGGTTCTTATATGCCACATATTTCATCTCTGATGACTACATTGGACTACGAGCTAGGTGTGGTAACACAGCTTATTGTGGCCCCCTCTCCTCCCGACAGGGACTTCTTCAATGTCTCATTTCTTCCATTTTTAGGAGCTTTGGGATCATATGGCCTTACATATGATTTTGGGCAGTCCTCTACACGTGATATTTGTCAGACCACTACATAGCACCCTAAGGAGGCATCAGAACCACCAGAAGAGGAGGAAACCCCAACTAGGACACCAGAGCGACACAGACATCAGATGCAGAGTGGTCATGAGGTTCAAACGCCGCATTGTGATACCAGGGGGAATCGGCATTGATTTATTCGTATGACATGTTGTATATATTAACAATCCTATTTACTGCGATAAGTAATTTTAGTTTTAAAAAACTAAAATGAAATTCCAAGTCTCATAATTGTAACATTATTATGTTCCATGTATGTGACTTTATAAGGATATAAATTATATTGTATAAATACAATTTAAATGAAATTTGTGACATTGACTAATAAATGTTGATTTAAAATTATATATTTAATAAATATATTTATTATTATATAATTATAAATGTTTCTATATAAATAAATATTTATAATTCGATAAATATAAATATGTTTAAAATCATAAAATTATTAATAAATATCTATAATAATATAGAAATAAATATGTTTATAAATATATAATTATAAATATTTATCTAAAAATATTTATTTATCTATAAATAAATTTCAAATATTTATAAACATATAATGATATTTAAATATATATTTATAAATATAATTATATTTTTATAAAATATGTTAAATGGTACATATTTATATATTTATAAATAAATTTAAAATATTTATAAACATATGTCAATTTTTAAATAAATCCTAAATAATTAAATACAATAAATGTATTTGTTAAAAGTTTAAAAATAATTCAAATTTATTTATAAATAAAAACTTATAACAATATAAAAATAGATATATAATTATAAATAAATTTTGTAAATATAGTTATAATAATATATTTTTTATGAATAATAATAATTATATATTTATTATAAATATTTATAATTATATATTTGTTATAAATATATATTTACTTATTTATAAAAAAATTAAATACATATGTGACCATATTTTAATAATTATATATTTATAAATATATTTACATTCATATTATTATAAATATTTATATATAAATAAATCTAAAGAATTCTAATTATGTATTTATTTTATATATTTATTATATTTATTATTATTATATGTTGAATATAATTGTATAGTTGTTATAAATGTAATTATAAATTTATTATATTTAGTTTAGTAATTATATTTATTATAAATATATTTATATTATAATTATATATTTATTATATATATTTATAATTATATATTTATTATAAATATATATTTACTTATTTATAAATAAATTTTAACTATAATTGTAACCATATTATAATAATCATATATTTATAAATATATTTACATTCATATTATTATAAATATTTATATATAAATAAATCTAAAGAATTGTAATTATTATTTTTTATATATTTATTATATTTATTATAATTATATAATAATTATATTTATAATTATATATTCATTGTCATTATATAATTATATAACTATTGTAATTATTGTAAAAATAAAAATTATTATTATATATAGATAATAATTATATAATTATTATAAATATAATTATAAATTCATAATATTTGGTTGAGTAATTATGTTTATTATAAATATATTTATTATTATTATTAATATAATTATATAAATATATATAATATACATATTATATATATAAGGGGGGGTTGGGGTGGGGTGTCTGCAAAAAAAACTGATTCAGCGCCACTTGATGTGGTGCTCATGGAACCCATTTTCCCAAATAAGAAAACCCTGAACCCCTTAATAAAAAAAAACCCTCTAACAAATTTTACCTCAAGGAGGCAAATAAGGGACGTTCTTAGATTGAAAAAGTGAACTCATATTTCCCTTTTGATATCCATTATTGGAATGATGAGTGGATTTTATTAAGGTTATAAATCCAAATTTTTTTATATCTATTCACATAAGATTTTTGCTAAATTAACAACATGGTTTTCAAATGAGATAATTGCGTGTTTTCATGGGAGAACATTTTATGATTTATAATTAATTTTAGATGTTTTTAATGATGTTTTTTCTTGGATAAGGTAGGTTTTGTGTTGTTTCAAGTATCTTCATACATTAATTCCATAATTAATACCATTCCCCGTTTAATTGTGGATTTTAAATATAATAATGTGTTTTATTGGTGAAAAATTGAACGTTATAGGGGAATTATTTCTTATACCTGATCTTGAATGGATTAGATATCTTTAATTATATCAAACATCATTTGAGTACTTGGATTATATAAGGGGTCTCTTGAATATCTATCCATGCTATATTAGGATTCCACTAATCATATTATATTCCCTCCTAGTCATGATACCACTCTGGCTTGGGTAGACTTGTTATAATGCGACCCTGACTAGTTTCTTTAAGCTCACAACACTAATTTTGGATTCTACTATCGCTAGGGGATATAACCACTAGTTTAGATTTCCTATCTAAATATAGTTATGGATTGGATAAAATAGGGGCCTTGGGTTTCCCTTACCTTCAATTAGTAATCCCCATGATATTTTGATATATTTTTTATCTAGAACTATTTTTATTGAAATTATCACTCATGTTATTGTATGTTTTTTATTATTTATTCACTTTTTGTATACATGTCTTACTGTAAATTTTTTAGAAAAATGTTATTTATTTCATTCTATATGGTTTGGGTAAATGAGTTTTATTCTATTACTTGTTTTCATGAAATTTGAAAGGTATTTTCTTAATGTTTATTTCCAAATAAGTAGGTATATATAGTTTTTAAAAGAAAGGGTTTTCATTGTATACTTTGTGGTATCCTACTAGAAATTCTCTCATACCCTACATACAAATTATGGTGTATATGTAGTTTTTCCTCTTTTGATATGTTCTGTAGGTGCAGGTATCTAGATAGTTGTGTTCTTATTTATAGGGGTTGGACCATTGGCTCAATTTTGGGCCAATGGAGGTAGTGACGCATAAAGGTGTGTGTTTTTTATAAGGATACAGTAGTGTATTAATTTTATTCATAGAAATTATTTAATATAATTATTTTATACCATGATTTGATACAATGATATTCATATGATTTTTCAGATGTGTTCATGGTTATTTATATAGTTTTATTTTGGAGAGTTTCTTATTTATTCATTATTTGATAAAGAATTGTAATTTTTTCTTATTATCGTATATTGACAATGGAACTTGTGCTAATCTGGGGTAATCAATAACCTTCCTAAGGCCTTGTTCCATGTTAGTATGGGTACAATAGTCAAATATCTGTACAGGTATATTAAATTATAACTCAATAAAAATAATTCTAAACATAAATAATATTGTACAATGATAGAATAAGAATATCAAAATAGAGAATTAGTTTATGTAGTTGTTCGATGTCAATAGTGAAATCATAGGCCCTTCATTATTCAAATGAATCACGAATCTTTGGGAAACAACAAAGTTATATTCCTTCTCAAAAACAAGCATGAATGATGTAAATCACCACATTTTAGATCACTTCTAGTTTAACCAAGGCCTATATAAAAATAATTTATCTAATGATCAACTTAATCTCCAATGTATATATGAAACAACTCGAACTCCACAAGGCTTCCTTTATTTGATATGAAAGATCCACTCCATATATCATGGTTTCCATATTCCATTAGTGGCTTGTCTTGTATATGAAATGGTTAGAATATAACTTAATATGTACTCTGTTTGTTACACATATTAGAATTAAAAAATTAATTAAAATTCTACTTTTTCATCAGGATCATAGTGTTGGGAACTCATACAATAATTATTATTTCTCTAGGAGATGATATCATGTCATATATTGCTAGGCTAATTTATCTTATAGTGAAAACATTACCATGTTTTTAGGTGAAATAACCTCATTCAATGAAATCAACATGACACTAAGTGAATTATTTCTTTAAAAAAAATATAATGACACTTTATATATTCTCTTTATGGTACAATGTTATATTTACATTGTTCATTTTAATTCCATGCACATTGAAATCGATCTATCATTAGTCTGGAATAGGAGAAAATTCCACCATAATAGAAACCTGGCCTCTTTTGACCAATGAAGTAGAATCTTGAACATCTGAAGCAATAACCAAAACCCCCCAATAAAGCACCAGAAGAAAAATCAAGACTTAATTGGCGGCCAACGTCAACTGGATTAGAAATATGACCCCACAAACTAGCTCAGGATCAACCTGAGGAGAAAAAAATAGGAGTATGGAAGACTACACCACCCCCCCCCCCCACATCTGGAACCAAAGGAGCATCCAAAACCTCATGACCTACCCCTACCGAAAACTGACCAGGCTCAAATGATCTACCCATCCAAACCACTAGATCTTTCCTTTTCACTAAGCTGAGACCATGAAATGAAGGAGTATAAGGTAGGAAACCCCCACCTATATAAGACCAATATACAGACACTTGAATTTTGAGATATAGTGGCCTTCAAGAAATCACTCACCGCAATAGCCCATCCTGGAATGAAACAGGAGCTTCTTGCACCATGAAAAGGATGAACTAAAAAAAGAACCAGAAAGGACAGATGAGGCTTCGAGAGATACAGTTCCACATAAATTCATGTAGATATGGTGTTACCATGAAAAAGGTAACATCATCAGCATAGTAAAAATTCCCTAGGGATTCACGGATACTCTTAAGTTGCAAGCGATGTAGAAACTGGAGACGAAGCCCTGAAATACATATCCACACCACATCTGAAAGAGAGTCCTTCCTAGCATGGGAATCTAGCTAACACCTAAACAAAATAAATCTCCTAAACTTATAGTGTCTACCTTTCAGTGCCCAACCCTTCAAAAAATCATCACATGATTAAAAATGGATGTTGAATGGTCTTCTCTTCCGGAAGGAGATGACTAGCGGGGACTCCAAACCCCATGAAGAGACGTAATTCTTGAAAAATACCGTGATGATTGATCCGTACAAAACATGGTGATGATTATCCAATGATTATAAATCACCGCTGCTCTCAACTCCTCAAATTAGAAGGAAAGAGAAGGGATGTCATTAACCATAGAAACCTCAAGTAGTATGATCAGAACAACTAGGGTATCTAGAAGAGGAGCCCCAGCTGATGAGGATTTGGAACCTAAAGGATCCTCGTTGAAGGAGCTTAGTGGTGACAACATCGACGAAGGACCAGATGAAGAAGACCGAGGAAAGGCCAGAAAGAAAGAGGGAATAGTTGTTTTTATAAATGGGTATTTTGAATATTTTTTATCAAAATTGATGGGGTTCCAACTATTTTTAAAAATGAGTTGGGGAATGCATGAACCTTCTTCATGCATCTTCCTTCACCAAGAAGTGTGAACGGGGTTCACGCATCCTTTTTAAACTTTATAAAGGATGTGTAAACCCTGTTCATTCATCATAAATAATGTTTTAATTTTAAAATTTTAAAATTTTCTTTATTTTTGTTTATATATATATATATAACAAAAAAACATTAGCAGAGTTTATGTGCAATTTAATATCCTGCAGTACTGCCATTACAACATTCTGAATTCTGAAATAAAAACCCTCACCTAGATCTCCCTTTTATATCCATCAAATGTTAAATTTTTTCATTCCCAAAAAATTTTAAGGGAGAGGTGAGAACCCTCACATATTACAAGTTTCGGCTCCAAATTACACGATAGATTTGTTGAAAAAGAGTTTGAGTTGGTTAGAACTAATCTCCCTAAATAATATCCAAGGGATAGAATTTACCTGGATGTCCGGGTAGTCATTTAGGGTGCCTTCATATAGATGTCCCACGTTGTCCCATGCTTGTTTGTATTACTCCTTATTGATCTTCCCCTTGTTGTGTCCCCTAAGAAAAATACAGTCCTACTTAGAAATCCACTCAGTTTTATCTTTGGTAGTGGTCACCTGAAGCGGTCTCAAATTCTTCGACGCCTTAGTTTCCCGATCATCCTCTACCATTTCATCTGAATGCATTAGAAGGTCCATGTGTTCCAGCAACGATGACACCTGTCGCTGAGGGTCTTAATTGGAGCCTGCATCATGATGTTTCCCAGGATCAGGCATCCCCTTATCACCCATGAGAATGAAAGGAGATGTAGCCTGGTCTCCTGGATCCTCCAGGTTCGTGGAGATATCAGCCCCCTCATGCTTGGCAGAACCTTTGTGTTTGTTCAAGGGTGTGAGGTCACCAATTGTAGGGGCCTTCGAAGTCACCTTACCCTTGCATGCGGATCTCGTAACTAGAGGACTAGGTAGATTGGAGTAATCCTTCCTACATCGCACCCTTCGATTATCCATAATGAATCTGTCTGGATCCATAATTTTGTGTTTCCCCTTCCGTATGGAGGATCTAATGTTGTCCTCCACTATGACCAATTACATGGACTTATTAGAGTCCAAATCCTTGTCCATTTCCTCTTGAGATGCTTCCATAGTCACCAAAGGGACCTCTCCATTATCCATCCCTCCTACTTCCCCATTAACATGGCAATCTTCTTCCCCAAAAACTGAAAACCGGTTTTGAGAATGCAAAATCAAATCCTCAGATTTAAGCTTCTCCGCATAGGAAATTCTTGCCCTCAAGCCCTTATTTGGTGTTTCTAAAGATTTTTTCTGATCTAAACCTTAACCGATGAATTGAAATGCGGCTCAGTTGACCTCCAGAGCGCGACACTAGGAAGCCTCTTCATCCTGTCCAGCCCTTGCAGCAGCAGTGTCTAATGTACTAGAAACACATAGATCAAGCATCGACCACTGATATATGTCAAAGACACTTGGATTCCCGAAAGGACCCAAAAGCTTATCCCTAGAAATAGAGGGGGCAGTAAGGACCTCCCCGAGCTTCTGGCCACCCGCATCATCCCGATGCAGCCTATCCTCTACTGAAATAGCATGGCCCGACATACCCATAGATTGATTTGAATATAGGATTAAGCTGTTTTCAACCATAATTGAAGGAATTCTATGTGACGAATGACAATTCTATTGTAGATGTCCCAAGCGGGAGCAAGATAAACAAAAATCAAACCAGTTCTAAAATTCTACTGGTTGAAGACAGTGGAGTTATTTAAAAACCTCGATCCAAACTTCTTCAATGGGAGGCTTTAAAATGTCGACTTCAACACAAATCCGCGGCGCAATTGTATGGAACAATGATCTCGAATGTTCATCAAATGCCAGAAATCTCTCAACAAGGTTACCTAACATCTGAAGAATTGCATGATTTTGAAAAGGGAGAGGAAGACCTAGGAAGCTCACCCAGATCACCACGATTGAGGAATCCTGCTTCCAATGGAATTTGTAGCTTCATCTGAGGAGGAAGAAGAGAAACCCTTCATAAGAACGAAGGCCCTTGGACCACGCTGTTGAGAAATCTTCATAATTTTTGAACCTTAGAAGAAAGTGTCGCGGATCCAAAATCCCGACAACTACACAATCATTCAGGTACCAAGATCCATTGACGAAATGATCGAAGCTATCCAGAGAAGGGCGTCGCCGACCGAACCGGGCTATCAGAGACAAACCATGGAGGGACATCACCTTCGAGAACTCCTGTAGGGAGAGAGGAAGCAAAGGGACCCCACGGTGGAGAGCCAACACTTTAGGGTGAAGGTTAGGGCGAGGGAAGTCGGGGAGGAGGGTTGGATTAGAGAAAGGGGAGAAGGCCATCGGGACCCTCTTGTGATGCCGAAGGGGGCAGCTAGATTGGCCACCCCCTAGGGTTTCCCCACTCCTAATATTTTTAACCCTCCCTTTTATAAGAGAGCAAGCCCAAGAAATCATTCTAAATTTCTAATGTGGGATTCAAGTTCTCCTTTTCTTACGCAGAACATTCTGCATTTCCGTTGTGGGATTCTATTTCAATTACTTGTATCTAAAAGACTATAAAATACAAATTACAAGACCAATATAAATTAAACACAAAACATGAATTATACATATAAGAAATAGTTGGAAATAAAAATAATTTCATAAAAATTGATGATGAATAATAATTAATAATCTTTCAAAACCACCACTTTAAAAAGGTATCAAGTACGTGTCTTGGAAACACTATAAAATAAAATCTATAAGACTGATGTGAATGAAACATAAAATATTGATTAAACATATAAGAAATAGTAGAAAATAAAAAATTAGTAAAAAAGTTTGATCTATAATAATTTAAAACTTTCAAAACCACCACCAGGAAACTTAAAAATATTTCAAGTACGTGGAATGGAAAGAATATAAAATACAAACTATAAGACCAATATAAATGAAAACTAAATCATTGATTAAACACATAATAAATAGTTGAAAAAAATGAATTTCATAAAAAATATTGATGAAACATATTTTTTAATCTTTCAAAACCAACAACATGAATCTTAAAAATGTTTCAAGTACATGGCATTGAAAGACTACAAAATAAAAACTATAAGACCAATATAAATTGAATTTAAAACATGGATTAAATATATAAGAAATATTTAATAAATAATTATTTAATTATTAATATAATTATTAATTATTTAATAACTAATATAATTATTAATTATTAATTATTAATTATTAATTATTAATTATTAATTATTAATTATTAATTACTAATATACAATAATTAATTAGTTAATTAGTAATATAATTATATAATAATTAATTAGTTACTTAGTAGTATAATTTTTAATTGATAATTAATTATCTAATAAGTAATATAATTATTCCTTATAATTATTCATTACAATTATTAATTATTAATTATTAATTATTAATTATATAATAATTACTTATTTTATTAGTAATATAATTATTAATTTTAATTATTAATTATTAATTATATAATAATTAATTAGGTAATTATTAAAATATTTATTAATTACAATTATTAATTATTAATTATTTAATACTTAATTATTTAATTTTTAATATAATTATTGATTATAAAATAATTAATTAATTAGTAATTACATTTATTCATTATAATTATTAATTATTAATTATTAATTATATAATAATTATTTAGTTTAGTATTTATATCATTATTAATTATAATTACTCAAATGATTATTAATTATAATTAGTAATTATTAATTATATTATAATTAGTAATTATTAATTATATTATAATTATTTAGTTAAATAGTAATATAATTATTAATTATAAATATTAATTACTAATATACAATAATTAATTAGTAAATTAGTAATATAATTATATAATAATTAATTAATTAATTATAAATATAAGTATTTATTGTACAATAATTAATTAATAATATAATCATTAATTATAATTTTTATTTATTAAATATTAATTATTAATTATATACTAATAAATTAGTTAATTATTAATATAAGTAATAATTATAACTATTAATATAATAACTAAGTATAATTAGTAATTATTATTTATAGAATAATTAATTAGTTAAATAGTAATATAATAATTAATTATTATTTTTAATTTTTAATTTTTAATTATTAATTATATAATAATTAATTAGTTAATTAATAATATAATTATAAAATATATAATAAATAATTAGTGAATTAGTAATATAGTTATTAATTAAAATTAGTAATATAATTATTAATTATAATTATTAATTATTAATTATATAACAATTAACTAGTTAATTACCAATATATTTATTAATTATTAATAATTAATTATATAATAATAAATTAGTTAATTAGTAATATAATTATTAATTATAATTATTAATTATTAATTATATAATAATTAATTTGTTAATTAGTAATACAATAATTAATTATATAACTAATAATTATAATTATAATTTATAATTATATTTATAATTAACTAATTAATTCTTATATCAATAATGGTTATATTCCAAATTAACTAATTAATTATTATATAATCAATTATTAATAATTAATAACTAATAGTTATAATTAATAATTATTATTATTTATTATATTACTAATTTAATAATTAACTAATTATTTATTATATAATATATAATTATATTACTAAATAAATACCTAATTATTATATAATTAATAATTATAATACTTATTACAAATTAATATTTATATAATTAATAATTATATTACAAATTAAATAATTAATTATTATATAATTAAAAATTATATTACTAATTAATTATTATATAATTAATAATTATATTACTAATTAATTAATTAATATTGATATTACTAATTAACTAATTAATTATTAACTCTTTCTTATATGTTTAATCCATGTTTTAATTTTCATTTATATTGGTCATATAATTTTTATGTTATAGGCTTTATAATCCACCTACTTGAAATGTTTTTATGTTTCAAGATTGTGCATTTGAAAGCTTATAAATTATTTTTCATCAACATTTTTAATAACATATTTTTATTTTCAACTATTTCTTATATGTTTAATATATATTTTAAGTTTCATGCTTATTGGTCTTATAGTTTGTATTTTATAGTCTTTCCAAAACACGTACTTAAAACATTTTTAAGATTCATGTAGGTGGTTTTGAAAGCTTATACATTATTATTCATCAACCATTTTTATGTAATTATTTTTATTTTCAATTATTTCTTATATTGTTTATCCATGATTTAGGTTTTATTTATATTTTTTATCTAGTTTGTATCTTATAGTCTTTCAATGATATGTACTTGAAATAGATTACCATATCAGAAATGCAGAATGTTCTCTACAGGAAAGGGAGAACATGAATCCCACATCCGAAATGCATATTGATTTCCTAGACTTTCTCTCTTATAAAAGTGATCTATGGGTGATGGTTTTGATCAGAATACAGACGGCTATAATGGTAGTTCTGCTGGTTATTAAATAGCAGATAAATTATGGTGAAATTTTTTCTTTTTTTATATATATATATAAATATATATATAAACAAAACAAATAAAAATTAAAAAAAATCAAAAAATAGTACAAAAAATTTGAAATTTTCTATAGGATGCGTGAGTTGGGTTCACACATATTTTAGCACACCTAAGATGCCTGAACCTCATTCATGCATCTTCCTGGGATTGGTGATGCTATAACCCCACCTAGGGATGCATGGGTTAGGGAGTCGAACTGGTGCTCTATGCCACTAATGGTTGAATTTGATGAAACTACATGGACTAAGGCTCCAAAATAAGTGATATTTATTTATTATGAATCATTTATCCCTAGTGAGAAAGGTAATTGAATTTTCCCCTTATGTTTATTATTGACTTCTATAAAACCTCATGTAATTGATGTAAATTTCTAACACATGGGTTACAATATTAACATGAATCAAGTAAGGAATATGGTATAAATTGTGAAAATGGTAACAATGCTAGAACGGTTAATCTAAAGATTGTTAATTAATGTTCCCTGATATTTCTTTTATTTACTTGTCATTTATTTATTTATTTATTTCACTATTTTTTTATACTAAATATTTTGTAGACACCATTGATGGTGGCGTACTGAGTAGTACTCAGACCCCCCTTGGGCATCGTTGGGTACCTGAGCATATTTCCTAGATACAGGTCATGAAAAATGAAAATTCCCCACACTAGGATGTTGATTTTGGCATAGGATGTACCTATATGAGGTTCTAGACTATGAGTTAGGAATATTTTGGGGATTCTTATATTTGTATTTATTTTGGGTTTTTCTCACTTTTCACTATTATCATAACATAATATATTTGGTTTTTATTGTTGTTTGTACCCAGATTGGGAGATGATGATTATTCATATGCTTTGGTTATTATATATTGATTCTGTCATATAAATTATTATTTTTCAAGACCTACTCTAGTAAAGAGGGTATAGTCTTTCCATGTGTCTTATGATACCCTCGTCACAATTCTTTAGCCTCTAGTATATGGGGAGGTCCACTTGAGGTCATGTGATGACCCAACTTGGAGTACCGTTTAGTGGCTTCCAGGTTAGGGATGTCACAAAGTGTTATCAAAGTGGTTCTTTTATGTGGTATTCTTATTTGGGATGGTAGAAGGGGGATTGGGCTATGTTGGTAATTTGAAATGATCTTAGGCTTGGGAGTATCTAATGAATTTATGAGGGAAAACCCAAGTCTCCTAGGGTGGGAATTATTTTTCTTATTATGAATTGTTACATTTGATAATATTTCACCATTGGGTGATGCACTTGTTGTGTGATGTGATTGTTTAATTATATTTAGCTCGTGGCTATAATGGCACGATATTTTTCATCCATGTATCATTTTAGGAACCTCAGGGTATAGGTGACATGCATCACATTAAGAACACATAGGATGGGTGTGTGGTGTACAAAAAGTAGAATACATTTGACCTTCTTGAGTAATTTAAAGAAAATGGAGTCTAATTAAATGATGCAAATGGGTAAAAGTGAAATAAAAACATTTAATAATGGTCAATGAATTTTGTCTAATTAATAGTTGTAAATGAGTTAATATGTTTATTTTAATAAAATTGTAAAATGGGAAAGGCTCCTAGGAGGAAAGGTATGTGTTGTGAGTGTGGAAATATTTTTGAAATGGTGTCTAAGGAAACACTTGTGTCGATGTTAGTTGTTTTACCCCATTTTGACCATGACCTTTAGTAAAAATTGTTGAGAGTACTATTAAAGATGCAATCAATTTTTTTGGGATATTGTGTGTGGAGTGGGTTGATTTTGTCAGGTAGTGTATTTTTCATTGAGGTCTACACCAATTGGAATTTACTTGAATTGTTTATTGATGAAAATATTTTGAAGTATGGATCTGAATAAAGAATTCAATCCTAAATTTTTTTTATAAATGGAGTGTTATAAAGTCTAAAACATGGGTTTTCAAAATGGTGGAGTTAATCATGAAAGAATGTGAAATGTTGGAACTTCGTTGAAGACAAATATCAAGTTGTCCCTATGTATTTTTTCAAGACCTTTGGTATGGGTGGATTCGGCAGTGAGAGTGCCCTAGTACAATGACTCAGTTATATTTCCGGAGACCATGATGAGTATCGATGTGTAGACAAAGGGGTTTTTATTTTTATTCTTTCAGTGGGGCTGTGACCTTGAGGTTTTTAGGTGTTTCCTGGTGATGTGAATGTGGTAACCCTTATGGGTTGTTATTGCACAAGTCATACACTGTACTTGAGAATGAGAATCTTGGTTGTGGATTCATTAGTGATGGGTGTTTTGCGATGGGTGTGGTGACCCATGTGGGTTCATTTATTGAGAGTTGTGTTTAGACCCTAAAGTGGGTGTTTAGGCTCATGGTGATGATGTGTGTGTGCAAGTATACTTAGTGTGAAAACTAGG
Source organism: Viscum album (assembly GCA_963277665.1). Taxonomy (NCBI): domain Eukaryota; kingdom Viridiplantae; phylum Streptophyta; class Magnoliopsida; order Santalales; family Viscaceae; genus Viscum; species Viscum album. The sequence goes on along the minus strand of OY728130.1, from coordinate 2,012,011,529 downwards.
GTGGATGTTTACTAAGGTTCTTTGAATGCAGTGTGTCTAAATGAATGAAAGAGAGCTTCAGTGAGTGGATAATTGTTGGAAGTATGATGTATATGGCATGTAGAGATGTCTTAGTGATTTTTTACCCTTAACCCTAGTTGGGAAGTTGGTATCGTTCGATCCTTGAGAGTGACTCGTGAGATTGGTCGATCATTTCTTCATCTCTCTTGGACGCATGTGGTATGGATGGATGTTTTGGTTTTGGATAGGGGTTGATTTTTATAGAGGCCTAAGTGGGAAGGTCAATGGTTTTGGGAGATGTGACTCAAGTTGTGACGCTGAGTTGATAGTCTGTTGGAAAGTCAATGGTGACCTCGTGGGAGGTTATCCCATTGATGGATATACCTCAGAATATAATGAATGGGAGATGATTTATAGGTGGAATGAACACATAATGGGTAACATCATGTTTTGATAAATTTTGTGGTAGTGACCTGGTTATTTCAAAAGGGTTCCTGAATACTAGTAGTTGGTAATAAGTTTAGTTTAAAAGGGTTTCATTGCTTGGATATAGGACCCATCTATTTGGAAAACGATTAATGGATGCCTCAATATTGATTTTGTGCAGAAACGAAAAGGTTTATTAAATCATGGTTAAATGATTTATTGATGAAGGTGATTCCCAAGGTGAGGGTGGCCACATGGTTGGACTTTTTTACAAATGGTTTTATTGTTGGGTGTGATGTTTAGGATGTATTGCACCCGATGGGGTTAACAGACTAGGAGGATTGGTTAGATGATAAAATGGGTGTTGGACTATGCCATGGTGATGTTTGGATTTTGTGATCAAAATTTAGATTATGTGTGTATTCACTGGAAAGTGAAAGACCTAGAGGGACCTGTTGTGGTTTAGATGTAGGCATGCAATGGTTACACATGAGTCTGTTTAGGATGGGAGAACTAGTGACTTGAGAAAAGTTCCTCTCGACCTTTGTGAAACAAATGTTGGAAGTGTGTCTATGTGAGATACCATAGTTTTTTATCAGTGTGGAGGACTAATTTGTTATAGTTATTAGTTATTAGGGTTTTTCAAGAGGAACTCGATTGGTGCAGTGGTTGTAGTATCAATGGAAACATTGATTCATGAATGATTTGTATAGATTTTTGAATCAGTGGTGGGTTGGTAGGTAATGCCACATTAGTTACGGTGTTTGGTTGCTGATGAGACGTTATTGGTAGGAAATTTTAAGACTATCGACAAAACAAGGTGTTCCAATTGTGGGAGTTGCATATTTTTTAGATAAGTTGTGGTGGTGTTCTTCGACAACTTCTTAGCATACCTTTAGCTAGTAATTATCATGCTCGACAGCTTTGACACCGTCTTGAGTATGCATAGAAATATATTGATTTATGCATAGCTACTTCAATGAGTTATGGTTGGGTATGGGACATATTGGAGTTTACACTACTGGGGTGGTATACGTAAAGTTGTATGGTGGGATTTCCACCACTGAACATTTATGAGTGAGTTCCTAAGAATGGTTTGGGTGTCCAAATATTCCTTGATTTCCATTCATGGATATCTAGAATGAGTATTAGCTGATGTTTGTTTTGTGGAACTGTGGAAATCTAGACGACCTTGTCCAAGTTTTATGGTATAACTCATGACCAAATCATGAGATGTGGTGATTGAAATTGCTTGAGGAAAGTGATGATAATGATGCTCTTAAGGTGGGGATTGATGATTCAGTCCTAAATACATAGAGTAGAACATGAAGTTGATATAGTGTTATTGGGATGCCAATGGTACAACTGTGAGGTGCACACCAGGTCTATCAAATATGCTGGGTGGGCCTTGTTTGTGGTAGTTTATTGAGCCAAGCATTGGATTTGGGATCAAGGTGGTTACAAAAAAAATTTCGTTTCCTAAGTTGAATTCTTTTAATAGATTAGGAAGACATGACTACGGTACATGGCGGGAGAGGCTGGGTCCTAGAACGTCATCGTAAGTCTGGTATGAACCCTGGTAGGTGTGATTGGGTTACCATCGAGTGTCTTTAGGTGTAAAGGCATCTTGGTCAGGTAAGGTAGAGGCATGCCAACAATGAAGCCAAGCGTCTCTAGGATGGGTTATCTAGGGACAACTCACCTCATTTTGAAGAAAGGTATGATTTCGACACGGTGTATACCGCCTTAAATTGGTGTTTTAGAGAAAAAAGTATGTTTCAAATTTTAGAATGGTTTTGATCATGGACTTAGCAGACATTAGTCAGTGTTTAGATAATAGGAGATCTTGTTTTGGGAATGTCAATGGGTGTGGTGGAGCACACTGATGGTTTAGAGGATAGTGTATGTCGTGACAGTGGAGTTATACCAGAAGTCATGGAAAGACACCAGTAGATGCATTTAATGTTAGTGATAAGCCTTAAGTTAGTAGGTGCATTGGGAAGATGGAAGTGGTAGCATACCAATAGTGGAGGATGGATATTCTAGGACAAGCCAGTCAGGGGTGGTCCAACCCAATATGGTGGGAAAGAAATGGATTTGGTACATTATGACCCACACATGGTTTGATGTTTGTGGTGACAAGTGCTTTTTGGAAATAAAGTCGTACTTGAGAAAGTTTAAGTTATTCTTAGTCCATGAAAGGGTGGTTAGGGGTGACCTTCCATATGTTTTTGACAGAAAGGATGATTTCTAAATAGGTGATTCCCTTATGTATTTTTAGGTATGGTGAGTTAAGAACACATCATGTGTGTCATGAATGTTTAGTTGAGGTTCTAATAGTCTTTTTTGATGTTAGAGGTTCCAATCATAGGAATATGGTGGGGAAGAGCAAAATTACATAGAGGTATCAAACCAATGTAAAGTGTTTGTTTATTAATGTGATTAGTGTTTTGGGTTTAAGGGACTCAAGGAAGTACAATTTTAGTGTTTTAGATTTGGAAAAGAGTGTTGGATTGGATTTTGATTGGTTGAGTCCCCGGAGTGTTTTGGTTGTGATTTTGATGTTTTATTATATATTGAGAACATTGGATCGCAAGTTATAGATTGATGTAGGTCAGGATTTATTGTTTAGGAAATAGAGTGTTTCTTTAGGTTGTGTCAAGTTGGGGCACCATTTTAGTTTTGGAACTTGGGTAAAATGGAAACAAGTGATTTGGCAAATGAGTTTTGGGGAGATTCAGAATGAAGGGATACTGATTGGATCTCCCAATAGGGTATGATGTTGTGTGTCATGTTTTCTATATTTATTTATTTAGGTACTATTTTTTAGACATATTTATGGAGTTCTAGTGGTTGATGTATGGGTTGAATTTGATGCATCATTTGAGGAGCATCTGGTCCATTTTGTGGATTGTAGTGAGAAGTTTTTTAAGGAAAGACCATGACTTCAATTCAATTTTGTGGAAGTATAGTAATTACTAGGAGGAAACATGATAAAGGGATATAGATATATGAGCCTAGTGACTTGATCAATTTTCGTGGAAGGTTAGTGATGCTCGGTAAGAGTATCTTGAGGAAAAAGACATTATAAGGTGGGGAGGTTATAAGATCCCGAACATCATAGAGGTATTTAATTGTTTAAATTTGGGTTTAAATGACTTTTTTGGTTAATTAAATGATTCTCAGGAGTGTGAGGGGCCTCAGGGGTTTATGGTGGTTTGGGGCATGAAAGGATGTAAATTTGGCCAATCTGTGAAAGGTGCACAATTGGCGCACACTTAAGTTAACTATGTTGCCTCCCCAGGAAAATCATTCAACCTTAAGCAGAGGCATTTCATATGGTTGGTGCATGGTTTCCAAACTTTGTGGGGGATATTGAGGTAATCTTATGAATCATTTTCCTTAGATAGTGGTTTTATCACAGTTTGTTAATGGTTTGGAAACCCGTGCGGGTAAACTGTGCACCCCTTTAAAAGATAAAAAATTTACAGTTTTTTTATCCCATTATTTTTAAGCTCCCACCTTATTTTCTTCCCCTTTCTCCTACATCTATCACTAGTTATGAACTAGAAACCCCAATAGCTTTCAATGATTGATCTCCTTTATTTTTTTTGGAGTTTGGAGAACCATTTGTTGCGAATCGAAGCTCCAGGTAAGTCTAATCTTCCCCTTTTTTCTCTTTTCCAGATTAGGTCTTATAATTTCTCCCATCTTATTCCAAGTCCATAAAAAACCTATTTCATTGATGGATTTTAGATTGAGGATTCAAGGGTTGTTTTCATCTAGATATAAGGCTACTATTAAGAGTTTTTTCATCTTTATATTCGAGGTAGATTGTCTACAAATTATATCCAATAGATTTTAAGCGGATTTGTGCATTTGAGATTGTGTTATTGATTTCCCATTGATATTATTTTGGTTTGGTTAGTGATATTTGGTTAAATGGGTGTCAAATTTATGGATTAATCCCCTCATGATCCCCGTGGGATGTGTTAAGGAAGATTTGACTTATATAGGGCCACACCTGGGGTGCGCCGACTCTCCTAAACATAAAAATCAGTAAGGATAAGTGTAGGGTAGACATGTGATAACATAGTGCCCACGAAGAACATGTTAATGTGGTTGGTTTAGTTGAAAATGGAATAATTATAGTTTCCACTAGGGATAATAATTGCACAAGGGGTTGTTTGGATTGACATGAAATGGGTTAAAATGTATTATGGTGAATGTGCCAAATGGATTTTGTTTTGTACTTGAAATGCATAAGGGGGTCAATGCATGGGAAATGATGAATGTGTTATGTAAGTTAACAAATGGAAATGGTTGAATATGTTAAATGGGTTAATGCACAGGAATTGATGAATTTTATTACAAGTTTTAGGCATAAGAAATAGGAATTAGGCTAAATGGATATTTAATGTAAATAGAAAAGTGTTATTGGATCATGGCATAATATTTATTCCCCTGACGATTGTTGTGGACTATGATTGTTATTTGTATTGGGTTTTTTTGGTTGTGATATGATATGTGTGGTGAATGGAAATATATATATATATATATAATCACATGCACATGGATTGGTGGTGGGATAAAGGACTAAGGCTTCTCCCATGGGTCGGGCTGGACCGATGCTCTAACCCTACCCAGGGATGCACTAGTTATGGAGTCGAGCTGATGCTTTATTACCCTAATGGATTCATTTGATAAAAATACATGGACTTAGGCTCCAAGGTAAGTGAGATTTATATATTGTGAAACATTTATCCTTAGTGAGATAGGGACTTGACTTAGTCCCTTACATTTATTTTTGACAGCCATAAAACCTCTTGTAATTGATGTAAATGACTTACTCATGGGTTATTAGATGTACATGAATCAAGTAAGGAAGATGGTATAAATGGTGGAAATGTTAACAATGTTACAATGGTTAATGAAATGATTTTTAACTAATGATGCTTGATCTGTCTTGTATTTACTTGTAATTTATTTAGTACCTGAATTCACTATTTGTTTGTACTAGATATTTTGTAGACACCATTGGTGGTAGCCTATTGAGTTGTACTCACACCTGCTCAGCGTATTGGGTTCTCAAGAAGATTTATTGGGTGTACACCAGGACAAGGGAAAAGTCCCAATGCTAGGATGTTGAGTCAGGCTTGGGATGTACCTGGATGTGGTTCCAGACATGGATACATGACCGTTTTGGGGACTTTGTTGTTTTTCTTTATTTTGGGTTTTATTCACCTAACACTATTAGCATGACATGCCATATTTATTATGGGTTTTGGTTTGTACCCAGTTTGGGAGATGTTGATTATGCATATAATTTGGTTATTATATATTTTTTCCACTATTTAAATTTTTATCTTCTATGGATTACTCTGATAAAGCAGGTATATTCTTCCCACATGGATTATGAGACCCTTGTTCCTAGTTGGCAGTCTCTCGCATATAGGGAGGCGTGCATGAGGTCACATGATGACCCGAATCGATGTATCGTTTAGTGTCATCTGGGTCAAGGAATTTACATATGATATAATCAATAAGAGTCGTTAAATAAATAATATATTAATTAAACATGAGTTCATAAAAATAAAATGAAAATTTCATGTATTTTGTAATAATTAAATCCATATAAAAGGGTAAAGGTTCCACTTAACATTATCCAACTTTTCTATAACTATAAAAAAAATATAAATACATTCCCTCTATTAAATTAATTAAAACATCTAAAATTATAGATCACATAATAAGATAAAATTAGAAATAATTAAGATGTAAAGGATAACTCAATGAATGAATCTCCCCTTATATGAAATAGTTAAGTATATGTCTTAATGAATCAAATAAGTATTAAGGAGTGAAGATAATAATGAAAGACATGAAATATTCCTCAACCATAACATATAATCTCAAACTTAATGAAATGGATATAATAGTTAAAACACATATTCAAAATATATAAATTATAAGAGAATTAATGTCTATTAAATAATGAGAGCATAGTAAAGAAAATTGTCCTATGAACTCCCCATAGATGGAAACAAAAAAAGTATGAGACACTAAACTATTAAATGTTTTTAAATAAATTTTTAAAATTTATATAATTAATTAAATAACAGATTTGAATATTCTAACAATCCATGGTATGTAACTGAAATTAACATGATCACTAGCTATAAAAAAACATAATGTTTAGTACATGTCAACACACCCATAGATATATAATAAAAGGTATACAATATATCTATAAAGAAATAATTACCAAGGAATGTAAACAAGTTTATGTCCCATTGTTTTTAGCATAATAACATTGAAAAAAATAGAATAAATTTTTGGAACATTAGAATTTATATAACATGTTGAAGTATAGGAATTATTTAAACTAGTTGTTGACCTAACACGGTTAGTAGCATAATTTACATGAATACCATATTTTAAATACTTAATAGAAGATAGGAAAAACCTTATAAAATCAAATTTATTATAATTATTTATATTATAAATAGTGTTTTCCTTTAGAATGGCTTTCATAGATAATGGAATTTTCAAACTATATCATCCTTAAGTAATCTTAGCCACGAAAGTTTCTCAACTTATTATTCTCATCCTTAACTATCTTCTACTCATTAATGTATTCATAATCACAATAAAAATAGGTAATTTAAAATTCTCATTTTCATATTTAAATATTAATCTTTATAAAATGATATTCTTTTGAATTTCATTTATATTTTTATAGGTAACTATGAGGGGTATAGATTCGTTAATTATTTATTCAAATAACTCATACATTTCTTTATTAAAAGAACTATTGACTTCACTAACATATGAATCATATGATGAAAATAAAGTTGAAGATAATTCTTTTACCATGGATTATTGTTCTATAAATATCACATTACCACTAATTTTATCCCCCTCTGGAGACACGTATATCATTTTATCATCTGATCTATACCATAAAACACATAAAATTGAATTTCTCTTCCTTTTTTTAAAATTTCACCTTTCTCTCTTTTCCTTATTTGAAAATTTTTGGAATATTTTTTTCAGAAGTACCACATCCATAAAACATGGGTCCACATTATTCAACATGTTTTCAAAAATCTCTTGTAACATGCTTTTTGGATTTCTTATTCTAGTTATCCATCAAAAACTAATCTTACCTAAAGTCATTTTAAGGTCTATAGGAAATAGTAAGATCATAAATAGATATAAAAAAATGAATAAAATGAACAATTTAACTAAACCAAATATAAGTGGGTTGAGATCTTATACCAAATGTTAGGTATCAAATTGGGCAGCAATATACCATAAATATCTTAAAAAGGGTATGCTATGATAAAAAGTATTAGGTACTACATAGATAGATGAAAAGAGACAAAAGGAGGGTGAAATATTAATATTAAAAATTTATGCATTATGAACATGATTAGAGTAAATGATAATTGGGGGAAAATGTGGATGAAAAAAGTTATAATAATTATTGCATAATAAAAAAAGACTAATTTAATTAGTATAATACAGTGACGCAATATTTTTCATTCCTTTGAATGTTTTTAATAATATTTATAAAGGCAGTAAAAAGTTATTTTACTTTTATTAGAATCATGGGTATAAAAAATATATATAATGTATTACATATCATTTTGATAGTAGTATGTTCAATTAATAAATATCTCATAAATGAAGTCCCATATAGAAATTCAGACATTTTTGTTGTTTTCAAAAAATTGGGGGTTGGTGTATTTAGGAAAGGTGTATTATTATGTTTTGCGTTCCAAGAATGTTGAAGATTTTTTTTTGGTTTTAAAATATATTTCCATTTTTAGACACCCTTAACCTAAAAATTATCTATAAATGTGTTGTTTTTTCATTGTTAGGAGAAATTGATGTTTATAATATAATGAAACCAATGAATATAATTTCCCTTGTTCATCATGATTCAAGGGACCATTATTCCTTGTGGAGTCATCACTAATCACAAGACATAGCTAGATTTATGAATCATTGATGTTAACCCCACAAGATAGAATATTTATATCTTTTTCATTGCCTTATTCTACATATGAATAAGTTAGTGTTCCTGAAGGTTTATTTACTCAACATCATTTAGAGAAATCATGATTATTATTTTTGAATAATTATACTATAAATTTTTACTTGAAGTTCTTCATGAAAAAAAGTCTAGATATTCTTTGAAATAAAATTTCAATAAATAGAATTGGCTTGGATATTTGATGTTTGATTATAAATCATTTTATTATATGTGATAAAAAGATATGTTTTGGTGATGTTTGGATGATCATTGGAATTTTTAATCAAATTTTATACCACTTAAATACTAATATCTAATGAAAAATCCCATGAACCATTATCAAGTTTTCCTTCAATGAATTATAATATTATCATATTTTCTATTGTTTAAGGTTTTAAATAAAAAATTAAAATTTTTTATGTCTTCCCAAACCACCATTAATCCCCCTTATCACTTTCAGAACTCACAGCTGACCCTTATAAAGGCTAATAGTTCAATATTAGTGGATTTTGATAGTTAAATGACTAGAGACTAGTGAAGACATGACTAAGTCTAGTGAGGGTGTGGTAAGAAGGTGGGATAAGGTATTGAATAGTGATAGGGAAATTTGTAGATGGAGGCAATGATATCTAGAGAGGTATCGTTGGAGGAATGTGGTGAAAGAAGGAAAAAGAGATGCATCAGATTACATGATTAAAAGTGATAGAGGTGAAAATTATAGTTTCAATGGAGGTATTGGTGGGGAAGTTAGATCTATTAGAAAACCTGACTATAGGACATATAGTCTCTAAAAAACATATTGTATATGTCAATTTAGATGGTAATATGGTTTCCAATGTGTTATAAATATTATATTGGGTGTGATGATGGGTCATAGGCTATATATATTAGAACAAAAGTCTTGGACATGTACTAGATTACATTCCTAGGAAACACTTTGTCCCGACATGCTATGAGAGCCTATGTAAATTTTGTGTATTTTTATGACATGACATGAGATGTTTTTAAATTATATGCTTATATATTTCATGGTTCTCATATACTTTGTTCCTTACTGGACACACTCAATAGGTTAATCTAGGATAGAATATACAATTGTAGAACACACCAAGATATCTCTCAAATTTCAAATTCCATATACATGGGAGTATGTATCAGGTACTAGGTAGCCTATGATTTTTTATATCTTCTCACCTGGATGTTAAAATAAGACACCCATGTAGACTATTCTAAGAATTTTTCCATGTTGAATGTGATGGTGTTTAACTATTTTATTTATGGTGATTTTTTCAAGGTTCTATTAGTAGCGAAGATTCCTAAGCTTCTTAGAGATTATAGTAGAGAATAGGTGAGGTGTTTGGAGTAGATACAAGTTTGGTAAATCCTTGAGTGGAATACTTATTTTAGATCCTGAGTCCTATGTATACTTAATGGAGTATATAACACCCATTTTTAGTGGGGTGTGGGTCCTCCACTTATGTATTATATAACCCCCTCAGATGATGCACATTTTACATGATCAGGAGTGGGTCCTTCATAAGTTTTTCCACCCCCGGCTGATATTCAATCTTCAATGAGGTGTGGGTCATCCACTCCTATTACATAAGCATTTTGTGGAAGTAAAAAAATCTGGGTGGTTTTAGTGCTTCATTTCTATTAATTTTAAGGGTATTTATGGTTTCCTTCATTACATAACTTCTAAGGAACAAAGATATGAGGACAAAGATACTCTTTATTGATGGTAATATTAATTCGTAAATTTTAAAAAACCATAACAAGAAGACTCTACCCATTTTTCCACTTAGACTAAATGGACTTTCCAATCCCCATGGGTTCTTAACTAGTGTGTAGGTATGAAAAATGAATTATTTTAAATGGTTTCATCCATGGATTAAAATATTAATATGTAATAGAAAAAACCAAGAATACATGCATGAAATATATGTACCATAGAAATCTATTCATAATAAGTTAAACATATAAAAATAAGGAAATAACCAAAAAATGGTGCAGATAATACTAACACATCAGAGTGAATGCATCAAAAATATATATAACAATTACAGAATAAAATAAATCAAAAAAATAAAGGAATAAAAAATAACATAATGGATGGATGAAGTGGAAAATATATCCTCAACACAAAAGAATAAATAATTGACACCCTGGAACACCTAAAAAACATTAGGAACACCCATAAAACATAAAATTACCCAAAATTTCTTAATAACAAATACTAAAGTGACATGGGGGTGCCATATTTTTTCCACCATTCCACATTCTTCCCCCAAAAACTTTTTTTCAATGGTATAAAAAACATAAGGTTGAGAACTCCCCATATGATCATAAGAGGTGGGAGATCAGGGAAAATAAAAGATTGTTCCTATAAAGGAGAAACACCACTCATAATCCAATTCCTCAAAATTTGAATCCTAGAACATCATCTAACTAAATCAAAAATAACCAAAAGTAATAATATTCACAACAAATATCTAATAATATGGAGAACAAGTGTAGGTATCCCCACCATTTAGAATTAAACTTAAATGGTGGGACAACAAATAGCCTCTTCTATAAAGATAATTTCATTAGATAAACAATGTTTCCAAAAAGCATCACCACGGTAACTAAAAAAATCAAATAACCACAATTAAATTAAAGAAAATAATTCAAACTACACAATGGAGATATAGCCTAAAAAGAAATCTAGAAGGCCCCAAAACCAAGGAACATCCTAAAATCATAATATCATGTCACTAAGACCATAATATCCCAAAATATATAAATCATCCAATAGAAAATAACATGCCTCGATCTGTAACATCACTATTCTAACCTTAGGTGAAGAAACTAAATTTAGAGGGTAAATTGGGGTATATATCACATAACACCATCTCAAAGTGATCGTAATAGAAAATCACGACTGGATAGAACCTCAGTCGAAACAAAAACAACCACATACCATAGTTACCCATTCATGTATGCAAGGATTCCCCATGTCAAATATATCAAACAAAAACTCACACATAGCTCTAACCAAAAAATCATCATAAAAAAACACATTGAGCTCAAAAAAATATGGGAAATGAACAACCCAATTAAAATGACACACACATGAGAGAAAATGGATGAATACACAAAACAAGTTCCACCCCAAGTCCAAAAATTTTCTAAATGCATTGACCAAAAATCGCAAAGTATATCATCATAGAAAACCCCTATAATATCAGTCCTCAAAAGAAAATCATTGGACTAGTTTACTCAACTCATACTACACAATTATTGAATAAACACACTAGGAAATCACCACCTTGGATATTTCCAAGATGCACCACTACATTTCTAATAGAATAAAGAAACACCTGACACTCAATTTAGAGTCTAGAAAATTCAAAGAATAGGATGGGGATTACTCATAAGGATAATAATCCAACCTTTACTCAATAAATTCCAAGGAGGCTTACTTTAAATAAAACATTACATAGACCCAACTCGGCCTGGTCTCCTAAATCACATCAAACTATTCTATATTTAAATAAGAGACTGATCTAATTATTTTTGAAATTTTAACCATTTCCCCCTGATAGAAAGTCCTAAAAATAATTTCAAAGGAAAACATATTTTTGAAAATAATAAAAATTTTAAATAAACAACCTATTTTTTGAAAACCTATATGAAATCATTTTCAAAATTTTCAATTACAAAATACACTCTCCTCTTTATAAATTTAGAATGTTGACATAAAAAAATACACTTTAAATCTATAAAAACTACACATTTAAAAAAATTAAAATAGGTACTTTATTTTCAATTTAAAATTGACCATTCGAGCAATCATTACCCAGGATAGTCAAAATACCTTCACAAATAAATTATCACATGGTTTTCAAACAATTGTTTCTATATTTCATAATAAAATCAAAAAATTCTAAAAAAATTTCCTAAAATAAAATATATTTTATAAAAAAATACTAAGGGATCATTTCAATCTTTATTTTTTTCATTAAATCCACTTCTCACACACAAAATATGTTTGATAACATTATCATAAGCAAGTGAACAATATTATTCCAACCAAAACCCAATTCATCTTCACCAATATATCACTTGACCTACCTTGATTATCTTCCCACTACTGTGAGTCACTCAACCCATGAATCAGGGGGTCTAAATAACAGATCTAAAGAAGATATATAAATATGATTAACTTGGCCTATAGGACATGTTCCAAACAGGAAATAGTTCCTGAAGTATTTCCAGAATCAAGCGCTTTGTCACTACATGGACTTCCATGCCATGTAAGACAATGACACCCTACTAGTTCCATTTTTGTTTCCATCCAAAAACACCAAGATTGATCCCCCAAAAATTCATATCACCCCAATGAGAATAAAAATACCTCCATATGAAATCTAAATCTAACAAAAATAAAAAAATTGAAACCAAAACCTAACTTTCCATGGAAACTCAGTGTTTCAAGAAAGATGGAACTAGATAGATAGTAACTACATCTACCTATTGAGTCTAAGAAGTCCTATATTCACATTATCAAACCAAAAAAATAACTTTAGAGTTCTTCTAGATCCTAATCCCCTATTGTTATCTTTGTTTCATATTCCATTTATAACTAACTAACCTAGGATAACCTATCATATCACCCTACCTGACTCCCTACTCATCTGGAAGGGCATTCCCAATCCCTAAGGGCTAGGAACTAGTGTTTGGGTGTTAAGAATAAATAATTTAGAATGGTTTCAGTCTCATATATATATATATATATAAGTATTGGAAACAACCAATAATTATATTATGATTTAATACACCTTACGCATCCAGACATAAAAATATAAATAGATACAAATAATAGAATACCACAAATAGGGAATAAACATGGAAATAAAAACTCATCAGAATGAATCCAGTATCTAACATATATAACAACATCCAAATAATATAGATCCATAAATAAAGGATCCTAAAACAATATAATGGTTTTCAAAGTGGATGATACATCCTTGACCTAAAGTAATAAATAAATGACTATATGAAAAACTTCAATATCCTCCACATGACCCATGGTCAATCTCTATTACTACATTCTCATCAATAATCCCAAGAATGGGATTAAAACCCATTAAAATAAGAGAAAATAAGAAAGATTCATACACACACATACACCAGTTTCTATATAGGGTGTCAAGGAAAAAATACCAGTAGGATTACACAAAATAATATATACCATTCCCTTCATAAAATTTAGTATAAATAATTATTTGAAATTAACATAGAAAATATTCTTTTTCGTTTAAATGAAACTTGATAGAATAAATAATAAAAATACATAATTATTTTTCCTTTATAATACCATAACACAATCCTTTCCAAAAAAATGTGTCTCCAATTTAAAATCATTGATTTAAAAACCATACATTAAAAAGAATATTTTCTTTAGAAATTTACTCCAAACCATGAGAAGAGGTCTTTCAAACTACATAAATAAAAACATGAACAATTTTCTTCTTTTTTGAAAATCATTTCTAAAAAACCATTTCAAAAATAATTACCGCTTCACTTTATAAATTACACCTTCTAAACCATTTTATAGAAAATTTGAAATTAAACTAAAACACCCTTATAACTGAATATAGACATCCTAGGAAACAAGATTCAAGAGTTATAATAAAAGTGAAACAAAAAAACAATAGTGAAATGGAATCAAATCAAGGATATGGTATATAAGAAAGTAATGAAATAGAATCCCCTAAATAGTTTATAATGTGAACCAAGCATCATGGGAGACTCCCAACACTCTAACATGAATGTTAGATGAAGTTTCTCATCATATCACTCACTAGGCCCCTATGTGAAACCAAAATAACCATATTATATTCCCTTTCAGTCACACCAAGCACTATAAAAACAACCCCTACGAGGGAAAAACCTTCCTATTTATCTATTTAGTGTGAAAACACCAATATATCATATAATGTATCTATATATTCTAATTATCAACCTAGGATCCAACAACATAAACAAACATAGGTGAGAAAACAATTGATCATGGTATCATCACCTGATTTAATAAATATAATTTTTTTAAAATAAACCTCATATCACCACCTAAAACCTTGAAAGAAATAACTCCTTTTTATTCCATCCATTCCAAATTATCACATCGTAATCAAAAAATAAAAAACACCCCCTTAGATCGACAATATATATCAAGTATAATAAACAAGGGGATCTAATAAGGGTCTCACAATCACAATAAAATTCACTTATAAAATGAAAAAGATGCATTTAGGAAATATTTGAATAAAATATAATTATTATCAATATAATTATCATTTTAAAACAAATGTTTTATTAGTGACCAATTTTAACCCACCAAAGGATCATTGAGACTAAAAACCATTTATCAGGGTGCACACACACCCCTATTTATCAAACTACCTTTGAAAACAAAAAAAAAACTTTATTTGAAAAACTAAATGATTCTAGTAACCCATTTAAAATCCTAATTTCTCATTAAATACCCACTTGGGAATTTTAATAAACACATTGAATACAAAAAATCTCAATTCTTAATTCATAATATGAAATCCCTACTAATCCCTTTTTATGATAATCACAAAACATGTTAAAATTTACTTTGAATATCACTAGGGGTTGTAGATACATTTATGATTCATAAAGAATAAATTTAAATACTAAATCATTTCATTACGTGTAATATAAGTTAATTAACATAGAAAAACCTACCTCTTTCCTGAAAAACAACTTTTAACATTTCACCTTTAGTTGTGATAGCTCAATCTTGAAAGGAGGTGGCCTCGAAAATCCTTATACATAAAAATACACATGATTAGAACCTACCCATACCCTAAATTCATATTCCATGGGGTGATAGAATTTCTAGAAGAATGGAAAATAATTGGGAAGGGGGAAGGGAGAAAAGAAAAAATATAAGAGGGAAAATTTACTATTAATCTACATGAAACAATGAGTAATGATGCTTGGAATGGAATAGGAAGAAGGAAGAAGCACTCATGACCTCTCCCTAATTTTAAATAATGTGAGAGAATAGAAAAAATGTGAAAAACACTAAAAATATGATATGATAAAAATGTAAAACCATTAAAATTCACACCTAGGAAGGTGACCATTCCATAAACCATGATTGACACCATGTCATAGTACTCCCATAGGTAGCCCCCAAGAACCCCTAACATGCCCAACCACCCTCACTAGGCCCCTAAACTTCTCTATTTCAGTAATCTCCATGGTATAGTGTCACTATCCATTTACCACATGAGAAACCCCTCAATTTAAATGCCTTACAAATTTACCAAACATTGATTTCCCCATCACTTTTTCCCATATGGGAAACCCCTCAACTAAATCACATTAGAAATTCCCAACCTAAGAATTTATTCCATTGTCATTTACCAAAGGGGAAACTTTTATAAAAAATTCCCATCAAAATTCATAGGTCCCTGATTTCATTTCTTGGTGAGGTATCCTAAATCTAAAAACTCTATAGGGATCGCCAAAGCATCAAGAAAACATCATAATCACCTAGAAACCTAAAATTAATCCAAAATTACATATTAATAAATAACATAGTAACATGGGTGTATAACATAAATCATATCAGGTCTTATCCTATTTTTAGATAACTTATTTTCTTTTAACATCATTTAGTTTTTGGGGAGTCCTACTAGGTATGTTTATACTCACACATATACAAGCCTCATGCCCACACCTGTTGTGTCTTTATAGACAACTCGTAGTTTAGAGGTGACTTTGGTAGATGTAGTATTGGTGGATTTAAAGACTAATAGATCTTGGTGGTGATTGTGGATAGTGGTTCTTGGTTCGGTGTTAACATTATGAGGAGATCTATTTTCTTAGTCATTTAAGGCTAGTCTTTATTACAGTTTTTTGGGACATTTATTTTTTATCTATTGTTAGTGTTACATTGTTACACCACTGGGATGTTTAGAATGTGATTCATACATATTACATTACATTTTGTTACATACATTTTTTTCATTATTATATATCATTTTGAAGACGTTTTATATATATAGATCATAGTATAAATCCTATCATATGTGATATATTCATTCTTGGGTATATTCAATAGCACTTGACCTATTAGAATTAGTCTTGGGGTGCTAAAATTGGTAAGATTCGTGGTCAAGTGGGGTATTGATAAGTTAGGTCAGGTCAAAATAATATCATAGTGTTTTGAGACCTAAGGAAATAATTTTAACTTAGTAGTCATGTAAGGATTAGTTTAGGAAACTTACGTAAATAGTTTTAAAGGATCATAAGTTCGGTTTGATGATAAGGGAAACCTATTATTATTGAAATTGTGTGACATATAGCTTTACCAATACTTTGAAAAAGTGTTAATAAATTTAAATTTCAAAGGAATTAGTTGCAGGTTTTAATGGGTTAGTATATGAATTATGTAGCATGTCAATTGTGATTCCACACATTTATTTATTGAGACAACTCTACCAGATATTCTTTAATAACCATGGGTTCATCATGTAAAATTCAAGATACCACCCCATTGATATCCATATCAGTTATAGAGGTAGGTTTTTAATGATTTTCTTCATGAACATTATCCCCTAGTTTTTTATTTGGAATGTGATGAAGTTTTAGTAGAGGGACCTGATTGGGAGATGTTTCCTTCACTGGTGAAGCCTAGGATTGATACCCCACTAGTCATGTAGAGACTAAACCAATAAATAGCATCAAATGTAGTCCTTACTAAATAGAATTATACAAATACAATGTTGAGTGTGTGTCATGAGTTTTAGTACTAGGGGCCTGCTATGTTCCAAGATGGTTCAGATCCTCAAGAAACAAAGAATTAGATAAAGTTAGTTACCCATTTTCTCTATCTAGTTTGGACACCCTTGGACTATATTGTGGTTTTCAATTAGATTATTCTTCATTATGTAGGCAGTTATTGGTGTAAACTAAAAAGACACCTGATGTAGCTATCTTCTCTAGGATATAGTTTGGGTTCTTATTCAGGGAGGATTACTATCCAATTACTTTGAGTATGGTATGAATTTTGGGGATGTTGTACCTAATGCATTGAAACATTATTATATCTTAGTATGATGTGTGGTTTATGGGCCTCATGAGGCCCTCTCAGGGCATGATTCATTGAAGGATATATCTGATCAAAAATGTTTGAGTATGGAATTTAAACGGAGAATCAAGATGTAATAAAATTTTGGATCATTCCTTGGTAGTTGATATTTTTCTAGTAATTCCATAACATGACACTGGATTAGGTTCAAAATTTCTCAGAGTAAATTTATAATTGGCATTTATCCTATGATAGATACTAGATCTCATCATTGAAAGTTGGATCATTTTCAATCCTGGTATCAAAGGGAGGTGTTATAGGGATCCCAAATTGGTTCCACCCTGTCAAAAAATATAGAAATTGACACATATAGATATAGAGGATAGTTGAATAGTTTTTTCTCATTATATGTCTGTTATATGATATCCATGGTTTCAATATGGATAGACCTCCTTGATAAATGTAGAATAAAAGTCAAGGGCCTCACAAAGGTGGAATGGGTGTCCCTCCTTGAGATGGTTATAGATTAGGACTTGGTAGTACAGATGAAACTAGGGGTGGATGGAGCATTGATCCACCCCCACCCCCACCACCCCTTGGCAGTACACATTAGGCACAAAATGTTGGAGATTAAGGCCAATGTCAAATGAAAATGATAGAGGGATTTGATTAAGTGGTGCCTAATATTGTTGAAGGCATGACTTATGTATTCTCTAATTTTTCATTCATACTCCTTGATAATAGAATGTGCCATTGTTTTCTTGATTTTTCATTAATTAGATATTTTACTCATGAATAAGAGAATTTGTATCATTTGTTTTAAAAATTTTATCATCTCATATAAAGTGAGGTCAATGTAAGAAAAATTTTAAATAAATATTTTATATTTTATATTTTAACTAATGTAAAAAAAACTATCTTTTACATCAGTTATTTATAAAACCAATGTTGAAAAACACTATAAAATGAAAAATATGGGCACATCCAATATAAGATATATTTATAACCAACAAGGTAAATGTTTATTTACATTGGTTATTATAAATAATAGATGTAAAATAATCTACTATATTGATTATAAATCAAATGAGGTGGAATATATATTTTTAAATTGGTTATAAAATTAACTGTTATAAAAAATAATATTTTTTTAAAAAATTAATTTAATTAAAATATTATACCCAAACCTATAATACAGGAAATATAAAAAAATAAACTAATAAAAAATGAAGTATAATTATTTAATAACTATTTATATCACAGTTTGATCATAACTAAAACAATTTAAAATGTCATATTTAAAATACAAAATATGTATTACAAATATAAATATACAAACAAAACATAATAAAATTAGTAAAATAATCAACCTATACTCCTCATGGATGATGTATCTCAATCCCATTTTATGGGAGAGTATAATAAAAAATCTAAAAATTAAAAATATACTATTCGTCGTTCATTCAAAATAAAATGACATGAAAAAAGAAAAAGTGATAATAAAACCTAACCTGATCGAAATCTATAATTATCTCATTTGTATTTATTTAAAATAATAATATTAGTAAATAATACCCACATTCAACTCATACTTTTTTATGATTATAATTATATTTCAAATTAATTTATAAATTCAAAATAACAAATTATGTATCTTCTAAACTATATTATTTATAAATTAAGTCACCTTTTCACAGACATAATATGTATTTTATCCCCCTATTCTTGCTAATAGGTGATGGTTCTTACATACCCTATTTTAAATTGATAAAAATATGAAAGAAAATAACAATATGTTATAATATAAGAAAATTAATTTTCCAATACCACTTTAACGTTGTCTCACACATCCTCACGTATAGGGCATAACCATTAAACATTGTTTTCTTGTGAAAAAACAGACAACATACAATGGAAACTAATATACTAAAATATAATGTGAGTTATTAATTTAATTAATAGAATCTATACATTATTATAAAATATATTTTTTTTCCACTTAACATGTGGAAGCATCTAACACTTGACTACTTCATTATTAAATCCTTGAGTAATATATTCGGTTCTTTCTCTGCCATGCATTTTTATTGATATTGGAGAAATACTTTTTTTCCATGAATCCATACACCTATGTCATATCATGTTGAATATAGAGTCCGTGAATGAACCGAATAAAAAACTAGCATTGTTAGTAAGTTGTGGAAAATTGATATAATTTAAAGAAATAAGATAATTTACATATGTCAAAAAGACTTGTATCTAGGGCCTAATGTATCTACAACTACAAGATCCAAGATATAATTCTAAAAAATTATTAGTATATAGTTTTTCCCAAAAAATATATCATTTATTATTATCTCATAGACTTAAAATAACATAAATTCATATGATGATAATTTATAGATTCCTTTATAACAAGTAGTTATCAATTCCTATGGGACTTCAAATTTTTGCTACATTTTATAAAACATGAATTTACATTTAAAGTATTTCTTATATATTTTTATATATATATTAAAATATTAAAACAAGTTCAAAAATATTATTAAATGAATTATATAATCTATTTATAACTCAGTGGTTAATCGTTTTATAAGTCTCGATGGATAATGTTCGAAATTTTTGACATTATTTTATTACAAACAACTCATTGGTAGGGAACGATAATCTAGTATATGAATCTATAATATCTTTTACCATTAACCTAAACTAATCCACCTCTATTTTTCGATGATCTATGTTATCACCTATATAATGTATGATCTCATATTCTATAATATGATACTAGGCAAGATCTACACAAAACTCATAGTAGATGGTCAACTATGGAGGAGGTGGTCTAGGAGTGGGTTATATAGGATTACATTGTATCTATACATTAGAAAACAACAACTAAATTGATGATATAATATTATACACCATCATATCATCCCACTCTAAGAACTTGTTCTTCTAAAGAGTCTATTTTTACCTAATATACTATCTCCCTTGAAAAACTACTAATATGATCAAATAATTTTTGAATAAATAAACTCATCTCATATCATCATATGTAACCTGAGTGGTCTTGTTTTCCTAATTGAAGGAACCTAAAACACCTTGATAGGGGAGTGGTGAATCAGGGTGTCGATTTTTTATTTTTAAAGTTGTGGATCTTATTACCACGTTGGTAGAAACTTGTTAAATATGTTAGTCAAATGAAAGTAGGTAGATGACACAACAATTTTACTTGCCTTACTACAAAGGGCTATGACTAAATAGCATACGTCGAAGGTGTGTTAGTCATACCAAATTCCACTAATCTTTACCAGTTGTAAAGTACAAGATTTTTGTCACAGTCACTCTGTGTTAGGCACATTTTCCTTACAAAAGGTCAAGGATGTCTCACCGCTTCCCTCGGAACACTTCCATAAAATACCTCTAGCTCGCTGCTATGAGATAATTCTAATTCAGTTTATTGACATTAAATTCACTTCAATATATTGGAATTAATGTATTTTTCTCTTTCCATCACGAGACACTACTTGCATCAAAGACCTGAGCAGATTCTCACTGAAATCTTTGAAAACTCAACACTTATACTCAAAAAAACCCCTCACAAATCCCCTTCACAAAGCTCAACCCATCACAGAGCACACTAACTTTTAGGAAACACTACATCAAAGATCTTAACTGTTCTCAAATAACAACTACCTTTTTAGAAACCACTTTCATCATGAAGAAAACAACGTTTGCGGAACAACTTATTTCATTAATCTCACTGAGCCAACACTGAACATCCTATCTTCGCAAAGCACTCAACACATAGAAGAATTGTCTTTTTTCAAGACTAGAATAGTATTTTCAAAATCTCATGATCATTCTAAAAACATGCTTCATATACCAACCCTTTTGTACAGAAATTAGAGAAATTTCATATTTTCATTTTTATGTTTGTGCAGAATAAAGAGGGATAGCCTCTTATTTATAGTCACGGTCGAATGAGGAGCTCCACTTCATCGGGTGTGATTCTTGGATTAGTGAAGAACGTCTCTACAACACATCTTCCCTCCATGAATCACCACTATAATTTCTTATTGTCACAATGCTCTCTCTTAATTGCTTCGTTCGACCACTGCAATGCTCCCTTGTAATGCATTTCTTCTCTTCTGTTCATGAAGCTCTTCATAATCACAGAGGTCATTGTCAATATTATTCAGGTCTCTATGAAACATGCTTCAAGAAGCCCATCTATATGAAACTCATGCATTTGAAATATTATCATGAGACCTTCAAGACAAACCATTTTTTTAATTTTTTCCATTCCCCAAATTTTAAACCCCAAAAATTTAACAGACACTAGGAAATGACGCCACCTTCAAAATTGCTTTCAGCTTGAACTGTATGATACCTTTACTTGAAGTATCCCTAATAATCCATTAGTGGATTGAAAAAAAACAAACCATGATCCAATTCAAGCACATAATAACCTTGGTTACAAAAATCTCCCCTTTGGATTTGTTGGAAATCTCCAGACAAATTCACTAAAGCATCAGCCATAATAAAAAATTGAAACCTCAAAGAAACAACTCTGTCATCACTCTAAGTCCACATGACCAGTTCTTGGTGTAGAAAATAAAATAGAGGACATTAATTGAATTTATCTATTCTCCCCCATTGGAAATAGACCCAATGAACCAAATCTTTACTTTTAGATCTCAAATACATCCTCCCCCTGGATCGCATATCCCCCATAAACTTGCATCACATCTACAAACAGATAGAAATAGTTAAAACAACTAGGGATATAAGAATTTAGAAACCTCATTATGCACTGAGAGGTGGCTGAACCCTGAGGTTGAACTTCTGTTTCTCAGACATAGCCATTGATAGTGGCTTGGTCAGAATATCAGCCACTTTCTCATCAGTTCCCACGTGATTCATTTTAATCATGCCTTGTTCAAATTTTTCCATGATGAAGTGATATATGCTTTCAATATGTTTTGTATGAGAATATTGAATAAGATTCTTCGTAAGATCTTTTTTTCTCTTGTTATCATAGTAAATAACCATTGGTTGTTTCACCTCATCACCAATTTAGGTCAATTACTGCTTCATCCAGAGTAACTGAGTGCATACCTTGGTGGTAAAGATATATTCAACTTCAACAGTTCTAAGCAATGCACTTTTCTCTTTCTTACTTAACCAAGCCACACATTTCGTCCCAATAATAAATGCACCACCACTGGTGGACTTTCTGTCCACTATATCTCTAGAAAATACATCATCAACAAATGTTGATATTTCACCATCTATTCCTGCAAAATATTATATCCCATGACAATAAGTACCTTTAATTTACCTCATGATTCTTTTCACTGCCTCCATAGGTTCCTCCTTTGGATTACTCTTAAAGTAGGCCACTAATAATGTTGTAAAGAAAATATATGTATGTGTTGTCGTAAAGTATAGTTGGATTCCTATGATTCTCCTACACATTTTGGGATCCACAGATGTCCCATCCTCGATCATTCTGAGTTTTTTTAACAACAATCAGAGTCACCATTGTTTTCGAATCTTGCATATTAAATTTTTTCAGAAAATCTCTTTTATAATTTTCTTGAGAATTGAAATAGTAATACTTCTTCTAAATCACCTAAAACCTAAAAATTTTATGAGTTCACCAATAATAGACATTTAAAATTATGATTTGATTTTATTGGAAAATTCACCTACTTATCATTTCCTGTTTCCACCAAAAATAATATCATCTATGTATACCAATACCATGAACTGATCCTTTTGAGGATTCTTCACATAAAGATTGTGATCTAATACTCTTTTGAAATCATGCTTTCTCAGATAAGAGTCCATCCAATATACAACACTTTTGGTGCCTATTTCCAGACATAGGGAGATTTATTTAATTAGCAGACCTTCAATTCATCATTTCCAAGAAAGAACCCCATGGGTTTTTCGATGTAGACTTATTTATTCCAAAACATCGTTTAATAATGCCACCTTAATTTCCATTTGATAAACTTTATATCCTATTTGGATTGACATGGAATGAAATATCCATATTGACTCTAGTATTGCTACTCAAGAAAATGTATCTTCAAAATCAACACATTAGATTTGTGAGTATCCTTTACAAACCAAGCATGCCTTATTTCTAACCACATTTCTATGATCATTAAATTAGTTCTTAGAGATCTACTTAGTACTAATCACATTGTAAAATTTTGGTCACTTGACTTGTTCCAATGTCTAATTTTTTTCAATCTGATATAACTCTTTATTCATGGATTTCACCCATCATTCATCCCTCTATGATTCTTCAAATGGGGATGGTTCCGCAGCTGATAGAAATGATAATTTTGTATTATTCCTCACATTCCTTGTTTGTGTGGGTGAAATACAATCCCCAATAATGTTGGATTGATCAATTTCTACTCTTAAATTCTTCCTTCGAGATTGAACCAAATTCTCTCCGACCAAGGTTTCCTCTTCAGATTCTTTTTCTATGTCAACATCATAAAGTTACTCCTGAGAGTTTTGTACACATTATTCTATTTCTGTATTTTCATTTACTCCATGTTCTTCTTATTCCAAATCTTATATCATATTATCATATGAATTCCTCAAATCATTTGATCTTTTCTCTTCAATTATTTTAACATCGCTGCTTTCCAAAATCCTTCCCAAGTGCTTGTTGAAAACCTTGTAGGATTCTCTGTTCATTGAGTATACAAGGAAAATTACTTCATCTGTATTGTCACCATAATTTACTTGATTTTATTCTTTGTTTCTGATGAAAAATTTACTTAGAAAAACATTAATGTATTTCAAAGAGGGATTCCTTGGATGTCATAATTAATATGTGGTCTTTATCTCACCCATATAAAGCCCTGTTTTATTTTTAATATACACTGCAACTTGAACGACCACTTTACAATAATTTTAAGGAATATGACTCTTAATTAGAATAGTTCTTTCCATTTTGTTCACCTATCAATTTCTATTCTCAACAACTCCATTTTTTTGGATTACTCACAACAAATACATCATGTTGTATCCCATGCTTCTATAGGTAATTTTCAAATTTAGTGGACGTGGATTCCCCTCCATTTTCAGATCACATAACTTTTATTGTTCATCTAATAGCATTCCCATTGATTTGATAATATGTTTTCATACTGTCAAGAACTTTTTGTTTCTTATGTATAACCATTACACATACCATTCTATGGTAATCATCTTTGAAAAGTAAAAATTACCTTTCTTCATGAGTTCCAGCAACATTTATCATGCCACATATGACTATATGAAAGAGATAAAGCAGATGAGATTCCCTTTTCTTCTTTGGATGATGTGAATTACAGACCATCTTTCCTCGTATGCAAGAATGAAAATAATTTTCACATTCATGATTTAGGTTGTGAATATCTATGAAAATATATAGTTTTTATATCTTCTCCATGTCTTTTTGATTGATGTGCCCCAATCTTTGATGCCATGGGATATTTTCTTCTTCAACAGTCATGTAGAAAACATTTTCTTTACTATCAGCCTTCTATATATTTCCTTATGTTATGCATTATTTCATAAGTGGATTTCCTGTATTTCCATTGATAGTTTAACCTTTCTGATTAAAAGTAATTATAAATCTCGAGTTATATATTTGACTCACGATGAGGAGATTATGACATAGGCCATCCACATAACGGACTTCAGTTTTCTTTAGCTCTCCATTTTCCAGCTCAATACTTCCACTGCCTTTTATTTTTAGAGCTCCATCATTACCAAAGTGCACCATTCCCTCAACCCTCCTCTTGACATCCATTAACAAGTCTTCATTACCTGTCATATGAGAGGAACAACTGCTATCCAGAATCCAAGTGTTTTTACTTTATGTACCTTCGAGAGCTACCTATGAAAGGTTGAATTTTTCAATTTTCATCTTTTCTATCCATGATACATTGGATTGAGTGTAGTAAACTGATGTACTTTCAATTAAATATTCCATATACAAGGATTTTTCATAGTATAAATCATATTAATGAGGAGAAAACCTATTTGTATGAGAATAATTGTCTTGTTGACAAACTCTAACTTGTCTCAGACTTTAGTATGAGGTGTCCAAGTCCCTACTCTGCCTGTAATAAATGGATTTGTGGACAAAGTTAGAACACATAAAACAATATACATAGAAGTTGTTTATTTTTTAATTAGTATGATATGATTTTTTTCTTCTTTTTTGAACTCCTAGCTCTCCCCCATTCAGATAGATCTTTAAATCTTCTCAATATGACATAATATGAACCAGATATCCATAGAACTTCCAATTCATGAGAGGAAATGTATTCTCACTTATATATTTCCTCATGTATTCTTCCTTTGGGAAACAATTTGTTGTCTATCATTCCGGGAAGCTCAAGGATAGTCTTTTTTTCTCCTTTCAATTTGATTTAAGAGTCACTTTTTTGGTGCTTCTGGTGATTTTTCAACATGATCAACTTTTAGATTTCCTTTATTCTGGTCCACTTTATTTGCAGTATTTGATGTTTCAGCATCACAAATGATTCCATTTTTTCCAATGAATGAAGGACTTTGAACAATTAAAATATTTTCAACTCCATAAGACACTCATTTTTCTCTCTCAAATTTCTCAGCATCCTAGAACCTACCAAATTGTATTTTCTTCTTTGCTTCTTTTGAAGTTTATTCACTTTTGAGCATACTCCTAAAAGTAAGAACTTCTTCTTAAAGTCCCCCAATAGTGTTGGACTTATCCTCTAGTCTTGAGGTAATTTCATTTATGACTTTTTTCTATTCTTTGATTTTGAGCTTTAGTTTTAATACATCATCAGTCCTTTTAAGGATTGATGACTGTGCATTCACTATTTCTTCTAGTCATTCAATTTTACATTCAATTTGATCAACATATTCTGATAATTCAACCACCATTTCATTCCACTTATTTCATCTCTTACACTTATTATTAAACATAACAAAAGCTTCATTAAGTTTTAACTTAGGATAGACATTAGTTGTCAACTGGTAATCTCCATATTTATTTGTTGATGGTTATGAATTTTCATTGGTATCCATCATTGAATAATAGTTTTTAGTTTTAAATTCTAGTTCTTCTTATTCACTAAATTAATTATCATTATCTTCCTATTACCCAAAAAACTCTTCTTTTGTGGTTTCTTTCTAGATTTGAAGTCTCCCTTTTTGAAAAAACCTTTTCTAAGGATTCCCATTGTTTTTATCATCACTTTATTCATCTTTTAACTTTCTTAAGCACTAACAGGAAATGCACCCAACTTTGCCACAACAAAAGAAAGCTAGAATTAAATTCTCTTTAAATTTACCTTTTCCATTCTAGATCTTCTTGGAAATGAGAAAAATAATTTATTTTTCCTTATCATATTAACCACTACTATATTTTGACATTTTCAGTTTTTACATGGCTTTGAATGTTATTTCATTGCTTACTCAAGTCGTAGAATCTTTTGGTTTGACTCTCAATTCATATTCCACCAGACTAATCACCAGATCATCCAAATAATGTTTGGAAATATATATTTTCTCAAGGGCTAACACCTTTTCATTGTATAGGGGTGGAATTATACTCAATATTTTCTTTAAAATATCAACTTCTTTGATTTATTCTCCTAGACCTCGAATTGCTCCAACCACTTTCGTAATTTTATTGAAGAAGGAGCATGCATTCTAATCAGGATGATTCTCCAAATCATCAAACCTATTATGTAGGTCATATAGTTTTTCCTCCTCCACTTTTCTATCTCCTTTATAAATATTTTCAAGCTTATCCCACATAGAATTTTCCGAGGTGCAACTCATCACCTTTATATAGATCTTATCATAAATGGTTGCAGTGAGAACATTTTTTTATTTAGAATTTTATTCAAGAATTTTACTGTCTACATCAGTCATAGCCATCCTTATTTGATCAGTAACGTGTATTCCTTACATAGTGGAAAATAGGACATTCATTCCAAGGGATCTTAGATATGATCCCATTTTTTTCTTCCAAATCTGAAAATTACTTCCATCTAAGAGGGGGACTCCGCTGACACTGGTTGAATTCTCCATGATGGTATTAGACAGATCAAACACCAATAACATCCCTCTAATACCACATTAAGGATCCTAAAACACCCTATGATGGGAGGGGTGAATCAGGGTGTCAACTTTTTCTTTTTAAAGTTATAGATATTATTTCCACATTGGAAGGATCTTTTTAAATCTGTTAGTCAAATGAATGTAGGGATATGACACAACAATTTTATGTGGTTCTCTGCAAAGGGCTACATCCAAGGAGCATATGATGATAGTGTGTTGATCGTATCTAAATCCACTAATATTTACTAGTTGTGGTGTACAAGATTTTGTTCATAGTCACTCTATTCAGAGAACACTACCCTTACAAAATTTTTGGGCTGGCTCACTACTTCCCTCGAAACACTTCCATAAACTCCCCCTAGCTAACTTTTATGAGATATGTCCAACACAATTTATCGACTTGAAGGTCTCTTCAATAGATTGACATTGATGTCTTTGTCTTTGTCCATCATGAGACACTTCTTTCATCAAAAATTGTAGTAGATTCTCACTGAAAGCCCTTACCACTCAATAATTATACTCATAATAGCCCTTCATAGAGCACCTTCACAAAGCTCATCCCTTCACAGAGCACACCACCTCATAGAGAACACTACTTCTCAGAGCTCAACCCTTCATAGAGCTCTGGACTTCAAAGAGAAAATTCCTTCGCAAAGAACAACCGCCTTGGCCGAACCCACTTTCATCACGAAGGACATTGCCTTCACGGAACAACATACTTCATAAGGCTCACTAAGACAATGCAGAACATATCATCTTTGGGAAGCACTCAACACTTAGAAGCATTGACATCAGTCAAGACTAGAATAGTACATTCTCAACGCTCAAGCTATCTTTGAAACCTTACTTCACATAGCACCCCTTACTTCATGAAATCAGAGCAATTATGGATTTTTCATTTTTAAGTTTTTGCTGATTGAAGTGGGGTGGAATCTTATTTATAGGTGTGGTTGATTGCGGAGCTCCGCTTCCTCTGATGTGATTATTGGATCGGTGAAAAATGTCTATGTGGAATATCTTCCCTTTGTGAAGAACAACTGGAATTTTTCATTGTCACAATGCTCTCTGTCAAACAATTTTAACCACCACTACAATACTCTTTAACAATGTTCTTCACATCTTCCATTTGGAAAGCTCATCATAATTGCAGAGATCACCATCAATATTCTTCATGTCTTCATGAAACACACATCATGAAGCCCATCTCTGTGAAACTCATGGATCTTCTATATGATCATGAGACATTCAAGACAAACCACTTTTCTCATTGCTTTCCATTCCAGAAATTTTGGACCCCAAAAATTTTCTAAACACTGGGAAATGATGCCACCTTCAAAACTACATTTCTCTTGAACAATATGATACCTTTCCCTAAAATCTCCTAGATCATACATGAGGGGATTGAAAATGAACAAAAACCATGATCCAATTCAATCACAGAACAACCTTTGTTCCAACAAAAATACGGTAGAGAAAATATATTTCCTTCCCTTATGTATGAAGGTCACATGTGTGATCTGATCCAAAAGGTATTCCTGTAAATATTATATGAAAAAAATTATTAGATTTATAAAATATGAAGTATTTAGAAATAAATTAATTTTCTACTTATAATCATATAATCATAGCCTTTTAATATTCTGTAAGTTATTTCCTCTTCTCAACATTTATACCCTTTTCAATTTTTCATTTCGAGCTAGTTGCAAGAAGAGAAAAAATCTGTAAAGATTTAAGACTTGGTTCTCATTTTTTAAACTTTCCAATCATTTTTTTTTCTCCAAGTAATAGATAACCTTCATGAGATAAAGTCTGTGGGTACTCGTTATTTGTTTGGATATCCCAATAAGATATCCTCAATTCCTATTAATTAAGGACAAAAAAATTAATATGATTATTTTTAGTCATTATACCAAAAATAACCTAAAATAATTGACATTGAACTTATGAAAAATGATTTCTTCTATCTACGTTATACAAACCCCTCCATGTATCTTCTCCAAAAAAACATATAGTATACATATAATTTCATTTTTTCTTTAACCAAAAATTAAATCTGAATTATGTGTTAACTTAAAATCCATAATTATTATTACAATAAAATATAATAATATCCTCATAACTTCTTCAGTATTAGTTAAATAATATTCATCATAAAATGACATTAAATAAATTAATATATATCAATAAATACATTTCATGATAAATAATATAATTATAATACATGAGATTAAACTAAGGTAATGTAACTAATATTTATTCAATTGTCTAATAAAATTCATAAAATCTTCTGATAGTAATATAATTATTAGTTTTTAAGAATTAATATTAATAAATTCATAGTAAATACACACACATGTCTTAGAATAAAAAATATATTTACTAGAATATGTGTTTTTGAATTTTTTTCTTCCAAATAAAACATTTGGAAATGAAAAATATTTTCTATTAATAATTAATATTAAAATAGTTATATAATTATTTATATTAAAATAAATTATTTTTTTAATTTTTACATAAAAAATATTATAGGTAGAATTTTGGGGATTTTTATGAAGAAATTGATTTTGGGTTAATATTGAAAATATAATTTTTTAAATACAGTAGCATTTCTGGCATAATCATTATATTACAATAATATTTTTTTAAGAATTTTTTTTGATAAAGAAATTATTTATAGATTAATATAATGCATCTAAAATTATTAAGTTTCATCTAAAAACCTATGTTTTACATTCTCAACCTATGTTATATATTTTCAAAAGAATGTTGTTTTGTGTTATACATTTATTATAATAGAATTAATTGTTATCATATTTTGAAAGTGAATCTATTAAAATATATTCAATGTTTGGAATAATAATTTACATATTATTTAGTAAGGTAAATTTTAATTTTATGCACAAAAATAACTTACTGTGGTAATAGTGAATTAACACGATAATGGTATAATAAGGTAAATAATAAAAATTAAAAAAAATAGGCCTAAAATAACTAAAAACATCATATTTAAATAAATTTTTGAGGGATTTAATGACCATTACTAGTAATTTGATCATTAATTATCAACAATTTTTTTTGGAATCAATGTCCCCAAAACCTAGTTTGCTTAAATAAATAAATAATCAATATTTTAACCCTAAAACACCCCTCCTCAAGTAAAAATACCTTACCATTATCCCATTACTCTTTATTTAAAATCCATTTATCATGAATCATATCTAATTTATCTGAAAGAAAATCTCTATGTGGTTAAAAGGTGTCTCCCACAAGCTTTATGAAGTCATTTTATAAGTAAGTGTTAGCAATCCTTCTCTTTTTTTTCAATTGAAATCCTTTTGTTATAATGACATTTTAAATTATTCAACATTTATTTACATGATTATAATTAAATATTTTTATCTCCCATTTGATGTATTGTTAATGGGATATTAGTTATTCATTTCCATTATAGTCTTTTCCTTATAAGTTATTATACTGAAGTAAGGGTTTGTATCCTTTTTCCCTTCCATCATTTTTTCAATATTTCCAATTTATTTTATTTTCAATGATAAAGGTTATTATGAATATTTTTTTATAATTATATACTATATTATCAATTACATATATCATTTTATTTTCACAATACAACTTTCATAATATATTATAATTCTCAAACACCCCATAGCCCTAAAACAACCAAAATTTAAGAAAAATAATGAGGGTGTGATTTTCTTTATAGTTGCTTCCATGTATGGATAGTAGAAAGTGGATTTGGACACATAATAAATGTAAATATGGATAATCACCCTAAAATTGGTTGGTCGAGTGTCAACTCGGTCTTCATTTAGTGCATGATGTGTGGGCCTAAGACTACAAATCTGCAAGACACTCTCAGGGGGAATACTTTGGATAATTCACAAACTCATTATGAACCATAATGAAGGATTGAAATATATGTAATGAGATTAAATTTTAATTGATATAAATATTCCATGAAATTACCCTTCATCACTCATTGTTATCATTTCTTTCATTGGGATTCTACCTGTTGCATTGTGAATATCCTGTAATTTTTAAAGTTGATTATTGGATATTCACCTAGGTAGCCACATTAATACATTGAAGGGATGTGTTACCCTATCATTTTGTAACAAATGATAATGTTCACTATAACTATCTATCTTTATCATAGATTTTACCTTTCTCCTCTATGTCCATTTTCCTATGTACACAGGGTATATTGGAAATTAAATATCTATGCATAATGATCCATCACTTCCTTTGACTTTCTTTACCATCAAATATGTATAAACATAATTTTTCTTCCAATTAATTTCCTTTGTGAACACCCTAGAATATATCCACTAATTATTGGCTGTTCACTTAGATACCCAAGCATTCTATTGACTAAGAAAACAATGACTGAAACATATACCCTGGATTTTATATGTTTTAAATACCTTATATGTCATTATCTTAATTGAAGGATATTTACCTATAGAGTTAATTAATTTCTTTAGTTATCGATTTAATTTCTATGATCATATCATGTTATGAATATTGATTGTTTGATATTCACCTTTCTAGACACATCATCCCACTTAATGAGGAAATATTGATAATCCATATTTTTAACAATTTTATAAGAATATCCATTGATTACTTAGTTGTGATTTTGTATGAGGTTATTTAGGGAACATTGTGATATATATATTTTTTTTATCCATTCACTTCATATGATATATGCATGAGACTTATTAAGTGATATATGGGGACCAAAAATTAAATATCACATTGATGCCTTGGTTTGTCTCATGCGATAAACTAGTTTGTTTTTTTTGATATAAACCTCTAACCATTTATTTATCATGTCTTGGAATATGTCCTTGATGGTATATAATATGTATTAATATGAGGACTCAATGGTAAGATTAATATTTATGGAATTATCCATTACATCTCTATGAAATCAATTATTATTTTCCATATCATTATTTATATTTTTATTTTTTCCATGGTAATATTATGATCATTTATAGAATTATTCAATTGTTTATTCCTACCATAAAATTTATTCCATGTTTATGCTATGATAAATTTCTTTGCACTCTACCCCATACCAAATATTTGATCTAATGCTTTTATTATTTTTTTCCATTTATCGATGAAACCATGAACACTACCACATATTTCATATAGAGTTTCAAGGAGAATTAATATTTTCTTCCTATTTTTATGTGATATATCTTTAGTTTTCTAGATAATGTAGTGATCATTTATGTATCTAGTTCTTTATACTACTTAACTATTATATATTTTGATCTATGGATTTGTACCAATGTAATAAATTTTCCCCATATCTAAATTAATAGAGTTAGGTTGTTGCAAGAATAATAAATGGGATTACTAAAATAGTCTTTGATAGTTGACCTAGTTTCATCTGGTCAACACTTGTACAATTAGAAATAAAAATTAATTTTTTTCTCAAGATTACATTGTAGTAATAATCCCAAATTGTTTCTAATTTTGACCTATAAGATTACAATTAACATCAATCTTGTGATGTGGCATCTTCTCATTTTCATGAGCAAGTGATAATCTAGCTGAATGTTTGCCACCACATTTACCAACACTAAAATATTTATCGTTGGAATCCTCATGTATTAATCATGTTTCAAAGATCAAAAATCATATATATTTAGTAAATCTTATTAATCCTATATAATCTTTCTCAAATCACTTGTACAGATGATCAGTTTCTCTATGCTTTAAATAGACCTATCCAATATCTTTGTTTCTATACATTATGTTTAATTAGTTTACAATATATTTAATTTACCTCATAATGATTTCATTGATGAATGAATAAGCCTAAACCATTTTATGAATATTACTTTTTATGTCTATATACAGATATTTGGCTAAGTCTGAGAAACCATGAGTCTACCACCGGTTGTTCTTTTTGGACAAGGACCCAGACACTGTAACCATCCAGACACTGTAACCATCCAGACACCATAACCATCCATACAGCTTGACCATCCATACACTGTGACCATCCAAACACCATTTCAAGTAGACACTATTTTAAGGATACACCATTACATAGAGACACCTTTTACTTACAAACAGTGAAGATGTTTTCTAATCTATTTTTTTCAATTTAATTTCTAACAATCATATTTAAAGCTTTTAAATGCACTGATAAGATTAATGTTTCTTTATAGACATATCATCTAATAGTATGAGTTATGAGGTGAATAATACATGCATCAAGTTAGCTCAAACACATGAACTCCAAGAATAAAATAGATGTGCAACCCAGAAACAAATATAGAGCGTTATAACAAATTAAACACGAGATTTTCTAAGAAAAGAACTAACATGTGAAACTCAAAATTCCGGAATAACACACGAAGAATTCTTGAGTCAATAAGTTGTATACCATTGGTCATAATCATCCAGATCATCTTAGCATTGATAATACCACAAAGAACACGATCCAAATCTAATTGATTACAATACTCTGTTTTCCACAAGAAGACTCGATTTCTGCATCTACTTCTACTTAGAAGTCAAGTTCTATATAGACTGACACTTAGAGCACTTCTAACCCTATCTCATCATTTCTTCTCTATTGCATATTATTTTTCTTATCTTTCCAGAAGTGTGTGTATCTGTATTAAACAGGCACTATCTCTTATATCAAACTGAGGGATACAAGATATACTTTCACTTACATCTTTTTACGCTTATTTATTCCCACGAATAACTGTGGAAGAGGTTTCTATGTGACCTGTTAGTTTATACCCACGAAGAACTGTGGAAGAGTTTGTTAGACCTGGACAGTCTTTTGTACTATTTTAAAACTAGATACAGGCTGTGTAATAGGTTTATTTATATAAACTACTTGGTTGAAGGTGATCAACGAGTGAGGTGGATTAGGTATCAGCATGAAATTGAACCAATTGATTTATATCCTCTGTGTTGTTAATTTTTGTGTTCTCTATTTTACTATTTAATTCATAAATCACTAAATTTACTTTGATAGTTGATCCTGGAAAGAAGTTTAATTTTTTTTTCTTATTAAAATATCTTCAAAAGTTATGTTAATAATTGATATTAAGATTACTAAGAATTAATCAATCTTATGAGAAGTTATTCAAATAGTAAAACATTCATAACCATATAACCTTTATTGACTGGGATGTATTTAAATTTATTGGGGATCCTTTTTAAGAATACTTTCTAAACAGAAATTTTGAATAGATACTCAATTCACCCCTATTGATTACTCTACTCCAACCAACATTTGGTATCAAAGGAGTGTTTATTAATCCTATTAAGACTCTTTTTTGGTATTATTCAACTGCGATTTTAGTTATACATTAATGATCTTAAAATTTATATTAATTCTAAATTTATAAATCTTTTTAATTATTTCTTTATTATAGACAATATATTATAAGGTTCTGCAACAAATAAACCACCATTATTTAATGGATCCAATTATTTTAAATGGAAAATTAAAATGAAAATGCATTTAGAAAGTATGAACTTTCAAATCTGGTCTTCGATAATAGATGAATATATGATTCTTGCTACTAATAGAATCACTTGGGATAAACCTACCAAAACTACCTATAATAACAATTGAAAAGCTATGAATTCTTTATACTTCTCTTTAGAAGATTATGAATTTAATAGAATCTCTACATGTGAAACATCCCTTAAAATTTGGAGTACCTTATCTATTTCACATGAAGCAACATCAAGTGTGAAATAAATGAGACTTAATACTTATAATATTAGATATGATAATTTTAAAATGATTCCTGATGAGCCTATTTCTGACATCTATCTCAGGTTCAATGAAATTTTCAACACAATGATTTCTCTTGGAAGAGAAGTCACTTCCATAGAGCTGATCAGGATGATTCTCAAAGGTCTACCTGATAGATAGAGAAAAACCTATGTATCTATTCGAGAATCATGTGATATTAGTAGGCTACCTATAAATGTACTCATTGGAAAACTAAGAATGTATGAAGAGGAGATGAAAGTGAAAAATGAATATGTTGATAAACCTAAAAAAGAAAATCTATTACGTTCAAGACCACCACCTCTAAACACAAAGAAAAAAGGGAAATTGGATGTTTCTATTGAAAGTTCCAACAGTGAACAATATTCTCCTGATAGTGATGAGGAGAAGGCTCAATTATCCAAATGGATTAAGAGAATTTAAAATAAGAATAACTTTATCATAAATCCAATCTTCAACAAAAGATATGATCAAAAAATAAGTTGGAAGAAATATTTGAAAATAAGTGACAAGTCTGATGAGATTGTCTGCTATGAATGTAAAAAAAGGACATATCAAGCCTGAAAGTCCCATGTTCAAGTACAAAAAGAAATATGAGGACAAAGATATAAAGTATAAAAGGTCAACAAAAGCATAATGGAGTGCCTCTGAGGATAGTTAAAGTGACTCAAAATATTCACATGATGAATAGGCTAACAAAGCCAATATGTGTTTTATGACAAAAACGTATGAGGTAACACTGGAATCTCTTATAAATAATTCCTATTATTCTGGAGATGAGAGTGAATATGAAAATATGTCTAATGAAGAAATGTTTGAATACTATAATATTTTTGAAGATACATGCAATGAACTAAAATATAAATACAAGTCTTTAAAGAAACAACATTCTCTTACCTCAACTGTTAAAACTAAAATCACTATAGAAAGGGAGAAAAATTCTCAATTACTCAAGGAGAACAATAAACTAAAACTATCTAATGAGCAATTGAAAATGTATCATGAAAGTTTTACTAATGGTAAATATACCTTTGTAAAAATTCAAGGTAAACAGATTACTTCTAAATATACTACTAGCATTGGCTATCAACATGGTAAATGAAATTTTGGAAGAACTAATTTTGTTTTTAAATCTAGGAAATATTGCTTTACTCCCAATTCTGAAAAAAATTCAACTAGTTCAAGTTATGACACACTCTCTAATGTTTCAATATTTTTTGGACCAATTAGATTTTATTTTTTCAAATACTTTACATAATGCTTATAGGAACCCTATGAGCTAGATATGGGTTCCTAAAGAACTAGTCACTAATATTACTAGACCCAAACAAGTGTGGGTACCAAAATCTTATTTTATTTGACTATTTTGTAATAATGATTCTTAAAGAGATCCTATAAAAGTTTATGGTACTTGGACAGTGGGTGTTCAAGACACGTGACATGAGACTATTCATACTTACAAAATTTGAAAAAAATTGATGGTGGTCATGTCACCTGTGGTGACAATGCTAAAGGAAATTTAATTAAATGTGGCCAAATCAACAATTCTAACTCAGTATTGATTTCCAATGTACTTTTTTTTGGTGGAATTAAATATAATCTTCTTAGTATTTCATAGTTATGTGATGATGGATTTCATATTAAATTTGAAAACGATGCTTTTAATGTTTTTTAATTATAAAAATGAATTAGAGTTTTCTGCATTAAGAAATGAAAATGTAAATTCTTTTAACTTCCATTCTTTAACTTCTCAAAATTATTCATGGTTAAGTGTGTTTCACAGAGATTATTGGCTTTGGAATTGGATAATAGGACACTATAACACTCATTCCCTTATAAAGATAACTAGAAAAATCTTAGTCAAAGACCTACCCAAAGGTTAGTTTCCAAATGATAAAGTGTGTAATCCTTTTCAAAAAGGAAAGAAACATAAAATTTCCTTCAACCCAAATAAATAATTGTCAACTTCTCAACCTATCGAATTGGTTCACATGGATTTGTTTAGACCATCTAGAGTTTCAAGTTTAAATGGGAAACACTATATTTGTATTATTATATATGACTTTTCTTGATATACTTGGACTTTATTTTTGGCTCACAAAAGTGAATTATGATTTCATTTCATCAAATATTCCAAAACTGTAGAAATTTTTAGTGGACATAAAATTAAATCCTTAAGAAGTGATCATGAAAATGTGTTTGAAAATAAAGAGTTCGAATCCTTTTTCCCAGAAAATGGCTATAGTCATAATTTATCTTCCCCTAGAACACCTCAACAGAATGAAGTTGTAGAAAGAAAAAATAGAACCATGAAAGAGATTTCTAGAACCATGCTCAATGAATATGACTTACTTATTGACTTTTGGAATGAAGCTGTAAATACAGAATGCAACATAATCAATAGAGTATTGATCATACATATCCTTAAAATTACTCCATATGAGTTTTGGAATAATAGACAACCCAACGTTAGCTACTTTAAAGTATTTGGTTGCAAAGTCTTTATCCTCAGTACTAAGTACAATCTTGACAAATTTGCATCCAAGTGTGATGAAGTAATATTTTATGTATATTAAATTTCTAGTAAAGCCTATAGAGTGTTTAATAAAAGGACTAAATGTGTGGAAGAATCTATCCATGTAAAATTTTATGAAATAGATCCACATGAGTTTAAGACCACTCTAGAGAACTTTGAGGATGATGTATCAAATTTGGACATTAATTCAAAATCCCCTAACCATCCTGTTAAGGAATATTTGAAAACTTCTAATTCTTGAAGTTCTTTAGATTCTAATCACAATGAGCCAAATCCTATTGAAGAAGCTGAAATCATCAGTCCTTCTTTATATTGATCTTTTAGAACTCTTAAAAACCATCATTTATATGTTCTTGTAGGAAACGTAGACAAGGGAACTCAAACTATAGATTTTAATAGAAATCTGGTTGAACATCAAGTCTTCTTGTCACAACATGAACCTAAAAACATTAATTATGCTATCAAAGATGTATTTTGGATGATGGTTGTGCAAGAAGAACCTAATCAGTTTGAAAAGAATAATATTTGGAAACTTCATGAAACACCCAAAGACACATTCACCATAGCCACTAAACGAGTGATTAAAAATAAGGTAGATGAATCTGGTAATATAGTTAGAAACAGGGCTAGATTGGTTTCACAAGGCTATAGTCAAGAAGAGGGAATTGAATATGAAGAGAGATTTTCACCAATAGCTAGACATGAATCCATCATAATTCTTCTTCCTTATACAGCACATCATAATTTAAAAAAATATCAGATGGATGTCAAAAGTGCATTTCTAAATGGTTATATAGTTGAGGATGTATTCATTGAGCAACCCTTGGTTTTACAAACCCTCATTTTTCTAATAATATTTTTATACTATAAAAATCTTTATACGATTTAAAACAAGCTCCAAATGATTGGTATGATATATTAAGTACTTTTATTTTTTCTAAAGGTTTTACAAAAGCAGTAGCTTATACTATCCTTTTTATAAAATGAATTTTCAAGGATGTTTTAGTTATTCAAATCTATATATATGACATTATCTTTGGATCCTCAAAAAATTATTTAGGTATTTAATTTTCTAAAATGATGCAAAAAAAATTGAAATGAGTTTAATGGGTGAACTGAAATTCCTTATTGGATTTCAAATCTTTCAAAATAATGATTCTATTTTTTTAAATCAAAGAAACTCTACTAGAGACCTTCTAAAACATTTTAGATTGGATACCACTAAAATTAGTGACACTCCAATGAGTACTTCTTGTAAGTTGGATCATGATGAAGATGAAAAATATGTTGATCAAACCACTTACAAAAATTATTGGAAGTTTACTCTACTTGATAGCTAGCCAACCTGACATTATGTTTAGTGTGTGTATGTGTTCTCATTTTCAAGAAAATCCTAAGAAATCACAATTAAATGCTGTTTAGATAATTTTCAAATACCTCAAGCATACACCCAAACTATGACTATTCTATCTAAAGGAAAATAATTTGAGTTAGTGAGTTATTCAGATGCTGACTTTGGTGGTAGTATGTTTGATAGAAAAATAACCTGTAGAACATGTCCCCTTTTAGGCAAGTCACTAGTATCATGGTGTAGTCATAAACAAAACTTTATTTCATTATTTATTGCATAAGCTGAATACATATCTTCTAGTAATTGTTGTGCACAAATTTTTTGGATGAAACACACAATAATAGATTATGAATTTCAATTCAGCCATGTACCTATAAATTGTGACAATACAAGTTCTATTAACATCTCAAAAAATCATTTTTTACACTCTAGGACCAAGCATATTGATGTAATTCTTCACTTTTTGAGAGATCTTTATCAGAAAGGTGTCAACACTTTAAAATTTATTAGAACTAAATATCATCTTGCTGATATATTCATCAAACCACTAAATTATGAAAGAATATATTGCATCATACATTAATTGGGAATGATTAATATTAAGTAGTTATATTAATGATTTATATCTTGCAGTTATACAATACAGTTTCACAAGTCACTATCTTGATATTACTATTTAACTCTAACAATTATATAGTTTAACAGTCTTAAGAGTTGTTGTTTCATGTTTACGGTATCATAGTTACCATTTATTGGTTACTGTCTAGCGCTTACTATCTCAAACAATACGGTTGCATAGTTTAGAAATCACAGTACAATGGTCTCACTGTGAATGCTTGTTACTGTCTCACCATGAATGACTGTTATGGTCTCACCATGAAGACTTGTTATAGTATCACCGTAAAGATTATTTATTGTTTTATTTATAAATTATAACTTGTATCGAGTTAATTCATTTTTTTACTTTCCTGTGCTTTTGATCTCGCGAAGCTCGATATCCATAAATGATAAAATAAAAAAAGTTTCACTCATTCTT
This sequence comes from Viscum album, assembly GCA_963277665.1. Classification (NCBI taxonomy): domain Eukaryota; kingdom Viridiplantae; phylum Streptophyta; class Magnoliopsida; order Santalales; family Viscaceae; genus Viscum; species Viscum album. The sequence goes on along the minus strand of OY728130.1, from coordinate 2,011,971,086 downwards.
CACTCGATCTCTCTTCAATTAACTCAAACTGTAACCCCTCTTTCATCCCATTTCTCTCTCGACTATTCAGTGAATTCCTAGGATAAAACTCCCTTTATTTCCAACTCATTAGTAGTGCAGTTCAAAGAATAATTTGAAAATCACACCGAAGTTAACACTCGATGGCCCTCTGAATCTGAATCTAGTGAACATAGTAGTGGTACCTGAAAAATAGATATTCCCTATGTGGATTATATCAAGTATGTCTTTGGTTTTGAAATTGATAATAGAGAATGTTTGTCTAGATTGGTTTACAAAAAAATTATAGGCCTATTTATCTGAAGCTGGTTTCCCAATTTTACCAATATGTTCAATTTTCTTTTGATTTGGAATATGGGTATGTTTTGCGAAGCTGGATAAATGGTCAGATTTGTACCTTTTCTTCAAGGTTATAGGATTCATGCCTTAGGATACCTCATGAGGGTATTTGTGAGGACTACCAGGGAGGTCCTCCACCTCTATGAAAATTCGTTGTTCTGGAAAAAGATTTTAACATATTAACTAGAAAGGAAACCAATAGGAGAGGCATAGCTGCTGAGCTAGATAGTGAATCTGGACTATTGTCTATGTTTGTTCAGAATTTGGTTAGCCCCATAAAATGTGATTTTTCTATACAAAAGTACCATGATTTATTTTAGATACAACTCATGAATAATGGACATAAGATCAACCATTGAAAGTATATTATACTCCATATGTGTGAGTTAATCAAAACAACCTCTATGTCAACCTCCCAATTTTATTAAAGGCTTATCTCAGCAATGCTTTATGCAAAAGGATTGGTTAGACCAGATAAAGATTTAATACATAATTATGAGTTATGTCTTTCAAAATTTATTGTAAGGAGAATTAAAATCAATTGGAATCCATGGAGAAAATCATGGGTTGAAGATAATGATAAGGTTTGTGAAAAGTTTAACCTGGTGGAACACCCTTTAAGTCCTAAGGATATTTCTGATCATTTTTTGGTTAAAGAGTAATTTATTGAGTATTTTGATGAGGAATTAGAAGAAGAGGTTGTTGCACCTTCAAAAGAAATTGTTCTTGATGAGGAAAGAAATACACCTGCTCCTCAACTCTTATATGAAAAGGAATTTCATGTTCCTAAAAAAATTGATATAAAAGAAAAAAATTCCTCAAAAAAATGTTTTTGCTAAGTTAAGTGGAAATAATGTTGTACAATAACATATAGAATAATATCTTCTTGTTATGCAAGAAACTACCCTTGAGGAACTCCCAAAGGAATAATATATTCCTAAATTTATTCCTTCTACTAAAGAGAGAATGGAGAAATTCTTTAATTTGGATCAAAAAGAAATGGATGAGGAAATTAGGGATGAAATAATGGAAATATATCAAGGATCTAAATCTCTCATCCCCGATAAAGATGCACCTATTAGGGGGAGTTTCCTCCAAATCTAGAATCTGTTGAAGTCCCTAATTCGATTGATCCAAGATCAATTGATTCATGACATAAATTTTCCAAGTTATTTTGATGTAACTAATTCACAGGAAGTCTCAGTGAAAGGTCTTGATATATCTACTATGTTTCAGTTGAAATTAGTTTCTAACCTTATCCTTGTAAAGGAACCTGACCCTATCTTAGCTCCTATTTTTGAGCCTTCACAAGAATCTCCAAACATGGTGAATAAGGATGATCTGAATGATTTTGAAGCTACATTATTTTCTCAGGTTTAACAGATCCTGAATACCCAACCAGATCATGTAACCAATCTGTGTGAAAATAGGATTCACTATTTTTAGAAAACTTTATATGGAAGATTCAACCCAAGATGCTTCATGAGATTCAAGAAGTCGGAGTTGAGAATAAACTGCTCTGTGATGAAGTAAAAACTCTAAGAGGAATGGATGGATATATGTAGAGGGTGATAACCTCAACTTCATACCATTCTTATCATATTGTTGAGGATGTCATTCAAACCCCATAGGAAGTAACCTTGCTGATTCAACCTCATTTATGTTTCTTAGTTAAGAAAGTAGCTGAAAAAAACAAGATAAATATTTAAGAGATGCATGAGATTATTATTGGACTTAACAAGTTAATTGATGATTATAAAGGTAGACTCTAGAAAGTTATAAATCAATTTAAATCCTTTACCTAATCTATCAATACTTCTCATACTTCTGAAAAAATCATCTCAACGTTCTTCAGATAGTGATCTACTTAGAATACTTGTCAAAGAATAACTTAAATCTGTGGTCAGTGGTTTTTCTAAGTAATATCTATCTAATGTTATCAAGAACTGCGATGGAGTTCTTGATTTGGTGAGAATACATTCCAAGATTTTCAATTATTCTCAATAAGAAATTTCTAAGAAGGTGGACTTATACTTCAATCAGATATTCTCTAAGAATGACATGAACAACCACTTCAAGTAACTTGTGGAGAATCTAAGGATTCCTCTTGTAACTCATGCCTTCAAAACACAAGTCCAAAAGCTCAAAGATTTTACTCTTTTTTTGGATAAGTTTATGAAAAACAAGGATGAATTTGAGAAATCCATTCAGTATGGTGGTGAAATTAGTGCTGATTTTATCATGATTTTAAGGCCTTATCTTCATGTCCAAAGTAATGAAATTGTCGCTCTTTCCGCTACACCCCTGTGATCTGATTTTCCAACCTTCTCATCCTATGACCTTGCCTCTACATCTATGTCTGTCTCTCAGGCTCTATGTTAGATCAGGAATGTAATCCTTTATTAATATTTGTCTTGGTCTTCTACTACACCGACCTTGTCCCCTTATGTTTTTGAAGGTCTCCTTTTACCTTCTCTTCCCACTATTTCACTCCCTTCTTATACTTCTACCTCTACTCCTATGGCTTCTTATTCTGATACTGCTACTAAGGGAAAAGAGAAGACAAGAAAGTGCTGAAGAATTGTGGCTGCTATCTTTTGATAGGGATGTTTTATGTAGTCTTATTCCTTACTGTTTGTACTGAAAATTTTTATCCATCTAATGCATTGTGCCCATTTCTTGTCTACTTCTTATTTACTCTTTTTGATAATCCAAATGGGGTATAAAAATATATTCTATATGAAATAAATTCACATTAAAAAAGGATCACATTGCCTAAGAATAAATCTCTCAACCACGTGATTTTTGATCATAAAAAAGGGGGAGATTTTGGGACCCCTATTGTATTAATCATGTTTTAATGATCACAAATAATATATACTCTATAAAGCCTATTAATCCTGTTTAATCTGTCTCAAATCATGTGTATTGGTGATTATTATCTCTATGATTTAAATAAACCTATCCAAGATATTTATTGCTATATATTAAGTTTAATTATTGTACACTGTATTTAATTTACTTCATAATGATTTCTTTCATGAATGACTAAGTCTAAACCATTTTATGAACATTACTGTTTAAGTCTGTATACTGATATTTAGCTAAGTCCGAGAAACCCTGAGTCTGCCACCAATTGTGTTTTTCAGGAAAAGGACCCAGACACCATAACCATCCAGACACCAAATCTATCTGGACACTGTAGCCATCCAGCCACTGTGACCATCCAGACACCATGACTATCCATAAACCGTTTCAAGGAGACACTGTTTCATGGAGACACCATTCCATGGAGACACCATTATCAGATAAACTATGTCACTGTTGCTTAATTTGTTTTGTCATTTTTCAATTTAATTTCTAACGGTCATATTTTATTCTTTTAAATGAACTAACATAAGTAATGTTTCGTTGTAGACATATCACCTGATAGTATGAGGTACGATATGTAGAATACATGCATCATATCAGCTCCAACACATGAATTCCAGGAATAAAAGAGAAGTGCGGCCCAAAAAAATATAGAGCATTATAACAATGTACAAACGAGCTTTACTAAGAAAAGAATCAACACATGAAACTCAACATTCCTAAATAACGCACAAAGAATTCTTGAATCGACAAGCTGGGCACCATAGATCAGAATCATCAAACACATCGTCGCAATAACAATACCACGAAGAACATGAGCAAGATCTAGCAGACTTACGATACTCTGTTTTCTATGAGAAGACTTGATTTTTTCATCTACTTCATCCAAGAATTCAAGATTTGCATAGACTAACACTCAGATCACTTATAACCCTATATCATTATCTCTACTTTGTTGTGTACTATTTTTCTTATCTTTCAAGCGGTGTGTGTATCTGTATTAAACACACAATGTATCTTACATAAAAATGAAGGATACAAGATATTCTTTCTCTTACATCATTCTACATCTGTTTATTCCCACAGATAAGTGTGGAAGAGGTTCCTTTGTGACCTGCTAGTTCATATCCACAAAGAACTATGGAAGAGGTCGTGATACCTGGACAGTCTTGTGTACTATTTTAAATCTCGATACAGTGTGTGTATCAAGTTTATTTATATAAAATTCGTAGTGGCAGGTGATCACTAATTCAGAAATCACTAAATTTACTTGATAGTTAATTTTGTGAAGAAGTTATAATTTTTTTCCTTATTAGTATAGCTTCAAATGTAATGTTAATAACAGATATTATGATTACTGAGAATTAATCAATCTTCTAAAAAGTTATCCAGACAATCAAACTTTCATAACCGTATAACCTTGATTGACTGGGTTGTATTTAAATTTATTGGAGAACCTTTTTAAGAATACTTTTAAAATAGAAATTTTGAATAGCTACTCAATTCCCCCCCCCCTCTTGATTACTCTCTTCTGACCACAACTTTTCAATCCTTATAGAAGTAGAAGAATCTTCTGTAGAGGAATAGGGAGGCTCCATAGTATAAGTATGTGGTGGGTCCTCCTTATTATAATGAGATGACTCAGCTATTTAATCTGGAACATTATTATAAATCAAATTAACAAACAATTAGTAAAATATAATAAAAATATAATTATTATCAAATAAAATTGAATAAAAATCAGAAAATGGATAAAAATGAAAATAAACATAATTTTTATTATATTCATTAAAGTGTCTAGTCGAATTATAGTATCCCTACCGCATACAATGAAATGGTAAGAAAATCTATACACATGGGGACTCAATGATACAGACCCCCCCCCCCCCAATCCAAACTACCTCTACACCAATGTGGGGGCATATTTTATAAAGTAATCAACTAAAATGATAAAACAAAATCTAACGATATTTATTTTATGTGAGATGATATAATATAATAAATATACATAAGTAATATTTTAAATGATAATAATATAATTAAAAATCATTATTGACATGTAATTAATATTAGAGTCCTAAACACAATTTTTTATATTTCCAAAAATATATAGCTTAAATAAATAATATAATTAGAAATAATTTATTTCACATTTTGAATAATTTGAAAAATTAAATAGGAAATAAATATATATTACCTATAATATTATGAGATTAGTAAAATATTTTTTTTACATATTCCTTCTTTATGATTGTTTTGTATGGTATGAACCAAGTCCATTCCATGGTCATCAATATGCTTTGGTAATATTTTCATGGAATTAGAGATCACACATAATTTATCATCATAGTCATACTTTTCATCAACAAAATACTATTTTCCCCCTCAAAAAATTATAGACCACTAAATAGTTTATGGATCGAGAACATAGAAAAAAAATCATATGTGTTTACATGATAAAAGGGATTGTGTTCATATCAATCCATCCAAACCTACTAGAATTATTTAAAATTTATCATGTCTAACACTACTATTACTAATAACCCATTTATATTTTATTATTGGAAGTATAAATTTAATGTAACGAATGGAAAATATATCTTTAATAAGAATAAATTGGGTTTTTATCATTTGCACTAAAAATATTTATTACTTCAACAACCACAAATACACCTTTATTCAAAATTGTACTTCTGTTATCCTAATAATTGGTATAAAATGTATAATTATTAAATCCATACCCAAACCATGTTATCATATTTAATCTTTTACCACCCAATAACCATATCAATTTTTCTAAAACATAAAATATACTATGAATGATCTCTTTAAACCATGAAAAAGATTACTTATGCTCATTCAATAACCACATATGTTTTTTATTTAGATAACATTATTTTAATTAAATAATAAGAAATCTAATATATGATTGCGAATTATCTATGTTATTCTAGATATACAAGTGTGAATGAATTATTTTATCACTCATAAATGACTTTATTATCAATCCATAGATCCCCATTTCCATAAAATTGACTTATTCATATAGAGATATAGGAAAACTGATGTTATCCACTGTATAAAATTATTCTGTACAAAACTATTCCACCACCTTAGAAATATAATTCTCAATAATAGAGGCTAATATTTGATTTAGATAAATAACATACCCCTTTAATATATTTATATACCATTGAAAAATATACATCCAATATATGTATATGAGTCCACATGGATTTAATTATTGGTAAAAATGTACCATTTAATAATCTATGACACCAAAAAAAGGTTGGAAGTGCATTTCTAGTTGAAAACGTATATCAGTTTATATATTCTATAAATTGTTAAATGAACTCAAATCCATCACATTTTTATAAATATAAATTAAAAATAATAAATTTCTATGATAATAAATTTGACAAAGATGGGTGTTATTCAACATTATGAAACTATTGGATTTTTTGTATTATAACATGATAGTCATGAGATTTCATACCTATTAACTTCAAATATTTTAGTGATACAAAACTTTAACATTTAAATAATAACCATAGGGTACTTTAATACCATGTATGCATTAATACAAATTGATTATCTGCCTCTTTTATAATGTATGAAAATCCCAAATAAAGTATGTGCATTTTCTTTTAAGAGTTGGAGAAACTCCAATTGTATTTTCATTGAAAGTCCAATATTCCATTCAAAAAATACTTTTTATTTTCTTTTATATCTAATAATTTTTCAATCAAACTATCACATATATTCTTCTCAACATGAATCACTTCAATATTATCTTTGACCACATTATATCTCCAATATAGAATATCAAAATGTATAAATCATTTTTTACATATATTTTTATCATTACAAAATCATTATGTCTTTCTAAATGTAAAATCAATGTTTTTAGCCCTCTAAAAATACTAAACAACTGACAAAGGTTTTGAAAAAATATACATTCATTATGATAAATTAAATTCCTTTCTAATCCTTGATAAGAGTGATAAATAGTCAAAAAACATTGATGAAACATGTAAATGGTTTTTATATCATGTTTAAATTTATAACATGAATCCCCTTCCTTAAAATTTGAATAATCATTAAACCCCTGAACACTAAATACAAAAAAAATTAAATATGCTGAGAAGTTTTTTATAGTGAACATAAGAGCTTCATGTAATTTAAAATATTTCTTTTTTTTTAAGAATTATACACTCAGATAATTTCCTATCATAAGATTTTAAATCTTCAATTAAAGATAACATGAAAAATCAGTATTATTTCTAGACTATTTTGGTCCATAAATCATTAAACTCAACCTGATTTATTTTAAATAAATTGAAAATTAATTATACAAGTTAAAAATTACCAATAAAATTTTCCATAAATTATTTTTACTACTAAGGATTTGATATGGATTCAACATATTTATTCAGAGTCTGATTTTGATATTTCAAACTTCATTTAAAAATATTGAGTGTTTTTAATCAATATTCTTTAATTATGAATAATCATCAAGAAAACGTACTTTTTAAAAAGATATTCACTCATCTACCTACAATATTAACCTTTTTTCATTATTTTAATTTTTAAATAAACATTCTAAATAATGAATTATAAGAAGATTCCAAACATTCTTAGTATGAATCTTGGTACTGGAATAATGGATAAATCAACCTATGATTTTTATTTCAACTTATACTATAGTAAACTATATTTAAGATAATCTCATAGATCATTATATTCTTTCATATATTACACACATTCATTGGGGAAAGCACATATTCTCTTATACACCTATTTCATCAGACTTAATATATTTTTTAGAGTATAATTTGAATCAATAATATATTTTCCTTAATAAATTATGCTTTCCAATAGTTTTATAAATTATATACAAATATTATCACTCGATCTTTAGCACCCCAACCCAGTTTTCCACTAAAAAAGTTCTCTAGGATAGTAGACCATTAGGCCTTAGGTGCACCTCCCTATACGACAAATCTTACTGACTAGCAGCGAGAGTCTGAGAGCTGATGGTGGGGAGACTATACCTTATTTTGGTGATAATAATATTGTTCTATACAATATAGTAGCAGGATAATATGATTAATCAATGAAAAACCATATAAAATTAAATTCCAGCATAAACAAATAATAATAATAATAAAACCAAATCATACCATTTATAGAAACGTTCTATAATAGGTGAAGAATAACTATCAAAAAATGGGGTCACATATGGTCAACCCTTAGTACATATAAATAAAAAAATACTAAAAAAATAGTAAACTCTAGAAAATGAAATAACCTCCAAGGTCCCTTTCCATCCATCCCATGAAAAAGGTCCAGCTTGATCACTAAACTCTAGCTCTCGAGCCCGAATCCTTACCTGATCTCAAAATCTTAATGTCTAAATGCATCCCAAGGGTCCCATGTAGGGTGTGTGAATAAATATCAGTATTCCACCACCAATGTGATCAAATATTACATCTATGCAAAATGCAGGTCTACTAAAAATAAATAAAATACATTACATGCCCATTTAAAAAGAATACATGCTTCCCCTGTGCTCAACATCCATAAAGAAGCATTCTACCAAATTCATCCATCATTAGTATCTCTAAATACATTCCCTTAATTATATATATAGCACAAATCACCTATTTATACATATATATAACTATATTTTTTAGGATCCTTGGCCTAGTACCCAAGGAATCCCCTAACAAGTATCATATCTAGTGTACCCTCAGATTCCACCCATAATCATCACACTAGCACCTCATGAAAACTGGAACCTATCACATCATCAAACATGTAATCCTGGTTTCCAAAAAGTATTCTCAATTGATCATTTGGTCCATCAAACCTCATCTTAGAAAATACTTGTTGGCCTGAAGCCTGATGTCCCAAGGCACAATGATATAAATCCTCCAATATAATCATTTTTGGATCAATAGTTGATGTCCCAAGACACAGAAATTTCCTTCCTACTAATATCTTTGCCCAACAACCTCAAGTACTATAACAAGACTCAGTCATCAACTAATGGTCTCAATGCCATCAATTAATGGCCCATCAAAATATCTGTGGATTTCTATAGTGATCACCCCCAATATATCTGATGGTCAACACCATCACAAAATCAACCTAAACTATGGGGGACTCCACCCACAAAAAGTGGTCAACACCACATCAATATAAGCCATATCTATGTTCACACAACTCTAATGGTATATTGGAAAAACATTGTGAGGGGTAATCAATAAAAAAGTACAAAAGACACATCATCTGGTACCTCATGGCCCTATGACCATGTCACTAATCTCGATGGTCAACACCACCTCAAGTCGTACTAGACTTTCCCTCATCCTTACGACCTCATTGCCTCAATCTAGTTTCCATGTTGTAAACGTGGTGATCATCATCACCCAAAATATCTCATGCCTCACCCATCTTGACTAATCACATCACCTTATTCCAGGTGATCAACATCACCTTAATCCTCGGGACAAGCCTGACACATTCCCATGTAACCAAGAAATTGGATAAAACAATTTGATTTAGTTAACTCAAAATAACCTAGCCAGTCTAATCTGACCAAGTGGTTTTAATACCTTAACCCATCATCACATGTATAAATAGGACAAGGCATGCCCATCAACATCCCACAAGTTTAATTTATTAATTTAAATGAAATGAATTAATTTACTAGGATCTTACATGGTCATCCCAAATGGAGCATATAGAGTACAGTAGTCATTAACCAACTTTGGTTGACCCTAAACCAGTCACCCAAGAAGAACAATGATAGGGCTTGAAGGGCATTTAGGATCTCTATGAGCTGACAACTAGTGTCAGACATTAAAATAAAGCAGTTGAGAACAACTTATCCCATAAAAAAAGGCAAAAAAATAAATGAAAATCAAACTGAACAATAAAATAAGAACTCATAGAGGAAATAAATACTCCAACTTGTACCTCCATTTGACCTCATGGGTCACCACCAGACATAGAACCAATCTCAGTTTGAGAGCAATCCATAATTGGAAGAACCTAAAAATTAAAAGATATAGTAGGTTTGAGCATCAAAATGATCATTCAGAATGCCAAAGATAAACAACGCCCTATGTCCAACCTCTAAAGTGAAATCCATTATTGATTGTTTGAAAATAAGACATATAAAGATAAGGTTTTCCACTTTTTAGTCAAAATAAATAACAACAATCTATTTTTAATAAAAATGGTTTTCATTTCACATCTTAAGAACAAATTTACAAGCATATAATTCATTTCAATAAATTTGATTTAAAAGACAAATAATGAAAGAACATGCATTTTAAATATGAAAATAAAGGTAAAGGTTCCAAAAAATCAAGTAACCGAAATTTTTTCCAGAAGAAATAAGAACATAGTAGTATGTAATCGTGAGAGTTTCCTAGAAATTTCTTGAAGTGATCCATAGACGTACTCAGTTCGGAACTACCTACCGTCGTATGGTGAAACTCCATAGTGAATAAACAATTGGCTACCCTAAACAGACTAATCTAGTGAATCATCCTACCAAGCCTCTCAACTAATCAAGGGGGTACCAAACCGTAATATTGGGTTTGATAAGAAAATATCACTTGACCCTCTAGATGACGCCCAAGAAACCCATGGTAATAATATATTGTGTAAGTAGGACGCCCTCGCACGCGTGACCCACCTTACCTATCGTCGTCACACATTCTTACCTTAAACACTGACACCACCTATATGATAACCCACAAGGGGAAATCCCCAATAGGAATTATCATTATATAAAAAACCAATCATAAGTACCAACCAGTTCATCACATCACATATGCTTTTGAACCATTTCAAAACAATATTATCTCTACCAAAATGACATAAGTTTCCAACTGGGCATTTAATACCATCAATCCAATATATCATAAAAATATTCCAAACCAGTTCTAATTCTAGGTTAAAATACACAATGCACTTAAAAGGTTCAAAACGGGCCTTCATGTCGAGTAATTGTCAAACTAAATTTTGAGGTGCCAAACAAGACAAGTTTTAAATAACACATTTAACCAAATCCTTTATGTTCCACAAAACCCACTTCATGAGATAAGAAAATTTTAAAAAACTATTCTAAATCATCAAGGATACTTTACATTTAAAACCAACTTGTAAACAAGATTATTCAAGTTATGTATATAAATGAGAAATAAATTCCAAGAGGTGTAATCAATTTTACCAAACCCATGGATATATGTATATATATATACCACATAAATATAAAAACACACTTTTAAAATAATAAGCAGTCATGAAATTCAAATTAAAGGCGTGATCATAGGGAACCTACCTCAAAAAGGAAGTGGACCAACTTGAAACACTTCAGCTCTTGAAGCTTTTGATGAATATCTCCCCACTCTTACACACACATACATTTATATATATATACACTTTATACCCATGTACACATTCTCCTCTCTATAAGGGAACATGTACAATAGGGGTATATATATATATGTGTACTGATGTGGGAGGGAGAAACTTTCCCAAAGCCACAAATGCTCTAAATAATTAACCTAGAGGGACCAATAATCATTAAAGACCCAAAAATAAAGTGGATAAAAAATCAACAGAAGAAACCCTTACCCTGAGTAGAATCAGCAAGGTGAGACAAACCAATCTATTACGCCTTCGGTGATTGATGTCATAACACACCCAAAGTTGATTCGAGGATCACATTGCATGCCCTAGAATCAAGAGGAGTGTCGAAAATTGCATCACCTGTAACTCTAGGGTTCGACCGAAACAAATGGGGAGACACAGAGGAGGGAAATTGGCCAGCGAAGGATGGATATGGGAGGATAAATGCTTACCATGATGAGCTTAGCTGGTATTGTGAATAAAAATGGTGGAAAACATTAATAGGAGAGAAATATGAAGGGGGTGTAGCACACGCAAGCAGGGATCATAGTGGAGGCATCACGTGAGGGAGAAAGGATAATAAGAGACAAAGATAAGAGGATAAAAAAAAGAAAGAAAATAGTGAAAAATAAAAAAAGGAGAAAAAATCCAAAATAATTAATATTAAAGATAACAATAATTATAATGACCCTAATAATAATAATAATAATAATAATAATCCCAATAATAATATTATCATCATTATTATTATTAAAAAAAAATCTTTTCATTTCATTTCATTTTATTTTATTCAATTTTAATTTTATTTTATTTTATTATTGAACCCAGACATCCCACATGGTTTGGTCCCATGGTCTACCAGACGGTGCACTAACCATGTACACTCTAACAGAGAGAAGAGGCACATGTATGGTTTGGACACATGGTTTCCAAATTGTGCATTGATCAGGTTGCATTCCTTTTTCTGGTTACAAAACTGAACCTCACTATTTCCCAATGGTTTCTCAAAACATGTGCAACCCGTGTACATCACTACTGGTCACCCAACACAGGTTGCATGATTACCTATGTAGGACTTCAAGGTTTACCCTAACCATTATCAAATCATGCATATTCCAAAAACTAACCCAACACTTCTAAATTTCAAAAATTTAAACCACAGATCAACCTGAACCTCATCTAAAAGATCCAATGACAATAAAAGAATAAAATAAAATAATTTTGAAGGTCAGAGTGTGATATTTATCCCCACAAAAAACACATTTTCCCCTAGAAGGTCACCCAGGAAAACGAGGAATCAAAATCAAGCTCAAAAATTAAACAAGGCTAGTGAAACCACAAAATCGATGTGTCCTTTCATTCACCCAGTCACACCCAACTAGCTCTAAGGGAAACCAAAATAAGAAGAACCATGAGGGAAATAATCGGGTTCTCCCCACTATAAGAAATTAAATAGTACCAACCAATTCAAAAAAGAAACCACAATGAGATTCATGGTGGTTCTCCCCACCATTTAAAGACCAATCAGCTTATAAAAACCTTGTATCTTGCATAACTGGACAACTCTAGCACTACCAATTCGAACCAATGTGAAAACCGCAACATGAACCAACACCAAAACTCCCGCACAGACTATAATACACCACATGGAAGCCCCAAAGAAATACCTGAAAGAGGGAATCGATCCAAACCATGACTTATCACCTATATAGGATGAAAGTGTTTCAAAACCCTCACAAACTTTAACTAAAACCAATCCATAAAGATACCACTCTTCAATGGTTCTCATCCATAAGTCAAGACTACATCTATGATGTTTTGGAAAGACAAAAGACCAGCAAACATTTCACAACAAAAAGGAACATTAAAAAAAATACCAAAATTAGGAAATGAGGCCTCTAAGACTTTTACAAAAGACAAAGAAGTTACAATATAGAAACTTAAATTCGCCCATTATAACATTGGAGACAAAAGATAGACCAAGGTTCTCCACACCCCTGCGATTCTTGAAAATGTGAAGAGATTCAATCATGGACTTATAGATGGAGCCCTGGTGTCCTAAGGCATATACTACCCCATAGTTAGGCACTGACATCCTTCATCTAAGACTTTATCCTTTATATAAATCCACTTTTAGAACTTCCCCATGTAACCCAAATGACCACATAATTGGTAAGCACCTGAAGGATTTTCAAAAAACAGTATTTGAATGACCAAACTAACCATACTGAAAGCACTCAAACATTCAAATCGATGAATCAAAATTTGAGACAAATAAAAGAGACGTATCAAGGACAGGTTCCTCTTCTATATACCCTACACTAGATGGGGAACCATCACGGGCACCAAGAAAAAAATTAATCTTTCAAACACCTACATTTTGGGAACTAACTCTGCTAAAAATGCCTCATCCACCAACTCCCCAAACTGATCTTCTAATGCTACCTTCGAAGAGAAGGAAACCAGCTCTTTAATCTGGTCAACATAAGCCTTTATCATCCACTGACCTTTCGGAATGCTCATGAGCCCCTCAACATTCATCGCCTTTAACTCCTCAGGCACAAATAACTGTATGAAAGTTGTATTAAACATTCCCCATGACCCCCCAAATTTCAACGATACTAGGATGACCACCATCCACTAATCCAAATTCAGACCTCGATACAAACACAAAACAGCTTGAACCCTCACCACTTCAGAAGTTCCTGAAAATTATTTTGAATTCCTCAATCCACTCCATTTTTTATAACAAACCTCAATCACCATAGAAAATAGGCAACAACCAAAATTAATTATATCCCACCACTCCACTAATAGTATGTGCAAGGACAAAGATCAAAATACATACGAAACATCTTAGACCTTTCTAGGAAGCATAATCTGAATAACAAAAGAATAAAAAACATAATCAATACCCAACCAAATATCAACCAAAAAGTGCATCTCTATCTTAACACCATGATCCTAGACCAACGCATCACAAACCAAATTGAAGACCATTCAAATATCAAACATAATCAATCCACACTAACATCACAAGACAGTCCAAGAAACCTCTTTAGAAAATCAAAATTTTCCAAATTCACCCACATTCAAATTTAATCCACTTTTAAAATAAAATGTAATTTTCCATTTCAAAAATCATTATAGTGCATCCGTTTAAAAACACCAAACACCATCACATTTTTTCCATTAAAAACACTAATATTTTTTGGAAGGAATCCCACTTTCTTAGATAAATCTATTATTTTAAATATTCACCTGTGATATCCTATAAACTATCACATAATTGTTCATCCCACTTCCTCTTATATCGTCCACACATACATAGAAACATGAACATTTCAAACACACATTCACATATGTGAATATCCATAAGGAATACCACGGGTCAAACATACCCTTTCACTGTCAAAACCAAGCATTTACAACTTAATTCTCATTTCACATTTTATAAAACATTTCCAATTTGATAATAGTTTCTCTTCTATTATCAAAATAACCCAAGGTATTTTATTTTTGATATACAACCTTTTCAAATAAATCCTCATTTCATAACTCAATAAAGCACTCCAAAACCAATTTAAATTCACAGTATCCAAAACCAAAAAAAACACACACACCGAAGCACCTAGATGAGGAAATAGTGGTCATGCCTAAACGTACTACATGGTTTATCAAAGCATGCTCCAAGGAAGCACCAACCACTAAGAGTGTCTCAAACTATAAACTCAGGCTCTACATGGGTTGATACTCCATGTAATCCCATCATGAAACTCCATCTCGCTCCCTTGGTCATCCCCCATCAACACAAACCAAAACCAAAGAATCAAATCCTAGAATTCCACTACAAACTGAAGGATAAGAACAAAAAAGAGTTCACAAAACACTTCCCATACCAACCTCCTAAGTCTTGACAATCTTTGTCTCCAAATACATAACACCTCAAATAACAAGGTCCTCATTTGATACCATTTTGTCATGAACCTACCCGATTCAACCCCAAACTTGTCCCCCAAGCCAATTTGTGACAAGGCTTGAAGGGCATTCCCAATCCCCATGGGCTTAAATATAGTGATGAGCATCAAAATAAACTATATGGGAATGGTTTGGCCCATAAATTTTAGGAAAAAAATTAATGAAAATCAAACAGAAAAAAATAATCATTCACAGAGGAGATAAATAAATTCCTATACATACCTCCTAATGACATCTTGGGTCACCACCAAACATAGAACCATGATCACTTCAAGAAAAATTCAGAACTGGAAGAACCAGAAACTAAAAAGATATAGTAGGCATGAGCACTGAAATGCTTAGTAGAAATGACAAAGATAAACAATGACCTATACCCCACCTCTAAAGTGGAATACATTCTTTCTAGTTTGAAAATATGACATATAAAGATAATGTTTTCCACTCATTTATCCAAATAAGTAACAAGATGCTATTTTTTTTAAAAAAAACTTTTCATTTCACTTTTTAAGAATAATTTCCAAGAATATAATTCATTTCAATAAATTAATTTTAAAATAAAACTATTTCTAGAACATGCATTATAAATATGAAAAGAAAAAATAATGGTTCTATAAGATCAAGTAACCAAAAGTCCTATGAAAATAAATAAAAACATACAAGTATGTAATCATGGGAATTTCATAAAAATATCAAGAAGAAATATGTAGATATACTCAGTTTGGAACCACCGATCAGAGTATGGTGAAACTCTATAGTAAATAACCAACTGGACACCCTAAACATACCAATATATTTGCTCATCTCACCTGGCCTCTCGACTAATCCAAGGGGTACCAACCCATCTAATCGGGGTTGATAAGCAACTGTCACTCGACCCTCTGTCTGATACCTAGGAAACCCATGGTAATAATATAATATGTAAGTAGGAGGCCCTCACACGTGTGACCCACCTAACCTTCCATCACCACACTTGCCTACCCCAAATACTTACACCACCTATACAATAACCTACAATGGGAAATCCCCGATATGCATGTCTGTCACATAACAAACCAATCATAACTGCCATCGGGCCATCACATCACATATGCTTTTGAACCATTTGAAAACAAAATTTTCACTTCCAAAATGACATAAGGTGCTAATCGGGCCTTTAATACTATCACTGCAATATATATTAATAATATTTCAAACAATTTCTAATCCCATGTTAAAAACACAGAACACACATAAAAAGTACCAAACATGCATTCATGTTGAGTAGTTTTCAAACTACACATCCAGGTTCCAAACACGCCATGTTTTAAATAACACATTTTATCAAAGACATTAACTTCCAGAAAACACACTTCACAGTCTAGTAATATTTTAGAAAAGTATTCTAAAACATTAAAAATGCTTTATATATAAAAAGAAACTTCTAAATAGGCTTAGAAAAGATATTTAAATAGATGAAAAATCAATTCCAAGTGGTGAAATAAAATTTACCAAAACCATGGATATGTATATATATATATATACCACATAAATATAAAAACACACCTCCAAAATGCTAAAAAATTAGTAAATTCAAATTAAAGACATGAGCATGGGGAACCTGCCTCCAAAAGGAAGAATTCCAAGCTGAAACACTTCAACTCTTGAATCTTTTGATGAAGAACATCCCAAACATGCACACATATAAAATTATATATATATATATATATATATATTTATACCATTTATACCAATGTGCACATTCCTCTCTCCATGAGGGAACATGTACAAGGGGGTATATATATACTTGTACCTATGTGGGTGTGCACAAGCCTTCTTAGAGCCACCAATGCCTCAATTAATTTACATAGAGGGAACCATAAAAACTAAAGACCGTAAAATAAAAGTGACAAACAAATCAATGGAAGAAAACTTTACCCTGATTGGCCTCGACAAACCAAGATGAGAGAATCTACTATGCCTTCAGCATCGAATGTCAGAACTCACCCAAAGTCCTCCCGAGGATCCCATTTCACACCCTAGAATCATATGAATCATAAAAAATTACCTCACTCATAGCCCTAGGGTTCGACCGAAACAAATGGAGTGATGTAGAGGTGGGAAACTGACCAATGAAGGATGGAGAATGCAGGATAAATACTTACCACGATGAGCTAAGCTATAATTGTGAATAAAAACGGTAGAAAATGGTAAGAGGAGAGGGAGATATTGGGGGCGTAACGTGCACGAGTAGGGATCAAATGGGAGGAGTCATCGGAGGGATAGGGTATAAGAAGAGATAAATAGGAGAGAAGAAAATAGAAATAGAAAGGAAATAGCGAAAAAAGGAAAAAAATTAAAAATATTACCGAAATAATTAATATTAATCCTATAAATAATTATAAGGAACTTAATAATAAAAAAATTATTCATAATAATAATATTATGATTATTTTTATTTAAACGATTTATTTTTATTTAATTTTACATTACTTAATTTTATTTTCATTTAATTTTATTTTATTTTTTATCATAGGCAGCCCTAACGGTTTGGCCACATGGCATTCTAGACCGTGCACCAACTGTGCGCACTCTACTGGAGAGAAGGTGAACATGAATAAACAGACCACATAGTATCAAAACCATGGACTGACCGTATTGCATGCCTCTATTGAGTTATAGAACCAAACCGCACGATTTCTTAAACTGTGTGCAACCCATGTGCCTCACTACCAGATAGCAAATATAGGTCACACAGTTACCTCGACGGGGCTTCATAGTTTACCCAAACCATTCTCAAACCATGAACATGCAAAAAAATTACCTGCATCTTCTATTATTCAAAATTGTAAACCGATAATCAACCTGAACCTCATCCATAAGATCCAAAGGCAAGAAAAGATTAAAATAAAAGAATTTCAAAGGCCAAGGTGTGACAAAAACCCCAAAACACTCCCAAAAATATTGAGAAATCTAGGAATCATGTACCTTATACTCATAGGCCTATGATTATCCAATATCAACCTCTAAATTGAGCCTAAATGAGAGAAATCACCATTTTAGACAAATACCCTAAAAATAGGGTAAAAGAGCTCACAAATATTTAGCATTCTTTATGGAGAGATAAATGAATAAATGAATCTAGTGGATCAAAGGCCTTACTTGGATGAATCCTTAACCACTGACAGATTAAATACTAGAGTGTAAATGAAGGGATTTATAAATATACAGGGCAGAATGAAAATGGGAGGAGAACCCCCTATGAATGTGGATGAAGAGGAGGAAAAAATGGGAAAAGAAGATAATGGAGGCATGGGTATTTTGGAAATTTCACCCAGATAAATGAGACACATATTTTGGCCACACATTTCATCTAACCGTGCACCAATCGTGTGCTTCCCACTGGAAGAACACCACACACACATGGGTTAGGGGCATGATTTTCTTAAATTTGTGAAAACCATATAAAAGATCTCTGTTAAAAAAAATATAGGCTTCTCATGGTTTTGGTACCTCACCTATGTATATTATCAAACTATGTTTAGTTATACTATAATTCCACAAATTTACTCCCAAGAGGCCGCATGATTTGTCTAAAACCATGTGCCTCTATCTATGCTTCCCAACAAAGAGTTTCCTAGCCTCGCTACAACTCAAACTCACGCAAAACCTTGATGCACTTTTCTAGCCTTACAAACCATATAAAAAAGGCATTTGATCAATAAAAATATGGGAATTAAGTTCTGAATATAAAAAAATAATTTGGTCTGACTAACAAGCACACAAAGTTCAAACAGATTGGGGAAAATTCGAGCCGCACAAAAAAAATGAGATGTTGCAGTCTCCCCACCTTAACATAGCTCATCCTCAAGATATCAATAATTACACAAAGATGGTTCCAAATATGCCCATATCATTTAAATCTACCTGATCTATCTTTGTTATCTTGTTATAGAACAACTTCCCTTAAGGATCTCTCCACCTTAGGAGTTACCTACCAGGCCGTATCCTAACCAATAAAAAAATTATAATGGTACACTAACCATCAATTTACTTAAAAATCCTTCAATGGTTCATCATCATTAATGCACCTCATCAAGAACTCAATTCTAGCCCATGTCTCCTTTGAGACCCATCATGACCCACATCTCATCAGAATCCCACCTCAGGCTCGTGTCCCACACAACACCTATGAGGTCCTGCATCTCATCAGATTCCAATAGATCCTTCACCTCAACAGATTCTAAAGTAAACCAACATCATATATATATATATGCTTGCTCATCAAAATCGTGATGCCTAAAAACATCATAGATAACCTGCATTACATTGATGCCTAAATTCCTACATACCTCATATAAAAACCACATAGCATTGATTCCCTTAATAATTTATGGTGCCAACATACCTCATATATATATCCCACATCATATATGATTCCAACCTATTAAAAAACACTTGGTTATTCCAAAAACAAAAAACGTGCACCTCGTACACCAAAATCGACCAAATCTAAAATCTAAAGAAAACTTGGTCATTCTCTTCATCACAATATACCTCTAACTATAGTAATCTCTTCAACTTACTCTGACCCTAGAGGTTTAATAGCATGAACCTAACCTGATGCCCGACTACCTAAGATCTGGCCTCCATGTAAAGCTACACTAACTACAAGCCACTGAACCAACTTATGTGCCCTACTATCATTGCCATGACCTTTTCATGAAGTTTAATCCAGGTAACAACTCTTGTAACCACTCTCAGTCATACCTTATATGCTTGAGGACCCAATCCCTAACTCATAACAATTTGAGAAAAATTACTACAGAACCTCTCTAGATGACCCATCTGACCACATGCCTGTCACTCCTTTAGAGGCCACTCACACCGAGTCCAGACTTACCCCAACTATTTGTAATAGAAGTACACTACATAAGACCTGCTCCTCAAGGGTAAGCCTAAATATTTGTCCTTACTGTCATATTGAGACTCCTCACATCCCCGATTCCTACTACTATAGGGATCGTCTCTTAGCTAACCTAACACTATCTCCTTACATGAATGTGATAGGTCCGTCAACTTTCCCTCAACTACCAGATCCTGGTTCACCACTTCTGATAATGAGGATAACCTAAATATTGTTATTTTCATTCTAATGGTGTGTTTTAAATCATCCTTGAAACACCTCACCCACGTGATTTCATCACCTACCGTACCAGGTGCCAAACAGGATAAGTTCGTGAACTTGGCCACATAGTCCATGAAAGACGTGTCTCCTCACTGGAGGTTCAACAACATGTGGGATATCTCTACCCTCAACATCTCTGAAAAGAAGTGCTTTATAAATTAACTTTGAAATCCTTCTATGACATTCCTTCATGTATTCCTTCCTATACTTGTATGTCCCACTAGTATTTTTCTTGTCCCCTGATCATGTACGTAGATAGATTCACCCTCTATACTGGGTGTGTCTGAATCTAATTAAAGATTGTTTGGACTGACTTGATCTAGTTATCTACCACCTATGATCAACCCTTAGTTTGAAATAGTGGAGGGTGTTTTGACTGTAACTCTTGTGTCAGATATTCCATAAATGGCTCAGCTCCCTAATCTCCTCAATTAATACAATGAATAACCTAAACCGATATTTACTTGATCTTATCATCATGCCATGTTTCAATGTATTCCACCTTATGAAACTACCTCACCTATATTTGAGCCTATACATGTTCCCACACCTACGAATCATAATCATCTTGACCCTTTAAGGCCTCATCGTCACCCTTATAGGACTCATCATGTGCATGCTCACGCATCACCAAATCATCACCCTCGTAATGCTCTACTAGATATTTTCTAAGTGGAATCCCATTGAAAACCAATATGATGGTCAAACATCTATAACAATATATATAAATATCATCGATAAAAAAAATCTATAATAGGCATCGTATCTCACCAACCTTACACTCCCTACTACACCCTATCTTAAGACATCCATATTCATAGCCCCTTACCGACCCATATTAGGGTTAGGTATCAAGTATCACATGGACACATAGCCCCCGAGCTACCCATATCAAAGTGAGGCATCACATGTAACCCTACCTCCTAGCCCCCTTTATACCCACATAAGAGTGGGGCATCACATATCATAGATATCAACCTAGGGTAGTTGAAAAGAATTTTTCCTAATATTCTATATAGGAAAAAAAATGTTTATTTTCTTTGTTGAAACTTTAAACAACTCACTCCCTATCATCATCCATGCCTAATCATAATAGAGTCCGGTCTATATATCACATGTATATATAATCACATAATGATTTCATTGGAACCACATTCCTGGGCTTGATGTGTAGAATGCGACCAAAAAGGTTATAAAGGTAAAAACTGTTTAGATTCTTTGTCGAAACATCAAATTAACCAACCCCTATATAATTATTCCATATTCCCAATGATAATATCAATAAAAACACATCATATGAGCCTAAGATCCCATCAAAATGTGTAGCAAAACAACTGTTTCCATACCTAGACATGGGTCAAAATCCACATAATAAATAATCATCACACCCAAGTGTAACACTCTAGGTGGAAATCAAAACAAATATAAAAGAGTGAAGAAAAACATCAATTTCTCACCCCAAGAAACTTTGTATATCCCTTATGCATTGGACTCCAAGCACCCAAACATGATCTCTATACCCAGATCTAACTACATCCTAGTCTTCGGTATCCCATCACCAAAATAGTATGAAAAAATAAAGAAAATAAAACCACTCTGATACCATTTGTAGCACCCGAACCAATTTTCCACCTGAGTAATGCTTTGGTCTGGTTGACGCATGGCCTTAGGTGCACCTCCATATATACCAAAGGCTACCTACTAGTAGTGAGGGTCTGAGAGGTGATAGTGGAGAGATTATACCCTCTGGTGGTGATACTAATAATGGTATATAAAATATAACATCGAAAAAATACCATATATCAGTGAAAACCACAAACACTACTCAACAAAAACATAAACAAAAAATAGAAATAATAATACCAAAACATACCATTTTTAAAAAACATGCCATAATTGGTCAAACATAAAAATCAACAAATAATGCCACTCCTGGCTGACCATCAGTACATTTAATTACGATACATGCTAAAAAAATTAAAATTCAGATGATGTAAGAACATACAAGGTCTCATTTCATCTATCCCGTGCCAAAGGTCTATCTATCTAGCATGAATCATTACTTGATCAAAAAGTCAAGAAGTCTACATGCATCCCAAGGGGTCTGTGTAGGGTGTGAGAATAAATCTCATAATGCCACCCCCAATGAGTTCTTGTATTACATCCATGGTAAATGTAGGTGTACTAAAATAAAGTAAAAGACATTACACACCTATTCAATAAAATACCCACTTCCCTTGTGCTCAACAGTCATAAGGAAGCCTTCTAACTACTTTCTCCATCACCAGTACCTCTGAATATGTACCCTTAGTTATATATATAGAAAATATAACTTGTCTATATATATAACTACAATGGTTACGATCCTTATCTTTGCACCAAAGGAATCCCCTGATGAGTATCAGATCTGGTGAATCCTCAGGTTCCACCCATAATCATCACACTGGAACCTCATGCCAACTGACACCTCATGTGTTATCAAACATGTAATCCTGGAATCCAAACAGCATGCATAATCAAATACATGGTTCGTTGGATCCCATTTCAAAAAACCACATTGTCTTCAAACACAATTCCCTCAGGCACAACATTATATGTCCTTTTATATAGTCATCATTGGATCAACAGTTTATGTCCTAAGGTATAATTATATTCATCCTCCCAATATCCTGGACCAATGAACTCAAGTATCATGGTGAACCTTGTCCCACAATTTACGGTATCAACACCATGAACTGATGGTCCATCACCATCCAAGATGTTTTCTACGGTTAGCACACCCAAAATATTTGATGGTCAACACCATAACATAAGATACCTAAACTACATGGGCCTCCACCCATAATGAGTGGTAAACACAACCTCAATCTAAGTTCTATTTTTGAGAACAAGACTATAACAGTGCATCAGCCAATGAACAATGGCTGAAAATCACCAAAATAGTACCTATTCCACATCATCTGACATCTCATAGCCCTACGACTATGTAACTAATATTGATGTCCAACATCACCTCAAGTAATATGGGCATTTACATCATCATGAAAACCTTATCACCTCAATTCAACAACTATGTTTCCAACTTGGTGATCATCATCGCCCCAAATATCCTGGGCCTCACCCAACCAAATGAATCACATTGCCTCAATCTAGGTGATCAACATCATCTCAATCATCAGGACAATCCTGACATGCTCCCACTGAACCATGCAATTAAATACAATAATTTAATTTAATTAATTCAAAATAATCCACACGGCCTGATAATACCAAGTGGTATGAATCCCCTGTCCCATATTCGCACATATAAAATAGCTAGGTCATGATCAAAGACATCCCACAAGGTCAAATTATTAATTTAAAATCAAGGAATTAATTTATTATGTTCTTGCTTGGTCAACCCACACAGAACATATAATGTGTAACACCAAAACACAAGCAAAAATATGGAGAATTATAGGCACCACCTACTTTGTAATCATATTCGTATGATCATCTGATGTTTTCCTCTAACTCAAGTCAAAATGAGATAAATTGATATTTTAGATAAACACTCTAAAAATAGGGTAAACAGATTTAGAGTTCTATGTGGTGAGATAAACGATGAGAAGAAGCTAGATAATTAAAGGCCTTACTGAGATGAATATGTTTCCACCAAGTGGTTAAAGATTAGAGTCCAAATAGAAGGATTAGTTCATATAGTAGGGCGAAGGAAAATGGGTGGAGAACCCCCTGTGTGTGTAGCTGAAGACAAGGAGAAAAGAGGGGAAAAGAAGATAAAGTAGGTAGGGGTATTTTGGGAATTTCTCCCTAATAATCGAGCCACACGGTTTGGATAACTATGTGTCAATCATGTAGTTCCCATTTCCTAAACACCATACATGCATGGGTTAGGCTCATGGTTTTCTAAACCTTGCTAACACCATGTGAAAGCCCTCTGTTAAAAACTGCATAATTTTTAAACGATTGTGTGCCCCTACCTTCATGGGTTTTTAAACTGTTTCTAGTGAAACAGGAGGTTCGTGCAGTTAATATTAGTAGTCTTCATGTTTATTTTACAAATTTTGTGCCTTTGTCTGCACTTCTCGAAATAGAATTTCTGATCCTCGTCACACCGGAAACTCACCCAAAACCCTGAGGAATTTAAAAGGATTCAAACTCATCCAAAAACAAGGACTTGGGTCAATAAAACTCCCCTAATTAAGTTACTAAAATCAATAAAGATGTTATTCTGACCAACACATGCAAAAAAAATAAACAGGCTAGGGAAAATCTAACCCGCTCAAAAACTAAAGTTGTTACACAATCTATTCTAGAATTTTACGTATACCAATCATAAATATATTGAAAAAATCTAAAATTTCATAAACCCTAGAGACATTGGTTTCAAAAATCATCATGTGGGCACTCGATTATCATTTTTTTCTTAATTTCTTCCACTTCAGTATCACAAATCATTTGTTCAATTTGATTAGGATTATCATCTTGGAAATCATTATCACCATTGTATCTTAAATTCTACCTAATTCCACTCAACTAGATCCAATTATTATAACTTAGGTTTAAACAATTTCACTTTAAATGAACTATTATTTCTCTTCTTTATAACTTTCTCATATTTAAACACTTCACGAATGGAAAGAAAAACACGTCAAAAATTTTATTTGGAAAATTACAAGAATGTTGCAACACCTTCCACATATTCATTACTTTTTCATCATAGAGTAATCCAAGTTTAATATATTATCACCTATAAAAGCATCTAAATATTCAATATCTGTTAATTTATTTATAAATAATAAATTAAAATTCACATTTATAAAATTTAATACAAAATTAAAATTCATTAAAAAAGGAATAACAATAATGATAAAAAAATACAAAAAATGTGAATAATAAATATATTATATTTTAAAAAATAACAACATTTGTATGTTATTTTTCTTAATTCTTTATCTATAACATATTTTATGCATACATAAATGTATATTGAATGAAATATTGGTTCTATTTAGATCCCTAGAAAATATTCTACCGATAAATATTCTTTCTAATAATATCTTGCATATATTATCTAATATGAATGTTTCATAATATGATTGGTGATTAATTTTGAAAATATAAAAACTTGTTCAAATTATAAAATAGTTTTGGTCAATTTTTTATAAAATTTATTAAAAAAGTTATCAATATATTAAAAAAAGTAAAAAATGGTTTCTAAAATGAAAAAAAAAGTTTAATGAAAATTATAATATTTTATATAACCAAGCATAAAAATATAAACTCATAGAATATTAGAGAACATTCTCTCTGTGTTTTAAAAATAATAACATTTATTTGTAATAAAAAAACTTGTTAAATATAATTTATTATTATTTAATGAAACTATAAGCATAAAAAAATTTAACACTTATTAATAAAATTTTATAACTTCTTATCTATAGAAAAGATATCTTGTGTATAAAACAGTATACATTTCAAAAAATAGAAAACATTTAAAATTAAATTTTTTTATTCTTAATAAAAGAACATTATGTAGTACAACAAAAAAATATAAATTATTTTATATATAATTTCTATATTAATTATATATTAATTTTTCAAAATAATATATATATCTTCTAAAACAGTAGTAATAAAATTATCTCCCATAATAATCCTATAACATTAAATGTTATTATTAAAGTAAAAAAAATATTTTTAATAAAATTACCTTGAATAAATATTTTCTAATAATAAATATATAAATATATAAATAAAAAATAGGAAAATATAATGAAACCTATAGTGATGGTTTAAAATAACGTTTTTGAAAAATAAATTACTTTTTATTTGTTAAACAACCCATATGATCAAAATTTATACCTTAATTAACTAAAGCGTCCAAGTTAAATTAAAACAAAATGATAACATAAAATAATTAAGCCTCTAAAACTTTTGAATAAATAAATCTAATAAATAATTATTAAATAATGAACAAATTTATATGTTCCTTTCATGCATACCTTACGATTCAAAAGTAGATGAAAAATCGGTGAACTTTTTCATGGGGGAGTAGATTGAGTGCAGAGGACAATATAAGAGAGTGGAATAGGATGGAAAAAGTGGAAAATAATGGCTAAGGGTTGTGAAAAATAGAAGATGAAGGAGACTGGTGGTAAAGAAAATCAATGATTGGGAGGTTAAGGGTTTTGGTTCATTGAAAAGGGAGTGAGTATTGGTAGGAGTGGAGCGTCTAAAAAGAATTATAATTTGGCCATGAAATTTATTTATTTTTAAATGTTTTCAATATATATTATTCAATAACCAGTGTTGAGAACTTGTTTATTATACTGATTATTGAATAACCAATGTAAAAAAACATAGGTAGATGGTTTTTTAGGTTGGATATTGAATAACCAATGCACACACCCATCTAAAATGTCAATTATAAATAAATAATGTTATACAGTGAAGCACCCAAATGATTTTGATTGTATTTATTATCAATGATCACATAAATTATATGAATTCAAGTGAATATGAGGACTTGGTTGAAGAAGTGAGTATCCCACCATGTAATAGAATTTGTTTCCATGAGGAATAAATTGAAAAGAAGAAGATCATGCATCCTTGGATTAACTAACTAGATAGATTTCTTGGTACCTAAAGGATAAATCATATAAGGAGTAAAAATCAAGTTTATTGTTCAATATATATTTTGTTTACCCTTCTAAATGAAGGTCAATTTCAATAGAGATAGTTGGTAATGATTTATAAGGATTCAACATGATCTGACATATATATTCCAGGAAATACTACTGTATGAGTATTTTACTTGATAAAACACGTCAAAAATGAATTTTAAAGAGTTTGGAATTATTTTATTAATTCCAAATATCATTAGGATATGTTCAAATATGATTTGAATTATTTTTTGGGAATCCCTAGGGGAAGAGGAAATTCATTCTGAGCTACCCAAAGAAATACAGATTTTTGAGTTCATGAGAAAATGGATAAGTCTTGAACATAAGATATTTTCTACAAAATATAAGTCTTATATTCTGAATATAATAATTTGGTTACTGAACAAATGTATTTTCTGATCATAAGTATTTATCATAATAATTTTTGGTTTTCTAGAAATCTAACAAAGGCATTGATCTTAAGACTTAAGCTGTGGAGCATAAGTCTTTGAAGTCACTAGTGCAAAGATTTAACTGAACATAAAGTTCAACACTTTAAATATTCAACAAGATACAAGATAAAAATTAAGTACCTATAATATTTTTGTAATACATCATTTAAAGGATTTTATAATGTAATTCTTTGAAGTTCCAAACATAAATATTCAGCACATAAGAAAATTTGGATGTTTTTCTAGATGAAAAATAAAGTTTCCTAATTTTGAATCTGAATAAGAAATTATTTTAGATGATGAAATATTTGTTCCATAATGTTATAAAAATCACAAAAAAATAATTTGTGTGTGATCTAAGAATGATAATAAAGATAATTTGAGAATCCTATATGGAAAGCGAATACCAAAGAAAGAAGAAAATAAGAGTTTCTATGATTTTTTAATTATAAGGAAATATAACTATAAATATGCCTATGTTGTGATTCTAAGTTTTCATCATCATTAATATTATTAAATCCATTATTAGTTGATTCATTCCTATCATGGGATCCAGAATGACAATTTTTATTTCCAAGTATTGTATAACTATTAATCTAGGTAGACTCCCAAAGAGGAGTGCACACAAAAAAGGTTCATCACTTTTAGTTGATTTTTGGAAAATATATGATTTTATTATTTTGGTTGTGAATTTGAGAAACTATAAATCATTTTAAAATATTTGGTTTTAAAACAATTTATAAAATATGGTGACTATAATGGGTTTGGATAAACCTAGTTTTATTCTATCTTCATTTCTAATTTTTATCAATTCTACTTCTACTAGCTGGTAAAAGAGAGATTCCTTTATTGATTTATCTCCACTGATGAAAATATGGTGATTGTAAGGGAATTAATAATCAAGTGTCAATAGATATACCCTCCTTCATGAGTTTGTGTGGTGTTTTAATGGGACCTTTTGATAAATTAAGGTAATTTAGAATTGAGAATTGTTATTCTCTAATTCACCAAAGTCCCCATTATAATTCCTCACATGTGCTGGCGATCACTAAATAATGACCACCCAACCCTAATTTGTTCTATAGTAAAAATAATTATTGGGTGGAGGGAGATATGGATCATTGACCAAGGTAGTTGAAATAAAAAAATTCAAACTCTAGCACAGATGCATTTGGAATTAAAAACGTAATTTACAATTGAAATCAGTTGGTGGAAGAAAGAGAAAAGGTTTTATTCCATTAAATAAAAAAACATAAAATTTGGTAAATCCTACCCTTTTCTCGATCAGTCATAGGAACTACCCCCTCCCCCCATGGATAGGAAATTCCAGTTGATTCGAGAGAGGGGAGACATCATAAAATGATGAAAAAAATGGAAAATAGGGAAATAAACCAACAGCAAGACATCGTCTAGAGATTCCCTTTACCATTGATCCCTTTTCAAAATTCCCATAACATGTATTTATAGGCTTAAATACACCACCCATGGAATTATAAATGCTCCATTAATGGGTTTTGGTTCATTATGGGGCTTCTTGTGCTATCAAAAGTGTCTTCCTTCTATATTCTCATCAAATTTTCTAAACATGATCCCATCAAACATTTTCACATCCTGTAACTGATTCATGATGTGTGATGTTTAGGTCCAAACATCTCATTGAATTTTAGTCTATCATGAATTTTAATGTTATGAATAGTATTCATGACATTTATGTTAATGGGTTGAACTTTTCACTGTATTTCTTCTCATATTGTAATCATTCAATATAATACTTCATGTTTCATGTCATGAATGATATTCGCAATAGGTATTGTTGACTTCCAATGTATTTTTTCCTATTTAATCTTGATTCTTCACTAAAAATTAATCATCTTATTCCTTCACCTTGATGTAACTTCAATCTACCTTAAAAAATCTAGTGTCATTCCACTCCGTAAAGTGGTGCAAAGCGAAATCTTCACAACCCACTATATTATTCCTTTTTTTATTTTTTATGAAACTAAATATTCATCCCCAAAACATAAAAATAATTAAATATTAGTATAAATAATTAATTAAAGTATAAAAAATGATTTTATATTAAAATATACATTAAAAATATGACTATGTCATTAGGTCTTATTATGAAAGATATTGAAGAAGAATCCACAACATTTATGAATTTATTAGGTTTTCAACAATAATGAAGATAAAGAACCATAAAATCTCAAACTAAAATTTATAGAAACCTATATCATGTTATTTTGAGGCTCTTTGAGTATTCAAGAGGAGTTGAGATGGATATATATGAACTTTCTACATACTAAGAGATCGAGAAGAAGTGTTAATTTTATACTCTTCGTATGGAATATTGAATAGGTTTCCTTTTTCACAATCATAATATTAAAATGAGCTTCACTACACTATAGAATTATTTTTTTATGATAATCACACAGTTAAAAGATTTAGAGTGTTTATTTTTTGGAATATTTTGAGAATAAGAGTACAATATTAGAGAATAATAAAAGAATATTTTATTTGGTTGTGCTTAAAAAGTGAGAATAATTTAATAAGTATATTCTTAGAATATACCTTGAGTTAAAAGATAAATTCAAAAAAAATCATAAGAACCTAAATCTATGTATTTGAATATAATTATTTTTATTGAGTGTTTGCTTTTATCAATATGTGTTCCAGTTATGGAACATTGAAAATGAAAGGATCAATTAATATAACCAAATGTGCCTGTTATTTTGAGGAGATAAATAAGATAATAAAATAAAATGTTACTTCCATTGGTGTAGTCATTGTAGTATCGAGATCTAAGAATTTGATAGAACTAAAGTTCTTGAAGAAGAAGGAGAAGAAAAGGTTTCTACAACATACAGTGAGGTAGAAGAATATTTTTCAATCTTGTGTAACCATTTGGGATATGAAGAATAAGAAATAATTTGATTATAGTTTCTAGAAAAGTATTTTGTGAATAACTTGAAACTATGATCATGTTTAAAGGCCATGTTGCATGATCTTATTTTGTAGAAATTATGGTAGTTAAAGTCACTATATGTGGAGGAAACTAATTATATTTTTGGGTGCACCAATGTCCCTGGATGGATTTTTATCTACTTCATAATGAGGATGATGAAGAGTAACTCAAGGGATTCAAGTATAAAAACCCTACAAAATCATAAAAAATCACCTGTAAAATATAGTGACCACACATTGATAATATTACGTGAAGAAGGTTTTATGGTTATAAATTTCTAGCCTTTGTAAATTTGAATTTTATTAAGTAGAAAATACATGATTCAATGGGTGTTTACAACAGTAGGATTCCTAAAAAAGGGCCAAACCTTATAAAACTACCTATGTTATTTTTACTTTCAAGTGTTTGGTAGGGTAAAATACAAATAGATTCATTTATATCCTAATAGGTGAAAAATGTTAAAACCAAAATGGGGTTTAAATATAAATATAATAATTGGTTTCAAGTTAAATCGATCCATAATTTATTTACCCCCCCCCCCTAAAGTGTGTATGCATGGTCCATCGGTGCACCTCAAGTAGTATCATAGTATAGATTCCCAAAAATTAGATCTTTTGGAGTATATCAATTGAATTATAAGAATAATTTTCTCTCTAAAAATAATTTAAAATTATACCCATATATAAAGTTCATATTTTATATGATTGAATAAGTTCTATAGATAGAATAATCCACTTCTAATCATGCCCCCAAAAACATTGATGTCTCCCCAAATACCATGAGAATGAAACAAAAGAGAGAAGCAATAAAGAAAATAAAATGATTGTAGAATCAATAGAAAACACTATTAGTTAATGTTAGCCATAATATTTATCATTTATTATCCAAATATATTGGTTGTTATTCCTCTAGTTGAATAAACTAAAACTATGAAGAGGATGACTTTGATAAGTCACTTACTGAATTTTATTCAAAATTTTAGGATTACCTAAAAAAGATACCTAAATAGTTATATATATATATATATGTTTTCATATATGAAAGTACTTATTGATGGAAATTAATAGCTTGAAGAATATTAGGATACAGTGAAAGAAGCAATGATAATGAATGGGGCTAGTTACAATACTCTCACAAATCTTTTCAAGGATAAAAAAGGATTTTTAATACATTTAAATTGAAAAAAATTATTTGATTAATGAAACTTTACATATATTTATAAGTGATAAATAATATTTTAAGAATATTTTGAAATAATTGTTCCATTATTTTGAGAACTTACACCAAGTCTACATGTACATCAAGTATGTCCAACTAGAAGTAAAATAACAAAAGGGTGAAAGAGTTGGAAAGTCCACTAGGTGTGAAAAATAATATGCATGAGGATAAAATAAATAATATCATTATTTAGTGGGATTATAGGCTAGAATAAATTAACAATAAGAAGAAGAAACTTTGTTTAATGTGTCTACATTTGGAGGTAAAATTGAAGAATCTACAAGTGGTACAACCTGAACCCTCCCATGCTATTGAGAAAATAATTGTTTCCACACAAAAATTAAAAGAGAGTCTGACATAAGAGAATAATCATATTGGTGGATTAAAGATTTTGAGAACATATTAAGAATCATATGCCTAAAACTCAAAGAGAATGGTAACCCATTGTCTAGTTAAATATGTTAACACTAAATCAGGATTTTCTTGTTGTGCATGAAACATTCAAATAAACTATACAAACATGAATGGAAAAAAATGTTTGGAAATAAAAAAATATATCAAAGATAAATATGAAAATTTCAAATAATAACTTTTTCCCAAAATAATTCCAAATGGTTATGGCTCTATACCAAAATCCAAAGGCATGAAAATATAGACAAATTTCATACCCTAGAAACACAACTAAAAAATGAATTATTCGTGATGGGGTATTTATGACGGGACCACATAACAAATATCTATTTGTGATGGGGTCCCGTCATATATAACTTGTCACCAAAAATATTTTTTCAAATAATAGTTTTTGTGACTTTCCATCATAAAAACTTTCTTTTGGGTTGGGAGGGTGGCCCATTGCTAATAATTTTTACCTGATTATTTAATCAATCATTTACGATGGGTCAAGTGACCCATTTTAAAAAATTATTTATTATGGGTTATAATCCCGTCAAAAGTATGTTTAAAAAAGAAAAAATATCAAAATATCAAAATAAATATTAAAAATGTAATAAATAAAACTATAAAGATCTTAAATAATAAAAATTTTCTAAAAAATATTTCCATTCAAATTTAAAAATAATAAATGTATATATAATGTATCAAACACTGTGGAGGGGGAGGGGAGGGGGAGGGTCATCTAGAAGTGGACGGGGATTGAACTCCATCCATACACCCTAATCTAGTCATTTCATGTACTCCATCTTCTGATCATACGACAACTATTTTCATTGTTGTATCTACTACTACCATTTCTTGTACTATCTATGGAGGTCTTCATGCTCTTAACGCATGCACTCTATAACCTCACTATGAGTTCATAGTTTCTCTACATACTGTGTGGTCAATGATGAAGACTCTCTATGAGCTCCCCTTGAGATGATCATAAAACATTTAGTGGTATCATAAAATCCTCCAGGCATCAATCAAGAATTGATATAGACCAATCAACCCTTCTCAAATGCATATTGAGTCTCCTACATCCATGTTACGTCATCAAATCCTACTGCACCAGTGGTTCGAATCTCAGTCTCATCCTAACTCTAGTCCCATTTTTGAGATGTCACAACATAATATGACTCCTTCAATTAAAATTTTAAATTAAAATTGTCAAATTATTACTTTGTGTTAATTTTATTACTCAAAAAAATATACTAACCACAATCTAATATTGACAAACACCTGTAATCTCTCCTGTGATAGGAATTTTGTATATCCTCTTATAAACATAAAACTCTACAATATCCGAATTTTGAACTACCTATATGATTATAAAATAAATATTTCACATTTAAAGTTATATAAATTATTAAAAAAAATTATTTACAATATGTCTTCGATAGGAACTGAATAAATAACTTCCAGCTCGATGTGTCAACTCTTACTTCCCCAACATCTATAGACCAAATGATGTTATACAATGAAATATTGATCCCATATAGTATGAACAAAATCCATCCCAAACATGAGATGAGATGTTATATGGTCAGTGGGAATAGATATACAGATCAAAATTAGGGACTCCGACATTCTTCCTGTTTTTCCTCTTCAATTTATAAAAAAAATGATGACAATGCTCACACATTCACACCTCTCAGGCCACCCAGAATTATCTTTGCATGAAATTATCAGAGGGAAACCATAAAACACTCATTTTTAATAAGAGAAAGTAATGATTAAATAAATTTCAAAATAAATATTATTAATTTACATACCTTCCAATTATTAATCATGTGGTTCCAAACCTCAATGGGAATCTGATCCACATCACCCATGCACCAGAGAAATAGCTCCACAGAATAGAGCTCCCCTATCTAATATATAAATGTGAAAGATATAAAAAAAAGAAAAAATAATCAAAAATTTATTATGAAAATAAATTAATAAAAAGTAATGAAAAATAACTAAAATAAATAATTGATCATACCTATACATTAATATATCGAAGTAAAGACGTGGGAATCACTTAGAAATAGGGTTGTTAATCATCAATCTCGTAAGACCTTGACCACTATGATTTGATGATGAACCACTAGAGTCCTAAGGGTTTTATGATAAAGCATCAAGATCTTCACTAGGTTGTACTCCCTCTTCGAGGGTATGGAATATATCATCAAAAGTCTCGTCATCCATCTTAAAAAGGAAATAATATTTTCAAAAAATAATTGAAAAATTATTATTATATATATATATATTTATTTATTTATTTTGACTATAACTAAGAAGTAATTGTGTCATTATTTATCTTAATATTCATCCATATATATGATGGTTTCAATATCTTCATCTTCCAATTCAATATCATCAAAGTTTCAGCATCATCATCAATAGTTAATTCAAATTAATTTGTTAAATCATCTACAACATCACCATTGACCTGTAACTATAGGTTGTCATCATCAATATTCATTTCTCTTCATTGAAAGATGTATTTAGGGCATTATCTTGAAGAAAATTAATTACATGAACTTAAATAAAACCAAATTCACTTGTTATAAATTTATTTTTATGTGATTCAATTTTTATAATACTCCATCAATCAATTAAATATATATAAGGAGCATAATAATTATTATAATATATTTGGTGTTCTTTTTGAGTCAATAAAATTTTTTCATTTATAGCAAGAATGATTTTATATTTAATATCAATGATTCTATGGAACATATGATCATGAAATCCTATATGAGTGTCAAACTAATAATATTTAAACATTTTTACATAATTTTTTCATAGATAATACAACTCATTTATTTCATCCATCATACCAAAAAAGTCAAATTCACTTCCTCTATGGTGATATCCTCTCAAGTAAACACCATTATTCACTGTTTTTTGATTCACCGTATACACGTGTATGAAATATGAAACCATTCGCCGCATATGCATTATAATATTTAACAATGTGGATGGTGGGTTCCTCAATATACATAATCTATTATGAATTATATCGACATGTTAAGATGCCTACAAATTTTAAAAACTATTAACAATATAACAAATAATAAATTTATTT
Source organism: Viscum album (assembly GCA_963277665.1). Classification (NCBI taxonomy): domain Eukaryota; kingdom Viridiplantae; phylum Streptophyta; class Magnoliopsida; order Santalales; family Viscaceae; genus Viscum; species Viscum album. Next base: position 2,011,935,475 of record OY728130.1, on the reverse strand, counting down.
CATATGTTAAATTCTAAAAAAATCACATTACAAGTCTTTGAAACTAATAGTAAAAAATTATGTTATTGATGTTATTCAGGAGTAGCTATTGTAATTTTTGGAAACTATTTCTTGGTTTGATTATCATATAATCTATAAATTAAAGAGTATTAATTTATTTTTAAAAAAATAAAAAAAATATGTGATAGTATAACTCATTGTACAAATTATTTCATAACTTTACCATTGAGCAGAACATATGTATAAGCCTTGTGATGTTCATCTTATGAAATCCATTATCCATGAAATCTAAAAAAAGACAATTTTAGGATGATTAAAAATTTATAATTGAATGTTAATTACATCCTCAACATTTCCCTCATTACGAACAATTTTATTATGTTTTTAAGGATATTTATGTTGGATATAATAGGAGTAGAAAAATGAAATTACTTTTGTAAATAAACTTCTAAAATTGACCCTTCAACTAATGCCTTATTACATAACATTTTCTTTAGTTTCTCAATACATCTCTCATATGGATACATCTATCAGAACTGTACCATCCCTCCACATTTTTCTTCATGAAAAAATGAAATAACAAATATTTCATTGAATTAACGAAAGTAAGTGGATTTTTTTTCAATTTCCATAAAATTAAAACAATACGTTCTTTCAGTATACTATGTGAATCATAGTCTTCTTTCACTACACAGATGCCTCAGAAAAAATATGATATTTTTGTTAGCACATCCCTAATCGAAGAATACAAAAAACCTCTAAATCAAATTTGCATAAGTATTTTCAATATAACATGACAATCATGAATTTGTTTGATCTAGTAATACGAATATTTATGAAACATCTATCCAAATTAGAAACAGAACCATAAAGTAGTCTCAACTCCATAATCCAATAATAAAATATTAAATAGTTTTCTTTTGAAATTTTATAAGACACTTTTGGCTTCATTAACTTATATGATCTGGAATTTTCAAATAAATCATGTTCTTGGGTCCTGTGAATTTTGGAAAGATCTAATTTTGTATTTACATTATCTTTGGTCCTACCTGGTTTTTCCTAAATAGTATAAAAAATATTATCTAAATAATTATGCTTAATGTGCATGAAATCCAACATGTGACCAACCAACAAATCAGACCAATATAAAGGATCTCAAAAAATACTTTGTTTAATCCAATTGTGATCTTCCCCAAATCCATCTATTTTTTGTTAGTTTATAGTCAGTCCAATGGAAATTAGAGGCAATAAATAGATAGTATATTTTAAATCAATACTTGAGATCATTTCTAGAGATCCATCTCTTTCAATTGTACTTTTTCTGAATTGAGTTTTATTGCTTAACAAAGGATGATCACTATGAATAAATATGTGATAGCGGTCAAATAAATAATGTTTTCTTCCATTGATGAGCATAAATGCTTTACTTTCACTCATATATATGGAAATAATTTTTGACCATGTGTAATATAGCTAGATATCATGACATATGCTAGGAAGTCATTAATTATACATATTAATGAAGCTTTTATTAGAAAATTTGTTTTGAAATAACATCAAATGTAATGACTCCAAATAAACATCGATATTTTTTGTATGTCCTATAATTAATAAGGTTAAAAATATATATGGCTCATTCATCAATATCATAGGAGTTAAGTTGTACACAGTGATAAATATGGGCAAACAAGAATATTAACTACCGTAAGAACCAAATTGACAAAAACCATTAGTAGAAAGACATAATCACATGTTTTGGGCTTCATAAGAAAAATAAATATGTACCTAGTCAAAAATTTCCCATGAATCACCATCCCAAGGAATATTTAATCTTTTACCAACTGAAATATTGGTTTTTTTCCCTAACATAAATGATGTTGAGTTCTAAGACATAAATTAATTCTACAATCTAGGTGTAATTAGGAAATACCTCAGTTTTTTAATAGTAATAAATCCAAAATTCCCTAGTTGAGCCTCTTTGTACCTCAATTGTCCACATGTTGGAAAATTAACTAACGAATAATTTTCATCATAATATAAGAGGAAATTATTTGAACATGCATGAATCTTTTTATAACTAAAATTCAAATTCAAAATTGGCCTCTTACTCTTATAGAAATTTGTAGGCAGCACATTTCCGTCATGTAACAGTGATTTAGCCAAAGATAATGTTTGATCGAAGTATCTATTTGATATTCCATTTTCTTATTTAATATAAATAATTTTTTCAACTGATTCAAAATTTCATATCATACAAATAGGATATAAGGAATAATCATAATACTTTAGGAACTCATAAAATAAATTTGGTTCTAACTCAGTAGTGAAATCAATATCATCCTATGTTTCAGTTTATTAAAAAGACGAACCCAAAACATCATTTACTAAAGTTTGAAATGTGATAGAACTTCAACCAAATTATTAATATATTCCTCAGAACTATGTTGGTCATGTTTATACCAAGAAACATAAAATTTTTAAAAACCAAAAATAAATAGATGGCCCCAATGTTGTCAAATGTTTCAAACATCCTCATATCACATATATTATATCAACACATAATTACCCCTTCATAAAAAAAACTGGTTTTTATGATAAAAATGATAAAAAATATTCAACACCCTCAATATGTACAGGATTTACACTAGAACTATTTGGATTTTGGTGATGATTTATCCAATCACGATCATGTAATAAGACTATTTTTGAATTCTATGTTCTATATTTATCTAAGAAATAAAAAAGGGTTTACAATTAATTTTATATAAGAAAAAAGATCTAAAAAGTGTATAAAATTAAAATATTATAATTTTCTTGTAAATATTATCAATTTTACATATTTACTACTGATTTTTACTAATTATTGATGATTTATTTAGTTATCATTAATTACTGCTAATTACATGTAATTTTTACTAATTAAAAATAATTTCTACTAATCGCCATTTTTTTAGTAATCATCATTAATCACTGTAAATTATTACTATTTACCATAAATTATTACTAATTACCATAAATTATTACAAATTTGTATTATTTTTTTACCTGTTATTACTAATTTTTTGTAATTGCTTCTAGTTTTTAGTAATTACCATTATTTTTTAGTAATTATCTCTTATTATTAGCAATCACTACTAATTTTTATGAATTATATCTAATTTATACTAAATGCCACAAATTATCACTAATATTTACTATGTATTGCTTATTATCTTTAATTTTTAGTAATTACCATAATGTTTTGTAATTATCACTGATTTTTACTAATTATTGTTACTTATTAAGAATTAATACTAGTTATTTATAATTACCACTAATTTTTACTAATTACGACTAATTATTAGTAATTACCACTAATTTTTAGTAATTACCTTTAATTTTTACTAAGTGTCACTTATTTTTTCAAAATTCAACTAATTACAACTAATTTAAACTAATTACTAGTAATTAACACTAATATTTAATAAGTTCCACTAATTACTACTATTTTTTCTATGTACCGCTAAATACCACTAATTTTTAGTGATTATTTCTAATTTTTAGTAATTATAGATAGTTTTTAGTATTTATCACTAATTTTAAGTAATTTTCTCTACTTTCTAGTAATTACAATTAATTTTTACTATTTACCACTACTTTTTACTAATTATCACCAATGTATACTGAGTACCACTAAATGTTACTAATTACTATGATTTTTTACTATGTATTGCTAATTATCACTATTTTTTAAGTATGACTAATTATCAATTTTTTTAGTAATTACTATTAATATTTTGTAATTACTGCTAATTTTTTTTAATTACCACTAAATTATAGCAATTACCCCTAATTTTTTGTAATTACATATAATTATCTCTAATTATTACTAATTATTTCTAATTATTACAAATTACCACTATTTTTTAGTAATTACTGCTAATTTTCATGAAGTGTTTCTTATTTTTACTAAGTACAGCTAATTACCACTAATGTTTTTGATGTACCACTAATTACAACTAATTTTTATTAATTAATGCTAATTTTTAGTAATTGTCTCTAATTTATAGTAATTAATGCTATTTTTTAGTAATTACCACTAATGTTTATTAATTATCAATAATTTTTACTAAGTACCACTAATTACCACTATTTTTTTGTAATTATCTCGACTTTTTCCTAATTACCTCTAATTTTTATTAATTACCTCTAATTATAGTTGATTTTTACTAATCACCACTAAATATTGTTAATTATCTGTAACACCCTGAGATTTTGTGAAATATATTTTTCGAATTAATTTAATATTTTTGGTATTTTTCATCTCACACAATGCTAAATATAGCATGTGTTATATGAAAGCACTAAATATGGTTTTAATTTCATGCAACATCAAGTTAATCATTCACTACACTCAATACTTAGATTAGCTTGTGGTATACGAAAAATTATGTTTGACTTGTGTTACACGCAATGCCTATTTCCTTCAATAGTCTCCATTACACACAAGACCTAGTTTTAACAAACTGTAATGTACTATTAATATTATTGTTAAAATATTATTATAGTTTTCATGTATCCATTAGGATGGAAGTTATGAATAAAATATTATTTAAAAATGTCAATAAAATGAACCCTCTAGTTATCAATTAGCTATAAATTAAAGTAAGAACTATTAGAAAATAAAGAAATTAACTTTCTGAGAAAATTACATTCCTATGAAAGAACACCATCTTATCTCAAAAAATTAAAGAAATCACTTTTGATTAATTTTTTTAAAAATAATATATATTCAGTCAAATATTTTTACACTCATCCAATAGATTTTATATTCCTAAGATAAGAATAATTCATATTTTATAAATAAAAAGATGTATTTTTCAAAAAGATAATTCTACCACCTATTAATGGATAACCCATTTTAAATATGATTTTTGAAACTTTTATAATTTCAATTTGAAAAAAATAATCGTTATTTTTGAAATCATAATATCAAAATTTACTTTGGATGAATTTTTGGTATTTTTCTGAGAAGTTTCATTCTTTGATGAATAATGAAGAATACTTAATTTTAATTCGAAATTAATTTTTACTCTAATTTATTTATAAGGATAAATTATTTTTTGGAGTGGTTTTAAAGTTTAATTGTATCATTTATCAAACAAATAATCCAATTTAGGTCATTTAAATAAATTTCACTTTGGAATTGGATATACAAACTTAGCAAACTTTTGAAGCTTTTTTTTTGAAAACCCGCATTTTCTTCCCATCATTAGGATTAAATTTAAACTAATTTCATTCAATTATGTCATTGGAATTTTGAAAAAATTATTCCATATTTGTAATAAGAATAAAATATAATTTCTAATTAGTTAAACTTAGATTTTTTCCAAAATGATTAATGAAATTGATTTAAATTAATTACAATGATTAAGAAAAAAATATCTTTACAAAGTACTAAACCTTAAACATAAGGTCCAAAATGACCTAAAAAAATAATCAAAATCCATTTTATGACCATATTTGGACCCTATACTACCTTTTATTTAATTTATTGCATTATTAGAGCTGCTTTCCATGGGAAAAACGTGGGTGGAATTCCCCTTTCAAAAATTTACTCGAATGCCACTCCTCTACCACTATAAGAAGTTAGTCACCCCTACCACTTTTTTACACCTATAAACACAATTTTTCACCCAATATCTGCTCAAATAATCTCCAAATATCCATACCTTAATCCTATAGTCTTCCTTTTGGGCATAAAACCATGCATGGATTCCCAATAGTTGAAACTAAGAGGAGTTACTCAAAGAAAAGGTGACATCCTTCCTCAAGCTCCTTTGTTTTATTTTCATCCACCACCCCTTAAAATATTATTATTACAAGATTATATAATAACCTTAGTATCCTAAATATAATTATATTTCATTATTCTATGTTTTTGACTGACACTTACACACACTTCCATCTAATAGGTAATGAAATTACAATTCTTGTGTACGGTGAACTACGCCTCACGAAACAATGTTGTTAATTTTTCCAAACCACCTATCATGGTTGAGAATTATGATGGAAACACTATTTTTATGTGATATATATTATATTTATGATTTATTTATTCTTATTTAATTATTATATAAAACATACCTTCTTGCTTTCCATTTTTTGTAAATACGATAACATCATTTGTGGACGTCTGGACTACCTCCTCCTCAAAGCGATGTGATTCATTCAAACATTACATGGAATGTATTAAGAATAGGTATAGTGAAATTATATTATATATATGAAATAATAATTATAATTTAATTATAATATATATATATACTTTTTATTTACTTTATTTTTTTCAATAGGATAAAAAATGGAAACAACATTCATGTGTATGTACGGTTTATTGTCTCCATGAACGGTGTATTCCATTTCATATTTATATCATTTATAGATTATTACAAATATTCATAAAATGAATATATATGATATATACATCATTTTTTACATTCTTTAAATAATTAAATGATGATCTAGGTAAGAGTATCATGAATAACAAGTCAAAACATGTATAATAAACCAAGCGGTTATAACCCAAAATGTTACCTTAAGATGGAATTGTTAATAAATGAGAAATATAAAGTCATAAGTGAATTCTATATGTTATTATATAGAGTAATATGGTTTTTTAGTATATTTATAATAAACTTATATTTATTATACATAATGTTTGGATGTGTACGAAGAAATTCAAGACTTAAGGTAATAAAATTTCATCTCATTTTTTATTTTCATGAGATACGGGCCATATTCACCACTTGATTATTTTTTTGTGGTTTATATACTAACATATGAAATGTTATATAATTAATTTATTTTATTTTATTATATTTAATGTTTAAATCTATTTTCTTCTTTCATGGGGACCGTGATTCAAAAGTTATTCAAGTAGCAAGGGGTTTCTCGTCTCACTTTAATTTCTGTAATATTTTCGACTTATTCACCACTCATTTATTTAGTGTCTTTTATATAATTCCCATGAAAATATTTTATATCTATTATCCTTATATTTAAGGGTATTTACATTTCCATTAGATGATATCTCTTTCATGTGTTTTTATGGTTCAAAATTTACCAAATCAATTAGGCAGTTTTGTCTCAACTTTCCATCTTAGAGGTGCAAGTTTTGTTATACACCAATATTATTTTAACTATGTGTATATACTATAATTTGAGATATTATATCATGAATATAATTATCTTCATTATGTTTTAATCTTCATTTAATTTCCATTTCTTATATGGTGATTATGATTAAAATTTACAAAGTGGTAGGAGTATATTGAAACAATCTCATTGTTTATCAAGATAATTAATTATTATGCTTCCATTGATGAAATATTATGATCCAGATATCAAGAACACTCATTATTTTTATTCTCATCTGGTAATTCATGATATCTTAATTTATTGGTACCATTTTTTCCAATCATTGTTACTAAAGATAATTAAGAAAATGTTTTTAAGAAAATCTGATCTCATTTCTCTTTTCGGTCGAAAATATATTTATTTCAAAATTCATGTTTTCAAAAATTGTTTTTCAAAAATGTTTTTGAAATCATGTTTAAAGATAATTTCCCCAGAAAAAGGGTTTGAAAAAAATATTTTATGGTTTTCAAATCTTGGATTATATGTTTTCAATGTTTTTTCAAAGAAAAAGGTTTTAAAAACATTTGCAATCTTTCTTTATAAATATTCAATGTATTTTCAAAGAAAAAGAATTTCAAAACTTTCTCAACATTTCATTATAAGTTTTTTAATTATTTTAAAATAAAAATTTTTTATGAATGTTTTCAATATTTATTTATAATTTTTCAATGTAAAGGTTTTAAAAAAGTTCTTAAATATTTCTTTATAAGTTTTCAAGTTTATTTTCATGAAAATTGTTTTTAAAACATTTTATGTTTGAAAAAGAATATTTCAAATAAGAAAGTATAATTTCCTCATGAAATGTTTTTAAAGGATCTTCCCAAATTAATTTCCATCTAAGATGAAATCCGTTTGTGTTACTCATGTGTTTCTGGGGAAATGATCCAAGGGCTCTATTTATATTCTTTCTTTAAACAATTTATGTTATAATGGGATGATGTTTATGAAACATGTTTCACTTTCATGAGTTAAATTTTTTTGAATATTTTTTCTCTTTCATGAGTTATATAATTATTAAACTCACTTATTATAATGGGTTTTTTTGATTAAATGATAAAGAAATTTATCTCTTTTTCCATAGGTTATGATATGATTACATGTTTGTGATACCCATTTAATTTCATATGTTGTGATATTATTTTCTTATGATCTTGTGTAAAACATATATATAATTTAATTATGATATGGGTAGGTCATATATATTACTCTAATACAGTAAAAATTTATATCTCATGATATAGAAATGGTTGGAACTAGGAGTGAAGTCAGTTCAGAAATACAGGGTTGGAACATGGAGTTAACTCAGTTCAGTAATACAGGGCTGGAATGGGAAGTGAATTCGGTTCAGTAATATTAGACAGGAGTTAGAAGTGAACTAGTTTAGTAATACCTATCTAGATTTGGAATTGAAACTGATTCAGTAACACAGGGTTGGAATGGGGAGTGAACCCAGATCAGTAAAAGAACTTGTGTGCTAAAATGGTCTTGGAAGTGAACCATGGCTACTATGATATTTAGGGGAGTGAACCCATTCCGTTAAGATGTGCTTAGAATTAATCCTTGACTACCATGGAAATAATTTTTATAGTATTATGTTTCTACCATAATACCATGTATTATTCCTCTACTATACTGTCATTGCTTATGCTACTAATTACTTTATGATTCATGTCTTATGAACTGCAAAAACTTTATGCCATGACTCATGTATATGCTATTTGATATGAAAGGTATGATCTTCAAATGTTATTCTCATTTTATTATATCGTTATTCTCATTTTTTTTCTTACATATATCTTTTTTTACCCTTTCTGATTGTTTGATCTCACCCTTTCTTATTTTTCCTTTACCAGGTTATGAAGAAAGGTTTTATGTAGTAGTACTAAAGGAGATGATCTTTGGGATAAACATTGAAGATATTTCACAAAGTTAGAATATTTTGTTAAAAGTATCCAAAGACACTAAACTCTTATGGTCCATGGGAATGTACTTTTTTAATGTGACAAATAATCATCTAAATTTATGTAATATCCATGTGTGTTAAGCATGGTTCACTATAGTTGGTATCAAAGGAAAGGTTTAGTCAACCTTTGAAAACTTGGATGAGAAAACATTATTTAGATCCCTATGGATATTTTTAAGAATATTTCTAGGGATGTATCTAAGGAAAAGCCTATGGTGTAATATATTTAAAAGTAGGTTTCATAATCTAGGCATCCTATAAGTATTTTTTTATGATTATGTGGTTTTATTCTATGATAATTATTTCTCACTCTATGATTTCTAGTTTTAGTTAGTGATGGGAACTAGAAGGAACATGCTTATCATTGAATTTTTCAAATAGGGAATGTATGGGGATTATGAAAAATATATTTTCTAATTGGGAATCTTTTGATGAGAATCAATAAAGTGTAATGGGTATTGGTTATACTACTAAATTTTAAGAGGAAAAAAACAACATGTGAAAGGCATGAGATATTATAATAGTCCTGTTTACATTAAACATAAGAATCATGATTATATTGAGGTTGATAAACCTTAAGACATGATTAATATTTCATAATATATCAAATGGGTATTAAAGAATAATAAGATGAAGCATAAGTAATGGTTTTAAAAAAAATTGGATTCTTCAAGTGTATATGATTTGGAATCCAAAGATTATGTTTTATTAATAATGAAACATATAATTATTTTTAGTATAAATTTTTCATTAATGATTGAAAATGATATGTTTAATGGTGATGAATACTTATAAAATTAATGTAATGTAATGGTGATATTTTTACTAAGGGAAGGTAACCCTTAATGTGTTATGTTCATCTTGGATAAATAAATGATTTATATAGATAAGGAAATTTGGACGGTAATGATTACCTCAGAACTGAAAATGGATTCATTGAAAGATTATTTGTGCTCTCATGGATGGAGTTTACTGTATATTTGGATTTAGGTAATATATCCAATAATCTTTGGAATAAGGAAACATTCATTTTTTCAATAAGGATTCATAGTAATTCATGATATTTCCATGTTTCAAGAAAATATATGATGAAGATATTCACATGTTCACTATGTGAAAAAAAAGATATACTTTATAATATAAGTGGGATCAATGTTAAGTTTATTTTGATAAATTTAGTGACATTACTTCTAATGTTTTTAAAATTCATCTTTTTGAAGGGGTACAAGGTTGACCATTATGGAATGGTTTAAGTTAAACATTAGATGAAGTTTTAGAGATTAATTTATTATGTCACCATATGTGGATTTATACATATCGGATAATATGTGAAAACATTTTTTGTGATAAATAAAGACAAATTAAATCACCTATCATTCTATTTGTGGATCTCATGATATGATAAAACATTAGGAATGTCAAATTGATCTTCATTTATTGTAATAAGATATGAAGTGGAAGTTGATCAACTCACATCAAAGGGTAAGGTTTTCCTTAAATAATGTAATTATATATATTCATGAAAATTATTCAACTTTAGGAAAAAGTTTCTTGAAATACAATATTTTAATGTTATCATCATTTTTGATGATATCAATAACCTTTTTCAATCTAGTTTTGGCTATGGATTTGTGAATATTGAATTTCTCCTAACTATGTGCTCTATCTATATCCATTAGAACATGATATTTATATTTCACTTACATGTCCATGTTTTCACTTACCACTTATGTTCCCCTATATAGAAACCTAGTTATGAGTTACTTTGGGTAACCATTATGTTTACAACTTTCCCTGTTTAAATAAAGTTTTATTATTAATTTTTATTATGTGAGTTTCTAAGAATGAAAAATTCAAGTATTAAAACTTAAATAACAATGTGTAATTTTGATGGTGAAATTCATTTTAAGGGGTGTGTAACATAACACCACAAGATTTTGTGAAATATATATTTTAGAATTAATTTAATCATTCTGATATTTTCCATTTCATGCAATACTAAATTTAGCATGTGTTATATGAAATCACTATATTTGGATTGGGTTTTATGTAACACCAAGTTAATCATGAACTATACACAACACTTATATTATCTTGTGGTATACGCACCACTATGTTTGGTTTGGGTTTCACGCAATGCTGATTTCCATCAGTAGCTTGCATTACATGCAAGACCTAATTTTTCAAAAACTACAACATACTATTAATATTTTTGTTAAAATATTATTATAGTGGTAATATATTCATTAGTACAGAACTTATTAATAAAATATTATTTAAAAATATTGATAAAATTAAGCATTTGGTTATCAATTAGCTTGAAATGAAAGCAAGAAAAATTTGAAAATAGAGAAATTCATTTTCTAAGAAAACTACTTTTCTATGTGCAAACACCATTTTATATAAATAATTTAAAAAACCACCATTTATGAATGTATTTAATATATTATATATTCAATAAAATATTTTTACACACATACAATATATTTTATAGGCATAAGATAATAATAAATCCAATTTTATAAATAAAAAGATATATTTTTTAAATAGGTAATTTTACCACATTTTAATGGAGACCGCATTTTAAATATGTTTTTTGAAAATTTTATAAATTTTATTTGATAAAATAAGATTATATTTATAAATTATAATATCAAAATTTACATTCGGTTAACTTTAGGTATTTTTCTGAGAAGTTTCAATTTTTGATGAATAGTGAAGAATAATGAATTTTAATTAAAAAGTACCTTTTCATCTAATTTATTTATATGGTTATATTATATTTTTTATTTTTCTCAATGTTTAATTAGATAAATTATACATAAAATAATCTCTTTTTGTTCGTTGGAATCAATTTCACTTTGAAATTGGATATACAAACATAGTAAACATTTGAACATTTTTACTTTAAAAAGCCGTATTGTCGTCCCGTCCACAGGATTAAATTTAAATTAATTCATGTCACTTATATGATTGGAATTTTTTAAAATGGATTTCATATTTTTAATCATCATAATATATAATTTATAATAAGTTAAAAAAAAATTTTACCAAAAATATTAGTGAAAGTGATTAAAATTAATTATAGCGATTTTGAGACAAATTAGTTTAATAATGGACTAAACCTTAAAATTAAGGGCCAAAATGACCTATAAAATTGTAAAAAATCCATTAGATGAACATATTTAGTCTCTATAAAACTTTGTATAGAATTTGTTTCATTATTGGATTCACTTTACACGGAAAAAATGGGTGGAATTCCCTTTTCAAAAATTTATAAGAATGTCACTCCTCCACCACTATAAAAAGGTACTAACCCTCACATTTATTAACATATCTCAATCCCATTGTATCACCCAAACCCTGATAAAATAATCTCCCCACATCGCTAATTTAATTCCATAATCCTCCTTTTGGGAATAAATCCATTCAAGGAAGCCCTTTGGTGAAAACTAAGAGGAGTTACCCAAAGAAGAGGTAACACCCTTCCTCAAGCTCCTTTGTTTTATTTTCATCCTCCACACCCTAAAATATTCTTATTAAATGATTTTATAATAATACTAATATATTAAATATACTGAAATATTTTAATTATAATGTTTCTACCTAGACATACATACACTTCCATCTAATTGGTCACAGACTTACTATTCTTGTGTACAATGAACTACCACCTCATGAAACGATGTTGTTCTTTTTTTCCTTTACCACCTATCATAGTTGGGAATTATGATGAATACTATTTTTTTATTTGATATATATGATATATATGATTTATTTATTCTTATTTAATTATTATATAAAATCTACCTTAATGCTTTTCATTTTGTGTAAATACTATAACATTATTTGTGGACGCCTGGACTACAGCCTCCCCAAAGCGACGTGATTCATTCATAGTTTACATGGAATGTATTAATGAAGGTTTTAGTGAATGTAATTCCGAAGCACTATTTACCTAGAGTCGGTGCATTATTTCATATCATTGGCATGATCGCAAGGAAATCATGTCTCAAAAGACCGATCAGTTTAGTATTATTGGAAACAAGATTCATACATAAGTTCAACGTTACAACTTGAAGAGAAATACAACACGAATATATATTTCATTAGAAACATCCAAGCCTCAAAGATTATGCCTGAAAGTCACTCATAAATAACTTCTTCATATACTAGGAAAATGAAACATAAGAAAGGGGTGAGCTCAAACACTCAGTAAGGGTAAGTAACACAACAGAAGATAACATAAATATTAAGCATGGTAAATAATTGAAACCACATGCCTTTACCAATAATAATCATGACTAATTTTATGGTAGGAAAATGAGATGAGTAAATAATGCCATAATAAAACATAATCATGGGTATTCTAGTAGAAGAATTACCACATGAACCATAAATATTATTTTCATAATGAGGGAATGTATAATGCCGGACATTCTGAAACATTTTTCCAAGGCCTCGGCCAAGACGTCTTAAAATGATTAAGGCCTCGGCCAAAACCATATATCAAAATGGGAAATCGCCTCGACCAATTCCACTTCTTGTTTTCTCATGAGACCTACAAATGCATTGAGGAGCTATAGTGGTATCCACCAGTCACTTACTAAGTCCAATGCATTCCTCATTTGAAAAGGTTTAAACATATCATAAACAATCGTATTGAAACTAGAATAAGAAATTTCAATACCTTAACCATAAACCATGAATGCTATAAAAATATCACATCCACGATCAAACATATCAAAAAACCATCAATACAATATTAAAGTGTTGTATCATAATAAATCAACTTCAAATAAAATTAATATCCATCAAAGGATTTTGACATAGATGAAATCAAAACCCTTTTTAGAAAAATACATCTTTCTATTTTGAAATCATTTAAGAGTCACAAAATTATAAAGAAAACATTTATTTTGAAAATATTATTATAAGATTCTAAGGGATTCTTTGATCATATTATAATGGTGGAAAATAGCCACACCCACCATATAAGTTAAAAAGACATTCTTACTTTAATTTTGTCGAAAAGGTTAAAATGGACCTTGTTTAGAAAACGATGGAAAGATTCCTTTAAAACATTTTATAAAAAGTCAAACAAGGGTATAAATGAATTTAACCCATGGTATGGTAAATAGTAAAAAAAATTGAAATAAATTTTTAAGAAAGATAGATATGGATGATAAAGATATCACAATATATAATTACATATAAACAACCTTAGATAATAAAGAGATTGTGAAATTAACCCTTACCTTGTACTTTTCCATGGTCAAGGGTAGTTTAACATCCTGTGTAATGGTGAAATAATTTTTATTAAATTATTCAAGAATCATATACATTAATATGATATCATATATGATCTGTTAATATTTCCTTTTAGTATTATCGGTGTTTCGGTGTTAACTGATTTGTTCTTCTTTATATGCTTTGTTACATTAGTCTTGTTTGTTATTAATAGGATATATTTAATTTATATAGAGAATGATATTATGAAATTAAACATTATTTTTAACCATAAAATAAAAATTATTCTTGAATGGATATGATAGGGAAACGAATCTCATCATGTTTGTGGAGACGGTAATCCGTACGTATGCACGAACGCTACTTCCATTTCATTTTTCATTTTAAAAGGAATAAAAACAAAATGATACATAGGTGTATTATTATTACAGTATAATATAATATCTTATATATGTTACTTATGTTCATTAATACCATCTTTTATACGTTCCATGTATGGTATGAACAAGTCATATCACTTTGAGGTGGCAGTAGTCTGCACTTCCTCAAATGAAATTATCATATATATATACAACATGAAATGAATAATGTTATGATATAAAATGGAATTACAGAAGCTTATATATAAAAAAATATCATGAATATCATATTTAATTACAGTGCCATCATAATGGCTACTATGAGAGAAGGTAGTAGATAATTGAACAATCATCGTTTCGTGAGGCATTTGGTTTCCATCCACAGAAACATTATGTTCCTCACCAATTAGATAGAGGTGTGTGTAACTGTAGTAAGAATAATTATCAAAAATATATACTAGTATATTGAGGATTCTTTTTTTTGTTACAAAATAAAATAATAAAAATATTTTAGGGGTTGGAGAAGTAAAATAAAAGAAAAGAAGTTAAGTGAAATTGTTACCTTTAATTTGGGTAACTCCCTTTGGTTTGAACCAAAAGGACTCTTGAAGTGCCTTCCGCCTAAGGAAAGGCTTCTAAAAGGATGAGAGAGATGTTGGGAGATTAATTAGGTAGATTTTGGATGAGCCAAAATTCTTTAGAGTTGTGAGAAATTGGTTAGAAGTGGTGTCTTTTTATAAGGGGGAGGAGGGTCTCTTTAGGAATGATTGAAAATATTATTTTATAATATAATGATATTCTATTTTTAAAGGTCCAAAACTCATTAAAGCTAAAGATAAGATGACTCATGATCAAAATGGAATCATAAAATTATAATTGGACAGATTTTGGGTATTATCTTAGTCTTTATAATCTTATTTATTTAAATCATTTATTAATGAGGTAAACACTACATCATTACTATGTCATGAATAATTTAGTTTATTAGATGTCTAAAAATTATAAAAAAATTATATGATGTAGGAAATCATTTTAGATTTATAGTGAATATTTATAGTCTAAAAGTTAACATATATAACCCTATGTAGAAATTGTTTTTCTAAAATATATATGTTTATGTCATTTTTGTATTTACTTTAACTTAATTAATTTAAAGTGTCATTATCAATTAAAAGTGGCTCCATAGGGTCCCAAAATAGACCCAACGATGCCCATGGTCCGACATGTATCATCCAATAGGGTTAGGACACGTTTTAGGGTAATTTTATATTATTATAATATTATTTTTTACCCTTATTTACCAGATTTACCCTTTATGCATGGTAAATAAAATATTTACCGAAATAATTATTCAAAATGTATAAAAATAAAAGTTATCTATTTACACAATCTGGAACTCCTGATTCTTAATATGGAATCAATTTTTCAAAATTCAAAACACATAATTGACATAAATTAATTTAAAATTAATTCCCGTTGTCAAAACAAAAAGCGTGTTTTTAAGAAATAATAACTATCAAAAGATTGACACTTTCTTATGTCCAGTTTAAATGCAAATTTATGTCCAATGACCAACATTGGATTAAATGGTAAAAATTTAATCAAATTGTACTTTAAAATAACTCAAATGCATACTTTATCCCTATTATTTATTTCGATTAAAAAAGTTGTTTTTAATTAAAATTTAGTAATTTTCACTATTCATCAAAATATAAAAGTTTTCAGAAAAGTACCAAAATTTTACCCTAAGATAATTTTGATATTCTGAATCAAAAAATGAAGTCCATTTTGAAAGATAAAACATATAAAATTTTAAAAAGTGGGTACTACTATTCATAACAGCTAGTTGATTGGTTGTGGTGTTTTAGAACTCGAAGTTGCATACAACACACGCTACTGTATTATTCAAATAGAAGTGTACCACAGAAACTTTGGGTGTTACATTCTCCCCTCCTTGAAATAATTTCGTCATCGAAATTTCTAGAATACTACAGCATGAAAAGACTCTGGTGGTTCTTCATCATAAATTCCTCAGGTTACCATGTTGCCTCTTCCATCTTATGGTTTCTCCGTAGAACTTTTACCAAACGAGTCATCCAGTTTTACATCACTTGTTTATTGGTATCAAGAATCCTATTGCGCTCTTTGTAAAAAGACATATTGGGTTCCCTTTCTATTTCCTCATAGGTTAGTTCATACGTTGGGTCAGGCATGTATTTTCTCAACAGTTATACGTAGAACACATTGTGAACTTTGGAGAGACTTGGCGGCATTGCCAAATGGAAATCTACAGTCCCAATTTGTTCTAAAATTTTGAAAGGTCCGATGTACCTGGGACTCAATTTACCTTTCTTACCGAAACTTATATCTCCCTTCCAAGGAGATACCTTCAAGAAAACATGATCTCCTACCTAAAATTCCAAATCCTTCTTTTGGTTATAAGCATAGCTCTTATGCCTACTTTGAGCTGCTTCGATGTGGCTTTTGATTACCTTCACCTTTTCCATCGTTTTTTCCACCAGTTCTGGGCCAACGAGTTTTTTTCACCAAAATCATCCCAAAAGGTTGGTGTGTGACATCTCTTTCTGTATAACTCTTCATACGGTGCCATCTGAATACTTGAATGGAAGCTATTGTTATAGGAAAATTCTACCATAGGTAAATATTAATCCCACAGACCCTGAATGTCAAGTGATCAAGATCTCCACATGTCTTCTATGGTTTAAATAGTCCATTCTGATTGTCCATCTGTTTGAGGGTGGTAGGAAGTGCTCAAACGAAGTTCATTATCCAAGGATTTCTGAAGAATCTTCCAGAATCTTGAAGTCAAAACAGGGATCACGATCAGAAACAATCGATAGGGGTACTCCATGAAGTCTCACAACTTCATTAATATATAGTCTTGCTAAATGTTCAAGTGGTAAATCTTCCCTTTATAGAAATAAAATGTATTTACTTGGTAAGACTATCAACAATGACCCATATTTCATCATTCCTTCTAGGATTCTTTGGTAGTCCCATGACAAAGTCCATTGTGATATTATCCCATTTCCACTCAGGTATGAGAAGAGGTTACATGACTCCTCCAATTTTTTTCCTTCCAACTTTCACTTTTTGAAAAACCATACATCTTGACACAAAATCAGCAATCTCCCTCTTCATGTTGTCCCACCAAAAATGTTCCTTCAAATATCTTTAAATTTTGGTGCTCCCATGGTGTATAAAGAAATTGGAACTATGAGCATCATCCAACAATTCCCTTTTTAGATCAGGTATATCGGGAACACAAAGTCTCTTCCCAAATTTCAAATTTTCATTTTCATACACAAATTCAATCAATCTCCCATCATTCACAGCATTAATATTATTTTGAAGCTCTTTATCATCGGTCTGAGAACTCTTTATCCTTTCTAGAAAAGATGGTTTGGCAACCATTTCAAAATGTAATGATGTTTCACCTTCCATGGTTATTCCCATATCTAACTTTACTAGATCCATGAAAATTGGATCCCTTTCAACTCTCATTTTGTTCAAAACTCCATAATCCTATCTGCTCAATGCATCTTCCACCTTATTTGCCTTCCCCGGGTCATAGTGTATAGTGAAATCATAATCCTTGAGTAGTTCCAGCCATCACCTTTGCCTCATGTTGAGTTCTTTTTGTGAGAAAATCTACTTTAAACTCTTGTGATCAGTATATATCTCACATTTTTCACCATATAGATATTGTCTCCATATCTTCAAAGAAAATATCACAGTTTCTAACTCAATATCATGAGTAGGATAGTTTTTATCATGAATTTTCAGCTGTCGTGATGCATAGGCAATAACCCTATCATTCTACATAAAGACACAACCAAGTCCTTTCTTTGAAGCATCACTATAAATAACAAACCCATGATTCCCCGATAGTAGAGTCAATATAAAAGCACTAACTAATATTATCTTCAGTTCTTCAAAACATTCTTCACACTCTTTTTTCTAAATAAATTTAATCCCTATACGTGTGAGTTTCATTAATGGGTTAGCCAATCGGAAAAAATTATGGATGAAACACCGATAATAACCTGCTAAACCAATAAAACTACATACCTCGTTTATACTCATCAGTTCTAGACATTCATGGTTTTCCTTGGTCCTAGAAGTATCAATGGAAATTATATCCTTAGAGACAATATGGCCATAAAAATAAATCGCCTAAAGCTAGAATTCACACTTGCTAAAATTCCCATATAATTAATGTCTTCCAAGAGTCTTCAGGATAATGCGCAAGTGATTTTCATGATCTTCATATATTTTATAGTATACCAAAATATCATCATTAAATACCACTAAAAAATCATCGAGATATTCCTTGAAAACAATTTTCATTAGATCCATGAAGATAGAGGGTGTATTAGTCAATACAAAAGGCATTATAGTAAACTCGTAATTCCCGTACCTGGTTCAAAATGCTATCTTCAGAATGTCTTCCTTCTTCACACACAACTGATGGTATCCAGATCGAAGGTCAATCTTTGAAAAGTATTGAGCTTCATGAAGTTGGTCAAATAAATCATCAATGCGAGGAATGGGATACTTGTTCTTTATTGTTATAGCATTGATCTCCATATAGTCGATACATAACCTTATTGATCCATCTTTCTTCTTAACAAAAAGGACATGGTCTCCCCATGGAGAAAAACTAGGGAAAATAGATCCCTTATAAATCAATTCCTCTAGTTGTATCTTTAGTTCCACTAATCCCATAGTGGCCATTCTATAAGGGGTCTTCAATATGGGCCTTGAACTAAGACTTAGGTCAATGGAAAACTCAATTTCTCATTCTGGAGGATGTCTAGGTAAATCCTCTGGAAAAACATCAATATATTCTCTCACAATAGGTACATCCCCTATTTGACCATTCCATTCCTCGTCCACAGTTATTTCATTCTCTTCCCCACCAATAATTGAATTTAGTTGAGCTAATGGGGGTGGATCTATATAAGAATTAGGTGGTGATGATTCTTCTCTAAAGATAAGGTGTTCCTTATCATCATCATCAAAAATAGTTACCTCATTCTTCTTAAAATAAATTTTTGCATCATAGTCTGAAATCCAATCCATATTGGGGATTATATCAAATTCAATCATAGGTATGACAATGAGATCAGCAGATAAAGAACATTTATATACTCTAATGGGAACGCATTCACAAAACATTGTTGCGATGATACATCCTTTAGGAGTTTTAACTAACAACTCCCTTGTTAAATAAAATTGGAAATATCTAATTCTCTTAGAAAACTGGGAAGATATGAAACAATGAGATGATCTAAAATCAAATAAAGAATTTTATAAACTTGAGGAAATCATTAAATTACCTGCCACCATGTCTTTCGAAGCTTCTATCTCAGTAGTAGTGATAACATAAGCTTGTACTTGATCCCTTGGACTTTTCTCAGGTAAGTTCCCCCGATAATTAAGAAATTAATTTACATAATGTCCCATTTCCCTGAAATTATAGCATTGGACAATGGAAGTGTCTTTATTTCCCTTACAATCACCAGAAAGATGGAATTTCTGTCCACATTTGTAGCATACTCCTTTTCCTTTTAGACAGGCACCAAGGTGATTCCTTCCATGTTTATTACATGGTGGAAATTCAACTCTTCCCTTTTCCACTGTTTCCTTATTTCCTTTCCTAGAGTTTTTAGCAGATCTCTTCATCTCTTTCTTTGCTTTAAATTCATAAGACTTAGAGAATTACTCTTTTGTCTTGATAGCACATGATAAAATATCTTCGTATGATGAGAAAGATTGTGATACTAAATCTCGACGAATAAATAGATTTAACCCATCAAGGAAACGATCAATCTTACTTCTTGGGTTATGTATATAATCTGTAGCATGCCTTTCTAACCATGTAAAGTTAGCCTCATACTTTGCAACATTCTCATCCTCCTTTTTCCTCAAACTGAGAAATTTCGTTTCCATATCTGCTCAATGGTCATGAGGAAAGTATTTCTCTATGAAAATATCTTTAAACTCCCTCCATTCCATATTTGATATTTCATCATCTTCCATTGTGTTTTGAATCAATAACCACCATTTATCAGTATCTCCAGTGAGGCGATAAACATCCATGACAACTTTTTCCATTTCACTACTCCCCAAATCCCACAATGTTTTCTCTCGGGAACATATCGATTGCTCAGCTACCAATGGATTTGTATTCCCATTTAATTTTGGTGCTTGTTTCCTCATGAAGCGATCTAACATTGATCCTCCACGTTGTGGATCAGGGTGCTCCATGTGGGTAAGGTTATTATTCGTAACCTCGGTGAGTTTTCCCAGTATGGTCATAAGCTGATCAGCACCAGTTGTATCACCAGCTCCACTATATTTATCTTGAATAGGAGTAAAATACCTACATGGAGTGCGTGAATTGATACGGTTTCAATTCCCTCCACTAGGCGCCATTTCTAAACATTGGCAAACACTAGATTAGTTTATGAATCGCAGTACATAAATCCAAACTTGTAAAACACTTAAGATAAATTGAATAGTTTATGGATATAATCAATAATCATAAAATTTTTTTCTTTGAGTAAGTATATAATCATAAACCCTTCATAATGGTTTTTAAAGAAAATGATAATTATCCTAAGCATATCCCCCAGGAGTGTCGTAACCAAGAGTGCAGCAAGGCCCATTGTCATGCACCAGTTCCCGTTTGAGTCTAGCTCAAAGCGATGCTTTTGGGTTTTACCCCTAGGTACATCTATGCCAGAGCCACCTCTACATGCTCATATCCATACAGGGATGTATTGCTCAGAAAACTCACAAAATATCTACAGTAACAAAATTCTAGTAAGTTGTTATATACTAATCCTCAAAGTCTATCTTAGGGCTATGTGCTCTAATCAGAGTTTATCAAAATCTAGCTTCCGAGGTTTGTACTAAATATCCTCTTATAACAACTGTAATGCCCTGAACCTAGTTACCTAGAGTCGGTGCATTATTTCATAACATTTTCATGATCATAAGGAAATAATGTCTCAAAAGACCAATAATTTTAGTATCATTGAAACAAGATTCATACATAATTTCAACTTTACAACTTTGATAGAAATACAACATGAATATATATTTCATTAGAAACATCCAATCCTCCTAGATTATTCCTGATAGTCACTCATAAATAACTTCTTCATATCCTGGGAAAATGAATCAAAGGAAAGGGGTGAGCTCAAACACTCAGTAAGGGTAAGAAATACAGTGGAAGATAACATAAATATTATGCATGGTGAATAATTGAAACCACAATCCTTTACCAATAATAAACATGAATTATTTTATGGAAGGAATATGAGCTGAGTAAATAATGCCATAATAAAACATAATCATGGGTATTCTACTAGATGAATGACCACATGAACCATCAATATTATTTTCATAATGAGGGAATGTATAATTCCGGACATTTTGAAACAATTTTTCAAGGCCTCGACCAAGACGTCTAAAAATGATTAAGGCTTTGGCCAAAACCATATATCAAATTGGTAAAGGGCCTCACCCAATTCCACATCTAGTTGCCTCATGAGACCTACTGATGCATCAAGGAGTTATAGTGGGCTCCACCGGTCAATCACTAAGTCCAATTCATTCCTCATATGAAAAGTTTAAAACATATCTTAAACAATAGTATTAAAACTAGAATATGAAATTTCAATACCTTAACCATAAACCATGAATGGTATAAAAATAGAACATCCATAGTCAAACATATCACAAAACCTTAAATACAATATGAAATTTTTGTATCATAAAAAATCAACTTCAATTGAACTTAAGATCCATCAAAGGATGTTCACATAGATGAAATCAAAACCCTTTTTAGAGAAATACCTATTTCTATTTTGAAATAATTTAAGATTAACATAATTATAAAAAAAAACATTGATTTTAAAAATATTCTTATAATCATGTAAGGTAAGCTTTGATGATGTTATAATGGTGGAAAATAGCCGCACCCGCCGTATAAGATAAAAATACATTCTTACCTTACTTTTTCAATAAGGTTAAAAATGACCTTGTTTGGAAAATGATGGAAAGATTTCTTTCAAACCATTTTATAAAAATTCAAACAAGGGTATAAATTACATTAACTCATAGTCTAGTAATTAGTAAAAATGTTTTGAAATTTTTTTTTAAGAAACATGTATGTGGATGATAAATAGATCGTAGTAGATAATTACGTATAAACAACCTCGGATAAAAAACATATTGTGAAATTTACCCTTAACTTGTACTTTTCCTTGGTATAGGGTAGGTTAAACTTCTATATAATGGTGAAATAATTGTTATTAAGTTATTCAAGAATCATATACATTAATATGATATCTTATATGATCTTCTAATGTTGCCTTTTAGTATTATCATTGTTTCGGTGTTAATTGATTTGTTCTCCTTTATAAGCTTGGTTACGTAAGTCATGATTGTAATGAATTGGATTTTTTTTATTTATATACAGAATGATATTATGTCATTAAATAGTATTTTTAACCATCAAATGAAAATTATTCTTGAATGGATATGATGGGGAAATTAATCTCATCGTGTTCATGGAGACGATAATCCGTACGTACTCAAGATCACTACTTCCATTTCATTTTTCATTTTAATAGGAATCAAATCCAAATGATAAATAGGTATATTATTATTCCAGTATAATATAATATCTTATATATTTTACTTAAGTACATTAACACCATCTTTTATACATTCCATGTATGGTATGAATGAGTCATATCACTTTGAGGGGGCGGTAGTCTTCACTTCCTCAAATGAAATTGTCGTATATATACACAACATGAAACAAAAAATGGTATTCTATAAAATGGAATTATAGAAGCCCATATATATTATAAATATCATGAATAAAATATTTAATTACAGTTCTATCATAATAGACACCATGAGAGGCGGTAGGAGATAATTGAACAATCATCGTTTCGTGAGGCGTTTAGTTGCCATCCACAGAAACATTATGTTCTTCACCATTATATAGAGGTGTGTGTAAGGGTAGTTAGAATAATTCTCATAAAAATATCCTAGTATATTGATGATACTGGTTTTGTTACGAAAGAAAACAATAAAAATAGTTTAGGGGTTGGATAAGTAAAATAAAAGAAAAAAAGTTAAGTGAAATCGTTACCATTAATTTGGGTAACTCCCTTTGGTTTGAAACAAAAGGACTCTTGAAGTTCCGTATGCCTAAGTTAAGTCTTATAGAAGGAGTACAGAGATGTAGGGAGCTTAATTGGGCATATGATGTATGAGACAAAAATCTTTAGTGGTGTGAAGAATTGGTTAAAAGTGGTGTCCTTTTATAAGGGGGAGCAGGGGCTCTTTAGGAATGATTGAAAATATTATTTTATCATATAATTATATTTGGTTTCTAAAGGTCCAAAACTCATTAAAGTTGAATATAAAATGACTCATGATCGAAATTAAATCATCCAATAAGAATTGGACAGGTTTTGGGTATTATCATAGTCTTTATAATCTTATTTATTTAAATCATTTATTAATTAGGTAAACACTACATCGTTATTGTTTCATTAAAATTTTAGTTTATTAGATTTTTAAAAATTAGAAAAAAATACCATGATGTAGGAAATATTTTTATCTTTATAATGATTATTTATAGTCAAAAATATAACATATATAACCCAATGTAAATATTGTTTTTCTAAAAGATATATGCTTCTGTCATTTTTGTATTTACTTTAACTTAATTAATATAAAGTGTCATTATCACTTAAAAGTGGCTTTATGGGGTCCCAAAATCGGCCCAAATATGGCCATGGTTGGACATGTATCATCCAATAGGTTTAGGACACGTTTTAGGGTAATTTAATTTTATTGTAATATTATTTTTTACCATTATTTACCAGATTTACCCTTTAACCATGTTAAATAAAATATTTACTGAAATAATTATTCAAATTATCTAAAATTATAAGTTACCTATTTTAAAAATTTAGACCTCCTGATTCTAAATATGGAATCCATTTTTCTAAATTAAAAACACAACAGTTTCAGAAATTAATTTAAAATTAATTCCCGTTGTCAAAACAAAAAAGCGTGTTTTTAAAAAATAATAACTATAAAAAGATTGGCACTTACTTATGTCCTGTTTAAATGTGAATTTATATCCAATGACCAACATTGGATTACATGGTAAAAATATAATATAATTATTTTTTAAAATCTCTCAAATTCATAATTTAGTACTATTAATTATTTCGATTAAAAAAGTTTTTTTTAATTAAAATTTAGTAATTTTCACTATTCATCAAAATATGAAAGGTATCAGAAAAGTGCCAAAATTTTCCCTTAAGCTAATTTCGATATTCTGAATCCAAAAATGAGGTCCATTTTGAATGATAAAAAGTATAAAATTTCAAAAAGTGGGTATTACTATTCATAACGGCTAGTTGATTGGTTGTGGTGTTTTAGAACTCGAAGTTGAGTACAACACACGTTATTGTATTATTCAAAGAGAAGTGTACCATGAATTCTTGGGGTGTTACATTAAACCTATTTAATATATATTATATAATAATTATAATTTAATGGTAATATATTTAAATATAGTTCTTTACTTTCTTTCTTTCAATACGATAAAAAAATTGAAACAACATTAATACGTACGTACGGTCTACCATCTCCATGAACAATGTATTCCATTTCATATTTATATAGTTTAAATATTATTTAAAATATTTAAGTACTGAATATATATGACATATAAATAATTTTTTAAATTCTATAAATAATTAAATCATGTTCTATGTAAGAGGATCAATTATTACAAGTCAAAACTTGTACGATAAACAAAGTAGTTATTACCCGAAACATCACTATAATATGAAATTATTAATAAAAGGGTAATATAAATTCATAAGTGAATATAATATGGTATGATATATAGTAATATGGTTATTTTTTAAATTTATTATAAACATATATTTATTATACATGAGGTTTTTATGTGTACAATGAAATTTAAGACTTAAGGTAAGATAATTTCATCTCACTTTTCATTTTCGTGAGATGCATGCCATATTCAACATTTTCTTATTTTGTGTGATGTATAAAATTACCTTTTACATGTTATATAATTAATTTTAATTATTTGATTATATTAAATTTTCAAATTTAGGTTATTATTTCATGGCTATCACGATTAAATAGTTACTCAACTAGTAAGGGGTTCTCATCTCACTTTTATTTCTATGAAATTTATACCTTATTCACCACTCATTTATTTTTTGGGGTATATATAATTCTCATGAATATATTATATTATTATTATACTTAAATTTATGGGTGTTTAAATATCCATTTTATTATCTCTATTTCATGGTGTTTTACGGTTTGAAAGTTACCAAACTAGTAAGGTAGTTTTGTCTCATCTTTCCTTCTTAGAGGCACATGGTTTGTTATTCACCTATATTATTTTACGAGGTGTATATAAATCCATTTGAAATGTTATATCATGAATATAATTACATTCATGATATTGTAAGATTAATTTTTTTTAATTTTCTTATATGGGGAGTGTGATTCAAAGTTACCAAGTGGTAATATTTTATTGAAACAATCTCATTGTTTAGCAGGATTGTTTATGATTATACTTCCATTAATTCCATATTATGATCCATATCTCTAGAACTATCATGGATTTTCTTCTAATCTGGTCATTAATTATATCATTATGTATTGGTACAATTTTTTTCACTCTTTGTTACTTAATATAATTAATAAAATGTTTTCTAGAAAATATGATCTCATTTCTCTTTTTAGTCAGAAATCTGTTTATTTCAAAATCAACATTTTTAAGAATAATAATTTTTTTAAATGATATATAAAGATAATTTTCAATGAAAATGGATTTTAAATAATTTATTATGTGTTTTAAAGCTTCATTTATATTTTTTAATGTATTTTAAAATAAAAATGTTTTCCAAATGTTTTCAATATTTCTTTATAAGTTTTCAAAGTAATTTAAAAAAAGTCTTCCAAAACTTTTTCAATATTTATTTAAAAGTTTTCAAATTATTTTAAAAGAAAATGTTTTTAAAAAAATCAACATTTTTTTATTATTTTTCAAAAAAAATATTTTCAAATCTACTTTTATAAGTTTTCATGTTTATTTTCATGAAAATGTTTTCAAAAGGACATATGTTTTAAAAATAATTTTTAAAATATGAAAGGATAATTTAATCATCAATTGTTTTTAAAGGATTTTTTCAAATTAATTTCAATAAATGAAGAAATATGTTGGTGTTACTCATTCCTTTATGGTAAAATGATCCCAAGGTTCTATTCAAATTCTTTCTCTGAATGGTTTATGTTTTTTTCATGATTTTTATGAAACCCGCTTATCATTCATGTGTTACATATTTATAAAACCTATTTCTCTTTTATATATTATATTCTTATGAAACCTTCTTATTTTCATGGTTTATTCTTTGATGAAATGATAATGAAACCTATCTCTTTTTCCATAGTTTATGATATGATTACTTATTTATGATACCCATTTCATTTCATGGGTTATGATATGATTGTTTATGGTATTGTGGCACACATGTGTATGAATTCATTATGATATGGGTGGGACCAATATATCCCTCCAATACATTTGGTAAAGATTTATATATCATGAGATAAAAATTACTAGAATGAGGATTGGTCTCAGTTTAGAAATATAGGGTTTGAATAAAGAGTGAACTCGGTTCAGTAATAAAGGGGTAGAACAAGAAGTGAACCTAATTCAGTAATACATGGATAGAATGGGAAGTGAACATGGTTCAGTAATACATGGTTAGAATGGGAAGTGAACATTATTCAGTAATACAAGGCTAGAATAGAGTGTGAACCTAATTCAGTAAAGGACCTTGTCTACTAAGATGGTCATGGGAGTGAACTTTGACTACTAAGATGATTTAGAGAGAGAACTAATTCAACTAAGATAGCCTTTGAATTAAAACATTACTACCATGGAAGTCATTTTTATAAGCTAAAGTGGCTACCCCAATACCATGTCTTATTCATTTGTTATTATTCCATGGATTATTCTCCTGATTACCTTGTTATTCATGTCTTATGAACTACCAATGTTTATTCCACAACTCATGTATATTTTATTTGATATGTACGATATGATCTTGAAATTTTATTATCATGTTCTTAAACACTTATGATCATTTTATGCTTACATATCTTCCTTGTTTACCCTTACTGAGCATTTTATATCATCCCTAATGTTTCTTTTCCCAGGTTATGAAGAAAGGTTTTAAGTAAGTGTACTAAAGGGAATATATTTGGGGAAAACATTGAATATCTTTCACCAAGTTAGAATATTTTATTCGATGTTTCCAAATACACAAATCTCTTATGGATATTAGATTTATACTTTTATAATGTGCTGAATATTCATCTAAATTGTTGTAATTTTCATGTATTTTAAGATTGGGTCACTATATTACCTCTAATTATTTTTATTTACCACAAATTTTTAGTCATTATTGCTAATATTTACTATTTATCACTAGTTTTTAGTAATTATTACTAATTTATAATAATTACAGTCAATTTCTAATAATTACAACCAATTTATAATAATTACCACTAATTTATAATAATTAATGCTAATTTTTAATAATTACTATTGATTTCTAATAATTACCACTCATTTATAATAATTTCGCTTAAATACTCATAATAAAAACTATATAATAATAATTAAAACTAATTGCTTCTAATTTAAAATAATTACTTCTAATTAAAATCAATTATTAATAATTAATACAAAATAATTCTAATTTAAAATAATTGCTACAACTTAAAACTAATTACTACAAAGTAAAACTTAGTAATTATTATTAAAACTAATTACTTCTAATTAATAATAATAATTACTAATATATTATAAAATAAAATAATTAAAAATGAAAAATATTATATAAATACAATAAATATGAAACTTTTATTAGATGAAAAGTGGAAAATTATCTTCCCTATAAAATTTAAAACTTTTTAATTTTTAAGGAGAATAAATTGTGAGAAGAGGTAGAAAGGAGAGTTCAGAGGAGGAGATAATGAAAAAAGCTCAGGTGACATGACTAATTACGATGAGTTTCCCATTGTAAATATTCTTAGTTGTGATGGGTCTTGTCATAATTATTACCCATTATTAACAATCATGTCATTAATAAAAAAATTGTTTTTGATAGGTCTCATCATAAATACTATTCTGATAATAGTTTATTTTCGATTATAATTAATTCACATCATAAAGAACAATGATGATGAAAGGTATTTGTGATGGGGGTATAGTCCCATTACAAATACCTTTCCTATGCTTCGGAGTGCAATCCCTACCAAAGGTATTTATAGTGGGAATGATATCAAATTGTAGGTAATTTTCTAATAGGGACTATTTGGGATGGGATTCATTTCCCATCACTAATAGCCCAGCACAAAATACACTTTTCCCCGTAGTGAAAGAAAATTAGATTGATTGGGTGATGTTAGTCCTAATAAAGATTTTGGAAAAGAGTTATGGAATACTAGAAAAATATTTTAGTATATGGAAGTCAGATAATTCCTCAGTTGAGGAGGATAAAGGCTAAAGAGAGAAAGAAACCAGCTGAAAAGAATCAAACCAAATATAAAATATAAAATTTTCTTTGAAAACATATTTGAAAGACTAAAAATATTATATGAGTTGTGTAGGATTGGGGGTCATAAATATGATGAAATATGGAATAATCCATCTAGATATCATCCACTTGTTTAAGAGAAAATATAACAACTATAGTCTAGTAAGAATATGGAAAATAAGGTGAATTTGACTTAGGTGATAACTAGACAAAATTAGTGAATATGAATACTCACAAGAAGGTAATGATGAAATGTAAATAAGAGGATCAACATACATGGATGAAATGATATTACTGTAGTAATAGAGTCCATGCCATGGATTATTGAACATTTTATAGGAATCTCAAGAAATATGGAAGCAGTCTAAAAACTAAAAGGGTACCAATTCAAGAGAGAGATAAAAAAATTTGTATAGTTGTTGACACTACTTGTAAAGAAATAGAGAGGCTAACCCAGAAGGGTAAAGTCAATATTTATGAGTGGTGTGTGGATGTTATAACAAGGTTAGACATAGTTCTATCTAAATCAAGGCATGTCTACCCCAATTATATCACCATGGGGCAGACCTATTCTTTTTATTAAGATGAAATATGGGTCAATGTGACTTTACATTGACTATCATGAACTTAACAATATCAAAATCAATAATAAGTATCATATTTCTCATATTGATGAATTATTTGACCAAATATATGGAGGTAAATACATTTCCATTATTTATATTAAATATAGATATTATTAATTTAGGTTCAAAAGTTAATACATACCTAATATCACCTTCTTTATGAGGTATGGAAACTATGAATTTATAGTGATTCCATTTGGTTTTAATAATTCACTACTGGTAATGGAAAATTTCTCAACGGTTCTGAACTGTTGGGAAATCCTGCAGAACTGTTGGTATATCTTAAACCAACAATTCTACAAACCATTGGTAAGTAAGCTATTTGGAAATATTTTCCGAACAGTTTACACAGAACCATTGGGATAGGTTAGAAAAATGAACCTATCCCAATGGTTTGGCACAACCGTTGGGATAGTTTTTTCCAACACTTTGGCTTGAACCGTTGGGACAACCAACCATATGAATTCTTTCCCAACGTTTTCTAAATGGTTGGGAAAGGTTTTTTACCAATGGTTCATAAAGAACCGTTGTTAAAAAACTGAGAATCTTATGCCAACGATTTCAAACTGTTGACATAGCCTATGCAGTAAAAATTGCACAGCAGGCACAGATCAGGGTGTCCATTCCCTCTCCTTTCCAATTCCCTCTCATTTATAATTATTGTACCTGCAATAATCAACTAATACAAACATATACAATTACTATACCTGCAATAACCAACTAAATCATACATATACAGAACAAATTCATACACATTTAACATATAATGCATCCTCAAACTATAAAAATCTAGAATTAAATCAGAATTCATAACATAATTATAAGCATACATAATTCATTTAGAATTAAATTTAACAATTAGATGACAATTATATGTGGAATCTGGAATTCAATTCATAATTTGATCGGTTTTTCATATACCAAATGTTTTTACTAGAAATGATGTCCATTTTAAACCAAATACATACACCTGGAGTAATACCAGCCACACTGTGCCTCTAATTGAGTCGAGGTTAACTTGTACATGTCACAAATTTCCCATCGATCATTGTCCTAAAGTATCAACATATTTCGAAAGAGTTTGGTCATTTTTTCGTATGTCAGTTGTTGTTTTCACTTAAAATGAAGTTCTTTTTAAATAAAAGAGAGACACTTTGAGTGGTTCTGGCCACACCGCTCCTCTGATTGAGATGGGGTTGACTTTTACACATCACAAATGACCCGTGGATCGTTGTTCTAATGTATCAACAAAATCATAATCCATCTGGTTAGTTTTCTATATGTACTTAAACTGTTGTCAATTTTAAACATAAGAGAGACACTTCGGGTGGTGATGGCCACACCACGACTCATATTGAGGCTCAGTTGACTCGTACACATCACATATGACCCATGGATCATTGTCCAAAAGTTTCAATAGATTCCAAATGTGTTTAGTTAGTTTTCGTATTCCATTTGTTCTTTTCACTTATAATCCTGTCCATTTTAAACAAAATAGACATAGTTAGAGTGGTACCGGCCACACCATGCCTTGGATTTAGAAGGGGTTGACTCATACATGTCTCAAAAGACACATGGATCATTTTCCTAAAGTATCAACACAATCTAAATTTGTGTGGTTAGTTTTCAATATTCCATTTTATGTTTTCACTAAAAATGATGTCCTTTTGAAACAAAAGAGATTCACTTTGAGTGGTTCTGGCCACACCGTGCCTCAGATTGTGGTGAGGTTGATTTGTACACGTTACATATGACCCATGGATCATTTTTATAAAGTATCCACACAATCATAATCTGTTTGATCGGTTTTCTGTATGTACTTAAAATGTTTTCCATTTAAAACAAAATAGAGACACATAGAGTGATCCCAGACACACCATGACTTGTATTGAGGTGGGGTTGAATCGTACGCATTACATATGACCTACGGATTATTTTCCGAAAGCATCAACACATTTTGAATGCGTGTGGTCATTTTGTTTGTATGTGAGTTATTGTTTTCACATAAAATGATATCCATTTTAAACAAAATAGAGACAGTATGAATGGTGATTACCACACTGCACCTCATATTGAGGCGGAGTTGACTCGTACATGTCAAATATGACCCACGGATTGTTGTGCTAAAGTATCAACTCAACCATAATTTGTTTGTCCTTTTTCTGTATGCTAGTTGTTGTTTTCACTTAAAATGAAGTCCATTTTAAACAAAATGGAGACACTTTGAGTGGTGTCGACCACATCGTGCCTCAGATTGAGGCGAGGTTGACTGTTACATGTCACATATGACCCAAGGATCTTTCTTCTAAAGTTTCAATAGAAACCAAATGCATTTGGTCAGTTTTCTTTATGTACTTAAATTGTTGTCCATTTTAAACAAAAGAGAGACACTTAGAGTGATCCAGGCCACACCATGACTCGGATTGAGCCGAGTTGGCTTGTACACATAACATATAACCCATGGATCGTTTTGATAAAGTATCAACCTAATCCAAATGTGTTTGGTCGGTTTTCTGTATGCTAGTTGTTCTTTTCACTTATAATCATGTCCATTTTAAACAAAAGAGACAGAGTTAGAGTGGTACCAGCCACACCATGCCTCGAATTTATATGGGGTTGACTTGTACACATCTCAGATGACTTATGGATCATTTTCCTAAAGTATCAACACAATATGAATGTGTTTGGTCATTATTCCATATTCCAGTTGATGTTTTCACTTAAAATGGTGTCCTTTTGAAACAAAAAAGAGACACTTTGAGTGGTTCCAGCCACACCGCGTCTCAGATTGAGGCAGGCTTGGCTTGTACACGTCACCTATTACCCATGGATTATTGTGCTAAAGTATATGCACAATCATAATCTGTTTGTTTAGTTTTCCATATGTACATAAAATTTTGTCCATTTTAAACATAAAGGAGACACTTTGAGTGGTGCTGGCCACACTATGACTTTGATTGAGGCACAGTTGACTCATACACGTCACATATAACCCATGGATTGTTGTCCTAAAGGCTAAATAGATTTTTAATGCGTTTGGTCGGTTTTTCGTATGCCAGTTGTCCTTTTCACTTATAATCCTTTCCATTTAAAAAAAAGAGACACAATTAGAGTGGTACCGGCCACAGCACACCTCAGATTTAGATGGAGTTGACTTGTACACATCTCAAATGACCCATGGATCATAGTCCTAATGTATCAACACAATCCGAATGCGTTTCGTTAGTTTTCCATATGTCAGTTGATGTTTTCACATAAAATGATGTCCTTTTCAAACAAAAGAGAGACACTTTGAGTGGTTCCAGCCACACCACGCCTCATATTGAGGTGGCATTGATTCGTACACGTCACATATGACCCATGGATCATTTTTCTAATGTATCAACACAATCAAGATCCATTTTCTATGTTTTCTTAATGTACTTAAAATGTTGTCCATTTTAAACAAAAGGGAGACAGTTAGAGTGATCCCGGCCACATAGTGCCTTGGATTGAGGTGGGGCTGACTCATACACATCACATATGACCCATGGATCGTTTTCCTAAAGCATCAACATATTCCGAATGCATTTTGTCAGTTTTTAGTATGTCAGTTGTTGTTTTCACTTAAAATGATGTCCATTTTAAACAAAAGAGAGACACTATGAATAGTGTTGGCCACACTGTGCCTTAGATTGAGGCAGGGTTGACTTGTACACGTCACATATGACCCATGGATATTTTTTCTAAAGTATCAACACAATCAAAATCTGTTTGGTCAGTTTTCCATATGCTAGTTTTTGTTTAAACTTAAAATAAAGTCCATTTTAAACAAAAGAAATACAGTTTGAGTGGTGTCGGACACAACACACCTCGTATTGATGTGAGGATGACTCATAAACGTCACATATGACCCATGAATTTTTCCCCTAAAGTTTTAATGGAAACTGAATGCGTTTGGTTGGTTTTCCATATGTACTTAAAATGTTGTCCATTTTAAACAAAAGAGAGACACTTAGAGTGATCCTAGCCACATCGTGACTCAGATTGTGCTCGGGTTGGCTCATACACGTCACATATTACCCATGGATCGTTGTGATAAAGTTTCAATAGAATCTGAATGTGTTTTTTCAGTTTTCTGTATGCCAGATTTTCTTTTCATTTATAATCCTGTCCATTTTAAACAAAAGAGACACAGTTAGAGTGGTACCGACCACACCACACCACAGGTTTAGACTAGGTCGACTCGTACATGTCTTAAATGACCCATGGATCATTTTCCTAAAGTATCAACACAATAATAATGTGTTTGGTTGGTTTTCTGTATGCCAGTTGATGTTTTCACTTAAAATGATGTCCTTTTGAAACAAAAGAGAGACACTTTGAGTGGTTTCGACCACAACGCACCTCAGATTGAGGCGGGGTTGACTCATAAACATCACTTATGACACATGGACTATTTTTCTAAAGTATCAACACAGTCATAATCTGTTTGGTCGGTTTTTTGTATGTACTTAAATTGTTTCCCATTTTAAACAGAAGAGAGACACTTTTTGTGGTTCCAGCCACATCGCAACTTGGATTGAGGCGTGGTTGACTTGTACACATCACATATGACCCATTGATCATTTTCCTAATGTTTCAACATATTTGGAATGTGTTTGGTCAGTTTTTCGTATGTTAGTTGTTATTTTCACTAATAATCCTGTCCATTTTAAACAAATGACACATAGTTAGAGTGGTACCAGCCACACCACGCCTCAGATTTAGGCGGGGTTTACCCGTACATGTCTCAAATGACCCATGGATCATTTTCTTAAAATATAAACACAATCGTAATGCATTTGGTCAATTTTCCGTATTTCAGTTGATGTTTTCACATAAAAAGATGTCCTTTTGAAACAAAAGAGACACTTTGAGTGGTTCCGGCCACAAAATGCCTCATATTTAGGTGGGGTTGATTCGTACACGTCAAATATGACCCATGGATCGTTGTTCTAAAGTATCAACACAATCAGAATCTGTTTGGTCAGTTTTCCGTAGGTACATAAAATGTTGTCAATTTTAAACAAATGAGAGACACTTAGAGTGACCTCAGCCACATCGTTCCTCAGATTGATATGGGGTTGACTCGTACAAATCACAAATGACCCATGGATCATTTTCCTAAATCATCAACACATTCCGAATGCGTTTGGTCAGTTTTTCGTATGTCAGTTGTTGTTTTCACTTAAAATGATGTCCATTTTAAACAAAAGAGAGACACTATGAATGGTGTCGGCCACACCGTGCCTCGGATTTAGGCGGGGTTGACTCGTACACGTTTCATATGACCCATGGATTATTGTGCTAAATTATCAACACAATCAGAATCTGTTTGGTCTATTTTCCGTATCCTAGTTATTGTTTTCACTTAAAATGAAGTCCATTTTAAACAAAAGAGAGACACTGTGAGTGGTGTTGGCAACACCGCACCTCATATTTAGACAAGGTTGACTTGTAGACGTCACATATGACCCATGTATTGTTCTCCTAATGTTTCAATGGAAATAGAATGCATTTGGTTTGTTTTCTATATGTACTTAAAATGTTGTCCATTTTAAACAGAAGAGAGACACTTAGTGTGATCCCAGCCACACCGCGACTCGGATTGAGCCTGGGTCGGCTCGTACACATCACATATGACCCATGGATCTTAATGATAAAGTATCAACTGAATCCAAATGTGTTTGGTGGTTTTTATGTATACCAGTTGTTCTTTTCACTTATAATCCTGTCCATTTTAAAAAAAAAGACACAGTTAGAGTGGTACCAGCCACAACGTGCCTCAGATTTAGATGGGGATCACTCGTACACATCTCAAATGACTCATGGATCATTTTCCTAAAGTATCAACACAATCCAAATGCATTTGGTTAGTTTTCCGTCTGTCAGTTGATGTTTTCACTTAAAATGATGTCCTTTTGAAACAAAAGAGAGACACTTTGAGTGGTGTCGGCCACACCGTGCCACGGATTGAGGCGGGGTTGACTCGTACACATCAAATATGACCCATGGATAGTTATTATAAAGTATAAACACAATCATAATCTGTTTGGTCAGTTTTCTATATGTGCATAAAATGTTGTCCATTTTAAACATAAGAGAGACACTTTGGGTGGTGTCGGTCACAACGCGACTCAGATTGAGGCACGGTTGTCTCATACACATCATATATGACCCATAGATCTTTGTCCTAAAGTTTCAACATATTCCAAATTCATTTGGTTAGTTTTCCATATGCCTGTTGTTCTTTTCACTTATAATCTTGGCCACACTGTGCCTCGGATTTAGATGGGGTTGACTCGTACACATAACTTTGGGTGGTGTCGGCCACACCACGCCTCAGATTTAGGAAGCCTTGCTTTCCAAGTATCTCACATAGGGGACCGGGTATCACCTGAGGCATGGTATTACCATCTTGCAAAACATAAATGTCCTCGGTTTATCTTCAAGGAATCAATATCACTCATGAGTACCATCCTGGTAGCCCTCACCTAGAAACCAAAGCATTCATCCGGGAATTTCATGTCAAAATTCCCTAAGTATGATGAGTCTGTCCATGATTCATTAACATGTAACCCATGTCTTATCCTAACAATTGACATGTAAACCAAATCAATCAAGGCATCATTCCCATAACATGGATAATGTACAACAAGGCTTCGTATTTAATTTAAAGCATATCATCGCATGCATTTGATGAGAATGAGCTAATAAGCTTACCATGACATTCATATAATTCAAGACATACAAAAATGGAATAATCCTAAATAACATTGCATGATCAGAGAAATAAAAACAGGAATGTGAAATCAGGGAGGAGGGTGGGGGCTGTCTAGGGGTCGAGGGAGGAGGGTGGGGGGCTGTCCGGGGGGCTGTTCGGGGGGGCTGTTTAGGGGATGTCTGAGGGGCTGTCCGGGGACCAAGGAGGAGGGTGGGGGCTATTTGGGGGGATATCTAGGGGTGTCTGTGGGGATGTTTGGGGTCCAAGGAGGATGGTGGGGGCTGTCCGGGGGGTTGTTCGAGGTCCAAGGAGCAGGGTGGGGGGGATGTCCTGTTGTCCAGGGGGTGTCCAGGGGTTGTCCGGGGACCAAGGAGGAGGGTGGGGGGCTGTCTGAGGGCTGTTAAGGGGGATATTCAGGGTCCAAGGAAGAGGGTGGGGGGGGGGGCTGTTCGGGGGGCTGTCTGGGGTCCAAGGAGGAGGGTGGGGGCTGTCTGGGGGTTGTCTGGGGTCCAGGGAGGATGGTGGGGGAGCTGTCCGTGGGGGCTGTCCACTGGGGCTGTCCGAGGGCTGTCTGGGGGCTGTCCACGGGGGTTGTCTAGGTGGTGTCCGGGGGGCTGTCCAGGGAACAAGGAGTAGGGTGGGGGGCTGTTCAGGGGGCTTTTCGGGGGGTGTTTGGGGGGGCTGTCTGGGGTCCAAGGAGGAGGGTGGGGGGGCTATCCAGGGGGGCATCTAGGGAGTTCCCAAACACACAAAACTATAAAAACATGATCAAGATACACCGAAATCTCTAAAAGACATCAATATCCAAGAAAACAAAAAATATATAAAAATAACTCAACTCCAATACAATACTACAGGTCTAGATAAAACCAGAAACTAGAATAGATTAAACATCAAATCTTACTAATATTAGTAAAAAATGTAACAGATCAATTTGTCCCACATCATCATCACTATAATAACCATCATCATTACCCTCATCCTCGTGGTAATAATTTTCCTCATCATCATCCCCGCCCTTCTCAAAGCCCGCCTCCTCACCCTCTCCCTCCGCCTTTCCATCCTCCTCTACCTCTCCCTCCTCCTCTCCCTCCTCTTCCGCATCAAACTCCTAGCCATCATCATCATCAGGTTGGAAATCGTCTTCACCACCACTAGAACTTCCACCTGGTTCACCATATATAGAATGCATCGCTGACATATATTCATCAAAAACTAGGTTGGCCTTTGGTGGAAGTGTTGGACGTTGAACTTCAATAAATTTTAAAAATGCACTATTTGCCCTAGCAGACTGTTCTTCCATCTTTATGGCCCATTTTCAGCCTGTTCTGCCTGTACCCTAACTTGCTATATCTCGGTGGGACTACAACTCATACTTGAGGAGGGCCAATACTTCATTGGGGCTATCCTAAGTCGGCAGCGTACTCTACCAGAATGCTCCTCTCCCAATATCTAATGTAAGTGATCAGTTGGCCCAAAATTGTATGGTT
Organism: Viscum album; assembly: GCA_963277665.1. Taxonomy (NCBI): domain Eukaryota; kingdom Viridiplantae; phylum Streptophyta; class Magnoliopsida; order Santalales; family Viscaceae; genus Viscum; species Viscum album. The sequence continues at coordinate 2,011,897,143 of OY728130.1, read as the reverse complement.
CTTAGGCATTGAGGGCCTCTAAAGTAGTATGTTACAAATATAAATATACTATTAAGTTACAAAATAGATATTAAAATATAAAATCAACATATTAAAACTTAAAATCTACTACTGAGTCGGTTCATTGAGGGCACTTCCATCCTTTTTCTGTCTACTCAAGCAAAATAGTTTTGCTCGAGGTACACATCCTTCAATATTCAGTTTTTTCCTCTAAAATTAAATTAAAAACTAAATTTATATTAAAACATTATGAAATTATTATATAATTGAGAAAAAAAATTGTAAGTCATAAACAAAACTTATAAACAATTGTCATACCAGCTTTCTCTTCTGATCTGGCATCGTAGTACGTCCCATTGTGTAGAGGTATTTTTTTGCATCAATGATTTTTTTTATTTTTTCTAGATGATTCCTAAATAAACTTTGATAATTAAAAGGATAATATTAATGAAAAACATTAAAGTTATTATTTAAATACCTCAAATGTAATTAATTCCTTAAACTGAGTAGTCGTCCAATGAGTAATCATCTACCGATACTGATATATAGGAAAATCATCCATGACTGTTACCACCTCTAACTTAGTTCCAACTCTAGAACACCATCCAATATACCGCTCATGCTTGTAGGCTCTCCAAAGCACACCTAAATCTTTTAGACGTGCCCGTCATGAACCCTCACCATCCGGAAAATCAAATCGAACCTAACACCAAAATATTAATTCATATAAATACAAAAATAATTCATGGAATTAAATACAACAAATATTTTTACCCAAATCTCTACCCAATCCCTATCCTTGAAATCGTGGGGAAAATGTCTCTGTGATAGCGTGCTGACGGGAATGATGTCAGAGTATTTTGCAAGTGTCCCCAAAAAACTCCGACATTGCTGTCCTGTTTTCTCAACCATTTGGTTGTCTTCATTGTAATCCACCATTAATTGTGTGTGGTGGTTCCACACCACACGCATGTGTGTACTCCCCCACCCCTGCCTCCTGTAAGTAGATGTATCTGTCATAAAATAAAAACAAATATTGAATCAAAACATATTATAATGAAAATAAATATTGGTATAAAAATTTGTTGGGGTTCTATAAATATACATGCGCCAGTCTGATCACTGAGAGCCACTGGATCCACAGAAACTGATGGAACACCCTGTGGTGGAAAAGGAGTCGAAGACGATGGAATATAGAAGCTCAGAGAGACAGAAGTAGAATGAAATGAAGATGGGACATTTGTATGCCCGGATTCTGGCTGGGGAGTGGGAATCGTCATGGGATATGAAAAAGACGGGTTAGAAGATGCAAAAGGTGGCGAAAACATGGGAGGCCTAAATATCCCTTGTGTCCCTAATGACACACTGGGATCACAATGTGGGAAGTATGACATGTCAGTGGGAGGTGCAGGGTCTAGTCGGGTATGTAGAGCTGCTCGTCTACCTCTTATATGAACCCCCCTCGTACCACGAGCCTAACTACTAGGACCAGTACTAGGATCCTCGTCGAATAACTGTAGACGTATAGGTGGATCCTACAAAAAAATTTACAACCAAATTAATCAAATGACATTATATATTCTTTAAATATATATATTTGAAATAATTTACTCACTGTAGGCATTAATGGTGGAAAGACCATCTCTGCCATTTGATGATTGTTATCCATCATTTTTTCCTTCGTCTCTCTTCAATTGGCTGCATTTCCTGCTTTTGAAAACAAATATGTAATTAATCAGAAAAAGGAAAGTAATGTGTAACCCAAAAAAACAAAATATATGAGGGAATAGGGGGTTTCATTGGTAATTTATCTATCAATTGTTTTAGAAGATATTGAATGGATTTAATAAATCATACAAGTTGTAATGTTCACTAAGTTAGAAATATTGTTTGAATAGGTTTGAATACCGTTCAATTTAAAATTAAAAAATTCAATTCAAATAAAAATGCAACCAATAAACATTTAAAATCCACATAACGGTCAAGTAAACTAAATCATATTTGTGGTCAATACTAAATCAATTTGAATAGTACCAACCTTAACAACCCAACTCGAGGTAAACCAAAAGAATTGAGAACATAGATGAATGATTCTCTATATTTTAAACCAGAACTTCAAGTTCAAAATCAACTTTGACAATTTATCTATTGGAGACATCAAAAGAAATAAATGGATTGGTTCCAATGGTAGTAGGGAAAGTGTCAATTCCATCATCACCATCATCCAAAATATGACTTGGAATTACTTCACTATGACACCAAATTCAGGTCGAAGTTGGTATTTGACATAAATAAAACTTGTTTAGACATTGATTCCAACACATATGGTTCTTCGGTAGTAAGAGTGTGAGTCATATTAATTACTCAAAATCCACAATCATCAATAAATGTGCCCCATCTCATCATTGAATCAAACCAATGGCATTTCATCATTGTGACTCATCCATGAGAGGAATAATCCATGCCATATAGTGGTTTGAGGGAATATATGCATCATATGGAAGTAAATACTTCAAGAGGGTAAGAATGTAATCGATTGATGTATTAGAAATCCCATACATAGTTTTCCCATGAAATAATCGGATTAAAATTTCCAGCTTTTTCATTTTATCGCATTGTAGATATAATGGATTCGTGGCAGCATCATTCAATTTTTTCACCCTATCAATATCATCATTTTCACTAGATGCATAATCTGTCCTCATATCGAAGTCTTTTTTAGTGGAAATCCTTTCCTTTTCATGATGATGAATAAATAGAAACTGATCATCTAACAAATTATCCATTCCATTCCTTCCATTTCGATCATCACTAATTTGAGATTTAATTTTCTCCCCATTGTGATACCACACAAAATAGTTTACTTGAAAACCATATTTGGTTATGTGGTAGGTGACTTCTTCACGACTCAACCAAGGTCTACCAACACAATTGGAACAAGGGCAGTGTATGTGAACACTATCTGAATCATTGTGAAATTAAAAATCTATAAATCTCTCCAAATTGTTTTGAAAATCGCTTGAGATCTGATCAGTTTCATACATCCAACTTATGTACATTCTGTAAAAAGAATTTATATAATTCATTTTGTCATAAACAATTCAATAGGATTGAACTTTAATAGAAAATACATTTAAGTAAACGATAAAGGAAGACGTTTCTAGTCGATGTAGTGAACTATTAAAACAATGTAAAGAACAATTACTCAAAAATTAAATTAAAATTTATTTATATTCATTTTCATTAGGTCTATAAGGGTCACAGTCCTTTGGTCCCATTATGTGTTATAGGCTTCCCAAATCATTCGCTCATGTTCAATAACTCTTTATTGGCACCTCTATGGCCATACCTTTTATTACCCAATTACTTCCCCAAGTCAAGTGTACCCCATGGGTGAATAAATTTTAGGATTCTACACTAATAGGTTGTTCATGGCTTGTAAAAATATTTAATTTCATAAAGTATAGACAAAAAAATTTATTTTTAAATTTGATATTAATAATAAAGTATGTCAACGATAAAAAAAAATTACTGAATTAAACTTGTGACTTATATAACATTTTTAGGGATGTCTTCACATGCCAACATGGCTTGTGAAAAGCACCACACCCTCATAAAAGTGAGTATTGGCCAAGAAGGGCACCTAATATAAAATGTATAATGAGAACCATATTTAATTGACCCTAAAGTTATATTAGTACAGTCATCTTGGGGGAAATAGAATATATGATCATAGTTAACTGATGAATTCAAAACTCATATTCCATATGTTGGACACTATCTAAGGTAAGAAATCATGTGAGGATGGGTATACATCATTCAATTTCTTACTTGCTAGTGAGAATGAAGGATTGAATTAATGACTTGAGTTCACCGATTAAATGAGGATAGAGGTTACATAGGCTGTGTAAATAGAATGATTAAATAAGGGTAGAGGTGCATACATTGTGAATGGTGGGGGAGTATCAGCTAATTTAGAAACGAAAATAAATTCACATCATAGGTATCAATAAGAAACATAAGCATCAAAAGAAATTCCTAATAAAAAAGACTAAAAACACCAAACATTTCAAGAATTCACTACTATGCATGGTTTATCCACATGTTTAGCAGAAATTATATGTCTTAATCCCGAACCACCTCTACAGCTCCCAGTTTTCACTAATAAACATAAGGTAGATATCTCAAAATATCTTTAAAACAACTAATTGATAGGCTCAAAACGTAAATATAATCTTGAACCAACCATGGAATCTATTTCACAACACATTCTCACACATCATTTATCTCATGTGTTACTAAATACCAAACATAGTCACATAATAAGTATACTATTACAAATTACATAACACAAGACTTTTTTGAAAAATTCTCATTTTAATAAAACACTTTCATCAAGATTAAATCATTTCTGAAATATCTTTCAAAATCCATTTTAAATAATAAAATCCCTTTGATCTTTTTCAACAAATATTTAGAGTATTCTCAAAGAAACCCCATTTGGAAACTCACATTAAATGCCCAATTTCAATGCCAAACCACTGAAAACAACTAACATGAGACAATCATCAACCACAAATAACTCAACTGAAAATTAAAAAAACATAAACCAAATGTGATATATAATTTAATGTTAAGTTAGGGAAAATGAGATTAAATAGAGACAACAACATCGTAAATGGTTCCAAAATCATAAATTTTGATTAAAACCACCTATAATAGGAAGGGGGATGCCTCATACACCTAATCCCTAATAAAACAAACCAAATCCCCAATTAAAAAAGTTAATTTTTTTACACAAAATTTAGGGTTTCCACCTTTATAAATGGATAAATATGAAAGATAAGTGGAAAATGAGAAAGAATACATGAATATTTGGACATTTAACATAGTTGGGGAGTAGCTGATTTGATGGAGTAGGGCGCGCACAGGGCTTCTGCAAATTGGGGGAGAGGGGATTCGGAAATCGGAGGAGAACTGCCAAATGTAGGTAGTACTGCCCGATTTAGTCTAAATTTGGGAATGATTTCCCAAAATGTTTTAAAAACTATTGGGAAAACAATATCTTTACCAACAGTTTGTCTAAACCATTGGTAAAGGGAAACATTTCCCATCCTTTGCCTATAGTTTGTGTAAAACCATTGGTAAAGGTAATTATTTCCCAACAGTTTTCATAAAACCGTTGGGAAATCATCACCTATATATTCCATTACTAAGGGTTTTATGAAACCATTAGTAAAGGCCTCCTATACCAACAGTTTTGATGAACCATTGGTATAGGAGCATTGGGAAAACCCAGGTTTCCAGTAGTGATTATGGCACTATCTTCAAGGATTTAATGATTACAGTATTTAAAGATGGACTTGATCAGTTTGAGGTAGTATTTAAGAAGACATTCCTATTTATTCAAAGAGATAGGAAGATCATAAAGATCACTTGAGAATTGTACTAAATACCCTAAGGAATGAGATGTTTTATGAGAAATTTACCAATTATGAGTTTTGGCTACAAAAAGTTTCATTTTTGGTTATATAATCTCATGAGAGGGTATATTTATGGATCCATCAAAGATTAAAGTTATTAAACATTGGAACAGACCAAAAATACTGATTGAGATATGTAGTTTTCTTGGTTTTTCTGGATATTATCGATTATTTGTAGAGAATTTATCATGGCTATCTAATCCACTCACTATGTTAACTTGGAAGGGATCTATGTTCCTTTGGATACATGAATGTGGGGAAAATTTCATTAAACTAAAGAGAAGTTTAGTCAATACACATATTCTCACACGACCCTATAGTGGAGAAGGGTTTGTGAACTTTTTTGATGAATCAAATATGTGTTTTTAATCCATCCTCATGAATAATTATATGGTGATAATGTATGCCTCATGAAAATTTACAGTTCATGAGAAAAATTACCCAAATCGTGATTTGTAGTTAGGTGTGTAATTTTTTTCAAATATTTGGAGGCATTATCTTTTTGTTTAAATATGTGATATATATATATATTAATCATAAATGTTTAATGTATATATTAACTCATAATAAATTTAATATTCTCTTGGAAATATCATTGGAGTTGATTAAATATTATGTCTTTTTAATACATTGCCACCCATGAAAATAGAAAAATATTGAATATTATTTGAGTCTAAAGGATCATTCTACTTAATCAATGATGAGGATCATAAAATATACAATATTTATAGATTTTTAGAAGATGAACCTCAAAATTGTAAAGTAATGGAAGAAATATTATTTAATCAAATGAATTTTGAACCATCTATCCATGTGAAGATTAAAGAGGAACATAATGAATATATTTTGTTGAAAAAGAAAGTGATAAATATTCCATATTTCAACCTTGACTATGATAGAGTGATAAGGTTTAAGAACCGTGTATGTATCCTGTCAATACCATATTTTAAAAAGGATATATTTGATAAATCTAATAGTTCAACATTCATTATTCATCTTGAAAGTATGAAAATTTAATCATATCTGAAAGACAATTGTTTGTGGGACAACATGAAAAAGAGATATTGGTGAGTATGTATCATGGTACTTGGCACGTCAGAAAGTTAAGGTTTAGAGACCAAAGTCTAAGGGTGTGTTACATCCATTACATATAACAAAATGGAAACGGGAAGACAACACTATATATTTTATCGTCAGAATTCCCAAAAATTCAAAAATCCATAATGCTATTTGGATTAGAGTCAATCACTTTATAAATCAATCACACTTTATTTCTATGAGATAATATTTCCTTACTGATCACCTTTCTATAATATACATTAACAATGTGGTAAGGTTTCATAGAGTACCACATTCTATTATATCATATCATGATATGGGGTTCACCTTGAAGTTGTGGAAAAGTTTTCACCAAGATATTGATATTAGAGAACCATTAAATTCCTATCGATGTTTAATATTAGAGAACCATTAAATTCCTATAAGTTATGTTGAGTTCATATTCTATATATTTCCAAGTATTTTGGGATTAACACCTTCCTCTATTAGAGCTTTCTTAAAAGAAAATCTTTAACTAAAGAATTCAGATGGATCCTTTTGAATCCATGTATAGAAAGAAGTTCAAAATTCAAACATGATGGGTTGAAGTTAGAGAAAGAAATCTATTTGGACCTAATCTTATTGAGGAAATGGAAAATAAATTTAGATCCATATATTAGTGCACCAAGGTATCTTAGAGTTAATATAAAAGTTATATTGACAATTATCAGTGAAGTATGAAATTTGAATTTGGTGAAAAGGTTATCCTATAAATTTCTCTATAAAATAAAGTTATGATATTATGAAAGAAAGGAAATCTGATCCCTTAGTATATTATCCCCTTTTATATTCTTTATCTAGTGGGGATGGTAGCTTATCGATTGGTGATTCCACCGAACCTGTATCAAGTTCATGATTTGTTCCATGTATCTATCATAGGGAAGTACATACCTGTTCCCTCACAAATATATAAATCAGAATCTTTATTATTGTATCATGATATTTCCCATGAAGAAAAAACTATATAAATCCTATATTTTAGAGATAAAGTGTTATAGAAAAATACTAATCACCTAGTTGAAACCCTCTGAAGAAATCATAAATTAGAAAAAGCGACATGGGTACCTAGTGATGTGATGAAATTTGATATCCTTATTTGTTTGTATCATAGTAATAAAACTTTTAGGGAAAATTCATTTTAATAGTGGTAGAATGTAATACCCTTAGATTTTATGATATATTTATTTTAAAATAAATTTAATTTTTTTGATAGCTTATGATACACACAACCCCGAGTCCAAATAAACCATAATATATAATACCATTTTAAACTAATCATTTAATTGGAGGAGTGAATATGAATAACAAAATTTTGAAAATTATGTATAAATATCTTATATAATTCAAATATATTGATAAATAATTACTCAATTCTTTGTAAAGTTTTATATGCTTCAAAAAATAAATGTTTCATCAAAAATTGTTTTTAAATTTTTGGAAGAAAACTAAATAATTAAAAATTTTAACTTTTAGGAAATTTATTTAACATTATGAACTTAATTTTTTAATTCATAATTTTAAAATTAGATTATATTGAATTTTTGAGAATTTTATGAACAAATTTATTTTTTCAAAGAATAGAAAATATATATATATACTTATTAAAAGTTTCATTTTCATTAAAAGAATTTACCGAGATAATTTTTTATCTAAAATAGTTTTAAAAGTAAAATTATTTCATTTATATTATTAATAATTCAATTATGGTCACTGTAATTAATTTTATTTTAATTTTGGTATAAAAAAGTTTTTTACTTAAAAAGGAATTTTTTTCCAGAAAATTGTTTTTATCAAGTTTTGTGAGTTTATTTTGAAAGTAATTTCTTCCAATTTTAGAGATTTAATTCGATAAAATATATTCCATATTTATAATTATAATTTAAAATTTTTTCAATGAATGATGTTTTATTTTTTTCATAATGAATAGTAAAAACAATAAAAATTATCACTGTAATTAAGGTTTAAATGGGTTTCATAGGGGTTTAAATAAATGTATAAGGGTACGTTTTCTGATTAAAATTATAAAGATCCTATTTTATAGACATATTTTAGCCTCATAATATCCAAAATTCTAATATTTGTACATTTGGAAGCATTTGGATTGATTATTACTTGATTATATTTTAATATTTTAAGAAATTCCAAGTGTGTCATCTCCCCCACTTATAAAAGTACACCTCTCCTTCCTATTCTTTATATCACTTTTAGCCATAAAGATAAAACAACCCCTAACTAATTATCCTTTAAAATCCCCTATACATTAATTATATATATATTTCTTCTTCAAATACCATTTCAACGGTTCTTAGGAAAGGACCTAAAGAAAGCATACAGAAGAAGAGATAACGGCCTTATCTGACCTATTTTAATTTATTTCTTCTTTTACCTCCTATAAATATATGGTATTAATCATGAAATAATAACTTTTTAATAAACAAAAAACTAAAATGTTAATATTATTATGGATCCTCCATTATTCACCATCATTTCTATCAAATGGGAACTGAATGTATCGTTCATGCGTACGTGTGGACTGCCGCCTCCACGGAGCGATACAATTTATTTTACATCATCATATTCTAGGGATGGTTAAGATTATTCATTTAATGTTTATATATTATATTTGTGACATAAATATTCTTCTATAATTATAATATCATATCTACCTTCTTACATTCCAATCCATTGGAAAACGATAACATTTCTCGTGTGTATGTGTGGACTACCACCTCCATGAAGTGATGTGATTCATTTTTCACGTTGACTTTTCATTGATGTAAATAAAGATATATTTAATGAATATATATAAAAAATATTATATTATAATGATGAATTATTATTTTAATTTCTCTTGTTCTATCATTTGAATGGTGAAAATAGTGTTTATGCATATGTACGCCATATTATCTCCATAAACAATGTCATTCATTTTTCTATATATACCATTAATATATGAATCTATATAAATATAAATATATATATATAATTAATATATATGGTATTTATATCATTATTAAAATTATTTAGATAATGGATCTATAATCAAAGTAGAAGGACTGAAACTATCAAAATGAAATTCTCGTGAAAAACAAAAGCAATTAACACTAAAAAACAATTTTAATAAGGAATTAATAATAATTGGGTATTGAATTGTTATAAAGGGGACATATATGATATTATAAGTATGAACATGATTTTACTATAGAATTATAATAAATTTAAATCTATTATTTATGAGCCTATATTTCTTTTAAGAAATTCAAACTTGAGGTAATGTATTTATGTTATAATATTATTATTTTACAGAATTGTTTATAATTATGTTTCTGATAATTATATTTTATGAAATATCTCTACAGAATCCCATGAATTTTGTTCTCCTTTGTTTATTTTTAGATATTACGTATTTTCCTTTCATTTTCCTCTCTTTAAGAATTAAAGACACTGAAACAATGTTTTCAAGTAAAAATAAATTTATTTCTATAATGGGAAAACCAAGGACATCCATACATTAGATTCCTAAGCCATATCAACATATACCTGAGGAGAGTCCCTGACCCCCTATTTGACAACAAGAATCAATGTTATCAAACACAATCTTTGGGGATGGTTTCACACTCAAAATACAAAAGAAAATAGCCAAACATGGCATAATAATAAATATACAAGATACATACCAAGATATATCTCATATAAACAAACATCTATTATAACTATTAAAAAACTACAACATAAGATAAAATAAAAGAAAACCAAGGAAAAAAGTGGTCGATACCAAAAAACAATATAACCATTTCCATGAAACCAATGGATCTATCACTATCTCTATGTGTTAATCAAGTTATAACCACGATCTTGAAAACCGACTACATCCTAAGGAAGATAACATCAGAATAAAAAATTAAATAAAATACCTAAATAAACCTAAAAAAGGAATGAAAACTATATACCTCCCATCATGAGTATGTAGGGTGTGAGATAATCCTAGTAGGATACTACACTGATTCCAATTCATTCCTTTTAAAAAATAAATAAATATAAAAACTTTTGATATAATAGACAAAAAAAGGTTTTCTATTTCTATTAATTAATATAGGGATAAACCAAGCATGGAAAAATCACTTTCTCAAAGCACCACATTCATTAATAAATCCATGATATTTTTTAACAAAAATTAATCCATTTCAAAGTTCCAACTATTTCTCTTTAAAAAACCAAATCATTTGAGAATAAACCTACACACTATTTAAATAATTTAAAAATGCATTTCCAGTCAATTATTCTATTGGAAAATCATTCCTACATTTAACAAATTTTACTCTCCCAATATAAGAGGTAAATAAAGAAAGAATGGAAACTAAAAATAAAAACAAATGAAAATGTTTCAAGTAATTCTAACAAGTGGATGGAATAAAAATTTCAAACATCATAACAAAACACAAGATAATCACAACATAAAATAAGTCTATCCAATAAATAAACATCACATGAGACAATATATATATAAAAAAGTAATAATATATGATATATATCATGAGGAGACACCGTAAGGACCAATAGGGAAACACAAGATTCGTGTATGTGGACCTACTATAGTAGGTTAATGGTCACACATCATTCAACAGGATAACTCTAAGAAGTCTCTTCAGCGATGATCCCCCTTTCTAGTTGTTATGTCAAACTAGGGGAAATCGAGGGATAAACCTTAACTAGCCCAAAAATTTCCCACTACTCCCCACTTTGTCTCCTCGGTCTCCCATGGATTAGTAATGGGGGTGGTACATGAGAAAAAAATGTTGTCACATGATAATATCAAATCCCATAGGTCTAACACCACAATCACACCCATCCTACCTCCCACACTACCCATACTAAGATCCCTAATACATGATCATAACATGAACCACATAAAAAAATAAACCATCACATGAATAACACAACATCATCAATAACACAAGGGAATCAACAAGGGAACAATCCATATCACATCACAATTGGGCCTTGACTTATAAAATATACATTTGAAAACCCCTATTTTGAACAATTTTTAATTTAAACACAATTTTAAAATAAAGCATTAACACTTTCAATCATAACCACATAAGAAATGGGAAATGGTATTTTCACTCTATAAAACCATACCACCCTTTAAACACAAAAATGATCCCACTATTAAAACCCCATTTGGCCTAAATCCCAAAGAAAAAATTCTTTTCAAAAAGAAAATCATCTTTGTAAATTTTATCGAACATGAAGAATACATAAAACACCATTTTAAAACCACATTCCACTAAACTAAGAAAATCAACCACTTTTTTCTAAAGGAAAACCCACCCATTAAAGGAAAACCTTTTAAAATTCCAAACTAACTATCATATACACCATTACATTAAATCTAAAAAGCATTAAAATCAGCAATCACTTATCGAACTATTAAATAAAAGGAAAGGAATTAGAAACACCAACCTCAAGTTGTGGAACCTTATCACCTTTGAATAAATCCATCCAAAATAATCACCTTTTATAAATCATAACCATTAAAAACAAAAACACCTAATTCAGAACAACCATAACCAATAAAATCATCCAAAAAGGACCTTATGGTTAGAGTAGAAGAGGAAAATGGGATAAAAACAAATAAAAAGGAGAAGGAATCAAAAAAATCTTGAACTAGGTAAAGAAACACCAAGAAACCACACTAAATTTATTTGGAGAGACATGAAGAAGGTGGAGGAATACTTTGGAAGGTGTCCAAGTCATGGGGTAAAAATTGGGTAATCCAAGGGGAGAAAACCCATTCTAAAAATAAGGAGAAAGGAAAAATTACCCCCTCTTGAGTGGGTCACATTATTTACTCACACGATTAAAAAATCCAGTAGGCAATCATTTAGATCACCCCTGTAAGAGGCTGCACACTTAGTATGCATAGTTCTTAACTATGGGCCTTAACTGTGCCACCTAGAAAACATCCCCAACATTTCACACTTTCATCCCAAAACACCTATAACTTGAGGAGATAAACTACCCATAAAATACCCCACATAAATGTGACAATTGGGGTGTCACAAACTCCACACCATTCCACTTTATACCCCTATATAGTCTATAGTCAAGATGGATATAAAAGAGAACACGCCAAAAAACACCCTATATGAAGTGATGTGAGTTGGATGATGAACCACTAGAGAGGTAACTTGGAATAATATCCTAATAAATGATGACTTCTCTAAACCAAACCACTAAATCTATAAATCTATCTAAATTATATAAGGAAAACACAAACACACTCTTCTACTAGACCAAAAAATAAAATGGAGACTGTAATGGGTCTCCCCACCCTTTAGAAATATTCTAAATGGTTTAATGACGAGAACACCTCAAAAAAAAGATGTCCACTATGGGGAAAATCACTAAAAAGGTTCCAAAGAACAATTATAAATAAATCCTTACTTCTTCAAAATCAACACCATTATACTCAGCACTCTCATGGTAGAACCACCTAAAAGATTAATGATCACCTTCGAAATCGATATCTTTTAAGGAATGACACAAGGATAAATGACATGGAATATTAACCCAGGAAACCATACCTTATGGGTAAACTAGTATCACAAGATATAACATTATCCCAGGGAGAACCCCACAAAACTATCACCATCAAGTGCTCAAAGTCCGGAAGGAAACATTCATCCTAATTACCCATGTATCAACCTAAATGTCACTTACTGCCACATAAACAATAAATTAACTTTAAAATAGGTCACAACACAAGAAGACATTGGAGGATTCAAAAGAAGACAACTATGATAATGAGGCAAGTAACCAATCTCAAACCCAATACATCCCACAAGAGAGAAGGTAAGCACCAAAACTAAATGAATTAAAAATCAAAAACATAAAAATAATTTCAAGAAAAATCTCCCATTTTGATTATATAAAACACCTTCATAGAAATAACCTTTTTGGTCCTCATAAACATCTTTAAAACACCTAAAGAAGAATATTTTCCAAAAACTATGTAACAAACTAAAACTCATGCAGGCCACTTTAAAATTATTTTTCAAAAATAATCCAAGATAAATGATTTTATTTTACCAAAAAAATCCAAATCATTTCTACAATCCAATTTGAAAGTAAATTCAAACCCCACTCACCCATTCAATTTATAAAAACCCAAAATGTGACAATTTTTAATTGTTGATGTTCCACTTCAAACCATCCTTTCAAAACTGATATCTTGATATTCATTTTGAGAAAAAACATTGAAATAATTTTTCACAAATCCATGGAAGAATATTTTCAAAATCTAATTATATTTATTTAAAACCATCAATGGGAAGAAAATATCAATTCAAAATTTCACCACATGACCAAATCAGGATTAAAACATTTTAAAATTTCATACACTTTTTAAACGTTTTTACAAAAATTTCACAAGAACTTGGAACATTACATCACCACTTGGATTACCAAATAAAAACATTTGAAAATTTAAATCCACACCTCCCATTTTTATTTTTAAATAAAATGGGGTAAAAGCCAATATAAATTTCCACATCTGATTTTAAATTATGTTTTAAAACATATCACAACTTTTCATTCCAAGTATCACTTAGAATTCCAAGTGGAAATAATCTTTTATGGAAAATAAATTCACCTTGAATGCATTTATAAATAAAAACTCTCAACATGGAAGTTTTAAAATTTAATTCTATGTAATTTTAAAACTATCGAGCACTCAATGAATAATATCCAGAGTAGAGGATGTCAAACCCCTAGGAACAAAACCATCAAAAGAGAACCCACTAGAAATAAAACTCTCTCTTCCACTAAGAATTTTCTTAGAGTAACTTAGAAAAAACTCAATGCATGGTCCAAATCATCCTTTCTCCTTGAACAATACAAGAAGTCCCATAACAAACAGAAGAAAATAAAACACTATTTTAAAATTTCCATTGAAAATTTTTCAAACCATTTTTGAATTATCATTTTAAATCCCAACTATTTTCCTCCACTCTTTTCTCAAAACCTCACCCCATTACTAAGACCCACTAGTCTCAAAAATAATATAAACTGAGGGTCCACCCCTTATTTTTTCAAAATAATTACATAATTTTTTTTAAAAATGGAAAGATAAAAATCCTTAATAAATTAATTTTAAAAATCTACTTATTAATAAACCATCTCAAGTAAAACACTTTCAAAAAGAAATTATTAAAATATCCACATTAAGAACTAAAGTGTTTCACAAAATTTTAATTTTTCATGTAAAGTTATTTTAAATCTAGAACATTTTCTTTTTACAATATTTAAAACAAAATACACATGGTTTTAAACCACCAGGAAAAGGTTTTCAAAAACAATACATGTATCTTCCATTTAGAAAACCAAATTTCATTTCAAAAAATGAAGCCCCCAATAAGAAATACCAAGAACATAAGCACACATCTCAAACCAAACTAAATTCACCACAAAACCATCATAAAAAATCACAATTAAAACTACCTTATAGGATACTACCCCAATGGAATACTCCATTGAAGTTAATCTGGGAAGAAAGGGAGGCAACCCAATTATCTAGGAGGGGAATTTACACATTGAATGGTTTAGCTACATGTTTTGGTAACTATGAAACAACCATGAAATAGGAACTATCGTGGTTTCATATCCATGTCATATAGACACCACACGATTTACCATACCTTGTGTGTTAACTATGAAAACCTAGTTTGTTCACTATTTTCACCTTTAAATCTCAAATCATCCCCAGAAATCACTGATTCAATCAGCAAGGATAATAGAGTCATCACAGAAAATCATAAATCCATCAAAACATCCAAATATGAACTCAAGACCATGACTCAAGCCTGATATGAAAATGTAAACTTGAGGTTTAGTTTAACAAAGAGTTATCCATGCCTTTGATCCTACACTCCACCTGAGCCCCGATGACAATCCAAGTCTCTAAACTAGGTAAACACATTCAAATAAAAAATATGGGGTCTCTGATACCATTTTATAATAAAAAAACCTAGAAAATCCATCCATCATATTCATAAGAACGTTTTCTACATACATGAGGAGTGTCCCTGATCCCCTCAGGATGAAGACAAGCATAAAGGGTATCAATAATAACCATTTGGGATTCCACCCAAAAAATATAAATAAAAACATCCAAACATGGCATAATAATAAAGATACAATATAAATTCCATGAGACATATCATATAAAAAAAACCTATTATAAGGATTAAAAAAAATGAAACAGAAGCTAAAAGAAAAGAATACAGAGGAAAATAGAGGATAATCCCAACACTCTATCCAACCGGTTCCATGAAACTGAATGACCAATCACCATATCTATGTGACTCTTAAGTTACCACTATGATCCCGACAATCATCTGCTTCCCAAGTAAGACGATAGTGGAAACCAATCTAATAGAAAATACCAAAAGAAACATTCACAATAATTGAATACTATATACCCACCATCATGATTATGTAGGTTGTGAGATGATGCTATTAGGATACCACCATGAGTCTAATTCATTCCTTTTATAAAAGAAAATAATCTCACTAATTTGTAAATAATAGAAAAAATAGGATTTCTCTTTCTTTTATATAATATAGGAATAAACCAAGAATGGAGAATTCACTTTATCAAGGAACCACTTTAATTAAAAATTCCTTGATAATATTTTACAAAAAAAATCCATTTCAAAGTGCCAACAATTTATCTTTAAAAGCACCACATTTTTTAAAATAAACCCAGACATGGTCTAAAGCTTTTCAAAAGTTTTTACAATGAATTATTCCACTAGGAACCCATCCCCTTACTTTAAAAAATTTTACACACCAAACACAATAGGTAAAAAATTAAACAAGGGAAACTATATAAAAACATAATAAGGAAGGTTATAAGTAATTCCAACAGGTGAATTGAATAAAACTATCCAATATCATGACTAAACACAATATGATCACAACATCAAACAAGTACATCAATGTAATAAAAATCACCCAATCCAATGTAATAAAAATAGACATAAAATATGATGTGTAGAATGAGTCAACACTGTAGGTACCAACAAGAAAGCACAAGATAATTATAGTTGGACCTACGTATAAAAAGTAAATTGTCACATGTTTATCAACCAGATCACTATAAGCAATCTCCTCAGTTATGATCTCCCTAACCAAGTGTAATGTAGAACTAGGGGTGGTGATCTAGTTCTAAACCTCAACTAGACCTAAAATTTCTCAATACTTCCCACTAAAGATACCCCCCCCCCCCCACAATGTCATCATATGATAAGTAATGATCCCCAATGGTTAACACTAAAATCAAATCCATCCCACCTCCCACACTACCGTTTATAAGATCCCCAATCCATGAGCACAAAATAAATCACATAACAAGTCATTCATCACATAGATAACACAACATCATCAAATATACAAGGGATATCCATAAGGGCATAATCAACATAACATAAAAAGTTCTAATCATGACATCACTATTATTATATACATTTGGAAATCCTTTTTTGAAATAATTTGGAATTCAAACTAAATTTTAAAATAAATCATAAAAAATTACAAGAATAACTAAATAAGTCATGTAAATAACCCTTTTCACTTTATAAAACCAAACCACCCTTTAATAAATGGTAAATAATTAAATACAAAAGGAATACCACTTTTGAAACCCAATTTTCCCTAAATCCCAAAGAAAAAATTCTTTTCAAAAATAAAACCATCTTTAGAATTTTTATCAAACATGTAGTGTTCATAAAACAAAATTTCAAAACCAAGTTCCTTTGCACTATGAAAATCACCCACTTATTCCAAAGGAAAACCCACCCAACCATGTAAAACCTTTGAAAAATCTAAACTAGATATCATATACATCATTGTATTAAATATAAAAAACATTTAAATCTTTAAGAATTCATGTAACTCTTAAATAAAAGATAATTAATCGGAAAAACCTACCTCAAGTGGTGGAACCTTATCACCTGTGATTAAATCCACCAAAAGGAACTCCTTATATGGATTACAACCATTAAAAACCGAAATCCCCAATTCCCCAGATCCTTAACCAAAAAATTATAAAAAAAATTATCACTAGGGATAGAGTGGAAGAGGAAAATAGGATGAAACCAAAGAGGAAGTAGAAGAAAGCCCTAACATCTTGAACCGAGTGAAGAACCACTAAGAAACCAACTTTAATATACTTAGAGAAGATTGAAGAAGGTGTAATAAACCATTGTGAGGAATCCAAGTTATGGGGTTTGTATAGGTCTATAAAAGTGGGAAAAACCTAATTAAAAAAATAGAAAGGATAAAAATATCCCCTTGCAAGTGGTTTACATGATCTACCCACACAATTAAACAAAACTTGTACTAACCATACAGATAACTACTTTAAGTGGCCACCCAATTATGGTACATGTTTTTTAACTATGCATATTAACCATGATACATATAAAAAGTCCCCAAAATTTCTCCCTTTGATCCCAAAATACCTCAAACTTGAGGAGCAGAACTACCCATCAAATACCCCCACATAAAAGTGACACTAGGGGTGTCATCATCTTTCCCTTAGATTGAAAATATTTTTTCATCTATATCCATGTTTTCTAAAACAAAATTCGAGAATGTTTTTATATTCTCATATGATTTCTAAACCTCATTTTTACCAATGATTTAATTATTAAAAAATGGTTTAAAATTAATCTTCTTTTCATTTTCTAAATGAGGTACTTTTTGCTTTTTTCTAAAAATTTGAAATGAATATTTGTTTTTATCAACACAATAAATTTTTTTTTCCAACATGACCATTCAATGATTCAAAGACTATTTTAAAATTTTCCAATGTTATTTTGGAAGAAAATGTTTTCCTTAATATTTGGGAAATTTTTAGATTTTAAATTGGTGATTTCACAATGAAAATGGTATTTTCCTCAATAAATTTTCCAAGTGATCCTTTAAATGAATTTTTATCTATGATCACATTCTTTGATGTTACTTAAGATTTAATGAAGATATGATCCAATTATACCATTCAATTTTATTCTTTGGATGGATAATAATGATGAATTTTTAAGGATGGTTATATGAAAATTTTTTCTTTCCCATAGGTTAATTAAATTATAAAATCCATTACTTTTCCATATGTTATTTTATATTTAAATGATGAAATATTTATGAAACCCATTTCATTTTCATAGGTTATGATATGATGAATGTTATATGCTATTTGGGAACAAATATATATGATTTTCATTATGTGATGGGTGAGAACAAAGTTATATAGCTCTACAATTCATTGGATAAATATAGATATCTCATGTGATAATAAGGACTTGAATAGAGAGTGAACCTTATTTAGTTAGAGAATCTTTCCACAATGATAGTCTGGGAGTTAACATTGGCTAAAGATACTATGGTTTGGGGAGTGAACCCAATCCAATATGATAGTATTTATAATAATCCGTGTTTACTAAGGAAATGATCTTCTATGTTTATGAGTATACCACAAAC
This sequence comes from Viscum album, assembly GCA_963277665.1. Classification (NCBI taxonomy): domain Eukaryota; kingdom Viridiplantae; phylum Streptophyta; class Magnoliopsida; order Santalales; family Viscaceae; genus Viscum; species Viscum album. The sequence goes on along the minus strand of OY728130.1, from coordinate 2,011,878,016 downwards.
TTATGTCTTGTGCTAATGGTATGTTCTCATAAATCATGTTTTTGACTCCTTTATGAATCACATTTTATAAACTAAAATGATTTATGACATGATTTAATATTATAATCTATAATATAATATGTTTGGTTTTAAAATGTTTATCTCATGTCCTCATGCCCCTATGCTCATGTTATGCTTAAGTGATCATTAATATCTCCCTTGTTTTCCCTTTTTAAGAATATGATCTCACCCTTTATTATGTTTCCTTTCCTTGGGTTATGAATAATGGCATTAATAATGAAAAGTATAATAAGGGTGGTAGTTTTGAAGAACATAGTGAGAGATAATGTAGATCTCTTATTAACCAGTTATTTATGCATCCACGTTTCTAAAGACACTAAACCTATACGGTTCTAAACTAAATCATAATGTAATGTAATGAATATTCATCTATTAATATGTAATATCTATATATGAATGTATGGGTATCTATATGATCCTTCTATGAAGAAAACCCTAATGATACTTGATGGCATTTATAGGATCATCCCATGATCATTTTAGTGGAATAAACACATTTAATGTTTCTGATCTATCATTATGAATCAATATATAGTATGAAGAATATAAAATAATAGGTGAAACTCATATTCAATGAACCCCATCACTATCAATATTTATAGAGTAATCTTGATTGATATCACCAAATGATAAGCTAAAGACTCACACTTTTATAGGCAGTACACTGACAACTATAATCCTAATTATAAATGAGAGGACCCTCAAACATCGAAGGCTTGTTGGTATATTTTATGTGAAGATGTATAGATATCTGGGATGAAAACAGATTTAGTTATGTGTTTCTATAGTCACACACCCCCAACAAGAGTGTCTCTACTCTTTATTTAGGCTAACTTCATTCAATTAAGGGAGTTGAACATTGGATGTCAATTCTTGGTATTTGAAATATGTTATGATAATGTTTTTATATTTAGGTTTTAGAATCATTAAACACCACAATAATTATTATATGTTTTTATATATGTAAATTAATCAACTTTTTTATTAATTAATAAAGGTAAACCATGTAGAATATATGGCAGTGGATATATACTTGATATCCCATATCACTTATCTATCATACACTATGATAGATACAAATCATATACTACATTAGATACATCTATATGTCATATTGTAGATTATGACCCAGGGTATGTCATATAATATATTATACACATTTTTGGTAGTTTCTAATAATCTCCAATGTACACTAAAATACTATAAGGTGTTTATTCAAAACTTAATAACTCTATGTGAATATATCCAAAATCTTTTTGATATGGTTTATATAACTCTTATAATTTTAGAAGAAACACATTGCACAATATTCAATTCATATTCTATGGCAAGACTATATAACACTATTGGAATTTTTAGCATTGAAAAAATACAAAATCCCAATTTTATATATATAATCAAATATCTTTCGATAGATAAATATTAGTGCTACTAAACCTATAAAAGAATCTATTGTGATCTCGATCAAACAAACCCATATCTTTATATGAACATTCCAATCACAAGATGTATTATATTCAACATATGTATACCTATATAATCCATTTTTTCAAAACATTTAGTGATCACTAGACATATAACATGTTAATATAGTATGATCAATCTCATAAATTTTTTAATCACTGAAATAAGATAACCAGTATGATGAATACATCACATATCATTTGTCAAGAATATGATCACATCGTGTGTTAATTATCTAATTAGTGAAGAATATAACATGTCACTAAACTAATAATGGACATGAATTTACTCAATCTAATTCAATAAAGTACACAGATTTCTTTAAATCAACACATGAGTGGAAAAAACCCCATCTGGGTTGAGCTCTGATTGACAACATGATTAGAAACATACTCAACCACCCCTTCATTAGCTAATTACAAAGTATTGTGTGATAATGGTATAAAAGTATGAATTTTTTCATGTTAAGTATCACCTAAAAATTATGTAATGGGTATTCATAATAAGTATATACTATAACTATATCAATAACTATATGAAATTTCATGAGATTTAATTTTTTGGGTCCGTCCAAATAATAAGTCTCGACTTATTATCTCATGAGAATATTCTTTGTATCATTTATACAACTATTTGTATCAACAATAAGGTTATACTCATGATAATATTAACAAATCATCACAACACATAATACTATGTGATGATCATTGATTATGAGAAACTCAAAGTTGTAATTTGAGGTTATGTTATCATTACACTATTCATGTAATATAAATTTCATCATACATTAATGAATGATTAACAAAAATTTACCTTATTATAAATCCATGTAACAATTTACAACCATTACATCCAAATAATCATGTATCTAATACCATGATATTCAAAAAGAACATCACAATTTTTCTATGCTAATTGGTTTTTCAATGGATATGTTACATTATCCTCTATATTCACCCAATAGATCCCTATATCACCCTTCTCAATTATCTCTTGAATGAGATAAACCTTATGTAGGATGTCAAGTCCACTGGGTCGAATACCCTGAGAGGGGGGTGAATCAGGGTATGAAAGATTAAAACTTTATCCCATTCAGATCTTGTTTAATTGTTAGACAAAACTCAATTCTCTCTTCCTCGCATAGCAATATACAAATAGATATTAAATCATGCTCAGCACACAGTGATTTTTACATGGTTCACCCTCACTAGTCTACGTCCAAGGAGCATACAATGACAATGTTTTTATATACCAAATTCACTAAGGCTCACAACCAATAATGAGGATAATGTTCAGGCTAGATCATCTATTCCCAAGATCACTGCCTTTATAAGGTTTAGGATATTCTCACTGCATTCCCAAGGTTCACTCACTATGCCTCCTTCTCTAGCTCACTGTCAGTGTAAAGGGTCATCCTATTCCTCTTCCTTCGCTCACTGCTTTTGGAAAGGAATCCACTCACAGTTTATAGACTTGTAGGTCAAACATAGTTTATAGACATGTAGGTCCCTTAACTAGCATGAATTACAACATCCTAATCTGTAGGTAGATGCCCTATTGAATTTCCTATTTCACTCGTAGATTAAGTCCACCTTCCAGGGTACTGATAGGTACTGGAAAATACTTTCTCAAACTAATTTTAAGCTTTCACAAGCTTCCTTGTTCAAATCGCAGACCAACTAGTCCATTGCATACTGTGTAGCAAGTTTAGTACGTGGAACACCTCCTTCGCATACTGCTTATGCTGTTACAAACCACCCTTTATCCATAGACTGTCTCTGCCTTCATGATCTCATATTACAACCATGTACCAACTCCACGAACCTTCTCCATGAAATCCCTCATGTCTGTGAACTGTTATCTATTCACAGATTGTCTTCACTTCTACATACTTAAACTCTCCCTCTGCTTACTACTTGAAGAACTCTCCCTCTCACATACCAGAGATTCCTCATCCATGAATGAATAAAAATCCTTCTACATACCATACATCACTTTCCACGTACCATACTTGTTTTGTTGGTTAAGAATACCTACAAACACCTTCAATGTGAACCACTTTCAAACATTGCTGAATTCCCCAAGAAACATATGTATTATAATGTAGTTCAATATCCACAGTAATTAGTGGGATTAGTGATTCCTATATAGGAAAATCTATCCCATTAATTTCTTGAATCGAGATTTACCAATTCTTCAATCCAGCCTCCACTCCTTACTGATACTTCTGCCATCATGAACCGTAATCCACCCATGAACCGTTCTTCTGTGTGGTTCGTGTACCACATCGCCTCTCAAACACAAACCATTTTTAATTTTTGAAAACTGCATCCACGTACCATTCCTGCCGCTCTGCTTACCATTCTCGAAACATGGTACGCTACCCATGAATTATTGTATGTGGTTCTCACCCTTTTCCAATTTTATTCAACATTCTTTATACCATTCAATCATATGAATAAATTCTTTCTTTTCCAATATTAAACTCCTAATTTTCTAGCCCTAAAAATTGTCAAACACTGGGAAACTATGCCACCTTAAAAACCTATCTTCAGAAAACACCAACCATTCTCATTAGCTACCATCTGGCTTTGTCAACAAACACAATTACACTCAAAATATTCCTAGGGGACATCTTGAGGGATTTTTTCTCCCAATAATCTCCCCCTTGGGGTTTTTTGACAACTCTTCTCAAAACAATTTTTATCATTTTGATATTTATTTAAATCTATTTATATCTTCAACCATCATTCACTTCATGTGCTTTAAGAGAGCGATAAAGGATTTACTCAACAATAATATAAGCCCACGTGATCCATTCTTGGCGTGAGAAATAAGAGTATGATGAAAATTGCATCAATGAAACACTTTATTACAAATTACCAATTACTAATATCATACTGAAAAACTGATACCAATGAACTGCTTGCATCACGAACCTAAACAATCGTCATATCTAATCATTGATTGATCACTTCTGGTATCATTAGATTTAATGCTCCCCCTATGTTATATCTCCACTAACTAGCTTCAAATTGGCTTCAACTCCCCCTATCTCGCTTCTCCACTTAACAACTTCACTTAACAACTTTTCCCCATGTCTTTTCTCCCCATGGAAGTCACACTTTCTCCCCCTTTGATAATAAACCCGAAGGTCACTTCAAGGATTTCTTCAACAGGGTAATGAACACATATCAGCACATTAGGTAATGACACATCATACCTCAGGGAGAGGGGGGAGCCCACATCCACACCTTTTCAAGTGTGGGAAGTCGACTGCACTCTTAGAGCCAGTCAATGCCTTTCAAATGCTTCTTTGGGTAAGGAATTTGTAAGAATATATACAACATGGTGTTCTATAAAAACATACTCCAACTTCATAATCCCACATTCTACCTTATCCTTGATAAAATGACATTTTATTTCAATGTGCTTTGTCCTTGAGTGATGGATTTGATTTTTTTCTCATATTTATAGCTCCTGAATTATCACAACGTATTTTGATAAGAGATTTTAGTTCAATTCCCATATATTCATGTTTTTTCTTCATCCACAATAGTTTCATGCAAGCTTGAGTAACCACAATGTATTTAGCTTCTGCAGTGCTCAATGAAATACAATCTAGTTTCTTGCTTAACCAAGACATAAACAACCCTCCAAGGTAAAAAGGACCTCCGGATGTTGATTTCCTATCATCTTCTAAACAATAACAATTTGCATATGTATATCCCAATAAACCAAGCTGAGATTTGTCATTATAAATTAGTCCAAAATCCAATGTTCACTTGATATACCGAGGAATACTTTTTACTGCAATCATGTGGCTCTACTTGGTATTTCTTTGATACCTCACTTCTTGGCATGTGGAAAATACAAAAGCAGGCCTTTTAATTTTTAGGTACAATATACTTCCAATGATATTTCTATATTCTATGATATTAACTGGATTGACTTCATCATTTTGTGACAATTTCAACCAGGTAGTAACATGAGTCTCCATCTATTTAGAATTATCCATTCCTGACCTTCTCAAAACATCTTTGGCATATTTTTATTGAGAAATAAAAGTTCCATTCATTCCTTGTGTCACCTATAATCCAAAGAAAAATGTCATCTCTCCAATCATTGACATTTTGAACTCACCTTTCATGAATTCAAACAAAATTTGCATTGTTCATCATCTCATCAACCAAAGATTATGTCATTGACATAAACCAACACCATCATCCTTTGACTGTTTCCACTGTTGTAATATAAATTTTAATCAACTCCATCAAACTTAAAACTGAGATTCTTTAGAAACTGATAAAGCCTTCAATACCATGCTTTTGGTGCTTGATTAAAACCATATAAATCCTTATTTAATCAAAAAACATTATTCTCATATTCATGAATGATAAAACCATCTGGTTTCTTAATGTAGACTTCTTCTCCCAGAACTCCATTTAGAAATGATGACCTGACATCCAACTGGAAAACATTAAACATTCATTACACAACTATAGAAAAAAATAATATAATTGTATCCATCCTTGAAACAGGTGTGAATGTTTCATAAACATATATACCCTCTTTTTTAGAGTACCCTTTGCACACAAATCATGCTTTGTTTCAGATCATAACATCGTATTTATTCATTTTGTTGTGAAATAACCATTTTTTTCCTATGAAATTCTTGTATTATAGTATCAAAACAATTTTACATGTTTGATTCTTCTCAATTTGGTCAATCTCTTCATTCATTTACTGAACCCAATTCTCATCTCTAGCTGCTTCATCAAATCATTTAGGCTCTACTTATGGTAAGTCTGATGCTTGATATAGAGACTTTATCCTTTTTGTCTGCACTGGTTTTGTCTGATCACCAATTATGTTATTCATATCAATATTAGCACTTCTTTATGGTCTCTAAGAAGACACTGATTTATTCTCATCATCTGATTCTTCTTTATAATCAATCTCTAGGGCTACAGCATATCCTGATCTTTATATCTCTTCAACACTATCATCAAGAGTCTGATCATGTATTTTCTTAATATTATGTTCATTTTATACTATAGTCACATCATGAATTTCAACTATCATTCCTCTCCATATATTGAATCATTTATATTCTTTGCTTATCTTTGAGTAGCCAAGAAATATCCCTTCATCCCCACGGGATTCAAACATCCTATGTTTCTCCTTATTGAGAATGAAACATTTACTTTTGAATATTTTAAAGTAATTTAATGATGGATTCTTTCCATACCATAACTCATGTCGATTCTTCTCATCTTTGGGAAAAATTAAAGATAAATTTTAAGTGTATAATGCTATCATCACTGCTTCTTTCCAAACTTTCTCAGTCTTTCTTAATGAGAATCATTCTGGCCATGTTGTTGACAATCTGATTTCTTATCTCAAATACTACATTCTGTTGTGGAGTACTTATTACTGAAACTTGGTGGCTTATCCCATGTTTTTCAAGATAATCCTCCACTTGGCTATTTGTGAACTCTGTTCCATTATCTGTTTGAATTGTCTGGATTTTCTGACCAAGCATCTTTTCACATTCTCATTGACACCTTGTGATGCAACTGAACACTTCATATTTTTGGGTGATTATTGAAACCCATTCCATTCTGCCATAATCATCATTAAATATGACATAGTATCTCATCACATTAATAACCCTTGGTGAAATCAGACCACACACCTCAATATGCACCAACTCAAGCAGTCTCATTGACATCTTCTCCTTCTTCTTACATGTCTTTCGAATGATATTCCCCTATTGAAATGTATCACATGTATGAGTACGATCACGTGATAATCTAGGGATATTTCAAGATGCATCATATTTCACCAAATCATCCAATGAACCTTGGCTTATGTTCCAATACGCTTATTCCATAGCTTGTTTTCTTCACCCTTGGACAGAAAGCCCATATCTTTTTCTCCACTATTGATGTAGAGATTTTATTTCGTACGATGTCCTTGAAACATAACGTCACAACCATTTTCCATGATGATACATAATTTCTTGGAAAAATATATGGCATGTCATGAGTCAGACAATTGACTAACACTAAGCAAGTTGTGACTAAGCCCCTCAAAAACTAAGACATATGCTCGTCTCATGTCTTTTCCTCCAAACTCGGATTTTCCTGAACCAATAATTTTCAATCCCTCATCATTAACGAATATTACAGTGCCTTATTTATGATACCTAATTTTGGTCACTATATTATTATTTCCCTTCATATGAGAAGTTAATCCTTTATCAAATATCCATATCTTTGTGCGATCTAATTTCTAGAACATAATTTCTGCAACCACGACCCGCTCGACCCTTTTCTTTCTGACCCAAGCCTTTGAATTCATACCCTACGTGGAATGATAATAAATATCTTCCTCAGTATATTATTGGTAAACTTATACCTATAGAGTTGCAAATATATTTTGAATTTTCTTCTCACTTTAAGATAATTTTTGCTGCTTCTTAAGAACAAATTTATTTTTCCTCAGGACATTCCTCTGCATCTTTGATGTGCAATATCTTGCCATATGTCAGAGTCTTTTACACCAAAAAATGACCATCAAATGATGACTTGTAATTTTGAATTCTGTATGACCACCTATGTTGGTCTTGTTCCCTTTGGCACATATTTGCTATGGAACATACATATTGAGTGTCCCATCCTACCATAACAATAGCATATTATGTGAGTTACATTCCTATGTGGCAATGATGAACCACTAGTTGTGCATTGTGTTCCTTGAATATTCTCATTCTACTTCATTACCAAACCAATATTTAATCTTAGACTGGGTTCTTGAGGTCTGAATAAAAACATAACTGATTTCTATTTTAGATCAATCCACATACCAGCCTTATCATTCAGAGTAGATTTTTTCTTCTATTCTGATGGACCACCCTTCTCAAATCACATCTTCTTTATTGCCTATATGATCTTATTTTCTATTATTTTCTCCTAATCATCAATTTTTTGTCTCATACTGATGACTTATTCTTCTAGTTTTTTTATATAATTGATTTGAAATTTTCTCGTTTTAGTCGAACTATCAATTTAAATTTTTTACTCTTCAATTTTGAGTTTGTACTCAACCAACTTTTCAGAGCTTACTATAATTAAAGACCTCAGCTTTTCAATTTATTTATTCATCTCATAATTCTCTTCTTCCTAATACTGCATAAAGAGTTTGGCATCATGAAAAACTCTGTTAGATTTCTTCATTTTGGATCTCAAAATATCTACCTATTCAAGAGAGGCTTCCCATTCAGTCTGAAGATCAACACTTCCTTCTAGTTATCCTTCTTCATTGTCACTTTCTTCTCTTGTTAATGAATTTCTAGAAACTGCCACCAAATCATCTACTTTAAGATCCATGCAGTCCTCCAACTCTTCTGCCTTATATTCTTCTAAACTTTCATCCTCTCTTGAAAGAAGATTCTTCTATTTGAAGAACTTTCTCCTAGTACTTATCCTGCCTTTCTCATTTTATAAATACTTTTTTTAGAGAATTTCTTCATTTACTTCATTTTCATCATCAAACTTATTAGGAAACTTTTTGGAAATATTATTAACCTTTCCTCATCGAAAGCATGAAAATGGAAGTTTACCTTTGAACCTTCCTTTTCGCTTTTGTAGATTATAGGATAGAAATGACATGAAATCGTCCATATTGTTCTCCTTAAGACTATCTTCAACAAAGAGATTATTCATGGACTTGAATGCCACTTTCTTAGTCTTTTCTTTTTCTAATGCAACATTATCATCATTTCACATTTCATACTCTACAGGTGTAATGTGTAGGTTATCTAGTGTCTGCTCTTTTGGGTCTTTGTCTTCCCACACTGACTCTTTCGAATTGAACCATGGTGAAAGTTTCCTCAAGATTCATTTCACAATCATTATATCTTCAATGAATTCTCCAAGACCCTACATGTCTTGTACAATAATACTTATCTTTTCTAATAATTACTCAATAGTCTCATTGGGATTTATTCTGAGATCGTCATAATTTTTCTATAGAACCTGCAACTTTGCATCTCAGACTTTTGTGTCGCATTCATAAATGTTTTAAAAAAATTCTACATTTCATGTAATGTTTTACAGGACATCACCTTTGTGTAAATTTCATTCGATATGGATCTCCCTAAATAATTTATCCATTTAGAATCATCATCCAATTCCATAATTTTAGCTTCTGCTAAAGCACTAATATTAATGTCAGCTGATATTCCATGCATAGATACAATAAAGACATCCATCCCAACTGATCGAAAGTAGTGATGCATTCAATTCTTCCATATTTTAAAGTTAATTTCAATGAATATCGGGATTCCTTTATGATTTACCACCTATATTTCTTATTCTGAGAGAGAACTAATGACTTTCATCCTTTCCCCCTAATACTAATTGCCAGGTCCACTAGGTTGAATACCCTAAGAGGGGGCTGAATCAGGGAATGGCATATTAAAACTTTTTCAATGTTCAGATCTTGTTTCATTGTTATAAAAAACTCAATTCTCTCTTATTCCCATTGAAATATAAAAAAATATTTGAAATCATGCTTCGGACACAATGGTTTTTACTTGGTTCACCCTCATTGGGCTACGTCCAAAAAGAATACAACCGCAATGTGCCAATGTACAAAATTCACTAATGATCATGGCCAATAATCATTATAATGTTTGGGATAGATCTTCTATTCATGGGATATATACCTTTACATGGTTTATGGTCATCTCACTACATTCCCAAGGGTCACTCTTTATGCCCCCTTCTCTGGATCACTACTAGTGTAAAACACCACCATCTTCCTCTTCCTTCTCTCACTACTCTTAGAAAGGATTCCACTCATAGTTTATCGACTTGTAGGTCAAACACAGTTTCTGGACATTTAGGGCCCTTCATTTTCATGAATTCATGCATCCTCATCTATAGGTAGATGTGCTATTGATGTTCATTTTTCACCAGTAGATGAATTCCACCTTCACGGGTACTGATAGGTACTGGAAAGTACTTTCGCAAACTGATTTGAATATTTCAAAATCTTCCTTGCTCAAATCACGAACCACCTTGTCCACTGCATACTGTGTAGAGAGTTTAGTTTGCAGAACACCTCCTTCATGTACTACTTCTACCACAGCAAACCAACCTTTTTCCATGGACTGTCTCTGCATTGGAGATCGTGTACTGCTACCACGTACCGACTCCGCGAACTTACTTTGAAAAAACCCTCATGTTTGCAAACTATTCTTTGTTCGCGGACTGTATTCTCTTCTGCGTACTGAAGCTCTCTCTCCATGTACTACTTGCAGAACTCTCCCTCTCATGTAATAGAGATTCCTCCTCCACGTACCAAGAAATCTCCTTCTACATACAGTACATACCTCTCTATGTACCAGAGTTCCTTTACAGGTTAAGAATCCTGTAATCACCTTTAGCACGAACCACTTTTCGACCTTTCTGAATTCCCAGAGAAAAATAAGTTTTCTAATGTTGTTCAATTTCCACAGTAATCGGTGGGATTAGAGATTTTTATATATAAAAAGATATCCTCTTAATTCTCTAAATCTAGATTTTCCAAATCATTAATCCAGCCTCTACTGTTTACTGATTCTTATGCCATCACGAACTGTAAGCCACCTGTGAACCATTCTACCACTTCGTCAGTGTACCACACCATCATTCATCCACAAACCATTCTTCGTTTCGCGAACCGCATCTGCGTACCATTCATGCTGCTATGTGTACCGCTCCAGTAACATGCTATGTAGCCCATGAATTATGGTATGTGGTTCTCAAACTTTTCAAAATTTCTTCAAGGTTCTTCATACTGTTCAATACTATGAATAAATCCTTCCTTTCCAAATATAAAACTCCAGATTTTGTGGCCCCAAAATTTGGTAAACACTAGGAAACATCGCCACCATAAAAACTTGTATTCGGAAAACACCAAACATTCTCATTCGTGACCATCTAGATTTTCCAACAAACACAATTACACCCAAAATTTTTTGAGGGGACATCTTAAGGGATTTTTGTGCCACAAATGATGTGTTTGTTCTGTTGGTTATACCAGGGTTTTGTGGCCTAAGAAATGGATCCATTATTTTCATAATAAATAATGATTTATTCCTTAATAGTAGGATCCACCCCATGTTTAGAAATTAACTTCCCATTTTAAATAGCATCCATCAAAGCATCTGATGTAGTAATGTGCTCTGCCTCTATTTTTGGGTTCTCTATGTTGGTTTATTTAGAACTCTTCCAACCGATTGCTCTACCATTTAAGAAAACATGAAACCATATTGGTATATTATATCATCTTTACTGGATTGGAAACTAGAATCAGTGAAACCCATTATAATCATCCAATCTGATCCTCCAATGACAAAGAATATATCATTACTTATTCTCAAGTACTTAAAGATGTTATTTAGTGAAATTACGTGAATCTCACCAGGATTATATTGGTCTCTATTTGTAATGATAAAACAATAAGTGAAATAAGGATGATTACATGACATGGAATACATGGTAAATCCTATAGAATATGTATAAGGAATCTTATCCATCATTTCTAACTCTTTATAAGGATATTTAATCTTCTTAATATTGTCCCCTTATAAAATTGGTAAAGACTCCTTCTTGGAGATATCCATACTAAACCACTTGATCACTTTACCAATATATGACTTCTGACTCAATCCAATGATCATAATAACAATTCTATTTCCTTAACCCAAGTCTTTTATCAAGATGAATTTTCCCAAGAATATATTTATGATGTGTAAATTTGGGACATTGTTTCTAATAATAAGTATATCATCCTCATAAAATAAAATAAATACCATCACAATCCCATTAATTAACATGTATACATTGGAATAATTGACATTTTTGATGAAACCAACATTTTTATTGGATAATCAAACCAGATATTACAACTTTTACTGGTTTTATTCAATATATAAAAAGATCATTGTAACTTGAAAACATTAGAAAACTCATTTGAAGCTTAAAAACCATTATATTATAATATATACATTTATTTGACTAAATAGGATATCCATAGAGATTGATCATTGATTGTACTATGTCAAACAATGTATGATTCTTTATCCTAAACACACCAATCAACTATAGAGAGTGAGTTATGGAACAATTCCATAATATCTCAGATGATCATGTAATTCCTTCCTCAAGTATTAAGCATTAAATTCTTATCAAATAATCATATTAAATTTTCATTATTTCCTTTATTACTTAATTATAAAAATCACTAAACTTTAAAAACTTTTCATACTTGTATCTTATAATAAACATATAACCATACTAACAAAATCCATTTGTAAAGGTTAAAAATAACCTAAACCCACCACACACATATTTTCCCATTGGCACACATACATCACCATATATTAGATTCAATAATACACTACCCTCTTACCTTTTTGATTAAAATTTTCTTTGGTTTTTTTCTTAATAAACAGTATTCAAAATTAAAAAATTATTAATAATAAAATGCTTCCAAAAATACATATCTATGGTGTTTTTAAATATGATTCTTATTTATATGTCCAAAATAAAATTATTGAAGCTGTGTGGGTTTAGAATCAATGTAGAACTTCTAATTATAAATGTTAAAGATAGGATTATTCATATCTAGAATCTACAAAACGTATACCATATTCATGATATGATAAAATATTTCCTTCATATATATATAATAACTCTTGTTCTTAATAATGAATGAAAAACCAATCTTTTCCAAACAAAATATGAAAATAAAATTTCTTTTTATAGTAGGAATATAACAATATTTTTAAAATTCAAGACCAAATCCACTAGATTGAATTAAATCCTACATTCTATTTTCAAAGTCTATAAATATTTCCCCATTGACAACATGTATATCGAATTTACCCATTTTCAATTCCATCCTATATTTGGGTCTATGTTTATCATAAAAAATGTGTAATTCACACTTGTTATCCAATACCCATGTGTCAGATTTAGAGAAATTGATCTCTATAACATTCACATTCAAATTCTAATAATGGTTCTCTTTGATAACACATCTCAACCGTAGACAATAATATATAATATTTTTATAGGTCATACCTATAAGAGATCTCGAAATTATAAACATCATGCCTGCATAATATATAACAAATACATATCTATGGGTGAGTATCATGTTTTATATCTTTTTATCAAGGACTTTTAAAGAAATTAATCCAACTTAAAATAATAACCTCATCCATCATATCAATTTAGTGATCCAAGGCCCATATTTTACTAATTATTGTGTTTTTTATCATTTATTCCACCAATTAGATATCTAGATAGGAAATAATTCATTTCATATAACATATTATTCTTAGATAGTTGATTGGAAGACCCTTTTCCCAATAAATCATATTGATAAACTCAACACTATTCCTTTGGTAACCAAATCTTATTAGAGTCTACCAACTAAATGTAACCTAAATAATTTACCAAGAATGAGTACCTAATACTATTACTATTACACATTACTTTCTTTCATTACATAAGATAATCCAGGGGCATCGATCTTTAGTATGACCTTCCCAATTAGATGATCAAGGTCTTAATAAGTGTCACTTTGGAAGGAATATTACAATTAGTATTTAAGGGGTTTTATTTTAAATCCTTGTAGAATTAATATAAGTAAATATTATACATATTAAATTCATAACTATTTAATCACATGTGATCTTTATTATCTAAATTTATATTCCTTTTTTATGAATGCTTCTAGAAATTTAGTTTTAGAATCCCTATTCCATCTTCGAAATTAATATTTTCTTACCATATTAGTGTGTAACTCTTTACATAACTCATGTTTTGTGTTATTAACCCAACAATAAAAGTTAACCACGTTCAGACATATCCAAATTTATCTTATGCATTAGTTATATGAACATTTTTTTGTGAAAGTTTAAATTTATATGAAATTAATAATCCCTACATGAGTAATCATAGAGACACAAATGGATAACCCCCACCATTATAGAATAAAAAATAAGATTTTAATCCAGTGGGGAGTCAAACCCAAAGTCCCTCTACATAGGGATACTTTAATCATTTTATATTCTCATTCATCATAACTATAATACCAAATATGTATAAATTATATTAAAAAACTACATTATAGATAATAATTTTAATTAAAAACCAAGGTTAAGGTAGATTAAAACTAAATAATAAATTTTCATATCTAGCATGTAATTTACAATTTGTAAATCTTATAAGAATCATTTTAGAACATAAATTATAGAAATAATAATATTTAAATTTCATAAAATTTTTATAAACATGAATATTATGAAGAAACAAATAAATAAATAAACATTTAATAAATTATACAAACATTAGATATTACTATAAAATTTTTATATTTAATTGATTCATGAAATTATTATATTTATGGTTCCTTAAACTTATCTTTTATAAAAAAATATAAATAATAATTAAATAATACAAAATATTAAATTTTTACATTTTTTTCTTGAATCGTATGTTATGATTGATAGAGTGGGATTTCAGATCATAATTTTTGATAAAGTAAAACTAGAATTTTATATTTTATATTCGGTTTTATAGAAATGGAAAAGGCCCTTATGTGTAGAGTAACCCATGTGTAAGAGAGTCTTTTATGAAAATCCAAAAACCTTACATACGGGAGAGTATATTATGTATGAATTAACCCATATATAATTGTTTTTAATTTTTGTGGAAAATAAAAAACACATATGTATTGGATAAACCTTATGTATCATATGGTTCAAGTTGTGAAACTCTTAAGAATCAAGTCATATTTGAATATATGAATTAATTTTTTATGATTATGAAATTCACTATTTTCTTACAACCCAATAATCTATTGTAACCAATGATATGACCTATATTATAGTTTATAGTATAGATAAAAATAATGGGTTTTTTAATGTATCAAACTTTATGATTTTTATTAGTTATACCCTATGACTGGGTAAAATAGAACTCACATTACAATATCATAAATTATTAAGCTAAGTAGAGCTATCAAATAGATTATATTTATCCACATAATATCATAAATTTTGATTTAACTTTAATAAGATTATGTTTTTTATATTATTCACGATAAAAATAAATGGTGATGTTGATTTGTTGATGAACATGGATATAATACCAGTAATGGGTTTCATAGGATCATCTCATGATCATTGAAGTGAAAGAACCCCTTTTAAAGTTTATCATCTATCATCATGAATCAAAATTCAATATAATGAAAATAAAATAATAGGTCTACCTGTCACAAATAAGCCTAGATAATGTTAAAACACTATTTTTGGATTAGATCATTCATTTGAAAATTTGATGAAAATTACATTTTTACCCTTTTAAAATTCACTATAGTATTTCGATCCTAAATATTTTAATATAACTTATACGAACTTAAAATTTTGTAACAGTGTTTATAACTTATTTTTCTACAATTTTTATTCAGGAAACTAAAGATAAAGAGTGAATATGGATGGAGTAAATGGGTCATAAATCAATGGTGGGATGGACTCTCCAAAATGGACATAGTTTATATATTTGGGCCATAACTTCTTCATCAGTACTTGGATTAGGCCCAAATTTTGAGAGGATCTTGCAGATTAGATTTTGAAGAAATCATCCTTCTGGAAGGAGAGATTATTCATGCGTTTTAATGGTCAAATTGGTGGTGAAATTTGGATTAAAATATTTAGTAGAATTTCCCCATTCACACTTGAAATCACTTGTAACCTAGCCTCCACTCCACTCTATAAATTAGTGTGTTTTTAATTTGGAAGGGTTGGGACGTGAATTAAAAGATTTTAGGAAGAGTAGAATTTGTTTCACCCAAATTCCCCAACCATTTTATGAGGGGTACCTCTTGAAGTAAGGATCCCATCCTCAAAGCCTTTTTCTCTTCATCATGTTGTAATGTTTCATTTGTGTAATAAACATCTTTTTTCATCCTTTATTTGTTATATTTTCTTATGTTTTGTTCAAATTTATTCTTATCATAATCTTCCTAATTGGGTTGGAATCATGAGTGGAGATGATATTGGGTTCTATCCTTTTAATCCTTTACTCATGCAAAACATCTCCAGGATAACCACACCGCCCATGGAAGAGTAGTTTTCTAGTGATCGATATATATTCTAACCTCTTCATTTAATTATTTTGAATAATTGAGATATTGTAATTCACATAATATGATCTATGAATTTTGTTCATAAATTATAATAAACTAATAAATAAATTAAACAATTAACTCAAAAACATGTGAGGTGGAGGTTTTGTTTAAATTGTGAGAGCGTAAAATTAATCGGTAATACAAGACCACACGGGATATTTTTGTAGAGTTAAAATATAGTCCCTAAACACAATTCATCCACATTCTCTAGAATGGAAATGTGCCTTAATTTACCAATGACCATAAGCTAACCTTAGAACATCAATCAAAGCAGCGTGTTCTTATTGAATGTTCCAAAGTTAGCCTAGGGTTAAATTCACTTCATCTTTGTGGTAAAGTTAATTCTCGTGGGGTTCTGGATTAAACAAATTAAGGGATCATAATTAATGTAATGTTATTTTAAATTATAATGATAAATAATTGATTGAATAGGTAGAGTTATATAGACTACACCTTTTAAATATTGTATTAATGACATCTTATTGTTGTGTTTTTTTAATTGAACTTCATTTCAAAAACAAAAACAAAAAAATGAGATCTTCTTCTAGAAAACTTCTTATAGTTTTATAAATGATAAAAAAACCCATCCTTAAAAGTAGTATTTTTATTCGATTTTATTTTATAGTTCTTATAATTTTCATCCTCCTTTGAGAGACGATATTGGTCAACCACTCTACTGCACCTAAGTAACCTGAAACCAAATATCATTTGAAATGGCCCATGACAGCGCCATTCACATTGGGGCCATTTCTGGGGAGACAATTAATTATTTCAACCAGTTAGAGGTATTTATTTTATTTTACATTTTACTCTCTTCTTCTCTTATTTCTTCTTTCTTTACCCATGCTGAATTTTTATTTTCTTTTTTTACTTTCTTCTACTTACTTTTGGACCACTAAATAAAACTTATAATTTTTATTTTAAAATGGTCCAGTTTCCTTTTTTTTCATTTTTATTTTATTTACAAAATGAAGTAATCTCGAAGATCTCTTAGATATTGACCCTGAGATTGAACGCAACCTTAGGGCTCGAATCAAACATTCTCAGTCGATGGGACCTTCAACATTAAAACTGTTGGATAATTTCTCCACTCCAAGAACATTGAAATTGGAAGAAATTAAAATTAAATAATGAAAGAAGAACCAATGGATGAAAATAATGGAAATTAACTTAATAGAAACATTGTACAATTAGCTGTACATAATATTAATTATCAACTAAATTGTATTGCATACCCAAATCATGAATCAGACATTGAACTGAAATCTGGATTAATTTACCTTCTTCAAAAATTTCATGGATTATCTAGTGAGGAACAAAGTAAACAACATAAAGAATTTAATGTTGTTTTATAAACCTTAAAACCAAGAAATGTATCTGAATATCAAATTAAACTAATAGAATTCCCATTTTCACATGATGGAGCTACGAAATATTTGATGTATTATTTACAACCCAAAGATGTAACTTGTTGGAACAATTTGAAACTTCTTCTCTTGCAGAGATTTTTTCCAACATCAAGGACCACTTTTATTCGTAAGGAGATCTCTCAGTTAAAGCAATCCCAAAGGAAGTCAATGTATGAGTACTAGGAGTGATTTAAGAAGTTTTGTGCATGCTGCCCACATCACCAAATTCGTGAGCAACTCCTTATCTTGTACTTCTACGAAGGACTCACAACTAAGGAGAGAAGCATGGTGGACTTTTCCTCTAGAGGAGTATTGGTGGACAAGACACCAATAGATGTACATTAATTGTTTCCAAAATGGCCCAAAACACTCAAAAATTTGGCAATAGAGGTACACCACATATCAGGGTAGTGCATCTGGAAAGTCCATCTTCTATTGAAAGTAATTTTATTGATACAAAGTTGGAAGAATTGACTACTATGGTGAAACAACATTGGATCAAAAGACATCACAGCCCCCTCCATCAAGGCCTTGTGGAATTTTCACTCAAACAAGCCACCCAAATGACTATTTCCCCCAACTATAAGAAATAAAAAATTGTGCAGTAGTGTTTTCTGGGAGACCATATCAGCAGAAAAAACAGCCATAGCCCCAAAAGAAGCTTGATTACATTGCACCAGCATACAAAAAAGGGTGGAAAATCAATCATACATGAGGTATGGCTCTAGACAACAAAAAAGGACCCCTTTTCAACAAAACTTCCAGCAACCTCCATCTTACCAATTGGGTTTCCAACAACCCCAAAGGAGATTTTAATCTCAAGCATCAACAAGCCAATAACAATGGAATCCCCTAACCAAGGTTGATTCTAACACTGATGACCTTTTGATGAAAATTGTTCTTAATCAATAGAATGAGATGAAGAGTTAAGGTTTGAAGATGAGGGGGTTGAAGACTAAGATGAGCCAAATTTCCACTACCCTCCATGAACTGGTAAGTAAGAATTATAGAAATCTATCATCCCAAACAACTCCAAATACCAAGGGGAATGTTAGTGCCATCACATTGAGAAGTGGGAATCAAAAAACTAATACATATGAACCTATAATTCCACCAGGAATTACCTAAACTCCAAAAAAGCCTCATTCCACACCAACTGATGAGCAATCCAAGGAGAAAGAAAAAGGTAAGAAAAATATTGATGATGTTCCTCCTAAACCCCTTCCATTTCCAAACAGAGTTGTACAATCCAAAAATATTTCTAAAGAGTCGATGAAAAAAGAAGTTTTGGATATATACAAGTGTGTGGAGATCAACATCCCTTTACTAGAATCCATCATGAAAATCCATAGGTATGTGAAATTCTTAAAAGAACTTTGTACCAAATGAAGAGGGATCAAGGGAAATGAGAGGATCAATCTTGAAAGGAATGTGTCAACACTCATTACACCAAATCTAGAAATGCAGACAAAGTACAAGGATCCAGGGACATTCACCATCCCATGCACCATAGGGGAGTTTCACTTTTTTGATGCACCTTGTGATTTGGGAGCTTCCATAAATGTGATTCCTCACTATGTATTCTCTTCTTTGTAGGTTGGTGAGTTTAATCCCATTAGAGTACTGGTGCAGTTGTCAAATAGAGTTATGGCATATCCAACCAGAGTTCTTGAGGATGTACTTGTTCGGGTAAGATACATGATCTTTCTAGTATATTTCTACGTGCTTAACATGTAGGATGATCAGAAAGGTTCTCATGCTCCCATTATCATAGGTAGACCCTTCCCAAAAACTACGAAAACTATCTTAAATGTTAATAAGGGTACACTTTCCATGTAATTTGGGGATGAAGTTGTAATATTTAATGTTATGTATTTCATGAAGTACCCCTCAGAGGATCATTATATATTTATTGTCTCCCATTTTGAACCACCAAATAAAATTTCATGACCCGTCCTCGGGGCCCGTGCCATGACTACCCCAAGCCCACCTTCCATAGGCCAAGGGCTGGAGACTAGCACCAAAGGTGTAATTACTGATAAAAAAGGGAAGGAATTGACTTTAGAAAGTAAACAAAAACAAGAGAGTACATAACTGAAAGTAAACACTAAGTAAATCTGCATATAAAAGGAAGTACTGAATGGAAAAAGGGGTCGAAAATACAATCCCAATAGTAAAGTACAGTACAACTGAAAATCTTGTACAACTTTAGTAAAGTAAAACAGAAACTATTTAGTGGTCCTCTGGGAATCCCACCTGAAGGGTGGGTACTTATGGCCTCCTCAGCACCCCAGGTCCATTCTTCCACTTCGTGTACGTCTCACCAAGTGGTCCACCTCTGGGTACCATCCTGATCCAAAAGTCTCTACCTAGATTAGTGTTTTCTATCGTCTGCAACAAACACAACGAAGTGTGGGCATGGACCATGTAGGGGTTAGTATAACGAAACTTAGTAGGGACCCCGACACCCCTGAAGGTCTCCCAGAATCCACTAAGGATAAACCACAGAAGAAAGATACAATCACAAAGTGTCAACCAACTCAACTTAGGTATATGCCCATACATATACCTAAGTTATCAATCTCAGTTCATCTCCAACTCTCGAGAGCAAGCACAACCTAGACCACACAGTAAGTAAAGTCAATCACATCGATGATAATGATTGAAATTCAAGACTCATCTCACACAGGTATACATCTTTCGTATAGTGAGAGATATGATCATATGTAGTCACTGATTCATCTAGGCTGTCGGACCCACACATGATACTAGACTAGTTAAGCTATTGGACTCACATAGGATACAAGACCATCTACTATGTCAGACCCACACAGGATACAAGTACAGAGGTCAAAACTGTCAGAATCGCAAATGATACAAGAAAGGTATTCATCACTGTCGAACCCACGGAGGATCCCAGTATAGTATTCGTCATTGCCGAACACACGTACGATCCCAGTACATTAGTCATCGCAGTCGCAGCCAGCTTTAGGGTTCCTGCACACATCATGCTTGATTCCGGGAGGGTCCGCTCCTTGAGAAAAGGGCTTGATACATCAACTATCATGAATTCCAGAGTTTATGTTTCCCAAAGTTCTGTCTCATCAAAAGGAACCCAATGTGACAGATGACACATCAATCGGACACCCGGTCTGAGAGTTATTAGAATTTCTGTTCCAGGGGCCCGGTTGGAATTACGCTCGTTCCAAACCTGTCTGTTTTCCAAAGTTGTCCAAAACACACTTAGAGTATCAAAAAAGTACCGCCTTGTTGGGAGGATCCCAGTGCCATAGATGGCGTATCGATCGGACGCATGGTCTAGAAGTTATTCATGTTTAAGTGAAACGGGCCCGACCCGTCAAGCCTAGTGGACTAGCGGGTTGCCTCGACCCAGTTCGGTGGGTCTGACCCGGCTGGGGGTCGGCCCGGCCCGGTGGAGCGCGGCCCACCCAGGGACCCAGCCTGGTAGGTCCGACCCAATTAGAGGGGGTCTGCCTGGCCTGGTGAGGAGCCGCCCTCCCATAGACCTAGCCCGCGGTTGCAGGCTGGTTTGGCTCGCCTGGCAGTGCCGAGCAGCGCCGCCCCTCCTTGCTACCCAGCCGACCGAAGCCAACTGGTTTTTTCCGGCGTGAATGGACTGCACAACGAGCCACTATTCTTCCCACGTGGCCCCTGCGGGTGCCATGGTTTCCTTCAACCTGGTCGGCAGGCGGGCGGCCGGTTCACCCACTGAATCGGCCCGCCCGGCGCTGGTTGTGGTCTTCCCTGCAGTTTGGCTCAAAGCGGCACCGCGCTCTCATGCCCGGCCGGCCGTAGCCAGCAGGTCTGTTTAGCAAGGGGCCTGCGGATAAGGGTCTCACCTCCTCCGTGCGGCAGCTGCAGGTGTCGTGGTTCACCATCCTGGCCGGTAGTAGTCGACCAGTTCTTCATCCCGAGTGGCCTGTGGTTGTGGGCCGCGGTTTTTCCCGAAGCGGCCGGTGCGAGGCTATCACTTCCAGTCGCCGCCACCTCCGGTCGTCATTTCCAAAATAATCATAATCATGCAGAGGGTCGTTGGGCCGTGTTCGTTCAGCCCGCGCCCTCCACGTTAGGTGATACGAAATGTACGAAGATAATCCAAAGCATTCACCAAGAACGAGATATAATATTATTCACTTAAAATTATACAAACCCCCTACCTCGTAATCGGCATCGCGTATGACAGTGTCACGGAAGAAGGTGTCGCAGAATACGGTGTCATTCCATCAACATCAAAGGAATATTTGTTTCATTGGTGACATTCATTGCAGGCAGTGTCTTCTCCCTTGATGTGGAGGAAGAAGAATTAAGAAGAAGACGATCGAGGGCCTTGTGTTCTTCGTTAGAGATGTTAAATGTTCTTCGTGGGAAGAAGGCCCTCCCTATTCTCCATGGCACCACCAACACAACATGTGCCAACCCAAAAAAATATCTTAGGATATTATTTTTTCCTTGACGTGATTTTGAAATTAATTCAAAAAGTTGAGCCAATTAATTAATTAATTAAGTTGGCACAATTAAGGGGAGGGAGGTGGAGAGTCTCCACCATAATATGGGAGTTCAAAAGTTAAAAGGAGCTTCAAGGAGTTAAAGGGGGATTTGAAGGGTTAGGGGCCCATGTGGGCCCCACCACACATTATCCTCTCATGGGAGGTTATGTGGGGTGTGGGCCCAACCTCCAAATCCTCTTTGGAAAAAATAACCACCCCTTAACAAAAATTATGTAACACATAATTTTTATTTGATTTAAAAAGAATCCCCAAAAAATTAACCCCTGCTCTCGACCAAATGAAACTGCGGTAATGGTCCCCTTAGGTGAATACTGGCACTATGAGTTCATTGGTGTCCTTGGATTTCAATTTTGAGCAACGGTTCACAAGATAGGAAAACCTGAATGTAAGTTTACTGAAAGTACAAGAACAAAACTTCATAAATTGATTCCAGGCACACCGGGCCTCGGAATCTGGCACCGTCAGAAACTATGGACTCGAAAAATTACAAAAAAATTATAAAAAAAAATTCATTGAAATTTCCAGGTCTTTACATTACCCCCGCCTTAGGGATTTATGTCCCCTTAAAGCTACAACACACACTAGGAAAACAAAAGGGGGTACTAAGCATGCATTTGATCCTCCCACTCCCACGTGCTCTCCTAGAGGTTCCAGTGCGGCCAGCGAATGCGCACCAGAGGAATCAACCATCCACATAGGACCCACTCCTGTCAATCCTTGATCTCTACCAGGACCTCCGTGAATGTCACCCCGTCATCGATGTACAACTCCCCATGGTCGATGATGTTGGACGGGTCATGCACGTATCTCCTCAGCTGAGATACGTGGAAGACATCGTGCAGCCGGTGCAACTGAGGTGGAAGGGCCAGGCGGTAAGCCACCTCACCTACTCTGATGAGGACCTAAAAAGGTCCGATGAATTATGGAGATAACTTGATGCCCCTTCTAAATCTCCACAGACCTCTTCAAGGTGAGACCCGTAGGAAGATGTGGTCACCATCATCGAACTCTAGTGGTCTCCATATCCTATAAGCATATGGATTTTGTCTACTCTGTAGAGTCTTAATCTGCACCTGGATGATCTGAACCTTCTCCGTCATATCCTGAACTATCTCTGGTCCTACAAGTGCTGACTCCCCTAGGTCAGGTACCTGCCCTAAGGATATCTTGGCACGTCGTGTCTCACAGTCAATTTCTCCATGTTGTGCCTCCCTGACTCAGTGAAGGAGTGGAGGAGTGACTGTGAGAGACTGTAGAAAGGCTGCTCTATCTCTATCCCTAAAGGATATCTGCAACACGACCAGCTTCTTTGTCACCTCTCCTAGAAACTGAATGCCTGATCTCCTGTTGAGAGAATCTGCTACAATGTTTCCCTTCACATGAGTATAGACTATCATGAAGTCTTAGTCTTGGAGAAACTCAAGCCATCACTGTTATATCAGGTTTATGTCCTTCTAATAGAAGATGTACCTGAGACTCTGGTGGTCAGAGTAGAATATAAAGCGCTCGCCCATCAGATAGTTCCACCACATCTTCAAGTAAAAGTCCACTACTTCTAACTCTAGGTCATGGGTAGCGTAGTTATGCGCGTGTTGTCTCAACTGCCATGAATCATATGTGATCACTGCTCTCTCCTGCATCAGGACACACCCATGTCTGGTCCCTGATGCATTGCTGTAAACTACATACCCAACACCCTCCTCTGGTAGCCTCAAGATGGGCGCACTGTTCAATCTCTACCATAGCTCATGAAAGCTCTCCTAGCATCTCTCTGACCACACGAAGGGTTTCCCCATCTTCGTCAATGCTGAAAGCATTGCTGAAACTCTGTAGAAGTCTGGCACAAATCTTCGATAGTACCCAGCCAAACCTAGAAAACTCCAAACCTCTGTCACACTCCCAAGTGGATCCTAAGAATGTACTACCTCGATCTTCACTGGATCCATTGCTACCCCAGCCTCTAAGATGACGTTTCCCAAGAACGGAAGCTCTCGAATCCAGAACTGGCACTTCGAGAGCTTATCATAAAGATGGTTCTCTTGGAGTGTGTCTAGTAATACCCACAAATGGTAGGTGTGCTCCTCCTCATTAGTCAAGTAAATCAGTATGTCGTTGATAAAGACTACGAGAAATCGATCAAGGTAAGGCTGGAAGATCCTGTTCATGGGACACATGAACACTACTAGAGCATTGGTTATGCCAAAGGGCATAACCAATAACTCGTAGTGGCCATACCGACACCTGAAGGTTGTCTTCTGCACATCCTCGTCTTGAACTCTGAGCTGGTGATAGCCTGATCTGAGGTCTATCTTCGTGAACCACCATCCTCACTAGAGCTTATCAAAGAGGTCGTTAATCCTTGGGAGTGGGTACTTGTTCTTCACAATCACTTGATTCAGGCGATAGTAGTCGACACACAGTCACAAGCTCCCATCCTCCTTCTTGGTGAACAAAATCGGAGATGCCCATGGTGAAACACTAGGTCGAATAAATCCCTTCCCCTACAAGTCCTCTAGTTGTACTTGCAGCTCACAAAGCTCGGCGGGATCTATCTAATATGCTGAAGTAGATATCAGTGTTTTCTCAGGGTACAGATCAATGTAGAAGTCTGCCTCTCTGCGAGGAGGTAATCCTGGAACGTCATCAGGGAAAAAATCTGTATACTGATTCACCACTATAAGAAAACTCAGACTCTGTACATAAACTAATTTGAGGATGAGACTAGCCAACTGATGTGTGATTGGCTACCCCCTCCTCTGTGTAAGTCCATCATGCGCTGCAAAGGCTCCCTTCTCACCGGTGAAGGTGAACTTGATCTCATCCATGAGGATACACCTCACCTTGCGCATAATATAATCAATATGAGCATGAACTGTGGATAACCATTACATACCCAAGATGACATCTTAAGGCCTCGGCCCCACTACAAGAAGATCCCAGCCAAAGATATCGCCTCCTAGAGTAAGCTCACAATGCCGGCACCAGTGCGTAATCACTGAGTCTACTCCCGTAAGAGTCTCTAGCTATAAGGATCGAGCCAACGACTCTCTCAGAATCTCCGAGCTTCAAACAAGGGCAGCGGAAATAAAATAATGACTCACACATGTGTCTATAAGTTCTGCAGAAAGGGTGTAGTAGACAGAGAGTACCTCAAATCATCTCAGGTGTGTCGTGATCATAGGCCTCGACTGCCTGGAGCTGAACCCACCTCTGTCTGCCAGCTACCTGTGTTCAGGGTGGACCTCCTGGTGGTAGTGGCAGTAGTGCCTCAAAATGTCTTCCACCACCCACTGCTCGGTCAGCTCCTCTGCCACGTCTTCCTACTCCAAACAGGCCACCATGGTCAAACTTCTACCTCTGCCTGGGTGGTCCCTCTACTATCTGATGCTCATCCGCATGGAGGGTTGAGTAGTCTCGAGCCATGTGATCATGCCCGTCGTATGCATAGCGCTGCCTACCCCTCATATGGCTGGCTCTTTTTCGTGTGCCCTGCACAACCGAACCTGTATCCTAAGGTCACCCACTTAATGGCCTAGTCTTCTTGGATATCTACATCAACAGTCTAAAGTCAACATCCAAAGACTCTGATACATTTCATCTTGTAGAGGGTCTCGCCACTGGTGACTGGTCAGCAAGAAAAATATCCACTAGAAGGGCTCACTCCAGCACCCCCGCCTGCGTCGGGATGCTGAGGGGAATCATCGAAGCCCTGATCTCATGCCTGAGTCCCTTCTCGAAGGTCCAGGCACTGAAGAACGAGTCTCGTACCATATCCATGGAGTAGCATGAGAGGTCGGTGAACCTCATTGAGTACTAAGCTACTGTCATGTTTCCCTGCTATATATGAAGTAACTCCTATATTTGCACCACACGAAGGGTGGCTGGAACAAAATATGAGTGAAAGAGACTCTCAAAGTCTATCCATAGTAATGATGCCTCATCATGCACCTAGAGCATCAAGCTATACCATCTTTCTACTGTTTTATGAAGGAAACTCATGGCAAGGATCACTATAAGGTCATATGGTGTCCCTACCAATATGAAAACTCTCACGATAGCCTCCATCCAATCCTCAATTGCTTGTGGGTCCATCTCTCCCCGGAACCTGGGCAGCCTATGTCGCTGGAACTCATGCAACACACTCAGGCAGCATGCACTCTCTATTGTTGGGGCTGGTGGTATCGGTTGCCCAGCGGGTAGTGGTACCGCTGGTGCCTCCGCTGTGATTGGGCCCTGCACCGAGGCCTCGTCACTCGGTGGGCTACAATCTCGTACGTAACTTAGAACCCTAGCAGGCTGCCTTCATGGGGCCATCCTAAAAAGAGAAATGTGCACCATGGTTTAAATAGTATACCTGGTGAGATGACACAAAGTAATCACAAAGAAAACTTTTCATAGGAAACAAACACGCAATCAGTGTTTTTGTGCACTGAGTCAGAAATCAGATGTCAGAGTCCTTGTGTATGGATACGTCAGTCGCTGTACCAAACTGGACTCCCTGGACTAAAAGTCACAATCATTACTCTTAACACTATTACTTCAC
Source organism: Viscum album (assembly GCA_963277665.1). NCBI lineage: Eukaryota > Viridiplantae > Streptophyta > Magnoliopsida > Santalales > Viscaceae > Viscum > Viscum album. Next base: position 2,011,850,756 of record OY728130.1, on the reverse strand, counting down.
AGAAAAATAATGATCAGAGTCCTGAGTTCTGTGGTAGAACTGACACCCAAGATACCAATTTGTCATGACCCGTCGACCCCAAGCTCACCTTCCATAGGCTAGGGGCTGGCGACTAGCACCAAAGGTGTAATTCCAGATAAATAAGGGAAGGCATTGCCTTTAGAAAGTAAACAAAAATAACAGAGTACGCAACTGAAAGTAAACACTAAGTAAATCTGTATACAAAAGAAAGTTTTGAAAGGAAAAAAGTGGTTGGAAATACAATCCCAACAGTAAAGTCTAGTACAATTAAAAAGCTAGAACAACTGCAGTAAAGTAAAACAGCAACTACTAAGTCGTCCTCTGAGAATCCCACCTGAAGGGTGGGTACAGACTGCCTCCTCAGCACCCCAGGTCCGTCCGTCTACTCTGTGTACATCTCACCAAGTGGTCCACATCTAGGTAACATCCATCTCCACAAGTCTCTACCACGATCAGTGTTGTCCGTCGTCTGCAACCAACACAACAAAGTGCAGGCATAGACCGTGCATGGGTGAGTATAATGATACTGAGTAGGGACACCGAGACCCCCGATGGTCTCCAGAATCCATGAAGGATAAACCACAGAGGAAAGATACAATCACAAAGTGTAAAATAACTCTACTTAGGTATATTCTCATACATATACCTAAGTTATCAATCTCAGTTTGGCTCCACCTCTCGAGCCCAAGAACAACCCAGTCCACACAAGAAGTAAATTCAATCACAATGATGATAATGATTGAAATTCAAGACTCAGATCACATAGGTATACATCTCTCTTATAACGATAGAGATGATCATATGTAGTCACTGATTCAACTAAGATGTTAGACCCACACAGGATACTGGACTAGCTAAGTTGTCTGACCCACACAGGAGACAAGACCAGCTACTCTGTCGGACCCACATATGATACAAGTACATAGGTAAAAACTGTCGGACCCACATAGGATACAAGAACATTAGTCATCGTTGTCGAACCCACAGAGGATCATAGTACAGTATTCGTTGCTGCTGAACCCATGTAGGATCACAGTATAGTAGTCATCGTAGTTGCAGCCAGCTCTAGGGCTCCCGCACACAGTACGCTCAATTCCAGGAGGGTCCGCTCCTCGAGGAAAGGTTTTGATACATCAACTATAACTAAGTTCAAAGTTTATGTATCCCAAAGTTCCATCTCATCAAAAGGAACCCAACGCGACAGACGACGCGTCAATCGGACGCCCAGTCTGAGAGTTATTAGAATTTGTGTTCCAAGGGCCCGGTTGGAATTACACTCATTCCAAACATTACCATTTTACTAAGTTGTCCAAAATTCATATAGATCATCTCAAAATGACCATCTCGTTGTGATGATTCAAGTGTCGTAGACTGTGCATCGATCAGACACGCGGTCTAGAAGTTATTTAGGTTTAACTGAAATGGGCCTGGCACGTCAAGCCCAGTGGGCTGGTGGGTCGGTCCGACCCAGTTCAGTAGATCTGACCCGATTGGGGATTGGCCCAGCCCGGTGAAGCGCGGCCCACCTAGGGACCCGACCTGGTGGGTCCGACTCGGTTTGGGGGGTCGAACCAGCCCGGTGGGGCACGGCCCACCCGCGGACCCGACCCGCCGTTGCGAGCCGGTTCAGCTTGCCCGGCAGCGCCAAGTGGGGCAGCCCCTCATTGCTGCCTAGCTGACAGAAGCTGACCTGTTTTTTCCAGTGCGAGTGGCCCGCACAGTAGGCCACTCTTCCTCCCATGCGGCACCTGCGGGTGTCGTGGTTTCCTTTAGCCCGGCCGGCAGTCAGCCGACCGGTTCGCCTGCCAAAGCGACCTGGCCAGTACGGGTCGCTATCTTCTCTATAGCATTATGCCAAGCATTTCTAGGGTCTCTTTCCCAACCGGCCGTAGTCTTCCATTTCGTCCAGTAAGCGGCCCATGGATACGGGCCACACCTCCTTTGTGCGGCACTTGTGGGTGCCGCATTTCACCAGCCCGGCCGGCAGTAGCCTGTCGGTTCTTCTGCCCGAGCGGCCCGCGGTTGTGGGCCATGGTTTTCCCACATGAGGCTGATGCGTAGCCACCACTTCTAGTCGCCGCCGCCTCTGGTCATCATTTCCAAAATAATCACGAATTAACGGAGGGTCATCGGGCCGTGTTCGTTCGGCCTGCGCCCTCCGCATTAGGAGATATCAAATTGCCGAAGACAATCCAAAGCATTCATCAAGAATTATATATAATTTTATTCACTTAAAATTATACAAACCCCCTACCTCGTAATCGGCATTAAACATAGACGAGGAAATCAGTGTCGCGGATAACGGTGTCATGGGAGATGGTGTCACGGAAGATGGTGTCGTTCCGTCAATGTTGGAGGAAGAGTTATTGTTGTTGGCGAGATTCCTTGGGGGAGGTGTCTTCTCCCTTGATATGGAGGATGAAGAATGAAGAATAATATGGTCGAGGGCCTTGTCTTCCTCGTTAGAGAGGGTAAATGTTCTTCACCGGAAGAAGGCCCTCTCTATACTCCAAGGCTCCACCAACACAACATGTTCCAACCCAGAAATAATAGATTAGGATATTATTTTATCCTTGACATGAATTTCAAATAAATTCAAAAAGTTGAGACACTTAATTAATTAATTAAGTTGGCACAATTAAGGGGAGGGAGGTGGAGAGGGTCCACCATAATGTGGGAGTTCAAAATTTAAAAGGTCTTTCGAGGAGTTAAAGGGGGAGTTGAAGGGTTAGGGGCTCGTGTGGGCCCCACCACACATTATCCTCTCATGGAAGGTTATGTGGGGTGTGGTAGCCACCTCCAACTTCTCTTTGGAAAAAATAACCACCCTTTAACAAAAATTATGTAACACATAATTTTTATTTGATTTAAAAAGCATCGCCAAAAAATTAACACCCGCTCTCAAAGGAATGCTACTGCGTTAAATGTCCCCTTAGCCAAATACCGGTGATGCGAGTTAATCAGTGTCCTCATATTTCAATTCTGAGCACCAGTTCAAAATATATAAAAACCCACATGTATGTTTACTAAACGTTCTAGAACAAAACTTCAGAAATTGATTCTGGGCACACCGGGCCTCAGAATCAGGCGTCGTCAGAAACTGTAGACTCGTAAAATTACAATGAGATTAAGAAAAACAATTCTTGAAATTTCTGGGTCTTTACATAAAAACCCCAAGGAATTTGATTGTTCTATGCTTAGGGAGATTATGAGTATCGGTTCTACTTTGATGTCTAAGAGTACTTCCACACCTATTTTTAATGAAAAATACTCTCTTAGATTTGATTTTGAAATGGAATCATATTCTGATTTTTATCATGTGAACTCTAATTATGACATGGTTGTTGAGTATTTTGATGAATTTGATGCTTTATTATCTGATTTTGATGATGTATATTCTGATACTAATACTCTTTGTGCACATATTTCAGTTCCTTCAATGTCTCCATCCATACACCACCCCCTACATTGGAGCAGAAGTCGTTGCCACTAAATCTCAAATACTCATACTTATTGAGGTGTGATATATTACCTGTTATGATTGCTAATAATATTACTTTTTAACATGAAGAAGAATTTTGAATCTTTTTAGGGATAACATTAAGGCAATCGAGTGGACCTTGGCTGACATATCAAGAATTAGCCCCTCCATTTTCATGCATATGACTCTTTTTAAGGATGGGGCTAAACCAGTGAGGCAACCACTAAGGAGACTCAATCTAACCCTTTTGGAAGTTGTTAAAAAAGAGGTTGAAAATTTGATGAAGTCGGGTATAATCTATCCCATTTTAGATTCCCAATGGGTGAGTCCTATTTGGGTTGTGCTTAAGAAAAGTGTTGTAACTATTGTTAAAAATGAGAAAGATGAGTTAGTTCCAATGAGGGTGAAAAGCAGTTGGCATGTGTGTATTTATTATAGGAAACTAAACCAATCCACTCACAAAGACCATTTCCCCCTCGCATTTATTGATTAGATGCTTGAGATACTATATGGGAAAACACACTCTTATTACTTGGATGGATTTTCTGGATATTTTCAGGTACTTATTGCTATGGAGGATCAAGATAATACAACATTCACTAGTCTATTTGGTATGTTTTCCTACTGAAGGATGCCATTCATACTTTTCAACATCTCAGGTACCTTCCAAAGATACATGGTGAGTATTTTTTTCCGATTTTATTGAGACCTGCATGGAGGTATTAAAGGATGATTTTACAGTGTATGGGTCTTCATTTGATGATTGAATCTCTAGTTTGGGAAATGTGATGAATCGTTGTATTGAGAAGAATACGGTCTTTAACTTTGAAAAGTGCCATTTTATGGTAGAGCATGGAATTGTCTTGGGGCGTGTAGTGTCAAAAAATGGGATAGAGGATGATATATCTAAGATAGACATTATTTCATCCTTACCATATCCTGCATGTGTGCATGACGTTATATCTTTCCTAGGGAATGCAGGATTATATCGGTGCTTCATCAATGACTTTAGTAATATTGCTCTTCTTATGTCACAATTACTTTAAAAGGATTCAGATTTTGTGTTTGATGATTCTTGAAGCACTTCCTTTGATGAGCTAAAAAAGTGTCTGACCACTCCACCAATCATACAACCACCATGGTGGGAGATTTCTTTTGAGATTATGTGTGATGACTACAACTTTGCAGTGGGAGTTTCCTTATCTCATAGGGTGGAGGGACATTCACATGTCATTGCCTATGCATCGAGGACACTAGATTCAGCCCAATCAAACTACACAACCACAGAAAAGGAGTTTCTTGCTGTTATATTTGCTTTAGAGAAATTTTGTCCTTATTTATTAGGATCTAAAGTTGTTTTTTTTTCTTGATCATGCAGCTCTGAGGTGCCTCTTGAAGAAGAAAGATGGAAAGCCCAGACTAATCTGATGGATGCTCCTTCTTCAAGAATTTGGTATTGAGATAAAGGGAAAAAAGGGGTACGAAAACTTGGTGGCAGACCACATGAGTAGGCTTACTCACATACTAGAGGATGACACCTTGGACTAGGTACCACTTAGGGACACTTTCCCCGATGATCATATTTATTCCATATCAGGTATGCATCCTTGGTATGTGGATTTAGTAAACTACCTTTCTACATTCTAAATCCCTACAAATTTAAAGATTCATCATGTCCAAAAGATAAATAGTGGGTATATATTTTATGTGGGGGATGATCCCGACTTATGGCGCATGTGTAGTAACCAAGTTATATGGAGGTGTTTTCCTGATCATGAGTTTGAGTCTGTTCTATAATTTTTTCATACACTTGCTTGTGGGGGACACTTTGGACCCCAACAGATAGCTAAAATTTTTTTGGACTCTAGATTATATTGCCTAGCTTATTCCATGATTCCCGTGTGTTTTGTAAGTTGTGCTCACATTGCAACACACATGAAACATTTTTAAGAGACACGAGATGCCCCAACAACCCATACTATTCCATAAAATTTTTTATGTATCGGGCATCAATTTTATGGTTCCTTTTCCTAGTTCATTTGGATTCCTATATATTTTGGTTTCTGTTGATTATTTGAGAAAATTGGTCGAGGATAAGTCCACCAAGACTGATGATTCTCATGTTTTTGTGGGATTTTTCAAAGAACAGATTTTCTGTAGGTTAGTAGTACTGAAGGACATCATGAGTGACCAAAGGACTCATTTCTGCAATCAGAATTTGGCTTCCCTCCATCAGAATTATGGGGTGACACCCAAAACATCAACACCATACCACCCTCAAACAAATGGCCGGGATGATGTTTTAAATCATGAGTTGAAACAGATTTTGGAGAAAATTGTACAGCCAAATAGGAAGGATTGGAGCAAGAACCTGAATGATACGCTATGGGCATATAGGACAACATACAAAACTCTCATCAGTATTCCCCATTTCATATTGTTTTTGGGAAAGAGTTCCATCTCCCTATAGAAGTTGAGCATCAAAATTATTGGGCTATAAAGAAACACAACATGAATTTGGCTCAAGATGGAATCCAAATGAAGCTGAAAATTCAAGAGCTTGAAGAGATTTGATTATCTTCATAGGATAACTCAAGGCTCTACAAGGAAAGATCAAAAGAAAATCATGAAAAAATGATTTTGAAAAGAAAATTTCAAGTTGGAGAGAAAGTCTTTCTCTATTGTTCATGACTGAAGCTAATGCCTGGTAAGTTGCATTACAGGCACTAGTGGAAATACGGGCTTTAACGTCGTCGTAATAACGTCGGTTTTTTAAAAACCGACGCGAATAGTATATGCGGGGAATTTTTGGCGTCGGTTTTACACAAAACCGACGCCAAAAATAATTATGTTTTTTTTTTCGCGTCGGTTTTTCTAAAAACCGACGCGGAAAATCCTGTTTGAAGAGGTTTTCCGCGTCGGTTTTTAGAAAAACCGACGCGGAAAATCCGGTCGAAGAGGTTTTCCGCGTCGGTTTTTCTAAAAACCGACGCGGAAAACCTCTTAAAACAGGATTTTCCGCGTCGGTTTTTAGAAAAACCGACGCGGAAAATCCGGTCGAATAGGTTTTCCGCGTCGGTTTTTCTAAAAACCGACGCGGAAAATCCTGTTTTAATCGGTTTTCCGCGTCGGTTTTCATGAAAACCGACGCCGAAACTCATAAAAAAAATATATTTCGCGTCGGTTTTAATGAAAACCGACGCGAAAGGTCTTTTAAAAATATTCACGGACAGAAACCCTCATTTTGTTCGTCCGTCGAAATCGAGTTCCGCTGCGGCGCTTCGGACTCCCGACGACCTTCGAACTTGATTTGCGATCTTGAACGGCCATTGTTGAAGGTTTTTTGTCGTCTGCACGATTTTGGGTATGTGTTCTTCCTATTTATCTCTTGTTTCATATCCCATTGTTTATTTCTTTATCAATAACCCTATTTTGCGTGATTTGGATTATTGGTTAGATTTTAGTTGTAATTTATCATTATTTTTTGTTTGTATTATCATTGTTGGTGTAGATTTGATATTGTTTGTTTTTGGAAGTAATTATACCGGTCGCAGTTTGGATTTAACATCTCAATTCGGGTTGAATAATTATGTAAGATTTTATATTATGTTGGATTTTAAATAATTATGTAAGATTTTATTTTATTTTATTTCAAACTAGATTAAAAGGGGCTTTAATTAAAAGTTAGAAATTTTGTAAGGTGAGTAGTGGCCTAATTAGTATTTGTATACTCATGTTTATCTACATTTCAGTTTTAGGATCTTATCCAGTTCTTTTTCCCTCTTAGGATGCATTCTGTTTCAGTTTGGGTTAGTGATTAGTGGGGACTTGAGCTCAGTTATTGTTTTACTTATCAAATTATCCCAAGTGTGCCTATTATAGGTTTTTTACGGATTTATTTAAATAGAATATGTGTAAATTTTTTCCATTTAAATGATGTTTTTACTACTTAAAATTATGGTTAAAAGTGTATTGAATTACTTTTGTGAGGACTAGGTGATTTAGGAGATGAAGTGTATTGAGGGAATTAGTTTATATCTATTTATAGTTATTCTTTATATTATTTCTACTGATTCAAATTTTGTGTTGATGTATAACCTATGGATAGGTCATTTCAGATTTCTGATAGAAATATGATGTTAATTACACTATGATTAATGGGTGAAATCATACCTAGTGATTGTTTTAGATGCCTATAATGCTTATTGTTAGTCTATGAGGATTAGGTACTCCCCTCAAGTATGTCATGGTCTAGTTTAGGTGTTTAATGGATAGATATCTTGGGTTGGTTCATGAAAATGGTATCAAAACCAAGATTTTTCAGAGGGTTTGGGTTTCCAAGTTCCCTTTGTTATTTGGCATTATAATGTTATTATGGATATAGGTTATAAAAAATCTAGTGCTACACATTGGGAAAAGTGTCATAATATCTTTTCCATTTGAATCCTTGAGTGTTTATGTAATTCTAGGATTTATTGTTGGATTTTGATATTGATTTTGATTGGTTTTATGTGTTTGATATAAAAATGATGATTGAATTACCAATGATGTGTAATCTATTTGGGGGTTCACTTAATATTGGGGTGATGGTGGATGAAGATTTGTAGCTATAGGTCTATCCCCCATAGTTAGGCCAACCATATGGAGCCCTTTTGAATAGTTTTAATGACTCTTCAAATCCCACAAGTAGTTTTGTTAATCGAGTTCCACATGTGTGTTTTAATACACATTGTTTTAAATAAGGATAGTTATTGCACTATTTTTCACATTAATTTTTCCATGATTCATTCATGTTACATCAAATGAATAAAAAAATAAATATAGTGTGATCAATAGTAGTCATAGTGAGAAATCATATTATCTTGTATGTCATTCATATAATATTTATATCATGAAACTTTATTTTCAAAAAATGAAACCTTTGATTTAACCATTTTGTCCTTGTATTTCAATATAACACACATGTATATAATATTAAAATTAACTGTTTACTATATTTGTAAACGTGTTTCATATTTGATGTCTTTTATCTGATTATCAATAGTTTTTATGGAATATGTTTTTGTTTACAATTTATCTGATAGATATTTAAATGTTTTTATGTTTTAATATATTCATCAATTATATTGTGATATCAGGTATTAATGGATCATAATTGGATTTATCTACGAAGAACTACTAGTGAATATGAAAGAGGAGTTGACAATTTTTTGGAATTTGCTAAACGGAATAATCAAAATATTGATTTGATTTTCTGTCCATGTGTGAAGTGTGTAAATATGAGAAAGTTAAACTTCAGAGAAATCAAAGATCATCTCATTTGTTATGGTTTTAGCCTTAATTATACACGTTGGATCTTGCATGGTGAAAGAACTGAAAATTCAACATCCAATGTTGATGACGATATTCATAATGAGGCAGAGGATCGTATTGAAGAATTAATTCATGATTTAGGTGTTGAAACCATCGAAAAAACACCAACTGTTGAACGATTGTATGGAGATTCTGAGAAACCATTATTCCCAGGTTGCAGTAAATATACAGTGTTATCAGCAGTTTTGAGATTAGTTAACTTAAAAGCAAAAAATGGGTGGAGTGATAAAAGTTTCTCCAGTTTACTTGAGCTTTTAAAAGAGCTTCTTCCAGAAGGCAATGGGCTTCCAGATTCCAATTATGAGGCGAAGAAAATATTATGCCCAATGGGATTGGGGTATAAAAAGATACATGCTTGCCCCAATGATTGTGTACTATATAGGAAAGAAAATGAACATTTATCAAGTTGTCCTACATGTGGAACATCGCGCTATAAGATGGATGAGAAAGTCAACTCAGATTCATTTTCAGGTGATGTCATGTAACGTTATGAAAAATCAATTTTTTTACTTTCCAATGATATCATCCAATATTTTTTTCAAACAATTCTGATAATTCAATTCTGGTTTATTTTTAGGTACCAAAATCAAAACTCCATCTAAAGCATTTTGGTACCTTCCAATTATTCCTCGTTTGAAGCGTCTATTTGCAAATTCAAATGATGCAAAAAGGTTAAGATGGCATTCAGATGAGCGCATTTCTGATGGTAACTTACGTCACCCGGCCGATTCACCACAGTGGAAGAGTTTTGATAAAAAATTTCATGATTTTGGAAGTGAAGTTAGAAATCTCAGAATGGGATTGTGTACTGATGGAATGAATCCATATCGGAGCCTCAGTAGCCAACATAGTTCATGGCCTGTTTTGCTGGTACTTTACAACTTGTCCCCACATCTATGTATGAAGAAAAAATATGTTATGATGAGCTTGATGATTTCTGGACCAAAACAACCAGGAAATGATATTGATGTGTATCTTACACCATTGATTGAGGATTTAAAACTGCTATGGGAGAAAGGTGTTACAGTTTTCGATGCATACAAGAAAGAGTATTTTCTTTTGCGTGCTATGATAATGTTCACTATAAACGACTTTCCTGCGTATGGAAACTTATCTGGATATAGTGTTAAGGGACATAAAGCATGTCCAATTTGTGAAGAACAAACTTCATATTATCAATTGCAGAATGGAAGAAAGACAGTGTACATGGGACATCGAAGATTTTTGCGAATTGATCATCCTTATCGTAGATTGAGAAAAGCATTTAACGGTTTACAAGAATACAACCTCCCCCCTCAACCATTGTCAGCTGAAGAATATTATGACAGAGTGAAAGATATTGATTCAACATTCGGAAAGAGAAAAAGTTCTGGTTTACAAAAACATATCTGGAAGAAGCAGTCTATTTTTTTCAAACTACCTTATTGGAGATTTTTAGAGATAAAACATAACATTGATGTTATGCATGTTGAGAAAAACATATGTGATAGTTTGATTGGAACTTTGTTAGACATAAAAGGAAAGACAAAAGATGGATTACATGCTAGATTGGACTTGATGTTAATGCGAATACGTTTGGAGTTAGCTCCCGCTGTGAAAGGAAAAAGAACATATTTACCTCCGGCTTGTCACACATTAAGCAAGATTGAAAAGATGAATTTTTGTCAGTGTCTTCATGGTATTAAAGTACCCAGCGGTTTTTCTTCAAATGTGAGTAATTTTGTGTCATTGAAGGATTGTAAATTAATAGGTATGAAATCACATGATTGTCATGTGTTAATGCAACAAATTCTACCAGTAGCAGTGCGTGGTATATTACCGAAAGCTGTCAGGAAGACAATCATCAGGTTATGTAATTTCTTTAAATCCATTTGTAGCAAAGTCGTTGATCCAAATTTGTTAGATTTGTTGGAGAATGAAGCAACTCTTATTCTTTGTCAACTAGAAATGTATTTCCCACCCACATTTTTTGATATAATGGTTCATCTATTGGTTCATTTGGTGCGTGAGATAAGAATGTGTGGGCCTGTTTATTTAAGATGGATGTATCCTTTTGAAAGATATATGAAAATTTTGAAAGGATATGTTAAAAATCCTTATCGACCAGAGGCCTCTATTGTTCAAAAATATGTATCAGAAGAGGTGATTGAGTTCTGTACTGATTATTTGAATGAAGTGGAGCATATTGGTCTCCCTCTATCTCGACATATGACAGTTGACAGAGAAGGTAGAGGGGTTCGAGGCTTAAAGGTAAAGTTCATTCCACGTGATGAAGTGATGCAAGCACATTTATACATTTTGAACAACACAGATGAGGTTCAACCATATATATCCTCACATATTACTGAATTAAAGTTACGATATTAGAAAAGAAATGAAAAGTGGTTGATGATTGAGCATAAGAAGACATTTGTTTCATGGTTTAAAGAGAAAGTCACCTCAGATATATCTGTATCAGAAACATTGAAGTGGTTATCAGGGGGACCATCTTTTAATGTGATCACTTGGTCTGGTTTTGATATCAATGGCTACACATTTTACACAAAAAACCTGGATGACAAGAGTACCGTTCAGAATAGTGGTGTGATGGTATTCGCTGAAGCAGTGCATTTTTCGAGTGCCAAAGATAAAAACCCAATTTCTGCATCAACATCATATTTTGGAGTTATTGAAGACATATGGGAAATTGATTATATTAAATTTCGAGTCACTATTTTTAAGTGCAATTGGGTTGATAGTAATAGTGGCGTGAAACATGATGAATATGGGTTTAAACTGGTTGATTTGAAAAGATTTAATCACAATGAGGAACCATTTATCTTGGCGACACATGCAAAACAAGTATTTTATGTCATTGATCCGTCGAATGATCAGTGGTCAGTTGTTTTGCAAGGGAAAAGATATCATTTGGGTGATGATGATGATTCTGATGATGCTAGTGATTTACATGAGCGTTATTCATCTATTATGCAATTTTCAGATGATTACAATGAATATAAGACAGACATAGTGCATGCAGTACGTACCGATCATGATGAAGGGACGTGGGAAAACACTAAATTAGTCTCCTAATTTTTCTGGTAAATATTTATATTTTGTGTCTATTTTTAAAACTTACAAATGCATGCCTCTATTTTTACATATTTATTTTTCATTTCCTTGTTTCTAATTATTCAGTTTTCTAATGATATGCAGGTACCCAAAATTTCATTACACTTTCTAGTAGCAATGTCAAATACAGATAGAGATGAGCAGTTACCGAGGTATATCTATTTTGACATATTATTAAATATTCAGTAATATACATATTTAATGAAATAAAACTGTTAATTTATTAAAAAAAATTGCAGGACTACTGATGCGTCCTCGGCGGAGGAGACTTCTCCAGTTACTACTGAAAAATCAAGTTCTCTAGTTGGTAAACGTGGTATTACACGTTTACCAAAACTATCACTCGCTCGTGATGATAACAAATTACACATCCGTTTTGATGATAATAATAATGCAGTTGGCCCAAATGCAGTTCAGTTTGTCAGTTATATAGCGATGCAGAGCCGTTGCAGGATTAGTATTTTATATCCTGATTGGAAGTCAGTGGACAGGACGGCGAAGCAACAGCTTTGGGAGGCCGTGACGGTAAAATATCTTTATTTATTTATTTTATCTCATTTTTTTAATATTATATAGTTTAAATGACATATTTTATTTTTTCAATTACAGATGACATTCAATTTTGAGGAAACCAAAGAAATTAGGAAAAGACATCTCTCTTTAGCGGCGGTTCGATGGAGAGATTTTAAAAACAAACTGACGAAAGATTATGTTTTTGGAAAGAGAAGGTTTGAAAGCCCATGTCTTAAGTATCCATATATAGATGAAGAAACATGGAAGCGATTTGTTGACAGTCGTCAGGAAGAGAAATTTCAGGTATTGTAATTGTTTTATATTTTAAAATTTATGCTATATTTTCCTTATTACTAATGTGTTTATTTTTATGTAACAGGCCTCCAGAAGATCTCATCAGGAGATCCAGTTGAAAAACGTATACCCTCATACTTTATCACGTGGAGGATACTCGTATTTGGAGCAGAAAATTATTGAAGAAAAATTTGAAGCATTAAGAGCTCGATCAAGTAGTGGTTCAGAAGAGGTCCAGTATGGTCCTCCATCTCCTCCCACTCGCCATGAGAAATGGAAACGAGCAAGAAGAAAAAAAAATGAACAATATCTTACAGACGAAGCTCATCAAGTGGCTGATAGAATTGTAAGTAAATATTAATTCTTTATTAACAATTTTCCTTTTTTATAATTTATAAACACTAATATAAATTTTTTATTTTTCATTTCAGGATGAACTTCAGGAGAAAGAGACACAGGGCTCTTTTATCCCTGAGGGTAGGATGGATATCCTAGCCATTGCTTTGGGAAAGACTGAACACCCCGGCCATGTTAGAGGATATCAGGCGGGTGTTAGTATTCGGAAGGTTTTTGGTAAGAGTAAGCAACCAAGAGACCCGGAAATTGAATCCTTAAAAGAAGAGCTGCAGGATATGAAACGGTCTATGGGTGATCAAATTCAAGCAGCAGTACAGAAGGCTTTATTAGAACACTTGGCAAGACAGTCACAGTCTGCTCATCCTTCCGAGGTATATTATTTACTGTTAACAATTTTTCTTTTCTATAAATTATAAACACTGATATAACTTTTTCATTTTTCAACATTCTCAGCCTACTCACTCAGACTATCATGCCTCATATGCTTACCCAACACCGTCTGGGCAGCCTTCCGAGGTATATTATTTAATGTCATCAATTTGTCTATTTTATAAATTATAAACACTGATATAACTTTTTCATTTTTCAACATTCTCAGCCAACTCACCCGGACTACCCTGCCTCATCTGCTTACCCTGCCCCGTCTGCGCAACCATTTGAGGTATATTATTTAATTTAATTTTTAATCAATTTTTCTATGTTAAAAATTTTAAACACTAATATACCCTTTTCATTTTTCTGACTTCTCAGCCTGCTCACCCTGACTACCCTGCCCCACCTGCTAACTTTGAGCCTCCACCTCCTCCATCGGATCAAACCTTATATTGTGAGTTGTTTGCGGGAGATCCTCATGTACATATTGTTGCGTTAGGACAAGTGTATTTTTTGGGGGACTCGGTACATCATCAGCCTATGCAGATGGGTCAGGTTAGAGTATCAGTACTTTTTATTATAGATCCTACTCCTCTACTACCATTTCCTACTGCGGAGATCACCAGTGTTGGGGAATGCATGGGCCATTTTTTACTTTGGCCAACTGCACTTCTTCGTTATATTTCACATGAGGTATGAGTTTTTTTAACTAGTAATTAGAAATGATTCCAAATTACTTATAATGTTTTCTGACATTTAACTTATATATGAATATCTGAAAGCAAAAGAAACTGTACAAATGCAGCAAAATGTTCAAAAACAGTCGGCTGTAGATACTTCTGATATTTCTTCTGGGTTGAAAAGATTATCTCAGTGCTCTTCTTCCTTGAATTTTATCTATGAGTTTCGGATGACGCCCGATATATGTGGAAGAAATTATAAATTGAGAATATTGAAAGAAGATATCATGAATTTAGTTAATTTTGAAGAGATCGGGCTGAATGTGGTGCAGTTGTTTTCCATGTAAGTAAATTGACGTCTGAATTGCTATTTCTTTACTAAAATATTGTTATGTCATTGACTAACTATGTTTTCTTTTTAAATTAGGTATCTATACAGGATTCTTTTACAAAATGAAACTACAAGCATTTATAGCTTTATAGATCCAGAGTACATTTCCTCGGAAGTCAAACATGTGAAAAATGATGAAAAAGTTAAATATATATCCGAGAGATTATCACAAACAGAGATTCAGTGCTGGTTTTTGCCATTTGTTGATAAGTAAGAATATCAACATAATTTTGAACTCATGATCATTATAATGTCATTAATTATGAACTTTTTGTATTATAGGGGGCATTGGATGTTAGGTGTATTTTGCCCAAATGAATGCACCTTATATTGGTTTTGCTCTTTATTAGGAAAAGTGCGTAAAACGTTTTCCAACTTATTAAACAGGTAAGTTGTTTTTTTATTTTTAGAAGTTTGTTATGTTTAATTTTAATTGTTTACACAAGTTTTATTAGTTCTTATATAAAACAATGCAGTTCATGGAAACATTTTACAAATGAAAAGAAACCAACGAAAATCAAATATGTGGAAGTACAGGTAATTAGTTTTTATATTTTTGTTATATATTGGGTTTCATTATTAGTTAAATGTTTTATAACTGCAGTGTCATCGTCAAAATGGAAGCGTTGAATGTGGTTATTATATTCTACGATTTATGTACGAGATAATCACAACTGGGGAAACTACTGATTTTCATAAGGTTAGTTGTATTAACTTTTTTATATATTTTCATCCACTTTCTTCTATTTATTAATTTCATATCATTCAATATTATTGTAGGTATTCAATGATTCACAGTCATATTCTCAATCTGATATGATTCATATTCAATCTACTTTTGCGGACTATTTGTTAAGTCTGATTAAGATTTGAGGTATGTATACTAATATTTATAAATAATATTATATATGGGTTTAAAAAACTAACTCTTATGATATATTAGGTGTTTGAACCTACTAATAATCAAATGAATGCTTCAACAATAACAAACAATGAGCATGTCATATATTTCAGGTACGTGTATTTTAATTCTGATTTACTGAGTTTTCTCAAGTGCCTCTGCAAAAACTGTTTTATTGAATCTACTAATAATCAAATGAATCCTTCAACAATAACCAACAATAAGCATGTCGTATATTTCAGGTACGTGTATTTTAATTCAGAATTAGTTATTATATTTCTTTTCATTGTTATTTCTTAAAATCATTTGTCTGTACAGTGACAAATCTGTAGGGTGGTACTTGGATCATGAACATAGAGATTCGTATAGCGAAATAACATTCACAAACACTAAAAATTGTCTCCCTTGAATGCACAGCAATATCTTCTAGGCCTTTTTATTTTTTATGCAAATAAATATCGAAAAATGATTGCCGAGAAGCATATCACATAATACCTGAAACAACGCTTAGTGGGTTTGCACAAAGATAAAATAGAAGGCGTCAATTTTTAAGGTATGTTTCTTTATGTATCTTCAATCTGCATTTGATTTCAATTTTCTAACCTATTTTTTGCACTCAAATTTATTTCTCTGTTATTCCATAACTTAAACAAATAACAATAGTGAATAGGTAATGCACGTCTATACAGAGCAAATATAAAAACCTAAGGTTGGGGGTGGTGGGGATTCTATGGTGAAAAGACACCCCCAACATCTTCAGTGGGGGAGGTGAGGAAGAGGTTGCATCGGCTGAGAGTTCCTGGAATTTTGATCATTTCATTTTGGTAATTTACTTTGTGAAAAAAATGAATGATTCAAATAAATTACACATTTTCATTTAATGTTTATTCATTGCACTAATAACTTGGATTGATTTTTTCACTCGTTTCATTACTGTTTTGACAGGATTGGTGCTATCTATGGGAGGAAACTTACAATGATTGATACTGAGTATGGTTAGATTAAGAAAATGCACCATGTAGGTACGTGTATTTTAATTCTGCTTTACTTTGAGTTTTCTGAAGTACTTCTGTTAAAGCTGTTTAATTGTTTTTGTATACTTCGTTATTTTTTTTCAGGGTTCCGATTTGTTTGGAGGAGAAAATATATGTATTTTATTTAAAAAAAAAAAAAATTTACGGCGTCGGTTATTTTAAAAACCGACGCCGAATAATTTTAAAAAAAAATTATTTACGGCGTCGGTTTTTAGAAAAACCGACGCGGAAAAGCCGGTTGAATGCGGTTTTCCGCGTCGGTTTTTCTAAAAACCGACGCGGAAAACCTATTCGAATATATTTTCCGCGTCGGTTTTTTAATGAACCGACGCGGAAAATAATGTCTACATGTAGCTTCGGCGTCGGTTTTATAAAAAACCGACGCCGAAGCTCATAAGCGAATTATTTTTCGCGTCGGTTTCTATGAACCGACGCGAAAACGCTATTTTTAACGTCGCCTATAAAGACGTCGGTTTATAACCGACGTTAAAAATTAAAAAAAACCGACGCGAAAAAGTGTTTTTGCACTAGTGAGGTGGTTAGGTCTATATGTTGTTACTAATGTTTTTCCTTATGGTGTAGTTGAGATCACACAAAAGTAACCAAGAAGGAGCTTTATATTCAATGGGAAATGTTTAAAGAAAAACATTGAGGGAGTTCCTACTGATGCGGTGGATTTCATCACACTGCATGACCCAATCATCACTTGAGCATATCAGGATGTTCCTAACCCTTTCACTTTTTTAATCTTTGTCCTGTTTAAAATTATACATTTCATGTGAATATATCATTTAATGGGTTAACATTGAGGACAATGCAGTATTTTACGTTTGGAGGAGGGAACCTTTTAGATTCGTAATTTCATTTGTTTTCCTATTTTTCAATGATTTTCAAAAAAGTGTGTTTTTCAAATTTTGGGTGTTTGTTTTTCAGTTATTTGTGTGTTTTGGAAACATTTGAGCTGAAATGATTCTCATAACCATTTTAAAATCTATATCAATAAGGTAAATTATTTTTCCCATGAAATGAATTCTGAAAATAACTTTTTTTTCAAGTTCAAATATTTATTATTTTCATGAAAAGTACCCTGAATTTTGAATCACATGCCACATATCACTGTCTTTATATTTTAAATCACTTTACTGTGAGGCTTTTAAACCATTCTTTTCATATTCTTCACATTCATCTCACTTCTTCAGAGAACCAAACCATGCTTGATTTAACCATAATTTTATTTATTCCGGTCAAAACATGAGGGTTTGAGGTATTTATGTTTTAAATGATTGAAATATTTGTTTGGTATTAAAGCCCCTATTTCAAAGAATCCTTTTTTATAATGGCCTACCTTGAACAATTAATACTTTTATCCCTTAGAAACCATGAATAGCCTATTAATTTAGCCACATTAAAAACCAATTTTCCCTATCTAACCAACTCTTGAAGTAAAAAATTCATAATCTTGTTGAATATTAGTGTATTTGAAGCTACCTTGTATTGTGATAAAACATTCAGTGATACTTTGGATGGATAATAAAATTTCAAATAGATGTGTTTTCTACTGAAAAAAATCATTATGTTGAATGATGTGCATTTCTGGAGCATTCATGATAAATGAAGTTGTGTCATTCTCGAGCTTCTAATGAACAAAGAAAGTTGTGCCTATCTGGAGATTTCATGAAAAACCATGTTTTAGAGGATTTAAATTTTTATTACTAAAATTATGAATGGTGTAAAAATTCCATGATTATTCATGATGATGGAGATTATTTGATATGAAGAGGTGCGATGAGGAGACTATACTTGAGTGAAAATTAGATTAATGCAATTTTGCTTCAAAAAGAGTCAAACCCCCCTCATTCAGCCTCAGAATTTTTCACGTCTTAATTATACCAATCGAAAGACATAGAACAACCCTAAAAAGTCCTCATGATAAAAAAAATTCATTGACTCACATTGGGTGGCGATGTAGAAATTTATCGAGCCTATGTTGACCCCTGTATGAGTTTGGATGAGAAAGACATTGCTAAAAAATTGACATTTGTGTAATAAGAGAAAATTCAAGTGAGGTAAGTGTTTTGTGCATGGGAAGAAAAATTAAGTGGAAATATATTGAATAATATAAATGGATAACTTGAAATAATGGTTTTTTACGAGTCGTGATATCATTTGTTTCTTGGTGTGGAATTCTTGGATCTTAAGGATATGTGTTTCAAAATTTTATTTGATTTGATACTAATGTTTACTTGATACAATGTTTTTTCCAAGAGTGCAAAACGGTAAGTGTGGGGTAGTTGATAATACACTATTATGTTGAATATTTTATTGATTATAAATGATATAATTTCCTCAAATTGTGATAGGTTTATTTATTTATGAAATATTTGGGATTAGATCATTCATTTGAAAATTTAATGAAAATTCCAGTTTTACTCTTTTAAAATGCACTGTAGTATTTCGAACAAACATTTTTTAATATAACTTATTTGAACATAAAATTTTATCAAAGTGTTCCTAACTTAATTTTATACAACCTTTATTCAGGACACAAGAGCTAAAGAGTGCATTTGGATGGATTAAATGGGTCATTCAATCAATGGTGGGCTGGACTCACAAGAATGGACATAGTTTCTATATGTGGACCATAACTTATTCATGAGTTCTTGGATTAGACCCAAATTTTGAGAGGATTTCTAGGACACAATTTATCACAAATAACCATTCTAGAAAGAGAGCTTAAACACCTGTTTTGGTCGTCAAATAGGCAGTCCATGTTGGATTAAAATATTTGGGGGAATATCCCCTTTCACATTTGAAACCACTTGTAACCTAGCCTCCCCGCCACACTATAAATTTGTGTTTTTATCATATGGAGGGGTTGGGACATGAGTTAGAAGATTTTAGGAATAGTATAATTGTTTTTACCCAAATTTTCCAACCATTTTAAGAGGGGTATCTCTTGAAACAAGGATCCCCTCATTGAAGCCTTCTTCTCTTCATTATGTAGTAATGTTTTCATTTGTGTAATAAACTTCTTTTTTCTTATTTTAATTATTCTATTTTCTTCTATTGTGTTCAAATTTATTATTCTATTACTCTTCCTAATTGGGTTGTAATAAATAGTGTGGACAAGATTGGGTTCTACCCTTTCAATCCTTTGTTCATGCAAAATGTCTCCACGATGACCACACCGCCCTTGGAAAAGTAGTTTTCTAGTGATCGATATATCTCCTACCATATTCATTTAATTATTTTTAATCATTGATCTACTATAATTCGCATAATATGATCCATGAATTTGGTTCTTAAATTATAAGAAACTAAGAAACCAATTGAATAATTAACAAAGAAAAACACAAGGTTGAGGTTTTGTTTAAATTGTGAGTGCGCAAACTTAATCAGTAATACAAGACCATAAGAGATAAGTTTGTAGAGTTCAAATATATTACCTAAACACAATTCATCCTAATTATCTAGAACGTAAATGTGTCTTAATTTACCACTAACCATAATCTAACCTTAGAACATCAATCAATGCAGGGTGTTGTGATTGCATGTTCCGAAGTTAGCCAAGGGTTAAATTCACTTCATCTTTGTGGTAAAGTTAATTCTTATAGGGTTTGGGATTTAACAAATTAAGGGATCATAATTAAGTTAATTTTTATTTTAATTATAATGATAAATAATTGAGTGAATAGGTAGTTTCATATCTATTTCACCTTTTAAATATTGTCTAAAAACATCTTCTTGGATTGTATTTTTAATCGAAATTCATTTAAAAATTTAAATCAAAAACATGCAATCTTCTTCCAGAAAAAATATTCTAGTTTTATAAATTATAAAAAACACCATCTATAAAAGTAGTGTTTTTATTCTATTTTATTTTATATTTGTTAAAATTTTCTTCTTCCTTTGGAAGATGATCGTGGTCAGCCACTCTGTTATACCTAGGTAACCCAAAATCGAACATCATTTGAAATCACCCACGAGTGTGCCTTTTAGATACCTTGGTACCCTAATACCCAAACAAGATCTAATATGGCCTGAAGTTCCTTCCTGATCCCCATGGATTGGTGACAAGCACCTAAAATAATACAATAATTTTGAGGGAATGATTTTTCCATAATAACGCATAAGATAAAAGATATAAGTTGTTATTATCAACACTCCAAAGGGAGAAAGTTCCAAAATCAAAAATGTAAAATAATACCCAAATAGTACATCATAAAAATTCACAACATCTATGAAGATAAAACTCAGACATATCCCATGAAAAATGTGGATCACATATCAAATAGTAACCTCCACCACTCTAAGTTCCAAGGATCAATAACATCTTCCTCATCCAAGTGGCACTTTTCCTTTTTTGGATTAGGCATAAGATAATCTACAAATTCACAATGGAAAAGGTAGTGTGTTACCTATAAAGCCCAGTAGGGTAACACCAAGTGTTCCATAATCAATTTTATAACAATAAAACCAAATATTAATTCAATTTAAACAATAAAATTCGTTTCATGGAATATATATGTTTTCAACAAAACATGCTTTCATAATCCAAAGAATACATTTATTTAAAAATCAATTTCTAAATAAAACCATAAACTTTTATCAAATCCTCCCAATAATTTCAATTCAATTAGAATTGGGGGGTTTTAACAATATTCATGTCTTTATCAAAATCAAACATTAATCAACTAAAATTGGGGCTTTAAATCATTTAAAAATACATATAATTTCTATTAATTAATTTAATATTTCAATTATATTGATAAATAATATGGAACCACCTACCTTTAATCAGTGGTCAAATCAACACCGGCATTGGGAAATCCCAATGAAGAATGAAGGTGAAGGAGACCAAAAGGATCCCTATAACATAAATAATCAATATCAAACTATGATTAAATCAATAAACATGAGATCATACCATTTCCAAATAGGTATAGTGGAGAGAAGGAGAAAACCAAAGTGAGTGAATTAATCAGAGATCAAAAGCCAAAATTGAACATCTAGGAGGGAAGATATCACCATAAAATTGCCTAGAGTCTCCACAGGGATTGAGAAAAGAGGTTTCATGATAAATGAAATTTTATTCATGATTTATCATAAAATATTCACTAAACCTAAATAATTCATGAAATAAATCCTTGATTCATGATGTGAATATCTTGAGTGGTGGATATGCTAAAAAATGTGTCACCTCGGGTGAAAATTCCTGATACCAAACATTTAACTTCATGAAATTTATTTATGATGTAAACATAACTCATTTCATGAAACTATTTCATGGATTTTTCTAAGAAAAATATTATTTTTTTTAAATAAATTCACAACATGAATCCATCCTAGGGATAGTTTGTAGTCAACATAAGCATAAAAACTCAGAAAAGTCCTCCAACTCAAGGAAAACCCAAAAAGAACACTATAAAACATTTGTAAATTGATTCCTAGAATATATTAATTAAAAAAATAATAAATATATGAAATTTGGATCATTTTAATAAAATAACTCTCCATCCTCAGACGGAACACACCAAAAAAAGGGAATCAAAATAAGAGTCAAGAAGTTCACGAAAGAAGGTAACAAGATGTTACATCCTCGCCACCATAAACACTTTTAATCCCTAAAAATCTTATCAAGAATATTCCATATTCAATATATTATTCCATCAATATTTCATTAGTTCCTCACACAACCACATCTCATGAGAATCATAACCTTGATTCTATAGCACATAGATAAAAGGTATCATATTCCCAATAAGAAACTATGTCTCATAGTCAACAATCATGTCCGATTCTCAGTCATGGATAAATCAGTCACAAAATCATGATCCTCCTAGATAAGAACAAGATAATGGTGATAAAGATACTTTAAAAGTTGTGATACATGAAAAATGATGTTGATCGAAGTCAACTATGATGGAAGTTTTAATTTGTAGGCCACTTTCCCTACTCTCTCAATAATCTCATAAGGACCCACAAACCTCATCATAAGATTTCACTATTTTTCCAAGATTTTGATGACCCAACCAAGTTGAAACACTCAAAAAAAATGTTCTCAAATATAAAGCTTAAATTTTTTTCAATGATAACCAATATAGAATTTATACTAGCTTTCTCCCATCGACATCCTCTGATAAATCAAGTTAATCCTATCCATGTCCCCTAAAATCAAACTCATCCCAACAAAGTAAATTTCACCAATTTTTGATCAAAACAATAGATATTTGTAAGGATGAACCTAAAAATACTCAAAATAATCCATTATGATAGCATTCTATTAAATATTTTTGTAGTCAAACTCAACAAGTCCAAAATGGGAATCCCAAGCTCCCCCAAATTCAAGAACGCAAGCATGTAGTGTGCTCTCAATAATTTGTATAACTAAATTTTTTATTCCCATATATATATGGATGATATTCCAAGATCACACATACCTAGGATCTCATTTCCTCTTAGAGGCTACTCCAAAAACTATAAGTGAAATGGTGATCTAAATTAGTGACTATCATATCGAACTCTAGGCAATCTGACAATCTTTTTCATATAGATATGTTCCAATTCCTCAACTCTATTTACATATTTAATGGGTATAAAGTGATATGATTTAGTAATTCTATTGATCACAACCCATATCGCATTATTCCCTCAAGGGTTACATGGTATCCAAAGCACTAAATCCATTGAACTCTCATCCCACTTCTAAGTCGACACTGGAAGTGAATGAGGAAAACCTAAATGTATTTAGTGCTCTTATTTGACATGTTGTTTGGTATAATAACGAGAGAAAAAGTTGGAGATCTCTCATATCATACCTAGACACCAGAATTGATATCTTATATCATAAAAAATATTTTTGTTACCAAGGTGCACCACCCACTAGGTATTATAAAAGACCCCCATCACACCTTTTCTCATAACAAATGGTACAACAAACCAATTTTGAAAATATAAGATACCCTCTGAAGAGAAAAACCACTCACTAGTGGTCTACCCAACATAAATAGAGTCCAAAATTTCATAAAATTCATCATAAAGTAGTTTTTCCAAAAGAATAATCTCAAAAAGATATTAGGTCAACTGTAAGATTTCCAAAATAACTTTAGACTCATTTTCCAGAACTCCTGAATGAAACTAGTAAAAGAGAGCCATCACATTCCACTCTTCTGATGATTCTTTCATATCTTAGGTCAGAGGTTTCCTACTCAAATAAATAGCAATGACATTCCACTTACCAAGGATGTAGGCAATGTAAAATTCAAAGGATTATAGGTACTCCACCCAAGACCTATTTTGAATAATCATATCTTTTTAGAGAAGTTATAAATCATGATTTTGTGCTTAGAATAAATAGTAAACCTCTCTTTGAAAAGGTAATGTATACAACACTCAAGAGTATGCATCATATCTGTGAGTTCGATATATTGGGATAGATAAATCTTCTCATGTGTCTTAAGATATCTAGAGCCATAGGCTACCATGTGATCACCCTACATAAGGAAACAACCCAAAAATGAACCTGATGCATCATTGAAGAAAACATATCCCTTAATAGACTTATATAGAGTCAACACCAGTGTAAAAATAAAAATATTTTTTATCTCAAAAAAATAACTCTGATATTTCACATTCCTAATGAACTTGAGTCCTTTCTGAGTGAGAATAGTCATAAGATAAGTGAACATCAAGAAATATATAACTAATATATTGTAATATCCCACCAAACCCAAGAATCATCATAACATGATAAAATAATGTGGTTTCTACCATGTCATAACATCTTTTACCTACATAAAATTAACTAAAATTCCATGGTCTGAGAACACATATCCCAAGATCTTTAATTCTTGAATCTAGAAATTAAATTTCAAAATATTTGTGTAAAGTCAATGATATATAATGGTTTAAAAAACTTCTATCAAATGACACACATGGTCTTACATAGTTTAATAGTAAACTAGGATTTCATCAACAAATACCACTATAAATGAGTAAATGAAATCATGAAATATATTGTTCATAAAATAGAAAAAAACTAAAGGAGCATTGGTTAGACCAAATGGCATAATAATATACTCATAATGTTCATACCTACTCTTAAAGGTTGTATTCTTAATTTCATATTCAATTATTCTCAACTAGTTCTAAACAAATCAAAGATCAACCTTAGAAAGAGTCTTAACCCCATTAAAATGGTATAACAGATCATCAATCTACAGAAACATATCTTTATTTTTCACTATAACTCGATTGAGTCTCTATTAATCAACAAAAACTTGAGGTGTCCAATCAACATTCCATGTAAAGATAATACGTGTGTCCCAATGTGACACACTCAAGCATATGAAACATTTCTCTAAAAGATAATTAAACTAAGATTTAAATTCTTTCAACTCTATTGGTTTCATAAAGTATGAATGAATCAAAACTAGATATGTACAAGGTACTAGATCAATATAAAACTCCACCTCTTTTATCAGTGTAAATCTAGAGAAATCACAAGTAAAAACATTGAGAGAATAAAAAAACTAGAGGGAGATCATCACTCCAGTGTTCTGGCACCAAGTTGAAATCAAACACCAATATTACCCTACCGAACATTAGAAAATATGGTATGACTCTACTTGACCACATGCCCCATTCTCCTTGAAAAAAAGAACACCCCATTGGGTAAAAGAGACTTTCCAAATATAACAGACAATCTGGGCCTTATGATAAACCATCCAATCCATACAAAAGATGAAATTAATAGATTTCATGTCAAAAACTAGAAAACTCCAGGTAATCTCAATCACTAATATATAGAAAACACAAGTAGAACATTGAGGACCCTTCACTCTCTTCATTCTGAGGGGAATAGTAATATCCATCTCATAAGAAAATATATATATATAATGATTCAGAAAATTCACAACATATGTTGATATAAATGATTGAGATACACTAATATAAAATAAATAATTCACTAATGATAAATATATCGTGATAGTACCACTCATAGTTTCTGGACCCACATCGGTTTCCTCTGTAGACTCTTCCACTATATGAAGAATCTTTATTTTGAGTTCCTGTGGTTGAAACCCCTTAGCTCGTGAAACATGTAACTGAACTACAATACATTTGGTTTCTTTTCATCTCATTACACTATGGATTTTACAAATAAGTGGCATAACTTTTATAGATATCATTCATGACTGTGAAAACTAAATTTCTTGGGTGCCTCATTGAAAACCCATTTTTAATTCCCAACCTTTTCACACTAGAAGTAAGTCAAATGGTATCTACAAGGAACTGCATGAGGAATAGATGAAACATTTTGTTGATAACCACCATGGGACTCATCATACTTTCTATTTTCTCTAAATGAACTCATAAAACTACAACTAGGAGATAAAGGAACTCCCATCATCCCTAACATGCCAACTAGGTCAAGATCAACCATGAATGATCTATCCATCACATCAATATAAGAATTGAGATTTAGCAATAAGACATATAATCAGATATGAGATCAATGAACTATATCAAACATTTAATAATTTAGTTTAAAATTAATCACAACCATAGAATAAATCTAAACAAGCTCAAAAAATGGTGTGCATACTACGTCATAGTACTATCACCATGCTAGAGGATGAGAAACTCTATGGAATTTTCCAAGGCCATTGGCTCTGAATAAAACAGATTATTAAAATGGACCTTAAAGTATTTCCACTCCAATAACTAATTATTATTATCAAACATCATCAAATCCGATAATAAATTTCTAGGTCCTTCAAAATTAAACCTAGAAAATTTCACCTTTAATTCTATTGGTATTTCTAAGAACTCAAAAAATGATCAATATTTTTCAACCAAACCTTAGCCTTCTAAATATCATTAAAACCTTAAAAGATAGTTGTTTTAGATTAATTAACCATTGATAATGATCTCTAGATTAATCCCTTAGTGGTTACACTATCGTATCCTGAATGGGAATTGGTACAATCACCTGTCCCAAATCTTGGATAACACACACCACTATCACAATAAGATTTTAGTTCATTAGAGGATTATCCTACTATGGTTTACCAGAATCTTGCTCTTATGGACTATTCAAATGTATTATAGGAGTAATTATACTACACTATATTAATATAAAACATTGAAATCATCATCAATTTTATGCAGATCAACATCTCTAACAATAGATACTAGAATATCAATTCTATCAATCATAAATAAAGACAGAGGTCTTAACATACTCAAATAAAAAGCATGGAAATGTATAGAAAATAGATCAAAAAATTCCTCAAATAAATTTTATCACCATGATACTTTATGAATTATATACTTTAAAATAAATTTAATCTCTCTGATAGCTTCTGATGCACTCAACATCAGGTTTAAATGAAAATACTCAATTAAAATATTATTTAAAAATGGTCATCATAACCAAGCCCTTGAGTTGTAAGGTATGAATAGTACTAAATAAATCATGAAAATTATATGGTTTATACATGTATAAAATAAATTAAATGAATGTATATTTATTATAAATAAAATAAGAATCATTTAAAATAAAAATAAATGTTTTCTAAAAAACTATATTTTTTCAAAGAAAATTGTTTCATTGCTTCTTACGCACTTATGATAAAATTAATTTTTGATAATTTTAGAAAACATATTTAAAAAAATAAAATTAAAATTATAAATCATCAAATCAAAATTATATTAAGGTGAATTTTTTATATTTTTCTAAAAAGATTCATTTTTTTATGAATAGTGAAAAATAATGCTTTTTAATGAAAACTACCTTTTCATATAGATTATTTAAAAAGCGATGTGATTAATTTTCTATGCCCAACCTTCATGAATGATTCTAGAAATGTATATAATGTGTAAATATGATATTAATAACATTATTGTAATTATTTAATTGATTGAACTATATAATATGTTCTATAACTAGAACTTTGAGGACAAAACATGTATGAGAAAACGAGGCAATTAACACCCAAAAAAATGAAAATAATGAAAAATTATTAACAAATGGGTGGTAAAATGTTATAAGGGGGTAATATATGATATTTTAGATATGAATATGGTAATTTAATAAATTAATTACATTCTTAAAACCATTAAACCTTAGTTTGAAGCATTTTTTAAACAAAAGAAGGTGTGCGGTAAGGAACTTTATCTCATTTTCCCTTAATTAAGGCATATTGTAATATTATGCAGCTAATTCATTTTTTATGGTGTATATACTGGTAATTTTTCATGTAATATCTTAAATCATTGAAACTTCAAGGTATTTTAAGTTTCAATTTGAATTATTTAATCCAAGGGGATTTGACTTGAAAATTACCAAGTGCCATAGAATTTCATAACTTGATTTCCTTTTATTGGGTTATATTACTTATTTGTTGTATTTAATATTCTTAGATTGAATGTGTTATAAATTTTGAATATATTATGTTTTATTTTCTCTTTTTTCAGACTTACATTTGATACACATAATTTATTCATTTATTAATTTTCATTTCTACATTATGATCATTGTAAAGCATTTATTATTAATTTCAATTTCATTGATACATATTTTTTAATATGGTCTTATTCACTTGTATGTGGTTTTTATACTATGAATTTAATTTATTTAACATTAATACCTATTTATTAATGATTATTAATGTTTTGTTTCAAGTTTATTCTTCAACGGGTTAAGATTTAAGTCACCAAATAGGTAAAAATTATTGTGTATTCTCGCTTTATTTTGTGATTGTTAACTTTTCCTTGAAACAATCACTTTATTGTGATCATTTTTCATTGGAAATTACATTTATCTTAAATATACATATTATTTTTATCATTTATATGATTATTTCTTGAACCATATTTTATTTTTAGATATACTTTAACTTTGAAAGTTTTTTTATTAACTGGGACAATATTAATAAATCCATATTCTTTACTCAATATAGATATTTATTGATAATGCATATTAATTCAGTTATTAAATATATTATTCAATATATAAGTATTTATTTTTTACATACATTTATCTTTGTCATCTAGTTTTAGATAACCACTCAATGCATCATCATGTCTCATGAGATAAATTATTTGACCAAATGAAATGGTGTTTTACCCAATATTTTTAAACTATCTTGAGAATGATCTTGAAAATAGAGGTATCATGATTCCCGAGATCATGACGTATAATAATTAATTGAATAATGCATTTATAATTTAGTTATTATTATTATATATGACATTTTCATAATGATATTATCTCTAGATGCATTTCATTCTTAGATTATTGATTGAATGACATGTGTTTTCTGTAATTTACCTTTCCATATTTATTATGCGTTATCAAATTATGATCATCAAGTTATTTATTAAATGGAATGTGTGTTTATTTTTTTACCATTCCATATTTATTAATCCTTATTTTTTTAATGATAGATTTCATTATATGTTACCCTTATTGAGCATTTGAGCTCACCATTTTTTGTTTACATTCACCAGTATATAGAGAATAATTCTTGTAATGATTTCAAGGATTCCAAATTTTTTCCATTACTATGATTTTTATTTTATTTCCCTATGTAAAATGGGTATCATCTATGTATCTGGTTATCTAAAACTACTAAATTAATTGGTACTTTGGGATTTGACCCTTAGTATCTATTTGAATATAATAAAGTAGACAAGGATTATTAATTACTGGAGTTGGGGTTATTATAGTTATTATCATAAGAAGTTTAGTAGAAAGATTGGGAACTAAATTAAGGGAAATATATATTATGTAGGAAGAGAAACTAGAACTCATGGAATGGAAATATTTTATAAAGACATTCTTTGACACTAGTAGTTGATTAATGGATTAAGACTCTATAAACAATATTTATGGACATGGGATGTGAGTAAAAATAAAAGGTTAAACTTATAATGTATTTTATAAAAGGTAATTCTGATCAATGATGGTAATTGATCTATAATATAAGGGATGAAGAGAAAATAGAACTAATTGAATGGAAAATTTTATCAAGAAATTTTTCAACAAATACTTCCCTTGTGATCAACAAACTAAAATTAATATAAAGTTCCTAAGATTAAATAAAAAGGAATAAAAAAGAATTTTTGAGTATGAGGAAACCAGTACAAGGTTATCCATATATGATATAGATTAAATGCATGATATGGATTGAAATATTGACCATTTATTTAAAGGTATTAATGCAAGTCTCCTAAGGGCACTAGTCTCTCAAACTTTTTCATCATGTGATGAAATATTTTTATGATCCATACAAATAGATAATTAATTCTCTAGACCCTACATGTTCAATGGAAATAATAAAATAATAGGTCGAATAATAAAAAAGAAAATGGGATTGCATCAAAGAAGAATAATAGAATGAATTAATTTCCACCTTGTCAAAACTGTGGAAATACCCATCTTGGGAAATTCTTAAAGGGATTGGGAGTTTTTTATAAGTGTGGAGATAAGGGTCATCAAGATAAAAAATTCAAATGGAAGAAATAAAAAACTATTAATCAATTTTTTAACTATAGGTATATGGTGAACTATCCAAAAAATACCACATGAGTCAAGAGAATATACCATAAAAAAGTCCAAGGCTAGTAGACTAAGCTTATGATATCGATACAACTGAGGTGGAAGTACCTAATGATGTGGTGGTAGGTAATTTAATCATAGATTAAAATTTATATAATTATTTATTTTATTCCAGATCAAAACATGATTTTATATCTTCCAGGTTTTCAAATAAAATTAGATATTTCTTGAGAACATCAGGAAGGTATTTTTCAGTCAAAAATCCAAGGAGAAGTCTCACTATAATAAGGATGTGTTAGGAAGTCCCCATTATAACACATAAACATGCTTTATTTGATTACCTTATTATCAAACCTAGTGTTCAATTTGAAATAATACTTGGTATGGATTGGATTTCAAAATATTATGCAAAAATGTATTATAATAATAAGGAAATTATGATTCATGACAAAGATATACAATTCCTTATCTTTAGAGTAGAGACATCATCATCCGAGACAT
Source organism: Viscum album (assembly GCA_963277665.1). Taxonomy (NCBI): domain Eukaryota; kingdom Viridiplantae; phylum Streptophyta; class Magnoliopsida; order Santalales; family Viscaceae; genus Viscum; species Viscum album. The sequence continues at coordinate 2,011,820,160 of OY728130.1, read as the reverse complement.
GACTAGATCCACCCTCAATAGATCTAGAAAATGTAATTCTTTGGGAAGAAGAGCATACAAAAACATGGGATAGAGATGATAATATTCAAATTGAGGATGTTCCTATTGTAAAATAATACATTAATGTATTTCCTGAGGAATTACCTGGGCTTCCCCTAGAGCGTGAAGTTGAGTTTTCCATTAATTTAATCCCTTATACAAGACCAATATAAATAACTCTTTATAGAATGGATATTTTATAATTATTAGAGTCAAACAAACAACTAAATTATTTATGTGATAATTGATTTATTATCCCTAGTGTTTCACCATTGGGGAGACTATATTCTCTTCATTAAGAAGAAAGATGGATCCATGAGTGTTTTAATTAATTATATGGAAATCAATGATATTATGATAAATAAGAAGTATCCTATGACTTCTATTGATGAATTATTCGATTAACATCATGTAGGAAAATATTTTTTAAAGATTTAACATTGTTTTGGGTGCCATAAATTGTGATTAAAGAAGGAAGACATACTAAAGATAGCTTTCCAGATTAGGTATCAACATTATGAGTTTACATTAATGTCATTTTCATTGACTAATGAACCCTTTATTTTTATAGATCTAATGAATATAGTAGTCAAGTAATATCTTGATAATTTTTTTAAAGTATTTATTTATTATATCATGGTGAATTATAAAAAGCATGAGGATTATAGAAATCACTTGTGTATTATTCTTGAGACTCCTAGAAGGAAATAGTTATAAGGTAAATTTTGAAACTGTGATTTTTGGCTTCAAGATGTTTATTTTTTTCCATATTATCTCCAAATATGGAATATTGGATAATCCTACAAAGACAAAGGTTTTCATAGAATGAACTAAACCAATGAACATAACTAAGGTATGTAATTTCATTAGTGTGGTAGGTTACTATCAGCATTAAAAATATTTCTAAATTGGATAACCCTTTAACAAAGATTATAGGTAAAGGGGTTTAGTTCATTTTGGACCATATAGTGTGAATAATTTTTTGATAAACTAAAAAAAGGTTGTTCAATGCTCTGACTTTCAATCTACTATCTGGAAATGATAGGTTTGTGATATGTAGTGATGTATCAAAGAAGGGAATTGGCTGTTTCTTAATCCAAAATTATAAAGTTTTTAGGTATGAATCACGGAAATTTAAGACTTGTAAATAAAACTATCCATCCCATGATCTTGATTGGGAAGCAATAATATTTACATTGAAGATATGAAAACATTATATCTATGATGAAATACATTATATATACATGGATCATAAAATCCTAAAGTTAATATTTTCACAAAAAGATCTCAATATATGACAAAGGTGATGGCTTGAGCTACTCAATGGTTATGATTTCTTGATACACTACCAACTGGGGAAATAAAATATTGTAGATGATGCATTGAGTATAAAATATCATGGAGTTCTAACCCAAATGAGGATCGAGAGGGATCTTATATTCCTGGATCTTGTAAATATGAATGTGGTAATTAAAAAAGAAGGAAATAAATCACAAATATTTCTAATAATTTCAAAATCATATTAATTATAAAAGATAAAATGTTATCAATATGATGATGAGAACTTTGAAAATAAAAACAAAGCTATGAATGATGTCAAATTATCATACTTTATTTGGTGATCTGGTGTTCTAAAATTTAGAATGTGATTTTTTGTTCCATCTATACTTGAGCTAAAAATGGAATTTTTGGATGCATCTCATATATCAAATTTCTCAATAAACCCTGGTAACACAATGATATATAGAGATTTTAGGGAACACTTTTGGTGTGATAACATGAAGTATGAAATTTAAGATTATGTGTCCATATGTTTGGTTTGTAAACAAGTGAAAGTTATAATACAATGTCCGAAAGGATTCTAGAAACCTCTTACTATTCCTATGTGAAATTGATATGACATTACTATTGAATTTGACACAGTTCTACCAAATAATCTGAGTAATAATGATAAAATATGGGTTATCCTTGATCACCTAACTAAATATACTCTTTTCCTTGATATAAGAGAATATTTAACTCTTGAGTGCCTCACAAGCGTCTATATTAATGAATTTATAATAATTAATGGCACAACACCTTAAATTTTGTATAATCATGATTCTGGTTTTACATAAAAAATATAGAAGAATCTTCATAAGGATATTAATACTAAGATTTACTTGAGCACTAACTACCATCATCAAAATAATGGACAATATGAAAGAAATATTCAAACAATGGAAGCATGTTATGTTCATTCTCATTTTACTTTCAAGCTATCTGGGATTATTATTTAACTTTGCTATAGTTTTCTTATAAAAATATTTTCCATTGAAGTATTCAAATGTAACCATATAAAACATTATATGGAAAGAGATTGCATAATATAACTTGTTGGGATGAAGTTGGTGAATGGAAACTTGTAGGACCAAAACTTTTTAAAAAGACAATAAAAAAGGTAAATAATAATCCAGATTATTTAAAGCATCTCAAAGTAGGAAAAAGAGTTATGCTGATAATTAGTGGAAGGATTTGTAATTTCCAAAGAGGGGTCATGTTTTCTTGAATGTATCTCAATGGAAGGGTTTCATAAGGTTTAGTAAGAATGGAAACCAATCCTTGAGTAAGGATAACCATTTTAAATCCTTGAAATAATTGGTGTTGTTTCTTATTGTTTTGAATTTCCACTAAGTCTCTCAAAAGTGAATGATTTGTTACATATATCATTATTAAGAAAGTTCATCCTAAACCCAACACATTTGATCAAAAATGGTGATATAGAATTGTAACCTATTATATCTTACTGTGAAGAACCCATCAATATTATTGATACTAGATATAAATTATTGAGGAATCTTGTGGCTTGTTTGGTAATGTACTTTGGAGAAATCTCAAAATAGAGGAAACAACATGGGATCCAGAGGTTGTTATAAACAAGAACTACCCTAATTTGTTAATATGGTAATATCAATTAAATTTTGAGAATTAAATTTTTGTAGTAGGGAATAATATAACACCTTGAGACCATATTATTTATTTTATTTTAAATAGATCCAATATATTTTATGTCTTGCAATGCACACAAGACCAGGTTTAAATGAAAATACCATATTAAAATATTATTTAAACATGATCATTATAAGCTAGTAATTAAGTTAGAGGGTATGTATAGTACTAACTAAAGTTTGAAAAAAATATGGTTTTATATGTATAAAATAAATTATATATATATTGATTATAAATAATATAATAATCATTTGAATGAAAAATAAATGTTTTCTGAAAACTATATAGTTTTCAAAGAAAACGATTCCATCGCTTTTTACACACTTACGATAAAATTAATTTTTGAAAATATTAGGAACTTTATTTGAAAAAATTAAATTTATTTTTTATATAATCATTTAAAAATTATCTTAGGTTGAATTTTTTTGATTTTTTTTGAAACGTTTCAATTTTCAATGAATAGTGAAAAAGACTTCTTTTTATTGAAAACCACCTTTTCATTTAGATTATTTACAAATATATATTATATTTTAAATTGGTTTTAAAGTAAAATTAGTTCAATTATATTATTATAAATACAATTTATTTCATTGGAACCAGTTTAATATTGAATTTTGATATTAAACCCTTCTATGCTTATGAGAAATTTCTCTTTGGAATCTCTCTTTTTTGTTATGTCTGCGGGTATAATTTTAAATTGGATTCTACCACTTATGTGAATTGAATATGAAAAAAATGGATTATATATATATTGAATAATAATAATTTATATAATATAATAATGTTAACTTAATTTTTTTATTATTAATAGTAAAATAAATAAAAAATATTTACCACGATTAAGATAAAAACTGATTTATCGGGGGTTAAACTAAGAAAATAAGGATTAAATATAACTACAAAACTTGTAAAAAACCAATTTAATGACCATATTTAGACCTTATAAACTCTAAGTGGGGATATTGAACAATTTTGGATGATTTTTATGATCATGGTTTTTTGTGTGATTGATTCTTTTCAAAACATCCATGTGTGTCCTCTCCCCCACTTATAAAAGGCCTCCCCCTCTCCTTCTCTATTAACACTTACAAAGCCTTTTTTGAAAAATAATTACCAAAATAACTTAATTTATCCACTACCAACATACTAGAGCCATTATTTCATCATAAATCCATTCTTGTAAGGATTTTGGTGCAAACCAATAGAAGTTCCCCGAAGAAGAGGTAACGTACTTAACCAAGCATTTTTATTTTGTTTCTTCTACCACCTATTTAAAATATTATTAAAGCATGAATATATAATAACATAATTATCTTAAATACACTGATATATTATTATGTTATGTTAGTTACATATATCCATCTTTTCTTCTATCTAATGGGAAACAAAATTATCGATCGTGTATATGGAGGACTACAACCTCATGAACCGATATAATTAATTTTACATCACCACTTTCAAAGTCTGGATATAATTATTTATTTAAGACATTTATATTATATTATTAAATTTTTTTATTATAATATCTCATATAACTTCTTACTTTCCATTCATTTTAAAATACGATAACGTTTCTCGTGTGCACAACAGACTATAACCTCACGAAGCAAGGCGATTCATTTTTTACATAAAATTTACATGGAAGGTAATACAGATATATTTAATGGATATATGAGATGTATATACAATTTTATCAATTATATAAGATTAATATATTACCCGCATCATTACCCTTTCACCTTTTTAAGGGAATAATATCGTTGTTTGTGCGTACGTACGACCTGTCATCTACCTGATGTGATGTGATTAATTTTCCATGTCCAACCATCAAGAATGATTCTAAAAATGTATATAATGAATAAATATGATATTTGTAACATTAATATAATTATTTAGATGATGTAACTATATAATATGAGCAATAAATGTAACTTTCATGATAAGACATGTGTGAGAAAACAAGGCAATTAACACCCGAAACAATGAAAATAATGAAATATTATCAACAAAAGGGTGGTAAAATGTCATAAGAGGGTAATATATGATATTATAAATGTTAATATGGTTTTTTTATAAATTAATAACATTCTAAAAACCATTATAAATTAATTTTAATTATGTTCAACCAAAAATAAACTTGAGGTAATGGGCTTCATCTCAATTTCCCATCATAGATGCCTTTTGTAATGTTATAAACCTGATTAATTTTATATAGTGTATATAATACCCCCTTTACATGTAATATCATGAATAACTCAAAATTAATGGTATTTTTATTTTCAATTTTAATAATTTCATCCAAGGATATTTGACATGAAAATTACCCAATGGTAAATAATTTTATAAATCAATTACTTTTCATTGGGTTATATTACTTATTCATTGTATTTGATATTATTAGATATTATTTTTAATGAATTTTCAATATATTATGTTGTATTTTTTTAGATTTAAATTTTATACTCATAATTGATTCATTGATTAATTTTCACTTCAAATTTATAATCATTGTTAAGGATTTCGTCTCAATTTCCATTTCATTGAGTTATATTTTTTAATATGAACATATTCACTTTTATGTGGTGCATATACTATGTCTTTAATAAATTTAACCTAAATAACTATCTATTCATTATGATTAATGTTTTTTTAGTTTTATTCTTTAAGAGGCTAAAATTAAAAAATTACCAAAGATGTAAACATTATTGTTCATTCTCACTTTCTTTTGTGATTGTTAACTTTATCTTGAAAAAGTCATTTTCTTGTGATAATTTTCTTTGGAAATTACATTTATATTAAATATATATTTTATTTGTATCGTGTATATGATTATTTCATGAAATTTATACCATTTTTATTTTTGGGTTAAATTTAAAATTTATTTGATTAACTAGTGAAATATTGATAAATTCAAATTCTTTAGTCAATATGGATATTTGTTGATGAGTCATGTTGATTCGTGAATTAAATCAATTATTAAATATATTATGAATGCTTTCAATATGCAGTAATGAGTGGGTTTAGTTATAGATAACCCCTTGATGCATCGACATGTCTCAGGAGAAAAATAAGTTGGCCAAATCAGATGAGATTTTACCTAATAGTTTTAAACTTTATTTAGAAATATCTTGAAAGTAGAGGTGTCATGTTTCTTGAGATCATGATGTACAATAATTAAGGTTTTACTTCATTGATAAATTAGTTATTATTCTTATCCATGAAATTTTCTAAGGGATATTATTATGGATACATTTTATTCTCAGTTTATTGATTAAATAACATGTGTTTTAGTTAATTAACTTTATATATTGATTACGCCTTAGCAAATTATGATAGTCAATTTATTTATTAAATAAAATTTGTGTTTAGTTATTTACCATGACATATTTATTATGAATTATTTATTAATGATAGATTCTTCTATATGTAACCCTTACTGATCATTTGATCTCACCCTTATTTTGTTTTCATTCACCTATATGTGACAAAGAATTATTTTAATGAGTTCGTGGAATCAAAAAATATTCCATTACTATGGTTTTTATTTTATTTTATTTAATTATATAAAATGTGTATCATGTATGTATCTATATCTCTAAAACATATAAATTGATCGGTCCTTTAGGATTCAACCCATTGTATCTATGCAAATGTAATAAAGTATGAACTAGCTCTAGGTTACTAGTGTCGAGGTCTTATAGTTGGTATCAGTTGAATTTTATTAGAATCCTTAGGAAGTAGATTAAAGTAAACATCGATTAGGGAAAATCAATCTATGATAGATTTTATGGATATTTATAGAATAATATCCTGAAGTTTTGGTAAGATATAGATTATTTGGTTTTCCTAAGAAATAAATCCCAGTATGGATACTAAAAGTGGATGTGGTTCTGGCACAAATGTGCCTATGAGTAATAAATCTGAAAAGGGTGCATTGGGCTTGACCTGATCAATGCCTGGTGCATGAAAATGGGATTTACTATTCACCTAGTTTAAAACTCCTTGGGGTTATGATTTGGGTAATTCAAATTTTATTTCCAACCCATTATGAAGGTTTTTAAAACAAAGATGTCCCATAATGAAACCAACTTTGTGATTCTGAGATTAAAAATACATAATTTTTTTAATTTATGTTTAGTGTTACACCATATTTTGAATTGTAAATTATGATTTAAAAATTGTAATTTAATGATCCAATCCATTATATTACATTGTTTAGAAATGGTTTCTAGAAAGAAGAAGGGTATCAATACTCATGTACAATATAGAGATTTCCCTATTGAGTAAGCCAATATAGATAGTATTGGAATGGGGTAGATCATGGATATATTAGGGTAGCTTAATCAAGTTATGGGAAATAACCTTTATTTAATGTTGAAACTTGTTTCATAGTGTGATTATCCTATGTCAGATCACTTCATATGATAAAACCCCCCATCATTTGGTAAGACTCCTAATTCTATGTTAGCTGAGAAATAGATTAAGTCTCCAGAGAAGAAATTTATAGACTTGGTATGTGATTAAAAGGAAATAGTTACACTTGTAGTGTATCATCTGAAAGGTGATGATGATAAATAATGGATGTTGATCCAAAATACTAGGGAGGAAGAAGAAATATAACTCATAGAATGAAAAGATTTTAAAGAGACATTCGTTATAACAAACCTTCTCTTTATTACACACTTAAACCATATTTATTACATAAAACTCCTCTTAATATTACTCTAAGGATCGAGAGGTCTAGTTCCTTGGGAAATTAAGAACATTTCATAACAACATAGAACATAAAACCCAACATCTTTATTGAAAACTTCTTTTACATGACCACAACATTCATTCATACTTAGCGTTGCATGGGATAACCTAAGGACAAGCATAAGAAAAGGGTGATCTATAAAGCCTAGTAAGGGACTAAACAAGGCATAAAATAATGAATATAGTACATTGTATTCAATATTCATATCAATGGATCATAACAGAAACATGAACATAAAGGCATGATATAGCATGATTATCATAACATAGAAATGAGGAAACCACATTTAACATGATATTATCATGATACAAGGATAATTTCACATGTATCATGAGTAAACCATAATTTAACTTGAATTATAATAATTAAACCCTAATTGTACTTTAAGTATCATGATACTAGTCTTTACCCAACACATTAGAGTGCTATCAGGGTGCACCCTTCTTAATCATTTCATTTCATGCACAAGTGTGCCACATGGATCATATAACATGGATTCATTAAACATCATCATTTATTCCAAGATAAAGGAATGTGGAATTAATAAATGTTACTCTATAATAAATAAGTAAATTAATATAAAGGTGAATACCCTTGATAGAGAACTGGGTATGATATTCATTACACAATGACTTTGACTTGGAAAATTGTGGTGCAATTTTGGCAGTATAACAACATGACATAAGAATTTATAAAAATGGTTGATCAGAGATAAATGGGTGTATCGAAGTATTTAAATGATTTGAAAATTAAGGGGGTCATATATATCCATTTCCCAACATATGTAATGGAATTTAAATTCAAAAAACAAAAGAATTACTTGAATATAAATGAGGAGAGAGAAACCCCTTACTGAATTTCAGTATGGTAACAGGTGTACTTGGGAGGAATTAATGAGAGTCAAAGGGGTATATCATAATTAAAAAATAATGAGGGAAGTATAGGGGAGGTTAGAAATAATACCCCAAAATGTTTAATTGAAAATACAAGGGTATAGGAATATAAAGAAACATGGACAAAAAAATGAGAGAGTAAGAAATCCCTTACATGGATGTGTGATCCCAAAGGCTTGGGAGGGGCTTGAGAGAGGATTATTGGGAGCTTTGGGCAGATTGGGAGGATTTTAGAGAGATTAAGTCCGGTTAGGGACGTGCTCTAAGGTTTTTTAGTGATGATAAGTGGGATCTTTTGTGGCTTTATATAGGAAAAATGAGAGAATTCGTTATTATTTAGGTTTTGGACACCACACATTAAACTAATAAAAAACACAAAACAACCCATGGTTTTTTCTCATAGTGTTTTCCAAATGGGAGTATAAAATATTATTTTATAATTTCATTGTCCGAAAATATTAAAATATTAGGATTTATTATATAGATATGAGTAACACTCTCGAGGAAATCATTTTAAAAAGTTAAAATGTTTAATAAGTCTTGGAGGGTCGACTAAAGCTTTTTAGAATAAATAAAAAACAAAAAATCACATTATTATAATGGTAAAATATATATTGTCTTAACATACCATTTATATTATTTTATTACATCACTATTTGGTCATTATGATGTCATAAAACACATTATATAATTAAATGGTATTTATTTTTTAGCCAAAAAATTTGACTGTCTCAGAAAATTATGAAAAATTCACCATTGGATAATTTTTAAGTCTTGATTCCAAAAATAATATTAATTTTATCTAAATAATTCACTAAATTTGAGAATTTTTACTTTTAAAATAAAAACCAACATTTATTGAAAATTCATGTGTTTTGGAAAAAACAACTTTCAAACCTTAATAAAAATAACAATTGTATTCATAAAAATTATATGATAATTTATATTTAATAAAAATTAATTTTGTAATAATATTTTATTAAAATATTATTTAATTAAAAAATACATTAATTCATCAAAATATATTTATTAATTGAATATTAACTAAAAATACTATTTGGGATTTAAAAACCATTTACAAAGTAACAATAATAAAATGAATGTATATTCTTTATTATATACAAAAATAATGTACATAATCATAGTGCTAAGATATTTTTATGTATCCCCTTATAACACCTACATAATACTTAAGGGTAAGGTGTGCGATGGGGATAGACTCTTGGGGTGGCTCAAATAACATCACTTGGGTGGTAATCTCTATCAACATCCACTTATCTCGTAGGCGGTTCTGTTCAAGATTAATGTATTGAATCTCATCTTGGTATTGGTCAAGAGTGAAGCCCAATGATGATACCTCATTTCCAAGCTCCAACAAATGAGATTCATATGGATAAATTCTACTGGATGAGGTCATCACTTCCTTTGTCTGAGTAAATTGGATTTGTTAAAGCTCTGTATTTAAACTAATCATGTGATCACTGTTCAACAAATATATTAGCAACAATAAAAATTCATAATAGTATTTAAAAAAACATAAAACCAAAGAAGTTCATATTTTTTATATATCCATTTTACATAATAAGACATTTATATAGATCAATAAGAATTTTCATTAATAAAAGTTTGGGTCATTACATTCTTTGAAAAATATTTCCCTCATGATCAATAAACTGAAATGAATATAAAGATTCTATGATTAAAGAAAAAAGAATTAGACAGTATTTCAAAGTATGAGGACATTTTTATAGGGTTGTCTAGGTATGATACATATTACACACACAAACACAGAGTACAAGAATGACCAAATCTTTGAAGGTCTTAAGCTATGTCTCCAAAGGTTGATAGTATCTCAAAAAAATCATCATATGATAAAATAGTTTTATGATTTATCAAAAAAGATAATTATTATCAATATCTTACATTTTCAAGAGAAATAAATAAAATAATAAGTTGAATGAGCACCATGAAAAAGGGATTGTGTTAAATAATAAGAATAGAATGAAGTAATTTTCACCTTATGAGAACTGTGGAAGTAATCATCCTGGTAAATGCTTAACGGGGATAGGAGTTTCTTATAAGTGTGTAGATATGGTTTATCAGGATATAGAGTGAAAATGGAAGAATGATAACACTGTTATTCTATTTTTCAACTATAGGGAGATAGGGAACTATGAAAATGCATACCGCAAGCATCAGGGTAATCTACCACAGAAAAGGACAAGGGCAGAAGACCAAGCTTATGTGATCACTATAGATGAGGTGTAAGTATCCAATGATGTGGTGGAAGGTACTTTAATCATATCTTAAAATATAACTAATTATTTATATAATTCTGGATCCTAACAATCTTTTATATCTTCCATGTTTTGAAAAAAAAATTAGATATTTCCCTATCACTTTAATAAGTGATTCATTAGTCAAAACTCAGAGTATAAGTTTCACTATAACAAGGATGTGTCAGAGAGTCCCCATTTTGATACATAAACATTATTAATTTAATGACCTTAGTATCATACCTATGGTTGAATTCAGTATAATACTTTTTAGGGAATTGATTTAAAATTATTATGAGAAAATCAATTATAAGAATAAAAAAATTATGATTCTTGATAAAGATATGGATTTATTTATCTTTAGATTTGAGACATCACCACCCGAGTCATGTATAGATCCACCCCCAGTAGCTCTACTGAATGATATTCTTTGGGAATAAGAGAGGTCAAAATATTGGAATAGATAAGGTAATATTCTAATTGAGGATATTCCTATTGTATAGGAATACATGGATGTATTTCTTGAGGAATTACCAGAAAACCCATAGGGTGTGAAGTTTATTTTTCCATTGATTTAATCCCTACATAAAGAGAAATAACAAAGACTCCATATAGAATGACCATTGTGGTATTAGTTTAGTTTAATATACTACTATAGGTTTTTTGTGATAAATGATTTATTATATGTAGTGTTTCACCATAGGGAGACCATTTTCTCTTTATTATGAATACAATGGATCCATGATATAGGGAATTTATTATAGGGAAATCAATGCTATTTTGATAAATAAAAAGTAGACTCTTTCCCATATTGATGACTTATTTGATCGACTTTATGTTTACCAATATTTTTCAAAGATGACCTTTATTTTGGGTATCAACAATTGTGGGTAAAGAATGAATACATTCCGAAGACAAATTTCTGAATTTGGTATGAACATAATAAGTTTACAGTAATTCCATTTGGATTTACTAATGAAACGTATTTTTTTATTGATATAATGAAACAAGTATTCAAGGAAAGTCATGAATATTTTAGTGTGGTATTCATTTATTATATCTTTATGTATTCTATAAGTTATTAGGATAAGGAAAATCACTTGAAAATTATACTTGATACTCTTAGAAAGAAAGTGTTATGTGAGAAATTTAGTAATTATAATTTCTAACTTCAATATGTTTCTTGTCTTGACCATATTATCTTCAAGTATGAAATCTTAGTTGATCATACGAAGAAAAAGGTAGTCATAGAATGACCTACACCAACAAACATAATTGAGGCACATATTTTCACTCGTTTGGTATGTTACTATTGAAATTCCAAATTTTTTCCAATTGGATAATATATTTACCAATCTTAAACATAAAGGGGTTTAGTTCATTTTGGTAATCGAATGTGAAGAATTTTTTGATGAACTAAAGTGAAGGTTGGTTAATGCTTTGATTTTTACTATTCCATCAGAAAATGATGAGTTTGTGACATATAGTGATGCAAAAAAGAAGGAACTTGGTTTTGTCCTAATGAAAAATGATAAAGTTATTTCATATGAATCAATGAAATTGAGTACTCATGAACAAAACTATCCAACCCATGATCTTGTGTTGATAGCCGCAATCTTTACTTTGAAGATATAAAGACATTATCTCTATAGTAAAATATGTGATATATACATTGATCATAAAATCCTAAAGTACATATTTTTATAGAAATATCTCAATATGACACAAAGAAGAGGTCTTAAGCTACTCAAGGGTTATGATTTCTTAATACACTACCACATGAATAATTTAAATTAAGTAGAAGATGCATTGAGTAGAAAAGATCATGGATTTTAACCCAAACAATGATCGAGTGGGATCCTATGTTCATGAATCATGTAAAGATGGATATAGAAACTATTAATTAAGGAGATACATCACTACTTTTTCAAATGATTCTAAAAACAACTTTATTAGAAAAGTTAAAATGTTATAAATATGATTATGAGAACACTCCATAAAAAACTAAAGCTTGGAATTATGGGAAATTAACAGAATTTGTTTGTGAATATAGAGTTATAAAATTTAGAAAGATATTATGTGTTCCATATATACTTGATATAAAAATTGAATTGTTGGAAGATTATCATAGCTTAAAATTCTCTATACACCCTGGTAGAAAAAATATGTATATGTACTTGTGGGAACATTTTTAGAGGGATAACATGAAAAAGGAAATTTCATATTATTTTTCCAGATGTTTGGTTTTTCAAAAACTGAAAGATATGAGGCATCATCCTAGAAGATTCATGAATCCTATTCATATTTCTATATGAAAATGGGATGAAAATACTATGTAATATTTAATAGGACTACCAAATATTCTAGGAAGGAATGATGTAATATCGGTTATCATTGATAGCTAACCAAATAAACACATTTCATTACTATAAGATAATATTTACCTATTGATTTCCTCATAAGGCTCTATATTAATGAAGTTGAAAGACTTAATGGAACACCTTTTTTAATTATTTCTAATCATGATCCTTATTTTATATCAAAATTTAGGAAAGGTATTCTAAATGATCTTGATACTAAGATTCATTTGAGCACTTCCTACCATCATCGAACTGATGGATACTATGAAAGGAATATTCAAACAATGGAAGACATATTGAGGTCATGATCACTTAAATTTCAAGTAACGTGGGATCAGTATTTACCTTTGGTAGAGTTTTCCTATAACAATAGATTATATTCAAATATTCAAATGGTTCCATATAAAACTTTATATGGATAGATATTTTATACACCAACATGTTAGGATGAAGTTTATGAAGGCAAACTTATAGGATCGTAACTTATTAAAGAAACAACAACAAAGGTAAATAATATTCTGGATCATATTAAAGAATATTAAAGTAGGAAAAAGCTTTTTGCTGATAGTTGGGGGAAGGATTTGGATTTTCCAATGGGGGATCATTCTTTATTGAAAATACCTTCATAAAAGGGTGTTATAAGGTTCAATAAGAAGTGAAAACTAAGGCCTAGGTATGTCAGTCCCTTTAAAATCCTTTAAAAATTAGAGGTGATTCTTATTATTTAGAAATTCCACCAAGTCTCCCAAAAGTGAATGATGTTTTCCATATATCATTTTTAAGAAAGTACATGCTAGAACCAATACATGTGCCCTCCTTTGATGAAATATAATTAGAACCTAGTCTATATTACTATGAATAATGCATATATATTATTTAAACTAGAGAGTAAGTATTGAGGAATTGGATGACTCATTTGGTTTAGGTAATATTTAGAAATCTAAAAATAGAAGAAGAAACATGGGAACCAGAGGATGCTATAAAGAAGATCTACCCTCATTTTTTTGGGACCAAGTTGGTTGGATTTTTTTATGTTGGAAGAAGTTATTGGTGATTTTATTTTATTTTTTTGTCATTACAAAAAATCAATTCTCATTGTTAGTTTTGGTGATTAGAGAAAAGGGGTATGGGACATAGTATATTTAACATATTCTTGAAAAGAAAGTATATTCATTCTGGTTTTGTATCATGGAAATTTATTCTGAATTAAATGTTTTTTCATACACACCTTGGGTCTAGAATGAAGGTTTTGATTGGTATGATAATTTTTATCAGAGTTTGAATGACTCAATACTAAATATGAAGATTATTTTTTGTTCGATTAATTCTAAAATATCATAAGTAATTTGATATACTTGTGATCCAAGACTTGTGAAATAAAGGGGAGATTATTTGTTTCATATTTTATGTTAGATGATTCTCTACCAATATTAATGTTTCCAACATCATTAGAAGCTCCTGATACAATTAGGAGTTTGCAGAAGAATAAAGGTTATGAACTTTGATGTTTTTTTGGAGCATGGATCAACCAATAAATTAGTTGATCTGATCCATCAGACTATCTGATCCACCAAATGAATAAATAAAAAGGTTAAATTGATAGTTGTAGAGAAATTAGACTTTATTTAAATCGGTCTATTAGTCTCAGGGTGCCACCGATCCAACTAAGGAATTCTTACACCGATCTATCAGACATAGTATTCATATAAAAAGGGAATCAGATATAGTGTTCTATTAGACGAAAAATGAAAAAGAAATTGGGTATTTTTGGGTATGATGAAATGTATGGGGTCAAATAATGATAAAAAATAAGCTAAAAAATTTAGTCAACCATTTTTATCCAGATGAAATTTTATGTTTTTTTCTTCAAGTGGGTCAAGAACAAAAGAAATATATGGGTTTTTTAGTGGGTCAATAATGAAAGAACTATTATTGGTTTTATAAATGGGTCAAGAGTCATCAGAAAAGACTTTATTCTAATTCATCAAAAATAATTAGATAAAAATCCATTAGATGCATGATGATACCGAGAATTAATTGGATGCTGGACTTCATTAGCCACGGGATCACTAGTCTGAGTAGAATTGATGAAGAAAATGAGATTTATTTTTAAGATGTTTTCTATTGTGTTGCTGTGGGGATTCTGGAATATTTTGAATTTGAAAATATTTTTATAGAAGAGACTGAAGTCTAAGGAAGTTGTAATAACGTTTATGGAAGAATGGTTTTGGGTTTAATTTATTTCAATTGGTACAAAGTATCAGAATGAGAATTCTTGAATTCATATTTTTTAAATGGATTAATAAATTTAGATTTATCATATTTTATAATGTAAGGAAGAACATCATCGGAATGACCTTATGATTAGACTAAGTAATTGTTAATAAGTCCAAATAAGATTTAATAATTGATATGTTTTGAGAAGTTTTTAGATAAATCAAGAAGAGTTGAGACGCACTGAAAGAGTCCAAGATAAAGTTAAAATGAAATTAAAATTCATGTTTCTGAAAATTTTGTTGAGCAAGAAAGTGAAAGTGGTTTTACAATAATTCCTCTCCTAGAAAACCTATAAATATAAGTAACTACAATTTAATTTCCAGTGACAAAGTATTGTTCACATGCAGGACAATAGTGAGAAGTGCTGAATTTTTAGAGAGAGGCGATATAGCAACCATGCTCTTTTATTTCACACTTAAACATAATTTATTACATAAACTTCACTTGATACAACATATTATATCAAGAGGTCTAGTGTCTTTGGGGATTAGGATCATTACATAACAACTTAAAACATTAAATACAACATCTTTATTGAAAAATTCATTTAGATGACCACTACATTCTCTCATACTTAGCATTACATAGGATAACATGAGGACATGCATGAGAAAAGGGTGAGCTATAAAGCCTAGTAAGGGAATAAACATGGAATAACATGAGAAATATAGTAAATATTAGACAATAGGCATATCAATAGAGCACAAGAGAAACATTAACATAAATGAATGATAAAGCATGATAATCTTAATATAGAAATGTGGTAACAACATTTAACATGATTTTAGCATGATTCAATGATCATTGAACATGGAGAATGATTAAACCCTCATCGGAATTGAATTATCTTGATTAAACCCTCATTTCACTTGATTTATCATGATACTAATCTTTACCCAATGCATTGGAGCTCTATCGGGGTTCACCCTTCTTAAACATTTCATTTCATGCGTAAATGTGCTACATAGATCATATAACATGTATTCATTAAACCTAATAATTTGTTCCACGATAAAGGAAATTTGGAATTCATGCATGAAACATTGTAATCAATATGTAAATTTTCATAAAGGTGAATACCCTTGATAGTGAAATGGCCATGGTACTCACTACACAATGACATTGGCTTAGAAAATCATAGTGCAATTTCGGTAGCGTAATGGCGTGACATAGGAATTCATAAAAATGGTTGATGAGAGTGAAATGGGTGTCTCATAATATTTACATGAAATGGATAGTAAGTAATTAATATAGATACATTTCCCAACAAAATTAATGGAATTTATATTCACAATACAAAAGAATTTCTTGAATGTAATTGGGGAGAGAGAGATTCCATATGAAATTTCGGCATAGTAAAAGGTGTATA
Organism: Viscum album; assembly: GCA_963277665.1. Lineage (NCBI taxonomy): Eukaryota > Viridiplantae > Streptophyta > Magnoliopsida > Santalales > Viscaceae > Viscum > Viscum album. The sequence goes on along the minus strand of OY728130.1, from coordinate 2,011,803,202 downwards.
TGGGAGGAATTAATGAGAGAGAAAGGGGTTTCCCATCATCCAAACAAAAATATTACAGTATGTTGGAGGTTTGAAATCATAAAAAACATTTTTATTTGAATAAAAAAGGGCATAACAACTTAATGAAAATTGGACAAAAATGAGAAAGGAAGAAATCCCTTACTTGGAAGTGTGATCTCAAAGGCATTGGAGAGGCTTGATAGAAGCTTCTTGGGAGATTAGCACACCTTTTTAGGATTATAGAGAGCTGAGGGTAGAGGTTGGAAGAACTGAAAAGTCTTTTAGTGAAGATTAAGTGCAAGCTTGGGTGGGTTTTTATAGGAAAGAAGAGGGGATTCTTAATTATTTAGGTTTGGGTCACAACACATTAAACTAGTCAATACAACAAACCAGCCCATGGTTTTTTCCATTGGTTTTTTCCAAATAGGATTGGAAAAAAATATTTTATAATTCTAATGGCCGAACTTATTAAAATATTGAGGGTTCTTATGTGGAGGTGAGTCACACTATCAAGGAAAACAATTTAGAAAGACTAAATGATTTATAAGTTTTGGAGGGTCCACTAAAGCTTTGTAAAATAAATAAAAAAATATAAAATAACATTATTTTAATGATAAAACATATATTGGACTAAAATAATGTTTATATTATTTTATTAAATCACTATTGGGTTATTATGATGTCATAAAACACATTATATATTTAAACAGTATTTAATTTTTACCCAAAAATTTGACTATCTCGAAAAATTATGAAAAATTCACCTTTGGATAATTTTGACATCCTGATTCCAAAAATAATATTTATTTTACCTGAATAATTTTCTAAATATGTGAATTTTTACTTTTAAAATAAACACCAACATTTATTGAAAATTCATGGGTTTTGACAAAAACAGCTTTCAAACCAAAATAAAAATTACAATTGCATTCATAAAATTATATGATTATTTATATTTAACAAAAATTAATTTAATTATAATAATATTTTATTAAAATATTATTTAATTCAAAAATCTATTAATTGATCAAAATAGATTTCTTAGTTGAATATTAACTAAATATATTATTTTTGCTTTAAAAACTATTTACAAAGTAACAATAATAAAATGAATGCACATTATTTATACAAAAATAATGTATATAGTCATAGTGATAGTGTATTGTTGCATAACCCCTTATAACACCCACATAAGACCGAAGGGTATTGTGAGCTATGGTTACAGACTCCTGGGGTGGCTCAGATAACGTCGCACAGGTGGTAATCTCTATTAACATTCAATTCTACCTTAAACAGTTTTTCTCAAGCTTAACGTGTTCAAGATTGTCTTGGTCTTGGTCAAGAGTGAATACCAATGACGCCACCTCCTTTCTGAGCTCAGACAAATGGGATTTGTATGGAGAATGTCTACTAGAAGAGGCCATCGCTTCCTTTGTTTGAGTAAATCTGATTTTTTAAATCCCTATATTTATACTAATCATGAGATCACTGTTCGATGAATATATTTGAAACGGTCACATTTCATAATGGTATTTTAAAAATCCAATACATAAATCCAAAGAAGTTCACAAAACATTTTATATAATGAGACATTTAATTAGATTAAGAGGGATTTCCAATAATGAACATTTGGGTCGTTACAGAAGATGTTTTTGGACTGAGTTTTCTTTGGGAAATTTTTTAGACATAAGAGGCATAAGAAAGAATAGTGGATAATGTTATTTGATCAAAAATGAGCAAATAGACTAAATTTTCTAGGAAAATATATAAGTGGTTCAGAATTTTTTCCAGAGTTTCCTTGAAGAATTTGTTTTCTAGATTTAATAATCATACTAAAGAAATTGGACTGATTCATCAGACATTGTTTTTGTAACAATATCTAGAAAGGTTATTTATACCTGCAACCGGGTAGGAAATTGAAGAATTTTGTTTTGAATTTTATAAAATTTGATGTTTTTGAAGAATCAAAATGACTTATTTTGAAAAAACCAATGAAGGTTTCTTAAATTGTTACATAAACTTGTTTTACATAATCTGTTCTAAGGGACGTACATGCACTGTTGTAATGATCAAAGTGTTATACCAATATAAGGGTATTTACTACATTTTTTATCAAAAAAAGGATTTTTTTTTCTATTGGATTGGGTGGTATTGAATTATTTATAAACCCTTCCAGGGACCACCTACTCTTATTGAGTATTGAGCCTTATAAATAATTTTGTTCATGTGGATGAGTGAATGTTTTGTTTTTAGTAAAGTAATAGCTCTTTAATAAGAGGTGAATGTTGTTATCAAATAAAGATAACATAAAATAAAAATATATAACTAATTCAACCCCTCCACCTCTTAGTGATACATTAATCATGGATGGTCATTTTCAAGTTGTATCATAGAAAAGGTTCCCTTCATTTATTATTTGTTGAAATATTTTAAAGATAACTTGTAATGAAGATTTTGAATTGTATGAATACTAATGGCATTCTGATTTTTTATTAAAAGAACTATCATATCTAGAAATATAGAATGTTTATATATATTATATTTCCTAGGTATGATGTTTTGGAAGCTTCTATAGATGTATTTCCTCTACTTCTTGAAAATTTTCCTCTAACTTCTGTGGATAAGAAGGATCTTGAAAATGATGGAAGAGATAAAAATTATTTACTCTCATCACTTTTTTAATGTAAATTTCTCAGAGTGAATGGAGTTTCAACTACCAAAGGAATTTAAGAAAATATGAGAAACATTTATGAAGATAATATAATGGTGAAGAAGGAAAATTTATAAATCTAGAGGCTAGAGTATGAAGATCTGGTAATGGCTGACTATGAATATATTGGTGACTTATTTGAAAGGGTATATGATATTGTTAACACCATAAGATGTTTTGGTGAGAATTTGAAAGGCTCAAATATTATTGAAAAGATCATATAAATTCTTTCTCATAATTTTGATGCAAAAATTTCATCTTTATAAGATAGATATCCTAAAACACTATCTTTGGATATCCTTTATAGTACTCTATTTACTAATGAAATGATAAGGGAGAAAGCTATGAAATCAAAATAAATTGATCAAGAAATATCCCTCAATGTGGCAAAAAAATGAAAGTCTAAGAAGATTCTTGAAGAAGAAGTTTCTGAATCTAAATCAAAAAATTAAGTATGTAACAACCTTGATGGTTTTTTATCCTTATTTTCTAAAAATTTGAAAAGAGGTCTAGGAAATTACAAGGTAAATCTGCCCTTAAATTTTTTTGAATATATATTCATTGGGAACATTGCTGCAAATTTCCATTTAAGGAAGATTGAAGAAGATGGTGATAAAGATGATATAAGGCTAATAAGTTCTTGGAAAAAACAAGGTGATAAGTCAAAATTGTATTCCAAGGGAAAAGATAAAAAGTTCTCTAAATCCAAAAGATGAATATTTTTTTCTAAATATTGTAACACCCTGATATTTTATGAGAAGTATATTTTTTTTATTTCTTATGTTATACGCAACATCAAAGGAATCTTTCACGGCACACAACACTAGCTTTGCTTGTGTTACACGCAATCGTGACCTTCCTTGATAGCGTGTGTAGTACGCAATACCGACTTCCACTAAACAATGATATATTATTATAATATTATAAACTAGCTGTTATGAATAGTATTAACTGAATTTTAAATTTTATAACTTTATTATTAGTCTTACATATTTTCTATAACATGGTATGAGAACAAAATAAATATTTCGGGTAAAATAAGTATTTTTTAAAAAATGCAGTTTTGCTGCCTTTTGATGGTGCACCCACTTTAAATATAGTTTTTGACATTTCTATAAGTTCAATTTGACAAAATAAAATTATTCTTTGGAATCAGGATATAAAAATTTAATTTGGATAAATTTTTCATATTATTCTAAAAACATTCATATTTTAATGAATAGTAACAACACGCTATATTTTAATTAAAAACAAATTTTTTCATCACAATAATTTATATGGTTTAATTATAATATTTAATGGTTTTAAAGTATAAATAAAATATTTTTTTACCATTTAATATAATTTATTTCATTATCATTAATTTTACATTGAATTAATATGTAAAAACAATTCAATCATGGGAAATGTTTTAACTTTTAGAAACCCGTTTTCTTAACAATGGGATTAATTTTAAATTAATTACTGCATCTTCTGTGTTTTGAAATTTGGAAAATGGATTCCATATTTGGATTCAGTGGATCCAAATTATGTTAATAGGTTACTTTTTTTTGAGATTATGAATAGTAACTACGGTAATTTTTCTTTACTGCAGTTAAAGGTAAATCAGGTAATTAAGGGTAAATATAAGATTATAAAATTACCCTAACACTTACCAAAATCCTATTGGATGAATAACAGTCGACACATGTCACCTAAGGGGTGGACTAAATTCATTTCATGTGCTTTTGACCATGAAATAATATAATTATTATTAAAACCATAGAAAGTGACAACATGTCATTCTTTTAAATCATATAAGTAAAATAATTTTAATTTAGTGATAAACTTCATGAAACATTGAACATGAATAGTCTACAGAAATATAATAAACTTATCTATATCATTTAAATTTATTTATATTTTTTAGGTATTAAATAAGTATCATTAATTTTGACACAATGATGATCTTGAAATTATTTTATTGATTAAAATATCAAATAAATGATTTTAAAAGTATTAAAATAAATATTACATGAACTATTTAATGTGATCCACTAATTTTATAGATAAAAATGACATGTTATTAATCTATTAAATATTTTAGTTCGAACATATGTTTTTTATATATTTTATTTAAACTCAAATAAATGAATAGTGTTAAAATTGACACTATTGTTAATTTATAGAAATTACATATTATAAAATTGTTTAAAAATAACAAAAATATTTAAAAAAATTAAATTAAAATTTATATGGTCGAAAATTTAATAAAGTATACAATTATGTACAGTTCAAAACATATAAGTAATTATTTATAATGATTTAAAATTTAGAATATTATTACCACAAATAAAATTAAATAAATTATATAAGGATAAATCATGTTGATGATGTTCAAAATAAATTCCCAAATTATATAAATTTTATTTTATGATGTGATTACAACCCTATCTCATCTAATATTTTTTATTTGAGTCATTTTTGGATATTTTTAAGTGGGATTGGAATTTATTATAAATTAATATTTCTTATAATTCCAAAGGTGCCTCTCTCCTCCCTTATAAAAGGGCACCTCCTCCCTCTCCTCCTCACACCACTTTGAGCCTTAAATATAGTCCAAACCTTTACAATTTCTCTTCTAAACTTCCCTAGAAACATCCTAGAGGTTCTGGTCTTCTTCAAAGACCAATTTTAGTACCCTAAGAGGAGATTTTAAAGAGGCGTGTCGAAGAAGAGGTAATATCGGTTACCAATTCTTCAAATTTATTTCTTCTTATACTTATTGTTCTTTAGTTGTTTCATTATGAAGTAATAGAATCAATATCACTCATATAATTATATGTTATTATAAATATTAAACAACCCTCTTTCACCTTCTATCCATCCTACGAAAAATGAAATCACCGCGCGTGCGTACGTACGGAATACCGTCTCCACGACGTGGTGTAATCTGTTTTCCACCACCACCTTACTTGGATGGGTATAATGGGATAAATAATAACAATATATGATTATTTTAAAGTGATATTTATTTTTAAATAGTATACATACACTTAAATAAAATTCCACGATCATGGGAATGATATCATCGCTCGTGCGTACGTACGGCCTACCGTCTCGACGATGTGATGCGACTTGTTCTACATGATCTTCAATGCATAATGGTTATATAAATGAATTAAATGAATAAATATGATATATATTACACTAATAACATTCTGAAAATGAGGTATCTATAACCTAAGAAGAATAATAAGAATTTATTCCACAAAAAAAACATAAGAACATAATGAAAATAAACACCCGAATAACAAGTAGCAATGAAATATTACTAATAAGAAGCTAAGAATATGACCATATATGATATAAAAACAATGGTTATGATTCTATAATAAGTAAATGACATTATTTAAATCATTATACATGAGGTTTGGACACGTACAAAGCAGATCGGACCAAAGGTAAGGGAAAATCTCACAATCTGATTTCTATCTGAGATTGTTTATACTTCAGAATTTACTAGGGAATACTTATTATCCACATCCATGTTTCCTATATATGTAATATTATTCCTATCATCATACAATTTTTTAAATCTAATTATACCCATTGGTGATTTTTTAGTAAAATATATGAAAGGAATCTTTTTTCATTTTTAGTAAGAGGTACTTTTTGACTTTTCCGGCCAAAGTACGAGAAGAATGTTTTTTTAACTTATACAGCGTGAATGGATTTTTATAATTTCATAGAACATTATTTCCATGATGCTTATTTTACAAGTTCTCAAGTTTATTTTTAATCAACTTATTTTTGATTAAAATTTTATGACATGTTATGAAAGGAAAAATGTTTTTGAAGTAGAAAGGATATTTTCCTCAATAATGGAGTTCAAGTGTTTTAACAAAATTATTTTCCATCTAAGATAATATAGGTTTCTGTTTCAATCCATATTTTTACATTGATTTGATTATGTTATAATGGAATTAATTTTATGATTTCCTTTTATCTTATATGGATTATGTTATGATGGTATGATTTTTAAGAATCCCATTTTTATTACATAGGTTATTCTATGATGTATGATTTATGATTTTGTGGCACACATAAGAATGGTTTCATTATGAGATGGGTGGGACCTATATATCCCTCCAATGCATTGGGAAAAGATTTATATCTCATGAGATAGATATGGCTGGAATGGCAAGTTAATCTGATTCAGTGATACAGGACTGGAAAGAGGAGTGAACTTGGTTCAGTAATGGACTTTGTCTACTATGATAGTCTTGGCAGTGAGTCTTGACTAAAATGAAATGATTTTCTATGATTATGTGTTTATGCCACAAATTTTCATGTTTTATGTTATGATTATTGGTATTACATTTCACCACTATGATTTATTCCATGTTATGATATTATGATCTCTTTTTCAGGATAAGATATTCAAAATGTTATGTTCTTATGAATATGATATGATTGATATTTCATTTGTTTAACCTTACTGAGCATTTGAGCTCACCCTTTTGTATTTTTTCTTTTCCCCAGGTCAGGAATAAGGGTATTAATTAGGATATGCTAAAAAGGGAGTCTAGATATGATGAAATAAATGGGAGACAACGTAGATGATTAATGAACCACTTGTTTATGTTTCCCAGTTTCTAAAGACACTATACCTATATGGTCCTTTCATGGTTTTGTTATATGTTTTAATACGTATGCTTCAATTTTAATGTAATAACAATTTATGTAGAGTATGGTTAATTATATTTGGTATCAGAGGAAAGCTATAGTCAACCATTGGAAACTAGGATGTGAAAGCATTAGTAAGAACTCTAAGGATATGTCTAAGCATAGAACACAATATTAGTGTTTTAGTAATGGCCATGAATAACCTATGATAAGACCTTAAGTGTAAAATTTTATTCTTGATTATGTGGTTTTCCTATTATGATTAGTGTTTATCACACTATGCTTATTGGTTTTAGTCAGTGGCTGGAACCCGAAGGAACCGTGTAAATACTGAATGCGACAAGCAATGAAATGATTGTCCCTCTAAGAAACCAAACGTTATGGGAGTTGGAATGTAAAATCATGTAGCCATTCTCACACAATTCTGTCAAGCTATGAACTATGTAGGACTTCCAAACGAGCAAAGGAAGGATCAACATTCTTTTAAATCCTTCATGAGGCAGCGTCCACCTTCATTCAGCGGGTCTTCTGGTCCATTAGTGGCTGAACAATGGATTAATACCACTGAAAAGATATTTTCAGTTCTACAATGTTCTGAACATGACAAAGTCATCATAGCAGTGTATCATTTGGAAGGTGATACTGATCAATGGTGGAATCTTATCAAGAATACAAGGTAAAGAGATGGAATTTAGCCCATGGAATGGGATGAGTTCAAGAAATTATTTTTCAATAAGTACTTCCCTTGTATTCTTCGAACAAAGATAGAGAAGGAGTTTCTTGAACTGAAGCAAAAGGATGATGAATTTGTTGGTACCCATGAAGAAAATTTTACAAGACCTTTAAGATACACTTCTGGAATTATTATCCAACCTGAGAGTAAAATAGATAGATTCTTTAGTGGCTTAAAACCATGTCTTCGAAGGGTGTTAGCCATAAGGGACTTCAATAGATACGAGGAAATTGTTCGATGTGCTCTCAAGGTTGAGATGGAGATTGGAGTAACACATCAGTCATATGGGTTTGATAAGAAGAGGAAAATGGAATTCAAATGAAAATCTAAAGACCACACTGAAAAGAAGATGAGTTTTCCTTTATGCTCAAATTGTGGAAAGAAACATGGAGGTAATTGTCTTAAAAGGACAAGAAAATGTTTTATGTGTGGAAAAGAAGGTCATCAGGCAGTTGAATATAGAAATAATGGGAAGAAGATGTCTAATGATGCGAAAAAAGAAAGGGATACACAGAATTCACCTCCTACACATCAATGTTTCCAGTGCAAGGAGATGGGGCATTATGCCAATCAATGCCCAAATCCAAAGGTTGTTGATGATGATCGACGTCAACAAACTCTTAAGGCCAAAGAAAAATAAAAGTCACATGCAATTACTATTGGCGATGTGGAGTACGATAACGAAGTGGTGAAAGGTACACTTACCATCCACCCTAAATTAGATAATGTTTTATTTGATTCTAGATCCACCCACTCTTTTATTTCTGAAGAATTTTCTAAGGGTATCATCATATTACATCAACAATTAGATGTTGAGTTAGCTGTGACAACTCCTAATGGAACAAACGTCACATCAAAAGTTTATAATTCTTCTACGATTAATGTTTGTGTGAAAGTGCTTCCTGTAAATCTTGTTATCCTTACTATAGTGGAATTTGATGTGATTCTTAGCATGGATTGGATTTCTTTATACAGATCTCATATCAGTTGCCAAATAAAGGAAATCACATTTAATATTCCCGATCAATCTACTATCATCTATCAATGCAAGGACGAATATAACCTTCCAGTGGAAATTTCATCCATCTTATGGGTCTTGATTCAACTAAATGAAGGTTATTTATCACAAATGGTTGGAGAGAAAATCACGATTAAGAATATTCACATTGTATGGGAGTTTGATGATGTCTTTCCAGAGGAATTGCCTGGTCTTCCACCAAATCGTGAAGTTGAGTTTTCAATAGAACTCATACCGGGTGCTTTACCTATTTCAAAGACACCTTATAGAATGTCCCCAATTGAGTTGCAGGAATTGAAGAAGCAAATCCAAGATAATCTTGATAAAGGATTCATACGACCTAGTGTGTCACCTTGGGGAGCATCTGTTCTATGTTTTAAGAAGAAAGATGGATCGATGAGACTCTGCATTGATTATCGATAACTTAACAAGATCGCTATCAAGAACAAATATCCTCTTCCATGCATTGATGAATTATTTGACCAACTACATGGAGCTCAATACTTTTCCAAGATTGATCTTCTTTTAGGGTATCATCAATTAAGGGTCAAAAAATATGATATACCAAAGACGGCTTTCCGTACAAGGAATAGACATTATGAATTTATAGTGATTCCATTTGGTCTTCCTAATTACCCTGTTATCTTCATGGATCTAATGAATAGAGTCTTTAGTGACTATCTTGATCAGTTTGTGGTAGTCTTTATAGAGGATATTCTTGTCTATTCAAAGAGCAAGGAAGAATATAAAGATCAATTGATAATTGTTTTGAAGACCCTGAGAAAAGAGAATATTTATGCCCAATTTACCAAGTGTAAATTTTGGCTTCAAAAAGTTTCATTTTCGGGTCACATAATCTCAAAACAGGGGATATCTATGGATCCAACAAAAATAGTGGTTATCGAAAGATGGTCGAGACCAACAACAGTAACTGAGATCCGAAGTTTTCTTGGTTTGGAAAGATATTATCAACATTTTGTGAAATATTTTTCACAATTATCTAATCTACTCACCAGGTTAACTCGAAAAGGAGTTAAGTTCATGTAGACGGAGGAGTGTGTAGAGAATTTCAAAGAGTTGAAAAGAAGGTTATCCAGTGAAATTGTGCTCACACTTCCTTGTAGTGGAGAAAGGTTTGTGATCTACAGTGATGCATCCAAGAAGGTATTGGGGTGTGTTTTCATGAAAAACGATATGTTGATAGCTTATGCCTCACAACAGTTGAAAATCCATGAGAAAAATTACCCAACTCATGATTTGGAGTTAGCTGCGGTAATCTTTTCATTAAAGATTTAGAGGCATTATCATTATGGTGAAAGGTGTGATATTTATACTGATCATAAAAGTTTAAATTATATTTTTACACAGAAGGAGCTGAATATGTGCCAAATAAGATGGTTGGAACTGATTAAGGATTGCGACTGCTCAATTCATTATCACCCTGGGAAAGCAAACAAGGTGGCATACGCATTAAGTCGACAAGACCATGCTATCTTATCCATGATGAGGATCTCAAAAGATCCATTATTTATTGTAACACCCCGACCCCAGCTGCCCAGAGTCGGTGCATTACTTCGTAACATTGGCATGATCACAAGAAAGATCAAATCCCGAAAGACCGATTAGTTTAGTAGCCTTGGAAACACTAGAAATATTCATAAGTTTTACATTACATCATAAAATGAATAACTACTAAAACAACATAATGTTTCCAACGTCCACACTATAAACCCCTCATAATATCCCTGCAAGTCAATCATAATTTACTTCTTCACTACCTGGGAAAAATAAAACATAGAAAAGGGGTGAGCTCAAATGCCCAGTAAGGATAACAATATAGCGGAACATTCAAAATAAGCATAAACATTTAAGGCAATGAATTACTAAAACAAAAGCCTTTTAAAATTGAACTTCAACATGGTATGGCAAAAGTAAAATGAAATAATGCCACTTACTTGTTCACATGGATATTCTACTAATCGAATAATCACATGCAATATCAATAACCACTTTCATAATGTTGGAATGCATAATGCCAGACTATCATAACCACATAGCCAAGGCCTCGTGCCAAGACTACAAATAAGATTTTGTCAAGGCCTTGTGCCAAGACACTAGTTTGTCTCATGAGACCTACCGATGCATCGAGGAGCTATAGCGGGCTCCACCCGTCACTTATTAAGTCCAATGCATCCCCATATGAAAAGGTTTAAACATAACATAAACATTCGTATTAAAACTAGCATACGAAATGTCAATACTTTCACAATAAACTATGAATGGTATAAAAATAGCACATCCACAGTCAAACATATCACAAAACCTTCAATACAATATAGAAGTTTTGTATCATAATAAATCAACTTCAAATAATCTTAAAATCCATCAAAGGATGTTGACATAGATGAAATCAAAATTCTTTTTAAAGAAATATCTCCTTTTATTTTGAAATCAGTTAAGATCCATATAAAATAAAACATTTTCTTTGAAAATATTCTTATAAGCTTGTAAGGAAAGCTTTGAAGATTTTATAACGGCGTAAAATAACCGCACCCGCCGTATAAGTTAAAAAAAACATTCTTACCTCAATTCTGTCGAAAAGGTTAAAAAGGACCTTGTTTTGAAAACGACGGAAAGATTCCTTTATAAACCACTTATAAAAAGTCAAAAAAAGGTATAAATGACATTAACCCATATTCTTGTAAATAGTAAAAATGTTTTGAAATACATTTTTAAGAAACATGGATGTGGATGATAAAGAGATCCCAGTAGATTATTACATATAAACAACCTCGGATAATGAAGAGATTGTGAAATAACCCTTACCTTGTATTTTTCCTTGGTTGTGGTAGGTTAACCTCCTGTATAATTGTGAAATAATTGTTATTAAATTATACAAGAATCATATACATTAATATGATATCATATATGATCTTTTAATATTGATTTGATAATAATATCTTAGTATTATCGTTGTTTCGGGTGTTAACTTACTTGTTTTCTTTCATATGTTTTGTTACGTAAGACATGTTTGTAAAGGATAGGTTGTATATTATTCATATCCAGAATGATATCAAGTCCTTAAACATCATTTTTAAATCATAAAATGATAATTATACTTTAATGGTTACGATGGAGAATGAATCTCATCGCGTTCGTGGAGACGGTAGTCCGTACGTACGCACGAGCGACAATATCATTCTTTTGATATTAAAATAATATATAAATGGATGGTATATCATATATACAGAATCATTAATATGTTATATTTATTATTTACATGAGTTACACATCATTATTATACCCATCCAAATAATAATATATTGAATAACAATTACACCACGACGTGGAGACGGTAAGCCGTACGTACGCACGTATGGTGACATGTTATTCAAAGGGTGGATAGAATACTGAATATGGTTGTACCATATTTATAATAACATCACAGTATATAAATGATACTGGAGTCATTATTTTAGAATGGTAACAACAAAGGAAGAAGAAGTGGAAGAAGAAATGAACTTGGAAAAGGGGTGGTGAAAACATTACCTCTTCTTCGGGTTCTTCCTTTTGATTTGATCAAAAGGGCTCCTTAGGTTGTCTTTCTGATCAAACTAAGGCCCCTAGGTTGTAGTGAGGGAAGTTGGGAGAGTATTTGGGCAGAGTTTGGCCGAACCAAAAGGCTTTAGAGGTGTGAAGAAATGAGAAGGAGGAGTGCCCTTTTATAAGAGGGGTGAGGGGCACCTTTGGAAAAGCTAGAAATATTAATTTATAATAAATTCATATTCGGTTTCTAATGGCTCCAAAGTTGACTATTAAAAGGTTAAGGTGGGGATAGGTCGAAAACCACTCAACCAATAGAATTTAGATAGGTTTGGGTACTTATATTAACCTTATCTTTAAGTATTAACTCTAAGTTAATTAGTTTCACTTTTACAATGTCTCTTTGTATTTTTATATAATATGGTTAATAAACTTACTATATACATCCAAGCGACCCCCAAGTGGTCCATTAATGAGGAACCTATCATAATATAACTCTCTTGGCCGAACCTTAGATTTTTAGGAATTTAATATCAATTAATAATATAATATTTGTTTTAAGAACTCTTTTATGTCAATTTTGACACTATTCAATAGTTGATTTTTTTGAAACTCCTAACAGATTGATTACTTCGAAAAAAGTCAATTAAATCAATCCTAATATATCATATTATCATATAAAATTAGTTTAATTCATTAAAAGTTTCATATTATAATTATTTGGGTATTTATAATATCAATTATTTTAATTTTTCACTATTATAGTAATTACTGCATCATCATTGTGTCATAAATAAAATAAATTATTAAATGTCTAAAAATTATAAATAAAATATCATTATGTAGGAAATCTTTTTATCTTTCTAATGAATATTTATAATCTAAAATCCAACATATATAACCCTATGTAAAAATTGTTGTTCTAAAAGATATATGCTTGTGTCATTTTTGTATTCATTTTAACTAAATTAAAATAAAGTGTCATTATCACTTACAAGTGGATCCATGGGGTCCCAAAATAGACCCAAAGATGCCCATGGTCGACCATGTATCCACCAATAGGGTTAAGACACGTTTTAGGGTAATTTAGTATTATTATAATATTATTTTGTAACCCTTATTTACCGGATTTACCCTTAACCATGGTAAATAAAATATTTACCGCAGTAATTATTCAAAATGTCTAAAAATAAAAGTTACCTATTTACACAATTTGAACATCCTGATTCCAAATATGGAATCCATTTTCCTAAATTCAAAACACAGAAGTGGCAGAAATTAATTTAAAATTAATTCCCGCTGTCAAAACAAAAAGCGTGTTTTTAAGAGATAATAACTATCAAAAGATTGACACTTGTTTATGTTCGGTTTAATTGTAAAATTATGTCCAATGACCAACATTATATTAAATAGTAAAAATATATTCTAAATATACTTTAAAACCACTCAAATTCATAATTTATCACTATTAATTATTTTGATTAAAAAAGTTGTTTTTAATTAAAATTTAGTAATTTTCACTATTCATCAAAATATGAAAGTTATCCGAAAAGTACCAAAATTTCACCTTAGGCTAAATTTGATATTCCGAATCCAAAAATGAAGTCCATTTTAAAATATAAAATATATATAACTTCAAAAAGTAGGTATTACTATTCATAACAACTAGTTTGATTGGTTACGGTGTGTTAGAACTTGAAGTTGCGTACAACACACGCTACTGTTTTATCCAAAGGAAAGCGTACCGTGGACGCTTGGGATGTTTCATTTTAAATTTTTTTGATGTCTCCATTTAGTCAAAAAGTTTAAAATATTGTATTTAAAAAGGTTTCACTGTTAGAAGTTGATAAAAGTGAAATACTGAAAATGAATTTGTTCTTGCATTATGACTAAGAAACTCATAATAGGGATTCTAAAATTATAAGGATTATATAAAGTTCAAAATGTAGTTAATACTATTCATGACCTCTTTTAATGGTGTGATTGAAATCGGTGTTGCGTGTAGTGAAAGTTATTGAATTATTTTTAAGAAATAACACACTCTGAAATCCTGGGGTGTTACATTCTCCCCTCCTTCAATAAATTGCGTCCTCGCAATTTGAAATTGTTCTTCGAAGATAAAAGGTTGAAAGTAGAAAATATATTTGTGGGAAAACCCACATTGGAAATTGGGTTACTAGAATTTAGTCTTAATATGAGGAAAAGAGAAATTAAAGGGTCACCACCAAATTATGATCTCGATTAGGAGAACATTGGTGGAAATTAGAGACATATAATCGGAGGAAAAACGTAAATATTTATAGGTAGTGATTGAGGTCATCAATCACAAACAAGTGTATAATTGAGGTCCTTAAACTCATCAATCTATGATGATTTGAAGTACCATCGGTTCAACAAAATATAGGGTATTGGGATAACACATTTTTGACGTTTCAAAATATCTTAGTTGAAATCCCACATCGAAAAATGAATTAACGAGGCCTCTATTTAAAATAAAGAGTCGAAAGTATGAAGATTACCGAAAATAACACATACTAGGGTTCCATGTAAGAAAATATGGATATGGAAGAAAAATCTAGCCATCAATTATCTGATGGAGAGTGGTAGAGAACATGGCTATGAAAAGGCCAACAATCCCAAAGCCATAAATTTGTGATGATTTAAGGTACCATCTAGGACAACATTTTTGTTCTAAGTTTCTATTATTAATGTTGAGGAATTTATTTATGAGATTGGATAAGATAATAAGGAGATATAATTAGTTTATAATTAGAGTTTTATCCATTAATAAATTTCTACCAAAACTCATCATTCACTCGTAAAAAAAATTCTATTTATACTATTCATAGAGGGTTCCAAAATAAACGAATTTATAATTCATCTACCAGATCTTTTAAAAAACTACTTTATTTAATCCAGGACATCTCGTGGGATAGTGGTAGGTGATACACCCTTGTCGCCCTTTGGTTGCGGGTTCAAGTCTCGCAGCCTTGCCGGACGCGACGGGTTGCCGCCCGACCTCCGGGTTGTCCTTTTATGGCAATCCAAAATAATCCAAACTAGAACTATCCAAAATACTTCTGTCCAAACTCATAGTCCAACATTCATAAGGAAGGTAAACATAATATAGATCCTTTTTACCCCGTAATAGCATATGAATACCTTCATCATGTATTACCATATTCCTTATTGATTACATCCATGCTCCCTTATTCCATATAGAATGCTGGATATACTTCATTAATCCAAAAATGTTTTAAACCCCAACAATGATGGAATATACAAATCATTAATCAGTTCCAAGGTAGTCAAGAATATCCAATATAATTTATCCAAAACAATCACATATTATTCCAAAATCACTACCTCAGTATCAGAACTATATTATGGTTTATCATTCTCTCAACCATATATTTTCCAAAAATCTATCCTGCTAATGAGTCACTTTTCTTTGTTCCACACAATCTCAAGTCCTTAATGAAATAGTACTACAGTACAATCCTTATATACTCCATAATTATTATAAAAAGTAAATTGTTGATACAAAGCTCAATTGACATAATCAACATAAGAACTCTAATCATTCCTCTTCATCTGTGGTAGTATCATAACTTGATTATTATCCAATAACATCATTTGCGGCATAGTCTGATGACTGGGACATAGGTTCGCGTAGTGTCCAAACTCCTTGAAAATGAAGCATTGTACATTTAAAACCATTTTCTTACCCTTGCAGTCACGTACTTTGTGCCCTTTTCCTCCACACTTATAACAAACTCTCATTCCTTTCAGGCAAGTTCCAGGGTGTTTCTTTCCACAGTTACCACATATGGGAAAATTCTTCTTTTCCCTCTTCCCTTTATCCATCTTTCTCTCTTCCATCCTTTTCTTCTCTTTCTTCCATTCAAAGCCATAGGACTCAGTAAACTCTTTACATATCTTATCAACACATGATATTATTTCTTCATATGATGATAATACATGGGAGACTATTTCTCTTATCAATTCTAGCTTAAGACCATGAAAGATATGATCCTTCCTTCTCTTTGGATCATGTGCATTTCTGGAGTTCTCATTCCTTCTACTGGGCGCCATTTCTAAACAATGGCATAAACTAGATCAGTTTATGAATCAAAATACATAATCCCATACTTATAAAACACCTAACATAAATTGAACTATTTATGGATATAATCCATAATCATAAGAATGTTTTCTTTGAGGAAGTATATACTCATAATCCCTTCAAAATGATTTGTAAAGAAAATGAGAGTTATCCTGAGCATATCCCCCGGGAGTGTCGTAACCAAGAGTGCAGCAAGGCCCGTTGTCGTGCACCAGTTCCCGTTCGAGTCTAGCTCAAAGCGGTGTTTTCGGGTTTTACCCCTAGGTACATCTGTGCCAGAGCCGCCTCTACCTGCTCGTATCCAGACAGGGATGTATTGCTTGGAAAACTCACAAAATCTCTACAATACCAAAATTCTAGGAAGTTCTTCTATACTAATCCTCAAAGTTCATCTTAGGTCTACGTGCTCTAATCAGAGTTTATCTAAATCTAGCTTCCAAGGTTTGTACTAAACTTCCTCTGATACCAACTGTAACGCCCCGACCCCAGCTGCCCAGAGTCGGTTCATTACTTCGTAACATTGGCATGATCACAAGAAAGATCAAATCCCGAAAGACCGATTAGTTTAGTAGCCTTGGAAACACTAGAAATATTCATAAGTTTTACATTACATCATAAAATGAATAACTACTAAAACAACATAATGTTTCCAACGTCCACAATATAAACCCCTCATAATATCCCTGCAAGTCAATCATAATTTACTTCTTCACTACCTGGGAAAAATAAAACATAGAAAAGGGGTGAGCTCAAATGCCCAGTAAGGATAACAATATAGCGGAACATTCAAAATAAGCATAAACATTTAAGGCAATGAATTACTAAAACAAAAGCCTTTTAAAATTGAACTTCAACATGGTATGACAAAAGTAAAATGAAATAATGCCATTTACTTGTTCACATGGATATTCTACTAATCGAATAATCACATGCAATATCAATAACCACTTTCATAATGTTGGAATGCATAATGCCAGACTATCATAACCACATAGCCAAGGCCTCGTGCCAAGACTACAAATAAGATTTTGTCAAGGCCTTGTGCCAAGACACTAGTTTGTCTCATGAGACCTACCGATGCATCGAGGAGCTATAGCGGGCTCCACCCGTCACTTATTAAGTCCAATGCATCCCCATATGAAAAGGTTTAAACATAACATAAACATTCGTATTAAAACTAGCATACGAAATGTCAATACTTTCACAATAAACTATGAATGGTATAAAAATAGCACATCCACAGTCAAACATATCACAAAACCTTCAATACAATATAGAAGTTTTGTATCATAATAAATCAACTTCAAATAATCTTAAAATCCATCAAAGGATGTTGACATAGATGAAATCAAAATTCTTTTTAAAGAAATATCTCCTTTTATTTGGAAATCAGTTAAGATCCATATAAAATAAAACATTTTCTTTGAAAATATTCTTATAAGCTTGTAAGGAAAGCTTTGAAGATTTTATAACGGCGTAAAATAACCGCACCCGCCGTATAAGTTAAAAAAAACATTCTTACCTCAATTCTGTCGAAAAGGTTAAAAAGGACCTTGTTTTGAAAACGACGGAAAGATTCCTTTATAAACCTCTTATAAAAAGTCAAAAAAAGGTATAAATGACTTTAACCCATATTCTTGTAAATAGTAAAAATGTTTTGAAATACATTTTTAAGAAACATGGATGTGGATGATAAAGAGATCCCAGTAGATTATTACATATAAACAACCTCGGATAATGAAGAGATTGTGAAATAACCCTTACCTTGTATTTTTCCTTGGTTGTGGTAGGTTAACCTCCTGTATAATTGTGAAATAATTGTTATTAAATTATACAAGAATCATATACATTAATATGATATCATATATGATCTTTTAATATTGATTTGATAATAATATCTTAGTATTATCGTTGTTTCGGGTGTTAACTTACTTGTTTTCTTTCATATGTTTTGTTACGTAAGACATGTTTGTAAAGGATAGGTTGTATATTATTCATATCC
This sequence comes from Viscum album, assembly GCA_963277665.1. Taxonomy (NCBI): domain Eukaryota; kingdom Viridiplantae; phylum Streptophyta; class Magnoliopsida; order Santalales; family Viscaceae; genus Viscum; species Viscum album. Next base: position 2,011,784,402 of record OY728130.1, on the reverse strand, counting down.
AGAATGATATCAAGTCCTTAAACATCATTTTTAAATCATAAAATGATAATTATACTTTAATGGTTACGATGGAGAATGAATCTCATCGCGTTCGTGGAGACGGTAGTCCGTACGTACGCACGAGCGACAATATCATTCTTTTGATATTAAAATAATATATAAATGGATGGTATATCATATATACAGAATCATTAATATGTTATATTTATTATTTACATGAGTTACACATCATTATTATACCCATCCAAATAATAATATATTGAATAACAATTACACCACGACGTGGAGACGGTAAGCCGTACGTACGCACGTATGGTGACATGTTATTCAAAGGGTGGATAGAATACTGAATATGGTTGTACCATATTTATAATAACATCACAGTATATAAATGATACTGGAGTCATTATTTTAGAATGGTAACAACAAAGGAAGAAGAAGTGGAAGAAGAAATGAACTTGGAAAAGGGGTGGTGAAAACATTACCTCTTCTTCGGGTTCTTCCTTTTGATTTGATCAAAAGGGCTCCTTAGGTTGTCTTTCTGATCAAACTAAGGCCCCTAGGTTGTAGTGAGGGAAGTTGGGAGAGTATTTGGGCAGAGTTTGGCCGAACCAAAAGGCTTTAGAGGTGTGAAGAAATGAGAAGGAGGAGTGCCCTTTTATAAGAGGGGTGAGGGGCACCTTTGGAAAAGCTAGAAATATTAATTTATAATAAATTCATATTCGGTTTCTAATGGCTCCAAAGTTGACTATTAAAAGGTTAAGGTGGGGATAGGTCGAAAACCACTCAACCAATAGAATTTAGACAGGTTTGGGTACTTATATTAACCTTATCTTTAAGTATTAACTCTAAGTTAATTAGTTTCACTTTTACAATGTCTCTTTGTATTTTTATATAATATGGTTAATAAACTTACTATATACATCCAAGCGACCCCCAAGTGGTCCATTAATGAGGAACCTATCATAATATAACTCTCTTGGCCGAACCTTAGATTTTTAGGAATTTAATATCAATTAATAATATAATATTTGTTTTAAGAACTCTTTTATGTCAATTTTGACACTATTCAATAGTTGATTTTTTTGAAACTCCTAACAGATTGATTACTTCGAAAAAAGTCAATTAAATCAATCCTAATATATCATATTATCATATAAAATTAGTTTAATTCATTAAAAGTTTCATATTATAATTATTTGGGTATTTATAATATCAATTATTTTAATTTTTCACTATTATAGTAATTACTGCATCATCATTGTGTCATAAATAAAATAAATTATTAAATGTCTAAAAATTATAAATAAAATATCATTATGTAGGAAATATTTTTATCTTTCTAATGAATATTTATAATCTAAAATCCAACATATATAACCCTATGTAAAAATTGTTGTTCTAAACGATATATGCTTGTGTCATTTTTGTATTCATTTTAACTAAATTAAAATAAAGTGTCATTATCACTTACAAGTGGATCCATGGGGTCCCAAAATAGACCCAAAGATGCCCATGGTCGACCATGTATCCACCAATAGGGTTAAGACACGTTTTAGGGTAATTTAGTATTATTATAATATTATTTTGTAACCCTTATTTACCGGATTTACCCTTAACCATGGTAAATAAAATATTTACCGCAGTAATTATTCAAAATGTCTAAAAATAAAAGTTACCTATTTACACAATTTGAACATCCTGATTCCAAATATGGAATCCATTTTCCTAAATTCAAAACACAGAAGTGGCAGAAATTAATTTAAAATTAATTCCCGCTGTCAAAACAAAAAGCGTGTTTTTAAGAGATAATAACTATCAAAAGATTGACACTTGTTTATGTTCGGTTTAATTGTAAAATTATGTCCAATGACCAACATTATATTAAATAGTAAAAATATATTCTAAATATACTTTAAAACCACTCAAATTCATAATTTATCACTATTAATTATTTTGATTAAAAAAGTTGTTTTTAATTAAAATTTAGTAATTTTCACTATTCATCAAAATATGAAAGTTATCCGAAAAGTACCAAAATTTCACCTTAGGCTAAATTTGATATTCCGAATCCAAAAATGAAGTCCATTTTAAAATATAAAATATATATAACTTCAAAAAGTAGGTATTACTATTCATAACAACTAGTTTGATTGGTTACGGTGTGTTAGAACTCGAAGTTGCGTACAACACACGCTACTGTTTTATCCAAAGGAAAGCGTACCGTGGACGCTTGGGATGTTTCATTTTAAATTTTTTTGATGTCTCCATTTAGTCAAAAAGTTTAAAATATTGTATTTAAAAAGGTTTCACTGTTAGAAGTTGATAAAAGTGAAATACTGAAAATGAATTTGTTCTTGCATTATGACTAAGAAACTCATAATAGGGATTCTAAAATTATAAGGATTATATAAAGTTCAAAATGTAGTTAATACTATTCATGACCTCTTTTAATGGTGTGATTGAAATCGGTGTTGCGTGTAGTGAAAGTTATTGAATTATTTTTAAGAAATAACACACTCTGAAATCCTGGGGTGTTACATTTATGGATTTACAAAGGATGGATCTTGGAATTATAATATAAGGGGAAAAATCTTATCTTTCTCAAATTAATGTTCAACCATCTATACATGTGAAGATTAAATAGGCACAAAAAAATATGTAGAGTTACAAAAGAATGTGAGAAAAGTTCTTGAATTCAACCTTGATTGTGATGGGATAATACGGTTTAGGAATTGGGTTTGTGTTCCTCCCGTAACATAATTAAAGAAGGAGATAATAGATGAGGCTCATATTTTTTTCATTATCTATTCATCCTGGAAGCACGAAGATGTATAGGGACCTGAAAGAGTACTTCTGGTGGGATGGCATGAAAAGAGATGTTGCTGAATATGTCTCTAGATGCTTGGTTTGTCAGCAAGTTAAAGCTAAGAGACAGAAGTCTAAGGGGATGTTACAACCATTACCCATACCCGAATGGAAATGGGAAAACATCACTATGGACTTTTCACTGGACTTCCTAAAACATCCAAAGGCAATAATGCTATCTGGGTCATAGTTGATCGTCTTACGAAGTCGGCACACTTCATTGCTATTAGAGAATATTTCTCTCTAGATCAGCTTTCCAGAATATATGTAAAGGAAGTGGTAAGATTGCATGGAGTACCACATTCCATTATATCTGATTGGGATCCGAGGTTTACCTAGAAGTTCTGGAGAAGTCTTCAGCATACTCTAGTTACAGAGTTGAGTTTCAGCACTACTTATCATCCTCAAACAGATGGTCAGTCTGAGAGAACAATTCAAACTCTAAAAGATATGTTAAGAGCTTTCTCTATCGATTTCAAAGGTGGTTGGGAACAACACCTACCTTAGGTGGAATTTTATTATAATAATATCTTTCACTCTAGTATTCAAATCGCTCCTTATGAAGCTCTCTATGGAAAGAAATTCCGATCTTCAACTTACTGAGATGAAGTTGGGGAAAGGAAGCTATTAGGACTTGATCTTGTTGATGAGATGGCAGAAAAGGTCTGATCTATTCAACAACACATAAGAGCATCTTAGAGTCGACAAAAATGTTATGACGATAACCGAAGAAAATACCTAGAGTTTGAAGTGTGTGATAAAGTGTTCTTAGGAATATCTCCATGGAAGAGAGTAATGAGATTTGGAAAGAAGGGAAAGTTGAGCCTTAGGTATATCAGTCCTTTCGAAATACTGGATCGTGTTGGGAAGGTAGATTACCAATTGGCGCTTCCACCGAATCTCTTTCAAGTTCATGATGTGTTCCATGTATCTCTCCTAAGAAAGTACATACCTAATCCTTCACATGTACTAAGATTAGAAGTTGTATCATTGGAGCAACATATTTCTTATAAAGAACAGCCGATAGAGATTCTAGTTCTTAGTGAAAAAGTTCTACAGAACAAGACCACTCTCTTAGTGAAAGTTTTATAGAGGAACCACCAATTAGAATAATCTACACGGGGGCTTGAGGATATGATGAGGGAGAGGCATCCTCATCTGTTTGTAACAAAGTGACGAATTTCGAGGGTGAAATTCATTTTAAGGGGGATAGAATGTAACACCCTAATATTTTATGAGAAGTATATTTTTTTATGTCTTATTTTATATTCAACAACAAAGGAATCTTTCAAGGCACACAACACTAGTGTGGCTTGTGTTACACGTAATCGCGACCTTCCTCGATAGCGTGTGTAGTACGCAATTCCGAGTTCCACTAAACAACGATATATTATTATAATATTATAAACCAGTCGTTATTAATAGTATTAACTAGATTTTAAATTTTATAACTTTATTATTAATCTTACATATTTTCTAGAACATGGTATGAGAACAAAATAAAGTTTCGGGTAAAATAAGTATTTTTTAAAAAATGCAGTTTTGCCGCCTTTTGATGGTGTACCCATATTAAATATAGTTTTTGACTTTTTTATAAGTTCAATTTGACAAAATAAAATTATTCTTTGGAATCAGGATATAAAAATTTGCTTTGGATAAATTTTTCATATTATTCTCATAACTTTAATATTTTAATGAATAATAAAAACACGCTATATTTTAATTAAAAACAACTTTTTCATTACAATAATTTATATGGTTAAATTTTAATATTGAATGGTTTTAAAGTATATAAATAGAATATATTTTTACCATTTAATATAATTTATGTCATTACCATTAATTTTACATTTAATTCAAAGGTAAAAACATTTCAATCTTTGGCAATGTTTTAACTTTTAAAAACCTGTTTGCTTAACAATGGGATTAATTTTAAATTAATTACTGCAATATCTTTGTTTTGAACTTTGAAAAATGGATTCCATATTTGGATTCAGTGGGTCCAAATTATGTTGATTGGTTACTTTTATTGTTTTTTTTTTTGAGATTATGAATAGTAACTACGGTATTTTTTGTTTACTGTAGTTAAAGGTAAATCGGGTAATTAAGGTTAAATATAAGATTATAAAATTACCCTAACACTTGACAAAATCCTATTTGATGAATAAAAGTCGACCCATATCAACTAAGGGTTAGAATAGATTCATTTTATGGACTTTTGACCATGAAATAATATAATTATTATTAAAACCAAAGAAAGTGAAAACAGGTCACTCTCTTAAATATTATAAGTATAATGATTTTAATTTATTGATAAACTTCATGAAACTTTGAACATTAATAGTATCCAGAAATCTAATAAACCTATATACATCATATAAATTTATTTATAATTTTTAGGGATTAAATAATTATCATTAATTATGACACAATAGTGATGTTGAAATTATTTTTTTAATTGAAATATCAAATAAATGATTTTAAAAGTATTAAAATAAATATTATATGAACTATTTAATGTGATACACTAATTTCATAGATAAAAATGGAATGTTATGAATCTATTAAATATTTTAGTTCGAACATATCTTCTGTATATATTTTATTTAAACTCAAATAAATGAATAGTGTCAAAATTTACACTATTGTTAATTTATAAAAATTACATATTATAAAATTTTTTAAAAATCACAAAAATATTTAAAAAATTGAAATTAAAATTTATATGGTCTAAAATTTAATAAAGTATACAATTATGGACAATTCACAACATATAAGTAATTATTTATAATGATTTAAAATTTAGAATATTATTACCATAAATAAAATTAAATAGATTATATAAGGATAAATCATGTTGATAATGTTTAAAATAAATTCCCAACTTGTATAAATTTTATTTGCTGATGATATTACAACCCTATATCATCTAAGCTTCGTATTTTAATCATTTTTGGAGGTTTTTAAGTTGGGTTGGAATTTATTATAAATTAATATTTCTTATAATTCCAAAGGTGCCCCTCTCCTCCCTTATAAAAGGGAACCTCCTCCATCTCCTCCTCACACCACATTGAGCCTTAATTCTCAGCCAAACCTTGAAAATTTCTCTTCTCCACTTCCCTAGAAACATCCTAGTGGTCCTTATATTCTTCAAAGACCAATCTGAGTGCCCTAAGAGGAGATTTCAAAGAGGCGTGTCGAAGAAGAGGTAATATCCATTACCAATTCTTTCAAACTTATTTATTCTTATACTTCTTATTATTTAGTTGATTCATTATGAAGTAATAACATCAGTATCACTCATATACATATATGTTATTATAAATATGAAACAACCCTATTTCACCTTCAATCCATCCTACGGAAAATGAAATCACCGCGCGTGCGTACGTACGGAATATTGTCTCCACACCGTGGTGTAATCTGTTTTCCACCACCACCATACATGGATGGGTATAATGGTGTAAAGAATAACTATATATGGTTTTTTAAAGTGATACTTATTCTTAAATAGTATACATACACTTCAATACAATTCCATGATCATGGGAATGATATCATCGCTCGTGCGTACGTACGACCTACCGTCTCCACGATGTGATGAGACTCGTTCTACATGATCTTCAATGCATAATGATTATATAAATGAATTTAATGAATAAATATTATTTATATTACACTAATACCATTATTTAAATGAGGTATCTATAACCTAAAAATAAGAATAAGAATTTATTCGACAAAATACACATAAGAACATAAAGCAATAAACACCCGAATAACAAGTAGCAATGAAATATTACTAATAAAAAGCTAAGAATGTGACCATATATGATATAATAACAATGATTATGATTTTGGGATAAGTCAATGACATTATTTTAATCATTATACAGGAGGTTCGGACATGTACAAAGCATATCAGACCTAAGGTAAGGGAATATCTCACAATCTCATTTCAATTTGAGATTTTTTATACTTTAGAATTTACTGGGGAATACTTATCATCTACATCCATTTTTACTCAATATTTAATATTATTCCTATCCACCTACAATTTTTTAAATCCAATTTTACCCATTTTTGAGTTTTTAGTAAAAGATATGAAAGGAATCTTTTGTCATTTTTAGTATGAGGTACTTTTTGGCTTTTCCGGCTAAAGTACAAGAAGAATGTTTTTTTAACATATACGACATGAATGGATTTTTATGATTTCATAGAACATTATTTCCATGAAGCTTCTTTTACAATTTTTCATGCTTATTTTTAATCAACCTCTTTTAGATTAAAATAGTATGACATGTTATGAAAGGAAAAATGATATTGAAGTAGAAAGGATATTTTCCTCATGAATGGAGTTCAAGTGTTTTAACAAAATTATTTTCCATATAAGATAATATTTGGATTTGTTTATTTTAATATTTTTACAATGATTTGATTATGTTATTATGGAATTAATTTTATGATGTCCTTTTATCATATATGGATTATGTTATGATGGCATGATGTTTAAGAATCCCATTTTTATTACATGGGTTATGCTATGATGTATGATTTATGATATTGTGGCACACATAAGAATGGTTTCATTATGAGATTTGTGGGACCTATATCTCCCTCCAATTAATTGGGTAAAGATTTATATCTCATGATATAGACATGGCTGGAACGATAAGTTATTCTTGTTCAATGATACAGGACTGGAACGAGGAGTAAACTTGGTTCAGTAATAGACTTTGTCCGCTATGATATTCTTGGAAATGAGTATTGACTAAAATGAAATTATTTTCTATGATTATGTGTGTATGCCACAATTTTTAATGTTTTTAGTTATGATTATTGGGATTACATTTCACCACTATGATTTATCTCATGTTATGATATTATGATTTCTTTTGCAGGTTAAGATATTCAAAATGTTATGTTCTTATGAATATGATATGATTGATATTTCTTTTTTTTTACCCTTACTGAGCATTTGAGCTCACCCTTTTGTATGTTTTCTTTTCCCCAGGTCAGGAAGAATGGTATTAAGTAGGATATTCCAAAAAGTGAGTCTAGAAATGATGAAATAAATGGGATACAATGTAGATGATTTATGAACCAGTTGTTTATGTTTCCCAGTTTCTAAAGACACTATACCTATACGGTCCTTTCATGGTTTTGTTATATGTTTTAATAATTATGCCTCAATTTTGAAGTAATAACAATTTATGTAGATTATGGGTTGTTATAAATATAATGAAGGTGGATATACTAAAGTTAAAGTTGAATATTTTACTACAGTTTCATGAAAAAATAATTTCATATAAAAAGTTAATGAAAAAGAGTTTATAAGAATTTTCACTCAAGAATAAGATAATGAGTTAGAGTTTTATCTAAAGATAGAATAGAAAAAATGTATAAGAAATATTGTAAGACATTAATGGGAAATCAAGATATAAAAGAATGAAATTCCCAAAAAAAAAATTAAAAAAGTTTTCCAAAATAGAAAGCTAATTTTTTGGAAGAGGTTGATTGTTTGAAGAATTCTATTGAAAAATAAAATAATCAAAATGAACATCTTCAAGTAAATTTGAAGGAAAAGTAGGAAGAGTTATAACTTCTTCAACAAAAGTTTTCTAAAGCTAAACAGGGAGTTACATGTTTCAAGAACTATATATATGAATTTAGTGAAATTTATAGAAAGTTTAAACATAATAATGATCTAAATACATTACCTTAAAATGTTGGAAGAAAAATACAAAATGTTTCTAAGAAGAATATGTTTGAGAAAATCATGTATGCACCCAAAACCAACAAAGTTGGAATTTTAGAAGCTTCTAAAAAATTTGAGTATAAAACAAAAGTTTCTACTACTTATGATTTTGATAATTTTGGGAAGAAATCCAAATTGAACAAGAATATTTTGGATGATTATAGAATGTTTTGGACTCAACAAATTTTGATGTGAAAGATAAGAAATTTTCTGAGAAGAATATTCACAATTCTGGACAATATGAAAGTTATAGAGTAAATTATTACTTTTATGGAAACTTCTAGTATTACAGTGGATTTGGGTATATAGATAATATGTTCTGGTTCAACCAATAATATTATAACTATTACATGATTTATATAATTCAAATATCTAGGGGGAGTCAATCCTCTCAAAGGAATAAATCTAAGAAAGATCTTTTGAAAGTTGAAAATAGGTCCCAATATTTGAAAAATATTTTTAAAAGATTTCAATAACAAAGGGATATTAAAATATGGTTTCATGTTTTGTTACTAGCATAGAAATATGTTTATAGAAAATATCATAATCCAGATTTAAATAACGATAAATGGAAGGAAAAATATCTTTTTTTTAACATCTCACAAAACTATAAAAGGAGACTAAACTTAGATATTAGATAGTGGGTGTTATTCCCACATTAAAATAGATTTGAAATTTTTGAATAATGTTAAATATTTTAAATAAATAATAGTTAAATTTTGCAGTGAAGAATCATACAAAATAAAAGGTTTTCAATTAACTATTGTGGGGGAAAATTTGAAATTCAAGAAAGCCTTATTTTTTGATGTTTTGAAACAAAACTAGTTGAGAGTTTCAGAACATTGTGATGAATAAAATAAAGTTTTTTTTTTGAGAATATGTTTTTTTTAAATAGTGGAATATAGAAAATTTATTACAAGACTCCAACGTAAAAAAGAAAAAAAATTCATGTTGGTGAAGATAATAATTACAGTTAGTTAAGTATGATGGAATAAAATCAGTTGTGGAATAAAAGGTTTAGACATATGTTTCAGAGAAACTTGAGCATGTTATCAAATCAAGACAGTGTCTGTGGTATTCCTGATATGTCAAGAAGTAGATATTTGTGTATAAAAATATTCCAAAAAGGTAATATTATATATTCTATGTATAATAAAGTTGATATTTATTCAACATGAACCCTGGAACTTATTCATTATAATATTTATATGCCAATGAGAAAACAATAATCTTTTGTATATAAGTACTTTATTTATTTCATTGATTATTTTAATCACATTACTTGTGTTATATATTTGAAACATAAGTTTGATTCTATAAATATTTTCAAATGTTTTAAGAGAAGAGATGAGAAGGAATATGGGTATTATGTGAATAATTTGAGAACGAATAATTATAGTGAAAACATGAATGAAGAATTCAAAAGTTACCTTATAAAAAATTATAATTTGGCATGAGTTCAGTGAAACATACACACCAAAAAAATCATGTTTCTAAAATAAAGTATATAAGTTAGTTGAGATAGGTCATACAATCTTTCTTGATTATGGTCATTCTCACTGCTTCTGGGGGAATGCTATGAGCACAAATATTTATATTCAAAATCAGTGTTTCTATAGGCCTTGTTGAGATATGAATATTTATGATATGTTATTTGATAAAACAAAAATTTGAAAACACTTAAGAGTTTTTGGGAGTCCTTACATCATAAATAACAATGGTGAATACCTTATAAAGTTTGATCAGAGAGGTGAAGATGGAATCTTTCTTGGATATTCTTTGGATATAAGAGGATATAAATGCTTCAACTAGGAGAAAATAAGGATTGTCAATTTAGTTTATGTGAAAGTTATTGATAAAGATGAGGAAAATATTTTAAAAAAACATGCATATGAGAAATCTGAAGAATATGAAATAATTTTTTTGAGAAACATGAAAAAATTACAACAATGAATGTTACACACAAGAAGGAGAATCATACTCAATTATTTCTAGTTATGAGGAATAATTTTGTATATCTCATCCTATGATGAGGAAACAAGTGGAAGCTCGAAACATTATTGGTGATAAATATAAAAAGATTCAAACAATAAGAACATCAAAAGATAATACACATACTTATTTATATTCAAAAGTTGAACCAAAAGACGTAAATGAAGATTTTGAGTATTTGATCTGGGTTTATATTATGAATGAAGAGTTGGATCATGTTGAGAAGAATGATACTTGGGAACTCATACCATGAAAAATGAAAAAAATGTTATTCGTACAAAGTGTGTGTTCCCAACCAAGTTGAATGAATGTGGTGAAGTGATAAGAAACAAATCATGATTGGTTTGAAAAGGATACTCATAGATTAAAGGCATTGACATTGATGAGACTTTTTCTCCATTTGAAAGGTTAGAAACAATAAGAATCTTTCTTTTAATTTTTATACAATTAAGTTATAAAATTTTTAAAATGGATGTAAAGTTAGAATTTCTAAAGAGAGAACATTATGAATAAGTTTATATTGAAAAACCGTGTGGGGTTTTTTTTAGTAAGGATGAAATTTATGTGTTCAATTTGAAGATATACTTGTAAGGGATAAAGAAAATTATGAGGTCAGGGTATTCCAAAATTGGATACCTACTTAAGAATGTTGAATTTCACGAAATGAAGAGTTCATTGTAATATGTACATCAAATATATTCAGTATGTTTCCATTATTGTTGTTGTATATGTGGATGGTATTATCTTTGATGGGAATGATGATAGAACTCATGAAATGTTTTCTAAAGAGATTGTTTTTTTTAATTTCCAGGTTTAGTGAAATGAAATACATTCTTAGGTTACAAATATTACAAAAGAAGAAACATATATTTATTTCTCAAGAAACATATTATAATTAAATTCTTAAGAAGTTTGGAATAGAAAATTTGAAAACTGTTTCCACACCAATTTCAGTGGGAACCAAGTTGACAAAGGATGGCTGATGGTAATGAATTTGAATATAAATAGTTTATAAAGATAATTTAAATTTTGTTGTATCTAAATACCTTAATACCAGACATTATTTATGTTTTTAAATTATATACAATATTACAAAGTGATCTGAAAGAATCATATCTTTTAGCTTGAAAAATAGTTATTGGATACATCAAAGGCACAATAGATTTTAGAATAAAGTTTGAAAATTCATAAATATTTTATTTTTTTGGATATATAGATTCTTATTGGGTGGTATGTGTTGATTATTAAATATCCAAATATGGTGATGTTTTATTTATGGGGGAAAGTTGTTTATGTTTTCATACAAAGAAACAAAATTCAGTAACTCTTATCATGGCTAAAGTTGAGTATGATTCCTCTACTCAAGTTTTTGTAGATTGTAAGAAGATAATAACCATAGACCTTATGATGTATTTTCTTTTAAATAAATTCAATATCTTTATTAGCTTGAAATGAACACAACACTATGTTCAAATTAAAATCATAGCATGTGTATTACCTACCTCACTTGGAAGAGAGATCATGAAAAATAATGTAACCAACCATCTGTACTCCACACCGAATGTTTGGAAAACACACATGTGTGACTATGTGGGTGTCAGAACATAGTGCACAACATGGTTGGGTGCGTATAAAAATCACAGGAATATACATGTATATATATATATAATATCAAACACTCAAGACCAACCTATGAGTTCAAAAACAAACCAACAAACTCAAAAAATTGTCACTTTTTCTACCACCTCTAAATGCATAACACCACACATCAAGACACATACCTTTTCTCACATTTCGAACCAATTATTATTTAATAATTCCATTCTTTTCATTATTTAGCATCAGCCACATGTAACCACACAACCCACCATTTAATTATTCATTAACCATTTTCATCCCATTATCCAAACCAACTCATGTCATTTTAAAAATTATTAAACAATTTTATATTCATTCCCTCACTACTCCAGTATCTAGAACAAAGTAACCACCACCTTGCCACCCCAAAATAACGACCAAACTAACCACCTCCCCACCACCCCAAAAACACGGCCAAATAAACCACCTCTTAACCACCCAAAAGTATGGCCAAACAAACCACATATCACCCCACACCCCATTGAAACCACACATTTTCATCCCACAAGAACAACCAAACTTCACAACACATCAAGATCATTTTTACAGGTTTAAAAAGGTTTATGTGTCACATTATATAGTAATTAAGGGGTGTTATCACACAAATGAAAATCCTACGGAAACCATTTCATTATCCATGTATATGTAATTAAACAATTTCTATTTAGGGTGATATCACAACAATAAAAATTTTCATAGTAGTCACAATAAATATATCCAGCATAAAAAATCCTCCAATGACCTCAATTTTTATTGGGGAATCCAACATGTAAAAACCACAATATAACAAATAATATCAAATCTATAAAAGAATGAGAATCAAACCCAATTTACCCCATTCAATTCTATTAAACAGTTCTTCATCTTTGATTAAGATGAAATAAATATAATACATAGATATAAAATAGTAAACCCCACATACATGATACAAAAATAAAGAGAAATGAGAGAATACCTACCTCAAAAAAGTTGTTCGACTCACTATGCCCCAAAGAGAAAAGAATAATGCTTGAAAACCACAACTGAACCACGATAAACCTTGGATCAACCTACTCCATAACGAAAGACCATAAAAATGCAACCCAAAATATACCACAAATCAAAAAAAATCACCACAATGAATCCTTAAGAGAAGAATGGAAGGAAAACTACCAATAATGGAGAATAACCAACCATGGATGAACTACATATTTCCAATGAAAAACCACCAGGTCCAATAAAGCAAAGAGGGAGGAAGAGGGATTGAAGAACTCCTCAGGGCGTTTAAGTTTCAACCAAAATTAGGGGAAGAAGAATACATTACTAAATGAATGAAAATAAAGTTGGAAAATAACTTTAAAAATTCACTACATTAGTGGTTTACACGACATGTAATCCCCTTTAACATCGTGTAATCCTTGGGGTCCAGTTTCACCAAAAAATGAACAACATTTTTATTCTTTAACCCTGAAAATAAACACATTATGAACCGTCCTGATAAAATCCATTAAACCATCATTCAACTCATGTAATACACTTACATGATGTGCATTTCTTATAGTAGTTCTGCTGCACCTCTAGCTTCCACTGAAAACTCCCAGAACCTCCCCCAAAAACATCTAACAAATAAAACTAGAAAAGTAACAAATCAAGAGGGAATGGAATGTTACATCATATATCTATCAAGTGATTATATCCCCCAAGAATCCAAATCCAAGCCCAAAATAAAAGGGGTCCGAACAACTACCCCGCAAGATACCTCTCAAGGATCTCGCCATACCTCAAACGCTACCACCATCCCAGAACACGAACCCAAATAGCCACAAAACACCCTACATAACCACATCAACACAACCAAAAACTACTTCCTCTCATACAACCACACTCACACACAACCACAACACAACCATATCAACCTCCATGCATCCTAAACCAACAACTGCTATAAAAAATGAAATGCACCATCCCGAACACATGAATTAGGGAGTTCCGTCGTCTATGCCAAGATAATATCCACTTTGGGTGGCACCGACATTCCCACATGGGTATAATAACATCATAGATAATGTTTCTTGATTAAGAATCTAGTCCTCCCCTTTTCAAATATAAGGAATTTATCACACATAACACCACACACATCACAAACCAAGGAAAACCGACTCATCTCATAAAACAAAAAGAATTCAAATATCAAATAACAAGAAAAATAGAGAAAAGAAAAACTCAAAAAAAACCCAGGTACTAGGAACTCATTTGCATCATTCACTCCCAAGTACTCTCCTCTAGGACACTATTCCTTCACAACACATGAACCAAAGGAATGGTATGTCCATATATCGCCTTCTCTTGATGATATTGGATATCTACTAGCCATTCCAAAAACATCACATCATCCTCGATATACTACTCTACCCAATAAATGGCTTGGGATTCATCATGAAAATACTAATGAAGATAAGATATGTGTAAGTTGTTATGGATTCTCTCCAATCGTGGTGGTAACACAACTGATACACCACTTCACCAACTCGCCCCAAAACCTCAATGAGCCCAACAAACATGTGGAAAATCTTGCTCCCTATACCAAACCTCTGGTTCCCACGTAGAGGATAAAACAATAAGAACACATGTTCCCCAACCTAAAACTTCAAGGGCCTCCTCCTACGATGGACATAAGACTTCTGACGTTCCTGTGCTACTTTCATCCTCTCATGAACAAGTTGAACTTTCTATGTCTCCCCAAACTTTTTCCATCATAATAGAGAACAACATGGTCTCCCATACAAAGTCTCAAATAGGGTCAGGCCAATGGAAGAGTGATAACTATTACTATAAGAAAACACTACCAAAGGTAGTTTTCATACCAAAGATCCACCAAAGTTCAAGATGCATGCCCACAAAAAATCCTCAAATGTATTCATAGTTTGTTCTATCTTCCCATTTGTATAATGGTCGAAAGTAGTGATGAGGTGTAATTAACTACCAAAAGAAAGATATAATACCCTCTAGACTTGTGAGGTAAAACATGATTCTTGATCTAAGGAAGTGGACCTCAAAAATCCATGAAATCACACCACATCATCCATGTACCTCTTATCCAAGGCATACACAATGCCCGAATCCTTGATCTCTAAGAAGAAGGATGATTTCGTTAACTGGTCCATTATCAACTCAATATCATCCAAAACTCCCTGAGCTCTGGGTAACCCTTTAAAAACATATATAGATATTTCATCCCATTTCCACTTGAGAACATCCAAGGGATACAAAAAAACCACCATGAACATGACACTCAGCCTTCAATTATTGGAAAACCAAGCACTCTGCCATAAACTCTACCACTGCCCATTTCATCCTAGACCACAAAACTACATCTTCAAGCCATGATACATCTTGGAAAATTTTAGGTGTATTTCCAAAGGTGAGTTACGAAACACATTAAGGACTCCATCACACATTAAAATCGGAACAAAAAAACCTCACATGAAACAAAATCCGGTTCCGACCATCCTCTAACCATATCTCTAGAGTATCACCATGTCCAAAATGATCACGCATCACCTCTACTTTTGAGTCTCCCCATTGAGACTCCTCAACCTACTACATTAGGGAACATTGTACTTCCATTTGAAACAAACAATATCTGACACCATCCACTCTTGCATCTAAGTTCAAGGCTTCCAACTCCTCCATTACTCTCTATGAACCTACAAACTTCTAAACAACACCCTTCCACAAATTACTAATCAAAGATTCGGCCAAAACATTCCCTCTTCCTGAGGTGTAGGAGATCTAAAAATTATAATCTTTAAGAATCTCTATCCATCTCTACTTCCTAAATTTCAAATCACACTGGGAAAAGATATACCAAAAACTCTGGTGATTTAAGCAGACCAAAAAGAACATCCCAATAAGGTAATGAAACCATAACTTTAGTGCAAACATAACTGAAACTAGCTCCAGATCATGGGTGGAATAGTTACACTCATGGGGATGTAACTGCATAGATCCATAAGATATCACCACTCACTGTTTCATTATCACGCATCCCAAGCCTAGACGGGAAGCATCACAAAACACCTCAAACAATACACACTCCTCCAAATTCTGAAGCACTGGATAACTGACCATCTTCCATTTCATGAAACCATACACTTCCTGGAACTGATAACTCTTCACAAAATCCTAGTATTTCCTACTCAAATATATATATGGGGATTAAACTTGAGAGAAATAAGACAAAAAAACTCTGATAATATCGTGTAAGACCAAGAAAACTATAAACAAATTCCATATTATTGGGTGCTACCCAAGAAAAAAATGCTTCAACCTTCAATAGGTCTACTTACACACCCTTCTAAGACACCATATGCCTAAGGAAATTCATCACTCATGGCCAGAACATATACTTGTAAAACATTAAATAGAGTTGGTGGAGTTGAAGAACATTAAATAAAGTTATGATATGCTCGACATGCTCTCAATATGACTTTGATTAGATCAATACATCATCAATGAACATGATGAAAGACCGATCTAGGAACTCACAAAGCACAAATTTCATAAAACCCATGAACACAATTGGTGCGCTCCTAACAAAAAATGGCAGGAATAAAAACTTGAAGTTCATGTACCTATATCTAAAGGTAGTCTATATGATATCTCCCTATTTCATCCTAAAATGGTGATATATCCAAAGCACAGATAAATCTAAGAAAACTAACTCACCCCTCTCAATTGGATGAAAATATCATCTTTCTTCAAAATAGGGTAATGATTTTTGACCATCACCTAATTCAACCTCAGATAGTCTATGAAAAACTTCATTCCACCATTCGCCTCCTTTGATAACAACATCGAAGCACCCCATGAAAACACACTATGTTGGATAAAACCCTTCTGCATCTGACCATCTATTTGAATCATCAACTCTTGTAACTCAGAAGGTTCTATTCGATAAGGATACATTGAAATAGAAGAATTACCATGATGAAATTATATCCTGAACTCAACATCATGTTGATGGGGTAACATCACAATCCTGTCAGGAAAAAAATCTAGGAACTCCCTATAAAACCTTAGGAACCTACACTATCCCAACATCAACTGATCCCACTAACAACTCAGACAACAATGAAAGAAGGGGCTCAACACACCGACTACCCACCTGACAACTCCACTCACCAACAAAAACAACATGATGGACATCCACATCTGAAAAAAACATCTAAAGTCTGGAAGTAGTCGATAATAGAACTTATGTAATACAACCTGTCAATGTCAAGGATAACATTGTATAGATGCATCAGTAGCAAAAAAAAATATCCAAATGGGACTGATGTGGAACCATCATCAGTCTACAACCCTGAAACACATCAAACAAGTCGGTCTGGCCTCCATATGGCATAGTCAACACCAAGGGAGTGGGAATCCTCTCTACGTCTTGTCCCAGATCATGGGATAGAGTAGGTGTAATAAAGGAATGCGAAGTTTCTAAATCAGACAAGGCACAAATAGGGGTACTAAACAAACTAATTGTACCTATGATTATCTTTGGCCCACTAGAACTGCTACCTCCACTGTATGAAACTTACTATGCCTAGATCCTCTAACTCTCTTCCAATGACCAATTTTATGTCCATGCATGGGTAAAGATCCCTAAACATGAGGAACATCATGAGGTCGGCCTCTACCTGCTCCATCTTCCCTTGGAAGAGAAAAAACCTACTACCCATGTTGCTAAAATGGTATCACTGGTAACTTCTACTAAGTATGGAAACAAACCTATCCACATCCACTAATCTAAGCTCAAGATACCACTGGAAACTTGTTTTGGTGATGTCCACAAACCCCATAACCAAAAACACTTTCACAAAGCTCCCATGAAAAGAAAAAAAATCACCAACCCCAGAAAGCTGTAAAGGAAACTACTGAGGTTTACTCCCTTCTAGTCGAAACCTCAAAGGTCCTAGTGCTTAAGAACTATCACTGATAACATTGATCCTTAAGGAACACTACCGGTTTCCCTCCAAAAAAACACTTCATGAGTACATCTGCTCGATCACCTATTCCTTCTTCTCAACCTCCAAATACGTTGGAAACATAAAAGGAGTAACTATATACTATATAGAAGGATGGAGTGCCTCCTCAAGACGTCTTTAATAAGAATACTCATATAGTAAAATATCTAAGAAAAAAATGTACAAGATCCTTTAACTATATTCCCAACTATCGCACTGGCATGCTCCACTGTTGAACATAAAGAAACTCTTACCTTCATGGTCAACAAAAGGAACTCTACTCAGAACTACTTCTATAAGTCAACCCAAAAGACATATACCACCTTATGATCTCTCAGATAGTGTGTCCACCACTAACTCATAGTTCCTTTCTTTTGACTGACTTCTAAAAGGACCTAGCACTTCTTCAAGGTTGAATCAAACTAAAAGCAATCTCAAGCTCCTCCATCCAGCTCCATGTCTCCACATATGAAACACTACACTCATACATTCCCATAGTACGTAAGGTATGAAATAAAGAGAAAAAAAGTAAACAATAACAATAACATTCATTATCAACCAATTCAATAAACTGGGTACAAGCCCACAACGAGCCAGTAAATATGTTATATCATGTCATGAAGCACCAAAAGTAAGGGTAACCCAAAATAAAGAGAATAGAAGAAATCCCAAAAATGGGTTCTAATTCCATGTATGGATCCCTCCACCATGCACATCCCATACCCCAAAAACAACTACCCAGTATAGGGCCTTTAACCTTATCCTGGCCTATAAGTATGAAGTCTGCTTGGGTACCCAATGGCTGCCCGAGTAAGGTGTGAGTACAACTTATTAGTACACCACCAATCATGTCTACCAAATATATATTCTAATAGATACTGTATGTAGGTAATAAAAAAACAACAAGGTAAAAAATCAGATAAACCAGGTTTTACTAGTTAATAAGTTCACTTAATTAATTTTTATAATTTACTCACTGGATTAAGAATTTTCATCAATTTTACTTTCGCCCATGCGAGTAAAAATCTATGAATAATGGGATAGAAAAAAATACCTATCTCATGTGGGGAAAATAGTTTAAAAACAATACATATCACTTACCTTGGAGCATCAGTCTAGGTAGTCTCATAAAATTCAACTATTAGGGGCATAGAGCCTCAATCCTTTCCCTAACCTATGCATTAAAGGGAGTGGGGTTTAGATCATCATTCTATTCAGACTCATGGGCATATATCCTCAAATACAATACCCCACACATACAACTAAACCATGTGAACATGATTCTTTAATCATTTACCACTTATACCAAATCAAAAACCATACCCAATAAACACACATAACATTCACAAAACATGATTCATTCAACACATAAATCATCTTCATGCATTAAACCATTTATACATTCTCAATTTACATGACTTATTACAATTAACCCATTTATCATTCACATGCCTTAGAGAATCTCTAAGATTAACCTTTTTGATCTATTTCTCATTTATCATAATAACATCATACCAAACAACACCTTATGCTATGTTATCAATTAAACCAAGTTATAATTAGTATCATTTCATAACCCAATATAACTTTTCAACACATTTATGATGGTCTCTATGTCATGATAATTCATTTCTAAACTTAACACTTTAATTTCCTTGTTCAAGAATGATTGTACACCCCCATGGGTGCCCCTATAACTACTATAATCAAACTCAATGCATCCCATAGGGATCATGAGGGGTTCAATTAAACATTTACTCAATAAATTTATCATTTCTACAAAATCAAAACAAAATGGAAAACACAAAGACACCGAAGAACAACCATATACACATAAATAACCAATAAGACTATGGGATATAACTTGTAGACCACCTAACTAGATTCATAAGATAAAATCTTTATTATCCATTGCATTTTCTTCAAATTCAAACACCCTTCAAATCCCTAATATAAGATCAGCTTGAAAAATAGGGTTTTAGGGCTTCAGAAGAAGGATAATTACTACACAATCCCTAATCTAAAAAAAATAAAAAAGATGAGTGTTATTTTCGCACAGAGCTTCAATTATTACCTCACAACATTCCAAATATCTTATAAATTAGAGAGATCAATCCTTGGAAGGCTTGGGAAGTTTTAGTTCATCATTAGGGATTTTGGAGAAGAAATGTGTAAGAACATCAGGTAAGGGTTCATAAATCCCAAGGAGAAAATTTTTAGAAATCCATTTTTAAGGGGTGTACGATTGGCCAAAACATGCACCAACTGTGCGCTACCCTCTTTCCAAGAGGGGTCCATGCCGCAGGGTTACCTGGGAATTCTGCATGGTTTGAAAAACCATGGTATGACTATGTAGAATTCCCCTGTCCAACTTGACATAGTTTTTATTTCCCCCTGTCCAACTTGTGATTATGGTTAGGGCGCACAGTTACTACTAACCTTGCGCCAACTGTGCAACATGCACCAGATGACCCCATTATCTATTCTTATATCTCATGAACTCATAAAATACCCCCAAGACTCCACATAAATTTGGGAAACATTTAATTAACCTAATTAAATATATTTAAACCAGATTTTTTAAAAAGAACTCACCTAAAAGAAGTTTGGGGTCTTACAACCCCCACCTTATAATGGATTGTATTCAAGCCACCCTTCCAAGAGTTTATAGGCTTCTAAGGTAAATTGATTAAGACACTGGGACCGCATATCTATCTCCCTCTCTTAAGTATCTTCCTAAACATTACCATGCTACCAAAAAATTTTAACCAGAGGCATAGTCTTTCCCTATAATACTTTCTCACTACAATCTACAATTTGAACTGGATTCTCTTCAAAGGATGCATCAACCTCAAGATCAACATCACCAACATTAATCACATGATATGGGTCGGGGTGATAATTTTGAATTTGTGATACATGAAAAACATCAATCATACCATTATACCGTTATTAGATATCCAATTGGTATGCCACTGATTTGATCCTCTCTATGATCTCAAACAACCCCATGTACCTGGGTGACAACTTTCCCTGCTTCTGAATCCGCCGGTGACTCATCATTGGTGACACCCAAAGAAATACCTGGTCACCCTCCATAAAATCAAGAAGACTATAACACCAATCCGTATATGACTTCTACCTACTCAGAGGAATATCCATACATTTATGAAACAATTAAACCTATCCAAACACATCCTGTATGAGATTCAGCCCCAACAACTCAGACTCTCTTACCTCTATACAATAAAATAAACATCTAAAGGGCCTCCCATAGAGTGCCTGTAATTGTTCCATCTGAATCATCACCTGGTAACTATTGTTATAGATGAATTAAACAAGTTCCAAGTGGTTCTCCCAAGATCCAGAAAAATCTAAGACACATAACCTCAAAATTTTCTTTAGCACCTGAATAGTATTCTCTAATTTACCATCATTCTATAGGTAGAAGGTTGTACCAAAAAAACTTGTCTAACAATAACTTTTTGTAACCATTTATACAATATTAATGTAAAACTTAGATATCTATTAGAAACTATAGTACATTAAAACTTGTGCAACCATACTATCTCCTGAATGTACAACTCACCCATCTAGTCAACGATGAAGGTGTATTGAATTTGTAAGAAAAGTGCCACCTTGGTTAACCAATCCATAAATACCTAGATTACATCATTATTTTATGACATCCTCAGAATACTCACAACAAAAACCATTATCACATCATCCGATTTCAACTATGGAATGTGAAAAGTCTATAACAAGCCTCCAGATCGGTAATGTTTGTCCTTCACCTATTGACATGTGTTGCATCGCCCCATGAAACCCACAACCACATTCTTCATCCCTGTACACCAATATTTCCTATAAAGACCATGGTACATTTTGGTTAAAGAAGGATGCACTTCCCACTTTGAGGCGTGGAACTCATGCATCAACTCTTCCCACATACAAGTAGGTACGACCATAAGACTATGAACATAAACGATCTAAGCATCACCAATAGTCCAACTAGAAGGTGACTCCACGAATTCAAGACTTTACCTTAGAGCCAAGAACTCTAGATCCTCATATTACCTCTCCTTGATCCAGATTAGAAGTGTGGACTCAATTACCAAGGATAAAAGGTTCATCTTACCTTGTCCACCCTACACTTATAGTTGTATCTTTACAAACAATTCCATCATCCTCCACTCAGAACTAGATTCCAGAATCACCTAGTTTTGATTATTCTAACTCAAATCATCTAAAACATTTTTCCCCCTTTCTTAGTGTGTAAACCAGCTCAAAATCGAAAGAATTTATATACTCAAACCACCTTCACTATAAAATATTCAAATCACATTGTGATAAGTTACAGTTAATACTTTTATGATTGGTATACATGGTAAAACTCTCTCCCAATAAGTAATGATGCTAAAATTTTAAGGCATAAACCACCAAGACCAACTCAAGATCTTGCATAGGGTAATTTCATTCATGAGGAATCAACTACTATGACCCATACAACAGAACAAAATCATTCTTCATTAACACTGCCCCAAGTACAATATCAGACACATCACAAAATATGGTATAATACTTACCTATATTTGGTAATATTGATATTGGTACAGTTTTAAGACATATATTTAACTCCTATAAGTCATTATCACATGTCCCAAACCATTTAAACTTGATTCCCTTCTTGGTTAAACCCAAAAGTGGTGCTTCCAAATAGGAGAAATCATTGATGAAAATTTGATAATAACCTTCTAAACATAGAAAACATCAAACATCAAAAACATTTTTGGGTTACTCCAAAGATACCATGAATTTCGCATTCTCAAGGCCAACATACACACCTTACATAGAGATTATGTGTCCTAATAAATGCACCTTGTCAATCAAAAAATGAAATTTAGATAGCTTGTCATATAGAATATTATATCTTAGTGTACTCAGGATGATGTAATGATTTTTGGAATGATTTTTATGAGTCATGGAGTAAACCAAGATATCATCAAAAAATAAAACTACAAACTAATACAGGTATAGGTGGAAGATTCTCTTCATTAGGGCCATAAAAATTGTTACTTCATTATTCAACACAGATGGAATGAAGAAAATTATATGACCCATACCTACACCTGAATGCAGTCAATGATATTTCAGAAGGTCTCACCCTTAGATGGTGATACCCCGATCTCAAATCGATTTTGGAGAACACTGATTCACCCCTATATTGGTTAAAAGGATCATAAATTTGAAGAATGTGGTATCAATTCTTAAATATCATTCAGTTCAGTTTCCTATAATGCACACATATCTATAAGGACCCATTAACATTCATAGAAAATAACACTATATATCCCCAAGGTGAGGTACTCAGATGAATAATCCCCTTCTTCTGCAATTATTCCGACTAAGATTTATGTTCCTAGAGTTCTAACAGTTCTGTTCTATATGGTGGAATATAAACGGGATTTACTCTCGAAAAAAACTCTATCATGAACTCAATATCTCTCTCATGTGATAGTCTCGAGAATACCTTAGGAAATTCATCTTAAAACTGATCTACAATTGGAGGAAAGGAAAGCTTCTCTACTCCCCCATAATCAAGCGTAAGATAAGAAATTTGGGTTGTGATTTCACCCAACTACTGATTAACTAGACCTGCATGGCCTTTTAGTACATCCCATTCCCCAAAATGTAGATAAGTATTCCATTTCAAGGATGTGAATTTTACCTGATAAAAGTAATAATAAATATTTTATTGATACAACACTAGCCAATATAAGCCCAAAATTAGATCAAATCTTGACATCTCAAGGACAAAAATTCCCATAGGAAGTGATATCCACCAAAATTGAGAGAACAACCCTTATATAGCTGGATATTTTCTACTCACGCCCTTAATGGTGTATCAATCGACATAACATCACACATATGCTCCACTTTTAGGACCAAAAGACTCATAAATTTGGTAGATATAAAAGAATATGATGTACTTGTTCAAATAAATCACTGGAAATCATGGAAGCTACAATAATAGTACCTCTAATTGTTGGTGGACCAACTTCACCCCTTCCAAGTGTAGGTTTAACTACATGAAGTAGACCTTCTCCTATAACCTAAGGTCCAACCTGAGTTCCCGATGTTGAACTACCCTTTGAATGAGGATACCCCTACCCTAGAGCACCACGTCTAGTACCCCGACTGGTATGATTACTAGAGCTCCAACTACCTAGCTGATAAGGGGTAACTGACCCCTTTCTTGCACTCTATATTTTCCTTAGACCTATATCATCACCCAACTATCAAGGGTTCCTATAGAACCTCTATGCATTCCCCATTTTGTTTCCCACTTGACATTCAACTGGTGATCGGCTGAACTAACATTGCATGTGTCCCAACCTACCACATTAATAAAAATAACCTAGTCACCACCCTAAGATATTAGTCCTCTTCTATGACTACTCCTCACACCACCTCCCTCGAAAATATTCTAAAAATGACACTTCTAACCCTCAAAAGTTGGACCACTAGATCGTTCAAACGAAACAACATTCCCACCACCAGAAGCCTCCTTTCATTTCCCTTCTAAAATAAGGGCCCAGTCTACCACTAAAAAAGCACTGTCGTGGGTGCCCTCAAATGATTAGTGTGATTTTGGGGTACTTAGGTGCAACAGAGTGGCTGACCAAGGTCGTCTCTCAAAGAAGGAAGTGAATTAAAACAAATTTTTAGAGGTATTATAGAAATAAAATAAAAGAGAATAAAAACACTACTTGAAAGGATGGGGTGGTTGTTTATAGTTTATAAAACATGAAGAAGTTTGCTGGAAGAAGATTTCATTTTTTTGTTTTTTATTTTGAAATGAAGTTTGATTAAAAAGACACAACAAGAAGATTTTTTTAGAAAATATTTTAAAAGGTTTAATTGATCTAACTAAACCTATTAAATAAATTATTTATCATTATCATTTAAATTAAAATCCACTTAATTATGACCCCTTAACTTGTTAACTCCCGAACCCTATGAGAATTAACCTTACCTCAAAGATGAAGCTAATTAAACCCTAGGTTATCTTTGGAACATGTAATCGCAGCACCCTACTTTGATTAATGTTCCAAGGATAGATTATGGTCAGTGGTAAATTAAGTCACATATCCATTCTAGAAATGAGGATGAATTGTGTTTAGGGATTATATTTGAACTCTACAAATTTATCCCGTTTGGTCTTGTATTGCCGATTAAGATTGCGCTCTCACAATTTACACAAAATCCCGACCTCGCGTGTTTTTGTGTTAATTGTTCAATTTCTTGCTTAGTTTCTTACACTTTAAAATCACAATTCATGGATAATATTAATTTAATTACAGTAGCTCAATGATTCAAAATAATTAAATGAAGAGGGTAGATGATATATTTATTACTAAAAGACTACTCTTCCATGGATGGCGTAATCATCGTAGAAGCGTTTTGCATGTGCAATGGTTTATAATGGGTATAACCCAATAATGCTTCTACTCAATAATTCCAAAACAATTAAAAAGATTAAGAGAAGAAGAAATTCAAACAAAACTGAAAAAAATATTAGGAATAAAAGAATATCAAAGATTTTTATTACATAAATGAAAACATTACAAAATTAAGAAGAGAAGGAGGCTTCGATGAGGGGATCCTTGCTTCAAGAGCTACCCCTCTTACAATGGTTGGAGAATTTCGGTGAAAAATATTATCCTCTACCTCCAATCTCATAATTCACGTCCCAAACCCACCAAATGAGAAAAAACCCAACTTATAGAGTGGTGGGGAGGCTAGGTTCAAAGTGGTCTCAAGTGTGAATGGGGAATCTCGGCCAAATATTTAATTCCAACTTTCACCGCCCATTTGGCCACCGAAACGCGTGAATTGGCTGTCCTTCCAGAAGTATCATATGTGAGGATATGGGTCCCCTATCACTTCTAAAACGTTGGGCTCCATCAAAGCCCAAATGAAGGAGTTATGGCCGAAATACATAATCTTATCCATTCAAATCTGTCCAGCCCACCTTTGACTTTATAGACCAATTAATCCATTCAAATGCATTATTTTTATCTGGTATCCTGAATAAAAGTTGTATCCCATGAAGTAAGGAACATATTTACAAAATAGTAAGTTCAAATAATTCAAATAAAAATATTTATGATTGAAATACTACAGTGATTTTAAAAGGGTAAAACTGGAATTTTCATCAAATTTTCAAATGAATGATCTAATCCCAAATATTTCATAAATGAATATATTTAGAACAATGTGAGGAAATTATATCATTTATTATCAATAAAATATTCAACAAAATAGTGTTTTATTATCCACCTCATAAAAACTATTTAAATAAAATATATTCACCTAAGACTTGATATCATGTTTAAGTTCATCCTGAAAGCACCTCGTTGAAAATGTCTCGTACCCTGCCAATGTCAAGACAAAGATTCACAAGTCTATGAAGTGGACAACATAATCCATCGCTGACATAGTTCCCTGTGTCATCCTCATAAACTACTCAACCTTCTCATATCTTAACATATCTGTATAAAATTATTCCCAAAATTTTTCCTAGAAGTCCTTCCATAGAATACCATCTTCCTGTTGAGTCGAATCCAAAATATCCCACCAGTGATTTTCTAGTCCCTGCAACATATAAGATGATAACATGACTCTATTATCAATATAAGTCTCAAAATGATCCAGAATATTCTATATGGACTCTATCTAGAACTATACTTCCATAGGTCCACCCTCTCTAGAAAACATCGGAGGGCGCTACAACTAAAATTCTCTAGTCAGATCGAACATACTTGGCACGACCTGTACTGAGACCTATTCCATCATTTGCATTAAATGATCAAATTTCTTATAGAACTAATCCTATTCTATATTACCTTGGACTACCAGAATCTCTTTCCCCACCTCTGGAGGAGTATTCTCAGTGATATACTCTCATCTCCTAATCGACACACATTGTCATGGAAGAATTTCTCTACAATAACAAACACACATATCAAAACTCACAACATAGAAAATCCACAATTTTCATAATAGAGGTATATCCCCGACTCATACACAACCCATTTTTCATAGAATATCCCTAGGGACATGTCCACATCCCTATTACTACCCCTAGAAATCTCTACCAGGGGCTATGGTCAACATGGGAAACCAATTTCAATACCAAAATTATTTTCCTTTAACACCCATTTTTACCTTTGTTACTTTCACAATGTAAATAGTTTTCTACTAGGCCCATTTCCATCTTGACAACTCATTTAAACCATAATTTTAACCCAATTATTACTTTTCATTAAGAAAAAGTCTCCAACCATTTTTTCAAATTCTTTTAATTTACCCATTTTAATCACCCATATTGAAAAATAATTCTTTAAAATTTTCAAAGGAAAAGAAGTTCACTTTATCCCTCATGTCTCACACATATTCACCATGTGTGCCTAATATGATGCATTCCACCTATATTCTGATGTGCATAAAATGATGCATGAATTCACAACCTCATACCATTTTGGCCATGAAAATAGTATCATGAAATAGTCACATCTCACAACAAGTATATCAACCAATGGTGAAATATCATTCAACTATAACAATACCCATCAAGAACATTGATCCCACCCTTTAAACTTGGGTTTTACCTCATATGTGGGTTATATAATCCCATTAATGAGCTCATTTCCAAGGCCGGACACATCCTAGTCTCCAGTCTACCATCCCCAAATAGTAATAAAACTTAAAATAACTCCTCTCATACAACTTTGAAGTGTACCCAACCTGGGTACTACTAAAATAGTGCTCGAAGATGGTTTTCCACATGACCTCAGGCGTAACTCCCCATATGCTAGAGGTTGCCAACTAGAAGTAAGGATCTAACTAATCACATGGGGAGACTATACCCTCTATATCAGAGTAAGACACAGTAGGTAAGGTATAAAAAAGGAAACATAAGTAAATAATAACAACAACATGCATTATCTACCAATTCCAAAAAAACTGGGTACAATCCCTAAGCCAACCGATAAATATGTTATGCCATGTCGTGTAGTGCCAAAATTAAGGGTAAATCAAAATAAAAACAACAAAATAAATCACCAAAATGGGTCCTAAAAAAATTCTGGATCCCTCTACCATGCACATCCCATGTCCCCAATCAAAATCTTAGCCTAAGTCCTTTTCCCTTTTCCTGACCTACAAGAATGAAGTTTACTTGGGTACCCAATGGTGGCCCAAGCAGTGTGTGAGTACAACTCAATAGGCCACCACCAATGGTTTATAAAAAATATCCAGTCTAATACATAGTGTATGTAAGTACTAAAATAAACAACAAGGTAAAAAAGGGAGATAAACTCGGTGTCACTAGTTAATTAGTTCACTTAATTCAGTTTCATCATTTACACCATGGGTTATAAATTTTCATCAATTTTACTTCAGCCTATTCCAGTCAACTACTGCGCATAAGTGGATAAAAAAAATCCTTGTCTCATTAGGGTAAAATGGTTTAAAAACAATACATCTCACTTACCTTCGAACCTTGTCTAGGTAGTATCATAAAATACAACCATTAGGGGTATAGATCCATAGTCCTCTCTCTAACACATGCATTAAAGGGTGTGGCGATTAGGTCCTTAGTCTAACCTAACCCTTGGGTGTTGATCCTCAAGTAGAATACCCCACACATACCACTAAGCCATGTGAACATGCTTCTTAATTCATTCACCACTTATACAAAAAAAACCATACCTGATTAAAACACATAACATTCACAAAACATGATTCATTCAAAAAATAAATCGTCTTCATGCCTTAAACCATTTACACATTCTCAATTTACATTCCTTATTACACTTAACCCATTTATCATTCACATGTATTATATAATTACTAAGATTAACCTTTTCAATTGATTTCTCATTTAACTTAATAACATCAAACCAAACAAACCCTTATTCCAAGTTATTAATTAAACCCAATTCTCATTAGTTTCATTTCATAACCCAGGATTACATGTCAACGCGTTTATGATGAGCTCTATGTCATAAAAATTCTATTCAATACTTAATACTTTAATTTACATGTTCAAGAATGATAATTCACCCCATGGGTGGCACTATAACTAGTCTAGTAAACCTTAATGCATCCCATAGGGATCATGAGGGGTTTAATTAACATTTTACCCAACAAATTTCTCATTTTTACCAAATAAAACCATAATGGGAAACATAATGACACTAAATCACAACCACATATACATAAATAACCAACAAGACTATGGGATATAACTTATTCAACACCTAAATCAATTTAGAAGATGAACACTTGATTAAACCAAGCCTTTGATTCAGATTAAAACACCATTTGAATCCCCAACTTAAGATCCTCTGGAAAAAGAGGGTTTTAGGTCATTGGAAGAATACCAACATCTACAAAATCCCTAATCAGAATAAAAGATGGAAGAGGTGTGTTAGACTCATCCAAAGCTTCGATTCACACCCAAAGATGATCCAAATGTCTTAGAAATGACATATATTGATCCTTGAGAATATTGGGACGTTTTAGTTTTTCACTAGGGATACTAGATAACAAATGAGGAAGAAAATCGAATAAGGGTTCATAAATCCTTAGGGGGGGATTGTAAAAACCCATGTTTTTAGGGTGTATGTTTTGGCCTCACGGTTGGCCAAACCATGCACCAACTGTGCACCAACTGTGCACCACCCTTTGTTAAAGAGGGGGCCAGGCTGCACGGTTACCTGAGAATGCCGCATGGTTTGACAAATCATGTAAGGAACACACATAATACCTTTGTCCAAGGCTGAAAATTTTGTATATCCCCCTAGCATGGTTTCCCAAACTTTGCACACATTCTTTAAGAAATCACAATTAGGGAGCATGGTTACTACTAACCTTGCGCCAACCACACAACATGCATTAGATGACACCATTCTCCCTTATTTCGTCTCTTGAACTCCCAGAACACCCCTAGTCCTCTACATAGACTCAGGAAACATTTCATTAACCAATATAATGGTATTTAACCAGATGTTTTAACCACAACACATCTCAAAGAAGTACAAGATATTACAATAACCAAGTGGTTATCCCAATACCAAGAAGCTAAATGAGTGTTAATCCCATGATTTTTTCGTGAAGAATGCCTTAGTGGGTATCCTTGATATATGATTTGGTACAATGTTGGTTAACCCAAGCCTATTATGTGATTAATTCCTAAATGGGTATCCTTGACATATGATTTGGTACACATGTGGTTATCTCAAGCCTATTATGTGATGAATATATTGGTGGGTAAACTAAATACATAAATAATGTGTATATTTTTAGTCAAATTTCAATGATTTTTAAAGGTTTTCAATGACAATTTTCCTTACATTTTAATGTTTTATTAGAAAATTGGAAATTATAATTAAGTAATAAAAATTGTCTAAAAATAACAAAATATTTTTGGGTTTTTTTATTTGGGATGTTTATATTAAATATTAAGGAACATCTCGGCCATCCTTTGAAAATTTTCTAACTCTTTCAATGAATTTTGTGTAAAAAATATTCCAAGTCCCGAGCATGACCTAAACCTGGCTAGAAAGCCACATAGCCATCCCACTAGGCACCAGCTGGACAATCATGGCATAGAGAAGGCCCAAATAGGTTGACGTGGTCATGGGGGATCAAATCTCATGTAGGTGGCCCATGGGTGGTGAACTCCATGAGTACATAGTGACCCCAAGGAATCAAGCACATGCCACATGAATGTGAGACCCACATTTAGTGTGTGCGCATGTCATATGAGATCCCACCCCTATGTGGGTTTCTAGATGGTTGTTTCCACGTAGAGTCTTATAAGGGATCCCCCCCCCCACATAATATTTTCAAAGTGGGATAGGAGCTATACCATGGCTCTGCTATGCTCCACCTTTCTTTATGGCTTCCGCTCCCCTCTACTACTAATTTCACTCAAGGCACCCAAGTCTTCCACTCTCTACCTTCCTCCACATTTCATGTCGCCCAAATAACCATCATCCACCATGTTCATGCACTTTCCTTCACTACTCCTCATCCTAGACCACCATAGCTATTGTTGCACCACTAAGGCCCCTAATCACCATGCCTCTGTTCGAGTGATCACTTACACCTTTATCATGAATTCCAAAGGATGGGAGTACCCACTAACATGAATCCATGTAGACCACTACTATACTGGGTGCCATGCTGCCCTTATCCATCAACAAAGAAGTAGACTACCACATCTATGGATTCCCCTAATGCTCGCTGAATTCCCCACATGGACTCCTTCCATGTAAAATTTTTAAACACCCATGAACTAAGGGTATTTCGTTTTTTCTTCCACAGGTATCTCATAAAACTCAAGCACCTGAGTATATTGTATGATTCTCTTTATCCCTGAAGGATAAGAGATCTTTCCTCACCTATATAAGGAGTCCATGCATCCACTATAAAAGGATATCTCAATTCCCCAAGGAGGGAATCCATTAAGGATTAGTCTTTGATGTAATACTCTTCTCCTCCTATTCTTATTATTTAATTTTACTTTTAATTTATTTATTTTTGTTTTAGTTTCCTTTAAATTGTAATTTGAATTTTTTTAGTTAATTAAATTATTACATGAATGTTTTTATAAAGTGTGACCACTCATCCATTCTATTATTCTTTATCTTATTCTTTTTAACGTTTTAACTTCTAATTATTATTATTATTATTATTATTACCATAATAATTATAATAACTATTATTATTCTTTTAATATTTTTATTTTCTTTATTTATTTCCATTTTCTTCTTCTATTTTTTTTCTCTCTCTCTCTCATCCCAAATTCTTTTTCTTTTCTTATTTTTTTATTTCCCTCATCCCCATTCTTATTAATTATTTTATTTCATTTTATTCTTTTCTTATTCTCTTATACATATCCACTATTATGGTCTCTTGCCCTCAAAAATGAGGAAGTGACCCTGAGGCTTGGCCTGAGGAGAGGTCAAGGTGTTTTTGATTTTTTTTCTTAAATATTATTTTATGTTTTTGATAGATTTGAGTATCAATCATGGGATAGGTGAATTTATTTGATGTGATGACCACCCACGTCTAATGACATGAAACTCAATCTATTTATATTATTTTGTTTAAATCACTTTTCCCACTCTCTATTGGTAGGTTCTTCACGTGATGGATTTGAGATAATAAATGGATGAGATATCCTGTATAGTGTTGGGTCCTAGAATATGGCACCTCCTAGACTAAGTTGTGTCATCAAAATTGATTAAAGGATGAGGTGGAATAGATAGTTCTTAGGCATTCGATGATTTCAACAAGTCCTAAATAAAAAATAGTAATTCAAATATGAGATTCCATGTCTGGATTATCAAACTGAAATCAAACATATAAAGGAGAATAATGATTTAACCTAAAACTAAAACCAAAACCAAGTCCTTTATTCCTTAACTCGTTATATTTATAATTTAATCATAGTTCAAATTCTCATATTTTTATATCAATTTAATATTAAAAACACAAAAAATATTTATCATTGTTTTTATAAAATAATCAAAAAAATTTAAGAAAATTATATTTTATGTTAATTAGAATATGTGAGTGAACAAACTAAGAAGCTCCTCAAGTGAGACGACCCTGTTTATCCACTACGCTATGTTAGGAAAATAATATTCTTTTTCCATTCCATATGACAGGTGTGCGTCAAAACTAGTGTTGTTTCGGAGGATATAATCAATAATTTATTCCCTTTTTATATTTTTTAATTTTATATAGTTTTTAATTTCATTAGAAAATAATAAATCATAAAAAATTCTTTTTCTATGATGTTCTCAAATGACTATTTTTACAATTTATGTAAAAACTACTCTTATGTGTGACAAATAGTAATTCAAAATGCCAAAGAGGTGGATCTACAATAAAATCTCAGTGAATTCATTAACCTAGCCAAGCTTAAGATAAATTGTCATAACACCAGGATTTCATTTCAATAACTGGTAGATATGGTTGATACATTCAAAATGGATTGTCAAAGAACTAAGAGAAAGAATTAAGTGCCACTAAAACTACCCAACTTCACTAAAGACATCAAAGAGATTGAGTCTCTCCTTGAGGAGTATTCATAACCCTACCCTCTGAAGATCCAAAACCAAAAATACCATGATGAGCCAAAGTGGATTTATGATGAGGAAAGCCTATTTGCTGAGATAATTGTGGGATATCATTAAGATCTGGATGAATTCTAGAATGATTATGAGGTGAAACTTTATCTCTATAATCCTTATCAAGTAGAATTTCCAGTGCCATTAAATTTCACTCTATCCCTGGAAGAGGAGGATTCCATGTTAGTAATGTAATTTGAAGTAAACATGGAATATCTTGACTACCTTCCTCCATCCACTGATAATCTAATCTAACAAGCACTCACCACTAAAGAAGATATTATATATTAACAAACTAAGGGAGTTGATCTTTTCTAAAAATCTATTTAATTTGATTTTATTTGATATAAATTGTGTATTCCTCCCTATTTTTTTGATTAAACAAATTCTAAAAATCTTTGGTATACCTTAAAGGATGATGAAGAAACTAAAAATGCACCTATTGTGGAACACATGGAGCTTTATAATTTTAATGAACATGAATTTGAGGAATCCCATGACAAAATCCATGTTTCTGATCCTAAGGAAATTATAAAATCATCTAATCATATTGAAGAGGAGAAATTATTTATTAAAAATTCAAATTCAAATTTTATTCAAGTTAGTATTACTGCTTACTTTCCCTTTGATTATTCAATTCAGGTAGCCCATGTTAAGCTAGAATTATAAGAGAAGAAGGATGATACACAATTAAAAACCAAGGAAGAGGATGAACCATACTTCATCTTACCCCAACCATGAAATTTATACCAAATTATGAATGGGAAGGATCTAATATACTATATCTAGGGATTAATCCTCAAGAACAAGAATGAATTAAATGCTGCTAAAATTCACATGTGGAGGTTCAAATCAAAGTAGGCTCATCCACCATCACCCTTTAGATAATATCTAGTACTACCCTATCAAGGCAGTAAAAATTCAGGGCCCACTTGGGGGATCATATCAAGACTTATCCCTTTCTATTTTCTTTCTAGGAATTTATATTTCATTTTCATTTTTTAGGAAGTATTCCACCATGAATCTCGCACTCTCTTATCTTTTTAATATTAAATGACCTAATCCATGTGCTTAATTGAGTAATTTTATTTTGTAGGTTCATAATGGAATTATTCATCCTCAAAAAATAAAGGAAGATAAGTAAATCTTCAGGGTAATAGAGTTCAATTTTTAATTTTTTATCTTTTAAACTCTTCACATTTTTTTTCTAAATTGTTTTGAACTTTAAATTAAAATTGCATGCCCAAACTTGAATTATTATTTTAATCGAATTATCTAGGAGACATGAGTTTCTTAGTAATATTTTGATTCCATTTCTTTTATTTCAAGTTCAATAATATTAAATGATTAAAATGCAAAATTGAATGATTAAATTGAATTGTGCATATTAAAATGATGAATCATGATTTAAGGAAATTGATCAATTCATGTACATGAATTTTACCAACAAAATTTCAATATTTGATTTTATAAAACTAATGTGAATTGATTTGCTATTATTAATCATGAATTGAGTAATTTTCTCAAATCATATGTCCATTCCCAATAGTATTTCTAGACAAAGTACTTCCTATTTTATTCTTGAGCATATTTCTTGAGAAATCTTGGGACATGAAACCTAATATAACATGAATTTTAACTTTTAAAATCTATCACTTTACAAAAACACATTTAAAATTATGGGGGAATATTTTAATAAACCACTTATCCTTGAAATACCACCTTTACATTAATCCTTCTTTAGCCCATAGAAACTATGAATGGCCTTATTAAGAATGAGACATGTTTCAATCCATTTTTATCCATTCCTGCCCTAATATTAGTATTTTCATGATATATTAAAATTGAAATGTGGGGGTAAATAGAGTCATGGTGGAAGGGATGCAATAAATTTTAAGGATGAAGTTTTATCATACTATTTGTGGGTAATAATAATTTTTTATGATTCATTCATTGTACTTTATTGTTTTCCTCTGTTGATAAAAAAATCAAAATGACAAAAAGAACCCAAATAATGAGAAAATGTGTTGTGATTTTGGAAAACCAAAAATCAACATTATTTGACCTTTGATTTATCATATGTGGTTAGGTGGTGGATTTGAGTTTTATTCAAAGAATAAATTTTGAAAAATGTAAAAAATGAAATGGTTCTTTGAAAAAATAAAAATAGGTCATAAATGTAGGGAATATTTCAATAACGGACACAAATAATTCATTTTTCTTAAATTTATCATGATATTTACTTTTATTTTTATTGAAGTTGGGAGTTTTTATAATTTAAAGGG
Organism: Viscum album; assembly: GCA_963277665.1. Taxonomy (NCBI): domain Eukaryota; kingdom Viridiplantae; phylum Streptophyta; class Magnoliopsida; order Santalales; family Viscaceae; genus Viscum; species Viscum album. Next base: position 2,011,748,650 of record OY728130.1, on the reverse strand, counting down.
GAGAATGTCATTACACTTTAAATTTTGATATCATGATTTATGCTTTAAGAGATAAACCTCCTCCTTGAGATTTAATTTTTAACATCAATTCCTTCTGAACATAATCCGCATTGAGAATTATAAGGGAGCCTCCCCCATTTCACTATTTAAATATGCAATAGGAGCTCTGTTGTAGCTCCACCTCACTCTTCCTTCCTTCACCACAACTCTGTTGCTGCCACTCACCTTCAACACTCCTATCACTCGAGAAACTCACGTTTGTCGATATCTGTCTTCCTCCACCGCTCTTATTACCTGAGGCACCATCCTCTACCCCATAAATTCACCGTCCTTCACCTATTATCATCATTGTCCACCACAACCAATGCTGCACCACTGAGGCCCCCAATCACCATGCCTCTATTTGAGTGGTTGTTGCCACATTCACTATAAAGGATAAAGGATGAGAGGCTCCTCTAATATGTACCCATATAGGCCACCAAAACACCAAGTACCACACTAACACTATCCACAGCTGAAGAAGATAGTTGCAACTTTGTTGAATATCCCTACAACTAACAAAATTCCCCATGTAGACTTATTCCACATGCAATTTTTAAACACTTGTGAACTGCGGATGTTTCATTTTTTGTCACAGACCTCTCGTGGAATTCAAGAACCCAAGGATCTTGTATGATCCTCCTCACACATGAAGGTCTTGATTTCCCCCCTTTCCTATATAAGGATGTTATACCTATACTGCAAATGGATCTCTCGATGCCCAAGGAGGGAACCTAGCAAGGAGGAGGCTGAGCTACTGCACTCTTCTCCCCCCTCTTCTTCTTATTTATTTTTCCTTTTCTTTTATTTATTTTTTTAGTTATCTTTAAATTTTAATTTTAATTTTAATTTTATTTAATTAAATTGTTTCATGCATGTCACCACCCATCCATTATTCTATTGTTCATCTTCCACTTTTAATGTTTCTTCTTCTAATTATTATTATTATTATTATTATTATTATTATTGTTATTATTATTATTATTATTATTGTCATAATCATCATCATTATAATAACTATTATTATTCTTTTAAATTTTTTGTTTTTTATTTATTTTCTTTTTTTTATTCAATTTTATTTCTCTCTCTCTCTTCCCAAATTATTTTTCCTTTCTATTTTTTATTTTATTTCTCCCATTCCCATTCTTTTTATTTTTATTATACTTATTTATTTTATTTTATTTTATTATTTTCTTCTTATCCTCATCCTATGCACTATCATGATCTCTTAACCTAAAAAATGAGGAGATGACCCCAAGAATTGGCCCAGGGGGAGGTTAAGGTATTCTTGAATTTTTCTTAAAGTTTATTTTAAGTTTGTGATATATTTGAGTAGTATTAATAGGTGAGGTGAATTTATTTGATGTGGTGACCCCCCCCCCCCCATGGCATAAAACTCAATATATTTATATTATTTTGTAGAAATCACTTTTCCCTCTCTCCATTGGTTAGTTCTTCAAATGATACAGTTGAAGTAATCAATGGTTGAAATGACCTCAATAGAGCTGGGTCATAGAAGTTGACACCTCTTGAACAAGTTGTGTAGTTAACCTTGATTAAAGAACGAGATGGAATTGAGAGTGCTTAGGAATTCAATTATTTCCAAAATTTATAAATAAATAATAGTAATTCAAACATGATATTTCATTTTTGGATTATTAAACTAAAATAAATCATATAATGGATAATAATGATTGAACCTAAAACCAAACCTAAAAATAATTTCTTTCGTCCTTAACTCATTATTTTTAGAATATCATTTTAGTTTAAATTATCATATTTTCATGTCATTTAAATAATAAAAACCCAAATATATTTATCATTTTTTATAAAATAATCAAAACCTAAAAAATAAATAGTTTGGAAAAATTAGATTGAGTGAATAAACTAAGAATCTCCTCAAGTGAGATGACCATGGTTAGGCACTATTCTATATTAGGAAATAATTTTATTCCACCATTCCCTAAAACATGTGTGTGTTAGTAAACTTGAAATATGATTTACGTACTTATGTTTATGCCACACTTTTATGTAACAAACATATGTCTTATGATTATGATATACTCTCATGGATAATAATTAAATATTGATGATTTTGTACATTGATGAATCATGTCACTGGTTATGAAAAAAATTTATTCGATAACTCGTGATTTATTTTCTATGAATAATTAGGTATGAATTTCATAATTTATGATCATTCTCTTATACCCTTATACTTATTTTATGTTTACATGTGATCATCGATTGATATCTCCCATGTTTACCCTTGTTAAACATTTTATCTCATCCTTTATTAAGTATATATTTACATAGGTTATGAAGGATTATATTATATCATAAATTTATATAAGATAATCATATATAAATAATTTTTTGGAGACTAACACCCCAAGATTTCAATAAATTACTCTACCCACAACTTCGAGTTCAAGCGCACCACGACTTACCAAACTAGTCGTTATGAATATTAATACCCAATTTTTGAAATTTCATAAATTTTATCATTAAAATGAACTTAATTTTTGTATTTGGAATATTGAAATTAGCTTAGGGTGAATTTTTAGTACTTCTCTGATAACTTTCATATTTTGATGAATAGTGAAAATTACTAAATTTTAATTAAAAACAACTTTTTTAATCAAAATAATTAATAGTGATAAATTATGAATTTAAGTGGTTTTAAAGTATAATTAAGTTATATATTTACCATTTAATCCAATTTTGTTCTTTGTACATAATTTCACATTTAAACTGGACATAAAAAAGTGTCAACCTTTTGATAGTTATTATTTCTTAAAAACACGCTTTTTATTTTGACAACAGAAAATAATTTTAAATTAATTTCTTCCATTTCAATGGTTTGAATTCAGAAAAATGAATTCCGTATTTAGAATCAGGAGGTCTAAATTGTTTAAATAGTTAACTTTTATTTTTAGACATTTTGAATAATTACTTCGGTAAATATTTTATTTACCATGGTTAAAGGGTAAATACGGTAAATAAGGGTAAAAAAATATTATAATAATACTAAATTAAACTAAAACGTGTAATAACCCAATTGGTTGATACATGTCTGACCATGGGCATCTTTGGGTCTATTTTGGCACCCCATGGAGCCACTTATAAGTGATAATGACACTTTATATTAATTATGTTAAAGTAAATACAAAAATGACATAAGCATATATCTTTTAGCAAAACAAATTTATATATGGTTATATATGTTATATTTTAGACTATAAAAATTCATTATAAGTCTAAAAAGATTTAATAAATAATAGAATTTTATTTATAATTTTTAAACATTGAATAATTAAATTTATTTATGACACATTAATGATTTAGTATTTTCCTTATTAATGAATGAACCAAATAATTGGTATTATAAATGTTAAAATAAATATAATTTGAAAGTTTGGATACCATAAGCGAAGTTTTTATGTTACCATGACATGTTAGGATTGAATAAATAAATTTTTTTCAAATTAATAATGTTTTTAAGACTTTAATAAAATTCAATTATTAAATTGTGTGAAATTTGACATAAAGGAGTTTTTAAAACAAATATTATATTATTAATTGATATTCAATTCATAAAGATATAAGTTTCAGACCAATTACTTATATAATTATATTTATATCATTAATGGACCATTTGGGGGTCTCTTATAAGTATATATTATGTTTATTGACTATATAATATACAAATACAGAGAGACATGGTAAATGTCAAACTATTTAACTAAGAGTTAAATCAAAAAGATAAAGTTAATATAATGACCCAAAACTGTATAAAACCTGTTGGTTGAGTGGACTTTGACCCATAACCACCTTATCATTTAAATAATCCACTTTGGAGCAATTATAAACCGAATATGAATTTATTATAAAATAATATTTCTATCTTTTCCAAAGCTATCCTGCACCCCTCTTATAAAAGAGAACTCACCCTTCTCTCTAATTCACGCCTTCAAAGCCTTTTTCTCAGCCAAAACCTACCCAAATATTCTCTAAAACTCCCTCACTTCAACCTAGAGTCCTTATTTTTATCAGAAAGCTAACCTAAAGATCCCTTTTGATCAAATAAAAAGGAAGAACTCAAAGAAGATGTAATGTTTTCACCACCCTCTTTCAAGTTCCTTTCTTCTTCCACTTCTTCTTTATTTGTTATTTCCATTCGAAAATTATAACTCCAGTATCTTATATATACTATGATGTTATTATAAATATGTCACAACCATATTCAGTATTCTATCCATCCTTTGAAGGACATGTCACCATATGTGTGTACGTATGGCTTACCGTCTCCACGTCATGGTGTAATTGTTATTCAAAACATTATTATTTGGATGGGTATGATAGTGATGTGTAATTGAATTAAATAATAAATATAAAATTATAATCATTATTTATATATGATTCACCATCCAATTATATATTATTTTAATATCAAAATAATCATATTGTAGCTCATGCGTACGTATAGACTACTGTCTCCACGAACGCAATGAGATTCATCCCCCATCGTATCCATTCAAGTATAATTATCATTTGATTATTAAAAATACTTTTTAAGGACTTGATATCATTATATATATGAATAATAGAAAACTTACCCATAACAAACACGGCTTATGTAACAAAACATATAAACAAAAACGAGTAAGTTAACACCCGAAACGATGATAATACTATGATATTATTAGCAAAGCATTGTTAAAAGATCATATATGATATCATATTAATGTATAAAATTATTTTATAATTTAAAAAAAATTATTTCACCATTATACAGGAGGTTTACCTACCATAGTCCAAGGAAAGGTACAAGGTAATAGGTTTCTTATCTCACTTTTAATTCTGTGAGATTTTCATTCTTCACCACTTATTTATTGCATATGGTGTGTGTACTGCCCATGATGGTATTCATTATTTCATATAATTTAATTTATAGATAATTAAATCATCATTGTATGATCCACCTTTCATAGGATGTATGTTTCATAATTTATTAAATTGGTATGGGAATTACAAATTTCAATTTCCACTCATTTGGCTTTATGCATACTTCGTTGATTATTTTACTCCTAGATTATGTGTGGAATCACTATTCATTTGGTTATGTCATAATTTCCACTACCCTTTATGTGGATATACTTTTGATACACATAATAACTCCATTTATAAATTCCCAATTCATTGATATGAACTTGATAAGAGTAATTTTAACTCAATCTCCATTTGTTGAGTTAAATATTAAATTCATTGGTGTTGTTTTTACAACAATATGTGTGAATGTCCTCTGATTGATTTACACTAAATATCCAATAATATTGAGTATATTAATATTTGTCGCACATAATTATGTAGTTTATTTATCCTTAACCTAAGGATACGGTCTTAATAAGATATTTCATCTCAATTTACATTACATTAAGACATCTTTATTGTTAAACACCAATCACTTTTATATGGTGAATATAATTTACTTTGACATAGTATATCATGAATCCCTTTATTATCATGATATTAAAAAGTTTTGATTACCTAAATTATATGTATTCAAGTGTCTCTCTTTTGGTTAGGTACTTTAACTAAAATATCATTTTTAAAACGTTTTATATTTTTACTGTTCTAAATATTTCTCATTAATGTCCAAGTTTTAAAAATGGTTTTAAGGATTTTTTATATGGAAATAAATGTTTTAAAATTAAAATTACTTTTAAAAGTTTCAAAGTGTTATGGGACACTTTGATTCATAAATCTATTTTTAAACGACTTCTTGACAAATAGTGTGACTTTTAAATGTTTTCAAGAAAAGGGGGTAAATTTCTCTCAAATAGTTTTCATGATTATTTTTATCTATGTCAATGTCCTTAATTATTCTTGATTGAGGTAAATCTGTTACAACACAATCTCCCATATTGTATTTAATGAGTTATGTTTGACTGTGGATGTGTTATTTTAATACCATTCATGGTTTGTGGATAAGGTATTGAAATTTTGTATGCTAGTTTTAATATGAATGTTTATATTATGTTTCAAAATTTTCATATAAGGAATGCATTAGACTTAATAAGTGATGAGTGGAGCCCACTATAGCTCCTCGATGCATCAGTAGGTCTCATGAGACAAACTAGTGTCTTGGCACAAGGCCTTGAAAAAATCTTATTTGTAGTCTTGGCACAAGGCCTTCACTATGTGGTTATGATAGTCTGGCATTATGCATACCATCATTATGAAAGTGGTTATTGATATTGCATGTGATTATTTGACTAGAATAATATCCATGTGAATAAGTAAATGGCATTATTTCATTTTATTTTTGCCATATTATGTTGAAGTTCAAGATTAAAAGGCTTTTGTTTTATTTATGCATTGCCTTAAATGTTTGTTCTTAATTATGAAAGTTTATGATATATTGTTATCCTTACTGGACATCTAAGCTCACCCATTTCTATGTTTTATTTTTCCCAGGATGTGAAGAAGTATTTTAGGAATGGCTTGCAGGGATTGTATGAGGGGATATGAGTGTGGTCTATGGAGATTATGTTGTTGTAGTTTTCCATTTTATCATGTAATGTAAGACTTATGAATGCATCTAGTGATTCCAAGGCTATTAAACTAATCAGTATATCGAGACATGATCTTTTATGATCATGCCAATGATACGTAATAATGCACCAACTCTGGTCTTCTGGGGTCAGGGTGTTACAGTTGGTATTATAGGATGTTTATTACAAACCTTGGAAACTAGATTTAGATAATCTCTAATTAGAGCACATATCCCTAAGATAGAATTTGAGAATTAGTATAGAAGAAATTCATAAAATATTGGTATTGTAGAGATTTTGTGAGTATTCCAAGTAATACATCCCTGTCTGGATACAAGCAGGTACAGGCGGCTCTGGCACAGATGTACCTCGGGGTAAAACCCAAAAACACCGCTTTGAGCTAGACTCTAATGGGAACTGGTGCACGATAATGGGCCTTGTTGCACTCCTATTTACAACACTCCCGGGGGATATGCTTAGGATAATTTACATTTTCATTACAAAACTATTTGAGGTATTTTAATATAATATGAGAATAAATGACCTTGGTTAATCCTAAGGTGTTTCCAATTGAAAATATGGTGTCATGATTTTTCCTAAATGATTTTATGACTACTGTTACTCACACAATGATTTTGGGTTTTAGTCAATGACTAGATTCCAAGGAATTCATAGTAACTTTGAGAATTATGTATAAGGTGGGAATAGTAGTAGAAATGAGCAAAAAAAATACAATGTTGATAGAAATAAAATATATTGTGTTCATGACAAATCAGTTCTCAAAAAATATGATTAAAAAAATATATATTTATCAACTCCCAGACTCAAAAAGGAAGAGAAAAGAGATGAATGATAAGATATCCAGCAGTGGAGACCATGAATAAAAGAATCCTCAATTTCCATCATGCAAGAAATGTAGAAGGGGACATCCATAACAGTGTCTCAATGGAACAAAGAAATTCTTTACATGTGGGAAATAAGGACATAAAGTGATTAATTACCAAGGAAAAATGAAGAGTACTATGGAAGAAAATAAAAATGGTCCCAAGAATCCATTTACAGTCATTTTCCATAAATGTAGGGGACCTGGCCATTACCCGAGTGAATTCCCTATTCTATAGGATATTTTCATGGTTAAAAAAGAAGCTATGTGGAAATAAATGATTGTAGAAATGTTTAAATATATTAGTGCTCCTTGTTGATGGGATTACTTTGGAATAATTTTCTCTTGTATTTCTAACCCTGTAGTTTTCCATGTGAAAGTGATATTTAAGGAAGACTTATCTTTTTTCTTATGTATATAGTTATAAATAACCATTTGGTTTTATATGATCATTGGGTTTGAGGTAATTACAGGTTATTATATTTTGGGATGAAAATGCAATGTATGAGAAAACATTTGTAGTTAAATTATGTTATGGTTATTTTGAGGAATTTATCTCATTTTGGTAATGTTATAAAATATATTTTTTGAAAAAGGACAATACACAGACCGTGTGTCAACCTGTCACGTCGAAAAAAGTTGTGGTAATCGAACCCACAACTAGAGTGCGATTGGGATTTATCACCTACCACTGGACTACGTGAAGTCCCTAGTTAGTGTGACTAATTATTTTTAGTTAAATGATTTTATTGATCAATAATAAGTTGATTTGGTACCTTTTGTATTATCAAATGAATACCCTTATAATAGGAAAATGTTTTTGTGATTAAGTGATAAATGTTATTTTGGAAGACTTTCGCTTTGTTGGAAACACTATAAGCCCAAGGAAAATAGAATACTATGGGGTTTCATTCGAGGAGTAATGGTGGATTTTTATCTATGTTTTTATTGTGGATTTATAGTGATTTGGGTTATTTATGGAAATGATTAACCTATAATAGAGAATATGTGATTAGGTTAATTACTTTTAAGTATGTGACTTTAAGAGTAGTTGATGTCATTTGTAGATACAATTTAATGTGGAAGACTACATAACCAAATTCTTCTAAGTTTTGGGTTTAAATATTAGTTTGGATTATATTGAAGGATTTTAAGGACAAATTTTTATTGAATGGTATTTATTTAACTTTGGGTTATTATTAGTTTAATTTTAGAAATTAAGATTAGTGTTTCTTTCTCTATAGGAATATCCGTTTGGGGATCATCAGACCATGTACTAACTGTTTTAGTTTTTATTAATCTCTAAATACAAGGTAAACATATATTTTATCCTTTGTGGATCATGTGATTCTCTAGAATTTTATTCTAGCTCTTCCGGTGTGACCAAGTCTTCTTGAATACTCGGAGTTTAAAAAAAATTGTTAGTGGTAGATATTTATTAAAGAATGAAACACTACTTAAAAATTAAGTATATCTTTTTATGTTCGTAGTCAATCTCATAAATAAATTCCTCATCTTTATGAATTGTAATTTAAAACAAGAAAATGTTGTTCATTTAATTTTCCAAATGTGAAACTAATTACCATTTGTCCTATCAGAAGTTTGTGGTTTTCTTGTGGTTAAATTTCTCCGGATTATGTTTTCTATACCTCTCCATCAAGAACTTTACACTTAGTTTAGAATCCATATCCATGTTTTCCTACATGGAATCCTAGTATGGGTTATCTTGGGTGACCTTTGTACTTATCTTTCTTTTAAAGTGATAGTTTTATTGACTCTTTTTCAATGTGGGACTTTCCATTATATTCCTAAGCCCAATTTTAAAAATTGTGACAATGCAATTTATTGAAGGAGGCAAGAATGTAACACCCCAAGATTTCAATAAATTACACTACCCGCAACTTCGAGTTCAAGCGCACCATGACTTACCAAACAAGTCATTATGAATATTAATACCCATTATTTAAAGTTTTATACATTTTATCTTTCAAAATGAACTTTATTTTTGGATTCGGAATATTGAAATTAGCTTAGGGTGAATTTTTGGTACTTTTTTGAAAACTATCATATTTTGATGAATAGTGACAATTACTAAATTTTAATATAAAAAACATTAATCAAAATAATTAATAGTGATAAATTATGAATTTGAGTGGTTTTAAAGTATAATTAGATTATATTTTTACCATTTAATCCAATGTTGTTTATTGAACATAATTTCACATTTAAACTGGACATAGGCAACTGTCAATCTTTTGATAGTTATTATTTCTTAAAAACATGTTTTTTGTTTTGACAACGAGAAATTATTTTAAATTAATTTCTTCCACTTCAGTATTTTGAATTTAGAAAAAAGGATTTCATATTTATAATCAGGAGGTCCAAATTTTTTAAATAGTTATGTTTTATTTTTAGACATTTTGAATAATTACTTCGGTAAATATTTTATTTACCATGGTTAAAGGGTAAATCCGGTAAATAATGATAAACAAATAATATTATAATAAAACATAATTATCCTAAAACATGTACTAACACTATTGGTTGATACATTTTCGACCATGGTCATCTTTGGATCTATTTTTTCACCCCATGGAGCCACTTGTAAGTGATGATGACACTTTATATTAATTAAGTTAAAGTAAATGCAAAAATGACATAAGCATATATCTTTTAGAAAAAAAAAATTTACATTGGGTTATATATGTTATATTTTTTAATATAAATATTAATTATAAAGATAAAAATATTCTTATATAATTAAATTTTATTTATAATTTTTAAACATTGAATAATTAAATTTATTTAGGAAACAATAATGATGTAGTATTTTCCTTATTAATGAAAGAACCAAATAATAGGTATTATAAATGTTAAAATAAATATAATTTGAATGTTTTGATACCATAAACGAATTTTATATGTTAAAATGAAATTTTATTATTGATTAAATTAATTTTTTTCGAATTAATAAGGTTTTTAAGACTTTAAAAAATCAATTATTAAATAGTGTCAAATTTGACATAAAGGGTTTTTTTTTTAAAATATTATATTATTAGTTGATATTCTATTCCTAAAAAACTAAGGTTCGGCCAAAGAACTTATATAATGATATTTGTATCATTAATGGACCACTGGGTGTCTCTTGGAAGTTTATAGTAAGTTATTTAACTATATAATATAAAAATACAAAGAGACACGGTAAATGTCAAACTATTTAGTTAAGAGTTAAATCAAAAAGATAAAGTTAATATAGTGACCCAAACCTGTCTAAAACCTATTTTTTGAGGGTTATGAGACCCATACCCACCTTATAATTTAAATAATACACTTGGTAGCCATTATAAACCGAATATGAATTTATTATAAAATAATATTTCTAGCTTTTCCAAAGGGGCCCCTCACCCCTCTTATAAAAGGTCACTACCCCTTCTCTCTAATTCACAACTTCAAAGACTTTTGTCTCAGCCAATCCCTACCCAAATATTCTCTCAACTTCCATCAATTAAACCTAGAGTCCTTAGTTTGATGAGAAATCTAGCCTAAGGATCCCTTTTGATCAAATCAATAGGAAGAACCTAAAGAAGAGGTAATGTTTTCACCGCCCTCTTTCAAGTTCCTTTCTTCTTCCACTTCTTATTTATTTGTTATTTCCATTATAAAATAATAACTCCAATATCTGATATATAATGTGATGATATTATAAATATAGTACAACCATATTCACTATTCTATCCATCCTTTGAATTACATGTCACCATACGTGCATACGTACGGCTTAACATCTCCACGTCGTGGTGTAATTGTTATTCAAAACATTATTATTTGGATGGGTATGAAAATGATGTGTAATTGAATTAAATAATAAATATAACATTATAATTATTCTATATATATTATGTACCATCCAATTATATATTATTTTAATATCAAAATAATGATATTGTCGCTCGTGCATACGTACGGACTACCGTATCTACGAACGCGATGAGATTCATCCCCCATCGTATCCATTCAAGTCTAATTATCATTTGATGATTAAAAATAATGTTTAAGGACTTGATATAATTCTGGATATTAATAAGATACAACCTATTCATAACTAACACAGCTTATGTAACAAGACATATAAAAGAAAATGAGTATATTAACACCCAAAACGATGATAATACTAAGATATTATTAACAAAGCAATGTTAAAAGATCATATATGATATAATATTAATGTATATGATTTTTTTATAAATTAATAACAATTATTTTACCATTATACAGGAGGTTAACCTACCATAGACCATGGAAAAGTACAATATAAGGGGTTTCTTATCTCACTTTTAATTTAGTGAGATTTCCATTATTCACCACTTATTTATTGCATGTGGTGTGTATACTGCCCATGATTTTATTAATTGTGTAATATAATTTAATTTATGTATAATTAGATCATCATTGTATGATCCATATTTCATAGGTTGTATGTTTTGTAAGTTACCAAATAGGTAAGGTAATTACAAATTTCAATTTCCACTCATTCGACTTTACGCATACTTCTTTGATTATTGTACTCCAAGATTATGTGTGGAATCACTATTCATTTGGTTATGTCCTAATTTCCACTCCATGTTCTGTGGATATACTTTTGATACACATAATAATTCAATTGATAAATTCTCAAGTCATCGATATGATCTTGATAGGAGTAATTTTAACTCAATCTCCATTTGTTGAGTTAAATATTAAATTCATTGGTGTTGTTTTTACAACAATATGTGTTAATGTCCTCTGATTGATTTACACTGAATATCCAATCATATTGAGTGTATTAATATTTGTCACACATAATTATATCATTTATTTATCCTTAACCTAAGGATACTGTCTTTATAAGAGATTTCATCTCAATTTACATTCCATTGAGACTTCTTTGTTGTTATACACCAAATAACTTTTATATGGTGTATATAATGTATTTTCACATAGTATATAATGAATACATTTATTCTCATGATATTACAAAGTTTTGATTACCTAAATTATTTGTATTAAAGTGTCTCTCTTTTGGTTAGGAACTCTACCTAAAATATCATTTTAAAAAGTTTTAAATATTTATTGTTCTAAATATTTCTCATTAATGTCCAAGATTTATAAATGGTTATGAGGATTTATTTATATGGACAATAATGTTTTAAAATTAAAATTCCTTTTAAAAGTTTCAAAGTTGTATGGGGCACTTTAATTCAGAAATCTATTTTTAATGACTTCTTGACAAATAGTCTGACTTTTAAATGTTTTTCAAGAAAAGGAGGGATATTTCTCTCAAATAGTTTTGATGATTATTTTTATCTATGTAAATGTCCTTAATTATTCTCGATTGAGGTTAATTTGTTACAACATAATCTTCCATATTGTATTGGATGAGTTTTTTTGACTGTGGATGTGCTACTTTTATACCATTCATGGTTTGTGGATAAGGTATTGACATTTTGTATGCTAGTTTTAATACGAATGTTTATATTATGTTTCAAACTTTTCATATGAGGAATGAATTGTACTTAGTAAGTGATGGGTGGAGCCTGATATAGCTCCTCAATACATCTGTATGTCTCATGAGACAAACTAGTGTCTTGGCATAATGCCTTGACAAAATCTAATTTGTATTCTTGGCATAAGGCCTTGACTATGTGGTTATGATAGTCTGGCATTATGCATCCCATCATTATGAAAGTGGTTATTGATATTGCATGTGATTATTCGACTAGTAGAATATCCATGTGAATAAGTAAATAGAATTATTTCATTTTATTTTTTCAATATTATGTTGAAGTTCAAGTCTAAATGGATTTTGTTTTAGTTATAAATTTCCTTAAATGTTTATGCTTAATTATGAAAGTTTTCGCTATATTGTTATCCTTACTAGGCATCTGATCTCACCCCTTTCTATGTTTTATATTTCCTAGTAAGTGAAGAAGTATTTTATGAATGACATGCTGGGATATTATGAGGGGATATGAGTGTGGTCTATGGAGAATATGTTGTTGTATTTTTTCATTTTATCATGTAATGTAAGACTTATTAATGTATCTAGTGTTTCCAAGGCTACTAAACTAATCGGTCTTTCGATACTTGATCTTTTATGGTCATGCCAATGATACATAATAATACACTGACTCTGGGATTCTGGGGTTGGGGTATTACAGAGATGTTTATGTCTTCTAATGTAATAAGAAAATTTATGGATAATGGGAAAATTTACCATTTGATTGGGTAAACATGGGTATTTTATGTAACGAGTTTTCCTTAATTTTATAAAATTATAAACCTAAGAGGTTGTGGGTATGTAATTGACTCAATTCTTTCTATTAATATTGTAATTATGGATAGTTAAAATTGATATTATTCAGTTGGTATCAAATTCATTACTTAAATAATGCATTTTTAGCACCATATTTATGTGTATGGGTCTCGGGTTGTCTCACTCCTCCCTTTATATAGGATCACATAATTCAATGAAGATATTGGAATGTCAGTTTCAAATTTCTAGTATCTGATATATGTTATAATAATATATTCCCATTGGGGTTTCATAATTATTAAACAATTCAATGATTATTATTATATGTCTATATAGTCATAAATGATTCTAATCATTATTTATAACTGAAGGTAAACCATGTAGAAGATGTGGTAATAGACATTCACTTAGTGTCTCATTATGCTTATCTATCTTACACTATGATATATACCAATCATATGATATAAAATAGGCATCTTCATTCCATGACATAGAATATGACTAAGGGTTTATCGTACGATATGATATACCAATTTTAGTGTGTTTCCAATAATATTAACTCTACCAAAGCTATGATAAATGTGATTCATATATGTAGTTCCTAATAGTCAAATTCATGGTTTCCCCCTTCTATAAAAATCAACTTATTTCATTATCCACATTAATATACATTAATTACAACTATCACTTTATAATGACTATATGTCTAATGGTATCAATGATAAATTTTCATTATTCTAATTTTTCATATAAAAAAATTAGTATAAATTCTATCAAATAACATTTCTTATTTTCAAATTTAGTTCTCCCATAATGTATATTAGGTGTATTTTATTATTTTTCTTTTATAGTGTACTTTTTATAGTTAGCATGATTGTTGGAGAATTCGATCCAAGATAGATGTATATTTACTCTCATTATTTATATTTTCTATTGTTTATTGTTAATTATAATAATCTTAGGGAACCTATAATTATTATTTTTATGTAACCATTCATTAGTTATGAAATATTTATTTATTACATAAAATTATTATGTATTACATCCAAACACCTATATAATAAATTTACCCTCAAAATTTTAAGCTGCACTTGATTCAGTGAATAAATTTCAATACTTTTTCTTTATTTATTCATAAATTTCCCATGGTACTTATTCAAAATTTTTATTCCTTCATTGAAATTTCACCAATCATATTATTTGATTTTGTGCCACTTTCTCCCTCTAGTATGGAATCTGAATTAGTTCTTCCCTATATGATAAATCAAGTTATATATATACCTCTTTAATATGGAGTATACATTATGGGTTAGGTATAAAATTACTTAATATATATACATGAATTGAATAATGTACATGGAAAAGATTTGGTGAAAATATGATAGATAAGACAAGGGTCATATTTGCTTCATAATTTTAAGTAGTATAATATACCTTGGGGTTAGTTTTTTCTTCCTTCCAAAACTCCTGATGCCTTTACCAAAAGATATATTCAGAATTTTTTCACCACCATATTGAAACTCAAAATCATGATATTGGTTGTCTTCAAAGCTATTTTACCTATATTTATCTAATTTAAGGTATTATTGAATAACATTCTCATTCTCTTTGGTCTCTTATATCAACTCTAAACCTAAATATTTCAACTCATTTAATTCATCATAATAATATGGAGCTCAAATATTTCTCCCATATTGAGCCTCATATGGTTCCATATGAATGCTCGAGTGATAACTATTATTAAATGAGAATTCCACCAATATCAGGTATTGATCCTAGTTACCATGGAAATAAAGTAAAAAAGAAATTATCATATCTTTTAATTTCTAGATAGTTCTTTCCTATTTTATATTATAATAAGGGTGGTAAGAAGTTTTAAGATATATCTCTATACATATCCCCCATTAGGGATCCTCTATAAGTTTGAGGTGAATCTTGTATCATGGTCAGAGACAATAGAGAGTGGTATACCATGAAACCTCACCACTTTCCATGAATATATCTTAGTAATTTGGTTATGAGAATAATATTCTATTATTTATATAAATTTTACTACCTTTTTCAAGTGGTAACCCATAAAAAATATAATTATTCCTCTTTTATTTCATCTAATTTCTAGTCATAAAATACAAATATATTGTTTAACTTCCATACTGGTATTGAAAATGGTTACCTCAACCCTTTGGGTAATATATATTTCATCTTTAACTTTTTAACACATAAGAATCTCTGAATTAAGAAATTTATTACTTCATATTATCCCAGTAATTGTTCTCATAAGATACTTATAAATCTTGGTACTCTTGGGATATATAGATAAATTTGACCTATGCATATCATTCAATAATTACTTCCTCAAAATAGATATTGATGGAACACATATTCTCTTACGAAATAATAGTAATCCCTCCTTTTTTTCATTGAACTTATTAAACATTCAACCTTACAAAAATTTAATTATATTCAGTAACCCAACATGTAAAAGAGATATTCCATAAATCCTTATACTTATATGATGAGTTGTTTTGGATTAATTGTGTAATATGATTTAGGAATATAATTAGATATGATATATTGATATCAAAGCCACTGTTTTTTCATGGAATTCATATTTATGGAAATTTAATTATAAATTATTAATTTTCAAATCTCTCTTATATTAGATATAATTAATGAGTCATTTTATAATGAAACAAATGGGAGTTAGTTTGACCATGGAGTTAAAAATAGTCTGTAACCACAAACATAACTTTTATATTCCATAACATATGAGTTAATTCATGGATGATATTGGGATCATCCCCTGGATTATGAAAGAAAGTTGAGGTAGTGTGTTCATATGTGTGTTCCTGGATGATACCCCCACATTCTAGAAGCTATCTTTATCCACCTACCTTATATTTAAATAGTGAATAGAATATCATGGGTGGAGGATAGTCTCAATCAAGCATTTATTTATTTTTTATGGAATATGGATACACAATGGATGTGGGTTTCAATTCGGATACCACTTTTTATCTTTAATAATCATAGAAGAAAAATATGGATTTAGTGTGAGCTGTTCTTTGGTGTGTGGTATGTAATGTTGTTTATTTTACAATAGTGTATTTTTTAGTATCTTTCATGGTGAACTATTTTGGGTTATTAAAAAAATTTCACTTCCTGTTATAATCATTGAATTGGCCTAATAAATCCATCAGTGGTATAAAATCCTTTACATGTTATTAGATTCTTTAAATCATGTGTTAAAATGATCTTTCCATTTTTACTACAAAAAATAGAGCATTGAGTCATCATGAGAGATTTGATACATGTTCTTAAATATTATTCGAGGTTTCATTTGGTTGGTATCATGTAATTATGATAGGAGACATTATATTACATGATTTTTAGGTATTTATTTTATCACATGTGAGTTCTCATTCCTACGGTATTATTCATACATGAGTCACATGAGAATAATATGATGCAAGGCCTATCATAATCTTTAGATACCATGTGTATGTGATATGTGGGATTAATCATAAAAGTATTTATATCATAAGACATGATATTTGTTTCATAATATTCCATAGGTTTTGTCCTTACATTGGTCAGTTCCATTTAGGGTTTTTCTTATGCATATTAATATAGATTAATCTTATGTTGTTACCGTCCAAATTGAGTTAATCACATGAAATCCACATATTGTAAGGAGTTATGGCCTATGTCATGCTAAGATCATCTTAAAAAAATCATTCTACATAGCATAGGGTTAATCCTACAGGAGGCTTATCACAAGTTGTGACATCTACATATAGGATATGTGTTGTGTTAATATTACAACAGTAACTACTGATGCATTAATCTTATAATGTGTCCTATTAACCATTAAGATGTGTATATATTATTGAATATGATATAAATATATATAGAAAATAATCTAAATTTTCAATTATTAATTGATTTATATAATTTATAAATTGTTTATAAATTATAGAAAAAGGTATTTTGGTATATTTATTAATTTATAAAAGAGTTTATAAATTAATTAATTAAAAAGTGTTTATAATTAATTAAAGAAATTTTTATGAAACATTTATAGACTAAATATCCATAGATATTAAATTTTAATTTGAAATACCTTTTTCAATTATATGGAAAAGTTTATAATATAGAAATAAAATATTTATTTATACTTTACAAGGGTAATTTAAAGTGTATAAATAACAAAATAAGGAAAATATATATATATATATATATATATATATGAGTTTATATTTAATTATAAATTGTTCATAATTGTTAATTTTAATTGTTCAAATTAAATGGATTATTTGAGGAATTATTTAAACCATGTCAAAATGAGTGTTGAATATTGATTTGATCAAGGTTTAAATAATTATAATTATATGATATTTGTATTGTGTAAATTGTTCGTGAGTATAATTGAAAATATAAAGTTTTTATATTTAATTTCAAGTCATATGTTTAAAAAAATTATATAATGAAAAATATGGAAGATTTCATATGATAAAATTAATATAAAGGTTTTATATTCTAAATTATGGATTGTCCATAATGAATAGATAAATTATAAAATGTTTATTTATATATATATTTATAAATTGTTCATAACTTTTTATATCAAGTTTAAATAATTTAATTATTCATTTATTTAGTTTCTTTTTGTATTTATTATTCATATATATAATTATTATATTATGAATTGTTATGGGTATAATTTAAATTAATATTGGTAACCAACTTCTAAGTTTTCATACATACATAGAAGGAGTTACATGCTAGGTATGATAATGGATTTAGTTTTCTTTTACCTAGACTTTGGTTTGTATTAAGTTATGAGCTTCTATTAAGTATATAATTATGATTTATATATAATATGCATTGGAGTTATGATGGAATTAAGATTAATCTTAATTAAATTATCCTTGGGTATAGGGACTGTAGAGACCCGAAGCTTGACGTACATGAACATTACATTACTTTTGCGGAATACTTAGTACATAACAAAAACACACACACAAGGATCGTAATAGTTTAGTGTCTTTGGAAACTCGGAACGTAATCTTCTAATCGTGGTGAAAGATCTTCAACATCTCCTATAAAGATGTTCCCCTTTTTTTACCTAAAACCTTTCTTTATATCCTGGGGAAAAGAAAACATAAAAGGGTGAGCTCAAATGCTCAGTAAGGGTAAACAAAAGAAATATCAATCACATCATATACATAAGAACATAACTTTTGGAAAATCTTAACCTGCAAAAGAGATCATAATTTCATAACATGGGGTAAATCATGGTAGTGAAATGTAATCACAATAATCATAACTTAAAACATGAAACTTTGTGGCATTCACACATAATCATAGAGAATCATTTCTTGTTAGTCAAGACTCATTTCCAAGACTATCTTAGTGGACAAAGTCCCTTTCTGAATCGAGTAACCCTCGTTTCAGTCCTGTTTCACTGAACCGGTATAACCTACCGTTCCAGCCCTGTCTATCTCATGAGATATAAAATCTTTACCCAATGCATTGGAGGGAGATATAGGTCCCACCCATCTCATAATGATACCATTCTTATGTGTGCCACAAAATCATAAATCATACATCATTTCATAACCCATGTAATAAAAAATGGGATTCTTAAACAACATGACATCATAAAACAATTCATATAAGATAAAGGAATTAATAAAAAGGTTTCCATCAAAACATAATCAAATCCATGTAATAATAGGGATAAAAACAGAACCCTTTTATTATCTTAGATGGAAAATAATTTTGATAAAATACTTGAACTTCATTCTTGAGGAAAATATCCTTTCTACTTCAAAAACATTTTTCCTTTCATAACATGTCATAAAACATTAAAATAAAAGAAGTTGATTAAAAATAAACTTGAAAACTTGTAAAGTAAGATTCTTGGAAATAATGTTTTAAAAATCCATTCATGCCGTATAAGTTAAAAAAAACATTCTTCGTACTTTTTTCGGAAAAGTCAAAAAGTACCTCGTACGAAAAAACGACAAAAGATTCCTTTCATATCTTTTACAAAAAACTCATCAAAGGGTAAAATTGGTTATAAAATATTGTAGAAGGATGGAAATAATATTACATATTGAGGGAACATGGATGTGGATGATAAAATACACCCCAGTAAATACAAAAGTATAAACAATCTCGGATAAAAATGAGATTGTGATATTTCCCTTACCATAGGTCCGATTTGCTTCGTATGTGTCCGAACCTCCTGTATAATGATTTAAATAACGTCATTGACTTATTACAGAATCATATTCATTGTTATGATATCATATATTGTTCACTTATGACATTATATTACCCGTTCTTTTGTAAATTCCATGTTAAAGAAGCGTTTTGGGTAAAATCGTTTCATTTATCGTAGGTGTTTTGACTTGTTGTTCTTGACATTATTGTTACTTATATCATGATTTACTTACTTCCAGAATATAAAATATGATTTATATATCATATATATTCAGTATATATATATAATAGATAGATAAATGAAATGAAAAACACCGTTCATGGAGACGGTAGTCCGTACGTACGCATGAACGTTGTTTTCCTTTCCTTATTGTCTTGAATGGAAGTAAGTAGATGACATACATATATATATACATAAATCCAGTAGCTTTATAATGTCATATATTTCATTATTATTTCTTATATATACTTTATAATCATTCTTAAATGGTTAACATGGAGAATGAATCTCATCGCGTCGTGGAGACGGTAGTCCGTACGTACGCACGAGCGATGATATCATTTCCATAAATATTGAATTGAATTGGAGTGGATTATACAGTATATCAGAATCAATATGATGTTGTAATAACTATGTATAGTTATTCCTTACACCATTATACCCATCCATGTAAGGTGATGGTGGAAAATAGATTACACCACGGCGTGGAGACGGTATTCCGTACGTACGCACGCGCGGTGATTTCTTTTTCCGTAGGATGGATAGATTGTGAAATAGGGTTGTTTCATACTTATAATAACATATCAGTATATGAGTAATACTGATGTTATTACTTCATAATGAAACAACCTAAGAAGAATAAGTGGAAGAAGAAATAAAGATGAAAGAATTGGTAACGGTAATTACCTCTTCTTTGAAGCGCCTATTTGAGACCTCCTCTTAGGGCACTAAAATTGGTCTTTGAGGAAGACCAGAACCTCTAGGATGTTTTTAGGGAAGTGGAGAAGAGATTTTGGCAGGGGTTGGCCGAGCTTGAGTGCTCAAATTGGTGTGAGGAGGAGGGGGAGGAGGTGCCCTTTTATAAGAGAGGAGAGGGGCACCTTAGGAACTCTTAAAAATATTAATTTATAATAAATCTAACCCCACTTAAAAACCTCCAAAAATGACTCATATTAGAATATTAGATGAGATAGGGTTGTAATCTCATCAACCAATCAAATTTATACATGTTTGGATCTTATTTTAAAACTTATCATTTTCATTTATCCTTATTTAATCTATTTAAGTTTATTTGTGGTAATAAAATTCTAAATTTTAAATTATAACAAATAATTACTTATTTTTGTGAATTTTCCATAATTGTTTACTTTATAACATTATAGACCATATAGATTTAAATTTATAATTTTTAAATATTTTTGTGATTTTTAAACAATTTTATAATATGTTATTTTTGTAAAATAACAATAGTGTCAATTTTGACACTATTCATTTATTTGAATTTAAATAAAATATATACAGAAAATATGTTCTAACTAAAAGATTTAATATATTAATAAAAGGTCATATGTATCTATAAAATTAGTGTATCACATTAAATAGTTCATATAATATTTATTTTATTATTTTTAAAACCATTTATTTGGTTTATCTCTTAATAAAATAATTACTACATCATTTTTGTATAATTATTTAATATACTTATTTGTTGTATAAAAATTTAAAATAAAATCCTATGATGAAGATACATATATTAACTTTCACAATAATACTTTTACTCGAATTTATCATCTTAAAATCACAATATTTAAATTGTTATATTTATTAAATTATGAAGGTGACAACTTTGGCATCATTTAAAATAAAATAATATAAGTGTCATAATCGCTTTTATAAGGCTCCAAATGGTCAAATATTCGACCATTGGATGATTATGGTTTACATTTACATGGCCAATAAGTTTTGGTTAGGTATTTGTGCATGTTATGGTCACTATTAGTTTAAAAAAACAATATTCTTGATTTTTCACTTGATAAACAATTTCTGCATCACTATTGTGTCATAATTAATGATAATTATTTAATCCCTAAAAATTATAAATAAATTTATATGATGTAGATAATTTCATTATCTTTCTTGATACTATTCTTTTTCTAAGTTTCATGAAGTTTATTACTAAATTAAAATTAATATAATTATAAACTTTAAGAGAGTGACATGTCGTCACTTTCTTTGGTTTTAATAATAATTAAGTTATTTTCAGGGAAAAATGTCCATTAAATGATTCTAATCCGACCCTTAGGTGATATGGGTCGAATTTTAGGCATACAATAGGATTTTGACATTTGTTAGGGTAATTTTAAAATATTATATTTACCCTTAATTACCCGATTTACCTTTAACTATGGTAAATAAAATTTACCGTAGTTACTATTCATAATTCCCAAAAATAAAAGGTAGCTTATTAACATAATTTGGACCCACTGATTCCAAATATGGAATCCATTTTTCCAAATTCAATACACAAAAGATGCCGAAATTAAATTAAAATTAATCCCGTTGTCGAAAGAAAACGGGTTTTTCTTTAAAACATTGCAAAAGATTGAATTGATTTAACCTACGAATTCAAGGTAAAATCAATGCTAATTACATACATTATATTAAATGGTAAAAATATATTCTATTTATACTTTAAAACCATTCAATATTATAATTTAACCACATAAGATATTATGATGAAAAAAGTTGTTTTTAATTAAAATATAGCGTGTTTTTACTATTCATTAAAATATGAAAGTTATCGGAAAAATATCAAAACTTTATCTAATGTAAATTTTTATATCCTGATTCAAAAGAAGAATATTATTTTGTCAAATTGAACATATAAACATGTCAAAAACCAGATTTAAAGTGGGTGCGCCATCCAAAGGCGGCAAAACTGCATTTTTTGAAAATACTTATTTTACCCGAAAAATTTATTTTGTTCTTATACCATGTTCTAGAAATGTGTAAGATGAATAATAATGTTATAAAATTCAAAATTTAGTTAATACTATTCATAACGGCTAGTTCATGACGATATTATAATAATATAACATTGTTTATTAAAACTCGGTATTGCGTACAACACACGCTATCGAGGAAGGTCGTGATTGTGTGTAATGCAAGCCAAGTCAGGGTTGCATGTTGTGAAAGAATCCTTCGTTGTTTCGTATAATAGAATCCCACCATATTTCATTTATACATTTAATATATATATATATATATACTCAATGTTGCGTAGAATGACTATTATCAAAATTGTGTGTAACACGGTCCAAGAATAGTGTTGCGTACACTGCAAGTTAATACGTTGTTGCGTATAGCGCAGGGTAATCTTGGTGTAGAATACAACAAAAGACATTAATGAAATTAAAATAATATTTTTCATAAAATCTCGGGGTGTTACATTCTACCCCCCTTAAAATGAATTTCGCCCTCGAAATTCATCGGGGTTATAAATGGTTTACTATTTTAAAGTTTATTTGATAGAAACCCACATCGTAAAAAGGAATACCGAAACCAATCTTTAAAAACAAAAGTATGAAACGTAACGGTTACCCAAATAAACTAATCACTGGGTTTCCACATAGGTGAAAATATGGATATGGAAGAGAAATCTAATCATCATGTTCTGATGGAGAGTGGTAGAGAACATGGCTATGGAAAAGCTAGCAATCACAAATCCATAAATTTGTGACGATCTAAGGCACCATCTGATTAATTAGATATAAGAGCACTAGGACAACATTTTTGGTTTTCAAGATCATTTCCCTAAAGTTGATGAAATTGGAATTAGAAGAAATACTTTCGTGATTTTGGTATAGTCTCACTGTTTGTCGTTCTTTGGACAATTTCTACTTCATATTTTAAAAAAATGAAGTTGAATTTTTCATTCGTGATGTGTTAGCAGATCATGTGGTAGAATGATGGGTCATTCCATCTGTCTCAAAAGGTTAGAAAAGTTATCAAAAAATACATAAGTCCATCTATAGTGAGATTAATGATATACGGTCCCTAAAATGGACTTATACTTCATATATCATACTGCTTAATATAATAAAACTAGTTTCTACTAAACAGGGACTTCCTGTAGGCCAGTGGTAGGCGATAAAGGCCAGTCGCACTTCAGTTGTGGGTTCGATTCCCACAGCCTTGTTCGAAGCGATGGGCTGTCGCCCGTCCTGCAGGTTTTCCCTTTTTCCAAAACTATATTACTATAACATCCGATCAATAATATCGAAAAAAACAAACAATACTGACTTGTGTCCAACATAATCCATTCCAATCTTTAGGCTTATCCATAATACTGCAGTCGACTCTCATAATATAGTGAAAACGATTACCAGAGATTTAACACCATCGTCGATCCCCATATATCATAAGATATGTTTTGTTGGTCACATTCCAAACATTCAAAGTCCTTAATCGTGTATTCTCTTGAATACCATAGTGAAAACATGAATGCAGTTAAAAGTTAACACTTTCCACATACCAAAATCCTCAAAATTCTATATACTCAAACCATGATATCACTTAGTCCTTATATCAATCATGAGCTCATGAATACTGTCAAACATTTCATTTTCTCCTTATCCCTTCATTATGCGCATATCATCTACATTCCAAAAATATCTGAATAACCTTTCATGGATACTGGTAACATTAATCAGACAACAATGTAACAATCCTTACATGTCTCTTTATTCCATAGTACCATGAGATTACTTATACAACATTACACATGATAAACATGTAATCATTCCACTACATTCTTAAACCATTGACAGAGCTTCAACAATTCTTTCATCTCACATATCATTGGTAGTCTCTTCATCATCATCCACATAAATACTTCCCATACGACCGTACTGATTATCTTCATTAGACTTTCCCTTAGGGCATTGGTTTGCATAATGCCCGTATATTCCACATTTAAAACATTTAACCATTGTTGAAGTCGTAGCAATACCATTATCCTCATCCCTGGTGTTAACTGAACCTTTTCCTTTGCACTTACTGGCTTTGTGTCCTTCTTTTCCACACCCAAAGCATCTTCCAGTTCCTTTGAAACATTCTCCGTGATGCCTCTTCCCATATGATTTACATAGGGGAAACTGAACTTTCTTTCCTCTATGATCATCATGAAACTCCATCTTTCTCTTATTAGCCGAGTCAGGAAACTTACCAAATTTTACTTTATTGATCATATTATGAGATTGCTGATTCGGCATAATAATGATGTTTGGACTTCCAAATCCCATTTCATTTGGTTGCTCATGAATCATATCATTCCATTGTCCATCATTTCCTCCATTATCGTGAATCACCTTGTTTCCAGCCATTTTCTAAAACCCAAAAAGAATAGTGTGAGAGGAAAAAATCATAATAAAGGGGGAGTAACTTAAATATATAACATCTTTGTTTTAATCTAATATCGTTACCATAGTTCTAGGACTATATCCTATACGTATACTTATCCTTAGGGGCATCCCTAGACATACCTTATAAATATCTCTAGGGATCTCACTAACGTTTTCGCATCCTAGTTTCCAAAGGTTGACTAAACCTTTCCTCTGATACCAACTGTAGAGACCCGAAGCTTGACGTACATGAACATTACATTACTTTTGCGGAATACTTAGTACATAACAAAAACACACACACAAGGATCGTAATAGTTTAGTGTCTTTGGAAACTCGGAACGTAATCTTCTAATCGTGGTGAAAGATCTTCAACATCTCCTATAAAGATGTTCCCCTTTTTTTTTACCTAAAACCTTTCTTTGTATCCTGGGGAAAAGAAAACATAAAAGGGTGAGCTCAAATGCTCAGTAAGGGTAAACAAAAGAAATATCAATCACATCATATACATAAGAACATAACTTTTGGAAAATCTTAACCTGAAAAAGAGATCATAATTTCATAACATGGGGTAAATCATGGTAGTGAAATGTAATCACAATAATCATAACTTAAAACATGAAACTTTGTGGCATTCACACATAATCATAGAGAATCATTTCTTGTTAGTCAAGACTCATTTCCAAGACTATCTTAGTGGACAAAGTCCCTTTCTGAATCGAGTAACCCTCGTTTCAGTCCTGTTTCACTGAACCGGTATAACCTACCGTTCCAACCCTGTCTATCTCATGAGATATAAAATCTTTACCCAATGCATTGGAGGGAGATATAGGTCCCACCCATCTCATAATTATACCATTCTTATGTGTGCCACAAAATCATAAATCATACATCATTTCATAACCCATGTAATAAAAAATGGGATTCTTAAACAACATGACATCATAAAACAATTCATATAAGATAAAGGAATTCATAAAAAGGTTTCCATCAAAACATAATCAAATCCATGTAATAATAGGGATAAAAACAGAACCCTTTTATTATCTTAGATGGAAAATAATTTTGATAAAATACTTGAACTTCATTCTTGAGGAAAATATCCTTTCTACTTCAAAAACATTTTTCCTTTCATAACATGTCATAAAACATTAAAATAAAAGAAGTTGATTAAAAATAAACTTGAAAACTTGTAAAGGAAGCTTCTTGGAAATAATTTTTTAAAAATCCATTCATGCCGTATAAGTTAAAAAAAACATTCTTCGTACTTTTTTCGGAAAAGTCAAAAAGTACCTCGTACGAAAAAACGACAAAAGATTCCTTTCATATCTTTTACAAAAAACTCATCAAAGGGTAAAATTGGTTATAAAATATTGTAGAAGGATGGAAATAATATTACATATTGAGGGAACATGGATGTGGATGATAAAATACACCCCAGTAAATACAAAAGTATAAACAATCTCGGATAAAAATGAGATTGTGATATTTCCCTTACCTTAGGTCTGATTTGCTTCGTATGTGTCCGAACCTCCTGTATAATGATTTAAATAATGTCATTGACTTATTACATAATCATATTCATTGTTATGATATCATATATTGTTCACTTATGACATTATATTACCCGTTCTTTTGTAAATTCCATGTTAAAGAAGCGTTTTGGGTAAAATCGTTTCATTTATCGTAGGTGTTTTGACTTGTTGTTCTTGACATTATTATTACTTATATCATGATTTACTTACTTCCAGAATATAAAATATGATTTATATATCATATATATTCAGTATATATATATATATAATAGATAGATAAATGAAATGAAAAACACTGTTCATGGAGACGGTAGTCCGTACGTACGCATGAACGCTGTTTTCCTTTCCTTATTGTCTTGAATGGAAGTAAGTAGATGACATACATATATATATACATAAATCCAGTAGCTTTATAATGTCATATATTTCATTATTATTTCTTATATATACTTTATAATCATTCTTAAATGTTTAACATGAAGAATGAATCTCATCGCGTCGTGGAGACGGTAGTCCGTACGTACGCACGAGCGATGATATCATTTCCATAAATATTGAATTGAATTGGAGTGGATTATACAATATATCAGAATCAATATGATGTTGTAATAACTATGTATAGTTATTCTTTACACCATTATACCCATCCATGTAAGGTGATGGTGGAAAATAGATTACACCACGGCGTGGAGACGGTATTCCGTACGTACGCACGCGCGGTGATTTCTTTTTCCGTAGGATGGATAGATTGTGAAATAGGGTTGTTTCATACTTATAATAACATATCAGTATATGAGTAATACTTATGTTATTACTTAATAATGAAACAAACTAATAAGAAGAAGTGGAAGAAGAAATAAAGATGAAAGAATTGGTAACGGTAATTACCTCTTCTTTGAAGCGCCTATTTGAGACCTCCTCTTAGGGAACTAAAATTGGTCTTTGAGGAAGACCAGAACCTCTAGGATGTTTTTGGGGAAGTGGAGAAGAGATTTTGGCAGGGTTTGGCCGATCTTGAGTGCTCAAATTGGTGTGAGGAGGAGGGGGAGGAGGTGCCCTTTTATAAGAGAGGAGAGGGGCACCTTAGGAATTCTTAAAAATATTAATTTATAATAAATCTAACCCCACTTAAAAACCTCCAAAAATGACTCATATTCGAAGATTAGATGAGATAGAGTTGTAATCTCATCAACCAATTAAATTTAGACATGTTTGGATCTTATTTTAAACCTTATCATTTTCATTTATCCTTATTTAATCTATTTAAGTTTATTTGTGGTAATAAAATTCTAAATTTTAAATTATAACAAATAATTACTTATTTGTTGTGAATTTTCCATAATTGTTTACTTTATAAAATTATAGACCCTATAGATTTAAATTTATAATTTTTAAATATTTTTGTGATTTTTAAACAATTTTATAATATGTTATTTTTGTAAAATAACAATAGTGTCAATTTTGACACTATTCATTTATTTGAATTTAAATAAAATATATACAGAAGATATGTTCGAACTAAAAGATTTAATATATTAATAAAAGGTCATATGTATCTATAAAATTAGTGTATCACATTAAATAGTTCATATAATATTTATTTTATTATTTTTAAAACCATTTATTTGGTTTATCTCTTAATAAAATAATTACTACATCATTTTTGTATAATTATTTAATATACTTATTTGTTGTATAAAAATTTAAAATAAAATCCTATGATGAAGATACATATATTAACTTTCACAATAATACTTTTACTAGAATTTATCATCTTAAAATCACAATATTTAAATTGTTATATTTATTAAATTATGAAGGTTACAATTTTGGCATCATTTAAAATAAAATAATATAAGTGTCATAATCGCTTTTATAAGGCTCCAAATGGTCAAATATTCGACCATTGGATGCTTATGGTTTACATTTACATGGCCAATAAGTTTTGGTTAGGTATTTGTGCATTTTATGGTCACTATTAGTTTAAAAAAAACAATATTCTTGATTTTTCACTTGATAAACAATTTCTGCATCACTATTGTGTCATAATTAATGATAATTATTTAATCCCTAAAAATTATAAATAAATTTATATGATGTAGATAATTTCATTATATTTCTTGATACTATTCATGTTCTAAGTTTCATGAAGTTTATTACTAAATTTAAATTAATATAATTATAAAATTTAAGAGAGTGACATGTTGTCACTTTCTTTGGTTTTAATAATAATTAAGTTATTTTCATGGAAAAATGTCCATTAAATGATTCTAATCCGACCCTTAGGTGATATGGGTCTACTTTTAGGCATCCAATAGGATTTTGACATTTGTTTGGGTAATTTTAAAATATTATATTTACCCTTAATTACCCGATTTACCTTTAACTATAGTAAATAAAATTTACGGTAGTTACTATTCATAATTCCCAAAAATAAAAAGTAGCTTATTAACATAATTTGGACCCACTGATTCCAAATATGGAATCCATTTTTCCAAATTCAATACACAAAAGATGCATAAATTAAATTAAAATTAATCCCGTTGTCGAAAGAAAACGGGTTTTTCTTTAAAACATTGCAAAAGATTGAATTGATTTAACCTACGAATTCAAGGTAAAATCAATGCTAATTACATACATTATATTAAATGGTAAAAATATATTCTATTTATACTTTAAAACCATTCAATATTATAATTTAACCACATAAGATATTACGATGAAAAAAGTTGTTTTTAATTAAAATATAGCGTGTTTTTACTATTCATTAAAATATGAAAGTTATCGGAAAAATATCAAAACTTTATCTAATGTAAATTTTTATATCCTGATTCAAAAGAAGAATATTATTTTGTCAAATTGAACATATAAACATGTCAAAAACCATATTTAAAGTGGGTGCGCCATCCAAAGGCGGCAAAACTGCATTTTTTTAAAATACTTATTTTACTCGAAAATTTTATTTTGTTCTTATACCATGTTCTAGAAATGTGTAAGATGAATAATAATGTTATAAAATTCAAAATTTAGTTAATACTATTCATAACGGCTAGTTCATGAAGATATTATAATAATATAACATTGTTTATCAAAACCCGGTATTGTGTACAACACACGCTATCGAGGAAGGTCGTGATTGCGTGTAATGCATGCCAAGTCAGGGTTGCATGTTGTGAAAGAATCCTTCGTTGTTTCGTATAATAGAAACCCACCATATTTCATTTATACATTTAATATATATATATATATACTCAATGTTGCGTAGAATAACTATTATCAAAATTGTGTGTAACACGGTCCAAGAATAGTGTTGCGTACACTGCAAGTTAATACGGTGTTGCGTATAGCGCAGGGTAATCTTGGTGTAGAATACAACAAAAGACATTAATGAAATTAAAATAATATTTTTCATAAAATCTCGGGGTGTTACAGGGACTTTAGATTAGGGTACTCATTATCCAAGAGGCTTATGTATTGTCTAGAAAAGTGAGGAGTCATTATCCATGACTCATAGCTTACTCAAATGACGATAATTGATTTTATATAATTATATACCTTTACATGAAATGGTTTTATATATCTTATTACTGGAATGGATTTGGATATGTTTGAATATAATTCACTTCTAATTTTGGTTAGTAATACAAGATTTATGTTTTTTAAAGTGTTACACATCTATATGGTTTGAACATATTGATTTTGTGGAATAAATATGATTCCAAACTAAATTAATAGAATTATGCATACATGTAAAGGGAATAATATGTGATAAAACTTTGATATTAAATACCATTTATAAATACTAATTGTTATATTCATTACATAGTGGTTTTCTTCAATACCTCGATCCTCCAACTAAGATGTTTATGCCATAGCTAGGTACCCATCGATTATCTTGTGTAAACAAATCAAGTAATGTGTGAAGATAATAAGATCATGTTCATATTTTTTGCATTTTAATTATGGTACACTTAGTTGGGAGACCCTAATAATATTAGGTTTCAATAGAAATAGATTTGAGTTTATCCATCTGTTGGATTGGGAAAAGCATGGTCAACTAAATTATCCAACAGTCATAAATGATATGATTGGGATAATTCTCAGCTTTGACATATATGTGAAAAGATAAATGCCTAAGTGGACTCAATTATTAGTGAAATAATGATCTTGTCCCACTAATGGATTTTTGGAATTCAAAATGTCTCATGATTTTAGTGGGAAAATATTTAATAAAATTCCTTATTGAATGTTTCTAAAATATGATACTCATCTAATAAAATATTAGTTGTAGTTGAATAACATCATCATCATCCAACTTGTAATTTATATTAATCCCTGAAAATAGAAAACATAATGTGAGAAAATCTTAAGACTGGTAACTTAAGAAATGTTCTTAAGTAAGATAAATTCATTCTATTATCATTGATTAAAATTTTTTGACAATGTAAAAGTATTCAAGAAATGATTACCCTATATTCTAAAATTGTTAGGGATAAATGAACTATGAATATGATTTATAGGTTATGGTGTTGTTTTGATAGTAAAACTGGGTAAAAGTTTAAACTAGAGGGAAAATATTAGTTGGAAAGTCCAACAATGTTCCTTCTAGTAGCCAGACAAGGTCATTAAAACCTAGAATTATCAGGAAGGATAAGAGAAATGTATATATTTGATGGAATTATCCACAATACCTGAAGTAGTTTGAGAAACTCTAAGGATTTTACATGTAATGTACCAGTGTTATAGAAATAAATCATTAAGTTTTGAAGGGTGTATAGTACCAAATATATACTTTATAAATTTTATAAATACATTGGAGTTCCAAATCAATGGAATAATTGATTGAGCATGTAGTTCTCAATCAATTGATGAAGAAAATAATTAATACATAAAATATTTAAATATTAAGGAATATATAAAATTCATATAGATCCAAGAAAATGATGTGTGTAGTTATCTCATTTATCTTATGTGATAAGAGGAATTTTATGTTAACAAAGTGTTGTTATAAAAAATATGAGATAATGGATTATATACAAATTGTTTATGATTCATAAAATTCTATAATTTTTTTAAAAATAAGATATGGATAAAAATGTTTTATTTACGATAAAATATTTATCTAGATGTTTTTTAATATATGAGGAATTGAGCCTCCACCATTGTTAGTGGTATATTTTATAGAATGAAATATTCCTTTCGAAAAATTATCCACACATATAGAATACTATATATTATATGGTTATAATATTTTTTTTAAAATATTCCTATAAAGAAGAAATGAGTGTTATTTCCTAACATAAATGAGTTTTTGTATCTTAGAAGAAAATTATGAATATAATATTGTGTCTATGAGGGTGGGGCTTATATTTCGAGTTAGAGAAGTTAAAATTTAAAAAATAAAATATTATTGTAGTAAAAATAAAAATTGAATGTCACTTAAATATCTTAAATGTTTTAAGGTATGTCGATAAAGTAATAATGTGAAGAGATACATTAGTTTAAATAGGATTTCAAGGAAAATTTTGATAAAAATTGTTCTAAGAATTATGATGATGTACTTAGAAATATTTTTTATAGACTATATAAATTATTAACATTAAAACCATTGATGTTTTAAAGTTAAGTCTTTTGAATATGTTCAAAGAGTTGAACATTAGGAATATTATTCCTAAGTCTCACAATTATTTAAACTTTATTTCTTTATAGATGAAACACACTAAAGAGTTTATTGGGAGAGATTTTTCAAATGTCCACATATATATATATGGAAATATATACATAGATATGTGATGGGTCTAAAAAAAACCTTTGAAAGTGTATTAGACATAACACTGATATGATAGTATATAATTTGTGAAATCATAAGACAATAACTTATGAATGGTTTTTTAATGTTTTTAAAATATTTTAATAATATAAAATGTTTCAAGTTATAAAAAATTCAATATCTTATTATCATTCTTTAACATTTTATACATATATATACATATATAAATATATGTATAAGGATTAAAAATGATACTTGAACTCTAAAATTATGACTTTGAGTTATCCCTAATAGAGGTTTATTAGAGATTTTTATAGGTTATAATGAAATATTATGGTCAGTGTGTTTATGATTCTTATAGTGGGATACATAGTATTTCAAAATGAGTTTTTTATGCTAGATAACCCATGAAGTATACCACATAGAGTGTCAAACACTATCCATTTGGTATATCAGGGGTGAATGGTTCATGTTTGGAGTCCCCACTACCTCATGTTGGTGAGATACCTAAAATAAGAACCTTCATACTTTGATACCTTTCTTATACTAGCCTTGAGGAGTACAAAATATGGGGGATGGTTGGGTATGTTGTTAATCATGTCATGAAATAGAGATAAACATAGTTGATATTTTTCCTCTCATATGAAAATACGAATATATGGCCCCTCGATTGAGATAGAATGAGGAATTTTATGTTCATACTGTAACAGCCCGAGATTTTATGAAAGCTATTATTTTAATTTTATTAATGTCTTGTGTTGTACGCTACACCAAAAGGAGCTTTCACAACACGCATCCTTGACTTGCCTTGCATTACACGCAATCGCAACCTTCCTCGATAGCGTGTGTAGTACGCAATACTGAGTTTCACTAAACAACGATATGCTATTAAAATATTATTAAAACTAGCCATTATGAATAGTAATAATCACTTTTTGAAATTTTGTAAATTTTATTTTTCAAAATGGAATTCATTTTTGGATTTGGAGTATCGAATTTAGCCTAAGGTGAAATTTTGGTACTTTTCAGATAACTTTCATATTCTGATGAATAGTGAAAATTACTAAATTATAATTAAAAACAACTTTTTTAATAGAAATAATTAATAGTGATAAATTATTAATTTGAGTGGTTTTAAAGTATATTTAGAATATATTTTTTCAATTTAATACAATGTTGGTCATTGGATGTAGTTTCACATTTAAACCAGACATAATCAAGTGTCAATCTTTTGATAGATATTGTTTCTTAAAAACACGCTATTTGTTTTAACAGCGGGATTTAATTATAAAATTAATTAATGCAACTTCTATTTTATGAATTTGGTAAAATAGACTTCATTTTTGAATTTGGAATATGAAATATAGCTTAGGATGAAATTTTGGCATTGTTCTGAAAACATCAATTTTTGATGAATAGTGAAACTACTAAGTGGTAGTTAAAAATATGAATTTTTCATAAAACTTAATTTTACCACTTATGTGAATGGAATTTCAAAAATCTAAGAGACACGGTTGATGTCAGTAAGTAAAATGTGGTTCAATGAGATGAAAATAATTTTTGGTGAATAGTAACTTTTTACTTTTATTTACTACGGCTAAAAGTAAATAGGGTAATTAAGGGTAAGAATGATATTAATATTACCCTAACACATGTCCTAATTCTATTGGACAAGTGTATCTCGACCAAAAACAACCTTAAGTGTAAAATATTATCATTTAGTCCCACTTGGATTAGATTAGGACATTTATTATTATTTAATTCAAAGAAGAGTTAAAAGAGTTAAAATCAAAGTTTATTTACTAAAACATTTTTAATATAGGGTTTTATATAATATAAATTCTATTTTAAATATTCATTAGAAAGATACAAAGATTTCCTACATAATGGTATTTTATTTGTAATTTTTAGACATCAAATAATTTAATTTATTTATGACACAACGATGATGCAGTAATTATCTTATTTATGAAATATTGACATAATTGATGTTATAAACACCAGAATAAATGTAATTTGAAACTTTTTATGAATTACAATAATTTTCTAGGTTACTATGATATATTATTGTTGATTTAATAAACTTTTTTCGAACATATAATTCTGTTATGACTTTCACAAAAAATCATATATCAAATAGTGTCAAAATTGACACAAAATAGTTTTTAAATCAAATATTATATTACTAATTGTTATTTTATTCCTAAAAATCTAAGGTTCGGCCAAATGATTTATATAAGGATATATATATTAATAATAAACAATTTGGGGTTCTTTTGGCATGTTATAGTAAGTGTATTAACCATATAGTGAAAGAAAAAAAAAGACGCGGTAAAAGTTAAATTATTTATCTTACAGTTAAATCTAATTGATAAGGTTAAAATAATACCCTAAACTTGTCTAAATCTTATTGGTTGATAGTATTTCGACCCATACCCACTTTAGCTTCTAAATAAGACCCTTTTGAACCATTATAAACTGAATTTTACTTTAATATAAAATAATATTTTGAGATATTCCTAAGGTGCCCCTCTCCTCCCTTATAAAAGGGCACCTCCTCCCCCTCCTCCTCACACCAATTTGATCACTCAAGCTCGGCCAACCCCTGACAAAATCTCTTCTCCACTTCCCTAGAAACATCTTAGAGGTTCTGTTCTTCCTCAAAGACCAATTTTAGTGCCCTAAGAGGAGGTCT
The DNA here is from genome assembly GCA_963277665.1 of Viscum album. Taxonomy (NCBI): domain Eukaryota; kingdom Viridiplantae; phylum Streptophyta; class Magnoliopsida; order Santalales; family Viscaceae; genus Viscum; species Viscum album. The sequence continues at coordinate 2,011,713,245 of OY728130.1, read as the reverse complement.
CAAAGAGGCGCTTCAAAGAAGAGGTAATTACCGTTACCAATTCTTTCATCTTTATTTCTTCTTCCACTTATTCTTCTTAGTTTGTTTCATTATGAAGTAATAACATCAGTATCACTCATATACTGATATGTTATTTTAAGTATGAAACAACCCTATTTCACCATCTATCCATCCTACGGAAAAAGAAATCACCGCGCGTGCGTACGTACGGAATACCGTCTCCACGCCGTGGTGTAATCTATTTTCCACCACCACCTTACATGGATGGGTATAATGGTGTAAAGAATAACTATACATAGTTATTACAACATCATATTGATTCTGATATATTTTATAATCCACTCCAATTCAATTCAATAATTATGGAAATGATATCATCGCTCGTGCGTACGTACGGACTACCGTCTCCACGACGCGATGAGATTCATTCTTAATGATTAACCATTCATGAATGATTATAAAGTATATATAATAAGTACTAATGAAATATATTACATAATAATGATACTGGATTTATGTATATATATATATGTATGTCATCTACTTACTTCCATTCAAGACAATAAGGAAAGAAAAACAGCGTTCATGCGTACGTACGGACTACCGTCTCCATGAACTGTGTTTTTCATTTCATTTATCTATCTATTATATATATATATATACTGAATATTTATGAAATATAAATCATATTTTATATTCTGGAAGTAAGTAAATCATGATATAAGTAATAATAATGTCAAGAACAACAAGTCAAAACACCTACGATAAATGAAACGATTTTACCCAAAACGCTTCTTTAACATGGAATTTACAAAAGAACGGGTAATATAATGTCATAGGTGAACCATATATGATATCATAACAATGAATATGATTCTGTAATAAGTCAATGACATTATTTAAATCATTATACAGGAGGTTCAGACACATACGAAGAAAATCGGACCTAAGGTAAGGGAAATATCACAATCTCATTTTTATCCGAGATTGTTTATTCGTAAGTATTTACTGGGGTGTATTTTATCATACACATCCATGTTTCATCAAGATGTAATATTATTTCCATCCACCTACAATTGTTTAAATCCATTTTTACCCTTCGGTGAGTTTTTAGTAATATGTATGAAAGTAATCTTTTGTCGTACGAGGTACTTTTTGACTTTTCCGACAAAAGTACGAAGAATGTTTTTTTAACTTATACGGCATGAATGGATTTTTAAAACATTATTTCCAAGAAACTTCCTTTACAAGTTTCCAAGTTTATTTTTAATCAAATTATTTTATTTTAAAGTTTTATGACATGTTATGAAAGGAAAAATGTTTTTGAAGTAGAAAGGATATTTTCCTCAAGAATGGAGTTCAAGTATTTTATCAAAATTATTTTCCATCTAAGATAATAAAAGGGTTCTGTTTTTATACCTATTATTACATTGGTTTGATTATGTTGTGATGGAAATATTTTTATGAATTCCTTTATCTTATATGAATTGTTTTATGATGTCATGTTGTTTAAGAATTCCATTTTTATTACTTGGGTTACGCTATGATGTATGGTTTATGATTATGTGACACACATAAGAAAGGATTCATTATAAGATGGGTGGGACCTATATCTCCCTCCAATGCATTGGGTAATGATTTTATATCTCATGAGATAGACAGGGCTGGAATGGTAGGTTATACCGGTTCAGTGAAACAGGACTGAAACGAGGGTTACTCGATTCAGAAAGGGACTTTGTCCACTAAGATAGTCTTGGCAATGAGTCTTGACTAACAAGAAATAATTCTCTATGATTATGTGTGATTGCCACAAAGTTTCATGTTTTAGGTTATGATTATTGTGATTACATTTCACTGCCATGATTTACCCCATGTTATGAAATTATGATCTCTTTTGCAGGTTAAGATTTTCAAAAGTTATGTGTTTATGTATATGATGTGATTGATATTTCTTTTGTTTACCCTTACTGAGCATTTGAGCTCACCCTTTTATGTTTTCTTTTCCCCAGGATATAAAGAATGGTTTTAGGTAAAAAAAAGGGAAGATATTTATGGGAGATATTGAAGATCTTTCACCACGATTAGAAGATTACGTTCTGTGTTTCCAAAGACACTAAACTATTACGATCCTTGTGTGTGTGTTTTTGTTATGTACTAAGTATTCTGCAAATGTAATGTAATGTAAATGTACGTCAAGATACGGGTCTCTACAGTTGGTATCAGAGGAAAGGTTTAGTCAACCTTTGGAAACTAGGATGCGAGAACTTTAGTGAGATCCCTAGAGATATTTCTAAGGTATGTCTAGGGATGTCCCTAAGGTTAAGTATACGTATAGGTTATAGTACTAGAATTACGCTAACGATCATAGAATTAAACCTAAAATGTTAGATATTGAAGGTACTCCCCCTTTATTATGTTGTTTTCCCTAGCATGGTTTTTTCCTCTCACACTATTCTTTTTGGGTTTTAAACGATGGCTGGAACCCGAAGGAACCGTGTTGATCAATGCAATGGACAATGCAATGATTTTCCTCCGGAACAAACAAATGTTATGGGAGATGGAGTGAAAAATATTATTGCTATACTTACACAAGCTATGAATCATTCTGGACTTCCAAATGAGCTAAGAAGGGAACAATATTCTATTGAGTCCTTCATGAGGCAATGTCCACCTTCTTTCAGTGGGTCTTCTGATCCACTTGTTGCTGAACAATGGATCAGTACCACTGAAAAGATATTTTCAGTTCTTCAATGTTCTGAACATGATAAAGTCATCTTAACAGTGTATCGTTTGGAAGGTGATGCTGATCAATGGTGGAATCTTATTAAGAATACGAGGCAAAGGGATGAAATTGAGTCCATGGAATGGGACGAGTTCAAGAACTTATTTTTCAGTAAGTACTTCCCCCGTATTCTTCGAACAAAGATGGAGAAGGAGTTTCTTGAACTAAAGCAAAAGGATGATGAATCTGTTGGTATATACGAAGCGAATTTTACAAGACTTGCAAGGTATGCATCTGGCATTATCATCCAACCTGAAAGTAAAGTTGATCGATTTTTCAGTGGCTTAAAACCAAGTCTTCGAAGGGCATTAGCTATAAAAGACTTCAATAGCTATGAAGAAATTGTGCGTTGTGCTATCAAAGTAGAAATGGAAGTTGGTGTTACATATCCATCTCATGGTTTTGACAAGAAACGAAGGATGGAGTTCAAGGAGAAATCTCAGAATAATGGTGAAAAAAAGATGAATGTTTTCTTATGCACAAAGTGTGGAAAGAAGCATGGTGGAGATTGTCTTAAAGGGACTAGAAAATGTTTTAAGTGTGGAAAAGAAGGTCATCGAGCAGCTGAGTGTCGAAGTAATGGAAAAAGGGTTTCTAATGATGTGAATAAAGCAAACACTGCAGAGAACGCACCACCAACACTTCAATGCTTCAAGTGCAAGGAAATGGGGCATTATGCTAATAAATGCCCTAATCCAAGGGTTAGGGATGATCAACATGAGCAACCACTGAAGGCAAATGACAAAGGGAAGTCACATGCGATCACTATTGGAAATGTTGAATATAACAACGATGTGGTGGAATGATTAAGTGTTTATGTAATGGGACTCCAAAATAATGTTGTATCATTGAGTATTGCAATATTTATTGATTTGGAATTCAAAGTGATTGAGATATTTTTTTTTGGAAATAAGATGATATGCGCATAATGAAGGGAAAATGAGAAAATGAAATGTTTAATAGTATTCATGAGCTCATGATTGATATAAGGACTAAGTGATATCATGGTTTGAGTATATAGAATTTTGAGGATTTTGGTATGTGGAAAGTGTTAACTTTAAATTGCATTCATGTTTTCACTAAGGTATTCAAAAGAATACATGATTAAGGACTTTGAATGTTTGGAATGTGACCAACAAAACATATCTTATGATATATGGGGATCAACGATGGTATTAAATCTCTGGTAATCATTTTCACTATGTTATGTGAGTGGACTGCAGTATTATGGATAAGCCTAAAGATTGAAATGGATTATGTTGGACATAAGTGAGTATTGATTAAGGATAGAAGTTTTTTTTTATTCGATATTATTGATGGGATGTTATAGTAATGTAGTTTTTGAAAAAGGACAACCTGCAGGACGGGCGATAGCCCATCGCGTCGAACAAGGCTGTAGGAATCGAACCCACAACTGAAGTGCGACTGGCCTTTATCGCCTACCACTGGCCTACAGGAAGTCCCTGTTTAGTAGAAACTAGTTTTATTATATTATGTTTTATGAGATATGATGTATAAGTCCATTTTAGGAACCATATATGATTAATCTCACTATAGATCGACTTATGTATATAATTGTTTTTGCTAACCTTTTGTTTGAGACCGATGGAATGACCCGTCATTCTATCACATGATCTGCTAACACTTCACGAATAACAAATTCAACTTCATTTATTTAAGAGATGAAGTGGAAATTGTTAAAGGCGCGAACAACAGTGAGATTGTACCAAAATAAAGTAAGTATTTATTCTAATTCAAATTCTTTAACATTAGGGAAACGATCTTGAAAACCAAAAATGTTGTCCTAGTGATCTTATATCTGATGAATCAGATGGTACCTTAGATCGTCACAGATTTATGGCTTTGTGATTGCTGGCTTTTCCATAGCCATGTTCTCTACCACTCTCCATCAGAACATGATGGTTAGATTTTTCTTCCATATCCATATTTTCACCTATGTGGAAACCCAGTGATTAGTTTATTTGGGTAACAGTTAAGTTTCATACTTTTGTTTTAAAATATTGGTTTTGGTATTCCTTTTTACGATGTGGATTCTATTAAAGAAACTTTCGAATAGTAAACTATTTATAACCCCGACGAATTTCGAGGGCGAAATTCATTTTAAGGGGGGTAGAATGTAACAGCCCGAGATTTTATGAAAACTATTATTTTAATTTTATTAATGTCTTGTGTTGTACGCTACACCAAAAGGAGCTTTCACAACACGCATCCTTGACTTGCCTTGCATTACACGCAATCGCAACCTTCCTCAATAGCGTGTGTAGTACGCAATACTGAGTTTCACTAAACAACGATATGCTATTAAAATATTATTAAAACTAGCCGTTATGAATAGTAATAATCACTTTTTGAAATTTTGTAAATTTTATTTTTCAAAATGGAATTCATTTTTGGATTCGGAGTATCGAATTTAGCCTAAGGTGAAATTTTGGTACTTTTCGGATAACTTTCATATTCTAATGAATAGTGAAAATTACTAAATTATAATTAAAAACAACTTTTTTAATAGAAATAATTAATAGTGATAAATTATTAATTTGAGTGGTTTTAAAGTATATTTAGAATATATTTTTACAATTTAATACAATGTTGGTCATTGGATGTAGTTTCACATTTAAACCAGACATAATCAAGTGTCAATCTTTTGATAGATATTGTTTCTTAAAAACACGCTATTTGTTTTAACAGCGGGATTTAATTATAAAATTAATTAATACAACTTCTATGTTATGAATTTGGTAAAATAGACTTCATTTTTGAATTTGGAATATGAAATATATCTTAGGATGAAATTTTGGCATTGTTCTGAAAAACATCAATTTTTGATGAATAGTGAAACTACTAAGTGGTAGTTAAAAATCTGAATTTTTCATAAAACTTAATTTTACCGCTTCTGTGAATGGAATTTAAAAAATCTAATAGACACGGTTGATGTCAGTAAGTAAAATGTGGTTCAATGAGATGAAAATAATTTTTGGTGAATAGTAACTTTTTACTTTTATTTACCACGGTTAAAAGTAAATAGGGTAATTAAGGGTAAGAATGATATTACTATTACCCTAACACATGTCCTAATTCTATTGGACAAGTGTATCTCGACCAAAAACAACCTTAAGTGTAAAATATTATCATTTAGTCCCACTTGGATTAGATTAGGACATTTATTATTATTTAATTCAAAGAAGAGTTAAAAGAGTTAAAATCAAAGTTTATTTACTAAAACATTTTTAATATAGGGTTTTACATAAGATAAATTCTATTTTAAATATTCATTAGAAAGATAAAAGGATTTACTACATAATGGTATTTTATTTTTAATTTTTAGACATCAAATAATTTAATTTATTTATGACACAATGATGATGCAGTAATTATCTTATTTATGAAATATTGACATAATTGATGTTATAAACACAAAAATAAATGTAATATGAGACTTTTTATGAATTACAATAATTTTCTAGGTCACTATGATATATTAGTGTTGATTTAATCAACTTTTTTCGAACATATAATTCTGTTATGACTTTCACAAAAAATCATATATCAAATAGTGTCAAAATTGACACAAAATAGTTTTTAAATCAAATATTATATTACTAATTGTTATTTTATTCCTAAAAATATAAGGTTCGGCCAAATGACTTAGATAAGGATATATATATTAATAATAAACAATTTGGGGTTCGTTTGGCATGTTATAGTAAGTTTATTAACCATATAGTGAAAGAAAACAAAAAGACACGGTAAAAGTTAAATTATTTAACTTAGAGTTAAATCTAATTGATAAGGTTAAAATAATACCCTAAACTTGTCTAAATATTATTGGTTGATAGGATTTCGACCCATCCCCACTTTATCTTCGAAATAAGACCCTTTGGAACCATTATAAACTGATTTTGACTTTAATATAAAATAATATTTTGAGATATTCCTAAGGTGCCCCTCTCCTCCCTTATAAAAGGGCACCTCCTCCCCCTCCTCCTCACACCAATTTGAGCACTCAAGCTTGGCCAACCCCTGCAAAAATCTCTTCTCCACTTCCCTAGAAACATCTTAGAGGTTCTGGTCTTCCTCAAAGACCAATTTTAGTTCCCTAAGAGGAGGTCTCAAAGAGGCGCTTCAAAGAAGAGGTAATTACCGTTACCAATTCTTTCATCTTTATTTCTTCTTCCACTTCTTCTTCTTAGGTTGTTTCATTATGAAGTAATAACATCAGTATCACTCATATATGGATATGTTATTTTATGTATGAAACAACCCTATTTCACCATCTATCCATCCTACGGAAAAAGAAATCACCGCGCGTGCGTACGTACGGAATACCGTCTCCACGTCGTGGTGTAATCTATTTTCCACCACCACCTTACATGGATGGGTATAATGGTGTAAAGAATAACTATACATAGTTATTACAACATCATATTGATTCTGATATATTTTATAATCCACTCCAATTCAATTCAATAATTATGGAAATGATATCATCGCTCGTGCGTACGTACGGACTACCGTCTCCATGACGCGATGAGATTCATTCTTAATGATTAACCATTCATGAATGATTATAAAGTATATATATAATAAGTACTAATTAAATATATGACATAATAATGATACTGGATTTATGTATATATATATATATATATATGTATGTCATCTACTTACTTCCATTCAAGACAATAAGGAAAGAAAAACAGCGTTCATGCGTACGTACGGACTACCGTCTCCATGAACGGTGTTTTTCATTTCATTTATCTATCTATTATATATATATATACTGAATATTTATGATATATAAATCATATTTTATATTCTGGAAGTAAGTAAATCATGATATAAGTAATAATAATGTCAAGAACAACAAGTCAAAACACCTACGATAAATGAAACGATTTTACCCAAAACGCTTCTTTAACATGGAATTTACAAAAGAACGGGTAATATAATATCATAAGTGAACCGTATATGATATCATAACAATGAATATGATTCTGTAATAAGTCAATGACATTATTTAAATCATTATACAGGAGGTTCAGACACATACGAAGAAAATCGGACCTAAGGTAAGGGAAATATCACAATCTCATTTTTATCCGAGATTGTTTATTCGTAAGTATTTACTGGGGTGTATTTTATCATCCACATCCATGTTTCATCAAGATGTAATATTATTTCCATCCACCTACAATTGTTTAAATCCATTTTTACCCTTTGGTGAGTTTTTAGTAATATGTATGAAAGGAATCTTTTGTCGTACGAGGTACTTTTTGACTTTTCCGACAAAAGTACGAAGAATGTTTTTTTAACTTATACGGCATGAATGGATTTTTAAAACATTATTTCCAAGAAACTTCCTTTACAAGTTTCCAAGGTTATTTTTAATCAACTTATTTTATTTTAAAGTTGTATGACATGTTATGAAAGGAAAAATGTTTTTGAAGTAGAAAGGATATTTTCCTCAAGAATGGAGTTCAAGTATTTTATCAAAATTATTTTCCATCTAAGATAATAAAAGGGTTCTGTTTTTATCCCTATTATTACATTGGTTTGATTATGTTGTGATGGAAATATTTTTATGAATTCCTTTATCTTATATGAATTGTTTTATGATGTCATGTCGTTTAAGAATTCCATTTTTATTACATGGGTTACGCTATGATGTATGGTTTATGATTATGTGGCACACATAAGAAAGGATTCATTATAAGATGGGTGGGACCTATATCTCCCTCCAATGCATTGGGTAATGATTTTATATCTCATGAGATAGACAGGGCTGGAACGGTAGGTTATACCGGTTCAGTGAAACAGGACTGAAACGAGGGTTACTCGATTCAGAAAGGGACTTTGTCCACTAAGATAGTCTTGGCAATGAGTCTTGACTAACAAGAAATGATTCTCTATGATTATGTGTGAATGCCACAAAGTTTCATGTTTTAGGTTATGATTATTGTGATTACATTTCACTGCCATGATTTACCCCATGTTATGAAATTATGATCTCTTTTGCAGGTTAAGATTTTCAAAAGTTATGTGCTTATGTATATGATGTGATTGATATTTCTTTTGTTTACCCTTACTGAGCATTTGAGCTCACCATTTTATGTTTTATTTTCCCCAGGATATAAAGAAAGGTTTTAGGTAAAAAAGGGAAGATCTTTATGGGAGATATTGAAGATCTTTCACCACGATTAGAAGATTACGTTCTGTGTTTCCAAAGACACTAAACTATTACGATCCTTGTGTGTGTGTTTTTGTTATGTACTAAGTATTCCGCAAATGTAATGTAATGTAAATGTACGTCAAGATACGGGTCTCTACACATACCTAGACAGAACATATGATGTTCTTATAAATTTGGTTGAGTTTAATGTGATTTTATCACCAATAAAGATGAATTACATGTGATTCATTCATCGAACTTGTTCATATATACCTAGAGAATTGAGAAAATATGGGTTTTTTATATATAATTGACATACTTTGTGTCCCATGGTCACTTGATGTTTTTGAAAAGGGTATTATATGATAATTATTGTTTTCATATGATGCAACTATTAGACACAAGTATATAGATACATATGTTCAGTAAAGATAACATAGATCCCGTTATAGAATGATTAGCATTGATGCTTTAGTAGAGGTCTCAATTTTCTTACATTTACAAATCTGGTGATTTATATTGGATTTCTATGAAACCTTATGAGGTTACTCTTTTCATTTTTATGAATTAGGATTTATTTTGACTCGAAAATGCACATTAATTTTTTTAGAGTTTATTAAAACAGATTTTTTGATGATTATTCAAAAGGTATTACATATGATGTAATACTTAGTAAAGTTAATGATAGTTTTAAAAAAAATTTGAAAAATATCTAAAGTAAGTTTTTGAATATGATTTCACAAGTTATTTTTTATGATGCAATATAAGGTGAAATGGTATAGAGTTTATAAGGATTGAGTGCTAGTGGGAGATTGAAGGATATATTATCTAAACCCTTGAACTTATACAATAGTTTTTTAACCCAATCATAGAGTATGATTTGGGCATATCATTTTCAATGGTATATTGATTTCATAACCACTTCATTTTATTGGGGTATTTATTAATGGAAGTTGAATGATAAAGGATTAACATTTAAATATATCTTAAATTGGTTATCATTATTAAATTATTGTATGAAGAAAAAAAAGGAAGTTAGTTTAGTCATGGGTATGTTTGTAACCATATGCGTAACTCATATATTCCATAACGTATGAGTAGATTCATGGAAGAGATTAGAATAATCATGACTGTTATAAAAGTAAGTTAAGGAAGTGTGATCATTTGTGAATTCCTAGTAGATACTCCCATGAACCCAAAGCTCTATTTCTCCACCTATCTTATATTCCATGAGATACTAGCATATTATGGGTGGTGGAGTGTCTCTCTTGAGTATCAAGTGATTCAATATGTCTTTTGGATACACCATGGACAAGGTATATCATTTAGTTTTCTCATGTTATCTTTATCAACCAAAAACAGTGAATTTGTATACATCAATAGAATCTCTTTAGTGTAAGTTACATAGTGTAATTAATTTATAGTATTTTTAGTATATTTAATAGAGAACCTAGTTTTTATATCTACATAATTTATTATGCTATGTTTAATAGTTAAAATACCCTAATAAATAAATCCAAACCATCCCATTAATGCCTCTTAATATTCTCTAGTAATGATGGTTTTACAGCCACATGGGAAGATATAAATTTATTCTTTCCTATATGATTCATGGATCCAATTTTACCACATCAATTTTCATAGGATCATCTTATAACCTTATATCCGAGAAAGTTTCATAATCAATTTCAATAAATCAACCACCTTGTTCTCTATTACAAGATAATAATTAATGTAATTGTCATGATCTTTCAATAGCTCCAACCATATCCACTACCTCATGTTTAATTTCCTATATGACAACATATATTTAAGATTTTATGGTTTGTATATATAACTCACATTTTTTTATAAATATAATGAAATTGTATCCTTATAGAAAATATTATTTCTATAAATTCTAAATTATGTTTAGTTTAATTATACTCATTAATATTCAACTATCAAAATGTGTATACTACAGATTTCTCATTTTTTATCTAGATGATAATAAGTCCCTTTTTGATACATCAATAAAGATGAATAACTCTTCATATTCCTAAGTAAGGTTTATTAAAGGTATTGTAACCAACCTTTTTCTGATATCCTGGAAGCTTTATTCAGACTACATGGTCTAAATAAACATTACATACTTTTTTGTTAATATTTTTAGTGGGTTGTATAATCATGAAACAATATTCAAAAAGAAAAAATTATACCCAGTTATACCAATAAATATAAGGACCTATATCATGTTAAAAGTCTTATACCATCCTTATATGAATTTAATATCTGAAGGATCTACTCTAACACATTCATTGGTGAGTATATTACATTAAAATGACACTTGTTTTTTCTAGAATTTATACTTAATAAACTTGGAATATAACTTCTTCTAGTATAATTTTTGATAAAAAGATCCTAAAATTATCATTATATTCATTCCAAATATTATAATAAAGAAGAATAACATCAATAATTATTACCAATTTTTTTGAGGTACTCCTTAAAGACTGCATTCATTAAATCCATATATACATAAAGCACACTTTTAAAACCAAAGGGAATCCCAAAAAATTTATAAATACCATAACTTGTTGGAAATGTAGATTACATAATATCGACTTTTTTACCTTAAGTTGATGATATCTAAGTCCTAGGTAAATCTTACAAAGTTATATAGCACTTTGAAGTTGATCAAATTGATCTTTACTTCTTGGAAAGGAATCTTCATTATTAATTATAATGTCATTAATTTTTTAATAGTCAATATATAATCTCATAGATCCTTATCAAATAAAATAGAGTGACTCCAGGGTGATATACATAAAAAATTGTTTATAGGAAATAATATAGTTTCTTCATTAACTCCTTCAAGTCGACTAGTTTAATTCTATATGAAAACATAGATATGGGTAGTGATCCAAGAAAAATTTCAAAGAAAAATTATAATTCTCAATATGGGGGAATCCTAGGAAACTCTAATAAAAATATATCCATAAATTATTATTTAATGAGTATGTACACTATATTTATTCCCTTATTTTACTCCATTATTTGAGTTAGGTATCGATACCCATCTTTTTTTATGAATATTTCCATGTCACGAGAATATTATAGGGAATGAGTTTCATTATCTTACTTACACTTGAATACTAATCTAGGTTTTATCAAGATATCAATGTTAATAAGATTATCTCATTCAATTTTATATAATCCCTATATGTTGAGAACTAGTACATATATAGAATACTATCTATTCAAATGGGGGAAAAGTACTAGAATCACAGGTAACACATTACCACTTATAAGTATAAGGAAATACTTTAATATATGGGTAGCAATTTATTCCCCATTTAGCCTTACTACTAATAAGTTAACCTATAAACTTTGACATAAGTTATTTTTTTATATTAAAATTTACATGATATGAACGAATGAATTGATTTAAAATGAAATGAAATATAATTTATTCATTAATAATTAGTTATAGTACATGTGAAAACATTGTTGGGTTGATCCAAACCAGCTATTGTGGTGGAATATACATGAACGTGATCTCAATATTTGGTGATGGAGGGTGTTAATTATCATAAATATTACACTTATTAGTTTATTGGTTAGCATAATACCTATCTTCATTACAAAAAAACACTAAACCATAAGTTGAGGATTCTAGAAAATCTTATTTTCTTTCACATGGTCACCAGCATAGCAACTTAATTTCCATGGATTCATTCATTATCTACATTCCCAAGTTTGGATATATTTACACTTTTAAATCACCTTCCATATCATTATATTAAATTAATATAATGTTTTATTCTAAATATTCAATAGGTGTTATATAGAAACTTACACTTTTCATCCTTATTATTAGATGAGATTCCAAGAAGATAATCCCATCTTCACTTCATATAAAAGCCTCCATGAAACCATTGAATATTCAATAACTCTATTTTCACCTTTCTAATAAAATAAATTAATTCAATATAGGTATAAAACTCTTGGATCTCCAAATATTTATGTATAATTTTCTTTAATATATTACAAAATCTAACAATATTAATTTTGGATTAATGAGAAATGTAGAGTATTCATTGCTACCAAAGTAATGTTAGCATCATATATTGTAATGGATTCATAATACTTGGTTTCATCTTAATTAATTAAGGATCCATATTCATTCATGAAGTTCCAAGAATATTTGTATTAGGAAAATATTCTTTTCAAATTTCTACTAGTAATCATTTTCTCCTTCATGATAATAAACAAGAAGTATAAACATCCACTATTTGGAGTATTACACCACTATAAATATATTTTTAGTGTATATGTCCACCATTCATAAACAAGTAGATTCATATACCGACTAAAAGATGATGTTTTTATTCTCATGAATTTCTCAATGAATGAAGGTCGATGTCATGGTGTAATGGGAATATCTATTTAGTTGTAGTTAGTATCCATATCTTCAATAATTTTCACGAATATTATTATGATATTTTCAACATTAGAACCCATTATGGTTGGTTGAACATTGGGAAAATAGTCACATTAAACATTTTCACCACATTATGTGTTCCTATTAGTGTATATCCTTTCTTTAACCATATTATAAATTCTATAATTCCCCAACCTCAACCACTAGGTCCAATCCAGAGATCCACACAACCTCATGCATGACTCCCCATACATAAGAGATTATTGACTAGTAGTGAGGGTCCTCACACCATCAGTGGGGAGAATGTACCCTTAATATCATGTAATCTCCGTAAAAAAATAAATATAAAAAATAAAAATATAAACAAGAAATCATTGTAAAATGAAGAAATCTAAAAAGATGACACATGAGTCTTATAAGTAAAAACTGATCTCATGGTTTAGCAAGAAAAACCAAAGTATAAGTGAAGGAAAAATAAATAAACAAAAGTTTTGGAATCCTATGATGTCCTTCTCGGTCCACCACCATCCTCATGCTCTAAAACTATTTTTCTCCAGCCCCTTGTCCTTAATTGGATCCCAATATGTGATGTTTACACACACATAGAGATTCACATGTAGGGTGTGTGTAATATAACCAAGTAATCCTGTAGGTCATATCATAATAGGACATCATACCCTATTTCTATCTATCAGATTAGGTAATATAGACCATCATGTGTAACGCCCCGACCCCAGCTACCCAGAGTCAGTGCATTAGTTCGTAACATTGGCATTATCACAAAAGATCAAGTCTCGAAAGACCGATTAGTTTAGTAGCCTTGGAAACACTAGATACATTCATAAGTCTTTCATTACATCAAAAAGTAAACAAACTACAATAACATGGTCTTCATAGTCCACAATCACATCCCTTTCTGACTACCCCTGCAGGTCATTCATAAAATACTTCTTCACATCCTGGAAAAATATTAAAACATTGAAAGGGGTGACCTCAGATGCTCAGTAAGGTTAACAATATAGCGGAAGCTTTCATAAATAAACATTAATATTTAAGGCAATGTATAACTAAAACAAAAGCCTTTTAAACTTGAACTTCAACATAATATGGAAAAAGTAAAATGAGATAATGCCATTTACTTCTTCACATGGATATTCTACTTGTCGAATAATCACATGCAATATCAATAACCACTTTCATAATGATGGAATTCATAATTCCAGACTATCATAACCATGTAGCCAAGGCCTCGTGCCAAGACCACAAATAAGATTTTGTCAAGGCCTCGTGCCAAGACACTAGTTTGTCTCATGAGACCTACCGATGCATCGAGGAGCTATAGCAGGCTCCACCTGTCACTTATTAAGTCCAATGCATTCCTCATATGAATAGGTTTAAACATATCATAAACCATAACATAATCGTATCACATAAAACATGCGTAAAGGAAACATAAAATTTCCACATTTCAATCAAAAGATTGTCAATACAACACATTGATATAATAAAAACGCTTTCAAAACCATTTTCAATACCAAAATAAAAGCAGGTTAAAACTTTGTATTTATTTTTCATTAAAAAAGTGATGGCTTGTAGAGGAAGCCGAAACTCAAATAATGGTCACGGCGGCGGAGAAGTCGTTGTCGCCGCATAAGTATGGAAAGGAAAACATTCCCTTTTTTTCATTTAGTAAAATGCTTCGTATAAAAAATATTCCTTTTGAATAAACGTAAAAGTCAAAGGGGTTTATACACCGTATAAAAGAATGTTGTGTATAAAATAAAATATGCCTCAATGAAAGGAGATTGAGACGAAGTCCCATACAAAGATCATTTTTAAAATAAAATAGATATACTATGTGTATTTACTATAAGTACACATAAATAAAGTACAAATACAAGATATGACATAATAATATAATGACATAATTTGAAAGTAGGAGATTAACCCAAAGAATGGAAATTGGGTTAAGAAATTCCCTTACCTCGTGTCTGACTTGACTCAACCGTTCTTTAACCTCCTGAATAATAAACTAGAGTTAATATATACCTTATTAAGAACCATTTTCAATTTCATTATCCTTTTTATATCACTTATTACAATGATATTAACATTATGTAATTATTTAAGTTAATAACGGTCGTTTTGTTGATCTTTGGTACTTGAGTCAACAATAAACTTCTTATAATTACAAGTTGTTTATGTGGTAGAATATCCATTATCTCCAGAATTATATTCATGATTTAGATGTCATATATATCATATATATCCAGTATATACATTCATTTATAATATTACGTAACATTTAGAGGTAAGAAATGAAATGCACCGTTCATGGAGACGGTAAGCCATACGTACGCATGAACGCTACTTTCATTTCTATTTCGTATTTAATGGAATGAAATCATAATGATATAAATTTATAATATAATTACAGTATAATATATTGTATAATACCATTTAATCCATCCTTTATACATCCCACATATGGCATTAACGATTCAAATCACTTTGAGGGGCGGTAGTCCGCACTTCCTAAAATGAAATTATCGCATTTTACCCATAATGGAAATCATAAAGTATGACATAAATGAGAAATAAAGAAGCATAAGTAAAACATAAACATATTTTATATCATATATAAATATATTGACATCTTAATGGACACCTTTGAAGGTGTTATATGAGTGTTGAACAATCATCGTTTCGTGAGGCAGAAATTCGCCATCCACAGAAACCGTATGTTCTTTAACCATTAGATATAGGTGTGTGTAAGTGAAGCTCGAATACTTATTATAAAAACATCCTAGTATATTGAGGATACTGGTTTTGTTACAAAAGAAATGAATAAAAAGAGTTTAGGGGGTTGAAGAAGAAAAATAAAACAAAACAACATTAGAGAAGACATTACCTCAAAATCGGGTAACTCTTTTTGATTTGAGCCAAAGGCTTCCTTGGGAAGAATTCAGCCCAAAGTGAGGCTTCTAGGAGTAAGAGGGGAAAGTTGGGAGAGTATTTGGGCAGAGTTTGGCCGAGCCAAATGGCTCGAAGGTGTGAATAAGGTGCGAGTGGTGGGGGCCTTTTATAAGTGGAGAGGAGGGGCACTTTTGGAAAGTAATGAAATGTTATTCTATTATACAATGATTTTCGGATTCTAAAGGTCCCACACTTGTATAATTAGAGTCTAAGGTGATAAGGGTTCTAAATATCCTCATCCAATAGTCTTTGGACAAGTGTAAGCCTTGGATTTTACATTATCTTCTCATTTTATTTAAATCGTAAAATAATGAGGTCATCGCTGCATCATCATGATGTCATAAATAATTTAATTTATTTAATGTATAAAAATTATAAAAAAAATACTATGATGTAGGAAATCTTTTAATATTTCTAATGAATATTTATAGTCAAAATTGGGACTTGTGTAACCCCACTTAAAAACTGTTTTAGTAAAACAACTCATGTTTGTGTCAATTTAATTTTAACATTAAATAAATATATATTAATGTCATTTTCCAACTAAAGTGGCTCCATGGGGTCCCCAAGTTGACCCATGGGTTGTCTTGGTCGGCCATGACTCATCCAATAGGATTAGGACAAGTGTCAAGCTCATATCATATTATTAAAACATTGTTTTTACCTTAAACTACACTAATTACCTCTAATCGCGATTAAGAACTTAAAAGTTACTATTCACCAAAAAATTATTTTAATCTCATTGAACCACATTTTACTTCTTAATGACAACCATGTATGTCGGATTTTTGAAAATCAAATCACAGAAGTGTTAATATTTCTTTTAAACGAAAAATCAGTTATTTAACTACCACTTAGTGGTTTCACTATTCATCAAAAATTGAAGTTTTTCAGAACAAAGCCAAAATTTCACCCTAAGCTATAATTGCTATTCCGAATTCAAAAATGATGTCTATTTTAAAAAATTCCAAACATATAAGTTGCATTAATTAATTTTATAATTAATTCCCGCTATTACAAAAAATGGCGTGTTTCTAAGAAACAATTTATATCAAAAGATTGGCAATTGTTTATGTCCAATTTCAATGTTAAATTAATTCTAATGAACACCATTGGATAAAATGGTAAAAATATATTCTAATTATACTTTAAAACAAATCAATAGTATAATTTATCACTTTAAATTATTTTTATTAAAAAAGTTGTTTTAAGTATTTTTCACTATTCATAAAAAAAATAGAAGTTCTCAGAAAGTTACAAAAAATTCAACTTAGGATAATTTCGATATTAGGAATACAAAAATGAAGTCCATTTTGAAATATAAAATTTCTATAATTTTAAAAATTGGTTATTACTATTCATAACGGCTACTTTGATTAGTCGCGGTGTTTTAGAACTCGAAGTTGCGTACAATGCAAGCTATTGCATTATTGAATGAGAAGCGTATCATGGAAGCTCGGGGTGTTACATTCTCCCCTCCTTCAATAAATTGCGTCCTCACAATTTGAAATTTTTCTTTGAAAGTAAAAGGTTGAAAAGAGAAAATACCTTTGAGGAAAACCCACATCAGAAATAAGATTAATAAAATTTAGCCTTAATAAGATGGAAAGGGAAATGAAAAAGTCACCACCCAATTATGATCTCGATTAGGAGAACATTGGTGGAAATTAGAGACATATAATTGGAGGAAAAAAGTAAATATTTGTAGGGAGTGATTGAGGTCATCAATCACAATCAACTGTCAAATTGAGGGCCTCAAAGCCTTCAATCTATGTTGATTTAAAATATCATCCGTTCAACAAGACATAAGGTATTAGGATAACACATTTTTTTTGTTTTAATATCCCTTTACTAAAGTTTAAGAATTAATTTATTCGTTGAATAAGAGATAGGTATATATATATTTATGCTTGACAATTAGAGTTTCAACCTTCAACTCATCTTTCACTCAAAAAGATAATAGAACTCAAAAATATTATACTTATCCTAATTTTATAAGGTTCCAAATGTTAACACATACCATTTAGATTAGTAAAATTATTTTGTAATAACTGGGGACTTCCTGTAGGCTAGTGGTAGGAAATAAAGGCATGTCGCACTATGATTGTGGGTTCGATTCCTGCAGCTTTGTCCGACGCGACGGGTTATGCCCCACCCTGCAGGTTGTCCTTTTCCTAAAACTATAGTATCATAATATTCCAAAAATAATCTTCATAAATGCTTTAACCTTAAACAATACTATCCATGGTTTAACTTAATCCATTCCAACCTTAATAGTTATCCAAAATACCTTCGTCCAGACTTTCTCTAAAAGGTCTCTAAATTCCAAAATCAATTGTAACATCAGATTCCCCAAACAAAGAAAAGTTTCTCTTATTGTCACATACTAAAAATATGATTACCTTAATCATATTACCTTAATCAAAAAGTACTACAGTACAATCTTTATATATATCACATTATTCTTATAACCAGAATATAATCCTTGAGTCCAAAAGCACCAATACATTAATTATTCCGCTTCAACTGTAGTCACAGCATAAGATTGGCCTTGATCCCTTGGCCTTTTCTGAGGTAAGTTTCCTTGACGCTTAGGACATTCATTTGCATAATGCCCCATTTCCCTACAATTGTAGCTTTCAACTTTGACAGCCTCTTTCTTTCCCTTGCAATCACGATCCTGGTGACCCTTTTCTCCACATTTATAACAAACTCCCATTCCTTTTAGGCACGTACCAGGGTGATTCTTCCCACAATTATCACATAATGGAAAATCCTTCTTTCCCTTTTTCCCTTTATCTGTCTCTTGTTCCCCCGTTCTCTTCTTCTCTTGATTTACTTTGTTGTCATAAGACTTAGATAATTCCTTTTCTGTCTTGATAGCACACGAGACAATATCTTCGTATGATGAGAAGGATTGTGATACTAAAGATCGACGAAGAAATGGTTTTAACCCATCAAAGAAACGATCATTCTTACTCCTTGGGTTACGTATATAATCGGCAGCATGCCTCGCTAACCTTGTAAAGTTAGCCTCATAATTTGCGACATTCTCATCCTCCTTATGCCTCAAACTCAGAAATTGCCTTTCCATATCCGCTCGATGGTCACGAGGAAAGTATTTTTCTAAGAAAATGTCTTTGAACTCCCTCCATTCCATATTCGATACGTCATCATCTTCCTTTGTGTTTTTAATCAGCGACCACCACTGATCGGCATCTCCAGTGAGGCGGTAAACTGCCATGACAACCTTCTCCCTTTCGCTACTCCCCAAGGCATGGAATATTTTCTCTAAGGAGGTTATCCATTGCTCAGCTACTGAAAGATTTGTACCCCCATTGAAGGTTGGTGGTTGTTGCCTCATGAAACGGTCTAGCATTGATCCTCCACGTTACGGATCAGGGTGCTCCATACGAGTAAGGTTATTATTCATAACCTGAGTAAGTTGTCCCAGTATGGTGATTAGCTAATCGGCACCAGTTGCATCACCAGCCCCACTATAATTATCTTGAGCAGGAGGGAAATCCCTACATGGAGTGTGTGCATTGATACGGTTTCCATTTCTTCCACTAGGCACCATTTCTAAACAATTGCATAAACTAGATTAGTTTATGAAATAAAATACATAATTCCATATTTGTAAAATACTTTACATAAATTGAACTATTTATGGATATAATCCATAATCATAAAAAGAAATGTTTCCTTTGAGGAAGTATATACTCATAACCCTTCATAGTGGTTTGTAAAGAAAATGAGAATTATCCTAAGCATATCCCCCGGGAGTGTCGTAACCAAGAGTGCAGCAAGGCCCGTTGTCGTGCACCAGTTCCCGTTCGAGTCTAGCTCAAAGCGGTGTTTTCGGGTTTTACCCCTAGGTACATCTGTGCCAGAGCCGCCTCTACCTGCTCGTATCCAGACAGGGATGTATTGCTCGGAAAACTCAAAAAATATCTACAATAACAAAATTCTAGGAAGTTCTTCTATACTAATCCTCAAAGTCTATCTTTGGGATATGTGCTCTAATCAGAGTTTATCTATATCTAGCTTCCAAGGTTAGTACTAAACTGCCTCTGATACCAACTGTAATGCCCCGACCCCAGCTACCCAGAGTCGGTGCATTAGTTCGTAACATTGTCATGATCACAAAAGATCAAGTCTCGAAAGACCTATTAGTTTAGTAGCCTTGGAAACACTAGATACATTCATAAGTCTTTCATTACATCAAAAAGTAAACAAACTACAATAACATGGTCTTCATATTCCACAATCACATCCCTTTCTGACTACCCCTGTAGGTCATTCATAAAATACTTCTTCACATCCTGGAAAAATATTAAAACATTGAAAGGGGTGAGCTCAGATGCTCAGTAAGGTTAACAATATAGCGGAAGCTTTCATAAATAAACATTAATATTTGAGGCAATGTATAAATAAAAAAAAAGCCTTTTAAACTTGAACTTCAACATAATATGGCAAAATTAAAATGAGATAATCCCATTTACTTCTTCACATGGATATTCTACTGGTCGAATAATCACATGCAATATCAATAACCACTTTCATAATGATGGAATGCATAATGCCAGACTATCATAACCACGTAGCCAAGGCCTCGTTCCAAGACCACAAATAAGATTTTTTCAAGGCCTCGTGCCAAGACACTAGTTTGTCTCATGAGACCTGTCGATGCATCGAGGAGCTATAGCGGGCTCCACCCGTCACTTATTAAGTCCAATGCATTCCTCATATGAATAGGTTTAAACATATCATAAACCATAACATAATCGTATCACATAAAACATGCGTAAAGGAAACATAAAATTTCCACATTTAAATCACAAGATTGTCAATACAACACATTGATATAATAAAAACGCTTTCAAAACCATTTTAAATACCAAAATAAAAGTAGGTTAAAACTTTGTATTTATTTTTCATTAAAAAAGTGATGGATTGTAGAGGAAGCCGAAACTCAAATAATGGTCACGGCGGCGGAGAAGTCATTGTCGCCACATAAGTACGGAAAGGAAAACATTCCCTTTTTGTCGTTTAGTAAAATGCTTCGTATAAAAAAGATTCCTTTTGAATAAACGTAAAAGTCAAAGGGGTTTATACACCATATAAAAGAAAGTTGTGTATAAAATAAAATATGCCTCAATGAAAGGAGATTGAGATGAAGTCCCATACAAAGATCATTTTTAAAATAAAATAGATATACTATGTGTATTTACTATAAGTACACATAAATAAAGTACAAATACAAGATATGACATAATAATATAATGACATAATTTGAAAGTAAGAGATTAACCCAAAGAATGGAAATTGGGTTAAGAAATTCCCTTACCTCGTGTCTGACTTGACTCAACCGTTCTTTAACCTCCTGAATAATAAACTAGAGTTAATATATACCTTATTAAGAACCATTTTCAATTTCATTATCCTTTTTATATCACTTATTACAATGATATGAACATTATGTAATTATTTTAGTTAATAACGGTCGTTTTGTCGATCTTTGGTACTTGAGTCAACAATAAACTTCTTATAATTACAAGTTGTTTATGTGGTAGAATATCCATTATCTCGAGAATTATATTCATGATTTAGATGTCATATATATCATATATATCCAGTATATACATTCATTTGTAATATTACGTAACATTTAGAGGTAAGAAATGAAATGCACCGTTCATGGAGACGGTAAGCTGTACGTACGCATGAACGCTACTTTCATTTCTATTTCGTATTTAATGGAATGAAATCATAATTATATAAATTTATAATATAATTACAGTATAATATAGTGTATAATACCATTTAATCCATCCTTTATACATCCCACATACGGCATTACAGATTCAAATCACTTTGAGGGGACGGTAGTCCGCACTTCCTAAAATGAAATTATCGCATTTTACCCATAATGGAAATCATAAAGTATTCCATAAATGAGAAATACAGAAGCATAAGTAAAACATAAACATATTTTATATCATATATAAATATAGTGACATCTTAATGGCCACCTTTGAAGGTGTTATATGAGTGTTGAACAATCATTGTTTCGTGAGGCAGAAATTCGCCATCCACAGAAACTTTATGTTATTTAACCATTAGATGTAGGTGTGTGTAATTGTAGCTCGAATCCTTCTTATAAAAACATCCTAGTATATTGAGGATACTGGTTTTGTTACAAAAGAAATGAATAAAAAGAGTTTAGGGGGTTGAAGAAGAAAAATAAAACAATATAACATTAGAGAAGACATTACCTCAAAATCAGGTAACTCTTTTTGATTTGAGCCAAAGGATTCCTTGGGAAGACTTCTGCCCAAAGTGAGGCTTCTAGGAGTAAGACGGGGAAGTTGGGAGAGTATTTGGGCAGAGTTTGGCCGAGCCAAATGTCTTGAAGGTGTGAATAAGGTGGGAGTGGTTGGGGCCTTTTATAAGTGGAGAGGAGGGGCACTTTTGGAAAGTAATGAAATGTTATTCTATTATACAATTCTTTTCGGATTCTAAAGGTCCCACACTTGTATAATTCGAGGCTAAGGTGATAAGGGTTCGAAATATATTCATCCAATAGGCTTTGGACAAGTGTAATACTTGGATTTTACATTATCTTCTCATTTTATTTAAATCATTAAATAATGAGGTCATCGCTGCATCATCATGATGTCATAAATAATTTAATTTATTTAATGTCTAAAAATTATAAAAAAAATACTATGATGTAGGAAATATTTTTATCTTTCTAATTAATATTTATAGTCAAAATTCTGACTTGTGTAACCCCACTTAAAAATTGTTTTAGTAAAACAACTCATGTTTGTGTCAATTTAATTTTAACATTAAATATATATATATTAATGCCATTTTCCAACTAAAGTGGCTCCATGGTGTCCCCAAGTTGACCCATGGGTTTTCTTGGTCGGCCATGACTCATAAAATAGGAGTAGGACAAGTTTCAAGCTCGTATCATATTATTAAAACATTGTTTTTACCTTAAACTACACTAATTACCTCTAATCGCGATTAAGAACTTAAAAGTTACTATTCACCAAAAAATTATTTTAATCTCATTGAACCACATTTTACTTATTAATGACAACCATGTATGTCGTATTTTTGAAAATCAAATCACAGAAGTGGTAATATTTCATTTAAACGAAAAATCAGTTATTTAACTACCACTTAGTGGTTTCACTATTCATCAAAAATTGAAGTTTTTCAGAACAAAGCCAAAATTTCACCCTAAGCTATAATTGATATTCCGAATTCAAAAATGATGTCTATTTTACAAAATTCCAAACATATAAGTTGCATTAATTAATTTTATAATTAATTCCCGCTGTTACAAAAAATGGCGTGTTTCTAAGAAACAATTTATATCAAAAGATTGGCAATTGTTTATGTCCAATTTCAATGTTAAATTAATTCTAATGACCACCATTGGATAAAATGGTAAAAATATATTCTAATTATACTTTAAAACAACTCAATAGTATAATTTATCACTATAAATTATTTTTATTAAAAAAGATGTTTTAAGTATTTTTCACTATTCATAAAAAAATAGAAGTTCTCAGAAAGTTACAAAAAATTCAACTTAGGATAATTTCGATATTAAAAATACAAAAATGAAGTCCATTTTGATATATAAAATTTCTATAATTTTAAAAAGTGGTTATTACTATTCATAACGGCTACTTTGATTAGTCACGGTATTTTAGAACTCAAAGTTGCGTACAATGCAAGCTATTGCATTATTGAATGAGAAGCGTATCGTGGAAGCTCGGGGTGTTACATCATGACCCATTTTCTTCCCATGGGTCTGATAAAATATGACTTTCATTCCCCCATATACATCACAGGTCTAATCATATATGAGCATCATTCCCTTAAATCATCCCACACAAATCCATCATGCACTATCATAAAATTTGTTATGTGATCATGTCACATGATACGTTAGAACACACTCCCTCTCTAAGGATACTGATCCATGATGGTTCCACCTATCACCTTGGTATTATTCATAGAATAAAAAAATCAAATACCAAAAATATCATAGGTAAAATGGCATAAAATATCAAGGCACACCAAGAATATCATGATTATGAAATAATATAAAAAACTTGCACCAATTGATCAAACTATACATGTTATATAGAACATAAATATGAAATTTCATATCTTTGTAATGATCATATACATGGTCTTTATGTGGTAATTTAATTCCTACCTCAAGGTTATAGCATTTATGTTAAGGTCCATTAAGATTGTCCTCTCCCAAACCACTTTTATACACCAACCGAGAGAAGATCACATGTCAGGAACTCCTAGAAATGGTTCCAACATAACATAACAAGGGTTTATTGAGTATGGTAGAGAAGAAGAATAAACCAATGGCATAATCAACACTTACCCAACGATGGCTATCAAAAAATTAAACATTCAAGACCAGCTGATGGAAGGAGAAACCTTCACTCTTGGAAAGTGACAAAAGAATAAGTCACCAAGAGAACACCATTGGCATCCAAGAATTCCAATAACAATCAAAAATGCCACCAATTATTAAGAAAATTGTTGAAATACCAATGATTTAATTAACTCACTATATGTAACCATGTAATATCATTTAATCCAAAACAAAATAATAAAAAACTATGATCAAAATAATAATAAAAGAGGAGATTCTATAAAGGAGAAATTCGGCCAAACTTGAAGAACTCACTAAAAACCTTTTATAATCACCTAAATATGAAATAAAAATTAATGATAATGAAGTCCTTCGATTATTCAAGTACAGATAAATAAAACCCCAATCAAGGAAGGAATGATCATAATTTGAACAAAAACTACAATAATCAAAGATATTCTAGGGTTTCAGCTAAAACATATAGGAGATAGGAATTTGTCAAGAGAGGGAATTGATTTATTAATAGTTTTTATAATTAAATAAATAATTGAATTAATACCTTATATTATATTTTATATGATTTTCCTCCTAAACTAGGTCAAGATCAAAAAAGAAAGAGACTTAAATTGGATGCTTCCCAAAAAACCTGATGTTGAAATTTCTTTCACCCTTTATAGGTGCAATCCATGGTGTTCTTAATCCCATAATTGAAATAACTTGGGCTGCAGTATAAACCAAAAACCTTATCCATTTTACCTAACACAACAAATTAGACACCATGGATTGTCTTAGTCATTTCCCTATCTTTCTTGGATAATAAGATGTCCAAAAACACTTTAATCCACTATAAGATTTTCAATGTCCACAAACCATCATCTATGTTTGGATCAACATATAATCAAGAAACACAATAAGGGAAACAATGATTTTTAAAAAAACAAAGCTTTTTTGATTTTACAATCTCCTCCTCTAAGGACTTCTCATTCAAGAGATGCATCTCTAGGCATACTTCTCAAATAACTTAGGCCACTAAGCCCGAACATTAGCCTCCTTCTCCTAAGTCTCCTCTTAGATCCACCCATGGCACACCATGATCTATACAAGTGGTACCATATTCCCTCAAATTTATTTCTCACTCCAACCCTTTATCTTTATTGGGTTCTCTTCATATGATGCATTAGGATCTATCTCAACATCCACACATTTGGTGACAAGAGTAGGATCTGGAATATAGCAATAGAGACACAAGAAACACATTATGCATAACATGGTAAAGTGAATGAATTTCTATATGGAACACCACTCTCAAAATATTCTTTGTAATCTCAAAAATTCTAACATAACATTGGGATAACTTTTATTGCATCTAAAAATGATGATGTACCAACCAAGGTGACACCCATAAGAAAACCTGGCCACTATTATTAAACTCTTAAGGTTGTCTCCTCTAGTATAAATATAATCACTATTTACTCTGAGTAGTCACCAACTGCTTCTTAGTCAATTACATCCTGTATGAGGTCTCCTATGCCAAAAAATTGTTGCCTCATCCACCCTGTTCCAACACAGTGGTGAGTGACATGATTGTCCATAATGAGATTCAAATGATTCCATCAAAATTTAATCCTAATTATTATTGATTTATTTGAACTTAACCAAGGTAATATGCTCATCCCATCCTTCACCAATGTTAAGGAAGAAAGTTCAAAGAATATCCTTCAGTATAAAGATTGTCTTCTCTGAATATCTATCAGTCTGAGGATGGTACATTGTGCTCAATATCCACTGAGTCACTTAGGCTACATATAATCTCTTAAAAAACCATCACCTAAATGTCACACCCTAACCATGAATTATTAAATATTTAATTTTATTTTATTTTTTTATTTTTAGGTCAAAACATTTTTATATTTTAGAATTTGGGGTTTTTTATAAGGATGCAAAGTTGGTAGAAACCGTGCAGAGACATTGTGAGGGTGTCTATAATTTTGAAAAAGTTAAAAAACATAGACAATGTAGGGTTTGGAAAATTGTGCATCCTACCCATTCAAGGTGTCCAAGACCTCTATCAAAGACACATAGTGGGTTCATGGTTTTTCCAACAGTGCGATCAAACCATGTGAAGTTTCCAGGATTAAAAAAAAATAGTAATAATATTTTTATTTTTATTATGATTTATTATTATGATTCACGGTGATGATGATAATTACTATTATTATTATTATTATTATTATTATTATTATTATTATTATTCCCTCCATTACATAGGCCCCCCTTCCCCTTTCCCAGTGTGTTGTGACCCACAGTCGAAGGGGGATTTACCACACCTCCCCTCTCCATTCCCTCTCCATTTAGCATCTAATTTCCTTTTCATTTATTCATGTGATCATAATGGGTAATCCTTCCCTCTTCTCTATCACTTTTATTTTCCTCTTTATCCTTCATGTTGTTGCGGAACGTGGGCATTTGAAACCTAGGGGTTTGAAATGGTCCTATTTTTGGAATTTTCTTTGTAGTTGCAGTCTTCTTCTATTTTATGGGGTTCCATGGACCTGATTGAGATTAGTTTGGGTCTCACACATCAAATAAAGAGATTTATCCCTCATTTTTGGGTATGTTTTCTTCCATTTTAATTCTATTATCAATTTTTAGTAAGGGATTTTATAATTTTTGGGTTTCTTGTATTTTTTTCTAGTGTACGTTGGATCTCCTTATGGTGGTTTTAAGCCACCATTTGTGAAGGTGAAAATTCGTGTCTCCTTGATGGTGACATACACTCATATAAATGGGTAAGGCATATATATACATAGACCCTCTTTGTATATATTCCATTATGGTGAGGGGAATATCTACATTATATCTAGGGTAATAAATATATATATTTATATGTGCATATGTGCATAAGTGTAAAGTATGATTTTTATTCACTAGAGTCCTTTGTGGTCTCTCTTTCTTCTGTGGTACCCTTTGAGGCGGATTTTGGTTTCCATCTTTAGAGGCAAAATTTTTTGAGCTCAGTTCCCTATGTACAAGACTTTAATTTGGAAACTATGATTACATGATTTTTTATCTATATGATTTAATTATATTATGATGTAAATATAATATAAGAAATGATTTAGGTGATTGGAATTAGTTTCTTACATGTTTTTCATGATTTTTAAGCTGAATAGTTGGTTTTCATTTATAAAATCATGTTTCTTGGTTTTTTTAAACTTACAAGATCCATGGATATTAGATTTATTCTCTAAATGGTTTTAAAATGTGAAATCTATGTATAAGAGGGTTTTCCAAATAATAAATATTTATTTCAAATTATAAGAAATTTTTGGAACCTTTAATTATTTTTTTGAATTTTTATTATCTATGGTGATGTGTAGGTCGGGTTGGATCTTTAAAAATAGTTGCCATATGATGGTAACCCCATGTTATTCCTCTAGCTAAAGAGGGCCTCTATATATATAGTGTTGAGAATTGGGAAAGGCTTACATGTTTACAACCTTGTTAGTTCCGAGAATTTGATCACCTCCTCACTTATCCATTATGATACTAATATAGTATCATATCCTTCATATTGGGAATCAAGAGAAAATTCCTATTTAGTCCTGATTAGATGGACTTGATCCCCATGGAGTGTCCATGTGGGTTTTTTCACCCATGAGGCTAGTTGAGAGTATTCTGGTTGGTTTTTCACTTTGGATAACATCGATAGGCTAGAAAATGGTTCCAAACCGAGTACATATAGGTTATATTCACTTGGTGTCTAGGTTTATCTCTTGATAACTATTTTTTAGGTATTTTACTCTCACTTGTTTTGTAATTTTTTCATAAAATCATTTCAATTAATATGATTTTACTAGAAAATATTAATTTATATCTTTTCAACATTTATTTAGTTTTCCTATGCTTTGGTAGAACTTGAATATGTTTTTCACTTCATAATTTTCACTAAAATGCTTCTTTATGGGATGTTTCTTCAAATAAAAGGGTTTTTATAATGTCTTATTATAGATAAACTATTTTTAGAAAAGAAAGGAAAATGGTTCTTTAAAAATTATTATCTTGTTAATTATTTAAAAAATAAATGAGAACCTTATTTTAGTATATATGTGTATTTCAAACTAGCATGTAATGGATTTCTCTTTAAAGGTATGACATAATGAGTAGTTTATTTGGGAATAACTATTGAGTATTAATACTCATGCCTATACCTATATCTTTTTTTACTTCAAGTGTATCTCCCAACTCAATATCAATCACCTCGGAGTGACACTAGTTCAGTGGATGATGGTGATCTACAAGGTCACATAGAGGTATGTCTAGTATTTACTTTTATAGGTTTAGTTTCCCATTTCTTTTCTACTGTCTATATTAGTTTTTTATTATATTTTATTTATCTGCTATATCATGGGATAAATCAATCCCAATTGAGTTGTTGTTGATGCCGAGTGCTAGTTTCTCATCGAAGAGGATCAGGACTGCCTATCATGTCTTGCTTAGGCGTGACACGGATGATAGATTCATGGTTGACCCAGGTTAGTTCATGATAAAATGGTATCAAATAAATTAACCATTTTTATTTGGGGATGTATGGTAGTTAAAATATAGGATTGTCATAATTCAGGTGGTCAGTCATGGGTAGGTGATTTCTTAGACCAATTAATAAGGATGTTGAAATTTCCAGGGTAGTTTTGTCTTAATAACCGATTTTGGATATAGGCTGTTTTTTAAGACCATTGTTTTTTTTAGTGTTTCTATTTATTTTTTTAGGATTTGGTGGTTATTATGGTGTAGATTCATAGGGTGAATTGTTTTTGTGAATGATCTCAAAAACCATGTGAAGACCATGAAATTGAATCTAATTTCCTTTCATGTGCCCATCCAATGGCACATGGATTTTCAGACCGTGAAGCCAAGCCATGTGTACCAGTTGTGCATCTATGATTTTTGTATTTTTGATATATTATTGGGTTTCTTTTTTTGTTTTTGGTATTATTTTGAGTTTATTTTGTGGTTTTTATTTTGGATTCTAATAATGAATCTGGTTTATCATTGTTTGTTTTGCAAAATTAAAACCTTGGGTTGTTTGAAATTGAAATGGGTTGTTTTGGAAACCAAAATTTGATTTGGGAATGGAAACATTTTGGAATATGTTTTGGGTGTTTTTGGAATTTTTTTTAAAATATAAAATGATTTTTTTTTTGAAATCAGGGAATTTATAATTGATTTAATTTGGAATGATATGGGTTAGTTTCAAATTGGTTGTAAATTTAAATTTAGGTTGAATTATTTTCTTTAGGAATGGAAAATGTTTTGAATTGATCATTATTGTTCCTATGAATGATCCCATATATTGATGTATGCATATAGAAAGTGGATAGTTAGTGATATGTGTGAAGTTTCTCTTGAGATAGAAGGTATGTATATATGTAAGGCTTCATATAATTCCAATGTTAGGTATTTGGTATTTATGGCTAGTTATCTTTTCTAAAAATGGTTTTCAAAAAGAGGGTTTTCATTGTTTTGAAAAGTGAGTAAGCAGTTTTTAGTGCTTTATTTTTGTGTTTGAAGTATTCTTACATGGGATTTTGGTTTTTAAATTTTTTAAATGTTGTTAGAATAGTATTTTGAGGTTGGTTTTTGATTTGTGGTTGGTATGTGGAGTTCTTCATTTGTGATTCAAGTAGATTTGGTTATCTACCTTGTTTTATTTAATAATTCCTGAGAAAGGTCCCAATAAAGAGTGGATAGTCGATCATTAGGATGTATTCTTATTCCATTTTATGTGACTTGTTGGTTCACCTGTGTTTGGATTTTTTAATTTATTATTATTTCATGTTTTAAAAAATAATAAAACCACTTATTATTTTATGTGAAAAAAATTTTTTACAACCTTTCTATATTTTTTATATATTTAATTATAGTGAATAGAATTATTTAAATACAAGTTCATATAAAATATAATAATTTTATATTTTTTTTATTTAACTATGATGAAGACTAATTATTTCTTCATCATATTCTCATTTTTTTCTAAATTTACAGTATTATTTTTGTTTCAAGTAAAAGTTTCATTTCAAATTTCTTCATTGTTTTCTTTGATTATTTAATTATAACTTGAGAAATATATATCATATTTCTTTAAACTTGTTAGTTTTGAACTAAAACAATTTTTTAACATTTTATTAGAATAGATTGTAGTCAAAATTTATTATTTTTTAAGTGAAATAAATTCCCTATGTTTATGAAATAATTATGGAATTCTAGAATTTTCAGAATTCAATTTAATTTTTATTTTAATGATATCTCTTTTAATTCACATATCAATATCATACATTATGTTGGGTTATAAAACTAAATTTTTTTTCTAAATTTAATTTAACTACATTAAATTATTAAAATGAATTTTAGATACCAAAAATATTAACTGAATTACTATAATTGTTTCACCATTTTTTGTACAGTTTTCATATCATGATTTCTATATATTTTGATGATATATGTTCATATATAATTCAGATTATTGCATTATTTGATTCGTTGGAATGATATAAAAATTATATATAATTAATTATTTTGTACTTTTTGATGATTTAGTTATTTAAAGTGTCTAAATATTCTTGAAATGTTCTATTTCCATGGTAGGTTTTTCAAAACCACTTAACCCACCTTACCGTGAGTTCCACGTTCAGCCTACCATGAGTATTATTACACCTTATTGCAAGTGTATACTATATACCATGATATATATTATTAATTGAATTTAAAAAACTTTGTTACCATAAGTGTGCCTGATGAAAATACATGAATTTTTTACTTATTTATCTTTCTATAAGGATAAATTCTCAGCACTTTATACTGAGAAAATGAGACCAGTTTGAACCTCGCATGCATATTGGATTGCTTTACCATATCTCTTGATGAATTTTAGATAAAATGTATTATATATGGATATTTTTTTATTTATTCTTTCTAAAGTCATGATTTGAAGATTCTCTCAATATACCTCTTGCATGTTTGGCTTGAAAAACATGATCTAGGGAAAGTGCATACAGATTCACATATAATGTCTCTATTTTTCAACCTACCACTTGGAGCCTGCAACTTTTTTTAGTTCTAAATAAGGTACACATGGAGTATAAAATAAGCTAGTCGGCTACATCATCTCTTGAAAATGTACTAGAATCATGTTTTCTTCAGTTAAAGAATTTTCACATCTAACTGCATGAAGCTAATAATGATGTAGAAAATCAGAAAGGGGACTGTATTTATAGCTACTATATATGATAAATCAGCTAACGATATATGATTTTTATAACAACTATATGTTATATTTTCTTACCTCATGTGTTATTTTAAGTGACCACTTTTTCTAATTTTCATGGGCAGTATACTGACCGCGTTACCACTTGTACCAACCACATGTTATGACAACATAGTAAGAATACTAACTACATGACCACTTATCATGCATGGATACTTATTTCCTTCATTTATTTTTGATAAAATATGTGTTTTTAATCACTCTCTATTTTTTTATTTTTTTATTATCATTATCTGCATACTTCTTTTAATTTTTTAAGTGTTTTATTAGTTTCTAAAATTAATATAAACTATATATAATTAATTTGAAGTGTTTATAAATATTTTAAATTGTTTAAAATATAATTTAAAACTTATTTATTATTCTTACGTAATGTATAAAACATGTATTCATAATATTTACTATATTTTATTTTGAGTTAATTTCTCTAACTTATTATTTTCTAAAATTATTTTTTAATGATATAGAATATATTAGAACTAATTTAATGGTATTTAAAGTAGTATGTTTAATTTTTTAATTAAATAATGCATTAAATTATAATGTATTTTATATTTGAAGTTAAATAGTCAAATTATCTTATGATTTTATGGGACTTACTTGACTTATTAATATCATTTAATGGGTAATTCAAATTGGTTTTAATTGGTCTTTACTTTTTGAATTCAAATGATATTTATTACCATTATTATTGTCTGTTTTTTATCTATAATGGATAATTATCTCTTTTTTTGGAAAACATTGACCAAGGTAACTTTTCAATGTTTTTAGGTTGATTATGTTTGTCGAAAAAGTTGAATGATAAGGTCAATTGTAGATTTCTATCGTGATTTTTGACCAATTTTGTTAAAAATATTCAATACATTGGTATAAAAGCTCTGGAAGTGGTATAGAAAATTATTTGTACAAGGTGGAGTTATTTCCTAGTGTTTTCCAAATTTTTGAGATAAAAAATTTAGATTATGAAACAAGTTTTTCCAAATTTTGATTTCCAAGGTTGCCTCATTAAAATATGGCATAGGCATGGAATTCATAAAATTTCGTGTTTTTTGAAAGTTTGGTATTTTGTGAAATTTTGGTGTTATGAAGGTTTAGAGATTCAAGAAATAATGTTTTGTGAAAGATGGATGAGATGTGAAGGAAATTTGGTAAGTCATGTGTTTATGAGAATTTTCACAAATGGAAAATTTCCCTGAATTTTATGGAAGAAATAATGTTTCATGAAAAATAATGAAGAATTTCATGAGAAGGTAGTGGCGAGCATGAAAGTGTTCCAAAAAGGTTAAAATGACTATAAAAAGGTGGACACCTCCTTATTTGAAGAGATGAATCCTTAAGGAAAATCCAAAGTCTTTGAATTTGTGAAGGAATTTCATGAAAAATTTTATTAGTTGAAGCATTCATAAGAATATCAATTTCATGAAGGAAGGAATTTTCAAAAAAGAAAACTTTTCATGAACAATTGTGAGTTTTTTTAAATCTTTCAAAGTTTCATAAAAGGTTTTAATTTTTGTGAAAGAAAAATTTTTATGATGGTTTAAAAAGTTTCAAGAATAATTAGATATTTTCATGAAAGTTGAGAAAGTGGTTTCTTAAAATTGAATGTTATGCGAATCTAAAGGGATTTTTCAGTTTCTCTATAGTAAATATGTATTCATCAGGTGAATTAATGTAGGGATCCATGTTAAGCCAAATTAGTTGTAAAATATATTGATTCAAGTGATCAATATATAAATCTTATAAAGTAGCAGAAAGTATACTTTAGTTGAAAGATAATTGATCTTTCCAATTGGAAATGGAAGTAAACTAGGATAGAAAGTTAGTCTTCTTCGAACATTGTAACAATATTTCACTTTAGGGGATTTGATAAATAGGAACAGTGCCTATGTATTCTCCTTGGATGCATAGTAGTGTGGTTGAACCAAGTAAAGTTGTTGTGTCTCATATATTATTTTATTTATGATCATACATTACTACGGGAATTAGAAAAATTAGTGTTTTGTTTAATAGAAAAACAAGATATGAAGGGGTAGTTTTTTTAATATTGTATACCCTTATTCACCCCCTAAAAAAATACTTAACCCAATTTTGATAACTATTAGTATCAATTTGAAAGGTTAAAATCAGTGTTTCTCACTAAGTGATTTCAATAGAGGTTGTTAATCACAAAGAAATTCTAATCTTGTATGGAAATATTTTTCAGTTTTACAAGAATCTGATGCAAATTTACTTCACACCACTAAGAAGGGATGTCTTTATAGATTTTATGTATGGTATTTATGTAAGTCCATGTATTGGAGTCCTATGAAAAATATACTTAAGAGAATTGGATAGTGATTCCACTGGAATCAATTCCTTAGGAGGTGCTTTATCTAACAAAATTTTCATGAAGGTGATGCCATGTAATTCCATAAATTACCTATGGGAAAAGATATAAAATATCTATGAATGTGATTCATAATTTAAAGAATAAAAATTAAAGTTTTTTGGACCAATTATGAGGACATGACAATACACCCCCAATGAGTCTATAGATTAATTATTTGATTGGGTGAATGTTTTTGTTGGAGACATTAGTGGTCTTAGATAAATTCTTGAAGATGTAAATATTTCTAAGTGAATATTTAGAATTCCTCCACCCTGATTCAATCTAATATTTTTTACACTAGAATATAATGATCTAGATAATCTGAAAACTGATAGTTTTCATGGTAATCCTATCAAATATGAGATGACAAATGATGATAATGAGTCTTTATAAAAGGGAAGTCAAAAGAGGTGGGATTCAAAGCCTTGAAGAAGCTCACTATGGAATAAGGATAGAAAATATAATAGATATATGAGGTCATGTCATCCCTTTAATCAAATCTACAAAGAGGAAAAGTAAATTTCAAAGTGAAACTTCCACTCTCATTCTTTTTATGTGGAAATATTGGACATCTTGTAGTAAGATTCCCCACAAAAATTCAAGATAAAGAAGAATATGAAGTTGAAATTCCCATGAAGATTTCTTAAACCTATGTGAAAGTTAATAAAATATTTAAGAGAAACTTCTTCAAAAAAATATAATAATCATTCACAAGAAAATAAAAATTCAGAAGAATTTGAGGTTGAAGAGATAGATAACTTCAAGGATCATAGAGAAAATGCAATAGTGGAAATTATAGGTAACTTTTAGACAAGGGAGGAATGTGATAATGGTAAATGAGAAGTTGATATAAGGGTTGATCTCTAATATTAATTAGAATATAATCTTATATAGATAATTGTTTGAAGATCCAAAATGAATAAATCAAATAGAGTGGTTCATGATGCCAAACTCTATATGTAGAAACAAGAAGAAGAGAATTCTAATCTGAAGTAAGAGATTAAAATCTTAAGTCTTCAATGCCAAAGAACATTTAAAAGGTCATTGAGTAAAATATCAAAGTTGAAGAAAATAAAAAATTGATCGATGGCTTGAATAACATAGAAAAATGTCAAATTAAACATATCGAAGAACATGAAGAGTAAATTTTCTGCTTATAAAGAAAATTAGAAGATCAGGAGATTATCTTGACTGCTAGTATAATATTATGAAATCAGACCACTCAGGCGATAAAAAAGATATAAGTGGAGCATAGAGGTCCATCAAAATAGAATCAATAGTCATAGATAAATTATAACGCTAGTATAGGGATTGATCAAAAACAAAAAGATATAATGACTAATTTCTGACCGCAAATACACACTCCAAAGTTGAAAATTGATTTCATTACAAATCAGAATCAGAAGATTCAGATATCCTAGTAGAAGACCTGTGGTGAACCTGTGATTTATATGAATATAAATTATATCAGGTGTTATTACTCTAAAAAGATGAGACATTCTTAAAAATTTTGTTCCATAGCCAAAAGTTACTAAAAGGAATAATAAAAACAAAGGTGTCCACATAGAGTTCAATATTCCAAGAATTATTTTTATGGTCACTATTTCTCGTTTAGAGGATTCAGAGAGAAGGATAGATATTTTTGATCAACAATTCTGAGTAATGTTTAAAGTATACCAAATGTGGTTGTAAGAATCATTCTAAAAAATCATCGAATGATATGAATATGAAAAATTGATTTGTATACCTTAAATATTAAGTTGGTTCATCATACTATAAATAAGATCAAGAATATCATTCCGCATCAAGTATTAATTCAACTGAGTTGATTAAAAAGGAAAGAGCTAAGAAGGTATTGGTTTCAAATATTTTCCTAAAATCATCTGATTATTTTGGTTTATGGATCCTTGATTGTGGATACACATCCCTTATGATGGGAAATATAGATCCTGTTACAGGCATAAGACATGACAAGGAAGTTTTTCTAAAATTTTGAAATCAGGAAGGCCTGAAGTTTATTAGCTTGAGAAAAGAAAACTTTGAGGGAAATATATGAGATGTGTTGATGTCTGGGTTGTTGAAGGTCTCAGTCTCAACTTAATAAGTGTTAGTCCATTGTGGGTCTCACATCATGCTAAAAAAATTACCAATATTTTTGTTTCATCACGGTAAAAGATGATATAGATATTTAATAGGGATTGTAGATAAAGGGGAATCTCTACCATGCATGTGCAGAAGATGATATGTTCTTTCTATCCAAGGAGAAAGAAAAAAGGTTTTGGCATAAATATATCTCCCATCTATAATAACCATCCCTGTAAGATGTTGTAAAATTTTATGTAGCTTGAGATCTCCCCAAGCTATCATGTTATCATACTCACACATGCAATGATTTTCAACAAGGGTAGATTATTAGAAATTCATATAAAGAAAAAAGAAAAAAAATTAACTAGAGTACTTGAATTGGTGCATGATGATGTGTGCGAAACTATCTCACTAAAATCCATTGATGGAAATATGAATTATGTTCTTTTAATTGATGATTTTAGTAGGATAGCATGTGTATTGGCCATTTATTACAATTACTACATGTTTAGTTGTATAAAACTATATCCAAGGGAGACTAAAAGGATTCATAGATAGAAGATTTTGAAGTTTCGAATAAATAATGGAATAGAATTAAAAAATATCCATGTAGAGGATTATCTTGATAAATATAGGATACAAAACCATGTGTCAGAAGTTATAACTCCTCAATAAAATAGAGTGGTTAATAGGAGAAATTGGATTATAAAGAACATGTCCAGAATAATGATTATTGAAAAGGGCCTACTAGATAAATTATGAAATGAAGTAGTCTTGACATCAGTCTACATATTTAATTGGGCTTTGTTTTGTCTAAAAGAAGAAAGTACTATATACGAGCTACGTTATAGAAGGAATCCAATGTTGAAATACTTTTAAATCTTTGGAAGTAAGTTTTTTATTCCCAATAAGAAGAAACCTATAAAGTTTGAGTCTCATGGAGATGAGGGGATATTACTTTTCTACTCAATAAAAAGAAAAACACATTAATTCTTTAATAA
Organism: Viscum album; assembly: GCA_963277665.1. Taxonomy (NCBI): domain Eukaryota; kingdom Viridiplantae; phylum Streptophyta; class Magnoliopsida; order Santalales; family Viscaceae; genus Viscum; species Viscum album. Next base: position 2,011,675,671 of record OY728130.1, on the reverse strand, counting down.
GAGGTTGGTAAAATTAGTTGAATGAAATGATGTCACTGTGATAGAGAATGAACAGAATCTTCAACAACATATTGAACAATTTCCTAAAGGTAGTGATGAGGAGGTAAAAACTCAGGGAAAGTATAAGTGTAAAATGATGATTAAAATGAAGATACTAATGATGAGAAGGAGTAAGTCAAATCTATATCTACATAGAATCTAAAGAGTTTAGCTAATATTGATAGGAAAAAAATCATTGGTGATCAGATAGTGCCAATTTAAACATGGGTAATGAATTATTTACAATAGAAATCATTCCTATATTAGTTATATACTAAATGTTTTAAAGAAGAAGATGGAAATGAGAACTGGGTTCAAAATAAGAATGAATATTTTGACCAAATTAAGAAGAATCAGATATGGGAGATTAATTCAATGCCAAAAGATAAGAATGTCATTAAGACCAAATGGTTCTTATAGAACAAACTAAATTAAGATGAATATGTAATTTGAAAAAAAAAGCATGATTAGTGTTCAAGGGATTCTCCCAGATCAAGGGAATTGATTTTGATGATAAAATTTAACCTGTTTTAAGGGTTGATATTATTAAACTATTCTTGGCCATAACAGTGAAAAGAAAGTTCAAAATTTTCCACATGGATGTTAAGTTTTCATTTCTGAATGGTTTTATAGAAGAATAAGTGTACATCAAACAACTAGATGGGTTTCTTGTTCATAAAGATTATAATAATTTTTTTAGCTAAATAAGGTGTTATATTGATTAAATAAGGAACTGATAGCATGGTATTCGATACTTGATCAATATTTTAAGAAGCTAAATCTTTATTTTGGTTAATTTTATTACAATATTTATGTTAGTAATAACAGTAATCAAAGGATGATGGTACTAGTGTATGTTGATAACATAATATTTGATGGATTAGATGAAGAACAATGACAATTGTTCATAGAATTCATAAGCAGTGAGTTCAAAATGTCAATAATTGGAGAACTAATGTTTTCTCTTGGTTTATGGGTGATGAAAGGAACAAATGAAACATTAATTTCTTAATCCAAATATGAAAAGGAGGTTTTGAGAAAATTTGGAATGGATAATTAAAAGGAAATTAAAACTATTGTGGCTACCCTGATGAAACTATCACAAGATGATGAAGGAAAAGAGGTTAATGTCATATAATATAGGTATATTATTAGAAAAATCTTATACACTAGTATAAAATGGTTTTTAACATTGGAAATTGGATGTTGTTTTCTTACAAACCGATGTAAAATATGTTTTTAGAGAATTTTTGGTATCAGATTTTTTTAAACTGATGCCAAATATTAAAAAAACATATTCTTGGCATAGGGTTTTAAAAAAATTGATGCGAATAAGTATATTTTTTTAATATGTTTTAGATTATTTCCTAATCTTCAATTTAACTAGTCATGGAGCCAAAATGGAGCTATGGATTAAAAGTTGTTTATGTAAGATTTGGTATTCTCTAAGAAAATACGTAAATAAATCCAACTTTCAAAGCCCATAACTTTTAATCTGTAACTCCATTTTTGCTCTATAACTAGTCAAATAGAAGCTTATGAAAATATATAAAATATTGTAAGTTGTTTTTAAAATTTTTGCATTGGTTTTTATGAAAACGGATTCCAAAAATATTTTTTTCTATTTTTCACATTGGTCTTTTTAAAAACTGATGACGAATATTTTTTTTGTTTTTTGAAACATTTTTTAAAAAAACTGACATGAAAAGTAATTTTTTTTACTTTTTAAGACCATTTTACTTAAAAACTAGTGCCAAAAATATAGTTTTTTAGTTTTTTCCATCAATTTTTAAAAAAACTGATGCAAATATATATATATATATTAACTTTTTAGCATCAGTTTATTTAAAAACTGATTCCAAAATAGCAATTTAGATCCTATTTTTCATCGATTTTAAACAAAACTAATGCCAAAGAGTATTCGCTAATACACAGGATCAATATTTCGATTTTCTCACAACAAACCTTTAGCTTTTTAAAACCCCACCTACATTTTTATACAACACTATCAGAAATATTTTCATTTACTATATATAAATTCATTTTCTCTTTTGTTCATAATTTTCATCCTCTTCGATTCAATCAAGTTTTTAATGTGGCTTCAATCATTAATTTGAACACGGTATCTATTCTAATAATTTATTTTCTTTATTATTAGTTTCTTTCATTTCTAAACAACAATATTAGATTTCTTATAAAGATGATTTATTCATATGATCAAGTTAAAAATATAAAATATTTTAATGATATTTACCAACCATGGTGTAAATTTAATTATTGATCACTATTTTCATTGTTCCATGAGTTCTACCCTAGATATAAGAGATATGATGATAAACAACGTTTAATTTTGAAGGAATCTCCTAAAACCATTGAAATATGTTTTAAATATTATTTTTATTTCATTTCATTTGGTGTATGTGATTTTAATTCAGGTTTATCATTTTTTCTTTTAAATGAGTTGTATCAATCGAAACTTTGACAAGTTCAACATCCAATAGCCATAAATTTTTATCTGTAACTCCATTTTTTCTCCATGACCAGTCAAATCGAAGCTTAGGAAATTCTATAAAACATAGGAGAAAAAAAACTTTCTGGCATTGGTTTTTGTAAAAAACAATGCAATTGTTTTTTCTTTGTGACATCCTTTGTTTAAACCGACACTAAAAATAATATTCTAACTTTTTTTCATTGGTTTTTAAAGAAACTAACTCCAAATATAATACCGATGGGTTTTTTTTGCATTGTTTTTTTAATGACACTAAAAAACAAATGTAATTCCTTTTTAGAATCGGTTTACAAAAACCAAAATCAAAAGTTATATTTTTTTATGTCAGCAACATAAACATCGATTAAAAAGCAACATCAAAATTAAAAAAAACCGAAATTAAAGACCATTTTTATATTGGTGATACTTAATAGTGACGCATCATGATATTGTTTTTCTATATACCCAGAAACATGGTATCAAATAAATACCAAGTAAATCCACTTACCTACAGAAATAATAATACTTCAATATAACAAGGTCACATTGTATTTCAGTTTTTTTTATAATGGAAAGTCTCAGCAAGAGTTATCGGGTAATACAGATTTATATTAGGTTGGTTCAACTTATGAAAGAAAATCAATGTCAGTGGGTGCATTATATCTTGGTGGATTATATATTTCTTAGAAAAAAATAAATAAGATTACATTTCTTTGACCACCATAGAAGCTAAATATATTTTGGCTACTCAAGCTTTCATGAATTTATTATGGATGAATCAACAACTTCATGATATAAGAGTTGAAGTGAAATATTTGATCAGAATCAATTTTGATAATTCAAGTTCTATAAATCATAGAAAAAATACATTCAATCACTCATGAATGAATAAAATTGAAATTAAGTATCATTTTATCAAGGAAATGGTGGAGTATGGGCTTGTGAAGTTGGAATTTGTTCCAATAGAACTACAAGTTTCATATATTCTAATGAAGGACCTACCCAAAGAATAATTTAAATTAAATCAATTGGAACTTGGAATTCAGTTGAATCCCCACACTTGAACAAGTGTGGACATGGGACCCCCTATCCCCAAGGTATGGTGGGTTTTTTCCTTATGTGCTGATATATGATTATTAAAATATTTCATCCACAAACGAGTGACCTTTGAGTTCATCGACAAAGAGGGAGAAATTATCTTGATCAAGATAGGGGTATAAGTTGATAGTCCATCCCAGAGGTTATTTCCAACAGGGAGTTAATCCCGCTGTAAATAACTGGTTATTTGCAATGGGATTTGGGGTCCCGTAGCAAAAAGTAAAGTTTGGTTTGGTGTGCGATGTGTGCCAAAGTGCGGGATGTTTATTTGCAATGAGGGGATTCCCCCATTGAAAATAGTATGTCAGTCAGAGGGTATTTGTGATAGGACCCATCACAAATACCGGTGGTGGTAAATAGTTGTTTGCGATGAGATGTTGCCTTTTCAAAAAAAGTGTATCGGAAGGAAACTATTTGTGATGGGTCCCATCGGAAATACCCTTTTAACCACTGACAGCAATTAATGGGGGAAAAGTTATTTGTGATGGGGGAGAGATGAATTAGGGATAAACGTTTTCAATTTAAATATTCTAGAGATTATTTACCACATTTATATATCACAATATATGCGGTTCAAGGTGAAATCATTTTAAATTTTTGATAATGAAGTGATTTATTGATGAAATTTGCATGCTACTCTTATTTCTCACACCAATCATTGATTACGTGAGCTTAAAGTGTTTTTAATAAATCTTTGATCACTATCTAGAATCACAAGAAGTGAATTTTTGTTTAGTATGGAATTATTTTGAAAGTGGTATCAAAGGGTGAATAGTTTTCAACAAGGCCAAATGGGAAGACTGGTAGGAAAATATCCCTCATGGTAACTTTGTAATGTTTTTGGGCTGATTATGTTTGTTGAAAATTTAGGTTGAAAAGGTTATTTGTGGAGTTCTAGTGAAATTATATTCAAATTATGTTGAAAAATATTGAATAAAGTGATATGGAAGCTTTGGAAGTGGTGCATAAAATTATGTTTACAAGGTGGCGTTGTTTCTTAGTATTTGGAAAAATTTTGGGATCCAAAATAATTTGAATGATAGAAGAAGTTTTAAAAAAAATTTATTTTTAGGGATACCTCATTAAAATATTGAATGTGCATGGAATTCATGAATGTTTGGTGTTTCAAAAAAAATTAGTGTTTCGTGAAAGTTTTGTTTCATGAAGGTTTGGAGATTCATTAAAGAATATTTTTTGAAAGATGGATGGGGAGTAAAGGAAAGATGTTAATTTATATGATTACAAGAAGGCTCATGAATGGAAATTTTACCCAAATATTAATGAAGAAATTGAGTTTCATAAATAAGAATTTATAGTTTCATGAAAAGGTGGCAGTGAGCATGAAATGTTTGTGAACTGGATACAATTTTTTTAAATAGCCCTCATTTAAAGAGAGGAAGCGTCAACAAAATTTAAAATGATCTAAATTTGAAAATTAATTTCGTGAATAATTTCCTTATATGAATTATTCATAAAAATGTGAGTTTCATAAAGGAAGTAAGTTTATCAAAGCCTTGACTTCTATTCTCTATATTTTTTTCTTCTTCCCATGGGTATTCTCTTTCATTCTGTGGTGTTAGAGCTCCTTGCTTATCATGGATTTCTTATTTACTTTTTGTATTAGTTTCTCCATCCCTTTCTTGACTGATGTTGCCTGCTAGTGTGGGTATCTATCACCTCTCACCACCCCTCTTTCTTCTTACCCCTGTGCATCAGACCTCCATATCTGGGTCTGAGTGCAAGTACTTCAGGAGTTTTGGGTTGGTGTTGGTTTTGGTGTTCAGTTTTCTTCCTCTCCACTGCCCTTGTTGTCTAACCCATCGTGCTTGACCCTATCTTGGTCAAGATTTATTAGTGTTTTTGGAAACTTGGGATGGTGTTGGAGGGGTACTAGTGGCAGTCTCATGTCTTGTTCATCATTGGTGTCTTCTTATTTTATCATTCTTTTTAAATTCTCTTTTTTGTGGGGTTTTTTCTCTGGGATTTTCCTTGCTTTTTATTTATCCTCTAAGGTTTTGTTCTAGAGGAAATTTCTTTGGATATTCATTTAGAGTTAGTCAATGTATTACATGGAATCTTCTTTGAGGAGGAATTGGTTTTCTAGATTATTATTTTATGGTTTGTTGGTAGTAGGGATCTTTGAAGTAAGGGATATAGTTAGACTATAGGTGTGGACCTCTGCTGAGGCCTTTTCCACCCAAATCTACTTTTAAATCCTAGTCCAACACATCTTCCTCATTAATTCTAGTGTGTTGGTCTCCACAGAGGTTTTGGGATGTGTTGTTCTTGTGGCCACTAGTTTTCAAGTGGTGTGTCCAGTGTTGGCTTCTCCCTCTTTGGTTTTGGGTGTCACTTGTTCTAGTGGTTTTTGGATGATGATTTTTTTTAGTGATCTTAGTGATCTTTTTTACACTTTTTGTTCGACTATTTTTTTAGTGAAGAGTGTTTTTTATTTGAAGAGATTTGGGTTCATTGATGTTCATCTTGATTATGTTTGGAGTGAATGGTGGTGATGTGTTGGTGATGATGGTGACATAATGATAGTGGCAATGTCAGGGTTGATACAATTGTCTCTTCATGAAAAATATTGATGCAAGGTTTTCTAGGTGTCTCAAGTGATTTGTGTGGCTTCCATTGATGTGACATTCCATTGCTATGATCTATGTTTTGGGGGGGGGGTTAAATTCTAATATTTGTCCACTTTTCCCACTGGAATGTGTGTTTTGGATTTTTGGTTGTTGAATTTTGAATGTATGATTATTTTTTCATTGGAATGTGTGAATTGGACATTATGACAGTTCCAAATATACCCCCAAAAAACGTTTTATGAAAATTATAAAAAATGATTTGGTGAAATAGGTATCATGAAAGTGAATATTAGTAATTCTATGGTAAAAAGTTATTCATCAAGTGAATGAAATTAAATATTTATGATACAAAAAATGAGGTGTAAACTATAACGATTATAGTGATCTATGGAAGAATATTTTGAAGGATCAGTGATCACACTTTGTTTGTGAGTTCGATGAGCTTTCAAATTATAAATTGTGGTGAAATAGGAGGGATAGTGAGTTCTCTTTGAACTTTGTAATAAAAGTGCAATTTAGTGGATTTGGTATATAGGTACATTTCCCATGTATGCTCCTTAGATGTAGCCGAGTGTAGGTGAAGCAAGTAAACTTTTTATGTCTCATGCATGATTTCATTCCTACTCACAATTTTCTATGGGAAACTAATATAGTATTGTTTTTATAATGACAAAACAATATATGGATGGTCAATTGTTTTAATATTTTGTTCCATGATTCACAACCCCCCTACTCAAGGTATTTAACCAAGTTGGGCTGACACATTTTAATTTTCATTATTTTACTCAATTGGATATTGGATTTTTAGTATTTGAATATTCTATTTAAAGGCTGTGAGATGAATTCAAAGGAAATAATGATACCGATATGAACGAAAAGTACATGAAACACATTATAACCAAAGCAAAATTCTGAACATTGACTTCCTATTTGATAATTATTTTTTAATACTATATGGTTTATCAAGTGCTGAAAGAAAAAATTCTATGACTACTACTGCCTTGAAGAGACATCCATATTTATCAAGAACCAGTACCCATGCTTCATTCATTTTTATCTTCTCTTTAATCTATTTTCTTATGTCAATAACACTATTTCTAATCTCTCACATGAACTCTCTATTTTCTATTTATACTTTTACATTCAAAATAATTATTATTCTTCTCTATCCTTAGGTTGTGACTTCCCGATTCTAAAGTCAGGAACTTTTGGGTTGTGACTCCCATATTCTAAGTTCAGTTTTTTATTTGGTTTGTGAATCCTTATATAAAATTTAGTGTATCATGGTAATCCCTCCCCTAGAAAAGGATCTTATAATCGGGTTATTATTCCCCCTCAAAAATCAATTTAGTACACATGTATCTCTCACTATGTATAATGGTATAAGATTAGACTAGGTCCACATTAGACATAACCAGTATAAAAATACTTGTGTTATCTCTTTTATATTCTCTTCTAATTAACTATAATAATTAACTTCATTAATTAATTTGAATAAAAAATTTATTTGATTAATTTTTTTTAATCTGGTGTATTCACCCCCCCCCCCCTCTAGACCATCTTCTGTTACCCATTCCAACCTAACAATTGGTATCATAGGTTAACCCTATTAAATAATATTTTATCACTGTCATTCCCATTCCTAATACCAAACCAATGGTATTAAAGGTTAACCTTGTTAAGTATATTTTAACTCTATTATTCTTTTTCTCAATACTAGACTATTTTTATCAAACCTCGTTCCTTTTTGGATTTATCCAATCATTCTATAGAGTATATTTATATTGTATTAACTTATTCCTAGACCTCACAATCTAAGGACAAAGATATATAATATGGTATGAGTGAGTGTAAATAATTCATGAATCCCTCATAAGTCACCACACTTTAATAGAAATGATTACAGATACTAGTCATCTGGAATAGAAGTATACCTCCAACAATTAATCATAGGACATTGTTCTATCATGGAAAAATAGTACACACTACTAAAAGCTAACCCAGATACACTTACTGAAAATTATGCTATTAAATATGTTTTAAATTACAAAGTAGAGAATATCTTATATTATGTTATTAACAGAAGTGTTTTTTGTCATGTATTCTCTTGTAAGGCATCTCATGAGATTTAAGGATTCTATAAGTCAATCAACTTGTCTAAGAAAAATTGATTCAAACAAATCTTGGAATGCTTCGATTATATTACCAAGAATTCAAGATGTGTAAAGATAAAATAGTAAATAAAATATTTCATTGATTTACAAGAATTGTGAATGGAATGAATTCCATTATATAAGTATTATAAAATACAATAATTTTTGAACAAGTCCTATGAGATATACCAAATAAATTTCATGAAAAAGGGTTTCCATTGATGAAATAAATAACATCAAAGAGAAAACTCTAGATGAAATGATTGGATCAATGCTACATTATGAGCTAAACTGAAGAATATAGTGAAGAGGATACAACAAAAAGAAAATGTGTAGCATTTAAATCTATAAAATTTTGTTTCTACTAACTCTTTTGATTATGATCTACATAATAATGAAACAGAGTATATGGTTCAGATTGTGACTGGAGTCTACAAATGAATTAAAAAGAGAGAATATAAGAACTAATTTAGAAGAAACTATAATAAAGAAAAAACACAAAGGAGATAATAAAGTAAGTTCTAATTATAATGCTTTATATGTTACTTTTTTTAGTGTATAAATAAGGGGAGTATCAAGATTTACATCTAAAAACTAAATAATAATTCAAAATAAGAAAAGAAAAAAAAATCAATTAACAACCAGTTGGAGGTGTACCAAAGAATTTGATTCAAGTAAAGAATTTATACATGAGAAAGAATATGATAACTTGTACTTCATGGATACTATAAATGAGGCTAGTGATTCTGGATTTTATTCTTGATGTTTTTTATTCTAACTATGATTCTAAAAATCTGAATGTTTTGAAATTTAATGAATAAATTTAAAAATTGAAAAAATATGTTTTCAAAGATGCTAATTTAGATAATAATATAAAAGAAAATAATGAGAAACTTATTTTTTGAAAAGTATTTTTTACAAGATAATGAGAAAATGAGTAATAATACTTCCACGTATCATTCCATTTTTTATGATAATTTTAAATCTGCTCAATATTTGAATGAAATTTTGAAAAAGGAAGTTGAACTTATTAAATAATTTTTATATTCTTTTATTCAAGGTAATTAAAAATATCATAAAATTATTTATTTAAATGAACTAAATAAAAATAAATATGGTATTGGATATGATATGATAGGAGACTAACTCAAATGTATATAAATCATTTTTCTATAATTAAATATTGTTTTACTTCTATTGTTACCTATTTCGAATATGGCATGAAACTTCACAATGAAAATGATTGTTCTATTAGATTCAGACATTATTTGGGATTTAAAAGAACACATATTTCAAAATATTTATTATCTATAGTACCATTCAATACTTATTTAAATTTTGTATGGGTACCAAGAAAATTTATTACTAATCCAATTGGACCCAAATTAGCTTTGGTACCAAAATTTTCAAGTAATTTATTTTTTTTAGAAAAAATGATTTGGATGCCTCAAGAACAACATATAGTACATTGATAGTGGATACACTTATAATATGACCAAATACCCATCATAATTTACAATGTATAACACAAGTGATGGAGGCAATATTACATTTAGAGACAATCCTAAAGAAAAGTAAAAGGATTTGCAAAAATTGGTATTTATTATTCTTTCTTTATTTTTAAAGTTTTATATGTTGATGTTTTAAAACTTAATTTAATCAGTATATCTCAATTATATTATGATGGAATGGATGTTAAATTTAAAAATGATAAGTGTTTAGTTTTAAAAGATGAATCTTTATTATTAAGAGCAAAAATAGCAACAACCAAAGCAGACCATACAGGAGCTGACCCAGATGAGGATTCACAGAAAAAAAAATAAGAAAACACTAGAGTAGATCTAATTGGATGAGAAGAATGAGAGGGTATGACAACTACAATCGGGACCAGGCATTGTGCAACTCTGCATGGGGCAATGCTAGCTAATCGGCCATGTAAGGTGGGGAGCTAGGTGCCTTCAAGATGCAGATGCTAACAATCAGTTGTTTCAAGTGTGTCAAGTCTCAGGATTTTAAGTTCATGTTTTGGATCATGTATGGGTCATGTGCCTTGGGGATATGGGTCATGTAAGGGTTACCCATAAACCCTAAAAAGGAGGATAATCCGAAAATAATAAAAAACGCCTTCAGGCCATTCGGGCTATGCTAATCAAAAGAAAAATATTTATATTATTGATTTTTTTTTCAAACTAACTATTCAACATGTTAAGTGTTTGAATGTTGTGAAGAGTGATAAAATTCTTTGTAATTTATGATTAGTTCATGTTAATTTCATAAAGTTACATAAGATCTCTAAACATGAGAATATACCATGAAAAGAAAACAATGTTAAGTTTATTTTACACTTATCAATCACATAAGTACTAATAGACCTTTATAGTTAGAACATATTGATTTATTTGGTCCTACTCAAATTTATATCCTGGAAGGAAAGAAAAATACTTTAGTTAATGTTGATGACTATAATAGTTTTATGTTGGTTTAATTTCTTTCACATAAAAATGACACTTTTTCTAGATTTATTGATTTTTTTAATTTAGTTCAAAATGAATAATGTTTCGTGATTATTTCTATTCATATTGATAAAGGAGGTAAATTTCATAATTTATATTTTGATTTTTTTTAAAATAATGGTTTTTTTATAATTTCTCTTCTCCTAGAACACCGCATCAAAATGGTGTTGTAGAACAGCAAAATAGAACTTTTATTGAAATAACCTGAACTATATGTAAAGCCATTTTTTCTTCTTGTTATATTTTAAATCAAATTATTATTAGATATCTGTCAAAGAAAACTATTTATTAGTTTCTTAAAAATAAAAAACCTAAAGTTGGTTATTTTATAATTTTTGGTTATATAGTTTTTTTTAAAATTCAATGGATAATTTAGATAAATTTCATACAAAAAGTGATGAAGGTATTTTTATTGGTTATCCAAATAATAGTAAATATTATTGAGTTTATAATATGATAAATATAGTTATTGAAGAATATTTTCATCTTATGTTTGATGAAAATAATATGAAATTGATTTTTGATTCTAATGACTTTGTTGATGAGTTTAGAGATTTTAATTTTAGAGAAAAAAAACCTCAAGATAATATGAATCAATTGAGGGGAAGGATACTCCATCTTGACATGATCTTAAATAATGGAAGACTAATAGAGATCATCATGTTGAAAATGTAATTTGTAATATTGATTCTTGTATTAAAACTAGAAATATTGTTTTAATATTTTTTGTCAATTCTTCCATTATTTTTGAATTTGTTCCTAATAATATTGATTATTCCTTAAATGGTTCTAATTGGATTGTTGTTATGCATGATAATATTAATGAATTTTCTTGAAATAATTTTTGGAATTTAGAGAAACTTCCTAACGGCAAGTATGTTATAGGAACTAAATGGATTCATAGAATTAAAATGGATGAATATGGAGAAGTTGCTAAAATAAATCTAGACATGTGGCCTAAGGTTACTTTCAATAAGAAGGTATAGATTTTTATGAATATTTTTCACCTATTTCTAGAATTTAATATATGTGATTTTTATTATTTTGTTCTCTTTTCAAGGATTTAAATTATTTCAAATGGATTTGAAAAGTTCTTTTTTATATGGTTTTATTTCCTAAACAGTTTATTTTGTTCAACCCCATGGTTTTGAAAATAAAAAATTACCTAATAATTATTTTATGTTATCAAAAGCTTTACATGGTATTAAGAAAGCATCTCTGGCTTGGTATGATAGACTTAGAATTTCTTTATTGAAATTTTATTTTTCTAAAAGTAAAGTATATCTTAATTTGTTTATTAAAATAATTTTTAGTGATATTTTAATTATATTTTTTTGATGATATTGTTTTTGGATCTTTAAATTATTTTATTTTTAAAGAGTTTAAAATTTTAATGGAAATTGAATTTGACATGAGTCTTATGGGATAATTAAAATTATTTCTAGGGATTAAAAAATATTCAAATTAATGATTGAATATTTTTAAATCAATCCAAATATGACAAATATTTATTTAAACATTTTGGTCTTGATTAGTTAAAATATTTTAAAACCCCTAAAAGTATTTATTATAAATTAGATTCTAATGGTTATAGAAAATCTTTTGAATCTAAATTATTTAGAATAATGAATATAATTTATTTTTATTTAACTACTTATTAACCAGATATTATATTTAGTGCTTGTTTATGTGCTATATTCTAATCTGATCCTAAGGAAACTCACTTAAAATTTGTTAAGTGTAATATTAGATATGTTAAAGGTACTATTAATTATATATTATTTTATTTTAGACATTTTTTATTTGATTAGTAACTCTGACTCTAATTTTGGTGGATTTTGTCTTTAAAGAAAGGGAACCTCATGTATGTTTCACTTTCTCGATAAGAATTTAGTTTCTTCGAGTTTAATAAAATAAAGCACTATTTATTCATAAACTATTACAAGTAAGTATATCTCTACATCAATTCATTGTTCTCAACCTTTATAAATTAAATAAACATTGTCTAACTATGATTTTACTTTTGAAGAAATTTCTATTTATTTTGATAATTCATTTTATTTCTATTTTAACTAACCCATTAATGAATTATAGAACTAAGAATATAGACGTGAGATTATATTTTCTTTGAAATTATGTTACTAAAGGTGATATTATTCTTCAATATATTCCAAATAAATATCAATTTTAAGATATTTTTACTAAACTATTGGATTATTAAAAGTTTGAAAAACTAAAATTGGAACTTGGAATGCTTTAAATTTAGTTTGAAAATTTTATATTCTTTATTTTAACTCACCTTACTATGAATTTATTAAGGGGGAGTTTGTTTTTCAAACTACTTGTTTACATATTTATTAAATATTTTCTTTTTTAAAATATTCCAAAAAGGAGGATAATTTTATAAAATCTTGTTAAAGTTTTTTAATTTTCTAAAGGGATAATTTTTTTGGTAGTTTTAGTTATTTATTATTATTTTATGTTCTTAAAAATCGTAGTTCTTCTTATTATTTTATGTGAAAATTTGTTTTTACAACATTTATATATTTTTTATATATATTATGTTGTGTTGATCAGATATATATAAATAAAATTTCATAGGAAATTTAATTATTATATCTACATTTTATTTGAATACCAAAAATCCTAATTATATCACTAGAATGTTTTCATGTTGATATGAACTTACTGCATACTTTTAGTTTCAAGAACAATTTTCAGTTTAAATTGATTCATAGTTTAATTTGTTTATTTAGTTATAACATGAACTATATAGATAGATTTCTTGAGAAACTTTTTTTTCGAAATAAAAAAATTACATTTAATTAGAATAAATGGAACTCTAAATTTATTATTTAAGTGGTGAAAATAATTCCCAAATATTATGAAATTGTTCTAGAATTCAAGAATTTTAATAATTTATTTTCTTTTCTATTTCAATGAAGTATCATTCAATTCACATCTGAAACACACACTATTTTTTGGGTTATAAAATAATATTATTTTTATATATTTCATTAAAGATCATAAAATTATAAAAATAATGTTTATAAATCTCAAGTATAGAATAAATTTCTGTAATTCTTTCATCAATTTTTATACAGTTTTCAGATCATTTTTTCTCTATATTTAGATGATATATCTTAATATATAATTTAGATTGATGTGTTATTTGGTTTGTTATAAGGAAATAAAAATTATGTGAAATTAATTCTTCTATATTTTTCACTGATTCAATCTTTTAATTCACCAAAGGTTTTGTTTCCAAGATTTTCATGTTTTTGAAACCCACTTAACCCACCTTACTATGAGTTCCATTTTCATCCTACTATGAGGCTTCTTCCACCTTACCACAAGTGTAAAATACCTACCATGATCCCTTTTATGAAGTGAATTTTCTGAACTTAGTTAACATAAGCTCATCTAAATGAAAACCATTAAGTTTTTACTTCATTATCTTTCTACAAGGATGGGTTTTCATGTCTTTATATTGAAACAATGTGACTAGTTTGGTCCTCACATTCGTTTTTTCTTTCTTACTTGTCTCTCTTGATACATTAAAGCCATATCATGTTATATATGAATATTCTATACTTCTTCATCCTAAATTCATGATTTTAATAAGCTCACAATATTTCTCTCTCATGTTTGGTTTGAAAAACTTGATCCAAGGATGATGCATGCATATTCATATATAGTGTCTCTGTTTTGGGACCTACTACTTGGAGCCCATTATTTTTTCAGTTCTGGAGAATGTTGTCATGCAGTAAAAAATACATTATCATGCTTCTTCATCTCCTACAAATGAACTAGAATTTGGTTTTATTTGGTTAAAGAATATGTGAGTTCATCTTCCTAAATATATTAACGTCTTATTAAAATGACAAAGGTGACTCTCTGTATAGCTACCACACATGATAACCCTACCAACTTTGCACAGTCAATATACATACCACATGTTATATCTACTTAATACAGGTGTTATTTTAAGTGGCTGGTCATTCTAAATTTCACAGTTAGTATACTAACTGCATGCCCACTTGAACCTACAACATGTTCTGACTGTATGTTAAGCATACTGACCACATAAACACGTGTTGTGTGTGTTTGATTCGTTCCATTATTTATTTTTGAAATAAATCTATATTTTTAAACATGATTTGTTTTTTTTTATTTTTCATATTATCATTTACTACATTCTTATTTTCTATCCCTTGGGTTATTATGTATTTTGAATTTTAATTGTTTTACCCAACTATAAGTTGGCTTGTTAGTATTTACAAATTCTATTTATAGGCCTTATAAAGCATTCAAAATACATAATGATATTGAGACGAAACATGAGTAATTGAACATTTTTAGAACCAAATCTCAATTCTGAACATTAAAATCCTCTGTGATCATTCATTTTAATTCTAGAAAATCTCTTAAGTACTGAATGAAAAACTTATATGACTACTACTACTTTAACAAGACATCCATATTTCTCAAGAACCATTACTTATGCTTCATTTGTTTTATCTTGTTACTAAAATAGTTCCTTATGTATATAAAATTACTTATAATCTCTCACACACACTCTATATTTTTTTATTCTTTTAAATAAAAAAATCATTATTATTCATCTCTATCCTTGGGTTGTGACTCTGAGATTCTAAAGTCAGGACTGTTCAGATTTTAACTCACATATTCTATATTTAATGTTGTATTTGGGTTGTGACTCCCCATAAAAAAGTCAATGTGTCATGGTTATCCCTCCACTATAAAAGTATCATGTAATCAGGTTATGATTCCCCCTCAAAAATTAGTTTTGTGAACACATATCTCTCTCTAAGTATAGAGGTATAAAATTAGACTAGGTCCAACTTGGAATGAACCAGTACAAAAAAACCTTATGTTCTATCATTTATTTCCTCTTATAATTAACTATAATAATTATCTTCATTAATTTATTTGAATAATTATTTTATTTGATTAAAATTTTTAATATAGTATATTCAACCCCCTCTAGACCATCTATCATTACCAATTCTGACCTAACAACTTGAAGAGGTTTTGTAAGTGGCATTGTTGAATGAATTGGTTCCAGTTGAGGATTTATAGCTCCTAAATTTATTTTAGCATATTCATTAAGACATCATGGATCTAGAAATAGGCCCTAGAGTAAAGATTTTCAAGCAGTAGAGGATCTTTCAATTGTGGTGGATGTTGACCCGACTTTTTCTTCTGACATCAGAATGGTAATCCTTTGAGTTTTACATTGTTTTAGTTTTCTATTTTTGTAAGTCCTTCAATTTTGGAGATCTAGATAGTTACCATTTATAAATTATAGATTTTCAAGTTTTAAGTGGTTAAAATATTTGAGTAAATTCTAAATAAGTGTTTCTATGTCTTTTACCTTTGATAACTACTTAGATAGGGCCAACTATTTTTGTGATAAAATGTCATGTTGAGACATGTTTGTTTAGAGAATTATCACTCATTTATTATCTCCCTAATCTTATTTTTTGGGTCTATTTTTATTTAATCTAAAATTAGTCTTTTGGGTTTTTGGGTTTTGGTATGTGTTTAAGATTCACGTTTGGGCGCCATTGGTGCCTCTAATGAGCCCTTTATTCTTTTCCTACTTCACTTTCTTCGGTACATTTTCTAATCCCACAATTTGAACCCATTCTCTTGGTGATATTGATTTCTAATTTTTTTAATTCCTTTTCATTTTTATATTTTTAGGAAACTCCATATAAATGGTAATTTCGTTTTGGGAGGTTCTAAATATTATCATTATGTATGATGAAAATTGTTACTTCATGCATCGCCTCTTTGGGGATTTTATATTTTGTCCATTTTTACTTTGTTTTACCTTGGTAAAACAAGGTATGAAAAAAATTATAAAATGGTGTGGATACCACCATAGGAAGAGCTCAGGGTCAACCTGGGATGGTTCAACCAAAGTTTTAATATAGTGGGGAGGCCACCGTAGAAGGAACTCATTGTGAACTTAGTTACCATGTGTTCATCACATGTCACTTTCTTGTTTTCACTCCATTACACCCCAATCATAGTGGATCGTATAGTTTAGGAATAGGGTCATGTTATGGATTCTTATAGAGATCCTAAATGGACCATGATGGGTTTCTCTTAGTGATTTCTATATTAAGGGTCAGGGTGTTCCTTGTTGTGAGGTTTTGTTTCGGTAGATAATGTTTTATTTTTGGGAATCTCATTATTTTTTCATATTTAGATTATTCAAGTTTTTCAAGACATTATAGTGGAAAAATTGTTAATGGTCACAATAATTTTCACACCCCAACAATGATTTATTAATTATTTAATTATATTTGTCTTTATTTTTGAATTTTGGATCAAACTAGTTTTAAAATTTTCAATTTTCGGGTTTTCTACAATGATGCATAGTTGGCCCAAGGTTGGCACGCAATTAGTAGAAACTATGTGCAGACCGTGCGAGGGGTGATATAATTTTGATAAAGTTGAATTGAAAAAATAGTGCATATTTTTTAAAACTATGTGGTATGCCCATGTGAGGTGTCCAGGACCTCCAGTAGAGGTGCATGGTTGGCGCAATGTTTGGCGAACTGTGTGGCCAAACCGTGCGCAATGTCTAGAATTTAAAAAGATGTTTTATTAATAATAATGATATTATTATTATTATTATTATTATTATTATTATTATTATTATTATTATTCAGTCCCCTATTTATCCCTTCTTCCCCTTCAATTAGGGGTTTTTAAATTTTGGGGTTTCTTTTATTTTTTATAGTATTCCTTGGACCTCCTTGAGGTGGTTCCGAGCCACTGTTTGTAAAGTTGAAAATTTGTCGCTCCCAGAAGTTGAAATAGACACATATACGTGGGTGAGGCATATATATACACACACACCATATTTTTACTTATTCCATCATGGTGAGTGGAATAGATACATTTCAACCAGGGGTATTTATATATATGTGTGTGTGTGTGTCTTTGTGTGTGTGTACACGTGTGCATGTGAATATGTATGTATGTGTAAAGGAAAATTTTTCTTCACTAGATTATTTCATGGTCTCTATTACATACATGGACCCTTTTTGGTAGATTTATTTCTTATATCATTATATTAAACATGTTATGGAATCCTGCCTTTTATGGCATAACATTTCATTACATTTTACAAATAGAGGATCTTTGAAGTCTACTGTCTTAGAAATCAGGAACATAAAACATGAAAACATAAAACATTCTTATAATTCACTGTATAGATTCATCATAAGTTCTTCATAAGTAAAATTATTACATCTCATAACTTGGATACATACATCAAAGGAAAGGGTGAGTAGAATTCCCATTAAGGAAAACAAGGGAATTAGTTTACTTGTGAAATCAATAAGAACTTGATAAAAACATAGACATGAGAAATAGAAGTAGAGGGATTTAATAATGAAAATAACTTGAATCATAACTTGAATATTTTTCTACAACATTAAATTTATAAATTCATGAACATATCCCCAAGTTTCATCCCCAAGGTGTCATAAAATTTACCAAGGTTATTCACCAAGGTATCGTGAAACTTCTCATCTCTAGAGATTAAATTCGTTACCCAGAGCATTGGAGTGATATCAAGGTGCACCCTTAATAATTCTATAATTTCATGTGATAAAAATATATAATAATCAAACATTTCTTAAATAAACCTAGGAGAATAAAATAAATGGGTTTCATTTCAAAATCTTGACGTTTTAAAAGTGCATAAAAATAAGATCATTATGAAATTTATAACCCATGGAAAAGGAGTGAGGGTTAAATGTATTTCAATTCCAGAATAAAATATATCATTTTTTTGTATTTATGAACACCCATAGAAACAAAATAGGTCTTGGTATTCACATAAATAAACAAGATAATTTCATGAGAGAAAGAGAGAGAAATTTTGAGACAAAATTTCTGTAGCATAACGGCTATATAACATGGTTTTAGAAAATAATAAAAAGAGAAGAGACAAGGGTATCACAAAAATAAATGAGTCATTTTTCATTAGAGGTACTGAATAAAAATAATAATATCATGGTTTGGGAAATTAAATGACATACCACATGAAAAGTAAACTTGAAAGAAAGAGAAAATGTGATTTCTTTTACGAAAATTCGACAGTCTAACAACGTCACTTAAGGATTCAGAAAATAAATTGATGATAGAAAAAAGGATTTATCATCCTTTTTAAATAAAATTTATATTAATAAAAAATTATAAAAACTTATCATTTCATAAAAATATGGTAACTAGAAGACATAACATAAAGGAAGTCATGACTTAAAAGAGGAGGGAGAAAGGTTCCCTTACCTTGAAGAGTGACTTCAGAAGCTTTAAGGTTGGGACCTTGGGGGCTTGAGGGCACCTTGGGAGGAATACTTGGGTGGTACAAAGACCGGATCTTCATTTAGGTGAATTTTGGAATGAACTGAAAGAGTTAATGTCTTGGTATTTATAGGGAAAGAGAGAATAATTAACTAATTTCCAAGGGACACCCTCATCGGTGGTATTTGAAAAACCATGGGATTGACCATGGTATTTTCCCATGGTATTGGCCACTTGGGAAACCTCATATAATATCTTATTATTCACATGTTGACTATATTTATTACATCATGATTACATCATCAATGATGTCATTAAACACCCGAAACTCAAAACTATATTTTTTACTATTCACCAAAAAATCAACTATTTCAGAAAAATACAAAAAATTTACCATAACTTAATATATATGATCTGAATTCAAAAATGAAGTCCATTTTATAGAAATAATTTTCTAAATAATTTTAATTTAATTTTTAAATAAATTCATTATTTATTCAAAAATAAAACTCTAAAGTATAACTTATTTTGTAACACCTTGAAAATGTAATCAAGTGCCCATAAAATTATCGCATAACCATAAGACAATAAAGTAAAAATTTATGATTACATTTTATGAAAATATATTTCCATTTTAAATTATTAAATTAATTATAAAATTGTAAATAAATTATTTATGACATGTAAAAATAACAAAACTTATACTATGACCATTTTTTCACTTTTAAGATGTCTAAATTATATTTATACATTCATGAGTGAAGTTTATTTTTTTGGCCAATTTACTATTCATTACTATTCATAAGGGTATGTTACTATTCATACTTTACTATTACCTAAAAATTACGTTGATCATATTGGACTCTAAATTTCTTACTAATCACAACTGTAGAATACAATTTTTTGAAAATCATTTCACATTATTAATTATTTAAACTATACAAAAAATATTTTAAAATACTCTTTTTCCAAAATTCATCAATATTATGGAGCATCTATAAATTAATCCTAGATTTTTCTAGACATTTGAAATTCACAAATTTTACCATAAGAAGAAATAAAAATTTTATTTATACTAAGAGATTACAAAAAGTATTTAAGGCCTCATTACATAGCCCCTTATAACACCTGCATAAGACCTAAGAGTAAGATGTGCTATGGTGATAGAATCTTGGGGTGTCTTAGAAAACATAGCCCAAGTGGTGGTTTCTATCAGTTTGAACTTATCCTGTTGGTGATTTCATTCAAGCATCACATCTTGGAGTTTGGCTTGGGATTGGTCCAGAGCAAAGTCGAGTGAAGCCACCACTTTCCCAAGCTCTGATAGATGGGCTTCGTACGACCCAAGTCTACTAGATGAGGCCATCAACTCTTCTTTATGTATTGATTAACCAAGATAACTTGTATTTATAAACAATTATCGTAACGTTAAGAGTTTAGTTTCCAATAGTCATATTGACCAATGGTCATATAACAGTCAAAACCTGATGGTATCATTTTAATTATACTCACTTCATTACTTTAAGAATATATTTTTGTTGAGAATAAAATGAAATAACACACAAATTTTGGAAACAAATATTATTCAAAATTTTGGGTCATTACATTCTTCCCACTTAATAAATTTCATCCCCAAAATTTTATCTCATACCCAAAGAAGAGAAAAGGTGTAGGTACTTCTGCCTCATAGATTCCTCTGGTTCCCAAGTAGCTTCTTTGCATTTTTGGTCCCCCACAACACCTTAACAAGGTGGGTAGTCTTTTTGCGTAGAACCTTGTCATTACAATCCAAGATCTCCACTGACTACTCCTCATAAAATAGGTCATGTTCCAGTTGTACCACATCTGGATTTTGTACATGTGAAGGGTCAAGTATGTACTTCCTCAAGAGGGATACATGGAATACATCATTAACTTGTTCTAGATTTCGAGGAAGTGAAAGCCAATAGGCCACTGCTCCTACACGATCAAGGATTTCATAGGGTCCTATGTACCTTGGGATGATCTTCCATTTCTTCCCAAACCTCATGAATCTCTTCCAAGGTGAAATTAGAAGAAAGACTTTTTCACCATCATCAAACTCCAAGTCCCTTCGACGGTTTTCGGCATAGCACTTTTTCTGACTCTGAGCAGCCTTAATGTGTTGTTATATGGGATAGACATTTTTTATCACCTCTTTTACAAGACCAGGCCCAAGAAGATTTCACTCACCAACTTCATGAAAAAAAAAGTAAGATTTCTACATCGGTTATCATATAGAGCTTCATAGGGTGTCATTTGAATTCTCGAGTGGAATCTATTGTTGTAAGAGAACTCAACTAAAGAGTGATGTTGATCCCATCCACCTTTAAATTCCATTGAGCTTGTTCTCATTATATCCTCGAGTGTTTGAATAGTCATTTCAGATTGGACATCATTTTGGGGGTGATAGGCCATACTGAAATTCAATTCAGTGCTTATATCATGTTGATGAATTCTCTAGAATTTTTATGTGAACCTTGGATCATGATTAGATACGATAGAAAGTGGAACTCCATGTAGCCTTAGCAATTCCTTTACGTAAATTATAGCAAGTTAATCAAGAGAGAAATCTTCCCGAATAGAGATAAAATGGGCATTCTTGGTGAGATGGTCCACAATAACCCATATCGCATTATTTCCTTTGGAATTTCTCAAGGGACCAGTGACAAAGTCCATAGTGATATTGTCCCACTTCCATGCTGGTATGGGTAGTGGTTGCAATACCCCTTTAGGAATTTTTCTCTTTTCCTTCACTTCCTGACATACTAGGGTCCTTAAAGTGTAGTCAGCAATCTCCATTTTCATATTATCCCACCAATAATGATCACGAAGGTCTCAATAACTTTTCTTGATTTCTTGATGTATAAAGAAAGTAGATCTATTAGCTTCATCCACCATCTCCTTCTTTATTTCTGGAATAGATCAAGCACTTAGTCTTGTAAGAAATTTTAGTACACCTTCTTGATCAATATTTAACTCATAAAACTCACCATCCTTCATAGCTTCAAACTCTTCTATAATGAAGGATCTTCTTTCTGAGCTTTCGTGATCATCTCTAGTAGTGACAGTTGAGAAATCATTTGGTTTAGGGTTGATAATGTCCCTTCCCTTATAATTCACATGTCCATCTTTACTAGGTCATTGATCAAAAGATCTATTTGAATCCTCATCATGGAATGAACAATTGGGTCTTTCCTACATAATGCATCAGTGACTTTGTTTGCTCTTTTGGGATGATAAAGAATTGAACAATCATAGTATTTGAGAAGTTCAAACCATCTCCTTTGTCTCATGTTCAATTACTTTTGCGTGAAAATATAATTCAAACATTAATGGTCGGTGTATATATCACATTTCTCTCTATAAATATAGTGGCTCCATATCTTCAGAGTAAGAATGACCGCAACCAGCTCCAGATCATGTATAGGATAGTTTTTCTCATGAGTCTTCAACTATCGAGATGCATAAGCAATGACCTTATCATTTTGCATGAGGATGCACCCAATCCCCTTTAGAGATGCGTCTCTAAAAAAATAATCCTTCTCTACTTGAGGGAAAATTTAACATGGGTTCAGTAACCAATCTCTTATTAAGCTCTTGGAAACATTCTTCACACTCCTTTTTCCAGATGAACTTGACCCCTTTTCGAGTTATCTTGGTTAAAGGATTAGAAAGTCATGAAATTTTTTTCAAAAACCTCCTATAATATCTCACTAATACAAGGAAACTATGAATCTTAGTTATTGGTGTAGGTTGAGGCCACTCCTCTACAACTTTTGTCTTTGAAGGGTCAATTGTGATTCCTTCATTGGTTACAATGTTCCCCAAGAAAGCAACTTGATGTAACCAGAATTCACATTTTCTGAACTTCCCAAAAATCCTCTCTTTCCATAGAGTTTGTAAAATAACCCTTAGATGATCTTCATACTCCTTGAGAAATTTTGAATATATCATAATATCATCAATAAAAACTACCACAAAGTTATCAAGTTAGTCCTTAAAGACTTTATTCATCAAATACATAAAAATAGCAGGTGCATTAGTTAGCCTGAAGGGCATAACAACAAACTCATAATTCCCATATCTTGATCGGAAGGCAGTTTTTTGAATATCTTCTTTCTTCACCATTAGTTGATGATAACCAGATTGAAGAACAATCTTAGAGAAGAAATTATCCCCACAAAGTTGGTCAAATAGGTCATCAATTCTTGGAAGAGCGTATTTTTTCTTCACTGTGATCCTATCCAGTTCACTATAATCGATGCATATCTGCATTAATCCATCCTTATTCTTCACAAAGTGAATATGTTCTCTCTATGGAGACACACTTGGTCGGATAAAGCCCTTCTCCAAAATATCTTGGATTTTTTTATTTAACTCCTCAATCTCCACATTTTTCATCCTATATGGGGTCTTTGATATCAGATGGGATCTAGGTACGAGTTCAGTGGAGAATTCTACCTATCTTTCTGGGGGAGGTCTAAGTAACTCCTCAAGAAATACGCCAATGTATTATTGGATTATGGGGACATTTTATATCCTCAAACATTCATTTCCTTCTTCTTATTCACCGATAAAATCTATGAAAAATATATACGAGGTTATTCTAGACAAAGATCAGGTTGGGATATCTCTCTTTAGAAGATAAATGTTGGTTTTCCATTAAAGACTACTAAGATTTCCTAGAGTCTTCATTTGATCTTAGCATTATACTTTTAAAGCTAGTCTATCCCTAGTATAATGTCAAATTCTATAATTGAAATGACTACTAGATTTTCGATAATATTCAGATCACTAAAGTAAATACTAGAGTTTCTAAACATTAATGATGCTTGGATAGTCCCACAATGATTCTTGACTGATAACTCTACTTTTAGAAAATTGGACGTTGATTCTAAATTCTTTGCACACTAAGAGGAAATCAAGGAATGTGTAGAACCAGAATCAAAAAAATTTCCTCCTAGCTTTGAGAGAACAACAAGAGTACCTACCACCACATAATTTCGGGCTTCAACTTCGGTCGTAGTGATTGTAAAAGTACAACCTTTTTCCCTTGGATGTTTCTGAGGCTGATGGTGATTCCCCTCCACTACCCATAGATTTGGACAGTGATTAGCAAAGTTCCCAAGTTTTCGACACTTATAGTATTGGACATTAGGTAGGGCCCATACCATCTTCCCTTTTTCGTTAGTTTTGGCAAGTTGTTTCTTCACCTCACTAAAACAATTCCGCACAATATGGTCATCTATACCACACTTCTAGCACTTCCTACTCCTAAGTAAGAAGCTCCCCAAATTATTCTTCCCACATTTATTACATGTGGGAAATTGTACTTGTTTGCCTTCTCTTCCCTGATCTAAGATCATTCCTAAGCATGTCCCCATAAATCTTTTCTTGTCAATATTTTTATGAGACCGTTGTGTCTCACTAAAATCTAGTTCTACTCTCATCACACTTCACACGATCTCCTCATAGCTATCAAAATATTGATTGGATATATTATTTAGTAGATGAGGTCTCAGTCCACTGAAGAATCTATTAACATTACCATTTGGATACCTGAAAAATTTAGAGGTGTAATGTGAAAGCCATGTGAATTTCATCTTATAGCTTCCCACAAATTCATTCTTCTTTTGCTTCAGCTTGAGAAACTCATTCTCCATTCTTGTTCTCATTGATCGAGGGAAATACTTGTTAAAGAATATCCCTCTAAACCCCTCCCACTCTATAGCTTCAACTTCCACTCATGGCCTTGTGTTTTTAATAGTTCCCACAACTTATTTCCTTCTCCCTCTAAATAATAAATATCCAAGGTAACCTTCTATTGTTCAGAACAATGGAGCATAGAAAATATATTCTCGATAGAGCTGATCAACTATTCAGAAATCAATTGGTAGGTAGATCCACTGATGGTTGGCAGTTGTTGAAACATAAAGGACTCAATAGAAATTTGTTCCCATCGTGGTAATATTGGTCTCTTAGCTTTATTTAATTTATTTCCCATAACTTGAGTCAGTTGGTTCATCATTCACATAAAAGTTTCCATTACGACTTCCATCAGAGGGCCATCAGCACATGATCCATTGTGGTCATCATTTGCATGGATCCTCCTATTTCCCACCATTTTCGAAAAGAATAAAACCTTAGTGAGAATATTATTTCATTTATAAATCTTTTAACTATAAAGGATTTTATGTCTTAAAACTTAATGCTTTAAACAATTACATTTCTCTATAAATCCTTCATAATGACTCATAAAAATCATATGATTAACCAAACATATCCACTGGGAGTGTCATAACCAAGAGTTCAGAAAATCCTATTGTCATGTACTGGGATAAATTGGGTCAAGCCTGAAACTCTGTGTCATATTTTTCATTCCATGGTACATCTGTGCCAGATCCACCTCTACCTCCTTGTATCCAGACATGGGTGTATTTACTTGATAAACCACTTAATCAACACTCTCCAAAATTCCATGAAGTATTAAAATATTTAAACTTTTCTATAGGGATATTCCTGAAGTTTTTATAGCGTAATTTACATAAATAACTAAACTATACTTTGATACTAACTATGGCATCACTCCTTTTATTACATAACTTTTCATTACATTTTACAAACAGAGGATATTTAAAGTCTAGTGTCTTGGAAATCAGGAACATAAAACATGAAAACATAAAACATTATTCTAATAAACTTGTAGGGATTAGTCATAAGTTATTCCTAAGTAGAATTATTGAATCTCATAACCTTGAGACATACAATAAAGGAAAGGGTGAGAAGAAGGCCCAGTAAAGAAAACAAGTGAATCAATTTACTTGTGAGATCAATAAGAAATTGATAAAAACATAGACACGAGAAATGGAAGTAGAGGTATTTAATAATGAAAATAACTTGAATTATAACTTGAATATGTGGCTATAAAATTTAATTTAGGCATTAATGAACATATCACAAAGGTTCATCCCCAAGGTGTCATAAAAATTACCAAGGTTATTCACCAAGGTATCGTGAAACTTGTCATCTCTAGAGATTAAAATCATTACCCAAAGAATTAGGGTGCTATCAGGGAGCACCCTTAATATTTATTTACATTCATGTGATCCACATAGATAATAATCAAACTTTTCCTAAATAACCCAAAGAGAATAAAATAAAAGGGTTTTATTTTAAAATTGTGTCTTTTTAAAAGTGCTTAAAAATAAGATCATTATGTCATTTATAACCCATGGAAAGGGAGTGAGGGGTATATGTATGTCAATTATAGAATAAAATATATCATTTTTTTGTATTTATGAACACACATAGAAACGAAATAGGTCCGTGTATTCACATAAATAAACATGATAATTTCATGAGAGAAAGAGAGAGAAATTTTGAGACGAAATTTCTGCAGCAAAACAGCTATATAACATGGTATTAGAAAATAATAAAAAGAGAGAGGATAAGGGTATCCCATCAATAAATGAAAAAAATTTAAGTATAGGTACAGAACAAAAAAATAATATCATGGTGTGGACAATTGAATGACATACCACATGAAAAAGGAAACTTGAAAGGAAAGAAAAAAATGTGATTTCTTTTACGAAAATTCGGCAACCTAACGACGTCACTTAAGGATTCAGAAAATAAAATGATGAGAGAAAAAAGGGTATATCATCATTTTTACATGAAATGGACAGTAATAATAACCTATAAAAACTTACCCCTCAAAAGAAGATGGTAACTAGAAGACATAACATAAAGGCAGTCATGACTTTAAAGAAGAGGGTGAAAGTATCACTTACCTTGAAGAGTGGCGTTGAAAGTTCAAAGTTTGGGACCTTGGGGGCTGGAGGGAACATTGGGAGGACAGGTTAAGAGTAAAAAATACCATGGATTCATTGAGGAGGATTTTGGAATTAAATAAATTAGGTAATGTCTTGGTATTTAGAGGGAAATAGAGGGGATATTTAATTAATTTCAAAGAGACACCTCATCGGTGGTATTTGAAAAACCATGGGTTTTACCATTGTATTTGCCCATGGTACTGACCACTTGAGACAAATCATAACATAGATTACTATTAAAAATTATACAAGATTTATTGCATCATGATTACATCATTAATGATCTAATTAAACACCCAAAACTCAAAACTGTATTTTTTACTATTCACTGAAAATGCAACTATTTCAGAAAAATCCCAAAACATTATTATAACCTAATATCGATGCTTTGAATTCAAAAATGAACTCCATTTTATGAAAAATAATTTTATAAATAATTTTCATTTAATTTTTAAATAAAATCATTATTTATTCAAAAAACAACTCTAAAACTATAACTTGTTTTGTAACACCTTGAAAAAGTAATCAAGGGCCCGTAAAATCATCGTATAACCATAAGAAAATAAAGTAAAAAATTATGATTATATTTTATGGAAATAAATTTCCATTTTAAATTATTAAATAAATTATTTTCTCAATTGTTTTAAAAAATAAAATCAATATATAAAATGGATTTCTAAATGAATCATATTTATTTAAAATTTTAAGAACTATTTTTAACCTTTAAGTATTTCTTAGAAAATGTTTTTAAACTCTTATGATGTTTAGGCCTGGTTGTGACCTTTGAAATAGTTACTGTATGATGGGAATGCCCATGGTTTTTCATCTAGATAGAGTGGGTCTCTACATGGATAGTTTTGCGAAGTTGGAAAGGCATATATTTTTACACCCATGTAAGTGCCAAGAATGTGATGACCTCCTCACTTCTATTTAATTCTAATGACATGGGATCCTAGGTTTCATAGTGGGATTTGATAGATATTTTCCATTTATTCCTAATTATATAAACTATATCCCAATGGAGTGGTCATGTGGGTTGTGTCACCGGTGAGGCTAGTTGAGAGTATCCAAGTTGGTTATTTAATTTTGAACACATTGATAACCTAGTAGATGGTTCCCAACTGAGTATGTCTAGGGTCTATTTCCTTGGTGTCTAGGTATATTTAATGATTATAGTTTTACATGTATTTTACTCTCCCTTATTTCATGATGTTTTCATAAAATCATTTTTATTATTATTCTTTTATTGGAAAATTTACATTATCACTTGTCAACATATATTTATTTTTCCTCTATCTAGGTAGAACTTGTGATATGATTTTAACTTCTTACTTTTCAATAAAATGATTCTTCATTACATGTTTCTTCTTATAAAGGAGGTTTTGAAAAGTCTTATTATTTAGAAACTATTTTGGAAAAGAAAGGAAAATGGTTCTTTGAAAATTATTAGATAGTTATTTATTTTTTTTAAAAGGAAACAATGATCTTATTTTAATATATATATATATATATTTATGTATTTCAAAATAGCATGAAATGAATTTCTCTTTAAAGGTAATACATGGGGAGTTATTTATTCAAGAACATCTACTGAGTTCTAATAATCACTATTATACCTCCATTTTTTTATATTCTAGTACATCTCCCAACTCAATTTTGGTTTCTGTGAACTAACACTAGTTTAATGAATAATAGTGATCTGCAAGGTCGCATGGGGGTATTTACATTTTTTACTTTGATATGTTTAGCTTCCCATTTCTTTATCATTTACAATAATAATTTTGTTTATTATATTTTATTTTTATTATGTTTCATGGGTTAAATCATTCTCAATTCAGTTTTTATTAATTCCCAACACTAGTTTCTATCCCAAGAGGATTAGGAACGCCTCCCAGACATTTTTACAGGATGACTCAGGTGATAATTAGGGTTCGACCCAAGTAGGTTCATGATAATAAAACATGTTTCTATATTAGAAAAAATTCTCAAGGAAACTCTATATATGAATATGATCCCGTAAACATAATTCTTTCTTATCTTGTCAACTGATTGAGTCTCATGGATTGGTAATAATTTGGAAAAAAAATTATCCAATCAAAAATCACTTTGACAGTACCACAACTCCCCAAGGTCCTAGGAAACCATATTAGAAAGTCCATCATGATATCCTATCACTTCTATAAGGACTCCAGAAGTCTCTGGTATAAACCATTAGGATGTTGGTGCTTTTCCTTTATCCTATGGAATGTAATGAATCAAGAGATTAAAAGCAATGTACCTCTTCTTCCCTAGCCACTATAACTATCTCATGAATTCATTGTAAATATTTTTCTCTCTAAGACACACCACCCTTTTAGATGTATGGAAGTCTAATCAGATCTTCCCAAATAGAATCATGGACTATAGATCTACCATGTAAAAAGATAACATTTTCATTTTCCAAAATCCACCTAGGTAATGGCGCACCACCTAATATTATTTCCCACATCACAACACACTCATTTTGAGATTCGTAACCAGACTACACCTTGTCTATAAGAGAATATGTGATCACCAAAGAGGAATATGTCATCAGTCCCTGGTACTCCAAAGAATCCATCCTTCAATTTTCCAATATGCTAATTAGGTTCTACTACTCCTATGATGGATTTTCACCAAGATCCAAAGTTATATTTCATGTTATGGATAAGATCATATTCAATGAAGATACCTTTACATAGTATATAGGACATCTCAAAGTCAAAATTATGTAGGTGCTCTACCCAATGGATATACTTCAAATTCAGGTCCCATGTTGTAAAGATATGACATATTATATTTTGATCTATATCAGGAAAAAACATCTCACCAAAGAGATAATGTTTCTAACACTTCAGATCATAGAACATGGATACCCAATATAAGTCATGGGTAGGATAGTTATGATCATGTGGTCCCAGTTAATATGACCTATAGGCTACTACCCAGTCCCTCTACATTCACAATTCACCCAAACTAACTCCTGAAGCATTGTATTAAACAACATACCAAATCCTTGTATTAGGAATAATCAAAACTAGAGTTATAGTCAACCACCTCTTTAACTCCAAAAATTCCTCTTCACATTCGTCTAACCACTAAAACATCACAACCTTCTTTATCAGCGCAATTATGGGTGCTGATAGGTAGAAAAAAACTTGGATAAAAACATTGGTCGTATCTAGATAAACCCAAGAATCTCTTTATCTTGAATATATTCCAAGTTTGTATCTAGGACATAATCATGTAAACTTTCTCCTTGTTAAATGATATGCCAATCTAATAAATGAAATTACCTAGGAATTTAACCTCCTGAATCCCAAAGATACACTTTGGAAGCATGAATTAAAACTAATTTGATCTAATTTTACTCAAGAGTAACTCAATATGTCTAGAATATTTCTCTAATGTTAGTGAATATACGAGGATGTCATGGATGGAAACTATAATGAACGAGTCAAGGTAAGTTTGGATGATCTTCTTCCTGAGATCCACGAACATTGATGGTTCATTTTTCTGTAAAAATAGTGTCACTAAGTACTTTTATATCCCATAACTACTCTGAAATTTCATCTCATTGGTTCCCTCTTTCCTAACCCATAACTGGTGATATCATAGTTGAAGATTAATCTTGGAGAACCACTAGGATCTCTATACCTAATCGAAAATATATTTTATCCTAGGTAATGGATATTTGTGCTTCAATATCACCTTGTTCACCTTCTGGTAATATATAAAGAGTTTAATACTAACATTCACCTATTTGGATAAAAAGATAGGTACACCCCACAATGAAGAATTCAGCCTAATAATTCTTTTATTATCCAAATCCTTGAGCTTCAACATGATCTCCTTCAACTCATATTGCATCATATGATAAGGGTGTATCGAAATGGGATTTCTCCTAGTATGACATCTATCTCAATGTAAACTCCTATATCATGGAGAAATCATATGAAGTAATCTAGAAGGAAATCATGATAGATATCTAAAATTGGAGGAAAAGACAAGGTGATTTCCCCTAGTCCTACTGAAAGAGACAATACCGTAATCTTTTTCGTGATCATCTGAGTAGTCTCAAGTCTAGACCAACTTTTCCTACTCCCAAATCCCATTTAGTGATCATAAAGAACTTATCTCCCTTTTTAAATGTAAATGATACCCATCTCTAATATAAATCAATGTGATCTTGGAAACTTGTCAGCCAATCCATGCCGAGAATTACATTTAAGCACTTCATCCCCAAAATCATGAAGTCCCTTAGATATCCATAGCCAGAAATGACTATAGGAAATGTTGAGAATCATGGAATATAATTAAATTTCATGAAAAATGGTATATCAACCGAAATTAACTCAGATAAAAACTTTATTGGTAATTCTAGTTCTGCAACAACTTATGCAGATACAAAGGAATGGGAAGCACTAGTATCAAACAAATCAGTAGATAAATTTTACATGATCAATACCATGCCTTGAATAATATATGGTCCCACAATACCACCTTATGAAGTTAGATCCATTTCATAAACACAACCTTCTTTAACTCTGTGACCCTATCCTTGATCAGCATGACTCACGTGAGACTTCATTGTTTGAGCTTACTACTGTGGACCCCAGCCTATCCCAAGGCTCGGAGCCTGAACCTGTCTCAAAACCCTTAAAGACCTCAATCATGATTCCTTCAAGCATAAAAATTTCATATTACTCATATTTAGTCATCATTGAAACTTAATCTTAGGTTTTGAGAATTAAGTATTATATTTTCCACATTGTCTATGTTATAACACTAAGAGCCTCCTTCCCCCCATAGAAGATGATGAGGAGCCTCTACTAACCTCTAGTTTTCTACTACCTATCTAATGTGAATGGTATAATTTCTTCTTCCTACCAATTGAAGTATCACTAAAAATTACATTGAAAGATAAAATAAAACCTATATCTCTATCCTCTTATAGGACCTTCTTGAACAATAGGTCCTTAAAAAGCACCCAAGTATATGTTGTCAGGTTGAAGTTATTGACTTAGAATTTTAATTCTTATCGAAGCCCAAACTCATATTTCTTGGATTTTTTTATTTATCCCTATATAAGAGAGGAGTCAAGCATGGAATATTTGGGAAATAAGTACAGTAAATAGACACCGTCATCATCCCCCAGATGAAGATCCATGGACCCATGTGCCCAGTATAACTTCAGTATACCCGAGAAGAACTCCTAAAATAAAATGGAATTGAATGTCACCCACATGATAATCTCATTTATTTTAGACTATAACATGACATCCCACTAGTTTATAGTGGTTACATAAAGCTTAAGGGTCACAAGTATCACTTTTAGATCCTCAGGGGTCTCTACCAATTCAAAGATCCTCTCAATGAACTGTATCTAGTCCTTTACATCCTGAATCCTCCTATGCCCTATAAAGATGAGGGATACTAGATATAGAATCCTGAATAATAATTTACTATAGTCCTTGTAAATTCTTTAGCTTGTATAGCCATTAAAAGAAATACCCCTGGTTGTTGTGGTCCTTTCACCTAAACCACTATAGAGGGAGTAGGATCATTTTCTTATACAACTAGTGGTATAATAGGAATGTCCTCCCTCACGAGAGAATTATGGTCTGATCCACCAAGAGGTCCAATCAAGGGTCATTGGGGTGTAATTTATGAGATTCTAGCGAAAAAGTAGAACATTTAATAGAGATATCTAAACTAGTCAATTGGATCAAGCAAAGGTTTCCTTAGGAGAATACCCACAACCAAAGGAATAACCCTCATAAAACTAACCAAGGTTCTTCATCCATTCATGTTAGTCACATTTATTTATATATATAAACATAATATCATTATAATTTTAAACTAATTAATTATAGTATAGATATATCACACAAAAAATAAATAGAATCCTATCCCAAATAGATAGAACAATTCAAGGCATGAAATTAAAGAACTAGTATCCTATACAAAAATGGGTATATATATGTCATGTGATCCTATGTGCCTAGCCATGATTAATGAATGCACCCAAAAATATTATATAACTATAATAAAAATACTATCAATGATAGATAAAAGGTATGTTACACAAAATCTGGCTAGGTATAAGAAAACTCCCCTAACAAAGTCCCGCAAAGCTGTCTTCTTTCTTCCATTTCTTAGGTTATTCAAAAATAAGAATAAAAACTATCATATAATACCATTTTTAACACCCTAAGCTAAACCATCGAATCTAAGATGGACAACCACATAACCTAATGTACACATCCCCATATAAAAGAGGCTACATAGTAGCAATGAGGGCATGAACACCATCAGTGGGGAGACTATACCCACAGTATCATGTCATCACTATACGCAAAAAATATAAAAAATAACAATATAGATAATTAGAGTAATATAAAAAAAATATAAAGATGGACCACGAGTCATACAAGTAAATATCGAGCTCCCAATACAGAAAGTCAAATAAAAGTATAAGTATAGGAAAAATGAATGAATAAATGAAACAATGTCCTCCAAAGTCTATCCCAGTATTTCATGAGCCATGTTCTTCACTGCTCAGATTTCATCCACGTAGCCATTTTCCCTTACTCGAGTCCCTATAAAATAATTTTTTATGTGAATCAAAATTATTGTGTAGGGTTTGAGTAATAAAACCCGGTATGAGACCACCATGGCATTAGTAACACAAGTTCACATGCATATGAGTGTAAGACATGATAATAAATAAACACACAAACAAAAAAACCATGTCAATCATCTATTTCTTAACAAAGCCACTATAAACCCCAGTTATACCTGCTTTGAATCTATGTCAAAAAACATATAAATGGTAGTGGTAATGTTATAATATAGGATACATCCTAAAATATTATCAATAGTTTTTAATGCCATGGTTCTCTAGGTTAAACCTCTATAAGAAATCATACCTTTATGCTTTCTCTCAGGTTAAGTCACATGGACCATCATGCCACATTGTTTCCTCCTAGGTCTTATCACATATAATCATAATTCCCTACTATTTCCTCATGATTATGGCCACATATGACCATCATACCCCTATGTCATGCCACAAAAGGCCACCATGCCCCATTATACATCTCATTCTTGTCATCATGTCACATTCTAGATTTGAACACACTCCCTCTCTAGGGATACCAATCCACAACATGTCCACCTTTCACCATGATACTATGCATAGAATAAAAAAAATCATAAGCTAAAAATATTACAAGGAAATAAGGAATAAGATATCAAGGAACACATATAATATCATGAGTCTGAAACAATATCAAAAACATGCACACATGTGATCAAAATCAACATGGTTTATATCATATCAATAAATAAGGTCATGTCATGAAAATGATCATACATATGGTCTCTATATAGTAAGGGACTTACAACCTCAATGTTTTCAAATTAAATATCAAGGTTCATTAAGGGGGTCATCTCCTAAACCACATTTACACATGAACTAGGAGAAGCTCAAATTCCAAGAACTCCTAGAACCCGTTCCAACTCTATATGATAAGGGTTCTCTAAGTAAGGTAAAGAAGAAGAAAAAGACTTGGGTAGAGCAAACACATACCCAAAAATAAATACCAAAAAAGGTAAAATTAGATCTAAGTTAATTGAATTATAAATAATTTCTCTTGGATATAGATAAAAAATAAGTCCCCAAGAGAACACCGTCGACAAATGAAGAACACCGCTGATCGTTAATGAGGCCACTGATTGTCAACAGTATTGTTGAAACACCAATATTAGAATTACCTTGTTATATGGAACTATGTAACATTATATAAACCAACACAACAATAATAACAACAAACCATAATTGAAACAATATTAAAAGAGGAAAATCGATCAAAAAAGGGGAAATTCGGCCAAACTAGAAGAACTTCATAAACCCTTCTAATATCACCCAAATATGGAAGAATCAATGAAGAATAATGAATCGAGGCCTTAAACTAGTTTAGGAGAGAATACAATGACCCTAAATAAGAAAGGAACTATCCTAATTCAAATATCAACTTAATGAATGAAATGAATTCAAGGTTTTTTTCCAAAAACATCAATAAGAGAGGAATTCTTCAAGAGAGGTAATCGATTAGATTAATAAGGGTTAGAATTAAATTAATAATTTAATTAAAACCCCATATTATTTGTTCCATGTGTTTTCCCCTTTACTAGGTTATGGTTCAAAAAAGAAAGATAATTAAATCAGTCATTTCCCAAAATTATTGACGCCAAAACATCTTTCATCAAGGCCTAGTTGAAGAAATGGGGTTCTTGAGCCCATATCTGAAATGGATTGGGATATTTTGTGGCCCAAAGGCCTTGTCTATTTTACCCAAAACCACGAAATGGCCACTATGTCTTGGCTAAGTTGTTTCCTTATTCTTTATGTATAGTAAGATGTTCAAAATCCACTTTATTTCAATCCAAAGTTTTTCAAAGGCTGTAAAACCTCGCCTAATCATGAATCAACACAAAAGTATGAATGAGAATAAGGAAAAAAGGTTTTTCATAAGAAAAAAAGTTTTAAAGATTTTAAAAATTCAATAAAAATAATTATAGTGCATTATCTTTCATAATATTACTCATTATATAAATAAGTATGGGATCTAAAGTCTATAAATTTATAATAGTTCACTAGAACTATGGCTCTCCACCAAGGTTTTTTTATCATAATTCCAAAAAATAACTAAATTTTTCCTTTGTATTAACAAAGATGTGTAAGACCCATACTCTTGGATCTAGTGTTTAAAGTATGACAAAAATTATCATATAACATAAATTTTATTAAATAAAATGATTCTTGGAATTAATAAAATTAGTGGATTTAGGAACAAAACATAATTCATGGGAAATAATACATCATTATATATTTAAAGCTATTATATATATATTAATGAATCTATATTTTTTATAACCACTATAAAATACTTTCTTTCCAGGGGAAATATGAAACATAAGAAAATAGTGAGATCAAATGTTTAATAAGGGTATCATAATGGTATGATGTCATATCAAAGAAAATGCATCCATATAACATGATATGAAACATGAAATGATCATAAAACAAGATAAGTAACATGATATATTAGAACATATGATACACAACAAATACATGATAACTGGAACATCATAAAAAAGTGGTCAATGAATTTTTGTGATAAGGATACCCACTAAATTCATGGAATCATAATAGATATTTTAAAAATTCTACCCACTAATTCCATGTCAATATAATCATTCCATATACATACAGTAATAAAATAATTGAAGATATCATATCTCAATACTCTATTTGGTTTTTCACAAGGTCTGATCAACATTCCCAATCACCATAAGCTGGACACAAGTACTAAGCACATAAATTATAAGTTTTGGTAATGCTTTATCCTATAAAACCAATAAAAAAGAAGTGATTTTGATCGAGAATCCATCATGACCATTGTTTTCATGGGATATGTGAATATTTTAAATAATTAGTTTATGAAATAATAAGAATCCAAATAAGTCACATTAACATAAAAATAAGAGTATAGAAACATATTTTTTTAGACAACCATACATCATATTTGACTAAAAAATAGAAAATATATAAAATAGATATGGGAAGATGATAAAACCAGTATATAAGGTAAACTTGAAATATATAGACAAAGGAACAATATAAACTACCTATATCCTTTTGTAAAGTGATATCCCTCATCTTGTACCCTCCTCCATACCCAAACCATGATTATTGAGAATCCTCTATCTCAAAAAGAGAATTTCCCTTTACTTGTATAAAATGTGGTTAAACCTGCATAATCACATTGTGTGTATATAGGGTGTGAGTGAACAAGCCTAGTAGGTATCAACCACATTATCTATGTAAGACCTTTTCAAAAATAAACCATAACATGATAGTTAGAACTAAAAATATAAAAGTGTCATTACTATTTTTAGCTAAAACATGTAACAATGAGATATCACTTTAAATTCATTATATTAAATGAGAACAAGTTTTACAAATCTAATAAATTGTGTAAAATGGGTATAATAGCTACCGAAATAAAACAAGTTCTTAAATCAAAAATCTATTAACATAGAATTAATATTTATTAATTTTTAACTGTAATTAAATGATTTATATCCCCACAAATTCCATAAATATTGGAATTTAGTAAAAAAAAATTGTCTTAGGAATAATATTGAGTTTATTTTAGAAATATTCAAAATATGTATTTTAATTAATTTTACAAATTTTCTATAATTAATTTTTTGGTTCAAACATTTATTTTGTAAATTTTGACTTTTTTCAAGTGAAAAGTGCTACTAAATGGGGTATGTCCCGCAAGTGGTTCACATGGAAGAATATTGTAGTTCAAAATAATTTTTGGATACAAATTTTATTTTCCCACTAAATTTTAGAATGGGAAAGGGGTTCAAAGGGTAATTACTACTCAGTGGGATTGCTCAAGGATTTATATCATTCTTTTAATTTGTTATTATTATGTTAATAAATTTAATTTATGTTATTATTATTTAATTATGATTTTATACCCCTAACCTATTCCCTTGTCTCTATATAGATATGATTTTTTTATCTTATAATTCATGATTTTGAAGTGATATCTCACTACAGGTGGTCGAACAGGGATTCAAAGGGATGTTATAGAATTTATGGATTTAATAACTATTATAATTTCTTAATTCTGATGAGGTGGTAGAGGTAAGATGTATAGAAGATGTTCATAAATCCATGTTCCATCACTATTGTTGAATTATTATGTTGTTTTTAACATTGAAGTCTCTCACTAATCAATTCACTCACCAAACTAGTGGGGGTTAATGAATTAAGAAGTTGGCTAACATGTGATCACTACCAGGTGGGTTGAGTAGGTTCACTTTATTTATTGAGTAATGTTCTTGACCACTATCCATGGAGGATAAATTATTGATAAGTGAGGTTGGGGACTCTTGAGTGAGTTAGTCATCTCAAACACCATAAATACTTAAAGGTATGTAAATGACTGTTATTTATTCTACTTTTTAAGTTGATTGATCTAAAATATATATATAAATGATGGATCTCATTGGAATTAAACTTAGGATCATCTACACTTCTTGATAACTTCTTAAGTGTTTGTCTTATTCTTTTCTTAATTACATAAATATAAGAAAAAAACATCCCTCATCACTTTTACTTGATTTTAAATATATAAAAAATTTATAATATGAGTGAAAATGCAAAAATGAGTGAATTGGTTAGATATTCATAAGACATACTAGTGGTCAAATCCATACCGAAATTCAAGTAGGATTTAAAATTTCTATTGGATACATGAAATCCATTGAAAATATTTGAGCATGTTAAATTTGGAAGTATTTTCAGGGATCCAAGCTTTATTCACTATATATTCTCACTTTAAAAATACTTTGCTTCAATTTTTATATTCATTTATTTCTTGGATTATTTGAGAAAAATCCTTATAATCAAAATAGATTTTGAAAATATATCTCCAAAAAAATTAATTTATTAGGAAAATATTCATTGAATAGTTAAAGATATAATATCAATTGATTGTATTAATGATTAAATTTCCCAAGTGTAAGAGGAAGAAATTGAAACTATATCATACTTATGAGATAGGAAATGCACAAAATAACTAGAGAACATCCACTTTATATGGATATAAATTAAAAAATTCAATAATGAGTACTCATTCCTCATATATAGAAGGAATGTAATTCAATAATTGATGAATTTTCTAAATGGAAGGAAAAAAGGAATCACTAAATGTTACTAAAAAAGAATATAGATATGCTAGATAAGATAATAAATATCCCTCCAAGAGAATATAAGGAAAAATTTAATGTATGTTTCAATGAAATTTCTTTTTATTTATGAAGTGGCATCAAGGAAATTGAAGAACCATTAGAAATTCCTCTATGACCCCTTACTTGTGAACTTTTAGAGGAGATGTGTATCACCATCAGCATTAGGTACACAGCCCTCTATTTATGTAATTTTAGCATAAAAAATACTTGGGTTATGTTTTGAGAGGCTATGAGGGGTTTTGGAATGTTTTATAGGCTTTTCTGTAGGTTCATAGTTTGTGCAAGGTTAGTAGAAAATGTGTACCAACTCTAGGAAACCATGTAAGGGAGGATGATGGTCACTGGATGGGACCATTGTTGGTTCATGATTTGGAAAAACCGTGTGACTGCCAAGGGGAAAAATGAAACTGGAGACATAAGGAAAACATAGGGGTGCATGGTTTTTCTAACTGTGTGATCCAACCATGTGAGGGGTGGACTTGAGAAAGTAGCACCACAAAATTGGTTTATGGTTTTCCAAATCATATAGCCTAGTCATGTGGCATATAGTTGGCACCTAGAAAATCTTGAATCCAATTTTAATTAAGTCATAAACCCTCTTTAATCACTTATTATCATAAGAACATGAAATTCAACCCCACCTAGGACTTGATAGACCTTTACTTTCATTCAAGAAGTGATTATTAGGTGAATAAAAGTGTGTTGGAGTTTTGGTTTCATCAGTAAGTACTCATTCTTCCTTTTCCCTCCTGGATCCATCTTTTATCTCTATTAGAACTATAGATCTTGTATGTTATGTATATGTATATGTTTTATGATGTAAATCTTAATAATATATTGTTGGATATAGTGAAGGGAATGTGGTTTTTGATTAGATCTAGAAGTTTTAACCATCATTCTTTATTTCTACCAACCGTTGAGAGGTAGGTGGATTCTCTCTCATCGCCACTTAAATTAAAACATAAAGGATTAGTTTTATTTAAATAAATTTCTTGAAATTGTTGTGAAATCCATGTGTGATTATTTATATAAACCCATCTTGGGTTATGGATTTTAAATTGTGTAAGATGAATGGTTTATTGGAAAATTTTCTTTTTTGATAATTTTAAAATGATAATTTAAAATATATAGTTTTGATTTGACACATGATTTTTTTTTGAAATTATTTAAAGAAATAAGGGTTTCATATCTAATGGTTTGGAATGTAATTTTTCATTCATGGTTGGTGTGCAGGCATTCATAGACATGGCCTTGTGGAAGGGGCATGTGCCATCGAGGAACTTAGTATTGGACACCTTCTGATGACTTGGTGGATTGACTAGAGACAACTCATGATTATGGAACTATCACCTGGTCATGAATGGGTGTGTGCGTGGAGACATGGTTATGAGTATGAAAAATAATTGAGAAAGTTTTTATGATTATTAAAATATTTTCATTAGAACTTGTTTATTGTTTTGTTATAAACTATTTTATCTACTATTAAAAAAAATTTATATAAAGTTTGATAGCATGTGATTGTCCTAGTTGCATGATTTGGGAAGTATTCGGGGGAATCCGACAGAGTTTAGACTAACCCCATACTTAGTAATTGTTTTTCATTTTCATATTTCATCTATTGAGACATAGGTATAGGCCATGTATCTCAATTATTTAGTTATGCTTCTTAGAACTGTGGACATGGAATATGGTGTTAGATCTTAGATCGAGTTTGGTGTTTATTATTTTGATTCCACTTATATGTTTTTGAGTTTTTTGGTCGTTTGGTTATCTTCATGTATTAATTTTGGTTTCCTATTCAACTCTAATATTGTTTAAAAAAATTTATGTTTTGAGTTATATTATGTACTCATGCATCATATATAGGATTAGATGTTTACTGTTTATATGGTTTGAGTGTTTTATATTAAAAAATAGAAACTAAACCCCAAAATTTTATTGACTCCCTTGGTATTTATTTCCAGACTTTGGTGTCTTGGGGATGTCACCTAAGGCCTGATAATAGAACCACCTCATCTCAATCCAATGAGGAGGGGTGAGATGTTATAATATTTCAGCACCAAACCTTTCCATCACTATGGTCTTTGAGGGAGGAAAACATCCTTG
This sequence comes from Viscum album, assembly GCA_963277665.1. Lineage (NCBI taxonomy): Eukaryota > Viridiplantae > Streptophyta > Magnoliopsida > Santalales > Viscaceae > Viscum > Viscum album. The sequence goes on along the minus strand of OY728130.1, from coordinate 2,011,634,622 downwards.
GATGAATACTAGATAGAATATGTTAATAAAGAAACATAAAATAATCTACATCGATTTAATTAAGAACTCCAAGATCCCATCATGTATTCCTTGTATAAAAAAATACATCATAGTAGATGTGTATAAATTTGAAGAGAATTTTTTAGTCTACTTACACCTCTATAAAATGGACTTCAAGAGGCCTTAAAATAAGAAAAAGAAATAATTGATGAAATAAATGGGGGAATTATTATTTTAACTCAATTTATTTTTATTTCATTAAATATTTTTTTTAAATTGATTCCCCTATACTGAATTTCTAAAACTCTCTCAACATGTTTAGGTTATAGAGAATGGTGATTCTGTAAAACAAAAGATATAGTTTTCACAACCAATCCCAGAATATTGATTATTAGGGGATTTAAGAATAAAGAAATATATTTGGATTAAATTTTTAGAGTGATTTTATTATATAAATAATTATATTTAATCTTATTTATACTTTATTGAATATCTCACTAACTCCCATCAATTAAATGTTGTGGATTTTATTGATCCAAGTTTTTTTTGGATAATGATGATGATGATATCACAATGGAATTATAATATTTCAAGGAAAGGATAAATTATACACTACACCCCCATAATTTAATTTCCAACAACACTATATTTCGATATATTCTTGTTGATATTTTGGATGCAGATAACTTTGATTTGGACTATTTTTATTTTTATTTTTTACAAAATAAATTTTATAATGATTATTCATGAATATATTTTCTAGATTCAGTTTAAGACATTATTTACAAGGATGAGGAAGAGTAAACTACACTATAGGTAGAGTATTTGAGGAAAATCTAGGACATACACTTTCTTATATGGTTTTAATTGAATTTCAAGAGGTATTGAACAAATAAGAATTAGTATATGACTGTATTGAGGGAGATCACTTAAATTTGAACTCATTTTAAAAAAAATATCAATCTATTTTGTAAACTGATCTAAATTATGTTGAAATCATATACTTGGTATCATGGATTACTAACTCAGAATGAGAAGAAGAAAAAGTACTAATAAAGGTATCCATATTTAAATAAATAATTTAGGATTTAAATTGGATACCCATAAATGAAAATAATAGAGGTGTGTAAACTTTATTCCCTCAAGTAAAAGAACAAGTCGATAAACTTTAAATCATTCCTCTATCAGCATGAGACTATAAATGTAATAAATATATAAAGGTCATGGATACACTATAGTAATTATATTATAGGTACCCCATAATAAGTTCATGAATAATACAGGAATAAAGAACATATGGTGGTTCTTACTACACAAGCTATCCCTAAATTATTATGGATGAACTCAATACCATTTTCTTAGTAATTTTTAAGGTGGAAAGTATCATCACAATCCAAATGGATTCAAAATATAATATTTCTAAAATTTACTATAAATATATAGTTAGTATTCTATTATTTGTTTATTTTATAATGTATTTTTCTTTTATTTTTAGGTAAAAAAATGGGACATCATAACAAGGACATGTTGATGATCACTTATAGAATCAACATGAGATTACCCTTCCAAATAATCAGGTTATATTACTAATTTCCCATTATTTTATTTACTACCCTACTATGTTTTTTCAACGATTATATGATCATGTTTGAACTAAAAAGAGGTTAGTAAATGGATGATTTTTTCAGAGTTTGTAAAAGAATATTTTAGGAATGCATGTTGTGTTTTTGTTTTTTATTTCTATAGTGATTTTTAGTAAATCTTGAGATGAAATGGATACCCTTATAAAATTTAAATTATCTTTTATTTTTTAGAAAAAATTATTGATTTAATCATATAGTGATTTAAATGGATTATAAAATATATTTTTCTCAGTAGTTCCAATGTAGATAATTGATTAAGATTGATCAAATGTGAATCCCATGTGCATAAGTGTTTCCCAATGTTAAAACTCACCAAACTAAAAGGTTTCTAAACCTTCTTTACAACTTCATACATATCTATTTTTTTAGAGTCTTAAGGCATTTTATTAAATCTTGAACATTCTATTTTTCTCTTTTCCGAAATAGTTATAGATCATTTATTGTGTTAAAAATGATTGAGAATCCCTTTTTAAAATTTGACCCTCTTTTGAGAATTACCTTACCTATAAACAATATTTTAACACCCCCCCCCCCCAAAAAAACTATGAAATTTCCACTAGGTAGAAACATTGAAAGTTTTACTTCATACCTTCCCTGTTTTAAATCACTTTTCATGATTTAACGAGAACCAAGTATGGGGGAAGGGGTTTTTAATGGTATTTAAGGGAGGGAATTTTTTGGTTTGTGAAGATGATTGGGTGTTTCATATTTAATTAGTCTAGAGTATAGAAATGATATTTCATCATATTACAATTTTTCCTTCTTTATCTAAAAAAAATTAATTTGAAAAAACAAATATTTACATTAAAAATTCAGAATTAAAAAAAATGTGGAAAAGTTATTGGATCATTAACCATTTTGACTGTTTTTTAAATATCCCTTATAAAAAATAATGTGAATAGTATAATAAATTGAAGGTTATTGAGTGAGGTGTGTTTCATTAAGTGTCCTTATTATATATCATGTATAGTTCTTAATGATATGAGCCTCTTTTTTCTACCTTTATTTTTTATGTCTAAACCACCCACCCTAAACTCACAGAATAAGTAATAGTAAAGCCCCTATGATTGATTCTTTTTTATAACTCTATGAAGTGGTGATACTAGGATGGAAAAAAATATAGAAATCATGCATGAAATTGAGAATAAGAAACAATCTATATAAAATTAATTAAGTTAATGAAGATACATTTCCAAGAGGATAGGTACAATATGTGCATGGGTATTAGTAGAAGATATGATGGATTTTTATGAATAGTGAAAAATTGGGGTCTGGAAATTATTTTTGCAAGAATGATAGGTCTATGGATGTGATAATTAAATAGTTTTTCCAACTTTTCCTTGAGAAATATTTTTTTACCTTAGTATAAGGTATTTTCCCATAAGTGTAAATGTTTAAGTGTGGGGAAGTGATAAATCACTAAAATTCATTAATTTTTCATTACAATCAAATAATTTATATCTTAATAAATTCAATAAATAAGCGAATTTAAAATGTTATTAGGTTTTAGGAATAATTTAGTGTTTTTTATGGAAATTTTCTAAAACTATAACTTAATTTATTTTATTAATTTTTTAAAACTAATTGTTATAGAAAAAAAATATATTTTTGTAAATTTTGACATTGTGTAGGTAAAAATTCTTGTTGAATGTGACTTTTTTTTGTGCACATCATATACTATTAAAGATATTTCCTAGCATATATTTTAGATTAAGTTTAAAGGAAATGGACTAGCATATGATTAAATTGAAAGTGGTGAAGGATGTATAAGGAGAACTAGTGGAGACAAAGGTTGTGTGAGATTAACTCTGTAAAATAGGTATCTTGTGTGACTAAACCAAGGGTTAATCCTCTGCAAAAGAATATTTAAAAGTTTCGTTTTAGAATAAAACACATCCCTATGTAGGAATAGACATCACGCTCAATGGTCTAAATAAGAATCACCAATCCAACTAGTCATTACATGCAATTAAATTAAAAGTAAATGAGTTATGGTAGATTAAATATTGTCATGTTAGTGATACTCTCACATCAAAATAACTAATTTTTAACTACCTCATGTAAAAATAACTTGTTTCCCCTAAATCATATAAAATTAACTCAAGACCTTACATATGAATCATTTTTATGAAATGAGTCATACATAAAGAGATTCGGGAAAAGATACCACTCATATAAGAATTCCCTTTGTCAGAATAAATTCAAACCCCCAATGTTTTGTAAAATTTATTTCAAGGTATTTTATCCCATGTCAGATTAAAATGTTACTCCAAGTATGAAGGAACTACCACCTTGAAAGCTCGTGTTACATTGATTCTATTTATTATCACATCATTTCATATTAATCTAAAGGGACTCATGAGTCAATATGGCCTCTATAATTGATGTGTTAATCCCATATCAGGTTAAACTCATGTGATGATGATTATAGATAAATAAACCCAATATATTATAATAAATTAGGATAACCTGAAAAATAAATTCCAAAATTCACCGAAGCTACCGATATCCTTCTTGAGAAACCCCTGACCTGTATCATAGGATTTTTAAATAAGTTCAATTAATACATTGAGTGAAATAGATCCAATCCTTTATTAAAATCCCTTATACATCACTATAAAGAAGTTAAGCACTACCCTAAGTCATACAGAGGTTATAATGACTCATAAATTCTATTGAAACTAAATTTGGGGGGTTTCCATTGAGAGGTTCATGTTAAAGAATATGGAATTTGGGAATTTGTTTTACTATGAGTTTTGTTCTTCCCTTGGACTCTAGAAGTTGAAAGGGAAGTTTGAATGGGTATTCCCACTTAGTGGGATCTCCAAAGGATAACTTTAATTATAGTAATCTATTATTTTTATGTTAATAGGTTTTGTTAATGTTATTATTATTTTATTGTGGTTTTATACTCTCTTAGCCCTAATTTATTCATGTTTCTACCATTGTGATCTTCTCGTGATCTCAAATTTCATGATAGTGAAGTGCCAACCAATTGTGGGTGGTCCAAGGGGTGAATCATGATGTTGTTCTAGAATTTATGGGTTCAATTTCTATTCTTCTTACCTAATTACAATAATGAATTGGAGTTAGGATGTTAATGGTTTTATCATCACTCAATGTTTCATAATTATTGTCACATTATTGAACTAGTTTGAACTTCAAAGTCTCCCACTAATAAATTCTCTAATCATACTAGTGTAGGTGAGTTAATTGGAAAGCTAAATGGAATGAGATTTCTACCATTTGGGTTTAATAGGTTCACTTTCTTGATTAAGTAGAATTCCCTACCACTCTCTAAGGAGGATAAATGGGTGACAAGTGAGATCATGTATTCTCAAGTGAATTAGTATTCTTATAAATTAAAAACAGTGATGGTCAAGTAGATGAATGGTACTGAATCTAATTATTTAATTGAGTGATTTAAAATAATAGACAATAATGATGGAACTATGTAAAATTCACCAAAGGATGATCTATATATCCTTTTATATTTTTGGGTGTTTTTATTCCTATTGTTTTAATTTCATAAATATAAATAAACTTTACTTCCAAAATTAATTTTATTTGCTTTAAAATTAAACAAAAAACTTACAAAAAATATAATTGGAAAGGAAACTGAGTGAACTATTTGTATCTTTATGAGGAAAAAGATTAGTCAACTCCCTAACTATATTTATAGAGTATTTAAAAGTTTTATTTGATGTATATAATCATCAAACAAGATTATTATACACTAAATTCAATATCATTATCAGGGATCCAAGATTCACTCACTATATATTCTCACTTTGTAAATAGTTTTCTTCTGTTTTTATTTTCATTTCCTTATTTGACTCTTTGATTGCAATCATCATTGTGCAAATAAATTTTGAATATATGTATTTGGAAAAAATAATTTCTCAAAAAAGACTTCAAAAAATGGTTTAAGAGTCAACACCAATTTACTATATTAAGAATTAAATTTACCAATTTTAAGAGGAAGAAAATGAAATTGGTGCATTGTTATGGTTGCCATTAATGCCCACAAAAAATAGAGCACACCCATTCTAGATGGGGATTAATCCAAGGATATAAAATGATTACTCATTTCACTCATTCTAGTAAGAATAGAATGAAATACCTAATGAATTTTATAAGGACTAGAGAGAATGGATCATTAAGAATGAAATACAAGAGATGATGTACAAGATAGAACAAACCAAAAAATACCTCTAAGAGAAAATAAGAAAAAGATAGATGGAAAAAGCAATGAAATTCCCTCTGGTTAATGTGGTGAACATAAAGTAAATTGACGAACCATTACAAGGCCCTATATGTTACCTTACCTATTAATTGATAGAGGATATTCAATTATTAAATCTTTATATCATTAAATTATTTAATAAAGGATAAAAATCCTTGATTGAATATTAGGAAGAATATTTTCAATAATAAACACAAACTGATCACCCTTAGTTTAATGAAGAAGACTCAACACTTCACATTAATTCCTTGGATAACAAAAAATACATCACACTAAAAGTGAATGAATTTTAAGATAATCTAGAAATTAAAATTCTAGCTCTAGAAAATGGTTTTTCAAAGGCTTAAAAAGAATAAAAGGAAATCCATACAGATACAAATGAGTAGGTAATTCTTATTTAAACTCAATATAATTCTATTTAATTAAATATGATTTGAGAATTTATTCTCCCTATTCTTAATTTTTATAACCAACCCTATCAGTGCAGATTATGGAGGATTTTAATTGTGATTTCATAGAAGAAAGACTAAAGTTCCCACTAATAGACCAAAAATAGGAATTATCAGGGTATTTTTTCATAAAGGAGTGAATACAACTAATTTTTATAGGTATTATATTACCAAATGGATTATATTTTATCCATTTTATCATGGTTAAAATGTCCCACTAACTACCCTCAATTTCATGTTGTTGATTTAAAAGAGCCATAAGTTTTTTGGATAATGATAAAGATAAGGCCACATTAGATGTGATATATTTCAATGAAAGGATTGATAATAACTTTTTCCCCCACAAGTGAATTTACAACAACACAACATTTGGAAATAAAGATATTTTTTTATACTTAGGAGGTATTACTATTTGATTTAGACTTTTTTTATTTTAGTCTTGTAAAATTAAATTGTTTAATTATTTTTTAGGTTTAAATTTACAAATTTCATATCAATACATTCTTACTATGGATAAGGGAGAGGTAAATACAATGAATATAGTGTATTAAAAGGAAAATATGAAACATACACTTCCAAATTTTTAACTGAATTTCAAGAGGAACTAAGAATAGAATTATTATAATTTAACACTATTAAAGAAGATCACTTAGATTTGAACTCATTTTCTTTAAATTTTATGAAATATACTTATCAAAATAATATCCATTATGTTTAAATAATAGAATCAATATAATAGATTCCCACCTTGGTAGGAGAAGAACACAAATCACCAAGAAAGGCATCAAAATTTTCAGAAACAATAGAAGATTTATTTCTTCAACCCATAGAATCAGAGAAGGGAGATTTTAAAACTTTATTTAATCAAGTACAAAAAAATTAAAGGACCCTAACATTAGGCCTCTATCTTTAATGGAATACAAAATTAATAAATAATTAATGTATTTACAGACACTATATTACACATATTATAGGGAACTTCATAATAACTACATAAAAATAGATGAAGAAATAACATCTTGGGGTTTATACTAAACAAGATCAATACCCCAGAAAATTGGGATGATCTCAAAACAATATAGTTGTGGATGGGGAAAACACATCTTTTATTTTTATGGTTACACTCAAAATTATACCCTTCTATTTTTTAAAAAAAATCATATGTTTTAAATTAATTTAATAATAGTTTTTTATTTCTTTTCTTTACAGTTTTAAAGGTAGAAAACGGCTACACATCCCATTTAGGTTTTAAATTGGTATTTGTACACACTTAAAATAAAATTCAGGAAGATTTTTCTTATTTATTTTTAGTTTAATAAACAATGTTTTTTTTAATTTTAGATGATATGAAGGGGTGGTTTAACTAGGGTATATTAAATATCACTAAAAGAACCTATATGAACTTCCAATTCCAAATAATCAGGTTTCATCACTTATCATCCCTTGCCTTGTTCACTTCCCAAAAAAATTATTTGTTAAGACTTCCATTATCATGTTTTATAAACAATGAGGGTAGTAAATGGATGAGTGTGGGGGAGCTGGTATAAGATTTTTTCAGATTTCCTACCTTGTTTTTTTAAGAAACCTTGAGTTGAACTAAATACCCTCTTAAAATTCACATTATATTGGTTTTTTTGGAAAAAATAATCTATTTAAACCTCTATGGATTTAAATTATTTTTTAAATTTATTTTTCTCTGTAGTTCTAATATATTCATTTAAGGATGTTTGATCAAATTTGAAACTCACGTGCACAAGTGTTAGCCAATGATTAAACTAACCAACCAGAGAGATTTCTAAACCATTTTAGAAAATTAATAATTTTTTATTTCTCTATAGAGTGTTAATACAAGTCATCAAATTTAGAACTTTTTATTTTTATTCTTTTCAAAAAAATTAGATATCATAGATTATGTAAAAAATGATTAAGGCATCAACTTGATGTCCGCTTTTATAAATTTCACTATCTTTTGAGCATTACCTGATATCTAACCCTTATTTTTAAGCCCATATAATCTATTAACTATCTACAAGGTAGAAAAATTAAAAGTTTAAAAAAATATATTCCCTACTCTTAATAACGTTTCATAATTTAATGAGAACTAGGTGTGAGGAAAGGGGTTGTTTCATCAAATTCAAGGAAGGATTGTCTCTTTGTTGATAAGATGATTGGAAGTGTTTTATTTAGTTGGGTTGTAGATGAATCAAAATATTTCATTATAATACATTGATTTATCTTTATCTTGAGAAAAAAATGAATTTGATAAAAAAATATCCACATAAAAATAGTCATACAAAATTTAAAAAAAAAATATATAGAAAAGTGATGATATGATTTACTATTTTTATTATTTTTGTGAATCTCTATTTTAAAAGGGAAATATGGATAAAAAAATAAAATTAAGGATAATAATTGATATATGTTACATTGAGTAGAATTCTTTTATATCATGTATAACTCTTAAAGAGTCAAGACTTCTCTTTCTACCTTGATTTTTCACTTCTAAACTACCCACCATAAATCCAAAAAACAACCCCTAGTAAATTCCTCATGTTTAATTGATTTTTTATTATTTTTTTATGTGAAGATACTAGTATGTTATTAATTATACAAAAACACACATGCACTTTATAAAGAGAAAAAATCATATAAAATTCCTTGAGTGAATAGATACACCACCAAATTATCATTTTTATTTTCCAATACTTTTAAGGGGAAAGTGAGAACCCTCACAGATAAAATAGATCAAGCATTAAAGGACACAACTGACTTATTAAACACAAGTCTAAGGTGATTGGAATCTCCTTCCCTAAATAGATTCCAGAGAAAGGAACTAACCTGGCAGTCTGGATCGGTTGAGTAAAGAGACACACATTTCTAAAAATGTGTGTAAAAATGTTTAGGGGTATTAATAGGAGATTGAATTTATTTTTATGAATAGTGAGGAATTGGGGAGTATAATTTGATATAGGAAGTATGATAGGTCTAAGGATCTGATAATTTAAAAGTATTGTCAAATTTTCCTTGAGAAATTTGTTTTGACCTTGATATAAGGTATTTTCCTAAGAGAGAAATCATTTAGTTGAGGGTGAGTGATAGAGAACATGAATTAATTATTTTTTAATAGAAATTAAATGATTTATATCCCAAAAATATATATATATATAAATATAATAATTTAATATATTTTTAGGTCATAGGAATAATTTGGATTTTATTATATAAATGGCCTAAATTTGTACTTTAATCGATTTTACTAATTTTTTGTAATTAATTTTTATGGAAAAATATTATTTTTAAAATTTTAACATTATGTTGGTGAAAAGTGCCATTGTTTGTTATTAAAAAGAGTTTTGTGAAAATTTATTTTGATTAAATAGATTTACTAGTATCTATGTTATATTAAAAGCAAACAAAAGGGACTGATGTATGATTAAATTGAATGTGGTACAGAATGTGTTAGGAGAAATAGTCTAAAAAAAGGTTGTATGGGATTGAATCTATAGGCCATATCTATCATGTGATTAATCCAAGGGGTAATCCACTTAGATATAATAGTCAAGGTTTCATGTTAGAATAAAAAAACTCCCCCATGTAGGATTATATGTCACACTCCATATGTTTTGTAAGAATCATCAATATAAAAAAATTGTTATATGTGACTAAATTGTCAGGAAATGAGCTTTATGAGATTAAATATTTTATTGTATGTGATAATATCATCTTAGAATAGTCAGGTTACCCCTTACTGACATTAGAATAACTTAATTATTTCATATCTTATGTCAGATTATCCTAAGACCTCATGTATAAATCATTTGGACATAATGAGTCACATATATAGAGAACTATATAGGGACCCCAATCGTGAAAGAAACTTACCCATCAGAATAAATTAAAACCTCAAAAACTATTTAATATTAATTTCAAGGGATTTTTTATCATATAAAATTAAAATATTTTTTCAAATATGAATAAATAAACACCTTTAAAGGTTAATCAGATTGATTCCATAAACTCTCACTATAACTCCCCAAATCGGATCGTCCTAATAGAACCCAAGTGGGGCATCACCATATGACCTCAAGCACACCTGCACATATTATAGTGGTTATTAACTAGATTAATGGTCCTAACATAGTCATGTGGAGACAATTTCCAATAAAACAATTTGGGTATTATACCTGAATCTACTAAATATTCCACATGACCCATCCATATAATAGACATCCAAAAAACCTATAGATAATGAAATAGGAATACAAACAAACCCCTACAGTCTATAATAGAAATTATTAAATAGTATATATGATATAGTAATATAAAATTGGGTACCATTAGTAGATAAAAAAATAATGTGGGAACTACAGAAATAAATGTTACACTGGCTAGTACATGATGAATAATAACTGAAAAAATAAATATATGGCCTTAGTCCCAACTCAAAAAATCATTCTGTTGAATCCTTATACTTCAAGACCTACTAAATGATCCACGTTTCAATTTACATTCAATGATTAATCCTTGAGATAAAACAATAAAGTCTACCCACGTACATCGAAACCCATGTCATGTGTGCTAGTAGTGGTTGAGTCCAATGACCTACTAAGAATTCTATATGCCTTAATGATACTGACTGCTACTATGATAAATAGGTTGTGAATGCGATATATATATATATATATATAAGTTTTATTATTTTCTATGAAAACTGCCCACCCAAAAATATGACACATGATGAATATAAAATCATACAATTCAGGTCATTGTGTACTAACTTGGCCACCATGACATCTGATCCCACCTACTTTAGCGCTAATGAAATAAATATTACCGTGTTATTCCATAACCCAACGCATACCCAAATATATAGGGTAGGTTTCTAACCAATTCCTTAACCCATACCCAAAGATACAAGGTAGGTTTTCATTCCAAAACCTTGGCCCATCCCTTCCAATGGAGGGAGGTCATATGTCATGTATCCACCAAGTCCCAGACCAAACCTGAATACTTTGGGAAAGGCATAATCTAAACCTAAACACACTATCCAGAGGAATAAGGAATTATCTTACATCTATAATCCTAAACTCATCCCTTCACACTCAAGGGAGGTCCATCTCCCATGTCTTACATCATGCCACAACCCAACCATCTCATAGGAAGACCATGATCAAAGTCTAATCACTATAGTAATGTCCACTTTCCATCCATAAACCCATGTATTCTCACTCAATCTATCATCAACTAGGCCTTATCACTTAATTTAAGTCCCTATCCATAACCACTACTTTATCACTTAAGTTATGGACCAGTTTTCATTCACACTAGGTACCCATATCTTCAACAGTAGTCCTTCCAATGCCATGTCATTCATGGTGAGGCCAGGCCCCAAGATCCTATCCTACACTTGCATCTGTTACCTATCATAGTTATACCATAAACACATGCATAAAATAACAAATAGGGCACATGTATCATGCCATATATAACCATCTCATCACTATGGAACTGGTCTCTAAGAAACTAGTCTCACATATTAAACAAATCTACACACCCATTTCAACCCTCTAAGGGGTTCTTCACATCCATCTAGATCAACTTTTCACTTTGATACCAAAAGTATAATTCTCACTAGGCTACACACAACATGCATCATCATGCATCAATAAGTAAATAATTCAATCACAATCGGGCTGCATACAAGCACACATGATTTATAAAATAGGTAATCATCCACACATGTTCAAATGCTCCAAAATAAGTAAATATAAGATCTTCTATCTTTCCCTTGAATCCCAAGTCAAATCCTCTTTTTAATTCATTTTAAAAAGTCATAACATTTCATTTACTCTTGCTAGGACCTTAACCAAGTCTTGTCCAGAATTATTTCGAAAATCCCTTTTCCATTTTGAAATACCTTTTCAATACCCATTCTCAAAATCACTAAATTTCCTTTCAATCCTATTTTAATCAACCCTATTTTAAAAATAAAAATTAAAAAATTAAATGCATTTTAGTTTTCAAAATATAACACATTCCTCTAATAAACTATAAGGATGTACACCAGTGATCATTCAACATATGGGTCACCATTTAACCATTTAGAAAGCTATACGGTATATGATTATTATCATATTGATAAGATCTCATCTCATCCTTATAGGGAAACTCACACAAGATAAGAAATATTTTGGAAGATAATGCTAAATAGGTACATGAATATAAAATCAAAAAATAACCTAGAGACTCAAATAAATACAAGGCCTAAAAATCTATCCCATTTCATCTAAACTTTACTAAGTCTATGATCACATGTATCATCAATAAATATCATAAATTTAATTTATTAAACACTTAAAACCAATTTCCAATAAAGGAACAACTGATTCCAATCTCACAAGGAGACCTTACTATACCAAATACATGAACAATTGGTTATTTTACACTCTCTACACACACTAAAATATAATATACACAAATTTTACAAATTATAAACCCAAATCAATGGTAAATTTGACACAATATTGGAAAAATCCATAAAGAAATCCACCGAGAAACAAACCTTATTGAAAAAATGAATGACGACTTGATTTCCTCCTCACATGATATCCTCTACAAGACACACACAAAAACCCCAATCAAGCGTGAGGACTTATCAATTCTATGATGTAATCATCCCTCCCAAAACCCTAATGTATTAATTGAAATTAATGAAATGGGGGAGGAATAATAGGGAAGAGAAAAAAGCAGATCCTACCTAGAATAGGAATGAAAAAATAAACCACAACAACTTAGGTTGAAGGCACCAAAGAGAGGGGGTAGGATATCCAAAGAGGGAACTCCCTATTTTTAGAATGACTAAAACAAGTATCCCTAAGGGGGTTCCCAAAATAAAATCCCCAAAAAACCACCAAATATCTCTTAAAAAGAGTATTCCTTTTATGGTTCACTTTATGAACATACAGTTCATGCTGTGAAGACCCTAAATTAGAGACCCTAAGCCCTTGTGCCTATAATTTTACATCGTGAAGCATTTCTTCGTAGTGTGAATTCTATGTAAGAGTCCCTACTCACCCATGAAAGGATAAAATTCATGTTACGAATCCATACATTATATAATAAATGGACACATAATGGTTATAATCCCTATGTAAGGGTCATTAATAGTGTGACTGTCGCCCGTTACACAGTGAATGACCTACTACTACAATTTTTTATAGCCTGGACACATAGAAACTACCCTAGGTTTCTCGTAAACACCCAATAAACTTATAATGACTTTAAACATTTACAAAAACTCATTTTAGGGATGTCTAAGTACTTAAAATTCCAATCCAATTCTTGTTTCTTAAAATGAATATCTCACTAGATCGAAAATTCAAATTTCCTCATAAGTCACAACTCGTAATGATGTGGTTCATTAAAAATTAATCATCATAATGATTCATATCCCTAATAAGATATGGTATTCCTCTAACCATGAACCATGACCAACCTTTTTCATTAATTCACCATCAACCAATTGTGTTCAGTCTATGAAGGACAGACACACTTTCACAGTGCAACTCCAAACACCAAGCCCAGATACACTATATTTCCTCTAAAAGACTTGTTTAAATCCTAAAACCATACCAACTTCATCCTAAGAGACCCTCCTAATGTGGTTCCCAACTCACCACATCTAACTCCCCACATCAGCAACTACTGGTCATCCTCTAGCTGACTTTCCTCCCAACCGCTCAGCCACACCCACTGATATTCTATAACTTTCCTAACCACAATTCTATTACACCCATATGCATCACTAAAATTATCAATTTCCGTACTAAAGTTTGATCCCAACTCTTAATGTGGTTCCATGATTAAATAATTATAATCCCATATAGTCAGAATGATTTACCCACAAAAAATAATTCATCTCCAATACAAATCACACTCAAATTTAACCACTTATATCATAATATTATTTATAACATGTAAACTCTAATTGATACCACATCTGAATCCCTAATCATATATTCACATTCACTTATATCCCATCACCATTTCAACCATCCTTCAAATTTACCCCCCCCCCCCCCCCCACACCCTTGACCCTTCCAACACAAGAGTCATACATCCCTCACCAATAAGATTCGTACCATTATATGAGTACCATTTTTATCACCCAACTAAACCAAACACCTGGTCTCCACCTCCCATGTATCAGTCATTACCATGTGTAATAAGTGAATATGACCACTCCATTTACACCTAAGTTCCAAACATGAAACACTAAAAACTAAGGACTAAGATGGTGGTCACCCACACCAGTCAATTCCAAACATAAAAGTGTAAATAATTAATTATTATTGAGACATATAGTGCTCCCCTCTATAGTACTTCACTACCATTCTTCGATTCTATATAATGGTGCTCCCCACCAGAGGAATTGCTTATCAAAAACACACATCAAGTAGTTTAAACTACAATATCATCCAAACACACATCAATGGATCTTATCACTGAATGAACAATCATATACCCAAGTACTTGATCCAAACATCCAAATTCATCCATGATACCACTATACATGATTCTATAAAATAGTCATGTTTCTCCTATTGTACACAAACGAAAATACACGTGTCCCTCTTGTTCAAGCACTAAAACCTAAGGGAACCTAGTCTAAAAATAAATTAGTTACTTTTTCCCCACTTTCAACCAAAAAATTTCCCCATCCACCTGTCACACATGGTGGTTTCCAAGAAAACATGCCACATAATTTAGGCTCACAATCCAAGTATCTAAGTCACTAGTGTCTAAAACACAAAATCCAAGTAGACACAGTTTACACTCGTATATATTTCTTATTTCCAAAACCTATTCAAATCATTTCAAACATGAAAAAACACACCTGAGTTTTTAAAACACCCCTTGGAATCCAAGGGTTTTCACTAAAAAATGAAATCATCAAAAACTCCAACACTAACTAGTTCCTTTCTTGAAAAATGACCCTACTTCAAAAATTCATTTGTAAATCCAATTTTCAAAATCGATTTTCTCATATTTCCAAAAAAAACCCTAAAAATTATAATCTATTTAAAGATCATAATCTCTACAAACAATTCCAAGTAAAACCAACTTTCAAAACCATTTTACACATGCTACACATTCCTCTATATGAGTTTTATTTTTGAAATTAGGGTTCCTTCTTAAGAAAGTGTTTTTATTATAAACCTCACCTCTCAAAAAACCATTTCCCCATGGAATCAAAACAATTCATAACAATCAATCAAATAATCCCATCATGTATATATTAACACAATCATAACTTATAATATAATAGAGAATAAATCGATTATATTATATGTTTATTTAGTTAATAATGGTTCTAAATAAGGAAATATTCTAAACTAAACAAACCAAAGGCATGTGTATAATTCAACTACCATGATACATGTTCAACTCATTGGATCCCATATGAGCCTTGTGAATCATGCCAAGTCACATCCATCTCACATGGGATTTTTAGTCCAACCTAATAGATCACACATTCTAGAGTGCCTAATATAAAGACAAGAATTCCCCTAGTAACTTGGGTTTAGATAGATCTCAAGTTTTCCATCTACGTTCTTGATCTACCACATGTGTTCTGAAAACCTATCTCCACCACAAATTACACATTCATATCCCAAAACATGCTCTAATAACACTTTTTAATACTCTAACCCGAATCACCTAAATTGAACCCAAGCAGGGATTGTCACATGACATTAAGTGTGCCTCCCCATATGATAAATATTTTCGACTAGCAGGACGGTCTAATATAGTTATGGGGAGATTATCCCTTCTAAATAGAATCCCATGGATCATTACCAATTCTACTAAAAAATTAACATAACCCATTTGTATGATTGATAACCCAGACACCTATAGAAAATTAAATAGGGAGCCAAATGATCCCTCATAGTAAAAAATAGAAAGCAGAAAATATTCAACATGGTAAAGCAATACATAATAGAATTGCATTAATAGATTAAAAAAATTAAATAATGTATTATAAAAATAAATGGAACACCGTTAGTTCATATTAGAAAATAATTTAAGAATAAATACCCAACCTCTGGTCTAAATCACATAATCATCCTGCCAAACCTTAGCCTCCAAGACCTGTTGACTGGACCATGTGCCTGGTGTGAAAATATGAAATTATACCCACATACATCAAACATCATATCATGTGTGTGAGAAGGGGGTGATTCCAACAACCCTGTAGGAATCCCAAATACCTAAACAATATTAATTATTGGTGTGATTGAGTGGATGTTCATATAATACATATATAAGGTGAAATCACGTATATAAAACATGACCACTCAGAAACATAACAGATAAAGAATATTCAATCATATTAGTTGGGTCATTGTGTGCTAACTAGGACACTAGGACACCTGACCCTACCTAATTCAATACCATGTTAGAAAGAAGAAGGATATCTCATGGCATAATTGATCTCATATATGAAGATGCAGGGTAATGTGTCAAACCAAGTCTTTAACCCATACCCAAAGACGTATGGTAGGTTGTTATTCCAAAACCTTAACCAATACCTTCTTCTAGAGGGAGGAAATACTTCAAGTATCTACCAAGTCCCATACCCAAACTGAAGTCTCTAGGTAAGGCATAGTCCAAACCTTGACCCAATTCCAAAACGAACAGGGTATGGTCATACATATATAATTCTCAGACCATCCCTTCTCACTAAAGGGAGGTTCATCTCTCATGTATCACATCATTACATTAATTTTAACTCTCATAGGTAATCCATAACCCATGATTAGTTACCCTAATACGGTTTATTTTCTATCCATCAACCCATGTCTTCTTACTCAAGGTGTTCTCAAACAGGCATTCCCACTCAAGGAAATCCCCTTCCTCAACCACTACCTTATCACTCAAGGTATGGCATATATTTCATGCACATTAGGGGCCCATATATCCCATGGTAGTTTGGTTAATGAAAAAACACTTATGGTGAGGATATGTCTCAAGATCCTTTCCCACCCCGATATCTATCATGTATAAGAAGAATTCTATTAGAAAAAATAGAACATAATAAATAGGGAACACCATCCATTTCACATCTCACAAATCATTTCTAGGACACTAGTCTTTTAGGACCTATTCCTGCATCTCGAACACATCCACACACCCATCTCAACCCTCCAAGTATTATGTTACATCCATTCGAATCAACTCATCACTTTCACACCAAAATCAGAATTCTCACAAGGGTACACACATAACATGTATCATCATCCATAATCTACCACACAAATAAATTACCAAAGGGGAACATATAATCACATGTTCTTTAAAAAATATTTAATCACCCCCATGAGGTAAAACAGACCAAAATAATTCAATCCAAACCCTCCTAGATTTCCCTTTTAACCCAAGTCATATCCTCTTTTTAAATCATTTCAAAAAGACATCACATATTCTTTACTCATTCATGCACCATGGATGAATCCTATCAAAAATTATTTAGAAGACCCCTTTGTCCATTATGAAATACCATTTCAAAAACTATTCTCAAAATTACCAAATTTTATATAATCCCATTTCAATTAAAACTATTTTTTAAATTACATTTAAAAAAATAAATCTATTTTATTTTCGAAAATACCACACACACCTCCAAAAAATCATAAAGAGGTTCATCTATGCTCATTAAAACAAGGAACTAGCAATGAAACCTTTAGAAATTTATATGATCCATGTTGAATATTAGGCCATTTTGAGCATAACCCATCCTTATACAAGATCTCACACAAGATAAGAAATATACATGTAAAATATTATAATGAGTCACATGAACATAAAATCACCAAATAACCAAGAGACTCAAATAAATACAACTCACCTAACTCAATCAATGTTCTAGAAATACATCCCAATTCATAACAACCCCCATTAAGTCTATGAGCACCAATCACATCAATAAGCACCATAAAATTATTTTATTAAACATTTAAAACTAATTTCCCAAAAGGCATAACAAATTCCAAACTCATCGGGTGACATCATGATGATGAAACTATTAACAATAGGGTAAATTCCACTCCTTATATACACTCTAAACTAATATAAGAAATTTTATAAAATTATAAACCTAAATCAATGATCAATTACATCAAAAATCACTAAAATACTAAACAATTCCATATAGACACAAACCTTGTAAAAAATGTTGAATGATCGTTTGATTTTCTCATCCTAGGGTGGCCTCTATAAAATAAATATGAAAACCCCATCAAGAGCGATAATTTATCATTCCTCCAGATAAATCTTCCCTTGTAAAACCCTAATGATTGAATGAAATTCAATGAAATAGAGGAGGAAGAACAAGGGATAGAAAAAAGAGACCCTACCTCAAACTAGAAGAAAAGGGACCTGAACTACCTGGATCAAAGGTACTAAAGGGTGTGTTTTAAGATAGTTAAATAGGTCTCTCCCTATCCATCAAATTTCTGGAAATGAAGGAAACCTAAGGGAGTTTCCAAGAAAACCCATTAAAAATTCCAAAAAACCCTCAAAAAAGAGAATGCTTGGTGTGGTTCATGGTGTGAATATAGGATCCACGCCATGAAACCCCCCCAAAAAGAAACCCATGTCCCCTTCTCAGATACATTCATTCCATGAAACATTACTTCAAAGTGTGAATTCTATGTAAGGGTCCTTTATCAACCATGTAAAGGTAACCTTTATGGTGTGAAGCCATGATTCATTGTATTAATGGATTTGTGAGTGTAACACCCTGAGATTTTATGAAAAAATATTCTTTTAATTTCATTGATGTCTTCTATTATAAACTACACCAAGTTTAGCTTATACTATATGTAACACCATATTATCTTGAAGTATACACAACACTATTATTGGCTCGTGTTATGCACAATTTCAAGTTCGTTTTGTGCAACATTAAGTATATATTTTGTTTAATGTATAAATGAAATAAGTTTTGATTATGTTATATGCAACACCAAATGATGATTTCACTACATGTAGCCTTGACTTAGATTGCATTACACGCAATCAAGACCTTCTTTGATAGTGTGTGTAGTATGTAATACTGAGTTTCACTAAACGAGATATTATTATAATATTATTATGAACTAGCCATTATGAATAGTAATACCAAACTTTTGAAATTTTATAAATTTTATCTTTCAAAATGGACTTCATTTTTGGATTTAGAATATCGAAATTAGCCTAGGGTGAATTTTTGGTATTTTTCTGAAAACTTTCAATTTTTGATGAATAGTGAAAATAATGGGTTATTATTTAAAAACGGACTTTTTATTTAAATAATTATTTATTTTATTTAATTTTATTTTATTTAAAATTTGATACATAATACCTATATAAGTTCAATGTAATTCATTGGAGTCATTTTATAATAATTTTAGATATATAAAAATTTTATTGAACTTTTCACCGTCTTTTACCCACCTCCTAGAGAATTTGGAAATTCACATAAAACTTAATTTTACCACTTCTATGAGTGGAATTTCGAAAATACAAGATACACGATCAATATCAAGGACTATAATGTGGTTCAATGAGATGAAAATGATTTTTGGTGAATAGAAACTTTTTACTTTTATTTTCCACGGTTAAAAGTAAATAGGCTAATTAAGGGTAAAAATGATATTATTATTACCCTAAAACATGTCCTAATTCTATTAGATAAGTGAAATTTGACCAGAAACAACCTTAGGAAGAAATTATGACCATTTAGGTCCACTTGGATTAGATTAGGACATTTATTATTAATTTATTTAAAGAAGGGTTAAAATAGTTTAACTCAAAGTTTAATAACTAAATCCTTTTTAATATAGGGTTATACATAAGATAAATTCGACTATAAATATTTATTATAAAGATAAAAATATTTCCTAAATAATGGTATGTTATTTATAATTTTTAGATATTAAATAATTTAATTTATTTGTGAAACAATGATGATGCAGTAATTATCTTATTAATGAAATATTAACATAATTGATGTTATAAAAACCCAAATAAATGTAATTTGAGACTTTTTATGAATTAAACTAATTTTATAGTTTACTATGACATGTTAGTATTGATTTAATTAACTATTTTTGAACTAATCATTCTTTTATGATTTTCACAAAAATTAATTACCAAATAGTGTCAAAATTGACATAAAATAGTTTTTAAAACAAATATTATATTATTAATTGTTATTATATTTTTAAAAATCTAAGGTTCGTCAAAGATACTTATATAATGATATATGTATCATTAATGGACCACTTGGGGGTATCTTGGAAGCATATGGTAAGTTTATTAACTATATAATATAAAAATACAAAGTGACATGGTAAATGTCAATCTAATTAACTAAGAGTTAAAACAAAAAGATAAGGTTAATATAATGACCCAAACCTGTCTAAAATATATTGGTTGAGATTATTTTGACCCATACCCACTTTATCTTCTAAATAAATATTTTGGAGCTATTATAAACCGAATATTACTTTATTATAAAATAATATTTTGAGTTTTTTCAAAGGTGCCCCTCTCCTCCCTTATAAAAAGGGCACCCCTTCCATCTTCTCCTCACACCCTTTTGAGCCTTGAAGATCGAAAAACCCCTACCAATTTCCCTTATCCACTTACCTAGAAACATTATTGAGGTTCTAGTCTTCTCAAAATACCAACTCTACTTCATTAAGAGGAAGCTTAAAGGAGGTGCGTCGAAGAAGAGGCAATCTCTTCTTCTGATTTTCTCAAGTTTCTTTCTTCTTATACTTATTCTTCTTATTTAGTTGTTTCATTATGAATTAATAACATCAGTATCACTTATATACTGATATGTTATTATAAATATGAAACAACCCTATTTCACCTTCTATCCATCCTAAAGAAAACGAAATCACCGCGCGTGCGTACCTACGGAATACCATCTCCACGCCGTGGTGTAATCTATTTTTCAATCACCACCTTACTTGGAAGGGTATAATGGTGTAAATAAATAAATATATATGATTATTTTAATGTTATATTGATTCTGAAATATTATACACACGCTTCAATACAATTCCACGATCATGGGAATGATATCATCGCTCGTGTGTACGTACGGACTACCGTCTCCACGACGCGATGAGATTCATTCTCCATGTTTCCCATTCATGAATGATTATAAAGTATATATAATTAATAATAATGAGATATATTAAATAATAATGATACTAGATTTATGTATATATATATGTATTTCATCTACTTAATTCCATTCAATTCAATAAGGAAATGAAAACATCATTCATGCGTACGTACAGCCTACCGTCTCCATTAATGGTGTATTTCATTCCATTTATCGATATATCATATATATATATTTATATTCTGAATATATATTATATATAAATCATGTTTGACATTATGAAATTAATTAAATCATGATATAAGTAATAATATCAAGAACAACAAGTCGAAACACGTACAATAAATGAAACGATTTTATCCAAATTGCTGCTTTTACATCGAATTTACAAGAGAACGTGCAATATAAAGTTATAAGTAAACTATATAGGATATCATAAAAATTAATATGATTCTTTAATAAGTCAATGGCATTATTTAAATCATTATACAGGAGGTTTAGATACATATGAATTATATTGGACATAAGGTAATGGATAATTATTCCAAACTTGTTCTTATTCAAGATTGTTTATTCGTAAGTGTTTACTGGGGTTATTGTTATCATCCATTTCCATGTTTTCTAAAAGTGTTTTTATGTATTTTTAGAGACCTTTTTACCCATTCTTGACTTTTACCACATGTTATGAATGGAACATTTCTTTTTTTTACCATACGAGGAAAGTTTTGACTTTTCCGACAAAAGTACGAGGATAATGTTTTTTTATCTTATACGGCATGATTGGATTTTTAAGGTTTCATAAAGCCCTATTTTCATGAAGCTTACTCTAAACATATTTCATGACTATTTTCAACAAAATCCTTTTATTTTAAAATTTCATGGCATTTTGTGAAAATAAATTGATTTTGAATACGACAAGTTATTTTCCTCAAGAATTCATTTCAAATGTTTTATCCGAACCATTTTCCATATAAGATGGAATTATTCCATATGCATATGTTTCAAGTATAATGTCACTATGATTTACATGGTGTTACTTTTCTTATGATGAAATGATATCCATTTTATTATATGTATTATGTTATGATGGGATGATGTTTATGAAACCCATTTTATACTTTGGGTAATGATGAATGATTTATGTTTATGTTGTGGCACAAGTAAGAATGATTTCATTATGAGACGGGTGGGAACTATATCTACCTCTAATGAATTGGGTAAAGATTTATATCTCATGATATAGACATGGCTGGAATGGTAAGTTAATCTGGTTCAGTAATACAGGACTGGAATGAGGAGTGAACTTGATTCGGAAAGGGACTTTTTCCACTAAGATGGTCTTGGCAGCAATGCCTTGGCTACTATGGAAATAATATCTTGTGCTTAATGTTTTCCACAATCACATGTTTTATTCCCATGATATTTTATCATGATTGATGTTCCCATATGATATATGCCTTACGTACTTTCAAGATTCATGTATTTTCTCAAGATTTTTATTTTTAGATTTTATGTTCAAGTTTTTGCATTCAAATGATTATGGATTGTTTTATGTTTACCCTTACTGGGCATTTGAGCTCACCCTTTATATGTTTTATTTTCCCCAGGATTAAAACAAAAGGGTAATATCTTTATGGGAGATGTTGAATATATTTCACCATGATTAGAATATTATGTTCCGAGTTTCCAAAGACACTATACTATTACATTCCTTGAGTGTTGATTCTTATTATGTATTCCACAAAATTAATGTAATGTCCATGTATGTCAAGCTTTGGGTCTTTACAGTAAGGGTCTCGAGCCCCTCATAATGGTTATTCACATCATCATGACTACTGATCATGTTGTGAATAGCGTGTTGTTATAATTTTCTATTGTTTGGCCACTTGGAAAAAACCCCTAACGTCCTCTTGAATTATTGATATAATTACCAGGCCACATCCCACATAAAAAACTCATTTTAGGGACCTTAAAAAACTCATAATTCTAATCTAACTCTCGATTCTCAAAATGACCACACACCAAAACAAAATTTAAAATTCCCTCTGAATTCATAACTCATAACAGAACGGGTCATTACATATACCTCATTTAAAATTACTCTAAGGGGATCCTTTATTTGGTATGAATTCTATGACTGATGTTTTTGTCCCACAGTATATTAAACTCAAGTGACATTTCCTATGGATTAATAAAACTAGAATATTATAAGAAATTAGGATAACTTAAAAATGGAATTCCAAAATCCATTAAATCCTCTCATATCCTTCTTGAGTATCTACCAACCCAACTCCTAAGAAGTTTAGATCATCTCCATTTATCCTTTGAGAGTTGTAGATATTTTTTTAATAAAAGTATTTATACTTCATTGTGAAGCAATAAAGCACTACCCAATTTCATATAAATGTGTTCATGTCTCATTGAGTTTTTTGAAATTGAATGGAAATATTCCCCTTGAGTTATGTACATGGAGTAATATTGAATTTGGAAAAATATTTCTTGTATGAATTTTATTATTCCCCTAAATGATAGAATGGGAATGGGATAGTTTGAAGTAGGATTACTACTCAATGGGATCTCCCAAATATTGATTCCATTCTTTTAAGTTTTTATTTTTATGTTAAAAAATTATATTGATGTTATACCTCATTGATTTGGTTTTTATATTCTCCCACCCCATGTTTCATTATATTTATACCACTATGATTTTCCTTTGATCACAGACTTAATTATGGTGAAGTACTAATCCACTGTGTATTGTATAAGGGATAATTATAGTGTTGTTCTATAATATCTATATTTAATTTCAATTATAGTTTCCTAAATTAGAAAATTTTTTGGAGGTGGGATATAGAGGAGTAAATCAACACTCTATATTCTATCATCATTGTTTCATTCTTTTATAATTTTTAACTTCAATGTCTCAAACCAATTGAGTCACGCATCATACCAATAAAGGTGAATGAATTAAAAATTGTAATGGCATGTGATCACTTCCAGGTGGTTTGAGTATGTTCACTTTATTGATTGATGAGAGTTTTTTTGGCTATCCTAGGAGGATAAATGAGTACAAATTGAGATTGGGGATTCCTAAGTGAATTAGTCTTCTCACACATTATAAATAGTGAGGGTTAATTAGATGAATGGTGTTAATTCTTCTTGTTGAATTTTGTGATTTATAATAATATGAATCAATGATGAAATGCATTGTAATTCACCATGTCCATTTGGATTTATTAATGAGGGATCATTATATCCCCATATATTAATTCATAATAGAGAACCATGTCCCCTTGGATTGATTTATATGGGAGTATCGTATCCCCTTAGCAATATATTACACAATGTATTTGAGGGAAAGATAAACAAACCCATCCATCTAATAATATGTGCATTGTACAATAGATAATTAGAAATTCATACATACATGGGAGTATAAGTATATATAATTTATAATTTATAACCACATTCAATGTTAACCTATGAGTAAATAATGTGGATTTAAATCTAGTAAATTTCAAACTAATCTGTTGGCACAACTATTCAGATAAATATAATTGAATTAGAATGATGAATTATAGGGTATTCAAAATGTTTAGTATATGGTAATAAATCTTATTATAAAAGGGTTATAGGAAAGGATTATTAATGTAATAATAAAATGTGTCACTATAGAAAGAGAATATTTCGATATGATTCTAGAAGGGCCTTAGAGTAGAATGAATAGAATATATGATCCTTATATAGAAAGAAATAGAGGTTGAGTAATATCCCACTTTCCAGAAATTACCCTTTCAAACTACATGTCTTTTACATCCCTTTACTTAGAGATACAAAAATATTAATGAACAATGGTTCTTCATATAAATGTAGTATATGTAAAGATAATGGATATAAATTTTGAATAGTACATAAAATGATCAGTACATCAATTGTTATAAAATAATTTTCAAATAGTAAATTGAATTATAAAGGGTAAATATAAGGTAATTTAAAATGGGAATGATATAGGGGAAAGGAAACCTTTCCTTGGTTAGAGCTTCCCTATTTTCAAAACCAACCTTTTAAGATCTATCATCTTCTCAAGATTATAGTGGGAACTCTATGAGAGAGTATTTTAGAGAGAACACAATGGGATAATTAAATTGGAAGTTAGGAGAATATTTTGAGAAGATGGGTATTTATAGGTAAATCTTGGTAATTGTTTAATATTTTGTGAATATAGTGCTTGAAAAACTACCTTTTGGAGAATTCATTTAAAATAATTTAAAAAAGGTTTTAGATAATTGAATTTTTTATTTTAAAAATGGTTTGTGATTTTAAAACATGAATGATCTAAATATATTATTTTATTTCATATTAACCAAGTAAAATCAATTCATACATAAAAACAATTAAGAGGATAATAAGTTTTAGATTTTATAAATTACTTTATAGGTTTAAAAATTGAATTTATTATTTTATAAACTCATTTAACTACTTAAAAGAATTTTGGGACATAATAAATTATAAATAAGTCATTATGATATTATTAAATCAAAATGTGGTAATAAAACATACCATTAACACAAAACTTTATTTTTACGGTTCACCAAAAAAATCATGTTTTCTCAAAAAAATGAACAAAATACTCCCTAAATATTTTGTAATATTGATTAAAAATATATAATAAATTTCATTATAAATTTAGTATTATGATAAATAAAATTTTATTATTAAAATAATTCATATATACGTACACCTTGACTCATAGATAGGTAACCCCTTATTACACCAGCATAAGCCCCAAGGTTAAGATGTGTAATGGTGGTGGTAATTTTATGAAATGATTCATCCAACATTGATCCTATGGTAATATCCACTATCTTAAAATTACCTCCTAGAATATTCTATTCAATCTTTAATTATTTATGATTAGATAAAGAATGGTCTAGAGGAACACTTAGTGATGTTATCTCCTTCCCAAGAAACAATAAATTTAGTTCATACGGGATGTCCCCACTTGTCAAAATCATGGTTTTAACCTTCTAAATAAATTAACTAATATAATTTACCACATTAATATAAACCAACTCTAATAGTCTATTTATAATTCTTATATTTTTAATAATATCAATTATTAGCAATCATAATGCTCATTAGTCATTTGATGATTTCCTATAAATTATATCAAATAAAAATTCTCATTAGGAAGTATAGTTCTCCAAAAATATCAATTTTGTGGATTTTATTATTTTTATTTTATTTTTTATTTGTTATATTCATTATGTTTATTAGATAATCAAATTCATGAGATTTTTACATTATACTGCCATTATTCATTTTTTTCCATTGAAAATTATAGAAATCATAGAGAATATGTATCACTAATTTGTATTGTACCCTTATATAGACATGAAATATTTATTTATTGTTAGAACTTCTCAGTTCTTACATGAGTTCCTTTAAGTATTAAAATATCAGGCTTTATCATAGTTCAAATGATATGAGTAATGGCCATTATATCACACACAAATAAAATAGGGATTGTGGGGGAACCTAAATACGAACCATATAAAGATATTCGGGATTTTAAATAAGGATGAAAATTAGTGGATATCTTAATTTATTCAGTGGATAATTATTAAAAACCAAGTAGAATTAATATAGAAATGATAAATGTCCAAAACGGATGAGAAATTTAAGAAAAAACAAATTTTAAAATATGACCAACCAAAAAATCCAAAAAATCAATACCATGATGCGATTATTAATCAAGAAATTTTTAGACATTCGATATATAATTTTCTAATTGGTGAAAATTAATGATCATAAAAAAGAGGATGTAACTCTTCGCCAGAGAAATAAATCATTGAGTGGACCTTGTACTTGAAGGTTGGGTCTGATGGGATCCACACATGATAGGATGTTTTTGACCCAAAGGATATACCATTCATAAGAACATAAGTAAAGGAACCTAAATCCATACTCTATATAGAGGTAGTGGTGGTTAATTAGAGTGTGATAGAGGGAGGGATGATATTAGGTCATTATTATAATAGACCAACATTCTATACCTAAAACATGACTCATATCACTACACCACCTCAAGATTACTCTCTAATCACCAAATTTCAGCAACTAGTGCTGATTGATAATTATAATTACTGGAGAGTGATTTCCTCGGTATATAGTTCCCAAAAGTAATTTAAAAATAAAAAATAACACAAGATAAATAATAATCATAAATTATCAAATATTCATGTCTAAAAAAGACATTTTTAGAATAAATATATGGAACATGATTAATAAGTCCCAAAACACCAATAAACCATGAAATATATGAAGATATTCATAAAAAATGAAAACTTTTCAGTTACTAGTGAATCATAATTATGATCCCAAAATAACCTAAGTAATTTCCAAATATTACAAATGATTTCACCATCCAAATGGGTGTTTGAAATCAACATTTTTCTCCACCTCATCTACCAAGTCAACACCAGCTTAATCAAACATTGATCACACATCCTTTTCCCCTTAAATATGTCATCATAAACAAAATCTTCATGTATACAATGTGTATATACTGTGTGTGAGTATAATTTACCCAATAAATGTTCCCTAACCTACCCCAAACCTTTATCATGAATACATTATGCATGTTAAAGTGGTGTAGTGAGAAATACTAATATTCGACACCCAATTTAAATTCATATGAAATATTCATAAAATAAATAAACATTTAAATACATTATAATTATGAAAATATATAAACACAAATAATCATGTGATAAATAGGATAGAATAACACCCACTACTTTCTTTGATCCTATATCTAAAGTGACATGCTGAGGGGGTATCATTATTATCCTAACATATAGTGAAAAGGATTATGGATAGTATCCTATATGGTTGTTACCTATAAGAAAATAATGGATTTCACATCAAACAATTTCAGTAGGGTTATATCATGGGGTTAAATAATAATTCCACAACCTTTCATGTTATACCAATTCACAGGAAAATAATAAAATCACATTCTTATGAATCAAACCTACCAGTGTAAAGATGCTAAAATCATATTATGCTATCAATATTCCAAATAGGGGATTAAAAATTGGTACCTTTTACAACACTTTTAAAAATCACTAAGAAATAATACCATTATCGATGCTTATTTAGCACTGAGAAATCATATCATTTCTCGGTGCTTATTTATTGTTGACAAAGGAATTAATTTTTATAACTAAAAATCACTAAGAAAGGGTAACTTTCTTATTATTTTTTACATATAATGTTGAGAAATGGATCCCAAATTTAAAAACCTAGTTGACTGCATCCTTATTTTATCTATTCTTTATGTACTTCTATTTGATCTATGTTTCCAGGTAACACCCTCAAGATTTTAAATGAAGTACAATATGTTCAATAATGTGTACGACATGCAACATTGAGCTTAAACCAACCATGGAATATTATTTTTTAAATATGACCATTATAACTTAATCGTTGATTTGATAGGTATGAATAGTATTAACAAAATTATAAATTAATATAAGGTTCCTAATAAATAAAAATGTAACTATTTATTCTTAGGAAATAAGAACTCAATATTTATAAAAGACATTTTATTCTTTAAAAATATATTTTCTCCAAAAATGGTATTTATTAATTTTTCTGAAAGAATATTATAATTAATATCTAAAAATTTTAGAAATTTTCTTTGATAAAAAATTTTTTCATTTTTTAAATAATCATATCAAAATTATCTTATGGTGAAATTTTGATATTTTTCTGAAAAGTTCGATTGTTCAATGAATAGTGAAAAAATATAGATTTTATTGAAAACTATATTTTCTTTTAAAATATTTATAAAATGAAGTTATATATTCGGTTAGTTTTAAAATTTAATTAGTTAGTTTCGATTAAACATAATCAAATTATATTATTTTTAATGAATTTTATACTTGAATTTAGTATAAAAACGTTTTTTAATTAAAAAGACATTATTTTGAAAAAATAATTTCCATCGTGATTTGCAGGTTAAATATTAAATTAAATTATAACATTTAAATGATTTGAATCTTGAAAAATGGGTTCCATATTTTTAATCATGATCTTGAGTTTTGGTAAATATCTCCCTTTTATATTTAGTCATTATGAATATTATTGATAGTAAATTTTGTTACCACGGTAAATATAAAATGTGTTAATTAAGGGTAAAAATAATATGACAAAGACTATAAAGTAATCCTAATACTTTTATTAATTTTATTAGATGATTATATTTCATAAATAATCATAAAAAATTATAATATATTACCTTTCTCCCATATGGACATGATTCTGACCTTTTAAATATTTTATGTGAAGAAAAGTAAAAATATCATTCTCTCTGTTTTATTATCTTTAAAATTTTCACATAAGTATAAAAAGAATTCATGTTAGGTTATAAATATTAATTTTAAATTTAAATTTATTTCTAAATTTTAGTGATGAAATAATTCCAATGTAACACTGATACATTATTTATTCAATTAATAGAAAAATTAAATAATTTATTTTTTTAAAGTAATATTATGTGATTGAATTATTATGTTCCAAGATTTTTTATATAAAAATAAAATATTTTAGAGCTTTTAATGCCTTATATTCAAATTAAATTGTTTTATTATAGTTTAAAAAGTCTAATTAAATTAGTAGTTTCAAAATTGACATTAAAGTTGTTTTATAATAAATAATATTTTATTAAATGATTTAAAACTATGAAAAATGATATTTTCTTCCAAGTGATTTGGATATGGTTTACAATATCAAAAATTCTCCAATTATGATCTAATTTTCCTTTTATAGTAACTTTATTAACCCCTAAAGAGTAAAATATTTAATACAGCTATAATTGTTGAAAAAGGATAACATGGGTTATAACAAAAAGATAATGGTAAAACCATCACATAAACATGTCTAATTTTAATTTTATATAATTATTTAAACTCATACTCATAATATATTCTAATAATATTAATTTTTATCCATTTTAATAAGAAAAAAGAGTACCCCTCCCCTCTCTTATAAAAGGGAACCTCCTCTCTTCTTTTCTTCACACATAATATTTTTCAAAAAATACCAAACCAAATACCTTAATTAAATATAAAAAGTCCTAGAATCCTTGGTTTGATAGGAAATTTAATCTATGAAATCTTTTTATGTAAACCTTAAGTGGTTTCCCAAAGAAGAGGTATAGTTCTTAGTCAAGCGTTTGTGTTTTATTTCTTCTTATAACAGCTTTAGAAAATATTAAAACATGATGAAATTATAATAAAATTGTATTAAATATAATAATATTTTATTATCTTTATGGCATAACCTATATTCATCTCTTCTTTCATCAAATTGGAAATGGAATCATTATTTGTGTGTACGGTAGACTACATCATTGGGAACCAATGTACTTTATTTTCAATAACTTCCTCTTATAGATAGTTTTAATGATGGATTTAATGTATATATATTGTATTAATGAAAAATTTATCACCCTGAAGATATAATATATCATTTACTTTTATGAATTTTCATTCACTAAAAAATGATAACATCGTTCGTGCGTACATGTAGACTACCAGCTCCATAAAGCAATATGATTTGTTTTTCATCACCACATCACATGGATGGTATATATATAACTGTATTTAAATAAATAATATGGTATTAATTATATAATTATATTTTTTAAAGACAAAATAATACCTACCTTCTTTTTATAATGATCGTTGAAAAATGGAAAAGTTACTCCAACGTACGTTCGACCTACCGTCTCCATAATTATAGTGCAATTCATTTTTCATAACCATATTTCATGGTTTGTTTTAACATTATAGTTAATGTATAAAAATGATAATTATTTCAGGATTATTATTCTATAGATGATGTAATAATCACCTATTTGACCATAGTCAACCTACCAAAGTCATTTTTGATATATGAGATGAATATTTTCAAAACATCTGATGTGAAATTAATTGATTAAGTAATTGTTTATAACATGGAATTAAAGAAAAATTGAATAATGAACATTAAAAAGGTTCCTAATAAAGAAAATAATTAACATAATTTTTTTATTTAGGATGATAAAGAACATGTGTGATGATTTGGACACAAGGTAAGGGAATTTCTTTTAAAAATCATATTTTAAATTTTCCCTCCCAACTCTTTTTATTACATATCCATGTCTTTAAAAATATTTTACTAATATATTTATATTGACATTGAAAAATTATGAAGGACATTTTTTGTCTCTTTTTTTATTATTTTAAAAGTTTTAAAAGGGAATATTTTTGTGTACTTTTTTTAAATTATTTACAAAAGACAAAAGAATTGATATATTTTAACAAATACGGTGACAATGAGTTTTCCTACCACCATAATTGTTAGTTTATTTTTAGATTCATTTATAAGTTTTCATGTTTTATTAAAACAAACCCTCTTTCCCTTTTATTCTGGTTATTTTTTTAATGGAAGTGGTATTTTGATATCAAAAATTGTTTTTCATACAATTTTAAAAAATCTTTTCAAGAGTTTTATAATGAAAAGTTCAAGATTAAATTTTTTTATTCGTGATATGGTCCCTGGAAATTGTTTGGGGAAATGGGTAATCCATATATAGATCATGAAGATGGGTGATCTTGATATAGCATACATAGTGGGTGCACCCAGATAACACTCCAATACAATGGTTTTATAGAGAATTATATTGGAATTTGAACATGTGGTTATTTTTATTGTAAGGGTTCTATAAAGGTTCTACGAAGATGATTCCCCAAAGAACCTATATGAATTTTATATTCTTTCTTATGAGTTTTTATTTTAAATAATTTTATTTCAAAATTTAAGGTTATGGTATTCTATTTAAAAGTAATGATTACACCCCTTTGGATAAAAATGTATGTTTTTAATAAAATATTTTTCATGGGTTCTCATGATTTCTGAGAAACTCTCCTGATTATGATTTTTCTATAATGTTTTCTTATAAATTATGTTATCCGCCTTATTTTAATTATCACTAAATCATGTTTATTATGATATTAATGAGATTTATGTTTTATGATTGAATTTTTTATTATAAATCATCTTGGAGCAATTTTGGATAAGTATGAGAAAGACTCACCATGGATGATGAGTCACCACTAATAATGTCTCACTGCCGGCTATGTCTCACAATTGAGTTTAATTTCCATAAATGTCGAAAAATGGAAAAGTGTTGAAAACACTCATAATCAGAGTTGTAACCCTTGATGTTGTGTCACCATCAAAGGAGGACTCGTTATCAAGGACCAGTCAGAGTCAATATGTATATTTTACTAAGTTTTGGAATGAACTACCACTGAGATGAGTCATTATTGGCATGAATCAACATCATTATGAGTCACCTCAAGATCTTTACTCACCACCAGTGTGTGTCTAACCAATAGACAAGTCGCCACCAGACTCAAACATCATCATAGTTTGTCTCACCGCCAAAAAAATCACCCTTCTAAGAACTCCCCTCCACTTAAAATTTTATTATTTTTAATTAAATAATTATAAAGTCTATATTATTGAACAAAATGATGAAACATGTTTTAATGATTATGTATTAACTATTATATAATGGCATTAAAGTTCAGGTTATACTTTCAGTATGAGGAGTAGAGGATCTGGATGATTCTCTTTGCTTACTGCTAATAAAGGTTGAAAGAGACTCCCTCTTGAAGTGAATATGATGTGTATAAAGTCCTAAAAAAATTACAAGTGCATTGAAGATATCTGAAGTGCTATGAAGTGTGACTTACATAAATAATCCATATCAGTTATCACTTGTAGATGAAGTCAAGCACATTGAACATATAGAATACTTCCAATTGTTTGAAGAGAGTGAGCTTATGAAACTTTGTTCTATAAAAAATTTTAGAACCTCGACTTGAGCCTCATTTCAAACTACACTAAATGAGTCATAAGCTACAGTGCTTATCAGATATAGAAACACTTCTATTTATTTTACATTTACTTTCTTTATTTGTTTATTATCTTTTACATTTTGAGAAGTCTATTGATACTTTGTATTTCTCACACACATTGTCTCCTTCTTTAAACTGGAATATATTGGATATCTTCTCAAACACTCTTTTTCACATGTTTCCCACATGATGTGGTTGAGGTCTGTGTGTGACATGTTTTATATTTTTTCCCATGATTATTGTGGTGGAGGTCTCTATATAGGCTGTACATTTTTTATAATTTTGTACACCTGATCTATGTTGGGGATAAAAGTTTATTTTTATAAAACTACTTGGAATTAGATGATTTCTTAGTGGAGAAAAATAAGTCTCGGCTTGATACTGAACCACTTATATCCATTTTTCTGATGTAGGTTTTGTTTGTTTTACTTCTAATATTTTAAATTGAATTTGTTTTTATCTACAAAAAACCCCACTAATTTGATAGTTAACCTTGGATAGTTTTAATATAAGTTTTTTAATGAGTAAATTGATTTACAAGGTAAAAGTAATATTATTCATTGTTTTAATCGAGACCTAATAAATCATTGAGAATTATTTTAAAAGTTCATGTCATTTATTGATCAGATTTTTTGTTTAACCGGTCATATTTAAATTAATTAACGGATTTTTTAACCTATTTTTAACAAAACTATTTATTGGGTACTCAACTCACCCCCTCTTAAGATACGCACTTTAACCAATATTTGGTATCAAAGGATTAAGATTTGGTTTCAAAGTTTTTGAAAACATTTTCAAATGTGATTTTATTTGTGCTATGAAGATATTAAATTTTTGTTAGTTATAAACTAAAATATTTAAATGGTTAATAGACGAAAAGTGTCACACCCACCATTTAAAACTAATTTTTATTTTATTATTTCTTAGTTCCAGATCCCTGCACCAATGTCTGAGCTGGGTCCCGATTTAAATTTTTTGACATTTAATAAGTTTGGTGGGTTTCAGACCCATGTGCGGTCACTGCACAGTGCATAGTAGCCGCGTCGTTAGCTCGGGTTCCATAAAAATGTTTAACGATTAAAATAAATAATTTTTATATATATAGCGAGTTGAATGTTTAAATTGTAATAAGAATAATTTTATTATTTAATTAATAATAATATTATTACTAAGGTTTTATTATTACTATTATTATTATTATTATTTAATTATTGTCTATGTTATTTATATTATTATTGTTATAATTATTTATATTATTATTATTATTATAGCTATCTTTATTATTTTTATTTCTGGTTTTATTATTATTATTATTATTATTATTATTATTATTATAAATGAAAAAAGGAAAACCTAGTTCTACCCTCCCCCCATCTCCCCTAACCCTAAGCCCAGTCATGTCAACCCCCTTCCCCATTTTTTCCCAAAGTAGCGCCTCCCGCACACTACCTCTTACCCCCTGCAAGTATCGGCTGACATCACCCCCTTCACTACCTCACTCCATTCCCCTCCTCCTTCCCCCAGTCATTTCCTCCGCACACCTGGCAACCTACTTGCCTTCCACATTCACTCACCCCTCAACGCCCTCACACTCCCCAACTCCATCCCTCCACCTGCATCCGACCTTATGCACCGCTACCTCACCAGCTTCAGCCTATCTTCCCTAGCTGCTCTGACAGCAACTGTAACCCCTACCTCTGCCCTCTCTACTTTTCCTTGTGTTGTCCAGCTATGTAAAGACCCATAAAATTCAAGGGAAATTTTTTTTTAATTTTCTTTTGAATTTTACAAGAACGCGGTTTTTGACGGCACCTAATTCTGAGGCCCGGAGTGCCCGGAATCAATTTTCAAAGTTTGGCTCGGGTACGTTCAGTGAACGAACGAGCGGGTTTTTTTCTAACTTTTGATCTGGTGCTCGGAATTGAAATCCGAGGACACCGATGAACTCACAGCGCCGATATTCGCTTAAGGAGACCTTTTCCGAGGTTGCGTTTGTTGCGGGTTAAGAGTTAGTTTTTGGGAATTTAGAATAAGTTAAATAAAATTGTGGAATGCAAATTTTATTTTAACTTATTGGTTATTTTTCTCCCAAAGGGAGTTAGAGGTGGGACCCACATCCACTTAACCTCCCTTGGGAGGATTAAGTGTGGTGGGGCCCACACGAAGCATAACTCTTCACCTTCTTTATTTTTTTTAAACTCCCTTAAACTCCTCTTTTAATGAACATGACAACTTGGTTATTTAATGAGTTGAGTTGTTTGAATTTCAAACCTTTGAAATTCAATTTGATAATTGTGTGAATAAAATAAGCATTAGCTTATTTTATTTTGGTTGGTCACCTTACCCAACTTGAGAGGTTTGAAGAATTCTCTCCATCTTCTTCAAACTTTGACGAAGAACGCGAAGAACATTCGGACATCGATGAAGAACTCCACGTTCTCGGGAACCGTATTCCGCGATGCCATACCCGCGACACCGACAATGTCTCCTTCCACGTCATCTCTTCCGCGACGGTTTCCCCGCGACGAAATCGCCGTCAAAGAGCTTCGAATCCTCGCTTCACGACATCGACGTCCTTCTTCCGCGACACCGACCACCGCGACGCTCGTCTTCCGCGGGTCGTTGACGAACATCGTTCTTGAAACCAAGGTAGGGGTTTGATGTTATTTATTTAATCTTTTCCGTTATTGGTTCTAGCTTGACAAACTTTGAGGATAAACGTTTATGTGTTATCGTTTAACGAGAGGGGGGCCGGACCGCACAAACACGGCCGAACCCCCCTCCTTTGTTCTTTAATATTTCTTGCGGATGAAACGAGGTGTCGTGGTGCCGTCGCACCACGCGGGAATCACATGGCTATAGTTGTGCGGCGCCATCGCGCCGCGCCGCAGAAAGATTATCAAGAACACGACGCCGTCGCGCCGCGTCGAAGGAAACCGAAGGCGCCGCGGCCAGAGCGGGGCCGCGGCGGAGGGGCGCGGTGCCGTCGCACCGCGCCGGACGACGAAGGTCGCGGCTGGTTCTGGGCCGCGTCGAAATGGGAAGACCGGCGGCCAGCCGGACCGCCGGTGTCGGAAGCCGGAAAGGGGACCAGCCTTGCCGGTCCCGTTGAGGAAGAACCGGTCGGCCAGGTCGGGCCGGCCGGAAGGGAGGCAAAACTGGGGGAAATTAATACCCCCGGCCAGCCAAAAAGGCCCCCCATTAAGAGGGGGGCCGGTTTCACAAAGGGGGGCAGGTTCCCCCCCCTGTTTTTCTCAAAGGCAGGCCCCCCACGTGAGGGGGGGGGGGCGTTTGATCCGAGGCGCGACATCCAGCCGCGCCGCCAGCAGAGGAAGGCGGAGGTTTTGCCCCCCGCGTGTGGCACCCGAGCGGCGCCTCGGCCGCGCCGCCGCGCCGGACCGCGCCTCCGGCCAGGCCAGTTCGGACTTGGGTCGGGTCGACCCGGTTCGGGCTGTCCCATGGGGGGGTCGGGCCGGGTCGGCCCGGACCCGGACCCCCCGTTTTCGAATCGACTTCGGTCTTTTGCCCATAACTTGAGATACGGACCTCCGTTTGACGAACCGTCAGCGGCGATGCGATCCTTGGATCGAGACGTCGATCCGGTATATCGCACTAAAAGTTTCAGAGTACTTTGAGTTCGGCCGGGTTGGTTCGTACATGAAACCAACCGGGCCCTCGGAGCGGAAACGCTCATATCTTGAGTTACGGACGTCCGATTGACGTGCCATCAGCTTTGTTGAGTTCCTCTTAGTGAGAAGGATCTTTTGGCATACTCCGCCCGAGGTTTGGATGTAGGTGGAGTACGGTAGGGTTGGTTTTGCCTAAAAACTAACCGGGCCCCTGGGAAGGAAAAGCTAATAACTCTCAGACCGGGCGTCCGACCGACGCGCCGTCTGTTGCGTTGAGTTCCTTTTGACGATACGGAACTTTTGGATACATCAACTCTGGACTTTGTGACAGTTGATGTATCAGCCTCTCGACTTGTGGAGCGGACCCTCCCGTACGAGCTTGCTGTGTGCGGGAACCCTAGTGCTGGCTGCGACTGCTACTTCGACAGCGATGACCGTGCAGAGATCCTCAGTGGACTGCGGCGACGATCGTGCAGAGATCCTCAGTGAACTGCGATGACGACAGTGCAGAGATCCTCAGTGGACTGCGACGATGAAGACAGTTGGTCTTGTATCCTATGTGGGTCCTAGCTGTGCTGGTCTTGTATCCTATGTGGGTCCCAGCTTAGATGATTCAATACTGGTCTTGTATCCTATGTGGGTCCCAGTATAGATGAATCAATGAAGACAGCTGGTCTTGTATCCTATGTGGGTCCTAGTTGTGTTGGTCTTGTATCTTATGTGGGTCCCAGCTTAGATGATTCAATAATGGTCTTGTATCCTATGTGGGTCCCAGTATAGATGAATCAACGAAGACAGCTGGTCTTGTATCCTATGTGGGTCCTAGTCGTGCTGGTCTTGTATCCTATGTGGGTCCCACCTTAGATGATTCAATACTGGTCTTGTATCCTATGTGGGTCCCAGTATAGATGAATCAATGAAGATAGCTGGTCTTGTATCCTATGTGGGTCCTAGCTGTGCTGTTCTTGTATCTTATGTGGGTCCCAGCTTAAATGACTCAGTGCTGGTCTTGTATCCTATGTGGGTCCCAGCCGTGCTGGTCCTGTATCCTGTGTGGGTCCCAGCATAAATGAAATAATGAGGACGGCTGGTCTTGTATCCTATGTGGGTCCCAGCTTAGATGATTCAGTATCTATGTCTGATCATCTTTTTCACCTTTTCGATGATGTATACCTGTGTGAGCTGAATCCTGTTGCTTTCCTGTGTGGATTGTGTTATGCTATCCTGTGTGGATTTCGTTTGCTTTCTTGTGTGGAATACGTATACTTTCTTGTGTGGACTGGGTTGTACTTGGGCTCGGAGGTTAGAGCGTATTGGAATTGATGACTTAGGTATATCTATGGGCATATACCTAAGCAGTGTCAGTTGTTACTTCATGATTGTATCTTCCTTTGTGGTTTATCCTTTGTGGATTTTGGGAGACCTTCAGGGGTCTCGGGGTCCCTACTGAGTAGCTTATACTCACCCCTGCATGGGCTATGCCCGCACTACGTTGTGTTGGTTGCAGACGACGGACAGTGTTGATCGTAGTTGAAGCTTGCTGAGCAGGACGGTACCAGGAGGTAGACCACTGGGCGAGACGTGCTCGGAGCGGACGGCGGGACTCGAGGAGCAGTGGAGCTATCTGTACCCACCCTTCAGGTAGGATTTCCAGTGGACAGCTCGGTGTGATGGCTTTTACTTTACAGTTGATGTTTTCCCTTTCGAGTTGTACTTTACTTTCAGTTTGTGTTTGTATACTGGCCCATTTACTTTTCCGCACTTCAGTTGTACTCTGTTTTACTCAGTGTTTACTTTTATGCTTGCTTACTTTGTGGTGTTTGTTT
The DNA here is from genome assembly GCA_963277665.1 of Viscum album. Taxonomy (NCBI): domain Eukaryota; kingdom Viridiplantae; phylum Streptophyta; class Magnoliopsida; order Santalales; family Viscaceae; genus Viscum; species Viscum album. Next base: position 2,011,595,670 of record OY728130.1, on the reverse strand, counting down.
ACTTTTCAAAGGCAATGCCTTCCCTTTTTACTAGGTTTTACGCCTTGGTTCTAGTCGCCAGCCCCTGGCCTATGGAAGGCGGGCTTGGGGTAGTCACGGCATGGACCCCGAGGGTGGGTCATGAAAAATTGGTATCAAAGGAGTTCGGTTCTACCGCGAACTCTGATCTTTTCTATGTGAAGCAATAATGTTTAGCGTATTGAGTGTGGTTATCAGTCCAGGGAGTCTAGTGTTGGTGCGGCGGCCGACGTATCCATACACCAGGACCCTGACTACTGATTTCCGACTTAATGCATGAAAACATTGATTGCGTGTGTGTTTCAAAGTTTTCTTTGTGATTACTTTATATCATCTCACCAGGTATACTGTTATGACTGTGGCGCGCCTGTTTCCTTTTCAGGATGGCCCGACGACGGCAGCCAGCTAGGGTTCTGAGAGTGGAGCGTGATGACAGCCCACTGAGCGACAAGTCCTCGGTGCAGGGCTCCTTGTCAGCAGAGGCACCGGCGGTACCTTTACCCGCCGAGCCACCGATGCTTCCCGCCACGACCGCTGACGATGCACATCGCCTTGGAGCTCTCCATGAGTTCCAGCGCCAGCGACCACCCAGGTTTCGTGGGGAGACGGACCCCCAGGTAGCCGAGGACTGGCTGGAGGCAGTCGTGCGAGTTTTCAGATTAGTGAGGACACCAGCAGACCTCATGGTGATCCTCGCAACGAGCCTCCTGCACGTGGCAGCAGGAAGATGGTGGAGCTTGATGCTCCAGGTGCACGATGAGGCATCTCTTATATGGACGGACTTTGAGAGCCTCTTCCGCTCGGAGTTCGTCCCAGCCACCCTCCGTGCGGTGCGCATCCAAGAGCTGCTACAGCTACGACAGGGCAGTATGACAGTGGCCCAGTACTCGACGAGATTTACTGATCTCTCGCGCTACTCCACAGATATGGTACGGGACCCGTTCTTCTGGGCCCGGACCTTCGAGCAGGGATTGAGGCACGAGATCAGGGCTTTGATGATCTCCCTCAACATTCCGACACATGCAGAGGTGTTGGAGAGAGCCCTTCTAGTGGAGAGTTTTCTCGCCGAGCAGGCTCCAGTGACAGGGCCCTCCGCAGGACGGCCCGTAGCAGGGTCTTCTGCAGCTGGCAGTAAACAGGTGACGCAGAGGTCCAAGCGGGCCAGACCATCAGATGGGCAGTCACAGGATGAAGATTCGGTTGTGCGGGGCACCCGAAGGAGAGCCAGCTACGCGAGGGGAAACATTGCTACACATGCAGTGGGCGAGGTCACATTGCTCGAGACTGCCCGACTCGTGTTACAGATGAGCAGCAGGCGGTAGAGGGACCTCCCAGACAGAGATTCGGCCACGGTGGTCCATAGGGTACAGGCGGACAAGGCAGAGTAGTTGGCCGAGTAGCCGATGGTGGGAGACACTTCGAGGTGTTGCCACCACCACCACCAGGAGGTCCACCCCGACCGCAGGGAGTTGGTGGACATGGGAGAGCTCAGCTTCAGGCAGTTGAGGCCTTCGATCATGGAGCTCTGGGAGCAAGTGGACAGGAGCGGAACTAGTGGATACGTCTTTTGTACTTCTACTTCCTTGTTGCTATTGTGTAGAGCCTTTGTATTATGAGCTGCAATAATAAAAGATGCATACCTTTGTGATGTTTTCATTCCTATCCTCTTTTGTGTTGTTACTAAGAGGTTCCAGTTTTGACTGTTGACTTGACCCTCACTTGTGAGACATCTACTGGAGGAGACCCAGTTACCACACACAGATGCTGATAGTGTGACTCAACCCTTGGAGGTGAGAGTAACGGTTGGATCTCTTGGTAGTAGCATCGAGGCTTTACGAAATCATCCTTGGTATGGATTAGTATCATCCATGTCAGGATTGACTGTATTAGGAAAAGAATGTGGTTCATCCAGGGGATGAGACCAAATTTCCCTTATCGGCAAAGAAGAAATCTTGCAGCTCTTGTGGGACCAGAGAAGGTCCAGGTCATCCAGGAGCGGATGAGGACAGCTCAGATCCGGCAGAAGTCATACGCTAACAGGAGGCGGAGGCCACTAGAGTTCGAGGATGGCGACCACGTCTTCTTGCGGGTCTCACCTCGACGTGGTATAAGGAGATTTGGCCGAGGCAGCAAGTTGTCTCCACGCTTCATCGGGCCTTTCCAGGTCCTCAGCAGGATTGGCGAGGTGGCTTATAACCTGGCTCTGCCACCTCAGTTGCACCGGGTGCACGACGTCTTCCACGTATCTCAGCTGAGAAGATACGTGCACGACCCGACGCACATCTTTGACCATGGGGAGCTAGACATGGATGATGGGGCGACTTTTACAGAGGTCCTGGTGGGGATAGAGGATTGATAGGAGAGGGTCCTACGTGGACGATCGATTCCTCTTGTGCGCATCAGATGGCAGCACGGGAACCTCCAGGGAGCACATGGGAGCGGGAGGCTCAGATGCGTGCTCAGTACCCTCATTTGTTTCCCTAGTTTTTGATGTATCTTTACGGGGACTTAAAGCCCTGAGGTGGGAGTAATGTAAAGACCCATAAAATTCAAGGGAAATTTTTTCTTAATTTTCTTTGAATTTTACAAGAACGCAGTTTTTGACGGCACCTGATTCCGAGGCCCGGAGTGCCCGGAATCAATTTCCGAAGTTTGGCTCGGGTACGTTCAGTGAACGAACGAGCGGGTTTTTTTCTAACTTTTGATCCGGTGTTCGGAATTGAAATCCGAGGACACCGATGAACTCGCAGCGCCGATATTCGCTTAAGGAGACCTTTTTCGAGGTTGCGTTTATTGCGGGTTGAGAGTTAGTTTTTGGGAATTTAGAATAAGTTAAATAAAATTGTGGAATACAAATTTTATTTTAACTTGTTGGTTATTTTTCTCCCAAAGGGAGTTAGAGGTGGGACCCACATCCACTTAACCTCCCTTGGGAGGATTAAGTGTGTCGGGGCCCACACGAAGCATAACTCTTCACCTTATTTATTTTTTTTAAACTCCCTTAAACTCCTCTTTTAATGAACATGACAACTTGGTTATTTAATGAGTTGAGTTGTTTGAATTTCAAACCATTGAAATTCAATTTGATAATTGTGTGAATAAAATAAGCCTAAGCTTTTTTTATTTGGTTGGTCATCTTAGCCATCTTGATAGGTTTGAAGAATTCTCTCCATCTTCTTCAAACTTTGACGAAGAACGCGAAGAACATTCGGACATCGATGAAGAACTCCACGTTCTCGGGAACCGTCTTCCGCGACGCCATACCCATGACACCAACAACGTCTCCTTCCGCGTCATCTCTTCCACGACAGTTTCCCCGCGACGAAATCTCCGTCAAAGAGCTTTGAATCCTCGCTTCATGACATCGACGTCCTTCTTCCGTGACGCCGACCACCGCGACGCTCGTCTTCCGCGGGTCGTTGACAAACATCGTTCTTGAAACCGAGGTAGGGGTTTGATGTTTTTTATTTAATCTTTTCCGTTCTTGGTTCTAGCTTGACAAACTTTGAGGATAAATGTTTATGTGTTATCGTTTAATGAGAGGTGGGCCGGACCGCACAAACACGGACGAACCCCCCTCCTTTGTTCTTGAATATTTCTTGCGGATGAAACGAGGTGGCGTGGTGCCGTCGCACCACGCGGGAATCGCACGGCTATAGTTGTGCGACGCCGTCGCACTGCACCGCGGAAAGATTATCAAGAACACGACGTCATCGCGCCGCGTCGAAGGAAACTGAAGGCGTCGCGGCCGGAGAGGGGCCGCGGCAGAGGGGCGCGGTGCCGTCACACCGCGCCGGACGACGAAGGTCGCGGCTGGTTCCAGGCCGCGGCGGAACGGGAAGACTGGCGGCCAGCCGGGCCGCCGGTGTCGGAAGCCGGAAAGGGGACCGGCCTTGCCGGTCCCGTTGAGGAAGAATCGGCCGGCCAGGTCAGGCCGGCCGGAAGGGAGGCAAAACCGGGGTAAATTAATTCCCCCGGCCAGCCAAAGTGGCCCCCCATTAAGAGGGGGGCTGGTTTCACAAAGGGGGGCAGGAGGCCCCCCCCCCCCTTTTTTCTCAAAGGCAGGCCCCCCACGTGAGGGGGGCCATTTGATCCGAGGCGCGACATCCAGCAGCGCCGCCAGCAGAGGAAGGCGGGGGCTTTGCCCCCCGCGCGTGTCACCCGAGCGGCGCCCAGGCCGCGCCGCCGCGCCGGACTGCGCCTCCGCGCCGGGCTGCGCTGCCGGCCAGGCCGGGTCGGACCCGGGTCGGGTCGACCCAAGGGGGGGTCGGCCCGGGTCGGCCCGGACCCAGACCCCCCGTTTTCGAATCGACTTCAGTCTTTTGCCCATAACTTGAGCTACAGACCTCCGTTTGATGAACCTTCAGTGGCGATGCGATCCTTGAATCGTGACGGTCAATTCGGTATATCGCACTCAAAGTTTCGGATTACTTTGAATTCGGCTGGGTTGGTTTGTACACGAAACTAACCGGGCCCTCGGAGCGGAAACGCTCATATCTTGAGTTACGGACGTCCGATTGACATGTCGTCAGCTTTGTTGAGTTCCTCTTAGTGAGACTGATCTTTTGGCATACTCCACCCGAGGTTTGGACGTAGGTGGAGTACGGTCGGGTTGGTTTTTCCTTAAAAACTAACCGGACCCCTGGGATGAAAAAGCTAATAACTCTCAGACCGGGCGTCCGATCGACGCACCGTCTGTTGCGTTGAGTTCCTGTTGACGATACAGAACTTTTGGATACATCAAATCTGGACTTTGTGACAGTTGATGTATCAGCCTCTCGACTTGTGGAGCGGACCCTCCCGTACGAGCTTGCTGTGTGCGGGAACCCTAGTGCTGGCTGCGACTGCTACTTCGACAGCGACAACCGTGCAGAGATCCTCAGTGGACTGCGACGACGATTGTGTAGATATCCTCAGTGAACTGCGATGACGAAGGTGTGGAGATCCTCAGTGGACTGCGACGATGAAGACAGCTGGTCTTGTATCCTATGTGGGTCCTAGCTATGCTGGTCTTGTATCCTATGTGGGTCCCAGATTAGATGATTCAATACTAGTCATGTATCCTATGTGGGTCCCAGTATAGATGAATCAATGAAGATAGCTGGTCTTGTATCCTATGTGGGTCCTAGCTGTGCTGGTCTTGTATCCTATGTGGGTCCCAGCTTAGATGATTCAATACTGGTCTTGTATCCTATGTCGGTCCCAGTATAGATGAATCAACGAAGACAGCTGGTCTTGTATCCTATGTGGGTCCTAGCCATGCTGGCCTTGTATCCTATGTGGGTCCCAGCTTAGATGATTCAATACTGGTCTTGTATCCTATGTGGGTCCCAGTATAGATGAATCAACGAAGACAGCTGGTCTTGTATCCTATGTGGGTCCAAGCTGTACTGGTCTTATATCCTATGTGGGTCCCAACTTAGATGACTCAGTGCTGGTCTTGTATCCTATGTGGGTCCCAGCTTAGATGATTCAGTATCTATGTCTGATCATCTTTTTCACCTTTTTGATGATGTATACCTCTGTGAGCTGAATCCTGTTGCTTTCCTGTGTGGATTGTGTTGTGTTATCCTGTGTGGATTTCGTTTGCTTTCCTGTGTGGAATACGTATACTTTCCTGTGTGGACTGAGTTGTACATGGGCTCGGAGGTTGGAGCGTATTGGAATTGATGACTTAGGTATATGTATGGACATATACCTAATCAGTGTCGGTTGTTACTTCGTGATTGTATCTTCCTTTGTGGTTTATCCTTTCTGGATTTTGGGAGACCTTCAGGGGTCTCAGGGTCCCTACTGAGTAGCTTATACTCACCCCTGCACGGGCTATGCCCACACTACATTGTGTTGGTTGTAGACGACGGACAGCGTTGATCGTAGTTGAAGCTTGCTGAGCAAGACGGTACCAGGAGGTGGACCACTGGGCGAGACGTGCTCAGAGCAGATGGCGGGACCCGAGGAGCAGTGGAGCTATCTGTACCCACCCTTCAGGTGGGATTTCTAGTGGACAGCTCGGTGTGGCGGCTTTTACTTTACAGTTGTTGTTTTCCCTTTCGAGTTATACTTTACTTTCAGTTTGGGTTTGTATACTGGCCCATTTACTTTTCCGCACTTCAGTTGTACTCTGTTTTACTCAGTGTTTACTTTTCTGCTTGCTTACTCTGTGGTGTTTGTTTACTTTTCAAAGGCAATGACTTCCCTTTTTACTGGGGTTTATGCCTTGGTGCTAGTCGCCAGCCCCTGGCCTATGGAAGGCGGGCTTGGGGTAGTCACGGCACGGACCCCGAGGGCGGGTCGTGACAAGCTAGTTTCCATGCTCTGGCCTCCTTTGCTCAGGCCAGGCCACCTCCGCCCTCGACCCCTAGCACTATTCTCCCCTACTCCCTTTCCATTCACACCTTCTGGCATCCCGATTCCACCCTGTGCACCCCTTTCTGGAAACCTGCTGATTTGAACCCCCTTTATACACTATTTTCCTGTGACCTGCTACTCTGACTCACTACTCTGAATCCCCCTTATGTGCTCTACTTCTTGCTGTCTTCCAGTGCAAACTCAAACCTCCTTCACAATGCCTACGCCTCCCCTCCGGTGCGTGAACTCTACTTTTCTGGTGTGTTCTTCCTCTAGTTTTGTGTTCTTCCTTCAAATTTAGAAAACCTCTATGTTTGGTTTAAATTTCATGTGTTTTTCTCTTCGTTTTAGGTGTGGTCTTGGTCCTCAGGGTGTTGCTCCTCATTCCATTGGTGTTTCGTCATGCCTGCTCTTTCTTAGAGGTAGGAGAACCCACGTTTTCCTTTCTGATTAAATCCATTTAATGCTTGACTGATTTTAGTTAAATCTTTGACTTCTTTCACATTCTCTCAATGTAATTAGTTAATATGTTATAGTGTTTTCAAATTTATTGGTTTTGTTAGAAATAGTTTTGAAGTATTTTATCTAGTTAAATTTATATGTACTTATGAAGGTTGTTTCCTATGGATGTCAAAAGTTGTTTTGATAATTTTTTCAATCTGACAATATTTTTTACATTACTCTTGATTAGTTTATAATGGATGTTTCTATATTTTGGTAACTTATTTGACATAGTTATAGAATCATTAACAAATTATGTGGTTTTCTTATACAGAATATTTATGCATTGTTTGCTTTACTTATGAAAATTGTTTAGATATTGGTTTTATTGTTCATAAAAGTATTTGTAAACTGGTTGAGTCTTTATAGCATTTTATAAAATTGTGCAGTCATTTTATAAAATTGTGGGGATGTTGTGAAACTTATTTGGTTATGGATTTGGTGTGTATTTTCTTTCGAAAGAAGATTTTTAGTGTGTTCACTTTGGCGGTTATGGAATAGTAGTTATGTTAAAGTATTTTGAGAAGGGATTTATGTTTCCAATGTGAGGGTTGGTGTTGTTTCAAATAAGGGGATTGGTTGATTTTGATTTTAAAAAAGGTTCTTGGATCCCAAAGAATGGAGGTTTTTTGTGTGTTTTCAAATAAGTGGTTTTAAATGTATTCCTCAAGGATTTGGCCTGTTTGGATTTATAAATTTAAAAGAGGTATTGGTAAGATTTTTTGTGTAAATGAATTTATCCATGTCAACTCAAAGGCCCATTTGGATATTTCAATTCAAAGGTGATTTTTGGGTAATGATTTTGGATACTTTGGACTTAAAGGCCCATTTTTCTCTTCCAAATCATGGGTGGAGTTGTGTAAATGTTTAGAATGGTTTGTGTTTGGAAGTTTTGTGTGTCTTGTCAGAGTTTTAAATGTTTTTAGAGAAATGATTTCGACATGTATGTGACATGATGTCCCGTTTGGCACTTTCAGTTCTAGTGTAATGTTTGTGTTGATTTTTTAAAATGATGAAATTTTGATAATTGTATTCCCATATAACAGAATATAATTTTGAAAAATGTATCAAATGGTTTTAATGATTTCATGGCATGACAGCCCGGTTGGAACCTTTGATTATATGATATATATATATATATATATATATATATATTTGGGGCACCTCAATAGGGGGATATCCCTTATGGGTTATCGTATGGAGTGTTCGTGTTTTGGGTAGGCAAGTGTGGTGAGATGAGCCATGCATGCGAGGGATCCTACTTACACAATATTATTATAACCACCACGGTTTTCTAGGAATATTTTAGATGATCGAGTGACAGTTTCTGATCAACCCCGATTAGACGGGTTGGTACCCCCTGGATTTGTTGTTAGGCCAGGTAGGATTTTCCACTAGATTGTTCAGTTTAGGGTGGCCAGTTGGTTATAGACTTAAGAGATTCACCATACACTGTAAGGTGGTTCTGAAACCAATTACTTCCACGGGTCTTTTAGGGATTTTTAGGATCATCCATGGTTTTCCTTTTCCTTTCTTGTTTACTTTCAACTACACTTGTTTTTTCATCTTATATTGTCACCTGTTTCTTTTAGCATTGCCTTGTTATCCTTGTTTGGATTTTGTTTTCAAAATTTTAATTTTTTTCGGAAATGGAATGTGGTGTGCATTGGGTTTTTAAAATGGTTAAATGATATTGTTTTATTAAATTATGGAAAACAAACTTTTATAATCGTATCTCAAACTTGTGTTAGTTGGTTGTTTCGGGAAAGGAGACGTTGTATTTTATTGTTTAGTTTGTCATCCCTAATGAGAATCTTAGTGCTCACACCTATCATATTCTTTTAGTTTTAGTTTAAGTTCATATTCAGGTTCATTTTTTAGCTGCTCAGTGTTGGATCTGGCTTGACACTAGGTTAGGTGGTGGCCTAGAAGGTCACAAGGATGTATGTTCTGTTTCAGCTGCTCAATGGCTTTTTATCTTTTTTTCATGGTTCAAATCATTCCCAACAGTTATGTTTTGATGTCAGGCATTGGTTGCCAACCCGTGGGGATCGAGAACACCCTTCGGGCCATGTTGCGGACCGACTCGGGTGACCGGTTAAAGGTTGACCTAGGTTGGTTCATGAAATAAAGGTTTTATATCTAAAATACCTCCTTTTTTCAATGGAAATAATTATGCTCAGTGGAAGATCAAAATTAAAATTCATATTGAAATTATAGGTTTTCGGATTTGGTCTATTATTGAGGATAAGTATGAGTTACCTAAGGATTCTGAGAGTACTTGAAATGATGCTACAAAACTAGCCTATAATAACAATTTTAAAATTATAAATGCCCTGTATTGTTCCTTAAGAGGTGAGGAATTTAATAAAAAAATTCCTAGTAAAACAGCATTATAAATTTGGGACACATTAGCTATTTCTCATGAAGGAACGACCAATGTCAAAGAAATAAGATTGAATATATGTTCTATTATGATATTTTTAAGATGAAGACTAATGAATTAATTTATGATATGTATCTTAGGTTCAATGAAATAGTGAACACCATGAGAAACCTAGGAAATCCAATGTGTGATAAGGATCAAATTATGAGACTACTCAGACGTCTTCCTGAAATATGGAGAGGGACATTAATGTAAATTAGATAATCATGGGATATTACCAAATTGATAATTGAAGAATTAATTGGTAATTTAATGATGTATAAAAAATAACTTAAATTCAATAAAGATGAGGATGATTAACCCAAAATAAAATTAGTATCTTTCAAGTCTAATGCATCCAAACTGAATGAAAATTAAAGGATTCCAGTTGAAAGTTCCAGTGATAGTGAGACACCACCTGATATTGATAAGGAAATGACCCATCTATCCAGAATATTTTAAATGTTATATGGGAAAAATAAATTTTTCAAAAAGCTTAGTTACAAAGGAAAGTATGGTAGGAAAGGAAATTGGACAAAGGATTGGAAAGTGGATGGAAATAAAAAAGAGATAACCTTTTATGAATTCAATAACAAAGGAAATTTTTAAGCAGAATATCCAAAATTAAAATATAAAAAAAAATATGAGGAAAATGATAGAAAATTCAAGAAAGCCATTAAATCTATGTTGAGTTCCTATGAGGAAAGATCCAGTGACTCAGACTCTACTCCTGATGAAAATTGTAATAGATTCAATATGTGATTCATTACTAATGTCTCTGAGGTACCTATTGTATCTACTACTTTATATATGGTTAATTATAATAATTCTAAAATTCAACACAATGAAGATGATATGTCCCAATAATAAATGTTTTAATATTTTAATATGATTGAGGACACTTTCATTGAACTTAAGGATAAAAATAAAGTTATAAAAAAATAGAATTCTTTATCTGCTAATACTAAATCTAACCTTGCTATTTAGATAGAGAAAAATGATTGGTTGTTAAAGAAATATACCAAACTTAAAATGTCTAATGAGAAACTAAAGAAGGATTTAGAAAATTTTACCAATGGAAGATAAAAACTTACCAAGATTCTAGTTAAATAGATTGTTCCAAAGTATGTTATAGGTCTAGAATACCAACTTGGACAGAGAAGAATAGGTAAGAGAAAATTTGTACCTACGTCTAAATCTAAAAGTTTTACTACCAAATATTTTTCAAAAGTACCAAAAAAAGTGTTTATTTAAAAAAGATTATATTCTATTTATAATAGACCTATTCAAAAATGTGTGTTTACAAAGCCCAGATTTTTAACACATATAAACTCAAGAAAATCTAGGTACCAAAATCATTCCTTGTATAAATTTTGTTTTGTAGGAAAATTTCTTTAAGACCTCCTATAAAATTCTATGGTACTTAGAAATTGGATATTCAAGGAATGTGAAAGGATACTACTCAAGTTTCAAGAGCCAAATAATGTTTGGTTGTGGTTATGTCACCTTTGGTGTAGATTATAAAGGAAATATCATTGAACTTGGAAAATTGGTAACACCAATTCTATTTTAACTTCCAAAGTAATATTTGTTGATGGTTGGAAGTATAATTTTCTTATCATCTCACAATAATGTGATGATGGATTTCATGTAAAATTTGAAAATAATGTGTATAATATTTTTTATTCTAAATATGATTTATTTTTTCCTACTTTAAGGAATTAAAATGTTTATGTCATTGATCTTAACTCTTTGATTTCTCAAAATGTTTCTTTCTTGAGTGCCTTTTATAAAGAATATTGTATTTAGAACATGAGACAAGGCCACTATAATCTTCACTAACTTATGAAGCTTACTAGAAAAGGTTTAGTCAAGGATCTACCCAAACTTGAGTTCCCAAATTACAAATTCTATAACCCCTATCAAAAAGTGAAATAGCATAAGATTTATTTTAAATCAAAGAAATAAGTTTCAACTTCTCTACCTTTTAATTTAGTTCATATGGATTTATTTGGACCATCTATATTTTCGGTATATAAATGGGAAGTACTATATTTAAGTACTAGTATACTAATTTTTTAGGTATAATTGGTTATTATTTTTAACTCACAAAAGTAAATATTGTTCTTACTTCATCAAGTATTCTAAATCTATAGAAAACTTAAGTGGGATTAGAATAAATACTTTAGGAAGTGACCATGTTTGTGAGTTTTAAAATTAGGACATTGAATCTTTTTTCTCACAAAATGGATAAAGTCATAAATTATATGCTCCTATAACCCCTCAGCATAATAGAGTTGTTGAAAGAAAGTATAAAACACTTTAAGAGATATCTCGGACTATGCTAAATGAATTTTAATTACCTATCTACTTTTGGGTAGAGGCTGTGAACATAGGTTGTAATATAATAAATAGAGTTATAATTATACCTATATTGAAGATGATCCCTTATGATATTTGGAATAGGTTGAATCCTAAGGTTAATTACATTAGATTTTTTCCTTTCAAAATCTTTATTCTTAACACTCAAGATTATATTGAAAAAATTTCCTCCAAAAGTGATGAAGGAGTTTTTTTTTATCTTTTTAAACCTACAATAAATATTATAGATTTTTCAATAAAAGAACCAAAATTGTGGAAGAATATGTTTATGTAAAATTATATGATACAAATCCACATGAGCCTAATATCTCTTTCGAAAACCTTGAGGATGATTTATCTTCTTTGAACTTAAATTCCAAATCTCATGTTTCTAATATGGAATAGTTAGAAAAATCATCTAGTTATAAAGAACATCCAAAACTTCAACCTAAACCTATAGAGTGTCATGAGGTGACCAACCCCTATTTTTCAAGAGTTATTAGGAATCTTAAGTAACATTCTTTAGATGTCGTTGTTTGAGACCTAGATAGAGGTACAAAAACTAGATTTTCTATAATAAATAAGGTTGAACATCAATCATTTTTTATCATAGCTTGAATCAAAGAATATCAATCAAGTAATTAATGATAGATTTTGGGTAATGGAAATACAAGAAGAACTAAATCAATTTTAAAGGAATAAAGTATGGGAATTTGTTGAAATACCAAAGGACACCTTGACTATAGGAAATTAATAGGAATTTAGAAATAAGGTAGATGAATCAGGAAGGGTAATAAGAAATAATGCTAGACTAGTTTCACAAGGGTATAGTCAAGAAGAAGGATTGCACTATAAAGATACATTTTCAACAGTATATAGACTTGAATCCATTAGAATACTTCTTTCCTATGCAGCTCATCTTGATTTCAAATTATATCAAATGGATGTTAAAAGTTCTTTCTTAAATGGGTATATAGTTGAGGATGTGTTTTGAACAACCCCTTAGTTTTAAAAATACCCATTTTCCAAATCAAGTTTCCAAATTAAAAAAAGCTTTATATGGTTTGAAACAAGCCCCTATATCTTAGTATGATAGTCTTAACACTTTTATTATTTCCAAAGGTATAGTTAATATTACCCTTTTTATAAAACAAATTTCAAAAGATGTTTTAGTTGTATAATATTATATAAATTATATTTTTTTTCGATATTAAAAAAATTCTTTTTGTTCTAATTTCTCAAAAATGATGGAAAATGAATTTGAAATAATTTTAATTGGTGAACTAAAATTATTTCTTATTTTTTATAATTTTTCAAAATAAAGAAAGAATTATTTTAAATAAAAGTAAATATATTAAGAATATCTAAAAACATTTTAATCTAGATATCACTAATAGTATTGATACGCATATTAGCACTACTTATAAGTTAGATCTTGATTGAACTGGGAAACCAGTGGATTAAATTAGCTACAGAGGTATGATTGGAATTATTCTCTACTTAACAACTATCTAACTTGATATTGTGTTTAGTGTGTGAAAATGTTCTCATTTTTAAGAAAGTCCAAAAAAGTCACACTTACTTCTTGTAAAAATAATTTTCAAATACCTCAAATATACTACTAATTTTGGATATTTTATCTAAGAGGAAAAAATTTGACTTAGTTAGTAATTGTGATGCTTATTTTGGTGGATGTAAGTTAGATATAAAAATAACCTCTGGAACATGTCTCCTTTTAGGAAAGTCTCTATTTTATTGGTGTAGTACGACACAAAATTCAATTACACTATCTACTGCTAAATCTGAATGTATAGCTACAGGTAGCTTCTGTAAATATATTTTGTGGATAAAACACACATTACTAGACTCTGGATATCAATTCCAACATTTCACAATAAATTGTGATAATATAAGGGCTATAAATATTTGTAATAATCTTATGTCACATACTAGAACAATTAATATTGATGTAAGACATCACTTTTTGAGAGACCATTTTCAAAATGGTTATATCACTCTTGAATACATTGGTAAAGAACATCAACTTGATGATATTTTTAATAATACTTTAAATTTTGAGAGAATTAATTACAGAAAACATGAGTTGGGTATGTTTAATTTCTATTAATATTATTTTTATGGGACTCACCATTTTTATTTCTCACCATTGTGATTTATCAACATTATGATTTCTCACTATTGTGATTTCTCACTTTTGTGATTTCTCACTATTATGATTTCCCATCATTATGATTTCTCACTTTTGTGATTTCTCACCATTGTAATTTCTCATCATTATGAATATATCACCATTGACACTTCTCACCATTAATACTTCACACTATTGGTTTGTCTCGTTGTTGGAAAATTTTCCTTTTCCAAATTTCATGATGTTAGTTTTTAAACCACATGTTATTAATTTCCTTACAAATTATTTATTTATTTATGTTTTTATTAAATTAAAATTTTTTATTTAACTTATCATTTTTACAAGAAATTTATAAATCCCTAAATTTTCCAAATGATATAAATTTTACCATTGTCTAATTACAACACACTCCCTCCTCGCACCTTTTCTCTCAAGAACTACTACGGCCCTTTCTCCCCAAACTGTTTTCCTTCCTTCTCCTTTACTCAAACTTACTGAACCAAAATCCATAGACATAATGAAGTGAGATTCTATGTCTTCTCCAGGAAAATTTCATACCACAAATAATTATAAAGTGGAGTCTATTCATTCTATTCCTTTAGAGCCTCTAAACCTAAGCTTATGAAGAGAGTGGTTGTGCCCAAAAAGGAAGTACAGACTGAATGGTTTCTTTCAATTAAGTATTTAGTGCTTCAGGTTATATATAACCAAGGAAGGATGGATTGGTTCCCTTCTATCAAGATAACTTTTCATCATAGGTTGTATATTATTTTTACCTATTTTTGGAGTATAGCTTTGAGGATAATGAAGACTGGGTAAGAAGTATAGTGAATGGCATAAAATTTGTCTTTTCATCGAGAAAGTGGGTAGAATGTTTAAAGTTTTCACATAAAGTATTAGCAAATCACTACCAAGTTATGATTCCAGATGATAGAGATGATTTCATTTATGAATATTCCCTTGCTAAGTTGACTGAAAATGGAATAGTTTGAAGGCCAATTTCTTCAGAGATTAATGGTGAATGCATATTAATTTTTAAGTTTATACATCATATGCTTTTCCCAAGAAAGGGATATTTTTCCAGTATGAGGTACCAATATGTTTATATCCTTATCTTATGAAAATAATTGTGAAGATCAATTTTTTTAGGTATTTTATTCTTCATATGGTAGTGATGGGTATTCCTACCTCTAGATCAAAATCTTTGATATATCTTATGTTTATTTTAGTAATGTTATAATATAAAAGTATGGTTAGTAAATATGAAGAATATTTAATATATTATTGAGGTTTCTATATTGAAAAAATAATTTTTGGAAGGTTGAGAATAAGATAGAATCCATGTAAAAAGAAATGAATGGTTGATGATGAAAATTTAAATGGTGAGTTCAATCCAGTAGACCATCCTTCAAGACTGAGAGACGTTGTTGATCCTGGTTTGGAACTAGATAAAGTAGTTGAGTATTATAATTCTGATGAGAAAGAAGATGCTGCTATTGGAGGAAATGAAGAGGAGGAATTTCTAATGGATGAAGAAAGTGACATTAATTTTTCATGATAATCTAATGTTATTACCAATGGAGAACCTAGTCTACTGAAGTCTATCCCTAAAATAGATAAACATTTAAAGGAAGTAAGTGATGAGGATGAAACCAAAGTGTCAAGTGAAGTATAGTTAAAAAGTAATTACAAATATTCTAATGAGAATGGTGATGAAATTTATGATGATGCTGAATAAGTTGAGGAAGAAAGAGATGATGATGAAGATGATAATGGAGGTGAAAATTTGATGGAGGATCTAGCTAGGATGGTCTTACTGAACATATTAAAAAAGAATATGTTGAGATTCCTCAAGTTCTTCTTTCTTCTCCTGGTTTATTTTGTTCTAGATCAAAAGAAATACCTAGCTTATTTGGTGAAGTGTATTTTCCTACTCGAGAAGGGAGAGACACATAAGTTGAGGGGGAGAAATACTAAAGTCTTGAGAGTCATTCTATTGAGTCTATTGTTGGTTATCTTTCTATGCCTAAAAAATATGTTGAGATGCTTTATGAGAATACTATTGTTGAACACTTAGTGGTTAAGTAGATGAAGGTTGTATCTATTTTTGAGAAGTTAATTGTTGAGTATTTGGGAGTTTACCCTACTATTGATGAGATACGAGGTGAAGTATTGAGATCTGTTAAGGCTCATATTTTTGTACCAGTTATGGTTGTGTATACAGATTCAATGTCTTTAGTTTCTAAATATCTTGGTAAATATTCTGAGGGATGGATATACCCAATGTTTGAGGAATGTGAAAAGTTTCATGGGATTCCACCAAAGAATAGTGGAACTGATCATTATGATGCAAGGGATCCTAAGGGATATTTAGTTAAACAGATTGATGTTCCTGGTACTTTACGAATATATTCTTCTGAGAAAGTGGTTACACCTGTTGTTTCTCCTATTCCAGTGGATGTTGTCACTAGAGGTGACTTATAATCCTTTAGAGAAAGGATGGTTTTTTACTTCAGTATATTGTTGTGAAATCAAATGCCTCATATCACTAAGCTAAGCGAGCAGGATGCAAGGTAATTGTTTCAACTTGTGATATAACATATTCAACCAAAAATGATGCACCATGTTCGGCAAGTAGGTATTTAAAATAAAAGTATTTTAAGTGAGATGGATTCTATGATATCATTCATGTAAGGGATGAAAACTACCTTAATTACTTCTATGTATTCCTTACTTGAGAGGATGGAGAATATTCCCCCAGAACCTTATACTTATTTTGTTGCTCCTGCCGATGTTGAAATGATCATATTTGTTTTCAGAGAATATATTTTTGCTTCTATTTCTTCAAGTAGTTTTCTTTACAAAAATTAGGATACTTTAAGCAAAATCAGATTTAACAGTGATCATTTAAGAATGTTAGTTAAAGATTTTTTGAAATACATTAAGACTTATAGGGAAACCATAACAAAATATATCAAGTATTATCTGTCTAGTATTTTCATAAAGCATGAGTTGAATACTAATTTTATGTTTTTTGCTAAAAATATGAGGATGCCTCTAGTAACACAACATTTCAAAGAGAAAGTGAACCAATTAAAGATCATGAATCTAGTGATTCAGCAGTTTATGGAAGAAAATAAATACTTTTTAAATGCTATATAGTGATGTGGAAACATAATCATGGATTTCATAAATCTCGTGAAGTTATTTTTGTATGTTCATGGAACTGTTATTGTGGCTCATGAGGCAATTCCAATTATGGATCATATGATAGCCCTTACTATAGATCGAGAGTACTTCAGATCCTATGTAACCAAAAATACTCATGTAGACCTTCCATCATGTTTCTATCCTTTTTCTTATCTCCCAAAGAAGTATTATAACACCTTAGGCCCATTATCATTAGAGAGAGTCCTACTCTGACTGGTATTCCTATAGTTGTTCCTACTTTTCACTTAGTAACTGCTTCTGATCCTTCTTACATAGATAAGAATAAAGGAAAATTGCATCTTTACCTTTCATCCAAGCTCAATGATCATTAACAATTAGACTATGTGTTTTTTATGGGACTATTTTTGCATAAGATTTTTTTGAACCTTTTTAGATGAAGTCTAGTTGTTTTTTAATGGAATCCATCTTGTTATTCATATTATTTTCTCTATCAGTTTCCTTTTATTCTATTTTCTTTATCCTTTTTGATAATCAAAAAAGGGTGAGACTAGATACTATTGAATTTATTTATTTATTATTATATTATTGTTCCTTTTATACTATTCTATTTTATTTTCTTTAACAGTGTATTGTATTTGCTAATATTTTCTATTTACTTATCTGTGATATCATATGTATTTCTTTTTCTTTATTTGGTACCATCTACTCAATATCTTTGATAATGTGCGTATCTTGTTTACCTTTGTTTCTATGGTGTATAACATGTCATGATTTATCTTTCATACCATGTATATAAAAATGTCATGAATTGTTATCATTAAAAATAAGGATATTATTGGTATCCTTGTTTTAATGATCACCAAGTCATGTTTATTATGATATTAATAAGCTTTAGGTTTTCTGATTTTATTTTATATTATAAATAATCTTTGAGAAATTTTGGATATGTATGAGAAAGACTCATCGTTGAGGTTGAGTCACTACCAAGAATGTATCACCACCATCTATGTCTCACCGTTGAGGCAAATTTATGTCAATGTAGAAAAATGGAAAAGTGTTGGAAACACACACTGTAAGACTTGAAACCATTGATGTTGTATCATTTCCAGAGGATGAATCGCCTTTGGGGATGAGTCACTACCAGTATAGAGATTCAGCTAAGTATTGGAATGACATACTATCAAGACGAGTCACTATTGGGAAGACTCACCATCATCCTGAGTCACCTTCAGATCCTAACTCACCACCAGAGTGTGTCTTATCGCTATAATTCACCACCATAATCATACACCATCAGAGTGTGTCTCATCTCTAGATCAAGAAACATCTAGAAAGATTCACCATTCTAAATACTCACTTACACTTACACTTTTATTATTTTGAATTAAATAATTCTAATGGGTATATTATCAAACATAATTATAAAACATATATTCATTATTTTGTATTAGCTATGGAATAATTTCATTAAAGTTCATGTAAGACTTGCGGTATGATAAGAAGAAGATTTGACTGATTATCATTGATTACTGAGAATAAAGGTTGAAGTCGACTCCCTCATACAGAGGATGTGATGCATGTAAAGTGATAATCAAAATAGTATGCATACATAAGAAGAGATATGAATTTATTTAAAATGTTCCTTACATGAATCATCTATACTAGTGATCACCTATAGATAAAGTGAATCACATTGAACATTTTTACTACCTCATACAGTCAGAATAGAAGGAGTTTATAACACTCGATCTTATATAAAACTTCATAAAATTGAATCAAGCCTTATTTTAAAATACACTCAAAGAGTCACAATATGTAGTTCTTATTATATATAAAAACACAAGTATTTATTATACCTTTACTTACTCTATTTGTTTATTATCTTTTACATTACGAGTAGTGTGCTAATACTCTTTATTTCACACACACAATGTCTCATTATTTAAACTAGAAGATTCTAGATATATTATCAAACACTCTTTTACACTTGTTTCCCATGTTTTGTGGTAAAGGTCTACGTGTGGCCTGTTTTATCTGTTTTCCCACAATTATTGTGGTATAGGTCTTTGTGTGTCTTGTACAGTTGTCATACTATTTTACACCCAATCCATGTTGTGTATTAAAGTTTGTTTTTATAAAAACATTATTGTCATAAGGTTATTTCAAAGTGGAGAGTACTAAGTCTCAGCTTGAGACTGAACTTCTTTTTTTTGTTTTTCCACTGTGTGTTTTTTTTGTTTTATTTCTAATATTTAAAACTAAATTTGTATTTATCTGCAAACAAAAATAACTACTTTTATAGTTAAAGTTAATTAGTGTTTTTATAAGTTTTTGATGGAGTAAATTTATTTCAAAGGTTAAATTAATATTATACATTGTTTTAACTGAGACCTAATCAATCATGGAGAATTATTTTAAAAGGTCAATTCTTTTATCGATCATCTTTTTTGGTTAAGTGGCCATATTTAAATTAACTGTTGGATTTTATTTTGACCTATTTTTATAAGAAATTTTTATTGGATACTCAATTAACCCCTTCTGAGATACTCACTCCAACCAATAAAGTATTTTATTAAAAACATTGGGAATAAAATGTGTTTTCTTGTGTAAGTAAAATATTATTTTAGCTCAAGTTTTATTATGTTAAAGGAAAACTCTGTTTTGGATATCAAGGTTTAAAAATATACTAATGGTTTTATATATTATTTTTATGTCCTTTATAGATCTATTTTTTCTAAACCTAGGTTTTAAAAAAAAATTTAAACGTCTTGAGGATGTGTAAGAACAAAGAAGAAGTCTAGTTGAAAGTCATAAAGATTTTTCATCAAAATAAAATGTGTTTATTTTTGAATTTTTTGATTTGTTGGAAAAATTGATACTAAATAGAAATTTTTAATTTGTAATACATAGGTTTTTTATGTAATAATTATGACCTACCTCTCTAAAACTCTAAACAAAGAATATATTTTGGAATACAAGAATTTTAATTCTATTCCAAAGACACTAGAATATATAATCTTTAAAGATGGGTCCTTATAGTTGGTATTAGAGCTAGGTTTAGATAACTTTATAGGTTAGGATATTATTTGAGAATAAATTAAGATTATTCTATAACCACAATGCTTATTATTTTGGGGATAATTATAGTTTTTTTATAAATCAAATGAATTGAGGATAACATAGTTTAGGATATCTTATTAGTTATCCTCCTTATAAAATAATTTATTGTGATTTTACTATGCTTACACTAACCATTATTGTTTTAGTAAATGGTTAGATCTAGTGTAAACTGTATTAAAAATGGATGTGAGGGAAGATACAGTGGTAGTCTAAATGAGAAGCTAAATGGAATGGGAACTATAGTGAAAATTATTTTGGTTATTCTTAACTAGTTATCATGAGTTATGATTTAAAACTTGATCATGGGTGAGTTTCCTAATACCTAAAATAAATTTCAAATAAATCTACATGGAATTTTAGGTGATATATATCATAATGGTAAAAATATTAAATTACCTATGTGTCAAGAATTTGGGAAGAAGAACCGTGTAAAATGACTTATAACAACGGAAAGTTTTGTATGTGGAAAAGGGGTAATGAAGCAATATTATTTTGAGGAAAAAAGATTTGTTCAGTTATCCCCATGAAGGGGAATAAATTTATTCCCAAAGAATTGATTTAATGTCTTAAATATGGAGAGTATGGTCATTATTAAAATTGATTTCATAGCTAGGAAGATCAAGAACTATATTAGGAAGATCATATAGCTATGTTTTAAGAAATTTATAATTCCCTTATATTTTAATATGAAAAAACTTAAAATAAAATATAAAATGTATGGATTATATCTTGGCCTATTTTTAGATATTTTTGAATCTTATTAAATGATTAATATTTATGTTTATTAGAATAATGTATTAAGTAATAAGATTTAAAATCATTGTGAAAAATATATAATAATTAAGGTAACTACATATATGGACTCAAGAGTTATGATGTAGTGGTAGATTTAAGGATAATCATAAGTTTAAAATCCTTAATAATATTTCTTTTTATGTAATTGAGTTAATTTGAGAAACATTTCTTGAGTTTCGATAGATTTTTGAAGCTATATGTAACAATTAAGTTTAACATGTAGAAACATTATTTGAGGAATAATGCTCTTTTCATTTTGTTGACATGAGTTTAAAGGTATTGATAAACTTTAGGGTTTATATGATCTATGATGATAAAGGTTTTTTTGGATTTTCAAATTATTTATATAAATTTTAAAAGAATATATTATTATAGTGTTAGAAAAAGGATAACCTATAGACTGGGTGACAACCCACTGCTTCAGGCAAGGCCATGTGGCTTAAACCCAAACCTAAATGGTGATAAAGGTGCAATGCCTACCACGAGACTATTTGATATCCTGGTTAGTAGGACATTATTTTTTATACATAAAATGATTTGATAGATAAAGATTCATTTGATTTTTGTAACTTATGTTTTATTTTATAAATGACCTAGGATTTGAAAGTAATTTTTTGATTAAGTAATTAAAGTTATTTTAATTGTGGTTCCCTTTTTTAGGAACCCTGTATGATTAAAGTAAATAAGTTTTTCTTGATAAGATGGAATTTTATTTGAGGAATAAATAATAAACTATATTTCGAAATCATATATGATTTTAATGTGGTATTATGGTGATTCGGGTCATTTATGGAAACGATTATCATATCTTGGATATTTATTGACTATTTCATATACATTTTGGTATGAGACTTTAAGAGTTATTGGCGTGATTTAGATATAAGTGCTAAAATAATATATTATCAAATCATTTTAATCTTTTGGTTTTAATATTAGTCAGGAATGTATTGAATAATTTTAATAAATTTATTTACAGAATTATTTAGTTTGAAGTTTGGGTAATACTATTGAATTTTGGAGATTAATGTTTTATTTCTTCTTATAAAGAATTATTAATTTTAGGAATTAGCTTACCTTTTTCTAATAATTTTGGTTTTGGTTAATGTTTAAAAATAGGGGAAATGCTTGTTATCCATTTCTGGAATTATATGATCTGATGGAAGTTGATTTTAATGCATTATGCATAAATAATTCTTCTTGAATACTCATTTTTTGGATAAAAAAATGATATTTTGGTGGAAATTTGTTAAAGGATAAAATTATACGTGTCAAATAAGGAAAATTATTTATGTTCTTAGTATATATGGTAATGAAATCAACAAAAATAGGAAAAGGATATTGAAACAAAAAATTTAACTTATTACCTTTAATTCTGACGAATCGATAGTATGTTTCACACCTCTTTGGTTTATGGTTTTTTGGTCATTAATTTTATCATAATTATTCAATTTATTATGATCAATGATCTCTTTCACCCTCCAGAATTACCTAAAAATTATTTTTTTCGTATATATTTTCACTTTGCATTAATGTTTTCATATTTTTAAACCTTGTTATGTGTCATTCTAGATGACCTTCATATTTCCCTTTCCCTATTTTCAATATGATGTTTTATTAACCCTTTTTACGAAGTGATATTTCTATAAAGGTATTTTCAGATGGAAACATATTGATTACTGATATCTATTTCAAATTAAGTGGATGAATTTTTTTAAACAGTGTAATGTAACACCTGGATATTTTAAAATAAGGATATTATGTTCAATAATGTTTATGACACACAACACTGAGCTTACATGAAGCATGAAATATTATTATTTAAATATGAATATTATAATCTAGAAATTGAATTGGTGGGTATGAATAAGATTAAAAGAATTATGAAATATATATATATATAAAGGTTCTAATTAATACAAATTTATTTATTAGTTCTAAACAGATAAGATCTATGTTTCTAGAAAAGACATTTTATTCTTCAAGAATAAGTTTTCTTCAAAAAATGGTACTTATGGATTTTTATGAGTGAATATTATAATTAACGTCTGAAAATTTTAAAAAATTTATTTGTTAAAAAAATATATCATCTTTGAAATCAGCTTATCAAAATTATATTATGGTGAAATTTTGAGATTTTTTTGAAAAGATTGATTTTTCAATGAATAGTGAAAAAATACTGATTTTATAGAAAATTGTATTTTAGTTTAAGGTATTTATAAAGTAAAATTATATTTTGATTTATTTTTAAAATTTAATTAGTTATTTTTGAATAAAAATAATCCAATTATTATCTTTGGAATTATTTTTATACTTTAATTTAGTATAAAAACATTTTTGTACTTAAAAATGATATTTTCTAAAAAGACTATTTTTCATCACATTTTTTCAGGTTTAATTTTAAGTTAAATTATACTACTATTGTATTTTTAATATTTAAAAATCTATTCTATGTTTATAAATAGGAGATAAAAATTTGTAAAATATTTTTCTTTTATTTTTAGTCATTATAAATAGTAATCATAGTATATTTTATTACCACAGTAAAGGTTAAATGAGTTGATTAAGGGTAAAAATAATGTGATAAAGACTCTAAAGGAACCATAACACTTAATTTAATCTTATTGTATGAGTATAATTCATATATAATCATCCAAAATAATAATATATGACCTTTTTCAATTTGACAATGATTTTGACCTTTATAAAATTTTATGTAAAGAAAAGTAAAAAATGTAATTCTATTTGGTTTATTATCTTTAAAGTTTTTATATAAGGATAAAAATAAGGTATGTTAAATTATAAATATTAATTTTAAATTTAAATTATTTTTATTTATCTTGGTAATTTATTTCTAATTTTTAGTGATGAAATAATGTTTATGAAATGTCGATACATTGTTTATTCAATTAATAGAAAACTAAAATAAATCATTTAAGAAATGTTAAAAGTAATATTATTTGAATGTATTATTATTTTCTATGATTCTTAAATATGAAAAATTACATATTAGATATGCGATAATTAATTTTATTTTAATTATATTATTGACTTTTAGTTTTAAAAGTAAAATTAAATGAATAGTTCCAAAATTGACATTAATGTTATTGTATAATAAATAATATTTTATTAAATAATTTAAATCTAAATAAATAAATTTTTTTCAAGTTATTGGGATATTGTTTAATATATTAAAAATAGTTCATTTATCATCAAATTTTCCTTTTATAGTAACTTTCTTGGCCTTATATTATATTTTAATATTATCATTTTTTATTAATTTTAACAAGAAAATTAATTTATATTAATTTAATACTTTAAGAAAATTCCAAGAGTGCCCCTCTCCTCTCTTATAAAAGGGCACCTCCTCTCCTATTTTCTTGACACATAAAAACATTTTCGTTTAAAAAATCCCTAACCAAATCCCTTAATTACATCCCTCGCCATTTCTATATGAATTTTTTTGTTCATAAACACAATCTATGAAATATTTTGGTGTAAACCTTAAGAGGTTGTCTGAAGAAGAGGTATAATTCTTAATCAAGCATTTTAATTTTTTTTATTATTCTACCTCATTAAAACTTTATTAATATATTATTAAACAATAATAAAATTATCTTAAATATACTAGTATTTTATTATGTTAATTTAATTATCTATATCTATCTTCTCTTCTATAAAATGGGAAATAAAACCATCGTTCGGGTGTACAATGGACCACCGCCTTGAGAACTGATCTAAATAGTTTTTTATAATTTCCTCTTAAATATGGTTGTAATTATGTATTTAATATATATATATATATTATATTAATAAAATATTTTTTATTATTAAAATATAATATATAATTTACTTTCTTACCTTTCTATTTACTGAAAAAATGATAACGTCGTTTCTGCGTACGTGTGAATTACTACCTCTGTGAATCGATTTGATTTTATATTCATCACTAAATCACATGGATGGTATATATAAGTGTCTTTATTGAAATAATATGGTATTAATTATGTAATTATAATTATTTAAATATAAAATAACAATTACCTTCTTTTTTATAATGATTGTTGAAAAATGAAATGTTACTCATTATACGTACGACCTACAATCTTCATGATTGTAATGTAGTTCATTTTTAATAAAAATCATTCCTGGTTGGATTTAAAATTATAGTTTATGTATAAAAATGATAATTATTTCAAGATTATTATTCTATAAATGATACAATAATGGACACTTTTACCAGATTCATACCACTGAAATCATTTTTTACATATGATCTAAATATCATCAAAACATCTGATGGGGGCTTAATTGATTAAGTAATCGTATATAACATGGTATTAAATAAAATAAAATAACATAAAAATATAAAAAATCTTAATAAATTAAATAATTAATATTATTTTTATTCAAGAATATAAAGAACATATGTGATGAGTAAGACTCAAGGTAGTGGACTTTCTTCATAAAATAATCTTTTAAAGTTTATCTTCCAACTATTTTTCTTCGATATCCATATTTTTTAAAATATATTACTAATTTATTTATATAAACATAAAATAATTATAAATGAAGTTTTATTCAAACTTTTAATTTATTTCAATAGTTTTCAAAAGTGAAATTTTTATAGACTGTTTTAACATTCTTTAAAAAAGACAAAAGGAGTATTCTATTTTAACATATATGGTGGTAATGACATTTCTCACCACCATAACCGTTATTTTAATTTTGTATTCCTTTAAAATATTTCATGTTTTCAAAAAATAAAAACCATATTTATCTTTTATTCCGAGTATTTTGGTATTGAAAATGGGTTTTTATAAATAAATTGTAAATCAATATCTAAAATAATTTTTCATACGAGTTTAAAAGAGTTTTATGATGAAAAAATATAAGATTATTTTTTTATTAATGATATTTTCCTTGGACATTGAATATGATAATGTTTGATCTAGATATGAATCATCAATATTGATGATGTTGTTATATCTTATATTATAGGTGCGTCAAAATAGATCTCTAATGCAATGGGTAGTGATTATGTTCATTTGAGAATTTTGTTGCAAGCCGACCGTATGGTTATTCAAAATATAAATGTTCTATAAGGGTTCAATGAAGATTGTTTCACAAGACACCTACATGAATTTTACATTCTTTCTTTTTAGTTTTTATTGAAATTTTTTTATTTCAAATGTTAAGGTAAGTATATTCTATTTAAAAGTATTGATTAATCCCTTTTGGGTAAAAATGTATGTTTTTAAGAAAATTTTTTTGGTGGGTTCTCATATTTTCTAAGAAACACTCATGTTTATAATTTTGACATTATGTTTTATTATAAAGTATTTTATGAAAATAATTGGGTAAAAAAGTTCTTTTCATGTATAATTAAAAGATTATTTGAGCTCAAGGTCTATTATTTTAAAGGAGAACTCTTTTTTGATATCATCGTTTTAAAATGGACTAATGGGTTTCTTTATTCTTTTTATATCCCCTACTGATATTTTGGTGCTCTCGCAATATTTAAAAAAACATATGGTTTAAGGATGGGTAATAAAAAATAAGAAGCTAATTTGAAAGTCATGAAAAATTTTCATGAAAATAAAACATGTTTCTATTTAAATGTTTTTATTTGTGGGAAAATAGATAATTTTTAAAAGTTTTTACTTTGTAATATATAGTTTTTTTGTATAATATGTATTATATAACTCTCTAAATCTCCAAAATATAATGATCTTTAGGAATTAAAGAATGTTAATTCTTGTCTAACAACACTAGATTATGTAATGTTTAAATTTGGGTCCTTATATTCCAAATTTCTGATCACCGCTTTTGAAAAATCATCCATCTGTATATTTTCTTCCTCTAATTTGTATAAAATATCTTGTATTTTATTATCATTCGTTTTTTAATCATGTTCTATCATTTTTCATGTTTTATTTATTTTCCCTAAATTTTCATTTCTTTTTTAGCACACCTGAATCTTGTATATATTTTTGATACATACATAAATAAACAAGAATACACACATTAATATATATTTTTTTGTATTCGGATATATATATATATACACACACACATATATATATAAATATATACATGTATTCATAATTATGAACATGTATAAATTTTTTATTTACATTATTTTTTGTATATCATATATTTAGTTTCTAATATATATTTATGTTTACAGTGTGTGTGTGTGTGTAGTGGATAATTATTCTTATAAATAATACATATATACAAATATTCATAGATATATTTAGTAGTGTTTGTATATTATATATATATTATTTTTATATATGTTTTATTTTTTGCGTCTATCTATCTATATAATATATATGTATATATGTATGTAAATATGTATATATTGGTATTCCTATATGATTATGTGTAAATATAGAGAAATTTATTTTAGTTATATTAAATAGGTTTATGATTTTTTACCGAAATAAAATGAATATTAGTAAAAATGGATGGATTTTAATCATATGAACTGAGAGTATGAGGAAGGTTTTAAATAGTTCTTAAATTTTGTTTTATATAATGTGAATAACCTTTATTGAATCTCATGTTTGTGTCAGGGATTTTTTTTATTCAAAAAAAATGTCTAGATGAATTGGAAGAACATTTGAGCTATTAAGGAATTAGTCAAAGTCAAAAAATTTGGACTAAACTGAACGAATAAGTAAATGTATCTAACAAGTGAAATGAAAATACATTTTATGAATCATTAGATATTGGTTCAAGTGAATATGATCATGTAGATATTATTGATGAAATAATAATAGTGGTTAATGATTAACTTAAATTTTTTCTTAAATTTTGTTGAGAAATTGAATAATAGTGTAGATATTCACTTATTTTATGGTTGTAAAAAATATAAAACACTATCAATGATACTAATTATATAGTATGAAAGTAGGAAATAGATGGAGTGATGCTAGTTTTATAGAGATACTTTATTTGTTGAAGTATATATTTCCATATAAAAATGAGATTTATTTTAGAACATACAAAGATAAATTAATATTATGTTCAATGGGTATGATATATTAAAAAATACATGCATTACTTAATGACAATATATTATTTAAAAAAATACGAATCTATACAGAAATTCTTTAAGTGTGATGCATCTCAATACAAAAAAATCCAAAGCCCATAAAAAAATTTACGGTACTTTAAATTCATCCCTATATTTCAATCACTTTGTGGGAGTATGGATACTGCAATAAAATTTACATGGAATGAAGATAAAATAATTTAGGATGATAATCTATGACAACCAATATATTATCATCAATAGAATAAATTTTACAATGAGTATCCTAAAATTAGGAAAGTGACTTGAAAATTTCATCTTGTGTTATCTATATATGACATTAATCCACATGGTCTACAAATAATCACTTGCAGCACTAGGAATGTTGTGTTGGTAAAGTATAATTTCCCACTATGTTTATGCATTGTGTTTCCATTGCTTATTTTGGTATTGAAACATATCAAAAGTGATATTGAAATTTATTTGCCTCCACTTAAAAAAGATTGAAAATTTTTATGTGATGCAAGCATTAGAGTGTATTATGATAATTAAAAAATAATATCTACTAAGATCCATGCTATTCTATATAATAAAATAATTTTCTTTTTATGGAATTTTTTTATCTTACAACATTAAAGGGAGGTTAAGGTGTTCTTTATGTGAATAATACACACACTCAGTTAGGTTGAAAAATAGTATAAAAACTGTGTATCTTATAAATAAAGTTTTTCACTTTGATAACATCGATATAAATTGTAAAAACCTAAAAATTCCATGTAATTTTTTTTAAATATATGGGAATCTTACGAGTCCTCAAAAATTGACGGTGCGTGATTCCAAGACCTGATGTGCCTGAAATAAATTTCTGAACTTTTGTTTGGGTACGTTCAGTAAACGTCTGATCGGGTTACTGTAACTTTTGAACTGGTGCTTGTAATTGAAATTTGAGGGAACTTTTGAACTCGCAACGTTGGTATTCACTTAATGGGACCTTCACCTCGACTGCAGTAGGTCGAAGGTGAAAGATAGATTTTGGGTTTTTTGTGGAAATAGAAATAAAATAAAATAAACTTTTATTTTATTTTTATTTTTGTTGAAACCTCTTGTGTGGATGGTTTAAATGTGGGGACCACCTGAACTAAAACCTCCCACATGGGTTATGGTGGTGGGGACCAACTGGGACTAAAAACCCCTTGAAATCTCCTCTTAAGTGTGGGGAAGCCTCTTAAACTCCCTCTTTAATGAGGGAGGTTACCTTTAAGTTTCCCCAAAAATTTATTATGCCAACCTCAATGTAATTATGATGACAATTTAATTTGTGCCAACAATTAAATTGGGGGAACATATCATATTGGATACCTTTTATTTTTGCTAGAATTCGGGAACTATTGGTAAAGGAAATTGGGAGAGAACTTTGGAATAATTATTCTTCACCAATAAATAACGCTCCTCCAACAAAGAAAGATGACTTTGACTTCTTCCTCGGGGCATCCTCCAATGTGGGGTGTCTTCAACGACAACGAAATGACGATCGAGGAAACGCCGACATCACCAATGTCCTTCTATCCCCAACAAATTCATCTCTTTCCTCGTGACCTCCATTGACAAATCACTAAGGTAGGGTTTTAGTTTTGTATGATTATATATTCTCATGTCCTTTCCTTTTAAAACAAAGAACACGGATCAACTCTCTAACTAGTTGATCTTTGGATGATTTCTTTTGCAGGTTTGGGAATAATTAATGCAAGAGGATGTGGGGTTTGCTGTTCTTCATTCAATATTTTGTTGAGCCGCTTTCTATCACTCTAAAGAGGAGGGTGCAGGCCAAACAAAAATGGCTCAACCCCTCCATCATTCTTCTTGAATGGTGTGTTCTTCGTGATGGAAGAAAGAAGCTTTGTGCTACGGTGACGAATAGATGCGACGGCCGGCACATCACCGGCCGTGATGAAGGTGAAGGACCAGTAGCTCCTCACTACCCTGCGACCTCCACAGACCCCTGTGTGTGGCCTCGCCACCTCGCAGCCCTCCACACCACCCTGCAGCCCTCTGCACCGCTAGGTGGCCTCACCGCCTCGCGGACCTCCGCGCCGCCCCACGACCCTCAGCGCCGCCCCATGGCTTCGCCACTTTGCGGTCCTCACGGCCTCCGCCGCCCACATCCCCCAAGGCCTCTGTAACCTCCACCACCCTGCGGCCTCTGTGGGCCCCTCTTCTCTTCGGCCTCCACATCCTCTGATGCCCTGCGGCCTCCGCTGCCCCACAGCCATCGTGACCCTCACGGCTCCCGCGGCCTTCGCGGCCCTGTGGCCTTCGCGCCGCCCCGCGCTGCCTGGGCCAGGCCGCCAGGCCATACCGCTTAGGGCGGGTCGGACCGCCCGGCACCGGGCTGGACCCAGTGGTTCGGGCCGGTTCAACCCAAACTAGGTTGGCCCAGGCCGGTTCGGGCTGGGTCAGACCAGACCCAGACCCACTTCAACCCATTTATGCTCTTTTGGCCATAACTTTGTCACAAGACGTCCATTTGACGAACCGTCTGATGCGTCTGAAACCCTGGAGCGAGATGGTCCCTTTGGTATACCCCCACTAGATATTTGGATAATGTTTGGATACGGTCGGTTTGGATCGAGCACGAATCTAATAGGGCCCTTGGGACTAAAAGGCTAATAACTTACAGACTGGGTGTCTAATTGACGCAACATCTGTTGCATTGAGAACCCTATGACGTGGAAATCCATTGGGAATCTTTTTCATGGGACTTTATTGAATTTCGAGTATTGACCAGTGGATTGAGGAGTGGACCCTCTCAGAGATGAGAAAACTTAGTGTGGGAACCCAGTAGTTGGCTGTGACGTGAAGAATGAATAGTGATCTTGTGTGGGTTAGCACCAAGAGATCCTATGTGGGTTAGCACCGAGCGATCCTGTGTGGGTCAACACTGAGTGATCATGTGTGGGTCAGCACTGAGAGATCCTATGTGGGTCAGCATCGAGCGATCATGTATGGGTCATAACCTAAGGATCCTGTGTGGGTCAGCATCTAGAGATCATATGTGGGTCAGCACAGAGTGATCTTGTGTGGGTCAGCAGTAGAGCCTCTTAATAGAGTAAGATGATTCAATAGTTACATCTAATAATTTTTACTTATATACCTAAGTTATACCTAGTGTGATCTGTGTCCATACCTATGTGGTACTTTCTTTGTGGTAATACCTTGGTGGTATTCTTCTGTGTGGCGTACCTATGTGGTACTTACCTACGTGGTTTTCCTTACTTTGTGGAATATTTGAGCTTTGGGATTTTGAGTTGGACTCTATGTTTTTCTCATTATTTGGATGGGTTTACTTGATAACTTAGGTATATGTATGGGCATATACCTAAGTAGGGTTTTAAGTTGATTTCTTGCCTTGTGGTTTATACTTTGTTAATTTTGTGAGGCCTTGAGGGTCTCGAGGTCCCTACTGAGTATTGTTATACTCAACCATACATGGGTTATGCCCGCACCTTGTTGTGTTTGGTGTAGATGATTGAAAACGCTAATCGAGGCTAAGGGTACCAGGACTAGACAGTGTTTGGAGGTGGACCATACGGCGTGTCGTAATGCAGAGGAGATGGGTGAATGTGGAGTGGTGAGGAGTCAATTTGTACCTACCCTTCAGGTAGGAATTCTGGAGGATGACCCAGTAGTTGTCTTTCTTTTTCTTTAGTTGTATTGTATTTTAGTTGTACTTTTACCTTTACAGTTGGGCTTGTACCCTGTCCCCTTTTTACATTCAGTACTCTATTTTCAATACATTTGACTTGTGTTCGTATCTTGTTGTATGCTTGGTTGTGTGTGTTTATAGGATATAAAGGCAATGCCTTCCCAGTTTTAGAGAAGACACATTTTGTGCTAGTTGTCAGCCCTTAGCCTATGGAAGGTGGTCTTGAGGTAGTCACGGCACAAGCCCTGGGGAATGGGTCGTGACAAATTGGTATCAGAGGAGTCGGTTCTACTGTAGAACATAGGAATCTAATATTTCTTCTTAACAACAATTGTGTTAAGTGTAGTGAGTGTGGTTATCAGTTTAGGTAATCTAGTGTTGGTGCGATGGAAGATGTATCCATACACTAGGACCCTAACTTCTGACTTTTGACTGAGTGGACGAAAACACTGATTGCGTGTGTGTTTTGAAGATTTTTCTTTGTGAACTCTTTGAGACAGCTCACCAGGTATAACTCATTGATTGTGGTGCACCTGTTTCTTTTCAGGATGCCTCCATGTAGACATCCAGCTTGGGTTCTGGATATAGTACGCACTAATAGCCCACCAAGCGACAAGGCCTCGGTGCAGGGTCCTCTTCCAGTAGAGGCACCATTGGAGGCACTAGTGGTACTATTACCCGTTGGGCCATCGATGCCACCAGCCCCAACAGTAGAGGTTACACGTCGCTTGAGCGCATTTCACGAGTTCTGGATCCATAGGCCACCTAGGTTCAGGGGAGAGATAGATCCACAGGCATCTGAGGATTGGTTGGAGGTCGTGGTGAGAGGTTTCTGACTAGTAGGGACACCAACTGATCTTGTCGTGATCCTTGCCGCCATCCTTCTACAAGAAGCAGTAGGCAGATGGTGAATCTTGATGCTCCAGGTTCACGACGAGGTGATTCTTCTCTGGGTAGACTTCGAGAGCCTGTTTCAGACAGAGTTTGTTCTAGAGACTCTTCATGCAGTGCGCATATAGGATCTTCTTCATATGCAGCAGGGCAGCATGAATGTGGCTCAGTAATCAGCTAGGTTCACTAACCTCTCATGATAATCCACAGATATAGTGGGACACATTCTTGAGGGCTCATACCTTTGAGCAGGGACTCAGGCAAGAGATCAGGGCTTCGATGATTTTTTATAGCATCCCGATGTAGGTGGGGTTGTTAGAAAGAGCCCTCCTAGTGGAGATTTTCCGTGCTAAGTAGTCACCAGCAGCAAGACCCACCACTAATTGTCATGTAGAATATTCTTCTACAGCTGGTAGCAGACAGATGTCCCAGAGGTTCAAGAGGACCAGACCTATAGGTGGACGACCGCAGGATTTAGGTTCAACTATGTGGGGCCCCCAAGGCAGAGCCTGTCATGCCAGGAGTGGGAAGTTCTATGCATCTGGTGGGTAGGGCCACATGGTTTGTGACTATATGACCCACCATATGGATGATCAGAAGACAGTTGAAGGACCACCCAGGCAGAGACAGAGGTTCGACCAAGGAGTTCCACAAGGAGTAATCAGACATAGCAGAGGACCTGGTTGTGCAGTTGGTGGTGGTAAATGATTCAAGATGTTACCGCCACCACCACCATGTGGTCCAACCTGACCATAGAGAGTAGGAGGATAGGGGTAAGCTCAGCTTCAGGTAGTTGAAGCCTACGATCACGGTGATCTAGAAATGATATGAGGTATGATCTCTGTCTACTCCACCTTAGCTACAGTACTTATAAACATAGGTTCCAGTCATTATTTTATTGCCACTACCCTCATTCAGAGCTTGAAGATTCTGACGGAGTCATTGGATCGATCTTTATGGATAGAGACTCCTACGGAAGTAGATTCAACGATTACGCACTGGTTCCAGCAGTGTGAGCTTACTCTAAGAGGCGAGAGCTTTTGCTGGGATCTCTTAGTAGCGGCATCGAGGCCTTATGATGTTATCTTGGATATGTACTGGTTATTTATAATCCATGCTCATATAGACTGTATTAGGTGCAATATGAGGTGTGTCCACATGGATGGGACCAGGTTTACCTTCACTGGTAAGAAGGGAGTATTTGCAGCATAGGATGGACTTACCTGGAGGAGACTGTAGTCGATCACTCATCATTCAGCTAGCCTTACCCTCGGATCAGTTGATGTGGAGAGTCTAAGTTATCCTATAGTGGTGGACCAGTATGCAGATGTCTTCCCTAATGATGTTTTGGGTCTACATTCTCACAGAGAGGTGTAATTTTACATTTACTTCTAACCTGGTATGGAACCAATATCTACACCAGCGTATCAGATGGCTCCCACAGAGATTTGTGAGTTGTGGGTACAGCTAGAGGACTTACAGGAGAAAGGATACATTTGGCCCAGTGTTTCTCCTTGGGAATCTCTGATTTTGTTCGCCAAGAAGGCAGATGGGAGTTTGAGACTTTGTGTTGACTATCGGCGCCTGAACTAGGTGACTGTGAAGAACATGTACCTAATTCCAAGGATTGACGACCTTTTTTATCAGCTGAATGGAGGACGGTGGTTCTCAAAGATAGACCTCAGATCAGGCTATTACCAGCTCGGATTGTGATATGAGGATGTGCAGAAGACAGCATTCAGATGTTGGTACAGCCACTACGAGTTCTTGGTTATGCCATTCAGCATAACCAACGCTCCAACAGTGTTCATGGGACTCATGAACAAGATCTTTCAGCCATACATTGATATATTTTTAGTAGTCTTCATCGAAGACATTCTGATCTACTATACTACTGAGGAGGATAATTCTTATCATTTTCTATTAGTACTAGACACACTCTGAGAACACCATCTTTATGGTAAGCACTCAATGTGCCAGTTCTGGATTGGAGAGGTTCACTTTCTGGGACATGTCACATTGAAGGCTGGAGTTGCAGTGGATCCAGGGAAGATTGAGGAGGTACTTTCTTGGTAGCCACCTAGGAGTGTGACGGAGGTACAGAGTTTCCTGGGATTGGCCGGATACTACTGGAGATTTGTGCCATATTTCTCCAGAGTTGCAGCACCACTTTCAGTGTTGAAAAAGAAGGGGAAACCCTCTATTTGGTTAGATAGATGCTAGAAGAGTTTTCATAAGTTGAGTCATAGGCTGACTAGTTCCCCCATCTTGAGGATTTCAGAGGCTGGCGTATGGTACATTGTATACTGCGACGCATCAAGGACCGCACTCAGATGTGTCCTCATGCAGGAGCAAGCTATTATCGCATATGGTTCTTGACAGCTGAGACAACATGAGCAGAACTACGCTACCCATGACCAGAAGTGGTCTTTGCCTTGAATATGTGGTGACACTATCAGATGGGCGAACGTTTTACAGTCTACTTTGATCACAAGAGTCTCAGGTATATCTTCTCTCAGAAGGACCTGAACCTGAGATAGTGACGTTGGCTTGAGTTCCTCTAGGACTATGACTTTGAGATAGTCTATTCTCCTGGCAAGGGGAACGTTGTAGTAGATGCACTCAGTAGTAGGTCTGGTATACAGGTTTTAGGAGAGGTGATAAAGCAGTTGGCCACTTTGCAGATATCCTGTATGGATTGCGACGGAGAAGTTTTTCTTCAGTTTCATACTGTCACTCCCCCACTTCTTCAGCGAGTCAGGGAGGTGAAGCATGGGGATGCTGACTGTAGGGATCGATGTGCTCAGATATCCATAGGGAATACACCTGATGGATTTTTTGAAGTTGGGGAGCACATCATCCTCTTTAGAGGACGTACCATGGTACCAGGGTCACTTCAAGAGGAAGTGTTGAGGGAGTTCCACACTTCCCCTCTATCGGTACATCTAGGAGTGGCGAAAATGTACTAGGATATCTGACGATAGCACTGGTGACTGGGAATGATAAAATCAGTTGCAGAGTTTGTCTCTTGGTGCGTCACTTGTTAGCAAGTGAAGCCAGAGCGTCGGGTACTAGCAGGACTGGTTTAGCCTTTATAGATCCTAGAGTGGAAGTGGGATGAGATATCCATGGACTTTATGATAGGACTTCCACATACATCCAGGGGACATGACTTGATTTGGGTGATCATCAACCAACTCACCAAGTAATCCCACTTCCTACCGATCAGAGAGAAGGGTTCAGTAGAGAGCTTGGGAAGAATCTATGTGCAGGAGATTGTGCTGTTACATGGAGTACCCTTGATTATTATCTTTGATCGTGATGCATGTTTTACTTCCCGGCTATGGAAGGGGTTGCAAGAGGCTTTTGGGACGTAGCTTCATTTGAGAACCGCCTTCCATCCTCAGATGGATGGTCAGACTGACCAGACCATTCAGAGCTTTGAGAACATGTTGTGTGCTTGCGTCCTCAACTTCAGTCACAACTGGGAAGATCACTTGCCTTTGGTGGAGTTTTCATACAACAGCAGCTATCACTCCACTATTTGGATGGAACCTTTTGAGGCATTGTACGGGCAACCTTTCAGATCACCTTTATGCTAGACTGGCCTAGGGGAGTCAGTGCTCATGGGGCCAAAGATGGTATGGGCTACCATAGAGAAATTGAAGATCATCCAGAAGTAGATGAAGACTGCACAGAGCAGGCAGAAGTCTTATGCTGACAGGAGATAGAGACCTCTGGAGTTCAAGGATGGTGACCACGTCTTTCTATAGGTCTCACCTCGATGAGGTTTGTGGAGATTTGGTTGAGGAAGAAAGCTATCTCTGAGGTTCATTTGACCCTTTCAGGTCCTCAGAAGAGTTGGAGAGGTGGCTTACCACCTAACACTTCCCCCTCAGTTGCACCAGGTGCACGACGTCTTCCATGTATCCCAACTGAGGGGATACGTGCACAACCCTTCTCACATCATCGACCACGATGAGTTAGATATCGACTATGGGGAAATGTTTTCAGAGGTTCCAATGGAGATTGAGGATCTATAGGATTGGGTCCTTCGTGGTTGGTTGATACTTCTAGTGTGTGTTCACTGGAAGTACAGGAACCTCCAAGAGAGCACATGGGAGCAGGAGGATCAGATACATGCTCAGTACCCCCACTTGTTTTCTTAGTTTTGTGATGTGGCTTTTGGGGACGCAAGTCCCTAAGTTGGGGAGAATTTAAAGACCTGGAAATTCCTCATAATTTTATTTAAATATATGGGAATTTTAAAAGTCTGAAAAAATTGATGACGCGTAATTCCAAGGCCCGATGTGCCCATAATGATTTTATTTTACTTTTTTTCTGGTAAGTTCAGTAAATGTACAAGAAGGTTATTGTAACTTTTTAACCAGTGCTTGGAATTAAAATCTGAGGGCACCATTGAACTCACGGTGTCGGTATTCGCTAAAGGGGACCTTCACCTCAACCGATTATGTTGATGGTGAAAGATAGATTTTGGGTTTTTCATGGAAATAGAAATAAAATAAAATAAACATTAATTTTATTTTTCTTTTTGTTGACACCTCCCATGTGGATGGTGTAAAGGTGGGGACCACCATAACTAAAACCTCCCAGATGGGTTATAGTGGTGGAGACCACCTGAGACTAAAACCCCATTGAACCCCCCCCCCCCTCTTAAATGTGGGGAAGCCTCTTGAACTCTATCTTTAATGAGGGATGTGACCTTTAAGTTTCCCCAAAGATTTATTATTCCAACCTTAATGTAATTATGATGCCAATTTAATTTGTGCCAACAATTAAATTGGGAAAACATATCATATTGGCTACCTTTTATTTTTGGTGGAATTGGGGAAGTGTTGGCAAAGGGAAATTGGGAGAGAACCTTGGAGGAATTCTTCTTCTCCAAAGAAGAACTCTCCTCCAATGAAGAACGTCGACTTCGACTTCTTCCTCGGGGCATCCCCCAACATGGGACATCTTCAACAATAATGAACCGATGATCGAGGAAACACCGACGTCACTGACTTCTGTATATCCCCAATGACTTCTTCTCTTTCCTCGTGACCTCCGTCGACAAATCTCAGAGGTAATGGTATAGTTGTGTATGATTATATATTCCCATGTCATTTCCTTCTAAAAAAATAACGCAGATCAACTCTCTAAATAGTTGATCCACAGATGATTTCTTTTGCGGGTTTGGGAATATTCATTGCTAGAGGTTGTAGGGTTTGACATTCTTCATTCAATATTTTGTTGAGCCGCTTTCTACCGCTCTAACACAGAGGGTATGGGCCAAAAAAACATGGCCCGACCCCTCTGTCATTCTTCTTGAATGGTGTGTTCTTTGTGATGGAAGAAGGCATCTTTGTGCTACGACAACGAATGGATGCGGTGACCGACGAATCATCAGCCGCGACAAAGATGATAGTCTCGCGGCTCCTCGCCACCCCACGGCCTCCGCGGTTCCCCATAGCCACTCTGCCTCGTGGCCCTCCACACCGCCCCGTGGCCCTCCGCACCACCCCAAGGCCTCGCCGCCCCACGGCCCTCCGTGCCGCCCCGCGGCTTTTCCCCTTTGCGGTCTTCGCGGCCTTTGTGGCCCCCGCGACCCCCACAGCCTCCGCAGCCCCACAGCCTCTGCGGCCCTGACTGCTCTGTGGCCTCTGTCACCCCCACCGCTCTGCGGCCACCACCGCTCTGTGGCCACCGCGTCCCCCACGTCTCTCATGGCCTTTGTGACCCCCGCGGCCTCCGCACCACCCAGCATGAGTCAGACTACCCAGCGCAGGTCAGACCGCCCAGCGTGGGCCGGGCCGCCCAACACCGGGTCGGGCCGCACCACGGGTGGGGCCAAACCTAGCGGGTCAGGCTGGGTCAACCCAAATCGGTTCGGCTCAGGCTGGGATGGGCCGAGTCTATCTGACCAGTCAGATCAGACCTAGACCCACTTTGACCCATTTTCCCTCTTTTGGCCATAACTTTGGCACCGGACGTCCGTTTGATGAACCGTATGTGGCACTGAAAACCCTGAAAGAAGATGGTCCCTTTGGTATACCCCACTAGAGATTTGGGTAAAGTTGAGATATGGTCATGTTAGATTGAGGAAGAATCTAATCAGGCCCTCAAGACTATAAGGCTAATAACTTATAGACCGGACGTCCGATTGATGCACTGTCTATTGCGTTGAGACCCCTATTATGTGGCGGTACTTTGAGATACTCTTTTGTGGTAATTTTTGGCAGTTGGAGTATCTAAAAGTGGATTGAGTAGTAGAACCTCCCAAAGATGAGCAAGCTTAGTGCAGGAACATAGTAGCTGGCTTTGATGTGAAGAATGAATAGAGATCCTATGTGGGTCAGCACTGAGCGATCCTGTGTGGGTCATCACCAATCGATCCTGTGTGGGTCAGCACTGAGAGATCCTGTGTGGGTCAGCACTAAGCGATCTGGTGTGGGTCAACACCTAGAGATCCTATGTGGGTTAGCAGCTAGAGATCCTATGTGGGTCAGTACTGAGCAATCCTATGTGGGTCGGTAGTAGAGCCTCTTAACATAGTAAGATGATTCAGTAGTTACATCTAATCATTTGTACTTATGTACCTAACTTATACTTGGTGTGATCTGAGTTTGTACTTGTGTGGTACATTCCTTTATGGTAATACATTGGTGGTATTCTTCTGTGTGGCATACCTGTGTGGTACTTTCCTACGTGGTACTCTATCCTTTGTGGAAAAGTTGAGCTTTGGGATTTAAGTTGGACTCTATATTTTTCACATGATTGAGATGGGTTTACTTGATAACTTAGATATTTGTATGGGCATATACCTAAGTAGGTTTGTCTGTTGATTTCATGCCTTTTTGTTTATCCTTTGTGGATTTTGTGAGACCTTGAGGGTCTCGAGGTCCATATTGAGTATCATTATACTCACCCATTCATGGGTTATTCCTGCAACTTGTTGTGTTTGGTGCAGACGACGGATAGCGTTGATTGAGGCTAAGGGTACTGGGACTAGACGGTGCCCATAAGTGGACCATACAGCATGTTGGAACACAGAGGAGATGGGCGGACGTGGAGTGCTGAGAAGGTGATCTGTACCTACCCTTATGTAGGAATTATGTAGGATGACCCAGTAGATATCTTTCTTTTTCTTTAGTTGTATTGTATTTCAGTTGTACTTGTACCTTTACAATTGGGCTTGTATACCGGCCCCTTTTTACTTTCATCACTATTTTTCCAATACAGTTGACTAATGTTTGTATCTTGTGGTGTGCTTGGTTGTGTGTGTTTACAGGTTATAAAGGAAATGCCTTCCTAATTTTAGGGAATACACCTTCGGTGCTAGTCGCCACCTCCTAGCCAATGGAAGGCGGGCTTAGGGTAGTCACGGCACGGGCCCCGAGGAACGAGTCATGACATCAATCCTGGATGAAAAACTTTATGGGAACTAGGAAGATGGTTTTTCACCTTCTCTATTAATAGGAAAACAACTACTTGATAAGGTAAAGTATTTCATCAATGTATTTTCTAAATCATTCTCTAAAACACTCTAATTGTGGGATTGAAAAAGGTGGCATTTTTTAAAACTTTTTTATGTAAAGATTTTGTATGTTAGGTATTTCATTAATGTCATGAATATCAAGAAAAATATTGGTGGCACTATAATCAACACATTACTAAAAACAAAAGGTAATTCTATATATGGTTTCAAGACTAGGTTAGACATGTCTAAAATGTTCATTTGGAAAGATTTGATTCCAATGAATTAGGGGAAATGAAATTTTATTCCTAATGAAATGCACACTATTTCTAGGAAAGATAAATTTCAGTTTTTTACATTTTAAATAGTGTAACATCCTAATAGGATTATTCATAAAATATCAAGAATGTTTTATTTATGAATGAATATAATTTAAAAAGGATTAAAATCACATGTCTAACACGTTTTGATTAAATATTTTTTCATTTTGGTAATACGATGCATATTTCTGAGAATTTTTTGGTACATAATAACTAAGTTGTGTTATTTTTTTCAAATTGATATCCATTAAGTTATTGACCTAGTGAAATTCCCAACATTTGGGAATGAAATTTTATAATTTTTGGTGAATTATAGATTTTTTTTCTTACAATTATGCTTTGATATAATGGTTCACTTTACGATTTATTTTTTAAGGGAGATCTTAATTTGTTTATCTTTACATTTCTGATAGATATATCCTATTAAATCTATATGAATATATTGAAATCCTATATCAAAAATAAAACTCAAAAAAATTGTTTATTGTGATGTGATATTCTATGGAATAAATCATTGAATTATATATGGAATAACTATCTGGATTGGATAGAATATGTCTTCTAAAATCTTCACACCATAGGCATATCAAAGGTGAAGGGCTTTAAGGAATAGATGGTACTACAATATCTATCACAGACTAAATCCAATCTCACCTATATGTTTTGTATAATATTGTGGATGTTTTTTCATCCATTAAAACTCACAAGTAAATTCTTAGTTACTTGAATCTAAAAAAAATAAGGTTGTGTATCAAATAAACATGACCAATATTTTATTACCTATTTTTGTGACTACATAATTAAAGAGTTATCTAAATATCATAAATCTATCTGAAGAAAATTGTGGTAGTTTTATAAAGGATTAGGTGTTCAGGTATTATATTAAAATGGATGCATAATTAATGGATATACATTCTATATAAAAAAAAATGATGAATATACTACAGTTAAAATTATAAGAGTCATTATTGTGATTGAGGTGATTTTTGTATTGAGTTTCAAAGTCAAAAATTCAATTAATGTGATAATTTCATACTTTGGAATCATCGAAAAAATATTCGAGTCAAACTATATAGAATTTCATTTTCCAATTATCCAATGTAGATGGGTTATTAATAGGACTATAGTAAAAGTTTATAAATTGTTATTTTTGAAATATAATTTTAGTAAATAAGGATATAATAGTGATCCCTTTATAATGGCTTCACGAGTGGTTCATATTTTTATACTTGTAATATTATAGATGAAAATTAGTCTATTTTGCTTTTGGAAATTAAATTAATATAGAATTAAGTTTCAATTCATTAGAGGGTGATCATTTCCTTGGTAATTCTCAAGAATTTCATATTTGACTGAGTGGATATGATGTCCTATATATTATATGTAACAGCCGAGACTTTTATGAGAAATGTTTTTTTTATATAAATCATCAAAGGAATATTTCACTACACATAACACTTTCTTGGATTGCTTTACACGCAATCACGACCTTCCTCGATAGCTTGCATCCTACGCAATACTGAGTTTCACTAAACAACAATATGTATTAAAATATTATTAAAACTAGCCATTATGAATAGTAATAACCACTTTTTAAAATTTTGTAAATTCTATTTTTCAAAATTGACTTCATTTTTTGATTCGGAATATCTAAATTAGCCTAGGGTGAAATTTTGGTATTTTTCTGAAAACTTTCAATTTTTGATGAATAGTGAAACTACTAAGTGGCTGTTAAAAACCTGAATTTTTCATAAAACTGAATTTTACCGCTCATGTGAGTGGA
The DNA here is from genome assembly GCA_963277665.1 of Viscum album. NCBI lineage: Eukaryota > Viridiplantae > Streptophyta > Magnoliopsida > Santalales > Viscaceae > Viscum > Viscum album. The sequence goes on along the minus strand of OY728130.1, from coordinate 2,011,553,569 downwards.
ATTTCAAAAATCCGAGAGATACGGTTGATGTCAGTAAGTAAAATGTGGTTCAATGAGATGAAAATAAATTTTGGTGAATAGTAACTTTTTACTTTTTTTAACCACGGTTAAAAGTAAATAGGGTAATTAAGGGTAAAAATGATATTATTATTATTACCCTAAAACATTTCCTAATTCTATTGGATAAGTGTAATTCGACCAAAAACAACCCTAGGAATAAAATATGACCATTTAGGCCCACTTCGATTAGATTAGGACATTTAATATTAATTTATTTAAAGAAGGGTTAAAATAGGTAAAATCAAAGTTTAATAAGTAAATCATTTTTAATATATGGTTATACATAAGATAAATTTGACTATAAATATTCATTAGAAAGCTAAAAAGATTTCCTACATAATGATAGTTTATTTGTAATTTTTAGACTTTAAATAATTTAATTTATTTATGACACAATGATGATGCAGTAATTATCTTATTAATAAAATATTGACATAATTGATGTTATAAATACCCAAATAAATATAATTTGAGACTTTTTATGAATTCCACTAATTTTATAGGTTAATATGACATGTTTTTAGTGATTTAATTAACGTTTTTCGAACTAATCAATCTGTTATAATTTTTACAAAAATCAATTACTAAATAGTGTCAAAATTGACATAAAATAGTTTTTAAAACAAATATTATATTATTAATTGTTATTTTATTCCTAAAAATCTAAGGTTCGGCCAAATGACTTCGATAAGGTTATATATATTAATAATAAACAACTTGGGGTTCCTTTGGCTACTTATAGTAAGTTTATTAACCTTATAGTATAAGAACACAAGAAGACACGGTAAAAGTAAAATTATTTAACTTAATGTTAAATATAAATGATAAGGTTAAAATAGGAACCTAAACTTGTCTAAATTCTATTGGATGAAATGATTTCTACCCATACCCACCTTATCTTCGAAATAAATCAATTTGGAGCTATTTAAAACCGAATATGACTTTATAATAAATTAATATTTTTAGTTATTCCAAAGGTGCCCCTCTCCTCCCTTATAAAAGGGCACCTCCTCCCCATCTTCCTCACACCACTTTGAGCCTTCAAGATCGGCCAAACCCTGCCACTTTCTCCTCTAAACTTCCCTAGAGACATCCTAGAGGTTCTGGTCTTCTTCAAAGACCAATTTTAGTGCCCTAAAAGGAGGTCTCAAAGAAGCACTTCAAAGAAGAGGTAATATCCATTACCGATCCTTTCCAATTTCTTTCTTCTTCAACTTCTTCTTCTTTAGTTGTTTCATTATGAGGTAATAACATCAGTGTCCCTAATATACTGATATGTTATTATAAATATGAAACAACACTATTTCACCTCTTATCCATCTTACAGAAAAAGAAATCATCGCGTGTGCGTACGTACGGAATACCGTCTCCACGTCGTGGTGTAATCTATTTTCCACCACCACCTTACTTGGATGGTTATAATGTTGTAAAGAATAAATATATATGATTATTATGAAGTTATATTGATTCTTAAATAGTATACATACACTCTAATACAATTCCACGATCATAGGAACGATATCATCGCTCGTGCGTACGTACGGAATACCGTCTCCACGATGTGATGCGACTCGTTCTACATGATCTTCATTTCATAATGATTATATAAATGAATTTAATGAATTAATATGATATATAATACACTAATAACATTCTGTAAATGAGTTATCTATAACCAAAAAAGAAAAATAAAAATTTATTCGACAAAACATGCATAAGAACAAAAAGTAATAAACAGCTGAATAACAAGTAATAATGAAGTATTACTAATAAGAATCTAAAAATATGACAATATATGATATCATAACAATAATTATGATTCTGGGATAAGTCAATAACATTATTTAAATCATTATACAGGAGGTTTGGATACTTACAAAGCAAGTCAGACCTAAGGTAAGGAAAATATCACAATCTCATTTTTATCCGAGATTGTTTATACTTTGGTATTTACTGGGGTGTATTTTATCATCCACATCCATGTTTTCTCAATATGTAATATTATTTCCATCCACCTAAAATTTTTTAAAACCAATTTTACCCTTCGGTTAGTTTTTAGTAAAAGATATGAAAGGAATCTTTTTTCGTTTTTCATACGAGGTACTTTTTGACTTTTCCGACAAAAGTACAAGAAGAATGTTTTTTTAACTTATACAGCATGAATGGATTTTTAAAACATTATTTCCAAGAATATTCCTTTACAAGTTTTCAATTTTATTTTTAATCAACTTCTTTTAGTTTAGAACTGTATGACATGTTAAGAAAGGAAAAGTGTTTTTGAAGTAGAAAGGATATTTTCCTCAAGAATGGAGTTCAAGTGTTTTATCAAAATTATTTTCCATCTAAGATAATAAAGGGTTCTGTTTATATCCCTATTATTAAATTGATTTGATTATGTTGTGATGGAATTATATTTATGAATTCCTTTATCTTATATGAATTGTTTTATGATGTCACGATGTTTAAGAATCCCATTTTTATTACATGGGTTATGTTATGATATATGGTTTATGATTTTGTGGCACACATAAGAATGGTATAATTATGAGATGTGTGGGACCTATATCTCCCTCCAATGCATTGGGTAAATATTTTATATCTCATGAGATAGACATGGCTGGAAAGGTAGGTTAAACCGGTTTAGTGAAACAGGACTGAAACGAGGAGTGAACTGGGTTCAGAAATGGACTTTGTCCACTAAGATAGTCTTGCAAAAAAGTCTTGACTAATAAGAAATGATTCTCTATAATTATGTGTGTATGACACAAAGTTTCATGTTTTAAGTTATGATTATTGGGATTACATTTCACTTCTATGATTTATCCCATGTTATGAAATTATTAATTCTTTTGCAGGTTAAGATTTCCAAAAGTTATGTTCTTACATATATGATGTGATTGATATTTTTTTGTTTACCCTTACTGAGAATTTGAGCACACCCTTTTGTATGTTTTATTTCCCCAGGTCAGGAAGAATGATATTAAGTAGGATATGCCAAAAAGGGACTCTAGATATGATGAAATAAATGGGAGGCAAAGTAAATTCTTTATGAACCAGTTGTTTATGTTTCCCAGTTTCTAAAGCCACTATACCTATACGGTCCTTTCCTGGTTTTTTTATATGTTGTAATAAGTGTTCTTCAATTCTGAAGTAATAAAAATGTATGTAAAGTATGGTTCGTTATATTATAGGTTACCATAGAGTTATAATTTATATAATTAAAAATTAGGGTAAATACTTCAACCATTAAATAAAAAATGAAGATTTTAAAATAAAGGTAGTTTGTTTATTGAGATTTTATATGTAATATTTGTTCTATTTATATGATTTTTATTTAATAATAATAATATATATTCAAATTTATTTTTCTAACTTATAATGAAGACAATCCATTCCCTACCTCAAGATGAAACTCACCCTGATATGGAAAAATTTTGAAAAGGTATTTATTAATATTTAATTTATTTAATTTTCATATCTAAAAACTCATCTCAAATTTGAAAACATATCCATTATATATTTAAAAGAAACATGTTGGGTAAAAAGGGGAATATGTAAGGTGATGGAATAAGATTTTCAATAAGAATTTGGTAGTTTCTTTCATAAATAACAATTGTGCCAAGTAACTTGAGATCTTTTTTATATGAAAAAAATCTATTTATTATAGTAATTATAATCCATTATAATTAAATTTAAAGAAATATTTATTCAAAAAAATGAATTCAAGTTTCTTTGTGATCCAGTTGGATTTATTAAAAACTACCAGTTAGTTACTAATAAACTCATACTTGAATGGTTAGTTTGGAGCTGACACTTTAAATATATATATATTTGGAACATTAAATTTTTCATTTCTAATTACTGATGTACTATTTTAATTACAAATTTAACATTTTTATAATTATTATAGATATTTATATCATAATTTGTTTATTGTTGGACTAGTCAAAAATATTTTCATATTTATAAGTCCCCATTTATTGTTTTTTTAATTATATTCATGTGTAGAATGTACTTGTTTTCAATAAAAATGCTATTTTAATTCAATACATGCATTCCATGATAAAAACTGAGAAGATATTTTTGTATTTTCATGTAACCATATGAAAATGATCATTGATTCATTTCTAACATATAGAAATGAACCATGCATAATTTTGACACATGGTTCAGTTAGAATGGCCAAATGTTTGTTTTTTCATTTTAGGAGTTAAGAAAGTTAAAAACAAATGTCACACCCTAAAAACAAGAAAACACAATTGGATTATATTTAAAATCAATAAAAACTATTTTTTATTTCTTTATGACATGTAGTAATTAACTAAATGTCATTTTGGTTCCCGGTGTAGTTTAAATTACTTAAAGTGCATGTCTTCAATATAAAAATTCTATTTTAGTTAAAAACATGCTTCATGAATTCAAACCTAATAATATCTTCTCAAATTATCATGAAACTATGAGAAAGTGATTGTAGATTCTTTTTTTACCTGTATTAATAAACAGTGTATTAAACTGACATCTGGTGTATTTAGAATGACCTAAAGTGTATTTTACCATTATTAAGAGTTGAAGAAGTTTAAAAATCATCACATACTCAAAATTAATAAAAAGACATTGTATTTTTATGAAAATATATAAAAAATATCATTGATTCATTTAGGACATGTAGGAATTAAGCTCACATGATTATGTTTCCCAGTATAGTCAAAATGTCTAAAAGTGTGTGTTTTAAATATGAAATTTTTTGAAAATAGGAGAAATATTTTAGTGGATTTATTTAAAATCACTGAAGGATGTATATTCCATAATATATCTTTAAATAGGATTTTAATATTTTTTGGTAGTAAATTGGAAGTTTAATGGGTTGTTCTTGTAGTTAAAGTCCATAAGTTAAGTTTGAAAGTTTTTCATTAAGTAAGAGTGAGAAGATCCTGCCTCCCTATGCCATGAACATAGTCATTTGACCCAATGGTTCTCCTTTAATACCTTGGTTTCCTTCCCAACACACCAGGTCTATCAACAAAGGGTTACTTATTAGACTAATGATTATTCCATGGTCCAACACATGTTCTTTTAGTGTGTTTTTTATCACTCACACACACCCTAGTAAACTTTCAAGGAGGTCACCCATCTAGAAACAACTATAAGACAATCATGCTTAACTATAAAGTTCTAATCATTTAGTCTCTTAAAAATAAATGTGCACTATTTTGACATGTGTAGTAATATTTATTCCTTTAATTCTCACTTCTTTAGGGGTGTAACACTCTCCACCACTATTAAAGTACAACATTGTCACTGCAAACCTGATACCTTAAACCTAGGTATTTCCCACTAGGTTCACTTATTAGACTAATGATTATCCTCATATTCCAACACATATTCTTTCAATTTGATTTATACTCATTCACACACACACAACCTGGGAAACTTCTTAGGAGTTCATGCATCCAGACACTACCCCAAGAAAAACATTATTAACTATAAATTTCTAATCAAATAGGATACTAAAAATAAAGGTACGCCTTATTAACATGGGTTTTAACATTTAGCCTTTTAATTATCTCATTTCCAGGGGTGTTATAATAAGTCTGGAAGTTAAGTCTGTAAGTTTTTTTAAATTTTAAGTCTAGAAGTTATTTGTAATATAAGTTTGAATATGTTTGGAAAAATACTGAGATAAATTCTGAAGGTTTTAGAATTTAATCATTATAGAAAAATAGTAAAGTTAAAACACTGCACTATAAAATGTAAGGGTTGTTTTGGACTTGAAATCTAGAAAAATAAAAAACTTCCCCTTATATATAAGAGTATCTTGTAAGGAAGACCAAAATGTGGAAATGTAAGATAATCACTATATATATAATGGTAATCATGATGATATATAAGGGTTATCAATTCATAATATAAAGGTAACCATTAATGAGTAGACATGAATTTTGAAAATTAATAAACATTACATATATAATAGTCCATATGTAAGGGTCCCCAATAGATGATATATTTGAAAAATTAAACTATAGGAAAATAAATAAAGGTAATTATACTAAAAATAATATTTAATAGTTATTCCAGAATATATAAGGGTTATCCATATAGAAAAATGGAAAACTTTTGAACTAAACTAAGATATGTAAGGTTAATTGGAACAATACATAAAAGTAACCAATTTATTACAATAGAATTACTATTAATTGTAAAAAAACGTTGATAAATATACTATCCTCATATTATGATAATATTATCAATCATAAAATTAAATTTATAATATAGCCAGTCATGGAATATTTTTACACCATGATAGAGAAGGTTGGGAGGATCAAACTGCAATATTTCAATGATTAAAATTTTAGATTTGGTCAGAGTTTTTGGGTTTGTTATTTTATAGAGAATCAATAATTAAATAATTATATCATGTCATGAGAAAACTAACTAAGTATAAAATCACACTACATTTTGGAAACCATGTCGTGAAGAAGATAACATTAGTTAAATGTAAATTTAGTTTGAATTTTAAATAATATATTTGGGACATGATTTCAAGAGGTTTAATTTTATTTTAATTAATATATTAGACACATTAAAATTTGTGGTAAAAATGGTTTGATTTTAGTGAATTGGGATAAAAAGGATTGATCCTAACCATCATATCAAAATTTGGGTGTATGAAAGTCTTTATAAACAACTTCTTGTAATAATTATGAAAGAGAGAGGATAAGCAGTATTGAATATCTAAAAATGGGATAAGAATAACATATTATTATATCTAGTTCTGAAGAAGAATAAGAGGTGATATAAAAATAGAATTTCCATTAACCTTTATATTTCATTTCAGGAGAGAAGTATTAAAGAAGAAAAAGAAGTTACATAGAAATATTCAGTTGTTTAAGGAGTGAAATAAGATAATTCTAGTGTGTAATTATATTTATCTAGAGGAAGATTTTCCATTTTTTAATTTTTTTTAGAATTTATATTCTCAAACATTAAATTTTGGAGTGGATCTCATCTATTAGTGAAAAATGAGAGTATAATAAAGTAGATCTTAGCCAAGTATCCATCAATAGAAAATAATACAAGGTGTTTTTAACCTATATTGATATGTAAGTTACTATAATGCTTATAAACAATTAAAGGGACCCTTATATCTATAAACTAAATAAGAATTCACTAAATTAGTTCATAGAGTATGAGAAGTGGGAGTGGCCCTTGGATATATTGTGTGCCTTTCCAAAACCTTTTAAGGGTAGTGTTTCTTGTCATGGAGTGTCTTTGACCTAAAAACATTAATCCCCAAAAAGTGAGTATAGTAGATTATGGTATACCAGAAAATCCATATTTGTATTCTACTTGGATTATCCCATAGTAGTGAATCAATTAAAATCATTTTTTGTGATTTTTTTACTTCCTTTATTCATATTCTATGTGATAAATAATGATAGAATTGGATATTGGATGAGTTCCTTATAATAAGGGAACAAGATCCACATGACTTGGGGAATAAAAGGAAGATAAAATTTGTAATCGATGTTCACCATGATTTCAACTCCCCATTCTAACCAATAATTTTCTTTCAAAAATCTTGGTACCAATAAGAAATATCAAATCCAAAAGTTTCAAACTTTTTGTTTAATATCAAGATTTGTTTTTTCTTTTGTTATGCACATGGATTCAATGATATAGTGTCTATTTTTAATTGTTACTAACATTGATGGTTAGAAAAAGGAGATTTTTATTTTTTATAGGCTTATAGAAATTATGTTATATAGTATAAATATCATGATATTTATTTTACCAAGCATATTAAAATAATATGTGATTCAAGGATATATAGGACCTTAACTAAATACTTTTCCAATGATGTATACATCAACACCTCCCACTATTTTACTTCATTTTTGATGTGGAAGAATCTAAAAATTATTTATCGGAATATAGTGTAAGTAATGGATATGGATATAACACCCTCAAAATTTGGTGAAGACTAACTTATGTAAAATGGAAATAATAATAGGTATTTGAAGAAGACTCACAAGAATATAAATATTAAAATTGAGGTGAAATTTTTTAATTTAATTAATAAATAATATTTTATAAATGTTTTTGAAGGTTCCTAAAAAATTAAATTTAGATTATCCTATGAATCTTGGCATAGATGGTGATTTGATGTAATAAGTGGAAATTATTTCTAGTCATCAATGAAAATAATGTTCATATAGAAACCAAGATGAGATAAAATCCTTATTGAAGAATGTAGATCAGCTAGAGATTCTATATGGAGTGAATTATATATTCATTAAAGATTTGGTTTTTGAGAATAAAAGGATTAAACAATTATAGGTGTCCCTGAATGGAGACGTCATGGGAATGGGTGTGAAAATGAAATTCCAAAGTTACATAATTGAAAAACATTCACATGAAGTTGGAAACAATGACTATGGAGATAGATTTGAAAGATAAAATTATCACTCTCAAAACATAACTTGAAGGGAGGATATTTTTTATAAAAAAAATAATTTGTATTGTTGTTGAAAAATATATTTTTCTAATTAAAGAAGAATGATATAATGATAAATGGTCTTTAATTAAAGTAAATGTATTTGAAATTAATGGATAAGGTTTAAAATCCCATCATCATTGTACCAACAAGTGGAAGGAATAAAATTTCAAATCTGTAATAAATAAGTAAGAATAATATTCATGAAAAATATGGAGGACAAGAGTCTCAAAAGAATATTTCTAAAAAATTATACTTCTATTGAATATTAAGACACACTATGAGTGTGTATCTAGAATCTTAAGGTATCAATGGTAAAAGAAAATATACTATAGAAACATCTCCACTAAGGTAAGACAATACAAGGTATATTTTTAATAGGGTATGTTTTATTTTCAAAAACCATAGACAGATGGGTAAAAATTATTTTAAGAAAGGAACTAAATGTTTCATGAGGAATTCCTACATTTCTATGAAAAATGGGAAGAAAGTTTACATTGAAAAGGATATATATTATGCTAGAAAATTGATGTACTAATTCAGATGAAAGTAATAGATCTTAAGAAATAGTTCACCAAACACCAATGATAGTATACTCATATAAAAACTCATGGAAAAAATGAAAAAATGTAGGAATATGATAGAATCTTTTCTAGTTTTAAAAATTATAGAATTGAATATGAATAAATACTCACCAAGGATTAAAATTTTGAAGATAATCTAATCATGACTTAGTGGTTTATTTAATCATACCACAAGGAAAAAAGTGAATACTAGTGGAATATCCCTCATTTAGCATAGGAATAATAAAGAAATATGTAGTGGTGGTTTATCAAAATAAAAATCATGAACAAGTGGGATTATTCTCACAATGAAGATGAATCCCAAACTAATGAAGGAATAAAATTCTCATATCCAAAATACAGTTTTTACATGTGGTATTATCAAAATAAGAACCACTAAGAAGGATTAGAATGAAATTTTAATTAGTGGATTGGTTTACTAAGACCAACCATAATCCTCAATTTATGTATGACTTGGAAGAACCACTTGCCCCATATGGTTAAATTCTTTAAACTATTGTTTGAAGTGATGTATATTTAAGTGGGAGATATAAACCATAGGGGCTGATTGTGTTGAAAGGAGATAAATGAAATAAGTGGGGTCATAGTCATTTCAGTTATTAATTGATGTTAGAACTAAAAAATTACATGGTATCAAGGCCCTATATTACTTTACAAGTAGTGTCAAACATTAAATTAGAATTTCAATATTAAATCTATAATTTCATGTTCTTATAAATAAGTCTATATGATGTAAATCTTGATTTTAAATTAAATTGGTTAAAAATACTTACCTAAAATATCCAATGATTTTAAGAACAAATTTTTTATCAAAAAAATGATATCAGTCCATAACTTTAGTGTTATAATTCCAATAAATAAAGAGGATATATCTTAATAGATAATTCATCCATATTCATGAAATACTTGTCTATTTTTTATGTACTAAAATATGGTATTTTATTATTATTTTTAGGATAACAAAAGAAAATATAATAAATTATTATAAAAAATTGTGGTTTAACCAATTTTAAAATTATCTCAATACTAGGAGTCCACAACTGAAGGCATTTTGGGGTAGTTTATCATGAGAACTCAAAGTATATTTAGCCTTATCCAAAAAATGAGAATCCCTATATAGAATCTACAGATCATAAATATTAATTGGTATCACCACTTAATCATGAGAAAGTGTGATCAATTGGTTTAACATGTTTTATGACTCATTTAGTTCATACTTTAATGATTATTAAATAATATTCTTTTATGATTTTGGTTGATATAATCATAAGAATTAGTGAAGTAATTAAAATCATAAATTTCATGTTTTCACTGGAGTATGTGAGTGATGTGGATAACACTGAATTTTTTTACTTAGATGCTTCTTTCTGATATCTAGTTATAACTGAGTAGTCTTAGACAATTTTTTAATGACTTATTTTCAAGTGGTAAATTCACTCTCTAAAAATATGTGAGGAAAATGTAGCTAGAAAGAGGAAGTGGTTTGATGCCCAAAAGATGAAAAATATGCAATTTTTGTGTTTAGAACGTAAAATCAAGGTTGAAATAAAAAATCTAAACATTCATTAATGATAAATAGTGTAAAATATTTAATTAAAAAGTGTTTTTTAGAACCTAAAGGTTTTAGGGTGGTAAATAGAGCCAAAATTTCAAGAGTTGAAGTTGATTTGGAAGTGGTTAAAACAACCTAATGTATTTAAATTGAATTTTTAAATGGTTTATAAAGACAAAATATTTTGATGTCAACTAGTGGTATCAAGTGGGTTGTGAAAGAATTATCTAAAAAAGGGGAGAAAAAAAACTCTTTTAATTTATATTTAATAATATGAGTATAATTAATTTTCCCCAATAGTCCCTTTATAGAGAACATATAGAATATTTGGATTAAGATTTTTATTGATGAAAGATTATCATATATGATAAGATATCCTGAAGCATCTTAGGGAAAAATGATGTAACATAAAAAAATTAGTTATGGGAGTGATAGGACCTATGCATTTTATCAAAAAAGGTGGAGTGAGAATAATGAACAATAAATCCTAAATTCATATATTGTTTTGAAATAATCTATATTTAAGAGGTGAAGTAGGATTTATGGTAGTATTTTCAACAAAATCCAAATGGGGATATTGTTGCAACCATGAGAAGCTGTGTGTTAGTTTTTTTGAAAATAATTGAAGGGTGTATTTTTTTGAAGCATTATTCTCTAGAAGTTAAATTGAAAGAGGAAATAAATATGTCCTAGAAGTAAATTTTAAGTGAAAGAAGTTTTTCTAGAAGTAGATGTTTGAAACTTAAGTTTGGAATATTTTCTTGAATTATAATTCTATAAGTTAAGGACCAAAGTTGTTTTTGAAGTGTAAGTTTTGAATTTATTTAGAATAAAAGTTTTAATATGTTTTTAAATATCCTAAGATAAATTATAAAGGTTTTGGAGTTGAATACTTCTAGAAAAATTGAAAAGGGAGAATGGGACACTAAAATATAAAAGGATTCTTCTATTATTTAAATCTAAAAAAGGAAAAACCATTCACCGTATATGTAAGAGTAAATTGGGAAGAAGAAGAAAAATTAAAGTTAAACACTCTTTATATATATGATGGTAACCATTTAAATATTTAAGGGTCATAAATTTAATGTTTAAAGGTAAAGAGGGTTGGTCAGATAGAAATTTGGAGAAGGTATAAAAATCTTGTGTGGGATAGTCCATACACAAGTGTCCCTAACAGAGGAAATATTTGGAAAATTCCTTTGTGGGGAGAATATATAAATATAACTAGACCAAAATATAATACATCATCTTTATTATGGAATACGTAAGGGTTTTATATACAAAACAGTATAAGTGTTGAATTGTAATATGATATGTAAATGTATGTATACAAATATGTGAAAGTGACCAAGATTTTATGTAAGGGTTAATATCATTCATGAAATATGATGGGTAAATAGGTTAGATACAGATTAAGACAATCATTATCAATAATAAAATACAATCTATAATGTGGCCAGTCATAGATTATTTCTATCCCATGATGGAGAAGGTTATTCCATGATTAAAGGATAACCATTCCATGATATTTCAATGGGCTAAATATGATATTTTCTAAGATTTTTTAGATCTGGTATTTTACTGGGCATCATGACATGAATAATTATATCACACCGTGGGCAAGATGAGGAAGTATAATAGCATATCATAATGAGGAAATCACGTCATGGATAATCTAGTGGAGATTAAAGGAATATTCAATTAGAATTTAAATAAGAAATTTGGATCAATATTTCATGGTGTTTAAACAAATTTCAATACACATATTGACCACATTAAAACATATGGCTCGCATGGAATTATTTTAGGGAATTGGGAGAAGAAGGGTTGACCAAAACTATCAGATACAAAGTTTTTTCCATGAAATTATTTACAAAAAAATAATATTTATAGTGATTCTGAAAGATATTAGAGGAGAAATATTGAATATAAAAAAATAGGTAGAATATGAACATATTATTATATCACATTTAGAAAAATAAGATATTATAGATAAACAGGATTTCAATTGACATATCTAGTTCAAGTCAAGAGAGAAGGATCAAATAATAGTAAGGTATTACACTGCTATATCTAGCTATTAAAGGAGGAAAAACATGATAATTAAATTAAAAAATTATATTCATTTTGAGGAATATTTGGTGCTTCTCTGATTTTATAAAATTTATAGATTCAGTCTTCACATTGAAGGGTTTATCTCATTTGGCAGTAAAGAAGGAGAGTGAAAAAAATGGAGATTAATAGATAATTTTTCTATATATAAGCATGTAAGGTATTTCAGAAACCAATACTGATTTGTAAGAGACCTTCATATCTATAAACTATTGATCTAGAACCTATAAAGGAAATTTTGCATGACATGAAGTGATCATGACCTAAAAACACGCATTCGTCAAAAGTGAGTATCATATTCTTATACAATGGCACATCACTATGTTTATTCTCCTTGGATTATACCTCAATGGTTAAATAAATAAAGTCTATGTGTGTTTTTATGGTTTACTTTCTGTATTTATATTTTATGTGATTTATAATGAGGGAATGAGATATTGAACATGTTCTCTGTATTGAGAGAACAAGATCTATACATCCTATGGGACTAAAAGTAAGAGAAACTTTTATGTGAATCCAAATTCACTCCCCATCCTTAGGGTTCTTTCAGATAGTTTGATCCATTCAAAAATGTTATTTTAGTTCAAAAATGTATCAAAATTTCAAAAACAATCAGAACTTCTCAGATTTCCATGAAACTCTTAGGAAACAATATTTGGTTCATTTTTTAACTTTAATAATAAACTAAAAAACAACATGACACACCATGTATTTAGAATAACCCATAGTTTATTTTTCCATTTGCAGAATCAATGAAGTTCAAAATATGTATCCCATATTCAAAATAGAGAAAATTTACTTTGATTGTGATAAAACAATACAAAAACTATTATTGACTAATTTATTATATATATGAACTTAAAATGTGTCATTATAATTCCTGGTGTAGTTATAATGATATAATGTTTGTATTTCAAAATAAAAATTCTATTTTAATTCAAAACATAGTCTACATACTCAAAACCAAGAATATCTTCTTGGGTTGTCATGAGATTCTATGAAAATGATCATTGATTTATTTTTTATTTATAAGAATAAACCACACATTATTATGATTCATGGTGTACTCCTAATGACTAAAAGTTTATTTTACCATTTTAAGTGTTAAATAAGTTCAAAATGTGTGTCGGATACACAAAATTGAGAAAACATGCTTGTATTATCATAAAACTCAATAAAAACTATATCTTGTTTAGTTAAAACATATAGGTGGTAACAACATGTCATTTCAATTCCTAATGTAGTCATAATGACTAAAAGTTCATGTTTTTAATATAAAAATGTACTTTTAGCTCAAAACATGCATCATGTACTCAAAACCCAAAATATATTCTTATATTATCATGAAAATGTAGTAAAATTATCATCAATTAATTTGTTACCTATAGTAATGAACCCCATGTCTTTATGATGCACACTATAGTTAGAATGACCTAAAATTTATTTTATTATTTTATGACTTAAATAAGTTCAAAACAAAATTCACATACTCAAAACTAAGAAATAATGATCAAATTATTTTCACACTCTATGAAAACACTCTTTTATTCATTTAGGATGTGTAGGAATTAACATCATGTCATTCAAATTCCAGGTGTAGTTGTAATGACTAAAATACAGTGTTTTCAATATAAAAGTTCTATTTTAGCTCAACATGCACATCACATACTCAAAACTAATCAAATATACTTATATTGTTATGAAAATAGAGAAAAACATTTTTGATTCATTTTTTACCTATAATAATTAACCGTACATCATTTTGATACACGGTGTAGTTGAAATGACCAAAAAAGTATTATTCCTTTTTAAGTGTTAAAGAAGTTCAAAACACATGTCACTTGATCAAAAATGAAAAAAATGCCCATATTTTCATGAAACTCTACAAAAACCATCATTGTTTTATTTAGGAAATTTATAAATTAATAACACATAATTCTAATGCTTGATGTAGTCAAAATGAATGAAAGTTAATGTTTTTAATATAAAAATGATATTTTAGGTGAAAACAAGTGTCAGATACTCAAAACAATGTAGATCCTCCCTAGTTTTCATGATTATCTAAGAAAACAGTCATCTGTTAATTTTTTACCTATAGGAATTAACTCTATATCATTCCAATATACAGTGTAGTCTGAATGACTTAAAGCGTATTTTTTAGTTTTAAAGTTAAAGAAGATTAAAACACATGTCATATACTGAAAACCATGAAAATTGATTATCATTAAACTTTATGAAAACTATCATTGATTAATTCGGTACTGTACTAATTCAATGTATTTGATTTTAATTCTCTTTGTAGTCGAAATTACTAAAAGTTTGTATTTTCAATATAAAAATGTTATTTTAGATCAAAATATGAATCAAAAACTCAAAAATGTGTAGATATTCTCAAATTTCTATTAAAATCCAAGAAAATTATGTTCAATTCATTTGTGGCATATAGTAATGAATTTCATATCATTCTAATTCATGGGGTAGTCTTATGGACTTAAAGTAGTTCAAAACATGTATCAAATAATCAAAAATAATAAAATGTACTTGGATATTAATGAAACTCTATAATAACAATATTTGATTCATTTGAGGCATGTAATGTTTAATATCACATAATTATAGAATGTGTTGTTGTTTAATTGACCTAATGTGTACATTTTCATTTAAAAATAGTTTTAAATTAATTAAGTATTTTTTATAATGAAATTATTGTTTATTATTACTTATATATATGTTACTTCTTTTTATTATAGGTTCGTTATTGATGTTTGTTAAAAGTTTAAATATTATTAATTCATCAAAAAAATATAGACATGTTCTTGTATTTATAGAATTTGTAACAATAACATCATGTTTCAATATGTAGTGAAATAACATCATTTATTTTTTATATGTATTTCGTAAAATTTAGTATGTTTCATATTGATTTTTATACTGATTTTACTATATTTTTACTTTTTACTTATATTTGGGGATGCTAAAATTCTCAATATTGCTATATAATCTAGTTATCACTTTCTTGGTTCTTTTTTAGCACTGAGAAAGGAAACATTTCTAAGTGAATATTTATCACTAATAAAGGCTTCCTTTCTAATTTCTGTTTAGCACTGAGAAAGGACCCCTTCCCTCTTAGCACTAGACTTATCAATTCTAGAAAATTACTGATAAATGTGTTTTGAGCACTCAGAAAGATAATTTATATTTTAGTTCATGTTAAACCAACCATTTGGACTTACAATCCATGTTATCAGTCAATAAAAATACCCTATATTGAACAAATAAATTATAAACCCCTCTTTAATGATCATATAATAAATGACATAATGGTTTAACATGATTAGTATAACTCAAATAACATCTATCAATAGATTCACCCAATTACTCATCCCAAATCATATTAGTAGTTTGTATCAACTAATAGTATATATATTAACTATATATCAAAAATTACTTCAATAATTTATAAAAATAACATTGGAAACATCAAATGGGTGTCACAAACTATATCAAATATTTATAACAAATATAGTTAAATAAAAGGCCATAAGAAATCTTTACTTATCTTTTGATTCATTATCACTTATACATGAATCAATAATGAATAACACGTGATGTGACATCATTTTATTTTCTTAATGAATTTAAATTCATATATTTAACACCATTTTTATCTATTTAATCTATTAAAATATCCATGTTTAGATCACTAACACAATTTTATATATTTATCCATATAATTTATAATAATTTAATAATAAATACTTAATATGATATAAATTTTAAAGACTAGGCTTTATACATTACATATTTAGTGAATTTAAAATAGAATTCACTTTCTTACTTTCTCAAAGATCTTTTAGGTTTATATTTTTATATATTTAGGTTATAAATCTTACATAATAAATCCATATATTAGAAAGTGGACACTTATATTCAATACCTATTTTTTCCATAAAACAAAACTTAAAAAAAGAAATCTGTTTTATTTTCATGACATGTCTTTAAAATTTTTATAATCCTTGTCTCTGATCATCCTTATAAACCAGTGAAAAAAAATTAAAATGTGGGATGAGAACAAAAATCTTGGTAAGGGACATGAAAATAAATAAATAAAATTTTAGTCCATGAATTCTTCTAAAAATTTGCCTTAAAAAATAAACTTTGGGATCAAAATAAATATTTTACTACCCAAGAAATTGATTTTATTTTCCCAAATATTTTTATAAAGCATTTCATAAGAAATATTAAAGTAAAAAATAAAACTCATAAATGTTTCTTTACATACATTAAAACTCATAAAAACTTATTCATAAATTTATACTTTTCACCCTTAAGAAGTACCATATAATTTACTTTAAATATAAGATCAATATCTTACCTTGAGAAATCATAATATTTATGTAAATCCCCATATAAATCATAGATAAAAAATATAGGTAACTTGGGATATAATTTCCATATCACTCTTATAACCAGACTTACAAATAGAATAATCATACAGTCGACTTCCATACCCAATGCATTAGAGGGATATCATGGAACCACCCATCCTTAGTTTATCAAAGAACCACCCATCCTTCATTAACAACATAACCACCCATCATTGAATTATAATGGAACCACCCGTAATCATAATAATTTCCAAGAACTATAACATAATCACAGCACATAAAATCATGAAAGTTATAAAATTATATGTTAGGTCAGATAGGGTAAAGGTAGATGATCTAGAGGAGGTGAATTGACTACATTGAAAAATTTAAACAAAATAATTGATTAGTCGAATTATTTATTAGAGTTAATTGTTATAGTTAATAAAAAACATAAAAATTAAATAAAACAAAAATGCTTGTTATAGTATTTTGGTCTAAATTGGTTATACTCTACTCTTATACCTCTCTACTCGGCAAGAGATACATGTGCACTAAAAATGATTTTTGAGGGGGAATCATAACCCAATTATAGAATCATTTTATAGTGGAGGGATAACCATGACACTAAATCTTTTATGGGGAGTCACAACCCTTACAACCTGACTTTAGATACTTTGAGTCACAACCCAAATAGTTCTGACTTTAGATACAAGGAGTAACATCTCTTAGATCCTAACTTTAGAATCTTGGAGTCACAAACGGAGGAAAAAGAATAAAAAATAATGGTTTTGTATGTAAAATCATAAATATAAAAATAGAAAGTGTGTGTGATAGATGGGAAATAGTGTTGCAAACTCAGAACTATAAAAATGAGAAGATATGTAATTAAATAATAGGTACTGGTTATTGAGGATTAGATAGTCTTGTCTCCTCAAGGTAGTAGAAGTTTAAGTAGAATAAATTCGACATTTCATAGATCATGCAAGTTATTAAATAGAGTGTCACAAGACTTTAAAAATTCATAGTAGGTTCAAAGTTCACAAAACTTTCTCTTTGAAAAAATAGAGTATCAAATATTTTTACTCGTGTGTCTTCTTTTCCTGTCATAGATATATATAAATATATATATAATATTCAGCAGTTTCATTAGCTTTTCTTCTTTCATAAATTCAAAATAAATTGATTCATGAGCTTTTATAAATATCTCCAAAAAAATCATAGCATTATTTCATATTTATTCTTGTAGAATAAATATTAAATAAAATAATTTGAATAACTCTTCCAATAATATTTTGAGAATAGTAGTAGAATTGAATGCTTTTAAAACAACAGTTTAAATCCATTCAAACCATTTTAAACATAGTCAAAACAATTCCTGAAAACTAGTAGCACTATCCTAAAGTAAATTCAAATATTTGAATTTAAATAAACTTAAAATATTTGACTTTATTAGAAAACTATGTTGAAAATTTTATTAATTTATTCTCTTTAAAAATGCATCAAAATCAACAAAATATATTCCATCATAATCCTAAGATTTAATGTGAATTTATCCAGTAGAAAATGTTTGAAAATAATCCAAATATATATACAAAAGATCAATTTTCATCATAATAGTATAAATCGAAAATAGAAAAGTAGGGTAAAAAATCTAGGGTACACGAAAGTAGGGTAAAAAAAGTAGGGTACATGAAAGTAAGGTACAAGAAAGTATGGTACATGAAAGTAGGGTACATGAAAGTAGGGTTCACAGAAAATAGGGTTCACCAAAGTAGCATAGGGTTATTCAAAGTAACATAGGGTTCATAATAGTAACGTAGGGTTTATTAAAGTAATTTAGGGTTTTCCAAAGTAGTGTAGGTTTAATCAAAGTAGCGTAGGGTTCACCAAAGTATCATAGGGTTTATCAAAGTAACATTGGGTTCAACAAAGTAGAGTAGGGTTCATCAAAGTAGCATAGGGTTCATCAAAGTAACATGGGTTTCATCAAGTAATGAAGGGATCATCAAAATAGAATTTCCAAACTATATATTACACTATTGTGAAAGTATGGTTTCCGAACCACACTTTGCACTATTTTGAAAGTAAGGTTTCCAAACTATACTTCGCACTGTTGCAAAAGTAGGGTTTCCAAACCATACATTGAACTATTGTGAAAGTAGGGTTGAAATTAGGGTTGTTGAATGATAATTTTCACTATTTTTAAGGTAGGTTTGTTGAACCATACTTTGCACTATTGTGAAAGTAGGGTTGTCGAACCATAATTTGTGAAAAACTTGACAACATACTTTAACAAACCTCATTGAATTTTTAAAGGATATTAATAGAAGATTAATTCCTTGGTAAAAAAGAATTATTTGAATAAAAACATATTATCATTCCAAAGAATAAATAATTGAATAAATCCTACATAAACAACTCCTAAAATTATCAAAATACAGAAGCAAAAATATTATAGAAAAACGGTAGCTATGAAACAACATGATAGAACTTCATATAATTAAATGACCATTCAAGATACCTTTTTAGACATTGAACTAAACTAATGAAATCAATATAAACATGTTTTATTTCTATAAAAACAAGTTTCTTGTGAATTATATATCTTTATAACTTGCAGATAATTAAATACATTAATTATTCAAAACTATAGACAATAAAGTTTCTAAAACTATAGCAGCAACTTCATTGAATTTTTAGAGTACTAAAAAAGAATTTTAAGACTTCATCTTAAACTAATGAAGTTTAGATAAATATCTTATCTATCAAATGTGATAATAAAAATACAAATCTAATCACTATGGATTGATATATCATTAAAATACATATTAAATGTAATCAAACTAAAGAAAAACATGCACATGCACAAAGAAAAACATACACATGCACAAAATATCTACCCCTTTTTGTTTTATTACAAAAAAAACATTTAAACAAATTAAAAAAATTAAAACTTTTAAAACCAATTTATTTCTCCCCATTTTTTTAAACAAAAAAAGTGAAAAAAATCTCCCCTAAACAAACGTAGTAATAAAAAGTTAAAATTCCAACATACCAATATCAAATTTAATTTTTTTAAACTGAGCTGAGTCTAAAGGATCTGTAAAAATATATACAAGAAGATTTCAAGAGGTATAAATTCCGAAAAAATATCACCCTTTTAACATGATCACTAATAAAATGAAATCTAATATCAATATGATTTGGTTTAGAATGTTGTAAGATGTTTTTAGAAATAGAAATTACAGAAGTAATATCATAATAAATAGGTAGTTTATCATGATAAACATGAAAATCACATAAGGTTTCATTAATATATAAACTCTGAGCACAAATATCGGTATCATAGATATAATCAAATTCTTCAGTAAATAAATTAATAGAAATTTGTTTCTTAGATGACCAAAAAATTAATCATTTTCCCATAAAATGAATCATACATGATGTTCTTTTTCAGTAAACTCAGCATCCTCCAAAATAAGAGTTAGAATATGATGGTAAATCAAAACAATTATATTTTGGATAAAATAAACCCCAATAAATATGTCTTTTAACATATATAATTATTCTTTTTAAAAAATTAATATGACTTTCTTTAGGATCTACTTGAAATCTTATAGATAAAAAACACTAAAAATGATATCGGGTCAAGATACAGTTAAACAAAGCAAGATACCTATCATGCCTATATAAACATTAAAATCAATAGATTTTATAAATGAATCAATGTTTAATTTAAAATTAGTTCCCATAGAAGTTTTCATAGATTTATTGGAATCAGGTACAAATCTTTTAACCAACTCGTTTGCATACTTAGATTCATTAAAAAAAATTCAATCTTTCCTTTGAGAAATTTGAAGTCCAAGAAAGAATTTTAATTCTCCCATTAAACTCATGTCAAACTCAAAAGACATCAAAGTAGAAAAGTAATTACATATAATTTTACTAGATAATCCAAAAACTATATCATTAACGTATTTTTTAGAATTAAAATTTTATTTTAAATTATTTTGATAAAAATAGTTGGATTAACATCGCCTTTCTTAAAACCATTATTTAAAAAAATAGAGAAATTATTTCATACCAAGCACGAGGTTCTTTTTTTAGGCCATACAAAATTAGGTAATTTAAAAACATGCTTAGGAAATTTTTTCATTTCAAAACCAGAGGGTTGAGAAATATAAACTTACTCAGTTATAAAACCATTTAAGAAAGCACTTTTTACATCCATTTAATATAATTTAAACCCATGAAAATAAGAAAAGTGAAAAAAATTGTAATTTCCTATAACTTGGAAATAGGTTAAATTGAGTCTTTAAATTATATACCTTCTTATCAAAAGTATCCTTGATCAAATAGTATTGATTTTTTTAACAATATTTCCATATTAAACTAGCTTATTTATAAAAATACACTTTGTTCCAATTACCTACTTATCCTCAGAAAATTATACTAAATTCCAAAAATTATTTATAAAAAACTAATTTGATTATTCTTACATATCAATGATATATTTTTCATCTTTAAAATCACAATTAACATTAATAAGAACAAAATCATAAATAAAAAGAAGAATTAGTATAAAAATAAAATAAAATTTATTGTTTTCACACCAGAATCAACACTATCAATTATATTTCCAATAGGATAATCTTTGTGAATATTCCATGATCTTGGATTAAGTTAATAAGGATTATTCTCCCCCTTAATTGATTCATTCTTATATTGAGGTATTTCTTCACCAAAATTAAAATCCCTAAACTCATCATCAAAAACATTAGAATCGAAATTTAATTTAACATTATTTCATCAAACATAACATTAACTTATTCTTCAATAATCATAGTTCTTTTATTATAAACTCTATAAGATTTACTATTATTATAATAACCAATAAAAATAACTTCATCACTCTTCGTATTAAATTTATCTAAACTATCCTTTGAAATTAAAATAAAAACTTTAAAACCAAAAACACTAAAGTAACCAACTTTAGGTTTTTTATTTTTAAATAATTCATAAGGTTTTTTCTTTAACAAAGGTCTAATAAGAATTATATTTTAAATATAACATGACAAAATAGCCTCAGCCCAAAAATATCAACATAAAATATAATCACTTAACATAGTTTGATATATTTCAATAATAGTTCTATTTTTCCATTCTACAACACCATTTTTTATAGTGGTCTAAGAGAAGACAAATTATGAAAATAACCATTATTTTCACAAAAAAATTCAAAATATAAATTATGAAATTCACCTCCTTTATCATTTTAAATAAAAATAATCATATAGCCTTTTTTATTTTGAAATAATTTACAAAAAGTAGTAAATCTAGATAAAGTATCATTTTTATGGGCAAGAAATTATTCCCAAGTAAATATACTATAATCTTCAATAATAACTTAGGTATAGATCTTCCCAAAAAAGTTGTAAATTTTAGAGGGACCAAATAAATTGGTATGTACTAATTGTAAAGGTATATTAGTATATATTTGATTAAAGTTTCTAAACTAATTTTTTGTTTCTTCCCTTTTAGGTAAGTGTCACATACATGAAGAAGTTCTTTCTTGAAGTAAGGAAGCTATAACATATTCTTATGACTTGAGAGATTATGTAACATTCTGAAATTAACCTGACATAAATGTTTATTCGAAAGGATGTTGTCATTTTTTCTATAATTCAGACACTTTACAAGTTTAACTATTAGTTCATTAAATTTAATAAAATAAATATATTTTTTTCAATGAACATAAAATTATAAAGAATAATTTTTAGAAATTAAACATTTATCATTTTGAAATTAAAATTCTATTCTATCATCATATAATTTTGATATATTAATTAAATTATGTTTTAGGCATTTGTCATATAAATCTTTAGAAATAAATGTAAAATTTTAAATTCCAACTTTATAAAAACCTTTTAATTTGCCTTTGGAATTGTATCCAAAAGTAATAGTACCTCCGTCACATGTGTTGTAAGTAGTAAAATTTGATGTTTATTAGATCAAATTCTAAGATAATCCCATGTCCATGTACCATATATCATTCTTGAGACATCTAAGTCATTTTTCATAAAAACGCAATCACTTGAAAATTTTGGTACCCAAGATACTTTGGGTCTAATAGGATTGGTAATAAATTATTTAGGTACCCATATAGATTTTAAATATTTATTTTAAGGTACTCTAGCTAATAAGTATTTAGAAATATTAGTTTTTAAAAAACCCAATGATTTTTTAAATCTTAGAGAAAATCATTTGAATAATGACCTTTCATGCCACATTTAAAACAAGTAATAGTTAAAGTACAATGATTTTTTACTTTTAACAAAATGAGTTTTATACATTTGGGGTAATATCATATCATAACCAAAACCATCTTTATTTTTATCTGTTTTAGTTAAAGACATCATCTCATGATATTTTCCACAACCTTGAATAAGAGAAGATAAACTTTGTTTGAGACATTCAACTTTTGTTTTCAAATTTTCACTCAAACCTTGAGCAGATTTCAAATTTTCATAAAATTTTGAATGAGAAGTATAAACAGTGTTACTTAGTTTTTCATTCTATTGTAAAAGTATTTTATTTTCAGAAATAAGTTTCTCATTATATTATTTGAGCTTATTATATAAATAAGAATCTTTGAAAATGAATTTTCTTTATCTTTAAATTTATTCATGTAATTAAAAAATATTAAAATTATCATAATCATAATCGGAATTAGAACATCTGAAATGAAAACTAGAATTACTAACCTCGTCTTGTGATTTCATGAAGTACAAGTTAACCGATTTTTTTCGTTTCAAGATTGTTCACTAGAATCAAATTCATCTGTACAACTCCAACCAGTGGTCAATGCCTTTTTCCCTTATTTTAGTATTTGTATTTATTATTTAGTTTATGAAAATTAGGTTTGATATGTCCTTTCTTTCTAAATTAATAACAGGTTACGTCTAGATAATTGAAGTTTTTACCACCTTTCTTATCACCTTTATATTTTTTTTATTTGAGGGTTTCATCTAAACCAGTTCTCAAATCCGTTATTTTTCATTCTTTTGTAAACTACAGTCATAATCTAAGCCACATATTCTTTTCCACTATCCTATAGATCATAATTAGAAGAGTCAGCAGGGACAACATTCACAGATTTAAAAGCTGCAACTTTTCTTTTTGTGGCCTCCTCATCTACCATTTTCTTCAATTCTAATTCATATTGGATTAGTTATCCAATCAATTCATCAAGTGTGTACTCTTTGAAATTCTTCTTTTCATCAATGGAAACCTTTTTTGTATATCATTACTTTTTTAAGGCTTATATGACTCTTTCAACAAGTATTGGGTTTTCCAAAGGTTCATCAAGTGAATTCATTACACTCACAATGATTGGGAATATATGGAACATTTGGTTTATTATTTCATCTTCACCCATATTTAAGTATTGGTACTCATAAAAAATAATTAAAATCTAATTTCAGATCAATTTTTCAAATCCAAGGTGAGTGAATTGTAGAATCCTCTAAATTTAATGAGTTATCTTATAAGCACACACATGACTCAAAAGACCTCTAAAAATATATCAACATGAAATACTAACAATTTTGTAATTTAAAACATGTATAGTAGAATCAATTCTGGTAAGAATATATAGGTCAACTTTAGGTAGTGTATAATATTTTTACATGATAGATCAGTGCTCAATGATCAACTATTTTAGGTAAGACTCCATTCAAGATCTCTGGTGACCATAATCATTGCCTTCAAAGTGAAGTGACTTTTGAGGAATCTAAGAATCATTCAGGTTCAATTCTTCTGTCTTATAATATCTTTATCCTTAGAGTGTGAGGTCTAGTAATAGGTTGTCACAATTAAATATAAAATTATACTCTATAAATGGTTTGGATAAATTCCATAAAGAACAACCAATGATACCAATGTTTGGTATCAAGAAAGAGAATGAAAGAAATAAACTATTCTTAATAATTTTATCCTATAATACCAATTTTTATCTCAGATCGGGTAAAAGATGATGGTCTAGATGGGTGAATAGATCAGATTAAAAAAATTTAAACAAAATAATTTATTAATTAAATTATTTATCAGATTTAATTTTCATAGTTAATAAGAAGTGGAAAACATAAATAACAAAATAATGTTTTCTATAGTAGTTTGGTCCAAAGTGGTCTTAATCTACTCTTATACCTCTCCACTCGGTGAGAGATACATGTGCAATAAAAATTATTTTTGAGAAGGAATAATACCCCAATTATAGAATCCTTTTATAATGGAGGGATAACAATGAAATTGACTTTTTTATGGGGAGTCATAACCCTTACAACCAGAATTTAGACACTGGGAGTCACAACCTGAATAGTCCTAAAATTAGATATAGGGAGTCACAAACCATAGATCCTCACTTTAGAATCCATGATTCACAAACTGAGGAAAAATAATAAAAAATAATACTTTTGTGTATAAAAGAATAAATATAAAAATAGAAAGTGCATGTGAGAGATGGAAAATAGTGTTACAGACTCAGAACTAGACGAATGAGAATATAAATAATTAAAGCACATGTACTGGTTCTTGATTATTAGATTGGATCATCTCATCAAGGTAGTAAAAGTCAAAGAAGAATAAATTCATCCCTTAAGAGATCATGCAAGTTATAAAATAGGGTGTAATAAGAAATTGAAAATGCACAGCAGGTTCAAAGTTTACAACACTTTCTCTTTGAAAAAATATAGTATCAAATATTTTAACCCATGTATCTTCTTTTCCTACCATAGATAGAGATATATATATAGAGAATAAATATTCAATAGTTGTAGAATCTCAGCTTTCATTGGAAATTCAAAATAAATTGAGTCAATAGATTTCATAAATATATCCACAAAAATCACAACATTGTTTCCTCTTTATTCTTATAGAATAAATCTTAAATAAAGTAATTTAAAATAATTTGGATAACTCTTCCAATAATATCTCCAGAATAATAATATCATTGAATGCTTTTAAAACTCTGGTATAAATCCATTCAAACCTTTTTAAACATAGTAAAAATAGTTCTTGAAAACTATCAGCACAGTACAAAAGTAAATTTAAATATTTTAATTTAAATAAACTTGAAACCTTTAACTTTATTATAAAAATACATTAAATGATTTATTAATTTTTATCTTTATAAAATGCACCAAAATCATTAAAATATTTTTGATAATAATCCTTAGATTTAATAAGAATTTATCTAGTAGAAAAACCTTTGAAAATAATACAAAACTATATGGAGAAGATCAATTTTCAGCATAAAATCACAAAGTAGTAGAAACAAAGTATGGCAAAAAAAGTAGAGTACACAAAAGTAGGGTACACTAAAATAGGGTTCACCGAAAGTAGAGTTCACAAAAGTAACCAAAGTAGTGTAGGGTTAATCAATGTAATGTAATTTTCATAAAAGTAACAAAGAGTTCATCAAACTAATATAGGTTTCAACAAAGTATTGTAGGGTTAATCAAAGTAGCATATGGTTTACCAATGTAGCATAGGGTTTATGCAAGTAACGTAGGGTTCACCAAAGTAGCATAGGTTTCATCAAAGTAATGTAGGGTTCATAAAAGTAATTTAGGGTTCATCAAAGTAGCATAAGGTTTATCAAATTAATGTAGGGTTCATCAAAGTAGCACAGCTGAACCATACTTTTCACTATTTCAAAATTACAGTTTCCAAACCATACTTTTCACAATTGTGAAAGTAGTGTTTTTGAACCATACTTTTCACTGTTGTGAAAATAGAGTTTCTAAACCAAACTTTTCACTATTGAAAAAGTAGGTTTAATAAAACATAGTTTTTACTATTTTGAAAGTAGGTTTGTTGAACTATACTTTTCACTATTTAGAAAGTATGGTTACTGAACCATACTTAATGAAAAACTAAACAACATACTTTAAAAAACTTAAATAAATTTTTAAAGTCTCTAAAAAGAAGATTCATTCTTTGGTCAAAAATAATTACTTAAATAAAACCTTATTATATTTCCAAAGAATAAATAATAAATTAAATCCAACTTCGAAAACACCTTCAATTATAAAAATAAAAAGAAACAATATTTTGGAAAAATTGCAGCTATGAAACAACATTACAAAACTTTAGATAATTAAATGACTATTCAAACGGCCTTTTTAGACTTCGATGTAAACTAATGAAATTAATATAAATGTGTCGTATTTCTATAAAATCAAGTTTTGTGTAAATCTGATAGATTTATGACTTGAAGTAAATTAAATATAGTAACTTTTAAAAACTATATACTGCAAAGATTCTATAACTTTATCAGCCTCTTCATTGAATTTTTAAAGTACTTGAAAAGCATTTTTAGACTTCCTCTTAAACTAATGAAGTTTAGATAAATCTATTATATATCCAACATGATAAGAATCACACAAATACAAACACTATTGATTGAGATATCATCAAAATACATAATAAAAGTGATAAAATAAAATAAAAAACATACACATGCACAAAAAAATAAACACGTGAATAAACAAAATACTCATAAAAATATTCTTTACATCCATAAGAAAACATTTCTAGATATTGAAATATCCCACCCATTTTAATTTTTTTTAAATAACCATAATATAAGGAAAGAGGATTTTTATTTAAAGAAAATATTAAATCATATAAAGGAATCCAAAAAATTAAATAATGGTTACCATAGTAAGAAAATTCATTGTCACCATATATGTTAAAATAGAAAATTCCTTTTTGTCTTTTTGTAAATAATATTAAAAAAATTACATAAAAATATGTAAAAATATTCATTTTTAAAACCCTTGAAATAAATTAAAAATAAACATACAATTTAATTTATAATTATTTTACTTATATATTAAAACACCCATAAAATAATTTTAAAAATATGGAAATTTAAGAAAAATATTTTTAAAGGAAACTTTAAAATAGTTTTTTAAAATAAATTCCCTTACCTCGAGTCTGATTCATCAAATATGTTCCTTATATTATTGGATAATAAAATTATGTTAATTGTTTACTTAATTAATAAACTTATTCAATTTTATTATTCCATTTATTTTATTAATTACCATGTTATATAAAATTACTTAATCAGTTAAGTTCACATTGGACACTTTGGCGATATTCAGTTCATAAGTACAAAATATCTTTGGTGGACTAACTATGGTAAAAAGAGGACATTATTCCATAATCTATGGAATAATAAATATTATTAAATAATTATAATTTTTATAAATCAATTATAATTTTAAAACCAATCATGAAATATGGTTATGAAAAATGAACTATGTTGCAATCATGGAGATGGTAAGTCGTACGTACGCATAAGTGATGTTTCTATTTTTCAACTATCATTATGAAAATAAGATAAGTATTATTTCATATTTATAAAATGATAATTATATATTAAATTCCGTATAATTTTTTTAAAATATTTATATATATCATCCATTTGATTTGATGATGAAAAAACAAATCACATCGCTTTGTGGAGGTGGTAGTCCACACGTACGCATGAATGACGTTGTCATTTTTTAGTGAATGGAAAGTTATGAAATTAAATGTTATATTACCTTTAAATAATGATAAATATTTCCTTAATATTATATATAAACATTAATTCCATCACTGTAACTAGTCGTGAGAGGTGGTGATGGAAAATGAATAACATCAGTGTGTGAGGCTGTAGTCCGCCATACACATGAATGATGAATTATTTTACCATTTTATGGATATTGTAGATGGATATAGGTTATTACATTAACATAATAATATATAATGTATATTTAGGATACTTTTTTTATTTTATGATGGTTTAATAATGTTTTAAGGAGGTGGAATAAGAACTAAAACTAAAACCTTCGGTTAAAACTATACCGCTTCTTTGAAACATATCCTTTTATTAACACTTTAAGACCTCTAAGATTGGTATTATGCCAAAAATAATACCTATATAACATGGGTAGTGATTTTATTATGGTATTTGGGTAGGTATTTTCTGACCAAAAATCTTCTGAAGTGTGAATTATTTATAATATTCCAAAACAATATGATTATGAGTATAAATACTCACATATAAGAAAATTTTTACAAGTTTGGATCACATTTTTACTGTTATCTTTTTTGTAACCCCCAATTATCCCTTTTCACAGTTACTATGATACCAAGGTTTTTTACTCCTTAAGGATAAATATAGTTACCATAAATGGAAATAAAATACCACAAATAGACAATTTTTTATATTTTCAACCATATAATAATATATTGGATGATTATAGGTTTTTTATGAATTTTCTATCATTTAATAAAATATTATTTTAAAAAAATATCAATAATGTTAATTTTAGAACTATTCATTTACACTAACTTTTATAACATCAAGATAATAAATGAAATTTGAATAAAATATTTTAATAAATCACTAACATATAATTTTTATAAATAAAATTTTTGGTTCATATTAATTCTTTCAAATTATAATACTTTTAATATTTTTTAATATCATTTATTTTACTTTCTATTAATTGAATAATTAGTGTGTGAGAATTGTATAAAAATTTGATGTAATTATTTATTTATTAAAATTTAAAAATAAATTACCATGATAAATATAAATAATTTATATTTAAAAATAATATTTATAACCAAACATATCCTCTCTTTATCACCAAATTAAAAATATTATAGTTATTAAAAATAAGACGGTGATATTTTTGACATTTCTTTACATAAAACATTATAAATTCATAATCACATAAAAATGGAAAATAGTCTTATAACTAAATATTGGATGATTATAGACAAAATGGAATCATAAAATAAAATTAATTCAAGTGTTAGGGTCATTTTCTAGTCTTTATCATTTTTTTTAGCCCTCAATAACCTTATTTACCCTTTACCATGGTAACAAAGAATAATATAGTTATTATTAAAAATAAATAAATATAATGGGAAAAATATTTAAAAAAATTACCTAATAATTAAAAAAAATTAAAAATTAAAAACACATAATTGGTACAATTTTATTTAATAGAAAACTGACAAAACGCGACGAAAATTGGTTTTTCCGAAAAATGCTATTTTAAAAAAATAAAATGTTTTTATATTAAATTAAAGTATAAAATTCATTTCAAAAAACAAATTTGGATTAATTTATATAAAAATTATCTAATTAAACTTTAAAATTAATCCAAAATATAATTTTACTTAGTAAGTAATTTAAAAGAAAATACATTTTTTAATAAAAAACAGTATTTTCACTATTCATTGAAAAATCAAACCTTTCAGAAGAATTTATAAATTTTATGACAGGATAATTTTGATATGATTATTCCCAAAATGATATTATATTTTATGAAATAAAATTTACAAAAATTATAAAAATTATTTATATCATTCTCTCATAAAAATTTAATAAAACATTTTTGAAGAAAACATATCTTTGAAGTATAAAATAGATTTACTAAAAATTGAGTGCTTATTTACTAATAATTAATCAATAAATTTGTATTTATAAGAACAATTATATGTATTTGAAAATTATTTAACAATATTCATACCCTTTAATTTAATGGGTAGGCTATAATGGTTATATATAAATAATAATATTTCGAAGTTTGTTTAAGTTGGGTGTTTTGTGTCATAAAAGTTATCAAATAAAAATTCCTTATTTTAAAATCTCATGATATTACATTATCCCCCCATTTAATGAATTTAACCCCTTCAATTTGAAATTTATCTTGGTAATCAAATGTTTGACATTTGAAAATACCTTTCTTGAAATCCCATAACACATACTAGGTTTCCAAATAAGATAAAATTTGTGGAAAGTGCTAATTTGGACATGTAAGAAAATAATAATGTCTAAATAATAATGGATAGTGAGATAGATCATTGATCACAAGAGATTCAATGATCATGATAAAGTCAACAACCACAAAACCATAAAATAAATAGCATGAAAAAATATCAATTCATCAGAAATAAAGCTAATAAGAAAACATTTTTGTTTCAAGATAATTTTTATAGTTGAGTAACTCATTACCATATATACTAAGAACATAAGGAAAATATAATTTTTTACAAGTATAATTTCATTTGTTAATCAATTTCCATCATAATATCATCTTTTTCTCCAAATTATGAGTATTCAAGATGAATTTTTTATGCTTGAAGCACTAAAATCGACTTAGAACAAATCACATGATCCATAAGAGGATAAAAATATATTCACCCTATAATTATAAATTAAACGAAACCAAAATAGTTAGAATAAGGTAAGATAATTCTGAAAATATATAACCCTTTATATGAATAAATAATACATTAGTCTTAAAAATTCAATAGTAATATCCAAAGTTTAAACTAAATAATTATGTAAATAATTATCCTTAAATTTCTTTAATATATTCCTATCTAATATTGAAACCCAGATATTAGGATGATTTGATTATATATTCTTCCAATATTTATCCTCAAATCACATCAATCACTCTTAAAATCTCACGCTAAAAATATATATGGCATAGTCATATAATCTCCAAGATATTCTAGTCATTAATTAAATGACCTAAATCACTATAATTCGACATTAAAATCATATATAACTCTAAAATATAATTCAACCTTTAATACTAAAATAAAATCCCATAATTTTTTTTCCTTATTCATATAAGGTTCCCAAAATAGTGAACTTCTTTCGAAATAACATTAATCATCTAATCACCAAATAGATTTTTAGTATCATGGTGATCTATATGATAAAAAAATCAGCATAATATTTATTTTTAATTTCATACTAATGAGGACATCACATAGGAATGTGGTAGGTTATTTTCCCTTATCGCCCATCATTGTTGGGTTCAAGCCTCGTGAACTTTCAGATGTGATGGATTGTCTCTCGACTTGTAGGTTTTCCTTTTTCTAATATAATTATTCGAATGTTCCCAAAAATAAGATGAACATACTCAAAAATATTATTAATCATCAAATAACTTTTTTACCTTTAATGTTTTCTATATAGATCATTTTCACAAAATAAAATAATCTTAATTGAATATTATTTCATTAACATCAATTACATTTTATCCCATCAGTTTATCTATCCCTTTATCATATATCTTTAATTTAATGTCTCCAAAAATTGTCACCTTTTTTCTACACAACTTCTCTAAGGTATTGATTTCATCTAACATGTGAATCTAAATTTTTAAAATAAAATATACTATATATTGTTTCATAATTCTTATAATATATTATAATATCATTGATAAACACATACTTTATTCAAATTCTTTCACAAACCATTAATTATTATTTTTCATCTTATTCAATGATATGAAATATTTTCTTATGATTATTTTATTGGTCATGAATTTTCTCAATAATACTCTATAATTTATGATGATTTTTATGTTCAAAAATATCCTTCTTTGTTTTCTAATAAATTCTGGTTAAATGAGCTTTCATGAATTAATATATGGGTTATATTAATTTTACATTATGATAATTACTCTAGAAATACTGTTTCGAAGGAAATTAATGTGATTATTTGTAGTCTTGGATTAAATGAGTTTAATCATGTATCAAAATTTACAACTACCTATGAAATGTAGAAAACTTTTCCAGTTTCTTATAGAGGAAAAATAATTTCAGATAGATGAGATATACTACAACTAATCTAAAATTTGACACATTTATAATGTTTGATAGTGAAAGCATCAAACGGATGAATAGAGGGATTACAGAAATTATAAAAAATGTTTTAGCCTTAGGTGAACCCATCAAACAATCTGATCATGATTTGAAAGGACTAAGAGTAGTACCCTTTAAATGGAATGGCATATCTACTGAAATTCTTCAATCATCACCTGTTAAAGATCTGATAATGAAATAACTAGTAAGAACACTGAGGATGTATGAATTAGAAATGCAGGATGAAGCTGAAGATCATAATATTATATTAAATAAGAAAAATACTACTCTAAAAGTGACATCTCAGAAACATATCAGAAGATCAAAGTAATAATTCAAAGAAGAAAATAATTTAGATTCCTAAAATTATAAAATGGAATTGGATCAACTACCTAGAATGTTCCACAAGTTATACAAAAAATAGGATTAATAAAATTCTTCAAGAAAGATGAAAATGATCTAAGAGAAGTTTGATGATATGAATGTAAGAAATTGGGTTATATCATACCTTATTGTCCTCAACTGAAAGATGAAATAAAAATGATAGAAAAAAGATATCACTAAAATTATTATTATGATCACAAAAGAAAAAGTGCAATGAAATCTACATAGAGTGTATCTAAAGACTCCAACATCCCTTAAAAGTATGATTTAGAGAAGTAGTAATCAAATATAAAAGACAATATGTGCTTTATGAATGAATATTAAAAAATAAAAACTTATTACTCTTTTGATTTTGATACTATTAGTTTCTTAAATGATAAATTGAAAGCCTATTTTTCTATGTTAGAAGAAAAATATCATTCTTTTCTAAAAAAACATAAATCTTCGAAAAACAATCATAATGAAAAATTAGGTGAAAGAGATACCATACTAAAACAACATCAAAAGATACTTGAAAAATTCAATTACTATGCATCAAATAGTATCAACTATAAATAGAAAATCAAGAAATTACAAGATAAAGTAGAATCCTATAAGAGTGATGCTCTTTTTTCACTAAATTAAAAAAAAAATTAAATGAAATTCTTGGAAAAAATATAATGAAAAAGGAAATATTTGAAATAGGAAGTAAGGGTGAGAAATAAAAATAGTATAATAACTATTTTTCCTAATTCTAAAAATAATACTCATTATCATTATGGAAGAAAAGGTCATTTCACTAATAGTTTCTATTTAAAAATTACTCAAATTAGTGGTATTAAAAGAGCCTTTATTTCTAAAAAATTTCTAAATAAAGTGATATAAATTATGGAAAAATAAAGTAGATCTATATTCCTAGATCATTTCTTGCTAACACTACTAGACTCAAGAAAATATGGGTACCAAAACAAACATTTGTTTAATTACTTTTTCATAAAACATGTTACAGAAAAAGAAAATTCATATGTTATATATACATTGGTTTTTCTAGGTATATTTGTGAAGATTAAACAAACTTTAATACATTGACTCAAAAGGATGGAAGATTAGTCACTTTTTGTGAAAATGAGAAAGGAAAACTTGTTAGAGTTGTAACTATTGGATATCCAAAAACTATATCAATCAATAAAGTATTGCGTGTACAAGGGTTAAAGAAAAACCTGATAAGTACATCTCAACTCTATAATGATGGATTTTGTGTCGAATTTTCTGACAATTCATACTCTGTGTTGTAATATAATTTTCTTAAATTTAGAGAACTTAGAACTGATAATGTTTATACGTTCGGTTTAAATTCCATAGGTAAATAGAAAGTGAATTGTTTGACTATTAAGAAAAATGAATCTTGGATTTGGAACAGAAGCCTTGAACACTATAATATATATTCTTTACATAAATTATCCAAGAAATAATTGGTTTCTAATTTTCCAAGACTTAAATTTGATAATAACAGATTTTGTGATGCATGAAAAATTAGCAAGTATCATAAATCTTCTTCCAAATATATTAACAAAATTGTTATATCTAAACCTTTAGAACTTATCCATATGGATTTTTTGGACCATCAAGGGTATTAGGTTTGGCTATTAAATTATATGTTTATGTTTTAGTAGATGATAATTCTAGATTTACTTGGGTTTATTTTATAAAACTCAAAAGTGAATTTTTCACTATTTTTGAATGTTTTTGTAAAATTATTCAAAATGAAAAAGGTTTTAAAGTAATTTCATTAAGTATTGATCATGGTGAATAATTTTATAATCATGAATTCAATTATTTTTTTCTCAAATATGAGTATTGAAAATTTCTTCTCTATACCAAGAACATATCAACAAAATAGAATTGTTGAAAGAAGAAATAGAACTATTTATGAAATGGAAAGGACTATGTTGAATGAATACAATATTACATCCTATATTTGGGGAGAAGATATAAGAACAAGATACTATATCATGAATAGAGTTTAAATAAGGTTTATTTCACAAATATACCTTATAAACTTTGGAATAATATAGAACCTAAAGTAAAGTGCTTTAAATTTTTTAGATGTAATGTGTATATCTTGAATACTAAGGACAGCCTTGGTATGTTTGGTCAAAAAGCTGATGATGGAATATTTTTGTGCTATTCTGCTACCTCTAAATTTTATAAAGTGTTTAATAAAAATTCAAGGATTTTTAAAGAATCAATTCATGTGAAGTTTGATAAAACTAACCATTTTATTAAATAAAAATATCAAAGTGATCAAATTACCAACTTTTTGATAACACGAGAATTGAAACCCTTAAAATGATTTGGAAAATGATATTAATAAAATTTAGTCTAGTTTAGAAGAACATGATACTAAAGAACTTGAATGTTTCTTACATAGACAGTCTAGAACTCTAAAGAACCATCCTTTAGAAACTATTATAAGATACCTAGACATAATAATTATAACTATAAGAAATGTAGGAAACTTAGATGAATTCTCTTCCTTTATATCTTAGTTAGTACCTAAGACTTTTGATAAAGCCTTATAAGATGAGAGTTTGGTATTATAAATGTAATAAGAGACAAACTAGTTCAAAAGGAATGAAGTTTAGGAACTAGTAGTGAGACAAACCAATTATCCAATTATAGGAATCAAGTGTTTCTTTAGAAATAAATAGGATGATCAAGGGATCATAAGCTGAAATAAAAGCCAAATTAGTAGCTAAAGGATATAATTAGTAAAAGGTATAGATTATGATGAGACCTTTTCCCCTATAGCTATATTAGAATCCCTAAGAATTCTTTTAGCTTATACATCCCATATGAATTTTAAATTATATCAGATGAATATTAAGTTTTCCTTTTTAAATGGTTATTTAAAGGAGGAATTTTATATTGAACAACCCCCTAGTTTTGAAAATTATCAAAAACCAAAATCTATTTTTAAACTCACTAAACCTCTCTATTGTCTTAAACAAGCACCTGGAGATTGGTATGAAAGGTTAAGTTCTTTTCTTTTGAAAAATGGATTTACTGTTAGATTGGAAGATCAAATTATTTGAAAAAAACTGTTTGTTCTAATATTTTATTCGTTCAAATTTATGTTGATGATTTTATTTTTGGTTCACCGAATAAAAAGCTTATTCTTGATTTTTCAAATTTAATGAAAAAATAATTTGAAATGAGTATGATGAGAGAACTGAATTTCATTTTAGGATTTCAGATTTACCAAAAAGGTTTTAGAAATATTTTAAATCAAAGTAAGTATATAATTGATTTATTTAAAAAATTTGGACTTGATAATAGCAAGACAAATACAAATCATATGTGTACTAATATGAAACTTGATTTAGATGAATCTGGAAGACAAGTTGGCAACATGTTATATAGAGGTATGATTGAATTTTTTTTATATATTACTCCTAGAAAACCAGACATTATGTTTTTTGTATGTATTTATGATATATTTCAATCAAATTCAAAATAGTCTCATCGTACTTTTGTTAAAATAATCATTAGATATTAAAAAGGAACTTTTTCAATATCTTCTTTACCCTAAAACATAGGATTTTAAATTCATTTCATAATCAGATGCTGATTTTGGAGGTTTAAGATTAGATAAAAAAAGTACCTCAGGAACCTATCACTTATTAGGAAAAACTTTAGAGTCATGGTCTAGTAAGAAACAACACTCAGTTTCCATGTCAACCGGTGTGGAAGAATATGTATCTACAAGCAGTTATTGTGTACAAGTATTATGGATGAAAACCCTCTACTAGACTTTGAACTAAAATCTAATAGTATACCTATTTTATTTGATAATACTAATGTTATAAATATTTAAAAAAATCCTATAAGTCATTCTAGGACTAATCACATTGATGCACGACATCATTTTCTAAGATATCATGTCCTTAAAAAAGATATATCTTTATAATTTGTTAATACCAAACATCAATTAGCTGATATTTTTACTAAACCACTTCCAAATTATAGTTTTTATTTTATTAAGGGGGGGGTTTAGAATATTTGAGTTTAAGTGATTTTTTATTAAATTATTTTTAGTCTCACTGTTTTTATTTTAGTAGGATTTATTTAATATGTTTTATTTGATTATTTTTTAATTTATAATTTCAATTCGATTTAATTTTTATTTTATTTTCAAAATTAAAAAGTAATGATTACATCCTCAATTGGTGTGAGCAAACCATTTGCCTTATCCTGCTCTGTTTATCCTCTCTGATATGTCCTTTTGGTTTACAGATATTCTTTGGATTATTATGTGTTGAAACCCTAAACCTTCAATCCCTTCAATCTCAAAACCTTAAGAGATGGAAACCTCTTGAAGATCTATAGATGCTGAGTTGGACGACAATACTTATGCTTCAGGGAAAGTCCACAAAGTACTCTAGAGAAAGGTAATTGATTTTGGTTATTTAGATTATATAAATCTCTCGCTCAAGGAAGCAATATGATTTCAAGGTTTGGTTTATGTTTTTGGATAAGATAACATGCCTATGGTTTATGACATTGAAGTAAATGAATTTTGTAGAAGTGTTTTGTTTCATCTTGGATTCGAAGAAGATTCTTTTATTTCTAAGACTAATGATTTTGAGTTTTATTTTTCCTATATTGAAATGGATGAGATGTTACATTATACAAATGAGTGAGAGTCTCATTTTGATTTAAGAAATATCAGTAATAGAAGGCATTATTCAGAATATATTATGTTTTTTTATTTGTAACAAGAACTGTAAAGGAGGTAATAACAAAAGAACTTACTCCTGATCATCGAGTTTTGATGAAGTTTATTCAATGTGGAATTTTTCTTAGGACTGTTGATCTATAAAAAGTCATGAATCCTTACATATATATCACGTTTTAATTTATTAATCACATGAAGGTTAATTTCTATCAGTTTATGATAAGATATCTAAATGATTACTTCCATAGAGATGTGAAGATGAGATATTATCCCTATGAATAGATTATTACTTTTTTGCTGTGAAGGAAAGGAAATATTGTCAATATGTTTTTTGGAAAATCATTTCTCTAAAAGAAACATTTTGAATGCTAGAACTATGAAGAAGATAGGATTTTTCTAGAAAAACTCTTACAATAGTCTTCTACCAGTTGGTGCAGAATAGCAACAGAAGTTCCTGGAAGCTGATCAGGGGGGAGTAATGGATGATTCCTTAAGTTGGCTGTATGAGATAGAGGCCTAATTAATAAGGAACTTCAATTCTAGAAGAATCAATTGTTTGGAAAAGAATAATTACATTTTTCATTCTAGAGACTATGGAAGAAGCACTGGGGGTAGCTGAGTGTGAGAATTCATTAGATGAGTAAGTTGATAAAGAGGCTCACTATCAAGAACATATTAGGGAAGTTATTCCTGATACTCAAACTCAAGTTTTTCTAGATTCTAAAATTGTTGAAGGATCATCCTTAAGAAACAAATCAGTTGGTAATAATGATTCAAGTTTGGCCTTGTAGAACTTTTTTAAAGGGAATATATTCCTGACTCTAGCACTCCATCTTCTGAATCTTATGATTCTTAGGATGAATCCTTAGTTATAAAGATAAATTTGTTAAACAATCATAATTTGTTTCTCAAAGAATAGTTGGAGGCTAAGAAAAATATATTTGAGGAATATAAGGTTTCTTCAGTTCTAAGAGCTGAGTTTGAATCTTAGAATCTCCATTTAAGGGAATTCAAAGGGAATCTAATTTCTATTAGAGATATTAAAGATATTATTAGAAAAAATTTCTAGAGAGTTAAATTTTTTAAGAGATGAATCTCTTGAGAAATAAGAGTTTGATGAGTTTAAGATGATGATTAGGAGAGATATTTAGTCTCTAAAGGTAAGTAGTCTATCATCAAACTCCTCTCAATAGAAACATCCATAAATTCTTAGAAAGTTTGAAGATATTACCTCTATACCAAATGAGTTCAATGATAGACTATACACTCTTCAGTGTGATATTACTCCTTTAAGTGTGTTGTTGGAAAATCAAATACATCTGAATAGTCAACTATCATCAAGTGAATCCTTGTTGGGACTAGTGATAAATCAAATTAAGGACAAGATGATCACGTTCATTCAGTTAGAGGAAGTTTTGAATGAATTTGTAAAGTTTAATTTGATTGATAATTTTAATATTAGAAATGATTCGAAGAAACTTATTCAAAAATGGTAAGAAGTATTCAACAACCATTTCCAAGTCCAGCTTATGAATCTTTTTTATATTAGTAGCATAGTTCAAGCCCTTCCTAATTCTGATGAACCTTTTTTCCCTACTGATTCAAACCAAATCCCTTCATTTTGAAGACCCTTTCTTTTAATGAGATTTTAATTCATTTTCAAAAACATTTTAATTCATTTTAATTTCAATTTACTTTCTTATTATGTTTTTAGTATCTTTTATTCTAGTTAAATGTTTAAACTTCCAATCCTAGATTTAATTTTTCTTATTCCAACATTTATAACTATTCATTGTAGTTTAGGGCTATATTAAATGTGGTTTATATCATTTATTATTTAAAATAATATTTTTTTATATCACAAAAATGGGGAGAATATTTAAGTAAATAGTAAATATG
This sequence comes from Viscum album, assembly GCA_963277665.1. NCBI lineage: Eukaryota > Viridiplantae > Streptophyta > Magnoliopsida > Santalales > Viscaceae > Viscum > Viscum album. The sequence continues at coordinate 2,011,513,662 of OY728130.1, read as the reverse complement.
TTTATGAAAAACAATAGATAATTTCCATGGAGACAATGGGGAGATAGGGGAGAATATTTTCAAACCACAATATTTCATTAGAGAAAATATTTAATTTAAAATTATCTATTCTCTTTATAAAAATAATAATGTGAAGAAAATACCAAAATATTTTATATATATATTTTTTTATGTTTACATATCTTGCATTTTCTTTAAATTTTGTTATGGATTATGTTATGAGTTTTGTGATCATAAAAAAGGGGGAGATTGTTGGGAATGAATTGTCTCAATAATACTCTATAATTTATGATGATTTTGATTATCATAAATGACCTTATTTATTTTCTAATGAATTTTGGTTAAATGAGTCTTCAAGAATTCATATATGGGTTCATTAATTTGACATTATGAGAATTACTTTAGAAATATTATTTCAAACCCTACGTTTAGTTAATTAACATATTGTATCAACGCTACGTTATGCTGAGAAGTGAAACCCTTGTGTATGGTATTAACCATATGCTAAATTAAATAGGTTTCATTTTGATCAACATATTTATGTTCGAAGAATCATCAAATGTATAGATCAGAAACCCTACATTGGATTCTAGATTTATTGTTCATACCCAACATGAGGAAAAGTTGAAGGTGTGGTTAATCAGTGTTATGTTTGGGATTTTATGATAAAAAGGTAAATGTATGGATTATCATCCCTACAGAAATTTTTTAGCTACATTACATGAAGATGAAAGTATGGTTAATAAACCAAAAATTAGTGAAGTAACCCTATGTTTTTAAAATAAACCCTACACTATGCAAAGGAACCCTACGCTACATATATCAACTCTATGTTGTATTCTCAACAGTGAATTTTTTCAAGCTAGGTTTTCAATCTGAAATTGTTTCATTGGTCAAGTTAGAATTAAAGAAATTCAAGGATTATTTTGATTGTTTCAAAGAACCATGTTAATTTGATAAAATCTCTCATATTTCTATGGTAAGTTACAACCTCCCAGGTCGATTGGAATTTGAATTATAGTAATAAATAGGTTATTCTTTTTTATATGAAATACCAAATCAAGTTTTTTTCTCTATATATTATTTCAGATTATCTATTAAAAAATATATATTTGTGTGTATGATAATCAAATCACATATGCGGATGGATTATTGAAATTATATTTTACAATTCTACCAAAAACGAACAACTCTGATAGAGGAATACACTTGAAGATATAAATGTTCTATCTCATTCTTCTATAAGATTATTACTGCTCTATTTTTTTGGTTTCTTTTTAATTGGATATATTTGTGCAATTTGGATTTATTCAAACTATTTCATTCTTGAATATATTATTTTTTGACAAATAAGATCCATCATTTTTTAGTTTCTTTCTATTGTAACTATGAAGAAAAACATGAACCTTTCATATCAAATTCTTTTTATTTATTAGAGTTTCAACCACTTGAACTCATATGTGGTGGAGTATAATCTTCTTGATCTAAGTTGTGGATAATTGGTTCTCTTCTATAGAACTATAAGGCTTTTTTATTAGTCTTATTGTAAAGGTATAAACTACCTTCACTCAGTTTTAAATTTATTGTCTTATGATAAGAAGACCATTTTAGTGAAATTTATCAAGCTCACAGAGTGATTGACTTGTAGAGTGGACTAGGAGATATTTGTGCCCCAAACCACTATAAATTGTTGTTTTCATTATTTCTATTTATCCACTGTATATTATCATATAGAATAAAAACATTGTATATCCACATAAATCATAGTGGGTGTCAAAATCCAAAAATTGTGGAATATTTTTTAAAAGACACAATTCACACCCCTTATTATGTAACTTTGTATATTTATCCCTCACAATTAGTATCAAAGGTGAGATTATAAATAAATTTATAGCAAGCTAAAAGTATAAATTTTTTACAAAGATGCAAATACATGATCCAAGAGAAGGAATTTTAATGGTATGTGCTCAATGTTTTAATGGTGAAAATTATTGATTCTAGAAATATTCAATGATTATATATCTGAAGAATATTGGATTCAGAGTCTAATAAAAAATTATTACCACTTATAAGATTCTTGAAAAATCAGAAACTTGGGATGCATAAATAGAAGCCGAATATGATATTAATTCAAAGGAAATAAATTCTGTTATTGTGAATGCATCACATGGATGAATGGAAGGCTTAAAAAAACTGTCAAAAATAATTTAGCCTTAGGTGAACCCATAAAAAAATGATCAAGATTTTAAAGTACTGAGAGTACTACCCATTAAATGGAATGGAATATCTGTTGTAATTCTTCGATTATCACATGTAAAAGATCTAATAATAAAAGAACTAATTGGAACACTAGTGATGTATGAAGAAAAAATGCAGGTTGAAACTAAAGATCATAATATTATAGTAAAGAAGGAAAATACTACTATGAAAGTGACATCTCAGAAACATAGTGGAAGATCAAAATAAGAAGTCAAAGAAGAAAAGAATTTAGAATCCTCAGATTCTTAAATATAATTGGCTCAACTATCTAGAAAGTTCAGTAAGTTCTACAAAAAGAAAAGAGGATTCATAAAATCCTTCAGGAACGATGACAAAGAACCCAAAGAAGTTTGATGCTATGAATGCAAGAAATTGGGTCATATTATACCTGATTGTGCTCAACTGGAAGATGAAAGAAAAAGGACATAAATGAGATATCATAAAAATTATGATTATAAGAACAAAAGAAAATGAGATATTAAAGATACATGGATTGTATCTGAAGATTCCATCAGCCCTTCAAAGTATGACTCATAGAAGTAGAAATAAAATCTAAAAGATAATATGTGATTTATGGCTGAAGAGGAAAAGCTACAAACTTATTACTCTTATGATTATGATACTAGTAGTTTCTCAAATGATAAATTGGTAGCCTATTATTATATGTTATAAGAAAAATATGATTCTTTTATAAAAAAACATAAATATTTTAAAAACATTCATAATGTTTTTTAGGTGAAAGAGATACCATACTAAAACAATATCAAAAGCTACTTAAAAAAATTCAATTCCTCTACATCAAGAAGTATCAATCATGAAAAAAAATCAAGGAATTATAGGATGAAGTATCATTCTACAGGATTTCTACTCTTATTTTTAATGAAGGAGAAAATATTTTAAATGAAATTCTTGGAAAGAAAATTATTAAAAGGGAAATATTTGGAATATGAAGTAAGGGTGAGAAATTGGAATTGTATAAAAACTATTTTATGACTAATTATAAAAATACTTCCTATTATATTTGTGGAAAAAATGTCATTTCACTAATAATTTCTGTTTGAAAAATCCTCAAATTAGTGGAATTAAAAGAGCCTTTATTTCTAAAAAATTTTATGAAGAAAGTGATATAAATTATGGAAAAATATAATAGATCTTGATTCTCATATCATTACTTTCTAACATTGATGGACACAAGAAGATATGGGTACTAAAATAAACATTTGTTTAATTACTTTTGTAGGAAATAGTTCATAGAAAAAGAAAAACTATATGGTATATAGATAGTGGTTGTTCCCAGAATATGAGTAGAGATTAAAAAAACTTTCATAAACTGACTCAAATGGATGGATGATTATTCACTTTTGGTGGTAATATCAAAGAAAAAATTGTTAGAGTTAGAACTATTTGAGATCCAAAGACGATCTCAATCAATAAAGTATTTTATGTATAAGGGTTAAAAAACAACATGATAAATATCTCTCAACTCTGTGATGATGGGTTTTGTGTTGAATTTTCTAACAATTCTTGGTCTATGTTTAAGGATAAGTTTCTTAAATTTAGAGCACCTAGAATTGATTATGTTTATATGTTATATTTTAATTATTTATGTAAACATAAAGTGAATTGTTTAGATACTAAGAAAAATGAATCTTGTATTTGGAACAGAAGACTTAGACACTATAATATATATTATTTACATGAATTATCCAAGAAATAGTTAGTTTCTGATTTTCCAATTCTTAAATTTGAAAATGATAGATTCTGTGATGCATGCTAAATTAGAAAGCAGCAAAAATCTTCTTTCAAATATATTAACAAAATTTTTATATATAAACCTTTAGAACTTGTCCATATAGATTTTTTTAGACCATAAAGTGTATTAAGTTTGGATGGTGAATTTTATGTTTATGTTTTAGTAGATAATTATTCTAGATTTACTTGGTTTTATTTTCTAAAACTCAAAAGTAATGTTTTCATTATTTTTAAAAGTTTTGGAAACATTATTCAAAATGAAAAAGTTTTTAAAGTAATTTTATTAAGAAGTGATCATAGTGGAGAATTTTAGAATCAATAATCCAATTCTTTTTACTCAAATCTTTGTATTAAACACACATTCTCTATACCAATAACACCTCAACAAAATGGAATTATTGAAATAAGAAATAGAACTATACATGAAATTGAAAAGAATATGAAAAATAAATACAGCCTTCCTATCTATATTTCTGTAGAATTAGTAACCATATCCTAATATATCATGAATAGAGTTTTAATAAGGAATATTTTCAAAAAGGAAACTTTGGAACTTTGGAATAATAGAAAACCTAAAGTAAAGTACTTTAAAGTTTTTGGGTTCAAGGTATATATCTTGAATACTAAGGAAAATCTTGGTAAGTTTGATCCAAAATATGATGAAGGAATATTTTTGGGATATTCTACTACCTCTAAATCTTATAGAGTTTTTAATAAAAATTCAAGGATTTTTGAAGAATTGTTCCATGTGAAATTTGATGAAACTAACCCTTTTATTATATAGAAAGAACAAACTAATGAAATGACAGAATCTTTTGATAACGTGAGACTTTAAACCTTTAAAAATGATTTGGAAAATTATATTAATAAAATTCAATCTTGTTCATAAGAACATGATACTAAAGAACCTGAAATTGTCCTACCTAGACAGTCTAAAACTCTAAAGAACCATCCTTTAGAAATGGTTATAGGAGACCTGGACACTAGAATTATAAATAGAAGAAATATAGGAAACCTAGATGAATTATATACCTTTATATATTATTTGGAACCTAATACTATTGAATAATCCTTAGAAGATGAGAGTTGAATAGTAAAAATGCAAGAAAAGATAAACTAGTTCAAAAGGAATGAAGTTTGGGAACTAGTATAGAGACTAACAAATTATTAATTTATAATAATCAAGGGGGTCTTAAAAAATAAATAAGATGATCAATGGTTCATAACCTAAAATAAATCTAGGTTGTTAGCTAAAGGATATAATCAGGAAGAAGGTATGAATTATAATGAGACCTTTTCCCTTATAGCTAGATTAGAATCCATAAGAATTATTTTAACTTATGCATCTCATACGAATTATAAATTATATTATATGGATATTAAGTCTTTCTTTTTAAATGTTTATTTAATGGAGGAATTTTATATTGGACAACCCCTCGGTTTTGAAAATTCTCAAAAACCACACTCTATTTTTAAACTCACTAAATCTCTTTATGGCCTTAAACAAGCACTTAGAGATTTGTATAAAATATTAAGTTCTTTTATTTTGAAAAATGGATTTACTGTTGAATTGTAATATCGAACACTATTTAAGAAAACTATTTGTTCAAATATTTTATTAGTTTAAACTTATGTTGATGATGTTATTTTTGGTTTAACTAATAAAATGAGTTGTCATGATTTTTCAAATTTAATGCAAAAAATAATTTTAAATGAGTTTGATGGGAGAACTGAATTTCTTTTTGGGATTTCAGATTTTCCAAAAAATATTTTAGAAATATTTGAAATAAAATTAATTATATTATTGATTTATTTAGAAGGTTTGGAATTGAGAATAGTAAGACATATACAACACCTATGTGTACCAATATAAAACTTGATTTGGATGAAGTTATAAAATTAATTGACAAAAGGTTATATAGAGGTATGATTGGAAGTTTGTTATATCTTACTGTTAGCAAACTAGACATTACTTTTTCTTATTGTCTTTGTACTGCTAGATTTCAATCTAATTCAAAAGATCCCCATATCACTACTACTAAAAGAATTTTGAGATATTTAAATGGAATTGTTTTTCAAAATCTTCTTCACCCCAAAAATTCTTATTTTAATTTTATTTCATATTCAGATGTTGAATTTTGAGGTTGTATATTAGATAGAAATAATTACCTTAGAAAACTATCACATCTTAGAAAAAACTTTTATTTCATGGTAAATTAAGAAACAACACCCAATTTCCATATCAACTGGTGAGACATAATAGTTATCTGTTGGCAGTTGTTGTGCACAAGTATTGGGAATGAAAAACACTCTACTAGAATTTGGACTGAAATTTAATAGTATATCTATTTTATTTGATGATACTAGTGCTATAAATATTTTAAAAAATCCTATAAGCTATTCTAGGAGCGAGCACATTAATATACAACATCATTTTATTTGATATCATTTCCTTAAAAAGGATATATATTTAGAATTTGTTGATATAGAATATCAATTAGCTGATATTTTTACTAAACCAATTCCCAGTTCTAGTTTTTTTTATTATGGGGGAGTTAGGAATATTTGAGTTTAATTGATTGTTTATTAATTTATTTCTAGTATCTCTATTTTTATTTTAATAGGATTTATTTAATATGTTTTATTCGATTATGATTTAATTTATAATTTCATTTGAATTTTATTTTACTTGTCTTTTAAAAATTAAAAAATTAATGAGTACATTATCAAATAGTGTGGGCAAACCATTTTCCTTGTCCCACTCTCTTTATGATCTCCTACATGTCCTTTTAGTTTAAAGATCTTATTTAAATTCTTGTGTACCAAAACCCTAAACCTTAAATACCTTTAATCTTGAAACCTCTATAGATATAATCCTTTCAATTATTTATATATGCTGAGTTGGAAAATAATACTTATGCTTCAATGAAGTCCTACAAAGTGCTCTAGGAAAAGGTAATTGATTTTAGTTATTTAGATTCTACGAATATCTCACCCAAGAAAGCAATGTGACTTCAAGGGTTGTTTTATTATTTTGGATAAGATATCATTCCTAAGGTTTATGACATTGAAGTAAAGGAATTTTGTAGAAATTATTTGTTTAGTCTTTGATTCAAAGAAGATTCCATTATTTCTAAGATTAACGATTTAAGTTTTCTTTGTCTTTTGTGAAAATGGATGAGATGTTACATTGTACCAATGAGGGGGAGTTTTAGTTTGATTTAAGTAATATTGGTAATAGAATATATTCTTAAAATGATATTATGTTTTCCTTTTTTGGAAAAATAACTATCAAGAAGGTAATGATGAAAGAACATACTCTTGATCATCGAGTTTTGATGAAGTTTATTCAATCTGGAATTTTTCCTAGGACTGAAGAGTTGAAAAGGTCTTATATCCTGAAATGTATATTATGTTTTTGTTTCTGAATCACATAAAGTTTAATTTATGTTGTTTTATGATAATATATCTAAACTATTTCTTCCATACATATGCGAATATAAGATATTATCCATATGGAAAGATTATATATTTTTTACTACGAAAGAAAGGAAAGATTGTCAATATGTTTTTTGGAAAATCACATCACCAAAGAAACACTTTGAATGCTAGAACTATAAAGAATATTGGATTTTTCTGGAGAAACTCTTGGAATAGTCTTCTACCAGTTGGTGCAGAATAACAACAGAAGTTATTGGAAGATACTTAGGGGGAGAAAAAGTTGATTCCTTTAGTTGGTTTTTTTATAGAGATGCATGATGAATATGAAACTTAAAGTATAGAAGAATCTATTATTTGAAAAATGAGAATTGCAGATGTAGTTCTAAAGACTATAGAAGAAGCATCAAGGGTAGTTGACCATGATAATCCAGTGGATGAGCAATTTGAAAAAGAGACACATAGTCAATAACTTATCAGGGAATTTGTTCTTGATACTCAAACTCATGTTGTTCCCAGTTCTGAAATTCTTGGAGGGTCTTCCTTATAAAATAGATCAATTGGTAATGAAGATATAATTTTGGCCTTAGTAGAAGTTCATCAAAGGGAATATATTCCTAACCCTAGCACTCCGTCTTATTAATCTTCCAATTCTCAGGTTATAGCCTTAATTGTAAAGACCATTCTATTGGAGGCCCAAATTTTTTTTGTCAGAGAAAAGATGGAGGTTGAGAAAAATAAATTTGAAGAATACAAGGTTTCATCAGTGCCAAGAGCTAATTTTGAAGCTCATAAGCTCCATTTTCATGAATTAAAAGGGAATCTAATTTTTATTGGAGACCTTAAAGAGATTATCAGCAAGATTTATAGAGAGTTCAATTTGTTAAAATATGAATATTTTAAGAAGTAATAGTTTGACGATAGGGAGAGAATTTCAGTCTCTTAAGGATAGTAGTCAAGAATAAACATCCTATCAAAATACACCACCAGAAATGTTCTGAAAGTTTTTATATATTACCTCTATAGGGGCTGAATTCAATGATAAACTACATGCTCTTCAGTGTGATAGTACTCCTTTAAGTGTGATGTTGGAAAATCTAATACATCTGATTAGTCAAATAACTTCAAGTGAATCCTGGTTAGGACAAGTGATTAATCAAATTAAAGACAAGATGACCTCATTCATTCAGTCATAGGAAGTTGTGAATGAATTTTTAAAGGTTAATATGATTGAGAATTTGAAGGTTGGAAATGATTTTAAGAAACTTCTTCAAAAATTGTCAGAAGTATTCAATAACCATTTCTAGAGACTGCTTTTGAAGCTTTTTGATATTATCAGTGCAGTTCAAGCCCTTCCTTACTCTAATGAACCATTTTTCCTACTAATTCCAACCAAATCCATTAATTTTAAGGACCCATTCATTGAGTGAGGATTTTACTTTATTTGTCAAAACATTTGAATTCATTTTAATTTCAATTTACTTTCTTATTATGTTTTTAGTATGTTTTATTTTAGTTCAATGTTTAAACTAATAATACTAGATTTATTTTTTCTTATTCCAGTATTTATAACTATTCATTATATTTTAGTGTTATATTAAATGTTGTTTATATCATTTATTTTTAAAAACCATCTTTTTGATATCACAAAAAGGGGGAGAATATTTAAGGAAATGGTGAATATTTGTAAGAAAATAAATGAAGAATTTCCACAGAGACTATGGGGAGATAGGGGAGAATATTTTTTATCTTTACAAATATTACATTTTCTTTAAAAAAATTTATAGATTATGTTATGGGTTTTGTGATCCTCAAAAGGGGGGAGATTTTTTGTCATGTATTATCTCAACAATAATCTATAATTTATGATGATTTTGATGTTCAAAAATACCCTTATTTTTTTATGAATTCAGATTAAATGAGTTTTCAGGAATTCATATATAGGTAGTAATTATATATTATGAGAATTACTCTCGAAACACTGTTTCAAACCCTAGGTTTGGTAAATGAACATATGGTATCAACCCTACATTACGCTGAGAAGTGAAATGATTTTGTATAGTATAAACCCTATGCTACTCTAAATAGTTTTCATTTGGATCAACATGCTTACGTTTGGGGAATCCTTAAACGTATGGATAAGCAACCCAATGTTGGAGTTTGGATTTAATATTCGCACCCTATGTGCAGAAAAGTTTAATATATGGTTAATCAATGATATTTTTGGGTTTTTATGCTAAAAAGGTAAATGTATGGATTATCATCCCTATGTTACTTTTTTCTCTATTTTACATGAAGATGAAGGTATGGATAAGAAAACATGCATTGGTGAGGGAACCCTACACTACATGAATCAACCCTACACTACGAAAGGAACCTTATGCTATGTATATCAACCTTATGTTGTATTCTCAATGGAGAAGTTTTTCAAGCCATGTTTTCAATATGAGTTACTACAATGGTAAAGTGAGAATTAAAGATAGATTCAATGATTATTTTGATTGTTTCAAAGAATTGTGTTAAGTAGAGAAAATATCTCCTATTTGAATGGGAAGTTATGACTCCCATGGTCGATTGGAATTTGAATTACCACGATCAATTAGGCTATTCTTTTGGATCTAGAATACTGAAGAAAGTTTTTTTTCTATATATTATTTGAGATCATCTCTTCAAAAATATATCTATGTGTGTATAATAAGATAATCACACATGAGATTGTATTATTGAAATTATCTTTTACAGTGTAATATCAAACAAACAACTTAGATGGAGGAATACACTTTGGAGATATACATGTTATGTATCATTCTTCTGTAAGCTTTATTATTCTCTATTTTGTTGATTATTTTTAATTGAATATCTTTTTGCAATCGGGATCACTTCAAACAATTTCATTATTGAAGATATTCATTTCTGAAGAAGAAGATTCATCATTTTTCAGTTTCATGCTATTGCAACTATGAATAACAACTTGAACCTTTCAAATAAAACTCTATTGATTTATTAGAGTTTCAACAGTTCGTACTTAGTTTTTGTGGAGTATCAGCTTCTCGATATAAGATATGGGTAATCAGTTCTATGTTATAGAACTATAAGGCTTTGTTATTAGTTTTATTTTAAAGGTGTCAACTTCCTGCACTCAATTATAAATTTATGTTATTGTGATAAGAGGATCATTCTAGTGAAATTTACCAAGCTAGTAGAGAGAGTTATTGGTAGAGTGGACTAGGGGATCTTTGTGCCCTAAACCACTATAAAAATTAGTGTTATTTATTTCTATTTACCCACTTTATATTTTAATACAGAAAAAAACATTGAATATCTACATAAATCACTATGGGTGTTAAATGATATAATTATAAAAGATTTTTTAAAAGACACAATTCACCCCCTTCTTGTGTTACTTTGTATATTCTGACCTATCATAACTAATATCAACTCATCCCTAATTTAAAATTAAATCATAATAAAAAAATTTATACATTAAATCTAGACATCGAGGTCTTCCTTTATGTTGTTTATATCCCATTTATCTTCCAGTATGAAGTTAATATCTCTAAAAAATAAATATTCAAGTCCTTTGTGATATTTACCATTCCAAATAAGATGTATGAGTTGAGATTTTGAAATAAAATAAAATATATTCTATCATCTAAATAAATTTTGTAGAAATGAAAAGGTGTTTGATAGATAAAATAGCTTTTTGTGGGTGATTTGGATTTTCCAAAAGATTTCAAAATCATTTGAACCAACTTTTTCCATGAGAGTAATGATTAAATCATATGAAAGGGATAAGAAAGATGAGTGAGTTATTTTAGATTTCATCTTGATAAACGATCATTAAACAATATAAAAGAACATCATTAAAACATTAAATGAATTATTTCAAGTTAAACTTAAAATGATCCTTATAAATACATTTCCTATAGAAATTCTTAGTACTTTTACCTTCAAATACTCAAAAATAACCTTAATAACTTCAACATTAAAGAATTTTTTGACCTCAAATGTTATCTCAAACATTTATAATTTCATCCACAAAAATATAATATCATTCTTATAAAATAATCCTTCACATTAAACCCAAGGGTAACATATACCTCATATGAGTAAAACATCTCCCAAAATATCAATAGTCACCATAAAATTCCATCACTTAAAACCTTAAAAAGGGGGTGTCTATACATTTGAACTTATAATCAATCATAAAATTATAATCCCATAATGGTATCCATAACTCTTAGGATATGCTCACTTGAAAACATTTTAATCTCTAAAGTTTTTTAAATTGTTCATTGATACCAATTATAAAGACTTGTCCTTATACATTACATATTATAGTTACTTTAAACTAAAATTCACTTTCTTACATTCAAAAATATCTTTTAGGTATATATTTTTAGAGATTTTGGGCATAAATATTATATAACAAACTCATATATTTAGAAATCGATGCTTTTATTTAGTATCCATTTTTCCATAAAATATAAATTTTTAAAAGAAACATGTTTTCTTTTCATGGAATATCTTCACAATTTCCATCTTGACCTCATACGTTTTCCCTAATAATCCTTATAACCTTATGAAAAACATTTTGAAACATGGTATGAGTACAAAAATCTCAGTAAGGGACATAAAAATAATGGAATAAACTGTTATTCCATGAACACTTATAAAAAATTTCTTTTTTCAAAATAATATTTGGTCTCAAAATAAACATTTTATTAACCAATAAATCACGTTTTCTACCCAAATATTTTTATAAAATATTTTATAATAAAAATTAAAGGAAAAATAAAACTCATAAAGTATTATTTTCAATCATGAAAACTCATAAAAACTTTTCATAATGTTATAATTTTAACCCTTAAAAAGTAGCATATACTTTCCATTAAACATAAGATTAATATCTTACCTTAATAAATTATAATATTTCTATAAAAACCCATATAAAGAACAGATAAAACATATCAGTAGCTTGGGAAATAATTTCCAAATCATTATTAAAATCACTCTTACAAATGGAATAACCATATAGTCGACTTCCATACCTAATGCATTATAGGTCTATCATGGACCCACTATTAGTTAATCATGGAACCACCCATCCTTGGTTAATAATTTAACCACCCATCCTTGGTTTATAATATAACCATGAATTATCATAAAATTGACCAATAAGAATAACATAATCACAAGACATAAAATCTAGAAATTTATGACATTATACTTATAAAAATATTCTTTACACCCATATAAAAACTTTTCCAAATGTTGAAATATCCATTCAATTTTTAAAAAATATTGAGAATGACCATAATATATGAAAATAAGTATTTTCATTTAATAAAATATGAAATATTATATATCAATAAAAAAATAAAATAGCATTTATGGTTGTGGTAAAACTCATTGTCGTCATATATGTTAAAATAGAACATTCTTTTTGTCCTTTTGTAAAGAACATCAAAACATTTTCTAGAAAATATGTAAAAATATTCATTTATAAAACCTTTAAAATAAAGTAAAAATATACATAAAATGACCTTTATAATTATTTTCTTTTCATGTTAAAACATACATAAAATAATTTTAAAAAAATGGACATGTACGAAAAATAGTTTTAATGGAAACTTTAAAAGATGATTTTTAAAAGAAATAATCTTACCTTGAGTATGACTCATCACGTATGTTACATATCTTCACAAAAATAAAATTATATTAATAATATACTTGATTGAGAAATTTTTCAGTTTTATTATTCCTTTTATTTTATCTACTACCATGTTACGTACAATTACTTAATTAGTTAAGTTCACATCGTACGTTTTGATGATAATCAGTTCATAATTTCAAAATGAATTCAGTGGGTTGAAAATAGAAAAAGAGTTCATCATGCCATCATCTACAGAATAATAATAATAATATAATTTTAATTTTAATACATAAATTATAATTTTAAAACCAATAATGAAATATGTATATGAAAATTGAACTATGTTACAATCATGGAGGCGGTAGGCCATACGTATGCATGAGTGACATTTCCATTTTTCAATGATCATTATGGAAAGTAGTTTAGTATTATTTTATCTTTAAATAATTATAATTATATTACAAAACCCATATTATTTCTTTAAAAATATTTATATATATATCATCCATGTGATGTGGTGATGAAAAAATGTATCACATCGCTTCGAGATGTGGTAGTCCACACATACACATGAACAACATTACGATTTTTCAATGGATGGAACTATAAATATTAAATGATATATTATATTTTATAAATTATAAATATGTCATGAATATGATATATAAATATTAATCCTATCATTATAACCATCTGTGAGATTTGGTGATAGAAAATGAATTGCATCGGTCCGCGTGGCGGTAGTCCTCTGTACATAGGAATGATGGATTCCTTCCCCATTTGATGGAGGTTAGAGATGGATGTAGGTTATTAAATTAAAATAATAATATCTAAATATATAGAGGGTGGTTGTTTTATTATTTTATCATGGTTTTAGAATATTTTATGGAGGTTTAATAAGAAATAAAACTAAAACATGTGGTTAAAAACTATACATCTTCTTTGGAAAATCTTCTTTTATTAACACCTTAAGACTTCTAAGATTGGTATTATACCTAAAATAAGTCATATATAATGCGAGGAGATATTTTAGGTAGGGATTATGGAATTTTTTTGCCTAACCAAAAAGATGTTTAAGTGTTAATAATTGATAAGAAGATGTGACCTTTTATAAGAGAGGGGAGGGTAATTAATGGAATTTCTTAATAATTAAATTAATATTAATTAATTTTGATGTCCAAATGGATAAAAATTGATTATATTAGAATATAAGACTATATTTATTTTAAATAATCTCATAAAATATAATTTTATCAATTTTGGGTAACATTTTTACCCTTATCTTTGTATTTATCCCCCATTAACTCTTTTCACACTTACCATGACAATAAGGTTTTTTACTCCTTAAGAGTCATGATAGTTATCATTAATGGACAAATGGAACATAAATGGAACATGGTTGATATTTTTAACCATATAATAATCAATTGTTCTAATATATTATTGTTATGAATTTTATAGAATTTAAAAAAATGTTATTTTCATAAAATACCAATAATGTCAATTTTAGAATTATTAATTTACTTTGACTTTTATAACATCAAGAAAACAAATAAAATTCAAGTAAAGTTTTTTAATACATCAATAAAATTTTATTTATATCTATAAAATTTTTGGGTCACATTAATTATTTCAAATTATACTACTTCCAATATTTTTAATATAACTTATTTTTTTCTATTAATTGAATAATTACTACGAAGCGTTGTGTAAGAATTTAAGGTAAGTATGTATTCACTAAAAATTAAAAATAAATTACCATGATGAAGATAAATTATTTAAATTTAAAAATAATATTTATAACTAAACATATCCTATTATTATCCCTATGTTAAAAATATTATAGTTATTACAAACAAGACTGTGACATTTTTTACTTTTCTTTACATAAAACATTATAAAGGTTGTAATAACATCCAAGTGGAAAAAATTCTACATAACTAAACATTGGATGATTTTGGATGAAATTTACTCAAAAAATAAAATTAATTCAAGTATTATGGTCATTTTATGGTCTTTACCATTTTATTTTTAACCCTTAAATACATGATTGACCCTTTACTGTGGTAAAAGAATTATTATGGTTGCTATCATAATGACTAAAAAAGGGACCTATTTACCAAATTTGGACCACCTAATTCCAAATATATAATCCATTTTTCAAAATTAAACATATATAAATGGCATAATTTAATTTAAAATCAAACTATAAAAATGCAATAAAAACAATTTTTTCAGAAAAATACTCTTCTAAATATAAAATGTTTTTATACTAAATTCAAATATAAAATTCATTTAAAAAACCATAATTTGATTATTTTAAATAATAAATAATTTATTACACTTTGAAACAAATAAAAAATATAATTTTACTTTATAATTACTTTAAAATAAAATACAATTTTCATGAAAAATCAGTATTTTCACTATTCATTGAGAAATCAAACTGTTCAAAATAATTTTAAAATTTCACCATAAGATAATTTTTATATGATAATTATAAAAATTATATTTATTTTATAATACATAATTTATAAAATTTCCATAAATTAATTATATTATTCACTCACAAAAATCAATAAAAAAGTTTTGAAGAAAATATATCTTTAAAGAATAAAATTGATTTACTAAAAATTGGGTGCTTATTTCCAAAGCATTAATCAATAAATTTTTATTAATTAGAAAATTTATATATATTTAAAAAATGTATTTAATCTTATTAATACCCACCAATTTAATGGATATATTATGATGGTTATATTTTCAGTTCATTTATACTCGTTATTGTGTTTCGTACACGTTATAAAATACAGTGTCCTTTTAAAATCTCATGATATTACATAAATGGTCTTTCTTAATGATTAAAAACACCTTTATCATCACCTTTTTACCACTAAAAAATTTTATACTAAGAAAGGACGTTCATTAATTAGTGCTAAAAACAATAATAAAGAGACCCTTTAGCTATGCAAAAAAGAACTGAAAAAACATTAATTTTTTATTGATAAAAACACTAAAAAGGGTTTCCTTTTTGAGTGATAAAAAATCTCTCAAAAGGGGCCCATTTATCAAGGATAAAAAAAGTACTGAAAGGGTTTCTATTTTGGCACTAAAAAAGATCTAAGTTCCAACCAATTGTTGTAGAAATATTCAATTCTGTGTCAACCCCAAAAATAGAAAAAAAATATATGAATACAATATAATCAGTAGAATAACCAATATAAAATATACCAAAATATATAATATATATATATATCGTTATTTCAAAACATATTTACACATGATGTCATTAATTTGACTTCTATAAAAACAAGAACACGTATAGAAAAGTGTGGTACAAATCAATAATATTTCATATTTTAACTAACTTTAACAACGTACCTTTAATAGAAAAAATTATCATATATATAAGTAATAAAAATAAATAATTTCATTAATAAAAAATGTTAATAAATTTAAAGTTGCTTAGAAATGTGAAAGCACACATTACGTCAATCCAACTTCACCACACATTTGAATGACATAAAGTTAATTACAACATGCCCCAAATTAATCAATGATTGTTTTCTTAGAGTTTCACAAAAATCTGTGTGCATTTTCTCAGTTTTGATTATGTGACATGCATTTTAAACTTCTTTAGCTATTAAAATAAAAAAAAATATTTCACTTCAAATACACCACACATTAGAATGAAATTCAGTTAATTCCTATAGGTTACAAATTAATCAAGGATTTTTAACTATAGTTTCATAAAAATATGCCAAGTTATGGTTAGTTTAGAGTACGTGAATCATTTTTTAAACTAAAATAACATTTTTGAAATAAAAAATTATATAATTTTAATCATTTTTACAACACAGGGTTTTAAAATGATTTTTGGTTAATTCATACATGTATTAAATAAATCATTGATACTTTTTATAGAGTTTCATGACAATTATAGTAAGTTTTCCCAATTCTGAATTTTTGATCTGTGTTTTGAGCATCGTTAACTATTAAATTGAAAAAAATAAACTTTTGGTTATTCTTAATACACTAAATGTTGGAATAAAATGAGGTTCCTTCAAAAAATTCAAAAATAAATTCATATTAATTTTACTAGAGTTTGAATACAATCTAAGAAAATTTTCATGGTTCTGAGTACATGATATGTGTTTTGAACTAAAATAGCATTTTTATTTTGAAAACATGCACATTCAATCATTATGACTACATCAGGTATAAAAATATAATGTGGTTAATTCCAAGATATCTAAAATGAATTAAAGATATTTTTAGTAGAGTTTCATTATAATATGAGCATTTTGTTCTCATTTTTTGAGTATGTTATTCATATTTTTAACTTATTTAACTCTTAAAATGAAAAAAAATATGTTTTTGGTTATTCAAAATACAATTAATATCTAAATAACATGAAGTTCATTTATACAGGTAAAAAATTAATAGATGGTTGTTTTCCTAGAGTTTTGGGATAATCCAATAAGATCTTCTTGGCTTTGAGTATCTAACACACATTTTGAATAAAATAGAATTTATATATTCAAAACAGACACTTTTGATTATTCTGACTACACTATAAAATAAAATAACTTATAGTTAATAACTATATTTTCTAAATGAATAAATGATAGTTTTAAAATAGTTTTATGAAAATCTGATCACGATTTCTTAGTTGTAAGTATGTGATATGCATTTTGAACTTACTTAACTCTTAAAATATAAAAATACACTTAAGTTTAGTCCAACTGTACCACGAATCAAAATGATATGTTGTTCATTCCTACAAGTCTCAAAATAATCAACTATCATTTTCTTAGAGTTTCATGAAAATCAAAGAATATATTGTTAGTTTTGATTATATAACATATGTTTTGAACTAAAATATAAGTTTTATATTGAAAACACACACTTTAAATAATTTTGACTACAATGAGATTTAAACTAATATGAGTTTAATTCCTAGATTACCTAAATAAATAAACAATATTTTTAGTATATTTTCATGAAAATATGAGCATTTTGGTTCATTTTTTAGTATCGAATGCATGTTTTGAACTTCTTTAAGTCCTACAATAAAAAAATACTTTAGGTTATTCCAACTACACCATAGGACAGAATGACATGTGGTTCATTACTAAATGTCATAAATGAATCTTTAATGATTTTCCAAGAGATTTATGACAATCCTAGAATATCTTCATACTTTTGAGTATATGAAATTAATTTTGAATTAAAATTGAAATTTTATATTGAAAATAGGAATGTAAAATTATTTAAACTACATTAGGAACCAAAATGGCATGTAGGTAATTCATACATGACCCAAATGAATCGATAATAATTTTTTATAGAGTTTTAGGATAACCTGAATGTGTTTTTTCTATTTTCAGAATGTGACACATCTTTTGAACTTATTTAACTCTTAAAATAGAAAAATAAACTTATGGTCATTCTAGATACACCATCTATCAAAATGATGTTTGGTTCATTATTAAAGATAAAAAATAAATTGATGATCATTTTCCTAGATTTTTATAAAGTCCAAGAAATCTACTTGGTTATGAATTTGGTACATGTGTTTCGAACTAAAATAGAATTTTAATATTGAAAACATGCACCTTCAATCATTATCATTTCACTGGGTGTCATAATGACATGAAATTAATTCCTAAATTTCCCAAAGAAATAAAATATATTTTTTCTAGAGATTTTCATGACAATATGATTTAATTATCATGGTTTTGAACATATAATGCATATTTTAAACTAAATTAACTCTCAAAATGAATAAATTTACTTTAGGTCATTATAAATTCATTGATAATCATAATGATGTGCATCTAATTTATAAAGGTATCAAATGATTCAATGATAATTTTTCTATAGTTTCCTGATAATCAGAGAATATTTTCTCAATTTTTAATTTATAACATTTATTTTGAACTAAAATAGCATTTTTGTATAAAAATCACACATTTGTAATCATTCCAACTACATCAAGAATAAAAATGATGCGTGGTTAACTCCAAAATTTCCTAACCGAATAAAAAATAGTTTGTATAGAGTTTAATGATAATCCAATTATTTTTTATCAGTTTTGAGTATGTAACATGAGTTTTGATTTTTATTTTTATCTCTTAAAATAGAAAAATACACTTTTAGTCATTATTACTACAACATGAATCAAAATGATGTGTGGTTCATTACTAGTCATCACAAATTAATTAAAGATCATTTTTCTATAATTTCATAACAATCTGAGAATATATTCTCAATTTTGAGCATGTGATGGGTGCTTTGAACTAAAAAATAAATTTTATATTTAAAATGAGCACTTTAAACTAATGAAACTAAAATAATGTGGGTAATTACAAATATGAAATTATTATCAACTTTTATAGAAATTACATAATTGTAATATATATATCTATAATAAAAATAAAATTGTTAAAATTGTAATTAAAATAGTGCATTAATAATTAGAAACAATTTTTTTACCATATCTCATATTTACATTTACATTAAATGGTCATAACCAATCATTTTGGTATATATTGTTAGTAACTAATTGGTAGTTTTTTCATAGTAATTACTATAATAAATATATTTATTATACAAAAAACAAACTCAAGTAGTTGGGTGTGCTGGTTGGATTTAAAAAAACTACCAGCTTCTTATTGACAATCATAGACCAACACTATACATATACATAATTTTAGATAATATTTTTATTTTAATTATATAATGGTTTTGTATTCAACTTTGATATGTGTTTTTAGATAATAAAAATAAATAAATAAGATATAAAAATACCTTTTAAAATTTTTCATTTATCAGGGTGAGTATCATCTTGAGGTGGATAAGGGATTGATTAAATCACAAGTTAAATAAATAAATTATAATATGAAATCTTATTATTAAATAAAAATCATACAAATAAAACATGTATTATTTATAAAAAAAGTAATTGAATATTTGAATTTTATAATCTTAGTTTTTTCTTTAATGTTTGAAGTGTTTTTCCTCTTTTATGATTATCCAAATTCACTATTTGTGGTCACCTCTAACATAAAGGACATCATATCCTCTAGTAAAAATAATAAATTCTTGGGATCTCATAATAAAATTATCACCCTATAATGAATTAACACTCATATATGTTTTTTATTTCATTACTAAAATCACAAAAAATATTATTTTTATCTATAATATCACGAATATAAAAAATATCCACTGCTTTTGATTACATTATAAAGGGGTTTTCTTTGTAACCCACCGTAATAGTCTTCACTTTTAAAAATACCAATTCATCAAATGTTACTAGAGCCCTATTCTCAAACCATCGGAATGGGATAATTGGCATATAAAATATCATATGCTCTAACTCCCATATCTTTTTTAAGTTTCAAAATTAAAACATATTTGTGTAAATTGGATTTTTTTTGGAACTCGATACATGAATCACTTCATCAAAATAGTAACTCTATTATTTTAAATTATACTATGATTATAATATTTCTTTTTGTAGAGAATATAACCTTTAATTGGGAATCCATCGTAAGATAATGAATGAGTACTTGTTCCTTTAGATAACCATTTCGCTTTTTCATATATGGATTTAGGATTTAGGGATAACTCTTTATAAATGTGATGAAAATCATGTAATAAACTATTAATTATGTATTTAATATCAAACCTTTGTTCTTTATTGTATTATAGTTATTAGGAATGTCCTTATGAGTTTGAATTCATAGCATAACCTCTACACTACTATGAAAAACATATAAGTGATTTTATTTACATTTTATAATAGATATTGTCACGTCTCTTCCTGAAAGTCCTTTATCTTTTATGAACCTATCATGGAAAAATTTTAGAAGTATAATCTTATACAAATAAAATATGTATGAAATATAGAATTTAAAAACTTCTTTAAGAATATACCACTCTACAATAAAAACTTGTGGTTGGATTTGATTTTTGACACACCCTTTAAACATCTTCATGTATAGTGTTTAATAGGGTACATATGCCTTAAATGTATGAGGGAAAAAAGATAGATCTACCATACTAAATAAAAAACACTATGAGAACTATGATATAAAAAATTATGGTGGGATGAAAATCATTAATTTACATAAGGTGACAATGATCTCTTTTTACATTGCTAGAAACTTTATTGAGTTACTAATTTTGTTGTATATTTATTTGAAAAAAATAACATAGCCTAGTTATTGTGTGTTAAACATTTTTCAAAAATATGAGTCATGTTTCCATGGGAAAAAATATTAAAAAAAACATGATAGTCTTGTGATTTTAATCCTTATAATATTAGTTATTGTATCAATACAATGTTATTGATATTTAATAAATACACCTCTTGTCTCATTACACTATTTAAATAGTTATAAAACTAGAATATCTCTTTCTAAAAAAGAGTGTGAACTGATAGAAGAAGGAAAATTCATTTTTTCCTCAATATCTAGCATCAAATCTTCTCTGATTCCCATTTTAATCATGTATAACCAAGCCTTGATACCATATTTTTCTTCCTTTCTTAATTTTTTAATGTACTTATTACACTGTCACATATATTTTTCTTGATATACATGACATCTATGAAATTCCTAATATACAAACTCTTCCAGTAAGGTAGTTCAAAAAATATTGGTTTCTTTTTCCAACCAACCATGGGAATGTTTTTAGAGAAATTTTTACCAAATACATTGATGACATCATTTACCTTATCAATTATTTCTTCACTTATTAATGGAGAAGATGACAGACATCCTTCCAAGTTATTATAAAATGTTTTTATCCGTGATCGATATTTATGTCATTGAGGTAAAACCCTTAGATGTACAAGGTGTATGGCCTTCATAATATATTCCATCATAAGTGATCATGTACCTTATTTACATAAAATATACCCTAACCATCCTTTAATACTCTACCTTGAAAAATTAATTTAATTTGGGAATTCATTTATCCTACCAAACTGCATAGATATCAACAAAAATTATTATTTTTTGTGGTAATAATATAATTTCACACCTATATCCCATAATAATTTCAAATATTAAATAAGTAAAGCCAAATAAATGTTTATATCATTACCGGGTTGTTCTGGTCCTGAAATGAGAAACAATAATATAATGTATTTTCACTTCATGTATGACCATGGTGGTAAATTATAATTTACCAACATAACCAACCAAGTGTAGAAAGAACTTATTTGTAAACTATAGGGATTAATGTCATCTGTAGATAATAAAAGATTAATGTTTCATAACTCATTCCCAAATTCAGGATACTTGTTGACAATTTTCTTCTATTATGAAGAATCGATTGGGTGTCATGTCTTATCATTAATAATTATTATATCTGCATGCCATGTAATTTTTCTTGCAGTATCCAAAAATCAATATAGTCATTGAATTGTTGGAAGGATTTGGAAAGATTCATAATCCTTTTTATGGAATTTTGTTTCTTTTATCATATTTATATTTATCACACTTAGGATATTTTTGTATAAATTTATACTCCTTGTGAAATAATATATATTCATTAGGGAAAGCATGTATTTTTTTCAAAGCTCATACCTATTTAACATAACATTCATTTGTATTTGTATTTTTTACAAGGAAACTCATTATTCTATGGAATCATGTTGATGAACTCTTTGATATCTTCCTTATAATCTCTAGTCATATGATTAACATTCATCCATTTTTAACTCATATTCATCTTATTTCAGTAAACAAAGAATTAAACTATTTAATATCTCCAAAATGTATTTCTATAAATAATTACACATAAGTGTACATACATACAAACATGCATGTTATATATATACACATAGTCACATAAAATAAAACACGTATAAAAATTATATATATATATATATTTTAAAATACTACATAATATCTTTATGAATATGTATATATATGAATTATCTATAAGAATAATTACACAATACATATATATATACACACTATAAATATAATATACACATATATGTATATATATATATATTTAACATAAGTAAAAAACATTAATTATATAGTTTTATATAGTAAAATTGTGAACATAAATACAAATATATCAATATATATGAAAATTTTATAAAACTTATAAAAATATATATTATAAAACAAATATATAACATACATAAATAATGTAAATATAAAAATACATACATATATATATATATAAACACACATATGCCTAATTTTGAATATATATCATATAAATATACAGAAATATATAAGTATTGTGTATTTGAATATTTATATACAAATTTGGTTAAACACACATACACAAAGAAAGAGATACAGAAAGAGAGTAAGAGAGATAGAGAAATGTGAATACACATTTGTGTGTGCATGTGTGTGGATTTATGTATGTGTTAGAAATATATATATAATTTCATAGTTCAGAAAAATTTGAAAATTTAGGGAAAATTAATAAAACATGAAAAATATTATAGAACTAGATTAAAAAGGATTGAGAAACGTATTTTAGGCTAATTAAAAGGATAAAATATAGCAATGGGTGATTATAAAAAATTCAAAAATGATAATCAACTAGTGGAACATGGAGAATATGTAAAAGGATGATGTTGGATAGGGTTTTAAAATAGGAAGCATATTCTATGTGCTTTTTTAGCACTTACAAATCAATGCATTTATTATCACTAAATAAGCACTAATAAATGATATTATTTATCAATTATAATGAATCCCTAATAAAGATACCATTTCTCATCATTTTTTAGAATCACTGAGAAATGGTATTGATTTTTAATCCTTGATCAGGCATAGTGAAAAATCACAAGATCATGATTTTTTTTATTTATTTAAGGAGTTTCATTGATTGTGTATGGGATTCTATAATCATTCCATTATGTGTGTAGTTATATCTACACTTCAATTAAACATATTTTATATTTTAATTCTATTTCATAGTGAATTTGATTCACTGTTACATCACTTGCACATGATAGAACACCTCAAATCCCCAAAAAACCCACACACATGAATGATACATGAGAAAGTATTGAGGCCACTAACCTAAAAATAAATTGAAGGTTATATAAAAATATTATACCTAAAATATTTATAAAAATAATTAAATTATATAATTATTCCCAATTTAGATGGAATAAGATGACCAAGCCAAATAATATTGAATCCAATGAAACATAAAATAAAATATTAGAATTTGCCTTGCTGATTCTAATGTCGTTGAAAGATATTTATTTTGTTGTAAGGTTGGATATATATATAAAGAGTTTTACCATTACTCAAAGGAGTCTTTCAATCACATAGTCAATCATGCCATTACCCATAAATATTTAAAACTTACATGTCACACTCACAAGCTAGGATTCCCATTATACTCTCATTTTTCATTCCCATAAGGCCACCAATAGCCACGCTTCTAAAGAAAGCCACATTTTTGTTATAAACACCATATATTCTCTGAGTTTCAATCACCAAATAACCATATGATATACACTCACTGATTTAAATAATAATAGTAACATTTAATAATTATAATCAGAATTTATCATAATTATAAAATTTTATTTAACATTAAAATTAATTCACATATTAAATTAATATAAAACTTAATATGGTACTTATAAATAAATAAAACTTATATTCTTAAAATATATTTTTAAAATATTGATAATCGTTAGTGAATTCCCAACCCAATGGTTAGGGGTTGGGCATGACACACTTAGCTTGTTGGGTGATCAAACCCTTCAAGATTTGATTTTCCATTGATTTCCTCCCCTAATGAGTGGTTTTCTCTTTCATTTTCATGTTTGTGTTGACATGTATGTGTTTTGATTTTTGAAATCTCCCTTACTATGTACAAGTCAATTTCCCTATGTGAAATGAAGTATCAATAATTCTTTAATTCCCTAGGTGTGTAAAATTTTAGGCATATGTTTTCCATGCACAAAAAGTCAAGTGCAAGCGTGATTTCTAATATCCAAATTGTGTTTCTAATTCCTATTATGTATGTAACATCTTGATAAGGATCACACTAAAATAACCGGATTAGAGAACCATGTGACCTCAAAAACACCTCCCTATGCATCGGAGACTGTTGATTATCAAAAAGGGCCTATAGTGATATTGTGGGGAAAATATACCCATATATCATAGTAGAAAAAATAGTATAAATTTCATATAATTGGTCATCACAATTCCCCAAAGGATTAAATAAAACACTATAATCAAGTTATCTAAAAATAAATAACAATCCATATTCCATAATTGAATGAACTATCTAAAATTTAAAATGAGTCGAGAAGACACCAATAAGATCTCACATGGAAATATCAAAAACAAACCAAACCAAAATATACACAATTGAAAATAACTACCACTTAGAATTAAGTCCCAAACAAGTCATATGATCTGATTCCATCCAAGATATCCAATACAATCCTTTAACACTAGGCCTCTTCCCAACCTATATCTGTGACCATAAGGTCTTATCAGGTACCAATGTTACAGGCCTTCATAATGAGGGATTGAGTATGAATTAGTAGGGCACTAGCACTAGATTCCCTAAATGTAATACCCTGAGATTTATAGTATGTCTCCTTTTAAAATTTAACTTCTTCAATAGATACAACACCGAGATTAAACAGATAATTAAATATTATTATTTAATTGTTACCCAACCATTGGAATGGAGGGAATGAAAGGGATTAATTAAATTATGAAAATATATTTTACACATGTTTATAAAATGAATGCATTGGTTACCAATTAATTAGAAATAAAAATAAAATCCAGTTGCACGTAAAGGATGTATTTTTATAAAAAATTATATTTATGACCACAATAATATTTTATATTAAATTAGTCACAATTATTGAAATATATTAATGAAATTTATATGTTACATATTCAATACAATATTTTTAAATTCAATCAACAAGGTTGATATGCTTAAGATAAGAATAAATCCAATTTTAAGCATAAAAAGTTATATTTTCTAAAAGAATATTTTACCAACTTTTAATGGAACCAATGTTTTAAAAATAAATTTTGACACTTTTATAAATTATATTTAACAAAATTAACTTAATTTTTAAAATAATAATATAAAAATTATCTTAGGTTGAAATTTTGGTATTTTTTCTAAAAATATTTATTTTTCAATGAAGAGTGAAAAAAATATTGATTTGTATAAAACTACCATTTTGGTTATACTAATAGTATATCTATTATTTGAATTGTAATATCACCTATGAAATTGTAAATAACGTTTTGGTATCTTATAAATTAAAATATGATATATTTATATCATGGAGTAAATAAATAGATGTTTTAAAAATGATAAATTAAGTGTTGGTATTTTTGAAAAGCGTAAATGTTTATTTACAATTTTATAATTACTATAATGTATTAAAAGAAAATTTATTTTCATAAACTATATTCATAAATTAATATTTTTATATCTTATGATTATAATACAATTTTATGTGAACTTAATTAATTTTTCAAGTTATTATGAAATCGGTTATAATTTAAAATTTTGTATTTTTTGAATAAATAATGATTTTAATTAAAAATTAAATTTATCATATTTAGAAAAATATTTTCATAAAATAGAGTCCATTTTTATTTTTATATGTGTAAAAAATGTTTGGGTGAATTTTTGGGAATTTTCTAAAATAGTTAATTTTTTTATGAATAGTGAAATATGGTAATATACGGTATTTAACATTTTATCCAAATACATGAATTATTGAGTCATGGATGATATATGGATAAGGTAAGAAAAAAAAATTTCGAACTCACATGCATTATTTACTATATTTAGTAACAAGAATCATCACTATTCATAGTCTCGAGGAAAAATAATAAACAAATGAATTAAATAATCATAAAACACCCCTCTCATCTACTAGAAATATCATCCCCCACCACCTATTCTCCTCATTACTATAAAGCATTTAATATTTCTTATATTCTACCCATTTTTTCTCCCCAAACATCTCCACCATGGTCTGGTCTTTCTGTTCTCACCAAAAGACCATTTCAAAGTTCCTTGAGGTTCTCAAGGAGAATAATTCAATAGGTAAATCCCATTTTTTCTCTTAATTTTCTTTCAATTTATTTTCTTTTATAATCCTTTTCTTACCTTTTATCTATAAACACGAATGATAACTCCATTAGCTTATATATACTAGAATTTTATTTTGATAATGGTATATACACAACCTATTCTTTTATCTTCTCCTTTTTATTCTAAAAATGAAAAAAAAACATATGTGAGGTGTCGATTTACTGCCTTCATTGATGACAAGTTTTTTTTTCAATTAAACCTTCAAATATGGTCATGAAACCATTTTTATTATTAAAACATATTATAATATGTATATTACAACTTATTTAGTGTTTTTTAACCAATATATATACATAATATTAATTCATAAAACAAAACTAGTTCATGATGATCAAAAAAATGCCAAAATAATCTAAATGGATATCATTAACATTTTATCTAATCTATCATCATAATATTTGGGAAAAAGAAGAAATATAATACCATTAAATCTCTTATAAGTTTAATAATTACATATAATTTTAATTCTGGATTGTAATATCTCATAATTTTCGTGTAAATTGTTTTTTAATTATATGGAATTATTTCAAGACAAGGTGCTGTGACGGTATGTGATTTCGAGCCCAGTTAGCCCAAAATGGAATTTTGAACTTTTTAAAGTTTGTTAAGTAAACGTCTGGATAGGTTTTTCTAACTTTTAAACTGGAGCTCGAATCAAAGATCTGTGGGCATCATCGAACTCAAATGTTGGGATTCTCTGAGAAATGACTTAACATTGGCCAGCAAGGACCGAACAAAAAAGTTAATTTTTGGACCTTTCGAAAAAAAATAACTGTAAAAAGTTATTTTATTCCTTTTCTCAACTGATGAGTGGTGACATGGCGATGCTGCGGTGTGATGACAATACGCTTTAATGAAGCCCATTAATGTCTTATAAATATGTAGTGTAATGATTCATTAAATGTCACGTAACAACTACGATGTTTCATAAATGAAATAGCATAACGATGTAATGATGAAGCATAACAGAAATGTTGCGATGTATTTTCTTTTATTTGTTTGATGCATTATAGGAACATAAATTAAATCATGAGAAATTATCTGATGAACCTCCGGTGAGTTTCCTCTTCAACGAAAAATGATGAACGCCGACGGAACGTCATCAACGTTGGTTCAAATAATAGAACAGATAGGGGAACTAATAATGCCCTCAAATTCTTGAATCTTCATGGGCGTACCGCTCCAACGACAAATTACTTTGGGTTAGGGGTTTGAATTGTTTAAAATTTTCCCCATTATTTATTCTAAATGACGAACGCAGATCAACCAGCGAACAGATTGATCTGCGGATCATGCGTTCTTGTGGGAGGGTGTCTTTATTGGGGATTTTTTCACTGGGATTTATTATTATTAGTTAGAACTGATATCCTAAGCCTCCCCCATTGTAAAACTCTAACGTAGAGAGCTCGAGCAGACATGAACAAGGCCTGACCCCCTCTGTGCATTCTTTGTGGATGAGAAATCAAAATGTCGGTGGGGGAATATTGTGGCCTTCGTAGGGAAGGAAATACCCCACAATGTCCATAGGCACAGACGGTATGAAAATTAGGCCACTGGAGTGGACCTGGTGGCCTGCGTAAGGTGCCGCCAGTATGGCACCACCGGCAACTGGTGGCGGCGGCCCTGCTGCGGCACCACCCTGGGCAGCACATGTGGGATGGAGCGGTCGATGACTATTGAACACGCTAAAGAGGAGGCACACCCGGCGCGCGTTGTAGAAGTGGAGGTTCGCGGACCATCAGCTACAGTGGATGATAGGATGTAGTACCAACATGGCACCTCGTGGCATCAACACACACAGTTGTTGACAGCATGCTTGATCGGGGAGCCGGTTGTGCCAGCCGCGGAGGATACCCCTCGGACGCGCCATGCGTCTGGGCCGAAGAGAACTATTCTGCCTTTGGAGGACTAGGTAGTGGTGGGCCAAACCCACCCATTGGGCAAGACCTGTGACCCACCAGACTCACGGCCCCCTGGGTCGGGTTGGTCTGACCTTGTCGGACCAGACCTGAACCCGATTGGCCCCCTTTCAAAAAAAATGTCTGTAACTTATAAAGGAAGTATCTGATCGACAACTTGTATATGGTGTTGGAACCCTCACCACATGGAGGTTCTTTTGGAATACTATAAGGATACTTTTAAGTAATTTTAATTTCAATGTATGGCTTGGGGGAGCGGTTCTCCCAAGATCAAGCGCCCAGATGAGCAGCAGTTGTGTAGACCTTAGGGTCCCGGCAGACCAGCTGCCATGTGGACCTCAGTGGCCCGATAGATGAGTAGTTATATAGACCTCAGTGGCCAAATAGACTAGTTTTCATGTGTACCTCAGTGGCTTGGCAGAGCCATGTGGACGTCAGTGGCCCGACCGACGAGCAGCAGCTGTGTGGAACTCAGTGTCCCAACAGACTTCAGCGACTCATCAGGGATGAGTCCCTCAACAGTACGAAATATTCATCACTATAACCGATGAACCTTATTCTTATGATTTAGATTATACCTGGTGTGAGTTTTCCTTACTTTATAGTCTTACTTTGTGGATTTTCTTTGTGTTCTTACTTTGTGGCTTTGCTTTGCAGTCTTACTTTGTGGCTTTGTTTTATGGGTTCTTTGTGGTGTTTCTCCTTAGTGGACTGGGGTACCCCACTGAGTACAATGTTACTCATCCCTGCATGGGCTTCTCCCACATTTATTGTGTCTTGTTCTGATGAAAAACATTTCGACAGAAGACTTGGTGGCCTAGGACCTGGTGGGGCTCAGAGAGATCTGGCAGACGGGGCATACTCCTATGGCATCTAGTAGCTACTCTACTCTTACTACTAGGTGGGGTTTTCAGCAGGTGGTTATCCAGAGTTTCTTCTGTACTTTCATGTTTTCTAGTTAACCCTTGTTGGGTTTGTATTATGGCCCATTCATTTTCCAGTTTTACTTGTACTCATCACTTGTTTAGCAGTATACTTGTTTCCCTTTCCAGTTTGTGGGATGTGGTTGCACGTGTGTGTGTATACAGGTACTCAGGAAAATACCTCCCACTTTTAGGTTAATTCTTTTGGTGCTAATCACCAACCCATGGCCTTTGGGGTGTAGTATTAGGGTAGTCATGACATGGTCCTCGGGGTATGATTTGTGACATGGATAACAATTCCCATTTCACATGATATTTCTTACATGTATACAACTAAACTAATCATGAAAATCAAGGAAAATAACACTCCCTAATGACAAAATTGAATCTCATGACTAATTAAAAAGGTCATAAATTATTTTAATAAAATTATAATAAATAAAATTCATGTTTAATAGGTTCTTAATTAAATTATTAATGAATCTAATTTCATCATCCATGAAATTAAGTACAAGTGCAGAATACTTTTGAACATAAGGTAAGGGTTTTCTAAACTCACCTTTATTTCCGTGAGATATTCCTTATTCACTATTATTTATTGTGTGTGTTGTATTTATACTAACCTTTTATGTATAATATCATTAATCAATTCTTCTTCATGGTATTCAAGGTTTCATTTTATGGTCATTAATTTTATGGGGAATACGATTTGACTATTTATAAAGTGGTAAGGGATTCTCCCTGAACATCTATTTTTCATTTTGGTTATGATTTATCTCTCTTTACCCTAATATAATTATTCTTTCGTTCTTATAAATTATTTTTATATGTTCCAAAATCTTGTATCTATAATATTTTATCTTTATTAGATGGGTAAATATGTCTTTTATGTGGTTTTGTTTTTAACTCCTCTTCATAAACAAGCCCGATTAAGGAAAACTTCCCAATTTCTTACCCATTTTTAAGTACAATCCATAATATATTTCAAGACATGAATATTTTTATGAAATAACTATTTTTATCATGAAAACATATCTTATTTATTTTATGGTTTATTCAAACAATTAATCCTTTGTTCTCTTTAAATACACTTATATTTCTCCTTAAACCACACTAAAGTGACCATTCCTAAAGTTTCTTAAAAACTATTTTTGCATGTTTTCACTTTAGTTGGACATAATTTATTCCTCAAAAATGATTTCATTTTCCTTACCATTTTTTGGATATACATGATCATAATAAGATTTTATGAAAAATACAAATTATTTTCCCAAATAACTCTTCTTTCCAAAAGTAAAACAAATATTTCTCTCAAGAATTTATCAATGATTTTTTTAGAGTATTTTAATATATAATTATGATTCAAATATTTCAAAATGGTATGGGACACTTTTATATAAATTTATCTTTATAAATTTATTATTCGACATATGAGAAATGCATTAACTTTGTAACTGACGAACGGGGCCAAATATAGCCCTTTAATGCATCGGGTGGTCTCATGAGACAAACTAGACTGAGTTTTTACCAATTTATGTATGGTGTCTTGGAAATATATTTAACAATATTTTTATGATTTTTTTCATTATTTATTTCCTCATTATGGTATTATTAATTGATAATCTAGTTGATTATTTAACTAGTATAATATCCATGGTTAAGTTTCATGTGATTATTTATATGGAATTATTTATTAAGCTTTTATTCCTTCCATATTATGCTCAAGATTATGTTTTAATGTCCTGTGTTTTTAGTTATTCACCATGCCTTATTGGTCAAGGTTGTTTATGAGGATTCCATTGTATTTTTTACCCTTACTGAGCATCTGAGCTCACCCATATCTTATGTTTTTTTCATGATGTGAGGATATATATTATGAATGAATTTCAAGGATAATCTAAGAGTTTATGGATGTTTCCATTGAAGTTTCTATGTTTTTTCATTCAAGTTGTAATGTAAAACTTATGTTTGTATCTGGTTTTCCAAAGCTATAAAATTATTCGGTCCTTTGGGATGTGAACACTTGTTCATATTACCAATGTAATAAAGTAAGGCACTGGCTCTAGGCTACTAGGGTCGGGGTTTTACAGTTGGTATCAGAAAACATTTTTTAGAAACATTGTAAACTAGATTTATAAAATATATATTAGGTAACATAACACTAATATAGACTTTTAGTATAAGTATAAAAGAACATCCTAGAATTTTGGTAATATAGAAATTATGTGGGTCTTCCTAGAAATAAATCCATGACTAGATGCTATAAGTATATGTGGTTCTAGCATAGATGTACCTATGGGTAACAACTCTGACAAGGTTCATCGGGCTTGAGTCGGTGTAACCTAGAATACAGCAATGAGCCTTACTATGCACCTATTTTGACATTCCTCGGGGATAGGATAATTCATATTTTGTTTATAAATGATTATAAAGTATTTAAAAGTAAATATGTTTCCAAAGAATCCATGTTTATAATTATGATATTATCTATGCATAAGTTTTCAATTTATGTTATGTGTTTTTCTATTTCTAAATTATGCATTATGATTTATACCCTAATTTAGTTTATTCTATTGTTTATAAATGGAACCTCATGGAGGGAATGGTAACCTCACAAATTAACATGATCTAAAGTGTAATAATAAGAATATATTTTAGGGTCTTATCCAATATTTAAAAGGGAACAATTATCTCAAACATTATCATCATATGATAATATAGTATCATGTGCTATAAAGAAAGAGAAACAATTATCCAAATTTTATGATTTCGAAAGGAAGAAAGAGAAAAAGAGGATGACATAGAAAATTATGGACAAAGGGAATAACAGAAAGAATTGTTTTCCCACATTTAATAATTATGTAATTAAACACCTTAGTATATGATTAGGAGGAAAAGTAATTTTACTCAAGTGTGGAGAAAAAATTCGTCGTGCTCATAATTGCAAGAAAATGAAAGAATTTTTCAATATTCAGCTCTTAATCTATAATGATATGGTGAAATAAGAAAATTAATGCCCCAAGAATCAAGGTAATATGGCTTATAATAAGCAAATGTAGCATGGTTAAGATTATGATACTACCTCAGTTGAAGAGGATTGATTCATATTCATGTGCTTGGATTCAAGAATTATGTTATTTCAGTATTATATTAATAATTCTCTGTTTATAATATTCATGAGATATATAAGGATTGTGGTGAATTACTTATTCTTTATAGATTTAGAAGCATGAATGTTTTCATTAAGGTTTTAAAGTGTCAATGTATTCATATATTTGGAATGTGGGATTAAGAGCTTCATAATTTAGAGAATCTTATGTTAAGTTAATTTTTGAAATTTAGTGACCTTCCTTCAAAAAATTTTGTCGTTGAATGTGGAAAGACATGTTTTAGATGAGTCTTAAGATTAACTACTTGTGAAATGGATCAGGATAAACTTTGGAAATTATTGTTCATTGATAACATATTCGAACCTTCTTGGTTTTATTAAACATTTCAAGGTTTAAGGAATGACTAGTTGATATTATTATTCAAAAAGGTGCCTCAGGCATGAAAAAATTCATTTTAAACTTTAATTTCTAGGTGTGATGGATGAAGTCAAAATAGATCAAAGAAAAACCAAAGGATGAGTTTATAACATGGAAATAAATCAAGTAAGTTTATATTCTCGAGTATTTATTTGGGATAGTAAAAGAAACCCCCAACTCTAGAAAAAGCATTTTAGAACAAAAACATTATTCGTTTACTTTTCCATTTGAGAAATTAGTGGTATTTTAACTGATCAAAAATTTATGATTTTTTGATGGTAGACTATCTAAGTAACATTTTTCTATCACTATTAATCATAACATGATAGTTAAATTTCTCTTCAAAGTCCATATTTTCAAGAATTTTATACTATTTTGGAATCTTAGTTTTATGGTGACCGTCACATTTCTCTTTACCTATTTTAAGAGGAAGTTTTATAAAACCTTTTTATGATGTGGGATTTATAAAAAACAATTTTCATGTACCAACCTTTATTTTTTTTAAGTGAAATTTTAAATTACTAGGATGTGATTTATTAAAGGAGGGGAGAATGTAACACCCCAAAAATTTACGGTATGTCTCTTTTTAAAATTTAACTTCTTCGATAGACAGAACATCAATCTTAAAGAGATGATTAAATATTATTATTTAATTGTGACCGAGCCATTGGAATGGTTAGAATGAAATGGATAAATTTAATTATGAAAATAGAGTTTATACATGTTAATAAAATAAATTTATTGGTTACAAATTATTTATAAATGAAAATAAAAACGAATTGAACATAAACGATGTGTTTTTATAAAAAAATATATTTATGGCCACAATGAAATTTCATTTAAATTAATCATTATTATTGAAATATATTAATGAAATTTATATATTACATATTTTATCAAATATTTTTTAATCCAATTATAAATCTTTATAGTCTTAAGATAAGAATAAATCTAATTTTAAGCATAAAAATATATATTTTCTAAAAGTTGATTTTACCACCTTTTAATGGCTCACAAGTTTTAAAACTAAATTTTAACAATTTTATATATTCTATTGAACAAAATAAAATTCATTTTTTAATTCATAATGTTAAAATTATCTTATGGTAAATTTTTTTTGTTTTTTCGGAAAATAATTATTTTCTGGTGACTAATGAGAAAAATCTGGATATTTTATTTTCATTATATTAATAGTCTATTTATGATTTTAATA
Source organism: Viscum album (assembly GCA_963277665.1). Classification (NCBI taxonomy): domain Eukaryota; kingdom Viridiplantae; phylum Streptophyta; class Magnoliopsida; order Santalales; family Viscaceae; genus Viscum; species Viscum album. The sequence continues at coordinate 2,011,478,818 of OY728130.1, read as the reverse complement.
GTTAACATCTACTGTTAAAGTTTAAATAAATTTTATTATCTTATAAATTAAAATATTATATATTCATATCAAGGAGTAAGTAAATAAATGTTTTAAAACTGGTAAATTAAGTGTTGATATTTTTGTAAAGCATAAATGCTTATTTACAATTTTATAATCAATAGATGTCTTAAAAGAAAATTTATTTTTATAAAATAGATTTATAAATTAATATTTTGTTTTATTATGATTATAATATAATTTTATGAGACCTTAATTAATTTTTCAAATTGTTATAAAATTAGTTATCATTTTAAAATTGGTATTTTTTGAATAAACGATAATTTTAATTAAAAATTAAATTTATCAAATTTAGAAAAATATTTTCATAAAATGGATAATATTTTTTGAATTATACACATTTAAAAAGGTTTAGGGTGAATTTTTTGGATTTTTCTAAAATAATTGAATTTTTTTTGAATAGTGAAATACGGTATTTAACATTTTAGCCAAATACATGAATTATTGAGTCATGGATGTTGTATAGATGAGGTAAAAATCCATTTTTTTAACCCACATTCATTAGTTACTATATTTAGTCACATGAATCACCACTATTCATAGTATTGAGACAAAATAATAACTAAATGAATTAAATAATAATAAAAACCCTGTTCTCCAATATAAATACCATCCCTCACCACCCCTTATCCTCACACCTCTAAAGCATTGAATATTGATTATATTATTATAATTTCCTCTCCCAAACCAATCTCTCACATTTTGTTCTTTCTAGTCTCATCAAAAAACCATCTCAATGTTCCTTAAGGAGGTTCTCAAGGAGAAGAATTCGAGAGGTAAATCATCTTTCGTTCTTTTAATTTTCTTTCAATTTCCTTTCTTTTATTATCCTTTAATTACCTCCTATATCCAAATATGAATTATAACTCCATTATATTGTATATAATATAATTTTATTATGATAATGGGATATCCACCATCAATTATTTTCTCTTCCCCTTTTTATTCTAAAAATGAAAACATCATTCATGAGGTGTCGATTTACCACCTTCATGGATGATGAGTTCTTGTTTTTAAATTATACCTTCAAGGATGGTCATGAAACCCTTTTATAGTTAAAATAGATTATAATATATATATTAAAACTTATTTAATGTTCTAAAACGAGTATATATACATAATATTAATTCATAAAACAAAACAAGTTCATGATGATTGAAAAAATGCCAAAATAATCTAAATGGTTATCACTAAGATTTTATCTAATGAATCATCATAATATCCTGCAAAAAAATGGTATATAATAAAATTAAATCTCCCATAAGTTCATTAATAAAATATAATTCCAATTCTAGACAAATATTCCCATTTCACATGATCTTTTGTACATGTATACAAGTGAACCAATCATGAAAACCAAGGAAAAGAACACACCTGAATAAAGAAATTGAATCTCATAACTCATCAAAAAGGTTATAAATTATTTTAATAAAATTATAATAAATAAAATTCATGTTTAATATGTTCTTAATTTTATTATTAATTAATATATTTTCATTATCCAAGATGTTAAGTACAAGTGAAAAAAGTTTTTGAACATAAGGTAAGGGTTTTCTCATCTCACCTTTATTTCTGTGAGATATGCTTATTAACCACTATTTATTGTGTATGGTGTATTTATACTGAACTTTTATGTATAATATCATGAACATATTTATCTTCATGTTATTAAATGTTTTATTTTATGATCATTAATTTTATGGGTCATACTGTTTGACTATATGCAAAGTGGTAAAGGATTCTTCCCAAACCTCCATTTTTCATTCAGGTTATGATTTCTATCTCTTTAACCCATCATAATTATTCTTTATTTCTTATATATTGTGTTTATATGTTCCAAATTTATGTATATATATCATCTAAGCTTTAGTTTATGGGTAAATACATCTTTAATATCGTTTCCTTTTTAACGTATCTCAATAAGCAAGCCTGATTAAAGAGAACTTCGCAATTTCTTACCCATTTTTAAGTACACTCCATAATTTGTTTTAAGACACAAATATTTTTCTAAAATCACTCCTTTTATCATGAAAAAACTATATTAGTTATTTTTTGGTTTATTCAAAAAATTAATCTTTTTTCTCTCTAAAGCCTCTTTTATATTTTCCATTAAACCGCACTGAAGTTCATATTTCTTATGTTTCTTAAAAATTATTTATACATGTTTTCACTTCAGTTGGACATCATTTATGCCTCAAACATAATTTCATTGTCCATACCTTTTTTGTATATTTATATTTATAATCATATTTTATGACAAATACAAATTAATTTCCAAAATAACTCTTATTTTCAAAGGTAAAAAAGGTATTTCTCTTAAGAATTTATCAATGATTTTGTTAGAGTATATTAATCTATAATTATGATTCAAGTATTTCAAAGTAGTTTGGGACACTTTTATTTAAATTTATCTTTTTAAATCAATTATTTGACATATTATGAATGCATTAGACTTATTAAGTAATATGTGTGACCTTTTACATCCCCTTGATGCATCGGTAGGTCTCATTAGACAAACTAGACCAGGTTTTTACCCATTTATATATGGTGTCTTGGAAAAATCCTTGATGGTATGTCTATGATGTTTTTAATTATTCATTACCTCATTGTGGTATTATTAATTGATAATCCATGTGATTATTTGGCTAGTATAATATCCACGGTTAAGTCTCTTGTGATTATTTATATGGCATTATTTATTCAGCTTTTATTTATACTATATTATTCTCAATATTATGTTTTAATGGCCAGTTTTTTAGCTATTCACCATGTTTTATTTCTCATTATTATTTATGATAGCATTAATTTTATTATTTACCCTTATTGAAGATTTGAGGTCACCCATTTCTTATGTTTTATTTTCCTCCAGGATGTGAAGATATGTATTATGAATGACTTATAGGGAAAATCATAAGAGTTTATAGTTGTATCCAATAGAGTTTCTATGTTGTTTTTCCTTTCAATTGTTAATGTAAAACTTATGTTTGTATCTGGTTTTACAAATCTACTAAACAATTCAGTCCTTTGGGATGTGAACACTTGTTCATAGTACCAATGTAATAAAGTGAGTACTTGCTCTAAGATACTAGGGTTGGGGTCTTTATAATTGGTATTATATAAAGTTTAGTAGAAACATTGGAAATTAGATTTTGAAAATATATATTAGAGAACATAACCCTAAGATATACTTTTAGGATAATCATAGATGAACATCCTAGACTTTTAGTGACGTAAAGATTATGTGGGTCTTCTTAGCAATACTTCCATGTCTGGTGATCAATTCATGTCACCACTTTTACAAAAAAAACATCCATGTCTAGATAATACAAGTGGAATTTCTTTTGTAATAAATGTAAATATGGGTAAAAATTACAACAAGGTTTATCAAGATTGACTCAGTGTAACCTAGTGCAAAACAAAGAGTTCACTAGGAACCTAGTTTGACACTCTTGGGAGATAAGCTTTAGATAATTTTTATTTTATTTACAAACCATTATGAAGTATTTAAAAAGTAAATATGTACCCAAAGAATCCATGTTTATGATTATGAGATTAGTTATGAAAAAGTTTTCAATTTATGCCAAGTATTTTTCTAGTTCAAAATTATGCATTATGATTTATAACCTAATTTAGAGTATGCCATTTTTACAAAATATAACCTCATAGAAGGAATGAAAACCTCAAAAATTCACACGATATAAAGTATAATAATGAGAATATATTTTTTAGTCTTATTCCAATCTTTCAAAGGGCACAATTATCCCAAACATTATCATCATATAATGCTATTGTATTATGTTCCATAAATATAGAAAACAATTCTCTAATTTTTATGATTTCGAAAGGAAGAAAGAGAATAATAGGATAACATATAAAATGATAGACAAAGTGAATAATTGAAAGAATTATTTTCCCGCATGTGATAATTATGGAATGAAACACCTTGGTACATGCTTAATAGGAAAATAAATCTGCTTCAAGTGTGGAGAAAAAGGACATCATGCTCATAATTTCAAGAGAAGGAAATAATTTTCTAATATTCAATGCTTTAACTATAATGATATGGGGAACTATGCAAATTAATGTCCCAAGAATCTGGGTAATATAACTTATAATAATTAAATGGTTCATGTTTAGGATTATACTACTACCTAAGTTGAAGAGGAATGATTAATATGCCTATGTTTGGATTCAAGAATTATGTTATTTGGGTATTCTATCAATAATGCTCTGTTTATAATATTCATGAGATATATAAGAATTGAAGTGCATTACTTCTTCTTTATGGATTTAGAAGCATGCATGTTTTCATTAAGGTTTTAAAGTGTCAAAGTTTTCATATATTTGTTATGTGGGATTAAGAGTTGCATAATTTGGAGAATCTTATGTTAAGTTAATTTTTCAGATTTGGGGACCTTCCTTCTAAATTTTTTTGTCGTTGAATGTGTAAAAACATGTTTTAGATGAGTCTTAAGATTAACTAATTGTTCAATGAATCAAGTTAAACTTTATAAATTATTTTCCATTGATAACATATTCTAACTTTATTGGTTTTAGTAAACATTTAATTGTCAAAGGAATGACTAGTGAGTCTTGTGATTTATAAAGGTGCTTCAGGCATGAAAAATTTTATTTTGAACTTCAATTTCTAGGTTCGATGGATGAAGTGAAAATATATCAAAGAAAAACCAAAATATGATTTTATAACATGAAAATGAATCAAGTAAAATTATTTTCTTGAGTGATTTTCTGGATAGTAAAAGAAACCCTCAACTCTAGAAAAGCGATTTTAGAACAAAAACACCATCCATTAACTTTTCCTTATGATAAATCAATGGTATTTTAACTAATCGCAAATTTATTATTCTGTGATGGTATAATTTCTAAAGATAATTTTTTCTATCACTCTTGATTAGAACATGATAGTTTCATTTCTCTTACAAGTGCATATTTTCATGAATTTTCTCCTATTTTTGAATCTTAGTTTTATGGTGACCTTCACATTTCTCTTTACTTATTTTTAAGAGGAATTTTTATTAAAAAAATTATGATTTGGGATTTCCAAAAAGAAATTTTCAAGTATCAAACTTTTTTTAAGTGAAATTTCAAATTGTGAGGAAGTAATTTATTGAAGGGGGGAGAATGTAACACCCCAAAAATTTACGGTATGTCTCTTTTTAAAATTTAACTTCTTCGATAGATAGAACACCGATCTTGAATAGATGATTAAATATTATTATTTAATTATTACCTAGGTATTGTAATGATTGGAATGAAAGGGATAAATTTAATTGTGAAAATATAGTTTACACATGTATATAAAATGAATTCATTGGTTACCAATTATTTATGAAAGAAAATAAAAACCAATAGAACATAAAGGATGTGTTTCTATAAAAAATATATTTATGACTACAGTGAAATTTTATCTTAAATTAATCACTATTATTGAAATATATTAATGAAACTTATATATTACATATTTGTTCAAATATTTTAAAATTAAATCAATAATTTTGATAGAATTATGATAAGAAGAAATCCAATTTTAAGCATAAAAATATATATTTTTTAAAAGGTGATTTTATAACCTTTTAATGGCGTACATATTTTAAAACTAAATTTTGAAACTTTTATAAATTCTAATGACCAAAATAAACTTCATTTTTAAAATTATAAGGTTAAAATTAGCTTAGGGTAAAATATTGGTATTTTTTCTGAAAATAATTATTTTCTAATGAACAATGAAAAGAATCCTTATATTTATAAAATTTTCATTTTCATTATATTAATAGTATGTTTATGATTTTAATATTAAACTCACCTATTAAGGTTTAAATTAAATTTTAGTTCCTTATAAATTAAAATATGATATATTTATATCAAGGAGTAAGTAAATAAATGTTTTAAAATGACAAATTTAGTGTTGTTTTTTTTGTAAAGTGTAAATGTTTATTTACAATTTTATAATCAATATTATATCTTAAAATAAAATTTATTTTCATAAAATAGAATTATAAATTGTCATTTTTTTATTATGATTATAATATAATTTTATGATACCTTTATTAATTTTTCAAAGTGTTATAAAATCAGTTATAATTTTAAAATTGGTATTTTTCGAATAAATAATGATTTTAATTAAAAATTAAATTTATCATATTTAGAAAACTATTTTTATAAAATGGATTCCATTTTTTGAATTCTACACATTGAAAAATGGTTAGGGTCAATTTTTTGAATTTTTCCATAAATAGTTGAATTTTTTTAATAGTGAAATACAATAATTTACTGTATTTAACATTTTAGCCAACTATATGAATTATTGAGTCATGGATGTTTTTAAGATGAGGTAAGAACACATTTTTTCAAACACACATGAATTATTTATGATATTTATTAACAATAATCATCATTATTTGTAGTCTTGATCCAAAATAATAACCAAATTAATTAAATAATCAAAAAACACCCTTCTCCTCCATTATAAATTCCATACATCACCCCCTTATCCTAACACCTATAAAGCAATTAAGCTTGATTATATTATGACCATTTCCTCTCTCAAACTTCTACCCTGCATTTTGTTCTTTCTATTCTCACCAAAATACCATTTAAAAGTTTCTTAAGGAGGTTCTCAAGGAGAAGAATTCAAGAGGTAAATCCCCTTTTTTTCTTTTAATTTTCTTTCAATTTATTTTGTTTTCTTATCCTTTACTTAACTCCTCTGTCCAAACATGAATGATAACTCCATCATCTTATATATACTGTAATTTTATTATGATAATGGGATATCCCCCATTAATTCTTTTCTCTTCCACTTTTTATTCTAAAAATGAATACATTGTTCGTGAAATTCCAATTAACCACCATTGTGGATGACGAGTTTTAATTTTTCAATTTCACCTTCAAGGATGGTCATTAAACCCTTTTATAGTTAAAATAGATTATAATATCTATATTAAAACTTATTTAGTGTTCTATAAATAGTATATATACCTGATATTAATTCATAAAACAAAACTAGTTCGTGATGATCAAAAAAATGCCAAAATATTCTAAATGGTTATCATTAATGATTTATCCAATGAATCATCCAAATATCTAGAAAAAAATAATATATATGAATATTAAATATCCTGTATTTTCATTAATAAAATATAATTTCAATTCTGGATATCTATTCCTATTTCACATTATCTTTCGTACATGTATACAAGTGAACCAATCATGAAAACCAAGGAAAAGAACACTCCCGAACAATGAAATTGAATATCAAAACTCAACAAAAAATCCATAAATGAATTTAATAAAATTATAATAAATAAAATTCAACTTTAATAGGTTCGGAATTAAATTATTAATTAATCCAATTTTGTTGTCTAGGATGTTAAGTACAAGTGCAGAATGCGTTTGGACATAAGGTAAGTGTTTTCTCATCTTACCTTTATTTTTGTGAGATATACCTTATTCACTGCTAGTTATCATGTGTGGTGTATGTATACTGAAATTTTTTGTATAATATCATGAATATCTTTATCTTCATGGTATTAAATTTTTCATTTTAGGATCATTAATTTTATGGGACATATGGTTTTAATGTTTGCAATGTGGTAAGGGATTCTCCCCAAACCTCCATTTTTCATTTGGGTTATGTTTTCTCTATCTTTACTTCAATATAATTATTATTTATTTATTATAAATTATGTGTGTTGGTTCCAAACTCATGTATCTAGATCATTTTACCTTTATTTTATGGGAAAATATGTTTTTTATAATGTTTTCATTTTAACTCATCCCAATAAGCAATCCCGATTAAGGAGAACATCCCAATTTCATAATCATTTTTAAGTACACTCCATAATCTATTTTAATACACCAATATTTTTCTAAAATAACACTTCTTATCATAAAAAACTATCTTATATTTTTTTCTGGTTTATGTAAATAATTAATTCTTTGTTCTCTTTAAATTTTCTTTTATATTTTCCCTTAACCCACACTGAAGTGTCCATTTCTAAAGTTTCTTAAAAAATATTTTTACATGTTTTCACTTCAGTCAGAAATCATGTATTTCTAAAACATAATTTCATTATCCTTACATTTTTTTGGATATACATGTATATAATATTCTTTTATGACAAATACAAATGATCTTTCAAAATAAATCTTCTTTCCAAAATTAAAAAGTTATTACTCTCAATAATTTATCAATGATTTTATTAGAGTATTTTTATATATGATTATGATTCAAATATTTCAAGGTTTTATGGGAAAATTTCATTTAAATTTATCTTTTAAAATCTATTATTTTACATATGAGAAATGCATTGGACATAAAAAGTGATGGTCAGGGACCGCTATAGCCCCTCAATGCATTGGTAGTTAAAATGGTACAAACTAGACTGGGTGTTTAACCATTTAAGTATGGTGTCTTGGACGAAGTCTTGATGGTATGTTTATGATGTTAGTAATTTTGAATTATCTCTTTATGATATTAGTAATTGATAATCCATGTGATTATTTGACTAGAAGAATATCCATGGTTAAGTTTCATGTGATGATTTATATGGTATTACTTATTCAGATTTTATTTTTCCCATATTATACTCAAGATTGTGTTTTAATGGCTTGTGTTTTTAGTTTTTTACCATGACTTATTTATCATGTTTATTTATGATATCTTACACTATGTTTTATACCCCTACTGATCATCTAATCTCAACCTTTTCTTATGTTTTATTTTTTCCCAGGATGTAAAGATGTATATTATGAATGACTTACATGGATTATCTAAGAGTTTATAGATGTTTCCAATGAAGTTGATTTGTTATTTTTCCTTTGAAGTTGTAATTTAAAAATTATGTATGTATCTAGTTTTTCAAATCTACTAAACTATTTTATCCTTTGGGATGAGAAAACTTGTTCATAGTTCCAATGTAATAAAGTAAGGCACTGGATCCAAGCTACTAGGGTTGGGGTCTTTAAATTGAATATATCTAGTTAAAACATAGTGCATACTAATGTGCCATGATAAATAACTGAAATCATAAATAAATAAAACATTTTTGGTTCTTAGGTTCCATGGTGATTCCTAGGAACAACTATTCCAACTTCGACTAATTCCAGATGTACTTGAAAGAAATAGATAACCACTTGAGAGGGTAATAACTTGCCACTATTGATCTATCTCAAGTATCACATCACCCAAGGGGTAATATGGTCTCACCCCAAAACTATCCCATATCTCATCACCACCTTAGGAGAATATCACCTCACCCAAAAACCATCCCATATCTCATTAACACCTTTAGGAAATAGTGCCTCACCCCAAAACCATCCCATATATCATCACCACCTAGGGAAAAATTTCCCCACCCTAGAACCATATCATGTATCATCACCACCCAGGGGGGAATAACACCCCTCCTCAGATATCATCATCTATTACCATCAAATCCTTAAGGGGATATGTACATTCCCTATAAAAAAATCATACATAATTATCAATAAGATTTCACATAATTACACCCCACAAGTTGATGACCTCCCACCTTATGTATCATCTCATATCACTATGCATTTGGGGAAATAACACCCACCCATGTTTCCATCTTATATATCACCCTAACAGTTTTCCAAATAAATAATAGATACCATAATCATTTTATAATTTAAAAATAACTACTTTATATTTCTTTCATATTTTATTATCATTCCCAACTTCTCAATTTATAGGATAACTTTTTAATATTCCTTTCAAGTGGTTGGAACTAACCAAACCAAGGCTCCAAACCACACTCATATTATAATACTACATTGATATCCTATATTTACTACACACCCCCATCCTAGAGTTCATCCAAGTGTAACTAAATTCAATATATGAAGTCATAGTTTCACTATGGAACCCCTCAGGTTCCTAACAACACTCCTAAATTTTTTAGTTTTAGAAACACCTCACTTGGGGGATAAAGGTTTAGGTTCTACATTTATTTTTGTACCACTCATGGTCTGGATAATGTAATTTTTATATGAAATATAAGCATATTTTAAAGACCAATAAAATTCAAGGGAAATTTTTTCTTAATTTTCTTTGGAATTTTACAAGAACGCGGTTTCTGACGGTACCTGATTCCGAGGCCCGGTGTGCCCGGAATCAATTTCCGAAGTTTGGCTCGGGTACGTTCAGTGAACGAACGAGGGGGAATTTCTAACTTTTGAACCGGTGCCCGGAATCGAATTCTGAGGGCACCGATAGAACCGCAGCGCCGGTAATTTCTTAGGAACACTTGTTCCGGAGTTGTGTTTACACGAGTGTTGATGATAAAAATTGTGGAAGATTAATTTATAATTACTCTAAAATTTTTATTATTTTTACTCTAAGTGTTTGTTCTTGATGGAAGTTGGGTAACCACCCAACCTCCCTTGGGAGGTTATGAGGGTGTTGGGGCCGACATGAACCCCACCCCTTCATATCCTCTAACCCCCCTCAACTCCCACTTTAATTTTGTTAACCTAAGTTATAACTTATGCCTTAAATGTAATAAGTTTAATGAGGTGAGTTGTGTGTAGTTAAATTGAATTTCAAACTCATGAAATTCAAATGGTTAGGTTGTGTTAATAAAATAAGACTTGGTCTTATTTTATTTTTGTTAGAGTTTTGCAACCTTGAGAGGATGGGGAAGCGTGGGTCTTCTTCTTCTTCAACCTCAACGAAGAACGTGAAGAACACCTCCACCAAAGAATGCGACGTCTCTTTCCGCAACGGTTCTTCCACGACATCGTATCCGCGACGCGACGTTCTTCTTCTGCGTCGTCTCTTCCACGAAGGTTTTCCACGACGAAATCTCCATCAATGACTTCGAATCCATGCTTCGCGACGTCGACGTTCTTTTTCCGCGACGCCCGACCTCCGTGACGCTCGTCTTCTGCGGCTCATCAATGAACACCGCTCTTGAATCCGAGGTAGGGGATTATTTTATTTAATTATTTCCGTTCATGATTCTAGTTTATTAAACAACGTGGATATTCGAATAGATGTTATCGTTTAACGAGAGAGGGGCCGGACCACACAAACACGGCCGAACCCCCTCCTATGTTCATGTTTGTTTCTTTGTGGATGGAACGGAATGGCATGGTGTCGTCGCACCATGCGGGAATCACACGGCAAGTATTACGCGCGGCGTCGTCACACCGCGCCGTGGAAAGAAGTTTAAGAATGCGACGCCGTCGCGCCGCGTCGAGGAAAATCGAAGGCGCCGCGGATGGAGCGGGGCCGCAGCAGAGGGACGCGGTGTCGTCGCACTGTGCTGGACGACAAGGGTCGTGGCCGGTTCCGGGCCGCTGTGGAGCAAGGTGACCGGCGGCCGGACCGGGCCGTCGGTGTCGGGCTGGAAGGGGACCGGCCACCGCCGATCCCGTTGAGAAGAAACCGGCCGGCCAGGTCGGGCCGGCTGGAAAGGGGAGGAGCCGGGGGAATTAAATTCCTCCGGCCAGCTCAAACGTCCCCCCATAAATGGGGGGGGCCGCGGTTACACAGGGGGGCAGGCGCCCCCCCCTTTGCCGAAACGGCTCGGCCAAAGGCCGAGCCAGACAGCGCGCTGGGTGCGCTGTCCCCAGCCGGACCGGCGCCTGGCCGGTCTGCCAGGCCAGGCCGCGCCGGGCCGAGCCGGGCCGCGCCGGGCCGGGCCGGGCCGCGCCGGTCCGGGCCGAGCCGGACAGGGTCGACCCGGTTCGGGCCAACCCAGGGGGTCTCGGGCCGGGTCAGTCCGGGCCCGAAACCCCCGTTTTCGGACCATTTGGGTTCAAATGCCCATAACCCAGGCTATGGACCTTTGATCGATGCATCGTCAGCGGTGACACGATCCTTGGAACGAGACGGTCGTTTCGACATGTTGCACTCAAGGTGTCGGATTACTTTGAGTTCATCCTGGTTGGTTCGTACACGAAACCAACCGGGTCCTCAGAGCGGAAACGCTCATATCTTGATCTACGGACGTCCGATTGACGTACCGTCAACTTTTTTGAGTTCCTCATAGTGAGAAGGATCTTTTGGCTTACTCTGCCTGAGGTTTGGACGCAGGTGGAGTATGGTCGGGTTGGTTTTGCCTTAAAAATCAACCGGGCCCCTGGGACGAAAAAGCCAATAACTCTCAGACCGGGCGTCCGATTGACGCGCCGTCAAAAAACGCTGAGTTCCTATTGACGATATGGAACTTTTGGATACATAAACTCTGGACTAAGTGACAGTTGATGTATCAGCCTCTCGGCTCGTGGAACGGACCCTCCCGAATGAGCTTGCTATGTGCGGGAACCCTAGAGCTGGCTGCGACTGCTACTGTGACGATGACGACTGTGCAGATATCCTCAGTGGATTCGACGGCGATGACTACAGCACTCAGCGATCCTATGTGGATCAGTGCTACTGATCCTGTGTGGATCTGATCCTGTGTGGGTCAGCGCTCAGCGGTTCTGTGTGAGCCAGCGTCTACAGATCCTGTGTGGGTCTGATCCTGTGTGGGTCTTTGCGGGGGTTAGTTTCCTACTGATCCTGTGTGGGTCATTGAGGGGGTTAGTACCTATCGATCCTTTGTGGGTCCGACGACTTAGATGGATCAGTGATCATATCTATCGTCTTTCGAAGAAGTATACCTGTGTGAGCTGAATCGTGTTTGCTTTCCTGTGTGGATTGTGTTGTGTTATCCTGTGTGGATTACGTTTTGCTTTCCTGTGTGGAATACGTATACTTTCTTGTGTGGACTGAGTTGTACTTGGGCTCGAAGGTTGGAGCGTATTGGAATTGATGACTTAGGTATATGTATGGGCATATACCTAAGCAGAGTCGGTTGTTACTTCGTGATTGTATCTTTTCTTTGTGGATTATCCTTTGTGGATTTTGGGAGACCTTCGGGGGTCTCGGGGTCCCTACTGAGTATCTTATACTCACCTCTGCATGGGCTATTCCCACACTACGTTGTGTTGGTTGAAAATGACGGACAGCGTTGATCGTGGTTGAGGCTTGCAGAGCAGGACGGTACCTGGAGGTGAACCACTGGGCGGGACGTACTCGGAGTAGACGGCGAGACCCGAGGAGCAGTGGAGCTATCTGTACCCACACTTCAGGTGGGATTTCCAGTGGACAGCTTGGCGTAGCGGCTTTACTTTACAGTTTCTGTTTTCCCTTTCGAGTTGTACTTTACAGTTGGGCTTGTATTTCCAGCCCCTTTTACTTTCCGCACTTACTGTTGTACTCAGTTTTTACTTAGTGTTTACTTCTTCTGCTTGTACCCTGTGGTGCTTGTTTACTTTACAAAGGCAATGCCTTCCCTTTTTACCGGGATTTATGCCTTGGTGCTAGTCTCCAGCCCCTGGCCTATAGAAGGCGGTCTTGGGGTAGTCACGGCACAGACCCCGAGGACGGGTTGTGACAAATTGGTATCAGAGGAGTTCGGTTCTACCGCAGACTCTGATCTTTCTTCTATGTGAAGCAATAGTGTTAAGCGTATTGGGTGTGGTTATCAGTCCAGGGAGTCCAGTGTTGGTGCGGTGGACGACGTATCCGTACACCAGGACCCTGACTTCTGATTTCTGACTTAATGCACGAAAACATTGATTGCATGTGTGTTTCAAGTTTTCTTTGTGATTACTTTGTATCAGCTCACCAGGTATACTTTTCTGACCGTGGCGCACCTATTTCCTTTGAGGATGGCCCCACGACGGCAGCCAGCTAGGGTTCCGAGAGTTGAGCGTGACGACAGCCCACTGAGCGACGAGGCCTCGGTGCAAGGCCCTTTGTCAGCAGTGGCACTGGCGGTAGCTCTACCCGCCGAGCCACCGATGCTTCCAGCACCAGCCGCTGACGATGCACGTCACCTCAGTGCACTGCATGATTTCCAGCGCCAGCGACCGCCCAGGTTTCATGGGGAGATGGACCCCCAGGCAGCCGAGGACTCGCTGGAGGTAGTGGTACGTGTGTTTCGATTAGTGAGGACACCAGCAGACCTCATGGTGATCCTCGCAGTGAGCCTACTGCACGCAGCAGCGGGCCGATGGTGGATCTTGATGCTCCAGGTGCATGATGAGGCATCTCTACTTTGGAAAGACGTTGAGAGCCTCTTCCGCTCGGAGTTCGTCCTAGCCACCCTCTGTGTGGTGCGCATTCAGGAGGTTCTTCAGCTACGGCAGGGCAGTATGACGGTCGCTCAGTACTCGGTGAGATTTACTGATCTCTCGCGCTACTCGACCGACATGGTACGGGACCCATTCTTCCGGGCCCAGACCTTTGAGCAGGGATTAAGACACGAGATCAGGGCATCGCTGATCTCCCTCAGCATTCCAACTCATAAAGGAGTACTAGAGCGGGCCCTTTTATCGAAAGTTTTTTGTTGAGTCTACACCAGCACCGAGACCCACCGCAGGGCGGCACGTAGCAGAGTCTTCTGCAGCAGGCAGTCGACGGATGACTCAGGGGTCCAGGCAGACCAGACCCTCAGGCAGACGACCTCAGGACACTGGCTCAGCAGTGCAGGGCACACAGAGCGGAGCCAGTCTTTCGAGAGGCAGACAGTGCTACTCGTGAGGCGGGCAGGGCCACATGGATCGTGACTGTCCGACTCGCCATGCCGAGAACTAGCAGACAGTTGAGGGACCACCGAGGCAGAGGCAGAGGGTCGACCGTGGCGATCCACAGGGAGGAGGCGGACAAGGGAGAGGAGCTGGTCGAGCAGCAGCTGGTGAGAGACGCTTTGAGACTCTACCACCACCACCACCAGGAGGTCCACCCCGACCATGGGGAGCTGGCGGGCAGAGACAGGCACAGCTCCAGGCAGCGGAGGCCTACGACCACGGCGTGCCCGAGATGATTCGAGGTACTATTTGTGTCTATTTCACCCTTGCTGCAATACCTATAGACACAGGAGCGATTCACTCTTTCATAGCCGCTGCCCTTGTTTGGAGCTTGGAGATTCCGACAGATCCGTTGGCTCGATCCTTACGGCTAGAGACTCCTATGGGAGCAGACTCGACGATTACGCACTGGTGCCGGCAGTGTGAGCTTACTCTAGGAGGCGAGAGCTTCGGCTAGGATCTTCTTGTAGCAGCATCGAGGCCTTACGGTGTCATCTTGGGCAAGGATTGGTTATCTACGGTCCATGCACAGATTGACTGTTTTAGGCGCAAGGTGCGATGTGTACGCACCGACGGGAGCAGGTTCACCTTCACCGGTGAGAAGGGAACCTTTGCAGCACATGATGGACTTCTGCGGAGGAGAGGACAGCCCATCACTCATCAGTTGGCTAGCCTCATCCTAGGAGCAGCAGACGTGCGGAGTCCTGGTTTTCCTACAGTGGTGGATCAGTTTGCGGAAGTTTTTCCCAACGACGTTCCAGGGTTACCTCCTCCTAGAGAGGTAGACTTTTATATCGAACTGTACCCCAGGACAGCCCCGATATCGACTCCAGCATATCGGATGGCCCCCACTGAGCTTCGAGAGCTACGGGTACAGTTGGAGGACTTGCAGGGCAAGGGGTTCATCCGACCCAGTGTTTCACCCTGGGCTTCCCCGATTTTGTTCGCCAAGAAGGCAGACGGGAGCTTGTGATTGTGTGTCAACTATCTTCGCCTGAACCAGGTGACAGTGAGGAACAAGTATCTGCTACCGAGGATTGATGACCTCTTTGATCAGCTCAAGGGAGCACGGTGGTTCTCGAAGATAGACCTCAGGTCAGGCTATCACCAGCTCAGAGTTCGAGACAAGGATGTGCAGAAGACGGCCTTCAGGTGTCGGTATGGCCACTATGAGTTCTTGGTTATGCCCTTCGGCGTAACCAATGCTCCATCAGTGTTCATGGCCCTCATGAACAGGATATTTCATCCATATCTCGATCGATTTGTCGTGGTCTTCATCGACGACATTTTGATTTACTCGATGACTGAGGAGGAGCATGCCTACCACTTGCGGGTAGTACTAGACACACTCCGAGAGCACCAACTTTATGGTAAGCTCTCGAAGTGTCAGTTCTGGATACGTGAGGTCCACTTCTTGGGACATGTCATCTCTGAGGCAGTAGTTGCAGTGGATCCTGCGAAGATCGAGGCGGTGTTAGCTTGGGAGTCACCCAGGAGCATGACAGAGGTGCGGAGTTTCTTGGGACTAGCTGGATACTATTGGAGATTTGTGCCAGACTTCTCCAGAGTTTCGGCACCACTCTCAGCTTTGATGAAGAAGGGAAAACCCTTCGTGTGGTCAGATAGATGTCAGCAGAGCTTCCAGGAGCTGAGATAGAGATTGACCAGGGCACCTATCTTGAGGTTGCCAGAGGAGGGAGTAGGGTACGTAGTTTACTGCGATGCATCAGGGACAGGACGCGGATGTGTCCTGGTGCAGGAGTGGGCAGTGATCGCCTATGGATCATGTCAGTTGAGGCTGCATGAGCAGAACTATGCTACCCATGACCTAGAGTTAGCAGTAGTGGTCTTCGCTCTGAAAACATGGCGACACTACCTGATGGGCGAGCGCTTCACAGTCTTTTCTGACCATCAGAGTCTCAGGTACATCTTCTCTCAGAAGGACCTGAACCTGAGACAACGGTGATGTCTCGAGTTCCTCCAGGACTATGACTTTGAGATAGTCTATACTCCTGGGAAGGGGAACGTGGTAGCCGATGCCCTCAGCCGGAGGACGGGCATTCAGCTACTTGAGGAGGTGACAGAGCAGCTAGCTGCTTTGCAGATATCCTTTGTGGATAGAGACAGAGCAGCCTTCCTTCAGTCTCTCACAGTCACTCCTCCACTATTGCAGTGAGTCAGAGAGGCACAGCGTGGGGACACCGACTGTGAGACGCGGCGTGCACAGATATCCTCAGGACAGACACCTGATGGTTTCTCCTTTGGAGTAGAGCACGACATCCTTTTTAGAGGACGTACCTTGGTACCAGTTGCTTTACGGGAGGAGGTGCTAAGAGAGTTTCACACTTCACCCTTGGCGGTACATCCCGGAGTGGCGAAGATGTACCAGGATCTTAGGCGACAGCACTGGTGGCCAGGCATGAAGAAGGTTGTGGCAGAGTTCGTTTCTCGATGTCTCACCTGCCAGCAGGTGAAGGCTGAGCACCAGGTACCAGCAGGCTTGGTACAGCCCTTGGAGGTTCCGGAGTGGAAGTGGGATGACATATCTATGGACTTCGTGACTGGACTTACACGTACTTCCAGAGGTCACGACTCCATTTGGGTGATTGTCGACCGACTCACCAAGTCGGCTCACTTTTTACCCATCAGAGAGCAGGGCTCAGTGGAGAGCTTGGGACGACTTTACGTTCAGGAGATTGTGCGACTTCACGGTGTGCCATCATCTATCATCTCCGATCGAGATGCTCGCTTTACTTCCTGGTTATGGAAGGGATTGCAGGAGGCATTCAGGACGCAGTTACGTCTAAGCACAGCCTTTCACCCTCAGACGGATGGTCAGACTGAGAGGACCATTCAGACTCTAGAGGACATTCTCCACGCATGTGTCCTTGACTTTGGTCGTAGTTGGGAGGACCACCTACCCTTGGTGGAGTTTGCATACAACAATAGCTACCACTCCACCATCGGGATGGCAACGTACGAGGCGTTGTATGGCCGACCTTTCAGATCTCCTTTGTGCTAGACAGACCATGGGGAGTCAGCACTTGTGGGACCGGAGATGGTCCAGGACACGATAGAGAAGGTCCATGTCATCCAGGAGTGGATGAGGACAGCTCAGAGCCGGCATAATTCATACGCTAACAAGAGGCGGAGGCCACTAGAGTTCGAGGATGGCGACCACGTCTTCTTGCGTGTCTCACCTCGACATGGATTACGGAGATTTGGCTGAGGTGGCAAGTTATCTCCACGCTTCATCGGACCATTCCAGGTCCTCAGCAGGATTGGCGAGGTGGATTATCACCTGGCTCTACCACCTCAGTTGCACCGGGTGCACGACGTCTTCCACGTATCTTAGCTGAGGAGATACGTGGACGACCCGACGCACATCATTGACCATGGAGAGCTTGACGTTGACGATGGGGAGACTTTTACGGAGGTCCCGGTGGAGATCGAGGATCGACAAGAGTGGGTCCTAAGTGGACAGTCGATTCCTCTAGTGCACATCAGATGGCAGCACGGGAACCTCCAGGAGAGTACTTGGGAGCGGGAGGCTCAGATGCGTGCTCAGTACCCTCTTTTGTTTCCCTAGTTATGATGTATCTTTACGGGGACGTAAAGCCCTGAGGTGGGAGTAATGTAAAGACCCGTAAAATTCAAGGGAAATTTTTTCTTGATTTTCTTTGGAATTTTACAAGAACGCGGTTTCTGACGGTACCTGATTCCAAGGCCCGGTGTGCCCGGAATCAATTTCCGAAGTTTGGCTCGGGTACGTTCAGTGAACGAACGAGCGGGAATTTCTAACTTTTGAACCGGTGCCCGGAATCGAATTCCGAGGGCACCGATAGAACCTCAGCGCCGGTAATTGCTTAGGAACTCCTATTCCGGAGTTGCGTTTACACGAGTGTTGATGATAAAAATTGTGGAAGATTATTTTATAATTACTCTACAATTTTTATTATTTTTACTCTAAGTGTTTGTTCTTGATGGAAGTTGGGTAACCACCCAACCTCCCTTGGGAGGTTATGAGGGTAGTGGGGCCGACACGAACCCCACCCCTTCATATCCTCTAACCGCCCTCAACTCCCACTTTAATTCTGTTAACCTAAGTTATAACTTATGACTTAAATGTAATAAGTTTAATGAGGTGAGTTGTGTGTAGTTAAATTGAATTTCAAACTCTTGAAATTCAAATGGTTAGGATGTGTTAATAAAATAAGACTTGGTCTTATTTTATTTTTGTTAGAGTTTTTCAACCTTAAGAGGATTGGGAAGCGTGGGTATTCTTCTTCTTCAACCTCGACGAAGAACGCGAAGAACACCTCCGCCGAAGAACGCGACGTCTCTTTCCGAAATGGTTCTTCCGCGACGCCGTATCCGCGACGCGATGTTCTTCTTCTGCGTCGTCTGTTCCGCGGCGGTTTTCCGTGACGAAATCTCCATCAACGACTTCGAATCCACGCTTCGCGACATCGACGTTCTTTTTTCGCGACGCCCGACCTCCGTGACGCTCGTCTTCCGCGGCTCGTCGACGAACACCGCTCTTGAATCCGAGATAGGGGATTATTTTATTTAATTATTTCCATTCATGATTCTAGTTTATTGAACAATGTGGATATTCGACTAGATGTTATCATTTAACGAGAGGGGGGCCGGACCGCACAAACACGGCCGAACCCACTCCTATGTTCATGTTTGTTTCTTTGTGGATGGAACGGAATGGCATGGTGTCGTCGCACCACGCGGGAATCACACGGACAGTATTACGCGTGGCGCCGTCACGTCGCGCCGTGGAAAGAAGTTTAAGAACGCGACGTCATCGCGCCGCGTCGAGGAAAATCGAAGGCACCACGGCCAGAGCAGGGCCGCGGCGGAGGGACGCAGCGGAGGGACACGGTGCCGTCGCACCGCGCCGGACGACAAGCGTCGCGGCGGAGCAAGGTGACTGGCGGCCGGACCGGGCCGCCGGTGTCGAGCTGGAAGGGGACCGGCCACCGCCGGTCCCATTGAGAAGAAACCGGCCGGCCAGGTCGGGCCGGCCGGAAAGGGGAGGAGCCGGGGGAATTAAATTCCCCAGGCCGGCTCAAACGGCCCCCCATAAATGGGGGGGCCACGGTTACACAGGGGGGGCAGGCGCCCCCCCCCCCCCCCCCCCCTTTGCTGAAACGGCTCGGCCAAAGCCCGAGCCAGATAGCGCGCTGGGCGCGCTGTCCCCAGCCAGACCGGCGCCTGGCCGGTCTGCCAGGCCGCGCCGCGCCGCACGAGGCCGGGCCGGGCCGTGCTGGGCCGGGCCGCACCGGGCCGCGTCGCGCCGGGCCGGGCCGAGCCGGGCTGGGCCGCGCCGGGCCGGGCCGCGCCCAGCCGCGTCGGGCCGCGCCGTGCCGGATCGGGCCGCGCCGCGCCGCGCCACGCCGCGCCGACCCAGGGGGTCTCAGGCCGGGTCGGTCCGGGCCCGAAAACCCCGTTTTCAGATCATTTGGGTTCAAATGCCCATAACTCGGACTATGGACCTCCGATCGACGCTCCGTCAGCGGCGACACGATCCTTGGAACGATACGGTCGTTTCGACATATCGCACTTAAGGTTTCGGATTACTTTGAGTTCGGCCGGGTTGGTTCGTACATGAAAACAACCGGGCCCTCGGAGCGGAAACGCTCATATCTTAAGCTACGAACGTCCGATTGACTTACCATCAACTTTGTTGAGTTACTCTTAGTGAGATGGATCTTTTGGATTACTCAGCATGAGGTTTGGATGCAGGTGGAGTACAGTCGGGTTGGTTTTGCCTTAAAAACCAATCGGGCCCATTGGACGAAAAAGCCAATAACTCTCAGAGCGGGCGTCCGATTGACGTGTCGTCTGCGACGCTGAGTTCCTATTGATGATACGGAACTTTTGGATACATCAACTCTGGACTAAGTGACAGTTTATGTATCAGCCTCTCGGCTCGTGGAGCGGACCCTCCCGAACGAGCTTGCTGTGTGCGGGAACCCTAGAGCTGGCTGCGACTGCTACTGTGACGACGACGACTGTGCAGAGATCCTCAGTGGATTCGACGGCGACGACTACAGCACTCAGCTATCCTATGTGGATCAGTTCTACTGATCCTATGTGGATCTGATCCTGTGTGGGTCTTTGCGGGGGTTAGTTTCCTACCAATCCTGTGTGGGTCATTGCGGGGGTTAGTACCTATCGATCCTTTGTGGGTCCGACGACTTAGATGGATCAGTGATCATCTCTATCGTCTTTCGAAGAAGTATACCTGTGTGAGCTGAATCTTGTTTGCTTTTCTATGTGGATTGTGTTGTGCTATCCTGTGTGGATTACGTTTTTCTTTCCTGTGTGGAATACGTATACTTTCCTATGTGGACTGAGTTGTACTTGGGCTCGGAGGTTGGAGAGTATTGGAATTGATGACTTAGGTATATGTATGGGCATATACTTAAGCAGAGTCAGTTGTTACTTCGTGATTGTATCTTTTCTTTGTGGTTTATCCTTTTTGGATTTTGGGAGACCTTCGGGGGTCTCGGGGTCCCTACTGAGTATCCTATACTCACCCCTGCATGGGCTATGCCCGCACTACGTTGTGTTGGTTGCAGATGACAGACAGCGTTGATCATGGTTGAGGCTTGCAGAGCAGGACGGTACCTGGAGGTGGACCACTGGGCGGGACGTACTCGGAGTAGACGGCGGGACCCGAGGAGAAGTGGAGCTATCTGTACCCACCCTTCAGGTTGGATTTCTAGTGGACATCTCGGCGTAGCGGCTTTACTTTACAGTTGTTGTTTTCCCTTTCGAGTTGTACTTTACAGTTGGGCTAGTATTTCCGGCCCCTTTTACTTTCCGCACTTACTGTTGTACTCAGTTTTTACTTAGTGTTTACTTCTTCCGCTTGTACTCTGTGGTGCTTGTTTACTTTACAAAGGCAATGCCTTCCCTTTTTACTGGGATTTACGCCTTGGTGCTAGTCGCCAGCCCTTGGCCTATGGAATTCGGGCTTGGGGTAGTCACAGCACGGGCCCCGAGGACGGGTCGTGACACATATACCATTTCATTTAATTTTAACTCAAAATCACATTAGGTTGGTGTGACTATACATCCTGCACATGAATAAAATGATATTAGACATTGCGAATAGGATAGGGACCACCTACCTCATTAGTAGTTATTCCTTATAATACAAAATCAGTTAGCCTCATCTAATATCATCCAATCCCAACCATCCATAATCCAACCACCCAAATACCTAACTCTATCCGAGTCATTTCAATTCAATTAAAAAACATTTATACTTAATTCACACATTAAATAAATATTGATTTCATAATTAATACTTAGTTAATAATTAAATAACTACTCATTAGGTAATATTATGTGGTCTAAACCATAAGAAATAAGGTATGCACCACCCACAGTATCCACCCGAAACTCTAATACAGAAAATACACAAATTCTCATTTCAAATCATCCATCAACTCCATCGAAACCAATGGAAAATTATAATAATTCAAATAGTAACACACCTCAATGATGCTACACAATATCTAGAACATTCAACATCTTGGGATATCCCTTAGTTAGACTACACTAAAACTCCCTTTATAATGAGATGGTTCTACCATGGATTGGTGGGATCATTACCAAACATTAGCCCGAAGACACCAAAATCAGTGGATAGAAAGGGATGAGAATAATTTAAGGATAATATAAGAATAATACCTTAAACGATGAGAAAACACACCTTTAATCATCTTAGTTCATGGGTGTTAAAAGGTAAGAAGAGGTTGGGATGGGGATCTCAGCCTCTCATTTCTCATGCATCCCAAAGATAAATAATCTATAAGGGTTTATACAATTTCATATTTCACCCAACCCTTTTATCCTTAATTTTATCCATTTATTAATATCTTAGAAAAATCTAGCTAAAACTTATTACCTTAAAATTTTGTAAAACACTATGACCCTTTTGTATGGGGAACCTTATGTATAGGGCTCTTATATATCATCCCTAAAAATTAAATTCTTGGAATCTTATGTATCAGGGAAATTACACTTATGTATCACCCCATAAGTATTTAAGAAGTATATATTTAATTTCTAATTTAATATTTCTCCTTTTGGAAACCATCCCTATATAAACCCCTTTCCTTTCGAAAATTGTATTTCAAAACTTCTTATAATTTTGTCCTTTCGAATAGAATCTTCTGGAACTAATCTACTAATCTTATAAAACCACTCTTATATAATTTTCATAGAATCCAAATTGGATTTATATATAAAAATTTTATCTTTATATATCTCAGTGAACATCCTGGTATATAGTCAAATTTGACTACCCAAATGAATCTTACTTATTGTCCCAATTACCCTTTCATATCATAGGGTCTCTCAATAATTAGCATATTTTACTAACTTTGAGGAACATACATATTTTATAAACCTTAAAATTTTATCTCAACCTTCTCATATTATTTAAAAACATATATAAAATAGTTCTGTACTTAGCTTGTAGGCTTCAACTTCATAACTTTTATTCTTTTCATAACTGTTAACTTATCTACTTAAAGAACATACAACTCTCGAAACAACCTTCACATCCACTTCTAGAATGAAATTATAAGTCTTGAACCATTACATATTTTGAATTTACTATTAAATATTTTATTTTATTTGGATTTACTTTTAAAAACCTGATTATATTTTAGATTGAATTTTACATATCATTTAGGTGGCTTTTATGCATTAATCCTCATGTACCTATATTTTACCATTTTTTCAGCCCAAGGTGACTCTGAAGTCTCGCCCTTTGTGTATAGGGTAACCCTTACATATCTTCCTTTGAGAACATGTTAACATTTATGTATCATAGAGTTCTTTCAACACTTAGCTACATTTCTAAAAATGGATGGACCCTTACATAACAGGGTTTACTTTTACGTATCATAGGGACTTCAAACTCTTTAGAAATTTCTCATCCCCTCCTACCAAACTAAACTCTAATGGATCTTATTTTCGTGGATCTACATTCTTTATATCTACTTATAGTAGATCTAAATCTATTAGATCTTATTTTTATAGATCATATCCCAATACATTTTCTACTAGAATTCTTGAACTTGGTTGTGCCACTCCAACAACATAATCTAGAATTGTAAATTAAACCTCCAAATTTTAACCTTTCGTTAGTTCCAAAACATAACTAGAAAATGTTTTACCCCTGGATGGTCAGTTAATAAAATATAATTTTCAAACTACTTAAGATCTATAACCCTTTAATTAGTCATAGCCTATGACTTACCCTAGTTGTACCCTATGATTAAAATCCAAATTATCCAAAATTCTACCGCAACTCCAAAAATCACTAAAATTCATTTTTAGGATTCCCAAATCATCTATAATAGATCAAAACCACCTAAAAAATAATTTCAAAAAATACCAAATAACATTAGGAATTTATCTAACCTTTATAAATCCTTTCATCACAATTTCTAAGAATTTGGAATTCAAACTTCATCAAAACATAGATAATGCTTAAATGATGGTGCTTCCACCTTTTTTCAATAATGAATCACCTACTTTACGAGTAGGGTAGCCATTTTTTAGAACCCGCTTCATAAGAAGTCCATACAGACCCATCTCTAACACTCACTTGGACATTTATACACCTCATGGGGCTCTAAACACATCCAAAAAACCTTTTATAGTTGTTCCAAATCTTGTATTTTTTATCTAATTCCCAATTTTCAAAACCCCCTTATGCTTCAAGACCAAAAATTAAAATTTCCCATAATTTAACCAACCAATAACAAAAATTTAATTAAAAACCCCCACCATAACACTTCTTAATCTCAAAAAGGATCCTCATATATCCTCTATAAATGTTTCCAGACACCAAGCCTCAATGCATGGACGAAATACCATGTCTTCCACTGGTAATAGTCATGATGAAACTACACTCAAACTAATTCCACTCCTTAAAATTTCACTTTAACATGAATTACATTACCAGTTACTTCCACCAAATCCATGATGATGTGAAACTTTTAGTAGAATTCATGTATTTAAAATTTATTACTTTTTCACCCCTTCGATTGATGTTATTAGTCTAAATCAAACCATGTCTCACCTAACATCACACCCAAACATAACTATACTATTATCCTTAGAATATATAGTCTCACTTCTAAGAGCATATCCATAACATAATACCCCACCTTTATATACATGTTGGGGTTCTATCCATGAACATTGACATTCCAGAAACTCGATCACTCCATTATCCTATTTCCAATGATACATATTTGTTTATACCAGCCAAACATCATCTTGCATATGGAGGATTTTAGTTACTAAATTCATTAACTCAAATCAATTTCTATTCAATGATACCCCCATATTGGTATTATCTATTTACTACACGTAACTTATTCTCTTTTATCTGACTTCCATCATAAAACCACAACCACCTTTGGGTTGTGTTCACTAACATTTCACTCCCAACGTTTACCTAAAATAGATCTAGATGAGCACCATGCACTTAGATCATCTATGGAATACTCCCCACTAAAAAACATTCCTTACCAATAATCTAATATCACTTTCATGCATATTATCTTCCATCAGTCAAACATCAGCAATCACAATCCTTATTCATATATCCTCAAATATCTCAACATTATGAGCCTCACTCTATATCCCAATGATATTATGGTTCCTCATATAACCACTTCCAAATTTTATCACAAATATATAATCATACACACAATATAAACAAATATAACCCAAAGTTCATAACCCTTCTCATTTCCATGAAACACTCACACTTCACCCTAGTATGGGCATGTCTTAGTCTTGTTAGCAACTCACAATCATGAAGGTGGAAAACTTATTATAATTAAGGAACTCTCTTGATTCCTTAGCCATCACACCAATACAATCATCCCTTCATCGTTTCAAAATAACTAATTGTCACATCATTACATTAAACACTATAAAAATACACAACACATCTCTCACATGATATGATTGTATCAGCATAGCCAAAATCCTCATGGACACTCAGTTATTCCAATATCTCACTATAGAGATCTAGTCTCACATTCTGGTCATATCTCGATGCTTCCCACTAGCCAATCACACCTAACCACTCCCAATAGTTAACCCTACTCTATCCAATATTCATAATTACATTAAGGTTAAATATACATTTACCCATTCCTAAATCATTATAAAGGGTTATGTAGCTCTATAATGTCATCTCATATATGGTCATCATATATACATGATCTTACACTAAGCCCACCAACAATCCCATGGCCTAATTCCATACATTCTTGGACTAAGTAATCACAAAATCCACCATAACACAAAGGTACCTCTCAAGGTCTTACCCCCAAATGGATCTAAAGGAACTGAACACATACCTCCCAAAGTGGCCTACCCACACACTAGGAAGGCATCAAAATAAAACACAATGCATCTTTACCCATTTTCTTCACCTCGCCTCAGGAGTCACATAACTCACACTAATCCATCTCTTTGTCCCATATATATCCAAAATACACTCATTGATATGTCTCAAATGTCACCAAGTTCAATCATTTCTTTTGAAATGACAATCTTAACTTCCTTAATATAAGCTTAGGTAACAACAATCCATCTACCACAGAGCTTAAACAAGATATCTCTATTTACCCTTGGTAAGAGAGTATTCATCAAACCAATTCTCATAACAGTGCTTAATAGTCCCTATTACCATAATAAATCATACCCAAGTAAGAATACCCCCTGGTTCTATCCTTTCATACCATCCAACTAATACCTTATCAAGTCATATTTTATCTATCCTAGGCTTATGAACTAGATTCACATGATAATCATGAATCACACACATGTTCATATCATCAATTCTAGGATCACATTCTTAATTAACCAACTGACAATATTTCTCGTGCATGTTATACCTATCACAACTCATGTTTTAACATATATAATACCCAATATATTTCCATTACAATGTCACATCCTTGATTTCACTTCTTGTACATCATTCTCAATCTTTAAATAATGCCTCCCATATCTAAATTAATTCTTATTATTGGCCTAACCCCTCTTCTAGGTCACCCTCATATATCACAAATCATCTCTAACAATAACATTAAATCATACCACTACTCAACAACAACACCAACTTTCCAATATACTAAATCACATATTAACATAAATAGGATATACCATATATCCCATAAGTCTCATCCCACTAGGTTAAATCTCATGGCATAATACTCTTGATTTCATCTCAAGTTTATAAAGGTACTCATAATTCAATACATCCACTCTAGTCTTATCATATATATATATATATATATATATATATATATATATTAGGAATATAATACTTAAGTAAAATTCCCACTCTAGGGTTATAATCCTCACTCGGCATCTGCATACTAGAATACCCCCATAAAATCTAAGGTCACATCTATGTACACATAATGACTTTTCCCCATGATGATTCATATTAGGAAGAATCATACTTATTTGGTTCAGTTAAGTAGAATTCCATAAATAAGTTATTTGTGAATACACCAAATAAGTTTAACTTTGATACTTTATAAAACCATAACCCCTCTTTTATCATTATTATTATTTGTTTTTTCGAGAACCAGTATCATAATCACACACAATTATACATGTATCATCCCCAAACCCATACTCCCAGATCTAGTACTAAAAACATAAAAGTTACATTTATGGATTTGATACCGATAAATATGACACATTTTTCTATCCAAACATTACAACATCAAAAATAAATATTTGATCACTTACATACCCAAGGATATTTTGGGTTTAGAGTTTCAAATAATTAAGATAAGCTCTTAAAAACTTGGATTCATAAACAACTGGTTCATAAAGATCAACATCATCTCCCACTATACCCATATTTTCATATTCCATATTAAGTCTTCAACATATCCCACAAAAATATTCACATATGAAAAATTTATAAACTCAAATCATTTAACATCATTCTTCATAACCTAGAGAGATATAAAACATAATAAGGGTGAGATAAAATGTTCAATAAGGGTAAAAATAAGCATTAACAATTGAATTTCATAAATGAAAATAAGATTATCATGAGGCTATGATGACATAATTAAAGTGCATTAGCATAACATAATGGAATTCATACCCATCAATACCTAGATCATCAATCATGAAATATAGAATATATATTTAAAATGATAAGTTTCATTGGAATCAATAATCATGAGTTATGTTTTTTCAATATTAATCAAATTAATCATTAAAAAACCATATATTTTAACCCCTAATAAGTAGAAAATACTTTTCTTTAATCATATACTTGTTATCTTACCTTGTGGAATCATAATATTTTTATAAAATCTCATAGAAAGAATAGATAAATCATATATGTATCTTAGGGAATAATTTTCATATCACACTTACATATAAAGAAACCATCATGGTTACACATGAAGTAACAGTTACAATTACATGTGAAATAACTGTCATATTTATACTTGGAATAACCATCACAATATATTCCCATAATCTCCTAGTAGAATCCTAATTGGTAAAATCATCCCCTTTACCCAATGCATTGGGGAGATATAATAGGATTAGTAGAACTTGGTTTATAATATAACCACCCATCATCATAAAAAATTTCTTATAATCATAACATAAATAAAGTACACAGAGCTTTCATTTCATCATAAAATTTTTAGAAACATTTTTTATTCCTTTCATAGAATGATTAACAAGTGGAAAAGAAACATATTCCATGAAAATATCTTAAAAATAATCCTAATAAATCTAGATAAAGAAAGAGGATAGTATAAATATATAATATCCTTATTGTAGAATACGTAACATCAAGGTTTGTTTTATGTTGATGAATATAAAACCACTAAAATATCATTAAAATCATTCTTGAGGAAAATAAACTTTTTACTTTGAAAATAAATTTTAAAAACTAAAAAATTAACAAATTATTGTGAAAGTAATTTTCTTTTAAAATAAACTTGGAAAATTATAAAGGAATATTAAACTAAAATATTGGTCATGATAATGGGAAAATCCTTTCATGTTATAAATTTTAAAAATAAACATTCTTTTTAAACAATATGTAAAAGAAGTTTAAATTGACCCATTTGAGAAATGTTAAAAAGTTTTCTTTTTAAAACCTTTTAAAAGAAGATAAAATACCATGTGAGGTAGATTTATGAAATAATTTATGTTTAGAATATAATATTTTTGAAATTATTTTAGAAAACATGGATAAGGAAGATAAATCTTCATGATCTAAAAGAAGATACAAGATCAGTGTCACTTACAAATGGATTTATTTATGTTTATTTAATCAATAAGGAAATATAAATTAAACACATAATATTCATTCATAACTAGATGATAATAAAATATATGTGGTTTAATAAATTAATAGCATATTATTTCACCCCAAGTAACCTTGAATATAAACAATCCCAAAAATAAAGAAGATTGTAGCATAAAGCCTTTGCCACTTTGGTAACTTTTCAATCGAATGAATCATGAAATAATAACATCAAATGAAAATTTAAATATCCTGAACATAAGTATATTTTATTATATATAATTTAAAATGGGAATTATATACTCCTCATAAAAAAAATTAGATTCATAACAATAAAATATGCCTCAATGAATGGAAATTGAGATGAAATCTATTACCTTGAGTCCAGGATTTCTATGTGTTCTCTTTAACTCCTATATAATAAAATTAAATCAATTATTGTATTTCTTAAGAACATTTTCTAGGATTAATTCATTGTCCTCAAATAATTTATTTCATTTTTTAATGTCATAGTTAAATACTTGTTCAATTATTCCTGCATAGGGTGTTTTGAGGACATTCGATCCATATTTTCAAAATGACTTTGGTATGTTGACCACGGTCAAAGGAGTAATTATTAAATAATATCCAAAATAATAATAATTACATAATTATAATTTTTATACATATATTATAATTTTAAATAGAACCGTTAAATAAGGTTATGAAAAATGAACTATATTATAATTATAGAGATGGTAGGTCAAACATACACATGAGTAACGTTTCCATTTTTCAACAATCATTATGGAAAGAAGGTAAGTTTTATTTTATATTTAAATAATAATAAAATAATTATCATATTAATTATTTAAATATACTTATATATATCATCCATGTGATGTGGTGATGAAAATTTATTCACAACTCTTCATAGAGGTGGTGGTCCACACATTCGCACGAACGATGCTATCTTTTTTCAGTGAATGGAAAGGTGATAAATTAAATTATATGATATATTTTCTGAATTATAAATATGTAATGAATATAATATGTAAATATTAATTTCATAATTATAACCATCTGTGTAAGGTGGTGGTGGAAAATGAATTACATTGTTCCTCGAGGTGGTAGTCTATCGTACACACGAACGATGGATTTCTTTCTCATTTGATGGAGGTTGGTGATGGATATAGATTATGTAACTAACATAATAACATATTATTATATGTAATATAATTATTTTATTATCTCATAATGTTTTTATAATATTTTAAAGAGTTGGAATAATAAATAAAACAAAGACGCTCGTTTAAGAACAATATCACTTCTTCAAACAACCTCCTTTATTATAAATCTCATGACCTATAAAGAAGGTATTATTCCCAAAATAAGGACTTTATAATGTGTTTATTGATTTTAGGAATTTATTTTGGTAGATATTGGCTAAAAAATTTGTTTTTATGTGTAAATAAATGAGAAGAAGTGGTTTACTTTTACAAGAGAGGGGAGGGGCACTTTTTGAATTTCTTATAATATTAAATTAATATAAATTAATTTTGATTTAAAAATGGATAAAAATTGATATTTTTATAATATAATATGTGTATGAGTCTAAATAATATTATAAAATAAAATTCTTACATGTTTTTAACAAATTATTACCCTTATCATTTGGTTTTAAACCACTATCAAACCTTTTTACACTTACCGCGACAATAAGGGTTTTTACTCTTTGAGGGTCATGATAGTTAATATAAATAAATAAAAGTATAATTAATGAACCATGATTTTTATTTTTAACCATATCTCAATAATTTTTATTAATATAGTATTTTTATTAATTATATATCATTTAATAAAATATTATTTTCATAAAATATCAATAATGTAAATTTTAGAGCTTTTCATTTACTTTGACATTTATAACATCAAGACAAAAATGAAATTAAAAAAATTACTTTAATATATACCTAACATGTTATTATTATCTATAAAGTTTTTGGGTCATATTAATTCTTTCATATTATACTAATTTTAATATTTTTAATATCATTTATTTAATTTTTTTATTAATTGAATAATTACAGTGTCACTATTGTGTAAGCATTTAAGGAAATTATTTCTCCTATAAAAATTTAAAAAAAAATAAAATGATTAAGATAGATATTTTATATTTAAAATAAATAATTATAATTGAACATTTCCTCTATTTATCACCATTTTAAAAATGTTATAGTTATTAAAAAAGAGATCGTGACATTTTTTACTTTTCTTTACATAAAATATTATAAAGGTCATAATAACATAAAAATGAAAAAAAATACAAATAACTGAATATTTAATAATTATGGATGAAATTAAATATTAAAATAAACTTAAGTAAAGTGTTATGGTCATTTTTGAGTCCTCATAATTTTATTTTTAACCTTAATGAACCAATTTACCTTTTATCATGGTAATAAAAATTACTAAGTTTACTATTCGTATTAACCAAAAATAAAAGTTAAATATTTACCAAATTTTTACACAATGATACCAAATATGGAATATACTTTTTAAAATTCAAAACACATAATTGGAAAATTTTAATTTAATATTAAACTGACAAAAAGTGATGAAAAACGGTTTTTTATAAAAAAATACTTATTTTAATTATAAAATATTTTTATATTAAATTAAAAAACAATAATTGTATTAATTAAAAAAGGTAAAAATTAAATTTTAAAAATAATCCAAAATATAATTTTACTTTATAAATAACTTAAATTAAAACACAGTTTTCAATAAAAATCGGTATTTTTCACTATTCACTGAAAAATCAAGATTTTCTAAAAATTATCAAATTTTTTCCTTCAGATTATTTTGATATTATATTTTCAAAAATTATATAATTTTTATAAAATACCATTTCTAAAATTTCTAAAAATTAATTATAATATTCTCTCACAAAAAGAAAAAAAAAATTGAAGAAAATGTTTTTTTTAGAATAAAATGGATTTAATAAAAATTGAGTGCTTATTTCATAATAATTAATAAATAAATTTATATTGAGGATTAAATTATATGTGTTTCATAATTAAGTTATTTTTATTCATACCCGCCAATCCAATGGCTATGTTATGATGGTTATATTTAAATAATAATATTTTAGTGTTCATTTAAGTTTGGTGTTGTGTATCTTTTTTGAGAAAAACTGATAACATTAATGATGAATATCAGCAGACGTTCAACTGCAAAGCCACAAAGAAAAATTGTCCATCTAGATCTGGTTGTTCTCAAAGGGGCCTGATGTTGCCAACTGGTGGGCCGCATTGTTGTATTCTCTTTTCGTAAAGGAGAAGGTGCAGAATGAAAAGCATTGGAAGGGCAAGAGAATTCTCCTGATAATGAGACCAAATGACTGGAGTTCACCGTTGTTGTGGTTAATGGCATCGATCACGGTGAGGCAGTCAGATTCAATGAAAATATCCACCCACCCACGTTCCAAAGCCAGCATCAAAGCTGCCAGGATGGCATTAGCCTCTGCAACAGCAGGTTCCCAAAAGGCCTGATGTGATTCATACTTTGCTGCGATGATTTTCCCCAGATGATTTTGGGCCAGGAGACCAAGGGCGACAAGTCCATCCTTTGGGAAATTCAAAGTCCATCTAGAGTAACACATGAATAGGCTTCAATATATGAAACATTTAGTGGGAAGTGAAAATATGGACATGGAAGAGAAAAATAATTCCTAAGGATTAGTATAGATTAATATAAAACATGCTCATAAGAAATTTAACCATCACAAAACTATAAATTTTTGAGGTTTTAAATGACCATCGATTTCTCGATAATAAAAGTAAATGGATAAAATTTTTATTTCAAGATACTTTTCCTAGAGTTGAGGAATTTATTTACTATATAGAATAAGAACATAAAGAAATATTTTTATTTTCTATGTATAATTTCAACCTTTTATTAATTTTCACCATAATCTCATATTTTTCTCCGAATGATGAGTATTTAAGATGATTTTTTATACCTAAAGCACTAAAATTAACTTCTAATGGAACACAAAATACAAAAAAGCATAAATAATTAGTCTTACTATCTTTAGCCATTAAAAAAATGGATAGAACAAAAAAAGATAATTCCAAAAAATGAATAAACCTTTATACAAAAAAATAAAACATTAATCTCTAAAATTCAATAGTAATACCCAAATTTTAAATTAAATAATTCCATAAATAAATGTCCTTAAAATTATTCAAAATATTCTCAACTAATATTGAAACCCAAAAATCGTAAGGATGTTACCACATATTCTTTAAAT
Organism: Viscum album; assembly: GCA_963277665.1. Classification (NCBI taxonomy): domain Eukaryota; kingdom Viridiplantae; phylum Streptophyta; class Magnoliopsida; order Santalales; family Viscaceae; genus Viscum; species Viscum album. Next base: position 2,011,445,474 of record OY728130.1, on the reverse strand, counting down.
ATAAATTTAACATTTATCTCCAAATAAAATTAGTTAATAATAAAGTATATACCCAAAAGGTTATATACCATAATCATATATTCTACAAGATATGATATACATAAATAAACTAAATCACTGTAAATCCACATTAAGATCATATATTCTTTCAAATGATAAATCAACCTTTATTCCTCAAATAAAATCCCATAATAACCTATTTAACTTAATCATATAAGGTTCCCAAAATAGTGAACTTCTTACAAAATAAAGTTAATCACTTCACCACCAAATAACTTTAAAATATTATGGTTATCTACATGATAAAACATATTTTCAAAAAATACACTTAAAGATTATTTTCTAAATAATTTAAGTAGAAAAAACTACACAAAATAGGACTTCGCATAGGCCAGTGGTAGGCATTTTTACCCTTTTCACCCTTAGGTTGTGGGTTCAACCCCACGACCTTGCTAGATGTGATAGGTTGTCACACAACCAATAGTTTTTCCCTTTTCTAAAACTATAAAATTCTTATATCATTCCCATTAATCATCAAAGATCATATAAACCCTAAATTTTATAAATAAATTTAAAAAATATGTCTAAAAAATGTAAACAAATTCTTCCTCAAATAATACATTATGTTAAACCTAAGGGTTACATAAACTACAACCAAATAAAACATATCCCAAAATATCATTAGACACCTTAAAATTACATCACTTAAAACCTCAAAAGGGTTGTTTAAGACTCTGAACTTGTGATCAACCTCAAACTTATAAATCCATGATGATATTTATAACTATTAAGATAATATCACATGAAAACATCATAATCTCTAAAGTTATATAAACCTTGATCTAATACCAATTATAGAAAACCCAAACCCACACTCTCAGATTCAAAGTTAAAAAAATAAACTTCACATTTATGTCTTTCATATTGATAAATGTATGCCAATTTTTTCCATACAAACCTTAAAACATTAAAAGGACATATTGGATCACTTATATACCCAAGGAAATTTTCAATTTATATTTTTAAAGAATTAGGAAAAACTCTTAATGTAACACCCCGACCCTAGTTACCCAGATTCAGTGAATTATTTTAATACATTGTCATGATTACAAGGAATTAAGTTCTGAAAGACCGATCAGTTTAGTATTCTTGGAAAATAGATTACATACATTAACTTTACATTAAAATTTAAAACTTAAAATATAGCATAGATAGTTCTTTGAGAATTCCATTAATCACCTAGTTTAACCCTGCTTATCAATCATAATATAATTCTTAGAATCTTGGGAAAATAAAACATAAGAAAGGGGTAAGCTCAAATACTCAGTAAGGGTAAGCAATACAGTGGAAAATAACATAAACATTAGGCATGGTGAATAATTAAAAACACATGCCTTTACAAATAATAAACATGAATGCTTTATGGAAGGAATATGAGCTTAGTAAATAATTCCATAATAAAACATAGTCATGGGTATTCTAATAGTCGAATAACCACATGAACCATCATTATTATTTTAATAATGAGGGAATTTATAATGCCAGACATTCTGAAACATTTTTTCAAGGCCTTGGCCAAGACGTCTAAAAATGATTAAGGCCTCGGCTAAAACCATATATCAAATTGGGAAAGGCATCAGCCATTTCCATGTCTAATTGTATCATGAGACCTATCGATGCATCAAGGAGCTATAACAGGCTTCACCTGTCACTTACTATGTCCAGTACATTACTCATATAAAAAGCTTGAAAAATAACATAAACATTCCTATTAGAACTAGCATATGAAATGTCAATACTTTATACATAAAAGATGAATGGAATAAAAATAACACATCCATAGTTAAACATATCACAAAACATTCAATAAAATATGGAATATTTGTCTCATAATAAATAAACTTCAAAAAAGTTTAAAATCCATCAAAGGATGTTGATACAGATAAAAATGATTTGTAAAACTCTTTGAGATAAATATCCATTTTTCAGGAAAACATTTAAAAGTCACACAATTTAGAAAGTAATACATTTAAAGAAATTTTTTAATCAAGGTGTCCCATACCACTTTGAAACTTTTGAATGGAATTAACATTTTAAAAACATTCATGTTCATATAAATAAATACTTAAAACCCATTTTGAAAATATGGACATTAATGAGAATGATTTAGAAGAATAAATATTTAAAAAATTTAAAATTATGTTTTAATAAAATATTACTTTAAAAATAATACATTTGAAAACTCTTTTATGAAACATGGACATGGATAATAAATATGTCCCAGTAAAAACTTACCCATAAACAATCTTGAATAATAATGAGATTGAGGAATTAACCCTTACCTTTCACTTTCCTTTGGTCGAGGGTACGTTTAACCTCATGTATAATTACCATAGTATGTTATTAAATTATAACAGAACCATATTAAGATTTATTATATCACACATTATTCATTTATGACTTTATACTACCCATTTAATAATGATTTCCATGTTAAATTAACATTTTGGGTAATAATCGCTTTCTTTATCATATGTGTTTTAACTTTTTATTCTTGATCGTATCATTTATATCATGATTTAAATACTTAAATAATATAAACCTTGATTTATATATCATATATATATAGAATTTAAATATTTATAATAGATAGATATATGAAATGGAAGGCACCGTTTATGGAGATGGTAGGTCGTACGTACGCATAAACGTTGTTTCTATTTTCATATCGTATTGAATGGAAGTAAGTGAATAAGATATATGTAAGTACATAAATATATACATATATATCCCCATTATAATTATTATTTTATATTTTATATACTTATTAATAATGTATATTTTTATAATTATTGTTGAATGGTGAACGTGGGAATGAATCTCATCGCGTCGTGGAGACGGTAATCCATATGTACGCATGAGCAACAATATCATTATATTGATGGTGAAATCATATGTAATTTGATGGTATATTATATATAAAGAATAATTAACATGTTATATTTATTATTTACATCATTTATACTCATTATTATACCCATACAAATAATGAAGTGCTTGAATAACAAACTACACTACAATGTGGAGATGGTAAGCTGTATGTATGCACGTGACTTTGTCATTTATAGGATGGATAGAATAATGAATATGGTTGTACCATATTTATAGTAACATCACAGTATTTAATAGGTACTGGAGTTATTATTTTGTTATAGAAACAACAAATAAAGAGGAACTGGAAGAAGAAAAGAACTTGAAAGATGGTGGTGAAATTATTACCTCTTCTTCAGGTGTTTCTTTTTGAGTTGATAAAAAGGGATCCATAGTTTGGATTTCTGATCAAATTAAGGACTCTAGGTTGATGTGACATAAGTTGGTAGGATATTTTGGTAGGTTTCATCTGATCCAAAATGCTTTGGAGGTGTGAAATTAAGATAAATGGGAAGTGCCCTTTTATAAGAGAAGTGAGGGTCACTTTAGGAAAATCTTGAAATATTATTTTATAATAAAATCATTTTCGGCTTCTGATGGCTCAAAAATTATTTATTTATATAATAAGTTGGGGATAGTTCTAAAACCTCTCAAACAATAGGTTTTATAAAGTTTTAGGTCACCATATTAACCTTATCTTTTAGATTTAACTCTTAGTTAAATAGTTTGACATTTACCATGTCTCTTTGTATTTTTATATTATATGGTTAATAAACTTACTATAACAAACCAATATAACCCCAAGTGGTTAATTATTAATATATATAACTTTATCCTAAGTATTTTGGCCGAAAATTAGATTTTTAGTAATATTATATCATTTAATAATATAATATTTGTTTTAGAAACTCATTTATGTCAATTTTGACACTATTTATTATTTGGTTTTTGTGAAAGTCATCACAACTTTATTAATCCTAAAAAGATACATTTAATCAACCCTAACATGTTTTATTAACCTAGAAAAATCGTGGATATCATAAAAACTTTGAAATTATATTTATTTTAATATTTATAATACCATTTATTTGATTCTTTCATTAATAAGGTAATTACCGCATCATCATTGTGCCATAAATAAATTTAATTATTTAATGTCTAAAAAATTATAAATAAAATACCATGATTTATGAAATCTTTTTATATTTCTAATAAATATTTATAGTCAAATTTTTCTTATGTATAACCCTATATTAAAAATGTTTTAGTTAGTAAACATTGAATTTAATACTTTTAACTCTTCTTTAAATAAAATAATAATAAATGTCCTAATCTAATAAAATTGGACCAAAGGGGGTCATATTTTATTAGTAAGGTTGTTTTTGGTCAAATTATACTTATCCAATAGAATTAGGACATGTGTTAGGGTAATTATAATATCATTTTTACCCTTAATTACCCTATTTATTTTTAACTGTGGTAAATAAAAGTCAAAAGTTACTATTCACCAAAAAAATATTTTCATCTTATTGAATCACATTTTCCTTACTAATGTCAACTGTGTCTCTAGAATTTTTGAAATTCAACTCAAAGAAGTGGTAAAATTAAGTTTTATGCAAATTTGCAAATGCTCCTAAATGGTGGGTAAAAGACGGTAAAGAGTTCAATAAAAATTTATACATCTAATTTTATTATAAAATAACTCAAATGAATTACATTTAACTAATATTGGTATTATATATTTTTTTTACTTAAACTAAATTTAAATAAAATAAATAATTATTTAAATAAAAAGTCAGTTTTAAATAATAACGCAGTGTTTTCACTATTCGCCAAAAATTGAAAGTTTTCAGAAAAATACCAGGAATTTAAAACAAGATAATTTTGATATTATTTATTCAAAAATAAAGTCTATTTGAAAAAATTAAAAATATATAAGTTTTATTTATTAATTTAAAATTAATTCTCGTTGTCAAAACCAAAAAGCGGGTTTTTAAAAAGTAAAAACTAGCAAAAGATTGGCATGTGTTTATATCAAATTTAAATGTGAAATTACTTATAATAACCTAAATTGTATTAAATGATAAAAATATAATATAATTATACTTCCAAACCATTCAAATTTATAATTGAACACTATAAATTATTTTGATTAAAATAGTTGTTTTCAATTAAAATTTAGTATTTTTCACCATTCACCCAAATATGAAAGTTATCAGAAAAACACCAAAAATTTAATTTCGATAACTTTGTATGTCATGATTCTAAAGAAGAAGTTTATTTTTTTCAAATTCAATATATAAAAGTTTCAAATATTTGATTTAAAATGGTTCTCCATTAAAAGGCTGTAAAATTACATTTTCTGAAAAATAATTCCTTTATCTAAAAAAATGAATTTGTTCTTATATTATGTTTAATAAACACATAATATGGATTATAAAATTATATGGAGTATATAAAATTCAAAATTCAGTTAATACTATTCATAACCTCTTTTTGAACAGCTAGTTTGGTAAGTCGTTGTGCGCTCGAACTCCTTGTTGTGTGTAGCGCAAGTTATTGAATTACTTTGAAGAGATAACATAATATAAAATATTGGGGTGTTACACTTAAAAACTTGTATTCATATATAAATAGTTCATAAAGATCAACATCATCTCCCACTATACCCATCTTTTCATATTCCATATTAAGACTTAAACATCTACCACAAAATTCTTTACAAATGATACTTTTCTAAACTTAAATCATTTAACATTATTCTTCATAACCTAGGGAAATATAAACCATATGAAAGGTGAGATAAAATTCTCAATAAATTTAAACATAAGAATTAACAATTGAATTTCATCAGTGAGAATAATATAATCATGAGGGTATGATGAAATAATCAAAGTGCATGAACATAACATAATGGAATTCATACCCATCAATACCTAGATCATCAATCATGAAATATGGAATAAATATTTAAAAAATAAAAGGGTTATTAGAATTAATAATCATGAGATATGTGATGTTAATATTTATCAAATTAATCATTAAAATACTATATATTTTTACCCATAAGAAGTAACAAACACTTTTCTTTAAACATAAACTCATTAACTTACCTTGTGAAATCATAAGATTTCCGTAAAATCCTATAACAAGCATAGATAAATCATATATGTATCTTGGGGAATCATTTTCATGTCACTCTAACATATATAGTAACCTCTATGGTCATACATAGAGAAACTATCATAATTATACTTGAAATAACCATCACGATTATACTTAGAATAATTATCATTGTATATTCCAATAATCTCTTAGGAGAAACTGGATTGGTTACATCCATCCCTTTACCCAATGCATTAGAGAGCTATAACGAGCTCAACTGAACTTTATTTATAATATAACCACAGTTTGAGATAAATAATTCCCAATAATTATAAGATAAATAAAGTATATATATCTTTCATTTCATTATAAAACTCTTAGAAACATCCATTATTCCTTTCAAAACATGATTAACCCATGGAAAATAAATGGGTTCCATGACAATCTATTTGAAACAACCATAATATATCCAAAGAAATAATGAGGATGATATCAATAAAAAATATCCCTAGCGGAGCATAAGTAACATCAAGGGTCATTGATGTTGATGATTTGTAAGAACCTGATTCTTCCTTTGAGGTATGAGTTTCTTTTTTCGGGTTGCTTTTGAGAAAAAGGAGGGAAACAGGTTAAGTACTGGCTTCAGACCTATTTTGGGGTTACACTCCATTTACTCCAAGTACACACCATTTAATGTTTAGTCATTTATTGGCCATACATGGTGTGTAAGGATGTTTGCAAGTAAGAGAGAACCAATCCAGTACATGTCATGTACTTACTAGCAAACATTGTGTAATGATGTTGGCATGAAATTTTAATGAACTAGAAATGAAGTTGATGAATTTGGAAAAAAACAACCATATACACAGTGTGTATATTTAAGTACATGTTGTTTACTTTCTTTTTTTTAACCGGGTAGTAGCTTCGCTTTTTTTAAATGGGCAGTAGGGGTTGTCGGGATCACAAACCAGCAGCACTGAAGGAATAAGTTCCACCTAGTTAATCATATGAACCTCAATTCAAACATCATCAGATTCATTGGAACCCAATTGGTAAGATATTTATTCCTCATGATTTTTTCTTCATAATTACTTTTCTCGACCTAATTATCAAACCTTGAGCATTTATACCCATTATGTAGATCTACTCCATTATAGGCCAAATTAGAGGCTAACACTAGATGAGGAGCGTCGTACGAGTATGAGGTAGGTGGTTCATACCTTGTTTTGAGTTTTTTCATAAATTTGGGGGTTGCGGATTTTTGGAGAAATGTCGGGTTTTGAGAAGAACCATGTTATAGTATATTTTTTTGATTTTTAGACCATGTGGGTTGTTGTGGGAATTCTATATACCTGAATTTCTTGATCAAGGTTGGGTGAGAGGTCATTATTCATTGGTAAATTTTAGACGGGGGTGATGAAATGGTTTTAAATGATTTGTTTAGTTTTAAACTGGTATGATTAAATTTTTTAAGTTTGATTAAACTATTTAGAGGCATTCAAGACCTCAGTGATGTTATGTTATAGTTGTTAGCTAGTGTAATTCAATATGATTAAATTGAATTACATTTTTAAAGTGCTTAATGTGATTATATATATATATAATATTTGGGATTACATGTCTGAGGCCCTTGGGGTTATGACGAGCTTGACCTGAGGTTGGGATGGCATGGCCATCGGGATTGAGTGATGATGATCACTGGTTGGGCTTGGCCTAGATTTTCTTGGGTGGTTTTGACCATGGGATTGGGCATCATGAATGTTGGTTTGTGGCAGTGTTACTGTTAGGTTGGTTGTGGCCTAAGATACTTGGATTTCACGGCCATAGGATTTGAGCAACATGGCCTCGGGGGAACGAGGTGCTAGAGATGGTGTATCTTAGGTTCTTTATTTAGTGATTTCCTCTCACCTTTTATGTCCAAAGAGTCAATTTGAGTCATATGCACACAGGTAGACTCTATGATGAGGTGGTTTTGATCACTTGTGTGGGTAGAGGCCCCCAATAGTTTTGGTTTAGGTATTTGTGGTTTGGGGTTTCTTGATGCAAAAATCCATGTGGAAGGTGAAGAGCCTTCGGTGGATAGCGATGAGGATATCAGGTTGGGGGTTGAGGCTTACTGTGATTGAGTTTGTGGGCTAAGATATATATTTATTTGAGGACGTGCATCTTTGTTTCTCTGGTGTTCATTCCATGGGTTTGTGTGAGCTTGCAATTAGGGGTCCTTAGTATCGGGATACTATTGTTTGGGCATTCCTTCGGGACATCAGTAATTTGAGACACAAGGTTTCAGGAGGCATGTGGTGCTAAGCTATTTGATTGGGGTAGAACCTAAGGGTTCACCGAGAGTTTGTGACTATAAGAGTACCTTGGTCCATGGGTTAAGGACTCTCTTTGCTTCTAAGACTCTGATGATGGTTGAAGTAGGTGACGCTACTTGGTGGCTAATGAGCACCAAAGGAGGTTGTGTTTATTTATTACATAATATTTTTTACCTTATTTAGAGATGCATGTCTTCTTAGACACTTATACTAGGTACGCACCATTGGGTGGTATCCTACTGAGATTCGTCTCACACCCTACACGGGCCCTTCGGGGCACGTTTAGACTTTATGAATTTATTTACATGTAAAGTATCAGCCTCAAGAGCTGGATCATAGTACTACTTGGTGTGGAGATTGGAATGTACCTTGAGGTTGTTCCTAACTTGAGTTTTAATTTTGTTTAGCTTTCATTCTTATATCAACATGCTTATTATTATATATAGTTATTGTGGTTATCCATGGGTGTTCATTATATATTAACATGTATGGCCTACTATTGATACAAACATTGTTGTTTTAGTAGTGGTTATAAGTGGTGTTTAGAATGTTGTTGTGTTTACTATCTATTGCAGTTGTTTCTATATCTCTTATGCTATTTTATTTATATGATATTGTTATGCTTCCACTCTGTGGGTTTGGTTCGAGTCTACTGATTCATTTATTTATGGTTCATGTGTTGGGATTATACTCAGAACAATGTATTATCTATTCTCATAGGGTATAGTCTCCCCACTATACTTGTTTACACCCTCCCTGTTAGTCGGAAGCCTTTAGCATTCGGGGAGGTGCGCCTATGGTTAGTGACACCCGACCCAATAACACTATTAGAGTGGTTGTATCGGGTTTGGGATGTTACAAAGTGGTATCAAAGGAGTTTATTTTGCCTCTTTTCTTGGTGTTACTATTTGGTATTATGGTAGACTGGAGATAGGTTGTTTTCAGAAATAGATTTCAAACTCGTGCTTGGGTACCTGCAACCCCACGTATAAGGGATGGATTGAGTTATCTTGGGTGGGAATTATTGTTTTTATTTTTCTCAGAATACAGTTTATATGGTTTCCACCTTGGTGAATCACTTGGTTTGTGATGATTATTGGTTGTGATATGTGACCCTAGACCCAGTGTGGTAAGGGAGAATTGGACCTTAGCCCGATAAGGCAAGGCGTGGTTGTTTGGATTTTTATAGGCACATTTTTAGATTATTTTAATTTTATATATGCATGTATTCTTTGTTAAGTGATAATACCATGTGATATATATCAATTTCCAGGTTAAAAGGTGAAATTCCTAATATAATTTCTTGTTTTATGAAATTTAATATTCCATTCTTTAAATTTATGAAAAATAGCATGTGGCATGTGAATATTCATAGATATTATAGGAGTATGAAAATAATATGGTTGAGGTGATTTTGGTCACCAGGATAGGGCGACTAGGTTTTCAGATTGAGGAAACGATGGTTTTTAGGATGGGAATGGCCTAGGGATATTATGATACTTGGCTCTATTGAGGGTGGGTAAGGATTCAATGAGGCTGGGATGTCATGGGAATGGATGCGATGGAGGAGAATAAGGGTGGCTATTATGTGCTACCTTTTACTATTTTCCTTATTTTTGTTATATATATATTGTTATATATGTGAGTTTTATGACCATTTATGGTATTCAATGAGTTCCTCTTAGACGGCTCGGATGGAGTGTCAGGTGGGTGATGGTATAGTTCTGTAGAAGCATGATCAAGTTCAAACCCCTGAAGTTCAAGCAGATAATGAATCGTAGGTACATACTCAAGGACAATATTAGGTTCATGATCCAATATAGGTAGGGAAGATTCTGGTCTTGACAGTGTTCTGGCCATGGATCGCAGAGTAGCTCTGATCTAGTCTGTTATGTGTTTTGAAGGGGATTGACAGAGGTGCTCAAGGAACTGAGCCCTATATGGCTTACCTTACTCAAGAGTTCCAGTTGTAGCGCCCGCTACTTTTTCTAGGTGATGGTGTTCCACAGGTGGCTGAGAACTGGATAGAGAGTGTGCAGATGATCTTTGAGTATCTCTATATGCCTCTATGGCAGAGGGTTAAGCTGGAGACATATATGCTCAGAGGACCGGTGAAGCACTGGTGGGATGAGTTGGTTTAGGCTTGCAGACATGAGGTACTGTCCTAGAAGGACATCAAGGATAGATTCTTCAAGCACTTTTTCCTAAAGATGTTGAGGGAAGAGAGAGCTCAGGAGTTTTTGAGCCTTTGGTAGGGTGACATATCCATTATGGACTATGCAGTTACTTTCGTTGAGCTATCTCGCTTTTCACCTAGTATGGTAAGTAGTGACACTTCAAGGTTGAGGAACTTCGAAAATGGTATAGACATTCCACACGGGTGTAGATAAATATCTTTAGGTGGGCCTCATTCTCATAGGTCATGAATCAGGCACTCATAGTTGAGGTTAACCTAATAGATAGGTCTCACATGGGTTGGGCGGTGGCAACAAGTGATGGTTCAGATGGCAGGATACAAGATCGGGATTAATTTTAATAGGACAGTTAGGCCAAGGACTCATCTAGACTATCTCATGGTAGTTCAGTAGTGGTTTCCTTTCAGGGTGGGTAGACATGTCATATCTGGACTCGGTGCGATAGGCCTCCAAAGGAGTGTTGGGCATGTGGATAGGTTGGGAATATCGAGAGGTTTTGTAGGAAGCCTTTTTAGATATCCAGAAATCAGGAACTAGGACAAACTGTGGAGCCTGGTGTTGGATCAGGATCAGTACCAAGTGAGGGTAGTTGAGGCTCAGTTGTATGCAGAGGACATGACAAAGATAGTGGGACCCAACTAAGGGGTTATTGGCTGGTGGTTGGTGCAACACCATAGGGAGGACAGGCTTTAGGAAGTCGTGTTTCAGGCCAGGTGCACGTTGTGGAGCTACTAGGGGCTGATCAGATTGGTGAACAGATAGAGGTTATAGGTACACCGTAGGTGTGTCTGTGATTTCATTTTGGATTCTATTTGGAAAGGATAATTGAGGCATGTCCGTTTAGAGTGCATGAGGTGAACATGATTTATATGGACTGACCAAACACTGGTCAGTGGGTTGGCACTATCTCAGGTGAATGATTATATTTATATATATATATATATATTTGAGATTCATAGAATTAGGATCATTGTTGGATTCATGTTTTGAGGTACCTAGGGCGTCGAGGCATCTATGGGATGCATGATACTTGATGTGACTTGGGAATCGGGACATCAAGGATGCGGTTTGGGATTGAGGTGTGAGGCACCAGGTTTTTTGAGCATCCATGGGATGCGGGACCTCATTGTTCCATGCGTTCCATGGGCTCGAGGTAGGCACCAATGTGGTGTGGGATATAATTGGGTGTCGGAAGTGACACAGGATCACATAATGAGGTATAGGGGTGACGATGCATCACGGGAGGACTATGGGTCCGGAAAAAGATCATTGGACCTTTATTGATTTTAGATTTGGGCCATATTTGTTCTGGAGTGTTTATGCACAACCCTTGAAAATGAAATTTGGGGACAAATTTCCTTAAGGGGGGAATTTCGTATGAACCTGGTTCTTCCTTTAAGGTACAGGTTTCTTTTATTGCGTTATTTTTTAGAAAAAGGAGAGAAACAAGGTGAGTACTGGCTTCATGCCTATTTTGGGGTTACATGCCATATACTCCAAGTACATGTTGTGTAATGTCTAGTTGTGTATTGTCCATAAATGGGGTGTAGGGATGTCAGCAAGGAAGAGAGAACCAGTCTAGTACACACCATGTACTTAATAGCACACGCTGTGAAATGATGTTGGTAGGAAATTTTAATGACTTGGAAAGGAAGTCAGAGAATTTGTCCAAACCAACCATATACATGACGTGTATATTTAACTGCATGCCATGTACTTTCATTTTTTTGTCAAAATGGGCAGTATCCTTGTTTTTTGTTTAAATGGTCAGTAGGGGTCTCCAGGTTAGTGAACCAACAGCACCGGAGCAATAAGTTCCTCCCAATTCCTCATCTAAACCCCAATTTAAATGTTTTTAGATGCGTTGGAACCCAATTGGTAATCTATTTAATCCTCTTGAGTCATTCATCAAAAATTATTTTCTCAACCTAGTTATTGAACCTTGAGTGTTTATAACTATTATATAGATCTACTCCATTCTCAGCTGAATTAGAGGCTGACACTGGAAGAGGAGCATTGTACGAGTATGAGGTAGGTGGTTCACACCTCCTTTGGAGTTTTCATAGACATTTGAGGGTTTTTTCTTTTTGGTTCAATGTCGGTTTTTGAGAAGAACCATGTTATAGAATTTTTTTTGGATTTTTAGACCATGTGGGGTATCTTTGGTATACCCTGTACCTGGATTTCTTGAGTGAGGTTGGGTGAGAGGTAATTGCTCATTGGGACATTTTGGTCAGGGAGCATAAATGGTTTTAAATGATATTTTTGTTTTAAACTAGTATGTTTAAATTGTTTAAGTTTTACTAAACTTTTTAGAGACATTCAAGACCTCAGTGCTACTATGTCATAGCTATTAGCTAGTGCAATTCAATCTACTTAAATTGAATTACTTGTTTAAAGTGATTATTATGATTATATATATATATATATAATGTTTGGGATTACATGTGTTGATACCCTTAGGGTTGTGACGGGATTGACCCGAGGTTGGGATGGCATGGTCATTAGGATTGAGTGATGATGATCACTGGTTGGGCTTGGATCATATTTTCTTAAGTGGTTTTGACAATAGGATTGGGCATCGTGGACATTAGTTTGAGGTAGTGTGACTTTCAGGTTGGGTATGTTCAGGATACTTGGATGGCATGGCCATCAGATTTGAGTGACATGGTTGTAGGGGCACGAGGTGCTAGTGATAGTGTGGATTAGGTTCTTTATTTGGTGATTGATGCTCACTCGTGATGGATAAAGCTCCAATTTAAGTCATGTGCACACAGGTAGACTCCATTATGAGGTTTTTTTGATCACTCATGTGGGTAGAGGCCCCTAATAGTTGTGGTTTAGGTATTTTTGGGTTGAGTTTTCTTGCCGCAAAATTCAATGTGGAAGGTGAGGATCCTTTGGTGGATAGCGATGAGGATATAAGGTTGGGGGATGAGGCTCCCTGTGATTGAGGTCATGGGTTAGGATATATATTTATTTAAGGACAGACATTGTTGTTCCTCCAGTGGTTGTTCCATGGGATGAAGTGAGCATATCAGTAGGGGTCCTTGGGACAGGGATACTATTGTTTAGGCATTCCTTCGGGATGTTGGTACTTTGAGACACGAGGTGTCACAAGGCACATGGTGTCAGGATGTGTGATTGTGGTGGAACATGAGGGTTCACCAGGACTTTGTGACTACAGGAGTACCTTGGGCCATGGATCAAGGACTCTCTTTGATTCTGAGACTCCAATGATGGATGAAGTAGGTGACGCTCCCTAGTGGCTATTGATCACCAGTGGAGGTTGTGTTTATTTATTTCATCATATTGTTTACCTTATTTAGATATGCATGTATACTTAAAAACTTATACTAGGTGTGCACCATTGGGTGGTATCCTACTGAGATTCATCTAATACCCTACATGGGCCCTTTAGGATGCATGTAGACTGTATGGGTTTATGTATAGGTAAAGGATCAGCCTCAGGATATGGATCATAGTACTATTTGGCATAGAGATTGGAATTTACCTTGAGGTTATGCCTATCTAGAGTTTTACTTTTGTTTAGATTTCATTCCTATATCAGCATTCTTATTATTATATGTAGGTTGTAGCTATTGTAGTTATTCACGGGCGCTATTTTAATATTGACATGTATGAGCTATTATGGATGCATGCCTTATTGTTTTAGTAGTGATTACAAGTTGTGTTTAGTATGTTGTTCTATTTACTTTATGATGTAGTTTTTTCTATATCACTTCCACTATTTTATTTATATGATATTGTTGTGCTTCTACTCTACAAGTTTGGTTCGAGTCTGCTGAGTCGTTTATTTCCACTACATGTGTTATGATTATACTCGGACTAGTGTATTATCTATTCCCAGAGAGTATAGCCTCCCCACTATACTTGATTACACCCTCACTACTAGTCAGTATCCTTTGGAATTAGAGGAGGTGTGGCTAAGGTTTGTGACACCTAACCCAATATCACTATTCAGGTGGTTGTATCAGCTTTGGGACATTACAAGAAAAATAATTAAAATATCATTAAAATTATTCTTTAGTAAAATGACCTTTTACTTTGAAAATAATTTTTAAGAACTAAAAATTCACAAATTATTGTGAAAATAATTTTCTTTTAAAAAGATTAAAACTTATAAAGGAAGATTCAATGAAAATATTGGTTATGATGGTAGGAAAATATGTTCATGATATAAACATTAAAAATAAACATTCTTTTCAATAATTTTTTAAAATAATTCTAAAGTGATCCATTTGGAAAATATTTGGAAATTTCCTTTTTAAAACCTTTTAATATAAGGTAATATAATATGTGAAGTATTTTTAGGAAATAATTTATGACTATAAAAGAAAATTTTTAAAAACATTTTGGAAAACATGGATATATAAGAGAAATATTCTCTATCTAAAAGAAGATACAAGATTAGTATCACTTACAAACGACTTTTTTATGTTTATTTAATAAATAAGGGGAGAATGTAAATTAATCACATAAAACACATTATAAACAAGATTATAATAAAATATATATAGTTTAATAAAATAATAACATTTTATTTCCACCTAAGGAACCTTGAATATAAACAATCCCAACAAGAAAGGAGATTGTAGCATAAAGCCTTTTCCACTTTGGTAACATTTCAATCGAAATCCCCATGAAAAAATAAAATCAAATTTAAATTTAAATATCATGAAAATAAGGATATTTCATGATATATCATGTAAAATGGGATGTATATACTCCTCATAAAATAAATTAGACACATAACAATAAAATATTCCTCAATGAAAGGAAATTGAGATGAAATCCCTTACCTCAAGACCAGAATTTCTATTTATGATCTTTAACACCTATATAATAAAATTATATCAATTATTTTATTTATTAAAAACCTTTTTCAAGATTAATCACTTATAATTATCATTTATTTTAAAAACAAATTTAAATAATAAGTCTATTAAGTTCACATCTGGTGTTTTGAGTTCATTCGGTCCATATTTTCAAAATAAATTCCCTAAGTTGACCATGGTCAAAATTTTCATAATTACATAAACTTTAAAATTATAATAATTAAATAGTTATTATTTTTTATAAATCAATTATAATTAAAAATAAAACCATTAAATATGGTTATGAAAAATGAACTATGTTGCAATTATGGAGACTGTTGGTCGTACATACGCAGGAGTAATGCTTCCATTTTTCAATGATCATTATAGAAAAAAGATAAGTATTAATTTATATTCTTATAACTATAATACTATAATAATTATAATATTAATTCTTTAAATGTACTTATATATATTATCCATGTGATTTGGTGATGAAAAATGAATCACATCACTTTGTGGATGTGGTAGTCCACACGTACGTGTGAACGACATTATAATTTTTCAATGAATTGAAAGGTGAGAAATTAAATGATATATTATATTTAAATAATTATAAATATTTCATTAATATTATATATAAAATTTAATTCCATAATTATAATAATATGTGAGAGGTGGTGATGAAAAATGAATTACATCGATCTGCAAGGCGGTAGTCTATCGTACACACGAATGATTGATTCTTTTCTCTTTTAATGGAGGATGGAGATGGATATAGGTTATATAATTAAAATAAAAAATATAAGTATATTTAAGATACTGATTTTATTATCTCATCATGGTTGGATAAAATTTTGAGGAGGTGGATGAAGAAATAAACAAAAACACTCGATTAAGAATTATGCTGCTTCTTCTAACAACCTCATTTTCTTTACACATTAAGGTCTATAAGGTTGAAATTATGCCTAAAATAAGGCCTATATAACATGGGTAGGGATGTTAAGAATTTATTTGGGAATATCATGTCCAAAAAATGGGTTTTAAGTGTAAATAAATGAAAATATATGGTTCTCTTTTATAAGAGAGGGGGGAGAACTTTTAGAATTTCTTAAAATATTAAATTAATATAAATTAATTGTGATGTCAAAATAGATCTGAATTAATATTATTATAACATAATATGGGTATGAGTATAAATAATATCTTAAAATAAAATTTAAACATTTTTGTATCATATTTTAACCCTTATAATTTTGTTTTAAACCCCCATTAACCCTTTTTACAATTACTCCAATAACTAGGATTTTTACTCTTTGATGGCCATGATAGTTACTATAAATAGATAAAAGGCCCATAAATGGATCTCGGTTGATGTTTTAAAAAACATACTAATAATTTTACTAAATATATAATTTTTAGTAATTTTATGTAATTTAATAAAATATTATTTTCATAATATATCAATAATATCAATTTTATAACTATTTATTTACTTTGACTTTTATAACATCAAGACAACAACTTAAATTTGATATAAATCCCTAAAATTTTATTTTTATCTATAAAATTATTTTTTTACAATAATTATTTCAAATTATACTAATTTTAATTTTTTTTAATATCATTTATTTTATTTTTCTATTAATTTAATAATTATTCTCTCAACATTGTATAAGCATTTACATTAAGTATTTATTATATAAAAATTAAAAAAAATTAGCATTATGGATATAAATATTTTATATTTAAAATCAATATTTACAACTAAAAATATCCTCTATTTATCTCAATGTTAAAAATGTTATAGTTATTATAAACAAGAGTATAACATTTTTTACTTTTTTTATATAAAATATTATAAAGATCATAATCATATACAAATGGAAAATAAGTGCATATAACCGAATATTTTAATATAATTTATAAAATGGAATCATAATATAAAATTAATTAAATTTTTAAGGTCATTTTTAGTCCTCTTCATTTTATTTTTAACTTTAATTACTTGATTTACCATTTATCGTGGTAACAAAAATTACTAATTTTATTGTACATGTTAAACAAAAATAGAAGGTTCCAATATGCCAAATTTGGACCTAATAATTAAAGATATTCAATCCATTTTTTAAAATTAAAAATATGGAAGTGGAATAATTTAATTTAAAATTAAATATGAAAAACACAATGAAAAATGGTTTTTCAGAAAATTTTCTATTTTAAGTATAAAATGTTTTTATATTAAAATAAAAAAACATAATTAGATTATTTTAAATGATAGGGAAGTAATTAAATTTAAAAACTAATCTAAAATATAATTTTAATTTATAAATAATTTAAAATAAAGTATATTTTTCAATAAAAAATAGTATTTTTCATTAATAACTAAAAATTTAAAATTTTCCTAAAAGTATCGAAATTTCACCTTAAGATAATTTTGATACTTTGATTTCAAAAATGATATTCTTTTTTATAAAATAGAATTTTTAAATATTCAAAAAATTAATTATACTATTCTTTCTCAAAAAGTAATATATTTTTTTAAGAAAATGTGTTTTTAAAGAATAAAATGAATTTAATAAAAATTGAGTGATTATTTCCTAATAATTAATAAATGTATTTATATTATGTAGGACCTTTATATGTATTATATAACTTGTTTATTTCTATTCATACCCATCAATCCAACAGCTAGGTTATAATGGTTATATTTAAATAATAATATTTCAGGGTTCATTTAATCTCGGTATTGCATATCTTGTACTCTATTGATCATAGTATTTATTTTAAAATCTTTAGATATTAAAATGCACATGTCATGTGAGCTTATGTTTCTGATATGATTCTTTAATGAACTTCTATTACTACTATAATCCAAGAGAAAAACCAAAAACTTAAAATCAATAATGTAAATTAGCATATTCAATAAAATAAACTCAATTGTAACTTTGAAATCCAAGAACAGCAATCCAAAATCCCTGGAAACTTAGACTTCATATCATGTGGGTGCTAACTAGCCACAAAAAATAGCACCCATACCATATTTTTACTAATTATATAACATTTCTACCATATCCTCAATATTATGAAACATAAATAAAATCTCTAATAATACTTTATAACGTCGTAATCTGGCTCTCTATATAATAACCAGATTGGAGAACCATGTGACCTCAAGAGAACCTCTCTATATGTCTGAATTTTTTGACTATAAGTGAGGGTTTATGGTTTTTTCGTATGGATATTATACCCTCATATCAGAGTAGAACATAAAAATGAAAGTATCAAACAACTGGTTATCAAAATACCCAAAAAAATTAAAGAAAAATTGAAACCAAGCCATCCAAAAATAATAATATGACATATGACATAACAGAATGAACAATCTAAAATGTCACATGATTTAGTCAAACACCAACAAAATCTCCCCTGGGAAGATCATATATGACCTAAAAAAATATATGAAAAATAGAAAATAACCACCACCTAGTCCCCAAGTCCTTACCCGGACCCATATCTTCACTCCTTCCAAGCTATCAAACAAAATCATCCATTGGGCCTCAACCCTACTTATATCTACAACCATGAGGTTTACTTGGGTACCAATGTGTTAGGGACTCTTAAGTAGGGTGGTAGTATAACTTAGTAAGCCACTACTGGGTAAAAATCCCTCAAGGTATCATTGAAGTAGTTTTTATGTGATTTTGTTTATTGACAAAGTGGACATATGTGTTGTGATTGTTGATAAAGAAAACCATGACATACAAATTTGTTGACAAAGGGGATTTCATGGTTTCATGTTGATTTCAAGATTTGTGGTTAATGATCAATGTTTGATTCAAGAACTTTGATAAAGGAATGGATGATCTGGAGGCGATACAAAAAGAGTAGATACAATTTGGCGCCGTTTTCCAGTGTTTTCCAACTTTTTTGGCCTGAAAATCGACAAATGAAGAAAAGTGGTTTTTGGAAAAGGGACTTGCGCATCGTGTACCTGAAGGAGAGGAAACTTGTGCACCATATGTCACGACCCATCCTTGGGGCCCATGCTATGACTACCCCAAGCCCGCCTTCCATAGGCTAGGGGCTGACGACTAGAACCAAAGGCATAAATCCCGATAAAAGTGAAGGTATTTCCTTTATGTAAGAAAACAAACACCATAGAGTACGCAAGACGAAGTAAACACTAAGTAAATTGAGTACAAAAGTAAGTGCTGGAAAGTAAGTGGGCCAGAATACAAACCCAACTGAAAGTATAGTACAACTGAAAAGAAAGTAA
The DNA here is from genome assembly GCA_963277665.1 of Viscum album. Lineage (NCBI taxonomy): Eukaryota > Viridiplantae > Streptophyta > Magnoliopsida > Santalales > Viscaceae > Viscum > Viscum album. The sequence continues at coordinate 2,011,425,808 of OY728130.1, read as the reverse complement.
AACAGCTGAAAAGTAGAGCAGCAACCACCGAGTCGTCCTCCGGCTATCCCACCTGAAGGGTGGGTACATATGGTCTCCTCAACTCCTTGGGTCTGGCCATCCACTCTGTGTACGTCCCGCCTGATAGTCCACCTCCGGGTACCATTCCGTTCCACAAGCCTCAACCATGATCATCATTGTCCGTCTTCTGCAACCAACACAACGTAGTGCAGGCATAGCCCATGTAGAGGTGAGTATACAATACTCAGTAGGGACCCCGAGACTCCTGAAGGTCTCCAAGAATCCACGAAGGATAAACCACAAAGGAAAGATACAATCATGAAGTATCAACCAACTCTACTTAGGTATATGCCCATACATATACCTAAGTCATCAATTCCAGTTCTTCTCCAACCCACGAGCCCAAGTTCAACCCAGTCCACACAGGAAAGTACAACCCAATCCACACAACAAATCACAACCCAATCCACACAGGATAGCAAGTCAATAATATCGAAGATAATGATTGAAAGTCAAGACTCAACTCACACAGGTATACTACTCATGAAGAGGGGTGGAGATGATAGATGTAGCCTCTGAATCATCTCCCTTACCGAACCCACGTAGGATCCAAGTACAGAAGTCGTCGCTGCCGGACCCACGTAGGATCCAAGTACAGTAACCATTCCTGCCGAACCCACATAGGATCCACGTACAGTCATCATCTCTGCCGAACCCATGTAGGATCCAAGTACAGTCGTCCTCGCTACCGAACCCACGTAGGATCCAAGTACAGTCGTCATCGTCGTCGCAGTCGCAGCCAGCTCTAGGGTTCCCGCACACAGCACGCTCGATTCCTGGAGGGTCTTATCCATGATCCAAGGGGTCGATACATCAACTGTCACAAAGTCCATAGTTGATGTATCACAAAGTTCTGTCTCGTCAATAGGAACTCAACGCGGTAGATGGTGCATCAATCGGACGCCCGGTCTGAGAGTTATTGGATTTTTCGTCAGAGGGGCCCGGTTGGTTTTTAAGTTAAAACCAACCCGAACATACTCTAACTGTGTCCAAAACTCGATTGTAGTAATCCAAAAGAACTGTCTCACTAAGAGGAATTCAACGTGATCGGCGGCACGTCATTCGGATGTTCGGTCGTTAAGTTATAGGCGTTTCCGCTCCAAGGACCCGGTTGGTTTCGGGTTCAAACCAACCCGATCATACACAAACTTTACCAAAAGCTTGAGTGTAATATACTGAAACGATCGTCTCGATCCCAGGATTCTAATGCAACTGAAGGTGCGTCTATCGGAGGTCCGTAGCCCAATATATGGGTGTTTGAACGAATCTGTCCGAAAATAGGGGGTTCGGGCGCGGTCTGACCTGGCCCGATACCCCCTGGGTCGGCCCAAACTGGGTCGACCCGACCCGGGTCTGGGTTCATCCCATTTGGGTATGGCTCGGCTTGGCCCGCCTGGGCATGGCCCGGCCTGGCCCACAGCTGGGCACGGCCTATGGCCCGACTCGGAGGCCGGTCGCGGCTCGGCTTGCGGCCGAGCGGGGTACGAAGGGGGGGGGGCACCGCCCCCTGTTTCCGAAATGGTCGGCCATTAAAGCCGGCCTTTTTGTAACCATGGGACTCGAGAGGGTCCCACCTCCAGGTGGCACCAGCGGCCTGCCCTGCCGACCGCCCCTTTGCAGAACCGTCGTGGCCAAAGGCCACAGCTCATGTTCGTCCGGCACGGTGTGACGGCGCCGCGGCCCGCTCCTAGTCGCGGCCTCCTTTTCCCTCACCGGCGCAGCATGACGGCACTAAGCACCATTTTCGTGGCCCGCTTCGGTCATGGCCCTTTTCGTTTCCACGCAGTGAAACAGCACCATGCCTTCTTCGCCGCAAAGTTCAACAAGGATCAACAAATAAAAGGGGGAGGAGGATCGGTCGTGTTTGTGCGGTCCGATCTCCTCCTGTTATGTTTATAACAATCAGCCAAATTAATTAATGAATAATGTTAAATTAATCATGAACATAAATAACCCCTACCTCGCCAAAAATTTCGCGGTTGTTAAGTGCCGCAAAATATGGCGTTGTTTCCATCGTCGGCGGTGTGTACCCGAGGAAACGTCGTCTTCTCTTTTATCACGGAGAGAAGATGATGATTTCACGTCATTGGAGAACTCCCACGTCGGTGTCTCTTCCCTTGTCATGGAGGAGGAAGGGGATGGAGAAACCAGAGTCGCTGAGTCGTTCTTCGTTGAAGAGATGATGTTCTTCATGGGAGGATGAAGTTCTTCAAAAGAAACCAGAGCTCTCCCTTCCCCAATTCCCAACACAACAAAACTAACCCCAAAATAAAATAATCTTCTCCTATTTTATTAATATATGCCATGGGTTCAAATTAAAAAATTCAAATACTTAATTCAATTAAATGAATAAGTGTGTTCTTGCATAATTTAATGAGGGGAAGTTGAGGAGAGGAGAAGTCGCCCACTTAATGGGGGAGTTAAACATGTTAAGAAGAGTTACCAACTTTAAGAGGGGGTTAGAGGAGTTAAAGGAATGTGAAGAGGTGGGGATCGTGTGGGACCCACCTCACAAATATCCTAACATGGGTAGTTAGGGGCTTGTAGGTCCCACCCCAACTACCCCATGTTGAATATAACCATTAGATAAAGAAAATAAAATTGTACCACAATTTTATTTACTTCACATTTAATCCTTAATTTTTAACAACTCCTCCCGAGCCAACGCACCTTTGGGAAAGGTCATCTTAAGAAATTACTGGTGCTACGGTTCCATCGGTGCCCTCGGATTTCAATTTCGAGCACCGGTTCAAAAGATAGAAAAACTTGCTCGTTCGTTCACTGAACGTACCCAAGCTAAACTTCATAAATTGATTCTGAGCACTCCGGGCCTCAGAATTAGGTTCTGTCAGAAACTGAGTACTCGTAAAATCTAAAAGAATTTATGAAAAAAATAAATTTACCTTAAAATTTATGGTTCTTTACATCATATGTTTTTCAAGATCAAAGCATCAAAATATGGCAAATGGATAAGGGTCACGCAAGTTTTGGATTTGGTTATGCAAGTGATTTGTGCGGAATGAGACTTGTGAACAGAGACTTGCACGCCGAAGGGAGACTTGAGATCCATCACACAGGGTGTCCAAATTCCTATAAATACAATTCAGCCCCTCCTCATTCGGTACGAGTTCAATACTTAGATAAAATCAGAGCTCCCGTCACGCAGGTGTGGTGGTCACGCAAGTGGTGGGGGGTCGCGCAAGTAGGAGTTGCGCGACAGTTGTTTTTTGTGTGCCCAAGGTGGTCTGGGTGAGGAAGGAAGAGAGTCATGTAGGTTCTGAGTTGAAGAAGGAAGTTTTGTGCAAGTGGATTGGTGAGACTTGCGCGCTGGATTTTGAAGAAGCACGAAAGTTGTTGGTTGCATGCCAAAATTGGATTGGGTGTTAAAGGGTGTTCATCGAGAAAGTTTGGAGTAGCAGAGGCTTGTGTCGTGCAAGTGGTTGAGGTGGACTTGCATGCTAGTTTTGACTTGCATGCCAAAGACTTGCACGTCGTCTTAGAGAAGGGTGCCAAGAATGGTTATTTCACGGTAGTGATTTAGGGCTGCGTGAAAGCAGGAAGATTACCCGATACCTTTGGTGCAAAGTAAGATTCATCTATGGGTGAAAGTTGGACTTCAATAGTGCATCTACATATAATAGAGGATGTATTAATTAGTTATAAGGAAGATAACTACAGGTCTATCAATTGTGAGTGGATCCTTTCTAGATCAGTGAGCAAAGGAAGATGAAGAAGGTGATCCCCTCCACCGGCAGTGAGCCAGAGAGAGAGAAATAGGGAGTGACCCTTGGGAAAGCAGTGAGCTGACTCTAAACCTTATAAAGGCAGTGAGCCTAGGCATAAGAAGTGATCTAGCCCGAAACTTGTAAACAGCAGTGTGCTTTAGTGAATTTGGTACAGTGGCACATCGTCATTGTATGCTCCTTGGATATAGCCCAGTGATGGTGAACCAAGTAAAAATATCTGTGTCTGCCTGCTTACTTCCCTAAATTTCATTTAAAGCATCATCATTAGATAAAAAAGAAAAGAATTGTTCATAATAAATACACAAGTGCAAAAAAAGTGACCCTTGTAATAAAGAGATCAAGATCTAGTGGGGTAGGAATAATTTTGAGAAAGAATATCCATACCCCGATTCACCCCCCCCCCCCCTCTCAAGATATATAGGCCCCTTTTGGTCTGAACAATTAGTATCAGAGGGAAGGTTGTTTTTATCATATTTTTTTGCTCTGACTTGGTGTAGTCGATCTGTGTGGTTAAAGAATCAGTCTCCTCTTATCTCGGTGTGCCATGGCAAAGGGAAAAGCATCAAACAAGAATCAGAAGTCAGGTGATATCCCTGAGTGTGGAAGTGTTTATGGAAAAAGTGTGATTCAAATTAAATATTAAAATAGCTTACTAAAGGAAGGCCAGGATGAATCTGATAGGTAAAATATTTATTCACTCAATAATGATGTAGGAATGAGTAAATTACATGAACATCAAAGTGATACTGAAAAAACTGATGATGAAGAAGTTTTAAGAAGGAGGCCATCAGTAGATTTTGTCAACATGACAAAGAAATTGGGTCTGAAATTGGATGAAGAAGTTAAATATAAAGATATTTGGATCCAAGTATTGGAAATTGAGGTCAACAAGATAAGAGGTTTAAATCAAAGGCTTATTGATGTGGCTACTGACCTAAGGGAGAAGAATGATTCTGAAGTTGAATAAATAAAAAAGATAGCTGAAATGAAAGGAAAACAAAAGGCTTATGATTATGAAGATAATCAAATGTTAGATGAAGTTCAACATATGAAAGCTAGAAATGATGATCTAGTCACATAGTTTTCTGAAGAAGTTCAGAAGAATTAAAGGCTCCAATAAGAGAATGAATATTTCTCTGAATCTGTTTCTCAAGAAAAATTGAAAGTAGAGGAGCAAAGTGGTATGGTATAAAAGATCACACAAGAACCGGCAGATGAGATGAGTTGTGGAAATAATCTCAAAAGATAATTCAATGCCCAACTTGAATTAAGTGCTATGAAGATTCATAAGTTGGAAGAAGATCTAGAATCAGTAAACAAGGAAGTGGAGAAATTCAATGCTAGAGTAAAGCCTAAAATGAAGGATGCCTTGCACTTACTATTTGATTATCCTTCAGTGGGTGATGATTAAATGAAAAGCAAATTTGCTATTTTTGAAAAGAGGAAAGAACAAATTTTCTCAGCTCAAAGACCATACAGTTTGGGAAAAACTAGTATTGGATTTGAGGAATCACCTCTCATGCATGATAGAAAAAGAGCTATGAACAGTTCCAGATATAGAGAAAATACTGTTGGTGCTGGAGATAGACCTAAGAGGATAGTTACAAGAAATAGTGATGACATGTGCTATTTTCGCGGGATTCATAACCACACATCAAGCTTCTATTTAGAGGCTCTGGAATACATTTCAGGCTGTGAAAATATAAACATTGATAAATCTGAGAATAAGAAGATGTGTCCTGAGAAGTTAGAAAGAAGAGTCTCTCAAAGGAAAGCATCTGTCAGATGCTATTACTATGGAAGAATGGGACACACCATGAGTATGTGTCAGGAAGCTCAGGAGCTCAATGTCAGAGGAAGAACACAATATGCATCAACATCTCGATAGGGAAATGATGAAATGAGGAATGTCTTTAATGTAAAATGTTTTATATGTTATGATTATGGGCATTTAGTAATACATTGCTACAAAAAGAAAGCAGGAAAGGGAAAGGAACTTGAAAAGAGATCCACGACTCCAATGGTGTATAATGAGAAATCCTACACTGGAAGATAAAGTGGTAAGTTAAATAATAGTCTTATATCCTTAGGGAAATCACATGGAGATGAACAAAAGTTGTATCAGTCACCTCCTCTATCAAAATCGCAATATCTCTCATGGAGAGAATGTGAAAAAACCTGGATGATTAAGGAGATATCTAATCTAGCTATGAGAAAGAAGAATAATGCAAGTCCAGTGAAGGACTCACCACCAGCACAAAACAGTGTAGTGACTCAGATATCTGATAAAAGAAAGATGAACAAAGAATACATTGAAAAATCTGCATGTCATGTTCCTCAGCGAGAAGTGGATGAAAGAGGAAGATCCTTGCAATGGTGGATGAAGCAAACAAAGATGACAAGAGGAGATATTTCTACTTAGATATAGAATCAAGGAAAGTGTCATAATGGTGGAACATCAAAGATGAAAATATGTACTAGTGGAATTAAACACCAAACTGTGAGAAAGGATAAGCCTACAAAGTCTACATATCATAAAAAGACTCATAATGTGGTTAATGAATGCTTAGTCATATGGCCAGAGCAGTTGATGTTGGCTAGGCAGCTTGAAGAAGCAAGGAAGGAGTGTGATGCTCTGAAAGAAAGAGTCAAAGGGTTGGCCCATCAGTATCAACCACAATCCTCATCTTGAGGATTCTAGAAGCACCCCTCTTACTATGTATATAAATGTTATTAACTGATTATTCAAGTTTTTCAGGTTTTAGGGAGATACGATCCAAGGGGATGTGGCATCTAAAGATGCAAAGTGGCGAACTGATCTGCTTAAAAGTTTTAATTAACTCAAATCTGGTACCAAAGTTGAAGAAGAAAGGGAGCAACATAGCACAATAGGAAGTGATTGTGTTATTAACTTTATCTCTTGTTTCCTACACCGAGTTCCAACTCAGTAGGCTTAGAGATTCAGATAATGGCTCAATTCTGAGTGCCAGATGAAAATAAATGGTGCAGGAGAAGAAGAATGGTTGTGGGATTAACCTCAAGAAGTGTTTCATAACATAGGGGGAGCATTCAATAACAAAATCAGATGAAAGATCCATCAAATCAATAATTGGATGACTCATCTCAGGTGTTTCCTATCGAGGGAAGAAAGAAACATGGGGAGAAATAGCAATAATCATACATCTCATACTTATCTATTTCGTTCTAACAAGTGGTATTAGATGACAGTTTTTAGGATACCAAGAAATTTCAAGAGAGTATCAACAATGTTTCAAAAAGAAGCTCAGAAAAATAGTTGAAAGAATTGATTCCACTAAACAATGAAACAATGAGAAATTTCTTGATGAATGTGATGAGGAAGTAAGCAATGAAGGGGGATCATAAGTGGATGATGTTGATTCAGAAGAAGATACTGATAATGAGCATGAGGAAGTAAAATTTGTATCTTCACAAAATCCAAGGAGTCAAGCTGAAATTGATTGGAAGAATATCATTGGTAATCAGCCAGCTCCAGTTTAGACAAGAAGAATGAAATCACTATATCAGAAATATTTACTATCATAGGTAGAGCCAAAATGCTTTACTGATGCAGCTGAAGATGAAAACTGGGTTCAGGTTATGAATGAAGATCTTGATCAGATTGAGAAGAACCAGACATGGGAGATTGTTTCGAGACCAGCAGATAAGAATTTCATCAAGACTAAATGGGTCTATCGCAACAAGATAAATAAATATGGCATAGTGGTTTGAAACAAAGCATGACTAGTGTGCAAAGGATACTCCCAGATAGAGGGAATAGGTGTTTATGAGACATTTGCACTGGTTTCAAGGCTCAAGACAATCAGATTATTCCTATCCATTGTAGTGCAATAAAAGTTCAAACTATTCCAGAAGGATATAAAATCAGAATTATTGAATGGGGTTCTAAAGAAAGAAGTTTATATTGAGAAGCCAGATGGTTTTCTCATTAATAAGAATGATAATAAGGTTTTTCAGCTAAAGAATGCATTATATGGACTGAAACAAGTACTGAGAGCATGGAACATTCATTTCTCAATCCAAATATTCCAAGGAGGTTCTCAAAAGATTTGTAATGGAAAACACCAAGGAGATGAAGACTCTAGTTGCTATCTGGATGAAATTATCAAAAGATGAGGATGTAAAGGCAGTTAATATCACATAATACAGGAAAATTATTGGAATTTTGTTGTACTTGACCGCAACAAGGCCTGACACTGTTTTCGCCACATGCCAAGCAGCGATATATCAGAGTAATCCCAAGGAAAGCCACATGATTGCAGTGAAAAGAATAGTTCGATATATCAAAGGTACCATGGATTTAGGTCTGATGTATAATTACAAATATCAATCAGTGTTATTGGGTTATACAGATGAAGATTAGACCAGATCAACAGATGATAGAAAATCAACGTTAGGAGGTGCATTCTATCTTGGTAGATTGTGTATTTCTTGGCTAAGCAAGAAGAAAGATTTCATTTCATTGATTACCATAGAAGCTGAGTATATTTTGGCCACTCAAGAATGCACACAGTTATTGTGGATAAAGAAGCAGCTTGAAGATATGGTATTTGAAGTGAAGTCTCTGATGAGAATCCAGTGAGATAACTCAAGTGCTATTAATCTTAGAAAAAATCCCATCCATCATTCAAGGATAAAGCACATTAAGATAAAGTATCATTTTATCAAGGATATGTTTGAGTAAGGAATTGTGAAGTTGGAATATGTGCCTACAGAGCTATAGGTTGTAGACATTCTGACAAAGGCCTTACCCAAGGAATCTTTTGAGAGGTATCAACTAGCTCTGGGAGTTCAATCGACTCTTCTCACTTAAAAGAGTGTGGATGTGGGACCACCCCCACTCTCCCTGAAGTATGATGTGTTTTTCCCTAATGTGATGATTTGTGTTCTCTACTCTGTTACAGACTGCAAATGAGTGACCTTTGGGTTCGTTGACAAAGGGGGAGAAAGTAGTGATTGTTCAAGGGGGAGACAGTGTGGCTATTTGAAAAATCATGAATGATATGGGGAGAAGCTGACAGGTGGAGCAGCGAGATAGGGGGAGTAATGAGAAAGGGGGAGCGTATTAAATCTAACGATGCTAGAAGTAAATCTGACGAGGCTAGAAGTGATCGATCAAAGAATAGATATCACGACAGCTGAGGATCGTGATGAAAGCATAAGAGTGTTGTTGTAATGTGGTAAGAATATTTACAAAATTTGGTATTAGTTTAGTGTTAAAAGTGGGTGTCAGAGATGAAGTAATTCATTGATGAACTTTTCATTTACTCTTGTTTCTCACATCGAGCATTGCTCATGTGGGCTTAGAGTATGTGTTGAGTAAATCCTTGATCTCTATTGGAATCGCAATAGGAAAATGGTGGCTGAAGAATTAACGATGTATCTTTTTATGGAAGAGTTTTCAACAAATCCAAAGGGGGATATTGTTGGAAAAAAATCCCTCAAGGTATCATTAAAGCATTTTTGAGGTAATTGTGTTTGTTGACAAAGTGGACATATGTGTTGTGATTGTTGAAAAAGAAAACCATGACATAAAAATTTGTTGAAAAAGAGGATTTCATGGTGGAATTTCGAGTTCAAGAGCTATGGTTAACGATCAATGTTTGATTCAAGAACTTTGAAAACGTAATGGATGATCTGGAGGTAGTACAAAAAGAGAAGATACAAGGTGGCGTCGTTTTCCAGTGTTTGCCAAATTATTGGGCCTGAAAATCAAAAAATGAAGAAAAAAGGTTTTTGTAAAAGGTACTTACATGTCATTTACCTAAAGGAGATGAAACTTGCGTGCCATATGTTTTTCAAGATCAAAGCATCAAAATATGGCAAATGGATAAGGGTCGCGCAAGTTTTAGAGTTGGTAGTGCAAGTGATTTGAACGGCAGGAGACTTGCGTGCCAAGACTTGTGCACCGAAGGGAGACGTTCACACCGTCACGCAGGGTGTCCAAATACCTATAAATACAGGTCTACCCCTCCTTGTTCGGTACGAGTTCAATACTTAGATAAAATCAGAGCTCTCATCGTGCAGGTGTGGTGGTCGCGCAAGTGGTGGGGGGTTGCGCAAGTAGGAGTTGTGCGACAGTTGTTTATTGCGTGCCCAAGGTGGTCGGGGCAAGGAATGAAGAGAGTCGCGCAGGTTCTAAGTTGAAGAAGGAAGTTTTGCGCAGGTGGTTTGGTGACACTTGCACGTCGGATTTTGAAGAAGTGTTAAAGTTGTTGGTTGCACACCAAAATTGGATTGGGTGTTAAAGGGTGTGTGTCGTGCAAGTTTGGAGTAGCAGAATCGTGTGTCGCGCAAGTGGTTGAGGTGGACTTGCGCACTAGTTTTGACTTGCACGCCAGATTAGAGAAGCGTGCCAAGAATAGTTGTTTCACGGCAGTGATTCAGGGATACATGAAAGCTGGAATATTGCCCAATACCTTCGGTGCAAAGTGATATTCATATACAGGTGAAAGTTGGACTTCAACAGTGCATATACATACAACATAGGATGTATTCATTAGTAATAATGAAGAGACATAAAGGTCTATAAACTGTGAGTGGATCCTTTCAAGAGCAGTGAGCAAAGGAAGAGGAAGAAGATGATCCCCTCTACCAGCAGTGATCCAGAGAGAGAGAAATAGGGAGTGAACCTTGGGAAAGCAGGGAGCTGACCCTAAACCTTGTAAAGGCAGTGATCTTGGGCATAGAAGTGATCTATCCCAAACCTTGTAAATAGCAGTGTGCTTTAGTTAATTTGGTACAGTGGCACATCACCGTTGTATTCTCCTTGGACGTAGACCAGTGAGGGTGAACCAAGTAAAAATCTATGTGTCTTTATGCTTACTTACCTGCATTGCATTTAAAGCATCATCATCAGATAAAGAAGAAAAGAATTCGTCATAATAAATACACAAGTTAAAACAAAGTGACCCTTTTAATAAAGAGGTCAAGATCTAGTAGGGTAGGAAGAATTTTGGGAAAGAATGTCCATACCCTGATTCACCCCCCCCCCCCCCTCTCAGGGTATATAGGCCCATTTTGGTCCTAACAGTCACTTTTATTTATTTCCCTAAATGTATTTAATCTAAACAGAGTTTATGCAGATGTTCCATGATAAGAAAATAAAATCATAAATAAATAAACCACTATCAATATGTGGGTTCCATAGTGACACCTAGGAATGACATTACCTATTTTTTTCAATGTCTAATGACTCTAAAAATTATACATAACCACTAGTGGGGAATGGTTCCCCATATTAGATCCATACCAAGTATCTTATCATGTATAGGAATAGTTACCTACCCTAGAAACATCCCATTTCTCATCACCTCTAAAGGTAAATCTAACTCCACTCTAGAACCATCCCATATCTCATCACCACCCAGTGAGGAAAAGCACCCCACCATGAAACCATATCACGTATCATCATCACCTAGGGGGGATAGTACTCCACCCCAGATGTCATCATCTATTACCATTAAATCCTTAGGGTGATAAGCACCCACCCTATAAACCATCACATATCATTATCAATAATATCCCACATCAACACTCTCTGCAGTTTGGATATGAACCAACCTCAGGTATCATATCACATCACTACACATCAGGGTGAAATAGTTCCCACCTTTGGTACCATCTCATATATTTCCATAATAGTTTTCACAATCAATAACAGATTCCATAATGATTTCATAATTTAAAATTAATTGAGTTACATTTCGTTAATAGTTTATTATAATTCCCAACATCTCAATTTACATGTTAACATTTAAATATTCCTTTCAAGTGGTTGGAACTCTCTCAACCAATGCATCAAACCACACTCACCTAGGGTTAAATCCTTTCTAGCCTATATTTAATGCACACTCTAATCCTATGGACCATATTAGGGTATCTAAATTTAGATTATTAAGCCATAGTTTCATGTAGTATACTCATCGAGTTGCCTCCAACATTCCTCATTTCATTATTTTTAGGAACACCTCACTTAGAGACTAAAATTTTAGGTTCTTCGTTTATTATCATACCACTCATGGTCTAGATAAAGTGATTGTCATATGAAATAGAAACATATACCATTTAAATTATTTTAGTTCAACCACACATTAAGTAGGTGTTATCACGTATCATACACATAATGAAAATGGGATTATATTTTAGGGATAGATTAGGGACCACCTAACTCATTCATAATTATTCCCTTTAATTCAAGCTTATCCACCAGGGCCTATGCTCATCCAAGCCCAATTGGTCATCTACTAAACACATGATTCCTTAACTCCAACAAAGTAATTTCAATTAAATTATAATACACTTATAATTAACTCGCACAATAAACCAGTATTGATTCCATGATTAATACTTAGGGAATAATTAAATAATTACTCTTTAGGTGATATTTGATGGCCTAAACTTTGAGAAATAGGGTATGTAATTCCCTCTATATCCACTCAAACATCTAATACAAAAAATACCCAAATTATCATTTCAAATCATCCATCAATTCCACCCCAACCAATGTAAATCTATAATAATTAAAGAAAGTATATATAGTGATGACACTTCATGAAATATAGCACATTCATCCTCCTTGAATTAACCATAGTTAAACATAAAAAAATCCATTTCATGTTGAGGTGATTCCACCATGATTTTGGGGAATTATTACTAAATCTTAACCTAAAAACACAAAAAAAATCAGTGATAATCAAGGGATGAGAATAACTAAAGGAGAATAAGAGAATCATACCTTAAATTATGAGGAAACCCACCTAAAATCATCATGGGTAAAGGAGGTTAAAAGGGGAGAAAAGGTTGAGATGAATATCCCATCTTCTTTCTACTCACACATCCTAAAAATGAATAATCTAGAAGGGGTTTTCCAATTTAAAAGTAAAGGACCATCATTCCCTTTTATCCTTAATTTAACCCATTTATTAATATCTTATAAAAAACTATCCAAAACTCATAAAATTCAAAAAAAATCAAATATAGGGACCACTTTGTATAGAGACCCTTATGTATGGGACCCTTATATATCATCCCTCAAAATATAAAAATCTTGGGAAACCTATGTATCAAGAAAATAATCATTATGTATGTCCCTTTAACATTCAAAAAGTATAAATTTAATTTATATGTTTCAATTTATTCTTAAAAAACTATTCTTTTGAATACTCACTTCCTTCCAAGAAATATCTTCTGAAACTTCTAAGAATTCTCTCTTTCCAAAAATCTTCTTCCAAAATAGTTTTGGTATTTTTCCAAAATAACACTTATATAAGTTTTATAAAATTCCCAATTAACCATTATGTATAAAAAGGTTATCCTTATGTATCTTAGGGAATACCTTAGTATTTATTAAAATTCCACTACCTAAATGAATCTTATGTATCATCCTAATTACCCTTATTTATCACAGGGTCTCTCAACACTTAGTTTATTTCACTAACTCGGAGGGCCCTTATGTATTTTGGGTACCTTCAAAATTTATATCATCCTTCTCATATTATTTAAAAACATCATCAAAATAATTCTAAACATAACTTTTGGACTTCCACTTCATAACTTTCAATCATTTCACAACTATTATCTTCTCAAATTTCAGAACACAGAACTCCCAGACAACCTTCACATCCACTTCCTAAATCAACTTCAAAGTCTAGAACCCTTATGCATCGAACCTAATCTATTGTTAATTTTCCATTTTTTTATCCCAGGGTTACTCTTACATGTCACCCTTTTCACACAGGGTTACCCTTACATATCACCCTTTGCATCCAAGATTACCTTCACATATCAAAGGGACTTTTAAACACGTATCTGATTTTTTTAAAAGGGATGTACCCCTAAATATTAGGGTTTACTTTTACATATCATAGAGTCTTCCAAAACATTAAAAAAATTTCATCCCATCCTACCAAACTCAACTTCTAATGGATCTACTTCTAATAGATCTACTTGAAGTAGATCTAATTTTGGTAGATCTTTTCCCAATGGATCTTCTCCCAAACTTCAAAACCTTAGTTTTACCACTCCACCAACATCATCAAGAATCAGAAATTAAACATCCATATTCTCTCCATTTGGTAGTTCAAACAGTTAACTAAAATATGGTTTTTATATATATGGTTTATTCAGAATTAATAACTTTTATACTACTTAAGATTCGCAATCCTCGGATCATTCATAGCCTTTGATATACCCTAGTCAAACCCTATGACTAAAAAGCCCAAATTTTCTATAATTCTCTTAAAACTCCAAAACACATCAAAATTAATCGCTATATTCTCCAACTCATCTGTATTAGATCTCAAACACCTTAAAATGATTTCAAAACATCTTAAATAACCTTAAGAATTTATCAAACCTTCAAAAATCCTTTCATCCCAATTTCAAATAATTTGGAACTTATACTTATTCAATATTTAGCCAAATATTAAATAGTAGTGCTTCTACAATTTTATAATAATGAAGCACAAGCTCTCACATTATTTCATCCCTATTCCAACACCCACTTTATGACAAGGTCATCCTAACCCTACTCCAATGATGACCCAACCACCCATTACACCTTTTGGTCCTTCAAAAATATTTAGATACACCGTTCTAAAAATGTTTTTACTCTGATATTTTTTATCTAAATCTCAATTATCATAATCCTCTGTGTCATGGGACCAAAAATTCAAATTTCTCCTGATTTTAACAACCCGTAACAGTGTGGTTCTTACAATGTTGAGTTATAAGGCATTTTTTCTTTATGTGCGTGGATTTCCAAGACATTCTATATCCTCTCAGGAGGTGATGAGTCTTAACTCTGACATGTTTCCTCAATAATGATCTACCTTCACATTCATTATCTTTAAATTATCAATAACTTATCTCTGATGTAATTGTGTAAGGGTATTTGTCTACATTTTAAAAAAAATATTAACAATAAAATTTCAATTGTTTATCATACAAATAAAATATACTTAAATATTTATTTAACCTTTATTTAATTAATATTTTATTAAAATTTATATTTTTAATGTTCAATTATTTATTTATTAAACAAATCAAACACCAAAAAAAATATTTCATTCAAGTTAGATATTAACCTATTATTCATTCAATTAATATTCATTGTATATTAATTAACCTAAAAATTTAATCAAATATATTTTTTGTAAAAATATCAAGCATTAATTCGTATTCATCACTATATTCATCAAGAAAAATATTATAAGTGTAATATTTTTTATTTATAAAATTATAATTTTATAACCTTTTATGAAAATATTTTATTTTATGATCTCCCCCCACCAACCACAATACTTTTCATCCTTAAAAATCATCATGAAACTTTCTTCTAGTGTGCTCCCACCATGAGAAAATTCAAGAATCAAAAATTTTAATTTAAAATTATAAAAGAATAAAATTAATATAATATCAAAACTACTTATAAAAATCCATACTAAAATATTATTAAAAACTATTTGAAGATACAAATGAGGAATAAAAATCATAAAATTTAATAGATATAGTTCCTTATGTTTCTAATAAATAACAAAATTGAGTTTTATTCAAAGACATCCTTGAGAATAAGTTTATATTAAAACATCCCCAATTACCTAGATCATTTTTCTATTCTCCCATCAATAATACAAAAGGATTCATAAAAGATTAAAATATGTGTGAAGATAATTGAAATAATTACTAGACTATTTTAGCTATCAAATAGGATTGGTTTCACCATAGTCATACTCGATATAAAAAAAGTATAGTTATTTTAACACCTATATGAACCACTCAAACTGTTCTTTTTTGTATTTGATGGTATTTTTTGTTTAAATAATTAACACCCTAAATAGAGGAACCATATAGACAACTATATTTTTGGAATTATATTTTTGTCTTATAAATTTAACTAAATTTTTTTTATGTTGGTTGAACCCCTATAGTTTAGAAATTAATAAAAAGTTCTAATTTTTACATAACAAAAAATATCAATATAATATATAGTTTCAATTAAAAATAACATAATTTTTAAACAAACATGTATATCAGTTAAATTTTGATATATTCAACAAAACTCAATCTATGATATTTTTCAATCAGTAGCATAATAGATCAAAAAATAGATATTTTTCTTTTTTAACATTTAAAATTCATATTAATTCATGCTCTTATATCAAATTCACATGAAACCGCAACAAAACACCTATTATTTAATTTTCAATTCAGATTATATCTTAATAAGACTAATTCCATATACTCTATATCGCACTTAAGTATGTCACACTAAAATTAATTGATGCTATGACATGATAAGATCATGTCAAAGTAAAATATGTCATCTAAATTCATTTCATATTAATTTCACACGAGATTGGAACATGTGTCAAATCACATGATTATTATACTATTTTATTTTTTTGAAAAACAAAACATGACATAAGAAACAAATATCTATATATTAAAAAACTATCACATAATGCTATATCATAAAAATATATAAATAATCAATTATTTTCTATAACATTTCATATTATTTGAGTTAAAAAATCATATAATTCAATCCATGAAAGTCATATAAATATTAATAAAACATTCAACATAACATCCTAATTTATCTTTCACAAAACAAATTTAATGAAATTCCCAAACTTTAATTAAAATAATTTTTTTCAAGTTATTACATATCATTCCCTTATCAAAATTATGAATATTATTTTATTAAAGTAATTTACATTTTATTTTAAAAAATTATATGTTTTTTTCATATTATTATTTTGTTAATATTTTGAATAAAAATAAAACATTAAAATGTTCACCCAACATGATTTCAAATAAATACTACTAATCTTAGGAAATCGTGACCAATTACATACTAAAAATTTTCAACAATGTTCATGTAACTTATTCATGGAATATCATAAAATTGTTTACATGAATCATAAAAAAATTAGTTTTAAAAAAAAATACACATATTCATTACAAATAAACTATAAAGCACCCCGTTTTAAAATAAGGGAATATCTCTAAAATTCACATGTAAATTATCATAAAAAATTAATTTTAAATCCACACACCATAATCAAAATATTAAAAACATATTTTAATATAAAATCATTCACTAAGTAACACACTAAATCTAAGTTATCTTTTCTTAAATATAAATCTATATTTTCTCTATACCCTAATGAAAATATAAATTTCCCATTTTTAAAATTTTCTAATCTAATTTATATAACCCATTAATAAAACTCCATTACACTATGTAATTCTCAGACAAGTTTTTTTAAATTCAACATACCAATTTCTAAATCCATTTACACTATTTATTAAAAGAAAATTATAACATTTTCATGAAAAGTTAAATAATAATTTCTAAAATTTTAAATCACATTCATTTATCTATAAATCATTTCAAAAACCAAAATATATTTTCCACTTCTAGAATAATAAATCAACATCATCATTTTGTTTTAAAAAATTGTATTTAGCTAAAACTGTATTTGTATTTTTTAAATTTAAAATTTTAATTTTACAATACATGTTTACCATTTATCCCAAAAAAACATTGAATACATATTTCTCATGTAATGTAATAAGTTTTAATACACCACCAAAAAATTCATGAAAAAATTATTTTACATTATAATTTCAAGTCAGATATTAAAGATTAAAATCCCATTTTGAAAATCATAAATACACTTTAGCAATTAAAAAATATTTTTTCAAATCACTCTTATTGCTTATTTCAAATAAAATATAATAATAATTAGATTCACCAAGAGGATTTGCAATTCTCCAATTCCTTATTTAAAATTTAAAAACATTTAATTTATCTAAAGAATATTTCAAAGGTCAATTACCAAAATAAATAAACCATATTTTCATTCTTTCCAATTAAAACAAAAAAAAATTAGTTTACCTTTTATATTGAAATATTTCTAAATTTTAATTTTTGAAAATTCATTTTATCATAAGGCCTTAATTTTTTTCTAGTTTTGAAAATACACAAAATTCATCAAAGCATTCAAATTAATATGTCTCTCACCAAATAAAATTTAACCTTCAATCTTTTTTTAAAAAAAATTTCATATAAAAATACTAATATGATTAAAATTATATAATTTATAAATTTTAAAATTTATAGGCTCTGAATCAATCATGTCAATAATAATAATAGAATAACAAGTTAACCCAGACAATGCACATATGTTCAACTAAAAACATTCCAAGGGACATGAAATTAAATAAATTTTAAATTTGAATATTCCACAATGTCTTGGTTAATTAAATCATTACCAAAAAATATTGACTAAATGTTGAATATTTATTAATGATTTTTCATTAATCAGGTGCACTTTTGAAGTAGTTACATTGAATCATCTTGTTTATAACAAGTTGATTATGTTACCACATTATAAATTTTTACATGTAGAAATCCATAAATTATCACTCACAGCCACATTAGTGAAATGAATTACCCATGTTCTTTTACATGATTCATGAGGTCATAAAAATAACAAATGAAGAAAAATAAACTTGGTAAACATCACAATATCAGACTAAATTGGTGATATGAGTTTCCACTGTTATTATGTTGGACATGCATATTTATATAATAGTTTATAAGACTTGGAAATCAAATATCCAACATAATATTGGTCCCAAAAAATCCCAAAATAATATAAAAATGAGGGTATTCATAGCATTTTGTAACTATATGACCCTAGTCAGAACATGGCTCCAAGCGTACCCTTCAATTACAATTGATTGAAAACTTATAAAAATATCCAATAATATTAGTTAGAGAGTGATTTTAAATATATTTAATTTTTTAAAAAAAATAATTAGATATAATTTTATAAATAATATTAATAAGTAAGCAAAAAAAACACTTCAATTGAGTAAATAATTATAATAATTATTTGAAATATAAGGAATAAACCTAAAAATATAAATAAACTGTGAAATGTTATAGGAAAATAATATAATAATGAAAACTATCCAATCATTGGATGACCATAAAAGTGGTCCCAAAATAATCCAAAAAGGGAATTTCTTAAAATGATAAATGACTCCACCATCCAAATTGGAGAAAAAACTCACTATTGATCTCCACCTCATCCACCCATTCACTTGGACCCTGATCAACCATCAATAGAAAGCCTATTTCCCTTGATTATTTCGTAATAAAAAATATATACATGTGTATAGTTTACATGTGTATCGTGTGAGTATAATATACCAAGTATGAGTTCATCACCCAACATCAATCCTTTATCATGAAACTATAATGAATTCTAGTGTAGTGTGGTGATAAATACTCATATCTAAAACCTAATATAATTACCCATGAAACATTAATAACATTGAAAATCATTTAAATATATAATAATTATGGAAATAAACACACACGATAAACTATGTGCTAACTAGGACCCCATGAAACCCATTATCTATTATGTGCCCAACACAAAAATGGAATATTATGGAGATCTTCCTTATAATTTCAACTCAAAGGTAAGATACAATAGGTAGTATCCTTGATAGTCATTATCTAAAATAAACTAATGTACTTTACATATAAAAACATTCACAAGGTTGTATCATGAGGGGAAAGATAATTTTGACTGTCTATTAGGTTAAAAAAATTGTAGAAAAATAAAAAAAATTATAGTTTTTCATATCAAACTAACTAGTGAATGTGAAAAAAATAGCCTTTCATAATTAAAAAACATTGGTTTCTTACTACACTACTTCTCAGTTAGAAAAAATCTCTACATTGAAAAATAAATAAGAAATTTCCAAACAAAAAATATATTATTATTTATATCATAAAATAAGATAATAAATAGAACTCAACTAATATATATCAATAGATTAACAAAACTATGCATCCCAAATCATGTCAATTGCTTGTAATAAATAACAGAAGATATATAAACTCTATATTGAAAATCATATTAATAATTTATAACAAATAACAATATATAAATCAATTATACAACACAAACCGTATACATTTTATAAGAAATATATTCAAATAATATATAACATGAAATTTTAACTTATCTTTTGATTTTCTACCACAACTAGATCTATCAATATCAAGGAAATTTTTTAGAGATAATGTTTTGTCAATTTAGTGCATTAAAGTCATCTAGTAAACAAAATATTAGTAATGGTAACATTTTTATTTATTTAAGGAATCAAAATAGACAAATAATTGAAAAAAAATAATTTATTTATTTATTTAATTTATTTGAAGTAATTTAATAATCAATATAAATCATAAGAGCACTGTTTTTTATTGATTTTATGTGTTTCATTAAATACTTACAAATTACTACTCATTTTTGTTATGTATGGAGAAACAATTATACTTATATTAAACATAATATATATTCTTATTACATTTTTGTGTATATTGGATTAGAAATTTGGTCACATACACCCAACATAACACCTAAACTAACTTAGAAGATTAAGGTACATTAATGAGATATATAAAAGGGTTAGAGTGTCCTATTGAATCAAGATTAAATTAGATGAATCAAAAAATATGTTAAAATTTAGATGGAGAAAGTTGAGTTAAATAAATAGTCTTAAATCTGGTGAAATATAAAATCAAACTTTAGGGATTACCTAGAATTCGTATCGATTATTAGTACACACTCAATGGATATTTATTTGGTTGAGTAATTAAAGATATATAGAAGAGATAATTTTAGAATATAAAGAAGAATGTAGCATTAGGAATATAGGGGAGAGGGTGAGATATAAGATCAAGTAGAAGAGATAATAGAGGGAGAGGGGGAACTACCCCTCTTACTGAGTACTAAACTAAAAATAAATTGGAACTTAATTTCTTTACAATAGGTTGATAAAATTTTCAAAATAACCAACTAACCTCATTTTTTGATATAGTATGATAGCCTAAGTATCCAACAATCCATATCTATCCCCATGTTGGGAACACATTGCCGAGAATTTTATTCTTCAATAATAATAATAATAATAATTCTAAAAATAATAATAATAGCATTACTAATTATTATTATTATTATTATTATTTAGGCGTACAATAAAATAAAACAATACACATACCCACAAGGCCAAATTGGGTCAGTCTATCATCTCCCCAAAAGGGAAAAACCTCCCCCACTTAAACTAACAATAATGAAAGGCCCAAAATCCTATTAAATATAGGGATGACCCAAACATGCCCTTAAGAAATTCCATAAGACCTCTAGCATATTTTCCCATATGCTAGAGGATTCCAACTAATGGTAAGGAACCACAATGATATAATGGTGAGATTATACCCTCAATATCATAACTAAATAATATAATAAACATCTATGAAACAAAAATATCAGAGTATTCATATGAAATAACAATACAAATCCAACCATGATAATAACATATACCTACATGTAATATAATAAATATCTCCAGCCATTTCATGCACTCATACATCAAAAGGATCTTCCTTAATAATTCAATAATATACATAGAAATATTAAAAAATGTAAGTATAGATACTCTAATGACAACAAGTTCCTCTCCCTCACCTTGGTACCATCTCCACCTCCTTACCAAGATGCTTTAGCTCAACCACCTATCATAGGGCCCTTTCGCTTAATATCATCTTGAATAATATTTATTTCACATAAACTAGGGTGTGTGTGGGGTGTAAGTATAAAACTTAGTAGAACACCACCAATGGGACCTTAATATATACTACAATTTATATATTTGGGAACATGTACAATTTAGTATACAAAGCAATAACACACGCAACATAACAGCTTGTTTAATATTACTTGATTTATAAATTTCTAGTAAACTTCACATATCTTCATAAACATCCACACTACAAGGGTTCCATCATACACAAATTGGACCCATTTTTCATAGAAACTTATATCCAAATCATGGTAAATAAATAAAATATTCAATCCCTTAGTAATAATTGAGGTCTTAATATATCATAGTTAACCTCTTAATAAGTGAATTTAGATCATATTAAAAGGTGTGACATGGTTAATCCATCAAGAAGAGCTAAGGTCACAACTTAATAGAGTCATCCACTTAGTATGTGCATAAAAATAATGTGTAATTGTTATACCTCTCACTCTCTTAGGATTTTTAATGATAATAAACACCAATTGTGTTTCTAAGTATTTCATTTTAGTGTACTTTAGTTATTATTCTTGTACATCAAGAAAAGAAGTTGTCCATCCAACTGATGGGTTCAATAAGGGATTATAGGGACATGTAAAAGGCCCTCATTGGGCTGAACTATCATCCAGAAAGAAGGAATTGATCAGTCAGTTGGTGGAATATCCAATAGTAGGTGGTTCTACCCAAATCCCACCAGTTAGTTGTTGGAGCCTAGTGGCTAGCTTGTGAGTATTTTCTAGAAATAATAGTCATTGAAAGTGTTCTTTGTTATCATTTTTCCATTCCAACAACACTATATAACCCCCAAGGCCTAAATAATAATCCTATGAACTTTGGAGGCTATAAATACACCCATAAGAAGGCTTGGATGTTACCTATTACCTTAGAGATTTCTCTTAAGCTAAACTGTGCTTTATTTTTATAATTCTTGATCTATGTTAACTTTTTCTCTCTTTTCCTCATTCTTTCTCGCTCAATTATTATTAGGAGATTTGATAATGGATTATAAAGGGTTTTTGAAAATAAAACCACTTCATTTTCTTCCTTTTTAGGTGCTCTCTACTACCAAAATGAGGTATCTTAGGTTCTCACTGCCACTAAAGTGTGGAAGTGTGACTTTTATTATTTTTCTAATTAAAATAAAGTATTGTATTGGGTTTATTTATTACACCATTAAAAAATAAAGTGTATTTTTATTTCTTGGGTATCTTTACTACCATTAAAGATAAGGTTTTAATACAACCCTATCAATAAATTTATGGGAGGAGATATAGGGCGTCATCTTGAGTTTTATTCAAATTCCTTTATCAAATTATATTGTGTTTACCTTTTAATTTATGTTTCACTTACTCTATTAATTCATATATATTACACTTGATATTTTATTTTATTTTATTTATTAATTAAATTATTGTATCTCATTATTTAGTTTTAATTTTTTTTTTTAAAAATTCAACCCACTCTCACCATCATACTCGGGCTAACAATTGGTATCAAATTCATCCTTGGTCTCTAGACCTTTATTGGTTTCAAGGAATAGTCATAAAGGATGGCTACTACCTCTATCACACAAGGTACTAATAAATTACACTCAATCGGTCGAGCCCATTTATTTGATGGATCATACTATAGTTATTAGAAAAATCTCATGTCATCTTTTTTTAGAAGTTTAATATATATCAATTGGAAAATAGTTATGCATGGGTATACCCCAACTAAGGATTAATAGGAAAAATGGTTTTGTTATTCTCACCATATTTTGTTTTAAATATCACAAACACTTCTTAAATTTTATAATGATTTAATCCAAGTTATGTGAAGTTATAAAGTTGATGAAATCTTGTTAGAAGCTTGTAAAAAACATAAAGGATCCTTGAAAAATATTAATGAATGTTTTGAATATTTGGAAGGATTATATAAGATCCTTATAATTATTTTAAATAAAGTGTTGGATCCACTTATTGAATCCCAAGGTAGAAAGCATAACTAGCCAGTCAGTGGCATGCACAGTGGCTTCCCCTTGTATTTTAATTCCATCAGCCATCTAGTTCAAATTGGTGGTAGCACCATTTGGGAAAAATTATCATTAGTCATTTGATCAGAACTCATCGGTCATTCAGTGGGTTCAGCATACTTTTGTACGCCATCAGGTAGACCACCAGTTATCCAATTGAGGCTACTAGGTAACTGGTGGCAGCAAGACAGTAGGTCTGAATCTACATTTTATAATGTTCAAAAGACTATTAAATTTTTCTTCAATGGATTCATTACACTTATTGAATTCTAGAAGGTTCCATAGCATTTGAAGGTAATAAATATTCCTCTTGGTTCCCTTTGAAAAAAATTAACTCATTCTCTCTCCAATTCCTATGTGATATGATCGATAATTCTCTCTCAAGTGATATCATTTTCTAAATACACTCTTCTTTAATCTAGTGTGTGTGCTTATTTTAATATATATGCTCACTCTCATATTTTACTAATTTTATCCTAACTATTATTTATATTATTTTAACAGCATGAATATTGTACTAAAATGTGGTTACTTCCTATAAATCCTCTCTTTCTCTATTCCTTCTATTTTCTTAGTGGTTCTCACTATCATTAAATTAGGGATTCAAGTTTTCTTTCCATAATATTTAAATTCTAAGGGACTATTATATTTTAGGTTTCTAGATATACCCATTAAAAATATAATGTCTATTGTAATTATGGTTTCTTTATACTACCTAAAAATCAAGGGATTTTTTGTATCTTGTCCACTATTAATTCCAAAGTAATAATACATTAAATATTTGAGAAATTGAGGTGGTAGATGTAGGGTCTCTTATTGAACTGTTTTTAAACATACTTACCAAATTATGTAACTTGTTTACTTTATTTTATTTTTTATTTATCACTTTAATTCATTTAATTAAACATTTTTTTTAATCCATAAACATTCTTAATCATTCTATTTATGAATGACTCTTTCTTTTATTCTTCCACTTTTATAAACTATATTATAATTATATTGTTTCACTTTTAACTTTTATTATTTTATTTATCACTTTAATTTTTTTATTTTATTCAATATTTATAAATGTGGTTTTAATTCAATAAGAATTTAGTTATTTCCATTTAATTTTGAAAGTAAAATTTACCCCTAGAATTTTACCCTACTTTGAACTATATTTGGTATCAAATTGGTTCTTTAATTGCTTAATTAATTTGTTTTTATATTCTTTAAAAACTTGTTTTATTTTCAAAATCTATAACTAATTTTTTAAGAAATGTTATTTTTATAAATGGTTTTTTTAAACACCCATGGTGCTCTTTAAGGAAATTTTATAGTCCGTCCTCTCTTTTTTATGGTAATAATAATGGTTATTATAAAACATGCATATCTACTATTCTTAGATCTATTAGTTATCCCATATGTAATATTGTTATACATGGTTATACTCCAACTACTGAAACATAATATAAATAGACACATGATGATATTTTTAATTTTTAATTTGATGGTAAATCAATGAATTCCTTTAATTGTGGGTACATAAAAATGAATTTAATTGAATTTCTACATGAAAAATGGCTCGTGAAATATCAAAACTCTTAAAAGTAACAGATATGGCATATATTTGATACATATTTTCACATATGATTTATTTAATTAATTTTATTCTTGACATTAAAGCACACTTTAATTGGATAATTTGTTAAAATTGATTAATTGTTAAGAAATTTATTCTTTGGATATTCTTTATAAAAATGAGTTATTTTTTGTGATAAATAGCTTAATTTTTTCTCACTTTTAGTGCCTATATTTTTGGAAAAACATTTTATCAATTTTTTGAGATTTTATTCTTTGAAGATATAAGTTTTTATGATTTCAAGTATTTTTGGTATATAAATAATTTAATGATATTTTTTTAAATTTTTTGAGATATTTTAAATAATAACCATTTTTATAATGAAAATTTTTTTTAAAGTTTTTCTGATGATTTTAGATATTTAGAATTAATTATTTCATAATTACATGATTTTAATATAAAAATTTTTATTATAATTATAACCTTTTAATTATTTTTGGAATTTTTTAACTTAATGATTGATATTTGAAATTTTTTGAGTTAATATGAATTAAAATTTTATTTAGGATTTTATTCTTTCATTTACATGTTCTAATTTTTTCTCAAATTTTTGGAATATTCTTTATTTCAATTTTTTTATTTAATTGTCAATTAAAATTGATATTTTCACTTATTATCATATCCTATATCCTGGTTAGTGGGGGAAAAACTGTCAAGATACCATGAAAATAATGGTTGTGTGGTCGGTGCATTGATTGTGCCCATAAAAATTAGAAAAAGACCCAACATACAGCATGAACTTTCACAGCCTAACATGTGTAAATTTTTGAAAACTTCTAGAGTGAACATGATGGAAAAATTAAAGCTTATTTTCACCAAAAAAATTATAAAGGAAATTGACTGTGATTAAAATTTAGATTGATCATGCCTTATCTAATCGACTGTGCCTATTAATCCCAATTCACCATAAGTTATTTCCTAAGCTATCACAAGAAAAATAAAAAAACTACCTTGTGTGTTTTTCAAAGCTACCATAATATAGAATGATATTAAAATATATGAAGATTTCTATCAATCGCCTATAGATAATATGATTACGAGCCAAATAGAAACCTAAGCCTGAAAAAGATAAGGTTGGGACTCCGATATGTGATGGAATCAAAATTAAAAACCAATTAAAGATGAACCGAGGTTATTTTTTATAGATGGTATTACAAATATATAGGGATTATGTTTTATCAACCAAACCAAGGGACCTAGAATAAATAAGACCAAGCTAGAATATATATTGGAAAAATATGATTCTATACCAATGAATTGTTTATGTGTTTGATGAATCAAACCAATGAAGAATACTAGAATCAGCACAGATGAACTGTATCAAGTAAAGATAATATCAAATAATGATGATCTGGATAACTAAAGGTAATAAGATTTTAAAATCAAAAAAATGAGTTTGATTATAAATCGATAACTTCTAAAGATTTTCAAAGAAATAGGTGTCAACTCTAGACCTAGAGAAAATTGGTTCTATGAGCTCTATTTGAGGTTAGAAAGTCTAATTATGAGACTCTTAATCATATATGGAGTTGGAAGGATGTTTTCTTTATGATCATCTCCCAAGATCAGGTGCATTAATGAACTTCAATGATCAATAAATTCAACTCTAGTCAAGATTTTTTTTAAGAATACAACCTGAATATGTGTCTCTTATCACTGGATCAAGTCCAAGACACACCTCTGTAACTATCAAGGCCTGCCTTCCCATGAAGATAATCCTAATTAAAGTAATGAAATCAAGTTTTATTATTTTTCTATAGATTTTTTTTTATTTATAGGTTCAAATGGGTCTTTAAATTCTCCTTACTCACTGATTTCAAGGACATGGGATGATTTGCACCACCTTCTTGAGGATTTTTCTAAACAATCTACAAACTAAAGGAGGAGACTTTAGGTTTGGGTGTGCATCACTTTATCAAATCAATTAATAAAAGGGACTAAATTCATAAGTGTAGGTATTCAATTTTGAATTGATTTTAGAACATGTTTAATTCACAAATGTCCTGGAGTTTTTTCTTGAGAATAGATGATGAATTATGAAATGTTCTCAAAGATACTAGTTTGAGCATTGTTTTTTAGAGAACATCGTAATGAGTTATCTAGGGCTGAAAATATTATTGAGTTGTGTATATCTTGAGAATAGTTTTACTATAGTATGATAAAGGGAAATAATGACGAATTGGGATCTCCATACTTTGATGAAAAACGAATCAGTTCCTGATGAAGTGAAACTGAATGAATCCAAAGATTTGGGTTCATATTTAATATTTAAGGTATGTTCCAGGATAATTAATTAAGGTGGTGGATGAATGAGTTTCACATTTTTTATTTTCTATAGATAGTTAGTGGAGCCTAACTCTGTGATGAATAATTTTGTTGGATGATGCTTCAATTTTATGAATTGTTTGGAATGAGATGTAACTAAGATAAGAATTAATGTATTTTAATAGAGGATGAATCCAGAATAGGTAGCTCAAATTTAACATAATCATGAAAATTAATTAAGATAATGAGCTCACTCTAAAATTATTTAAACTAGCATGGATGAACCACCTAGTTCTCATTGAAGATTTTTTGAAATTTCATGTTGATTGATAGATGGGCAAGACGATGTAGACTAATGGGTTATGCTGTTTTGGGACATTGAAGGGTATTTTGAGTGGTCCTAACAGTGTATTGGGTCATAGGAATAGAAATGGACTAAAATTCATGGATCCCTAATATCTAAATTCTTATACTCAAATCAAATATTGAACACTAAAAACAAACCTGGGAGGTGCACGATAAGATTCTAGAATGTGTTAGATGTGTTGAGAAGAGAGAATGACATGAGATGGGAGGCATTCAGTTGAATGAGTTTCACTGGAATAAATTATGAATAAGGTGATGAACAATGAAGCAATACCATGTGGAGGCTATCCAGGAAAATACCAAATTTGATAACTATGAGTTGGTGAAGACAATGGGGGAATATCCAAGGAGTTGGAGGGGAAATGAACACCATTCAACAATCATCCACATACATTCCACAATCTAATACCATCACATTTTTTTGGATCATCAATAATCTATTCAGTATATAATGGAGTTATTAGTCAAACCATAGGTTATAGAACACTTGGTATAGTAGATTAGGGAATTTGGAGCTAGATGATGAGGCAAATCTAATAGAGAAGCTTCTTCTTCTATACTCTTTTTTTCCTCTTGTACTAAGATTTTTTTATTGAATATAATTCTTCTTGTGCTATTTTTTCATTCTTTTTTTTTTGTCACACTAACCTACCTTCCATGTGGTTTGACCCTTCTTACCATAGTACTAGTTGTAATTAGGTTTTATAAATAATTAACTTGACCTAGGGATATTCAAAGACCTAGCACCATATTTTAAAACTTTTGCAATGTTTTTGAGGAAGTAATGTCTAACCAAGAAAAAAATAATAATAAATATATATATACACAAAAATCCTAAAAATTTTAAAAAAATACAAAAAAATAAAAAAAAAATTGTTTAAAAAATTTTTTGACCTATTTTAAATGTATAATTTATATATTTAAAGATCTATGAATATAAATAAAATTTTAAATCCACCATATCCTAAAAATAAAGTCCTTAAGAGCTTGGATTTAAAGAGATCCAATTTCTAAATATGTCAAGTACCCTTCATGCATAAGGTTCGCTTCTAGGTCTAATAACTATGAACATAAAAAGTCTCATATTTCATTTCTCCCTTACTTCACTACTCAGAATAGTGAGGATATCTTATAATTCATTAGATAATTTTATATTTTTATGCAGAAATTACCTATCCATGGGTTGAGTTGGAAAGATCTTAGGTTGAAGGTGTTCTCTCACTTTCTAAAGGGAAAAGATGGGAATTATTTCTAGAATTTGGTTGAGGTGATATTTGATACATGGGACCAATTGTTCAATTTATTCATTTCAAAATTTTATCCTAGGAACACAACTATAGTGGTCAAACATAAGATCGCGTTATTTTTCTAGGATGAAGGAGATCTCTTTTATGAGACATGGGATAGGTTTAGAGTTCTAATTAAGAAATATCCCAACCAAAAACTGGATCCCCATCATATGATGGACACCTTTTACAAAATCCTCACACCTTACAATCAAAACCTTGTGGATTAATCTTGTGGAGGTGACTTTTCTGATAAGAAAGCACAATAGCTCAAAGAAATTTTTAATAAACTTCCTCAAAAATCTCAGCACAAGTCCACTAATAAGACATTGATTCATAGGGATGAAAATAATCATTATAATATTATAATTTATACTGAAAACACACTTAAAGAGAAATTAACTCACTATGGGATGTATATACATTCTCAAGACTATTTTATAAAAAATTATATGCCTTCTCATCCTAATGATAATGAAAAGATTTTTGATTTTAGGGATATTTTGTTGGATTTCATGGACTAGAACCAACTACTTTATACTTTATTAATTAATAAATACCTTATCACATCTTGATTGATATTCTATGTGATAATTCATGTGATAATGTCCTAAGGATAGTTGTTTCATTAAAGGTTCATAGCAGATCCCTACTATGATGAAAACCTGAAAGTGCCATAACACTATTCTTGAATATATGTTCTATGGCCAAATGATGTTATTTGAGGGACAAAAATATTAAATTCCATTAGGGGTGAGGACTCATAAAACATTGAGGCACTTTCTTATGGTGTGCAGCCTTGGTAATATCCAAGTGGTTATTATGATAATGGGACCTGCTAACAGGAAATCTACATTTCATAGTATCATTGGATGTTTCTATCTACGGACGTGTGTATTGGTCCTTATAATTTAATATTATTATTAATGGGTATTAAAACTCATGCACTTATATGTATTTATGAAAAATGTGATGACACACTATTCACAGCGAGGTAGGAATTGTTGGATGCATCATTAGTAATACTGCATTAATAGATAATGCGAGAAAGGATTTGTCCCTTCTGTTTCATAATGGAAGTAGATATCTTAGGCCCTTTGATGGAATTGATATAGCCTAAATAAATCCATGGCCATTGTAAGGAATGGGAATGTTCAATTCCAGAAAGTCAAAGAAAGAATAATTGAGAACATAGGTTGATGGAACTAGCATGCAACCCGCTTGATTCGAGATATCAAGACAAAGGGATTACATTATACGGTAAGCGTTCGTATGAGGTAACACATCATTGTGGTATTAACTTCTTTCTCTATGGGTTCCATAGTGTGTTGCTATACTCTAACCTTGGACTTTAGGCAGGTTCTGCCTAATTCCACTGAGAAATAGGCCTAGAGGGTAACACACTAAGTGTGTCCAAGTATCTTAGTTAAATATTAATTTAACAAGTTGAATAAATATTATTCTTGATTTTTGTTTAATAATTATTCAAGGATGTCTGATCCCATTTATTTTTACACTAGTTATTAAATAGAATATATTGTAGGAGAAATAATATATTTATTAGTGAGTAATGTAGTGATATTTATTTGATAAATAAATATCCATTATACAAGGTATAATAAACGGGGTGGAGGAAATAAAAAAAATGGAAAAACAAAAGTACACATTGTGTATATTAATATACACACCCTATAATTTTTCTAGGGATTTTTGAGAAATAATATTATTTATTTAAGTAAATAATATTTTGTGTAATTCGTTTGGTGCATGTCAAGTAATAATAATAGTTAACTGTTATTATTAGACATGGGGTCTTACTAAGAATTAAATGAAATGAATAAATTCTTTTAGGTAATTTATTTATTTTAATATTCTAAGTAATTAAAATCACAATTATATAATTCTCATTAGCCTATCCATTTTTAGGGGTGTGCACAATAGATCTAAAAAGATCTCAATCCAAGAGAGAATTATTTTTCCACCAAGAACGCTCTCAAGTTATGAGAGATATCATCCTCCACCTGATCAAGGAGAGTGCTTTGGAAGTGTCTCTCTGGGTGATCAAAGGCGGATATCACAAGCGAAGGCTCCTCTGTGCTAGAAGTCGGAGATCCCTTCAGTGACATCCAAATATATGTGGAGAATGTTTGGATCACTGCTAAAGTAAGCCTACACTTGGATTCTATGATGAAATGATGGATCACATCGGATCATGACTGGAAACAACAATGGAGATAGAATTTTATCAAGGTAATTTTGTCTTTTAATTAAATTAATTATAACCAACTTATGATGATCCTATATATGGTTATGGGACTCCCTTACTTTATTGTTTTCTTAATTCTATTCCAAATATACAGCATTTTATTATCATGATGGATCTTAGATTGATCGTTGTTAATGGAAAAATTAAATTTGGGTACACCCACTAATGCACTTCCACTGTTCCCAAAACCTACAAGTGGTATTAGAGGGGTAATATCATTGATTATAATTATTTAGTTTTTCATTGATGATTTACGAATTTAATAATTCTATTGTTTCAATTCAAGTTAGTCGTTCTACAAATCTGAATCTCGAGATATGTTCCTCCTCTTTCATTTCTCGTTCACCTTATAGAAACAATATTTTCTTTTAATTTTGATTAAAATAAAACTTAGGATGTCATCCAGTGGTGCCAAAGCTTCCTGGTCGTACAACACCTGAACACACAGCATGTGTTCAGCAGTACAGGTCATGTAGTCAAGATTCAATGCATCAGACCGGTCCACCAAACCAAGCCATGTGTTTGAGTCTTTCTAAGTCTTAAATGACTCCGTGTATTGACTAGGAACATGTGTCATGCGGTTTATATATTACATGCTATGTATTCCAATGTACATGGCGTGTAGTCCCCTCATATTAGGGTTGGACCATGTACCTCATACATGACTTGACCAGCTGGAAACCGTGTAATGCAGATACTACATGGTGTGTGGCCAACTGAACACACCGTGTACTCTGAAGATTTCAGAAGTACATCTACATGCCATGTCCCTGAGCATGTACTTTGGGTCGATGGTGAGTGATTGTACACGTTGTGTAGTTATAACTACACACCGTGTGCTTATCTAAATTATGCAAATTTATTAAAATTTATTATTATATTATACAAACCCTTGAGACATGTACCATAGTGCAGGAGTAAAGCTGAGGCACAACACGTGATAGGTTTTATATATATGTGTGTTTAATTTAACATCTGTATAATGTTCATTTTTACTCATTGGGTAGTTATGAATTGGAATTTACAGAGTTGCCTTCAAGGTAAAAGTTACGTACAATGATAATTTATAATGAATTTATTTGTTTAAAATTATGATAGATGATAATTTCAAGGAAATTTATAAAAGTGTTTAAGATAAAAGGATTAATTAATTAAAGATAATTAATTGATTTGAGCGTGATTTATCTTAAACAAAAATGATTAAAGAATTTATTTCTAGTTTTATTTATGCGTAAATATCATTTCATGTATAGATGATCATGAGATAGACCAAAACCTTTTTATGTGAATGGTTTCTTTTAATTTATTTATTTAAATTAAATTTTTTGGTCTGTGAGCCTTCTCCTCATTAATATGTAGGGCATGTGTGCCCAAGGTTTCTTTTATGTAAAACCCTATTTTAACCCTCACCTGTGAGCGAGATAAAATTATATGTAATAGATGGATCCCCTAATATAGTGGTGGAAGCTCAAGTTAGGAACCAAGGTGAAACCAATCCAAAGATATACAAAGGTGGAAAGGTGAAAAGCTATAAACACGAAACCAAAAAGTTCAAGGTGTTTCTCCCTAGGTCTTGGGTTAGTTTATCAACCACTTGATAAACTAACCAATATAAAAATCTCGTGATCATACCATTTATTTTATTTCTGTCATTTTCATGGTTTATTTATTGTTGGTGTGTTGTCACGATCACACAATTAATGAATTAAACAAGCCTTAAAGATGTAACTAAAATAAGATTAGATTATGCATAAATATTATCTTATAAATGGTTAATCACTTTAGTATATCCCACTTAATATTAAAAATAATGTAATAAAAGATAATAAAATGGAAATTTACATATAAGGATAAAATCCCTCAAATAAATATTACTTTAGTATAGCCTTCCATAATCTTGGTTAGAACCGAACCATAGTTCAAGGTGCTTGACAAACCCTAGTTGGGATGATTTTAGTTATCAAGGAATTATAATTCAAGGTTTTGGGTTGACTTGACTTGGTTCACATCAAGGGTTGATCTCCATAGTAGGACTTGGTGTGACCAAGAGGAAAAAAGTTGGGGAAATACAAAATAAAAGGATTTCAGGATTGGGGAGTCCACTCAGCAGATCAAGGAACTATGAGTTAATGCAGTTAGCATTTGGAATGCCTACCTAAAACCCTTAAATTTTCTTTAACAACCCTAGTTGGGGTAATAATAAGGGAAATATTGATCTTTGCCACTAAAATATTCAGGAAATAGAATATTCTGAAGTCAATGGTGAGGGATATTGGATTTCAATAATATAGTGGGAGACTAATAAGTATTAATTTATTTATTTGTCTTAGTTTTATCATGACAAAGTAATAAAATCTTTTCTCATATTAATTTTAAGAAATGACAAGAAAAATTAATTCAAACATATCATTGTGAACTATACTTGATAAGGAAAACATTCTCATCAGCACCAATTTCTAGGAATGGCAGAGGCATTTACGCATCATCCTTTTCCATGAGAGGAAATTGTACGTGCTGGAGGAGCCTATTCCAGTTGTGCCTGGAAAAGAGGCCAGTGATAAGGAACTATCTCTCTATTTAAAACATATGGATGATTCCACATATTTTTAATGCTTCATTCTATCATCCATGTCTAATGAGCTCTAGAATCAATATGAAAACATGGACGCATATAGCATGATGTCTCACCTTAAAGATATATGTCAAGAGAAGGTGAGATATGAGAGATATGAGATCTACAAATCTTTGTTTACAACTAATATTTGAGATTCTATGCTAGTTGGGCCTCATGTAATCAAGCTTATTGGCTACATTAAACACTTATACATCTTAGGGATTAAGTTCCTGGATGAGTTGTGTACAGATCTCATCCTATCATCACTTCCCAAGACCTTCTCTAGATTTATTGTCAACTACAACATGAGAAAAAATGAGAAGAGTCTATCATAACTTTTGACCTTAATTCACTAGGAAGATAAGGACATGGGGTGGGACAAACACGCAGTCCTTATGGTGAATAAGAAAAGGAAGGACAAGGAAAAGGGGTCAAGGATTCATAAATGTTCTGAAGCCCTTGAGCCTCATCCCTCTAAGAAGGGGAAGATTCAGAGGTAAGTTAAGGAATGGGAGGAAGTATGTTTTTTATGTGATAAGTCAGGCCACTAGAAGAAGAACTTCACCCAGAAGTGTGGGGATGATAAAGGCGCGTTCGTTATCGAGTTTAATCTTTCCATTTCTACACATTGGGTATTAGATATAGCTTGTGGGGTACACATCTATATTCAAATGCAGGAACCAAGTAGATTTAGAAATTTTTCCAGAGGATGGGTGGATCTTTGATCTTCCAATGGCGTGAGTTTGGTTGCATTGGTCATTGGTGATTACCATATCTCATTGTAAACTTGGATGCTTTTGGTTTTACATAACTATTATTATGTGCCCAGTGTTACCAAGAACATAATTTCTATATCATGTTTGGATATAGATGGATTTATTTTCAAGTTTGGAAATAATGGTATGGCACAACGTATGTTATGGTATGACACATTTAACTGATGGTTTTTATGTATTAAATTATGAAAACCAAGTGTTGTAAATCAATAAAGAAACAAACTCACATGACTCATACATCACCTAGTTGTGGCATCACCATCTTGGTCATGTAAATGAGAAGCGCTTGAAAAATCTCTTCCAAGATGGTTATTTATACTCCACTGAGCTAAAACCACTTGATAGATGTCATGATTGTTTATAATGTAAAATGACCAAACCGCATTTTAGTGGATAGGTTGAAATGGCCATAGAGATTCTAGGATTGGTGCACATAGATGTGTGTGGACCATTTCTACTAGAAGATAGAGGTGGATATTCTTACTTCATTACTTTTACTAATGATTTGAGTAGATAAGGCTATGTCTACTTAATGAGGTATAAGTCAGAGTCCTTAAAGAAATTTATGGAATTAAAAAATGAAGTAGATAATCTGCTTGGTAAGAAGATAAAGAAACTTTGATCAGATCGAGGTGGAGAATATCTGAACCAAGAGTTCATTAACCTTTTACGAGAGTATGGGATTATATCTCATCTCACTTCTCCTCATACATCACAGTGGAATGGTTTTAGTGAAAGTAGAAAACGCACCTTGTTGGACATGGTGAGTTCGATGATGAGTCATGCAGATCTTCTATTATCCTTTTAGAGATATGCATTACAAACTGTAGCATACACATTAAATTGAGTACCAACTAAGGTGAAAAATGGAATTCCCTCTAAGATATGGAATGGAAAGAAGCCAATTCTGTCACACAAATGTGTATGGATATGTGAGGAATTTTTTAATGCCTTCTTAGGAAACAAACTAGAACCTCAGGGCACAAAGTGTATCTTTATAGGATATCCCAAGGAAATGAAAATATATTGCTTATATAACCATTCAGATAAGAAATTCATTGTCACTAGGAAATATTTCTTTCTTGATATGGATCACATCCTCAAAAAGGATAGTGGGAGTAAGATTGACTTCAACAAAGTTAATGCTCAAGATACACAAGAGTCAGTACAGGAACAAGTTCCAGAGGTCCCTGTGGAAGAGGTTATAAACACACAAGTACTGTGTAGGAGCTCAAGAGAGGTAAGGAAACCAGAGATATTTGGTTTCCTAGTCATTGAGGATAGCGACTAATTATTGTTGGACAATGACGAACCTCTCTCATACAAGGAATAAGTAAAGAGATCAGAAGTTACAATATGGATAGAAGATATGAAATCTGAGATGGATTCCATGTATCAGAACCAAGTTTGGGTTCTGGACAATGAGCTAGTTGATGTAAATCATGTTGGATGAAAATGGGTATTCAAGAGAAAGTTAGAAATGGAAGGTCAAGTTAGCACCTATAAATCAGGGCTAGTGGATAAAGGATTCAGACAGCATCAAGTAATTGAATATGATGAAACCTTATCACTACTTTCCATGTTTAAATCCATAAGAATCATACTTTCCATAGCATCTTACCATGACTACGAGATTTGGCATATGGATGTCAAAATAGAATTCCTTAACAGGAACCTTTAGGAAGATGTCTATATGACACAACCAGAAGGGTTTATGACACTAGGTGCAGCCAAATAGGTTTGCAAGTTGGAAAAAACCATTTATTGATTAAAGTAAGCATCCAGGTAATGTAACATTCAGTTTGATGAAGCCATAAAGTAATTTTGTTTCATTAAGAAAGAATGTGATCCATGTGTTTATAATATGTTTAATGGGAATTTGTTCGTTATCCTGGTATTATATGTTGATGAAATATTACATATTAGAAATTATGTACCAGTCTTACAATCAGTTAAGAACTAGTTGAATAAGCATTTTTTCATGAGTGACTTAGGCAAAGCAGCCTACATTCTAGGGATCAAGATCATTCATGATAGATCCAAGAGGCTTATTGGACTAAGTCAGGGTAAATACATTGACCATATAATAAATATATTTAGTATAGAACAATCCAAGAGTGGATTGGTTTCAGTTTCACATGGCCTGCATCTTTCTAAGAGAATGTTTCCTAAGACATAATAGGAGAAATATAGGATGAGTAATATCCCATATTCTTCAGCTATAGGATCCATCATGTAAGCCATGTTATGTACCAGGTTTTATGTTGCCCATGCACTGACCATGGTATCCAGATATCAAGAAGATCTAGGAGAATGGCATTGGACTATTGTTAAGACTATCCTTAAGTATCTGAGAAGAACTAAAGATATGTTCCTGGTGTATGGAGGAGACGATGAGCTTATCATCAGAGGGTATGATGATGCTGGTTTTCAGATAGATCAGAATGATCTGAAGTCATAATCATGATATGTTTTCTGTCTCAAAGGATGAGCTATGATCAAGAAGAGTTCAAAGCATCCATTTGTCTCTGATTCTATAGTAGAGTCCAAATATATAGCGGCTTCTGATGCAGCCAAGGAAGCCGTCTAGATTCGGAACTTTTTCTAGGAGATTGATGTGGTGCCTAGAAGTAAATATCCTATCACATTGTATTGTGATAATACTGAAGTGGCGGATCTTGAAAAAGAACCAAGGTCACATCAATGGACAAAGAAATTTTTTTGAAAGTATCACCTCTTGAGGGATTTCTATCAAAGGGGTGAAGTTACAGTGAGTATAGTGTCCATGGAAGAGAACGTGGAAGACCCCATGACTAAAGGTCTATCTCAACAGAAGCATGAATATCATGTGATATTTAGCAAGTTAAAGGTTGTTAGTAGTTGGATCTAGTACAAGTGGGAGTCTTTTGGATTTGGTGGCCTAGAACCAACTACTTTCTACTTTATTCATTAATAAATACCTTATCACATCTTGATTGTTCTTTTGTATGACAATGCATGTGATAATTTTCTAAGGATAGTTGTTTCATTAAAGGGTAATAGAGGATTCCTACTTTGATGAGAACCCAGAAGTGCCATAACACTATTCTTGAATATATGTTCTATAGAAGGATGATGTTATCTAAGGGACACAAATAATACAGGCCATTAGAATTGAGGACTAATAAAAATTTGAGGCACCTTATCATGGTATGCTCCCTTGGTAATATCCAGAAGGATATTATGAGAACAAGACTCGGTAGCAAGAAATCCACATTTCATAGTTTCATTGTATGTTTCTATATATAGATATGTGTATTGGTCCTTAAACTTTAAGATTATTATTAATGGGTATTAAAACTTATTCACTTAGATGTATTGATGAAAACTGTAAAGACACGCTGTTCTTAGTGAGGTAGGATATGTTGGGTGCGTCATGAGTAATACTGCATTAATGTATAATGCAGGAAATGATTTGTTCCTTCTGTTCCATAATGAAAGTAGGTATCTTAGGCCCTTTGATGGAATTGATATAGCCTAAATAAAACCAAGGCCATGGTAAGGAATGGGTGAGTTCAATTCTGGAAAGTCAAAGAAAGAATAATCGATCACATGGGTTGATGGAACTAGAATGCAACCCACTTGATTCGAGATATAGAGACAATGGGATTAAATTACGCGGTAAGCATTCGTAGGAGGTGACACATCATTGTGGTGTTAAATTCTCTCTGTATTGGTGCCTTGGCGTATTTCTAGACACTAACCTTGGACTTTAGGCAGGCTCCACCTAATGCCACTGAGAAAGAGGCCTAGAGGGTCACACACTAAGTGTGTCCAAGTATCTCAATTAAATATTAATTTAACAAGTTGAATAAATATTATTTTCTATTATGGTTTAATAATTATTCAAGGATGTCTAATCAAATTTATTTCAACACTAGTTATTTAGGAGAATATATTGTGGGAGATATAATATATTTATTAGTGAGTAATGTAGTGATATTTATTTGAGAAATAAATAGTCATTATTCAAGGTTAATAAATGTGGTGGAGGAAATAAAGAAAATAGAAAAAAAAAAGTACACTCCGTATATATTAATATACACACCATATAATTTTTCTAGGGATTTGTGAGAAATAATATTATTTAATTAATTAAATAATATTAGGTGTAATTCGTTGGGTGTATGTAAAGTAATAATAATAGTCAACTATTATTATTAGACATGGGGTCTTACTAAGAATTAAATGAAATGAATAAATAATTTCAGGTAATTAATTCATTTTAATATTCTAAGTAATTAAAATCACAATTATATAATTCTCATTAGCCTAGCCATTTTTTGGGGTGTGCACAACGGATCTAAAAATATCTCAAGCCAAAAGAGAATTCTTTTCCACTAAGAACGCTCTCAAGTTACGAGATAGATCCTCCTCTACTGGATCAAGTAGAGCACTTTGGAAGCGGTTCTCAGGGTGATCAAAGGCAGAAATCACAAGAGAATGCTCTTCCATGATAGTACTCAGAGATCCCTTTGGTGACGTCCATAGATACATGGAGCAAGTGTGGATCACCACTAGAGGAATCCTACGCTTGGATTATATGATGCAATGACGGATCACATCAAATCATGACTGGAAACATCAACAGAGAGATAATTCCATCAAGGTAATTATCATCTTCTAATAAAATTAATTATAACCAGCATATGATGATCTTCTTTATGGTTCTAGGACTCCCTTCCTTTCTTTAATTCTTCGTTCTATTCTGAAGATCTATAATTTTATTATCATGAAGGATCTTGGATTTATCATTATTAACGGAAAAATTAAATTTGGGTACACCCACCAATGCACTTCCACTGCACTTGGAATCTACATATTTAACAAGAAAATAATGATCCCTTTTCAAACCAGTTTAATACTAGTTATAAAAAATTATCCTAGAAATAGTAAGGTGTTATTAAACAACCTTTTTGTACCTCTAAATACCTAAATTAACCCTGGAATCATGTTCAAAATTTATTTAGACCTTGAAATACAAAATCTTATTTAGAGGAACTTGTTAAGTAGCTAATCACAATGATAAAATATTAATATTCTAGCGTTGAAAATTTGCAAAGTCAATTGTGATAAATGGAAAGGGATTTAATTAATAGTGATAAATGTAAGCTTCCAAGTACAATAGTTTTAACCCCCATGAATAATGTAATGGATATCACCACTAGAAGTGTCTTAAAAATTCAAGAACCAATTGAAAGGACCAGTTTGGGATAAGCCTAATAATGAGGGGGTGAATCGGTGTTGGGTAATTTTTAATCCAATTACATCTTTTTATCCATTTAACTCTTATACATGTTAGGATCAAAATTATATTATTATTTTTCCTTATTTTATGAAATTATATGAATGAAATTAAATATGGAACATGATATTTTTATAATATTCACTACTCAATGAGAGTATATTTTCCTTTTTATGTTATAAAAATAATCCAATCATATAACCACTAGAAAATAATCCTTTAAACATGGTTATAGTAAGAAAGGGATATATTTTTACTTGCATTTCACTAGATTCAATTGTTGGTGAAATTTTTATATCACATGTATGGATCTTTATACTTCCTCTAAAGATAGTTTTATTCCTTGTTAAAAGTTCTTTGTAACACCAATAAAGTATTCCACCAGATGAGACTTCTGTTGTATTTCGCAATGATTCTTTTGTTCTTATACTTATCCACTTGTTACTTTCTCAACAACTGGAAATCAACTCTTCTTACTTCTTCCCAGCAAGAAACTAAAAGCTACACTTTATTCTTCTTTTATCAATCATAATAATATGAATATATTTTGTACTGATAAACATATAATTATTCTTACCCCAAATGATAATCAACTGAATATAGATTGGTTAATCACTTCTTATTATTATTATAATGATCTTTGATGAGTAATAATATCCAATAGTGTAGCATTGTCTGGATATCTTTCTTCTTTAGTGAAAAATTTACTACATTGAATCTTCTTCTTCCAATCTTGTAAGAATCACCAACTTCCTTTGTGATTATAAAAACAGTGAAAGCTCATCTCATCTTAGAATCATCATAATTATTTCTTCTTCATTCATAATGATATATGAATATAACTGTGGACTGAAATCTCTAACTTCCTTGATACATAGTATATAAAATTGAGTGTAGTATCAATTTCCTTTTAGTGTAATTGATTGTTTGTAACCATTTATTACACTACATTGAACATATCATAGAATATTATGCATGTATAACAATTTTAATGGATCATATAAAACTTATAAACCTTATCACACAATAATCTATGATCAAGAACTTATGAATTTATATTATCATGTGCGTATATATTCATGATTATTGCATAAATTATCATAATCATTACCATTCATGCACACTTTACTGTTCACTTCTTCCCACTTCTTCCTTTGTATCTTCACACACATAAGTATATGCACACGCGCTATATTTTTATGTTTACTATCTCATCTGAACATAATTACAACATCTCCTATTATTTTTCATGCAGGTGAAAATATTTGGAAACAATTATGTGTATAGTAATATTATAACATATATCCCTTCAGGTGATTATAAGTGCTAAATGTGTATTGTGCAAGTTATCTTCACGTAGTGTATACAAAATTGCACAATAGTATACTTCACATTGCTTCCTCATTTCCCAAACACCATAGTGTGTGATTCTTCCCATTGTCTGTCATGTATCAACCAATTACATGTATGGTATTTAATTTATGTAACACAATAGGGGTATAATACCCAAGAACTGGTTAACGGAACACTTCTTCTTCGTGAATTATGATAAGAGTGTGTTAACACTAGTCGCATGTCCACAAGTCTTCTTTACAAAGGATATGTGTGGTTCTTATTCATGCAACCAAGAAGGCTAGAAAAACTCCCCACTTCGTGATACCAAGGAGGCTTATGGAACCCATTACTTCCTCATGTAGGTGAAATCTAAATATACTCTGTTTTTTTCAAAAAATGAGAGCTCTAATTGAAAATGTGAGAAATGTCTCTCCTCGTCTTAGTGCCTCAGTATTTATAGGTAATTCTTTACTAATATTTCACTACCTTAGAATCTTGAAAATTAAGTCATGTAACTCCATTTATACATTGGTAGTAGAGTGTTCTTAGAATAACTTCATTCATACAATATGTAGTTGCATGAATGATATTAATACAATCAACTGAGTCACATTCTCCTGAAAATATCACTAGATATGGAAAAAATCAATTATATCAGTGATCATCAGATACCTCAAGTGGTCACATGTCCATTGAAGGTCAGGAGGTTGAAGATGTTCAAAGTATTTGATCATGTGGCCAAGATCAATCAAATCGGATGGCCAAAGTTATGTCCATATATTTAAGATAGAGGAATAGTAGCACACACTCTCCCATACCACATTGAATCTTGCTTCTGTTGAATGATTCCTTTTATATATCAGTGTGTAAGTAGCACCTCGAGCCAGTTCTAGGGTTGTCACCCAGATACACAATACACCTCACACCCACATGGTCCATTACACACCCTTACATAGTCCATGGGAACCTTTTACAGGCACACTATGTTCCCATTTGCACTCTGGTCTACCTACACAGTCACTTTCCATCATTTTCATTGATGTTCTAGTTATCTATTACATGGGTTGAGCCTTTTCCCCAAATTTGGTTGAGCTGGCCTCCTTAGATGACTTTGGTTGGATAATTTTTTGTCAACACTTAGAATAAATATAAGTTAAATTGTCATCATATAAAAACAAAGGGAAACTTATCAATTCTCTTCCACCATTCCTTGTGCAATAAATGTTTAATTGAATAGCCTTATTCTTCTACATTATGAAAAATAGTATTTTTCATATTTTTTATTAAAGTATTAATTATGAAAATTAATATTTTCAGGCACTTAAAATAAGATCCATATGTGATAA
This sequence comes from Viscum album, assembly GCA_963277665.1. Classification (NCBI taxonomy): domain Eukaryota; kingdom Viridiplantae; phylum Streptophyta; class Magnoliopsida; order Santalales; family Viscaceae; genus Viscum; species Viscum album. The sequence goes on along the minus strand of OY728130.1, from coordinate 2,011,383,120 downwards.
ATAAATATTTCATGATATATATCCAATTCATATTCTTATCTTTTTGTAATATCAATTCCAAAGAACTCTTTATCATACAATAAACTTTCTTCTCATATTCTACATTGGTGTAAACAATGTTTCACTATTGACACATGTCTTTAACATGAATATCAGTTCAAAAATCATCAAATTTACTAGATGAATTGTTCAAATATGACATCTAATTATATTTAATGAATCCATAACAATTCTCCAAGCATCACCTCTAAAACTCGAAGTATTAAAACCATTTATATGTTTTCTCAAATTGTAAGAATTGATCAATTCATTCAAGTTACATAAAATTTAGAACTTATTCATCATATTGACATAAACAAAATATATTACTATTTCATTGTCCACCATTAACAAAAAATGACAATCATTGACAACAAATACTACTCATACATAAAATGGGCTTCTAAATCTCTCCTTTTGTATTTTTTGGAAATACCTTCAATGTTATTTCCAAATGAATATGTAAATATAGGAATCTCTCCTATTTACTTTTCTAAATTTGAAGATCAGTTCAACAATTTTTATAGTTACTATGAGAATTTTTCAATAATGACATCCAATTCCATTTAATGAATCCATAAAAATTCTCCAAGAATCGCCTTTGAAACTAAAATTCCTCAAAACATTTATATATTTTCTCAGATTATAAGACTTGATAACTCCATCAACATTTTAACTTCTTAATCATAATGGAATAAATGAAGTATATTACTATTTGATTTTCCACCATTGACAACCAATGAAAATCATTGACAACAAATAAAACTTATAAAAAAATTTGGATCTTCAATTTCCCCATTTTTATTTATTAACAATGCCTTCAATGTTCTTTACAAATGAATATGTCAATATGTGAATCTCCCCCATTTACTTTTACAAAATTTCATTTCTCTTTCTATTCCCCTTATTACTAATAAATGCAAAGTTCATGGGAAAGGTTATCAATATATACTTAAGCAATGTTACATCCATCATTTCACTCTAAGACTACTTGAGTCATACTCGGTGTAGAAGAAAATAGGTTTTTATTTAGACAAAAAAATTCCATTGCCAATTGATAGTGATACCTCATGAAATGAAAACTCATATAATTTTCCTCAAGGGTTGTCCAATTTTATTCTAGGTTGAAGATACTCAATTAAGATATGAAACATTTATAAGAACAATCAACTTGAAACTCCAACACACACTTCAATAAATAAATCAAAAACATTTAAGTCCAATAATAATGATAATTGGCCTTGGAGAACTTCCAAACTTCCACATTTTATTATATAATTTATTAATTAAATTACTACCCTTTTCTTATAAGTTTGATATTTTTTATAACCAATGATGAGAGATTAAGAAAATAGATACCTTTGATAATGAAATGATCTTCAAGAAAATTCTAGAATAATTAAATTTAATACCAATTAAAATAATGATTCTAGTAGATTATTCATATTTCTTCATTTGTCTCCACCTCAAGGGAAATACTCCTCAATATCTTCATAATGATTTATCTCTTTAAGAATGAATTTCAAGATGTTCCTATTTGGGAAATACAACAAAATGGATCTTAAACTTGTGAATATCTAGATTTGGAAACTTTTACAATTTCACCAAGTATGATATTCTTCGATACTTATTCTTTAGGATATCAAATATTATATCAAACCAAGATAATAAATTATTTATCCTTTTTATCAAGGATATGAAGGCATAGTATTCGATTTAATAAAATATTATTCTCTGTCATATTTGTATTTTAATATCAATTTAGGAATCATTCATGGATGGTGACTTCTTTATATTTTATATCAAGAATTGACAAGACTCGTTGATTCTTAGGTTATCCCCCTAAGAACTTGATTCACTATCAAATTCATACATTATAATTTCCAGATCTTATTTTTTTCTAGGTATGTCTCTCTTTGAAGTTTTTGTTGGACCTTGGTGGATAAGTATTATTCAGATATAGAGAGCCCTTGTTGATAAAAATTACCTAAATTTTGGGGATGTATGTATATTTTAATTAATGGAGTCTAGGTATAAACGTGTTAAATGGGTTTAAGAGTTTTTTCAATGGTTGGGATGGCTTTATAGGTGGCTTGGACTTTTATGAAGGTAATGGGATGAAAAGTTATACTCTAGAAAAATACACGCCATGTATATATTACATGACGTGTAATCATTAACAGGATGAATCTGTGAACCAGTACAAGATGTGAAATGGTTACATGTTTTGTAATCCGTTCACATTGTGTAGGTGTCAAGAAGGTTTAAAATAAAATATAAGGCAACAAATTTTTCAGAGTAACCCTTTATGAATAATTACATGACATGTAAAGGGGTTACATGCCATGTATTTCTTGGGATGTGCAGCTATAAGCATTTTCATGCACTAATTTGTCCTCATTCACTCAGTATAGCTCTCTTATCTTGACCCTGTGATGGATTCTAGTCAATTTTGGTGCATTTTCATCCCTTCTAGATGTCCCATTTATATATCCAATCCCTGGTAAGTTTGTTTTCTTAGGTTATTTATTCCCTTCTGTTGTTCTCTGATCATCGTGGTTTAATTTCCTTGACCATGGTTGTTTTTTGTTTTGATCTTGATATGTTTTGATCTAGGATCCTTATTATGATCATTTGTACCTTCTTTATTATTGAATAATCCTTTTGTAAGTATTTTTTTATCATTATTTAAAGGTAGGGTATCTAAATACTAACCCTATGGTCTTATTTTCTTTTCCAAATATGTCCAATATATTAATTTTTTTGATGCATTGTGAAATTTAATTAATTAATTGAATTTTGAATGATAATATGGTGTTGGATTTCTCATTGGATCTCTTGGTTTGATGAATGATGTGACCCAAGTTATGGCTACCCATTGGGTGAGTGAACCTTTTAAAATAATGAATTTTCAATGTATTACATACGATTTTAGCATGGAATGTGTTCCAAGTAATTTATTGTTATATATTCACCATGGAAAATAAATTATGTGATTAGTTGAGTAAATGAGTAAATTGAAAGAAAGATTTTAGTTATATGAATTAAATATTTGGTCTTATGTGGTCATATTGCTATATTATTGTTGTTTTGAAATCCACTTGTGACACGTGTTGAGATTATTATATATCGGGTTATGTCATGACACATGTTGAGATGCTTATATATTAGGATATTCCCTGACACATGTTGAGATGCTTATATATTGGGTTATGCTCTGACACATTTTGAGACTCTTATATATCAAGCTATGCCCTAACACATATTGATAAGGTTATATATAGGATATGCCATGTCACATGATGAGATTCTTATATACTAGATTATGCCTGGATACATGCTGAGATGATTATATAGTGGTATTGGACTAGTGATTTTTTATACCATGGGTATATGGTTGTGGTTGAAATGGTTGTGTTGCATGCTCAGAGACATTCTGACAAGATGCCGAAGTAGGTTGTTGTTTTATTATATTTATTGTTGAATTAATTAATACACTTGGTTGTTGCATTATTACATGCACTTCTTATCAGATGATTTTATTTTAGAAATGGGGGTATTCGCCTATTGAGTTTTAATCACACCCTATTTGGAGTTCCATTTGGTACCCGAGTATATTATAGGTATGTAAGTATGGATAAAGAAAAGGTACCTTATAATTGATGGTTGATTACTGGATGGGATGGAGTTTGGGGAAGGAAGCAACATAGGGTTTAGGACCAGGGTATTTTGAGTTTATTAGTATCAGTATGTCTTTTATCCGTACTATTTTTAGCTTGAAAATAGATACATATCATCCTAGAATTACATTTATTATTATTTGATTTGTTGTTTTATCCTTTCCTTTCCAGTTATATGTTAAACTACTTCCGCTATTTTTGTTACTCTAATGTTTATTTATATTGTATTATAACTCCATGCCAAGGGTTATAGTATCCCCACTATATTCACCACACCCCCTCTACTATTCAACAACCTTTGGCATATGGGTAGGCATGCTTGAGGTCTAGTAACCAACCCAATTTGGCCATGTGAGAGAGTTCTCAGTTGAGAGATGTTATATAGTGGTATCAAAGGATTGGGTTTTTTTCTATTTCTTTACTAATTGGGAAAGGTAGAAAGGATACTAGGATGTTTTGGTACTTGGTAATGAGCTTGTTCATGGGATTATTTAACCCATGTTTAGGGGAAAATCTAAGTTCCCTAGGATGTTATTGTTGTTTATGATGTTTTCTTGTTACGGTTTATTTCACCTTAGGTGATTCATATATTGTGTGATGTTATTATTTCTTAATATTTATACTCATGGTTCGGTATGGTGTGATATGAGTATGAATTCATCATGATAGGCACATAGGGATATGTATATTGACATGAATTATTCATGATAGGGACATATTTATATGCATGGGATATATTTCTTGTGTATACTGTGATATGAGATATTATATATACCTAATAAATGAGATGAAAGAACAATTATGTAATGATAAAACACTTGTAAACAATATTTAAAGATTCCATAAGTTAGTGGTTCTCTATTTTTTTCAACAGTTGAGGTTGAACTTATTTCATCCAGTTCTCTAAGGTGTGTGTTTTTCTTTTTGATAAAATTCCTCCTCGTCATCTTCAAATTAAGCATCAAGAGAGTGGAAATCAGTTTGCTTCTAATTTAGATGATTCAGTTCTTCTTGTATCCATAGAGGATCATATGGATGTTCATCTTTTAGAAATATTCCTTAGGGTCATGAGATCCATGGAAAGAGAGATCGTTCATATCGTACTTTTAATGTCTGAGCTGATGAGAGAGTTTCAGCTAAAGCATCTGCCTATGTTCACTAGGGAGGGATGCCCCCAGGTAGCTAATTTCTAGATTTAGTTAGTCCAGAAGATCTTCAAACACCTTGAGACAACCATGTATAAGAGGGGTAAGAGGGTGAATCTCGATTCATACATGCTTAATGAACCTTCCAAGCATTGGTGGGACATTATGAAACAATCCATACATCCAGAGGAGTTATCTTGGAAAGACTTTAAGATAAAGTTATGAAACCACTTATATCCTGAGATGTTGAGGGATGATAAGGCTCACGAATTCATGCATCTGACATAGGAGGACATGTCGGTACTAGACTATGTCAGATGTCTCACTAAACTACATTATTTTTATTCATGTCTAGAAGTTGATGGGGTCACCAGGGAAAGGTGTTTTCAGGATGGTATTCACTATGAGATGAGGTCATAGTTTTTTTGAAAAGTATTGAGGATATTATGAATGCGTAACTCATCATGTAAGGGAATCTAAGAGAGGCCCAAAGTAGTGGCTAGACTATTTCAGTAGGGATAATTGGGATCTCATCTTCGGGTAGTAAGAACCACTGCTATGATAGTTTTCGCCAAGGAAATAGTGGTAATTGCAGTCAAGGTAGTGGATAGTAATATCAAGACTGCGTTCTATTTAAATTGTATCATTGTAGAAAAAAATTCCATAAGCTCTCACAGTGTACTTACCCTAAAGTTGAGTGTCATGTATACGGTGGACTGGTTCATATTCAAACGTTTTATGGGAATATTCCATAGAATAGAAATGGTAAGGGATTAGGACAAGAATCTGAGTCTAGAATGGGGTCAGCTACCCATCATCAGGCTAGTAGCTAGAGTTTCATTGGTCATTCAAGATAAGGATAGATGTTCCATCCCAATGTAGGAGAAAAAATACCATGAATAGAGTCTAACAACCCAAGCATGACATACATGAACATTACATTTCTTTTGCAGAAAACTTAATACATTATACAAATAGACACCCAAATATCATATTAGTTTAGTGTCTTTGGAATATCAAAACACATTCTTCTAACTTGGTTAAATATCTTCAACATCTCTCGTAAAGATATTCCCCTTTAGTTTCCTTACCTAAAATCTTTCTTTATATCCTAGAGAAAATAAAACATAAAAAGGGTGAGCTCAAATGCTCAGTAAGGGTAAACATGAAGAACATCAAACAAAACATAAACATAAGAATGTAAAAACATGAACATAAATTTTGAATATCAAAATAGTGAGTCGTGAAATAAATCTTAGTAGTTCGTAAGGCATAAATTATAAATGAAAACAGACCATGAAAAAATAGCATTGACATAAAACATAGAATTATTCCAAACACATAAGTATATAAAATAATTTCCATATTAGCCAAGGCTTATTTCCAAACCATCATAGTGGAAAAAGTCCATTACTGAACTGGGTTTACTTGTTGTTTCAGCCCTGTATTATTGAACCAGATTTACCTGTCATTTCAGCCCTGTATTACTGAACTGGGATTACCTACCATTCTAGTCATGTCTGTATCATGAGATATAAATATTTACCCAATTTATTGAAGTTAGATATATTTCCCACTGATTCTCGCTCAAATTTACCCAAGAGAAGAAGGTAAGACGGTCCTTGTAGTTTAGCTTGGGTTATCGAATCCACAGAGACCTAAGAAGAAACCTATAGACACGTACATTATATGGACTATTTTAGGCTATAAAGTGGCCAACTTGGATTGATTTTATATGGTTTTAAATTATAACTAAAAGATTTAAGTGAATTCAATTTAAATGAATGATTTGATCCTAGGTTATCGCTCGGGGTGGATAGGACGTATTTTCTTTTTAATGATTTCAATTTCTTAAATTTGAGATGGGTTCATTTAAGGAGATAAAACAACATCATAACTTACTGGTTTAATGCCTAAAACATTTAATACTAATCACCTATACACTTGAAGGATCAAATTTTTGAGCACTTCAAGGTAAATTTTCGTATTAGCACTTGAAGTGTGTGGCCTTAAATTCAACAAGGACGATGGAGTTTAAAAATCATCAAATAAAAATCTCAATTAAAGAAGTGATTATACATTAATGAGGTGATAAATAACATCCAATACATCCCCTTTCTACTCCCTTGGATCAACCCATAAGTGAGTTATCCCTCCATTGATTCTATGGTTTCAATGGAAGCGGAAAGTAGACTCATGAGGGAGGACATGGAGAAGTAAAGAAAACGCAATAAAATAACAATCACTCTACCGTTGTATGATAATATCACAAGGTTTGGTATGAATAAGTTCACACCTTGAACCAATGGTATCAAAGTGATAAGGATAAGAATATAATAATAATATAAGAAGAACTTTTATTAAGAAACAAGGATGAATTAAAACAACTTACATGTGAAGGAAGAACATTACAAAGAGAAATTGGAAGCATAACATTAAGATGAAAAAAAGCTCCAAAGATTTCCAATCCTCCAACACCACTTCCTTAAATAGTCATTTTTGAGCCCTTAGGTCGAGCCTCCAACAGTACAAATCATCTCAATTAATTTTGGTAGGCCATAGGTGGTGGAAAGCTTGTGGAATTTGGACTTTTCCACATTTGACCCGAGGTGGCAGCCATCTTTCATCCACCGAGCAGACGCATTTGGATGAACTTTTAGATGGCCGAATCAGAGTGATCCATAGAAAAATAAAATGGAGATCCGGATGTCTTCTAACCTTCTGTAAAATTTGGTCCCATTTGGAGTTGTGGATTCTGAGATATGATCAAATTAGTGGTATATTTTTTTGGGCTGTAGAATCTGGCCTAGAATTTTATCTCTAACTTGGGGCGCCTTAATGACCACCATAGAGGACAAATTAGAATTATCTCCTGAAGATTTATTCGTTACTATAAATTTCTTCTAGAATATCACGAAATTTGGGATTAATTGGGCCTGTATGTTGGGCCCCACAGTCTCATCAGTGGGATGATGTCCAATATGCCTTCTCTAGAATTGCTTCATTTCATCACAAAATATCCCCATCATCTTCCATGAATTCTCCATTGATCCCTGACTGAAACATGTTCATATTGGAGTGTAGATCAATTTCCAAAAATATCAAAATAAAATATGTATAATCAGATGAATTATTGGGTACTTAAAATGATGTTTAAAAATGTACCACATAATAGTGCATTTTAAGAAGGTATTATAATCATAATGTGAAGTGATGTTCAAAGTGTAAAATGCACTAAAATGGTGTTTATGAATAATAAAGAACATGAATATTATGTATATTAACAATGAATATTATCCTCATTTAGTGGCTAATCACACCCCCCAACATGAGTTTTTCTAGTCCCGAGCAAAATATATCTCAACAATATGAAATTCAAATTCCCTTTTCCAAAAACATTTTAATACACAATGATCACCAAAAAACCTTATACCAAACAATCATGAAACCCATCAAAATATTTTAATACAAGATAGTTTCATAAGTAGATCCCAATCCCAATCCCATTCCTTTGTTCAAATTCATTTCCATATTTCATCCAATATCAATTAAGTATGAGGATGTGTTGTGTATCACAATAGACATGGGGGTTCATCTTTATTCAAGGGGGAAATTACGGAAGCGCTAGATGGAATCACATTTCAATATTAAGATGAGTATTCATTTTTTTTTTGTATAATTTTTTTTTGTTTTTTCAATTTTGCCAAAGTAATTGAAGTTGCGCTCAAAAGAGTCAACCCCTATAGCGAGACTTTGCCGATGACTCCCAGGCTCAAAGACCTTAGGGCACCAAGTGAAGCCCACATACTCGGGCATCATCTCGAGTTAACTCAGTCAAAAAAAATTCAAATTACCAAGAATAGAGATAAAATTACTAACTATGGGCCAAACAACTATGGATTCACGATCCCCAAGTGCTGAAAGCCACACATTAGGTCATTTCATTGCTCTATGCGCAAATTTTTTTTTTAATAATTTTTTTTTGAATACCCATATTAAACTAAAATGATCACCAAACCTATGATATTTATTTAGGGGACCCCATGAACTCAAACTAATACCCCACTATCCAAGGGATGTGCATTGTGATCTTTTTTTTATTTGGATGAAAATATAAATGATGAAATGTCACATTGGACAGCCACACTTTCCAAAATCAATGCTCATGAAATTATACAAGGATTAAAATCAGAATTAGGGTATGCTAAATTATTTGATATTCAGTTTCAAAGTGTGCAATGTGTATTACCATGTTTAAAGTTAAAGGAATTTTTTCCTTCGATTTTCATAATTTTTTTTTCAAATCATTTATCATTCTTTTTTGACACAAAATAATTTTTTATTTTATCTCCCCCCCAACTTAAAATAACATTGTCCCCAGTGTTTAAAGAAAAGAAAATTTATAAGGGGGTAGAGGTAGAGAATGAAATTTCAAAAAGGAAATTGAAAATGAGGGTCATGGAATGAAGTCACCTGGTGGTTGAAGTTTGAAGTTCCTGCTGCTCCAATTTAGACCTTTGATATCCATGTCAATTGTAGAGTTCCTTAGTAGAAAAAAGAAAGAAGAAATAAAGAAAAACAAAGCAAAACAAAACAAAACAAAACAATATATATATATAATAATAAAAAAAGTAAAATATAAGTATTTATATAAACTGATGATACATTGTCTTCTTTTTATATTTCTGGGTAAGGTTTTACTCAAGGATCTCACCATGTGACACGGATGAATATGGTGCTCCCCTTTCATACCCATCCATACTTATAATAGAAGAACAGGTCAACAGTCTATTTGTTTTAAATATATAAAAAAGTTTAATTAATCTTATTTAAAATATAAAGTTGATTAAAACAACAAAATGATAGGAAAATTGAAAACCATGGGTTGCCTCTCATGCAGTGCTTTGTTTAACGTCGTTAGCTCGACTTGAACCCCCTAACTTATCCAATACCAACTTTTAACATTTTAAGGACCACATGTTTCACCACTTCTACTAGGTTGAGATTGATTCTATGTTTAGAATTTATTTCATGCACAAACCTCTGTTCTAAAATGAGCAGGTAAATACAAGGAATATCATAAATGATGGATTCAATTTCTTTTGTAGTATTTTCTAAGACATTATGAATAATCACCTCTTTAGTGGTTTCAAGATAAGAAATGGTGAAAAATGGAAGTTTTTGGCTATCCCCAATGAATGGAAACTTGAGGGTGGATGTAAAGTCCTTTTGTTCACGTTTAGGTAGGCTAAAACTTTCAAACATAGGTTGGGACTTTGAATTGAACTCAGTTTCATTTTCAAAATTGCTCAACAGAATTGGTTCCTTTTGAATAGAAGATTCAACCACCAAATTGGAAAGATCAGTTTCAAGAATGGGTATGGACTCAAAGTTTTTGATTTCTCTTAATGGTTCAATGATTTGCATTTTTGAAAAATCATCAATGGAGTTATATTTATGAGACTCAATCCATGATGTCAAATTCTCTGCTTTTGAATCCAAAAAGTCAATTTCTTCTTTATTTAAAGACCCTTAAACAATTCTTTGATCCTCTTAATCTATCCCAAATCCAAAGGTTTGTTCTTCAATAAATTCATGTGGGGTTTGTGGGAAACTAGACACTTCACATAAGGTTATCGAAGAGACAGTTTGTATAGGGATGGGTTCCTTAAAATTTTTAATTCTTTGTAGTTCTAACCTCAATGATAAAACCTCAAAATTCATTATCTCCATTTGTTGAAAAAACTTTTCAAGTAATGGTTGTGGATTAGGATGGATAAGGGGTTGAGAAAGATGTTCAATTCCAGGTGGATAATTATATTGTTGGAATTCCATGGGAGAATGATCAAATTGGCATTGTGAGGATTGAAACTCATTATATTTTGGAATGTATTGTGGATCATAGGATTAAAAACATTGTGTTTCAGTAGGTTGTTGATGATCCTACAAGTAGGAATTAGGATGGTCATTGTAAATCATACATGGGGTAGGGTGATCAAAGTAGGGATTGGTTTCCCATGTTTGGACTTGTTCAAAATTGATTTCCATAAGAGTGAGGGGGTGAGAAAAGAGAAGAGGGATGAAAAAAAGGATGATAGTGTCTAAGATAACTTACTTAGGTCCCCGGAAATGGTGCCAAAATTTTATTCTCGCTCAAATTTACCCAAGAGAAGAAGGTAAGACGGTCCTTTTAGTTTAGCTTGGGTTATCGAATACATAGAGACCTAAGAAGAAACCTATAGACACGTACATTCTATGGACTGTTTTCAACTATGAAGTGGCCAACTTGGATTGATTTTTTATGGTTTTAAAGTATAACTAACTGATTTAAGTGAATTCAATTTAAAATAATTAGTTGATCATGGGTTATCGCTCGGGGTGGATTGGACGTATTTTATTTTTAATGATTTCAATTTCTTAAATTTGAGATGGGTTCATTTAAAGAGATAAAACAACATCATCACTTACTGGTTTAATGCCTAAAACCTTTAATACTAATCACCTATACACTTGAAGGATCAAATTTTTGAGCACTTCAAGGTAAATTTCCGTATTAGCACTTGAAGTGTGTGGCCTTAAATTCAACAAGGACGATGGAGTTTAAAAATCATCAAATAAAAATCTGAATTAAAGAAGTGATTATACATTAATGAGGTGATAAATAACATCCAATCCATCCCCTTGATACTCCCTTGGATCAACCCATAAGTGAGTTATCCCTCCATTGATTCTATGGTTTCAATGGAAGCGGAAAGTAGACTCATGAGGGAGGACATGGAGAAGTAAAGAAAACGCAATAAAATAACAATCACTCCACCGTTGTGTGATAATATCACAAGGTTTGGTATGAAAAAGTTCACACCTTGAACCAAAGGTATCAAAGTGATAAGGATAAGAAAATAATAATAAGATAAGAAGAACTTTTATTAAGAAACAAGGATGAATTAAAACAACTTACATGTGAAGGAAGAACATTACAAAGAGAAATTTGCAGCATAACATTAAGATGAAAACATGCTCCAAAGATTTCCAATCCTCCAACACCACTACCTTAAATAGGAATTTTTGAGCCCTTGGGTCGAGCCTCCAACAGTACAAATCATCTCAATTAATTTTGGTAGGCCATAGGTGGTGGAAAGCTTGTGGAATTTGACCTTTTCCACATTTGACCCGAGGTGGCAGCTAGCTTTCATCCACCAAACAGACGCATTTGGATGACCTTCTAGATGGACGAATCAGAGTTAGCCATAGAAGAAGTAAATGGAGCTCCGGATTTCTTCTAACATCCGGTAAAATTTGGTCCCATTTGAGTTGTGGATTCTGAGATATGATCAAATTAGTGGGATGTTTTTCTGTGCCGCAGAATCTGGACCAGAATTGTATCTCTAACTTGGGGCACCTTAATGACCACCATAGAGGACGAATTAGAATATCTCATGAAGTGTGATTTGTTAATATACATGTCTTCTATCATATCACGAAATTTGGGATTAATTGGGCATGTATGTTGGGCCCCACAGTCTCATCAGTGGGCTGATGTCCAATCTGCCTTCTCTAGAATTGCTTCCTTTCATCACAAAATATCCCCATCATCTTCCATGAATTCTCCATTGATCCCTGAATGAAACATGTTCATATTGGAGTGTAGATCAATTTCCAAAAATATCAAAATAAAATATGTATAATCAGATGAATTATTGGGTACTTAAAATGATGTTTAAAAATGTACCACATAATAGTGCATTTTAAGAAGGTATTATAATCATAATGTGAAGTGATGTTCAAAGTGTAAAATGCACTAAAATGGTGTTTATGAATAATAAAGAACATGAATATTATGTATATTAACAATGAATATTAGCCTCATTTAGTGGCTAATCACACACCCATCTCATAATGAAATCAATCATACATGTGGAACAAAACATAAATCATAGAATAACCTAAGGAATAAAAGGAGTCTCATAATCCATATAAAACAAATGAATTTCATAAATAGAATTCCATCGTAAACAAAAGTAAAATCATAGTGATAATAGGGATAAAAACATAAACCTATTTAAATATCGTCATATTATATAGAAAATAATTTTGATAAAACACTTGAATTTAATTCTTGAGGAAAATATCATTTATTATTCAAAAAAAGTTTTCTTTTCTCAAAATGTCATGAAATTTTAAAAGAAAATAATTTATTTGAAAATAAACTTTAAATAATTTAAATTAAGCTTCATGTAAATAAGTCATAAAAATCCATCCATGCCATATATGTTAAAAACATTCTCCTCATACTTTTTCTGGAAAAGATAAAAAGGTACCTCATATCAAATAATGAAAAGATATTCATTTCATACCATTTAATAAAAATTCACCAAAGGGTAACTTTAACTTCAAAAAATTGTATAATAATAGAAATAATATTACATACTTAGGTAACATGGACATGGGTGATAAATATACCATAGTAAATACTTACGTATAAACAATCTCAGATAATAATGAGATTGCAAAATTATCCCTTACCAGTTATAATCAGTCGAATCATATGCCTCATAAAATAAAGAAAATTATATGAATATTTAAATATCATAAACTTCATAATAATAATCATAAACCATATACGGTAAGCATAAACACCACACAAAATAAATAGGTGGTGTATAAGGCATATGTCCCACAGAAATAAAAGTGAGACAAAATAATCCCTTGCCTTAGGTCTGCTATCTTTTGTGTGTATCAGAACCTACTGAATAATGATTTAAATGATTTTATTGAATTATTCAAGAATCAAATTAATTTTTATGATATCATATATGATCATATTATCATCTATTTGGTAATAATATTTTATTATTACTCGTTATTCGGGTATAAACTGCTTCATTTTCTTATACATGTTTTTCCAAATAAGTTCATATTATCCTTATTAGGTCATATTTATATCCTTCAAAAATGAAATTAACATAGTAAATATCATATTTATTCATTATATACATTTATATAATCATTATTTAATTGATATCTTGTAGAATGAATCGCATCGCATCATGGAGATGGTAGGTCGTACGTACGCACGAGTGGCGATATCAATCTAATAATTGTCAAATGGTATAGAAGTGAATGGTATATATATTGTTAAATAATCTATATCATGTTATAATAATCATATATAGTTATTATTTCCATCATTATATCCGTCCAAGTAAGTTGGTGGTGAAAAATAGATTACACCATGGCGTAGAGATGGTAAGCCGTACATACGCACGCGTGGTGATTTCATTTTTCGTAGGACGGACAGAAGGTGGAATATAGTTGTTTTATAATTATAATAAAATAAAATTATATGATTGATACTTATGTTATTACTTTATAATTGAACAACTAATTAAGATGAAGTAAAAGAAGAAATAATTTTCAAAGAATTGGTAGAAGAGATTACCTCGTCCTCTGTGTGCTTCCTCTAAATATCCTCTTAAAGGTACTAGAGTTGGTATTTTGAGAAGACTAGAACCTATATAATGGGACTAAGGAAGTTTATAAGGGAAAAGGTAAGGGTATTTTCGAGCTTGAAGGCTCAAATTTATGTGAAGAAGTGATAGAGGAGGTGCCCTTTTATGATTGAGGAGAGGGGCACTTTTTAAAACCTCAAAAATATTAATTTATAATAAAATTAAACCCCACTCAAAAAAACTAAAAAATTTCCTGATTTATAAGATTAGATTAGATAGGGTTTCAATATCATCAACCAATAAATTTTATACAAGTTTTTATGTCAATTTAAACATTATCATTTAAATTAACATATGGATCTCAATGGTCAATAAATCGACCCTTGGATGATTATGGTCTATATATACTATAATAATAAGAATGGGAAAAGTTTTTGGCTCTTTTTATGGTTATTATAATTTTAATAATAATTGTTTTATCGATTTATCATCAATTAATTAATTTATACACCATCAAAGTATATGTATTTAAGGTAGTTATATATTTACTAAAAATTAAAAATAAATTACCATGATAAATAAAAAAAATTATATTTCAAATAATTATTTATAACTGAATTTTTCTTCTTTATAAACTTATATAAAAATGTTTTAATTATCAAAATTTGAGTGAGAAATATTTAACCTTTCCTTAAATAAAATAAATTAAATGTCCTAATCGCATCCAGGTGGCTTCCAAAGGATACCATTTACACCCAAGGATGATTTAAGTTGAAAAAAACTCATCCAATGATATTAATATAATTGTTAGGATAATTTTATAATAGTATTATTATTCTTAATTACTTGTTTTACCCTTTTACCATATTAATAAAAATTACTGAAGTTACTATTTATAATGCCCAAAAATAAAATAAAATTATTTACATAATTTGGGCCTACTTATTCCAAATATAGAATCTATTTTTTAAAAATTAAAAATAAAGAAGTTGTGGTAATTAATTTAAAATTATTTTCGTTATCATAAAGAAATAATGGGTTTTTAAAAGTTAAATCATTACAAAAGATTGAAATGTTTTTACATCTGAATTTAATGTAAAATTAATGCTAATGACATACATTGTATTGAATGATAAAAATATATTCTATTTATTCTTTAAAACTATTCAATAATATAATTTAATTACATAAATTATTTTTATGGAAAAAGTTGTTTTCAATTAAAATTTAGTATAATTTTACTATTCATCAAAAAAATGAAACTTATTAGAAAAATAGCAAAAATTCAACCAAAGTAAATTTTTTTATTCCTAATTAAAATAAAAAGTTTATTTTGTCAAATTTAATATAAAAAGTGTAAAAACTTGATTTCAAATGGGTGTTCCATCAAAGGGTGGCAAAACTGCATTTTTTTTAAATACTTATTTTATCCAAAAAAATGAATTATTTCTTATATCATGTCTAGAAAACATATAAGATTAATTTTAAACATTATATTGAATATATTATATATAAAATCCATCAAGAGTAATTTTATTATTTTATAGATTCATTTATTTTCATTTAAATAGTTTTTCAGAAGAAAGTTCATATTATTCATATCTTCCATTATAATGACTGGGTTATAATATTTAGTTGTTCATTTATACTCAGTGTTACATGAAATTAGTTATATTAAAAGAACTTGAAAATATTTGTAACACAATCCAAGCATAGTGTTTCATATACCGCAAGCTAATACAGTGTTGTATATAGCGCAATCTAATCTTGGTTTAGCATACAACATAGTATATCAAAGAAATTAAAAAGAATTTATCTCATAAAATCTAGGGGTATCACATTCTACCCCCATTAAAATGAATTTCTCCCTTGAAATTTTTCAGGGTTATAAAAGGCTTACTACTTGAAAGTTTCCTTTATAGAAACTCACATCTTAAAATGGAATACTAAAACTTTGTTTTAAAAAGGAAAATTAGAAATAGAATAGTTACCCAAAGTAACTCATAACTACGTTTCCACATAGAATAACATATGTGAGAATTGAAAACATGGATATAGAAGAAAAAATATAACCATCAAGTTCTCATGGAGAGTGATATAGAACCAGGTTAGGAGAAAGTTAACAATCAGAAAGCCAGAAATCTGTGATGATTTAAGGGACCATCTTATTCATGGGATAAGAAGGTACTGGGATAAAATTTTTGGTTTTAAATATCTTTTTCCTAAAATTTAAGAACATGAGAAGAAATAATTACTTGATTTCGATACAATCTCATCATTGGTCATGCCTTGAACAACTTCCACTTCATCTCTTATTCAAAGAAATGAAATTGAATTTGTCATTCCTAAAGTGCTAACATATCATGTGATCCATAAATAGAATGATAGGTCATTCCATCTATCATTATCACAATAAAAATTTTATCACAAATAATCAAACATGAATAAGTCCATATAAGGTGAGATAATACTTTATTCCATCAAAATTCATCTGATGTTTAACTTAATCTTTCAAAAAAAATTAATAACCATACAACCCTTGTAAAATCTGAAAATACAAAACTATAGAAAAAGGTTTACAAACTCATATTAACAATTATCCCCCATATACCATAAGGTATCTTTGGCTGGTCACATTCCAAAAGTGTAAACACCTTCATCATGTATTCTCTTGAGTCATAGTAACAACTTGAATTATCATATATCCTTATTGAAAATATTCATTTATTTCAAAACTTATTGCATATATTCCTTAAGTACCAAAAAAGTTTTATATTTCATCTATGATATCATAACCCACTTTTCAAAAACTCCATAATTAGTTCCCAAGAAACTAGAATCATCCAATTTACTTATTCAAATCCAACATATCTTTATCCAAACATTATTATATTAACATAGCATACATATTAAGGGTTATATTTCCCTTAATCATGTGTTCTCTAAGTATATCACCTTACCCTTAAATCGCTTTTTTGGCTCCTTAGAACTATTCAGCATATCCTTTCCAATCCTTAATGAAAAACTTATACTGAAAACACTTATATATTTCATGATTCATATAACATAATCTTAGAATTTTGAAACATATACACCTCAATCATCCAACTTTATTCTTAAACCATTACTCAGGATCCATCATCTTCTTTTTTCCTAGAATATTAATCATGTATTAAGGTTTATAAACCTCAAGATTCTTATATTTAATGTAAATAATATTGTAAGAACATCACATACCTTTCACATATTTTTTACAATATGTTTATCCTCAGTAGTATGATCAGTACTCGTACCATCATCATGATTCTATTCATGATATTTCTACTTAGGAAACCGATCTTCATAATTCCCATACTTTCTACATATGAAACATTTAATAGTTAACTATGTTCTATGTAGTTCTAACTATTGACAAAGACTATAAACAAAAGTGTGAAAACTACGTATCAGATATTAGAAACACATAAGCAAGGTAAATTAATTATAAAATTTTAATCTATGATATCTTCAGGTTAACCCTAGGTTAGTCATGATTATCACAAAAACCCTAGGATCTTAACCTAAATTTTGACTTATCCTTAGGAAATCCTTTGTCATATCCTTAGAAATATCTATAGGGATCTCACTAAAGTTTTCACATCCTAGTTTTAAAAGGTTAACTAAACCTTTGTCATGATACCAACTCTAACGAACCAAGCATGATGTTCATGGACATTACATTTATTTTTTGAAATACTTAATACATTGTAAAAATAGACACCTAAAGACCATATTAGTTTAGTGTCTTTGGAAACTTAGAACACATTCTTCTAACCTGGTGAAAGATCTTCAATATCTCCTATAAATATATTCCCATTTAGTTTCCCTACCTAAAACCTTTTTTTATATCATGGGGAAAAGAAAACATAAAAAGGGTTAGCTAAAATTCTCAATAAGGGTAAAAATGAATAACATCAAACAAAAAATAAACATAAGAATGTAAAAACATGAACATAAATTTTTAATATCAAAATAGTGAGTCATGAAATAAATATTGGTAGTTCATAAGTCCTAGATCATAAATAAACACAAAACATGAAAAAATAACATTAATATTAAGCATGGAATTGTTTCAAAAAAATAATCATATAAAATCATTTCAATATTAGCCAAGTCACATTTCCAAGACCATCATAGTGGACAAAGTCCATTACTAAATCGGGTTTACTTGACGTTTCATCCCTATATTACTGAACCAGATTTACCTGTCATTCCAGCCCTGTATTACTGGATTGGGATTACTTATCATTCCATTCATGTCTATCTCATGATATATAAATCTTTACCAAATTAATTAGAGGTAAATATAGGTACCACCCATCTCATAATTAAATCATTCATACATGTTCCACAAAAATATAAATCATAGCATAACCCAAGGAATAAAATGAGTATCATAATTCAAATAAAACAAATAGATTTCATAAATAGAATTCCATCATAAAAAATCAAATCATAGTGATAATAGGTATAGAAACATAAAACAATTTAAATAATGTCATCTTAGATGGAAAATAATTTTAATAAAACACATGGAATTAATTCTTAAGGAAAATATCATTTATTCTTCAAAAAAAGTTTTATTTTCTCAAAATTCCACACAATTTTAAAATAAAAGAATTTATTTGAAAATAAACTTGAAATAGTGTAAAGTAATCTTCATGGAAATAAGGCGTAAAAAACTGTACATTCCATATAATTTAAGAAAAACATTCTCCTCATACTTTTTCCAAAAAAGACAAAAAGTACCTCGTATCGAATAATGACAAAATATTTCATTCATACTATTTAATAAAAATTTACAAAAGGGTAAATTTAACTTTAAAAAATTTTATAATAATAGAAATAATATTACTTACTTAGGTAATATGGAAGTGTATGATAAATATACCCCAATAAATACTTACGTATAAACAATATCATATAATAATGAGATTGCAAAATTATCTCTTACTAGTTATAATCAGTCGAATCGCATGCCTCATAAAATAAAGAAAATTATATAAATATTTAAATATAATATAATTCATAAAAATAATCATAAAACATTTATGGGAATCATAAACACCACACAAAAGAAATAGGTAGTGTATAAGGCATATGTCCCATAGAAATAAAAGTGATACAAAATAATCTCTTACCTTAGGTTTGTTATCTTTTGTGTGTATCCAAACCTCAAGTATAATGATTTAAATAATTTAATTGACTTATTATAGAATAATATTAATTTTTATGATATCATATATGATCCTATTATCATCTTTTTTGTAATAATATTTCATTATTACTCATTATTCGGATATAAATTGCTTCCTTTTCTTATGCATGTTTTGTCGAATAAGTTCCAATTATCCTTATTATGTTATATTTATATCATTAAAAATTATATTAACAAAATAAATATCATATTTATTCATTCTGTACATTTATATAATCATTGTTTAATGAATATCTTGTAGAATGAATCGCATCGCATCGTGGACATGGTAAGTCATACGTACACACGAGCGGCGATATCATTCTGATAATTATGAAATGGTATGAAAGTGTGTGGTATATATGTTGTTCCATAATAAATATAAGGTTATAATATTCATATATAGTTATTATTTCCATCATTATATCCATCCAAGTAATGTGGTGGTGAAAAACAGATTACACCACGGCGTGGAGATGGTAAGTCGTACGTTTGCATGCATAGTGATTTTGTTTTTCGTAGGATGGAAAGAAGGTCGAATATGGTTGTTTCATAATTATAATAACATACTAGTATATTATTGGTACTGATTTTATTACTTTATAATTAAAAAAATAATTAATAGGAATTAGAAGAAGAAATAAGTTTGAAAGAATTGGTAGAAGAGATTACCTCTTTCTCGACGTGATTCCTCTAAATATCCTCTTAAAGGAACTAGAGTTGATATTTTGAGAAGACCAAAACATATATAATGTGAATAAGTAAGTTTATAAGGGAAAATGGTAGTTTATGGCCGAGATTTATGGATCAAATTGATGTGAAAAAGTGAGAGAAGAGGGGCCCTTTTATAATTGAGTAGAGGGGCACTTTTGGAAACCTCAAAAATATTAATTTTTAATAAAATCAAACCCCACATAAAAAATTCTAAAATGTATTAATTTTTAATATGAGATGATATAGGGTTTTAATATCATCAACCAATAAATTTTATACTAGTGTTTATGTCAATTCAAACATTATCATTTTAATTAATTCTTAGTTATTCTATTTAATTTTAATTAAGATAACAAATATTTCAATATTAAAAGGGTAAAATATTTATTTATTTTATATAAATTAGACCATAAATAAGTATATTAGATCATTTTATATAATATTATAATTATTTTATAATTTTATAATTTTTTTTGGGATTTTTAAATAATTTAATAAAATATTGTTTTAACAAAACAACAATATTGTCAATTTTGACACTATTCAATTCATAGATTTTTAAAAATATCAATATAAGATTTTATAATCGAAAAAATTATTTTATTATATCTCTATGGGGTCTAGGTAATCTAAAAAAATCATTGTACATATTAATTAGCTCTAATTATATTTATTTTAATATTTTTAATAACATTAATTTGATATTTCCATTAATAAAAGAATTACTACATCTGTTTTGTATAATTATTTAATATACTTATTTATTAGGTAAAAAATAAAAAAACTATGATAAATATAAACATATGAAATTTTATAAGAATAATTTTAGTCGAATTTAGATTCTAGAAAATTTAACATTAAACATATTATACTTATTAAATTATGAATGTGACAACTTTAACATCACATTAAATAAAATAATTTAAAGTGTCACAATCTCTTCCATATGGATCCAAATGATCAATAACTCGACCCTTGTATGATTATAGTCGATATATACTTGACCAACAATAATTGAGAATGTTTTTGGTTATTTTGATGGTTATTAGAATTTTAATAGTAATTGTTTTATTGATTTGTCATCAATTTATTAATTTGTACACCATCAAAGTATATGTATTTAAGGTAGTTATATATTTTCTAAAAATTATAAATAAATTAACATGATAAATAAAAACATTTTAAATTTAAAATAAGTATTTATAATCTAATTTATCTTCTGTATAACCTTATATAAAAAATGGTTTAGTTATTAAAATTTGATTGAGACATATTTAACTTTTCTTTAAATAAAATAAATTAAATGTCCTAATCTCATCCAAGTGGCTTCCAAAGGACACAATTTCAACCCAAGTATGATTTTGGTCAAAGAAAACTTATCCAATGATATTAATACAAGTGTTATTGTAATTTTATAATAGTATTCTTACCCTTAATTACCTGTTTTACCCTTTTACCGTATTAATAAAAATTACCAAAGTTATTATTCATGATGCCCAAAAATAAAATAAATATATATAAATAATTTGGGCCTACTTATTCCAAATATGGAATATATTTTTTCAAAATTATAAACACATAAGTTGGAGTAATTAATTTGAAATTATTCTTATTATCGGAAAGAAATAACGGGGTTTTAAAAGTTAAAACATTACAAAAGATTGAAATGCTTTTACATCTAAATTTAACGTAAAATTAATGATAATGACAAAAATTATATTGAATGATAAAAATATATTATATTTATAATTTAAAAACATTAAATAATATAATATAATTACACAAATTATTTTGTTGAAAAAAGTTGTTTTCAATTAAAATTTAGTATAATTTTACTATTCATCAAAAAATGAAATTTATCAGAAAAATATCAAAAAATCAACCAAAGTAAATTTTTAAATTTCTAATTAAAATAAGAAGCTTATTTTGTTAAATTGAATATAAAAAAAGGTCAAAATGTTATTTAAAATGGGTGCACCATCAAATGGTGGAAAAACTACATTTTTTGAAAAATACTTCTTTTGTCCAAAAAAATGAATTTGTTCTTATAACATGTATAGAAAATATATAAGATAAATTTTAAACATTATATTGAATATATTATATATAAAATACATCAATAGTGATTTTATTACTTTATAGATTCACTTATTTTCATTTAAATAGTTTTTCAGAAGAAAGTTAATATTATTCATGCCTGTCATTATAATGACTAGGTTATAATATTTAGTTGTTCAATTATAATAAGTATTATGTGAAATTAATTATATAAAAAGAATGTGAAATTGTGTGTAAAAAAATCCAAGTATGGTGTTGCATATACCGCAATCTAATACGGTGTTGCGTATAACGTAAGCTAATCTTGGTGTAGTGTACAACACAAGACATCAAAGAAATTAAAAATAATATATCTCATAAAATATCAGTGTGTTACATAGGGAATAGCTTAAGGGAGTCATACTAGAGCCCAGGAAAAAGGGTAAATTCAACTGTATGTTATGTATACTACTATGGCTACTGCGGATGCAGGACCTTCTACCATCAGAGGTATGATTATTATGTCATCAACCTTAACTTGTGTTTTTTTTAAATGATAATTTAATTCCTTTTTATCTACTATTTTTACAAAAAAAAATCTTGGTTGTGGAAGTCTTGGATGGTTCTTTGATAATTAATACACCATTGGGAGTGTGGTCAGAGAATATCAAATGTTGCAAGGTGTGTTCTCTAGAGATCTGAGGTTACCTTTTATTGTGGAAATTGTTTGTGATGGAAATGATAGGTTTTGATTTTATTTTTGGTATGGATTAGTTAGTCATATATCAAGATCATATTGACTATTACCAGAGGATATTTACATTTCAATCTCTAGAATGAGGTATCTATACTCACTAGGGTGAGTGGGATCTTCAAGCTGGTCATGTATGACCAATTCAGTATATATTATATTCTCTCATGGATCATATAGAAATCTTTGACCTAGATGATGGTGGATTACATCAGGATTCTTTTCATCTAGTGGTGGACCATTTTTAGGATGTTTTTTTTATGATTTCTATGGATTACCACCCAAATGAGAGATCAATTTCACAATCAATTTGGTTTTGGGAGTAGTTCCAATTTCTATTTCTCCTTATAGAATGGCACCAGAAGAGATTTAGGATTTGAAATTCTAGTTGGAGTATTTGGAAGCTAAAGGTTTCATATGTCCTAGTATATATCCTTGGGGTTTTCCAATTCTCTTCTCCAAAAAGGTTGATAGTACCTTGCAATTATGTGTGGATTATTGGATATTGAACCTAATTATGGTCAAGAAATAGTATTCCCTTTCATTCATTGGTTATATATTCAATTAGCTTAGAGGTGCTAAGATATTCTCCAATATCTATTTGAGATCAGGGTACAACCAGTTAAGAGTGAGACCATTGAACATACCTTAGACTACTTTTAGAAGTATATATGTCTTTTATGAGTTCATTGTGATGTCGTTTGGTTTGACGAACACACTGGAAGTATTCAAGGATTTTATTAATAGTATATTTAATCATTTTCTAGATCAATTTTTGGTTGTTTTCATCAATGAAATATTAGTGTACTCCCATTCAGCAGATGAGCATTTCCAACATCTTTACATTGTCTTGATTACATTAAGAGAGAATTAACTTTATGCTAATATATCTAAATATAGATTCTAGATTAATAAAGTGAACTTCTTAGGGAATGTAATTTCAGAAGCATTAGTGACAGTGGACCCAGAGAATGTTACAGTCATAGTATCTTGGGAGTAACCCAATAATGTATTTGAGCTTAGGAACTTTTTTCATTTAGTGGGTTATTATTAGTGTTTTATCGAGTATTTCTCCCATATCATACGACCAATGTTAGGGATGACCAAGAAGGGAGTGAAGTTTAGATAGTAGGATATATGTGAGATGTAATTTTAGGAGATAAATGGAAAGATAACCACAACACCTATCCTCACTTTACCTATTCCAAGTAAAGATTATACCTTGAACTATGATGTATCCAGATTTGGACTCAAAGTAGTTCTGATATAGAAGGATTAAGTGGTTACTTATGGCTCCAGAAATCTAAGACCACATGAGAGAAATTACTGTGGTGGTATATTTCTTGAGATGTTGGATACATTATCTTATGGGAAAAATATTAGTGGTATACACAGACCACAAAAGCTTCAAGTACATATTTTGTCAGCAGGACCTGAACATTTGGAATAGGAGGTGGATCGAGTATTTGTAGTACTTTACATTTGAGTTGGCATATACATTGGGAAAGGGAAATGTCATTACTGATGCTTTGAGTTGGAAGACATAGATAGAGGCAGTATGGTATTCTTTCAATGAGTGGTGGATGATGGCACTCTTTGAAGACATGCATCTTGATTTTCAGGAGTCCCATAGATGAGTAGCTCTGACTTCGACATCTATTATACCCATGCTTTTGGACCAGATCAATACAGAGTATTTATATGAACTAGAGGGATTAGTTCTAAGTCAAATATTATATGGTGGGGAATAACCATCAGGATGGTCTCTTAGCAATAGTAATTATATTCTTTTATGTGGCTGGTTATGGGTCCCTATGGGCTTATCTGAGGAGATGATGAGGGAGTTTCATGCTTCTAAATGGGAGGTACATCATGTTTTGACAAAGATGTATCTTTATCTCCATAAAAAATATTGGTGTTTAGGAATGAAGAATGAGTTAATAGGATTTATACAAATATGTTTCACTTATCATTATATAAAAGGTGAGCATTAGAGGAATGTTGGCATATTGCATCATATGCCCATTTTTTAGTGGAAATTGGATTATGTAATTATATATTTTATGACATGATTACCCTAGAAAACCCATAATAATGGTTTAATATGGGTGATCATGGATTAACAGAAGAAGATATCCCACTTCTTACCTATCAGGGGGACCTTTACATTCTATGATTTGGGTATTCTTTATGTGGAAAAGATAGTTCATTTTCACAGTGTTCCAAGTAGTATTGTTTCTGATAGAGATCCTCATTTCATGTCATGGTTTTGGAAGGGTATTCAGAAGGCTCTAGGTTCATAGGTTCTTTTGAGAACATCCTATCATCCTTAGACTGATAGTCAGTCTGAGCAAACTATTCAAGTTCTATAGGATATGTTACGAGCCTATGTTTTGGATTTTAGTGGTTTATGGGATAATCATATGGTACTAATACAGTTTTCATATAATAATATATTCTAGGAATCGATACATATGGCACATTATGAGGCTTTGTATGGTAGGTCATTCCATTTTCCACTTTGCTGGTTAGAGGTAGGTGAGTCCATGATTTTTGGGCCTAGTCTTGTGTAGGAGATGTCTGATCAGGTTCTTTTGATCAGGAGGAAGTTGGTGTCCATGAAAAGTAGGCAGAAATCTTTCACTAAACATCAGAGATGACCTTTGGAGTTTGAGGGTGGTAAATGTGTTTTACTTAATGTTTCACCTAGGTCTATGAAACATTTCATCAAAAAACAAGGAAATATGTCACCTAGATTTGTTAGGTCATTTGAGATAGTAGGAAGGGTTAGTCTAGTGGTGTACCGATTAGAACTTCCACAATGTTATAGTTCCATGAAAAATGTGTTCCACATGTTTTATATTTTGAGATATTATCTTAAACCTTGTCATCTGGTAGACATTGAGGATTTCAAGATTTGTGTTGATGCATCCTTTGAGGAGCATCCGGTTTAGATTATGGATCATAGTGAGAAGTATCTCTGAGGTAAGACTATACCTATGGTTCGAGTGAAGTGGTGGAATGGGAATGTTAAAGAGGTTACCTAGGAGAGGGAATATAATATACAATCACAATGGCAATAATTTTTCACTAAGATGCCACAATGATTCTTGGAGTAGCTCAGGGACAAGATGTTATATGGTGGGGAGGTTGTAAGGTCTTATATTTTTTAGGTACGTCACTCTTTGAGTTTTTTTGTTGGACCTTGGTAGTTGATTCTTGTTTAGAGATGGATATCCCTTATTAGGGAAAATGTCCTAAATTTTAGGGATGTATGTTTATTTTAATTAATGTAGTTCATGTATAAATGTGTTAAATGGGTTTACAAGGGTTTTCTAGGGTTGGGAAGGCTTTGCAGGTGGCTCAAAACTTTATGTTCGTAATGGGATGAAAAGTTATACTATAGACAAATACATGTCATGTATATATTACACGACATGTAATCATCGATAGTTTAAAGTCGTGAACCAGTACAATGTTACATGTCATGTAATTCATTCATGTTGTGTAAGTGTTGAGTAGGTTAAAATTAAAATTTGAGGTAATGGGTTTTTTAGTGTAACCATTTATGAACAATTACATGATGTCTAAAGGGGTTACACACCATTTATTTCTTAGGATGTGTGGATATAAGCCTTTCCATGCATTTATTTTTTCCCATTCACTTGGTGCAGCTCTCCTATCTCAGCCTTAGGATAAATTCCAAGCAATTTTGGAGGCTTTTCATCCCTTCTGGATTACCCATTTGTATATACAATCCTCGGTAAGCTGGTTTTATTAGGTTATTCCTTCTCTTTTGTTTTTATTCAATCATCATGGTTTAATTTCCTTGACTATGGTTGTTTTTTGTTTTTATCTTGATATTTTTTTATCTAGGATCATTTTTTGAGATCATATGTGCCTTCATTCTTATTGGAGAATCCTTTTGGAAGTGTTGTCTGATCGTCAGTTAAAGGTAGGGGTCTAACCCTATGGTCTTATTTTATTTTCCAAGTATGCACAATACTATGCTTTCACTGAATGGGGTTCGAGACTGGGGTTTTTTTAGTTTATTAGTATCAACATTTCTTTTATCTGTATTATTTTCAATTTTCAATTTAATATATATCAACCTAGAATTACATTGATTATTATTTGATTTATTGGTTATCATTTACATTCTAATTATATGTTATACTTCTTCCTCTATTTTCATTACTCTGATGTTTATTTCTATTTTATTATGACTCCATACCAAGGGTATAGTTTCCCCACTATATTCACTGTACCCTCACTATTATGCAGTAGCCCCAGGCATGTAGAGAGACACACTTGAGGTCTAATAACCAACCTAATTTGGCCATGTGAGAGTGTATTGAGTTGGGGTGTTATAATCACAAATACAATACACTGATATTAATGGAATAAGGTGGATCCATCCTTGATTCTTAGTCTAAAAAGAAAGGTTAAGATACTTTTCTAAACCAATTTCCTCTATTTCCCTTAGTCTTTATGCTTGCACATATGAACTTCTTGTCTGATTTATATAAAGGCAGCATGGATCTCTTCACATTCTCTTATTATTTTTGTATATAATTTTTCCTCTTAACATCTTTCATGGATGATGCATGTTTAACCCTCTTAAGGACTTCTTTTTGTTCTAGTATAATTGTTAAACAACCTTTTTCAATATGACTAGATTTCTTACATCACTCACATGAAACATACTTAACACAAGAGTTTTCTTTTATTAGAAACCTCTCATTCACCTTATCTTTATAATGGGGTGTTATTTTTTCCTTTTTCACTAACCTTATCTTGTTCATCTTACATTTTTCTTATTCTTTCTAAATTTTCTAGCTAGATAACTAGAATTTCATTAGGAACTATGGTATCAAGTTTGGATCTTCCAAATTGCTTATTCTGAGTGCCATTGTTCACAATATTCTTTTGATTTATTCCTTTGTATATTCATGCACAAAATTATATGCACACACACTATCTTTTTATGTTTATTGTCTTGTCTAAACATAAGCACAACACCTTCTGTCATTTTTCATGCAAGTGAAACTTCATAGAAACAATTATGTTTGTAGTATTATTATAACATATATCTCTTCTTATTTATGTGAGTATAAGTGAAAAATGTGTATTGTGAAATTTCTATTAATGTAGTGTATGTACAACCACGCAACACCACAGTGTGAAATTCTTCTCACTATTCTTTGTGTTTCAACTGATTACACATATGGAATTTACTTTGATTGTGTTTTCAACGAGTCTTCTTTATGCAGGATATGTGCGGTTCTTATTCGTGCAACCAAGAAATCTTGTGAAACTACCTACTTCATGATTCTAAGGAGGATTGTGGAACTCATTGCTTCCTCACATAGGTGAAATATGGAGATGCTCTATTTTCTAGAAAATGAGAGCTCTCATTGAAAATGTGAGAAACATCTATCCTAGGGGGAACAGTAGTGCACACTCTTTAATACCACATTTAATCCCACTTTTGTTGAATATTTCTTTTTATATCTCACCATATTAGAATCACCTTGATCCAACATGGGGTCATCACCCAGGTACAAAACACACCGCACACCCACACGGGCCTCACCACACCCTTGTGTGGTCCATGGCCTACTTAGGTGGCTTTGGTTGGCCAGTTTTTTTCAACACTGAGAATAAATCTATGTGAAATTTCAATCATATAAAAACAAATGAAAACTTATCAATCCTCCTCAAACATTCATCATGCAATAAAGGTTGTATTTCATGGACTTCTTCTTCTCCATTATGAATAATAGTATTTTTCATGTTTTTTATTAAATTATTCTTCATGCGAATTCATATTTTCCTGCTCTTTAAATAATCTCCTTATGAAATAAATAAATATTGTATGATCTTTCTCCAATTAATATTATTATTATTTTTGGAATATCAATTCCAAAGAACTATTTATTAGTCAATCAAATTTCTTATCATCTTATACATTGGTGTAAACAATGTGTCATTATTGACATAAATATGTGACATTAATATCAGTTCAAAAATCATCAGAGTTACTAGGACAATTGTTCAAGCATGAGCTAGCCTCCTTAGGTGGATTTGATTGGTTAATTTTTTGTTGACTCTTAGAATAAATCTAATTGAAGTTTTCATCATATAAAAATGAAGGCCAACTTATCAATTATCCTCAACCATTACTCATGAAATAAAGGTTGTATCTCATGGTCTTCTTCTTCTCAATTATGAAAAATAGTATTTTTTTATATTTTTTATTAAATTATTATTTATGAAAATTAATATTTTCATGCTCTTAAAATAATATCCCTATGAAATAATGAAATATTGAATGATATTTACCCAATTCATATTCTTCTATTTTTGGAATATCAATTCCAAATAACTCTTTATCATCCAATAAAATTTCTCCTCATCTTCTATATTGGTGTAAATAATGTGTCACTATTGACATAATTTTTTGACATAAAGATCAGTTTGACAATCATCATACGTACTGTGAGAATTTTTCAAGCATGATATCCAATACCATTTAATGAATCTATAACAATTCTCCAAGAATCACCTCAAAAACTCAAATTCATCAAACCATTTATATGTTTTCTTAGATCTTAAGACTTGAGCACTTCATTCAAGTTCCATCAACATTGGAACTTCTTAATCATATTAAAATCATGGAAAAATATTACTATTTCATTGTTAAATATTTAAAACCAATGAAAATAATTGACAACAAATAAAACTCGTATACTAAGTGGCCTCTTCAAAATTAGGGTTAAGGCTAGAGAAGGTGAGATTAAGGATTTAATATCACATGAGAACCCAAACCTAAAAAATGATAAACTTGAAAATATGAAAAAAAAAGATCGAAAATAAACAAAATAATGAAGACACACCTAAAAAAGATAATTAACCAAGTAAAATGAAGTTATAAATGATAAAATAAAGAAATAAGAAAGAAGTTTTTTAGGATAAGGTAAGTAGTCAACCTATTTTAAAGCATTATGCCCCTCACATTCCCTTACATGAAAGAGTGCATAAAAATGATGAAACTAACTACTTGAGGTTATTAAAAATAATTTAAAACTTTAGAATCAAAATTACATCTATGTAATCCTTGAAAAATATCATATTTTAAATTCTCCAAAAAAATTGGCTAAAAATGATTGGAAGGAATTAGACACTATAAATCTTAATGAGGAGTGTAGTGTAGTTCTGTTAAGGAAGAAACCTCCAAAGTTGAAGGTCTGTGATATTTTTTATTCAATATTGAATAAGAGGAATTAAAAAAATAAATTTTTTGTGTGATCTGGGTTCTAGTATTAATTTGATACCTTACTCTTTATTCAAAAAGATGGGTCTTAGGGATTTGAAACCAACTTTTATGTCTCTTCAACTTATTTATGGGTCCCTCTCTCATCCCTATAGAAGAATGGATAAATTATTGATTAGTTTAGGGAATCATAATTTTCCCATATATTGTCTTATTCTTAATATGGATTATGATGATAAAGCTCTAAGTATCTTAGGTAGACCTCTTTTGGTTACTAGGGGTGATTTCATTGATGTGTCCAAGGGAAAATTTACCCTCCAAGCTATGGATGATGCAGAATAAATTTTAGTTTTTATGAAAACCAAACATGAGGATAGATGTAACCTTATTGATGTTTCTAATAATGAGTATTGAAAAATTAAGGTTAAATATAAGTATGGTTATTTCCCCCTTCAGTTTACAGAGATTTTGATTCCCCAACCAATTGATAGTATCACTTGGGCTACTATTCCACCCCCTCAACCATTTTTTGTAGAAGAAATTTCCTTCCTAAATCCAAATATGGATTCAAAATCTCAAATATTTTTACCTAAATCTATTGAACCTATTTATGAAATTTTCACATCTAATATTGTGATTTTACAAGTTTCTGAAGCTAGTAGAGTTCTAGGTTAATAACTCTTAAAAACTGAATGATTTCTAATCTGAAAAAAAAAATCTTTAAAATCACTCACTCACTATTTTTGATTCTATGCTTGTAAATCATCAACATGTTCTTGATAAATTCCCTACATTTGAGTCAATAATAGAGTCTAAAAGGTAAATAATGAGATCTCAATTTGATTCCTTCAATTGGGAGTCCCCTAAAGTGTTTGGGTTTTAAGCTGTTTTTGAAGGAAATAAGAAAATTGTAGCACCTATTCCCCCTTTTCTAAATTGGTCAATTACTTAATGTTTGATCATAATATTTTACAATGGCTAAAGAGTGGGGTGAATTTTAGTTTAAAAATTTAAACTAAGAAAAAACATAATACCTCTGTTTTTAAATATCAGGCTCAGATATTGTATAATGATCAGAGTATTAAAATCGGAACCGGATACTATCCAATTATATCAGAGTTATTTATCAGTATGAAAATTAGTCTAATAAAAATAATATTAGAAATATATGTGTAAAATTACTTTCTATAGTAATTGCACAGTGAAAAATAAAACTTGTATAAATAAGAAATACAAAAGCTTATAATAGTAAGAATGACTTACAATCTTACTAAAATAATTTAATCTTTAACATTAAGAGTTAAGGAAGTCAAAAATTTTGAATTAAGATCTCCACAGTTTTAATACCTACTATAAATGTTTTTATTTCCTTACCATGAAATCCCTTGATATAATAATCAGTATGGTTATGTTTTTCAATCTCTTAGAATTCCTCGATGCAATGATTGATCTTTATCTTCCAAGCCTGGGAAGCCCTATATATGATGGATCATATTCACCCATATTCTTATCCTTATAATACCTCAATTAGTATCATTATTGAACATTGTGAATAAAAAAGTAAATTGTTCTAAGGAATTTAAAATCCACACGTATATTCCTTATAACTTTAACACTCTAATAAATTACAAATCAAATAGAATGAGATGTTCAAGAAGAGAAAAAACATAGAATACTTGAGTTGCAAATGCATCAGATTATAGATCTTAAAATGACCTCTTATTTATAAGAAATCTTCCAAGGGTCATATTTTTTAATTTATTGCAATAGCCTCATACATATTTCACTTTGAAAACTCATAATGATCTAGATCTTGATCTTGACAGCTAATAATGGGTTGTTCTTTATTTTTCCAACATCGTTTAGTTTAGAATAATTGCAATTCTATTAATGTTTTCCTTCCAATAGATATAATTCTAGTTACACTGATTATAAACTTTGGGTATTATGATGGAATTAACTATTGATTTTCAATCTAATAAACTGAATAAAAGTCAATATGATGTATCAGTACCAATGTCAATCTGATGGTCATGAATTTTTTCAATCTAATAGACAGGACATAAGTCTAACCACTAGTTAGAAAAAAAGTTTGTTCTATGTACCGGATGCACCTTCAATCTAATGGATCGGTTTGAATAATAAATTTTATATTCATATTATATTATAACTATTTCTATGTTCGGTATAAAATAATTTTTTCTAAAAAATAATACTAAAACACTTGGGAAAAATATAGATTTAGTAAGATAGTGTTTTAAGAAATTGTTTGTGATTTACAAAACTAGGGAAAGGAAATGTAAAAATTAAAACCTTCGACTCAATAATCTCCCCATTTTTGGATAGCACAAAACAAAACACTTAAAATGAAAAATTAATAACTTTTAAATACTTAAAAACTTTTGTTTGTTTTAAGATCTTTAAATATATACTTCAAATATTAACCCCCCTATTATATAACTTATTTATGATCTAATGGAAAGTATTAATACTTTGGATTCTCCCCTTTTCTAAAAATATTCTTTAGAAATATTCATCATTGTTATATAATAACTCTCCCTGAAATAAATATTTTTAAAATTTATATTTAAAATTTTCTCAAAAACTTCTCCCCCTTTTTAGAACTCTCCCCCTTAAACATATCTTCTTAAAAATTTCTACCCTTTTCTAATTTTCAAAATGAATAGGTAAAGTATATTATCTAAAATGTTATAAAGGAATAACATATGAAAAAATTTTATGTGAATTAACTAATCATATGAGATATAAAATAAATAAAAAAAATAGAAAAGTATTAGAAGACATTAATAAATATGGATAAAAATTAATTTACATTGATCATTCATTCAAAAAGTTTCAAAATATATTAATTGTTCAAAAAAATGTTCATTATTTTTTTTAAAAAAATTCAAAATCACCTTCATCTTCTTAACATCATCGTGATCCTTTTGTTCTTCTATGAATGATGACTCAATCTTTGAAATCATTTCCTCTAGGATAGCTTACTTTCAAACCTATGTCTTCAACCTTTCAACCATCTCACTGATTTTATTATTCTTTTCCTTTATAAGGAAAAACTCATCATCACATGTTTAGAGTATGTTGTTTTCTAATTCCTTGTTATGAACTTTTTCTTTGAGAAATTTTACTTCCTTATTATGATTTTCTATCATCTCTTTGAACTCTTCAATAAACATAACTTGGTCTGAAACATTTAATGAGAACTTGTCAAAATAATTGGATTCTCTGAATCTTTTTCAACATCTTTAATTAAATTTTATACAATTTAATTATTTAAAAATATTTTATTATGTTTCTTTATTTTATCATATTATTTTAACTCATCAAACATCTAAATATGCAATGCATTGTCCTCATCCTTATCAAGACCAAAAGAATGATATTTGGGTTTATTTTGTGCCTTATGCTCTATGAACTATTTTAATTCTTGATCAGTAATTTATTTTTTTGAACTTTCAGTGGTGATTAATCATATTTTATGTTTTCTTTAACAATTAATTTTTCCTTTTTAGGCCCTACATCGAATGTTATTATTTAAACTCTATCCTAAAACTTTTTCAACTTTGAATCAAAAAAAAAGTTTCATTCTTAACATTGTCTCTTCTCTAATAAGAGAAATATTTCCCCACCTAGCATATGAAATATTCTTAATCCAAAATACCTCTATGAAATTTACTAACAACTTATTTATAAAATATATAAACATCAAATTATTGATTTTATTGAAGCATTCTTAATTGATTTCACTATAATGAAAATAAACTTCACTAAGTTGATTTGTGTCATTTTTATAAAAAATATAAAACAAAGATGTCTGAAACTTTTAGGGTAACTCTGTCACCCTTTCTTAGAATAATATATCCCTACATCCATAACATAATGACCCTTTAATTCAGTGAAAGGTGTGAACCCTTTCTGAATTTCTCATAAGAAGAAAATAAGTATGACTCAACTTTTGACTTAACAAAACTTCCATGATTATCAGGTAACTTGTGAAAAGGAAGATATGTTTCACCCTAAAAAAGTAACTTACACTAACTCTACAACTTGTTCATAAAAACTTTTTTACTTTTTACCAAAAAAAATTAAATTTATCTTCTTCCTTATCATCTTCATAAATAATTCAACTGAGGTGTAAAACTCTATAACTATATCAGGATAATATAATTCAAAATCATCTTTCTAAATACAAATATTTTCCTAACACAAGAATTTAATAACTCTTTTCATAATAGAATCATATTTATTATACTGTTGTTTCTAGACAAGTCTATCTCTGACAACTTCAATCTTCACAAAATCTTCAACACTTTCTATCATACTGATTTTGGTACTAGTGATCAGACGAATGGAAAAACTTCGAACCAAGCACTAAAATAGGTAGAGAGAGTCGGTGTTGAAAATTTTGAAAATTGATGTTGTAAATGAGCTGACTCACCCTTATATAGGCATGAAGGTGACATTTCACATTCCAAGAATTTCAACGGTTCAGATTAAGCATCCTTATGATGATTGAAATTTAATAGAAGAAAGATTATAAATATAATTATGAAATCTTAAATCATTTTTAAGATATTTTTTATTAAAGTATAGAATAGTCTGATTAGAAAAAAAATTATGTTTGAAAACAAAACAAAGTATTAAAACTAAAATAATATGTATAAAAACATTAATAAACTAATGTAATAAATAAGTGAAAAACTAAAAGAAGAATACATTTAGGAGTATAAATATTTCATCGGTATGGGTAACTTGTTCTTATTGGTTCTTATAATTGAAAACTGATTATGATAAATTTTATAGAAAAATTATTATCTATAAAAAAAATTAAAAATTTTGTGTCCAAAAAATTTACATATATTTTTTATTTAGTAAAATTTTTCATAATTTTTACTATGGAAATATTTTATATAAATTATGACTCTGATAAACCTTTTATAAACATTAATTTTGAAAAACCTTTTATAAAGGATTTTGAATCCAAAGTTTTATAAAAAAATGAGCATGGAAATGTTTTTAAAAAAATGTGATTCCTGAAAATTTAAATTTTTATAAATAAAAATAATTTCTCTCTTTTTAAAAAAAAAATATTTTAAAAAAACAAAATGTTTTTATAAAAATAATAGCATATGTAATCTCCCTTTTAAAATGAGTTCGTTAATGTAAGGAGATTTATAAATATGAAGTATATATGAATAATCACTTGACATTGATCATTCCTAGATTTTTTTTAATGTATTCAAATCTATTGGAACTAAGAGGTTTGTTAAAAATATCAGTAATTTGTTCTTGCATTCTGATGAATTGTAAAATAATATCTCCTTTTTGTGTGTGATTCCAAATGAAATGGTTTCTTATGTATATATTTTTATCACTTGAGTGATGTGATAGGTTTTTACTTAAGGAAATAGAACTTAAATTATCACACAATATTTGAGTTTTAGTAAAACTCATACCATAGTTTTTGAGTGTGTATTTCATCCACAATACTTGATAACAACAACTTCCAGTTTTCATATATT
This sequence comes from Viscum album, assembly GCA_963277665.1. Lineage (NCBI taxonomy): Eukaryota > Viridiplantae > Streptophyta > Magnoliopsida > Santalales > Viscaceae > Viscum > Viscum album. Next base: position 2,011,347,250 of record OY728130.1, on the reverse strand, counting down.
TAGATTTAGTAGTGTAAAGTGCTATTGAGTGTTGTTTCTTACAATACCATGGAACTGAATATTCTCTTAATAAATGACATTTTTTGGATGTACATTTCATATCCATTATACATCCACCAAAGTCATCATACAAAACAAATTAACTCGAAATCGTTTCTAGAAGAGTAGAATAATCCTAAATCCATAGTTCCCTTAAGATTATGAAAAAATCATTTAACACATTTAAGATGGGACTATTTTAGATTGGCCTGATATCTAGAACATAAGCATATTGAAAACATTAAATTAAAATGACACTTTTAAGTAAAGTAAACTTCCAATCATACCTCTAAAATTATTTTGATCAAATGGTTTCCCAACTTTATCAAGATCTAAAGTAATTGAGGTTCTGATAGGAGTACTAATACTTTTAGTGTTGTCATACCCAAATTTCTTAAAAAGATATTTTATATACTTATGATGAGATATAAAATTTCCTTCTGTATTTTGTGAAATCTAAAAACCTAGAAAATATTTTAACTCTCCCATTATACTCATTTCAAACTTAGATTTCATAAGATCAACAAAAGAATCCATTAAATTTTTTTTGAGTTGAACCAAATATAATTTCATCTACATAGATTTTTACAATTATAATATTTTTATTAACTTCTTTTATAAAAATATTTGGATCCAAAGCTCCCTTAATAAAATTGTTTTGTAACAAAATTCCAATTAACCTATCATACCAGGCTCTAGGGTATTGTTTAAGTTCAAATAGTTCCATAGTAAGTTTATAAACATGTTATATATGTATTTTATTTTAAAAACTATGGGTTGTTCTATATAAACTTTCTCTTGAACATATCCATTAAGTAAATCACACTTCACATCCATTTGAAGGAGTTTGAAAATTAAGAATTATGCATAAGTTAGAATCATATTAATAGCCTTGAGTCTTGCTATCGGAAAAAAAAATCTTCATAATCTATTCTTTCTTGCTTATTATAATCCTTATAAACAAGTCTCAATTTATTTATAACTATTATAAAATTTTCATCACATTTATTTTGAAAGACCCGGCTTACTCCAATTATTGAAGTATCTTTAGGATGTTCAACTAAAGTCCAGACTTAATTTCTTTCAAACTCATTGAGATCATATTGCATATATTTTATCTAATAATCATCACCTAAAGGCTCATTAGGATTTTTAGTCTCAAATTGTGATAAGAATTATAGATGTTCAATTTCATTTCTCAAAGAACTTCTTATTCTAACTGGTTTATCTACATCAATAATAATATTATCACTAGGATGATTCCCTAGAAACAACTGATATCTTGGATTTTCAAAAGTCTATTCTTCAAAAATTGGTCAAAAATATTCTTGATAAATAACTTCATAAAAATATTATTTAGTTGTTTTCTCAATTGAATAACTTTATAAAAAAGGTTTAAAATCAGTTTTAGAAATAACATATGAGGATGTATGTTGGAGTTGTTTGAAAACAAAAAGATCAGTTTCATCAAATTTAACATTTACTATTTCCTGAATAGTACTTGTATTTTTATTAAAAATTCTCTAAGCCTTGCTAATTTGGAAGTAACCTAAAAATATTCCTTCATTAGATTTTAGAGAAAAACTTTGAAGATTATCTTTAGTATTCAATGTGAATACTTTGTATCCAAATACTTTGAAGTAAGAAAGTTTTGTTTTTATTCTAGTCTAAAATTCATAAGAAGTTTTATTAATAAAATGTATAATTAAAACTTAGTTTATAATATAATAGGAAGTACTAACTGCTTAATCCCAAGAATGTTTAGAAACTATGAATTCACTCAGCATGGTTCTAGTAATATCTTTAAGAACTCTATTTTTTCTTTCAACTACACGATTTTGCTATGGATTTATAGGTGCGGAGAAGTTATGCATTATACTTTTTTACTACAAAAAGTTTCAAAATCAGAATTTAAAAATTTTCCACCATGATCACTATGAATAGTTATCAAGGAGTGGCTTTTCTAATTTTTAACTCTAGTTATAAAAGTTTTAAAACAACTTAAGGATTTGTATTTTCTTTCTAGAAAATAGACCCATGTGTATCTAGTGTAATCATCAACTAAAACATATACACAGTATTTTCCACCAACAATTCTAGTTTTTGTAGAAACAAATAGATCCTCGTACAGAAACTATATATCATCATAAGTTGAGACTTCAATTATTGATTTAAAACTTGACTTATGTTGCTTACCAAATTAAAAATAATCACAAACTTTAGAAGTATTGAACCTAGGTTTTGGTAGATCCTTAACAAGTCCCTTCTTAAATAGCCTGGCTAAAGTTATAAGGTTACAGTGTTCTAATTTTCTATTTTATAACCAAGATTGATCTTCCATTTCACTAATTCATGGTAGATCTTGTATCTTGAGGTATTATAAGTTTAAATTGTAAACATTCTCAAGCTGATTGGCAGAAAGAATAAACTCATCTTTAGAACTATGAACAGTACATTTATCATTCTTGAAGTTCATAATATACCCTCATCGCATAATTGAATTATTCTTATAAGTTTGTGCTTAAGTATTACAATAAATAAAAAATTATAAATTAATGTTTTACCAAGAAGAATAGTATTACTTTTACCAATGATTTCTCCTTAAGCATTATCTTCATAAGTTACTGTTCCACCTTTAATATTTATAATCTTCTTCAAGAAATATTTTTTTTTTGATTCATATGTCTAAAACAACCACTATTCATGTATTAAATGTTATTATTATTTTTACTTTATTTTTTTCCTAAAAACCAAATTATTATTGTTTTGAAACCCAAACCTTCTTGGTTCTGGTATTATCAGAAATTAATAATTTAGGTAACCACATTTTTCCAACATTACTATGTTGAGAAAATGGAAATTCTTTTGAAAAATATTCTTTATAAAAACCTAAAGACTAAATTTTATTTAAAGAATATTTTTTCTTCCAGTTTCCACCACTTTGAAATTTTTTAAGAAATTGAGCACTCTTTAGAACAAATTAATTTTTATTAAAAACTCGTTTTTTATTAGTAAATCCCATTCTAGAAATATCTCTACGATGTATAATTTGTTTATACACTTTGTCAAAATTTTCTTTCACAAAAGTAAAATTAGAAAAAAGTTTTTTTAAACTAGAAATTTCATATTTTATTTGAACAAATAAATTATTATCCTTATTAGTATTAGTATTCAAACTAAGTTTTAAAAAATTAGTTAGTGAGCTATTTCTCTTAGAAATAGATTTTTTAAGATATTTAGAAATTATATCTTTTTCAAAATTAGATTTATAAAGATATTTAGAAATATGTGATATCTCTTTAGTTAAATTAGTAATTATTGAGTTTTACTTTTCAAGTAGAGCTTTGGAATTATCACATTATTTAGAAACTTTACAATTTTCCTTTTCAATAAGTTTTTAATATCTAGATACCTCTTCAAAATAAGGTGAGTTATTATCCTCTTAAGCTAAGGAACATTATTCAATCAAAATATGTAGAATTTTTCTCATTGCTATCTGGGTAATTACAATTTAAATTAAGGTTTTTAAGGGATTCAGTGGTTTATACCTTAGCCATAAAACATTTATTCACCTTTGGAATTTATGAAAATAAATCAATGTTTCTTTTTTTTAACTTTTATTGTCCAAAGGATTATCTAAAGAACTATCTTATCCACTTTCACTCCAAGTGTCAAATGCTTTAAAACTCTTCTTGACTTTATAATTATAATACTATTTTCATTATATTCTGAATTTCTATCCTTCTTATCCTTCCTTTTTATCTTAGGACAATCCAATCGAATATGTCCTATTTTTTACATTCATAGAAAATAACTTCTGTATATTCTTTCTTATCACTCTTATCCTTATAATTTTTCTTATATATGTGCTAAAAGTATTTCTTACAAACAATATTGTTCATTATTTGAGAAATATTTTCCAACTCATTACCAGTTTGTTCATATGAACTTGAATCTGATTTGAAAATAACTTTCTTCTTCTTTGAATATTTTAAAACATTTTCAACTGACTAAACTTTATTAGGAACATTAAATGTGGTTACAAATCCAGAATCTCCATTATTATTTTTCATCTTCTCAACATCTATTTTTAATCTTCCTTCATACTAAAAAAGTGTACCAGTAAGATCATCTAAAGTAAGATTTTTTATATTCCTTGTATCATCCAAGGCTTCTGTTTTGGATTACCACTAATTAGACATGATTTATATTATTTTCTCAACCAAAATTTGATCTATTAATTCCTTATATCCCAGATAATGTAAACTATTAACAATAGTCATAAATATTTAATGTGTTTTAGCAACTAATTCTCCAGGTAAAAAATCAAATACTTGAAAATAATCTCTCATCATGGCTCTTCTAGTCTCAAAAACTTTATAAGTTCCAAAGTGAGTATCTTATAAATTTTTCCAAATACTATTTGTTGTCTCACACGAATAAATTTGACTATATATATTTCTTGTCACAAGATAAAGTAAAGTATTACTTACTCTATAACTCAGTTGGTATTCTTTCTTTCCCTGATTTGTAAAGGTAGTAACTTCCTTCTCAGTAATATTATAAAATTTAGTAAGCATCAAAAAATTATCAACACCGATATTGATAATGAAATTTTTCATTTTATCTATACAGTACTCATAATCATTCCCATCAAAATTAGGTGGTCGAATGGGATTCAAATTTTCTAATGTTTAACCATTATGACCTCCCATATTAAAGATAATAGAAACTCTTTTCTATAAAAACATGTTATTGTAACAAGGTTTATAAACAAATAATTTATAAAAAAGATTAATAACATGCAGTTGATGATGAAAGTAAAAAAACATAGCAATTATATCAGCAGAATATTCTTTGATACCAATTATTAGATCATAAGAGTTTATAATAGATATAATATGGGGTTAATTATAGTTTAAAAAATTAAAATAAGACAAAACATAATACCTAATTTGTTAAAAAGATCAGAATCATATATTTTCTTATGATTATAGTGTTAAAATGGGAACCAGATATTGTTTGATTATATTTGAGTTATTTATCAGTATCACAATCAGTCCAATAAAACTAATATTAGAAATATAACTGTAAACTTACTTTCTAAAGAAATTTCATAGTAGAAAGTAAAACTTTTATAAATACAAAATAAAAAATCTTATAATAGTAAGAATGAATTAAAAGCTTAAAAAATAATTTACTCTTTAACCTTAAGATTTAAAAAAGTTATAAATCCAAAATTAAGATATCCATGGTTTTGATACCTACTATAAAGTTATGTCTCTCTTTACTAGGAAATTCCTCAATACAATAATCAGTATAGATTTGTCTTTGAATCCCATGTAATCCCTCAATACAATGATCGGTCTCTATCTTCCTATCCCTAGAATACCTTAATCTGATGGATCGGATTCACCCATATTCCTATCCTCAAAATCCATCAATAAGGGTCACGATTAGACATGGTGGATACAAAAAGAAAAGTGTTCTAAGTATATTACAATCCTCACATAGATTCCTTATAACTTCAACTCTCTATGAAACTAAAAATAGAATATAATGAGATGTTCAAGAAGACAAAAAACATGGATTACTTGATTTGTGAATGAATCAGCTTCAAGCTCTTCAAATGACCTCTTATTTATAGGAAATCCTTCAACAGTCATATTTCTGATTTGGTTGAAACAGATTCGGACATCTTTCACTTTGACAACTCATAATTATTTGGATCTTGATCATGATATATAATAATGATCTATGCTTTATTTGTATAACTTAATTTAGTTTATCACTATTACAATGATATTAAAGTATTCCTTCTGATAGATATAATTATAATTACTCTGATTATAAACTTTGGATAGTCTGATGGACTTCACTATTGATTTTTAATTTGATAAACTGAATAAAGATCAATGTGATTTATCAGTACCAATTTCAGTCATATGGCCATGAATTTTTTCAATATGTTAGATAGGGAATAATTATAACCATTGGTTAGAAAAAAAAATAGTCTAGTGTATTGGATGCACCTTTAGTTCGATGTATTATTTTGAATAATAAAATTTTATATTCTTATTAAATTAGGACTAATTATATGTTTAGTATAAAAAAATTCTAAAAAACATAATAAAACACTTATTAAAAATATAAAGTTAGTAAGATAGTGTTTTAAGAAAGTGTTTGTGATTTCTAAATCTAAGGAAAGGAAAACTAAAAAGTAAAAATTTTAACTCAACAATTAAGTGTGGGGGAACACTCTGAGAATGATATTGATTATCTTTTTGAATTTTCTATGCTACTTTCCTTATTATTTGGTCCTATTAATGAGCTTCTAAGGATTTAAACAACCATGGACAATATTTCTACTCCTAAAATATTAAAAAAAATAGAACCATGTTATTGGAAGATGGTGTTTTCAAATTTCTTAGAGAACCAGATAAGACATACATCCAAAATAGTTAAATGAAAATCATTAAAAAATCATACCCACTAAATAATATTGGTTCGCTCATAATTAAATATTAAGTCTAGTTGAACACTTAAAATTCAGCATTGCATAGGAGGCAACCCATGGTTGTTAGTTTTGTCTTTTATTTTAATTTCCAAATAAATGCCTCTAAATATATTACATTACATCTCTGAACCCACTATATAATAAGTTTCAACTATTCACAATTACAAGAGGAGCTACTATCTTAAATATTAGTGGATAAAAACCTCCAAAAATCAAAATTGGTTAAATTTCACTTTAAATTTTAAAATTTAAACTCTAATGCTAATTTATTTTAAATTTATAGGGTCTTCAATTATTAAAGTAGGCGATTTTATTAAGGGAAAATGGAGGATACAATTGGATGAAATCAAAGGTTATAGATTCTTCATTTAGGGGAGTAGAGTTTTATATTCCATAGTCATTGTACCTCCCATTCAATTTTCAATGTTACTACTATGGTTTTCTACAAGATTGATCTTTTTTAATTATGTTGGCCACAGTTAATTTCTTGATTTCCTAGATCTATAAACCCATCTATTTTCATACTCATAACTATGAATAATCAAAAATCATTCTGAACCATGAATTAAATCATTTTTCTTCTTTAAAATTTTGTCATGAACTAAATTGTTTGGTTATATTTAGTTGGAACATTAATAAAATTTGAATCTGTTAAATTACTTTTTTTTTGGAAATATGATTTTGGAACCTTCCTAAAAACCATAAAAACATTATATGAATTGTTGAAATTAAAAATATGTTTTGAAAAAAATTGTTTTAAATTGTTTCCTCTACCCTGAGATTCAATGTTGGGACTTAATTATGGGGGAGAGGGTTTTTAAATGTTACTTAACTATGATATAATTTTGTACACATCAAAAAACCCCAAAAATATTTCAAAAAAATACCTCTATTTTGGGATTAAAATTTTCTCTTTTTTGTAAATGAAATCACTACTTTAGTGTATCTTCAGGTTATGAAAATAGAAACTCGGTGTATCCTTCAAGGGGAGAAATTTCATGCATGTTTTGAGGGATTCTACTGGTTCTAAAATTATTAAAATTGAATGATTTTTTAGTGATATTGTCCATTGTTTTTATGAAAATGTTGTTTGAAAACTAGAAAATGGAGTTTTATGGGTTAGATTTGTTTGGAATTGGAATTACAACTTTATGAAACTTTAAGTTTGAACTTGAACCTAATAGCTTATACTTAGTTAAATAGAACACCTTAGGATCTAACTTAATAGAGACTAATATAATTCATTTGAAATTGGATAGAAATGGTAAATTGGGATCCCATGGAGAATCTCTAAGATAAAGGGAACTAGATGTGTGTTTGTGTGAGAGAGAGAAAATAAATAGTAATTTGTAAATTCAATAAGTTCTATATAAAAATCATGTATTGTAAAATTCAAATAAAAGTGCCTAAGTGTCAAAAATAAATTCATTCAGGTGATGGGAATTTTGAACCCAAATGAAGAAGGGGTAATTGACTTATAAGATGATCATTTGAGTTGTATCAATGAAGTCAAAAATAGATCTTTGGTTTTCAGAACCTAGGGGAGAGTTATAATTGAAGGTGCCTCTTGTTAAAGTTTTAATTCCATTTAAATCTAATTTTTCTCACTCCTAGAATAGAGACTTGAATTTGGATTGAAGTTTGGCAGTGTGGGGATATTTTATGTGGTATGTATTTGATAAATTTTTCCACATCATATTTTTTGAATTAATTGTATTCTTGATATAAAATTTCACTTTAATTGGAGAATTTGTGAAAATTGATTAATTGTGAATAAATTATAATTCTTAGTATATTATTTATAAAAATGAGTGATTTTTTTGTGAAATAGCTCAGTTGTTCCTCACTTTGAGTGTTTATATTTTAAGAAAAACTTTTTTGTATTTTTTTGAGTTTTTATTATTTGAAGATATAAGTGATGTTGATTTTAGGTGCTTTTGGTTCATCAATGATATAATTTTATTTGTTTTAATTATTACAGATATTTTATAGAATAACCATTTTTTATTATGAAATTTTTTTTTTTTGAATTTTTTCTGATGATTTCATATTTTTAGAATTAATTTTTCATAATTTCATAATTTTAATATAAATTTTTTTTAATATAATTATATAATTTTAATTATTTTTCAAATTTTATAATTTAATGATTCATAGTCAAAATTTTGTGAGTTAACATTCATTTAAATTTTATTTAGAATTTATTTCTTTAATTTCCATGATTTCGTTTTTTTATAAAATTGTTATATTATTTTTTATTTTAGAATTTTTTATATAATTATTAATTGAAATTGATATTTTCACTTATTATCACATTTTATGTGTTCAAGTGGTGGAAAAAGTGTCAACCTACCATGAAAAAAAAATGTTCATGTGATCGGTGCACTGACCATGCCCACAAAAATTGGAAAATGACCTAACTTACCACCTGAGCCTACTCAACCTACTATGTGTGAATTTTGGAAAACTTATGGAGTATTTGCAAGGGAAAAATTGAAGCTTTTGTGTGTTGAAAATATAGTGAAGGAAATCAACGGTGCTCAGAATTTGGATCGACCATGTCTTATCAAACAAATTGTTCCTACAAATCCAAATCGACCGCACTCCATTTCCCAAGATATCACAAGAAAAATCCAAGTCTATAATGCTTGTTTTTAAAATCTAATGCAAGATAAAATGAGATTTAATTGTATGAAAAATAATCTCAACTAACCAAGGATAAAGATTAGGACCATCCAAATGGGAACCCGAGCTTGAATAGTTAATTTTCAGACTCCAACATGTGATAGAATCAAAAATAAAAACCAATTGAGGATGAACTAAGGTGATTTTTTAAAATATTGGATTCTAAAGAATGAGGGATGATTTCTTAGCTATTGAACTTGGGAATCTCAAATGAACAAGTCTATTCTAGAAGAGATATTGTGAAAGGAAGATTCTAGACCTATGAATTATTAATGTGTCTAATGAATCAAACCAATGAACACTAATGAACATTCCACTAATGAACCATATTGAGTAATGCTAAAATCAACCGATGATGAGATGAATAACTGAAGGTTGTGAGATATGAAAGTCGAAAATAGAGTCTGATTCTGGATGACTAACTTTTGGATCTTTCAAAATAAGGAAGTGTCAATGATAGACCTAGAGAAAATTGGTTCTGTGAGCTCTATTTGAGTTGGGAAGATCTAATTCTGAGACTCATCATCAGATCTAGTGTTGGTCTAATGTTTGATCAATGATCAAACTCTAGGATCAATTTCATGAAGTAAATTAAATGAGATGTACATGAAACTCTAGAATATATGTTTTTTAAGAATAAAACCCAAATATGTTTCTCTTATTTTCTGAATCAAGTTTGAGACTCACCTCTAAAACTATTGAGTTCTTTTTCCTCTTAAAGATGATCCCAATAAAATCCATGAAATCAAGTTTTTGGTATTTCACTCTAATTATTTTTATATTTTTATGTTTATATGGGGCCTTAAATTCTCCCAGCTCACTGATTTCAAAGATTCTAGATGATTCAAATAACTTTCTAAAGGATTTTCCTCAACAATCTCCAAAATAGAGAAAGAGACTTCAGGTTTTAGTGTGCATCACTTGATCGACTCAAATCCTAAAAGGAAGTATGGTTGTAAGTGTTGGTATCTTAGTCAGAATTGATGTTAGGGGTCTTTAATTCTCTATTGACCTGGATTTTTGTTTCGTGAGCATGGATACTAAATTTTGAAGTTGTATAAAATATACAGGTTTTAGAATTGGTTTTTTGAGACCATTACAGTGATTTATCTAGGATCACAAATCTAATTAAGGTGTTTCTGAAATTCCCCGAACCCAGTTACCTAGATTCAGTGCATTATTTTAATACATTGGCGCAATTATAAGGAATCAAGTCCCGAAGGACCGATCAGTTTAGCAGTCTTGGAAAACAGATTACATACATGAATGTTACATTACATTATAAAAAAACAACAACAATATTGTCTCCATTGACCACATTCATATCCCATATACTATCCCTATAGGTAATTCATAATATACTTCTTTTCATCCTAGTAAAAATAAAACATATAAAGGGGTGAGATCAGATTCTCAGTAAGGATAAAAATATAGCAGAAACTTTCATAAATAAATATAAACATTTAAGGTAATGTATAAGACTAAAACATAAGCCTTTTAAACTTAAAATTCAGCATAATATGTCCAATATAAATCAAATAATTCCATTTACTTATTCACATGGATATTCAACTAGTCGAATAATCACATGCAATATCAATATAGAATTTCATAATGATGGAATTCATAATACCAGACTTCATAACCACATATTTAAGGCCTCATTCCAAGACTACAAATATGATTTTGTCAAGGCCTTGTGCCAAGACACTAGTTTGTCTCATGAGACCTAATGATGCATCAAGGAGCTATATTAGGCTCCAAAAATCACTTATTAAGTCCAATTCATTCCACATATGAAAAGGTTTAAACATAACATAAACATTCGTATTAAAACAAGCATAAGAAATGTCAATACTTTATCCATAAACCATGAATGGTGTAAAAATAACACATCCACAGTTAAAAATATCACAAAACCTTCAATACAATATGGAGGTTTTGTATCACAATAAATCAACTACAAATAAGCTTAAAATCCATAAAAGGATATTGACATAGATAAAATCAAAACTATTTTTAGATAAATATCTATTTCTATTTTGAAATCATTTAAAAGTCACATAGTTATAAAAGAAAACATTTATTTTAAAAATATTATTATAAGCATGTATGGGAATCTTTGATGATGTTATAATGGAAAAAAATAGCCGCATCCATTGTATAAGTTAAAAAAATACATTCTTACCTTAACTATGTCGAAATGGTCATAAAGTACCTTGTTTGGAAAATGATGGAAAGATTCATTTCAAAACATATATGGTCAAATAAGGGTATAAATGACTTTAACCCATAGTCTAGTAAATAGTAAGAATGTTTTGAATTATATTTTTAAGAAAACATGGATGTGGATGGTAAATAGGTCCCAGTATATACTTAGGTATTAATAACCTCGGATAAGTAAAGAGATTGTAGAATTAACCCTTACCTTGCACTTTCTTTTAGTCGAGGGTACAATTAACCTCCTTTATAAAGGCTTTAGTATGTTATTAAATTATACTAGAACCATAATAATATTTATGATATCATACATGATTCATTTATTAATTTATACTACTCATTTAATAATAATTTCCATGTTAAATTAACATTTTGGGTAATAATCTCTTTCTTTATCGTACGTGTTTTAACTTGTTACTCTTGATTGTATCACTTAGATCATGATTTAAATAATTCCAGAATATAAACCTTGATTTATATATCATATATATTTATAATATAAATATTTATAATAGATAGATATATGAAATGGAAGGCACTGTTTATGGAGATGGTAGGTCATACGTACGCATAAACGTTGTTTCCGTTTTCATGTCGTATTTAACAGAAGTAATTGAATAAGATATATGTAAGTATATATACATACATATATATATATATATATCCAGTAGAATTACTATGTCATATATTACATACTTATTAATAATATATATTTTTATAATCATCATTGAATGGTGAACGTGGAAATGAAACTCATCGCGTCGTGGAGACGGTAATCCGTACGTACGCACAAGCGACAATATCATGATATTGATGGAGAAATAATATGTAATTGGATGGTATATCATATATACAGAATAATTAACATGTTATATTAATTATTTACATCATTTATACTCATTATTATACCTATCCAAAATATGAAGTGTTTTAATAACAAACTACACCATGACGTGGAGACGATAATCCGTACGTACGCACGTATGGTGACTTTGTCAATTATAGTATGGATAGAATAATGAATATGTTTGTACCATTTTTATAATAAAATCACAATATATAGAATATACAGTATTTATTATTTTATAATGGAAACAACAAAGAAAGACGAAGTGGAAGAAGAAAAGAACTTGAAAGAGGTGATGAAATATTTACCTCTTCTTTGGGTTCTTCTTTTTGATTTGATCAAAAGAGCTCCATAGGTTGGCTTTCTGACCAAATGAAGGCCTCTAGGATGAATAGAGGATATTTGGGAGGATATTTTGTTATGGTTTGGCCGATCCAAATGGATTTTGAGGTGTGAAATTAAGAGAATGGGAAGTAGCCTTTTATAAGAGAGGTGAGGGTTACTTTAGGAAAATCTTGAAATATTATTTTATAATAAAATCATTTTAGGTTTATAATATCTCCAAAATAATTTATTTATAGGATAAGGTGGGTATGGGTCTAAAACATCTCAACCCATAGGTTTTATACAAGTTTATGTTACCATTTTAACTTTATCTTTTAGATTTAACTCTTAGTTAAACAGTTTAACTTTTACCGTGTCTTCTTGTATTCTTACACTATATGGTTAATAAACATACTCTAAACTACCAAGAGAGACACAAGTGGTTAATTAATGGAATATATAATATTATTTAAGTCCTTTTTCCGAATATTAGGTTTTTAGGAATGTTATATCAACCAATAATACAGTATTTGTTTTAAAAATTAATTTATGTCAATTTTGACACTATTTAGTATTTTGTTTTTGTGAAAGTTATAACAACCTTATCACTTAGAAACAAATTATCTAATAAATCATAACATGTCATATTAACCTATAAAATTTGTTGAATTCATCATAAGTCTCAATTTACATTTATTTCAATATTTATAATATCACTTATTTTAATATTTCATTAATAAAGTAATTACTGCATCATCATTGTGTCATAAATAAATTAAACTATTTAATGTATAAAAATTATAAATAAAATACAATTATGTAGTAAATATTTTTATATTTCTAATTAATATTTATAGTTGAATTTATATTGTGTTTAACCCTATATAAAAAATGGTTTAGTTATTAAACTTTGAATTTAACACTATTAACTCTTTTTTAAATAAAATAATAATAAATGTCCTAATCTTATCCAAGTGGGACAAAGGGGGTAATATTTAATTACTAAGGTTTTTTTTCTAATTATACTTATCCAATAGAATTAGTACATGTGTTAGGGTAATTATGATATCATTTTTACCCTTAATTACCCTATTTACTTTTAACCGTGGTAAATAAAAATCAAAAGTTATTATTCACCAAAAATTATTTTTCTTCTTATTGAACCACATTTTACTTACTTATATTATCCGTCTCTCTCATATTTTTTAAATTCAACTCACAGAAGTGGTAAAATTAAGTTTTATGTAGATTTGCAAATGCTCCTAGGAGGTGGGTAAAAGAAAGTAAAAAGTTCGATAAAATTGTATATATCTAAACTTATTATAAAATGACTACAATGAATTAAATTGAACTTATATAGGTATTATATATATATATTTACTTAAAATAAATTTAAATAAAATAACTAATTATTTAAATAAAATTTCGGTTTTAAATAATAACACAGTGTTTTTCACTATTCATCAAAAATTGAAAGTTTTCAAAAAAATACCAAAAATTAAACCTAAGATAATTTTGATATTATGAATTCAAAATTTAGGTATATTTTACCAAATTAAAAACATAGAAGTTTTATTTACTAATTTAAAATTAATTCTCGTTGTCAAAACCAAAAAGCGGGTTTTTAAAAAGTAAAAACTATCAAAAGATTGACACGTGTTTATGTCAAATTTAAATGTGAAATTACTTATAATGACATAAATTATATTAAATTATATAAATATAATCTAATTATACTTCAAAACCTTTCAAATTCATAGTTTAACACTATAAATTATTTCGATTAAAAAAGTTATTTTCAATTAAAACATAGAATTTTTCACTATTTTTCAAAATATGAAAGTTATCAGAAAAGTACCAAAAATTTATCCAAACTAAATTTTTATGTCCTACTTCTAAATAAGAATTTAATTTCATTAAATTTAATATATAAAAGTGTCAAATATTGGTTTTAAAAAGGGTTCTCCATTAAAAGGTGGTAAAATTTCATTTTTTGAAAAAAACTTCTTTTATCTAAAAAAATGAATTTGTTCTCATATTATGTATAAGATACACATAATATGGATGTTAAAATTATATAGAGTATATAAGATTCAAAATGCGGTTAATTCTATTCATAACCTCTTTTTGAACAGCTAATTTGGTAAGTTGTGGTGTGCTCAAACTCGGTGTTGCGTTTAGTACAAGCTATTGAATTACTTTAATGAGATAACTTACTATGAAATCTTAGGGTGTTACATTCTCCCCTAATTTAATAAATTGCTTCCTTGTAATTTGAAATTTTTCTTCTAAAATAAAAGGTTAAAAAACATAAAAATACCATTTTGGAAAACCCACATCGGAAATTGGGTTAATAAAATTTAGTCTTAATAAGAGGGAAAGGGAAATGAAAAAGTCACCACCAAATTATGTTCTCGATTAGGTGAAAATTGGTGGAAATTAGAGACACATAATTGGAGGGAAAATGTAAATATTCATAGGGAGTGATTGAGGTCATAAATCACAAACAAGTGTAAAATTAAGGGCCTTAAAGCCATCAATCAATGATGATTTAAAATATCATTAGTTCAACAAAACATAAGGTATTAGGATAACACATTTTTGGATCTAAGATCCCTTCCCTAAAGTTTATGAATTAATTTATTAATATAATAAATGGAAAAAATATTCTTGACAAGTAGAGTTTCATCCTTCAACTCATTCCTACCACAAAATCATCTTTCACTCTAAAAGATAATAGAATTTGAAAATATTCTATTTATCCTAATCGTATAGGGTTCTAAAAATAATGAATTTATAATTCATTTGTCATACTATTTAAAAAAAACTACATTATACAAACTAGGACATCATGTATGCCAGTGGTAGGTGATCCACCCTTGTCACCCTTCGGTTGTGGGTTCAAGTCTTGCGGTCTTGCCGGACGCGACGGGTTATCACCTGAACTCTAGGTTGTCCGTCTTATGACAATCCAAAAATAATCTCAAGAAATGATTTAACCTTAACAATAGTATCCAATGTAAAACTTAATTGATTCTAACCTTTAGAATTATCCAAAATACTTCTTTCTAAACTCACAATCCAAATTAATAAGGAAGTTAAACATAATGAAGATCCTTTTTTCCATGTAATAACATGTGAATACCTTCATCATGTATTATTTTAAAACACTATAACACCCTAAATTACCATAAAACCTTATTGATTACATTCATTCTCCCTTATTCCTTATAGAATACTGGATATACTCCTTCTATCCAAAAATTATTTAAACTACAACAATGATGGAATATACAAATCATTAATCAGTTTCAAGGTACTCAAGAATATTCAATATAATTTATCCAAATAAATCATATATTATTCCAAAATCACTACCTCAGTATCAAAACCATATTATGGTTTATCTTTCTCTCAACCATATATTTTCCAAAAAATTCAACTTGCTATTAAGTCACTTTTATTAGTTCCACACAATCTCAAGTCCTTAATGAAATAGTACTGTAGTAAAATCCTTATATACTTTATAATTCTTATAACATGTACATCATTAATAAAATACTCAAATGACACAATACTTTAACAAAATAAGAACTCTAATCATTCCTCTTCATCTTTGTCAGTATCATAACTTGATTATTATCCAATAGCAGCATTTGTGGTATACTCTGATTATTTGTACATTGATTCTTGTAGTGTCCCAACTCCTTACAGATGAAGCATTGTACATTTGAAACCTTTCTCTTACCCTTGAAATCATGTACTTTGTGTCCTTTTTCCCCACACTTATAACAAACTCTCATTCCCTTTAAGCATTTACCAAGGTGATTCTTTCCACAATTATCACCTATGGGAAAATCTTTCTTTCCCCTCTTCCCTTTATCCATCTTTCTCTCTTCCAACCTTTTCTTCTCTTGCTTCCCTTAAAAGCCATAGGACTCAGATAATTCTTTACTTATCTTATTAACACATGGTACTATTTCTTAATATGATGAGAATATATGGGATACCATTTCCCTTTTAAATGTTGGATTAATACTATGAAAGATAGGATCCTTTTTAATCTTTCAATCATGCGTATTTCTGGAATTCTCATTCCTTCTACTAGGCGCCATTTCTAAACAATGGCATACACTAGGTTAGTTTATGAATCATAATGCATAATTCCAAACTTCTAAAATACCTAACGTAAATTGAAAAGATTATGCATATAATCTATAATCATAAAATGTTTTCTTTGTGGAATTATTTACTCCTAAATCCTTCATAATGGCTTGTAATGAAAATGTGAATTATCCTAAGAATATCCCCCAGGAGTGTCGTAATCAAGAGTGCAACAAGGCATGTTATCATGTACCGGGATACCCCAGGTCAAGCCTGAAACTCCTTGTTGGAGTTTTCATTCCTAGGTACATTTGTGCCAGAGCCACCTCTACCTACTCGTATCCAGACAGGGATGTATTACTTGAAAATTACACAAAATCTCTACATTACCAAAATTCTAGGAAGTTATTCTATACTAATCCTCAAATTATATCTTAGGATAATGTTCTATGATTAGAGTTTATCTAAATATATTTCCAAGGTTGTTTATAAACCTCTACTGATACCAACTATAACGCCCCAACCCCAGTTACCTAGAGTCAGTTCATTATTTTAATACATTGGCATGATTACAAGAAATCAAGTCCCAAAGGACCGGTCAGTTTAGCAGTCTTGGAAAATAGATTATATACATGAACGTTACATTACATTATAAAAAAACAACAACAATATTGTCTCCATTAACCACATTCATATCCCTTAGACTATCCCTGTAGGTAATTCATAATATACTTATTTGCATCCTAGGAAAAATAAAACATAGAAAGGGGTGAGCTCAGATGCTCAGTAAGGATAACAATATAGCAGAAAATTTCATAAATAAACATAAACATTTAAGGCAATGTATAAGACTAAAATATAAGAGTTTTAAACTTAAAATTCTACATAATATTTCTAATATAAATCAAATAATGTAATTTACTTATTCACATGGATATTGGGTACAAGTAGAATAATCACATGCAATATCAATATACAATTTCATAATGATGTAATGCATAATGTCAGACTTCATAACCACATAGCCAAGGCCTCGTGCCAAGACTACAAATAATATTTTTTCAAGGCCTTGTGCCAAGACACTAGTTTGTCTCATGATACCTACCAATGCATAGAGGAGCTATAGCAGGCTCCACCCATCACTAACTAAGTCCAATTCATTCCTCATATGAAAAGGTTTAAACATAACATAAACATTCATATTAAAACTAGCATACGAAATGTAAATACTTTATCCATAAACCATGAATGGTATAAAAATAACACATCTACAATCAAACATATCACAAAACCTTCAATACAATATGGAATTTTTGTATCATAATAAATCAACTTCAAATAATCTTAAAATCTATCAAAGTATGTTGACATAGATGAAATCAAAAAAAAATAGAGAAATATCTCTTTCTATTTTGAAATCATTTAAAAGTCACATAGTTATAAAAGAAAACATTTATTTTGAAAATATTATTATAATATTGTATGGGAAGCTAAGAAAATTTTATAATGGCATAAAATAGTCTCACCCACCATATAAATTAAAAAAATACATTCTTACCTTAACTTTGTTGAAAATTTCATAAAGTACCTTGTTTGGAAAACGACGTAAAGATTCCTTTCAAAACATATATGGTCAAATAAGGGTATAAATGAATTTAACCCATAGTATAGTAAATAGTAATAATGTTTTGAATTAAATTTTTAAGAAAACATGGATGTGGATGATAGATAGGTCCCTTTAGATACTTACGTATTAACAACCTCAGATAAGTAAAGAGATTGTATAATTAACTCTTACCTTGCACTTTCCTTAGTCGAGGGTACATTTAACCTCATGTATAAAGACCATAGTATGTTATTAAATTATACAAGAACCATAATAATATTTATGATATCATAAATGATTCATTTATGACTTTATACTGCCCATTTATTAATAATTTCCATGTTAAATTAACATTTTGGGTAATAATCAGTTTCTTTATCATACGTGTTTTAACTTGTTACTCTTGATTTTATCACTTAGATTATGATTTAAATACTTCCAGAATATAAACCTTGATTTATAAATCATATATATTTAGAATATAAATATTTATAATAGATAGATATATGAAATGGAAGGCACCATTTATGGAGAAGGTAGGTCATACGTACGCATAAACATTGTTTCTGTTTTCATATTGTATTGAATGGAAGTAAGTGAATAAGATATATATAAGTATATACATATATTTATATATATATAGTAGAATTAATATTTCATATATTACATACTTATTAATAATATATATTTTTATAATCATCGTTGAATGGCGAACGTGGAAATGAATCTCATCGCGTCGTGGAGACGGTAATCTGTAAGTACGCACGAGTGACAATATCATTATATTGATGAAGAAATTGTATGTAATTGGATGGTATATCTTATATACATAATAATTAACATGTTATATTTATTATTTACATCAGTTATACTCATTATTATACCTATCTAAATAATAAATTGTTTGAATAACAAACTACACCACAACGTAGAGATGGTAATCCGTACGTACGCACATATGGTGACTTTGTCATTTATAGGATGGATAGAATAATGAATATGGTTGTACCATTTTTATAATAACATAACATTATATATTAGATACCCGAGTTATTTTATAATGTAAACAACAAAGAAAGAGGAAGTGGAAGAAGAAAAGAACTTGAAAGTGGTGATGAAATATTTACCTCTTCTTCGGGTTCTTCCTTTTGATTTGATTAAAATGGCTCCTTAGGTTGGATTTATGACCAAATTAAGGCCTCTAAGATGAAGGTAGAGACATTTTGAGGGTATTTGTTCATGTTTTGGCTGATCCAAATGGTTTTGGTGGTGTAAAATTAAGAGAAGGGGAAGTACCCTTTTATAAGAGAGGTGAGGGTCACTTTAGGAAAATCTTGAAATATTATTTTATAATAAAATAATTTTCGGTTTCTAATGGATCCAAAATGATTTATTTATAGAATAAGTTGGTTATGGGTCTAAAACATCTCAACAAATATGTTTTAGACAAGTTTATGTTACCATTCTAACCTTATCTTTTAGATTTAACTCTTAGTTAAATAGTTTAACTTTTACTGTGTCTTCTTGTATTCTTACACTATATGGTTAATAAACTTAATCTAAACTTTAAAGAGATCCTCAAGGGGTTAATTAATGGAATATATAATATTATTTAAGTCCTTTTTCCGAATATTAGGTTTTTCAGAATATTATATCAACCAATAATATGGTATTTGTTTTAAAAATTAATTTATGTCAATTTTGACACTATTTGGTATTTTGTTTTTGTGAAAGTCATAACAACCTTATCACTTTGAAAAAAAATTATAAAATCAATTCAAACATGTCATATTAACTTAGAAAATTATTTTAATTCATCATAAGTCTTAATTTACATTTATTTGGATATTTAAAATATCACTTATTTTAATATTTCATTAATAAGGTAATTATTGCATCATCATTGTGTCGTAAATAACTTAAATTATTTAATGTATAAAAATTATAAATAAAATAAAATTATTTAGGAAATATTTTATCTTTCTAATGATTATTTATAGTTGAATTTTTATTGTGTTTAACCCTATATAAAAAATGGTTTAGTTATTAAACTTTGAATTTAACACTTTTAACTCTTTTTTAAATAAAATAATAATAAGTGTCCTAATATTATACAAGTGGGCCAAATGGGATCATATTTTATTCCTAAGGTTTTTTTTGGTAGAATTATACTTATCCAATAGAATTAGGACATGTGTTATGGTAATTATGATATCATTTTTACCTTTAATTACCCTATTTACTTTTAACCGTGGTAAATAAAAGTCGAAAGTTACAATTCACCAAAAATTATTTTCTTCTTATTGAACCACATTTTACTTACTGATATTAATTTTGTCTCTTGGATTTCGAAATTCAACTCACAGAAGCGGTAAAATTAATTTTTATGCAGATTTGTAAATGCTCCTAGGAGGTGGGTAAAAGACGGTAAAAAGTTCGATAAAATTTTATATATCTAAACTTATTATAAAATGACTCAAATTAATTACATTGAACTTATATAGGTATTATATATCTATTTTTACTTAAAATAAATTAAAATAAAATAACAAATTATTTAAATTAAATGTCAATTTTAAATAATAACGCAGTGTTTTCACTATTCATCAAAAATTGAAAGTTTTCAGAAAAATACCAAAAATTCACCCTAAGCTAATTTTGATATTCTGAATTCAAAAATGAAGTCTATTTTACCAAATTAAAAACATATAAGTTTCATTTATTAATTTAAAATTAATTCCCGTTGTTAAAACCAAAAAGCGGGTTTTTAAAAAGTAAAAACTATCAAAAGATTGACACGTGTTTCTGTCAAATTTAAATTTGAAATTACTTATAATGACCTAAATTGTATTAAATGATAGAAATATAATCTAATTATACTTCAAAACCTTTCAAATCCATAATTTAACACTTTAAATTATTTCAATTAAAAAAGTTTTTTTCAATTAAAACATAGTATTTTTCACTATTCATCAAAATATGAAAGTTATCAGAAAAGTACCAAAAATTTATCCAAACTAAATTTTTATGTTTTTATTCTAAATAAGAATTTAATTTCATTAAATTTAATATATAAAAGTTTCAAATATTGGTTTTAAAAAGGGTTCTCCATTAAAAGGCGGTAAAATTTCATTTTTTGAAAAATACTTCTTTTATCTGAAAAAATGAATTTGTTATTATATTATGTCTAATAAAAACATAATATGGATTTTAAAATTATATAGAGTATATAAGATTCAAAATATAGTTAATTCTATTCATAACTTCTTTTTGAACGGCTAATTTGTTAAGTTGTGGTGCGCTTAAACTCAGTGTTGCGTGTAGCACAAGCTATTTAATTACTTTAATGAGATAACGTACTATGAAATATTGGGGTGTTACAGTTTCTATATTGATAATGGTTTTAATGTGGCATGATATAGGTAAAAATGATGAATTGGGATCTCCATGCTTCAATGAAGTTTGAATAATTTCCTGATGAAGTGAAACCAATTGAAACAAAAAATATGGGTTTACATTTAATAATGAAGGGATGGGCCTAAAAATGAATTAAGGTAGTGGATGAATGAGTTTTTCATTTTGAAGTTTTTATAGCTAGTCAGTGGATCCTGACTCTATAATAAAGAATCTAGCTGGATGACGCTTCAATTTCATGAATAGTTTGTAATGAGCTAGAACTGGGATAAGCATGAATTCATTGGAATCAAGGATGAATCCATAATTGGTTGCTCAAATGTAACATGACCGAGATAATTAATCAAGACAGTGTGATCATTACCCAAGTATTGAAACTAACATGGATGAAGTTCTTGGTGTTCGTTGAAGCTATTTTGATTTTTTATTTTAATTGATGGATGGGGAAGATGATACGAACTAATGGGTCACATAGTATTGGGCCAGATAAGGGTATTTTGAGTGGGCTTAAAGGTTTTTCAGGGTCTGGGAAAACAAATTTATTAAAATTCACAGATCCCTAATGTATAAATTATTATGATCAAATCAAATACATAAATATGATTATGAAACTAAGAGGTTCATGGGAAGATTATGAAATGTGCTGGATGTGCTGAGAAGATAGAATGAAACATGATGAGAGCCACTCAATTGAGGGAGTTTCACTAGAGTCACTTAAAAAGAAGGTTATGAATAATGAAGGCACTCCATGTGGAGTCCATTCAAGAAAATAATTAAGCTAAGGTCTTTGAGATGAAAGAGATAAATAGGGGATCATACCCAAAGATCATAAAGGGAAACAAACACCATTCAATGATCATCCACCTTCATTACATATATTATATCCATTCCATTCTTCTCATATCATTGATCATCGATCTAGAACACACTGAAGATGAGAGATAAACCAGAGTCAGGAGTACACTTGGTGCAGGATATCATAGAAGTTAGAGCTAGATAAGGAGGAAGATCTAATAGAGAAGCTTCTTATTCTATTAACTTATTTTATTTCTTATGTACTAATATTTTTTTACTAAATATAATTGTTGTTATCATTTCTATTATGTGTAGCTAAGTAGTTTAGGGGGTCTGATCAGATGGATCAAACTATATTTAATTATATATGTTCTTTCATGGGGTTAATCAAATAGGTTTGATGTCTTTTAGACATAGATCTGAATTTTTCTTCTTTGTTAGCTTGTTTTCACTCTAACACATGTATCGATGGGTGAAGGGTAGAGTATATTTTTCCTCTGAGACAATAACCGAATTACTTTTAAGAAGTGATTATCCATGAGGAAGTATCGTCATCTTGGTTTAGGTTAGAAACTATAATTCTCAATAGATATCTCTAGAAGGGGTGATTTATCTAATGATAGTTATACATTTCATTCCTCTTCATAGAGCTTCAGCACCTCTTTGGTCAATTCCATGCATGGGCAGTGACGTTTCTATCAATTATATCTGATCCAATTCCCCTAAATCTATCAAGTTTCTAGTATCACTCTCATTTTCAACTTTAACTTTGTACTCATTCACCTATCACTCCACATTCACTTAAAAACTCAATTCCCACTCTATTTTTTTTATTATTTTATTGTTTTTTCATGTTTTTATTTTTTGGTTTAGTCACATAACCTCTCCTTCCTTGAGGTTAGACCCTTTTTACCATAGTACTAGTTGTAATTAGGTTTTATAAATAACTAATTAAACTCAGGGCTAGTCAACAACCTAGTTCTGTCTTATCAGTAACTCATGAAGGAACTAAAAATGTAAAAGATAAAATATTATATATATTTAGACAAGACTTTAAAAGTTTCTATATACATCATAATGAATCTATTACTAAATTTTTTGCTTTATTTACTTATATTTGTAATGGGGTAAAAGTATCTTTCTAATTCTGTATCTATAGAAACCTTATTCAAGAAATTCCTTTAGGTTGTACCTTGAAATTAGGCACCCAAAGTCACCACAATCCAATAATCTAAAGATATAAAGAACATTTCAATTAAGGAACTCAATATTTCTCCCATGACATATGATATAATGATGAAAATATGAGCTGAAAAGGAGGCTAATGAGGCCAAAGAAACTAAAAGGACAATTTATTTCAAATAAATCAACAACGAATCATTTGAAATAAAATTAGATATTTCTAATATTTCCAAAAGGGTGAACAAGAACATGGACAATAAAATATCAACTCAACACCTCAAAAATGAAAATAAAGAAATGTAAGTTACTTTATTCAGTTGAAAAAAGAAGGGCCATGTCAATATGGATTATCCCTTAAAAAAATTAATATAATAAGAAAGGTAGGAATACACTAAATGTTTCAACTTGGAGTGTTAGTGAGGACACACTTTCAACATACGAATCAAGATATAAAATTCCTAAGTGTATAATGTCTAATGTCAAGGTATGTAATTAAGTAAATTGTTGTTATTCTAGTTATTAATTTTCTAGTTCTTCAACCTCTAATTTAAGCTATAAATACATTCATTATTCTAGAGATCAACTTGAATATGTTTTTTGTGAACTTATTTTAAAATTTAAATATCTCAAGAAGTATTACAATCAAGTTGTTTTTAAAAAGATAAAACCTTAAAAGAAAAATATGATTTGATTTTAAAACTAAAATAACAACCAAATGTTGAAAATTTATAATTTCAAATTAAAGACATTAAAAATGATATTTATTATTTTATAAAATATAAAGAAACTTTAAATATAATTTTTGTATCCTTATATGTTTCTAAAATTAATTTTGGGATTGGTTTTTTAAAACAATATAGTTTTTCCAAATATTATAAAAAGACTGTTTTTTAAAGAAACTTCTCAAAATAAATTTTTTAATTATTGAAATAAATCTAGTCATCCTATTTATTAATGGATTGTAAAAATTATATATATGGAACCAAAGAGTATTCATCTTTAATCTCATATTTATAATGTAAAAGCTTGCTCTAAATAAGTTTTTATTCCAAAATATTTATTAGCTAACTTAAGTGGACCCAATATATGGGTACCGAAAGAATTAGTCTCTTGATATTTTGTAAGATAAGGATCTTGAAAGAAAAACTTGAGAAACTAATTAGTAAATGGATAGAGAGTTCTCAAGACACGTTTATGGTGATCCTTCTGAATTCAATCATCTTGAATTTTTTATGGATAACATGTCATGTTTGGAGATGACTCAAAAGTTAAAATTATTGGTATAGGTGTGATTGGTTTATCCAACTCTAATTTAATTAAAAATGTATTATTTTTCAATGTATTAAAGAATAATTTACTAATTATTAGTCCACTATGTGATAACGGTTTCAAAATTACTTTTAAAAATGATTTTGGTAATGTTTATAATTCTAAAGGAAATCTTTTATTTACCGTATCTCATTTTTAAAATGTATATATTATAGATTTAAAATCTATTATAAGTTAAAATTTTAAGTGTTTAAGTGCATAAGATAATGAATCTTGGATTTTTCATTAGTCCGTAGTTCATTTTAACATTCACTCTCTTTTCAATCTCAATCATAACTGAATAATGCGAGATTTACCAAAATTTTCTTCCAATGATAACTTAGTTTGTGAACCTTTCTAAATTGGAAAGAAACAAAAATCTTCTTTAAAATATAAAAAGGTTGTTTATTTTTATAAATCCTTCTAATTATACCACCTTTACATCTTTAAACCAACTCAAGTTATTAGTATCAGAGGTAAATATTACACATTTGTGATTATCAATGACTATACTAGATTTAAATAGGTTTTCTTATTAACTCATAAAAATAAGGGATGCACTATATTCATTAACTTTTAAAGGGTATTCAAAAATAAAAAGGTCCAAAAACTTTTTTTACTTAGAATTAATCATGGTGGAGAATTTGATAACAAATAATTTGATGATTTTTGTTCTTCCTAAGGTTATAAACACTCCTTATACACTCCTATAACACCTCAAAAAAATGGGGTTATCAAAAGATTAAATAAAACCCTCCAAGAAATGTCTAGGTTTATCTTGAGTGAGTTTAACCTTTATAAATTCATTTTAGATGAGGTGGACAATAAAACATTCTTTATCCTTAATAGTGTTTTCATAAGACCCATCTTAGGGAAAACCCCTTATGAACTTTAGAAAGTAAAATTTCCAAAAGTAGGTTTCTTTAAATTTTTTAGTTATAATTGATTTATCCTTAATAATAAGGATAATATTATAATGTTTAAACCTAAATGTGATTAAATTATATTTCCTAGTTACTCAAACTAAATTAAAGCCTTTTGAGTCTTTAATAAGTGGAATACAACTTAGAAGAGTCAATTCAAATCAAATTTTATGATAATATTCCTAAATCACATCCCCAAAGTGATGATGATGTTAACTCACATAGTTTGACCTTACCTAAACCTAAATATTATAAAGTAATTAAAGGTAATCTATAACCCAATTCTACTCCTTTACCCAAGGCATTGTTTCAATCCAAATACCATCTTATTGATAATGTTATCAGTGAACTATAATCTGGAATTCATACAAGAAGTTTGGTCTTAAATGTGGTTGAACATCAAGCTTCTCTCTCTCACCTTGAACCTCATTCCATTGATGATAATATTAATTATAAAAATTGTATACATACCATGAAATATAATTTAAACCAATTTAAAAATAAAAATTTTTGGACTCTCGTGGAAATACTTAATAATCATCTGATTATTGGAACTAAGTGGGTTTTATGAAACAAACTTGGTGATCAAGGAATATTAATCCATAACATGGCTCAAATTTTTCATAAATTATATTATCAAGATAAATTTATTTATTATAGTGAAAAAATTTCACCCGGTGTATAGCTATAATCCATTATAATATTTTTAGTATTCATTTCTCATTTTAATTTTAAACTTTTTAAAATGGTTGTCAAAATTTATTTTCTAAATGGTTTTATTTCTAAAAATATTTTTGTGGGTCAACCACCTAGTTTTGAAAATAATAAATTTAAAAATATTATTTTCATGTTAACCAAAGAACTTTATGCTTTAAAACAAGACCCTTGGGATTTTTATGATAGGTTAACCAAGTTCCTTTCATCAAATAATTTTAAAATTAAAAAAAACTAATTCCACTCTTTTTCTAATAATTTTTTCAAATGATTTATAAATCATTAAAATTATATTGACAATTTTATTTTCAACTCTACTAAATAAACTATATATAATTAATTTTCTGATTTAATGAAAAAAGAGTTTGAAATATGTTTTTTGGGAGAACTCAAATTCTTTCTTGTTTTTTAAATTTCCCAAAATTATAAGGGAACTTTTTTAAACCAAAGTAAATATACTAAAAAAGTTCTAAATAAATTTGGAATGGATCATGCTAATGAAATTATCACACTTATGAGTAAAAATTGTAATCTAACATTGGATGAAATTAGTTAATCAATCAAAAACAATATTTATCAAAGTATGATTGGAATTATACATTACCTTAATATGACCCAACCAGACATCATATTTAGTATATAAATTTGTGATTTTTTTAATTAAATACAAATTAATGTCATTTAAAACCCTCAAAATAATTTTTCAATATTTTAAAGGATCTAAAAACCTTGGATTATTTTATCTTAAGGAAACTAATTTTGAACTTACTTATTTTTTTAATAATGATTTTGGAGGATGAAAACTAGAAAGAAAATATACTAGTGTAACTTTACATATACTAGGAAAATTCCTCATATCCTGGAGTAGTAAGAAGAAAAACTATGTTTCTCTTTCAAAAGTAAAAGAGGAATACATAAGCATTGCGAGTTGTTTCACCAATTTTTTATGGATGAAACATACTCTATTATATTTTGGTCTAACATATCTTATCATTATTATAAAGTGTAGAAACACTAGTGTCATTAGTGTCTATAAAAATCCTATCCAAAACTCTTATAATAATAAAATTGATCTAAGAAACCATTTTCTATGAAATCACATTCAAAAATTTGATATTGTTCTTAAATTTATTTGAAAAAACTTTCAAATTTTCGATATCTTTACTAAAACCCTTCATCTTGATTGCTTTGACTTCATTAAAGGGGAGTTAGGTATTATTATATTGTGATACTTATCTCTTAATCTTGGAAAACATGAGAATTTTTCAATTTGTTTTTGAATTTATAAATTTTTTTCAAAATAAAATGTTTTATTTCTTTTAAAACAAATTATTTTCAA
Source organism: Viscum album (assembly GCA_963277665.1). NCBI lineage: Eukaryota > Viridiplantae > Streptophyta > Magnoliopsida > Santalales > Viscaceae > Viscum > Viscum album. The sequence continues at coordinate 2,011,319,233 of OY728130.1, read as the reverse complement.
ACTTTTCATAATTTTGGAAAAGTGAGTGTGATACTCCAAGAAAAACATTCCTTTTTTTATACAAAAAAGTGTATGTGGTTCTATTGTAGATGCTCTTAGGGATTCATCCCAGAAAGAGTTTATTTCGTTTTAACCCTGTCATTATCCTGGGAATGGTGAGTGGTACTTTATTGCACACCTAGTTTAACACTCTCAGAGAATTTTCTATGGTTTATTAACACAATATTTGTTAAACCTTAATGATGGGATTGTTTTTTAAAAAAACTAAATATTTTATTTATTTATTTATTTATTTTTAATGTCTATGATACCTTTATCTCAATATCATGTTATTTTATGGGGATCTAATCGTGTTAATAATGAAATTATCCTATAATAGATACCCTTTTTTATAAAAAAATTCAAAAAAAATTATTTCACTCTTGAGTTTCTTTGAAAACAAAAAATAGTTTTTTTCTCTCTTGATAAATAATTTTAAAATGAAAAATGTATGTTTTCTTTCAACTCAATATTTACTTAAAATATCTTATTCTAGAGGAAAATTTGACATCCAGTGAAGATTCGTAGTTTAACACTTTGTTAAAATTCTCATCGACCATTTGGTGGGAACTCATCAGTCATCGAGTGGGTTCAGAAGACTGATAGACACTATTATTGTAACGAACCAAGTTTTTTTTAAATGATATTTGTTTCCTAAGAAAATATGTGTTATATTATATTACATATAAAACAACCATATCTCTTTAATAATGATCAATACATTATCTAGCTAAGAAACCAATTTAAATTGCAAACATTACAACTGGACAAAAAAACATAAAATAAAAAATAAAAAATGGGAAAATATGGATCTCTAAAATCTATTAGAATAATATCCCCAGGTCTAACACTACTGAAATAAAATAAAATATTATAAAACTAATAAACATATTATTAAATAAAAATATATAACCTTGGTAGGAATTTTAGTGAATATTGAATGAAATAATGAAGTGGTATTTATAGAGTATAAAGGGAAATGTGACCATCGAGATTTGATCACTTTAGGACCATTGGTCAATATAACTATTGGAAAATTTTACCATTAGGAACTATAACCATTGATAATAATTTTAACATTATAACTAGTTTTTATGAGTAGTAATGATAAATTATAATTAATACAAAAAAGAAGTGATAGACTCAACCAGTAGATTCATGTCATATGAAGTCTATTTTTTAGAACTTGGGAGGGATGTAGTGCCACTCAGTTTATCCCTTGACCAATCCCAAACTTATCTTCAAAAGGAGAATTTATAATGAAATTTCCTATTGGAGAAGTTCAAGTTAGTGGAAATTACCACATGGTTTATGTTAGTTGAGCTGCCCCATGAATCTATCACCATCACACACCTTACACTTAGGTCATACGTAGGTTTTATAAGGTTTTATGTGTCCAGGAATTAGTTAATTAAAGTGTAATTCCTTTTTATAAATTAAATTATTATTCCATCAATTCCAATTTAATAATAGTTTTTCTTAATAAAATAGAGGTTTAATTGAGGCGAAATTTGATAAATTGGTTTTTCAGACACAAATTATACTTTTCAGAAAAGATATAAATTTTTATAATAAACTAAGGTATTATTAATAATATTTATTTAATGAAATATTATATTAAAAACACTGGTATTTAAATATAAATGATAAAATAATTTTATTGTGTCTTAGGAAATTTTTAAGTGTCATAAATTTGAATATACCTTACAATCCACTATTTTTTTAATAAATAAGAACTATTATATTTAAAAGTTAAAATTATAATATTTAGATAATTATTCTGATAAAATAAAATCATTTTTGAAATTAGCACATTGAAATTATGAAAGGGTTAATTTATGAGAATTTTCTAAAATATTTTATTTTTCTATAAATAGTAAAAATACAGTTTAGGTTTTTTGGGATGTTTAATGACTTTATAATTATTTTATAATGATTTAATAATTAATTAACCAAGATAAATGACCTAAAATATGTTATTTTAATCATATAAATTATTTTAATATATTTTAATCAATTTCCAAACCTATAAATGACTTTCCAAAGTCTAAAATAGAAACTTTGACTTTAAACCATACCAAAAGAAGTAATAAAAAATGATTTTAAGTAATACTGGATTAAAATAACATAAAATTTTTCCCAAATTTCAAAAACCATGGGAAAAACTATGGGTAAGACAATGGTTTTTTAGTTTCCACAACCTATATTTCCAAGTCCTATATTTGGAAATTATTTAACAAAACCTCCACTTTTGCTATAAGTACCCACCCAATCCTCTATTTACTTTAATTATCAGTCCATTATATATTAATTTCTAGTTTTTTTTTCTCCCAAGGTTTACCCCCAAGATTTCCTCAATCCCCATGGTTCCATTCCTCAAGATTTTTTAGTAACTCTTCAAGGTAAGGGAATTATCCTTCCTTTCTCTTTAATTCAAGAACCTCTGTTTATATGTCTTCTAAATGTTATGATTAATCTCTTTTATTGACCTTTTGATAGTAACCTTACTTAAAATTTATTTTTTATCAATTTTATACCCTTGTCCCCTCTCATTTTACCCTTTTTTAAAACCAAGTTTTATACCCGTCATGTTATTGAATTTACTCCTCAAATTTCTCTCCCTACTTAATAAATTCTCTTTTATTTTATTTTTTTGAATAACCAAACCTTTTTATTTTATAGGGGTATTCACCTAGACGTAAAATTATTTTTTCTTTTGTTAGATACACATAATAAACCCACATTCCCTTTTCAAGGTATAAAAATGATGTGGTGATCATGTCTTTAAGCACTTTTGAAATGCCATGATTTTAATAAGAATCCTATTCTTTATTCTCTATGATTTATTAATGAAATGTTTTATTATGATCTATGTGGCTCAAATTAATTAATATATATGAAGGTTACAGCCTTATTTCAGTCAAATTCATTAGGTAAATAATTTAATCTCTATATATGACATGTTTTATAATGCCTTTGTTAATAACCATGGTAATTTTAATTTATAACACCTTAGTGATAAACCTTAGTGATATGCTTATGAATGTATCATTTAAATGGTGTATCCACATTTCCATGTTATGAATCATGTTATTTTTATTATGATACGACACATGTTTTCTTACTTATTCAATAATGATATTACTCATGTTCTTATTTATATTCCTCATGATCACATGTAAATTATTTTCTTTACTAGGCCTCATGCTCACCCCTTTCCTTTGATGTATGTCCCCATGTTTTGATATGTAGTTAGTGTAACTTAATATGAACCCATGAAGAATAATTTCAAGTTTATTATTAGAATGTTTTAAGTTTTCATTTACTATGTTCCTTATTTCTAAGAAACTAAACTTTAAAAGATCCAATATTTGTACCATGTAATGAAAAGTTATATAATAAAAAGGTAGGATACCATAGTTGGTATCAAAGGATAGTTTAGTTATTTGTGGGAATTAGTAATATAAATCCTTAGTATGAATCCTATAGAAAATTTTAAATATAGGAAAACATCCTAGTATTTTGGTAAAGTATTAAGTAAGTGGTTTCTAAGCAAATAAATCCCTGTCTAGATATGAATAAGTGGATGTGGCTCTGGAATAGATGTATCTAGGGGTAACACCTAAAAACACTTCATTAAGATAGACTCAATAAAAAAATGGTGCATGATAATGGTCCTCGATACCCTCTTGGTTTTACACTCCTAGGGGATATGTTTGGTTAATCATAAAATTTTTATGAACCATTATGAAGGATATATAGAAAATGTAATTATTTTGAAAGAATAACATATTTAAGAATGATGTTTTAAGATATAAAAATCCTTTAGAATTATAATATTATTAAAAGAAACACACTTCTCACTAAGATTTTATTATTTCAGAAAATGGTAGTAAATGGGATGAACCATGTAAATGATGAGAGAAACAGATGATGCACTGATGGACCTCCGATGGAAGCTGAAATAGAAAACTTTATGAGAATAATGAATCAACTATCTTGAGTTATGAATAATAATTTGAATCAAGTTGAGTGTCCAGTTTCACCTTGAAGATAACAACTTTTCATTGAGTCCTTCATGTATCAACGACCACCTTATTTTAGTGGATTTACCAACCCATTGATTATTGAACAATGGATAAGCTCTATAGAAAAGTTCTTTTTTGTACTCCATTGTTCGGAGTAATAGAAATTCACACTGATAGTATACCACTTATAAGGAGAATCTAATCATTGGTGGACACTAATTAAAAACATGAAGCCAATAAGAGAGATTAATGTTATGGAGTGGGAAGTATTTAGGGGAATCTTTTTCAATAAATATTTCCCCTATTTGATGTGAAAAAAAATATAGAAGGAATTCCTTGAGCTAAATCAGAATAAAAATGAATCATTGGGAAGCTATGAGATGAACTTGTCAAGACTTTCTTGATACACCTCTAGATTTTTTATGAAACCAAAGGGAAAATTTGATATATTCTTCAGTGGAATAAGATCCCATATGTAAAATAATTTATAAAATCAAGAATATGAAATCTATGAGGAGATATTTCATAGTTTTATGAAGGTTGAATTATAGTTTGAATAAATGTAGTGGTCACATAGGTCAAATGAAAAAATAGAGCCATGAATCCAAACTTAGGGAGGAACTTTGATCACAGAAGATGAGGAATGAAAGTGAAAATTCCCACAAGAAAAAAAATGTGGGAATAATAATTCATGGAAATACTTTATTAGGAGTGGAAAATATTATAAGTGTGGAAAATATGGACATATAGCTCAGAACTCTCATAGTGAGGGGAATCCTTAACTTCTCAACACTAAAGACAAAGGGGAGATGGTGTAAGCCTAGTATAAATTTCAATGCTTCGAGTATGGATATATTAGTAACTTTTCTTATCGTTATCCAAATAAGAAGATGATGGAGGTAAATCACCATCAATATAAGCATCGGTCGAGGTAGGAAGGTTGGGAATTTCACATCACGAAGGCTAAAGTAGATGCTTCAAATGATGTGGTGGCAGTTACTCTCTTTGTTCTCTCAAATATACAATTACTTTTTTTTATTATGGTTATATGACTTACTTTATTTATTTTCAAAAAATATAGAATAAATATATAAGATTTTAGAAGTAGAGTTATTATTCAATACTTTTAGAGGTATTATCCAAGCATAAACGGTGTATAGAAACTCTAGTATTGGCTTTGGTGGGAAAATCTCATTGAAAATCTAATAGTCATTCCCATGATGGAATTCTACACTATACTAGGGATGGAATGGATCTCAAAGTATAATTCTAAGATCAACTAAAGAAGAAATAAAATATTAGTATTCTTTAATGGGAAACCTGTAGTTATTTTTAAAGGATAGATAGCTCAACCTAATCTTTATTTAAAATCACATCCCATATCCTTCTTTATGTAGATGATCGGTAAAGAGGGAGAAGAAAATGAAAGTATAAAGATAGATAATTTCCCCATATTTTAGAAGAACATTAACATTTTTCTTAAGGATTTTCCTAGACCGCTCTTGGAAAGAGAGGTAGAGTTCTCCATTGAACTCATACCTAAATCCAAGATGATATCAAAGACCCCATATAGAATGGGAAATGTATAGCTAAAGGAATTAAAGAAACAACTTCAAGATATTTTGTAGAAGATATTTATCTAAAAAATTTTGTCTCTTTGGGGAGCACCTATTCTCTTTTTGAATAAGAATTATGGATCAATTTAGCTATACATTGATTATAGAGACCTAAATGGGGTCATAGTGAAGAACAAGTACCCTATCCCTATGATTCATGATTTATTTGACCAGATTTTCAAGGTTAAATTATTCTCAAATATTGATCTTAAATATGGTTATCATAAATTGAGGTTGAAGAAAGAATATATTCCAAATACTACCTTTTGATCAAGATATAGAACTTATGAGTTTGTTGTTATTCCCTTGATATTGACTAATTCTACTACGATATTTATAGATTAGATTAATAGAGTCTTTAAGGACTACCTTGATAAATTCATAATAGTTTTTATTGATGATATTATGATTTATTCAAAAATTTATGAGGAGAATTAGGATCATCAAAGGGTTATATTGAAAACTTTGTGGAAGGATAGGATATTTGGAAAATTCAACAAATGTGAATTTTGATTACAAAAAGTTGATTTCTTGGGAAAAATTTCAACCAATAAAGAGATATCAATTAAACCTACAAAGAAAAAGGTTTTGGAGGAGTGGACTCATCATACAACAATAATTGAGATTCGTAGTTTCCTTGGTTTAACAGGATATTATAGGAGTTTTTTGAAAACTTTTCACAGATTTCTAATACACTAACCAAGTTAAATTGAAAAGGATATAAGCTCATCTGGAAAAAGGAGCGTAAATAATTGTTTTTATGAACTGAAGAAAATATTTTTTACTGAACACATGTTAACTCTACCCTCTATTAGAGAATGATTTTTTATTTTTATTGATACATCTCTGAGAGAAAATGGGTGCATCCTCATGAAAAATGACAATGTGATTGTTTATGAATATTGATAGTTAAATCCCCATGAGAATAATTATCTTATGCATGACATGGATCTAATTGTGGTTATTTTTTCTCTGAAGATATGGAGGCACTACCTTTATGGGGATAAATGTGATATATACACATACCACTAAAGTTTAAAGTATATATCCACCTAGAAGGAATTTAACATGAGACAAAGTAGGTGGTTGGGACTTATTAAAGACTGCGATTGTTCAGTTGATTATCACCCTGGAAGAGAGAAAAAATTTCTAATGCATTAAGTAGGAAAGACCCTATTGTGTGGATAATGATGAGGATTCAAGGAGATCCATTGATCAAGGACCTAGTAAGTTTGGACATGGGAATCATGAGGGAAGGGGAATCATAAATCCTATCCCAAATTATTTCTCAACCATCATTACCAGATAATACAAAGAAATCTCAAAGAGAAGGTTCTTTGTTATAGAAGAAGATAGAGGATGTGAAGAATGGTAAGCTTCCTGAGTTCAATATTGATCAACAAGGTGTACTAAAATTTCATACAAGGTTATGTGTTCCATCTATTCTGGAGATAAATAAAGAACTTATGGATAAATATCATGGATATAAATTCTCTATACAATCAGGATTCACTAAAATGCATAGGGACCTCTTTTATCATTATTAGTGGGATAATATGAAAAGGGAGATTGTCAACTACACTACAAGGTTCTTAGTATGTCAGCAAGTGAAGACAGAGTAAAAATTTCCTAAAGGGGTATTGCAACCATTACCCATACCAACATGGAAGTGGGACAATATCACTATTTACTTTTTCACCGATCTCCCATGAACATCCAAAGGAAACATTGTGATATGGGTTATAGTGGACTGAATCACCAAGACTGCCCATTTTATCACTATTTAGGAAGATTTCTCTCTTGAACAACTTTTCAAGATATACGTAAAGGGGTGAGGCTGCATGGGGAACCAATTTCAATTTTTTTTTGATCATGATCCAAGGTTTGCATTTAAATTATGGAGAAGTCTTCAACATTATCTTAATACTAAATTAAATTTCAGTATGGTATATCACCCCCAAATTGATGTCCAATTTGAAAGTACTATTGAAACACTCAAGGAAATGTTGAGAACATTATTAATAGAATCTAAAGGTGTATGGGGTCAAAAACTCCCATTATTTGAGTTCTCATACAACAATAACTTCCACTAGAGTATTCAAATGGACCCCTATGAAGCTCTATATGGGATGTGATGTAGATTTCCTACTTTTTGGGATGAAGTTTGTGAGAGAAAGATGTTTGTGCCAGATCTTATGAAAGAGAAGACAGAAAAGGTTCATGACATCCAACAACATATAAAATTTTCTCATAGTTGATAAAAGGGCTATGTTAAAACCATCTAAGGGACTTGTAGTTTTATGTTGGTGAAAAAAAAATTCTTAGAATATCACAATGGAATATATTCTTGTGGTTTGGGAAGAAATTTAATATTATCCCCAGTTACATTGGCCCCTATGAAATCCTTGATCGCATAGGAGTAGTGGATTATCAGCTAGAACTTCAACCAAATCTAGATCAAGTTCATGATGTATTCTACATATCTCTCTTAAGGAAGTACATACTTGATTCCTCACATGTACTGAATCTAGAGGTGGTACAATTGGAGCATGACATCTCTTATGAGGAGTAGCTGGTGGAGATCTTGGAATGTAGAGACAAGGTTCTATGCAAAAAGACTACCCACCTTGTCAAATTATTGTGGAGGAACCATAACTTTGAACATGAAACATGGGAACCATAGGAAATAATGAAGCATAATTACCCTCAACTTTTCTCAACTGAGATAATGAGTTGAAATTTTAGGGATGAAATTTTTAAAGGGGGAAAATATAATAACCTAAGTTTTTTTAAATGATATTTATTTCCTGAGAAAAAATTGTATTATATTATATTACACATAACAAAACCATATATATTTAATAATTATTAACACATTAGTCATCTAAGAAACCAATTTAAATGTTAAACATTATAACTGGATAAAAAATATAAAATATAAAATCCAAAATGAGAAAATATGGATCGTTCTAATCCGTTAGAATCATCACCCCCATGTCTAACACTGTTGAAATAAAATAAATATTATAAAACCAATCAACATATTAGAAAATAAAAATATATAACCCTGGCCATAATTTTAGTGAATATTAAATAAAATAATGAAGTTTTATTTATAAAGTATAAAAGGAAATGTGACCATTAGGATTTGATCACTTTAGGACCATTGGTCAATATAACTATTGGACAATTTGATAGTTGGGAACTATAGCCATTGGTAATAATTTTAATGTTATAATTAGTTTTTATAAGTAGTAATGATAAAGGATAATTAATGCATGAAGAAGAAGTGATGGTCGCAACCAGTAGAGTCATATAGTATGAATCCCATTTATCATAACTTGGGATGGAGGTAGTGTCACTAGGATCCACCCTTGACCAAGACCATTTTGAGCTTCAATAAGTGAATCTAGAATTATATTCCCTATGGGATAAGTTCAAGTTGGTGGAAATTACCACTCATTTGATGTTAGTTGAAAAACCCTATGAATCTATCACCATTACACACCTTACCCTTAGGTCATATGCGGGTGTTATAAGAGGTTATGTGTCCAGAACTTAGTTACTAAAAGTGAAATTACTTTGTATAAATTAAATTTTTATTCCATCAATTCTATTTTAAGAATATTTTTTCTTAATAAAATATAGTTTTAATTGAGAATAAATTTGATAAATTGATTTTTCAGACACAAATTGTACTTTCTAGAAAAGATATAAATTTTTAAAATAAACTAAGTTATTCTAAATAATATTTATTTTAATGAAATAGTATTTTTAAAAACACTATTATTTAAATATAAATTATAAAATAATTTTATTATGTCCTGGGAAACTTTTAAGTGTCATAAATTTGACTATACCTTACAACCCGTTATTTTTTTTAATAAATAATGTTTTATATTTAAAAGTTAAAATTATTATATTTAGAGAATTATTTTGATAAAATCATCATAATTTTTGAATTTTTAATTTTTAAATTAGGTTAGGATGAATTTATGATAATTTTCTAAAATACTTTATTTTTCTATAAATAGTACAAATACAGTTTGGGTTTTTTAGTACATTTAATGACTTTATAATTATGTTATAATGATGTAATAATTAATTAACCACAATATAAGACCTAAAATATGTTATTTTATTAATATAAATTATTTTAATATATTTTAATCAATTTTCAAACCTATAAATGACTTTTCAAATTCTAAAATGGAAACTTTGACTTTAAAAACATTAATTTGAGGAGACTTTACTTTTCCATGAAAAAATAATTAATAAAAAAATTATAGTAGATTAAAATAACATAAAATTTGTCCCATATTTCTAAAATCATGGGCAAAAACCATGGCTAAGCTAATGGTTTTTTATTTTCCAAAACCTAGATTTCTAAGGCCTGTATTTGGATATTATTAAATAAATCCTCTACTTTTTCTATAAATACCCACCCATTTATCCATTTACTTTCACTAAAAATTCATCCTCCATTAATTTATGGTTATTTTTCCTCCAAAGGGGTCCCCCCAAGGTTTCCTCAATCCCCAAGGTTCAATTCTTCAATATTTAGGAGTAACTCTTCATAGTAAGGTAATTATCCTTCCTTTCTCTTCAATTCGAGAACCACTTTTTATATGTATTCTAAATGTTATGGTTACTCTCTTTTATTACCCTTTTTATCATACCCTTACTTCAAAATTATATTTTATCAATGTGATACCCTTGTCTTCTCTCATTTTATCCTTTTCTAAAACCATGTCTTATACCCATCACGCTGCCAAATTTACTCCTCAAATTTCTCTCTCTACTTAATAAATTCTCTTTTATTTCTTTTTATGAATACCCAAACCTCTTTATTTTATAGGGGTATTCACATATATGTAAAAATTATTTATTTTATTTGGTTATTTACACATAATAAAACCACATTCCCTTTTTGTGTTCTAAAAATGATGTGATGATCATGTTTTTAAGCACTTTTGAAATTCCATGATTTTAATAAGAAACCCATTCTTTATTCTCCATGGGTTATTAATGAAATATTTGATTATGATCTATGTGGCTCACATTAATTAATATATATTAATGGTATGCCCTGATATCACTCCATTTCATTAGGTAAATAATTTAATCTCTAAAGATGATATGTTTTATAATACCTTGGTGAATAATCTTGGTAATTTTCATTTATGACACCTTGGTGACAAACCTTGGTGATATAATTATGAATGTATCGTTTAAATTTCGTATCCAAATTTCCATGTTATGAATTGTGTTATTTTTATTATTATATGCCTCATTTTCTCTTGCTCATTCCATAATTATATTCCTCGTGTTCTTATTGATATTCCTCATGATCACATGTAAATGTTTTCCCTTACTCAGCCCCATGCTCACCCATTTCCTTGGATGTATGTCCCGAGGTTTTGATATGCAGTAAATGTAACTTAGGATGAATCCATGAAGAATTGTTTCAAGTGTATTAGAAGAATTTTTTAAGTTTTCATGTATTATGTACCTTATTTCCAAGAAACTAAACTTTAAAAGATCTTATATTTGTACCATGTAATGAAAAGTTATGTAATAAAAAGGAAAGATGTCATAAGTAGGTAGACCAACAGCTATCCAGTGGAGGTTACGGGGTAACCCGTCGGCACAAAAGGTATGGGCCGGCATTTAATGATGGTCAAAATACCATTAAAGCAGTATTCAATGTCTTCATTACACCTAGTGAATTCCATAAGGTTCTTACAGTATTTGAAGGTTATAAATAGTTCTCTTAGTGGCCTTGGAAACTCACTGACTCATTCATTCTCCAAATCCAATGTGTTACGATCATTAGTTCTCTCTTAATTGATCTCATTTTTTAAATCATGTCTTCTCTAATCTAGAGTGTGTGCATGTTATGATATATTCTCACTATAATTTTTTATCATTATCTTCTAGTTATTTTTCATATTCTTTTGAGAGAATTGATATTGTACTAAAATTTAGTTGCATCCTAGAAATCCTCTCCCCCTTCCTCCTATTTTCTTATTAGTTCTCACTTCCTTTAAAGTGATGGATTTGAGTTTTCTTTCCACAATCATTAAAAGGCAAGGGAATATTATCTTTGATGTTTCTAGATATACCCATTAGGAAGATATTGTCTATTGTAATTAAATATTATTGATACAACCTAAAAATTAAGGGAGTTTTGCTATCTTGATTACCGTTAAAGCCAAGGGATTAATACATTAAAACCTCAATAAATTAAGGTGGTATATATAGGGGATCTTCTTAATATATTGTTTAGCTTCCTTGAAAAATTATGTGCCTTATTTTATTTCTATTATTAATTATTCATCTCTTTCATTTATTCAATTAATCATCTGTTTAATCCATCAATGTGCTTAATTATTTTATTTACAAATCACACTTTCTTTTATTCTTTTGATTTTCTAAAATATATTATAATTATATTTTTTCACTTTTAACTTTTATTTTTTTTATCGATTCAAAATATTTTGAATATATTTAATCTTTTTAAAAGAATTTTTCAGTCTCTAATAATTTAGTTATTTTCTTTTAATTTTAAAAGGTCAATTTCCCCCCCCCCTCCCCACTCCCCCCTCTTGCCATTTTACCCTACTATGACCTAAAAAATGGACTCCTGATGATATCACTGCCTTTTAGATTGATGTTAAATCCCTAAATTATCTTCATTTTATACTAGACCAAAATTAATGTAATATAATTTCTATTTTTAAAACTACCCATAAATTCTAGAAACTTCATCAAGTCACACATGAAGGCACTAATAAAGTCAAAGAAACTTGGATTGACAAATACCATCAATATTTTAAAATTTTTAGCATGCATACTAATGAGTATATAATTGAAATGTTTACTCATTTTATTAACATTTTTAATGGTATAAAATATCTTGGTGATGATATTTCTAAAAAAACTCTTGTGAAGTAGATACTTTGTGTTTTTACAAGTTTTTGGGAACCTAAGGTAATGGTGATTCAAGAAGAAAAAGGTATCAATAATATTCCATTTAAAGGACTCATTAAGTCTCTCATATCCTATGAGATTACTATAAAGAGGAAAAATACAAAATAATATAGATAAGTAAATGAAAAGAATAAAATTTATTTTAAGGAAATCGATGATTAATCTTTTTAATGTGTTGCTGAAATTTCACACATGGATGAAAATATGAACAATTTCATGAAGAAAAATAAATCATTCCCCCATGACAAAAAGGGTAATCAATATTGTGAACCAGAGGTAACTTTTTATGAATGAAAAATTAGGGACACATCAAACAGGAGTGCCCCAAATTTAAAAAGAATTTGAAGGAGAATAAGAAAAGCAAGAAAGCATTAAAATTCTCAATATTGAGTGCAATTTATGACACCCTCTCCGCAAACTGATTCAAGTGATGATAGTTCCAAATGAATCATAGACAACATCGAGGTAAATAATGAGATAAATTCTTATTCATCCACCCCTTATTATTCTTATAGTCATTTAGATTATAAAGATATTAAATATTCTAGAGATTGATTGGAGGAAGGATTTTTGAACTCACCTCAAAATTAAAATAGCTTAAAAGTAAATATAATCAATTAGTTAATTGGAAGGATAATCTCTCAAAAAAATTATAAAATATCCTTAAAATTAAAAGAGAAACCTAATATAGAAAAATTAGAATCCACTATTAAATATCATAAAAATTCTCTTGAAATTTTTACCCAATTTGAATGAAATTTAAATACAATTTTGGGTTCCCAACATCATAGAAAAACTAATTTTGGGTTTGGTTTTTCAAATCATGCCAGTACCTCTAAAAATTACACTTTTCAAATCAATCTAGTGAAGAAATAGGGTTTTTACATCAGTTTTTTTATTTTTTTAACATTAATTTTATAGGTGATGTTATTATAGGTGACATAAACAAACATTTTTTAATGTTGGTTATTATAACTGATGTTAAAATTGTTATTTTAAGGACTCTTTTAAATCATTCATTGTATAACCGATGTAAAAAATGACATTCAATGTTGGTTATTAAATAAACGATGTAAAAAATGACATTCAATATTGGTAATAAAAAACCTACATTGAATACAACTTTAACATCATTTATATACTAACTAAAATAAAAAATCTATTTTTAAAAAAAAATCAATGTCTATTACTCTATCTGATGAAAATACAAGATCGATAAAAGAAAAAAAATCATTAAAATGAGATGAAATATAGAAAAAAAACTTAAATCATTGATTTAATTTTCAATATTGTCATAGTCTTTATCAATATAATTTTCATCAAAAGAAATATCTCATGAGGAATATGAAGTTATGGCTTAGAAGGAATTTTTTAATCTAAAGAAACCTTTGTTGTTTTAACGTAGTCCAAATAAGGATTTTTCATTATAAGAAAAAGGAATCATTAAATGGTGTATCGATTGAGAAAAATAATTATAAAAATATTAAATCATGGAAAAATAATTATAAATATCATGATGAGATCACCAAAAGAAAAAATAGTGGAACGATAGTGAAGATTAAGAGAGTTGAATTGGTGGAACAAAGATTTTGATCAAAAGATTTGATCATGAAATGAATACATGTAAAGAATGAAAACATATTAATGACACTTGAAAAGTAAACTATCACATAATAAACTTTATCTATAAATTGAAAATTTTAAAGGTGTATTGTAAAAAAATCAAACTCTGCATTAGTGTGATCCTAAATATTAACTTTCACATTGTTTTTAACTAATCAGTGTTAAAATATTAATTTTTCACATTGTTTTTAAAATAACTGACATGAAAACACATTTTTCAAGTCATTTATCTTAAAAATGATGTGAAAACTCATTTTTTTCATTTTTTTTAATATTGGTTATATAAATAACTAACGTTAAAAACTTTTCAACACCATTTGTTTAAAAACTGATGTTAAACCTTCAATGTAAAATCTATTTTAGGTACTAGTTCTGGTTGTTGACCTACACTGATGTGAGTATCTATACATATCAAGGTAATCCTTTTGATGACACCATTTGTATGTATCTAAGGTTCTCAATATTTTTACCCATTATTACTAGGTGATGCTAGTTTAAGGGTTTTTATGTTTTAAAGGCATATAGCTCGATACTCTAAATTTTATCATTATCTAGGAAGGTGGTAGGAATTTACATTGTTGGGATCAGTACCATGAATGGGATTCCTATGTATCCTTTTAAAAGGAATTAGAACCCATGTAGTTTGGTGCTACTTAAAGGGGAACATCATACCTTTTAAGGTCATGTGACAAGGACCGATCTATGTAGTTTAACATCATATAGTAAGGAAGACTGGGATAAGGATACCTAGAAATGGTTTGTGTGTCAATTATGCATCAGAGGCTCATTGTTTTTACATTGTAGGGAATATGGCCCTACAATGATTAATTGAGGTCATAATAAGTATGGCCTCATGAAGATAGGCCTTGTTAGGAATATGGCCTGATAAGGATGATATGGTGTTATAGGGAGTATGGACCTATGAATATGGATCCCATTGGGATTATAGGATATGGTGAGACCCATAAGGAATATAACCCTCTAGGTGGGTCATGATTATATTTATAAATATAGCCCAATATAAGATGGTTCGTAGGGAGTATAGCCCTGAGGGACAGAACGTTCAGACTCATGGGAGTATGGTCAGGTGAGGGAAGGACATAAATTATCTCATTAGGAATATATTATGATGGTACTTATGATGAATGGTTAATAATTTTTGGGTTTGAACCTTGAGGATACATCCTATGTACCTCATTGAGACAAGAATCAAACCCCACATAGTTCAAGTAATATAGTTTAAAGTTATATGATAGGATTATACTGTGTTTTTTAACATCATGTGGTAAGGATGTATATGATGGAATTTAAATATTAGATATGGTTATTGATCCTTAGATAGGTTTCATGTGTATCCTATAAATATATAAATCAAAGTCCACATAGTTCTAGTAGTATGGGCATTTGTGTCATAAAAGGTGCAACAACATAGGATTGAGTGGGATTTATATATATAAGGTTGTCCTAAGGTGATTCATTGGGAGTATATCCATTTGAAGGAAAAAAAATATGTAGTTGGGACTTACACCTAAGGAGGATTCCCATATTGAGGGTATTTTATTATGCTAAAATCATGATCATTACATCTCTCTAAGCCCCACGTAAGTCATTCTCAGTGTGAGAAACAAGAGATAGCAGAAGATCAAACACATTGTATGTGATCGTAGGATTGTATTTGTGTGGGGATTATACATTGATGCTTCCCTGAGAGAATATAGTATGATTCCCATGGATAATATGTCTCTATGGGAGAAGATTATGGGATTTCACCAGGAATATTGTAATTTGAAGGCTATATATAGGGGCATTTGAGAATAGTATCATGAAAATGTTATAGACTTTATAGGGAGTATGGAATCATAGAATGATGGGTTATGAAGATATATATTGAATGTGAATCTTGGTCCCTATAAAAGGCATCTTGCATATCTTGTTTATAAAAGTAATCAAAGTCCTCATAGTTCATAAGTCCCTCGCCCACTTATGGGTAAGGAAAGATGATTGAACTCAAAAGGATTATTACCTCATGAGGTTAGAAAATATTGAATTATTAGGAACTTACACCAAGGTGTATTCCCTTAAGTTGAGGGATATTGCCTCATGGGAGGAGGAGACAATACAAGTTTATGAGGATACTTAGGAGGGTTGGTACTTTTGGGAGTTTGATGGTCAAGTAAAGTCCATGGGGTTATGTGATCCGCATAAATGATGTAGGTTTATACGATTGTGTAAAGGAAATTGATTCATGAGATCTCATGAAGTCAAGGGGGTCGTGAAAGCATGAAAAGGCATGTGGTTCATGCAATTTCATAATCAGAATTAGGTTAGCCAATCATGTGTCATGGTCATGTGACCCAGAGATGGTCACATAATCACACGACTGATGGGTCGTCACATGATCATGTGACCAAAGGGTCATCATGCAATTAGTTCTTACACAAGTGATCATTTGGATAGGTTTGGAATGAACGGTTTATGCAATTTTCAAACCATCCTTCAAAATTACGTACAAAATTTCTAAACATCAGTCTTCAAAATCACAATTATCCATAGCTATAAAATTCCCTTCTCTACAAGATTAATTTTTCTTGTAATTGTGTAATGTTTCGAGTGTTATAGGGGTTATAGGCATAACCCTCTCTATATCAATGATGTTTTTTAAAGTGGGAGATCCACATACATGGGTTTAAGGTGATGGAGGGTGTCTGCATAAATCGGCATAATCCTGGGTGTTGCGCATGACCATGTTTTATATCACCGATGACGTCTCTTAGTGCATCACTTGACAAAACAACTATCACGAGATAGGAATATCATGGAAAACTCACTCTGGAGTCGATTGCATGATCCATTCATCATAGGTCGGCAACATGACTCTGAGGGGGAACGTATAAAACAGTGGTCACATGATTATCCTATTATAGGCAGCTTCTATCACGTGATTCATTCATGGTTAGGTGATTTCACACCCAGGGAATCACAGGAAGAACAATAAACACATCAAGGTCGTGTCACAAACAACCTTTGTCGCCTGATCCACCTGGGGTTATATAATCACGACAACAACATGAAGGTCACATCACAGATAGCCCCTTCGCTTGTCTTTAAGGCGTCATGTTAATAACATGGTGTCACATGATCGTGTGTCCCTTTAAGGGTGATGTGATCGTGTAACTCGATCACATGACCCTGAAATGGTCATGCAATATAGGAATAAAGCATGTCTTCTCTTCTAAATTACTTTCTATAAGATCATGGGTTTTCCTATGAGGTACGGATATTTTTTTCAGTTTAAATTTTTGGTTTTGACTTAATGTGAGTGAATAATGTGATAATGGGAGTTCTAGGGGTGTCTGTGTATTTTTTTGAGTCTAGAACCCAGATTTTTGGAAAACATTTATAGGTTGTATGGTTAGTAGAAACCATTCAAGAAAGGACACACAGTTACTACTAATCATGTGAGGATGGATAGAGGGGAGTAGTATGCTACATGGTTTGAGGAAACCATGCAACCTGAGGTGCATGCTCATGTAAGGTACTACAGGATTTGGATAGTGTCTTAAGGAACATTTTTCTCATGGTCTTTCAAATCATGCATATGAAACCATGTGAGGTCTCCCTTTAAGTAGATTAGGGTTCACGGTTTGGCAACCATGGGGCCAAACTGTGCAACCTGAGAATTTGATTGGAAATTACCATTTCACCCTTAAATTTTATTAAAACCTAAAACTGTCTTCTATTTTCATTCCAGTAGATAGACTTGGTGTTGGGAGCTGCATTTGAATCTCAATTATAGGCTAGGCTCCCATTTCATTACCTGGACATGGATTTTAACATTGCTCATCTCATTGGATCCACATCAATAAGTTCTTGGATCATCTTGTGTCATTATTTGTTTATATTAGTATCGACATATTTATTTAGGTACAATCTAATATGACTTATTTCTAGGTTTTTCATCCATTCTTAATTTTTCTCCCAATTTATAATGACTCAGGAGTCAATACTGGATGAGTGTTCTACTATAGACCTATGGTAGGTGTTCTATACCTTTTCCTGCAAGTTTGGTGTTTTATATAGCTATTTTTCATTGTGATGCACTGATATGTGTATTTCATGCATACATTTTATGGTATTTTAATGTATTTATTTCTATATTTAATCAATTATTATTTCCAATTTGTGAATAGTTTAATTTGTTTTGTGTTTTATAGAAATATGCATTGGATATTTAGAAAAGGAGAAAAAAGAGACAAATTTGTGATCTAAAAGACACTTCGCACCATGAGTGAAGTGAAGTGGTGTGACACTAGATTTTTTAGGATAGAGAGGAACTATGAAACTATAGAATAACATTTACACGTTGTGTATTTCATTTATGCGACGTGAATTCATCAAGGTATACTTACATCGAAATTCGTGGTGTCTATTCACACTATGAAAATTAAAGAGATTAAACATCATGTAAAACTTTACACATCATGTAAATTTTAACAGATAAAAAAATAATGACACTAGAATCCGATGTTTGATGCAAAACCTTACAAAAATACCCTCTCAACCACACAATAGAAAATGTTCATAGCAGGAGGGAGTCCCACAAACAATATGCGCACATACTAAGTGATGATCCAAATCCCTACTTCACCACCGTTCTTCACTACCATTATTCCTCGGGTATCCATACTTCTCATTCTCATCATTCCTAGTATGAGCGAGTAGTTTTATTTATGTCAATTGATGTAATTATAGGGGGATGTGCTGCTTAGGTATTATTTCTATTTCTTATTCTTGTTTTGTATTGTTGTAACTCTGTTTATCAATTAGAATTCATCTTCTATTATAATTTAATGACCATTGATGCATTCTGAGAATTATCATTTCATTTCATCAATTAATTGGCCTATTATTTTCATGACCGTTATTCAATCTAGGTTAGTTATATTTAAATAGGGATTTGGGTTGCCTAGTTTTGTTATTGCATTTAGTAGATGACCATTCCAATGGTGTAATCACAGGATTAGTGTAGGGAACATAGATCAAGGATCCCTGATGATCCAATTCTAGAACCAAACCTAAATAAATCCATTATCAATTGAATCCTTAGTGCATGATCCTAAAAATCACTAAACCTGGCATGCTTCTCTTTTGATATCAAACCTAATATTTACTGTACTTTCTTTATTTCTCCAAAAAATCAATCAATTTTCAATTTAAATTTCTTTAGTTAATTTAGAATATATGAATCATCCATGTGGGTTCAACACTCAAAATTTCCAAGTACTATATTTTTAGTAGTTTTTTTGGGTTTTATAAATTATTAAATTTGGCTAGCCCCATAGGAAATTAACGACGCCCTGCGGGCTGTCACACACGTCGAACCTTCCAACATTGCTCCTAAAATGAATTTAATGCTTGAATTAAATGAATTGGAACCTTTTAGGTTTCCCTTTGAGTACCTTTGTGAATGTTGGAGGTCTTTCACCTCAACCTAGGCCACCCATGGGTTGTTCCCTTGTATCTTCCCCTTATTGTACCACCTCATTGGGTGTGTGTGATCTCACCTTGCTAGAGGGGGAATTTTAAAACTAAATGAGAATTGAATTGAGATTATTAGAATAAGTTTATGCCTCCTTGCTATGTGATGGAATGATGTGGATTTTTTTAACTATTTAAATTGAAAATTGTGAAAATGGATTGGATAAAATCAAGGAATGTGATTAATTGTGATATGATGAATGTATGGATTGATGAATTGATTATGGTAGTGGATGCCTTGGTTGGTATAAATTAGATCCCAATTTCATAGAACACCATATACATTTCTAATCTATGGGTATTGATTACATAGTGGATGTTGTGGACCTATTTACTCCTTGGATCCTAATTTTGTAGGATGTCAAGGGAATTACTACCCCTTGGATCTAGCTTGATTGGACTCGCTTTAGACATGGTATGTTGACATGATCCTTAGACTCCAACCAAGACATTACTAAGTTTCCATAGAGATGTTCCTAGGACTCTATGTGGATGCCTTGGTATTCTATACCTTGGATCTGACCCTTCGTGGTCTGACACTTTTGATTACATGGAATGGTCATTGTAGATGTGATGCACTCTTGAATATACGGTGTTTCCATGATGAGTATTATACACTAGATTATATGGTGTTTCCATAGTAGATGTTATACACCTAATTAAACAGCATGGCCATTATGAAATTTTTATTATTATTTATAGATATACCAAGTATGGGTATCCAATTATAGTTGTTAGACTAGACCGTATTACACCTAATTTATTTATGATTTATAGCTACTCTTGTTTATGGTATCTTGACTATTTTTTATAGGGATCCTTGGTGGGATGGATAATATCACTTAACTTGACACTTTACTTTCACTGTTGTTATACTAGTGATATACTACACACTAGTTTTGTTTATATTACATAGACTGGATTTGTTATAGACACTGTTGGTGGTGACCTACTGAGTGTTATCACGCACCCTATTTGTGCCACCATTGGATACTCAAATAGACTTCTTAGATATAGGTAGGGACTAGGGAAATCTCCCATTGTATGATGATTGATTTTCTTGTTGATTAGGATTAGGAGATCACATGACTGATCTCAACTCATGATATTATCTGGAGATAGTTATTTTTGTATTTTTTTAATTTTGATACATATGTTGAACTGAATGCATGTATGGCTATTTTCATGCTTTGTAGAGACATGACACATCATTCTATATATGATATTTCCTTTAGAATTGTTTATTTATTATTAATATATCTAAGATGTTTATATATTTTTAATTTTTTTATCCGCTTCTTCTATTGACTATATGTTTACTTTTGTTATGATACACTCTGTCATGAGGGAATATTCTCTTTACAGACACATGTTAGGCCTTCGCTACTAATCGAAAGCCTATGGCGTACAGGGAGGAATGCTTGAGGCCATGTGACCCACTGGATCCGGGCACCATTTAGTAACTCCCAGGTCAGGATGTTACAAAGTGGTATTATAGGTGTTTATTTTCTTGAATTATTATTTTGTGACAATAGATAAGAGATAAAGAAAATTTTGTAATTGGGTAATGAGCTGTGTCTGGGAGAAGATAACACTTGTATAGATAAAATCCAAATTGTCATTGATATAAATTGTTGTTTTTTAGATTTTTTCTATTACAGTTGATTTGATTCCACCATTGGGAGACACACTTGAGTTTTGATGTTTATTATGATTATGGATTTTACGATTTCCCATGAGATGAGGGTATTCCATCTCATGCATCATTTTAGGAACCTGTTAGAATTCACATGGCATGAATTATGTCATGCCATACAGGGTGCATTGATTGACTGCATGAATTTATTACGTGTTCTTTGAGTGATATACCTATTGTTTTATAGATGATTTATAAAATAATTGAGAAACATATTTGATACTTAGAGTGTTTGTCATAACCTAAATAGTGTTTTCCTACTAAGGCTACAATAGACACCCTAAGTAGTCAACTATGGCATATTGAGTCATAGAGTATTGGTCACATGGATTGAAACATGTTATGGTATATAATGGGTGGATTCCACACTTCAATTTATAAGGTGTATGGGACCTTATAGATTTGAAGTTTCAATCCATTTCGTTCAACCATTTAAAGAGAATTATGATATAAACATGAATTGAAATGAAATTAAAATGGTGAAACCGAGAACTTGACTAAGACCCGGCTTTATAGTGGGTATTAGGTAGTCTCTCTGGTGCTTTTTATGTCAGTTTCTATCACCCAAACCTAGCTTTAGGAGTAGGTAAAGGGGTGTGACCTGTTTATAATGAGGCTTTGACCTGTCCTACACTTTTCTTGATATCTTCTGTTTATCGATATTTTTTCAAGGTGTGTGATTGGCATTATAGAGACATGCCACCATGATAACCTCCAATTATATTCCAGGAGGGTGGGAAAAAAATTGATATGTGGGTGCTTTTATTTTATTTTTAATTAAATGGGGTTAGGTTTTTATTATTTTGGGAAATGGGTGTTTGAAGTGCCAGATAAAATGATGCATTTCGGATAAACCAAAAAGCACCGGACCAAATGCCACTTTTGTGGGAAATTGAAAACACAGCATCGAGTGACGTCAAACAACCTCCCCCATTTCTATCCCCCCCCCCAATTCCCTATTATATATATATAATTATAAATATATATGTATATATTTATATATAAATATTAAATATGTTTATAAATATGTTTTAAATGTATGTATAAATATATTTATATTTATATAATTATAAATATTTATTTATATAGATGGATTTATAATTATATATTTATAAATATATTCATAAATATAATTAGAAATATTATATTTATTTATTTATTTATTTATTTATTTATTTATATAAATTCATATTTATAAATACATATTTATTATTATATAATTATTTATAATTATATTTATATATATTTATAATTATATAATTATTTATAATTATATTTATAATTATTTATAATTATGTATATAATTATGTATATATTTATCTATATATTTATTTATAATTGTAAATATAAATTTATATAAATAAATTTATATTCAAAAATATATATTTTTATTTATATTTATAAATATATATTTATTATTTATTATTTAAAAAAGGTCCAGTCAAAGGCAAAACCTCCTTACCAATAATTAAAGGTGAAAGAAAAAAGATAACAATCAGGCAAGAAAACGGACGAGCTCATAAAAAGAGTCATGCTCTCATCTAGATAAGAAAACCACAGATCAATAAAATCATGATCATTACCATAATAATAATAATCATCATCATCATCATCATCAGTTTCTCACTCTTACTGTGAATTTCTTTGATTGAAGATCTTAAGGATCCTCTCCTTGGACCTTTCCTGCTCCGGAGTGATTTGGATCATTGATGCCTTGGAAAAAGACCTGGTAGACACATTCTTGAGTAGACTGGAATAATCCTTCTATGGCCTTCTTTTTTTAGGAACTAGAGAAAAACCATCACTACTGACCATCTTTCCCTTACCATTTAAAACAGCATCCTTATAAGAAATAGGATCACTACTGCCCATAGATCGGAGATGAGTAGTGTCTAGTAGAACCATCAGCTTCTCCTTGTCACTTCCATCATCCAAAACAATACCCCATTTACCAAACATTCCTAAAGAACTTAAGATATTATAAATCTCTTGAAGATAATACGCACTCTACTGAATATCAGATTATCCAGTCCTATCTTCTTGTAGAACATGCCCTAAAAAATTTTCATCTAGCGGCTGCACAATACAATCTTTCTCATCATTTGGTGAAGGAGAACACCCAGACACAACACCAACAGCCTTATCTTTAGACTAGTCCACCTCACCAGTGTGCATTCCATCCTGACTAGTGAATTTCAGAACAATCAAATTAGAGCTCCAACCTGGTGAATAGGTTCAGATGGAAGATCATAGCGCCTATAATCCAGTTCCTCATTTCCAGCATTAGGTTCACTAATAACATTCTCATCCTTCTGTTTAGACATGGAAAATGAACTAGTACCAGCCAATGAAGTTCTCACATGCTCTTCATTCACTACCAACGATTCATTAGGTGTTTATTAGTCCGGGCAAGTTCGGTTAATATTTTTAAAACCTGAAATATATTTAGAAATATTTATTTATCAATATATTTATAAATAAAAATTTACAATTCTTTAAACATATTTATAAATATATAAATTAATATAAATTAATCAGGTTTCGAAAGGGTTCGAGTTTTAAAAATATTACATGAATCCGTTAGGACTAATAAACTTCTAAAAATTTTAAATTAAATTTTGTTATATATATATAACTATATAAATATATATCTAAAAATATGAAATTATTTGTAATTATATTTTTAAATATATTTTTAAATATATTTTTAAATATTTTTATAAATATTTTTATAATTTTATAATTATAAATCTATATTTTTAAATCTATATTTATATAGTTATAAATATATATTTATAAATAGATTTAAAATATTTTTAAATATATAATAAATTATAAATATATATTTATAAATAAAATTAAAAATAATTTCATATTTTTAAATGTATATTTACAAATATATTTAAAGAATTATAATTATGTATTTATATTTATAAATATAATTATATATTTATAAATATAAATTTATCTATATAAATATAATTATAAATATATATATAAATTACAAATATATATTTATAAATATAATTATAAATAATTTCATATTTTAAAATATATATTTATAAATATATTTAAAGAATTATAATTATGTATTTATAAATATAATTATAAATATATATTTATAAATATATATTTATTTATATAAATATATATTTTAAATTATAAATAATTTTATATTTTTAAATATATATTTATAAATATATTTAAAGAATTTAATTATGTATTTGTAAATATAATTATAAATATATTTTTATAAATATAAATTTATTTATATAAATATATATTTAAAATTATAAATAATTATAATTATAAATATATATATATACATTATATATATATTTATAAATATAAATTTATTTATATAAATATATATTTAAAATTATAAATAAATATAATTATAAATATATATATATACACATTATATATATATATATATATATATATTTATAAATATATATTTATAAATATATATTTATAAATATGAATTTATTTATATAAATATATATATATATATAATATTTAAATATATATTTATAGATATATTTATAATTATATAATTATAAATAAATATTTATAAATAAATATTTAAAAGTACATAAATATAAATATATTTATAATTATATAATTATTATAATATATTTATATATTAAGTTAAAATATATTTATAAATATATTTAATATTTATATATAAAAATATATATTTATAAATAAATTTAAAGAACTGTTAATATGTATTTATAAATATTGATTTACAAATATATTTTTATAAATATATTAATAAATAAACATTTCTAAATATGTTTTGGGTTCAGAAACCTCGTAATTGGGTTTCGAAATGGTTCAGGTTTTAAAAATATTGCCTGAACCCGCTTGTACTAATAAACACCAAATAATTTTACATTTAATTTTGTTATATATATATACATATAATAAATTATAAATATGTAATTATAAATATATATTTATAAATATAAATTTATTTATATAAATATAAATTTATTTATATAAATATATATTTATAATTATAAATGAATATAATTGTAAATATATATACATAATTACAAATATATATATATATAATTATAAATAATTATATAATTATAAATATATATTTATAAATATGAATTTATTTATAAATATATATATATATATAATTATAAATCTATCTCTATAAATAAATATATATTTTTGAAACAAATTGAAGTGTGAGCTAGTAACTTCTTAAAAAAAATTAGAGAAGAAAGGTAGTACAAATATTGCTCGAGGTTCAAAGAGCATGCACCACTTGGAGAATTAAAGGTTGCAAAAAAAATCCAGTAGAATCTAAAACTTACAAAACCTCTTCAATGGCAGTGAAAGAAGACTTCCTTAATCATGATCACTTCATTATAGAGTCACTCATAAAATGGGGAATCCATGAGGCCTTAGACTATGAAAACTAGTGCAAAGTTAAGCCAAAGTCAGTAGGAATGATTCCATCACCTCAATAAACAGCCTCAAATAGAAGATGTTAGCATTAAAAGCTCAAATACAACTATACTTCATTTTCATGTACCTATAAATAAATATTTATAATTATATAAATATAAATATTTTTATAATTATATAATTATTAAAATATATTTATATATACATTTAAAATATATTTAATATTTTTATATAAAAATATATATTTATTTTTTATAATTATAATTGGATATATATATATATATTATAATTGTTAATATATAATTTTATATATACATATATATAACATGAAATGTGTTGGGGGGATTAGCATCCTCTCCATTTCCCACCTGAATATGTTGGTTTATTTGGACCCTATGAGTGTGCCACATGTTCTGGTTTTAGGGTAGCCATTCGATTTAATGACCACATTCCTGTATTTTTTTGGTTTTATTGCCCTCAGGAATTGGGGGTCCATTATCCTTATAAATCATGACCAAATCTCTCTCTATATTTCATCTCACCTGCTCTGAATTTGGATCTTGGGGCATTCTTCTCTAGTGGTCATCATTATTTCATCATTTCCTCAAGAGATAGGAGAGATTTTGGGTTTTAGTCAACTTGCATAATGACGGTGCTGCAACATTTCAGCTCATTCTTTGGAGACCGTAATTCATCATTACCACAAAATGGAAAAATTTAGGGATTTAAGGGGTTAGCATCCAAATATGACTTCTTCTAGTATTTACCCTATAAACTATTACTTATGGTCACTTTGTAAAATTTTTAATAGGAAAATGATTTAGTTATTTTTTACAATGTATACATTTTCTAGAAATACATGGTGTTTATTTTTATTACCCAACTGGAGACACTTTATTTTTCAAAATGTGTATCATTACAAGTAAATAGTATGAGTAGTTAATTTTGTGTATAAATTATATATAGCCTTGTTGGTGTTTTCTTTAGAATATATAGCTGCAGAGAGTTATGCAAGTGGTGGGATTAGAGCATGGTGTGGGAACTGAAACTGTGGAAAGAAAACCTCTATAAATATATCAAATACTAAGATAAATCTTGATATATTATTTTAATGACTCATATTTTCCATGTATTATTTTTGGATATTTGATGGATTGTTTTTTAGACCAGGTGTTGAGACAACGTGTGATTATGAGACCCATTGTGTCCAGAATAAATGTTTTAAATATATTAAATATATTAAATAGAAAGAATGCATAGTTTTCCTAAAAAAGTGGAATAACTTCTAAAAAGGTTCCTGAATTATAAATCTGATAGCATCGTTAAGTTCAGAATGCAGGTTTTACCCTAGGTGCAACTTAACCTTAGTCGACACGGGTCATTTATGGAAAATCCATCACAGTTGTAGAATGAATAAAATGAATAAAATAATTTAAATTAATTGTTTTATTTGTTGATGATGTAGAAACCTAATTTTCCCCCCTTTAAATGCACGCTTATGGAAAAAAATTAGGGTTATCCGCATAACCCTGCAAATCATTGGAGATCCATTAGAGAGCATGGAATGAGATTCTATTGGAAAATGATGGCCCGATTAAGGATCAATGATCATAATCAAATGGAATCAAAGGATCTCTCCAATGACTATAACACCGCATCATTCTTTATCAATGATTGATCCAAATCAAGTTAGTGTGGTTGTTTCATTTGGATTTCTTCCTCATTCTTTATTCCTATGATGAACACAAATCAATTGACCAACGTATTGATCCATAGATCGTGTGTATTTTTAGGATGGATTTATTGCGAGGTGATTTTGGGAGAATTACATTGAATTGTTTATTTATTCATTGTTATTATCACCAAAATGAATTGAGATCAACATGAACATCAATTGAGGTTTATTCCTCACATTTGTTCTTGTGTTTTTCTCCCCTAGTTCTTCATTCACCATGGGCGTTCTTCATTTGGCCCAGGGTTCAACATATCTTAATAAATCGATCATTGTGAACCTGTTTCTTAGTGAAACAATCTGACATCATATATCTAGGATTGGCATGACATAATGTTGGTGCGATGATGGAGACGATAGTGGATCGGAAGATGTAGATATCCAATTTTCATATTCTTTAGTGCACAATGAAGAACAATGAATAATCCCATTTCCCGAGCAAATCAAAGGCTCGGATTTTGTTGATTTGGTGATGGTATGAATCGATGAGGCTCGATCTACATTTTTTGCAGTGAGGTGATCACCGGATCAAAAGTCAGAGCAATGACCAGTATGCATGGATCGAAATCTAGGATTTTGAAAAATCCCATGTTACATAGTGTGTAAACTAGATCTAAATTCTGTGTGGGCCCCCTATATGGTGGATAGGGTTTTGGGTAGGAGTTAAGGATCACACGGTGTGTGTCCCTATCACACGACATGTAACCCTTCCTCAATGACTCGGTATGTACCTCTGAGAGTAAATAGACACTGATTGGAGTATATGGGTTGGATCATGTTGTGTACTTCCCCACACAGACACAACCTACACCAAGTACATAGGCTAAGCTCTATACTAATACATGAAAAAATGTACACAGGTGAGAGTTTTTTACTGGAACACAGGTATACTACATGGGCATGTCGTGTAGTTATACACAGATACAAACACAGATTGAGGCATGGGTTGTTACATGGATGGTACATAAGATCAAGGGACACGGCATGTGACTCTTACTACATGTTGTTTACTTTATTATAAATCGATTTAATCTCTTATCCTTAGTATCTTAGACAAGTTTTTCTAGGGTGTATTCCCCATATCCATTCCTTGAGGGTTAGTATAGAATCATCTCCTACTCATCGGAAAATGATCCCTTCAACATGACTTCGCAGATAGAGTTGTTAGAATCCCTCTATGATCCCTAAAGTGAGAACTTCTATTAATCTTTGTTCCCTAAGTGTAGCTTTTGGAATCATCATGACTAAATGTATGCAGACATTGATCCTCTACTTAGCGGGTTAATCCAGATCAAGTTTTTGATATCACCCCATGACCTTGGGAGTGATCCTCATCTGTGTATCATATTCTCTTCAGAACTTTGACGTGTAATTCTAATGATGACACCCAATGAGTACTACCTCTCGAATGGACTCCATCAGTGCTATCAGACTCAAGAGTGTATTCTCATGGACAAGTGCTATGTGGAATATTTGAGCTAGAATCTTGGGTTGGTATACTGCGGTTGTGAATTAGCTTTATATTGTGTGTATTTATTAATTATATCAAAATATTCTTATTATATGTTCTATAAACATATACCAATGTAGAGCCGACTGTATTTCCTTTATTGTATGCTTTTGGGTTTCGGGTTGTCCTATTGGGTATTGTTATACTCACCCATGCATGGGATTTTCCTGCATGTGTCGTGTCTTGTGAAGATGATAAACCTTTTGATAGAGTCCTTCATGG
Organism: Viscum album; assembly: GCA_963277665.1. Lineage (NCBI taxonomy): Eukaryota > Viridiplantae > Streptophyta > Magnoliopsida > Santalales > Viscaceae > Viscum > Viscum album. The sequence goes on along the minus strand of OY728130.1, from coordinate 2,011,289,808 downwards.
ACCAGGACTAGATAGTGCTTAGTAAGACCGGACAGAATGAGGTTTGTTCTTGCATAATATTAATAGTAGTCCCTATATTTCTTTATAGGTTGGACTTGTTTCTAGAATATTTATGGTGGGCTTGTATTTGGCCCTATTTACATTTCATTACTTCTTGTCATACTCTGGTTGTGGGATTTAGATGTATTCATGCATGGATGTTCAGTTGTTTTTACATTTCAGCATTGTATAGACTTGGACGTGTGTGTGTGTGTGTGTGTGTGTGTGTGTGTGTCTAGGTACTTAGGCTAAGGCCTCTTATGTTAGTGATATTCTTTCTCAGTGCTAGTCTCTAGCCCCTGGACTGTTGGAGGAGGGCTTAGGGAGTCACAGCATGGGCTCTATTAGGATGGGTTATGATGGAGTGGTATCAGAGAATTCAGTTCTACCTTAGGATTCAGAGTCTATAATATTGGTTTAGGGTAACAGTTTTAAGTGTTTTAAGTTCAGATTTTAGGTTAGGGACTCCAGTGTTGGTGCATTAGTTGACGTATCCATACACCGGGACTCTGATCACCTGTTTTTTGACTCGTTGCATGAGAAAATTGGTTGTAGGGAAAATAATGGTACATTCATCTTATAATAATGGGTTGTGGTTTCCATGAATTTCTTGAGTTATCTCTCCATATATACTCATTAACTATGGTACATCTCGTTTATTACAGGATTCCTTCGTGACTTATACTAGCTAGGATTCATCATGATCACGAGGATGATCCCCTCAATGATGAGGTGTCGATACAGAGACCAGTTCCTAAGGTGTTACCTCCAGGTGGTGCACTAGCTATAACCCCACCTATAGAGTGGAATGAGGTACCCACAATACTAATAAATGAGGTGAACATAGTGATTTTGTTTCGTGAGTTTCAAATATAGAGGCCCCTTAGGTTCTGAGGCAAGCCCGAACCACAGGCGGTTGAGGACTAGCTTGAGGTGATGACATGAGTTTTCTATTTAGTTAGGACACCAGCAGATCAGATGGTGGTCCTGGCAGAAATCCTTCTTCATGGATCAGCAGGGTGATAGTGGGGGGTTGGTGACATAGTCTTGCGATGAGGAGACTCTATCATGGTCATAGTTTGATAATCTCTTTAGAGATGAGATCTCTCGAGCTACACTGAGGGTTGTACATATCTAGGAGCTTCTACAGCTCCAATAGGGATGCATGACAATAGTTGAGTGTTCATCGAGGTTTACCAATATCTCTAGGTACTCGATGGATATGGTTCAGGATCAGTTCTTCAGGGATTGAAATTTTGAGTGAGCTCCTCATAGAGACGTCTAAGACAATGTTATACCTTTATGCATTCCTACTTATGTTGGGGTGTTAGAATGAGATTTTTTGGTTGAGAGTTTCCTGGTTGAGAAGATAAAGCTAGTGGTTGCTAGTGGCAGACATATAGGAGAAGAGATTTCATCAATAGGGATTCAGTGTTAGTCTCAAGGACCTGGACATGTGAGATATTTTAGGAGGAGGTCCTAGGATAGAGGTGTTGTAGTTCAGGGTTCACGGGGTGGGTCCAGCCTGCCCAGAGATAGGTGGTTCTAATCATGTGAAGTCAGGGGAAATCTTGATAGAGATTGTCTGACCCACCGTATAGCTAATATATAAACAATGGATGGGCCGTCGAGATAGAGGAAATAGTAGGAGAAGTTAGGTTTGTAGGGAGGTGGACATGGAAGAGGAGCTAAGAGATCAGAAGGAGGTGGTAAGTGCTTTGAAATATTACCACCCCCATCCCTAGTTGGTCCACACTAGGCTTAGGGATTTAGATGATAGGGGTGGGGACAGCTCTAGGTGGTCAAAGCTTATGACCTAGAGGATCATATAATGATATGAGGTACGATATGTGTCTTTTCTACCTTAGATGTAGTTCTGATAGACATAGGTTATAAATATTCCTTTCCTACCACATATCATGTTTGAGACTTATAAATTCTAGTTTATCCCATATCTCGAACCTTATTCTTGGAGACTTTTACTTAAGATGACTCATCAATCACACACTTGTGTCGATAGTGTCATATGACTCTTAGAGATAAGATTTTTTGTTGGGATCTCTCTATTGCAGAAATGGGTCCCTATGACATCATCTTAGGTATGGACTAGTTATCCACAATTCATTCCTAGATTGACTGTTTTAGGTGGAGGATGTGTTGTGTCTACAGTAACAGAACTAGGTTCTCCTTTATTGGTGAAAATAAATCCCAAGAAATGTAGGATAGACTCATACATAGAAGGGTGCATCTGATTACTCATCATTTGGCTAGAGTGACTCTTGGCACAATGGATGTTATGAGTTTCCAGTTTCCTACAATGGTGGCGGAGTATGAGGATGTCTACCCTGAGGATGTTCCAGGTTTACCTCCCCGTTGAGAGATAGACTTCTACATTAATTTACACCCCAGGATAGTACTGATATCAGTGTCTACATATCGAATGGGTCCCACAGAGCTTCATGATTTGGGTCTGTAGTTAGAGGACTTGTAGATAAATAAATTCATTAGACCTAGTGTTTCACCTTGGGAAGCCCTAGTTTTGTTTTCCAAGAAGGCAGACGGGGGTTTGAGGTTGTGTGTGGACTACCGGTGCTTGAACCTGGTGTAACAACCCAAACTTTTATCAATGGAATTTCTCCCTTTATATAATAATTTCAAATATTATAAATCACATAAAATTACATAGATACCACAATAAAAACTTTATAAATTAATAATTAATGAAATAAGAAGATTTTTCAAAAATTAAGAAACCTATTCCAATGGAATAGTTATTTGACCTTTAGAATAGTAACATGACCTTTAGGAATAGTAATTCATCCAATATAATAGTAACCTCACCTATGAAAGTATAAATAAAATTTAGGTATATTATGAATGAAAATATTATATATTTATTTCATGTCATAGGTAAATAAATGTTTTAAAAATGACAAATTAAGTGTTGGTATTTTTTATAAGTCATAAATATTTAATTACAATTTTACGATTAATTTAATAATTTAAAAGAAAATTTATTTTCATAAAATGTATTCATGATGAATATTTTGTTTTATTTTTATTATAAGATAATTTTATGATACATTAATTAACTTTTCAAAGTGTTATAAAATTAGTTATAATTTTAAAATTGGTATTTTCCAAGTAAATGATGATTTTAATTAAAGGTTAAATTTATCATATTTATAATATTATTTTCATAAAATGATGTTCATTTTTTAATTCTAAATGTCAAAAAATGGTTAGGGTAATTTTTTGGTATTTTTCTAAAATGCTTGAATTTTTTATGAATGGTAAAATACGATAATTTACGATAAAAGCTGAATACATGAAATATGAAGTCATAGATGATGTACAGATAATATAAGACAAAAATATAAAACTAACCAACATTATTTAGTGAAAATTATTAAAATATTCATATTCTTGAGCCAAATAATAAACTAATTAATAAAATAATGAGAAAACAACCCTCTCCTCCACTATAAATATCACCCTTCACCACCTCTTTTCCTCACACCTCTCAAGCTTTGAGCCTTATCAAAATTCTACAAAAGTATCTTCACAATCCCCTCCCCCATGTCAAGGATTATATATTCTTATAAAAATACCAAAACCTTTTCCCTAAGGAGGTTCTCAATGAGAAGATATTTAAGAGGTAAAATCATCTTCATTTTTCTTTTAATTTCTTTTAATTTATTTTATTTTATTATTATCTCCTCACCTACTCTATCCAAATGTTCATTATAACACCAGTATATTTTATATACTATAATTATATAATTTTAATGGAATATCCATCATTAAACTTATTTCTATCTCTCTTTTATTCTAAAAATGAAATCATCGCTCGTGATGTGTCAATTTACCGACATCGTGGACAATGCATTTTCATTTTCCTTTAACACCTTAAATTATATTCATAAAACAACTATAATGGTTTTTAAATAATGTAAAATATATTTCATAACCCTTTTATGTTCTAGAAATAAAATATTTACATAATACTAAATGATAAAACAAATTGAGTTTGTTGTGATCGAAAACCGCTAAAATTAACCCAAACATTAATCATTAACTATTTATCTAATGATTCATCCTAATTATATTTAACCAAATGATATATATAACCATATAAACCTTTTTATGTTAATTTATAACATATATTTCTAATTATGGATAATTATACCCATTCTACATAAACTTCCATAATCATATTCAAGTAAACTGGTCATGAAAACCAAGAAAACAAACACTTCTGAACGATGAAATTAAACTATATAACTCATATAAAAGACAATAAATTAACTTAATAAAACTAAAATGAATAAAATTCATGTATAAAAGTTTATATATTTATTAATTAATTAATTTAATTTGATTATATAGGATATTAAAGAGAAGAGTGTGTTCGAACATAAGGTAAGGGGAATTCTCAAATCCAACTATATTCCTTTGGGTTTTCTCTCCTTCACTCCATTTTCAGTATGGATTTTCCATTAATGTTCCTTAAATATCATTTATTTATCCTTACCCTTTATTTTTTTTATATACATTCTTCCAATCTTATTTTATGGAAAAATTAAAAAAAAAATCCAAAATAACTCTTCCTTCTAAAAAACACAAGTTTTACTTCTCTTGATATTGATTCTTCTTCACTCAAGATTAATAATTCTTATACCAATTATGTTATTCCCTTTTTAAATTGGTAACTCCAATGTTCATCCATGAAATTATGCTTTATTAAACCTATTTTCTTTCTATGGGTTATTTTATGTCCAAGATTGATTTACGTTCTATGTGGTATACATGATAATGTAAATGTTATGATGTGATGGGTGAGCCTGGAATTATATAGAGAATGTGAATGATATTATGTTAAGGGTGCACCCAGAATTATATATTTCTCCAATTCATTGGGTAATGTGATGTATTTCATGAGATAAATTGACGTATGTGTGGTAGTTGATCACTAAGACATGATGTTTTGTTTTTATGCATTTCCACATTCTAAGCCATTATCTAATGCCTCCTATCATTATTATGATCCTATTACAATGTTATGATTAAAATTATTATTCTCACACCATGTTATATTGATTCATGTTCTTATCTATCCTCTTATTGGGCTTTTAGCTCACCCCTTTCTTTGATGTATATCCTCAGGTGATTACTTGTACTAAAGATAACATGAGGGCCAATAAGAATCTAGTGAAGAAGGAATTAAATAAATGTTTATGTTTTATTTTGTAAATGTTATGTATGGTCCTAATTTTCCCAAGACATTAAACCTTTTGATCCTAGTTTGTTAATGCTTTTATGTTGTTTGTCTTTAAAATGGTGTAATAAGATATGCAAGAAAAGTAGGGTTACTATAGTTGGTATTAGAGCACAGTTTAGTTAATTTGGGAATCAGGATTAGAGAACCATAGTTTCAACCCTTAGTATGAGACAAAGAAAATGTAATAACCCAAGAATATTTTTTTAGAAAATTTTTAAACATATGTACCTTATAATATATGCCTTTATACTTAATTTTATAAAGTAAAAAATTATTTATTTATGTCTTTTTGACTAATAGTTTGTTCTAACATTTTATATTTAAGATAATGGTGGGAACCAGGAGAAACTAGGCCAACAACTCATGTGAGGTACAATGTAGTGATTTCCCAAATGACATCCCTAATGCCTTGGGTGGTGGTGTTCAAAATTTCATGGTGATTCTTACCCAATTGTCTTAGTTTATGAATAATAACCTGAATAATTGGAATATTTTCCTTCACCTAAGAGGGAGCAACTAGATATCGAGTGTTTTATGCAGCAACGACCACCAGCATTTAGTGAATCTTCTGATCCACTAGTTGCAGAATAGTGAGTCAACTCAATAGAGAAGATCTTTTTTGTGCTTCGTTATTATAAGATGGAGAAGGTGACTTTGGTTGTTTACCATTTAGATGGAGAGGCTGATCAATTGTGGGATTTGATTAAGAACACCAAGCCGAAGGATGAAATTGAAGTGATAGAGTGGGAAGATTTTAAGAAAATGTTTCTTAACAAGTATTTCCCTCAAACTCTTCATAAAAAATGGACAGATAATTCATAGAGATGAAGCAAAAGGAAGGTGAATTTTTCATGGCCTATGAATCAAATTTCACAAGGCTTTAAAGGTGTTGTTTGGGTTTTGTTATCAGCAATGATAGTAAAATTGATAGATTCTTTGTGGATTAAAAACACACCTTTGAAATTCCCCAGAAATTCAAGACTTTGAGAGTTATAAAGAAGTTTTTCGATGTGATCTCAAAGTAGAGTTAGAGTTTGGAGAATGGTCGCATGGCTATGGTGATAAGAAACAAAATATGGAGTTTCAAACTTGGGGATCTAATGAAAAATTGGAAAGAAATCCCAAACACCCGCATGTCAAAAATGCGGGAAGAAGCATCATGAGAACTCTCTCAAAGGGACAGGTAAATTATATAAGTGTGATAGAGAAGTCCACCAAGCTCGTGAATGTTTAAGAGACATAAATAAGTATTCAAATACAATGGAGGAAAGGAGAGCACCACCAATGGTCCAATTCTACAACTATAGTGAGCAAGGGCACTATGCAATCCAGTGCACTAAACATTGATCCCTTGATGGTAATTAGTGTTATTATCCACAAAAGACAAAGGAACAAGGGAAGACTTATTCCATCACTACTGCTTAATTGGAGTAAGAAATGAAGTCATACAAGGTACACTTCCTATTCACTCAAGAATGGAAAAAAAGTCTTATTTGATTCTGATTCTATGCATTCCTTTATATATTAAAAGTTTTCTATAACTATTGAATCGAATCCCTGAAACCTTGAAGTAGAGATATCTATAAAAACACTAAGTGGTGAAATCATTATAACCCAAGTGTTGGAATCTTCTCCTATTGGAGTATGTGGGAAGATTCTTCCAGCAGATCTCATGATACTTACCTTGGTGGAATTTGATTCTATAATGGTAATAGATTGGATCTCATTATATAGATCACACATAAACTATCAGGAAAAGAAAATATATTTTCATATTCTAAAACATACCATTCTCCTCTAAAAATTCAAGGAAGATCATGAATCTCCTTTGTAAAATAATTCAATAGTGTGGGTGTTGATTCCATGTGAAGAAGCATACCTCACTCAAATGGTTGAGTCAAAGGAAGGTATCAACCTAGGGTAAATGACCATTGTGAGGGAATACAATGATGTAATTCCTAAAGAGTTACTCATACTTCCCCCAGATTGTGAGGTAGAGTTCTCAATAGAACTCATACCCGTTGATACTCCTACATCAAAAATGTCCCTATAGGATAGCCCCTATCAAACTGAAGGAGTTAAAGAATCAGCTACAACAGAACTTGTAAAAAGGGTTCATATGATCTAGTTCATCATCTTAGGGTGTATCAGAACTATTTGTAAAGAAAAAGGATGGATCAATGCAGCTATGTATCGATTATAGGGAACTCAACAAGATCACCATAAAGAACATGTATCCTCTTCCAAGGATTGACAACTTGTTCGATCTATTGTGAGGAGTTTAGTAATTCTAAAAGTTTGATCTTTGTTCTGGATATCATCAGCTAAAAGTGAAGAAGAAAGATATTCAGAAGACTACCTTACATACAAGGTATTATCACTCTGAGTTTTTGGTGATTCCCTTCAAACTTAATAATGACCTTAAAATTGTCATAGATTTGATGAATAAAGTCTTTATAAATTACCTTGACAAATTTTCAGTAGTGTTTATCAATGATATTATCATTTAATTCAAGATCAAGGAAGAACATAAATAACATATAAGTCTTGTGTTGGTGAGATTGAGGAAGGATAAGTTGTAAACCAAGTTCAGTATGTATAACTTTTGGATGCAATAAGTCACATTATTGGGAAATGTGATCACAAGTGAGGGAATTTCTGAGGACCCTTCAAAAAACAAAGGCAATTAGGGAATGGTCCACACCCTCTAGTGTCGTAGAAATTTATAGTTTTTTTGGCTTAGTAAGGTACTATTGATGTTTTGTGAGAAATTTCTCATGATTTTCTAGCCTGCTAACTAAGTTAACAAGGAAAGGGGTAAAGTATATCTAGATGGAAGAATGTGAGGAAAGCTTCAAAGAGTTATAGATAAGTCTGATCACTACACCTATACTCGCATTAATGAAAATTAGAGAAAGTTTTTTGGTATACGGTGATGCTTCAAATAAAGTCTTGGGTTGTGTACTCATAAAAAATGATAAAGTGATAGCCTACGCCTCATGAAAGTTGAAGATCCATGAGAATAACTACCCAAAACATGATCTATAGCTAGAAGATATGATTTTTTTCTTGAAAATATGGCGGAACTACCTCTATGGTGAGAAGTGTGACATATATATCAATCACAAGAGCCTAAAGTATATATTCAAAAAAAAGGATATCAACATGCATCAAAGGATATGGTTAGAGCTAATCAAAGACTATGATTTCTCTATTCTCTATCATCCTAATAAGACGAAAAAGGCAGTAAATGATCTAAATAGAAAAGAACCTGCTACTATATTCATGTGGAGGATTGAGAAAGACCCTATCTTCTTAGACATTAAAAGGATATATTTTTAAATCACAATAGTTGGGAATACATCCAACCTTTCCCAAATTATTTCCCAACCATCTATTCAAGAGAAGATTAAGGAGGCACAAAGGGATGATTTGGAGTTACAAAATAAGGTTAATGTAGTAAAGGAAGGGAAGCTGAAAGAGTTTCATATCGATGATGATGGTGTGATTCATTTTGGAACAAGTATTTGTGTACCTTCATCACCTGAGATAAAGAGGGATCTATTTGATAATGAACATATCTCACATTTCTTCATTCATCCTAAAAGTACCAAGATGTATCATGATCTCCAAGAACACATCTGGTAGGACAGCATGAAGAAGAATATTTTTGAGTATATATAAAGGTGCTTGATATATTATAAAGATAAATTAGAGTTATAGAAGTCTAAAGGGATTATTCAACCATTGACTATACCCATGTGGAAATGGGATAATGTCACCATGGACTTCATCACTGGTCTCTCGAAGACAGCTAAAGGAAACAATGCAATATGGGTTGTGGTGGACCAACTCACCAAGACTTCCCACTTTATTGCTATATGGGAAGATTTATTACTCAAACAAATTACAAATATATATGTGAAATAATTGGTGAGGCTTCATGGGATACCAATTTCAATCATCTCTGATCATGATCTAATGTTCACATCTAAATTTTGGAGAAGTAACCAACATTCCTTGAGTACTGAATTGAATTTTAGCATGGCCTATCACCCCCAAATTGATATCCAATCTGAAAGAACTATTTAGACACATGAAGATATGATAAGAGCCTACTCAATGTAATTCAAAGATGGATGGGATCAGCATATTTTATTGGTTGGGTTCTTATACAACAATAGATTCCACTCGAGTATTCAGATGGCTCCATATGAAGCTCTGTATGGAAAGTGATGTAGTTTTTTAACCTGTTAGGATAAAGTGAGAGAATGAAATCTACTTAGACCTGATCTTGTGAAAGAAATGATAGATAAGGTTCAATACATCCGGCAACATATCAAAGGTGCTTAGAGTCATAAAAAGAGTTATGTTGACAACCATCAAAAGGACTTGGAGTTTGAAATTGGAGATAAAGTATTCCTTCAAATATCACCATGGAAAAGCGTCATGTGGTTTGGAAAGAAAAGGAAGCTAAGCCCATGGTACATTAGCCCCGTTGAGATCCTTGATCTCATAGGAGTAGTGGCCTATCGAATTTCACTTACAAAAAGTATGGATCAAATTCATGATGTGTTCCATGTATCTATCCTAAGGAAGTACATACCAAATCCCTTACATGTACTGAACTCATAGGTGATACAACTAGAGGATGATCTCTTATATGAGGAGAATCCAGTAAAGATTATGGATTGGAGAGATAAGGTTTTATGAAAAAATACAACCCTTGTTAAAGTGTTGTATAGGAACCATAAGTATGAAGAAGAAACTTGGGAATCAAAGGAGATAGTGAAGGAGAAGTACCCTCACTTGTTTATGTAAAACAAAATTTCGAGGGTGAAATTTCAAAAGGGAGGAAGAATGTAACGACCCAAACTTTTATCAATGGAATTTATACCTTTGTATAATAATTTCATACAGTATAAATCACATAAAATCACATAGAGACCACAATAAAAACTTTATAAATGAATAATTAATGAAATAAGAGTCTTTTTCCAGAAATTAAGGAACCTATACCAATGGAATAGTTACTTGACCTTTGGAATAGTAACATGAACCTTAGGAATGGTAATCCATCCAATAGAATAGTAACTTGACCTATAAAAGTATAAATAAAATTTAGGTATCTTATGAATGAAAATATGATATATTTATTTCATGGCATAAGTAAATAAATGTTTTAAATATTATAAATTAAGTGTTGGTATTTTTTGTAAGTCATAAATATTTTGAATTACAATTTTATGATTAATTTAATAATTTAAAAGGAAATTTATTTTCATAAAATTTATTCATAAATTAATATTTTTTGTCTTGTGATTATATGAAAATTTTTTGAGAACTTAATTAAATTTTCAAAGTGTTATAAAATCAATTATAATTTTAAAATTGGTATTTTTAAAGTAAATGATGATTTTAATTAAAAGTTAAATTTCTCATATTTAGAAAATTATTTTCATAAAATTTAGTTTGTTTTTTAAATTATATACATTGAAAATGGTTATGGTTATTTTTTGGGATTTTTCTAAAATACTTGAATTTTTTGTGAATAGTAAAATACGATAATTTGTAATAAAAGATAAATGCATGAATTATGAATTCATCACTAGTGTAGAAAATGTTATTTACGTTGGTTATTTTTCATTTTTTACGTCGTTTTTTAGCCGACGTTAATACGGACGGCGTTATAAATAATGTTTTTTACGTTGGTTATTTAAAAACCGACGTAAAAAACATAACATCGCGGTGTTTATCACGTCGTTAATTAATAACCGACGTGAAAAAATTGGGGGGTGGGGTTTATAACATCGGTTATTATATAACCGCCATGATAAACCTGGGGGGGTTATCATGTCAGTTATATAATAACTGACATTATAAACACGTGCGGGGGAGTTTATCACGTCGGTTATTAAATAACTGACATTATAAATCCCTGGGAGATGGTTTATAACGTCGGTTATATAATAACCAACATGCTAAACCAGTCCAGGGGTTTATCATGTCGGTTAATAAATAACCGATGTGATAAACCATTTCCTAGGTCTTTTATCACGTCGTTTATTAAATAACCGACGTGATAAACCATGCCACAGGTGTTTATCACGTCGGTTATTAAAAAAACCGACGTGATAAACCCTTCCCGATTTCTTTAACACGTCAGTTATAAAATAACCGACATGGAAGAAAAAAAAAAATTAAAATCGAATGCAGTCCTCTGCTCTCCCCCAGAATCAACCAGAAACCAAATCAAGAATTCGTACCACAAAAACAGAAGGAGATCAAAACAAGAACTAAAGCAAATTTAAGCATTTACATTGATAAAATATAAAACATACCCCACTTGACAGCCCCCACCCTCATGTATACCCACTGGACAGCCCTCCCCCACCCCATTGGAGCCCCCACCACACCCCTGGACTACCCCCCGACCCCCTGGACAGCCCCAAACACACCTCAACAACCCCCCCCCCCCACCCACCACCACTCCTGAACAGCACCCCCTCACCCCACTTGACAGCCCCCACCCCATTGAAGCCCCCACCGCACCCCTAGACTGCCCCCTGACCCCCTGGACAGCCCCAAACACCCCTCGACAACCCCCCCCCCCCCCCACCCTCCTGAACAGCACCCCCTCACCCCCTCACCCCACTTAACAGCCCCCACCCCATTGGAGCCCCCACCACACCCCCCAAACTGCCCCTCGACCCCCTAGATAGCCCCAAACACCCCTCGACAACCCCCCCCCCCCCCACCCTCCTAAACAGCACCCCCTCACCCCACTTGACAGCCCCCACCCCCATTGGAGCCCCCACCACACCCCTGGACTGATCCCTAACCCCCTGGACAGTCCAAACACCCCTCGACAACCCCCCCCCCCCCCACCCTCCTGAACAGCACCCCTTCACCCCACTTGACAGCCCCCACCCCATTGGATCCCCCACCACACCCTCGGACTGCCCCTCGACCCCCTGGATAGCCCCAAACACCCGTCGACAACCCCCCCCCCCCCACACACACACACACACCCTCCTGAACAGCACCCCCTCACCCCACTTGACAGCCCCCACCACACCCCTGGACTACCCCCCGACCCCCTAGACAGCTCCAAACACCCCGGGACAACCCCCCCCCCCCCCCACCCTCATGTATACCACTCCAACACCCTGTACAGCCCTCCCCCACCCCATTGGAGCCCCCACCACAACCATGGAATTCCCCCCCCCAACCCCCTGGACAGCCCCAAACACCCCTGGACAACCCCCCACCCTCATGTATACCCCCCACCCCCTGGACAGCCCTCCCACACCCCTGGACAACCCTACCACACCCCTGGATAGCCCTCCCACCCCCTAGACTGCCCCCCCACCCCACCGGACAGCCCTCCCAGACCCCTGGACACCCCCCAACCCCACTGAACACCCCCCCACACCCTTGGAACCCCTCCCCCCAGACTAGAATCCATACCAGAAAAACCATCATAAGTAGAACAAAACAAGAAATAGAGAAAAATTAAACATTCACATATATAAAATTCAAAACTTACACTATCAACTTCAAAAAAAACTAAATCCAACCTAAACGACTACCAAATACACAATTACAACGACAATATTCAAAATTACATTTTACATTACAAACAACTAAAATTCAATCAAACCTGTAAAATAATTTGACCACTCTACTTGTAATTGTTTGATGTCCAGCAATATAGGGTTGAGGGTCATAAAAAAAGCTACAAATTAAAAGGATAGTAGTTAACGTGTATAATGAATAAATCAAATTGAAATATTATGGCAAAGTTTAAGAGGAAATCTTACCAGGTCAAAATTCACAACTGTCCCAGTTGTTATTATTTCATACATAAATATTAACATATAATATCCGCATTCGATGATGCCTTGTTTTTCATGACAATTCTATTTGAATTGGTGTAAATTCATTATATTGTTTTTATGTAATAAATCAAAAAGTTCAAATTACAAATGGATATTTACCTTCACATTTACATATTTGATCTTTTCACTCCTTTTCTTTGTGTTTTTTCGAAAGTAGGCCCATGCCCTGTTAGAAAATAATATGAATGGGATAAATTTAAAATTAATTATAATATATAAAACTATTGAGAAATTGAAACTTACTTTTCCAATATATTCTTAAAACCTTCCCGCACATCATCATGGACAGGGCATATCCAATAAAGTGATTTCTCCCTTGGGAAAAAAACCCCTAATATCCAATGATCACTGATAAAAGGAAATTTAACGTTAGTGGTTTTTTATGTTAAAAGATAATTAACTCTTTGAGAGAGATTTGTTTCATACCTCTCACAAAAAGGCATCATCCAACATTGTGTGACTATATTCTTTTCAAGTCTTTCAGTAATATAAAGCATTCTATGTTCCTCATCCAATGCACATGCTTCAGGGGAAATCAATTGCGGGTCTATGAATCCATATACATCTGTCAGCTCATTCCTCTCACAAATTTTATAAATATATCTAATACAAAACAGACATAAGTATACATTTTTAATAAATATAACGCAGGGAGGTGTTAAGACTTACATGGAAAAAAATTTCACCACGTTGATTCCCAACTTATCTCCAGTAAAAAGCTCCATGATATCAGTTTTCATAATCCCCATACTTATTTCACGTCCACAAACATGAGCTTCCATTGGAAACTCATAATGACCCGACAACAAATTTGAATATCTTGACAATCTGTCAAGACTACTATAATATGTATCTGATGTCATATCCATTTGTCTTTTTTTTGTCTATACAGTATTTCTTTACCTTTGAAGTATTTCTGTAAAAATAAATTGAAAAATATATTAGTTTTCAAGTGATAAAACAACTTTAATAAAAAAATAAAATAAAATATATAACATTCATACCTTTATGGTAATGAGTCGAAGAAGTCTGGATGGCCAAATTAAAAAATGGCCGATACTATGTCCAACTATCGCCACCTCATATGTAGGTAATGGTACCCAAACTGATCTATTTATAATATCTTGTATAGTTACCCTCTGATTCTCTACCTCTAATTGTTGATGATGAACTGTATCTTCTATACAATATACCAACCCATATGCTACTATATGATGTTGAGGATAATCAACATACAACTCACAATAAGTAGGAAGCTGTGGTGGAGGAGTAGGACAAAAAATGGGGTCCACAGGCTGAGGTGGGGGAGTGGGAGCTACTGGCGGAGGTGGAGGATAAATAATGGGGTCTGCAGGGGGAGGTTGAGGAGTGGGAGCTGCAGTATGAAATTGTCTTTGCATGTCTGCAAACATAGCCTGCACCGACGCTCTAATCTTGTCCTCCATCGTCGAATTAATATTATGAACTTCAGCATCCAAATATTCTATTTTTTTATAAACCCCCTCAACGTTAGAAGTTGGAGAATGTGGAAACACTTTTCTTACCGATACACCTGTCGGATATCCTCTTACACGACCAGGATGTTCGGGCTTTCCCAATGCTACAGATAAAATATCTTCCCTCCCAGTAGCTGTAAATGTCCCCTGTGAACTCTGCTCCTCAAGAGAGTCCAGTATTAATTAATTGAACATTTCTGTAATGATTGAAATTATATGAAGAAAATAGTTAACTTAAATAAATAAAATAGATATCTTACAATCCTCTCAGCTAAGATTCTCGATTCTTCTGAAAGATATTTCCCTTTTTTCCCTTCTGAGCTCTCTTCCATTTTTCATGTCTAGATGGAGGGGATGGAGGGGCCACCTCTCCAGATCTTGAAGACTCAGCTCTTAGTTGTTGAAATTTTTCCACCATCATTTGTTCTTCCAAAAATGCATACCCTCTCCGAGATAAACTATGAGGGTATACATTTTTAGATTGGATCTCCCGATGAGATTTCCTTGTTTGTTGTAAATTAAGAATAACAAATCATTAACAAAACATTAATAAGATCATTTATATAAGAAATATTATAAAAGTTTACATTGCCCTTACTAAAAATGACTCTTTTATTCTACTTTCAAAAAACTATCTTTATGTGTCTTCGTCTATAAAAGGATATATACGACATGGATTGTCATGACTCCTATGACCATAAATGAAATCAGATGAGAGGGTTGATTTGAAATCCCTCCATCTCCTGGCAGCCAACGATAATCATTTCTTCCTGACTCCTCCAGTGTCAGGAATATCAAATGTCATCTGATAAAGAAGAGGTTAAACATATTATATATACTAGAAACATTTAAAGAATAGTCAAACAATAGCAAAAGATCTTACCAAAATTATCTCCCACAACTAAGAGATTATCGCTTTATCCACACTTCTCCAGTCATACAGAATGCTTACTTTTCTCTTAGCCTGAGTTTCTACAAAACTCTTAAAATCTTTTGCATTTGGACCTCTAGGAATATCATCATCATCAAACTCAATGACTATACTCTTATCCTGCATACGGGAAAGTGATAATTTTGGTAAACATGTTTACCCACATTGACCAACCTTTGAACTCTTTGTCGTAATAGGACCATGTGAATGTTCCTCCCTAGAGGTATGACCAATATTCTCATCTCCAGAATCATGTGGTTGATCAACTGAATGATCTTTCATTATCCTTCAAATCAAAAAAACAAACATTAGTTCACAAATATAAAAATTCAAATATTTTAATACTAATGTAATTAGAAAATAGAAAAGTGTACTAAGTTACGTAATAGTAAACATTGGTAATATGGTAAGCATGTTAAACAATGGTAAAGATAGTCAAGATGGTCAAGATGGTAAACCTGGTAAATATGGTAAACCTGGTAAACATGGTAAAGTAATTGTCACTGAACAAAAATAATAGATATATAATTCATTTAATGGTAAACATGATAAAGTAAACTAAACAAACTTAAAACAAACAAAAACTTATACTTATTTTGTTTTAAAACATGTTTTAATAAATAAAAAACTTACAATATCTAACATTTATGAAAAAAATAAATGTAAAAAATAAATAAACATATGTTACCTGTAATTTTAGGAATGTACAAATGGATTGTTTTCCCAAATTCCTTCGTTGTGGTCGTTCCTTATGGCACAAACCATGTCTTCAAAATGATCATCATTATGTTCTGTTAATCTTTCCATGGAAGTAGGGATCTCACATAAATCAGCATCTTCATCAAGTTCATCCTCACCAAGATATTGTTTTTTCCCTTGTAAAACAACAGCCCACTGCATATCTGATTGATTTACTACATAGAAAATTTGTTTTTCATGTGTTGCCATTATAAAAGAATCAACTGTGTCTTCCAATCTATTCAGATTAACAAGTGTCATTCCAAATTCATCATGTCTGACACTGTTGTTACCGATAAACCATTTACAATTAAAAATAGGAACTTTAATTTTAAATTAATCAACCTCCCATATGTCTTCAATCACTCCATAATATGCACTTGATGCAGAAATTGGGTTTTTGTCCTTAGCACTCGAAAAATGCATTACTTCTGCAAACACCAATACACCATTATTCTGAACTGCACTTCTGTTGTCCTGAGCTTTCGTATGAAATGTATAGCCATTAATTTCATAATCGGACCATGTTATCACATTTAAACATGGACCACCCACTATCCATTTTAATGTCTCTGATACATCGGATCTACCAAGAAAAGTCTTTTTAATCCATGACAAAAAAGTTTTTTTGTGCTCATTCAAAATCCACATTTCTTTCTTCTTTGGATGACATTGTTTCAACTCATTAATATGCAATGTGATATACGGTTGAGCATCAGCTATGTTATTCAAGATGTATGATTCTAATTTATTCATTTATTCAGCTGACAATGATTTGACTTTCAAGCCACTAATCCCCTTTCCACCATTATTAACTCGTTCATGGCGAGATGGAGGCAAACCTATGTATTGCGCTGTAGACAAGTAGCTCGTACAAAACTCTACTACCTCCTCAGAAATATACTTTTCAATAATGGAGGCTTCAGGTCGATATGGATTTTTAACATACCCTTTTAATATTTTCATATACCTTTCAAAAGGATACATCCAAAAAAGATATAAAGGTCCAAAAAGCTTTATTTCTCGAACCAGATGAATCATTAAATGCACCATTATATCAAAAAAAGTTGGAGGAAAATACATTTCCAATTGAAAAAGTATAAAAATTGCATCCTTTTCCAAAATGTTCAATGCATTCACATCAATCGCCTTGTTACAAATTGAATTGAAAAAATAACACAACTTCATTATAGTCTTTCTAACATGAATGGGAAATATTCCACGCAATGTAACTGGTAGAATTTGTTGCATCATGACGTGAAAATCATGTGATTTCATACCTATTAACTTCAAGTCCTTCAATGAGCCAAAATTTTTTACATTTGAAGAATAACCTTGAGGCACTTTGATATCATGAAGACACAGAAAAAATCTAATTTTCTCCCTCTTCGATAATGTATGACAAGCCAGGGGAAGAAATGTTCATCTTCCTTTAGGAGTGGGAGCTAACTCCAAACGTATTCCCATTGATAGTAAGTCTAATATTACATTCAGCCCATCTTTTTTCTTTCCTTTAATATCTAACAATGTTCCAATCAAAAAATCACAGATATTCTTCTCCACATGCATGACATCAATATTATGTTTAACTTCATGATACCTCCAATATGGTAGCTCAAAAAATATTGACCTTTTTTTCCAAATATGTCTATCATTACCATATTTATGTGTCTTTCCCAATGTCACATCAAGGTTTTTCACCCTCTCCAAATACAGATCATGGGATAAAGGTTTTGGAGTAGTATCGAATTCTTGTGAGCCATTGAATTCCTTTTTTAGTCTTCTATAAGAGTGATCCATAGGAAAAAACTTTCAATGACCCATGTACATTGTTTTCCTCCCATGATGCAATTGACAATATAATGTATGTTGTTCGCAAATTGGACATGATTTATTCCCTTTAACACTGTATCCAGAAAAATTTCCATATGCTGGGAAGTCATTTATAGTGAATAGAAGCACTACATGCAGTTGAAAATATTCCATTTTATAAGAATCATACACCCTAATACCATCAGCCCATAACAGTTTCAAATCATCAATCAACGGTGACAAGTAAACATCAATATCATTGCTGGGTTGCTTTGGAACAGAGATCATTATACTCAACATGACATATTTTCACTTCATAAAAACTTTAGGATAGAGGTTGTAAATTACCAATAAAACAGGCCATGAACTATGTGTGCTAATGAGGGTTCGATATGGATTCATTCCATCTGTGCACAACCCTAGTCTGAGATTTCTAATTTCATTTCCAAATGTATAATACTGCGCATCAATTTTCTTCCATTGTGGACAATCAGTTGGATGACGTATTTTTTCATCACATACCCGCTCATCAGCATGCCATCTTAACCTTTTTTCATCATGTGAATTAGTAAATAAACATTTGAAATGATGAATTATAAGAAGATACCAAAATACCTTTGAAGGGAGATTTTTAATCTCTACATCAGCCTGTGATTTTTCTTTCACCTTATACCGTGATGTCCCACATTTAGGACACTGACAAAAATTCATATTCCTTCCTATATATAATGTAGTCATTCAGACAGGCATATATTTTCTTGTATCCCAATCCCATTGGGCATAATATTTTCTTGGCCTTGTAATGTGAATCTGGAAGATCATTATCTTTTGGAAGAATGTATTTCATCAATTGTAGTAGCTCTGTAAAACTTTTGTCACTCCATCCATGTTTCACCTTCAGGTTAATCAATCTTAACACCACCGACAAAATAGTAAAATCTATACAACCAGGATATAATGGTTTTTCAGCATCACCATATAGACGCGCAACTTTCGGTTCTATCTCAATTTGTTCTGCTACAATATCGTGAATCATTTATTCAATTCCATTGGAGTTACCATCTTGCGAATCATCATCATCAGTGAAATTCCGTCCAGTTTCACCATGCCAAATCCAAGGGCTATAACTCAGATTAAAACCATGAAAAATTAGATGATCTTTTATCTCTATACTTTTCAACTTCTTCATATTCAAACATTTCAGGCATGGACTGAAAAAAATGTCACTACTTGGAATATTTCATTTAGAAAATTCCAAAAAAGCATCAACACCTTCCTCATATTCATTTCTCATTCGATGTGTCGTAATCCAAATTTTACTCATTATTACCTATAACAAATATCAAAAATATATATATTTTTAAGATAAGAAAAATATATGTTTATATGAAAAAAATCATAATTTGAATGTAAAACAATTTTGAAATACAAAAAAAATCTATGCGTATTTAAAAAAATATGCTTGAATATTATTTTTAAAACAAAATATAGTTAGATATAGCAGTTTGAAATTCCATTGAATCAAAGAAAACCATGGCGCCTACAGTGGTTGATAGAAAATTGGCTAAATGGAGTAAACCTGAGAATCAAATCATATTTAAAATAAAAATTTAGATGGAGAAAATCACAATGTAAAGCCAATCATCACGGCACAATCATCATGTCATAATCTAAGAAACCACGATGCAGTAGTCAATCCCCCTGGACAACCCCCAACCCTCTGGACAGCCCCCACCCCCCCCCGGACAGCCCCCAAAACCATCTGGACAGGCCCCCACCCCCGTGGATAGCCACCCACACCCCCTACCCCATGGACACCCCCCCCCCTCAGACACCCCCCAACCCTCTGGACAACCCCCCACCCCCCCCCCCACCCCCACCCCTTGGACAGCCCCCCCCCCCCCCCCCACTCCTCTAGACAACACCCCCCACCCATCTTGGACACCACCTTCCACCCCCTACCCCCTTGGACACCCCCAAACCTCTGGACAGCACCCCCCCCCCACCCCCCAGAAAACCCCCCAAAACCCTCTGGACAGGCCCCCACCCCCTAGGACAGCCCCCCCACACCCAGCCACCCCCTGGACACCCCCCAACCCTCTGGACAGCCCTCTACCCCCCGGACAACCCCCAAAACCCTCTGGACAGGCCCCCACACCCACCCACCCCCTTGGACACCCCCTGGACACCCCCCAACCCTCTAGATAGCCCCCCACCCCCTGGACATCCCCCCACCCCTCTAGACAGCACCCCCCACCCCTCCTGGACACCACCCACCACCCCCTACCCCCATGGACACCCCGCTGGACATCCCCCAACCCTTTGGACACCCCCCCCCACCCCCTGGACAGCACTCCACCCCTCCGGACACCACCCCCACCCCTCCTGGACACCACCCCCCACCCCTACCCCCCTGGACAGCCCCCCACCCCTCTAGACACCACCCCTAACCCCTCCTAGACACCACCCCCCACCCCCTACCCCCTTGGACACCCCGTTGGACACCCCCTAACCCTTTGGACACCCCCCCCCCTGGACTGCACCCCACCCCTCTGGACAGCACCCCCCACCCCTCCTGGACACCACCCACCACCCCTGACCCCCTTGGACACCCCCCAACCCTCTGGACAGCCCCCCCCCCCCCCCCACCCCCCGAACAACCCCCAAAACCCTCTGGATAGGCCTCCACCCCCTTGGACAGCCCCCCACACCCACCCACCCCCTTGGACACCCCCCTGGACACCCCCCAACCATCTGGACAGCCCCCCACCCCCTGGACAACCCTCCAAACAATGGTTTACATATAAAAACTAGGCATGGTGAACAACTAAAAACACATGCATTTAATATATAATTCAGCATGAAATAGATGGAATTAAATATTATTAAATATGGCTACTTAAATGATCGTATGATAATAAAAAATAACCATTGATATTCAACTATATTCAAATGATCACAAGTTTTCTCGATAACTAATATCATAATGAGGTAATGGATAATTCTAGAAATCTTAAACATAGTGTCAAGGCCTTGTCCAAGGCCTCACAAAATACTAGGGTAATCCCTCAGCAGAACCCATTTTTATTTGGAATCATGAGACATGGCGATGCATCGAAGGGCCATAGAGGTCAACAGTCATTACATTATATGTCTAATAGATTCTCATATAAAAGAGGATAAACATAAGTAACAACAACACATGAAATATCATTTTTGAATTCGTAAATTTAATCAATAACCATTCTATGTAGTAATAAAGGTGAATGAGATCATTAGTTGTCAATGACAACAAAAATTACCATCAATGTCGGGCATTCGCGAAACAAAAACAAACTAAATAGAAGTAGTTGAGGCTTACGTGAATATTGCGAGTCAATCGAATAGATCAGGGCATGATAAATAAGATGATGATGGAAAAGAGGTAAGAGGGTTCGAAATCGAAGAATCTTACCTAGTTTAAACAAAAAAAAAATTCAAAACATAAATATAGACTATTCGGGAAAAAAATGAACGAAATAAAGTCATGGAAGGCATACTTGAGTTTTGCGAGTTGAGATGATAGATCCGAGGAGAGTAAAGATGATAAACGATGAAGGTAAAATGATTTTAATGTAGTGAGATCGACGAGCCAATTAGGGTTTACCACGCGAGGGAGACAAGCCGCCGGACTATCGATCGAAAAATCGTAAATGACAATCCACGGGGCTTATTAATTTTTTAAATGTTTTATAACGTCTGTTATTTAATAACCGATATTATAAACTGTTTTTTTACATTTATAATTTCAGTTATTATAATAAATGATGTTATAAATATATCAGATATGGCTTTTTTTACATCGATTATAAAATAACCGACGTAAAAAAAATCCGCGTGTTGGTTTTTTACGTCGGTTATAGAATAACCGACGTAAAAAATACATCAGAAATCACAGTTTTTTACGCCGGTTATTTTATAACCGATGTAAAAACTTATGCGGGTTGTTTTTTTATGTCAGTTATTAAATAACCGACATCAAAAATGCCTTAAAAGACACTTTTTTTATGTCAGTTATAAAATAACCAACGTAAAAAATTCATAGATATCTCATTTTTTACGTTGGTTAACGTCGGTTAATTTATAACTGACATAAAGAATGAACGTACAAGATTTGTAACGTTGGTTATTAAAATAACCGACGTTAAAAATTTACTCACCACATTTTTTACGTCAGTTATAAAATAACCGACGTAAAAAACCATGTTTCACAGATTATCACGTCGGTTATATATAATCGATGTAAAAAATGGTGACGTAAATAACGTTTTCTGCACTAGTGCATGGATGATGTATGGCTGATGCAAGCCCAAAATAATGAAATATACAACATTATTTAGTGAAAATTCTCAAACTATTCATATTCTTAAGCCAAATAATAAATTAATGAATAAAATAATTAGAAAACACTTCTATCCTTCACTATAAAAACCACCCCTCACCACCTATTTTCCTCACACATCTCAAGCTTGGATACTTTTCTAAATTATGTTCAAGTATCTTCCAAATCCCCTCCCCCGTGTCTAGGATTCATTGGTCTCATAAAAAGTCCAAAACTTTTTCTCTAAGGAGGTTCTCAAGAAGGATAGATTTAAGAGGTAAAATCCTCTTCCTTTTTCTTTTAATTTCTTTTTATTTCTTTTTATTTTCTGATTAACTCCTCACCTAATCTATAAAAAATTTCATAATAAATCCATTATCTCTATAATTATATCATTTTAATTTAATATCCATCATTAAACTTCTTTCTCTCTCTTTTATTCTAAAAATGAAATCATCACCTATGATGTGTCAATTTACCGACATCGTGGATGATGCATTTTCATTTTCCTTTAACACCTTCAATTATGTTCATAAAACCACTATAGTGGTTGTTACATACTGTATAATATATTTTATAACCCTTTTTATGTTCTGGAACTAAAATATTTACATAATAATAAATGATAAAACAAATCAAGTTTGTTGTGATCAAAAACCGCCAAAATTAACCCAAATGATTATTATTAACTATTTATCTAAGGATTCATCCTCATTCCATTTAACAAAATGATATATATATGATAGATCTAATATTTTAATCATTTTATATATGAATTTAAATTATTTAAACCCTCCAAATTTATCAATTTGATCTTATTTACAATAATTTTGGATTTATGGGTTGTTTTGGGATAAAATTTGAAAAGTGCTTAATTCTAGAATTTTGAAAAAAATTTATCACAAGGGTATTTTGGGAATAATTTTTAAAATATTATTCCAATTTGAGTGATTATTTTTTTAGTATTTCTTAATTAATTTTATTCAACTTTTTCTTCTAAAGAATGATCTGATTCGACCATCTTGTGGCCCGAAAAATCAGTCAAGTTGAAAATTTATTCGAACAGACAGTGTAGACCCCACCTTTGTAATGGAAGAAATAATTGGTCTACACACCTCCAATTTATTTTATTCTACCTGGATATGAAATAAGACACATTTATGCATTTCTATAATGAATTTTATAGAGTTTTTTACTCAATAATGGGGTCATTGAATGTTATACATTTAAGGAAGAATTATGGAATTCTCATCCAGAAAACTTCAATCTTAGTATTTATTCTATAACTCCTTCTTATGAAGGACAATTATGCTGAAATTTTGTTTTTGAACTAAAAAAACATTTATAAACAAATTTTATAGAGTATGTAATATTATAATCATCCATTTATTGGGTCCAAAACATGAAAACTTTATAAGGATAGATTCTGGCCTATAAACGGAGGAGAGCTCCCTCTTCCCAAATCATTCCATTCCATTCAATCTGAGGCACCAAGGATGATATCTCCACCACCAGCTGAAAATATACCCCTTTTATTCTTTTTATTTATATGTTTTCTTTATTTTTTTAGTTTTCAATTTTAATTTATATTTCTATTAAATTCATGCATTGTTTTTATTTTTGTGTCCATCTTCTTCGCCCTTATTTTTCTTCCATTATTTTTCTTATTTTATTTTCTTCTTCTCATCTTACCTTAGTGAACTAAAATACTAATGATAATGAGTAACTAACCTGAGTAATATCTCTAGGTATTAATCAGGTTCTTGAACTTGAGACTGTGTTTTTTATCTTCTTTGAGTTAAATCTAAGGATAATTTATAGTGGGTGTAATCCTCACTGTGGTTGTCTAAAGTTTAACTTCTTAATATTTAACCATTTTCCCTTGATTGAGAAGGTGAATGTAGGGTATTATTAACAATCACTAAGTAGACTTTTCATTCATAACCAGGGTATTTTGATGTGTGCACGCATACAATGGAGTGTGTTCACTAAGGATATTTGAAGCTGGTCAATGAAGGTGCTCCCTAAAAATTCTCTTGAGAGAACTTTCTTTCTTCTCTAATTCCATTATGTTTAGCATTGCATGTTATTTAGAATTGAATTTTGAATTTCATTTATTTTCTTAAATTCCATTTTTTACATAAAACATAAAAAAACAAAAATAATTAGTTCTTAGGTGAATTAGATTAAGTAGGTTAACAAACTGAGAAAGCTCTTCAAGTGAAACAACCCTGATCAGTCATTGTGCTGCACTAGGAAAACATATAAATTTTCTTTTTTCATTCCCTAATACAGGCGTGTGTCAATATAACCATATAAAACTTTGTGTGTTCATTAATAACATATATTTTCAATTCTGGAAAATTATACCCATTCTACATAAACTTTCATACTCATATACAAGTAAACTAATCATGAAAACCAAGAAAACAAACACTCCTGAACAATTAAATTAAACTATATAACTCATCCAAAATCCCATAAATAAACTTAATAAAATTTTAATGAATCAAATTCATGTATAAAAAAATTATGGATTTTTTAATTAATGAATTTAATTTTATTATCCATGATATTAAAGAGAAGAGAACGTTCGGATATAAGGTAAGGGGAACTATCAAATCCAACTATATTACTTTGAGTTTTCACTACTTCACTCTATTTTTAGTATAGATGTTCCATTAATTTTCCTTAAATATCATTTCTTTATCTTTCTCTTTTATTTTTTAGATATGCATGCTTCCAATATAATTTTATGAAAAAAGAAAATATATTTTTTTCAAAAGAATTATTCCTTATAAAAAACATGATTTTTAATTATCTTGATATTGATTCTCCTTCACTCAAGATTAATGATTATTATAACAAGTATTTTATTCCCTTTTTATATTTTTAGCCCCAATTTTTATCCATGAAAGTTTTATTTATGAAACTCATTTCCTTTCCATGGGTTATTTTATGTCCAATATTGATATACATTCTATGTAGAAAGCATGATAATGTAAATGTTATGATGTGACAGGTGATCCCGAAATTATTTAGCTCATGTGAATGATGTGATGTGACAGGTGCACCTAGGATTATATAGTGCTCTAATTCATTGGGTAATGTGATTTATCTCATGAGATAAAGTTATGTATGCATGGTAGTTGACCACTAAGACATGATGTTTCATTTTTATGCATTTCCACATTCCATTCCATTATTTAATGCTTCCTATCGTGATTATGATCTTATGCCTATGTTATGATAAAAATTATTATAATCACCCAATGTTATATTGATTCATTTTCTTATCTTTCCTCTTACTGGGCTTTTAGCTCACTCCTTTATTTGATTTATATCCTTAGGTGATTACTTTTACTAAGGAGAACACAAGATCCAATAAGAAGCTATAGAATAATAAATTAAATAAATATTTATGTTTTATTTTTTAAATGTTATGTATGGTCCTAATTTTTCCAAGACACTAAAACTTTGGATCCTGGTTGTGTAATGTTTTAATGTTTTTTGTCTTTAAAATGATGTAATAAGATATATAAGAAAAGTAGGGTCGTTATACCAGGTGACCATGAAGAACAAGTATCCACTATTGAGGATCGATGACAACTTTGATCAATTGAGAGGGGTGTGATGGTTCTTGAAGGTTGACCTCGGGTTAGGTTATCACTAGTTTCGAGTACGAGACAAGGATATACCAAATGCAACATTTAGGTGTCACTACAATAACTATGAGTACTTTTTGATTCCCTTTAGCGTGATAAATTCCCTAGTAGTGTTCATGGGACTCAAGAACTGGATATTTCATCATTTATAAGACTATTTCATGGTAGTCTTCATCAACAACGTCCTTGTGTACTCATCATCTGAGGAGGATATCGTGAGACACTTCAGGATGGTTTTGGATGTACTCCGAGAGCACCATCTTCACAAAAAACTCTCGAAGTGTCAGTTCAAGGTACATGCAGTCCAATTTATAGGAAACATTATCTCAACAGATGGCAGTGGACCCATCCAAGGTTGAGACAATGTTATCTTGGGATCCACCTAAGAGCATGATGGAGGTGTATAGCTTCCTTGGGTTGGCAAGTTATTACTAGAGATTCATACCTGATTTATCTAGTATGTCACTACCCATGACATATTTAACCCTAAATGGGTAGTCTTTCATGTGGATAGAGAGGTTCAAATAGGATTTTCAATAGTTAACGCATAATTTGATGAGTGCTCTCATATTGATATTCCTATATGAGGGTTTTGAGTACGTAGTGTTCTGTAGTGCATTAGGAACCAGGCTTGGTTGTGTTCTGATGTAGAGGTAGGTGGTGATTGCTTATGGTTCACATTAGTTGATACCACATGAGCATAACTACGTGACCCATGATCTTGATTTAGTAGTGGTAGTCTCTGCATTAAATATGTGGTGACCCTACCTGATGGGCGAGCAGTTTATTTTCTATCCTGGTCAAAATAATCTCAATTATATATTATCTTAAAAGGATATTAACTTGAGGTATATGCGATGGATATATTTCCTCAAGTATGATGACTTAAAAATTGTCTATACTCATGGAAAGGGAAATGTGGTAGTAGAATCCATCAGCAGGATATCTTATTCGTAGTTGTTGAATGAGTCATTTAAGTAGTTGGCCTAGTTGTAGTTATCCTTTGTGGATGGAGAGGGAGTATCTTACCTACATTCGATGGTTGTTACCCCTCCTATTTTTTAGTAATTCAAGGATTATTAGATAGGGGATACCGATTGTGATACCCTACATACTCAAATATCCACTGAACATGCTCCTGATGGATTTTCTAAACTTGGGGAGCATGTTGTTCTTTTCAAATGATTAACGATGATACTAGTGGAATTGCAGGAGGAGGTTCTAAGAGAGTTTCATACATATCCTTTTTCAATACATCCAAGTGTGGAAATGATGTACTAGGATCTTTGATGTCAATTTTGGTGGCCAGGGATGAAGAAAGGAGTTACAGAGTTTTCCTCTAGATTTCTTACTTGTTAGCAAGTGAAAGTTGAGAACCAAGTTCCAGCAGGTTTAGCTCAACCCCTTGAGGTTCCAAAGTGTAAGTGGGATGGGACATCCATAGACTTCATGAAGGTATTACCATATACATAAATGGAACATGATTCCATCTGGGTGATCGTAGACCAACTCACCAAGTCATACCACTTATTATCTATTCAAAAGTAGAGTTTAGTAGAGAGCTTGAGACACCTCTACATGTAGGAGATAGTCCAACTCCATGTAGTTCCATCGATGATCATTTTTTACTATGATTCTTGGTTCAAATCCCAGATTTTTAAGGGATTATAGGTGGCGTTTGGGACTTAGTTATGCTTGAGTACAACATTTCACCCCCAAAATGATGGTCAGACTGAGCGGACCATTCAAGTTCTGGAGGACATATTGTGAGCTTGCATGTTGGACTTTGGATGTGGTTGGGAGGATCACCTAACACTGGTGGAGTTTTTATACAACAACACCTACCATTCCACCATTGATATGGCAGCATTCAAGGCTTTGTACAGGTGACCCTACAGGTCACCACTTTGATGGACTGACCCAGGAGAGTTGGCACTCATGGGCCCAGAGTTGGTGTGAGCAACTACTGAGAAGGTGAAAATCATCTAAGAGTGGATGAATACTACACAGATACATTATAAGTCTTATGAGGATAGAAAAAAGAGGCCTTTGGAGTTTGAGGAAGGAAATTACGTGTTCCTATGGGTTTCACCTCGACATGGATTATAGAGATTTGGACAGGGTGGCAAACTATCTCTAAGATTCATTGCCCCTTTCAAGATATTTTATTGAGTTGACAAGGTGTATTACCACTTAGCTCTACCTCTAGAGTTAGATTAGGTACATGATGTCTTCCATGTGTCATAGATGAGGAGATACATGCATGACCCATCGCACATTATCAAATGGGGTAATCTAGACATCGAGGATGGAGTTACCTTTACTGATTACCCAATAGAGATCGAGGATCAGTAGGATAGGATTCTTCATGGGTGATTGATTCCTTTAGTGAATGTTCGGTGGTAGCATGGGAATCTACAAGAGAGAATATGGGAGTATGAGGATAGGGTTTGTGCTCAGTAACCACATCTCTTTGAGTATCCCTTTGATGCACTTCTGTTTGTATGGAATTTCCATTATTTTAAGCTTATTAAAAATGGTTGTTTGGATAAATTTTCATTCTTTTATAACCTAAACATGTCTTGATAGGTGTAATTTAGTCATTAAAGGAAGGTACAAGAACATTTTTCATGAACCGGTCAATTCAGATGGAAATAGGAATCTTTTGGATCATTTTTCTCAGGTTCATGGTTACTACTGAATCACCTAAACCATGAGATCTAGCCCAGATAACTATGCGCACCTAGGGGTCTTGAGACAGAACCAGTTGCACGCCCCATGTATAGTTTACTAGGTCATGTGGATCCTCCAAGAAACCATACATAGCGTGCTTGTAAAGAGGCAGTGGCCTTTCACATGGTCTCCACATTGTTAACCAAACCATGCAGACCAGCCTAGGAAACCATGCACCTCAAATCCTCAAGATAGAACCTTAATCACAGTTGGTGCAGGGCTAAACTAACCATATGGCAATCAATAGGTGGCTACCTACTTTTTATTTACCCTTTCTAACCACCATTTGAATTATGATTTGGACCCTTAACCACACCTTGACACTAGGGAATGGCCAATTAATGATCCCTAGACTATTTTGGATGGATATAATCATCTAGGAGGCATCCATCATTGTAGAGGAAGAGCTTAAAACTCATTCTATGCATTTTTGAAGATTTTTTCTTATGGTTGCTTGGAGTTTATCAATTCTTTATCAACTATAATAAACACCAAAGGTAACAAGATATTGTTTTTCATCATTTATTCAATCAGTAGTTAATTCCTTTTATGTGTCAGGGCTATGGGTAATGAAGGATCTTTGGTAATTTAATACACTTATTGTGTTTGTTTTAGTACATTTTATCTCTCGTAATTATCTTATTATTTCTTTATTTCTCTTTTTGGAACTCTGTATTGGATAAAAATGGAGCTTCTAGGGATATCTAGGAGAATTACAATGATTAATACCATGACCATTGGGAACAATCACCATCTCAAAAGGGGTTTGTTTTAGAAAAAAAATTATAAAACAATTCTAAGAATAAGAAGTTGATTCTATTAACTTAATCGGACTCATCGAACCAAGGGAGATACATTACATTTGAATACCAGAAATGTGTGTTATTATGAACAATGCAATATAATAATCTAATAGATTTTTTATGATCTTCATAACCATCCACAGATCTGATGCATTTCTTCTATTGATTATTGAAAATAGTTTCATCGTCTTCTAGTTTTTAGTAAACCATAAAGAATTTGGAAATCGAGTCACTCAAACATCTGAAAAAAAATCTCATAACCCTCAAATATAAACTCTAAATTAATCAAAAAATCAATTAATTAATCATGAATCAAGGTACAGAACACTTTAAATCCCCTTGTGGGTTGACCCCATACTTACACTATACTAGTTGTGAGAGTGATTATTTCAATTTGGGCCATCGAAAGTAACACTTCATCCAAAACAACACCAAATTATGGTGTTGTTGCTGGGGAGAAATTAAATGGTGTTTTTTCAAATTGAGTTTTTATTAGTTAATTGAAAAAAAAAATCAAAAAAATTATACTCTTAACCCCATTTCTATTTTTTTATTTTTGGTTATCACTTTTATGCTTGGTGTGTTGTTTAGTGTTGTGCAGGACCATAGGTGTATGAGTTGCCAGATTACTCATCCCAAGAGCACTGAGTCAGTATAAACACTCTTGTTTAACCCAAAAATCAAATGAATGATAGAAAGGTGATGTTAAGAACTTATGGGAGAACACAACCAGAACGCCCCCATGGTGCATATGGAAGAGGAAGAACTAGATGATGTCCATGGAGTTGGACATCAGTTTTCACTTGATGGGAATAAGAACCAATAGCTTGTCATTGATGGTGACCCAAACCAGCATCCACCAACTAACTTTATGGAGTATGTTCCATATAACCATCAAAGACCATTGTCTCAATTTCTGCCAAATTATGGCCAACAACAACCACATCAGTATCTTCCACCAGATCAACTTCCATACATGCCTCTGACTCAACAACCCTACTTTGCACAGGAGAAGAAATATATTCCATAACCTCCTCAAGAACAGTTGCCTCCATGTTCTACCCATATGGAGTATGGGTTTCCCTCAATTCATGGAGTGAATATGGGCATTCTTAGGCCACCGGTGCAGGACCAACATTTTTAAATCAAGCCGTCAATTATGAAACTCATCCAAAATAAGGTTCAGTTTTGGGGTTTTCTAAGCAAGGAACCCAATGTCTATCTCTCAAATTTTCTAGAGATATGTGACACATTCCGCTACCATGGAGTGTTAGAGGATGTTATTCATCTCTATTTATTTCCATTATCGTTTAGGGAAAAAGAAGAGGATTTGATCAAAGGGACACCCTGGTGTTCTATCCTCACTTGGGAGGCATTGTCTCAAGAATTTTTGTCCAAGTACTTTCCTACCTCCAAAATTGTGACATTAAGAAATGAGATTCTTAACTTTCAGCAGCATGAGTTAGAATATTTGTATGAATCATGGGAATGTTTCAAGGATATGTTAAGGAAATGACCTCATCCTGGACTCCCACTATGTATGAAAGTTCAAAACATATATGGGGGTCTTACAATGAACACAAGATATGTGGTTGATGCATCTGCTGGAGGAACCATCATGAGGAAAAATCTTAAAGAACTGTTTTAAATTTTGGAATATATGTCAGAAAATAGTTTCTAATGGAATTCTAAGTGGGGAAATTAGAAGAGAGGTATGCATAATGTTAATTCTACTATAATTTTTTTCCAATCAACTTGATTCCATGTCAAATAATCTTGATGCATTGAATTTGAAAACAACTTCACGAGTTCAAGCAATTAACCATCTGTCTTGTAGTGAATGTGGTGAAAACCACGTCATGGGTAAATTTCCAAAAATAAATGTTGATACCTTAACAAGTTAAGTGAGCTATTTTTCTCAGAAACAAGGACCAAATATGTTTCCTTAATATTAAAACCCTTCATGGAAAGACAATAAAAATATGGGTTGGGTACAATAACAACAATGTAACACCCCAAGATTCCACAGTACGTTTCCCTTTGAATAATGCAATAGCGTGTGTTGTATGCAACTTCGAGTTCTAACACACACCACAACCAATCAAACTAGCCGTTATGAATAGTAATATCCACTTTTTGAAATTTTATAAATTTTATCTTTCAAAATGGACTTCATTTTTGGATTTGGAATATTGAAATTAGCTTAGGTTGAATTTTTGGTATTTTTCTGAAAACTTTCAATTTTTGATGAATAGTGAAAAAACACTGAGTTATAGTTTAAAAACGAATTTTTATTTAAATAATTATTTATTTTATTTAAATTTAATTAAGGTCAAAATAGATACATAATACCTATATAAGTTCAATGTAATTCATTGGAGTTATTTTAGAATAATTTTAGATATATAAAAATTTTATGGAACTTTTCACCATCTTTTACCCACCTCCTAGGAGAATTTGGAAATTCACATAAAACTTAATTTTATTGCTTCTATGAGTGGAATTTCAAAAATATGAGAGACATGGTTAATATCAAGGAGTAAAATGTGGTTCAATAAGATAAAAATAATTTTTGGTGAATAGTAACTTTTTACTTTTATTTACCACGGTTAAAATTAAATAGGGTAATTAAGGGTAAAAATGATATTAATATTACCCAAACACATGTCCTAATTCTATTGGAAAAGTTTATATCGACCAAAAACAACCTTAGGAATAAAATATTATTATTTAGGTTCACTTGGATTAGATTAGGACATTTATTATTATTTAATTCAAAGAAGAGTTAAAAGAGTTAACATCAAAGTTAATTACTAAAGTATTTTTAATATAGGGTTATACATAAGATAAATTATATTGAAAATATTAATTAGAAATCTAAAACGATTTCCTAAATAATGGTATTTTATTTATAATTTTTAAACATTAAATAATTTAATTTATTTATGACACAATGGTGATGCAGTAAATACCGAATTAATGAAATATTAAAATAATTGATATTATAAATATCCAAATAAATGTAATTTGAGACATTTTATGAATTAAAATAATTTTATAGGTTAATATGACATATTATTATTGGTTATATGAATTTTATTCGAAGTAATAATGCTTTTATGAATTTATCAAAAACAAAATACCCAATAGTGTCAAAATTGACATAAAAGAGTTTTTAAAACAAATATTATATTATTAATCGATATTATATTCCTAAAAATATAAGGTTCAGCCAAAGGACTTATATAATGATAGTTTTATCATTAATGGACCACTTGGGGGTCTCTTGGAAGTATATAGTAAGTTTATTAACTATATAATATAAAAATACAAAGAGACATGGTAAATGTCAAACTATTTAACTAAGAGTTAAATCTAAAAGATAAGGTTACTATAGAGACCCAAACCTGTATAAAATCTATTGGTTGGGTGGTTTTCGACACATCCCCACCTTATAAATTGAATAATCCACTTTGTATCCATTATAAACTAAATATGAATTTATTATAAATTAATACTTTAATTTTTTCCTAAAGATCCCATCCTCCCCCTTATAAAAGGACACCACTTATAACCAATTCCTCACACCTCTAAAGCCTTTTTCTCTCAGCCAAACTATGCCCAAATATCCTCCCAACTTCACTCACTTCAACCTAGAGGCCTTAGTTTGATCATAAAGCCAACCTAAGGAGCCCTTTTGATCAAATCAAAAGGAAGAACCTGAAGAAGAGGTAACGTTTTCACCACCCTTTTTCAAGTTCCTTTCTTCTTCAAATTATTATTTCTTTGTTATTTCCATTATAAAATAATAACTACAATATCTTATATATACTGTGATGTTATTATAAATACGGTACAACCATATTCAGTATTCTATCCGTCCTTTGAATGACATGTCACCATACGTGCGTACGTACGGCTTACCGTCTCCACGTCGTGGTGTAATTGTTATTCAAAACATTATTATTTATATGGGTATAATAATGATGTGTAATTCATGTAAATAATAAATATAACATGATAATGATTCTGTATATATGATATATCATCCAATTATATATGATTTTAATTTCAAAAGAATGATATTATCGCTCGTGCGTACTTACGGACTACCATCTCCACAAACGCGATGAGATTCATTCCCCATCGTATCCATACAAGTCTAATTCTCATTTTATGATTAAAAATAATGTTTAAGGACTTCATATAATTCTGTATATAAATAAGATACAACCTATCCATAACAAACACTACTTATGTAACAAAACATATAAAAGAAAACGAGTAAGTTAACACCCGAAATGATGATAATACTAAGATATTATTAACAAAGAAATGTTAAAAGATCATATATGATATCATATTAATTTATATGATTATTTTAAAATTCAATAAAAATTATTTCAACATTATACAGGAGGCTAACCTACCCTCGACCAAGGAAAAAGTACAAAGAAATGGGTTTCTTATCTCACTTTTAATTCCGTGAGATTTCAATTGTTCACCACTTATTTATTGCATGTGGTGTGTGTACTGACCATGTTTGTATTAATTGTGTAATATAATTTAATTCATTTATATTCACATCATTATTGTATGATCCTTCTTTCATGGGTTTATGTTTCTTAAGTTACCAAATCAATAAGAGAATTTTAAATTTCAATTTCCACTCATTCGGCTTCACACATACTTCATTGATTATTTTACTCCAAGATTATGTGTGGAATCACTATTCATTTGATTATGTCATAATTTCTACTCTCCTTTATGTGGATATACTTTTGATACACATAATCACTCTATTTATAAATTCCCAAGTCATCGGTATGAACTTGATAAGAGTAATTTTTACTCAATCTCGATTTGTTGAGTTAAACATCCAATTCATTGGTGTTGTTTTTACAAGAATATGTGTGAATGTCCTTTGATTATTTTACATTGAATATTAAATCATATTGAGTGTATTTATATTTTTCAAACATAATTATGTCGTTGATTTATCCTTAACCTAAGGATATGGCCTTTATGATAGATTTCATCTCAATTTACATTCCATTGAGACTCCTTTGTTGTTATACACCAAATCACTTTTATATGGTGTATATAATGTACTTTGATATAGTATATCATGAATCCCTTTATTCTCATGATATTACAAAGTTTGTATTACCTTAATTATTTTTATTCAATTGTCTCTTATTTGGTTAGGAACTCTAACTAAAATATCATTTTAAAATGTTTTAAAGATTTATTATTCTAAATCTTTCTCATTAATGTCCATGTTTTAAAAATGGTTTTAAGGGTTTATTTATATGGACATTAAAGTTTTCAAATCAAAATTCCTTTTAAAATTTTTAAAGTGGTATGGGACACTTTGATTCAAAAATCTATTTTAAAATGGCTTCTTGACAAATAGTGTGACTTTTAAATGTTTTCAAGAAAAAAGGGGATATTTCTCTCTAATAGTTTTGATGATTATTTTCATCTATGTAAATATCCTTCATTGTTTTAGATTAAGGTTAATCTGATACAATAAAATCTCTATATTTTATCGAATGAGTTATGTTTGACTGTGGATGTGTTATTTTTCTACTATTCATGGTTTGTGGATAATGTATTGACATTTCGTATGTTAGTTTTGATACGAATGCTTATGTTATGTTTAAAACATTTCATATGAGGAATGCATTATACTTAGTAAGTGAAGGGTGGAGCCCTCTATAGCTCCTCGATGCATCGGTAGGTCTAATGAGACAAACTAGTGTCTTGGCACAAGGCCTTGACAAAATCTTATTTGTAGTCTTGGCACGAGGCCTTGACTATGTGGTTATGATAGTCTGGCATTATGCATTCCATCATTATGAAAGTGGTTATTGATATTTCATGTGGTTATTAGACTAGTAGAATATCCATGTGAATAATTAAATGGCATTATTTCATTTTATCTTTTCCATATTATTCTGAATTTCAAGTTTAAAAGGCTTTTGTTTTAGTTATACATTGACTTAAATGTTTATGATTATCTATGAAAGTTTCCGCTGTATTGTTATCCTTACTGAGCATCTGATCTCACCCCTTTCAATGTTTTATTTTTCCCAGGATGTGAAGAAGTAATTTATGAATGACTTGAAGGGATAGTATGAGGGGATATGAAGACAAGATATTGTTGTAGTTTTTTTTTACTTAATGATTTAATGTAAGACTCATGAATATATCTAGTGTTTCCAAGACTACTAAACTAATCGGTCTTTCGATACTTGATCTTTTGTGATCATGCCAATGTTATTTAATAATGCACCGACTCTGGGTGACTGGGGTCGGGGCATTACAGTTGGTATCAGAGGAAGTTTAGTACAAACCTTTGAAGCTATATTTAGATAAACTCTAATTAGAGCACATAGCCCTAAGAAAGACTTTGAGGATTAGTATATAAGAACTTATTAGAATTTTGGTATTGTATATATTTTGTGAGTTTTCCAAGCAATACATCCCTGTCTGGATATGAGCAGGTAGAGGAGGCTCTGGTACAGATGTACCTAGGGGTAAAACCCGAAAACACCGCTTTGAGATAGACTCAAAAGGGAACTGGTGCACGACAACGGGCCTTGCTGCACTCTTGGTTACGACACTCTCGAGGGATATTCTTAGGATAATTTACATTTTCTTTATAAACCGATTTGAAGTATTATGAGAGTAAATGACCTTAGTTAATCCTAATGTGTTTCAAATTGAGAATATGGTGACATGATATTCTCTAAATGATTTTATGACTACTGTTACTCACACAATGCTTTCTGGTTTTAGTCAATGGCTGGATTCCAAGTAAGTCATAGTGACTTTGAGAATGATGTACAAGGTGGGAACGGTGGTGGAAATGAGCAACAAAATGGAATGTTGATAGTCGTAAAAGATATCATCTTCATGCCAAATCAATTTTCCAAAAATATGATCAAAAATATATATATTAACCAATTCTCAGACTCAACAAAGAAGATAAAGGTGATGAACGATAAGAGCTCCAGCAGTAGAGACCATGGAGAAAAGAATCCTCAATTTCCATCATGCAGGAAATGTGGAAGGAGACACCCAGGAAAGTGTCTCAATGGAACAAAGAAATGCTTTACGTGTGGGAAGGAAGGACATAAAGTAAAGAATTTCCGAAGAAAAATGAAGAGTACTATGGAAGAAAATAAAAATGGTCCCAAGATTCCAATTATGGTCATTTGTCGTAAATATAAGGGACCTTTTCATCACCCAAGTCAATGCCCTATTCTATAGGATAACCTATTGGTCAAGGAAGAACCTATGTGGAAATAAATGGATGGCAAAATATTTAAAGGTATTAGTGATCCTTGTTGTTGAGATTACTTTGGGTGAATTTTCTCTTATATGTGTAACCCTGAAATTTATCATATGAGAATGATATTTGAGGAAGACATGTCCTTTCTCTTGTGGATATAGTTATAAATAACCATTTGGTTTTATATGATCATTGGGTTTGTGGCAATTACAAGTTATTATATTTTGTGATGAAAATTCAAGGTATGAGATAACATTTGTGGTTAAATTATGTGATGGTTATTTTGAGGAATTTATCTCATTTTGTTAATGTTATAAAATATAGTTTTTGAAAAATGACAACACGCAGACTGTGTGACAACCCGTCGCGTCGAACAAAGCTATGGGAATCAAACCCACAACCAAAGTGTGATAGGGATTTATCGCCTACCACTGGACTATGTGAAGTCCCTGGTTAGTGTGACTAATTATTTTTAGTTAAATTATTTTATTTATAAATAATAAGTTGATTTGAGATCTTATTTCTTATCAAGTGAATACCCTTATTATAGGAAAATAATTTGGTGATTAAGTGATAAATGTTATTTTGGAAGATGTTCGCTTTGTTGGGAACACTATATGCCTGAGGAAAATAGAATACTATGGGATTTCATTTGAGTAGTAATGGTGTATTGTTATCTATGATTTTATTGTGGATTTATAGTGATTTGGGTTATTTATGGAAATAATTAACCTGTAATAGAGAATATGTGATTAGGTTAATTACTTTTAAGTATGTGACTTTAAGAGTAGTTGATGTCATTTGGAGATACAATTTAACGTGGAAGACTACATTACCAAATTCTTCTAAGTTTTGGGTTTCAATATTAGTTTGGATTATATTGAAGGATTTTAAGGACAATTGTTTATTGAATGGTATTTATTTATCTTTGGGGTATTGTTGGTTTAATTTTAGAAATTAAGATTAGTGTTTCTTTCTCTAATGGAATATCCTTTTGGGGGATCATCAGATATTATACTAACCATTTTGGTTTTTATTAATCTCTAAAGACTTGGTAAATATATAGTTTATCCTTCGTGGATCATGTGATTCTATAAGAAGTTTATTCTATCTCTTCCAGTGTGACCAAGTCTTCTTGAATACTCATCGTTTAAAAATGAGTTAGTAGTAGGAATTTATTAAAGAATGAAACTTTACTCAAAAAATGTGTATATCTCTTTATGTTCTTAGTCAAACTCAGAAATTAATTCCTCATCTTTATGTAATTTAACTTAAAACAAAAAAAATGTTGTCCGTTTACTTTTCCTACTGGGAAACTAATGACTATTTGTCCCATCATAAATTTGTGGTTTTCTTGTTGTTAACTTTATCCTAATCATGTTCTCTATCCATATCCATCAGAACTTTACACTTATTTTATCATCCATATTCATGTTTTTCTACATGGAATCCTAGTATAGGTTATCTCGGGTGAACTTTTTACTTCTCTTTCTTTCTTTTAAAGTGATAGTTTTATTGAATCTTTTTCCGATGTGGGACTTTCCATTATATTCCCAAGCCCAATTTTAAAAATTTCGAGGACGTAATTTATTGAAGGAGGGGAGAATGTAACACCCCAAGCTTCCACGGTACATTTCCCTTTGAATAATGCAATAGTGTGTGTTGTACGCAACTTCGAGTTCTAACACACACCACAACCAATCAAACTAGCCATTATGAATAGTAATACCCAATTTTTGAAATTTTATAAATTTTATCATTCAAAATGGACTTCATTTTTGGATTCGTAATATCGAAATTATCTTAGGGTGAATTTTTGGTATTTTTCTGAAAACTTTCAATTTTTGATGAATAGTGAAAAAACACTGAGTTATAGTTTAAAAACGAACATTTATTTAAATAATTATTTATTTTATTTAAATTTAATTAAGGTAAAAATAGATACATAATACCTATATAAGTTTAATGTAATTAATTATAGTTAGTTTAGAATAATTTTAGATATATAAAAATTTTATGGAACTTTTCACCGTCTTTTACCCACCTCCTAAGAGAATTTGGAAATTCACATAAAACTTAATTTTACCTCTTCTGTGAGTGGAATTTTGAAAATCCAAGAGACACGGTTAATATAAAGGAGTAAAATGTGGTTCAATAAGATAAAAATAATTTTTGGTGAATAGTAACTTTTTACTTTTATTTACCACGATTAAAAGTAAATAGGGTAATTAAGGGTAAAAATGATATTAATATTACCCAAACACATGTCCTAATTCTATTGGAAAAGTGTATCTCGACCAAAAACAACCTTAGGAATAAAATATTATCATTTAGGTCCACTTGTATTAGATTATGACATTTATTATTATTTAATTCAAAGAAGAGTTAAAAGAGTTAAAATTAAAGTTTAATTACTAAAATATTTTTAATAAAGGGTTATACATAAGATAAATTCGATTTTAAATATTAATTAGAAAGAAAAAACGATTTCCTACATAATTTTATTTTATTTAAAAAATTTAGACATTAAATAATTTAATTTATTTATGACACAATCGTGATGTAGTAATTACCGAATTAATGAAATATTAAAATAATTGGTATTTTAAATATCCAAATAAATGTAATTTGAGACTTTTTATGAATTACAATAATTTTCTAGGTTAATATGACATATTATTATTGGTCATATTAATTTTA
This sequence comes from Viscum album, assembly GCA_963277665.1. NCBI lineage: Eukaryota > Viridiplantae > Streptophyta > Magnoliopsida > Santalales > Viscaceae > Viscum > Viscum album. Next base: position 2,011,250,049 of record OY728130.1, on the reverse strand, counting down.
TTCAAAGTAATAATGCTGTTATGAATTTATCAATAACAAAATACCCAATAGTTTCAAAATTGACATAAAAGAGTTTTTAAAACAAATATTATATTATTAATCAATATTATATTCCTAAAAATATACGGTTTGGCAAAAGGACTTATATAATGATAGGTGTATAATTAATGGACCACTTGGGGGTCTCTTAGAAGTATATAGTAAGTTTATTAACTATATAATATTAAAATACAAAGAGACACGGTAAATGTCAAACTATTTAACTAATAGTTAAATCTAAAAGATAAGGTTACTATAGTGACCCAAACCTGTCTAAAATCTATTGTTTGGGTGTTTTTTTACCCATCCTTGCATTATACATTTAATAATCCACTTTGGAGCCATTATAAACTGAATATGAATTTATTATAAATTAATACTTTAAGTTTTTTCTAAAGAGCCCCTCCTCCCCCTTATAAAAGGACACCACTTATAACCAATTCCTCACACCTCTAAAGCCTTTTGGATCGGCCAACCTCTGCCAAAATATCCTACCAACTTCCCTCACTTCAACCTAGAGGCCTTAGTTTGATCAGAAAGCCATCCTAAGGAGCTCTTTTGATCAAATCAAAAGGAAGAACCCGAAGAAGAGGTAACGTTTTCACCACCCTTTTTCAAGTTCCTTTCTTCTTCAACTTCTTATTTCTTTGTTATTTCCATTCTAAAATAATAACTCCAGTATCTTCTATATACTGTGATGTTATTATAAATATGATACAACCATATTCAGTATTCTATCCATCCTTTTAATGACATGTCACCATACGTGCGTATGTATGGCTTACCGTCTCCACATCGTGGTGTAATTGTTATTCAAAACATTATTATTTAGATGGGTATAATAATGATGTGTAATTCATGTAAATAATAAATATAACATGATAATGATTATGTATATATGATATACCATCCAATTATATATGATTTTAATATCAAAAGAATGATATTATCGCTCGTGTGTAAGTACGGACTACCATCTCCACGAACGCGATGAGATTCATTCCCCATTGTATCCATACAAGTATAATTCTAATTTTATGATTAAAAATAATTTTTAAGGACATCATATAATTATGTATATGAATAAGATACAACCTATCCATAAAAAACACGACTTATGTAACAAAACATATAAAATAAAACAAGTAAGTTAACACCCAAAACGACGATAATACTGAGATATTATTAACAAAGTAATGTTAAAAGATCATATATGATATCATATTAATGTATATTATTCTTTTAAAATTAAATAACAACTATTTCAACATTATACATGAGGCTAACCTACCCTCGACCAAGGAAAAATTACAAAGTAAGGGGTTTCTTATTTCAATTTTAATTCCGTGAGATTTCCATTGTTCACCACTTATTTATTGCATGTGGTGTGTGTAATGACCATGTTTGTATTCATTGTGTAATATAATTTAATTCATTTATATTTACATCATCATTTTATGATCCTTCTTTCATGGGTGTATGTTTCTTAAGTTACAAATCAATAAGGGAATTTGAAATTTCAATTTCCACTCATTCGGCTTTACGCATACTTTATTGATTATTTTACTCCGAGATTATGTGTGGAATCACTATTCATTTGATTATGTCATAATTTCCACTCCCCTTTCTATGGATATACTTTTAATACACATAATCACTCCATTTATAAATTCTCAAGTCATCGGTATGAACTTGATAAGAGTAATTTTTACTCAATCTTGATTTGTTGAGTTAAACATCCAATTCATTGGTGTTGTTTTTACAAGAATGTGTGTGAATGTCCTTTGATTATTTTACACTGAATATCCAATCATATTGAGTGTAATTATATTTTTCAAATATAATTATGTCATTGATTTATCCTTAACCTAAGGATACGGCTTTTATGAGATATTTCATCTCAATTTACATTCAATTGAGACTCCTTTGTTGTTATACACCAAATCACTTTTATATGGTGTATATAATGTACTTTAAAATAGTATATCATGAATACCTTTATTCTCATGATATTACAAATTTAGTATTACTTCTATTATTTTTATTCAATTGTCTCTTCTTTGGTTAGGAACTCTAACTAAAATATCATTTTAAAATGTTTTAAAGATTTATTATTCTAAATACTTCTCATTAATGTCCATGTTTTAAAAATGGTTTTAAGGATTTATTTATATGGACATTAAAGTTTTAAAATCAAAATTCCTTTTAAAAGTTTCAAATTGGTATGGGACACTTTGATTCAAAAATCTATTTTTAAATGGCTACTTGAAAAATAGTGTGACTTTTAAATGTTTTCAAGAAAAAAGGGGATATTTCTCTCTAATAGTTTTGATGATTATTTTCATCTATGTAAATATACTTCATTGTTCTCAATTGAGGTTAATCTGATACAATACAATCTCCATATTTTATCGAATGAGTTATATTTGACTGTGGATGTGCTATTTTTATACCATTCATGGTTTGTGGATAAAGTATTGACATTTCATATGTTAGTTTTGATACGAATGTTTATGTTATGTTTCAAAATTTTCATATGAGGAATGCATTGGACTTAGTAAGTGAAGGGTGGAGCCCTCTATAGCTCCTTGATGCATCGGTAGGTCTCATGAGACAAACTTGTGTATTGGCACAAGGCCTTGAAAAAATCTTATTTTTAGTCTTGGCATGAGGCCTTGACTATGTGGTTATGATAGTCTGTAATTATGCATTCCATCATTATGAAAGTGGTTATTGATATTTCATGTGGTTATTCGACTAGTAGAATATCCATGTGAATAATTAAATGGCATTATTTCATTTTATCTTTTCCATATTATGCTGAAGTTCAAGTTTAAAAGGCTTTTGTTTTAGTTATACATTGCCTTAAATGTTTATGCTTATCTATGAAAGTTTCTGTTATATTGTTATCCTTACTAAGCATCTGAGCTCACCCATTTCAATGTTTTATTTTTTCCAGGATGTGAAGAAGTAATTTATGAATGACCTTCAGGGATAGTATGAGGGGATATGAAGACAAGATGTTGTTGTAGTTTTTTTTACTTAATGATGTAATGTAAGACTTATGAATATATCTAGTGTTTCCAAGACTACTAAACTAATCGGTCTTTCGAGACTTGATCTTTTGTGATCATGCCAATGTTATGTAATAACGCACCGACTCTGGGTAACTAGGTTCGGGTCATTACAAACAAAATTCTCAGCCATGACCCTAGAATCCACCCACATATGGCTGGATTCAATACCAAAATCTATATTCGAGACAATAGTAAGGCAATCAATATCAACAAGGATCATTTCAGTATCAAGGGTATCAAAACCCTCATCTGAAATAACCACCTCAGCAACCACAACAACAACAAGTTGTTCGATAACAACCTCAGCAGTAATAACCATCAAAGTTAGAAGAGATGATGTCCAAGTTTTTTACCATATCTAAAACTAGATTTTAGAATCAAGATGCATCTATTCAAATCCTTGAAAACTAGATTGGATAGCTAGCCAATCAACTCTCAGTGAGGAAACTCGGAACACTATCGGTTAACATGCAAAAAAACCCACAGGAGTAAGCCAATGTAGTAACCCTTAGAAGTGGGAAGTAATTACCTCAACAAGTGGCTGCAAAGAAAAGGGGAGATGAATCTGAAAATCAAAGTAGATCCACTCAATATTTAGAAAAATAAGTTAAAGAAGAATATATTTCCTCACCAAAAGAGTTATCCAAAGGGAAGGGTGTGACACATGATAAATAAAAGGAGGTGGTCAAACCTTATGAACCCACCTTTCCCTATCTAGAATACTTGAAGAAAAGAAAAATAGATCAATAGTTTGGGAAATTCATGGATGTTTTTAGGAAACTCCACATCAACAAACCCTTTGTGGAGGAATTAAGTCAAATTCCCAGCAGTACAAAGTTTATGAAATAAATTATTTCAAAAAATATAAAAATAGAATATTTGGCTACCATTCCTCCCAATTAGGAGTGTTCTATGGTGGTACAAAATTTAATTCCTCACAAGCTTCAAGATCTTGGGAGCTTTTATATTCCATGTATAATCAGTTCTTGTGAATTTGGGAAGGCCCTTTGTGACTTGGGGGATAGTTTGAATTTAATTCATTTTGGAGTTTTCAAGAATATAGGAATAAACGAACTAAATCCTACTTGCGTAGCACTATAATTGGTTGATCACTTGATCAAATACCCAAAAGGTCTCCTTGAAGATGTGCTGGTGAAGGTTGGGAAATTGATTCTTCTAGTCGATTTCATTATTCATGACATGGATGAATATGCATAAGTACCACTGGTTTTAGGGAGATCTTTTTTTAGATATGGGTAAAGTTTTGATTGATGTTCATCAAGGTGAATTAATATTTCAAGTGGGGGATGAAAGAGTGTCCTATAATGTTCTCAATGTTTTCAAACAATCCTAATTTTTGGAAAGTGATGAATGTTTTTCCTTATCTATAGTCGAAGATTATAACTACATGGAAATTGACTATGGCTGTTTTTCTTCTATCAATGAGCTGGATTCAGTGGAAATCCAGTCCACATATGAACAAGAAGAGATGTGGTATATTTCAGGCTAGGTTGGTCATTATTGGCAGCGAGCAGTAGTCCCAGATAGTTTGGAAAGAGAAGAAGTTAAACCTATTGTACCTTTGGTTCTTAAGGATACACAACTTGAAATTAAGCCCCTTCCATCATCTCTAAAGTATGGTTATTTGGGAGACAATAATACACTACATGTTATTCTCAATGTGTCCCTCACACAAGAGCAATAGGATGCACTTTTTTAGGTTCTCAAAAGAAGAAATAAAATTATTTATTGGATGGTGGATAACCTTAAGGGAAATAGTCCAAACATTTATACCCACAAGGTACCTCTTGAATAAGGAACTAAACTATCTCGACAACCATAGAAACAGCTAAATCCTCCAATAAAGTGGGTTTTGAAAAGGGAAGTGATCATGTTATTAGATGATGGAATTATATACCCAATTTTTGATAGTCCTTGGGTTAGCCCCTTGCAAGTGGTACCTAAAAAGGGGGGTATCACTGTGATTTCAAACAAGAAGAATGAAATGATCCTGACTCAAACAATTATGTTATGGAGGGTGTGAATCGATTACAAAAAGCTAAATGATTCCACGCATAAGGACCACTTCCCACTCTCATTCATATATTATATGTTGGAACATTTTTTAGGGCATGAATTCTAATTCTTCTTAGATGGTTATTCTAGATATAACCAAATATATATTTCCCCTGAAGATCGGGATAAGAGAACCTTCACATGCCCATACGGAACATTTTCCTATCGTTGTATGTCCTTTGGTATATGTAATTCTCTAGCCACCTTTCAGTGATGTATGTTAACTATTTTACATGACATGATGGAGAAAATTATGTAAGTTTTCATGGAAAATTTATCCATCTATGGGAATTCATTTTATACATGATTTAAGCACTTGGAAATGGTACTAGAATGGTATGAGTAGACAAATATGGTTTTGAATTAGAAAAAATTCCATTTTATGGTGAAAATGGTATTGTATTTATCCACTGAATCTCCAAGAAAGGGATTGAAGTGGATACCATGAAGCTTTATGTTATATCCAACCTACTCATTCCTACTTTTATTCATGCAATACGAATATTTCTTAGGCATGTGGGATTTTATCAATGGTTTGTGCATGATTTTTAAAACATAGATCTACCATTAACAAATATTATTTCAAAGGATGATATCTTTGAATTCAATGATTCATTTTTTAGGGAATTTTAACTTTTGAAATATAGATTGGTGGAAGCTCCGATCATGATCACTCTAAATTGGGATGATCAGTTCGAGCTCATGTGTGATTCTAGTGATTGTACTATGGGGGCAGTCCTTGGGAAGTGGCTTGATCGTATCTTCCAACCTATTTACTATATCATTAATTCCTTAAATGAAGCTCAAATCAATCATACCACCACAAAAATAAAGAAATTTTGGTGGTTATTTTTACGTTTTACAGATTTTGATCATATTTAGTACTATCAAAATTCATTGTTTATATTGATCATGCAGCACTCAAATATCATTTAAACAAGAAAGATGAAAACCCATGATTGATTCACTAGGTGCTTCTTCTCCAAGAATTTGATTTGAAGATTCTTGGTAAGAAGGGAGGTGGGAACTTTATTTTTGATCATCTCTCCCACTTGAAATTTCCCCACTTGGAAAAAGAATAAGATAGATATATCAAAGAATAATTTTCATATGAGCACATATTCTCAGTAGTTGTTGCGCCTCATCCATGGTTCACTAATATCGCCAATTATTTGGCTATGGTAGTGATCCACCCTAATCTATCTTATCATAAAAATAAGAACTTTCAATCAAAAGTGAAGAAATACTTTTGTAAATATCCACTGCTCTTTAGATCATGTGGCATGCTAGAGGTTGAAATCAACGATGTTCTAGAATTTTTTCACTCATCTATTACTATAGGGAATCATGGGTCGGACAACACAATTTCTAAATTTTTAAAATCTAGGTTTTTCTGGCCAACAATTCATAAGGATTCCTGACACTTTGTGGCATAGTTTGATAAGTTCCAGTAGATAGGTAATATTGGGCATAGAGCTGAGATGATCAACACCACATCCTTGAAGTCGAAGTCTTTGATGTGTGGGGTATTGAATTCATGGGGTCATTTCCACCATCATATGATAACACATACATTCTGGTATGTGTGTATTATGTTTCTAAATGGGTAGTATCTACTGACATGGTCGAAAACACCATTAATTTCATCATCACTTTTCTAAATAAGAATATATTCATCAGGTTCGGTGTTCCCTAGGTCCTCATTAGTGATAGGGGGACACATTTTTATAATGAAATGATGATAAATGTTATCACAAAATGTAGAGTGAAGTAAAACATGGGGAAATCATACCATCCCCAATCTAGTGGTTAAATGGAATTTTCTGACTGTGATCTTAAAAAATATTGGAAAAGATAGTGGTAACATCAAGGATTGGTCTAAAAATCTAGATGATGATCTATGATCTTACCAAAGCTCTTTCAAAAATCCACTAGGAATGTCCCTAATCTGTTTGGTCTATGGAAAACCCTATCACTTACCTATAGATCTTGAACATAAGGAATATTAAGCTATCAAAGTACTAAATTATGATCTGAAATCCATAGATGACAAACAAAAATTACAATTTTTTGAGCTTGATGAGATTTGGTATGAGGCATATGAAAATTCCAAGCTTTATAAGGAGAGAACGAAGGCGGTTCATGACTGCCTGATTTCTCAGAAATCCTTCCAACCTGATAATCAAGTGTTGTCATTTAACTCAAGTTTGAGGTTGTTTCTAGGTAAGTTGAAGTCTTGATGGTCAAGACCATTCAAAGTAATCAAGGTTTTCCAACATGGTGTGGTGGAAGTTTCTAGTAAGGATGTATAAACATTCAAGGTGAGTGGGAAACATCTTAAACCATGCTTTCAAATGGAGTACATGGTGGGCATGATATCTACCATGAAATGAGAGTAAAAAAGAGGCCCAATTATGTCGAGATTGAGAAAATAAACGTCGCACTGACCAGGAGGAAACCTGGCATTCAAAAATTTTATCAAAATAATTACTTATTTGTGTGTTTTTAGGGGATCATGTTTGTGTTTTTTCATTTTTGTGTGTTTTAGTTATAGGATTCATGCAAAGTGACAGATGTATCATTGAATATTTATTATTATCTGCTTAGACATCCTATGGAAATATAAAATCATATTTTAAAATAATTAGGGACCAAGTGTCCTAGTTTTAAAGGGTTACATTTCATTCAAATGGGGAGAATCCAAATATTTTTCAAATATAAAGGCATATGCATGGTTTCTGCATAGTTAAAAAAATTGTGTGCATTAACCGTGTGCTTCATCTCCCACATTCTAGTGGCCAATCTCACGGTTACCACACGGTTTTTTAAACCATGCAAAGTAACCATACACCATTTAAAATACCCAAATTTTTAAAAACTAAAAGAATTACTACCAAAATTTTATCCCCAAAATTGTGCACAATGTAAAGACCCGGAATTTCTATGTAATTTTTTTTAAATATATGATAATTTTTTGAGTCCGTAAAAATTGACAGTGCATGATTCTGAGGCCCAGAGTTCCTGGAATGAATTTATGAACTTTTGTTTGGGTACATTTAGTAAACATGCAAGTGGGTTTTTCTAACTTTTGAACCGGTGCTCGGAATTGAAATCTAAGGGCACCATTGAACTCGCAACACCGGTATTCTCTTAAGAATACTTTCACCTCGACGGTAGTTGGTCGAGGGTGAAAGTTAATTTTTCGGTTTTTTGTGGAAATAATAAAATAAAATAATCACAGATTTTATTTTATTTTTTTGTAACCACCCATGTGGATATTTCAATGGTGGGGACCACCTAAACTAAAACCCCCCACGAGAGGTTATAGAGGTGCGGACCACCGAGCCTAATCTCCCATGAGAGGCTATGGTGGTGGGGACCACCCGAGGTTTGAAACCTCTTAAACTCCCCATTAAGTGGGGAGAAACCTCTTGAGCTCCCCACTTAATTATGACAACCCTCCCCATAATTTATTATGCCACCCTCCTTTAATTAATTTTTGTGTCAACCTCATCAATTAATTAAGTGGAGCCAACTTAATTAATCCAATTTGAAATTATGCCAAAATAATTTATTATATTGGCTATCTCTTCTTTTTGGTGGGTTGGGGGAAATTAAATCGTTGGAAAAGGAAGGATCCTTGGGAGAAAATATCTCCACGAAGAATGCCAACGAAGAACACCGGCTTCGACTCCGACTTCTTCCACGGGACGTTCGTTGATGAGGATCGTCTTCAAACATTAATGAACCAACAATCGAGGAAAACGCTGAAAACACCAGCACCCGTCTTTTCCCAATGATTCTTATTCTTCCTTGCGACCTCATCGATGTCATCAAGCGTACGAGGTAGGTGTTTATTTGCGTATGAATACTTTTCCCATGTTCTTTCCTGAAATTCTTTTTCAGGATTGGGAATAAATTGTTGTGGGAGGTTTTGAAGATTAATGTTCTTTTTCAAGTTCTTTTTGAGCCATATGCTACCACCCTAATGTGAAGGGTACAGGTCAAACAAACATGGCCCGACCCCTCTGCAAATCTTGTGATGATTTTTGGTATTGAACACGATGAAAGAAAAAACGTAATGACACTGCCTCACGACCGCCGCTGCCTCGCGAATTCCTTTCCCTCACGGCACCCCCGTGGTCGAGACACTCCGTGGCACCCACGGCCACCGCGCCCCACGGTTCCACCACCCACGACCCTGCTGCACCGCCCACGGCTACTGCTGTCTGGGCCGAGCCGCTGTCGTCGGTCGGTCCGAGCTATTGTCTTCGTCCGCTGAGCTGCCACCGCCATCAACCAAGCTGTCGCTGTCATCCGCCGAGCCGCCGTCATTCGGGCCGAGCCGCCGCTGCTGACTAGGCCGAGCAGCCACTGCCACCATCCACTAATCCGCCACCCCGGATGAGTGACCCACGGCCCTTCGCGCCCCTCTGGCCAAGCCACCTGTAGCCCTCCACACCGCTCTGGCCGAGCCACCCCGCGGTCGAGCCGCTCCAGTTGAGCCGCCATGGCCGAGCCACCCTGCGGCCTCACGCCATCCATGGCTAAACCCCGCAGCCCCTCGCGGCCTACTGGACTGCCCAGCGGGCCGGGCCTCCACCCAGCACAGGTTGACCTGGACCCAACGGGTTGGGCCGAACTCAATGGGTCGGAAAATATTGCGGGCCAGGCCAGACCTGGCAGGTTAGACCGGGTCAAATCAAAATGGGTCAACCTAGTCCAGGTCAAGCCGGGTCAGTCCGACTGGGTCGGACCAGACCCGAACCCACTACGACCCATTTACTTCTTTTGGCCATAACTTTGGCACGAGACGTATGTTTGATGAACCATCAGGGGAATTGGAAATCTTGGAGAGAGACGGTCCCTTTGAGTATACCCCACTGGAGTTTTGGATTAAGATGGGGAATGGTTAGGTTGAATCGAGCACGAATCCAACCTGGCCCCCGAGACTAAAAGGCTAATAACTCACAGACTGGGCATCGGATTGACGCGTCGTATGTTGCATTGAGACCCCTATGAAGAGATGGACCTTTGAGATGCTTCTTCATGGGACTTTGTGATAGTTGGAGTATCGACCAGTAGCTCGTGGAGCGGATCTTCCTGAAGATGAGTGAGCATAGTGTGGGAACCCAGTAGCTGGCTGAGACTTGATGACTTCTGACCTTTTTGACTTGGAGTGACTTGACAGGCCCAGTGGGAAGCACCTCTATGTAATGTGGTAGACCCATGGTAGGGAGCGCCTCTGTGTGATGTGGCAGAACCATGGTACACAACAGGAGGAGTACCTCAGTAGGCCACGGTGGGGAGTGCCTCTATGTGACGTAGCAGACTCACGGTACTCAACATGAGGAGTACCTCAGCAAGTCATGAGGGGGAGCACCTATGTGTGACGTGGAAGACCCATGGTGGGGAGCACCTCTGTGTGATGCGGCAGACCCATGGTACTTGATAGGAGGAGTACCTCAGCAGTCCAAGGTTTGTGGGAAGTGCCTCTGTGTGACGCAGCAGGCCCACTATACTCGATAGAGGAGGGGATCTCCAGTAGCCAAGGTGTTTGATGATGTGACTAGGGATGTTACTTGTTACTACCCCTAGAATAAATCCTGGTGTGAGCTGAGTCGGTATCTCTTTGTTTTCTTCATGATTGAGATGGATTACTTGATAACTTAGGTATATGTATGGGCATATACCTAAGTAGGGTTATCTGTTGATTTCATACTTTGTGATTTATCCTTGGTGGTTTTTGTGAGACTTTGAGGGTCTCAGGGTCCCTACTGAGTATCGTTATACTCACCCCTACACGGGCGATGCCCGCACCTTGTTTTGTTGGATGCAGATGATGGACAGCGCTGACTGAGGTTGGGAGTACCAAGACTAGACAGTGCCTAGATGTCACACCCCGCCCACGGACACCCATGTTTTTTTTTCTTTTCTTGGTCCTGCGACGTTGAGAAGAGTTGTGTTGGGTCCAAGTTGGAACTTTCTTTGAAGCGTTGATGTTTTCGATGGGTTTCAGGCTAATGCGCAGTCACCGCACTGCTAGAGGTAGCTGCGCATTCGGTCTTGGGTGGTGCGTGGTCACCGCACCGCTAGCGGCGATCGTGCGTTCGGACCTGGTGAGTGCACGGTTGCCCACCTCTTTGGAAAAATAATAAAATTAAAAGAATAAATTAAATTAAAATTAATTTTATAAAATGTTTAATAATAATAATAACAATAATTTATAATATTGTTATTGTTATTATTATTATTATTGGATTATTATTATTATTATTATTATTAGTTTTAATAATAATATTAGTATTATTATTTTTATTTATTTACTTTATTTTATTTTATTTTCTTTTTCTTCTCCTTTTTTTCTTCTTCTTTTCCTCTTCTTCTTCTCTCCTTTTTTTTCACGCGGTGCTGCTCCCCCCTGTCCCCACTGTTTCGGCGCGCGCCCCTGGGTCTTCCCCAGGTCTTCTCTTGCTCCCTCTCTGTTCGGATTCTGCCTCTACCATGGTCTGTGATCTCCCCCTCCCATGATTCTCCCCCTCGCATGTCGCTCCTGCCTTGAGCCTGCATCACACCCAGCACATGCCCAGCCGCTCCGACACTCCGCCTCCGTCGCGCTCCTCTGCAAAGCACCTCGCCTTGCCCCTGCTGCGTCTCCGCCTTGCTTGACTCGACCCCCAGTGCTCCCTCTCCTCCTACCAGTAAGCCCGCGACCCATCATCCTAGCCGCCACCCTCCTTCCGTAGTGACGCCCCACCCTGCCCAGCTTCCGCCGCGCCTGCATTCCCCCTCCTTTGGTTCTCCCCTCCGCCTCCTACCTTGAGCAACAACACCCCCACCCGGTTCTCCTCCTGCAGCAGCTTCCCCGGCCGACCCCCGCTATTGTTTTCCGTCCCTGTCCAGCGCGCCTACAGCCCGCCTCCTACTCCCTCGCACGACAGCCGCGACACCCTCGGCTCGTCCGATCTGCAGCACCTCCACCAACACCTCTCCACCGCACCTCTGCAGCGCCCAGCCACCCCTGTCCACGGGCGTCTCCTGCTTCCGCTGCACAGCAGCCGGGCATGCGACCCGACACCCTCTCCTACTCCTGGCGCTGCACATCGTCCTCCTTTCTCACCTCATGTCTGCTATCCCTCATGCAGATCGTGATCCATCTCTTGGATTCTTGTATGCGGCACCCAACCACCTCGGATTCCTGTCCGGATCACTCTCAGTTCGCGTGTCAGCAGCCTTCCATCCCTCTTTTTCGGCCTCCACGCTTGCAGTCGGCCCGCTCCTCCAGCCGCCCCGTTGTGCGCCCTCTGCAACCCCCTTCTTATGCGTCCTACTCACCCACTACCCGTCCCCTTGCGGCATTCGAGCGGCCCACCAACGACCTGCCCTCCTTGGACCTCCCTGCTCCAGCCAATCGGCAGCCAGCAACCCTCCACTTCCGATCACCGCATCCCTCCTATTATGTCCTTGCCAGCCATTGTCCGCCTTAGGCTACCCCGCACCCTTCGACCACCGTCTCTGACTGGAGGGACCTCTTCTCAGCCGTCGCACAACTCCGACCAGCTCGTACCTTCCTATCGTGTGCCTTTCGACCCATCGCGTGCCCTCTGACTGGTCGCAGACCCTTCTAATCGGCCACCTCACATCGCTGCTGTCTGGCGGCCCTTACCGCACCCCCTGGTTGGACCGCGTCCAGCTGCATGCCTTCCGTTATTCCGGCACGATGCCCTCCGGCGGTCCGTTTCTTGTCGCAGCCCCCCCCCCCCCCCCCGATGGGTATACCCTATTATTTTATGCCTATTTGATATTTATATTTGATATACATATATATATGCCTTGGGTTTATTAGAGTTTTTATTAATTAAATATTATTTGGGTCGGTTTGACTTTTTAGGACTCGTGCGGGGTGTTTCCGAGTGAGCGTTGTCGTCGCGCCTGGTTTCTGAGCTTGCGTCGTCGTCGCGCCTTGGTCTTGAGGTAGGTCCCCCACTTCACTCACCTTTAAATTTAGAATTTATTAATTTATTGATGTTTTATTAATTTTAATAAATAGAAAATAATATAAGATAATTGATTTTTAAATGACTATTTGGTGTAAAAAGGAGCCGTTTATTTTATACACGTCTCTTGAAATATTTTCTTGACGAGCGGACACCCAGTAGTGAAAGAATGCCAGTTTGGCCTTTAAACATAATTCACGGAATTTCAAATGTGGTTCTAGTTTTAAAGATAAATGGTTTCTGCTGAACAAGCATTTCGGTTTTTCTTGAGAAACGAGGTTTTTCTTTAAAATTGGTGAAGGCCTGTTTGGCACTTTAATAAAATAAATTATTTTGGAAAACCCACTCAGGGGTGACTTTTGGTGTGCGTTGATTGTATGAGTTGTATGTGATGTTTGTACATCGTGACTGATTGATTTAAATTGTGGACGCACCCTTGTGTATTGCTTGTGTTGACATGGGAACCTGGCATAGTGAGTGAATCTTCTGAGAACGATTGCTGCACTAGTTTAGATTACGCACTGGCTAATGGCCCCATAGCAGGGGAATACTGAGTTATTGCTGCTATGGGGATTGGGCCCCTCGGTTAGGCCATGCAGGGCTATGCCGGGCGTTAGGGCGTTATGACGTCATCGAGTTAGGGCATGCCTTCAGGATGAGTCAGATGTATAGTACATTCTGGATTGTTCACGATCTCCTAGGTTCGACCCATGTTTCCTTTAGTGTGTATTTGTGTGTGGTGGATGATCGAGAGGTCTAGTTCGGTTGCTGGCCTATGTGCGCCACTTTTCCCATTGCCCTTGGTGTGTGTTGTGTGCTATGTGTGGTTTTCCTTTGGTTAATAACTGAAGTCTAGATTTCTAAATTGTTTATAGAAAAATGTTTTAAAAATGAAATGTATCTATTCCTTTCAAACATTAAACTTGTTTTTAAATTAAAAATGGCAATGGACTGATACTTGTTTTAGAAATGAAAGTGTGTGTGTGTGAAAACCAATATTTTTTTGTATATTTAGTTCAAACCTGTAATTGGTAAATTTATTTATTTAAAGGTAGTGCATTGGGAATAGATATCGGGCTAGCCTACTGAGTTTTAATACTCACGCCTATAGTTATTTTCTGTTTTTAGTGTTTGTGCAGGTTATAGCTTGGGTGCGTTCTCTTTGGGTGACGTTTGGTTGTGAGTTGGAGAGCGACCCGAAAGGTCACACGGGGATAGTGGTTGTCTCTTTCGGTTAGTTTTGATTTCTTTTGTTCTTGTTAGTTACTTTACTTTGTTTATTTATTTTTCGTTTCTCTGTTTATTTTCTGCTGCTTTAATTATTTATTTTTATTGGGCGAAATCATTCCCACTTGCTCACTGTTGATGCCCTGGCGCTTGTTGCCAGCCCGGGAGGATCGGGAATGCCTCTCGGGTCATGTCGCAGACCGGCTCGGGTGACCGGTTCAGGGTTGACCCAGGTTGGTTCGTGACAAAATGGTATCAGAGCGAGGTTTACCCTTAGCGGACCTCGCTTTTCAGAGCACCCTTTGTTATTTGGGATATCTGGTAGAATGAGATTAGGACTGTCGGGGCTCAGGAGGTATGTTGCGGGTTGGTGCTTGATCACCACCGCCCGTGACGAGACCTGAGTTACCAAGGGTAGTCTGGGTTTTGAGTCTTTTGCCTTTGATTGTTATAGTTTGAGGGATGATAATGAAGGCGAACTGGTTCATGTTGTGGCCTCACATGGGGTGGTGACCCATGTGGAGTCTAAATGTCCAGTTCAAGGTCCTTTTAGTGATATACCTTACTTGGGATATGGCTCACCACCATGTCGCCGAGTTAGGCATACGCACTAGTTCCTCGTTCCGATGGTTTTTTGTTGGTGGTGTTTTGTTTTGAACTCGGTTGATGTGTGTGTGTGTGTTGAAAATGAAAGTGATTTCGAAATGAAAAAAAGGGTTTCTTCCAAAAAAAATTTGAAATTAGTAAAGTGGGTTTTCAATGCGAAAGTGTATTGGTTTGGAAAAACTTGGTATGTGTTTGGATTTGGTAAGTAAAATAAGTGTTTGAACCTTGGCACTCCTTATGGAGGGTCACACGTGCATGGGTATGTATGGAAATTGCGTGGGGGAACTTGCTCACAGATGATGTGAGTGGGATTGAATGAACGCACGTGTGATGGATCATAAAGTGCCATAGTTGAGTTTTGAAAATTTTAAAGAAATAACAGTTTTGGAAAAGTGATTTCTCCTTGTGTTGTATATGTTTGGATTATGGGCCTACTTCCCTTAGCTTATATTGTTGCTTTGATTGGTTTTTGGCCTGATGCCTATTTCGATGGTGTTTCTCGTGTTGTCATGAGTATGCTGCCCAGAAATCCTCCCAAAGTTGTCAAGGAGTTATTCTCAGTTCTCAATTCCTTTTGGGTGTTTCTTTCTTATCGAGGTAGTCAAAGTCTATTAGAGGTAGTTGTATAGTTCTGAAAGATAGTGTGTCTTAAGGTTGTTGGGAACTCCCAGGATAGTTAAGGTTCGTACCTCCCTAGAGTTATTTGAGGGTTTAGTTCTGGGTTAGTAAAGATGAAATGTCTCATCGTCATTAGAGTTTTGGGTGTGATTAATGGTGGTCGACTTCCATGAAGGTTCCCCACCTGGAAAGGAGTACAGGCCGGTGGAACCTGTCTCCAAGAAATCATCCTCATCGGCACTAACTCCTTGTTCGTCGGATCGCTCTCTTGTGCACCACCAGAATGGCCAGTCCAGGCATTCTAAGCCGTCATGTTGTATCTCTTTGAAAACGTACAACCATTGTGGTTGTTTTGATCATTGAACGGAAGGAGTTAGAGACCACAAGATGAAAATACCTGGCTGTGAGGTAGAAGATGCTTCAGCTATCAGGGGCCCAGCCACAGGTCTCGGGATGAAGCTCGCGCACAGTCAGGAGTTGCCGAGGGTGTGTGGAACCTCTGTCTGAGTAATGTTTTCAGCTTTGGGGGGGAAATATCCAAAGTTTCCTTGTTCTATTATCATCATTGTCGTAATCTTATCCTCGTTGTGCTGGCATGAGGAGCGTGTTCTCCCACAATCCAAGCGGTCTTATCTGCTCTCAATGTGTTTTTTTAAAGTTTTTTGGTCTCTTTGAATGGTGTGGGCCCATGAATAAACAGACCAGTTCAAATTTTGAGTTGGTATCAGGTGTTTCCATTAGGGAGATGTTCGTTTCATGAATTTTTTGGGAGGTGTTGAGTGAATTTATCATCCTCAAGTTGCTGGATTGTTCCGTGAAAAGATTTTCATCAAGTCTCAGGTGTGTTGTTCGGTACATGTGGGAAAAATGAATGAGTTTGGTTTGGGAGTTCCCGTGTTGACCCCCCAGGAGATGGTTTGTTCAAGTTTCAAGGGTTTTTGTATTATTAAATTCTTGTGGTGGGGAGAACCCACTCACGTTCTCCCCTTAATCTCAGGCGGTGGTTTTTTTTTATCTTGATTTGGTCGGGTGTGACGTTTGTTGGGAATGGTTACCCCGAAACTCTCGGTCCACTATGATTTTGTCTGGGAATGAATGCAAGTTGGGTCAACTATTGGCTTGGTGACTTTATGAAGGCAGAAAGTGTCTGTGGTGGGGAGAATTGTTACACCACGCCCACGGACACCCATGTTTTTTTTCTTTTCTCGGTCCTGTGACGTTGAGAAGAGTTGTGTTGGGTCCAAGTTGGAACTTTCTTTAAAGCGTTGATGTTTTTGATGGGTTTCGGGCTAATGCGCAGTCACTGCACTGCTAGAGGTAGCTGTGCATTCGGTCCTGGGTGGTGCGCGGTCACCGCACCGCTAGCGGCGATCGTGCGTTCAGACCCGGTGAGTGCACGGTTGCCCACCTCTTTGGAAAAATAATAAAATTAAAAGAATAAATTAAATTAAAATTAATTTTATAAAATGTTTAATAATAATAATAACAATAATTTATAATATTGTTATTGTTATTATTATTATTATTGGATTATTATTATTATTATTATTAGTTTTAATAATAATATTAGTATTTTTATTTTTATTTGTTTACTTTTTTTTATTTTCTTTTATTTTCTTTTTCTTCTCTTTTTTTTCTTCTTCTTTTCCTCTTCTTCTTCTCTCTTTTTTCACGCGGTGCTGCTCCCCCCCTGTCCCCACTATTTCGGCGCGTGCCCCTGGGTCTTCCCCAGGTCTTCTCTTGCTCCCTCTCTGTTCAGATTCTGCCTCTACCATGGTCTGCGATCTCCCCCTCCCATGATTCTCCCCCTCGCATGCTTCTCCTGCCTTGAGCCTGCATCACACCCAGTGCATGCCCAGCCGCTCCGACACTCTGACTCCGTCGCGCGCCTCTGCAAAGCGCCTCGCCTTGCCCCTGCTGCATCTCCGCCTTGCTTGACCCAACCCCCAGTGCTCCCTCTCCTCCTACCAGAAATCCCGCGACCCATCATCCTGGCCGCCACCCTCCTTCCGCAGCAATTCCCCACCCTGCCCAGCTTCCGTCGTGCCTGCATTCCCCCTCCTCTGGTTCTCCCCTCCGCCTCCTACCTTGCGCAACAGCACCCCCACCCGGTTCTCCTCCTGCAGAAGCTTCCCCGGCCGACCCCTGTTATTGTTTTCCGTCCCTGTCCAGTGCGCCTATAGCCCGCCTCCTGCTCCCTCGCACGACAGCTGCGACACCCTCAGCTCATCCGATCTGCAGCACCTCCACCAAAACCTCTCCACCGCACCTCTGCAGCGCCCAGCCACCCCTGTCCGCAGGCATCTCCTGCTTCCGCCGCACAGCAGCCGGGAATGGGACCTGACACCCTCTCCTACTCCTGGCACTGCACATCGTCCTCCTTGCTCACCTCCTGCCTGCTATCCCTCATGCAGATCATGATCTAGCTCTTGGATTCTTGTATGCGGCACCCAACCACCTCGGATTCCTGTCCGGCTCACTCTCAGTCCGCATGCCAGCAGCCTGCCATCCCTCTTGTCTGGCCTCCGTGCTTGCAGTCGGCCCACTCCGCCACCCGCCCCATTGTGCGCCCTCTGCAACCCCCTTCTGATGCATCCTGCTCACCCACTACCCATCCCCTTGCGGCGTTCGAGCAGCCCGCCAACGACCTTCCCTCCTTGGACCTCCCTTCTCCAGCCAATCAGTAGCCAGCAACCCTCCACTTCCGATCGCCGCAGCCCTCCTATTATGTCCTCGCCGGCCGCTATCTGCCTTGGGCTACCCCGCACCCTTCGACCACCGTCTCTGACTAGCGGGACCTCTTCTCAGCCGTCGCACAACTCCGACCAGCTCGTACCTTCCTGTCGTGTGCCTTTCGACCCGTCGCATGCCCTCCGACTGGTCGCAGACCCTTCTAATCGGCCGCCTCGCATCGCTACTGTCTGGCGGCCCTTGCCGCACCCCCTGGTCAGACCGCGTCCAGCTGCATGCCTTCCGTTGTTCCGGCACGATGCCCTCCGGTGGTCCGTTTCTTGTCACAGCCCCCCCAATGGGTATACCCTATTATTTTATGCCTGTTTGATATTTATATTTGATATACATATATATATGCCTTGGGTTGATTAGAGTTTTTATTAATTAAATATTATTTGGGTCGGTTTGACTTTTTAGGACTCGTGCGGGGTGTTTCCGAGTGAGCGTCGTCGTCGCGCCTGGTTTCTGAGCTTTCATCATCATCGCGCTTGAGGTAGGTCCCCCACTTCAATCACCTTTAAATTTAGAATTTATTAATTTCTTGATGTTTTATTAATTTTAATAAATAGAAAATAATATAAGATAATTGATTTTTAAATGACTATTTGGTGTAAAAAGGAGCCGTTTATTTTATACACGTCTCTTGAAATATTTTGTTGACGAGTGGACACCCAGTAGTGAAAGAATGCCAGTTTGGACTTTAAACATAATTCACGGAATTTCAAATGCGGTTCTGGTTTTAAAGATAAATGGTTTCTGCTGAACAAGCATTTCAGGTTTTCTTGAGAAACAAGGTTTTTCTTTAAAATTGGTGAAGGCCCGTTTGGCACTTTAATAAAATAAATTATTTTGGAAAACCCACTCAGGGGTGACTTTTGGTGTGCGTTGATTGTATGAGTTCTATGTGATGTTTGTGCATCATGACTGATTGATTTAAATTGTGGACGCACCCCTGTGTATTGCTTGTGTTGACATGGGAACCTGGCATAGTGAGTGAATCTTCTGAGAACGATTTCTGCACTAGTTTAGATTACGCACTGGCTAGTGGCCCCATAGCAGGGGAATAGTGAGTTATTGCTGCTATGGGGATTGGGCCCCTCGGTTAGGCCATGCAGGGCTATGCCGGGCGTTAGGGCGTTATGACATCATCGAGTTAGGGCATGCCTTCAGGATGAGTCATATGTATAGTACGTTCTGGATTGTTCACGATCTCCTAGGTTCGACCCATGTTTCCTTTAGTGTGTATTTGTGTGTGGTGGACGATCGATAGGTCTAGTTCGGTTGCTGGCCTATGTGCGCCACTTTTCCCATTGCCCTTGGTGTGTGTTGTGTGCTATGTGTGGTTTTCCTTTGGTTAATAACTGAAGTATAGATTTCTAAATTGTTTATAGAAAAATGTTTTAAAAATTAAATGTATCTATTCCTTTCAAACATTAAACTTGTTTTAAAATTAAAAAGGGCAATGGACTGATACTTGTTTTAGAAATGAAAGTGTGTGTGTGTGAAAACCAATATTTTTTTGTATATTTAGTTCAAACCTATAATTGGTAAATTTCTTTATCTAAAGGTAGTGCATTGGGAATAAATATTGGGCTAGCCTGTTGAGTTTTAATACTCACGCCTATAGTTCTTTTCTTTTTTTAGTGTTTGTGCAGGTTACAGCTTGGGTGCGTTCGCTTTGGGTGACGTTTGGTCGTGAGTTGGAGAGTGACCTGCAAGGTCACACGGGGATAGTGGTTGTCTCTTTCGGTTAGTTTTGATTTCTTTTGTTCTTGTTAGTTACTTTACTTTATTTATTTATTTTGCGTTTCTCTATTTATTTTCTGCTGCTTTAATTATTTATTTTTATTGGGTGAAATCGTTCCCACTTGCTCACTGTTGATGCCTTGGCGCTTGTCGCCAGCCCGGGAGGATCGGGAACGCTCTCGGGTCATGTCGCAGACCGGCTCGGGTGACCGGTTCAGGGTTGACCCGGGTTGGTTCGTGACACTAAAGGTGGACCATACAGTGTGTAGGTACGCAGAGGAGACGGGTGGACATGGAGTGCTGAGGAGGTGATCTATACCTACCCTTTAGGTAGGAACCTCGGAGGATGATCCAGTAGCTGTCTTTTTCTCTTTCTTCAGTTGTATTGTATTTCAGTTGTACTTGTGCCTTTACTATTGGGCTTGTATTCCGGCCCCCTTTTAATTTCAACACTCTTTTGGTTATACAGTTTTCTTGTGTTCATATCTTGTTGTGTGCTTAATTACGTGAGGTTATAGGTTATAAAGGAAATGCCTTCCCAGTTTTAGGGAAAACGTCTTTCGGTGCTAGTCGCCAGGCTCTGGCCTATGAAAGGCGGGCCTGGGGTAGTCACGGCACAGGCCCTGGGGGACGGGTCATGACAAATTGGTATCAGAGGAGTTGGTACTACTGAAGAACTAGGACTCTGATCTTTTCTATGAATTAATAGTGTTAAGTGTAATGAGTGCGGTTTTTAGTTTAGGGATTCCACTATTGGTGCGGTGGCTGATGTATCCATACACCAGGACCCTGACTTCTGATTTATGACTCAGTGCACGAAAACACTAATTTTGTGTGTGTTTCCAAGATTTTTCTTTGTTATCTCTTGAGTCAGCTCACCAGGTATAACTTATTGACCGTGGTGCACCTGTTTCATTTTATGATGCCTCCATGCAGACAGTCATCTAGGGTTCTGAGAGTTGTATGCACTGATAGCCTACCGAGCGACGAGGCCTCGGTGTAGGGCCCTTTTCCAGTAGAGGCACCAGTGGTACCATTACCCGTTGGTCCACCGATACCACCATCCCCAGCAGTATATATTGCACGCCTCTTGAGCGCGTTGCATGAGTTCTAATGCCAGAGGCCACCCAAGTTTAGGGTAGATATGGACCCACAGGCAGCTGAGGATTGGCTGGAGGCTGTGGTGAGAGTCTTCCAACTCGTAGGAACACCAACCGATCTCATGGTGATCCTTGCCACCAACCTTCTATAGGCAGTAGTGGTTAGATGGTGGATCTTGATGATCCAGGTTCATGATGAGGTGACGCTTATCTAGGTAGACTTCGAGAGCCTATTTTGGGTAGAGTTTATCCCAGCGACTCTTCGCGTAGTGCGCATACAGGAGCTTCTTCATCTGCAGAAGGGAAGCATGATTGTATCTCAGTACTCAGTGAGGTTTACTGACCTATCACACTACTCCACAGATATGGTGTGGGTCCCATTCTTTAGGGCCTAGACCTTCAAGCAGGGGCTCATGAGGGAGATCAGGGCTTCGATGATCTCACTCAGCATCCCGACGCAAGCAGGGGTGTTAGAGAGAGACCTCTTGGTGGAGAGTTTCCTTGCCAAGCAGTCACTAGTAGTGAGACCCACTATCAGTCATCATGTAGTGGAGTCTTGTGTAGCCGGCAGAAGACAGAAGTCACAGAGGTCCAAAAGGACCAGACCTACAGGTGGATGACCGCATGACTGGATCGGTTGTGCGGGGCACCCGATGCGGAACCAGTCAGGCAAGGACCATGAAGTGTTACTCATGTGGCAGGCAGGGTCACATGACTCGTGATTGTCTAAACCGTCGTACGGATGATCAGCATATAGTCGAGGGATTGCCCAAGAAGAGACAGAGGTTCGATCGAGGTGGTCTGTAGGGAGCAGGAAGACGTGGCAGAGGAGCTGGTCATGCATCTAGCGGTGGGTGACGATTTGAGATGTTACCACCACCACCACCAGGAGGTCCACCCTGACCACAGGGAGCAAGTGGACAGGGGAGAGCTCAGCTCCAGGCAGTTGAGACTTATAATAATGGTGATCTAGAGATGATATGAGGTATGATATATGTCTTCTCCACATTAGCTGCAGTACTTATAGACACAGGTGTTAGTCATTCTTTTATTTTCACTGCCCTCGTTCGAAGCTCAGAGATTCTGATGGATCTTTTGGCTCGATACTTATGGATAGAGACTCCTACGGGAGTGGATTCAACAGCACTGGTTCCGGCAGTGTGATCTTACTTTAGGAGGCGAGATCTTCGGCTGGGATCTCTTAGTAGCAGCATCGAGGCCTTACAAAGTCATCCTAGGTATGGACTAGTTATCTACAGTCCATGCTCAGATAGACTGTATTAGGCACAAAGTGTGGTGTGTCCGCACAGATGGGACCAGGTTTACCTTCACCAGTGAGAAGGGAGCCTTTGCAGCATAGGATGGACTTACACATAGAAGAGTGCAACTGATCACACATCAGTTGGCTAGCCTTACTCTCAGAGTGGTTGATGTGGAGAGTCTGAGTTGTCCTGTAGTGGTAGACCAGTATGTGGATGTATTCCCTAATGATGTTATGAGTCTACCTCCTTGCAAAGAGGTGGACTTTTACATTGACTTATACCTTGGGATGGCACTAATATCTACACTAGCATATCGGATGGCTCCCAAGGAGCTTCGTGAACTGCAGGTACAGTTGGAGGACTTGCAAGGTAAGGGATTCATCCAACCCAGTGTTTCACCTTGGGTAGCCCCGATTTTGTTCTCCAAGAAGGTGGATGGGAACTTGAGGCTTTGTTTTGACTATCGGTGCCTAAACCAGGTGACAATGAAGAATAAGTATCCACTCTCGAGTATTGACAACATCTTTGATCAGCTGAAGGGAGCAAGGTGGTTCTCGAAGATAGACCTCAGATTAGGCTATCACCAGCTCAGAGTGTGAGATGAGGATGTGAAGAAGATGGCTTTCATATGTTGGTATGGCCATTATGAGTTCTTGGTTATGCCATTCAATGTGACCAATGCTCCATAAGTGTTCATGGGACTCATGAACAGGATCTTTCATCCATACCTTGATCGCTTTGTAGTATTATTCATCGATGACATTCTAATCTACTTAGTTACTGGGGAGGAGCATGCCTATTATTTGCAGGTAGTACTAGACACACTCTGAGAGAACCAGCTTTATGTTAAGCTCTCAAAGTACTAGTTTTGGATCCGAGAGGTTCACTTTCTGGGGCATGTCATATCGGAAGGTGGATTTACAGTGGATCCAGCGAAGATTGAGGTGGTACTTGCTTGGGATCCACCCAAGAGTGTGATGGAGGTACGAAGTTTCCTGGGTTTGAATGGATATTACCATAGGTTTGTGCCATAATTATCCAGAGTTGCAGCACCACTATCATCATTAACAAATAAGGGGCAACCCTTTGTTTGGACGGAGAAATTCCAGCGGAGTTTTCAGGAGCTGAGGCAGAGGCTGACTAGTTCCCCCATCTAGAGGCTTCTAGAGGAGGCCGTAGGGTATGTAGTTTACTGCGACACATTAGGGACCGGACTCGGATGTGTCCTGATGTAGGAGCGAGCAATGATCGCATATGGTTCTCGACATCTGAGATATCATGAGTAGAACTATGCTACCCATGACTTGGAGTTAGCAGCAGTGGTCTTCGCCTTGAATATGTGGTGACACTATTTGATAGGCGAACGTTTTACAGTATACTTTGATCACAAGAGTCTCAGGTATATCTTCTCTCAGAAGGACCTGAACCTGAGACAGCGACGTTGGCTTGAGTTCATCCAAGACTATGACTTCGAGATATTCTATACTCCTGGTAAGGGGAACGTTGTTGCAGATGCACTCAGTAGGAGGTCTGGTATACATCTTTTAGGTGAGGTGATGGAGCAGTTGGATACTTTACATATATCCTTTGTGGATAGAGATAGAGCAGCTTTCCTTCTGTATCTTACAGTCACTCCCCCACTCCTTTAGCGAGTTAGGGAGGCACAGCATGGGGACGCTGACTGCGAGACATGACGTGCTCAGATATCCACAGGACAGGCACCTGATGGATTTTCTGAAGGTGGGGAGCACGTCATCCTCTTTAGAGGATGTACCATGGTACTAGTGTCACTTCAGGAGTAAGTGTTGAGGGAGTTCCACACTTCCCCTCTAGCGGTACATCCAAGAGTGGCGAAGATGTACCAGGATCTCTGATGACAGCACTGGTGGTCAGGAATGAAGAAAGTAGTAGCAGAGTTTGTCTCTCGGTGCCTCACTTATTAGCAAGTGAAGGCAGAGCATCAGGTACCAGCCAGCTTGGTTCAGCCTTTAGAGGTCCCAGAGTGGAAGTGGGATGGGATATCCATGGACTTCATGATAGGACTTCCACATACATCCAGGGGTCATGACTCAATTTAGGTAATCATTGACTGACTCACCAAGTCAGCTCACTTCCTACCGATCATAGAGCAGGGTTCAGTAGAGAGATTGGGATGCCTCTATGTGCAAGAGATTGTACAGTTACATGGAGTACCCTCGACAATTATCTTTGATCATGATGCATGTTTTACTTCTCAGCTATGGAAGGGGTTGCAGGAGGATTTCAGGATGTAGCTTCGTTTGAGCATCGTCTTCCATCCTCAGATGGATGACCGGACTAAGTAGACCATTCAGACCCTCGATGACATGTTGCATGCATGTGTCCTCGACTTCAGTCGCAGCTAGGATGATCACTTTCCTTTTGTGGAGTTTGCATACAACAACATCTATAACTCCACCATAGGGATGACACCTTTTGAGGCGTTGTACGGGCGACCTTGCAGATCACCTTTGTGCTAAACTGACAAAGGGGAGTCAGCACTCGTGGGACCAGAGATGGTACGGGCTACCATAGAGAAGGTTCAGATCATCCAGGCGTGGATGAAGACTGCACAGAGCAGGCATAAGTCATATGTCGATAGGAGACAGAGACCTTTGGAGTTTGAGGATGGTGACCATGTCTTTCTACAGGTCTTGCCCCGATGAGGTTTGTGGGGGTTTGGCTAAGGCAGAAAGTTATCTCTGAGATTCATCGGACTTTTTCAGGTCCTCAGTAGAGTTGGAGAGGTGGCATACCACTTAGCTCTTTCACCTCAGTTGAACCGGGTGCACGACGTCTTCCATGTATCCCAGGTGAGGAGATGCATGCATGACCCTTCTCACATCATCGACCATAGAGAGATGGACGTCGATGATGGGGTGAATTTTACGGAGGTTCTAGTAGAGATTGAGGATTGACAGGAGTGGGTCCTCCGTGGACTTTCGATACCTCTGGGGCACGTTCGCTGGCAGCATGGGAACCTCTAGAAGAGAATATAGAAGCATGAGGATCAGATGCGTGCTTTGTACCCCCATTTGTTCCCTTAGTTTGAGTTGTGGATTACGGGGACATAAAGCCCTAAGGTGGGGAGAATGTAAAGACCTGGAATTTCCATGTAATTTTTTTAATATATGGGAATTTTTAGAGTTTTCAAAAATTGACGGCGTGTGATTCTGAGGCTCGGAGTGCCCGGAATGAATTTCTAAGCTTTTGTTTGGGTACATTCAGTAAACGTGTGGGCGGGTTTTTCTAACTTTTGAACTGGTGCTCGAAATTTAAATCTGAGAGCATCGTTGAACTCGCAATGCCGGTATTCACTTAAGAAGACTTTCACCTCGACAGCAGTTGGTCGAGGGTGAAAGTTAATTTTTGGGTTTTTCTTGGAAATAATAAAATAAAATAATCACACATTTTATTTTATTTTGTTGTAACCACCCATGTGGATATTTCACAAGTGGGGACCACCTGAACTAAAACCTCCCATGAGAGGTTATGGAGGTTGGGACCACCGAGCCTAACCTCCCATGAGAGGTTATGGTGGTGGGGACCACCTAAAGTTTGAAACCTCTTAAACTCCCTATTAAGTGGGGAGAAACCTCTTGAGTACCCCACTTAATTATGCCAACCCTCCCCATAATTTATTATGTCACCCTCCTTTAATTAATTTTTGTTCAAACCTCATTAATTAATTAAGTAGAGCCAACTTAATTAATCCAATTTGAAATTATACCAACATAATTTATTATATTGGTTATCTATTCTTTTTGGTGTATTGGGGGAAATTAAATAGTTGGAAAATGAAGGAGCCTTGGGAGAAAATATCTCCACGAAGAATGCCAATGAAGAATGCCAACTTCGACTCTGACTTCTTCCATGGGATGTTAGTTGACGAGGAGCATCTTTAAACGTCAACGAACCAACAATCGAGTAAAACGCCGACAACACTGAAGTCCGTATTTTCCCAACGATTCATCTTCTTCCTCGCGACCTCGTCGACGTCACCAAGTGTACAAGGTAGGGGTTTATTTGCATATGAATACTTTTCCCATGTTCTTCCCTTAATTATTTTTCGAGATTGGGAATAAATCGTTGTGGGAGGTTGTAAAGATTAACGTTCTTCTTCAAATTCTTGTTGAGACATATGCTACCACCCTAATGAGGAGGGTACGGGTCAAACAAACATGGCTCGACCCCTTCACAAATCTTGTGATGATTTGTGGTGTTGAACGCGATGAAGGTAACGACGCAACAACACCACCCCGCGACCATGGCCGCCTCGCAACCTCCGCGCCCTCGCGGCACCCCCGCAGCCGAGCCGCTCTGTGGCACCCACGACCACCGCGCCCCGTGGCTCCACCACCTACAGCCCTGCCGTGCTGCCCATGGCCACTGTCGTCCGGGCCGAGTCGCCGCTATCGACCGGGCCGAGTCGCCGTTGTCATCCTCTAAGCCACTGTCGTTGTCTGTCGAGTCGCCACCCCGGCCGAACCACCTGTGGCCCTCCATGTCACTCCGGCTGAGCTGCCCCGACCGAGTCACCCTGCGGTCTCACGCCATCCACGGCCGAACCCTACGGCCCCTCATAGCCTGCCGGACCGCCCAGTGAGCCGGGCCGCCCAGCATGGGCAGGGCCGGACCCAGCAGGTCGAACCGAACCCAACGGGTCAGGCCACACTATGGGTTGGGCCAAACCCAGCGGGTCAGGCTGAGTTGACCCGAAACAGGTTGGCCCAGGCCGGGTCGGGCCGGGTCAGACCGGACTCGGGCCCACTACAACCCATTTACTTCTTTTGTCCATAACTTTGGCACCAAATGTCCGTTTGACGAACCATCAGTAGCGTTGGAAATCTTGGAGTGAGATGGTCCCTTTGAGTATACCCCACTGAAGTTTTGGATTAAGATAGGGAATGGTTAGGTTGGATCGAGCACGAATCCAACTGGGCCCTCAGGACTAAAAGGCTAATAACTCACAGACCGGGCATCCGATTGACGTACCGTCTATTTCGTTGAGACCCCTATGACGTGGCGGACCTTTGAGATTCTTCTTCATGGGACTTTGTGGTAGTTAGAGTATTGACTAGTAGCTCATGGAGTGGATCCTCCTGGAGATGAGCGAGGATAGTGTGGGAACCTAGTATCTGGTTAAGACTTGACGAATGTTAACCTTTTCGACTTGGAGTGACTTGACAGGCCCAGTGGGGAGCACCTCTGTGTGACGTTGTAGACCCATGGTCGGGAGAGCCTCTGTGTGACATGGCAGACCCATGGTACATGATAGGAGGAGTACCTCAGCAGGCCACGGTGGGGAACACCTCTGTGTGACGCAGCAGACCCATGGTACTCGACAGGAAGAGTACCTTAGCAAGTCACGAGGGGGAGCACCTCTGTGTGATAGGGCAGACCCATGGTGGGGAGCATCTTTGTGTGACGCAGAAGACCCACGGTACTCGATAGGAGGAGTACCTCAGTAGTACAAGGTTTGTGGGAAACGCCTATGTGTGATGCGGCAGGCCCACTATACTCGATAGAGGAGGGGATCTCCAGTAACCGATGTGTTCGATGATGTTACTGGGAATGTTACTTGTTACTGACCCTAGAATAAATCTTGGTGTGAGATGAGTCAGTATCTCTATGTTTTCCTCATGATTGATATGGATTACTTGATAACTTAGGTATATGTATGGTTATATACCAAAGTAGGTTTATCTGTTGATTTCATACTTTTTGTTTTATCCTTGGTGGTTTTTGTGAGACCTTGAGGGTCTCGGGGTCCCTACTGAGTATCGTTATACTCACCACTACACGGGTTATGCCCTCACCTTGTTGTGTTGGATACAGATGACGGACAGCATTGGCTGAGGTTGGGAGTACCAGGATTGGACGGTGCCTGGAGGTGGATCATATGATGTGTCAGTATGCAGAGGAGACGGGTGTATGTGGAGTGTTGAGGAGGTGATCTGTACCTACCCTTCAGGTAGGAACCTCAGAGGATGATCCAGTAGCTATCTTTTTCTCTTTCTTCAGTTGTATTGTATTTTAGTTGTACTTGTGCCTTTACTATTGGGCTTGTATTTTGGCCCCCTTTTACTTTCAGTACTCTTTTGGTTATACAGTTTGAATGTGTTCGTATCTTGATATGTGCTTGTTTAAGTGTGGTTACAGGTTATAAATGCAATGTCTTCCCAGTTTTAGGGAAAACATCTTTTGGTGCTAGTCGCCAACCCCTGCCTGGCCAAAGGAAGGCAGGCCTGGGGTGGTCACAGCATGGGCCTCGGGGGACGGGTTGTGACACGCACCTCCATCTCCTAGTCGTGCGCAACCTTATACCTTCCCTCTCCTCTAACTTTTAATCCCTTTCTCCTTCTTCTTCCACTAGATCTGACTCCAAGGTAAGATTCCCTCCCTTCATCTCCCTCTTTCTCTTCCTCTCTTTTTCTCCCAATTCTCCCTATTCTTACTTTTTCTTTCTCTTTCCTTTATCCTCCTTCCCTAGGGTTAGTCTAGCCGCACATTTTCTCCATCCCCTTTTTTTATTTTTTGTTTTTTTGTCAATATTAGGTATTCTTCACCCTTCTTCACGTCCATTTTTTCCAAAACCTCCCACCACACACTTGCACAAATGAATTTTTCAAAAAAAACAAATTTTATCATTTATTTGGTTCTATTTTTAGGTTTCCATAGGTTTTTTAGGGATTTCATACTATAAATTCAATTTTATTTCAATTATTTTGTCAATTGTTCAATTTCTATGCTTTTTATTCCACTACCTGCATGACAACCAACCCAATCTCCATGGCCTCTTCAAAATGTGCTCGTGCTTATGGAACCAACAACCTCCTCGGTCCCCACCTTAAATTTAGTAAGAAATATGAGATTAATTTTTATATAGTACTAGTCACTCACAAGGTCAACACTCGTCACTTATTTTCACCACAACATCTTGAGGCCTTAAATTTTTTGATGAACTGCAGAGGCTGATTTCCTAGGGGCGCCTTACCGAGGCACTTATTGTTCACCAACCCACTTATAAGGAACTAGTCCTTGAGTTCATTCCCACTTTTTAGTGTCTTGAAAGATATAACATTGATGATATGGGTGAATTCACAAAGGATACATGCGGTGTCACATTCTTCCTATGAAACATTGTAATATTTTTTGGTTGGGAAAATTTTCCACATTTTTTAGCCTTTATGATCAAGACTATGTTCAAAGCATTGAGTATTATGAGCCAGCCTAGGATTGGGACCCTAACACCCACTAGGGAATTTTGGGATACTATTTCCCATCCCAACCCACCCTATGTCCCACAAACTGCTAAGGCCTCTCAGCTCCTAAACCCCACACATTGGCTTCTCCACCAGATCATGACCACCTATTTCACTACCCGGTCATATAATGAAGGAAATGTCAGTTAATGGGACTTATTAATTTTTTAATACATGATTACCAGGGAACCAATCAACATTGCCTTTGTTTTTACCCAATACCTCCAACACATGTTCACAAAACCCAAGGGTGATATTTTTGAGGGGCCTTATATCACTCTTCTCAAAGAGCGACTTGGGATTCAATTTGATGGTAATGCCTTCATTGAGTTACCCCGACCCCTCCCATTCAATCTCATAATGGTATGTCACATGCGCATGATAAAATTTGATGGCCACCATTATTAGTTTCAATGTCAATGAGAGGAAGCCTTGGATGAACCCCATCAAGCCTCATCCCCACCCGTTGCATCCCACCATTCCTCCCCACATGCTAAGGACTACCGAACCTCCACTCTAACCACCTCTATATAGCCTCTAAACCACTCAGCTTATTCTATATACCCACACCTTGAGGGAACCCTAATCATTGACCTAGATATTCACTGGAAGCTACATCATGATATGTATTCTATGTTCGAATGGCAATTTTAGGACATTAGGTGACAGATGGTGGGAATTAACATGCAAGATATCCCTACCCTCGATCTCTACCACCCCCTGTCCAACTAACCCCCTTTCTACTACATGTATGAGGATGCCTCATCTCACCCAAATCCTGCCTGGGCCTCCTTTCCACCAGTAAACCCACCAGAACCACCTATTACCAAATTTATGGACACCGATCTGACCACAGTAAATCCCTCATGGGCCGAGGAAGCCCACGCCCAGTTCTGAGATCTGTTTGATGTTGATCCCTCCACAGGCTGACACTAATTTTCTTTGATATTCTGCTTTTACCAATTTCTCTTCTTTGTGACTATTTTTTAACTTGCCTAATCCTGTGGATTTTTACTTTGTGTGTTATGATTCTGTACTTCTTTCTCATTCCACTCTCTACAACTGTGCTATTTTTGCTTCAATTTCACTGGTTTCATTGTCAAGATAGCTGGTGGATCACTATTTTTTCCATGAAGACACTCTTGCTTGGCAGGATCTTGCACACCAATTAATGACCTTTCTTTGACCTCTAACTAGGGGATTTTTTCTGTTTTAATTTACATTCCCTTCCTTTCATTGTTTCTCCCTCCCCTTGCTTTCATTTTCTCTACCCACCCTTCTCCAACTTACCACATTTATAGGGGACTATGGTCGGTTTTAATTGTGGGGGAGGGCACCCAATTTTGGCAACCCATTTTGATCATTTCCTTGACATTACCTAGGATGACATGTTTTTAGGGACTTTTAAAGGGCTATTATAGGTTTCATGTGATTTTACCAACTAGATAAAAATGAATTTTGGAGACTAATTTTTTGAAATTACTCATATGTCCAGATTGATAAACCTATTTTTGGTGTGAATAAGTATTTTGATACTTGAAGAGAAACCTTTAGATATTCATTCATAAAATTTTTTGTTTAAAAATGAAAATTGTGATGGAGTAGCTTAAATTAAGGAACCCCTTAAAATGTAAATCGACTTGTGCATTGCGGGAAGTGAAGTATTGAAATTTTTTATGTTGTTCTAGTGGATATTGCATGGTCTTAATTTTATGAACTCTTGAATTTCTCCCTCAATTCATCAAGATAAAATGTGGAAAATTTGGGCCCCAAATTTCAATGCTAGTATCTCACCCCAATGAAAATAATTCAAGATATGAAAAAGCATTCCCAAATATATTGATGACCTTTCATCATTCTTCAAAGTGGTAAGTCAATGAGTTTGTGTGACCTATAAAATTAATATCCCAAAATTTGGTGTCTATGAAATATTTGATTAACCTACCTAAGTTTGTGATGAGATGGAAGTCAAGGGTGGAACTTTCATTGAATGAAGAAGGAAAATTTCAGTTTTAAACAACAATGATTTAGGAATGAATATTTGGAAGTTTTTAATTGAGCTTACTTTGTTGTCTAACATCAAATATTGGTGAGTCGTGAAGAATGAATATAAGACTTCTGATAATTATTCATCCAAAATTCACATTCATTTAGTTGATCTAAACTGTGAAATTTCTACTTATTACTTTGGTGACTCCTCTGAGATGATTTTCTAGGAATTTGTTTGAAGATAAAAACCCAATCAATTGTGGGTGAGTTTAATGCACTTATGTTCATATGGAATTTTTATTCTTGTAAGATTATTTAAAATAGTTATTTGGATCAATTTTCATGCTTTTATAACCTAAACATGTCTTGATGGGTGGAATTTAGTCATCAAAGGAAGGTCCAAGAATACTTGGCATAAATTGGGCAATTTGGATGGAAATCAAAGGATTTTGGACCCATTTTCTAGGGTACACAGTTAGTACTAAGTCACATAAACCATGCATATCGGTCTAAATAATTGTGCACAGCCAGGAGCCTCAAGACAAAACTAGTCGCACACCCTTCGCATGGTTTGCTAAACCGTGTGGATCCTCCAGGAAACAGTGTGAGGTGTGCTTGTAAGGAGGCAGTGGCCTTTCACACGGTATCTGCATAATTAACCAAACCATGTGGACCAGCCCAGGAACTATGTGCCTCAAATCCTCAATATCAAACCTTAAACATGGTTGGTGAATTGTTAAACTAACTGTGTGCCTAAACTGTGTGAAAGTTAATAGGTGGAAACCTACTTTTTATCTACCCTTCCTAACCACCATTTTATATAGTATTTGGACCCCTAACCACCCCTTGACATTGGGGAATGAACAATTAATGATCCCCAGACTATTTTGGAGGGATAGGATTGTCCAGGATGCATTCATCATTGGAGATGAAGATCTTAAAACGCATTATATTAATTGTTAAAGATTTTTATATTATGGTTGCTTAGAATTTGTCAATTCCTTATCAGTTGTAATGAACACCAGAGGTAATAAGAGTTTTTTTCTGTCATTTATTCAATGAGTATCTAATTCCTTTTATGTGTTGGGGTTTTGGGTAATGAAGGATCTTTGGTAATTGAATTCACTTATTGTGTTTGTGTTAGTCCATTATATCTTTCATAATTCACCTGTGATCCCTTTCGTTCTCTTGTTGGAACTCTATATCGGATCAAGAATGGAGCTTATAGGGATCTCCAAGAGAATTAAAATAAGTAATCCCATGACCATTAGGTGCACTCATCATCTCAAAGGGGGGGTTTTAGAAAAGTTTTTAAAAATCAATTCTCAAACCAAGAAGTTGACTCTATTAACTTAATTAGAATCACATGAATAAGGTAAATATGTTACATTTAAATCCCAAATATTTGAGTTTTTATGAAAAACATAACATGATAAGATAATCAATTTTGGATGATCTTCACAACTATCCACAACCCTGATGAATTTATTTTATTTATTGCTGAAAATAGTTTCAACGTCTTCTTGGTTTTAGTAAACCATAAATAATTTGGAAAGTGAAACACTCACCTATCTAAAACAAATATTATAACCCTCAAATATCAACTCTAAATTAAAAAAAATAGTTAATTAATAACTAATCAAGGTACATAACACTTTAAATATCTCTGTGGTTCAACCCCATACTTACACTCTACTAGTTGTGAGAGTGGGTAATTCAATTTGGGTCACCAAAAGTAACACTTCGACCAAAACAACACTGCCCTTATTTTATATTTTTTGGGATGTAAATCCCCAAGGTGGGGACAATGTAATGACTCAAATTTTCCATGCATTATTTTTGGATATTTTATGGATTATTTTCAAAACCAAACACTAAGATGGTGTGTAATTCCAAATCTTGGTGTTCCTCAAATAAATGTTTGAAATATATTAAATATATTAAATATAATGTGTGCATAGTTTTTCTGAAAAATTATAATAACTTCTAAATAGGTTTCAGATCAAAAATTTGAGGGAATCATTGAGTTTAGAATGCAGGTTTTACCCTAAGCGTGACTTAACCTTAGTCGGCATGGGTTGTTTGTGGAAAAGTAATCGCAGGCATAGAATGAATAAAATGAATAAAATAATTTAAATGAATTATTTTATTTATTGATGGCACAAGGAAATAATTTTCCCCCCTTTAAATGCACTCTTATGGAAAATTTTCAAGGTTATCCGCATAAACCTGCAAATCATTGGAGAGTCATTGGAGAGCGTGGAATGAGATTTCATTGGAAAATATGGTTGGATCAAGGATCAATAACCAGAACAGGACAGAATTGAAGGATCTTTCCAACAACTACGACACTTAATTATTCTTCGTTAGTGATTTATCCGAATCAAGGTAGGGCAGTTGTTTCATTTATATTTCTTCCCTGTTCTTTATTCTTATGATGAACACAGATCAATCGACTAACAGATTGATCCATGTATCGTGCGTATTTGTGGGATGGGTTTATTACGGGGTGACTTTGGGAGAATTACTTTGAATTGTTGATTTCTTCATCGTTATTCTCATGGAAATGAATTGAGATTGACACAAATATTAATCAAGGTTTGTTCCTCTCATTTTTTCTTGTTATTTTCTCCACTGGTTATTATTTCACCGTGGGCATTCTTCATTTGTCCTGGGGTTTGACATATCTCGATCAATCAATCATTGCACACTCATTTCTTGGCACAACGATCTGATATCGTAGATCTAGGATTTTCACAACATGATGGTGGTGCAACGATGGAGACGGCAGCAGATCAGATGATGTAGATACCTGATTTTCATGTTCTTTGGTATACAATGAAGAATGATGAATAATCCCATTTCCTGAGAAGATTTAAGGCTCAGATTTTGTTGATTCCATGATTCCATGACTCGATGAGGCTCGGTCTGCATTTTTTTAGTGAAGATATTGTCAAATATAAGGTCGAAGCAATGACCATGACACGTGGATCCAGATCTAGGATTCTAGAAAATGCTGCATTACATGGCATGTAAACCAGATCTACATGTCGTGTGGGACCCCTTATGTGGCGGCTTGGGTTTCAAGTAGAGGCTAAGGATCACATAGCATGTGACACTTTCACACAGTGTGTACCCTTCCCTAGTGACTCGATATGTACCACAGAGGGTACACAGACACAGGTTAGAGTACACGGGTTAGATCACACCATATACTCCCCCACACGGACACGACCTTGACCAAGTACATGGGAAAAGTCATGTACTGGTACACAGGAACATGTACACAAGTGAGATCTGTGTACTAGAACGCAGGTAGACTACACAAGTATCCTACACCCCATGTACTTCTATACGAACATAGACATGGCTTGAGACACAGGAAGTTTATATGGGCAGGACCTAAGGTCAAGGGACACAATGTGTGAACCTTACTACACATTGTGTACTTTATTATACATGGATTGAATTTCTTTTCCTAAATATCATGTATAAGTTTAATTAGGGTGTGTTCCTCATATCCATTATTTGAGGGTTAGTATGGAATCATCTCCTACTCATCGGACAATGATCCCTTTAGTATGACTTCTTGGATAGAGTCATTAGAATCCCTATGTGGTTCCTAGAGTGAGATCCTCTATTCATATTTGTGCCCTAGGTTGATTTCTTGGCATCATCATGACCAATAGTATGCAGGTGTTGATCCTTTACTTAACGGGTTAATCCATATTGAGTTGTTGGTATCACCCCATGGAATTGGGAGTGGTCATCATTTGTGTATTGTATTCTCTTCAGACCTTAAATGTATACTTATAATGACAATAACTGAAGAGAATTACATCTTAGATAGACATCATCAGTGTTATTAGACTCAGGAGTGTGTTCTCCCAGACGAGTGCTATGTGGGATCTTTGAGCTGGAATCCCAGGCTGGTAAGCTACAGTTGTGAATTACCTTTAGACTGTGTGTATTTTTTGAGTATATTTGGATGTTCTTATTATATGTGATATATACATATACATATATAGAGATGAATGTATTTCATTTGTTGTATGCTTTGTGGTTTTGGGGTATCCTACTGTGTATTGTTATACTCACCCTTACATGGTCTTTTCCTACACATGTTGTGTCTTGTGCAAATGATCAACCTTTTAATAGATTCCTTAACAGTCCAGGACCAAATATCACTTATAGTGAGACCAGACAGACCGAGGTGTGTTCTTACAATATCTTGACAGAAGTCCCTATCTTTCTTTACAGGTTGGACTTGTTTCTAGACTTTTGGGGTGGTATTGTATTTGGTCTTGTTTACTTTCTTTTACTTCTTGTTGTACACTGGTTTTGGGATTTAGAAGTATGCATGGATGTTTGTTTAGTTGTTTTTACATTTCAGCATTCTATAGGCTTAGAGATGTGTGCGTGTGTACAGGTACTTAGGCTAAGGCCTCCCATGTTTGTGATATTCCTTTTCGATGTTAGTCTTCATCCCCTAGATTATTGAAGTTGGGCTTGGGGATTCATGGCATGGGCCCCATTAGGATATTTTGTGACATTATTTGCTACCTATAAAAGTAAAAAATGTAGTTTTTTCAATTGGTTAGAACCACAACATGAATTTTTAAGTTGGTCATGCAGAAAAGGTGATGTAATTGTGGTCCAATGTCAGCCACAAATGGAACACCATAGGAATGTTCTTGAAAAAATGGAATATAAAGTTATAGAGTTGAAGTTTCAAATTTATGGGATGAAGATGAAGTTGTTGGGGGGTTTTGTACTTGTCATTATTCTACTTATACTTATGGTTTTTATTTTAATCAAAATCTTGTAATTGTTATGGTTCTTAATGTGTGATGTAAAAACATATTCTTTGATAGAATTTGTAAAATTTAAAATGTTTAATTCTATGTATCCTTTTTTTAATTCTAATTTGGTAGAAAAGTGTTAATAAGTTTGAATTTTGAAAGGTGATTCATCCCACAAATCCCCTACAATATATTTGCATAATCGTTCTTGAAATTTTAAATCTGTAATTATTATATAATTTTTTCTCATTATATAATCCTTCCAAAGAAAAAGATACTAAAAATCCCCTTTAGGATATTTGTAGAATCGGAATTGGAAATTTTTTTATGGGGATTCTAGTGTAGTCGATTCCCTTTATTGAACCAGTGATAGTTAAAGATACTTTTCTATGAATCTTGAAGTCTATTATAGTATAAGGTCTGACATGATGTACTAATATGTTTCTTAAGATTGTTATCCTTATAATCTAACAAAATTTAATGATGCTGCAAATCTTTTGCAGTGATTTTTAGCTTCAGAAGTGGAAATATTCACCTGGGGATTATATTTTAGCTACTTCCCTTTCTAGATCCAATGGCAGTACATGGTATTTGTCTTTTAATTTCCAACTATGTTATATTAAAAGGCCCCAAAATTATGTAGAAATTTATTTTTTAAGGTTTTTTTACTTGTAATCCAACAAAATGTGATGATGTTTTAAATACCCTATAAGGGATTTTTAGTATCAGAACTGGATATCTCCACCTGAGGTTTCTAGTGTAATTTCTTACCTTTGATGAACCACTGATAGTGCTTGATACTTATCTTTGAATTTGAAAGTATGGTATGGTAAAATACTCTACATGGTGTTCAAAATTATTTTTTGAGGTTGGTGTCCCTATAATCCAATGACATGCAATTAGGCTGCAAATCCCTTACGGGGTATTTGAAGCATCACGACTGGAAATCTCCACCTGAAATTTCTAGTGGAACTAATTCTATTGGAATTGTTTCCATTTTAATATAATACTCGACATGATGTACTAATTTTTTTAAGGTTGTTATCCTTATAATCCAAAAAAATGTGAGGAATTTGAAATTCCCTTGCAGTGTATTTGGATCTTGAGAAGTGGAAATCTCTACCTGGGGATTCTCCTCTAGCTACTTCCCTTTGAAGAACAAATGACAGTGCACCATACTTGTCTTTGAATTTGAAAATGTTTTATAGTAAAAGGAACCACATGATGTAGATATTTCTTTGTTAAGGTTTCTATCTTTGTAATCCAACAAAATGTAATGATGTTTTAAATCTCTTAAAGGGGATTTGCAGCATCAAAACAAGATATCTCCACCTGGGGATTCTACTCTATCCCTTCCCCTTTTAAGAACTAGTGATAGTGAATGGTTCTTTTCTTTTAAGCTGCAACTATGGTATAGTGAAATACACCACATGATGTACAAACATGTTTTTTGAGGCTTTTGTCACTATAATCCAACATTCAATTAGGATGAAAATAACCTGAAGGGGATTTCCAACATCACAACTGGAAATCTCCACCCGTGGATTCTAGTGTAACTGCTTCCCTTTGAATAGTAATACTTCCCGCTACTTATCTATAAATCTTGAACTCTAGTATAGTTTAAGTCACGACATGATGTACTAATTTTTTTATTAAGGTTTTTATCCTTATAATCCAATAAAATTCAATGATGATGCAATTTCCCTGTAGGGGATTTGAAACTTTAGAAGTGGAAATCTACACCTGGGGATTCTACTTTAGTTTCTTTCCTTTGAAGAATTAGTGATAGTGCACTGTACTTGTCTTTGAAGTTGCAAATATGGTATTGTAAAAGGCCCCTCATGATGTATAATTTTTTTATGGTTTTTTTACTTATAATCCAATAAAATGTAATGATGTTGGAAATCCCCTATAGGGGATTTTCATGATTGGAACTAGAAATATACATCAGGGGATTCAATTATAGTTTCTTCCCTTTGAAGAACAAGTGATATTGCACGATATTTATCTATACAGTTGGAACTTTTTTATATCAAAAATTGTTTCTATGATGTCTAACTATGGTATTTCTTATATAAAGATGTACATATAGAAATAAATTCCAGGATAATCACACTATATTATCATTCAATAATGTTAGCTATTAAATGATTATTAAAGTAAATTCACCCTCTCCTCACTAAAAACCATAATCTAGCATTGAAGGAAACACCTTTTTGGAATTTTTTTAATATGATTTTGAAGGACAAGGTATCCTATTCAGAAACCAAGAGGTATGTCAATGTTGTGGTTCACATCTTGTGATTGTATAATGGCCAAACAAGGAAGTTCAGCATTGTAGGAAAAGAGGTAGAATTTCTTGAATAGAATATCCATTGAATATTTGGAATTAGTAATGGAGAAATCCCAATAAGTAAATCATATGCTTAAAAACTGAAAAACTCATAGATCATGTTGAGAAGATTTAATAGATGTGGAAAGATGCTAACTCGGAATATAATTAGGACTGATATTGCATAAGCGGTACTAGGTAAGGATGTAGTAGACTATAATGAAACTACAACATTATTATTCCTTTACGTGTGTGCAACATTATTTTTTCCTCGAAGTGGTAACTATCTTGGATGGGTTGTTATCCACTTTGTAGATAATTATCATAGCATTAAACAGTTAGCATGGTCACAAGATATTCATTGATATCTCATGTCATCTATACAGCCCTCCCAAAAAATCATGGAAATGTATATGGCTCAATTGTATCATTGTTGGTAAGTTTCAAACATATTTTACTTTTCATAACATTTTCAAACTATTTATTCATGTATATATTATAATCCTATTCAATATGCAATATTGGTTTTTTAAGGTCATCAAAATTATACAGCCAAAGGGAAGTGGCTAGAAAGCTACCTTTACAAAGTAATTTTATCAGTGCATTAAACTATGCATTGAAGAATCAGTACGGACATGTAAGTGACATGTCTACTAAGAAATATGAAGTTTATAAAAAAATAGAAGAAATCACAAAACAGATTACTAAATAAGGCAATACAGTGGAAGAGCTACAGGTCTAAATAGAAAATCTGAGGAAGGTTGTACAAAAACTTCAAAAAATAAATAAAAAACAAGAAGATTATCCTATTAAATATTTTTATAAATGAAAAAAGAAATGTCACAACCAAGAGATACCATGGATGATGTAATAGTAGCAAGTACTTCTGAAGGAAAATTTGGGGTTATTTCGTCCATTGTAGTAGAATCTCAATTAAATAGTCGAGCTGGAAAAACTTCTTCAACTTCTCTAGATCAAGTAGTGTTGTTCACCTGTGATAGTTCAAATATAAAGCAAACATGTTCAATGATTAAGATGGTGAATTCTAGGTCATGAAATAAAAAAAATTGGACCCAACATATGTCTGCATCCTTAGATCAAGAAATAAACAATTTCCAACCTCACCAAAACCAATAATTGTTCAAATTTCATCTGTTGTTATTAGGATTACTCAATGGTTGTGGGGAAATAAAAACTTTATGAATGATTACCATTGTAATTTTTTCAAAATAACGCAAAAGTAACCTGATTCTTAAGTTATGATTGCATTAGTTTCTTTAATTACCCAAATAGAATATTTATGTCTACTTTATTTACCTGCATTCTGATCATTCTAATTATACAGGTTATATGTATGGAAGTCAAGTGATAAAAATCAATGAGTATCGAATAGATGTATAAGGGGATGACATCTGACTATGTGATTGTTACGTTACTTTTACATAATTATTATAATCAATTATCTTACAAATATTTTCACATTAGGTTATTGATGCCTACCATGAGATCATTAAGTAATGGTGTAATGAAGCTGGGATTGTAAATATTTTTTCATATAAATAATTATTCATTACAAGTTCTTGTATCATAAGTTTGAAATTTTTAACTTTAAATTTAGGTGATTATAACAAATATTTAATAACTATGCACATTTTTTATTATAGAGTATAATCAAGGTCCAGAATGAATCATTGATAAGAACCCTAATCGACATCCCAATTCTAGAGTTTTTGCAATCCACTCAATTCTTATTCTTTTCTATCAATACAGCAAAATTGCATAGTACATTGCTTATTTTGTATATAGAAGAAAATGTTTTTACATACTTCAATTCGATGCAACCAAAGTCAGGGATGAGGAGCAGAGATAGGTATATTGAATATTCCATTGCAGATGTAATAATTTCAGTTCTTCAAATTCCTCTACGTAGAGAAATATATAATTTTTATTGGTTTCTAACAAAAATACTTAATGTTGTTTTGAAGAAAGAATACATTGAGTTGTTGATTAGTAATTTAGAATATAATGTGAAGAAATGTAAAGTTTTAATTGATATATGAGTATAAGAAACTCTAAAATAGGCTTCCACAAGTTTGGATTGTATTATTATTGTTTGTTATTTTATTGAGAGAATAATATATGGTTTGGAAATATCCCCTTCATTATCACAGACCAACATATATTTTATAAGGGTATCAATGTTGCAAAAAAATCCGGACTCATCCATGATTGAGTTGTACTGAGACTAACTTCAGTGCAAGGAGAAGTTTGGAAATATCCAGCGACAGGTATAAGGAAAGATAGTACCAGGGTAAAGTTTTATAATAAACTTATGAATATGTGTTTCACTAATAGTTTTTTTGTGAATAATTCCATTTACACATTCTATTTTTACTTTTTTATAGTACTACACTAAGTCAATCTCTTAATAGAAAGAGGAGTTGGTTACAAATGAAAGATAACACAAAATTAATTATCTCATTAAACTTGACCTCATAAATTTTCTTTTGAAACAAAAAACCTTTTTCATAAAATTCACTTGTTTAAACAAAGGTATTGAACATGTTTCCAGTAGATAAACCTCATTTTTCAGAGTCATAGAGTTATTGGAATTCCATAATATGAGATATAAAAAAATTCAATAGTCAGTGTCCCCTATTTTATAAATAGAAAAGAAAAATAGAAACAAACATTGTAACCAATTTCTTCTGATTCATCTTTGTGTTGTTTACATTTCTTCTAATTTTTTCTCTCCAAACAACTTTTCACATGATTTTTTCCTCTTCAAGGTGGATTCCTTTTAATATTAATAGATTTCCCAATTGCAGAGGCATTACTAGGAACATTGTCAGTTGGCATAGATCTATTGATGTTATCCATATTCTTATAAAATGTTTTGAGGTTTGAAAGACCAACCTCATAGCCACAATCTGTTAAACATGCCACTGTTACCAGTTTCATTGTAATTCAAGCTAGTTCTTTGTAACATTTTGCTATAATTAAATTCTTATCAACCAATTTATCTACAAGATCACATTCACATATGGTAAATTTTCACGCATTGTTTGTCCCTCTCTTAAAAATTTAATTTTCAAGAATATATCTCACATAAAGCCTCTCAAATAATTTTAAAATACAATAACATAAGATTCCAATCAATTCAAATTTTCTTTAACAACACTTCACTATTCCAGCATGTTGATCATATAAAATCAAAAACTCTCTTACATAACCTAGTATTCCAAAAACATATGAGTATGAGACTTTAATTTCATGAGAATATTTAAGAGAATTTTCCCGAACCAGTTTACATTCATTCTGAAATAGCTAAAAAAATTGGAGTGTATGTATCTATATATTGTCTAGCCAATGGATGGAAAGGGAATGAAATTTATGGAAGTTTTTCCTTAATTTGAAATTTAGAGTTTATTTCTCGATATCTATACTTTGAAACAAATTGATCAAAGTGCTTAAAAAAATCACCAACACTCAATCTATGATGAATAGAATTTTTTTAGGAGACCATTAAAACTTTTACTTAATTGTGTGCTACATATCCCTAATGTTAATGTATTCTTCATAAAGCAATGAGTCAATTTTTTCCTCAAATTATAAACATCATCCAACCAAGACTATTTACCTTCATCAAATTTAATTTTAAGAGTCTCCTATTTGTCTCAAAATCAACCGCATTATGGTACTCAAACATGCATTTCCTCAAAGAATGAAGAAAATTTGAACCATCTTTCATCAAGATACTGAGGAATTTTATTCAATTTTTTATTATATGTCATGTAAATATTCCATGATGGGTATTATGAAGTACCTCAAATATTAATTTTATAATAACTTCATCTTGATTAGTAAATAGAGTCAATGGTCTCTTTATATTGTGCATCTCAACAAATTTCTAAAATAACCATAAAAAAGAACTTGTGGTTTCAACATACAACAATGTCGCACTAAAATTTATAGTTTCCCTAAAATGATTAAATCCAAAAAAAATAACTAGAGGTTTGAATTCCCTATTTGTACTAAATATCATATTAAACACGACTATATATTCAAATTGCTCAAAATCAAGCCTCATTTTCAGGTCAGCCCAAAAAAATATTTGTAATCTACTCATTCATGTTAAATTTAATGGCATAAACAAATTAAGGATTGTCTTGACATTATCATTCCAAATACTTCAACATGACTACATTTCCTCCCACAATAAAATCTCTTTGACGTTTCGATCGAAGAAAATTCATTTGGCCAACTCGGGTATAACCTAAAACAACTTGACCACCGGTAACAGTTGCCACCAAAGAGAAGGAATCAACAGACCTAATTCCTACCAAAGAATTAACTTCCAACTCTACATCATGAACTCCATTTACCTTTCTCTGGGATCTCATAAAATGACAAGCATCAACAGAATGTAATGGATGATTTTGAGCATCTACAAATAAATTGCATGAATATTCCCCATAGGATAACATAGTTACAGACATATGATCATGATAACCTTTCATTGTCTCTGCATAGACATTTTTCACAAATACATTACTCTTATCATTATTTTTGTGCCCTTACTTACTAAAAGTATAAAGAACTGATGTAATTCTTGTTTTTTCCTTCTTACTCTTATTTTTGTATTGCCGGCGCACACTAAAATAAATTGTTTCATCATAAACAAGATAAAATGTATGGGCATTGCCAATATATTTGAAAGTCATTCCTCCTTTAGTTTCCCTATTGCAGACACAATACATTGTCTGCCGCATCATTACCACATTGACACGGTGTAGATACCTAGATTTCAATGGTAAACAACCATTCACAAATCTGCCACTATATATCCAATCGATAGATATGTAATATAATGAAAAAAATTAAATATAAAGAAAAAAAACCCTCTTCAATATTTGTCTTCTCAACTTCATTGATGGATGAGATCATGGTAGAATCCTAAAAAATAGATCTTTGTTTTTCACCTCCTTGAGTTGTGATTATACCACCTCTAATCATCCATTATATTGATTGTGGTGCATCACATAACTCCATCACCTCCATATGGTGTTGTCCTGTATTCCATTGTTTTTTTCATGCCTGTTATTCTAGCTCGGTAGAATTTTCAACGAACCCTAGGGTGGGAAATCTTTTAATCTGGCCTGACATAAACTCTGCATCGTTTGGTCGTCTCTATTATTCTGGGAGGACAGAACTTCCAATGAACCCTAGGTTGGGATACCTATTAATCTATCTAATTGTATTCTGCATCATTTTGTTCACTGTTGTTATTCTAGGAGGGCAGAACTTCTTATTAACCTTGGGTTGGAAAACCTCTTAACACTTCTAAAAAATGAACCTATACCCACAATTTTCCAAAAACTGTGGCTATAGGGATTGGATGGGAACTTATGCCCTTTTTTTAGAAAATCGTGGTTATAGGTTGAAAATTACCACCTATACCCATGGTTTTCCAAAAAACGTGGGTATAGGGTTTGGTTAAAAACTTATACCCACGGTTTTGGAGAACCACTAGTGTAGCTTTCCCACATTAAGGCAGGAATTTTTTTTTCATGGGAACACCTATTGCCACATATTTTCACATATAGCCATGGTTTAGATAAAAATATATATATATATAAGTGAATATATATTTATATACCTACAATCCAATGTGGTGTAGTGGTTAGGTGCAGGAATTGGATACAGGTGATCCAGGGATTGAAACCCACAGCAGGTAATTTTTTAAATCCTATAGGCACAGTTTCAAAACCGTGGGTATAGGGTTAATGAAATGGTGTAATACACCTATTCCCACAGTTCAGAACCATTGGTATATAATTTTTAAAATTGTGGGTATAACTCATAGCTATACTGATTCCTTAACTGGCCATGGTTTTGAAAATCATGGGTATAGCCTATACCCACAGTTTTAGGGGCTATACCCACGGTTTTAAACCATGG
This sequence comes from Viscum album, assembly GCA_963277665.1. Classification (NCBI taxonomy): domain Eukaryota; kingdom Viridiplantae; phylum Streptophyta; class Magnoliopsida; order Santalales; family Viscaceae; genus Viscum; species Viscum album. The sequence goes on along the minus strand of OY728130.1, from coordinate 2,011,205,201 downwards.
GTATAGGTGGATTTTCTAGTAGTGTAATCCGACTGATTGCATTCCTATCTATTTTGGTCACCATTATTATTCAAGGAATTCAGAACTTAAGACAAACCCTAGGTTGGGAAACCTATTAATATGGTCGATTGTATTCCTCTCTGTTTTGGTCATCGTTGTTATTTTGGGAGGGAAGATCTTCCGATGAACCCTGGGTTGGGAAACCAATTAATCCGGCCAATTGTATTCCTCTCTATTTTGGTCGTCGTTGTTATTTCAGGAGGGAAGAACTTCCAATGAACCCTAGGTTTGGAAACCTATTAATATGGTCGATTATATTCCTCTCCATTCTGGTCGCCACTGTTATTATGGGAGGGTCGATCTTCTGAAGAACTCTGGGTTGGGAAACCTGTTAATCTGGCCAATTGTATTATTTTCCCTCTCTAATTATTATTCCGAAATAGTGTTGATGGTATTAAAAAACAAAATTCAGGTGACTCGGTGGATCTGGTATCACGTTGTGAGAGGGCACATGTCACCATCGTTGGGTACAAATTAACCCACCTATTTAGGTGGGAAATAGAGATGTTGAAAAGCAGGAGGGGCATAGAAATGGGGGAGGTCTAATGCCACAAAATCATCATCTGATCTAATGCTTTTGAATTTATCATAAAATCACCATTTTATATGGCACACATTTATCAAAATAATAAAAATATAATCCAATTCAATAAAAATAAAAATAAAAACACAATTCTCAAATTTTGGGGACGAATGTGCCCTGGTGCGGATCAGCATCCTCTCCATTTCCCACTTGAACAGGTGGGTTGATTGGGAGCTTCAGATGATGTTGTGTGGAGACAATCTAGGTGGCAGAATCTCCTTATTCTTGAATTTTTTTTTAAATCACAGTAAATTTAATTACTCTAATACCCCAATGCATATATGTGAACATATTCCTCATTGGTAAACCCAAAAAAAATACTCTTCATCTATAGTTTTTATCATCGAAAATATTTGATTTAATATATTGTTCTCAAATGGTATCGGAATTTCAATTCGTCGATACTAATTTGATCATTACATTGATAAGAATAATTTTAGATCCATATATTATAGCTTTTTTCAATTTTAATTTTTTTCTTATATAGGTATGGATTTGCATTGTAAATTTAATTACAACATATTTTTTTCAAACTGTTACTATAATTTATTTATACAAAAAAAATAAATTAAAAAAGTTATATATAGATGATTTTTTTAGAAAATTAATAAGTATACAGGTATATATACAAATTTATTCAAGTGTATACATACATATATAATTATACAACAAAAATTTCATTGTATATGATTAATAATATTTATTTTTTATACTTTATGTAGAAATTAAATTTTCTATATCGACATATAAATAAATATATCTAAAAATTAATGACCACATACACACACATATATATAAATCAATGAATATGTATGTATATATAATGTATTCTTACATAATTGTGAACATACAATGTAAATATATATAAATAAATATATATAAACATTATTTAAGTTATTTCTCTTTCAAAAAAAAGTACATGCATACAAACATACATAACATTATATTAATATAAGTACATATAAGTATACATATATGTGTGTGTATGAATGTATAAAAGTAGATGCATAAATACTCATATACTAATACAATTACATAAATACATATTACTATAATTATTTACAAATATACATATATATAACTACATACAACTATATAAATGTACATTCATGGGTCCATGCATGTATACACATGTATATAAATATTTAGAAATATAATTTTTTATAATAATGTATTAATAGAAATATATAAAAAATTACATACATGCGTCATATAAACATATGTGTCTTTGTAAACATATATATAATTATACATACAACATAAATTTTTAGTATATTTTTTTGTATACATTGTATATACTAATTAAATTATTTATACCTATATGTTGATAAATATATTTTAATTGTTTTCATTACACGCATATATGTAAAAATAAATGAACATTTGTATATATATAATATATTTTTACATAAGCATGTGAACACAATGTAAATTGGCTACCCAAAAAGACACTGCAAATATTATAGGGTAAATTTACAACATATTTTTTGTATCAATTTCACAATATACTACATATATGTATACATAAAAATATAAAAAATAATGAGTGTTTACATTTGTGTATACTTATTAATACTTACACAATATTTATAAATATTTTATTAATTATAACATTTATATAGATTGTATTGATTATATTTAAATATAACTACATATTATAGACATGTATATATAAAATTGTAAAAATGAATGAATGACTACATTTGTGTATACCTATAAATACTCATAGTAATATTTTATGTATATTTTACTCATTTTAGATTCTCTATATATAGTATTAATTATACTTCAATATAACTGCATACAATATGTTTGTGTGTGTATGAAATTATGAAAATGAAGAAGTGTTTACATACATACATATATGTATGTGATGTATATACCTACATATATGAACATACATATATATATTGATATATGTATGTGAAGTATATACACAAATGCTTTCATCCAAATGTTGTATACATACATGCTTTCATACATATATTTAAATATCAGTACATACATACATGCATATATAAATCTATATTAATACAGGTACATAAATACATATTAATACAATTATATACAAATATACATACATAACATTATGTACAATTATAAGTATACTCATGCACACATACATACATACACATTAGTATACATGCACATATATACATACAAAGTAAATCTCTTATTGTACGCATATATGTATGAATGTGTTTATGTATAAATATGTTAATGTGTGTGTGTGTGTGTGTGTTCATTGGTTTTTATATATGTGTGTGATCAATAAATTTTAAAGGTATATCCAAATATAAGTATTTGTAATGATATTTTAATACATTTACATACATGCATCGAAATATTATCATATCAGCAAACATACACATAAATATAAACATGTATACATATAAATATTTTAGTGAAATTATTTACAGTTATACATCTATATAAGTATATACAAATATAAATATTTATAAGTGTGTTTCTAAATACATAAATCTATATTAATATAAGTACATAAATATATATTATTGTAATTATATGTAAATATAATTGATGTAATTACTTACAAATATAAGTGCATGCATGCACACACACACATATAGGTATATACAACAACAAATATTTATAGGTATATTTTAATGCATGTACACAAATGCATCTAAATAATATCATACATACATACATATACATACAATCATGCATACATATAAATATCTGTATATACATACATGTGTTCATGCATGTATATTAATGTAATTATTTACAAATAAATATAAGTATATGCATAATCTTTTATACATTTATACGTACATGTGTATAAGTGCATACAAACACATACATAAAAACATACATACATATAAATATAAGTACCCACACCCATGCATGCATGCATATATATTAATGCAATTATTTACAAATTTAATATATATATATGAGCATGTACAATCTCCCAGTGGATATTTCCCAGTGCTAAATGGCACTGAGAATCTCCCATGGGAGATTTCCCAGTGCATATTGGTACTGAGAATCTCCCAGTGCAGATTGACACTGAGAATCTCTCATGGGTGATTTCTCAATGCAAATTGTAGTATGAATCTTCCATGGAAGATTTCTCAGTGCAGATTTGTAGTATGAATCTCCCATGGAAGATTTCCCAATGGAGATTTATAGTATAAATTTCTCATGGGAGATTACCTATTAGAGATTTGTGTGTGTGTGTGTGTGTGAATTCATTCTTGTACTTGTTTTTGTATGTAAATATGTAGATGTATAATTGTAAATAATTGCATTAATAAATTTCTATTTATGTAAATAATTACATTAGTATTTTTTTATATCTCTTTATATGTATGTACGTATGCATGTAAATATTTAATTGTGTATAATTTTATATATGTATATTTGTATATAACTTTTTTACTATATATTCATGTACTTATATAAATATATATCTATATATGCATCCATATGCGTACTTATATTTTAGTATATGTATGGAAGCCTATATGTATTAATATACACACATGTATATGTATACTAATATATGTAGGTATGTATGTAGGCGTATACTTAACATATTCATATGTGTAAGTATGTAAACTCTATTTTTTATTTATATATATATGCATATATATATAAAGTTTCATACATATAAGTGTAGTAATAAATATTCAAGTGTTAATAAAGAAATAAGTGTGCATAAACAAATACACTAGTGTCAATCTTTAATCATTAATATATGAAAATTGTAAAAAATATTGATATATAAACCTTTTTAAAAAGTAAAAAATATATTTATAAATTTTATTATATTAAAACATGCAATATAATTAATACATAACGTGTATATCAAAAAAACATTCTAAATTTTGTACAACAAGATTTATGTGGTGTGTATAATCTACTATATACACTAATCCTGGCTTTCTAGCTGCCATGTGTCAAACTCCCATGCTTCCACATCAATTTTCCCTTACGTGTCATTTCTTCATATCTCCATGACATCCCTCTCCTGCGCGGTACCTCTCCCTTCTTCTGCCTCCCTCTCTCGCACGCGTCGTGACCTTCACTCCCCTCAAACCCTCGCCTTCGCCATCCTCGATTTCATGGTCAATCTACACACATTCAACCATTATCTCTGACGTCCTCCCTCAACCAGTTTCTACTCTACTGTCCTCTCTTTTCCTTCTCCAGCTTGCGGTCAGGAATAAGTTCTTCATGACCTAGTGTTCTCAGGAAATCACAACACTTCGTTCATCCTCTACCTGGTTTCTCTATAGTCTCTCGACCTCCAACTAGATCTTCCTCCTTATCATGGTTTCACCATACCTCTGAATCGGGTTTGTTATCCCACTCTGATTTCCGTTCACATCTTCTCCGGATGGCGACCTTGCCTCTGACTATTACTTCATTTCTGACCACCTACACCTCCTCTGTGTGCCACCATTTTCAGGTTATATGTGAGAATTGAATCCTCCATCCTTTCTTCAGAATAATCCTAATTATTCAACCTCCTTATTCAGATCAATCTTTGAATATTGTTCAGTTAGCGGTGAACATCGATTCTTACCTACAAACCTCTAAAATTTTCTTCAGCTTCGACCACCAACACATTATCATTTTTTCACCTCCTTCGGGTTTCCTCTGAAAAACTAATCCTCCATCCTCACCTCCAATTGCTTTTAAATCTCTGAACCCCTTTACTATCACTGAAACCAACTTCAAAGAGCTTACAGATCCAAAAATAGGTACGTTCTCCAAATATTGTGAATTATTCTCCTCAATTCTTATAAAAATTTTCCATTCACTTCCAGATTTACTAATTCAGGTTTCATATTTCAATCTCAAATAATATTACAATACATCTCCTATATTGTTTCACCATTTAGACCCTGTGCTTCTTTTTCTCTACTTATCTATCATCATCTATAAGTTTTTCCATGGAATGTACTGATTTCTTTTCCACCAGATGAGTGCTTCCAGCAATATAGGTATTACTAAATTATTTCACTTTTACTGGTAAATATTCCATGTAGTTATCATTGATGTTTTTATAAATGAATCTGATTGCATTCATAGTGGACATACTGCCTGTTCCACTTTAATGTTTTTCCTTACATATATATGGTTTGTTGCTCTTAAATTTTTGTACATATTAATGGTTATAAACTCCTGATTCCTCAATGATTTCAGGTGGAAACCTCCTATACATTTCATCCTGTCAATGATCTTTCCCATGTTCACCACCATTGTTCACGTGTTTTATCTTCTCCACATCACCTCTCAATTGTTGAGATATTGTTAGTTTTTGAATTGTTTGACTAACGATTCATAAATATTATTATTCTAGAGAACTCTTTATTCTATTCATGTAGTATCATCATACCTTTCTTCCACACTTTTCTTATAGTACTAACGAATCCCATACATTTCTTATTTTATATTCTTTTTCTATTACCAAATAGATATTAATTCATTTTATAGGCGATGAGAATACTAATGTCATGTTTCTATTAATTTTCTACATTTTCATTTCTCGTAATTTAACTATGTTTAATATGTTTTTTAGTGAAAACAATATTACATATTGTAAAAAATGCTACTATTAATGATAATATTAATGGTTCCATCATTATCTTCTTCGATGAATGTAATTCAACTACATATTATTCTCTAAATTATCTTTTCGCTACAATCATGAATTTATTTACCAGTGCATTAATTTTTCATGTTAGATTTTCTAATTTCCATTATTTTCTCTCATGGTTCAAACATTAATTACTTATCACATTAGATGTTTCATATGTTGTATATGGTTTGAATCTATCCATTCTCTAATTCTTTAATGCACTATCTTGATGTGGTTTTGAAATTTTAGGCAGACTACATACATGAAATATAAAACCAGTTAAGTGGAATGCTGAATAAGGTTTCACTCCATTTTATTAATTTTAGTATGTGGTAACATATTTTTGAATGTTTTGGATGCATTTAAAAATATCATTTGGGATTCAATTTTGTAATTTGGGAATGTTTTGGAAGCTCTAATTTTTTTTACATATTTATTATTTGATGCTCTTAATTTTTTTTACATATTTGTGGTTATAAACTGGTGATGGCTCACTGATTTCAGGTGTACACTTTTTATACATGCCTTCCTATCAACAATATTTCCCATGATAACCAATTTTTTTCAGGTGTTGACCTCCTCCACATCACCTCTCATTTGTTGAGATATTGTTAGTTTTTGAATTCTTTGACTAACATTCAGTAAATATTATTATTCTAGATAACTCTTTATTTTATCCATGTAGTATCGTCATACATTTCTTCATAACTTCTCTTATAGTACTCATGAATCCCATACATTTATTATTCTATACTATTTTTCAATCACCAAATATACATTCTTTCATTATATAGGCAATGAGAATAATATGTTCAGTTTTCTATTCATTTCCTACAATTTAATTTCTCTTAATTTAGCTATGTTTCATATATGATTTTTAGTTATGACTGTAAAGACCTGGAAATTTCAAGGAAATTTTTTTCTTAATTTCATTGGGATTTTACAAGAACGCAGTTTCTGACGGCACCTGATTCCGAGGCCCGGTGTGCCCAGAATCAATTTCTGAAGTTTAGCTCGGGTACATTCAGTGAACGAACGAGCGGGTTTTCCTAACTTTTGAACCGGTGCTCGGAATCAAAATATGAAGGCACCGATGAAACCGCAGCGCCGGTAATTGCTTAGGAACACCTTTTCTAGAGTTGTGTTTGCTCGGGTGATGTTATTAATTATTTGGGTTAACTTAAGAATAAAATAAAATATTGTGCAACATATTTTTTTTCTAAGTGGCGTTAAACCTATGTTTGTAGGTTGGAATGGGACCCACTGATATCCTAACCCCTAGGTAGGATATTAGTGGTGTGGGGCCCACACGATCCCCACCCTTTCATATTCCTTAACCCCTCATTTAATTCATAACTCACCCGCACCCCCCATTAAATGAAAGTCAACTCATTTAATTGATTAACTTATTCCATGTAATTAATTCTTGAAATCAATTCGAATTTCAAATTTTAAGTTGACTAGTGTGTTAATTAAATAAGACAAAGTCTTATTTCATTAAGTTGGAGTTTCGTTGTGCGGGGAGGATTTGGAGAGGATTTACTCTAAGTCTGAAGAACATATTCTTCCTCATCGAAGAACGCAAAGAATGTCGAGCCTTCGATGAAGAACTTCATCACCGCAAAGGGGAGTTTTTCGTACCGTCTTCTTCCCTCTCCGCAGTCAGTGAGAGACGCCATCCTCGGATATCGACGATGCGACGCCGAGTACCATGACACTGACGATTCTCTTCTCCGCGACACCGACGATCCTCCTTCCACGACAATCCTCCTTCCGCGATGCCATCTTCCAGAACATCCCATTCCCCACGATGAACCTTCGTTCAAAAATTCTTGAGGTAGGGGAATTAATTGTTTTCGTACGTGAATACTTTCGTCGTCGTTCTTCGTTCTCTAATTGAGCCTTTTGTTATTGCAATAACGGGAAGAGATCGGACCGCACGAACATGGTCGTCCCTCCTCCCCCCTTGATTGTTTGATTTTTTTGCGGCACGAACAAGGCAGCGTGATGCCATTACACCACGCGGAAATAAGAAAGAACGCGACGAAGAAGCGCGGCGCCGTCGTGTCGCACCGTTGAGTCCGAATGAAACTGCGGCCAGAGGCGGGGCCGCGAAGGCAATTCAAAAACTCCGCTGGTTGATCGTTGTGCGCGGATTGATGGGCAATAACAAATGGGGCCGAAAAATCAATTTGAAGACTTCGCAGTGAAGTTCGAGTCCCGGGAGGACCGTTGGCGAAGTCAGCGAGCAAAACGGACCACTGGATCACGTCCGGTGGTCCGCGGAAGGCGGCGGCGGTGCGCCACCAGAACGGAACCGCCGCGGCTGAGCCGCGGCAGCGGGCCAAACCAGAACGGCTTAGCCATTCCGGAGGCTGAGCGGCGCTTCTTAAAGCCGTGCCGGTTTCGTCGACCGCGGGGGGTTGTAACCCCCCCCCCCCCCTCGCACCCGCTGGCCACGCGGGCGCCACGCCAGCGCCAAGCCGGGCCGGGCCGCGCCCTAATGGGCTGGACCCAGACACGGTTCGGGTCGACCCAATTCGGGTCGCCTGGTTCGGGCCGACCCGGGGGGGTATCGGGCCGGGTCGGACCGGGCCCGAACCCCCTATTTTTGGACAGTTTTGTTCAAATGCTCATATCTTGGGATATGGACCTCCGATCGATGCACCATTAATTGTGATGCGATACTTGGATTGAGACGGTCGTTTCGATATATTACACTCAAGGTTTCAGAGAACTTTGGGTACGGCCGAGTTGGTTCGAACACGAAACCAACCGAGCCCTCAGAGCGGAAACGCTTATAACATGAGCTCCGGATAGCTGATAGACGTTCCGTCGACTTGGTTGGATTCCTCTTGATGAGACAAAACTTTTGGCATACTTCGCCTGAGTTTTGGACACAGTTGGATAGTGGCCGGGTTGGATTGAACCCAAAATCCAACCGGGCCCCTGGAACAGAAAGGCTGATAACTTTCAGACCGGACGTCTGTTTGACGAACCGTCAGCGGCATTGGTGATCTCGTTGAGAAACGGTCCCTATGAGTATACCCTATGAGAGTTCGGGGTACAGTTGTGATACGGCCGGGTTGGTTCGCACACGAAACCAACCGGGCCCCTAGGACGAAAAGGCTAATAACTCACAGACCGAGTGTCCGATGACGCATCGTCTGTTGCGTTGAGACTCCTATGACGAGGCGGTCCTTTGAGATACTTATTCGTGAGACTTTGTGATACTTGGAGTATCGACTTGTAGCTCGTGGAGAGGACCCTCCTAGAGACGAGCGTACGGAGTACGGAGATTGTGTAGCCAGCTGAGACCTGACGACTGCTTGACCGACTCGACTTGGAGTGAGTTGACTAACCCAGTGGACGGAGCACTACTTTGTTTGGGTGCAAACCCATGGTGAAAGGATCACTACTTTTTTTGGGTGCAGACCCGCGGTACTCGTCTGGAGAGTACCTCTGCAGGCTATTAGGGGGTGCACTACTATGTTTGGGTGGCAGAACCCGGCGAGAAGCACTACTGTGTTTGGGTGGCTGGCCCGCGGTACTCGATAGGAGGAGTACCTCAGCAGTCTTAGGTTAGTGAGCAGTACCTCGGAGTCGTGACAGGATCACTGTACTCGACAGAGACAGGGCTCTTCAGTAGTTACGGTTTCGATAATGAAAATCCTGGTTTGAGCTGAGTCTAAGACCTTTGTGTTTACCTCATGATTGAGATGGGTCACTTGATAACTTAGGTATATGTATGGGCATATACCTGGGTGGTGGTTATCCGTTGATTTCATAACCTTTGTGTTTCCTCATGGTTGAGATGGGTTACTTGATAACTTAGGTATAAGTATGGTCTTATACCTAAGTAAGGGTTATCTGTTGAGATCTTTCTTTGTGGTTATCCTTGTTGGATTTAGTGAGACCTTGAGGGTCCCGGGGTCCCTACTGAGTATCGTATACTCACCCCTGCACAGGCTATGCCCGCACCTCGTTGTGTTGGTTGTAGACGACGCGCAGCGCTGTCAGAGGCCGAGTGTTCAAGGACTGGACGGTATCTGGAGGTGGACTTCACGACGATACAATACTCGGAGGAGGCAGAAGGGGGAGAGAGTTGTGGAGGCTATTTGTACCTACCCTTCATGTAGGATCCGTGGTGGATGATCCAGGAGCTACGCTATCTGTACCTACCCTTCAGGTAGGATCCGAGGTGGACGACCCAGGAGCTGCTTCTTTTCTTCCAGCTGTTTGTATTTTAGTTGTTGTACTTCCTTTCCAGTTGTACTTTACTTTCAGTTTGGGTTTGTATTCTGGCCCACTTACTTTTCCTCACTTACTTGTACCCAGTTTTACTTAGTGTTTACTTCCACTTGTACTCTGTGATGTTTTGTTTACTTTTATAAAGGCAATGTTTTCCCAGTTATCGGGATTTACGCCTTTGGTGCTAGTCGCCATCCCTTGGCCTATGGAAGTCAGGCTTGGAGTAGTCACGGCACGGACCCCGAGGATGGGTCGTGACAAATTGGTATCAGAGGAGTCGGTTCTACCGCAGAACTTATAACTCTGATATTCCCTTTCTATGAAGCAATAGTGTTAAGGGTACCGAGTGTGCTTTTTGGTTCAGGGAGTCCAGTGTTGGTGCGGCAGCCGATGTATCCGTACACCAGGACCCTGACTACTGATTTCCGACTTTGTGCACGAAAACACTGATTGTGTGTGTGTTTCCAAGAGTTTTAAAGTCATCTCAAACCAGGTCAGATCACCAGGTATAAATCGTTTGACCGTGTCGCATCTGTTCAGGATATCTCCATGCAGATAGTCAGTTGGAGTTCTTAGATAGTACATGATGACGGACCACCGAGCGACAAGGCTCCGGTGCAGGGCCCTTTTTACTATATTGGCACCCTCAGGTGGTGTACCAGCACCACCACCACCTGTTGGGCAGCAGATTCCAGCAGCCATACTAGCGAACTGTGCACGTTGGCAGAGCGCATTGCACGAGTTCCAGTAGTAGAGGCCTCCAAGGTTACGAGGCAAGGCAGATTCCCAGATAGCAGAGCACTGGCTAGAGGCAATTTCTAGAGTTTTCTGCCTAATTGAGACAACAGTAGAGTGGATGGTGGACTTGGATACTAGTGTTTCCAGTAGATGACCATGAGGATGGTCTGCATAGTGATGAGGCTTCGATACGTGGACCGATGCCTAAGATAGTGCCTTCGGGTAGTGTGTCAGCTATACATCACTACCTGTTGGTCAGCAGTTACAACCGGCGGTACCGGTAGGTGACACATGTAGGCTTACTGCCTTACACATGTTCTAACATCAGATACCCTCAAGTTCTAAGGTGAACCTGACTCACAGGCGGATGAGGACTGGCTTGAGGAGGTGGCTGAGAGTTTTCTAGAGCTTATACAGCTTCGGAAGGATGACATTTCGGTAGCTGAGTATTCATCGAGGCGTACCGAGCATTCTGGGTACTCGATGAATACGATTCGATCAATGCTATAGAGCTCAGACCTCTGAGCGTGGTGTGTTTAAGGATATTCGAGCCATAACCTTTTCTCTATGCATTCCTACTTAGGCTAGGGTGCTAGAAAGAACCTTTATGGTTGAGAAATTCTTTGCTGAATGGATGCAGTCAGTGAAGGTTAGTAGTGGGAAAGCTGGAAACTAGCACCAGTCTCGGAGACTTGGGCGTGTTAAATGTTTCAAGTAGAGGAAGTAAAAAAAATACAGATAGATCTGCAGAGTAGCAGACGTGGAGACAGATCTAGGAGAGCAGCATGAGGTGGTGTACATTTCAACATGTTACAACCACCCGCCTTTGTTGTCCCCTCCAGGCTCAGGGAGCTGGAGGGCAGGGGAAGAGAGTAGCTGCATTCGGTCATGGAGTATGACCCGATGGCTCTAAGAATGATTCAAGGGACAGTCTGTGTCCACTAATAGCTGTCGTAGTAACAGAAGTTGATATGAATCATTCCTTCCTTCCACGAATCTTGTCCCAGACCTAGAGTTTCCGGTAAGCCATGGACTTGACCCTCGCGTTTGGAGATACCTTTGGGAGGAGAATCAAAAATCACACTTACGCCGACACTGTGATCTGACCCTCGAGGTGAGAGTTTCGGTTGGAATCTCTTGGTGGCAACGTCGAGGCCTTACGACGTTGGTCTCAGTATGGATTGGACTCACAGTTCATGCTCAGATTGACTATATTAGGCAAAAAGGTTGTGGTATATCTACAACGTTGGGATGGGGTTTTCCTTGGTCGGCGAAAAGGAAAACTCAGGCAGAACAGGATGGAATCATGCATAAGAGAGTGAATTTGGTCACTCAGGAGATGTCCAAACTTACCCTTGTGCCATAATTCTTCAGAGTTACGGTACCACTTCCAACAGAGCTTTCAAGAGCTGGGTTGTCGGTACACCCAACCTGTGGGCGTTGGTTACATAGTTCACTGCGACGCATTAGGGACCGGACTCGGGTGTGTCCTGGTGTAGGAGTGGGCAGTGATCGCCTATGGATCACAGCGGATGAGACTGCACAGAGCTGACAGGAAGCCTCTAGAGTTCGAGGATGACGACCACATCCATATACGGGTCTCACCTCGACAAGGTTTACGGAGGTGTGGTCGAGGTGGCAAGTAATCTTCGAGGTTCAGTGGACCTTTTCAGGTCCTCAGCAGGGTAGGCGAGGTGGCTTACCATTTGAACCATCCACATCAGTTGCACAGGGTGCACGACGACTTCCACGTATCTCAACTGGGGAGATACGTGCTTGACCCAACGCATATCATCGACCATGGGGAGCTGGACGTTGGCGATGGGGTGACTTTTGCGGGGTTCCAGTAGAGGTTGAGGATCGACAGAAGCGGGTCCTACGAGGACGGTTGATTCCTCTTGTGCGCTTTCGTAGGTAGCACGGGAACCTCCAGGTGAGCGCATGGGAGCGAGAGGCTCAGTTACGTGCTCAGTACCACTTTTGTATCCCTAGTTTGTGTTAATGCTTTACGGGGACGTAAAGCCCTGTGGTGGGAGTAATGTAAAGACCCGAAAAATTCAAGGAAATTTTTTTCTTAATTTCATTGGGATTTTACAAGCACGCAATTTCTGATGGCACCTGATTCCGAGGCCCGGTGTGCCCGGAATCGATTTCTGAAGTTTAGCTCGGGTACGTTCAGTGAACGAACGAGCGGGTTTTCCTAACTTTTGAACCGGTGCTTGGAATCAAAATCCAAGGGCACCGATGAAACCGTAGTGCCGGTAATTGATTAGGAACACCTTTTCTAGAGTTGCGTTTGCTCAGGTGATGTTATTAATTATTTGGGTTAACTTAAGAATAAAATAAAATATTGTGCAACAGGTTTTTTTTTTCTAAGTGGTGTTAAACCTATGTTTGGAGGTTGGAATGGGACCCAATGATATCCTAACTCCTAGGTAGGATATTAGTGGTGTGGGGCCCACACGATCACCACCATTTCATATTCATTAACCCCTCATTTAATTCGTAACTCACCCGCACCCCCCATTAAATGAAAGTCAACTCATTTAATTGATTAACTTATTCAAAGTAATTAATTCTTTAAATCAATTCGAATTTCAAATTTTAAGTTGGCTTGTGTGTTAATTAAATAAGACAAAGTCTTATTTCATTAAGTTGGAGTTTCGTTGTACGGGGAGGATTTGGAGAGGATTTACTCTAAGTCTGAAGAACATCTTATTCCTTGTCGAAGAACGCGAAGAACGCCGAGCCTTCGACGAAGAACTATGTCACCGCAAAGGGGAGTTCGTCGTACCGTCTTCTTCCCTCTCTACAGCCGGTGAGAGAAGCCATCCTCGGAGATCGACGACGCGACACCGAGTACCGCGATGCTAATGATTCTCTTCTTCGCGACGCTAACGATCTTCCTTCTGCGACGATCCTCCTTTCGCGACACCGTCTTCCGCGACGTCCCTTTCCCCGTGACGAACCTTCATTCAACAACGCTTGACTTACGGGAATTAATTGTTTTCATACGTGAATAATTTCGTCGCCGTTCTTTGTTCTCTAATTGAGCCGCTTGTTATCGCAATAACGGGAGGAGGTCGGACCGCACGAACACGACCGACCCTCCTCCCCCCTTGATTGTTTGATTTGTTTGTGGCACGAACAAGGCAGCGCGGTGTCATTGCACCATGCGGAAACAAGAAAGAACGTGACGAAGAAGTGTCGCGCCGCGCCGTTGAGGCCGAACGAAACCGCGGCCGGAGGCGGGGCTGCGGAGGCAATTCGAAGACTCTGCTGGTTGATCGTTGTGCGCGGATTGACAGGTGACGACAAACGGGGCCGAAAAGTCAATTTGAAGACTTCGCAGTGAAGGTTGGGTCCCGGGAGGACCGTTGGAGAAGGCAGCGAGCAAAATGGACCACCGGAGCGCGTCCGGTGGTCCGCGGAAGGCGGCGACGACGACGCGCCGCCGGAACGGAACCGCCGCGGCTAAGTCGTGGCGGCGGTCCAAACCGGAACGGCTTAGCCGTTTCGGAGGCTGAGCGGTGCGGCTTAAAGTCGCACCGGTTTCATCGACCGCGGGGGGTTGTAACCCCCCCCCCTGCACCCGCTGGCCGCGCCGCGCCCAGGCCGGGTTGGGCCGAGCCCCCCGGGCCGGGATGTGCCGGCCGGGCCACGCCCTAATGGGCCGGACCTAGACCCGGTTCAGGTTGACCCTATTCGGGCCGACCTGGGGGGGGTATCGGGTCGGGTCAGATCGGGCCCGAACCCCCTATTTTCGGACAGTTTCGTTCAAACGCTCATATCTTGGGCTACGGACCTCCGATCGATGCACCGTCAGTTGAGATGTGATCCTTGGATCGAGACGGTCATTTCAGTATATTATACTCAAGGTTTAGGAGAATTTTGTAACGGCTGAGTTGGTTCGAACACGAAACTAACCGGGCCCTCAAAGCAGAAACGCTTATAACATGAGCTCCGGACGTCTGATAGACATGTCGTCGACTTGGTTGGAGTACACTTGATAAGATGGAACTTTTGGAATACTTCACCTGAGTTTTGGATGCAGTTGGATAGTGGCCAGGTTGGATTGAACCCGAAATCTAACCGGGCCCCTAGAACAGAAAAGCTGATAACTTTCAGACCGGACGTCCGTTTGACGAACCGTCAGTGGCGTTGGTGATCTCGTTGAGAAACGGTCCCTATGAGTATACCCTACGAGTGTTCAGGGTACAGTTGTGATAAGGCCGGGTTGGTTCGCACACGAAACCAACCGGGCCCCTAGGACGAAAAGGTTAATAACTCACAGACCGGGCGTCCGATTGACGCGCCGTCTGTTGTGTTGAGACCCCTATGACGAGGTGGTCCTTTGAGATACTTCTTCGTGGGACTTTGTGGTACTTGGAGTATCAAACTGTAGCTCATGGAGCGGACCCTCCCAGAGACAAGCGTATGGAGTACGGAGATCGTGTAGCCGGCTGAGACCTGACGACTGCTTGACCGACTCGACTTGGAGTGAGTCAACTAGCCCAGTGGAAGGAGCACTACTTTGTTTGGGTGCAGAACCATGGCGGACGGAGAACTACTGTGTTTGGGTGCAGACCCGTAGTACTCATCTGGAGAGTACCTCTGCAGGCTATTAGGGGAGGGGTGCACTACTGTGTTTGGGTGGCAGACCCCGGCGGGAAGCACTACTGTGTTTGGGTGGCTGGCCCGTGGTACTCGACAGGAGGAGTACCTCAGTAGTCTTAGGTTAGTGAGCAGTACCTCGGAGTCGTGACAGGATCACTGTACTCGACAGATACGGGGTCTTCAGCAGTTACGGTTTCGATAATGAAAATCCTGGTTTGAGCTGAGTCTAAGACCTTTGTGTTTACCTCATGATTGAGATGGGTCACTTGATAACTTAGGTATATGTATGGGCATATACCTGGGTGGTGGTTATCCATTGATTTCATAACCTTTGTGTTTCCTCATGATAGAGATCGGTTACTTGATAACTTAGGTATAAGTATGGGCTTATACCTAAGTAAGGGTTATTTGTTGAGATCTTTCTTTGTGGTTATCCTTGTTGGATTTAGTGAGACCTTGAGGGTCTCGGGATCCCTACAGAGTATCGTATACTCACCCCTGCACGAGCTATGCCCGCACCTCTTTGTGTTGGTTCCAGACGACGGGCAGCGCTATCGGATGCCGAGTGTTCGAGGACTGGACGGTATCCGGAGGTGGACTTCATGATGAGACGATACTCAGAGGAGGCAGACGGGCGAGAGCGTTGTGGAGGCTATCTGTACCTACCCTTTAGGTAGGATTCGTGGTGGATGATCCAGGAGCTGCGTTATCTGTACCTACCCTCCAGGTAGGATCTGAGGTGGCTGACCCAGGAGCTGCTTCTTTTCTTCTAGCTGTTTATCTTTCAGTTTCTGTACTTCCATTCCAGTTGTACTTTACTTTCAGTTTGGGTTTGTATTCTGGCCCACTTACTTTTCCGCACTTACTTGTACCCAGTTTTACTTAGTGTTTACTTCCTCTTGTACTCTGTGGTGTTTTGTTTACTTTTATAAATGAAATACCTTCCCAATTATAGGGATTTACGCCTTTGGTTCTAGTCTCCAGCCCCTAGCCTATGGAAGGAGGGCTTGGGGTAGTCACAGCACGGGCCCCGAGGACGGGTCGTGACAAATTGGTATTAGAGGAGTCGGTTCTACCGTAGAACTTATAACTCTGATATTCCCTTTCTGTGAAGTAATAGTTTTAAGGGTACCGAGTGTGGTTTTCGGTTCAGGGAGTCCAGTGTTGGTGCGGCGGCTGACGTATCCGTACACCAGGACCCTGACTACTGATTTCCGACTTTGTGCACAAAAACACTAATTGTGTGTGTGTTTCCAAGAGTTTTAAAGTTAGCTCAAACCAGGTCAGCTCACCAGGTATAAATCTTTTTACTGTGTCGCATCTATTCAGGATGTCTCCACACAGACAGTCAGTTGGAGTTCTGAGATAGTACACGATGATGGCCCACCGAGCGACGAGGCTCCGGTGTAGGTCCCTTTTTACTATATTGGCACCCTCAGGTGGTGTACCAGCAGCACCACCACCTGTTGGGCAACAGATGCCACCAGCCATACTAGTGAACTGTTCACACTGGCAGAGTGCATTGCACGAGTTCCAGCAGTAGAGGCCTCCGAGGTTACGAGGTGAGGCAGATTCCTAGATAGTAGAGCACTGGCTGGAGGCGATTGCTAGAGTTTTCCACCTAACTGAGACATCAGTAGAGTGGATGGTGGACTTGGATACTAGTATTTCCAGTGAATGACCATGAGGATGGTCCGCATAGTGATGAGGCTTCGATACATGGACTGATGCCTGAGATAGTGCCTTAGGGTAGTGTGTCAGCTATACATCACTACCTGTTGGTCAGCAGTTACAACCGGTGGTACCGGTAGGTGACACATGTAGGCTTACTGCCTTACATGTGTTCTAACATCAGATACCCTCAGGTTCCAAGGCGAACCTGACTCACAGGCGGCTGAGGACTGGCTTGAGTAGGTGGTTGAGAGTTTTCTAGAGCTTATACAGCTTTGGCAGGACGACGTTTCGGTAGCTGAGTATTCATCGAGGTGTATCGAGCATTCCGGGTACTTGATGAATACGATTCGATCAGTGCTATAGAGCTCGGACCTCTGAGTGTGGTGTGTTTAAGGATATCCAAGCTAACACCTTTTCTCTATGCATTCCTACTTAGGCTAGGGTGCTAGAAAGAACCTTTATGGTTGAGAAATTCTTTGCTGAATGGATGCAGTCAGTGAAGGTTAGTAGTGGGAAAGTTGGTAACTAGTGCCAGTCTCGGAGACTTGGGCATGTTAAATGTTTCAAGTAGAGGAAGTAAAAAAAAGACAGATAAATTTGCAGAGCAGCAAACGTGGAGGAAGAGCTAGGAGAGCAGCATGAGGTGGTGTACATTTCAACATGTTACAACCACCCGCCTTTGTTGTCCCCTCCAAGCTCAGGGAGCTGGAGGGCAGGGGAAGAGAGTAGCTGCATGCGGTCATGGAGTGTGACCCGATGGATCTAAGAATGATTCAAGGGACAGTCTGTGTCCACTAATAGTTGTCGTAGTAACAGACGTTGATATGAATCATTCCTTCCTTCCACGAATCTTTTCCCAGACCTAGAGTTTCCGGTAAGCCGTGGACTGAACCTCGCGTCTGGAGATACCTTTGGGAGGAGACTCAAAAATCTCACTTACGCCGACAGTGTGATCTGACCCTCGAGGTGAGAGTTTCGGTTGGAATCTCTTGGTGGCAGCATCGAGGCCTTACGACGTTGGTCTCGGTATGGATTGGATTCATAGTTCATGCTTAGATTGACTGTATTAGGCAAAAAGGTTGTGGTATATCTACAACGTTGGTATGGGGTTTTCCTTGGTCGACGAAAAGGAAAACACAGGCAGCACAGGATGGAATCAAGCATAAGAGGGTGCATTCGGTCACTTAGGAGATGGCCAAAATTACCCTTATGCCAGAATTCTCCAGAGTTGCGGTACCACTTCCAGTAGAGCTTTCAGGAGCTGGGTTGCCGGTGCGCCCAACCTGTGGGCGTTGGTTACATAGTTCACTGCAACACATTAGGGACCGGACTCGGGTGTGTCCTGATGTAGGAGTGGGCAGTGATCGCCTATGGATCACAGCGGATGAGACTACACAGAGCTGACATGAAGCCTCTAGAGTTCGAGGATGACGACCACGTCCATATACGGGTCTCACCTCGACGAGTTTTACAGAGGTGTGGCCGAGGCGGCAAGTAATCTTCAAGGTTCAGTGGAACTTTTCAGGTCCTCAGCATGGTAGGTGAGGTGGATTACCATTTGACGCATCCACATCAGTTGCACAGGGTGCACGACGACTTCCACGTATCTCAACTGGGGAGATACGTGCTTGACCCGATGCATATCATCGACCATGGAGAGCTGGACGTTGGCAATGGGGTGACTTTTGAGGGGTTTCAGTAGAGGTTGAGGATCGACAGGAGAAGGTCCTATGAGGACGGTCTATTCCTCTTGTGCACTTTCATAGGCATCACGGGAACCTCCAAGTGAGCACATGGGAGCGGGAGGCTCATTTGCGTGCTCAGTACCACTTTTGTATCCCTAGTTTGTGTTAATGCTTTACGGGGACGTAAAGCCCTGTGGTGGGAGTAATGTAAAGACCCGGAAATTTCAAGGAAATTTTTTTCTTAATTTCATTGGGATTTTACAAGAACGCAGTTTCTGACGGCACCTGATTCCGAAGCCTGGTGTGCCCGGAATCAATTTCCGAAGTTTATCTTGGGTACGTTCAGTGAACGAATGAGCGGGTTTTCCTAACTTTTGAACCGGTGCTCGGAATTGAAATCTGAGGGCACCGATGAAACCTCAATGCCGGTAATTTCTTAGGATCACCTTTTCCGAAGTTGCGTTTGCTCGAGTGATGTTATTAATTATTTGGGTTAACTTAAGAATAAAATAAAATATTGTGCAACAGATTTTTTTTTTCTAAGTGGTGTTAAACCTATGTTTGGAGGTTGGAATGGGACCCACTGATATCCTAACTCCTAGGTAGGATATTAGTGGGGTGGGGCCCACATGATCGCCACCCTTTCATATTCCTTAACCCCTCATTTAATTCGTAACTCACCCGCACCCCCCATTAAATGAAAGTCATCTCATTTAGTTTATTAACTTATTCAAAGTAATTAATTTTTGAAATCAATTCGAATTTCAAATTTTAAGTTGGATTGTGTGTTAATTAAATAAGACAAATTCTTATTTCATTAAGTTGGAGTTTTGTTGTGCGGGGAGGATTTGGAGAGGATTTACTCTAAGTCTGAAGAACATCTTCTTCCTCGTCGAAGAACGTGAAGAATGTCGAGCCTTCGATGAAGAACTCCGTCACCGCAAAGGGGAGTTCGTCGTACTGTCTTCTTCCCTCTCCACAGCCGGTGAGAGATGCCATCCTCGGATATCGACGACGCGACACCAAGTACCGCGATGCTAATGATTCTCTTCTCCGTGACGCCGATGATCCTCCTTCCGCGACGATCCTCCTTCCGTGATGTCGTCTTCCACGACGTCCATTTCCCCGCGACGAACATTCGTTCAACAATGCTTGAGGTAGGGGAATTAATTGTTTTCATACGTGAATACTTTCGTCATCGTTCTTCATTCTCTAATTGATCCGCCTATTATCGCAATAACGGGTGGAGGTCGGACCGCACGAACACGACTGACCCTCCTCCCCCCTTGATTGTTTGATTTGTTTTCGGCACGGACAAGGTAGCACGGTGTCGTTGCACTGCGCGGAAATAAGAAAGAACGCGACGAAGAGGCGCGGCGCCGTCGCGCGGCGCCGTTGAGGCCGAACGAAACCGCGGCCGGAGGCGGGGCCGCAGAGGCAATTTGAAGACTCCGCTGGAGTATCGTTGTGCGCGGATTGACGGGCGATGACAAATGGGGCCGAAAAGTCAATTTGAAGACTTCGTAGTGAAGGTCGGGTCCTAGGAGAACTGTTGGTGAAGGCGGTGAGCAAAACAGACCACCGGATCGCGTCCGGTGGGCCGCAGAAGGTGGCGGCACCACGCCGCCGGAATGGAACCGTCGCGGCTGAGCCGCTGCGGTGGGCCAAACCGGAACGGCTTAGCCGTTCTGGAGGCTGAGCAGCGTGGCTTAAAGCCGCGCCGGTTTCATCGACCGCGGGGGGTTGTAACCCCCCCCCCCCCCCCTGCACCGGCTGGCCACGTGGGCGCCGCGCCAGCGCTAGCGCCGGGCCGGGCCGGACCCGAACCCGGTTTGGGTCGACCCGGTTCGGGCCGACTCGGGGGGGTATCAGGCCGGGTCAGACCGGGCCCGAACCCCCTATTTTCGGACAGTTTTGTCCAAACGCTCATATCTTGGGATACGGACCTCCGATCGATGCACCATCAGTTGAAATGTGATCCTTGGATCGATATGGTTGTTTCAGTATATTACACTCAAGGTTTCGGAGAACTTTGGGTACGGCCGAGTTGGTTCGAACACGAAACCAACCGGGCCCTCGGAGTGGAAATGCTTATAACATGAGCTCCGAATGTCCGATAGACATGTCGTCGACTTGGTTGGATTCTACTTGATGAGATGGAACTTTTGGCATACTTCGCCTGGGTTTTGGACGCAGTTGGATAGTGGCTGGGTTGGATTGAACCCGAAATCCAACCGGGCCCCTGGAACGGAAAAGCTGATAACTTTCAGACTGGACATCCGTTTGATAAACCGTCAGCGGCATTGGTGATCTCGTTGAGAAACGGTCCCTATGAGTATGCCCTATGAGAGTTCGGGGTACAGTTGTGATACGGCCAGGTTGGTTCGCACACGAAACCAACAGGGCCCCTGGGACGAAAAGGCTAATAACTCACAGACCGGGCGTCCGATTGATGTGTCGTTTGTTGCGTTGAGACCCCTATGATGAGGCGGTCCTTTGAGATACTTCTTCGTGGGAATTTTTGATACTTGGAGTATCGACACGTAGCTCGTGGAGCAGACCCTCCCGGAGACGAGCGTACGGAGTACGGAGATCATGTAGCCGGTTGAGACCTGACGACTGCTTGACCGACTCGACTTGGAGTGAGTTGACTAGCCCAGTGGACGGATCACTACTTTGTTTGGGTGCAGACCCATGGAGGACGGAGCACTACTGTGTTTGGGTGCAGACCCACGGTACTCATCCGGAGAGTACCTCTGTAGGCTATTAGGGGGGGTGCACTACTATGTTTTGGTGGCAGACCCCGGCGGGAAGCACTACTGTGTTTGGGTGGCTGACCTGCGGTACTCAACAGGAGGAGTACCTCAGCAGTTTTAGGTTAGTGAGCAGTACCTCAGAGTCGTGACAGGATCACTGTACTCGACAGAGATGGGGCTCTTCAGTAGTTACGGTTTCGATAATGAAAATCCTGGTTTGATTTGAGTCTAAGACCTTTGTGTTTACCTCATGATTGAGATGGGTCACTTGATAACTTAGGTATATGTATGGGCATATACCTGGGTGGTGGTTATCCGTTGATTTCATAACCTTTGTGTTTCCTCATGATTGAGATGGGTTACTTGATAACTTAGGTATAAGTATGGGCTTATACCTAAGTAAGGGTTATCTGTTGAGATCTTTATTTGTGGTTACACTTGTTGGATTTAGTGAGACCTTGAGGGTATCGAGGTCCCTACTGAGTATCGTATACTCACCCCTGCATGGGCTATGCCCGCACCTCGTTGTGTTGGTTGCAGATGACGGGCAGCGTTGTCGGAGGCTGAGTGTTCGAGGACTGGACGGTATCCGGAGGTGGAATTCACGACAAGACGATACTCGGAGGAGGTAGATGGGAGAGAGCGTTGTAGAGGCTATCTGTACATACCCTTCAGGTAGGATCCGTGGTGGATGATCCAGGAGCTACGCTATTTGTACCTACCCTTCAGGTAGGATCCGAGGTGGACGACCCAGGAGCTGCTTCTTTTCTTCCAGCTATTTGTATTTCAGTTGTTGTACTTCCTTTCCAATTGTACTTTACTTTCAGTTTGGGTTTGTATTATGGCCCACTTACTTGTACCCAGTTTTACTTAGTGTTTACTTCCGCTTGTACTCTGTCTTGTTTTGTTTACTTTTATAAAGGTAATGCCTTCCCAGTTATCGGGATTTACGCCTTTGGTGCTAGTCACCAGCCCCTGGCCTATGGAAGGCGGGCTTGAGGTAGTCACGGCATGGGCCTCGAGGACAGGTCGTGACAATGAAAATATTATATATTCCAAACACTGCTACTATTAATGATACTATTAATGGTTCTTTCATTCACTTCGATGCAAGCAACTCAATTTCATGTTATTCTCTAAATTAACTTTTCACAGTTGGCATGAATTTCTTTTCCAGTGCATTCATTTTTCATGTTGGTTTTTCTACATTATAAATGTTTTTCTATTACCAAATAGATATCAATTCATTGTATAGGCGATGAGAATACTAATTTCATGTTTCTATTAATTTTCTACAGTTTCATTTCTTGTAATTTAACTATGTTTAATATGTTTTTTTAGTGAAAACAGTATTACATATTGTAAAAACTACTACTATTAATGATAATATTAATGGTTCTTTCATTATCTTCTTTGATGAATGTAATTCAACTGCATATTATTCTCTAAATTATCTTTTCACTGCAATCATGAATTTATTTACCAGTGCATTAATTTTTCATGTTAGATTTTCTAATTTCTATTATCTTCTCTCATGGTTCAAACAATTAATTACTTATCACTTTAGATGTTTCATATGTTGTCTATGGTTTGAATCTATCCATTCTCTAATTCTTTAATGCACTATCTTGATGTGGTTTTGAAATTTTAGGCAGACTACATACATGAAATATAAAACCAGTTAAGTGGAATGTTGAATAAGGTTTCACTCCATTTTATTAATTTTAGTATGTGGTAACATATTTTTGAATGTTTTGGATACATTTCAAAATATCATTTGGGATTCAATTTTGTAATTTTTGAATGTTTTGGAAGCTCTAATTTTTTTTACATATTTATTATTTTATGATCTTAATTTTTTTACATATTTATGGTTATAAACCGGTGATGGCTCACTAATTTCAGGTGTACACTTTTTATACATGCCTTCCTATCAACAATCTTTCCCATGATCACCAATTTTTTTCAGGTGTTGACCTCCTCCACATCACCTCTCATTTGTTGAGATATTGTTAGTTTTTGAATTCTTTGACTAACATTCAGTAAATATTATTATTCTAGATAACTCTTTATTTTATCCATGTAATATCATCATACATTTCTTCATAACTTCTCTTATAGTACTCATGAATCCCATACATATATTATTCTATACTGTTTTTCAATCACCAAATATACATTCTTTCATCATATAGGCAATGAGAATAATATGTCCAGTTTTCTATTCATTTCCTACAATTTAATTTATATTAATTTAGCTATGTTTCATATATGATTTTTAGTGATGACAATATTATATATTCCAAACACTACTGCTATTAATGATACTATTAATGGTTCTTTCATTCACTTCGATGCATGCAACTCAATTGCATGTTATTCTCTAAATTAACTTTTCATAGTTGGCATGAATTTATTTTCCAGTGCATTCATTTTTCATTTTGGGTTTTCTACATTATATCATCTACTAACTTGGTTAGAAAAACAAATTTATTTTCATGGGCTCAACAATTAAGATCACCCATCATACCAAAGCTGTGATGATTTCATTCATATAGTAAGAAAATTTTTTGTTTTTTTTAATGCTTTCACTTATGTTTCTTTGCATATTCAACATGTACTTATTATTTATATGGGTTCGAAGTAGAATTGAATGGTGATATCAATTATCACACTATAACAAGATGAAATCTATTTTCTAATATATATTTTAATTCAATTTAATGTTGTTAGGTCTTCTAAAGTGGCTGAGAGCACAATGTTGGAGGTTCGTGGCATGGGTGAATGTCTCCAATCACTGAAAACAAATCTAGCAGCCCATCTTCTTACCCATTACCTATCTCTATTTATGTGAGATATAAAACCGACAACCCATCACTCTTAAGCTTCTTCGAAGGTTGAGTTCAAGTTTTCATGAATGCTGAATATTCAGTTTCATTTTAATATTTATTATCATTAGTTAAAAATTAAAATGAATTGTTTTTTCATCATTACCTATGATGTATGATCAAAATGAAATCTTTGTAAATGAATATATGAGGAATTATTGGAAGTAGGTATTTTTTTATCATAAATATTTCTTTTAGATGTGATCTCCTTAAAAATAAGTGCTTTTCTATTGTGATTGTTTAATATATGGAGGTTCTTCCAATTGGAAAAAAATAATTGGCAGTTAAAACCCTAGGCTTATGGGTTATTCTTTAATTCATATTTGTAGTGGATGGGTACATGCTTGCATTCATCTATTGCTACATTGTGTCTCTCACTTTTTTCAAACATATCTCTATATTTTTTAATTTCTGAAAATAAATTTCATGAGGGCTTGATATGTGTTGATGTTTATGAACTGTCACAACATTTAAAAAGCCTCAGGCTTTCATTCCTGAAGAAATCATGGAATTGGGTGTACTTTCTGGAGGTATGCACTCTTATAAAAATTAGAAAAATCTCAGATATCCTGCATAAATTTTTCTTCTCAGATTGCATTAGTATTTCTTCTAATTATAGTACATTACATTTCTAATTTTTTCAATTTTTATGTAAAAATATTGTTGAATGTGTTATAAGATCATGAAGTTGATGATTGAAAACCCTCAATCTCCCCCTTGGGGTAGGGGTTTTTGTCACCTCCCTGAAACTCCAGCTTTTCATCCATGGTTGTGACTTTGACTGTCCCGTCGAACCGTGCTAGCGTCTATCGGACCAGGTCCATCCATCTAGGATGGAGTTGATCTCCTTGTGCCCAAGTTGGAGGGGTTCCTTGCTGGAGGTCACCACCTCCTTCAATTATACAGCATGGAGCACAACTCAGATTAGATTTCAACATTCTTCATGAAGGTACTATTGTCATCGACTAATGGTTCTCTAAAAATCTAGGGTGTTAATGTCTCTCAATCAAAATGTGAGGAGCTCTGCATTAGCTAATGGCCTGGCTCGGTAACCCATTTCTGGGCTCCCTCTTCTTCCTAAACTGCCGTCAACATTTTTAATGCCTGGTTTCGATCCTGCATACAAAGGAACAGGGTGAAGTAACACTTTATTATGGAAGAATACACCATCTTGGAAGGTAAAAATGAATATCATTTAAAAAACTAGAGTTTCTATTACGTCACACACCTTTACTTTCAAAATTAAGTGCTTGTGTGAAAACATTTAGTAATATTTTGTTAGTTACAAGACTATCTCCAATATGTTGAAATTAACATGTACATTATTCCTATTTCAATGTTCTTTAATATTAATATCTTATTATATATGGGATATGTATCACCATGATAGTAAATTCAATGGTTGTATTCTACGATCCCCACACCGATGGAATGAAATTCATGGAGGAGATTGAGGTCGACATCTACTACTGGGGTGTTCTTCATCCCATGAATGAATGGGTAAGGATTTGCTGATGGGAATTTCATCCCCTCCAGTTGATCTTCCAGGTCATGTTACTTCTGGTGCGGCCAATGGTGAAGATTCAGAATTCTCCTTGAGTATTCATTCTTACAAGATCTCAAGAAGGGACATACATTCTTGCTTCCAGGTAGGTAAATATTTGGATAATATGTACTATAGATACAATATTTTATTAAGACTTTTGGTTGAATCCAATATTCAATCATACAGGAATCAACTGCACGTTTTTCATATTTATTTTTACAACCACTTTTCATTATTTAATTTCTCTAATTTTTATTTCAACAAGCAAGACTATCTTCCTCCAACTTTTTATGAAGGTTTTTATAGGTTTTTGAGGCATATTTCTGTTGTATCAAGTCTTACTGCCTCTAACTATGTTCAACTCCATTACTTTCATCTAGCCTCTTTTCATGCAGGTATAGGTGACCGGGATGCTGACATTTAGATGTTCTTGGATAATAATGATCTGAAGAAAGAACAGGACTGGCCAAGGTTGCCTTCAGTAATATTTGGAGGTCAGAAAGGGTACCTTTCCTCTTGAACTATTAGCATGAATCTTTGAATGAAACCCATGATCAAGGACCTATCTTTATTTTAACATCCAAAGATAGAAAAAGGATGCAGGAAATAAAAAACCATTTCAGATAGTTTCAAATTTTGTGTTTAATTAGCTCTGGTTTTATTGACTGATAAATTCTTATTTTATAATATTCTATCCATGTATAACCAGTGTTTTATACATTTTTCTCTGATATTCAATTACAGTATAATATAAAATATATGTTTAAAATTCTGAAATATCTTGAATATTGATGAAATTATATAATATGCATTGTAATCAAGAATGTTTCCAATGATCTAATCCCATTCAATGAGAATTTATTTTTCCTTTGGTGTGGGGGATGATTATTCATTTGGTATCTTGGTCATGTCTCATCTCAACTTTGAGACTTTGGATAAACAAAATTGGATAACCAGGGGCAGTCCCCTGCCAATGGGACCCAACACTTGAAAAGAATTTATTTGATTGTGCGTGATGTTTGGTCCATTTAGTGAACAATGAGGGTGGTCTTGGTTATGTTCTGGAGTTGGGATATGGCCTTTTATTGCTCTTTTTGTACATTTTTGAATGGGCAGTGTCTTCATGGTTGTTTTTGTTTCCCTTATAACAATATAACCATTTTCTCTTAATCCACAGAACTACTCCTCGGTGATCACGGTCCACCCATAGGTCCTTGACGGGTGGCCTAGGACAATGGTGATTGAGTCATTCGTGGTGGACATGCATGCTAGGAACACCAAGGATGAGACGTGCTACTTTGTGGAGGCACATATCAAGTGGAACCTCAAGTGAAGATCTTGTTAGTGTAGAAAAACAGCAGCTTCAATTCCTTGTAGCCGTTGACAGTAACCGTTGCCTCTATGAAGGCACTATTTTATAATGGGCCATTTCCAGGTGAATGCTCCGTGTATTCATTGATTACGTGAATTGTAACTAAACTGCCCATAAAATCATCGGCTATATGGATCCTTCTCTTTGAAATTGATTTTCCATGGCCACAGCCCTGCTACTACTTAAGTTTCATAATGAAAACAAAGGTTCATATAGATTGTTTACCAATTGTGAACATCTGCAAGATGGTTGGTGTCACTTGAGAAAATTGAATGGCCAAGGATGAGACGTGCTACTTTGTGGAGGCACAGATCAAGTGGAACCTCAAGTCACTCGTGGCTGTTTCAGAGCATTTGGCTTTATATAACCTTACTAAGCCCATTTCTAGGATCGAATCAGGCTACTAAAGCGGCTGAAGGGCAATTTTTATGGTATCCGTGGGCAAGGTTGCCTGGTATAATAACTTTTTCATTGATTCGAGGTTGTTTTGTCATGTTTTTTTGTAGCTATGGATGAATCTAGTGCTGAGTCTGGATATAATTGATTACTAGTGCAGGGAATTCAATGCAGGATACTATTGTTTGTATTTGACCTTCATGACATTTTCTTTTAAATTGATATGCATGTCCAGTTAATTCCATCCAGTTTCTGCAGCTATGACAGCATTCTATGATGATGTGATATATATGGAATTAAAAAATGCATATCAATGGAAACACATTCATGGATGTATAGAAGATATAATGTTCTTATGCTTATAATGAATAATGTTGATCAAAACCAGTTAATCTTTGGTTACACTGTGTCTCAAATCTGAAATCTATGTGACAAAATTCACACAAATAACATCGTATAAAATCTGTAAAAATTTTATAATTATCTATTATGTAATCTAGAATCTATGTCTATAATGTTTTTACAACATGATCTATTTCTAAAATTTGGAATCTTAGCATGTTAATAGTGTGACCATTGATTTGGAATATTTTTATGTATTTTTTATAACAAATATTTTAGTTCATCATAATTTAGGTTTTTCCTTAAACTTATTTATAATAACATTAACTGTATAATAGATTTTATTTATCATTTTTTCTTTGTTGACTATTTGAATGGTGTCTTCATATTCTATGCATTCTTATTCCATTATCAAACATTGTTACTATCTAATTAAAATTTATTCAACATTGATGTTTCTTCTCAACTTTTATAAATATTAATTTCTTATTAAAATAAAAACTAGTAATCGAATACGCTGTGCAATAGCACGGACGAGTACTAGTTATATATATGTTTATGAATATATACATATGTTTATATGATATATGTATATAAGTGTGTATATATTCCTATTAATATATACTTGTAAATAATTATATTTGCATATACTTTTATATTTGCATGAATGCATGCATGTACATACATATAGTTTCATGTTTACATATATGTGTATGTATGTACATATAATAATATTTATATGCATGTATGTACATGTATTTAAATATCGTTATAAATACTTATATTTGTATATACCTATGAAAAATATTGATCACACGCATATATAATATCCAATGAACACACACACACACACATTCATACATACATATATGTGTACGTGTGTGTGCGATCAGTAATTTTTAGATACATTTATTAATATGTTGGTATAGAAAATTTAATTTATTCATAAAGTGTATAAAAAAATACATTCTAAATCTTATACAACAAAATCTATGTTCTATGTATAATTATATATATGCTTATGTATATATACATATGGTTATGTGATATAATTCAAACAGTCCAGTCATGAACTTAGAGACCCAAATCCATGACCTAAAAATTTATTAATAAAAAAGAAACGTACAAGGGAAATAAAAAAGAACCGGTACAAAGTACCCAAACACGCATCCAAAGGGCCCAACTCCGCACCCAAAGGCCAGGAAAATACATGTAGTCGGGTCAAGATAAAACACATGAAAGCCTTAATGGCTTGTATGCCACGTATGACCCAAATATCTCCATCAAATAACCTAGTGCCGTCAACCGCGACCCCCTTCATAATCCATCGAGGACCCACATCCCATGCTCCCTGTGGCACTTGGACCCGCACACGCGCTCACCAGACGTCAAGTCGCCCCATCCCTTGCCTCGAGATCTCACTAGCTTGCACCCCTGAAGTCGTCGTAGCCCCCGAGGTGGTCGTCGCCATCTTTTGTCGTCGTCGTCAGCTTTCACCCCTGCATCGAGGCTGTCGCCAGGTAGTTTCCATCACCCGGTTTGCTGGATCGCGAGATCGTCTGCACCGTCACCGGCAACACTCACAACCGAGGGCATCTCTTTGCACGTCAGTGTCGGGCTCCCCACAACGTCGCCTTGAAAATGATCCCCTACCCCGTTGATGGGCGGAGCTCCATCCCCCTCCAACCCCATCATATGACGAGCTCCCTTCCACGGACCTCCATCGGCGGCCGCTGGGATCCCATACCAATGCAAAAAGCATTGATTTGTAACAGTGGTCAACCCCCGCCATCAACGTGAGTTGCCTACCCCGCCGTCCTGTCTTCAACAGTATTGGACTGTCATCGCCGCAAATCTCCAATGATCTTTCCAGATCTACATCATCTCCCAGCTTCGCTCACCGTCGTCTCTAGACCGGACCAAAGTCTGCTGTCGGCGCCCTACTGTCGTCCTGAGATTCATCACGCCATCGCCTATCGCCTATCGTCGTTCCGCTGCAACGCCCCTCCGTAGTCCTCGAGCTTCGCTCGCCCTCACCTCCCGCCGTTGTCCCCGAGCTTCGATCAACGTCATCTTCTGACCGGACCAGAGTCCGTTGTCATCGCCCGAATGATCAGATCTAATAGACCCTTCCATTTCTTCACCAGCTTCAATTTGAAGGCGGAGTCCACAGGCTGCAAACATCTCAAAATGACCAATAATTCGATCAAAGTTCTTGTTTGGGCTGTCGAAGCAATCCCCGTTGAGATTAAGAGAGAGATACTCTCAATTCTTGAGAGAGAGACCCTCCATCATCAAATTTATATATTTGTTTATGTCATTTAAGTATGTAAGTGTGTATCTATTTTTATTTATATACACTTGTAAATAATTATATTTGTAAATTTTTGAGAGAGAGACCCTCCATACATGTACATACATATGTTTTCATATACTCATAGATAAAATATTTGTAAATAATCATACTAATATGCAGGGCCGACCCTAGGGCAAGGCTAAAGTGCCCCTGGGCTAGGGCAACAGGTAATCAAAGAAAAAAAATACGGAAGCAAAGGAAAAAATTTCACCATTTCACTGAAGCTCTTAATACATTTTAAGGTAAAATTTCATATACAGTCTTGGGCAACCGAATTTATCGGGCCGCTTCTGCTAATATGTATGCATGTAATTATATATGCATGTGTATCCTAATAATCATACACAGGCGCGCGTGGCATAAGGCATAAGGGTATTTTGGTAATTAAAACTACTGTCATAACACCCCCCCACACAAGAAAGGAGATGCCGCCACCTGGCTGTTGTCCACGCGTTACCATCGCAAATTAACCCACCAGTTGGAGACGATGGCGCGGCTTTATCACCCGTCAAAGGAAAAACCCCAATCAGGTTTTTTTTTTTTGTTGGATGAAAACCCAATTGACCTGTCGTCTGGCTCGTTGCTGCATCTATCTCGACCGAAGTTTCGTCGAGGAACTCCGTCGAAGCTGCCCTGCTCATCCTTAATTCGCTGCGGCTCATATCAGAATTGTGATTGCTTCCGGCTTCCCAAATTCTTTCATCTTCAGGCTTCCCAAATTCGGCTGCATTCAGCTCATTTTACGCCATCGTCGCCACTTTTGTTTTCACGATCCCCATCGAAATTCGGGGTTCGACGGGGAATTTTAATCCCCGGACTGCGTCTCCCCGAGTTTACGCTTTGTGTTTCCTGGCACTCGCCCCTCTGATCGGATTGTGGTTCTTTGGAGATTATCTAGGGTTGAGTAGGCGCGTAGGATGGCCCAGATCAAAACAAATTTCGGTTCGAGACGGTCTCGAATTCGAGGCCTTTTCAATGGCATCTGCGCTATTGTGTTGGTTTTGCTCTTCTACAATCAGGGAGATCTTCTGGGTAGTAAATTTCTCTGGAATTCTCCCTTGGTTTTTCCTTCACAGTGGAGCTGGGGCGGTGGAACGTCGTATCAGGTTCGTGAGATTGAGGTGATCCGTAGGAGAACTGCTCAAGTGACTGTTGATGCGTCAAGTTATACTGCCGATGGAAGCAGGGTGGTGGATAATAACATTACCGTGGATGCACCCAAGGATTGTGCTGGTTTATTTGAGCATAAAGGCCATCGCAACCGATGTGGATATTTGGTTGCGCACCCTGAATGCACTTCAGGTGGATTTTTTAACTACGTCAAGTTCTTTTACTGTGATTGCAAAAATTTTAGTGTATTGGGGTATGCAGTCTTGATCATATGGCTTGCGGCATTGTTCTATATGTTGGGTAACACGGCGGCTGACTACTTTTGCTGCTCTTTGGAAAAGCTTTCAAATATCTTGAAACTGCCCCCTACGGTTGCAGGGGTTTCTCTGCTTCCACTTGGGAATGGAGCTCCTGATGTTTTTGCAAGCATTGCTGCCTTTGTAGGTAAGGATGCGGGTGAGGTGGGTCTCAACAGTGTGTTGGGTGGAGCCGTTTTTGTGACCTGTGTTGTTGTGGGGACTGTTTCGATCTGCATTGCAGATAAGAGAGCTCAAATTGACAGGAAATGTTTCATCAGAGACATCTGTTTCTTTATATTCACACTCTTGTCCCTTGCTGTTGTTTTATCAATTGGCGTGGTTAGTGTTGGGGGGGCGATAGCCTTTATCTCAATTTATGTGGTCTATGCATTCTCTGTTGCTGCAAATGAGATGTTGAGAAAACATGCCCGGAAGCTAAGGTTGGATGGAGTCACCCCGTTGCTTCCGGTTAGAGGGAGTGTATTTTCAAGCGGAAATGAAGAAGATGAATCTGTTTATGCTTCATTGCTCGAGTCTTCCTCCGCGAGCGACATACCCCATCTCCAAACAAGGCTTCCTCAGTGGATGTGGGCTTCGAATGTTGCGATTTATTCAAACCAAGCTACAAAGGCAAGCGTGGCTGAGAATCCACGGGCTTTGTGGGGTTGGATTGAGGAGGGCTCGGAGAAAGATGACTCGTCCTTCTCCTGTGCCAAGCTATTTTCAGTGTTGGAGTTGCCTTTGGCACTTCCCAGACGGCTGACGATCCCGATTGTGGAGGCGGAGCGATGGTCCAAGGGCTATGCTGTTGCCAGTGCCCTTCTGGCACCAATATTGCTCTCAGTTTTATGGAACACTCAAGATGACGTGGGCTCCTTGAGCGGAGGCATTGCTTATGTTATTGGGGTTGGGTCTGGTGTCACGCTCGGTATTCTTGCGTTTTTGTACACACTGCCCAACCAGCCGCCTCACACGTTTCTGTTGCCATGGGTTTTGGGGGGGTTTTTCATGAGCATAGTCTGGTTCTACATTGTTGCGAATGAGCTCGTTGCCTTGCTGGTGGCTCTGGGTGTTGTTTTTGGGATCAATCCCTCTATCCTCGGATTGACTGTGCTGGCCTGGGGCAACTCGATGGGCGACTTGATGTCGAATGTCGCGCTGGCCATGAATGGTGGGGATGGCACACAGATTGCCATGTCCGGTTGCTATGCCGGGCCCATGTTCAACACACTGGCTGGCTTGGGGGTCTCGATGCTTCTTGCGGCCTGGTCAGAGAGGCCTGCACCATACCGGATTCCAAGAGATAACAGTTTATTCTATACCATGGGGTTCCTCATGGCAGGGCTTGTTTGGTCTGTGGTTATTCTCCTGAGGAACGATATGCGTCCTGGGAAGATGCTTGGTGTCGGCCTCATGGCAATCTACTTGATGTTTCTTGCATCGAGAGTAGTAACTTCCCTGGGAATCGTGTCGCTTGATGGTCTAAGTTAACCTATGGCTATGGCAGTTCATCTTATTCTGCTCCTGCATGCTGATGAATTTGAAGCTGCAAGTCTTGCGCCTCAAGAGGACAAGAGGACAACACAATCGAAGTGCAGAGCTGTATTTTTTGCATTGTTCTTATCTGAGTGTTGGTGCTGCGAGTGCTCAGGTTAGTGACATGTACTTTGCTGATGCTCTGGGCTGTAACCTAATCGTTGTTAAAGCCTGTTTCCTTCAAAATGATATTGCAAAGCCTGACAATGTATGCCCCCTCATTCATATTTTTATGAGATTAGTTCAATTGATATTTTAAAAAATCAATCCAAATATTAACTACTGTCATGATTTATCACAAAAGCAATTGACAATGTGGTAAGTGTTCTACAATGTACCTCAAACATTAAAATCATTTCATTTTTTTTTTTGAATTTAGATTTTAGTATGCCCCTATGGACAAATTTTATCTTAAGCACGGTTCATGAGTGTTATGACCCTTCTTATTGGTGTCATAACTCTTGGACTTGGTTTTATGGTTTTTTTTGTTTATAACATTAACTTTGATACCATGTCAAGATTCATAACAGAATTCAATTGACAATGTCAGGTAACAAGATAATCATTTTAACTCTCTCGATGTTAGAATCTTATACCATATATGTTAGGTCCGGTGATTGTACGTAGGGGTGGTTAAATTTCAGTTTTGGTTCTAATCAAACTGGAAATCGATAACCATATGAGTTTCTGGGTTACCATTTTAATGACCAAATCCAATAACAGTTTTTAATATTTTTCGGTTTCGGTTATCAATTTACCCCAACCAGTCAGTTATTTTAATTTTGGTTTTTGGTTAACCATTCGGTTTCTCGCTTTGATCGCGATGAACAAAAACCAGAGACTGGAAATAAATCCTTAAATTTTATAAAAAAACATATTATTTTAAAATAAACATAGATTTATAAACAAATATTTGTATTCCATATATTTTCTTCAGAAATATGACATTGAATGCACCACCATCATTCTCACATGGTTTTCTCTTTTCAGATTTTTCTCTTTATAGGCTTGAATCTTCATCTCTTCTCTTATCAGTTAGGCAATTTTAGTGATATACATGAATTTCAACCAAGTATTGGAAACTCCCTATGTCTGCTCAAATCTTCACCATGTGGTTTTAATAAACCAGCCTTTAATATCTCCATGATGAAACCCCCATTCAACTCTTTATTTAAATCTGAGCAAGTATATGCATAATTGTCTTTAGGATATCTTTCATTTTTATTTTTCACAATTATCTCGATAAATATATGCCTGATCATCAAAATTTGACTCAATTAAGGCAAGTCAATTCTTTATTCTTAAACACCCTTGATTTTAGTCTAATAAAATCTTTCACTGGTTCTTCACTCATTCAGAGACAATTTATTCAAATGTTTTTCTTACGATGTGGCTAATAAATATCCATATCTCATTAAATTTACAAAATATCTTTAAGGAATTTGATTCCATGTTTTTTCTCTTAATTTAAATTACTTTTAATTATCGCATATCTTCACTTTGAATGCCCCATAATCCTCCCTTCAAATCCTGAGTAGATTTCAAGCCAAACCTAAACTTTAATATTCTTTGATTTTCATCCATTAAATTCACCATAAAACACTCCAGAGTTTTCTCTAATCTTATAATTTAAATGCATCACTTATAATATTTAAAAATATTGGGCCATATCTCTTTGACTTAGCAACTTTGAAAAGTTGCCGTTCATCAAATCACACAAATATGGAAGAATGCCCTCAGAGCTTAGCCCAGTGGCAATGAGCTCTATGGGGTGTTTGAGAGATATCGGGTTCGAGTCTTTCCAGTTTTCAGTATCTTTGTGTTTGCGTGTTTTTTTTTTTGTAGTTTTGTAGTTCCCCTTCCCCAACCATTTGTAATAAATATGAAAGAATCTCCGTAATAAGTTATTTCATGATTTTTGGACTCATTTGTTTTCCTTAAATCTCTTGGCTATGTATGACAATAAACGCCTTTGAGAAATAAGTCAACACTTTAAATATGGAAATTTCATTAACACTTCATGCAAATTATGTTTTTCAATTTAACCTCCACTTAAAAGTCTATTTGATTCCATATTTAATTGTAACCCATAATTCAAACGATCTTGTCAAAAATAGGTATAAAAATGGGCATTCAATGATGTGAGATTTTTATTTCCATTATTGTGATTGATTGCGTAGTTGTGAAAGATCGATCATGCAATTTTTTCCATTATTGAGATATGATACCACTTTTAAGTGTTATTGGGCCTTCTCAACCTTAAAAAAGCTTGCTCAAGAGGTGAGTGTTTCCCTCACACTTATATTTAACACTCAAAATTTACTCAAAATTTACTTTTTATTGGAAACGGTCCTAAAACCTAGGGAGGTTTGAAGTGGTGAAGTCCACGGGCGTCACCACTGATAACGAGATTACAATCATGCGAGAGATGGTATGATGATACAGAATGAGACTTTCAGTAGAACTCCTTTAACTAGCAATAATATCACCCACAAAGTTTCGTTCCCTCTACGTGTGACTAACTTCCATGCCATGTTCAATGAACAACATGCACTTCCTAATGTAATAGGGCACATACCATGGGTGTTGACATTGTTGCAAAGGAAGTCAACCAAAAGTTTGGAATCGTTCTCCAGAACAGATATACTGATGTTGTATAACCTAAACAGTGAAAATCCATTGTACATCGATCTTGTCTCCGCACCATTGGAATTGCTCATTCTATAAAAGGCGTTGAAACTGAAGACCACCGATCCTCTGCCATCACGCACCAAACCACCCCCTCTAATGTCTCCATGAACACATGATTCATCCACCTTCATCTTCAGCCTTGTATTGCATGGTCTCTATTTTACCCACCGCCTTTGGAGAGCCTTGCCACCTATCGCAATAGACATGGAAGTCCTTGGAAGAATCCCCACGATGGAAACTTATGTCTCCCCGCATGGGATAAGAGCGTCGAGCTCCGCCACCAGAGATTTTACCGTAACTTGAATATAAAGATGAGAACAGTGTCTTCTTTCTCGCGCTTTGTTCCTTGCCTCCTAAAACACTTAACACACCATTGCGAACACCATACCATGTGTTTTGGTTTTGTTGTCATGAACCCCCATCCCTTGAAACCATGTTGAGAGAGAGGCCGAGATCGACTCCCCTTGCATCGTAATACCCATTTGTTGTTTGATGTGTTCCCAAATGATACTAGCCCATTCTCTTTTGAAGAAGTGCCAAACCAATTTCGTTTTTGGGGACTCACAACACAGGTAATCCGAGGCCAGGTAAATGCCCTTGTTCTGTATGTTATCATCAGTGGGGATGACCTTGTTCCTCAACCGCCAGATTGGAAAATTCATCTTTGTCGGAATTTCTTTGCACCATAACCTGCTCGCCCACTCATTGGACTCATGTTCTGCAAGCATCAATGAGCGAAACTCCTAGGCATTGAAGAGGCCTGTTGCCGATTTCGAGAAAACACATCGGTCATGTTCGTCCACTAGAATGACATTTCCATGCAAAAGCTTTCAATCTTCGCTGGCACCTTGGGAATAAGAGGATATGATCGACCCAGTTATCCTTTCAGTATCTGATATTACCCTGCCTGACCACCCACCTCACCTTCTCCTTTAAAATAACCATATGCTCGATCATGCAACGCGGAAGGTTATAAGACCTCTCTGTTCGCTCCGCCTAACATCTCCAGTTTTCCCCATACCCGACCTTCATAAATGTGACGTCTCGACCCGGGTGCTACATGCTGGTGTCTCGAGTCAGTTGACCACATGACATCGTGCGCACCTCTCCGTACGTCAGAGACCGCCGACTAGCAGCGATGGTTTAATATATTGGGGAGACTATACCCTCTATATCAAAGCAGTTGAACAACAAAAGTAAATAAACAATAACCAAAAGATATAACCAATAATCAGAATAATACCTTCTCCTTTAAAATGGCCATATGCTCGATCATGCAACGCGGAAGGTTATAAGACCTCTCTGTTCGCTCCACCTAACATCTCTAGTTTTCCCCATACTCGACCTTCATAAATGTGACGTCCCGACCCGGGCGCTACATGCTGGTGCCTCGAGTCAGTTGACCTCATGACATTGTGCGCACCTCTCCGTACGTCAGAGACAGTCGATTAACAACGATGGTTTAATATATTGGGGAGACTATACCCTCTATATCAAAGCGGCTGAACAACAAAAGTAAATAAACAATAACCAAAAGATATAACCAATAATCAGAATAATGCCATAACCAATACATATCAATATCACATGATGAACCAAACAAGAAACAATATCCAAAACTGAAGCAGTAGATATGTCATGCCAAAATAAGTGTCAAGTGTCTAATTCAAAACCCAAAATAAAGACACACTAACAACTTCCAAGTGCGTCCCGACACCAAGTCCGACTCCCTCATCCATGCTCCATCCCAACTTAGCCATCTAATATAGGGTTCTTGCACTTATCATGTCCTGCAAACATAAAGTATATTCGGGTACCGATCAAGCATTCTGAGTAGGGTGTGAGTACAACTCAGTAGGTCATCACCGACGATGTCTAAAACAATATCCAGTCTATAACAATGTATGCAGCTATATAAAAAATAAAATACAAGTGATAAAGTAAGTAATTTACATATTCAATTATCTTTTATTTAGCCACATCAATCCTTGGGTTCACGATAACACTCGAACCAACAATACTTCGGCCCGTGCCAGAGTCTGAACTATCCCCATGAGATATCACATATCGAGTTTTTTTTAAATATATGTTTTTAAAAATATTTATTTAATTAATGCTAGGTTTAAAATATTTTTAAAACTAATAACCGAAGGCGGTAAGACCCTTGTCGCCTTTGGGCTGTTTTCACCCGAGCCAAAAGCGATAAGGGCGTTGCCGCCTTTGCCTGTAAGTTAGGGCAAAGGAGGCAACACTCTTACCGCCTTTGAACAAATGAAAAAAATACTTATTTTCCATATACATGTTAGTTTAAAAAAAAATTTAAACCTAGAATTAATTAAATAATTATTTTTAAAAAACAATGTATATTAAAAAAACACTTTGGTGTGTCTTGGAGATGGTGCACGACTTGCACACTGTTAGTGGAAACCATGAAACAAACATGCATGTGTGTGTACAATTTTAATAGACATGTTTAACATGGTTGGAACATTATTTACCAAATCCTGCGGCCAAAACATGTGGGTGTCCTTGTGATTCTAATGAGGGGCACATGGTTCGCATACAGTTTCCAAACTATGTGGCTGAACCGTGCAAGGGTGGTTTGTCTATCCAGTAAAGAGCATACGGTTGGCACATGGTTTGGTAAAGCATGTGGTCTAACTGTGTAGCTTTAAATGTTTTTCTAAAAATATATTTTCTTAAACTACCCTCATAATATTAAAAGCTCAATTCGACCCACCCCTCTCCTCACTTAGCCAAAACGACCAGGGGAGCCTAGGGCTCAACCCTCTAACCCTCTCCCTTCACTTTTTGAGGCTCCTTCTGTCATTCATTAGTGTATTCTTTCCAGGCATGACCTATGTTCCTCTTTTCTTTCTTCTTCATCACATTTTCTTTCTTCCCTTTTGCTTGGTTTATATTTGGTTGAGCCCTTGGGTGATGGTTGTCTCATGCACATTGTTTCTTTTGATGTTCCTTTGCAAACCACACCATGAAATGCTTGGGGATTTATAAACCTATATATATTGAACTAAATATGATGTGCACTTTATAAATTGATTTAGAAAGTTTCATGAGTAAAAAGGTTTATTTATAAAGGGGTTTTCTCAGGTTCTATATATTTATATATTGTGTTAAAATTTTACACATACCAAATGTTTTATAAAATTTCAAAGATGATTTTTAAAATAAATTTTAGTGTTTCAATTGATGTTTAACTTTCAATAATATTATATGGGTTGTTTTTTTTGATGGAATTGTGATTTGATTGGGTTGTTACCATTTTGATGGTTTTGCTTAGAATTGCTTACACATCGAAGGGTTACTTTAATTTTGTTCCTCAGTTGTTTTCCTTGGAACCATTTGAATGCACACATGTATATGCATGCGAATGCATATGCATATATATGTTCACCAACACATATATATGTTCACCAACACATATATATGTGTGTGTATTGGCATATATTTATATAAAGTTCGTAGAGCATCCTTATTAAAGCTCATGTTCTCAAATTAATTTTGGGTTTCCAAAATGTTTTCCATGGAGGTTTTAATGATTTTTTTCTATAAAATCTGATTTGAGGCCCATTTTGAAATTGGGGAGAATGGATTGGCACTGCCTTTGGATTTTGAAAATGAATTTAATTGAAAAAGAACTTTTTTGAGAAACCTATTGTCAATTTCAAATGTTAAGGCCCAGTTGGAACCTTAAAACAACCTCTTTGAAATGTGTACACCCTCATGGAAGACCATTTTTGTTCTATTGTTTCTTTCTCAAGAGGTAAAGGTGAGGAAACTGGCAAAGCTCATGGGTGTTCGACAATGCCAACAAAAGTTAGAGTACATTGAACACTTTAATGAGCTACTTCCCATTTCTCTGAAGGTGGCGTCGATCGATTCTTTGAAAGATAATCTCTTTGCGAGAGGTCTTCACCCAAATCTCAATGATCAAGTTCTCTCATTCGGGATAGTATCGTTTAAAGAACTAGTAGATGAGGAATTTTGGCTGAGTTAGTTTTTAGAGGCCATTCCATGATGGGTGATAGATTTGCTTCTACGGGTTTTGATAAAAGTTCCCCATTTGATGAGGAGTGAATACCAGAGGAATCCATTTTTAAGGACCCTCTGTCATCTATAGCTACTTCTCCTAATGGAAAGTGTTCACTTGTGTAGATTCATCTACTAGAAGAGACCTAGAAACCTTAAGGACCTTTTTGAGAAGCATACTCTAAATAATATGAAAATGTAAAACCCAATCAAATCCCTCCAAATTTAAAACATATGCCACTAAAAAATCAATTCAAATTAAAACCTTGGAAATATAAACCATACCCATCTAGAAATAAAATTTCAACTCAAAATAGTAATCCAAGAGAATAGATTACAATCACAATTTGATAGAATCACAACACGAAACAAACCAAAATTCTTCTTTTAAAACCAAATTTTCTTCATAAAACCCACTTTATCAATTTTCAAACCCCAAATTATTTTCTCTTTTAAACCAACCCACACCAACCAAAATAAAACCAATAACATCCCATAACCCAAAGCTCTTTTAATAGGGAGTAGTGGTTTTTAGTGACTTGGAAAAATGGTTTAGTGGACTATGTGATAATCATGTAACCACCAATAGAATTCATGCTTGGGCTCGACATGGTTTTCTAGGTCGCACGAGCTCACCACATGACACCTTTTCAACTATAATTTTCACCCCACAAAATATATAAACCCATCAAACAATTCATAACACCATCAACAATATATATATACCAGAAAGCAACATAGAAAACTCAAAATTAAATACTTACAACCTAATAACCCATGATAACTTGAGGCTCAGGGCGAGTAAGAGCTCTGGACACTCTCCTCGTGTTTCGATAGTCCTACTCCAATCTACCAGACACCATAAATAGTAAAGGAAACTCCAATATCCTAGGCCCCTATTGTGGAACCTGACTTTGATACCATTTTATCAAGAACCAACCCAGGATAACCCCCGAATCGGGCACCCGAGCTAGCCTGCGACATACCCATGCACGTGTGTGTACAATTTTAATAGACATGTTTAGCATGGTTGGAACATTTTTTTACCAAAATGTGCAGCCAAAACATGTGGGTGTCCTAGTGATTCTAGTAAGGGCCACACGGTTTGCGTACAGTTTCCAAACTATGTGGTTGAATTGTGAGGGTGGTTTGTCTATCCAATGAAGAGCAGACAGTTGGTGCATGGTTTGGTAAAGCATGTGGCATGACTGTGTAGCTTTCAATGTTTTTCTAAAAATCTATTTTCTTAAACCACCCTTCTAATATTGAAAGCTCTCAATTTGACCCACCCCTCTCCTCACTTAGCCAAAACGCCTAGGGGAGCCTAGGGCTCAACCCTCTAACCCCTCCCTTCACTTTTGAGGCTCTTTCCATTATTCATTAGTGTATTCTTTCAAGGTATGGCCTCTGTTCCTCTTTTCCTTCCTCTTCCTCATATTTTATTTCTTCCCTTTTTCTTGGTTTATATTTGGTTGATCCCTTGGGTGATGGTTATCTCACGTACATTGTTTCTTTTGATGTTAGGGTGTCCAGTTGATATATTGGACTGAGTTCCTCCGTATTCAATGGGTTTTCTCATCCACACACTGTTGAGGTTGATGTTTCCATTCATTTCCTTTCCAAAGCACACCATGAAATGCTTGGGGATTTATAAACCTATATATATTGAATTAAATATGATGTGCACTTTATAAATTGATTTAGAAAGCTTCATGAGTAAAAGGTTTATTTATAAAGGGGTTTTCTTAGGTTCCATGTATTTATACATTGTGTTAAAATTTTATGAATACCAAATGTTTTATAAAATTCCAAAGATGAATTTTAAAATGGATTTTGGCGTTTCAATTGATGTTTAACTTTCGATAATATTATATGGGCTGATTTTTTCGATTGAATTGTGATTTGAT
The DNA here is from genome assembly GCA_963277665.1 of Viscum album. NCBI lineage: Eukaryota > Viridiplantae > Streptophyta > Magnoliopsida > Santalales > Viscaceae > Viscum > Viscum album. The sequence goes on along the minus strand of OY728130.1, from coordinate 2,011,162,727 downwards.
TGGGTTGTTTCCATTTTGATGGTTTTGCTTAGAATTTATTTCACATCGAAGGGTTACTTTAATTTTGTTCCTCGGTTGTTTTCCTTGGAACCATTTGAATGCACATATGTATATGCATGTGAATGAATATGCATATATATGTTCACCAAACATATATATGTGTGTGTATTGGCATATATTTATATAAAGTTTATAGAGTATCCTTATTAAAGCTCATGTTCTCAAATTATTTTTGGGTTTCCAAAATGTTTTTCATGGATGGTTTTAATGATTTGTTTCTATAAAATCTGATTTAAGGCCCATTTGGAAATTGGGGAGAATGGATTGGCAATGCCTTTGGATTTTGAAAATGACTTTAATTGAAAAAGAACTTTTTTGAGAAACCTATTGTTAATTTCAAATGCTAAGGCTAAATTGTCACCTTAAAACAACCTCTTTGAAATGTGTACACCCTCATGGAAGACCTCTTTCTTAATGATGTGATCAAATGTATAGTTGTGGTGAGATGAGATTAACAATGCTTCTAGTTTTTATTGATTCATGTTTGATATATTTGATATGAGGTCTACCCAATCTCTCACCTTCATCACTCTCGTGTGATCTTAGGTTTCTTACTAAGGGATGAGAGATATTTCCATCCAGTCTTGACGAGTTGAAGCAGATCCCCCATGGCACTGAAGACCATAGTGGGGGCGTGGTACCGATGATACTAGTTGTGAAAAACTAGGTGGTTATAAACTTAGGATCGTCGACTATGCCGATAGATAATTAAAACATGAGTGTGTCTAGGGTCTCCTTGTAGGATGTTTAGGAATAACCTATGATTATGTATACATTTTTGTTTTCTTCTCACTACATTTGGTTACACTACTGCTTCATTGTGTCATGGTTCTTTTATGATATGACTATTAGTTTCAATTTTATATTATACTCCTTCCTTGATTTATTTTAGATGCTTATTATGGGTTGGATGCTTGTCTTTCAAAGAGGATTTCTAAACATTGTATCTTTAAAAGGAATGGTTTTACAAAAGTTTTTAAAAAGGGTCCTTTAAACATGTTTTTTTGTTTTAAAGATTGATTTCTTGGAAAGATTGTGGTTGTCTCTTTAATGTGATAAAACATACTTTTTACTTATATTTTGAAACTATCGTTTGTAACCTATTTTGATAAAGGAAATGTTTTGACTCTATGATGCTTACCTACTGAGCTACTTATGCTCGCACCATACTTGTGCCACATGTCATCGATAGACCCAAGCCTATTTTATAGGTTTAGATTCACCTTTTGGACCACTCTTGGAGCGACGCATTATTATGGATGGATGGTGACCTTAGAGGTCCCATATAAACAGTGTTTGGTATTTTGGATTTTAGTTTGTAATTATTTTTGTATCGGACAATCAAGCCTTCTGCATCTATATCTTATTTCCATTTATTTTATTTACGAGTAGTTGGTTCTTTATTTTTATTCTCCCTATTTGTCTTGTTTTAGTTTTCATTTCTAGATATGATTCTATACATCTAACTCTGATATATATATATATATATATATATATATATATAGACCATTCTAGGATTCTAGGTGGAAGCTCATGTTTATTATTTATTTATTTGGAAAAAATTATCTGTAGTGATTGTGTTGTTACATCGATGACACTTATTGTCAGCCCAGGGGGATCAGGGATGCCACTTGGGTATGTCGTAGGCTAGCTCGGGTGCTAGATTTAGGGGTTATACTAGGTTGGTTCTTGATAAAATGGTATCAAAACTAGGTTCTGCAATAGGGGCCTAGGGTATTGGAGTTCCCTTTTTTATTTATGGTGCCTGGTAAATTGAAGTAGGACTATCAGAACTCGAGATATAGGTGAGTGGAGAGTGTCCATAACTCTTACTTGCTCCGATCCTCGAGTTATCATGAGTTATTGGGTTGTAAGTATTTAATTTTGAGTTTTCCATGTTGGTTTATGGTGTATATATATATATATATTTGTTGTTGATGGTGTTATGAATTGTTCGATGAGTTTATATATTTTGTGGGGTGACAACTGTAGTTGAACAAGTGTCATGTGGTGAGCTTGCACGACCTAGAAAACCATGTCGAGCCCAAGTATCTAGTTCTATATGACTTCTATTGGTGGTTACATGATTATCAAATAGTCCACTAAACCAATTTTCCAATTCATTAAAAACCACTATTCCCTATTAAAAGAGCTTTGGGTTATGGAATGTTATTGGTTGTATTTTGGTTGGTGTGGGTCGGTTTTAAAGAGAAAATAATTTGGGGTTTGAAATTTGATAAAGGGATTTTATGAAGAAAATTTGGTTTTAAAAGAAGAATTTTGGTTTTTTTATATTGTGATTATATCAGATTGTGATTGCAATTTATTATATTGGATTACTGTTTTGAGTTGAAATGTTATTTCTAGATGGGTATGGTTTATATTTTCAAGGTTTTATTTTGAATTGTTTTTTAGTGGCATATGTTTTATATTTGGATGGATTTGATTGGGTTTTACATTTTCATAATATTTAGAGTATGCTTCTTAGAAAGGTCCTGAAGGTTTCTAGAAGGTCTCTCTTCCAGTAGATGACTCTACCCAGACTCCTAGTAGAGTGGTGGAGTTAGGATCTTTTAGTGTCTACCCATCTTTCCTGGTGATTGAGGTCCACTAGTGGATTTAAAGTGGCTAGAGGAAATTGATGAAATCATCAGGTCCCAAGGAACTCCAGAATCCTTGGGAGTGAGAGTCATCTAAGGACTATTCGAGGGTCCGTGTTTAGAATAGTGGGAGTTAGTAGTTCCATCTCTATTGTATGATGGAATGAAATGAGAGTTCATCAAGACCATTTTCATTCTATTGTTTCTTTCTCAATAGGTAAAGGTGAGGAAAGTGGTAGAGCTCATGGGTGTTCGATAGTGTCAACAAAAGTTAAAAGGAGTACATTGAACACTTTAATGAGTTGCTTTTGTTGGGTAAAAATCCCCCAAGGTAACATTGCAGTGTCTTTAGGTTGATTTTGTTTATTGACAAAGAAGGTTTCCATGGTTAGTTGTGGAATATCAGAGAGATTGTTGACAAGTTATGTTGAAAAAGGTCCAAGATAAAGGAAAGAATGCTCCAAAGGTGGTACAAAAAGAGCGTATATAAGGTAGCGTCATTTTCCAGTGTTTGCCACATTTTTTAGGTCTAAAATCTGGAGAATGGAGAAAGGTGTTTTTGGAAAAGGAAGTTGCATGCAAGATTGAAGGTGAATATGAATATTGCATGCAAGTCAAGATTCAGGATCAACACATCAAAATATGGATAAGGTAAGAAGTGCGCAGAAGATTTGAATGTGTGCGAAAGATGATTTTTCTGGACAAAAGCAGAGTTGCATGCGTTTGCAAAATACATATGGACATTATGTGCGGAAAGACTTTATGCGCCCAATGCGGTGTCAAATCAAGATCTTTCACGCTTGGAAAATCTTACATGCGTAGAGGAAGGCGCGTAAGGATTTTGCGTGTAAGGTCGACCAAGTCTATAAATTGACGGCCACCCCCTCATTTTAGTAGCTAGACCCTTAGAGAAAAGCAGGACTCTGAATCATGTAAGAAGAGTACGCAAAGGGAGTTGTGTGCAAAAAATATAGTTGTGCGCAAAAAGAGATTTGTGTGCAAAAAGAGAGTTGCACGTAAAACATAAAGGTTGCGCGCAAGTTGGTTTTCCGCACCAAAGTTAAATATTGCGCACAAGGTGATAAAGTTGTGCGCACGACATTCAAAGGTTACGTGAAATATTAAGTGTGAACCAAAATGGATTGCCTAATAAATTTTTGGTAAAATGGTATTAATCATGTGGATGAAAGTGGAACTTAATGATACCCTAAATGAGGTGTAAAACATATTGATTCAAGTAATCAAAGGAGGATCTTCTGAAGAAGTATTAAACACACTTCAGTTGAGAGAACAATGAGCTTTCATATTATGATTGGTTGTAAACCAGGAGGGATAGTGAGTCCACTCCGAACTTCGTAACAACAGTGCACTTTAGTGGATTTGACACATAGGCACATTGCCTTTGTATGCTCGTTGGACATAGCCTAGTTTGGGTGAACCAAGTAAAATTTTCGTGTCTCGTGTATGCATTCATTTCTATTCATATATTACTATGGGAAAGAGAGAGAAAAATGTTTTGTTCAACAATGAAACAAGATCCGAAGGGGTAATTTTATTAATCTGTCATACTTTGATTCACCTCCCTCTCAGGATATTTGACCTAGTTGGGCTAACAATTGGTATTAGAGTTAAAGGTTAATATTAGTGTTTATATCTCAAGGGTTTCAATGGAGGTTTTCAATCACAAAGGGATTACGATCCTTGTTAGGAATAATTTTTAATTATGGAAGAATCAGATGCAACACTACTTTCGATCTTTAGGAATGAATGTCTTTACAACAACGATGCATGGTATTTCGGCCAATATTGATAGCAATGCTTTATCAGAAGCTGAACGAAGAGAATTGAATATTGACGCTAAAGGAATCAATGCTTTAGGGGGAGCTCTATCCAATGCAATATATATGAATATGATGTCATGTAAAATATCACATGCTATGTGGGAAAAGTTACTAAATATTTATGACGGTGACTCAAAAGTTAGAGAAATAAAGATGAAGGTTCTATGAAACAAGAATGAGGATATCAAAATTCACCCAAATGAGTCTGTTGATGCATTCTTTGACAAGGTTAATGTTTTTGTGGAAGACATGCATGATCTTAGAGAAATTATTGAATATGTAAAGATTGTTAAGTGCATCTTGAGAAGACTTCCACCTCGGTTCAATCTGAAATTTTCTGTGTTGGAGGATAAAGATCCAAAGAAGCTGACATTGGATAACTTGTACAATACTCTTGTCTCATATGAGATGAGAAATGAGGATATTGAGTCTGTGGAAAAGGGGAATTTCAAAGAGGTGGTATTCAAGGCCATGAAGAAGCTCACCATTGAAGATGGATAGGAAGAAGAAGAGACAAATGAGGTAATTTCATTCCTTTCCTCAAATATTCAAAGAGGAAAAGGAAAGTTTAAAGGGAAACTCTCACTTTCATGCTTTTGATGTGGAAAAGTTGAACATCTTGTAGCAAGGTGCCCCAAGAAGTTTCAAGATGATGATGAGGATGATGTTGAAATTCCCATGAAGAAGACTCCAGCCTATGTGAAAGGTAAGAAGATGTTTAAGAGAAATTTCTTCAAAAAGAAGAATCTTATTTCATAAGAAAATGATAGTTCAGATGAATTTGAGGTTGAAGTGGTGGAGAACTCCAAATATGTTTGGAGAGACAAAATGAAGAAATCCAACAAAGTGGTTCGTGATGCCAAAATTTATATGCAACAACAGGAAGAAGAGAAGTCTGAGTTGAATGAAGAAATTGAAAAGATAAAGTCTTCAATACTAGAAATCTCAGAGAAGATTGTTGAGTACAAGATCAAAATAAAAGAATAAAAAATAGAAATTGATGGTTTTACTAACACTGGAAAAGAACAAATCAAACATATCAAAAAACTTGAAGAGGAATTCGTCGGCCTGCGGCGGAGTGTTAAGGATTAGGAAAAACTCTTGACTATCGGTACAACATCAAGAAAGTAGACCATTCAAGCCACAAAAAAGATGAAAATGGAGTATAGAGGTCCAATAAAACAAAAACAATAGTCAAATCCAAATGATAAGGTTGGTATGAGTCTTGATCGAAAACAAAAACCGGTAATGGTTGAAGTTGGACCACAAGCACATGCTCTGAGAGTGAAGATTGATTTGGATACGAAGTAGAATCCGAATAGTTAGAGAACTCAAGGGACAACCAGTGGTGTAGAATTAACACGCAGGAATGAACCCCACATCAGGTGTTATTGCTGCAGAAAGATGAGACACTTACAAAATGTGTATTCTATAGCCAAGAGATACCGAATGATACAAGAACAAAAGAGGCATCCAAACAGAGCTCAATAATCTAGGATATATTTCGAGGGACATTATTTTTTGTGTGTATGATTTAGACAGATGGCTAAATATTGTACATCAAGTATGCAAATGAACGTGTCGAAGCAGAACCAAATTGGTCACAAATAGATTCTCAACGAATCATCAAGTGAGTTGAAAATGAAAAACTAATTTGAATCTTTACAAGATGAAGCTGATCTATCATACTCCGAGGAAGACCAAGATTATCAATCTATACCAAGTATGGATTCGAAAACATTAATTATAAATAAAAGAGCTGAGAAGGTAGTGGTTACGAAAATTGCCCTTAAAGTATTAAATCGTTCTGGTGTATGGATCCTTGATAGTGGATGCACATCCCATATGATAGGCAATAATGATATTCTTATAGGCATAAAATATTACAAGGAAGGTGTTGTCAAATTTGGAAACGATAAAGGCCTGAAGATAATTGGCTAGAGAAAAGCCAAGTTTAGGGTAAAAGAAATGAGACGTACTGATGTCTTAGTCATTGAAGGTCTCAGTCTTAACTTGCTTAGTGTCAGTCAACTATGTGACTTAGGGAATTCTATAAGATTTACTAAGAAGCTGGATATCGTCAACGGAAGAGATGGTACAATTGTTCTACAAGGAAAAAGAACAAAGAGGAATCTTCACCTTGTAAGTGGAGAAGAAGATATGTGTTTTTATCTAGAGAGGAGGAAAACAAGTTGTGTCATAAATATCTTGGATATCTATACCAATCATCCATGGAAGATATAGTTAAATATGATGCAACTTGAGATCTCCCTAAGCTATCATGTGATCATACTCATACATGTGATGCTTTTCAACAAGAGAAGATCATCCGAAAGACATACAAGACAAAAGAACAAAAGTCAACCAGAGTGCTTGAATTGGTGCATAAATATGTATGTGGACCTATCTCACCAAGATCCATTAATGGGAAGAGGTATTATGTTCTTTTCATTGACGATTTCAGCAGGATGACATGGGTATTTGTCATTTCCCACAAGACCGATGTGTTTAGTTGCATTAAACAATATCATAGGGAATCAAAAAGGATGCTTGGAAAAAAATTATGAAGTTTCATATTGACATGGCATGGAATTTACAAAAAGGTAGGTGGAGGATTATCTCAAGAAGCACAGGATAAGGCATCAAGTTTCAGCTGTGAGAACTCCTCAACAAAATGGAGTGGTTGAGAGGATAAATTGGATTATCAACAACATGTCCAGAACAATGCTTATTGAAAAAGACATATTAGAGAAATTATGGAAGGAAGCAGTCCTAAAATTAGTCTATATATCTAACAAGGCTTTATTGTATCCGAAGGAATAGAGGACTCCGTATGAGTTGTGGTACGGAAAGAAGCCAACATTGAAATACTTTCAAAACTTTAGAAGCAAGTGTTTTATTCTCTATAGAGCGAAACACATGAAATTTGAGTCACGTGGCGATGAGGGGATATTTCTTAGCCACTCAGGAAAAATAAAAGCATATAAATTCTTCAATAAGAGGCTGAGAAAAGTAGTTGAAAGCAATGATGTCATCGCAGTGGAAAATGAACAAAATCTTCAACATCGTAGTGAACAGTTCCCTGATGAAAGTGATGAGGAGGTAAGCAACATAGGGGGAGTATAAGTGGAAAATGCTGATTCAGAAGAAGATACTGATGATGATAAGGAGGAATTCAAATCTGCATCTACGCAGAAGCCAAAAATCAAGGTAAAATTGATAGGAAAAATAACATTGGTGATCAAGAAGCATCAGTTCAAACATGGAGAATACAGTCTTTACAACAGACATATTTCTTATCTCAGGTAGAGCCTAAATGTTTTGAGGAAGAAGCTGGTGATGAGAATTGGGTTCAGGCTTTGAATGAGGAGCTAGAATAAATTGAGAAGAATCAGATATGAGAGATCGTTTCAAGACCAATTGATAAGAATGTCATCGGAACTAAATGGGTCTTTCACAACAAGATGAATGAAGACAGTGCTAAAGCACGACTAGTATGTAAAATGTACTCCCAGATGAAGGGTATCGATGTTGATGAAACATTTGCACCTATTGCAAAGCTAGAGACAATCAGATTATTCTTGGCCATAACTGTGCAAAGAAAGTTCAAAGTTTTCTAGATGGAAGTCACGTTGGAATTTCTGAATGGGGTTCTGGAAGAAGAAGTGTATATCAAGCAACTAGATGGTTTTCCCATTCATAAAGATGAGAACAATTTTTTTAGTTGAGGAATGCACTTTATGGGTTGAAACAAGTACTGAGAGCGTGGTATTCAAGGCTCGATCGGTTCTTGAAGAAGCCCAATTTTCAACATGGTGGAGTTGATTACAATCTATATGTCAACAATGACAGTAATCAAAGGATAATGGTGCTGGTATATGATGACGACATAATATTTGGTGGATCAGATAAATCATAGTGCAAACAATTTTCTGAGTTCATGAAAAGTGAGTTCGAAATGTCTATGATTGGTGAACTGACCTTTTTTACTTGGTTTATAGGTGACACAAGGAAGAAATGACATATTTATTTCTCAATCCAAATATGTCAAGGAGGTTCTAAGAAGATTTTTAATGGATAATTCCAAGGAGATGAAGAATCTGGTAGCTACTTGGATGAAATTATCATGAGATAATGAAGACAATGCAGTTAATGTAACATAATATAGGCAAATCATTGGAAGTCTATTTTACTTGACAATGAAAAGACCTGATATTGTTTTTGACACATGCTAAGCAGTAAAGTATCAAAGCAATCCCAAAGAAATCCATTTTATTGCAGTGAAAATAATATTTCGGTATATCAAGGGAACGGTGGATTTCAGTTTACTATATAATGAAAAATCTCAATAAGAGTTGTCGGGCTATATAGATACAGATTGGGTCAGATTAGCTGATGATTATAAATCAACATCAGATGATGCATTCTATCTTGGAAGATTTCGTATTTCTTGGATAAAAAAAAACAAGATTGCATTTCATTGAGAACTGAAAAAGCTAAATATACTGCGGCTACTCAAGCATGAACATAGTTATTGTTGATGAAACAACTTGATGGTATGGGGGTTGAAGTGAAGTCTCTGATTGAATTTTATTACAATAATTCAAGTGCTATAAATCTTAAGAAAAATTCAGTCCATCACTCGAGGAAAAAGCACATTGAAATCAAATATCATTTCATCAAGGAGAAGTTGGAGCACGAGCTTGTGAAGTTAGAGTATGTACCAACAAAACTACAGGTTGCAAACATTCTAATGAAGGCCTTACCCAAATAAGCATTTGAGTGGTATCGACTGGCTATGGGAGTTCAGTCGACTCCCCACCCTTGAAAAAGTGTGGATGTGGGACCCCCTATCCCCAAGGTATGGTTTTTTTTCTAATGCATTGATTTGTGTTCTTTAACCTATTGTATATAACAATGAGGTGACCTTTGGGTTCATTGAAAAAGGGGGATAAATTGTGGTTATTAAAGAGGAGAAAATTTCTTAACTAAGACAGGGGGAGAAGCTGATAGGGGGAGTTGTGACGTAGGGGGAGTTTCAATGTTTTAAAGGTTATAAGTTTTTGACAAACCATGCAATGATTATGTGACATTATGAGAGTTTGGTTCTATGTGGAAACAATTCATGGATATCATAGCTTAGCTTGGACATATTTAAGCATTCCAAAACACGAGAACCCAAGTAGTGAAGTAGGGGGAGTTTTAAATCTGATGATGATAAAGGTGATTGATAAAAGGGTATATATCATGAGAGATGGAGTTTGTGATGAAAGCAGTTGAGTGGTTTTAGGAATGACGTGTTTCATTGATGAGCTTTGCATGCTACTATTGTTTCTCATGTCGAGCATGACTTATATGGTCTTAGAGTGTGTGTTGAGTAAATATTTGATCTCTATCTAAATCGTAAGAAGCGAATGGTGGTAGAAGATGGAAGAAGATTTAAGATGATATAAAAAATGTGAAGAGTTTTCAACAAACCCAAAGGGGGAGATTTTTGGGAAAAAATCCCTCAAGGTAACATTGTAGGGTTTTTGAGTTGATTGTGTTTGTTGACAAAGTAGGTTTCCATGGTCAGTTGTGGAATTCCATAGAGATTGCTGACAAGGTATGTTGAAAAAGACCCAAGACAAAGGAAATGATGATTCATAAGTGGTATAAAAAGAGCGTATACAAGGTGGCGTCATTTTCTAGTGTTTTCCAAATTTTGGGGGTCTAAAACATGGAGAATAGAGAAAGGTGTTTTTGGAAAAGGAAGTTGCACATAATATTGAAGGTGAATCTGAATATTGCGTGCAAGTCAAGATTCAAGATTAGCACATCAAAATATGTCTAAGGAAAGAAGTACACGAAAGATTTGAATGTGCGCGAAAGATGAGTTTGCACGACAAAAGTAGAGTTGCGCGTGTTCGTGAAATACATATGGAGATTATGCACGAAATGATTTTATGTGCCTAATGTGATGTCAAATCAAGATCTTCTACACTTGGGAAAATATTACTTGCACAGAGGAAGGCACATAAGGATTTTTCGCGCAGGGTCGTCCGGGTCTACAAATTGACGACTACCCCCCCTCATTTTAGTAGCTTGACCCTTAGAGAAATTAGGGATCTGAATTGCGTAAGAAGTGTGTGCAAAGGGAGTTGCATGAAAAAGAGAGTTTCACGCAAAAAGAGAGTTATGTGAAAAAATAAAGGTTACGTGCAAGTTGGTTTTTCGCGCCAAAGTTAAATATTTCACGCAAGGTGATAATGTTGCGCGCAAGGCATTCAAAGGTCGTGTGAAAGATCAAGTGTGAACCAAAATGGATTTCCCAGTAAATCTGTGGTAAAGCAGTATTCAACATGTGGATAAAAGTGGAACTTAATGATACACTAAACGAGGTGTACAACATATTGATTCAAGTAATCAAAGGAGGATTTTCTGAAGAAGTAATGAGAACACTTCAGTTGAGAGAGTAGTGTTCTTTCATATTGTGATTAGTTGTAAACCAGGAGGAATAGAAAGTTTGCTCTAAACTTTGTAATAGTAGTGCACTTTATTGGATTGGGCACATAGTCACATTGCCTTTATATGCTCCTTAGACATAGCTCAATTTGGGTGAACTAAGTAAAATTTTTGTGTCTTGTGTATGCATTCATTTCTATTCATATATTTCTATGGGAAAGTGAGAGAATATTGTTTTGTTTAACGATGAAACATGATATGAAAGGGCATTTTTATTAATCTATCATACCCTGATTCACCCCTCTTAGAGTATTTGACCTATTTGGGCTAACAACTTTCCATTTCTATGAAGGTGGTGTCAAGTGATTCATTGAAAGACCATATCTTTGTGAGATGTCTTCACTCAAATCCCATTGATCGAGTTCTCTCATCTGGGATATTATCATTTACAGAACAAGTAAATGAGGAATTTTGGCTAAGTTAGTTTTTAGAGGGCAGTCCTTGATGGGTGATAGATATGCTTCGATGGGTAATGATAAAAGTTCCCATATAATGAGAAGTGAATTCTAGAGGAATATAGTTTTAAGGTCTCTCTGTCATCTATAGTTACTTCTTCTAATAAGTGTGTAACGACCTGAACTTTTTGAATGATAATTGTTTCCTAAAAATGCATGTTATATTATTTTGTACTCAACAAAACTATACCCCTTAATAATGAAGTGAGTATATTTGAAATGAGACCTTTGAGTTTTGAACGTTATTTGACCATTAGTCAATATGACTGTTGAAAACAATACTCTTAATAATAATTTTAATGTTATAATTAGTATTATAAATAGAAATGACAGTGGTTAATTAATACAGAAAGAAGAGTTGATGGCCTACTCCAGTAGAGTCGTGCCATACAAATCCCATTTATCAGCACTTGGGAGGGAGGTATCATCTTTGGGCTTTGCTCTTGACCAAGCCCAAGCTAGGCTTTAACATGTTAAGATTGAACAAAATCGCTTATGAGAGAAGTTCAAGTTAGTAGAGATTACCACTTGAGCAATGTTATCCGAGAGACCCTAAGAATCTATCACCATCACACACCTTACCCTTAGTTCGCATGGAGGTGTTATAAGAGGTTATGTGTCAAGGACCTAGTTACTTAAAATGTAATCCCTTAAATAAAATTGTTATTTCATCATTTCCGTTTTAAGAATATTTTTTCTTAAAAATTGAGATAAAATTTGATAAATTGATTTTTCGGGTAAAAATTATAATTTTTATAAAAATATAAATTATTATATTAAACTAATGTTGTATTAATAATGTTTATTGCAAATAAATAGTGTTATAAAAACTCTATTTTTTAATTATAAATGATAAAATAAATTTATTTTTTTCAAGTGTCGAAAATTTTACTATGCATTTTCTATCCGCTTTTATTTTTAATAAATAAGTATTAATTTCTCATATTTATAGAATTATTATGATCAAATAAATTTCATTTTTGAAATTAGAACATCTATATTAGGTTAGGGTGAATTTATGAGAATTTAATAAAATACTTCTTTTTCCCATGAATAGTAAAAATATAGTTTGAGTTTTTCAGTATGTTTAATGACATCATAATGATGTAATAATCAATATAAAATGCATGTCATCTCTTGTGGATTAAAATATGATAATAGTTATCCCAAGTGGTAAATACCATGAGTAAATACCATGATAAAGCCCATGATTTTTCAAATACTACTACTAAGGTGTCCAAGGAAATTAATAAAAAACTCCCTCACTTTTTCTATAAATACCCATACATTTCTTTGTCTCCTTTCATTAAAAATTCATTATCCATGAAGCTTTGATAGTATTACCTCAAAAGGAGTCCTACCAAGGTGTCATCAAGCCCACAAGGCCCCAATCTTCAAGTTTTAGGAGTCACTCTTCAAGGTAAGGAAAATCTCAACTTCTTTTTCCTTTCAAGTTCTCTTTTTATGTGGTATGTCTTTAAAATTTACATACTATGTTCTTCTGTCCATTTTATTTAATCCCTTTAATGTATTAAAAATCTTTTATGAATGGGTGACCCTTGTCCCTTCTATTTTTAATGTTTTCTAAAACCACGTTTTATACCCGTTATACTACCAATTTTACTTCTAAAAAATATCTCTATTTTTTAGAAATTATTTTATTTTATTTTGTAAATACCCAAAACTATTTCTTATCTAGGGGTATCACATAGATTTTAAAATGATCTATTTAATTCTGGGATTAACATATATGAAACCCACTTTCCTTTTCCATGGGTTTAAAATGAAAAAAGGATCTTGTTTTAAGCACTTTCTAAAACACCATGATTTTAATATGAAACTTGTTTGTTTTATTCTCCACGGTTTATTTATGAAATTTTTTATTATGACATTTGTGGCTCATATTAATTAATACATATGAAGGGTTCACCCTAATAATGCTCCAATTCATTGGGTAAATAATTTAATATCTAGAGATGACATGTTTTATGATACCTTGGTGAATAACCTTGATAATGACACCTTGATGATAAACATTGGTGATATACTTATGAACGTCTAAAGTAAATGTTGTAGCCACATTTACAAGTTATAATTCATGTTCTTATTATTATTATACGCCTCTTGATCATCTGTTTATGTATTTCCTCAAGTTCTTATTGATATTCCTCAAGATCACAAGTAAACTGTTTCTCTTGTTTACCCTTACCAGACTTTATTCTCACCCTTTATATTGATGTATATCCCTAGGTTATGAGATACAATAATTGAACTTATGATGAACCTACGATGAAGCCATTCAAATGTATTAGAATAATGATTTCATATTTTCATATATTATGCACCTTATTTCCAAGACACTAAACTTTAAAAGACCCTCTGTTTGTAAAATGTAATGAAAAGTTATGTAATAAAAAGGTAGGATGCCATAGTTGGTATCAAAGGACAGTTTAGTTATTTCTAGAAATTAGGATTTGAAATTTTTTGGAAGAACCTTAGGGATAAGTTTAAATATAGGAAAAATTCTTGGTATTTTGGTGAAATATTAAGTAAGTGGTTTCTTAAAAAATAAATCATTGTTTGAATACAGACAAGTGGATGTGGCTTTGACACAAATTTATCTAGGGGTAAAACCTAAAAACACCGCCTTGATTTAGACTTGAATGAGAACTAGTGCATGACAACAATCCTTGATACACTCCTGGTTTGACACTCTCGGGGGATATTTTTGGTTAATCACAAGCTTTTTATGAACCATTATGAAGGATTTATAGAAAATTTAGTTGTTTTCAATGAGTAACATGTTTAATCATGATGTTACATAGCATAAAAGTTCCATTGTAATTATAATATTATTAAATGAAACACGTTTCTCACTAAGGTTTTCTTCTTTTAGAAAATGATGGGAAATAAGAGAAACCACATAAATGGTGAGCACAACGGACCAGACGCTGGCAACCTTTTGATGGAAACTGAAATGGAAACCTTCATGAGAATGATGAATCAACTAAATCGAGTTATGGGAAATAACTTGAATCAAGATGAGAGACCAGATTCACTATGAAGGGAACAACTTTCCATTTATTTCTTTATGTGTTAATGACCACCATATTTCATTGGATCTATTGAAACATTGATTATTGAATAGTGTATAAGATCTATTGAAAAGATATTTTATGTACTCCATTGTTCAAAATAAGAGAAATTCACCATGGATGTTTATCGCTTAGAGGGAGAAGCTGATCAGTGGTGGGAATTGATAAAAAATACGAAGTCAAGAGGGTAGATTGAATCTATGGAGTGGGACGAGTTCATGAGAACCCTTTTCAAAAAATATTTCCCTCGTTCAATGCGAACGAAAATGGAGAAGGAATTCCTAGAACTGTAGTAGAAGTAAAATGAATCTGTGGGAATCTATGTGATTAACTTCACAAGTCTTTCCCATTACACCTATAGCTTTGTCATGGATCCTAATGGGAAGATTGATAGATTCTTCGGTGAACTAAGACCTCATATACAAAATAATATTTCTAATCGATACTATGAAAACTATGAGGAGATCGTGAGGAGTGCTAATAAAGTTGAACCAGAGTTTGGTGAGAATTCGTGGTCTCACAAATTGAATGAAAAGAAGAGATATTTGGAGCCAAACTTGGGTAGGATCTTTAACCAAGGAAGATGAGAAAATCAAGTGCAACTTTCCACATGCAACAAATGTGGGAAGAAGCATTCAGGGAACTGCCTGCTCAGGAGCAGGAAATGTTAAAAGTGTGGAAGAGATGACCATATTGCTTGAAACTATCATAATAAAGTGAAGCCTCAACTTCTAAACCCTAACAATAAAGGGAAGATGGTGCATGCCCTACCTAAATCCAATGATTCAAGTATGGAAAACTTGGGAACTTTTCCAATCACCATCCAAATCCGAGGGCAGTGGAGGGGAATCACCATCAACCTCAACATAGGGAAAGGGAGCAAGGTCATGGTGGCAGGTACTCTCATTGTTATCTCAAAGCTAGTAAGTAATTTGTTTGATTCTGGTTCTACGTATTCCTTTATTTCCTCCAACTTTGCAAAGAATATAGAATCAATCCCTGAACTGCTAGAAGTAAAATTATTAGTCAAGACTCTTGGATGTATTATCCAAGCATTAACATTGTATAAAAAATCTAGTATTCACTTTGGTGAGCATAAACTTATCGCAAATCTAGTATTTATTCCCATGCTGGAATTCGACATTATACTAGGGATGGAATGACTCTCAAAGTATACAACTAAGATCAACAATAGAAGTAAGGAAATATCAATAGTCTTGAATGGAAAAATGATAGTTTTTTTCAAAGGATAGATATTGCGACCTGAACTTTGTCTAGAAGCACCACCCATATCCTTCTTTGTGAAGATGATCGATGAAGATGAATATGGGAATGAAAGTATATAAATATAAAATGTCCCCATTATCCAGGAATACATTGATGTATTTCCCGAGGAGTTACCTGGGCCTCCCCCAAAAAGATAGGTAGAGTTATCTATTGAACTTATGCTTGGATCCAAGCTTATATCAAAAAAACCATATAGAATAGAAAATGTGGAGCTAGAGGAATTAAAAAAACTCCAAGATCTGTTGGAGTAGGGGTTTATCTAGACAAGTGTGTCTCCTTAGGGAGCACCTGTTCTCTTTGTGAAGAAGAAGTATGGATCAATGCAGTTTTTCATCGATTATAGAGAACTTAACGGGATCACATTGAAGAACAAGTACCACCTTCCAAGAATTGATGATTTATTTGACCATATTTTTGGGGCTCAATTCTTCTCCAAGATTGATCTTTGATATGATTATCATCAATTGAGGGTGAAGAAAGAAGATATTCCAAAGACCACCTTTTGATCAAGATATGAGCATTATGAGTTTGTTGTTATGACCTTCATCTTGACTAATTCTCCTACTATATTTATGGAATTTATGAATAGATTCTTTAAGGACTACCTTGATAATTTTTTGGTAGTTTTCATTTATGATATTATGATATATTTCAAAATTTGGGAGGGTCATGAGGATCATCTAAGGGTTATATTGCAAACTTTGAAGAAGGAGAAATTATTTGGAAAGTTCAGAAAATGTGAATTTTGGTTACAATAAGTTACTTTCTTAGAGAACATTGTAACAAATGGAGGAATTTTAGTTGACCTTGTAAAGACAAAGATTGTGTAGGAGTGGCCTCATCCTACAACAGTAATTGAGATTTGTAGTTTCCTTGGTTTAATAGGATATTATAGGAGGTTTGTGAAAATTTTTTCATGACTCTCTAATCCACTAACCAAGTTAACTTGAAAAGGGGTCAAGTTCATCTGAAAAAAGGAGTGTGAAGAAAGTTTTCAAGATCTAAAGAAGAGATTGGTTACTGCACCCATGTTAACTCTACCCTCTATCGGAGAAGGATTTTTTATTTTTTAAGATGCATATTTGAAAGGTCTTGGGTGAGTCCTCATGTAAAATGACAAGGTGATTGCTTATGCATCTCAATAGTTGAAGCCTCATGAGTAGAACTATCCTACACATGACCTGGAGCTAGCTATAGTTGTTTTTACTCTGAAGATATGGAGTCACTATCTTTATGGGGAGAAATATGATATATACACAGACCATAAAAGTTTGAAGTATATTTTCACACAAAAGGAGTTGAACACGAGACAAAGGGTATGGTTTGAACTTCTTAAATACTATGATTGTTCAATTCTTTATCACCTTGGAAGAGAAAACAAAATCGCTGATGCATTAAGTAAGAAAGACCCTGTTGTTATGGAAATGATGAGGATTCAAGGAGATCTTTTGATCAAAGACCTAGTAAAACTAGACATGGGAATCATAAGGGAAGGTACATCATCAACCCTATCCCAAATGATTTCTCAACCATAATTACTAGAGAAGATCCTTTGTTATAGAAGAAGATAGAGGCTGTGAAGAATGAGAAGTTTCCTGAGTTCAATACTGATCAAGAAGGTGTAGTGAAATTTCATACAAGGTTATGTGTTCTATCTATTCTAGAAATAAAGTAGGAGCCAATGGATGCATCTCATAGATATACTTTCTCTATACATCCTGGAAGCATGAAAATTTATATAGACCTTCGTGATCATTATTGTTGGGATAACATGAAAAGGGATATTTCCAACTACACTACAAGGTTCCTAGTGTGTCAGTAAGTAAAGGTAGAGCGACAACTTCCTAAATGGGTATTACAACCACTACTCATACCAACATGGAAGTGAGATGGTATTACTATGGAATTTGTCACTAGTGTCCCAAAACATCCAAAGGAAATAATATGATATGGGTTATAGTGGACTGTCTCACCAAGACTGCCCATTTTATCTCAATTTGGGAAGATTTATCTCTTGACCAACTTGCTAAGATATACTTGAAGGAAGTGGTAAGGCTACATGGAGTTACACTTTCTATCGTATCTGATCGTAATCCAAGGTTCACATAAAATTTATGGAGAAGTCTTCAACATTTTCTAGGAACTGAATTGAATTTCAGTATGGCCTATCACCCCCAAACTGATGGCCAATTTGAAAGGACTATTCAAACACTCGAGGTTATGCTAAGAACATGCTCGATGAAGTTTAAAGGTGGATGAGATCAACATCTCACATTAGTTGAGTTCTCATACAACAATAACTTCCATTCAAGTATTCAAATAGAACCCTATGAAGCTATATATGGTAAGAGATGTAGAAATCCTACATGTTGGGATGAAGATAGTGAGATAATGCTTCTTGGGCCTAATCTTGTGCAAGAGATGACAGAGAAGGTTCATGCCATCCAAAAACACATAAAGGCTGCTCAGAGTTAATAGAAGAGCTATGATGACAACCGTCGAAGGGACTTGGAGTTTAATGTTGGAAACAAAGTCTTCCTTCAAATTTCACCTTGGAAGAGAGTCATGAGGTTTGGGAAGAAAGGGAAACTTAGCCCTAGGTATATTGTCCCTTATGAAATCCTTGATTGTATAGGAGTAGTGGTCTATCTACTTGCACTTCCTCCAAATATAGCTCATGTTCATGATGTTTTCCATGTATCTATCTTAAGGAAGTACATACCTAACCCTTCACATGTACTAAATCTGAAGGTGGTACAACTGGAACGTGACCTCTTTTATGAGTAGCAGACAGTGGAGATCTTGGACCGTAGATACTAGGTTCTATGCAACAAGACTACCCGCCTCATTAAAGTGCTGTATAGGAACCAAAAATATGAAGAAGCGACATGAGAACCAGAGGAAAAAATGAGGCATAAATAACCTAACCTTTTATTAACCGAGGGAATGAGTTGAAATTTTAGGGATAAAACATCTTAAGGGGGGAAGAATGTAAAGACCCAAACTTTTTAAATGATAATTTTTTTCCTAAAAATGCGTGTTATATTATTTTATACTAAAAAAACTATATCCCTTAATAATGAAGTGATTATAATTGAAATGTGACCTTTGGGTTTTGACCGTTATTTGACCATTGGTCAATTATGACCGTTGGTCAATATGACTATTGGAAACAATACTCTTAATAATAATTTTAACGTTATAATTTTTATTATAAATAGAAATGATAGTTGTTAATTAATAAAAAAAGAAGATTCGATGACCTCCTCTAGTAGAGTCATGCCATACAAAGACCATTTGTCAGTACATGGGAGGGAGGTAGCGTCTTTGGGATTTTCTCTTGACCAAGCCCAAGACGAGCTTCAACATGTTAAGTTTGGATGAAATCGCCCACGGTAGAAGTTCAAGTTAGTGGAGATTACCACTCAAGCAATGTTATCCGAGCCATTCCAAGAATCTATCACCATCACACACCTTAACCTTAGGTAGTATGTAGGTGTTATAAGGGGTTATGTGTCAAGGATATAGTTACTTAAAATTTAATCCCTTTGTTTAAATAAAATTGTTATTTCATCATTTCCATTTTAAGAATACTTTTGCTTAAAAATTGAGATAAAATTTAATAAATTGATTTTTTGAGTAAAAATTGTACTTTTTAGAAAGATATAAATTATTATATTAAACTAATTATGTATTAATAATGTTTATTATAATTAAACAGTGTTATAAAAACACTCATTTTTAATTATAAATAATAAAATAAATTTATTTTTTTCAAGTGTCAAAAATTTTACTATGCATTTTCTGTATGCTATTATTTTTAATAAATAAGTATTAATTTATCATATTTAGAGAATTATTATTATAAAATAAATTTCATTTTTGAAATTAGAATGCCGATATTAGATTAGGGTGAATTTATGATAATTTTATAAAATACTTTTTTTCATGAATAGTAAAAATACAGTTTGAGTTTTTCAGTATGTTTAAGGACATCATAATGATGTAATAATTAATATAAAATTCTAATCAACTATTTTGGATTAAAATATTATAATAGGTTTATCAAGTTTAAAATACCATGGGAAAGCCTATGATTTTGCAAATACCACTATTGAGGTGTCCAATGAAATTAATAAAAAACTCCTTCACTTTTGATATAAATACCCACCCTTTTATTCATTTCCTTTCATTCCCAATTCATTATACACAAATATATGATAGTATTACCTCCCAAGGAGTCCTCCAAAGGTGTTCTCAAGTCCACAAGGTCCTGATCTTTGAGTTTTAGGGGTTACTCTTCAAGGTAAGGGAAATCTCAACTTCTCCTTTCCTTTCAAGTTCTATTTTTATGTGGCATGTATTTCAAATTTCCATACTATATTCTTATGTACATTTTATTCTATACCTTTACTATATTATGTTTATTTTATGAATGTGAGACCCTTGTCCCCTCTCTTTTTAATATTGTCTAAAACCAAGTTTTATACTCATTATGTTTCCAATTTTACTTCTCAAATCTCTCTCTCTCTCTCTCTATTTTTAGAAATTATTTTATTTTATTTTCTGAATACCTAAAACTCTTTCTTCTCTAGGGATATTCACATATATTTCACAATTATCTATTTAATTATGTGATTAACATACATGAAACCCACCTTTCTTTTCTATGGGTTTAAAATGACAAAGGATCTTGTTTTAAGCACTTTTTAAAACACGATGATTTTGATATGGAACCAATTTCTTTTATTCTATATATGTTATTTATAAATTTTTTTATTATGATATTTTTGGATCACATTAATTAATAAATATGAAGGGTACACCTTGATAGATATCCAACGCATTGGATAAAGAATTTAATCTCTAGAGATAACATGTTTTATGATACCTTGGAAAATAACCTTGATGATTCTTATGACACCTCGGTGAAAAACCTTGGTGACATGCTTATGAATGTCTAAATTAAATATTTTAACCACATTTAAAAGTTATGATTCATGTTATTATTATTATTATATGCCTCTTTCTCATGAATTTATGTATTTTATCTAGTTCTTATTGATATTTCTCAAGATCACAAGTAAACTGTTTCCCTTTTTTACCCTTACTGGGCTTTTTGTTCACCCTTTCCTTTGATGTATGTACCCAAGTTATAATATGTAGTAATTTAACTAAGGATGAAACTATTATAAAACCATTCAAGTGGATTAGAAGATTTTTTTACATTTTCATGTATTATGTACCTTATTTCCAAGACACTAAACTTTAAAATATTCTTTGTTTTTAAAATGTAATGAAACATTATGTAATAAAAAGAAGGGATTCCATAAAGTGCTCACTTGTGTGCTTCAAATGCAGACATTTTAAGCATTCTAATCATTTTTTACTTATTTATTAATAATATATAATTAACATATATTAAATAGTAATTATATTCTGCTGATTTTTTGTTATATATATATATAACAAAACAAAATAAAAAATTTAAATATACAAGCAGAAATATTTAAAATAAGTATTTTTTTTCATTTGGGAAAAGGTGGCTAGGGCCTTGCCACATTTGGCCCGAGCGAAAACAATCCAAAGGCAACAAGGCCCTTACCTCCTTTAGGTATTAGTTTTAAAAATATTTTAAACCTAACATTAATTAAATAAATATTTTTTTAATAAAACATATATTAAAAAAGAGTCTCACATATAATATAACTCATGGGTTTTCATTTATTATTTCATTTAAATTTTAAAATTACGGCTACTTATAACCATAGTCCAATGCCAACATTTTGGGCCTAAAACACCATGTATAGAACCCCATGGGATTTTGAAGCATGAGTCCCTATCCCACACCCTATTTATTAGTCAATCACATATGGGCTTTTGAAGCATCAATTTGTGTTCCACACTCATAGTTATCACATGCATGAATTTTGGTCTAGAATGTCATGTCTAGCAACCCATGGGCTTTTGAAGCATCGGTCTGTGTCCCACACCCCATTTATCAATAAATCACATATATCACATATATCACATTTAATAAAGTTAATAATCATTAACCTTATCATGAACAGTTCACATCATGGTATACCATTTCAATTATCAAAACAATCACGATTCTTCACTTTAATCACATGGAATAATATGAACAAATCACTATTAAACCATTTATCAATGTTTAATCATATAAACCATTAAAACTTCATGGGTAAGACAAACATCCCTTATTTCCCATTATCAATCAAATCATATTCACATTAAACAATCAATATCATAATCCCAACAACCCATCAATTTCATGATCACAATTCAACAAATTTCCAATTTCCCCAAGTTCAACTCATTTAATTATCACATGATAATTCAATTTAATCAATTTAAATTCTATATGCAATTTCCCAATCATGACAACGAAAATTTCACAATTACATACATGTAATTAAATCAACACTATGGGAATTGACATTTAGACCACCTAACTCAAGGTCATTTATAGACGTTCACCTAATGGAAATTCCCCAAATTGAAATGGAAAGACCAATATCATGGTGAATAACGGGATCTAGAACCAAATCCTAGAAACAAGATTAAACAGATCAACATACAAAAAAAAACTAGATCTAAAACAACTCCAATTGGGAAATAACAAACTTATCTTTATCAGGGAAGAGATAAGAGATAGAGAGAGAGAGAGGAAACCACATAGGAAGAGATCACATATCAGGAGAGGTGTATATCCATCAAATGGATCTTTGATTAATTAATAACGGTATTTGGAAAGCCTTCGAATCCATCAGGGAACCTCCAATTTTGAAGGAAAATGTGTTAGGGTTGAGTCGGGATGTTTAGGGATATAGGCTAGGAGTTCGGGAATTTTTAAATATTTTTTGATGGTTTAATTTTATGTATGCACGGTTTTCTGTATGGGGTGAATAGTTTTCCCAAACCATGTGCCTCCCCTTAGGGTCACATGGTTTAAATAATTGCTTTCCAACTACGCAATCCACCTCTATTTGGGGATGCATGGTTTGTTGGGGGTTAGTGCATGGTTTGGGAAAACTGTGCACCAACCATGCACTGCCCCTCTTCTTCTAAAATTCTCAAATTTTCACACAAAACACAAAAAAAACCACCCAAGGTATACAAAAATAAGGGTAAAAGAGTATCTGTAAATGAGCCCAAGACATATCAAAAAATGGTTGGTATCTTACAATCTCCCCACCTTATAACAACCCATCCTCGAGTTATACTCCCAAGAATCTCTAAGATTCCAAGGTAAAAAGGTTAGGCCACTGATCCCTTATATCTTCTTCCCTCCCCCATTTTCCCTCTCGAATTCATCCATGTTGCCATAATACCTTAACTATCAGTACGATCTTTCCCCACAAAACTTTCTCACTACGATCCAACACATGTATCGGATTCTCTTCAAAGTATGCATCGGTCTCAAGCTCAAAATCATCAACATTGATCACATGAGAAGGGTCAGGGTGATACTGCAGAAGCTGTAACACATGAAAAACATTATGCATAACACAATACCTCTGTGAAAGATCCAATTGGTATGCCACCAACCCGATTATCTCCACAACCTCAAACAATCCAACAAACCTGGGTGCCAACTTTCCCTACCTCCGAATCCTATGGTGACCCAATCTAGGCGACACCCAAAGGAATACACGATTACCCTATATAGAATATAAGGGTCATCATTGTCAATAAATATATGACTTCTATCCACTTTAAGCTGTATCCATACGTTTCTAAATTATCCAAACCTGCTCTAAATTTTTATGCATGAGAATTAGTTCCAACAACTCCGATTCACCTTCCTCTATCCAACATAGAGGTGATCTACACAACCTACCATAAAGTGCCTCATATGATGTCATCTGAATAGTCCCTTGATAACTATTGTTATAGGCGAACTCAACAAGCACTAAGTGATTCTCCTAAGACCCACCAAAGTCAAGAACACATGCACGTAGTATATCCTCCAAAAAATGAATAGTATATTCTGACTACCCATCTATATGTGGGTGGAAATCCATACTTAGCAATACCCAAGTACCCAATGCCTTCTATAAGCCTTTCTAGAAGTGTGAAGTAAAATGTGATTCATGGTATGAAATTATTCTCTATAGAACCCCATCCAGATAGACTTATATCCCAAGTGTACAATTCTCTCAACTGATCCAATGATGAATTCTATCAAATAAGAAAGAAATGCACTCATTTCATCAGTCGATCCACAACCACCCAAATAACATAATTCTTTCGATGCATCCTCAGGAGACCCACTACGAAGTCCATGGTAACACCATCCCACTTCCATTCTGGAATGAGAAATGACTATAGAAAACCACCGGGTCATTGATGATCAACCTTCACCTGTTGACAGGCATAACATCATGTCACAAACCCTACAACCTCCCTCTTCATGCTTGACCACCGATATTGTTGACATAGGTCACAATTCATTTTGGTTAAACTCAGATGCACCACCCACTTCAAGGCATGAAACTCATACATCAACTCATCATGCATATACATAGGAACAACTACACAACCCCATAGATAGATGATATCATCCTTATATAGGATCTAATCTTAAGGTGACTCCCCATCTTCAAGGCTTTACCTCAAGTCCAAACACTCTAGATCCTCATAATAATGCTCTATGATCTGGCTAGAAATTGTGGACTCTATTGAGATTGATATGAGATTCATATTCTCTAGGAACTCCTGAATCACAACATACATCTAAGTCAGAAAATTCATTATCTTCCACTTAGAACTAGACTCCTGAATCGCCTGATTCCAAGTTTTCCTACTCAAGTGTTAACAACATTGTTTCTCTTCCCATACATATATTCTAGCTCAAAATCAAAAGTATTCATATAATCAAACTATCTTTTCTAATGGAGATTCAAATATCACTGTGAAAAGATATAATTTAAGATATTGTGATTAATATACACAATAAAAATTTCACCCAACAGATAATGCCACCAACACTTCTAGGAATTAACAACTACAACTAACTCGAGGTTGTGCATAGGGTAATTTATTTCATGTGGCCTCAAATACCATGACCCATATGCCACAACTTGATCTCCCTGCATAAAAACTACTCCAAGATCAATCCTAGATGCGTTAAGAGACATTGTATACTCCTCCCCTGGCTTGGGTAGGATCAAGATCGGTGTTGATGTCAATCGCTTCTTTAGCTCACAGAAATCATTCTCACATTCTCTAGACCATTCAAACTTAATACCTTTATTGGTAAAGCCTAAAAGTGGTGCTTCCAAGAAGGAAAAGTCCCAGATGAACATACAATAATATCTCTCTAAACCTATAAATCTATGGATATCGAAAACATTCTTGGGATACTCCCAAGAAGCAACTACTTTAACCTTCTCTGGGTCTACTACCACACCTTCCTTCGAGATGATCTAACCCAATAAGTGTACCCTATCAATCCATCATTGATACTTGGATAGTTTGGTGTATAGACAATTCTCTCTCAGTATACTCAGGATGATGTCAAGATGTTGGGCATGATCATCACGAGTCTTGGAGTACATAAAAATGTCACCCACAAACACAACCAAAAACTGATCCAAACATGGGTGGAAGATTCAGTTCGTTAAATCCATAAACATTACTAGTGCATTTGTCATCCTGAAAGACATTACAAAGAACTCAAAAAGTCCATACCTACTTCTGAAAGTAATATGTGGTATATCAAATGGTCATAATCTCAACTAATGATATCCCGATCTCAAGTAAATCTTGGAGAAGACACATGCTCTTCTCAATTGGTCAATGAGATCATCAATACACGGAAGTTGACACTGGTTCCTCAATATCATATGATTCAACTTCCAGTAATCAATACATAGGCGCAATTTCCTATTAGCCTTCTTAGAAAAAAATTATAGAACCCCAAGGTGACATACTTGAAAGTATAAATACCTTATCCATAAACTCTTCTAGCTAAGTCTTGAGCTCTTGAAGCTCTATTGGTTCCATTCTGTATGGTGGAATAAAAACTGGATGAGCCCCCAATATGAGCTCAATAATAAATTCTACATATCTCTTAGGTGGAATCCCTAAGAATTCCCAAGGAAACACATCTCTGAACCTTTCCACTATGAGTGGGAAGACATCATGCTTCAAACCCCCATCACCCAGCATAAGACTTTCAACCTGGGCAGTGAGATCCTCTAGTTGCTAATAAACTGGCCCTGTATGGCTTACCTAGATATCCTACTCTCTATAGTGAACATAATTTCCACCCTTAGGAGATATAAAATTCAATCTCCTATGTTAACAATCTACGTGGGCTCAGTATTATACTTACCATCCCATACCCAAAATTAAGTCAAATACTAACATATAAAGGATGTAAAGACCCCATATGAAATGATACTCCCCAATATCAAGAGAACACCCTTTGCATAAACATATGTATTTTGATTTTACTCCCAACGGTGTATCGATCATTATCACCCCACTCAAAAAATCTATTTTTAGACTCAACCTGTTCACAAATTGTAAAAATATAAAGGAATGTGAGGCACCAGTATAAAATAAGTCACTAGAAATCATAGAAGCTACAAGAATAACACCTCTGACTATCGATGGTCGAACATCACTATCTACAAGTGTAGGATGAACTGCATGAAACTATCCCACCCCTCTTCCCTATGATGTGTTTCAAGTCCTCTGAGATGAAACACTATGATGATAAGGGCATTCTTTCCCAGAAGTACCACATCCACTACCTTGACCTCCATGTTCACTAGAACTCCAACTTCCAGACTAATATGGGGTAGAAGACCTTATTCCAGCACTCCGATTATTTCTAACTCCATTACTACCTATCTGTCATGGGTTCCTACAAAACCATTATAGATGTCTGATCATTCCACAATCTCGACACTCTACCAGTAGTTGGGGACACTATTTATGTATGTGACCTGACCTACTGCATTGGTGGAAAAGCAGTTGATTAAGGTCCCGAGTAACTGATCCTTCACCCTGGTCACTCTGATTTCCATTTCTTTGGTCAAAATTCTCAAAGAGGCACTTCCTACTCTCAGAAGGCATACCTCTTGGCTATCTAGTAGAAACCAAATATCATTTACTAGAATCCTCCTTTAGGTTCCCCTTAGATATGAGAACCCGATTCACTAATTTTGAAAATTTTTTCAGCTGAAAGATGTTAACATGGGAATTAATATCACATTTAATACCACTTGGAAATGTTTCATTATAGTAGCCTCATCCCCTTCCAACACCAGATAAAAGCACTTCAAATCTATAAAGTGTCCTTCGTAGTCCATCACAAACATACTCCCCTAGGTCAGCCTCATGAACTTTGTTTCCCTCTCCTGCTAGAGCATCTCAGGGAAAAAGTGCTCCAAGAAATTCTCTTGAAATTCCTTAGACTCCAAATTTTCTAGCTATGTATCCCAATCTTTGATATCCCACCAATGTTTCGATTGACCACATAACATATAAGCAACCGGTTTGACTCTCTTCTCAGCATGAGTCTCTAAGTGGTCAAGAATCGTCTGTACATGTTCAATCCAGAAATCAACTACCTTAGGTCCACCCTATCTGGTGAAAGTCAGAGGTTACTACAACCGGAACTCCCATGTTAGGTTTGACATACTATTCACAACCTTCCCTGGGTCTCTTTCCATAAAATACATAAACCGAGAAAAGTTCTCACAGAACTGATCTCCTGCTCCTTCATCCAGAACTATCGGTGCCTCTGGTTTCACTACTAGAGGCACATTTCTAGCCATGTCCTCCCGTTATCCTATCAACAAGAATCATCATGGATACATGTCTCTACAATCCCAAACACATGCCTTAGGACACAAAACATAACATTATCGCATTTTCATAAGAGAGATTCACAATAATATATAAATGTTATCTCCCAAACCCTTCCACATGGTCAAAACTAAGGCACTATCACTATCGTCAACTATCCCTCATCTGGGTCATGGGTCACATAGGGTAAACACATTCTCATAATCAAGTTTCTCAATAGACACTCGTTTTTTCATTTCAATTTACCAATTTTAGCATCATTTACAATTTCAATTTCATATTTAAAACCTTTTTCATTTAAATTACAAAAACATAGAAAAGAATTTTTATTTAAAAAACTTACCCAAAACTTAATTTTAATAGTTCATTATTTCTTGATCTATTACTTTGTCAGTTTTGAGTGTTGGAGGTGTTCATGGGAGGTTCTGGGAGTTTTCAGTGGAATATGGAGGTGCAATAGAACTACTGTAGGAAATAAACATCATGTAACAGTATTACATGACGTGAAATTTGGTTTCACAATTTTTCCAGAGATATTTCATGACTTATAAACATTTTACATGATGTAAAAGAGGGTTTCACAATGTGTAATATATCGGGGTTTAAAAATAAATAATAAAATAAAGAGGCGACACGTTTTTAGGTAAAAACCAAACCCTGAGGATTACACAAAGTTAAAGGGAGTTACAAGTTGTGTAATACCCTGATACAGTGTATATTTAAAGTTCTTTTTGGATAAATTCTCATTCATTCGGCTGTGGTTTCTTCTTACTCTCATTTTGGGAGAACCCTAGGTTCACTGAGGTTTTATTTAAGCCATTTTCCTCCCTCCATGTTCTCTTGATCTCGGTGGTTGTTTTTTTGTGATCCATGGTTGATTCACGGTGATTTATCTTCTTGTTCTTATCCCTTTCCTTTTGTTCTTATTTAGAGTTATACTACAATGGTGCGGTTTGGTTTGAGTTGTGAGTTTAGGCTATGTTTTGATGATCTTCAAGTGCAGAGTAGGTTGATCCATGGTTCCTCGTGGTGTGGTTGTGGTTCATGGGCATTATTATTTTCCTTGCAGTGTGTAGTGAGTTGGAAAGCTTCTTTGAGGTAGGGATTCCCTCATTTCTCTTTATTGTGTATCATTAAGGAGGGGTTTGATTTTGTTTACCTATGAGTTATGATTTTTCCTTTTTAATTAAAGATAAATAATTGGTTAAATTGAAATTTAAGGGTAAAGGGGTTTGTTTCACATGATTTTAAAACTTTGAAATTATTTGTGATATTGTGGATTGTACGGGCTTGATGCCCTGCTGAAAATTATGGCCATTGGGGGATTTGTTTGCACTGGATATATGTATTGTGACTTTTGTGATTTTTATGATATCACCCTAGATTGAAATTGGTTAATTAATTATA
Source organism: Viscum album (assembly GCA_963277665.1). Classification (NCBI taxonomy): domain Eukaryota; kingdom Viridiplantae; phylum Streptophyta; class Magnoliopsida; order Santalales; family Viscaceae; genus Viscum; species Viscum album. The sequence continues at coordinate 2,011,133,631 of OY728130.1, read as the reverse complement.
TTTGACTAATAAAATGGCGGCCCTAGGATTTTGACTTGCATGATAATGCCCCAAAGAAATAAAGTGGAATGTGATAAAATACCCTCTATAAATCTGTAAATGGATCTTTATGTATTGGGATGTTTGGTTGTGTTTGTGGGACGATGATGTGTGGTTGGGGTTATGGGGTGATGTGTGGTTTTTTTGGTCATGATTTTAGGGTGGTGAGGAGGTGGTTTGTTTGGGTGTTCTTTTGGGGAGGTGATGAGGTGGTTTGTTTTGCTGTGCTTTTGGGGTGGTGAGGAGGTGGTTTGTTAGCTATGATTTTGGGTAAGTGAGGTGATGGTATGATGGGGATGTTGAAATATTTGTAATATGTGGTTACCTTGTGCTAGATGCCCGAGTAGTGATGGAATAAATAAATGAATAATTGCTTACTAATGTTTGGAATGGTATGGATTGGTTCGGTTAATGGAATGAAAATGGTTAATGGATAATTGAATGATGGGTTGTTTGATTACACATTGTTGATTCTAAATAATCAAAAGAATGGAATAGTAAAATTAGTTTGGCTGGAAATGTGAAATGGAGTTTGTGGATTATTTTGTGGTGTTATGCATTTAGAGATAGTAGCAAAAGTGACAATGTTGTGAGTTCGTTAGTTTGTTTGAGAACCCATAGGTTGGTCTTGAGTGTTTGATACTATATATATATACACTTGTATTTTACTTGTGATTTCTATATTCACCTCACCCACATTGAGCACTATGTGACGAACACCCACATAGTCACGTGGGGGGTGTCTTTCCCAACACCCCGATGGGAGGATGGATGGCTGACCACCTAATCTTCTCTACTCCCTCCTCTAAGCGATGATGGACCAATATTCATTGATTGAGTTATGATTTGGTATCCTAGGTGTCATCAGGATGAGTTGTGATGTTTTTTCTTAAGTGCATTTGGGATGATATGTGATGAGATGAGATGTGATGTGCTATGGTGTGTGACATAGATGTGTGTGGGAGGGATGTGCTGTAGTGTGTGGCCTAGGTGCGCGTGAGCAAGATGTGTTGTGGTGTGTGGACCATGTGTATGTAGGTAGGATTTTTTGTAGTGTGTGTCCTTGGTGTGTGCATGTGGGATGTTTTGTGATATATTCTTAAGAGGTGGGAGGGCCAGGATGTTTGCTGTTGGGGTGTGAGAGTGGCTAATTAGTGGGAAAGTGGTGCGGGGTACCCTATCATCGATTCTCTTTACTTTATATTATATTACTTGATGTGTGTTATTTGGTGAGCATGTCTTGGTGAGCTTGGGATGGTTTGTATTCCTATTTAGGTGCTGTTTTGTTTTACTGTTTTCTCAGAGGTGCATTAGTATGCTTCTTTCACATGTGCATGAGAGACTTTGGTTTTCCTACTGAGTATACTTTTATTCTCACTCTATGTATATAAAACTGTTTTAAGGTTTCTGAGAGGATTACATGGACCGTTCTGGACATTACTAGTTTGGACCCTTGATAGTTTCTGTGTTACTGCTTTAGATTTACTTTTGGGTGTTTACTTTAGAGACTTATACCAGTTCTATTTACACATGCATTGTGGGATGTTTTTTAGTTTTATTATATTCACGTCTTAGAGTTTTATTTTGGATGATCCATCTTATCTCCTGATTCTATTTATATTATATAGGGTAATGCCTCCCATATATGATATTTTCATAACCTCGGTGCTGGTCACTAACCCAAGGCCTACTGGAGGAGGGACTTGGGGGTCATTATCTCTCTCCCTTCATTGCATTATCTTTGGAGGGATGGGGTCATGGAATTGACTTCCATGCATGCCTAAAATGATACATGTCACATAATAATCTCAAGTTTCTAGATTGATGAATTCCTACTCAACCTTAATTCCATACCGGGCCACAAGTTGAATCTCATAAATCTCAAAAAAAAATAACATCACATAACAAGTGCATCAATCAAGGTGAAATAACATTCAATATAACACACATCAATAACAACAATACCACCTTGGGTACTTGGATTTTACCCCTGCACATGGGTTAAATAATCCCATGCATGAGCTCTTAACCAATGCCTGAATCATCTTAATATCATAGGTTTGGAATTGCTGGGGATCTTCCACGGATCTTTACCTGGACACTGCCTCAGACCTTACTTCTCTTATGATGTGATGGTGTTCCTCCTTTTCACCGGCTAAAGCTGGATCTCTGTGCATTTTGGCCTGGATTATCTGGGACCGGCGTAACGAAGCCATTTTCAATCTTTTTCTTAGGCCCCCCAGATTTTGGGTTGACCGGGCATCATCCTGGATTGCGGGTTGGCAACACCACACTGAGCAGCAAATATTTTTTTCTCTCCCTCCTCACTCCCTACATTGGTTCCCTCCACCGGAAGGGACTATCAAGATTAATGTGGATGCCTCTCTCCCTAAGGATGGACCTGTTGGACTTGGTATGCTGGCTCGGGACAACCATGGACATATTATTGCAGCCAAACACGAATCACACCACGCACTTTGGGATCCCTCATTTGCGGAAGCCGCTTCCATCCTCACTGGGCTAAATTTTTCAAAAGACTGTGGATGGGACTCAATTCACATCGAATCAGATAGTCTCACCATCATCAATGCCGTCAATCTCAACGATGGTGGGCTACAATCTTTTGGATCCATCACTCGGATCCGGCCAAGCTTCACATCCTGCATTTTTACATTCGTCAAAAGGGAAGGAAACGAGGCCACTCACCAGCTGGCAGCTGTTGGACCTCCTTACGATGATCTGCTCTGGCTTGATCACTTCCCATCATGGTTATATGCTTGTACTTCTGCTGATCTTCATTATTAATGAATTCGTCTTTTGTCAAAAAAAAGACAAAAAAGGAAAGAAAACAACATTTGATACCACTTTGTGATATCCTAACTCGGGTGCCATATGATGGTGCTCAAGTTGGTTGGCCACATGAAATCAGGTGTGCCTCCCCATATGCCAGAGGTTACCAACTAGTAGTGAGGGTTTAATATATATAACACAGGGATACTATACCCTATATATCAAAGAAGTTGAACAAAATAAGTAAATAAAAAATAGCCAAAAGATATAACAAATAACTGGAATAATTCCATAATTAATACATACTGGTACCACATTATGAACCAAACAAGAAACAATATCCAAAACTAAAGCAGTAGTTATTTCATTCCAAAATACGTGTCAAGTGTCTAATGAAAAATCCAAAATAAAGACACACTAACAACACCAAAGTGGGTCTCGACACTAAGTCTGGTTCCCTCATCCATGCTTCATCCCAACTCAGCCATATAATATAGGTCTCTTACCCTTATCACGTCCTGCAAACATAAATTCTATTCATGTACTGACTAGAAATCCCAAGTAGGGTGTGAGTAAAACTCAGTAGGCCACCACCAACAATGTTTAAAACAATATCCAATCTATAAAAATGTATGAATATGTATAAAGAATAAAATACAAGTGATAAATTAAGCAGTTTACATATTCAATTATTCTTTATTTAACCACATCAATCCATGGGGTCACGATGACAATCGAACAAACAATATCTGCTTCAACCTATGTCAGATTCCAAACTATCCCTATTTAATATCACATATCACATAACTCATGGGTTTTCATTTATCATTTCATTTTAATTTTAATATTATGACTACTTGGAACCATAGTCCAATGCCAACATTTTGGCCCTAGAATGCCATTTCTATCATGCCATGAGCTTTTGAAGCACCATTCTATGTCCAACACCCCATTTATCAATCAATCACATATGGTCATTTGAATCATCAGTTCTTGTCCCACACTCGTAGTTATCACATGCATGCATTTGGGCCTAGAACGTCATGTTTAGCACCCTATGGTATTTTGAAACATAAGTTCGTGTCCCACACCCCATTTATCAATCAATCACATATATCACATATATCACATTTAACAAGGTTAATTATCATTAACCTTATCATCAATAGTTCACATCATGGTATACCATTTCAAATATAAAAAAATCATGATTATTCACTTTAATTACATGGAATAATATGAAAAAATCACCATTAAACCATTTATCAATGTTTAATCATATAAACCATTAACCTTTCAAGTGTAAGATAAACATACCTTAATTCCCATTATTAATCAAATAATATTCACATTAAATAAAAATTTTTATAATCCCAATAACCCATCAAATTCATGATCACAATTCAACAAATTTCCAATTTCCCCAAGTTTAACCCATTCAATTATCACATGGGATTTCAATTAAATCAATTGAAATTCCAGCTACAATTTTCCAATCATGTAAATTATAATTGCACAATTACATACATGTAATTAAATCAATACTATGGTAATTTTCATTTATACCTCCTAACTCAAGGTCATTAATGGACGTTCACCCAATGAAAATTCCCTAAATTAAAATAGAAAGATCAAGATCATGATAAAGAATGAGATCTAGAACCAAATCCTAGAAACAAGATCAAAGATATCAACATCCAAAAAAACCTAGATCTAAACAATGTCAATGGGTAAATAAATCACTCCTCTTTATCAGGGAATAGATATGGGAGAGATAGGAAACCACATGGGAAGAGATAACATATGGGGATAGGTGAAGATCCATCAAAAGGATCTTCTATTTGTCAAGAATGGTGTTCAGAAAGCCTTGGAATCCTTTTAGGAGCCTCCAATTTTTAAGGAAAATGATTTAGGATCGATCGGGGTGTTTAGGGATATAAGTCAGTGTTTCAGGAATTTTTAAATAATTTTTTTGGGGGTTTAATTTTCTGTGTACAGAGTTACCTATACGGTGCACATGGTTTTCCCAAACCGTGCACCTTTACCTTGTGCCTCACATTAGGGGCACATGATTTCTCCTAATAGAGTGCATGGTTTTACAACCATGTTCCAACCATGTAATACCCCTCTATTTGGGGATGCATAGTTTACTGGGGGTAGACTCACAGTTTGGGAAAATCATGTTCCAACCATGTACTTTTCCTCTTCTTCCAAAATTCTCAAATTTTCACCAGAAACACCATAAAAAACCCACCCAAGGTATACCAAAATAAGGATAAAAGAGTACCTATAAATGAGCATAATAAATCTCCAGAAAATTTTGGGATCTTACAATAAATCTCACCCAGAAAGATTTCTCTTCGATTATATCCCATGCTAGCTTCACCTACATACCCTACATATCCCTATTCATGCTCCTTAAGTTAATACCCCATCTGGAATTGGATTCTATGTACTTTTCCAAGAATCCCAGTGAGATTTTCTTTCCTAGTTGACATCCCAAATAAAAGCATTCAATATTTTTTTTCTAAATCATTGATGCTACTCTTAGGAGATTTTATAAATGATAGAACATGCATTGGCATGGATATGAGAACATTGTTCACCCAAGTTTTTCTTCCCCCAAATGAGAGGAATCATTTCTTCCAATTGTAAAAGTGAGTCATAATGTGGTTAATGATAACTTAAAAGAAAACTTTACTTGTATACCATTTGTGATAGGTTCTTTGAGGTACTCCATTGGGAGGTTCATCCTTTGGATGCAAAATTTATCTTGGATGAGTTTACCATGTTTGGTCATGCAAGTTATTGAAATATAAACAATGCTCCTCGCCTAGTTAATTCATTTCCTACTCCAGCTACTATAGAGCTCCATATTTTTGTTGAAGTCATTGATGAACCTTTGTCTAACACTAATAAAGAACAACATGTATTCAATTAACATTAGATGTGAAACCATTCCTAGCCCATGCCTATTTTTATAAGGAAAAATATTCCCCCCAAAAGTTCACATTTGATGTTCCTAGTGAGAGCCTCTTATACCAGGATGAACATGCTAGGGAAGACTGGATCTCACTTTATCATCCCATGAACATACTTAAAGAATCCAAATCTCCTCCCCATGATCAAAATAGAGAGACATGATGACACATAAAATCAGAAAAGAAAGTCACAACCCACTTCATAATGCCAAATTGTCTCATGACCTTCACTATGTAACCACAATATATCTAATAATACACTTTATCTATATCCACCATGATAATAATTTTAAATCCAAGGGTCCTCCTATTAATACCATCCACCATCTCTTTGGAAATTCTAATAACACCTTATATGATTTGGACTTGAATGAAACCATGCTGCTATTCTGATATGAGGCTTGGAATTACACATCCAATTCTTCTATTCATAAGGTAAGTTAGGATCTTATAGGAGAAGTTCTAAAGGAATATAGGTATCTATTAGTTAAGGGAAATAAGATCCTTAACTTTCAAAATATGAATTACCATAGAGGCACAAACCACCCTTGTAAGTGCTCTGCATCTATAAAAATCTTCCACCACTTTAATCACCCGGGGTTTTATGATATCCCATGAAACCACATAAAAATAACTAGGGAGTCCATCAGGTCCAAGTGCACTTTTAGGGTTCAAGATATTAATGGATTCTTTAATCTTCATCTCTCATAGGATGCTCTCCATGTCCTCATTGTCCCTATCATCCACCAGCTTGGGGATATTGTATAGGAATGATTCCTCTCTATTCAACCCCGAATTCATCTCTCCTTCTCTTTTAGATGTCCCCAAAAGAATATATTCAAAGTTATTCACTATAAAATTAATTTCCACCTCCAAGTCCCCCATATATAATCCATCCTCAAGAAAAAGGTTAATAATTCTCATTATATCCTTCTCCTTCACACAAGCTTAAAAGAATGCTACGTTTCTATCCCCCTCCTTGAGATAGAGGGACCTCAAATTCTCCCTCACAACTCTTTCAATTTCAAGTAGTTTCTCAGCCAATAGATTTTTCTTACTAACAATATTGACAAAGGAATTGTCATCCCATCTCTCATGAATCCTCTCATCCATTCTCTCAATGTCTTTTTTTTATCACCTATAAGATAGATTTATTATTTGATCTTTTGAAGTTACCCTTCTATAAATACTTCTCCATATATTTAATATGGTTATTTAAGCACAACAAAAAAGATCCTTGCACTAGTTTCTCCCATGAGTTCCTCACTATCCGCATGAAATCTTCATTCTGCGACCAGTTTGCTGAGTAGAAGAACCCATTACCTCTATAACTCTCATTATTTAATTGTACCATGAGATTTGAGTGATCCAATAGTGAGTGGGATAAATTCACAAATTTGGATAGGGTAAATGAGTTGATACCTTTTAAATTAGATAGAAAACAATCATGCCTACTCTAAATTTTTCCACCCCCTTATTTATTGTTACACCAGGTGAATGTGTCCCCCAAAAAACCCATGTCCATATGAATATCTCCAAATGGAATGAAGGCCTTCTATTTTTATTCATTTTTGGATAATACCCCTTTTATTGTTACACCAGGTCATGTAATGTCACGAAGCCTATGGTCCATGTCCATATGACTATTTTTTTTCAAGAATTATATGAAGTATTGTATAGATTTTCTAGAATACACTTCACCACCTTTATTTTTTTTCACTTTTATTCTATGATATTAAATTCCCCTATAACAAACCACGCCAAGTTCCCTAGTTATAAGGTCAAGAGATGCTTCCACAACACTTTCCATTCCACTGCCTCACTTTTTTCATAGATTAATGAGAAGAAGAAGGTTGGCCCTGAAAAAATCAATTTGGTAGTAATATATTGAGATGATATGTCAACCCTCTATATAAAAACACTAGCCTTCTAAAATACCCAAATGTTCTTATTGCATGGATTCCCATGCATGCATTCTAGAAAATCAATTTTTCTTACAAAATAAGAAACAAGCTTATGATTTTGTTTCAGTTCCAAAACAACAAACATGGATGCATGAAACCTATGAAACTCATTAGCAAGAAAGATGCTCTTAGACCAATTCCCAAGGCCCATGGTATTCTATAAACTGATAGATACCATTGAGAAAGAAAATTGATGGCTTCATAACTTAGGATCTGACTAGATTTTGTGACTAAACTCAACATACTGATAGAATCTTTGGCCTTAGCATGGGTGATCCAACCTCCATCCACTAGAAATGAAAGGTGATTATTTAGAAACCTTCCCAAAATCTGAAGAATCCAAGGCTTCCATCTCAACATCTGAATCCCCCAAGACAAAAAACCATTTCGATGCACACAACGACTATATTGGGGAAGTCATCTCTCCCTCCACTGGGTGGTCACCCGTGTTAGGATCGATGGATAGGGTAACCCCCTCCAGAGGGTGTGAGGTAGAAGATGAAACAATAAAAACCATAGTTGATGTGGGATAACCTAAAATTTCCCCTCTCACACATCGATCCCCCAGTTAGATCTCCATTAACTGAATATACTCATGGATTTTTGGGTGGAGTTCTTGAAAATTGGGCTATGATACCACTTATAAGTGTTATTGGGCCTTCTCAACACCAAAATCCAGCCCATGAGGTGAGGGTTTCCCTCAAACTTATATTTAACACATTATCCTCTTTCAAAAATGATGTGAGATGACCCAATAAGAATTTTCCATGTCTTTCCAATAACTTGTAACCTTATTTCATCTATAAAAATGTATCCACCAAGAAACTTTAACCTTAATTTCATATAATCATCATAATTAAAAAAATGAGAAACCAATATACAAACAATATATTTAATATATTTTGGAATGATGTAGCCCGATATATTTGGATGAATTTGGTTTGAATTCTAACGGCCCAGACTACACACCAGACTACAACTCTCAAGGTTTGACCTCCGTGGTGAGATCATTGGGGGTTGCAGGGGGAAGTATGCCCCTACTTAGGGGTCCAGGGGCCAAAGGTCCCCAACCCAATTTTTGGGCATTGTAGTAACTCTGAACAAACTATAGTAGAGATGACTAGGTGATATAGACATGACATTGTAGTAGTGCATAATTTAACATGGTTACTGTATCATCTAGAACTGTGGAGACAATGGAACTATATCTCAGTGGACTTTTAGCTACCAGTCACTGTAGAATCTTGAACTTGGGTGGTGATGTCACTACAGTATAGTGGACTTACTATGTAGTTGGTGGAATAGTTGCATCATCTTTTTTATGAGATCATTTAAGCTATCTTTTCCATGTGTGTGAAAATCTTAAAATCTGCTTGTAATTATGCTCCCGATCATAGTGAAATTCATGCCTCTATATAGATATAGGGATAATTTCCTAAACCATGTAAATTTCTATTTCCTATGATCTTCTTCTCATTATTTTGTTCTCTCTTTTCTTCATCTACAAACCATTATATTGCTACGACTCCTAGCATTTCTGCAACAATATATGAATTTGTTATAATTCCATACTTCAACAATTTATTTGGACTATCTCCTCCAAGTAACTCCATATATTGATAGTTTATATCCCTTTAACTATTTATAATGAAGACTTTAACTCAATCCATATTGATTATTCCCTTTTTCAACCTCTATCCTGATTTTACATGTCTTTTATATCTTTAACATCAAAACCAAGTTATTCACGGGACATTATAAGAAATATTCATTAATAAAAGAAAATAAGTGCACTTCATATCATATAATTAAATGTTTTATGATCTTATTTTATTCACATGACGCATCTCAAAATAGAGAACTCAACATGCATCCACCATACAATGATATTATATTAATCACATGTTCAATATTAAAACAATAACTATTATGGTTGATAATAAATTGAACACCACATAACTAATGATTACAATAACCCACTTGAATTTTATTTTAAATACCACTATACATCCACTTTCCAATCTACTATCACATTTCAATATGATTTACTCACATAGATTTATGGATCTACTCCCTCCCTTTGACATAAAATCCAAAGCATCTTATTTCAAAAAAATCCAACACTTATCTTATTAAACTGATAATAAATTAAATTTTTAAATCATTAACTATAATTATTTTTAAATCATGCTCAATATAAGGAACAAGATTGATAATTTTTACTTCAAAGATTTTATTAAAAATATTCATTTTCATCAGATGTTAAAAAATAAAAATTATTGGAAAAAAATCAAAGATAAACTACCTTTTAATTGAAACACTAAGCATTATTAATCTACTATTCCCAATCACTTCAATATTCTTAAAAATATATGGTAATAACTCCCATTTTTATAATGGGAGCCTCAAAAAATCACTTGAAAACATATATAAATTGTGATACCATCTATTTAAGATAAACTCAAATATTCCTTGAATTCAGATGTTTCCATTTCCTTCTTACTAAACTCCTCCTTTATCATATAACCCACTCTTCTAACTTCATGAATTATCTTTCACTCTGATAAATGATAATTACAAGGGGGGTTGAGTATCGATCTTGACCTATACACTGTAGGGTGGTGGTTGAATTTTTTTGATTCAACCCATATTCATTAATATTTTTTTGACCATTATACTATAAAGTAACTTTATAGTGAAATCCCCTTAAAATATTCATAAAACAAATATTTATTCCTTTATTGATCTATATACAACCTTGTATAGAATATTCTATATATACTTTCTATCACTGCACTTTCTATCTTCTTTCTTCATATAAATTAAATTTTATTTTGTTATGTGATACATACACATACATCATAAATCCCTATGCATGTTGGTTAATGTTTAGAAATTTATTATTTAACCTTCTTAACACTAAAAATACTAAAGTATAGTAAAGTGACTAATCCAAATTTGATCCCATATAAAAGCTTTAAATTCCAAAGTTCACAATTCAAAATTTTTTAAACTAAATGCAACCTTTAGAAAATATTTGATTTGATTGGAACAATGAATTTTTAAAAGGTTTTCTTAAAACTATTTATAAAAAAATAAGTAAGATATCAATTTGAAAAGGATTTTTTTTCTAAAAATATATAATCTCATTCAATCATGAATTATATTTAATTAATTAGTTGCAAGGTCATAAATGCAAAAAGATTAAATATGGTAAAATCCAATAAGATGACTCTAATTAATTAAATTATCTTGACCTAAGAACCATATTAACTAATGTGCACTAAATTTTAATCCTTTTTAGAAAAATATAATTCCAAATCATTGTTCATAATTATTTTTTTTCCTATTATCTTAGATTTCTTCCCTTACTAACTATCTTAGTTGAAGAAATAATAATGAATGTGATAAAAAATTAATTCTCAAGATATAACTAATTAAAAAAATGTTTCATAAGTGAATTTTATTAGGAATTAATATACACATCCTTCCACTCTTGAACTCCTATGTATCATGCGACTTATCAAATCATGATTGAATATTCTTTGACCGACAATGAGTAAACCATCTTAAGAGTGTAATATAGAATGAAATAAATCACTTAAATGGATTAAAGATGAACAAAAATAGGTAAAAATGAAAATTCATTAGAATTACTATTAAATTTTTAAGGACATAATCTAAAATAAAAAAATAAATAAATTCTAAAATACGAAAAATATTCTAAAAATTAGATAAAATACATTTATATGTAGAAACTGGAAATCCATGACATGGTTTTAATCACCATGCCATGGAGACTCTATCTAGATACTTAAATGAAAATATATTCTCCATTTATCAAGTGAAATGACTTTTCTTCTCTATTTAAAACTCTATCCAATCACGTTGGGGTAAGACCATGCCATGGTTTCTTTATCTTGTTTGTTTTCCTTTATATCACTATGGACTTTTCTGTCCATTTTAAGGATAAAAATGGGTTTCTTTGTCCATTGAGTTATTTTCACTTCAACATCAACACCAAACCATAATGTGGTGATCCAAGAATCATTTTAGACATTTTTTAGTAGTTATATCCATGAGTTGGAAATTTTCAATGACCGCGGTCTTAAAGGGAAATATATGGGGATGGTGTAACCCATGGGGTTAGAGGTACTTGAATTGGTTCTTAAAAAACCAAAAACTTATTGATAATAAATAATGTATAAATGAAATACTATCCATTTTTGAGATTATTATCAATCACTAATATTTTCCTCCCCATCCCTTTATTATTTTTCATCCCTTAATCTCTTTTTTCTTAGCTTCCTCTTCCCATTTTCTTTCACCTTCGAACTATTATTGGGTTTTTAAAAAAATTATTTCAATGTATCCATGTACACAATAGGTAGAATATCTGAATCAGGGGATGAAAAACCATTATATACTCATGAGGTGGAAAATACTCTTTTTAAATCATAAATCCCCCAATGAAGTGAGTGGGGTGGACTTTATTGGAGTTAGTGTTCTAGAACAAACTGATTGTACTTTGATTACATGTATATTCAAACATTTAAAAATTAATAAAAAAAATTTATTAAAAATTTATCATTTTTCTACATGAATTTAATGTAATAATGTCCTAGGGTATCTTTCACATTGCTAAGGTCATAATAGTTCCCCATTGTGATGAGAACCTTTAAGTTCTATGGCAATATTCTTAAATATATTTTTGTAGTCAAATAACATACTATGATGGGACACATTGTATATATATTTTTAGGTTAGAGTACTCATAAGTGGATGTGGCATATTTTCATGAAGTGTGCACTTGGTAATCTCTTAGATGATATATTATGGGAAGAAACCATCTAGTAGGAATTATTCATGTGTGACATACCAACCTGGGTGCCACACAATGGTGCCCAAGCCAGCTGGTCACATGACCTTAGGCATGCCTCCTCATATGCCAGAGGCTACCGACTAGTAGTGAGAGTCTTAATATCAATCATGGGGAGACTATACCCTCTTTATCAAAGTAGCACAATAACATAAATAAATAATAACAACCAAATTATATAACCAATAACCAAACCAAACCAATATCACATGATGAACAAAACAAGAAATACAATATTCAAAACTAACAATAGATATGTCATACCAAATACATTTTGAATTTCAATATGAAAAAACCCAAAATAAATAGAAATTTAAAAATAAAAAGTGGTTCCCAAATCACATATGGTTCCATCATCCATGCTCCATCCCAACTCATGAATCTAACATAAGACCCTTTCCCATATCCTATCCTTTAAACATGTAGTCTATTTAGGTACTGATTAGGCATCTCGAATAGGGTGTGAGTACAACTCAGTAGGACACCACCTATGGTATCTAAAACAATATCCAGTCAATAATAGTGTATGCTGTTGCATAAAGAATAAAGTATAATGCATAAGTAAATAGTTATCACATTTCAATTATTCATTAATTTAACCACATAAACCCTTAAGTTTTCTAGGACACTCGAACCCTCAATACCTACTTCAACCCATTCCAGAATCTGAACCATATCACATATCACAATAACATAGTTATAAATTATCATTTCATTTCAATTCATATTATGTCTAATTGGAACCATAGTCCATTGCCAAAATTTTGGGTCTAGAACTCCATGTCTAGCACCCTGTGGGTATTTTAAGAAGTAGCCCACATCCCATAACTCATTTATCAAACAATCAAACAAGTGGGATTTTGAAGCAGTAGTTTATGTCCCACACTCATTTATCACTACATAATTTTGAACTAGCAGTCCATGCCCCACACACACATATCATTTTATCACTATGGGCTTTTGAAGTAGTAGTTCCATGTCTCACACACATTTATCAATAAATCACATAATTCACATATATCACATTTATCCTGATTTATCATCATTAACCCATTTCCAAAAATTTAACATCATGATATACCATTATAATTTATCAAAAAAATAATTATTTAATACTTTAAACACATAAAATAATCTATAAAGTTCACCATTAAACCATTTTGCAATATTCAATACATATAACCCATTAACCCATCAAGGTCACTTCAACCATCTCAAAATCCCCATTTTCAATTAATTCATATCACATTACTTGACTAATTACACAATTCCAAATTCCCATAAATTCCATAATCATAATATTCCATTAATTAATTAACAAATTAATTAATTGAATTCTACCAATTTGAATTTACCCAATTTAACCCAAATCATTAACATAAGAAAATTAATTTAAATCAATTAAATCATAATTGAAATTTCCCAATCAAGAAAATTTAAATTTCAAAATTTATATAATTTTAATTATATCAAGACTATGGGATTTTCAATTTAGACCACCAACCTCAAAATTGATGACAAATTCTCACCAACAAAAATCCCCAATTGAAGCAGAACAATGAAGATCACAACAAAGAACAATATCTAGATCTAAAACCTAGACCCAAGATCAAAAAAATCAAGATACAACAAACCTAGATCCAGATCCGTTAAAAATAGAGAAAAAAATCCCTTAAAAGGATTAGAGAAATATGGGATAGAGGGATTAAATCACATGAAATGAGAATCTCTTACTAGGAGAGGTGAAAATATTCAATTCGGGCTTCGAATCGTCAAGAACGGAGGTTGGAAGGCCTTGGAATCCATCCAGGAGCCTAAAAAATGAGAGAAATCAGTTTAGGGTAAAGCTAAGGGTTTAGGGATATAATAAGGGGGTTTGGGAATTATTTTTATAATTTTGGGGGGATTAAAAATCTGCATGCATGGTTTCCTGCTCGGGGCACACGATTTTCCCTAACCGTGCCCCTCCTCCTAAGGGTCTGTATAGTTACTACTAATAGGGAACACATTTTGAAAAAATATGTTCGAACCATGATATCTCCTTCTACCTGGGGTTTCATGGTTTACTGGGGTAGGGTGTACGGTTTGGGAAAACCGTGCGCCAATCGTGCACTATCCAAAACCCCTCCAAAAACATCCAAATTTCACCCAAACACTCCTAATACAAAACCCAACCAAGATATACTCAAAAAATAAAAATACACCTATACAAAATTTCAAGACATATTTAGAAAAGGTCAAGATCTCACAATCTTCCCACCTTATTATAGCTCATCCTTGAGTTGTACTCCCAAGCATCTCTATGATTCTGAGGTAAAAAGATTGGGCAACTGATCATGAATATATGATTCTATTTCCCATGTTTCCTATTGAACATGCCCATGTATCTATAATATATGAACTATCAACATAGTATTTCCCCACATGTCTTTCTCACTGTGATCCAACATAAGTATCATATGCTCCTCATAGGACGCATCAGTCTCAAGCTCAACATCATCCACATTGATCACATGAGAAGGGTCAGGGTGATGACACCAAAGATGTGACACATGAAAAATTTCATGCATAGCACTATACCTCTATGGAATAGCTAATTGGTACTCCACCATCCCAATTCTCTTCACAACCTCAATTGTTCTAACAAACCTAGGCACCTGCTTTACCTGTATCCATATCCTATAGTGACCCAATCTAGGTGACACCTTAAGGAATACACCATCACCCTCTACAAAATCTAGGGGTAATATCATCATATGAATTATGTCTACTCTAATATATAATCATACACTTTTGAATCAGCTGCACCTGCTCTGACATCTCCTTCATTAGACTTGGCCCTAATAACTATGACTCACCTTCTTCCATCCAACATATAGGTGATCTACATAGACTACCATACAGAGCCTCATATGGTTCCATTTGTATAGTTTCATCATAACTATTGTTATAGGAGAACTCCACCAAAGCTAAGTGCTTCTCCCAAGACCCACCAAATTTTAGGACACATGCTCAAAGCATATCCTCAAGAACCTACATAGTACATTTTGACTACCCATATGTCTATGGGTAGAATGTCGTACTCAATAAAACCCATGTACCAAGCACCTTATGTAAGCCCTACCAGAAGCATGAATTAAAGAATGATTCATAGTCTGAAACAATACTTCATGGAACCCCGTGTAGATAAACTATCTACCAAATGTATAAGTCTCCCAATTGTTCCACTGAGGAAGTATCCTGTATAGGCAAAAAAGTGCTACTTTTGTTAGTCAATCCATAACCACCCAAATAGTATCATTCTTATGAGGCGTCCTTAGTATACCCACCACAAAGTCCATGGTAACATATTCCCAATTCCATTCTATAATGGGAAATTACTATAGTAAACCTCCAGGTCTTTGATGCCCAACCTTCACCTATTGACAGGTGCAACATCGTGTCATGAACCCTGCTATCTCCTTTTTCATAACCATACACCAAAAATTTCATCGTAGGTCATGGTACATTTTAGTTAAACCTGTATGCACTTCCCACTTTGAGGCATGAAATTAACTCATCAGCTCATCCCACATACTCATAAGCATAACAACCTAATTCTTGACATAGATAATCTTATCCTCATATATGGTCCAATATGAAGTTGAATCCCTACCTTTAAGGATTTACCTCAAATACAAACATTCCAGATCCCCATACTGCCTATCTATAATCTAGATCAAGATTACAAACTCCACTGAAATCGATACGAGATTCACCTACTCCTGGATCTCTTAAACCACAACATGCATCTCATCTAGTAAAGTTATCATTTTCCACTCATCACTAGACTCTTGAACTTCTTGATTCTTATTTTTTCTACTTAGGACATAAAAAACATTGTTTCCCTTCCTGGGTGTATATGATAGCTCAAAATCAAAAGACTGAATATACTCAACCCACCCCCACTTATGGAGATTCAAATATCATTGCAAAAAGATATACTATAAATAGTGAACTTTTCACCCAACATATAATGCCTCCAACACTTCAAGTTATAGACAACTTCTTCCAACTCAAGGTCATGCATAGGGTAGTTCCGTTCATATGGCCTCAAATACCAAGACCCATACACCACAACTTGATATCCCTGCATCAACACTACTCCAATACCGATTCCAAAAGTATTAAAAAACATAGGATAATCTTCACCTGGATCAGGTAGGATCAATATTGGTTCCATTTTTAAATAGATATTAAGCTCCTAGAAAGTATTCTCAAATGATCCATACCACTCAAAATTTACTCCTTTTTTGGTCAATCCCAAAAGTGGTGCTGAAAAATGGGAAAAGTACTGAATTAATCTCCAATAATAGCCTTCCAACCCTATAAAATTATGGATATTGAAAGCCTTCGTGGAATGGTCCCAAGAAAAAAACTTTCTGAAACTTCTATGGGTCCACTTACACACCTTCCTTTGAGATTATATGACCTAATAAGTGTACCTAATCAAACCATAATTGAAACTTAGATAGATTGGAATATAGCTAATGCTAACTTAGTGTACTCAGGATGATGTCATGATATTGGTCATGATTTTCATGTGTCTTGGAGTACACCAAGATGTCATCCAAAAACACAACCACAAACTGATCCAGGTATGGGTGGAAGATTATTTTCATCAAGGATATAAATAATTTTGGAGCATTCGTCATACCAAATGATATCACAATGAACTCATATAGTCCATACCTAATTCTAAAAGTAGTCTGAGGTATGTCAAATAGTCAAACTTTTAACTGATGATACCCTGATCTTAAGTCGATCTTGGAGAAGTCACATGCTTCCCTCAACTGGTCAAATAGATCTTAGATATGCGTATGAGGATACTGGTTCTTCACTATTATTTGGTTTAACTTCCAATAATCAAAACATAAGCACAAACACCTGTCAGCCTTCTTTGAAAACAAAATAGGAGAAACCCAAGGTGACATAATCAGACTGGTAAATCCCTTATCCATCAAATATTCTAGCTGAGTCTTGATCTCTTATATCTCCGTTGGTTCCATTCTATATGGTGGAATAGAAACTGGCTCATCCCCTAGCAAGATCTCAATTGTAAATTCCACATCTCTCTCAGGTGGAATCCATGAAAATTATTCATGAAATACATCCTAAAAATGGTCCACTATAGGTGGAAAGACATCCTAATTTACCCCTCCTCCATATAATAAATGACTATAAACCTGGGTAGTAAGCTCCCCCATTTACTGTTGAACTATACCTTCATGGATCACCTTGATATCCCACTCTCCCAAATAAAATGATACCCACCAAACTCGAGAGAACACCCCTTGCATAAATAGTTGTCCCTCGACTATACCCCCAACAATATATCAATTGTCATAAACCTGCTCACAAACTCCACTTCTAGACTCAACCTATTAAAAAATTGTGAAGATATAAATGAATTAGAGGAACTAGTATCAAATAAGGAACTAGATAGTATAGAAGCTATAAGAATAGTACCTCTAACTATTGATGGTCTAGCCTTTCTATCCACCAGTGTAGGCTAAACAACATGCAACTACCCTACCCCTCTTCCCTATGATACAGTCTGAGTCCCCTGAGCTGCACCACTCTGCTAATATGGGTGATCTTTACCAAAAGAACCATGTCCACTGCCTCTACCACTACAACCAGCAGAACTCCATCTTCCAGACTAATATGGTGTTGAATACCCCCTTCCCACACTTTGATTTCGCCTAGCTACACCATCATTACCCATCTATTGCAGGTTCCTATATAACCTATGTAGATGTCCCATATTTCCATAGGCTAGAAACTCTACCGGTGGTCAGGGACAATGTCTAGGAAAGAGACTTGACCTACCACACTGGTGATAGGTCACTCATGTAAGGTCATATGTAATTGATCCTTCCCCTTGGACACTATTCTTTCCACTACCCTAGTCAACATTCTTGTAACGTCGCTTCCTACTCTTGGAAGTCGTACCTCCTGACCGTCTAGTAGAAACCACCTGTCCTCCACTAGAAGACTATTTTAGGATCCACTCATAAATGAGATCCTGATTTACCAATTCAGAAAACTTTCTCAAACCGAAGATATTCACCTAAGACTTAATTTTACACTTAATTCCATCTTAAAACCTCTTTGAAGCAGTAACCTCATCTCCCATCAACGCTGGATAAAATAACCACAAATTTGTAAAGTGACTTTCATTGTCTATAATAAACATATTATCATGAGTCAACCTTATAAAATCTATTTATCTCCCATGCCTATAAATATTAGGGTAAAAGTGAACTTCTCCTAAAACTCCATCCATACCATAGTGTCCAGCTATCCATCCTGAGTCTGGATGTCCCACCAACACTTCACCCAACCATGTAATATATAGGTATCCAATTTGACTCTCTTCTCAGCAGGAGTCTACAAGTGTTCAATTATAGTCTTGATAGACTCAATCCAGAACTCAACTGCCTTAGGTCTACCCTATATAGTAAACATTAAAGGGTGATGCAACTAAAACTCCCATATCAGATCAGACATACTCTTCACAACCCGACCTGGGTCTCTTTCCATGAACTATAAGAAGTGAGCAAAGTTATATCAGAACTACTCTCTGACATCCTAACCCAGCACTATCGGTGCCTCATGTTCTATTCTTGGAGGATCATCTCCATCTATAACCTTTTATCATCCTCTCAACAAGCATCATTGTGGAGGAATATATCTACAATTCTAAACACATGTCTTATTACACATAACAAGAATTTAACACACTTATATAAGAGGAATTCAAAATAATCCATAACAAGTCATTCCCCTAAACCCTGATACACGATCAAAATCGAGGTGCTATTACCGCCCTTAACCATCCTACATCTAGGTCATTATCAACAAGGGTAAACACATTCTCATATTTAATTTTCTTATTAGACACCCATTTATTTACATCTTTCATAATTTTACAACTTTCAAATCATATTAGTCACCTTTTCATTTCAAGTCAAACAAGAAAAGAAAAAAAATTTCATTTAACAACTTACCCAAAACCCATTTTCTCATACATGCCTAAAATAATTCATGTCACAAAATAATCAGGAGTTCCTAGAATGATTCATGAATAATAAACTCTCATTCCATTCTAACCCATGAGTAAAATATCAGAAAATTTCAAAAACAATAATCACATCATACAATAAGTGCATCACCCAATGTGAAATAACATCCAACTATAACAACACACACCAATAACAACAATACCACCCTGGGTACTTGGGTTTTCCACCATACATGGATTATCTACTCCCATAAATGAGATCATGTCCAAGGCTTAACTCTTCCTAGTCTTCTGTCCACCTTTACCAAATAGAAAGACAAAATAAAAGAAAATAAAACTCCATCTGATACCACTTTGTGACATCCTGACCTAGGTTATATACATCGGTGCCCCAAGTCAGTCTATCACATGACCTATGGCATGCCTCCCCATATTCTAGAGGCTGCCTACTAGTTGTGAGGGTCTTAATATTGATCATGGGGAGATTATACCCTCTTTATCAAAGTAACACAACATTGGAAATAAATAAGAACAACCAAATGATATAACCAATAACCAAACCAAACTAGTATCACATGATGACCAAAATAATAAATACAATATCCAAAACTAAAAATAGATATGTCATTCCAAATATGTGTCAAGTGTCAATATGCAAAAAACCAAAATAAACAAAGACACTTACAACTACAAAGAGGGTCCCGAATCATGTTTGGTTCCATCATCCATGATCCATCCCAACTCAACCATCTAACATAACAATCATTCACTTATCCTATCCTATAAATATGAAGTCTATTCAGGTACCGATCAGGAATCTTGAGTAGAGTGTGAGTATAACTCATTATTCCACCACCAATGATTTCTAAAAAAATATATATTCAATAGCATTGTATATAATTGTATAAACAATAAATTAAAATTAATAAGTAAACAATTATCACATTTCAATTATTCTTTAATTTAACAACATAAACCCTCAGGTTCCCAAGGACACCCGAACCCTCAATACCTGCTTTGGCTCATGATGAAGTCTAAACCATATCATATATCATAATACCATATTTATAAATTATCATTTAATTTCAATTCATATTACATCCAATTGGAACCATAGTCCAATGCCAACATTTTGGGTCTAGAATACCATGTCTATCACCCCATGGGTATTTGAAGTAGTAGTCCGTTTTCCATAATTCATTTATCAAACAATCACACAAGTGGGATTTTAAAGCAACTATCCATGTCCCACACTCATTTATCACTATGGGATTTCGAAGCAATAACCCATGTCCCACAAATGTATATCAATTTATCACTATGGGATTTTGAATCAAGAGTCCATGTCCCACACATGTTTACCAATCAATCAAAAAATTCAAATATACCACATTTATCCGGGTTAATACTTATTAACCCATTACTAAACATTTCACAACATTATATACCATTAAAATTTATAAAAAAAATCATTATTAAATACTTTAATCACATTAAATAATCTGTGCAATTCACCATTAAACCATTTTACAATATTCAATTCATATAACCCATTAACCCATTAAGGTCAATTTAACCATCTCATAATCCCCATTGCCAATTAATTCATATCACATTAACTGACCAATTACACAATCCCAAATTCCCATCAATTCCACAATCACAATATTCCATTAATTAATCAACCAATTAATTAATCAAATTCCACCAATTTTAATTGTTCCAATTTAACCCAAATCATTAACACATGGAAATTAATTTAAATAAATTCAATCATCAATGTAATTTCCCAATCTTGGAAATTTCAATTTCATAATTACATACATGTAATTAAATCAAGACTACGTGCTTTTAAATTTATACCACCTACCTCAAAATTTATGAAAAATTCTCACCAATGGAAATCCGTAATTGAAATAAAATAAATAAGATCACGACAGGAAACGAGATCAAGATATGAAACCTAGATATAAGATCAAAAGAATCAATATCCAATAAACCTAGATCTAAATCCATAAAAAAATATGAAAACACCCCTTCAAAAGTATGAGAGAATGATGGGAGAGAGGGAGGAAACCACACGAGATGATAATCTATTACAGGGAGAGGTTCATATCTTCAATCCAAGATTCAAAATTTCAATAATAGAGGTTTTAAGGCCTTGGAATCCATCTAAGAACCTCAAAAAATGATATAAATTGGTTTAGAGTTGATCTATGGGGTTTATAGATATAATTTATGGGTTTAATATTTTTTTTATAATTTTTAGGGGACTAAAAATCCATGCACACAGTTTCCTTCTCAGGGCACATAGTTTCCCTAACCATGCACCACCTCTCAGGGGGACACATGATTACTAATAAGAGGGAACATGATTTTAAAAATTGTGCATCAACCATGAAATCCCCCTCTTCCCAAGGTTTCATGATTTACTGGGGCAAGGTGCATAGTTTGGGAAAACCGTACTCTAACCGTGCACTGCCCAAAATCCATAAAAAACTACTAAATTTCACCCAAAAAATCTCAAGATAAAACCCAACCAAGATATACTAAAAACAATACAAAAGGGTACCTATAAAGAAGATCAATATATCCCTATAAAAGTTTGGGATCTTGTTCCATCAGATATTTCTATCTGTGTGCATGTATAATAGTCCTTAGACTTTAAGATTATCATTAATGCATGTCATGAATCACACACTTAGATTTACTAACCAAAACTGTAATGCTATATGTTCATCAAGAAGCAGGTTATGTTGGGTGCATCATAAATAACATGTTATTAATAGATAAGTTAAGAAAGTATTTGTCACTTTCATCTTTATGGAAGTTGATATTCCAACCCTTTGATTGAAATTAAACCATTGCATTAAATTATATTTCTATGGTGTAAAAAAGATTTTTTTTTCAGATAGTTAAATAAAGACGTATCAAGCATATAGTTTGATGCTATAAATTTTCAACTTGCTTGATGCGATATTTATGCAAAGAGATTATATTACACAATGAGCGTTTGCATGTAGTTGTCGATGTTGAGATGTTAAGTTCTTTCTCTTGGGTGCCTTGACTCGTTGCTAGATAATAATATTGGACTTTAGAAAATACCGCATAATTCCAATGATAAATAATCATAGAAAGTCACATACTAAGTGTTTCCATTGATCTTGATTAAATTTTATTGGAATTTAATTAATGGAATAAATACTATTCTCAAGACCAAGGAATAATTTTATTCAAGTTTTATTGATGAATAATATTTTCAAGATAACTATTATTACATTGGTGTGGGGAGGGGGAATAAACAACCAAAATATACCTACATGCACATGGGTAGGATCAAAACTGAGACCTCCCAAACACCACCACAGAGACGCAACCACTAGGCTGCACCTCATGGGGAACTAATATTTTCAAGGTAATAAATAATTATTTATTCATTAATAAAAATTTATGTGATTATGTGAATACTTTATAAATATTTATTCTCTTTATTGTGAATAAAATATTTACTTTATTTATCAATGAATTAAATATTTATTTGGGTATTAAATAAATGTTGAGGAGTTAGAGTGGACCAAGACTGTGTCCAGTGATGAATATTTATTTGCAAGATGATAAATAATATTTATCATTGCATGAGTTAGCACACTCCATAAAATAATAATAATATCATTATATAACATGGGGTTTAATAATGATTATTATATTATTTAAGGGCTGATATGAAATTAAATAATATTTCAAAATAAACCCTAGCTCTATAAATAGATGGTTATATCTTTTATATAGGGTTAAACGAGATTTTAGAATCATTGTGCACAATGGAATTCTCTCTCCATTTCTCCTCCTCTCTTACTCTCAATATTGAGAAGCACTAGAGAGATTCATTCAAGCTTGAAGGAACTAGAATAAATCAACATGAACAATGAAAGATAATTAATTTATTGTGCTAGCACTTGAAAATCAATTGGTACCACTTGAAGATCAATGGAGCACATGTGGATCACCGCTAGAGGTATTCTACACTTGGATCCTTATAGAGCAATAAAAATAATCCATAAAAGGGTTTTTGGCTGATGAAAATCAAAATTAGATAAAGTTCCTTGAAGAGGTAACCATTTCTTCCAATCATAAATAAATTAATTATAAATTAACATGAAAATACCCTCTCCATATCTGAGTTTTCCTCTATGTCAATATTTAGTGGAATAATTTCATTGGTCATGGAATTCATGTCATGTACAATATTTTGAATGATCTACCAAATCGATAAAACCTTCTTGGTTTATCACACACAGCAGTGCCTTCGCTGTTCCCAAAACCTTCAACTAATATCATAGGTTTCATGTTTCATATTCATAATTATTTATTTAATAGTTGATCAATATGCACAAAAGTGGTTAGATATTTTATTTCAAGAATATTTTTTATTTAATCCATTTTAATTAATATGTTATCAAAATTTTAATTATCATCATTCAATATTTCATTTTCTTAAAGGACTAATAAAAGATGAAGAATGAAAAGGGGTGAAATCAGGAAGTGACAAGTCATCTAGCTGAATAACATGGGATTATATGATGTGTAGTTGGATTACACGTTGTGTACCCAAGTGAATTGCACCTGGACATGTTACGGGATACAAAATGTGTCAAGAAGTAATTATATGTAGTGTATTTATTTCAAATTATATATAGATTGAGCCAACTTGGAACATGAATTATCAAATTACACAGTGTGTAGCTGGTGTACTCATCGTGTAGTCTATACGGATTAGCTATGAAATTCACACAAACTGTGTGGTCAAATACACAGACAAACCACATGATACTAACAACCTAGAGAAATAATGACATACATGATGTGTATCCATCATACACAATGTGTAGTGCATTATTTCTTGATTCCTAAGTACACTTCGATCCATTCCATGAGACAAGTAAACACACAATGTGTAGTTGGATTATATACATTGTATAGCCCTACGTTTGATGAACATGTCAATTACTTCAGTGGGTTGCACAAACACATGACAGTCAGTCCACACGATGTGTATCTCATAAGTACATGATGTGTAATCCACCAAGATACATGTCGAATACCCAAGCATGTATCTCAGGCACCTGGAAAAAACACACGACATGTATCTAGTTAGTACACACTATGTAGTCCAGCTAAGGAGCATGAAAAATCCCCAGGAATGTATCCCGAGTACATGGAAATTGAGGTACATGATGTGTTTCTCATAATTACATGCAGTGTAGTCTCCCAATAAATGACAGAATTAAAATTATATTAAATTGTTAATTATAGCATTAAAACCTTATCATATTTATTGACACCTATTATGTTTGAAAATTTAATAATGGTTTTAAATAATTATTAAATTATGAATTAATTTATTATAATTATTTATAATTACTTTTTTCCATTTATTTTCTATGAATGCATTTATGATGGATATCTCCAAGGGAAATCTTACTTGCTAGAATCCTTGATATTTGATTCACCTTATAAGAAGGTGAGTGATGAAGAGTTCACTATCTATGATTTTTTTAAAGGATTACATCAATGTTCAATGTTTGATGTTATTATACATGTCTAGCGAACTCATGAAGTCATAATAAAATATGGATTCTTATAGTATGATTGAT
This sequence comes from Viscum album, assembly GCA_963277665.1. Taxonomy (NCBI): domain Eukaryota; kingdom Viridiplantae; phylum Streptophyta; class Magnoliopsida; order Santalales; family Viscaceae; genus Viscum; species Viscum album. The sequence goes on along the minus strand of OY728130.1, from coordinate 2,011,108,258 downwards.
CATATTTGTGGTCTTTACTAGGAGAGAGAAATATAATAACAATTTGAGATACCCAAGTTACCCATTTGAAGTAAACTTGGGGAGTGCTGGTTGGTCCTTACATAGAAAAGATCATTGGCTACAATGAGTGACTATATATTCTAGGGTTTAAACTATCTAATGAACTATTTACCAATCTCATTATTACATCACCCCTTAGTTCTTCTCTAGATTTTTTGTAAATTTTAATTTGAAAATTTTTTAGAAATATCTCCCAGATCTACTCACTCTTATTTACCAATTTGATAATGAGATGAAGAATAAAAAGACTTTGGTTATTATGAATAAATGGAAAGGCCAAGAGAAGATATAATTACCCAAATATTCTTTACAATGCCCTTACAACAAGATAAAGTCTAAGGGGAAATAAAGGGAGTAAGAAGCTATATGTTTTTTATGTGGAAAAAAGGTCCGTTGGAAGAAAAAATTTACCCTACTAAAGAAGAAAGGAGAAAATTTAGGTGTGTTTTTTATTGAGTTCCATTTATCTATTTTTACAAATTGTGAATTAGATAGAACTTATGTTACTTTCTTATGTATTCAAATATAGGAACCAAGTAGATTAAAAAACATTAACTGAGAGGAGGTGTAACACCCCGACCCCTCTAGACCGGAGTTGGTGCATTACTAAGTACATTGGCATGGTTAGAAGGAACAATCGGTTTAGTAGTCTTGAAGAAACTAGATACATATATGTAACTCAAATTACATTGTAAAGGTACAAAATATAGCGCATAACAAAAACTAAAAAATGCTTCCATAGAAACTCAATAAGTGATCTCCTCTTCATAACTTGTAGGAGGAAAACAAATGAAAGGGGTGAGATCAAATTCTTAGTAAGGTTTAAAAAAAATAATAAGCATGAATCAATAATAACAGAATCATAAACAACTTGGCATAGTTAATATGGAATGGTGAATGAAAGAAAAACTCACGCCATTAATAAACTGAGAGTGAAACTGCATCCATATATTTTTTCATAGTGAAAACCTCATGGATAGTAATAACTAATAATGAATAAATATAATTATTATTAACTGGACGTCATGTATCTAGAACATGATACCATAATACCGTTAAAACGATTTAGTTTTGTGGGTAGAAACCCGTCTGATTTTTGGAAACAAACTCGAAGGGTTTGTCGCCAAACTGATTGTCTCATGAGACTTGTCGATGAATCGAGGGGATATAGTGGGCCCCACCTATTACTGTATTTCCAAAGCATTATTTATAAATAGATTCAATAAAAGAGAAATATGCATTTACATTATCCATATAGAATATGGGATACATATTCATCAACACTTCCACAGTTAAAACGACATTCAAAATAAATACCATATGTAAATTGGTATACTAATTAGACAATAATAATATCCATGATACGAGACTATGAATATTTAATAGAATTATAATTTCAAATGAAATTTGATCTCCAATGTGCATTAGGTACACCACATAAGAATTATTAGGTGCACAATACAAAGTAAGTCACAAAGAAATAGAAAATTGAGACAAAGTCCCTTACCGCAATGTAATTAGTCAAATCATATGAACAAAACATAATAACCATAAAATGAATCATTGAATACCATGAATATAAATATAATCATTATATTATATGAAAAATGATAGTACACACACACCACATTCAAGAAATAAGTGGCGAACATTATAAATCTCACAGAAATGAAGGTGAGATGAGAAAACCCCTTATAAACATTTCAGCATGGTAACAGGTGTTCTTGTGAGGGATTAATGGGAGGTAAAGGGGTATACCATTATTTATATATCATAAGGTAAGTATGGGGGAGGTTAGAAAACATACCCCATAATTAGGAATTAAAAATAAAAGGGCACAACATAGGGGAAATTCTTAAACAAAAGTTAGAGAGAGGATCCCTTACCAAGAATGTATCATTAGATTGAGGACAAATAAATGACATAATTATGTGTGAAAAACATAAATTCAAACAATAAGAGTGTATATACAGAATAATACAATAATATATCATTAACACATATTCTGGGAAAATACAAAACCAATGACATTGATGTTTAACTCAACGAATGGAAATTGGGTTAAGATATCCCTTACAAAGATTGTGTCATTAGTGTGATGATAAATCAATGAAATATTTATGCGTGACAAATAAAAATACACAAAATATAAGTGTATATACATTATAAAACAATCATAGGTTATTCAAACATATTATTGGAACAATGTAACCAATGAAATAGATGTTTAACTCAGAGAATGAAAATTGAGCTAAGAAATATCTTACCTTAAGCTCGAAGGTGTTCTTGATTGTTCTTAACGACCTGAATAATAAAATTATAGATTCATTAATTAATAATTAAAGAACCTTATAAACATTTAATTGATACGGTATAACCTTATTAGGTTCATTCATGACCTTTTTGATGGGTTTAGGAGATTCAATTTTATTGTTTTGGAAGCATTTTCTTTCTCAGTTTTCATGATCCATTTACTTGTATTAATGAATGGAAGTTCGTTTGAAATGTGGTTAAACATACATAATTGTTAATATATATTATTATTTAAATTAAATAGATATAAATGATCTTATAATGATTATGGTTATATACCATGAGGATGAATCATTCGATGAGTTAATGATAAACACTTGGATTTGGCTTGGCGGTTTTGTGCACAATGAACTTGTTTTGTATTATTATTCCACATTATGAGTGTGTAAGGATTAAAAAACATTAAACATGATAAAATAAATATATTATGATATATTTCAACCATTGAAAAGGTTTCATGACCATTATTGAAGATATTAATGCAAACTAAAAACCTGTCTTCCTTGAGTGTGATAAATTAACACATCTCGGACAGTGTTTGCATTTATAGTATAAAAAAGGGAAAAAAGAGAGATTTTAATGAAATATTCCATTATCATAATGAAAATACAGTACATGTATGGTACTGGAATTATCATGTCATTTTGATGAGTTGAGGTGAGAATAGAGAACAAAATAATGGAACTTGTAAAAGAAATTGAAAGAAAAAGGAAGAGAGGTTCACCTCTTGAGTACTCCTCTTTGAGAAACTCCTTAAGACCTTTGATTTTGGACTTTTGGTGATACCAGAAGGCCTTGAACGTGGGTATAGTTCTTGGGAAGAGTATTTGGTAGAATTTAGGAAAGGATTGAAGCTTGAGTGGTGTGGGTGGAAGAGGGGGTGAGGGGTGGTTTATATAGTGGAGGGGAGAGGGGATTTCTCTAAATTATATTCATTAATTTATTATTTCTCCACAAGACAAGGTATAGTGAGTATTACATGACCAATAATAGTAATTTTATCATGTGAATTATAATCAATTGGTCTTACATTAGCAGAACATCATACATGACTCTATAATTAGTGTATTTAGCTTATTTTGTAAATTATGGTATTTCACTATTCATAAAAATTCAAGTATTTCAGAAAAATACCAAAAATTTAACCTAACCATTTTTCATCATGTATAATCCAAAAATGATTTCCATTTTTCAAAAATAATTTTCTAAATATGATTAATTAAATATTTATTTAAAATCATTATTTAATCGAAAAATATAAACACTTAAAATATTCATCTTCATTTTTAAGGTGCCTAAATTTATTTATACATTCATGGGTATTGATACCATTCATAAGATTCATATTACTATTCATAAGGGTAAGTCAATATTAATAAGGGTAGGTTACTATTCATGGAAAATTGACTTTTTCTTATCAGACTCCAAATAACTTATTGATCACAACTGTGTATGTCAAAATTTTGAAATTCACATCATTGAAGTGACAGAATTATGTTTACTTGGATATGTTATAAAAAGTGGTTTTTAGAGACTTAGTGATTTATTCATTCTATAATAAATCTATTTGTAAATTATTAGGGTGTTACATTATTCCCACCTTCATAAATTTCATCCTCAAAATTTTATTTACTTATTAAAAATTGAGGGTACCTTGATCATGGTGTTCATCTAGTTTCATCATCATCTTGATCACATAAACAGAAGGTCCATGAATTGCAAAAATGATTTATAGATCCTTAAAAACCATTTTCTTCCTTCATCCAGATACACCTTGTACAACTTGGGTCATATGGGTGTTCACAGAAAAATAGTTTCGGAAAATAATCATGTATGGAATATAATTTCAAAACATCTAATAAAACTTGATTTTTATAAAACAGTCAGACCGAGTTTGAGTTGAAACTTTAAATCAATGGTCCTTTTAAAATTACATAAGTATGTGATGAAATATTATATTTTAAAAGAAAATATAAATAGGTTGCGCAAGGGTCTCCTTCTTCAGCACCTTTTTCAAAATCATAATATGCTTCAAAATCTTATGATAAGGTAAAATATTTGAAAATGCCTTGATAATATTTACCTTTATTGAAAATATAGGAATATTGATAAAATAGGATTTGATTAAATACAATCCATGATCCACGATGGTATTGAGGTATAGTGGAGGTGTTTGATATCTCAAACAATTACTTGCAAGTGAGTTGTATGTTAAAAAATATTTCAAAATTTTTGGGACATGACTTTGAAATAATTATTGCAAGTAATTCACCAGGACGGGATATGAATATTGTTTTAGATCCTCCTCCTTCTATTTTTAACTGACTTTACTTGATCTGAAAAGTTGTAAAACAAGGATTTAACTTAAAGAATAAACATAGAAACTAACCATATGTTTAAAGAAAACTCATAATCCCTAAAGTTGTCTATGAGTATTGATTCCCCTTATTACATTAGTCACCATTTATAAATAATTTCATACACTAGATTAGGTTATGAATATCAAATGGAAAATCACTTAAAATAGATTGAAATTCTATGCATAACTAATATCATAAACATGGCTTATCCGAGGAAAAATTTATATTAAAATCCATCATAATGGATTGTAAAGAAAATGTGAATTATCCTAAGCATATCATCTGGGAGTGTAATAACCAAGAGTGTATCAAGACCCGTTGTCATGTACCAGGATACCCTAGGTCAAGCCCAAAACTCCTCGTTGGAGCTTTCACTCCTAGGTACATCTATGCCAGAGCCACCTCTACCTGCTCGTATCCAGACATGGATGTATTGCTTGAAAGATCCACATAATAAATTCCTTACCAAAATACCAGAACTTTCTTGTATGTTTATCCTCAAAGACTATCTTAGGGACTCTTCCCTAATCTACGTCTTCTAAATCTAGTTTTTAAGTTTTCTACTAAAATTCTTCTAATACCAACTATAACACCCTGACCCATCTAGACTAGAGCCGATGCATTACTAAGTACATTGACATGGTTAGAAGGAATGAAATCCTAAAAGAACAATCATTTTAGTAGTCTTGAAGAAACTAGATACATATATGTAACTAAAATTACATTGGAAAGGTACAAAATACAACGCATAACAAAAACTAAAAAAATACTTCCATAGAAACTCAATAAGTGATCTCCTCTTCATAGCCTGTTCAAGGTAAAAAAATGAAAGGGGTGAGCTCAAATGCTCAGTAAGGGTTAAAAAAATATAATAATCACGAATAAATAATAATTGAATCATAAACAACTTGGCATAGTCAATATGGCATGATGAATGAATGAAAAACTCACACCATTAATAAACTGAGAATGAAACTGTATCCATAGATTTTGTCATAGTGAAAACCTCATGGATAGTAATAAATGATAATAAATAAATATAATTATTATTAATTGGACATAATGTATCTGGCAAATGATACCATAATACCGTTAAAATAATTTAGTTCTGTGGGTAGAAACCCGTCTGATTTTTGGAAACAAACTTGAAGGGTTTGTTGCCAAACTGATTGTCTCATGAGACCTGTCGATGCATAGAGGGGCTATAGGGGGCCCCTCCCATAAATTCATGTACAAATCATTCTTTATACATATATTCAATAAAATAGAAATATGAATTAACATTATCCATATATAATAGAGGATATAGATTCATCAACACTTCCACAGTTAAAACAACATTCAAAATAAATACCGTATGTAAATTGGTATATGGCTTAGAAAATAATCATATTCATGATATGAGAATATGTATATTTAATAGAATTATAATTTAAAATGAAACATGATATCAAATTGGAAGTAGGTACACCACCTAATAATTATTAGGTGCACAATACAAAGTAAGTCACAACAAAATAGAAAATTGAGACAAAGTCCCTTACCACAATGTAATCAGTCAAATCATATGAAAAAAATATTATAACCATTAAATGAATCATTTAATACCATGAATATAAATATAATCATGATATTATATGAAAAATGGTAGTACAGATACACCACATTCAAGAAATAAGTGGCGAACATTATAAATCTCACAGAAATGAAGGTGAGATGAGAAAACCCCTTATAAAAATTTCGGCATGGTAACAGGTGTTCTTGTGAGGAATTAATGGAAGGTAAAGGGGTATCTCATTATTTATATATCATAAGGTAAGTATGGGGTAGGTGCAAAAACATACCCCATCATTAGGAATTAAAAATAAAAGGGCACAACATAGGGGAAATTCTTGAACAAAAGTGAGAGAGAGGATCCCTTACTAAGAACATATCATTAGATTGAGGACAAATAAATGACATAATTATGTGTGAAAAACATAAACCCACACAATAAGAGTGGATATATAGAATAAAACAATCATATATCATTCACACATATTTTGGGAAAATACAAAACCAATGACATTAATGTTTAACTCAACAAATGGAAATTGAGTTAAGATATCCCTTACAAAGATTGTGTCATTAGAGTGACGATAAATCAATGAAATATTTATGTATGAAAAATAAAAATCCACAAAATATAAGTGGGTATATATTATAAAAAAATCATAGGTTATTCACACATATTCTTGGAACAATGTAACCAATGAAATAGATGTTTAACTCAAAAAATGAAAATTGAGTTAAGCAATCCCTTACCTTAAGCTCGAAGGTGTTCTTGACTGTTCTTAACAACCTGAATAATCAAATTATAGATTAATTAATTATTAATTCCATAACTTCATAAACATTTAATTTATATGGTATAACCTTATTAGGTTCATTCATAACCTTTTTTATGGGATTAGGAGATTCAATTTTATTGTTTTGGAAGCATTTTCTTCTTTGGTTTTCATGATCCATTTACTTGTATTAATGAAAGGAAGTTCGTTTGAAATGTGGTTAAACATAAATAATTGTTAATATATATTATTAGTTATATTAAATAGATATAAATGATCTTATAATGATTCTGGTTATATACCATGAGGATGACTCATTCGATGAGTTAGTGATAAACGCTTGGATCTGGATTGATAATTTTGTGCACAATGAACTTATTTTGTATTATTATTCCACATTATCAGTGTGTAAAGATTACAAAACATTAAAAAAGATAAAATACATATATTATGATCTGGTTCAACCATTGAAAAGGTTTCATGACTATTATTGAAGATATTAATGCAAACTGAAAACCCGTCTTCCTTGAGTGTGATAAATTAACACATCTCAGACGGTATTTGCATTTATAGTATAAAAGGAGGGGAAAAAGAGAGATTATAATGAAATATTCAATTATCACAATGAAAATATATTACATTCATGGTAATTTAATTATCATGTTATTTGGATGAGGTGAGGTGAGAAGAGAGAACAAAATAATGGAACTTGTAAAAGAAATTGAAAGAAAAAGGAAGAGAGGTTCACCTCTTGAGTACTCTTCTTTTAGAAACTCCTTAAGACCTTTGATTTTGTCCTTTTGGTGAAACCAAATGACCTTGGACGTGAGAAGAGGTCTTGGGAAGAGTATTGAGAAGAATTTAGGCAAGGATTGAAGCTTGAGTGGTGTGGGTGGAAGAGGGGGTGAGGGGTGGTTTATATAATGGAGGGGAGAGGGGATTTCTCTATATTATATTCATTAATTTATTATTTCTCCACAAGACAAGGAATAGTGAGTATTCCATGACCAAGAATAGTAATTTTATCATGTGAATCCGAATCAATTGGGCTTACATCAGCAGAACATCACACATGACTCTATAATTAGTGTATTTAGCTTATTTTGTAAATTATGGTATTTCACTATTCATAAAAAATTCAAGTATTTCAGAAAAATACCAAAAATTCACCTTAACCATTTTTCGATGTGTAGAATCCAAAAATTAATTACATTTTTAAATAATAATTTTCTAAATATGATTAATTAAATATTTAATTAAAATCATTATTTAATCAAAAATATAAACACTTAAAATATTGATGTTCATTTTTAAGGTGCCTAAATTTATTTATACATTCATGGGTATGGATACCATTCATAAGATTCATATTAATATTCATAAGGTTAAGTTTCTATTCATAAGGGTAGGTTACTATTCACCGAAAATTGTGTTTTTCTTATCGGACTCCAAATAACTTATTGATCGCAACCGTGTATTTCAAATTTTTGAAATTCACATCATTGAAGTGAAAAAATTATGTTTACTTGGATAGGTTATAACAAAGTGGTGTTTGTAGAGACTTAGTGATCTATGCATTCTATAATAAATCTATTTGTAAATTCTTAGGGTGTTACAAGAGTTATATCTATGAGCAACCAATAGAACTAAAATTGCTACTATAGTTATCAGGGACTACCACCTCAAGTTTCCTACTAGAATAATCTTAGTTTTGAGAAATTATTATTATATGCTGTCTATTACCAAAAATATTATCTCTATATTAAAATTGGATATAGATGGATTTATTTTCAATTTCAGGAATAAATGTTTATTATTTTATAATGATATCATTTTTATAGTAAGACACATTTAAACAATGGTCTTTATGTGTTGGATTACACAAATCAAGTAATGAAAATTGATAATGAAACTATTTCACATGAATCATACCACACCAAACTTTGGAATCACTGACTAGGTCATGTAAAAAAAACCATTTTACTAAATTACATCAAGATGGATATTTAGATTCCTTTGAAAAAAACCACTTGGTGTATGTCACACATGTTTACAAGGAAAAATGATCAAATACCCATTTAGTGGAAAAGGTGAAAGAACCGAAGATCTTCTTGAATTAGTTCATACCGATGTGTGTATACCATTTCTTATTGAAGTAAAGAGTGGGTACTCATACTTCATAACTTTTTTTGATGATTTTAGTAGATATGAATATATATACTTGATGATATATAGGTTATATTCCTTTGAGAGGTTAACGGAATAAAATAATGAAGTTAAGAAATAGTTTGGTAAGAGGATTAAGAAACTCCACTCATACCATGGTGGAGAGTATCTTAATTATTACTTCATTGATTACCTATAATCGTTTTGGATTCTATATCAATTCAATCATCATTATACACCTCAATGGAATGGTGTAAGTAAAATGAGGAACCAAACCTTTTTAGACATGGTGAGATCAATGATTAATCATGAAAGTCTTCCATTATCCTTTTGGGGATACATGTTACATAAAGTAGCACATGTACTAAACCAAGTGCTAGATAAATTGATATATGGTATTCCATAAAAACTTTGGAGTGGAATAAAAACCATTTTATTTAATTTATATGTGTGGGGTTGCGAATAGTTTGCTAAGGCCTCTTTAGGTAACAAACTTTCTTCCCAAGGAATGAAGTGTACCATTATAGGACGCCCCAATGAAATAATGGGTTATTACCTATATAACCTCTAAAAAAGGTTATAGTGTAAGACATGCCATATTAATTGAGAGGGAGAACATCTATAAATGAGATAGTGGGAGTGAGATAGACTTTGATGAAGTTGAGGCTCAAAGTACATAAGAGTTGGCATAAGAAAAAATTCCACAAAACCCCATAGAAGAAGATATTCCAGAGACACAAGTACTATATAGAAGTACAAGAGAGTTTAGAGAATGAGAATGGTATGGATTTATAGTAAATGAGGATTATGACTCATAATTAGTTGATAATAATTACCCTATAACCTAAAATGAAGTAGTAAGTGGCATAGATGTTTCTAAGTGTCAAGAATCCATGAATTATGAAATGGATTCCATGTACCAAAACCAAGTCTGGAATTTGTTAGATACTATAATATATTTAAATCCTTTTGGTTGTAAATGGTTATTTAAGAAGAAAATGGATATGTATGGGAAATTCAGTACCGATAAGGTATTAATGGTTACAAAAGGGTTTAAAAAGCATCAAGGAATTGACTATGACATAATCTTTTCACCAGTTTCTATGTTGAAATCCATCAGGATTGTTCTTTCCATTATGGACTTCCATGAAAATGATATTTGGAAAATGAATATAAAAATAGAATTCCTTAATGTAAACATTCAAGGATATGTCTATATGGCACAACTTATAGGGTTTGTGACTCCAAAGAAGGTTTTTAAATTGAAAAAAATCCATCTATGTATTAAAGAAAGCATCCAGGCCATGGAACATTCAGTTTGATGAGTCCATAATAGATTTTGTTTTCATAAATAACGAATATGAGCCTTATGTCTATAAGTAGTTTAACATGAGTGTGTTAATTTTATAAATAGTATATATTGATGATATATTACTAATTGTAAATGAGATACTAGTCTTACAGTTTTATAAATTATGGTTGAATAAATGATTATCTATGAAGGTCTTAGGAAAATCAGCATATATTCTTGGGATCAAGATCTATCATGATAGATCCAAGAGGCTACTCAGCCTAAGTCAAGGTATATATATTGATAAGATACTAAAGATATTAAGTATGAAAAAAATCCAATAGGGGATTGTTTCCAATGTCACATAAAATTAATATTTCTAGTAAAATGTATCCTAAGAAACATGAGTTATGATAAAGAATGGAAAAGATTCCATACATATCAGTAATTGGGTTAATCATGTATGCTATGCTATATATGTAAGAATCCAGGTTTTTAGAACGGGTCAAAATCCCGACCCTGTTTGAATTTTTGACTTGTCCCTAAGAAAACTAGAGAAATTAGACAGTTCCAGGAAAAACTTTTAAAGTTGTAGAGGTCATGCAGGGGCGCACGGTTGGCACATGGTCTCAACAAAACGTGCGACCAGCCCAGGAAACTGTGCACCCTTAACAGTGGGCTCCACATGGGTGGTGCACAGTTTGACAAATCGTGCGGGGAATCCATATGAAGTCCCTGGGTGAGACAGTAGAAACCACACAGTTGGCGCATGGTTTTCCAAAATGTGTGGGGTAACCATGTGACCACTTAAAGTTAGGGTTTTTAAGTACCGAGCCACTCGATATTTCCCATTCCTCCCTCATTCTTCCTCCCACTCGAAGCTCTCTCGGGATTTTTGGTTCTCAAGGGTTGGAGGGACTCTTCCACACATTTCGGAAGCAAATCTAAGGGGTTTATTGTTGTATTGAAGCCGGTTATTCTTGGGTAAGTATCTCCTCTTGGTTTCTTTGTGTTTTCCTCTAGGTATTCTTTTCCCTCTCTCTCAGTTTTCTAGGTCTATATCTGTTTCATGTAGATCTAGTGTTGGGGTTGCCTTGGGTGATAATTTTAAGGCTTTTTGATGATAGGAAGGAGATATAGAGTGGTTTTCCTAAAGCATTTTCCGAATTGGGGTGCGGTTGTTGTGGTTCATTTCCACCGAAACCCTAAAGGTAGGTGGTGCATACCTCTTTTTGTGTTTTTCATGGCCTTTTGGGTGGCGTGGCCTTCGGCGCATTTTTGGGTATTTTGAGAGGGACCCAATTTTATCTGATATTTCATGTTAAATTGTTCATTAGACCCGTGGGATGACTTTGGGTATGCCCTTTACCAATTTTTCTTGAGTGGGGCCGGGTGAGGGGCCATTGCTCAATTGGGGCATTTTGGCTAGGGAAAGCCAAAATGGTTATGTTTGAACTGTGATGTTTTATCGGATAATTTTATTTTATTATGCCTGATATGATTTGTTAGAGGCTCTCTAGACCTCAGTGCTGGTATAGAACAACACCTTGCTAGTGTAATTCAACTATTTCATTGTTTTTCCTGTTACTGTGTTTTGTTTAAATGTGTATATATGTAATTGCTGAATTTCATATACTGGAACCTATTGGTTGTGTTGGGAATGACCTAGATATTCTTGAGTGATGTGGATCACAGGTTGGGCTTGGCCGGAGATACTTTGGGTGGTTCAGACCACGGGATTGGGCATCATGGACGTCGGATTGAGGTAGGATGACTGTTAAGTAGGGCATAACCCGGGTTATTGGGATGGAGATGCCATCAGACTTGAGTGACATGGTCACAGGGACAGGAGGTGTCAGAGACATTGCTGATTAGGTACTGTTTTTGGTGATTACCGCTCACCTAGAACTTTGAGTAGTGTGCACACAAAGAGACTCTGTGATGAGGTGGTTTTTACCACTCATGTGGGTAAAGGCCCCTGTTAGTTGCTGTCTAGGTACATTTGGTTGGGGGTGCTTGCCATAGGAAGCCATGTGGAAGGTGAGGAGACTTCAAGGGATAACATTGAGGCTATCGGGTTGGGGACAGAGGCTTGCCGTTATTTGAGGGATGATATCGTTGTTCCTCCGGTTACTTATTTGAGGGCAGACATTGCTGTCCCTCCGGTTACATTATTTAAGGGAAGATATCGTTGTTCCTCCGGTTACTTATTGAGGCCAGACATCTCTGTCCCTTCGGTTACTTATTTGAGGATATGCATCGGTGTTCCTTTGGACTACTATTTCTTGGGTGTGCCTTCGGGATGTTGGTACTTGAGACATGCGGTGTCAGGGAGAACTTCGTGCTGGGTTACATGACAAAGATTACAGCGTTGGAAGAAGCAGGTGACACTCCATGGTGGATTCTGATCACCAGTGGAGTTTGTGTTTGGTTGTGTGCATCGTACTATTTACTATTTTCCTTATAAATGCATGTCTGCTGAAACACTTATAATAGGTATACACCATTGGGTGGTATCCTACTGAGATTTGTCTCACACCCTACATGGGCCCTTCGGGTTGCGTGCAGACTTTATGGATTTACGTGCAGGAAAGAGGCCATCTTCATGAGATAGGCTGCATTAGCTGTTACATGGAGATGGTATGGACCTTGAGGTCTTGCATAGCTGGAGTTATTCTATTTTGCTTACTTTCTTGTATCAGCATGATTGATTTGTAGCTATAGTTGGTTATCCATTGGCACCCCTTACATATGGATGTTTATGACCTGCTTTGGATGCATGTTTTGTTATTATTAATAGTTACAAGCAGTGTTCAACATGCTGTCGTCTTTATATTCCGCTGCTATTTATTGATTCCACTATTTATTGATATTGAATGTGCTTCCGCTCTGCGGGTCTGGATCGAGTCTGCTGAGTCATTTATTCCGTTGCATATTTATTGTTATACTTGGACCAGTACCATTATTATTATCCTTCGAGAGGGTATAGCCTCCCCACTATACCTATAAGACCCTCGCTGCTAGTCGGCATCCTTTGATGTTCGGGGAGGTACACCAAAGGTAGTAACACCTAACCTGTTTAGCACTGTTCGGGTGGATGTTCGGGTCCGGGTTGTTACAAAGTGGCATCAGAGGAGTTATTGACAGGGATTTAGTAGCAGTGTTTTTCTTGCTACTAATGAGATTGAGACTTCTCTTTTTATTTATGCTGGTTTTACTATTTGGGACATGGTAGACTGGAGATAGGTTGTTACTGGAACTGGGTTTCTATCTTGTGCTTGGGTGCCTACAGCCCCAGGTACGAGGGATGGACCAAGTTGCCTTGGGTGGGAATTTCTATTGTGATCTTTCTCAGATTACAATTAATATGATTTCCAGCTCGGTGTCTTACTTGGTGTGTGATGTTATTGATTATGATATGTAACCCTTGACCCGGTGCGGTAAGGGAGAATTGGACCTTGGCCTGGTATGGAAAGGCTTGTTTTCTTGGATTTTGATAGGAACATTTTTAGGGTATTTCAATTTCATAACTGCACCTATGCTTTGGGAAGTGATAATACCATGTGAATGATATCAATTTCCATGCTTTGTATTTATGAGATGCAAATAGGTGAAATTCCTGATAGAATTTCTTGTTTGTTGAAATGTGTATGCCATTATGTATATATTGTTGAATTGCATGTTATAGGGTATTTGGGTCTGGCTCTTTTACAAGCAGGTAGGTACTAATAGTTAAGGTGATTTTGATCACCAGGATTGGGCGACTCGGTCGTCAGTTTGAGGCAACGTTGGTTGTCGGGACGGGAATTACCCGAGGTACTTTTGATAATTGGCTCTATTGAGGGAAGGGTAAGGAGGCCATGAGGCTGGGATGCCATGGGGCATGGTTGCAGTGGGGGATAGTAAGGGTGGTAGTTGTGTTCTTCCTTTTACTGCTTTATTATTTGCGTTGAACATATATTGTTATGTATGTGGGATGTCTGACCATTTATGGTATTCAGTGGGTTCCTTTTTGGGAGACTCAGATAGAGCGTCAGAAAGGAGATGGTACAGTGCCACAGGTGCAGGATCAGGTTCAGGATCTGGTGTAGGTAGAGCAGGAGCCGCACGTACAGGCTCAGGGATAGGATCAAGTTCAAGATCCAGTGCAGGCAGGTCAACAGCCGAGTTTGGCAGTGTTCAGACCATGGCTCGACGAGCATCTCTGAGCTAGCCTGGTACATGTATTGCAGGGTATCGACAGAGGTGTGTAGGGTACAGAGCCATCTATGGCATATCTAACGTGAGAGTTCCAGTCGCAGAACCCGCCGCTTTTTCAGGGTGAGGGTGGTCCACAGGCGGCTGGGAATTGGATAGATAGCATGAATATGATCTTTGAGAAACTAGAGATGCCTCTAGGGCGAATGGTCAAGATGGAGGCATACATGCTGAGAGGACCGGCAAAGCACTGGTGGGATGTCTAGGTTCAGTCTCGTAGGTACGAGGGGCTAGCATGGAAGGACTTCAAGGACAGATTCTTTGAGCACTTTTACCCAGAGACACTGAGGGCAGAGAGAGCTTGAGAGTTCTTGAGCCTTCAGTAGGGAGACATGTCCATCATGGACTATGTAACTACTTTCACTGAGCTATCTTGATTTGCACCTGGAATGGTAAGCGATGACACGACAAGGGTGAGACTCTTTGAGGACAGCTTATGACACACCATTCGGATCCAGGTGAATATCTTCAAGCTGGGTTTATTCTCAGAGGCAGTGAACCATGCACTCATAGCAGAGGGAAACCAGAGGGATATGACCTAGGTTTGTCGGGCGATAGCTTTAGGTGGTGGTTCAGATAACAGGAAGCGAGGAAGAGATGAGTTCCAGTAGGGAATTCAGGCCAAGGACTCTTTTAGACCACCTCGTAGTAGTTCTTCAGTGGTTTTTTTTTCAGTGTGGATACCCATGACATGTTCGGACTCAGTGCAATAGGCCTCCAAAGGAGTTCCAGGCTTGTGGAAAGGTCGGGCACCTTAAGAGGTTTTGTAGGCAGCCTTCTCAGATAGCCGACAGGCAGAGACCAGGACAGATGGTGGCATCTGGAGTTGGTTCAGGTTCGGTACTAGGAGAGGGTATCCGAGGTGCAACTGCATGTAGAGGACATGACAGAGACAACAGGATCCAGCTGAGGGGTCAGTGTCTAGTGGCTGGAGCAGCACCGTAGGGAGGTCAGACATTAGGCATCCGTACTTCAGGTTAGGTGCACGCCGTGGAGCTTCTAGAGGCTGAGTAGGCTGGTGAGCCAATGATGATTAGAGGTACACCACGGGTGTGGCCGTGATTTCCATGTTCCCTTTTTGGCATGACCTGTAGAGGCATATCTATTTTGAGTGCACGTGATGCACAAGATCTATGTGGACTGAATAGATGCTAGTTAGTGGGATTGACACCATATCAGGTGCATGATATATTTATATATATATGTATGGGATGCGTAGCATTCAGGGCATTGAGGATGCAGGTTACTTAAGGTTCCATGGGCATCGGGGCATCAAGGATGCATGTTACTTGAGGCGCCTTGGGAATCGGGGCATTGAGGATGCAGGTTACTTGAGGTTTTAGGAACCAGGTTCGTTCTTTGAGTGTCCATGGGATGCAAGACCTCATGGAGGAAGACACTGATGCGGTGCAGGATACGTTGGGTGTTAGGAATGACACAGGAGCACCAATGTGGCGCAGGGGTGAGGATGTGTCACTGAAGAACTATACATCTGGAAAACAGGTTAGTGAACATTTGTTTGTTTTGAGTTTTGTTTGGTTGAGACCGAGTTAGGCAACTCCTAAGGTGGGGAGACCCCTTGAGGATTTTAGCTAGGAACCTTGAGACCGGGGAAGTACGGGTTACTTTGATCAGGGTGGTATGTTCGGTTCCATCTTCAGGTTTCATTTGATAGCTTGGGGATGAGCTATATTAAGGTGGGGAGATTGTAAGAACCCGAGTTTTTAGAACGGGTCAATATCCCAACCCTGTTTGAATTTTTGACTTATTTCTGAGAAAACTGGAGAAATTGGAAAGTTCTAGGAAAACCTTTTAAAGTTGTGGAGGTCGTGCTGGGGCGCACGATTGGTGAACGGTCTGAACAAACCATGTGGCCAGCCCAGGAAACCATGCACCCTTGACAGTGGGCTCCGTACGGGTGGCACACAGTTTGAAAAACTGTTCGGGAAAGCTGTGCGAAGTCCCTGGGTGAGACAGTAGCAACCGCATGGTTGGCGCATGGTTTTCCAAACCGTGCAGGGTAACCATGCGACCACTTAAAGTTAGGGTTTTTAAGTCTTGAGACACTTAGTATTTCCCATTCCTCCCTCATTCTTCCTCCCACTATAAAATCTCTCAGGATTTTTGGTTCTCAAGGGTTGGAGGGACTCTTCCACACATTTTGGAAGAAAATCAAAGGGGTTTCTTGTTGTATTGAAGCCGGTTCTTCTCAGGTAAGTCTCTTATCTTGGTTTCTTTGTATTTTTCTCTAGGTATTCTTTTCCCTCTCTCTTGGTTTTCTAGGTCTACATCCATTGAATGTAGATCTAGTGCTGGGGTTGCCTTGGGTGTTAATTTTAAGGCTTGTGGATGATAGGAATGAGATATAGAGCGGTTTTCTTGAAGTGTTTGCTGGATTGGGGTGCGGTTGCTGTGGGTCGTTTCCGCCGGAACCCTAAAGGTAGGTGGTGCATACCTCTTTTTGTGTTTTCGTGGTCTTTTGGGTGGTGCGGCCTTCGGCGCGTTTTCAGGTATTTTGAGAGGGACCTAGTTTTATCTGATATTTCATGTTAAATTTTTCATTAGACCCATGGGATGCCTTTGGGTATTCCCTTTACCTGTTTTTCTTGAGCGGGGCTGGGTGAGGGGTCGTTGCTCAATTGGGGCATTTTGGCCAGGGAAAGCCAAAATGGTTATGTTTTAACTGTGATGTTTTATCTGATAAATTTAGTTTATTAAGCCTTATATGATTTGTTAGAGGCTCTCTAGACCTCAGTGCTGGTATGGGACAACACCTTGATAGTGTAGTTCAACTGTTTCATTGTTTTTCCTATTACTATGTTTTTTTAAATGTGTATATATTTAATTGCTGAATTGAATTTGCTGGAACCTCTTGGTTTTGTTGGGCATGACCCGGATATTCTTGAGTGATGTAGATCACAGGTTGGGCTTGGCCCGAGATACTTTGGGTGGTTCAGACCATGAGATTGGGCATCATGGACGTCGGCTTGAGGAAGGATGACTGTCAGGTTGGGTACGACCCAAGTTACTGAGATGGCGATGCCATCAGACTTGAGCAACATGGTCACAGGGACACAAGGTGTCAGAGATGTTTTGGATTAGGTACTATTTTGGTGATTACTGCTCACCTGAAACTTTGAGTAGTGTGCGCACAGAGAGACTCCATAATGAGGTGGTTTTGACCACTTGTGTGGATAGAGGCCCCTGTTAGTTGTGGTCTAGGTACTTTTGGTTGGGGGTGCTTGTCGTAGGAATCCACGTGGATGGTGAGGATCCTTTAGGGGATAGCATTGAGGCTATCAGGTTGGGGGCAGAGGCTCACCGTTATTTGAGGGCAGATATCGTTGTTCCTACGATTACTTATTTTAGGGCATACATTGCTGTCCCTCTAGTTACATTATTTGAGGGAAGATATCGCTGTTCCTCTGGTTACTTATTGAGGGCAGACATCGCTGTCCCTTCGGTTACTTATTTGAGGACAAGCATCACTATTCCTCCAGACTACTATTTCTTGGGTGTGCCTTTGTGATGTCGGTACTTGAGACACACGATGTCAGGGGGCACTTCATGCCGGGTTACATGATAGAGATTCTGGCGTTGGCCGAAGCAGGTGACACTCCATGGTTGCTGCTGAGCACTGGTGGAGTTTGTGTTTGGTTGTGTGAATCGTACTGTTTACTATTTTCCTTATAAATGCATGTCTGCTAAAACACTTATATTAGGTACGCACCATTGGGTGGTATCCTACTGAGATTTATCTCACACCCTGCATGAGCCCTTTGGGACGCGTGCAGACGTTATGGATTTACGTGCAGGAAAGAGGCCAACTTCAGGAGCTGGGCTACATTAGCTTTTGTATTGAGATGGTATGGAACTTGAGGTCTTGCCTAGCTAGAGTTATTCTATTTTTCTTACTTTCTTTTATCAGCATGGTTGTTTTGTAGCTACAGTTGGTTATCCATTGGAACCCCTTACATATGGATGTGTATGACCTACTTTGGATGCATGTTTTGTTATTGTTAGTAGTTACAAGTGGTGTTCATCATGATGTCGTGTTTATATTCCGCTGTTGTTGTTATATTTATTGCTTCCATTGTTTATTGATATTGAATGTGCTTCCGCTCTACGGGTCTGGTTCAAGTCTGCTGAGTCATTTATTCCGATTCATATTTATTGTTATACTTGGACCAGTACCATTATTATTATCCTCTGAGTGGGTATAACCTCCCCACTATACCTATAAGACCCTCATTTCTAGTCTTCAGCCTTTGGAATTCAAGGAGGTGTGCCTAAGGTAGTAACACCCAACCCATTTAGCACTGTTTAGGTGGCTATTTGGGTCTGGGTCGTTACAATATACTAGCCTAGATGTTGCATATATCTTGAGTACAATAGGTAAATATCAAGATAACCCATGAGATAACATTGGATAGAAGTCAAGACTATTCTTATGTATCTGAGGCATACTAAGGATATGTTCCTGGTCTATGAAAGAGATGAGGAATTAGTAATCAGAGGATATAAAGATGATAGTTTCCTAACACATCCAGATGATATGAAATCATATATGGGATACATCTTCACTTTGAATGGAGGTGTTGTGAGTTGGAAGAGCTCAATGTTGGTTGTGTTTTTAGATTATACAATAGAGTTTGAGTATATTTATACCTATGAGGTAGCTAAAGAAGCAGTATGGATGCACAAATTTATCCAATATCTTGACTTGGTATCTACTAGTAAAGATCCTATCACACTTTATTTTGATATTACTATAGTGGTTGCTCTTGTAAAGGATCCAAGGTCACATCAATGGATGAATCATATGCTTCATAAGTATTATCTCTTGAGGGATTTTTATCTGAGAGGTTTAGATACAACAAGCACAATTTCTATACAAGACAACATGGTGGACCCCTTGACTAAATCCTTAACTCAACAGAGACATGATCATCATGTGAGGTCTAATGGAATAAAAGTCATATGTAGTTGGCTCTAGAACAAGTGGGATTTTGTTGGATTTGGTCTTCTAGAACCAACTAATTATACTTTGATTACATGTATATTCAAACATTTGAATATTAATAAAAATAGTTTGTTATATATTGCTCATTTTTTGCATGAATTTAATGCAATAATGTCCTAGGGTATTTGGAACATTAATAAGGTCATAGTAGTTCCCTTATGTGAAGAGAACCTTGAAGTGTTATGATTATATTCTTAAATATAGTTATAAGGCCAGATAACATACCATAATGGGAAACATAGTATATATACTATATAGTGTGAGTACTTTTAAGCATATGAGGTTTATTCTCATGAAGTTCACACTTGGTAATCTTCAAGATGGGATATTAAGTGAATAGATCTACCAGTAGGAATTTTGCATATTTTGGGGTCATCAGATATTCCTATACATAAGCATGTGTTTTGGTTCTTATTATTTAATATTATCATTAATGCATGTAATGACTTGTGAAATTATATTTACTAACCAAAACCATGGTGCTATATGTTCATAGGAAATAAGGAATATTGGGCATGTCATAAATGACATGTTATCAATGGATAAGTCAAGAAATGATTTTTACCTTCCATATTTATGTAAGTTGATATCTCAACCCTTTAATTGAAATTAAACTATCGTATTAAATTCAATTTTCATGGTGTAAGGATGAGTTTATTTTAGATAGTCAATGAAATACGTATCAATCATATAGGTTGATGAAACAGATGTGCAACCTTCTTGATGAGATATCAAGACAAAAGAATTATATTACATAGTGAACATTCATATATGGTTGTCAATGTTGTGACATTAAGTTCTTTATCTTGGTCACCTTAACCCATTGCTAAGTAGTAATGTTGAACTTTAAGAAATCTTTTCTAATACCAATGATAAAGAATCCTAGAGGGTCACACAGTAAGTGTTTCCATTAATCTCAATTAAATTCTATTTTAATTTAATTAGTAGAAGAAATATTATTCTCAAGAATTAGGAATAATTGTATTTAATTTTTAATGATATTTAATATTTATAAGGTAATAAATAATTATTTATTCATTAATAAATAATTTATTTGATTACGTGAATATTTGATAAATATTTATTTTTGGATTGTGAATAAAATATTTATTTTATTTATTTATGAATGAAATATTTAATTAAATATTTATTTAGGTATTAAATAAATGATGATGATTTGGAATGGACCAAGATTGTGTTTGGTGATGAATATTTATTTTCAATCCAATAAATAATATTTATCATTTTGCGAGTTAGCATACAATATAAAATAATAATAATAATAATAATAATATTTGGTATGGAGTTTGATAATGATTATTATATTATTTAAGGTCCGGTATACAATTAAAAAATATTTTAACCTAAAACCTATGAAGTGTGGCCTATTTTCGCCTATCGACCGTTCAAAGTTTTGGTGCTCTGCTAATGTGTATAACATCACTCGGGTCGAATCCTCAACAATGATGCTTTTTAATAGCCAATTGTAGCTTAGATGAAATGATTGATTAATGAATATTGATTTAACAATTTAATAATTATTGGGGTGAGTTCATTATTGGGTATTTAAGATTATGATATCATTGAACTTTTCTTTATATTGCATTAAATTAACACCCACTTCACAAGATGACTTTGATTAGAATTTATGAGTGTTAAGGATTTAACACAAGACATAAATTAACTAGGGGTATAATTATAATAAGTAATTGTTTATGGTAGTGCATTTATGGTTCCAATAATCCATGTAATCCACATGTTAAACAAATTATTTCATTAATCCATGACATTTTAAGTTCAACATACACAATGTTAACCTAAAGAATAATCATCGAGAAACAGCTCTCAATCACTTAATATCTCCAAATAATGAATCACCCCAATAGTATATTTACTAATCCATTAGGATGGTTATTAATATGGTAATATGTTTTTATGGTGATTAATTATAAATATAACAAAAAGAATGGGATAAGAAAAGAGTTGTGCATCGAACACACACACACGAATGGTGAAGAAAGTTAAACACACAATTTTGATTGAATGAGAAAGCAGAAGAAGGGAAGGGGTTTCAAATTTATTTAAACTATTTTAAGAACATTAATATTTAATAACAGAGGGTGGATTATTAAAAGAGAATAATAATAAGAAAATTTCATTAAAATTGGAACGAAATTGAAAACAGCTTATGCGATTACAAATGAAAAGAAAGCAAAAGAACATGAAATAAAATAGAGGAGAAAGGGTATCTCAAGTGAAAACTTGAGGATGTAAGGTCTTAATAAGACTTTTGAAAAGATTGTTTCATGAAAATATATGCTCCTCTCTTCTGAAATGCCAACCCCTTTCAAGGAGAAGAGGGGGATGTATTTATAGCCTAATAGTGGTGGACTGCTTGCATTCCAAATCTGCACCTCCACTTGGAACACCAATTTTTCCAAACAGAGATATGAATCTCATGATATGATATTATTAAAAGTTTTATATATGGATATCATATATCTATTATGAAAAGTTTATGGCCATTGGACTTAAGTAGCCAAAGTTATGGCATTTTGATTAAACAATTTTAATCTGTCCATTTCAATCCAGACTTTTTCAATGCCAAAATGTGAATGGGTTTTTGAATAGGAATATGACTTCAAATATGAACACTTTCTTAAAAAAAGTCTTCCATATATATCTTATATTTCATACTGAAAAATATCAGCTTTAATGTATCTCTAGATAAGGAGACAAGTCATGTTTTGTGTGCTGATTTTATTTCCCGGATAGAATGGTGGGCTGTAATTTATTGAATCATTTGGGTCCCTTTTTGGTGAAGTTGGGCATTTAAATTTTTACAAAATATGAATGGTATTGTCCCCTAATATTTTGTGTATAATAAAATATTTTGGACTTATATATTGACCCCATTAATTCAATATTCATGGATGATCCATTTTCTTCACAGATTCTATGGGTCTTCTTGTGTGGTCCATATGACCCTTCAAATGGTAGAATTGGACAATGATTCATTCTAATGATATGTTTAAAATTGAATAATTAATAATAAAAAACAATAACCACACAATTTGGATAATAATAGTTGGAGTGATAATTAAAATATCAAACTGACTCAATTGGACTACTTCAAATAATGTTAAAAAATTATATTTAGTATTAAAACATGAGTATATCACACCAATCATGCACTTTTACATGAAATTTATTAAAGGGAGTATAAAAAAAGTTATGAATAAATGAATAACAACAAATAATCTAAACTTAGTCTTCTGTATTTCCTTGTTTGCAATAAATATAAAAACATAACAAAATTATTCCCACTCATCAACAAATATTAAAATTTTATTTTCCACAATCAGGGGAGATTTAGACCATTTCACTCATCCATATTTAATTACTCCACAAATTTTTTGAGAAAAAATGTTTAAAAACAATTCATTTTTCATTCTCAAATTTCAAAATGGAAAATTTGGACACTCAAAACCCACACCTCTTAAGATGATAAAAATTTATTTCTAGAGGTTCACTCATTCACCAACTAAAAGTGAAAATCTTAGAGTTTGAAAGAGATCTCTACTTCCATTCCCTATCTTAAAGTGCACAATAATCAAGAGGTATTTTTAAGGGGTTTTTATATGGCTATGCTATGGTAGGAATTTAATGTCCATGATAGAGGATAAGAGGGGTAAAACATCAGCATGGGTAAAACAATGCACATTAATTTTGAAATGAAACATGGAAGGAAATGAAAACACATATTTATAAGGGAATCATTGTGTGAAGAAAAACACAAGGGGGGAAGAAAATTTTAAGGGGATGAGAAGATGAAATATTTACAAAACACACAAAACTTCTCCCAATGACGTAAGTGTTTTTTTCTTGTTTTTTTGTTAATTTTTTCAAAAGTTGAACTTGAAACAAATCTCACACTGATCTCCCAACCCATGATTGATCTCCTCACGACAACAATTTTAATATTTATAATAAGATCAAAGTTCTAAAAAGAGTGATTTTTGACCCACCCAAGAAACAAACCATTTGTTTTTTTTCATTTTTTGAACACTTTTCAATAAAATTTGTACAAGATGTCATAATGAAATATACATTCCAAAAAATCACTAAATGATAGCCTCCCCCACACTAAAATAGATGAGTTTTCTCAATCATATGACAACACATTGAAAATCAAGGAAATAGAACAACAAATAAAATCCATCCCCCACACTTAAATTTCAATAAATTATGCAATGTAAATCCATGTAGATGTTGGGTGGGAAAAAGTATTGGGATTGTAATGTGGATATCAAAGCAAAGGTCTTGATAGACTTGAAGGGTATTTAAAAATGAGGATTTATGTAAGGTAAATGCGAGGCTATTTTTCTTTTGTGATTCTCATGCGGTTAAGAAAATTACTCTATCATATTAATTCACACCAAAGTAGGAAATTAAATTCGAAGGTCCACAAACTCAAGACTCACAATCAGGGGTGAAAACACACATTTTTAAAAGATTTTCATAGGTGGAATTAGCATGAAAGATAATGTTGTTCCTCATAGTTGGGGAAAATCATTTTCCAAATAAAAAATTGTGAATTCAAATTTTTTTATTCTTGAAACAAAATTCTTTATTAAAATTCATGATGAAAATACAAAATTTTTGAGATGAAAACATGTATTTTTGACTCCCCAAAATGGTTGATTTTTTTTTTCAGAAGTGGATAATGAGTAATTATGACTTTTTTTTTGTTTTTTTATTTTTATTTTTTCAATGTTTTTAAAATACACACCCACACAAAAGAGAAATAGAAAAATAAAGGGTTTGACAAAGAATGGTCAATTTCAACCTCACCACTGATCAATTTATTAATTATGGAATATATATCACAAACATCACTACCATTAGGATAAGATAAACATGTTGGTTTAGGGTTCACCTCATATATAACATAATTTTTAGGTTCATGGATAGGAAATGATGAATGTTGGATAATGTTATCTGAATCAATGAATGAGCATGTTAGTTCATTTTCCTCAATATCATACAACATGGAGTAGTGGAGATTAGAGGTGATATGGGATTCCAAATACTTTTTAAGATCATTTAGATTAATGAAGTTTTAATTTGTAATGTCAACATAAATTTATACATTTATGACTTGGTTAATGAGGATGTAATATTCAAAAATTCCTCTATCAGTAGAACAAGAAGAAAATTATGGATTGGGATTCAACACACTCTCAGAGAGACTTTCAGAAGCATGGATAGAGAATACAGAATCATTATCTGATGGGTATCACATGGATTGAAAAATATTTAACTTGACCATTTGGTTACCAAATTACATGGATAATATTCCATCATGGATATAAATTTTGGTTTTAGATATCATGAGAAAAGGTCTTCCTAGAATCAGAGGAGATTGGAAAGAAGTTGTCTCACCTTCCATGTCAAGGACATAGAATTTAGCTGGGAAGATAATATCATTGACTTGGACATGTACAACCTCAATTATTCCCTCAAGAATAGTTGTTATTCGATTGTCTAACTGGATGACAACACCCGTTGGGTGCAATGGACCTATACCAAGGTTGGATAAGATGGATTTAAGAGTGAGATTTATCGAGGCTCCTAGGTCTATGAGTGCATCATTGAAGTTGGAACTTTCAATTTGGAATGGAACCATTAAGGTCCTAGGATCTTTTCACTTCATAGGTATAGACTATTTTGTTGAAACATTCTCAATTGTCCTAAGTTGTCTCTTAGAAGTGCACAATTCCTTAATAAACTTTGAATACTTAGGGATTTTTTTATGTCATCTAAGAGGATAATGTTGACTTCAACATATCTAAACATGTCTAGCATTTCAAGATCATGTTCAAATGACTTATTTGGCTTAGAAATGGCTTGAGGAAAAAGAATCGAGTTCCTTAGAGGGATTTAAGGAAGTGAGGGAGTGGCTTCAGGTTTGTTTTTTGGCTTTTTGGTCTTTTAATTTTCAATATCACCATTAAAAGGGGATTTAGGGGATTCATCATGAGGCATAGTGCCTTGATTTTCTAATCTAAGTGAAATTTCACTTAAATTACCCTTATTGTTGGGTAATAGTTGAGCTAGGAGTTGGGAAGAATTGGATGTTTTCTTCTGTATTAGGTGGTATGCAAGTTGACCAAGTTGGGTTTCAATGTTTTTGAGGCTAGAATAGGTGAATGAGGAAAGATCCTCTACAATGTTTTCCCATGGTTTCTTGGAAGAAGAGGCATGTACCACATTGGTATTACCTTGATTTTGGTTCTTGGTAAAGTTCCTGTATTGGGTTGGGAATTGATAAGTATCATTAGGATAGTAGAATCCAGGAGGATCAAGAGGAGGATTGATCCTTTGAGGTTGAGGAACAAAAGGGTAAGGTTTTTGGAAGTTACCAACACATTGACCATATTGGAATTTGTTTGGGTTTTGAGGAGGTAATTGAGGGGGATGAGAAATGGGATTACCATACCTCAAGCCTTGGTTAAAGGTAGAAGAGAAGGACTTAGAGTGGTGTTGGTTGAAGTTTCAAATGAACTGACCTAATTGTTGAGGGTTGGTGTTCCTCTGAGCATATTATGCATCGAGCTCCATTGGTCCGGATGAATCATATAGATCCTCTTGAAGTTGTGTAAATGTGTTAGTTGGATGAGATGAGGAGCTACAAATTCCACAATTCTTGATAGGTCTAGGGAATAGAGATTGTGGAGAAGATGAGGTTGGGGATTTGGACACCACAGATAGTTGTCAAACAAGACCAATAAAATCAATCATCCACTCTATCATCTTGTTTGGCTTTATCAATTGACTATCTTGAGCTTGTTTGACTTGAGAATGTGCCTGAGTATGGAAATTTTGTGTGTTTTTAACCATGTTTCTTATGAGATCTCTTGTAGTTGAGGGAGTTTTATCAACAAGAGAACTGCCACTTATGACATCAATGAGAGTTCTCTCTATAGCCAATAACCCCTCATAGAAGTATTGGATCAAGATTTGGTTAGGGATTTGGTGGTGTGTATAGGTTTCCACAAGCTTTTTGAACCTCTCCCAATACTCATAGAGTGATTCATTAGGGAATTCAAGAATACCACTTATTTCCTTTTGGATAGAAGCAGTATGAGAAGAAGGAAAAAAATTCTCTAAGAAGAGTCACTTAATGTCATTACACGTGGTTATAGAACTGAGAGGGAGGTAGTAGAGCCATGACTTGGTAGAGTCATCTAAGGAGAAAGATAATGATCGAATTTTGATTTTTTCTTTAAAAACCCCTTGAGGCTTTAGGGTATATCATACCACTTGGAACTCTTAAAGATGAAGATGTGGATCCTCACCGGCTAGCCTATAGAAATGAGGTAGAAGATGAATCAAACCCAATTTGAGTTAGAAATCAGCCTTAACGTTTGAATATTCAATACTAAGGGGTTGATAATTCATATCAGGGGTAATGAGTTCTTCAAGTGCTTGTTCCCTAGGATTATCCATGTCTAAATCAATTGGTTAGACACAGTTTTGATTATCCATAATGGTCCTCCTAAGTTAGAAAAGCGTTCACTAAATTTTAGGATCAAAAAAATTTGAGGGATTGTTTGAGAGGATATGGGACATTTAGATATATTTTGGAAGAATGAGGAATATGGGGTTTTCTTTGTGTTTTTTTTCAGAATTTTTTTGGATTTTTTTTTTAATTTTTTTGTTTTTTAAAAATAAAATAAAAAATACCTACTATTTAATGCACCATACCCATAAACGGCATCATTTTAAGCACGACCAATTGTATACCATCGACCATTCAAGGTTTTGGTGCTCTGGTAATGTGTATAGCATCACTCAGGTCGAATACTCAGTGATGATACTTTTTAATAGTCGATTGTTTTTATTTAATTGTATTTTGATTGGGGGGTTTGTTTGTACAACTTAGATGAAATGATTGATTAATAAAGATTGATTTAACAATTTAATAATTATTATGGTGAGCTCATTATTGGGTATTTAATATTATGATATTATTGAACTTTTATTTATATTGCATTAAATTAACACCCACTTCACAAGATGACTTTGATTAGAATTTATGAGTGTTAAGGATTTAATACAAGACATAACTTAACTAGGGGTATAATTATAATAAGTACTTGTTTATGGTAGTGTACTTATGGTTCCAATAATCCATGTAATCTAAATGTTAAACAAATCATGTCATTAATCCATGACATTTTAAGTTCAACATACACAATGTTAACCTAAAGAATAATCATCGAGCAACAACCCTCAATCACTTAATATCCCCAAATAATGAATCACCCCAATAGTATATTTACTCAGAAATTAGGATGGTTATTAATCTGGTAATATGTTTTTATAGTGATTAATTATAAATAGAATGAAAATAACATGATAAGAAAAGAGTTGTGCATCAAACACACACACAAACAATGAAGAAAGTTAAACACAGACTTTTGATTGAATGAGAAAACAGAAGAAGTGAAGGGGTTTAAAATTTATTTAAACTATTTTAATACCATTAATATTTAATAATAGAGGGTGGATTATTAAAATAGAATATGAATAATAATCTTTCATTAAAATTGGAATGAAATTGAAAACAACTTATGGGATTACAAATGAAAAGAAAGAAAAAGAGTATGAAAGAAAAGAGAGGAGGAAGGGAATCTCAAGTGAAAACTTGAGTATGGAAGGTCCTACCAAGCCTTTGTAAAATCTTTGGTCATTCCAATGTATTTTACTCTTTTATGAAATTACAACCCCTTGTAAGGAGAATATGGGGATGTATTTATAGCCCAATGGTGGTGGACTATTTGCATTCCAAATCTTCCCCTACACTTGTTTGGCCAATTTTTCCAACCAGGAAGCTGAATATCAAGATATTATATTCTTAAAAGTTGTATATATGGATCTCCTATGTATAATGTGATTTTTTTTCAGCCATTTTACTTAAGGAGCTAAAGTTATGGCGGTTTTATTAAACAATTTTAATATGTCCATTTCAATCTAGACCTTTTCAATTCCAAAATGTGAATGAGTTTTTGAATAGCAATATGCTCTAAAATATGAACACTTTATTAAAAAAAGATGACCTTATATATATATATTATATTTAACACTAAAAAATATCATATTTAATGGATGTATATATCATAATAAAATCCATGTTTTGTGTGATGATTTTATTTACCGTACAAAATGGTGGGCTAAAATTCATTGAATCATTTGGGCCCATTTTTGTTAAAGTTGGGCCGTGAATTTTTTTAAAAATATGAATGGTATTTCCCCCAAAACTTTGGTGGAGAATCAATGATTTTGGACTTCTATATTGATCCCATTAATTCAATATTCATGGCCGGTCCATTTTCTTCACAGATTCTATGAGTCTTCTTGTGTGGTCCACATGACCCTTCAAAAGGCAGAATTGAACAACGATTCCTTCTAATGATATATTGAACATTAAATAAGGAATCCTAAAAAATAAGAACAATGGAATTTTGATAATAAATTTGAGAGTTATAATTAAAATAATAAACTTACTAAATTGGACTAATTCAAATAATGCTAAAAAAATTATATTTAGTATTAAAACATGAGTATCTCACACAAATCATGCACTTTTACATGAAATTTACTAAATGGAGTATAAAAAAAGTTACGAATAAATGAATAACATCACCCTGGATCTATAAATAGATGGTTATGTCTATTTTTTATGGTTAATCAAGATTTTACAATCATTACACATAATAGAATTTTCTCTCCATTCCTCCCCTCTTTCTCTCAAGAATGAGAAGTACTAGAGAGATTCCTTCAAGATCAAAGGAACTAGAAGAGATCAAAAGGAAAAACACAAGTCAATTTATTTGAAATGCTAGTATCCAAAAATTAATTGGGTTTTCTCAGAGATCAAAAGATCATGTGAAGATAACTACTAGAGGTATTATAGAATTGGATCCTTACAGTGCAATGAAGGTAATCCAGAAAATGGTTTTCAGATGTATCAACATCTACATTGGATAAAGTTCCTTGATGAGTTGATGATTTATTATTATCATAAATAAATTAATTATAAATTTAATGTGAAAATATACTCTCTAGTTTTAGGATTTCTTCTATGTCAGTATTTAGTTGAAAAATTTCATTGGTCATGGCATTCATCTCATGTAAAATATTGAGAATGATCCATCGAATCAATAAAACCTTCTTGGTTATTTCACCCACTAAGGTGCTTTTGCTGGACCAAGAACCTTTAGACTCTACTAGAGATCAATTTATAATATGTTCAAACCTCATAGGAATCACTATATTCATAAGGATAGTTTGTAATAGATACAAAATTTATTTAAATTTCTTAATAAAATAATAAAAATTAGTCTCTAACATGGATAATGATTGATATGGTTATGAAACACTTCTTTATAGGGGAGTTGTATACTTGTTTTTGGCTTGTACCTAAGTCTCAATTGTCCTTTGTTGTGATATATCCTCTTATTACCCTTAATTATGTTCCTCAACATACTTATAAAAATATATATTACCTCACTTGGATAATATAATTATATTCAACAAAGAAAATAACCAATAAATTGTATAGTATCCAATAATGTTAGGGGATGATAACTTTGAAAGATCTCTAAACATTTTACCAAATGAGTAATAAAGTGTCTGTTGGTCTATAAAATGGACAGATATTAACTATAATAGGAAATAATTAAAAAGGGGTGAATTAAAAAGCTTATATAAAAACCCCTTAATTAAGAATCCATTATTAAATCAAGAAATCAGTGTAAAAATGATTAAGTATGCAATAGTAAAAAAATAAATCATGATAAATTTAAACTAATAGATGTTAATAAACTTAGGAACCAGTAAGATAATGAGTGTTCATGAAATTAATTTTTGAATAATTGAATTTATGACTTATAAATTCCATTGAAGGAAAATATCTAAAATAATATCAGGTAATCAAGTATGGGGAAATTAATAAAAAATATATAGGATGATGAGTGAATAATACTTCAAACTCACTCTCTGTACTTGGTCATGTTGTATAAATAATTTAAGACTAAATTAAAAAAGATATTATAAAGTAAAACAAATAAATATATTAAATGAAAGAGTATAAAAGGAAAAACACAAGAATTGTTAAATAGGTTAAGGAAAAGTTATCCAAAAGTCCCATAGTTCATATATAAAACAAGTTCAAATCCATATAAACTTGTTCACTTTTAACCCAAATATATTAGAGGATCTTATGCTCATATCTAAAAAAAATTGAGTATAAGAAGTGTCCACTTTCTAATAGATGAAAAATTCCTTATCCCCATGAATTATTTGATCAAAATATCAACTAATAATCAATAACTTCAAGCTAAAACTTATATGATCTTAGATTAGTATAAGGTTAAGTCCTTATACCTAGGAATTATTTGATAAAAAATTTAAGGATAAAGTCATGGAGTAATACAATTTTGGGGTCCTTGTATAATTTTTAAATGAATACAAAACAAGGAGAATATAGGGTATAAGGGAATGAAGATAAATTCATGAAATCCAAGAATAAAATTCTTTCTATTAAAAAGATATTAATAAAAACAATAATAAAGAAAATTATTGTGATACATGATTTATTCTTAAATTCTTTGTTTTATCTTAGTCGATATGTGTCACTTTTTTTAAAATTTTCTCTAATAATGATTTTATATAAATATGTAAATATTATTTTTAAGAAATATATTCATTGGAGATGATGTGACATATAATGTAATCATTTTCCATTTGATTTTTGGATTTGATGTCGCTTATTTGGTGGTCATTATCCAATTTTCTTGTTATAGTTGATATAAATTATTTTGATACCACTATCTTATTTTCCCATTATAGATGATCTGACATATTTTGAAATTGTTCCCCTTTGAGATGACATGGATATTATTTTTTGATTTCTCAACATGTGAATTAAAACCTTTATAAGGAAATTTTGATCTAAATAAAATATAACCATTGCACTTAATCATTTAGTCAGTAACGTATGATAATATTTGAATAATAAATAGAAATATTAGAGGGTCTTCAAGATTTTATTATATGATTCTGAGATTTTTCTATTCTACTATGGGATTAAACTTAATTCTAGTAAGTGAATCTTGAATGATGAAGATGATTATAATAGTGACCCAAATTTTTACACAGTCAATACTTAGCTCCATTTTTTATATTTTAGAGTATTGGGACCTCTCTAGGGGTAAAATGATAAATTTACCTGATTAAGTGACCTCATTTTTTTTAAATTATTTAGTTGGTTCCAGAATATGGGTTTTACTCATAGATTGAACTAACGTAGAAAAGAAAGTTCTACAGAGCCTTAGAAATAATGTAATAAGAATATTATATTATTTTTAGGATGAACACATGTACTTTTGATGAAATGATTTAATCTCTCAAGTTGTAAGTTGGGTTGAAAAACCGAGACCATGGTTGAGTCCAAGGTGGGGTGTTTACCCTAGTAATAATGTTATTTTGGTTTAAATTGGGCCCCTCAAGTGTTTGAATTCATAGTAAAATTAACTAAATATTTACTTATTTAATTGATTGGTTATTAAATGGTGAAACCATAGGATTAATATATTTAATCCTTATTATAAAACCTCCCAAGGGTTATCCATTGTGCAATAATGATAATCCTTTAATGTGATTGTTAGAGAGTAGGATCATGGTGGTATCAATGATAAATTAGAGAATTAGAATCAGTTATTAGCAATTTCAATTGATAAATCTTGAGGCTACAATAAAAAAACTAAAGCAACATCAATTTTACATTGAGTTATGACTTTATTCCTTTGAATTCCTACCTCATTCTTTATATTTTTTAATTTCTGAAATTTATCTTGTGAATTAATCTTCTCCCTCTTCAGTGCTTTGTAAATTTTTTCTAATATTTTTTGAGGTTGAGATGATGGATTTATTCAGCTTGGTTTAGATCCAAGTTTGATATTTTTATGTCCATGTTAACTTATAAGTTTTCTAAAATTATAATTTGAGATTTATTATTTTTAATACTACTATTATCTCATTATTATTACCATTATTATTTATTAAAAATGATCCTAGTTTTAAAGAAGGACAGGAAGAGGACCACAAAGTCATGGGGGCCTAAAATAATTCATCCCAAGATCATCACTTATTAAAATATTAATTTACTCTTGAGGAAAGGACCCCAAGTATGAGAATAAAGAGAAAGATCCATTTATAGGAGATTTGGAAGCTATATAGTCAGCTGCTTTGTTCCCCTCACATTAGGTGTGAGTTATTTCTACCTAGCCATTAAGCATAATATTGGATTTCTCAATATTATAAGTTATTTCCCATGGAGTAGGGACACTCACTTATGAGGAATTGTAAATCACCATCAATTCAATCACCAAATATGTGAGCATCACATTTTTCCTACTGAAAAATTTGAGACTAGTAACAATTGCATGCACTTTATCCAGTAGAGAGTCACTACTTCCAAAATAAGCCATGTATACAAGAACTACTAATCCTTTATTTTCACACATCAAACCACCACCTCTCATGGTTCCATAGATACACAATCCATCAGTATTAAGCTTCAACCCTATTCTATGGAGGAGCCACCTAATACAAAAATCCACATGAAGGTAATAGGAAGTGAAATGGGACACCCACATGACCTTCTGAATTTTGAGATAAGGAGAAGCTTCCCAATATTTTATCAGGCTTACCCAATCAAGCAACAAACAAAAATTTCTCTGAATTATGGCCGTTTGTGAGCTCTAAATACCCTTAAACTGAGTTTCATTCCTCACATTACATAAAATATATCACCCAACAACAAAAATAATAGCGTGTGAATAGAAAAAATATTAGTGTTGACGTGGTTCTACACACCATGTAATCTAAGGGAAACACCACACATCTCTCCCAAAATCACCAAATGGTCATATATCATCATTAAAAATTCAATTTGGGAATACGAGTAGTCCATCTTGAATATTTTTTCATGTAGAATGCAGTGATGGAACTAGATTTTAAGGAAGATGTGTGTAAAATGTTAAAATGATCATGATCAAACACATCAACATTTTAGAGACTAGTATTGTATTTTAGGTGTTATTGGTAAATGAAAACCCTCCCTAATAATATAATTATGTTAGGGTGAAATTTTATCTCACCATCTATAGGAAGGGTTTATAATCCACCCCATGAGTTTCGGGTGTGTGATCTTATACTTATAGATCATATAGGGTTAATATTCCCCCCACTATTATAGGGTGCATGATCCTCTATATGTGGGTTAGTATTCCTCTTATCTAAAGAGATTGGATAGGGAGAAAGATCCTTTACTAGAGTTAGTATCCCCCCTTTACTAATAGGGGTGTAAGATCCTCTACTATAGGTCTAGAGAGGTTACACGAGCTATTAGTTTAGATATATGATTGATGGTTCAATATTGTTATACTAGAGGTAGTGGTGCTCCCTCGTTTGACGAGAATTCTTCAGGGATGAGTGGGCCACCCTTCATGGTTTTTGGTGGTGGAATGACTATCAGAAGTTTGAGTAGTATAGAATTATATGGGACTTATGATTCCTTGGCACCCTGTGTGCTGCCTATGAGATATGATGTTAAAGCCAGATAACAATTTTAATCTTTGTGGAATATTTGGTGTTCTAATCACCTATTGTTTCTCATGTGAGGTGTCTTTCAAGGATTGGAGTTGAGATGACCGATAATACTATTTGACCCTGAAACTTCTAGTGATTGATTATATATATATATATATATATATATTATTCTTCCTATGAATTTATTAAATTACTCTTATGTATGGTGAGTTGAGTTAACTTGTTTCTTTTTATTTACTTTATGGTTTTAGAGAATCTTAGTAGATATATTTATACTCACCCCTATATGGGCCTTGTTCCCACACATGATGTGTTTATGAAAATTATGACTAGGTTTAGAGATGGTATAGGTAGACATGGAGTTAGTTTGGCTTGTTTAGAGCTAACACATGGTGATGTTCGGAAATTCATTTTGGAGCATGGTGATTAATAACTTCAGAAGTGACCAAAATGGATGGAGTGTGATCTAGGAGTACATGTAGTATGAAGAAGATTCCCAATACTATGTTTTATAGGGATTTGTTGATGTAATGTTTCCTTTATATTTTAAATTATGGGATATCCTTATACTTATTGTCGCATGCATGTGTTGTATATAGTTTAGTTGGTTATATATGTTCATCATGCTAGTGTTACTATCTATCTTATGAATTAGAGATATATATATCTATTGTAGTTTTTTATAGGCTAAGGACACTCATATTGTGAGATATGTATACTTAGTACTAGTCACTAACCCATGGTCTGTTGGAGGTGAGCTTGGGGTGGCACTCTTGGCTTACCACCATCTCCAGTAGGGCCCTAATGGGTTAGGTCATATTAGAGTGGTATCAAATCTATTTTATTCCTAGTGATGGAGTTTGAAGTTAGTAGTCATGTAAGGAATAGTTTGGGAATTAGTGAAACTATTTTAAGGGGGTATCAAGTCCAATTATCAAACTAGGGAGACTATCATAGGTGTGTAAACTATTGTATCATTTTTATAGGAATTTGATTACATTTTATCCAACCCATAGCTCTCATACATTAATTAAGGGTATAATCTAGTCGGTGCATGCATAATATAGTGGCTAGTTGTTATCTATCACGTTCTACCTATGTCATATCTATTATAAATGCTTCAATCCTTGTGATTTTATCCTAATAATTATAGGTCGGTACCCCCTAATATCCAAATTTTATGAAAATGGTGGTTTGTTATTATCCCATGCATATATTTAAGCCTCTCATCAAAAGATTCACTTTCCTGATGATCTGAGGTAGTTTCTCTCACCCTCTTGTTCTTGGTGTAAATATTTCATATAGGGCATGTGGTATTTACTCTAGATTTATATGATACTACCTATAAACCAGACATGTTGTGTTCATTCGACAACATGATCCTTAAGAGTTTTGAAGGTGATACCGATTCTTGGTTGATAAAGGTTTAGGTGGTTTCTATGACTCCGAATTCTATCTAGTTTAGGATTTTTTAAAATAGATTTCAATTTTTATAACAAACTCTCTATATAGAATTGTGAGCCATTAAGTGGTGGTTTTTTTCCTTGAACTCATGAAAATACTACTCTACCATGGATGGAGTTTGATCTTTGTCCAAGAAGGAGTTTTATCAGAGGATGTTGATCCCATTATAGGTCATCATGACTATATCTAAGTACTCTTCAAGGACTATGGGCTCCATTTCATGGATATTCTCAGTGGGAAAATATTTTAATATCATTGGTTTGGGTGGATATTCTAGGGGATTTATTAATTTTTGGCTGTGTTTCCCATGAAACATTACCCAGGATGAAGTACCCTAAGTGATAATTGGAAAATTTGTACCCTAGATATAAGAGTATGTCATATTTTTACCCAAAATTCAGTCAGAGTAGTTCCATGGATAAACCTCTATGATTATGGCTATTTAAGGGATTGGAAACTCCTTGTTATAGATAGTGTTGACAACTGAGAAGTTATAGGTGGATATTAGATGGTGTGAGAGTAGTTGGAGTTAAACAATAAATTGATCCACTTCCAAGAGAATCAATTTAGGATAGTTCTTGTCAGGAATATAGTGCTGATAGTTGGAGCCATGGGATGATGAGTGCACTGGATAACTATGGTCAAGTTTTAGTAGGTGTAGTTTAGGGTAAAATTAATGTATGTTATTTATGGAACATTTTTTTGGTTTACATCAACATGGGTTGTTTATCCTAAACTGTATGTTTGGGAGTTGAAGATTCTAGTGGAACTCCCTAGATATACCTTGGTCAATTAGAGGGGTTTCTCTATTAGTGAACTACATTCATTAACCCCTTAAGGTGAAGTTAGTCTATCCTTGTTAGAGAAAGGGATATTTTTAGAGATCTCTCATGGTATAGATGGTGAATTAGTAACCACATTAGGCATTTATTGGCAATATATTTCTAATTTTTTGAGGTTTTAGAATTTGGGTTGATGAGATGAAACCTTTATTCAGTAATGAGTGAGACCCCCTCTAGTGGGGGAGAGTAGGGATAAACTGCTGTTGGTTAAGACTAACCACTAAAATAATGGTTATTGTGTCATAATGTGCTATGTGAGTGGTTAAGAATCTACTTTTCATGTGTATAGATAAGTGTAAAGATGAATTTGAGGTGTAACTTATGTTTTCCCCTTGTTTAAAGGCTACTATATGCATCTATTTTCTTTATGATGTTGATGTTTGAATATTTTAAAGAGGGATGATAAGTCCCATGTGGTGATGTTTCAATAGATATAACAAATCTTTCATTGTATAATTTCAAAGAGGAGATAATTTGGTGTTCAAGGGAGTTTTCCTATCTTTATCACAAGAGTATGAGTTGTGTAGTAAACTCTCATGGTGTGGGATCTAGATTCATGGGCTAAAGTAGGTCTCCATGATTTTGAACTCATGGAATATGATGATAACAAAGTATAATAGAAAGGGCATGGTGGTAAACTCTTCTAGCATAAGACTCGATGTATATGTTTTGAAGGAGGCACTTGAGCAACTAGTTTTGGGTCTAATGTGTTTAGTGTGGATATGGAGTCATTTCTCACGTTTGATAAACATTGGTGGTCCTATACACTTTCATTATAATATAGAGGCTCATGGTGGTGATGTCAAATTAGTGGTCTAGTGGGACCAGACATTTCTAAAGTGGAGGACCTGAAGTGTTTTTTT
This sequence comes from Viscum album, assembly GCA_963277665.1. Lineage (NCBI taxonomy): Eukaryota > Viridiplantae > Streptophyta > Magnoliopsida > Santalales > Viscaceae > Viscum > Viscum album. The sequence continues at coordinate 2,011,070,610 of OY728130.1, read as the reverse complement.
GATGGTGGTTAGAGCAATGTATACTTCCCCTAAAAAAAGTTGGTTTTCCCTTAGTGTTTGTTCTAAGTATCACAAAGAACATATTGAATTGGGAATGAACTTATAGAGAGTGACCCTCAATATGAAGCATCCATTATATCATTATGAGTGTAACCATCCCATGGAAAATATTGTTATATAGTGGATGAAGAGGTTTTTTCAAGATGTTTTGGTTTTTACTCACTCGATTAGGTGTTATCTTAGGGTATGTAGTTGATAGAGAAAGGTCATATTAGCAGTAAATGATCACCCCTTTCTTCACCTTGGGGCCCCAATGCTTTCCATATCCCTCCATGAATTCTATGAGGCTTCACCCTCATAGGCCTCTCCCTGGTGGCTTGTTTTGGTCAAAGGCGTCCCCTGCTTGATTGCTTCGACAGATTCATCAACGACTCCTGGTCTCTAAAGGAGAAAGTAACCATTAGGTTTATAGATCCTCACCACTTCCTTATTAATTTCTATAATGAGGATGAACTTGCTTAAGCTTGGTCAAAGGGATAGTGGTCATGCAATGGATATCACTTATTCCTATTCATATGGGGCTATGATTTTCATTGGAATCATGATCTTATGACTATGATGATTTGGGTATGTTTCCCAAGATTAAACGTTCCCTTTAAAAAACCTTATATCCTAAAAATGTTGGTAAATCTCATCAGATGTTTTTTGGATTTTGATAACCTATTTTTATCCTTGTGTCACCCCATTTCCCCTCACATTTTCATGGAAATTGATGTTTATATGCCTCTTGTAGATTCTATGTGGACTGAGGTGGATGAGGAACTCAGATTCCATTTGAAATTAGTTTTCTAGGATTGTTTCAAATATTTATCTTTGTGTTTTTATTTGGGAAACTCACAACATTATTTTCTTCTCTATTCAAGGAATAAGGATTCGATATATCCTAACTCGGAGGTTAGCAGTAAGGGAAATGACCAGATTCTCTGTATTCCTTCTCCAGTTGTTAATGCCTATTCTCATGAGTTAGAAATTAATTCCTCTAATGCATTTATCTCTTATTCTCAAATGGTGATGAGAAATTAAAGTAAAGGTAAGGATTTTATTGCTCCCATCCTCAGGGGATGTGATGCTAGACCTACACCACCCTCCAAGGTAGCAGGTACGGTGCATAATTTTGAGGAATTATTACATACTGGTAGTCCTGTATGCAATGCCTCATTGTTAGGAATTGTGAATCCCTCTACTGCTGGTGTTTTATAGAAAGGGGGATGCATGGCACATGAAGGATCAAATTTGGACACCTTTAGGGTGAATGCAGTGGTCAAACAGAGTCCTAGTAAGACTACTCTAACTTTTTATCTAAGTAATCGGTTTTATGGTTTGGCTATTATGGGTTTAGACCAGGATGGAAAGAAGGATGAGGGTGATATTTAAGGGTGTTATTCAATCACTCTAAAATGGAATAGGAATCGGGTCAGGTCTAAGACCCATGGGAACCTTCAAAAGAGAAACAAGGAAATTTATTCCCAATCAGCTTTAGAGCATGATCAAGATCATACAATAAGTGATGTTAGGTACGACTTAAGGAATGGGAAACACCAAAAATTTGTTTCTAGAAATTTTCCAGTAAACCAAAAGAAAAAAATTAATACAAAGATTAATCTAATATTCCAAATCCCTTGGTCACCAGATCAGCTAGAAAACTAAAGAAATCTAAGGCTGATTCTAGGAGGGATATAGTGGAAGTTCATGAATATGTAATTCTTAGGGTTTTAGCTACTTCTTCTAGTGATGAGATTGAGGTATCTAGAGATAATACTGAGGATACTAAATCTGGAAGGTTAGAATACCCTAACTAGTTGTTGTAACCAGAGGAATTTTGATGGTTCCTAGAAGGAAACAAGGAAATAGGATATTGATATGAAGTTTCTCCTATATTCTAAAGAAGATATGTTAGAGGAAGATTTTGATATTAATGTTTCAAAATCAGATGATGTTAGAATGTATAAAATATTAATTCGATTTGATATTAATGATGAGTAAATTGATTAGACCAACAAACAAGATCAAATATTGGATCATGGAATCAATGGGGGGAGATAAGTCTAGAGGAATATATTTAGACCTGGGATATCCTGGCCTACCACTTCAAGGATCTTATCAAAGATGAACCAGACACAAAGGTAACCTATATAACATGGAGCTTACATAGGGTGACTAATTCAATAATTTTAAATATGTTCTAGAATAGGTTGATAATTTTCTATGTGGTTTGAATTTTTTTTGTTTCATGTATTCTTTTTGGGTTCTCACTTTCTCTAAAAAGTTTTTTCAGAAATAAAAATTTAAATACCCAATATTTCATAATTTTTATAGACTTTTAATATACTTTAAATGGTAAATGAACGATCCTTGAATAATGAGTTAATAATTATGCATAAATTTTAAAAATTCAATTGATTAATATCATTTTTAATTATTTTTACCCATTTATAAATTGTTAATAATAATTTGTGGGTGATTTATATTTTAGAATGACATTTTTGAAAAAAATGAAAAGATTTAAAATACATGTATTTCAAGTTATAATTTTTTTAAGTATTTTTTATAAGTATATTTTTTAAAAATTGTCTAGTATAGCTGGCCCTCAACCCATTGAGGCAATCCAATTAGCATCCTCATGAAGGGTCGATGACCAAGCCATACATAGGGAAGGCTGGTGCATGAATCAAAAAATGAGCCAACTCTGAGGGCCTAGAGATGACCTCATAGTTTAAACTAACCTACCTGGGGGTGGGGGGTTCCCTGATTAGATAAAAAATAGGCATCATCCACCCGAAGTGAGAGTGAAAGGAGGAGGATCGTCATCATCTATCAAATTGGTGTAGTTTAAGATTTTCATTTTTTTCTCTTTTTATTTTCATTTTGTAATAGTGGATTTCTTATGAGGGTTGTGCTATTCAATTGAAGTATGTATTCATTACTTCATTATTTCTTTTGTTTTCTATTCCCTATTCCTTGACTTTTAATCTATTCATTAATGGTCAATAGATTGACTATGGGTGGGTAGTGTTGTGGAAGAGGATATAGTTGATGGAAAAGGACAAGTACCAATAGATTTCATTATTTATAACTTATGAATTATTCTATTTAATTTATATTACATTAATACTAATATTTATTACATCCCTAATTAATCACTCATATTGATGATAATTATGGAAGTAAACCTAATGCGATTATGAGAAGTTGAAAGTGAAAGATGAATTAAATTCACCTTTCACCTAAATGTTAACCTTAATTCACATAATTCAGTTATATATATTACTTGAGAGAGAGTTTGAATATATTATGTTGTTCTATATGATGTTGATAGGCTAGTATATAAACTCTAAGAAGTCTTGTGACAATTAATTTTATATAATCTCACAAGTCATGATTTTTTTTATTTATGAGAAATTATCCATTGATATCAAACCTCCTCTCATAATCCTCATTCCATTTTGATATAGTGCACTCCATATCTATTAAGATAGTTTAATTAATTTTAGTTTAATAATTCATGACAATTTCAACACTATTGAATTGTAAAAAAAAATTTCCTTATGGGATCAATCACGATCTTACCACTATTCTAAATTTTAGTAGTTAGTGTAGTTTGGGTTACTATAAATTTCTAAATTGATATGAATAGATTATTTAGAAATGTCTTATGGGAACATCAATTTTATGGTACTGTTTTTGGGGATAATGTTATTATAAATTCAATAGTTATACAAAAAATTTAACCTCCCACTTTTCTATTTAATGATTTTAGATTCGGTTCTTTTTTATTTTTGTTCAATTTTATGCATTGGATGTTTTTGGATTGTGATATTAGGTATAGGAAAAATAAAGGCCCATATCTAATTGGAGATCCAATTATTTTTCCTATTATAAAAAATTGAATAACTTAAGAGGGAAATTTGAATCCAAGGATGGGAGCTTAAATATAACCATGGGAACCATAACCACACCCAATTATGTAAGAGACACTCTGAATCATGGAATTCATGTTCAAATGAGGATTGGAAATCCTAGAGAACATGACTAATGAAGTTGAATAATTTATGGAAAGAACCAAAGATGATACCCACTTTGAAGATCTAATTGGGAGCACAATTAAATTTTAGTCCGAATCCGAGGTAAGTTCCTATTATGATTATTATTCTAAATTTTCCATGGAGGAAACCTATCTAAGTGATAATGATGAAGAATAATATGTTTCCTCTAATTATGAAAAAGAATTCCAAGAGGAGGAGAAAGAGCTTAGATTATATGAAATCTGGGACTTTATTGTGAATTACATGGAGGAGAAACCCCAACAATAAGAAGAAGAAATGGTGGCTACTGAACTGGAGGAGTTAGGTGAATAATTTGAATAAGTGAATCTACCAAAAGAGTAAAATAGGAGTGGTAAAAGGTATGTAAATCCCATGGGATATTATTCCAAATATTAGGGTTTTCCACTACTTGGTTCTTTACTCAATAAGAGAATGATCTTATAAAGAGGAGGAACAGTAGATAGGCTACACCATACACTTTTGAAAGGAATAATTAATTCAATACAAGATAGTTGGTTCTATACCATACTCCTATCATGTTATCAAAGAGGAAATTTTGAGCTTAATGACCTAAATAAAATATATTTGTGGGTTGAAACCCGATTTTTATTTATTTTATCTCTCAGGACTTAAGACTTTTATTTTAAGATATAGTGAAACCTCACCCTCCCATATTTTTGAACTTTAATTTCATATAACTTGTTCTTTCACTATTTTTGATTTCTTTTATAGTTCTATGATAAAAAATTAAATAAGTAAAATATAAATAATAACTTCATGATAAGGGGAGTAAGATTTAAATTTAATCATTAACTTATAATTCACTATTTTCAGAATCTATTTTGTAGCTTAAATGTTAAAAAATTCATACCCACACTTAGACAATATCTTTTGTTTTTATCAATGAAACTTATAATTTTTAGAAACACCATGATACCATGTTTTAATTTTAAAATTGATATAATTGAATAATTAATATGGGGATATCAAATTATTTGATTTAAGTATAATAATTTTTATTTAATGAATCATGATTTTTGTTTTTAGTCACATGTAGATGAAAACTCCCTTCCATCATTCATGTTTTTAATTTTATAAGTTAATTTGGATTATTTTGTTATTATTTAACATTAAATGATTGATTGTATTTAAAATTATATTATCCCATTCTTTAGAGGCCTCTAGATCAATTTTTTTCAATATTTCTTAGTAAATTTATTAAGAGAACTTGGGACATGTTACGTACTATGACTTGGATTTGATATTGTAAAAATGATGATTAAAAAAATTCCATAGGAATATGATTGATGAATTTTATTGATTTATCCATTATTATTGATACCTAACTTGAATTAATTCTACTTTTTTCCCTTAGATATCATTAATGACCTTTTATAGGAATGGTCCATATTACAAGATAATTATTATTTATTCTTACCCTTTCTTTAATATTTTTCATTATTTTCAAAGTTCAAGTGTGGGGTGAGAAGGAATTCATGTTATAAATGAATTTTCTTTATTTTGAGGAAATATTTTGTGGGCATTTCATTGGGATATGAAAAAGTTTTATGATATCATTCACTGTATTTATTATTTACCCCTCTATGAAAAGAAAAAAACTGATAAAAAAGTGGGTTGAGTTATAGATGGTCAAAAATCACCATCACTTGATGAATGATTTCCATAATTTGGGATTGGGTGGTAGATATGAGACTTTTCCAAGATAAATTTTAAAAAATTTTAAAAAATAAGGAAAAAGAAAAAATTAGAGGGGTAATTCAATATGATTTCATATTTCAAGGCCTTACTTTGAGATTGGGGTATGGGAGTTGTCACTTTTTGAAAAGGATAATTTAATTGGAATTAAATTTATTATAATGGACTATAATTAGAAATAAAAATCATTTTTTATCTACAATTTATTTTTTCATCAATTACCTACTATCCTTTAACTTAAAGTCAAATGATCCTAATTTATAATCCCTCATGATTTTCAGGATTTTTTTCTCTACTAAGTGGAGAATGTATGTCTTATTAAAGTTCATAATTATGGAACCTATACTCAAGGTATGGGGATAAATACAATTATATTTTACCTTGAATTATGAGAGAAGAAAAATAATGGTGAGGTGGATCAAAAAATTTCATGTTTAATAATGATGAATTTATAGGATCTAATGGAAGAAAGGAGATGCTCCATCATTTGTCATGGGAAAATCATTTACATTGTATCTATTGGGGAGTTGGTTTCATTTTTCTTATGTAAAACTTGAAAATTATATCTCCCCAATTATCTGGAACATGCGGTAAATGGAAGATCCTTTGACATTTTTAGTAGAGATACATGCTTGAGGAAACACATTATTTAAGTATTAGGGACTTTATGAGAAAATATTTATGCATATATTATGAAAATTTAATTTATTAATGTCATTTTTAACCATTTATTTATTGTTAATAATTATTTATTGGTGATTTATATTTTAGAATGTATTTTTTGAAAAAGAAATGAAATGAATTAAAAAACATGTTTTTCAAGTTATAATTTTTGTAAGTATTTTTTATAGGTCTTGGTAAAAGTTTTTCCAATATAATAAGCCCTCAACCCATAGAGGAAATCCACTTAGCATCCCCATGAGGATCTGATGGACAAGCCAACCACATGTAAGGCTGGTGTATGTGATATATAAGGATTGAACTCTGAGGGTAGGAGGGCATATAGCTAACCCCGGAGCTAAAACTGACTCACCTGAGGGGGTGGGTGGGTGGGTTCCTGACCAAATAGAATATTAGAATCTGACACCTAAAGTGTGAGTGGAAGGAGGATGATCATCATTGTAAAGTTAAATTCTCTTCCAGTCAGTTACTTTGCTGTTTTTGAGTGTTGGAGGTGTTCAAGGGAGGTTCTGAGAGTTTTTGGTGGAAGCTGGAGGTGCAACATGGATGCTATAGGAAATATATGCCATATAAACTTTACACGATGTGAAATTTGGTTTCACATCTTGTATAGGGTTGGTTTATGATGTTTAGATTTTTTGGGTTAAATAATGAAAAGGTGATTATTATTTTTTAGTGAAACCAAACACCAAGGATTACATGACATGAAATGAGACTACACATCATGTAAACCACGAATGAAGTGCAATTTTAAAAGTTCTTTTCTAGACAATTTTTAATTCATTAGGATGTTGATTCTTCTTCCTCTCATTTTGGAAAAACCCTATCTTCCCTAAGGTGTTATTCAAGACCTCTTCCTACCTCTTTGATCCATTGGTCTTGGTGGTTCTTCATTGACAATCCATGGTAATCTTTTCTTTCTTTTTGGATGGTTTTTTCCTATTCTTCTTCTTCAGGGTTTTATTATGGTGGTGAAGTTTGTTTGGGGTTTTGTGTTTGGGATGCATTTTTCTGGTATTTGGGTGTGGTTCAGGTTGATCCCTAGTTTCTTGTGGTGAGTTTGTGGTTGTAGGCACTTCTTCTTCACCCTTCGGTCCACAAAGAGTCAAAAAATATTCTCCAATTTAGGGAATCTCTCATTTCTCTTTATTGTGTATCATGTGGGAGGGGTTTGATTTTGTTTATTTATGGGTTATGGTTGTGCTAGCTTAATTAAATATAAATAATTGGTTAAATTGAAATTTAAAGGGGTAAATGGGGTTTTATTTTCATAATTTTATAGCTTTTATAATATTTGTGATATTGTGGATTGTATAGTCTTGTGGCCCCATTGAAAATTGTGGCCGTTGGGGGCTTTGCTTGTACTGGATGATATGTGCTGTGACTATTGCACATGTTGTGATTATTGGGATACCACCCTAAAATGGAAATTTATTAACCACTTATATTTGGATAATGAAATGGTTTCCCTAGGATTATGTATTGTGTGATTACACCACTAAAATAAAGTGAAATGTGCTAAAATCCCCTTTGTAAATTTGTAAATTGATCTAGATGTGTTGTGATGTGTGGCCATGCTTGTGGGACAATGATATGTGGTTGAGACATGTGGGGATTATGGTTTGTGTTATTTGATTTTAGTGAGGTGAGGTGGTTTGTGGGCCATGATTTTGGGGCAGTGAGGTGGTTTATTAGTCGTGATTTTGGGTTGATGAGATGGTGGTTGCTTTGTGCTAGATACCCAAGTAGCGATGGAATAAATGATTAATAATTATTGAAATGAAATGGGATGGTTTTGTTAATGGGATGAAAATGGTTAAAGAAAAATAAAATGGTGGGTTGTGTGGTTAAGTGTGCTTGATGATAAATAATGAAAATAATGACATGATTAAATGAAATTGGTTGGAAACGTGAATGTGGCTCATGGATTGTTGTCAGGTGTTATGCATTTAGGGGTGGTAGAAAAAGTGGTGGTTTTGTGAGTTGGTTGGTTTGTTTGTGAACCCATAGGTTGGGCTTGAGTGTTTTATATTACATATATACTTGTATATTCTTGTTATTTCTATACACACCCCACCCACATCGACCACTACGTGCCGACACCCACATAGTCACGTAGGGGGTGTTTTTCCTGACATCTGATGAGGAGTATGGATGGATGGCTACCCAATAATTACCAATCTCTCTTCCAGGAGAGGTAGGTATTGCAAAAACTATGTTGGTTTAATGTCTATTAGTGCATTAAATGTGGTTGTGATATCCCAGGTGTTTTCGGGTGAGATTTGAACATGCTTGTGGGGTGGTGTACTAGGTGTTTTTGAGCAGGATATGATACAGTCGTGCTTGTGGGGTGGATTCTTGTGGGGACTGTACATAGTATAATGGGGTCACAAGGTTGATTCCTTATATGTTCATGATACCATACTACTATGGTTTTGGTAGTGGTTGTGTTGTGGCCTAGGTGTTTTCGGGTGAGATGTGTTGTGGTCATGCTTGTGGGGCGGCGGGCCCAGGTGTTTGCGGGTGAGGTGTGTTGTGACCGTGTTTGTGGGGTGTTGTATTATACTAATGGTATGGGAGCACCAAGATTTATGATGTTGGGCATGAGAGTGGCATACCAGTGGGAAAGTGGTGCGGGGTACCCTTATCGATGTGATTCTTGTTATATTATATTACTTGGCTTGCATTATTTAGTGAGAATTCCTTAGTGAGGTTGGGATGGTTTGTATACCTTTATTGGTGCTATTTGGTTATTCTATTTTCACACAGGTGTATTAGTATGATTCTTTCACATGTGCATGAGAGAATTTGGTTTTCCTACTGAGTATACTTGTATGATCACCCTACATATATAAAACTATTTTCAGGTTTCCTGGAGGATTATATAGACCATGATGGACACTAATATCTTGGATCCTTGAAAGTTTCTATGTGCTACTTTATATTTACTTTTGGGTATTTAATTTGGATACTTTTATTTGTATCAATTATATTTATACATGCATGTTGGATGGTTTTGTATTTATTTTGTATTATGTATTGGATTTTTTTGAATGATTCATCTTATCTCCTAATATTATATTATTATAGAGGGTAATGCCTCCCATATCAATAGAATTTTATACCTTTAGTGCTATTCACCAACTTAGGGACTACTAAGGGAGGGAATCAGGGGTCATTATATCTATCCCCTCATTGCAGTATCTTTATAGGGAGGGGTTCATGATAGAGTGGTATTAGAGGAGTGGTTGAGAGATAGAATAAAGTTTGGATTTAGGTATAGTGATGATTGCATGGGTTGGTATGGAAACAATGCTAGTTTACCTTGGTGTGATCCATAGGTTAGGGATACCAACTAGTACATGATACCCCCCATGATCCAGTTTAAAAACTATGATCTTATTTAACATTCAAGTGAGATGGACCTGCTTGCAGGGTAGAGACCTATGAAATGTACATGCATCAGGATGACTTGTGTTCTTGTTTTAATTGGGTTGTTTTGTAAATATTAAAATGAATAAAATGAATCTAAATAAAAATTAAATACTACCGGGATTAGGAAGTTCTTTGTTTTTATTACCGATATGGCTCATATTCATCTTCATCACGTGACTTAGAAAGTTTAGATTCAACAGGATGATCTGGTTGATCACCGTAGGGTTGATCTAATAGAGGATGACGAGTCTTAGTAGAGAGAGTTGTGTTATTTATAGCTATAGGATTTGGGGAAGTACGAGGGAAGTGTTTTAGATGTGGAGACATATATCTGGATAGAGGAGATCAAGACTACTTTCAGTTTGATCCGAGCCCTGATGGGGTATCGGGTCCCTTTGGTAGTCAGTTAGATGTGGGGAGATGCATTTTAGTGGTGGATGCTATATTTGGGAGAGCCAAAGGAGGCAAAAATTTTGTGGGTTGACTTCCAGAAGGAGTTCTGGGTAGAGTTCCTTTCATCAACCATGAAGGCGGTAAAGAGGTAAATGATTATTTCTCTTCAGCAGGGGAGCATGTCATTGTGGGAGTTAGGAATCAGGTTAAAGGACCTTATTTGTTTTTTCCCAGATCTTGTTATAGATGAGGAGTCTCGTGCGAGACATCTTGAGGAGGAATTACATCCTTCTATTCAGTATAAAATTACTACTTTTATGTTTTAGATGTATCTGGAGGTTTAGAAGAAGGTATAGGTGATTGAGTAGATGCACCTGTGAGGAGGTTTTCTATGGGAGGGGATCCATCAGGGTTCCTCAAGGAGTAGAGTTGTTAGTGTAAGGTCTCAGGCACAAGGACCTTTGAGGTTTTGATAAGAAGGGATCCAACCTCAACAAGTTCATTTTTGACCTTCTGAGGTTAGTGTTTTTCATGATTTTCTTGGTAACTTTGTTCCAATGTGTTTTTATTATGGGGTTCATGTATATTTCCATAACTAGTGCCCAGTGGTTCCCCAAGATCAGTTTGTTTGGGGTGGGTAGGTTTGGCCCAAACCTCAACAACAATTTCCAGTGAGACCGTTTCAACACCAGTGGTAGTAAGTTTTTAAGCCATCAAGGGGAGATGGAGTAGGTATAGGCTAACCTTAGGATGTTCCTTACATTTAGGGACCATGAACCGAGCATTTATGTGGAGGTGTTTATCATAATAGAGGTAGAGGAGCTGATCACGGTCATTTTCACGTAGTGGAGGCAACAATTCTAGAGGGGCCAGAGATCATTAGAGGTACGATCAGTTTGTTTAGTACCATTGTTTTTCCCTTTTTGATTCATGATATTCACACTCCATTATTTAACCCACTCTATTCCATGCTATGGGAGTTTATTTAGAGTGTCTTCCTATGCCTATAGTATTAACTATACCATTCGAAGGCCAGAACAACTTGTTTGATGTGTGCTGAGGATTTAGACTGATGATGGGGATGCATCTTTCCCATGGGGATATTTTCTTATTAAATATGCATCCATACAATGTTATCCAGGATATCTACTAGTTTTATTCCATACATGCTTTTATCGACTGCTTCTATATGAGATTCATGTTTTCAGATGTGGATGGACAACATGTGGTTTTTGTTGGCGAGAGAGGTTGTCAGGTGAGAAGTCGGTGTGTGGAGCCCCTTATTTCTTTTTTTGGATAAGTTGATGATGAAATTAGTGGATTCTAGGATGTTATAGGTTCCTAGGGTCATTGGGGATTTACTACATGTTTTTATCAAGTAGGTTGTAACGCTACCCACTCGACATGATGTTGAGTTGAGGATAGACTTGCAACTTGGTGCTTCTCTAATTTTGATAAATCCTTATCGAATAGAACCTTATGAGTTGTGGGAGTTGATGGATCAGATAGATTATCTGATTTAAAAGGGTTTTATTTGGCTTAGTGTGTCACCACGGGATGCTCCAATGTTGTTCAAAAAGAAGGAGGACAATAGTCTATAGCTGCGCATAGACTACTAGAGGGTGAATCAGGTGATGGTAAAAAACTGTTACCCTATACCGAGGAGAGATAATATTTTTAACTAGTTTAGAGTGATGAGTTGGTTTTAAAAGATCAATATGCAGTATGGGTAACACCAGTTGAGGGTGAAGGAGGGAAATATCCTAAATACTTCCTTCAGATATAGGTATGGGCACTTTGAGTTTGTAGTCATACTATCTAGTGTTACAAATGTGACAACTATGTTCATGGGGATTATGAACTCCATGTTCCATGTGTTCCTAGATCATTTTGTTGTTGTATTCATCGATGATATATTGATCTACTAGAAGCCATAAGAGGAGCATATTGAGAATCTTAGAACTATCTTGTGGGTTCTTCAATCCCATGAGATCTATGGAAAGTTATCCAAGTGTAAGATCTGGACATGAGAGGTGAATTTACTTGGGCATGTGGTGCCTCAAAAGTGTGTGGTAGTAGACCCATCAAAGGTCGAATTAGTTTTTTCTTGGGCAGCACACAAGAATGTGGCAGAGGTTCACAGTTTTCCTGGTCTCACAGACTATTATCGGAGGTTTGTACCTGATTTATCTTGAGTTAAATCCAAATTGATATCTTTTACTAGAAAGGAATATGATTTTTTGTGGAGTGATCAGTTCTATGAAGTGTTCGGTTACCTAAATGGGAAGTTGGTTAGTGCCCTAGTGCTTTGATTTCCTAAAGAGGGAGTGACGTTTGAGGTGTTTTGTGACACTTGCCATTTGGGATTGGGATTTTTGATGATGCAGTAGTGGGATATTATCTCTTATGGAACTATCCAATTATTTCCTCATAAGTATAACTATGCTTCCCATGATCTTGAACTAGTAGAGTTTGTGTTTTTGCTAAAGTTGTGGCGACACTACCTCATTGGGGAGTGCTTTTTGGTCTTCACAGATCATAAGAGTTTGAGGTACATATTTTACCAACATGATTTGAACTTTTGATAGTAGAGGTGGATCAAGTTTCATCAGTATTATGATTTTGAGATCTCCTAAAACTTGAGAAAATAGAATGTTGTGGATGACACTTTGAGCAGGAAGTCATATAAGGGTATTGTTTGGGAATATGGAGATGCTTGAAGAGTAATGGTGGAGTTGGAAGCATTTAGATTAGATGAAAAGGTGGATGATGGTATACGTTGTTTGTTTCAAATAAAAATACAATCTTCCCTAATGCAGAAGGTGGAGGAGTCTCAGTGGGGAGACTTAGAGGCAGAGCTGATGCACAATCATTTTGGCCATGATGATGCTCAAGAGGGATGGTTAGAATCAGATGTTTTTTTCATGGTAGGTTGTTTGTTCTAGTAGCGATGAATGGGAGAGTCCTCCATGAGTTTAATAACTCACCTTTGGTGGTATACCTAGAAGTTTACAAGATTTACCATGTCTTATAGATGTATTTTTGGTGGCCCAGGATGAAATGAGAAGTGGTAGAGTTTGTGACAAAGTGCTTGGTTTTATAGCATGTAAAGGATGAACATTGTGTTCCTAGTGGTTTGTTGAATCCCTAGGATATTACTAAGTGTAAATGGGATGAAATATCAATGTATTTAATCATAAGGTTACCTAGATCTTAGGGAGGCTGTGATTCTATTTGGGTGGTCATCGATCAGTTGACGAAATCAGCCTACTTCTTAGCGATCAAGGAGTTAGGAATAATGGATACTTTGGATAAGAGGTACATTGATGAGGTGGTGTAGTTTTATAGAGTTTTAAGGTCCATTATCTAAGATGGGTAGGAATTTTTTCCTCCCGTGTCTGGAGGGGATCAGTTGAAGAAGTCATCCTACTTCTTAGCGATCAATGAGTTGGGTGCAATGTTTGCTTTGGCTAAGAGGTATGTTGATGAGGTTGTGAAGTTTCATAGAGTTTTGAGGTCCATTGTCTTATGTCAAGATACATGTTTTTCCTCACAAGTTTGAGGGGATTTCAGAATGATTTTGGCACCCGGTTACGCCTCAAAACTACTCTCCACCCTCAGATATATGGGTAGACAGAACAAAGTATCTAGACGTTGGAGGATATGTTGCGGGCCTGTGTCTTGGACTTTGGTGAATCTTGGGTATAAAACCTGCCTTTAGTAGAGTTTTATTATAATAATATATATCAATATTCCGTTGGAATGAATCCATTGTAGGACTTATGGGATACCATGTTGTTCACTATTGTGCTAGATGAAAGTTGGGGAGATAGCTGTTCTTGGTTATGATGTGGTGCAGAGCACAACATAGAAAGTTTAGCTTGTTCATGAGAGGATGAAAGCAGCGCAGGACCAGAATAATTCTTATGCTGATCATAGTAGGAGGCCCTTTTCATTCAAGTTTGAGGACCACATGTTCTTGAAGGTTTCTCTTCAATATGGGTAGAGGAGGTTTGGTAGAGGTATTAATAATTATCCTAGGTTTATTGATCCCTTTGAGGTGTTGGGGTGAGTTAGAGAGGTGGTGTATCAGTTGGAATTTCAACCATGGTTGGAGAGGATCCATGATGTCTTCCAATTACCTCAAATCAATTAGATGGTATCTTCATGATTATTCCAATATCATTGAATGGGGAGAGTTGAATATTGAGTATGATGCAATGTTTTCGGAGAAACCAGTAGAGATCCAGGATCGCTAAGAGAAGGCACTGCGTGGAAAAACCATTTCTTTGGTTCCTATGTTATGGAGGAATGGTGTTCTTTAGTAGATTAATTGAGAGTGAGAGATGCATATGTGTGCCTATTACTCATATTTTTTTAGTTTTTCTTTACTCTTTCTTTCTTTGTGACTTGATTTTTGAGATCTTGTTGTTTTATATGATGAGTTGTTTTCCTTGGTTTGTGATGTGTATGGTGTTATGTATGATAAAGTAATGACATATGAAAATGAGAGTACTAGATTCTTGATCAAGATGCATTGGTTTTGATTAGATTAAACCTGTCTGGGTGACTCAATGCCACCCAGAGTGGATAGTATCTTAACATGGAGGACAAAATTCCCTAATTCACGTGTTTTGAATGGTGTGGTTCCTTGGTTGTAGTGGTAGTTGGTTTGGGATGTGTGGGGGTTAAGATGGATGTGCAGTGGTTGTGTGGTAGTGTAGTTGTGTGAGAGAAGGTAGATTGTGGTTGTAGTGATGTGGTTATATAGTTTTTTATAGTCATTTGGTTTGTCTTGTTTCGATGGTGGTAGCATTTGAGGTTTGATAAGATCATTGAGAGGTATCTCATGGGGTGGTAGTTCAGACCCCTTTTCTTATGGGATTGATTTTGGATTATTGAGGTAAAGAATCATTTGAGAGGTATCTGATTTAATGGGCCATGCCCTCATGGTTCATTAATTTTCTAGTTTTGAGCATTGGAGGTTTTCGAGGGAGGTTCCACGTTTTTTTGGTGAAAGCTGCAGGTGCAACAAGGCCTCTATAGGAAATACACATTGTGTAAAATTTACACAATGTGAATGTTGGTTTCACGGATTTAATAGGGATAGTTCTTGACATATAAATTTTTGGGATTAAATAATGAAAAGGTGATGTATTTTTCAGAAAAACCTAACCCCAAGGATTATAGACATGAAAGGGGATTACACATAGTATAAATCCCTGATGGAGTGCAGTTTTAAAAGTTCTTTTATAGACAAATTTTCATTGATTTGAATGTGGCTTCTTCTCCCTCTCATTTTTTGAAAACCCTAGGTGCCCCAAGGAGTTCTTCAAGAACTCTTCCTTCATCTTTAAATCTTTGGCCCCTGTGGTTGTTCTTTTGAAATCCATGGTAATTCCTTCCTTCTTCTTGGAAGGTTTTCTCCATTCTTCTTTTGGGTTTCACTATAGTGGTGCGGTTTGGTTTGGGTTGTGTGTTTGGGATGTTTTTTGATCATCTTTGTGTGTAGTGTAGGATTATCCGTGGTTTCTTTTGGTGTATTTTTGGTTGTGGGTGATTCTTCTTCACTCTATGGTGCATAATAATTTGACAAAGCTTTTTTGAGGTAGATAATCCCTCATTTCTCTTTATTATGTATCATGTAGGAGGGGTTTGCTTTTGTTTATCTATGAGTTATGGTTGTTTTGTCTTAATCAAAGATAAATAATTGGTTAAATTGAAATTTAAATGGGTAAGTGGGGTTTTATTTCCTTACTTTTACAACTTTTATATTATTTGTGATATTGTGGATTGTACAGTCATGTGGCCCCACTGAAAATTGTGGCTATTAGAAGATTCTCTTGTACTGGATGATATGTGCTATGATTTTTGCACCTATTGTGACAATTGTGATATCACCCTAAAATGGAAATTAATTAACCACTTATATTTGTCTAATGAAATGGTTTCCCTAGGATTATGGATTGTGTGATAACACCCCTAAAATAAAGTGAAATGTGCTAAAATACCCTTTATAAATCTATAAAATGATCTTGATGTGTTTTGATGTGTGGTAATGCTTGTAGGACAACAATGTGTGGTTGGGACATGTGGGGATGATGTTTTGTGGTTAATGATTTTGGGGAGGTGAGGTTCTTTGTGGGACATTCTTCTAGGGTGGTGAGGTGGTTTTTTGGTTGTTCTTTTGGGGTGGTGAGGTGGTGGTTGCTTTGTGCTAGATTCCCTAATAGTGATGAAATAAATGATTAAGAATGATTGAAATGACATGGGTTGGTTTGGTTAATGTGATAAAAATTGTTAATGAATAATTAAATGGTGGGTTGTGTGGTTAAGTGTGGTTGATTCTAAATAAAATAAAATAATGAGATAATTAAATTAAATTGGTTGGAAATGTGAATGTGGCTCGTGGCTTGTTGTGTGATGTTATGCATTTAGGGGTGATAGGAAAAGTGATAGTGTTGTAAGTTAATTGGTTTGTTTTTAAACCCATAGGTTTGGATTGAGTGTTTTATATTATATATATATATATACTTATAAATTATTTTTATTACTATACACACCCAATACACATTGATCACTATATGTCGATACCCGTATAGTCACGTGGGGGGGGGGGGGTGTTTTTCCTGACATCTGGTGAGGAGTACGGATGACTGGGTACCCTCTCTTTAGTGCTCTCTCTTCTAGGAGAGGTAGTTATTGCACATGATGTGATATACTAATATCTATTAGTGAATTAGATAGTGGTTGTGATAGGCTAAGTGTTTTTAGACAAGATGTATCCGTGCTTGTGGGGTGGTAGCCCAAGTTTTTTCAGGCCTGATTTGATATGATCATGCTTGTGGGGCAACTTCTGGTGGGAGTCATGCATGATAGGAGGAGGGCACGAGGTTTATGTACTACATGTTCATGATACCATACTATGGTTTTTTCAGTGGTTGTTTTGTGGTCTAGGTGTTCTTGAGAGAGATGTGTTGTTGCCATACTTATAGGGTGGTGAGCCCAAGTGTCTGCAGGAAAGGTGTGGTGTGACTATACTTGTGGGGTGATATATTATATAGAAGGGATATGAGTTCTAGGATGTAAAATGTTTGGTATGAGAGTGTCATACTAGTGTAAAAGAAGTGTAGGGTACCCTTGCTGATGTGATTATTGTTATATTATATTACTTGGCTCGCGTTATTTGGTGAGAATACCTTGGTGAGGTTGGGATGATCAGTATACATTTATCGGTTCTATTTGGTTCTACTTTTTTCTCATGGGTTCATTAGTATGATTCCTTCACATGTGCATTAGAGACATTGGTTTTCCTATTGAGTATACTTTTATGCTCACCTTACATGCATAAAACTATTTTTAGGTTTCTCGGAGGATTATGTGAACTGTGCTGGACATTACTAGCTTAGATCCTTGATATTTCAATGTCACTAATTTAGATTTACTTTTGGGTATTTACTTTAGAGACTTTTATCTAGATCAATTATATTTATACATGAATGTGGGATGATTTTGGATTTCTTTTATATTATGTCTTGGTGTTTTTTTGGACGATTCATCTTATATCTTGATTATATATTATTATGGAGGGTAATGCATCCCATATCATGATATTTTTATACCCTCAATGCTAGTCACTAACCTGAGTCCTACTAAAGGAAGGACTTGGAGGTTCATTATCTCTCTCCCCTCATTGTGGTATATTTAGAGGGAGGGGGTTGTGATAGTTATCATCTATCAAGTCAGTTTAGTTTAAGATTTTTCTCTTTTTATTGTAATTTTGTAATAATAGATTTCTTACATGGGTTGTGACTTTCAATTCAAGTAAGTCTTAATTTTTTAATGTTTTATTTTGTTTTTTATCACCTTTTCCTCAACCACTATTCTATTCATTAATGATTGAGAGATCGACTATGAGTAGATTGTGTTATGAAAGTGGGTAAAGTTGATGGGAAAGGGTGAGTACCAATGTATTTAATTATTTCTAACTTGTGAATTATTCTCTTTAATTTTTATTACATTAAGACTAATATCTATCACATCCATAATTACAAAGTGTGATTGATGGTAATTATGCGAGTAAACCTAATGTTATTAATGGAAGTGGAAAGAGGAAGCCGACTTAACTTCACCTTTAACCTAAGTATTAAAATTAATACACCTAATATAGTTATAGACATACCTTGAGGGCGAGGTCAGCTATCTTAGGTTTTTCTAGCTGATGCTGAGAGGCCAGTATAGATACTCTAAGAGGTATTTAGATAATTAATTTGATGTAATATCACATGTAATTATTTAATTGTTTTAATTTATGGAAAATTATCCTTTGATATCAACTCTTCTATCTTCATCCTCATTCAATTTTTGAGTTAGTCAAATCAATATAGTTATAGACATACCTTGAGAGTGAGGTCAGCTATCTTAGGTTTTTCTAGCTGATGCTGAGAGGCCAGTATAGATACTCTAAGAGGTATTTAGATAATTAATTTGATTTAATATCACATGTAATTATTTAATTGTTTTAATTTATGGAAAATTATCCTTTGATATCAACTATTATATCTTCATCCTCATTCAATTTTTGAGTTAGTCAAATCCATATCTCTTAAGATAGTTTATTAAATTTTTGTTTAATAATTCATGACGAAGTCAACACTATTTAACTATATAAACCTTTTCCTCATGGGATTGACCCCATTCTTACCACTATTCTACTTTCTAGTAGTCAGTGTAGTTTGTGTTACTATAAATTTATAAATTTATATGACTGGAGTATTTAACATCTTTTGGGTGAAAAATTTAGGGTAAAAAATGGAAGTAGTTTTTTTTTCAAAAATCAGTGTTTTTGGTGCTAACTATATTAATTTCTCTTGATATAATTTTCTTATGTTTTAAGAAAAACACTTGGATTAGTAATGAAAAATTATAATGCTTAAAGTATTCCTTTAGATAATAATGATAAGTCTTCATCTGGTAACATTATATATCTTCATCTGGTAGGATTAGTAAATGTTAATATGGTAGAATTTTTATGTATCTGTTTGATGGAGTCCATCCAATGGACTTTGTAAAGATCTGTCTGATGGAATTTGTATACATCTGTTCGATATACTTTGTACATGTCTAACTAACGTACTTGGTACTTATTCCATACAATATACTTGATAAATTTATTTCTGATAGAACTAGAATTCTCTATATGGTAAAACTTTTTAGCTTCATATAAAACAAATTATAACTTGGGAAAGATAAATTTTAGAAACATGAAAAACATATAATGTGTGAATTGAGATTTTCAAAAGTAAAGGTTGAAAGAAATACTTCAACTAAAAAATATCCCACTTTTTGAAAGGAAAAATATACAATACTCAATAAAAATTTTAAGTAGAACTTTTAAACACTTACTCCCCCTTATATAACTATTAAGTGATCTAATTTATAACCCTTTGTGTTTTTTTGAAAATAATTTCTAAGGAAATAGTTTTATTAGTTAAGAGTTTCCTAAAATGTTAGGAAATCACACTAGAAAAAAATTATAAAAGCAAACAAGTATATAATAAAATTAAAAATTCACCCAAAAATATATAAAACTAGAAACTTTCATAAAAAATTTTTAAGGAGTAATTATTACAAACATCAAGAGTTTAATAAAATTAATATTTATTGGAATATTTTCTAGAATATCCTTTATATTTATTAGATTATATTTTGTATTATAAAAATATTTCAATTTTAAGTCAAGCATGGGTACATTTTTTTTCTAACAACAATTTTTTTTACTTTTCTTAAAAAGATCTATGACCTGATAGATAAAAGGAGCTTTAAGATCATTAAATTATCTTGTACAATTTCTGACTTCATTTTTGATTCCATCCACATAATTTGAAATTGTTTTTGTTTCTATCTTTATTCCATCTAACTGCCCATCAAAAAACTTAATATCTTCTTCTATATGATTCATCCATCTTATAATGATCTTCAAATTTCTAAAATCTACTAAATATTTTCCTTTAAGATATTTGAGATCAATTTTATTTTTTATGAATGTATCAATTTTTAAGGGATATTGAACCCTCAATGACATAAAATTTTCCCTATATTACTTGAAATAAGATTGGGTATCAAGAAATATTTCTATAAAACTTTCAAGAATTTTAGTTAATTCATTAAGTTAATTAATTTTCATCTCAGTTATTTTAGTTCTGGTGCTATGGGAAGACTTTTTAGAGTCACTAAAAACTTCCAATATTATAGGTTATCTAACTATTGGTGGTGTATATTATTCATTTTGAAAGAATTGATATTGGAAAATCTCTAGAATATATAATTTTTCATTAGTTTATCATGTTTAGATGGATTTTATATTAAATATTGCTTCTCATATTCTGAAGTTTATTGTTTTTGAGAACTGAGAGACACTTCCTCAGACTAAGAGGTTAAATATGTTTTGGTATGAACTAAATCTTATTCAATAAATTCCTATTCCTAGCTACTTGAGATCGTTCTTTGGGATAAAGGTTGTCTCAACACCTTATTTTTATTTTTCAAATTATTTATTAATTTTTTTTTCAAAAACTTGTTTACCAGCTTGATCAATAACTTTATCATCAACATGATCAACAAAAACTTACTTACCCTTTTCCTTTTTAAAAGATAGGGGATTTATCTTAGTTGTAATAGTCATAAAAATTGTTTGGGTTATGGAAGGAGGATAAAAAATCAAAGCAGTAATGGAAAAAGAAGTAATAGATAAAGGATCATGTTGTTACTTCTACATATCATCGGCTGAAGGAACCATTTTCTCATTCCTTTCGACTTCTTCATATGATATCTCTATTTCCATTAATAAATTTCTTACTACTTTAGATTTATTTCCTTTTTATCTTAATTTTTCATACTTTCTTCTTTTTTAACTTATAAAACATGTTATTTTACTTAATTTTCCTCAGCAACATCTAATTAAAAATATAGATCCTCCTTATTATTATTACCCTTCTTCTTTATAAACTAAATTAAGGCTTCATCAAACATATTTTTTATTCTCATCCTAGTAAAATTAGGAGACTTTCAATGATATTCATCAACATTCATCTTCTCTAGAACTTTATTATTGAAGAATTTGACTTCATTAGAAGAAGAAACTTTTGTCGACTTGTCATAAGATAGAAAATAAACTAATTTCATCTTTAAAATAGGTTCATAACCAAAATAAGAAACTTTTTTATCTAATTAGAATGAATCCATTATTGATATTTTGGTCTACTATGAACTTCACCAAAACTTTGTTGATAAACTTGGGATATAAAAGGATCTTCAAATTAACTATTCTTATCTGAATATATTCTATATAATTCCACATAAAATTAACCAAATAAAATTTCTTCATATTATATAATAAATCCAATATATATATATCTTGAACATTCATGGTGTCTCTGTCACCTTTCCTCAGCAATAGAAAATTCTGAATCCTTAAGGAAATAATTCTTGCATCCGATGCAAGATGGGATAACTTACTTACCTTATCGATTAAAGAAAACAAATATTTCTCAACTAATGATCTTTAAAATGATCCAATATTATTAGGAAACATGTGAGTAACAAAAAAATATTCTCCTTATAGAGATAATCCAATAAGTTTGATAACCCTCTTATTATTCAAATAATAATGATTTTTAAAAATTATAAAAGAAACATTATTTAATCTATAAAATTAATTAAACACTAAAATTACATAAAATTATATTACTATAATTGTTTAATAAATATAAAAGTATTTCTATGACACATATAGTGATTCCCTTCCTTGAAATATAATTGCCAACTTCAAAAGAAAGTCTTACCTTTCAAACTGGATTATATCTATCAACCTTTCTTCGATAACTTCCCTTGACATAAAATCATAATAAGCCATAATGAGGAATAAATATATGAAATAAAATAGAATAAAAAAAACTACATAACCATGATAAATAAAAAATGGAAATAGCTATCTATAGATTCAAGAAGTGGGGGAAAAACTCTGAGCAACTCCTGCTATATATAGGAGAGAGGAGCAAAAATTCAGCTTAAAATCAGATCTAATGGATGATATTTAATCTTGTAAGATGATGAAATAATTTTTTAAATAAATTTATAGGTTTTAAACTCTCAAAATTTTATAATTTTTGTTAAAAATTCATTAATTTTTATAAAAAAATATTCATTTGGATAGAACTTAAAAACATGTAACAATTTTTTTTATAAATTTTCCTTCGCAACATTATAAAGAGTAAAGAAAATTTACTTAGTATAAATTTTGTAAATATACCTTATTACAAAAGGTTTTCTGATGATATGAACAACTTATCTTCTTAAAAAAAATTTATAGGAAAGAGTGTCCAATGAAACTTTGGACAATCCTCATTCTGATGAAACATAATAAGTTTCTTAGAAAATATATATCCAAATATTTTTGTATATAATTTAAGAAAAAAAAATTAAAAAAATAATATGAAAAACACTGAAAAAATATTCTCCTCGTTTTTTGAGTAATTTTTCATTAGAATGAGATAGGTAAAAAAATAAATAGATTAATGATCAATTTATATTGATCATACCAAGATCCTATTTAATATATTCAAATCTATTAGAATTAAGATATTTTTTAAAAATGTCATCAAGTTAGGCTTCCATTACGAATTTTTTTAAAATAATATATTCTTTTTTGTGTGTGATCCCATAGTAACTGGTGTCTTATATATATATATATATTTCTCATGTGTTATGTGTTGGGTTTTTTGACAAAGTTATGGCACTTGAGTTATCACTAGTTTTACTTAAACTCCTTCCAAAATCAGCAAGTGTGTGTTGAATCCACAAAACCTAAGAAGAACTACTTTCATATACTATATATTCTACTTCAGTAGTGTAAAGTGTTACTGAGTGTTGTTTCTTATAGGACCAAAAAAAAATCTTCTCATAATAAATTAGAAGTTACATATGTACTTTTCCTATCAATTTTATATATACTGAAGTTATCTTATGAGGAAAATTAGTTCAAAATCATTTCCTTTAGAATGAAATAATCCACTATCCAAAGTTACTATAAGGTAATGAAAAATTAATTTTATAGCTTTAAGATGAGATTATTTTGGATTTTATTGAAATATCACTTATAAGAATACCAAAAACATTAATTCTTCTCAACTAGATATAGGATATAATAAACTACTAATCATTCATCTAATTTTTTTTGATCAACTGGTTTCCCAAATTCATCAAGATCTAGAGTTTTTGAGATTTTGATAAGAGAAATTATAAATTTAGAATTATCATAAGAAAATATATGAAGTAAATATATTGTATAATTTTTTTAAGATTAGAATGTTTCATTTAGTTTTTGAGAAATTTGAAATCCAAAAAAAAGTATGTTTAACAATTTTCTCATCTCAAACTCAGATTTTGTAAGTTTCGAAAAGGAATCTAAAGGATATTTTTAAGTTGATCCAAATAAAATTTCATCGACATAAATTTTCATAATGATGGTATCTTTAAACACTTTCTTAATCAAATTAATCATATCAACATCTCCCTTAAAAAAATATTTTGAAATAAAATTCTGATAAGTCTATCTACTAGGTTCTTGGAGCCTTTTTAAGTTCATAGAGTGCATTAATAAGTTTAAAAACATGACCAGTAAATTTTGAATTGTCAAAACTAGGTGGTTGTTCAATATACACTCACTCCTTTACATACCCATTAATAAAATTACACTTTACATCATTTTAAAAAAGATTAAAATTTAATAATTCTATAAAGGATAGAAGAATACTAATAGATTCAAGTCTTGTTACCGGAGATAAACTTTCTTCATGATCCATGAATTCTTATTAATTATATACCTTAGTAAAGAGACTTTATTTATTTCTTCAAATAATTCCATTTTAATAATGTTTATTATAGAAAACTAATTTTACTTCAATTATAAGAAGACATTTAAGGCATTCTACCAAATTACGAACCTTGTTCCTCTCAAAATCATTAAGTTTATCCAATATTGAACTTATCAAATATTAATCACCTAAATCCTCATGTATAGTTTTAGGTTCAAAATGAGATAAGAATAAAAAAATTTCACATTTATTTCTTAAGGAACTTTTGGATTTGACCAGTTGATCTATATCTCCAATGATATTTTTAGCGGGATAATTCTTTAAGATTTTCTGATTTCTTAGGTTTGTAAAACATTATTCTAAAATAATAGATGAAATTATTATAGAGGTAAAAATTTAGTAATTAATTTTTTAGTTTTTTTTCTATCTAAAGAATTTTCTAAAATGGGTTGAAAATTAGTTTTGAAATTATCTTTCAGAGATATGTTTTCAGGATGTTTAAAAGTGAAAGGATCATTTTCATTAAACTTTTCATGCACTGTTTCCTAATTTTTTTTATTTTGTTAAAAATATAATAATAGTTATTATAGAATATACCATAAATATTGCCTTATAATATTTTATATTTAATTTATATAAATTATATTTAGTATTCATAATTAATATATTACATAAAAAAACTCATAATTTAAAAAGTTTTAGAATTTCTATTATCTATAACTCATAAGGAGTTTTATTAAGAAAATGTCTTAGATAAACTCAATTTATACTATATTAAGAATTATAAATAGATTTGACCCAATTTTTTTTAGAAAATGAGTATTCAATCAATATATTTTTATTAATATTTTGAATAATTATATTTTTTTCATTCAACTATACCATTTTATTGAGGGTTTATAAGAGCTGAAAATTTATGTGTAATGCAATTCTTATTACAAACAGTTTCAAAATTAAAATTTCCAAAATCTCCATCATGATCACTATAAATAGTAACCAAAGGTATATTTTTCTCATTTTTAACACGGTTTAAAAAAATTTTAAAACAAAAAAGAGTTTTTTATTTTTTTGATAGAAAATAGACCCATGCATATCTAGTGCATTCATAATCCAAGACATATACATAATATTTTCCTATAATACCTCTATTTTTTGTTGGACCAAATAAATCCATGTGAACTAACTATAAAGACTAATAAGTTTACGATTTATTAATATATTTAAAGCTTGATTTATTTTTCTTACCATATTGTCAAGGATCACAAACTTCAGAAGAATTAAACTTAAGCTCTGGTAGTTATTTAACCAATCCTTACTTAGATTTTTTTGCTAAACTTGTAACATTACATTATCGTAAACTTTTATTA
Organism: Viscum album; assembly: GCA_963277665.1. Taxonomy (NCBI): domain Eukaryota; kingdom Viridiplantae; phylum Streptophyta; class Magnoliopsida; order Santalales; family Viscaceae; genus Viscum; species Viscum album. The sequence continues at coordinate 2,011,045,041 of OY728130.1, read as the reverse complement.
CACAAACAAGATTGATCTTCTATTACAGTTAGGGAAGGTATATCTTGGATTATAAGGTCTTTAAAGTTTAATGTGTAAGAATTCTCATGCCTATCAATAAAAAAAATTAATTTGCATTCTGAACTTTTCATAGTATAATTATCATTCATAAAGTTCACATAATAACCTTTATCACATATTTATCTTATGATAATTATATTGTTCTGAATTCTTACAACATATAAAATATTTTAAATTAAATCTTTACAAAGAAATTCAATATCACCGATACCATATATTTTTTCCTTTGGAATTATCTAGAAAATTTACTTTTCCACCCTTCATCTTAATAATCATATAAAAGAAATTTTTGGTGTGAGTCATATATCTAGATAAACCACTATACATGTACCAATTTTTTTTAGTTATTGGAACCTATAATTTCTTCCTAAAATAAATATATTAATTTTTTGGTACCCATACTTGCTTGGTTTAAGAATTATAAGTAAATATAACTTTTGGAATCCACATATACCCAACTTTATTGTGTTGAATAGATAAAAATTCTATAGAGATATATGATTTATTAAATAAAATGATTTAATTTTATTTAAATAACACTTAGTTTTTCAATTTTAACCTCTTTGATTTTTTTACAAAAGGGGTTACTATCTAAAATAAAGTAATTAGACAAAAAATGAGGTTTTCCTGAAGTAAAACCAATTCCAGAAGTATTTCTATATGGTCTGAAATTTCTATATTGGTTATCAAAATTATCCATCCCAAAAGTATAATTTGGTAGAAGTTTCTTCAGACTAAGTACATTCAAATTTATTTTTACAACTAGATTCTTATCATTATTGGTTGAGCTAGAATTATATATTTATCTAACTCTAAAGCAAGATTATAAATTTCTAAAGTAAATTTAGAAATTCTATATTTTTATTTATAATGTTTTTACTATTCATATTTATAGTCTTTTGAAACTTTATTATTATTTTTATCTAGAAAATTTACATATCTATTCATCTCTTCAAAACAAGGTATATTATCCTCATCATTACATGTAACATAATTTTATTCTTATGAGGAAGTAGAAGAATATTCATAATCATATTTGAGATAATTATCATTTAAGGTTAGTATAGTAAGGGATTTATTAGATACCTTCACCATGTAACATTGGTTGGTATCTGGAATTCCAAAATATATGCCTATAACCTTATGAACATCACTTTTATTATTAGAAGAACTTTATGAAGAAATATATCCTCCACTATAACTCAAAGTGTATGAAGCTTTCAACCTCTTCTTTCCTTTATTCTTATAAAATATTCTTGAGCTTTTATTTTTATTCTTTAACATCAGAAAATATATCCTTATATGTCCCAGTTTCTTACAATCATGATAAATCATTTCAGAAGAATATTTCTTATCACCTCTATATTTCTAATTTTTCTTATACTTGTAATGGAAAATTTTCTTTCCAATAATCATGTTCATACTTTTATCCCTATGATAAATCACAATCTCACTTTTATATGAGTAACTAGTATCTAATTCAAATTTTTATTTATTATTAGACTTGGAATATTTAGAAACATTTTCAATAACCTTGGATTTATTAAAGAAAAATAAACACCATTTTTTTCTTCTCCGTTTTAGAATCACTTTTCAACCTACTCTCATACTGCATGATAGTTCTAATATGATCAACCATACTTAACTTAGTTAGATGTTTAGTGTCATTTATCACTATATTCTTATATTCTCATTCCTTAGGCATAATTTCAATAATATTTTTTATCAACTATTAATAAAATAACTATTTCACACCAATATATTGAAATATATTCACAATTTTCATGAAATGTTGATGCATTTAAGAAACAGATTCACTTGGTAAGAAATAAAATTCTTGATAATTTACATGCAACATAGTTTTTCTAGTTTCCAAAACCTTATAGGTTAAAAAATTAGTAAATTTATGCTTTTTACAAATATTATTTTTTTGTTTCACAAGAGGAAATATGACTGTATATATTTATTGTCATAGAATATAACAAAGTATTTTGTACATGATAATTATTCTGTTATTTTTCTTTCTATCCTATGCTAAATGTTGTAACTTACTTATTAGGAATTTTATATCTTCTTATCATCATTAATTTTTTTTCAACCCTAATATTGATAACTAAATTCTTCATTCTTTGACACCATTATTCATATTCAAAACCATCAAATATTGGTGTCCTTTTAGGATTAAGATTTTAAAAATACCCAAAGGAAAAACCTAATATAAAAAAACAAATATACTCTTATATGTAAACACTATTAGTTTAAATAATATATATATAGATACCTCTTATGATACCACATACTAGATCAAAAAAGTATACAATACACTATAATATAGGGGTGAATTGTAGTTTATAAAATTTAAACATACAATTTTCCCAATAGCTTTAATAATTATTATTTGAAAAAGTGTTTTATAGAGACCTTAGCATTTTACACATATTATTACATTATTTTAAGCATAATTATCCATCAAATACATAGAAAGGGTCATAAATTATACTGTCTTTAGAAGATTAGGTACATAAAATTATAAACATGGAACTAGAATTAAACACCCATTTATTAATCTTCCATAATGAGATCCTAAGTTTCTTTTTGATCCTATATCTACATAGGATAACTTGGGGAATTCATAGATAAAAGGGATGAGACAAAAATCCCATTAAGGGAACAAAAATGGGAATGAATCATAACACATGGGTTAGAAATTCATAACATGATAACATAAAAGGCATGGATTAGGAGTAAACATATGGAAGAATAACATATAGATCATGGAATCATATGATCATGGAAATATTATAATGTTGAAAAAATATATAACATGACATAAATATGAGTCAAACCTAACTACGAAGACTATATCATATGGTCGACAAAGTCCCATAATGGGTTTGGTTTACTCCCTAATCCCATACATGACGTGTCATGTGACTAAAAATTACCCAATGAATTGAAGTTATATATAGTCATACTCATTATAACATGTTCATGAATATGTGTGTCACATGAAGAATCAAACATAAGGAATAACCATAAGGGTTACCCATGGAAAGAAATGGGTTTTGTAATCATGTCATAAGGCGTAAACAAAGGGCGTATCACAATGGTATACATGAAATAAAGAATTTAAATCATTATTAAAAATTAATAAGGGAAAAATAATAATGGATCCTGAGTAATTATGCTCAACTAAAGTGGAAGCATGAAAAAGAGTGTTTAAGAAACTTTAGAAATGAGCCACTATAGTGCGGCTTAAGGGAAAATACTAAAGATACTTTAAAGAGAAAAGAATCATAATTGTTTGTATAAAACTAGAAATTAAATAAAATTGTTTTCCTGATAAATTGAGATATTTTAGAAAAATATTGGTGGATTAAAATATTTTATGTAGTGTACTTGAAAATGGGTAAGAAAAGGAGAAGTTCCCTTGAATTGGGCTTGCTTATCAGGAGGAATTGAGAAGATAACCTTTTAAAGAATGTATTTCCCCATAAAAGAAATATGAATTGAGATATATAATTTTTTTGGAACTTATAAATATAATTTAGGAGAATAATATAATAATAAAGAATAAATACATTGGGTTATAAAGAGAGAAAGATTAAGCCGAAGGAAAATTGGAGGTTTAGAGAGAATCCCTTACCTTATGTACGAATGTGTTATACACTTACACTTAATGTCATGGATAATAAAATTATATAAATTAATTAATTAATTAAGTACATATTATACATGTATTTGATTTACTATAATTTTATTAATTTCATTTATGCTCATTTTGAGGAGTTATAAAGTTCAATTTCATCATTCTGAGAGTGTTCGTTTTCATAGTTTCATGGTCGGTTTACTTGTGTATAATTATGGAAGTTATTTTAAAATAGGAATAATTTTTCAAAAGTGAAATTATATGGAATTAATGAAATTACATAATTTTAAATGGTTCTATATATCATTTGGTTTTTTGGTATGTGGATGATTCAATTGATAAAATGTTAATAATAAATGTTTTGTTTATCTTGGCAGTTTTTCAATCATCCTGAACTAGTTTCATTTTATTTAATTTTATGTCTATATATATTAGTAAAATAACATGAAAAGAGTTATTATATTAATATTAAAATCTATTTTAACCATAATTATATTTTTATGAACTTCCTTGAAGGCGGTAATAGAAAAAAACTCGTCATCGATGATGACGATGAACTGATGTGTCATGAACGATGTTTTCATTTTTAGAATAAAAGGAGAAGAGATGGGATTAGATGGTTGATATTAAATTAAAAAAACAAAAAAAATTATATATATGATTCTGTATTTATCATGAAAATTTTGATATGGGATTTTAGGAGAGGATAAGAAAATAAAATAAATTCAAAAGAGGGATTGTAGATTTTACCTCTTGAATACCGCCACCTTGAGTACCTCCTTAAGGAACTAGGGTTTGGTTTATTGGTAAGACAAAAAATACTAGGATGCGAGGAAGGGGATTGGTAAGGGAATTGGGTAGAATATTAAAAAATATAAAAGTCAAAGAATTTTTGAGGAGAATAAGTTGTGAGGGGTAATATTTATAGGGGGAGGAGACGAGTGTTTTTGATTATTATATTCTTTAGTTTAATATTTTGGCTTAATACTATCAATAGTGTTGATTAATATGAATATATATAATAAATATTTCAATATAGTTCAAAATGTTGGGCTCTTACATCATGATTACATCATCCATGACTCAAAAATTCATTTATTTAGCTTAAATACCAAAAATTTCCACATTTCACTATTCACTAAAAATTCAACTATTTTAGAAAAATTCCAAAAATTAACCTTAATCATTTCTCAATGTGTAGATTTCAAAAATGGGATCCATTTTATGAAAATAATTTTCTAAAGATGATAAATTTAATTTTTAAATAAAATCATCATTTATTAAAAAAATACCGATTTTAATATTATAATCAATTTTATAACCCTTTGAAAAAATAATTAAGGTATCATAAAATTATATAATATTTATAATAAAAAATAATATTAACTTATGAATCTATTTTATAAAAATAATTTTTTTTAAATCATTATATTATTTATAAAGTTGGATGTAAACATTTAATTTGTACAAAAATATCAACACCTAATTTATCATTTCTATAACATTTATTTACTTATAACATGATATAAATATACCATTTTTTATTTATAAGATACCTAAAATTATTTTATACTTTAATAGGTGATGTTACTATTATAATAGTCAGATTAATTTTCCTAACAGTCATATTATTATTCTAATGGCCAAGTTACTATTTCAACGGTATAGGTTTCTTAATTTCTATAAATACCACTTATTTCATTCATTATTCATTCAATTTAATTTTATATTAAGGTTATATATATACTTTAATCTTCAAAATTAATATTATATTATTAAAATTATGTTTTATTTCTACAGGTTTGTTTGTGAGTGCAATCATTCTAGTGGATCAAATAGATCCAAAATTTTCCATTCTTATTATCTTATTTTCTATTTATTATCCCACTATAATATTTCAATTTTTTTATCTGAGAATAATATTTTTATTGGGTTATCTATTTTATTTATGTGTTTTATAATTATGAGAATGGAAATTACATTGATAAAATTATGGGTCATTACATTCTTCCCCCATTATTAAATTTCAACCTCAAAATTTCATTTTACATACTAAGGTGAAAATAGGTGAGGGTATTTCTTCTTCATCACTTCCTATAGTTCCCATGTTGCCTCTTCATACTTATGGTTTCCCCATAATACCTTGACCAGGTGAGTGGTCTTGTAACATAGAACCCTAAATCTATGGTTACAAATCTTTATCGACTCCTCCACATAAGAGAGATCATTTTCAAACAGTACCACATTTGAGTTCAGTACATGCAAGGGATCTAGTATGTAATTCATCTAGAGGTATATATTAAATACATCATGTAATTGATACATGGTTGGTGGAAGTGCTAGTTGATAGGCCATAGATCCAACATGATCAAGAATCTATAAGGGGACGATATACCTTGACTTAGCTTTCCTTTCTTCCTGAATCACATGACCCTCTTCCATAGAGATATGAAGAGGAATACCTTATCACCAACCTCAAACTATAAGTCCCATCGATGATTATCTACATAGCTCTTCTATCAACTTTGGTAATCCTAGATATGTTGTTGGATGGTCTTCACCTTTTTTTTCCATTTTTTTTATCCATTTTAGGTCCCAACAGCTTACGTTCCCCAACTTCATACCAACATGCAGGTGTTATACATATTTTCCCATAAAGGAATTTATATGGAGCCATTTGGATGCTTGAGTGGAAACCATTGTTGTAAGAGAACCTGACCAGAGGTATATTTTCATCCCATACTTCTTTTAAGTCCATTGAGAATGATCTCAACATGTCTTCCAGTGTTTGAATGGTCCACTCAAATTGTCCCTTAGTTTTAGGGTGATAAACTATTTTGAAGTTTTGCTCAGGTTTTAGAGAACATTGAAGACTTTTCCAAAACTTTGAGGTAAATCTCAGATCACAATCGGATATAATTGATAATGGAACTACATAAAACCTCACCACTTCTATTATGTATATATATGAAAGTTTCTCAAGTGATAATTCCTCTTGAATCACAATAAAGTGAACAATATTTGTAAGATGATCCATAATGACCCATATAGCATTATTTCTTTTAGATGTATTTGGAAGTCTAGTAGAAAAGTCCATTGTGATGTTTTCCAATTTCCATGTAGGTATAGGTAATAGTTTCATAATTACCTTATAATTTTTCTTTTCATCCTTAACTTTCTAACACATGAGACACTTTGATGTATATTCAATGATCCCCTTCTTCATATTTTCCCACCAATAGTGCTCTTGAAGATCTTAATACATATTTTTTTCCCTGGGTGGATAGAGATGATTGATCGATGTGAATAATTCAAATGATATTTCTTTATATTAGTATTTTATGGTACATATATTCATGACCCAAATCTTACAAAACCTTCCTCATAAATTTGAACTCTGAGGATTTCCCATTTCTGATAGTTTTCACCTTCTTATGAATTTACACATCATTTATTTGAGAACCTTTTATTTTCTCTATAAGGGATGGTTGAGAAATCATTTACGAAATGAATGATAATGTACCTTTATGATTCCAATGTATACCCTTTTAAAGTATATGAAGATTTTATACTTCTCAATTCTCATCATTGATAAAATTATAAGATCCTTTCTACTTAGAGCATCTGCCACTTTATTTTATTTACCAAGATAGTAGTGGATTAAGCAGTCATAAACCTTGATGATATCTAACCATCTTCAATGGTGAATATAAATATCCTCATGTGTGAATATATATTTGAGGATATTATGATTAGTATATATCTCATACTTCTCCCTATAGAGATAATGCCACTAAATTTTCAATGCGAAGATCACAACTGCTAACTCTTGATCATGCATGGTGTAGTTTTTCTCATGAAATTTAATCTACCTTAAGGCATAGGATATTACTTGATCATTTTTAATCATTACACAACCTAAGACCATCTTTGATGCATCACTGTTCATCAGAAAGAGTTCCTCACTTGTTGGTAGTATAAGTACTAGTGCAGTGATAAGACTATTTTTCAGTTCTTTAAAGAACTCTTTACATTCACCAGTCCATACAAAATTTACTCCCTTATTATTCATCTTAGTTAGTGGTTTTGAAAATTGTGATAATTTCCTTAAAAATAATCAATAATACCCATCTTGACCAAGGAAACTATGGATCTCTATTACAAATACTAGTATGGGCCACTCCTAAATTGCCTTTATTTTATAAGGGTCCATAGATATCCCTTTCCTGGTGATAACATACCCCAAGAAAGATAATTCCTCTATCCAAAACTCACATTTAATGTACTTTGAATATAGCTTATCCCTTCTAAAAGTCTTTAGTGTAATGCTCTGACCCTAGAAGCCCAGAGTTGGTGTATTATTACATAACATTAGCATGATCACAAAAGATCAAGTCTCGAAAGACCGATTAGTTTAGTAGCCTTGGAAGTACTAGATACATTCATAAGGTTTACATTACATCATAAAATGAAAAACTACAACAACATTTTTTCCATAGAACACACTCATATCCCCTTAGAGTATCTCTGCAGGTCAGTCATAAAATACTTCTTCACACCCTGGGAAAAATAAAACATAGAAAGGGGTGAGCTCAGATGCCCAGTAATGATAACAATATAGCGGAAACTTTCATAAATAAGAATAAACATTTAAGGAAATGTATAAGACTAAAACAAAAGCCTTTTAAACTTGAAATTAATCATAATATGGAAAAGATAAAATCAAATAATTCCATTCACTTACTCACATGGATATTCTACTAGTAGAATAATCACATGCAATATCAATAGCTACTTTCATAATGATGGAATGCATAATTCCAGAATTTCATAACCACATAGTCAAGGCCTTGTGCCAAGACTACAAATAAAATTTTGTCAAGGCCTTGTTCTAAGACACTAGTTTGTCTTATGAGACCTACCGATGCATCGAGGAGCTATAGTGGCCTCCACCCATCACTTACTAAGTCTAATGCATTCCTCATATGAAAAGTTTAAAACATAACATAAACATTCGTATTAAAAATAACATATGAAATGTAAATACTTTATCCATAAACCATGAATGGTGTAAAAATAACACATCCATAGTCAAACATATCACAAAACCTTTAATACAATATGGAAGTTTTGTACCATAATAAATCAACTTCAAATAAGCTTAAAATCCATCAAAGGATGTTGACATTGATGAAATCAAAACCTTTTTTAGAGAAATATCTATTTCTATTTTGAAATCATTTAAGATTCACATAATTATATAGAAGAAATTTATTTTGAAAATATTCTTATAATCATTTAAGGGAATCTTCAACAATGTTATAATGGTAGAAAATAGCCGCACCCGCCGTATAAGTTAAAAAAACATTCTTACCTTAATTTTGTTGAAAAGGTCATAAAGTACCTTGTTTGGAAAACGATGAAAAGATTCCTTTGAAAACATTTTATAAAAAGTAAAATAAGAGTATAAATGAATTTAAACCATATTCTAGTAAATAGTAAAATTGTTTTGAAATACATTTTTAAGAAACATGGATGTGGATGATAAAGATGTCCCAGTAGATACTTACGTAAAAACAACCTCAGATAATAAAAAGATTGTGAAATTAACCCTTACCTTGTACTTTTCCTTGGTTGAGGGTAGGTTAAACTCCTATATAATGGTGAAATAATTTTTATTAAATTATAAAATAATCATATACATTAATATGATATCATATATGATCTTTTAACATTGTTTTTTAATAATATCTTAGTATTATCGTTGTTTCGGGTGTTAACAGATTCGTTATCCTTTATATGTTTTGTTACATAAGTAATTTTTATTATGGATAGGATGTATATTATTCATATAGATAATGATATTAAGTCTTTAAAAATTATTTTTAATCATCTAATGAAAATTAGTCTTTAATGGATACGATGGGGAATGAATCACATCACGTTCGTGGAGACGGTAATCCGTACGTATGCACGAGCGACAATATCATTCTTTTGATATTAAAATCATATATAATTGGATGTTATATCATATATACAGAATTATTATCATGTTATATTTATTATTTAAATCATTTATACTCATTAATATACCCATCCAAATGATGAAGTGTTTGAATAACAAACTACACCACGACGTGGAGACGGTAAGCCGTACGTACGCACGTATGGTGTTATGTCATTCAAAGGATGGATAAAATAATGAATATGGTAGTACCATTTTTATAAAAACATCACAGTATATAGAAGATACTGGAGTTATTGTTTTATAATGGAAACAAAAAAGAAAGAGGAAGTGGAAGAAGAAAAGAACTTGAAAGAGGTGATGAAATATTTACCTCTTCTTCGGGTTCTTCCTTTTGATTTGATCAAAAGGGATCCTTAGGTTGTCTTTATGACTAAAGGAATGCCTCTAGGATGAAGGGAGGACAGTTGGGAGGATATTTTGTCCGGGTTTGGCCGAACCAAATGGCTTTGAAGGTGTGAATTAGAGAGAAGGGGGAGTTCCCTTTTATAAGAGGGGTGATGGGCACCTTAGGAAAAGCTAGAAATATTATTTTCTAATAAAATAATTTTCGGTTTCTAATGGCTCCAAAATAGATTATTTAAAGGCTAAGGTGGGGATGGGTCTAAAAACACTCAACCAATAGGTTTTAGATAGGTTTGGGTCACTATATTAACTTTATCTTTTAGATTTAACTCTTAGTTAAATAGTTTGACATTTACCGTGTCTCTTTGTATTTTTATATTATATGGTTAATAAACTTACTATATAATTACTAGAGAACCCCAAGTGGTTAATTAATGATAAGCCTATCATTATATAAGTCTTTTTTCCTAACCTTATATTTTTAGGAATAGAATATTAATTAATAATATAATATTTGTTTTAAAAACTCTTTTAGGTCAATTTTGACACTATTTGGTATTTTGTTTTTGCTAAATTTATAACAGAATTATTACTTCGAAAAAAATTCATCTAACCTACCCTAATATGTCATATTAACCTATTAAATTAGTGCAATTTATAAAAAGTCTCAAATTACATTTATTTGGATATTTTTAATATCAATTATTTTAATATTTCATTAATTAGGTAATTAGTACATCATCATTGTGTCATAAATAAATTTAATTATTTAATGTCTAAAAAATATAAATAAAATACCATTATGTAGGAAATAGTTTTATCTTTATAATTAATATTTATAGTCAAATTTATCTTATGTGTAACCCTATATTAAAAATGTTATAGTTATTAAACATTGATTTTAACTCTTTTAACTCTTCTTTGAATTAAATAATAATAATTGTCCTAATCTAATTCAAGTGGACCAAATAGGTTCATATTTTATTCCTAAGGTTGTTTTTGGTCTAATTATACTTATACAATAGAATTAGGACATTTTTTAGGGTAATAATAATATCATTTTTACCCTTAATTACCCTATTTACTCTTAACCGTGGTAAATAATAGTAAAAAGTTACTATTCACCAAAAATTATTTTCATCTCATTGAACCAAATTTTACTTACTGATATCAACCATGTCTCTCGAATTTTTGAAAATCAACTCACAGAAGTGATAAAATTAAGTTTTATGCGAATTTGCAAATTTTCCTAGGAGGTGGGTAAAAGACGGTTAAAAAGTTTAATAAAATCTCTATATATCTAAAATTATTATAAACTAACTCCAATTAATTAAATTGAAATTATATAGGTATTATGTATATATTTTGACCTAAAATAAATTTAAATAAAATAAATACTTATTTAAATAAAAATTCGGTTTTAAACTATAACTCAGTGTTTTTCACTATTCATCAAAAATTAAAAGTTTTCAGAAAAATACCAAAAATTCACCCTAAGATAATTTTGATATTCCGAATTCAAAAATTAATTATATTTTACCAATTAAAAAACATAGAAGTTTCATTAATTAATTTAAAATTAATTCTTATTGTCAAATCCAAAAAGCGTATTTTTAAGAAATAATAACTATCAAAAGATTGACACTTGTTTATGTCGAATTTTAAAGTGAAATTACTTACAATGACCATCATTGGATTGAATGGTAAAAATATAATCTAATTATACTTAAAAACCATTAAAATGTATAATTCAACACTATAAATTATTTTTTATTAAAAAAGTTGTTTTCAGTTAAACTATAATATTTTTCACTATTCACCCAAATATGAAAGTTATTAGAAAAACACCAAAAATTTATTGAAACTAAATTCTTATGTCCCGATTCTAAAGAAGAAGTTTATTTTTTTTCAAATTTAATATATAAAAGTTTCAAATATTGGATTTAACAAAGGTTCACCATTAAAAGGCGGTAAAAGTGCATTTTTAAAAAAATACTTCTTTTATCTGAAAAAAATGAATTAGTTCTTACATTATGTCTAAGAAACTCATAATATTGATTATAAAATTATAAGGATTATATAAAGTTCAAAATTTAGTTAATACTATTCATCACCACTTTTGAACGGCTAGTTTGGTAATTTGTGGTGCACTTGAACTCGGTGTTGCGTGTAGTGCAAGTTATTGAATTAATATGAAGAAATAATGTACTATGAAATCTTGGGGTGTTACATTTAGAATACTATTCAAATACTCCTCTTACTCCTTCTTTCTCTTGTATTATATCAAAATATCACTGATAAAGACTACCAAATGTTTTTCAAGATAATCACTAAATACTCTATTCATTAAGTCCATGAAAATTACTGGATCATTAGTGAATCTAAAGGGAATCATCATGAACTCACAGTGTCCATAGCTCATTCGAAAGGCAGTCTTGGTAATATCTTCCTTACTCACATTTAATTAGCAATATCCTAACCAAAGGTCCACCTTATAGAAATAATTTTAACCACATAGTTGATCAAACAATTCATCTATCTATGAAAGGGGATAATTTTTCTTAATCATGATTTTGTTGAGCTCCTAATAATCAATGCATAGGTGCATTGATCCATCCTTATTTACACCCCATGGTGAATCACTCGGGCATATAAAACCCTTTTATAGATTCTCTTTTAACTACTTATTTAATAATTACAACTCAATGGTGGAAATTTTATAAGGACTCTTCAATATGGGAAGAGATCCAAGTATAATATCAATTAAGAACTCAACCTCTTAGTCAGGAGGAAGACCAGACAATTCTTTAGGGAACACATCAGTGTATTCCCTCATAATGGGCTTGTATTTAGGCATGATCCTCTCTTTTTTATTAATAAATTTTTCTCGATATCCTTTATTATAATTAAATAACATCCACTATTTAGATGATGATTCTAAAGGAGATTCATCCTCCACCTTACACTTGTACAGAATTGGGGGATACCTTGGGATATGAAGAGTGATACCCCTTTCCCGACAATTGATGTTGGATTTGTATAAAGATATCCAATCCATGACCAAAATAACATCAAAATTCACCAAAGGAAGTAAGACTATATTTCATAGAAGTATTAGTCCACACACATTGAATGGGAGAGAAGTTATATACTTTTGATGCAATAATTTCCCTATTTTCTATTCTAACAAAAAAACTCAACCTCTATATTTTGAGGTGGTGTTTGAATAGTTATACTAAAATTAAAATATATTAAATAATTAATAGAAATATAATCAAATAGTACATTATTTATTCTTTAATGAATAACCATAATAACTTTATGACGTCTTGACTTTTTATTACATAACTTTTCATTAAATTTTACAAATAGAGGATCTTTTAAAGTTTAGTGTCTTAGAAGAAAGGTATATTATATGTGAAATATTAAAAAATTATTCTATTACACTTGAAAGGCTTATTAAATTTTAATAATAAGTACATTTATTGAATCTCATAACCATGGGACATAAATTAAAGGAAAGGGTGAGCATAAGGTATAGTAATGGAAAACAAGGTAAATAGTTTACTTATGATCTTGAGGAATATCAATAAGAACACGAAGAAATACATAATGGAATGAAAAATAAAAAATATGAATATAATAATAAAAATGACATGATTAATAACATGGAAATGTGGGTACAACATTTAATTGAGTCATTCATAAGAATGCCACCAAGGATTATCACCGAGGTGCCATAAAAATTACCAAGGTTATTCACCAAGGTATCGTAAAAAATTTTATCTATAGAGATTGAATTATTTACCCAATGAATTGGATAAATATCAGAGAAAACCATTAATATGTATTAATTAATTTGATATGCATATATCATAATAAAAAATTTTATAAATAACCCATGTAGAATAATATAAATGAGTTTTAGATCAAAATCATGACATTTTTAAGTTCTTAAAGACAAGGTCACTATGTATTTTTAAAAACCACAAAAAAAGAAGGTGGGTTTCATGTATATTAATACCAGAATGAAATAGATCATTTTGAAATCTATGTGAATAACCCTAGATAAGAAATATGTTTTTTAATTCACAAAATAAAATAATTTCTTGAGAAAAAGAGATAGATTTTGAGAAGTAAAATCGACAACATAATGAGCATGAAACATGGTTTTAGAAAACATTAAAAAGGGAGAGACTAGGGAATGACATTTATAAAAGAATATCAATATATTAAATTTATAGAATAAAATGAAAATAAAATCATAACATGGAAATTTTAAAGACATACCACATAAAAAAGAGAACTTGAATGGAAAAGAGAATTTGAGATTTCCTATACGTTAAAGAGTGACTCCTAAAACTCAAAGATTGGGACCTTGGGGGCTTGAGGACACCTTGGGAGGACTCCTTAGGAGGTAAAAATATCATATATTCATTGAGGATGAATTTTTAATGAATGTAAATGAATAAATGGGTGGGTATTTATAGCAAAAGTGAGGGTTTTTTTATTAATTTCCTTAGACACCTCAGTAGTGGTATTTACCAAACTACGGGCTTAACCATTGTATTTCCCATGGTATTTTCCACTTGGGACACCTATTAAGTTATTTTAATCCATAATAGTCTAAAATAATTTTATAATAATCATTAAATCATTATGAAATAGTTATGAATTCATTAAAATACCAAAAAACTCAAACTGTATTTTTACTATTCACGAAAAACTAAAGTATTTTTTAAAATTATCATCAATTCACTGTAACCTAATATTGATGTTATAATTTAAAAAATTAAATTTATTTTATCATAATAATCTTCTAAATATGATAAATTTAAATTTTAACTATATAAATTCTCATTCATTAAAAATAACAGCAGATAGAAAATGCACAAAAAAATGCATAGTAAAATTTTCAACACTTGAATAAAATAAAATTATTTAATCATTTGTAAATAAATAAGATTGTTTTGATAATATTGTTTAATTATAATAAAAATTAATAAAATCATAGTTTAATATAATAATTTATATCTTTCTGAAAGTGATATTTTTTCTTGAAAAATGAATTTATAAAATTCCATCTGAATTTTAAGCAAAACTATTATTAAAATAGAAATGATGGAATAACACTTTTATTTTAAAAAATGGATTAAACATTAAGTGACTAAGGAATTGACACATAACCCCTTATAACACCCGCATATGACCTAAGGGTAAGGTGTGTGATGGTGATAGACTCTTGGGGTGACTTAGATAACATCACCTGAGTGGTAATCTCCACTAACTTGAACTTCTTTCATAGATGATTTTTCTCAAGCTTGACATGTTGAAGCCCAACTTTTTATTGGTTAAGAGAGAAGCCCAAAGATGCTACCTACCTCCCAAGTTTTAATAAATTGGATTTTTACAACACTAATCTACTGGATGAGGCCATAAAATATTCTTTAGGCATTAATTTATCATTATCATTTATATTTATAAAAAATAATCATAATATTAAGAGTTTAGTTTCCAATGGTCATATTGAACAATGGTTATATTGACCAATGATCATAATTAACCAAAGACCATATAACAATCGAAACTTGATAGTCACATTAAAATATACTTACTTCATTATTAATGAGATATAGTTTTGTTGTGTAATATAATATAACACACATTTTCAAGAAATAATTATTATTCAAAATTTTTGGGTGATTACATTCTTCCCCCATTAAGAAATTTCATCCCCAAAATTTCAATTCATTCTCTCAGTTGAGAAAAGGTGAGGTTATTTCTACCTCATTGTTTCCTATGGTTCTCATATGGATTCTTTATATATGTGGTTCTTCCACAACACTTTTAAAAAGTGGGTAGTCTTGTTGTGTAGAACCTTGTCTCTACAGTTCAAGATCTCCACCGACTGGCCTCATAAGAGAGGTCATGTTCCAGTTGTACTATCTTAGGATTAAGTACATGTGAAGGGTTAGGTATGTACATCCTAAAGAGAGATACATGGAAAAAATAATGAACTTGAGCTAGATTTAGTGGAAGTTCAAGTCTAAAGGCCAATACTCCTATGCGATCGATGACTTCATAGGGGAAAATGCACCTGAGGCTAAGCTTCCCATTCTTTCCAAACTGCATGAATTTCTTCCAAGGTGAAATTTGAAGGAAGACTTTGTCTCCAACATCAAACTCCAAATCACTTTTATAGTCATCAGTATAGATCTTATATTGACACTAATCAACCTTTATGTGTTATTGGATGACATAAACCTTTTATGTCATCTCTTTTACAAGATCAAGCCCAAGAATATTTCTCTCAACAGCTTCATCCCAACATGTAAGAGTTTTTCATCTATTCTCATATAGAGCTTCATAAGGGGGCCATTTGAATACTCGAATGGAAGCTGTTGTTGTATGAGAACTCCACTAATGGGAGATATTGATCCCATCCATCTATAAATTACATTGAGCATGTTCTCAACATGTCCTCAAGTGTCTGAATAGTCCTTTTAGATTGGAAATTAGTTTTAGAGTGATAGGCCATATTGAAATTCAATTTAGTATTGAATCATGTTGAAAAGTTCTCTATAATTTTGACATGAACCTTGGATCATGATCAGAAACGATAGAAAGTGGCACTCCATACAACCTTACAACTTCCTTTATACATATCTTAGTGAGTTAGTCAAGAGATAAATCTTCCCAAATAGAGATAGAATAGACAGTCTTGGTGTGACAGTCCACTATAACCCATATCACATTGTTTACTTTGGATGTTTTCAGGATACTGGTGGCAAAGTACATAGTGATATTGCACCACTTCCATACTGGTATGGGTAGTGGTTGTAATACCCCTTTAGGAACTTGTCACTTTGCCTTCACTTATTGACACACCAGGCACCTTGTAGCGTAGTAAGAAACCTCACTTTTCATATTACCCACCAATAATGATTATGAAGTTCCATGTATATTTTCATGTTTCCAGGATGTATAGAGAAAGTAGAGCTATGTGCTTTATCCAAAAGCTCCTTATTTATTTATGGAATAGGTGAAACACATAGCCTTTTATGAAATTTCAGTACACCTTCTTGATCAATATTGAAATATGGAAACTTACCAACCTTCACAGCCACTAACTTATTCTATAAAAAAGGATATTCTATTTGAGATTTATTGATCTTATCTAGTAATTATGGTTGAGAAATCATTTGGGATAGGGTTGATGATGTACCTTCCCTTAAAATTCCCATGTACAATTTTACTAGGTCTTTGATCAAAGGATCTCTTTGAATCCTCATCATTTCCAGTATAATAGGTTCTTTCATACTTAATGCATCAAAAAATTTGTTTTCTCTTTTGGGATGATAATGAATTGAAAAATCATAGTCTTTAATAAGTTTCAATCATCTTATCTATCTCATGTTCAATTCATTTTGCATGAAAAAATACTTAAAACTTTGATGGTCTATGTATATATCACATTTATCCCCATAAATACAGTGTCTCCATATCTTTAGAGAAACACAACCATATATAGTTCTAGGTCATGTGTAGGATAGTTTTGCCCATGAGGAATCAAATGTCGAGATGTATAAGAAATAACCTTGTAATTTTGAATGAGGACACACCCAATCCATTTTAGAGATACATTGCTAAAAATAAGAAATCCTTCTTTGATAGAGGGTAGATTTAACATAGGTTAAGTAACCAAAATCTTCTTCAGCTCTTTGAAACTTTTTTCACACTATTTTGTCCAGATGAACTTGACCCCTTTTAGAGTTAACTTGGTTAGAGGATTATAAATTCATGAAAAGTTTTTCACAAACCTCATATAATATCCTGATAATCTGAAGAAACTATGAATATCAGTTACTATTGTAGGATGAGTACACTCCTGCACAACCTTTGACTTTGCAGGGTCAATTGAGATTCCTTCATTGGTTATAATGTTCCACAAGAAAGCAACTTATTGTAACCAAAATTTGTATTCTTTTAACTTTCCAAATAGCCTCTCTTTCCCCATAGTTTTAAATATATCCCTTATATGGTCCTCATGATCCTCAAGAATTTTTGAATATATCAGAATATCATTAATAAAAACTACCATGAAGTTAACAAGGTAGTCCTTAAAGACTCTATTCATCAAATTAATAAAAATAGAAGGAGCATTAGTAAATCCAAATGGAAGAAAAAAACTCATAATACCCACATTTCAATTGGAAGGAGGTCTTTGTAATATATTCTTTATTCACTCTCAATTGATGATAACTAGACCAAAGATCAATATTGGAGAAGAATTGATCCCTACAAAGCTGGTCAAATAAATCATCAATTCTTGGAAGAGGATACTTGTTCTTCACTGTGATCCCATTAAGTTCTATATAATCAATTGATAACCGCATTGATCTATCCTTCTTCTTCACATAGAGAATAGGTGCTCCCTAAGGAGGAAAACTTGGCCAGATAAACCCCTTCTCCAAAAGATCTTGGAGCTATTTATTTAATTCCTCAAGCTCCACATTAACCATTATATATGAGGTATTTTAAATCATCTTTGAACCAGGCATGAGATAAATGGATAACTCTACCTCTTTTTTTGGGTGTGGTCCAAGTAACTACTCAGAAAATACATCAATGTATTCCTAAATAATGGGTACATTCTCTATCCATACGATTTAATTTATTTTTTATTATTCTTTCTTCACCAATCATCTCTGTAAAGAAGGATATGGGTGTTGCTTCTAGACAAAACTCAGGTTGAGATATCTATCCTTTGAAAACAACTATAGGTTTTATAATCAATACTATTGAGATTTATTTTCTTTTGTAGTTTAACTTAGTATTATACTTTGAGAGCTAGTCTATCCCTAGTACAATGTCAAATTATAATATAGGAATGACTACTAGATTTTCAATGATATTGGGCTCACCAAAGTGAATACTAGAGTTTTTATACACTATTTATGATTGGATAATTCCTCTAGGAGTCTTAACTTATATAGGTCTACCTCTAGAAGTTCAAGGATTGATTATATATTATTTGAAAACTTAGAGTAAATAAAGAAATGTGTATTACCAGAATCAAACAAAGTACTTGCTAGTTTTGAGAGAACAACGAGAGTACCTACCACCACATCATTTGGAGCTTCAAATCCATCCATCATGGTAGAAAAAGAAATAACTTTCTCCCTTGGACGATTCTAAGGTTGATGGTGATTCCCCTCCAATGCCCTAGGATTTAGAAAATGATTGGAAAAGTGACCAAGCTGTCCACACTTAAAGCATTGGACGTCAGGAAAATCCTGTACCATCTTCCCTTTATAATTTATGTTGAGAAGTTGAGGCTTCACTTCAATATGATAGTTTCAAGAAATATTTCCATCTATTCCACACTTTTAGCACTTCCTACTCCTGAGTAGGAAATTCCATGAATGCTTATTCCCACATTTTTTTCATGTGGAAAGTTTCACTTGCTTTCATCCTCTTCCTTGGTCAAATATACTCACCATGTTTGGCTCCAAAGATCTCTTATTTTAATTCAATTTTTAAGACCAATACATCTCACCGAACTCTAGAACAACTTTTATAGTATTCCTCACGATCTCATCATAGTTTTCATAGTCTCAGTTGGAAAGATTATTCTGTAGATTATTTTTTAGTCCATCGAAGAATCAATCAAAATTCCCATTAGGATCCATGAAAAAAGCTAGAGGTGTAGTGAGAAATTATTGTGAATTTCATCTCATATCTTCCTACAAATTCATTTTACTTCTACTTTACCTCAAGGAATTCCTTCTCCCTTTTCGTTCTCATCAAATAAGGGAAATACTTATTAAAGAAGATACCCCTGAACTCTTCTCACTTATGGATTCAATATATCCTCTTGGCCTCGTATTTTTAATCATTATACACCACTAATTAGATTATACCTCTAAGAGATACACAACTAGTGTCATTTTCTCTTATTCTAAGAAAAAAAGTATGGAAAATATATTTTCTACTGAGCTTATCAAATGTTCAACAATCAATGTTTCAGTAGATCCAATGAAAGTTGGTGATCGTTGATGTATAAAGGACTCAATGGAAAGTTGTTTACTTCATGGTTAATCTAGTCTCTCAGATTGATTCAAGTTATTTCCCATTACTTGAGTCAGTTGATTCATCATTCTCATGAATTTTTCCATTCTAGTTTTCATTAGAAGGCCATCAGTGCCTGGTCCATTGCGCTCACCATTTACACGGTTTCTCCCATTTCCTAACATTTTCTAAAATAAGAAAACCTTAGTGAGAAATGTGTTTCATTTAATAATATTATAATTCTAAAGGAATTTCATGTCTTAAAACGTTATTCCTAAATATGTTATTATTTAAAAACAATTACATTTTTTATAAATCCTTCATAATGGTTCATAAAAAGATTGTGATTAACCAAACATATCCATCAAGAGTGTCAAACAAGGAGTGTATTAAGGCCCATTGTTATTCAATAGTTCCTATTCAAGTCTATCTCAAAGAATTGTTTTTGGTTGTTACCCCTAGATACATCTATTCCAGAGCCACATCTACTTGTTCTTATCTAATCAAGGATTTATTTGTTCAAAAACCACTTACATAATATTTCAAAAAAATACCATAAAGTTTTACAATATTTAAAATTTTATATGGGGTTCTTCCTAAGGTTTTCAAATCCTAGTTTCTATAAATAACTAAACCTTCATTTTATACCAACTATGGAATCCCACATTTTTATTACATAACTTTTCATTACATTTTACAAAGAGAGGATCTTTTAAATTTATTGTCTTGAAAAAAAGGTACATAATAGATGAACTCTTAAAAAGTTATTCTATTACACTATAAAGGATTATTCAAGGTTTATAATAAGTAAATTTATTGAATCTCATAACATGGGGACATATTTCAAAGGAAAGGGTGAGCATAAGGTCCAGTAAGGGAATACAAGGGAAACAATTTTCTTATGATCTTGAGGAATATTAATAAGAACTTCAGGAAATACATAAGGGAATAAGAAATTTAAAAATAATCGTATAATAATAAAAATAAAATGATTTATAACATGTAAATGTGGCTACAACATTTAATTGATTCATTCATAATCATATTACCAATTTTTATCACTGAAGTTTCATAAAAATTACCAAGGTTATTCACTAATGTATTGTAAAACTTGTCATCTTTAGAGATTGAATTATTTACCCTATTCATTAGAGTGAAATCAAGGCAAACCCTTAATATGTATTAATTAACATTATCCACATATATCATAATAAAAAATTTCATAAATAACCCATGAATACTAATAGAAATGAGTTTTATATCAAAACCATGACATTTTAAGAACTTCTTAAAGACAAGTTCATCACGTCTTTCTAAAACCCACAGAAAAGGAAGGTGGGTTTCATGTATGTTAATCACCAAATGAAATATATAATTTTAAAATATATGTGAATACCACTAAAGAAGAAAGAGTTTTGGGCATTCAAAAAATAAAATAATATCATGAGAAAAGGAGAGATATTTTGAGAAGTAAAATCGGCAGCATAATGGGTATGAAACATGGTTTTAAAAATCATTAAAAAGAGAGGGGATAAGGGTATACCATTCATAAAATAATCTTAATACATTAAAGTGATAGAATAAAATGGATAGAAGAATAGAGTATGTAAATTTTAAATACATACCACATAAAAAAGAGAACTTGAAAGGAAAAGAGAAGTTGAGATTTCCCTTACCTTGAAGAGTGACTCCTAAAAATCAAAGATTTAGACCTTGGGGACTTTAGGACACATTGGGAGGACTCCTTGGGAGGGAAAACTATCAGAGATTAATTGAAGATTATTTTTTAATGAAATTAAACAAAGAAATGGGTGGGTACTAATAGAAAAAGTTAGAGATTGTTTTTATTAATTACCTTGGACACCTCAGTAGTGGTATTTGAAAAACCATGGGCTTGCCCATGGTATTTTCCCATGATATTTTTCAATTGGGACACCTATTAAATTATTTTAATCCAAAATAGTCAACCATAATTTTATAATACTTATTACATCATTTTTACATAGTTATGGTATCATTAAACATACTGAAAAACTCAAACTATATTTTTACTATTCATGAAAAACTAAAGTATTTTATAAAATTATCATAAATACACCACAACCTAATATAGATGTTATAATTTAAAAAATGAAATTTAATTTATCATAAAAATTCTATAAATATGATAAATTTAACTTTTAACTACATAAATACTCATTTATTAAAAGTAATAGCAGATAGAAAATGCATAGTAAAATTTTCGACCTTTAAAAAAAATAAAATTATTTTATTATTTATAATGAAATAAGAGTGTTTTGATAATAAAATTTAATTATAATAAACATTAATAAAACCCTAGTTTATTATAATAATTTATATCTCTCTCAAAAGTACTATTTTTACCCAAAAAATGAAATTATCAAATTCTATCTCAGTTTTTAAGAAAAACTATTCTTAAAACAGAAATGATAGAATAAAAATTTTATTTAAACAAATGGATTACACATTAAGTGACTAAGGCCTTGAAACATAACAACTTATAACACCCATATAAAACCTAAGGTTAAGGTGTGCGATGGTGATAGAATCTTGGGGCGGCTCAGATAACATCACCCGAGTGGTAATCTCCACTAACTTGAACTTCTATCATAGGTGATTTCATTCCATCTTAACATGTTGAAGCTCAACTTGGTCTTGGTCAAGAGAAAATATCAATGGTGATACCTCCCTCCCAAGTTCTAACAAATGAGCTTCATATATAATGACTCTATTGGATGAGACTATCAACTCTTCTTTCTACATTAATTAATCATTATCATTCCTATTTATAGACAATAATCATAACAGTAAGAATTTAGTTTCCAACAGTCATATTGAACAATGGTCATATTAACCAATGATAATAATTAAACAAAGGTCATATAATGATTAAAACCTGATGGTTACATTAAAATATAATTACTTCACTATTAATGAGATATAGTTTTTTTGTGTAATATAATATAACATACATTTTCTAGAAATAATTACTATTCAAAAATTTTGGGTCATTATAACCTTTCAAAATATTGTTTTCAGGCTCCACCTCACCAGTAGTGATAGAATATGACCTTCCTTTCTACCTTTGAGGTTGTTGTTGTTGTTTATTCCCTCTTAAAAACCTTGTATTAGGTTATTAGATTACATAATTTCTATGTTACTTGTAGTTGAAACACTGCACTATAGGTCGAGTGTTGATATAAACCTTCCTTCCTTCTTCCACATTAGTGTGCTTCTTTAAATCCATTCAGAAATAATTATCCTAACTCCCCTATCTTCCACATTTGAAACATCTCCTGGTTCCCTCTAGATAGTTCTTATAATGCTTATTTCCACACTTTTGACATATGGTATGTTGGGTTTTTTCCCTTCATGGTATTTATCTATTGATCCTCATATATTAAAATCAATTTTATTATTTTTATCTCTAATCCCATGAGACTACTGAGAGTCACTAATCTCCATATAAAACTTTAGGGAACATAATAATATCTCACCATATCTATCAAAGTCTCAAATATCTAAGTTTTTTTCATAAACTTGGATTTATTCCACTAAATAAGTGATCCAACTTGGTTTTAGTGTTCATAAAAAATATTAAGTAATATTGTGCAAGCCTTATAAAGTTTTCCTCATATGTATCGATAGATTCATCTTCATTTTTCTTTAGTCTGAGGAACTCCCTCTCCATATTAAAACAGAGATTTCAAGGAAAATATTTATTGAAAAATATTTTCTTGAATCCTTCCCATTACATTGAATCAATTTCCTCTTTATAATTTATATTTTTGATCAGTTCCCACCATTGATCAGATTTCCCATCAAAATGATATACCTCAATTGTGAATTTCTCTTCTTATGAGCATTTAAGGATAGATAATATCTTCTCAATAGAGTTAATACATTGTTTTGAGATGAGGGGATCAAAATATCCATTAATTATAGGAGGATTTTTTCACATTAAGTGTTTGAATATAACATTATATTTCTTAAAATAAAGAGGGTGTTCCACACTATTAAAGTTATTATTCATAACTTGGTCCAGTTAAGCCAATATTATTAGGAAGTTCTGATCTCCCATTCCCATCAAGTTTGGAATCTCATTAGGGGATTTTTCACATTACCTATCATATTGATTGTTGGAAAAAGTTCACATATTTCCCACCATTAAATAATAAAATAAAATAAAATACAATTAGGGGATTTAATAATGATCTAATATGCATATAAAAAGGTAATTTTGAACATAAAGGGATAAACTTATAAATGAAAAGTATAACCTAATTTGTGATTTCTTAATATTCAACCTAGGTTATCTATAGTGGTAGAATTATCCATAAGGTTCTTACTAAATATTTATAGTCATATTCCCCCAAAATAACTATAACATGCTATGATACTAACTATAATGAAACTATCCTCTTACACATATTATTAAATGATTTTAAGTATAATTTTCCATCAAATACAAACCAATGATCATAAAATCTAGTGTATTTGGAAGATTAGGTAAAAAATTTAAAACATGGGACTAGAATAAAACATATATTTATTAATATTTCAAAATGAGATCCTAAATTCCTTTGAGATCCTAAATCTTCATAGGACAACTCAAGAAATACCTAGACAAAAGGGATGAGCTAAAAAACCCAGTAATGGAATAAACAAGGGAATAAATCGTAGCACATGAGTTAGAAAGGAATAAAATGACAACACAAAATGAATGGATCATGAGTAAACATATGGAAGAATAACTGTAGAGACCCGAAGCTTGAAGAACATGGACATTACATTACTTTTTCGGAATACTTAGTACCTAACAAAAACACACACACAAGGACCGTAATAGTTTAGTGTCTTTGGAAACTCGGCATATAATCTTCTAATAGTGGTGAAATATCTTCAACATCTACCATAAAGTTCTTCCATTTTTTTCTTACCTAAAACCTTTCTTTATATCTTGGGGAAAAGAAAACATAAAAGGGTGAGCTCAAATGCTCAGTAAGGGTAAAAAAAAGAAATATCAATCACATCATATTCATAAGAACATAACATTTTGGAAATATTAACCTGCAAAGGAGATCATAATATCATAACATGGGATAAATCATAGTAGTGAAATGTAATCCCAATAATCATAACTTAAAACATGAAACTTTGTGGCATAAACACATAATCATAGAGAATCATTTCTTATTAGTCAAGACTCATTTCCAAGACTATCTTAGAGGACAAAGTCCATTTCTGAACCGAGTTCACTCCTTGTTTTAGTCCTATTTCACTGAACCGGTTTAACCTGCCGTTCCAGCCATGTATATCTCATGAGATATAAAATCTTTACCCAATGCATTGGAGAGAGATATAGGTCCCACCCATCTCATAATGATACCATTCTTATGTGTGCCACAAAATCATAAACCATACATCATAGCATAACCCATGTAATAAAAATGGGAATCTTAAACATCGTGACATCATAAAACAATTCATATAAGATAAAAAAATTCATAAAAATAATTCCATCACAACATAATCAAATCAATGTAATAATAGGGATAGAAATAGAACCCTTTATTATCTTAGAAGGAAAATAATTTTGATAAAACACTTGAACTCCATTCTTGAGGAAAATATCCTTTCTACCTCAAAAGCACTTTTCATTTCATAACATGTCATAAAATTCTAAACTAAAAAAAGTTGATTAAAAATAAACTTGAAAACTTGTAAAGGAATCTTCTTGGAAATAATTTTTAAAAAATACATTCATGCCGTATAAGTTAAAAAAACCTTCTTCTCGTACTTTTGTCGGAAAAGTCAAAAAGTACCTCGTATGAAAAACGACAAAGGATTCCTTTCATATCTTTTACTAAAAACTCACCGAAGGGTAAAATTGAATTTTAAAAATTGTAGGTGGATTGAAATAATATTAAATATTGAGTAAACATGGATGTGGATGATAAAATACACCCCAGTAAATACCAAAGTATAAACAATCTCGGATAAAAATGAGATTGTGATATTTTCCCTTACCTTAGGTTCGATTTGCTTCGTAAGTGTCTGAAATTCCTGTATAATGATTTAAATAATGTTATTGACTTATTACAGAATCATACTTATTTTTATGATATCATATATGGTCATATTCTTAGCTTCTTATTAGTAATATTTCATTATTACTTGTTATTCGAGTGTTTATTACTTTTTGTTCTTATGCGTGTTTTGTCGAATAAATTCTTATTTTTATTTTTAGGTTATAGATACCTCATTTCCATAATGTTATTAATTTAATATACATCATATTTATTCATTCAATTCATTTATATAATCATTATGCAATGAATATCATGTAGAACGAGTCGCATCACATCGTGGAGACGGTATTCCGTACGTACGCACGAGCGATGATATCGTTCCCATGATCGTGGAATTGTATTGGAGTGTATGTATACTATTTCAGAATCAATATCAATTTACAATAATCATATATAGTCATTATTTACACCATTATACCCATCTAATTAAGGTGGTGGTGGAAAATAGATTACACGACGGCGTGGAGACGGTATTCCGTACGTACGCACGCGCGGTGATTTCGTTTTCCGTAGGATGGATAGATGGTGAAATAGGGTTGTTTAATACTTATAATAACATTTATATATATGAGTGATACTGATGTTATTACTTCATAATGATACAACTAAAGAATAAGAAGTGGAAGAAGAAATAAAGTTGAAAGAATCGGTAATGGACATTACCTCTTCTTTGAAGCGCCTCTTTGAGACCTCCTCTAAGGGAACTAAAATTGGTCTTTGAAGAAGACCAGGACCTCTAGGATGTTTCTAGGGAAGTGTAGAAGAGAATTGTTCAGGGGTTGGCCGAGCTTGAAGGCACAAAGTGGTGTGATGAAGAGAGGGAGGAGGTGCCCTTTTATAAGGGAGGAGAGGGGCACCTTTGGAATAACAAAAAATATTATTTTATTATAAAGCCAAATTAGGTTTTAAATAGATCCAAATTGATTTATTTCTAAAATAAGGTGGGGATGGGTATAAATCCTCTCATAAAATATAATTTATACAAGTTTAGGTTCCTATTTTAACCTTATCATTTAGATTTAACATTAAGTTAGATAATTTTACTTTTACCGTGTCTTTTTGTGTTCTTACACTATAAGGTTAATAAACTTACTATAAGAAGCCAAACGAACCCCAAGTTGTTTATTATTAATATATATAATCTTATCTAAGTCATTTTTCCGAACCTTAGATTTTTAGGAATAAAATAACAATTAATAATATAATATTTTTTTTAAAAACTATTTTATGTCAATTTTAACACTATTTAGTAATTGATTTTTGTGAAAATCATAACAGAATTATTATTTCTAAAAAATTTAATTAAATAAATACTAACATGTCATATTAACCTAGAAAATTATTTTAATTCATAAAAAGTCTCAAATTACATTTATTTGGGTATTTATAACATCAATTATGTCAATATTTCATTAATAAGATAATTAATGCATCATCTTTGTGTCATAAATAAATTAAATTAGTTAATGTCTAAAAATTACAAATAAAATACAATTATGTAGAAATTTTTTTAGCTTTCTAATTAATATTTATAGTCTAATTTATCTTATGTATAAACCTATATTAAAAATTATTTAGTTATTAAACTTTGATTTTAACTATTTTAACCCTTCTTTAAATAAATTAATAATAAATGTCCTAATCTAATCCAAGTGGGCCTAAATGGTCATATTTTATTCCTAAGGTTGTTTTTGGTCGAATTATACTTATCCAATAGAATTAGGACATGTGTTAGGGTAATAATAATATCATTTTTACCTTTAATTACCCTATTTACTTTTAACCGTGGTAAATAAAAGTAAAAAGTTACTATTCACCAAAAATTATTTTCATCTCATTGAACCAAATTTTACTTACTGACATCAACCGTGTCTCTCGAAGTTTTGAAATTCCACTCACAGAAGCGGTAAAATTAAGTTTTATGTAAATTTTCAAATTCTCCTAGGAGGTGGGTAAAAGACGGTGAAAAGTTCAATAAAATTTTTATATATCTAAAATTATTATAAAATGACTCCAATGAATTGCATTGAACTTATATAGGTATTATGTATCAATTTTTCCATAAAATAAATTTAATTAAAATAAATAATTATTTAAATAAAAAGTCGGGTTTTAAATAGTAACCCAGTGTTTTCACTATTCATCAAAAATTGAAAGTTTTCAGAAAAATACCAAAATTTCACCCTAGGCTAATTTAGATATTCCGAATCCAAAAATGAATTCCATTTTGAAAAATAAAAATTACAAAATTTCAAAAAGTGGTTATTACTATTCATAACGGCTAGTTTTAATAATATTTTAATAGCATATCGTTGTTTAGTGAAACTCGGTATTGCGTACTACACACGCTATCGAGGAAGGTCGTGATTGCGTGTAATGAAAGGCAAGTCAAGGATGCGTGTTGTGCAAGCTGCTTTTGGTGTAGCGTACAACACAAGACATTAATGAAATTAAAAAGAATATTTTTCATAAAATCTCGGGGTGTTACATTCTACCCTCCTTAAAATGAATTTCACCCTCGAAATTCGCCGGGGTTATAAATGGTTTACTACTTGAAAGTTTCTTTAATAGAAATCCACATCGTAAAAAGGAATACCAAAACCAATCTTTAAAAACAAAAGTATGAAACGTAACGGTTACCCAAATAAACTAATCACTGGGTTTCCACATAGGAGAACATAGGTGAAAATATGGATATGGAAGAGAAATCTAACTGTCATGTTCTGATGGAGAGTGGTAGAGAACATGGCTATGGAAAATCCAGCAATCACATATCCGTAGATTTGTGATGATCTAAGGTACCATCTGATTCATCAGATATAAGGGCACTAGGACAACATTTTTGGTTTTCAAGATCATTTCCCTAAAGTTAATGAAATTGGAATTAGAAGAAATACTTTCGTGATTTTGATACAGTCTCAACGTTGGTCGTTATTTGGACAATTTACACTTCATCTCTTAAAGAAATGAAGTTGAATTTGTCATTCGTGATGTGTTAGCAGATCATGTGATAGAATGATGGGTCATTCCATCTGTCTCAAACAAAAGGTTAGAAATGTTATAAAAAAAATACATAAGTCCATCTATAGTGAGATTAATCATATATGGTTCCTAAAATGGACTTATACTTCATATATCATACTGATTAATATAATAAAACTAGATTCTACTAAACAGGGACTTCTTGTAGGCCAGTGGTAGGTGATAAAGGCCATCCGCACTTCAGTTGTGGGTTCGATTCCCACAGCCTTGTCCGACGCGATGGGCTGTCGCCCATCCTACAGGTTGTCCTTTTTCTAAAAATAACTTACTATAACATCCCATAAATAATATCGAAAAAAACTTCTATCCTAACTTATGTCCAACATAATCCATTCCAATCTTTAGGATTATCTAAAATACTTCAGTCCAAGCTCATAGTATAAAGAAAATGATTACTTGAAATGTCATCAACCAAGCATATGAATACCATCATTTATCCCCCATATATCATAAAATATATCTTATTGGTCAAATTACAAACATGTGAATACCTTAATCATGTATTCTCTTGAAGAATGAATATCCATTGAACCTTAGTGAAAACATGAATGCAGTTAAAATTTAACACTTTCCACAAACCAAAATCCTCAAAATTCTTTATACTCAAACCATGATATCACTTAGTCCTTATATCAATCATGAGCTCATGAATACAATCAAACATCTCATTATCTTCTTATCCCTTCATTATGCGCATATCATCTGCTTACCAAAAATATCTCAATCACTTTCCATGGTTATTAGTACCATAAAATTATTGAAAACCACAATAGACCAATACATAAATATTCCAATATTCCACGATACTATATACAACATTATTTTGGAATCCCATTACATAAACACTTAATCATTCCACCACATCGTTGTCATATTCAACATCGCCAATAGTGATCGCATGTGACTTCCCTTTGTCCTTTGCCTTAAGTGGTTGCTCATGTCGATCATCACTAACCCTTGGATTAGGGCATTTATTAGCATAATGCCCCATTCCTTGCACTTGAAGCATTGAAGTGTTGGTGGGGCGTTCTCTGCAGTCTTTTCTTTATTCACATCATTAGAAACCCTTTTTCCATTACTTCGACACTCATATTCTCGATGACCTTCTTTTCCACACTTAAAACATTTTCTAGTCCCTTTAAGACAATCTCCATCATGCTTCTTTGCACACTTTGAGCATAAGGAAACATTCATCTTCTTTTCACCATTATTCTGAGATTTCTCCTTGAACTCCATCTTTCGTTTCTTGTAAAAACTATGAGATGGATAAGTAACACCAACTTCCATTTCTACCTTGATAGCACAACGCACAATTTCTTCATAGCTACTGAAGTCTCTTATAGCTAATTCCCTTAGAATATTTGGTTTTAAGCCACTAAAGAATCGATCAACTTTACTTTCAGGTTGGATGATAAATCCAGATGCATACCTTGAAAGCCTTGTAAAATTCACTTCGTATATACCAACAAATTCATCATCCGTTTGCTTTAGTCCAAGAAACTCCTTCTCCATATTTGTTCAAAGAATACGAGGGAATTACTTATTGAAAAATAAGTTCTTGAACTCATCCCATTCCATGGACTCAATTTCATCTCTTGGCCTCGTATTATTGATAAGATTCCACCATTGATCAACTTCACCTTCCAAATGATATACTGCTAAGATGACTTTATCATGTTCAGAACATTGAAGAACTGAAAATATCTTTTCAGTGGTAATGATCCATTTTTCAGCAACAAGTGGATCAGAAGACCCACTGAAAGAAGGTGGACGTTTCCTCATGAAGGACTCAATAGAATATTGTTCCCTTCTCTGCTCATTTGGAAGTACAGAATGATTCATAGCTTGTGTAAGTATAACAATAATATTTTGCACTCCATATCCCATAACATTTGTTTGTTCAGGAGGAAAATCATTGCATTGTCCATTACATTGATCAACACGGTTCCTTCGGGTTCCAACCATCATCTAAAACCCAAAAAGAATAGTGTGAGAGGAAAAAATCACACTAGGGAAAAAAATATAATAAAGGGGGAGTTACTTCAATATCTAACATCTTGGGTTACCGTAATTCTAGTACTATAACCTATACTTATACTTAACCTTAGGGACATCCCTAGACATACCTTAGAAATATCTCTAGGGATCTCACAAAAGTTCTCGCATCCTAGTTTCCAAAGGTTGACTAAACCTTTCCTCTGATACCAACTGTAGAGACCCGAAGCTTGACGTACATGGACATTACATTACTTTTGCGGAATACTTAGTACATAAAAAAAACACACACACAAGGACCATAATAGTTTAGTGTCTTTGGAAACTCAGAATATAATCTTCTAATCGTGGTGAAAGATCTTAAACATCTCCCATAAAGATCTTTCCTTTTTTTTCTTACCTAAAACCTTTCTTTATATCCTGGGGAAAAGAAAAAATAAAAGGGTGAGCTCAAATGCTCAGTAAGGGTAAACAAAATAAATATCAATCACATCATATTCATAAGAACATAACATTTTGGAAATCTTAACCTGCAAAAGAGATCATAATATCATAACATGAGATAAATCATAGTAGTGAAATGTAATCCCAATAATCATAACATAAAACATGAAACTTTGTGGAATACACACATAATCATAGAGAATCATTTCTTGTTAGTCAAGACTCATTTCCAAGACTATCTTAGTGGACAAAGTCCATTTCTGAACCGAGTTCACTCCTCATTTCAGTCCTATTTCACTGAACCGGTTTAACCTGTCGTTCCAGCCATGTCTATCTCATGAGATATAAAATCTTTACCCAATGCATTGGAGGGAGATATAGGTCCCACCCATATCATAATGATACCATTCTTATGTGTGCCACAAAATCATAAACCATACATCATAGCATAACCCATGTAATAAAAATGGGAATCTTAAACATCGTGACATCATAAAACAATTCATATAAGATAAAGGAATTCATAAAAATAATTCCATCACAACATAATCAAATCAATTTAATAATAGGGATAGAAACATAACCCTTTATTATCTTAGATGGAAAATAATTTTGATAAAACACTTGAACTCCATTCTTGAGGAAAATATCCTTTCTACCTCAAAAACACTTTTCCTTTCATAACATGTCATAAAATTCTAAACTAAAAGAAGTTGATTAAAAATAAACTTGAAAACTTGTAAAGGAAGATTCTTGGAAATAATGTTTTAAAAATCCATTCATGCCGTATAAGTTAAAAAAACATTCTTCTCAAACTTTTGTCGGAAAAGTCAAAAAGTACCTCGTATGAAAAACGACAAAAGATTACTTTCATATCTTTTACTAAAAACTCACCGAAGGGTAAAATTGGATTTAAAAAATTGTAGGTCGATGGAAATAATATTACATATTGAGTAAACATGGATGTGGATGATAAAATACACCCCAGTAAATACCAAAGTATAAACAATCTCGGATAAAAATGAGATTGTGATATTTTCCCTTACCTTAGGTCCGATTTGCTTCATAAGTGTCCGAACCTCCTGTATAATGATTAAAATAATGTTATTGACTTATTACAGAATCATAATTATTTTTATGATATCATATATGGTCATATTCTTAGCTTCTTATTAGTAATATTTCATTACTACTTGTTATTCGGGTGTTTATTACTTTTTGTTCTTATGCGTGTTTTGTTGAATAAATTATTATTTTTCTTTTTAGGTTATAGATACCTCATTTCCAGAATGTTATTAATGTAATATATATCATATTAATTCATTCAATTCATTTATATAATCATTATGCAATGAAGATCATGTAGAACGAGTCGCATCACATCGTGGAGACGGTATTCTGTACGTACGCACAAGCGATGATATCGTTCCCATGATCGTGGAATTGTATTGGAGTGTATGTATACTATTTCAGAATCAATATAGCTTTAAAATAATAATATATAGTCATTATTTACACCATTATAACCATCCAAGTAAGGTGGTGGTGGAAAATAGATTACACCATGGCGTGGAGACAGTATTCCGTACGTACGCACGCGCGGTGATTTCGTTTTCCGTAGGATGGATATATGGTGAAATAGGGTTGTTTAATACTTATAATAACATTTCTATATATGATTGATACTGATTTTATTACTTCATAATGATACAACTAAATAATAAGAAGTGGAAGAAGAAATAAAGTTGAAAGAATCGGTAACGGACATTACCTCTTCTTTGAAGCGCCTCTTTGAGACCTCCTCTAAGGGAACTAAAATTGGTCTTTGAAGAAGACCAGGAACTCTAGGATGTTTCTAGAGAAGTGTAGAAGATAATTTTTCAGGGGTTGGCCGAGCTTGAAGGTTCAAAGTGGTGTGAGGAAGAGAGGGAAGAGGTGCCCTTTTATAAGGGAGGAGAGGGGCACCTTTGGAATAACAAAAAATATTATTTTATTATAAAGCCAAATTCGGTTTTAAATAGCTCCAAATTGATTTATTTCTAAGCTAAGGTGGGGATTGGTCTAAATCCTCTCATCCAATAGAATTTAGACAAGTTTAGGTTCCTATTTTAACCTTATCATTTAGATTTAACATTAAGTTAGATAATTTTACTTTTACCGCGTCTTTTTGTGTTCTTACACTATAAGGTTAATAAACTTACTATAAGAAGAAAAACGAACCCCAAGTTGTTTATTATTAATATATATAACCTTATATAAGTAATTCGACCGAACCTTAGATTTTTAGGAATAAAATAACAATTAATAATATAATATTTGTTTTAAAAACTATTTTATGTCATTTTTAACACTATTTAGTAATTTATTTTTGTGAAAATTATAACAGAATTATTAGTTCGAAAAAAGTTAATTAAATAAATACTAACATGTCATATTAACCTATAAAATTAGTGTAATTCATAAAAAGTCTCAAATTACATTTATTTGGGTATTTATAACATCGATTATGTCGATATTTCATTAATAAGATAATTACTGCATCATCTTTGTGTCATAAATAAATTAATTTATTTAATGTCTAAAAATTACAAATAAAATACAATTATGTAGGAAATCATTTTAGATTTATAATGAATATTTATAGTCGAATTTATATTATGTATAAACCTATATTAAAAATGATTTAGTTATTAAACTTTGATTTTAACTATTTTAACCCTTCTTTAAATAAATTAATAATAAATGTTCTAATCTAATCCAAGTGGGCCTAAATGGTCATATTTTATTCCTAAGGTTGTTTTTGGTCGAATTACACTTATCCAATATAATTAGGACATGTGTTAGGGTAATAATAATATCATTTTTACCTTTAATTACCCTATTTACTTTTAACCGTGGTAAATAAAAGTAAAAAGTTACTATTCACCAAAAATTATTTTCATCTCATTGAACCAAATTTTACTTACTGACATCAACCGTTTCTCTCGGATTTTTGAAATTCCACTCACAGAAGCGGTAAAATTAAGTTTTATGTAAATTTTCAAATTCTCCTAGGAGGTGGGTAAAAGATGGTGAAAAGTTCAATAAAATTTTTATATATCTAAAATTATTATAAAATGACTCCAATGAATTGAATTGAACTTATATAGGAATTATGTATCAATTTTTCCCTAAAATAAGTTTAATTAAAATAAATAATTATTTAAATAAAAAGTTGGTTTTTAAATAGTAACCCAGTGTTTTCACTATTCATCAAAAATTGAAAGTTTTCAGAAAAATACCAAAATTTCACCCTAGGCTAATTTAGATATTCCAAATCCAAAAATGAAGTCCATTTTGAAAAATAAAAATTACAAAATTTCAAAAAGTTGTTATTACTATTCATAACGGCTAGTTTTAATAATATTTTAATAACATATCGTTGTTTAGTGAAACTCGGTATTGCGTACTACACAAGCTATCGAGGAAGGTCGTGATTGCGTGTAATGAAAGGAAAGTCAAGGATGCGTGTTGTGCAAGCTGCTTTTGGTGTAGCGTACAACACAATACATTAATGAAATTAAAAAGAATATTTTTCATAAAATCTTGGGGTGTTACAATAACATATATAACATGGAATAATATGATCATAGAAATATTGGAATGAATAATTAACATATAACATGAAATAAACATGAGTCAAAGGTAAATGATAAGACTATATCACATGGTGGATAAAGTTCCATAAAGGATTAGGTTTTCTCCCTAATTCCGTACATGATGTCTCTTAAGACTAAATATTACCCAATTAATTAGAGATATATATGGTCTCACCAATTATAGAATGTTTATGCATATGTGTTCCACATGAAGAATCACACATAAGGAATAAACATAAGGGTTACCCATGGAAAGAAATGGGTTTTGTAATAATATCATAAGGCATAACCAAAGGGTGTATCACAATGGTATACATGAAAGAAATAATTTAAATAATTATTTTACATTCATAAGGGAAAAATAAAAATGTATCATGAATAATGATTTTCAAATTAAGTGGAAACATGAAAAATAGTGTTTAGGAATCTTTAGAAATGAGCCACTATAGTGCAGTTTAAGGGAAACAAATTAAAGACACTTTAAAAAGAACAAAGTCATAATTGTTTATATAAAACCATAAATGAACTATATTAGTTTTTCATGATAAAATTAGATATTTAAAAAAAATATTGGTTGATTAAAATATTTTATGGAGTGTACTTTAAAATGGGTAAGAAACAGAGAAGTTCACTTGAATTGAGCTTTCTTATCGGGAGGAATTGAGAAGGAAACCTTTTATAAAATTTATTCCCTGATAAAAGAAATATAAATTGAGATATATACACATGTTTGAAACATATACATAGAATTTTGGAGAATAATATAATAATAAATAAAAAATACATTAGGTTAGATAGAGAGAGAAAGCATAACCCGGATGAAAATTAGAAGTTTAGAGAGAATCCCTTACCTTATGTATGAATGTGTTATGCACTTGCACTTAATATCCTGAGTAATCAAATTGTATCCATTAATTAATTAATTCAGAACCTATTATACATGTATTTGATTTATTATAATTTTATTAAGTTCATTTATTTCCATTTTGATGAGTTATAAAGTTCAATTTCATCATTCTGGGAGCATTCATTTTCATGACTTCATGTTTGGTTTAATTTTGTATAATTATGGAAGTTATTTTAAAATGGAAATAATTCTTAATAAGTGAAATTATATGGTATTAATACACTAAAATTTTTTTAAATAGTCCTATATTGATAGAACTGATATTTTTAATAAATTTATATTGAATTTAAAATGTTTTAAATCCCACCAAAGTGTTATTTTAAGGTAAATTTTCAAATTTTATGATTTTAGTGGTATTTTGAGCTAAATTAGAAAAAATGTCTCATTTTGAATTTTTAATAGTTTCAAATTATTATTTTTTATTTAGGAAATAACATTTTATTTACTCATAAAAATCATTCAATTATTTATTTTTAGGATTCTATACATCTTGGGCTATATTTAATCCTTCTAGACTACAAGATTAATCCATCAATTGGAGCCCCGAAAGTAGCTCACAACATAGGCCTTGAAAACTATTCACAGATCTGGATGGTTTTAAATATGAGATTATTTCTAGAATTTTGATGGACCAATTAAACTTAAATTAGACATGGATCTGGATAAAAAATTTATTAACATATTTAATTAATGATTCCATGCATGAATCATGTGTTTGGAAGGTCATTAATGCATAGGAAACTGGAAACATTGAATAAGAAGAGTCTATTTGGGCCGATTAAATTCTCAGAGTGAAACAGTCATAACTCATGCTATACATAGATAAATATGATTAAATTTTTAGGGGATATGAAAAAGGAAATTGGTAACAAATTTCCTGAAGGGACCCATGTGTTAATCATCCATTTAATGAGTCTAACACATGGTAAATTTTTAGATGAAATTCTAGCCTATAAAAGGAGGAGAGATCCTCCTTCCCAAATCATCCCCACACCATCCATTCGACTGGTGAGGGAAGCATTGGATGACGAACTCCTACAAATTTATTTATATTCCTTCTTTTTTCTTTTATTGCAATGTCTCCCCTATCCCATATCATCTTGAATTCCCCATCCATGGAGGGGTAGTTTCATTGAGTGATCAGGAAAGGGGGAGGCTGTACCTATGTTATTTTCTTGAGTTATTATAATTCAAATTAATAAGATCCCTTCTATCTAAATATAGTTTCAATTCAAAATTTAGTTTTAAATTCTGAATGCGATTTCATTAGATTTTAATTCTGTTATTTTTAATTTCTTTGGCCGATGATCCATATCTCCCTCCATTGAATTCTTTTCTGTATATAGTGGAACATATTAGGGTAGGGTGGTGAGTTCTTTACAATATTTATGCACACGAGAAAGAGAATAAACCTTCCTGAGGTTTCAAATAAGATTATTTTTATAATAATAATCTTGAAAAGTGAGATAAAGGACTAGTTATACGAATCTATCTCTTACCAGATAGTGGAAGAAAAAGGGACAAAACTTGGAAACCATGATAGCACACCACTAAGTCTAGCCAGACCCGCTTCGATCACCATATTTCTAATTTGTTTAAAACCAATCAAATCAAACTGCATATTTCTCTCACATTATTCAAATTCAATTAAAACTAATTTTTTAGAAAACCAATAAAAAGTGACAACATTGTTTTGTGTGAACTCCTCTTTAGGAGACTACATAGGATTAACCGTTGTACTATACTTAGGTAATTTAAATATTGTTTTTCCACACCCCACGATAGGTGTGCATCAAACTTGGAACTATTTCTAGGGTGAAAGTTCCTAAAAACCTAAAAAAACATTTCTTTTGAACAAACCATAGTCCGAATAACCATTTAATTGAATTTAATATTGAAATTGATCAAAAAATAACCCAATCGAGAAAACAAAATCTACCAATAGATTTTGAGAAAATACACCTCACAAATTCAAGTGACACTATTAGTGAACACTTTGAACCTATAATAATGGCTAGAAATCCCAACCAAACCTTGCACGACATATTCTCACCTCAATTTTCTAATCAAAATAACTAACTTGCTGTCCCTACCATAGAAAATTATTTTTAACTGTGCATTAACATGATCTAAGTGCTACCTAAATTTCATGGTCTTATAGGTGAAGACCTGAATTGACACATCCAAGAGTTCACCTATATCTTCTCTAGCTTTAAACCTCGAGGAGTCATAGAAGATCAAGTAAAGTAGAGGGAATTCTCCTTCTCACTTGAGGGCATTCCCCTTCTCAGTGATTGGGAAGATCTTAAAAGATGATTCTTATAGAAATTTCTCCCCACATCCAAGAGCACTATAATAAAAACATAGATTTATGTCATACATAAATTGATTAGATTGACTCTCTAAAAATAATCAAAAAATTTCAAGAAACTCTATGAAAGATACCTGCACCAATAAATGGAATAGAACCAATTCCTTGTGTTTTTATACCAAGGATTTCTTGAAAATGATAGGAATCTAATAGGCACCTCATCTAGAGGATCCCTGATTGACAAGTCTCCTATAGATATCTGAGTTCTTATTGAGATGATTGCACAAAACTCATATAAATTAAACACTAGAGGTATGGGTACCATAGGCATCCATGAGGTAAGGGTTTCTGATTATTCCTCACCCTTACTTGAAGTAACACTTAAGAAAACGACTAGTGTGATGAGACAACTTGATGTGAACCAAGTGAAGGAAAAACAAGTCCCAACTTAGGTATGTGGTTTTTTCTCTTCTACTTATCATTACAGTGATCAATCTTTAGAAGCCTAGGGGACATAAATTTGTGATGCTACCTATCAAAAAAGTCAATTCCAGTCAAATCAGCCATGTCAACCCCAGACCCAACCAAGTTATGGATTTCAATAGAATCGAGCTAGGCCACCTTTTTAGTAGTAATATTAGAACCCATCACCATTCATACAATCTTACAAATAGTCCTTCCTACAACAACAAACTTTTCAACCACCACCTTTCTAGCAAAAGAATTATGAAAAACCTTCCACAAGTGCACCAAAAGCCAAAGAGAAGCTATTGAAGGACAAATTTAGAGAAAAGTATGATAAAATCAATTAGATAACTAATAAGTTTTCAAGCCTTATAGATGTTATAACCAATAACCAAGGAAGAATCCCAAAACAAATAGTTCCAAATCCAAAAAATAATTTTAGTACAATCACCACCCAAATAGGGAAAAATCTCACACCACCTGAACAAAGTGAGGATGATGATTTTGAGACACCTTGTGAAGCTTAACCCATCCATATAAAATAAAGAGACCATAAAAACAAATGAGAAAGAAAAAATCTCATAAAGGAAATTCTAGAAACACCATTGTAAAAACAACTAAGGGAGAAAAAGGATACACACACACCATTCTCATCTGTATTAGTTGAGTTAAAGAAGGGTGAAGAAGAATGAATTCAATGGTAAATTTAGGAAACCTTCCAAAAAGTTGATATTAACAACCCACTATAAGTGGAAATCCAACAAATACCTAAGCATGAAAAATTTATGAAGTAGATGTGAACTAAAATAAGGAATATGTATGGAAATGATAGAATAAACTTAGGAAGAAGTGTATCGGAACTGATCACACCATCGATACCAAAAAAATGTCAAGATCCAAGGACATTATATATTACCTACACTATTGGGTCATTAAATTTTACTAATGCACTTTGTGATCTGGGAGCTTCAATAAATGATATGCCTCACTTAGTATTTTTATCCTTATATATCAGAGAACTAAAACCAACTTGAGTGGTGGTACAATTAACAAACAGATCCACCGTTTTCCTAGCTGGAGTTGTAGAATATGTACTTGTGGGAGTAAGAGGATTGATCTTTCAATCAAAATTTTATGTTCTTACCATGAAAAAATATCAAGCACCAGGCCAATATCCTATTATCTTGGGGATACCCTTCTTGAAAATTTTAAGAAATATCATCAATGTCCATGAAATAACACTCACAATGGAACTTGGAGACATTACAATACACTTAAACATTCTTGATATGATGAAATATACTTCCAATAATCACTCACTTTATGCAATCTCCCATTAAGAATGTATATAACCAATTGAATATTCAAGTATTCTTCATGAATTATTATCATTTAGAGAACATTTTTCATTTGAATGTTACAATTCCCAAGAACTAGAAAATACATATCTCATGACAGAGGAAGAGGTAAAATATAACTTTTTTTATGATTTACTAAAAGATATTGAGATGATATCAAAGAATCCATCCTTGGAAGTAGGAAACCTAAATTCAATATATCCCTTGAACAAACCCCATGTATGGAACTTAAGTCATTAATATGCGATTTTAAGTATTCTTACTTAATGGAAGGAGGTAAATTTATAGTAATCATTTCTAATAACCTATCCCATTCACAAGAAAAATCTATGACTTCCCTTCTCAAAAGAAATTTACAAGCTATCATATGGAGTTTAGGTGATATACCTAGAATCAATCCCAAGGTATTCTATTATAGAATATTTTTAGAAAGTGATTCCTGAACAATTATAAAACCTTAGATAAGACTCAATCCCACCATTATAAAGTTTTTTAGGAAAGATATAGAGACAATTCTAGCAGATGAAATAATTTAATCAATCTATAATTATCATTGGGTTAGATCAATTCATATAGTACCAAGGAAAACTATCCTGGTTACTGTTAAAAATTAAATAAATGAACTGATCCCCACGAGAGTACAAAATAAATGGCGAGTGTGTATAGATTATTAGAAGCTAAATCAAGTTACCAGAAAATTACATTTTCATATTTTGTTCATCGATCATATTCTATAAAGGTTAGTTGGAAAAAATCATTAATGTTTTTAGATAGATTCTCAGGAAACTTACAGGTACCAATCACACCAGAATATTAGAAGAAGACAACCTCCACCTATCCTTTTGGTACATTATACAACAAAAGGATGCCTTTTGGGCTATGTGACACCCCAAGTACATTTCAACAGTGTATGGTGAGTATTTTCTTAGACCATATTGGGAACTTCCTGGAGGTATTTCTCAATGATTTCACAGATTTTGGAAATTCATTTGATCATTGCTTTGAAAATTTGGAAAAAGTTTTGAAATCATGAATTGAAAAGAAACTTGTCTTAAATTTTGAAAATTTTCATTTCATGGTTGAAAATGGAATACTTTTGTGTCACATAATTTCAAAAAAAAAAGGATTGAATTTGATAAATAAAAAGTTGAAGTAATAAATTCCTTTCCATATCTAACTTGTTTCAAACATGTTAGATCCTTTTTAGGGCATGGAAGAATTTACAAAATATTCATCAAGGATTTTAGTAATATTTATCTCCCTCTATCAAGATTACTTTTAAAGGATGATAATTTTAATGTTTATTTTTCATGTAATTAATCATTTGAAAAATTGAAGAAAAGGTTAATCACACCACTAATAATGCAACCACCCAACTTGGAGTACCCTTTCGTGTTACTTTGTGATGCATCCAACCAAGCGGTGGGAGCCTCTCTATCAAAAATAATATATATAAATCCTCAAGTAAAATCCTAAGAATCAAGGATCTTGGATCCCACAAAAATAAATTACACAACCACTGATAAGGAGTTCCTTACAGTCGTCTTTACACTAGATAAATTCTGATCATATCTTTTTGACAATAAAGTTTTTGTTTTTTATGATCAGGCAACACTCAAGTATTTAATGAAAAATTAAAATGCTAAAACAAGTTTGGTGAGATGGTTTATACTCTTATAAGGGTTAAATTTGGAAATTAAACATAAAAAGGGAACTAAAAATTAGGTGGTCGTTCATCTAAGTCGACTACCCCACACCACTGAAGTAGAAATTCCAACCCAAAACCCACTTAATGATGAACTTCATGGAGAACAACTCTACATCACCAAAGGTGAAGTACCGTGGTATTCCAAAATTTTCAATTATTTGGTTATATCTTAGGTACCCTATCATTTAATATCTCATCCAAAACATAATCTTAAATCTGAATCAAGATTTTATATTTGAGAAGAACCATTTTAGTGGAAAATTTATAATGATTAAATCATAAGAAGATACTCACTAGGAAGTGAAATTGAATCAGTGTTTAAATTATATCATAAATTATCTTATAGAGGCCACTTGGAACTTATAGGACAGCCCAAAAAGTTTTATAATATGGAATTTATTAGTCCAACTTATTCAAATATTTATATGAATTTTGTAAAAGATGTGAAAAATTATAGTTTTATGGTAATATCTCACAATGACAGAAAATACCTCAAAAAAAAAAAACTTTTTTGTGAAAATTTTGAAGTATGGGGTATGGAATTCATAGGACCATTCCTAATGTCATTTGGAAATTCATATATTCTTTTATATGTAGACTATGTTTCCAAATGGGTGGAAGAAAAAGCAACCAAAACTGATGATGCTAAAGTTGTTTGTGATTTTGTTAGGGCTAACATATTTTGTAGGTTTGGAGTTCCATAAGAAATCATAAGTGAATAGGGAACTCATTTATACAATATAAAAATGAAATAATTTCTGAAAAAGTATGGGGTGCATCATAAAACATCAACACCATATCATCCCCAAACAAATGGACAAGTAGAAGTCTCCAATAGAGAAATCAAAGGCATTCTGGAAAAGACTATTAAACCCAGTAGGAAGGACCAGAGATAATGGTTAGATGAAACCTTATGGGAATAAAGAATATAATTCAAGACACCCATAGTTATGATCCCATATATATTTATTTATGTAAAGAGTTTCCACCTTCTAGTGGAATTGGATCATAAAGCCTATTGGGTGGTAAGAGAGATGAATCTGGACCTTAATAAAGATGGGAAAGAGAGAATATTATAGTTATAGGAGATAGAGTAAATCAGGAGGGAATATTTTGAAAATTTAATGATCTATAAATATAGAACAATAATAACCCATGACAAGGTGATTAAACCAAGAACCTTCAACCCTGGAGATCAAGTGCTATTATACAAATCTAGACTTAAGATAATGCCAGGTAAACTTCATTCCAGATGGGAAGAACCCTTTATTTTTATTCATGTATACCCATTTCATGATGTAAAGGTCAAAGAATAAGGAGGAGAAAACTCATTCACTATTAATGGGAAGAGGCTGAAGAATTTCTATAGGACCATACCTCAAGAACTAGTGGATGAGATCACACTCCTTCACCTTGATTACCAATGAAGACCTACCAGGTTTTATCATTACTTTACACTTTATGAAAAGTAGTAATTACGTTTTTTATATACATACATGAAATAAATCAATTTAAATGCATTAAATATAGTGAATTTTTTTTGTGTGGGGTAGAGAATCTTTTAGTATAAAATTTTCAATTTTTTTTGAGTTAATCCAATGACATAAAAAAAAGTGCTTTCGGGAGGCAACCTATATTTTTTTTACCTCAGTCCACTTTTAACCTCTGTCATATTCTATCATGATTGAACAAGCCTAAACTATAATTTATTTTTATTCTTATATTTTAGGTCCATTAATAAATATGCTGTAAGGTTGAAAATGGAGATACTTAACAGAACACACGTTATGAAAGTGCTTCAAAACAAAACTGAAGGAATGTGACATGCACTACCCGACTGATGCATCATTTCTAAAGGGAGTTTGCTTTTAAATTAAATATCATTTAAATTAATTATATTTTTGTTTTAAAACCTTTTGTTCTGATCTTTAAAATTAAATTGTATACCCACACTTGAATTCATGCTTTACTTGACTTATCTAGGAGACACGAGTTTCTTAGGAATCCTGTGATGTCATGTTTTAGATTTCAATGAAAATGAAATTGAATTATTCAAATGGAGAATTTAATTATTAAATTGAAGCATGGATATTAAAATGATGACTCATGATTTAAGGAAATAAATTGATTCTTGTAAATGAAATTTCCCAACCAGTTTGCATGCTTTGAATTTATGAAATTCATGTGAAATTATTTGTTATTATAATTTATGCCTTTAGTGATTTTTCAAAATCATATTACCATTACCAATAGGATTTATAGACTAATTACTTACTATTTTGTATTTAACATATTTCTTGAGTGATCTTGAGACATGTCATATGATAGAACTTAAATTTGAACTTGTCAAAAATATGACTGTACAAAACCAAATTTAATATGATTGAGGCATATTTTGATAAAACACTTATCCATGAAATAACACCTTTACATAAATCCTTATTTATCCTATAGAGACCATGAATGACCT
Source organism: Viscum album (assembly GCA_963277665.1). NCBI lineage: Eukaryota > Viridiplantae > Streptophyta > Magnoliopsida > Santalales > Viscaceae > Viscum > Viscum album. The sequence continues at coordinate 2,011,000,440 of OY728130.1, read as the reverse complement.
TTATATGGATGATCCATGTTTCAAGACATTTTTGTTCAGTTCTCAACCTACTATTGGTATTTACTTAATATTTTGAAGTTAAACTGGAGAGGTAAAGGTAATCATGGTGGAAGGGATGATATAAATTATTAGGAAGAATTATATGGGTGTTATTTTGTGTAATTAGAAAGGTCATTTGATTTATTCATTGTACTCTTTATTATTTTAACCCTCTTGAATAAAAAATAGAAAATAAATAAAATAAAAAAATGAAATAAAAATGGGTTGTGATTTAGGAAAACCAAAAAGCACCATTACTAGACCAATGATTTTTATCATATATAGTTAGGTGATATATTTTAGGTTTTTTTCAAGCATAAAATTCAAAAAAAAAAATTAAAAAACAAAAGAAAATTGAAAAAAAATTTGGAGGGTGCACAAATCATTCATTATACATAATTTGATCATGACCTTACTATGAGTTTATGGGAAGTGAGAGTTACTAATTTGAAGGGAAAAATTTCATTACACATTTTGATATCATTAATTTTACTTAAGAGATAAATCTCCTCCTTAAGATTTAATTTTTAAAGAATCAAATCCTAGCAACCTTAAGCCTCAGAGTCATTTGATCATTTATTGAAAAGTCCTCAAGATTTTATATGCATTTTATCTTTATAAAGTGGAGAAAGTAGTTCATTTAAAATCTTATGGATGAGGAGAATGTTCTAATGATATGAGCATAAATCTACTTTAATTGTTTCATGAATAATCAGAGAAAAAAAATCCATTGTGAGGTAGATCATGAATTGACATGTTTAATAATAATGAATTGAGGAGATTAAATGAATGAAAGGAAAAGTTCCAACATTTTTTTCAAAGGGGAAAAGTAAAATACATGAATTTATTGTTTCTTTGAAAAATGGGAAATTTAATTGATATTTTATGTAAAATTTGATAATTCTATTTGGAATTGATTATTTTTTAATTTTATTGCTTTGAGATTTGAATATTGGTAACATTGGTGCCCTTTGAATTCCATGTTGAGATTTTATGCTTGAGGAAAATCATGGTTTAAGTGTGGATAAATTAAAAGAACTAATATTTTCAATAATTTTACATTGAATTTAAATTTTTTTAAATCCAAACAAAGTGTTATTTTAAGATAAATTGTCATATTTTATAATTTTAGTGGTATTTTGAGATTAATCAAAAAAATGGTCAATTTTGGACTTTTAATAGTTTAAAATTATTTTTTTATTTAGGAAATAATATTTTATGTACTCATAGAAATAATTAAATTATTTATTTTTAGTATTTTATACATCATAGGATATATTTTATCCTTATCAATAATAAGCTCAATCCATCAACTGGAGGCCCAAAAGTGGCTCACAACACAGGCCTAGAAATCTATTCATAGATCTCGAAGGTTTTAAATATGATCTTATATATAGAATTTGGACATCCCAATAAATCTGAAATAAGTCATGGATATGGAATTTATAAACATATTTCATTAACGAGGGCACATGTGAATCACCCTTTTGGAAGGAAACTAATGCATAGGAAACTATAGACATTGAATATGGAGAGTCTATCTAGGAATATTAAATCCTCATAGTGAAATAGTCATAACTCATGATACACATGGCCAAATATTCTGAAAGGTTGAGGGGATATGAGAAAGAAAATGTTTAACAACTTTAGTGAAGGGGTACTCATTTTAATCGGCCATTTAATGGGCCTAACACGTGGTAAATTTATAGGGGAAATTATGGCCTATAAAAGGAGGAGAGCTCATCCTTCACAAATCATCCCCATACCATCCATTCAAATGGTGATGGAAGCATTGGATGATGGAATCCTATAGATTTATTTCTATTATTTATTTTTCTTTTATTGTAATGTATCCACTCTCACACATTATTTAACCTTTCTATAAATCCCCAGATCGACACTTTCGGATCCGGTATAAAAAATACTGTATTTTTTTTCTTATTTAAAAGTAACAGAAAAATATAAAGAATTTTACAATAGAGAATCGTTTTTGGTTTAGGTTTTGGAGGAAAAGGACCACTATTAAATATTACCAAAATTTAAACTATAAATAAGAGGTAGGTATGAAACTTTGTTAGTGATATATCCTTGTCGAGATAAACTCCATGAAATCTCTATATGAACCTAGAAATATTTTATGAAAACATATGGTGAGAAAAGTTTCCTAGTAAGGGGTTTTTGAAAAGATAGTGAAAAACATTTTCAAAAATACTTATACCTTTTGAAAAATTATTTTGGAAATACTTTTAAAAATATCTTTGAAAATAAATTTGATAAATACTTTTATAAAAACATAACTTTGGAAAACACTTTATAAATCCGTTTGAAAATAATTAAAATTTTGAAAGTATGATTTTGAAAAAACCTTTGAAAATATAATTGCTTTTTGAAAAATCTTTTGAAAAATCCTTTGAAAACATGATTTTGAAAATGCATTTGAAAATGATTATGCCTTTGAAAAAATATACATATACTCTTTAAAAATACTTATGCTTTTGGAAATGCTTTAAAGCTTGTGAAAATAGTTGATCTTTTGAAAACATTACATTGCATTTGAAAATACTTACATGTGAAAATGATTTTAAAATAAACTAGTGGGTTTTTAGAAAATACTAAGGGAGATCTTGAAAACAAAACATTTGGGATACTTAAACATTTATGATTGTATTGGGAATACCCACTTGGGTTAGGAAAACATTCACTCCCTGCTCCCTTTCTTGTTTAAAATATCCAAATTCCATTTTTATAAAAATATTTTTAACTTGCTTTATATATATATACATTTTCCACTGGGGTTTTAATTTTTAAAAACATAATAATACTTTTAATACACATGCACATTTACAAATATATATAAATATTTATTTTCTTAGGAAAATCACTTCTAATATTTGTCACTACCAAATATCATGTCATTTTTCTTTTACATGGTTTGTCAATAAAATAATTAACATCCATGTAATTAAAATCAATGATAAATTACTTTTAATTGAAACTTTATCTTTTAAAAATCATCCCTATATAAAAGTATTAAATACTCATTTTCTCAAATCACAATTTGACGTTTTGACACATTAAATAATATATAGACCTTTCACATAAAATTATAACTATTGAATGTCACATGAAATAATAGACATTTTAATTTCATTTTCTTAGAATCACCATGAGCACATAAAATATAAGGATCTAAAATAATGGCATGCATAATGGTAATTATAACATTACCATTTTTATAAATTAATATCCTTAACATTATATGCATATATATAATTTTACTCTCATGAATAATTATAAGTAAAATGAAATATTCCCATAACTTATAACTTTAAAATGAAAACTATATAATACATATAAGAAGGATAAAAGTAAAATTTTCAAAATAAACAATTCATCATTGCTTAATTTAAAAATATTAATTTGGGTGATTCTATGCTTTGAAATGAATTATATATTCATTTTGAAACATGTAATGAGGGAAAGGAAAGAAGCCCTTTACATTAATTTAAATAACTTTCATTCCTAATTACAATATTTGAAGAAGATGTAATACGTAAACTTGAATTTTAGTATTAAAAATGAAATGACATGAATGCATATATATATATATATCATAGATTTAAATTATAAAACATGAACATAAAGAAATTGAAAATCTTATACATGCATAATATATATATATATATATATATATGTTTGAAATTCTGAAATTATAAACAACATATAGACATATATATATATACATGTACTTATATACTTAGAGAAAATGAAAATTTTGAATGATAACATAATAGACCCTCAGATTATAATAGATATTAAATTAGAACTCATGAATAAATGAGTGATCCTAGAATTGATCAATATAGAAGCATATAATATACAATTCCAATTCAGAGAATATGAACATATAAACTGAGAAATTAGAAATAATAGTTTTAAAATAAAAATTTCTCCTTACTTAAGTTCTTGGAATTCCAAACCAATGTTTGGGTTGTTTAAACCAATCAAAGCTACCTGGAAAGTCTTCCCTACTATTAGAATTGGGAAAACCAGTAGAAAGGGGTGCTTGGACCAGTTGAAAGGCATGTCCTTCTACCTATAGGGTGTCTGAAACTGTAGGAAACAGAGGGAAAGCAATTAGAGGTCTTTGTCTTAGGAAAAGTTTCTTCTTCAATGACGAGGGTTGTTCAAAATGAGCGCATAAGCTTATATATACACATATAATTGGACAGTATCTTCGGAAGGAAGCTTGGTTGTAAGAAAAATAACTATTCCATCTAAAATAAAAATGATCGGATCTACAGATTAACATGTGTATATACCTACTATTGTTTCCATGTGAAGAAATTACATAAAATTCCAACAATGGATAAATCCACGAATATAGGGTCCTATTTTCTGTTTTAGAATATCCAAAATGGAGTAAGGTTAGACTTACTATTGTTGTGGTGGGGTGAGGGGAAAACTAAAGGGCCCTTTGATGGTGATAGATCTAGTTCAAATAGATTGCGAGAGAAGGATCTAAAATGATCTATCCAAGGTATTCAGTTGGATCTGGGAACAACAAGTGAGGTTGAGACATAGAATGATTCTGGTGGTTGGGTTTTACCAGTGCTTGTTCAGAGTTGATGGCATAACCATCCAGTAAAGAGGATTTTGGCAGTGAGATCTATAGTTGATGATGACTAAGGGGTCGATCGAGATGGTGTTAGTGGCATGGGGTTCGTGCCTGTGGGTTGAGAATAACCCAAAGAGGAAGACGACTCTTTTTTATTTTATTTTATTCACTTTGCTCAATCTTTATCACTTAACATTTTTTTCCTTTATATGGTATATATATATACTTATTCTACATTTTTATTAAATGTATATATTTAAATCTAATACAATTATATTTTTGTTCATAAATTAGTTACTAATTACATTTCTTTAATATAAAACGATGTTATTATTATTTTTTACACATATATATGCAAATATATATATTACATAAAAAAATCAACTTATAAATTATAATTTTAAGAAATTTACATTCTTATTATTTTACTATCTATCAAACATTATTATTATCATTATTATTATTATTTAATTTGTTTGTATCACATTTTAAGTATATATTTTTTTATAATTCCAAATCAATTACTTTTTAAGACATAATAAAAATAAGTATAATAGTATCTTAATTAAATTGAAGTTATTAGTTATTATAAATTGAAAATAATATGTAACTTAAAAGTAGTTAAATAATGTAATTTAATATTATTAATAACTTACAAATTATATAAGATGTTTGAAAAGAAGATCTATAAAAACTTGAAAAAGTATTCATATAAAAATAGTTTTTCTTCAAAAATAATAATATAATAAACACATGATATTAAAACATGAGTTTTTAGAAAATGTTACTTTTAGTAAATAATGTTATAAAAACACATTTACTTAATGAATAATATATTAATATATTTTCATGAAGCCACACTAACATTATTTCTTGAAAATAAAATTAATATATTATATTTCATCATACTTTAGTAATAAGACCTAAAAATTAATATGGAAATATAATTATGATTATGTTTGATTACACTTTAGTTTGTATTTAATATAAAATAATTAAATTAAATAAAAATTCATTAAAAGAAAACTATCCTTCAAATTTTTAGGGCGTTACTTTCTACCCCCCTTAAACAGAATTTCATCCTTGAAATTCATTTGTCGTAATTAAAGGAAAATTATGAAATTATATTTTCATAATTCAGAAATGTATAATTATTAGAATTCTATGTTATTAAATATTAATCAACTTCCAAGGAGTTCAAAAGTTGATTTCTAACTCTCATATTTTTCTCAATATGAAAGGTTATAAAATAGAGGTTTTACTAAAAGAGTATACTTAGAATCTAAAATTATTCTAACCAAACATCATAATATCCAAAGCTATCTAAACAATGCCTTTGATACCAAATGTAAAGCCCCAAACCCGTGCTTCCAGACCTGGTACAAAAAATGCTATATATTTTCTTTTTCAATAGCAACAAAAAAATATACTGACATTTACAACTGAGGAACTTTTCGGGTTTAGGTTTTAGAGGAAAAATAACACTATTACATATTATCAAAGTTTAAACTGTAAATAAGAGGAAGTGATGAAACTTTTTTAGAACTATCTTCTTATCAAGATAAACTCTATGAAAGCTCTCTATGAACCTGAAAACCTTTTATAAAAACATAGGGCGAGTAAAGTTTCCCAGTACGGGGTTTTTGAAAATCTAGTGAAAAACCTTTTTGAAAATAATTATACCTTTTGAAAAATTATTTTGGAAATACTTTTGAAAATAGATTTGAAAATACCTTTGATAAATAACTTTATAAAAACATAGCGTTAGAAAAAACTTCAGAAATCCTTTTAAAAATACTAAATTTTTTGAAAGAATTATTTTGAAAACTCTTTTGATTATATAATAGATTTTTGAAAACCCTTTTGAAAAATTATTTGAAAACATGATTTTGAAAATTCATTTGAATATATTTTTGGCTTTGAAAACATATATATATACTATTTTAAAATACTTACACTTTTGAAAATGCTTTAAAGCCTATAAAAATATTTACGCATTTGAAAACATATCATTGATTTTGAAAATACTTACGTGTGGAAATGATTTTAAAATAAACCAGTGGTTTTTTAGAAAATACTAAGAAAGATTTAAAAAAAATATTTGGGCTACTTAAACAATAAAGGATATATTGAAAATTTATCTTTTAAAACTCATCCCTATATAAAAGTATTAAATACTCATTTTCTCAAATCACAATTTAACATTTTAACACATTAAATAATACATAGAACTTTCACATAAAATGATAGCTATTATAAGTCACATGAAATAATAGAAATTTTAATTTCATTTTCTTAGAATTATCATGAGCACATAAAATATAAAAATCCAAAATAATGGAATGTGTAATAGTAATTAAAACATTACTATTTTCAGAAATTAATCTCATTAACATTATATGCATATATATATATATAATTTTACTCTCATGAACAATTATAAGTAAAAGAAAATATAACCTTAAAATATAACTTTAAAATAAAAACTATATAACACATATAAGAAGGATAAAAGTAATATTTTCAAAATAAAAAATTCAACATTACTTAATTTAAAAATATTAAGTTGGGTGATTACATGCTTTGAAATGAATTATATATTTATTTTGAAACATACAACGAGGGAAAGGAATACACACACACACACACACACATAATTAAAGAAACCTTTTACATTAATTTAAATAAATTTTGTTCCAAATTATAATATTTGAAGAAGATATAACACTTATAAACACTTGAATTTTGGAATTAAAAATGAAATAACATGCATGTATATATATATATCATAGATTTAAATTATAAAACATGAACATGGAGAAATTGAAAATCATATACATGTATAATATATATATATATATATGTTTGAAATCATGAAATTATAAACAATATATAAATATAAATATATATATATATACACATGTACTTATATACTTGAAAAAAATGCAAAATTGGAATGATAACATAATAGACCCTCACATGATAATAAATATAAAATTAGAACTCATGAATAAATTAGTGATCCTAGAATTGATCAATATAGATGCTTATAATGTAAACTTTGAATTTATATCATATACAAATATAAACTAAGAAATTATAAATAATAGTTTTAAAATAAAAATTTTCACTTACTTAAGTTCCTAGAATTCCAATCCAATAGCTGGGATGTTCAAACCATGAAAAGATGTCTGGAAAGTATTCTCTCCTACTGGTATTAGGAAAACCAGTGTCAAGGGGTTCTTGGACCATTTGAAAGGCAGAGCCTTCTGCCTGTAGGGTGTTTGAAATTGTAGGAAACAGAGGGAAAATAGAGGGAGGGCTTTGACTTAGGAAAAGTTTCTTCTTCAATGATGGGGGTTGTTCAAAATGAGCGCATAAGCTTATATATACACATGTAATTGTCCAGTAGCTTGCGAAGGAAGCTTTGATTTTAAAAAATTTACTATTTCATCCAAAATAAAAATGACTGGATCTACAGATTAACACATGTATATATACCTACTGTTGTTTACCTGTGAATAAATTGAATCAAATACCAATAATGGATGAATCCTTAAATATAGGGTCCTATTTTTTGTTTTAGAAAATCCAAAATGGAGTAGGGTTAGACTTAATATTGTTGTAGTGGGGTGAGGGGAAAATTGAAGGGCCCATTGATGGTGATGATTCAGGTTCATATAGCTTGCGGGAGAAGGATTTGTGATGACATGTCCAAGGGATTCAGTTGGATTTGGGAACAGCGAGCGAGGCAATGACATAGAATGGCTATGGTGGTTTGGTTTTACTAGTGCTGGTTCGAAGTCGATGGCATAGTTGGCCAGTAAAGAGGATTTTTGTAGTGAGTTTTGCAGTTGATGAAAGCTAAGGGATCGATTGAGCTGGTGTCGGTGGCCTTCAGTTCGATGCCTGTGGGTCGAGAAGGACCCGAGGAGGAAGACAACTCTTCTCCCTTTTTTATTTTATTCATTTTGTTCATTTTTTATCACTTAACATTTTATTTTTTTTCTTTATATGGTGTATATATATAATTATTCTATTTTTATTAGATGTATATATTAAAATATAATATAATTATATTTTTTTAATTAATTAATAACTAATTACATTTATGTAATATAAACCAGTGTTGTTATTATTATTTTTACACATATATATGTAAATATATATATTTAATAATCAAAACAAAATTATAAATTATAATACTAAGAAATTTAAATTCTTATTATTTTATTATCTATTAAACATTATTATTACCATTATTATTATCATCATCATCAATATTATTATTTAATTTATGTGTATCACATTTTAAGTATATATATTTTTTTATAATTCTAAATCGATTACTTTTTAAGGCATAGTACAAATAAGTATAATAATATCTTAATTAAATTAAAGCTATTAGTTATTATAAATTGAAAATAATATGTAACTTAAAAGTAGTGAAATAAAGTACTTTAATATTACTTATGACTTACAAATTATACAATATGTTTAACAAGGAGATCTATAAAAACTTGAAAAATATTCATATAAAAATAGTTTTTTTTCAAAAATAATAATATAATAAACACATGATATCAAAACACGAGTTTTTAGAAAATGTTTCTTTCAGAAAATAATGTTATGAAAACACATTTACTTAATGAATAATATATTAATATATTTTTATGAAACTACACTAACATTATTTCTTGGAAATAAAATAAATATATTATATTTCATCATACTTTATTTACAAGATCTAAAAATTAATAAGGAAATATACTTACGATTATGTTTGATTACACTTGAGTTGGTATTTAATATAAAAAATTCTATTAAATGAAAATTTATTAAAAGAAAAATAGCCTTCAAATTTATAGGGCATCACACTTCTCTATCCCTGAAGGGGTAGTTTCATTGAGTGATCGAGAAAGGGAGAGGCTATACCAATGTGATTTTCTTGAGTTCTTGTGATTCAAATTAATAAGATCCATTATTCTTTATAAATATTGTTCAATTAATAATTCTATTTTAAATTCCAAATGTGGATGCATTAGGTTTTAATTATGTTATTTTTAATTGCTTTGGTTAATGATCCACATATCCCTCTACCAAATTCTTTTCTGTATACAGTGGAATATATTAAGATTGGGTGGTAATTTCTTAACATTTTTTACACACATGTGAAGGAGAATAGAACTAACTAAGGTTTAAAATATTAATATTCTTATCATAATCTTCTATCCAAGGGAAATAAAAGACTTGATAGACAAATCTCTCTCTTACCAGTCAGTGGAAGAAAAAGGAAAAAAACTTGGAAACCATGACAGAACAACACTAGGTCTAGACAAACCCACTCTGATCACCATCTCTCTTATTTGTTTAAAACCAATCAAATAAAACTACTTATTTTTCTCACATTATTCAAATTTGATTAAAACTAATTTTTTTAGAAAACCAATAAAAAGTGACAACATTTTTTTATGTTCACTCCTCTTTAAGAGACTACCTAGGATTAACTTCAATACTATACATAGGTAATTTAAATATTGTTTTACCAAAACCCAAGATAGTAACACGTCACATATATCATTTGTTTTTTCTAGCATGAGGATTATTCATTTGATAAAATGTTAATGATAAATTTTTATTTTATCTTGGTGGTTTTTTGATCATTATGAACTAGTTTCATTTTATTTAATATTATGTCTAAATATATTAGTTCCATAACATGAAAAAAGTTATTATATACATATTATAATCTAGTTTAACCATAATAATGGTTTTATGACTAGCATTGAAGGTAGTAATTGAAAACAAAAACTCATCATCCATGATGATGGTGAACTGATAAGTCATAAAGATGTTTCTATTTTTAGAATAAAAGGAGAAGAGATGGGATTGGATGATTTATATTCCATTAAAAAAATAAAACTAAATTATATATATTATACTAGAGTTATTATACCATTTTTATAGGGAATGTGAAGACATGAAAAAAAATAAAATAAATTAAAAGAGAAAGATTGGGGATTTTACCTCTTGAATGTCATCTCCTTGAGAACCTTTTTAAGGAACATAGGTTTGGTATTTTGGTAATATTAGAAACACTAGGACATGGGAAAGAGTCCTAGAAAGGTTATTAGTCCAAATATTGAAAATATAAAATTCTTATAATCTGTGAGGAGAAGGGGTGGTGAGAGGTGATATTTATAGGGGGGGGGGAGATGAGTGTTTTTGATTATTATATTCATTAGTTTATTATCTTGTCCCAAGAATATCAATAGTGTTAATTCATATAAATAAATAAAATAAATAGTTCAGGATAGTATGAACCAATGTGTGCTTACATCATTCTTACGTCATCCATAACTCAAAAATTCTTGTATTTAGCTTAAATACTAAAAATTACCATATTTTACTATTCACCAAATTTCAAATATTTTAGAAAAATACCAAAAATTTACCTTAACCATTTTTTGATGTTTAGATTTTAAAAATGGGTTCCATTTTATAAAAATGATTTTCTAAATATGAGAAATTTAATTTTTAAATAAAATCATCATTTATTCAAAAAATACCAATTTTAATATTATAACTGATTTGATAACCCTTTGAAAAAATAATTAAGGTATCATAAAATTATTTTATAATTATATTAAAACATAATATTAAATTATGAATATATTTTATAAAAATAAATATTCTTTTAAATCATTATATTAATTATAAGGTTGGAAATAAAAATTTACGTTTTACAAAAATACCAAGACCCAATTTATCATTTCTAAAACATTTATTTATTTATAACATGATTTAAATATATCATTTTTTATTTATAGGATATCTAAATTTTATTTTATACTTTTATAGGTGAGGTTAATTTTCTAACATCAAGATTAATATTCTCAATAGTTAGATTATTATTCAAATGGACAGGTTACTATTCTAATGGTATATGTTCCTTAATTTCTATAAATGCCACTTATTTCATTCATTATTCATTAAATTATATTTTCTCTTAATGTTATATATATACTTTCATCTTCAAAATTAATATTATATTATTAATTTTTTTTATTTCTACTACTTTGTTTGTGAGTACGGTCATTCTAGTGGATTGAGAAGATACAAAATTTCCCATTCTTAATATATTATTTTCTATTTATTTCCCTGATGTAATATTTAGAATTATTATTATTTTATTTGAGAATAATATTTTTATTGGGTTCTCTATGTGATGTATATGTTTTATAATTATAAGAAGGTAAATTCCATTAATAAAACTTTGGGTCATTACATGCTGTATCGGTATACTTTATAATTAGAGTAAGAAAGAGTTTATTCAAAACAATATAAAATTTTCTAAAACATGCACAAAAAAAATATTGAACTGTTAAAAATAATTAAAATAAAGTAATAAAACTTATATTAAATAATATAATAAAAACTTATATAACCTTTACAAATAAGTCTTCAATTTAACCTTAAGTGATCCAGAAGTATCTAAACCAAACTTTAGGTATTCACAACTTAACCTATCATAAAGAATATCTTCCAAGCCTAGGAAGCCCTCAATTAGAATGATTGTATAAAGCTATGTTTCCTTATCCTTGGAAAACCTCAATCAAACCAATTAGACTAACTCTATCTCTTTATCCTTAAGAGACCTCAAACCACCATATTTTACAAATAATAATTATAATAAAAAATATTAAGGCACTTATAAAGAAAAACTTATAAATAATGCCTAAAGAAAACTCTTAAAAATTATAAATGAAGCATGATCAATAACAAGATGTTATTGTAATTCAATCAATAACTTAAAATATATAATTTAAAAATATTTCAAAAATATTATTCTCCATTGATGTTATGGTTATATTCATAGATGATATACCAATGGTTGTATTCCCCACTTATTTAAATCAGTTGCAATGACATCAGAAAAAAATATTCTTTTCTTGATGTGATCAATAAAAAATTCATCTATTATATGGTCATTTGATAATACACAATTATATTGATTCAATTATTCCATATAGGTAAGAATGATAAACCTTCATCTAGTAACATTATATATCTTCATCTGATAGGATTATTAAATTTTTATCTAGTTTACTTTTTATGTCTTTATATGACAGAGTCTATCCAATGAAATTTGTAGAACTCTATCCAATGGAATTAATCCTTCCATCTGATGGAATTTTTATAAATCTATCTGATGTACTTTTTACATGTAGATCAATGTACTTAGTACTTATTCCATCTTATATACTTGATAAATGTCCATTTGATAGAATTTTAATTATTCATCTAGAAAAAATTTATACCTTCCTAGAAAACACCTTATAACTTAGGAAATATTAATGTTAGTGTAGGATCGAAATATAGATATAGATATTCAATTAAAAGATGGGTGGGGGTGAATTGTAGGTTTAAAAAACATTCATTTTTATCCTTTATAAAAATCTATGTTTAACATGGTTAAATAAAATGTATTCACAAACCCTATCTAGTTCTTAACTAAGAAACAATATTGCTTTGGATACCGGAATATGGATCCAAAAAATAATCTTAAACAAGTTTACTTAGAGAAAGATTCTACCTCAAAGCATATAAAATATTATTTATATCAGAGTATACAATTATAAGAAAGTATAAGAAAGTTATACTTTATTTCTTTAAAAACATTGCAGTGGAAATAGAAACTTGTAACAAAGAAAAGTAAACAAGTATATGAAATCTTTTAACCCAAAGAAAAGGGTATCCACAACCTTGGATAAAGGTCCCTTGATTTATACTTTCAAGAAAGTCTATCTTACCCACACCAGGTTAAGGCCTCGATAAGAGTATCAGAGTTTGTCTTTCTATCCCTACAAGGCCTCAAACTTTAAGGTAGTCAGAACCTCTGAATTATTATCTCTAGAAGTCCTTGATTAATCCACCAATCAAAATCACACCAGGTAGGTAGAATAAGTTATTCTCGTCTTAACAAGTTGTTCATAGATTGCCCAAAGCATGAGAGTCTCTCTCTCTCTAGAAATCAGTATATCCATAACTTCTAAATGTTTTTCAAGTCTTAAAATGTATGGGGTATTTATAGGAAAAGTTTTTAATGGTTGGATCCCTCCTCCAACAATCATATTGTTTCTTGAATTTCAGAGGGACCTATACATGTTCCACTCAGACAATAGTTAGTTAGAAATAGATTGTACAACATCGTTTCATTGTTATATAATCATATGTAAGTAATTATAAAATGTAAGAAAAAAATTCTTATATTTAAAAAACTTAAGTAAACTAGGATCTGATAAAGTTAGAACAATATTTTAAGAAAGAAAAGTAACTTTAACAAGTATAAATAATCATATTCTAAATATAGTGGGAAATATAGTCTAATTTTAGATAGAAATGAAGTTTGATTTTATATATAAATAGAGTCTTATTTTAGATAGAAACGAAGTCTGATTTTCTGAGAAATTAGAGTCAGAAAATTTGAGAACATGGAGTTTGAAATTATGAGAATTCAGAGTCAAAATTTCTGAGAATTCGGAGTCTAAATTTATGATAATTAAATGTTTGAATTTATGAAAATTCAGAGTCTGAATTTCTGAAAATTTGGAGTATGAATTTTTGAGAATTCAGAGTTTGAATTTTTGAGAATTAGGAGTCTGAATTTATGAGAATTTGGAGTCTGAATTTTTGAGAATTCAGAGTCTTAATTCAGGATGAAACAAAGTCTGAAATCAGATGGAATCAAAGTCTAAAAATAGTGAGACTTGGCTTCTAAGAAACTACAATGTTACAAGGTTTTTATAAGGATCCTATTATTCTTAATATAATTTAGTCTTAAGAAATATGGTTAATATTATATAAGTAACATTAAGAATAACATAGAAAATTATGTTAATGTTTAAGTAATTAAATTTCCTTAGAGAAATAAAATAATCTTTAGGGAAAAAGTGTTTTTGATTTTAAAAACATAAAGGAATGTAAAATTCATAAGATAACTTATTTACTTAACAATATCCCCCTTTTTGGAAAGCACAAACCACTTTAAAAAAATATTATGAATGGAAATCTTAAAATAAAAACTTATCTTCCTTATATTTTTTTCCTTAGTGAATACGCCTAACTCTCTCTTAGATTTTTTCACCTTAAGAATCATATTATTTGTCTAAATAAATTATATTGAAAATATATTTCATTTTCTTAAGAATGTTTTCTTTAATATTAATCTCCCCCTTTCATAAGAAATTTATTCTCTTGGGTAAAATCTCCCTTAATATGATATTCTTTTCAGAATTTTCTCCCCCTTTGTGATTTTTAAAAAGGAATGTAGGGGTAAAATTTTGGTACATAAAAGGTTAAAAAATATGAAACAAAGTATAACAAATAGATTTCATTGACTTTGAATTAAATATTTTAGTATAACAAAAGATCGGAGTTTTAATTTAATTAATCATCCATCTTATTCTCTGGTAGAAAGTTTTTAATCATGGCATTCATATTCCTTATCTTCTTATAATCTTCTTGGTACTTCTTGATTAAGTATTCTTGCTCTTGGTTCTTCTTATCAAGAGACCGAATCCTTTATTATTATGACATGATAAATTCTTCTTTCAATTTTAGTTTCTCTACTAACTGATCTGTAGTATTTGTTTATGTATTTTGGATAATAGAAACGAATCTAATATTGCCATAAAGATCTTTATCCTCTTGAATTCAGGTAGATTTCTCCTGATTTCTCCTTTTAGAAAGATTCTTGAACTTCTCATCAGACTTGTTAAATGCATCTTTGAATGAATCCATATAATCACCAACAATATTAAGATAATTAACTACTGACTTCAACCAAGTTGCAATCTTATTGTAAGAATTTCTATGAGATTCATAGTGGTTATGATGGTTTTGAAATCTATTTCTTGCATGATTAAATTTTTCATCAACAAATTTATAGAATCTAACTTCATATTGACTAACTGTTGAATAAACTGACATTAGGATTGAATATTTGGGAAGAATGGTATTGAATCAACAAGTTTATTCAAAGAATGTATCACGAAGTCATGTACCATGGAAGATGAAAATTCAAAATCTGAACCACCTTTCTCTGGAGGAGTATCTTTCACTTATTCAACAAACTTTGATTTAGATGATCCAACTACATATTTTTGAGGTGTATCAGGAAGGACTAGATTTCATTTAGCAATAAACTTTTAAACAAAACTGGATATCTCATATGCTTGTTCTTAAACATTAACTTCTTCTTAATCTTCCTAAACAATATCATCATTATCTTCACTATCTTCATTGGAATTCCTTTTTCTAACTTCATTTTATTTAGAATTTTACTTCTGGTTTTCTGAAGATATTTTGATAGATGATGCTTGGGAAGTTCTTATTGAGAGTTTATTATAGGGAATCTCCTTATCATGATGCTCTTCAACTATTTGGATCATGTCTTCACTTTATTATTCTTCTTCTCCTTGCTGAATTTATTTTTCTTCAACAACCTGTTCTAGAAGTGAATCTTCCTTCAAGAAGGCTTCTGGTGCCTTAATCTATTCTGAATCTTTATCAACATCTTTTAACAAATATTGAACAACCTAAACTTTCAACTCTTTTTCTTTTTTACCTTTACTCTTTTTCTTGTTTCTTGATATTATCAAATTCAAAAATCTTCAAATCCTTATCCTATATAGGGTCAATCCTGAATATAGGATCACCTTCCTTTATCCTTTTCTTCTTATCCCTCAACTTAGTAACTACTTCATCAAAAAACTTCTTTTTATTCTTCTATTTAGGAGGCACTGATTGAGATCCCGGAATTGGTTTTGGTAACTGGGGTTCTGGTTATTTTGATTTTCTTTTCTTGGAAGGTTCAATAACTTCATCCTTTTTATCTTGATCATCCTTATTAGTAAGATATACAAACTCACCTGATTCACCATTAAATACAATCTTCATTCTCCTCAAAGTATCATCACTGAGCAACATAATCTTGAAATTATTATCTTTTGAGATGTAGGGGATATTGAAAGATTCTAAATATAAGACTATAATATTTTAAATGGTCACTGAATATATCAGAATCTGAGACTTGATATTTTAATTCTTAATGTTAATGATTGTTAGAAGGTTGTACTTACCCAAATTTATATTCCTTAGGTTCACCAGGAAATCTAAGAGAAATATATCACATATCTTAAGTGAATCTTTATCACCCTTCCTTGGAATAAGGAAACCTTGCATTCACAAAGAAACCAACCTATGATTTTTTGAGAGATGATAAATTTTGGGTTTCTTGACATTTTTCATCCTATGTACCTCTATTACCTTTACCTTCTCGAAAGAGCCTTCCTTATCAGGAAAATAGTGAGAGGAGAGAATTTCCTCTATTTCATACGAAATGTAAAGGATGATTGCAGCCTTATTTAAGGATAAATAATAAAACTTCCCATGGCTTCTAAACATGAACACATATTTTCCTCCTTGTTTATAGAAATGAACTGAATCAAAAAATTCCACTTCAAGGTCCACGTAGACCAGATCTTGATTCTTTTATTTAGAAATACATAATTTTCCAAACCATTTAACTTAATAATATTTGCAATCAAAGAATCATATTGGAGAAGAAATTTTGATCTATTAACCTTTCCCCAAACATAAGCCAATCCTTAGGTTCCTTGCTAGATTGAGACTACATGGGAGTTTGAGGAGAAGCTTCAAGAGACATTTAGAATGTAAGGAAACTAAAAAAATGGAATGAAATACTTAAATAAGGGTAGATATTTGATGAAAATGGATGAGAGAACTGATGTGAGACATGAGCTCGGGGTCCCTTTAAATAGGCTTCTTAGCGACAATTTGAATTCTCAAATAGATCCAATGGTTTAAATTAGCTTGCTCTGATCAGATGGTTGATATCAATGACAAAGAAGGTTTTATAGATTCCAATCTTTTTATGTTTTACAATAAAAATTGGATTTATAGAAAGTGAATCTGATAAAGTTTTCTTTAAACAAGATAAAATTACCAATAAGTAAAAAAATAAAATTACGAAGATTTAAGTAAGGAAACATACCTTCCGAATTTCTTAGAAAAAAATTTTCATTATTGATAAGGTTCTTTTTGAAGAACTTAGGTTCTGTATTTTTTTAGGGAAAGGGAAAAATTTAGTTTCTAAATATTTTATTAAGGAAAGAAATTTTTTTAGGTTTTGAAAATTTTATTAAGGAAAGAAAAATTTTTAGGTTCCTAAAATTTTCGAAAAGAGTAAAAATATGTACTCCCCCTATGAGGAGGAGTATTTTAATATCCATAGATAGTTTAACAAAAATTTATTATGGATAACTACCTTATGATTATCATTCATTATTTTTGTTTAATGTATTTAAATCTATGAGAGGGTAAGGATTTTGTAAAAATGTCAGCAAGTTGGTCTTGCATTCCAATGAAGTGAAGAATGATATCTCTTTTAAGTGTGTGACCCCTAAGAAAGTGAAGCCTAATGTCAATGTGCTTTGCACAAGAGTGATGTTAAAAGTTTTTCTAAGGAAAATGGTACTAGTTTTATTAATCAATATCTATGTTTTGGTAAGACTCATTCCATAGTCTGTGAGTGTGTGTTGCATCCACAACACTTGAGCACAACAACTTCTAGCTGCAACATATTTAGCTTCAACATTGGAAAGTGATATTGAGTATTGATTCTTGAATGACCAAGAAACTAATGAATCTTATAAGAAATGACAAGTTCTATATATAATTTTCGTATCCATTCTACATCCACCAAAATTAGCATCCCAAAATATTTTTAAAATAAAATCATTTCCAGAAGAATAGAAAAGTCCCAAATCCATGGTTCCCTTTAAATATTAAAAACTTCTTTTCACTTATTTTAAATGAGATTAATTTAGATTATATTGATATCTTTCACATAATAATATTGAAAATATTAAGTATAGATGACTGAATATTAATTATAATAAACTTCCAATCATACCTCTAAAAGATGTTTGATCTGATAGTTTCCAAAATTCATCAAGATCAAGATAATTTGAGGTACTGATTGGAGTAATTATACTTTTAGTGTTTCCATATGAATAATTTTTAAGAAGATAATTAATATAATTATTTTGAGATATATAAGTTCCTTCTGGTTTTTGAGAAATATTAAAACCAAGTAAAAATGTAAACTCACCCATCATACTCATTTCAAACTCATATTTCAAGAGATTCACAAATGAATCAGTTAAAGATTACTGAGTTGATCCAAATATAATTTCATCAACATAAATTTGAACAATCAAATTTTTTCCTTATCTTTATTTATAAAAAGGGTTGGATTAGAAGTTCCCTTAACTTAATTATTTTGTAAAAAAAATCCTGTAAGTCTATCATACTAGGTTCTAGGGGCTTGTTTAAGTCCATATAAAACTTTAGTAAGATTAAAAACATGTTCAGGATGTTTTGTGTCTTCAAAACTAGGATGATGTTCAACATAAACTTCCTATTGAAAAAATATGTTAAGTAAATCACACTTCACATCCATTTAAAAAATTTTAAAATTAAAAAATGCTATAAAGTCTAGTAGTATATGAATACATTCAAGTCTGGCTACTAGGGCGTAGGTTTCTTCATAGTCTATTCCTTCTTGTTAATTATAGAATTTATAAACCAATCTTTCTTTATTTCTTAAAATGATTCCATTTTCATCACTTTTATTTCTAAAGAACCATTTTACTCCAATTATAGAAGTTTCCTTAGGTATTTCAACCAAGGTCTAGACATTGTTACTTTTGAATTCATTTAGTTCATCTTACATGGATTTAATCCAATCATCATCACCTAAAGCTTCATTAGTGATTTTAGGTTCTAATTGGGTAAGAAATTCTAGACATTATACTTCATTTCTTAAAGAACTTATAGTTCTTACATGTTGATTTACATCACCAGTGATACTATCACTATGATGATTCTTAAGAAACAACTGATTTGAGTTTTGTAAGACCTGCTCATCAACATAAGGTAAAAAATATTCTAGATTAAATACTTCAGAAAAATTTTTATTAGAAGAATATTCCATCAAAGGTTGATAATAAATTTTTGAAAACACATATGAAGATATAGGTTAGGGTTGTTTAAAAACAAAAGGATCACTTTCATCAAATTTAACATTCACTGTTTCTTCAATAGTATAATATTTTTTATTAAAAACTCTATAAGCCTTAGAAGTAGTGGAATATCCTAAAAAAATTCCTTCATTAGATTTGGGTGTGAATTTATGTATTTTATCTTTAGTATTAATGATGAATACTTTGAATCCAAATACTTTTATGTAAGAAACTTTAGGTTTTTGACCAGTCCACAATTTATAAGATGTTTTATTAATAAAAGGTATGATTAAAAATCTATTTATAGTATAACAAGTAGTAATTATAGCTTCATCACAAAAGTGTTTAGCAATAAAATACCCACTCAACATGGTTTTAGTTATCGCTTGAAGAATTTTATTTCTTCTTTCAAAAACACCATTTTTGAGGAGTTATTGGAGCTGAGAAGTTATCAGTAATGTCTTTCTTACTAAAACAAGTTTCAAAATATGAATTTTCAAATTCTCCCCCATGATCACTACGAATAGTTATCAATGGAAGGTTTTTATCATTTCTAACTTTGGATGAAAAAATTTGAAATAAGAAAAGGCTGTATATTTCTTTTTTAGAAAATAGACCCAAGTAAATCTTGTGTAATCATCAACTAAAACAAATACATAATATTTGCCTCCAATACTTCCAGTTTTCGTTGGAGTGAAAAGATCCATATGCACTGGCTGTAATGCATTAGAAGTTGAAACTTCACTAATTGATTTAAATCTTGACTTATGTTTCTTTCCATATTGAAAAGGATCATAAACTTTTAAAGAATCAAATCTAAGATCTAGTAGATACTTAACAAGTATTTTCTTTGAGATTTTTCATAAGTTCCTAATATTACAATATACTAGTATTCTATTCCATAACCAAGATTGATCTTCCATTTCACTATGGAAAGGTAGATCTTGGCTCTTAAGGTCTTCTAATTTTACTTTATAAACATTCTCATGCCTATGGGTAGAGAGAATAAACTCTTCCTTGGAAATGTGTACTAGACATTTATCATTCCTATAATTCACATGGAAACCTTCATCACATAATTGTATTATAATTATTATGTTGGGATTAAGTCCTTTAACAAATAAAACATTTGAAATTAAAGCTTTTCCAAGAAGAACATTGTTACCTATACCAACTATTTCTCCTTGAGAATTATCTCAAAAAGTTACTTTTACTCCTTTCATCTTGATAATATTTTAAAAGAAATTTTTGTTACTAGTCATGTGCCGGGAACATCCACTATCCATGTACCATGTATTTTTGTTGGTAATTTCTTTATTTTCCTAAAAATAAAATAGTTAGACTTTCAGAATCCAAACTTTCTTGGATTTGGAATTGTTTGAAGGTAAAATATTAGGTATCCACATTTTCTTAGAAAAATAAGCTTTATGAAAACATAAAGATTAAGTTTTATTTAAATAATTTTTTTTCTCCCAATGTACACCACATTGAAACTTAGTTAAAAAAGGATCACTTTGAGGAACAAAATAGTTATTACTAAAAACATATTTTGAGTGAGTATAACCAAATACATAACTATTTCTAAGAGGATGAAGTTATGAATACATTTTATCAAATTATTTCCTTCCAGAAGTGAAATTTGATAAAATTTTCTTTAAGAAAAATATTTCAGATTTTAGTTTGATGACTAAATTCTTATTCTAATAGTCATTAGTCTTAGGTTTTGAGTTAGCCTATAAAACATTTTTCTTAGAAATAACATTTTCAATATCCATAGAATGATTATCCTTCTTAGAATTAACTTCCTTAAGGTTTTTATAAATATTATCTAAATAAAGAGTTTTCTGATCAAGATATTTTGAAATATATAATAATTTTTTTGTTAAAATAGAAATTATAGAATTTTCTTTCTCTAACTTCTTTTTTATCTTATAGTTATCATTATCAAGTAATTTAAAAATTCTAGAGACTTCTTCAAATGAAGGTAAGGTATTATCTTTTGATGAGGAATATTCTTCATCTAAAGATTCATAATATTCTTCATTATGAAATTTATAATTTAAAGAAATATTGGTTAAATATTCAGAATTGTGTACCTTATCCATAAGACAATGATTTTCAATAGGCAAGATGGTTATAAGACCAATATTCTTCTGACTAGAAGATTCATATTTTGAGGATTTATTTGATGAGTCACCACCACTGGTACTCCAGGTGTCATTATCCGTTAATAATTTATTAGACTTGGATTTGTATTACTTCTTTCTATTTCTTTCAGAATTATTATCCTTTATATATTTTCTATTGAGAATAAGACAATTAGGTCTAATATGTCTATCCCTTTTTCATTTTTAACAAGTTACTTCAGAATCTTTCTTGTCATTTCTATCTTTGTTATTATATCTATACTGAAAATATTTATTTTCCACAATCTTGTTCATACTTCGAGAAAGATTTCCTAATTCATTCTCAGAGGGATCATTGTCACTTGATTCAGATATTACAACAAATTTCTTGTATTTAGATCTAGTAACCCTTTTAGAGTCTTGGATTTAGATGTAGTAGTGAAATAAATGCTTCAATTACCATTCTTCTTCTTATTAAAGTCACCATCTCTCTTCATTCTTGTTTCATGCTGAAGAAGAGTTCTAAATAAATCATCACGAGTAATGTTAGATACTTTCCTATTTTCATCAATAACCATCCTTTTAGATTCCCACTCATTGGGAATGATATCAATTATATTGTCCACAAGTATTTCTTTATCAATTCCTTTTTCTCCCATAGATTGAATACTGTTTATGATAGTCATAAATCTTTTCTTCACTTTGTAAATAGATTATTCACAAGGAAATAAATATCCATGATATTCATCTCTTAACATAACTATTCTTGTTTCTATCATTTTTGAAGTTCCAAATTGTGTAACTTCAAGTTTCTTACAAATGCTATTGGTAGCTTCATAAGAGGATATTTGACTATAGATATTCTTGGTCATGGAATATAAGAGAGTATTGCATACCTTGTAGTTTAGTAGATATTATTATTTTTCCTGATTTGTGAATGTTTTAATTTATTTACCAAGAATATTTTATTCACCAGTGGGCATGAAAAAATTATCTAGTCTAGTGTTAATAACAAAAGTATTCATCCTATATCTCTAGTAATCATAATCATTACTATAAAAAATTGGTGTTCTAGTAGGATTTAAATTGTATATAAAACCAAAATTTATTCTTTCCATTCTATAAGAAAATAAAAAATGTATTTTCCACAAAAAAAATTAGTAATAAATGTTTATAAAAAAAAATAAAATTAAGAAAAATTTAAAAAAGTAAAATTAATCAAAAAAAGCTGAGCAAGAAAATTTATATGTAAGTATAATTATTTCAGAGACCTACTCTGATACCAATTATAGGATGGAAATATATATGTAGATGCTCAATTAGAAGGGGGGGGGGGGGTGAATTGTAGGTTTAAAAAACTATTATTTTTATCCTTTATAAAAATCTATGTTTAAAAAGGTTAAACAAGAAGGATTCAAAAACCCTCTTTAGTTATTAACAAGAAACAATCTTTCTTAGGATTCAGAAATATGGACCTGAAAAAGAAACTTAAAAAAAGTTTACTTAG
Source organism: Viscum album (assembly GCA_963277665.1). Taxonomy (NCBI): domain Eukaryota; kingdom Viridiplantae; phylum Streptophyta; class Magnoliopsida; order Santalales; family Viscaceae; genus Viscum; species Viscum album. The sequence continues at coordinate 2,010,977,040 of OY728130.1, read as the reverse complement.
AGATAGATTCTACCTTAAAGTATATAGAATCTTATTTATATTAGAGTATACAAGTATAATAAAGTATAAGAATGTTATACTTTCTTTATTTAACAAAACTACAGTGGAAATAAAAACTTGTAACAAATATAAGTAAACAAGTATAAGAAATATTTTAACCTAAAGAGAAGGGTATCCAACAACCTTTGATAAAGGTCCTTTGATTTATACTTTTAATAAAGTCCCTCTTACTTACACCAGGGTAAGCCCTCGATTATATTATTAGAGTTTGTATTTCAATCCCTGCAAGCCATCGAACTTTAAGGTAGTTAGAACCTCTGTCTTCCTATCCCCAGAAGTCCTTGATTGATCAGCCAATCAGAATCACACTAGGCAGGCTGAACAAGTTTTTCATGGCTAGACAATATGTTCATATATTTCACAAAGCATGAGAGTCTATCTCTCTATAAATTCGTACATCCAACACTTCTCAATGTTTTTCAAGTCTTCAAATGGTTGGGGTATCTATAAGAAAAGGTTTCAATGGTCAGATCCCTCCTCCAACAGTCATATTTTTCCTTGAATTTCAGAGGGGCTTTTACATGTGTCACTCAACCAATGATTAGTTAGAAACAGATTGTATGAAATACTTTCATTGTAACATAATCATGTGTAAGGAATTATAACATATAATGAAAACATTCTTATATTTAATAAACTTAAGTAAACTAGGATCCAACAATGTTAGAACATTATTTTAAGAAAGAAAAGTAACTTTAACAAGTATGAATAATTGAATTCTAAATATAGTGGGAAATTGAGTCTAATTTTAGATAGAAATGGAGTCTGATTTTAGATAGAAACATAGTTTTATTTTAGAGAGAAACAGAGTATGATTTTAGATAGAAACGAATTCTGATTTTATACAAAATCAGAGTTAGAAAATTTAAGAACTCAGAGTCATAAATAATGTGAATTATGAGTCCGAATTTTTGAGTATTCAGAGTCTGGATTTTTGAGAATTAGATGTTTTAATTTATGAGAATCTAGAGTCTAAATTTATGAGAATTTAGAGTCCGAATTTTTAAGAATTCAGAGTTTGAATTTTTGAAAATTTAGAGTCTGAATTGCTCAGAATTCAGAGTCTGAATTTCTGAGAATTCAGAGTCTGAATTCAGGATTAAATGAAGTCTAAAATAAGATGGAATTAGAGTCTAAAAACAGCGAGACTTAGATTTTATGAAACTGAAAGGTTCCGAGGTTTTGATAAGGATCCAATTATTCTTAAGATAAACTAGTATTAAGAAAATATGGTTAATATTAGATAAGGAACATTAAGCATAACATAGAAAATTATGTTAAGGTTTAAGAAAATAAATTTCCTTAGAGAAAGAAAATAATATTTAAGGAAAATGTGTTTGTGCTTTTCAAAACATAAAGGAATGGAATATTCATAAGATATTTTATTTAATTAATAGTTATAAACATGAAAATCATATAAAGGGTTTATTGAGATATTCAAAAGTAAAGGTATACATAAATATTTTAACTCAACATGATAAAGTTAAAGAAGACTAGATCAATCTTTGTCTTCTTGAATAGGATGAGTGGGCACTAATGGAATTTCCTTGGAAGATTTGTTAAAGATGTGAAGTTGGAGATGCTAGGAAATATGAGGTTGAGCATTTTGGTTTACTAAAATTTATAAAAAAATAGAGTTTGAGATTGATGAGATATAGAAATTATTCCATGAATAAAAATTAGTGTGTGAAGTTCTTCAAGATCTAATGGAGGTTGCTTAAAGTTAATGGGTTCATTAAGAGGGTGATGATGCATATGGAAGATGATATACATTAGTGGGTAAACTGGTCAGCTAAAATAATTACTTGAAAGTATAGTGATACAAAATCATTAATTCCATAGGAAAATATGGAATTAAAATATAATTCAAATGATGATATATTTTACAAAGTCTATACTGCTCCCTTTCATTTTTCTAAACTAAAAGTGGAGATAAATCCAAGAGAATAAATATCAGTTGGAAAATTAAATATTTTCAGAATTATATTAATAAAATTGAGGTGGTTCCATTAGAAGAACTAATAAATAGATTAGTTAATGGAGACTTATTTTAAAGGGGAGCTCTAAATTCAACATAATTGTGGGGAACCAATTCTTGGAAATAAGGACTTTGACTAACATCAAGAGTAGCTGGGCATAAAACGGAGGCATAAAATTCACTTCAAGGAGAAACAAAGATTGAGATAGATGTGAGTTAGGGATCTAAACTTGATAGAGAAAATATCTTCTTTTTTATCTCATATCTTGATTAATTTATTAATTGAATGGATTATGTTTTACTTTGTATTTTTAAACATACACTAAAACTAATTGTTTGAGGGGAATAAAATTATTGAAGTCTCTTTAAAATTATGTTCTGGATTTATTTTCTTATTATTACAATTCATTCTTCTTAGGAATTTCCTTCCCAATTAAGTTATTATTTTTTACAAATCTATGAATGAAAACAAAATTAAAGACTATTTTGATCAATTTTAGACTATAATAAATCAACAGGTCAAGTAGTTTGAATTATATGGAATGAACATTAAAGATCAAATGATAATTTCTATTTTTTATTGACTCCCATAGTTTGAAAAACATTGTCAAGAATGTCATCCATTCAACCAGATACTTCAATTGAATTCCTTCTAAATTATAATTTATTCATTAATTATTTCTTTAAACCATAATAATAGTTTCTAACTCTGTGAGAATCACACACTCACTATCACATTATTAATTTAAATTCTATACATTTTCCATTCATCATTTTTTCCTGTTTTTATTAGTTTATAATTAAATAATCCCTTATATTATTCACCAAAGTTCCCTTTGGTTCAACCATTAACTAATACGAGAGTGTTGGATATTATAAATGTTAATTTGATAGTCATGATGACCTATATCCTTATAAAAATTTGGGACCATTTTTAGGGAGGGGATAGAATTAAGGTTCTTAGGGTAAAAAAATGAAAAAAATAAAAAATAAAAAATAATCTATTGTTTTACTACTATCAATTTTTGAAATTTAAAATCTACTCCCTTTTTGTGTGTCAAGCTGAAAAATTAGTTGTTTTTGTTTCCTCTTAGATTATTTAAGTGTTGTTATTGCTAAATATTTTACTGTAATTTATTATTTTAGTAACTGAAATTGTAGATTTCATATTATGATGATTTAAAATGGAATAATATGTTGAATAGAATTTAAAAGTGGGATTTAATATGTTTATTATGGATATTATGTGTATACTGAATGGTAGTGTTCCTAAAAAATTCCCCAGAAACCCCTTAAATTTGAGAAAAACTATATATTTTGTGAGCCAACAATTGAAAATCAATCAAACTTGAATCAAATTTTAATGAAAATCAATGATAAAATTGATTAATTCCATGATATTAATATTCAAAATTTGCAAAATTAGATTTGATAATTAGAAAAAAGTTAGAGGGACAAGAACAAATTAAAATGAGTAATCAGGAAAATGATTTGGTGGGTTTTGAGAATGAGTATATTATAGAAATCTTAGAAGATGAAAAAACCAATGATATTGAACCTAATAATGATTAATTTTCCAAAAAAATATTATACCAATTTATTCAATGGGTTTTAAAATAAAAAATAGAAGAATAAAAACCCATTATTAAATTTATACATAAACCAATAAAATTTAGAAGTTTTGAGGATATGGTTTCTTAGGTTTATGAGAACCTTAAAAATGAAAGATTAATTCATAAAAACCCATAATTTTTTTTGAAATTATGAAAAGTGAACTAGATTTAGAAGTTGGGGTAGTTTTGGAAGAGAATAATAAACTAAAATTCACTGATTTTGAAAATTTTAAAACTGATCTTTAAATTGGAAATCCTTATTTTAAAATTATTAACCTATTTTTTATATGATTTATAATTATAAGGATAAGAGAGTGACCTTTTAGGAAAGGTTATTTAATTAAATATCAATTACTTGTCCACTTAATAATGAATCATCTAAATATTTGTTTAATAAAATGACAATTAGTGTAGATCCTATAGGTGTTAATGGTTTTATTATTTAATCACTTGAATATGAATTTCTTAGAATTAAACTAAAAAATGTTTCAATAAGAATTTAATTAGAACAATCAAAGGATTTTTCTTGGGAGGATGAAGTTTTTGAAATGGAATTTGAAAGAAAAGTTGAGAACACAATAGTAAGTTTAAGAAGAAATATTTTTTTTAGAAATAATGTTTGATTATTTTCTATTTTTAGTTGATGAAATCATGAAAGAAAATCATAACCTGGTAAAACATGAATCTAAAGAGGAAAAAATCATTTCTTCCCTATTTTTTAATTTATCCCTAAACTTATTTGGGTGATTAAATATACTTATAAGATAAGGTTAAATAAGAAGAGGAAATACTTTTAAATTCTAATGATTCAAAAATGCTTAAATATTTTTTTGAAAAACATATTCCTTAGTAGGTTTTCAAAAAATCTACCCCATTCCCTTTTTTTGAGAACTTATTGGTTGTAAGTGTGGTTGAGAGATGTGAGAACCATGTCACACCCCTATAAAAAACTTCTTTAATACTATCCCTTTAATAAAATTTAAAATTTATAAAATATGAATTAATTATAGAAGTACACATCACTTCCATTTCAACTATCAAAAGATTTTTTGAGAATATATTTTTAGTTGTTATGTTTAATGGATTCTTTGTAGAGATTGAAAGAATATATTATTTTTCACCTATATCTAAAAATCAATAAATGACCAAAGTGGTGTAATTTTGTAACTTTGGTTATGATTATTTAAGAGATCTCTTTGGAAAGTATTTTACTATTAACAGGTTCTTCTGAGGGGGGTTTTTAGTTATAAATAGAGTGGGGAATTTCCTTAGAAATTTAGTCACCTATAAAATATTCATGTCACTTTAAAATATTTAGGAAGTCAGCATGTGGTGGTTTATAGATAAGAAATTAAATCCTATGAGGTATTGTGGATAATTTTATTTTGGTGGTTGTCTAGGGACTTTAAAACTAGTGTTGCATGGTAAGAAACCAATGATTTAATAACTAATTGTTTGTTCATTTATTTTTATCTAAAATAAAGTTCCCTCACTTTTTATTTTGGTGAATCCTCAAAATTTTTTACCCTATTCTCACCTCTTTATATTTACCTTTTTCTTAGAGTCTCATTTCCAAATTATCTCCATTTTACTTAGTTTCATTTTCTAATTTTGAATGGTTGAATATAATGATTGATCTATTTTACTTCTTTAGGTATTTGAATGGGAGAAACGAAAAATAGATTGAAGTTAATTAAAGGAGAGTGTTCAATTGGTTATGAACTAAGGAAGAAAATATTCAACTGCAAAAAGATTAAAATTTTCAATCATTTCATTCTGGTTTAGAAATTTTAATATTGGTTTTATATACTACATAATCCCATGAAAATTTGACCTAAATTGTTTTTATGAATCTTAGTTTAAAATTAAAATACTACTATAAATTAAGTGTGTGTGTGTGCAAGGGAATTTATTTAGTATAATTCAATTAAGGAGAATCTATTTGAACTACTAGGTGTTTTTATTACTTTATTTTATGTTATTGAAAATCAGTTTAAATCATATTTTAAACCTTGTTGAGTTCCCTAAAGTTGTCTTTGGTTTGTTTTTATATTTTTTTATCCTATTTATAAAAAAATTCCTTTCAATCATATTTCTAAACATGATGATTTTATGAGATGTATTGAAATTCCTTGTGTTATGTTTGTAAAAAAATCATGTTAATTTGAAAATTTGTTTTGTATGTGCTGAAATTTGTGGTAAAAATATTATTTGAGTCTTTTTGTGACCCTAATTTTTTTCCATACTATTTAATTTAAAAATATTTTTTAATTGAATTATTTTAAATTATTCCTTAAACTTTAAGTTAAACATTGGATACAGTTTTGAGTTTTAATATGAGGCAGGGGTGTTAAAATGTGAAAAATTATATTTTATAGATAACACACAAAAAATACCCTTAATTTTAATTTTTCATTTTCAATGGATGTAAGTTTTTCTTGAACTTGGGGAATGTTTTGCCTCTTTGAGTGATTAATCATTTCTATAGCATCATGGATTCATTATCGTAACATAATTTTAATTAACTCTTGAAAAAACTTATTTTGGATAAATTTTGGGAGTAATATTTATAATCATAATTGATTTTATACTTTTTATTTGATTTAAGATAATAATTTTTTCATAAAAATGTGCTAGAAATTCACTCATAATCCTAGGTTGATATTTTTATTAAAGTAAATCATCCATTCGGTTGTGTCTAATTGTTTTTTATATAGATTATGTGTGTTTGTTCACCATGGAGAAAAATATAAATTTTAAAAAACATTGGAATGAAAAGTGATCTTTTTTTACTCCCTAAAAAATTTCAAAATTAAATTATTTTTATAAAACTAGAAACCTAATTTTATGTAAATAATTTATTTTGAGAAGATAAATAATTCATTTTGGCATGGTAGAATCAATGGGTAAGACATATTTGAAATTCACCACTTAGTTTGAATTATAAATCTTTCATTTTGTGATGTATTAATTTTCACTGAATTTGATGAATTGATTGCTTATAGAAAACAAATGAGTAATATAAGTGGGGAATTGATGTGAATTTATTTTTCTATCAATTTTCCATATATTATCTTTAAATTATAATGTATTTATACTTTTAATATGATTTAAATTGTAAATAATTGACCCTTGGTCATTTTCGGTGAAAAATACAATTCCTTATATTTTTTTAAAAAATAAGTGTTTGGGTGATAAATATATCTATTGTTCTTAATTTGTTTTTCTTATGTTTTATGAAATAATATTAGATTGAATTTGGTTAACTTCAATTACAATATTAATTTTGGGAAGAAGTTTAAGTGTGTTTAGATTTTGGAGTAATTCTTTCAAGGTTCCATGTTTTTTTACCTTAGATTTATTTTTTGGAAATATGATTTAATTCATTATTTTTAATTATAAATTAATTGATTATCCTATTTTAATGTTTCATAATGAATTTATAATTTTCCTGAATATTAAAATTTTATGAATTAGGTATTTGAAATTTAGACAAGTCCCTTTCGACATAAATGTGAAATGAATCAATGTATGAGTAAATTGAGAGGCAACATATTAGTGAAGAATAAGAGCATATAGGTCATCTCCTATGAAATGTATAAGTCATTACTTATTGCTATATAAGTGCATATGTGCCAATTGGAGGAGTAAAATATGAGTGAACTTACATTATGTATGAATGTATAGGAGGATATTTATGATTAAAATCCATATTTATATGAGTCACAATGTATGAGTAGATAGAAATTAAAAATTAGGTTATGGTTTTGAGAAAGTTAAGGAAAACTAACCCAAGATTTTCCTTCTTGAAGAGGTCAACTAGGAATTGATGAAATATTTTTTCATGAAAATGTTAAAACATTTTCTTATGATTTTCAATGGTTTATAATAAATATTCTCATGTAAGTCATTATTTTACTAAAATGTGGGAAATTTTAATTGAATAAATAATATTGACTAAAATGAATAAAAATTTGGATTTTGAATGTTTAATTTTACTTATGATTTTTTGGTGAAATTTTAATTAAGTTATTTAATATTTTATAGGTAAAAATATTAACTACACACAATCTATCCCTCAACCAAGGGATGCAACTCATATAATCCAGCCTAAAAGGTCCATCCGACCAAGAAAGCCCATGGGGAGGCCCACATGGGTGGTACAAAGGAGAGGAGGCCTCAAAGGGAAGAGACCACGCAACAATTTTTCTATGGTTCATGTGGGTTGTGCATGTTTTCACAACCCATGCAAGTATGTGAAAGTGTATGTACGCACTAATCCTACCCTGCCTTTAAATCTTTAGCTACTATTAACAAGAGTTTACTTATATACGAGCACTCAACCATGCCCATTTCTAGTGTGTGATAATAAGTATATGGGAAATGTTCATCACTAACCAAAATATTATCATCCAAACTATTCTATGGTCCTCCACACCTCATATAGAACCCTCAATATTTTCTCTACCACCTCCGCTACTTGACATCACCCACCACCATCTACAACTCACCAGGTGCACCATGGACACCACCTGGAAGCTCAACATTAAGTGTAGGTCCACTATCGAGGTCTAGAATCACTATAGATGACCTTTGGTGCCTCACAGGAGTACCATGATACTAAAAAGAAGACACAATATTCATGAATGATAATGAGAGGTTCCATCCATCTACTTTGAAGGATGGATGGAATTGATGAGAAGCGCTACACCACTACCACCATGTTGCATCATAGATCTCCATAATATAGGAACATGAGAAGGAGTGTTGTTCCATGGTGCTAGGCCTCCATGATGGAGGGTGTTAAATTGATAGTAAAAAGGGTTTTATAAGGGTAATGGACCTACACTTTAGGTGTTTACACTATGGTGTGGCCATGCTCGATATAGAAGAATTAGTTTTTATAGGAAATAATGGCTCCATGATGATACACCATGGAGACATCAATGCACCTTAAAGGTTTGAAAATAAAAATTAGATATCATTTTTAAGAAATAAAACAGAATAGAAGCTATGGGCATAGAGGAATTGGTAGCACCACATTCCATGTAGTGGTTGTGAAAAAATAAAATGGTCGTGGTAAAGTGGATCTTCTTACACCGTAATATGGGTCTATGCTAAAATTTAAAAAACTTTATATCTATAGAATGATATCCAAATCCTGAAAAAGGTAAAATTTTACCATTAAGATAAAAAATATATTAATAAAGGATAAAGACGGACCTCCCATCTATAAATAAGAGGTATGGGTGTTGTGCCAATGGATCAAAGGATCAAGAGCCAGAGTGCTATTGCTGCTATTTTTTTCTTTGTTTTCTTATGTTGTAGTTTTTTAGTTTTATTTTCTTAATTGTAATTAACGTATATTGCTTTTATTAAAGTTTTCCATATATTTTCCTCAACAGTTCCATTCTCCCTCATTATTCCTTCTCTCTTTATTATTCTTCCACAACGACCTCTTACACTCAACAATGAGTGACTGACCATACGTTTTCCCTCAAGGGAGGTATGTGGTGTTTCTAAATTCTGATTTTAATTCTTAAATTTTTAGAGTCTATTTTTGGTGAATGAGGGAGAAGTGTATGATAGTGGTTATCATCCCGCATGACATAGATCTAAAACTAACTTCTCTTTTTTTATTTATATCTTTTCTCTACCATCCATATAATGAGATTTCTTGATATAATGGAGTTGAGATATTTAATGGATAAAATAACATATAATTGAGTTGAGTCTAAGAATATGTTACACTCTTGATTTAATCATGTCATCAACCTTAATTTTTGGAGGAGTTAGAATTTATTTTTCCTATATATTCAATATTTAAAACCTAATAAATTTTATAATGGTAGTTTATACATAAGATTTCATAATTGAACTATAAAAATGAATTTAAACAAAAAATATGAATAATGATAGAACCTGAGAGACCAAATCCCAAGTCCAAGTACTTTCATTTTAACCTCATTCTATTTCATTGCATGATAGTTTAGATTTTCATCATCTTTTCTATCTCTTTCTATTGTTTTTTGAAAATAAGAAAAAAATAAGTATCTTAGGTGAATTAGAATTAGTAATTGAATAACTATGAAGCTCTTAAAACGAGATAACCTTTTCCATTCATTGGGATGCACTAGGAAAAATATAAATAGTATCTTTTTTCCATACCCCATAATAGGCGTGCATCAAAATAAGTAATTGTTTCTAGGAAGACAATAAATTGTCTACTTAATTTTTCTTTTCACATTGTTAATAGTTTCCTATTATTTTACAAGAATTTTTTTTTACAATGATGTTTTTTAATGACTATTATTATGCATGGAATAAATATTTATAGGATTATGAGCAAGAGGTCGACAATGATGAGGAATACCTTGAATTAAGGCCAAAAAATCACTATTATATGATCAAGAATATGTGAAATGGTCAAGATACTAGACTCTTAGTTCAAAAATTGATGGACATAGTTAATAAATTCCAAAAATATTATTAAAGACTGAAGTCCATTGGTGAAGTACCATAAAATCTTTTCAATTTCACTAAAGAGGCCCAAGATGTTATTTCCATACTCGAGGAACATACAAAACCCAACCATCTTAAAGATTAGATCCCTACCTCCCATGAAGAGCTAGAGGTTGATAATGAAGACTCACGTGGTAATGCTCTTATGAGGGATTAATAAGATTATGATCAATTTTGGAGTGATTGGGAAAACTATGAGATGCAACATGATCTTCCTAGTTTTAAAGTAGAAAAACCATCACCACTCTACTTTTATATAGATTTGGAAGAAGAATACACCCAAATGGTTGAGTTTGATGAAATGATGGAGGATTTTGACTACCTTCCTCTATCCAATGAAGTCCAACTTTAAGAGGAACTTATTACTGAAAAATATATTGAATGCAAACCAATATAGTGATATAATATTATCTTAAAATATATATCATCTAATCTTGTTCAATCTGAATTTAGAATCAATCATACTATTTTTAATTTTTAAATTTGGATAACTCTTGTATTATCTTTGAGGAATAATAAGAATAAGGACATGTACCTACTAAGGAACATATGGAGCTCCATAATCATGTTGTACATGCCTTTGAGGTATCCCATAATGAGATTTAAGTGGTTGATACTAAGGAAAAAAAGTTAGTATATTATTACCTTGAAAGGGAGAATTTCTATTTTTATTTCACATGTTTAAATTCTATTAAAGTAAAAACACATTCTAACCTTCCATTTTATCATTCAATTGACACATCCAACATTGAGAAAGATCCTGATAGTACAAACAAGGCTTCAAAAGTAGCAATGAAGAAAGAGGAGGATCTATACTTTATCCCACACCTTTAATGTAAGTTGTACCTTATTACAAAGGGGATGATATTGGTGTACTCTATCTATGGACTCCTGACCAATAAAAAATAAGTTCAAGCTGGGAAAAGTCACATGTGGTGGTTAAAATCCAATAAACACAACCCACCAATGAATTATGGATGAAAACTGGTACTTTCCTTCTGGAGGTAGTAAAAATCTAGGTTCCACATGGGGGATTAAACCAATACTTATCATTTTAATTTATTTTTAATAATTTCAATTTCATTCTAAGGAATTAGTTTAGAATAAAACACAATCCCTTATTATTTTTTAACATTAATGAATAGTTCTTAAGTTTTAAGATTGATTTTATTTTTTATGCCCATGATAGAAAAAGGTATCCCAAAATAGTGAGAAATGAAGAGGAATAAATCTTCATGATAAAATAGAGTTCATTATTACATTCTTTACCATTTAAAATCTCAAATTTTTTTTATGAAAATTCTATTTTGAGTTGAAAAATAGAAATTGCATGATCATACCTAAACTTTCTCACATTACTTTACTTATCTATGAGACCTGAATTTCTTAGGAATCCTATGAGTCTATTTTTTAGATTTAAATGAAAATGATATTTAATGATTAAGGTGTATAATTTAATAATTATAGTGTATTATGAATGTTAATTTGATGAAACATAATTTAAAGGAATTGGTTGATTCATGTATATGAAATTTCTATCCTTTTATTCAAAATAAAAATTTATGAAATTCATTTATATTGATTTTTTATTATTATTAATTACATTATTTGTTATCCCAAATCATATATTTCATTATTTAAAGGATTTCATGACCCAATACTTTCTATTTTTATCTTGAGCATATTTATTGAGTGATATTGGGGCATGTCACCTATTAGAACTTGAATTGGAACTTGTCAAAGATATGAATATGAAAATAAACATTCAATATGATTGAGAAATATTTATTAACAATACCATATCATTGATAACACCTTTTACATAAATCATTGTTTAGATCATAGAGACCATGAATAACCTTTTTTAAAATAAGCAACATTTCAGGCCATTTATATCCATTTCTACCCTCCTCTTGGTATTTTCATGATATTTTAAAGTTTAATAGTCAGAGTGAGGGAATTAATGGTTAAAGGGATATAATACATTGTAATTAAAAAGTGTGGGGGTGATACTTTAGGTATTGGGATATATTTATTATTAATTAATTGAACTGTTATTATTTTACCTACTTGAAAAAAATAAAAAAATAAATGGTTGTGGCTTTTGAAAATAAAAAATCACCATTACAAAAACTATTATTTTATCATATGTGGCTAGTTGGTGTATGTGAGGTTTATTCCAAGAATAAATTTTGAAAAGTAAAAAAAATCTAAAAACTTATTTTTAAAAATAATAAATAAAAAAGTAAAAGTAGTGAAAATTCAAGAAGGTTCACATAATTCATTTTACTTTCATTAATCATTACCTTAATTTGATTCTTAGTAAGTTAGAGTTTTTATTTTTAATGGGATATTTTCATTACAATTTTACTTTTTATATCATGCATTATGATTTAGAGATAAATCTCCTCTTTAAGCCTCAATATATTTTTTAAAATCAATTCCTCCCAACTTTTAATCCTCAGAGTCATTAGAGCCTTAATTTAAAAGTCACTATGATTTCATGTGAATTTTTTCTTTATAAATTGGAGTAATTAGTTCCTTTTAAATATTATTCAAAGGTTCATGAATTCAAGGTATGATCATAACTACATTTCAATTTTCAACTTGATGGATGAGATAGAAAGATTCAAAGTGAGGTAGATTATGACTTGTAATGCTTGATAATAATGAATTGGGAAACTTGAATGAATTAAAGTAGATGTTCCACTATTTTCAAAAGTGAGAAAGTAAAATAATTGGATTGATTGATCATTTTAAAAATGTGAAGTTGAGTTGATGTTTTTTGTGGAATATGAAAAATTAACTTGAAATTGATAATCATTTTACTTAATATTTATATATTGGTGACATGGAGTTTCTCTTAAATTCAATATTGAGATTCAATACTTGAGGATATGCATATTTAAAGTGTGGGGGTATTTGAGGCACTCATTTTTTCATGGAAAATTTTAAACATTTTTTATGATTTTTAATGTCTTATAATCAATATTCTAATGTAATTCATTATTTTACTGAAATTTGGGAATGATTAATTAAATAAATAATATGGACTAAAATGAATTAAAATTTGGATTTTAAATGTTTAATTTTACTTATGATTTTTAGTGGAGTTTTACTTAATTGATTTAATGTTTTGTAGTAAAAAATATTGGCCAGCTACAAGATATCCCTAAACCAGGAGATGAAATACATATAAGCCATCCCAAGAGGGATGACTAGACAAACAGGCCTCTAGGAAGGCCCTTGGATGGTAGAGAGGAGAGCAGGTCGTGCAGGGAGGAGACTACACAATGGCTGGGCCAAGGTTTGCATGGGCCGTGCATGCTGGTACATCCCATGTAAGTGTATGCAGGCCCTGATATCTTACTGCCTTGGAATTCTAAGTGGTAGTCACTGTGAGTTTACTGATATATGGAAACTAAACCATTCCAATTTTCAATGAGGGACAATGAGTATATATACACTTTTAATTACTAACCTAAACACCATCATCCCACCTCTACTCCACTCCCTCACACCTCAGAAAACCCCCCAACACTGCCTCATTCATCTTCACCTCTCGATGTCACCTGTCGTCATCTTCAACTCACTAAGACACTATGGCCACCACTTGGAAGATCAATCTCATGTGTAGTTCCACTATTGAGACCCAAAATCACCATGGATAACCTCTATATCCTCACAAAACTATCATGATACTGAACAAAAGATACAATATCTATGAATGATAATGAGAATTTTCATCCAAACACTATGAAGGATAAATGGAATTGATGAGAAGCATTGCTCTACCACCACCATGTTGTGTTGTAGCTCTTCAAAAGAAGGAATCATGAGAAATAATGTTGCTTCATGGTGTTAAACTTTCACCATGGAGGGTTTAAAATTAGAATTAATAAGGGATTTATGAGGGGAATATACCTACAACTTAGGTATTTACTGTACATCATGGGTATGATTGATATGGAAGAACTATATTTTACATGAAATAATGGCTCTAGGAGGTTGCACCATAGAGACAACAATGCACCGTGGAGGTGCGAAATTAGACAGTAGATGTGATTTGAAGAAATAAAAGATAATATAACCTATGAGAATGGAGGACTTGGTTGCAACACATCCTTTTCAGTCTGCATGAAAAAATAAAAAGTCTACAACACAATGGATTTTCCCACACCGTAGTATGTGTCTACACTAAAATTTAAAACACCCGATATCCATAGATCTGGATCCAAATCTAAAAAAATAGAAACTTTGACTATAGAGATATTAAATATATGAACTAAGGATGAAGATGGTACCCCTACCTCTATAAAAAAGAGGGATGAGTGTTGTACTAATGAATCATAGGATCTGAAGTTGGGGTGTTACTACTACTATGTTTTCTTAGTTTTTTACTACAATAGTTTTTTAGTTTTCTTTTCCTAATTATAATTCATGTATATTTTTTTTTAAAAAATTTTCATATATTTTACTTCTCAATTCCATTATCTATATAATTCTTCATTATCTATTTCTCATTATTCCACAATCACTTTTTACACTCGACAATGAGTGAATGACCCGAGTCCTATCCTTTGGGTAGGTATAAGGTGTTCTTGAATTCTAATTTTAATTCTTAAATGTTTGTAATATGTTTTTGGTGAATGAGGGAGAAGTTTATAAGAGTGGTGATCACCTACCATGAAATGGATCTCGAAATCACTTCTATTATTTTATTTTTATATTTTCCCTCTATTTTATTGAATGATACTTCTTCACATGATAGAGTTGAGAACTCAATGGATGAAATGACATAAAATAGAGCCAGGTCTTGGAATTTACCACACTCTCAATTAAGGCATGTCATCAACCTTAATTATATAAGGATTTAGAATTTAGTTTTCATATGAATTTTATCTTTTACACCCAATAAATTTATGAATAGTATTTTCTGCATGATATTTCATAATTAGACTATCAACTAAATTTTAAAAACAAATATGAATAATGAAAGAACCTAAGAGACCAAATCCTAAATCAAATTACTTTTATTCTAACCTCATATTATTGTATTAAATTATAGTTTAGATTTATATTCTATCTTCCATATCTTTACATTGTTTGTATAAAATAATAAAAACCCAAAAAGAAGTAGTTTAGATGAATTGGAATTAGTAAGTGAATAACTATGAAGCTCCCTAAGTGAGATGACCCTGGTTCACCATTGTGATATACTATGAAAATTATAAATAGTATCTTTTTTCTGCACCTCATGATAGGTGTGCATTAGGAACTGATTAAATTATCATGGAATCTTTATTGAATATGTGTACCTAGATATTATTGGAAATCAAAGTCCAAGAATTTTATTTGACTGAAATTGGTAAAATAGTATAGGATGATACTGATGAGAGTTCGTACTTGGTATGTGACTACAGGTTGGTGTGTAATGTTATTCAAGCTCAAATAGAATCTATCTCAATAAATTGAGTTTATTAAGAGGAATACATTTCTTGTGGAAGATTATATGCATTAGTGGGTCAATAGGTCAACTAAAGCGATGGTTTGATAGTAGGATGATGAAAAATCGTTAATTACAAGGGAAAAGATAAAATTAAAAGATAATAAAAATGATGAAATATTTTATGAATTTAGTGTAGATAATTTTTACTTTTATAAAACATAATAATATCTAATTCATAAATAACGATTATTGACTGGAAAAGTAAATCTTTTAAGAATCATCCTAATAAAATTTAGGTGGTGTCACTAGAAGAACCAATAAACATTTTTTCACTGGTGGCATATATTAAATGAGAAATTGGAAATCAAGATAGAAAAAGGGAACTGATTCATGGAAAATGGTAATTAGACTGACTTCAAGAGTAGTGGGTAAGGATTTAGAGACATGATTTTTTTACTTTAAGGAGAAATAAATATTGATATAGATAGGGGAGAGTGATATGGACTCGGCAAAGAAGGTTTTCTTCTTCAATATCTCATTTCTTTATTTTTTTTTGAATTGAATGGATTTTTTTCCTTTTCATTTTAAACATTCACAATAACTAATTATTTTAGGGGAATGAAGTTGTTTAAGTCACTTATATTATGGATTTCATTTATTTTTATCAAAATTTATTCTTCTTAGGCATTTTATTTTCAATTCAGTTCTAGTTTTTAGTTAATGAGTAGATTGATTAAAACCATTGAAAAAAATGTTTGAATCAATTTTTACACTAAAATAAATTGATAGGTTGAAAAGCTAATAGCATATATAATTAACATTCAATATAAAACAACAGTTTACATTCTTGAATAACTCCCATAATTATAAAAAAATTCTCCAAAACAACATCTATTCAATTGACTACTTAAATTAAATTCACTCTTAACCATCATTCTTGCATGTATCTTAATCATAACCCATAATAGTAGTTTCTAATTCTATTAGAATAAAAAATAATCCTCACATTTTTCATTTTAATTTTGTATATTGTTTATTCCTCATTTTATCCTTGTTTTTAATATCTTAGAATTAAATAAGTCCTTAGATAATTCACCCAACTTTACTTGGGTTTGATCCTTTACTAATATGATTGTGTAGGATATTATAAATTTATATTTATGGTTGTTATGTCCTCCAACCTTGTTAGTACTTTTTGGTAGCTTTCTCAAGAGAGTGATAATAATAAAACCAGTTTATCTTCCATAGTGGGTGCAATCCTATTAGAGGTCTTAGTGTAGAAATGTGTTTCATGTAGTTGTTCATGTATAGGTTTTTGAGTAAGAACCATTTTTCTATTATGACACAATCCAATGAAAATAGTGTTTGGTAACTCATAATCAGAAGATGATGGAGAAACTGACTTGATTCTGGGCATGCACGCTACTTAACAACTCCTTA
Organism: Viscum album; assembly: GCA_963277665.1. Taxonomy (NCBI): domain Eukaryota; kingdom Viridiplantae; phylum Streptophyta; class Magnoliopsida; order Santalales; family Viscaceae; genus Viscum; species Viscum album. The sequence continues at coordinate 2,010,959,978 of OY728130.1, read as the reverse complement.
TGTATCATTTTCTGATATTTTTGGAGTGTGTCATGGATCAGTTGTTCTCATATAATTACCATATACAATTTTACTTAAATGAGGGAGATAGGTTATATAACTAGTGGTAACCTTGATGATGATCCCTTTTTATGATGGGTGTTTTTTTTCTATTGAAGGTGGAGCATAATATTGACTTGATGGGAAATAAGAAATCTATCATTTTTAACCTATGAATGGGATGACATATTTAAAGGATTTCACATTGGGTTATTATTTCTAATTTGTTATCAAGTTCACCCTCTTTTCTTTCAATGAAAATTAGGGTCCAAAAAATGATTGTGGGGGGTTTAGAGTATAGTTGCATAATCATTCACATCATGTTTACCATTTTCATCTCTTATAGAAACTCCCAATGAATCCTACATCCGTAAAAAATAACAGTATTGATTTAAAAAAAATTGGTTTCTTGGGGTTTCAAACCCAATGAAACTTAGAAAATTACATTGGTCGAGAGGATGGGAGGTTGATCTCATCACACCCTTTTGGGGGGAATTATTTCTTACCCTAGGAGTCACTTATATATTTAAGATATGTTTTTGTATCTCTTATAAATTCTTATATGGGATTAATTACCCTAAAAAAATGATTGGGTGTTGAATCCTTCTACCAGAAAATATGGTTCAATTAATGAGACTATCTATATGTATTGGAGGCTATCCATCTATTTCCCATTATTTATTAGTAATGGGTAGCTTCTAGTGTTTTGAATTCATATAACAAGAAACTTTAGGGTTTTATTCCATATAGGAAGGTGATTAGTGTTTCGAGGATGGTATTGAACCTCTAAGTTGCGTCCTATGTATCCTATGAGTATAGGAATCAAAACCCACATAGTTCATTTAGGTCCAATATTTTTAATTTAATGTTGAGGAACTTAGGAATTAGGTATGGAGATCGAGCCTTAGGAAGGTGTCTTATGTATCCTTCTTATGATAAGAACAAAAGTCTTCATAGTTTATCCTCTCCTAAATGCACTAATGGATGGGGATTGATAATTAGTACTTGTTCAGGTTATTTATTTAGAGTTTACCAATACGAGGATTCCTTTGAGACTAACACCAAGGTATTTTGCCATGTATATTTTCATTTTCATCATGTCATTGAATGGGGGTTACACACTAAGGTATCTCTAATTGGGGGAATTTTATGATGCTAGTGATATGATCATTTCAAATGTAATGGTTTGTATCCTCCTAGTCCATTAATTTTCTAGTTTTGGGTATTAGAGGTGTTTTCAGGGAGGCCTATAGAGATACTGGAGATGTTGGATATTAAAAATATGTAGGTAGGAGGAATACATGTTATGTAAAGTTTATATGAAGTGAAAGGAAGGTTCATAGATTGTGAAGGATTGCACACGGGGTGTTACATGAAATGTAAAAAATTCAAGAAATAATGGTTGATGTGACGTATTTTTTTATGAGGTTTTGAATTTTTGGAAAAACTAAGCATTACAAACCATGTAATGTTTACATGACGTGAAATCGGTGGAGTTCCAAGTTTTAAGTTTTTTTTCAGTTGAGTTCTCATTAATTTGGCCGAACCCTTTCCTCTATCATTCCAAATGAACCCTAGGTTCCCCAAGGAGGATTTATAGTACTATTCTTCCTAATTTGATCCATTGGTACCAATTAATCCCCATTGGAAATCCACAGTAAGTTCTTTTTTCCTTTCTTGGTTGTTTTCCTCCATTCTTCTACCAAGGATTCACTATGGTGATGTCACTTTGGTTTGTGAGTAGTTGTGGGATATGTTTTGAAAACCCTTTAGTGTAGTGTAGGTCAATATGTTTGTTTTTTGAGTGGTTGTGGTTTGTGGGAAGTTTCCTCTTCTCTCTATGGTGTGGAAAAATATTGGAAATCTTCTTTGAGGATGGGGATCCCCGTTATCACTTTTTTACATGATATGCGTGGGATCTGCATGTTTTTTATTACCTTTATGTGGATTTTAAGGATCAAAATAATCTTATAATTAATTAGAATGTATAAAATTAATGGGTATGGGGAGTTATTGAATCATTTAATACTCTGATATATGTTGTTGATGTTATTATGCATGCCTATTTCCAGTTCTAAAAAAAATAGCTATTGGGAGCCTTGTTTTCACTGTAGTTGTTATGCTATGATGACCCTTGTTGTGTTGTTCTATGATTGCACAAGAATAAAATATTAGAGTATGTATATTTGGATAATAATTGGTTTCCCCTAGATTCTGGTTTTTGTGATAATTCCCATGATAATATAAATAAGTAATGTGATAAAGCCCCTGAATAAATGTGAAGTCGGGATACGTTGCTGTTGTGTGTGTTTATTCTTACTATGATGATTTGTGTGGATTTAGGTTGTTGTGAAATGATGTTAGTGACCTGATGGTGTAGTGCATGGTTCAATGGTTTGGTGGTTGGTCGACTTGGATGTGATGTGGGTAGTTGTACGATGTGGTACAATGGTTGTGGTGTCATGGTTGTGGAGCAGTGGTTGTGGCATGGTGGTTCTGGTGTAGTGGTTGTGGCACGGTAGTTGTGGTATGTGGTGGTTGTGGTAGTGTGATGGATGACATGTGGGATTGTTATGTTACGATATGTGTTGGGTGATGTGGCATGATGACAATGGTGGATGTGTGGTTCCATGGAGGCAATTATACGAGTTAGGATAGTTGTTTCATGGCATGGTTGTGTTAGTTTCCTAGGTAGCAGTGGAATAAATTACAATGTTGAATGAAATGAATAAATGAATGGGTTGGTAACTAAATATAATGGGTTGAAAACAGATATGTTTGGTAAATAGATTAATGAATAAATGTGGTAAAACTTGTCAGTGGAAAGTGGAATGTTGTGTGGATTGTGTGGATATTGTGTGTCATGTTTCATATAGTGGTGACATCAGTTATGAAGATTGATGTATGGTATGTGGTGGTGATGTGGTGTGTTCTAGAGTTGTTTTTGAAAACCCTCATATTGGATATTGTGTGATATCTATATATCATATATGTTTATGTTATTTTATATGCACCCCACCCGAATTTGATAACATTACCAATGATCAGAGGTGCTGAGTTCTTGGAGTTTATCCCAAAATCCCAAATGGTAGTGATACAGATGGACGGATACCCCCTCCCCCATCTTCCTTTAGTAGTTTTGTGTTGGACCAAGTGTCTTCAGGCATGACGTTATGTGTTGGACCAAGTTTTTTTGAGTTAAATATGATGTGTTGGCCCAAGTGTCTTCAGGAAAGATGTGGTTTTGTGTGATGTGATACTTGGTAGGGGTGATACATGGTATTAGGATGACACAAGGTTTATTTCCTTCATGTTCATGATACACTACTTCTCTGGTTCTAGTTGTGATGTGTGGCCTATGTACTTTCGAGTAGGATGTGATGTGATGTGAAGACCAAGTGTCTATGGGAGGGATATGATGTGATGTGATGTGAGACATAAGTGTATATAAGGATGTGATGTGATTTTATTTGATATGTGTGGAAGGGATGGGAGCATATGAAGTTTGAAATTGGGGTGTGAGAGCGAAAAATCAACAGAGAAGAGGATGTGAGGTTCCCTTCTTTGTTATGATCTCAATGATATATTATTATATTGGATGTATGATTTTGTGAGTGAGACATAGTGAGGATAGTTTTGGTTAGATGACCTTTATAGGTTCTTTTTGGTTTTGCTGTTTGTTCACTGACACATTAGCATTCTCTTTTCACATGTTCACTTGAGGCCTTGGTTATGTCCCTATCGAGTTTACCTGTTATGGTCACCCAATGTATATAAAATATTTTTAGGTGTCTAGGTGGACTTTGGGGACATATATAGACATTAATATCTTGGTTGGAGTAGTTGTTGAGTTTCTACCATATACTTTTCCTTTTGTTATTCAACTTGGAGAGTTTTATATGTATCAATTTTATTTGTCACTACTGGAAAACTAACCTATACCAACGGTTTGGAACCATTGGTATAGGCCTCCAAACCGTTGGTATAGGCTATACCAACGGTTTGGAGAACTGTGGCGAAGTAAGCCGTTGGGATAGGTCTATACCAACGGTTTTGGGAAAACCGTTGGTATAGACCTATCCCAACAGTTTTGAAAACCGTTGGCATAGGTAATATGAAAATCTATTCCAACGGTTATAAAACCGTTGGTATATGTATTTCAAAAAAAATACATTCGGTGTGATTTGATCCCTGAACCCCTTGTTTATAATAGAACGACTTAACCACTAACCTAATATGACTTTTATAAACATAATTTCATAAATATCTATGTATTATAATAATTATTTAAAATTTACATTTATATAATGTTCTCGGGCAGTAGACCTGGAAAAAAAATCGAAGAACCTATCCCAACGGTTCACAAAACCGTTGGGATAGGTGCATATTTTTTTTTCGGGGTTGGGGGAACCGTTGGGAAAGACCCACCCCTTTCCCAACAGTTCTCCAAAACCGTTGGGAACGGGGTGTTTTGAGCACCCTTTCCCAACGGTTTGGGAGAACTGTTGGGAAAGACCCACCCCTTTCCCAACGGTTCTCCAAAACCGTTGGGAAAGACCCACCCCTTTCCCAATGGTTCTCCAAAACCATTGGGAAATGGGTGTTTTGAGCTCCCTTTCCCAACGGTTTGGGAGAACCGTTGGGAAAGGGTGCTTATACCAACGGTTTTTACAAACCGTTGGTATAGAAGTGTTGGGAAAGATCCGATTTACAGTAGTGTGTTTAGGCATTATGGAATGGTTTTTGGTTTACCTTTATTTTGACTGTTGGATTTGTTTGGTGATTGATTATCCTATCTCCTAATCCTATTTCTTTTATAAAGGGTAATTCCTCCTATACCATGATATTTTTATACCCTCAGTGTTATTCTCTAACCTAGGGCCTTCTAGAGGCGGGACCTGGGGGTCATTATCTCTCTTTTCTCATTACGTTATCTTTGGTGGGAGGAGGTCATGAAAAAGTGGTATCAATGGTGATGGTTGAGAGATATGATGAATTTTGGAGTTAGGAATAATGAGTATTTCATGGGTTGGTATGGAAACAGTTTCATTTGACATTGGTGCATGACATAGGTCAGGGAGATTGACCGGGACATGGGATTTTAGGGACCCCATGATCTAGTGAATGAAATATGAGCTTATTGAATGACCAAGTAAGGTAGAACTATTTGTAGGGTAGATACTTAGAAGTGGTACATTCATCATGATGACTTTTTTCATGTTTTAATTGGTGTTTTGGGAAAATAAAATGAATAAATTAAATAATTTTTGATAAAATTCCATGCCAATGGGCTTAGGATATTCTCCTTGTTTTCAAGAATTGATCATGTTCATCATCTTCAAGTTACTAAGTAAGTTTAGGTTTAGTAATATAATATTATTGATCATTTTAGGGCTGAACCAACATAAGAGGATGAAGCATGGTAGTGGGATTTGTGTGCCTTTAAATGGTAGAGTTTGGGTAAGTATGAGGGGAGATTCCGAGATTTGGAGACAAAGAAATAGATAGGGGAGCACGAGATCGCTTTAGGTCTGATCCAATCATGATCTGAGTTTTTATTTCCATTAGTAGATTTTTTTTGTGTAGGGAGATTCATTTTAGTGATTGATGTTATTCCTTGGTTACCACAAGGAGGTAGATGTGTTGTGGCCCAACTTTCAGAGGGAGTTCTGGGAAGAGTTTCTATCATCGACAATGAGGGTAGCTAAGAGTAAGGAGTTAATATTGATTTATAAGTTTAGAAGGGAAGTATGATCATAATAGGTCTTGGGATCTGGTTTAAGGACCTCCTATACTTTGCTCCAGATGTGTTCCTAGATGAGGATTTTAGATAATGACATTTGGAGGAGGATTTTCATCCAGTGATCAGGTATGCGGTCACTCCATTTATACTCCCAACATATCTAGAGGTGCAGAAAAAGTATGAGGTTATCGAGTGGATGATTTACTTAGGATTTGAGCCTCATCAAGTTTACTAGTAGGGTGTTTTGAAGAGAAGAGCTTTGGGAAGTGGGTCATAGATGTTCAGGCAATCAGGGTTTCATTTAGCAGGGAACCAACCATGACATTTTCTTTACTGAATATCTGAGAAAGGTGATTTATGAGTGCCTTTTAAGGGTTTTATGTTTGCATTCAATATCTGGGGGAGGTATGGGAACCACCAAGATCAGTGTCTAGAAACTCAATGAGGTTAGTTTTAGATGGGAATTCAGGCCCCTTTTTAGCAGCAATGGTTTCCTTTGAGATAGTTCCAGTGGTAGAGACTGTAGGTTATTGTTCAATATCCTAGAGTAGGTGAAGTTGTTAAAGGTAAGGATCATGATGGTACTCATCCATAGGGACCCCAGCTAGAGTGAATACATGGAGGACAAAAGAAGAGAGGTAGGGGATATGGGTGTGGTCATATGTATGCATTAGAGGCAGCAACACCAATAGATCCAGGAGTTGTTCAATATACGATTAGTTTATTGTCTACCCTTGTGTCTGATTTGTTTGATTCATGAGCCTTGAACACATTTATTTCTCCTTATTTGGTTGGTATGTTGGGACTATATGTAGAGAGGTTTCCAGTTCCCCTAGTGTTACCTACACCATTTGGAGGCCATGCTTCCTTGTTTTATGTGTGATGGTAATGTATACTGGTAATGGGGAAGCACTAATAAATGGGGGAATTATTTTTATTTTAGATACAACCATATGACATTATCCTTGGTATGAATTGGATCTATTCCATGCATGCAGTCATCGACTTATTTTGGAGAAGAGTCTACTTTTCCACTGTAGAGGGCCAGGGAGTGGCGTTCACTGGTGAGTAATATTATTAGTCAAGTGGTAGGTAGGTAGAGCCTCTTTTATCACAGTTGGCGGAGCTATCAATAGAAAATCAGGTTGGGGATTTCCCTAGGGTTGTGGATAAGTTCTTAGATGCTTTACCAGAGGATTTTATGACACTAACTCCTTGAAATGATGTCGATTTTGGGATAGAGTTGTAGCTGAGTGCGTCTTTGATTTTTATGGATCCCTATTAGATATCACCCACAGAGTTGCATGATTTGATCCTTCAGGTAGATGATATAATGAATAGGAGTTTCATATGACCTTGCGCGTCATCACAGGGTAATCTAGTGTTTTTCACCAAGAAGGTGGATGATATTGTAAGGTTTTATATAGTCTACTGAAGGTTGAATCAGGTAATGGTCAATAACCATTACCATATTCTAAGGGTCAATGATTTTTTCAACCAGTTGAGAGGAACTAGATGTTTCTCAAAGATCGATATATGGTCGGGATATCACCAGTTGAGGGTGAAAGATGAGGATATTCACAAGACTACCTTCTTATGGAGGTATGAGAACTTTGAGTTTGTGGTCATGTCGTTCGGTGTTACAAATTCACCAAACATGTTCATGGGGATTATGAAATATGTGTTCCATGAGTTCCTATACTGGTTCATCATTGTATACATTGATGATATCTTGATCTACTCAAATTCAGAGTAAGAGAATGCCGAGCATCACAGAGTTGTTTTGAAGGTCATTCGACACCACTAGATTTATGGGAATTTTTGCAAGTGTGAGTTATGGATGTGAGCATTTCATTTTCTTGGACACATGGTGCCTCAACAAGGTGTGGAAATAGACCTATAGAAGGTCAAAGAAGTAATTTCTTGTGTAGCACCCAAGAATGTGAAATAGGTTCATAGTTTTCTTGGTCTCACAGGATATTATAGGAGGTTTGTGCCCGATTTATCTTATTTTTCAGCCTCTATAATAGTTTTGACTATGAAGGACTAGTATTTTCTAAAGATAGATCATTTCTAGGTAGTGTTTGGTTACTGAAAAGAGACTTTGGTGGTTAGTGATCAAGTTCTCTAGTTACCCAAGGAGGTTGTGTTGTTTGAGGTTTTTTGTGGCACATCCCATCTGGGATCAGGATGTATGTTAATGATAAAAATTGAGGTGATCTATTTTAGGTCTAGGAAGTTATGTACCCATGAGAATAGCTATTCCACCCATGATCTGGAGTTGGTAGAAGTTTTTGTCTATGATAAAGTTGTAGTGGAATTAACTCATTGATGACCATTTTGTGATTTTCATGGACCAAAAGAGCCTAAGATATGTTTTATCTCAATGTGATATAAATCTACACTAGTGTGGGTGGTTGAAGTTTTTTCAGGATTATAATTTTGAGATCTCTTACATCACAAGGAAGGTTAATGTTGTTGCCAATGTGTTCAATCAGAAGACCCAGGAGGATATGGCTTGGGAGTTTGTGGATATTTGTAAAGGAATAGAGGATCTTGCAGTGACACATATTTAAATTAGATAGAATAGTAGATGAGGTTGAATTTATCAGATTATCATGGATTTATCTTTGATATAGTAGGCATAGGAGTCTCAGTGGGGAGACTTAGAGGAATATGTGATTCATGATCATATTTTCCCTAGTGATGAACCTGAGGGACGTTCAGAGGATGGTTGGAACTAGGTTTTGTTCTAGGAAAGGATGTTTATCCCAGAATTGATTTGTGAGGTAGTTATCTGTGAGTTTTACAACTCACCTTTAATGGTATATCCTAGTTTGAAAAAAATGTACCATGGATTAAGGAGACAACTTTTGTGGCTGGGGATAAAATGGTCAGTAGCGGAGTTTGTGGCAAGATGTGTGATTTTTCAGTAGGTAAAATAAGAGCACCATGTTCTATGAGGTTTTTTGTAGTCCTTGGATGTTATTGTGTGTAAATGGGAGAAAATATCAATGGATTTCTTTACTGGGTTATCTCTAGATCAGAGAGGTTATGATTCATTTTGGATGATAGTGGATTGACTGACAAAATAAGATCACTTTATGGAGATCCATTAGTTGAGTGCTGGATGTTTTGGAAAGGAGGTATGTGGATGATGTGGTTATTATTTATGGGGTACCGTGGAGAATCATATCTAATCAAGATCCTTATTGTACCTAAAAAGTATAGAGGGTATTATAACATTATTTTGGATCCTAATTGTGACTTATCACTAATTTACACCCTCAGATAGATGGGTATATGGAGTGGACCATCAAGAAACTAGAGGATATGTTACAGGAATACATCTTGGACTTTGGTGAATTTTGGGTATGACACCTAACTTTGGTTGAGTTTTCATATAATTATATCTACCACTTTTCTATTGGTATAGCTCTATTTGAGGTGTTGTATGGGTGACCATATCATTATCCATTATAATAGAAAGAGGTTGGAGATTTGTAAGTTCTTAGTTTTGATGTGGTGTGGAGAACAAACTAGAAGATCTAGTTGGTTTATGAGAAAATGAGGGAAATGCTGGACTTTTAGAAGTCCTATGATGATCATTGATAGAGGCCCCAAGAGTTTGAGTTAGGAGACCATGTGTTATTGAGAGTCTCCCCTTAGCATGGACAATGGATGTTTGGTAGGGGTAACAGATGCCTATCACAGGGCATGAAAAAAAAACAATTATATTTTTCCTAGTGCACCACAGTAGCTGACCAGGGTCATCTCTCTTGAAGAGCCTTTCAATGTGGTTCACTTACTTCTATATCACCTAAACTATCTATTTTTGTTGTTTTGTATTTAAATGAAAGTGATAAAATATTTTTGTGTTTCTGATATGAAATATCTAAACTTTCATGAAATGAAAATAGAACGAGTTTATGAAGAAAGAACTTGGTTTGGGGGTTTATTCTTAGGTTCAACCATTATTCCCTTTTATATGTTGATTTCAGTTTGATAATCCAAACATGAAATCTCACGTTTGAATCACCACTCATTTCCAGAATAGAAATATTTTAAGTTATATGACCTTGGGGGCCATCACCACATTGATAAAATTCACCTCACCAATTCATTCTACTCAAATCTATCAAAAACTTAAAATAAACTTTAAATAAAATTCAATAACACCTTGACCTCCCCCCGAGACAAGTCTCAGGGTTAGCCTCTCATTTCTGAGAGTAGGAGATCACAATGGTGGATGGATGAGAATAGAGAGAGAAATGAGAGAGATATATGAGAATAAATAATTTATAATTATTGTTAAAATAATAATAATATTTTTATTAATTATTATTATTATTATTATAATTAAGAAAATAGTTTTTGAAAAAGGAGATGGAGAAAATAAAATAGCTTTAAAATAATAATGTGATAATTATAATAATTATAATGATAATAATATTAATACTAATAATAATATTGATAATAATACCTATTATTAAAATAAGATAATTGAGAAAAATAATTGTGGGATGGATGGAGAAACAAAAATGCATGGATTAATAAAACTAAAATATAAATTACAATTGAAATTAAGCTAATACAAAACTAAAATGAAAATAAAATAAAAAGAAGAAATGAGGGGGAAGAGGGGAGCAGTAGTGGCCCATGCCCTGGTGGGATCCCTCCTTGGCTGTGGGTGTCGAGCTGATGATTTGTGAAGAAGGCGAGAGCCTCCTTTTATAGGCATAATTCTGTACTCCAAAAGTTTGCTCGTTATTGGCCCATTAAATGGAAGATTCACATGTATAACCCTTAATAAAGGTTTCTCATAAAATTTTCTTCCATTCACCCTCCAACCTTCATCTCATTTGGACACTGGATGAATGATTTATGAATTTTTCATTGACAGTTTCTTTTTCTGGGTGCAGGTTCCAGGAAGATTCCTTCTGAAATATAACATCTAATGGAAACTTTAATGACTTAAAAACTCCCCCAAATTTGTTTTAGATACTTACCTATGTGTCCTAGTTATATTACAGGTGGCATCACCTCAATTGAATGTTTTTAGGCCGGTATGTGGTTCAATTACAATGATGGGTTCCACGCTGTCCGCCCAGAAACATTTCCAACGCCAATGATTTGTTTGGACTAATAGATATTCGAATCAGCTCTAGGTCCTGAGGAGAAAGTTATAGTAAATAAAATCACTATTCTAACAAAAAAATTATCACTAAATTTAGAATTATAGGTTTTAATAAATGACAAAAATACCCTTGTGGTAAAAATCTGTCCAAAATTCAGAATTATGCACTTCTCACAATTTTACTAATTTTCATTCTAAAATTCAAATTACCCATTATTTTAATAAAACATGTAAATACATGGTGTTTATCATTGAAAAATAGTAAAATATACTCATTATTTGATTAAAAATATGCACATAAAATCTCTCTGTCAAATACCTCTATACTTAAACCATGCTTGGCCTCGAGCATACAATATCAACATGGAAATCAAAGGACACCCATGTTACCAATATACAAATTTCAATGCAATATAATCAAAAAAAATTCAATGTGAAATAAAAATTTAAAAAATCTTCATAAAATATCAATTTAATTTCCATTTTTTTAAAGAAACAAATAATTCACATATTTTACTTTTCCCCTTTGAAAACTGATGGAACTTCTCCTTTTATTCATTCAAGATACTTGATTAATTATTATTAAACATGACAAGTCCTGATTTATCTCACTTTTGATTCTTTTATATAATCAATAATGATATAATTAAATTAGAGTTATGCTCATATCATGAGAACATGCTTCTTATCCATAAGATTGTAAATGAACTAATTTCTACACTTTTTAAAAGAAAAAGACACATAAAATCATAAGGACTTGCAATAAAGGTTCAAATGAATCTGAGGCTTAAGGTTGGTATGATTTATTTATTTAAAAATTAAGGATGAAGGAGTAGGTTTATCTTATAAGTACAATGCATGATATCAAAAAATGTAATGAAATTATCCCCTTCAAAGTAGCAACATCCACTTCCAAAAAACTCAAAGTAAAGGTTATGATCAAGTAAGCATAATAAATGATTTGTGCCCCCTCTTGATTTTTTTTTATTTTGTAATTTTTTTTTATTTTTTAGAATGTTATGATTAGATAAAACCTCACATCCATCACCTAACCACATAAGATCATAAGATCATCAGTATGGAAAATGGTGATTTTTGGTTTTCCCAAATCACAACCCATTTTTCTCTTTTTTTGGTTATTTTTGTCATTTTTTTCAATTTTTTAAATTCAAGAGGTGAAAGAAATAGAGTATAATGAATGATTCAACAACCTTTTACAATTCCAAAAATATAACCCCCACACTTTTTCCTTACAATATATATCATCCCATTCACCATGATTCCCTTTACCCCCACACGTCAACTTTAAAATATCATGGAAATACTAAGAGGAGGGTAGGAATGGATAAAAATGGATTGAAACATGGATCATCCCAATAAAGGTCATTCATGGTCTCTATGGTATAAAATAAGGATTGATTTAAAGGTGGTATTTTAAGGATAAATGGATTTTCAAAGGATGCCTCAATCATTTTAAATGTATTTTTGCAAAGTCATAGCTTTGACAAGTTTCAATACAAGTTCTGGTCAGTTACATGTCCCAAGATCACTCAATAAATATGCTCAAGATAAATAGTAAGTACTTGGTCTAGAAATCATCTTGGGAATAAGACATATGATTTGGGAAAATCACTCAAGACATGATTAACAATAATAAATCAATTCACACGAATTTTATAAATTCAATGAATGAAAGATGGTTAGGGAATTTCATTTATATGAATCAATTAATTCCTTCAAATCATGGGTCATCATTTAAATATGTATGATTAATATTTAAAAATTAAATTATTCATTTCAATAATTTAATCATATCAACATTTAAATCTAAGACATGGAATCACAGGATTCCTAAGAAACTCATGTATCCTAGACTAGTCAAGTAGAGCATAAACTCAAGTGTGAGCATGAAATTTAAACTTTTAAAGCTAAAAAAATGTTTTTGGAGAAAAATTCATGTAGTTAAAAATATAGACAATGAAAATGAACTCCATTTTGAGAACAAATATTTGGTACTCATCCTTAAGTGTTTGGGGATTCCTTATACCATCATGATCCTACAAAAGAAAATTACTCAATTAATCAGAACGATCATTTAATTTAAGCTCAAAATGAAAAGATGGAGGGGGACACATGCTAAATTATTTCCTAATAAAATAAATTGACATCTAAATTCCTAGAAATCAAGTAAAGATAAATCTTGGTATGATCCCCCAAGTGGGCCCTGAATTTTTACTGCCTCCATAGGGCAGTACTAGCTATTATCCAAAGACTAATAAAGGATGAAGCTTCTTTGATTTGAACCACAACATGTAGCTTTTACCATATTTTTATTCATTATTATAGATGAGTAATGAACCATGGATAGATTAAAACATATCCCCCCCTTCACAATGAGGTATAACTTGCATGGTGGGGGCAGGATGAAGTATGAATCATCCTCCTTCTTAGTTGTTACTTATTCAACCTATTCTTCTCTGTCTAGTGATTCCTCAAGGTATACTGCATCAAAAGAACAGTCAATGGTAAAGTAAGAGTGTAATTATATTTGAATAAAATAAAAACATGAATTATCAAGATCAAGTTCTTCCCCGTTTATGTAAGTAGATTTTGTTATGGTTTCCTTTGGGAAATCCACTAGCTTCTCTTCATGAACTTCCTTCAATAAATATTCAATGTGTCCAGGGCGATCCATATGTTCCTAATCAAGTACACGTCTATGTTCTTCATCATCCTCCAAGGAACACCTGAGATTTTCTGATACTGAATAATCAAAACCATAAAAAGTGATGTAGAATTCAGATTCAATAAAATTAGAAGAGATAGAGTCAAAGAATGGTTCAACTCCCTAAGTTAGTTCAGCTTCAATCTATGACTTAGTGGTAAGTGACTCTTGGAGTATACTCTATGAGGATAGAGGTAGGTAGTTGGGCTCCTCCATCTTGACTTCAAATTCCACGGCTTGGGTGGATTCTTCCTTAAGTGGCGCTGGCTCTTCTTCTTTGTATTGTATGAGGATATCTAGCAATTTCTCACATTTCATTAAGAATTCCTCTAATAATTGTTGATATCCCACTTATAGCTTAGTAGGAAAGTCCTTCTGCTTTGTAACCTCATGTTCTTTCTCCATCTCAGGGTTGGGTTTCTCCATTAATGCACAAACATAATCAAATGATTTTTCAGCTTTTCTCGTCATTTTTTTAATGGTTTCTCTAAGTTCTTGCACCTGATACCTTCTAAAATATTCTTCTTATTCTTGTTGTCATTGCACATGTGAGTAATTTTTCCATTCATAATATTATAAATTTGAATACACTATGAAAGTTCTTTTTAAATAAATGAAATATACCTAAGATGTAAAAATAGAAAAAGTAAATGGAAAACTGATTATCTTGCCGACAACGGATCCAGTTTTGACACACACCTATTGCAGGGCATAGACAAAAACAATTATATTTTTCCTAGTGTAGCATAGTGGATGACTAGGGTCGTCTCTCTTGAGGAGCCTTTCAATGTGGTTCACTTACTTCTATATCACCTAAAATATCTCTTTTTGTTGTTTTCTATTTAAATGAAAGCGATAACAATATTTTTTGTGTTTTTGATATGAAAAATATAAACTATCATGCAATGTAAACAATATGAGTTGATGAAGAAAAAATTTGTTTTTGGGGTTTATTATTAGGTTCAATCATTATTCTCTTTTATATATTGATTTCAATTGGATAATCCAAACATGAAATCTCACATTTGAGTCACTACTCTTTTCTAGAATAGAAATAGTTTAAGTTACCTATCATTGGGGGTTTTCACCACATCATGGAAATTCGCCTCAACAATGAATGATACTCAAATCTATCACAAAATTAAAATAAACTTTAAAGAAAATTCAAGAACACCTTGACCTCCACCCGAGACAAGTCTCAAGGTTTGCCTCTCATTTCCGAGAGTAGGAGATCACAATGGTAGATGGATAAGGAGAGAGAAAAATCAGAGAGAGAGAGGATACTAAATAATTTATAATTATTGTTAAATTAATAATAATATTAATAATAATTATTATTATTATAATTAAGAAAATAGTTTTTGAAAAAAGAGATGGAGAAATTAAAATAGATTTAAAATAAGAATGTGATAATTATAATAATGATAATGATGATGATGATGATGATGATAATAATAATAATAATAATAATAATAATATTATTATTATTATTAATACTAATAATATTGATAATAATACCTATTATTAAAATAAGATAATTGAGAAAAGGAATTGTGGGATGGATGGAGAAACATAAATTCATGGATTAATAAAACTAAAATTTGAATTACAATTGAAATTAAACTAAGAAAAAACTAAAATGAAAATAAAAAAAGAAGAATAAATGAGGGGGGAAGAGAGGAGTAGCAATGACCCGTGCCCCGATGGGTCCCCTCTTTGGCTGTGGATGTCGAGCTGATGATTTGTGAAGGAGGTGAGAGCCTCCTTTTATAGGTAGAATTCTGTACTTCGAACGTTTGAGCGTTGTTGGCCCATTAAATGGCAGATTCAAGCTTAGAACCCTTCATAAAAGTTTTTCAAAAATGTGTTGGCCATTCACACTCAAACTTTCAGCTCATTTGGACACTGGATTAATGAGTTATGAATCTTTAATTGAAGGTTTCCTTTTTTAGATGCAGGTTCCAGGAAGCTTCTTTCAAAAATATAACATCCAATGGGAACTTTAATGACTTAAAAACTCCCCCAAATTTTTTATAGAGATGTAACTATGTGGAATACTGATACCATCAGTGTAATAACCTAAATTAAAGGTGTGTATGCCAAGATGTAGTTCCGTTACAATTGTGGGGTCCACGCTGTCCGCCCAGAAAAATTTCCAACGTCAATGAATTTTTTAGACTAATAGATCTTCAAATCAGATCTAGGTTTTAAAGAGAAATTTGGAGGAAATAAAATCTGGATTCCAAAAAAAAAATGAATCACGAAATTTTGAATTATATTTTTTAATAAATGATAAAAATAACCTTTTTGTAAAAATCTTTCCAAAATCCAGAATTATGCACTTTTCAGAATTTTTCTCATTTTCATTCTAAAATTAAAATTACACGTTATTTTAATAAAACATGTAAATACATTAGGTTTATCATTGAAAAAAAGTAAAACATACTCATTATTTGATTAAAAATGTACACATAAATTTGATCTGTTAAATACCCTCACACTTAAACCATGCTTGTCCTCAAGCATAAAATCTCAACATGGAAATTAGAGGACACAAATGTTACCATTATTCAAATTTCAATGAAATATAGTCAAAAAAATTTCAATGTGAAATAAAAATTTCAAAAATATGCATAAAATATCAATTTAATTTCCCATTTTTTAAAGAAATAAATAATTCAAATATTTTACTTTTCCCCTTTGAAAATTGATGGAACTTATCCTTTAATTCATTCAAGCTCCTTGATTAATTATTATTAAACATGAAAAGTCATGATTTACCTCACTTTTGATTCTTTTATCTCATCACTCATGATATAATTCAATTAGAGTTATGATCATATCGTGATAACATGTTCCTTATCCATAGTCTTGTAAATGAACTACTTTCTCTACTTTGTAAAGACAAAAGACACATAAAATCACGAGGACTTGAAATAAAGGTTCAAATGACTATGTGTCTTAAGGTTGGTAGGATTTGATACTTCAAAAATTAAGGCTCAGGGGGAGGTTTATCTCATAAGTACGATGCATGATTTCAAAAAGTGTAATGAAATTCTCCCATTTAAAGTAGCAACATCCACTTCCCAAAAACTCAAAGTAAAGGTTATGATCAGGCAAGCATAATGAATGATTTGTGCACCCTCTTGAATATTTTTTTTATATTGTACTTTTTTTCTTTTTTTGAAAGTTATGATTAGATCAAACCTCACTTCTATCACCTAACCACATACAATCATAAGATCATCGGTTTGGAAAATGGTGATTTTTGGTTTTCCGAAATCACAACCCATTTTTCTCTTTTTTGGTTCTTTTTTTTCTTTTTTCAATTTTTTAAATTCAAGAGGTGAAAGCAATAGAGTATAATGAATGATTCCACAAACTTTTCCAATTCCCACAATAGTACCCCCACACTTTTTCCTTAAAATATATATCATCCCATCCACCATGATTACCTTTACCCCCACAGTTTAACTTTAAAATTTCATGAAAATACTCAGAGGAGGGTAGGAATGGATAAAAATGGCTTGAAACATGGCTCATTCCAATAAAGGTCATTTATGGTCTCTATGGTCTAAAATAAGGATTGATTTAAAGGTGTTATTTTAAGGATAAGTGGATTTTCAAAGGATGCCTTTTAAATGTGTTTTTGCACAGTCATAACTTTGAAAAGTTTCAATACAAGTTATGGTCAGTTACATGTCCCAAGACCACCCAAGAAATATGCTCAAGATAAATATGAAGTACTTGGTCTAGAAATACTCTCAAGAATGAGACATATGATTTGGGACAATCACTCAAGACATGATTAACAATAATAAATTAATTCACATGAATTTTAGAAATTCAAAGCATAAAATATGGTTAGGGAATTTCATTTCTATGAATCAATTAATTCCTTAAAATCTAGGGTCATCATTTCATTATCTATGATTCATATTTAAAAATTAAGTTCTCTATTTCAATCATTTAATCATATCAATATTGAAATCTAAAACATGGCATCACAAGATTCCTAAGAAACTCATGTCTCCTAGACTAGTCAAGTAGAGTATAAACTCAAGTTCAGGAATGCAATTGAAACTTTTAAAGCTCAAAAAATGTTTTTGGAGAAAAATGTATGTAGTTAAAAATATAGACAATGAAAATTAACTACCTTTTGAAAATAAAGCTTTGGTCCTCATCCTTTAGTGTTTGGGGCTTCCTTCTACCTTCATGATCCTACAAAAGAAAATTACTCAATTAATCACAAGGATCATTTCATTTAATCTCAAAATGAAAATAGGGAGGGGACGCATGATAAATTATTTCATAATAAAAGAAATTGACATCTAAATTCCTAGAAAGAAAGTAAAGATAAATCTTGGTATGATCCCCCAAGTGGGCCCTGAATTTTTACTGCCTCCAGAGGGAAGTACTGAATATTATCCAAAGTATGATGGAGGATGGAGCTTCTTTGATTTGAACCCCAACATATGGATTTTCCCATATTGTGCTTCATCCTTCTGAATGATTAATGATCCATGGATAGAGTACACCATATCCCCCCCTTCACAATGATGTATAACTATCATGATGGGGGTAAGATGAAGCATGATTCATCCTACTTCTTTATTTCTACTTGTGAAATCTCTTCTTCTCTGTCCAGTAATTCCTCAAGGTATTATGAATCAAAAGAATAGTCAATGGGAACTTTATAGTGTAATTATATTTGAATAAAATTAAAACATGAAGTATCAAGATCAAAATCTTTCATATTAAAGTAAACTACTTTTGTCATGGTTTTCTTAGGGAAATCCACTAGCAACTCTTCATGAACTTCCTTAAACAAATATTCAATGTGTCTAGGGAACTCCATATGTTCCTCAGCAGTTGCACATCCAGGTTCTTTGTCATCCTCCAAGGCATATCTAAGATTGTCTGATTCGGAATAATCAAAACCACAAGGATTGATATAGAATTAAGATTCAATAAAATTATAAGAGATAGAGTCAAAGAATGGTTCAACTATCTGAGTCTGTTCGGCTTCAATCTCTGCCTCAGTGGTAAGTGCCTCTTGGAGTAGACTATCTAAGGATGGAGGCAGGTAGTCGGGCTCCTCCATCTTGACTTCAAAATCCACCACTTGGGTGGCTTCTTCTTTCAGTGGTGCTGGATCTTCTTCTTTGTATTGTATGGAGAGATCAAATAGTTCCTCACATTTAATTAAGAATTCCTCCAATATTTGTTGATCTCCCACTCGTAGTTTAGTAGGTAAGTCTTTCTCCTTTTTCACCTCCTGATCTTTATCCATCTTAGGGTTGGGTTTCTCCATTAATGCATGAACATAATAAAATGCTCTTTCAGATTTTCTCATAAGTTGTTGAATTCTTTCTCTAAGTTCTTACACCTGAGCCCTTATAAAATCTTCTTCTTATTGTTGTTGTTGCAGCACCTATGAGTAATTTTTTCATGCATAATATTCTGAATTTGAATACATCATGAAAGTTTTTCTAAATAAATTAAATCTAACTAAGATGTGAAAATAGAAAAAGTAAATGGACTATAGATCAGCTCCCCAGAAATGACACCAATTTTGACACACACCTGTCATAGGGTATAGACAAAAACAATTATATTTTTCCTACTACAACACAGTGGCTGACCAGGGTCATCTCTCTTAAGGATCCTTTCAATGTGGTTCACTTACTTCTATATCACCTAAACTATCTCTTTTTGTTTTTTTGTATTTAAATGAAAGCAATAAAAATATTTTTGTGTTTTTATATGAAAAATCTAAACTATCATGCAATTCAAACAGAATGATTTGATGAAGAAAGAACTTGGTTTTGGGGTTTAGTCTTAGGTTCAATCCTTATTATCTTTTATATGTTGATTTCAGTTTGATAATCCAAACATGAAATCTCACATTTGAATCACTACTCTTTTCTAGAATAGAAATAGTTTAAGTTACATGTCATTGGTGGCCGTCACCACATCGTGAATATTCACCTCACCAATGCATGCTAATCAAATCTATCACAAACTTAAAATAAACTTTAAAGAAAATTCAAGAACACCTTGACCTCCCCCTAATCCAAGTCTCGTGGTTAGCCTCTCATTTCCGAGAGTAGGAGATCACAATGGTGGATGGATGAGGAGAGAGAGAAAGAAATGATAGAGAGAGAGAAGAATAAATAATTTATAATTACTGTTAAAATAATAATAATAATAATAATAATAATAATAATTAATAATATTATTATTATAATTAAGAAAATAGTTTTTGAAAAAGAAGATTGAGAAAATAAAATAGCTTTAAAATAAGAATGTGATAATTATAATAATGATAATGATAATAATAATAATAATAATAATAATAATAATAATAATAATAATAATAATACTAATAATATTGATAATAATACCTATTATTAAAACAAGATAATTGAGAAAATGAATTGTAGGATGGATGGAGAAACAGAAATGCATGGATTAATAAAATTAAAATTTGAATTACAATTGAAATTAAACTAAGACAAAATTAAAATGAAAATAAAATAAAACGAAGAAATGAGGGGGGAATAGAGGAGTAGTATTGGTCTGTGCCCCTGTGGGATCCCTCCTTGGCTGTGGGTGTTGAGGTGATGATCTGTGAAGGTGGCACGAACCTCCTTTTATAGGCAGAATTCTATACTCCGAAAATTTGTGCATTGTTGGCCAATTAAATAACCGATACACATGTAGATCCCTTAATAAAAGTTTTTCCTAAATTTGTTTTCCATTCATCCTCCAACATTATGCTCATTTGGACACCAGATGAATGATTTATGAATTTTCCATTGGCGATTTCGTTTTCTGGATGCTAGTTCCTAGAAGCTTCCTTCAAAAATATAACATCCAAGGGAAACTGTAATGAATTAAAAACTCCCACAAATTTGTTTTAGAGATGTCCTTATGTGTCCTAGTGATATCACATGTGTAATCACCTCAATTTAAGGTGTGTAGGCCAATATGTGGTTCTATTACAATGGTGAGGTCCACGCTGTCTGCCCAGAAAAATTTCCAACATCAAGGAATTGTTTGGACTAATAGATCTTCGAATAAGATCTAGGTTCTGAAGAAAAAGTTGTAGGAAATAAAATCAGGATTCTAAAAAAAGAATCACTAAATTTTGAATTATATTTTTTATGAAATGGAAAAAATACCCTTTTGGTGAAAATCTGTCCAAAATCCAGAATTATGCACTTTTCACAATTTTTCTCATTTTCATTCTAAAATTAAAATTACCCATTATTTTAATAAAACATGTAAATAAATGGGGTTTTTCATTGAAAAAAAATTAAAAGATACTCATTATTTGATTAAAAATATGCACATAAATTTGATCTGTTAAGGGGAGTAATCTTTCCCTTGTTTTTAGGCCCTTTGAGGTGTTGTAATGTTTTAGAGAGGTGGCATATTAGTTAGTATTTCCACCCCAATTAGATAGGATATAAAATTCCTTCCATGTATCCCAATTTTTTCAATATCTTCATAGTGACTCCCACATTATTTACTAGGGAGAGTTAGATATCAAGGATGATGTGATGTTCATGGAGTGGCTAGTAGATATTCGGGATCATTGAAAGAAGGTTTTATGTGGATGGACCATTACCTTTGGCTATGTTTTGTGAAGTCATGGTGGCCTACATAAGAGTACTTGGGAGTGATATAAGAAGATTCATTCCTAGCACCCATAACTATTTTTAGTTTTCTTTACTCTATTTTTCAAATTATGTGATGTTTTAATTTTTCTATGGTATGATATGTGATGTTTCCCTTGATGTGTGATGTGTAATAAAATCCCTTACATATGGAAAGAGGAGGACATTATTCCTAATTGAGACCCATTAATTGTGATTCGATTAAATCCATACAGTCAAGTCTATGACACCTAGAGTGGATATTATATTGACATGGAGGATAAAATTCAGTAATTAATGTGTTCAGCGAAGTGTGGTTTGTTGGTCAATATGGTTGTCAGTTTGAGTTATGTAGAGGTTGGATGGTTGTGCAGGTGGTTGTGTGGTGTTTGGTGGCTTGTGTCTGGTGCCAGATATTGAGGTGATGTGGTTGTGTTGTTTTGAGGTTGTGATAAATGTTTTGTGGCTATTTGGTTTGAATTTTTTGGATGGTGGTAGTATTTTAGGTATGATAAGATCCTTTAGAGGTATCTCATGGGGTGATTGTTTGGAACCATTTTCTTATGGGATTGGTTCTAGATTCTTAAGGGAAATAATTGTTTGGTAGGTCTTTGATGTAATAGTTTTTGTCCTCCCAATTTTTTACTTTTCCATTTTTGGGTATTAGAGTTGTTTTAGGGGAGGCCTAATATGAGTCCAGATGATTTGGCTGTTAAAAATATGGAGGTAGGAGTAATACATGTTGTTTAAAGTTTACAAGACATGGAAGGAAGGTTCAAATCTTGTGAAGGCTGGTTCACGAGGTGTTACATGACATGTAACAAATTTGGGAAATATTGGATGAGGTGATATATTTTTCAATGAGAGTTGGATTTTTTAGAAAACATGGGGATTAGATGTCATGTAATGTTTACACGATGTTAACTCGATGGAGTTTAATATTTTACCTTTTTTTGTTTGGACTATTTATCATTCATTCATCCAAAACCCTTTCCTCTCTAGACCTGAACAATTCCTAGGCACCCTAAGGAGGATATCCAACCCTCTTTCTCATTATTTGATCTATTGGTATTGGTAGATCCCCATTATAAATATACGATAAGTTCTTCTCCATTAATTGGTTGTTTTCTTCTGTTCTTCTCATAGGGATTTGATGTGGAAATTTCTCTTTGGTTTGGGAGGAGTTTTGGGATATGTTTTGAAAACTATTTGGTGATGTGTAGGTCAATCCATGGGGTTTTCAAGCAGTTGTGGTTTGAGGGAAATTTCTTCTTTTCCCTATGATGTGTAGTGAGATTGGAAAGCTTATTTTAGGTAGGGGATCATCATTCTCACTCTTTTACATTGTATGTATGGGATATAAATTATTTTTCCTACCATTAGGTGGATAGTAAGGGTCGACATAATCATATAATTAATTGTAATGTCTAAAATTAATTGTTATGGGAATTTATCACCTTTTTTATTGATTTGATATATGTTTTTGATGTTATTATGAATGCCTATTTCCAATTCTGAAAATAAAAGTTGTTGGGAGCTTTGTTTTCATTGTAGTTGTTATGATGTGATGACCCTTACTGTGTTGTTGTGTTATCATACCTGAATAAAAGGTTAAATAATGTATATTTGGATAATAATTGGTTACCCTAGATTTTTGTTTTCATGACAATACCCATGCTAATATAAATAAGTAATGTGATAAAGCCCCTAAATATATGTATAGCTAGAATGTGTTGCAATTGTGTGAAGATGTGCTTTCTGTGATACTTTGTATGGATTTCGGTTGCTGTGCGGTGATGTTAGTGACCATATGAGTTGTGTAGTATATGGGGAATTGTGGTTAGTCAGCATGGATTTGATGTGAGAAATTTTGCGATGAAGGACAATGGTATTGGTTTAGTGGTTGTGGAACAATGGTTGTAGCAAAGATGAACGAGGAAATTTTGTGATGTGGGGGTTTTCGTGCATGAAGGTTTTGGTTTTTCAATTTATGAGATGTGTGGTTGTTTTTTTGTGAGATGGCTTAGTTGATGTGGTGTGAAGACAATGGTGGGTGTGTGGTGATGTGGCGTCAGTTATGTGAGTTGGCCTAGTTGTTGCATGGAATGGTTGTGTTAGTTTCTTAGGTTGTAGTGGAACAAATTACAATGTTGAATGAAATGAATAAATGAATGTGTTGGTAATTTAATATAATGGGATATATATGGATATGTGTGGTAAATGGATTAATGAATAAATGTGGTTAAACTTTTCAGTGGAAAGTGGAATTTTGTGTGGCTTATGTAGAGATTATGTGGTGTGTTGCATATAGTAGTGGAAGTACTTGTGACGGTATATGTGCAGTGATGTGGTTTGATCTTTATTTATTGAATATAACACTTAGGTTTAGTATTTTATTCTACCTCTATATCATATATGTTTATGTTATTTTATACATGCCCCACCTGAGTTAGATAACCTTACTAATGCTATGAGGTGTTGAGTTCTGGGTGTTTTCCCCAACATCCAGGATGGTAGTGATACAGATGGATGGCTACCACCTATCCCTCACTTTTCCTTCAGTAGTTATGTGAAGGAACGAGTTTATTTAGGAGAGATATGATGTGTTGTCCTAGGTGTCTTCTGTCGAGACATGATATGTTGGACACAGTGTCTTCAGGAGATACATGGTGTTGTGTGATATGATATATAGTGGGGGTCATTCATGATAGGATGAGGGTACTAGGTTAATGTAATTCATGTTAATGATACTCTACTACTCTGTTTCTGGTTGTGATGTGTGGCTTAGGTGTATGCGGGCAGGTTATGATGTGATGTGGGGCACAAGTGTCTGCAAGTGGGATGTGATGTGATGTAAGGCCCAAGTGTCTGCGATAAGGATGTGATGTGATGTGATATGATATGCGTGGAAGGGATGGGATCATAGGTAATTTGATGTTTGGGTATTAGAGTGAAAAATTAGTGGGGGATAGGTAGCAGGGTTCCTTGACTTATTATGATCTTGATGCTATATTATTATATTTGATGCGTGATTTGGTGAGCGGGTAATGACATGACTGAGTTTGGTTAGATGAAATGTATAAGTGATTTTTGGTTCTAATGTTTGTTCAATGATGAATTGTATTTCTTTTCCACATGTGCACTTCATGCCCAGGTTATGTCCCTATTGAGTATTTATGTTATTCTCACCCTAAGTATATAAAATATTTTTAGGTTTCTAGGGGGACTTTGGGGACTGAGATGGACATTACTAGATGGGTTAGAGTTGTAGTTGACTTGTTTCTGTAGACTTTTCTTTTTGGTATTTACTTTGGAGGATTTTATTTGTATCAATTATATTTATTCATGTATTTTGGGATGTTTTTTTTACCTTTATTTTTTCTTATAGATTTGTTCTATGATTTCTTATCCTATCTCTCAAATTTGCTTCTTTTATAGAGGGTAATGCCTCCTATACTATGAGTTTTATACCTTTAGTGATAGTCACTAACCCGGGGCCTACTAGAGGTGGGACTTAGGAGTCATTATCATTATTCCCTTATTTCAGTATCTTTAGAGGGAGGAGGTCATGATAGAAAATCCCTAATCCCAAGCGATTCATGATCCATGTGAGAAATAAGGGATATAAAGTAACCAGACTCTCTGTATATGGATATGAGACTTATGAACTAGGGATAACCTGATGGAATGTTTGATATATAAATCAAACCTTAGGAATATGTCCTATGTACCCTAATTACATTAGGAATTAGATTCTTCACAGTTTAACTAATTTTCTCAACCTACAGATGAATGATAAACTCACAGGGGGTGGGTCCTATGAAATAACATATTAGGAACTTACACTGAAGTGGATTCCCATGTATGATCCCATTTCATATCCATTAATAGAAAATGAAAGATGATACACTTACCGTATATTTTGGGTCTCATAAGCTATATTCCTTGTGATATAGAGGGGATCACACCAAAGTGGATGCCCATTGGAAGATATTTGAACCTTAACCTCTGAGAAATAGAGGGTTCGGGCCATGAGTGACATGAGGATCTCATAATGAGTTAATATCCCTAGTATATTATAGAAAATTCCCATATTAAGGGGTAATTATCATCTAAAGACTCATCGTTTGGGGTTCGCACAGTTTAAGTGCACATGCCCAAGTATTCATGCTGGATAGGGATGACATGTCTAGGGGTGTCAATTTGACATGTCTTGGGTGTCTATCTGAAATATCTAGAGGTTTATTATTAACATGTCCAAGGGTATTTTCATGATCAAATATTACATGTATGAGTTCTATAGCATGATCAAGCTGACAGGTTTGGAGGAATTCATATGAACCAATTGAAATGTCTGAAGGACTTCACATGATCTACCTGACATGTCCAGAGGGCTATCTATTGATCAAAATGACATGTCTAGAGGCTATTTCATAAACTAGTTGACATGTATATAGGAATTTAAGTGATCTATACGACATGTCTAGAGGGTGTTGTGTGACTTGGCTAACATGTCTATAGGAATTCACATAAACCAACAGACATGTATGGAGAAATTTGCATGAACTAGATGACATGTCTAGATGACTTCAAATAAAATAGATAACATGTCCAAGGGACTTTTTCATGATATTTCCAACATGTATAAAAGGTTGTCGTATGATTTGCCTAACATGTCTAGAAAATTTCATGTGACTAATGAATAGGTCATGCGAGGTTCATGATCCCCTTCACATAAAAATCTGTTTATCCATTTTTTCATAATGATTATATATTTTCAGCATTTAATCACTTAAATAACTCAATATTTGTTAGTTTTTGGACTTTTGAGGCCTCATGAGATGAATTAAACATATGGAGTGATCACGTGAGGCATATAGAAATACCGTGTAATCACTTAAGTCATTTCCCAGGATTACCTAGTGAAAGGGATTTCACTTGCATGGTTTTACAATATGATAAGTATTATTTCACCTTTAGGCTCCCCTGTGTGTTTTTTCTATGTTTAGAGTGGGGGTGGGGGTGGAATTTATAGTAATAACCACACCATATCTATTACACTTCTTACGAAACTTAAATCGCATATATGGGCTTGAGTTAGTTGATGAAACATCACATCAGGGCATCACAAGACTTGTGAGCAGTCATGAAATCATGTGATATTAAGAGATTCATGTGATGGGGTGTTGAAAACATGTCTAGGATCATGAACATGACAAAGTGATCATGTCTAAGTGTTGAAGTCACATGTCCATTAGTATCATGCTAAGGCCACAATGACAATGGTTTTTATGGAAGCAGGAGTGCATGACCAAGGATCTATATCAAGACAACACATCATAGGATTTGAATGGAAAGAGGATTGAATGTCCATAAGCCTATTGTTTTCATATAAATAGGAATATATGGGCATGAGACCAATTTCATATCTAGGTTTCATGAAAAGGGATGTTTTCATGACCAGGGTGCGTGTCCGCAGATGTTGGAATGATTGTTCCACATGACCAAGGGATTTCACTGCATGGCTGATAGGAGGTGTCATGAGGCTGAGGTATTTTCGTGATAGTATTTCATGATAAGGAGGAATGCACCCAAGTCACATAACCCATGAAGAATTATAGAAATTTATTATTGGTGAAGAGTCATGTGATCGCATGACTGAGGGTGTCCATATGAGTGCATCACATGATATTCAATTGAATATGAAATCACATGACCTCAAAGGGATCTAGTGATGGTTTCTCACAATGGTTTCTCATGACTACCTGGATAATTTCTCTAAATTCATTTATCTTCTTCCTTTTACTATATTTACTTATTTTTTCTAGATTTCTCTCCCCTTCCTCCCCTCTTATCTCATGTATCTTTTTAAGGGGATTAGAGATTTATATAGGTGTAGGTAGCTAGATATATTTACTCTTTTTAGGATAAAGATGTTGTGCGCACTGGATTGAGGTGGTGGGAATATCCACATGAAAAAAAGTTATAGGGTTCTCACAATTGGGAAAAAATGTTCTTTTTTATTCAAATCCATGTGATGTTAGAATAGTTTCACAAAATCATTATATTTTGATCACAAGGTCTTTAGAAACTATCATGATGGATTCATGCATTTTTTATGATTGGATTCACTTGATCACACGATGCATTGGATGATCATCCCTTGGTTATATAAAGTTTATCAAATGACCATACGGTATCTCGAGATATTTTAAATAAAACACCTCATATAATGAAGATATAAGACAATGACTTGATTATAATGTGATTGCTTAGTGGATGTCTTCCAAATAGTCATTTGATACTTCATACGTCTTTCAAAGGCTTCATGAAATCATGTAACTAGATTCATGATTTTATTCCATATAGTCACATGATCTATTTCATATCTAAAGATGGATTGATGTAGCTTCTTGTTTATTAAAATAATATCATTCCTACAAAATTATATTTCATTAATTACCTTAGTAAGTTAGGCATGTATTAATCAGAAGGATGGTATAGAGATCACTGGGGTTGAGGGTTAGTTTTCTTATGATCACACAATTATTATCTAAGGATATGAATTTGAAGACAAAGGAACTAGACTGATCAGACATTGGGGTTGAGCAGACATGAGATGTCTCACAACCTCAAACTAGTGGCATTGGAGGGTGCTGCAAACAAGCAGAGGGTGAATATGATGCATGGGAATGATTGGCTATCATGGATCGATTTGATTGAATGAACACTGTTTTATCCATATATTTTTTTGAAGGAAAAATTCATTCCATAAATTAAATCCCACATTAGTTTTGTTCTTGGTCGGAAAGTGCTTAGTAATATTCACCGCATCATCCATTCATTGATCCAATGGTGGGATGAAAACCTAAAACACATGCAACCATTCCATCACCATCCATGTTGTGCCATTGTGTAGACCACTTAGGCATGAATTGCATGATCCCTATGTACACACAATTAGAACTATTCTCTCCCATACCTTGACACTTGACTGGATGGTTTTACTAGCTCCCATGAATAATTTAGGTGACTCATATATGTGCCCCAGTTGAGATGGATGGCTAGTTTGCTTGGTTGGAGAAATTTTTTTCTAAGGGAATACCCAAAATACATAGAACAAAAATCTATATAAAATGGTAAAGATAAGGGTCAAATATATGTACCCTTAAAATGAAAAACCCAAGACCAAGACTTATGGTTTATGGATTCTATTTTGAAGTCTCCTTCATGAAAATTATGTCAATATTTTTTAATGGGATTCACACTTCTCAAATCTTTGATGGAAAAGTTCCTGGTGGACAATTATGTGTTTCAACAAAATTCCACCTCAGAATGGGAATAATTAAGAATGAAATTAATTAGATCTTAATTTAAATGTAGATTAATTTTCTATCTACTTGAACATCTAATGGGCTTTGATATTAAACCCTGTGAGGGGATTTTTGAGGTGTGTGTTGACTGAGTTCTCTTGAGAACCACCAAGAATTTTTTGTTGGATCTAAAATAAGGAACTTATGCATCTCTATTAATACCAAAGGAATATGAATCAATTAAAATGTATTTTTCATATGGAATAATCCTATGCAGATAAAGGTCATTCATAGAGAAAATAGGTTCATGGATGATGAAATTCATAATTAAACTTCTTCAATAGATCTAGCTCGTATGTAGGTAAGGGTATGTCATCTGTAACATCCCAACTTGGGATCCACTTAACCTGCGTCCTGAGACGGTGGGTCACATGGACTCAATATAACCTCCTCATATCCCAGATGCTTCCAAATAGTAGTTAGAATATAAAGGTGGTATAGTGGGGAGACTATATCCTCAAATTAGAGTGGCACAATGGAGATAACCCTAAACAAGAAGTAGTGGATGAAGATATAAAAAAGAAATAATAAATAAGTAGTGAAAGAATATAAAACTAATTTTTTTTGAATAATAATATAAAAATCCTCAAGGCAGTGTCATATACATGGATTCATGACATGCTGATATACAAAAGGGGGATTGGGGACAGGCATATACAATCATGCTTTACAAAAACTACAAAAGGAAAAAGGCTGCTCCACTAGAATCTCGAGCACATGCTCGGTCCTCTACTCCTATGATTCATATAAAAGTAAATAATATCAAACATTTATAGTAGGTAACTTTACCTTACTCGCACCTATATATAGATAATATACTTGGGTACCAAAGGTGGCATGAGTAGGGTGTGTAATACAATCCCAACAGGCCACCACCAATGTAACACCCCCAAAACTATAAACGATTAACATTTTATTCGATAACATGTATGAAAAACAACACAAAATAGAAAGTAATATAACCTATAAATAATTTATTGTATATTTAATATTTTAAATAAATTTAATATATTTTGTATCTTTCATTGCATGCAATACTAAGTTAGTTTTCGTTACACGCAATACAAAGTTTTATCGAATAAGAATATATTATTAAAATAATATTATTTATTATAATAAGATATAACCTTACAATTAAATTGGTATTTATGAATATTATTAACTAACTTTTGAGAATATATGGTTTATAAAAATATAAAATTAATTCACAGGTTACCAATTAATTAGAAATGAATATAAGAACCAATTGAATATAAAAGAAATGTTTTTTAATCAGAGAGGTGTTTTATCATAATAAGTCAAATTAATTACCATTAGAGAATGATATTAATGAATGATATATATTATTTATTCAATAAAATATTTTTTACATTAATCCAATATATTTTATAAGAATAAGATAATAATAAATTCTGTTTTATGCTTAAAAATTATAATTTTTAAAAAGAAAATTTTGCCTCTTTTTAATAGAGAACCTATTTTAAATAAAATTTTTGGAACTTTTATAAATTATATATTTAAAAATATACTTAATTTTTTAAATTTTAATATAAAAATTATCTTGTGGTGATTTTTTTTATATTTTTCTAAAATATTTCATTTTTCAATGAATAGTGAAAAACACTAAATTTTAATTCAAAACTGTTTTTTATATAATTTATTTATAAGGTTAAATTTTGTTTTTTATTGATTTTAAAGTTAATTTAGATCAATTTTTCATAAATTAATCAAATTTAGTTCATTGGAATCAATTTCACATTGAAATTGGATATAAAAACATAGCACAATTTTGAATATTTTACTTTAAAAATTTATTTTGTTGTCCTATCTACGTGATTGAATTTAAATTAATTTATACCAATTATGTGATAGGAATTTGGGAAAATGTATTAAATATTTATAATCATCATAAATTATAATTTAAAATAATTTCAACTTATTTTTTTTACTAAAAATATTAGTGAAAGTGATTAAAATTAATTAGAATGATTTAGAGAAAAATTATCTTAACAAAGGACTAAACCTTAAAATTAAGGCCTAAAATGACCTAGAAACTTGTCAAAAATATATTTTATGTTAATATTTTGAAATTATTATCTCATTTATATAATTTTTACAATTATAAGATCCACTTTACAATGATAAAATGTGAGTGGAGTTCCCTTTCCAAAAATTTTCAAGAATTCCACTCCTCATCCCCTATAAAAAGGTACTCACCCCTCCCAATAATTCAAACCTATAATGACCTTTGAATCTTAAGAAACTGGAAAAAATAATATAACCAATTACATAACCTCATCCTAGAAGACTCACTTTTGTTAGAAAGCAAACCAAGGAAGGATTTTGTATAAACCAAAAGAAGTTACCCAAATAAGAGGTAATGTTCTTCAATGATCAATTTAGTTTTATTTCATTATCCAATCCTTAAATTATAATTATTAAGTTATTATATAATATCATAATTATAATAAAAATACTGAGATGTTTTTATTTTAATTCAATATACACCTACACAAACATCCATCAAATGGGTAATGAAATTATCATTTGTGTGTATGGTGAATTACCACCTCGTGAAATGAAATCGTTCATTTTTTACTTTTTCACCTCTCATGGTTTGGAATTATAAAGAAAAACTTTTTTTTATGATATATACAATATTTTGTATGTATTTATGCTTTTTTAATTTTTATATAACACATACCTTAATGAGTTTCATTTTATGGTGATACGGTAACATCATTTGTGGACGTGTGGACTACCACCTCCTCAAAATGATGGGATTCGTTCACGCTATACATGTAATGTATTGAGGATGGTATTCGTAAAATTATTTAACATATATGACATAAATACAATATTGAAATTATAATATACATTTACATTATTTACTTTTCATTCTTTTAAAATATGAAAAATAAATGGAAGTAGTGTTCATGCGTACGTATGACCTACTATCTCCATGAACGATGCATTTCATTTCCTATCTCAAAATATTATGAATTAATATAAATTCCAATATAATAAAAATATATATAAAATTTACATAATGGTTTACAGTATTGAGATGATTAAATCATGATCTATGTAATAGGAGGAAAAATAAAATGTTTAAACATACTCGAAAAACTAGGAAATTAATACTTAAAATAGTGAAAATAATAAAAGGTTGTTATCAAATGGGTAATAAGATATTATAAGAAGTTAATATATGATATTATAAATATGATTATGTTTCTGTTATAAGTTATTTATATTATTAAAACTATTATACATGAGGTTAAAAGATGTTCACACAAAAGGAAACTCAAGGTAAGATATTTTCATCTCACTTTTTACACATGTGAGACAAATGTCATATTCACCACTTACTTATTTTTTATTGTGTATCTACTTACTATTCTGACAGATTATATCATGAATTATTTTATCTTCAGGGTATTTTAAGTTTCAATTTGAATTATTTAATCTAAGGGGATTTTAATTAAATGTTACCAAGTGGTAAACAATTTCATAACCCGATTCCTTTTCATTGGTTTATATTACTTCCCCATTGTCGTTAATATTGTAAGATTTTTTGTGTAATAAATTTTTACTATATATTATTTTATTTCCACCTGTTTTATATATATTTTCATTTTACACACATAATCTATTCATTGATTGATTCTCACATCAATGTTATGGTATTTTAAAGGGTTTACTTCACAATATTATTTTGTTCATGATAGTTTACACTTAAATTTACATTAGAAGAAATTATTGGATAATAATTTAATAAATCAATTAATTTTATTTTATTGTGGTTATTAATGAAGCTTTTCAAGTAAAAGTACCATTTTCCTAATATTTCTTACTCAAAATGTTTTAGAAAATGTTTAAAAAAAACCAACTTCATTTATCTCTTTAGTTAGAGAGCCCATTTTCTTATAAAAACACGTTTAATAAAAATGTTTTCACAAATGTTTTTTAACCTTTGAAAAATTATTTATCAAAGACATTTTCACCATTTATATAATATTTTGTGTTTTTTAAAAATTATTTTTAGAGAAGATATTTTTCAAAATGTAAAAAAAAGGATATTTTCCTCAAGAATGTTTTCAAATGATATTTTTATAGTATTTCCATTCATCATTGAAAAAAACGCTTTATTTTTGCTCTAATTGGGATATTTTGTATTGATACCATCCTTATTATTCATCTGGATGGTTTTTGATTTAATTTTCCAAGGATAGAATTGACATTCACTTCCTTGATTCCTTTTAGTACCTTTGAAGTATTCAATTTCCTATGATAATTGAACATTGAATTTACACTAATTATCTATATAATTTATCATGGATATGTTAATTTCCTAAAACATATTCCATTTTTACATAAGGATTTTACTTTAAATGTTATTTGATTTACTGGGTAAATATTGATAAATCCATATCCATTACTCAATGCAGATATTTGATAAGGTACATTGTTTTTGAATTTAATAAATTATTCAATATATGATTAATTATTTGGATAAGAAATACATGGGTTGGGGAATATTTAAAGTAAGAACCTCGATGCCTTAGTTGTCTCATGAGATAGAATAGTTAGATATAAACCCTTTGAGATTGTTTCTATGTAGAATAGACAGGTTTCTACCAACAAATTTAAACTATCTTGTGAAAGGTATTGACCATAGTATGCTAAACCATATTGTGAAAGGTATTGAATATAAAGGTATCATGTTCCCAAGAAACATGATTTCTTATAATCAAGCATTTACTTCATTATGATTCAGTATTTATTATACATGATATTTTCACTATGAAAAATTATATAGATGTATTTCATTCTCAGTTTATTTATTAAATGACATGAGTTTTAAGTTATTTACCTTTCCATATTTATTATTCCTTGTCTAATTATTTTAAAGGAATGTGTTTTTAGTTATTTATCTTGACATATTATTTACTCACTTCCTTCTTAGTTATTGACCCCGTGACACGTGTTCTCTGTTATTTACCTTTCCATATTGATTATTATCATTGATTCATTATTACTTATTCTATAATTTTCTCTTACCAAGTATTTGAGATCATCCTTATTTTTTTTCTTTACCCAGGATTTCATGAAGTGTGATAATAAAAAAATTAAAGGATATCATAGATGGAATAAAATTGTCCTTGAAATAAAAAAAATTATACTATGATTAGTGTATTATTTTATAATAAAATACTCATGTATATATCTATTTTACTAAGACTACTAAACTCTTTGGTCCTTAAATATTTTATTCCTTTTAATCATGAAAATGTAATGGTAGTAGACACCAGATATGGGGTTTCTGGGGTTGGGTCACTAAAGTTGGCATCAAAGGGAGGTTTAATAGCAACATTGGGAACTATATTTAGAAAAACATAGATTAGAGAACATATAAATAAAGTATAATTTGAAGATAATTATAGAATAATATCCTAAAGTTTCAGTTATATAGAGATTATACGGGTATTCCTAGAAACATGTCCCTATCCAGATACTGTCAGTAGACTTGGTTCTGGCACAAATGTACCTAGGGGTAACAACTCAAAAAAGGTGCATTGGGATTGACTCGAGTGTAACCTGGTAAATGACAACAAGACTTACTATACACATGGTTTGAAACTTACATGGAATATGATTAGGATAATTCACATTATATTTTCAAACCATTATAAAGGATTTGAATATATAATGAAAATAAATAACCGAGGTTAAACCTGAGGTGTCTTAGATTGAAAATAATGTGTCAATATTTAAACATCCTAAAAATGATTATATGGTTTTTCCAATATGATAATTTATACTCACACTATGGTTTTTAGTTTTAGGAAATTCCATATTCTAAAGGATAAAATATAGACCAAGGAAATTCCTATGTAGAAATAAATGGATAGAGTATTTATGTATTGAGGTTGTATTCAAAACCTTAGTTAAAAGTCTATTTAGTAATTAACCTTATTTCAAGGATGTCCATTATATTTTTTTGAAAATAATATTGATATAGATTAGAAAAAGAACAAACCAAATACTGGGTGAGAACCCATCAAATCTAGTAAGGTAGTGGGACTGGAACCCATGACCGAAGGATGATAAGGGTTTTGTGCCTACCACTGACCTATGTGATGTCCTGGTTAATGTGTAATTATTTTTAGTTTAATAATTTGATGAATAAATATTAATAATGAATCGATAGTATTAATTTTTAGGTGTATAGATTAATGAATTAACCATATTAGTTTGGAAAATGGTTAGATACAAACCTAAAGACTTGTTTTATGGATCTTATGATTTGTTAAAAGTAAATTTTAGTGCTTTAGGAATAAAAAAGTTTTCATTTTAGGATATCCATTTCATGGAGTAAGGGATGAATTATAATTTTATCAAAGTATAACCAAAAGATGAAAATTTTCATATTAAATTTAAAAGTATAAAGTAATTATATTTCCTTATATCCCAAGGAGTAAAATAATTGCTCAACATTAGAAAAATTATTTAAAAAATGCTATCCGAATACCATCATTTTTTTGAACCGATGGTGTTTTAAATCATCATTGATTTATGGATTTGAGGCCCAAAAATTTCCATTGATCATTAAATAGGTTGTTATTTATGACCTCAATCACTCTATATAATTATTTATGTTTTTCCTCCTAGTCTATATTTTCAATTTCCACTACTGTTCTCCTACTCAGATACCTAGTTGTAT
This sequence comes from Viscum album, assembly GCA_963277665.1. Lineage (NCBI taxonomy): Eukaryota > Viridiplantae > Streptophyta > Magnoliopsida > Santalales > Viscaceae > Viscum > Viscum album. The sequence goes on along the minus strand of OY728130.1, from coordinate 2,010,924,570 downwards.
GTTATTCTATGTGAACTTTGTAATTGTCATTCTCTCTTATTAAGAGGATATTTTATTAACCATTATAATTATGTGATATTTAATAAAATTAATTTTCAAATATAAATCCCTAGATTATGAATATGGAGTTAAAATTTCGAGGACACAATTTATTTAAGGTGTGGAGAATATAACACCCTGAAAATTATAAAAGAGTAACTTTTTTATTCGATAACATGTATGCCACGCAACACCAAACATAGAAAGGAATATAAAATCTTGAGAAATTAGGGTTTATTTAATATTTTAAATAAATTTAATATATTATATATATTTCAATGCATGCAATACTTAGTTATCCAGTGTTACATATAAGATCGAGTTTTACAGATCAACAATATATTATTAAAATAATATTATTTAATATAATAAGATATAACCTAGCAGTTAAATCAGAGATTATGAATAGTATTTACTAAATTATGAAAATATATAGTTTATAGAAATATAAATTAATTCATATGTTACCAATTAATTAGAAATGAATATAAAAACGAATTGAATATAAGAGAAATGTTTTTATACTCATAGAGGTGTTTTATCATAATAAATAAAATTAATTAATATTAGTTAATGATATTAATTAATTATATATTTTATTTATTCAATAAAATATTTTTTTACATTCATCCAATAGATTTTATAAACATAAGATAAGAATAAATCTAGTTTTATGCTTAAAAATTGTATTTTTCTAAAAAGGCAATTTTGCCTCCTTTTAATGGAGAACCAATTATAAATCCATGTTTTTGTAACTTTTATAAATTATATATGTCAAAATAAACTTAATATTTTAAATATGAACATAAAAATTAGCTTAGGGTGATTTTTTGATATTTTTCTGAAATATTTCATTTTTAATGAGTAGTAAAAAATATTGATTTTTAATTCAAAAATGTTTTTTTTCTAATTTATTTATATGGTTAAATTATATTTTTATTATTTTTAAAGTTAAATTATATCAATTTTACATAAATTAATGAAATTTATGTCATTATAATCAATTTTACATTGAAATTGGATATAAAAACTTAATAAACTTATGAACATATTAATTTAAAAACCCATTTTGTTGTCCCGTCTGTCGGATTAAATTTAAATTAATTTCTACCAATTATAATTTTTTTAAAAAATGGATTAAATAATTGAAATAATAATAATTTATAATTTATAATAAGTTTAACTTAATTTTTTAACAAAAATATTAGTGAAAGTGATTAAAATTAATTGCAGTGATTAATAGAAAAATTACCTTAACAAAGGACTAAACCTTAAATTTAAGGCCTAAAATAGACTAGAAACCCTTAAAAAATACATTAAACTTTCATATTAATATCATATACTCTATTTTATATAAATATGACTTTTATTGGATCCACTTTACTTAGTAAAAATGTGGGTGAAAATCCCTTTTAATTATTTTTAAGAATGCCACTCCTCCTCCACTATAAAAAGGTACTCACCCCTTCCACTTATTCACACCTATAAATACCTTTGGATTGTACAAAACATGAATAAATAATCTCACAACTAACATCACATAATCATATAATCTTATCTTTGGTCATAAATAAAACAATGGAAAGAATTTTGTATAAACCAAAAGGAGTTACCCAAATAAGAGGTAACATTCTTCAACGATCACTTTAATTTTATTTATTTCTCCACTCCTTAAATTATAATTAATACATTATTATATAATAACATAATTATCCTCAATATACTGATTTATTTATGTTAATATTTCCAATTAAACCTACACACACATCCATCAAATGTGTAATGAACTTACCATTTTTGTGTTCGACAAATTACTGCCTCACGAAACAATGTCGTTCAATTTTAATTTACCACCTATCATGGTTGGTAATCACGATGGAAAAATTATTTTTATATGATATATACGATATTTAATATGTATTTATGCTTCTTTAATTTCTATATAACACATAACTTTATGTGTTCTATATTGTGGGGATACGATAACATCGTTTGTGGATGTATGGACTACCGCCACCTCAAAGCGATGCGATTCGTTCACGTTATAATTGGAATGTATTAAGGATGGTTTTAATAAAATTATGTGAAATATATAACATAAATATGATATTTTAATTAAAATATACAGGTATATCATTTAACTTTTCATTATTTTAAAATACGATACAGAAATGGAAGTAGCGTTCATGTGTACGTATGACATACCCTCTCCATGAATGGTGCATTTCATTTACTATCTCCAAATATTATGGATTAATATAAATAGACATATATTGAACATTTATATGAAATTTACATCATTTTTTACATTCTATAGATGATAAAATCATGACCTATGTAATAGGAACAAGGATAACAAGCTAAAACATACTCGAAAAACTAGGCAACTAACACATGAAATGTTGAAAATAATGAATGATTGTTATCAAATGGGTAATAAGATATTATAATAAGTTAATATATGATATTATAAATATGATTATTTTTATTTTATAATATAGCTACTTGCTTAAAAACATTATACAGGAGGTTAAAGTACGTTCACTCGAAAGGAAATGCAATGTAGTGGATTTTCATCTAACTTTTTTACATGTGTGCGATAAATGTCATATTGACCACTTAATTATTTTATATGGTGTATCTACTGCACATTATGATGTATTATATTATGAATTATTTTATCATCATGGTATTTTTAGTTTCAATTTGAATAATTTCATCTAAGGGTATTTGAATTAAAATTTACCAAGTGGAAAATAATTTCATAACCCGATTCATTTTCATTGGGTTATATTACTTTATTATTATCATTAATATTATAAGATTTTGTGTATAATAAATTTTTACAATATATTTTATTATTTACACTTGTTTTATATGGATTTATATTTGACACCCATAATATATTCATTGATTTATTCTCACATCAATGTTATGATCTTTTTAGGGGTTTACTTTACAATCTCATTTTGTTCAGGATTGTTTACACTTGAATTTTCATTAGAGGAGATTATTAGATAATTGTTTAATAAATCAATTAATTTTATTCTTATATGTTCATTCATAACCTTTTTTAAGAAATATTACCATTTTTAACTCGTTGGTACTCAAATTTTTTAGAAAGTGTTTTTTAAAAACCTGACTTCATTTATGTCTTTAGTTGAAGAAACTATTTTCATCTAAAAACCATGTTTTATAAAATTTTTTAAAAAATGTTTTTTAACAAGTTAAAAATGAATTATCAAAGTAATTTTCTAGATTTACATAATGTTTTATGATTTTTAAAATTTATTTTCAAAGAAAATGTTTTTCAAAAGTTTTTAAAAAGGATATTTTCCTCAATAATGTTTTTAAAAGATCTTTTTATAATATTTCCATTAATTAATGAAAAAAACCTTTATTTTTAATGAAATTGGGATTTTTTGTCTTGATACTATCATTATTCTTCCTCTAGAGGGTTTTTGATTGAATTTTCCAAGGATTTTATTGATATTTTCTTCCTTTATTACTTTTAATCCTCCTAAAATATTCCATTTCCTATGATCATTGATCATTGAATTTACCATAATTATCCATATCATTTATCATGTATAGGTTCATTTCCTAAACCATATACCATTTTTACATTTTATGTTTTATTTGAAATTTAATTTATTTATTAGGGAAACATTCATAAACTTGTATCCTTTACTCATTATATATATTTGACAAGGAACATTGTTTTTGAATTAAATAGATTATTTAATATATAAGGAATTATTTGGACATGAAAGACTTGGGTTGGGTACCTTTTAAATTAATCCACTTGATGCATTGGTGGTATCATGAGATAAAATTAATTGGAGAAAAACCCTTTGAGTTTGTTTCTAAGTAGAATTACCAGGTTGCCTTATGAAAGGTCTTGATAGTATTATGATAAATCTTCTTATGAAAGGTTTTGAAGGTAATGGTATCATGTGACTAGGAAATAAGACATCTGATAATTAATAATTTACTTCATCCAGATTCAGTATTTATTATCCCTAAAATTTTCACTATGAAAAAGTCTATGGATTCACTTCATTCACAATTTATTGATTAAATGGAATATGTTTTCAAATATTTACCTTTCCATATTATTTACTCACTTCTTTATTAGTTATTAATTATATTTAATGTACTATCAGTTATTTCCTTTCCATATTGATTATTCTCTCTGATTCATTATTGATTTCGATATACTTTACCCTTACTAAACATTTGATCTCAACCTTATTTTTTCTTTCCCCAAGATTCCATGAAGTTTACTAAGAAAGATATGAAAGGATATTATAGATATAATAATGTTATCCTTGAAAGAAAAAATAATGTTATAATTAGTGTATTCATTTGTAATACAAGACTCATGTATGTATCTGCTTTAACAAGACTATTAAACTCTTACATTCTTTAGAATTTGATTCCTTGTAATCATGCCAATGTAATGGTAGTAGACACCAGCTCTGGGCTTATTGGGATTGGGTCGCTACAATTGGTATCAAATGGATGTTTAGTAGCAAATTTGGGAAATGGATTTAGGAAAACATAGATTAGATAACATAGAACTAAAGTAGAATTTGAGGATAAGTATAGAATAACATACTAATGTTTCAGTTATATAGATATTATATGGGTATTTCTAGAAATACATCCCTATCTGGATACTGTAAGGTGACCTAGTTTTGGAAAAAAATTATATATGGGTAACAACTCTGAAAAGGTGCATTAGGCCTGACTTGAGCATAACCTGGTACACAATAATGGGCCTTACTATGCATCTGGTTTGATACTACTGGGGGACATTCTTAGAATAATTAACATTTTATTTACAAACCATTATGAAATATTTGAATATATAATGAAAATAAACAACCTAAGTTAAACTAGAGGTGTCTTAGATTGAAAAAAATGTGTCACGATTTAGACATCCAAATAATGATTGTATGAATTTTTTTGATATGATAGTTTATGATGACATTATGTTTTTTTTGTTTTAGGAATTCCCCTATTCTAAAGTATAAAATCTAAACCAAGGAGGAATTTATGTGGAAATAAATGGATAAAGTATTTATGTATTAAGGTTGTATTGATAACCTTAGTTAAAAGGTTATTCAGTGATTAACCTCATTTCAAGGATGTCCATAATATTTATTTAGAAAATAATATTAATATAGTTTAAAAAAAGGACAAACCGCATGCTAGGTTATAACAAATAAAATTCAGTAAGGTGGTGGGGGTTGAACCCATGAATGAAGGATGATAAGGGTTTTGAACCTACCACTAGCTTATATGATTTCTTGGTTAATGTGTAATTATTTTTAGCTAAATAATTTGATAAATAAATATTAATAATGAACCAGTAGTGTTAATTTTTTGGATTAAAGATTAATGTAATAACCATATTAGTTTGGAAAATAGTTAGATACAAATGTAAAGACTTCTTTTATGGAACTTATGATCTGTAAAAAGTAAATTTTAGTGCCTTAATAATAAAAAAAGAATTCATTTTAAGATATCCATTTCCTAGAGTAAGGGATGAATTAGAATTTGATCAAAGAAAAACCAAAATATGAAAATTTTTACATGAAATTGCAACATATCAAGTAATTATATTTCATTATATTCTATGTAGTAAAATAGTTACTCAACATTAGGAAAATGATTAAAAAAATGTTATCTGAATACAATAATTTCTATTGAACTGATAGTCTTTTAAATAATACTTGATTTATGCATTTTAGGACTTTGAATTTCCATTTATCATTCACTAGTTTGTGATTCATGACCTTAATAACCCCTATAATTATTTACACATTTAATCCATGTCAATATTTCCAATTTACACTAAATTTCACCTACTTAGAGACCTAGTTATATGTTATTCCATGTGACTAATATAATTATCATTCTCTCTTATTAAGAGGATATTTTATTAAATATTATCATGATGTGAGATTTAAAAAAACGAGTTTTCAAATATAAATCCCTATATTATGAATATTTATTTTAAATTGCGAGGACACAATTTATTTAAGGTGGGTAGAATATAACACCTTGAAAATTCTAAAAGAGTAACTTTTTATTCGATAGCGTGTTTGAAAAGAAACACTAAAAATATAAAGGAATATAACCTATTGATAAGTTATGGTATATTTAATATTTTATCTAAATTTATTATATTATTTAGCTTGTAATTCATGAAATAATGAGTTATCTTGTGTTACACACAATACCAAGTTTTACAAAAAAACAATATGTTATTATTTAGTATAATAAGATATAACATAACTGTTAATTCAATATTTATGAATATTATCAACTAAATTATGAAAATATATATTTTATAAAAATATAAAATTAATTTATATGTTATCAATTAATTATAAATGAATATAAAAACCAATTGAATATAAAGGAAATGTTTTTATTCTCATAAAGGTGTTTTTATCATATTCAAACAAATTAATTAATATTAGTGAATGAAATTAATGAATTATATATATATATATTATTTATTCAATAAAATATTTTTTACATTCATCAAATAGATTTTATAGGCATAAGATAAGAATATATCTAGTTTTACAGTAAAAAATTGTGTTTTTCTAAAATGGAAATTTTACCGTATTTTAGTAGAGAGCCTATTTTAAATCCAATTTTTGGAACTTTTATAAATTATAAATATAAAAATAAACTTCATTTTTGAAATAGGAGCATAAAAATTAGTTTAGGGTGAATTTTTGGTATTTTTCTGAAATATTTTATTTTTTGATGAATAGTAAAAAATACTGAATTTTGATTCAATACCGCTTTTTATTGTAATTTATTTGTAAGGTTAAATTATTTTTTTATCAGTTTTAAAGTTAAATTATATCAATTTTAAATAAATTAATCCAAATTAGGCTATTTTAATCAATTTCACATTGAAATTGGATATAAAAAGTTAGCAAACTTTTGACTATTTTACTTTAAAAACTCGCTTTACCGTCCCGTCCGCGAGATTAAATTTATATTAATTTCCGCCACTTATGTGATTAGAATTTTTAAAAATGGATTAAATATTTTGAATAAAAATAATTTATATTTTATAATAAGGTAAACTTAGTTTTTGTCAAAAAATATTAGTGAAAGTGATTAAAAATAATTACAGTGATTAAGTGAAAAATTAGCTTAACAAAGAACTAAAACTTAAACTTATGGCCCAAAAATGAACTATAAAACTATCAAAAATACATTTTATTTTCATATTTCTACCCTATACTCCATTTTATCTAATTTTTACTATTATTAGAGCCACTGGATATGGGAAAAACCTGAGAGGAATTCATTTTTTCAAAATTTACAAGAATGCCACTCCTCCTCCACTATAAAAAGGTACTCATCCCTCCAACTTATTCACACATATAAAGCCATTTGTCTCATAAAAAACCTGCCCAAATAAGCTAAAAAATTCAGTAACCTCATTCAATAATACTAAATTTTGGTATAAGTAAAACCAAGGATTTTGATATAAACCAAAAATAGTTACCCAAATAAGAGGTAATGTTCTTCAACGATCACTTTAGTTTTATTTATTTATAAACTCCTTAAATTATCATTATTATATAATTATATAATAAAATAATTATAATAAATATACTTATATGCTTTTATGTAATGTTTTACACCCACACCTACACAAACTTCCATCAAATGGGTAACGAACTTACCTATAACGAATTGATGCCTCACAAAAAATGTCATTAGTTTTTTCCTTTACCACCTCTCAAAGTTGATAATCATGATGGAAAAATTGGTTTTATATGATATATATAATATTTATTATTTCTTTATGCTTCTATAATTTTTTTATAAAACATTACTTCAAGTTTTCTATATTATGGGGATATGATAACATCATTTGTGGATGTATAGACTACAACCTCATCAAAGCGATGTGATTCATTCATGATATAAATGGAATGAATTAAGGAAGGTTTTAATAAAATTATTTAAAATATATAACATATATATATTATATTGGAATTATAATATACATATATATTTAATTTACTTTTCATTCTTTTAAAATATGAAAAAGAAATGGAAGTAGCGTTCATGTGTATGTATGACCTACCGTCTCTATGAACGGTACATTTCATTACCTAACTCTAAATATTATAGATTACTATAAATACATATATACAAAACATATATATAAAATTTAAATCTTGTTTTACATTATGTATATGATTAAATAATTATCTATGTAATAGGAACAAAAATAACAAGTTAAAATATACTCAAAAAACTAGGCAATAAACATGTGAAATATTGAAAATAATGAAAGATTGTTATCAAATGGGTAATAAGATATTATAACAAGTTAATATATTATATTATAAATATTATTATATTTCGTTTATAATCTAGTTACATTCTTGAAACCATTATACAATATTTAATAAGATATTCATTTGAAAGGAAACACGAGGTAAAGGATTTTCATCTCACTTTTTACATCTACAAGATAAATTTCATATTCACCACTTAATTATTTTTTGTGGTTTATATAATACCCATTTTTATGTATTAAATCATGAATTACTTTATCTTAATGGTATTTTAGTTTCAATTTGAATTATTTCATCTAATGTTATTTCAATTAAAAGTTACCAAGTGGTAATGAATTTCATAACCTGATTCCTTTTAATTGGGTTATATTACTTCCTCATTATCGTTAATATTATAAGATTTTGTGTGTAATATTGTTTTAATATCCATTATAGTATTTCAAATTTTTATGTGTATTTAAATTTGACACACATAATATATTCATTGATTAATTCTCACATCAACATTATGGTCTTTTCAAGGGTTTAATTCATAATCTCATTTTGTTCAGGATTGTTTACACTTGAATTTAAATTAGAGAATATTATTGGATAATTGTTTAATAAATCCTTTAATTTTATTCTCCTATGGCTATTCATGAACATTTCAAGTAATAGTACCCTTTTCCCACTTTTTTTGTACTCAAAATGTTTTAGAAAATGTTTTTAAGAAAACCCGACTTCATTTATCTCTTTAGTGTTATAAAATACTTTCTTATGAAAACCCTATTTTATAAAAATATTTTTTAAAATTTTAAAAATCATATATAAAATAAATTTTCACCCTTTACATAATTTTTTATGATTTTTAAAAATTATTTTCAATAATTTTTTTTCAAAATGTTTTTCTTTAAAAAAGATTATTTTCCTCAATAATGTTTCTAAAGATATTTTTATAGTATTTATATTCATTAATGAAAAATACCCTTTATTTTTACTTCAATTGGGATATTTTGTACTGATATAATCCTTATTTTTCTTCTGTATGGTTTTTTATTTAATTTTCCAAGGATAATATTGACATTCACTCCCTTTATTCCTTTTAGTCCTCTTGAAATATTCAATTTCCTATGATCATTGAACATTGAATCTACCCAAATTATCCATATAATGTTTCAAAGATATGTTCGTTACCTAACCCAGATACCATTTTTACATAAGGTGTTTTCTTTTAAGGTTATTTTATTTACTAGAGAAATATTGATAAATGCATATCCTTTACTCATTACGAATATTTGATATGGCACATTGTTTTTGAATTAAATTGATTATTTGATATATGAGGAATGATTTGGAAATAAAAGACATGGGTTGGGAAAATTTTTAAGTAAGACCCTTGATGAATTAGTAGTCTCATGAGGTGAAATTAGTTGGCGAAAATACCTTCTAGTTTGTTTCAAAGAAGAATTTATGGGTTTCTATCCATAGATTTAAACTGTCTTGTGAAAGGTCTTGATGGTGGTATACTAAACAAAATTGTGAAAGGTATGGAAGTTAAAGGTATAATGTGCCTTATAAACATGACATATGATAATTAAGAATTTAATTCATTTAGATTCAGTATTTATTATCCATGAGTTTTTCACTATGACAAAGTCCATGGATGTATTTCATTCTTAGTTTATTGAATAAATAGCATGTGTTTTTAGTTATTTAAATTTCCATATTAATTATACCTTTTTAAATTATTTAAATGGAATGGGTTTTCAGTTATTTTCCTTACCACATTATTTACTCACTTCCTTCTTAGTTACTGATTACATGACACATGTTCTCAGTTATTTTCCTTTCCATATTGATTATTCTCATTGATTCATTATTGCTTCCACTGTACTTTACCCTTACTAAGAATTTGGGATCACCCTTATTTTGTTTCTTTCCCCAAGATTCTATAAAGTGTACTAAGAATGATATGTAAGATTATCGTAGATGGAATAATGTTATCATTGAAAGAAAAAAATTATGTTGTAATTAGTGTATTCATTTGTAATATAAGACTCATGTATGTATTTGGTTTACCGAGACTACTAAACTCTTTGGTTATTTAGGATTTTTTTATTTATAATCATTCTAATGTAATGGTACTAGACATAAGCTTTAGGATTACTACATTCAGGTCACTATAACCAATGGTGTATATATCTCATCCACTAATATGAATCAAGTACGTGCAGACTTAAGTGGCCATATACCTGGAATATTAGGTGGTAGCTAGACTGGGGTGTAACCCAGTCATTTATAACCATTCTAAATAAGCCTACAAGATCAAGAAAGATGTAAAATTCCCTACATATTATAATGAGAGGGAGACATCATTTTTTTCACTTGATATGGTGGGTACATCGTCATGCCAACACCTAAAACAAGGGACGTGGTGTGTTAGTCCCACTGTCCAAGTAGTGTTAATGGTGTGAGGCATCATGATCCACACCTGATGTAAGCGATCATGAATCACCATTCCCAAAAAAACCCTTACCGTTGTACCAAAACCTATATAAAAGGTGTAATCATATTTATAATAATAGGCATGAGGCATTACCTCTCATTCATCATGCTTATCAAGACCGATTATAATCGAGGGAATTATAATTCAATAATTACATTTAATAAAACATCAAATGATTGGTGTGGCCTTTCCACCCTTTATAAGTCATTTTATTGAAACCATTACATTCATTTAAAGAAGGAAAACCATCATGAATAGGCTATTCCATTTAATACATGCCATTGAATCAATCAAAACATGGAAATTCATTTTTCAAGGATCCAAGAGTCAATTAGATGGTGAATTATTCAATAGGACAATTAAATATATGAGAAATTTCTAATTATAAGTTGGGTCAAGAACTTATGAGGTTCCTTGGTTCATTAAAAATTTAAATGGGAGTGGGAAAAATCAATAAAAACCTAAGATGAATGCTTAAGATGCATTTCAGTCAATTAAACAATTAACTATAAAGGGAAATTCACGATGACATAACCAAGGGGTATCCATAACTGAGGTCAACATCCTCTAATTTACTAAATAACGATCCTCAAGAGTTAAACAAGATGTTTATATCAAATTGGAATCAAGAAATCCATTTTAGGGAAATTTATGGAAAAGGTAGGCATGTGGAATAAAGGCATGGCTGTGAAAACACTAAAACATTTGGATAAAATGATGAAACCACCTACCTTAGGACCATTTATGAATCCTTGTTTGATGGTGGCCTTAGATTCAAAGCAAGTTGGGATAAATCAAAGAAATAGTCCAAAGCCCTAAAAATATGGAAAAATAACTTGCACCTAAATAGTGCTACAGATATGAAGATTAACTAAAATAAGATGGGAGAGGAAGTTAAAGAATACCTCTATCTATCAAATTCCTTTGATGGATCTTGAATCAAACTTCAAACGTGGGAGATATATCAATTCCTAGGTTGATAATCTTGGGATATCATAGGAGAATAAAATCCAAAACATCCACTAGAATGGGAGGAGTGAAAAAATAAAATAGGTTTAACGATTCATTAATGGAAATTTGGAAATTTCACTCTAAAAAATAGGGGCACATGATTTGGACTGATAGTTTAGCCATACCATGTGAAAACCATGTTCCCCATACTATCCTAGGTAAAACCCCACACTATTAAGGCAAATGGTTTCCTTAACTGTGCCACAAATGTGAAAAAATACACTATCAAAAACTGCAGGTGTCTCGCTCAGCTGTCCGCCTTGGGTCGAATGAATGTAGAAAAACTATGCCAACCCTAATTATCCTCTGGCTTACACCACACTGTTAGTGGAAACCAAGTGGGTTGGGATACACAGTTTCTCCTAACAATGAAAACCATTTTGTTTTCCAAAATCCTAGGGTTCTAGGCTCCAAGAAATCGATGGACACCCTCGTGACCCCTGTGACTCCATTGGCTAACATTATAGGGGCTGTTTTAAAATAATTTAACAAAAAAAAAATATTCGTACCTTCATGAAAATATGGGTCGCCACAACCTCCCCTCCTTAAAGAAACTCATCCTCAAGTTTTCCTTCTAAGGGTAAAGAGGAATCATCATCGAATATTTCTAGCCACTGAGCTAATATATTAACTTCTCATTCCTAGGTTTCATCTTGTAATTGTCCGTGATGCCATATAACCCGTACTAAAGGAACTGATCGTCCTCATAGTGTCTTCACACCCCGATCAAAAATACTAATTGTATACTCTTATAAGGAAGCATCTATATCCAATTCAACCTCATCGGGATGAAAGAAATTTGATGGGTCTAGATGATATCAGTGAAGTTGAGATACATGAAAGGCATCATGCATAAATCAGTATCTCTGAGGAAGTGCTATATGGTAATCCACTTGTCCAGTCCATTTGAAACACTCAAAGGTTCCAAGGAGCCAAGGTGATAGCTTAACCTGCCTTCAAACATGTCTATGACCCAACCTAGGTGATAATCTTAATAAAACCTGGTCTCTGACCTCGAACTCAAGAGGCTGTCAGTGTCAGTAGGCATACAACTACTATCTAGAATGATCTATCATAATGTTCTTTTTGATCAGTTATACTTTCTCTGTAGTCTCCTACATGATATGTAGTCCAATAATAGATTCCTCACCTACCTCTAACCAGTACATAGTTGATTGAAAAGTCCTACCATATAAGTATTTATAAGGATCCATCTTGATGGTAGCCTAAAAGTTGTTATTATAAGAAAACTAAACAAAGGGAATGTGTTTCTACTAGGAACCCCCAATGTTAAGGACACATTCATGGAGAATATTCTCTAGAACCTAAATCATATGCTATGTTTATCCATATGTATGTGGGTGATATGTTATTATCACAAGAATCTATGTACCCAAGGCCTTATTCAACCCCTTCTAGAATCATGACGTAAAGTGAGCGTCTCTATTAGAAATGATTGAATGAGTGGATCCATGAATATGTATAACATCCCTGATATATTGCCTCCACAGATCATCTACTGAGATAGTCTATCACATATGTAAGAAGTGTGCAACCTTTGTCAACTGATCAGTGACATACCACACTATATCATTTCCATGAGGTGATCTTGGTAAACCAGTCATGAAATCCATAGAAACATCATCCCATTTCCACTCGGGAATAGACAATGTCTGTAAAAGCTCCACTGACCACTGATGTTCTTTATTAACCTACTAATAGATGGAGAATCAAGTGATGAAGCTGGAAATCTCCCATTTCATGCCAGGACACCAATACTAGCACCATAGATCCCGATACATCTTGGTGACACCAGGATGAGCTACCCATGATGAGGCATAAAATTCCCACATGAACTCCTATATGATGTCTTATAGGACCCATACATACCCATGTAAGGGCATCATCCCCATCCATGGTCCAACCTAAAGATATATCATCATATGATTTTATTTCCCTCCAGACAAGGCCTTTGGGATCATATATTTGCATCATTCTTACCCGTTTTATAAGAGAATAAGTCACTGCTATAGATGTGAAGATAGTGTAACCATGATCCTTATGAAACTTAATGTGTATCTCTATGAATAATTACATGATATTCCATTCACCACTAGCCTCTTGAACTACCTAAGTTTGAGTCTTCCATCTTAGATCATAGGATACAATATTACCTTTACCAGGTGTGTAAAAAAGATCAAAATCAAATGATTGTAAGTAATCAATCTACCTATATAGTTTGAGATTTAGATATCACCGTGTAAATATGTACTTGAGGATTTTGTGATCCGTGAATACCAAAAAACTCCTTCCAATTAGATAGTGTGTCCAATAGTGTAATTAATGAACAACAATAGATTTCTTGAGGTCGTGCATTGGGTAATTCCTCTCGTTAGGCCTCATTTGATGAGACTCATACATGATGACCCATTCATCCTACATTAGAAAAGATACAAGACTAATACCTAATTAATCACAATAAAAAGTATAGATTATTCCTAGATCTATAAGAATAATTATCAATTCAGAAGTCAATCTCACATTTAACTCCTAAAATGTTGCATCACAAGATTCTGACCATAAATTTCACACCCTTCTTTATCAATCCTATAAGCAGTGCTGTAAGGAACAAGAAATATTGCACAAAGTGTATATAATATCCAGATATCCCTAAGAAACTATGAATTCCAAATACATTATTGGGATTCTCCACGGAAACTATATCTCTCACTTTCACTAGGTTTATTTAAACTTCTGACTCCAAGATGATATAACCCAGGAAGTCGACTTTGTCAATCCAAAAGTGGAATTTGATAATCTTTTAATAATGTTGATGCTATATTAGTGTATTAAACATGATCTCAATATGGTTGGAATAGTCATGTATGGAGTGTGAATATACTAAGATATCATCAACAAATACTACCACAAATGAATCTAGATATGGTTGGAAACCCAATTCATAAGAGCCATGAAAATTACAGGTGTGTTCATGAGTCCTAATAGTGTAACCAAGTAATCATAAAGACCATACCTTCCCCTTAAATCCATGTGAGGTATGTATAAGGTTATGACATGCACTTTATGATATCCCAACCTCAAATCAATATTTTAAAACACTCTCACTCCTTGGGGATGATCAAATAGGTAATCTGTTATAGGTAATTGAAAAAATTCTTTATCATAAGGTTGTTTAATCGATGGTAATCCACATAAAATTTGAGGGTATTTTCCAACTTATTAGAAAAAGGACCAGTTAACTTAAGGATAAGTTCTTGGGCATATGAATCCTTTATCCTCCACATCCTCCAATTGTTTTTTGAGTTCTAGAAGATCCATAGGTCCTATCCTATAAGGAGGAATGATTACAAGTACTTCTCCTAGAACTAAATAAATGGTGAACTCTACTTCTCACACTAGAGGTAGACCAGATAAGTCTTAAGGTAAAACATCCCTGAAACACTCTATTATAGGAAAGAAAATAACAGGTCGTAACCCCTAATCATCTAAGAAGAGACTGGCGATCCGATCTGTCACACTACCTTGCCTCTACTGTTCGGGTCTAGCTCATGTCACACTAACATCCCATTATTTCTTATGCATGTGTTTAACACCCTCTAGTGATGTAAATGTCACACTTTGATGATAAAAGTCTATATTTTCTTGATAAGAAACTAAACAGTCCATCTTGATGATTACATCAAAGACCGTCATGTCGTGGATAAAAATACTTCATATGAAGAGGTATCTTCCTATCTCTAGGGGATATTACTTACAGTGGAGAACCATCTCTAATTAGATACCTAACGCGGTATCAAGCATCATAATTCTATAAAAGTGTTCGATCTTGCGGCCCTGAATCTCCATAATAGTCTCAAAAATAAATTAATGAGATTCTATTATGTCAAATAAAGTAGAAACTAAAGTGTAAGATACTATAATAGTACCTCAAATTGTATAAGTTTTGACTCTCTACTCCTCTAGAATAGGTTGGACTACACGTAACTATCTTGTACCATGAACCTGAGCCACTACCTGACTACCCTAAGAAATCATGCTCTATTAGTACTAGGAATTATGAGTCTAACTACCTCTTCCTTGAGAACCACCTTGGTATGAATGATCATCGTTATTCTAGCTACCTATCGTGCTTGATCCTACTGGCCTCACTCCAAAATGCGGGGTAAGAGTAGATCCCCACTTTCTAGACACTTATGGAAAGGTTATGCATAAACTCTAGATAATGCCCACCCTTCTACAACCTCTACATTCCACTAAATCTCATAAGCACCAAGATTTCATGTGTCTTGGATTACCGCACTGGTGACATATCAAAAAGCTATCAGTATGAGGATTTTGATTGCTGCTACCTCCATGAGTATCCTCAAAATGCCTCTTTCACCCAAAAGAATAAACAATGATATATCTATATATTGAAACACCCTAACTCGCACAATCATCTTTCCTCAAATATTTATTTATAATAATGTCTTGGTTGAATAACTCTAATATAGTTGTCAACTGGAAGACATTGACCTATGACCGGATGGTGTGTACCATCCCATCCTTTAATCTCCTGGAGGTCATAATATTATCACCCACTAGAGTCGGTAAAAACTAATTTAACTCTGTAAATTAAGAAGATTATTCCTTCATAGTCATATCTCCTAGTTGCAAGTTCATAAATTCTTTAGATCTATCATCCCTCAAAGTTTAGGGAAAGAAATAATCATAGAATATTGTCTAAAAATCTTCCCAAACTGTATCTCTATGCCGATATACCTAGGTAAAAAAATCCCTATACTAGTTGGAAGAATTTCAAAACATAAACACATCAAGTTTGACCCTCTACTATAGAGGCATCTCTAGATGTGCAAATATGAAAAGAAAATATTATATCCATCACTTAACATTACATGGTCCTCTATCCCATGAAAAGGTGGGAGGATGTTGCTACTGGAATTATCATGTAAAATCTTCCATACTTGGGTAAAGTTGAACAACACCTTTCATATTATGCAATATATATAGAAATCCCTCTCAAAACTAAGCATCGGTGCCTATATCTGGAATAGGAATAGGTTCTATAGGTGGAACTATTGGAAGAATCACTGGTGGTGCAAGCCTCGTCACCTTAGGTGCATGGTCATCATCACCTTCAAGGAATATTACTTGAGTATTTCATAGAAACATGATGCTACAATGCCAAATGCACACCTTAGAAGAGATATTAATAGTTTAAAATAGTGTAGATCGAAAACTAGGACACATTCATTGCCTTCCTATATAAATATTATACCCTCTTCTATCACTTAAAGCTAGGACTGGGTAATATAGAAAGACTATGACAAGATATAAGAATGTAAGAGACACACCAACTACCAACTAATAATGTTGAGTTCAGGTTTAGGTCTCTTCTTAAAATATATAAGATGGTCATTCATACTTTAAAAGTCATATATTTTTTAAATTTGTGTTCATTCAAATATTTAAATCTCTTTAAATGGTTGAATTAGATGGATTATAATTTCTAATCCATAAAGTCCCATACTTTTTATGAACCAAAATATGGTGTCCACTTAACCTATATCATAACACATTCCATTCCATGCGACTAATGGCCCATGGCTCAACGTGCCAAAATTAACCGCTTAAGGCGTATGCTTTAACCTATATAGTAAAAAACTATTAGGTTAAGGCATGAACTTTAAGTGTAAATTATGTTTTCTCATCCCTGTAAGAAAATTCAGCATAATTTCATACAATAATCAAGGCATCGGTAATATTAAATAGAAAAAATGAATATTGAAAGTAGGCGTGAAATGAAAAAATGCATGGCATATTAAACCTATTGTTCGTATAATGATGCATGTACAACAATGTTGTCATTTAACCAAGACTAGGTAAAACAAATCATCATTTCAATAATACCAATATCAATAACATCACAAAATAAGTAAATCACCTAATGGTGAAGTCATATCAACTATAAATGGTGAAAAAATAAATGAAATTTCCCATATTAGGTAATTTGGGTTCTCCTATACATGGGCTAGATATATCCAGGAATATGGTCATTTCCAAATACCTATAACTTTAAGTCTCCTGTATAATACCCAAATAGAAATAAAAAGGAAAAATATACTATGATACCACTTTGTAATGTCCCGAATTGGGATCCACTTAACCCATGCTCTGAGTTGGTTGGTCACATGGCCTCAAGCACTCCTCCCCATATGATAGAGGCTAATGACTAGAAATGAGGGTGTAAAGGTAGTATAATGAGAAGAATAAACCCTCATATTAGAGTGGAATAATGGAGATAACCATAAACATAAAATATAAGAATCAGATAAAAACATGCCTAATAAATTATAAGCAAAATAATAGATAACTAAACAATTGAACAATATTATCAAAAGCCACTAGGAAGTTTCATATACATGGATTCTTGGAATACTGATATAAAAAGGGGGACATGGGATAGGAATATACAATCATTATGTACAAAAAATACAAAAGGACAAAATTTTGTTCCACTATCATCTCGAGCATATGCTCAGTCCTCTTCTCTTATTCTCCATATAAAGGTAAAGAATATCAAAATTCTGTAGCAGGGCACTTTCCCTTATCCGTACCTATAGAAAAATAATCTACTTAGGTGCTAAAGGTGGGAAGTAGGGTGTGAGATAAAATACAATTAGGCCACCACCAATGGTGTTTAGATGTAATCCAATTAGTTCTTATAGCTAAATAGTGTGAAGGTGATAATAATTAATTAACAATACTGAACAAATAAATAACAGCCTACCCAGGTTCCTAAAGGACACCTGGTGGCTCTACTTACTTCAGATCATGGCTGGAAAGAGTGTTTAATGAGTAAATATATACATAGTAGTAATATATATATATATATACATATAATATTGTTATATATTAAATCCACCTCTATCGACCAGGTATGTGTGGACATAAGTGGCTATATATTCGGAACACTAGGTGCTGGCTAGACTGGGGCATAACTCATTCATTTATAACTAGTCTAAGTGAGCCTATAGGCTTAAGGAAAAGGGTAAATTCCCTACATCTCATAATGAGTGGGAGACATCATGCTCATCACTCGAGATGGTGGGTGTGTCATCATGTGAACACCCAAAACAAGGGACGCGGTGCATCAGGCCCACTATCCAAATAGTGTCAATGGAATGAGACATCATGCTCAACACCTGATGCAAGGGAGTGTGAATCACCATTCATAATAGAACTCTTACCATCATCCCATAACCTATATCAATGGAATAATCATATTTATAATAATAACCATGAAGCATTACCTCTCATGCATCATGCTTATCATGGCTAGTTATAACCGGGACATTAAAATTCAATAATTACATTTAATAAAAAATACAAAGATTAGTGTGTACTTTTCACCCTTTATGACTCATTTCATTAAAAATATTACATTAATTTAAAGAAATAACATCGTCATGAACAAGAAATTCTATTTAATACATTCCATTGAATCTATCAAAACATGGAAATTCATTTTACAAGGCTTCAAGAGTCATTTAGAAGGTGTCATGGTCAATAGAGAAATGTATTATATAGTAAATTCAAATTATAAGTTGGGAGAATCACTTAAGAGGTGAATTGGGTTGATTAAACATTTGTATGACAGTGGGAAAACTCAATCACAACTCAAGCCGAATGCTTAGGAGGCATTATTATCAATTACATAATAAACTATAAAAGGAAATTCAATCCAGGACACCCAAGGGGTGTCCATAACTGAGGTCAACATCCTCTAATTTACTGAAAAATAATCATCAGGAGTCTAAAAAAGGTGAATATATCTAATTTCATTTAAGAAATCCATTTTGGGTGATTTATGGAAAAGGATGGCATGTGGCACAATGACATGGCTATGAAAACACCAAAACATTTTGGAAAAAAATTATACCACTTACCTTAAGTTCGTTAAAAAATCATCATCCAATGGAATCCTTAGATTTGAATTATATTGGGAGAAATCAAAGAAATTGTTGAAAGCCCTAAAAATAGGGAAGAAGATCTTGAACATAAATAGAAAAACTAATCTAAAGATTAACTAAAATAGGATTGTAGAGAATGGTATAACATACCTCTATCCTACAATGGCCCGAAGGCCTTCATTTTTTATTGATTTTTGATAATCCACCTTTCAAGGGGTGAGGTGGAACCCTTACAAGGCCCGTAGGTGTAAGTATTACATGGCCTATAGATCTTAGAGGAATTCAATGCACGTAGGCTTCAAACATTACATAAAACCCAAACTAACTACTTGGAACTGCTCCTCCCTAGCATCTTCATTGTGAAATCATCTCTCCACCTTCACATGGATGTTCGTCTAGGATTTCCCGTGAATGCACATGCTTATCCTGATGGCAGGTGCCATACCCTCTCATTCTTGCAATACGTTTATCTTCTGCTATGGTGAAATCTTCTTATTCATCCTCTTTCTGAAGCTTGTTCCTTATAGGTTGTCTGGTTTGAATCTGCACTTAAGGTGGCCTGAAGGCCTTGAGGTGGATCTAAGGCCTTACTGACTCGAAGGCCTGGGTGGCCCGAAGGCCTTAAAGGACTCGGGGACCAAATCGGTGGCCCGAAGGCCCAAACAAGGGAATATTCCCAGCTGCTACAATGCCAAACAGTTCCTACTACAGTTCCCTCTACAGTACCTGCTATAGTACTGCACAGTCCCTGCTATAGTACCACACATTTCCTGCTACATTACTGCTACAGTAGCTACTACACTACTGCTATAGTAGTTGCTACAATCTTGCTACAGTACCGAAAATTAGCCTCCTCCTGTATTTGATCCCGGGTCTCCTGGATGCACTTAAGGAGTCCTCACCAATTAGACTAAGGATCATGTGCATAACATACCTCTATCTAACTAATGCCTTTGATGGATCTTAATTTAGACTTTGGACGTGGGAGATATCTCAATCCCTAGGTTGGGAAGCTTGGGAGATCATGGGAGAAAGAAAACCAAAACATCCACTAAAATGGGAGGATAGAAAAAAGAAAATAGGTTTAAGGATCCATTAAGGAAAATTTTGGAATTTCACCCTAAAAAATAGGGGGTTCATGGTTTGGATGCACGGTTTGGAAAAAACATGTGAAAACCATGATCCCCTTAATGTCCAAGGTAGAGACCTATATGGTTAAGGCACATGGTTTCCTTAACCGTGTCCCAACCATTAAAAAAGCTAATGTCAAATACTTCAGGTGGTTTGTAAGGCTGTGTGCCTTGGGTTGAACGATTGCAGACAAAACGTGAATCCCTTGCTGCTCCTCTGTCTCACATCACATGGTTAGTGGAAACCATGTGGGATGGGATGCACAGTTTCTCCTAATCATGTGACCCAATTTTATTTCTAAAATCATAGGGTTCTGGGCTCTGAAAAATCTCGAGACACCCTAATGACCTCTGTGACTCCATTGGGAAACATTATAAGTTCTATATAAAACAATTTCACATATAAACAAATGAGTCATACCTTTATCAAAAGACAGGTTATTATATCACCACTTTGTGATGAAATCATGGGTAGGGCCCCATGTTTTGGTGGAGATTTTTCATGGATCTGACTCTCATGCCAAATTTCAAACCACAAATAGTTGGCCACTCTAATAATTTTAAGTTACTTTTGGATGGACCAAGTCTCATATATTTTCAAGACATTATAGGATTAGGTACCCTCATATAAGATCCAAGAACTAGAAATGAAATATTATTTTTTCTGAGTCCAACAGACCTAACAGGCATATATTTTTTTTCTAGGGAAATAAAATCACCCCCACATGCTTTGTATAACATTTTTTAATATTTCCCTAAAATTTTCCTAAGTTTCATATAGGGAATGCTTAACGGGTGTGGAGATGGATTTTCCTCAAGCCTCCCTTTGTGGGTTTTCATCCTGACAAGTTTTGCGCCTTTTATATTTCATGAGCACTCAATATTTCATATAATACACAAAGTGAATGTCTAGTTAGTAGATAATTTACCTTTTCCCAAGGTTTCCTTTACATGTTTTCAACCTAGTTAGTATTTTGTATCTTTTGATTGTATATTTAAGGTCTTAAATACTAAACCATTACTATTGTTTAGGGTATTCTAGATCAGATCATCTATTTTTATAGTTTGGTGTTTTCTAGATCATACCGTCTATTTATATAGTCTATGGTGTTCTAGCTCATAATGTCAATTGTTTTAGTTTATTTTCTTCTAACTCGGACTATTTGTTTCCATAGTTTAGGGTCTTCTAGATTAGACTATAATTTGTTGGTTGTGAAATATGGGTATTCATAAAGGGTTAAGGAAACCTAAATCCTTATTAGTATTCTAAATAATGAGTATCCATGAAGGGTTCTGATACCCTTCACTCTTAATTGACATTCTAAATAATGGTTATTTATTAAGGGTTCTGACACCCAGCGTTCTTGTAGAAATTATGAAGGATGGGTATCCATGATGGGTTGTGATACCTTGTATCCTTGGTTTGATGTATAATGGAATAATATTAAGGATTTAAAATCCACTTCAATAGTTGAAATATGGGTTTTTTAATTCAAAACCTAAAATTTTGAACCGAAGGTGGTGAGATGGGGATGATACCCCGTGGATGATCATGAAAAATTATGATATGTTTAGTTCCACCATGATGTTTCCTGAGCTCATTAGGATTTAAGGTCCTTTCCCATAAGGAGGATACACCTCTAGTTAATTGGTCAAAGTCTCTTATTCCTGATCACATGTGGTATACATGCATGTTCAAGCAAAGGATTCCCCACTCCTTTCCAAGGGTCGTGAAAGATTTTTAAAGATTCAAATTTTTGGATGATGGTGTGGTATATGGAGAACAGAGCTATCCATGAAGGGTTTTGGAACCCTATGGTAGTTTTGGTTATGTTTGAGAATCTGATGAGCTACACTACGTGGTTTTGGTTCATGTGGTGTGGGATATCAAAATGTTTGGGAATGGAATATCACATTCTTGCTTTGAGAATGGGTACAATACATGGTGGCGTAACATTGATGATGTCAAATACACTTGAATAGTCTAGTTATGGGGATTTTAAATCATTTTATAAGTATATCTGATTCAACTGAAAATGGGGTCTAGTGGATACTTGTCAACCATTAGTAATGGTAGAAACCAGTATCGCACACAACCAGGACAATAATTCATGGATTTATGGGGTAACTTTCCTCTAGAACCAAAACAACCACTAGGTGCAAGCTTTGAGGTATTGTGTTATTCAACAATGAATCCTAGTGGGTCCCCTTCAGAGTAGTCAGTACTTGTTACCAATATACAACAAAGGAAAACCAAGAGAAGTAACTCAATTCCATGGGATTCTAGGGGAAGTTTATAAACTCAAGGAATTAGTGAGTTACAGCTTGGAATTCAAAGAAATAAAGATGATTTTTTGAAAATATAATATTAAAAAAGGTTTTGGGAACCCTAAAAGTTGGTTCACTACCAAGTAAACACATTATCACTATGAAAAGATGCAACAAATCATTACTCTAACTTTTTCCCAGACCAAGGGGTCAGTGAGAATGGCTCGACTTTTACTAGGGCCACCATATGGGCCCCATGATTATTATTCCCTTTTATTTATGCTCTAACTATTTCATAAACTCTAGAAATAAATTTTCTAAAAAGTGAAAACTTGAATTTTTCTTAGACCACCCTTTGATGTTTTTTAGCATGAAATTTTTTATAACTCTTTCACTAACAGTTTAGGGTCTTGCGATTTAGACCATCAAAGGCTAAAGTTTAAGGTCATATAACTTTGACCAAATATCATTCATTTTAAATTCATGATGTACATGGACCTATAATTTGGGGAGTATTAGAAAATAGTCTAATTAGGATCCCCAAGTTCATAAGTACTCCAACACCTTCCCAAGATTAGGATGACAATAATGTAAATCATGGCTCAAGGATCTTAGACTAGGAATGATGATATGGTAAAATCTTACTTATGATGATTGTGGATCACTATATGGTGATGAGATCCACTGTTATGATGTTAGATCTCAAAAGGATCAGATTCTCTTTTTGCAAGGAAAATACACATTTGGTTGATAACTAGGAGTACATATGCAGGAGATCATGGAAGACATAAATAGACAAATGAAGTGTCCCTTAAAGTCTAGTGTCCTTTCTCAAGTTCCATAGAAGTTTTGTGACAATTCAATACACTCAAGACATGAATTTTGATTTATAGATTATGGTTCTCAGAAAGATAATGGAATCACCTGAAACTTTGGTTGACCAGGGTTGGGATGTTATGGTCCTTTGATAAGGAGTGGTGATGGATGATGTTCTGTTTAGTTTTGTGTCATCTAGTGGGGATGCATCTGGAATTATTTTTAATTTTATTCAATAAGGACATCTTCCTTTTAGTTCAACATTGTATGGAAAGTACATAAGAATCATCATGACATTGTGCACGATATCCTTAAAGATACTTTCCACTAGTTGAGGGTGTCTTGATGTGATAAGTATCTTATATCCTTTTATAGGGTTACTGGTGGGTATCCATATGCTGAAGACCTTCCTAGATAGATAAATATAATTCAAAATAAAGTCTCATGTATATCTGATTCATACGTAGTCAAAGCTTGTCTGTATGAATTGTCCCACCTTAAACAGAGGCATGTACAATTTTAATGACTAGGATTTCCTAGGTTTCCCTATTTATATTACAAGGGTAGGAATCATTCCATATTAAATTTTTTAATGAGATCCCTCTATGTAGATTTGAATTTTATGTAGGGGAGAGGGGCATTAATTTTCTTCCTGTAGTGAGTCTTTTTATCATGGTTGGTTAAGGGGTACTCTATATAGATCAGGCTCATATATAGGGAAAGGTAATTTTAATATTTTATTCTGGTATGAAGTAAAAATATTCATCTATATCACAAATTCATGTATATTATGGACCACTCTAATGAAATTTAGGTTCTTTAGGATAGACCATTTGTATTGTAGTTTAATGTCATGTAACTAAGACATTTTCATGTAGTTTAAGATCATGTGACCAGGATATATCAGTGAGAGGAGTGAACAACTAAGGAAAATTAGGTCTTCATAGAAGATGTATACCCTGGGATAAAGGGGAATAAGAATATTATGTTATAATATTTCTTTAAAAATTGGTATGACTTACAGACATGTAACATTGAGGGTATTTGAATGTGCTTAAATAGTTGGGTTATGGGAAGTGAAAATCACGACCCAAGAATATATGAGTTAAATGGAAGTGGAAACTAGTGGGTAAAGGTAAACCATTGATTATGGAAGAAGTCCATATTCCACATAGTTAGGATAATAACTCACAGGTTTAAGGCATGCCTCTCCTCTAGGACTACAAAACCCACTAGTTTAAATCTCTGAGGCATTGCGTTATTCACTATTGAATCATAGTGGAATCCCTTTGGAATAAAAAGTCACTGTCACCAGTTTTCTATAGAGAAGAACTAGGGGTAGGGGAACCCAAGGTCCATGGGGTTCTAAGAGAAGAATAAAAACTCGAGTAATTGGTTGGTATCAACTTAGGTATTGAATATATGAAGTTATTTCATAGATAATGTAATATCCAAGAAGGGTTTGAGAACCCTAAAGTATATGAAAATATGTATTGAATATATTTCGAGGTGAAGGAATAAAACATGCACTTCTTGAGTATAAAATCATTGGAGGGGATTATCTTTTCAACATTAAGACCTCTTTGCATAATGTTTAATATCATTTGAAAAGGAAATTATCATGCAGTTTAACATTATGCAATTAGTATGTGTTTCCATGTCTTTCGATAGAAAACATCTTAATTTCACTATTCAGAGAGGGTTTCTAAGTTTCTAAAGCTCACATTAGTCATGATCGGTGTGAGAAACAAGATAAAATTGGATATTTTATTGATTTGTGAAAGAGTTCATGATGGGTAATAATATGCATGGGTATTCACATTTTTTTATGAGAGGGAATCCCAACAAAAATTTGGTTCTCATAGAGATGAATAGTTAGGATTGATTAGAATTCATGGCTAAGACTAAAAATGGGAGATCCAGGTGTCACTAAATATTCCATAGTATGGGAATAAATATATATGTAGTTATTTAAAAGAAATATCCCTACCCAAATCAGAATCACGTGTGGGGAAGAGTAAATTTATCATCACATCATGGTTGGAACTAGGATTGAAGACCCTAGCATCACTATGTATCATGTAATAATAGGAATCAAGCCATATGTAGTTATGATATGAATTTTAAACAATTTAAAGTCCTACTTCTAGTACATGGAATATGAAGGAATATACCCTTGAGTCATTATTTACCCCTCTTGGACATTGGAAAAATGGATGAAATATACCATTTCCTTAGGTAAAGAAAGGGATTTTTAAGGAAATTTTGAAGCTCAATGAATCTAGGTTTTCATAGGATTTTCATACCTCAAAATGAAAAGGGTAGAAGAATGTGATGGAATAATCTTTATTTGATAGTGGGTATGATGCATACATGTGTAACATCGAGATTATCCAAATACTCTTGAATATTTGGGTTATGGTATGTTTAAATAATAACCCAAGAATATCTAAGTCGAATAGAGGTTGAAATTGGTGGGTACATGCCAACCATTAATAATAGAGAAAACCCATGCCCCACATAATAAGGAAAATGACTCATAGATTTAAGGGTGGATCTCCTCTTGGGCCAAAACATCCACTATACATAATCTCTTATGAATTGAGTTATTCACCATTGAATCCTTATGGTGTCCCTTTGGGTTAGCTAGTTTTTATTACCAATTTTCTATAAGGGATAACTAGGGACAAGGGAGACTAAGGCCCATGGGGTTCCAAGAAAATAATATCAACTTGAGAATTTATTTGGTATTAACCTAGATATCAAAGATATGAAGTTAGTTCTTGGGGAATGTAAGATTCAATAAGGGTTAGAGTACCTTAAATTCTACACAAAATGTATTAAACACATTTTCAGGGTGAAGGGATAAGACATGCAATTCTTGAATATATAGTCATCATGGGGACGATCTATTCAGCATAAAGTCCTCCTATTGTACATTTTAATGCCATGTGGCTAGGATGTTGTTGTGCAGTTTAATGTCATGCGACTAGAATGTTGTCATGTATTTTAACATCATGAGACTAGGAGGTTTTCATGTATTTTAATGTCATAATACTATTATACAGTTACCTATTTAGAACATGTCATGATCATGGTAGTTATAGTGGCTTTCTAGTTTCCCTAAGCTCACATGAGTCATTCTCAATGTGAGAAATAAGGGATAACTGAGCAGTCAATGAGCTGCATGAGAGTATGTGGTAGAGAGTATGTGAGGGTGTTCAAAATTTAATATGAACTGGAGCCTATACATGTATTTTATTCTCATGGAGGGGCATTATTGGGAGTGATGGAAAATCTTGGATGGGATTGGGATGGAAGATCAAGGCATCACTATGTGTCCTATGGTTATAAGAATAAAGCCACACATAGTTCTGGAGAAAGTTCTGAGCATAGGTTCAACCCATATTTAGGGAAGGGTGCATTTTTATATATATTGTAGATGGAACTACCCGAATGGCCCAAATTCCTTCATTTTTATTTTATTATAGATAATCCCCCTTTTAAGGGTTGAAGGGGAACCCTTACATGTCCCGTAGGCCTAAGGCACAAGGCCTGACATGAACCGAAGTCCAATACATGACCCAAAGGCCCAGAGGCATACTATGCCCATTACATGACCTATAGGCCCAACCCAAAGAACTTCCCCTCCCCAGCTTCTGAATCATTGATTGCCTAGCTCCCCACCTTGCATTGTTGATTGGCTAACATTGCCCTATACAAAGCTGCATGGTTCCTCGTCCCGATGACAATTTGCATACCCTCTCATTCTTTCAATCTGATTAGCACAACTTCTGGTGACTAATAATCTTTGCTCTGATCCTCTTATGGGGCATGCTCTGTGTGAACTGGGCTAATATATGGTCTCTGTGGCCCTAAATCCCTAAGGTTCAGATTCCTTTGATGAACCAAAGGTCCTAAGACCCATAGGCCCAAACCGGTGGCCTGAAATCCAAAATCGGGTGAATAGTTCCAGTTGCTACAGTACCAAATAGTACCTACTATAGTGCCTACTACAGTTACTACTACAAAACTGCTACAGTGCCCAGAAATTCACCTCCACCCGGTTTTGAACCTGGGCCTCTTTGAATCCAAGCAGGAGCCCTTACCAGTCAGGTACGAGCTCATTGGCTAGATGGAACTACAATTTAGGATCTGGGAATCACTACATCTCTTATTGTAATAAGAATAAATCCACACATTGTTCTTGAATAGAAAATTCCCTATGTAGGTCTGACCCATTCACATAGAGGGGGCTTTGTTTACAATTTATATGTTGTGGATGGACCCAATATCTGGGATCCAGGAATCACTATGTATCCTATAGAATAATGAATCAAGACAAAAATAATTATTGAATGGAAAATTTTCTATGTATCTCTGACCCATATATCCATTTTTATTGCAGCTAAAACTAGGATTAGTGATTTTAGAATCACTATACATCCTATGTAAACACGAATCAATCTGCATGTAGTTCTTGTATGAAAATTCCCTGCTCAATTTTCACCCATACACATGGATATGATAAATTTTTATATTATGGATGGATCAAATATTAGGGATTCAAGCATTACTATGTATCTTATGGTAATAGGAATCAATCCATTCATAGTTCTTGAAATGGAAAATTTCATGTGCAGGTCTGACCCATACACAAATAGGGGGTATTTTTTTTATCATTTATATTGTGTCTAGACGCATGATTGGAGATCTGGGCATCACTACCTATCCTATAATGATAGGAATCAATCCACATATAGTTATTGAAATAGAAAATTCCTTATGAGGATTTGAATCACACATAGGTATCAGAGTACTTCATTTTTATTTTTCATAGATCTAACTCAGGTACAGTGAATCATTTGTGAAGTAATATTCTATGTATAGTTCAATTTAATTTTGTAACAATGTATTATATACAGTTTAACATCATGTATTAAGGAACTATTCCATTAAGTTTAACATCATACAGTAAGGATGTCTTCCTTGTAGTTTAACATCATGTGGTAAGAATATATTCATTGTAGTTTAACATCATGTAGTGAGGATGTTTTCCATGCAGTTTCACTTAATGCAGTAAGGATATATTCTGTGTAGTTTAAAATCATGTGGTAAGGATGTATTCTATATAGTTTAACATCATGTGGTAAGGACATAAATTCTACACAGTTTAAATTCTTACCACTAGTAATTGGAATGATTAATGGTAGATATATAAGGCCCTTCTTGGGGGGTGTAACACATTCCCCATCCATTGTCTCAAATGAGTAATCTCTATTGGAATAGACCTTATGTATGATATAAGACCCTTCTTGGGTTATAGATTTAGAGGTTTCTTTCCTTGTATCATTGGGGTTTTGAGAACTAATACCAATTCTATTTGAATAAATGAGTGGATAAAAACCTCATTATTGAAGGCTCATGCAATTCGATTATGATGAAATTAGAGGCTGTGTAGTGTACACTAACTTTTATTATCAATCCATTATAACTCATCCAACCAATTTTTATATTTCCCATCATCTTATATTTTTCTACAGATAACTATTCAGAGTGTGGGTAGCTAAACCTCTATAGAAAACACTACCTCGGTCCCATAAACTAACAAATATAGGGTCACCTACATAGTGGTGTGTGTTTGTATGCTAGGCCCATAAATCATGAAGGATCTTATCTTTTTAAGGATTACTTCCCTTATCAAAAATTTTAAAGGGTATATTTGATAGAGACTTGTTAAAGGCCTCTATCTGTCCATTTTCCACTGTATGATAGTAGGATGAATGGTTGGACTTGATGTTGTACTCCTGGTATAACTTCTTTATCTCAAAATAACATAATTTGGTGTTGTTTTCCATCAGTATCACATGAGGGACACCAAATTTGGTGATGATATTGGACATTATGATGTTGATGATATTATTTTCCTTGGATTCTTTGAGGGGTATGGACTCATCCCATTTGGAAATTAATTTGGTAGCAATAAGGATATACTTAAACTACTTAGCTGTAGCCAAGGGATATGGTCCCAAAACATCTATTCCCCATAAAAATGGCCAAGAATACTTATATATATGTAACAATTATGGGGCTGATGGATGATATTTACATGAATCTAACATGCATGACATTACCTGGTGAATTACATGCAACCATGCATCATTGTTTGATAGTAGTAACCAAGCCTCTTAATTTGGTGGGATATTCTAGTTCCAGACTGGTGAGCATTATAGAATCCTGCATGGACTTCTTCTATGATGGTGGGAATATCTCCTCCTATAATTCATCTGAAGAGGACTACATTAGAGCCTCATTTATATAGGTATTTATACTCATTTTTCCCATCTCAAAGGGTGAAGTTCACTACTTGGCATCAATTATATTCCATTTTGGCTCAATTTGATAGTAGGGTACCATTTTTTATATAATTAACTATGAGATCCATCCATCCAGGGGTGGATATTGGCTCATCATTCTTTAGTTTAATGTTTTCAAAATTTATTTCCTCCATGTCATAGAAGATGACTGATGATTCCACTATTCAGTTCATGATGTGGAAAACCAACTCATCTTAATAAATATTATCTAGAACTATGGCTGTATTAGCCAGTGCATCGAAAAAATCATTTTTTATTGAGGGATATGATGCAATATTGGTTCAAATTGGAATTTTTCCATCAATCCTTTAACATAACCAATTAGTGGGGAAAATAATTCCTTCTTGATATAACACACACTACTGATATGTATGATTACTATAGGATATCTACAACTATAGGGATAAATCCAAGCTGGAAATGAGGGCTTGATATTCTACCTTGTTATTAGTGAAGCCTTTGAATAATGAGAACAAGTAGGAAAAAATAATTTGTATAGGGAAAAAATACAATACCAAGACCAACTAGGTTGAGATTTGTGGTTTCCAACCTTTTTCCAATAATAATTTGGATGGCACCATCAAAATACATCTCCCACATATAAGGATTTTAATGGGTATAGAAACCCTCATCATATAAAAGCTTATTATGCACTGGTGTGCTTTCCAGGATGGGATGTACCACAAGGAAATCATCCAGGGATTACCCTTTAACTGCCTTATATGAAAATAATTAGATGTTATACCATTATAGGATAACCACCCATTGATACAAATGTCCCATCAAAAGGGGGAGTCCAAGGATGTACATGGGCGAGTAAATATGAGAGACCAAGTAAACTTCATGGTGCTGCAAGTAGCACCTTAGATTTTTTCACAACAAATGTGAGTGCAAGGAAGTTATTATCGATATTAGAATACCATATCATAGTACCTAGCATTGTTATAATAATACAATAGAGGCTATTTTCATTCCCACATAATTTTTTTATGAAAGTAATGCACCAAGTGATCATTCCATGGAAGCCACTTATAGGATACATGGATTTACTTCTACTAGTGGCATCAATACTGGTGGATGTAGTAGGCACTTTTATAATTCTTGAAAGTTTATTTTAAATCCTCATCTCATTGGTAAGTGACACCATTTATTATTAGCTTAGTTAATAGGAGAGATTTTACATCCATTTTGGCTATGAAATGTATAATATAAGAAAGGTTTACCAGGACCCCCTTAGTTCTTTAAGATTCCAAGGGGGTTACATTTCTATGATCACACTAGTATTTTATTGATCAACCTTAATGCCATGGTGACCTAAAAAAATACAAGGAATTTCACTAACATCAATCCAAAATCAAAATTAATAGAATTCATCTTCAAACTGGGTTGTTAATACCTTCTAAATATTTTTAGAAGATCAGTGAGGTGATCACATCACTGTTGATATTTGATCACTAGGTCATATATATAAAATTATATGATTCATCTTAATAAGGGTTTAAAGATATGGTGCATGGTGCATTGTTAAGCAGTGTAAGCATTCTTTAATCCAAATGGCATGACCTGGTATCAAAAGATCCCCTAAGGCACTATGAAGGTAGTGGATTCCTTATCTCCAAGGAAAAATCCTTATCTAATTATACCCTAAATACCCATCCATGAATAAAAGGGCTTGGAATCCATCAGTTTCATCGATCAAAAGTTCTATGATTGGCAATGGAAAATCTTCCTTTGGTCATTGTCTATTATGGTCTCTGAAATAAATGAATACCCTGATCTACTAATTATTTTTCTTGATAGGGATGATTTTGAAAATCCATTTTTGGTACTGCACATATCGTACAAAGTTGGTTTTGATCAATTTTTCAACATACGGTTCTACATTAGTAACATGAGAGGGGTGTATTCTCTTGGAAATCTGCTTGAAACCTCTATGATCAATGAGAAAGACTAGGTTATGAGTAAATACATCAGGTTTTATCCTAGGAATATCTATATAATTAAAATAGAACATGTGTCTATACTTCTTTATAAATGAAATATATATCTCCTGATCCTTGAGAGGCATGTAAATACAAAACATGTTGTTTTTTTGATCTTTTTCTATTCCCAAATTCACTTTCCTAAGCTCATTGATGGTGGTGGAGATTACATCCTCAAATATTGGAGGGTAATTCTTGAGGCTATCCTCTTCTTCTCCTACCTCTGTGTTTGTGAGGGAATCCTCGGGTATGGTGAATAATTCAAGGGAATCTCTATAAATTTTGAGATAAGATAAGACATGAGAAGAGACATTGACATCCTGAACTACTAGAGCCATCATAGAGAGATTTTGGGGATTTCTGTATTCCCTTACATTTCCACCAAGGGTAGGAGATGTATGTACATCCCGAGTTACAAAGAATATATTGGATGAGTCTTAGATATTTTGTAATGTTACAATAGAATCCTCATATCTCAATACAACATTAGTCTAACTACCCTTTAAATAATCTACTTCATCTGATGTGATTTATATCACATGGACATGGGCCAGTAAAGTTTTTGGTTCATAATATCTTGTTGGTATTGATTATACTTCCTTTATTAGGTTTATGGAAAACACATAGTCACTATCAAGCACACTTTAGGTGTTCATAGGGGTGGTCCCCAATCCATTAAGAGTGGAAACCTACATATCAACATACCCATTTGGTTGTTTTTATTACCTCTTATAGAAAATTTCTCCAGCATATATGGATTCACAAGACTCTAAGGGGGTTCTATCACAATGTTGTATGCCAACCATTCCATTTATGGGGTGTTTCAAGCATTGTTGAAATGTTGAAGGTACCACCAAATGGTTATGGAGCCAAATTATTCCAAGAAGAAAATTATATGATATTTATTTCTAGATAACCATGAAATCAACATTATATGTGAGATCCCAAAACTAATCCCTGAACTTGATCTTTTTGAGAGGCCTTTCTCCCTCTTGTCGTACCCTTTAATGGTTAGCTTCATCAGGGATAAGTACCCTTCACTATATCCCAAATGTTAATGGGTCTAGATCAGGGTGATGTTCATCTCAAAACCATTTCTAACTAGATTTATTTGTATGTTGAAATTTTTTATATTTACTAAAACATAAAAGGGTCAGATAGGTCCCTAGATGACCTCTTACCGATAATATTTTTTGAAAAGGATGGTGGAATGACATTCTGATGGTAAAATATCCACTTGGTAAACTAAAAATTCAAAAAATTATTTCTCAGACTCATGTGGGATCTATATGTACTTGATGAGTTCATATCTAAGTTATTTTTAAATATGGAGAGATTCTAGGATTAGGATTTTCACTGGGATAGCCGCCGACTATTTCAGAATGTCATATTATTGTGCTTGAGGCTCATGCTTACCATGACAGGGTTTCTCCCTATTATGTGGCTTGGGAGATGACATGTTTGAGGTGTACGAGTCTAGTTCTTGAGTATAGGTTGAGGTGGAATATACTGTAAGTGGTATAGGTCACACCGAACTTCCCCTTTGTCTGGGTTAATCATAAAATCACACCCCTACCAGTCAGTCATGTAAAATTAATGGGATTGAATGAACACTAGAGGGATCTAATGCATCTCCATGCTTCCATTAGGCTTGCTAAAGTGCTCACCCATAATTATCATCTGTGTATATGTATTTTGTGGATATGTGAGTAAAATATTGGATTCATCTACACCCACTATGTCCCCTATATCCTTGGATTGTATGTCCTTCTCCTCAAGCTCCTCATTTAGGTTTGGGGAACTCATACTCATGGGTGTATTTGTCATCAAATAAGGGATTTATTAAGTTATAAATGTTAACAGAACCAAAAATGATATCTTCATATGATGAGGATTCCATTTTCTAGGGTGGTACCCATTCTCTAGATGTTGAAGGAAAGAATTTAACTAGCGTCATAGTTCACATGGGAGTTGGATATGACTCTTCTTCTAGTGTATTTTCCTATGTCTAATGATTACATATACCTCTAGGAGGTATGTTCAATGAGGCCTCCCTAGGTTCTAAGATCATTATTGGTTTGTGAAGCTATGAAATTAGGGTGATATGATATCAATCAACTATCTTTCAAGTCGTCTAGTTATCTAACATTCTGCCCATTACTAGATGGAACATCTTTCTAGTCGCCCTCTTATTCTGGTAGGGTGGTGATTACACAAGTCACATGTTCTGGGTCCTTATCTAGTACCACCTATCTAGAATCTATCATGCTATGGATGATGTCTTTGAAGATAAAGATGTCCTGGATGGTGTGGCCTTGGATCCTATAGAAAGGGAATTAGTCAAGGTGGTCAGTGAGGTTGACCTCATTGGGTTTCTTAGGTTTTGGTATCTTGAGTTGGTTATTTTCCATGATTTCAAGGAAATAACTGGGAACTTACACATTTCAGAAGGAATACACTTTTTTCACCCATTCCTCAAATCTTGGGTGACCCTGATCTCTATTTTTCTTCCTGGAGAGGGATATTTTGTTACTACTACAACTATAAGGGAGGTTCCAGACAATTTAGGGCCTTCTTGTGTGCTTGAATGGGAACCACTACTAGTTTTAGGGTAACAATATAATTCTCTACCTTACTAATACCTTTTCCTTATATTGTGAGTGTAGACTGAGATTCAACCTAGGTTCACTGAATGGAATATTCTATGCATTATTCTATCTCTGTGAAATCACAAATTTCAGAAGGATACTTCATGAAGATCAAAGATGTTTGAATATTATCTTAAATAATATCATCATAAAATTCTAGAAATTTCTATTGTGAGAGAAAGATAATGAGTGGATAGGTTAAGGCTTTTCATCTAGAGATAAAATCATAAATCCTCTCATTCTCACAATGTTTGTAAATTTTGAGGTTGAAAATCATCTTTTTACATAATGCATATCTTAAATGATGAATTAATTAATGAAAAAGGCCTTATTATATAATAAAGGATCCTTCGGGAAGGCTTTTGTACCAAAAAAAGGATAGACCTACCAGATTTTGTACAAAGAATCTTAGTTTGGTCACCTATTGCTGATATGAAGGGCTCATCATCATGTTGTATTAGGATACAAAGTGCACGAGATATTTTTCTGGATATCTTGTTCTGTTAACGGTTAAGAATATAAGATTTTTAAAATTGTGTAGGGGAAAAGTTTCATCCACCCATTTATGATAAGAATTCATTTTGGGCTACATAGGGGTGCACCACCCTTATATGGATTCCATTCTAGTAGCTAGGGATTCAATAATATTGAGGAGTTCTAGAAGTATTTCTTCCTAGAAAACATCCCATCTATTGGTAGTGGGAGAGTCATGATGAGGTGGACCTATTTTCATATCCCACTGATTCTTGATCCATGCTTGGATGGATTGATCACCCTAATAGGGGAGATTATTTTACTATAATGGTGGAATGTTATGATCATCCTCAAATTACTCATTATATAAAATGATTTCCTAGATCTATAGCCATCATGATGATAAAATACAATTCATGTAGGAGGATTAGCTCTTTTATATTGTATAGGAGGAGGGATATTCATTTATGTTTGAATACAATACCCAACATAATTTTTTCCTAAAAAGTAGATCTTCATTAAGATGTTTCAGATTCTTTATTTCATTCTCATATTATGGTTGTAGCTCATATGTGGATGGAATTTTGGACCCTCTAGGTGGTGAGTGGGATATATCCACACCTTCCATTTATCCTTGGAAGAGTTCCATTAAAGATGTGGCAATTAATCATTTAGAGGTTTCATGTTATGGATCCTTCTCTAATTTCACATATGTGTAGCCTCACTTTGTGCATCCAAATTTCTTACCTATCGAGGCAGGATTTGTTCATTGCATCCCTCTACATTTACGTCTTTTTCCACATCATTTACGAGATTGGAAATGATGACTTTCACTAATGTGTATTGGGAAATGGTTGTTATCCCATCACTTTCTATGCAATAAGGTGGTTATGTACCACTTAATCATTCTTTTAGGGTTGTATTAGGGTCATTTATTTGACCCCTAGTCACATTGTACCACATTTGATTATGAACTTTATGAGGTTTGATCGAATTTTCCATATGTTCCCCATATCTTGGTCTATGAATAATAAACTTAAGGGAGTTTTCAGTCATACTTGCCGAGTGGACCCAAATGAAAGAGGTGTGTCTCATGGTGAGTAGAACGACTAAGATACTAGTTGTAAATATTTTCCTCCCAACCTATATAATATCAATTCCTTTTGGGATGATGATATTGATAAAAATACCCCCAACCTTATGCATTGAGGATGATTTGGGGTCACTGTTGGAATTTTTTGATCTGGTTGTTGAGGATCTGAGGAATCTAGTAAAGTATTTGATGGATCCTAGGATGTGTATCAAGATATAAATGCACCCAAACTTGTAAGATAGGGTTGGTCTAGAATCCCTCCTGATTTCTCTAGGGCCCTCTTATGATGTGATGAACTTGGCAGTGGTGATTGAGATAAAATACCCCTATACCTATGGGTATGAATTTGTTTGTAGTCTCTACCAATATTTCAAGGATTCTATTAGGGTTTTATGACCCTAGTGGTGGAGGTGGTGGTAAAAATTCCCCCATCCTTGGGGGATGGGTTTTCTTGTGGATGGCTACTCTTGTTATCCATTTGATTTGGTGCAATTGTATTCACATATGATCCTGGTGCAGTGAAAACTTATAATGGGTTTCATTTTCTACAAGAAGCTATCAAGTAGTCCATAACTTCATCTTATGTTTTTGATATGTGTTCCCATTTTTTTTGATAGGCCCATCTTAGGAGTCTAGTGGTGTCTCTCTCTCTCTGTTTATGATGTATTTAAATCCTCAAAGAAGAGGAGTCTCACTATATTGACTAACTAGAAAACACATTACCCATTCTTTTGATTTATCCTAAGGATATTATATTATTGGATGCCATATCTATGGAGTTTTAATATTATAGGGACATAGTGAAGTGAAATTCTCCATACTTACACCATCCTCATATACAAACATTTATCTAGGATTTGGAAATTAGTCGACAGAGAGTTGTTATGATACCAAGAAAAACACTCTGTAGGATTTTTTCACACTATTACAATTTTAGGTACTGTGATATAGAGAATGTGGCCATGTACAGCTAAAAATAGATTGTATTATGATCGGTAGGTTACCCTCATATCCTTGATAAGGGAGGTTTCTATCCTTCAACTGCTTATAAGTCATGAACATGTTTTGGCATAAGTAAATAATGAAATCCTTCTCTATATCATCTGGGATCTCATAGTTAGAAGTGGTGATAGGAAAAAATATGGTTGGGTGGTTGTTTCCAACTAACTCTCTCTATATATCCCTATTGGCCTCTTCTTCATTAGGGTTATATGCCTCCACCGAGTCAAACCATAATAGTTGCTTCTATAGGTCACCTACTGACCATAATGAAGTACTACCAACAATTAATGGGGAACTATATATGGTTGACCCATGTGTTTCAAGAACCTCTCTATATGAAGGTATTCGATTTTTGAGCACCTCTTTATATTAATGTGTCTAAGAAAGGGGAGGTTTTCCTTGTTCAGGTGAGGTCTTATTGTGGGGAGGTTGTCTATGGTGGATTTTAGTAGTAGAGTCCATATGATATATATCTTCACTATTGTGAGGAGCAATATTGAGCTAACAATCACCTTATAATTTAGTTTAAGAGTAAACAGACTCATGAAGTGTTATAGATATGCATCATACAACCTCAAGGACACTAGAATTGAGAAGATTAAGGACACAAGTCTAATTCTACATTGTGGTTGTAATATGACAAATTTTTTTTTAGGTTAAGTAGGGATTTGAGCCTGCTGCATGATGATCACCAGAATATGTTGATAACTGTATGGTGCTATGAGGATATAAACCTACTGATGAGAAGATATTAGAGTATTTTGATGAGATTTTATATCATCAGTGGGGATATGAGCCTACCTGTGAGTGGTTTCTAGAATATGATAGTCAATCATAGATAATAAGGGGTATAAGCCCAGTTTAAATATTCATTCCCCTTCAAAATATCCCAACGAACCTCCAAAATGGGAGAAGGGATATAAGACTCCTCTTGTATAGCCTCTGAAGTATTTTGATTAAGTCTTTCATCTATGGATGTAAGGATATGAGCCTGTATTCCATAACCTGCTATAATATTCAAAGTAGCTTAATTAGTGGGTATATGATCCTTCCCTGAGGCTATTTCCATATTGTAATGATAAACCTAGGTTAAAACATGGATATGATCCTAAAACTATTCCTTTGGAGTATTCCATTGGATTTATTTGATAGGAATGTGTGCCTATCCAAAGGCATGTGAAAAAATTAGTTGGTGTGCCCTAGTCAGAATGGGAATATGATCTCGATCATGTGCCTCATCCTTTATCAGAATATGACAATAATCCTATTGTATAAGATATAGAATGTGTGATTACTTTGGAGTATAAAACTGTTTATAATATTTATGGTTATATGATACCTTGATTGCTGGGATAAGGATATGTTGCTGTCTCTATATCTATACCTATTCATGAATATATAGGCTGATCTCTTCTACTATTTTCAGGATGTAGTGACACTTTAATAGAGTGTGTGTAGGGATGTAGTTACACACATTCTTGGTATCCAGGATATACTGGAAGATGTATTGAATTGAAAATGTGATATAATCCCACTCTTGATTTCCTTATGCCATCAGAATATACCAATGGGATTAATTCATGGGGAAAGGGATATGTTCCTCCCCCATGATTGCTATATGAATATGCATATATATTTTATATGAGTGAGTAGATATATGATATTTCTAATTGGACATCACCATGATATGACTACGGACTTAATTAGTGGAAGTGGGGATATTATCTCACTCCCATTTATCCACATATTTTCACATATGGAGGGACCTTCCTGGTACCCATCACGAGTGTCTAGGGTGGAAATATGTTGGGTGGTTCCCTTAGTAGGTGACTAAGGGGCACTGGTGGGATGATTCTAGTGACAAACATTGACAGGATCCCTCCTAGGTAGTTTTTAAACCAGGGTAGAGATATAGTTCACTCCTTGGTCCACCTTCATAAGGAAAGGAAGGTGTTGATTTCTATTCTCTAGGGATAATCTTCTGAAGTGATTGGTGGGAGTGATAGGTGCCACTAGTTTCATTGCATCTTTCCTTGAATGAGATGAACATGTTGGATTCATCATATAGAGACCTCTACATGAAGCCTCAAGGGTTGGGATTGTACCACTTTAGTAGTATTACCAGAAAATTTCATTCACCATATACAGCTGAAGGAATTAAGTGTGTGCTCTTCTTTTGTAACTCGCATAGGTTACTGTCATAGTTGAGGTTCCAAAATATTTGTTGCAATGCCCTGACATTTTAAAAGAGGAACATCATATTTGATATCATATATTACACAAAAAATAAATCTTAGAAGAGAATATAACACACCGAGACTTTACAATATATTTATTTTTAAATTAATTAAATCACTTTGATATCTATCATTACACGCAACACAAGGTTTTAATGAAACACGATACTATATTAAAATATTATTATTTAAACATGACATTATAACCTAGCCATTAAGTTGGTGGGTATGAATATGAATAAATAAATTATAAAAATTATATGGTCTACACTTGTATAAAATAAATTAAATGGTAATATAGTTATTATAAATAAAATAAGAATCATTTTAAATAAAAAGAAATGCTTTCTGAAAAAAAGTATTTTTCTAAAAGACAGTTTAGTCACACTTTACACACATAATTTAAAATTAAAATTTTAACACTTTTAGAAAATTTATTTGAAATAATAAAATTAATTTTTGAAATATACATGTCAAAATTACCTTTGGGTTATTTTTTGATAATTTTATGAAAATATTTATTTTTTGATGAATAGTGAAAATACTGATTTGTTTAAAAAATTGTCTTTTAATTTAAATTATTTACAAAGTAAAATTAAATTTTAAATTGGTTTTGAAGTAAAATTAGTTCAATTTTATTAAAATTTAATTAATTTAGGCCATTTTAATCAATTTAATATTTAATTATGATATAAAAACATTTTTATGGTTTAAAATATTTTATTTGGAAAAACCTTTTTTTTATGCATCCACGAGTTTAATTTTAAATTGAATTATTTCAGTTATATGAATTGAATTTTGAAAAATATATTACATATTTTTAATCATAATTATTTATATCATCTAATAAGGTCAAATTAATTTTTACTATAATTAATAGTGAAAACAGTTAATATTTATTATCATGGTTAAAGTAAAAATGAGTTTACTAGGGGTTAAACGAAGAAGATAAGGGGTAAAAATGACTATAAAATTTTCAAAAAACCATTTTATGGAAATATTTATACCTTATAATCTATAATGTTCTATAATAGATGTTTTTTGATCCTTTTTTGATGTGAAAAAAATGGGTACACTTTATTATTTTTAAAATATCTATTTGTGTCCACTCCCCCACTTATAAAAGGACACCCATATCCACCCCTATTCACTATTGAAAATAACTTTGATTTGTAAAATACCTACCAAAATCCATTAATTAATCATCTAAAAACATCTTATATACCTTATTTTGACCAAAAAGGAAATCTAGAAAGGATTTGGCTATAAAACTAAAGTGGTTCTCCAAAGAAGTTGTAAAATCTGTAACACACAGATTTGTTTTATTTCTTCCTCAACTTACATAAAATATTCTATTATATGGAAATATAGTTACACCTTAATATATTATATACTTATATGAAATTATGTTAAGGTAATGACCTTTATCCATCTCCAATTCCATCATATGATAAATTTAATAGTCGGTCATGTGTACGATAGACCACCGCCTCGTGAACCGATGTAATTCATTTTTCATCACCACCTATAAAGGATAGATATAAGGATGTATTTAACATATTTATATTATATTTATGAAATTATTATAATTAATTAATTATCATATCACATATAACTTCTTAATTTCCATTATGTGGGGGATACGATAACGTCGCTCGTGTGTATGGCGGACTACCGCCTCACACAACGATGTGATTTGTTTTTCTTTTACACTTTAATGGAACATAGTAAGGATAAATCTAATGAATATATTTAATATTTATAATCTAACCATAATTATGTAAATATAATATCACATTTAACTTCTTACCTTTTAATTTATTGTAAAACTGTAACATCGCTTGTGCGTACGTGTGGAATACCGCCTCCACATAGCGATGTGAAACATTTTTCATTTTATTTTTACATGGATGATAATAAGGATAAATTTTATTAATATAAATTATATATATAACATAATAATAATTATTTAAATATTAATTATTATTTAATTTCCTCTCATTCCATATTTCAATAAAAATGGAAATAATGTTAATGCGTGCGTACGACCTATCATCTCCATAAATGGTTTAATCCATTATATATATATATATATATAAGTTTTATAGATTTATATAATTAAATAAATAATGAAAATATATTATATTTATATCTTGTTTAAAATTATTTATATTATGTAACTATGGTTAAATTAAAATTACCAAAATTACCGAACTAAAACATATATGAAAAACGAAGCAATTATCACCCGAAACAGTGATTTTAACCAAGAATTTTTATTAAAAAGGTGATAAAATACTATAAGTAAATAATATATGGTATGAAATATATGATTATTTTTATTTAATATATTTATAATAAAACTATATTAATTATACAACAGCTTTTTATTCATACTAAGGAAGTCGAACTAGAGGTAAGGGTTTCTCATCTCACTTTTTTCCCTTATAAGACATACACCATATTAATCACTTATTCCTTTGTGTGGTGCATATACTTACCCTTTTGATATGATATATCATTAATATATTTAAATTAATTTTATTTGAAGTTTCATTTGAATTTATTTTTTTCATGGGGCTTATGATTCAAAAGTTACCAAATTGGTAGGGGTTAATTTCAAAATGTCATCATAACTCAGGATTATTTTTATTTAAGTATCCCTTGGGGGAATTATTTTGAATTTATATCAAAAAACAAATATATTTTCTTATAATATATTTATTCAAGAAATTTTCATGTAATAAAACCATTTCTCACTCTTTGGTACTTAACATTATCTAGAAAATGCTTTTATGAAAATCTGACTTTATTTTTCTCTTCAATTGAAAATCCTTTTTCATCAAAATCCTTGTTTTCTAAAAATGTTTTCAAAAATTTATTTAACATTTGACAAATTTTTTATTAATGTAGTTTTTAGAAATTTTTTATTTTTTAAAAAATATATTGAAATTAATCTTCATGTCTTTTTCAAAGCAATACCCATTTAGATT
Source organism: Viscum album (assembly GCA_963277665.1). Classification (NCBI taxonomy): domain Eukaryota; kingdom Viridiplantae; phylum Streptophyta; class Magnoliopsida; order Santalales; family Viscaceae; genus Viscum; species Viscum album. The sequence goes on along the minus strand of OY728130.1, from coordinate 2,010,881,670 downwards.
TTACTGAAAATGTGAAAGGAATAGTTGTTTTTATGTGTACAACATGACCATAATTTCATAAAATCATGACCAATAAATGTTTTAAATATTAAATAATATGTTTAAATAATTATTTTAATGGAATATTATTTTCAGAAATATTTTTTCAATTTTAGTTAAAAAAATATTTTCAAATTGTAATGGTTATTCTCATCAAAATTGTTTTTTAATGAAATTCTTATGGTGTTTATATTCATCAATGACATCAAAAATTTATTATACTTATAATACATTGGGGATATTTTGTAGTAACATTATCCCTATTCTTTATTTGGATGGTTTATGATCATTTTTACTGAGGATGTTCAATTTTATTACCATTCAACATATTACTCGAGATGGATTACGATTCTATTTATTTGATTGAGGTAAGTTTTAAAACTTTGTATGTTAGTTTTTAATAGAAATGTTTATTTTGATCATGTATCAAACATTTAATATGAAGAATTAATTAGAATTATTAAGTGATATATGGGTTCCAATTATATATTTCCTCTCAATACATTTATAGGTCTCCTAAGAAAAATTTATTGACCATATTATAGAGGTTTCTAGCCACAAGTTTAAACTATTTTGTGAATGGACTTGATAGTATGTTTAAAATGTCTGGAACTATGAGTTTCCTCATTATGAGATCAATTATTGATGTATATGTGATTATTATATTATTTATAATATCCATGGATAATTTTCAAGCTCATGTGATTATGTATATGGATTTATTTGATCATTAGTTATTCCTTCCATATTATGCTCAAGTTATTATTTAAATGATATGTATTTTAGTTATTTAACTTACCATATTGATTGTTATTATTTATTCATGATAGATTTCACTTTATGAATACCCTTAATTAGCTTCTATTCTCACCCCTTTCTTATGTTTTATTTTCCCAGGACACCAAGAAGTATTTTGTGACTGATATATAGGGATATGTTAAGGGAAAATATGACATTATCAAAGAAAACACTTTTTTTTATTTTCAATTATAATTTGAATTTCAAGTATGTATCTAGTTTACCAAGAATAATAATATATTTGTTACTTTAGGATGAGATTCCTTGTAGCTTATTCCAATGTAATAAAATAACCATAGACACTATGATACTAGGGTCAGGGTCTTTACAGTTGGTATCAAATGAAGTTTAGTAGAAACACTATGAACTAGATTGAGGAAAAATAGATTAGGGAACATAAACCTATGATATAAATTGATATTAAGTATATAATAACATCTTAATGTTTTGTTAAGGTATATATTTTTCGATTTACCTAGAAATACATCCTTCTATGGATACTAAAAATGGAAATGGTTCTGTAATAGATGTGTCTAAAGGTAATAACTATAAAAAATACACATTGATATTGAATCAAGAGTTACCTATTACATAATAGTGGTATTTCCTACACACTTAGTCTGAAAATATTGGGGGATATGATTGGTTTAATTAATATGTTATTTAAAAACCATTATTAAGGGTTTAATAATATTTTTATGATTTGAAATTTTTTCCAAAGAAACCATGCTTATGATTATGAGATAATCCATTCATAAAATTTTCAATTTATGATAATAAATTAAATAGTTTTGTGATTATACATTATGTCTCATAATGTTATGATTAATATACTGTATATAATTTTTTATAAATCATTCCTAGTGGAAGTAATGGAAACCGTATCAATTTATATACCCAATGTATAGATTTTCCTTCTGGGTAAGATAATGAAGCTGGAGATAGAGCTACAACTAGAACTCATCAAATTATAACCATATTAGGGTAAATAACTAAGGTTATTAACAATAAAATTTCCTGTATGGATCAACCTACTAATCCACCAAGCGGTGTAACAATATTATACGGATTCATGTGTTTGAAACCCCCTTCATTCAATGGGACTAAAAATTAATTTATAGCTGAGCAATGGATAAGTTCCTTAGAGAAGATATTTCTCACTGTGGGAAGCAATTAAAGGGAGATATTTTTCATGGTAGTTTATCATCTCTCAGGAAATATAGACAAATGGCGGTCACTAATTCAAAATACTAATGATAAAGAAGAAATATAAGACATAGAATGAAAGGATTTTAAGGTGATATTCTTGGAAAATCTTTTTCTTGTGATAAACAAAAAGATATAGAGATACAATTTCCAATACTGATAGAAAAGGAAGAGGAAAATTTATCTATTTATGAATCCAACTTTACAAGGATATAAAGGCATGCTATGAACTACATACATAATCCAACGAAAAAGATTTACCATTTCTATGATGGGTTAAATCCAATTCTTCAAAGGGCATGAGTCTACCAAAACTTCCCATCATATGAGGACATATTATCGTGTGATGTTAAGATAGAGAAAAATTTATCCAAGCCTTATTTATTTTAAGGGAAGCAATAGAATAAGAGGATGGTAGAGAAAAAAAATGGATAAAGGGAATAAGGGAAAGAAGGATTTTCCCCCTTGTGATAATTATGGAAAGAAACACCTTGGTACTTGATAGAAGGGAATGGGAGTATGATATAACACTACTACAAAAAAGGGAAAGGGAAGTTCCACCTTTTTTCAGCGCTAAGAAAAAAGCACTGATAAAGGTAATTCTTTATCAACACTTTTCTAGAACTGATAAAGAATTACCTTTATCAGCACTAAAATTTTAGCACTGATAAAGGGATCCTTTATCAGTGCTTTTCTAGCACTGATAAAACCATAGTACCATTTTATAAAATGGAGTGCATAGTTCCCTCTGTTTATCACGCCCTCAAGATCTCGTGAAGCTGTACCCCTATGACAACTCCCCTCCCCCGATCTTCTCTTTGCCGGACCTCCGCCACCACTGCCCTAATCCTCCACTGCTAGCCTTACTCTGCCACTGTTAGCCCTACTCTGCCACCACTAGCCCTACTCTGCCACTTCTAGACCTACTTTACCGCTATCCCTACTCCTTCGCGAACCCTACTCCTTATACTCCCCCTCGAACCCCTTCCACATATCCTCATCCCCGCGAACCCTACTTCTCCTCCTCCCCACAGGACCCTACTCCCCGCGAACCCTACTTCAAGTGTTTGGGATTCCTTTCGACATCATTAGATTCTCATCTTCCCATCTTTGATATTTGGTGATTTCTCCACTTATCCTCGACTGTTTACTTTTTTTTGTATTCTAATATTCATTATGGTGGTTTATTTTGGTTTGGTTTGGGTTTTTGTGTGTGTTTGTGATATGTTTTTAGGTCACGTTCTTCCAAAAAATGCATGAAGTGATTAAATTTTTTCCAAGTGAATTTTTTATTACTTATAGGGTTTTGTTAAGTTATTTTCAAGATTACGATTATTATAAACACTATTGTAAATGTGAGTAGAGAGAAGGAGAAAAGAGGTTGTTATATTTTTTTGATGGATTTAAGAATGGTGGAATGGGGTGATGAGGTGGTTGTATTATTAGAGGGTATAATGGTGATGATTTCATAGGAATATAATATTTTGTAATGGATTAGGAATTGGTTTTGTAGTTTATAAGTGTTGGGGTATATATGATTATTTTAGTGTGGAAGAGTATCCCTTGGTGTTGGTAAGTTATTTAATTTTTTGGATTAAATTTATTAATTTTGATGCTTATACATGTTGAAACATTCTCATGGTAAAGTGTGCAAGATGTAGAAAGAGACATGGGATAGAGTATTGTAAAATTTCAATAGTAGGAGGTGTTGATGTTTATTGTCTAGGTTTTGGGTCTTAAGGTTAAGTATTGGCCAGAATTAGTTGGGGAGGATTTTGAATTGGAAAATATTCTAGCTCATTTATGGGTTTCCTTAGTAGTGGGATTACTTTTAAGGGTGGCTTGATAATGATGGAAGGAAAATCATGTTCAGTCAAAAGTGGTTGTAGGAAGAGTTTTCTTCTCTAGATATAGAAGTATGAGTGTATACATAATATCATGGAATTCAATCAAGTTGGATACAATGTGCTTTCCCTTGGGATTCACATCTGTGCATTGATGGTCTAGTTTTTAGAACACTTGGTTGATGAATAAATGAAATCCTATAATTTTGAGTCATATTTTAGGTTAAAGATTCTAGAAACGTTTTCGAGTTTAAGTTTGAGGTTTTTCTTATAGATGAGGGATTGTGATGAAGTTATCAAGAGTGGGTTTCTTTGAGTTTCTTAGAAGGCTAAAGATGGTGCCTTGAGTTGTGGTCCTAATGGAATGAGGAATAAGGGAGTGATGAGATTTTATAGATGTAGGGTGGGGATTATTCCCAAGGGTTGATTATATCAAGGTGTACCATAACTGTATAGTTGATCTATTTCAACGGTGATGTAGTGGGGCATCTATGAGTTCCCCATGATTTATGGTGTTTCTTGGTTTCAATAAGGTGTAATTTTATTTAGTCGGATAGTCATGTTTTAGTTGATAAAATTTCGGGATGTGGTGAGTTTGGTTTGAGAGTCTAGGCATGATTATGTCCTGAGTTATTGAACTCATCCCTTTATTAACCAATACACTCTTTCAATTGATACTAAAAGATTCAGTTGAATTATTTTAAATGGAATTATTTATCTCTCTTTACCTTCAAATTCCTGTGAAAATATGAATTTTATTGAGTTTGTTAGTGTGTTTATCTAAATTTAATGATTTATAAGAAAAAAAGGAAGAATATTTCCATTTTACCTAAATAGGTGGGAATTTTTATAATCTAAAGGTCATTCTTTTGGAAAATAATTTATTTATAAAATTAATTTCAATTTTTTTTCAACATTATGGAAGGTATTAACAATTAGTGAGAGGAGGTTTGATAGAAGTTATGTTCACTAACCTCAATTTTATATTTCTTATGTTAATTTGGGTAAAAAACCTATGATATTCCATAGTAATTTTAGATAAACCTAGGTTATTTGTCTCCCCAGAAAACCCCATTTTGTTTATAAATGTATCTACTTTATTAGTTTTCTATTCAAAATTGCATACCTGTTTTCATTTTATTGGATTTTGGTCACTAGTTTTGGGCTATTTAATGTGATTATTTTATTATGAGTGAGGTGGCTGGTAGGGGTGGTTAAAAGGATTTTTAATGTTTTCCTACAAGGGTGGTGGGTTCTAGAACTATTTTTAATGGGGATGGAAAGTGTGTTGATTTTGATGGGGGTTGGGGGGGGGTCTATCCTGGTTATGTTTATTTCCAAATCTTTATTGGAAATGGCTGGCTCTATTAATCTCTATTTTTATAAGGAATTGGTTCTCTTATACTATATTTGGAAGTATTTTTTTTTGTGTATTTGAATCATAAATAATAATATTTTAGATTGAAATAGGATGTATATGAATAAATATTGGATGGATACTAATCATTTGACAATAGAGTATGAGAATGGAGTGAAAGAGTTCATCAAGTTTGCAAAGGATCACACAAAGGATCCTTCTCAAATCCTTTGTTGGTATTTATGTTGTTTTTATTCTAGACTAATTACTCTAGAGGAGTTTGAAGAACATTTAATATGTCATGGAATAGATCGAAGTTATAAATGTCAGAATAAAAACGGAGAAAAAGCGAATGTAGCTACTAGCTGGGATAAAAGTGTGTTTTATGGATCATCAGATATGATTATAAATATGGATAACAAAGAAGACCATATGAAGGATGTGATTACATATGTCAATGATGATGAAAATCATATTGAGAAAATTACAAGGACAATTGAAGATGAACTACGTGATTTCCCAAAATTGTTTGAGAAGATAAAGAGTTTTTCAAAGATGCCATTGTCTGCAGGTTGCACTAAATATATAGCATTTTCAGCTGTACTGAAGTTGTATAAATTGAAAGCTGGAAATGGATGGAGTGATGTCAGTTTTATGGAACTACTTTCTCTCTTGAATGACACGCTCCCAGAAGATAGTGAGCTCCCAAGACGGAAATATAAAGCTAAACGAATGCTATACTCGATGGGTATGATTTATGAAAGAATACATGCCTACCTGAAAGACTGTATATTGTTTCTCAAGGAGAAAAAATCACTTACAGAGTGACCAAAGTGTGGTACTTCTCGATATAAGAAAGATGAATCATGTCCTATGAAAGTTGTATGGTACTTTCCAATCATTCTAAGGTATAGGCGTCTATATTGAAGTGAAGAAATTGCAAGACAATTGTCGTAGCATGCAGATAAAAGAAATAAAGATGAGAAATTATGTCACCTGATCGATTCTCCTCAATGGAAGAGAATTTATCATGAGTATACTAAATATGGAAATGAGATGATAAACCTTCGTCTTCCGTTATCTATAGATGGAGTGAATCTTTTTGGTTTTCAAACCATCACTCACAGTACATGGCCTGTTATATTGGTAAATTATAACTTGCCACCCTGGTTATGCATGAAATGGAAATTCATCATATTATCTATGCTTATATCAGGACCAAAACAACTAGGTAATGATATTGATGTTTATTTGGCTCCTTTGATCAAGGATTTGAAGTTATTATGGGATTCAAGTGTTATGTTGTATGATGCTTATAAAAGTGAATAATTCACATTGAGAGTAATGTTGTATGGGATGATAAATGATTTACCTACTTATGGAAATTTGTCAGGATATAGAATTAAAGTAATTCAAGGGTGTCCCATGTGTGAAGAAGATACAAAATCAATTAGGTTGAAACATTCATCGAAATCTGTGTTTCCAGGACATCGTAGATTTCTACCCTGTCGTCATAAGTACTGATCTTGGATGATATCATTCAATGGAAGTTCAGAACAACGTACAATACCATCTCCACTAATAGGTGATAAGCTGTTTGAGAAAGTAAAATATGCGAACACTGTTTTTAGTAAACCATTTTCGAAAAACCTTACAAAAATTAGTTGGAAAAGAAGATTAGTTATTTTTGAATTACCATACTGAAATTATTTGTACATCAAGCATTTTCTTGATGTGATTCATGTGGAAAAAATATATTTGAAAGTGTTATCATAATGTTGCTAAATGCCTCTAAAAAAAGGATGGAATTAAGGCAAGGTTGGACATGGTTGACATGGGAATACGAGAAGAGTTGGCTCCCGTGAAGGGTGAAAATTTAATGTTTCTTCCTCCAGCTACTTACACTCTTTCTAGGGAGGAGAGATATCAGTTTTGCAACTTCTTCAATGATGTGAAGGTTCTATAGGGGTATTCATGAAATATCAATAAAATTATGTCAATGAATGATTTTAAATTAAAAGGTTTCAAATCAAATGACTACCATGTTTTGATGCAAGATTTAATTCCTATAGCATTATGTTTCATTTTTTCCAACAATGTTCATCATACGTTAACCAAAATTTGTTTCTTTTTCAAATCTATATACAAAAAAGTTTTAGACTCAGTGAAACTTCCAGTTATAGAAAGTGAAATTTTCATTATATTATGTGGATTAGAAATGTTCTTCCCTCCATCATTCTTTGATATGATGGTTCATTTGATGGTTCACTTGGTGAGAGAGATTCGACATTATGGTCTTGTTCACTATAGATGGATGTACCCCGTTGAATGGTATATGAAGATTTTGAAAGGGTATGTTAAAAATTGAAGTCAGCCTGTGGGTTGTATTGTGGAGCAATATATTGTAGAGGAAGCCATTAAATTATATATCGAATACCTATTCGATGTGGAAAGCATTGGTCTCCCAAAATCTCATCACACTGGACACATTGAGGGGGAGGGAATTTTTGGAAGAGATGTTGTGACAGTCAATATTACAGATCGGGAGCAGGACCACCTTTATGTTTTTCATAACAGTTGGGAGGTTTCTCCATATATTGAAACCCACAATGAAATTATTAGGCAGTTGAATCCATAAAGAGATGAAAAATGGATATCAAAAACACATGATCACCAGTTTATAGGATGGTTTTGGGACCATATTTTTAAGGAGTTACATGAAAATACAAATTCAATTTCAGAACGACTTCGATGGCTAGCCGCCAGAACAAGTGTGTATGTATTATCTTACAGTGGTTATGTAATTAATGGTTATACATTCTATATAAATGAACATCATGAAGATAGTGCCATGAAAAATAGTGGAGTTACACTTGTGGCTGAAACGATGCATTTTTCTGGTAGTAAGGACAAAAATCCAATTTATGCAAATATGTCATACTTTGGCATTATTAAACAAATATGGGAGTTGGATTATAAAACATTCCAATTGCCGATTTTTCAATGCAAATGGGTTAATAACAACAGTGGTGTTAAAATAGATGAATTGGGATTTGTGAAAGTTTATTTTAGTAAAGAAGGGTACAAAGAGGAACAATTTATAATGGAATCACAAGTGGGGAAAGTATTTTATGTTTCAGATCCCGTAAACTAAAAGTGGTTGATTGTTCTATTATCATCCAAAACTACTGAAGGGTCTGATGAAAATTCAATTGAGGATGATCCTTTCAGTGGTACGTCACAATCATTTCGCAGCGATCCCAATGTAGATGATGTTTTGTATGTTATAGGAGACCATAATGAAGGGATTTGGATAATCGATAGAGGTGTCAAATCCCTTCAGCCTTTGAAAAAAAGATAGAGTGTTCAATAAACTTGTTATATTTTGTTTGTAATATAGATCTTGTTATCTCATGTTATTATATTATCATTACTAAAATTATGTAATCTAAATTAACTGTTCAACCACTTTTGTATATAATAACTTTTTCATGTTTTGGTGCTCTTAACCTCGAGGTTGAATAAGTTTCTCAAGCAGCAGCTGCTGCTACTGCTCATACTACAGAGCAACAACAGGTTTCTGAACCTTTTGTTGCTTCTAGTGCTGAGGTCCAACAACCATCAGTACATGCCATTATTACCATTCTAGATAAACATATTAATTTTGATATCAATGAAATGGTCAAGTATGAAGGACCGACATCGTAGAAAACATATGTGCGTCGTAGTTTAATAGTGTTAGCCAAAGTTCTTAAGGAAAAAAGAAAAAGCATCAAATTTGATGTCGGATGGAATTCACGATGGAGTTTGTGAATCTGTAAGACACTACATCCTAAGTTTTAGGTCTAAAAATCAAGTTATATAACTTATATTATCTTTTATTGAGGATTTTGTTATGATAGGGTGGTGTAACAATATTGTCTAAAAAAGGAATGAGGACAGGGGCTAAACATAAGGAGGCGAACAAGTACTACGTCTGGACAAGTATTAAGGTATATACAATACAATTTCACTATCCAAACACATATCCAAACAAGTTACTTATTATCCTAATGATCAAAGTTTTTTCATTGTACAAAACAAACATACGATAAAGATTATAGTTATTATGTTTGTAAATTTATGAGAGAGATCATTTTCCATCAACAAACTAGCATCCCTAAAGATGTATTTTCAAAAACAACTATTATTTCATTTAAATTATTTATTATTTATTTATATATTTTTCAGTACTACTCTGACTGTCGAAAATCCTCATATTCACAAGACGATATATATTTTCTCAGAAATGAGTGGGTTGTATACCTGATGGAAGATTGTACATAAATAACATGAAGATATGACTTGGGGATGTGTACAATTAACAGAAATTTTTGAGAGGGGTTCACAGAGATTAAAAGATGAAACATTTTTGTACGTAAATGTTCATAATAAAATTTCAATTTTTATTTAATAAAAAATCCTTTCTCCAATGAGTCATTTTTCCATTTTAACAGATGAAACTCACCAGCAACATGCAAGAATGATGAACCACTTTTCATTGGGCTCTGGATAAGAAAAACCCGTAAAATCTCCAAAATAACTTCATATCACATATTCCCACCCACATTCAAAGAAAATATGATTAAATTTATCTTCCCTAAGTTGATTGAAGTATGATAATTGAGATTTAAAATGGATTCTCATGCGTTGAACATTTTCATTAGTAGAAATTGTATGTTTTCTGATTGTCTATAATAAGAAAATGAACATTGTTGGAACCTCCTTCATCCATAGAGTCTCCCCCCCACATCCATGTTTTCAATTTAAGAGAACAATACACAGGTCATTTGTGACGTGTACGATTCAAAGCCACCTCAATCTGAGGCACGATGTGGTCGGTATCACTCAAAGTGTGTCCTTTTTTTTAAAATGTACATAATTTTTAAGTGAAAACAACAATTGATGTACATAAAACTGAAAAAATGCATTTCGATTGTGTTGATACTTTAGAAAAATGATCAATGGGTCATGTGTGATGTGTAAGAGTCAACCCCACCACAATCTGAGGCATAGTGTGGCTGGTATCACTCAAACTATCTCTCTTTTGTTTAAAATGGACAAAATTTTAAGCGAAAACCACAACTGACGTACATAAAACCAACCAAACACATTCAAATTTTGTTGATACTATAATTCAATGATCCACAGGTAGTGTGTGATGTGTATGAGTCAACCCTGCCTCAATACGAGGCTTGGTGTGGCCGGTATCACTCAGAGTGTCACTCTTTTGTTTAAAATGGACATAATTTTTAAGTGAAAACAAAAACTAACATATGGAAAACCAAAAAAACAAATTAATATTGTGTTGATACATTAGGAGAAAGATCCATGGTTTATTTTTGACGTGTATGAGTTAAACCTGCCTCAATTAGAGGCACGATGTGTCCGGTATCACTCAAAGTGTCTCTCTTTTGTTTAAAATGGATAGAATTTTAAGTCAAAACAACAACTATAATACAAAAAACTGACCAAATTAATTTGAATTATGTTGAGACTTTAGTAAAATTATCCATGGGTCATGTGTGAAGTGTATGAGTGAACCCTGACTCAATCCGAGGCATAATGTGGCTTGTATCACTCAAAGTGTCTCTCTTTTGTTTAAAATAGATAGAATTTTAAGTGAAAACAACAACTGACATACAAAAAAACGACCAAACACATTCCTATTATGTTGATAATTTAGGAGAATGATCCATGGGTAATTTTAGATGTGTATGAGTCAACCCCACATGAATCTGAGTCATGGTGTGACCGGTATCACTCAAAGTGTCTCTCTTTTGTTTAAAATGGACATAATTTTAAGTGAAAACAACCACTAATGTACGAAAAACTAACCAAACACATTTTATTGTGTTTATACTTTAGTAAAATGATACATGGGTTATGTGTGATGTGTATGAGTCAACACCACCTCAATCTGAGGCACAGTGTGGCCGGTATCACTCAGAGTGTCTCTCTTTTGTTTAAAATGAACATAATCTTTAAGTGAAAACAACAACTGATGTACGGAAAACTGACCAAACACATTAGGATTGTGTTGATACATTATAAGAATGATCCATGGGTCATTTCTGACTTATAAGAGTCAACCCCACCTTAATATGAGTCATGGTGTGGCTGGAATCACTCAAAGTGTCTCTCTCTTGTTTGAAATGGACAAAATTTTAAGTGAGAACAACAACCGACATATGTAAAACTGACCAAACACATTCATATTGAGTTGATACTTTAGGACAATAATTCATGGGTCATGTGTGATGTTTACGAGTAAACCCCTCTTCAATCAAAGGCACGGTGTTGCCATTATCACTCAAAGTGTCTCTCTTTTGTTTAAAATGGACAAAATTTTAAGTGAAAACAACAATTGACATACAGAAAAATGACCAAACGCATTCTTATTGTGTTAATACTTTAGGATAATGATCCATGGGTCTTTTTTGACGTTTATGAGTAAACCTAACCTCAAAAAGAGGCACGGTGTGGCTGATATCACTCAAAGTGTCTCTCTTTTGTTTAAAATAGACAAAATTTTAAGTGAAAACAACAACTGACATACAGAAAACTAACCAAAAGCATTCATATTGTGTTGATACTTTAGGAAAACGATACATGAGTCATTATTGATGTTTAAGAGTCAACACCGCCTAAATATGAGGCATAGTGTGGTCGATATCACTCAAAGTGTCTCTCTTTTGTTTAAAATGGACAGAATTTTATGTGAAAACAACAACTTACATACAAAAAAATGACCAAACGCATTATTATTGTGTTGATACTTTAGGATAATGATATATGGGTAATTGTTTATGTTTAAGAGTCAACTCCACCTCAATACAAGGAATGGTGTTACCGATATCACTCAAAGTATCTCTCTTTTGTTTAAAATAGACATAATTTTCAAGTGAAAAAAACTCTGATGTACAGAAAACTGAACAAATGTATTCGTATTGTGTTGATACTTTAGTAAAATGATCCATGGGTCATGTGTTATGTTTACAAGTCAACCCCACCTCAATTAGAGGCACGGTGTGGCCGGTATCACTCAAAGTGTCTCTCTTTTGTTTAAAATGGACAGAATTTTAAGTGAAAACAACAAATGTCATACAGAAAACTTACCAAACTCATTAAGATTGTGTTTATACTTTATGATACTGATACATGGTTAATTTTAGAAGTGTACGAGTAAACGTATCCTCAATACAAGGCATGGTGTGGTTGGTATCACTCAAAGCGTCTCTCTTTTGTTTAAAATGGACAAAATTTTAAGTGAAAACAACTACTGACGTACGAAAAACCAACCAAATGCATTCATACTGTGTTGATACTTTAGTAAAACTATCCATGGGTAATGTTTGATGTGAATGAGTCAAACCATTCTTAATCCAAGGAATGTTGTGGTTGGTATCACTCAGAGTGTCTCTCTTTTGTTTAAAATGGACACAATTTTTAAGTGAAAACAACAACTACATACGGAAAAAAAACCAAACGCATTTTGATTGAGTTTATACTTTATGAGAATGATCCATTGGTCATTTTTGAAATGTAATAGTCAACCCAAACTCAATCCAGGGCACTGTGCGATCGGTATCACTCAAATTGTTTCTCTTTTGTTTAAAATGGACATAATTTTAAGTGAAAACAACCACTGATGTACAGAAAACTGACCAAACACATTAATATTGTTTTGATACATTAGGCCAATGATCCATGTGTCATTTGTGATGTGTATGAGTCAACCCCGCCTCAATATGATTCACGGTGTGTCCAGTATCACTCAAAGTGTCTCTCTTTTGTTTAAAATGGACAGAATTTTAAGTGAAAACAAAAACTGACATAAGGAAAAACAACCAAACACATTAGTATTGTATTTATAATTTAGTATAATGATACATGGGTTATTTTGGAAGTTTAAGAGTCAACCCCGCCTCAATACAAGGCACGGTGTGACCAGTATCACTCAAAGTGTCTCTCTTTTGTTTAAAATGAACATAATTTTTAAGTGAAAACAACCACTGACGTACAGAAAACTGACCAAACACATTCATATTGTGTTGATAATTTATTCCAAATATCCATGGGTCATGTGTGACATGTAAGAGTTAACCCCACCTCAATCCGAGGCACGGTGTGGGAAATATCACTCAAAGTGTCTCTCTTTTGTTAAAAATGGACATAATTTTTAAGTGAAAACAACAACTAACGTATGGAAAACTGACCAATGCATTTTTATTGTGTTTATAATTTAGGATAACTATCCATGGGTCATTTGTGATGTGTAAGAGTCAACCTTGCCTCTATATAAGGCACAGTGTGCCCGATATCACTCAAAGTGTCTCTTTTTTGTTTAAAATGGACATAATTTTTAAGTGAAAACAACCAATGCCATACGGAAAACTGATGAAACACATTAATATTATGTTGATACTTTAGGAAAATGATCCATGGGTCATGTGTGATGTGTAAGAGTCAACCCCACCTCAATTTGAGTCACGATGTGGACGGTATCACTCAGAGTGTCTCTCTTTTGTTTAAAGTGGACATAATTTTTAAGTGAAAACAACAACTAACGTATGGAAAACTGATCAAACACATTCAGATTATGTTGATAATTTATGATAAAGATCCTTGGGTCATTTTTGATGTGTATGAGTCCAAAGTGTTTCAATCTGAGGCACGATGTGACTGGTATCACTCAAAGTGTCTCTCTTTTGTTTAAAATGGAAATAATTTTAAGTGAAAACAACCACTGACATAAGGAAACCAACCAAACAAATTTTTATTGTGTTGATACATTAGTAAAACAATACATGGGTCATTTGTAATGTTTATGAGTCAACCCCACCTCAATCTGAGGCACGGTGTGGCCGGTATCACTCAAGGTGTCTCTCTTTTGTTTAAAATGGACACAATTTTAAGTGAAAACAACAACTGACATATGGAAAACTGACCAAAAACATTCGAATTTTGTTGATAATTTAGGGGAACGATCCATGGTTCATTTGGGATGTGTACGAGTCAAAAATGTCTCAATCCAAATCATGTTGTGACTGGTATCACTCAAAGTGTCTCTTTTGTTTAATATGGACATAAATTTTAAGTGAAAACAACCACTGATGTACGGAAAACTGACCAAACGCATTAAGATTGTGTTTATACTTTAGTCAAACAATACATGGGTCATGTTTGACATGTACAAGTTAACCCTGCCTCAATCTGAGGCATGGTGTGGTCGGTATCACTCAAAGTGTCTCTCTTTTGTTTAAAATGGACAAAATTTTAAGTGAAAACAACAACTGACATACGAAAAAATGACCAAACACATTCCGATTGTGTTGATACTTTAGGAGAACAATACATGAGTCATTTGTGACATGTTAAGGTCATCCCCGCCTCAATCTGAAGCATGGTGTGACCGGTATAACTCAAAGTGTGTCTCTTTTGTTTGAAATGGACGTAATTTTTAAGTGAAAACAACCACTGACATACGGAAAACAATCCAAAAGTCGTTACCTATGATGTAAGACACTTAGACAAGCCTCATAGAGTCCTAAAGTAGTGATTATACAATAAAACCCCATTAAAAATTCATCACACACCCTAAATATAAACCTTTATCCCTAGATTTCATGGTGAGGGATGAAAACATTGAGGAAAGGGAGAGGGAGAAGAATTAAAGGGAAAGAAAAAATTATAGAGGATTTAAATTGGATAAATTTTCTAGATAAAGGAATCTTAGACTAAGTTTAGGGAAGGGTACGGGAGGAAATAGGTTCAAATTCCTTAAATAATGCCATATCATTAGAAAATTTCATGGACTGGTTGGGTAGTTTTCCAAACTATTCACCAACTTTTTGGGAGCCATTGGATAAGAAACCCTCTTCTACACAGTTTAGACAAACAATTAACTAACTGTGTTTCAATCAGTCAAAATGACTTAGTTAAACTATAGATCCATACCACATGGTTTCTCCTAATCGTGAACAACTCTTGTTCCTAACAACTCCCTCAAAAAGGTAAGTCTCATGGTTTTTAATTGGTGTCATACAACCAATCCTTTTCCTATGTATGTAATATAATAAAAGTTCAAAAATTAATAGGAAACTTCCCCATGAAAGTGTACCCACCTGGGTTCTTCTAAATTGTGTCCCACAATAAAAGCACTCCATGACTACTAATAGAGTCTATGATGAACAAAGAATAAGAATATGTCTCACCACCATTTATAAATTCTATAAATGGCGTGAAAATAAGACAACACACCCTAAGATAAAGGCATAAATCACAAGAACACATTTCCTTAAGTGTCCCCAGAATCACCCAAATCCATCTACCATGATGAATATACAGGGGAAACTCTCTAAGTCCTAAGGCAACATATCCCAAAAGGAACTAAAAATATATAAAAAAATTTTATATCCAAGATTAAAATGAATCTTAACCACAAAAAACATAAAGAATAACTTGCATGCATTCCTTAATCAACTTTTTCGTAAGGTTCTGACAATGAACTCTCTCTATATATTTTATCTGAGGCAATGTAAGATATCATTTGGAGGAGATAGTTTATAATGGTACCTTTTGATAATCATAATTAATAATTAGTACATCACATTAGGTATAGATTTTTTCCCATCCTTTGATCCCAAATTGACAACCACTACATATTTTATCTAGGTGAATTGCTTGTTTGATACGCTGATTTTTTTGTAGGTTTTGTTTGAGTGTACTGCTACAGAATTTCATGTTACAGCAGGCAGGGTATTTATCAGTACTAAAAAAGTGCTGATAAAGGGATCCTTTATCATCCCTAAACAAGCACTGATAAAGGCTCACTTTATCAACACTAAAAAAGCACTGATAAAAGAGCCCTTTATTAGCGCCTTTCTAGCGTTGATAAAGGAGCCCTTTTTCAGCCCATTTTCAACGCTGATAAAGGAACCCTTTATGTGATATTTTTTAGCACTGATAAAGGTTCTCTTTATCAGAACTTTTTAGTGCTAATAAAGGGTACCCCCCCCCCTTATCAGTGCTGAGCTTTATAGTGCTTTTTAGCGCTGTTAAAGCCCGTTTTGAGCGCTGATAAAGCCCATTTTTGTATTAGTGTAAGTGTGGAGTGAAATGAAAAAATGATCATGATTTAAATGGAAATAAAAAAGTTTCCAATATTCTACTCTTTAACTTTAATGATATGGGGCACTATACAAAATAATTCCCCAAGTTCCAAGGAAATATACCTCTAAAAAAGCTAAGGGATCAAGGTCAAGATTATGCTATTACTAAAACTAAACTGGAATGATTAATGTGATTATTTTAGATTAAAAAATTATGTTATATGATTATTTTATAAATTATATTGTAGTTATAATAATTTTTAAATGTATAATTATGGTAATACAATACCATTTATTTAAGGATTTGATAACATATGTTGAATGGTACTGATAACGGGGAAAAGTGATTCAGTGAAAAGTGAAAATTCTTAAAAAAACATGATTATGGGAGGATAAAACATAATAAGTTATCAATGTTAAGAAACTAATAATAAATATATGTTTATGGTATATTATTTGTGGAATTTAAATTATTTTAGCGATTTGATGGTTTATGTTATCTTTGTTAGAGTTTACTGTATGTTTGGATTCATGGAATATATTAGATGACATGAGATTTTATTTTTTAGAAGCATATATATTTTTATTAAGTTTTTATGGTGACTAATGTATTCAAATATTTATTATGTTACATTAATATATAATTTATTTTGTTTGGTAAATATTATGTTAAGTTGATTTTTTAAATTTAGTGACCTTCCTTTTAAATTTTTGGACTTTGAATTTCGTCATAAATATTTTGGATGAGTATTAAGGATAACCATTTATGAGATGTATTAAGTTGAATTTTTGGGAGTTAATATTTAGGTATTAGAGATTAATTTATTATATTGGAAAAATATTTCTAACCATATTGGTTTTAGTAAAGACAGGAGGAATAACATGCTACTCTTTTATGGATCTTATGATTTGTTAAAATTTAATTTTAGTGCCTCGGGCATAAAAAATTCATTTTTGGATATTCCTTTCTTGGATTAAGAGATGAATTGGAAATTGATCTAAGCACAAACAAAGTATGAAATTGTGCTTATAAAATAAAAAGATATCAAGTAAGTATATTTCCTTATATTCTTAGATAGTAAAATAATTCCTCAAATCTTAGAAAAGTATATTGAAACAAAAATTTTATCCTAATACCTTTATTAATAATGAACTGATGGTCTTTTAACCCTTTATAGATTTATGGTTTTGTGGTCATTAACCTTATTTCGATCACTCACTTTCTTGTGATCAATGATCTATATCCCTCTCTATAATTATTTATACTTTTTCTTCCCTAATCATATCTTCACTTCCAACCAATGTTCTCCTACATGGAAATCTAGTTATGTGTTATTCTAGATGACCTTTGTACTTATAATTAAATATTATCAATATGATGTTTTATTAACCCATATTATGATGTGGGTTTTAAATAAAGTTATTTCCAAATGTGAAACCCTTGATTACCAAGACCAAGATTAAATTGCATGGAAACAATTTATTTAAGGCGGTATAATTAACACCCCGGGATTTAAAAAAGGAACACCATTTTTTGATAGCATATATGACACAAAAAAGATAAATATTATAGTAGAATATGACACCCCAATACTTTATGATATATTTTTTTTAAATAAATCCAATCACTTTGATTTTTTGCATTATGCGCAATGCCGGGTTTAAACGATTCAAAATACTTTATTAAAAATTATTATTTAAACACGAACATTATAACCTATACATTAAGTTGGTGGGAATGAATATGACTAAATAAATTATAAAAATTATATGTTTTACACATGTATAAATTGAATTCAATGTTTATATATTTATTATAAAAAATAAGATTCATTCGAATGAAAAGGAAATGTTTTTTTGAAAAGAAGTATTTTTCCAAAAGGTGGTTTAGTCAGGCTTTGGGCACATAATTTAAAATTAATTTTTAAACTTTTAGAAAATTTATTTTAAAAAATAAAATTTATTTTTTAAATATATATGTCAAAATTTCCTTTGTTTTAATTTTTGATAATTTTTTGAAAATATTATTTATTTAATGAATAGTAAAAATAATGATTTTTATTAAAAAGCTACCTTTTTTGTTTAAATTATTTTTAAAGTTAAATTATATTTTAAATTGTTTTAAAGTAAAATTAGTTAAATTATATTAAAATTTAAATAATTAGATCATTTGAATAAATTTTATATTGAATTTTGATATAAAAACATTTTGAACTTTTGAATGTTTTTCTTTGGGAATGTTTTTTTCGACAAATCTGTGGGTTTAATTTTAAATTAAAATTTTCCACTAATGTTTTTTTTTAATTTGGAAAAATGGATTATTTATTTGGAATCAGAATAATTTATATTATCTAATAAGTTCGACTTAGGTTTTTACCATAAAGAATAGTTAAAATAGTAAAAATTAATTACTGCAGTTAAGGTCAAAATAGGTTTACCAGGGGGTTAAACTAAGATGAAAAGGAGTAAAAATTACCAAATTTTTTTCAAAACACATTTTATATCTATATATCAACCTTATAACCTATTATATTCTATAAAGGCATATTTTTGAGCCTTTTGGCATGTGAAAAATGGGGGTACACTTTATTCTTTTACAAAATTCCATGTGTGTCCTCTCCCCATTTATAAAAGGCCACCCTCTCCTCCCCTATTCACACATACAAAACCCTTTGGTTCCGAAAATATGTACCCATATCCATTTTTTAGTCCTATTTCAACATCATAGATACCTTTTTTTTATCAGAAAGCTAATTTAGAAAGGCTTTAGTTATAAACCTAAAGTAGTTCTCTAAAGAAGAGGTAAATCCTTTAACATATGTATTTGTTTTATTTATTCCTCCACATCCTTAAAATATTATTCAGATATGATAATATAAAAAGTCCAATATCTAATATATAATTATATTTTATTATTCTAAGTTAATTAACTATATCCATCTCCTCTTCCATCAAATGGGAAATGAAACCATCGATTGTGTGTATGACATACTATTGCCTCACGAACCAATGTAATACATTTTCCATCACCACCTTTAAAGGAATAATAAAATGATGTATTAAATATTTTTATGATATTTATGAAATTATTATAATTGTTTAATGATCATATCGAATATACATTATTACTTTCCATTTCATGGGGGATACGATAACATCGTTTGTGTGTACGACGGACTACTACCTCACGAAGCGATGTGATTTGGTTTTTCGTTATGATTTACATGAAAGGTGGTATGGATAATATAAATTAATTTATTTTATATTTAGGATATAAACATACTTATTGAAATATAATATCAAATATAAATTCTTACCTTCCAATACATTAAAAAATAACAACATTGCACGTACATATATGTAGAATACCACCTCCATATAGAAATGTGAAATGTTTTTCATTTTATTTTTATATGGATAGTAATAAGAATATATTTTATTAATATAAAATATATATAATAATAATTCTATAAATGTTAATTAATATTTATTTTATTTTTTTCCCTTTATCGATAAAAATGGAAACAACGTTCATGCATACACATGACCTACCATCTCAATGAATATTGTAATCTATTTTCTATCTATAACATCTATATGTGCTTATAAATACATATATAATGAATAAATATTATATTTATATCAATTTTAACATAATTTATATGATTTAAAAACTGTAAAATTAAAAGGGAAAAAATACCGAACTAAAATATACATAAAAAACGAAGCGATTATCACCCACAACAATGATTTTAACAAAAAAATGTGAATAAATGGGTGATAAAATAATATAGTTAAATCTTATATGGAATGAGATATATGATTATGGTTTTTTAATATATTTATAACAAAAATATAACTATTATAAAGGAGGTTAAAACACATATGAAGAAAGTCAAATCTGAGGTAAAAGTTTCTCATCTCACTTTTAATTCTGTTGTGTGGTGTATATACTGCTCCTTTTGATATGATATATCATGAATCAATTTATATTCATGGTATTTTAATTTTGTTTTTAATTTATTTCCTTCATGGGGATTATGATTAAAAAGTTACCAAAGTGGTAAGAGTTTATTTCACAACATCATTATTATTTAGGATTGTTTTTGTTTAAGCCTCCATTGGGGGAATTATTTTGTATTTCTATCATAAAAACAATATATTTACATATAATATGGTTATTAATGAACTTTTAAATTACTAATACCATTTTCAACTCTTTGGTACTTAAAATTATTGAGAAAATGTTTTTAATAAAATCCAACTTTATTTCTCTCTTCGGTCAAAAATCATTTTTCATCAAAATCCTTGTTTTTTAGAAATGTTTTAAAAAATGTTTTAACCTTTTAAAAATAATTTATTAAATAAATTTTTATCCATGTTTGATTTTTTAAATATTTTTAATGGAATCTTCGCGTCATTTTTAAAATAAGGCTCATTTGGATTTTATCGAAAATATGAAAGTTATATTTTTTTAACATGTATGACATGAATAAAATTTCTTGCTATCATGAAAACTAAATATTTTAAAGATTAATATATA
The DNA here is from genome assembly GCA_963277665.1 of Viscum album. NCBI lineage: Eukaryota > Viridiplantae > Streptophyta > Magnoliopsida > Santalales > Viscaceae > Viscum > Viscum album. The sequence goes on along the minus strand of OY728130.1, from coordinate 2,010,860,730 downwards.
AGTTTCAAAGGTTATTTTAAAAAAAATTTTTTTTAAAATTTTTTATGAACTTTTAGTTTTATAAAATATATTTTAATGTGAAAAGGTTTTTTTCCTCAAAAAAAATTTTAATGCCATTTTTATGGTATTTATTTTCATCAACAACATCAATACTTTTTTATACTTATGATGAACTGGAGATACGTTGTATTGATATCATCCTTATTATTTATTTTGATAGTTTATGATTATTTTTACTGAAAGTGAATAACTTTCTTACCATTCACTATATTACTCTGGATGGTTTATGATTATGTTTATTTGATTGGGGTAAGTATTAAAATTTGTTATGTATTTTATTCAATATAAATGTTTATTTTGATTATTATTTAGCTATTTAATATGAGAAATTATTTGTACTTAGTAAGTGATGAGTGAGGCCTAATTTTAGATTCCCCCTCTATGCATCGATAGTTCTCATGAGAAAAATCAATTGGAAAAATTAGATGGGTTTCTGCCTATAGATTTAAACTATCTTGTAAAAGGTATTGAAAGTATTATTCCGATGTCCAAAATTATGAATTCCATAATTATGAGAGTAGTTATTGATGTATGTTTTATTATTTTATTATCATTACATCAGTTTAGGTAGGGGATAGACAATGAAAATGTACACTAAGTGTGCATGAGGAGGCTTGAAACTAAGACCTCCCAAATACCACCACTGGGATGCCACCTCCAGGATATGCCCCGTGGGGCCATACAATTATTTTATTAGTTAGAATATCAAAGGATAAGTTTCAAGATCATGTGATTATATATATGGATTTATTTTATCATTAGTTATTCCTTCCATATTATGCTCAATTTATTGTTTAAATGGCATTTGTTTCAGTTATTTACATTTCCATATTGATTATTATTATTTATTCTTGATAGCTTCCATTGTACCCTTACCCTTAATGAGCATCCAATCTCACCCCTTTATTATGTTTTATTTTCCTAGGATACCAATAAGTATTTTTTGATTGATATCTAGGGATATGATAAAGGGAAATATGGATTTACCAAATAAAACACTTCGTTTATTTTTTATTTTTAATTGTAATGTGAATTTCAAGAATGTATCTAGTTTAAAAAAGACTAATAAACTATTAATTCCTTTGGGATGTGATTCCATGTATCTTATGATGATGTAATAAAGTAACCACTAACTATGGGCTACTAGGGTTTGGATCCTTATATTTTCTCAAAGAATACATGATCTTGGGTGAATGTTGTGTTTGTGATAGTAGTTTTCATAGTCATAAATACAACAAGGAATAATGTCACAAATTAGTGCATCATTGAATGTGTGAAATATTCTTAATTAGCTATGAACAGGTAATATAATTGTTCATTTTTGTTGTGGATTTGAATATTTATATTTCGTGGAATATTAATGGAAATAATGAAAAATTTCATGGGAACCTTGATACATTATTAATTTATTTCATATCAAGCATACCATTTTTATTTATGTAGGATATAAAAAAACAAAATTTCTCAATGCATGGTCAACCAATCATTTTTATCATTGGATATATTCATGTTGGGTTCAGCATTTTTGTTTCCATTGAAGGTGGAATGGAATAATGTCTTGATTATAATTGGGAAATCAATCCTCTTTAATATATTAAAGGTATCACATAATTAAAGTATTTCAAATTGGGTTATTTTTTTTAGATTCACTAGGTTTCACCCTCTTTTCTTCAGATGAAAATCGGGGGATAAATATTTCTTATGGGGGGATTCAATTATGGTTTCACAATAAATAACTTCATGTTTAACATTTTTATATCTCATAGAAACTCCAATTAACTCCCATATCTACAAATAATCACATACCTACTTTTTTAAGGTTTGTGGTTTCTTGGAGTTTCAAACCCAATGAAACTTAGTAACTCAAATATGTCAAGAGGATAGAAGGCCGATCTCATCACACTCTTTTGGGGAGGGGGAGTTATTAAATACTTAAAAAATCTCTTATAGATTTAAGATACATTCATGAATCTATTCCAAATTCTAATATGGGATTGGTTACCCTAAAAAAAATGATCTGGTGTTGAATACATATACATGTAAAGGGGGTTATATTAATGATACCATCAATTTGTATCAACGGTTCTCCATCTATATCCCATTATTTATTAGAAAAGATTTTTTACTTATGTTTTGAATCCATATAACTATAAACTCTAGAGTTTACTACCATACATGGAAGCAATTTATGTTTCTAGTATGAGATTGAACCTCAAAGTGGCATCTTATGTATCCTATTAGAATATGAATCAAATCCCATGTTGTCAATTTAGGTCCAATCTATGTAGTTTAACATCACATGGGAAAGACATATATGATTGCACTTAGGCATTAGGTATGAAGATAAATCCTTAGGAAAGAATCTTACATATCTTTATTATACTAGGGATTATAATATTAATAGTTCAGTCTTTCCTAAACCTGCTGATGGGTGGGGATATATAATTAGTACTCATGATGGTTATTGACTTAGATTTCACCGATACAAGGACACCATCAGAAATTACACCAAGGTGGATGACCATGTATAAAGGTATATACATCATATAATTGAATGGGTCTTATACACTATGTTTTTCTTGATTGGGGGAATTTTATGATGTTAGTGATATGATCATTTGAAATCATTAATCCTACAAAATTCATGCTTAATGTGAGAAATAAAGGATAAAAAGTAGTTAGACTCACTACACATGGATACATGAATTATGCATTGGTGTGGTCCGGATGGAGTGTTTGATATAGAGCTAAAAAATTAGGAATAAATCCTATGTACCCTACTTATAATAGGAATCAAAGTCCTCATAGTTCAATTAAGTTACTCAACCCGCTAATGGATGAGGAGGAATGATAGACCCATAGGGGGTGGATCCTATGAAATGACATATGAGGGACTTACACTAAAGTGGATTCTCATCTATGAGCCTATTTTATATCTTATGATGGAAAATTAAGGATGATAGACTCATTAGAGAGTTTGGATCCCATGATCTAGAGTGTTTGGGATATATAGAGGATTACAACAAGGTGGATTCCCATTGGAAGATATTTTACCCTTACCCTTTAACAGATGGAGGGTGGGGACCATGAGTGGCATGAGGATCTCATAATGAGTGCATATCCATAGTAAATTATTGATACTTACCATATGAAGGGGGAATTCATAGCCAAAGAATCATAGTTTGGGGATCACACTATTTGGGGGAACATTCCCATGTATTCCTACTGGACAAGGTTGTCATGTCTAGGGGCGTCAGCCTAACATGTCCAAGGTGTCTACCTGATATGTCCAGAGGTGTATTCTTGATATGTCTAGGGGTCTTCACATGATCAAAGATGACATTTATGAGGGTTGTAATGTGATCAATATGATAGATTCAAAGGAATTCACATGCATGATCTAACATGTTTGGAGGACTTCACATGATCTGCCTGATATATCCAAAGGGCTATCATGTGATAAAGATGACATGTATAGAGTTCATCGCATGATCTGGATGACACATCCGATGGACTTTTCATGATCTTTCTAACATGTTCATAGAGTGTTGTGTGACTTGGATGACATGTTTTTAGGACTTATAATGAACCATATGATATGTTTTTAAGACTTCTCATAAACCAAATAACATGTATGGGGAACTTCACATGAACCATTTGACATGTCGAAGAGGATATCACATGATCTTATTGAAATTTCTAAAAGACATCACATGTTATTCTTGACTTGTCTAGGAACCATCACATGACTAATGAATGAGTCATTTGAGGCATACAACCCCCTTATAACGAAAATTAGTGTATCCATATTCATGTAAGTCTTCAATCCTTTTTACCCTTTTATCACATAAATGACTCAATGTTTTTTAGGCACGGACAAATTAAGGCCTCGCATGACCAAGTAAATATGTGGAAACTCTATCATGTGATCCGAACAATAGGCTGTAAGTCCTTCTGGTGATCAATGACTGATCACACAAGGTGTATAAGCATGACACATAATCACTTAAGTCATTCCCTAAGCTTACCTAGTGGAATACTCTTACAATTTCATGGTTCTCCACTTTAAGAAGTCTTCTATCTCTTTTATGCTCCCATGTGTGAGTTGTTTCTATGATGGGGGGGATTTATAGGAATCACCTCCCGAGATCTATGCTACTTCACATGATTCTTAGATCGCATATATAAGCTTGAGTTTGTGGAGGTAGAATAACATTAGGGCATCATGAGACCATTAAGGATGTGTCAAATGATGTTATCATAAGGGAGTCATATGAAAAGGTCTTGTGAACATATCCAGTATTGTGCACATGACAAAGGAAAACTGTTGAATTTTCATGTCCAAGGGTATCATGTAAAGGCTACAAGTAAAATTGATTTCATTAAATGTGGAGTTCATGAATGAGGATCTATATCAAGGCTACACATCCTAGGATTTTCATGGCACGAGGAGTGAATGTACATGGACATAGGGTTTTCATAATAATAAGAATATATGTCCATGGGTTTGCATGTATATCCAGGATGCATGTCAAGGGATGTTTGGATGACCATGATGTATGTCCATGGAAATTCACATGAGTGTTCTATATGACCATGGGATTATAATGCATGGAAAAGTATATGAATTGTGAGATTGAAGGATTTTCAGGCTATTGTCTCCTGATAAGGAGTCACACGTCCAAGTCACAGAACCCAAGCCACATGATTGAATCACATGAATTTTGAGGAGTCATGTGATCACATGACTGAGATGTTCTATATGAGGTTATTACATGATGTTAAATTAATATGAAATCACATCACCTTGAAGTGATTTTTGCAATCGGTTATTGTGATGGTGTCTCACTAGTACCTGGATAATTTCTCTAAATTTTTTTATCATATTCCTTCACCTGTTAGTCCTTTATTTTTCTGAACTACTCTAACCTTCATCCACTCTCATCTCATCTATAGTTTTTCAAAGGGATACAAGCTTTATATAGGTAGAGCAATCCATATATATCCCCAATTTTCTTGGTGAAAGAACCGTGTGCACTGGCTTGAGGTGGTGAACAGATCCACATGAAAAAAATGAAGGGTTCTCATGATTAGTATTTATGTTATTTTTATATGATGTTATGTGATGTAAGAATAAATTTTCACAATAACCATCTTATGATTGTGAGATCTCTATAAACTCTCACAATGGATTCATGCAGTTAGCGTGATTGGATTCACCTGGTCATTCAATGTGTTTGTTAATCATCCATTGGAAGTATCGAGTATATCATAATATTTAACGGTGTCTCAAGATATATTAAAGGTAACCCATTGAAGGATTAAGATATAACATGATATATCATTGCTCATGTTATTTAATGATTAATATCAACCAAAAAATTATGCTATACTTCACACTTCTTGCAAAGGTTTCTTGTGATTATGTAACTAGCTTGATGATTTTATACCAGATAGTTGTGTGATATGTTTCATATCTCAGGATGAATTCATTCACTTTATTTTTTCTTTGAAGCATTGCATGCATACAAAATGATGTTTCATGCATTCCCTTGGGGAATTAGACATGTATACATTGGGAGGTTGGTATAGATATCACTAGAGTTAAGGGCCAGCTATCTTAGTCTTGTGTGGTCATCATCTAAGGATTTTAATTTGACGATGATGGTGCTAGACTAATCAAGAACTAGAATCGAGTGAACATTGGGGGGGGGGGGTGCAGTGGAAAAAGTGGAGATTTAATACTATGTGGGTGTGTGATCAGTTAGCATGGATCAATTTAATCTAATGAACATTTTTATATCCATTAGTTTTTTATGAAGGAATATTACATGCCATGGATTCTACCCCACATTAGTTTTTTTTCTTGGTTGGAAAGTTCTTACTAATATTTACCTCATCATCCATTCATTGATATAACAATGGGATTGACACCAGTAACACTTGCACCCACACCCTCATCATCCTTGCCATGCCATTGCGTACACAATTTAGGGATTGACTATATGTGCCTTGTGCACCCACAGAGATCACTATGATTTCCCACACCTTGAAACTCTGTTGGCTGGATATGTTGGCTCCCAAGTGTAGTTCAGGTGACTCCTACATGTGTCCTAGTTGAGTTGGATGGCTAATTATATTGGATGGGATTTTTTTGGTAATGGTCATACATAATATACATAGTATAAAAATCTATGTAAAATGGGAAAGAAAAGGTCAAAATATATGTTCCCTTAAAATGAAAATCCCAATCCCAATTTTTCTTATTCAAGGATTCCATTTCCAACTCTTCTTTATGTAAATTATGTCAATATTTCTTATAGGCTTCACACTTCTCAAATATCGGACGAAAAATTTCCAAGTGCACAATTATGGGTTCCAATAGTGTTGATGGATCTTGTATTCATTTTATCCCATGTATTGAAAGACCATTAAATGAAATAGGTTTTGGTTTTGATCCATGGAATTTTTTTTTGGAGTGGATTAATGTTTTTTTATTAAATCTTTCTTTGATATAGATTGAACTAGTGTCTTTATGAGGGAATGAGGTTCTTTATTTCCTTGGTAGTTTTATATTGAGTTCACTTAGAGCTCAAAACCTCACAAATAAAGGATGTTTGTATGATGGTGTGGTTCCTCTACAAAGGTATTTAAGGTGATTTTATTTCTAATGTAACTTTGATTGTATCCATTTTCAAGGATTAAAACTTTTAAGTTGGGGGGGGGGGGGGGTGGTGTAATGACTCATTTTTTTTATTGAACAATACTTCGATCCATTTCATAATTTGTAAAATCTTGAGACCTTCCTCAAGTTAAAATGGAAAATTTAACTTAGCCACATACCTAAAAAAATTTATATTGGTTCTATTAGTTTTAGAATATAAGGATTACCACCAAATTAAGTTGAAATGAAAAATAAAGTGTCACACACCCTTAGAAATAATATAATAAAAAATATATTATTTTTAGGTCATGCACATGTTCTTTTGATTAAATTATTAAATCTATCAACAAGGTATTTAAGTGGGAAAACCGATACCAAGGTTGATTCTGGGGTAGGGCTTTTACCCAAGAGATGATTTTAGTTTGGTTTACATCGGGGACCATGAGTATATTAAGTCATAAGAAAAGTAATTAAATAATTTAATAATTTAATTAATTCATTATTAAATGGAGAAAACCTATGATTATTCTATTAATTCGATGTTATAACACCACCCTAGGGCCATCCATTGTGAAATAGTGGGAATTGTTTAATGGGATAGTTAGATATAGGTATCATGGTAGCATTGAAAACATATTAGTGAATTAGGATTGATATGTTGTAACATCGATGGATTAATCATGAGGCTATGGTAATAAATTCAATGTGATGGTGATTCACCAATGAGTTAGGGTTTCTTTTCTTTAAATTCATACATTATTATTAATATTTTTTAATTTCTAGAATTTCTCTATTGAATCCATCCTCACCCCATGACTTCTTTGTGAAATTTTCTTAGCAATTTTTTAGTTGAAATAATGGATTTATTCATCTTGTTTTGAATTCATGTTTGATATTTTAAAGGCCCCATATACTTATAATTTTTCTAAAATTATGATTTGATTGTTATTATTATTGGAACTATTATTATCTCATTTTTTATTCAATTTTGTCCCATAATCGATGTCCATGTTTCACATGAAAAACATAGATTAATTACTTTTATGGTTTCATAGATTTATCCCTCTATTCTTCATGTGTTTGACACCATCCTTCATTTTTTATGCAGGTTTGATTGTAACATGGAATGATACCATTATTCAATTGATTATTATATTTTTGTTCTCTGATTTTAATTTTACATCAAGGATGGTGAAATGAGGATGGGTTTTTAGTGATATAATCGTGTGAAGGTATGATGGGATCAGGTCATCTATTGGGCGATGAGGTGTGTGATGATTTGAATGTGATGAGGGATCTCCATTCTTGAATTTGGTGGGAATGATCTAATATATGGTGTATGAATTACCTTAAGGTATGTAGTAAATGAATTGGTAGATGTTTTTAATGAATATAAAGGAAAATATGATGTTCATGGTGAATCTTTGAAAGGAGGTCTAATATTATGAAAACATCCTTGCTGTATGATGTGCATTTTAGAAGATCACTTGTCATGTAATCCTAGTGTTATGGTGGATAGGGTTTTTGAGGGAGGAAAATATCACATTCCATAGGGCCTAACCCACATTCCATGTTTTACTAGATGGATATCTTGGAATGCATAGGGAGAACACACCTTGTAACCTTAGTGGCCTTACTCACTGTGTGTGTGATGACCATACATCATGTTTCCTCAGAAGAACATGAATCTGGTAGCGTGGAAGACACCATGTACCCTTTATGGTACTACATGTCATGTTAATCATCTCATAAGTCAGGTATGATGACATTAACATGACATGTGGGTACTAGTACATGATCAAGTTAATCTTAGAGGCTTCATGTCATGTACCCTAATGGATATGCTGCGTATCTCTCCGAGAACCACTAACTAAACATATCTCCTTATTCAAACTCTAATTTGGGAATATGAGTAATCCATATTGGATTTTTTAGTGTAGAATACAATAATGTCCCTATTTTTTATGATAGGGTCATGGCATGTGGTAATGAAAGAATGATTGACTATATTAGCATTTTAGATACCAAGCTTGGATTTCAAGAATTATTGGTAAATGGAAACCCTCCTTAATAGTAGATTTATAAAAGAGCCCATTTTCCTCTCATCATTCCTTGGTAGTTTAGGAAATTCCCCCATGGGTTCGGGGGAATATGATCCTCTAATTATAGATCAGGTAGGGTCGGTATCCCCCCCACTATTATAGGGTGAAAGATCCTCTATCTATAGGGTTGTTATTCCACCTATCTAAAGAACTAGGGAAGGGATTGGGATACTATATTTGGTATTCTTTTATTTACTATCAGGAGCATGAGATCCTATGCTATAGGTATAGATAAATTAAGTGTATTTTTAGTTTGGATATATGATTGGTGGTTTGGTTTTTCTCTAAAGGAGGCCACAATTCTCCCTCATTTAATGAGCTTGCCTTAGGGATGATAAATCCCTAATTTATGGTTTCTGGTAGCAACATGATTATTATAAGTATGGGAGATATAGACTTCTATGAGTCTTGTGATTCCTCATCACCCTAGGGGTTTCCATCAAGATGAGATGTTGTAGTTATCTATTTATTACAGGCATTATGTAATATATGGTATTCCAAGTACCATTAGTTTCACATGCAATTTGGATTTAATGTTTTGGAACTAAGATAACTAAGAATAGTCTATGTCCCTAATACTTATAGTAACCGAGAATATTTAAATTATTCTTCCTAGATATTTATCTAATTAATCTTAGTCACCAAGAGTTGAGTAGACTTATTTTCTTGTATTTTAATTTTGGTTTTAGGGTGTGGTACTAGGTATCTTTATACTAACCCCTACATTGGCCTTGTTCCCACAAATGTCATTTATATACACATTAACTATAGGTTTGGAGATAGTCTAGGTAGATGTGTAGTTGGTGTTTATTGTTTAGAGATGACGCATGGTGATTCTTGGAAATGCATATTAGAGCATGGTGATTCATGATAGTGGGGGTGACCACTGTGGATGGAGTGTGATCCAAGAGTACATTTGGTATAGAGTTTATTCTCAATGATATGTTTTATGGGGATTAATATATGAACTATTTACCTTGTATTTTACATTGTGGTATATCCATGTACTTATTGTCTCGTGTTTGTGATGTATACTATTCTGAATATCCCATGTTTTGATTTCATCTTTTGTCAAGGATACAATGTTGGGAGTAGGATTTAAATATGTGTTGGGAAAAGTTAATTCTGATACTTCTTGGATAACTTGGATAGACATATTCAATATAGCACCCCTTTACATCATATGATTGTTGATCCAATTTGTATGGTCATTAAAAATTATAACAAGCGTGCAAAGAACTATTTAAAAAATATTAAGAATGAAATATTTGAGGTTAAAGATTCTGGATGAATTTAACCCTCCTAGAAAAATTATATATTTATGAAAAAAGTGTCAAAAAATTCAAAGGTTAAAGAATAATTGGGTAAAATTGTGTGAAATATTAGAGAAACCATCCAAGGTGTTCCATATATGAATAGATACTAAAATAAATATTATACAAAAAAATTTGGATGAAGTTTTATTATAACTAAAGTGGTTCTGAATTTTTAGTGAAATAAAGCTTCATTAAAGAAATCAAAGTTGAGTTTATATAATACTAGGGTTATTGGGAATGGAGTTGAATAAATTTAAAAGTTTTGATAAATTCCAAAATGAGTTTTGAAAGTGCTTGTGATGATTGTAGAAATCTTAAAGATACTATAATGAGATCCTGAGATACTTTAAATGAAATCAAGATTTTAGAGTTCAAACTAGAAAATTGGTTAAGTCTAGATTATAAGGATAATATAAGAATATAACTTTTCATTATATCAATGATAAGAGATTAGCATACTCATGATCTAGTTCTATGTAAGCATCATATAATCCAATTTGAGTAGTGTATAAGAGTCATCTAAACTCTGTATAAACATCATGAATACCTACGTAAACAACATTCTTGACTCTATGTAACCATCATATACCTACACAATAGTCTTCATATGGGTGATATACCATCTTCATAAACACAATCCAAGACCTATTTATACATCATTCTCTAGGTTTCATAAACATCATCTTCATATTCATGAACTTTATAAGCCTCATAAACATAACTAAAATTTTAGGAACTACATATTGAATAAAACTTCATATGGATGGATTTTAGTGAAAAATAAAAGGAATATCCAGAATAATTATTTTTAATAAAGGGAGAATAAAGTCAATCGATCCTCTATATCTCTTCTTTATGGATTCAAAATATCCTGATCAATAAAATGATCATGATCCCACCCAAAATGGAGGAATACCATCCGAGAGTGAAGATAGATACTGAGACGAGTTCCATGTTGTATTCCAATGTTTCTAAATCATTTACATGAGCTCATAAACACATGGATGAATAATTTAGAAGAATTTAAAATGAAAATTTCAAGTGAATAAGAAAAACCGTGATATTTAAATATCTTATGAAGGATGAAAACAAGAAAATTATTAAAGTGGAATTAAATAAAGGCACTAAATAGATTGAAATGAGTTTGAATGAGATAATATATTACTAATGAGATTTATGAAGTTTCCAAAATTCCATTTTGGAAACTATTATTCATGATATTATTCTGTGAATATAAATTTGAGAGTGATGAAGCAAAAATGTGTGGGTTGATACTATAACTATATATGAACTAATTTTGTTCAAAAAATAACCACATGAGAGAAGTGTAAATCAAATATGGATAAAAATAGAGAATACCAAATGCACATTGAAGAAGAATAACCCAATTATTTGAGAGTGCATATAGAGACCCTGCATTTTCTTACATTACAATTACAACATTTTAATGATAAAAAACATATAATCATTACATGACTAGTATATAAAGGATTAGTGTATTGGGGAAATTAGGACCATATATAACATTTACAAAGTCAAACATAAAAATTTATTTAATTCTTTCTTCTGTAGCTTCTTATTAGGACTTGAATTATCCTTTGTACAAGTAGTCACCTGTGGATATACTTTAAAGAAAGGGGTAAGATAAAAGACTAGTAAAAGGATAAATAAGAACATAAAAAAACATAACATGGGGTGATCATAATAATAACATCATTATCATAATCCTAAGAGGAAGCATTAGATAAATGTATGGAATGTGGAAATACATAAAAATAAAAAATAATGTCTTAGTGGTAAACTACCACACATAGTTGTGAACAAATATAGCATCATGTTCACACATATTTCACTTTTCTCATGAGATACATAAAAGTTTACAATGAATTGAAGCACAATATAATTCCAGTCACACTCGTCACACCATAACATTTATAACATTTACATTATCATGCATGACACATAGAATGTATATCAATATTGGACATAAAATAACCCATAGAAAGGAATGTGTTTAAATTAATAAATAATACATTCATAAAATTTGGGTTCCCAAATGAAATAAGGAATAAATTTCTTGATATAAGAATCATCATCCTTAAGTGAAGAAGAAATGATCTTGAGAAGTAAAAGGTGTGTTTTTTTGAATGAAGAGTTATTTTGGAAAACATTATGTTTATCATAAACTCATGAAAAAAACATATATATCCCAAAAAACGTAATATAATTATTAATAGATTATATTTAATGAATATACATATAGAAAATGGGGTGAAATAGGGAAAACCAAAAGAAAGAGAGTTGGGTTCGAGAATTCCCCTTACCTTATGTCTGTTTGCTTTCTTCACTTTAATGTCATGTATAATCATATTAGATTAATTAAATAACAAATAAAGAACCTTTTATACAATAATTTGATTAATTGTGGTTTTATTAAGTTCATTTATGAGCTTTTTTTATGTGTTATAGAGTTTAATTTCATCATTTGGGAGTGTTTGTTTTCTTGATTTTCACGATCGGTTTACTTGTATACATGAATTGAAGTTTGTGTAAAATGTGGATAAATATAAATAATTTTAATTATATGTTATTAATTATCTTAATAAAGTTTAAATGATATTATAAATATTTTTTCATGAGGATTAATCATTAGATAAAAGTCAATGATGATCATTTTAGGTTAATTTCGGCGGTTTTTCAATCACAAAGAACTCATTTTGTTTTATCATTTAGTATCATGTATATAAGTTATTTAAAAAACATAAAAGGTTAATAGAATAAAATTTATAATATTTTTTCAACCATTTAATGGTTCTATTGACAACCTTTGTGGTGTTAAATGAAAATTAAAGTGCATCATCCATGATATCGGTAAACTGACACGTCAAAGGCGGTGATTTCATTTTTAAAATTAGAAAGAGAGAGAGTGGAGTTTAATGATAGATATTAAATTAACATGATACAATAGAATTATATAAAAAATAATGGAGTTATAATTCCATTTTTATATGAGAACATAAGTACAATATAATAAAATAAATTAAATCGAAAAGAAAGTAAAAGAAAAAAGAATATGATTTTACCGCTTGGATTTATCCTCCTTGAGAACCTCCTTAGGGAAATTTTTTTGGTCTTTTGATATGACCAAGAGATCATGGAAATGGGGAAGGGGATAGGGAATAGTATTTGGAATAATTTGGGAAAGTATCAATGATAGATAGGTGTGAGAAAAAGATGTGGTGAGGGGTGGTATTTATAATGGAGGAGAGGAGTGTTTTCTCATTATTATATTCATTAGTTTATTATTTGGATCAAGATAATTAATTGCTTGAGAATTATCAAAAAATATATTAAAATAATTAATGTGAGTTTGATATTAAAGTTATTACATCATCTATGACTCCATGAATAGTGTATTTTAATTATAATGTATATATAATGTAAATTACCGTATTTCACTATTCACCAAAAATTCAAGTATTTCAAAAAAATCCAAAAAATTAAACCTAAACATTTTTCAATGTTTAGAACTAAAAAATGAACTAAAATTTATGATAATAATTATCTAAATATGAGTAATTTAATTTTTATTTAAATCCATCCTTTACCTGGTAAATACAGATTTTAAAATTATAATTGATTTTATAACACATTGAAAAATTAATTAAGGTTTCATAAAATTTCAATAAAATAATAAGACATCAAAATATTAATACATTTCATGAAAATAAATTTTATTTTAAATTATTAAATTAACTATCAAATTTTACTTACATATTTATGACTTACAAAAATACCAACACTTAATTAATAATTTTTAAAACGTTTATTTACTTAGACCATGATATAGTTTGACTATGATATAGTTATATCATACATTCATTTATAAGATAAATAAATTTTATTTATACTTTCTTTGGTGTGGCAACTATTCATTTGGAAGGTTTACTATTCATAAGGGTCATATTACTATTCCTAAGGTCACATTTATTTTTCATCGGTATTAGTTCTCTAAATTCTATAAATACTTTTTATTTCATTAATTATTTATTTATAAATTTTTTAATATAATATATTAGTGATTTATGTGATTTATAATATATAAGATTAATATAATAAGGGATAAATTCCAGTGATAAAATTTTGGGTTGTTGCATTCTTTCCCCCTTTTAAAATTTCTCCCTCTAAATTTTGTTTTTCATATAAATAGGTGAAGGTACTTATCCTTCACCGCCTCCTCAAGTTCTCAAGTTGCTCCTCCAAAATACTTTGACAAGGTGGGTTTTCTTATTGTGTAGAACCTTATCTCTCTGGTCTAGAATCTTTCTTAGCAACTCCTCATAAGAGAGATCATCTTCCAGTTGTACTATCTCGGAGTTCAGTATATGTGATGGATCTGATATGTAATTTCTTAGGAGTGATACATGGAACACTTCATGAACATGAGCCATATTTGGTTGAAGTGAAAGCTAATAGGCCACATCTCCTATGAAATCTAGGATCTCAAAGTGGACAATGTACCTTGGGCTTAGCTTCCCTTTCCTTCCAAATCGCGTGACTATATTCCACGGTGATATTTGAAGGAAGAATTTATCTCCAACATTGAACTCCAAGTCCCTTCGACGGTTGTCAGCATAGATCTTTTGGAAAATATTAGTAACTTTTATATTTTACTAGATGAATTAAACCTTTAGTTTCATCTCTTTCACAAGATCAAGTCCAAGCAGATTTATTTCACCAACTTCATCCCAACATGTTGGATTTCTACATAGCTTTCCATACAAAGCTTCATATGGAGCCATTTGAATACTTGAGTGGAAGCTATTGCTATATGAGAACTCAACCAATGGGAGATATTGATCCCATCCACCTTTGAATTCTAATGAGTATGATCTTAGTATATCTTCATCCATCTGAATAGTCCTTTTAGATTGGCCACCAGTTTGGGGGTGACAGTCAATGCTAAAATTTAATACAACACTCAAAACATGTTAAAGACTCCTTCAGAATTTAGATGCGAAACTGAGATCATGGTCAGAGGAAATTGAGAATGTAACCCTATACAGTCTCACCACTTCCTTTACATATATCTTTGAAATTTTTTCAAGTGAGAGATCTTCCCAAATAGTGATAAAGTGGGTAGTCTTTGTGAGTTGGTCCACCAAAATCCATATCACATTATTTCCTTCGGATATTTTTGGAAGACCAGTGACAAAGTATATAGTGACATTCTCCCATTTCCACATGGGTATTGGAATGGGCTGTATCATCCCTTTGGACTTCTGTCACTTAGCTTTAACTTGCTAACATATCAAGAACCTTGAGATATAATCCAAAATCCCCTTCTTCATGTTGTCCCACCAGAAGTATTCTCAGATGTCACAGTCCATCTTGGTACTTTCAGGATGAATGGAGAAAGGTGAGATATGTGAATTATCAAATATATACCTATTTATCTCAGGTGATGAAGGCACAAAAAGCCTCATTCCAAACTGAATAACAACAACATCATAGATATTGAACTCTTGCAACTTCCCTTCCTTTACTTCATTCACCTTCTTTTGTAACTATGGATCACCAATTTGTGCCCCCTTAATTTTATTTTGGATAGATGGTTGAGAAATAATTTGGGTAAGTTAGGATTTACTCCATTACATGATGATTTCAAAATCCATCCTTTGAATATCCAAGAAGATATGGTCTTTCTCAATCCAAAACATGGATAGATTAGCAAGTTATTTTCTTATTAGAGCATCATCTAACTTGTTCTCTTTTTCGAGATGATAGCAATTAAAGTAATCTTAGTCTTTGATTATCTCTAACAATATAATTTGATTCATGTTGAGATACTTTTGTGTGTATATATACTTTAGGTGTAACGCCCTGGATCCGGAAGCCACACAATGGGTGCCCCGAACCCAGTTGGTCACATGACCTCAACCGCATTTCCCCAAACACCAGAGGCTACCGACTAGCAGCGAGGGACCATGTCTGATAGTGTGAAAATTATGCCCCCATTTTTCAAAGTGTAGCACAATGAAAAAGATAAATAACATACAACGGCAGAAGTAGTAAAAAATATACAACTGAAATGGACAACTGAAGTAAAAGAGAACCCGCAGTCATATATAAAAATATGCAGCATGTCACTAATCCAATGAAAGCATCTAGAATAGGATACACTAAAATAAAATACAATACAACTCAAAGTACAAGGTACATCCAACCAAAATAAGTAGAGTAAATAGAACGCAACAACATCACAAGACGAAGCTTGGTCCCATGCTCTCCTACTCCTCCACTACAATCATGTACCTATATAAGGACCCTTTCCCCTATCAACACCTACAGAAATATAGTATGTTTGGTCCAAATACATGACCCAAATAGGTTATGAGAAATAAATCCCAGTAGGCACCCACCAAAGGCCCGTGCCCAACTGTCAGTGAAAATGTGCAACAACAGTGTGAAAAAGTAAATGCAGTAAACTAGTAAGTACTCAAAAGTAACTATCACTACCAGTTTCATTTCCATTTTAATGATTACTTATCACCTCCAAGCTTGTGCTTCATCTTGGAAGGTAAAACATATAAAATTACCACAGTGAATATTCTAAATAGCCGTGTCCTCAGACATACTATCCTTACCCTCAGGTAATAGAATCAAATAACCATAGGTGATTGACCTCAGGCATAACAATCATTGCCCTTGGGCATAGAGACTACTTCCCACAGGCATAAATAAAGGTTACCCTCAACCTAACCAAACACTTCCCACAAGATAAGTAAAACACTACCCACAGGCTAATAGAACACTGCCCAGAGGCTAATAGAATGTTTCCCTTAGGCTAAAGGAACCAGACCGAGCCCAAAGCATAAACAACAATTTATATAAACTTTCTATCAAGAAAATGCAATGAAAAATATAATCATGTCATACCATCAGGTATCCAGGACAAACGTCTAAACAGAGGAATGCACCCTCGGGGTGGTCCTGATCCAAATAGTGATCCCAAACAACAGTTTAAACTTATCATTATATTATCTATGAAATTCTAGATATATTTTCAGTAAAGGCCTTAGCCATAAGACACCCCAACCATGGGAGCATAGCACAACAATACACAATTTCAACACAACATTTGAAAGGAACATCAGACCACCCACCTCGATCGTCTCAGATCGGTATACGTGAACGAAGCCTCCCGAATCGTCCAAGAACAACGTAGATCTGGGATAAACATTCACTCATTAAAACTCAAATAACTTTCCCTTGGGAAAGAATTGTTAAGAAACACACAAGGAGGGGGAATAACTCACCCACGTGGTTCAATTGAGACCGTCAGAGAAGGATTCAGATTCTCGGTGTGCGATCAGGAGATCTCCGAAGCTCCAACCTCCTCTCTCAGCTCCAAAACAATCTCAAAGCCTCCTCTGCCGAAGGTGGAGGCTACTACCCGTCTTAAGCGAAAAAAAAAACAAACTATACGGCATGTAATCTCAAGTACACGGCATGTACTTTTCATTTTTTTAAATTGTTCCTCTGGCAGCTTCCTTCTACTGCAACACTATTCATCTGTCAACATGAGTACACAACGTGTATTCCTGATTACATGGCGTATACTGTCGCTCCACTGGTGGCATCCTCCACTGCCTTATTGTTCACCTGCTGACTGATTACATGGCATGTAAATACAAACTACACAATGTGTAGTCAGTTTTTACACCCTTCATTGCCGACAAGCCTACACACCCTATGTACTCATTCCACGCGACCAAAGTACACGGCGTGTGGAAAAGTACAGGGTGTATACCCACAAAATTTGGGATTTTCCCCCATTTTCCTTATTTTCTCAAAACAACTTAAGGAAAATGGAAAGGAAGAAACTCATACCTCAAAAAATAAGAACCATGTTCTTAAATTAGGCTACTATGATCATTATATATGCCAAAATTCTCACCATAGAGGTATTACCACCATATTTTCAAGGCAGAAATCACAGCTGCTAGCTCCAAATCATTCATCGGGTAGTCCTGCTCAGGGATATTCAACTTTCATGAGGCATAAGATATCAAAATATCATTTTTGCTGAGGACCCTAACCAAGATGTTATTTTAAGCATTACTGTATATCACAAAAAATTATCCACTTTTTTGGTAATGTGAGTACAGGTGTAGTGATCATCCTCTTATTTAGCTCCTTGAATCTTTCCTCACATTAATCTATCCAAAAATAATTTACCCATTTTCTTAATAACTTAGTTAGTGGGATTGAAAATCTTGATAATTTTTTCACAAAACACCGGTAGTACCCATCTAATCCAAGAAAATTATGGATTTTTGTGACACTAGAGGGTCTGGACCATTCCTCAATTTTATTTTTTGAAGGTTCCATAGAAGTTCCCTCACTTGTGATCATATGTCCCAAGAATGTGACTTGCTGCATCCAGAATTCACACTTTCTAAACTTGTAATACAACTTCTCCTTACTCAATTTTACCAATACAAGCCTTAGATATTCTTTACTTACCTCTTTTATCTTGTATCATATGAGAATATCATCAATAAAAACTACCAAATATTTGTCAAGGTAATGTTTAAAGACTCTATTTATCAAATCCAAAATATTTTTGGGACATTAGTAAGTCCAAAGGGTATCACCAGAAAATCATAGTGGCCATACCTTGTACGAAAGCTAGTCTTATGAATATGTTTCTACTTCACCTGTAACTGATGATATACAGAGAGGAGATCCACATTTTAAAAGTACTGATCTCCTCATAGTTGATTTTATAAGTCATAAATCCTTAGAAGAGGATAATTTTTATTTATGGTTATCTTTTTGAGTTTCTAATAATCGATACGCAGCTTCATTGATCCATCCATATTCTTGAAAAAATAGAACTGGAACACCCTAAGGTGATTCACTAGGGTGTATGAACCCTTTATCTAGATGCTCTTACAACTGCTTCTTTAAATCCTCCAATTTGATAGGATTCATCCTATATGGACACTTTGAGATAGGAGTAGCTCCAGGTATGAATTCTATTGATAACTATACCTCACAATCTGGGAAAGTATGTGTAACTCAATAGGAAATACATCACTATATTCCCTCACAATGGTAGCTTTCCCTAGGTTGATACCTTCCTTTGAATCAAACATTTGAGTGAGGTATGATTATTCTTGGGGAATCAATACCCACACCATTGAATGATTTCCCAAATAAGATTCATGATCTTCCTTTCATTTCTAGAGGATCATGGGATGGTTCAGAATATTAAAAGATATTTCCTCTTAAAAATAGTTAATGTGTTCTCTATATAATGAGAGCTAATTCATCCTCAGTATAGCATTGTATTCCACTACGGAAAGTATCATGATATTTACTAGAAGAATATTCCCACATACGACAATAGGATAAGAGTACAACACTTGAGTTACAATGATTTCTCCAATTGTTTTTTTTATAAATATCTCTACTTCAAGGTTTTGGGGCTTTAATTTAATAGTTATATTAAACTGGAAAGATATAAAGGAATTAATAAAACCACAATCAATTAATATTTTTCCATTCTTTAGTAAATAGGAGGTGTACCTTATACAAATTCATTTTATTTCTATACTTTAGCAGTAGTGATGGCATAATCTGTACCTTTCTCCTTTGTCTTTGGTGGATACTGATGCTTATAACCCTCAAAAACACAAGGTTTAGTGAACTGAATTGCATAGTGCCCCTTCTCTATACACTTTTACCATTGGACCATGGGTGTTAATCTCCTTTCCTCCACCACATCACCCTGCTTCCTTATGTATTTTTGACATTAATGATCTTGGTGTCCTTCTATCCCACATTTGAAGAATTTAACCATCCCATTTGAGGCAGTTCCCATGACGATTCTTCCCACATTTTTTACATGTGGGTGGTTGAGTTTTCATTCCACCTTTCTCATTAGATCCTCCGACTTGAAACTCCATCTTTCTTTTCTTATCACCATATCCATGGGACCATTATTCAAAATCTATATTCAATTTGAGAGAACATCGAACAAATTCTCTATAACTCCCAAAGTCTTGAATTGTAAGATCCTTTAGAAGGTGTGGTTTTAATATACTTAAGAATCTATCAAAGTTTCTATCATTGTTGATAACAAAACCTGAAGCATACCTTGAAAGCCTTGTGAAATTTTCTTCATAGATCATGATAGATTCTGTTTCCTTTTTTCTTCAACTCTATGAATTATCTCTCCATATTTTTTTGAGTATTTTGAGGGAAATACTTGTTAATACACATTATCTTAACATCTTCCCACTCCATCTCTTCAATTTTTTCCTTCATCTTGGATTTCTTATTCAAATCACATCATTGATTAGTCTCTCCATCTAAATGGTAAATAGATAGATTCACATTCTCCATCTCATAACAATGAATAATAAAAAATATATTCTCCATTGAGTTGACCCAATGTTCTGTGACTAGTGGATCATAAGATCCACTAAATGTCGATGGTCATTATTGAAAAAAACACTCGATAGATATTTGATCCCTCTTAGGTGAAGGTGAAAATTACACATTAGTTAAGTTACTTTTCATAACTTGATATAGATGGGTAAGAATCACCATGAAATTTGGAACTCCACCTCCCAATGAATTGGGGATGTCATTCGGGAAATCACTGTATTGTCCCTCAACTGGGTTGTTGGCCTGATTTCTCTTGGTTCCAACCATTTTATAAAATAGAAAATGTTAGAACAAAACATAAGTCAACAAGTCATGAATAAATATTTATTACATTGTGAAATTAAATCTAGAGGAATATCTTTTGGGATCCATATGTTTAGAATTTTCTAAAACAAAGTTTTTAGGGTGCTTACTTATACTTAGTATCATACTAAATATTTTCACTAAGGTTCTCTAATACTAATTTCCAAATTAACTAAACCATGCTATGATACCAACTATAAAGACACTTATTTTTCTTACATTACCATTACATCATTTTAATGAAAAAAAATAAAATCATTACATGACCAAGATACAAAGGTTTAGTGTCTTGGTAAAATTAAGACCATACATAACATTTAAAAAATAAAACATAACCATCTATTTAATTCCTTATTCTCTAGCTTCTTATTTTCCCTTTAATTCTCTATAGTACAAGTAGTCACCTTAGAATATACATCAAAGAAAGGGGTGAGATAAAATCACAGTAAGAGGATAGATAAGAACACGAAAAAATATAACATGGGGTGATAATAATCATAAAACCATCTTCATAATCATGATAGGAAGAATTAGATAAATGTATGGAATGTGGAAATACATAAAAATTAAACATCATGTCTTAGTTGTAAACTAACACACATAGTTGTGAACAAAGATAGAATCATTTTCATGCATATTTCACTTTTCTCATGATATACATCATATTTACCAATGCGTTGGAGTGCTATATAATTCCTGGTTCATCCTTCACACCATAACATTTACATTTATCTATATAATTCTAGGTGCATCCATCACATCATAACATTTACATTATCATGCATGCCCATAAAATGCATATCAATATTGGACATAAAATAAACCATGGAAAGGAATGAGTTTAATTTCCTAAAGAATACATTCATAAAATTTGGGCTCCCAAATTAAATAGGGAATAACATACTTGATATAATAATCATCAACCTTGAGTCAAGAAGAAACAATCTTGAGAAGTAAAAGGTGTGGTTTTTTTGAAAGAAGAGTTCTTTTGGAAACATTGTGTTTATCATAAACTCTAGTAGAAAACAGTTATATCCAATAAAAGGTAATATAATGACAAAAAAATGATATTTAAGGAATATACATACTGAAAATGGGGTGAAGGAGGGAAAACCCAAAGAAATAGAGTTGGGTTTGAGAATTCCCCTTACCTTATGTCCAAATGATTTTTTCACTTTAATATGGTATATAATCACATTATATTCATTAATTAACAAATAAATAACCTTTCATAAACGAATTTTATTCGTTTTGGTTTTATTAATTTCATTTATTAGCTTTTAAATGTGTTATAGAGTTTAATTTCATCATTTGGGAGTGTTTATTTTCATGATTTTCATGACCAGTTTACTTGTATACATGAATTGAAGTTCATGTAGAATGTGGATAAATATCAAGAATTGTTATTATATGTTATTAATGATATTAATTTTTTTAAATTATCTTATAAATAAATTTTAATTAGTATTAATCATTAGATAAAATTTAATGATGATCATTTTAGGTTAGTTTTGGCAGTTTTTCCATCACAAAGAACTTGCTTTGTTTTATTTTTTAGTATCATGTATATAAGTTATTTCCAGAACATAAAAGGGCCATAAAATAAACTTTTAAATCATTTTAATCCATTTAATTGTTTTATCAACAACCTTTATGGTGTTAAATTAAAATGAAAGCGCATCGTCTATGATGTCGATAAATTGACACATCACAGGCGATGATTTCATTTTTAAAATAAGAGAGAGAGAGAGGATTTTAATGATTGATATTACATTAACATGATATCATAATAGTATATCAAATATAATAGATTTATCATTAAATTTGGATAAGATAAGGTGAGTATAATAAAATAAAAGAAATGAAATTGAAAAGAAATTAAAAGAAAAAGGAAGAGGATTTTACAACTTGGATTTGTCCTCCTTGAGAACCTTCTTAGGGAAAAGGTTTTGGTATTATGATGAGAAAAAGAGCTCATGGAAATGGTTAAGGGCATAATTAATAGTATTGGGAATAATTTGGGAAACTCTCAAAGATTTATAGGTGCAAGGAAAAAAGGTAGCGAGGGGTGGCATTTATAGTGGAGGAGAGGAGTCTTTTCTCATTATTATATTCATTAGATTATTATTTTGGCTCAAGACTATGAATAGTTTGATCATTATCAAAAAATATATTACAATAATTAAGGTGAGTTTGATATTTTGGTCATTAGATCAGCCATGACTCTAATAATAGTTTATTTAAATAAAAATGTATATATATAGTAAATTATCATATTTCACTATTCAAAAAAATTCAATTATTTTTGAAAAATAAAAAAAATTCACCCTAAACATTTTTTTGACATGTAGAATTAAAAAATTAAACCTATTTTATGAAAAAAATTATCTAAATAAGATTAATTTAATTTTTAATTAAAATCATCATTTATTTGGAAAATATAGTTTTAAAAATTATAACTGATTTCATAACACTTTGAAAAATTTCTTAAGGTCTCATAAAATTGTCTTAAATTAATAATACATCAAAATATTAATTAATTTCATGAAAATAAAATTTCTTTTAAATTATTAAATTAATTATTAAATTGAAATTAAATATTTATGAATTACAAAAATACCAACACTTAATTAATATTTTTAAAACATTTATTTACTTAGATGTTGATACACTTATATCATACTTTAATTTATAAGATACATAAATTTTATTTATACATTTATTAGTGAGGTCACTATTAATTTGGATATTTTACTATTCATAAGGGTCATATTAATATTCCTAAGGTCAAGTTTCAATTTCTTCTGTATTGTTTTGTTAAATCATAGAAATACTTCTTATTTCATTAATTTTCTATTTAATTTTTTTTTATTATGATATATTTGTTATTTTATGTGATTTATACTCTATGACATTACTATAATAAGTGATAAATTTCATTGATAAAAGTTTGGGTCATTATAGTGCACCTGTATCTCAAAAAAGAGAAAGAAGAGTTATACAATACAATATTATTGCAAAAGGAAATTGAAAGGAAGAGATTAATGTTGTTGTTATTGTCCATCCTTTACACTGATACCCTTAGATATTGAATAAAAATTATTATAAAAAACTATAGTGAGTCGAATTGGATAAAAATTCCAACAAGAATGATTTTTTTTATTAGATCCTAGTAATTAAAGAACTGTTCATTGAATCAATCCAGAACCTTTAAAGAATTAGTGGTATGAGTATTGTAACATCCTAGGTAAACATTGAATATGAAATTTTCATATTTATTAATATTGGTTAATTAAATATCAATTTTAATTTAAAAGGGTTTCTAAGTTCGATGGCGTACCCAATACGCAACAACGAGTCTCTTTGAAATCTTACGTTGTACACTAATAATATAATATTATTATTTTAAATGGTAGTTAACGCCTAGCCGTTGTAATGACAGGAATGAAAAGAAATAACTAAAAAATTATTATATATGTTTGTTAAATATTTTTTACATTTATCTAATAAATGTTAGAGACTTAAAATGCGAATAAATCCAATTTTAAGCATAAATATTCTAATATTTTTTAAAAGGTTGATTAACTGCCTTTTGATGGAGAACCCTTTTTAAATATAATTTTTATCGCTTTTATATGTAATATTTGACAAAATAAAAGACTTATTTAGAATCAAGACATCAAAATTTACTTTGTGTTAATTTTTTGGATTTTTTCGATAAAGTTCATTTTTTAATGAATAGTGAAAATGTTGAATTTTAATTCAAAACCTCATTTTAATATAATTTATTTATATGGTTAGATTATTTTTTAAATAGGTTTTAAAGCATAATTAAAATATATTTTTACCATTTAATCCAATGGTGGTCATTGGAATTAATTTCACTTTGAAATTTGACCTAAACAAGTGTCAATCTTTTGATAGATATAGTTTCTTAAAAACACACTATTTGTTTTGACGATGGGAATTAATTATAAAATTAATTAATTCAACTACTATGTTTTAAATTTTTTAAAATGGACATCATTTTTTAATTTGGAATATAAAATTTACTTTGGATAAATTTTTGGTATTTTTCTGACAAATGTTCATTTTTAATGAATAGTGAGAAATACTGCATTTTACTTTAAAACTTATTTTTCATCTAATTTAATTATATAGTTAGATTGTCATTTTAATTGGTTTTAAAGTATAATTGAATTATGTTTTTCTCAATTAATGAAATCTTGTTCATTGGAAGTAATTTCTCTTTTCAATTGGATGTAAAAACAAGTCAATCTTTTGATAAATTTTACTTCTTAAAAAATCCGTCTTTGGTTTTGACAATGAGAATTATTTTTAAATTAATTACTGAAATTTCTGTGTTTTTAATTTGGTAAAATTGATTCCATATTTGAAATCATAATGTCCAAATTATTTAATTAAGACTTTTTTTTTGACATTATGAATAGTAACGACGATAATTATCTTTAATTATCATGATTAATTAGTAATCGAGTAGTTAAGGGTAATAAAATAATATCATAATAATATAAAATGACCCCAAAATGTGTCCAAATACTCTTGGTTTTTTCATGGCTGACCATGGGATTCCTTTTTCCAACTTAGGGACCCCATGGAATCACTTTTGTGTGATAGTGACCTTTTATCATATTATTTTTAAATGAAGGAAAATATAACCAAACTATGTAACAACTAAGTAAAAAAAATTTAATTTTGTTTACCTAAATGATATATTATAATATAAATAGTCATTGTAAAGATAAAAATATTTCCTACATCATGGTATTTTTTTATAATTTTTAGACATTAAATAAATAAATTTATTTATGACACCATGATGATGCAGTGATTACCTAATTAATGAACGATTTAAATAAAATGAAAAGATAAGGTAAAATATAAGACTTAAACTTATCTAAAACCTATTGGATGGGTGTATTTCTAACCATTATCACCTTATCCTCAAAATATATCATTGTGCGACTTTTAAAATCTGAAAATCATTTTATAATAATGTAACATTTTGAGACATTCCAAAAGTGACCCTCCTCCCTCTTATAAAAGGCCCCCACATCTACCCCCTTAACCACACCTATCAAGCCCTTGGATAGTCAAACTTATGCTCATATTATCTCTCCACATCCCTATATTACTCCTAGAATCCTCACTTTGGGCAGAAGTATTTCCAAGGAATCCTTTGGCTCAAATCAAAAAGAGTTACCCAATTTAGAGGTAATGTCTTCTCTCGAGTTTCTTTCTTTTATTTTACTTCTTCACTCACCACTATATTATTATTATTTTATCCCATAATAAAACCATTATCCTAAATATACTAGTATGTTTTTATGATTATTATTCTACCTACACTTACACACAACTCCATCTAATGGTTAAAGAACACACTGTTTCCGTGGATGGCGAATTACTGCCTCACTAAACGATGATTGTTCAATCTTCTCCTACCACCTCTGATGGTGTCCATTATGATGTAAATATATTTATATATCATATATATTATATTTATGTCCTCTATATGTATCTTTATTTTATATTTAAAACATACCTTTGTGCTTTTCATGTTGTGCAAATGTGATAATTTCATACAAGGAAGTGTGGACAATCGCCCCCTCAAGTGATGTGACTAGTTCATGCCAAACATGGAATTTATAAAGAATATAATTTATGAACTTATGTAACATATATAACATATATATTATGCTTTAATTATAATATACCTATGTATCATTATGTTTTCATTCCATTAAAGTATGAAATATAAATGAAAGTAGCGTTCATGCGTACGTACGGCTTACTGTCTCCATGAACGGTGCATTTCATTTCTTATATCCAAATGTTATGTACTATTATAAGTACATATATATAATGGATATATATGATATATATTACATATAAATTATGAATATCATTCTGGATTTAATAAACATTGGACCACATGAACATCATGTAATTATAAGAAGTCCATTTTTTGACTCAAGTTCCGAACATCATCAAAATGTCCATTATGAACTAAAACAATTATATAATTGTTATAGAAAGGTAATAAGTGATATAAAAGGAATAATAAACTTGAAAAACATTCTTAAGAAAGTAGAAATTAATTTAAGTTTATCATTCAGGCAGAACAAGGAACATACAAGCGAGTAAAGTCGGACACGAGGTAAGTGATTTTGTATCTCACTTTTAATCATGTGAGATTTCCATTGTTCGACACTTATTTATTGCATGTGGTGTATTTTGTACTGACATTTGATATATATTATCATGATTCTATTTATATTCATGGTATTCTGGGATTCATTTGGTTTTTATTTTCTTTTGTTCATACGACTCGATTTATTACAACAAGGTAAGGGTTTTTTATCTCACTTTTTATTCCTGTGAGATTCATGCTATATTTCTCACTATCACCTTTTAGTGGTGTATTTACTGAAAATTATTGTACTCTTTGTGTAATATACTTTCATTTATGGGTATTTATATCAAAATTGTATGGTCCTTCTTTCAAGTGATGAATGTTTCGTAAGTTACCAAATCGGTAAGGGAACCTTTAACCCTTATCTTTTTAAAAGACTCCTTTTTTGTTATGTATTTTAATTTGCATCTCATTATGTTGGGATATGTTATTCTATATCCTTATTGATGTAAATTTTATATTCAAGTGATTAGATACCCTTTTCTTTCTCATAAAATCTTTTTCTGAAATATTAAGTGATGCTGTTATGCTGTCGAATTTCTGTAAGAGAACTTCTTAACCCAATTTCAATTCTTTGGGTTAGACATATACTTCTTGATTATGTCATGCTATGAATATGTGTGAATAAACTCTAATTTTTCTATGCTTACTATCCAATTATATTGGGTCTATTCTTATTTTCACACATAATATGTAATTTATTTATCCTTAATCTGAGGATACTGTCTTTATAAAGGATTTCCTCTCAATTTACATTCCATTGAGACTTCATTGTTGATATGCGCCAATTCACTTTGATATGGTGTATATACCATCCTTTGGAATATTATATCATGAATACCTTTATTCTCATTATATTATAAAGTTTTGATTAAATTCTATCCCTCAATTATTTGTATTTAAGCATCTCCAATTTGGTTAAGAACTCCTTAACTAAAATATCATCTTAATGACTTAATCTTTTAAATATTTCTTATTAATGTCCATGTTTCAAAATGGTTTTAAGGATTTATTTATATGGACATTACTATTTTAAAATATTAATTCCTTTAAAATCTTCAAAGTGGTATGAGATATTTTGAATCAAAAATATCTTTTTTTAAATGGTTTTGAAAATGGTTTTGATAAAGCATTTATTACGTCAATATATTGAACTGATATATTGTGATTGCAAGGTGGAAATGTTATATTTACCTTATGATTATGTTATGTGTTATGATTATGTTATGGTTCTTGGGAATTGTTTACGTATACGGGTGGTTCCGTGATAAACCTAAGGTGGGTGAGCCCGAGATAGCTCTCCAATGCATTGGGTAACATGACGAAGGTAAACGTTAATTTTTCTCCTAAGAGATTTAGGGAATATACTATGATGGGTATTCCAAATGTGACTCCCAATGTAGCTGTGATAGCTACAATGTTAGTATTTTATATACGTCTTAAGTTACCTTTATGATCTGTGATTACTATATGTCATTCATAAATATTATGATTTCAGAAGGTATGTTATGATTGAAAATTATGGTTTTATTGATTTGTATTTATTGATGGGTTAATGTTTCCTTTAATTATTTTATAACCCTCACTGAGATTTTTATGCTCATCCCAGGTTTTTGAAATGTTTCTCACAGGTTATAAGTAAGGGTAAGAGAAAGGAAGTATTCAAGAATATTTATATCAAGAAAAGAACTCTTGTTTTATTTAAGGATTTTTTTATTGTTGTGAAAAATCGGTTATAGTAGAAGTGTCTACTTTGTAATATCCAAGTTGACATGTAATAGTTATGGCCTAATTCTCTAAAACTATAAACATGAAAAGATCCTCAATGTGAATTATTCATTTAATTCAAGATTATGTAATGTTTTAAGGCCGAGGCCTTATAGTTGGTATCAAAGGTCGTTTTAGATAACTTTAGAGGTTAGGGTTTTCTTTAAGCATAAGTTACATTACCATAATGGTTAGGATTTCCGGAAGTGTCGTAGTTTTTTTAGATAAAGTGAATGAGTTTAAGATAACATGAATAATTATATCTTAGTATTATATGATTATTTTACTAATATACTCACACTGACCTTTTTGGTTTTAGTAAATGCTTGGATCTAGCAGGCACCAAAGTAATAGTGGATGTGAAGAAAACTATGACGGTTTTCTGAACAAGCAACTGAATGATATGGGAGCTACAATTATAACTCTTGTGGTTATTCTCAACCAACTATCTGAAGTTATGATTGAAAACCTAAACCTTATTGATTTTCACAGGGCATCATATATGCGAGAAACAAATCCCTACAGAATTTCAGGTAATAGTCATAAAGGTATGTATGTTCAAAAACCTATATGTCAAAGATGTGGAAATAAACACATAGGAAAATGTTTCAAATAGACAGAAAGATGCTATTGATGTGGAAATGAAGGTTATAAAGCAAGAAACTTCCATGGAAAAAGGAAGAATTGAATATAAGAAAGGGAAAGAAGTTATTTCTGAAGGATCAATTGAATGTTTTAAATGTTGTGTGCATGGTCATTATGAAAACACATGTCCTACAAAGAAGTTTTGGGAATGGGATCACCAAGAACGTAAAAATATTTTTTTTCCAATACCTAATGTCATTCTGATTGAGGATGAAAAAACTGACAATAACCAACGAAAGGTATGGCTTATTTCTTAACATATGTTTTCCTATTATTGAAATCTTGGGATATGATTCGTGATTTTGTTTGTAGGAAAGAAGTATTTCAGAATAAGTAGGAAAAGAATGGTTAATGGATCAAGAATAATGTTGAATGAGTAAGAAGTCAACATATAAGGGATTCAAGAGTTATGGTATATTTTAGGATGGTGAAATTCATAAAAGTATTAAAGCTCTTTTGATGATTGGATTACATTAGAAGAATTTTTATAGTATGTGTAACCCTGATGTTTGATATATGAAAATTTTATTCAAGGAATAATTATCTTTTCTTTTGTGGATATAGTTATAAAGAACCATTTGGGTTTATATGATCCTTGAATTTTAGGCAGTTATCGGTTAATACATTTTGGGATTCCAAATGAAAGATATTAGGTAACCTTTGTGGTTAAAATATGTTATAGTTATTTTTTATGAATTTATCTTTTTTTAGGAATGATATAAAATTATATAGTTTTTTAAAAGGTACAACATACATACCATGTGACAACCCGTCGCATCGGACGAAGCTGTGGGAATCGAACCCACAACCAAAGTGCGACAGGTATTTATCACCTACCACTGGACTACGTGAAGTCCCTGGTTAGTATAACTAATTATTTTTAGTTAGATGATCTTATAAATCATAAATAAGTTTATTTTGGGTTATCTATGGAAATTATTAACCTATCTTGGAGGATATGTGATTAGGTTAATTACTTTTCAGTATGAGACTTTAAGAGTAACTGATGGTATTTAGAGATAAATGTTAAGATTTATCTTGGAAGACTATGTGATTAAATCTTTAGGAGATTTGGGTTTGAATCTTAGTTTGGATTACTTTGAGAAATTTTATGTATATCTGTTTATTTAATGGTATTTGATGAACATTGGGTTTTGTTGGAAAAATTTTGGAGGTTAAGAATAGTTTTTCTTTTTGTAAAAGATTATCCTTTTTGGGGATTATATAATCTTATACTAAACATTTTGGTTTTGGTTAAGGTCTAAAACACATGGTAAATATATAGTCCATCTTGTGTAGATTATGTGATTCTCTCTAAGTTGATTTTAGCACTCTTAATGCGAACAATTCATCTTGAATACTCATTGTTTAGAGGAAATATGAGTTTGTGTTAGAAATCTAGTAAAAGTTGAAAGTCTACATGACAAGTAAGTATGTTTTCTTATGTTTTAGTTAAGCTCATAAATAAATTCCTCAAGGAAAAGTAACTTAAAACAAAAATGTTTTCTGTTAAATTTTCCTACCGGGGAATCAAATACCAGTTAACCCATCACAATTTTGTTGTTTTCTTGTTGTTAACTTTCTCCTAATCATATTTTCTATCACTATGCATCAGAACATGACCCTTAGTTTCTCCTCCATATCCATATTTTCATGGAATCCAAGTGTGGGTTATCTCAAGTGACCATTTTACTTTTATTTCTTTCTTTTAAAGTGATAGTTTTATTTACTCCTTTTCCGATGTGGGACTTTCAAGGAAGTTTCAAAGCCCAATTTTAAAATTACAGGGATGCAATTACCAAAAGGGGGGAAGGATGTAACATCCCAGGTAAATAAAGTTTATGAAATTTTAATATTTATTAATATTGGTGAATTAAATATTAATTTTACTTTAAAAGGGTTTCTAAGTTCGATGGCGTACCCAATACGCAATAACGAGTCTCTTTGAAATCTTACGTTGTACACTAATAATATAATAATATTATTTTAAATGGTAGTTAATGACTAGCCGTTGTAATGGCGGGAATAAACATAACTGACTAAAAAATTATTATATATTTTTTTTAAATATTTTTTACATTTATCCAATAAATGTTCGAGGCTTAAAATGCGAACGAATCCAATTTTAAGCATAAATATTCTAATATTCTTTAAAAGGTCGATTAACCGCCTTTTGATGGAGAAACCTTTTTAAATATACTTTTTTTTCACTTTTATATGTTATATTTGACAATATTTAATCCTTCTTTATAATCAAGACATCAAAATTTACTTTGTGTAAATTTTTGGATTTTTCTGATAAAGTTCATTTTTTTAATGAATTGTGAAAAATGCTGTATTTTAATTCAAAACCTCCTTTTAATATAATTTATTTATAAGGTAAGATTATATTTTTAATTGGGTTTAAAGTGTAATTAAAATATATTTTTACCATTTAATCCAATGGTGGTCATTGGAATTAATTTCACTTTGAAATTGGACATAAACAAGTGTTAATCTTTTAATAGATATTGTTTCTTAAAAACACGCTATTTGTTTTGACAGCAGGAATTAATTATAAAATTAATTAATGAAACTTATATGTTTTGAATTTGGTAAAATGGACATAATTTTTTAATTTGGAATATCAAATTTACTTTGGATAAATTTTTGGTTTTTTTCTGAGAAATATTCATTTTTAACGAATAGTGAAAAATACTACATTTTACTTCAACACTGCTTTTTCATCTAATTTAATTATATAGTTAGATTGTCCTTTTAATTTGTTTTAAAGTGTAATTTAATTATGTTTTTATCACTTAATTTAATGTTTTTAATTTAAAGTAATTTCAGTTTTCAATTGGATGGAAAAACAAGTCAATCTTTTGATAAATTTTACTTCTTAAAAAACCCGTCTTTGGTTTTGACAACAGGAATTATTTTTAAATTAATTAATGAAATTTATGTGTCTGGAATTTGGTAAAATGTATTACATATTTGTAATCAGAAGGTCCAAATTATGTAATTAAGACTCTTTTGTTTTTGGACATTATGAATAGTAATGACGAAAATTATCTTTAATTATTTTGATTAATTAGTAATCGGGTAGTTAAGGGTAATAAAGTAATATCATAATAATATAAAATGACCCAAAAATGTGTTTAAATCCTCTTGGTTGTGTCATGGCCGACCATGGGATTCCTTTTTCCAACTTAGGGACCCTGTGGAATCACTTTTGTGTGATAGTGACCTTTTATCACATTATTTTTAAATAAAGGAAAATATAACCAAACTATGTAACACCTAAGTAAAACAATTTTAATTTTGTTTAAATAAATGATATCTTAGATTATAAATAGTAATTGGAAATATAAAAATATTTCCTACATCATGGTATTTTTTTTATAATTTTTATACATTAAATAAATAAATTTATTTACGAGACTATGATGATGCAGTGATT
Source organism: Viscum album (assembly GCA_963277665.1). Classification (NCBI taxonomy): domain Eukaryota; kingdom Viridiplantae; phylum Streptophyta; class Magnoliopsida; order Santalales; family Viscaceae; genus Viscum; species Viscum album. The sequence continues at coordinate 2,010,827,753 of OY728130.1, read as the reverse complement.
ACCTCGTTAATGACCGATTTAAATAAAATGAAAAGATAAGGTAAAATATAAGAATTAAACTTGTTGAAAACCTATTGAATGGGTGTATTTCAAACCCTTATCACCTTATCCTCAAAATATATCATTGTGGTACCTTTAAAATCCTAAAATCATTTTATAATAAAGTAACATTTCAAGACTTTCCAAAAGTGACCCTCCTCCCTCTTATAAAAGGCACCCACCTCTACCCCCTTACCCACACCTATCAAGGCCTGGGATCATCCAAAATCTGCTCATATTATCTCTACACATCCCTATCTTACTCATTAAAGCCTCACTTTGGGCATAAGTCTTTCCAAGGAAGCCTTTTGCTCAAATCAAAAAGAGTTACCCAATTTAGAGGTAATGTCTTCTCTCGAGTTTCTTTCTTTTATTTTACTTCTTCACTCACCACTATCTTATTATTATTTGATCCCATAATAACACCAGTATCCTAAATGTACTATAATTTTTCTATGATAAGGATTATACCTACACTCACACACACATCCATCTAATGGTTAAGGAACATATTGTTTCCGTGGATGGAGAATTGCTGCCTCACGAAACGATGATTGTTCAATCTTATCCTACCACCTCTCATGGTGGCCATTATAACGAAAATATATATATATGATATATATTATATTTATTTACTCTCTATTATTCTTTATTTTATATTTAAAACATACCTTATATGCTTTTCATGTTGTGAAAATGCGATAATTTCATATGAGGAAGTGTGGAGAACCGCCCCCTCAAGTGATGTGACTCATTCATGCCAAACATAGAATTTATAAAGAATGTAATTTATAAACTTATGTAACATATATATTATAATTTAATTATAATATACCTATATATCATTATGTTTTCAATCCATTAAAGTATGAAATTGAAATGAAAGTAGCGTTCACGCGTATGTACGGATTACCGTCTCCATGAACGGTGCATTTCATTTCTTATCTCCAAATGTTATCTACTATTTTAAGTACATATATATAATGTATATATATATGATATATATTAAATATAAATAATGAATATCATTCTGGATTTAATAAACATTGGACCACATGAACATCATGTATTTATAAGAAGTCCATTTTTTGACTCAAGTTCCAAACATCGACAAAATGTCCATTATGAACTCAAAAAATTAAAAAATTATTATAAAAAGGTAATAAGTGATATAAAAGGAATAATAAAATTGAAAAATATTCTTAATCATGTAGAAATTAATTTAAGTTTATCATTCAGGAAGAACAAGGTATATACAAGCGAGTCATGTCGGACACGAGGTAAGGGATTTCTTATCTCACTTTTAATTCTGTGAGATTTCCATTGTTCACCACTTATTTATTGCATGTGGTGTATTGTGTACTTCCATTTGATATATATTATCATGATTATATATATATTCATGTTATTCTGTGATTCATTTGGTATTTATTTTTTTTGGTCATATGAATTGATTTATTACAACGAGGTAAGGGGTTTTTATCTCACTTTTTATTCCTGTGAGATTCATGCTATATTTGTCACTATCTCCTTTGAGTGGTGTATCTACTGCCAATTATTGTACTATTTTTGTAATATACTTTCATTTATTTGTATTTACATCAACATCATATGGTCCTTCTTTCAAGTTCTATATGTTTCGTAAGTTACCAAATCGGTAAGGGAACCTTTCACCCTTCTCTTTTTAAAAGACTCATTTTTGTTATGTATATTAATTTACATCTAATTATGTTAGGATATGTTCTTATATATCCTTATTGATGTAAATTTTATATCAAAGTGATGAGATATACTTTTCTTTCTCATCAAATCTTTTTTGGAAATATTAAGCGATGCCGTTAGGCTGTCGAATTTCTGCAAGAGAACTTCTTAACCCAATTTCAATTCTTTGGGTTAGAAATATACTTCTTGATTATGTCATTCTATGAATATGTGTGAATAAACTCTAATTATTATATTCTTACTATCCAATTATATTGGGTGTATTCTTATTTTTCACACATAATTATGTAATTGATTTATCCTTAATCTAAGGATACTACCTTTATAAAGGATTTCGTCTCAATTTACATTCCATTGAGACTTCATTGTTGATATGCGCCAATTCACTTTGATATGGTGTATATAATTTACTTTGGAATATTATATCATGAATACCTTTATTCTCATGATATTATAAAGTTTTGATTAAATTCTATCCCTCAATTATTTGTATTGAAGCATCTCCTATTTGGTTAAGAACTCCTTAACTAAAATATCATCTTAATGACTTAATATTCTAAATATTTCTTATTATTTTACATGTTTTAAAATGGTTTTAAGTATTTATTTATATGGACATTACTATTTTAAAGTATTAATTTCTTTAAAATCTTCAAAGTGGTATGGGACACTTTGACTCAAAAATATCTTTTTTTAAATGGTTTTGAAAATGGTTTTGATAAAGCATTGATTACAACAATATATTGAACTGATATATTGTGATTTCAATGTGGAAATTTTATCTTTACCTTATGATTATGTTATGTTTTATGATTATGTTATGGTTCTTGGGAATTGTTTACGTATACGGGTGGTTCTGTGATAAACCTAGGGCGGGTAAGCCCGAGATAGCTCTCCAATGCATTGGGTAACGTGACAGAGGTAAACGTTAATGTTTCTCCTAAGAGATTTAGGGAATATACTGTGGTGGGTATTCCAAATGTGACTCCCTATGTAGCTGTGATAGCTACAATGTATGTATATTATGTACATCTTAAGTTACCTTTATGATTTTTGATTACCTTGTGTCATTCATACATATTTTGATTTCAGAAGGTATGTTATGATTGAAAATTATGGTTTCATTGATTTGTATTTATTGATGGGTTAATGTTTCCTTTCATTATTTTATAACCCTTAGTGAACTTTTTATGGTCATCCCAAGTTTTTGAATTTTTTCTCACAGGTTATAAGAAAGGGTAAGAGAAAGGAAGTATTCAAGAAGATTTATATCAAGAAAATAACTCTTGTTTTATTTTAAGGATTTTTTTATTGTTGTGAAAAATCTATTATAGTAGAAGTACTTACTTTGTAATATCCAAGTTATAATGTAATAGTTATGGCCTAATTCTCTAAAAATCTAAACCTGAAAAGATCCCCAATGTGAATTATTCATTTAATTCAAGATTGTGTAATGTTTTAAGGTCGGGGCCTTATAAGTATAAAAAATTCCATCAACTGAAAAATTTGAGGATTATGGGATGAAGTATAAGAAACTTTACACTTATTTCAAATAGTGGAGAAATGTAATTAGATGATACCTTACCTTGCGGAATTGGATGATACCCTCCCAACCCTTCTGTATGAATTGCACAACACTTGTAATAACTTAAAATTAAAGTGATAAAAAAATATGTAAACTTAGAAAAGTAGAGTATATAAAAGAGAAGGTTTTACAAAAGGATCTAAACCTTGTAAGAAACAATTGTGTTTTTGTTTTTGTTTATTCTTTTATTGCATAATAATGTAAGGTTTTCATATTCCTAAAGTATCCATATCTCTTAATTGTGGTAGAGGTTCAAGTAAAAGAGGGAATAATCTATAAAGAGAAAGTAAAACATAGTAAAATTGGGTTATCACTAATTCACCCACAATGACCTGTCATGATCACTAGGATCTACATGTGGTATCAGAGCTTAGGTTTTACTCAAACATGATCCAAATTTTTTCACCTCATTTTTTTACAAGTTTTATATGAAGTCTATATTTCAAGTTCATCCAGAAGTGTATTAGGTGGAAGAATTTTTCACAAACCTTTTTGTAGAATACATTTTGGTTTATGCCAAAACATTGAAAAATAATAAGAATTTGGAGCAAAGAAATTAAGAAAAATCTCAAGATACAAGAAGGACCAATCACTACTCAAAGCCAATAAAATTGGAAGATGCTTATATAAAAAATCTATTAAAAGTGATACCTTTTAATAAGGATTATCAAGATATGAAAATTCTAAAGATGAAAAGTCTATCAAAATTGATAAATAATTTTACTACAAATTTGAAATTATGTTAAGAATATTCCTATTTAAGTAGCCACATATATACTTAGTTTTATCAACTGAATTTTTGATGAAGAAAAACAGTTAGAAAAATAATTTAAAGAAAGGGAAGCTGCACTAGGAAGAAAATTCAAAAGGCGCATTGTTCTCATAGACCTTTGGAAGTAAAGTAGAAATTATTTTTACTTTTAAAATAAAATATTTATTCGGTAAAAGAAATTTTTCAAAGAAGTTACCATGATAAATAAGTATAAGAAATGTTTCTTAAAGAAGTGATCGATGCATTGATAAAATTTTACAAGACCTACACAAATGATAAAGAGACTCCATTGGGTGTTAAACAAATAATAAAAGATATTAATAATTCTTTAAAATAATTAGGAATAATACATGAAGATCAAATCAAGAAGATGAAAAATGATTGGTAATAAAGCTTGAAATCTTTTGAGAATGAGATATACCATCTCAATAAAAAATTCTCTACTAGATAAAATAGTTGCAGCCACGGGGATATAGCTATGGTCCCATATGAACATGGATATATCCTACCTAAAACCATGTGAATAAAATGTATGTGGATATAGGTAGTCTATATCCATAGACATATAAAACTGTGTCTATATACAATATTTTTTTGATGAATAATGCATGATAGGTTTTTTCATGTGCCAATTCCATGAGAATGTGCATATAACCATGGTACTATATGAACATGGATACACGACTTAGAAATTATATCATGTAGCCATGCTCATAGATGACCATGGATCTTAGGATATATCCATGACCATATAGGATCATGAATATATGCCATATTTTTTCTTTTGAATAGTGCATGAATGGTTTTTTCCTACATAAATGATGCAAGAATGAGACTACATAAAAGTTTCTACATGAAAATTTCCATAGTCATAAATTGTATCATATAGCTATGTTTATAAACAACCGTGGTTATAGACCTTATGATTGAACCCTGTATACATGGACATCTATAACCTTGGATATAGGCTTCACAAATGTATCCAATAGATGTTGTCAAAGGTGATCAATGGGTATATAAGTTTCACTCAAACCCTATATCCATAGTCATAGATGACCATGGATATTGGCCTTTGAAAATATACCCTATTTCCATGGCTATAGATTACCATGGCTATAGGTGTTTCACTCAGACCCTGTAGCCATGGTCATTGGTGAATGTTGATATAGCTCTTATACTCAAACACTATATCCAAAATCATTGATGACCATGGATATATATTTTCATATTTTGATCAAAATTATTATCTATTTAACGATAATAATTAAATATATTTATAAAACTTATATATAGATATGTGTGTTATATATATTTATACAAATAAAGTTAGAAAAGTGGGAGTGAATGTTGGATTATTTGAAAAAAAAATTTATAATGAGATTCATGACTCAAAGAAGACTGATATTAATCGAAAAAAGAACTTGATATTATCTGGAGAAGCATCTACATCAAGATATTATAGAAACTTATCCCATAACCCAAAAAAATATTCTATGTGGTAATTTTATTTTACTTATTTGTATAGATATAAAATCAAATTATAGGAAAATATGGGTGGTGAAAAGTGATAAAAAAATCACAACATAATTAATTGTGGGAGTTAAAAAATCAAGAATATTGATTCCTCAAACAAATCTTAATGAGAGGGAAAAGTTATCCAAAAATATTCAGGTGCATGAGCATAATTGTTTTCCATATTACCTTAACATAAATATTAATGATGTTCATTGGAAACTATTGGTGCTACTAGAGTTTTTAACATAAATCACTTAAATAATGGAATAATATGTTAAAATATTAAAGATACTAGAGTTATAGAGAAAGGGGGTATAGTGAAAAAAATAAAAGGAACCCTACTATCCAAAAAAATCTTTCACAAAATAAAGAATATCTATCATGAAAGAACATATTTTAATATCTTAATAATTTTGATGATATTTTAAGGAAATGAGATCATATACTTGAATAGTGGTAGAATGCATCAACATAACAAAAATCATGTGCTGATATAAATAAAATACCACAAAAAAAATAAATAATAGAAATTTATGTCAACCTTAGAAAATAAGAAATCGAAGAAGGAAGTTCAAAAAGAAAATTATGGGTAAAAGATTCCAAGGAGTATGAAAAGAAGAAATATAAGGATATATAAATAAAGTGGAAATGCTTAAACTATGGTAATATTTCCATACCATGGATCATTTTATCCAACCCATACAAGTCATGATTAATGGAAGTAATCAAAATTCAAGAAAATAATTGATCCAAGAGTGATAAAGATATTGGTTTAATTTTTGAAATACAAATAGAATAAGATATGTTACATAAGAATAGAAATAATAAAGTTATAAAGATACCCTACAGTAACTCTAAGAAATCTAAATATATTAGAAAGGAGTGCCTAATTTTTTATCCTAATTGGTTAGTAATATCTAAACAGATAGATAATTCATAATAAAGTGTTGGTGCTAAATAGAAGAATGTAATTTCACATAAAGAGGAAATCAAATTTCAACTGAATTTATCCAAGAATGATGATCAAATAGTTCTTGAAAAAATGTGTGAAAGCTGAAATCAAGATGGTTAAAATGAAAATAACTATATGTTTATGTATCTATACGAATAATAAATGTTGAAAAGGAGTGAAGAAAAGGACCAATAACTTGTGTTTTAATGTTATTTATTAGAAAAGGAAAATATGTGTATTCTACACAAGGTAAAATATAAAAATACGAAAGATCCCATGTTGTATAAGAAATATTAGATTTATAAATTTAAATGGAATCCAATCATGAAGTGTTATACCAATATAAAATCTATAAATAATGGAAAATATTGGTTGAGATATGTTCCACAACTTTTTATTATCATTTAAGAGAAAAGTTTACACCTCCTTATTCTATTTTTTATTTATTTTTGTGCTAATATATAGGGAATTGAATGAGATAAACTGTAGGTAGATATAGATGAGTAACTGAAAACATTGTAAAATAATGGAAAGATAACTATCAAGGGATATTCATAATGTCTTAATGAATATACTGCTTGAGGGGGATTAGATATAAATAAAAGGTCACTAGCTATGTCATTCAAGTATATATGGAGAAGGGAATTAGAAGCTATTATAATAGATTAAAATCAATAAAATACAAATATTGAAGTGTAATTTTAAAAGTATCATTGAAAATTTATGGTTTTATATTCAATTATTCATGGGGGAAAAATAAAATCCTAACATTAATGGGGTGAAATTTATTTTAATAAATGATATGTACATGAATGTTTGAAGAAGATCAATGGATGAGTTATGAAATTAAATCCTTATATGTGTACTTGAATGATTTTAACTAGTTTTTTTAAGTAATTATAGGAATTAATATTGACAATGATAATGATAATATTTATAAAAATTTATATGAATCAAAATTTTCAACTAGATAAATGTTTTAACAACCATTTAAGAGTAAAACAGTACATCCCTTTAGGGGGAGCCAAGAAGAAGAGTTGTCATAAAGTTCAATTGTTGAAATATGAAAAATTGATAAAGTTATATCAAAAATAGAAAATGAGGTATTATAATCATACTTTTCACCTATGTTTTTATAATTAAGAAAATATTTTCAAAGGGGGAGAGTTGGTTGATATGTTTTTCAATATAAAGGGGGAGTAACATGTCTTACACTGGAATTGTTTTAATGTGTTTGTGAATACAAGTATAAGATATATGTATTATTGATAAATATTTTTTAAAACACCTATATTTTGAAGATTTATAATGGAATCACATGATGAAATTATTAATGGATGACCTTGATGTCTCATGTAAGTCTCTATTTTTTCCACACTAGATTAGCCCAATTGCACTTAAATTATGTAACACCCTATGGTTTTTTGAAGTATTTTTTTCAAATAAATTAAATTTATTTGATGAATTAAATTACCTGAAACAACCAATTAATCTTATGTTATATTTAACTCCATTTTCTACTTGTTTTATATGCAACACTAGCTTATCTTTCATTACACATAACACTGAGTTTTAACAAAAGCATGATATATTATTAAATAATTATTTAAACACGACCATTATAACCTAGATATAAAACTTAGTGATATGAATAATAATAATAAAATCTAAATATTAAGTATAAAATTTTTATATAAAGAAAAAAATATTGATAATGAAATATATAATTTTTTGTAAACTCGTTTTATGTTTCAAAAATACCATTTTCTGAGAAAATGTTTTGTCTTTTTTTTGAAAAATAATATATTAATTTTGACACCTTTATAAATTTTTTAATAAAATAAATTTAATATTTTAATTCATAATTTCAAAATTATATGAGGGTGAATTTTTGGGATTTTTTTGAAAATTTTTATTTTTTGATGAATAGTGAAAACATTGAATTTTAATTGAAAACTTGCTTTTCATTTAATTTATGTATAAAGTTAAATTATATTTTAAATTTATTTTAAAGATTAATTAGTTTAATAATATATCCATTAATCCAATTAAGGCCATTATAATCAATTTCATTTTTAAATTATATTTAAAAACTTTGTAAACATTCGATTGTTTTTCACTTTAAATACCCATTTTCTCGTCACATATGTGGGATTAATTTTAAATTATTATTTTTCAACTTATGTGAATTGAATTTGAAAAAATGGATTCAATATTTAGAATCATAATAATTTAAAATTTATAATAATCTCAACTTAATTTTTGAAAAAAATTGACAGTGAATGCAATACAAATTAATTACCATGTTTAAGGTAAAAATTGATTTACTGGGGGGTTAAACTCGAATGATAAGAGTGAAAATGGCTTTAAATATTATCTTAATTTTATTGAATTAATATATTTTTATCTTATACATACAATTATATAAAATATGGAAATTTATTGCTACTTTCCTTTGAATATGATCCATATTAGAAGTTAAGTAAAGAAAAAGATAAAAAATAATTTTCTAACTTTTAATATCTATAAAGCATTGAGATTCAAAAAAACAACATATGTTAAGTTAGAAATATAATTTTAAAAAATAAATTATTTTTTATCATGATAATTTATTTTAATTTTTTGAGATGAAATAATTACTTTAAATTCTTAAGAAACGCAAACACAATAATTAATTAGTTAACAATAAAATAAAATAAATGATACTAAAATTATTAAAAGTGAATTAAATTTAATTAATTATTGTGTTAAATTGTATTTTTTATATTAATATAACATGTTAATTTTTTTTGAAAATGATAGATTCAAATTCCATCATTGTATTTATATTTTAAAATTCAATTTAAATGAATAATGTAAAAATTGATATTAATGTTATTTTATGATAAATCAAATTTTATTAAATAATTTAAAATTATTAAAAACCCAAAATTATTAAAAATGATTTTTAAATATTAATAAATACAAAACATGGCCAATTAATGGATCAATTTATCTTTTATAATGAATATATGGACCCTTAAATTGTAAAAAATCTTTTTGTGTGGTTAAAGTTAAAGTGATGTTTTTGCACGTTACATAGACATATATTAAAATTAATTTCTAACAAACATATGTTTTTTATTTTATAAATTATATATAATATTTTTAATCTATGGGTTTAAATTATCTAACAAGGATCACTCTAATTTATTCTTAAAGGATAAATCACCCATGTTTGAAAACTAGTTACCATAGTGAAAAACCAAAATGGTAAAAATATGGATAATTAGAATTTAAGGAATAAAATGTTTAAAAATGTGTTTTATTATGATATGTAGGTATGTATAGACCATATAATCCCTAAAAAACTTTAAATAGAATATTTCTATCCACTTGAGGTAAGATTGACCGCCCAATAGTGAATACTTTTGAGTATTAACAAGAATGTCACTCCTCCTCAACTATAAAAGGGAACTCACAGTACCCACTTCTTCATACATATCAAGGCATTTGGATAGACTGAGATCCGTAAAAAAAACTTTAAAACTCCACTATTCATCCTATATTCCTTATTTTTGATAGAAATCTAACTAATATAGGATTTAGTGAAAACCAAAGGAGGATACCCGAAGAGAAGAGTTAACGTTCTTCAATGAGCACCATTATTTTCTTTCTTTCCCCACCCCATTAAATTATTATTCTACCATGATTATATAATAACCTCAGTCTATTAAATATACTCATATGTTTTTAATTTAATGTTATATCCTAAAACTATACACACTTCTGTCAAATGGGTTACAAAATCATCATTTTTTTTGTACGACAGACTACCGCCTCGCTAACCGATGTTGTTCGTTTTTCTATTACCAACTTTCAGTGTTAGGAATAATGATGGATTTATAGTTCATATATGATATATATGATATATATGATATTATTATTATTATATAATTATTATATCACACATACCTTCACGCGTTTCATTTTTTGGGAATTCGATAACGTCGTTCATGTGTATGGTAGACTACTGACTCATGAAGCGATGTGATTTGTTTACATTTTACATTGGATGTTTTTAGGATGGATTTAAAAAATTTAATATACATGATATAAAAATGATAATATAATTATAATATATATATAATGATAATATATATATATATATATCATTATTCTTCTTTCTTTCAATATGATAAAAAAATGGAAACAACGTTCATGTGTACGTACGACCTACTGTCTCCATGAATGGTGTATTTACATTTCTATCACTAAATATTATGGATTAATATAAATACATATATAATGAAAATATATTATTTTTATATAATTCTTTTAATTTGGGAAATGATGAAACCATGATCTATGTAAGAGGGAAAAAATAACAAGTCAAAACATATGCAAAAAATAATGCGATTATTACCTGAAACGTAACTTTAACATGGAATTGTTAATAAATGGGTAATAAAAGGTTATAAGAAAATAATATATGGTATGATATATATAATTATGATTATTTATTATATGTATAATAACATTATATTTATTATACAGTAATTTTGAATGAGCACGACAGAAGTCAAGACATAAGGTAAGGGGATTTCTAGTCTCACTTTTATTTCTAAGAGACTAATTCCGTATTCAACACTTGTATATTTTGTGTGGTGTATATAATATCATATGGGATGATATATAATGAATAAAACTCATTTAATTATAATTAATTTTTCAATTTATGTTATTATTTAATGGGCATTATGATTCAAAAGTTACTCAAATAGTAAAGTATTTTTGTCTCACTTTTTACTTCCGTGAGACGCATGCCATGTTCACCACTTATTTATTTTGTGTGGTGTATATAACACCCATGAATGTAACTTATGATAAATCTAAATAATATTTTTATTTAAATATCTATTTTATTATATCTCTTTCATGGTTTTTACAGTTTAAGAGTTAACAAATAGGTAAGGGATTTTTGCCTCAATTTTCCTTTATTGAGACGCATGTTATGTTATGAACCTATATTCTTTCAAAATGTGTATATAAAAATAATTTGAGATGTAATATAATTAATTTATTCATCCTCATGATATATTAAATTTCATTTTATTTTATTCCTTCATGGGGATTATGAATTAATGTTACCAATGTGGTAAATATTTTATGTTACAATCTCATAATTTATCAGGATTGTTTAAGATTAAGTTTATAATGTTGAAATATCATGATATAAATCTCAATAATTGTTATTAATTATATTATACTCTGGTTATTCATGATATATTCAAGTAATGGTACTATTTCCCACTCTTTGGTAGTTAAAATAATTAAGAAATAGTATATAAGATAATCTGATTTTATTTCGATCTTCGGTCAGAAATCTGTTTTATTCCAAAATCATGTTTTCTAAATTTTTTTTCAAAAATGTTTTATTAATATCAAAATGATTTATTAAATTCCTTTTTACACATTTTTTACTTTTAGAAAAAAATTATTGAAAGGAATCTTCATGTCATTTTCCAAAATAATGCCTATTTAGATTTTACTAAAAATATGAGAGGAATCTTAATTTTAACGTGTAAAAAATGAATAGAATTTTCAAACGTCATAAAAAATAATTTATTAGAATATTAATTTACAATTTCTCAAATTTATTTTCAAATAATTTATTTTTCAAAAAAATTTATGTTTTAAAAGTGTTTTTTCAAAGTGTAAATGATATTTTCCACAAGATATGTTTTAAATGATTAATAAAAATAATTCTTAGTATAATATGAAATATATTAGTGTTAAAAATTATCTACTAAGGATATGATCCAATGTCACCATTATTATTCTTTCTCTGAATGGTATATGTTCATGATAGAAATTTGTTTATGAACCAAATTTATCATCCACGAGTTATACGATGAGGAAATGATTATGAAACCTATTTCTTTTATCTGGTTATTCTATGATGAATTGATTATGAAACCTATATATTTTCTATAGGTTATGATATGAAGAATTTTGATGATCTTATGACACAAATATGTATGATTTCATTATGTAATAGTTGGAATTATATCTCCCTCCAAGTCATTGGGTAAATATTTATATCTCATGTGATAGACATAGATAAAATGGGGATTGAACCCATTTTAGTAAGATTGGGCTAGAACAAGCAGTGAATACAACTCAGTGAGATAGGGTTGGAATGAGGATTGAACCCTATTTAGTAAGATATGTCTATAATTATGAGTGAACTTAGTTCAATAAAGGAATTTTTTTACTATGATGGTATTGAATGTGAGCCTTGTCTAATATGGAAATAATTTTTTATGTTTATGTGTATGCTACAAAATCAATGTCTTATGCCATTTTATGATATCATGGATCACATTCTTTGGTTATATTTTGATTCATGTCTTATGAATTTCCAATCTATATTATGTGACTCAAGATTATGCTCTTTTATATGTGGTGTATAGCTTTCAAATGTTATTATCATATTCTCATACCCTTATGTTCATGTTATTCTTGTGTATCTCACTATTTTACACTTACTAAGAATCTGATATCATCATTTATTAAATTTCCATTCCCTAGGTTTTGAGTAAAGGTTTCATGTAGGGTATGTCTATGAATAGTACTAAATTAGAAGATATTTGTGGGAAGATTTGAAGATCTTTTACCAGATTAGAAGATTGTGTTCTAAGTTTCCAAAGGAACTAAACTATTACGATCCTGAGGCATGTGTTTGAGTAATGTAATGAATATTACAAAAATGATGTCATATCTATGTATGATAGGATTGGGTTGCTATAGTTGGTATAAAAGTTAATGTTTAGTTAAAGTTTGGAAACTAGGATGATAATAATTTAGCGAGATCCATAGGGATATTTCTACAGATATGAATAGGGAGGTCTCTAAGGATAGGTCTTTTGAGGAGTTAAAGTATTCAAAAAACTCATGGAATTTTAGTAAAGAATAGTGTGAGTGGTTTCTAATAAATCACATCCCTATTTGGATAATACAAGTGGATGTGTATATGGAACATTTGTACATAGTGTTAACAACCCCAGAAACACTGTGTTGAGCTAGAATCGATTAGGAACTAGTGCATAAAGATGGGCCTTGCTGCACACTGAGTTTGAAACTCCTGATGGATATTTTAGCACCCCATGTTTCAAGTAAGTAACCCTTATTTTATTCTTTTTTTAGTATATAAAGTGTTTCAGTGAAGTTTTTGAGGGTTTGGATACCATTTGGAATGTTTTAGGGATTTTCTAAAGGTTCAAGGTTGGTGAATGGTTAGTAGAAACTATGAAAATTCTATAAGAAACCATGCAAAATGAGACAGAGGATAAGGGGGAGAGGCATGAGTAGACACATGGTTTTTCTAACCCATGTGTCTTCCTAGGAGAAATCATGTAACTAGAGATAGTAGGATTTTTCATGATTGGTGTAGGATTTGGAAACCCTGCAAGAAAACCGTGTGAGGTTCCTAATTGGAACAGAAGATGATGCATAATTGGAGCATGGTTTTCCTAACCGTGTGACTAACCGTGCATGGTTTAAAAACAAGATAAAAAATGTATCGAGGCCAGGAATAACCTTTATACCCTCATTTTTTCTCCAAACCAACCCTTACTCAATAATTCCCCCTATCTAAGGATAGGTAACCCTTATCCATTGATTTGGAAGCAATATGAAGGAGTTTCTTGGTGTGTTGAAGCCTGAATATTGGGTAAGTCATCATTTATGGTAGCTTTCCTTGGTTTTCCCTAGATTTACTTCTATCCCTCTCTATATTTCCAAGATATACTTCTATCATGGATAAATATAAGGTCATTAATTACTAATATGATTATATTTGACCTTGTTTATGTTAGGGGAAGAGATATAAGGAGGGATTTTGGAGATTTAACCTAGGTTTAGTTTTGTTTTAGCACTATTCTTCATTTTCATCATAAATCTTATGGTAGGTGGATTCACTATTGATTTATCTATTTAGAATATGAATTCTTGATTTCAATTTTATTTTTTTATTGACATTTCTTATGAAATTTGTGTGAAAAGAATGGTGGAAACCCTCTTTTGTGATAGTTTGAGTAATTCATGGATTATTGGTGAAATTGTGGAATTGTATAAAGTGGTTATGTAATGTGTTTTGTTTCCTTGATTTTTAAAATTTTTATTTTAAAATGTTTCTTTATTGGATTTTTAGTAAATTGTTGAGTTGTGGAGTTTTCAACAAAAGATGGTTTCAATAAAATAGATTGAATTGGCTTTTTTTGAAATGGTTTTCAATTTTTTTTTGGTTTTCATGAAATGGTTTGTTAAAAAAATGGTTTTCCATAAAAGGTTATTTTTAATGAAATGGTTTGTTAGAAAAATGGGTTTTAATAAAAGTTTAGTTTTATTAAAATGAAATGTTTTATGGTTTTCAATAAAGGTTTTATTTATTGTAATGATTATATTGGTTTGGAAAGGGTGGTTTTGGTATTGGTTTGGGAATAAAGGGCTGTGTGTGTTCATGTGCATTCAAGATGGATAAGGGTGTGAAGTCTCTCCCATCATTTCTGAGATAGATAAGGGTTAGGGATTTCCCCCATAAAAAAGGGATGGATAAGGGTTTGAAGTCTCCCCCATAATTTTTGGGATTGATAAGAGTCAAGGATTTCCCTTTTAAAAAAGGAATGAATAAGGGTGTGAAGTCTCCCCCATCATCCTGGGATGGATAATGGTTAGGGATTTCCCCCATAAAAATGGTTCATTAAGTGAAAACTTAGTAAAAGGATGAATCAACACATGTGAGTATAAATAGGTATAAGTTTCATACATGTTTTGGTGTGTGGATATGTGGAATGGAACGAGTTATGCATAATGAAACTTGTGGAACCATTTTAAAGTATTGTTTGATTGATTTCCTTGGAACTTGTTATTGTTTTGAAAAAACTATTCTTCTATGGTACTTGTTTATATTTGGATATAAAATTCTTTTAGAAATTGTTTTATATAAACTATTTTATATAAATATACTAACATGTTCTATCATAGTTGTGTGAGTAGAGAAGTTATTTTGGGAAAGACTCCCGAGTTTCATTACTCACCCCTACTATAGAACTTTGGTTCTTTTGAAAACATCATTTATCAGGACATAAAAAAAGGTAATGTATCACCTTTCTTTAGCACTTATTAATTATAAATGGGTGGTTTTTTTATTTGGATCATTGATCATGTTGGAGATTAATAGTTTTGTTTCGGAGTCTTTGGGTTTTTTTTGATATATCTTCCACTGTTTTTTTGGATATTTTTTCATCTTATGCTATGGTCCTATTTTGTAGTTGGTATTGATATAAATGGTATTTTTTGAGTTTTCATTCATATATATCATGCATCATGTAGTGTTTTATTTGGTTATTGTATGTTTGGTTGGTTGTTTTATTTTAAAAGGTAAAATCATCCCCCAACTATTGATGAAGCACTTGGCATTAATTTCTAGCCTTTAACATCTTGGGGATGTCACCTAAGGTCAATTAATATTCCACTTCCTTCTCAATCCAATTAGAAGAATAGGAATATTACGAGTTATATCATCTTTTTTAGTCATTTCTTAATAATTTGTATTAGGTTCTCTCGGTCTTGGAGTTGATAGTCATTCTGGTCCATTCCTTATGCCAGTTTAGTAAAAAGAAGTAGGATTTTTGGGACATGAAATCTAGAGCATAAAAATACGTAGATAAACTTTTTATACTGAACTTCAAGTTACTAGGGAGTTGAGTACATTAGTGTTTTGGAGACACTTATAGGTTTTGTAATCTCATTATCACGTGTTTAATCAATGAGAAGATCATGACATGCATTATAGAAATGAATTCCCACTAGAAGTTCATATCTCATTTTGAGTAATAATTTGATGCAATTTTTTGATTTTTGAAAAATGTAATTTTTTTTTCAAATGAAATATTTTGAAAAAGGGAATCATTGAGTTATTTTGAAAATGGTTTGATTTTCAAAAGCAATATAAAATTTAAAAAAAAGGCTGAACATGGAAAATGGTTGATTTTGGAAATCACTATTGTGATAGTATGATGTGGTAGAATTTGAACTGATAAGCCATAAATTAATAGAGAGTGAGACTTATGAAAATTTTGTTTGTATATAAAATAGAACCCGGTAGGCATCACAGGAATGGGTTGGATAAGGCCATTTGAGAATGTGGTTGCACTAGAACTATAGATGAACCAACAGTTGGTTCAAACCATTGTTCAGGATTTTCAAACCATTGAGTCAGGACCGCAACCAAATATTTTTTTTACAATTTCTGTCACTACTATAAATCCAATTGGAGGAAGTATGTTTGGATTCATTAGAGGAGGTGAGAAATCTAACACTAAGATCAAGAGGAATAAGGACACACGTTCTCAAAGACGTGGAACACATTAGAATCCAACAACCTGATCAATTAAGCCTCCTACAAGATCCAAGAGGAATATTGGATGTTTTCAGTGTGGTTATCTTTGTTATTTGAAGTGAGAGTATATGAAATGACCAAGATCATTCCAAAATTACAACAAAATGGGGCATTTTTAGTTTTATTATCACAGTGCTCCGAGGTCAGGTGTTCAAGACACTTTTTAGGAGCCACATTCGTTGTATTCATTGAAGGGACAAGGGTAGAAGAATAAATATCATCATCATAACAAAGATATATATAAATATTCTAGGAATACTATGACTCCTAAGCAAGGGAAATATCAACATAGAAATACAGAATAATGTAAGGTGATAAATAAAATATATGGAGCTAAGTAGGTGATTGTGAATGATCATTCTAGAATATATATAGTGAGTGGTATGGTACTTTTCAATTCTACCATTTCACAAGATTTTTTTGATATGGTTTCATACCACTCCTTTATTGGATCCCTTACTATTGATTTCCTAAGTTTAAAAGTGGAGATAATTCCTTTTATGTAAAAACTTCAAAATCCTCTTGGTCAAAGAGAGTGTCGATCCTTTGTGCATAGATCATGTTGTATAACTGTTGATGGAGTCAAACTGAAATGGAATTTCTCTATGATGGAGATGTATTTATATTATATAATCTTGGTTATGTATTGGTTGATGATATTTAAGTCTCACATCAACTATTATACACAAAATGTCAAATTTACAACTGAATACGGTATTAAGAATCTCTTTTGAGGAGATCAGAATGTAAAGGTAGGTGTAATAAGTTTGTTGACACTATCAGTTAGAATGATCTCAAACCATTTATCTACGTTTTCATTATCATCGATTAATGATATTGAGATGAATAGTTTTCCAGAAATGTTTGATCAGTTTCTAGATGTGTTTTCAGAAAATTTATTAGGGTTACCGCCAATGAGAGAAGTAGAATTTACGATTGATATCCATATAAGGACCAATCCAATTTAACTTCCATATTATCATATATAATAAATAGAATTAAGATATCTAAAATTACAGTTAGAGGATCTATAAAGAAAAGGTTTCATTAGGCCTAGCACATCTCTGTGGACAACACCCATTTTGATTGTCAAAAAGGCATATGGAACTATTCAATTGTGTGTGGATCATACTAAGATTAACCAAGTTATGATAAATAATATGTATCCACTACCACACATTGATGATCTATTTGATCAATTGAGGGGATCTTAGTGGTTCTCCAAAATTGAATTATGGTCAGGATGTCACCAATTGGGGTTTCAGAAGGTGGATATTCCAAATAAAACTTTTAGGAGTACATATAGCCATTATGAATTTTTGGTGATGTCTTTAGGTCTTACAAATGAACTATAAGTCTTTATGGAATTGATTAATTTGATATTTCAGTGATATTTGGATTCTTTTGTTGTGGTGTCTGAGGATGAAATATTGGTGCATTCAAGGAAAAAGGATGATAATGAGAAATAATTGCAAATAGTGTTGAGCATCTTGAGGGATCATCATCTATATGAAAAATTATCAACGTGTGATTTTTGGATACATGAGGCATGTTTCCTTGGCCATTTAATTACTAAAAAAGGTTTTTATATAAATAAAAAAATATATAGAGGCTATCATATATTGGAAATCACAGAAGAATGTCTTTGAGATATAAAGTTTTTTAGTTTAGCAGGTTATTATCGATGCTTTGTTCATGACTTCTAATGACTATATTTTCTGATGAAAAATTTGAAAAATAATAATATTCCATTCCAATGGGATGAGTAATTCCATAATTCTTTTCAAGAGCTTAAAATTTACCTTACATTAGCAACAATATATATTTTTCCAGAATCAGGAAAAGGGTTTGTGGTGTGTTGTGTTGCTTCGGGATCTATGGTGGGATGCGTTATCATGAAATAAGACCATGTTTTTGTTAATGGATCAAGGAAATTATGTGTGCATAATAAGAACTACCTAACACATGATTTAGATTTAGCTATTGTATTCCATAATATGAAGACTTGGAATCATTATCTCTTTAGTGATAAATTTACTATGTTTATGGATCATAAGAGCTTGAAACATATTTTCTCACAAAAGGATTTGAATCTGAGACAAAAATTATGGATGGAGTATCTCTAAATATTTGTCTTTTAATTGATGTATACATTGGGAAAAGGAAACTCAGTGGATGATGCATTAAGTATAAATTTATATTCTCAGTTTTCAAAAGAAACTTTAGATGAGTGGCATTTGATTTCAGTCCAATCTGACATGCACTTGGAATGTAAAGAGTGAAGTATCATCCTTCTTTCTAGTTTCATTTGTTCCAAATTTGGGGAATATGGTTAAAGATGCATAGAAATATGATGTAGAGTGCATGGATATGAGGTCACTACTCATTGGTGGGAAGACCATTGATGCATTGAATCTGGATGATAGTTCAGTGTTGTGGTTTAGAAATTGGATAGTCACACCTATGGCATGTTAGGAAAAACTTATTCATACTTAAAACTATTCAAGATGTGGTTTTCATCCTAGATTACATAATATGTATAAGGCTTTGAAAGTACAGTTTTGGTGGGTTAGTATAAAAATAAAGGTGGATGAGTCTGTTTCAGGATGCATAACTTTTCATCAACTTAAGGATGAGCATCAGTGACCAATTGGGCCAAACCTTGTCCAAGAAATAATGAATAAGATTCAGTTGATCAGAAAATAGATGGAGATAACTCAGAGTCATCAGAAATATTATATGAATCATCATGGATAGTCGTTTTTATTTGAGGTGAGTGGTCATGTGTTCTTAAGGATCTCTACAAGGCTTGGACATTGACGTTTTGGGAAGTTAGTCAAGTTATCCCTCTGATACACAGGTCCTTTTGAGATACTAGAATGGGTTGATGAGGTTGAATATTGTTTGTCATTACCACCATAGTTCAGTGATGTAAATAATGTGTTCTATGTATCTCAGTTAAAAAGGTATTATCCTAATCCTGACCATGTGATCAACTGGGATCACGCTGACCAAGATCTGAATTATTCATTGATGCACATGCCAATGATTATTATGGATAGGCAAGAGAAAGTCTTTTATTGAAAAAGCATTGGTATAGTGTAGGTTTTATGGAAACATGGTCAGATTTAGGAGGAGACTTTGGAATGAGAGAAGGAAATAAAAGAGAAATGACTAGAAATCTTTTAGGGAAAAGGTGGTTTTCTACCTTTCGAGGATGACAAGTACAATGGTGGGGATAATTTTTCACCCCCAATTTCAAGTAAGTAAACCTTATTTTATTATTTTTAAGTATATAAAGTGTTAGGGTAAATTTTGGAGACCTTTTGAAATGTTTTTTGGATTTTATAAAGGTGAAAAATTAGTGGAAACCATGAAACTCCTACAGGAAACTGATCACAATAAGATAGAGGCTAAGGGGAAGGTTCATAGGTAGACACATAATTTTTATAAGTCATGCAGCCTCCTAGGAGAAACCATGAAACTTGAGATAGTGTACTTTTTCATGGTTGTATAATGGTTTGGAAACCATGAAAACCAACCATGAGAGGTTCCTTATTATGGCAGAAGTTGGTGCACAGTAAGTACACAGTTTTTCTAACCATGCGACTAACCATACAAAGTTTAAAAACAAGATCCACAAAAAGTGGATCTAGGTCGGGATCAACCTTTAACCCCTAATTTTTCCCAAACTATACCTTACTTGAGATTTATCCCTCTTCAAAGCTAGGGAACCCTTCTCTGTCTATTTGGAAGTAATATGAAGGTGTTTCTTGGTGCCTTGAATCTTAAATATCATGGTAAGTCATTGTTTATGATATCTTTGCTTTGTTTTCCTTATATCAACTTCTCCACCCTCTCAATTTCATATATATACTTCTATCTTGGATATATCTAAGGTTTTTGATGCCAGAAAATATTAGATTTGTCCTTGTTGATGTTAGGATAATAGATCTAAGGAGGGTTTTTGGTGATTTAACATGGTTTTGTTGGTATTTTAGTTATGTTCTTCATTTTCATCATAAATCCCAAGGTATTTTTCTTTACTCTTGACTCCTCTATTTAGAATATGAATTCATGATTTGAAATTAATTATTTTCATTGAAATTTATTATGTAATTGGCGTACCCAGTTTGGTAGACACCCTATTTAGTGATGGTTTGAGTAGAATATTGGTTTTTAGTGAAATTTTGGAATTGTTAAAAGTGGTTGTGTGATGTGGCTTATTTCAATGATTTTTAAAATGTTGATTTTAAATTGTGTCTTTTTCGATTTTTTGGTAAATGATTATGTTGTGGAGTTTTCAATAAAAGGATGGTTTATTAAAATGGATTGAATTAGTTTGTTTTAAATGGTTTTAAATAAAAGGTGGGTTTTATTGAAATGGTTTATTAGGAAAATGGTTTTCAATAAAGGGTTGGTTTTATCAAAATGATGTGTTGTTATGGTTATCAGTAAAGGTGTTGTTTGTTATAATGATATAATTAGTTTGGAAAGGGTTGTTTTGGTATTGGTTTTGGCATAAATGGTTGTGTGTGTTCATGTGCTTTCTAGATGAATAAGGGTGTATATTCTTCACCTTTATTTCTTGTATGGATAAGGATTAGGACTTTTCCTTGTTAAAAAGGTATGGATAAGGGTGTGAATTTTCCCTCATCATTTCTGGGATGGATAAGGGTTAGGGATTTCCCTTGTCAAAAATGGATGGATAAGGGTGTGAAGTCTCGCACATCATTCCAGGATGGATAAGGGTTAGGGATTTCCCCCATCAAAATGGTTAATTAAGTGATGAATTAATGAAAGGATGAATCACCACTCGCGAGTATAGGGATTTTCAGGTTGTATTCATGGTTGGGTGTGTAAATATGTGTAATGGAATGAGTTATGCCAAAATGGAACTTGTGGAACAATTTTAAATTATTATTTGGTTTCTTTCTTTATAACCTATTATTTTTTTAGAAAATTGTTTTTCTATGGTACTTTTTTAATTTTTGGATATAAAATTCTTTTATAAATTTTTTATATAAATTAATTTATATAAATGTGATAACATGTTCTATCCTAGTGGTGTGAGTAGGTAATTAATTTGGGGAAGGACAACTAAGTTTCATTACTCACAACTAATTTAGAAGTTTGGTGCTTTTGCAGACATCATTTATCAGTACATGGGAAAAGTTAAAGTATCACATTTCTCTACTAATGTTTAGTGATACTTGGAATGTTTTGTGGAGTTGGAGCATGGAACTTGATGGATCTTTAGAGTTTTGTTTTGGAGTTTTTGGGTTTTGTTGGATATGTCTTCCACTATTTATTTGGATGTTTTTTCATAGTATGATGTAGTAATATTTTTTAGTTGTTATTGATTTGAATGATATTGATTTTAATTATCTTTCATTCATATTATGCATCATGTAGTGGTTTATTTGGTTATTATATGTTTTGTTGGTTATTTTATTTTAAAAGGGAAAATGGTCCCCCAACTGTTGATGAAGCCCTTGTCATTTATTTCCAGCCTTTGGAATCTTGGGGATGTATCCTAAGGCCTAGTAACGTTTCACCACCTTCTCCAACCAATGGGAAGAAGAGGGATGTTATATATAAGATCTATAAATTTACAAACAATTTATGAACCATCATGAAGGATTTAAATAGATTATGAGTATGGATGATCTAATATATCATAGATTAAATAATGTATCATGATTTAATCTTAATATAATTTATTTTTCTTGATTATGTGGCTTTACACTATGATTAGTGTTTCCCACACTATGGTTTTGGTTTTAGTCGATGGATGGAACCTGAAGGGACCATGTTAATGCTGAGTGTGACAGAAAGTTTTTTGATGAACAGTCAAATGGGATGATGACTAGAGTAAAGGATACTGTGATTATTCATAATTATTTTTTATGGAACATGATTAATAATGTTCACCTCAACCAACTCCCAGACTCACCAAAGAAGAGAAAGATGGATTTCACTGAGATTTTGAGAAATAGAGACCATAGAGGAAAGAATATTAGGTTTCCTATGTGTTTAGAATGTGGGAAGAAGCACCCAAGTGGATGTATTAGAGGAAAATTATGATGTTTTGACAATGGAAAAGAAGGAAACAAAAAACATAACTAACAAGGGAAAATGAAAAGTTAAATTAACACAATGGATGGGAATACTAGTATCCCCAAGATATCATCAACTATTGAATGCTTTAAATGTGGAAAGTATGGGAATTATGAAAGTAGATGTCCTATGGTGAAATATTGTGAATAACATTAGAAAGGTTGTATGAGTAATGGTTATATTGATGATGATGAAGAGACTAAAAATGACATGTGATAAAAATGAGGTATTAAGTAATAAAATAATTAAGCCCAAATAATGGGTTGAGAAAAACATGGTATGAATGAAGTATTTATGTATTGGAATTCAAATATTGTGTTATCTGAATTATGAAATATATAAGGATTATTTGGTATAAGTTTTTCATTAAGGGTTTGAAAGAATATGTTTGTACTGATGAAGTAGAAAAGTGATTTAATTTTAGGGTTATATTTTATGATTAAGGGAAGACAACTCTTAATATGTTCTGGAGGATGAGAAAATGATGTTTAGTTTGGTTAAATAGATTATTGATATAGATAAATTAAATTGGATAGTATTGATGACTACCGATCTAATAAAGGGTTTATTAAAAAATTAGTTTATGCTATCATGGATAGAATTTACATCATTTTTGGATTTAAATAATATACCCAATATTTTCTGTTCTATGTAAGGAATGAAGAAGCATGTATGTTTTAAAAATGGTTTTATGATAATTTAGATTATTACCATGTTTTAGGAGAATATGTGATTAAGGTTGTCACATGTTTGGTATGTGACAATCAAGATATACTTTATGATATATGGGGGATCTATGTTAAGCTAAATTTGAGAAATTTAGTGACCTTTTTTCTAAATTTTTTGTTATTTATATTTCGAAAGGGTCAAAAGAATAACCATTTATGAAATGGT
This sequence comes from Viscum album, assembly GCA_963277665.1. NCBI lineage: Eukaryota > Viridiplantae > Streptophyta > Magnoliopsida > Santalales > Viscaceae > Viscum > Viscum album. The sequence goes on along the minus strand of OY728130.1, from coordinate 2,010,803,710 downwards.
TTATGTTTTACAGGTTTTAGAGGTTAATTTATTATTTCACCATATGAATATTTATTCATATTGGATAACCTATGTTAATCATTTTGTTTTGATGATAAATAAATATGGATAAAATTAATTTTAATTCTATCTATGGATATTATGATTTGTTAGTATTTCAAGAATAAAAAATTCACCTTCATTTATTAGAATAATATATTAAGTGGAAATTTATGAAGGCCCAACTATAAGGTGAGATTGTTATTAGTAAATATAATAAAATCAAGTTATTATATTTTTTTTGTGAAAATTATTAAACTTTAGGAAACGGGTCTTTAAATAAAATTTTGTCATGTTATCATAATTTTTGATGATATCAATTACCTTTTAAATCCACTTTGGTTTATGGATTTGTGATCTTTAAAATTATCTTACCATTTTATCTATCACTCTTCATCAGTATTTGGGTGTTAGTTTTCTCTTCTATGTCCATGTTTTCACTTCCCACTTATGTTATCCTATTTGAAAACCTAGTATCTGTTATTCAAGATGACCATAAAACATCCCTTCTTATTTTTCAAGATGATTTTTATCAACTATTTTTACAATGTGGGTTTATATGAATTTATTTTCAAACATTAAACCTTTTATGGCTGAGATGAATTTTGAGGGAGAAATTCAATTTAAGGGGGTAGAATGAAACAACCATAGTTTTTATGAATTATTATTTTTCAAATAAATTAATTTTTTTGATGGATTGTGTTATACACAAAACCATGTTAATATTGAATTATATGAAACACCATGTTAATATTTCTCTACACGTAACACTACCTTATCTTGTGTTACACGCAACATCAAGTTTAAGAAAACCAAGATATATTATTAATTTAGTAATTTAAATACAACCCATATAACCTAGCTATTAAAATTACCCATATGAATATCAATAAATAATTTATAACTATTAAGTATTATAGTTTTATATAAATAAAAAATATTGATAAAAAAATACAAAATTTTTAGTAAAGTATTTATATTTTTCAAAAATCTATTTTCTCAAAAAAATTATGCCTTTTTGTGAACAATAATAAAATTAATTTTTTTTTCACTTTAAGAAAATTAATTTTATAAAGTAAAATTAATATTTTAATTCATAATTTTAAAATTATTTTAGGGTACAATTTTGGGATTTTTTCCAAAAGTTTTATTTTTTGATGAATAGTAAAAAATACTGAATTTTAATTAAAAACTGTTTTTTATAAAGTTAAATTAGATTTTAAATAGGTTTTAAAGTATAATTAGTTCAAGTATAAATATATTAATCTAATTTTGGTCATTATAATCAATTTTATTTTGAAATTGGATATAAAAACTTTGTAAACATATGATAATTTTTCACTTTAAAAGCCCACTATCTCATCATGTTTTTGATATTAATTTTAAATTAATTTTTTCCAGTTATGTGAATTAAATTTGGAAAATGTATTAAATATTCATAATAATCATAATTTATAAGGTCTAATAAGTTCAACTCAATTTTTGAACAAAATGAATAGTGAATACAATAAAAATTAATTACCTCGGTTAAGGTAACAATGGACTACTGTGGGTTAAACTATAATGATAAGAGTTAAAATATACTAAAATATTGTCATAATTTTACTGAATGAATTTATTTATATATTTTACATCAAAAACTCTAAAATATAGAAATTTATTTTCACTTTCCTTTGAATATGACCTATATAATAAGTTAAGTAAAAAAAGACAAAAAGATACTTTTCATACTTTTAATATCTATAAAGCATTGGGATTCAGACCCAAACAAAAAATGTTAGGTTATATATATCAAATTTAAATATAAATGAGTTTTTTTATCATGATAATTTATTTTATATTCTTATAATGAAATAAATACTTTAAATGTTTAATAAACACCAATATAGTAATTATTTGGTTAACAGTCAAATAAAATGAATGATACTAAAATATTATAAGTGGAGTAAATTGAGTGAATTATTAAGTTAAATTATTTTTTAGATTAATATATCATGTTAAAAATGTTTTGACATGATATATTTTAATTCCATCATTGTTTTAAAATTTTTAAATTCAATTTAAAAGAACTATGTCAAAATTGATATTAATGTTATTTTATAATAAATTATATTTTATTAAATGATGTAAAATTACTAAGAAATCCAACATTATTCCAAGTAAAATTTAAATTATAATAAATATAAAAAATGTCCCATTCATGGACCAATTTATCTTTTATAATGAATACATGAACTCTTAAATAGTAAAACACTTTTAGCACTATTAAGGTTAAAGCAATGGTTTTGCATGTTACATGTGCTTATGTTAAAATTAATTTCCAACACACAATTTTTTTTATAAATTAGATATAATATCTAGAATTAGTGGGTAAAAATTATCTAATAAATATCACCCTAATTATGCCTATAGGATAAATTAACAAGGTTAGAAAAATAGTTACTGTAGTGAAAATTGAAATGGTTAAAATAAGGATACTTAGAATTTAACGAATAGAATGTTTAAAAAATGTGTTTTATTTTATGGTTGAGGTGTGGATAAACCATATAAGCCCTCCACACATTTAATTATAACATTTTGAGCCACTTTAGGTAATATTTACCTCCCAATAGTGAATAATTTTACTTATTTACAAAAATATCACTCCTCCTCAACTATAAAAGGGCACTCACTATCAAGAACCAATACGAGATGCCATCCAAACCCGAAAACCGACCTGATACGAGACATGACATGAAGTGAATTCATGATCCCCATGGGATGTAAACTAGTGTTGAACATCAAAATAATATAATGGGGTCAATTTAGCCTAATAAACAACCGTGATCTAATAACCAAACTGAACACGCAAAAAAGACAAAAATAACTAAACATCAATAAATATACAAACCAATATAGATACAACATTTGATGGAAAAACAAAAACTAAATAAAAAATTAAAACTGAATCACACAACATGATCTGCACATGACCTATTGGTTACCACTAACCACAAGGCCAACCTTCTCCAAATAAAAACTAAACCAGAAACCTCAACTAGAAAAACAGCTCGGGTCTACCGATGCCGAGTGGAAAAAGTAGGGTGTGAGTTTAGACAACTCACTGGGTGATCATCATAGATTCCATGTATTTACTTTCTCAAAACAGTCCACAAAAACATGTTTTAAAATACATGTGAAAATAAAATTTTAAACATTTTAAGAAAACCAAACAAAATTGTTCACATGTTTCCTTTAAAACACACACACAATTTTACTTTTCAAAAAACTATTCCACTTTCACAGCCCAGTCCAAAACCAAAGTCCAATTAAAAATCCATATCAAGTAACAAAAAGGTGTTGTGCATAATATAAAGGGAACAAAAAACCAAAAATAAACTATCAGGGAAAATACCTAACAAGTAGCACGAAAAAATAGAACATATAGATAGTAAATCATGAGAATTTCTTAAACATATTTATAGGTAACCCCTTGATGTGATCAGTTCGGAATCACCTACCGACATATGGTGCTGCTCCATAGTCAATAACAAACTTTACACTCTAAACTAGCCAATCTAGTGGCACATACCACCTGGACTTTTAGCAAATCCATGGGGTACTAACCCATCTAACACAGGGTAAAAAAGAAACTATCACTCAAACCTATAGATGAAGACTAGAAATAAAATGATAATATTATATGGTGAGTGGGAAGGTCATCACACACATTTCTCAACTGAACCCACTGCCACCACGCTTTCTAAGCCCAAAAACTGACACCACCTATAAAATTCCCCTATCTTTACAGAATCCTCTATAGAAGTGATCATCTCACAACAATCCATTCACAAGTTTCAACCAGTCCGTCACATCGTTTGAGTTTAAAAAACCACTTTAAAAACATTTTAAATTACATACCGGGCCTTCATTCTACCTAAGCTTTCAATCCAATTTTCCAAAACATGTCAAAATGACCACCGAGACCATACACCCCTTATGATCCAAAACTAATTTCCTAAACATAATAAGGTACCATTCGGGCCTTCACATCACCTCATATCAAAACTAACTTTTCAAGGGAAAAACAAAGTTCTAAATAGGCCTTTTCCATTTACAATATAAATACACTTAAAAATACATTTCTACACAATATTTAAAATAAATATAAAACACAAATTTTATATGTACAATTCAAAACATGAATTTATATTTCTAATCCAAAACCATTCTCAAGCTAAATTTAAAACACACAACAATAAGAAAAATTCCAAATGGGCCTTTTTCCTATAATTGACCAAATCATATCTTAAAATGACAAACAATCTAAGCTTTCATAAACACATTTTAAACCACACATAAAGTCACATGAAGTTCCAAAACACTATTTATAAATCAAGTAACCATTTTAGAAAAAATAAGTGAGAAGGGAGGATAATCCTTTAGAAAACCACATTTCAAAGAATAACCTATTTTTATCAAAGTTCCACATAGGACTCAAGAAACCATTAATAAAAAACATATTTTCCAAAGAATCCAACACATTATTTAAAAACCAAGGACTATTTTGAAACTTAATTAAAATTATGCAAAACAAACATTTAGTGACACTCTACACCTCCATTTGAAAATAAATTTCACACCTTTTACACAATCCATTGAACACATTTATAAAGAACAATAAAGAAGCATACTTGAAACAAAATCAAACTCCTTTAGAAACTCGTCTTCCACACATGAAATTTTCATTCACTTTGAAAACAAATTTTTAAATAACATCACTTGATTTTAAACCAACACAACAAGCCATACATAAGCGTCACAATATAAAAGTCACAAATTTCTACACACAACATCAAATTCACAATCCAAACATGTTACCAAAACATAACCAAGGGGGAATCACCACCTAAATCACTTCATTTAACTTTATAAGATCAAATAACATTTTATCAAACACCTTGTGTGCATTTAAATATATGAATAATTAAATATACCCTTTGGAAACCATTTCAACCCCATTTTCCATCATGAAAATACCAAAAACAATTATTCTAACACATCACTAGAAATATTTTAACATTTTTCAAGCTTTCAAGGAAAGATTAATCATGAAAAAAAGTACCATAAAGGAAATGGATGTAAACTCCTACCTCAACGATGTGTGAAGGCAATGAAACTTCAATAAAAACAAAGAACTAATACTGAGAGATAATCCTCAAACCCTGAAATCAAGTAAATAAAAACAAAAATAAAACCTAACCCTTAGGGTTTTACCAATATGGAAACCCCACTAAGAGAAATCATGAAACCAAGATAGATAAAAGATAAGAATAGTAAATCAACCAAAAACTCAAATAATCTTACCTAGGAACTTTCAATAATCTTCAATAGAGGAAGGGGAGTAAGGGAGGAGGGTCTCTTGGATCCCCTAGTGATTCTAGGTCAAATAAGGGAGGAGAAATATGAAATATGGTGAAAATAGTGGACGGGAAAAATAGGGATTTCACACTTTTAATGACTTGGGAAAATCACACAGTTTGAATGCACAGTTTGAAAAACCATGTTCCTATCATGTTCAACCTACTGGAGAAGAGGGAACCTCGCATGGGATGGATTTACTATTTCGCAAATTGTCTTCCAACCTTTCAAACCACAACTATCCAAACTTCAGGCCCCTTCACATTCTTTTCACATGGATTTCTCTAACCATGTGTAGGTCGTGTGCCATACCCCATACACCAACCCTCAAGACACATAGTTTTACACCAAATTTTCATGGTTTGGCCCAAGCTATGCTCCAGTCATGCATGTAAAACTATGAAAGAATAATTTTAACTAAAATAACCTCTATCTTAATAGGTCATATGTTTTACTCACAAGTTGTGCCTGTAAATTGTGCACATGCTAAGAAGACACCCGAAAACTCTGAAACTCAAAAATTCAAACTAGGAACTCAAACCTAACCTAATAAAAAAAAACCATATCCAAGAAAACAATAAAATAAAATAAATTCCAAGATCGGGGTTTGACAATTCTCCCCAAAACAAACACTTTATTCTTCTAAAAAGTCACCAATCCACATGAGGAACAAAGATCAATCCAAATTCTGAACAAATATGAATGGAACCATGAATTCCAAGGTGAACTTTGACTCCACAAGTCACACATAATACTCTATATGAGAAAACATAATGAAAAGGACCGCAAAAAGGAGGATGATTCTCCCCACCACAAGAACCTGATAAACACTACGGAATGACTTCGTCTTGGCCCAACATGGGAACTCCCAGCATAAACTAATGAAAAATTTTCCATTCAAGTTAAACAGAACCACCATTAAAACTGGGAATTCTTAACAATGCCACCTTGTGACAACCAACATGGGAAAGCCCCCATGAGATCCAAAACCTTCCACCCACAATAGGGGAACTCACAAAATATTTTCAAACCAAACAGAGAAAAAAACCACAGTTCATCATTACCATAAACATCCAAGCATCTTCCAAAGGATCAAAACCATAAACAAAAACCAAACCTAAAAATGATAATCAAAAACAATAAAGAACTACTAATTAAAGGCTCAAATCTGAAAGAAAGAAGAATTAGAATTTTAAGAGAACAAAAACCAAGATTCTTACAACAAATTGGAACTTACAAGAATAGAAAAAATTGATACAAATAAACTTTAACCATATCCACTCAAAAACTGGAGACAAAAATTGGGCCAAATTTCCCCACACACCTAAAAATTTGTGACTGCATGAAAAAATTCACTCTAGGGTCTATAGATGGATCTATAATGTCTTGAAGAATCTTCTACCCTACATTCAGGAGTTAAATCCCTTTGATCATGGTTTATTCTTTAGGAAATTCTTTTTACAAAACATCTACGGATGACCCAAATAACCACAATAATGGTACACCCTTAGAGGATTACAATAAGAATAATTTGAACTCCCAAGATGACCACACTGAAAACATATAAGTGAATGATCTGATGTGGGAGAAGATAGAACTAATGAAAGAGGATTTTCAGAAACCCTTTCTTATTGGAAACACCTCTCTCAAGATGGGTAACCTTCATGACAATAAAGAGATACCAGATTTCCAACTTCCAGTGCCCCAAAAACCAACTCAACTGAGAATTATTCAACCACCAACTTCTTAAAACAAAGTTCATTGTAGGAGAGGGATTTCTCCTTGATCTCAATATAAAGATCCCAAATGAAAAGAGGAGCTTTCAGAAAATCCTATGATTCTACCTTTGGATAAAATTAAACCAACTCCTTGAAGTGGTCAATATAGGTCTTCACTATTCACTAGAATTGTTGAATATTCACAAGATATTCTATCTTCTTTATCTTCACCTCCTCTGGCACAAACCATTGGATAAAATGGGTCTTGAACACCTCCCATGTCATCCCAACTTTAAGTGATGATGGAATAACCACTTTCCACATTTACAAATCCAAACTTTCAAATTAAACCAAGATATATCGAACCCTCACCACTTTAGGAGTTCCCAAAAACCCAAAGACACCTTTGAATTTATCAATCCACTATATAGATTCTAATAGTCCATGAACAACATGAAATACTGAAAAAAACTAAATATAAATTGACACTACCACTCCAGTAGGAGTTTGGGAAAATCTAAAAACTAGATGGAACTTTCTAGAAACATTGGGGACCCTTATAGGTGGTATATTATGAATAAAAGAAAAACACATAACTGAAATTAGTATTAATTAAAACACAACCAAAAGACCATCCTAAGAAAAAAAACAAGAAAACAGGCAAAACATCATAAACAAAACTAAAATATTATTTTAAAAACCCACCTTTTCATTCCAATACCAAACCACCTTCTTCTGAGACCACTTTCTAAATTTTGAAACCCAATTTTCCAATCCAATTTAATCATCAAGTTTCACTATTATGACAAAACCCATGCCCAAAAATCATTTTACATCTTGAAAACTTATTTTCCCCAAAACTATTTCCCCTTTGAAAGACCTCTTTTCCAAATAAGACATTTTTCTCCCAAAATCATCCTACATGTAACACCCCAAGATTCTACGGTACGCTTCTCTTTGAATAATGTGATAGCGTGTGTTGTACGCAACACCGAGTTCTAACACACCATAACCAATCAAACTAGCCGTTATGAATAGTAATACCTACTTTTTGAAATTATATATATTTTATATTTCAAAATGGACATCATTTTTGGATTCGGAATATCGAATTTATCCTAAGGTGAAATTTCGGTACTTTTCAGATAACTTTAATATTTTGATGAATAGTGAAAATTACTAAATTTTAATTAAAAACAACTTTTTAAATCAAAATAATTAATAGTGATAAATTATGAATTTGAGTGGTTTTAAAGTATATTTAGAATATATTTTTACCATTTAATATAATGTTCGTCATTGGACATAATTTTACAATTAAACCGAACATAAACAAGTGTCAATCTTTTGATAGTTATTATCTCTTAAAAACACGCTTTTTATTTTGACAGCGGGAATTAATTTTAAATTAATTTCTGCCACTTCTGTGTTTTGAATTTAGAAAAATGGATTCCATATTTGGAATCAGAATGTTCAAATTGTATAAATAGGTAACTTTTATTTTTAGACATTTTGAATAATTACTGCGGTAAATATTTTATTTACCATGGTTAAGGGTAAATCCGGTAAATGAGGGTTAAAAAAATAATATTATAATAATACTAAATTACCCTAAAACGTGTCCTAGCCTTATTGGTTGATACATATTCGACCATAGGCATCTTTGGGTCTATTTTGGGACCCCATGGATCCACTTGTAGGTGATAGAGACACTTTATTTTAATTAAGTTAAAATAAGTACAAAAATGACATAAGTATATATCTTTTAGAAAAACAATTTTTACATAGGGTTATATATGTTGGATTTTCGACTATAAATATTCATTAGAAATATAAAACGATTTTCTACATGATGATATTTTATTTTCAATTTTTAGAGATTATATAATTTAATTTATTGATGACACAATGATGATGCAGTAATTACAATAATAGTGAAAAATTAAAATAATTGATATTATAAATACCCAAATAAATATAATTTGAGACTTTTAATGAATTAAACTAATTTTATTGGTTAATATGACATTTTAGTAGTGATTAAATTAACGTTTTTTGAAGTAATCATTCTGTTATGATTTTTACAAAAAATCAATTATGGAATAGTGTCAACATTGACATAAAAGAGTTTTTAAAACAAATATTATATTATTAATTGATATTAAATTCATAAAAATCTAAGGTTCGTCCAAGAGACTTATATCATGATAGGATCATCATTAATGGACCACTTATGGGTCTCTTGTATGTATATAATAAGTTTATTAACTATATATTATAAAAATACAAAGTGACATGGTAAATGTCAAACTAATTAACTAAGAGTTAAAACTAAACGATAAGGTTAATATAAGTACCCAAACCTGTCTAAATTCTATTGTTTGAGTGGTTTTAGACATATCCCTACCTTAACCTTTGAATAATAAACTTTGGAGCCATTAGAAACCGAATATGAATATATTATAAATTAATATTTCTAGCTTTTCCAAAGGTGCCCCTCACCCCTCTTAAAAAAAGGCACTCCTCCTTCTCATTTCTTCACTCCTTAAAAGCCTTTTTGTTCAGCCAAAATCTACCCAAATACTCTCCCAACTTCCCTCACTACAACCTAGAGGCCTTATTGTGATCAGAAAGCCAACCTAAGGAGCCCTTTTGATCAAATCAAAAGGAAGAACCCGAAGAAGAGGTAATGTTTTCACCACCCCTTTTCAAGTTCCTTTCTTCTTCCACTTCTTCTTTATTTGTTATTACAATTCTAAAATAATAACTCCAGAATCATATATATACTGTGATGTTATTATAAATATGGTACAACCATATTCATTATTCTACCCACCCTTTGAATAACATGTCACCATACGTGCGTACGTACGGCTTACCGTCTCCACATCGTGGTGTAATTGTTATTCAATATATTATTATTTGGATGGGTATAATAATGATGTGTAACTCATGTAAATAATAAATATAACATGTTAATGATTCTGTATATATGATATACCATCCATTTATATATTATTTTAATATCAAAAGAATGATATTGTCGCTCGTGCATACGTACGGACTACCGTCTCCACGAACGCGATGAGATTCATTCTCCATCGTATCCATTAAAGTATAATTATCATTTGATGATTTAAAAATGATTTTTAAGGACTTGATATCATTATGTATATGAAAAATATACAACCTATCCATGAAAAACATGGCTTATGTAACAAAACATATAAAATAAAATGAGTAAGTTAACACCCGAAACGACAATAATTCAAAGATATTATTAACAAATCAATGTTAAAAGATCATATATGATATCATATTAATATATATGATTGTTTTATAATTTAATAACAATTATTTTACCATTATATAGGAGGTTAACCTACCCCAACCAAGGAAAAGTACAAGGTAAGGGTTATTTCACAATCTCTTCATTATCCGAGGTTGTTTATACGTAATAATCTACTGGGATATCTTTATCATCCACATCCATGTTTCTTAAAAATGTATTTCAAAACATTTTTAATATTTACTAGAATATTCATTAAAGTCATTTATACCCTTTTTGACTTTTATAAGTGGTTTATAAAGGAATCTTTCCGTCGTTTTCAAAACAAGGTCCTTTTTAACCTTTTCGACAGAATTAAGGTAAAAATGTTTTTTTAACTTATACGGCAGGTGCGGCTATTTTCCGCCGTTATAAAATCTTCAAAGATTCCCTTACAAGCATATAAGAATATTTTCAAAGAAAATGTTTTATTTTATATGGCTCTTAATTGATTTCAAAATAAAAAGAGATATTTCTCTAAAAGAGTTTTGATTTCATCTATGTCAACATCCTTTGTTGGATTTTACACTTATGTGAAGTTAATTTATTATGATACAAACTTCTATGTTGTATTGAAGGTTTTGTGATATTTTTGACTGTGGATGTGCTATTTTTATACCATTCATGGTTTATGGTGAAAGTATTTACATTTCATATGCTAGTTTTAATACGAATGTTTATGTTATGTTTAAACCTTTTCATATGGGAATGCATTGGACTTACTATGTGATGGGTGAAGCCCGCTATAGCTCCTCGATGCATCGGTAGGTCTCATGAGACAAAATAGTGTCTTGGCACAAGACCTTGGAAAAATCTTATTTATAGTCTTTGCACAAGGCCTTGGCTATGTGGTTATGATAGTCTGGCATTATGCATTCCATCATTATGAAAGTGGTTATTGTTTTTGCATGTGATTATTCTATTAGTAGAATATCCATGTGAATAAGTAAATGGAATTATTTCATTTTATTTATGCCATACTATGTTAAATGTTCAAGTTTGAAAGGATTTTGTTTTAGTATACATTGCCTTAAATGTTTATTCTTATTTATGAAAGTTTCCGCTATATTGTTATCCTTACTGGGCATTTGAGCTCACCCCTTTTCTATGTTTTATTTTTCCCAGGAAGTGAAGAAGTAAATTATGAATGACCTGCAGGGATATTATGTGGGGATATGAGTGTGGATTATTAAGACAATATGTTGTTGTAGTAGTTTTTCATTTTATGATGTAATGTAAGACTTATGAATATATCTAGTGTTTCCAAGGCTACTAAACCAATCGGTCTTTTGAGATTTGATCTTTCTTGTGATCATGCCAATGTTATGTAATAATGCACCGACTCTGGGTAACTAGGGTCGGGGCATTACAGTTGGTATCAGAGGGAGGTTAGTACAAACCTTGGAAGCTAGATTTAGATAAACTCTGATTAGAGCTCGTAGACCTAAGATGAACGTTGAGGATTAGTATAGAAGAACTTCCTAGAATTTTGGTATTGTAGAGATTTTGTGAGTTTTTCGAGAAATACATCCCTATCTGGATACGAGCAGGTAGAGGCGGCTCTGGCACAGATGTACTTAGGGGTAAAACTCAAAAACACCGCTTTGAGCTAGACTCGAACGGGAACTGGTGCACGACAACGGGCCTTGCTGCACTCTTGGTTGCGACACTCCCGGGGGATATGCTTAGGATAACTCTCATTTTCCTTACAAATAATTATGAAGGGTTTATGAGTATATACTTCCTCAAAGAAAACATTTTTATGATTATGGATTATATCCATAAATAGTTCAATTTATGTTAAGTGTTTTATAAGTATGGTATTATGTATTTTGATTCATAAACTGATCTAGTTTATGCCATTATTTAGAAATGGCGCCTAGTGGAAGAAATGGAAATCGTATCAATGCACGCACTCCATGAAGGGATTTCCCTCCTGCTCAAGATAATTATAGTGGAACTGGTGATGCAACTGGTGCCGATTAGCTAATCACCATACTGGGACAACTTACTCAGGTTATGAATAATAACCTTACCCGTATGGAGCACCCTGATCCACAGCGTGGAGGATCAATGTTAGATCGATTCATGAGGCAATAACCACCAACGTTCAATGGGAGTACAAATCCCTTAGTAGCTGAGCAATGGATAAATTCCCTAGAGAAAATATTTCAGGCTTTGGGGAGCAGTGAAAGGGAAAAAGTTATCATGGCAGTTTACCGCCTCACTGGAGATGTTGATCAATGGTGGTCATTGATTCAAAACATGAAGGAAGATGATGAAGTATCAAATATGGAATAGAGGGAGTTCAAAGATCTGTTTTTAGAAAAATACTTTCCTCGCGACCGTCGAGCAGATATGGAAAGGCAATTTCTGAGTCTGAGACAGAAGGAGGATGAGAATGTCGCAAAGTATGAGGCTAATTTTACAAGGTTAGCAAGGTATGCTGGGGATTATATAAGTAACCAAAGAAGTAATATTGATCGTTTCTTTGATGGGTTAAAACCATTTCTTCGTCGAGCATTAGTCTCATAATCCTTTTCGTCGTACGAAGACATTGTCTCATGTGCTATCAAGTCCGAAAAGGAATTCTCTAAGTCTTATGACTTTAAAGCAAAGCAAGAGAATAAGAGACCTGCTGATCAATCTGGGAATGGAAATAAGGGGAAGAAGGGAAAGGTTGAATATCCATCCTATGGTAAATGCGGGAAGAAACATCTGGTACTTTCTTGAAGGGAATGGGAGTCTGTTACAAGTGTGGTGAAAAAGGCCACCAAGCTCGGGATTGTAAGGGGAAGAAGGAAGCTACCAACGTTCAGTGCTACAATTACAGGGAGATGGGGCATTATGCAAATGAATGTCCTAAGCATCAGGAGAACTTACCTCAGAAAAGTCCAAGGGATCAAGGCCAGGCTTATGCTATCACTACTGCTGAGGTAGAAGCTCCGAAAGACGTGGTGGCAGGTAATTTAATGGTTTCCTCAAGTTTAGCAAATGCATTATTTGATTCTGGATCATCGCATTGTTTCATATCTTCCCAGTTTGCTAAGAAAATTAGATATTTCCAATTTGATTTAATAAGGGAGTTGTCAGTTAAAACTCTTAAGGGAAGTATCATTGCAACAAAGTTTTGTGAATCAGACCCCATTAGAGCACATAAATGTTTTTTATCTGCTGATCTCATCATCATACCTATGATTGAGTTTGATATAATCCTTGGTATGGACTGGATTTCGGACTATGATGCAAAGATTTATTGTAAGAAGAAAGAGGTTACGATTCTTGATGATAATGATAAGGACCACCTTATCTTTAGAGTAGAATCGTCACCACCTAATTCTTATTTAGATCCACCCCCAGTATCTCAACTTAATTCAATTATTGGGGAGGAAGAGAATGAAATAACTGTCGGTGAGAAAAGGAATGTTCAAATAGAGGATGTACCTGTTGTGAAAGAATTTGTAGATGTATTTCCGGAAGATTTACCTGGACGTCCTCCAGAACGAGAAGTTGAGTTTTCCATTGATTTGATTCCTGGATCAATGCCTATATCGAAGACCCCTTATAGAATGTCCACTGTAGAATTAGTTGAACTAAAGAAACAAATAGAGGAATTGAGTAATAAAGGATTTATTCGACCTAGTGTTTCTCCATGGGGAGCCCCTGTTCTTTTTGTTAAAAAGAAAGATGGATCTATGAGGTTATGTATCGACTACAGGGAGATCAATGCTATAACGATAAAGAACAAGTATCCCCTACCTCGTATTGATTATTTATTTGACCAACCGCATGGAGCTCAATACTTTTCAAAGATTGACCTTCGATCTGGATACCATCAGTTGTGTGTGAAGAAGGAAGACATTCCGAAGACAGCATTTCGAACCAGGTATGGGCATTACGAGTTTACTGTAATGCCGTTTGGATTGACTAATGCACCCTCTGCATTCATGGATCTGATGAAAAGAGTTTTCAAGGAGTATCTCAATGAATTTGTGGTGGTATTTATTGATGATATCTTGGTATACTCCAAAACCTACGAAGATCATGAAAATCACTTGCGCATTATCTTGAAGACTCTAAGGAGGCATGAATTATATGGAAAGTTTAGCAAGTGTGAATTCTGTCTTCATGAGATTTCTTTTCTTGGCCATATTGTCTCTAAAGATGGAATCTCTGTTGATCCTTCTAAGACCAAGGCAATCCAAGAATGGCCAGCACCTACGAGTATAACTGAGGTATGTAGTTTTATTGGTTTGGCAGGTTATTATCGATGTTTCGTCCAGAATTTTTCCCGATTGGCTAACCCATTAACGAAGATCACACGTAAAGGGGTTAAATTTGTTTCAAAAAAAGAGTGTAAAGAATGTTTCGAAGAACTGAAGATAAGATTAGTCAATTCTCCTATATTGACTCTACCATCGAGGAATGATGGGTTCGTTATTTATAGTAATGCATCAAAGAAAGGACTTGGTTGTGTCCTTATGCAGAATGATAGAGTTATTGCCTATGCATCACGACAGTTGAAAATTCATGAACAAAACTATCCTACTCATGATCTCGAGTTAGCAGCTGTGATCTTTGCTTTGAAGATATGGAGGCACTACCTCTATGGTGAAAAATGTGAGATTTATACTGACCACAAGAGTTTGAAGTATATTTTCTCACAAAAAGAACTCAACATGAGGCAAAGGAGATGGCTTGAATTACTCAAGGATTATGATTGTACGATACACTACCACCCGGGGAAAGCAAACAAGGTGGCAGATGCTTTGAGCAGAAAAGACCATGGAGTTTTGAACAATATGAGAATTGAAAGGGATCCAATTTTCATGGATCTAGTGATGATGGACATGGGAATAACCAGGGAAGGAGAAACATCAATTCTTTTTCAAATGGTTGCCAAACCATCTTTACTATAAAGGATTAAGAGTTCTCAGATTGATGATGACGAATTTAAAAAGAAGATTAATGTTGTGAATGATGGGAGATTGAGAGACTTTGTGTATGAGGATGAACTTTTGAAATTCGGGAAGAGACTTTGTGTTCCCGATTTACCTGATCTAAAAAGGGAATTGCTGGATGATGCTCATAGTTCCAATTTCTCTATACACCCTGGGAGCACCAAAATGTATAGAGATTTGAAGGAACATTTTTAGTGGGACAACATGAAGAGGGATATTGCTGATTTTGTGTCAAGATGTATGGTTTGTCAACAAGTGAAAGCTGGAAGGCAACAGCCTGGAGGAGTCATGAAACCTCTTCCCATACCAGAGTGGAAATGAGACAATATTACGATTGACTTTGTCATGGGTCTACCAAAGACTCCTAGAAGGAATGATGCAATATGGGTTATTGTTGATCGTCTTACCAAGTCAGCACATTTTCTTGCTATAAGAGAAGATCTACCCCTGGAACGTCTAGAAAGACTATATATTAATGAAGTTGTGAGACTTCATGGAGTACCCCTATCGATTGTTTCTGATCGTGATCCGTGTTTTACTTCAAGATTTTGGAAAAGTCTTCAGAAATCCTTGGATACTGAACTTCATTTGAGCACTGCTTACCACCCTCAGACAGACGGACAATCAGAACGGACTATTCAGACCTTAGAAGACATGTTAAGATCTTGCTCACTTGACTTTCAGGGTATGTGGGATCAATATTTACCTCTAATAGAATTTTCCTATAACAATAGCTTCCATTCGAGTATTTAGATGGCACCATATGAAGCGTTATATAGAAAGAGATGTCGTACACCAACCTGTTGGGATGACGTTGGTGAAAGAAAACTTTTAGGCCCAGAACTGGTGGAGGAAACAGTGGAAAAGGTGAAGGTAATCCAAAATCACATCAAAGCAGCTCAAAGTAGGCAGAAGAGCTATGCCGATAATCGAAGGAAGTATTTGGAATTTCAAGTCGGTGATCATGTTTTCCTGAAGGTATCTCCATGGAAGGGAGTCATACGTTTTGGTAAGAAAGGTAAATTGAGTCCCAGGTACATCAGACCTTTCGAAATTCTATAATGAATTGGGGATGTGGCTTACCAATTGACAATGCCACCAAGTCTCTCCAAAGTTCACGATGTGTTCCACGTATCTCTCTTGAGGAAATACATGCCTGACCCAACGCATGTACTCACCTATGAGGAATTAGAACTGGAACCCGATCTTTCCTATTGTGAAGAGCCCGTCAGGATTCTTGATACGAGAGAACAAGTACTGAGAAACTGGACGACGCGTCTGGTAAAAGTTTTGTGGAGAAACCATAAGATGGAAGAGGCAACGTGGGAACCCGAGGAACTTATGATGAAGAACCACCCGAGTCTTTTCATGTGTTAAGTATTCTAGAAATTTTGAGGATGAAATTATTTGAAGGAGGGGATAATGTAATACCCCAATCTTCTACGGTACGCTTCTCTTTGAATAATGTGATAGCGTGTGTTGTACGCAACACCGAGTTCTAACACACCATAACCATTCAAACTAGCCATTATGAATAGTAATACCTACTTTTTAAAATTATATATATTTTATATTTCAAAATGGACTACATTTTTGGATTCGGAATATCGAATTTAGCCTAAGGTGAAATTTTGGTACTTTTCAGATAACTTTAATATTTTGATGAATAGTGAAAATTACTAAATTTTAATTAAAAACAACTTTTTTAATCAAAATAATTAATAGTGATAAATTATGAATTTGAGTGGTTTTAAAGTATAATTAGAATATATTTTTACCATTTAATATAATGTTGGTCATTGGACATAATTTTACAATTAAACCGAACATAAACAAGTGTCAATCTTTTGATAGTTATTATCTCTTAAAAACACGCTTTTTGTTTTAACAGCGGGAATTAATTTTAAATTTATTTCTGCCACTTCTATGTTTTGAATTTATAAAAATGGATTCCATATTTGGAATCAGAATGTTCAAATTGTATAAATAGGTAACTTTTATTTTTTAGACATTTTGAATAATTACTGCGGTAAATATTTTATTTACCATGGTTAAGGGTAAATCCGGTAAATGAGGGTTAACAAAATAATATTATAATAATACTAAATTACCCTAAAACGTGTCCTAGCCTTATTGGTTGATACATGTTCGACCATAGGCATCTTTGGGTCTATTTTGGGACACCATGGAGCCACTTGTAGGTGACAAGGACACTTTATTTTAATTAAGTTAAAATAAGTACAAAAATGACATAAGTATATATCTTTTAGAAAAACAATTTTTACATAGGGTTATATATGTTGGATTTTCAACTATAAATATTCATTAGAAATAAAGAACTATTTCCTACATGATGATATTTTATTTTCAATTTTTATAGATTAAATAATTTAATTTATTGATGACACAATGATGATGCAGTAATTACCATAATAGTGAAAAATTAAAATAATTGATATTATAAATACCCAAATAAATATAATTTGAGTATTTTAAGGAATTAAACTACTTTTATAGGTTAATATGACATGTTAGGATTGATTCAGATAACTTTGTTAGAAGTAATCATTCTGTTATGTTTTTTACAAAAATCAATTATTGAATAGTGTCAAAATTAACATAAAAGAGTTTTTAAAACAAATATTATATTATTAATTGATATTAAATTCCTAAAAATCTAAGGTTCGGCCAAGAGACTTATATCATGATAGGCTCATCATTAATGGACCACTTAGGGGTCTCTTGTATGTATATAGTAAGTTTATTAACTATATATTATAAAAATACAAAGTGACATGGTAAATGTCAAACTAATTAACTAAGAGTTAAAACTAAAAGATAAGGTTAATATAAGTACCCAAACCTGTCTAAATTCTATTGGTTGAGTGTTTTTAGACCTATACCCACCTTAACCTTTGAATAATAAACTTTGGAGCCATTAGAAACCGAATATGAATTTATTATAAATTAATATTTCTAGCTTTTCCAAAGGTGCCCCTCACCCCTCTTATAAAAGGGCACTCCTCCTTCTCATTTCTTCACTCCTTAAAAGCCATTTTGTTCGTCAAAAATCTGCCCAAATACTCTCCCAACTTCCCTCACTACAACCTAGAGGCCTTAGTTTGATCAGAAAGCCATCCTAAGGAGCCCTTTTGATCAAATCAAAAGGAAGAACCCGAAGAAGAGGTAATGTTTTCACCACCCCTTTTCAAGTTCCTTTCTTCTTCCACTTATTCTTTCTTTGTTATTACCATTATAAAATAATAACTCCAGTATCTTATATATACTGTGATGTTATTATAAATATGGTACAACCATATTCAGTATTCTATCCACCCTTTGAATAACATGTCACCATACGTGCGTACGTACGGCTTACCGTCTCCACGTCGTGGTGTAATTGTTATTCAATATATTATTATTTGGATGGGTATAATAATGATGTGTAACTCATGTAAATAATAAATATAACATGTTAATGATTCTGTATATATGATATACCATTCATTTATATATTATTTTAATATCAAAAGAATGATATTGTCGCTCGTGCGTACGTACGGACTACCGTCTCCACAAACGCGATGAGATTTATTCTCCATCGTATCCATTAAAGTATAATTATCATTTGATGATTTAAAAATGATGTTTAAGGACTTGATATCATTCTGTATATGAAAAACATACAACCTATCCATGACAAACATAGCTTATGTAACAAAACATATAAAAGAAAACGAGTAAGTTAACACCCGAAACGACGATAATTCAAAGATATTATTAACAAATAATTGTGAAAAGATCATATATGATATCATATTAATATATATGATTCTTGTATAATTTAATAACAATTATTTGACCATTATACAGGAGGTTAACCTACCCCAACCAAGGAAAAGTACAAGGTAAGGGTTATTTCACAATCTCTTCATTATCCGAGGTTGTTTATACGTAATAATCTACTGGGATCTCTTTATCATCCACATCCATGTTTCTTAAAAATGTATTTCAAAACATTTTTACTATTTACTAGAATATGAGTTAAAGTCATTTATACCCTTTTTGACTTTTATAAGTGGTTTATAAAGGAATCTTTCCGTCGTTTTCAAAACAAGGTCCTTTTTAAGCTTTTCGGCAGAATTAAGGTAAGAATGTTTTTTTAACTTATACGGCGGGTGTGGCTATTTTCCACCATTATAAAATCTTAAAATCTTCCCTTACAAGCATATAATAATATTTTCAAAGAAAATGTTTTATTTTATATGGCTCTTAAATGATTTCAAAATAAAAAGAGATATTTCTCTAAAAGAGTTTTGATTTCATCTATGTCAACATCCTTTATTGGATTTTACGCTTATGTGAAGTTAATTTATTATGATACAAACTTCTATGTTGTATTGAAGGTTTTTTGATATGTTTGACTGTGGATGTGCTATTTTTATACCACTCATGGTTTATGGTGAAAGTATTGACACTTCGTATGCTAGTTTTAATATGAATGTTTATGTTATGTTTAAACCTTTTCATATGGGAATGCATTGGACTTAATATGTGACGGGTGGAGCCCGCTATAGCTCCTCGATGCATCGGTAGGTCTCATGAGAAAACTAGTGTCTTGGCACAAGGCCTTGGAAAAATCTTATTTATATTCTTGGCACGAGGCCTTGTCTATGTGGTTATGATAGTCTAGCATTATGCATTCCATCATTATGAAAGTGGTTATTGTTTTTGCATGTGATTATTAGATTAGTAGAATATCCATGTGAATAAGTAAATGGAATTATTTCATTTTATTTATGCCATACTATGTTGAAAGTTCAAGTTTGAAAGGCTTTTGTTTTAGTATACATTGCCTTAAATGTTTATTCTTATTTATGAAAGTTTCCGCTATATTGTTATCCTTACTGGGCATTTGAGCTCACCCCTTTTCTATGTTTTATTTTTCCCAGGAAGTGAAGAAGTAAATTATGAATGACCTGCATCGATATTATGTGGGGATACGAGTGTGGATTATGGAGACAATATGTTTTTGTAGTAGTTTTTCATTTTATGATGTAATGTAAGACTTATGAATATATCTAGTGTTTCCAAGGCTACTAAACCAATCGGTCTTTCGAGATTTGATCTTTCTTGTGATCATGCCAATGTTATGTAATAATGCACTGACTCTGGGTAACTAGGGTCGGGGCATTACACTACACAAAAACACCAACCCAAATGAACAACTCACATCAAACCCCTAAGATGTGGAAATAGTGGATAAGCATAACCCATTGATATGGTTAGTGGGCCATACCCCATGTAAGTATAAAAAACTGAGAGGACGTTGAACCAAGAACTTAGACTCCAGATGGGTCACTACTACATGTGAGTTCCCAACATGACATCATATCACCTTCATTGTCACTCCTCATCCATACTCTAAAAACCAAAACAAAATACTCAAATCCTAGACTACCCTTGGAAACTCTAGGATAAAGATGAGAAAGTGTTCAAGACTTCCTTCCTATAGCTACCTCTTGAGTCTTAATAGTTTTGATCTCCAATCTTTTGAGACCCAAAATAACAAGTGCCTTTTCTAGTACCATTTTTTTAGGAACCAATCTATAATTCCATCGAAACCTAAAACCCAACCCGGTTTGAGACATGGATCAAAGAGTGTTCCTAATTCCCATAGACTTGAAACTAGTTCTTGGAATCAAAATAATATAATAGGAATGATTTAGCCAAGTAAAAAACTAGGATCAAATAACCAAACCGAATACATAGAAAATTCAACAATAACTAAACATCAACAAATATAAAAACCAATCCAGATACAATAGATGATGAAAAAAAAGAAACCAAATAAAAAAGTAAAACCAAACCATACAACACGATCTCCACATGACCTCTTGGTCACAAATAACCATAAGTCCAACTTGATCCAAAGTAAAAACAAACTAGAAACCTAAATGTGCAAAACAACTCAGTTCTACCAACACTGAGTGGAACAGGTAGGGTGTGAGCTTAAACAAGTCAGTAGGTAATCACCAAATATTCCATTCATTTTCTTTCCCAAAACATTCCAAAAACACTAGTTTTTAAATACATGTGAAAATACACTTATAAACATTTTAATAAAACCAAACACAACTTTCCATAACTTTCCTTAAAAAACGCACATAGATGTCCTTTTTAAAAACTGTTCTACTTTTACAACCCAGTCCAAAACCAAAGTCCAACTATAAATCCATATCAAGTAACTAAAAAGGGATTTTGATTAAAGTAAATGAAAAATAATACATAAAATAGAAAGGAAAATACGCAACAAGAAATAGAAATAAACATAACATACAAATAGTAAATCATTGTCATTTCCTAAAACATATCTAAAGAAAATACCTGGGCATACTCAGTTCATTATCACCTTCTAGCATATGGTGTAGCACCAAATTCAATAACCAACTAGATTCTCTAAACTATCCAATCTAGTGGAATATCCTACTTAACCTCTCAAAAAATTCAAGGGGTACCAACCTATCTAACTCAGGGTTAAAAATAAATCATCACTCAACCCTCTAGATGATGCCAAGGAATCCCATAATAATAGTACATGGTGATTGGGAAGGTCTTCACATGCATTGCCTAATTGAACCCATTAAAACCATGATTTCAAAGAAAAAACACCAAAAATAACTATGAGATGCCTCTCTCTTTATGGAATCCTCCATAGAGGTGTCTATCTCACAAAAATCCATTAATAAGTGAAAACTGGGACATCACGTTATTTGAGTTTTAAAAACCACTTTCCCACCATTTTAAAATACTAACTGGGAATTCACACTACCTAGTATTTTAATTCATTTTTCAAAAACATGCCAAAATTTACACTGGGCCCATATTCCCCATGAGATCCAAAACCAATTTCCAAAACATCACAAGGAACTATTCGATCCTTCAAATCACCTCACATAAAAACCAACTGTTTAAGGACAATAAAAAGTACCAACTGGGCTTCTAAAATTTCCAATACAAATACACTTACAAATCCATTTATACACCATTTTAAAAATCAATATAAAACACCACTTTCATGTGTACAATAAAAACATTCCTTTACATTTCAAATCCTAAACCATTATCAAGATAAAGTGAAAACATGAAACAACATGAAAATCACCAAACATTCCTTTTTTCCAATACTTCACTAAATCATTTCTCAAAATTCTAAACGTTCCAATCTTTAGGAAACACAGTTGAAACAACACATAAAGTCACATTAACCACCAACACACAATATGGAAATCAAGTAGCCATTTTTGAAAAAAGAAGAGGGAAGAGAGGATAATCCTTTGGAAAACTATATTTCAAGGAAGAACCCATTTTCATCAAAGTTCCAAATGGGACTCAAGAAACCATTAAGAAAACACATATCTCTAAAAGGATAAAACACATAATTTACAAAACAAAAATAGTTTAGATACTCATTTAATATACATCAAAACCAACATTCAATGACACTCTTCACATCTCTTTGAAAATAAATTTCCCACCTTTCATACAATCCATTGAACACATTTACAAAGCACAATAAAGAGGAAAACTTGAAACATAATAAATTTACTTTCAAAATCCATATTCCACACATGTAAATTTCAAATCACTTTAAAAACACATTTTTAAAGAACATAAATTTTTTTTAAGCCAACATAATAATAAAAACATAAGAATCACAACCTAAAAGTCACAAATTCTCATATACAACATCCAGTTCACAATCCAACCATATTAAAAAAACATGACTAAGGGGAAATCACCTCCCAAAGAAACCAATTTCACTTTATAAGATAAAATGGAATTTTATCAAACACATTGTGTGCATTTAAATATAGACATTATAAAAGAAACCCTTTGGAAACTATTTATCACCCATTTTCCATCATGAAAATACTAGAAAAATTTATGATAGCACATAAAAAGAAAGATTATTAAATTTTGAAATCATTCAAGGAAAGCTTAAGCATAGAGAGAATGAGCTAGAAAGAAAATAGATAGAAACACCTACCTCAATGATGTGATAATGAAACAAAACATCAGAAAAAGTAATAACTGAGCCTAAGAGACAATCTAAATGCCCTAACATCAATTAAATCAAACCACACATCAATATTAACCATTAAGGTTAGGAAAAAATGGAAAATCTACAAATAGAAATGAAGAAACCAAGAGAGATAGAATAGGAGGAGAAGAAATTGAGAAAGAACTAAAATAATCTTACCTAGGTAAATTTAAGGACCTTCAATGGAGGAAGGGGAGAAAGGGAGGAGGGTCTACTAGAGCCCCCTAGTGTTCCTAGGTTGAAAAAGAGAATATAAACATGAAACAGGGTTAAAAAATGGAGGGGAAAAAGAGGAATTTGAAACTTTTAATGATCTGGGAAACTCGCACAGTTTGGATGCACAGTTCAACAAACTATGTGCCAACCATGTGTACCGTACTAGAGATGAGGGCACCCTTTACGGGATGGAAGCATGGTTTCCTAAACTATGCGCCAACCATGAAAAATGCCACCATCCAAACGGCAATCCCCTTCACACGATGCCACATAATTTTCTCTAATCATGCATAGGTTGTGCACTATGCCCAATACACTAACCCTATAGCCTCATGTTTTTAACCTACCATGCACGGTTTAGACCAATCCATGCTCCAACTATGAATGTAAAACCGTGTAAGAATAATTTTAACTAAAAACACCCTCTTCCTTAACATGTCGCATGGTTTACCCTCAAACCACGCCTACAAAATGTGCATAGGCTAAAAATCCTCCCCAAAACTCTAAAAATTAAAAATTGAAACTAGGAACTCAATTAAAACCTCATCTAAAAGAACCAAATATAAAAAAAGAATAAAATAAAAGAATTTACAAGATAATGATGTGACACTCACTCTCCCCAATTCTTCACACATGTCAATCCATTTGGATTGAACAAGATATAACTAAATAACTTCCAAAATTACATCCCCAAATCCTATAATCCTTAGTTTTGATATAAATCTAACCAACTAAGTCTTTATTTCAAACCAATGGAGGATACCCAAAGAATATGTAATGTTCTTCAAAGAGAACCTTCATTTTATTTATTTCTCCACACTTTCAATTCTTGTTATAAAAATATTATATAATAACCTCATTTTCTTACATATACTAAGATTTTTTTTATGTTAGGTGCATGACCTAAATCCACACAAACTTCCATCAAATGGGTTACAAAATCATTGTTCAAGTGTATGATGGATCACCTCCTTGTGAACCGATGTCTTTCATTTTTCCATTACCACATTTCAAGGTTGGGAATAATGATGGATTTAAAGTTTATATATAATATATATTATATTTATGATTTTATAATGCTTCTTTAATTATTATATCACATTTACCTTCATTCTTTCAATTTTTTGGGAATATGATAATGTTGTTCATGTGTATGGTGGACTACCGCCTCACGAAGCGATGTGATTCATTCATACTTTACATGGAATATATTAATGATGAGTTTAATAAAAATATGTGATATATATGACATAAAAATTATAATTTAATAATATATATATATCATTTAATTTTCATTCTTTTAATATGATAAGAAAATGGAAATATTGTTCATGCGTACGTACGTCCTACCGTCTCCATGAACGGTGTATTTCATTTCCTATCACTAAATATTATGGATTAATATAAATACATATATAATGAATATATATGATATTTATATCATTGTTTATATTCTATATATGATAAAACCATGATTTATTTAGTAAGACCAAAAAAATAACAAGTCAAAACATATAAAGAAAACAAAGAGGTTATTACCCAAAAAGTAACTTTAACATGGAATTGTTAATAAATGGTTAATAAAATATCATAATAAAATAATATATGGTATGATATATATAAGTATGATTCTGTATCAGATTTATAATAAACTTATATTTATTATATAGGATGGTTGAACGAGTACGACAGAAGTCAAGACTTAAGGTACGGGGATTTATAGTCTCAATTTTATTTCTTAATGAATTATGCCATATTAACCACTTGTTTCTTTTGTGTGGTGTATATAATTCTCTATTAAATTGTATATCATGAATCTATGTAATTTTATGATAATTAATTCTTCCATTTATCTTATTATTTCATGGGTATTATGATTCAAAAGTTACTCAAATAGTAAGGTTTTTCATCTCAGTTTTTAATTCTTGAGACGCATGCCATCTTCACCACCTATTTATTTTATGTGGTATATAAAATCACATGAATATATATTGGGTTGAATATAAATGAAATTTTTGGTATTTAAATATCTATTTTATTATCTCTCTTTTATGGGGTTTACATTCTAGGATTTACCAAATCAGTAAGGGATTTTTGTCTCAATTTTTTTTCTTTGAGATATATGATATGTTATGCATATATATTATTTAACAAAGTGTATATACAACCACTTTGAAATGAAATATCATGAATTTAATCACCCTCATGATATCTTAAATTTCATTGTATGTTATTCTTTCATGGGTCTTATGAATCAATGTTACCAAAATGGAAAATATATTATGTTAGGATTTCACCATTTATCTGGATTGTTTGTGATTAAGTCTCCAATGTTGAAATCTCATAATATACCTCCCAGTAATTCTCATAAAATTTATTATCCTCAGGTTATTTATTATATCATCAAGTAATGGAACCATTTTTTCAATCTTATTTACTTAAAATAATTAATAAAATAATTTTATGAAAATATAACTTTATTTCTCTCTTCGGTCATAAATATGTTATCTTCCTAAATAATGTTTTCTAAAAATGTTTTAAAAATGTTTTATTATTATAAAAAAGATTTCTGAATGAACTTTTTACCAATTTTAACTTAATATATTTTTTGAAAGGAATATTAATTTTTTTTCTAAAATAATAACTATTTGTATTTCACCATAAATGTGAAAGGAATATTTATTTTAGCATGTACGACATGAACATAAATTTAAAACTTCATTAAAAATCATTTATTCAAAGATTACTTTAAAAGTTTTCATATTTATTATCAAATAAAAAGGTTTTGAAAATGTTTTAATATTTAAAAGGAATTTTTCCAAAGCAGAAATGGTATTTTATTCAAGAAATGTTTTAAGTGATTGATCAAAATAATTCTCCATCTAAGATGGAATCCGTTGGTGTTACTGATGCCTTACTCTGAAAGTGATCTAAGGATACCATTCTTATTCCTTCTCTTAATGGTCTATATTTATGATATTTTTTTAATGAAACCCATTTCTATTCCATGAGTTATACAATGAGGAATTTCTTATGAAACCCACTTCTTTTATCAGGTTATTATATGGTGAAATGATTATGATACCTGCCTCTTTTCTATAGGTTATGATATGATGAATTTTTATGATCTTTTGGAACACATATGTATGATTTCATTATGTGATGGGTGAGACCAATATCTCCCTCCAATAAATTGTGTAATTATTTATATCTCAATAGATAGATAGGGCTAGAATAGGGAGTGAACCTAGTTCAATAAGATAGGGTTGGAATGGGGAGTGAACCTAGTTCAATAAGATATGACTGGAACAAGGATTGAACCCAGTTCAGTAAGACAAGGTTGGAACAAATTGTGAACTTGGTTATGTAAAAAACTTTGTTCACTATAATGGTATTGGGAGTGATCCTTGACTAATATGGAAGTTATTTTATATACTTATATGTATGCCAAAAATTCCATGCCTTATGCCAATGTTGTTCTATCATGGAACATGTTATTTGGTTATCTTATGATTTATGTCTTATAAACATTAAATATTTATTCCATGACTCAAGATTATGATATTTGATATATAGGGTATGGTTTTAAAATGTTATTCTCATGTTCTCTTACCCTTATGTTCATGTTATGATTACATAGCTCACTTGTTTACCCTTGTTGAGAATTTAAGCTCACCCTTTCTTATGTTTCATTTCCCCAAGTTAAGAAGAAAGGTTTCTTATAGGGTATATCTATGAAGAGTACAAAATGGGAAGGTCTTTTTGGGAAATATCTAAGATATTTCATCAGATTAGAAGATTATGATCTAAGTTTCTAAAGCACTAAAATCGTATAGTCCTTAGGATTGTGTTTGTGTAATATAATGAATAATCATAAAAGATAATGTAGTATCTATGTATAATAATCCTAGGTTTCTATATATTAGATTAACTAAATACTCTTAGCCAAGATTATATATTTTTCATCCTTCTCTCAATAAGTAAAGCATGTTGTAATTAAACTATAAAGAGGGTGAATACATTGTGTTTAATTAATTCTTTTCTCATGGAGAATAAAGATCAAGTGAGTTAGGTTTAACCCATGATGAACATTGCATTTATTTTCAATAAGGGGGGTAAATAAATGAGCTCAAATACACATATTAACATTGGATATTGATGGTATTGAACAAAAATTTAATGGGGGAGATTGAAGATCCCTTGTTTTTATTTAATGTGTTATCAAGGATTTTATAATGATAGTATGCCATTAATATGTATTGAAAAAAGGAAATTATGTTACTTCTAGGAGAACATGGCTAGACAACTTCAATGTAGAATACATTTACATCATATGACTATTTAACTTATAAGTATGGTCATGAAAAGTGATAAAAATTGTGAATATAATTTTTTACAAAATGTTAAGAATAAAGGAATTAAGTTTGAATATGCTAGCTAAATTGAACCCTTCTCAATAGATTTTATAAATATGAATGAAAATTAACTTTTTTTTATTCTCAAATATTTTCTTTTATGGTTAAGAGGTAACCGAGGCTTACAAAGGTTAAAATAGATTCTAAGTATTGATTCAAAATTCAAATTGAATCCAAAACAATCATCAATCCTTGATAAAAAACCACCTCACATCATGCATCATCGGGTCAGATCTTGAGATGTGAGTTGTGCCCCAAGACAGATGATCTCGACTGCATCATTTATACCACCCTAGCAAGAACCCACTAGACTTTATCCCAATGCTGATCAAAACACCAACATAGAAGAACAATTAGTAATTCTAATCCATCAACAACACATCCCTATCCTAAAATAACCCTTCAGTTGTCAACCTGATCATCGGTGAAAAATTCATGTCATCATCAGATAAATCCACTGTTACCACCATAAAGGTATCCAAAGAGAACATCATAAAATTCATTGATGAACACCAAAAATTTATATAAAAAATAAAAACATATCAATCCCATTATAATTTTCAAATAAAAAATTCAATACCAACATAAAACACTGACTCAAGGTTACACCTCTTGGAACACCAACTACCACTCAAACAACACAATACTAAAGCCTCCACAAGAACTGTCACACTAGACCGACCTAGCTTGGGGTGACAGAATAGAAAGTGAGAGGATAGATTAAAGTAGAAAAGTTTAACCAGTGGGATATAACCTTTAACTCATCACCATAAAAAAGAATAAAAATAGTGTCCACTTTTAAGAAACACTGAGAAAGTAAACAACCCAATAGGAGTCATAGTCAAAGAGGGAACAACACACTAACACCAGAACATTTTATTCAACGGGAAACTTAGACTCTTGCCATAAGACGAACCTCTAGGGAAAGTGATGAAGCCTCAACTAGTACATCCCAAATCATCCCAAAATGGCCATGATCCAGACTCGACCAAGGTCAGAACATAGAAACCAATGGTAAGAAAAGAGTAAGTGATTATAAAATCTTTAATGGAAAGGAACAACCAAAAAGAGAACCATAGATTGAATCCACACCTAAAAATAACTAAAAAAGAGTTGATGAGAGATAACCAGTGCTAAAGGGATGAGATCCAAGGAACATCAGAAGAAGGAAGGAGGAAAATAAGAGGAGAAGGGGAGGCATTTACAGAGAACAAAATCCTCCCCTAACCAAATATCTATCGAGGAAAACTTAGAGCGATAGGAAGGATGGTCGATGCCACTCAGAGGATGGTTAATCAATAGCTTTTATTGATTTTGATAACAACTATAAGATAAGTTCAATGGTTAAAGATAATCTAGATGAAGTTGTGATAAATATTATACAACCCATCCATGGTGTTCCATATTTTATTGATTTTTGTAATATGTGTTATGCAGCACCCAGATGAAGTTTTATTAAGAATAAAGTGGATAGGAATTGTGAGTAATATGAAACTTCCTTAAAGAACTCAAAGTTGATTTTATATGCTTAAGAGTTATTGGGAATGAATCTAATTAATTTTAGAAGTTTTGATAAACTTCTAATGGAGTTTTAGAATTGTTTGAGGTGATTGGAGAAGGATTGAAGATTTTATGATGAGATCCTAAGTTTGTTTATATGAATTCTAGATTTTTGAGTTCTTAATAAAAAATTGTCTAAGTATATACTTTATAAGGATCATCTAATAATATATGTTTTCATCCTATTAGTTACTAGTGATATATATTATCATAATATAGTTCTATATAAGCATCAACTAATCCTTTTTTAGTTGTGTACAATGATCACCTAGCCTCTATTTAAACATCACATAGACCTACATAAGCATCATTATAGCATTTCAAAACCATTATCTACCTATACATCAATATGTTAATGGTATTGTCCCATATTTTTCAAAATCATCCATAATCTGTATAAAATATATTCTTGAGGATGTGTAAGTATTTTCTCTAAAAGAATAAGTTGTGTAATCATAATTTACATAGCCAAAATTTGATGACATTATAGACTATATAAAAATTCATAGGGATAAATTTTAATGAAAAATATAACGAATATTCAAAATAAAATTTCTGAATAAATAGATAATAAAAATTTTCAATTCTCAAGATATGTTCTTTATAGATTCAAAATATTATAATCAATAAAATTTTCATAAACCAAGCTAAAATGAAGGAAGACCAACTAAGGGAGAATATTGATATTGAGATGAGTTACAAACTAAAATCCAGTGTTTCTAAGTCATCTACATGAGATCATTCATATGTGGATGGGGATTTTTAATGAATTTAAAATGAATAATTTTTTAATAATAAAATCTATGATATTAAAATATTTCATGAAACATGGAAACAAGATGAGTTTTAAAGGGTAAATGAAGGGCTTGAATCAATTCAAATGAGTTTAAATGAGAGAATATACTTACATTGAGATTTATGGAGTTTCCAAAATTCCATTTTGGAAACTATTATCCATGATAGTATTCCATGAATATAAATTTGATAGTGATGAAGGGAAAAAGCATGGGTCGATAATATTACTCTAGAATATCCGATTCAGTTTAAAAAAGAACCACATGAGAGAAGTGATAATCTAATACAACTACTAAGAGAGAATACCTACTTTATATTGAAGACGAAGAACATTAAAATCTAGGAGTGAACATATATATTGAATAATAATAAGAAGAGACCTGCAATTTAATATTATTTCAAAAGGAAATTGAGATTAAGAGATCAATATTGTTTCCAACATCCATACTTTACATCAAGACTTTTGGAGACAGAAGAACCACTATGATACCAAATTATAGTGAGTCATAGTACATAAAATGGACCAATTGAATGGATTTTTATTCATCAAATCCTACTATTTGAAGACCTATTCACTAAATAAAGTAAAAAACTTTAATAATTGGTGGTATTAGTACACAAAATGTTATCAACCAGCAAGAAATGAATACTATGAGATATAGTATAAAGAACTATCTATTTTCATTATAGAGTAGAGAAAGGTAAGTGGATGATACCACCTGTTAGGTATATGTATTCTTCCAACCCAAAAATTTAATGTTAATTGTACAACACTTGTAATTACTTCAAATTAAAGTGATAAAAAATCCATGTACTCAACAAATTCGAGCATGGAAAATAGTATGTCTTCTGAAAGGATCTGAACCTTGTAAAAACCTATTGTGTTTCTATTTTTTTTATTTTTTTCATTAAACATAGATGTAATGTTTGAGTGTGTATAAAATATATCTATATATTAACAAAGATAGATGATCTAGTAAAACTGGGGATAATCTTTAAAGAGAAAGTGAAACTTGGTAAAATTGGGTTGTCACCAATTCACTGCCACCTCTCAGTGGCCTTACATGATCACTGGACTCTAAAAATTTTATTGGTTTTATATATTCACCCTACTAGTGTTACTATCTATATTATTCATTGGAGATACATATATATTTTATAAGATATTATAGGATAAATCCTCCCATATTTTGAGATATTCCTACTCAATGTTATTCACTAGCCCCTGAGCTATTGGATGTGGGCCTAGGGTGGCACTCTAGGCTTACCAATCACCTAGGTGAGACCCGAGTATTTTGGGTTGTGTTAATTCCATATAATTACTCATTTATCTCTTAATGTACCTTATTAATGGATAATATGATTTCATGATGTTCCACTAGTAAGAGGTTCCTAAATGATAAATGAAATTCTTCTAGAGATATTACTATACTTTTTCTTCATCCATAGAGAGTTACATTCATTTACTTTGATATTACATGAGTACGACTGCTAGTATAGGTTCTTATGGTCTTCATTCGTTTTTTATTATTCTATCCATCTACTGTATCTTGATTCTTTCACTAAAATAAGTTAAGAAGATATATTAGGTAAGAAAATAATTTTATTTTGATAGTTAAATCATGTTAATATAATGGATGGGAATTTTTATATTTGGAGGATCCCATAAAAATGTACTCCTATAAAATTTCTCTTCTTCTTAGGGTTGGGAGAAGAAATGCATGAAAACCATGAAAACTTACAATTTATGGAAGTTAAATCACTGGATGAACCAATAAAAGTAGAATAGATCTTCTATATGAGATTCTACCACTGAACATAGTATACCAAAAGATTGGAAGCCTTTGCGCCCTATTCACCACACCAAGTTGAACCATGTACACACTCCATTCAACTCATAACTCACTTAACATGCAATGTAAATGATAAGAAATAAGAACACATAAAATTTATGTGGTTTATAATTTAATTCATATATAAATAGGGGAACATTGTAAAAAACTTCATTACTTAGAAGATACAAGTATTACAATTCACAATCAGGAAATTCTGATATTATAATTGTTAGATCTAAGCCCCTGGTATACATGCACATGATGTACCACCCTATATTTATAGTGGTGCTTAACCGATTATCTCTTGACACTAAAAACCAAATTTCACAGGCATTTATCCATTGATCATAAGTGACTGTCAATATAATGTATCCTTTCTCATCATAACAATCACCTATTCATAAAGAACCTTATGCTTCATCCTTTACTAAAAAACTTGTTCAGATAACCACAAATGTATGTTCTTTTGAATATACCCTCCTCTAATTAATTTTATTTTTATTAAAAAAACATAATTTAAGGAAAAGTGGGAACCATACACGGACCCTCCAAAAAAAAATTTCACCTTACAGATTTCAAAATTCAAAAAATATCCCAATATAACCAACATCAATGTGCCTCGAACTATATATAGGCACCTTGTTTCAAAATTCAAACAATAGGCCACCATCAATGCCATGGGCCAAAAAATTGCATTGAAAGTTGTCACAAAGAGACCACATCCTAAACCATTGTGTTTCCACCATCATCACATCATCACTTTCACCAACACATCACCATCGTTTACTCTAAACTTTATCATTATCACCATCCAATAACTTGAATCCAAACATCCCCAAACCCCAATACCTTTACTAAACAACACCCATCACCAGAAAAGAAGTTGATAAAATAGATAACCTAAACACACCAATATGATCTGAACAAACCATCATCATCCAAAAATGCATAAGAAGAAATTCCAAACATAATTGAAGGGGGAGAGGCCACACTGGACACACCTCCTGAATACTAATGGCCACACAAACCTAACTCCCAGAACCTCCATGGAGACTATAACACCATAAAAACTAGGAAGGGAGAGAAGGTCCTTGATGTCAGAGTAGAGTTGTTGGAAAAAGGTTTTAGAAGATGACCAAACCTTCAAATGAGCTTCATTCCTCCATTTAGAGACCCCTACGACCAACAAACTAGAAAGAATCAATCTAGAAAACCACTACCACCACAAAAAATTAACCCAAAAAAAATCAAACAACTCCAATTGAAGATCCAAATCAAGAGCCTCTAGAATGAAACCTTAAAATAAGAAGAAAAAACCAAAAACATCACCAATAATGAACCCCCAAAAGGAGATAAATGAACATGGAAAATAAAAGAATAACACGATGCCAACATAGAGAAAGACCCGAGACCACTGTTAGTCCCCCTCAAACACCATCCCAAGATACCTGAAACCCTTATAAAGTGAGACCAATATGGGGTTGAGCTCGATGGGTTGGAAAACAAGGGTATATGGGAGGAACAGCACTAGACACCACCGCCGATTCTAACCAAAACCTCCTAAAGAACTAGTACCCAAACCTGGATTTGGAGGTCCATT
This sequence comes from Viscum album, assembly GCA_963277665.1. NCBI lineage: Eukaryota > Viridiplantae > Streptophyta > Magnoliopsida > Santalales > Viscaceae > Viscum > Viscum album. Next base: position 2,010,769,739 of record OY728130.1, on the reverse strand, counting down.
TCATAGGGAAAGGCATAAAGAGGGGTGATGAGAGGAGATACCCATAATAGAGAGAATATGGAGAAATAGAGACCAAAAGGAGAAAAGGAAGCCATAAAAGGCAAGGAGTAAAATCAATGCATAATGAAAGGGAAACCCTAGGAGGAAGAAGAAAATGAGACGAAGAAGAGAAGGCAAGGACGAGTGAAGTGACGAGCTCTCTTGACACAGAATGAATCTAGGAAACACTAAGGTCAAGGGGAGAAATAAGAAATGTAGAGAGGACTAAGAGTTCCATATGAATGTGGGTCCATTATTCCAATCTCTCTTGAATATACCTTTCAATTAAATGACCACCTTGTCTCTATCTGCACATATTCATCGGAATAATCACTAAAGGAAATAGGTGTTATGTCCCAATATAATATATTTTTTTGTATCTTATCATGCTATTATGAATAGAATATAAATTCTAAGAGACTAGTGGGAGTATGTTTGGGATTATAGAAGTTAAACGTTAAAATATAAATAATTATACTAGTTAAAAATCAAAGTGAATGTCACATTATACCCTAAAGAAGTTTATAATAAGTTGGTAAATGAAAAATGTAATGATTTTCATATTTTTACCAATTAGATATCAAGGAATTTTTTGAGGAAAATGTTCTAATAATGATGGTTATAATGAATTTATAAGAGTTATATGTGTACAATATAAGTTATTAAAATTGTAACATTTGATGTTGTGAAGTATAGAAGTTTCGATAATATTTTCAAAGAGTTAAATATTAGGAATATGATTCCTAAATATCACCATTATTCAAACTTTATTTATTCATAGATGTTACCCACTAAAAGTGTTTCATGGGAGGGTTTTATAAGACTATCACATAAAGATGTGATAAGAATTACATAGAGATATAACAAAACCCTAAAAGTATTGAAAACACAAGGCCTCTCTAGAGGTATATCATATGGTAAATAATTAGAAAAATGATTATGTATGGTTCTTCATGTATTCTTTAAAAAGTCTAATAATATAAAATATATCATACTATATAATAGGAAATCTAATTCTTTTATATTGGATATATATATTTCATTAAATTAAATGATAATTAACCTCTCAAAGTTTGACTTTGAGTTATCCCTAATTGATCTTCATCATGGAGTATCATATGTTATAATGAAATGTTAATGTTAGTGTGAGTGAGATTTTATATGGAGATAAAAAATATGCTTATGAGGAACAAAAAATGTTTTCTACAATAGATGGAACTCTAAGTATATGATATAGAGTGTTATACACTATATATTTTTTATATTGGGGGTGCATGTTTCATATTTGGATTTTCCAAATACATGAGGCTAGAAATACACCTAGAATGATAACATTCATTCTTTTATACTTTTATTATACCATACATAAGGATTATCTAATCAGGGGGTGGTTGGGTATATTGTGGACCATGTCATTGGTTAAGGCCTAAATAAGAGGATATTTCTCCTATAATGTTAAAAGTATAAAATCTAGGCCCTAAATTGATAAATGATGAAGGAGTTTTCAATCATACCTAGATAATACATATAATGTTACTATCTATTTGAGTTTTCTTCATGTGATGTGTTCATCCATAAGGGTTAATGACATGTGATGTTTCCAAAAATTTGGTTAATCTATACTCAGAGAATAAATAACATATAAGTATTTATACAAGACTGAAATACTCTATGTCATGTGGTTACTTGATGTCTTGTAAAAAAGGATCACATGAAAATGGATGCTTGTTTATAATTCAACCATTGGATATATATATATATATAAATGTTCTTAAAGGTGATCATGTGAGATCCATTTATATATTGAGTACCATTCATGCTTTTCTAGAGGCCTCTCCTTAAATATTTGAAGTTTAGAATTAATATTTGTTATAAATGCTATAAAGGCCCATCATATAACATTTTTTTGGTTTAATGAATAGGTATTGAGTTTAAAAAACCATGGATAATTTCTCTAAAAGTGTTTTAGAGTTTACCCAAAAGGAGTTTTGGATGGATATTCAAAAAGTAGTATATATGGTGTGATACATGGTGAATTTGATTTTATGTTTTCAAAAGTTCTTTGGATATTTTCAAAATGAGTTCTGGATATTATTTCACAAGTTAATGTATATAATAAAATATTAACTAAAGATGGCACAAATTTTTTGAGGCTTTAGTATAATTGGGATATTTTTAGAAATATGATCTAATTAAAATTTGAATCATATGATGTATTTGGATATATCATATAGAAGGATATAGAGATTTTGTGGAGTACAACAAATAGAAATAAAGAATATCATATGCTTTGTTATGGACATTTCGTAAGGAATACTATATTGATATCATGATACTACATTCACATATCGTATTGAATGATATATAGAAATCATAATAGTATGATAATCATAAGGTATGATTTACATGGATTTTATGATTGGAAATAATAGTCAAATGTTAATTTATTGACATTCAATAATCTTCTGCAAATGAATATTAGTGATCAAACATTTCATATGATAAAATAAATGGGTGAATAAAAATTGTTCATAAGGTTAAAACCATTGTAAATGTCTCCATTTACTAATATGTTTCATATATATATATATATATTAGGTGCTTGGGGGTATAATTACATTCAAACACACACATACCACACACACACATTGTTGTTTGATCCTTATAAACCCACCAAGAAAAACTTTAATAAGATTCATTTAGTCACATTATGGGACTCTATAAAGGATGTTGGAAACTGATGTATTTCTAATAAAGAATATCATTATTGAGTTGTAACTAAAAAACATTAGTATTATAACCTTAGAGTATATAAGAGGGATAAATGCATCATATAGATTTTGATATTGACTTTGTAAAATGTTTTTGATTGAATAAAACTAGGTATCATTTTCATGAGATATATTAGTGAAAGATTTATCAGTATCTATATTATATTATATAAGGTTTTTCTCATATAATTTTGAAATTTTTTGATTACCCAAGAGACAAAGATGTATTTATAGAGATTATGATAATGTTCATGAATATTGATATGTTACGTTATACATTAATGGTTATGACTAAGTTGAGTTGAAATTATCAAATAATATTTTATGACATAACTCTCTTATAATTCTAGAGAATTTAATTTCCAGAGTACATGAGTAGAGACTCAAATAATAGTCTAACTATGAATCGGTTACTAATTTATTATGAGAAAAAAAAGAAATTATTTTATATCTTTTTAATATTTCTATTTTTTCCTTGTTATGAATTGGATATAAATTTAAAATTATTACCAATTTCGTATTTCAAACATCAAGGAAATATATGAATAGTAGAGAATTAGGATCACTAAATTTACATCAATTAGAGTGGAATGTGTGATTGATCAGGACATGACTAGTATTTTTGGATTAGAGTGTGAGTGATCCTCACCTATAACTATTATGGAATGCCAAATCTTCATGGATGGAGAAACAAATCACACTAGTAGGATGTTATATAAATATATTAAGATGATATGTGGTAAAATTAATCTAGTTACAATTCAAATAGATGTTTTAATCATAATAAAATATATATTTATGGGTGATTTTTTTCATTATGAAATTACTTGCAATTAAAAAGATGGTATAATTTTATAAATGAGTATAAGTGCATTTATTATCATTTTTTTGTGATAATATGACACCAAATGAGGTGTATTGGGATGATTCTAATTTTGTATATGATTTTCTATTACTTAAATATTGTAATGTTATTATGGATGTATAATAATGATTAATGTTTTTTCAATGAGAAGATTAATAATGAGACTTTTTGACGACTCATATGTAGGACTATAAGAGAATTGGATGATGATTTTACATCATTAATTTATTTAGATAAGTTATAATTAGAGATATATACAATATAATATTATTGAAGTTAATTTTCAATAAATTTATTATTATATTAACATGAATGAAATAATTAATTTCATGCATTAGTGTTAAACTCAACTTCAAAACAAGAGGAAAAAACATGAGTTCTTGCGGTGAATTTATAAATATTTAGACTAGTGGTATTAGGGATGTAATAGTGAATGATTATATGAGATCTGGGTATGTGATTTTGGTGTTGACCTAAGTTTTTATGGTTTTATTAAGGGGTTTATATTAGATAAATAACTTTATTTATAGATAATTTTCTACTTAAAATGTGGTAAGATAGGTTATTTATAGACTTTTGATAAATTTTTATAATATTAAGGTGGTAGGAGTATTATTACAAGATACATGACCTCCTTGATAGTAGATTACACGATATAATGATTATAACTTAATCAATACACCTACTAGATGAGATAAAAATATTATCATATTGAAGTCAATGGTTTTCAATTTTGTAGAGGTTTGTAAACGGATGAAATAAAAGTGAATCATAGTTTATTATTTTTAGTGTGGAAATAATGATATAGTGATGAGGTTGGTGATTATCCTTAGTGAAATGATATATTATTATAATGTGTTGGGAGGAAAAATATCATGCATTGGGGGATACGAATGTGTTAATGACCTCAAATAATTATATGATAAAGTGTAAATTATTTGATTAAACCCCATGTGTTATGATGTTGTAATGTGTATTTTAGTGACAAATCATTGATCTGAGAAAGGATTGGACAATTATTATCTTCTATATTGAATAATAAACCTTGAAATGAGTAGTTTCTTACATGAGGTAAAAAGGTAGTGATGAAAAAATTAGGGTGGGTATCCATGATTATTATATTAATCATCTTTGTCTATATTTGAGATGTTCTATGGCCTTTTATTTCATAAATTTAAGAAAGTGGTATAATTTTATCTATTGACTTTTCAATCGATCTTGGTTCATTAACTACATTATAAAGGTACAATATATAACTTTTTTCCTTAAATAATTGACATTTGAAGTCAAAATTATAAAAGAAGTTGAGTGTTTTATGTAGTTGAATAAAATTTATTATATATGATGTCTACTCACTATCATGTTTATGTGGAATATCAATGTTTTTTTTAAATTTATACAAATTGAGGGAATAATTTCTATGTTATGTTATTAGGGTTGACCTACAAAGATTTCATGTGGATGAGATAGAGATATTTTTTCCAATTTTTATTAATTATTTAGTTTTGTTTCAATTTGTTAGGAATATTTTGATGAGTCTATTTTCCATAATAATATATTATTAGGTGAAAAACCTTGAGCTTTCTTCTTAAAGGTGGAGACATTATTGGTATTTTTTGGAGATGAATTGTAAAATTAAATGATTTATATGATAAAGTGTTGAGAAATCTTCACCATTTTGGATATTGATCTTCTAAATCATATGAATATATATATCTTTAATTTAAATTGTTGAGAATTTTTGAATATATTATGTCTTCAAATATTAATTAATTATTAATGTATATATTTTAAGGAAAGTTGAGTAATGAGTTTCTACATGGTTTATAAGCCAACATTTAACTTCTTAGAGATGTGAGAGTATTGTTATAGTAGTTCATATATCCCTTACCACCCATATAGTCATGTTAATTACATGGTAATTAAGGATCACTAATAGTGAGAAACATGGTCAGTAATATAATAATTTATGTTTCATGTGGAAAAGAGTTTTTGATTCAAGTGAGGATTAAATGGTTGACTAGGGTTTCATAATATACAAATACATTATATATGTATTCCTTATCCTATATTTAACAAGATGTTATTTTGAATAGTTGTATATGAGTGGTAATATGTTGTGGAATTATATTGGATGATGGTGGAAATTAATGTGTTTTATGAGAATCATTTTATAGGAGTATTAACATTGATAATCCTTTTGTTTGGAATACATTTTGTTACATGAATAATTCATGGAAACATAATGTTTTAGTTCTACAAAATATTGAGAAGTTGAATTTTATTTGAATGGAATCTTTATTCTGATTAATTTTTATTGGTAACATATTTGGTTAAGTTTTTCTTATGATTGTGGAAGAATTTATAATAGATTTCATAAACCTACTTTACTTGGTTATTACTTTCCATTTATTTTTTGATAGAACAATAAAAGTTTTCTTCTATTTAAAATGAAAATATTATAAGAATATATGTAATGATTAATCTATTTATAACTTATTCTCTTTTCAAGGATGAAAATTTTTAAAGGTAGGTAGAACATAAGAATAAATTTATCTTCTAATATTTAATTTTCTTGAACTTAAAATTTGAAACCCATTTAATTTTTTTGATTAATCGACAATTTTTTTAGTATATGAGGTATTCTAGTGGTTTCGTTGAACATTTTAGATGTTTTTAAGAAATATTAGTTTTTTAATAAAAGGCTAAAACTGATATTTTTTATTTAATATATATTTGAATTGAGAAATGAATTCCATAATTGAGTCTAGAATACAGAGTTTCATTTTTGGTGTGATTTTAGTGTTAGTGTAATATTAGTAAACATTTTAGTGACAATAATGAGTTTAATAACAATTATATTCTATTTAAAAACAAAATTTCAACCCAAATTCGTATATATATCTATATTTAAAGAGAATTGCTGTGAAACTAGAGTTTATAAATTTCTCTCAAAATGTGAGCCACCACTATAGTTGGAGGATTCTTTGGATGGTAAGGATTCAATAGAGAAATAGGTATGGTTCACTATTTCACAACCATTTTATATGTATTACTATGACCTTCTCATCCACATTTTATTTTATCCTTTATAATTTAAAATTTATATAAAAATAATGGATGGGGAATTTTAAATAGTGATTAATATAATGGAATTGGAATGAGATAAATCTGAGTAATGGATTTGAATTCCTTAAACATAAATTCACATGAATTTGATTTTTTTATTCCTTATTTCAATATATTTCTATCAACATATGAGTTTTAATTTTTTGATTTTCAGTTTGATAAATAATTTTTTGAGTACATTAATTACTATTTTTTATATTTTTTTTAAATACAAAAAATCATAATTAATAAAATTATAATAGATTCAACATTATTTAGATTACGGATAATGAGTCTAATAATAAAAAAAGAAATAATCAGATGTTTGGATTGAAAGATATTAATGAGATAAATTTTATTGAATTAAATATTATCTCTAACATTTCATGATGTTAATGAATTATTTTATAATAAAATTTATATTTCTAAACTTCATGTGATAATAAGAATATAATAATGTATGGTTTGAGTCAATCGACCAGATGATTTGTTTAGACCATTGTCAAAGTTTACACACAAATAAATTTGATCATAATAATCAATAATGGTTTATAATATGAATATTTTGTAGACAAAGAAATTTTTGATAAGGACAAGAATATTAAAACCCAAAATTTTGATAAATTTAAGGTTTACCAAAAATCCATCATGTTTATAAAAATTATATTTTAAAAATTTAAATATATATAAAACAAAAAATATAATTTCCCTAAAAGATAGGGGATTCCCCCTGTATTAATTTTATTAAATGATTTTTATATTATATATATACATAAAGAAACAAGAGTATCACCCCTTATTTCAAGAAGGAGGGTGGCCCGTGTGGTTCGTTGATTACTTATAACTATAAAAATATTTTAAATGGAATTATATATATATTGTTAAAATATGTAACGCCCCGACTCTAGTTACCCAGAGTCGGTGCATTATTACATAACATTGGCATGATCACAAGAAAGATCAAATCTCGAAAGACCGATTGGTTTAGTAGCCTTGGAAACACTAGATATATTCATAAGTTTTACATTACATCATAAATGAAAAACTACTACAACAACATAATGTCTCCACAGTCCACACTATTATCCCCTCATAATATCCATGCAGGTCATTCATAACTTACTTCTTCACATCCTGGGAAAAATAAAACATAGAAAAGGGGTGAGCTCAAATGCCCAGTAAGGATAACAATATAGCGGAAACTTTCATAAATAAGAATAAAAATTTAAGGTAATGTATAACTAAAACAAAAGCCTTTCAAACTTGAACTTTCAACATTGTGTGGAATAAATAAAATGAAATAATGCCATTTACTCATTCACATGGATATTCTACTAATCGAATAATCACATGCAAAATCACTAACCTCTTTCATAATGTTGGAATGCATAATGCCAGACTATCATAACCACATAGCCAAGGCCTCGTGCCAAGACTACAAATAAGATTTTGTCAAGGCCTTGTGCCAAGACACTAGTTTGTCTCATGAGACCTACCGATGCATCGAGGAGCTATAGCGGGCTCCACCCGTCACATATTTAGTCCAATGCATTCCCATATGAAAAGGTTTAAACATAACATAAACATTCGTATTAAAACTAGCATACGAAATGTCAATAATTTCACCATAAACTATGAATGGTATAAAAATAACACATCCACAGTCAAACATATGACAAAACCTTCAATACAATATAGACGTTTTGTATCATAATAAATCAACTTCAAATAAGCGTAAAATCCATCAAAGGATGTTGACATAGATGAAATCAAAACACTTTTTAGAGAAATATATCTTTCTATTTTTGAAATAATTTAAGAACCATATAAAATAAAACATTTTCTTGAAAATATTCTTATAAGCTTGTAAGGAAAGATTTGAATATTTTATAACGGCGGAAAATAACCGCACCCGCCGTATAAGTTAAAAAAACATTCTTACCTTAATTCTGTCGAAAAGGTTAAAAAGGACCTTGTTTTGAAAACGACGGAAGGATTCCTCTTATAAAAATTCAAACAAGGGTATAAATGACTTTAACCCATATTCTTATAAAAAATGTTTGGAAATACATTTTGAAGAAACATGGATGTGGATGATAACGAGATCCCAGTAGATTATTACGTATAAACAACCTCGGATAATGAAGAGATTGTGAAATAACCCTTACCAATTTGGTAACTTATGAAACATACAACCCATGAAAGAGGTATCATACAATGAATATGTAAATACACATAAATTAGAGTGTATTACACAATGAATATAATTATGGGCAGTACATACACCACACAAAAGGTGATGGTGGCAATATAGCATGAATCTCATGGAAATAAGGAGTGAGATGAAAACCCCTTACCTTGTAATTTTCCTTGGTTGGGGTAGGTTAAACTCCTGTATAATGGTGAAATAATTTTTATTAAATTATACAAGCATCATATACATTAATATGATATCATATATGATCTTTTAATATTGATTTGATAATAATATCTTATTATCGTTGTTTCGGGTGTTAACTTACTCGTTTTCTTTTATATGTTTTGTTACATAAGACATGTTTGTTATCGATAGGTTGTATCTTATTCATATCCATAATGATATCAAGTCCTTAAACATCATTTTTAAATCATCAAATCATAATTATACTTTAATGGATATGATGGAGAATGAATCTCATCGCGTTCGTGGAGACGGTAGTCCGTACGTACGCACGAGCGATAATATCATTCTTTTGATATTAAAATAATATATAAATGGATGGTATATCATTTATAAATAATCATTAAAATGTTATATTTATTATTTACATGAGTTACACATCATTATTATACCCATCCAAATAATAATATATTGAATAACAATTACACCACGACGTGGGGACGGTAAGCCGTACGTACACACGTATGGTGACATGTTGTTCAAAGGGTGGATAGAATACTGAATATGGTTGTACCATATTTATAATAACATCACAGTATATATATGATACTGGAGTTATTATTTTAGAACGGTAACAACAAAGGAAGAAAAAGTGGAAGAAGAAATGAACTTGGAAAAGGGTGGTGAAATCATTACCTCTTCTTCGGGTTCTTCCTTTTGATTTGATCAAAAGGGCTCCTTAGTTTGGCTTTCTGATCAAAATAATGCCTCTAGGTTGTAGTGAGGTAATTTGGGAGAGTATTTTGGCAGAGTTTGGCCGAACCATAAAGCTTTGAAGGTGTGACAAAATGAGAAGGAGGAGTGCCCTTTTATAAGAGGGGTGAGGGGCACCCTTGGAAAAGCTAGAAATATTAATTTATAATAAATTCATATTCGGTTTATAATGGCTCCAAAGTTTATTATTTAAATTTTAAGGTGGGTATAGGTCTAAAAAAACTCAACCAATATAATTTAGACAGGTTTGGGTACTTATATTAACCTTATCATTAAGTATTAACTCTAAATTAATTAGTTTCACTTTTACAATGTCTCTTTGTATTTTTATATAATATGGTTAATAAACTTACTATATACATCCAAGCGCCCCCCAAGTGGTCCATTAATGATGAACCTATCATTATATAAGTCTCTTGGCTGAATCTTAGATTTTTAGGAATTTAATATCAATTTATAATATAATATTTGTTTTAAGAACTCTTTTATGTCAATTTTGACACTATTCAATAGTTGATTTTTGTGAAACTCATAACAGATTGATTACTTATAACAAAGTCAATTAAATAAATAATAATATATCATATTATCCTATAAAATTAGTTTAATTCATTAAAAGTTTCATATTATATTTATTTTGGTATTTATAATATCAATTATTTTAATTTTTCACTATTATAATAATTACTACATCATCATTGTGTCATAAATAAATTAAATTATTTAATGTCTAAAAATTATAAATAAAATATCATTATGTAGGAAATCTTTTTATATTTCTAATTAATATTTATAATAAAAAATCCAACATATATAACCCTATGTAAAAATTGTTTTTCTAAAAGATATATACTTGTGTCATTTTTGTATTCATTTTAACTTAATTAAACAAAAGTGTCCCTATCACCTACAAGTGGCACCATGGGGTCCCAAAATCGACCCAAATATGCCTATGGTCGAACATGTATCAACCAATAAGGTTAGGACACGTTTTAGGGTAATTTAGTATTATTATAATATTATTTTTTAACCCTTATTTACCAGATTTACCCTTAACCATGGTAAATAAAATATTTACCACAATAATTATTCAAAATGTCTAAAAATAAAAGTTACCTATTTACACAATTTGGACATCCTGATTGAAAATATGGAATCCATTTTTCTAAATTCAAAACACAGAAGTGGCAGAAATTAATTTAAAATTAATTCCCGCTGTCAAAACAAAAAGCGTGTTTTTAAGAGATAATAACTATCAAAAGATTGACACTTGTTTATGTTCAGTTTAATTGTAAAATTATGTCCAATGACCAACATTATATTAAATGGTAAAACTATATTCTAAATATACTTTAAAACCACTCAAATTCATAATTTATCACTATTAATTATTTTGATTAAAAAAGATGTTTTTAATTAAAATTTAGTAATTTTCACTATTCATCAAAATATGAAAGTTATCCGAAAAGTACCAAAATTTCACCTTAGGCTAAATTCGATACTGCAAATCCAAAAATGAAGTCCATTTTGAGAGATAAAATTTCTAAAATTTTAAAAGGTAGGTATTACTATTCATAACGGCTAGTTGATTGGTTGTGGTGTGTTAGAACTCGAAGTTGCGTACAACACACGCTACTGTATTATTCAAAGGAAAGCGTACCGTGGAAGCTTGGGATGTTTCATTTTAAATTTTTTGATGTCCCCATTTAGTCAAAAAGTTTAAAATATTGTATTTAAAAAGGTTTCACTATTAAAAGTTGATAAAAGTGCAATACTGAAAATGAATCTGTTCTTACATTATGTCTATGAAACTCATAATATGGATTTTAAAATTATAAGGATTATATAATGTTTAAAATTTAGTTCATATTATTCATAACCTCTTTTGAATGGCTTTTTTTTGGTAAGTCATGGTGCGATTGAACTCGGTGTTGCGTGTAATGCAAGTTATTGAATTATTTTGAAGGAATAACACACTATGAAATCTTTGGGTGTTACATTCTCCCCCCCTTCAATAAATTGCGTCCTCGTAATTTGAAATTGTTCTTCGAAAATAAAAGGTTGAAAATAGAAAATATATTTGTTGGAAAACCCACATCGGAAAAATGAATTAATGAGGCCTCTATTTAAAATAAACAGTGGAAAGTATGAAGATTACCAAAAATAACACATACTAGGGTTCCATGTAAGAAAATATGGATGTGGAAGAGAAATCTAACCATCAATTATCTGATGGAGAGTGGTAGAGAACATGGCTATGAAAAGGCCAACAATCCCAAAGCTATAAATTAGTGATGATTTAAGGTGCCATCTAGGACAACATTTTTGTTCTAAGTTCCTTTTATTAATGTTGAGGAATTTATTTATGAGATTGGCTAAGATCATAATGAGATATACTTACTTTATAATTATAGTTTTATCCATTAATAAATTTCTACCGTAAACTCATCTTTCACTCTAAAAGATAATAGAATGTAATTTGTTTTTCTATTTATACTATTCGTACATGGTTCCAAAATAAATGAATTTATAATTCATCTACCAGATCTTTAAAAAAACTACATTATTTAATCCAGGACATCTCGTGGGCCAGTGGTAGGTGATACACCCTTGTCGCCCTTCGGTTGCGGGTTCATGTCTCACAGCCTTGCCGGACGCGACGGGTTGCTTCCCGACCTCCGGGTTGTCCTTTTATGGCAATCCAAAATAATCCAAACTAGAACTATCCAAAATACTTCTGTCCAAACTCACAGTCCAACATTTATAAGGAAGGTAAACATAATTTAGATCCTTTTTACACCGTAATAGCATATGAATACCTTCATCATGTATTCTTTTAATACACTGAAACATCCTGAATTATCATATTCCTTATTGATTACATTCATTCTCCCTTATTCCATATAGAATGCTGGATATACTTCATCAATCCAAAAATGTTTAAAACCCCAACAATTATGGAATATACAAATCATTAATCAGTTCCAAGGTAGTCAAGAATATCCAATATAATTTATCCAAAACAATCATGTATTATTCCAAAATCACTACCTCGGTATCAGAACTATATTATAGTTTATCATTCTCTCAACCATATATTTTCCAAAAATTTATCCTGCTATTGAGTCACTTTTCTTTGTTTCAAACAATCTCAAGTCCTTAATGAAATAGTACTGTAGTACAATCCTTATATACTCCATAATTATTATAACAAGTACATTGTTGATACAACACTCAATTGACATAATCAACATAAGAACTCTAATCATTCCTCTTCATCTGTGGTAGTATCATAACTTGATTATTATCCAATAGCATCATTTGTGGCATAGTATGATGACTGGGACATAGGTTCGCGTAGTGTCCAAAATTCTTAAAAATGAAGCATTGTACATTTGAAACCATTTTCTTACCCTTGCAGTCACGTACTTTGTGCCATTTTACTCCACACTTATAACAAACTCCCATTCCTTTCAGGAAAGTTCTAGGGTGTTTCTTTCCACAGTTATCACATATGGGAAAATTCTTCTTTTCCCTCTTCCCTTTATCCATCTTTCTCTCTTCCATCCTTTTCTTCTTTTGCTTCCCTTCAAAGCCATAGGACTCAGTAAACTCTTTACTTATCTTATCAACACATGATATTATTTCTTCATATGATGATAATACATGCGAGACTATTTATCTTGTAAATTCTGGCTTAAGACCATAAAATTTATGATCCTTCTTTTTCTTTGTATCACGTGCATTGCTAGAGTTCTCATTCCTTCTACTAGGCGCCATTTCTAAACAATGGCATACATTAGATTAGTTTATGAATAACAATACCTAGTCCCAAACTTGTAAAACACATAACATAAATTAAATAGTTTATGGATATAATCCATAATCATAAAAATGTCTCCTTTGAGAAAGTATATACTCATAAACCCTTCATAATGATTTGTAAAGAAAATGAGAGTTATCCTAAGCATATCCCCTGGGAGTGTCGTAACCAAGAGTGCAACAAGGCCCGATGTCGTGCACCAGTTCCCGTTCGAGTCTAGCTCAAAGCGGTGTTTTTGGGTTTTACCCCTAGGTACATCTGTGCCAGAGCCGCCTCTACCTGCTCGTATCCAGACAGGGATGTATTGCTCGGAAAACTCACAAAATCTCTACAATACCAAAATTCTAGGAAGTTCTTCTATACTAATCCTCAAAGTTCATCTTAGGTCTACGTGATCTAATCAGAGTTTATCTAAATCTAGCTTCCAAGGTTTGTACTAAACTTCCTCTGATACCAACTATAACACCCCGACCCTAGTGACCCAGAGTCGGTGCATTATTACATAACATTGGCATGATCACAAGAAAGATCAAATCTCGAAAGACCGATTGGTTTAGTAGCCTTGGAAACACTAGATATATTCATAAGTTTTACATTACATCATAAAATGAAAAACTACTACAACAACATAATGTCTCCACAGTCCACACTATTATCCCCTCATAATATCCATGCAGGTCATTCATAACTTACTTCTTCACATCCTGGGAAAAATAAAACATAGAAAAGGGGTGAGCTCAAATGCCCAGTAAGGATAACAATATAGCGGAAACTTTCATAAATAAGAATAAAAATTTAAGGTAATGTATAACTAAAACAAAAGCCTTTCAAACTTGAACTTTCAACATTGTGTGGAATAAATAAAATGAAATAATGCCATTTACTCATTCACATGGATATTCTACTAATCGAATAATCACATGCAAAATCACTAACCTCTTTCATAATGTTGGAATGCATAATGCCAGACTATCATAACCACATAGCCAAGGCCTCGTGCCAAGACTACAAATAAGATTTTGTCAAGGCCTTGTGCCAAGACACTAGTTTGTCTCATGAGACCTACCGATGCATCGAGGAGCTATAGCGGGCTCCACCCGTCACATATTTAGTCCAATGCATTCCCATATGAAAAGGTTTAAACATAACATAAACATTCGTATTAAAACTAGCATACGAAATGTCAATAATTTCACCATAAACTATGAATGGTATAAAAATAACACATCCACAGTCAAACATATGACAAAACCTTCAATACAATATAGACGTTTTGTATCATAATAAATCAACTTCAAATAAGCGTAAAATCCATCAAAGGATGTTGACATAGATGAAATCAAAACACTTTTTAGAGAAATATCTCTTTCTATTTTTGAAATCATTTAAGAGCCATATAAAATAAAACATTTTCTTGAAAATATTCTTATAAGCTTGTAAGGAAAGCTTTGAATATTTTATAACGGCGGAAAATAACCGCACCCGCCGTATAAGTTAAAAAAACATTCTTACCTTAATTCTGTCGAAAAGGTTAAAAAGGACCTTGTTTTGAAAACGACGGAAAGATTCCTCTTATAAAAAGTCAAACAAGGGTATAAATGACTTTAACCCATATTCTTGTAAAAAATGTTTTGAAATACATTTTGAAGAAACAAGGATGTGGATGATAACGAGATCCCAGTAGATTATTACGTATAAACAACCTCGGATAATGAAGAGATTGTGAAATAACCCTTACCAATTTGGTAACTTATGAAACATACAACCCATGAAAGAGTTATCATACAATTAATATGTAAATACACATAAATTAGAGTGTATTACACAAAGAATATAATTATGGACAGTACATACACCACACAAAAGGTGATGGTGGCAATATGACATGAATCTCATGGAAATAAGGAGTGAGATGAAAACACATTACCTTGTACTTTTCCTTGGTTGGGGTAGGTTAAACTCCTGTATAATGGTGAAATAATTTTTATTAAATTATAAAAGCATCATATACATTAATATGATATCATATATGATCTTTTAAAATTGATTTGATAATAATATCTTATTATTATTGTTTCGGGTGTTAACTTACTCGTTTTCTTTTATATGTTTTGTTACATAAGCCGTGTTTTTTATTGATAGGTTGTATCTTATTCATATCCAGAATTATATCAAGTCCTTAAACATCATTTTTAAATCATCAAATCATAATTATACTTTAATGGATACTATGGAGAATGAATCTCATCGCGTTTGTGGAGACGGTAGTCCGTACGTACGCACGAGCGACAATATCATTCTTTTGATATTAAAATAATATATAAATGGATGGTATATCATATATAAAGAATCATTAACATGTTATATTTATTATTTACATGAGTTACACATCATTATTATACCCATCCAAATAATAATATATTGAATAACAATTACACCACGACGTGGGGACGGTAAGCCGTACGTACGCACGTATGGTGACATGTTATTCAAAGGGTGGATAGAATACTGAATATTGTTGTACCATATTTATAATAACATCAAAGTATATATATGATACTGGAGTTATTATTTTAGAATGGTAACAACAAAGGAAAAAGTAGTGGAAGAAGAAATGAACTTGGAAAAGGGTGGTGAAATCATTACCTCTTCTTCAGGTTCTTCCTTTTGATTTGATCAAAAGGGATCCTTAGGTTGGCTTTCTGATCAAACTAAGACCTCTAGGTTGTATTGAGGGAAGTTGGGAGAGTATTTGGGCAGAGTTTGTCCGAACCATAAGGCTTTGAAGGTGTGACAAAATGAGAAGGAAGAGTGCCCTTTTATAAGAGGGGTGAGGGGCACCCTTGGAAAAGCTATAAATATTAATTTATAATAAATTCATATTCAGTTTATAATGGCTCCAAAGTTTATTATTTAAATGTTAAGGTGGGGATAGGTCGAAAAAAACTCAACCAATAGAATTTAGACAGGTTTGGGTACTTATATTAACCTTATCATTAAGTATTAACTCTAAATTAATTAGTTTCACTTTTACAATGTCTCTTTGTATTTTTATATAATATGGTTAATAAACTTACTATATACATCCAAGAAACCCCCAAGTGGTCCATTAATGATGAAACTATCATGATATAAGTCTCTTGGACGAACCTTAGATTTTTAGGAATTTAATATCAATTTATAATATAATATTTGTTTTAAGAACTCTTTTATGTCAATTTTGACACTATTCAATAGTTGATTTTTGTGAAACTCATAACAGATTGATTACTTCGAAAAAAGTCAATTAAATAAACAATAATATACCATATTATCCTAGAAAATTAGTTTAATTCATTAAAAGTTTCATATTATATTTATTTGGGTATTTATAATATCAATTATTTAAATTTTTCACTATTATAGTAATTACTACATCATCATTGTGTCATAAATAAATTAAATTATTTAATGTCTAAAAATTATAAATAAAATATAATTATGTAGGAAATCTTTTTATATTTCTAATTAATATTTATAATCTAAAATCCAACATATATAACCCTATGTAAAAATTGTTTTTCTAAAAGATATATACTTGTGTCATTTTTGTATTCATTTTAACTTAATTAAAAAAAAGTGTCCCTATCACCTACAAGTGGCACCATGGGGTTCCAAAATCGACCCCAAGATGCCTATGGTCGAACATGTATCAACCAATAAGGCTAGGACACGTTTTAGGGTAATTTAGTATTATTATAATATTATTTTTTAACCCTTATTTACCAGATTTACCCTTAACCATGGTAAATAAAATATTTACCAAAGTAATTATTCAAAATGTCTAAAAATAAAAGTTACCTATTTACATAATTTGGACATCCTGATTCCAAATATGGAATCCATTTTTCTAAATTCAAAACACAGAAGTGGCAGAAATTAATTTAAAATTAATTCCCGCTGTCAAAACAAAAAGCGTGTTTTTAAGAGATAATAACTATCAAAAGATTGACACTTGTTTATGTTCGGTTTAATTGTAAAATTATGTCCAATGACCAATATTATATTAAATGGTAAAAATATATTCTAAATATACTTTAAAACCACTCAAATTCATAATTTATCACTATTAATTATTTTGATTAAAAAAGTTGTTTTTAATTAAAATTTAGTAATTTTCACTATTCATCAAAATATGAAAGTTATCCGAAAAGTACCAAAATTTCACCTTAGTCTAAATTCGATACTCCAAATCCAAAAATGAAGTCCATTTTGAGAGATAAAATATTTAAAATTTTAAAAGGTAGGTATTACTATTCATAACGACTAGTTGATTGGTTGTGGTGTGTTAGAACTCGAAGTTGCGTACAACACACGCTACTATATTATTCAAAGGAAAGCGTACCGTGGAAGCTTGGGATGTTTCATTTTAAATTTTTTGATCTCCCCATTTAGTCAAAAAGTTTAAAATATTGTATTTAAAAAGGTTTCACTATTAAAAGTTGATAAAAGTGCAATACTGAAAATGAATCTGTTCTTGCATTATGTCTAAGAAACTCATAATATGGATTCTAAAATTATATGGATTATATAAAGTTTAAAATTTAGTTAATACTATTCATAACCTCTTTTGAATGGCTTTTTTTGGTAAGTCATGGTGTGATTGAACTCGGTGTTGCGTGTAATGCAAGTTATTGAATTACTTTAAAGAAATAACACACTATGAAATCTTAGGGTGTTACAAAATACATGTTTTATCATCAATGTCTATTTTTAAAAATAAATTATCTATTCCACTAATTTTTTCATAAAGATTTCAATGAAATGGGGTTTTAAATCCAATTGGGGACATCTAAATGACAATTTTAATTATTTTAAATAATTAGACAATGGTTTTAATGAAAAAATGGATCGAGAAAATTTTGAAAACACCATTGTGTCTAATTACTTGAGTATAACGCAACAATGTATTCCATGAGGCCATTTGGATCTACTACGATGGTGATTTTTCTAAAATAGAATTTTCGATGTATATGTGTGTGAACGCAGTTCGATGATAACCACTACAATGAAAAGTCATAAGGAGATTATAGTCAGACCTAAGACCTTGGGTAAATGTATGGAGGACATGAATTAATTACTTAAATAAGAATAATTATTAAAAATTAATTATAGAATTAAATTATGAGATTAATGTGAAAATTTAGAGGAGAATACTTAAAAATATAAATATAAATTGTTAAAAATTTAATGTTAATTCATTGGATCAATTATAAAAAATTTGGTAAATAATACAATACCTAGTAGATACATAGAATTTTCAATGGGTAGTGTAAATAATTTTATTCCTTGAGTTATTATGTAGTTTAAGTGTGTTTTCATTAGTTTTTGAGAATTTTTACAATGATATAGATGCCTTATTATGATGATGAGGGATAAATAAGTGAATCATAGAGTGAAGAATATTGATCTTGATAATGATATAATATTCTAGTGATATTTCGATATGAATTTAGCAATGTTATGAATAATTATTAGATGATTTATGATTGTCATAAAGATGAAGCAAAATATTGGAATGAACCTTAATAATTGTGGTTATAAATTTCCTAAGTTAGGGATGCATATAAAATATGATAAACATATGACAACGATTTGGACCACTTATCATATGTATATGATAATAATATGTAGATATTTGTAATATAACTAGAGTAAATTAATAAACTAAACAATCTAAAAAATGACACTTAATTTTTATTGGATTTTAATATGTTAATAATTTGTAAATCTTGGAGAATATTGTGATGGATTATGAAATATTACATATAAATCCCATAAGATTGGGAAATTTATTTTTGATAGGATTGTGTGATTTCTTAACTTACATAATCATATCAATTTTTATTTCTAATTTAGTTTAGTTATTTTCATATGTATATAGAAACTATGCACTAGATTTATTACTTTTATGATCAATTACTGACTTAGGATAGAGATAGATGATCAAATATGGGTAATTATCCATTAAAATTATCATTCATATTGTTACTAATAATTCATGATTGTATTTTTATTAATTTTTTCAGTGATTTTTTAACCTAATTGTGTTTAATGAGGTGATATTTTGGTTGAATTTTTGAAGTCTTAAAGTTTTTAAGAGTTACTATACTTTGGTTTAGAGTTGTTGGAATTAAACGCGATTCAATCCATGAAACAATTGATCATGAAATGAATGGTTGCAAAAAGTCCGAGTACCAAGGGAATTATAGATTACATTCCATGAAAAATACCAAGAATAAATCCCAATTAAAATATTAAATAGTTAACATCATGACACTACCTTCACAGTGTAAACAAAGAGTGAAAATTTAAAATTAATAAAGTAGTATCCTACACCTCAAAAGATTAGACTAGCATAAGAAAAAAATCATCGACCAAGGTATCAACAATTAGTGGAATCAATAGGAAAAAATCCATACCTAGGTCAATATAGGGGTATGGTTTTACATGCATTAGACAAAGGAGTGCTCGATGTGGGGTGACACTAGGTAGGAGAGTCACGTGTGGGGCAGTACTAGGGCTACAATTCTAGATTGTTGGATACATCTTTGATATTTAAGAAAGTTCTAGACTCCCTTAATTGTCAATATGGTATAAATTTTACTAGTATCATGACAAAAAGTTTCATTTTGAACAGCATCAGAGGTTTTGTTAGGGTAAATTATGTTGCATAAATATTCTAGGCCCATTGAGTAAAGGTGAAAGGTGATCTACGTAAGGGTATGGAAGCTACATAGGGGTCATTAGAAGGTTTGTAAAGGTAATGCATCATGGAAGAAGTTTTTGTCATGGAATATGCATCACATTATAAAGGATTTATTGAGTGGTTAATAGTAATATATCTCATCTGAATTCCCAAGTATTTTACAACATGATTTATAGAGAGATTCAAGTTTTAAAAGAAGAAATAATACTTCATGCCATGTGAGGGGGGTTCATACCATGACAAGTTCAATACCAAAGTGTATTTAGGAGGATAACTTGATAATTTTAATCATGATATATATAGTCTCATTATTAATTATTCTTAAATATAAATATCAAAATCCGTTGATAGTTTGAGTAAAGAATTGTTTTTAGATTTTCATTATGTTTTTTATCTCTCTAGAACTTTTTGTTGTTTTTATGATTATATATATATATTGGAATTAATTGAAGTAGGTCAATTTTATCCCCATTATTCTTTTACTCTTTTATTTCAGTATCTCCTTCATATATTCTTTTTTTTATCCAATTTCATCATATTTGATGGGGTTCTCTACCATAATACACTGATAAGTACCTAAAGGATATGGGTCAAGAGTAGAATGATGAGTGATTTAATGAATCATTAAGCTCAAACATGGTATTTTGTTTTGGTTAGGATTTGGATTTGGTAATTAATCTAAATCATTTATACTTTCATGAATCTAACTAAGAGAACTGTAAGAAGAGGATATCAAAATTAATTAACTGAATTAGGTTATGAATAAAAACTCAAATTTATATTTCACTATTAAGATTCAAGAATATTTTTTCTTAGATAGTTAACTTCTCAATACTAAGGTATATTCATTATATAGATATATTTTACTAATTTTAGTGTAAGAGGTTAATGTTCTGTGAATAAATTTATGGTAAATAGTCTATCTAATCAATAGTAGATAAATATGATATTTTTTTTTGTGGAATAATTTTAATTTTTCCATAAAACTCTAATTTAATTATTTGTTTTATAATTAAATATTATAGTCATTAAATAGATTTATCTAACCATTTGTAATAAAGTCATTGTATGAACTAATCAATCCCAAAGGCACACAATTTTTCCCTCTTTATTGGAAAATCTTAGAAGTCCACTATATATTCTTTTGTAGTTAGTAAAGGATTAGAAATTATTATAAATTTATAAATTTGGTTACCCATAGGGATGTATAGGTAATTGAAAAGTTAGAAAAATTTTGGTTTTGTTTCTAGGGAGTCATGATGACCTTCAAAGTAAATAAATTCAGGTTCTTGACTCATTCTTTCCTCTTCTCTCTTCTATTTTACTTTTTATTTTTTTTACATGATTGGTTATATATTTTTTATATCTTTTCAGGATTTATTGTATATGATTATGAATCCACCCGCTCATTCAAGGACCTTGGACACTCATGAGTAACTTTAGTTTAATCTTGTGATAAAGTGATCACTATTTTCAAAAAACTAGTTAGACATGGTAGGGTAATGAAAACATATTGTTTGTGATAGTTTCAATGTTCAATATTCCCACATAAAACATATAAGTAGAAGAAAACTGGTTCCTTGAGAGTGAACCATCCTATATTATGAATTTACATCCACTAATGGTGCTACCCCATGCATTTTTAGACCTTTTATCTTGGAGAATAAATTTTAGATCAATCCCAACCTCATTCAGATGATCCAAAACATGGTGATTCAATGGGTTATAAAGATAAGTTATACAAATGAACCTTTCTAATTTCATAGAGATCTATTATAATTTCATTCATAAAAGATTATCTTCCGAAGTGATATAGTTATAGGTGTTACTTTTCTCTCTATGAGACTGATCAAAGAATTGGTTGACTATCCAACCTCTAGGAAAAATTACCATATGGGATGAACTAGACAATAAGTTTCTCAATAATTATTTTCTATCTACAAGTACATGGAAATTATGGAGTAGTATCCATAACTTCACACAAATATATAGAAAATATATTTTTTAGGTGTGGTACATATTTATGGAATCTCTAAGTAAATTTCCATATCATGGGCGTGATGTATGCCTCCACATGTAGACATTCAATTAAAAATTAGAGCTTGTATCTTGAGCAGTGGTTGATGCCTCCTAAGATAAAGGCCTTATGATGAAAATACAATAAGTTTTTAGGGATATTATATATAATATTGACAGTAATTCCAACTTTTGGAATATATAGGTCTTTCAATAAGAGGCATGAACTAAGTTAAATATATTACTCATCTAACTACCCAAGTAGAATACATAAAAATGAAAATAGATTCATTACGATTACCATAATAACAAGAACCACCACCAACATAAATAGTGGAGGTCCAATCTTATGAGATGTGTAGTGGTCTGCACCTTTACCAGGAATGTCATATATAATATGATGATAATAAACCCTAAAATTGTACTTATATGTGCTATAACTAAGGTCTAAAATATTTTTAGAATAATTACTCTCAACCCAGACCTATCCATCCCTAGAAGATGAAACATTTCAGATGGAATCAATACAAAACTGGATGATTTTTTCAAATATAGTAAGGCCCACCTAGATACACATCACAACCACAAGTTCCTTTAATTTTCTACTCATTACCGCCTTAGATAGATTAGCCTAATTCACATCAATAGTAGTAACAACAATAGTTTATCCATAAAAATAATAATATGAATAACCCAATCCATCCAATCTTAAGAATTTTATTTCTACATTCATTCCCAAGGAGGACTATAAAATTGATATACTAGATACAAATATTAAAAATGAAATAGATTTTCCAAAAAATCATGAGCATCATGTGAGGAAAATATATCAAACACTTTCAGATAGAATATTGGAGACATTTCTTGATAACATAGAAACTCACACATTTGAGGAGAGAAAGGATGAAATATTAAAAAGTTGATGAGATTTTAAATTTAGGAAAAATAATGAGGTTGAAAAAAAGGTGGAAAGTAAGACACAAAAAGAAAGAAAAATAATGAAATTAGTGAACAAGTAGAATATGAGGGGGAATAAATAGATTTGGATGTCTAGAAAAACAAAAAAATTATGTGGAAGAAAGTAAGAAAAAAGTATGAATTCCAAATCATGTTTAAGGCACACAAAAATAATAAAAATACATAGCAAAATTATTGTACAAATCCCCTCTCCCAATACCAGAGAGGATGGGACAATATAAAGTGAAAGCATAATATAAAAAGTTTTTGGATATGTTTAAATAGATCGACATAAATATCACTTTTTTGGAATATATTTCTTATATGTTAGATTATTAAGAGTTTATTAAAGAATTATTATCAAATAAAAGTAAGATTTAATATTTGGGAGTCATCTACCTTAGCAAAAAATGCTCAATGATTGTACAAAAAATGCCACTGATGATGAGAGACCCTGATATTTTCTATACTCCATGCATAGTAGGTTATTCCATTGATGATTTGGGTCTAGATAAGATAAATCCAACATGGGTAGCCTTACATCTTGCAGACAGATTAGTGAAGTACCCCTAGGTATTTGAGAGAATGTCTTTATTAAGTTTAGGGAATTTATTTCAAGGTATATTTATAATTCTTGACATAGAATAATAAGGAGATGTTCCAATCATATGAGGGAGAAAATTACTCAAAACAACAAAGGTGTTGATTGATGTCAACCAAGGATTAATCATTTTTTAGATTTGGTGAAGATCAAGTTGTTTTTGACTTGGTAAAGGTAGAAAAATAAGGGGAATAGTTGGTTGACTGACAAGCTATTTTTATAGCTTAGGAAGGTAAAGTAATTGAAGAGATGTCATTGAAGAAATTATAATAAGAATATGAGGAGATTATTATCGATCTTATCAATGAGTTAGTGGCCAATAATGCAGAGAAACGTCAAGAATAAGAAAAAGTTTGTGGAAATTTAGAAGAAGTGGAGTAGATAGAAGTATATTCAAGGGACACATACCTTAATTTTATACCCTCAATTATAAATCCACCAATTATATAATTAAATAATTCATTGATTAAAATATATTACTCATTTTTTGGGGAATAAAACACACCACCATTAATCATAAATTTAGACTTTAAAAATGAATAATAGGATAAAATTCTTACTTTTTGGGAAGAATAAATCATTTCATTGCATGGTGCATTGATGATATAAAAGGGATAATACCAAAATTGTATACCAACAAGGTCTTACTTGAATATGTGATGAATTAAAGTCACAAAAAACAATATATAATCACTATATCCATGAAATAAGTCAAAAAATAAAGAGTTACTAAAATTGTTGGATGTTGGAATTATTTTCTCTATTTCAGATATTGAATGTGTGAGCCGTCTTCAGGTGGTTCTTAAGAAGGGATAAATGATAGTGGTTTAAAATAATGTGAATGAGATAATTACCATAAGAAAAATTATAAGCTAGATAATTTGTGTTGACTATATGAAACTAAACACATACATCCACAAGGATCACTTTACATTACCATTAATGGATCAAATGTTGGAAAAGTTAAAAAGACATAAGTTTTATTACTATTAATAAGGATATTCCAATTATAATTAAATACCTATGAAACTAGCTGTCCACTCAAAGGATACATTCACATGACTTTATTGAAAATTTTCATACCACAATATTTCTTTTGAGTTTTGTAATTCTCCAACCACTTTTAAATAATGTAGGAAAAATATTTTTCACAATATGGCATAGTAGTTTCTGGAGATATTTATGGATGATTTTTCTGCTTATGGGCCATATTTAGATGTTTACTAGAGTAACCAAGATACAGTGTTCAAGATATTCAAAGAAAAATTAATAGTATTAAATTAAGAGAAGTGCCATTTTATGGTACAAGGAGTAATTTTCCTCAGGAGCCATTATTTAAGGAAATGAATATATTTTGGTCTAGAAAATATCAATATGATAAATGAATTTCCTAAACCTACCATATTCAAGGGGATTAGAATATTTCTTGGACATATGATATTATAGATAATATTTTTGAAATATTTATTTAATGTTAACAAAAATTTTGGATAATTATGTACCATTCAAATTTGATGACTCCTCTTAAGAAGAATTTTCTAATACAGAAGGATATTTTATAGAAGCACTGATTATTATAGCTCTATATTGGAAAAAAATTTAATTTATGCATGAAACAAGTGATTTCATAGCAGGATTTATTCTTGGAAATTATTTTGATCATATTTTTTAGAAAATATATTATTCTAGTCACACTCTCAATGATGCTTAAATCAACTACACAACTAGTGAGAAGGATATTTTTATTTTAATATCTTCTTTTGAAAACTAGAGGTCTTATATTTTATTATCTAAATTTATTTTTATACTAACCATGAAACTTTAATATATATATTAAACAAAAAATATTATAAGCCTAGTCTGATTTGGTGGATCATATTACTATAAGAATTTGACATTATCATAAAGGATAATAAGGGTTCCAATTATGTTTCCACTAATCATTTATCGACACTGTAGCTTAAAATTTTAAAGGAAGATGATGATATAGATATTTTGGATGAGTTCTTAGATTAGATATTGTTTTCTGTTGATGTGGGGGCCAGCCATGGTTCAGATATATATAAAACTATTTGGACACTAGGACATTTTTACCTCATTTTTCTTACAAATGAAAGAAGAGGTTCTTAGTAAACACAATTAATTATTTTTAAGATGATTTCCTTTAGTTCAAGTAATGCATAGATAGATTAATCCACTACTACATTTCCAAATAAAGAGATGTTAAGTATATTATAATTTTTTTATTCATCACTTACCCAAGGGAAATGAAAACATGGATGTATGGTGGAAAAAATAATCCAGAAATACTTTTTTTTATCCGACACTCTATTGATATTACAATATGTCTGTTTAGAGCTATAACCACTACCAAAGGACTGACAATATTAGATGAAGAAATGATATTCTACAACACCCTATTCTTGAAGTTGTAGTATTAAATTTATGGGGAATAGACTTTATGGGCCCCATATCTAGATATTTTGAAAAAAATTATATTCTATTATGTTTTGAATGCGTGTTTAAATGGGTAAAAGGGTAGGTAACATCCTTTAACACTACTAAATTAGTGATAAAATTATTAAAGAGGGACATTTTTACGAGTTTGTAATACCCTTAGAGAAATATATAGTTTGATATAATAAAATAACCCATTATCACCCAAAAACTATTGGGAAAGTGGAAATTTACAACCATGAACTCAAGCATATTCTGGAAAAGACTGTTACATCGATCCAAAGTGATTATATTAATAATTTTTATGGAACACTTTGGGCATACTAGATAGTATTTAAAGCACCCATTGGCATGACCCCTTTCATTCTTTTCTATTAGAATCTCTATCACTTTTCGGTAGAGCTAGAACATGAATCATTTTGGGATATTAATAAAATGAACATAGTGACATAAAAGTTAGAGGAGTTGATATTGTTACAACTTGATGAGTTGGAAGAGTTAAGATGGGTTGTTTAGGATAATTCTATGATTTACAAGAAAAAAAACAAATCATTGGAATAACTCATTCATCGACCGATGACCCTTTTAATTTGGGGATAAATTAATCTTATTTAATTCATATTGATAATTGTTTCTTTGTAAATTAATTTCATGGTGGTCATGAACATTCTTGGATATTAATGCATCTTCACATGGAATAGATAAAATTAAAATAGGGATTTAATCTTTGTTCAAGGTTATTATAAATTGAAATAAGATACACATGGAACCTTCTTAGGAGAGATGAACCCTCTCTTTGAAGTGTGATTAATATCCTATAAGGTATGTCTAACTGTAAAATTTAAATATAGAACTGATTAGGAGGAGACCAAGGTATGTATTCTAGTTTTTTTGATACAATATTTTATGATATATTAGTATTTTCTAGATTAAATACATTGGGGAAGATATTCCTAGATCCATTAGTGTATCCTCCGAAAAAAATAAAATAAAGTGAGAAGAAACTCCCTAAAACTAGTATGTATATGGTGTAGAAGTTTGGATTCATTCCATGAAATCTATAGGGTAAAATTAATCCATTTTATTCTTAAAATACACATTGTAATTAATTCTATGAATAATTGAACAATAGCATGAAATTAAGCCAGTACAAGTACTATGAAACTCAGAAGCTATATCAAGGCAACATAGACTTGTGTTAAGGTAAACGAGAAATTATAATACTTATATAGGATTTCATATGTTCACTATATAAAGTCACTATAACATGTAATAGCATGTACAAAGTGATTCATACCATGAAAATTCCTAGTAAAAGAAGTCAATTCCATTCAACAATTAATCCAACCATTTTCACCATGATTAATGTTACCCATGGAATAAAATTTCATGTATCCTAGCCTAGAATTTACAAGGATTTAGAGCTTTACAGACATATTTCATATTAAGTGATTTACACCATAATAATTCTTAAGAAATTTCATCACCTCTATTAGAGACATAATTTTCCCATTCACATCATGAATTTTGGGGACTGTTTTGTGACATTTCAATAAATTCTAGTTAGTTTCGAGGATGTATCATAATGTATCCCAAAATGAAATAGGAAACTCTCACCATGAGAGATTAAAGGGATTTAAATATTATAATGAAACCCCATTATATATTTCACTTATTCTTCTCCTACAGCTTGGTAACCCTCTCCACCCCCAGAAAAGGGTAAGGTGAGCCTTAGTAATCTCATTGTTGATATTGTATCTTCCTTTCTATTTTCCCCAATTGGTTCCACCCTAAACCATTCCCCCCTCTAACAATTTAGTCTCCCCACTATAAACCATCACCAACTTCCATTTTTTTCCATCCATATAACCTTACCTTCCCCTCCATATATTCCTTTTATTCCCTCACCATTGGCTCAACTAAAGAAAACTACACCCAATTCTCCAGCCATAAAACCTCTATCCAAGAATCTTCCCAAACCCCAAACCACTTTCTATAATAAATGGAGTACTTGTTCTCATTTACCCTATCCTAAACCCTTTACTGACCCATACTGTTATTCACACACCTCATCACACTCTTATTCTGAGGAGGATGTAACTTACCCATAGTTTCATTTAATTTAGTGAGTCGAAACATAGGGATCACCTAACCAGGCTATAAATATAGCTAATGAGAACCAATAAGATATTATATCTGAACATTATATGGTATATATATATGTATGAAGAGTTTTTGGATACCCTTCATGATCTATGCTTATAAAATATCATCATTATTCATGAGGAATCATTTCATGATATATTTTTGGAGTTTCTATCTACATTGGATGTTTCCTCATTTTATATTGATTTATGTTTAGGAAGGAGGAATTAAATATTATTTTTAAAAGAATTTATAGTTTTATTGGGAGTGTATAGTCATGGGTTTTTTGAAATTTACATTTATAAGAGCATGATTTTGGATCCTAACAAGGAGAACATCCAAAGTTCTAAACCTAGATGTCTATTAATACCAATAATAATCACAAACCCAAGATGACCAAGAGTAAGAAGCTAAAAAGCCCTTTTATTCACATAATTCATAGGTACTTGGACTATTATTGGTTTGTATAAGGTGATTACCCCTGAGAAGTGATCCAAATCAAGGTTCTCCTTTTGGCCCCTCAGTTTCATAAACTAATGATTAACATGGCATGCTTATTTACACTTTTATAATGAGGAGAATGCTAGGAAGGCTGAAGGAAATTGATGGGAATAAATTTAATCACCCATTTGGATATAAATATCATGAGTTTTGAGGCCTCCCTAACCCTTTAATCTATGGGTTGATTATAGTTGATTTATTGGTAATTTTTATTTAAGATGTAGCTGTTGAATAATGTGGGAAAGAGTTATAAGTTGTCTGATGAGTATGAATTTATCGTTAGTGAGGATAATTCTCCATCCACTTTAGGCATGATGACTGTTCCTTCACACACTAGGATGAGGGTAAATCCCACATGGACCCCACTATATCTACCCACCGCCACTGCAGAGGTGTGTTTTTACTACATGGGTGCCTTAGTGTAGTTTATTATCAATCAACTTTGGTTTATATTATATGGTAAGGCGGAAACTATTTTCCAATCCACCAATACACCCATATTCTCACCCTGATACCTCATTGTCCCAAATCATACCAATTATACAACCTATATGATTCATCCTACAACCCCTACCTCACCATATTGTACCTACAATGACAATGTATCACTATCCTAATAGGTCAGGATTATGTTCACATTCCTATTGATATGATAGGCTTGATTTCCCAATAAGAGTTTATTCTAGCCTTCCATTATAAGGGAAAGTGTAAGAGCATTGATAAGGTGAATTAAAATTTATCTATTGACTTTTATTCCATACTTGCAACATATTTTTATATTCTAGACCCCCCTGACGAGTATTCCCCAAAATATACCACACCTACTATATAGATTTCACCAACAGTTGATAAGCATGTTATAACTACTACCCTAAATCAAACTCATCATATTCTGGAATTTCCCATTCCAAATGAGAAGTCGACTACCACTTTGGATGCAATTAATCTAGATCAAAGAACTATTTATTCCATTGATACCACTAGGAATATTGAGAAGACCACTCTCAATGAGAAGCACACTCACATGGAGAACACCAGGAGGGAGCCCATGGATTGGAACTTTGAGTATTAAGTTTTCCCTATCTGATAATTTTGGTTTATTTTAAACTTGGCATATATTGGGTATTTATTTATTTTTCCTTATACTTATTTCATATATATTTCGTAATCCTTTAATGAAACCCTGGCCTTGTTTTGTCACATGCCCTTCTTTTTTATGTATTAATGTTTATCTTTATTGAACTAACCGCTTTTAAGTGAATAAATTTATGTTTCAAGAAAAACGTCACCTTAATCATAGATTAATGAAGGTTTATAGACATGCCAAAATCAGTTTCCATTCCATATTTATTTATTTAAGGGGTTTTTATCATTTTTTCCTATTTAATTTTCTTTTATTGAGTTCTTTTTCATTGTAAACCTTCCACCTTGATCTCAAACAATGGGGGAACTATTGTAATTTTATGTGGGGGTAATTTTTAAGCTAACCATGTACACCAATTGACTTTTATCTTGTATTAATCAGTCTAAGATACATTTTACAGTGAAGTAAAATCATGTATTTGAGATTTTATAAAATAAAAATGGAAATAAAATTGAATTTGTTATGGAAATCAATAGAAATTAATTTATTTTTTTACTACTGAGTAGAATTTAATATTATTACTAAATTAGATTTTTATTAATTGGTTTCAATTCACAAATTTATTTATTCATTGACTTATTACTTGTTTTTTAGGTTTAGTGTGATTTTATGCATTTTTTATTTTCCATTACTATGAGGTTTTCTAAGAAATTTTTCCATTTTCTTTTGAATTACCTATTTCTTAAGAGAAATTAGGACACACATATCACTAACACAATTTTATTTTTAATATTATTGAACTATGATAATTTTTAACAACATTTAAATGATCGAGGTCATCGATTGAAGTTTTTGGACCCCATTTGAACTTGAGACCCTCCATGTGTCTGATCCTAGTAAATCCCCTTGAAACCATGAAATTACTTGATTGAAATCCACAATAAAATCCTATGTTTCCTTACCACTCATTTTATTTTATTTTAAATGCATGAATATTCATTTAAAATTTAATGATAGAGTTGGGTTTTTCTTACTACTTTTGGGTAAGAGTACCAAAAATAAGTGTAGGGGGATCTCTTGGTTATTTTAGGAAAAAATTAATTTATTTTAGTTGTTGTGATCACATTTTTTCCTCTATTTTTTTAATATAAATGAAATATTGAGTATATGGGATTCCTTGGATTGACCTTGATCTAGAGACACCTTTCTGATTATTATACCAACTATTCCAATTAGAAATAGTAGTATATTTATATTGGGTATTGAGATACTAGTGGGTTTTAATTCCAAGGTTTTAGGACTTTTTCTCATCCATATTCCATGGAAAAATCAAGAGAGAAAAAAAATTTTGAGTGAAAAAGAGAATTATTATCACTATTTTTTCATGTTTAAATGAAAATCACATTTT
Organism: Viscum album; assembly: GCA_963277665.1. NCBI lineage: Eukaryota > Viridiplantae > Streptophyta > Magnoliopsida > Santalales > Viscaceae > Viscum > Viscum album. The sequence goes on along the minus strand of OY728130.1, from coordinate 2,010,738,062 downwards.
TAAATAGAATACAATAGTGGAGACTGGATGTTTTGAAGGGAATTTGAATGAGGAGTTTATTTTATTTATCTTACTTTAATATCATGAAATATTATTTAAGGATTCTTACCTCCTTTTTCACCCTTGTAATTTAATTTTTATATCATAACCCACTAACCTATAGCCTCAAATTCATTTTAACATAAATTAAAAGTCATCAAGATATGTGTGTTTTGACTTCTTAGTGGAAGTTTAGTTTTCTTAAAATAATATTTAAAGGTTTTGTTAACTTGATATTGAGCATAACTCTAGTTTTATATGATAATAGTGTTAAGTGAAACGTTTTTAGAAAGTTAAATCACAAATTAACATAGAAACCAAAGGAATAGTTCAGAAATCAATGAGGTATGGAAGTAGGAATTATAGTGAAGTCCAATCATGAAAATTGAAAACTTTTCCAAGGGGTGAGTTATTGATATTTTATGGTTTTTCATTTAATAATTTTTTATATTGATATAATATATTTTATTCTATTCTCGTTAATGTTTATTTCTCATTGGAATATTTTTTGAGATGGATTTTTATTAAGGACAATAAATTGTTCAAGTATAGGGAGGCACTGGGTAGGATAGACTGGTGCTTGGAAGTACTAAGGATACTATTATGGATTCTTAGATATGTACTTCAATATGTATGTAGGAACTAGACTACTCAAATTATCTATGTTGGAAAAATGTATAAAAGTATGTCACTACAAATCATTAGTTCATGATACATTATAGGTTTCATTTAGGTAAATGAAGCTATATATAGGTTATCAACCCTTTGTGTAAAAGTGAAAAGAGAGTTACATAAGAGAATAAAAGATGCGTAAGGGAAGTTATGATATACATAAGGGTAACATCTTTACTAAATCATGGAATAATTTTTTGTGACAAAATATTTTTCACACCATGAAGGATCTATTCAATAGTCAATAGGAATATATATTAGCTGAATTTATAAGGATTTCACATCACAATTTCTGGGGATATTCTTGTTTTGAAAGAGGAAATAATTCTTCATACTATGAGAGGGTAATTTATACTATGAAGAGTTTTGAGGAGGATTAATTAATGATTCATTCCATGATATAAATAACTATGTCATGAATTATTTTGGAATATAAATATCAAACTTTTCCAAGAGTTTGAGTGACAAATTTGTTTTATGTTTTTCTTCTCATTTTCTCTCTCTCCAAGACCTTTTGATTTTCATATGATACAACCACTTTGTTTTTAAGATTTTGTTTTTATAAATTCAAATATGTTAATTCTATTTCCATTGTTCTTTAACTTTTTTATTTTAGTATCACCTTCATGTATTATTATTTTGAGTTCTTCTCTTCATACTTTTTGGTGTTCTCTATAATCATGTGTGGATAAGTACCTAAGGGGTGAGGGATTTAGAGTAAAAGTATTAGTGTATTAATGAAACATTAATTTCAATCATGGTAATTAATTTTGGTTATGAATTGACTTTGTAACTTTATCCAAATCATATCATCTTGCATGAATCTAACCCAAAGAATTATAAGAATTGAAAATCTAAATCAATTGAGTTGATCGGGTTATGAGTAATAACTCACATTTATCTTCCACTATTAAGAGTATATATTGAAGAATCTAGAATAATTAAATTCTTAGGACTAAAGTATTTTAATTATCTTAGGGGGAATTAACCAATTTGAACACATGAGGTTAATGTTCATTAAATAAATTTGTGGCTAATAGTTCATCTAATCCATGGTTGAAAAACATGATATATTCTTTTGTGAAACCATTTTAAATTTATACCAATACTTTATTTTAATACATTAGTTTATATTTAAATATTGTAATCATTAAATATCTTTATCTAAATATTATAAATTGAGTCAAAATTTGGACCAATCAACTCTAACAGCTCAAAATTTCAACCTCTTCATGTGATGATTTCATACTTCCACTATCAACTGTTTTGTCATTATTAGATGGCCGAAAATTATTAAAAATTTAAATATTTGGTTACCCATTAGGAGTTAGTGATGATACATGAGAGAGAATATATATATATATATAAAGGTTGAGATAATTGATGATAGAAATGGTAATTTTCATTATCACCCACTGAACTATGTTTAGAGTAGAAATTTATTCACCCAAGTTTTACATTCATTCTCTCCCATGAATCTGAGATTGAGGTTGATAATGATAAAATAAGTAATAAATTTTTTCTCACCCATAACACTAGTTTTGTGGTTGTCTATTTATTGAGGTGTTTCTTTAGAAAAATATTAGTGTTATGGGTACTAATTTTTCATGAGATAGTGGTATATCCTGGGGGATTTATTTAACATAGAATTAATGATTGGATTTGAGAGATATCATAATTTTTTAACATGTTATTTCTTATTATATGAATACCATTTTCACATAGAATATATGAGTTCCAACATCCATTGAGGGAGTCATGAACGATTCAATGTATGAAGAGAGTGGTCTAATCATTACTCCTATATGATATTTTGAGGGCTTGATTGATTTTTGGGATTAGAGCCTATGGATCTAATGGACTCTAGTGGGATATAGTTCTTGGGGTCCCTTATTATCATAATATTGGGAAATAGAAGAATATATCTATATAAATGAATTTTTATTTGGTGAGTGTGATGATGGTCAGCTATGGGAAACCTTAATATTTAATGGGACATGAATATTATTATTATTTTGTTTCATTGGGGATGTTTAATGAGATTATTAGTTTTTTCTACAACTTTCCTTTTATTATGAAATTATATAATAGTTGTTTATAGAACTTACCTCATTTATTATGATGAATATACTGATTATTATTGTTCACCCATGCATGTGAAATTTTTCATTCTATCTCTTGTGTTCTTGAATATTAGTATATATAGATAGGGGATGATCTTAGAGTCTATATATTCACTTCTACATATCTCTCTTTTATTAGGGTTAAAATTTACCTTTTATCAACACTTAAAAAGTGTTGATGTTGTCAAAACTGAAAAAAGGAAACCACTTTTATCAGTACTAAAACAAAACTAATAAAATATGTGTTTTATAAATGTTGATAAAATAAACCCTTTATCAATGCTAATTTATAGGACTAATAAATGGCCCCAAAATATTTTATAAAATATATTAGGGTAACCCACCATCCTAACCTATTTTGGAACCATAATAAAGTTGATTCCTTCCCACCCACATGACACATGGTACACTTTCTACCCTGATCAGGATAATGTGTGACTATAATCCCTCCCATCATGAATAATACCTTAATATTCTTACATTTATTGGTAATTGAACCACTCATAGTAGAAGAAGTGGGTGTTTCAAGGAAGTTAGTTGGTGTGCAATGATTGGGTATTCATCTTTTCCAGCCTTTGAGAGTCTTATCTGTGTAGCTGTTAACCATGAAATTATAGATATTTAGGGGAATTTTATTCTAATGTATGACCACCTCAAGTGAACAGTGATTGAGATTCAAGTAATGGTGGATGATTCCCTACCTTGATAGTGGGGATTGATGATGGTGGGGGGATGTATCCGAAATGTGGTGGGATGCTGTGATGATGACGAGATAGGGGTATAAGGATGACCATGATATTGTTCTATGGAATCTATCAAGTGTCTAGGAAAGTGGATGTAACAAACCAACCAAAAACCATGGTACACTAATACCCAATCCATCAATGACATGTCCCTAAAGGAATCCCTAGTTCCCATTAGTCGTTTACTAGCTCCTATAATCAACATAGTGTCAAAGGGAATGATTTTTTCCATAAGAACAAAAAAATAATAACTTTTGAAAGAAAAAAATGATCAATTGGTATGACAAACACTCATCAAGGTAAAAATTACCCCAAGAGAGTAGACATAAATCCCAAAATGATACAGCATTCAAAAAATTAAATAACACCCATGAATATAAATTCCCATAATCCCATGATATAGGTGTATCATATCTCCATTCATAACAACCATCACCCAAGGTCCTGATAGTCAATCACACCCACCTCCTCTAAGTGGAACTTTCCATTTTTCTATATATGGTATAACAAAATCTAAAAACTTTACAAGGAAAAGTCTAGGTGTGAGAAAAACATCCCAGTAGGATTTCACCAAATGTTCCATAATAAGGTCCAATAAAATTAAACCATTTATTCTCAATTTAAATAAAATAAGGCATGGAAATGCATTTTCAAATTTTATTCCAAACATGATTTAGAGTAAAAAAGATTAAAAAATATTAACAACAAACTTAAATGAACATTTTTCAAAAAACAAACAGGAAATGAGTAAACAAATTAAATAATACAATGGAATGTAATGATCAAGTCAAAACAAAGAACCACGATCATATTCCTTGAGGTTCATTAGTTTCTTTCTCTAGGATCCTCATAAAACTTATTCAATCAATAATAGATCAATGTGTGTGCACATACCTAAGGACCCAGACATTTGGATATGATCAATCAACACCCCATTGAAGAACATCGTGTTTAATTTGGTTTAGTTTGAGTTGTCATCATTAATCCATTGATAAGGAGTTACATTACTAGAATGATTTTCCTAACCAACTAATAAATAAATCAATTACATGTAATTCATTAAATTTAGTTCAATTCATCATTCATAGTTAAAATTTATATTTTCAGGTCCCAACATTCCATTTAAATTTCAAAACAAAAAACATAGTTTTTCTTCATAAACTGCATGCCTTTAAAAACAATCCTTCATTTAAATCCATTTCCTTAAGAACCAACAAAAATAATTTCATCAAATCAATTATCATTTCAAGAAATCTTTTCTCAAGTTTACCAAATATTTTCAAATCCTTTAAAATGGTTTTTTAATTCAAAAATTCCATTCAATTGAAATAAATCATCCAAATCATCTCAATTCATGATTTCAAAATCAATTTAAAATACCTTTATAATAATTAAATAAATAAAGGTTTCAAGTTTAAGGAAAATCCTTATGAAACTACATAACTTTAGTCACACAATCAATCAATCAATCAATCACCTGAAATGGGAAATCCCAAAAGAGAGTTCAAGGTGAGGAAAATCCAAGAAGGTTCCATATAATTTCAATTCAATAAATGAAGGTTTAAATCTATCAATATCAAAAGGATTCATATCTCTCAATGAGGGAGGGAAAATAAGAGAATAGGGATTACTAAACAAAATAGGTTTCACCTACCTGTGAGGAATTGATCACATCCATTAGAACTTCGATCTGAGAAGAGAATAGGATGATGAAGCTAAAATCCTATATTGAGAACTTATGAAATAAAAAAGTTAGAATTATGTTTGATCAAGTAAATATTATAAGTTATAATAGGGGTTTACCAAATTTAATTAAAATTTTATGGGGATTAAAATCCTACCACACGGTTTCCTAGCTCAGGATACATAGTTAGATCTAACTAAGTTCCTAACCATGTTCCATCACTATTATTATAGAAAGGGTGAATTGTATTATGCATGATTAGATACACTATGTGACAATTATTCTCTCTCATGGGTTAATAATAAGGGGTGCATGGTTTGGACAACAAGTTTGAGAAACCATGCCCCAATTAGGAAAATCCTCATTGTCTGATGTAACATCCCTGATTTTTCAAAAAGGACAAACAAATTATTTTTTTAGTTTAAATTCGATAAAATGACACTTATCTTGATTACTATTCATTAAATTAATGTATCAGTATCATTTAGGTCTCTTTTGAAGCCCAAAGTACTGAAAATGGGGGAGGAAGACTAGGTTGCATGGTTAGGATAAATCATGCATCTAAGGCGCACAAACTTGCATATGTTTGTAGATCCAGGGTAGTGAGCTACCATGGTACTAGTGAATGATTAGTTAAACCATATAGTAAGTGTGTGATATTTCTCAGAGTATCATAATATACTACATGGTTGGTGGAAACTTTTTCCAACCGTGTGTCCAAAATGTGCGAATCATTTTGTATATTAAATTTTTTATTTATTTTTTGGGTATATTTTAAAACAACCCTATATTTCTCATCCTCATCCCACTCAATATTTTCACCCCTATTAGGCACATTAAATACCTTTCTCCTCCCTCTTTGTAATTTTTATTTATCTCCTTCAAATATCCTCCGAGCTCTTCACCGTCGGAAGCAACAGAACTCTCTCAATAAGCTCTCTCATCCGCACCCCTTGATTTCTTAGTTTCTCAAAACCTCATTATGCTATCTACTTGTGATAAATTTATCCCTATTTTGGAGGTTTTCCTTAAATATATATTTATTTTGTTTTAGTTCAAATCAATCCTTGATATCGGATGCACATATTACCATAATGTTGAGGTAGGGAATTTACTCATCTTCTCCTTCATTTCATCACTTTTGGCATTGTGTTATTGTGTCTCCCATCGTAACCTTCTGGTGAGGTTTTTATCACATATTTAAATGATTGGATTGTTTTTCCTTGACCATTAGGACTATAACTTAATGTAAACCCCATTCATCTTGGATCCAGTAACCCCTTGGGTGAACCAACCAAAATGGCCTAATTTTCATTTGTTTAAAATGTGTAAAATTTTCATTGGTTTGTGTGGAACATTTATAATTCTATGATTTGATTAATAAGATTATAATGATGAATATACAATGAATAGGGTCCCTCTTTATAATTCCTAAGATTGAACATAGTGGTTTGGCCTATATATATTTTCTTATTCATTTGACACACTTTATGTATCTTTGAATTAAATATGACTTGAGTGGTGGTATTATACTGAAATATTGATGTTTATTCCATTTGATTTATGATAATTCCTTAGGTTAAATGCTTATTCACAATACCATATAATATTGAAAGTCTTATATCATGCCAAATACTTCTGCCTTGTTTGGTGCTTTTGCTTGATATTTTTTATGGTTTAAATGGAATGTGATACTAGACCATGCTTCATAGCTTTAGATGTTTGAAATTGAATTAATGAAATATTGTTAAGAGGAATTTAATTCCATATGCCTTTCTTACAGCTCATTGCCTATTGCTTATTCCCTTATTAGTGGATTGAACCATATAAAATGATTATTAAACTGGTTGTCTTGTGCTATTTGATTGAAAGTGATGACATGAACTTTTTTTAGGATTATTCCATGTCTCTTATGACTCATACCTTAATCTTATTTAATGATCATTGTTGGTTATGAATCATAATTGTATTGCTTGTTATGAATTCTTTATTTGATATAGCACTTGATATGGTCTAGGAGAGAATATTGGTTCCATATTAAGGGCCCATGGATGGACTCTTCATTTTTGATGGGTTACAACCTAACATGACGAGGGTGATGTTTTGGATTACTAGGAAAGGGATTCCTAGGTGATTTATTATACTCCTCAGTGATACCAGTTTCCAATGGGAGAAACCATATGAGGACCTTTTAGTAAGATGACTATGCCATGCATTGTGTGATACTATGTCCTCTTGTGAGATACCTTGGATGAACTCAATGGTTACCACAACTCATAGAGATACTTGGGATTCTTTTATATCACCTTATATGGGTTTAGTGGTATTGGATTATATCATATTTTCTTATTGTGATGATGGGGATTCTATTAGATTTCCTTGGATGGACATGATACTCCACCTCTTTTTCTAATGAAATGTTTTTTTTGCATTGTCTATTTGATTGTTGAATCATATGATATGCATCCTTTATGATTATATTAGAATGATTATTCACTTGTGAAACTCCGGTTTTAATTTCTATAATACTTATTTGGGGACAGAGAATTGATACCTAAAGCCAGAACACAATCCTAGGGGTATGATTCATTAATTACCTTGCTTACCATGGCACATGTTATATATTTTATGACCTGCACATGTTCCACATTCAGTCTCCTGGAATCAGCTAAAGTAGGTGATATGGGACAGGTGTCCACTTAGGAACCCAAACCAAATTTTATTTGTTCTTTATTTACTATGCTATCATTTATTATATATGGAACATTATTTATTATTTATGTCATGAAAATGGAATGGTCTAAACATGGTGGGTTCTGGACAATTGAGATTATTATCTCACACCTTACTCAGGTTTTGTTTGGTACACATTTAGACTTTATGACCACATGTATGGATATGGGGAAGTGTGTTGCTTCTAATTCTTGATTTTCTTTCTGGTTATAATGAAGATGATGGGGCAGAGGACCGAGCCTATGCTCGAGATGCTGTAGTAGTAGTTTACAATTTTTGTACTTTTGATAGCATGTTTTTTTATGTTTTTACCCCTGGTTTCCCTAAATTTGTTTCATATATACTAATGACATCATCATCATATCTTTTGTACCATATATTATTATTCGTATTCCACACTTATCTGTTTACTCGATTTGGGTTATTTATTGTTTATGTTGATGTATGATTATTATTCTTCTTCCTCAATTTTTCATTATTGTTTACCACTATGCATAATATGATCTATGAGGGAATAGTCTCCCCACAGACACACCCTAGGTCCTCATTGCTAGTTGGAAGCCTCTATCATTTAGGGAGATGCGCTTGAGGACATGTGGCCAACTTACCTCGAGGAACTGTTGAGTGGCATCCGGGACTGGGACACTAGAAAGTGGTATCTGAGCTACTTTTATTTCCCCTTATCTTACTATTTTGGATTATATAGGAGACTAGGATATTGTAAGTTTGATCTGATGCTATGCTGGGACATAGCTAACCCATATACAGGGGAAACCCAAATTTCTTTGGATGGGAATTGTAGTTATTATTTATGCCATTCATGGTTGATACGACTTCACTGCTGGGTGACACACATGATTCATGATGTTATTGATATTGGTATTATTGAAATGGTTATTTATTTTACCTTTTCCCGATGAAACGAGGGTGTTTCATTACATGAATCATGCTAGGCACTATATAGAATTAAATTCCATGCATAATTCTATGCCACATTTATTTTCAGTATACATTTTCTTGTTTACATGTGATTGTTATTGTGCCTATTTTGTATATCTTTCAGTGACTAATTTTTTAATAGAAATAGAAGTATTATAGTTTTTCTTGTAAGGATATGTTACGGTTTAGGTTATGTGAATTCCACTTTTGACTCTTGAGGGTATGTTCCCTCATAGATTGGGTTGTTGATCCACCTAACTCATCCAAACAAAAAAAAAAGGAAATTCAATCTTTAAATTTTAAAATGAAAACCACATTTTAAAAGGAAATTTCCACCTTATATTGTAATGTGTGACCTTGACCTTACCTTGGCATGGGTTGTAGACCAAAATCCTAGTGAACCTTTTTAGGTCCTTTCTTTTTATCTAGACCTAGATCTAAGAGCATGTTGTTAATTGTGTTATACTTAGAGGCAGGCCATGATCTTGTACTCTTATCAAATTTCTTAAATATTGTTCCATGTTCAAAGAGGCCTTGTACCTTCCCTTATTTATCTTCTTTTCTTAACTGTTGGTGCTATCTATTATAAATCTTCTCTGAGGGGTGCACTTGGAAATTGTAGAGATATTCCACCACGGTGTTCTTGGGATACAAACCAAGAGAGTGGTGATGAGCATACTCTAGAGGAGGTGGGTCGTGAGCTAACCATTATACCTCCTATAGTGCCTCCTGAGGAACCTTCTATTGATCTTTGAATGGGTTCCATGCTCAGTTCAGGGATAGTTTTCTGCGGTTTATACATATTGTTCAGGGTGCTCCTCGGATTTTCCCAACTATAGAAGAGCTTACACAAGACTTTCAGCAGCAGAATCCTCCCACTTTCTCAGGGGATAGTGGTCCTCATGCTGTAGATTCATGGATAAAATCTATGATATCCATATTTCTCCATCTTGACATGACTCCAGAGTGGAGGGTCAATATTTATACCAATGTTCTTTATGACGTTTTCAAATATTATTGGGATGTCTTATCTCAGTCATAGAGTTACCAAGACATGAGATGGGTAAACTTCCAGACATATTTCTTTAATCACTTCTTTCCATAAAATTTGAGAGTGTACCGAGTAAGAGAGTTATTTAATATTTAGATAGGATATTTGACAATGCTTGATTATTCTTCTCACTTCACTGAGCTTTAACATTTTTCTCTATCTCTGATGGGTGACGAATTGACTACTGCGAGGTGCTTTGAGGATGGTCTTGGATATGTTTTCTGCTTGTAGGTGAACATATTTTGGTTGACTACTATTTTAGAGATAGTGAACATGGATTTGATCACCAAGAAGAATATCAGGGAAGCTAGTTCTGTGATCTATACTAGTTTTGTTCCATGTCAGGGTGATGGTTCCTCAAGCTGTAAAAAGCACTGTTTCAATGGTTCACATGAGGGAAATTTCTAGCCAGGTGACATATGATGACCATTTCATATTATGTCACCAATGTGGCAGAATAGTCTTTAAGAATACTCTATTCATGAGGAACCCAATGGAATTATGATCTTACAATATGATGGGTCATCTTTAGTATTTATGCCATTCTTTTCCTCTACTATCTAGTGACATGGGATCTATTCCAGTACCTCTATCAGGTATAGGATCTAAGACAACACATTAGGTTGGGAGTTTGTCTTCTACTGGAAAATAATGATAAGGTAGTAGCAGCCATGGACGAGGTGGTAAGGCTTCAGATCATCAATGATAGTTGAGTGGATCTGCTCAGGCTAGTCAAACTACATATCAAGGTCTTGGTTCAGTCTATATGTATGTAGTACATCGAATCTTTTAGGAGTAGAATCCAAGTCCATCTATAGTTAGTGTTACTATTCTAGTTGCCTCTAATTTATTTTGTTCCCTTTTTGATACAGGTGCATCACACTGTTTCATATCTGTCTCCTGTGTGGAAATACTTGATATCTCTATAGAGTATTTAGATGGTGTTATGTCTCTTGACATGCCGCTATGGGTCAAAATAGAGGTCATACATCAGTTTTAAGTGTGACCCTTTGAGATAGGTTGGTACCATTTCTTCTGGAATTTCTTCATCCTCAAGATGACCGACTTCGACATCATTCTCGGTATGGACATGATCATTCTTTATAATGTTCAAGTGGATTTTTATCACCACTGAGTGTAATTTACATTACCTGAGGGAAATTAATATATTCAAGAAGGAAATTAGGATATCCAGATAGTTCTGGCTAGACCTAAGAAAGCTAGTCTTGGAAGAGTGACTGCTCAGCTAGCGAGTCTCTTTATGAGCAATCAGGGAACACAACTCATGGAATTACCTTTGGTTGTGGATCGATTTAGGGATGCTTTCCCCAATGATTCCTCTAGATTACCTACTGAGAAATAGGTTTAGTTCACCATATATCTAGTTCCAGGTGTGGCACTAGTGTCTATTTCTTTATATATGATGGAACCTACAGATCTCTAGGAACTCAAGAAGAATCTTGAAGATATTGAGGCTAAGTGTTTTATCAAACCCAACACATCACCAAGGGGTTAACCTTTTATTTTCTCCAAGAATAAGATGTCACCATACGATTGTGTGTGTATTATAGATGGTTGAATCAGATTATAGTGAAGAACCATTATCTATCACAATGTATAGACGACCTCTTCAACTAGCTTCGAGGAGAAACCATTTTCTATAAGATTGATTTGAGGTTGGGATATGATCAGGTTTGTGTGAGACCATCAGATATACCATGTACAACATTCTGGATCAGGTATGAATTTTATGAGTACTTGATTATGTCGTTCGATCTGAAAAGCACTGACAGTCTTCATGGATTTTATGAATCAGTTTTTTCACCCATATCTTGATTCCTTTGTGGTAGTCTTCATAGAAGAAATCTTGGCATACTTGCATACTAGACACGACCATGTCACCCATCTTGAGATTATCCTGAGTACAGTGAGAGAGAACCATAATTACATAAAGATTAATAGATTCCACTTTTGGATTAGTGAGGTTCACTTCTTGGGTTGTATCATATCATATGTCGGTGTATCTCTTGATAAAGAGAAGGTGAGTTCCACGGTTTCCTAGTAGTGTACAATAATGTGTTTGATATATATAGTTTCTTAGGGATTGTGGGAGATTATAAGAATTTCATTAAAGTATTTTCTCTTTTAGAAGCACCTCTTGAAGTCTTGAATAAGAAGGTTGTACAATTTCTATGGTCTGAATCTTATGAGAAGGCCTTTCAAAAGTTAAAAGGAAGGCTCACTTCAACTCTGATTCGGATTCTGCCTAAGCCAGGCATAAGTTATATAGTTTATTATGATGCTTTAGGGATTATTATGGGTGTAGTTATGATACATGGTGATTGAGTCTTTGCATATGGATCTCGCTAGTTGAGGCCACAAGAGAGGAACTATCTTACACATGACCTTGATCTTTCCGGTGTGGTTTATGCTCTGTGCTTTTAGAGGCACTATCTTTTGGGTGAGATGTTCATTGTTTACATGAATCATAAAATCTTGAAATATATATCCACATAGGGATACTTGAATCTAAGGTAGTGAGGGTGGGTAGAATACCTATTGTCTTTTGATTTTAAGCTTTCTTATACCCATAGTAAGATAAATGTCATGGCTAATCAATTAATCCATAAATATCAGACATAGGCTATCCAAGTGGTCATAAGTGAGTGGAAGATGATGGATATGTTTTCTGAGTTGCGTCTAGAGGTTCAAGACCAGCACATGAAACCAGTTCTAGCTGCTTTGGTAGTGACACATTCTCTCCTAAAATGGGTTCATATGCATCAGTTGTCATATTTTGAGGGCCTTATTCTGAGGGAGAGTATCATAGGAGATAACCCACCTATGAGTTGGGTTGTTGATAGCATTGATACCCTAAACTACCATGGACATGTTTGGGTTCCTTCAGATATACGAGAAGAGCTAATGAGGGAATATCATGACCTAGTTTGGGCATTTCACCCTACGATTATGATGATGTATCAGGATATGTATCATCAATACTAGTGTCCAAGTATGAATAAGTAGGTAACAAAATTTTATCAATTAGTGATCCACCTATCAGAAGGTGAAGGTATAGCATCTGTGACCCACTGGGATTCTATAACCTCTATCCATTCCTGAGTGAAAATAGAATGATGTCACCATAGATTTCATTAGAGGCTTGCTGAGGTATCCTCAAAGTAGTGACACAGTATGGGTGATCATTGATAGGTTGAACAAATTTTCTCACATATTTATGATTCATGAGACCTACTCTGTTAATGAGTTGGGTAGACTTTATACCTGGGAGATAGTGTGACTTCATGGTGTACCCTGTTCAATAGTTTCAAATCATGGTTTCCAGTTCACATCATGGTTTTGGAAAGGGTTGCAGAAGGAATTAGGTTCACAGGTGCTCCTGAGTATGAAATATCACCCTTAGACCAATGGGTAGACCAAGAAAACAATTCAAGTGTTAGAGATTATGATAGAAGAATGTATTCTTGATTTTAGAGGTTCCTAATAGAATCACATGATTCTAGTTGAGTTTTCCTATAATAATAGCTTTCAGGAAAACTATTCCGATGGCTTTGTATGAGGCTCTCTATGGTATACTGTGTTGATCACCAATGTGATGGATATGGGTAGGGGAGGAAAATCTTTTGGGTCTTCATATTATTTAGGAGACTTCAGAGAAAGTCCAGTTGATTCATATGCATATGGATATAACTCAGTAAAGGATGAATTCATATACTAATTATTGTCATTGACCTTTGGAATTCAATGTGAGACATCATGTCCTTCTGTATGTATCACCTTTTTAGGAACATAAATGAGTTAAGAGATAGGAAAAGTTATCTTTGGGATATATCAGGCCTTTTGAGATATTGGAACTAGTCGAGACGGTGACCTAAAGGTTTTTATTACCTCAGAGGTACCATTCCATACACGAAATCTTCCATGTGTATCATCTTAGATAGTATCATCTAGACCCATCTCATTTGTTTGATCCTAAGAATATCGAGCTTGAGGAGGATGCATCCATTAAGAAGAATCCAATCTGTATCATTGACCATAGTGAAAGTGTTCTATGAGGAAGGTTAGTTACTCTAGTTCGGGTGATATAGAAACACATACATGTTCAAGATGAGACCTAGGAGCAAGAGGCTAATGTACATGCTTAGTGTCCAGAATGTTTCTTAGAGGATGTCGCACCACCCTCAGAAGGGATGCTTAGGATGAGTTGTTTTAAGGAGGTGAGGTTTTGACACCATAATTTTTTCAAAGGTACGAACAATTTAATTTTTGGTTTAAATTCGTTAAAATGGCCCTTATTTTGATGCATAATATTTAGGTGTAGTTCATGGTTGCATCTAGGGTTCATTTTAATTTTGAAGTACTAAAAAGTGTGGAGGCATACATGGATGCATGATTAGGAGAAACCGTTTATCCCATGTGAATAACCGTGTGGTCATTTGAAGATCCTTGGTAGAATGATACCACAAAAATAGTGCATAGTTAGTGAAATTGTGAGGTCGACCGTGTGCTACACCCTAGAGTAGCATAATCTACAGAACGGTTGGTGAACAATTTTTCCAACCGTGCGTCCAAACCATACATCACCTACTATGTAATAAAAATTTAATTTTTATTTTATGTGTTCATTTTAAAACACCCCTCTATTTCTCATCCTCCTGTCACTTAATTTTTTCTCCCTTACTAAGCACACAAAATTCCTTCTCCTCCATCCTTGGGGTTTCTCTCTATCCCCCTCAAATCTACTTTGATCTCTTCACCATTGGAAGTAATGAGACCATCTCGATAGACTCTCTCATATGAACCCCTTGATTTCTTGGTTTCTCCAACCCTCACTAAACTATATCCTTATGATGAATTTATCTATATTTTGGGGGGTTTTCTTAAATCTCTTGATTTCTTCCATTTTAGGTTGAATCAACCCTTGATACCAGACATGTGTTCTTCCATGATGTTGAGGTAGGGAATCTACTATTTTCCCCTTCATTTTCATCGCTTTTAGAGTTGTGCCATTGTGCTTCCCATCAAAACCTTTCGATGAGGCTTATTATCATACATTAAAATGATTGGACTGCATTTTTTTGTGAAAATTGGGACAATACCTTGATAGGTAATCGATGTTTAGGGTGTTCATATTGGATCGAGTCTCCCATTTGGTGAACCAACCAAAACGGCCTAATTTTCATTTGTTTAAAATGTGTAAATTTTTCATTGGTGTGTGTGGAACCTTGATAATTCCATGATTGGATTAATAAGACTAGAATCAATAATATACCCTGAATATGGTCCCTTTTGATAATACCTATGCTTGAACATAGTGGTTTGGCCTACGTGTGGTGCCTTATGATTTTGACACACATTATGTGTCTTTGAATTCCATGTTCCTTTATTGGTGGTATTATACTCAAATTACCATTTTTATTCCAATTTGTTTATTCTAATGAATTAGGTAAAATGCTTATGCACAATACTATGTGAAATTTCACATCTTATATCATGCCAAATGATTATTCATTGTTTAGTGATTTTTCTTAAATCTTTTAATGGTTGGAATATAATGTGATACTTGACCAAGATCAACAGTTTCAGATATTTGAAATGTCATTAAGGACAAATTAGTAAGAGGTATATTGATTCAACATGCCTTTCTTAAAACTTATTGTTTATTTATTAGGCCCTTGTTAATGTCTATAACCACATGAAATGCTTCTTAAACTAGTTGGATTGTTCTATTGAATTTCATGTGTCGGCATGCACTTTTTTTAAGGCTTATTTCAGGTATCTAATTCCTCATACCTTGCTTACTCTTATTTAATTATAATTGTTTTTTAGTAATCATAAATTAATTTCTTGTTATGTATGCCTTGTTTGATATGGAACTTAACATGGGCTGAGATAGCATATAGGTTCTGTATTAAGGATCCCTGGATGGAATATTCATGCTTGATGGGTTACAACCTGATGCGCCAAGGGTGATGTTTTTACTTACTTGACATTGGATTCCTGAGTGATTTATTATACTCCTAAGTGATACCAGTTACCAATGTAACTAACCAAACTTTTATTAATGAAAATTCCTCTTGATCCAATTAAATGTCTTATTATGTAAAATGGTTATATAATTCATATGCCCTTCCTTGGTTTTATGTTTTGGGGTTTTAAAATTCCATTAATAATTGTTACCATTTCTAATATATCCATTGAACAGTGATCACATGATTAGTATAAATATAGGGCTTTAACAAATCCAAATTACTCAGAGAATGGAAGTGATGACCTCATATAGTAGAATTTCTCCATATAAACCCCATTTGTTAAAGTTCAGAAAGGAGGTAGTATCATTGGTCTTCCCTCTTGACCAATACCAAGCCAATCTTTAACATGTTAATCTTTAATGGAACCGCCTACAGAAGAAGTGAAAGTTGATAGAGATTACCACTCGTGAAATATTATCCAAGCCACCCCAAGAGTTTTTCACCACCGCACACCATGACCTTAGGTCTTATGTAGGTGTTAAAAGGGGTTATTTAATAAGAACATATCACTATAATTATGTGAATTATTTTTTTATATTATAAATAATATACATTCTTCATATTATTGTTACTTTGTTAATGGTTTTTAATGCAAAAATAGTATTTTTAGTTAATATTTAAATTCAATTAGGAAACCTATTTTGATGAGTTAATGGAATTTTGAATTTAATATTATTTTAATAAAATATTATTACTAAATTACTTTTTCTAAAATATAAATTATTGTATAATTTTTACGAATACAATTGTAATTATTATTAAGGTTTGAAAGCTGTTTTTGTCAAAACCCATGAATTTTCAATAAATACCGGTTTTTATTTTAAAATTTAAAATTAAAATATTTATAAAATTATTTAGATAAAATAAATAACATTTTTGGATTTATAAAATTGAAATTATCTAATGGTTAATTTTTCATAATTTTCTAAGACAATCAAATTTTTGTGTAAAAATTAGATATCGTTTAAATATATAATGTGTTTTATGAAATCATAATGACCCAATAGTGATGTAATAAAATAATATAAATGATATATTCAGACAATATAATTTTAATTTTTAAAATAATGTTATTTTAGATTTTTTTTGATTAATTTCACAATGCCTTAGTGGACCCTACATGACTTATTAAATATTTTAACTTTTTAAAATGATTTCCTTAAGAGTGTGACTCACCTCCACATAAGCAAGAAAAATATTTTAATAAGTTAGGAAATTTTCCTTATAAATTATTTTTTTCCACTCAACTTTGTAAGAAACCATGGGCAAAACCATGTGACAGTTTATGGTTTCGAGTAGTTTAATGTGTAGTGTCCAAAACCTAAATAATAAAGAATTCTCTCTCCTTTCTTATATAAACCCACTCAATATCCCATTCCTCTTCAATAAAAACCTTTTGAGCTCGACCAAACTCTTACTTCCTCTCTCTATAATCCTTCCAAGGCACCCCAAGCTCCCTATAATCCATTCCCAATCCTTTGGGATTACACTTCAATGTAAGGTATTTCTTCCTTTCTCATTTTTGTCAAAAATTATTTATGTTGTTATTCCATTTTATTTTCAATTAAAAATGTTGGGGTATGATTTCTAACATTCCCTATGCTTCCATACTTATGTTTTAATGATGATATACCCCTTTATCTCTCATTAAGTTTTCCCATGTACACCTGTAACATGCCGAAATTCCGTAAGTAATTTATCTCTCCTCATTTACATTCAAGAAATTATTTTATATTATAAATATAAATTCCATTTAATATGTTGGGAAAAGTATATATATGACACCATTACTTTCCTTTTCTTTTAAATATTATGATATACCCCTTTATCTATCATAAACCATTTTTATGAATTCTTATGTCACGCTGTTATGCTGCCGAAATTGCACTACGATTTTCAAATCCAAAGTCACTGTATAGTGAATACCATGACCATTTCTCTATCAAGGGTATTCAAATTTATGAACATTTAATTATCGATTATAGAGTTTCATTTATGTATTCCACATTCCTTTATCGTGGAATAAATAATGATGTTGAATGATTCCATGTTGTATGATCCATGTGGAACACTTATGCATGAAATTAAATGATTAAAAAGGGTGTGCCAGGATTGTGATTCAATGAATTTGGTAAAGATTAGTATCATGATAAATTAAGTGAAATGAGTTTTTACTCATCCTAATTCAAGGGAAATGATGGTTTAATCATGATTCATGTGTAATGAGCCTTGGATCATTCTTATATCATGTTAAATGTTATTGGCACATTTCCATGTTATGATAATCATAATATATCACACATTTATGTTCATGTTTCTAATATGCTCCATTGATATGACTATTGCCTAAAATGTACTATATTCTTCATATTATTCCTTGTTTACTCCCTTACTGGGATTTATAGCTCATCCTTTTCTTATGCATTTCCTCAGGTTATCCCATGAAATGCTAAGTACGAAGGAATGTTTTTTTATGTAAAAGAAGTTTTCAATAAAGATGTTATGTTTTATATTCTAAGTTGTTATTTAATGTTCCTAAGCCCTAAAGACACTATTCCTCTAGATCTTATATGTCGTATTAAGTACAAGTTTATGTAATAAATCATTTTTATGTGTGTAATAAAGATTATGGTTGTTATAGTTGGTATCATAGGATGAGTTTAGTAATTTTTGGGATTAGGATTAGAAACCCCTAGTGAAATACTTAGGGATAAGACTAAGTATAATAAAAACATCCCTATATTTTTGTGAGTATTGAGTAAGTGGTTTATTAAAAAAATACATCCCTGTCTAGATATGAGTAGGTAGAGGTGGCTCTGGCACATATGTATCTAGGGGTAAAACCCAAAAACACCAATTTGAGCTAGACTCAAACGAGAACTGATGCACGACAACAGGCCTTGCTACACCAATTTGGGATTAGGAAATTAATGTAATTTATAAGTTATCCCTTTTTTTCTTTGGATTACTATTTATGTTTTACCCCTAACATTCCTTTTATTCCAACCAATGGCTGGTAAATGAGGACTCAAGCTAACAACTGATGTGAAGATCAATGTGATGGATGTTCTAATGAGATTCCAATCTGATGGGAGTGGGAATTAAAAACTTTGCCATGATACTCTCTCAGTTAACTCAAGTTTTGAATAAAAACATGGGTCAAGAGGAACGTTAAACCCCCATCCCCCCCAAGAAAGAACAAGACTCAATAGAGAGTTTCATGAGACAAAGGCCTCCTACTTTTAGTGGATCATCTGATCCCTCAATCACTAAAAAATAAATCAACTCCATTGAAAAGATCTTCTCTATCCTTAAATGTCATGAACAAGAGATTATTCTTTGGAATTATTATCATATGAAGGGTGAAGTTGATCAATGGTAGACATTGATAAAAAAAATACAAAGATTGAGGAGGATATCAAGGCATTGGAATGGAAGGATTTCCAGAAAATGTTTTTAAATAAATATTTTCCACGCACCCTCCCACTTAAGATGTAAAGGTACTTCCTTGACCTCAAGAAAAAAAGACGACAAGTCCATCAGAGCGTATAAGGAAAACTTCACAAGGCTTTCAATATATCCCTTTAGCTTTGTCGTTACCCTCGAATTAAAGGTTGACCACTTCCTTGGTGGGCTAAAACCTAGCCTACGAAAATCCCTAGCAATCTGCGACTTTAGTAGCTACGATGAAGTTGTCCGATGTTCCCACAAAGTCGAAATGGGGATTGGAAAACCTCAGGGGTATCATGTGGATAAGAAGTGTAAGGTGGAATTTAATTCTGGCAGTCTAATGTATAAATCCAACATTGATATGAAATTCTATCACCCCACTTTCCAAAGGTGCAGAAAGAAGCACCCTGGAAATTTTTGAAAGGGGGTGAGGAAATGCTTTAGGTGTGAAAGAGAAGGGAACCTAGCCATTAACAACAAAAAAGAAAACCCCGCTGATGCAACAGAGGAGAGGAACACTCCATTCTACCCTGAACACATTTTTCATTGCATCAACTGAAAAGAAACATGGGACTTTACAAACCAGTTCCTTAAGCCAAGGGTTTTCAGAGGCAACCAAAAACCTCCAAGGCAGAAAAGGTAAGGTTTTTCCATCACTACCGCTGAATAAAATCCTAAAAAAAGTGGTGATAGGTTAGTTAGTTATTAATTCTAGAATAGTTAACATACTTTTTGATTCTGGTTCTATGAATCCTTTTATAACCCAAATGTTTAGTAGAACAATCCCAACATCACCACAAATCAAGGAAGTAAAGATATCGGTGAGAACAGAAAATAAAGAAATCATTGAATCCCATGAATATAACTTCACCCCTATCACAATCTGTGGATTGAAATTCCTAGAAAACCTCATCATACTCCCTCTAGTAGAATTTTATGAAATTATTGGCATGGATTTTATTTCTCTATATAGATCCAACACAAATTTTTGTGAGAGGGAAATCAATCTCCCTATAGAGAATCGACCCCCGATTCTGTACTGGTGAAAGGAGGAGGATGAATCTTCTTTAGAAATGTCATCTCATTCAGGGATATTAATACCCTATGAGCATGCATTTCTTGCTCATATGCTTGAATCTAAGGAAGAAACCATCCTTGAATACATGCCTATTGTGAGTGAATTCACTGAAGTGTTTCTTGAGGAATTTCATTATCTTCCTCATATAAGAGATATTGAATTCCCCATTAATATTATACATAGAGAATTTCCAATATCTAATAATCTTTATAGAATGGTTGTTGTGGAGATTAAGGAGCTAAAGAAACAACTACAAGAGAATATTGATAAAGGGTTTATACGCCCAAGTGATTCACCATGGGGTGCATCCGTCCTCTTCGTCTTGAAGAAGGATGGGTAAATGCACCTTTGCATTGATTATTGTGAACTAAAAAAAATCATGATAAATAATAAGTATCCTACATACCAAATTGATGACTTGTTCAATTAGCTACATTTAAAAAAATCTGTATCCAAAGTAGATCTACAGTCGGGATATTACCAAGTAAGGGTGAAGAAGGAGGATATCCCCAAGACTACTTTTTGTACAAGGTATGGGCACTATGAATTCATAGTGATTCCTTTCAGACTCACCAATGCTCCAACAATCTTCATGGACTTTATTAATAGAGTCTTTAGATATTACCTCGATAAATTTGTGGTAGTCATTGTAGATGATATTTAAATATACTCTAAAACCAAAGAGGATCATGCAGAACATCTAAGCATTGTACTAAAGACCTTTCGAAAGGAGTTTCTCTATGAAAAGTATAGAAAGTATGAGTTATGGTTAAATAAAGTCTCATTATTAGGTCATATCATCACAAGAAATGGGATATCTTTGGATCACTCCAAGATAGCTGCAATTGAGGTATGGATGAGGCCATCATTAGTGACGAATATCCATAGCTTCCCAAGATTAGCTGGATATTATTGCCTATTTGTGAGAAATTTCTCACGATTTTCAAACCCTCTTACCAAGCTAAATCATAAGGGAATCAATTTTTCTTGGAGTGATGAATGTGAAGATAACTCGAAGGAGTTGAAAATGTGGATTATCATTGTGCCTGTGCTCACACTACCCACAAGTGGGGAACTTTTTGTCGTATTCAGTGATGCTTTGAAGATGGGCATGGGATGTGTGTTGATGTAAAATGACAGAGTCATTTCCTATGATTCAAAGAAATTGAAATTTCATGATCAAAACTATCCAACACATGATCTTGAGTTGGATTTAGTAATATTCTATTTAAAAATTTAGTGGCATTACCTCATTGGAGAGAAGTGTGAAATATACACGGATCACAAAAGCCTAAAGTATATATTCACATAGAAAGAGTTGAATATGCACCAATAAATATTGTTAGAGCTAATCAATGAGTATGACTACTCAATCCATTACCACCCTAGGAAATCAAATAAGGTGGTAGATGATATAAGTAGAAAGGACCCAAAGATTCTATCATTGATGAGAATAGAAAAGGATACAATCTTTTAGATTTGATGAAGATGGAAATGGGAAAAATAAATAAGGTAAAATCATAAATCTTTTCACAAATTATTGCTCAAATGTCACTTTTATAAAGGTTAAAGGATGTTCAAAAGGATGATGTTAGAATTCAAAAGAAAGTGGAAACTATTAGAAATGGTAAATCTTCAGAGTTCAATGTTAATGAAGAAGGAATTGTGAGATTTGGGGAAATACTGTGTTATAGAAAATCTAGAGTTAAAGAATGAAATTTTTGATGATGCACATAGTTCTAATTTATCCATTCACTCAAGAAACACAATGATATATCGAGATCTCCAAGAGAATTATTTGTGGGATAACCTGAAGAAGGAGATTGCTGCGTATTCATCAAAGTGTCTGGTATATTAGCTAGTGAATGTTGATAGGAAGAAGTATAATGGGATGATTCAACCATTACGCATACCAAAATAGAAATAGGAGAACATCACCATGGAATTTGTCACTGAACTTCTAAAAAAATCCAATGGAAATAATGCTATCTGGGTTGTTGTGAATCATCTTACAAAGATTGCACACTTCATTGCTATTCGAGAGGACTTCTCATTAGATCAAATAGAATGGATATACATAAGATAAGTGGTAAGGAAGAATGTAGTACCACTATCTATTGTATCTGATTGAGATATAATATTCACATCTATGTTTTGTAAGAGTCTCTAACACAGTTTGAATACTGAGATGAACTTTAGTACGACTTATCACCCTCAAACTGATGGCCAATATGAGCGGACTATCCAAACACTTGATGACATGTTGAGAGCATC
Organism: Viscum album; assembly: GCA_963277665.1. Taxonomy (NCBI): domain Eukaryota; kingdom Viridiplantae; phylum Streptophyta; class Magnoliopsida; order Santalales; family Viscaceae; genus Viscum; species Viscum album. The sequence goes on along the minus strand of OY728130.1, from coordinate 2,010,715,223 downwards.
CTCAATGGACTTCAAAGGAGGATGTGATCAACATATTCCTCTAGTTGAGTTCTCTAATAATAATAGTTTCCACACAAGAATCCAAATTCTTCCCTATGAAGCCCTTTATGGGAAGAGGAGAAGAAAACCAATATGTTGGGATGAAGTTGGGGAGCGAAAACTCCTAGGTCTAAAAATGGCCGAATAAATTGTGGAGAAGGGTAAGACCATCCAGCTGCACATTAATGCTGCTCAGAGTCGACAAAAGAGCTATACTGATAATTGTCCATGAGACCTAGAGTTTGATGTTGAAGACATGGTATTTCTCTACATATCAACATGGAAGAGAGTTATGAGATTTGGGAAGAAGGGAAATCTTATTCGAAGTTACATTAGCCCCTTTTAGATCCTTGATCGCATTGGAGAAGTGACCTATCGATTATAACTCCCACCAAACCTGTCTCAAGTACATGATGTCTTTCATGTATCAGTCTTGAGTTAGTACATGCCTGATTCATCACATGTACTCAATCCAGAGGTGGTAGCATTGGATAATGACCTCTCCTATGAAGGGAAGCCAGTGAAGATCTTAGATCATTGGAAAAAATTTCTACTAAATAAGAAAATGCCCCTCATCAAGGTGTTTTGGAGAAACCACATGTTTGAAGAAGCAACATGGGAATCAAAGGAAGTGAAGAAGCATAATTACCCTCATCTATTTTAGTGTGGGAAAATGAAATTTTGTGGGTCAAATTTCTTAAGGGGGAAATATAGTAATGACCCAAACTTTTATTAATGAAAATTTCTATTGATCTAATTAAATGTATTATTATTTAAAATGGTTATATAATACATATGAACTTCCTTGGTTTTATGTTTTTGGATTTTAAAATACAATTAAGAATCGTTACCATTTCTAATATAGTCGTTGAATAATGATCACATGATTAGTATAAATATAGGGCTTTAACAAATCCAATTTACTTAGAAAAAGGAAGTGATGGCCTCATCCAGTAGAATTCCTCCATATGAAGCCCATTTTTGTAGCTCAGATAGGTGGTAGTGTCATTGGGATTCACTCTTGACCAATCCCAATCTGATATTCAACACATTATGCTTGAACGGAACCACCTATGGGAGAAGTGGAAGTTTATAGAGATTACCACTTGAATGATGTTATCCAAGCCATCCCAATATTTTGTCACCATCGCACACCTTACCCTTAGGTATTATAAGGGTGTTATAAGGTGTTATGAAAAAAGACCCTAGCACTATAATTATGTGCATTAGTATTTTATAGAATAAATAATATACATTATTTATATTATTGTTACTTTTTAAATGGTTTTTAATGCACAAATAGTATTTTTAGTTAATATTTAAATTTAATTAAGAAACCTATATTGAAGAGTTAATGGATTTTTGAATGAAATAATATTTTCATAAAATATTATTACTAAATTATTTTTTATAAAATATAAATGATTGTATAATTTTTAAGAATACAATTGTAATTTTTATTATTGTTTGAAAGTTGTTTTTGTCAAAACCCATGAATTTTCAATAAATGCCAGTTTTTATTTTAAAATTGAATATTAACATATTTAGAAAATAATTTAGATAAAATGAATATAATTTTTGGATTTAGGATGTCTAAATTATCTAATGGTTAATTTTTCTTAATTTTTTGAGACGGTCAAATTTTTAGGTAAAAATTAAATACCGTTTAAATATATAAAATGTTTTATGACATCATAATGACATAATAGTGATTTAATAAAATTCTATGAAAGGTTTATTAGGCCAATATATATTTTAACTTTAAAATAATTTTATTTTATTTATTTTTTTGATTAATTTTACAATACCTTAGTGACCCTCCAAGATATATTAAATATTTTAACTTTTAAAAATGATTTCCTTGAGTGTGTGAGTCACCTCTACATAAGAAAGTCTAATATTTTAATAAGTTCAGCCATTGTACTTATAGATTATTTTTTTACACTAAAATTTGGAAAAAACCATGGGAAAAACCATTGGATGGTTTGTAGTTTTGATTATTTTAATTTGTAATGTCCAAAACCTAAATAATAAAGAATTCTCTCTCTTTTTATATATAAACTCACTAAATATCCCATTACTATTCAATAAAAAACTTTGGATCTAGACCTAAATCTTTGCTCGTCTCTGTATAATCCTCCCAAGGTACCCCAAGCTCTATATAATCCTCTCTCAAGCCTCTCCCTAGTGTTTGTGATCACACTTCCAAGTAAGGGATTTCTTCCTTTCTCAATTTTGTCCAAGTTTCTTTATGTTATTATTCCATTTTATTTTCAATGAAAAATGTTTGGGTATGATTTATCACCTCCCCTATACTACCATAATTATGTTTGAATGATGATAGATCCCTTTATCTCTCATTAATGCCTCTCATGTACACCTGTTACCATGCCGAAATTCCGTAAGGAATTTATCTCTCCTCATTTAAATTCAAGAAATTATTTCATATTATGCATCTAAATTCCATGAAATATGTTGGGGAATGTATCTATATGACCCCATTTCTTTTCATTTAATTTATATATGATGAGATATCCCTTTCTCTCTCATCAACCATTTTTATGAATTTTTATGTCACACCGTTATGCTGCCGAAATTTCACCGCAATTTTCCAAGCCAAAGTCATTGTATAGTGAATAACATGCCCATTTCTCTATAAAGGGTATTCAACTTCACGAAAATTTACTTATTGATTATAGAGTTTAATTTATTTATTCCACATTCCTTTATCATCGAATAAATGATGATGTTGAATGATTCCATGTTGTATTATCCATGTGGAACACTTAGGCATGAAATGGAATGATTAAGAAGGGTGTGTCCTGATAGCACTCCAATGCATTGGGTAAAGATTAGTATCATGATAATTCAAATTAAATGTTGGTTTAATCATGATAATTAAATTTCAATGATGTTTTATTCATGCTCCATGTGCAATGATCCTTGTATCATGCTAATATCATGTTAAATTTTGTTGCCACATTTCCATGTTATGATAATCATTCTATATCATGCCTTTATGTTAATGTTTCTATTATGCTCCATTGATATTCCTAGTTCCTAAAATGTATTATATTCTTCATGTTATTCCTTTTTTACTCCCTTACAAGGATTTATAGCTCACCCTTTTCTTATGCATGTCTTTAGGTTATCCCATGCAATGCTATGTACGAAGGAATGTTGTGGTCATGTAAAAGAAGTTTTCAATAAAGATGTTGTGTTTTATGTTATAAGTTGTTATGTAATGTTTCTAATCCCCAAAGACCCTAGACCTCTCAATCTTCTTTGTGGTATTAAATACAAGTTTATGTAATAAATTATTTTTATGTGTGTAATAAAGAGTAGGGTTGTTATAACCAAGGGGGAAACCGTGTGAAGTCCTTTTGGGAATATGGATATTCCATGCCTTGGGTGATACTCGGTCCTCTTGTGAGATACCTGGTATAAAATTAGTGGTTACCATACCTCATAGTGACACTTGAGATTATTTTAGATCACCTTGGATGGGATCAGTTGTATTGACTTATATCAGATGTTCCTGTTGTGATACTTGATATTCTTTTAGATCAACTTAAATAGGCATGATACTCCACCTATTTATTTAATGGAATGTTGGGTTTTAATTGTCTATTTGAATTTCAAATCATATGAGATTCATCCTTTATGATTATATGAGAAATCTTATGCACTTGTGACACTTCTGTTTTACTTTCAAGAATACTTATGTGATGACAGGTAATTGAGGCCCTATTCCAAAGAACAAGCTTGGGGGTATAATTAATTAATTACCTTGCTTACCATGGAACATGTTATATATTATGTGACCTGTATAGGTACCACATTCAGACTCCCGACATAGGTCAAAGAAGTTGATATGGGATGAGTTTCCACTTAGGAACTCAAACCAAGTTGCAGTTTTTGTTTATTTATTACTTTTCCATTTATTAAATATGGAACACTATTTCTTATTTATAGCATGACCTACTAAGATTATTATCTCACAGCCTACTCGAGCACTGTTGGTACCCAAGTATACATTAATAAAGCAGGTATGAATAAAGGGAAGTGTTCTACCTCTAATGCATGATTTTCTTACTTCTTAGGATGGAGATGGGGGAAGAGGACCAAGCCTATGCTTGAGATGTTGTAGTAGCAGTTTAGCATTTTTTTTACTTTTATAACATGTTGTTTATGCTTGTACTCCCGTTTTACCTACATTTTTTTTCTTTTAGACTAATGAAATCATTATCATCACTTTTGTACTATGTATTATTATTCAACTTCCGCAGTTATCTGTTTACTCTGTCTAGGTTATTTATCTACTAAAATATACTTATTATTATGATTACTCTATTTCTCAGTATTTTTTACTTTTGTCTATACTCTAATCTATGAGGGAATCCTCTCTCCACAGACACACCCTAGGCCCTTGCTACCAGTCAACACCCTATGGTGTTTGAGGATATGCGTTTGAGGTCATATGGATAACCGACCCTAGGGAAATATTTAGTGGAATCTAGGGATGAGACGCTACAAATTAAGCCACATAGTTTGTAGGGGAGGCTACATAGTTTGGTCAAACTACGCACCACCCTCTAGAGACTCAAAACAGGGCATAAAATTTTCTAGGATAAACCTCACACTTTTCAATAAGCTATATCCAACTACACACAACCCTAAAGACTTCCAAAATTATATGAAAAAGTCTATAAATAACCCAAAATAGGATCTAAAAAATATTATCATAAAAATGGGTATGAAGTACTTGAAGGTTGGAAATGAGATGTTATAATCTCCCTACCATAAATTATTTATTCACATTGAAAACTTATCCAAAATACTCTGTATCAAAGAGATTAGGCCACCAATATCTCCTTAGTGCCTCATGATTCTAAGTCTCATGTGAATCAGAACCATGCTGCCAAAGCACTTGAACTAGAGGTATAGATTTTTGATGAAGGACTTTATCTCAAAATCAATAACTTAAACTAGATTCTCAATCAAGGATAAATCTGTTTCCATATCAAGGCCCGTAATATATTTTTACTTTTCTTCAGGTACTACTTGAACTTATTTCTATTCTCCTTTTGGTAGAGTCTTTTTTTGGGTTCATTATAGGGTCACTTCAGAATATTTAAAGGATTTTGGGGATATGCATGGTTGGTGCACAGTTTGACCAAACCAAGCACCCCCAGTGCAAATTGTGAACCCCTTGGAAAGTGGAGAATTCATGGCTGGTGCATGTTTTTCTAAACTATAAAACCACCCATGGGATGCTATTCTCCCCAACCAGTAGGGGTGCACCTCTAGCGCACAATTTCCCTAAAGTGTGTGCCCCCACCAGCTAACCATACCCAAGAGATTAAAAAGTTACAAAAATTATTTAAAATTTATGAACCCCTATTTTATGTTAATAATCAACCTAATTAACCGTAAAAAATTTTGATCTTCTTGATAGGCTCTTAATAAGAGATTTTTTCCCTATAAACCCTATCCTTGGTGGATTGAGGTGGCATTGATCTCGATCAATCTTATTTGGGTAAGTGGATCTCCTATAATGTAGTTTATTTATATTTCTATTTATATCCAAATTAGTGTATGATATATCATCATGTAATTAGTGTATATAAACTTTTTTTATTAGATATTTATTCTAGTTAATGTCCCTATATCTTTTGTTCATTTTTTTCATTAGAGAGTCATGTTGCAGGGGTTCATTTTTGGATATTTGACTTAAAAGTAAGTAGATTCATAATACTTTACACTTTGATTGAAACATTTAATTTCTTGATTAAATTTAAATGAGTTTTTAAATTGATTTTAAAAAATGGAATGTGTGATGATTTGATCTTTCATTTTTAATGGGCATGATATTTGAAAAAACCCCAATTCCAAAGGAATGAGAATTGTGTGATGGATTTATGAAAAATGATGGCTTGAATTTAAAATAGTTTTAATGAAATTATTTGATGATTGATCTTGAGAAAATTAACTAAAATTAAAATTAATTTGAAATGCCGTGAAATGATGAGAACCCATGATTTGGTTTTGAAATGAAAAATGCATAATGAAAACCAAAATTGGGAAATTTTATTTTGAAGTTTTTTAAAATGATTGATTTATAGTTTGATCGATTGATTTTTTGAAGAACATGTTTACCTATATAGTTAGTGGTAAGTGGGAAATATAATTCTAGTACCTTTAATCCCTATCATTAGATTGATGATGATGTTTACTACTAAAATAAATGTGGCCTAACATCCTATTATGGGTTGTCCTATTGGGTTGTAGACTGCCTATGATGGGTTCACATATAGGGGTGTATTTTTGTGTGTGCACTTGACCAGAATCAAGATCATTATGGGATGTGTGAGGATCCTATTACCTAATAAACTGACTTACCATGAGGCTTTTGTATATGGGTTTTCAATGATTTGTTTGATTTGATATACATTCCATTTATTGATTAAATGTTTTATTCATGCTAACTAATTTATATAAACTGTTTTATATAAAATGTTTATTTAATCCATTTTGAATGTTTTTTTGATATGTCTACAAACTATTTGAAATGAAATAATTTTTTGGGTTTTGAATATGAAAAATGAAATACCATGCCTTGTATTATTTTATCTGATAGCATAAATGGTAAATTATTATGGTATTGATTACGGAACATATAGTGAGACCCTATTGGTCTTATAGCTCACACCCTACCTTTGGCTTTTGGAATTTGTATAAATTCATATATGAGGTTCGAGAAAAGGGAAATCACCACTTGGAGGAGGTGGATGTTCTTAATCAGTTAGACCACGGAGTGGTGATGGTGATTGGTGGATCCATTATCCACTTGTTAAACATGATTTTTTAGACTTTTGTTCTGGTTGATAATATCATCTTGGGATGTTTATCTATCTACTGAGTACTTTGAAAATGTACTTATTTGTGTTTTTTATACATATTATTTATATGGTACTTTCTCTCTTTAAAGTATTTAGCACATTAACTTGTATCCTTTATCATATATTTTCTGTGGAAATTTCATTCCCTCTTATATTTTTTATAAAGCTAAGTGCTAGTTGCCAACCCATGGGGATCAGGAACTCCCTTTGGGCGATGTTAGTGTCAACTCGGGTATTAGGGTACCAGGGTATCTGGGATGGTTTGGGACAATGTTTTATCATAGGTCCAGGTTGATAATATTTCCTTGATGTAAATATGTGGTTTAGGATAACTTTTTTGGACTTATATGGTAGTTAAAAGTGTGTTTCTAAAAAAATCTTATTGTAATGAGTCTTAAGGAACCATGAGTATTTGTGGAAAGGTATATTGAGGAATAACTTGATCTGATTCTAGTCTTTTACACTATTTGTATTTATTCATGTTGAAATTCAAATCATGATATCTTATCTAATGGGATTTATATTCATGTTTATCTTTTTCAAATTATTAATATCAGTAATATTATAATGTCTTCAGTGTCATAGGTTGATGTTGTGTAGTATCATGCATCTGAGAGGATTTTTAAATTGGAACTAGGAGGAAGCTTTTAGATAGAAACTCTGAGAAAATCCTCCCATGAACTATAATATTTTTGATATTATTGTGTGTTTTTTCTAGGCTCTAGGACAAGCACTTGGACCCATTCCCATTCAGGCTCCAGTGGTGGAACCTCAAATGGATTAATCTTAGAATCATGATCAAGAGTTACTTCACCAGAATCCACCAGCATTCTAGGGATATAATTGTCCTCAACAGGTTAAGGATTGGTTGAGAAATATAGATCTTCTATTTGATGTCTTATAAATTCCTAATTCTATTAAGGTAAAGTGTGCTACCTTTAAGATAGAAGGGATAAGAAGGATACAATGTGATTTAATGGTAATGGTGAGAAGGATGAGGGTTTATAGAGGAAGAAATTTACAGTTCCTTTCAAGAATTATTTTTATCTTGAATCCATGGTGTTGGATAAGGCTATTGAATTTTTCAACCTCCATCAGACTGATAGGACTATGGCAGAGTATGAAAACCACTTTTCCAAGATTTTAAAATTTATACCTGAGATTGTATAGAATGAGAAGATGAAGACTTGATGATTTGAGATGGATCTTCGACCTGATATATGTTCACATGTATTCTTACTAAATCTCTCTTCTTATGCTAATATACTGGATAGGTGAATGATGGTTGAGCTTGACCTGGTTGGTAATTTAGGGTTGATGAGAGTTTCTTTTTATCCTAGTGTTAGTTTTATGAGATCCTTTAAAGTAAAGTGAAATCATGATGAGTCTCATGGTGTTTTTTAATAGTAGGAATCCTCTATACCTCCTGAAGTTCCTGTAAGAGGCCCTTTGGCTTGATTCAAGTGTGGAAAGGTTGGGAATTCAAGACATATTTGTACCAAGGCACCAAAGATGTTTAGTTTTTGTTGTCACTCATGAAACCTAAAAAATATACCATTTATTTTCAACCCCATAGAGTGAAATGATATCATAAACATCTATAAGTAATGTGGTGTAATTAGTTGTTTCAAGATCTAAGGGATTCCTGCCATAGGGATTCTGAATGAAGCTTCTTCACACAATGGAAGAGTCTCTAGAGGAAGCTGATATAGGTCCTGTGACTGTGAGAGGTACCATCAATATAGATTCATCTCTATTTAATTCTTTATTTGATATTGGTTTATCTCATTCATTTATATAGACACATATTGTAAACCTTCGAAATATTTTTATAGATCTTTTGACTTATGTGATGGTATTACTATGCCCCTCAGAATAAAGTGAGAGAAGGGAATCTACTATCCTTCATGTTACTTTTCTTTATTAGAGATTGAGATTACCTATAATTTTCTGGTTCTCAATATGAAACCTTTTGATGTAATCTTAAGGTTGGATTGACTCATTTTTAATAAAGCCTGAATTGACTAATATATTTGGTTAGTCTCCTTTACTAAACTTGATGGTTTGTTTTGTATCTTTTAGGTAGAATGGGACCCAAGTTCAAGTAGAGATGAACTTCTTATCCATAGTTGGGTAAAGTAATATGAGTGCCTGTTTTTTATCTAGAGTTGTAATATTTCAGTAAATATATCCATCTAATTTTCATCAAGTTCCCTGACATGTTTCCTTCTGATTTCTTTGGTTTACCACCGATAAGAGAGGTAAAGTTCTCTATTGATTTAGTTCATAGTACTCAGTCTATATTTATTCTTTATTAACATATGAAACCAACTGAACTAAAAGAGTTTAAGAATCAGTTGGATGATCTTTTAGATAAATTCATTATATTCCATAGTGTGTCACCTTGGGAAGTGATTGTTTTCATTGTAAAAAAATATGATGGAACACTTCTCTGAGGTATTTATTACCAAAAAATTAGGGAAGTTACTATAAAGAACAAGTATCTATTGCTGTAGATTGAAGAACTATTTTAACAATTGAAAGGGGTGTGGTGGTTCTTGAATATTTATCTTTGGTCTGGTTATTACCAATTGAGAATAAAAAACTGAAAAAAAACACATTCCAAAGTATTTATGGCCATTATGAGTATCTCATCATTCCATTTGTTCTAACCAATTCTCTAGTAGTCTTTATGGAGTTTATTAATAGGATCTTCTATGAGTATCATGATATTTTCATGGTGGTATTTGTGGATGACATCATATTTTACTCTCAATATAAGGAGGATCATGTGTGTCGTCTTAGATTAGTCTTGGAAATGATGAGAAATTAGGAACTCCATGCTACGCTATTGAAATGTGATTTCTGGATTTAGGAAGTGAAGTTATTGGGACATGTGGTCTTAGAACATGGTATCTCAGTAAACACTAAAAAGGTGAAAGCTATTATTACATAAGAATAATCACAAAGTGTTTTCAAGATTATAAGCTTATTGGATCTAGCTGGGTATTATCATTGGTTTGTAAATTATTTCTCAAAGTTAGCCTCTCTGTTGACCACTATCACTCGAAAGGGAGGAATGTTTTCTTGGAATTATAAATATAAAAGTTATTTTGTTGGGATGAAACTTATTTTGTGTAATTTGATGGTGTTTCCTCTTCTATATGTTGGTTAGGGTTATGTGGTATTTTGTGATGCATTAATTTTTGGTTTGGTATGTGTTCATATTCAAGGTGATCATGTAATATCCCATGGTTCTCAAAAACTTAGGCCACATGATATGAATTACCCAACCCATGACCTTGAACTCATATTTTTTATTCATGTTCTTAAGAGTTTTTAATACTAACTTTTCATAGGATGTATCACTATTTATTTTGACCACAAAAGATTGAGTTATATCTTCCTTAAAAAAAATTTGAACCTTTAGTAGAGGCATTGGGTGGAGTACCAATAGTATTTTAATTTTGGCATTGCCTATACCCTAGGGAATGGAAATTTTGTTGTTGATGATTTGGGTAGTAAGTTTATGACCCAGGCTATAAAAGAATCATCAAAAGAGTGGAACTTGATGAATATTTTTACACAATTTTATTTAGGAGTCTGGAAGAGGTTGTTATAAAAAGTGTTCAGTTGACCCCACTCTTCTTTAGATATTTATTTAAGAGCTATATCTTGATGATTAATTCTGTTTCATTAGAGACTCTCTATATGGTGAGAATATCATTAGGAAGTGGAGGTTCTCTTCTAATAGAATCCTATGTTTCTATAATTGGTACTTTTTACCTTTTCAAGTAATAAAATATGTGACGGTGGATTACCATAATTCAAAGTTAGCAGTACACCTAGATATGAAAAGGATGTTTTATGACATGCAGTGATGATTCTGGTAGCTAGTTATGAGACCAGACATTGATAAATTTGTTTCTCTTTGTTATAATTTCAAACAGGTCAAGTACAATCACTAGATACCTTTAGGTTTTCTTTATCCATTTATAGTGCCAACTAAGAAGTGTGATGATATCTTAATGGAATTTTTGGTTGGTTTTCCCTGTACCCATTGAAATAATAATTCGATATGGGTTGTGATCGATGGTATGACTAAATTAGATCACTTATAACCAATTTAGGACATAAATTTTTTTGAGGAGTTTGGAAATCATTATGTGAAAGAGATTATTCATCACAAAGTTCCATCTACTATAGACTCTGATAGGGATCCCCATTTTACCTCTCATTTTTTTGTGTGGCCTTTAGGAGGCAATGTGATCTCGGGTTCAAATATGTATGACATACCATCCTTATATGGATAGAAAGATTGAGAGGGATATTCAAATTATTGAGGACAATATTTGTACCTATATCCTCAATTTTGGAAATTCTTGGGACTTAAACTTAGTACTGGTTGAGTTTTCTTATAAAAATAGTTACTATTCCACAATCATAATTTCTCCTTTTAAGGCATGGTATGGTAGACTGTGTAAATCTCCATAGTGTTGGTTGGATATTGGTAAAATTTCTTTGGTTGGACTAATATTAGTCCCAGAGGAAAAATATATATAATTTATTCATCAAATAATTATGATGGAATAGATTTAGTAAAATTCTAATGCTGACTATCGTAGGTGACTATTGGAGTTTTTAATTGGTGACCAGGTATTTTTGAGAGTTACACCTCTATTGGGTAATCAACATCTTGGGAGGTAAAGTAAGTTTACTACTTGTTTTGTGGGAACATTTGAGGTTGTTAATTAAGTGTGGAAAGTGTCTTACCTTTTATTACTTCCACCACAATTTAAATCGATACATAAGGTGTTTCGTGTATCACAACATCAAAATTATATTCTTTACCCATATCATGTATTGATTTGGGAAGATCTTGATGTTGAGCCTGATTTATCCATGACTAAGAATCTATTTAGGATTATTTATTTTTGAGATAAATGTACTTCATGGGAGGATGAAACCTTTTATCTATGTGCTATGGTATCATGGTTCTAATTCTCATGAGACTGGGGAGACAGAGGCACTGATAAGATAGCATTGGCCTCATCTCCTTGATATGGAAACTTCTTGACATGATTTCTATGGATTGAATGTTTTTATGGTGGGGGGGGGGGGGGTGTAACATCCCATTACTTTTCTTCATGTACTAATTTACCCTAGTTTGGATCCCATTAAAGTGATTTTTTGTGGCATTGTTCCATGAGAACTTGAGAAAATTTAGAGCCTTTTTGGTTTGTGCATTATTGGCACACTGTTTGAATAAACCATTTATCCCATGTAAAAAATGTGTACCCCTATATAGTGTGGAAGTTATGGTTGACGTAAGGTTTTCCAAACCATGTACCCACCTTAGGGAAACTATGTGACCCAAACAGAAGGGTCGCATGGCTGATTTACAGTTTTCCCTAACCATATGCCCCCTCCAGCTAACTGTACATGCGAGTTTAAAAAGTTTTGAATATTATTTAAAAATTTTGGAGCCCCCTGGTTTATGTTCATAATCACCCTTTTATACCAGAATATGATTTATTATTCTTTGGAGGCTCCCAAGAGGTTATTTTGGACCCTATAATCCCTTTCCCTGGTGGTGTTAATTTTGATTGATCTCCTATGGGTAAGTTGATCTCTTATTTTTTAGTTGCTTCCAATATATATTTCTATCCTCCTTATATATTGATAGATCATTATGAAATTTATGGATCTAAACTTTGTTTTATTAGATATCAATTCTTGGTTATGATCCTAACACTTCCACACCTTTGTTCTTCATTGGAGAGTCCCATTTTGGGTGTTGATCCATAATCATTTTATATATGACTGAAATCCTAAATTTTAGGATTAAATAGAAATGAGTTTTTAAATTGTATGAAAAACATGTAATGCGTGATAGTTTGATATTTGATTAAAATGGGAAATATATTTGAGAAAAACTCTCAATTATAATGGAATATGAATTTTTTTTATGGATTTATGAAAAATGATGGCTTGATTTGGAAATTGTTTTGATGAAATTATTTAATGATTTATCTTAAGAAAATGGATTAAATTAAAAAGTAATTTGAAATGGAATGAAATGATGAAAACCAATGATTTAGTTTTGAAATGGAAAAGTCATGTTGAAAAATAAAATTGGGAAATTTTATTTTTAAATGTTTGGAAATGATTGATTTCAAATTTTTATGATTGATTTTTTTATGTACATTTTATCCTATGTAGTTAGCAGTACCTTAAAAAATCATTCTAGGGCCTTGAATCCCTATCATTTGACAGACAATGACAACGATTTCTAAAAATTGTGTGCCCTCACTGCCCATTATGGGTTCCCCTATTGGGGTGTAGAATGACCATGATGTGTTCCCTTATTGGTGTGAATTTGTTTGTGAACACCTGAATAGAGATGAGATCATTATCAGATATGTGAGGATCCTATTACCTGATAAACTAACTTTCAATGGGGATTTTATACATGGTTCTTTATAATGAGTTGTTTGATTTGATATACATGCACTAGTAGAAAAATGGTCTTTATGGTCGGTTTTTAACCAACGTTGAAGCCACTGACATAAAAAATATGAATTTTGACATTGATCTTAGTAAATCGATTCCAAAAGGGATTCACATCTATTTTTTGGCATCGGGTTTTTACAAAACCGATGAAAAAAATACCCATTGGTATTATTTTTGGCATCAGTATTCAATAAAACCGACACCAATAAGTTAAAAAAATATTTTGGGCATTGGTTTTTGAAAAAAACAATGCCAATAAATATTTTTTCCTATTATGTTTCATATCATTTCATAATTTTTGATATGACTGGTTGTGGAGATAAAACGGAGTTACAAATCGAAATTTGTGATCATCAGAAGTTAAACATCTCATTGTTTTGATAGATACAACTCTTTTCAAAGAAAACATGAGCAATATAAATGAAAATTACATACACTAAACTTAATTAATTGAAAATATTTCAATTATTTTAGGAGTTTTCATTTAAAATATATGTTGTTTATCATCATATCTCTTAGTTTTAGGGTAGAACTCATGCGGTAATGTAAATAGTGACTGATAATGAATTTTTCACCTCGATTGGTAAATCTCATCAAGATGTTTTATATTTGTAACTTGATCATAATAATAACTCAACATTATAATCAATATTATTTAGATTTTTCACAATGAAGGAAAATAATAATAAATAAATTAAATTATTATAATATATATTGTGTTTAAATCATCGATTGAAGCTACCTTGAAAACTTGATTGAATTGAAGAGGTTGAAAATGATGAATGAAATATGAAATGTATTTATATAGTAAATTAAAATATATTAATTATAATTGAATTAAAAGTTAGTGGGATTTTAAAATTGAAATGCGCATTGTGAAAAAATTAAAATGCTGATCTCGCGTATTTGCATATAATTTTTAGTGTAAGTTTTGTTTAAAACCGATGTAAAAGAGAATTTAAATTGGTTTTTTGGCATCAATTTTTTACAAAATAAATGAACAAAATTCCCATCGATATACTTTTTGGTGTCAGTTTTAAAAAAAGTGACATAAAAAAGCTAAAAAAATTATTTTTGGTGTATTTTTAAAAAAAACTGCTGCCAAAAAGTAAAAAAAATATTGTTTGCATCATTTTTTTAAAAAATCCTCTGAAAAAAATTAGAAATATGTTTTTGATAATGTTTTAGATCATTTATTAAGCTTCGATTGACTGGTTTTGGAGGTAAAACAGAGTTATGGATTAAAATTTATGGCTTTTGAAAGTTGGACTTCTTTAGGACTTCTCTTAGAGAAGTTCAACTTTCAACATCCATAACCTTTAATCCATAACTCTATTTTAGATATACAACCAGTCAAATCAAAGATTAGGAAATGATCTAAAACATAGTAAAAAACATTTAGTAATTGGTGTTTTTTTTCAAAAAATCGATGCCCAAAAAAATATATTTTTTATTTTTAGTGTTTTCTTTTTTTAAACTGAAATGAAAAATAATTTTTTTACTTTTTGGTGTTGGTTTTTTTAAAAATGATGCCAAAAAGTATCTATAAATATATTTGTCATTGGTTTATAAGAAATTGACATCATATTTTTGATATTAAATACCGTTTTTCTACTAGTTATTCCATTGATTGTTGAAATGTTTTATTCATGTACACTAATTTATATAATTTTTTTTATAAAATGATTATTTAAAACTGTATGAAATTTGTTTTGATATATATTCCATCTATTTTAAATGAATGCATGTTTTGGTTTTGAATATTCAAAATGAAATTCCATGCCTTTTTTATTATATATGATAGCATGAAAGGTAAATTGTTGCAGTATTGATTGTGGAACACATGGTGAGACCCTACTTGGCTTAAAGCTCACACCCTACCTTTTTCTATGAGTATTTTTTGAATTTATTATAATTGGTTAAAGAAAAGGGAATTCTCTAGTTTTAGGTGGTGGATGTTCTTGATCCTTTCGATCATGAAGTGGTGATGGTGACTGGTGGAGTTGTTTTCCAATAGTTACATTAGAGTTTTGAGACTTTTGGCCTGGTATATGTTTTCATATTGAGATTTTTATCTTTCTACTAAGTACTTTTATGGTGTATTGCTTTGAGTTTATTATACCTGTTCTATTTTAGGTACTTTTTGCTATGGAGTGTTGAGCATACCGACTTGTTTCTTTTATCTTCAACTTTTTTTGGAAATTTCATCCCCTATTTTATCATGTATTATTCTAGGTGCTAGTTCCCAAACCATTGGGATCAGGAACACCCTTCAGGCCATATCAGTGTCTGCTCAAGTACCAGGGTTAGCAGGTTATACAGGTTGGTTCATGATAAGGTCTACCTAGCTTAAGAGATAAGGCAGGTCTAAAAGATACTTTCTAATCTACGACACATGAAACATGTCATGAATTTTTATCATCTAAGGTGAGAATTCCAAATGGAAAGCTACATTTCCAACCTGTTCAATAATCTCAAAAGGACCCATGAATCTTGGTACAATCTCTCCCTATTTTTCAATCCATCTATGACCCGAATGAGATGAAAATTTAAAAAACACCTAGTCACCAACTGAAAAATAAAATGGTAATAAATGATGATCAACATAGGATTTGTACTGAATTTGATGCATCATCATTATTTAAAGGATCAACTTAATAAATATTGTTGTCTCTTGGAACAAATTAGGTCTAACTAGATAAGCCTCATTGATATCTGACAAATATAATAAATACCTATAAGGTAAACCATACAAGCCCTCAAAAGGTTCCATTTTAATTATTGGTTGGTAACTATTATTATAATAAAATTCAACTAGTCCCAAATGGTCATACCAATATCCACCAATGTTAAGAATGTTGGTAGGAATAATGCCCTTAAGAATTTTTATAGCTCATTCTATCTATCCATCCATCTTGGGATAATATGTTGTGCTCAACATAACCTAGGACCCCATAACCTCTTGGAGGTCTCTCTAAAAACAAGTAGTGAATCAGGGATCCCTAGAAGAGACTATTGTATATAGAAATCCATTACATTAGATGAAATCATTCATATATAGACTTCACATGTCCTTGAATTTGGTTGTATCACAAATTTTTATAATGTGATTCAATTTGGCATGCCTATCAGTCACTACCCATATTGAATTCTTCCCTTGAGGGGTATGTGGAAAGCCAACCACAAAATCCATTTAAACATCACATCAATTAAAGTTATAATAGGAATGGGATGAAGAAAATATAAAGGTTTTTTATGATCATCCTTGACATATTGAAAGTATAATAATAATAAACAAAGTTAGAAATGTCGTGTTCATACCTAGCCACCAAAACGTTCACCACAAATCATATAAAATATTCATGGAACTAGGGTGTACCACCCTCTGGGAATTATGACATTCCCCCATCACAACCTTCCTCATAGGAAATGGCATAACAACCAGATTTCATAAGTAAAGAGTACGCTCAAAAGAGAATTACCACTTATTGATGGTCTTCCCACCATAAATAGAATCCCTAATCCCATGAAACTTTTAATCAAGTTTCTACACCTGAAGAATAAACTCAAGAAGAGTATAGGTCAATTAAATTCTTTCCATGCCAATATCAGTCTCATTCCCCCCCCCACAAATTTAAAAGTGCATATGAGCAAAGAGATCCATCATGTTCCACTCTTATGATGACTCTTTCACAACATGGGTCAAAAGTTTCTTGTAAAACACATCAGAAATGAAATTATCCTTATAGAGGGTGTAGGAAATGTTGAAATAAATAGATTATAGGTACTCCAACCATCACCTATGATGTCTATTAAAATATTATTAGAGAATATATAACAAAACATTTTGTGATCATAAAATATAGTAAAAATTTATTCAAAAAGGTAGTGTTTCTAACTCTTAAGATCATGTATTGCGTCTATGAGTTTGAGATCATGAGTAGGATATATCTTCTAGTGTGGTATAATTTTTTAGGAACCATAATCCATCAGGGGATCACCCTACATTAGGATGTAACCCAAACCTAAATTGAATGCATCACAAAATACCACATAGCCCAACCTATCCTCTAGAATAGTAAATAGTAGGGTTGAAGATAAAAAGACACTTCAATTCATCAAAAACAAATATGAAAAATTTTATATAATAAGTATTTCAATACTTTCCTAGTGGGTTTAGTAATCATAGAAGACAATGTTGAGAAATATTTAACAAATTGGTTTTAATACCATGTTAAGCCCAAGATGCTCTGAATCTTGAAAACATTAGCTGATTGTTCCCATGTTATAAAAATCATCACCTTCTCATGGTCAACTAAAATACCATGTTCTAATACCACATGTCCTAAGAAAATAAATTTCTCAAATCCAAAAATTAAATTCTGATATCTTGGCATAGATTTAGTGATCTCTCAAAATTTATAGAACTATTCTTAGATGAAGGACATAGTCCTCTTCGGTCTTAGAGTAAACCAAGATGTCATTTATAAACACTACCACAAATGAATCAAGATACTAATGGAATATCTTATTCATCGATACATGAAATCTGTGGGATAATTGGTCATAAAAAAGACATAATAAGGTACTCATAATGATCAAAACTTATCTGAAAGGCATTCTTAAGAATTTTAGATTTTTTGATTATAAGCTAGTGATAACTAGCCCAAAGATCAATATTTAAGAACCAATTCACCCATTTCAATTTACAAAAATAATTATCAATTTGAGGAAATAGATACATGTTCTTTACCGTGACTGTACTAAGTTTTCTATAATCAATACAAATTTGAAGGGATCTATCATCTTTCTTTATTAAAAGAACATGCATTACCCAAGGTGACACACTTGGGCTAATGAATCCTTTACTTGAAAAATCACCCAAATAGGTTTCTAACTCTATAAATTTTAATGGTTCCAAATGGTAAGAGGTAATAGAGGTAGGATGTGTATGATATACAAGGTTAATGGAAAATTCCACCTCCGTTATCAGTAGTAGGCTAGAAAATTTAGACAGAAACACATCAGGAAACTCAATGACCACTGAAGGAATATCACCACTAAGTGATTCCCACTCTAAGTGAAAAGTAAACACATATATCATCCCAACCAATTCCATAAGAGTTGGTCTGGATTTACTAGACCTCGACTCTCATTCTACATATAAAAAATAGAACACCCCATCAAGGGATGAAAATTAGACCTACTGAAGGTAACAATAAATATGAAATCTATGGGAAATCAAACAATATATCCAAATAATGATGTCTAGAGGTATCATATTGAGGACCAAAAATATTAGATTAGATCAATATATTATAAAAAGAATACATAATAGGGACATCAACGACCCTACCCTCTCTTTATTCTAAGATCTATATAAATATCCATCATAAAAGACACTAGGTACAAAGAATGGTTTAATAGATTCACAATGAAAGTTGATATGAATGAATAAGATGAACTAGTATTAAATATAGTGGATAGTAAAGATGAAGCTATATTGATGGAACCTCTCACTATTTATGGACATGCATTACCTTCCTCTATAGAATCTTCCACTATGTGAAGAAGTTTCTTTCTGAATTTCTATCTCTATAACTCCTTATATCTTGAATCATTTGATTTCACCACAATTATTTTTAGTAAAGATGATCCCATGAAATTATAAAGAGAAGAAAAGTCATGAAAAAAATCTACTGGTGGCCTGAGAAACCACAAGATCCACAAATATTTAGTTCTTTTGTACAATCCCAGTTCAGATGACTAGACTTCCCACATTAAAAGAAATTCAAAAGGACTCTTCTTGATACTTTAGATGGTTTGGATGATTTCTACAATCATGATCCACAATGAAACTCTGCATGCTTCCTATTTACATTAAAGGAACTAATAAAACTACCAGTAGGATTGAGAGGGACTACCATAGACTCTTACTTACCAACTAGATCATATTCATCCATCAAAGATCCATCCAATACATCCAATACATCCACATAAGAAGTGAGATATAGAATCAAAACCTGAGATCAAATATAAAATAAAATACTCATATTAAATATTTTGGCCTTCATATTCTCGTTCAATAATAACCTAATAGAATACTAAACAAGTTTATCAAAGTATTTTTCATATTTATTCATGGGACTATTACCCAACTGGAGGATAATAAGCTTCATAAAATTTTCCAAAACCATGAAATCTGGAAAGAACTATTCCCAGAAGAGATCTCTAAAGTCTTTCCACTCCAATCCTTGATGTTTCTTCATCACAGCCATCGAATCTCACAAACTATTTATAGACCCTTTAATATTGAAGGTAACCAATTTAAACTATATTGAATAAGGTTTTTAAAATAAGTAAAAAAGAATCTCAACCCTTTTAAAAAAATCTTATTACTTTCAAGGATCTTCTCATCCTTGAAAATATTATATTTTATACTGAAGAAATTCTTCAACATGATCTCTAGATTCATCCCTTAGAGGTTCCAATACTGAATCCTAGATGAGAATGGGTGAATTTACCTTTCCTATAGCTTGGACTACATGTACCACTACCTCAAAAAGGTTCTAGAAAACTAAAATATTTTCTCACTTTATTTCACCATAATCTTCCTTCTACTGACTATTCAAACATCTTCTCAAAGGCATGAGACTACACAAAATCAAAAGGTAACAATAAAACATCAGAAATGATACTAATATCATAAACTTAATTAGGGGATGCATGAATATTAATTCCATCAGATAGAATTAAACATTAATATTTCAATATAATTAGATCAATTTTAGAGAAATAATCGAATCATATTAGCATAATCCTCAAGATGCTTTTCCCCAAACACCAATGGTGACTCAAGGCTTGCTCTGATGATATCCATCCAAAACATCACTCATAACTACAACTGGATTTCCAAAAATCCTATATTATTTATATTAGTAAATATCAAACTGCATACCAAAATCAATAGGGATACAACCTCACACCCTTTGATACCATTTTTAATCAAGAACCAACCTAAACACTCTATTACATTGGTACCTGAGAAGACACTAACATAGACTGAAGAGGATCCTAATCCCCATTGGTTGGTAACTATTTATTGGAATCAACATAGTGTTAAAGAAAATATTTTTTTCTCAATAAAAAATGAAACAAAATAGAACTGGAGAAGCATAAAAATGATCATTTGGTATTTAAAAAACTCGTCAAGGAGAAAATTAGCACAAAAAAGAAAACATACATCCTAAAATGACACACCATATAACAAATGACATATTATTCATGAATAAAAGGTTTCATAATACCATGTAACAAGTGGAACATAGCTCCATTGGTCACCACTATCACTCAAGGTCATAATTTTCTATCACACTCTCAACATTTAAGTGATGCTTTCCATTTTCCTAGACAAGGAATAAAAAGATTTATAAATAACTGAATGTAAAGGTAGGGTGTGAGAAAAACATCCTAGAAGGATTTCAATAAATGATCCATAATTAGTTACAATAAAGTCAACTAATAATTCTCATTTTAAATATAACACAACATTTCAATACATTTTAAAAATTTACTCAAAATATACTTTCAATTCATATATATGAGATTATATAAATGGAATATTTAAATGAACATTTTTATTAAATATGAAGGACATGGGTAAAATATTTTAATAAGACATTGTCATGTAACAATCAACTCAAAAGAAGCTTTATAGTCCTATTCCATGATGTTCATTAGTTTCTAGATCTAGGATCCTCACACTACTAAGTTGATTGATCATAGATCAATGTATACACAGATCACTAGGGACTGGGCCATTGAGATATAACCAATCACCACCCCACTGGGGAACATCATGCTTGAGTTTTCATCATCAATCCATTGCTAGAGAGATATAGTCATATCGTTATTGTCATAATCATCTACTAACTACTCAAATCACATGTGTTTTCAAGAAATAAATCAATTAATCACATGAAATTCATTCATTTCCATTTGATTCATCATTCATCAATCAAATTCCCAATTTTAGGTTTGAATATTTCATTTCAATTTCAAAACCAAAACATAGGTTTTCAAAAATTTAATACCTTTCAGAATAATCCTTCATTTAAACCCATTTTTTCTCAAGAACCAAAAAATAATAATTTCATGAAATCAATTATCATTTCAAATCATCTTTACTCAAATCCACAAAATATTTTTAAATGTATTTGAAAAAGAGTTTTTATTTCACAAATTACATTCCATTAAAATAATCCATCAAAGTCATATTAATTCAAGGTTTATAAATCAATTGGAAATACATTTAAAATAACATAAGAAATCTAGGTTTCAAGTTTAAGGAAAATCCTTACAAAACCTCTTACCTTAGTCACATGATCAATCAATCAATCACTTGAAATGGGAAACGTCAACAACAATTCAAAGGAAAATAAGACCAAGGAAGGATACCTAGAATTAAAATTCATAAAATTAAGGGTTCAATTCATCAACAACATGATGATTCGTCATTTTAAATGTAGGATAGCAAATAAGAGAATAGATATTCTAAAATAATATTTTTTTTCATATACAAGTGAGGAATCGATCACATACACCGATACTTCAATTTGAGAAGAGAAGAGGTTGAAGGTGCCAAAATACACTATAGAGAGCCTAAAAAATCCAATGTGTAAAATTAGGTTTGATCATAGGATGATTAGAAGTTATAATGGGGTTTGAGGATTTTAATTAAAATAAATTGGTGGATTAGAACCCCATCACATGGTTTCTTGGGTTAGGCCACACTATTAGATCTAACTATGAACTTAACCATGTTCCCACATTTGGATTCAAGAAAGGGTGCATAGTTATAGAAACCATGAAACAACTATATTATATCTCTTGGCCCACTAATAAGGGGTGCATGATTTGGCCACATAATTTGAGAAACCATTTTCCCACCGTGAAAGTCCTCACCGTCGCAAGACACATGGTTTGGAGGGGATGCCACATGGTTTGGTCTAACCATGTGTCACCCTCTATAGCATCAAAATAGAGAACACAATTTTCTCGGATGAACCACATGATTATCCCTAATTGTGTCTCAACCATGAACAACCCAAAAAAAACCAAATTTATATAAAAAACTTCATAAATGACCCAAAACAAGACTCTAACAAAAGATGATAAAAATAATGGCTTAAAAGTACTTAAAAGATAGAAAGAAAATATGTAAAAATACTGGATTCCAATGAAGGTTGGTGGTGGTGCATAGACTGGTTGTGCATAGGAACATATAAGTTGACTAATGGCTGGCCATGATTGATATACCAATGAAAGGATGGTCCCTTTTGGCCTATATTGAAGGGGCTTATGGGCCATGTATTTAGATCCTTCAGGCCACTATATTATCTGGTATATGAGTGTGTGTGTGTGTGTGTCTATATATATTATTCATAAAGGTCTAGGTGAATGGGTTATCCCTTGGGGGTTATGACATTTCCATCAATCTTATGGGTTTTGGGTGGTGTTTTGTTGTAATTATACCCTCAATATATAATAGATTTATATATTTTTAATTTACTTGAATATTTATTAATGAATATAAATATATTTATTATATTTTATATTTATATATATTTATATATATATATTTTCTAATATATTTAAATACAGTATAAAATAGATTTATTTATTTATATGAATTTAATAACAGTTTTTTTCATAATTTATATAAAAAATGGATAATAAATTATAATTATGATATGGTATATACATATATATATTTAAATATAAATTTTATCTATAGACACACACACACACACACTTCATATTTATATATTTTATAATATAGATATATAATTTTAATTATATTTATAAATACACACACATATAATTATAAATATATATGCATATTTTTAATTATATAATATGAAAATAAATATATAAATTAAATATTAAACATGTATCATGCATTTTTATATGAATTTATATACATTATATATATATATATGATTATAATTATATATATATTTATAAATAAGAATAAATAAACAAATAAGTATATTTTATAGAAATATATATTTTATATTATTTAAATATTATTTAAGAATATATATAAATATATATTATATTATGAAGGGAACCCTTTGTCAATGTGAAAAAAATGTTGAGTGCTAATTTTTTTAATAAACATCAAAATTTATCAAAAATAAAAAAGTGCTAACAATGGATATCCTTTATGAAAACATTTTCTAGAACTGAAAAAGGATTAGGTATATGAGTACTTTTACAAATCATTGATAAAAACTGCCATTTATCAGCACTTTTTGAAAGTGATGATAAAGACCATTGCTCTATTTGTGTGAATCTATACTAGTGATTGAAAAGAGACATAAGAGTTTATTTCTTGATGTTTCATTTAGGATTATCAAATTTGTTTTATCCATTTTTATTTTAATATTCCTTTACATATATATAGGATATTCTATATGTAGGTGGGGATTCATTTTTATATGTTTCATTTCATTGTAGAAATATTTTTTTATATAAAAATGTGTTATATTACACTACTAATTTTACTTTTGTATTATTATGGATGATGAAACATGTGATGTATTCTCTTATGGACTTGTAAAAAAACTTATATACGTTTTATATGAATCTAATTTAGTGAAAAAACACAAGATCGTATCAAATGAGAACTCCAATTACTATCTTTTTCTTTATTTTATTATTTTTTAAAATAAAAATGATGGAAAATTGATGAGGTTGGGTTTTATTTGATATAATGTACACAAAAGGGTGAGATAATTACAAATAACATGAAAAATGAATTTAGGAATAACAATGTATTACCTTGGAAGTATAAGTGCATTCAATAAATTTTTTATTCATTTTTTACTCTCATATTATTCTCACTAGATGATCTAGCTGAATAATTTAATGATATGACTTAATACCATTCACTAAATCATATATCATTGTCTCTAAAGTAAGCATTAATATATTAAAACTACATGCTCACTGGTATTTATATTACCCTCTATAGAGTAATATGATTCATCCTTCAGTTGAGTGGATAGTCCTTGACATACTCCTCCAATCATAAATTTATCTCCACTTTCTTATCTAACTCCAGTTTTTAAAATAAAATAAAACAAAGAGAGACTATGATCATGCATCAATCAATAAAGGTTAGTGATATAATAATAATTGTAATATTTAATATGAACTCCTATTAAATCCTATAACCTCAACTCATTTTGAAAACAAAATGAAGAAAAGAGAAATATATATTTGAACTCAATAACACAACAATGGTTTCTCCCCATTCGGCTCCAATAATGAGGTTTTAATTATCTACTACTATGGAGTATGATATATCACATGAGGGCATAACTATTGAATATAAAATACAAGAATAAGAACAAAATAATAAAGGCAATAAAATGAAAAATCTAAGCAAGCAATCCTGAGTGTTGGAATAATTAATGTGATATTAAGTTTAATAAATATTATAATGGGATGATGAGGGATAATTTTTTCAAATTTATGGACCTTTAATGAATTAATATTTTATGATTAATGAAAATTAATTTTTTTCATAGTAATAGAATTTGAAAAAATTAATTATAAAACTACCCATGTAACCCTTTAACCAATATTTAGAGGTTTTTTTTACTTTCCATTAAGTCTAAAATTTTTTATTTTCATACATTCCATCAAATTGTGTGGAAGATAGAATAAGGAAAAGTGTACAAATAATTTTTTTCTTCGGGATAGAAACATGGGATTTCATGGATCAATGCGTGTTTTAAATTTTATGATATGTTTATTCAAAATTATTTTTTAGTTTTATTTTGATAAATATAAATTTTAAAATCCTCTCTTTTAGATTAATATAAACTAACATGCGCTATTAGAGTAATGTAATAAAATCTATGTTTTTTCTTATTTAAGTAATTACAATTTTTTATATCCAGACATAGAATAAAATTCAAAAATAATAGTATTAAAAAATCAATTCAGAATTTAAGTTTCATATTTAGCATGATGAATTGAATTTATTTTTTATATTTCCTTTTAAAAAAATGTGTTATATAAATATTATTATTATGATGCTATGATGTTTTATATTTGGAACATTATCATATGATATTTCTTGTCACCAAACTGGTCAAATCATAAAGTTAAAATCATTCACAAATTATGCTAAAATTATATATATATTTATTACTCATAAATTTGATATTATTATAATATTTTATGAGTAATTAAAATTCATTGTTATAAGAAATTTATTAATTAAAAAAAATGAAATTTGTGTATTATTATAATTTATGAATGTAATTGTTGGTGATATATAAATTCATCATGAGATTTATTTACATATCCAAAGATAATAAATATTTCTAATTAGTATATGAATTATTTCAAAATAAAGTTAATTTTATTTGTATCAATTATGATTTTATATTAGTTTATCTCCCAAAGGGGAACACTTATATACATTTTATGTTAATAAATTTCATTGAATTGATGTATTTCTATTTATAACTCAAAGAACTAATTTAAAGGAGTTTATTTTGGTTAGCCTTCTATTACCATTAATTATCTACTATTCTGATCTTTAATGGACTAAATTTCTCTAACTGGAGTGTAAAAATAAAATTTCACCTTACTGTATTGGATATTTATTTATAATTTTAAGTAGAGAGACCAACTAATATTATGTATAACTGTAAAAAAGATGATATAATATGTAATTAAACATGAGAAAGATCTAATAGGTTAAGTTTGATATTTTTGCGAATGAGAATGACCAGTAACACAAGTCTAGTCTCCCCAAAATTGAAAGTTCTAAAGAATTTATGAAATTTATAGGATAATAATCTCAAATTACTGAAAAATATATTTTTAGGATATTAATGATTACATTTACCACCATGAAGTTTGATTATTCTCATACCATAAATGATTATTTCATTGAAATTAAAAATATTGTGACAAGATTTAAGTCTTTGGTAATGAAAGTGGATGAAATTTTCCTTGTATAGTTTATACTAAACTCATTACCATCTAATCATGAACCATTCCAAATGAACTAAAACACCATTAAAGATAAATGGAATGTGCATGATTTTCATAGAATGCTAATTTGAGAGGAAACATGGATAAAGAGTCCATGAATCCACTCTTTACATTATGTGTATCATTAAGAAGAAAATATGTATGGTATAAAGAAAAATTAAAAGGGAAAGGATATATTGAAAGTTAAAGATCCATATTGTAATAACTATAAGAATATAAATAAATATGAATGTTATTTCTTTGGTAGAGTTACATATTTTCAAAAGTATTTTATGAAAGTAAATGTTTGGTTTGAAAAGAAAGGTTATAAAAATTCTTATATTTATAAAATATTTTTGTGAATTTTATTAAAGTAAAACAAAAGCAACAAACAAGTAAAGGTTTCACTATAATTTCTCAACTCATTGAAACCATACATACCCATATATGTGGACCATTGGATTCTAATTATTTTGGTAAGGAATGTTTTTATCACCTTTATTGATGATTTTTCACACTATGCATATGTCTATTTATTACATGATAAATATCATGTACTAAATGCCTTTTAGATTTAAGTAAATTAACTTTAGATGAAACTATATAGAAAGATAAATTTTATAAGGTATAACAGGGGTGGTGATATGATGAAAAAATTGATGAAGGTGGACAAAATTCTCATCCATTTGCAAAGTTCCTAGAAATTCATGGAATATGTTCACAATACAATATACCAAGTAAACCAGAACAAAATAATTTAGCATAAATTCATAATATAAAATTGATGGATTTAGTTAGGATCGTGTTGAGTAATTATTATTTACCATTATCATTCTGGATGTATAATTTAAAAACTATTGTGTATTTGTTGAATGTGGTTCCTAATAAAGTGATTTCAAAGACTCCTTCGAAATTTTGGACTAGTAGTAAATGTAGTTTGAGACCCCTGATTGTATGAGGTTTTTAGGAATAATTTAGTGCGTATAATCCATAAGAAAAAAATTAGATTCAAGAACAGTAAGTGGTAATTTCATTGGTTATCCAAAAAAATAAATGGGTACATATTTTATTGTCTTATCTATTGTATAATACTTTTTAAAACTAGAAATGCTAGATTTATTGAGAATACTGAATCCTATTGGAGTGATGTTACAAAAAATGTGGAAATTATTTAAGTTAGAGTACAACTTCCATTTTATTATACTCCAACTCATCATTTTTTCCTCAATTTATTGCATAAAAAAATAATCAGGTAGAACAAAAACATGATGTTTCCCAAATTCACAATGAAGAAATGATTGAGGAACCATAAGAAATATTATTATAAAGATCCCAAATGGAAGAAAGTTCTACTATTTTTTTATTATGTGATTTAAAAATAAGAAATTTAAAATGACTTTGACATTCTTAATAATCCAACTTCATATTCTCAATATAATAATTGTGATAATTTTGATAAATGGGTAGATTCCTTGAAATTAATGTTGAATTCCATGAAAGAAAATAAATTATGGGACCTTATGAAATATCCCAAAGGATATAATAGAGTTCAATGTAAATGGTTTTTCAAAACAAATTCAACCCTCATGGTAACTTTGAATATTAAAAGTAAATACATGTTTCTAATGGATTCACTGAATGGGATGACATAGAATATAAGGAAACATTCTCACCAATTTCTAAGATGGATTAATTAAAAATTATTATGGAATTAGTAGCTCAATATTTTTTTAGAGTTAGATAAAAGTTATTTAAAACTTAGAGGAGGATATATACAAAGATCAACCAATGGGGTTTTCCATTTAAGGAAAGGTACACATGGAATGTAAATTAAGAAGTCAATATATTGACTTAAACAAGATTTGCAAAAAATGGTATCTTAGGTTTAATGATACAAATACATCTTTTGGATTTAAGGAAAACATTGTTGATCAGTTTATATATAAGATGATCAGTGGGAGTAAATTTATATTCTTGATCCTATATGATGATGACATATTGATTTCCATTATTGATATTAGACAATTATCTAAGATTAAGAAATTTCTCTATAAAAATTATGAAACGAAAGACAAGGGAGAAGCAAGATATGTGATTGGAATAGAATTATTCCATAATAGAACTGAAGGTTTACTGGTCTTATCTCAAACAACAAATATTAAAAAAATATTAGAGAGGCATATGATGAAAAAATGTTCATCATCACTAGTTCCACTTTAGAAAGGAGAAACATTTAATCTCAATTAATGTCCCAAAAATTATTTGGAATGAAAATGGATGGAAGAATTTCCTTAACAACTTTTTTTGGAATAATAATGTATTTTGAAACATTTGAAAGGCTATATATTAACTTTTTAGATGGTATGTTGGGAAGATACCAATGAAATCATGGATTCGATCATTTTATATATGAAAATAAAGTTTTTTGATATTTTTAATGGACAAAGGATTACATTCTTACTTATAAAATATCCAATCATCTTGAGGTGATTTGATACTATGTTTCATAATTTTTCAGTTGTGTTGATACAATAAAGTCTACTTTTGGTTATGTGTGTTTTCAATCCAAAGGATCAATATCATGGAAAATTGAAAAGTAATCGATTATAGTTGCATTGACCATAGAGATTTAATTTTTATCATTCTTTTAGGAAATAATTTAGGGTATGTGGTTGGGAACTTCATTTAAGGACTTAGAATTTTTTATAGTATCACTAAGACCTTGAATATATAATGTGATAATTCCACAATAATATTATTTTCAAATAACCATTGATATTTCAAAGGTGTTAAACACATGAAATTAAAAAAATCATAAAGGAGTAATTTCAGAAACATAAGATGTCAATTAAACATATTATCACAAATATTATGATTTTAGACCATTTGACGAAATGGTTTTCACCCAAAACATTTATTAGTTATATTGAAAGTATGAGAATTGTTTTAGAGTATATTTCATTATATGTAATGACTGTTATGATTATTAAATTTTACACTTGGACTTATAATTATTTTGATTGTATTACCTATTTTCATTGAGTAGTTGAATGGCGATAACAAATTATTGTCTTAAATAAAGAAATTATCACTGGAAAAATTATATATATATATATATATACAAAAACAACCCATTTTAATTATGATAAAGAAAATTTAAATGTTATAGGGGACTGTATTAGTAGATAATGTATGACCACTATGACACGTATTGATATTATCCTTAATTATGATAAAAGTTTTAACCATAATAGAATGGAAATAAATTCACATAATAACCAATTGAATTAGTTAAACATAATAAAATAATTTTACATTAATTAAGTGATTGAATGTTGGTATAATTCAAATAAAATTAAGTTTAATGAATACTATAATGATATAATAAGAGATAATTTTGTCTTATTTATGGACTTTGAAAAAAATAATTTTGCCACATTAATGAACTTCTAAAAAATTAGTTATAAAACTAGTCATGTAACCTATTTATATTTATTTAAAGGTTAATGTAATTTCCATTATGTCTCCAATTTTTTCATTCTAGTATGTTCTATAATATTTTTGGAACTGAGAAAAACATCAAGTGTATAAATCCTTTTCAGTGGAAAAACAAGGGATTTCATCGATGTTTTAAATTTAATGTTATGTTTATTTATATTTTTATTGATTTTTATGTGATAAATATTGATTTCAAAATCATATCTTTTAAATTAATATAAACCAATACTGAGGTCCAAGAATAATCCTGAAAGTATCCCCTTACCTCTTTTATAATAAATAAATCCATGTTTCCCCAATTAGAATCATTGAAAGATATTTTCATATTAGAAAATATAATAAAATTACATGAACCACTTGTGTGACTAAATTAAATCCTTAAATTGATCGGTCTCATATGTAGTAGAATTATCCTCCATGTGTATGTCTCAACATCATATTTGTAACTTCCCTAACCTGGAAGCCACTAAATCGGTACCCCAATCCGAGTCATCACATGACCTCAAGCATGCCTCCCTATAGGCCAGAGGTTTTTGACTAGCGGAGAGGATCTAATGAGTCACATAGTGAGACTATATCCTCTTTACCAGAGTAAGCTGTGATAGAACACAATATAAATAGATGAATAAAATGAACAACTT
Organism: Viscum album; assembly: GCA_963277665.1. Lineage (NCBI taxonomy): Eukaryota > Viridiplantae > Streptophyta > Magnoliopsida > Santalales > Viscaceae > Viscum > Viscum album. Next base: position 2,010,684,571 of record OY728130.1, on the reverse strand, counting down.
GTAAACATACACTTCAAACATCTCCCAAACTGGGTACAAACCTTAATTCAACATTAACAATGTCATTAATTACTAGTAGTGCAAAGTGAGCAAAACACAAAGTAAGATAATAGGACAAACCCCTAATGGGTCCTGACTTTAAGTCTGGATCCTTTTCCATGAAGATCCTAGGGTAGGACCCTTACCCTTGTCCAGACCTGTGACCAAGAAGTCTTCTCGGGTACCCAATGACAACCCGAGTAGGGTGTGAGTACAAAACTTAGTAGGCCACCACCAATGGTTTATACAAAATATCTAGTATAATAGATAGTGCATGAAAGTATAAAATAAATGGTAAGTAACCAAGGAATAGTTTGGGTGCCATTTTTTTAACATGGTTCATTTAATCCACGACTAGTATTTATCCCAATTCCATATCTTATACCATTTTTTTTACAATGTAGTCCACTCTTATCCCATGATCTTTGGGTTAGGAATATACATCATCTCTACATGGGTCTAAGGAAATCAATCATTATGCATGGGGGGAATAAGTTAAGTCCGTATATCACTAAGGATTTAAATATCACATCATCACCTTATCCTCACCTCGAAGCCTCAGTCTGGGTGGATGAAAATGTTAGGGAAATAGAGCCTACGTCTCCTTCCCTAATTCATGCATTTATGAGGCAGAGTTTATATCCTCATTCTAACTCGACCCATGGGCGTAGAACCTCATGTAAATGCCCCACTCTACCAATCCATGTGCACATGATTATTTATCCAATCACAAAAATTTTACCATAACACAACAAAACATATACAATTCCATTATAGATCACAATTCATAACAAACAACATGGGAATTAATACTATGTCATAACCCATTAATACATTTACCAATTTAAATTCATAGCCATTTATCCAAATTTCCATTATTATAGTTTATCCCATTAGGTGTGTTCAATAACACCCACACATAGCCAATATTCATCAATTACCATGTACTAACCCACTTATCCCATTCACTATTTCAAAAGCATTTACCCCTTATGCATTTCAGGTTTGACTCTTATAATACATAGTACAATCACTTTATCACATTCAACCCATTAGGTATGCCCCATGATATCCAAAGTATTAACTCATTCCATATTCATCAATTCCCTAATGAAACCATTTACATGTCTCATTTCATAGGCCACTTCCAAGTTAACATACTAAACATTTTATATGTACTAGTCCTACATGGTATTTCAACATATTTCCTATACCATTAAACACAATCCCATTTAACCCAATTAAACCACTTCAATTCATGCCAAACAACCCTCTATGAAATTACCCAAAAACATAGGCACAAACATTAATATTACACTTACAACTAAATCAACCATTTATATATGTTGTACTTGGGAATCAAATTATCCCTTGGCAATCCTTCATTTAGCTTTACCATTTTCTAGGTTCGAGAGAGCCAGCTCACCCCATAGGTTTCTCAAAAATGGTAAATGCATCCTCCATGAGTCCCACTGGGACCATGAGGGGTTCAAGAAATCATTTAGATGCCCCATTTAGAAAATCATACTCAAGGTAACCAATACACAATAAGAGAAAGGAAAATTATCAACACACATGCAAAAAACTATAACAAAACAACGGGACATAACTTGTAGAACACCTACCTCAAATATGATGATGAATACACTCCTAATCAAAGACATAGATCAGTATTCAACCACCCTTTTAAGAATCAACCTAAATATCACCCAAAAGGGGGATTTGTAAGGATATGGAGAAGAAATGGAAACCTTTAACCAAAAAAGAGAAGAAAGAGTGGGATTAGCCTTACCATGATATTCATTTCACAACTAACAGAACTGAAAATGGCCAAGAAATGAGGGATATTGATCCATGGGAGCTCTTGAGGTTTTTGGTTTGTTCATAGGATTTTATGAAAAAATGAGGAAGAAAATCTCAAGTTGGTATAAAAAACTGTAATGGAAATTTTGTAATTTATTCCAACTTTTCTGGTCCACACAGTTTTCCAAAACGTGCCCAAATCATGAGAAAGATACTTCCTAAAAATCACCCCCTTCATACGGTTTTCTTGAGAACTCTGCATGGTTATCTTAACCATGGATAAGTCTTTGTCTATGGTTGTATAGTTACCTAAGATTGCTTCACAACTTTCACTAACTATGCACAAACCGTGCGACATGCATAGGAACTCTATTTTCTTCCTCTTCTGTATCCTCAACCCCTAGAACACCCCTGAGCCTTCACATAAACATAGAAATATACTTATCTATCAAAAAATAATATTCCAAACCAAAACATAAACAAAAACATACCCTAAGAAAATCTAGGATCTTACAACCTCCCCACCTTATAATGGCTCATCCTTGAGCCTCTCTTCTAGAGCATCACTATGTTTTTGTAACTAGTGATCATTCCACTAGGCCCAACTATCCATTCTTATCTTCCATGTTTCTGGTTTCACATCACAATTCCCACTAAACACGGATCGAGGGCATGAACTTTCCCCATAATTATTCCTCACCACAACTACAACATGAACCAAAAACTTCACAAAGATGCATCAACTTCAACCATACACAACCACTAAAACTTCACAAAGAAAATGTAGACAATATTTAATGACTCACTAAACACGTAAACTTCACACACAACATCACATCATTGTGGAGGAACCAATCATCTCCCCCCTTGTTCTTAACATCTACACAACTCAAGACCCAAATCATTTGGCATTATTTTCCTCCATTTTTGTCAACACTAACAGTGACCAAACTCAATATCTATCAAAAGAGAATGCATGGTCCTTTCAACAAAATTTCCCAAATTACATCGATTCACCACTATCAAAGAATGGTCGCCCAAATATCAACTCAACATTCACATCACCTGACGTGTCCCAACTCACCATGACCAAACATCCATATGGGAAATACCCTATAACGGCTACCAGCCGCAATGTTGAAACCATTTAGGTGGACATTCGTACACTATCCATTCAAGGAATAAGATCAACTCGACCTCACTTAGGTACAATTTTGTTTCCAAAAATGGCACTTTCCACCACATCATGAACCCAGAGGTGGTCCACTCTCACCACACACATACAAGCTTACCATCATAGGTCAGACCACATCCGACTAGCTTGTCCCAAAACACACACTTTCCACTGATGGTATGCTGCCCATTTTTTACCTACCCAAGGTGTCTACTTACTTGAATCCGATCATTATCATCCCACAAAGCCACTGAGGTCATTACCTGAATTCTAGTAGAATTTCATCTTCATGGGATTACCGCCCTCTTGACTTCCATCAGGCTTCACCCTTGGCATGGAACCACATCACAAGGCCAAGGTTCACTCAACATCATGATGTTCTGAAACCATTAATGGAGAAATTACCCATGTCTAACCCCAATCTTCATTGGAGTTTTAGAACCCAACCTCTCTTACCACAACCTGTTTTCATATCCAACCACACCCTTCTAAAAATCAGCACAAACATTACAAGCTTTACATGAAACCACCATGAGATCAAATCCAACACTTGGCTCATCAGTTACCACATTAAGTCCCACATTACCTCTCTGAGAAACCTAACATGACCCTCGAAGGTTCCTCATTAGAATATTAGTGATACTAAATCAACATGATGTTCTCCTCTCCACATCCAAGACTAACTTATCACTCTCTACCTTAGGAGTGTCATTACAATTGCTCTCCATGAGGGATTCAGACCACCCTGACTTACACTAGATCACAAGCTGAACCCCAAAACTTAGACATGTCCATATATATTTTTCTCAAAATAAGAAAATGAACATCACCCAGGGCCCATTCCCATCTTCCGTGAACAACACCCATAACGTTTGTCAACATTCGGTCCATATTGAAGACATCACCCAAAGCCCTAGAGGGTGTACATCCCATCATCAAGATCCACACATACCATTTCCATACGCGTAAACTCCATAATGTCCATCATCTAACTAAACACCTTCATGTAACTTGGAGTAAATATAGAGCTTATCAATGTACCTGGGACGATATTAAGATATTGGGAAAGATCATCACTTTCTGAGGTATAATAAGAAGTTGTCGAAGAACACCACAACAAACTTATTAATTTCTGATGTTGAACTATGGAACACCATGACCTATCAAGGATCTTCGGTTCCCTTACTGTATTCATCTAATAAACAATTAACCACCACTGCTCATGTGTGATTTCCAACCAAGTCTAACCATCACTCCATGACAAAATCACCAAGCATCTGTGAACCAATGTTTCATGTGGAACTACTTACACCACACCACTCGAGTTCTTCTAATGTGTCTCTGACATCTAACAACTGAATCACAATGGTCAACCACACCAATCAAACAAACAACCTCTCACAAATCAACCTTTATATATGTGTATCCCATCACCCGCTTATTTACCTAACCATGTATCTTGGTTAGTCTGCCTCATCATACCTGAGGTGGCCTCTACATCTCACCCAATAACCAAAAACATTCATATAAATAAGTCCATCCATGTGACCAACCTCACCTCAAGTATCACCATCAAGCCAAAGAATATTATTGTACTTTAGTCACCCTTGTCTCTTCCACCCAAAAACAACTTTAAGACCTCCGTTAATCATCATCCAAATAGGTGAGTGAGAAATCCATACGATACAACCCTTCGAAACAAACCTTAACTTCTATCACAAAAACTAGGTTTCTCTTATGAAAGAACGATGCACAACTATACCATTTACGAAAAAATGGTGGCACTTAGTATTTATTAACCCCACCTCTGAAGCATCTCCCTTGATTTATATTCCAAGGTACTTACACCACTGGCCTAACCACCCATGAGGCACCCTTGATTTTCCAAAACTATCATCGCGTAACCACAACTAAAGTAGAACCACCATCCATCAACCTTCCCACTTAGACCTCTTGGCCAAACCCACACTATACAACACTCTGAGTCTCACTATCAAAGTCCAAAACATCTAAATCTTTGGCACACACCCAAAATCCCTAAAAACCATATCTGACCTATCGCATAGGTCGCCTTAAAGGTTGAATGATACCAACTCCCTATACTGGAGTCACAACCCAGAAAAGCCTTTGGTATTCTCTCCAAACCATACATATCATTACACGAACAAATCAATTCTCATGAATGTAACTCTAATCCCCCTTTCCAGTGCACATTGTGCCTAGAACACCAAAAAACCATTTAGTCTAGGTTCTTTACCAAAGGTGTAAACATTCAATGCACTATGAGAAAAACATCCTCTCCGAGACTCAAAAAAAATCTCACAACATCTCTAATAAAAAGGTCACTAAGACCCAAGAACTGTACTTGGGGTCTAGCATGCACACTGTAAGATCAAGAACCATGTGGTTTTTCACACTCTCATTACCAAACAATGCCTCACAACCCAACGAACACAACCCTACCAAGGGTTCTCTAAACACACCACCTAGGCAATATCATAGCCGGTAATTCCTCACAATCCAAATCCAAAGTCCCAAACTAGGGCACTCTCACTGCCCCAACCCACACATACAAGGGTCAAACTGACAACACAAAGGATACCCAACTTTGAACTCAATCATTCTCACTTTAAACTTATTTTTCACCCAACGCTTTGAAGAATGGCCAATAGGATTTAACCACAAATGGAAATGATCTCACTCTAATGGCCTTAAACAAACAATTATTCATACTCTATCCGAATAGTCATCATCATACTTAGAACAGTACCCTCTACCATACATACTGCATGCCATGGTCAATATAGGGTAACCAATTTACTTAATCACAAGTATTTCTTCAACACCTCTTCAAACCAATTCTTCTTTAATAATACAATTCCATTACTATTAGGCACATTTACCATTTTACAACCTATTAAAATCATCATTTTAAAAAATTTACACCTTTCATTAGGAAAAATTCATCAAAAATTTTATAGTTATTATAAAATACATTTTCTTTTAAACACTGAATCAACCTTTAAAATTTATCACAACCCAAAATGTTAACACATTCATAACATTTATTTATACACAATATTCCTTAACTATTATTTTTTATTCTTTTCATTAACCCACTTATATTACCATTATTAGGAATCATTTTCTTCAAATTTATCAAGGAAGTAAAAGGCATTCTACTCTCTATGCCATGCACACTCATCTCATGTGTGTCCCTATAATGATGCATTCCACCTACAGTCTTACATGCCTAAAATGATGCATGAATGCATAACCGCATGCCATTTAGAAAATAGAAAAATATTATAAATCAGTTGAATTACACAACTTGTGCATCATCCAATAGTGAAATATCATTCAATTATAACTACACACATCAAAAACAATAATTCCCACCTAGGGTGACTTGGGTTTTACCTCATACATGGGTTAATTACTCCCAAGAATGAACTCATTACCAAGGCCCGATACATCTTAATATTATCTATATAATCCCCAAATAGTAAGAAATATAAAATAACTCTTTTGATACCACTTTTTAATGACCTCGACCTGAAATCCACTAAACTGGTGCCTCGAGTCGAGTCATCACATGACCTCAAGCACACCTCCCTGTATACCATAGGTTGCCCACTAGAAAAGAGGGTCAGACGAGTCATGTAGGGAAACTATAACCTCTTAATCAAAGTAAGCTATGGTATAACACAATATAAATATTGGAATAATATGAACAACTAGTAAACATACAAGGAAAATATCTCCCAAACTGTGTACAAACCATAATTCAACATTAACAATGTCATGACATAATAATAGTGCAAAGTGATCAAAACAAAAAATTAAGGAAAATGACCAAACCCCCAACAGGTCCCGAATTTATGTCTGAATCCTTCTCCATGTACATCTCGAGCCCAACTCAACATCCTACGGTAGGTCGCTTTCCATTTTCCTAACTTCCAACCAGAAAGTCTACTCAGGAACACAATGGTGGGCTGATTAGGGTGTGAGTACAAAACCCAGTAGGACACCAACAATGGTGTCTACAAAATAACTAGTCTAATAAATAGTTTATGCAAGTAAAAAATAAATGGTATTTAAATTAGGGATAGTTTAGGTTCCATTTGTTAACATGGTTCATTTAATTCATGACAAATATTTATACCAATTCCATTTCTTAAACCATTTTTTACAAAATAGTCCATTCTTATCACATGATCTTTTGGTTAGGCATATACAACATCTCTACATCGGTCTAAGGTAATAAATCATTATGCAAAGGGGAAATAAGTCAAGTCCCTATCTCACTAGGGATACACTCATCACATAAACACCTAATCCTCAACTAGAAGCCTCAGTCCTAGTGGAATAAAACTATTAGGAGAATAGAGCCAATGTCACCTTCCCTAACTCATGAATTTATGGGGTGGAGTTTAGAGCCTCAGTCCAAATCGACCCATGGGAATAGAACCTCTTGTAAATACCCAACTCTACCAAACCATGTGCACATGATTATTTATCCAATCAACACAATCGTACCATAACACCAAAAAGAATATACAATTCCATTAGAGATCACAATTCATAACAAACAATAAGGGAATTAATACTATTCCATAACCCATTAATACATTTACCAATTTCAATTCATAACCATTTAGCCAAATTCCCATTCTTATGCCTTAACACATTAAGTGTGTTCAAAAACCCCCATAGTTATCCAATATTCATCAATTACCATGTACTAACCCACTTATCCCATTCACCATTTCACAAACATTTACCCCTTATGCATTCCAGGTTCAACTCTTATAATACATAACACAATCACTTTATCACATCTAACCCATTAGCTATGCCCCATGATTTCCCACGTATTAAATCATTCCATATTCATCAATTCTATAATAAAACCATTTACATGTCACATTTCACAAGCCATTTCCAAGTTAACTTTCTCAACATTTTATATGTACTTGTCCTCTTTAGTATTTCAACAAAATTCTTATATTATTCAACACAATCCCATTTAACCCAATTAACCCACTTCAATTCATGCCAAACAACCCTCTATAAAATTACCCAAAAACCTAGCCACAAACATCAATATTAAACTTACAACAAAAATCAACCATTTAGATATGTTCTACATGGGTATCAAATTATCACTTGGAAACCCTTTATTTATCACTTCCATTTCATAGGTTTTGGAGTGCCGGCGCACCCCATGGGTGGCCCTAAAATGATCAAGTCATCCTACATGAATTCCAACGGAACCATGATGGGTTAAAGAAATCATTTAGACACCCAATTTACCAAATCATACTCAATCTAACCAATGCACAACAAGAGACAGAAACAATCTCAACACACATGCACAAGTCTATAACAAAACTATGGGGTCTAACTTGTAGACCACCTACCTCGAATACGATGATGAACATGATCCAAATATAATCCATAGATTAGAATTAAACCAATACCTTAAGCCTCAGCCTAAATCTCACCAAAAAAGGAAGGTTTTAGGTATTTAGAAGGAGATGGGGAATAAATGGAAACCTTCATCCAAAAAGAGAAGCAATAATGGGATTATCCTTACATAAATATTCATTTCACAACCGATGAAACTCCAAATGGGCAAGAAATGAGGGAGATAGATCCATGAGAGATATTGAGGATCTTGGTTTGTTCATAGGGTTCCAAGGAGTAAGGTGGAAGAAAATACCGAGTTGGTATAAAAACCCATAATGGAAATTTTTTAATTTCTTCTAACTTTATTGGGCCACATGGTTTACCAGTATGGTTTTCCAAACTGTGAGAAAATTGTACAGAAGATACTTCCTGAAAATCACCCCTTATCATGATTTCCTGGGGAACATTGTATGGTTATATTAACTATGTGATAACTGTGTATAAGCCTCTATCTATGGCTGTATGGTAACCTGGGGTTCCCACACGGTTTTCACTAACTATGCTAAAACTGTGCAATATGCACAAGAACTCCCTTTTCTTCCTATTTCATGTCCCAAACCCCCAGAACACCCTCAAGCCTTCACATTAACATTGGGGGATACTTATCTAGATAAAAAAGGCCAAACCAAAAATTAAACAAAAGAACACCTTAAGAAAATACAGGATCTTACAATATCCCTCTTTCATTTCTACAAGATATTATTGAATTGAACTGTGGTGAGAAATTCCCATGATTGAGCTTCACCTTCCATATTGAACCCATTTAAGAAGGATATATTTGCTTCATTTTTATGCTTTAGGATACAATGGAGGATTGGTGATCAGTTATCTCTATGTGAGTGTGAAATACCCAAGATGAATAAAAGAATATTAGTGTGGGATGAATATGGTACTAATATGGACTGAGTAGTTCTAATGAATATGGGATTCAAGATGTTGTTAGGCTGGTGAACTTCAATCAGGTGGATCTTATAAGCCTCAAAACTTCTTAATATTGCAGAAATGTTATGTTATAGTTACTAAATAGAGTTTTCATTTGTACTGATCTAGTAGTGTTAATTTTGGGAGCTTGTGTGATGGGGGATTTCATTAAATACTAATTCTAAAGTTATTGTAGATATTTTCTTTGGGGTTATATGTGAAATTATTAAATCTTGGAATATTTGGACTCGTGCACAAGAGATATATTCTATGTGTGACTGTTTCACCAGACTCCATGGTTTCTGATCTCAATTGTGTACTAATGTTGATTCTAAATGGCCTTTATGGTTTCATAAAGCTGAATAAAGTAAATACTTTCTCGTTCAATAGTGTAAGGTTCTTAAGCTGTGTTGAAGTTCCCAAGTGTCATTGAATCACTGAGAAATTGGGGGGGGGGGGTTGAATCAATAACTATTATTTTAAAATTTTCAACTTTAAAAAACTTTACCTCTGAAACTACTTAGAGTTTATTTATTATCAAATTTTAGTAAACTCAAATGCAAGAAAAAATAGGAAAGTAAATAGGGAAAACAAGATTTATAAGAGTTGTACTAAGTTTGAGAACCTACATCCTTTCCATAACCACACTCATAGGTCTATGGAAATTCACTTTTATGAAAGAGTAAATATATATTTATTTGAACTCCCATTATAAACCTTATATCTTGATAGGAAATATTATACACACTCTCATTAGTTTATAGATATTTATTACAAAATTTGAGCTATAAAAAAAGTGAAAAACTTTGAAGCTTTCTTCTCCACAAAGGTCTATATGAAATTATGTTTTATGAGTCTATGTCTGATGGTATTTCATATGATGACCAAGGTTGAATAAACCTTTTCTAAACCAATGGATTTTACAAAACCTATATTCTACCAGATTAAAAAAACTTAGTGTCTCACAAAATTCTGTTTGAAACTCTATCTAATCTTCCCTTTCTATTTCTCTTAAGTCCGGTCATCTGGATTTTTCTCTTTCTAATTTTCTGATCAAACCCCCTATATGGAAACTCTTCTTCAACATGAAGAAAAACTTTGGCTGGGAAATATTTTTTGACACCAAATCTATAGAATTTAAAATTTTATGCATATGTGAATAGTGGTAAGAACCATTTTACTTTTCATCTATATTTATAGGTACTCCAAAAAGAGAAAATATGGGAAATCTAAAGAATTTTATTACTCATTAAAATTCAAAAATTTAAATTTATTGGATATTCGAACTTCATTTGATCACTTTTCAAACCTTCTAAACTCATCCATTGTCTTCTTGAATATTCATAAATTCTTAAAAACGTTATATTTCTCAACTTAAATCAAATTATAACCTTACAAATATTTTCAGAAAGTTATTTTCAGATATTGATAGTCCAAAACTTCTTTGTCTGGAACTATGTTTAGAACCTCTTGGTTCATAAATCTATCTAGCACTCTATTTATTTTTATTATTTGATTGACCCATTGAAGTAATAAATATTGATTCATTCAAGTATTTGTTTCCTGGTTCAAACTTGGTATCCTCACAAGAATTCAAACTTTATACATCCTTTTATAATACTCTGATCATAAAACTTCATACTAGATGTCTAACCAGAAAATAATCTCATTTCCCTGTCCATTCCTCTAAACAAACTGAAGATGGTTAACTAAATTATTGTAACTTTTAAATACATTATTTTCCTATAAAAACTTTCCAATATAAACTTAAACCTTTATAAAAGTTTACTTATTTATATACTTTATATGATTACAAACTTGAACTCTTATAATTATTTATTAACAATTCTTTTCGAAACTATCCTCAACAGATTGATTACTATCTGAAAAATAAACTTCAAACTTTCTCACACATCTCTATCTAGAAAGGTTTATTTGGTGGTCTATGTTCAGAGCGCTATGTCTAATTACAAAGATGATCTCCCAATTTTTCATTTTTCAAATATTCAAATCTGATTCCTTGATTAACTATTCATTTCTTATATATTTTTCAAAGTCAAAAAAACTAATAAATAAAAACATTATATATTCTTACAAATTCTCTTTCTAATAAACTATATCTTATGCTTCTTCTCAATTTCATACGATATACATTGTTTATTTTTCTCAAACCACTACATAAGTCTGATCTTGTATGACTGGTCAATAATGTTACAAATTCATAGATTTTTATAAAAATAATTTCATTATCAATTTGGATGAAAACCATCATCTCCATATTTATACTTTTTTCATGAACCTATCAATTTTCACAAACTTCAGATTTCTAACAAAAAAATCATCCAAAATGTCATTCTGGAAGGTGTTCCTGATTAGAATAAAGGTTATACTTCATTGAACTTCACTAACTTCAATCTTATCACAATATTTTAGTTTCTCATTCTAGAGAAATGTTTATTTAAATAAAGATTGAAAAATTCAACATTGCACAAAACATCTTTAGTTATGGCTCTTTTTGGTACCTATTTCGGAAAAAACTATGTTTTTAAAAAATTCACAATATTCTACACTTAAAAAAGCTTTTATCATGATATTTTCAATGATTTTGAGATATTTTAGATCAGTAAAGCAACATCTGAATAAAATTGGAAAGTTATACAACTTCTAAACTTTACAACTTTCTTCTTTTCATAAACTTATCAAACTCATATAAGAATATTCACCTGTTTTATAAAATAATTCTTTACTAAAAAGTTAGTTTTCAAAAAAAAATATTGTTAAAAACAAAAACATCACAAATAATCTTCAATCCAACCCTTTGGATTTGATTACAACTCTCGTTGACAACTTTTTCAATTCATTATTTTTATTGCTCATAATTTTTAGAACTCATTTTTGTAACAACTCAATTTTAACTTTTACCAAAACACAATATTTTTAAAAATAGAGTGTGCTAAAACCAAAATAATAGATAAAGTAATGTTTTTTATGTAATTCCATCCCTTGTTTATAAGAAAATATATGTCCATGTTAAGATAAAATGTCCCTAAATTTTTTTACTCTCCCCCATTTTATGGTAACCACAACTTCAAATTCATTTAATTTAGAATATTACTTCTCTCACCCTTATAGGAAAATTTTCACATATTCTCCCACCTTTAAACATAATACAAAGAACAGTGGGGTAATTTTTCTTAAGATTTTTAGGAATCATTTGGTGGAAGATGGAAATGAAGTTTTAGCCTCAAATCCCAAAATATCTCCCTTGGCATAGATTTTGAGAAAATATCAGCAATTGGATATTTTGTTGAAATATATCTAACAATAGAACCTCCCCAAAAGACTATCTTTAATGAAGTGAAACTTAATATTAATGTTTTTTGATCTTCAATTGCACTATGATTATCACAAAGTGTCTTCAACAGTATAGAAAATTCAACTTTCAAATATCCCAACTAAACATTCATCCGCATTATTTGAGTAAAATCTTGTCTAGCTGTAACATATTATGATTATATTTTACTCAAAGTTACTGAAAATTTTTTCTTACTATTCGAACTCACACAAAACCACCAAAGAAAAATTTTCCTCCTGAAGTTTATTTTATATCATTACAATATCTATTCTAATCAGCATCAGTATAACATGAAAGTTCATATCACAGCTTCATTTTCATGTCAACCCATGTGATGTTTTTCCTTTAACATACCTTATAACTATCTTTGTTTCAAACATATGATATTCTTTTGGATCACTCTGTTATATGGTACACAAAGTTACAACATAGAAAATATCAAGTCTTGAAGCTATTAGATAAAGAAAATGTACTATCAATTTTCCAAATTATTTTTCATTCACACTTTTTTAGATTTATCTTTACTCATATTTATCCCAAATTAAATAGGAGTATAAAATTATTTATATTCATCTATACCAAAATTTTGTAACAATTCATTGGAATAATTTTCTTGAGATAGACAAATATATTTTTAATTTATTTTAAACTTGTAAACAAATAATAAAGTTAATTATTCTAAAATTTACATCTCAAAATCTTTTTCATTTCTTCAAAAAATTATTTAAAAACATTTTATATATCACCAAAAAAATTTATATCATCTAGATAAAGAAGAAAAATTAGGTTTATGGAGTTTACTTCTTTCACATATAAGTTATTATAAACCTTCCCTTTAGTAAAATTGAACTTTTTCATGCAATTATAAAGGTTGGGATACCAAGAATGCGGGCATTGTTTCAACCCATAAAAGGATTTCATTAATTTATAAATATTTCTCCCATATCCATCAAGTAGAAACCTATAAGGTTTATCAATGCAAACTTATTCTTCAATATCACCATTAAGGAAAGATGAATTTATATCCATTTTTTAAAATATATAACTTCCATGTGCATACACTACTTGAAGAATTATAATAGTTTCTAATCCTGTAATGGGAGAAAACGTTTTTTCAAAATCCACACCATAAACCTATGCACAACCTTTATAATTAAGTATTTATTTGTTTATTGAAACTTCTTCATGCTCGTTTAACTTTTTTTGTATGCCCATTTTGTTCTAATAACATTTTTACTTACTAGACATCGAATAAGTTCATGCATTTCATGTTTCTAAATTTTATTCAAATATTCATTCATTGAATTCACTCATTCTTTGTGTTTTATTTCTATAGAAATTGATTTTGGTTTAACATATGAAATTAGTGATGTCTGATTTTCTAATCTCAAACTTATTCTAGTCTTAATAGGGTATTTTTTATTTCCAGGTATATTGTTAGTTTCAACCTGTTTTTGTATGGAAGTAAATTTCATACATTTTCTTTCAGCTTCACTTTTGTCATCACATGATTCATCTGATTCATGATATATCTATTTTGGATTACTTTATCTTTCATGGGAAATCATTAGTTTGTCTTCATCAACATTGTAAACATCATTTGATAAGGATTTTGGATTTTCAATAACTTTCACATCATAATAATCTATTTTTTTTAAATATTTACTCTAATGTTTTAACTTCTTCTATTTGGTGAATATCACATGAAATTTAATTCCTCGTCCTTTTTATCAAATTTTACAAGATCTAGATTTTTAATCTTTAGTAAATATGGACTTTCAAAAACCTTAAAATATTTTAACAAAGTTTTTTTTGTTATACCACATTTTATAGAAATTCATGTTTTATTTTAGCCTTAAAAAACAATGGTTTTGTACATTTACAAAATTATTAACAACTTCTCTCTAGTAGAACATTGAAATTTTTTATTCTGATAACATGCTTCTTCCCATTTGCACCAAATTTCTATTTTTCCTTTCTACTACTCTATTTTTTTGTGGTGTATAGAGAACTATACTGATGTTTGATTCCATACTTTTCAGGTAATATTCAAAAGAATTTCATGTGAACTTTTTACCATTATCTGCTCTCAATTTATTTATATAAACTCTTATTTATCTCTCAACATATTTTTTGAAATATATAAACATTTATATGGCCTCTAATTTATGTTTCATAAACAATATTTCGGTCATCTAAAATAAATCATTAATAAAAGTGATAAATTATGAATCTTATTTTCTTGATTGATGTATCATTAATCCACAAAAATATAAATGAATAAGTTCAAGAGGTCTAGTAGACTAAATTACAAAATTTTAATGACTTTTAATAGCCATTTTACCTTTCTAACAAGTTATGAAAATATCATATTATCTTCTTTTAAATTATAGAAAATTTTGTACAATTTCAACTTAAGTAAATTTTTTCACGCTATTCTGCACAAGATACCTAATTCTATAATGAAAAAAATTATTTTCTTCTTAAACTCACAGATAATAGGAGTTATAATGTTCTCCTATCTGGAAAATATTACAATTGTTTATTTCTCCTTTAGTTACAACTTTACTATCTTTCACACTTTTGATGATACATGCATTAATTTTGAATATCACTTCTTTCCCATCACTACAAAGTTTACTTACACTATGTAAGTTGTGTTTTAACCCATAGACAAATAAAACATCCTTGGATTTAAAATTTTCTAATTCAATATAAAATATTTCAATTCCTATGATTTTAGGTAACTATAATTCCTAAAGGGTACTTCTCTGCCATCTCTATTTTCAAAATCATTCAAGATTTTTATATTTTCCATCATGTGTAAAGTACAACAACTATAAATAATAAAATTGTTATTTTTTAGCTTATTTTAAGGATGTATCAAAAAAATTATCTTTCATCAATTTTATTCTTTCTAGTTTACTTTTTTTTAGTATATGAACTTTTACCTATAAGAGTTTCTATATATTCTCTAGTATAGTGGACAACCTAGTAACATATTTTATATAATTTTTCCAGACATTCAAATTTGTTTTCCATTAATGTTTTTCTAACATCTTGAGTTTTTATTTTTCCAAATTTATGTGTTTTAGGAAAGTTACTCAATATTATTCCACCATTTATTTCCATTTGTTCAATCCTTCTTCCAAGAAGTGGCAAGTTATTCCAAAAATTACACACCCTATTCCCATAGATATAACATCACTAGAAAAAACCATCAAATCTTGGTTTTTTGTAGAAGTATAATCTTTATTTGTATAAATTTTTCTTGTGCTTCATAACTACTTTCTAATCTAACATTCTATGGATATGTTCCATCTTTCTTACATAGAGAATTTTAAATTTTTTGGAATTTGATATATTTTTCTAAACCCTTATCGACTCAATCATTCAAAATAGTTTTATCAATACATGAAATGTTAGAAAAATTTGATAAAACTTTATTTTCTGAAGTTGAAGAATTAACTTGGTTCTTAGAGTGATATTTTCTATAGATTTAGATTACTCTACTTTTATATTTGAAGCCTTTCTGAAATTTTCATTCAACTCTGTTATGAAACTTTCAGCCACATAGAGATTGTATTGATTTTTATTAACCTTAAATTCTATAGTTATTAACTTCTTACTAAGGTATTCAACCATCATTACCTATTCATAAATTATTATTTTTTAGCCAAAGATCTTCTGGATATATTCTTATTCATGCTTAATAATATCGTTTCTTCCTTAACCACATTTCCACTATCTTTCTTAATAAATTTGATTTCTTTATTGAGAGATTTATTTTTATCAAGACATGAAACATGTTCTGATATAATATAATATTCTCTATAGGATTATTCACCTCCTTCTTCTTCACTATTTGAAGGATCATCCTTTTCCTCAACATTTTCAAATAAGTTTATAATTCTTTATAAACTTTCATCTTCTGATGAATAAATATCATCTAATTTATATTCAACATTCTTACTCATCATACATATTATGTTTTTATTGAACTTATTTTTTCCACTAGTGTACTTAATTTATTTATTGGATGTTTTATCAAACTTCTTCCTCAATGGTTTTTCATTCGACCAATCTTTAAATTCACCCACATTTTTTTAAGATAATTAATAGAAAAATTACCAATTTCTCTACACTCATAAAATTAGAGAGGAAGTTTTCCTCCATACTTTCCTCTTCCTATTTAATAATTCTTGGAGATAAGAGCCAGGATATTTTTGTTTAATTCATCAGCATCCTTATATTCAGAATCACAATGATCAACATCTTCATCATCTTGAATTTTCATAATTCTAAATTCTTTAAAATCCATTTTATCTTTAATATTCTTTTTAAATAGTAGATATTTTTATATTTTATAGTAAAAAAATCAAGTTATGAAATTCATCAAGAGATAAATATTATTTTTCCTCTAAAGTAGATATTTTAGAATCAAACATGTCTAAAAAGTTACTAATGATATTCTTAAAAATTTAAGAGTCTTCCAAAAATATTCTAAAACCTTTGATGTTTCAAAAAACATCATTCACTCAACTGAGGTACTAATCAATGGTTTCTTTATCTCTCGTTATTATTTCTTAAAAATTGTTACTCTATATTTGTATCTTTTATTATTTAACTTTAGTATTCCCTTTAAAAATACTTTTGATCTTGTCCCACATAATATTTTTTGTTTTTAGACCCATCGCCTTTATATAAAAATTTTATGAGAGTGACATAAGAATAGAATTTATAGATTTTCCATCAACATCATTGTTTATCTTATTAGAAAAATTTATAGGATAATCTTTCTCAATGGGTGGAAACCCAATTTTAGAAGCATCAACAACTTCTAGGAAAAATGGCAGAAGATAGAGAATCATTTTTTTCAACCATGATAATTTTTTCGATCTAAGGTATGAATCACTATACTATTGACAAAGTTGTGAATTTCCATGATAAGTATATAATAGAGGAACCTTCCCTCTAATACAAATTGAAACTTATAAGGATCATTTACTTGATGAGGGGGATGGGGTCAAATCATTGATTGTATTTTTAAAAATTTCAACTCTGAGTAACCTAACCCTTACAACATGTTAGAGATTCTTCCTTATCAAATGTTTGTAAACTCAAAGGCATAAAAAATTTGGAAAGTAAAAAAGTCACACAATATTTCAAAGGTTTTTACCTTGTGTGAGAACCTACATCCATCCATAGTCACTCCCGTGGATCTATATAAATTCACTATTATGAAGAAGTGAATATAAAGTTTTTTTATCAACTCCCATTAGAAATATTATATCAATTGATAGGAAAGATTGTAATGGATCTCATCAGTTTACACAATTTTCATAAAAAAATTGAGACACAAAAAAAAGTAGAGAACATTGAATTTTTATGATCCATAAAAGTCTATTTATAAACTCTATTTGATGAGATTGAGTCTCATGGTCCTGCATCCGATCAACTCTATCTCATCAAACTTTTCTAAATAGATGTATTTTAAAAACCTCTGTTATTTCTGATTAAAAAAATAATCTTCTAATAAAATTCTTCTCAAAATGTTATCTCATCTACCCTATCTATTTCTACTCTATCTGATCTTTTGAAATTTTCTCTATATACTCTTCTGATCAAATCCTCTGCCTAGAAACACTTCTTCATCAAGAAACACAAATTAAGTTGGAAATCAGTTCTGAAACCAAATATGTACAATTAAAACTTTTATTCATGGGTAAACAGTGATTATTACCAATGTACTTTGAATCAATATTTATATCTTCCCAATAAAAACCAAATATGGGAAACCTAAACTGTTTTACCACTCATCAAAATTCAAAAATATAAATTTCTTGGATATTTTAACTTCATTTGAGTGCTTATAAAATCTTCTAAACTCACTTGTATTCTTCTAAAACCTTATTATATTCTTTAGAACTTCATTATAAACGTAACTGAAATTAAAATTTCACAAAGTTTTTCCAAAAGTTAAATCCAAAAAATGATTACCTAGAACTTTTTTTTGGAAATCTATCAGCAATATCTCTATCTGAAACATTTATATATAGAACTATATCTTGTACTCTCTTCATTTTTCTAATTTTCATGACCCACTAAAATCAAAAAATTGATTCAGTCCTATATTTATTTCTTATTTCGAAGTCAGTAACATCATAAGAATTCAAATATTATACAATCTTTTATAAAACACTGATCTTCAAAATTCATACAAAATGTATGAATGGAAACTCTTCTCATATCTCTATTTGTTCCTTTGAAAAAAAAAATTAAGATGGTTAACTTCATTATTGAAACTTATAAATACTTAAATTTCCTAAAATGATCGTATGATATAAACTTAAACCTTTTAAACATTATTTTAGAGAATTTATCTGATTACAAACATGAACTCTTAAACTTGTTTATTCACAAGACTTTTAGAAACTATCTTCAAAAAAAAACTTATGTTTGATAAAGAAAATTAAAACATTCTCACACATGTCTATCTGAAAAGTTTTTTCCATTAGACTATGCCTAGATCACTATGTTCAATGAACTGTGTCCTATTGTTATTCTCTTTTTCATCAAATAGCCATCTTCCGGTCTGGTCAGTCTGCTACATCAGTCTGATCATGTCTATATGATAAGAAATGTTTCAAAGCCTAATATTAATATAAAAACGTTTTTATTATAATTTTGAATGAAAAACAACATCTTCTTCTCCTTACACTTTTCACAAACTAAGTGATTTTCAAAAACATGGACTTTATAACAAAAACATTTTCTGAAACTTCTGTCTGTAAGGTGTTTCCAATCATCAGAACAGTTATAATTAATTAAAATTAATCAACTTAAAACTTCTCCCACTCTTATAGTTTCTCATTACAAAGAAATGTTTCCATGAATCTAAGTCTATAAACATCAACATTATACATAACATATTCAATTTTTGGCTATCTGGTATCTACATCTGATGCATTGCATCCAGAGAACTAGGTCTAGAAAAACTAAAACATCTTCCACTCTTTAAATGTCACGACCCGACCCTACTCGGGCTCGAGCCACAACTACCCCAAGCCTACCTCCATAGGCCAGGGGCTGGCGACCAGCGCCGAAGGCACAATAACTCGGGGAGGCCTTTGCCTAAGTACCTGTACACACACACATGTAGTACACTCGATGCAAAAAACCAGAGTAAAAAAGGAAAGAAAAGGACAACTGATATAAACAAACACAAGAGTGCATCGACCTCTAAACAGTACAAGAAAAGTGTCGAAAAGGAAAAACGGGAAAAACGGGTGCCCAACCAAAAAGTGCCACAACCCGGCAATAGGTAAACAAAAGAAACAGCTGACGGGTCTCCCACCTGGAACCCGGCTATGACCACCACACGAGGTCTAAGATCCCAAGCTCCTATGCTCCACTGAAGTCACACTCCACCTGTCCGTCGTCTGCAAGGGCACACCAAGTGTGGGAAAATCCCAAGTAGGGGTGATTATAAAAATACTAATTAGGATACCCCGAAGGGTAGAGAGAGCAACAAAGGAGGTACCTAAGGGTGAGCAGTAGAGAAAATAGGAAAAGTAGAGGAGTACAACTGAAAGTGAAGTAAAGAGTCCAGCTCAACCCAACAAGAGAAAGGTAGAAGACTCGTCCAAACACAAGGAGCTAGAAATGGTGAGAAGATGAACTTCTTGTCGAGTCTTTTCTACCTATAGCAGGAGAGTAGACTCGTCCAACCATGAGAAGCTAGACACAGAAAGCACGTGGCATACCCCACGCGTCTTCGCCTCTCCTGGAAGGAGAGTAACAAAACCCAAGTAGGGGGTACCAGAACATGCTATATAAAAATATATATGCTCAACAAGAAGCCCAAACAAGGTCGTAAGGGGATCTCCGTCCCATAGCTCATCCCAAGAAAAGAGTAGCCAACAGTCCCAGAAGTAAACTCCATCGATGCCCAGCATCCCGCACATCTACCCCGGACCGCAAGCCAAGGGGCTCAATCACCGCACCTTGACACTATCCTCTTTGGGCGGCACTGACTCGCCCACACGGTTTTAGATCGCATCAGAAGAACGTGTCTTGGTGGGGAAAGTGCCCCTCGTACTTGATAGTTTTAGGGAAAGTCAAACCACACCTCGTCACTGCCCTGCAGTTGAGAGGTCTCCTCAAAGTCAAAGTCATTCCAACACTAACTCGTACAACCAAGGGTCCCGCTCCGGTAATCACGGAGGAAAGTCATAGACTAGCCTAGTAAAAAGAACTGAGTCTAGAATATCTACGGGTGTCCCACTGCCCAGCCCTGGTGGAGGGTAATTCATAATATGATATCGAGTGACCCACTGCCTAGCCCTGCTAGAGGGTAAACCATAATAAATCATCAGGCGACCCACTGCCCAGCCCCACTGGAGGGTAGACCCCAATACATCATCAGGCGACCCACTGCCCAGCCCCGCTGGAGGGTAGACCTCAATACATCATCATGTGACCCACTGCCCGGCCTCGCTGGAGGGTAGACCTCAATACATCATCAGGTGACCCACTTCCCAGCCCCGCTGAAGGGTAGACCGAGAATAAGTCGACAGGAAACCCACTACCCATCCTTGCTGGAGGGTAGACCCGGAACTAGACGACGGGCGACCCACTGTCCAGCCCTGCCGGAGGGTAGACCCTAAGAGGTCGTCGGGTGACCCACTTCCCAGTCTCTGCTAGAGGGTAGACCCTAAGTGCGTCGGGTGACCCACTGCCCAGTCTCTGCTAGAGGGTAGACCCTAAGAGCATCGGGTGACCCACTGCCCAGTCTCTGTTGGAGGGTAGACCCTAGAAGCCGATGAGTAACCCACTGCCCAGCCCCGCTGGAGGGTAAAGCTCAGAACTACTCTAGCCATCTCCACTGGAGGGTATAACACTGGCCAACCGAACACAAAGTGGGTATCGCACAACCACCCAACTCCAGAACAACTCTCCCTAAAGAGGTTTAGAGCCTGTTCCATCACGGGGTTCCACTAGCACCGCTACTAGCCGATCCATCGGGAAAAAAACTAGGGGGAGACCTCTCAACCCAGCTGGTCAACAAACCAGCACAGAGCCAGGGGAAGAACTCCACCCTACTGGTCAAACAAACACACAGAGGGACCCTCTACTTCGCAAGAGGTCAATGTACGTAAGGCAGAACACGGCACATACATGGGGCCCACATGACGCGTGGCCCCAAGTCAACCCCAACCAAGCGCACAGACATCTCAGGTACAAACCACACGTACCTCCAAGCACTCTCGTATACTCCCAGAGTATACCACGACTCCATCCCTAAGGCTATCATGCACACGGCACCCAGCGTCAACTTGAAGGAGTGACATTACAACTCCACCTCAAAGGCCCAGGCACGACCAACCACATCTTGTGAATCATTTATATCACTCTCCCAAGAGTTCGCGATCACACGCCAAGGGTCCGCTACAAACAAGGCAGGACGAACCACCACTAGAGCACCTTCCATGCTTCCACATTTAATAAGATCGTGCAAGAGGCTCCGCACAACCAAACAGATCGCACCGTTGAAAACCTCGTGAAAAAACACGCGAGTTAGACTACTTACTCGCCTCCAATGGATATCCGACAGAAAAGTCACCAACACCGCCTCACGCCCGAACGGCGCCCCGTGATCCCGAGCCTCGGCCTCGAAAACAGTCGGGCGCATCGCACCAATGCGATCCCCTTGGGAAAACACGTCTAAAGCACTACTCACTTGAGTGCAGCGGATATCTGGAGAAAAAGATACGTTCCGGTGCACCACACATGAGTGGTGCTTTGTGGGACCCACAACCTAGTCCCGAAACTCAATGAACGGATCAGACTGTTGTGATCCTCTCGAAAAAACACACAAGATGGACTATTCACTTGTCCAAAACGGTCGCCCGGTGATAAAGATGGAAAATCACTGTCGACGCCCAAACGACCCTCGTGGGCCCTGCACCATCGTGCCGAATTAGGGCGAACGGATTGCACCATTGCAATCCCCTCGGAAAAACATCCAGAATCGACTGCTCGCACGCCCTGAACGGACGCCCGGTGAGAATGGCGTGAAACGTTGCACAAAGCTCGAAAGACGGGACGTGGGGCCCACGCCTCAAATCCAGTCTCAATGCCCGAAACTGCCTTGGAAACCTCCGCCTCAGTTCCAGGGGCGCAACGCCGTGGACGACGCTCAAAACGGACATCGGACGGGTCCGCGCCGTCCAAAACAAGTTTCCCCGGAAAAACGACAAACCCCTCGACGCACGTGTCGCACCATCGAGGCCCCTCGTTTCGGGAATTAAAAATTCCAAAAACCATCACAAAGCGTTCCCCTCGACGCAAGGTCTGCGCTGCCGTTGACTGCGCGCAAAACGGATGCCCGTAGCCCGAAATACGGGCGTCCGAAGATTTTAGAAGAAAAATGGGGGACCCTCTTGGGCCGGACCGGCCCGGTCCGGCCGGTCCGCCCACAGCCGGCCCGCGGCCCGGCTGTCGGCCCGACTCACTTCACCACGGCCAGTTGGCCGCGGCCTGGCGCCACCCAACCGGCCTAGATGGCCGGTCTCGCTGCCCCCATGCGGAGACCCGTGGTTCGCGGGTCTCTGTCCGCCGAGGTCGCGCCGCGACCCCGGGTCGCCGCCTCGTTCCGGCGAGCTCGGCTGCCGCGCTGAGGAGCGCCGCTGCCAGCCGACCGCCAAAGAGCGTCGCCGCCAGCCGACCTCCGCCGATGCCGCTCCACCCTGGAAATCGTCGGACCGCCGGAACCCTCCGGATCAACCCAAAACCGGCCAGAACAAAATTAAAAACCCGCAAACTTCGACAAGGTGCTGCGGGTTCCTCCAAACACTGATTTCAATTCTGAAAGAAGCGATGGAAAGATTAAAATGCATACTACACAGACATTGAATCTGTTCGAAGATTAAACAACAAATCGATGCTAAAATTGGGGTTCAAAGGGGGGTTCTGGATTTAAAACTCAAACGAACACCACCTACCTCTTGGGACTAACCCGTCGCTTCGCCGTCAACCCGCCGGGGTGGCCGCACCTCGCTGGACCGCTTTACCGGAGTCGTCTCGCCGGAGATGGAGTAGGAGACGGGAGAGGCTTTCCAGGGTAGGGGTAAATGAGGGAGAAGAGGGGGGGGGGGGTTTAGGTTAATTAAATAAATTAATTAACTTAAACACCCTCCCTCGGCCCCGTACCCGAACTCCCGACGGGGTCAGGATTTAGCTTCCCCTAGGCTAAGAATCACGCTTTGAGAGCAACGGAGGTCCCAGAATTTTATTCTGAGACCCCGTTCAAAATTTATTAAACTTAGCGCCCGAGGCCGCCAAATTACGAAAACCCCCCTGGGGCCATTTTTCATAGACGGGTCGCGCCTGCAAAACTTACACCCCTCCTAGGGTAAACGGCATGCTCTGAACTCAACGGTGCCCTCTGTTTCCTAATCCAAGCCACCATTTAATAGATACCTTCATTTCACCATTAAATGAATAAATTAATTTACTAATTTATCCGTTTAACGTTCTGAAAGCGAGTGAGGGGTCCAAACATCCCGTGTCGACAAGTTTTATGTCGTTCCTAGGGTAAACACCTCATTCCGGACCCATCCATACACTCAGATATCTGATCTGGAACTCCGTTTAGGAGTTATCCCATTTATTTTTTGTTTCTAGTGTGAAGGCACTGAAAATTTAATTCCGGCCACTCTGGGGCTCGGAATCCCACGCCGTCTGAAGGCGTTGCTCTGGAATATTATCAACAATATTCCAAAGTCTTTCGCAGCAAAAACCGGGTTCTTACATCATTCCCTCCTTCAAGATTTTCGTCCCCGAAAAGCAAAACTAGGGAGCAACACAGGGTACTAAGCCCACACCTAGCTTTCTCATACCCAGAAGAACCCACGCACAACTCTGCGTCACCGCACACAGACCAAAGGATTGATCTGTTCACGCGAGGTCGGCCCTTGCTGATGTCGTGCATAGGAGCACGCACACTCCTTATCGGCTGGGTCACGTGGGAGGCATCGTGCACGCACTCAAGACTTTGGGGTTAGGGCAAGGCGGTAGGGAACCTCTCCATCCCTTTGCACGGTCTCAAACAGCCCGAAGGCTCTCAGAGGTAACTCACCTCCCCGGTCAAACCTCTACGTCGCATGCCGCGACAGGAATCACCGCTTGGGCATGGGACAAGGCCCGGCGATTCCCTCCTTCAGAATATCCATATGGTGAAGCACTCAAGAATATCGGGTCACACAAGATTTCACAGTTGATCTCTCTCAACCAAGACTCTCTTCACACTTAGAAGCGAAGGAGTCAACACCATTGACTAAGGGAAAAGGTCTCACCCCTTTTTCCTTACCAACACAGGGTTACACCCGACGCCCTGCGTCACCCTGGTAACACCTCAAACAAGGAGCAGGGAGAAAATACTTTCGCACACAGAGCCTAACAATTCTACTTCAAGAAGTAGAAGAGTTGCAAGGGTACCTCTCATCATACCGTGCTTTGTAGGATCATAGACATCCAAGCTCATAGTTGTTCGCGGTCCCAACTGTCAGCTCCCGGAGCCTGACGTGGACCGCCTAGTGGTGATGGTAAGACCTCATAACGTCATCCCCCACCTCCAGCTTCAACCCCTCCTCTGATAGCACCACCTCTCTGGTTACTACTCCGATCACGGCGCTGCCTCTGCCGTGGTGGTGCGCCTGCTGCCTGCCCGAAGCTCTCAGCAGCTCGGGTCGGGCAGTCTCGTGCCAAGTGACCTCGCCCGTCAAAAGCATAACACCGAATCTCTCTGGGCTGCACTGGTTCCCTCCGGCGCCACTATGGTGTACAACCAGGCCCCTGAGTCTGGTTGTCAGAAAGCCACTTGCATCGAGGTTCTTCTTGCCGACGCCCGCTAGCTGCGACAGATGTCTCGGCTCCAACGCACATGCTGCCACCACCAAGACTAGAACGTGACAGGAAGCCCTCTATCACCAGCGCCTTCTCTGGAACCCCGGCATACGTGGAAATTCCCAAGGGTACTATGACAGCACGAATCTCTCAGTGGAGACCCTGCTCAAACTTCCGCGCTCGGATGTCGTCGTCACGGACCAAGTCCGGGTAATATCGTGCACGGTCTGCAAAACTAGCTGCGTACTCGGCCACCGTCATCCCTCCCTGTTGAAAATGCAGGATCTCCTAAATCTGAATGTATCACAAGAAGGAGGGAAAAAACTCCTCACAAAACAACAACTGGAATTCATCCCACGAAAGCGACGACTCGTCAAGAAGCTGAGTCACCAGACTCCACCAACGCCTAGCTGATCCACAGAAAAGGCTGGCTTCCAAAGCCACTCTCTGATCTATCGGAGTCTGCACAAGCCTGAAGAGACTAAATACTATCTCAAGTCAAACCTCTGCTGTCTGAGGGTCTGGCTCACCACTGAACCTCAGCGGTCTCTGCCGCTGGAACTCACGGAGCGCGCTCAAGCTCAGCCTGCTCTGCTGAAACTGCCTGCTGCTCAACAGGTGGGGGGTGCTGTTACCGGCCCACCCGGAGAAAGGGGATCGCATGATGGGTCCTGGACTGTGGCCTCGTAGCTCACAGGGTCATCGTCACGCACCAAATCTGGTATCTGGGATGGCTGTCTTCGCGGAGACATCCTGAATATTATCAAGGAGTGCCGCGGTCAGATGAGCATACATGTATATACCAATAACAACAATGATGGAGAGCTGACTCAAGAAGGACAGTCAAGACTCGGTCCTATGTGATGCACAAACATATTTTCCCTGCAATAAGTGTCTCAGCATGCCGAGTCGACAAGCGGGTTATCAAGGTCTTGGTGAATGGATACGTCGGCCACCGCACCATCACTGGACTCCCTGGCCTGAGAGCCGCTCTCAAGACACATTAACACCATTTCCCTATATCCCAACTAATTCCTCTTTTAGGGACGTCCGCACAATGTCCCAAGGAACGAACCACCTCTGATACAACTTTTTCACGACCCAACCCTACCCGGGCTCGAGCCGCAACTACCCCAAGCTCGCCTCCATAGGCCAGGGGCTAGTGACCAGCACCGAAGGCACAATAACTCGGGGAGGCCCTTGCCTATGTACCTGTACACACACACGCAGCACACTAAATTCAAAAGTGCAGAGTAAAAAGGAAAGAAATGGACAACTTCTATAAACAACCACAAGAGTGCATCGACCTCTAAACAGTACAAGAAAAGTGATGAAAAGGAAAAAGGGGAAAAACACGCGCCCAACCAAAAAGTGCCACAACCCGGCAACTGGTAAAACAAAGAAACAGCTGACAAGTCTCCCACCTGAAACCCAGCTATAACCACTACACACAGTCCAAGCTCCCAAGCTCCTATGCTCCACTGAAGTCACGCTCCACCTGTCCGTCGTCTGCAAGGGCACACCAAGTGCGGGCAAAGCCCAAGCAGAGGTGAGTATAAAAATACTCTATAGGATACCCCGAAGGCTCGAGGGAGCAACAAAGGAGGTACCGAAGGGTGAGCAGTAGAGCGAACAGGAAAAGTAGAGGAGTACAACTGAAAGTGAAGTAAAGAGTCCAACTCAACCCAACAAGAGAAAGGTAGAAGACTCGTCCAAACACAAGGAGCTAGAAACAGTGAGAAGATGAATTTCTCATCGAGTCTTCGCTACCTATAGAAGGAGAGTAGACTCGTCCAACCACAAGAAGCTAGACACGGAAATCACATGGCATACCACGCGCGTCTTCGCCTCTCCTGGAAGGAGAGTAACCAAACCCAAGTAGGGGGTACCAGAACATGGTATATACAAATCCATATGATCAACAAGAAGCCCAAACAAGGTCGTAATGGGATCCTTGTCCTGTAGATCAGCCCAAGAAAAGAGTAGCCAACAGTCCCAGAAGTAAACTCTATCGATGCCCAGCATCCCGCTCGTCTTCCCTGGACTGCAAGCCAAGGGGCTCAATCACCGCACCTTGACACTATCCTCTTTGGACGGCACTGACTCGCCCGCACAGTTTTAGATCGCGTCACAAGAACGCGTCTCGGTGGGGAAAGTGCCCCTCGTAGTTGAGAGTTCTAGGGAAAGTCAAACCACACCTCGTCACTGCCCTACAGTCGAGAGGTATCCTCAATGTCAAAGCCGTTCCAACACTGACCCATACATACAAGGGTCCCGCTCCGGTAATGACAGAGGAAATCCACATAGTAGCCTAGTAAAAAGGACTGAGTATGGAATATCAACGGGAGTCCCACTGCCCAGCCCTGCTGGAGGGTAATTCATAATATGATATCGGGTGACCCACTACCCAGCCCTATTGGAGGGTAAACCATAATACATCATCAAGAGACCCACTGACCGGCCCCGTTTGAGGGTAGACCCCAATACATCATCAGGCGACCCACTGCCCAGCCCCACTGGAGGGTAGACCTCAATACATCATCAAGCGACCCACTGCCCATCCCCACTAGAGGGTAGACATCAATATATCATCAGGCGGCCCACTGCCCAGCCCCGCTAGAGGGTAGACCTATAATAAGTCGACAGGCGACCCACTGCCCAGCCTTGCTAGAGGGTAGACCTAGAACTAGACGACAGGCGACCCACTGCCCAGCCCTGCCAGAGGGTAGACCCTAAGAGGTCGTTGGGTGACACACTGCCCATTCTCTGCTGGAGGGTAGACCCTAAGTGCGTCGGGTGACCCACTGCCCAGTCTCTGCTGGAGGGTAGACCCTAAGAGCGTCGGGTGACCCACTGCCCAGTCTCTGTTGGAGGGTAGACCCTAGAAGCCGATGAGTAACCCACTGCCCAGCCCCGCTGGAGGGTAAAACTCAGAACTGCTCTGGCCATCTCCACTGTAGGGTACAACACTGGCCAACCGAACACGGAGTGGGTATCGCGCAACCACCCAACTCCAGAACAACTCTCCCAAAAGAGTTTCAGAGCCTGCTCCATCACGGGGTGCCACTGGCACCGCTACTGGCCAATCCATCGAGAACGAAACTAGGGGGAGACCACTCAACCCTGCTGGTGAACAAACGAGCACAGATCCAGGGGAAGAACTCCACCCTGCTGGTCAAACAAACACACAGAGGGACCCTCTACGTCGCGAGAGGTCAAAGTACGTAAGGCAGAACACGACACGCACATGGGGCCCACACGACGTGTGGCCCCAAGTCAACCCCAACCAAGTGCACGAACATATCAGGTACAAACCACACGTACCTCCAAGCACTCTCGTATACTCCCAGAGTATACCACGTCTCCATCCCTAAGGCAATCGTGCACACGGCACCCAGCGTCAACGCGAAGGAGTGACATAACAACTCCACCTCAAAGTCCCTAGGTACAGCCAACCACATCTTGTGAATCATTTATATCACTCTCCCAAGAGTGCGCGATCACAGGCCAAGGGTCCGCTACAAACAAGGTAGGACAAACCACCACTAGAGCACCTTCCATGATTCCACATTTAATAAGATCGTGCAAGAGGCTCCGCACAACCAAACGGATCAGACCATTGAAAACCTCACGAAAAAACACACGAGTTAGACTACTTACTCGCTTCCAACAGATATTCGACGGAAAACTCGCCAACACCGCCTCACGCCCGAACGGCTCCCCGTGATCCCGAGCCTCGGCCCCGAAAACAGTCGGGCGCATCGCACCAATGGGATCCCCTTGGGAAAACACGTCAAAATCACTACTCACTTGAGTGCAACGGATATCCGCAGAAAAAGATTCGTTTCGGCGCACCGCACACGAGCGGTGCTTCGTGGGACCCGCAAACCAGTCCCGAAACTCAACGAACGTATCACACCGTTGCGATCCTCTCGAAAAAGAACACAAGATGGACTATTCACTTGTCCAAAACAGTCGCCCGGTGATAAAGATGGAAAATCATCATCGACACCCAAACGGACCTCGTGGGCCCCGCACCATCCTACCAAATTAGGGCTGGAAAATTGCACATATGCAATCCCCTTGGAAAAACATCCAGAATCGACTGCTCGCACGCCATGAACGGATGCCCGGTGAGAAAGGCGTGAATCGCTGCACGCAGCTCGAAAGACGGGCCATGGGGCCCATGCCTCAAATCGATTCTCAACGCCCGAAACCACCTTGGAAACCTCCGCCTCAGTGTCGGGGGCGCAACGCCGCTGACGGCACTCAAAACGGACGTCGGACGCGTCCACGCCGTCCAAAACAAGTTTCCCCAGAAAAATGACAAACCCCTCGACGTACGTGTTGCACCACCGACGCCCCTCGTTTCGGGAATTAAAAATTCCCGAAACCATCTCAAAGCGTTCCCCTCGACGCAAGGTCTGCACTGCCACCGACGACGCACAAAACGAACACCCGTAGCCCGAAATATGGGCGTCCGAAGATTTTAAAAGAAAAAGGGGGGACCCACTTGGGCCGGTCCGGCCGGTCCGCCAACAGCCGGCCCGCGGCCCGGCCGCGGGCCCGGATCACTTTGCCGCGGCCAGCTGGATGCGGCCTGGCATCACCCGACCGGACCGGCCGGCCGGTCTCGCTGCCCAAACGGGGAGACCCGTGGTTCACGGGTGTCTGTCCAACGAGGTCGCGCTGCGACCCCGGGTCGCCGCCCCGTTCCGGCGAGCTCGGCCGTCGCGCCGCCACGCTGAGGAGCGCCACCGCCAGCCGACCGCCGAAGAGCGCCGCCGCCAGCTGACCGCCGAAGAGCGCCGCCACCAGCCGACCGCCGCCAAAGCTGCTCCGCCCTGGGGAATCGCCAGACCGCCGGAACCCGCCGGATCAACCCAAAACCAGCCGGAACAAAATTAAAAACCCGCAAACTTTGATGAGGTGATGCGGGTTCCTCCGAACTCCGATTTCAATTACGAAAGAAGAGATGGAAAGAGTAAAATGCGTAATACACGGCCATTGAATTTTTTTGAAGATTAAACAACAAATCAATGCTAAAATTGGGTTTCAAAGGGGGGTTCAAGATTTAAAACTCAAACGAACACCACCTACCTCTTGGGACTAACCCGTCGCTTCGCCGTCAACCCGCCGGGGTGGCCGCACCTCGCAGGACCGCTTCGCCGAAGTCGCCTAGCCGGAGATGGAGGAGGAGAGGGGAGAGGCTTTCCAGGGGAGGGGGAAATGAGGTATAAGAGAGGGGGGGGGGTAGGTTAATTAAATAAATTAATTAACTTAAACACCCTCTCGTGGCCCCGTACCCGAACTCCCGACAGGGTCGGGATTTAGCCTCCCCTAGGCTAAGAACCATGCTTTGAGAACAATGGCAGTCTCAGAATTTTTTTCCAATACCCTGTTCAAAAGTTATTAAACTTAGCGCCCAAGGCCGCCAAATTACGAAAACGCCCCTGGGGCCATTTTTCACAGACGGGTCGCGCCCGCAAAACTTACACCCCTCCTAGGGTAAACGGCACACTCTGAACTCAACGGTGCCCTCAGTTTTCCAATCCGAGCCACCTTTTAAGAGATACCTGCGTTTCACCATTAAATGAATAAATTAATTAACTAATTTATCTGTTTAACCTTTCGAAAGTGAGCGAGGGGTCCAAACATCCCGCGTCGACAAGTTTTATGTCATTCCTAGGGTAAACACCCCATTCCGGACCCATCTGTACAATCGGATCTCTGATCCGGAACTCTGTTTAGGAGTTATCCTATTTATTTGGTGATTCCAGGGTGAACGCACTGAAAATTTAATTCTGGCCACTCCGGGGCTCTGAATCGCACGCTGTCTGAAGGCGCTACTCTGGAATATTATCAAAAATATTCCAAAGTCTTTCTCAGAAAAAACCGGGTTCTTACATTAAAATAATTTATCATGAGTTTCTCCATGATGTTGATAACTTTGAGAGAAAAAATGTTTGTGTGACTGAAATTGTAATTTTCTACAACTCCCCAACTTACCTAAATTCAATACTATATAAATTTTTTTTCAACTTATCAAACTCATTTAACAACTCTCACAGGTTTTATACAATCATTATTTAAAACAATTAGTTGTTAAAAAAACTTTGGTAAAGGAAAAAACCTCACAAATGATCTTTAGGTTCCATGAGGTGGAACAATGTATGAATGTTTGGATATAATCACTCCATATATGATTGATAATTGTCTTTCTAGTGTGAGAAAGGTTTCACATAGCGTGGATGGTTGGTATGAGGTTACAAGGAAGTCTTGATTTTGATATATCTTCAAGGTACCTTCTTGGTCTTTAGTGTTGTGAAGAAAAGGCATCACTGGTGGGTTGGTTCATCTTTGACAACTGGTTTTTTAGGGATAAAGTATAATAAGGTTGTTCCAGCTTCAATGGGATTCTTGGTGAACTGGTGTAGCCTGGTATAATAATTATCACCCACTATGGTTTTTGTAAGAGGACTATGTCCCCTCCAACTTCATACATATCACTTGTTCACTCTCTTCTGTTATGGTTCATATTATAATTCTTATACACCTTCTTTTGCATTTTGGATAAACTAAATTTTATGGTCTTTTATTTAATTTTAACTTATTTTTATGATATAATTTTCTTTATAATATACTCTCCATGATTTGATCTCGAGTACTTGAATTGTGAAAATGAAACACATAAAAAATATTTCTTTATTATTTTACTTTATCTATAATGTTTCTCTTATAAGTTAATATTATTAAATTCCTTATATACTTTATATTAATGATACATTTTGTGATTATATCCCTTCTTCTTTTAAGGGAATACATGTTTCTTTATTGTCTAAATATTTGATTATGATATATTAATTTGATAATAATTCATTAATTTTGATGGATTTCCATGTTTATTAATGATGTATGATATTTTTTTATATGGAATTAACATTCATGTAAATGTTATGTTGTGATAGGTGGTCCAAGAATAATATAGACTCCTAATCGACTTGACAATTATTATATCTCATGAGATGATATGTATGGTACTTGGGAAAAGGTCTTATCAAATTATGTTATGATGTCAGTAGTGAGTCTTGAAATATTATAATAATGAAATTTTTTATTTTTTTATACAGTATAACTCATGGATACCAGATACTACAAATTAATTTTGATGATAATAATAACATAACTGGCCCAAATTCAACATATTTTACCAATTATATCACCATACAAAGCCATTTTAGGATTAAAATTTTATATCTTGATTGGAATTCCATCAAAAATAGAGTAAAAGACAATTCTGGGAGTATATAACAGTAAAATTTCTTAATTGATTTATTTTTACCTCATTTTTTAAATACTATATTTTTTAAATGAATAATATTTAATTTATTAAATTATAAGTGACATTAAATTTTAAGAAATAAAAAAAATTAATAAAAAAATTCTAACTTTAGATATGATTTAGAGAGATTTTAAAAAAAATTATAAAAAAATTATGTTTTTGGGAAGTCACAAAATGAAAACTCTACCTCAGGTATGGATTTTTAGATGCAGATACATGGAATAAATTTTTCGCTAAATGAAAAATAGATTCATTTATGGTATGATAAATATTTCATATTGTTAAATTTATTGTATATTACCTGATTAATTAATAGTTTATTTTTGTGTAAAAATCTTCCAGGAGATCTCATCAAGATATCCAGTTGCATAATGTATACCATCAAATATTATCATGTGGAGGGTATCATTTATTATGGGATAAAATGATTGTAGAAAAGTATGATACATTAAGAGATCAATATACTAGTGGTTTAGAAGTGTTCTTGTTTAGTCCTCCATCTCCCCCCGCTCACAATAAAAAATGGAAAAGACCAAGATAAAAAAAATTAAAAGTATCTTACAAAGTAATATAAGGAAGTTGTTGAAAAAAAAATTAGAAAATAATTTTTATTTTCCAAGAAATTTTGTATTTTTAAAATTAATATCTCTAATATACTATTTAAAATTTTCATTTTAGGATTAAATTTAAGAGAAATAAATGTAGGGGAATTTTATCCCTGATGGTAGGATGAACATCCTAGAAACTTCTTTAGGAAAGCCAAAAAATCCCGACTGCGTAAAAGGATATAAGGCGGGTGTTAGTGTTAGGAAACTTTTTTGTCATCAAAGTAAGAAATAAAGAGACCCAAAACAAGATTCGATAAATATTGATCTAAAAAACCAAAACAGTGTATGGATGATAAAATTCAATCATATATACAGGCTATGTTTGAAAAATTGATGAGACAATCACAGCCTGTATGTATTTTATAGCTACTGCAGCATGAAAATTCTGCACAACCTACCCAACTGGCCCAACCTACCTACTCAGATCCTCCACCTCCTCATTTAGACTAGAACATATACTATAAGTTTTATTTTGGATATCCCCTTTCATGTATTGTAGTGCATGGAGTTGTACATATTTTTTTGGATTTTGTACGTTACAATCCTATACAGTTAGGTTAGGTAAGAATATCAGTAAGTGATATTATTTATCTAACTATTCTTATATAATTTCCTACCAAGTAGGGTACTGGATTTCAAGATTGTATGGTTCATTTTTTTACTTTGGTTGGTAAACTTATTTGTTATCTAACATACGAGGTATTCATTTTTTTTAATATTATTTACATTTGATTAAAAATTACTTATAATGTTTGCTAACATTTAATTTATATAAGAGTATCTAATATAAAAATAATTAGTATAAAATAAACACAATGTTTAGGAACCAACAACTTGGGATACTGCTGACTTGTTTTATGGGATAAAATGGTTATACACGGTTTTTTACTCCTTGGATAATATTTATGAGTTTTGGAAGACATTTTATATATGTAAAAGATCTTATCCATTTAGAATATTCAAAATATATCATGGATCTGGTTATTTTTGTTGACATCAGTGTGCCTGTTTCGCAGTTGTTTTCTATCAAAGTAAATTTATGTTTCCATTTTACTTTATTTAAATAAAGATGATTTGAAGGTACTTACTATATCACTTATTTAATTAATTATCTATAGATTCTTCTTATTCAAAATGATACTTTTGTGTCTATGGTCGTATTGATCCAGAATCTATTTTAATGGTTATACAATATAAGAAAACTTCCACCAATGTTCTATATATATATATATGAGATATTATCAAATACAATGATTAGGTTCTGGTTTTTCTATTCCTTGATTGGTAATAACAATAAGACAATTATGAAGTAATATTTATTATAGTTTTATTAATTGTGAACATTTTATGTAATGCCCCGACCCCAGTTACCCAGAGACGATGCATTATTTTAATAAATTGGAATGATTACAATGAATCAAGTCCCGAAAGATCGATCAGTTTAGCAGTCTTGGAAAATATATTACATATATGGACATTACATTACACTTTCTAACATTCAACACACACAAAATCCTTTCATAATTCCATTGCTCCCTTAGCTTAACCATACTTCTCAAACATAAAACACTTCTTGGGATCTTGGGAAAATAAAACATAAGGGGTGAGATCAGATGCTCAGTAAGGGTAAATAATTTAACAGAAGCTATAAACTTTTAAGGAAAGATGTGTAATAAAACAATAGCCTTTTTAAACATAATATTTAACATAATATGGTGAAAATAAATCAAAAATCACCATATAAACAAGCACATAGATATTCTACTAGTCGAATAATCACATGTAATAACTAATTTCATAATGAGGGAATGGCTAACACCAGACATCATTACCATATAGTCAAGTCCTTGTGCCAAGACTACAAATAAAATTTTTGTCAAGGCCTTGTGCCAAGACACTAGTTTGTCTCATGAGACCTACTGATGCATCAAGGAGCTATAGCGGGCTCCACCCGTCACTTACTATGTCCACTGCATTCTTCATATCAAAAGCTAAAACATAACATAAACATTCATATTAAAACTAGCATACAAAATTTCAATACATTAACTATAAAACATGAATGGTATAAAAATATAACATCCACATTTAAACATATCATAACTCATTTAATACAATATGGAAGATTTTATTATAATAAATCAACTTTAAACAAGTTTAAAATTCATTAAAGGATATTGACATAGATGAAAATGATCAGTAAAATGCTTTGAGAGAAATACCCCTTTTTCATGAAATCGTTTAAAATTCTAAAAAAATTTAAAGGTAGTAATTTAAAAGGTACTTTTCAATAAAAGTTTCCTATACCACTTTGAAACTTTTTAAAATAATTATCATTTCAAAACATTCATGTCTATTTAAATAAATCCTTAAAATCATTTTGAAAACAAGGACCTTAATTAAAATGGTTTAGAAAGATAAATCTTTAAAACATTTAAAATGATGATATAGTTAAATAGACCCTCCCATAAAACCTTAAAAGACTCATTTTGAAATCATTTTTATAAAATATGGGAATCTATGATAAGTATGTCCCAGAAAATACATACACTTAAACAACCTCGGATAATAATGAGATTGAGGAAATAACCCTTACGTCGTTGTAATCAATCAAGTCGTATGAACAATAGTCAATAACCACCAAATGAATCAATGAATATCATGAATATAAAGAGAATCATTATAATATATATCAAATGGCAGTACACAATACACCACATGCAATAAATAAGTGGTGAACAATAGAAATCTCACAAAATTAAAAGTGAGATAAGAAACCCCTTACATTGCACTTTCCTTTGGTAGAGGTTATGTTTAAACTCTTGTATAATGACCATTATATGTTATTATATTATAAAAATACCATATTAATATTTATTTTATCATACATGATTCATTTATGACTTTATTCTACCCATTTAATAATGTTTGTCATGTTAAATTAACATTTCGGGTAATAATCGCTTTCTTTATCGTACGTATTTTAACTTGTTATTCTTGACCGTATCATTTAGGTCATGATTTAAATACTTCCAGAATATAAAACCTGATTCATATATAATATATATTTTGAATATAAATATTTATAATATATATATATATGAAATGGAAAACATCGTTTATGGAGATGGTAGTTCGTACGTACGTATAAACGTTGTTTCGGTTTTCATATCGTATTGAACGGATGTAAGTGGATAAGATATATGTATGTACATAAATACATAAATACACACACACACACACACATATATATATATATCTCCAATAGAATTATTATGTCATATATTACATACTTATTATTAATATATATTTTTATAATCGTCGATGAATGGTCAATGTGGAAATGAATCTCATCACATCGTAGAGACGGTAATCCGTACGTACGCACGAGCGACAATATCATTTCCTTTAAGGTGTATAATTTTATGATATATTAAATTTACAAATACATTATCATGTTATTATCTTTATGTAAATACATATTATTCATCATTATATCCATCCAAATAACATAGTGTTGAATAACAAATTACACCACGGCGTGGAGACGGTAAGTCGTATGTACACACGCATGGTGACATTATCTTTCATAAGATGGATAGAATAATGAATATAGTTGTGCCATATTTTTAATAACATCAGAGTATATAGAAGATAATGGAGTTATTATTTTAGAATGGAAACAATAAAGAAAGAGTAAGTTGGAGAATAAGAGAACTTGATAGAGGGTGGTGAAATCATTACCTCTTCTTTGGGTTCTTCCTTTTGATTTGATCAAAAGGGATCCTTAGAATGGATTTCTGACCAAAGGAAGGACTCTAAGATGAAGTTAGGATAGTTTGGAGGATATGTTAATAGGTTTTGTCTGATCCAAATGTATTTAGAGGTGTGAATTTGATAGAAGGGGAAGTGACCTTTTATAAGAGGGGTGAGGGGCACCTTAGAAAAAACTTAAAATATTATTTTATAATAAATTCCTTTTCGGTTTAAATTCAATAAAAAATTAATTATTTATAGGATAAGTTGTTTATGTGTCGCAAACCACTCAACCAATAGGTTTTAGACAGGTTTGGGTCACTATATTAACTTTATCTTTTAGATTTAACTCTTAGTTAAATAGTTTGACATTTACCATGTCTCTTTGTATTTTTATATTCTATGGTTAGTAAACTTACTATATACTTCCAAGAGAACCCCAAGTGGTTCATTAATGATAAAACTATCATTATATAAGTCCTTTGGCCAAAAATTATATTTTTAGTAATATAATATCAATTAATAATATAATATTTATTTTAAAAACTCTTTTTGTGTCAATTTTGACACTATTTGGTATTTTGTTTTTGATAAATTCATAACATCATTATTACTTTAAAAACAATTCATCTAACCAACCCTAACATGTCATATGAACATATAAAAATGAGTTTAATTTATAAAAATTCTCAAATTACATTTATTTGGATATTTATAATATCAATTATTTTAATATTTCATTAATTAGGTAATTACTACATCATCATTGTGTCGTAAATAAATTAAATTATATAATTTCTAAAAAATATAAATAAAATACTATTATATAGGAAATATTTTTATCTTTATAATGAATATTTATATTCTAATTTATCTTATGTGTAACCGTATATTAAAAATTGTTTTTTTATTAAACTTTGAATTTTACACTTTTAACTCTTCTTTGAATTAAATAATAATAAATGTCCTAATCTAATCCAAGTGGACCTAAAGGATAATATTTTATTTCTAATGTTGTTTTTGGTCGAATTACCCTTATCCAATTGAATTATTACATGTGTTACGGTAATAATATTATTATTTTTACCCTTAATTACCCTATTTACTTTTAACCGTGGTAAATAAAAGTAAAAGTTACTATTCACCAAAACATATTTTTATCTTATTGAACCATATTTTTTTACTGATATCAACTGTGTCTCTTGGATTTTTGAAATTCCACTCATAGAAGCAGTAAAATTATGTTTTATGTGAATTTACAAATTCTCCTAGGAGGTGGGTAAGAGACGGTGAAAAGTTCAACAAAGTTTTTATATATCTAAAATTATTATAAACCAACTCCAATAAATTAAATT
Organism: Viscum album; assembly: GCA_963277665.1. Classification (NCBI taxonomy): domain Eukaryota; kingdom Viridiplantae; phylum Streptophyta; class Magnoliopsida; order Santalales; family Viscaceae; genus Viscum; species Viscum album. Next base: position 2,010,645,837 of record OY728130.1, on the reverse strand, counting down.
AAGCTTATACAGGTATTATGTATCCATTTTTACCTAAAATAAATTTAAATAAACTAAATAATTATTTAAATAAAAATTCAGTTTTAAACTATATCTCAGTGTTTTTTACTATTCATCAAAAATTGAAAGTTTTCAGAAAAATACCAAAATTTCACCCTAATATAATTTTGATATTATGAATTAAAAAATTAAGACTATTTCAAAAAATTCAAAACAAAGAAGTTTCATTTATTAATTTAAAATTAATTCTTGTTGTCAAAACCAAAAAGCGTGTTTTTAAGAAAAAATAACTACCAAAAGATTGATACTTGTTTATGTTCAATTTAAAAGTGAAATTATTTCCAATGAATAAAATTGAATTAAATGTTAAAAATATAATCTATCTATACTTCCAAACCATTAAAATGTATAATTTAACACTGAAAATTATTTTGATTAAAAAAGTTGTTTTTAGTTAAAATATAGTATTTTTCACTATTCATCCTAATATGAAAGTTATCAGAAAAACACCAAACATTTAGTGAAACTAAATTATTATGTCCTGATTCTAAATAAAAAGTTTATTTTGTCAAATTGAATATATAAAAGTTTCAAATATAGTATTTTAAAAGGGTTCGCCATTAAAAGGCAGTAAAATTGCATTTTTTTTAAAATACTTCTTTTATCAGAAAAAATGAATTTGTTCTTATATTATGTCTAAGAAAAACATAATATGAATGTAAAAATTATATATAGTATATAGGATTCAAAATACAGTTAATACTATTCATACCCACTTTTTGAACGGTTAGTTTAGTAATTTGTGGTGTGCTCGAACGCGGTGTTGCGTGTAACGCAAGATATTGTATTACTTTGATGAGTTAATGTACTATAAAATCATGGGGTGTTACATTTTATATTCAGAGGTCATTATATGTTAGGAATATTTTTCCCAAATTAATGCAAATTATATTGGTTTTTCTCTTTATTTTGGGGTTTTCATTAAAAATTTAGCAACTTGTTATACAAGTAAGTTTTATTTTTGTATAAGTTTATTTTTAATTCTTATTGTTTATACATGCTTTGTTAGTTTATATATATGAAAATTAAATTCTTGGAAAAAGTTTAACAAAAATATATTTTTGATAAAGTAGTCAAATACAATCTAATATGTGGGAGTAATGGTGAATATATTTTATATTTGATAATATTTGGTTTTTATTATATATATATATATATCATTTTTTATAATCAATTTAATATTTTATAACCATAGTTTCATCATCAAAAAGGAAGCATGGAATGTGTTTATTATTTTTTAAGATTCTTTTATAAGATTATCACAACTGGTTCAATGAATGAATTTGAAAATGTTAGTTATATTAATAATTTTATGTTTTATATAAGAATATTCAATTTTTTAATCTTATAACATTCATTTTAATTATTTCTTTTCAATGATATTGAGTCATATATGAATGAAAAAATTACACATGTTTATAGTTTGTTTGAAAACTATTTTTTAAGTATGAATGTGATTTAAATTAGTAGGTATGTCTATTTTAATTAAAGTTATAAAAATAAGTATTTAGGTAATTATATTCTTCTTTAATTTCTGTATATTCTGTTTACTTTTACAGGGTGGTTATCTATTTTACAAAAGGTTATGTATTTATAAAAAGAATCACCACACTACACAAGCCTTTAAATTTTCAGGTATGTCTCTTTTAGTTAATGTTTAAAAAATGATTAATTATAAAATCATTTTTTCTTAATGTTTTTATATTCTATTTGTCTTTATATGTTTCAGAAGCTACATGTATGTCTATTTTAATTAAAGTTAAATAACTGGGTATTTATACAATTTTTTTTACTTTTAGTTGGTATATTGTATATTATTTTATAGGTTTGTTCTTTACCTTATGTTAGTGTATTAGGGAGAGTACATAAATCTTTAAGAAAATTGTTAAATAAGTAAGTTTTATTATTTTTTATAAGTTATTTATTCTTAATTATTATTGTTTATATGTGTTTTGATAATTGATATATTAATATATAGGTCAAGCAATAGGTTTAACAATGATCAATTGTTGATACAGAATCCAAATAAATTAAACTATATGAAATTACTAGAAAATATATTTTATATTAGATAATATATTTATATATATGTTTGTGTGTGTTGGTTTATATTTTCACGTTAATATTTCATAACTGCAGTGTCAACGTACACCTCCAGTCGAAGTAGAGCTCATCACTTTCAACTTTAATTGTCTGTAAAAATATATGGATCTTCAGTCATGAATGGTTATATCTAAATATCTACATACCTAATTTGATTTTCATTACTCCTTCTATGATTCTTTTTCATTCAATAATAAGTTTTATTCCTGGTTCTCTTCCATTGTTGAAACCCTAATTTTCTCAACCTCATTTAATTCAGCTTCTAATTTATATAGTTAGGCCCTTTTTTGTAACCCTAATATTGTGTCTGTGGTTTTATTCTATTTCTAAGATCAGTGGTTCTTCCCTATATTTTTTTCATGGCTTTTGTTTCAAGGATTTGATAATAATTAATCATATAAAATTTATAATTATTATTCCTTTTATTACATTTAAAGTGTAAAAAAATACCTTTAACCTCTTTATTTTCATTTGAATATTCTATGAAAAATGAATTTTTGATGTTTATTTTTCCTTTATGGTAATTAGGACATGTGCGGTTACAAATAATATTGACTTCATCTCTATTTCCTTCACTTGGAATGCATAAAATATTCATCAAGTAAAAAGTTTTTATTCATGTGATTTTATGATTATATTTGTTTTCTATTTGACCTATATTTTCTAACAATATGGGAGGTAATGTTTGTATAAATAAAATATATATATTGTAATCAATATATATACCAGAACTAAAAATTTATTTCTTGTATAAAAATACAATTTCATATTAGTTCTGAATTAATATTACTTATTTAATGTATGTGTTTTATTTCAGAACTGATATGTACTATATAGAACTGATTTTTATTAGTGTGAACTATATGCATTGATAAAAATATTAGTTGAGAACTAATATTAGTTTAGAAAATATCTATATTTTCATCAATACATATTAGAATAAATGTTAACTATTTATTTTTATCAACATATAAATTACTTCATAAATAGTATTATGATCTAACAAATATTAGAGCATAAAATGTGTCTAATAAAAGAAAATACATATTTATACATTATTTCATAAATAAAATTTTAATTTTAATTTTAGTTAAGAGTATTTCATTTTAATATATTATGTAACTATATGATTGTAACTTTTTATCTTACTTATGAAAAGAGATATGTGGTTTATATTAATAATTTTTGGGCATTGTATGCAAATTTTTATTATGTAAAATTCATATATAAAAAGTGTTATATCAATTTGGATTTGAATTACATTACACTATGGATTATTTTTTCATCTAAAAATATATTCTTTAAAGCAGAAAATTTTTCTATACAATTTTCATGACAACGATGTCCCTCAAACATGGAAGTCTAAGTGTTCCAATGTGAATGGTACATACTGATTATAGTGATTTCTAGCAGTGAGTGATAGTGAAAAAAATTATCTATTTATATATTTCTCTTTCATATGAGGAAAACCTCTTAATAGACATGAGGCATAAAGTTGGGTGTAATTAGAATGAAACTCTACTTGATTATTTCATATAATAATATAGATCTATAAAAAATGCATGTATTTGTTTAAACTTCCAAGTATGAACTCGCTATATGTTATCTTCTCATTAACACTAGGTTTGAGGAATGCTATGGATATTTTTCTTGAATCAACACTTCCTAATGATATTATGCAAATAAATTTGAAGGTAGTGGTGATTATTTAAATTTTATTGATTTCATAATAGTAATAAATGTTTCAGATTTTTATTTTATGGATAATATTTATTATCCATTTATCTTTCAATAGAAATCATTTTACTAAAAATGTAAATGGCTATTTCAGTTAATCTACTGAATTAGGTATGTATGTATGTATAAAATATAATTCCAATAGCATATTTTACTTATACATATATTCAATGTTTACTTTGATTCATTATGTTGTTAGGATAGGATTCTACTCATATATATGTCAAAGACAATTGTCCCATTTTTATACTTTAATGAACCATTTACCATCTGGAAGACATGTAATATCTAATGGTATGTTCTGGGAATAAGGTTCTACCTTTGATTAAATCTGTTTTATTCATAGTTTTTCTATCTTTTGTATATGAAGTACAAATTTAATGAAATCTGTGAGTTCTTTATCCAAGATAATATAAAGGTTATATCTTCCAAGAAATTTAAGAAAAAAAATAAAAGAGATACTGAGAAAATGATAAGTTCCCATTAGTTAATTAATATGAAAGGGAAACACCACTAGTTGAAGGTAATCACAGTGGTAATATTTCTATCATATAATATTATAATTATCCTATTAAGGAAACAAGTTCAGTCTAAGAAGGGTATATTCCTATTAAAAACCTTATGTTTATACAATAAGGATAAATATTATTTTAAAAATTTACCGATTATATTTTTACTTTCATATTTGATTTAATTAAGGGTCCACAAGATGAGAAAACAGAGCTTGAGTTAGAAGTTGATGCAATGGAGAAATAATTGGCAATAAAGAAACAAAAATAAAACACCCTCATCAAACTTATTGAATCCAAATAGAATAATTTATTTCAATATAAAGAATTATTATCCTAGGATGAAGATCAATTTAAAAGGATAAGTGTTGAGAAATCCAATATAAGAAAAATCATAGAGTAAAATATCCATAAATAGGAAGAAAAAAATACAACTATAATTGATGTAAATAGTTTTAAGTTAGAGATCAAAGATAAATGAGTGTTCAAGATTAAAAAGTTTCTACAATAAATGAGTAAGAATTCTGAAGACCACATTGAGAAGGTGAATAATGAATAGGAATAAAGAATTTGTTTACTGTAGGTGGAGAAAAATACCCTTAAATAAATTTTTCATAATGTAAGATCCTATGTTTTCTTATGAGGAATGTATCTATGGTTTTTTTGTTTAAATTAATGGTTTTGACCTAATTTAAATACATAATGAGGTTATGGGGGTTTCTATGGTTTTTGGGGCCTGTTCTAAGCTCGAAGCCTAGTTTTTTGGAGAAGTTAGCTGGGCATCATGGTTTGTAGGAACTGTGTGACCCAAAAAACATGGTTTGAGGAAACCATGTAGGGTATTTCACAATGGAGTAGTAGGTTTTACTGTTTGAAAAACCATGCATCCAGGGATTCATGCCTATGTGGGTGTCTCTGAATTTTTTTTCAAGGCGTGCATCATGGTTTTTGCATGTTTTCCCAAACCATGTGTTTGCACCATGTGGGGTCCTCCCTTCTATAGTGAAAGGGAATGGTTGGTACGTGTTCAGGAAAACAATGTGTCCAAATCATTTGACCCAGTTGTTTAGGGAAAATTTACCAAATTTCCCTTAAAATATTATATTTTAAACACCCTTCCTCATTTTTTCATTAAAATTCATAGGGGAGCTCATTCTCTTCCCATTGAAGCTCAATGTCTAGGCTTTGATCCCAATTCTTCATACAGTGTTTGATTCAAACACCATTTGTCTCTTTGGATCTGCACTAGTGAGTACTCCATTCCTCTAGTTCCATTCTTAGTTTTTCTTCATATCAATGGATTTATTTATGTATAAGATATTATGACCTATTTTCAGGATTTTCATCCATTATTCATTTTTCTCTCGATCCGGATTAATCAAAGATCAATATTGGATAAGTACTCTAATACGAACCTATAATACCCTAATATTTCATAGTATGTTATCTTTTTAAATTAATTCAATAGCTTGCGCTACACGCTACACTGAGTTCAATCACATCCCAACCTATCAAACTAGCCGTTTAAAAAGAAGTTATGAATAGTATTAACCAAATTTTGAATTTTATATATATCCTATATAATTTTATCATTCTTTTTTTTTATTATACATAATATAAGAACAAATTCATTTTTTCAGATAAAAGAAGTATTTTTTTTAAAATATAGTTTTTACGTCTTTTAATGGAGAACCCTTTTTAAATACAATATTTGACACTTTTATATATTCAATTTAATGAAATTAAATTCTTATTTATAATCAAGAAATAAAAATTTAGTTTGGATAATTTTTTTGTACTTTTCTGATAACTTTCATATTTTGATGAATAGTAAAAATACTAAATTTTAATTAAAAAACAAATTTTTTAATCAAAATAATTTATAGTGTTAAATTATAAATTTGAGTGGTTTTAAAGTATAATTAGATAATATTTTTATATTTTAATATAATTTAGGTAATTGGAAGTAATTTCACATTTAAATTGTATATAAACACATGTCAATCTATTGATAGTTTTTAATTCTTAAAAACTGGCTTTCTGGTTTTGACAATGGGAATTAATTTTAATTTAATTAATGAAACTTATATGTTTTAAATTTTTTAAAATAGACATCATTTTTTAATTTGGAATATCATAATTATCTTAGGGTAAATTTTTGGTATTTTTTTGAAAACATTCCTTTTTTGATGAATAGTGAAAAACACTACATTATTGTTTAAAACTGGCATTTTTGAAATAATTAATATTCTTATTTAAATTTATTTTAAATTAAAAATGAATACATAATACCTATATTAGTCCAATTTAATTCATTGGAGTCATTTTATTGTAAGATTAGATGTGAAAAATTTTATTCAACTATTTAACATCTTTTACCCACCTGCTATGCACATTTGCAAATTTGGATAAAATATAATCTTACCACTTCTATGAATTGAATTTCAAAAATTTGAGAGACATGGTTGAAATCAGTAAGTATAATGTAGTTCAATAGGATGAAAATAATTTTTTGTGAATAGTAACTTTTTAATTTTATTTACCACGGTTAAAAGTAAATATGGTAATTAAAGGTAAAAATGATATTATAATTACCCTAACACATATACCAATTCTATTGAATAAGTTTTTTTGACCCAAATCAACCTTAGGAATAAAATATGATTTTTTTTATCCACTTGGATTAGATTAGAACATTTATTATTATTTTATTTAAAGAAGAGTTAAAAGTGTTAAATTCAAATTTTAATAAATAAACCATTTTTTAATATAGATTTATACATAAGATAAATTGCACTATAAATATTAATTATAAAACCAAAGAAATTTCCTAAATCATGGTATTTTATTTATAATTTTTAGACATTAAATAATTAATGTTATTTATGACAAAATGATGATGCAGTAATAAACTTATTAATGAATGATTAAAACAATTGATATTATAAATATCTAAATAAATAAAAATTGAGACTTTTTATTCATTCCATTAATTTTCCAGGTTAATATGACATGTTAGGATTGATTTAATGTATTTTTTTTAATTAATCATGTTTTTTTGACTTTCACAAAAACCAAATACTAAATAGTGTCAAAATTGACATAAATGAGTTTTTAAAACAAATACTATAATATTAAATGATATAATATTAATAAAAATATATGTTCTTGAAAAATGCCTTATATAATGATAGATATGTCATTAAATAACCACTTGAGGTTCTCTAAACATTTTATAGTTAGTTTATTGACCATGTAATATAGAAATACCAGAAGACATTGTAAAAGTTAAACTATTTAACTAAGAGTGAAATCTAAAATATAAGGTTAATATGGTGACATAAACATGTCTAAAACCTATTGGTTGAAGGTATTTAGATCTATACCCACATTATTCTATAAATAAATCTATTTGGATCCATTATAAATGGAAAATAATATTATAATAAAATAATCTTTCAAGGTTTTTAAAAAGTGACCCTCACCTCTCTTATAAAAGGGCACTTCCCCTTCTCTCAAAATCATTCCTCAAAATCCATTTGGATTGGCCAAAACCTACTCAAATATCTTCCCAACTACCCTCACTTCAACCTACATGCCTTAATTTTATCTGAAATCCATGCTAAAGATCCATTTTGATCAAATCAAAAGGAAGCACCCGAAGAAGTGGAATCTCACTATTATCTGAGATTGTTTGTGTGTAAGTTTTTACTGGGTCATATTTATTATCCATGTCCATGTTTAATAAAAGAGTTTTCAAAAGGATTTATTTTAAGGTACTATTTAACTAAAACATCATATTTAAATTGTTTAAATATGTATTCTTCTAAATCATTCTCATTTATGTCAATGTTTTCAAAATGGTTTTAAGGATTTATTTATATAGACATGAATGTTTTAAAATGTTAATTATTTTCAAAAGTTTCAAAGTAGTATGTGACACCTTGATTCAAAAATTTCTTTTAAATGTCTTCCATTCTAAATTGTGTTACTTTTAAATGATTAAGTGAAAAATTTATATTTCTCTCAAAGAGTTTTAGTGATCAATTTCAATTATGTCAACATCCTTTATGGGATATTATTCATGATTGAGGTTTATTTATTTTAATACAATTTTATATATTTTATTTAATGATTTACGATATGTTTGAATATGTATGTGTTGTTTTTATACCATTCATAGTTTATTTTTAAAGTATTTACACTTCATATTATAGTTTTAATATGAATGTTTAGGTTATGTTTCAACATTTTCATATGAGGAATGCATTGGACTTAGTAAGTGATGGGTGAAGCCTTCTTTAGCTCCTCGATGCATCGGTAGGTATCATGAGTCAAATTAGTGTCTTGGCATAAGTCCTTGAAAAAACAATATTTGTATTCTTAGCAAGAGTCCTTGACTATATGGTAATTATGACCAGTATTATGCATTCCATCATTATAAAATTAGTTATTGATATTACATGTAATTATTTGACTATAAGAATATCCATGTGAATAAGTAAATGGAATTTTTTGATTTATCTTTTCTATATTATGTTTTAGTTTATGTTTAAAGGTATTGTGTTTAAATTTTATACTTTTCCATAAAATTTTATGACTATTTATGATAGCTTTCGCTATATTGTTTATCCTTACTGAGAATCTTATCTCACCCCCTTTATTATGTTTTATTTTACAAGGATGACAAGAAGTATATTATTATTTATATGCAGGTTTAATCTAAATAAAAAATGGAGCTCTCAAAGTATTTTTAATGTTGTTTTTTATGTTATAATTTTTAATGTGAAGTTTATGTATGTAATCTACCTTCAGAGACTGCTAAACTGATCGGTCCTTCGGGACTTGATTCCGTATAATCATGAAAATGTATTAAAATAATTCACCGACTCTCGGTAATAGGGGTTGGGTCATTATAGTTGGTATCAGAGGAAGTTTAGTACAATCCTTGGAAGATAGATTTAGAAAAAACTCTGATTAGATAACATTACCCTAAGATAGACATTGAGGATTAATATAGAATAACTTCCTAAAATTTTGGAAATGTAGAGATTTTGTGAATTTTCAAAAAAATACATAACTAACTAGATACGAGAAGGTAGAGTCGGTCCTGGCACAGATGTACATAGAAGTGAAAACTCTGACAAGAAGTTTCAGGCCTAACTCGGGGTATCCTAGTAAACGACAACGAGTCTTACTACACTCTTGGTTATGACACTCCCATGGGATATGCTTAGGATAATTTAAATTTTCTTTAAAACCTGCTATTAAGGATTTATGAGTAAATATTTCAGCAAAGAAACCATTTTTATGATTATGAAACAAGATGTCTGAACATCTTCAATTAATGTTGATAATTTTTCTAGTTCTTAGATTATACATTATGATATGATCTAACCTCGTTTATTTCATTATTTAGAAATGGTGCCTAGTAGATGGAATGAGAAATCTAGCAATACACATGATCCAAAAAGTAATAAGGATCATATCATTTATGGACCTAAGACAACATTTAGAAGGGAAATAGTCTCCCACTTATTCTCATTATATTAAGAAATAGTATCATGTGTTAATAAGATAATTAAAAAAATTCTATGATTCATATGGATTTGAAGGGAAGCCAAAGATGAAGAGGATGGTAGAGAGAAAGATGGATAAAGGGATTATGGGAATGAAGGATTTTTTCCATATGTGATAACTATGGATAGAATCACCCTGGGAAGTGATTAACAAGAATGGGAGTTTGTTATAAGTGTGGAGAAAAATGACACCAAGTTCATTATTTCAAGGGTAATAAAAAGGTTTCAAGTGTACAATGTTCCATCTACAAAAAGTTCGGACACTACACGAATCAATGTCCCAATCATCAGAGTATACCCCCAATGATGCTATTAGATAATAATCAAGTTATGTTACTACCGAAGATGAAAAGTAATGACTATTATTATTAAGCTATCATTAAAGAATTATGTCATTTGAGTACAAGTTATACAAATTATAAAGTATATAAGGATTGTATTGTAGTATGTTTTCATTAAGTATTTGAGATTTTATGGTACCAAGTAAAGTGACACGGTTTCAAGTAAAACATTTTGGAAAAATATATGGTTGGGGGAAATATAACCCTTAATATTTTTCTGAAACTGAGATAATGATTTCGAAATAAGATATAATTGAGTTGGATAAAGTATATTGGATATTATTGACAACCTTGGTACTAATTAATTGTTTGTTTATTCCATAATTGTTGAAGTTTAGAAATTTTTTGGATTTAAGGATTATATCTGGTATTCTATAAGGAATAATAGAGCATAAATGTATTCAATAAGGTTTTATGGTAATTCAGGGTGTTACCATGTTTTAAGATAATACATGATGAAGGTATTCACATGTTATTATGTGAAAAAAGATATGTTCATTATGTTTACATTCCGTATAAATTTTGGACTGTGAGTTTGGAAAAAAAGTATTTTGGATAAGTCTAAATGAAGGATTGAATTAAGATAGAAATTGGATAATATTGTATAAGGTTAAAAAAAATATAATATTATTTTTTTATTATTATAAAATGGACAACCCGGAGGTTGGGCGATAACCTGTCATGTCCAGCAAGGTCGCGAGACTTAAACCCGCAACCAAAGGGTGACAAGGGTTCATAACCAACCCCTGGCCTATGTGATGTCCTAGTTTGTATAATGTAGTTTTTTTAAATTATCCGATAGAAGAATTATAAATTCATTTTTAAAACCCTATACAATTAGGATAAATAGAATATTTTTGAGTTCTATTATCTTTTGGAGTGAAAGATTAGTTTGTGGTAGAAATTAGTTAAAGGATGGAACATTACTTTTTAAATATATCATTTCTCCATATTCTATGCAGATATTAATTCTAAAACTTTAGGGAAAGGATATTAAAACCAAAATATGTGTTATCCTAATACCTTATTCTTTTATGATCCAATGATATTTTAAGTCGTCATAGATTTATGGCTTAGAGGCCCTCAATTTTCTATTTATTATTCACTTGTTTGTGATTGATGAACTCAATAAATCCCTATAAATATTTACATTTCCCTCCAATTATATGTCTCAAATTGCCACCAATTTCTAATATTCGAAATCTTAATTTGGTTGCGATTTTTTTATTTCCATTTCCCTCTTATTAAAACTAAATTTTAGTAACCCTCTTTCTGATGTGAGTTTTCTACAAAGGTATTTTCTATTTTCAACCTTCTATTTTCAAAGAACAATTTCAAATTGTGAGGATGCAATTTATTTAAGGAGGGTAGAATGTAACACCCAAATATTTAATGGAACGTTATCTCTTTAAAATAATTCAATAGCTTGTGCTACACACAACAGTAAGTTCAAGCGCATCACGACCTATCAAACTAGCCATTTAAAAAGTGGTTACGAATAGTATTAACCAAATTTTTAATTATATATATATCATATATAATTTTATCATTGATATTTTGTGTTTATTAGACATAATATACAGAAAAGTTCAATTTTTCAGATAAAAGAAGTATTTTTCAAAAAATACAGTTTTTCCGCCTTTTAATAGCAAACCCTTTTTAAATATAATATTTGACACTTTTATATATTCAATTTAATTAAATTAAATTTTTATTTATAATAAGGATATAAAAAATTTAGTTTGGACAAATTTTTGGTACTTTTCTGATAACTTTCATATTTTTATGAATAATAAAAAATACTAAATTCTAATTAAAAACAACTTTTTTAATCGAAATAATTTATAGTGTTAAATTATACATTTGAGTGGTTTTAAAGTATCATTAGATTATATTTTATCATTTAATATAATTTAGGTCATTTGATATAATTTTACATTTAAATTGTACATAAACACATGTCAATCTTTTTATAGTTTTTAACTCTTAAAAACCCGCTTTCTGATTTTGACAAAGGGAATTGATTTTAATTTAATTAATGAAACATATATGTTTTAAATTTGGTAAAATAGACATAATTTTTTAATTTGTAATATGAAAATTATCTTTGGGTGCTTTTTTGGTATTTTTCAAAAAACATTCATTTTTTGATGAATAGTAAAAAACAATGTGTTATTGTTTAAAATCGACGTTTTATTTAAATAATTAATATTTTTATTTAAATTTATTTTAAATTAAAAATGGATACATAAGACCTATATTAGTGAAATTTAATTCATTGGGTTCATTTTATTATAATATTAAATATGAAAAATATTTATTGAACTATTTAACATCTTTTACCCACCTTTTATGCACATTAGCAAATTTGCATAAAATGTAATTTTACCACTTCATTGAATTTAATGTCAAACATCAAAGAGACACGGTTTACATAAGTAAGAAAAATATGGTTCAATAGGAATAAAATAATTTTAGTGAATAGTAATATTTGAATTTTATTTAGCACAGTTAAAAGTAAATAAGGTAATTAAAGGTAAAAATGATAATATAATTACCCTAACACATGTCCTAATTCTATTGGATAAATATTTTTTGACCCAAATAAACCTTCAGAATAAAATATGATCCTTTTTTATCCACATATATTAGATTAGAACATTTATTATTATTTTATTTAAAGAAGAGTTAAAAGTTTTAAATTAAATGTTTAATAACTAAACCATTTTTAATATAGAGTTATACATAAGATAAATTCGACTATAAATATTCCTTAGAAAAATAAAAAGATTTAATGAATCATGATATTTTATTTATAATTTTTTGACATTAAATAATTAAATTTATTTATGACACAATGATGATGTAGTAATAACCTTATTAATGAATGATTAAAATAATTGATATTATAAATATCAAAATAAATTAAAATTTAGAATTTTGATGCATTCCACTAATTTTCAAGGATAATATGACATGTTATTATTTATTTAATGTATTTTTTATAAGTAATAAATTTTATGTTCACTTTCACAAAAACCAAATTCTAAATAGTGTCAAAATTGACATAAATTAGTTTTGAAAACAAATACTATATTATTAAATGATATAATATTACTAAAAATCTAAGGTTAGGTCAAAGGACTTATATAATTATATATATGTCATTAATTAACAACTTGAGGTTCTCTTGGAATTTTATAGTATGTTTATTAACCATTTAATATAAAAATATAGGAAGACATTATAAAAGTTGAATTATTTAACTAAGAGTTAAATCTAAAAGATAAGGCTAATATGGTCACATAAACTTGTCTAAAACCTATTGGTTGAAAGGATATATACCCATACCCACCTAATTCTCAAAATAAATCCATTTTGGGCCATTATAAACTAAAAATGATTTTATAATAAAATAATATTTCAAGCTTTTCCTAAAGAGACCCTCACATCTCTTATAAAAGGGTACTTCTCGTTCTCTAAAAATCACACCTCAAAAGATATTTGGCTTGGACAAACCCTGATCAAATATCTTCCAAACAACCCTCACTTCAACCTAGAAGCCTGAATTTTATCATAAAGCCAACTTAAGGAGCACTTTTGATCAAATCAAAAGGAAGCACCCGAAGAAGAGGAGGTTAAACGTACCCTCGAACAAAGGAAAGTACAAGGTAAGGGTTAATTTCTCAATCTCATTATTATCTGAGATTGTTTATGTGAAAGTTTTTACTGAGAAATATTTATTATCCATTTCCATGTTTCATAAAGGAGTTTTCATAAGGATTCTTTTTAAAGGACTCTTTAACTAAAACAAAATATTTAAATTGATTAAATATTTATTCTTCTAAATCATTCTCATTGATGTACATGTTTTCAAAATGGGTTTAAGGATTTATTTATAAGGACATAAATGTTTTGAAATGTTTATTGTTTTCAAAATTTTCAAAGTGGTATGTGACACTTTGATTCAAAAATATCTTTTCAAAGTCTTCTTTTCTAAATTTTGTGACTTTTAAATGATTAAATGAAAAAAGGATATTTCTCTCAATGAGTTTTACTGATCATTTTAAATTATGCCAACATAATTAAATAGATATTATTCATGATTGAGGTTTATTTATTTTAATAAAATGTTCAATATTTTATTGAATGAACTATGATATGTTTAACTATAGATTTGTTTTGATTATTCCATTCATGGTTTATGGTTAAAGTATTGAAATTTTGTGTGCTAGTTTTAATTCGAATTTTTATGTTATGTTTTATCCTTTTTATATTTGAAATGAATTGGACTTTGTAAGTGAAAAGTGGAGACCACTATAGCTCCTCGATGCATTGGTATGTCTCATGAGATAAATTAGTGTCTTGGAACAAGGCCTTGACAAAATTTTTATTTGTAGTCTTGGCACGAGGCCTTGACTATATGGTTATGATGTCCAGAATTATACATTCCATCATTATGAAATTAGCTTTTGATATTACATGTGATTATTTGACTAGTAAAATATCAATGTGAATAAGTAAATGGAATTATTTGATTTATCTTTTCTATATTATGTTGTAGTTTATGTTTAAAGGGCTTGTGTTTCAATTTTATACCTTGCTATAAAAGTTTATGATTATTTTTGATAGTTTCTTCTATATTTGTTTTCTTTACTGAGCATCTAAGATCACCCATTTTCTTATTTTCTATTTTCCCTGGATTCTAAGAAGTATATTATTATTTATAAGTACATTTAAGAAAATGAAATAATGGAATTCTCAAAGGATTATTTATTCTATGTTTTATGTTAGAAATTGTAGTGTAAAGTTCATGTATGTAATCTATTTTCCCATACTGCTAAATTGATTGGTCCATCATGAATTGATTCCTTGTAATCATTCCAATATATTAAAATAATGCACTGACTCTGGGTAACTAGAATTGAGTCATTACAGTTGGTATTAGAGAAAGTTTAGTACAATCCTTGGAAACTAGATTTAGAAAAACTCTGATTATAGAACATTAAACTAAGATGGATTTTAAGGATTAATATGTAAGAACTTCCTATAATTTTGTTAATGTAGAGATTTTTTGAATTTTCTAATAAATGCATCCATTTCTAGATACCAGTAGATAGAGGAATATTTGGATCAAAAGTACTTATGAGTCAAAACACTGACAAGGTGTTTCGGGCTTGACCCGGGGTATCCTGGTACACGACAATGGGCCTTGATGCACTCTTGGTTATGACACTCCTGAGGGATATTCTTAGAATAATTCACATTTTCTTTACAAACCATTATGAAGAATTTATGAGTAAATATGTCAGTAAAGAAACCATTTTTATGATTATGAGACTAGATGTGTGAAAATCTTCAATTAATGTTCATAATTTTCTATTTTTTGGATTTTACATTATGATATGATCTAACCTAGTTTATTTCATCTTTTATAAATGGAACCCAGTAGAAGGAATGAGAACTCCAGTAATATACATGATTCAAAGAGTAAGAAGGATCATATCCTTTATGTTCTTAATACAACATTTAGAAGGTAAATAGTCTCCCGTGTATTTTCGTCATATAGATAAATAGTATCATGTGTTAATTGGAGAATTAAATAATTCTCTGAGTCATATCGCTTTGAAGGGAATCCATATATGAAGAGGATGGTAAAGAGAAATACGGGTAAAATTAAGAAGGGAAATAATGGTTTTTCCCATATGTGATAACTGTGGAAGGAACCACCCTAGGAAGTGATTGAAAGGAATGGTAGTTTGTTATAAGTGTGAATAAAAAGGACACCAAGTTCATGCTTTAAAGGGTAAGAAAAAGGTTTCAAATATACAATGTTTCATCTGCAAAGAGTTGGGACACTACATGAATCAATATCCTAATCATCAGATTATACCCTAAATGATGCTATTGGATAATAATCAAGTTACGATACTACCGAAGATGAAGAGGAATAATTAGTGTTCTTAAGTTGTTATTAAAGAATTGTGGCATTTTAGTAGAAGTTATAAGAATTATGAAGTATATAATGATTTTACTACAGTACGTTTTCATTAAGGATTTGATATTTTATGGAACCAAGTAAATTGACACAGTTTCATGTTGAAAATTTTGGAAAATATATGGTTAGGGGAAATATAACCCATAATATGTTTTTGATACTAAAATAATGATTTCATAATAATATATAATTGAGTTGGATAATGTATATTTGATATTATTGACTACCTTGGAACTAATTAATTGTTTGTTTATTCTGTCATTGTTGGAGTTTACAAAATTTTTGGATTTAAGGAGTATATCTGGTATTCTATAAGAAATAGTGAAGCATGAATGTATTCAATAAGTTTTTATGGTATTTGAGGGTGTTATCATGTTTTAAGAATATACATTATGAAGGTACTCATTTGTTATTACGTGGAAAAAGAGATCTTTAATATGTTTACCTTCCTTATAAATTTTGGACTGTGAGTTTGGAAAAAAAGTATTCTAGATAAGCTTAAAGGTTGGAATGAATTAAGTTGGAAATTTGATACTATTGTATAAGTTTATAACATTTATTAAGATTATTTTTGGATTTTTATAAAAAGAACAACCTGGAGGTCGGGCGACAACCTGTCGCGTCCGGCAAGGCAGTGAGACTTGAACCCATAACTGTAGGGCGACAAAGGTGCATCACCTACCACTGGCCTACATGATATCCTGGTTTTTATAATGTAGTTTTTTTATATTATATGATAGATTAATTATAAATTCATTTTTTTTGGAAACCCTATATGATTAGGATAAATAGAATATTTTTTAGTTCTATTATCTTTTGGAGTGAAAGATGAGTTTCTGGTAGAAATTAGTTAAAAGATAGAAAACTACTTGTCAAGTATTTTTTTATTCATATTCTATGAAGAAAATAATTCTTAAACTTTAGGGAAAGGGTCTTAAACCCAAAAATGTTTTATCCTAATACCATATGTTTTGATGAACTAATGATATTGGAAGTCATCATAGATTTATGGCTTTAAGGCCCTCAATTTTCTATTTATTGTTCACTTGTTTGTGATTGATGACCTCAATCACTCCCTATAAATATTTATTTTTTTCTCCAATTATGTGTCTCAAATTTCCACCAATGTTCTCCTATTGGAAATTTTAATTTGGTGGTGACTTTTTCCTTTCCCTTTCCCTCTTATTAAGACTTAATTTTAGTAACCCTACTTCCGATGTGGGTTTTCCACAAAGGTATTTTTTATTTTCAACATTTTATTTTTGAATAACAATTTCAAATTATGAGGATTCAATTTATTTAAGGAGTTGATAATCTAACACCCCAAGATTTCAAAGGATGTTATCTCTTTCAAATAAATCAATATCTTTCGCTACAAGCAATACCGAGTTTAAGCGCATCACAACCTATCAAACTAGCCATTTAAAAAAAATGGTTATGAATAATATTAACCACATTTTGAATTTTATATATATCCTATATAATTTTATCATTCATCTTTTGTGTTTCTTAGACAAAATATAAGGACAAATTCAATTTTCTAGATAAAAGAAGTATTTTTCATAAAATACAATATTTCTGCCTTTTAATGGAGAACCCTTTTTATATCCAATATTTTACACTTTTATATATTAACTTTAAAGAAATTAAGTTCTTATTCACGAGAGGGACATAGAAATTTAGTTTGGATAAATTTTTCGAACCTCTGTGATAACTTTCATATTCTGATGAATAGTAAAAATACTAAATTTTAATTAAAAACAACCCTTTTAATGGAAATAATTTATAGTGTTAAATTATACATTTGAGTGGTTTTAAAGTATCATTAGATTATATTTTTATCATTTAATATAATTTTGGTCATTGGATGTAATTTTTCTTTTAAATTGTACATAAACACATGCCAATCTTTGGATAGTTTTTAATTCTAAAAAACCAGCTTTTTGGTTTTGATGACGAGAATTAATTTAAATTAAATTAATGCAAGTTATATGTTTTAAATTTTTTAAAATAGACATAATTTTTGAATTTGGAATATCAAAATTAACTTAGGGTTAATTTTTTGTATTTTTCAGAAAACATTCATTTTTTGATGAATAGTGAAAAACACTACGTTATTTTTTAAAACCGAAATTTTATTTAAATAATTAATATTTTTATTTCAATTTATTTTAAATTAAAAATGAATAAGTAATACCTATATTATTCCAATTTAAATAATTGGAGTCATTTTATAATAATATTATATATGAAAAAGTTTATTTAACTATTTAACGTATTTTACCCACCTTCTATGCACATTTGTCAATTTACATAAAACATAATTTTACCGCTTCTGTGAATTTAATTTCAAAAATACAAAAGACACGGTTGACATCAGTAAGTAAAATTTTGTTTAATAGGATGAAAATAATTTTTGGTGAATAGTAACTTTTGAATTTTATTTACCACCGTTAAAAGTAAATAGTGTAATTAAAGGTAAAAATGGTATTATAATTGCCCTAAAACATCTTCTAATTCTATTGGATAAGTGTTTTTCGACCCAAATATACCTTAGGAATAAAATATGATCATTTTTTATCCACTTGGATTAGATTAAGACATTTATTTATTTTTTTTAAAGAAAGGTTAAAAGTGTTAAATTCACATTTTAATAACTAAACCATTTTAATGTAGAGTTATACACAAGATAAATTCAACTATAAATATTCATTAGAAATATAAAAATATTACCTACATCATGGTAATTTATTTATAATTTTTAGACATTATGTAATTAAATTTATATATGACACAATGATGATGCAGTAATAACCTTATTAATGAAAGATTAAAATAATTGATATTATAAATATCTAAATAAATAAAAATTGAGACTTTTGATTAATTCCACTAATTTTATAGGTTAATATGACATGTTAGGATTGATTTGATGTATTTTTCGAAGTAATCAAGTTTTTTTTGACTTTCACAAAAACCAAATACTAAATAGTGTCAAAATTGACATAATTGAGTTTTTCAAACAAATACTATATAATGATATAATATTACTAAAAATATAATTTTCTTCCAAAGTACTTAAATAATGATATATATTTCATTAATGAACCACTTGAGTTTCTCTTGGAATTTTATAATATGTTTATTGACCATGTAATATAAAAATACAAGAAGACATTATAAAAGTTATACTATTTAACAAAGAGTTAAATCTAAAAGATAAGGCTAATATGGTGGCCTAAACTTGTCTAAAACCTATTGTTTGGGAGGCTTTAGGACCATCCCCATATTATCATAGAAATAAATCCATTTGGATCCATTATAAACCTAAAATGACTTTATAATAAAATAATATTTCCAGCTTTTCCTAAAGTGACCCTCACCTCTCTTATAAAAGGGTACTCCCCCTTCTCTCAAAATCACACCTCAAAATCCATTTGGCCCAGACAAACCCTACTAAAATATCTTCCCAACTACCCCAACTTCAACCTAGAGGCCTTAATTTTATCATAAATCCAGCCTAAGGATCCCTTTTGACCAAATCAAAAGGAAGCACCCAAAAAAGAGGAGGTTAAACGTACCCTAGATCAATGGAAAGTACAAGGTAAGGGTTAATGCCTAAATCTCATTATTATTTGAGATTGTTTATGTGTATTTTTTTTCTATGAAATATTTATTATCCATGCCCATGTTTCATAAAAGATTTTTCAAACGGATTCTTTTTAAGGCACTCTTTAACTGAAACTTCATTTTAAATTGTTTAAATATTTATTCTTCTAAATCATTCTCATTAATGTCCTTGTTTTTAAAATGGTTTTAAGGATTTATTTATATGTAAATGAATGTTTTAAAATGTTAATTCCTTTCAAAAAATTTAAAGTTTTATGTGACACTTTGATTCAAAAATGTCTTTTAAATTCCTTCCTTTCTAAATTTTGTGACTTTTAAATGATTAAATGAAAAAAGGATATTTCTCTCAAAGAGTTTTACAGATCATTTTTAACTATGTCAACATACTTTACCGGATATTATTCATGATTGATGATTATTTATTTTAATAGAATTTTCTATATTTTATTGAATGAGTTATGATATGTTTGACTATATATGTGTTGTTTTTATACTATTCATGGTTTATGGTAAAAGTATCGACATTTCGTATGATAGTTTTAATATGAATGTTTATGTTATGTTTCAACCTTTTATAATGAGGAATTAATTGGACTTAGTAAGTGACTGTTGGAGCCTACTATATCTCCTTGATGCATCGGTAGGTCTCATGAGACAAATTAGTGTCTTGGCACAAGGCCTTGACAAAAAAATTTATTTGTATTCTTGGCATGAGGCCTTGACTATGTGGTTATGTTGTTTGAGATTATGCATTCCATCATTATGAAATAACCTATTGATATTACATGTGATTATTCGACTAGTAGAATATCCATGTAAATAAGTAAATGGAATTAATTGATTTATCTTTTCCATATTATGCTGTGTTTTATGTTTAAAGGGCTTGTGTATCAATTTTATACATTTCCATAAAACTTTATGATTATTTATGATATTTCTGCTATATTTTTTATCCTTACTGACCATCTAAGCTCACCCCATTTCATATGTTTTAATTTCCTAGGATTCCAAGAAGTATATTATTATTTATATGCAGTTTTAAGCTAAGTAAATAATGACGTTCTCAAAGGATTATTTATGTTGTGTTTTATGTTATAAATTGTAATTTAAAGTTCATGTATGTAATATATTTTCCAAGACTGCTAAACTGATTAGTCCTTCGGGACTTGATTCCTTGTATCATTCCAATTTATTAAAATAATACACCGACTCTAGGTTACTGGGGTCGGGGTGTAACAGAGCCTATGGTAGGTGGTCAATATTGTATCCCACATTTATGGTGTTTTATAAAGTTAGTTTTTATTTTTCCACACTCTGTACTATTAATAATTTCCCTTAAAATTAATTTACCTCTTGAATTGAATGAATTGGAACCTGTTAGGATTCCCCTTGAGTACTAATTTATTGTTGGAGGTCATTTAGCCTCTACCTAGTCCACCCATGGGGTGTTCCCTTGCCTTTTCCAAATGTTATACCACCCCATCGGGTGTGTGTGAGTTCATATTTCTAGTGGGAGAGTTTTAAAACTAAATTATAATTAAATTGAGATGATGAGAGAGATTTGAATCCTTCGTACCATGTGATGGGTTGTTGTTTACTTTTGATTAAATTATTTTATATGGGAATATTTGATTGGGTTGATGGACTCATAGAATGTGTGTAAATGTGAAATGACGAATGAATGAGATGATGAGATAATTATGGTAGTGCATTCCTTGGTTGTTATACCTTGGATCTTGATTACATAGAATTCCATGGGAATTTCTCTACATAGGTCTTGATTACGGTAGTGGATCCAAGGATTTGTTTCCTCCTTTGATCGGGGTTCCACAGTAAAAATTTGGCCTTGCAACCCTATGGATCCTGAATTATTGAACTTTCATTAGATGTGGTACGTTGACATGCTCCATGGTCTCCAACCATGTCATTACTGAGTTTCCATCGAGATGCTTCTTGGACTCAATGTGGATGGCTTGGTCTTATATACCTTAGATCTCGCCCTTTGTGGTCTAACACTTTTTTTATATGGTGTGACCATGATGGATGTTATATAATTTGATCACATGGCATGGACATTGTGTATATTGACATGAGGTTATACGGTGTGGTTGTAGTGGATATTTTGATATGCTTACAGAGAGCCTTGGTATGGGTATCGAATATCAAATGTTGCATTGGATAGTGTTACTAGTTAATTTATACTTTATTGATTCCCTTGTTTAGAGGATCTTGAGTATTGTTTATAGGGAGACTAGGTAGGCTATACAATATTACATAATTCTATCTCATGTGCCATGGGAACTTTACTTTCATTACTATTATACCCATTGTATACATTTCACACTGCTTAGCTTTTTAAACACAGAATGGACTTGTTGTTTAAACCATTGTTGGTGGAATATTGAGTGTCTTACCACACCCTATTTGGTCCATTTTTGGGTACCCAAATAGACTTCTTGAATTCAGGTAGGTATCAGAAAAGCAACCATTGTATGATGCTTGAGTGGTCTTTTCTTAGGATTAGGAGAGTGTAAGACCAAGCATCGCTCTTGATGATATCTAGGGATAATTATTATTTCCCTTTTGTACTTATGAATCATGTATTGTATTGGATGTTTATTGTAGAGACCCAAAGCTTAACGTACATGGAAATTACATTACTTTTTCGAAATACTTAGTACATAACAGAAACACACACACAAGGACTGTAATAGTTTAGTGTATTTGGAAACTCAGAATATAATCTTCTAATCATGGTGAAAGATCTTCAACATCTCCCATAAAGATCTTCCCCTTTTTTTCTTACCTAAAACCTTTCTTTATATCCTGGGGAAAAGAAAACATAAAATGTGTGATCTCAAATTCTCAGTAAGGTTAAGCATGGATAAAATAAAACATACCATAAACATTTTAACTTAAAAACATGAACATAATGTTTAAACATCAAAAGCTTGAGCAATGACATAAAATATGGAAGTACGTAAGGCATAGATCAAAAAGAAACATTAAGAATGATAAAATATCATGGGAATAAAACATGTAATTGTGGCAACCATTAAGCATGTGATATGATTTCCGTAGTAGCCAAGGCATTGCTTCCAAGACCATCTTAGTGGACAAAGTCCCTTTCTGAATCGAGTTCACTCCTCGTTCCAGTCCTATATTACTGAACTGGTTTAACTTTCCATTCCATCCATGTCTATCTCATGAGATATAAATCTTTACCCAATGCATTGGAGGTAGATATAGTTCCCACCCATCTCATAGTGAAATCATTCTTACTTGTGCCACAAAATAAACTTAAAACATTCATCATAACCCAAAGAATAAAATGGGTTTCATAAACATCATCCCATTATCACATAATCCATATAAAACAAATGGATATTACATCATAAGGAAATTGAAACCATGTAAATCATAGAGACATTATACTTTAAACATACACATTTGAAATAATGTCATCTTAGATAGAAAATGGTTTTGAAAAAACACTTGAAATGAATTCATGAGGAAAATATCCTTTCTTCTTCAAAATCATTCTCTTTTCACAAAATGCCATGCAATTATAAAAGAAAAGGATTTTGTTGAAAGTAGTCATGAAATATTTTGTATGAAGCTTCATGAAAATAAGGCTTTATAAAACCATAAAAATCCCTTCACTCCGTATAAGTTAAAAATATCATTTTTCTCGTACTTTTGTCGGAAAAGTCAAAAAGTACCTCGTATGGTAAACAAAAGAAAGATTCCTTACATACCATGTAGTAAAAGTAAAAAATGGATAAAAATGACTTTAAACATACATGAAAACACTTTTATAAAGCATGTACATGGATGATAGAAATAACCCCAGTAAATACGTATGAATAAGCAATCTCGGATAAAAATGAGATTTGCAAAATTATCCCTTACCTTAGGTCTGATATGCTTCGTACGTATCCGAACCTCCTGTATATTGATTTAAATAATGTCATTGACTTATTAAATAATCATATTCATTGTTATGATATAATATATGTTTCACTTATGACTTTATATTACCCGTTCTTTTTTAAATTCCATGTTAAAGCAGCGTTTTGGGTAAAATCATTTAATTTATCGTATGTGTTTCGACTTGTCGTTATTGATATTATTACTTATATCTTGATTTACATAATTCCAGAATGTAAAACATGGTTTATATATAATATATATTCATCATATACATATATATATTATATATTGATAAAAGGAATTAAATACACCATTCATGGAGACGGTAGGTCGTACGTACGCATGAACGATGTTTTCGTTTCCTTATTTAATTGAATGAAACTAAATAGATGACATAAATATATATATATATACACAAATACAGTAGAATTATTATTTCATATATTTCATTATTATTCATTAAATAAACTTTATGATCATTCATGTATGGTTAACATGGAGAATGAATCTCATCGCGTCGTGGAGACGGTAGTCCGTACGTACGCACGAGCGATGATATCATTCCCATAATTATTGAATAGAATTGGAGTGGATGGTATAATATATCAGAATCAGTATGATGTTATAATAACCATATATAGTTTTTATTTACACCATTATACCCATCCATGTAAGGTGTTGGGGGAAAAACAGATTTCACCACGACGTGGAGACGGTATTCCGTACGTACGCACGCGTGGTGATTTCGTTTTCCGTAGGATGGATAGATGGTGAAATAGGGTTGTTTCATACTTATAATAACATATCAGTATATAAGTTATACTGATGTTATTACTTCATAATGAAACAACTAAAGAAGAATAAGTGGAAGGAGAAATAGTTTTGAAAGAATCGGTAACGGACATTACCTCCTCTTTGAAGCGCCTCTTTGAGACCTCCTCTTAAGGCACTAAAATTGGTCTTTGAAGAAGACCAGAACCTCTAGTATGTTTCTATGGAAGTGGAGAAGATAATTTCGCATGGTTTTGCTGGTCTTGAAGGCTCAAATTTGTGCGAGGAAGAGAGGGAGGAGGTTCCCTTTTATGAGGGAGGAGAGGGGCACCTTTGGAATAACTAAAAATATTATTTTATTATAAAGCCAAATTCGGTTTTAAATAGCTCGAAATTTATTTATTTCGAAGCTAAGGTGGGTATGGGTCGAAATCATCTCATCCAATAGAATTTAGACAAGTTTAGGTTCCTATTTTAACTTTATCATTTATATTTAACATTAAGTTAGATAATTTTACTTTTACCGTGTCTTTTTGTGTTCTTACACTATAAGGTTAATAAACTTACTATAAGAAGACAAACGAACCCCAAGTTGTTTATTATTAATATATATAACCTTATCTAAGTCATTTGACAGAACCTTAGATTTTTTGGAATAATATAACAATTAATAATATAATATTTGTTTTAAAAACTATTTTATGTCAATTTTGACACTATTTAGTAATTTATTTTTTTGAAACTCATAACAGAATTATTAGTTCTAAAAACGTTAATTAAATCAGTAATAACATGTAATATTAAACTATAAATTTATTTTAATTTATAAAAAGTCTCAAATTACATTTATTTGGATATTTATAACATCAATTATGTCAATATTTCATTAATAAGATAATTACTGCATCATCATTGTGTCATAAATAAATTAAATTATTTAATGTCTAAAAATTACAAATAAAATACCAATATTTAGGAAATATTTTTAGCTTTCTAATTAATATTTATAGTCGAATTTATCTTATGTGTAACCCTCTATTAAAAATGATTTACTTATTAAACTTTGATTTTAACTATTTTAACCCTTCTTTAAATAAATTAATAACAAATGTCCTAATCTAATCCAAGTGGACCTAAATGGTAATATTGTATTCCTAAGTTTTTTTTTTGTCGAATTAAACTTATCCAATAGAATTAGGACATGTGTTAGGGTAATAATAATATCATTTTTACCCTTAATTACCCTATTTACTTTTAACAGTGGTAAAAAAAAGTAAAAAGTTACTATTCAAAAAAAATTATTTTCATCTCATTGAACCACATTTTACTTACTGACATCAATCGTGTCTCTCAGTTTTTTGAAATTCCACTCAAAGAAGCGGTAAAATTAAGTTTTATGTAAATTTGTAAATTCTCCTAGGAGGTGGGTAAAAGACGGTGAAAAGTTCAATGAAATTTTTATATATCTAAAATTATTATAAAATTAATCCAATGAATTACATTGAACTTATATAGGTATTATGTATCAATTTTGACCTAAAACAAATTTAAATAAAATAAATAATTATTTAAATAAAAATTCGGTTTTTAAATAGTAACCTAGTGTTTTCACTATTCATCAAAAATTGAAAGTTTTCAGAAAAATACCAAACTTTCACCCTAGGTTAATTTCGATATTCCAAATCCAAAAATGAAGTCCATTTTGGAAAATAAAATTTATAAAATTTCAAAAATTGGGTATTTCTATTCATAACGGCTAGTTTTAATAATATTTTAATAGCATATCATTGTTTAGCGAAACTCGGTATTGCGTACAACACATGCTATCGTGGAAGGTCGTGATTGCGTGTAATTCAAGGAAAATCAAGGATGCGTGTTGTGCAAGATCCTTTTGGTGCATCGTACAACACAAGACATTAATGAAATTAAAAAGAATATTTTTTATAAAATCTCGAGGTGTTACATTTATATACCTATTTTCTATATTTTTAGATACATGAAATGAGACTTCATTTTGTATACAATATTACTTTTGAAATTGTTTATATGTTCTTATAATTTATGTTTATCTTCCACCTAGATGATTTAATACTTCCTCTATTAATTGATATGATTACTAATATTGTGTTGCACTCTAAAATGAGGACATAGTCTCTCCACATACACATCTTATGCTATCAATAGTAGATGGAAGCCTCTGGCATATAGGGCGGTGTGCTTGAGGCCATGTGACCCATCAGATCGAGGCACCATTTAGTAGATCCCAGGTTAGGATGTTACAAAGTTGTATTAGTTGGGTTTCTTTTATTACTTTAATATTTTGAGATAATAGAAAAGTATTAGTAAGGAATTGAAATTTGTTAATAAGTTGTTCCTAGGATTATCTACCCACATATAGGAAAAAAGCAAATTTCTTGGAATGAAACATGTTTTTATAGATTTTTTCTACTATAAATAATTTGATTTCACAGTTGGGTGATTCACTTGAATTGTGATGTTATTATTCTTGTGATTGAAGATTTTATTTTATTTTTTTCTGATGAGATAAGGGTGTCCCACTTTATGCATCGTTTTAGGAACCTATTATAAGTAACTTGACATGGGTTATTCCATGTCATATAGGATGCATTGTTTGACTACATGACATTTTTAATTATTACAAGCATGATATATATGTGATTTGATAGATTATTTTTACAGTTAATTGGGAAACATGGTTGGTACTTAGAGTGTCAACCATAAAATAATTTTTTTTACCTTATTAGTCTATAAGAAACACCCAAAGCTATCAACTATGGCACATTGGTTCATGGAACATTGGTCACATGGACTAGAATGTGTTATGATATAGATTAAGTGGATGCCACATTTCAGTTCATGATGTTTATGGTCCCTTATGGTTCATAAGTGGTGACCCATATGGTTCAACAATTTAAAAGAAATTGTGAATAAATAAGAATTTGAATGAAATTGAAATTGTGAAATAGAGAACTAGACTTTGACTTGAATTTATAGCAAGTAGTTGACATTGTCACTAGTGGTGTTTACAGTTGTTTGTTTTTAGATAGTCCTGGATTTAGAATCATTCAAGTGGTATTACTTTTTTATAGGAAGTCTTTGAAAAATATTGTGATTTTATCTATGATCGGGTTGTTATCAAGTTTATTTTATGGGGTGTGTGCTAGGAATTGTAAAGAAATTTCACCAATAGGACCTCTAGTCGTATGCTAGGAGGGTGGAGAGGACCATGATCCTGAGGTGGTGGGCCATGGGATATAAGTAGATCCTCCTATATTACCAATTGTGACACTAGTGGTTATATCATATATGAGTGATGAGGCATAGTTCCATGAGAGTTTTATATGATTTATGTATACTATTGAAGGAGCACTGAAGCCTGCATCGTCTATGGAAGAGATGACACATGTGTTCTAATAGTATAATCCCCCCATGATTTTTGGGTATGAAATTCCACAGGCAACTGATCTATGGCTTGAGATAGTAATTTCCATTTTCGATCATTTGGGGACACCTTTAAATAGAAGAGTAATGCTTGCGACATATATTATTTAGGGAGAAGAAAAGTGCTAGTAGGAGATAGGCTATGAGATATGGTTTGTAGGGATTTCCAGTCAAGGTTTTACAATTACTTTTTCCCCAAGTATATGAGAGAATAAAAGACTAGTGATTTTATTCATCTGGAGTAGGGTGCGATGTCAGTTATGGAGTATTCAGAACACTTTATAGATCTTAATCATTTTTCCCTGATATGTCTTGTTGATGAGGCATCAAGGGAAAGATTCTCTTAGAAAGGTCTCTGGCATTCCATTTGATCATAGGTCAATGTGTTCAAGTGGATGAATATTATTGAAATAGTTAATCAAGCACTTATTATAGAGTCAAACCTAAGTGAAAATAGTGGTGCAAAGCAGGGAAGTTTAGCCTCTCGACATAGTGGTTCAGTTTCTAGTGGAAAGAAGTTGTGTTTTGAGGCATCTCAAGAGGGGTGTACCAATCAGGCTATTAGTGATGGTAGCTCTATTTTCTATCACTAGTTTGGATGATGGGTGGAATATGAAGTATCATTTTAATAGGGAACCAATCAAGTGTTGATCCTATAGAAGGATGTCTCATGTACAACATTTCTATGGGACCTTCCCTCGAGAATTTTGTAGAGGGGGATCAACTCTAACTCTGGGTTCAAGAGTGGGATTCATTGCTCCACATCAGGCTGGGATCTGGATTAGTGTATGTCGTTGAGGTCGAAATAGTGTTCTAGCCTGAGGTAACTATGAACCAGTCATACATAGACAACATAGTGGGCCTACTATAGGTAGTGAAGTTGTTTCACAAATCCACCGTTTAGGATAGATATATTCTATATAGTCTACACCTAAAGATAATAGAGTCCAGAAATCTATGGTGAGTGGTATTATCTTAGAATCCCATATGCTAGTATATTCTTTTTTAGATATAATTTCTTCTTATATATTTATATATGTACCTTTTTTGGAGATCCTAGGGGTAATTGTTTAGTTTTTTGATGGAGTTATGAAATTGGATACTTTATTAGGGAGTATAGTGGAGGGTGTACACTATTACAGGGAGTGCGCCCATGAGATTAATGGGTATAACGTCATATTGGATCTTTTTTCCTTAAGATGGAAGGGTTTGACGTCATAATTCGGATAGAATGGCTAGCATCTTATCGAGCTCATATCAATTTCTATTGTCATAGGGGGGATTTCACATCAATAGAGGGTAGAGTTTCTCTTCAAAAGGTGAATGGTATGTCTGGGTGATCTGAGATGGAACAAGTATTATTGGATGGGATGGATGATAGTCCAGATTTCTAGTTTATATCTGGATGATTAAGGATCACGTTAGGCTAGATTTCTTCTAGTGGTTGATCATTTTAGGGACATTTTCAGATGATTTTTCATGGTTAACTTCTGATTGAGAGGTGTATTTCTCCATTGATCTAGTGTCAAGAGTTTTACGGATATCCATTCATCCTTATAGGATGGCTACTATGTAGTCATAGGATATCAAGAGGCATCTAGAGGACTTGGAGGTAAAATAGTCCTTTTTTAAAAAAGGTAGACGGTACCCTCAGAATATGTATGGATTATTAGAAATTGAACTTGTTGATGGTTAATAACCGGTATCCTTTTCTAAGGAAAGATGATCTCTTCAAACAGCTCTGATGACCTAGAGAGTTCTCGATGATTTATTTGAGATCTAGATATCATTAGGTGTGCGTTTGATCTATAGACATACCTTTTATAAATTTTCCTAGTAGGTATGGTATATATGAGAATCTAGTTATTTCATTTAGTCTCACAAATGTTCCATCAGTTTTCATGGAACTGATAACCTGAGTTTTCCATCCTTATCTAGATTTTTTATAGTGGTATTCATGGATGATATCCTAGTGTATTCACACAATCATGATGACTAATCCAAAAATATTGAGATATTTTTAGACACACTAAGAGATCATTAGTTAGATGTTAAGATCACAAAGTTCCACTTCTGGATGGAGAATATTTACTTCCTAGGTCATGATATCTCAGAGAAAAGAGTATCAGTTGAGCTAGAGAAGGTGAGAGCTATAGTTTCTTGGGAGTATCCTAAGAACATATTTAACATATGATTATTTTTTAGGATATATGGATATTATAGGAAATTCACATTGTACTTCTTATGTTTAACACATCTGTTATGAGCTTGAATAGGAAGGGTGTGAAGTGTCTATGGTTTGATACCAATGAGACAGCCTTTCAAGAGATAAAAGGGAGACTGAATTCAGTACCAGTCTTGATTCTTCTAAAGAAGGGTAGGATCTATGATGAGTATTATGATGCATCAAGTATTGGTCTAGGAGTATTTATAATGTAGGAGGAGTGAGTCATGGAATATGGGTCTTTTCAATTTAGGCCACGTGATAGGAATTATCTAATTGTACAATCTCAAGTTAGTCGTTGTTGTAAATTCCTTTATAGTATTAGAGGAACTATTTTATGGGAGATCATATTATTGTGTACATAGACCATAAAATCCTAGAGTAAATGTTTACAAATCATGACTTGAATTTGTGTCTATGAAGGTGAGATGAAAACTTACAGTCTTTTGACTTTGAGCTTTACTATACTCCTAGTAAAAGAAATGTAGTTATTGATGCATTGAATATGAGTACTCAGATACAGGTATTTCAGGAATCCAACAGTTAGTGATAGCTTATGGAATTATTCTAAGAGATGTACTTGTTGGTTTAGGATAGTTGTGGTCAGAGTTTTCTCTCATCCTTACTAATGACATCCACTCTTCTGGAAACATTGAGTATGAGAAATATTTCTGATGATGAGGAACATCAGTGACCAGCTATAATTTTATATCATTTACCTATTACCAAGTTGAAATAGGATGGTGTTACAATGGATTTCGTGACTGGGTTTTCGATGTCACCTGGAGGTAGTAATAATGTGTGGGTTGCTGTGTAAAGTCTCATGGAGGTCTCTCATTTCCTACCGATCATGTAGATCTTCTCATTAGATTTGATGGGTGGTTTTATATTCATGAGATAGTGAAACTTCATAGGGTTCCTTAGAATATGGTATTAGATAGGGATTCTTTATTTACATCTTAATTATAGAGGATTTTTCAAAGGGAGTTAAGTAAACAACTGCTTCTGAGCATGGCATACCACCCTTAGACTGATGGATTGTCAGAGTGTACAATTCAGGTGACTGAGGACATTTTGTGAGCATGTGTTCTTGATTTTGGGGGATCTTGGGAGAGGCATATACCCCTAGTTGAGTTTGTCAACAACAATAGATATCAGGTGACTATACATATTCAACCTTATGAGGATTTTTACTATTGGACATTTTTATCACCCCTATACTTTTTAGGGGTAGATGAGGTAGTGCTACATGGACCATTTCTCATGCAGGAGACTTTGGAGAAAGTCCAGTTGATCAGAAATTTTATGGATACTACATAGTCTTGAGAGAAATATTACACCATTAGACATTGATGACCTCTAGAGTTCGAGGTTGTGGATTGGGTATTTTTATGTATCTCACTAAGGTTGGGACACCAATAGATTAATAGATTGGGAAATATTTAACTGTGATATGCTAATCCATTCTAGATTTGGGAGAGATTCGAGCTAGTATCATATCAGTTACGGTTACCTCAGAGGTACTGATCCATGCACAACGTCTTTCATGTATCTCTGTTGTTCCATTATCACTCGGATCCATATCACATTGTACATCTAGATAAGGTAGAGTTATAAGTTGATGTGTCCTTTTAGAAGAGTCATATTAGTATCATTTGGAGTAGCATGAAGGTTATCAGAGGAAGGTTAATTTTTCTTGTACGGGTACTATGACAGTATGAACATTTATATGATGAGACTTTAAAGAGGGAGGTTGACATACATGCTTAGTGTCAGGAGTTATTCTCAGACAATTTTTTACCACCCTTAGAAGGGAAATTTTGGGAAACAATTTTTAAAAGGGAATATTGTATGATTATGAGATTTATTATGAGGTAAGAATCTTTGGTTTTTTAGTTTAAAAACATCTCTTTGACCTAATTTAATTCCTAATGATGTTATGGGAGTTTTGTGGGTGTCTGGGGCTTTTTTTGGGGCCCAGAGCCCAGGTTTTTTGAAAAATAATATGGGTCGCAAGGTTAGTATAAACCATGTGACCCAAACCACATAGTTTGAGGAAACTATGCAAGGTGTGTTATAAGGATGTAGAAGGTAGCATAGTTCAAGAAACTATCCAAACAAAGGCACACACCCATGTGGGTGGCTCTGAATTTTTTATTAGAGGAATGAAACATGGTTTGCACGTCGTTTTCCAAACTATAAGCATGAGTCGTGTTGGGTCCTCACTTGTAATGTGAAGGGCACATGGTATTTCGAATCTGTATCCAAACCATTTCACCCAGTATTTTTGAGAAAATTTACCAAATTTCCTTTAAAATGTTATATTTTCAACACCCTTCCTCATTTCTTCATTCCAACTCATAGGGGAACACTTTTTCATATCTTTGAATTAAAAAGGCTAGGGTTTGATCTTGATTCTTCATACAACATCTAACTTGAACATTGTTGGTCTCATTAGATCCATATTAGTGAGAAATCCATTCCTATTATTCCATTCTTCATTTATCTCTATATTGATGGAGTTATTTAGGTGCAATCTAATATGCCCTCTTTTCATGTTTTTCATCCATTTTTCATTTTTCTCTCAATATGGATTGAATTAGAGGTTAATACTACATGAGTACTCTATTACGGACTTATAGTAGGTGGTCTATTCCTTTTCCCACAAATTTGAAATTTTATAAAGATATTTATCGTTATGCCGAATTTTGTACTTTATGGTGTTACCCCTAAAATTAATTTAAATATTTAATTAAATGAATTATAACTTTTTAGGTTTTCCATTGTGTACTATCTTATGGTTGGAGGTCATTTAGCCTAATACTAGGACACCCATGGAGTGTGACCTAGAATTTTCCCTATAATATACCACCTCATTGGGTTCATGTGATATTTCCTTGCTAGAGGAAGCCTTTTAAAGCTAAAAAAAATTAAATTGAGATGATAGGAGAGAGTTGATTCTTCCTTTCCATGTGATGTCTTACTATTTACTTTTAGTTGAATGGTTTTATATGGGAATTATTTTATGGGTTGATGAACTCATGGAATATGTATAAATGTGAGATGATGAATAAATGAAATGATGAGATGATTATTGTAATGGATTCCTTGATCAGTATACCTTAGATCTTGATTCCATAAGATACCATGGACATTTCTACTCTAGGTGTCCTAATTATGGTATTCGATTCCTCGGAATAGTTTACTCATTGCATTACAATTCCATAGGATGCCTCTTTCCTTGCTACCTTGTAGATATGGATTTCTTGGACTCATGTTGGACATGGTCTGTTGACATGATCCTTGGACTACAGTAAAGTCATTACTAAGTTTCCATCGAGTTACTCTTGGGACTCGATATGGATTCCCTAGTCTTCTATACCTTGGATATGTCCCTTCATCGTTTGACACATTTGGTTATATGGTGTGGTCATGATGGATGTTATACACTTTGATTACACATCATCGCCACTATGGACATTGAAACTTTGTTATAGGGCATGGTCATGGTGGATATTTTTATATGCTTACATATAGCCCTTGTACATGTATCAGATATCAGTTGTTAGACTTGATAATGTCTCTTATTTACTTATGATTTACAGATTCTCTTGTTTAATAGATCTCTACTATTGTTTACAAGGAGCCTTGGTAGGCTGGACAGTATCACTTAATTTTATCACATATCCCATGAGAACGTTATTTTCATTACTGTTATACCTATTATATACATTGAACATTTCTTATCTTGTTGTACATAGACTGGAATTATTATAAACTTTGTTGGTGTTGTCCTATTGATCATTATCTCACACCCTATTCGGGTCGTCGTTAGGTACCCGGATAGACTTCATGGATGCAGGTAACGATCTGGGAAATCACATGTTGTATGATTCTTAACTGTTTGTTTCTTAGGAGTAGGGGGGCATAGGACCGAGTATCACTCATGATGCTATCTAGAGATAGTTATTATGGACTTTTTATACTTATGACTCATGTATTGTATTGTATTATTGTATACCTATTTTGCATCTTCTTAGATACAAAACATGACATTCCATTTTGAATATGATATTACTTTTGGAATTTTTTATATATTCCTTTCTTGGATATTTATCTTTTGTTTGGTTGATTTACTTCTTCTTCTATTGACTTATATGATTACTATCATTACATTACACTCTATCATGAGGACATATTCTCATCATTGACACACCCTAGGGCCTCACTACTAGTTATCAATATCTAGTGTATGAGGAGGATCACTTGAAGCCATGTGACCCACCGAATTGGGGAATAATTTAGTATCTCCCAAATTGGTATGTTACACTTGACATGGGGGTAAAACTAATATATTTGTAAGTAAGAAAAGTTGAGTCTTCCCATAGAGTAAAAGAAGTGATGATTTACTGAAAGTTATTTTATAAGTAAATTTTTCTAAAAATGAATATTACTAATGAAAAGAATTTATTGAAACCATCAAAGTATAAATCTAGTATAATCTCATAGAAAAAATAATTATTAATCGATTAAAATTTATTTTTACTAAATATATTTCTCTAAAAAGTGTAGGATAAAATTTAAATTATATATGTATATGGATAGATAAAAATTATGATAAATCCACCACATCTTCATAGATGAATGTGAGAAAGATAAGTAATTTCACTTGCCTCAAAAGTATCTCAAAATGAATATTAATTTATATGAAAATAATAAGGAATCCAGACTAGATAAATTATTTCACAAAGGAATAAATCAATATTTATTGTATATTCTTAGATACATCAAATGTTAATGAATTCATTAAGTATTATCAAATTTGAAGTCAAAATAAGTTATATTTAGGTCATGAAATATTCACTAAATAATGAAAATATTTCTATCATAAATAGATCTATATATCTTGATATATTTAGGGAAATTTCAATAAAAGTTACCATTTTGATGGTGAATTGTGGTTCAAACCTACCAAGAATCATTCATTTACTTTTTTTGAAATAATTCTACTAAATAAAAAGGTGAATAAAAAGAATAAATGTGGTTAGTTCACCTTAGGGTACAAGGAAAAACAAAGTAATAAAGAAAACACACTCTTGGAGAATGTTGACAATAATGTTACACCAAATAAAATATGATTATATTATGGAAGAAAAGTTCGTATTATGTAAATTTATAATAAATATCTAAATATTAGTGTTAAATTAATCATGAATAAATAATAAATAAAATAAATCTAATAAATAAACAAAAATATTGGTTTGGTTGAAGATAATTGTGAATAATGAGTTGAAATTCATGAGAGGTTTCTAGAAATGGAAACATAAATGGTCTTAATAAATCATGTGGAAGATCCAAGAAATATGAGCATGCTTCTAAAGAAGACATTATTATTTATCCATCCCAGTTATAATTATCAAGGAAGATGAAGAAAATACAACAGAATACATTTACCTTGTCAACTAATTTCACAAATCATATTCCATATAGGAAGAAAGTTGAAGAAATGTGGAATCCCATGAATCCAAATTAAATTAATGTTTATTAAGTCAATGTAAGAGAAAAAATAAATAGTTATCATAAATATAAATCTAAATTTCAATGATTTTCTAGTTTGAAAAGAACATGAAACCTTGTTTCTCTCATTATAAAGGAATGAAAACCCCCACCATATTCCCTATATATGGTTTTTATTTTAATTATGATGGAAATTTTTGGATATAAAACTAAAGGATAAATTTAATAGAACCAAAAATATTTTAATAATTTATAGCAATATTATATATCCATCATGGAATACTTCAATTGACATCATGTTTTCCCTTTCAATTCCTTTAGTGGAATCTTTTAGTATGGATTATTTCCCATCATGAAATGATTAGAAAAAAATCAAGTTTTTTTGACCTAGAAAAACATCAATCAATAACTACCATGATGAACAATACAGATGAAGTTTACTCATTTAGGTGGATTATATTAGAATTTATTCCATCTATCACTATTAAATGTAAACAGGAAATTCAAAAAAGTGTTGTAATTTTATATAGAATAGCTATGTTGATCAAATTTTTCATTCCTTTTAAGGAATTATGGAATTATGTCATTAAGGGGAGAAATAGATTATATAATTATAAGATAAAAATAATATAAAAGTGTAGAAACCTTCGTGGGTTCAAATTATTATAATTTTTTCATTATTTTGAGTTCAAAATATTACTTGAAAATATTTTTTAATGTCTTCTAAAATTATATTTCTAAGTTGGTATCACATGTTGGAT
Source organism: Viscum album (assembly GCA_963277665.1). Classification (NCBI taxonomy): domain Eukaryota; kingdom Viridiplantae; phylum Streptophyta; class Magnoliopsida; order Santalales; family Viscaceae; genus Viscum; species Viscum album. Next base: position 2,010,609,212 of record OY728130.1, on the reverse strand, counting down.
TATTCATGAAAAAATTATATGTCTTGATTAATCTCTCACACTTTCTATACTAATTAGGATCACACATATCAAGATTTGATTAATTTATGGCTCATTAATTTAAGAAAAAGCAATATAAATGAGATAAAATGAAATTTCAAGCCATTATTGAAGCAGAATATGAGTATCAATTTTCCTTACTCAATAACCTTTAAATAGGGAGATAAAAATTCCATCATAATAATTATCAATAATAGAGATAAAAAATGATAACATATTGGGCATTAGTTATCTCAATATTTTAATATTATTGAAAAAATATCTAAAGGGGGAGACTGGGGATCCCCAAGGATTTTTATTATGAAAATTTTATATGTTCTCAATAATTAATTCAATAATTAATAGAGTCAATGTTTTTTGGGAGTTGATGAAGAACCTAATAAATGAAAATATTTAAGAGGCTCATGATTAATAAAGTATTTAATGGAAAGGGAGACAGTGAATAGTTCATATAAATATGGTAATAATTTGAACTAAAAGTACAATATGTTTTTTAGAATATTTTATTCAAGAAAAAAAGTTTCAAATATAGATTGTAAAAAAATTACAGAATATGGAATGTAACATATTAGGATATTGTGATTTTTTATGATTATTCATGAGGATGGAAGATGATGTGTTTATATAAGTATTATATATAAGTATTTACATTGGAGTTTTTTTTGTTTCTAATTTAAAGAAGAAACTTGTATATGTGATGATTATTGGGTTGAACATAGTTGGAATCAATAAAAAGTGTTGATGGTTGAGGAAAAAATGATTATTACATATCTATATGAGTATGTGGATCTTGGTATAGTTGAATAAAAATGAATCCAGATATCTAAAGTAATTGAGAATTTATCCTTGTATATAGATCCTTACAACATATGTGAACACCATATAGAGGATGAAGATATTTGATGTTTTGAATTAAGAAAGGTGAAATGAGTGGTTGGGAATTCCAAAAGTCCAATACAGAAAATACACTTAAGGAATATTAAAGAATTCAGTGTATCTAAAAGAACTTTTTTTAAGGTGGAATATTTTACAATTATATGATGAACACAAATTACTACTTCTTATAGCTAACTTGTACATAAAAACATAATTGGATTTAACTTTTTTTGGAAGAAGTTAGTTTAAGTTCAATGAATAATAACTTAGATTTTTCAGAAGTAATGCCTCCAAAGGTAAAAGTAGTGTGAAGATTAAGTATTGAGAACATATAGTGGGTTTGGAATAATTCATAAAGTCATGTAATAGTTAAAAAAGAATATTTGAAAATATTTGTTTCATAATATCACATATAGAACTTGTTAATGAGAATGATAAATCTAAGTTTCAAGAAGGTTTAGAATTTATATTTTTTCATAAATTACTAACCAATGAAATTATTTTTTATATAATATTAAATAGGTTCTAAATAAGAAGAAATTTGAGAAGTATTGAGTGTGATTAACATTGGAAATGCCCAAAAGGGGAATATATAAAGAGTAAAGTATCATGTTCTGATAGGTGAGTTTAAAGGATAAAAGCAACAAATAGAAAGGATAAACTTGGAGCATCATGCTCTATTAATTAATTTCTAGAAGTAGAATAAATAGTAAGAAGAATATTTACATGGAAGAAGTCAATTATTATGATTTTTTTTATGTTAATGTTTATAAGTATCAAACTTTTAATGGTGGTAATGAATTTTCTAAATGATTTGGAAGTAAAATAAAAATTAGAATTACGATGTTGAAGAATAGAGTCTTGGAAACATAAAAAATATAGATATCTAAGAATTATAGATGAATCAATTATAATGAAGATTTTTCTTCAATTAGATTATAGGTTTTTTCAGAAGATAATAAATCATAGTTTAGAAGTTTAGAAGATGAGGAGATATGATGCTACATTTTACTGTAAGGATGTGTTATATAAAGATTAAAAGATGTGTTATATCCTGAGATAATCTAGAGTTTATATTATGTGTTAATTTTATGTAAAAATTTATCAATAATATTAGATTTAATTTAAGGTTAAATTAAAAGATATGAAGTCTATGTTCGATTCAACGAATGTTTTCAAATGGTCAACTTGATTATATGGAGGAAATATATATTTAGTTTATAAAATAAATTTCATAATGTAAAGAATTTATTCATGAATAAAATGTTAGGATTCATAATCCAAGATTAAAACTAATATTTAATGAAGGTAAAAATTATATTGATTGATAGGTTAATGAGAATTTAACCTTATCAGGTTGATTTTTTTGGAAGAATTGAAGAGGGAAAACTGAGAATTGAGAAAGTAATAAATTTAAAGTGATTATTTCTCAAATCCCATGTTGCTATTTTTCATGAAAATTTAAAATCTCATAGTTGGGTATCAAAGGAGGAGTGTTTATTCAAATAATATATTTATGATGAAGATATATTGATGATATAAAGTGAGAGTTATACTAGAATGTTCTAGAGGATCATTTGAGTCAAGGAAGAGGTGATAGTTTGACCTGTAAGTTTTAGAAGATCATATAAGTTAGGGGAGAATTAATAGTCTATAATTTATGATCTATAGGATAATATGAGTCAAGTAAATAAGTTAGATATATAAAATGTATCTATTTTATGTCATGATAATCAGAGTTTGAGTAATGTTTATAAGAAATATTAGATTTGGAAGATGAGTTGATTCATATGTTTTTGAAGAATTGAATAGAGGGATACTTACATACATATTATAAATATTCATAGAGTTGAGAATGAATAAAAATTATAGGTACTTTTTTATTCTTGAGTTATTCATTCCAAGGTTGATGTCTATGCAACTAAAGTTGTTCATTCATTGGAAATTAAAGTTGAGGAAAAAGATCTAATATTGTGATGTTGTGACATCCTAGAGAATATTGATGATATTTATCATTATTTAGGATTGGAGGTCCATAATAAACTAATGGGAATTGGTATAAAGAACCTTCTAGTAGATATATTTTGATAATAGTTGGTTCCCTAGACCAAACTATACAGTAATTGTTTTGATTACCATATCACATGTACAGTTAGATATACATGATGTTTATTTTCCATTATAGTGTAGATATTTTTGTGTCTACTATTTAATGGTGATTTCCATAGACTAATTATCATATGAAAAGGTTATATTATATCCAAGGATATATTAATAAACTCAAGATACTATGAAATTAAAATTAAATAATGGTTATATGGTTTCGATACCTAATACTGACTGGACAAAGTTGATATTTTACTATCAGGTGATAGGGGCTTATAAGATTTGAGACTTCCTCTCATGATGTTCAGACATGGATATCACTATTAGTGAAATAATAATAACATACCCTCCAATATGAGCACCATATGTTTTAGGTGACATTGGTTATTCCTATCTACAGACATGGGTAAAGGTATCTTGAATTTAGATCATTACCCGTGTGTGACATTTGATCATGCACATTGATGCGTGGAAAAAATCATGATAATGAAATATGAGTGAGGGTCTTGTGTTGGGTGCATCATTTGTGGGATGAAATTAGTTAAATGAACAAGATATGATTTTTCACTTCCAAGATAAAGAGGTAAAATATTTCTGGCCCGATTGATCAGGATGGTATTGCCTTCATAAATCCATGGCCACGACATTTTAAAGGTAAATCTGTCTAGATAGATCAACAAATAATAAATAAATAATGAAATATGATAAAATTATGCATCCTCCTCTATGAGATATTTAAAGATAAAGAGATTATATTACACAGTATTTGTTCATAGGTTGGTTTTTATTACTATAACTACTCTTTATCTCTCCAGGGGCCTTGATGGGTTGATAGACTCTACTCTTGATCTATGGATATTATTCACTACTATTGAGATAAGGGTATAGAGGGACACTCACAATAGTGTATTCTGTAATCCTCCCTATTCAGTTAAATAGGAATATTGGACATGGTGGGACCCTATCATGGGGTTCGAGTATTGTCCAAGTTATCGACCACTGATAAATAAATAAATTCATTATTATTCATGTAATTAATAATTGGGTTGAATTTATTTACTAAAAGTATTGAAAAGTTAATTAAATATGAGAAAATATTAATTTAATGAATATTATTTTAATATTCTAGGTTCATTTAATGTTAGCTTGAATTATGAGATTAGTTAATAGATCGATTTTATCATGTAATATATTTAATATATATTATAGGTATGTGATAAAATAGAAAATATATTTATGATTTAGTTTAGTTCATCATAATTATTTATTTAGTGGATGTTAAATAAAGAGCGGTTGGGGGACCCTTCTGGGTACTTTGAGCATCTGCTATTTAAAGGAGGAGAGAGGCTCTCACTAGTGACTATTCATGGTGAGTTCATCATAGCCTCTCTCTCTCTCTCATCTCCCACTTTATATAGAGAGAATATCTCAATCCATGTGATTAAATCAATTTCATCTCCATGCATTGAAGTTACGTTAATACGGTGATCATTGGGATTTGAAGGTATCATTGGCTCACTGCACTAGCACCTGGAATTTGATAATCAATGCCTATATGGTTTTTTGAAGTGTGTGTGGATGATCTAGAGGGATTTTATTTTGTCTCCTTTAAGAAGTGATCACAAGTGACAAGCATATGTCAAGAGCGACTTCATATTGGAAAAAGGTATATTTTTTATTTTCTATTTTTTATTTGGGATATATTTAATTTATGTGAGATCCTTAGACCGTACTGAGTCTTGGATCACTAGAGACGACAAGTTATATCATCCTCATGATGAAAGTTTTTAATATCCCCAGAACATTGGCTTCCACTGTGACCCTAATACCTCTAATATCTTACTATTAGTAAATAACTCTTAGGGTTAAGGATAATAACTTCCATACATATAGGTTCATGATGATACCTTCCCAACTTTTATTCACTTATTGATATTATTGAATCACATGTGTCTCTGACTTGACCCAAACACAGCAAGATTTTATTCACCCACAACACTATAAATCCTTGTGAAAATATAAAATTTTGTAATCTCCTTAAATTATTATTATATACAATATGTGTGTGATTCATGGTTCAACTGATATTCATTCATCCAAACTAGCATAGTGGTTTCTATCAATAAATTGGGAAGAATTCAGTAAAACATGGATTGCACTGATTCACCCCCTCCTAGTGTGATTTCATTATCCTATAAGGTATCTCAATAGGTGGAATGTATTATTACCATCACTAGTAGGTGATTTTAATAACATTATTTGAGAGTGGTGGTGTCATGAAGGTTGGTTTAGAACGAATTTTGGTTTAATGGGGACTTTAATATAGTTTTTAGAATGGTAATGGAGATATAACAGTAAGTATTTTCTTCTATTATCAAAAGTATCTCAAATGTGTTTTTTAAAGAAATTTTAGGATTACCGAATCACAATGAGTTCAGGTTAACTATTGATCTTTTTCCAGGTATTGTGCCTATTTTAATACTATCTTTTTAGATGGATCAATATAAAATTTATGAATATAAGCTTCATATTGAGTGACCTAGGGAAATATAATTAATTATGTAAAACATATCACTCTATGGTTCTCTAATATTATTCACCAAGAATAATGATGGCAGTTAAAGGCTATGTATATATTAATTGATGCTAAAATGGGTAATGATCAAGAACATATATACAATTCCATGTATTGATGAATTATATGATTAGTTCAAGGGAGCCTTGTGGTTCTACAATATTAAAATAATATCTAGAGTCCAGTATCTCAGGGTATAGGAAACAGATGTTATAAGAAATTATTATGAGTAAATATTTCTTATATGTGTTACTAGTGATATTATTTAGTTTAAATAATTCCCCAATAATATTTATGGATCTAATAAACAGTATCTTCCACAATTATTTAGACTATTTTTTTAGTCTTTGCTGGCAATATTTTGGAGCACTCTTGATTTAATGATAAATATAAGAGTCACTAATATATTATTATAGGAAAATTGTGAGAGAATTTAATTTATTAAATTCTCTCAAAGTTTCACTTATGGATCGGGGAAGTAAATTTTTTTATCTATATAGTATCTCAAGATGGTATTTCTGCATTCCCTATCAAGGTAAAGGTATTGATGTCTTGGGGAATACCTATTAATGTATCTAAGATCATTTGTTTCTTCAATTTTATAGGATAATATTGATTATTCGTTTGATATTTTTCTTGATTAGTAGCATTAATGATTATTTTGAATAAGAAAGAGGTGAAGTTTTATAGGGATAATTGATGTGGGGTAGTTTTCCATGATTTGAATAAGAAACATATGTATATTTGAAACCTTACCTTAACTAGATTGGATAAGAGTTATATTATTTATTATAAAATATAAAAAGTAATATTGGTATATATAATTATATAAGAGTATTAATTTGTGTTATATGGTTCTCGGTATTTTAAAATGAATTAGAATAATTACCAAATGCATGATCTAGATCTAGAAGCTATTGTATATGTAGCACCGTAAGTTTTTATTGATATTTTTTCTTGAATAAATTAAATTTTCATTTATGTCTTGTAATTAACTAATTAAAACATTCCTTTCACCTAGAATCTACTTGGCGTATTTACACGAAACATCGACTTGGCATATGTTACATAAAAACACCGACTTGGCGTATGTTACATGAGACAATGATGTTTCTACAGAACATCATTTTATTCTTATAATTATTTAAATGTGATAATTATAACCTATCCATTAAACTTATTTATATGAATAGTAATAACTAATTTTAAAATATTATTTATAATTTTTTAAATAAATAAAACATATTTATAATGAAAGATATAAATTTTTTAAAATTCCTTATATATTTGAAAATAAATTTTTTTTCAAATGAACTTCTTTCATTTTACTTCTTTGAAAAATAAAAAAATTAATTTTATACACAATTATAAATTGAAATCAATAAAATAAACTTAATTTTTGGATAAATAGTGAAAATACCAGATTTTAATTCAAAACTGCCTTTTTGTTTAATTTATTTATAAGGTTAAATTATATTTAAAAATGGGTTCAAAATTTAATTAGACAATATTTTTATAAATTAATACAATGTAGGGAATTGAGATCAATTTCACTTTGAACTTTGGTAGAAAAAATTATCAAACTTTTGAATGTTTTTACTTTAAAAACCCACATTGTCAACCCGACCAAGGGATTAATTTTAAATTAATTTTTGCCAACTATATGATTATAATTTAGAAAAATGGATTCCATATTTAGAATAAGAATAATTTTTTATGTCTAATAATTTTAAAAAAAATTACCAAAATTATTAGTGAATTTAATTCAAATTAATTACATCAATTAAGGTAAAATTAAGCTTAACTAAATACTAAACTTTAAATTTAAGACCCAAAACGACCCAGAGAATTATCTAATATACATTTATTGTCCATATTTAGACCCTATAGTCTATTTAATCTAATTTTTTATATTATTGGATCCAATTTACATGTAAAAAACATGTATGTAATTCCTTTGACAAAATATTACATGAGTGTCACTTCTCCTCCACTATTAAAAGGCATCATATCCTCCACTTATTTACCCCTATAAAACCACTTAGGTTCATCCAAGATCTTTTTAATACACTTTAAAACGTACCTCCCTTACTTATATAAGTCTCCCCTTTTGTATAAGGAAATATAAGGAACCCTTTTAGCACAAACCAAAAGGAGTTACCTGATTAAGAGGTCACGTCTTCTCTCAAGATCCTTTATTTTATTTCCTTTCTCTACAATCCACTCTATTTATTACATTATTGTATAAAAAACCAATATAATAAATATAATATTATTATGTTATGCTATGTTTTTTAACTACAATTACGCACACCTTCATCTAACGCATAATGAACATACTGTTACGTGTATGGAAAACTACAGCCTCACGAAACGATGATTGTTTATTTTTCCTTTACCACCTATCATGATGAAAATTATGATGGATAATATATTTATATATGTTATATATTATATTTATTATTTATTTAATCTTATATAATCCTTCTTACAACAAATATATTCATACCTTCCATTTGGTGTAAATACGATAATTTCGTTTGAGGATGTGTGGACTATCGCCCCATCAAAGCAATGTGATTTGTTCACACACTACATGGAATGTATTAAGGATGGGTTTAGTGACCTTATATGATATATATGATATAATAATACTAATTTAACTATTATATACACACACATATATATATATATAAATATTTCATTTACCTTCTTTCTTTCAATACGATAATAAAAAAAGAAACAGCGTTCATACGTACGTACAACTTACCGTCTCTATGAATGGTTTGTTCCATTTCATTATTCTATATTATATAGATTATTATTATAAAAATATAATGAATAAAAATGATATTTATATCATGGTTTAAATTATTTAAATCATGATATAAGTATAAGGACCAAATATATAACAAATTAAGACACATGCGAAGATCAAAGCGAATATTACCCGAAATGAAACCTTAACAAAGGATTGTAAACAAGTGGGTAATATAGGGTAATAATAAAACCACATATGGTTTTAGATATAATAATATTATTCTATAAAATAATTATAATACACTTACATTTATTATATAGGAATATTGGATGATTATCAAGAGAGTCAAGACACAAGGTAAGGGGATTTCATCTCACTTTTTATTTTTGTGAGATACAAGATTTATTCACCATCCATTCTTATTGTGTGGTGTGTATACTACACATAAATGTATAAACTAATTATTATACTTAAATTTATGGGTATTTAAATATCCATTTTATGATCTTTATTTCATGGGGTTTAAGTTTCAAAAGTTACCAAATCGGTAAAATCGGTAAAATAGTTTTTTTCTCAATTTTCCTTCTTTAAGACTCATGTTTTATTATGCACCTAAATTCTTTTTTGAGGTATATATAATTATATTTTACATATTATATCATGAATATACTTATTTTAGGATATTTTAAGATTTAGGTAATTTCCTTTTCATACATGGAGATTATGATCCCATGTAACCAACTAGTGAGAGTTTATTGAAACAATATCATTACTCTTAAAGTTGGTTAATGATTATGCCTCTTTAATAAAATATTATGATATATCTCTCAATAAAACTCAATAGTTTTATTAACCTATGTTTATTTAAGATATATCCATTTATTAGTACCATTTTTCACTTTTTGGTACTTAATATATTTAAGAAAATGTTTTTAATAAAAAAATTATTGTATTTATCTCTTTGGTTATAAATCTATCTTATTTCAAAAACCATGTTTTAAAAAATGTTTTAAAAAATGTTTTCAAATGATCCTTGAAGAAACTTTTCAGGGAAAAATAATTTTAAATTTTTTTAATAATTTTCAAAGCTTCCTTTATAATTTTAAAAATATTTTTTTAAAGAAAAATGTTTTAAAAATTATTTTTCAATGAATAAAGGATATTTTCCTCAAAAAATAGTTTTTAAAAGTTATTTCAAAATTATTTCCCATCTAAAACAACATATTTTGGTGTTACTGGTTCTTTTCTGGGGAAAATATTCAATTTTTCTTTTCATATTTTTTCTCTCAATGGATTATATTTTGATGACATGATGTTTATGAAACTAATTTATCTTTAAAGGGTTATATGATTTTGAAACACGCTTCTTTTCATTGGTTTTTTTATGATGAAATGGTTATGAAACATATATTTTCCCACAACTATTGATATGATTACATGTTTATAATACCAATTTCATTTCATGGGTTATGATATTATTATTTATGATATCATGGTACATGTACGTATGATTTCATTATGATATGGATAGGACCTATACCTCACCCAATGAATCAGGTAAATATTTATATCACATTATATAGACATGGATAGAATGAAAAATGAACTTGGATCAGTATTATAGGGGTAGAACAATAAATGAACCCAGTTCAGTAATATAGTGTTGGAATGAGGAGTGAACTCAGTTTGGTTATAAAGGGCTAGAACGGGATGTAAACTAGATTCAATAAAGGAATTTGTTCACTAATATGTTCTTGATAGTGATGCCTTAACTACTATGTAAATCATTATATATTCTAATGTTTCTTCCACAATTCAATGTTTTATTCCTATTTTATGATTTCATGGTTTATGTTATTTATTTCTATATGATTCATGCCTTATGAACTGTTAATATTTATTTCATGATTCATTTTAAAGATCTTTTATATGTATGGTATGATCTTATATTTTCATGATCATGTTCTCATACCCTTATGCTCATGATTACACTTATGTATCTCCCTTTTTTACCCTTACTTAGAATCTGAGCTCACCCCCTTTTTATGTTTCCTTCCCCTAGTTTATGAAGATATGTATTGTTTTTTATGTGTTTAAGAAGTGTTCTAGTCAAGAAAAACCCAGTGAGAGATGATTTATCCAATTTATGTACCCGTTTTTATGTTTCCATGTTTCCAAAAGAACTATACTAGAATGGCCTTTGGTCATTTGTTTGTATAATGTTTTAAGTTTTCCACAAATGTTATGTAATGTTAATGTATGAAAAATAAGGGTCTTTATAAATTGTATCGAAGAAAAGTTTTATTTAAACTTTGAAATATAGGATGAGAAAACCTTAGTGAGAACCCTGAGGATATATATAAGGATAAGTCTAAGGATAAGGAAAAGAATAAGAAAATTTCCTAGAATTTTGGAAAAGGATATAATGAGTGGTTTTCTATAAATATATCATTGTTTGGATAATATAAGTGGATGTGGCTCTGGAATAGATGTACTTAGGGGTAACAACTCTAACAAGATGTTCTAGGCCTGACTTAGGTTAATTTGGTAAATAACAATGGGGCTTGTTGCACGCCTTGTTTAACACTCTCAAGGGATATGCTTTGGGAATTCACAAACTCTTCATGAAACATTATAAAGGATTTTAATATAAGTTTTCTATTAATAACCTAGGATTAACCAAAGGTGTCACATATTAAGATAGGTTTCATAACTCAGACATCATATAAGTGAATTTTCATGATTATGTGGTTCCTCGCTATGATAATTGTTTATTACTCCATGTTTTTTTGGTTTTAGTCAATGGATGGAACCCAAAGGAACCTTGTTATTGGTGATTTCAATAGATAATGAAATGATTGTCCCCATGAGCAATCAAATGATATGGGAGATGTAATACAAAATCTTATTTTTATTCTCACATATATTTCTCAAGCTATGAATCATGGTGGCCTTCCAAATGATCTAAGGTGAGAACAATATTCTATTGAGTCCTTCATAAGGAAACATCCACCTTTTTTAGAGGGTCTTAGGATACACTTGTTACTGAAAAATGTATGAATACTATTGAAAATTTATTTTTCATTCTACAGTGTTTAGATCCTAAGAAATTAATTCAGGATTTTTATCATTTAGAAGGTGATGCAGACCAGTGGTGAACTCTAATCAAGAATACAAAGCAGCAATATGAGATTTAATCCATGAATTGGGATGAGTTCAATAACTTATTTTTCAACAATTAATTTCCTTAGATTATGCATACCATGATGTATAAAGTTTTCCTTGAGTATAATAAAAGTTATGATGAATCTTTTGGTACCTATGAGGCTAATTTCACAAGACTTGTGAGGTATGATTCAATAATTATCATCCAACCCAAAAGTAAAGTTGATAGGTTCTTAAATGGCTTAAATACAATTCTTATAAGTTAATTATCAATAATACACTTTAGTAGATATGAATATATTTTGTTTTGTACAATAAAGGTTGAAATAAAGGTTGGAGTTATGTATCATCCTCATGGTTCTGACAAGAAAAGGAAGATGGATTTCAATGGAAAATCTAAAAACCATGGATAAAAAAAGATGAGTTTTACTTTATTCTCTAAATATGGGAAGGATCATAGAGAAATTTTTATTAAGGGGTCTATTAAATTTTTGAGGTTGGAAAGGAAGGTCACTGGGAAATTTATTTTCAAAATGATGGGAAGAAGTTAGCTCAAAATGCAAATATAGAAAAATATGCACAGAATGCTCCTCCCACAATTCAGTTCTAGAAGTGTAATTATAATGGAAATTATGATAAACACTTCCCAAACCCAATGGATGGTGATAATTATTGAAATCAGAAACCTCTCAAGACGAGGGAAAAGGGGAAATCACATTCAATCTCTATTTCTGATAAGGGGTTCAATAACAATGTGATAAATGGTACACTGCCCATCCACTCTAGAACTGCTGATGTCATACTTGATTCCTGATCCAACCACTCTTTCATATCTAACTAAATTTATAAGGGTGTTAAGATTCAACCAAAAAAATTATATGTATCATTAGTAGTGAAAACTTCTAATTGTATGCTGATTTCATACTAAGTTTATTATTCCCATCTGGTTAACATTTGTGTGAATTTGCTTCCTACAAATCTTGTCATTATTCCTTTGGTTGAATTTGATGTCATCTTAGGCATGTATTGGCTTTCTATGCATAAGTCCCACATATATTTTTGAGAAAAAATATATGTTTGATACTTCAAACATTCCTATGATAATTAATCAATGTGACGATAAGTATGAACTTATTATAGAGATTAAACTAGTGCATGAGTCTTAATTCCCATTCAAAAGGGGTTTTTATCTCAAATGGTTGGGGAGAAATCAACATCCATGATATGCCTATTTTTTAGGAATTTGGGGTTGTCTTTATGAAATATTTTCTTAGTATTCCACCAAAGCAGAAAGTTGAGTTCTCAATATAACTCATTCCTAGTTCCACACCAATTTCAAAGATTCCTTATAAAATGGCCCAGATTGAGTTACAAAAATTGAAGAAACAACTCCAATAAAACATTGATATGGGATTCATTCGTCCAAGTGTTTCACCTTGGGGTGAACCAATTCTTTTCTGTGGAAAAGAAATATGGATCAATGTGACTCTGCATTGAATATCAAGAGTTGAACTAGATCACAATAAATAACAAGTATCTAATTCCTTGTATTAATGACTTGTTTAATCAACTGCATTGAGTAAAATACTTTTCCATGATTGACCTACATTTTGGATTTCATCAATTGAGGGTCAAGAAGGAGGATACACCCAATACAAAATTCTATACAAGTTATAGACACTATGAATATATAGTTATTCCTTTTGGTCTAAATAATTCCCCTACTATCTTCATGGATTTAACGAATAGAGTCTTTATAGATTACCTCAATTATTTTTTGTTTGTCTTTATAAATGATATTATTATATATTCAAAGACTGAGGAAGAGCATGAATATTTCTTGAGATTTGTTCTAAAGACCCTAAAGAAGGATATGTTGTATGAGAATTTTATAAATTGTGAATTTTGGATGAAAAAGGTTTCATTTTTGGGTCACATAATCTCAAGAGATGGTATAGCATTGGATCCATCAAATATAGAGGCTATTGAATGTTGTTATATACTTACCATGGTGACTAATATCTATATATTTATTGGTTTATCTGGATATTATCGATGGTTTGTGGTTAATTTCTCATGACCATCTAATACCTTAACCAAGTTAACATAGAAGGGTGTCAAGTTCCTATGGAAGAGATGAATGTGAGGAAATTTTCGAGGAAATAAAGATAAGGTTAGTCTATGCATCTATTCTTACATTACTTTATTGTGGAGAAGGGTTTGTAATCTATAGTGATTAATCCAAGAAGGGATTTGGATGTTTTCTTATGCAGAATAACATGGTTATCATTTATGCCTCTGGGAATTTAAAGATTCATGAAAAAAATTACCCAACTCATGATTTGGAGTTAGCAATAGTAATTTTAACATTAAAGATATGGAGGAATTATCTTTATGGAGAAATTTGTGATATAAATTGATCATAAAACTTTGAAATATATATTCACATAGAAGGATTTGAACATGAGATAGAGATGATGGTTAGTGTTTATAAAATTTTATAACTACTCAATACATTTCCACCCTACGAAAGTGAACAAGGTGGTTGATGATTTGATTCAGAAGGATCATGATAGCTTATCCATGATGAGGATAAAAAATATCCAATATTTTTGAGTTTTTAAAGGATAGATTTAGAAATCCTAAAGGAAGGGGGGAAATATTATCTTCCTAAAATGAATGTTCAACCCTCTATACAAGTGAAGATTAAAGAGGAATATAAGGAATATGTAGAGCTGCAAAAGAAAGTAAAAAATGTTCTCAATTTTAGCCATGATCAGGATAGAATAATAATTTTTAGAAACTATGAATTTGTTCCTTCCATACCATATTTGAAGAGGGGTATATTATGTGAATCTCATAGTTTGTTATTATCTATTAATCCTATAAGTATGAAGATGTATAGGGACTTGAAAGAATACTTTTGGTGGGACGACATGAAGAGATATATCACACAGTTTGTATCTTGGTGTATTGTATGCCAACAATTTAAGGATTAAAGATAAAATCCAAAGAGTATGTTGCATCCTTTAATAATACTAGAATGGAAATGGGATAACATCACTATGTTTTTTGTCATTGACCTACCTGAAACTTCTATAGACTCTAATGTTATATGGGTGGTAATAGATCACCTTACTAAGTAACCACACTTCATCTCTATCAGAGAAGACTTCTCTCTGGAATATCTTTCCATGATATACATTAAGGAAGTGGTGAGGTTGCATGGAGTACTATATTTCATTATATCATATCGATATCGGAGTTTCACCTTAATGTTCTAGTAATTTCTTCAGCAATCAATCGATACATAATTGAGTTTCATCACTTCTTATCATCCTCAGACACATGGTCAGTGTGAAATAACACATCAAACTGAGAGGATATATTGAGATATTATTCTCTAGATTTCAAAGGTAGTTGGGATCAACACCTTCCTCTAGTTTAGTTTTCCTACAAAAATAGATTTCACTAAAGCATTTAGATGGAACCTTATAAAGACCTCTATGGGAAGAAGTGTAGAGCTCCAAAAGACTGGGATAAGGTTGGAGAAATAAATCTATTACGACTTGAGATTGAAAAATAAGTGGATAAGAAGTTTAGAACTATTCAACAACATATCAAGGAAGCACAAATTTGGAAGA
Source organism: Viscum album (assembly GCA_963277665.1). NCBI lineage: Eukaryota > Viridiplantae > Streptophyta > Magnoliopsida > Santalales > Viscaceae > Viscum > Viscum album. Next base: position 2,010,594,046 of record OY728130.1, on the reverse strand, counting down.
AATTTATGTGGATAACCGATGGCATGATCTAGAATTTGAAGTTGGTGAAAATTATTTTCTATAAATCTCACCCTGTAAGAAGATTATGAGATTCAGTAATAAAGGGAAATTAAGCCCTAGGTATATCAGTCCCTCTGAGATTCTTGATCATATCGGGATTGTATCCTATCACTTTGAACATCCTATAAATCTCTCTCAATTCCATGATTTCTTCCATGTATATCTCCTTAGGAAGTACATATCTAACCCTTTACACATACTGAACCCATAATTGAAACCACTAGAGCATGATCTTTATTATGAAGAACGACCAATTGAAATTATGGACTGATCAGAGAAATTTATACAAAAAAAATCCACTCACTTGGTCAAAGTTTAATTGTGAAATCACCAGTTAGATGAAGCTACATGGAAACTTCATTATATGATGAATCAAAATTACCCTCATTTTTTTACCTGAGTGACAAATTTTGAGGGAGATATTCATTTTAAGAGGGTTAGAATATAACAGGTCGAGTTTTTATAGACTTTTTTTCTTGAATAAATTAAATTTTTATTTATTTCTTGCAATGCAACAAGTTAAACATTACTTTCCCATGTCATCGACTTCAAATAAATTACATGAAACATTAACTTAGGGTATTTTACATGCAACACTGACTTGTCGTATGTTATATACAACACCTATGTTTCTACGAAGCATCATTTTATTGTTATAATTATTTAAATGAGGTAATTATAACCTATCTAATAAAATTAGTAATATTAATAATATTAAATAGTTTTAAAATATTGTTTATAATTTTTTATATAAATAAAACATATTGATAATGAATGATATAATTTATGGTAAAGTTCTTATATGTTTAAAAATATTATTTTCTCAAATGAACTATTTTAATTTCCTTCTATAAAAATAATAAAAATAAATTTAGACACATTTAAAAATTTAATTCAGTAAATAAACTTCATTTTTTTAATTTATAATGTCAAAATTATCTTAGGTTAAATTTTTGGGATTTTTATGAGAAACTTCATTTTTGGATGAATAGTGAAAAATACAGGATTTTAATTCAAAACTATATTTTCATCTAATTTATTGATAATGATAAATTATGTTTTAAATTGGTTTCAAAGTTTAATTAGATAATAGTTTTATAAATTAATTAAATTTAGGTCATTGAGATCAATTTCACTTTGAAATTGGGTATAAAAACTTAGCAAACATTTGAATGTTTTTAATTTAAAAACCCACATTATCGACCCGACTATAAGATTAATTTTAAATTAATTTGTGCCAATTATGTTATTATAATTTGTAGAAATTGATTCCATATTTTTATCATAATAATTTTTAATTTATTATAAGTTCAACTTATTTTTTTACTAAAATTATTAGTGAATACAATTTAAATTAATTACACTGATTAAGGTACAATTAATCTTAACTAAGGACTAAACCTTAAATTTAAGACCCAAAATGACCTATAAACTATTCCAAGATCTATTTTAGGGACATATTTAGACCCTATAATACATTTTATATAATTGTTTCCATTATTAAATCCACTTGACATGTGAAAAATGTGTATCGAATTCCTTTATCAAAATATTACAAGAGTGTCACTCCTCCTCCACAATAAAAACACCTCCTCTCTTAAACTTATTTACACATATCAAACCACTTATATTCAAAACATATATACCTTATAAAATTTACAACATACCTCCCTTCTTTATAGAAGACTTAACTTGGGAATAAATCAATCCAAGGAAACCTTTTCTCACAAACCAAAAGGAGTTACCCGATTAATAGGTAATGTCTTCTCCCAAGATCCGTTATTTAATTTTCCTTCCCCACCCCATTCATCTCTATTTATTCCATGATTTTATAAAAATAATAGTATCATAAATATACTAGGACTTTTTTCTAAGGTTTATACCTAAACTTAAACACACCTCCATCTAATGGATAATGAACATATTATTTACATGTATGGAAAACTACCGCCTAACGAAACAATGATTGTTCATTTTTCTTTCATCGCCTCTTGTGGTGTAAATTATGAAAGAAACTATATTTATATATTTTATATATTATATTTATTATTTATTTAATCTTTTTTCATCATTTTTACACCATATATACTTATACCTGCTATTTGGTGTAAATATAATAATTTCGTTTGAGGAAGTGTGGAATACTGCCCCCTCAAAGCAATGTGATTCATTCACACACTACATGGAATGTATTAAGGATAGGTTTAGTGAAATTATATAATATATATGATATATTAATTCTATTTTAAAAATTATATATATATTCACAAATTTCATTTACCTTATTTCTTTCATTATGATAATAAAAATGGGAACGACATTCATGTATATGTACGATTTACAATCTCAATGAATATTGTTATACATTTCATACATATATATTATAAAGGCTATTATAATAAAAATATAATGAATATAAATGATATTTATATCATGTTTTAGAATCTTTAAATCATGATATAAGGACCAATGATATAATATATTAAGATACATGCGAAGAATAAAGCGAATATTACCTGAAGTGAAACCTTAACAAAGGATTGTTAACAAGAGGGTAATATAGGGTCATAATAAAACTATATATTGTATTAGATATAAGAATATGATTCTTTAAAATTTTTATAATATACTTAAATTTATTATATCGTAATCTTGTACAATTATGAGGGTCAAGACACAAGGTAAGAGGATTCCATCTCACTTTTTATTTATATGAGATACATGTATTACTCACCACCCATTACTTTTGTGTGGTGTGTATACTACCCATGTAAGTATTAAATTATTATTATAATTAAATTTATGGGTATATAGATTTATATTTTATTACATTTCTTTTATGTGGTTTATGTTTCAAAAGTTATCAAATCAGTAATATAGTTTTGTCTCAATTTGACTTCTATGAGATTCATGTTTTTTTATGTACCTAAATTCATTTCTAAGGTGTATATAATTCCATTCTACATATTTTATCATGAATATTATTATTTTAATAATATTTTAAGATTTATTTAATTTCATTTTCTTACATGGAGAGTATGATCCCATATAACCAAGTGGTAAGATTTTATTAAAACAATCTCAGTGCTTTTTGAGTTTGTTAATGATTATGCATCTTTGATGAGATTTTATTATCCATATCTCAAGAACATACATGAGTTAACTTGTACTATTTTATTCAATATATATCCATGTATTAGTACCATTTTTTTACTCTTTGGTACTGAAGATAATTAAGAAAATATTTTTAAGAAAAATTTGACTGTATTTATCTCTTTGATTAGAAATCTATTTTCTTTAAAAAATAATGTTTTAAAAAATGTTTTCAAAAATGTTTTAAAATGATCCTTCAAGAAAATTTTCAGGAAAAAAGGATTTGAATTTTTTTCTATATTTTTCAAATATTCCTTTATAATTTTTCAACGAAATTTTTAAAGAAAAATATTTTTAAAAGGTTTTATGTTTTAAAAATTATTTTTCAAAGAAGATAGGATATTTCCTCAAGAAATTTTATTAAAATATATTTAAAAATTATTTCCCATATAAGATAACATCTTATGGGGTTACTCATTTCATTTGGGGTAAATTATTCAATGTTTCTATTCATATTATTTCTCCAAATGGATAATTTTTTAATGACATGAGGTTTATGAAACATGTTCCTCTTTCATAGGTTATATTCTTTTGAAACCTGTTTATTTAAATGGGTAATGTTTATAATTAAATGATTATGAAACCTATATTTTTAAAAAAATTATGATATGATTACATGTTTACAATATTTTTATTATGTCATGGGTTATGATATTATTATTTATGAATTGTTGGTACATGTATGTATGATTTCATTATGATATGGGTGAGACCTATATATCCATATAATGTATTAGGTAAAGATTTATATCTCATGAGATATACATGACTATAATGATACATGAAATTAGTTCAGTATTATAGGGATGGAATGAGAAATGAACATGGTTCAGTAATATAAGTCTGGAACAAGGAGTGAACTCAGTTTAGTAATATAAGGCTGGAACAGAGTGTGAACCCAGTTTAGTAAAGGACTATGTACACTAAGATGGCCTTGAAAATTATGCCTTATATACTAAGAGAATAATTATATATACTTATGTGTCTTCTAAAATTTCATGTTTTATTCGTATGTTATGCTTCCATGTCTTATGTTCTTTATTTCCTTATGATTCATGCCTTATTAAATGTCAAGTTTCATGCCATGATTCATGATTATGATCTTTGACATACATGGTATGACCATATATTATCATGATCATGTTCTCATACCCTTATGCTCATGATTATGCTTACATATCTCCCTTGTTTAACCTTACTGGGCATCAGATCTCACCCCTTTTTATGTTTCCTTCATCCAGGTTATGAAGATATGTATTATGTTCGATGTGTCTAAGAATGGATCTAGTCAAGAAGAACCTAATGGGAGATGATGTAGCGCATTTATGTACAAGTTTTTATGTTTTCATGTTTCCAAATTCACTAGACTAGTACAGTCTTTGGGAAATTATTTTTATTATTTTTTAAGTATTCTATAAAAGTTGTGTAATTTTAATGTATGAAAAGAAAGGGTCTCTGTAGTATATGCACTCACGTATTGGTTGAATTACATATTTGATGAAAATTTTCTAGTTTATACTAACTATAAGAGTATAAATTATATATTTATATAATGATATATAAATCTTATGTAGATTAGGTTAGTGGACTACCTATATTAATTTTATATTGAGATGGAACAAAATCTACATAAAGGTAATTTATTGTATAACCTGGTCAGTATAACATATCAGTTGTAAGTTATACATGAACCAATGGAACTGTGACTAATTATGTGATTATTCTCTAAGTCGCACCTAGATATTACAAATGATAAAGGACTAGTGTTTTGGATTAATTGAATATTATATCCTCACCATTATAGTATATAAATGATAATCAAACATTATATTATGGTTGTATCATTATTTGAGATAATTTTAATAGTGGAGAGCACCTGTTTAGATTTACATACAACATAAATTATTTTCTATATATATATGGGAGATTAGTGGTTCAGATAGATATAAAATAATATATTATATAGGATTCTAATTTTTATTGATGATTATTTTATCCCAAATTGACTAAGATATACCATGACATATGATAATTTTTCTCATGGTTGAGGATGTAGAGGGACATAACATGGTTCATTTATTAGTGACTTACCTATCAGATGGTAATAATATAGTACCAAATTCTTTTAGGTATGTTATATTTATTCCCCATTCCTATATAGAATGGATATAAGGTTGTGGTATATTTCATGAAATGACTATTAAGATCATAATGTGTTTTATCACTATTCAACTAACTAAGGAAACTCATTTATTATAAATTTCGAAAGCATGGTATATAGATGACATGGAAAATATTTATATAAAGGAAATGGTTATGTTATATGGGGTTATTATGATTATTTTATCTAAAAATGATAAAATATTTATATCTTGGTTTTTTATTAATTCTATGAATATTGGGTACACATGTGAAATTATATATTTCATATTCAACATGGATATTCATAAAATGTTTTCACAATATCTAGATATTAAAGGATAGGTTACATGAATTCATTCTTCTTTTGGTGGTGTATGGGAATTACATTTTTTATTATTAGAGTGTGATTAAAGTAATAGATATTAGAAAAAAATTATGGTGGCTCTATTTGAATACTTTTATGGGAAACTATATTAGTCACCCCTATGATCTATGAAGGTGGGAGAGTCCTCAATAATTGGATTGATACTAGTGTAAATGATGAAAAAATATGTCTAGTTGATTAGTAAATGGATATCTATAGCTCATATTAGATAAAAAAAATATACAGATCAAAAATGTGATTAATATCGAGTTCCTAAAAGTATTTTCATGATGTTTGGTAAGAAAGTAAAGATATTTACATGATTTATCAACCCTTTTGAGTTTGTATAACAAACTTAGAAAGTAGTGTATTAATTAGTTCTCCCTTCTTAATTTAGTGAAATTTAAAATATATTCCATATATCTTAACTATGAATGTATTAGATGAATCATTTATATAGAAGCCAAATCACATTTTGGAACATATGAAGAAAATTTTATGGTGTAAGGTGACACCTTTTTTAGGGGTGTTGTGGTAGAATTTTTGTGTTTAGCAGGAAATATGGGAGTAGGAAGAAGGCATGAAAGATTAATTTCCAGAATTATTTAGAAAATATTCTTGAGGAAACTTCTCAATGATGATAAATCTGATGATGGATATTTTGTAAATACCTTAAATTTTTGGGTTATAATTTCTTTTAGTTTCATTTTTTAAAAAATGTACTTTTGTTTATTTTTTGCTAAAGATCTCATTTGAGGAACCCATTAGAAGGAAGAGATATTGATGAAAGGTATTCAGTTTTAGCAGGTATGTGAAGTATCCTACTCGAACCTTGGTGGAAGACATAAAAAAGTATGGTGGGATGGGAAGTAGCTATATCCTAGATTTTTGTACCCACTAGAGTTTTAGTGGTATTATACTAATAGATTAGTAAAACAAAGAAAACTTTAATGAGAGTCCACTGAGATTTAAATGGTATCTTTAATCCCAATTCTTAATTAGAAATATTTTTTTTATTTTAATAATATTTTATTTGTTAAATTTAACCCACTTTATCTAAATCATTTATACATCATCCTAGGAAATATATTACACTCCTTTTATTCCTTCATCTAACTTCTTTTTTCACATTGATATTATCTATCATTCATTTTATCAAAGATCCATCAACAAAAATATTCTTGTTATAATGAAAATAAGGTAAGGTTACCAGTATCCATTTATTTTCATCATTATTTCACTATGTTATTCATAAATATATAACTTATTTCACTTTATTTGTTTTATTTATTTTATTTATATTTTTTGGGACATCTCTGATTATTCCTCACATGTATATTTTGATCTTGGATAAGAGGTGACACCAAACCAATACTATAATTTAAATATATTCACATGTGTATTTTTGAATATATGTAATGGAAACATATAACATGGTACTAATATGGGGAATATTCAGTGTTCAGATACCCATAAATAATTTTATAAAATTTTTATTAGTTAAGATTTACCTTCTTCCTAGAACCATTTTATTTTTTAGAATCATTAGTTATGTAGTCACATTTAGAGATATGGTTTAATAAAATATAAGGGAGTATGGTATTGGAGTACTAATATTATAAAGATATGTGATTTAAACTAAATGTAGTGAGGCATAATTTAATAATAAAATATATCATAGGGTAATATACATCACAACATGTTGATTTTATATGTTTATTATGATATTATAAAAGTAATGTTTTAAGATTATATTATGAAATTGAAATATTTTATTTTATGGAATATTATATATTATTCTAGTCCCATCAGGTTGTTATTCTTGATAAAGATTCATCCAAGAACCATGGAAAATATTTTCCCCCTTTGGAATAATGGTAAGTATGCTTACTTCTTATAGATTTGAACCTTCCATTTGACCTATAAACTAGGTGTTTTAAACATTAAAATTTGATTATTCTCTTTGGTTCTATAATATAGAAATATTAATCCTTTTAGTCATATATTTTCACTTTTTATCAAATTAGAGTTTATCATTTTAGGTTACTTATTTCCCTTAAGGATGAAGGGAAATAGGAGTTAATATATTAAATATTCTTGACCCTTTAGAGTTACCCCACCTCAAGCTGAAGCAGGTAGGGTTAATCATCATTATGGCCTTATAAACACATGATGACATGAATTTATTATTTAACGAATCAATTTTATTCAATAATTATTCTCATTATATTGATTTTTAAATGTAAATTACATATTAAATTCAAGAGAATTTTTTGGGGTAATTTGGTGATATCTTACTGATTCATTATACTCCCACCCAATATGCTTACATTTCATGTATATGAAGTCATCATGATTTTTTATAATGAAAAGTAAATGGAAAGTTGGTTAATGGTTAAGCTTGGTGGTGGATAGATATCAAAGATAGAGGTTGGTTGGTTATGTTGTAGAGGCTGAACATAATGTTTCTCCCTATTTTTTTATTTTTGGTTTATATTTTGTATATGATAAACTTTTTAGGTGATCTTGTTGATATCTAATATATAATATTTTTGAAATATCATTAAACATCATTTCCCATTTTTAAATGTTTATTTATTTGGAATGGTTTTTTATTTCCTGGTATAACTTCCATTATGATTCCACTTTTATATAATGTAATAGATAAATTCTAAATTATAATTTATTTATTGATTTTATTATTAATTTTTTGTAATCTTTTTTGGGGTTATTTATTATGATATAAAGAGGTTAATCCCTCCTCAGTGATGCAATTGGAAACCCTTGTCATCACTCACCCACTAATGTTGACTGAGAATTTTTCTAGAGGTCATTAAAATTTTGACTAATATTGCATAGAATGCTATGGATCGAGGGAATTACATCTCTTATAAAGCTAGTTCCCAAGATATCATTCATTTTATAAATATAATTATACACCTAAAATGAGTAGTATGTTCACCTTCCTTGGTAGTAAGTGACATTACCTCCATTTGTGACACTGAATAAAACATAATCACGCCTACCCTAGTATCTAGTGGTATCCATCAACATCGTCTAACCATTAAAATTGAAATTATATACCTTAATTGATAAAAACAAATAAATAATGTTTTTCAAAATAAATGTTATAAATTATTGAAAATAATCAATTTATTCGGAGAAATAAAACTGAATTTTGAAAATTATATCATGTTGTGGAAAGATGACTGAAATATCAACTCTAATGTCTATAAATAGGATTGTGTTTATGGTTTTTAGTCAATTATACCACATTATTTTAATATATTATTTTTTTATATTTTATAATGTTGAGAATTTTTTAAAAAGATACATAAATAGAGACTTATATAAATAAAATATAACTAGAACATGTGGGCTATTTTTAAATGGAAATTTTAATTTTAAGATTTGGTAGTTCTATATTAAAAGTACTAAAAGAAGTTTTTGATAAATAAATATTAACAGTGAATCATAGTTTTGAGATTAATTTTTTAAATTTTTATAGACATTTATCTTGGATCTCAAACTTTATTTTTTAAAATTGTAAATTACAGGACATCCTGGTACCCACCTTATTAATAGGGTGGTCTATATATTATTTGTAGTTGAACATAGGGTGTCATTATATTCCCATGGGTGAACCATTTTATAATTTATAATTATGGAACCATAGAAAAATAAAACTACTAATACATATTATAGGCACTCAAGGTTGAACTCATGGATACAAGATGAAAAAAAACTTCAATTAAATATTTAATGTTATTATCTATGACGAAAGAAAGCTACAACTACTATGATTTTGGGAGAGTAAAGAATGATGAAAATTATTAGGAAGTTAAAAATCTATATTTATAAAGTATTGCAGTATAAAATAATTAATTAGGAAACATAAGTTTATTGGAATCAAATCTAAGTGAATCCTTTGGTCTGGGTTGAAACACTTTATCTCTAAAAATCCAATTTCCCCAAATTCAGGTACTTCGGTTTTTTCAAGAAATAGGTAACCTAAAACCATGTTTAAACATTGATAATAGTTAACCCAATTATGATGGTGGAAAATACAAAATATTAAATTAATTAAAAATAAATATCTTACTTAAAAAATAATGGTCATCCCATAAATAATGAGAGATATATATTAGAACAAATATAAATTAATTTAATCAAAAAATAAAATATCATTAAAAATAATAACACTATATATAAATCAATTCCCATTCCTTAAAAATACCACAACATGAGATCTACCATCTCATATTATAAATTATAATAATAAAAAATAGAAACCTATATAAAATGGGAATAATAGCTTCCTATAAAGAATATTTCTCTTACAGTAATCAAATTTGGTCTAGTATGATCCCCATGAAGGGTTTCCTCAGAGTACTTCTATGAAATTTTTGGTATTCATAGTGGTGGATCCACCTTTACAATAATTTAAAAGCAATTCTCATAGTCATGGGAGCTTCTATTGATCTCCAATAATGTTTTAGATTTTTGATCCATCACTATGGACAACTCAAGCTTTGTAGTAAGCTCAAATGGAATTTCCTCAAACATTTCAGAAATGATTAAAAGGTGTAAGGCATTGCACAAGCTTCACATGCACTAAAAACTATAGAATGATTATTAGATCATAAGAATTTATGATGGATACTAGAGGGGGTGAAAATTTACACTAAAACAAAACCAAGAACATATTTAGTTAAAAAGATCAGAATTGGTAATCATCGCATAGTCTATGTATGGGTGTTTGACTTAGAAGTCATTTGATAAATTAGAGTTATTAATCAAGATCACTGACAGTCTAATAAAATAGTTATTATAAGTATTAGTAAACATGAAATTTATAATATAAATTTTACAATGGGATGTAAAGAATTTAGAAACAAGTAATATAAAATCTTAAACAAAGTAAGAGTGACATACAAACATTACAAAAGTAATTTTCTCTTTAACCATAAGAGTTAAGTAAGTCATAAATACAGATTTAAGATATCCATATTTTTAACCTAACTATAAAGGTTTATATTTAATTACATGTAAATCCATTGATAAGAATTTCATAATAACTCAGTATTCCCAAAACCTAGGATCCCTCAATACAATGATCGGCGTTAGCTGTGTTTCTATCCCTAGAAGCCCTTGATCCACTAGATTAGAATCAACTATCTTTCTATCCCAAAAATACCATGATTTAAACTTCAATAATACAAATGAATAAAGAATAAAGATAGTTATAAGGATTTTAAAATACCTCATTCATAATCATAAGAAAACAACTCTCTAAAAATTTATGAAGTGTTTGAATCATATGTCCAGGTAGAGTAAAATCTCAGACATGTTGAGATGAAAATGCATCAGCTCCCATCTCCTCTAATGCACTCTTATTTATAGGAATCCCTCCAATGTATATATTTTAATGAATATTATATTTTTTTATAATTAACTAGGATGTTCTTCACTTGACACCTCAACAATACATTTCCATCTAATTTTGTTTTTATAACACTATTACAATGCTATAATAAATTATGTCTGATAGAAATACTGTTATCACTTTGATTTTAAATTTTTTAGTCCAATTTTAATTTAATATTATCAATATGATTAACTGAAATATGGTCACTCTGATAGATCAAAACTACTATCAGTCCAATAGATAGGACTTCAGCCTGTTCGATAGATAGAACACTTAGTCAAGTCGATGTAAATAACACTTATTCAGTTTGATGGACCAGACTCCATGTTAGTTCAATAGATCATATTAAAGAATAAAAATTTTATATTAGTTTACTAAGAAATTATTTCTACGTTTGGTAGAAAAGTATGTTTTATACAAAAATATTCTAAAAAACTTGGGATATAGTTAGTAAAACAGAGTTCTAAGAAAGTACTTGGGATTTTCAAAACTAAGGAAAGAAAAAGTAAAAATTATAAACTTTATGATTAAAAAATTTCACCCTTTTTGGAATGTAATAAACAAAAATATAAAATGAAAAAACTATTAACTTTGAAAACTTTCAACCTTTTTAATATTTTTTAAATTTAAATCAATTCTTTATAATGAATATATTTTCCTTATCTTAACTCTCACTAAGTTTATAACATATTTTTTCATAATTCTTGATCTGATAAAATGTATTATTAATTAAAATACTTCCCCTAAATATATTTTCTTCCTCTGATAATTTATCCCCTTTAGATTATTTCTACCACTGGAACTATTTTTCCCCTTTGGATTTTTTCTCAACCTTTGGATTATTTCTACCCCTTTGTAATTTTCAAAAAGGAATAGGGAAGGTAATATATTATCCTAAAATTTTAGGAAATACAGAATGGAACAATTAGTTTTGGATAAATATTCATCAAAGATATAAAAAAAATCATCCAAGTAGTACTTGAAAATATTCAAACAGAATGTATTTAGAGAATAAATCATGAAAACTAGATTTCATTCAAAAATGTTTAAAATACATCAAGAGTTGAGATATAAAATGTTCATTATTTCTAATATAATTTCCTGAAAATATATTATAACTTCTTCAAATACTCTTAATTCTTCTTGGATTCATTTTTTTGAATACTTAAGATTTTCTATCCTCTCTTCCATGTTTGAGATCCTTTGATTCACTACCTTAAAACTTAAAACTTCATCTTCAAAAACACTAATCTTAATTTTTTCCTCCTTTAGCCTCAAAAACTTTTCCTCGAAAGATCAAATATTGATATTCCCTTTGATTAGGTTATGAATTTTATATTTTAGTTCTTAATTATTATATTCCATGAATATTATAGATCATTAAATTTTTCAAAAAAATTTATCCTATATGAAATATCGGCTTACAAATTCTCAAAAGGAATAAACTATATCAAACGATACTTTTTTTACCTCCATGAACAAATCATAATGTTATTTTAAGTATCCATATACTTGTTTCACTCATTTTACCATCAAATTAAATATTCTTTTATGTGCCTTTGACAAATCTTTAAAACTTTTGATATCGGATTCATTTTAAATAGACTCTATCAACAACTTCAATGACTCTGATTTCTCATTTAAATTATTCTAAATCTATTTTCACCTTGATTAAATATTTTATAGTCATTGAATTGAATAAGTAAGTTTTTTGAGAATCTGAAAAATATAATTTATTCTATTTTTAGCTTTAGTGACTAAGGTATTTGAATAATATGATATAACCTCTAAAATACATGGTCAAGATGGTTAGACCTCTGACTTTTATTTTCCTTTAAATTTTTTATCAATGATACTTTGAGAATAATAATTTTTCTATATGTATATACCTTTATCAATATATTAGTCTAAGAATTTTTTTCTTCCACTTATTCTTTTGATGGTGATTTTTATTCCAAAGAAATATCTAATACTATATTCTTATCAGATTAAGTTGATACAAAGGTGGATGATGAAGATGAATATAAAGAGATTTCATATTTCTTTTATTCTTATTATCCTTCAAGTTATATTATAACTATCTATAAATTCTTAAAAAACTTTACAATCCTTTTTAATTTATTTTGGAAATTTCTTCTGAATTGATTTCTTAAAAAATATTGCGAGTGATTCAAGAACGGACTTTTCAATTTCAAATTCTTCTAAAACTTTTTTTCCTATTCCTTCCTCAAACAATATGGGAACAAAATATGTTTCAAAAATAAATATAAATCTTTACGTGATAATGGGTATAGAAATAACTTATTATTAATAGAAAACATTCTTGATTCAAGAACTAGTTTAATTATTGATAAAGGATATATTGAAACTGGTTGATCAGTAGATTCTCTTTCTACTCCTTTGAGAAAATTTTGCATCATAATTGCCTCAAAAAATATCTTCTTTTAGTTCTTCTTCTTTTATTATTTTTTCATAAAATCTATATTTTTTATCTTTAAATCCAAATCCTCTACTTTATCTAGTTCAAAACTAGGATCTCCTAGATTTTTCTATGCTTTATGAGCCATCATTTTATTAAAGTCTTTATCAGGTGTTTCTTTTTATGTATTCTAAACTTTAATAGGATAATATTTTTCCATTATATTTCCTTTTACCAATTCTTTACCTCTTAAAATTTCTACATCAGACACTTATTTGTCCAATTTTTCTACCAATTTATTCAATTTTGGATTGAAATCTGACTCCATCCTTGTCATTCAGTAGTAGAAAAATATTTTTTCATGTTAGTTTTTGTATTCAAACTTTTTTATTTTACCAAAATTATTTCTAACAACATTAAATGTGGGAATTTTGATATTCTTATTTATAAAACAATGTCAAAAGGTAAAATTTTGAAATTTCAACATCGGTTTTTTGTAAAACCGATGTTGAAAGTCTGATTCCATAAGGTTTTATACATCATTTGTTTCGGTAAACACCAATATTGAAAGTCCTAATAGAATTATTTTAATGTAGTATATTCAGTAACTAACATTAAGATATTACATTATCATCGGTTAATTAAAAATATATGTTAAAAGTCCTCATAGAAGACTTTTAATGTTAGTTTATTTTCAGGAATAGAATTTAAAATTTACATTTTATGTTTTTTTTAAATAAAATGATAATATAATTGTTTACCATGTTTTATTTCATTTATCAAGCTTGTATTTAATAGTTCCTAGAGCTAAAATAGACTTGTAGGTCAAAATCTATTACTGTCAGAAGTTAGAATTATCTAAATTTTGATAGATGCAAATAATTTTAAAGAAATAATGTGAAATATAATCTAAAAATTATAGACAGCAAATAGAAAAATAAACCTAAATATTCAACCTAATTTAAATTCTATTGGTAGTTTCCTTCAGATTAATATGTCTTTTTATTGTTATTTATCTTCTTTTTAGGGAATAACTTATGTAGTAATGAAAATGGTGATCGATAAGGAATTTTTCACTTTGATTAGAAAATATCTTGTTTATGGTTTATCTTTATAACTAAATTGTAAGAATAATTAATCATTATATGAAAAATTATCAAGATGTTTAAAAATAAAGGAAAAAAATAATAAATAAATTAAATAATTAGAAAATATTCCATATTCAAATCATCGATTGAAGAAGGAATGAAATTTTTATTGGATCGAAGAGGTCAAAAATGTTAAAAGAAAGAGAATATGGATTTATATACTGTAAAAAATAAGTGGTTTTTTATTAAAATTTTGTCTAGATTTTAAAATTTTAAACACATTTTGTGAAAAAAAAATTAAAATAATGATCTCGCATATTTCAAATTTTACTTTTAACATCGGTTAAATATCTAAGTGTAGTTAAAAACCTCCATGTATTGGGATTTTAACATCAATTTTTTATGAAAAAAATTAAAGGACCTATTTATCATTTTTAACATAATTTATTTGGTAAATGATGTTAAAATCATTCTTTTAATGTCATTTACAAAAAACCCAATGTTAAAAGTCCCCATAGAAGACTTTTAACGTCGGAATTTTTTAGGAACCGATGTTAAAAGTCACTTTTTATTTGGGTCTAAGAAAATATAGTAAAATTTTTAACCAAATTCTAGTCCATTTTCCAATATTATATTTCGACTAGTCATGGACCTCAAACAAAGTTACATATTCAAAGTTATAGTAATTTAAAGTTGGAATTATCTAAGACTTCACTTAGAGAAGTTCAACTTATGATGTCTATAACTTTTTATCCGTAAGTTTGTTGTTGTTATATGACTATTAAAATCAAATATTTAGAAATTAACTATAACATTTAAAAAAAATTAATATCGTTTTCTTGAAAAAAAATCAAAAGTGTCTTTTTACAATAGTTTTTGAAAAAAATAACATAAAAACATCTTCTATGAGTACTTTTCATATCTGTTCTTTATAAATAGACGTTAAATTTTGGATTTTAACATTGGTTACTAAATAAAAAATGTTAAAATAATTCCATGTAAAATTTTAACATCATTTTTTCTAAAATAGATGTTAAAAGTGGGTGTTTAATATCGTTTTCTTGTTAAATGATATTAGAAGTCCCCATATAAGACTTTTAACCTCGGTCTTCAAGAACTGACATTAAACACCGACGTAAAAGACCATTTTTCTACAAGTGTTAATTTCCTGACTAATAAGAAAAACTTTTCATATAAGTGCATATGAAGGGTTATTCATCTAAAAAACCTCCATATAGTTTACCATTGTGTTTCTTATAAAACCTGGGGACATAATAATCCTTGATTTCATGGTAGTCTTCTAGTTTCGATAAAAATAAACACAATATTTACTAAGTTTATCTACCTCATATTTACAAGAAATCCCGATATGAAATTGTTGAAGAATTTAAAATTATACATATCACATTTTCTTGGTATTAAGTAAACTTTCATCCATAAGGTTACTACTCTCACATCTGGAGTTAGTGATCCAACAATTGAGATTAATCCTTGAAATATTTAATATATTTTTTAAAACCTTAAAGTATTTTTATGAAAAATATTCATCTAGATAATGTATTTTTTTATAATGAAAAATTCTATATTTGAAACTAATTAATAATTTGTAAAAAGTAAAGAATATGTAAACCAACATAAAAATAATAATTAATAGATAAATGTAAAAAAAGAAAATATTTGATGAATACCTCTCAGATTATAAATGTGCTTTTGGTATGAATAGTTTTTCCAGTAACTCGATCTTATTTATTTTTCTAAATGAAATTGAATTTGATAATATTTATAAAAAACTATTTTATGAAAAAATTTAGTATAAATTATGATTTTGAAAAAAAAATATAATTTTAAAAAAAAATATTTTGACGCCTGAATTTTTAGTAGAAAAATTTTGACTACAAAAATTTCGATGATATCAAAATTTTAGGAAAACATAAAAATTTAGATAAAAAGGTTTTTTATAAAACTAAAATATATATACTCCCCCTTTTAATTGGATTTAATTAATGTAAGGATATTGGTAAACGTGAAGTAGATATGAATGATCATTTGATATTGATCATTCCTTGCTTCTATTTAATATATTAAAATCTATTGGAACTAAGGGTTTTAGTAAAAATATGTTAAAGTTTTTCTTGATTTATTATGAATTATAAAATGATATCTCTTTTTTTAGTTTCAAAAAGAAATGGTGTCTTAAATGTATGTTTTTTGATCATGAGTGGTGTACTGGCTTTTTAATCAAAGCAATTGAACTTGTTCTATCATGAAATATTTGAGTTTTACTAAAACACTTTCAATATCTAGTGAGTGTGTATAGAATCCACAACACTTGAGAAAAAAACATCTAGTTACTAAATATTTAGATATAGTAGTGTAAAGTGATACTGAGTGTTTTTTCTTACAATACTAAGAAACTAAAGCCTCTCTAAAGATATGACAGGTTCTACAAGTACTTCTCATGTTCATTCTATATCCACCAAATTCATCCTCTCAAAACCTTTTTTATTCAAAATCATTTACAGAAGAGTAAAATAAACTTATATCCATAGTTCCCTTAACATAACAAAAAAAGTTGTTCTATGGTTTTAAGGTGGGTATATTTTGTATTTTCTTGATATCTATCACATAATCATACTAAAAACATTAAATTGAGATGAATATCTGTTAATTGAAGTAAACATCCAATAATTTCTATAAAGATATATTGATTATATAATTTCTAAAAATCATAAATATATAAAGTATTTGAGGTTCTTATATGAGTACTTTTACTTTTAGCATTGTCATATATTAATTTCTTAAGAATATCTTTTATATAGTTATGTTGAGATATAAAAGTTCATTCAGGTTTTTGGTAAATTTGAAAACCTAGAAAATAAGTATGTTCTCCCATCATGCTCATTTGAAACTCAGACTTCATAAGATACACAAATCAATCTATTAATTATTTTTCTGTTAAACCAAATATAATTTCATCAAAATAAATTTGATCAATGGTGATGTTTTTAGAAAATTATTTTATAAAAAAATTTGGATCCACATCTCCCTTAATAAAAAAGTTTTGTAACAAAAATGTTGTTAATCTATCATACCAGGATCTAGAAGATTCTTCATGTCTATAAAGTGCCTTAGTAAGTTTAAAAACATGTTCTGGATATTTTGAATTTTCAAAACCAATAGTTTTCTCTAAATAAACGTGCTACTGAACAAATACATTAAGAAATGAACACTTCACATCCATCTAAAATAATATGAAATTTAAGAATGATACATATGCTATAAGTATACAAATAACTTCAAGTCTAGCTACCAGAGAATAAATTTCTTCATAATCTATCCCTTATTATTGATTATAACCCTTAGAGATAAGTATATATCTAAATATAACTATTATTCCATTTTTATCATATTTTTTCCAAAAAATACATTTGACTCCAATTACAAAAATATCTTTAGGGAAATCAACCAAAGTCAAAACTTAATTCCTTTCAAATTAATTAAGTTCATATTACATTGATTTTATCCAATCATCATCACATAAATCCCTATTAGGAGTCTTAAGTTTAAATTTAGATAAAAATAAAAAATTTCCAATTTCATTTATTAAAGAAATTATAGTTATAAATTGATGATCTATATCACTAATGATGTTATCACTACGACAATTCCTAAGAAACAATTGATTTCTTGGATTTAAAAAACTCTTTTCTTAAAAAAAAATTAAATTATTCTTAAGGTAAAACTTTAGAAATACGTTATTGAGTTGTTCTCTCATGAGAATAACTATATAACATATGATAAAAATTAGTTTATTTAAATAAAATTTGAAGATATAGGTTGACTTTTTTGAAAACAAAAGGATCAGTTTCATCAAATTTTACATGTACCATGTAATGTCCCAGAATTTCCATGTAATTTTTTTTAATTAAATGGGAATTTTACAAGTCCATAAAAATTGATGGTGTGTGATTCCGAGGCCCGGAGTGCCCAGAATGAATTTATGAATTTTTTTGGGTATGTTTAGTAAAGGTGCGAATGGGTTTTTCTAACTTTGAACTAGTACTCAGAATTGAAATCTGAGGACACCGTTGAAATTGCAACGCCGGTATTCACTTAAGGATAGCTTCACCTCAACCGCAGTGGGTCGAGAGTGAAGGATAGATTTTGTATTTTTCGAGAAGGAATAAAATAAAATGGTGTAACAATTTATTTTATTTTATTTTGATACCACCCATGTGGATATTTCACTGGTGGGGACCCCAAGAACTAAAACCTCCCATGAGAGGTTATGGAGGTGGGGACCACTGAGCCTAACCTCCCTTGAGAGGTTATGGTGGTGGGGACCACCCGAAGTTTAAAACCCCTTGAACTCCCTCATAAGTATGGGGGAAACTCTTAAACTTACCCACTTCAAGGGTGTCACCCCCTTAAATTTATTATACCAACCTATGTAATTAATTAACCGATTTTGAAATTCTGCCAACAATTAAATTGGGGAAACATATCTTTTTGGATACTTTTCTTTTTGGTGGATTTGGGGAGAGGATAAATATTGGAAGGATTTCACTTCTCCAACAAATAACAGCATCAAAGAACGTTATTCAGAAATCAAAGAAGAGGACGACGAGCGAGCCTGACATCGAAGCCTGGTTTCAGAAGCAACGATCGTTGGTACTCTCTTCACCTTATTTGACTTTCTTCTTGCGCTAACGTCAATGAACAATCCAAAGTAGGGGTTTATTTGTGTATGATTATTTGTGGGATGTTGTAGGGTGGTTGTTTGAAATTCTTCCCTCTTTCCATTCTTGATAATTCTTTGTAATTCAAGAAGGAATTATATCTACTTGCTACCGCTCTAACGCGGAGAGTGTGGGCCAAACAAACGTGACCCGTCCTCCCCGCAAACCTTGTGGTTAATTGTTGATCGGAATGGAGGAATGTCTATGAACCACGGTGGGGCATGAGAAAGGAATTCGGCACCACCGTCAGCCGTGATGAAAGCGCTAGCGCAGCGGCACCACCCCATGGCCCCTGCCACCCCGTGGCCTCCACGCCCCACGGCACTGCCGCCTGCGGCCTCTGCACCATCTGCGGCTGGGCCACCACCCTCCGTGGTAGAGCCTCTGCCCACGGCCAGGCCGTTGCCCCGCGGCCAAGCCGCAACTGCCTCACGGCTGGGCTGCTACTCTACGGCCGAGTAGCCACTACACCGTGGTCGGGCCACTGCCTTATGGCCGAGCCGCCCCGCGGCCTCCGCCCTTCTGGCTGAGCCACCCCGCGCCGGGCCGAGCCACTCTGTGCCCCCGTACCCCCCCCCCCCCCCCCACCGTAGCAAAGTCACTCAAGTCAAGCTGCCCCATGGAATCACCCCCCTGTGGCACCCCCATGGTCAAGCTGCTCTGGCTGAGCCACCACGCGACCTCATGCCCCGGCAGCACCCCCGCGACCGAGCCGCCCCACGGCCTCGCAGCACCCCCGCGGTCTCGCGGCCCTCGCGGCTTGCCAGTCCGGACCCAGTAGGACAGTCCACCCAGGGGCTAGGCTGGACCCAACGAGCTAGGCTGCCCACCAGGCTGGGCCAGACCTAGTGGGTCGGGCCGGGTTGGTCCGACCAAGTTGGACCAAACCCGGACCAAACCCGGACCAGATACAACCCTATACTTTACTTGGGCTCTAACTTTGTCACCGGACGTCCGTTTGACGAACCTTCAGCAGTGATGGAAACCTTGGAGAGAGACAGTCCTCTTTGGTGTACCCCAATAGAGTTTTAGATTAATTTTGGGAATGGTTGGGTTGGATCGAGCACGAATCCAACTGGGCCCTCAGGACAAAAAGGCTAATAACTCACAGACCGGGCGTCCGAGTGACGCGCCGTCTGTTGCATTAAGACCCCTATGATGTGGAGGTCCTATGAAATACTTCTTCATGGGAATTAGTGGCTGTTGGAGTATCAACCAATAGCTTGTGGAGCAGATCCTCCCAAAGACGACCGGGCATAGTGCGGGAACCCAGTAGCTGGCTGTGACAAGAAGAATGAAGAGTGATCCTGTGTGGGTCAGTTCCTAGAGATCCTATGTGGGTTAGCTCCTATAGATCCTGTGTGGATTAGCTCCTAGAAATATTATGTTGGTAAGCACCTTTAAATCTTGTGTGGGTCATCTCTTAGGGATCCTATGTGGGTCAGCACCTAGAGATCATGTGTGGGTTAGCTCCTAGTGATCCTATATGGGTTAACTTCTTTACAAAGTAAGATGATTTAGTAGTTACATATAATCATATCTACTACTATACTTAAGTTATACACAGTGGGAGATGAGTTCGTACCTGAGCAGTAATTTCCTTCTGGTAATACCTTGGTGGTATTCTTCCATGTGGCGTACCTAAGTGGTACTTACCATCGCGGTACTCCTTCCTTTTTGGAACAATTGAGCTTTGGGATTTTGAGTTGGACTCTATGTTTCCTCATGATTGATATGGGTATACTTGATAACTTAGGTATATGTATAGGCATATACCTAAGTAGGGCTGTCAGTTGATTTCATGTTGTGTGGTTTATCCTTGGTGGATTTTGTGAGACCATGAGGGTCTCAGGGTCCCTATTGAGTATCATTATACTCAACCCTACACGGGCTATGCCCGCACCTTGTTGTGTTTGATGCAGATGATGGATATCGCTGACTAAGTACAAGAGTACCAGGACTGGAGGTGGCTTGGAGGTGGACGTTAGATGAGGCAAACCGTAGAGATGTCCATTCGTTAGCTGTACTTACCCATCAGGTAGGATTCGTGGTGGATGATCCAGGTGATTCATTTCACATATCAGTCATCTTGTACTTTCCAGTTTTCCTTGTACTTTCCAGGTGGGCTTGTTTTCGAGCCCCTTTTACTTACTGTACTCACTCTGTTTACTATTCAGTTTACTTGAGTTCATATCTTGTTTTGTTTTTGGTGGTGTGTGATATAGGTTATAAAGGCAATGTATTCCCAGTTTTAGGGAATACACCTTCAGTGCTAGTTGATAGCCCCTAGCCTATGGAAGGAGAGCTTGGGGTAGTCACAGCATGGACCCCGGGGGACGGGTCATGACAAATTGGTATCAGAGGAGTCGGTTCTACCATAGAACTTATGACTCTGATCTATCTTTAAATGGAAATAGTGTTAAGTGTAGTGAGTGAGGTTATCATTTTAGGGAATCCAGTGTTGGTGCGGCGGCCGATGTATCCATACACTAGGACCCTGACTTCTTATTTTCAAATCAGTGCACGAAAACACTGATTGTGTGTGTGTTTTCAAGAGTTTTCTTTGTGATCTATTTGAGTAAGCTCACTAGGTATAAATTATTGACCATGGATCACCAATTTCTTTTAAGGATGCCTCTACGCAGATATCCATCTAGGGTTCTGAGAGTAGTATGCACTGATAGACCACCGAGCGACGAGGCCTCGGTGTAGGGCCCTCTTCCAATAGAGGCACCAGCGGAGGCATCAACGGTACCATTACCCATTGGTCCACCGATGCCACTAGATCCAGTAGTAGAGAGTGCACTTCACTTGAGTGTGTTTCACAAGTTCCAGCACTAGAGGCCACCCAGGTTCAGGGGAGAGACAGACCCACTGGCATCTGAGGATTGGTTGGAGGTCGTAGTGAGAGTCTTCCAACTGGTAGGGACACCAGCTGATCTCATGGTGATCCTTGCATCCAGCCTTCTACAGGAAGTAGTAGGAAGATTGGGGAGCATGATGCTCCAGTTTTATGATGATGTGATGCTTCTATTTCCAGACTTCGAGTGCCTATTTTGGGTAGAGTTTGTTCTAGTGACTCTTCGCGCAGTGCACATACATGAGCTTCTTCATCTACAATAGGGCAGCATGACTGTATCTCAGTACTCAACGAGGTTCACTGACCTCTCATGCTACTCAATAGATACGGTTTGGGACCCATTCTTTTGGTATCAGACCTTCGAGAAGGGGCTCAGATGTGAGATCATGGCTTCGATGATCTCACTCAGCATCCCGACGCAGGCGGGGGTGTTAGAGAGAACCCTCTTGGTGGAGAGTTTCCTTGATGAGCAGTCACCAACAGTGAGACCCACCACCAGTCATCACATAGTGGAGTCTTCTGCAGCTGGCAGCAGACAGATGATTCATAGGTCCAAGAGGACCAGACCTATAGGTGGAAAACTGCATGACTCTGGCTCGGTTGTGTGGGGCACCCGAGGTAGAGCTAGTCATACCAGGAGCGGGCAATGTTACGCATGCGGCGAGTAGGGTCACATGTCTTTTGACTGTCCGACCTGCCATACGAATGATCAGAAGACAGTCGAGGGACCACCCAGGCAGAAACAGAGGTTCGACCGAGGAGGTCCACAGGGAGCAGGTAGATGTGGCAGAGGAGTTGGTCGTGCAGCTGGTGGTGGGCGATGATTCAAGATGTTACCGCCACCACCACCAGGTGGTCCACCCCGACCACAGAGACCAAGAGGATAGGGGTGAGCTCAACTCCAGGTAGTTGAGGCCTATGATCACGGTTCTCTGGAGATGATATGAGGTATGATCTGTGTCTACTCCACCGTAGCTATAGTACTTATAGACACAGTTTCTAGTCATTCTTTTATTTCCACTACCCTCGTTCGGAGCTCGTAGATTTCGATGGAGATGTTGGTTCAATCCTTATGGATATAGACTCCTACGGGAGCGGATTTGACGATTACGTACTAATTCTAGCAGAGTGAGAATACTTTAGGAGGCAAGAGCTTCAGCTGGGATCTCCTAGTAACGGCATCGAGGCCTTACATCTTCATCTTGGGTATGGACTAGTTATCTACAGTTCATGCTTAGATTGATTTTATTAGGCGCAAAGTGCGGTGTGTCCATACAGATGGGACCATGTTTACCTATACCGATGAGAAGGGAGCCATTGCAGTACAATATGGAATTACTCGGAGGTGAGTACAGACGATCACTCATCAATTGTATAGCCTTACCCTCGAAGTAGTTGATGTGGAGAGTCTGAGTTATCCTGTATTGGTGGAACAATATGCAGATGTCTTCCCTGATGATGTTCCTGGTCTACCTCCTCGCAAAGAGGTGGAATTTTACATTTAATTGTACCCCGGGACAACACCGATATCTACACCAGCATATCGGATGGCTCCCACGAAGCTTCATGAGCAGCGAGTGCGGCTAGAGGACTTGTTGGGGAAGGGATTCATACGGCATAGTGTTTCTCCTTGGGCAGCCCCAATTTTGTTCTCCAAGAAGGAGGATCGGAGTTTGAGACTTTGTGTCGAGTATCGGTTTCTGAACCAGGTGATCGTGAATAACATGTACCCACTTTTGAGGATTGACGACCTCTTTGATCAGCTGAAGGGATCACGATGGTTCTCGAAGATACACCTCAAGTCAGGCTATCACCAGCTCAAATTACGAGACAATCATGTGCAGAAAATGGATTTCAGATGTTGGTATGGCCATTATGAGTTCTTGGTTATGCCTTTTAGTGTGACCAATGCTCCAGTAGTGTTTGTGGGACTCATGAACAGGATCTTTCAGCCATACCTTGACTGTTTTGTAGTAGTCTTCATCGATGACATTTTGATCTACTCGGCTACTGAGGAGGAGCTTGCCTATCATCTGCAGGTAGTTCTGGACACACTCTGAGAGCACCAGCTTTATGGTCAGCCCTCGAAGTGCTAGTTCTGGATCCGAGAGGTTCACTTTCTAGGACATTTAATATCAAAGGCTAGAGTTGTAGTGAGTCCATCGAAGATTGAGGCAGTACTTGCTTGGGATCCACCCAAGAGTGTGACAAAGGTACGGATTTTCTTGGGTTTGGCTGGATACTATCAGAGGTTTGTGCTAGATTTCTCTAGATTTGAAGCACCTATATCAGCGTTGACGAATAAGGGGTAACCCTTTGTTTGGTCAGAGAGATGTCAGTAGAGCTTTCATGAGCAGAGGCAGAGGCTGACTAGTGCCCCCATCTTGAGGCTTCTAGAGGAGGGAATAGGGTATGTTGTCTACTGCGATGCATTAGGAACCAGACTCGGATGTGTCCTAATGCAGGAGCAAGCATTGATCGCTTGTGGTTCTCTATAGCTGAGAAAACTTGAGCAGAACTACGCTACCCATGACTTGGATTTAGCAGCAGTGGTCTTCACCTTGAAGATGTGGCAAAATTAATTTATGGGAGAGCGTTTTATATTGTACTCTGATCACAAGAGTCTCATATATATCTTATCTCATAAGGAACTAAACCTGAGACAATGATGTTGTCTTGAGTTCCTCCCGGACTATGACTTTTAGATAGTCTATACTCCTAGGAAGAGGAATTTTGTAGAAGATGCACTCAGCAGGAGGACCGGTATACAGCTACTAGGAGAGGTGACAGAGCAGCTGGCCACTTTGAAAATATCCTTTGTGGATAGATATGAGCAGCTTTGTTTCATTCTCTTATAGTCACTCCCCCACTTATTCAATCATTCAGGGAGGCGCAGTGAGGGGACACTAAGTGCGAGACACGACATGCTCAGATATCAGCCGGAGAGGCACCTGATGGATTTTCTGAAGATGGGGAGCACGTCGTCCTCTTCAGAGGACGTACCATGGTACCAGTGTCTCTTCAAGAGGAATTAATGAGGTAGTTCCACACATCCCCTCTAGAGGTAAATTCAAGAGTGGAGAATATGTACTAGGATCTCTGATCACAGCACTGGTGGCCGGTAATAAAGAACGAAGTAGAAGAGTTTGTTTCTCGGTGCCTCACTTGTCAGCAAGTGAAGGTGGAGCATCAGGTACCAGTTGGATTGGTTCAGCCTTTACAGGTCCTAGAGTGGATGTGGGATGAGATATCTATAGAATTTGTGGCAGGACTTCCACATAAATCCAAGGTATATGACTCGATTTGGGTTATCATCAATCAACTCACCAAGTTGGCCCACTTCTTACCAATTAAAGAGCAGAGTTCAGTAGAGATATTGGGATGCCTCTCTCTGTAGGAGATTGTGTGACTACATGGAGTACCCTCGACGATTATCTTTGATCATGATGCATGTTTTACTTCCCAGCTATGGCAGGAGTTGCAGGAGACTTTCAGGACGCAGCTTCGTTTGAGCACTGCCTTCCATCCTCAGACGGATGGCCAGACTGAGCAGACCATTCAGACCCTTGAGGACATGTTTCATGCTTGTGTCTTCGACTTTGGTCATAGTTGGGAGGATCACATGCCTTTGGTAGAGTTTTCATACAACAATAGCTATCACTCCACCATTGGGATGACACCTTTAGAGGCCTTGTATGGGAGACCTTGCAGATCACCTTTGTGCTGGACTGACCTAGGGGAGTCAGCACTCGTGGGACTAGAGATGGTACGGGCTACCATAGAGAAGGTGTAGGTCATTTAGGAGTGGATAAAGACTGAATAGAGTAGGTGGAAGTCATATAACCACAAGAAACAGAGAGCTCTGTAGTTCGAGGATGGTGACCACATCATTCTGTGGGTCTCACCCCGATGAGGTCTGTGGAGATTTGGTCGAGCCGACACATTATCTCTAAGATTCATCAGACCTTTTCAGTTCCTCAACAGAGTTGGCGAGGTGGCGTAACGCGTATCTCTTCCACCACAGTTGCACCAGGTGCATGACGTCTTCCACGTATCTCAGCTGAGGAGATACGTGCACGACCCTTCCCACATCATCAACCACGGCGAGCTGGACATCGATGATGATGCGACTTTTACGGAGGTTGCAGTAGATATTGGGGATCGACATGACCGGGTCCTTTGTGGATGGTCGATACCTCTAGTAATCATTCTCGGGCAGTAAGGGAACCTCTAGGAGAGCACATGGGAGCGAGAGGCTCATATGCGGGCTAAGTACCCCCACTTGTTCCCTTAGTTTGAGTTGTGGATTACGGGGAAGAAAAGCCCAGAGGTGGGGAGAATGTAAAGACCCAAAATTTCCATGTAATTTTTATTAATTACATGGGAATTTTCAGAGTCTTCAAAAATTGATGGCGCGTGATTATGTGGCCCAGAGTGCCTAGAATGAATTTTTGAACATTTTTTGGGTATGTTTAGTAAACGTGCGAGAGTTTTTTTCTAACTTTTGATCCAGGGCTCAGAATTGATATCTGAGGACACCATTGAACTTGCAGTGCCGATATTCGCTTAAGGAGACCTTCACCTTGACAGCAGTGGGTCAAGAGTGAAGAATAGATTTTGGGTTTTTGTGAAGGAATAAAATAAAATAAAATGGTGGAACATTTTATTTTTATTTTATTTTGAAACCTCCCATGTGGATATTTCATAGGTGGGGACCACCTGAACTAAAACCTACCATGACTGGTTATGGAGGTGGGGACCATCGAGCCTAACCTCCCATGAGAGGTTATGGTGGTGGGGACCACCCGAGGTTTAAAACCCCCTGAACTCCATCATAGGTGTGGGGGAGCCTCTTAAACTTCCACACATAAATGGTGCCACCCCCTTAAATTTATTATGCCAACCTATGTAATTAATTAACCCAATTTTAAAATTTTCCAACAATTAAATTGGAGAAACATATCTTTTTGGATACTTTGATTTTTAGTTGATTTGGGGAGAGGAGAAATATTGGGAGGATTTCACTTCTCCAACGAAGAACGCCAGCAAAGAACATTCTTTAGAAATCAAGGAAGATTATGATGAGATATCTCGACATCGAAGTGTGGTTTCGGAAGTGACGATCATTGGCACTCTCTTCGCCTTCTTCAACTTACTTCTCATGCCAACGTCAATGAACAATCCAAGGTAGGGGTTTATTTGTGTATGATTATTTGTGGGAAGTTGTAGGGTGGTTTTTTGAAATTATTCTCTCTTTCTGTTCTTGATAATTCTTCGTAATTCAAGATGGAATTATAGCTTCTTTCTACTGCTCTAACACAGAGAGTGCAGGTGAAAAAAACATGGCCCATCCTCTCTGCAAACCTTGTGTTTAATTGTTGATCATGATGTAGGAACGTCTACGAACAACGATGGGGTATGAGAATGAAGGAAGACACCACCACCATCTGTGAAAAAGGTGACGGTGCACAGGTGCTGCCCCGCAGCTGCCACCGCCCCGCAGCCTCTATGTCGTCCGCGACTGGCCCACCACCCTTCATGGTTGAGCCACCGCCCATGGTCGGGCCACCTCCCTGTGGCTGAGCCGCCACCGGCCAGTGGCCAGACCACCTCTCCACGGCCGAGCCGCCACCGCCCCATGGCCGGGTTTCCACCTCGCATCTGACCCACCATGTGGCCTCCGCCCTTCCGGCTGACCCTCCCCAGGCCAGGCCGACCCGGCCCGCACCCTCGCAACACCCCCACGGCCGAGCTGCTTCAGCCGAGCCGCCCCGCGGCCTGGTTCCCTTGTGGAACTCCCACACCCGAGCCACCCCACGACCTCGCACCCTCGCCGCACCCCTGTGGCTGAGCTGCCCTATGCCCTCACGGAACCCTCGCGGCCTCATGGCCCTTGCGTCCTGCCAGGCCAGACCCAGTAGGCTGGGCCGCCCAGCGGGCCGGGCCGGACCCAGTGGGCCGAGCCGCCCAGATAACTTTGGCACCAAACGTCCATTTGACGAACCATGAGCTGTGTCGGAAACCTTGGAGTGAGATGGTCCCCTTTGTTATACCCCACTGGAGTTTTTTATTATGTTGGGGAACAGTTGGGTTGGATCAAGCATGAATCCAACTGGGACCTCAGGACAAAAAGGCTAATAACTCACAGACCGGGCATCCAAATGACGCGCCATCTATTGCGTTGAGACACATATGACCTGGCGGTCCTTTGAAACACTTCTTCATGGGAATTCATGGAAATTGGATTATCGAACAGTAGCTTGTGGAGAGTATCCTCCCAGAGATGAGTGAGCATACTGTGGGAACCCAGTAGCATGTTGTGATGAGAAGAATGAAGAGCGATCATGTGTAGGTTAGCTCCTAGAGATCCTGTGTGGGTCAGCTCCTAGAAATCATGTGTGGTTCAGCTCCTAGAGATCATCTGTTGGTCAACTCCTAGTGATCCTATGTGGGTTAGAACCTAGAGATCATGTGTGGGTCAGCTCCTAGAGATCCTATATGGGTCAGCACCAAGCGATCCTATGTGGGTTATCTCGTAACAATCCTATGTGGGTCAGCTTCTTTATAGAGTAAGATGATTTTGTAAATACATCTAATCATATATATTATTGTATTTAAGCTATAACTAGTGTGAACTAAGTTCATACCTAAGCTGTACTTTCCATGTGGTAATACCTTGGTGGTATTCTTCCATGTGTCATACCTGAGTGGTACTTACCATCGTGGTACTCCTTCCTTTGTGGAATAGTTGAGCTTTGGGATTTTGTGTTGGAATTTGTGTTTCCTCATGATTGAGATGGGTATACTTGATAACTTAGGTATATGTATGGACATATACCTAAGTATGGTTTTTAGTTGATTTCATGTTGTGTGGTTTATCCTTGGTGGATTTTGTGAGACCTTGAGGGTCCCGGGGTCCCTACTGAGTATCGTTACACTCATCCCTGCATAGGCTATGCCCGCACCTCATTGTGTTTGATGAAGACGACACATAGCGCTGACTAAGGATGAGAGTACTAGGACTGGAGGTGGCTCGGTGGTGGATGTTAGATGAGAAAAACTATGGACATGGTCGTTCGTGAGTTGTACTTACCCTTCAGGTAGTATTCATGGTGGATGATCGAGGAGCTGCTTTTCACCTATCAGTCATCTTGTACTTTCCAGTTTTCATTTTACTTTCCAGTTGAGCTTGTATCCTGGCCCCTTTTACTTACTGTACTCACTCTATTTACTATTCACTTTACTTGAGTTCGTATCTTATTGTGTGCTTGGTTGTGTGTGATACAGGTTATAAAGGCAATGCCTTCCCAGTTTTAGGGAATATGCTTTCAGTGCTAGTCACCAGCCCCTAGCCAATGGAAGGCGGGCTTGGGGTACTCACAGCACGGGCCCCAGGGGACAGGTCGCGACATACCATTTTATCGACATTAGTTTTATTTTTTTTTAATGTTATATGCCTTACTAGTTATAGAATAACCAAAAAATATTCATTCATTATATTTTGGAGGAAATTTATTTAATTTATCTTTAGTATTCAGAATGAATACATTTCACCAAAAAACATTGAAGTAATAAATTTTTTATTTCCATTTGGTCCACAGCTCATAATGACTTTTATTAATAAAATTTCTTATTAAAAATAATTTTATAATATAATAGGCATTAATAATTTCTTCAACACACAAATTTTTAACAAATGAGTGTTAAATAAGTATAGTTCTTATAATCTTCTAAATAATTCTATTTCTTCTTTAAACTACACCATTTTTCAATGGAGTTCAAGGTATCAAAAAGTTATGTATAATACCTTTTTTACTAAAAAAAGTTTCAAAATGAGAATTATAAAATTATCCACCATGATCACTATGAATAGTTTTTAAGGGTAGTTTTTTCTCATTTTTAACTTTTGATACAAAAGTTTTAAAATAAAAAAAGTCTTCATACTTCTTTTCTAGAAAATAGACCCAAGTATATGTAGTGTAATCATCAACTAAAGTATATGTATAGTATTTTACACTGGTACTTCCAATATTTTATTGAAAAACATTTCTATGAACACTAACTATAATGAATCAGATGTTGAGACTTCACAAAATAAACTTAGAACTTCAATTTTGTCTCTTTTCAAATTGAAAAGGATCATAGACTTTTAAATTATAAACCCTGTGTTCTTGTAGATCCTTAACCAGTACTTTCTTAAAAACCTTAACAAAAGTTTTAACATTATTGTGTCATAATATTATATTCCATAACCAACATTGGTCTTCTATTTCACTAAGGCAATATAGATCTTGGCTTTTGAGGTATTATAATTGTAATGTATAAAAATTCTCATGCTGATTGGAATAAAGAATAAACTTATCATTAGAACTATGAATAATACATTTTTCAATCTTGAAGTTTAAAATATAACACTCATCATGTAATCAAATTATGATATTAATGTTGTACTTAATTCATACAAAAAATAATACATTTGAAATTAAATCTTTTTCCAAGAAAAATAATGTTACATATTCTAATAATTTCTCTTTGAGCATTATCACCAAAAATGACTTTTCCACTTTTCATATTAATAATATTCTTAAAGAAGTATGTATTTCCATTCATATGTCTATAGAAACCTCTATCCATGTACCAAATATTTTTTTGTTGAAACACTCCTTATTTTCCTAAAAAGAAAAAACATTGGTATTTCAGATCCCAAACCTTCTTGGGTCTGGTATTATCAGGAAGAAAAATTTTAGGAACACACATTTTTACAACCATACTATATTGAGAAAAAATTTACTGTTTATAAAAATAAGAATTATTAAATACTAGATACTAAAATTTATTTAAATAAAATTTTTTCTTATAGTGTGCGCCACTTTGATATTTAATAAAAAATAGATTACTTTTTTGGAACAATGTAATTATTATTAAAAAAAGTTTTCTATTAGTAAAACCCATTCTTGAAAATATCTTTGAGGTTTTATTTTATAATAAATTTTATAAAAAATTTCTTTACCATTAGTAATCTTAGAAAGAAGCGTTTTTAAAATGTAAATTTCTAAATTTAGTTTTACAACAAAATTTTTACACTAAGAAAAAATTGTCTTCAAAATAATTTTTACAATATCATTTTCCAAACCGGTACTAAAATTTTTTTATTTTTTACATTCTTTTAAAAGATAATCTTACATATAATTAGACTTATCTTAATTTTTATAAAGATATGATATTTTAGTCACTAAAGTATAAATTCTTGAATTTTATTTCACATGTTTTTTTAGAAAATTCATGTTTTTATAAATCTTAAAGTTTTTATTTTCAAGTAATTTTCAAAATATTGAAACTTATTCAAAACTTGGTAAAGTATTTTTTTTCATTGAAAGAATAATATTATTCATCATAATATTTACAACTATTATCTTCCTCATTACTATAAGGATAATTTTTATTTAAAATGAGATTTTTAAGAGATTCGGTAGCTACCTTATCCATAAAGAATTTGTTAAACTTTGGAATTTCTTCATAGAATCCAATATTATTCTACCCTAAACATTAATTATCAGATGAATTCTTAGAAAAATTGTCTCCACCACTAGAACTCCAAGTATCTAAAGCTTTCAGACATTTCTTAATATTGTGATTGTAGTCCTTTTTTTAATTCCTATCATAATGTTATCCTTATTATTATTTCTCTTCAAATTAGTTCAATCAAGTCTAGTATTTCTAGATCTATTACACTCATAACATATCACTTTTATAGAATCCTTCTTATCACTTTTATCCTTGTGATTTTTCTTATATCTATACGAAAAATCTTTCTTAACAAATATTTTATTCATCCTCTTAGCTAGAATATCTAATTCATTTCCTAACTATTCAAATGAACTTCTATATAACTCAATAATTACTTCCTTATTTTTATAATAATTCAAAAAAAATTCAGTATATTGTACCTTGTTAGGAACATTAGATATTGTTGAAAAAGTAACTCCTCCATTTTTATTCTTCATTTTATTATTTTCTCTTTTTCATCTACCCTCATACTACAGAATGGTTCCAATTAAAATCATTAATATTTAGATGATTAATCCTTCTTGTGTCATCCAAATCAATCGTTTTGGATTCCCATTCACCAAGCATTATTTATATAATATTTTCAACTAATATTTCATGTATAATATTATTCTCATTAAGATATTGTAAAATTTTAACAATAGTCATAAACCTTTTGTACATATTTACAACTATTTCACCTGGTATAAAACAAAATCCCGATAATTAGCTCTAAGCACGTATCTTCTAGTCTCAATAATTTTAGAAGTTCCAAAATGATTTACCTCCAACTTTTTCCATATATTATTAGTAGCTTCATGAGATGATATATTATGATAGATTTTTTTAGTTTTAGAACATAATAGAGTATTATTTACTCTATAATTCAACTAATATTCTGACTTCTATTAATTAGTGAAAGTAGTAACATCTTTTTCTAAAATATTATAGTTACCAGTCAATATCAGAAAATTTTCAACACCTATGTTAGTAAGAAAAGTTTTCATCATGTTTATCTAATAATCATAATCAATACCATAAAAAATTAGTGGTCTTATTGGATTAAGAATATCAAGAATACGAACATTTAATCCTTCAATTTTATCCAAAATATAAACTCTTTCTAAAATAAACATTAGTGTGATAATTATTTCTAAGTAGGTAGTTCATAAAAAACTTAATAAACTTTTAGCATATAAAAAAAGTAAAAAATCCACAAGTAATGTAGCAGAACCTTCTCTGATACCAAATGTTTGATTGTAATAGTTTACAACGCCTATGATAGGGGGTTGAATTATAGTTTAAAAATATAAAAAACCCAAAAACTCTTTAGTAAAAAATATTCAAATCAGTAATCGTCTAATATTTAGAGTATAGGCATCAGACATAGAAGCTATCTAATTAATTAGAGTTATTATTGGGATCATATATAGTTTAATAAAATATTTATTAGAAATATTAATAAACACAAAATTTCTAATGTAAATTGAATTGAGTAACATAAAAATTATAGAAACATGTAATATGAAAGATTATAACTAAGTAATAATGACTTATAAGATTTATAAAATTCATTCTACTTTTTAACCATAAGAGTTAAGGAAGTCAAAAATCATGACTTAAGATATCTATAGTTTTCAACCTAACTATAATGTTTTGTCTTTCCTTACCTTGAAATTCCTCAACAAGAATATCATTATAACTCTATCTTATAAAACCCTTGAAGAACACGATATGATGATCGGTGTCTGTTATCTTCATATCCTTGGAAACCCTCGATCCACTACATTGGAATAACTTTTCTTCCTATAAATAAAATCCCTCAATCTAAACCCCAATTGGAAAAACAAATAAAAAATAAAAATAGTTATAAGGATTTTACAATTCCTAACTCATAATCCTTTGAAAAAAACTCTCTAAAAATTAAAAATTATAAGAATGAGATGTTTAGGAAGAGAATAATCTCAGACATGTTGAGTTGAAAATACATCAGCTCCCATCTCCTCAAATACTCTTATTTATAGGTATCCCTATAATGTATATATTTATGTAAATATAAGAGTTGGTTGCAATGTTCTTAGATGTTCATCACTTGATATCTCAAAAAAAACATTTCTATCTAATGTACCTTTGTTAGCACCATTATAACACCATAATAAATTCTGTCTAATAAAAATAATGTTAACACTCTGATTATAATTTTTTTTCAGTTCAATGGATTTAAATATTATAAATCATTTTAAATAGACTATTTCCAGTATAATAGATCTAAACTACTTTAAGTATGAGGGATATGACTTAGTTCAGTCTGGGGGACAAAACAATTAGTCAAACTAATGGATAGAACCCTAATTTTGTCTGATAGAATACACTCTAAGTTAGTCCAAAATATCAGATTAAATAATAAAAATTTATATTCATTTACTTAGAAAATATTTATATGTTCATTAGAAAAGGATTTTTTCTAAAAAAGATACTAAAACATTTGGGATGAAGTTAGTAAAATATATTTTTTAGAAAGTGTTTGTAGTTTTAATAACTAGGGAAAGGAAAAGTATAAAGTATAAAATTTTTACTCAATAGTGATGATGTTGATGATGATGATGAACAATAATAACATTTCCTTCTTATATGCACATTTTTTATAAGTTCACATTGCCCCTCACCCAATTCATCCCACATAAAATTTTTGTTCAAAAGGGGTCCACTTAATTACCCTCAACACATCAGATCTCATGTTTCCTAACCATGTTATTGCACCATACTATTATCCATGTCGATGTCTCTCTATACCAACTCTCTTCTTATATTCCAGTGTTTCCCTACACTGACACATTGTGCTCTTTTTACAACCATTCCAACACAGTCCATCTTGACCTGTTACCACAAGGTGGCTGATTAATATTATGTTTATCTAGGATTGGACACCATATTTTAATCTTTACCTTAGTAAATTTCCATTCCCAAAAAACCATATTTTTTCTTCCATAGTAAAAGTATTATTTCACCTATGACTTTTCCCTTTTAACCAAATTTCTCTAAAATCAATTCCATATTCTGTATACTACAACTCCTAATCAGTGTCTCACTATACTTACTCCCTTGTCACATTCCTACACCACCCCATGTTGTCCCACTACACTCCTTTTTCACTAATCTCATAGTAATATGGATTAAATTATTCCCAAAAAGTAGCTAGTTGTAACTATGGTCAACTAGGGTTGGCCACTATTTTTTACTTTTTACAATTTTTATTGTATTTTTCAATTTTATTCATTAAAATAGATTCTACCTTTTCCAAATTAAATCCATCCAAACTTCTTTATTTTACTCCATTTTGATCTAAATTTTATTTTAGGTGTATTTTATCATAAATATATTAATAAATTAATTTTGGAAAGAATGATTATATAAACACTGAAATTAATGAATCTAACATTAGAAATAAATGCATGAATTAAAATTATTGAATCTTTCCATGCTTAATCTCTTACATATCCTCAAGAATAAAATATTAACATATCAAAAAAGTCAAATATCCAACCAAGGATCAAATTTAATATTTAATTAAATCAAATGATCATCAATAATAAAAAAAATCCTAGTATTATAAGAGAAATAACATTTAATATCCTCATTTTACAAGAAAACTAATCAACCAAGTATTTTACTTTCCCTATTGAAATGATGATACGTCTACTATCGCCTTTCATATTTCTAAAATATTAATTAGTACACATTATAATTATGATATACCTCAAAATGGAACAATTTTCTTTCATTACTCAAAGTACTATTTTACTTGAGTTATATTCATACCTAAATTCCATGCATCTTAACCATAGGATTTCAAAGAATCTCAAATTTCCACAACATAAAGAAAAATATCATCATTAATCTTGGGGATTTTAATATAGGTTCAAATTTATCTATGATTGAGGTTTGATAATTAATTGATGTGAATAATTATAAATCTCAAATAGGGGGTCATGTAGAGACTCAGGATTCTCATACATGGATATTACATCTTTTTAGATGAATATTCATTATATTACAAAAATGCACACTTAAGGACTGTAATAGTTTAGTGACTTTGGGAACTTTGAATACAATCATCTTAATTCCTGAAAGATCTTCATTATCCCCCAAACTGATCTTCCCCTTTATTACATCTATTTAAAAACATTTCTTTATAACTTAGGGAACAGAAACATAAGAAAGGGTGAGCTCATATGCTCTGTAAGGGTAATCAAGGGAAATATGTAAGAATAACATGAGAATTGTCATATGAGAACATGAATATAACATTTTAAAACCACACTCTACATATCAAAGCACATAATCTTTATTCATGGAATAAATATTCGTAGTTTATAAGATATGAATTGTAAGAAAAGCAAAGAATATGATCCATGAGATAATAACATTGGAATAAGACATATATTTTTAGCATACACGTCATATTATAACATTGTGAACATGAATAAATAGATATAGGTTCACTCATTAAGTTAAGGACATGAAATCAAACCCCTTTCATAAACTTATGGACATAAATCCAGGTCTACGCATAACATTATGGACATGAAAGTGAGGACTACACATAACATTATGGACATGAAAGAAAGGATCATGCAAAATATTTTGAACATGTAATAAGGTTCACACATAACATTGTGAACATGTAATCAGTTTAATAAATAACATTGTGAATATGTAATTAGTTTCATGCATAACATATATACTCATGAGTTATCCATCTTTACCAAATTCATTAGAAGGAGATATAGGTCCCACCTATCACATAATGAAAATCATACATATATATTCCATAAGATCATAAAACATCCTTCATATATTAATCCATAAAATGAAATGGGTTTCATATACATTCCTTTATATCATAAACTATGGAAAAGACACAGTTTTCATAATCATTTCAAATTTTTATCATAGTATAAACCATGGAAAAAATAATTGGCTTTCATGATAATTTTATCATGGTATAACTTGTGGAAGAGAAAATAGTTTCATAAACAACATTCCATCATAAATATAAACCATTAAGAAAAATAATAATAATTTTATCCATGAATCATATCTCCAATAAGTCATAAGTAACATCAACAGATGTCATCTTATATAGAAAATGATTTTGATCGATCAATTAAAACATTTATTGAGGAAAATATTATTTTTAATTTGAAAAAAAAGAATTTTGAAAATCATTTTATTTGAAAATAACCTTGATAATTTATAATGTTAGATTAAAATAAAACCATTTTCAGGATTATTGTAAGCTTTCTTTATTCAATACAAATTAAAAAAATATTTCATTAACATTTTCCATAAAATCTAACTAAGCATTGTTTGGAAAGAAAAATGAATATTCCTTTCAAAAAAATTTTGTAAATATTAAAAAAATGGGTAAAATGCATTTTAAAAATCAAAGGATAATAATGAAACATTTTTGAAAACATTTTTTGAAATCATGGTTTTCGAAGAAAATATTTTTCTGACCGAATATATAAATAAATTCATATTGTTCTTAAAAAATCACAATTATTTTAATAAAAAAAGGGGAGAAAATTATAATATTTCTTGAAAATATCATGATTAAATAGAGTATAAGAAAAATCATGAGAATTATTGATAAGAATATAACAATATTTCAGCATTGGAGATATAATCTTGAACAATCCCGTTATACGATGAGATTGTAACATAAAACTCTTAAAACTTTATGAATTTAAATAATAAGCCCCAGTAAAGGATAAAATTAAATTAAACTTATAATATCATAAGAATAAACACTTCATAAAATAATATTGGTTCATAACATGACATAAGTCTCAAAGAAGATAAATTGAGACAACAACCCCTTATCACTTTAGTAATCTGTTGAATCATAATTCATAATAAATAATAAAATGAAATGAAACATTAAATATCATGAAAATAATGATATTATTAATATAAAACTTCAAAGGTTTAGTATATAAACCACAAAAACTAAATAAGTGTTGAATTTTCATATCTCTCTTATAAATAAAAGTGAAACTAGAAATCCCTTGCAATAAGTCTTGAATTCCTTAGAACTCATTAAAATATCTTGTATAATAAATATAATTTTATTATAAATATATTAAATAACCATATTTATATATATAATACCATGTATTATTTTATTATGTCCTTTTATTAACCATCCATTAGCAATTCCATGTTAAAGTTGTGTTTCGAGTAATAACCAAGTTGTTTTTATTATATGCCTTGATTTGTTATTTTTGATCCTCTTACTTTGATTATGGTTCCATAATATCTAGAATAATAATCATGAAATAATTATCATATTTAGAAATCAATTATAATTTTAATACCACTCATGAAAAATGTTTTTGATAAATGAAGTATGTTATGATCATGGAGATGGTAGCCCGTGCATACGCATGAGTAACATTTCCATTTTCTATGATCACAGTGGAAAGGAGGTAAGTAATATATTACCTTTAAATAATTATTATAATATCATAAATACCATATTATTTTTTTCAAATATATATATAAATATATTCTATGTGGGGTGGTGATGAAAATAGATTCACATCGCTTCATGAAGGTGGTATTTTACACATACATAAACAATGTTATCGTCTTTCAGTGGGAGAAAAGATAGGAAAAATAATATATTATCTTTTAATAACGATAAATATTTCATTAATATCATCATTATGTCATGTATATAACATATATTTGTCTTTATTATCTTCTATTTAAAGCATTAGCGAAAATTAATCACATCGCTATGCGAGACAGTAGTCCGCCGTACAAATGAGCGATGTTATCCTATCCCCTATGGAATAGAAAAAAAAATTATATATTATATAATGAATAAATATGTATATATATGTTATAAAATTATATATATACTTTATATCCATCATCACACAAAACCATGATAGTTGGTAATGTAAAAATGAATGACATCAGTTGGCGAGGCAGTAGTCTGTCGTACACACGCATGATGATTTTGTGACCCATTTGATGGAAGTGGAGAAGGTTATAGGTAATTAATTTAACATAAAAACATCTAATTTTATATAAAAAATTTATTTTATTATATCATCATTGTATAATAATAATTTAATGGGGTGGAGGAAGAAATAAAAAAATGATCGTTGATGAACTTTACCTCTTCTTCTGGTATCCTCCTTAGGTTTTCACCAAAAGCCTTTCTAAGTTGGATTTTTTCAAAAATAGAGATTCTAGGATGAGATAAATGAATTTTGGAATTTATTTTATTAGGTATTTTCTAAACCAAGATTTTTTTAATGTGTAAATAATAGATGAGTGGGGTGGCCTTTATAAGTCAGGGATAAGAAAGACTCGGTATTTAAAAAAATAAGTTATCCCACGTTTTTTACATATTTTAAGGGTCCAAAATGGTCCATTATTGAACCTTAGAGGTGTAAAGGTCTAAATATTGGCATAAAATAGTTTTTTATACAATTTTATATGTTATTTTAACTCTTATCTCTTTATTTTAACTGTTAGGTAAACCCCTTTTTACCTTTACCATGATAATTAATTTTTATTATTTTCACTATTCATTTTGATAAAAAATTAAATTGAACTTATTAAATAATAAAAATTATCATTATTTAAAATAATGAACCCATTTTTCAAAATTTAATTCTAAAATGTGGAAAATTTTCAATTAAAATTAATCTTGCAAATATGATGAGAAAGTTAGTTTTTTAAGAGAACAAGTACAAATGTTTACAAAGATTTTATATGAAATTTCAGTATTAAATAGATTACAATAACAAAAATTGGATTAATGTATGTATAATTGAACTAATTTTACTTTAAAAAGTAAATTAAAATATAATTTATCTATATAAATAAATTAAACAAAAATACATTTTTTAATTAAAATTCATTATTTTTCACTATTCATCAAAAAATGAAACCTTTCAGAAAAATATCAAAAATTTACCCTAAGATAATTTTATAATAATATTTAAAAAATGATTTTTATTTTATAAAATATATATTCTAAAAGTGTAAAATTTTAGTTCTAAAATAAGTGCAGTAAAAAAGGCAAAAAATTTGTTTTTTTAGAAAAATATAGTTTGTATGTATAAAA
This sequence comes from Viscum album, assembly GCA_963277665.1. Lineage (NCBI taxonomy): Eukaryota > Viridiplantae > Streptophyta > Magnoliopsida > Santalales > Viscaceae > Viscum > Viscum album. Next base: position 2,010,554,098 of record OY728130.1, on the reverse strand, counting down.
TTGGATTTATTCCTATATATTTCCTAGAAAAAACATAATATGAATGATAAATAGTTTATTTAATATATACTATATTAATTTCATTAAAACCATTCACCAAAAGTTTTTTGTTTAATTTATTTAGGTGATACACATTTGTTTTCATAAAAAAGGTTTCACAAAAAAAGATTTCCTTTATTCTCATATTTAAATAAATGGTTACTAAAGAATCCATTTTATATACATGTGTTAGACATATTTCAAAATTTTATTTATTCCTATTCATACTCTCTATTCCAATGGCTAGGTGAAAACTATCATTTTAAATAATACTATTTTAATAATAAGTCACATTTTATTTAAACTAAGTGTTGTGTGGAAGGCAATATAAACTTAGTGTTATATGTAATACAAGAAAAAATCCGGATTACATGTAACGAATAATATTGAAAAGATTAAATTAATTTGAAAAATATTATTTCACAAAATCTTAGGGTATTATATTTATCACTTATGGAAATGAATTTCTCCATTAAATTTTTTCCTAATCATAAAAGATTTAATATTAGAAAATTCCTTCATATAAACCCACATCATATAACTGAATAGTAAAACTTACATTAAAAAGGTAAAGTTGGAAACATAACAGTTACATAAAGTAAATCATATCTACGTTTCCATTTAGAAAAATATAGGTGGGAAGTAAATATTTAGACATTGAAAAAAATCATCATTAATTATAGAGAGTGATAGAGATTATTGATCCAAATAAAGTGGGTGATCTAAATAAAGATAAAAATCAAAAAACCATAACCCAAGTAGTCAAGAAAAGGGTCATAGGTATCATCAAAAATGAAGATAAAAAGACAAAATTTTATTTCAATATCATTTTCCTAATGTTAAATAATTTTAACAATAAGATATACCTATTTTATTTCATTCTATTTTATAAACACAATCTCAACCTTTGGTTATGGCTTAAATAGTTTCCACTTCATATCTTACTCCATGAAATGATGTTGAATTTTTTATTCCTGAAGCACTAATGGATCATAAGATACATAAATATAATTATATTTTATTCCTTATATCTTTAGTTATCATCACAATAAAATGGTTAGCATAGGTTATCCAATATATATTAATCTTTATATGATGAAGTAATAAGATAATCTCTAAAAACTTATCCAATGTTCAAATTAAACCATTCCAGAAATGGTTAACCTTATAAACCTTATAGAATTAAAATTTATAAAAAATGTCACTAAATTTATAAAAATAAACTTAACATTAATCCCCTATATATCATAAAGTATCTCTTGATTTTCATATACCAAACATATGCATACCTTAATCATGTATTCTCTGGAAACATGGTCGTGAACTGAATTTCTCTAAAATCATATTTAAAACATACATGTTTCCTTAATACTTAAAAAAACTGATTATTGGATATATTCTATAAATCCAAAAATACTGAAAACCCCATCAATGATAGTATAACCCACTTTGTCAATAAACCATTAAGGTAATCAGTACTATGCAATTTACTTATTTATATCCAATATCACTTTATCCCAATATCATTATTTCAACATCCGAAACATATTAAGGGTTATATTACCTTAATAAAAATATAACTTTTACATTAGATCACTTTTCTAGTCTATCAGTACCATTTGACATATTTTTAAAAATCCATAACTAAAAACTTATACAGAATAATCCTTATATATTTCAGGATTCATATAAAATAATCCTTGAATTCTAATACATAAATATTTCAATCATCCAACCTCCTTCTCAAACCTTTAACTATGATTCAAAGTATTATTCCTTAATTCCACATTACTTTTATATATTATTTATAAACTATTAATCATCATAAATGTAACTATTACTCATAAAACCTTTCTAATTCTCTTAATGAGCTTTCCTCTTAAGACATCAATTTGCCTAATGCTTATACTTTCAAAATTTGAAACATTTAGACATAGATGATATCTTAAGGAGACCATTATTCTCATCCATTGCATTAACCAAAATTTTCATTTTTTCCTTTGAATTTACTTTCTTTAAATCCTTATTTTTTCTTCTCAAAACATCTTATCATCCCTATAATACATTCCATTTATTAGTTATTTCCACATTCTTGATGTATAATAAATTGAATCTTATTTCATCCATGGTCTCCATTACACAAACTTTTAGTTAACTCTATCCTTATATTCTTTAGTGAAACCTAGATTTGGTTAGGGTTCACATTATTAATCATATATCATGATAAATAATTAGGATTAATCATAATATCATTTAATTTGGTCATCATCCCATTCAGATTCTCATCGGAAAATTGTCCATCACATTCAATGTTCACCCACTTCCATCTGATTCCCACCATCAACTAAAACCAAAACTATAGTGTGAGAAATACTAATAATTGTTATTAATCACATAATTATGATAAATCCCTTATATTATTTTTAACCACAACACCTTTTAAATATATGACACCTCAAGTTTATCCAATTTTATTCATCATCATCATCTATTTAAAATCCTTCATGATGGTTCATAAAAAGTTTTTTAATTTCCAAAGCACATCCCCATAAAGTTTCAAAATATGTGTGAAACAAAGCTCATTTCCATGTACTGGGTGACGATCAAGTCCATATCAATGCTCCCTTTTCTGATTTATTACCCCTATGTACCTATATGTTAGAGCCACATCCACTTATAGTATCTAGATAGGGATTTAATTGTTTGGAAACCACTTACTCTATTCAATACCAAAATTATAGGACATTTTCCTATAATTTTAATCATCCTTAGAAATATCCTTATACATATCCATAGACATATCCTTATATATATCCCAGGGTATATCACCATATTTTTCTCATCTTAGCTTTTAAATGTTAACTAAAACCTCCCTCTGATACCAACTATAGAGACTCACTCTTCTCATACATAGATATTGCATTTTTTTAGATTATTATTTATTACATTACAAAAATACACACCTAAGGACCATAATATTTTAGTGCCTTTGGAAACATGGAACACAATCTTCTTAATTCCTAAAAGATATTTAGTGTATCCTATTAAGATCTTCTTGTTTATTAATCATACTTAAAAAAATATCTTCATAACCAAGGGAAAGGAAATATAAGAAAGGGTGATCTCATATTCTCAGTAAGGATGAAAAAGGGAAATACATAATAATAACATGAGGATAGGGGTATGAGAACATGATCATAATATTTTAATACCATGCCCTATATATCAAAGATCCTAATCTTGAGTCATGGAATAAATATCAGTAGTTCATAAGACATGTATCATAAGGAAATAAAATAACATGATCCATGAGATCATAACATTATCATAATACATATATTTGTGTCATACACATTATCTTATGACATTGTGAAAATGTATAAATAGATATAGGTTCACACTTTAAGTTAATGATTTGAAATCAAGCCCTTACATAAACTTATGGACATGAAATCGGGTCCACGCATAACATTATAGACATGAAAAGAAATTCCACGAATAACATTATATATTTGAAATATAGTTCCATATAAAACATTTTTAACATTTAATGAGGTTCACACAACATTTTTCACATGTAATCAGGTTCACGTATGACATATTTACTAATGAGTTATCCATATTTACCCAATTCATTGGAGGGAGATATATTTCCCTCCTTTCACATAATGAAAATTATATATATGTGTTCCAAAATATCATAAAACATTCATCATATACTAAAAAATGAAATGACATGGTTTTTGTAAAAAAATCATCATTTCATAACCTTTGGAAAATAGATAGGGTTCATAGTTATTTCATTATTTCATTATAGCATAACTCATGGAAAAAGAAGTGGGTTTCATAATATTTTTATCATGGTATGACCTATGAAAGAGAAATAGGTTTTATAACCATCATTATATCATAAACATAAACAATTATGAGAAAAAATAAGAATGGTATAATTTGATTATATCCCCATTAAGTTATAGGTAATGTCAACCAATGACATCTTAAATAGAAAATGATTTTGATCGATCATTTAAAACATTTCTTAAGGAAAGTATACTTTCTACTTTGAAAAACACTTTTTAAAACATAAACATTCTCAAAATACTTTTATTTGAAAATAAACTTCAAAAATTATAAAGTAATCTACAATGAAAATAATTTTTATGACTATAGGATGTTTCTTTAATGTCTTACACTTTAAAATAGAGATTCTTTTTTCATTTTTGATAAAATCCAAACTAGAATTTTTTGGAAATAAATATTAATATTCCATTCAAAAATAATTTTAAAATAGTCAAACATGGGTAAAAATGTATTTTAAAAATTATAGGAGAATAATAAAACATTTTTTAAAACACTTTTAGAAAGCATGGTTTTGATAGAAAATATATTTCCAATTGAAGAGAGAATTAAAGTTGGATTTATATTAAAAACATTCTATCAATTATTCTGAGCACTAAAGAGTGGAAAATGGTACTATTACTTGAAAATACCATGAAAAAAATTTATAGAAGAAACATCTTACCATTATTTAGATTTGTATCATAATATTTCAATATTGCAGACTTAATCATGAACAATCCTGATAAACGATGAGATTGTAACATAAAAGTCTTACCAATTAGTGAATTTAAATCATATGCCCGATGAAAGAATTAAATTAAATAAAACTTAAAATATAATGAGAATAAATAATTTCATGATATTACATGTAAAAGGGGATACATATCCACCTAATAAAAGAGGTTAGGTTTATAAAATGACATAAATCTCAATGAAGGAAAATTGAGGAAAACCCATTTATCACTTTAGTAATATTTTGAATCATGATCCCCAGTAAATAATAACATAAAATTAACTTTTAATATCATTAAAATAATGATATTAATGATATAAAATGTAAAAAATTTAGTATATACACCCAAAAAATAAACTAGTGGTGAATTTTCATATATCTCCCAGAAATAAGAGAAACTGGAAATCCTTTATCATAAGTATTAATATTCGTTGAACTAATACAAACATCATGTATAATAAATATAAGTTTATAATAAATATATTACATAAACATAATTATATTTATCATACCATTTATTATTTACTTATGTCTTTTTATTACCCATTTATTAACAAATCCATTTTAAGGTCACATTTTTTGTAATAACCACTTTATTTTTCTTATATATCTTGATTTTTTATTTTCAGTCCTTTTACATAGATAATGGTTAAATCATATCCATAATAATAATCATGAAATAATTATATTATTTAAAAATAAATTATAATTTCAATACCAATTAGGAAATATGGTTTTGAGAAATGAAGTATGTTACGATCTTGGAGATGGTAGGACATACGTAAACATAAGTGATGTTTCCATTTTTCAGTGATCACTATGGATAGGTGGTGAGTAATATACACTAGTGCAAAAAAACATTTAACACAACGGTGTTTTTTATTTTGTTTCTATATAACCGACGTGAAAAGGTGGAAAATGAGTTTATCATATCGGATATTTTATAACTGAAGTAAAAAAATTAACGATAGTAGATTTTGACCTCAGTTATATTATAACTGATGTGATAAATTGATGATAATCGATTTTTTACATCAGTTATTTTATAACCAAAGTAAAAAATACCGAGATAATATTTATCATGTAGGTTATTTTATAACCGACGTGACATATCAAATCTGGGTTCTTTATTACATCAGTTATTTTATAATCGATGTGATAAATCAAATCTTGGCGATTTATCATGTCAGTTATAAAATAACTAAAGTGATAAAACACCATCTATCACATCGGTTATAAAATAATCGACGTGATAAAGTATTTTCTACGTTATTTATTAAATAACTGATGTTATAAACATTAAAACAATAGTTTATGATTTTAGTTATTAAATAACCGACATGATAAAGATTTTAAATGATATATCTCACCCCATATTGTGTCATTCTATTTTTCTTCGATCGAGTGACCTGCGACTCATCTCTCTCATACGGAAAACCAAGAAATGATTCTTTGAATTCATTCTCTCCAACATTGTTTTCCCAAAATCATTCACCATCTTTATCATCACCAGATCTATCAGGTTGACTCGCAACACTCAAGTAAGCCTCACACACCTCAGTTTCATTTTTTATTTTTCTCGATTCACTATACTTATGTTTTGAGATGTTATTTTTCTATCTTTTTTCTTGCTATCATGGTAAGTGTTATAATGTTCTTTTATACCATGATAAATTCTTTTCTGGTAAAATAAACCATGGGAGTGATATCATGTAAGTTCTTTAATTTTGGTTAATGTCTTGTGTGTTCTATCATATGTGTGTGTGTGTATTTTCATGTGTGTGTGTGGGGTGTCCAAGGGGTGTGGGGCTATCCAGGGGGTGGGGGGATGTCCAAGGGTGTGGTGGTGTCTAGGTGGTGTCCAAGGGGGTGGGGGTGTCCAAGGGTGAGGGGATATCCAAGGGGGTAGGGGTGTCCAGGCGTGAGGGGGTGGTGTTTAGGGGGTGAGGGGGTTGTATAAGGGGGTAGGGGTGTCTAGGGGGTGTGGGTGTTCGGGGGGATGTCAAGGGTGTAGGGGGTTGTCCATGGGGGTGGTCGTGTCCAGGGGTGGGGGTTGTCTAGGGGGTGGGTGTGTCTAGGGGGTGGGGGTTGTCTAAGGGGGTGAGGGGGTGTCCAGGGGATGGGGGTTTCCAGGGGTGGGGTGTCCAGGGTGTTAGGGGGGGCTGTCCATGTGGGTGGTGGTGTCCAAGGGGTGGGGGTGTCCAGGGGTGTCTAAGGGGGTGGGCGTGTCTAGGGGGTGAGGGGGCTCTCCAAGAGGGTATGGGTGTCCAGGGGGTGGGTGGTGTCTAGGGGGTGAGGGGGATGTCCAAGGGGGTAGTGGGGTCTAGGGGGTGTCCAAGGGGTGGGATGGGGGTGAGGGGGATGTCTAAGGGGGTAGTGGTGTCTAGGGGTTGGGGGTGGTGTCCAGGGGGGTGAGGGGGTTGTCCAAGGGGGTAGGGGGTGTCTAGGGGTGGAGGGCTATCCAGGGGGTGGGGTGTCCAATGGGGTGGTGGTGTCTAGGGGATGTCAAAGAGGGTGGTGGTGTCTAGGGGGTGTCCAAGGGGGTGGCAGGGTGGGGTCTAGGGGGTGAGGGGGTTGTCTAAGGGGGTAGGGGTGTCTGGGGGTGGGGGTGGGGGGATGTCTAGGGGTTTAGGGTATGTCCATGGGGGTGGGGTGTCAAGGGGGTTGGGGGGCTGTCCATGGGGGGGGGTTGTCTAGGGGGTGGGGGTCTAGGGGTGGGGGATTTCTAAGGGGGTAGGGGTGTACAGGGGGTTTCCAAGGGGGTGGGAGTGGTTTCCAATGGGTGAGGGTGATGTCCAAGTGGGTAAGGGGTGTCCAAGGGGTATGGGTGGTATCTAGGGGGTGATGGGTCAGTCTAAGGGGGTAAGGGTGTCTAAGGGGTGGTGGTCTAGGGGGTGGGGGGATTTCCATGGGGGTTGGGGTGTCCAGGGGATGGGGGATGTTCAGGGGGTTGGGGGATGTCTAGGGGGTTGGGGGATGTCCATAGGGGTGGGGGTGTCCAGGGGGTGGGGGCTGTCCAGGGGTGGGGTGTCTAGGAGGGTGGGGGTTGTCCAAGGGGTGGAGGTGTCCAAGGGGGTGGGGGTGTCCAAGGGGGTGGGGTGGTGTCTAGGGGGTGAAGGGGCTATCCAAGGGGGTAGGGGTGGACCCCATAATCAAGTGTGTTGAAGAAACTAAGGACTAAAATAAACTCACTATCAGGAACATAATGCCTAAGGTCTTGATCACTACATGTGTATCAAAGGTATGGTTCATCCCAAATATTCCAACAGGACTCGTGTTTTAGATGGTCGGCCTAGTTTTTGGTGAAATTAGTAGGAATTCAAGATCTTCCAAATAATTTTCAATTTCAACATACTAATAAATGACATCTTACAATCGATACAATTGCTCACTAGGAAACATTTCATTTGTGGGAATATAGGGGATTGATTCAAGGTCTTATGATAGAAAGATCCTACTGATATAGTCATCCACTACATTTTATGCTTATTTTTATCTCTAATTTCTATATTGAATTCCTAAAGTAGGATCATCTGGTGAATGAGACGTGGTTTGGATTTTGGTTTCTTGAGGAGATACCAGAGTGTTGTATGGTCCGAGAACATAATGACTTTGAACCCTAAAAGGTATGACCATTATTTATCCAAGGAAAAAACAATATAAATGAATTCTTTTTCGGTTGTGGTGTAGTATGCTTGGAAAGGTTCCAATGTACATGATGTATAGACCATGACATGTGGATCTTGGTCGACCCATTGTGATAAGAAAACCCCAACCGCATAGTTATAGGCATCACACAAGAGCTCAAATAGTAAATCTCACCAAGGTGGTTGGATTACTAGGGGTAATGTGAGACTCCATTTTAAGTTATTAAAAGCTTCTTTGTAATCTTTATCAAAAATAAATTCTTTTTTTGGAGTAATAATGAGAGGGTGAGTGCAATATTATTAAATTCATGAATGAAACGATGGTAAAATCTAGCATGACCTAAAAATGACTACACATCCCATGCATTTTTGGGGAATAGTAAGGAAGAAATGGCATCCACTTTTGATTTATCTACTTAAATAACATCCCTATAAATGACATGTACCAATACTATACCTTCTTGCACCATGAATTGGCATTTCTTGTAATTGAATATGATATTATTTTCAATATAGTGATGTAGGAATGAACCAAGACTACTCAAACTTTCATCAAAAGAGGATCTATATACAGTGAAATAATCCATGAATACTTCCATGAAATTCTCTAGGTAATCTGAAAAAATACTAACCATGCATAACTGGAAAGTACCTATAGCATTTCACATACCAAATTACATCCTCCTATAGGAAAATGTGAAAAAGGGGCAAGGAAATTTTTTCTTTTCCTGATCCTCAGGGGAAATATGGATCTAAAAGTATCCAGAATACCCATTAGAAAAATAGTAGTGGTAATTCACCACTATCCTCTCTAGCATCTGTTCAATGAAATACAATGGGAAATGGTAATTCCTAGTGTGTTGGTTTAGTTGGAGATAGTCTATATAGACACACCAACTATTCTTCACATGATTTGGAAACAATTCATTATTTTCATTTTTAATTATCATAAGACCAGTATTTTTAGAAACTACCTAAGATGGAAAAACCCATTGGATATCATAGATGGGTTAAATAATTCCAATAGCTAATAATTATGTTATCTCCTTTTTAAAAATATCTATGAGGTTTGGTTTCAATCAACTTTGTGCCTACCAAACGGGTTTAGATTTATCATTTAAAAATATATGATGTGTGAAAATTTATGGGATAATACTAGGAATTTCAGCAAGTGTCCATCCCAAATATTGTTTATACTCCCTCAAAATTTTAATTAGTCACAATTTATTCTCTGGAGGGAGTGAACTAGCAATGATTACAGGCAACTTGTTTCCATTCTCAAGATAAGAATATTTAAAATATTTAGGAAGTTTTTTTTGTTCCAATTCTAAGGGATTTTGGATTTATGGGAGTGTGTGTGAAAGGGATAGGTCACTGATATCATATAACTACTCAATGGTATCATCCTTAGATGAGGAATGATCTTTTATAAGCTTATCAGTATCATTGATGCTCACGTGATCCTCAGTGTTCATGAAATGATCAATTAACAAACATGCATGGCATTTTTCTAGACCACTACAACAATCAATGAATGATTCTTCCTAGAATTTCAATCAAGGATAAAAACACAAAAAGGGGGTCATGTAAAAGAAAATGTTTTTTTCAAGAGAAGGGAGTACATCAATTGTATTAACAGAGAGAGGAAAGTTCTTCAAAGGGGTACTTCATGGAATCAAGGATATTTAAGTGGACAATGTCACCACCAAACTCCATAAATAATGTAAAATTATGGACATTAATTATATTTTTTGTGCTTTTCAATAATTTCCTCCCCAATATAATCAAGTAATGTCCATTCATCCTATCATCTTCCATTTTTAGCATATAAAAATCAGTAAAAAAAGTTTGATTTTTCTCTCTTACAAGAAAATCCTCTATCACACCATAAGGTTGTGTTGTACTCCAATTTTCTAATTGAAAAAAAATATACTGGGATTTAGTTATATAAATTCCAATTATGAGTAAATGGATTGAGGTATCACATCTATAGAAGCACACAAATTAAGAATAGAATTGGAAAATAAATACTCCCCAATGGTGCGTGGAATCGAGAATGTTATCAGATCATTGAATTTTGTGGGAAGTTATGTCTCTATTAGTGCTGAGACATTCCCCTATAATATCACCTTTTCATCTCTACTAATTCTACTTCAGTGTGTACACATCTCCTTCAGAAACTTGGAGTATCGTGGAATTTTCTTCACAACATCAATCAAGGGGATATAAACCTATACTTTTTTGAAATTTTTCAAGATTTCTTTATTAAGTTCAGTTTCTTTTTTGTTTTTTTTGGTTGGGTGGCCCTTTGGTGAAATAGAATAGTAATTATAGTGCTGGGTGGATCATCAATAGACACACTCTTTACTTTAGTGGTATTTTTCTCAAGAAAATGATTTTTTCTTATTTGGGCCATTTGAGATGGTTGGGATGGAAGTTTCCTTTGGAAGAGATAACACTATTAGAGGGTTAATTTGAATTTTAAGTTGATTTCCACTTGTAAGGGTGATGTAACTAACATTTCTAATATCCCTAGGGTTTACTAGTGGTTGAGAGGATAGTTTACCCAACCCATGACTTTGGATTTCCCCCCATCAAGTTAGATAGTTGGCCAAATTGGGTTTTTAGGTCTCACATGGCAGCTTGAGTGGTTTGTTGGAATTGAAGATTATTTGTATCTATTTGTTTCATTATGTATTCTAGGCTAGGCTCGGCTTTTAGAGGGGGTTGTTAGAAAGGACTTTGGTGTAGTTGAGTATTTATTGGTGGTGGTGGATGACTACTTTACCTTGATTTATTCCATGGTTTTTGAGTTTGGTTTGAATACCACCCTTGAGTATAGGCTTGGTTATCATTCCACCCAGTTTTGGATGGATTGTAAGGTTTTTGCCTAAAGGGTTGGTTATAGGGGCAGCCTAGAAATATTTTCTCATAAATATCAGATGGTTATCTCAATTGTGGACATTTTTCAGAGTAGTGGGTGTCATAATAACATATACCACAATTAATGGGAAGAGGATATTAGTATTTCCCTTGGGAAAGAGAAATTTTTCAGGGAAGGGTACTTTCCTCTTCTAACTTCATGTCCACCTTCTTCTCAAATTTAGTACTTTTCACCTCATGGACACCTTAAATGGGTATACTAGACCTTGATCTAAATTTTTGAGTATACTATTCCATATTCACAATGAGGGTCTTTGTGGAAATTGTGGTTTTATTGACTATTTCACCACCTGCAATAGCATCAATCATGTTTCGATCAATAGGAATAAAACCTTCATAAAAATATTTTATTAAAATTTGATCACTTATTTGGTGGTGTGGAAAACATAAAAAAAATCCTTTTAAATCTTTAAAAATATTCATTAAGTGTTTCCCCTTTATATTGACTTATAACATAAATTTCTTTTCTTATTTTTGTAGTTCTTGAGACTAGGAATTATTCTTTAAAAAGGTATTTCATGCCCACCCAACCTTTAATAGGTGAATCAACAAAATAAAGATAATCTTTTGCAGTGTATTCTAATGAAAAAGTGAATTCTCTAATATTTACTTTTTCTTCGTCCACATTATCAATTTTTAACATAGAACACACAGTATGAAATTCTTTTAAATTCTTATGTGGGTCTTCACCATCCAATCCATGGAATCTTGGTAAAAGTGAATTAGACTAGATTTCAGTTCAAAATTGGTTAGCTCGCCTTGCATTTGAATATATGTGGTTTAGACATAAACATCATGAAAGGTTATTTATTTAGTGTTTTATTTTTAATCCTTGTTATAAATGGTAATTTTAGTTTCTAATTTGGTTCAAGAAGAAGTGGGGATTAGAAAAGTCTCAAGTTGTGGTGTGTCATCCTTCAAAGGGTTGTCTTGTGCATCTTGGTGTCTCTAACATAGTATCATATCTAGTTCAGGTTTGAAAAGAGGTAAATTTCCAAGATTATAATGCATAATTCATAGAATATACACATGAAATAAATTATAACACAAAAAAATTTAAAAAGGTATTAGAAAAAATAAATAAATATTCACAAAATTTACAAATATCTTATAAAAAATATGCACTAAGAAACAAAGTGATCCCTGAAAATGATGCCATAATTTGAACATGTTTTCATGAAAAATCAAATTGATTTTGATTTAAAGATTATTTTATAGTATAGGGAACACCCTAGGTCATCTCTCAAGGAGAATTGATAGGTTTAGAATGCATATTTTTAATAAAAAGGACTAAAATTGGGGGTGGTTTTGAAATCAGTTTTAAAAATAAAGTAACTTAATTTAAAGAGTTTAATAGTTGATAAACCAAGTGGATTTTAAAAAATATTAGATAAAGGTGTCTTTTATATTCAATACAAACAATTCAAGTTCATTGTTCTCAGAGATTTATTCAGGTTTCGAGTAATTCTTTGGATGAAGTTAATTGGAATCCGAATTAATTCTTAACCATTTATTTCAATGTTTGAAGAACCAACCCTTAACATAAAAATCATATTGTAAAGTTCCAGAAATTAATCATGTAATAAGATCTTTAAAATAAGTTTTAAATATCAATAAATTAGGTAAGAAAAACATTCTTGTGTAGTCCAATCCGAACAACCCAAGTCACGCACTCAAAACCACACACTGATCGGTTAGAAATTAAGAGCAAGTTAATAAAATGAATCAAAAGAAGAATTAGAATATGAAATACTGAAATATACATGGAATTAAATGTTTTAATACCCAAATTAATCCAAACTAGTAGATAATATATGCATCAAAACTCCCTTTACATGTATGTATCTCCCTCACAACGAATGCCCACCGTTTAGCCCAACATTGAGAGGAGGAAACTCAGTTGGATCTCTTTATCCATTTCAGCTCTCCCTATGTGGATAGGGAGCTACTAAACCTCAAGGGGATGAATGGACTCCTATGTAACTTTAATTTGGCAGCACTTCACTCTCCTGTTCGAACTTGAAAATGGGGAGCCCATGTTTCCAATTTAAAGGAAATGTGGAAGGTGGTTTTGGGCACCCTAATTTTGAGAAACCACTTGGAACATTGTTTTATATAGAAAAACTGACTTATGTTACTTTTTAAAAAATATGAAGTTGTATCACCACATCTTTACTATCTCCACTGAAAATTTGGAACTATTTGAAAATTCACAGCTGGAGATATGGACGAAATATTGAACCCACTTTTTAACTTCAAGAAGATTTGATACCCTAGATAGATCAATTTGGATTGTCCCCTTAATGGAAAAATGTAGATTAGGTGTATTCATATGAAATGTATCCCATTTAATTTTGGATTATCCCAAAAAATATTATCCAATTTTTATCAACTATTTAGTATCAGTTTGCAGTTGTGTCCACTAGTGTGCTTGGATCCTACATAGTTTGGCCCATTTTTCTTGAACTTCATCCTGGGACCTCCGAATCACCTCCACCTACAATGTGATTATCAAAATAAGTAACATTGAACTTTTTAAAAGTGATAAAAACTAAATCATTGAATCAATAATGAAGTAATTTTTTTATTTTTACAATTTTCATTACAAAAATAGTTTATCGCTGTTGTGTAAGGGTGAAAATGAAACAGTGAATCACATTGCGATCAATTATCCCCAAATAATTAATTTTATATACAAGTGTAAACTATATTTTCATAATTTAGTTAATATGATTCATACCCACCATTCTAATATATAATTGATAACCATCATATTAAATAACAATATTTTAATAATAAGTCACATTAAATTTAAACTCATCATGTTGTGTAACAAAATATAAGATTAGTTTTACATGAAACACAAGAAAAATAAATTTTATGTGTAGTGAAAAATATAAAAAAAATTAAATTCATTTGAAAAAAATATTTAAAAAAATAGGGTGTTACAGGTTGACTATAAATCACATTACATGATAGAAAATAGAAAATTTTAATGATACTTCCTCCCCAAAAATGATATCACCCAACACTCCATATCCCATTCAAGGGTCCAAAATTACATGAATAATAATAATAAAATGTACCCTCTTTATCAATATTTCTTTTCCAATTTTATTCCAATAATTATATTTCTTTTTATTTTCTTCAATAATGGTTTTTCTCAATTTTCTTATTTTTTATAAGGAAGAAAATAAATGATAATGCAGTAAAATCTATGAGCCTTTCCCTCACATCAAGTGAAAATACCCCACATATCTTATTTTTACAATACTAACAATACCCTTTACTTGTTGTACAACCTCTTACTATGAAATTATTCTAATGTAAAACATGAAAAATTAATCCAAATATGGTATGAAGAAAAAATAGTCTTTTAATGTGGATTCCCTATCAAGGAAATTCATGACTTTGACCGAATTAAAATGAGGATTCAATGTAAAGGTATGTTTCAAAGAAATATAAGGGATAAAATCAAAAATTCCTCAATCATATTAATGTGAATTTTTTCATTCCTAAATTTGATAAGATATCAATGAAATTTCTCACAGTTTAGTATGTCTCAAGTATTTCTCATGAACTGCGTATAAAAAATAAGATAAAAAATTATCATAGAACCAACTTGTGAATAGAAATATATAAAATTGGGATAATTACTCCTGGAATATATAATTACAAAAACAAATCAACATAAACTTATAAAAATAAAATCAAAAACATATAATATTAATTTCATCAATATAAATCAGTTAATATCTCCAAATCAATATTCATCAAATTTTTTCCCTATTTCTTATCTTTACTCATTAAATCCATATTTTACTCTTTAAATATTATGAAAAATGAAATTTTAAACATGGAATAGTGGTATTACTAAGTAAATTTAATATCCTAGATAAAAAATAAAATAAAAAAATAAGTGTGGAATGTAAATTCACTTTAAAGAAATATAAATCATGTAATTAAAATATAAAGAATTAAAAACGGTTATCCCCTTTCCAAGGAAGTGCCTTATTTTTCTATATTTGTCGCTATCATGATCTAGCCATCCATGGGACATGAACCTAATCATTTGACCCTATGGATCTCATTTAATACTCAGGTTTCCTTCCTAGAACACTATAGTCTATTACAAATTGGGATCACTTATCTCAATCACTGTCATTACCTAACCATCCATGATCCATGAACCTGGTCATTAGACCCCATGGATCTTATATAATAACTTGGTCACCTTTAAAAAACACCATAGGCTATTACCTACTAGAATCACTTATCTAACAATTGATTATCTCATAATCCAACACATGTTCTTTCAGTGTGCTTTTTACTCACTCACACACGCCTTGAGAAACATCTTAGGAGATCACCCATCCTAATCACTACTCCAAGACAAGCACACTTCACTATGGAGTTATAATAGAGTATACTTCCAAAAATAAAGGTTAAAATTTTTGACACGCATAGTAACATTTAGCATTTTAAGTCTCACTTTTTCATGGGTGTCAGACTCTCCATCCCTTTAATGAACCCCCCCCCCCTCATTTTAAACCCCAAGACATAAACCCAAGCACTTCCCTTTCACTTATGGATGGGTATTGTCTCTGATGAAATTTTTCAATGAACCATCTTGACATTACACCAAACCATACACACTTACCAGACTATCATAAGGCTCGGAGTTCAATATTGAGCCCCACTGTCTAGAAACTAGTTTCTGGTCATTAGAGTAATCCCTTTTGGAATGATTTCTCCCAAAAATAGAGTTAAATAAAAGTGTAACAAATAGATACAACATCCAAAATAAATAATTAATAAAAATAGATCATGACCAACTAAACTGATCCAACCCAATTTTATGTACATAAACATCAACATAAGTAGAGATATATAGAAAATAAAAATATATACAATAGGTTAGAAGATGCAAAGTTAACCAAAAATAATAATAATAAACTAAATCAAGTTGAGGCTAACCAGTCTCCATGAAAACTCTAATTTCTCAACCTCATCCATCTCACCACATATTGGCCTCAAAAAATGAAGAACATATCCAAATATAAACATGGAACTTGAAATATGAAGGAATGATCTAAAAAGCCTCATAGGTCACCACAACCTGAAAAATATATACAATATGTTTCCTAAGAAAATTAACTAATTCTTGTTTGAAAATAAACTAAAAATTAATCTTTACACATATAACTTATGAAAAAACAAAATAATTATAAAAAATACCTTCAAAAAATTTCTCCTTGTTTTTCAAAACCAAACACATATGTTTTGAAAACAAATCCACCATCCAAATCCCTTTTGAAACCACATAGTCTATTATCATTTCTCAAAATAAACTCATTTGTTTTATATAAATGAAAATGGTTATTTTAAATCATATTACCAAACTAATCCACCTCAAAACTGAAACATTTATTTTGAAATTCACATTAAAGGAACCCCACAAGAATCTTTAATTTAAAAATAGGTTTTCAAAAACATATTTGAAATTTTATTTTTAAAGGAAATGAACCAACGCACACACACGGGTCAATCTCAACAAAACAGACTCCATCTATAGCATGAGTAATATATAAAATATTAAAATAAAAAGGTGTTACAACACATAAATAAGGTGAAATAATACCAATAAGTACTATATAAAACTAAAATCAATTAATAATCAATCAAAAAATTTAACTTGTCATCAGATATACCATGGGTTTCTTAATTTGTGAAGTATATATCGATAAAAGAGTATACCAACATGCAAACCAGCTATCTGCATGTGTTGAAGTTCAAACCAAAATTCATCCAAATATCCCACACAAGACCTATTTTTATGAAAAACCCCATCTTGGACCTTGTTTCTAGAACTATTGTCAAGTAACTAGTATCTTGTGAACCAAATAGATTAAAAAAATATATCTCCCACTTAGTACCTAGTTTCCCATGAACAAAAAAGGTAGTGAGGCAAAATAATATGCAATACATGTCTAACACGCAAGGAATAACCATAGCTAACCTCACCTCTAAACCCCAAAATTGAATTTCCCCATACATAAAATGCACCCACATCATAAAAATTCATATTCCCACAAAATAGGAGAATAAGCATCTTATAACTATCACTAACCATAAAAATAGGTAAATAAGATAAGGGGAAATAAATGGGTGTCTTAAATAACCATAATTTTAAAAATAATGTTTTAATTGAGCATTTAACCCCAAAACATTTCTCAAGATGATAATCCCTTTCAAATTTCACAAAACATCATTTGGAAAATTATGGAAATCACTCATTCATTAAAAACATTTCAAAGCCACCCTCCAACATGGGACTTCTTCTTTGAATCTTCAAAACATGTCCAAAGGCTATCCATTTCCATCGAAACATTTTAAAGCAATTGTAAAGTAATTTTCATAAGGGGAAAATCAAACACAAGTTTCAAATCATCATTTTAAATCCATTAAAAACCCCTTTAACAAACCATTTATAGTCCAACACCTACCTTCAAAACCAAATTCCCTTAAAATCATATTTTTCACTTTATTAAAACCAAAACCATGTCAAAACCAATGAAAAACATGAAAACCATTTTAAAAACACATACTAGTATTTCAAGATATCATATCACATTTAAACATTCCATTTAAAATATTAAAACATGGAATCCACACAAAGAACCATTTATGACAAGCATAGAAAATAAATATATGGTTTCAAATAACCTCAAAGATATCACATATAATCATAATTTTAGAAAAAATAATTTATAAAAAATAAGAACACACTGAATTAAAAATTTAAATAATTTCAAAGAAACACCTACTTGGAAGAAGTCAAAACTAATCCAAAACTCATTGAAACATGATAACTTCAATTATAGCCAAACCCATTGGGATATGAGTGGGGTCTAGTAAACCTAGACACTAAAAACCCCAATATTATATCCACATAAAACCCTAAAATCATCCAAAAGAGATATAGGATTCATGTAGGATACCAAAACCAAGATAAAAGAGAGGGATAAGCAATAAATAGGTAAATATTGAAATAAATACCATGGAATCACTTGGAAAACACCAAAAAGTGACCAAGAATCAAGAGGTGAAAGAAAATGGAGTGCCTCCTTGGATCCCAATGGTTAGACAAAATAATAGGGGGAGATGAATGGTGAAACCCCCTTTAATTTTATAGGATTATTTTGGGAAATAATAAAAAAATGAAAAACCTAGATATATCACATGGTTTGGACACACATTTTTTCAAAACATATGCCAACCATGCACAACCCACTACCTAAAACAATTACACCAGTATGGTTTGGCCTCACAGTTTTCCAAATTGTGAGCCAATAATTCTCTAGAAACTAACTAGTCAAGGAACCCCTCACATGACATATCATAGGGTATCAAAAAGTTTGATAAAACTATGGTATTTACCTTAGACACCCCCAAATCCCCACACATCTTCTAGAAAGATTTTCATGGTTTGTCAAACCATGAAGAAGTTATAGAAAATGCCTATCAAAATGATAGGATCACCCACATGGTCATAATAAAATTAGTAATAAACATGTGTACTAACCATTATCATACTAAAAAGGATCCAAAAACTTTAAATTTAATCCCTTATCTAATTGAAACTCATATAGAATCAAAATTAAGTAAATTAATGTAAAATCAAAAACATTTTGGCATGTGGGATTTCACTAAATCTCCACCATGAGAATTTCTACCACTATAAATTCCACAGTTAAAAATAAGATTAAATAAGTAATGGGATATCCAAGGAGAAAATTACCCAAAATTATCACTCAACAATATTAAACCTTAAAAATCATCAATTGACATCCTCAGAATGATCTAACCAATCAACCACAAGATTCCCAAATGTATCCAAACAAAACTAGAATAATAATCTCAAAAAAATTCTTGTGAATCATAGGAGACCTAGGATGGTATACCCACTATTTATAATACCATTAAAATGGTCTAACCCCAATTTAGAGCTCTTATAACATGATTCAACTAAAGAGAAACCAATGAAAAATGCATCCTCAAACAATTAAAAAACCATGATACAAATTCTATCTCAACCAAAAGAACTTCTAAACCCAATAAAAGGAATAAAAAAACATATGAAACCTAAAAATAGTGTAAATATCACTCAACTAGGTTTAGGATACATGCAGATAACCTAGGGTCCAAAATCGTATCACCCTCACATTGTGCATCCCAAATGTCCATGACTAACACTAGCTAGTATATCAAACTCAGCTGGTAAATCATAGAGCCTACATAACTGATGGTATACTCAAGTCCCTTATCATGTACTAAATTTTAAAAACCTCAATATCTCAATATTATAACGAGAATGATAAAAAATCTCCAGAAATTTGTACTCGAATAAAAAAATATCAACAAACGGCACTCACAACCAACCAGGAAAAACACCAGGGAGGGAAGGAGAGGAGGGATAATCCTACAAGAAAATGGTAATTGAAATAAATGAAATTTAATACATCTAAAATAAAATATAAAAAAGGATACATCCATAATATCCCAACAAAAATATCCAAATATCTATAACAAATATTACAACCATCAAATGAAATGTCCCAAAAACAATACATCCAGAAGGATTAAACCCAAGACCTATTTCGAAAGCTGAGATCAAAAAAATTCTAAAAATGATCCAAATGGACACAATGGAGTAAAACTCTATTGATTTAACATATGAGTGATTATAATGACCTGGATTTCTATATTGGAAGCACACAATATATCTCATCTTCCCATGATAATGACTTCCTACTTCTAGCCTTGGCTCATACTAAATCTACTTCTCACTAACTAGGTTATCCTCTTGTCCACCAGAAGGAACTACGGCCTCACCCACCACAACATAATGAGACTGGTCAGATTCCATTTTAATGGACTCATTTAAAACATCTTAAAAATATGTTAGACCATATAAAATTATAGTTGAATTAAAATCTAGTTTAATTCCACCTCTGAAGAAACAATATTTCTTAGAAATTTCAATAACCAGCTTTGGAGAAAAGATACCCAAATTCAAAAGGTGATCACCTTAATCCTCTACTAATTGGTTAAATTAATGCAATATCACAAGTTAAATATATATCTTTACTTTCACAAAATTAGGAAATAAACACTAAAAAAATACATCCTGAAAATATCCTAAGACATACCTTCCTGTAATAGAGGATTTATCATTGAATCCAAACAAACTCAACTAAAAATTAAAATAAATCTCTCGACCATTATCACCCACAATTATTTAGGTTTTCCAAGAGAATTATGGATCACCTAAATCCATTTCAACCACTCCCATGATTCCACTAGGCCTTAAATCACCATTGAAATGTGATATATGTCGATTCATGAAGTCGATTACAATATCTGAGCACAAGAAGGTTTCCACATCCACCAGTTCATTCAGAGTCTGGGTAGGCATTAGAAATAAAGAAACCTTTTAGAACATCTGATTGGGGTAACAATAGAAAATAAATGAACACATTAATTCATATAAAAAACTTAATTATTCCACCTCAAGTTAAGAATAAATTATAAAAAACCAAGCCCTCAAACAAGGCGCACATCATACACACCAAAAGAAATGTTCTTTTGAAACTTCCATTTTCACCAAGGAATTTTGAAATAAAAATCAAAAAAGGTTTAAAATTTATAACCAATCAAACCAAAACTAAAAAATAATCAACCATGGTGGAACACACACTCATTTTTCAAATACAGGAAGTCACAAAATCCCCTTTCAAAAGTCCATTTTTTATTGAAAACCAAGCACTTTAAGAATGCTCATAAAACCCCATTTTCAATTTTGAAAACACTATCCATTAGGGAAACAACCAATTTTTAAAAAAATTCAGAAAATAAATTTTCAAAAATATAATTTCATGAAATACATTTATTCTCCAAAACAAGGTTTTAAACCTAGAACAAAACATCACTACATAATCATTCCAATAAAGTTCACTAGAACCACATCCAAAAAGGGAATCAACACACTCCTAAATCCACCTCAAACAAGTTAAAATCACATTAGGAGTAATCCATAATCAATAAGTGTCAAAATAGGTTAATTAAGGAAGAAAAAGAGTTGTGTACATTTTGGCCACATGGTCAGGCAGTCGTGTTCCAATTGTGCAACACGCTCTATAAAGAAGTCAAACTCAACATCAAATCCACCACATGGTTTCCAAGGTTATGTGATCTAATAATATAGCTCAATTTATCATCCACCTCACCCTGAAACCATAGAGATAACCCTAATATAACTCACATAATAAAAGGGGATCAAATTTTCAATTCACATCAAAATCCATAAGAATCATTAAAAAATAAACTCAAATTCACAATTAAAAAACCAACTTCCCTTGTAATCTTGACGATCATGGTGATAAATAGATATATAGACTCTCCCAGCCCTTACCTCCCAATCTCTAACAACTGTAAAATCCTTTATGCCATGAAACCCCCAAATAAAAATGGGCTTATTGAGTATCCCAATAAACATCATAATCAATATGGGTGCTTCAAAACCTAGTATCATTGAGAACCTATACCTCTGATACCATTTTTCATGACCCGAGCATCCATAGGAAAACAAAATGATTATCTGGCCCTATGGATACCCTATAATACATTAGTTGCCTTCCCATAAAACTACAGTCAATTAACCTACAAGGTCACTTATCTAACTAATGACTATCCCCACTGGCCAACAAATTTCTTTTTAGTGTGTTTTTCCTCACTCACACACACCCTAAGAAACTTCCTAGGAGTTTATCTATCCTGATCACTACTCCAAGACAAGCATGTTTAGCTATGGATTTCTAAACAGATAGGCTCCCAAAAAGAAAGTTGCACCTTATTGACATGGGTAATAGAATTTAGCCTTTTATGTCTCACTTTTCCAAGGTCATCAAACTCTCCACCCCTTTAAAGAATAATTCCCTTGTTTTAGACCCCAAACCTCAAACCCAAGCAGTGACTCTCCATTTCTTCCTAGGAATTGAGTATTATACCTTTTGGTAATGAACCATCCTAGGCTTTCACTAAATTTGGCACCCAACCTAGCCCTACACAAGGCCTGAAAAGTATTATTGATCCCCATGGGCTATAAACTAGTTCCTAATCATCATAGGAATCCCTTTGGGAATGATTTATCCGAAAAATAAGTTAAAAATTAGTGTAACAAATATATAAAAGATCAAAAATAAATAAACAATACAAACATGTCATAACCAACTAAACTGATCCAACCCATTTCTATGTACATAAAAACTATACAAGAGTAGAGAGATGCATCCATGTGGAATGGATAATATAGGTATGTAGATTCAAAGTTAACCAACAAATAAAAAAATGAAAAGAAAACTTAATCGGATATCGACCCAACTCAATGAAACCTCTGGTTTCTCACCACTATCCAACTCACCCCACTTAGGCCTCAAAGCATGAAGAACATATCCAAATCAAAACCTAGAACCTAAATTATATAGGTGTGATATAAAAATCCTAGTAGGTCAACACAACTGGAAAAATCTGTTAAATATGTTTCCTAATTAAATTCATCAATTCTAGTTTAAAAATAAACTAGAATGTAAATTTTACACATATAACTTATAAGAAACAGAAACAATTCCATAAACCACTTTAAAACATCTTCTTTTTGTTTTCCAAAATTGAACACATATGTTTTGAAGACAAATCCACCAAAATAATCTATTTCAAAACCACAAAAAACATTAACATTACTCAAAAACAACTCATTTGTTTTATTTAAATAAAAATGGTTACTTAAAATCATTTAACCAATAAATGATAGCTCAAAACTAAAACACCCATTTTGAAATCCACTTTAAAGCATCCCTATAAGAGTATTTAATTTGAAAATAGTTTTTACCAAATATTTTAAAATTTAATTTTCAAAGAAAAGGAATAAAATCACACACATAGGTAAATCAAAAAAACTTTCACCATCCACAATATAAGAAATATATCAAATATAAATAGGAAAACTAACCCGGCAAGGTACCCCATGCCCAATCTATACTAAGGTGCTACATGATTTTTGAAATCCGTAAACCTCACCTCAGACACACCTAAATACCCATGCATATTCTAGGAAACATCAAATTATTTGAAAAACTATGTGGAATTCATGGAAAATGGATATGTCAAAATGATATGCCCACCCACAAAAGCTCCACAAAGTTTGTTCAAATTATCTGGGATAACCATTATCCAACTAAAAAGTCTTCATATACAAGAACTTTCATTCCAAAACAAACCTAAACTTTAAAAAACTCAATATTAGGTAAAATAACACAAAATTAACAAAATCGTGACCCATGGTGTGTCACATTTTCCTCTTATAAATTCAACATCATAGACCTAAAATATCAAATCGAACACATGAAAGTATAAGTTTCATTCACTTTAAGTTCAAAAATATTAGGGGAATTAAAAATACTTCATAAATAGAATTATTAAAATTACTTTTATAAAAATATTACTAAATATCCTAGAAAGAAATAAGAAAACTAGATTTTCCACCCAAAAAACACTTTTTTAAAGGTCTTTTAGCTAGAATTTATGTCTATGTCACATAATTGGAGTGTGGAAGGAATCCACCTAGTAAATAGTTGAAACTTGCATTAAATTATTCTCATACATGTTAAATTTAATTTTTATCCTCTATTTTAGCTTATTAACGCCTTATTGAGGAGGAAACCCTAATTTTGTACATAGTTAAAGATTGGGTAAGGATAACATGATCTATCCAAAATATGGTGTCCCTAAGCATGGTAAGTTCACTGAGAAGTGGTGAATCTTTGAATATTATCCACTTATTTTATTTTATTTTTTTAATGAAATAAACCACCATCACATTTTATAGTGATAGGTCTAAATATAAAATACACACACCAATGAATACAACAAAAGTAAAATCAATGTGAAATGTTCACTTATCAAAATGAGGATTGTAATACTTATAATTGTTCTCAACCACACTTCAATATTGTGATAATCACACCCAAACTATAGTTTTATTTCTCTTGATTTTCTTCTTCTCGAATTACTTTCAAGTACTCCATTTATCTTCTTATTATTCTCTTTCATTGTGTGAACAACACTATACTATTTTTATATTGTGTACTAGCATGGGAACAAATCATCTATATTTATATATTAATTCTTTTTATTATTATTCCCTTAATTTTTGTAGGATTTATGATCTATAAAGAACACACCAATCCATTCCACTTGCACATTCTCCATGTAAGACCAAATTAAACCTTTATATCATATTCATTAGTAGCTTATTTGAATTTGAATTTCAAATTAAAAATCTAATTAATAAATTATTATAAAATTATCTTAACTTTTTTTTCTTTTCTTCTCACATCTTCTTCTTTCTTGAATTATGATCCAAGTCATTTTTAGTGAAACTGTATGTGATTTAGTGTATAAAAGTAGCCATTTTTATAACAACTTCTCAACCATTGTACAAAAATAGTTTTTAAAGGGGATAAAAATATTTTTCTCATTTTACTAGAATCATAAATTATATTTTTTTTATTTTTAAACAATGATCAAAAAACATTTTCATCACCTAGAATAATTATTTTCTTTAGAATAAATAATTAGTAATTCTCATATTTTCATCTTCTCAAAACTCATAAGTGGATATCACTCATATGTGGATGACTCATACATGGATTACACATACATGAATAAAAATAAAACTTGGTCTGTGTATGACTCTTGTACTCTTATAACACTTACATCGATCCTCATATGAAAACAAATTTTACATCAATACCCATACATGGTTGTAGGATTCTTACATCGATTTGTATCCTTACTTCAATATATATATACTAATCACTCTTATTTCAATTTGAATATTTGGTTCTAAAAACATTACAAGATCCATGTAACTTACAAACTAGTTAATATCTTACATAATTCTCATATCTTTTAATAATTGTTTTTAAACATGATCTCTTCACCTTACACAAAATTATATCTTAAAAAATGGCATATATGATGCATTGGTCAAGATTCATACAAAAACTATATTACTTAAAACATTATATCATATAATATAAATTATCCTACAATATTATGAAAAAGAAGGTATCATAAGAATCTTTAATGTCAGTCATGAATAATATATTCAATTATCATATCTCTAACACTATATCCATAAATCATAATTCTTTCAAAATCCTCCAGCACTTCTCCATATCAGATCCAGCCATCTTCAAGCATCCAAACAACCTTTATATCAAATATTAGACTTAAAATTGTGTGATATTTAATATTATTTATGAATTGAAAAAAAATACAAAAAAAAACATATCCACTTTAAATATTATTTACTTCACACTAATATTCTTATGTTCTCAACGTCTACTAAATCGCTCTTAGGATCAACAATATTTCCATTTATATTTTATTATAATCCAAGTTAAAAATCATTGTTAAAATCAATATACTTAAAAATGAATAATCATTTGACAATTTTAACACTGGTTGAACAAACTCGGTATATCAAATATAAATAATAAATAATAATTTCATGTAGTCACAAAGAGATTATAGGTTATTTATTACATAGTAATTATAATATATTATATTATATTCCCAATATCAAGTTTTAGTTTTGATCAAGATTATAGATATATAAATATTACGTCACATCAAGAAAATTTTCAAAATTAGAGTAAAAATATTTAATCCTTAATGTTATCCATAGGTCCAATAATACATTTTATTCCACTAAATTACCTATGGAAATGGGAAATAAATGTAAAGGGTGAGCTCAAATTATTATCAAGGGATTGCTTGCATTAGAAGTAAACATGGAAAAAAAATAAAATGGAATCATATAAACAACTAATTTCATAAAACATATTCCATGAATAAAAAAGGAAATAAATGTGTAAATTATAATATAATGATAGAAATTTTATGAATACAAAACACTATACATTAAAAAAAATATTGTCATGACCATGTGATAAGACATCATAAAGGGTAAGGATGCTCTTATTACTCTATCTTAGTTGTCTCATGAGACTTATGAGTACACTAAGGGGCTATAAAATTCTAAACCCCACCAATCACATAAAATTTCCATTAATTTCATAATATACTAGATGAAAATAAACTATACATGGTATCATGTTCAAGGATGAGAATCATGGAAATAAAGGGCATAATTTCTCAAAGAAACACCTCATAGAATATTTTACAACATAGAATAATGGATTACAAGGATTATCAATAGACTTCTCTAGTAAATGATTTAATAAGTATTTAAATGTGAAATATATTAGCTTATATAGAGAATAATTAAGGATTTATAATGTTCAAATAAGAACCCTTATGAATGAAGAATATGGATTTTTATTTTTATATGATTTACTAATATTAGGGTTATCAATGAGTTTTGGAACCATAAATAATGTATATGAAATGATGGGAGGCTAAACCAATTTTTAATAAAACCCTATAAAATATGACCAAATCTTTCATTATGGTTGGTAAGATGATATGAATTATTCCAAGAATACCCTTTAAGAGTGTATATCCAGGGGTTCAGTCTTAGGCCTACTCATATTGTACTTAATGAAGATAGGGTTGATACTAAACCATAATTTTTAAGGTGATTACCCCTTAGTTACTTTTTTCCCTAGATGCATCTGATTACTGATATCCATATAGGTATGTTTTAACACTATTATATTTTAATATATGATTATTATTTAATAAGTCAATGTGTTTAATGGGTTGTTCTACATGAAACACCAAACATTAAAAAACTACGATATATTTAGATAAAATATAAATATTTAAGTATGATATCTAAAACCTAGTGGTTTAATTAGTGGAAATTAATAGGATTCAACATATTATGGAATATTTATAGAAATAAACTAAAGGATACTTTTAATATGAATGAAATTCAATTGGTTTAGCTAAAATGACTAATATGATCATTTTATATTTAGAAATATATTTTTCTAAATATTATCTTTTTATGCGATATGAATTTCTATTTCAATAAACTTGTGTCTAATAATAAAAAAAATATTTTATTGGTATAATTGGTTTATACTAATTTAACTACTAAATGATAGAAAACATGGGGGTTCAAAACCCATTGGGTACAAGTACTGTAGCAGTACTGGAGTGTACTCTAGCAGCGGCGGCATTGTAGCAATAACGGGTACTATGGTGGTGGCAGGTCACTGTAGCGGTGGTAGGGTACTATAATAGTGGCGGGTACTATGCGGTATTGTAGTAGACAGGTACTGTAGTTGTACTATTCAAAGAATGGGATTTGGGCCAAAAATGTGGGCCTACAGGCCATGTAATGGGATAAAATTTTCACTAGGCCTTCAGGATATGTAATGGGTCCGCCTTTACCCAGTTAAAAGAGGTCTTTGGTTTGATTTAATAATAAATGAGGCTTCGGCCCCAACCTTTTAATAAAAATTCTAAAAAACTATTTTCCAATAAAAAATGTTTTTCCCTACAAATAGTCTATTTATTTAAAAGTTAAATTTCTAAATTTTTAGAATTTTAATTTTATAAAACAAAAATTATTTTTGTATAAATCATATTAATATTTTATTAAGATTATTTGTTGGGATTTTCTAAACAGATTGATTTTTAGGTGAATAGTGAAAATACCTATTTTATAAATAAAAATAATTTTATGACATTTTTTATATAAGTGTGATGTGTGGATTTATGAAACCTTTTTTATAAGAATATATATTTATTTTATAACTGAAATTATAATTTAAAAAATAAATTTACATAACCATATTTGGAATTTTAGAACATGAGTTATATTTTTCAAAAAAATAATACATTGTACATTTATTATTTTAAAATTTATTTTTATGAGTATTAGAAATTGGATAAAATTAAATGGATTTAAATTTTATAATAATTAGGTCAAAATCATTTTATAATTTCCATTTATTTTTTAGGCATAATTATTAGTTACCTTAGGTAAAAAGTAGTTACTACAGTAAAAGGTAAAATAGTAAAAGTAATAATTCAAGGGGTAAAGATTTTGAAACATGATAAAAAATGTCTATAATTTATTTTATGGGGTTTTATAAACCTTATATATTACATATTAAATTATTTCTCCTTTTTATAACAATTATTTATAATTATTTCCCATTATAGAAAATTTAGGAGTATTTATAAAAATGTATTCCATTCTCACTTATAAAAGGAAAACTTCTCAACTCACTTCCCCTCAGACCACAAAATTGATCCAAAATCTTCCTAAAACTATCCTAAACATTACTATAAACCTTTAATAGGGTATTTATTCTTAAAAATATATCCCCTCAAAGGTTTAACCCCATTTCCAAATCAAATAATCTAAGAAGTGAGGTTTAAATTTTGAACTGCTCGTTTCTTACTTATATTTCATTATGTACACATTTTCTTCCTAAAATTAAATTAAAAATTATTAAAATGAAAAAATTATTAAAATTATTATACTATAATTTAATTTTGATGATTTTATAATAATTAAACACTATTCTCTTTTTTATTAAGAAAATTGAAAAGAATCACTTGTGAGTTATATGGACTACCACCTCCATGAAGTAACATGTTCATTTTACTTTACCACCTAAAAAGGATAGTATAAAAGGTGAATTTAATTAATAATAATTATATTTATATAATTTTTATTATTATTAAAAAATAATTCATATTATTTCTTCCTCCTGTTCTATGAAAATGGAATCATTATACATGTGTATGTGTAGAATACCGCCTCCATGGAATGGTGTATTCCATTTTTCATTACCTCCTTTCCTGGAGGGATCTAATGATGGGATTAAATGGTAAGCATTATTTTTGTGATATAATTAAGGTTATTTTAAGAAATTTTTGATATAAAATTAATGATATGAATAATAAGTGATTATTGTTAATTTAATCATTTAAAAGAAGCGTACTATAAGGAAAATGATCTCTTATTTATAAGTACTGATCTTATATAAATTATATCCTATATATAATTATTTAAAATTATTATATATAACAATAATAAACAAAAAATGAGTAAATTATTCATCTTTTATAATTATATATCAAATAACCATATTATAATCATCCATTAATCAAGGAAGGTTCATATTTGGGTCGGTTTAACCACCTATTTGAATAATACTATAAATGTATATCATTGATTAATATGAGAACTTATTTAATAATATAATATGATATATATTTATTTATTTATTCAATTAATGTTTTTTAATGTTATGTCAAAAAAATTATCAGTATTTAATGAATCACCCTTTATTCATTTAGAATCACTAAGATATTATCTTCGATGATTTCATCCTCATGGATAATAACCACAAACACCGTGAAATGAAATTATAGATTTTTAAACTATCATGTAACATATATTAAAATAAATTAGGTGATCAAATAATGATGTAATTTTGAAAAATAATTTATACCAATACCTCTTTTAAGAAACTAGTTCAAGGCAATAAAGACTACTTACACCTGGTGTTGAAAATATGAAAAAAAAAACTAACTAATATATATGTTTATATAATGTATATAAATTAGGAGTATAAATGTTTATATTTATAAGTAATTTTATTTGGTATTTATTTAATTAACTTAATTTAATTATTCAATATGTTTGTGTTTTGAGTGAAAAACAAATCAGGATAAAGCTAAAGGGTTTTTTCTCAAATTCCTATCTCTGAGACATGTAATGTTTTACGCACCTAATTTATTTTATGTAGTTTATATAATAAATATTTAACATATAATATGAAGAATTATATTTTAATCATGTTATTTTATGTTTAATTAAAATCCCTCTCTCTCATGGGGTTTTGATTAAAAAGTTACTCTATCTGTAAGGGTTCTTTGTCTCAAACTTTAATTTTGTAAGACCTGATTATGTTATGCACCATGTTCTCATTTGAATGGTTTATTAACTAAACATGGATGTATATTTATTAAATATTTTTAAAATTTATGGTAAACTCTAATAAAAATCATTTTTTTTCATTAAATGCCTTTTTATTCAGTTGTTGCCCTAATTATAAGGCTTTTTTGTAACTCAATTTTCATTCATTGAGTTATGATCGTTTCTATAATACTTATTTCATATAACATTTATACATTATAACATATAATTTTTTATGTGGTATTTTATTTATTTAAATTTACATCACATAAAACACCTTTTTAAAATATTTCCAACTTCAAGGGGTACGATGCCCGTAAGGGATATTAATTACTCAAGTTTCCTTTCCTTGAGTTGTATTATTTCATAATTAACTTATTTCTTTCATTATTAGGTTATTTTCCATAATATTTTATTATATGGTAATTTATATACGTATATGGGGATAAATATATAGTGATATAAATGAACATTTTGTTACTCTTTTTATAGTGTGAGTTACAAACAATAGTATCTTCAAAATAATAATAAAAAGTCTGCTTATCCTTTCGCTTTCGTTTGTTTCATCTTCATCACCATATTTAGTAAAAATAAAATTCATGTATTTTAAAAATTATTATATTGGAGATTATTTTTTAAATAAAATTCTTTCAAAATCTTTCTCATTACCTTTTTTATAATTTTCAATTAGAAGTGAAACTTAAGTTTTTATTTTACCTCAATGTTAAAAATATTTTATAAAAATATATTTCAAGTTTTCAACTCCACTTTCCTCCTCATATTAAAAAGGATTTTACATCATGGGATTTATTTTTCTTGATTTATAATCTAATATATATTTATCATTTGTGGGATTGAACTCATGGTCTCAACAAAAATGATTCTTGATCTCTTTTTTTGTGTTATCGTTCAAAGAATTATTTTTTATGGTGATTTTCATTTATGTCAAAATCCTTATAATTTTCCTTTGTAACACTTGGAATGTGATATTTGGAAACCATCCAACTTATTTCTCCCAATTTCTTATGATCATGTTATTCTAGTATTGACTTAACTATATACTCATTACCCAATATGTTGTAAACATCTCATTTTAAAAAATTCATATGGGAAGATGTTCACCTATAAGGAAAGATTATTCATTAGCTGGATAAGTATTGACATTATTAATGATTATTGACTTATAATGTTGGTTTATTATGTATTGTAATTATGTATTTTTCTTTGTATAGGTATCCTTGATTTTATTCAGCTAGGGGTCCCATAGGGAATGGTATAAAATGACTTGTTGACTCTTATGGTGAATACATTGGACTTAATCAAGTGATGGGTGGGGCCTAAAACTATATATCCCCTTGATGCATTCATAGGACTCATGAGATGAAATAGATTAGGTTTTATTGTATACCTCTCCCCATATCATAATATTTTCTTGGAATAAGTCCTTATAAGTATGTTATTACAGTATTAAATTATTCATTCCATAAATAGGAGATTAGTATTATAAATAACCATGTTTTCATTTATTGTCATGGATATAGAATACTCTCATTTTTAGCTAAAAATGTAATTATCAATATTATTTATTCATATTATACTATGTATTTCATGCTTATGTTTTCTACAGTATTAGTTATATGTTTCCTATGCTAAGCATTCAAGCTCACCCCTTATTATGTTTCCATTTCCCCAGGTTATGAAGAAAAGTATTACACATGATATGTCTAGAAAAATAGAATTTGTTGGGATTTTTTTGGATTTTTTGTAGACTTATAATGGATTAAATTTTTTCTTATATAGTAGAAAAGTATCCATAAGTTGAGAAATATATGGGCTTTATTAGGGTGTGATTTATCTTCATTATTCAAACCTCTAAACATAAAAGTTATTAGGAATGTATGTAATGAAATAATTTCTTTAATTAATATAATTATGTGATAGTTATGTCTGGGATTCTACTATTGGTATCAAATCTAGTTTGTAAAGTATGTGTTTATGTAGGTAGATCTTTGAGTGTGGGTTTGAGGCGTCACAGATGTAATTTCAAGGAAACCATACACTCTATAATTTACTAACATTTAGGATGGTTTTATAGATATCGAAATTTTTCACCATTATAATGAATTATGAATGAATTATAAAGATAAGTAATGGTGATCTCTTATTGATAATATAATAATTAATTTATATAAATGGGGAATAATAGCATTTCATATTGAAATTAAAAGGAATTGTAAATAATGACACAAATAAAGAAATAAATTTTGTTATGGACCCTTAACTTGAAATTTAAATTCTTAATGATTGAGATAAGAACCTTATAGACTTAGAAACTCATTGGATAGACTCTTGAAAAATAAAATGAGTGATATTTATTTATTAATTTCTAAACATAGACCTTTGAAATATTGGTTGTATAAAATGTAAAACCATTGGCTTACCCATGGTTTTAGATCATGGTTTTTGACATCTAAGACATTTTGGTTGATATTTTATTGTTTAATGAATGAAATAATTAATATTATTGTAATAGCCCATGTTTTTGAACTTGATGAAAAACTAAAGAAATATGAATTTTTCATTTATTGGATGATCCATTTTACAGACTGAGCTTCTGGGTGGAAATCGAAGAGTTTCAACACTTAAATGTGTTTTTAATGGATGTGGTTCAAAGATTAGGGGGTTACCCAGGTGTTCTTTCATGTTTTAGGAGCATCAAGATTTGAAACCTTAAGTTAGGAGGAGCTGGAATAGGCGCATGGTTAACCAAGAAACGTGTGGCCCTCAATAAAAAACTATGATGTGTTCTATTTAAAGAAATTATAAAAGTGAAATTAAAATTAAATGAAAAATAAATGGGGGGTAAAAATTAAAAAAAAGTTTTAATAATAATAATAATATTATTATTATTATTATTATTATGTTTCTTTTTTTAGAGACCCAAGCGGCGTCCCCCTTTCTCCCCCTCCTTCGGTGCGATGCACCCCCCCCCCCCCCCGCACATGTGGTTCTTCAGTGGCATGTGATGCACCCATTAGTGATTTTTAATGTCACAAATTTTCCATGTATTATTTTTATATATTATATGGACTGATTTTGAGACCTTCTACTAATACGACATGTGATTCTAAGGCCTGGTGTGCCCGGAAGAAATGATTGAAAAATATTAAACTTTTTAATAGCACACAGGTGTGGTTTTCCTTAAAAAGTTGAATAACTATTAAAAGGGTTCCGAGATCAGAAATTCAAGGTCATCTTTGGGCTCATAATGGTGGCATTACCCTAGGCATGACTTAAATTTAGTCAGTGTTGGTTGTCTGTAGAAAAATTCACAGAGGACGTAACCATAAATAAAATAATTTAATAAAGAAATTATTTTAACGTAGACACTTTCTTTTTATTAAGTATTTTTCAAGAATTTAGGGTTATAATCATAACCCTATAATTTATCTGGAGATGTGGACAAATAACCTTTGGAGAAACCATTGACAGATGATGATGAACCGATCAAACGACACACCTCATATTTGACGAATCTTGCCAATGACGACAATGACAGTTTGTTCTTTTTCAATGATCAAAATGAATTGAGGTAGGGTATGTTGTTTTGAGTTGTTTTCCATATTATTTAATTATATAATGAATTTGGACCAATAAAAAATAGATTATCCTATGGATTTATTATTATTATGGGATGAGATATTATCTGTAGGATTATCAAGAGATTGATCTTTATTCCTCATCATTTATCATTATAATATAAATGGATTGAGGCCAACATGAAAAAAGGACTAGGTTCATTCCTTAAGGTTTCTATTTGTGATTTTATCCCTCCTTTATTCATGTTATTCATTATTGGATCCTTGTGGTCACAACTCGACCTTTCTGGGTGGCTCTGGACGTGATCAGACCCATGGATTGGAGGAAAATCAACAACAGATGTTAGGCCAATATAGATTATGACCTAAGGAGATAGGATCTACAATCGTTGGGTTTTTTTGGAATCAAAGGAGGCTCATTGGTTCGTGTAAGGGACCACCTGTGTGGAACTGGTGACCGATAGTGGCACATAGTGTCATTGTCGCATGTAGTGGTGTAGCCAATGGTAGGCATGGGAGATGGAGATGGAAATGTGAATGTGGCGGGATGTGGGAGGCAGGGTGTGGTGGGTGGCCACATGCAGTGTCCACTATTCGTGGTAGGTGGGCATGTGTGGTGGTTGTGGGATGTAATGGATGGCTATGTGGAGTAGTGGTGGTTGTGTCGGGCGATTGTGTAGAGCAGACATGGGTCGAGCCCAAGCGGAGTGGGTGGGGCCTAGGTGAAGTGGGCCGGGCTGAGTGGGCTGAGACAGGTGGGTTGGGGCTAGGCGGGTCAAACCTGGGGTTATCTCACCAGATCTAAGCCATGGTCATCCATGGAAACCTTGGTAGCTGGACCGACCATAGTGGTCTATCCATGAGTGGTCGACCACGGTGGTCAGTCCACGGGCCGAGCGACCCCCTTTAAAACTTCTATCATACATAACTTCTAAACTGAGTGTATAATCGATGATCTATATAGGGCATTGAGACCCTAATATTGAGATGATACTTTTGAGACAACTATTGAGTTTTTAGTTTGGACTAGTAGAGTTTGAGATCATTCCCTTGATCTTTTCCTCGAGGGTTCAGTACGACATTACGTCCACATCACTGGATTGAAATCCTCTCTAGAGTTCAAGTCCTAGAGAGAGTATGGTATAACTCCATGGAACTAGAGTGAGATCCTCTATCACCCTTAGTGGAGTTATTTTTAATCGATGTAACCACTGAGATTGAGGAATTGGTACTCCATATAGTAGGCCACATCAATAGGGTTAGTGGTATTCCTCAGTGTGTCTGGGCAGGATCCTCTACGTCGTGGGTTGATCCAAATTGGGTACATGGTATTCCCTAATGTGTCTAGGAAGGATCCACTCTCTGTGTATCATAGTATTTCTTTACCAATATGTTATCTTTGGGTGTGGACCAAATAATCTAGACCTCTTTGTGATTGTCTCTGATGATATCATGGCTCGAGGAGTGAGTTTTCCCGAAACGAGCATGCTTCAAGAAGAATCTAGTGGCTGGTAATTGGTTGTGGATTACCTCTAGACTATGTATATTATACTGAGTATATATATATATATATATATATTCTTGTCATATGTGCTCTAAATATATACCTATGAAGAGCTGGCAATATGTTCTTTTGTGGTATTCCTTCATGGTATTCCTTTTCGTTATTCCTTCATGGTTTTTCTTTGTGGTATTCCTTCATGGTTTTAGGGGTTCCTACTGAGTATTTTTATACTCAACATTGTATGGGATTTTCCCACACATGTCATGTATTATGGAGATTATTAAAATTTCAATGGATTCCTAGGAAGACCAGGACTAGTCAGTGATTTTTGAGACCGAACAGACCAAGGTGTGTTCCTATGGTTTTCCATACAGTAGTCCTAGTACCTCTTTTCATACAGGTTGGACTTGTGGTCACAAAATCTTTTTTGTGGGCTTGTATTTAGCACTATTTAATTTCTAGTACATTCACTATTGTACTAAGGTTATGGGATATAATGGATTTCATGCATTGTTTACTTAGTGTTTTTTCATTTCATTATTTGTGGCTTAGAGATGTGTGTGTGCATACAAGTACTTTAGGTTAATGCCTCCCATTTTTGGGATATGCCTACTCGATGTTGGTCACCAGCCCCTAGCCTATTGGAGGAGGGTTTGGGGTAGTCATATCATGGGCCACTCTAGGATGGGTCGTGATAGAGTGGTATCAGATGGGTCAGTTCTAATTTAGGACCAGGTGTCTGTGAGATTGGTTTGGGGAAATGGTGTTAAGTGTTTTGAGTTCATATTTCAGGCCAGGGACTCTAGTGTTGGTGAAGCGGCCAACGTATCCATACACTAGGACTCTAATTTCCTACTTTTCAACTCGATACATGAAAACAATAGTTGTAGGGAAAAGCAACGGTACATGTATCATATAGGAATGGTTTTGTTTTCCATGTCATTCTTGAGTCATCTCTCCAGATATACTCTATTGATTGTGGTATACCTTGTTTTATTTTAGGATGCCTCCACATAGATAGCCAGCAAGGATTCCACCATGTGATCATGAGGATGATCCGCCTGGTGACGAGGCATTGGTATAGGGGATTGTACCGGACATAGCACCTCTGGGTGGTTTACCAGCTATACCACCACCCATCGAGAAGCAGCCACTACCAACACTATCAAACAAGGATACACGCAGGATGAGTGGGTTTCATGAGTATAAGAGGTAGTGACCTACTAGGTTTTAGAGTGATCTAGGCCCTCAGATGGATGAGGATTGGATGGTGGCAGTCGCTTGTGTTTTTCACCTTTTGAGGATATCTGCTAATTAGATGGCAGTCCTTGCTCCGAGTCTTCTTTAGGGATCTACAGGGTGATAGTGGAGCTTAGTGACTCAAAAACATGACAAGAAATCTCTCTATGGTACTAAATTCAGGTGTCTATTCAGAGAGGAGTTCTATCTATACATATTATGATCAGTTCACATACAGTAGCTTTTGCATATGTAGTAGGGCATTATGATTGTGGTAGAGTATTTAGTGAAGTTTACTGATCTTTTGTGCTACTCCTTTAATATGGTACGGGATGGTTCTTCAGGGCTTAGACCTTCGATCAGGGATTACACTAGTACATCAAGGAATCAGTGGTATACCTTAGCATTCCTACCTATGCTAAGGTACTTGACTGAGCCATGCTAGTGGAGGTCTTTCAAGCGGATCAGAAACCAGAAGTGGGAGCTAGTAGTGGGCACTGGGTAGATAAAATCTCAACAGTAGGTAACTAATGGTAGTCATAGATATCCAAGAATGTTAGGAACTTTAGGAGGAAATCCCAAGATATAGGACCAATGTTGCAGGGCTCCCAGGGTATCTTGAATCAGCTAGTGTACATATGGTTTTACTCATGCAGCATTTGGGAACATCTGGTACATGCCCCTCTAGGACGGGTCGTGATAGAGTGGTATCAGAGAGAGGTTCATACATCCCCTTTGGCAGTACATCTAGGTGTAAAAAAGATGTACCATGACCTCCGATATCATTTTTGGTGGCCAGAAATAAAGAAGGGAGTTACAGAGCTTATCTCTTGATGCCTTACTTGTCAACAAGTGAAGGTTGAGCACTAGGTTCTAGCAAGTTTTGCTCAACCCATCAAGGTTACAGAATTGAAGTGGGATGGGATATCAATGGACTTCATGATGTTTTTACCATGTATGTCTAGGGGATACGATGCCATCTGGGTGATCGTTGACCGACTCACCAAGTCATCCCACATCCTATCTATCTAAGAGTAGAGTTCAATAGAGATATTGGGACACCTTTAAATTCAGGAGATAGTTCGACTCCTTGGAGTCCCATTGAAGATATTTTCATATCATGATGCTCGCTTTACATCCCTTTTGTGTAATGGATTATAAGAGGTGCCTGGGACCCAGTTACGTTTGAGAATAGTGTTCCACCCACAGACAGATAGCCATATTGAGCAAACCATTTAGGTTTTGGAGGACATGTTGTAGGCTTTCATATTAGACTAT
The DNA here is from genome assembly GCA_963277665.1 of Viscum album. Lineage (NCBI taxonomy): Eukaryota > Viridiplantae > Streptophyta > Magnoliopsida > Santalales > Viscaceae > Viscum > Viscum album. The sequence goes on along the minus strand of OY728130.1, from coordinate 2,010,516,243 downwards.
GTCTATATTTGGGAGGATAACCTACCACTGGTGGAGTTTTCATACAATAATAGCTACCATTCCACCATTGGTATGGTACCATTCAAGTATTTGTACGGGCGACCCCACAAGTCACCCATTTATTGTACTCACCTAGGATAGTCTATATTCATTGCCCTGGATTTGGTGAAAACTACTACAAATAAGATACAGATCATCTAGGAGTAGGTGAAGATAGCATAGAGCTATCAGAAGTCTTATGTTGATAGGCAACCAAGGCCTTTGGAGTTCGAGGAAGGAGACTATGTGTTCCTTCATGTTTCACCTCGATGGGGATTACATAGATTTTTTTAGGCTAGAAATCTATCTATAAGGTTCATTAGCTCTTTCTAGACACTATATAGAGTTGGTTATGTGGATTACTGCTTGGATCTACCTCTGTAGTTAGCATGAGTACATGAAATATTCCATGTGTCGTAGCTGAGGAGGTGCGTTCATGACCCATTTCATGTCATCGACTAGGTCGTGCTAGACATTGAGGATGGAGTGACTTTTTCTGAGTACCTGATAGAGATCTATGATCAGTAGTATAGGATCTTCATGGGTGAGAAATTCCTTTAGTGTGTGTCTAGTGGCAGTGCATGAATCTCTAGAAGAGAACATGGGACCGGGAGTCTTAGATTCATGCTTAGTACCCTCATCTGTTTGAGTATCCCTTGTTTTGGATTTTAGGGATATAAATCCCCAAGGTAGGTAGAATGTATCAACTTTTATTTTCCATGTATTATGTTTATATATTTTATGGATTTAATTAGAGACCAGGTGTTGAGACAGAGTTCAATTTTGAGGCTCAATGTTCCCAGAATAAATGTTTGAAAATATTAAACTTTTTAATATCACAAACGTGTGTTTTTCCTGAAAAATTTCAATAAATATTAAACGGGTGACTAGATTAGAAATATTATGGTACCATTGAGCTCATAATTGTTGCTTTACCATAGGTGAAACTTAACTTTAGTCATTGTGGGTCATCTATACAAAATTTCACAAACAACAAAACCATAAATAAAATAATTTAATAAAGAAATTATTTTTACATAGTGACTTTCTTTTTATTAAGTTTTTTATAGGAATTTAGGGTTAGCATCATAACCCAAGAATTTATCTAGAGGTGTGGAGAAAGAACCACTAGAAAAACCATTGGTGGATGAAAATGGAACGATTGAACAACATACCTTGGATTCGATGAACCTTGCCAATGACAACAACAACGCTTCATTTTTCCTCATCGATCAAACCAAATTGAGGTAGGGTGTGCTATTTTGAGTTTTTTTCCCATTACTTATTTCTATATTGAATTCAGACCAATAAACAAATAGATTAGACCATGGATTGATCGTTGTTGTGGGATGGGATATTATCTGTGTTATTATCAATATATTGATCTTTATTCTTATTTTTTATCATTCTAACATAAATGGATTGAGACAGACATGACTGAAGGCTAAAGTTAGTTCATTATGGTTTCTATTTGTTCTTTTTTCCTTCCTTTCTTTGAATTATTCACCATCGGATTTATGTGGTCACGGTTCGACCTTGTCGGGTGGCTCTGAATGCGATCAGACCCCCGGATTGGAGGCAAATCGATGGCAGATTCCAGATCTGTGTAGATCGAGACCCTAGCTTATTGGATATACAACTGTTGGGATTTTTATGCATTGGAGGAGGCTTGATGGTCCAAGGAAGGGGCTAATGGAGCGGCACCGGAGACCAGCAGTGCGCGGCAGTGGAGCCACAAGTGGTGGTGTGGCGGCTGCTGCAAACGACGATCATGACATGGAGGCAGCATGCCACGAGATATGGTGGATGGCTGGATGGAGTGGTGTTGGTCGCAACAGGTGACCATGTAGAGCAGACACAAGTTGGGCCCAATTATAATGGGTTGGGTCCAGGCGGAGTGGGATGGGCCTAAGCGATGTGGGCCAAGTCCAGTGAGTCGATCCAGGGGGTCGGGCCAAACGGGTCGGACCCGGGGTGACTGGGTCGGATCCGATCCATGTTCGACTATGGTGGTCGACTGTGAGGCATGGTAGCTTCAGCTGCTATGCAGCCATAGAAACTGGGTTTGGTCGACCATGTTAGCCGACTTCAACAATCAGTACATAGGCGTTCAACCACGGCAGTAGGTTGACCAACCATGTAGTTGGTCAATAGGCCTAGTGACCCCCTTTAAAACATCAAATAGACATAACTTCTAAATGAAGCTTCCAATCAATGAGTTTTCTTTGGTATTGAGACCCTAACAGTGAGAAGATACTTCTAAGAAAAGTTGTGAGTTTTTAGTTTGGAATATTATAGGTTGAGATATTTCCCTTGGTCCTTTCCTATAGGGTTTAGTATGTCATTATGTCTATATCACTAGATTGTAATCCCCTCTAGAGGCTGACTCCTAGATAGAGTATGGTATCCCTTTGTGGTATTGTATTATGATCCTCTATCACCCATATTGGAGTTTTTTTGGAATCGTTTTAACCACCAAGAGTAGGCATTAGTCCTCCATCTAGAGGACTGCATCAGTATGGTCAGTGTTATTCTCCAGTGTGTTTGAGAAGGATCCTCTATGTTGTGGGTTGATCCAAAATGGGTATGTGGTATTACACAATGTTTCTAGTTAGGACCCCCTTTATGTATCATATTCTTCCTTGACGAATGCAATATCTTTGGGCAGGGCCCAAATGAGCTAGTCCTCTTTTGAGAGTCTTCAATGATATCATGGCTCGAGGAGTGAGTTCTCCCATAACGAGCGTGCTTCGAGCAGAATCTTGGGCTAGTAATTGGTTTTGGATAACCACTAGATTGTGTGTCTTGGACTGAGTATATCTAGATATTCTTGTTATATGTTCTATAGATATATACCTATGTAGAGATGGTTGTACTTTTCTTTGTGGTATTCCTTTGTGGTATTCCTTTACAGTATTCCTTCATAGTATTTATTTTTAGTATTTTTTTTTTGGTTTTGGGGTGTCCTAATGAGTATTGTTATACTCACCCCTCAACGATATTTGTTCATACATTTCATACATTGTGTAGATGATCAATCTTTTAATAGAGTTCTAGGTAGACCAGGACTATGTAGTGCTTTGTGAGACTAGATAGAACGAGGTGTGTTCCTATGGCTTTTTGATAGAATCCTCGGTGCTTCTTTTTGTACATGATGGAATTGTGGTTATAGACACTTTTTGGTGGGCTTTTATTTGGCCTTATTTACTATCTAGTACTTTCAATGTTATACTCTGGTTGTCGGATATAGTGTTTTAGATGCATTGTTTACTTAGTGTTTTTACATTTCAGAATTTGTGGCTTGGAGATGTGTGTGTGCATTGAGGTACTTTAAGATAATGCCTCCTATTTGTGGGATATGCCTACTCAGTTCTAGTCACCAACCCCTAGAATATTAGAGGTGGGTTTGGTTTAGTAAGGTCACATCCCCCTCTAGGACTGGACATGACATGTGTAACCCCCTCTCTTATTCCTCCCACTCCAGTTGATGATTTCACCTTGATCATTCACAAACCTCACTCAATCCTTCAAGGTAAGACCTTATGCTCTTATCTACATCATTGATTGGTGATTTTACCTCTATTTCTTTCCCTATTTAAAATAAATCGAACCCTAGGTTAGGGTTTAATCCATTTTTTGGTTTTATTCTGGTGCTAGGGTGTGTGAAGGGTCTCTCAGGACTCCTTTAGTCGTATTCTGAAAACCATAGCCGAAGGTGAAGCGGTTCATATCATTTTGTTTCTTAGCAATAGATTTTGGGTAAGTTTTTCCATCATTCTTCATTTTTAACCAATTTATAATTGGGGCTTTCATAATTGTTTATGTTCTGATAATTTTCCTTTGGTGTGTTGGTCCTTTCGGACGTGTTTTTGTGTTCCAGGTTTTATTTTTAGTGTGTTTGGTGGCTTCTTTATGTCTTGCAAACATATATATAGGTATGTATACATATTTATATATATATATTCCTTATACATATTCCCTCATGGAGATAAGAATATGTACATTTGATTAAGGGGTATATATATAAATTTATATGTGTGCAAGTGTGGAGTGATCTTTGTCAAAGAAAAAAGTGATGATTGTTCGGCTTGGTTCTTCCTTGAGGTAGGATCCCTTTCCATACCCTTTAATTTTATGAATGCATTAATTAATTTACTTATCTCATGATCCTTATATTTTAATTAATGTAGTATGATTTTGATATTTAAAGTTCCTTATATGTGAATTGAGTGTATTCATGAATGAAATGATAAATATCATAAATTAATTGTGTTATGAAGAATGTCATGGTTTAATAATACCCCCCCCCCAATGTAGGTGAACTATCTTCATGATAAAAAGTATTAATTATAATTTTATTACTTTTATGACTTATTTTCATGGTTCTCCTTTAATACCATGATGTTATGGTTTGGTATATAGCATTTAGAGACCTAGACATCGTTGAACTTATGAAATGAGTTACCCCTTTTCATTATAAATGTTCATGTAACCAATGTACCTTATAAGGCCATAGCTTGTTCACTCCAATATAATTGATTAATTGACCAAGATCCTCCTAAAGGCTTGGTATACTTTATAAAAAGGGAATTCCCATGTGGTCATTTTTCTTATTTTCACATGGTAACTTCTAATTTTCACTTGAACCTTGATAAATGAATTGTATTAACGTGTTTAACTAAATGGAATTAATTGAATGGAATGTCTTGACATGTAGGCTTTCCATCCTTAATTTTTTTACATGAATTAATTTAAATAGAACTTATTAGGTTGGTATGACCACACCTCTTGTTATGATTAAATAATCACAGTTTATGTAAAATGTTTAAATGATATGACTGGAATATATTCAACAACATGATCCCAGGTGGTTGCATACTTTGAAAGGAATTAATTAGGGTGGCCTAAACCTAATCCCCTTTTTATGATTTAATTATTTAGAGTTTATGGAATAATTTTGATTGCACCAGAACACCACGTATGACCAAATAAATTTAATAATCCCTATTAAATTATAAATTTTCATTTAAAATTGTCCCTAGATCCCTTTGAGTCTATGGATGTTGAGACTTAGACCTACGACCATTGTCTTAGTGGTGAGCCGGGTCAAGACATTACAACATGGTATCAGAGGATTCTTTTACTTTGTATTACTGTTTTTGGATGTTAAACATGATACTAATAAAGTTTCAACACATGGTTAATAGTCATTATTGGGAATGATCACCCCACATACCAGAAATGACCAAGTGGCTAGGGATGGGATTTTTGTTCGTGTATTTTGTTATTACAGTTGGATTTAATTTTACCTCATGTGATTGGTGTACTTTTTACTTCCCATGATTTATGTAATTTCTGGTATTTTTACCCTTGACTTGGTTCGTAAAGGATGAAGCATATCATGCATCATAATATGAACATATGAATTAACATTTCTTGCATATAACATTCCATGTAGTTTCATTTTAGTTTGCCTACTGATTTTTCTTGTTGCCTTGAGAGCTATTCCAGGATTCTTCTTTCCATAGCATTCTTGTATATATAACATGTATTGGCATTTAATTTATAATGTTTTTCATGAATAAGTGTTTATATTTCATGATTTTGTGTCATGTCATGCTCTTCTGTGTTTATCTCTAGATGGAATGCTAGTTTTGTTTGATAAATATAAATGGTTGTGGGATGTTGTTAAAATGTGAAAGGCTTCTAAAGTTAAAATGTTAAAGTAGATTTAATTCAATTAATGTGAGAAAATTTTCAATACATGATGTGTATGGGTGGTTTATGAATTTTTAAATGGAAACTCATGTAATTAAACCTTTTTTTATCTAACCATCATGTATTTTGAGATAATTTTAAAATGAAAAAGTTTGCTTAACATAGATCTAAATTAACTATTCCCCTTTCTAAAATACATAATCGTACCCAAGTGGGTTGGTTGAAGAATTTATCTTTTGAGATAACCCTTAATGGGTGTTTATGATTTTAATAGTTAAGAAATTACTATTGGGTTTCATGATAATGAACCAGGTTGGATTTTTGGGACCCTCATAGGTCACATTATCTGTTAAAAAGGAATTTATTTTGATCAATTTCCTAATTAGGATTTAATTTAAAGTAGTGTAAAATGTTTTAAAAATGAAGTTTGTTGATACTTTTTTTCTTTTCCTAAATGTGTTAGTTAAATCTTTTAAATGTTTAAAGATTAAAATTATAATCAATGAAATGGCCTTATAATGGAACCTTAGGTGGTTTCCTTTATTTAAACCCTCGCATAAAGGTAGCTTAAAGTTTCTTGTTGAGTTTCCTTGGAAAAGAATCATGAAAATTTTCCATAGGTTTTCTTTATTTTTAGAAATGGCTTAGATGGTCGTCTCTTGAGCCTAGTGACTTTTCTTTTGGCAGGACCTTGATATATGGTCAATGCTTGTGACTCATAATGGGATATCCTATAGTAGGTAGAACCCTTATATATTAAATACCTTGCTAAAAATGTGAGCTTTCTATTGTTTGGTATCATTTGGGTATTATCTTCCCTTGTCGTACCCCCTTTTCTTTAAAAATACACCCTTGTTAATATAGGTTGTTATGTTTTTGTTAGCCTTTAATACATGCATGATCATCAAGTAATTCTTGATTTCAGTAGGTTACGCATGCCTTGGTCATGGTCGATTGTTTTTTAGGTCGCTTGACCCTCTCTTCTTCCTCAGTGATGGACAACCTGGTGTTTCATCATTACGATTAATGGTTTTATGGGTAAATATGACTTGAAGCTAAATTCTTAGTGTAGGCCTCCTGTTACTTAAATTCATAGGGATGATAATCCTATGGGTAGTTTTTAGGTTCTGTCAGAGACTGTTTGATCTCGGGGTAGTATGTGTTAGCGTATGTGATGCCTTCCGAGTTCAAGGTGATAAAATGAACCACTTTAGTTTGATTAAATCATTAAGCCTTGTACTGTTGAGTATGGTCTTGGGTCATATTTAGAGTATAGTGACCTAGTTGTAAATAAATCAAGTTCATCCCAATGCCCGGGATGACTTTTAGAGACATTGGTGTTTTGACACACCGATCAGTTTGGTTTTGGTTTTCATTCCAATTATTTAAACATTTTCATTTATGGTAGTTCTGAACGAGTGTGATTTTGAGAATCTAGTCTATCTATTCTTTTCAATGATTAGGACACTTCTAAGGTGGGGTGTGTCATTTTAGTTCTCTTAAATATGTTTTTTTGGGAAGAAGGAATACAATAAAAGATGACAATTAGATAATGGTCGATCTTTCTTAAATAATTCTGAGGCTTGTGAACTTTAAATCACGTTAGTTCTTTCTTGGAAGCATTAATTTGGTGTGGTTGGAAGTGTATGAAACCCTTGAAAAACACCACTGGTCATGGGTGGATTTTATTGGTTAATCTTGAATGATCATAGGATGAATTAGGTAGTAAAGGTTTGATGAAAATTTAATGGTGGTGCATCAATAGGGGAATCCAGGTTTCTTCTATGGTATCAACTAGTAATGCTTTATCCATTTTCCTACTAGTAAACTTTAAAATAATCTTAGTGTACTCTTCCTTGAGATATGGTCGTGTCCCCTATCTTGACATCGTCCTTGATAAACTAAGAGAGCATTGATCTTACGCAATGTTGTAGTTTAAAAGTTATTGGGAGTTTTAAGTGGTCTCCTCGAGTTGGATGCTGAATGAGTGGTTCTTATCAAGGCTTGGTTAGTCTTGAGTGACCCTTGGATTTACTTTTTGGAATACCTTGGGCGAACTCTTATACACCAGTAATTTCCTCTGACTTCACTCTCAGGACGATGCTGCTTTGGGTTCAGTCAATGTTCTAATGTGGATGTATCATATTTGTACCAAAATCTCACTTGTAAACATGGATAATGGACTAAATTAAGTTAGTTTCTTACATTCCATTCATTACAATATGAGGTTATCCCAGACTTATTTTTAGGATCGTTGATGCTTAAATCAAGGAACATCACCGGAAGTCAGGTATGGACTTTAGTGGACATGTTCGTGGTGAATATAGTATACCTTTGGAGAATAAAGCACCGTTTAGTTTTTAAAACACTAGATATCTAATCTAAGCATCTTCTTGAATAATTGGCAAGAGTGGATTGATTAATTTTCTCTCTTGTTCAACGAAACAGTCAGTGAAAGACAGTTTCTGGCACATCTTCTGGTGATATGAGTGTGGTTTGTGTCGTCCATGGATATTCATGATGAGTTTTCTTGACCTGGATAAATAAGGTTGATGGGTAATTGACCATCTAACCATTTCAAAATTATGATATAGCATCTCTATAATGCTTGAGGTGTTCTTCGTAGGAAATTATGTTGGTGGGGGTGTCGTGGGTTATATTGTTTTCCCTTTTTTTAAAAATGTTTGAGACCTATGGTGGGGAGCACTGCCAGTTTTTTTCTTAATAGACAATGAGATGGTAATGCCTCTAGCTAAATGAGCTCGGATAATCACAATCTTAGAGTTTCATTTGGGAAAAAATTATCATTGGATCAGATATTAATGGATTAAATGTCACATTTTTAATCAATATATAGAGGTACATTGGGCATTTGAAAATGAAACACATCCATCTGAGTGAGACTTCATGACCATTGTAGGTTGGGTAATTTTTTAGTTGTTCTCAAAGGCTTCTCAGGGATGAGAAGTTCTCAGTTGGGGAGGCTTTAATGACCTGTGTTTTTTATCAAAATGAAAAACCAAAGAAAATTGAATTTTTCATTTATTGGATCGACTATTTTACAAATCATGCTTTGGAGTGTAAATCTAAGAGTATCAGCGCTTCCACATGCTTTTCATGGAAGTGGTTCAATCCTTAGGGTTTTCTTGGGTGTTTCATCAAGTTTCGGGAGCATTGGGCTTTGAAACCTCAACTCATGAGAAGCTAGAAGAGGTGAACTGTTAGTCTAGAACCGTGCGTCCCTCACCCCCAAACTGCGGTGTGTTTTATTGAAAGAAATTAAATTAATTAAATTAAAATTAAATGAAAAATAAATGGGGAGTAAAATTAAACAAAAGTTTTAATTAGAATAATAATATTATTATAATTATTATTATTAGGTTTATTTTTTTAGAAACCCAAGGGGTCTCCCTCTTTCTCCCACTCCTTCAGAGTGATGCACCTCTCTCCATAGGATTCTCCAGTAATGTGTGATGCTCCCCCCAAGCACATGAAACCCTCTCCTTAGAATCCCTCTCTTATTGATGATTTAACCCTGATTATACATGAATCTCACTCTATATATTAAGGTAAAACCTTATTCCCTCATCACCATCATTAGTTGGTGGTTTTTCCTCTCTTTCTCGTCCTATTTAAAATTTTCCAAACCCTAGCTTATATTTTAATCCTATTTTAGGTTTTTTTGTGTTAGGTTGTGAAAAGTGTCTCTTGGGACTCCTTTGGTCGTACTCCAGCAACCACCGCCGAAGGATATTTGGTTCAAAGAATTTTGGTTTGCCGTAATCAATTTGGGGTAAGGTTTTCCATTTTTCTTCATTTTTTCTCAATTTATAATAGGTTATTTTGTAATTTTTGAGGTTTTGGTAATTTTCCATGGGTGTGTTGGTCCTTTTCACAGTGTTTTTGAGTTCCTGGTTTTATTTTTAGTGTGTTCGGTGGATACTTAAAGGATTTCACTCATATATATAGGTATGTATATGTATGTATGTATTTATGTATGTATGTATATGTATATATATATATATATATATCTTCCTTGTACATATTACCTCATGAATAGGAAAATGTGTACTTTGGATTAAGAGGTATATACATATAGGAATTTATGTGCATGAAAGTGTGGAGCTATCTTTCCCAAAGCATAAAGTTTTGAGTATTTAGCTTGGTTCTTCTTTAAGGTAGGATCCCTTTCCTTTCCCTTTAAGTTTTTGAATTCATTAAATAATTTAATTATCACGCCATCCTTAGATTTTAATTAATGCAGTATGATTTTCATATTTAATGTTTCTTAGATGTGAATTGAGTATGTTCATGAATGAAATGTTTAATATGATAAATGAATTGTTTTATAAATAATGTCATTATTTAAAAATAAAACCCCTCCAATGGAGGGGTGTTTTCTTCAATAAAAAAAGTAGTTATTAGAATTTTATTTCTTTCCTACCTTATTTCCTTGGTTCTCCTTTTATGCCTTGATGTTATGGTTTGGTATATAGAATGTTGAGACCTAGCCTTCATTGAACTTATGAAATGAGATTCCCCTTTTTCATTATAAATGTTCCTGTAACCAATATACCTTATAAGGACATAGCTTAGCCACTCCAATAAAATTAATTAATGGACCAAGATCCTCTTAAAGGCTTGGAATGCTTTATAAAAAGGTATTACTATGTGGTAATTTTACCCACTTTCCCATGGTACCTTCTAAGTACTAATTAACCTTGATAAATTAATTTCCTTGACTTTTTTAACTAAATGGAATTAATTGAATGAAATGGATACGAATGATGGATTTCCATCCATAAATATTTTAAGTGAATTAATTTAAATGTAACTTATTAGGGTGGTACAACCATGCCTCTTGATAAAATTAAATAAGCATGGTTTATGTAAAATGTTTCAATGATATGACTTGAATATATTAAACAGCATGCTTCATGGTGGTTGCATGCCTTGAAAGGATTTTATTTGGGTGGTCTTAACCTAATACCCTTTTTTATGATTTAATTATTTAAAGTTTATGCAATCATTTTGATCATGATGGCATGTTGTGCATGACCAAATAAATTTAATAATTCCTATTAAATTATAATTGTTCATTTCAAACTATCCCTTGGATACCTTTGGGTTTATGGGAATCAAAACTTAGACCTACAGCCACCCGATTGGTGTTCCAGCCATGGACATTATTAAGACTTGGTTTTATTAACATTAAATCCCACCAATAAATTGGATAAAGTTTTTGATTGCTGGCTTATACTTTTGAATTGGAATAATAATAAATTGTGTGATTTATTATGGTAGAATAACCTTGGATAATCTAGTTTATTAATGTATTAATGACTTTAGAGTCTAATGGTTAATTAAATAGGTTTGATAGAATTATGATGATAATTAGGAACCTAGATTAATGAAATGAATTGGTTTGACAGATGGTAATTTTTATGAATTGATCGTTGTGTCTTATGATGATAAATATTGTATGCTCGATACTAGATTTGTGAATTTTCATTTCTTATATTTTTAGATTATGTGTTATCAATGTGATTGACACCTGAGGGTTTGATGATAATGGCATGTTAAGTTTTTATAAATATAACTCATGATTGGTGTTATTTCTGGAGGGCTTGGTGCATGTTTCTGTACTGCCTAAGGGATAGGCACACTAGCACCTAATTTCTGAGGGAAAAGTATATGATTATGTCAGATGCATGAGGAATAGGTGCATTAGTACTAAATTCCTTAGGTAAGAGTATATGATTATGTATAATTCCTAAGGGCTAGATGCACAATCACTTGATGCATGAGGGAGAGATTATAGTTATGCATTAGGGTGATATTTTTGTTATCCTAAGGGTAGATGCCATATGTTTATGGTGTATTATGAGTGATTCATTCTCTTCAAGAGAATCTGCCTCTAATTTGGGTGATCTATACTGATATAGGAGGATCTACCCACATACATAGATACTTGACAGTGTGTCGAAGTAGGTATAGCTGCCAGGTGTCCCTTAGGAACCTGGGAGGGTTGTTATTTATTTATTCAGAACTTCTTGTTTATTTTTATACTTATACCTACTCAATAATTTTCATTATATATCAAGTAATGGATTGGGAGAGACTCTATGGGTTCCATCCTACTAATATTATTATCTCACACCCTACCTGGGCACGGTTTGGTAACTGAGTAGATCTTCTTACTCACATGTCATGGGAATCATTTCTTATGTTGTGATGTGTACATGGGATTTAGGGATCATAGGATGGAGCTCTTTCTTAGGATGCTCTAGGAGTTGATTGTTGGGTTTTTATTTTCTTTTGTTATTTTTTACTACTTGTACCATGTAGTAACACATGAGATTACATGCATCATTATATGGAATTAGAGTTTATAATTTTATTTTTATTTGGATATTATATTATTATTCTCCTGCTATATATATTCCATTTATTATACTTATTATACTATTGATTTCTATTTATTATCTGATAAATCATTGCGCTACTCTGACATGAGGGTATAGTCTCCCCTCTATCACAACTTTAGACCCACTCTACTAGTAATCATCCTCTGGTGTATAGAGAGGTGCGCTTGAGACCACACAACCCACCGGTCTAGCCACCATCTTAGTGCTGATATGGCAGGGACATCACAAAGTGGTATTAGGGGCTTATTTTCCTTTGTCTTACTATTTATTCCTAGTATATAAGTGGCTATTATAGTTTTATCACTTTGTTAATAGTCTTACTTGTAACTGATCACCCCCCTTATGGGAAATCACCAAGTGGTCAGGGCTAAGATTGTTGTTCATACTGTTTATTATTACAATTGGATTTGATTTCACCTCTATTTATTGGTTTATTTTTTTATGCTTATGATTTATGGAATTTATGGAATTTTTACCCTTGACCAGGTTTAGTAAGGATAAATCATAGAATGCATCATAATAGGTGCATAGTAATTTACATGTCATGCATATAACATTCCATGAAGTTTCATTTTAGTTTTCCTAATGATTTGACTGTGTGCCTTGAGTGTTATTTCATGCTTTTGATTTCTTTAGCATGCCTGTATAGATAACGTGATTGGGTGTTTAATATTAGCATGTTTTTTCATGTTTTAGTGTTTATATGTCATGCTTTTATGTCATATCATGCTTCTCTATATTTATTTCTAGATGACATGCTAGTTTTGTTTGATAGATATAAATGGTTATAGGTTGTTGTTAAAATGTAAATGACTGATAAAGCTAAAATGTTAAAGTGGATTATATTCGATTAATGGGAGAAATTTTTTAATAAATGAAGTGTATGGGTGATTTATGTATTGGGAAATGCTATATCTTGTAATTGAACCTTTTTTTATCTAACCATCATGCATTTTGTGTTAGTTTAAAAATGTAAATGTTGTTTAACATAGATCTAAATGAATTCGTCCCCTTTATAAAATACATATTCAGTACCGAGTGGGTTGGTTGAGGCATGTATCTTGTGAGATAACCCTTAATGGGTGTTTATAATTGTAATGGTTAAGTAACTGCTATTGAGTTTCATGATAATGAACCAGATTGGTTTTTTGGGACCCTCATAGGTCACCTATCTATTAAAAAGGAATTTGTTTTGATCAATTTCCTGATAATGACTAAATTTCAAGAAGTTTAAAATGTTTTAAAAAGAAATTTTTTTGAGACTTTTGTACTTTTCCTAGATGTGTTAGTTAAATATTTTAAATGGTTAAAGATTAAAATTTGAATCAATGAAATGGACTCAAAATGGAACCCTAGGTGGTGTCCATTATTTAAACCCTCATGTAAGGTTAGTTTAAAGTTTCTCACTGGGTTTCCTTGGAATGGAAGCATGAGAATTTTCCATAAGTTTTCTTTCTTTTTAGTAATGGATTAGATGGTTGGATCTTAATCCTAGTGACTTTTCTTTTGGCATCACCTAGAGATAGGGTTGGCTCTTGTGCCTTCATAAGGGGCTATCATATAGTAGTTATCACACTTAGATGTTAAATTCCATTATAAATACTATGATATTTATATTTTATGGTTTCATTTGGGTGTCTTCTTCCCTAGTCAAACCCCCTTTTATTTAAAAATACACCCTTGTTCAGATGGGTAGTAGTGTTTTTATTAGCCTTTAATAGAGGCATGAGCATCGAGTAATGCTCAGTTTCAACAGGTTATGTAATTCCCTGACCCCAGTTACCCAGATTCAGTGCATTATTTTAGTACATTGGAATAATTACAAGGAATAATTTCCTAAAGGACTAATCAGTTTAGTAGTCTTGTAAAATAGATTATATACATGAACTTTACATTACAATTTCTAACATAAAATACAGAATAAATAATCCTTTGAGAACCCCATTATTTTCTTAGCTTAAACTTGCATATAAATAATAATATACTTCTTGGAATCCTAGTAAAATAAAATATAACAAAGGGGTTGATCTCAGATGCTCAGTAAGGATAAACAATATAGAGTATTCTATCATAAATAATCATAAACTTTTATGGCAAAGAATAAAATTGAAACTCAATCCCTTTAAACAAAAACTACAGCATAATATGGAAAATATAAATAAAATAATACCATTTAATTATTCACATGGATATTATAATAGTTAAAAAATCACATGTAATATCAATAGCTAATTTCATAATGATGGAATGCATAATGTCGGACATCATAACCACATAGTCAAGGCCTCATGCCAAGACTAAAAATAAAAATTTTGTTAAGACCTTGTGCCAAGACACTAATTTGTCTCATGAGACCTATTGATGCATCGAGGAGCTATAGCGGGCTCCACCCATCACTTACTAAGTCCAATGCATTCCTATATGAAAAGGTTGAAATATAACATAAACATTCGTATTAAAACTAGCATACAAAATGTCAATACTTTAACCATAAACCATTAACGGTATAAAAATAACACATCAATATTCAAACATATCATAACTCATTAAATACAATATAGAACATTGTATTAAAATAAATAAACATCAATCATGAATAATATCCAATAAAGGATATTGACATAGTTGAAAATGATTAGTAAAACTCTTTGAGAGAAATGTCCCTTTTTCATTTAATCATTTAAAAGTCACACAATTTAGAAAGGAAGACATTTAAAATACATTTTTTAATAAAAGTTTCACATACCACTTTGAAAATTTTGAAAGGAATTAACATTTTAAAATATTCATGTCCATATAAATAAATCCTTAAAACCATTTTGAAAATATGGACATTAATGAGAATGATTTAGAAGAATAAATATTTAAAAAATTTAAAATGATGTTTTAGTTAGAGTCCTATAAAAAGAATCCCTTTGAGAACTATTTTATGAAACATGGACATGGATAATAAATATGTCCCAGTAAAAACTTACACATAAGCAATCTCGGATAATAATGAGATTGAGGAATTAACCCTTACCTTGTACTTTCCTTTGGTTAAGGGTATATTTAACCTCCTGTATAATGACCATAGTTTGTTATTAAATTATAACATAACCAAATTCATATTTATGATATCATACTTGATTTATTTATGGCTTTCTACTACCTATTTAATAATAATTTCTATGTTAAAATAACATTTTAGGTAATAATCGTTTTCTTTATCATATGTGTTTTTAACTTGTTATTCTTGATCGTATAACTTATATCATGATTTAATTTATTCCAAAATATAAAACATTATTTATGTATCATATATATACATAAAATAAGTATATATAATATATAGATATATGAAATGGAAAACACCATTTATGGAGACGGTTGACTGTACATATGCATAAATGTCGTTTCTGTTTTCATATCGTATTGAATGGAAGTAAGTGAATGAGATATATATAAATACAAATACACACACGCACACATACACACACACACACACACACACACACACATATATATATATATATATATATATTTCCAATAGCATTATTATTTCATATATTACATACTTATTAATAATATATATATATATATATATATATATATTTATAATCATTGTTGAATGGTGAACGTGGAAATGAATCTCATCGCGTCGTGGAGACGGTAAGCTGTACATAGCACGAGTGATGATATCATTATATTTATGGTGAAATCATATGTAATTGTATGGTATATTACATATACAGAATCATTAAAAAATTATATTTATTATTTACATCAATTATACTCATTATTATACCCATCCAAATAATGAAGTGTTGAATAACAAACTACACCATGATGTGGAGACGGTAAGTCATACGTACGCATGTATGGTGACTTTTTCATTCATAGGATGGATAAAATAATGAATAAGGTTATACCATATTGATAATAAAATAATATTATGTATAAGGTACTAGAGTTATTATTTTGGTATGGAAACAACAAAGAAAGAGGAAGTAGAAGAAGAAAAGAACTTTGAAAGAGGTGATGAAATTATTACCTCTTCTTCATGTACTTCCTTTTGATTTGATCAAAGGGCTCCTTAGGTTGGATTTCTGATCAAATTAAGGTCTCTAGGTTGCAGTGAGGTTAGTTGGGAAGATATTTGAATAGGGTTTGGCTAATACAAAGTATTTTTGAGGTGTGATTCTGAGAGAAGGGGAAGTACCATTTTATAAGAGAGGTGAGGGTCACTTTAGGAAAACCTTGAAATATTATTTTATTATAAAATACTTTTTGGCTTATAATGGCTAAAAATGGATTTATTTAGAGAATAATGTGGAGATAGGTCTAAATCCTCTCAAAAAATTGGTTTTAGATAAGTTTATGTTACCATATTAACCTTATCTTTTAGATTTAACTCTTAGTTAAATAGTTTAACTTTGATAGTGTCTTCTTGTATTTTTATATTACATGGTTAATAAAATTACTATAAATTTTCAAGAGAACCTCAATTGGTTCATTAATGACATATCTATCATTATATAAGTCCTTTGGATTAACCATATATTTTTAGTAAAATTATATCATTTAATAATATAGTATTTGTTTTAAAAACTCATGTATGTCAATTTTGACACTATTTAGTATTTGGTTTTTGTGAAAGTAAAAATAAACTTAATTACTTCAAAAAAATACATTAAATAAATACTAACATGTCATTATAACCTATAAAATTAGTGTAATGCATCAAAATTCTCAATTTTCAATTATTTGGATATTTATAATATCAATTATTTTAATATTTCATTAATAAGGTTTTTACTGCATCATCATTGTGTCATAAATAAAATTAATTATTTAATATCTAAAAATTATAAATAAAATACCATGATGTAGGAAATTATTTCATATTTCTAATGAATATTTATAGTATAATTTATCTGATGTATAAATCTGTATTAAAAATGGTTTAGTTATTAAAATTTGAATTTAACACTTTTAACTCTTCTTTAAATAAAATAATAATATATGTCCTAATCTAATCCAAGTAGATAAAAAAGGATAATATTTTATTTATAATGTTTATTTGGGTCAAAAAACACTTATCCAATAGAATTAGTACATGTGTTAGGGTAATTATAATATCATTATTACCTTTAATTACCCTATTTACTTTTAACCGTGGTAAATAAAATTCAAAAGTTATTATTCACAAAAAATTATTTTCATCCTATTGAACCACATTTTACTTACTGATGTCAACTGTGTCTCTTGGATTTTTGAAATTGAATTTAAAAAAGCAGTAAAATTGTGTTTTATGCATATTTGTAACTGTGCATAGAAGGTGGGTAAAAGACGTTAAATGATTCAATAAATTTTTTCATATTTAATATTATTATAAAATGGATCCAATGAATTAAATTGTATGAATATGGGTATTATGTATCCAATTTTTAATTTAAAATAAATTTATATCAAAATATAAATTATTTAAATAAAATGTTGGTTTTAAACAATAACGGAGTGTTTTCCACTATTCATCAAAAAAATGAATGTTTTCATAAAAATACCAAAACTTCACCCTAAAAAAATTTCGATATTCCAAATTCAAAATTTATGTCTATTTTACCAAATTTAAAACATAGAATTTTTATTAATTAAATTAAAATTAATTCTCGTTGTCAAAACCAGAAAGCGGGTTTTTAATAATTAAAAACTATCAAAAGATTAACATGTGTTTATGTACAATTTAAATGTGAAATTACATCCAATGACCTAAATTATATTAAATGATAAAATATAATCTAATAATACTTCAAAACCACTCAAATGTATAATTTAACACTATAAATTATTTCGATTAAAAAATTTGTTTTTAATTAAAATTTAGTGTTTTTTACTATGCATCAAAATTTGAAAGTTATCAGAAAAGTACAAAAAATTCATCCAAAATAAATTTTTATGACTCAATTATAATGAATAATTTAATTAAATTAAATTTAATATTTAAAAGTGTCAAATATTTTATTTAAAAAGGGTTCTCTATTAAAAGGCGGAAAAGATGTATTTTTTGAAAAATATTTATTTTATCTGAAAACGTGAATTTGTCCTTATATTATGTCTAATAAACACAAAGGATGAATGATAAAATTATATAGTATGTATATAAAATTTCAAATGTGGTTAATACTATTCATAACTTTTTTTTAAATGGCTAGTTTGATAGGCAGTGATGCACTTGAATTTAGTGTTGCATGTAGTTCAAGCTGTTGAATTACTTTAAAGAGATAACGTACTATGAAATCTTAGGGTGTTATAGTTTAGACATGCCACGAGTATGGTAGGATGTTTTGTTGGTTACATGACCCACTCTTCTTTCACAGTGATGGATGACTTGGTATGTCATCATCCTGGTTATTGTTCGTATTGGGAAATAAGACTCTGAGCTAAATTTCTAGTGTAGGACACTTAATACTTGAATGTATAGGGTTGATAAACCTATGGGTATTGTTTAGGTTATGTCATTTTTTGTGTGATCTCATGGTAGTATACGTTCACATACGCAGTGTTCATCAAGTTTAAGGTGATAAAATGTACCATTTGAGTATGATTAAGTCATTGAAACTTGTACTATTGAGTATGGTCTTAGGTCATCTCCATAGTAGAGTGACTTGGGTGTAAATAAATCAATTTTTTCCTAATTATTGGGATGAATTTCAGAGGCATGGATGTTTTGACACACTTATCATTTTGGTTTTGGTTTTCATAGAAATTTTTTAAATGTTTACATTTATGGAGGTTCTGACAGATTATGATTTTGAGCGTCCATTCTATCTCTACTTTTTGATGATTAGGAAACTCCTAAGGTAGGGATTTTCATTTTGGTTCTATTGAATATGTTTCCTTTAGATTTGAAGGAACACAACTAAATAGAACCATTAGATAATGGTCAGGATTTCTTAAATTCTTGTGAGGATTTTGAACTTCAAATCATGTTAGTTCTTTCTTGGCAGCACAATGTTGGTGTAGTTTGATTTGTATGCAACCCTTGAGAAATTTTGACGGTCATGAGTGGACTTTAGTGGTTAAGCTTGAATGATCATGGGATGCCTTGGGTGGTAAATTATCATTGAAAATTTAATGATGGTGCATTGGTAGGGGAAGATGAGTTTATTATAAGGTATCAACCAGTAGTGGTTTGGCCATTTTCCTTCTAAAAATATTTAAAATCCTCTTAGTTTACTCTTCCTTTAAAGAATAACATGTCCCTTATCTTGAAATCATCATTGATATGCTAAGAGAGTATTGGTCTTACACAACGTTGTATTTTAAAATTTATTGGGAATTTTAAGTGGTCTCCTATTATTTCACACTGAATATGTGGTTATTATCAAGGCTTGGTTAGTCTTTAGTAACCCTCGGATTCCTGTGTAGGAGTGACTTGGATGAACTCTTGTACACCATTTGTTTCCTTTGACTTCATTTCTAGGTTGATGCTGCTCTGAGATCATTCAATGTTTTGATATGGATGTCTTGGCTTTGTACCAATGTCTTACTCATAGAAATGAATCATAGAATTCCTTGCGTTAGTTACTTACACTCCATTCATTCCAATCTGAGGTTATCCCTAACTTGTTGTCACGCTCAGTGATGCTTAAATCAAGGAATGTCACCAGAAGTTTGGTATAGACTTTGGTAGATGTATTCTTGGTGAATGAGGGATACCTTGGAAGAAGTAATCATAGTTAAATTTGTAAAACATGGTCCGTATAAGATGAGTGTCTTATTAAATGGTTATCCATAGTTCCTCGATTAGTTGTCTATATTGTTCAATGGAACGGTTAGTGGAGGATTGTTTCTAGCATATCGTTAGGTGAGAAAAGTGTGGTTTATGTATGCCATGGATTTTCATGAGGAGTTGGCTTGACCTAGATAAATAAGGTCGGTGTGGAATTGACCATATAAACATTTCAAAATCATGCTAGAGTGTTTCTAGAATGCTTGAGGAATTATTTGTAGGATATTCCAACAATTTAGGTGGCATGGCTCGGAATTTTTTCCTTTTTAAAAAAATTTGAGACCTATGGTGGGGAGAACCCCCAATTAGTTGTTTCAAGAGATGATATAATGGCCATTTATCTTAATAAATTATCTTAGATAAGCACCATCTCGGTGTTTTAGTTAGGAAAAAATTATTATTGGATCGGATCTTATTGGATTAAGTTCTACTTTCATAATCAATTCTTAGAGGTTCATTGGGTGTTTAGAAACACAACGTAAACATTTGAGCAAGAATTCATGACCCTTGTAGATCAGTTGATGTTTTCATTATTCCTAAAGGATCCATGGTGATGATAAGTTCTATGGTGGGGAGGTTTTAATGACCTGTTTTTTTAAACCAGATGAAAAACCAAAGAAAATTAAAATTTTCATTTATTGGATGGTTGATTTTAAAAATTGAGCTTGAAAGTGGAAATCTGAGAGTTTCATCACTTCAATGTGTTTTTTTATGTTTGTAAAGGAATATGGTGTTCCCTAGGTGTTACATCATGTTTTAGGAGTGTCGGGCATTGAAACCTCAATTCAGGAGGAGTTGGTAAGGGCACACGGTTAGTCTGGAACCTTGCAGCCCTCAGCAGCAAACTGCAATGTGTTTTATTTAAGGAAATTAAATTAATTAAATAAAAATTTAATGAAAAATTAATGGGGATTAAAAATAAATAAGATTTTTAATAATAATAATAATAATAATATATTATTAAGATTCTTTTTTTAGAGACCCAAGTGGTCTCCCCCATTCTACCCCTCCTTCATAGAGATGCACCCCCGCCTTGGGGTTCTCTAGCATCATGCAACATACTGCCCTAGCACATGAAACCCTCTCCTAAATCTCCCTCTCTCCTCAATTATTTCATCCAAATCCTTCATGAATATCACTCGATACTTTGAGTCAAGACCTTCTTCTCTCATCTCCATCATTTTTTGGAGTTTTTTCATCTCTTTCTCACCCAATTTCAAATTAGTTAAACCCTAGGATAGGGTTTAATATGATTTTTGTTTTTCTTCTGGTGTTCAGGTGTGTGAAGGGTCTCTTGGGACTCCTTTAGTCATATTCTGACAACTACCGCCAAAGGAGAAGTGGTTTAGAGAATTTTGGTTCACCGTCATCAGTTTGGGGTAAGTTTTTCCATCATTCTTCACTTTTTCTCAATTTATAATTAGGGATTTTGTGATTTTTGAGGTTCTAGTAAAATTCCTTGGGTGTGTTGGTCCTCATCGCTGTGTTTTGGAGTCCTTGGTTTTATTTCTAGTGTGTTTGGTGGATCCTTGAAGGATTTCACTCATATATAAAGGTATATATATATATATCTTACTTGTACATATTCTCTCATGAATAGAGGAATATGTACTTTGGATTAAGGGGTATATATATATATGAATTTATGTGCGTGCAAGTGTGGATCAATCTTCGTTAAAGCGTAAAGTGTCAAGTGTTTGGATGGGTTCCCCTTTGAGGTAGGATCCCTTTCCTTTAACTTTAATTTTGTGATTTCATTAATTAATTTACTTATCACACCATCCATATATTTTAATTAATGTAGTATGATTTTTAGATTTAATGTTTCTTATATGTGAATTGATTATGTTCATGAATGAAATGTTCAATATGATAAATTAATTGTTTTATGAACAATGTCATGATTTAATAATAAAACCCCTCTAAAGGAGGTGTGCAGTATTCAAGATAAAAAGTATAGATTATACTTTTATTTATTTCCTACCTTATTTCCTTGGTTCTCCTTTTATGCTTTGATGTAATTGTTTGTTATATAGCATGTTAATACATAACCTTTATTGAACTTATGAAATGAGTTTCTGCTTTTTCATTATAAATTTTCATGTAACAAATGTACCTTATAAGGGAATAGTTTGGCCAATCCAATATAATTGACTAATGGATTGAGATCCTCCTATAGGTTTGGAATGATTTATAAAAAGTAAATTCCCATGTGGGCATTTTCCCTATTTGACCATGGTACCGTCTAAGTACCACTTAAACCTTGATAAATGAATTACCTTGACTTTATATAAATGGAATTAATTGAATGGAATGTCTTAACATGATGGATTTCATTCCTTAATTTTTTTACATGAATTAATTTAAATGGAACTTATTAGGGTGGTTCAGCCACACCTCTTATTATGATTAAATATGAAATATTTATGTAAAATGTTTCAGTGATATGACTTGAATATATTCATAGACATGCTTCATGATGGTTTCATTCCTTGAAAAGAATTTATTTGGGTGGTCTAAACCTAATCCCATTTTTTATGATTTAATTATTTAAAATTTATTTAATAATTTTGATTGTGCTAACACACCATGTGTGACCAAATAAATTGAATAATCCCTATTAAATTTTAATTGTTCATTTCAACCTGTCATGTGGATCCCTTTGGGTCTATGGGCATGGAGACATAGGCCTGAGGCCACATGATGGGTGTGCCATCCTTGGAAATTATTAAGACATGGTTTGTTTGACTTTAAAGCCCTGCAATAAATTGGATAAAGTTTTTGATTGCTGGCTTAGACTTTTGAATTGGCATAATAAAATATTGTGTAATTTATTATGGTAGAATCACCTTGGATAATCTGGTTAATTAATATATTAATGACCTTAGGGTTGAATTGTTAATTAAATAGTTTTGATATAATTATGATGATAATTAGAAACCTAGATTAATGAAATGAATTGGTTTGACAGGTGGTAATTTTTATAAATTGATTATTATGTCCTATGATGATAAACTTGGTATGCTCGATTCTAGAATTTTAAATTTTTTCTGCTCAACTTTTGAGATTATGTTTTATTGATGTGAATGATACCTGAGGGTTTGATGTTGATGGCATGTTGAGATTTTTGGGATACATCTCATGATTGGTGTTTATGCATGAGGGCTTGGTGCATATTTTCGTACAGCCTGAGGGATAGATGCACTGGTACTGAATGCCTGAGGGAATATTTTATGATTATGTCGACTACCTATGGTCTAGACACACTGGTAATTAATTCCTTATGGTATATTATATTATTATGTCAAATTATTGAGGGATATATTCTAGTTATGCTTGAGGGAAATATTTTCGTAAGACTAGGGGAGGAGGACGTTTGTTTATGGTATATTATGAGTGATTCATCCTTGGTAAGAGAATCTTCCACCAATTTTGGTGATCCATCTTGATGTAGGAGGATATACCCATATACATAGATACCTGGAAGTGTTCCTAAGTAGGTATATCCACTAGGTGTCCCATAGGAACCTAGTCGGGTTGTTTATTTATTCATCACTGCTAGTTTATTTTTCTTCTTATACCTACTCACTAATTTAAATTATATATCAAGTAATGGGTTGGGATAGACATCATGGGTGCCAACCTAATGATATTATTATCTCACACCCTTATCAATAACCTTTTGGAACTCGAGTAGATCTTCTTGCTCGCAGGTCTTTGGATTCATTGATTGTGTTGTGTTGTGTACATGGGATCTAGGGAGCATAGGATTGGGATCTTGATCATGATTTTTGGGGAGTTTATTATTGGGTTTTTCTTTTCTTTTTTTCTTTTTTACTTCTTGTACCTTGTATTAGCACCTAGAATTACAAGCATAATTATGTGGAATTGGCATTAGAAATTATATTTTTATATAGATATTAGATTATTCTTTTGCTGCTATATGTCCTCCATTTATTATACTGCTTCCACTATTTCTTGTTATTTATTATCTAATAAAATATTGTGCTACTCTGAAATAAGAGTTTATTCCCCCCCCCCCTCTATCTTCTATTTAGACTCTCAATACTATTTGGAAACCTCTGGCATATGGGGAGGCATGCCTGAGGCCATGTCACCCGGCAGTTCGACCACTGTCTTAGTGGTGAGCTAGGTTAGGATGTTAAAAGGTGGTATCATAGGATTTTTTTCCTTTGTATTAATATTTTGGTCTGATAGATAGAAGATTAGGAAAGTTCCAAAGCTTGGTTAATATCCATGCCTAGTAATGATCACACCATGTATGGTAAATGACCAAGTGGTCAGGGCTGGGACTTTTGTTCATATTTTTTGTTAATACAGTTGGATTGATTTCAACTTAAGTGATTGGTGTAATTTTCACTACTTATTATTTATGTAATTTCTTGTAGTTTTACTCTATAATTGGTTCAAAAAGGGTGAAGTATAGCATGAAACATAATAGGTACATAATAATTAACATTTCAATCATATAACATGCCATGTAGTTTCATTTGATATTGAATTTTGATTTGACTTTGTTCCTTGAGTGTTATTCTATGATTTTTATTTCTTTATTATACAGGTATAGATAACATTATTGGGTGTTCAATTTTAGCATGTTTTTCCATTATTTTGTGTTTATATTCCATAATTTTTTTCATATTATGCTCCTATGTGTTTATTTCTAGATGACATGCTAGTTTTGTTTGATAGATATAAATGTTTGTAGGATATTGTTAAAATGTAAAAGGATACTAATGTTAAAATGTTAAAGTGGATTGTATTCTATTAATGGGAGAAAATTTTCAATACATTAATTTTATGGGTGCTTTATGAATTGGGAAATGGTAACTCATGTAATCGAACCTTTGTTAATCTAACGATAATGTATTTTGAAATATTTTTAAAATGAGAAGTCTGTTTAACTTAGATCTAAATGAATTGGTCTACATTCTAAAATACACAACTGGATCCAAGTGGGTTGGTTGAGGAATGTATCTTGTGAGATAAATCTTAATTTGTGTTTATAATTTTAATGGTTAATAAACTGCTATTGGGTTACATTATAATGAACGATGTTGGATTTTTGGGTCCCTCATAGGTCACCTTATTAGTTAAAAAAGAATTTATTTTGATAAATTTCCTAATTATAATTGAATTTCAAGAAGTGTAAAATGTTTTAAAAATTAATTTTTTTTATACTTTTCTACTTTTCTTAGAGGTGTTATTTAAATATTTTAAATGGTTAAAGATTAAAATTTTAATTAATGAAATGGCCTTAAAATTGAACCATATGTGGTGTACTTTCTTCAAACCCTTGAATAAGGGTATTTTAAAGTTTCTCACTGAGTTTCCTTTGAATAAAAGTGTGATAATTTTTTATAGGTTTTTTTCTTTTTGGAAATGGCTTAGATGGTCGGTTCTTGAGCCTAGTGACTTTTCTTTTGGTGTGACCTAGAGATAGGGTTGTTGCTTGTTCCTTTATAATGGGATAGCCTATAGTAGGTGTCACCCTTAGATCTTAAATACCTTTCTACTAACTGAAAATTAATTTTTTTTTATTATCATAAACCCTCATTAAGGGCGAGGGGAACCCAACATTACATCAGTGAATTAAAACATTCAAACATGACCCCAAAATCCAAGGCACACGGCTAAGAACAACCAAATTCAATACAAAGGTAACCCCTCCCCAGCATCAATCATGATAAGATCAGCTATCACTATCACATCGCTACTCGGCAAGCTATCCCGTGCAGGAATGCACGGGCCAGGAACCGATGGCAATTGTCATACCCTCTTAAACAACCAAATCAGATGGAAATTCTCATACCCTCTCAAACAAACAAATCCAAATAGCAATGGACATAGAAAACTCTCTGCTCTGAACCACTTCTGGAACACCTGTAGGTGAGATGGTTGTCATGCCCCCAATGACTAAATACCGCAGTGCCACAGCGCAAAACCCCTCAAAAATCATTCTACACATCCAAATGACTCAACTCCCAAACTACAAAAAACTTCAAAAATTTGACCAACTTGGAGCTTACTACCATTCCAGAATCAAAAAAAAACCCATGAATGAAATCCACCACCGCAACACACCACGATGCCGCTGCAACACCAGAGCAAGCTAACCGCAAATCACAAACCCCATTCCAAACCAAGAACCAGAATCGCATCCAACCGCATGACCGAAACCAACCAAAAAAACATTCAAGAAAGTAGCAGCTAAAAACCTTCATCTAAAAACATCACCCAAACAGATCCGCTACAAGCAGTAAGCACTAATCCTATCATTGAATTCAAACCGCACACGATGAACAGATCCGCCAAACGTACCCACAGCTGACAGATAAGTGTGGTGGAAAGCTTCATCATAGTGGCTGCAACATCCAGGAAATGGCCAGCAAAAGTACGCCGGCTTTTTCAAGACCACGGAGCCACGTTTCTATAAGAAAAGACACTGCATGCCACGAAATTGCTAGCCGAAGCGCTGAGGGGAGTAACACAGTCGAGTCACGATGGGAGAGATAAAGGCGGCGATGAGGAGAAAAACCCTAACGCAGATCCCCTTATGGGATCACCCTTAAATACCTTTCTAAAAACCATGATCTTTCTATTGTATGGTATCATTTGAGTGTATTCTTCCCTAGTCAGACCCCCTTTTCATTAAAATGGCACCCTTTTTCAGATGTGTGGTCATGTTTCTCTTGGCCTTTAACATTGGTGTGTGCATCAATTAATGCTTGGTTTTAGTAGGTTTGACATGCCTCAATCATGGTCAGCTGTTTTGTAGGTCTCTTGACCCTCTCTTCTTACTCAGTGATGGAAGACTTGGTATAACATCATTCTAGTTAATGGTCATATGGGTATATTTGACTTTGAGATAAATTTTTAATGATGGCCACCCAATACTTGATCGCATAGGGATGATAAGACTATGGGTAATGTTTAGGTTATTTTGTTTCCTGTGTGATCTCAGTGTAGTATGCGTTCACATATGTGGTTTCCAATAAGTTCAAGGTGATATAATGAACTATTTGAATTAAATTAAATCATTGATCATTATGTTGTTGAGTATGGTATTGGGTCATCTCCAGGGTAGAGTGACCTAGGTGTAAAGAAATCAAGTTCATCCCAATGCCTGGGATGACTTTTAGAGACATGGTTGTTTTGAAATTCTAGCCAATTTAGTTTTGGTTTTCATTCCAATAGATTAAAAATTTGTGTTTATGGTGTTTTTGATCAATCGCTCTTTTGAGAAGCTAGTATATTTTTTATTTTTGACAAATAGGTCACTCCTAATATAGGGGTGTCATGTTAGTTCTATTAAATATTTTTCCTTTTGGGTAGAAGGAACACAACCAAATAGGACCCTTGGATAATTTTTGGGCTTTCGTAAATTACTACAAGGCTTGTGAATTTTAAATGATGTTGGTGGTTTCATGGAAGCAGGATGTTAGTGTGGTTGGCAGTGTATACAACCCATGAGAAATGGCATTGGTCATGGGTGGACTTGGTGGTTAATCTTGAATGATCGTGGAATGCCTCGGGTGGTAAAGGCTCAGTGAATGGTTAATGATGATGTGTTTCCAAGGGAAACTGGGTTTCTTCTAAGGTATGACCAATAGTATTTTATCCATTTTCCTTTTGGTAATATTTAAAATCCTCTTAGTGTACTCTTACTTAAGATATGATAATTTCTAATATCTTGACTTCATCCTTGATACACTAAGAGAGTGTTGGTCTTCCACTGCATTTTAGTTTAAAAGTTATTAGGTGGTTTAAGGGGTCTCCTAGTGTTACTCACTAAACGAGTGGTTCTTTTCGAAGATTGGTTAGTCTTTAGTGGCCCTTATATTCCCATGTAGGAATGCCTTGTATGAACTCTTGTACAGCCTCTATTTCCTTTAACTTGACCATCAGGTCGATGTCGCTCTGGTCTTAGACAATTTTTTGATTTGTACATCTTGGCTTTTTACCAGTGTCTCACTCATAAACATGGAGCATGGACTACCTTGGGTTAGTTTCTTACACTCCAATCATTCCAATTCGAGTTTATCCTAGACTTTGTTTTAGGATCAATGATGCTTAAATCAAGTAACATCATTGGAAGTCAGGTATAGACTTCGGTTGATGTGTTCTTGGTTAATTCCAGATACCTTGGAAAAAGTCATCATAGTTCAGTTTTTAAAATGTTGGCCATATAAGTTGATCATATTCTTGAATGGTTGACTAGATTGTCTTGATTAGTTGTCTTTCTTGTTCAATGGAATGGTTAGTGATGGACCGTTTCTGGCATGTCTTTGGGTGAGATAAGAATGGTTTGTGTCGGCTAGGTATTTTCATGAGGATTAGTTTTGACCTTGATAAATAAGGTCAGTGGGGAATCAATCATCCAACCATTTCAATATCACACAAGAGAGTCACTAGAATGCTTGAGGCATGATTCATACGAAATTTTGATGGTGGAGGTGTCATGGCTTGGAATTGTTTCCTTTTTTAAAGTTTGATACCTATGGTGGGAAGCACCACTAGTTAGTTGTTTCAAGAGATGACGACATGGTCATGTATCTAGATAAATTATCTCAAATAAGCACCATATTAGTGTTTCAGTTGGTAAAAAAAAAAGAGTGTTGGCTCAGATATTAATGGATTAAGTTTCATTTTCTTAATCAATGCTTAGAGGTGTGTTGGGAATTTGTAAATGAAACATGACGGTCTAAGAGAGACTTCAAAATCCTTGTAGGTCGGGTGATATTTTGTTGTTTCTGAAGGTTTTTCAGGGAAGATAAGTTCTATGTTTGGAAGGTTATAATGACTCATGTTTTTGAAATGGATGAAAAACCAAATAAAATTAAATTTTTTGTTTATTGGATGGGACATTTTACAAACTAATCTTTGGAGCTGAAATTCGAGAGTTCCATCACTTCAATGTGTTTTCTTGGTTGTGGTTCAAGACTTGAGGGCTTCCTCAGGTGATCTGTAAATTTTAGAAGTTTCGAACTCTGAAACCTCAAGTTAGGAGAAGCTGGTAGGGTCACATGGTTATTCTATAACTGTGCATCCCTCAGAAGAAAAATGTGATGTGATTTATTTAATGAAATTCTATTAATTAAGTTAAAATTAAATGAAAAATAAATGGGGAGTAAAAATAAAGAAATTTTTTTATAATAATAATTTTATTATTTTTATTATTAATAATTATTAGTTTTTTTTAGAGACCTAAGGGGTATCCCCCTTTCCCCCCTACTTTATAGTGACGTACCCTCCCTCCCTAGGATTAACTAGCAGCATGAAATGCATGCCCATAACATGTGATACCCACTCCTTTGGCTCCCTCTCTTATCGACGATTTCACCTCAATCATTCACAAATATTATTTGATCCTTCAAGGTAAGACCTTCTTCTCTCATCTCCACCATTTTTTGGTGGTTTTTACTCTCTTTATTTCCCTATTTCAAATAAACTGAACCTTAGGTTTGGTTTTAATCTAATTTTTGGTTTTCATCTAGTGTTAGGATGTGTGAAGGGTCTCTTGGGACTCCTTTGGTCGTATTTTGGAAACCTCTTCCAAAGGAGAAGCAGTTCAAATCATTTTGTTTTGCCTCCAATGATTTGGGTTAAGGTATTCTATCATTATTCATTATCTCTCAACTTATAATTGGGTATTTCATGATTTTTGAGGTTTTATTAATTTTTCTTGGGTTTTTTGGTCCTTACCGTAGTGTTTTTGAGTTCCTAGTTTTGTTTTTAGTGCATTTTGTGGCTCCTTGAAGGCTTTCTATCATATATATAGGTATTTATGTATGTGTATATATATACATATATTCCTTGTACATATTCCCTCATGTATAGGGTAATATGTACTTTGGATTAAGGGGTATATATATATAGGAATGTATGTGCATGAAAGTGTGGAGTGATCTTAGTCAAAGCATAAAGTGTCCAGTGTTCATATTGGTTCCTCTTTGAGGTAGGATCCTTTTCCTTTCCCTTTAATTTTATGAATGCATTAATTAATTTACTCATCACACCATCCTTATATTTTAATTAATACAAAATAATTTTCAGATTTAATGTTTCTTAGATTTGAATTGCGTATGTTCATGAATGAAATGTTAAATATGATAAATTAATTGTTTTATGAACAATATCATGATTAAATAATAAAAACCCTCCAATGTAGGTGTGCTTTCTTCAAGATAAAATTTAACAATTATATTTTATTGCTTTCCTACCTAATTTCCTTGGTTATCCTTTTATTCCTTGATGTTATGGTTTAGTATATTTCATGTTGAGACCTAGCCTTCATTGAACTTAAGAAATGTGTTTCCCCTTTTTCATTATAAATATTCATATAACCAATATACCTTATAATGGAATAGCTTGGCCACTCCAATATAATTAATTAATGGACCATGATCCTTCTAAAGGATAGGCATGATTTATAAAAAGAGAATGCACATGTGGTTATTTTCCCTTTTTTCCCATAGTACCTTCTAAATACCACTTGAACCTTGATAAATTAACCAACTTGATATTTTTAACTAAATGAAATGAATTGAATGAAATGGATTAACATGATTTCTTTCCATCCGTAAATGTTTTACTTGAATTAATTTAAATGGAACTTATTAAGGTGGTATGACCATGCCTCTTGTTAGGATTAAATAAGAAAAATTTATATAAAATGTTTCAATGATATGACTTGAATATAATCAACAACATGTTTTATAGTAGTTTCATGCCTTGAAAGGAATTTATTTGAGTGGTCTACACCTAATACCCTTTTTATGATTTCATAATTTAAATTCTATGCAATAATTTTTATCACACCAACACACCGCACATGACCAAATAAATTGAATAATACCTATTAAATTATAATTTTTCATTTCAAACTATCCCTTAGATCCAATTAGGACAATGGGTGTGGAGACTTAGACATGTGGTTTCTTAATTGGTGTTATATCCTTGAAGATTATTTATACTTGGTCTATTTGACTTAAAATCCCTATAATAAATTGGATAAATTGTTTGATTTTTATCTTAGAATTTTGAGTTGGAATAATAATAAATTGTGTGAATTCTTATGGTAGAATCACCTTGGATAATCTGGTTAATTAATATATTAACAAACATAGGGTCGAATGATTAATTAAAAATGTTTTATATAATTATGATGATAATTAGGAACCTGGATTAAGGAAATTAATTGGTTTGACAGGTGGTGTTTTTTATAAATTGATCATTGTGTCTTGTGATGATAAATATTGTATGATCAATACTAGACTTCTGAATTTTTCTTGCTTAGATTTTGAGATTATGTTCTATTAATGTGATTGACACTTGAGGGTTTGATGTTGATGGAATGTTGAGTTAGTGTAGATACGACTCATGATTTGTTTTAACACCTGAGGGATGGGTGCATGTTTTCGTAACACTTGAGGGATAGACGCACTGAAATTGAATTCTTGAGGGAAAAGTATGTGATTATATCAGATGACTAAGGGCTAGGTGCACTGGTACTAAATTCCTAAAGTAAGAGTATATGACTATATCAGATTCTTGAGGGCTAGATGCATAGTCACACGATGCCTGATTGTGGGATTCTAGTTATGCTTGAGGGAGATATTTTTTTAGCCTAAGGGAAAAAGTTGTATGTTTATGGTATATTCTGAGTGATTCATCTTTGACAGGAGAATATGCCACCAATTTAGGTGATCCATCCTAATTTTAAAGGGTATACTCACATATATAGATACCTTTTAGGGTGTGTAAGTTGGTATAGCCACTAGGTGTCTCTTAGAAACCTGCGCGGGTTGTTGTTTATTTATTCTGCACTGCTTGTTTATTTTTTTTATACCTACTCATTACTTTACATTATATATCAAGTAATGGATTGGGCTAGAAATCATGGGTGTTATCCTACTGAGATTATTATCTCATACCCTGATCAGGTGCTATTTGGAACCCAAGTAGATCTTCTAGCTCGTGGGTCTTTGGATTCATTTCTTGTGTTGTGTTTTGTACATGGGATCAAGGGAGTATAGGACTAGGCTCTTGCTCAGGATGCTCAAGGAATTGACCATTGGGTTTTTCTTTTTAGTTTATTATTTTTTACTTCTTGTACCTTGTAGTAAAACCTGACATTACATTCATCATTATATGGATTTGGTATTGTCCATTTTATTTTTATTTAGATATTATATTATTCTTCTACTACTATCAATCTTCCATTTATTATACTACTTCCACTATTTCTTGCTATTTATAATCTAATAAACCAATGTGATAATCTTACATGAGTGTATAGTCTCTGATATCACCTATTTAGACCCTCAATACTAGTTGGAAGCTTCTGGAATTTGGGGAGGCATGCATGAGCCCATGTGACCCACCAGTCTAGCCACTGTCTTAGTGGTGAGTTGGGTTGGGACTTTAAAAATTATATTATGTTTTCTATAGAAATATAATTTTTCACTAAATATTGTTTCTAAAATGTTAAAAAATAGAATTTTGAAATTTATTTATAGTTTTGGATGATCCATTCATTTTATTAAAATATATTATATTAATAAAATAACATATTTTGGTTGTTAATTTACTTAAATTAATTATTACATAATTTATACATCATAATTATTTCAAAATTCATACCATACATACTTAATGTATTTTAATATTTAGTGAAAAAATTGATTTTCTCAAAAAATTATAAAAACTCCACCATTGGATAATTATTACATGCAATTTTAAAATTTCATATAATCTTTAGGAAAATTATTTTATTTATATATGAATTTTAATTTTAAAAAACTTTTTTTTATTTCAAAATCTCGTTTTTGGTGCTGAAAAAATTAGAAACCCTTTATTCTCAAAAACATTACCTTCTTTTAATTAATAGGTGTGTAATTATATTACTATTAATTAATTAATATAAATTTGTTTAATTATTAATTATATTATTATCAAATTATTTAATTAATTTTACTAGAAACCTATATGAATAACTATTTCATTACTATTACAAGGGTCATATTTCCAATTTTCATATAAATATAGTCTGATCCCAATGGTCAAATTCCAATGTTCATATTACCCCTTATATATATATAATTATAACATCCTAAAATCATTCATATCATTCCCTTTAATACCATGTTTATTCCTATTTTTTATTGTTTTCTTCATAATAGCAATGTTCCTTGTATATTATTTATTAATTTTTGAGTTTGAAACTATGGAGTACAATATTATAGTTCTTTCCCATATATCTACTTGTTTTTTGGAACTAATTTTAACTATTATTATAAATTTAATTTTATAGTTTTATGTTTTATTACTTTATGTTTCAATGTATGAATAATTAATAAAACATACATACTCATTACTATAATGTCTCAGGTATTACAATCTACCCTCACAAAAATTTCATCATTGAAATCGTAAATAAATCCACAAAAAAAATAGATGAAAATACTTTATCATTGTATTATTTAGCTCCCATGTTACCCGTTCTAAAATATAATTCCTCAAAAAAACATACATAAGTTGATAAAATAAATTCCAAATTAATTTCCCTCTCATATAAATAATCTAAATAGGGTTTTCATTATATGACAATCCAAGTTCCAACTGAACTTGATCAATTATTGAAACATGGGAAGGGCCAGGTTTATACTTCCTAATAAGTGATATATTGAAGATTACATGCACTTAAGATAAGTTTAGTGGCATAAAAATGATATGTTACATTTCCTACCCACTATAATGTTTCAAATGGCCCAATATAATGTGGTCTTAGCTTTCCTTTATTTCTTAAAATCATGAAACCTTTCCATGGGTATTTCCTCAAGAATAAATGATCCCTAAAATATAATTACATATATATATTTCGGCTATCAGCATTAAATTTCTATCAAAATTAGTTAGTATTAAGATGCTTTTAGATGGACCATAACTTCTTTTATGCCTCCTCTACAAGTTTTAGACCTAATGACTTATATTCTCCAACTTTATCCCAGCATGTTGGAGTCTAAAATCTCTTTCCATACAAGTCTTTATATGGTTTAATTTTAATGTTTAAATGCTAACTTTTATTGAAAGAAAAATACACTAGTGATAAATACTGATCACAACCACCTTGGAATTCAAGATAAAATTAATTATGCATATCCTTATATGATTATATAATCCTTTTAGACTTCACATCCATTTGAGGGTGATATGTTGTGATAATATTAATCTCTGTAATTAAATATTTTCTGGATACTCCTCTAATATTTTGATTTAAACCTTAGGTCATTATTAGAGACTATAGATAAGGTTTAATCATAAAGTCTCACAATTTCATTTATATATTTCCTATTAAGAATATCTAGAATGAAATATTCTTGAATTTCAATGAGATGATCATGCATTATAAGATGATCCACAATGACCCATATTGTATTATTCCCCATAAATGTATTAGGAAGCCCAATGAAAAAATACATTGTGATATTATTCCACTTCCACTCTAGTATAGGTAAAGGTTGCATAACACATATGGGAAGTTTCCTTTTAGCCTTCACCTAGTTCATATTAAGCATATTTTAGTATAATCTGTAATCTATAGCTTTATATTTTCCCACTAGAAATGTTCTTGGATGTCCTTATACATCTTCATTCTACCAATATTTATATAGAAGTTTGAATTATGATCTTCATCCAATATGTATTTTCTTATCTTTTGTCTTTATGAAATAGATAAACTCTTACTGAATCATAAAACTCAATTATCACCGATATTAAAGTCTGGTAATTTTCCATTCTTTATATCTACCATATTCTTTTATAAGGCCTCATCATTGAGATTGTATTTTTGAATCCTCTCCAATAAATAAGTCTGGGTAATTACATATAATAATAATGATTTTTCCCTTCTATTATAACACATATGTTCATCCTTAAGAAATCCTTGAGAATTGGATCATTCTCTACCCTCATCATAGAAATGATACCATGATATTTTCTACTCAATACACTCACTACCTTATTTGTTTTCCCGGGATTATAATGTATATCACTATTATAACCCTTTAGTAGTTCCAACCATCTCCTTTTCCATGTATTAAGATCAATCTGAGTAAATATGTATTTTAAACTCTAATGATCGGTGTATATATCATATCACTATCAATATAGGTAATGTACTGATATATTTAGAGAACAAACACCACCACTAACTCAAAATAATGTGTTGTATAATTTACCTCTTGGGGTTTCATTATCGAAATGCATAATCTACCACTCTATCTTTTTTCATTAGAACGCGTCCAACACCTTTCCTTGATACATCACTATAAAATAAAAAAACCTTATCTAATAGATGGGATTTCAAGACTTGTGTTCAGGACACTTGGCCTTGGGCCTTCAGGATATGTAATGGGTCTCTTTATACCTAGTCTAAAGAGGTCTTTTCTTTAATAATAAAATGAGGCTTTGGCCCCAACCTTTAAAATAATAACTGATCAAGATATGTTTTCAACAAACCAAAAATGGTGCATTACTAAGCTAAGAAAACTATTTATTTTAGTTTTGGTGGTAATTATTGGATATTCCTTGACAAACTTTGTTTTTAAAGGTTCAATAGATATAAAATCCTTGAATGCAATATTTTCAGGAAAGGAAAATTATTCAAAAAAATCATATTTACTGAATTTCCCATATAAATCATGTTTTCTCAAAATATCAAGCCCAAATTATAAATTATTTTAATCCTCCTCATAAATCATTGATAATATAATAATATCATCAATAAATACCATCACAAAATTATAATTAAATTCTATGAATACTCTATTAATTAAGTATATAAACATATAGGGTTCATTGGTTAACCCAAAAGGCATTATTTTGATCTCACAATTACCATACTTCATATGAGATGGCGGCTTTGTGATATAATTCTACTTAAAAATTAACTAATGATAACCAAAATTAATATCAATATTATAAAAGTGTTGATCCCCTTAAATCTAATCAAATATGGAATCAATAAGAGGTAATGGATATGACAACATTGCTTTTATTACAAACTTAAACATGATTTATTACATAAAACATCACTTGATACAATAAAGAAGATCGAGCGGTTTAGTGTATTTTGGGCTTAGGATCATTACATAAAAACTTGAAACATGAAATACAACATCTTCATTGAAAACTTCCTTTACATGACAACTACATTCCCTCGTACTTAGCATTGCATGGGATAACCTGAGGACATGCATAAGAAAAGGGTGAGCTATAAAGCCCAGTAAGGGAGTACACATGGAAAATCATGAGGATTACAATACATGTTAGGAAATAGGAATATCAATATATCATAAGAGAAACATGACCATAAAGGCATGATAAAGCATGATAATCATAACATGGAAATGTGGCAACAACACTTAACATGGAATTAGCATGAGCCAAGGCTCATTGCACATGGAGCATGAGTAAATCCTCATTGCACATAAAGAACGAGTAAACCCTCATTGCACTTGAATTATCAGGAGTCGACACTCATTTCACATGATGTATCATGATACTATACTTTACCCAATGCATTGGAGCGCTATAAGGGTACACCCTTCATAAACATTTCATTTCATGCATAAGTGTGACACATGGATCATAAAACATGGATTCATAAAACATTATCATTTATTCCACGATAAAGGAATGTGGAATTCATACATGAAACATTATAATCAATAATTAAATTTTAATAAAGGTGAATACCCTTGATGTAGAAATGGGCATGGTATTCACTACACAATGGCATTGGCTTAGAAAATCAGTGCGATTTCGGTAGCGTAACGGCGTGACGTAAGAATTAATAGAAATGTTTGATGATAGATAAAGTGGTTACTCATCATATTTACATGTAATGTATAGTAAGGAGGTGATATGGATGCATTTCCAAACAATTTTAATGGAATTTAGATTCATTATACAAAAGTATTGCTTGAATGTAAGTGAGGAGAGAAAAGTTCCTTTCGGAATTTCGGCATAGTAACGGGTGTACATGGGAGAAATTTAATGAGAGATAAAGGGGTCTCCCATCATTCAAACATAAATTGGGCAGTATGAGGGAGGTTAGAAACCATACCCCAACATTCATAATTGAAATTAAAAGGGAAAAACAACATAAAGAAAATTGGACAAAAATGAGAAAGGAAGAAAAAACCCTTACTTGGAAGTGTGCTTCCAAAGGCTAGAGAGAGGCTTGTGAGAGGCTTCTTGGGAGCTTGGTCCACCTTAGGATGATTCTAGAGAGATTAGGGCAGAGTTTGGATGAACTCCAAAGGCTTTGAGTGATGAGGAAGTGGGAGCTTGGGTGGGTTTATATAGGAAAGGGGAGGGAATTCTTTATTATTTAGGTTTGGGTCCCCTTACATTAAATTAATCCAAACGACAAACCATCCCATGGTTTTTGCGTATGGTTTTTCTAAAAGGTAAGAGTAAAACAATATTTTATAAGGCCAAAGTCCGAACTTCTTATAATAATTGGGTTGCTTATGTGGAGGTGAGTCATACTCCCATGGAAATTAATCTAAAAAGACAAGGTGTTTAATAAGTCTTGAGGGGTCCATTAATGCTTTGAAAAGTAACCCAAACAAACCCAAAATTACATTATTTTAATGGTAAAACATATATTGGTCGAACATAAAGATTATAGTATTTTATTACATCACTATTGGGTCATTATGATGTCATAAAACACATTATATATTTAAACGGTATTTAATTTTTACTCAAAAATTTGACTCTCAGAAAATTATGAAAAATTCACCGTTGGATAATTTCGATGTCCTTATTCCAAAAATAACATTTATTTTATCTAAATAATTTTCTAAATATGTTAATTTTCACTTTTAAAATAAAAACCGATATTTATCAAAAATTCACGGGTTTTGACAAAAATGGTTTTCAAACCTTAATAAAAATTATAATTGCATTCATACAATTATATGATCATTTATATATAATAAAATTAATCTAATAATAATATTATTATTATTATTTTATTAAAAATTATTTAATTCAAAAATCCCTTAATTTAATAAAATATATTTCTTAATTAAATAATAACAAAAAAACACCATTTGTACTTTAAAAACTATTTACAATGTATCAATAATGACAAGAAATTATATTCATTATTATATAAAAAAATAATGTACATGAAAATAGTACTATCGATTAGTTACATAACCCCATTAAAACAGCCGCATAAGACCTAAGGGTAAGGTGTGTGATGGTGACAGACTCTTGGGGTGGCTCGGATAACATTGCTCAAGTGGTAATCTCTATCAACTTCCACTTTTCCCATAGACGGCCCCGTTCGAGCTTGACATGATGAAGCTTGGCTTGGGATTGGTCAAGAGCGAAGCCCAAGGACTCCACATCTTTTCCGAGCTCTGAAAAATGGGCTTTTTATGGAGCAATTCTACTAGATTAGGCCATCGCTTCTTTTTT
This sequence comes from Viscum album, assembly GCA_963277665.1. Classification (NCBI taxonomy): domain Eukaryota; kingdom Viridiplantae; phylum Streptophyta; class Magnoliopsida; order Santalales; family Viscaceae; genus Viscum; species Viscum album. The sequence goes on along the minus strand of OY728130.1, from coordinate 2,010,477,762 downwards.
CTGAGTAAAGTGGATTTGTTAAAGCCCTATATTTATACTAATCATGTTATCACTGTTCAACGTCTATATTAGCAATGGTCAAAATTTTTAACATAAAACCAAAGAAGTTGACATTTTATATAAACATAAAGAGACATTTAATTAGATCAAGAGGTATTTCCATTAATGAAACTTTGGTTCGTTACAATATTCCCCCCTTAAGAAATTTTTCCCTCAAAATTGTTTCCTTTTCCCACACTAAAACAGATGTGGTTAACTCAGCTTCATCATTTCCTCTGATTCCCAATTCACTTCCTCAAACTTGTGGTTTCTCCACAACACCTTGACGAGGGGCATTGTCTTATTTCGTAGAACTTTTTCTCTACGATCTAACATCTTTACTGGTTTCTCTTCATAATAAAGATCATCCTCTAACTATACCACCTCAGAAGAGAGTACATGTGAAGGGTCTGGTATGTACTTCTTTAATAGGGATGCATGAAATACATCATGTACTTTGTCCATGGTAGGTGGAAGTTCTAGTCGATAGGCCACAGCCCCGAAACGATCAAGAATTTCGAAGGGGCCGATGTACCTTGGACTTAACTTCCCTTTTTTTCCAAACCCCATGACCTTATTCCATAGCGATATGCGTAGAAAAACCATGTCTCCAACTTTAAACTCAAGGTATCATCGAAGATTATCTGTATAACTCTTCTGTCGACTCGGGGCTGCCTTGATATGATGCTGAATTATTTTCACCTTCTCCACCATTTCCTCGACCATTTCTGGTCCAAGAAACTTACGTTCACCAACCTCATCCCAAAATGTTGGTGTTCTGCACCTTTTCCCATACAGGTCTTCATATGGTGCCATTTGGATGCTTGAGTGGAAACTGATATTATAAGATAACTCAACCAGAGGAAGATGTTGATCCCATCCTCCTTTAAAGTCCATTGATCACGCTCTCAATATGTCCTCAAGTGTTTGGATAGTCCGCTCGGATTAGCCATCAGTTTGAGGATGATAGGTCATACTAAAGTTCAGTTCAGTATTCAGAGCATGTTGAAGACTCTTCCAAAACATAGAGGTAAATCTTGGATCTCGGTCAGACATAATAGTTAGTGGTACTCCATGCAACCTTACCACTTTCCTTATATATATCTGTGCCAGTTGATCCAATGAGAAATCCTCCTAAATAGCAATGAAGTGTGCAGTCTTTGTAAGACGATCCACAACAACCTAGATTGCATTGTTGCCTTTGGATGTCTTTAGAAGTCCGGTGACAAAGTCCATGGTGATGTTCTCCCATTTCCATTCTGGTATGGGAAATGGTTGCATCATCCCCTTAGACTTCTGCCTCTCTGCCTTCACTTGCTGGCACACCAGGCACTTTGATGTATATTTAGCGATCTCCTTCTTCATATTATCCCACCAAAAGTTTTCTCGGAGATCTTGATACATCTTTGTGCCCCATGGGTGAATAGAGAAATTTGAACTATGTACATCATCCAAAAGTTCCTTCTTCATCTCCGGACTTGATGGAACACATAGTCTTTTCCCAAACCGCACAATTCCTTCTTCATTAACATTAAACTCCGAGGATTTCCCTTTTTCGATAGCTTCCACTTTTTCTTGAATTCCCACATCATCCTTTTGAGCATCCTTTAACCTTTCCAAAATATATGGTTGAGCAATCATTTGTGAAAGGATTGATGATGTTCCCTTCTCTATGATTCCCATGTCCATCTTTATCAAGTCTAAGAATATTGGATCCTTCTCAATTCTCATCATTGATAGAATCATTGGATCCTTTCTACTTAGGGCATCTGCCACCATGTTCGCTTTCCCAGGGTGGTAATGGATTGAACAGTCATAACCCTTGATGAGATCTATCCATCTTCTTTGGTGCATATTAATCTCTTTCTGTGTGAATATATATTTAAGACTCTTTTGGTCAGTATATATCTTACATTTCTCTATATAGAGATAATTCCGCCATATTTTCAAGGCAAAGATCACCGCCGGCAACTCCATATCATGTGTTGGATAGTTTCTCTCATGGATTTTCAACTGCCTTGAGGCATAGGATATAACTTTATCATTCTGCATCAACACACAGCCTAAGCCCTTCTTTGAAGCATCACTAAAAACAACAAAAAGTTCCCCACTTGTGGGTAAAGTGAGCACGGGTGCAGTGATAAGCCTCCTTTTCAACTCCTTGAAGCTTTCTTTGCATTCATCACTCCAATAAAACTTTACTTCCTTTCGAGTTAGCTTGGTAAGAGGGTTGGACAATCATGAGAAATTTCTCACAAATCGTCGATAATATCCAGATAACCCCAAGAAGATACGGATATCCATTACCGATGTTGGCCTCAACCATCCCTCAATTGCATCTATTTTGGAGGGATCCACAGATATCCCATTGCTTGTGATGATATGTCCCAAGAATGAGACTTCCTCAGAACTCACACTTTCTGTACTTTACATAGAGCTTCTCCTTACGCAAAGTCTCCAGTACAGTTCTTAAATGCTCCTCATGATCCTCCTTGGTTTTGGAGTATATTAGAATATCATCTATAAAGACGACCACAAATTTGTCTAGGTAATCTCTAAATACTCTATTCATTAAGTCCATGAAGATTTCTGGAGCATTAGTGAGTCCAAAAGGCATTACTATGAATTCATAGTGCCCGTATCTTGTGCAAAAAGAAATCTTGTGGATATCTTCCTTCTTCACCCTTACTTGATAATATCCCGACCGCAAGTCCACCTTGGAGAAGTATTGTTCTCCACACAGTTGATCGAACAAGTCATCAATTCTTGGGAGAGGATACTTGTTCTTTATCATGATTTTGTTAAGTTTGCGATAAGCAATGCAAAGCTGCATTGACCCATCCTTCTTCTTGACGAAGAGGACTGGTGCACCCCATGGTGAAGCACTTGGGCATATAAACCCTTTATCCAGATTCTCCTGTAGTTGTTTCTTAAGCTCTTCAATCTCTACCACATCCATTCTATATGGATTCTTGGATATTGGTAAAGCCCCGGGTATATATTAAATTTAGAATTCAACAATTCTTCTAGGAGGAAGACTGGGCAGTTCCTCGGGAAACACTTCAGTGAATTCCCTCACAATAGGTATTTCTTCAAGGATGGTTTCTTCCTTGGACTCAATCATCTGAGCCAAATATGCATTCTCATAGGGAAGCAATATCAATGCTTGAGATGATGGAGCTAAAGGAGATTCATATTCCTCCTTACACTTGTAATGAATTGGGGGTCGATTCTCCGTATGGAGTGTGATTTCCCTCTCCCAACAATTTTTGTTGGCTCTATATAAGGAAATCCAATACATGCCAATAATTGCATAAAATTCCACCAGAGGGAGTATGATGAGGTTTTCTGGGAAATTAAATCCACAGATTATAATAGGGGAGGACTTATATTCATGGGATGCAGTGATTACCCCATTTCCATACTCACCGACATCTTTACTTCCATGATTTGTGGTGGTGCTGGGATTGTTCTACTAAACTTTCGAGATATAAAAGAATGTGTAGAACCTGAATCAAAAAGTATGTTCTATATTATTGAATGAATAACTAGAATACCTGTCACCACTTCATTGTCGGGGTTCACTTCGGCAGAAGTGATGGAAAAAGCTCTTCCTTGCTGCCTTGGAGGTTGTTGGTTGCCTCCGAAAACCCTTGGATTAGGGAACTGATTTGCAAAATGTCCTGGTTCTTTGCATTTTTAGCATTTAAAAACGCATTGAGGTTTGAACGGAGCATTCCTCTCCTCTGTCGTAGCCACGGGTCTTTCTTGCTGACAGTTAATTGCTAGGTTCCTTTCTCTTCCACACATGAAGCATTTCCTCGTCCCCTTAAAAAAAATTCAGGGTGCTTCTTTCTGCACTTTTAGAAAGTGGGGTGTTGGATCTTCTTAGCACCGTTGGATTTATCCATCAGACCACCAGTATTGAAGTCCACCTCATGCTTCTTATCCCCATGATACCACTGTGATTCTCCGATCTCCATTTCTAATTTGAGGGCACATCGGTCAATTTCCTCATAGCTGTCGAAGTCACAGATCGCCAATGCTTTCCGCAGGCTAGGCTTCAGCCCACCAAAGAAGTGGTCAACTTTGCATTTGGGGGTAACGACAAATCCAAAAGCATATCATGCAAGCCTTGTGATGTTTTCCTCGTAATCTCCAATAGATTCTTCATCTTTTTTATTGAGGGAAAGGAAGTCCCTTTCCATCTTAAGCCGGAGGGTGCGCGGAAAATATTTATCGAAAAACATCTTTTGGAAATCCTTCCATTCCAATGCCTCGATCTCCTCCTCTGGCTTTGTATTTTTGATCAATGTCCACCATTGATCAGATTCACCCTCCATATGATAATCCACTAGGAGAACCATCTCTTGTTTAGAACATTGAAGGATGGAGAAGATCTTTCCAATGGAGTTGATCCATTGTTCAGTGATCGTGGGATCGGATGATCCACTAAAAGTAGGAGGCCTTTGTCTCATGAAGCTCTTGATAGCGACTTGTTATTTATTAGGGGGGTTTGAACGTTCCTCGTTACCCATTTTTCTATTCAAAACTTGAATTAGCTGAGATATAATCATGAAAAAGTTCACAATTCCTGCTCCCATTGGATTGGGCATCTCATTAGTACAGTCATCACACTGATCTTCACAACGGTTGTTAGCCCGAGTCCTCCTATTACTGGCCATTGGCTGGAATAAAAGGAAAGGTAGGGGTAACAAATAAAGGTTAATACAAAGACAAAAGTTTATGACTTATAAATAAACTTTTATTTCCTTAACTCATGAGTATATAGGCTTCAATCTAGGCTTTTCATGATCTACTTTCTAACATAAATTATTAGGGGCGTTTTCTTTAATTCCATTAATAAGGGTTCATATTAAGCTTGTGAATTTATCAAAACATATCCCCCAGGAGTATCGTAACCAAGATTGTAGCAAGTCTCATTGTCGTGTACCAGTTCTCGTTCGAGTCTAGATCAAAGTAGTTCTTCCGGGTTTTGCCCCTAGGATACATCTGTGTCATAGCCGCGTCTACCTGCTCGTATCCAAACAGGGATGTGTTTGCTTGATAAACCACTTACTCAGAACTTACCAAAACTTGGGGATGTTTTTATTATACTTAGTCTTGTCTCTAAGGATTTACTAGGGTTTTCTAATCCTAATCCCAAAAATAACTAAACCTATCCTCTGATACCAACTATGATAACTCTGCTTTTATTACAAACTAAAACATGATTTATTACATAAAACTTCACTTGATACAACAAAGAAGATCGATAGGTTTAGCGTATTTGGGGCTTAGGATCATTACATAAAAACTTGAAACATGAAATACAACATATTTATTGAAAACTCTCTTTACATGACCACTACATTCCCTCGTACATAGTATTGCATTGGATAACCTGAGGACATTCATAAGAAAAGGGTGAGCTATAAATCCCAGTAAGGGAGTACACATGGAATATCATGAGGAGTAAAATACATGTTAGGAAATATTCATATCAATAGATCATAAGATAAACATGAAAATAAAGGCATGATAAAGCATGATAATCATAACATGGAAATGTGGCAACAACACTTAACATGGAATTAGCATGAGCAAAGGCTCATTGTACATGGAGCATGAGTAAATCCTCATTACACATAAAGAACGAGTAAACCCTCATTGCACTTGAATTATCAAGAGTCAACACTCATTGCACATGACGTATCATGATACTATACTTTACCCAATGCATTGGAGCGCTATAAGGGCGCACCCTTCTTAAACATTTCATTTCATGCATAAGTGTTCCACATGGATCATAAAACATGGATTCATAAAACATAATCATTTATTCCACGATAAAGTAATGTGGAATTAATACATGAAACGTTATAACCAATAAGTAAATGTGCATAAAGTTTAATACCCTTGATGGAGAAATGGTCATGGTATTCACTACACAATGGCATTGTCTTAGAAAATCGGTGCGATTTCAGCAGCGTAACGGCGTGACGTAAGAATTCATAGAAATAGTTGATGAGAGATAAAGGGTTTCTTTATCATATTTACATGTAATGGAATGTAAGGAGGTCATATGGACACATGTCCCAACAATTTTAATGGAATTTAGATTCATGATACAAAAGTATTGCTTGAATGTAAGTGAGGAGAGAGAAGTTCCTTTCGGAATTTCGGCATAGTAACGGGTGTACACGGGGGGAATTTAATGAGAGAGAAAGGGGTCTCCCATCAATAAAACATAAATTGGGCAGTATGAGGTAGGTGAGAAACCATACCCCAACATTCATAATTGAAATTAAAAGGGAAAAACAACATAAAGAAAATTGGACAAAAATGAGAAAGGAAGAAAAAACCCTTACTTGGAAGTGTGCTTCCAAAGGCTGGAGAGAGGATTGTGAGAGGCTTCTTGGGAGCTTGGAGCACCTTGGTAGGATTATAGAGAGAGTAGGGCAGAGTTTGGACGAACTCCAAAGTCTTTGAGTGAGGAGGAAGTGGGGGCTTGGGTGGGTTTATATACGAAAGTTGAGGGAATTCTTTATTATTTAGGTCTGGGTCCCCTTACATTAAATTAATCCAAACCACAAACCATCCCATGGTTTTTCCCTATGGTTTTTGGAAAAAGGAAGAAGAAAAAAATATTTTATAAGGCCAAAGTCCGAACTTCTTATAATAATAGGGTTTCTTATGTGGAGGTGAGTCATACTCCCATGGAAATTAATTTAAAAAGACAAGGTCTTTAATAAGTCTTGAGAGGTCCATTAATGCTTTGAAAATTAATCTAAACAAACCCAAAATTACATTATTTTAATTTTAAAACATATATTGGCCGAAAATATAGATTATTGTATTTTATTACATCACTATTGGGTCATTATGATGTCATAAAACACATTATATTTTTAAACGGTATTTAATTTTTACTCAAAAATTTGACTATCTCAAAAAATTATGAAAAATTCACCATTGGATAATTTCGATGTCCTAATTCCAAAAATAACCTTTATTTTATCTAAATGATTTTCTAAATATGTTTATTTTCACTTTTAAAATAAAAACCGACATTTATCAAAAATTCACGGGTTTTGACAAAAATGGCTTTCAAACCTTAATAAAAAATTTAATTGCATTCATACAATTATATGATCATTTATATATAATAAAATTAATCTAATAATAATAATAATAATAATTTATTAAAAAATTATTTAATTCAAAAATCCCTTAATTTAATAAAATAGATTTCTTAATTAAATAATAACTAAAAAACAACATTTGTACTTTAAAAACTATTTACAATGTATCAATAATGACAAGAAATTATATTCATTATTATATACAAAAATAATGTACATGAACATATTACTATCGATTAGTTACATAACCCCTTAAAATAGCCACATAAGACATAAGGGTAAGGTGTGTGATGGTGACAGACTCTTGGGTGGCTCGGATAACATTGCTCGGGTATCAACTTCCACTTTTCCCGTAGATGGTCCCATTTGAGCTTGACATGATGAAGCTCAGCTTGGGCTTGGTAAAGAGTGAATCCCAAGGACGCCACCTCTTTTCCGATATCCGACAAATAGGCTCCTTATGGATCAATTCTACTGGATGAGGCCATCGCTTCTTTTTTCTGAGTAAATTGGACTTGTTAAAACCCTATATTTATACTAATCATCTGATCACTGTTCAACGGTTATATTAGCAATGATCAAAATTTTTAACATAAAACCAAAGAAGTTGACATTTTATATAAACATAAAGAGACATTTAATTAGATCAAGAGGTATTTCCATTAATGAAACTTTGGGTCATTACAATGGAAACATGATCTTTATAGTAGTTCCATTTATTTCATCAAGGATAATATCTATAGAGAGTTCAACTTCTTAGTTAGGGGGTAAATCAATGTAATTAATCAAGAAATATATTAATATATTCATACACAATATGTATGTATTCTATTATCAATTACAATTTATCCATTCTATATTTAATTTCATTCATCTATTTCATAAATATTTCGTTCATCTGAGCTACTAGTGGTGGTTATAGACAAGATTCAGGTAATTAAATATCCCCTCAAAAAAAGTAATTACATACGTGTGTCACCAATTCTAACTTCCTTCTCCATATAATAGATTCCTTCTTTATAATTTTAGATCCAACCCATACCCAATATTAAATCTAAACCCACCATAAGTATGATTATTATATTCACAGCTAGATAACACTCGTGCATTCTAATTTAAATTGCAGGAAATATCTTCATTGCAACCAAAGTACCACTTAATGTTCCAACTGATAAATCAATCCTTGATGAATCAAGGTGTGATTGAATATCCTTTGAAAACATATGGTATATAAAAGTATATAGATCCATAATTAAATAATGTATTAGATAAAATTGAATGTATAATAAAAGTAAATTATACTAGATCATTTGTATCTTTAACTTTAGCCGTTGTAATTGAGAAATCCTATCCCTGGTCTATATGCTTCTTCTATAGAGTATTCCCTTGGAACTTAGGCAATTGACTAGAGTAATTCCCTGTCTTCCTAAAGTTGAATAATTTTTCATTGACTGCTTATCTATTTCATTTTCACTCATGATCTTGATGAACTTCATCTATACATTTATGTCATACCCCAAAACCATTTAAGTATGTCCATGGGTATTTCTTCTCACATTAATTACATATAGGGAACTTCAATCTTCCTTTTTATTACTTCCTAATTTTTCTTCCAACTTTGTGATCACCCGTCCTCTTATTCTCAGGTTTTCCATTATAAATAAAGGATTTTGAAAGCACCCCAATCATGATATAAATTGTAACAATTTCCTCATATGATTAAAAAGAATAAGAGACCAAAGATCTTCATATACTTGGATTTAAACCACTAAAGAAATGATTAATCTTACTTTATGGATTGTATAGATAACCTCAGACATACATTAGTAATATTTTTAAATTATCCTTATACACATCCACTATTTTTTCTTCCATTTGTACTATATTTAAGAATTACCTATCTATCTTGGCATGTTTCTTTTGAGGAAAATATTCTTCAAGGGAAAGTACTTTAAATTTCTTCCACTCCATATTTTTTATCTCTTCATACTTCATGGTATTCTGAATCAAGGACCAACTTTGATTAGAATCTCCCTTTAAATGATACAGAACTATGATAAATTTTTAATTATCAATACAACCCACCATAATAAAAATCTTCTCTAGTGCCTTAATCCATTGATCTATCACCACGGTATTAATAGACCCCCTGAATGGTGGAGATTAATTCCAAATAAAATAATCTAAATAGGTTGATCCTTCTAGAGGGGGAATATGATTATTCAGGTGGGATGAGTTATTTTTCATAACATGATTCAATTTCCCTCAAATAGTAATAGTTTTTTCATCACTAGTATTAACTTTGTATCTTGATTGTCCTGAAAATCCATGAATTATCCTCAATTTCTAGATTGGTTTCAACTTCTTCTAAAAGGTTAAATTATCTATCAAATTTCATGGATTAGTTAATTATATTATAAACTACTAATATATATGAAAATACCTATATATAAGAGTTTTCCCAAAATATGATCATACACATAAACTACTTATAAAAAAACCATTCAAGAATAATTTATACAATTTTACAATGGTGGAATCTATGTTATTTTCCTACATTCTTTTAAATATAGTTCCTAACATTCCTACCAAACCTTACTATGGTACAAATTGAAACACCATCAAACCTAGTCCCCATGATTTTGTGTGTTATTTATTATTACATGGTAATCAAAATACATGAGATTATATTACCAAGATCACGATTATGTAGTCCTCAAGAGATTAGATACATTAATAATACATTAAATCATGATAAATTATAACTTTTTGTAAAAATTAATATTCCTTAGTGACATGAATTGGGTAAATCATACATGGTATTCCACTTCATTACCTGGGGAAATGGAAAAAAATTAAATTCTAAGCTCAAATGATTATTAAGGGTTAACATATGGTAGAATATGACATGGAATAAGAAATAAAATGGGAATATATACACAACCAATGCCATATGACATAAACCATTAGTGGAAAATGTAATAAATGAGTAAATTATAACATAATGATGGAAATTTTAGGAATGTGTAATTTCAAACAATACAAACATACAGTCATGTCCTTATTCTAAGACATCATAAAGGGAAAGGATGCTTTATTACCCTATCTTAGTTGTCTCATGAAACCTACCAATGCACTAAGGGGATATATAATTTTAGGACCTACCCATAACATAAAATTCCAATTAATTCCATCGTATATTGGATTATAATAGTATATACATGGTATAATGTTCTAGGATAAATAAATTAGAAATATATCAAATAATTTCTCAAAGAAACTTATCATAAAAGACTTCCCACCTAGATTAATGGTTTATATATATTATCAATATATTTCCCCTATAAATTAATTCATAAGGATGTTTAGGTGAAATCTCTTGAATCATATAGGGAATTATTAGGGATTCTCAATATTCAAATAAGTACCCTTATCGAATGAAGAATATCAATTTTTAGTTATCAAGAACATTATAAAAATTCAGATGGACAATGAGTTTGAGAGGTATAAAGAATATATTTTAAATGGTGGGTGGAAAAATAAATTATAGATTAAATAATAGCATATCCCTATGAGAGTGTCTATCTAGGTGTTTGGTTTTTGGATAACCCATTATTCATTGAGTGAAGATCAATTTGATACCTAACCATTATTTTTCAGGGTGATTACCCGTAGCTACATATGTTTCATAGCTACATCCAATTACTAGTATCCAAACATGGATGTAATTTCTAAGATTTCACATACTCTATAATTTACACAAATTTTGCATGGTTTTAATAAAATGGGAAATTTTGAGCATTATAATGACTTAAGAAGGTAGTATATTGAGATGTAATGGTGATCTCTCATTGATATTATGAAAATTAATTTATATAAATGAGTTATAGTAACATTTCACATTAAAATGAAAAGGAATTGTAAATATTAACATAATTAAAGAAATAAAATAGGTTAGGGAACCTTACCTATAATGGTATCTTCTTAAATATTTATATGATAACCTTAGAGACTTGGAAAATCCTTAGAGAGAATCATAAGAAAAAAATGAGGGATAATTGTTACTTAATTTGAAGACATAGGCCTTTGAAATCTTGGTTGTGGAAAATTTAAAACCATTATATTACCCATGGTTTTGGCTCATGGTTTTTGTAATTTGGAACATGGTGTTTTATATTTTATTTTTATAGAACCAAGATGATTTATATTATATTACTTTGTTCATATAAATATAATTTTTCCATAAAATATTATTTCTAATACCTTAATTTCCATTTTAGACTTTGAAAAAATATTTATAGGTTTTTAAAATCATTTTAATTCATTAAAATACATTATATTAATAAAAATATCTTATTTTGGTCATATATTAACTTATAATAATTATAACATTTCTAAAACATAATTATGTCATAATACATACCATAAAATCTTATTGTATTTTACTATTTGTCAAAAAATTGGATTATCTCTGAAAATTATGAAAAATTTACCATTGGATAATTTTTATGTGATGGTTTTAGACTTAATGTCCTTTTTATGAAAATAATTTTTTAAGATAATAATTTTAATTTTAAAACACTTTTATTTCAAAATCATGTTTCTCACACTAAATATTTATAAACTCTTTCTTTTTTGTAAATATTATTTTTATTTTAATTCATATATGTGTGACTATATTATTATTAATCGATTAATATGTATTTATTTAATTATTAATTATATTATTATCAAATGATTTTATTCATTTTACTAGACACTTTCATAAACAATTGTTTTATTTCTATTATAACGATAAAATTTCTAATGGTCGAATTCCAATGATCAAATATCAATGGTCAAATTTGAATGGTCAAATTCTAATGGTAATATTACCCCTCATATATATACATTTCATTCTAAAATCCTAATATCATTCACATCTTTCCCTTAGCAACCATGTATATTTATATGTTTATTGTTTTCTTCATAATAGCAATGATCATCGTATAATTATTATTCATTTTTGAGTATGACCCTCCATAGTATAATATTATGGTGAAGCCCCGTATTTTACATATTTTTTATACTAGATTTAGTTGTTATTATAAATTAAATTTAATATTTTTATGTTATATTGCACTGTGTTGTAATATATTACATTGTAATAAAATATTATTATTCATTGCTTGAATTTATTAGGTATTAAAATCCACAAAATAATGACTTGTATTTAAACCTTCACATAATTTGATCCTCTTTATATCTCTTTCAAATTTAGTTAACTTTTCTTATATCTTTTATACCACTAGAAATATCATTTAAGATGCTTCTTAGGAATCCACACTTCTTTAATACACAGAATCTATATTCAACATGACATGTTTTTTTAAGGAACCTATTAAAGAAAAAAATCAAGTATTCACTTCAATAAAATGGTTTAAATAGTTCACATAATCACTTGATGAAATCAAATATTACCCCATGTAAAAATCTCACAAAAATATTCTCCCCCTAAATAAGAGATATCCCCTCTAAATAGGTAAAACATACATTATTGAAATATTCTCAATTTTTTTCTCCCCCTTAGTAAATAAATTTTATAAATACAGAAAGGAATATCATGGGATGATTTTTTGTGTACTTTTCCCCCTTTGAAAAAAAATTACAATAAACAATGAATGAGGGGACTAAATTTTCATACCTTATCCCTTAATAAATGAAGAATAAGAAATCTTGTTCAACTTCCATGTCTTAGTAAAAAACTTACCCTTTTATTGAAAACCACATTGGTAATCCAATTTCTTATTCAACTCCAATTTCAAATTTAGAGTTAATATTTTCTTTTTAAATCCCTATTTATTATATTTAAAATAATGTTTTTTCTTGTAGCTCTTGATTTCATCATTTTAATAATATTTATATTTTTTCTGGAAATTATAGTACCCACTTATTCTTTATTTCTCTAATCCATTATTCTAATATTACTTCTTTATCTTTTTTTAAGTTGATAAGATTATCCATTGTCTTTGTAAAAAAATATTTAAATTCTTCTTAACATATTTATTATTATTCATAAAAAAATATTCCTAATCATTATGTCATAAAACTAATATAGGTTTCCTTCAATACATTTCCATGCATCACAAAACATTTATCTTTCAATATCTTCACAACACATTTTTTATTTTTTAATACCACTTTATGATCTTCATAAAATATTTGAGACACAATAATTGAATTTTTTTACCACATAACAAATAATATTTTCTTCAATTACATATTTTCATCCTTAAGGGTCATTAAACCAATACCTCTACTTTTGGGTGACCCACCAATATAAAATTTTAACATTGTTTTCTTGTACTATTTAATATTATTCAAGATCTTCAGATATTTTATCATATGTGAGGATCATCCATTATCAAAGATCCCTTTACATTTTTCTTCTTTATTCTTTATGTGAAACTTTAAAAATCAAAGATTTATTCATACCTTTACTCTACTTATTATGAAACTTTTGTGTTTTATAAATTATAATTTTATGGATAAGTATAAGGGTTAGGTATTCATTTCCATAGTTACTGGTATGGTGATATATTCCATATAATTCCTGATTACTTGAAATCTATTCTCTAATTTTTGTCTAGAATTTTCAATCTATTTCTATAATTTTCTATTTTGAAATGGTTGAATCCCCCTAAAACATTTCCTCCAAAACTAAGAAGAATCATTTTTATATTGGTTATTAAACCAATATATTTTTTTTTATTTCTAAAACCTATGTAGTACAAAAAAATCCATTTAAATCATACATTCCTTTTCAAATAGCATGTTTTCCAGAGGTTGATACCTGCCTTTATACCTACCTCGAGTCACCAGTGTTAGACTCTTTTGTGAAATAAAATTATTGTGGACACTCAAAAAATTCCAACTTAATGTTGGTTTATTTTAATCCATTATTTATTCACCAGTTATAGGTGTTTTTATCTTTGAGTTAGAGTTCCCATAATTTCTATATTTCGGATATTCACTTTATTTTCCCATAAACTTGATCTTATTTAATTTATTCTTCTTCTTAGGCTCTCCACTAACATTTTTAATATCATTTAGATCATTTTTATGTGATAATTTCAAGTCAAAATATTTCTCATCACTCATTTAAACATTTTTAAACACTTTTATTTATATTTATTCAGCTTCTTACACGTGATTTCTGAAGTTGAATCTTAAATTATTCACTTCTTTTTTAGAATCTATCAAAATTTGCGTAAAAATTGAGTGCCTTATTTCTCTTATTCCCTTCTCGCACTCCTTGTTTCAGTCCTTGATAATATTTATCTAAGTTGTGTGCTTGACCTTGCAGATTCATGCCACCAAGACATCCTCCGGTTTTGTGCTAGTTTCCAGACGACGATCAGACACCGAACAAGGCCGATCAGGGACAAACTGCAGATCCTCCTATTGTGCCAGCCTTGGAACTAGCCATTGTACCTGACATAGGTGCTAATGAACAGTTCAGGGAGGTATTTTGAGGATGATGCAGACCTTTTAGGGAGTGCCACCTCCTACCCCGTCGATGGCTGATTTGACACGGGTTTTCCAACAGCAGCATCCTCCTACTTTCTCAGGGGATGGAGGACCTTAGGCTACTAAGTCTTGGATAGAGGCCATGCTGACGATTTTCAAGCATCTGGAGATTCCTCCATAGAGGAGGGTGAAACTTTCTACCTATATGCTCTGAGACTCCACCAAGAGATGGTGGGATGTGGTCTCACAAGTGGGACACCTGCATAATATGGCTTGGGATGAGTTTCGGCACATCTTCTACAATTTATTCTATTCGGATACCTTGAGGGCTGATCGAGACCAGGAGTTCATGAGTCTATATTAGGGTACCAATTCTGTTATAGAGTATTCTTCTCGCTTCATAGATCTGCAGCGTTTCATGAATATTCCAGGAGGTGATGAGTTGTTCCTGTAACGGAAGTTTGAGGATGGTTTGAGGCACGACATCCGGTATTAGGTGAAAATCTTTAGGTTGACTTCAATATCTTCTATAGTCAACCAGGAGCTGATTACAGAGTGAAATCTAAAGGATTCTAGAGCTACGAGCCAGGGTGGTTCAGAATCCAGAGTTAGTACTTCGTCAACTGATAGCAGGAAGCACCGTAGGGAGGCTTCACAAGGAGATCAGAGCAGGCGGGATGCATCTTATGGTATCCAGGTGGTGTGCTACCAGTGTGGGAGAATCAGGCATACCAGACCACGTTTTTTGAGAGACCTAGTGGAGTGATGATCTTGTGGTAATATGGGTCACCTTTAGCGCTTTTGTCAGTTCTTCTCTCTAGCAGCTGGTGACAGAAGTTCTTCTATGACTCCTCATTCGGGAGCAGCGCCACCAGCTTCTCACCAGTCTGGGAACTGGAGTTCTTCCATCCGTCCGGGCTGAGGTGGATGCCATTGCCATGGTATCCAGTCACCTGATTTTCAGCAACATCAAGGTGGATCAGCTCAGAGTGGTCTGGTAGGGTCATAGGGTTGCGGTACAGGCCAAACTTTTGTAGTGGAGCAGACTCATCGGGAGTAGGATCCCGAACCTTCTACCGTTCGAGGTACAATCTTAGTAGCCTCAGTTTTTTATTTTTCGCTTTTTGATACAGGGGCTTCCCATAGCTTTTTATCTCTTGCTTTCATGGATAGCCTTGGGCTCTGCATCTTTTCTTCTGTTGATATCTTGACATTAGACACACCGTTGGGGACTAGAACGGCTAGTGTGTGTCAGTGTAGAGAGTGCCCTCTACAGGTTGCTAGATGTCACTTTCTATGGGACCTCTATATCCTAGAGATTATATGCTAGGATGTCATTCTCAGGATGTACTGTCTAGTTACATTCTAGGTAGTTGTCGACTGTTATCGTCGTAGGGTGAGTTTCATATCAGCGGAGGGTGGATCCTTTCTTCATAGGGGCGAGTGGGATGTCCTGGTGATCATAGAAGATCCAGAGCATCATGAGTTGGGAAGAGTTACAGTCCAGATTGCTAGTATTTATCTGGATGACCAGGGGACTTCACAGTTAGACTTTCCTTCAGTGGTGGATCGTTTCAGAGATGTATTTCCAGAGTACTTTTCAGGTTTACCTCTAGAGCGTGAGGTAGACTTCTCAATTGATCTTGTGTCAGGAGCAGCACCGGTGTCCATTCCTCCTTATAGGATGGCTACACCTGAGTTGCAGGAGCTCAAGAAGCAGTTGGAGGAGTTGCAGACAAAGGGTTTAATCTGACCTAGTACTTCTCCTTGGGGTTTGCCTGTCCCGTTTGCAAATAAGGCAGACGGTACCCTCAGTCTTTGTGTGGACTATCAGAATTTGAACCTGTTAACAGTCAAGAACCGATATCACTATTCATGGATCCATGACCTCTTTGATCAGCTTTGAGGATCTTGGGTGTTCTCAAAGATTGATTTGAGATCCATTTATCATCAGTTGCGCGTTAGACCATTAGATATACCTCTTAAATCCTTCAGGAGTAGGTATGGTCTATACGAGTACTTGGTCATGTCATTCGGTCTCACGAATGCACCTGCAGTTTTCATGGAACTGATGAAACGAGTGTTCCATCCATACTTGGATTCTTTCATGGTGGTATTCATGGAAGATATCTTGGTGTACTCTCACACTCGACACAACCATGCTACCCATCTTGAGATCGTTTTGAGTACACTGAGGGAGCATCAGTTATATGTTATTCTCTCAAAGTGCCAATTTTGGATGGATCATATTCACTTATTGGGTCATGTTATCTCAGAGGAAGGAGTATCAGTAGACCCAGATAAAGTGAGATTTGTAGTGTTATGGGAGCAGCCGAAGAACTTCTTTGAGGTGTGGAGTTTTCTAGGGTTGGCTAGATACTACAGACGTTTCATATAGGACTTTTCACGCTTAGCAGCACCACTGAAGGGTCTGACCAAGAAGGGTGTGAAGTTCTTATGGTCAGATTATTATGAGTCAACCTTTCAAGAGCTGAAAGGGAGGTTGACTTTAGCACTGATACTAGTCTTTCTAGAGTCGGGAAAGAGCTATACCATTTACTATGATACATCAGGTATCAGGATGGGAGCTATGCTTATGCAGGGAGATGGAGTCATTGCGTACGTGTCTTGACAATTGAGGCCACATGAGAGGAATTACATGATGCATGATCTGGATTTGGCAGTTGTTGTTCATGCCCTACGTTGTTGGAGACATTATCTTCTGGGAGATCACTTTGTGGTTTTCACCGACCACAAGAGTCGCAAGTACATCTTTACTCAGCGTGATCTGAATTTGAGGCAGCGCAGGTGGGTTGAGTACCTGCAGTCCTTTGGCTTTGAGCATGCATATACACCTGGGAAAGGTAATGCAGTGGCTAATGCGTTGAGTAGGAGGACTCAGATACAGGCAGTTCGGGAGGCTAGCAGTGAGTGACAGTTTATGGCTCTGTTCTCTAAGATGCATTTGGAGGTGCACGATAGATAGGGTCATACTTTTCTTTCTTATGTAGTTGTTACCGCTACTCTTCTAGATCGAGTTCAAATGAGGCAGCTATCAGATTCTGAAGTCTTAATCCTACAGGAAAGTGTGTCAAGAGAGGACCCTATTCCTAGATGGACCGTAGGTAAGGATGAAATCTTGCATTTCCAGGGATGCATATGGGTGCTAGAAGATATACACGAGGAGATGATGTGGGACTTTCATTCCTCAGTTTGGGAAGTTCATCCAGGAATCACCAAGATGTATCGTGATCTACACTGTCAGTATGGATGGCCAGGTATGAAGAGGGACGTTGCTGGTATCATCATGAGGTGTTCCAATTGTCAGCAAGTGAAGGCAGAGCATCAGTGACCAGCAGGGCTTTGGAAGCAGTTACCCATTCCTGAGTGGAAGTGGAATGATGTCGTGATGGACTTTGTGACTGGTTTGCTGAGGTCTCCTCAAGGGAATGGCGCAGTTTGTGTTTTCATTGACAGGCTCATGAAGGTTACTCACTTCTTGCCCATCAAAGAGACCTTCAGTGTTGATGAGTTGGGATGGTTGTACATCTGAGAGATTATACGTCTTCATGGAGTCCCACACTCCATTGTTTCAGACAGGGATGCACATTTTACTTCTCAGTTCTGGCAGGGGCTTCAAAAGGATTTGGGTACACAGGTACTTTTGATTACAGCTTAACATCCCCAGACAGATGGCCAGTCCGAGTGTATGATTTAGGTGCTTGAGGATATGCTCTGAGCCTGCATTTTGGATTTTGGAGGTTCTTGAGAGAAGCATATACCTCTTTTAGAGTTTTCCTGCAACAATAGTTTTCAAGAAACTATTCAGATGTAACCTTTTGAGGATTTGTACGGTAGGCCATGACAATCACTTTTATGTTGGACGGAGGTAGGAGAGGAATCTTTACTAGGAC
The DNA here is from genome assembly GCA_963277665.1 of Viscum album. NCBI lineage: Eukaryota > Viridiplantae > Streptophyta > Magnoliopsida > Santalales > Viscaceae > Viscum > Viscum album. Next base: position 2,010,459,155 of record OY728130.1, on the reverse strand, counting down.
ATCGTCTTATTCAGGAGACCACTGAGCGGATATAGTTAATTTAGTAGAGGAGGTCTATTGCATAGTCTCGACAAAAGTCTTATGCTGATCAGTGGAGATGACTTCTGGAGTTCGAGGTCAGAGATTAGGTTTTCTTGCGTGTCACACCGAGGTTGGGACACATGAGGATTAGGATATAGGTTAAGCTTTCACCAAGGTACATCGTACTGTTTGAGGTGTCGGATATAGTTGGGCCAGTTGCCTATCGGTTACAGTTACCTCAGAGGTACCGATCTATGCCCGATGTCTTCCACATTTCTCATCTCCAACGTTACTTTTCAGACCTGTCCCATGTCTTTCAACCTGAGGAGGTTGAGCTCGAAGTGGATGCATCATTTGAGGAGCATCCTATCCAGATTGTGGATCAAAATAAAAAGGTTCTCTATGGCCAGTCTGTTCCTCTGGTATGAGTACTATGGCAGCACAGGTGATTACAGGACGAGACTTGGGAAACGAAGGCTGATGTACGAGCACAGTGGCCGGAACTGTTCGATGGTTCTTCTTCCATGTCGTGCTAGGGAAATTTGGGGATTAATTTCTTTAAGGGGGTAAGTTTGTAAGAACCCAGACCTTATATTCCGGTATGTTTTCCTTTTTGGTTGTTTTTAGAGAAAAGAGGAATTTCTGGAAATTTTCTATAACATCACGGCCCCGGGTGCCATGCAACGGGTGCCCCGAGCCCGGTTCTCCACGTGACCTCAAGAGCATTTCCCCAAACGCCAGAGGCTGCCAACTAGCAGCGAGGGCCCAGGTCTGATAGTGGGGAAACTATGCCCTCATTTGTCAAAGTGTAGCGCAGTGGAATACCAAAATAAAAATACAACAACAGCGGAAGCAGTAAACATACACAACTGAAATAACTACAGCAGTGGATATAGACAACAGTATAAAAGTGATGATGATACATGTTCAAATTCTAAGAAAACAGCCAGAACATGTTATACATCACTGTGATACAACCAAAAGCAAAGTACAGCAAAACAAGTAAATAGCTGGCAGTGGCATCGCGAGCCTAGGCTCGGTCCCATGCCCTCCTACTCCTCAGCAACTGTCAAGTACCTGTATAGGGACTCTTTCCCCTATCTACACCTACAGCAACGTAATTTGTTTGGGCCGAAAGCATGACCCAAACAGGGTGTGAGAAATATATCTCAGTAGGCACCCACCAAAGGCTCATGCTCAATTGTGTGTAAAACATGCAACAAGTGTGCAATAGTAAATGCAATAACTAAGTAGTACTCAAAAGTAACTAACTTAACAGTTAAATTTCCATTTTATTATTCATTTAATTCCTTTAATTTAGTAACGTTTTTGTGCTCAGCACCAAGACCTCGGGCTAACCAGAACCGTGACCTCAGGCTAAAATAGTAACCATGCCCTTAGGATTGCCCTTAGGCCATACAGAATCCAACCCGCAGGTATTTCCCTCAGGTGTAACAGAAATTATCGCCCTCAGTCTTACGAAGTGTTGCCCTTAGGCACAGAAGTCAAGCCCTGAGGCACGAAATGTTTCCCTCAGGCGGAATAACGACAGCCCTCGGGCTAAAACAGTCACACCCTCAGGCTAATCACAACAACGCCCTCAAGCTAAACAGGTAACCGGGCCATTCCCAACATATCAAAATGCAGTAAACAAGCAATTCCTCTCAAGGAAATTCTACAGTTACTACATTTAAGGCATACCCTCGGGTATCCTGGCCAAACGGCTAAACAGAGGAACACACCCCTCGGGATGGTCCTGGATCCAAGAAACGATCCCAAACATCATTTTATTATCACCATTTAATCACCTGTGAAATTCTAGGCATTAAATATAGCAACGGCCTCAGCCACACGACACCCCAACATGGGTTCGTGGCACGAAAATGCACAAAAACGCACGACAGTTGGAAAATAAACACCAAGCCACCGACCTTATGTGCCAACGAACACTATACCTGAACGCCGGCTCCAGAAATGCCCAAGAACGGCGTAGATCTGACAAAAAACAAAACCCATTCAAACGTAAATAACTTACGTTGGGAGAAGAATTGGCAAGAACGGTACCAGGAGGAGGAAGGGCTTACCCGTGCGGTTCCAACGAGATCGTCCGAAGCCGAATCGGATTCCAGACGAACTCCCGGTGGATCTTAAAAGGTCTGGCCTCTTCCTTTGGCTCCAAAATGGTTCAAACGCCTCCTCTGCCAAATGAGGAGGCTACTGCCTATTTTAAGCTGAAAAAACAAAGTACACAGTGTGTACTTCTTTCATTTAACTATTCATCTGGCGGCACCGGCACTGTTCACCTACCGACAAGAGTACATGGCATGTACTCCCAAGTACACGGCATGTACTACCGCCCAGCTGGCGGCGACTCCACCGCCTTACTTTTTAACCTGCCGACTGACTACACGGCGTGTAAAGGATCACTACACTGAATGTAGTCGATTCCTACACCCTTTGTGGCCGGCGAGGCTACACGCCCTGTGTACTTATCCCAACATGGCCAAAAGTACACGGCATGTGGGAAAAGTACACGGCGTGTAGTTTCAAAATTTAGGATTTTTCCCCATTTTTCCATATTTTCTCAAAATCACTTAAGGAAAAGGAAAAGAAGAAGCTCGTACCTCTAAAACAAGAACTGGGTTCTTACAAACTCCCCCCCCCCCCTTATTGAAATTTTTCCACAAATTTCCCTTTCGAGGGTGGCAAAGAGAAAGCTCAGAACAGCTCTGGCCACTGAGCACGTACATCGGCCTCCCGCTCCTAGGTCTCATCCTGCACTCGGCCATGCTGTCATAGCACCCGTACGAGAGGAACTGACTTGCCTCAGAGGACCTTCGTGTTCCTGTCAACGATACGGATCGGATGCTCCTCAAAGGACACATCATGCTGAAGCTCATCCTCCTCAGGCTGAAAGGTGTGAGATGGGTCTGAATGGTAGTGACGCAATTGAGACACGTGGAAGATGTTGTGCATGGCTTGATACTACTGCGGTAACTGCAACCTATAGGCAACCAGCCCGACTCTCTCCAGAATCTAAAATGGCCCCACATACCTCGGTCAAAGCTTACCATGTCTCCTGATCATTTTGTGTCCCAGCCTTGGCGAAACACGCAAGAAAACCTGATCCCCAACCACGAACTCCAAAGGTCATCTGCGGCGATCAGCATAAGACTTCTGACGAGACTGCGCGGTAGCCATCCGCTTCCAAATCAAATGGACCTGTTCATATGTCTCCTGCATGAGCTGTGGTCCCAGTAAAGCTGCCTCACCTGCCTCTAACCAGCACAAAGGTGATCGGCATGTCCTACCATATAAAGCCTCGTATGGTTCCATCTCAATAGTTGCCTGAAAACTATTGTTATAGGCAAACTCGACTAAGGGTATATGCTTCTCCCAAAATCCCCCAAAGTCTAGGACGCATGCGCGCAGCATGTCCTCTAGCACCTGTATCGTCCACTCTGACTGGCCATTTGTCTGAGGGTGGTTTGATTTGCTCAGAAGCACCTGTGTACCCAGCACCCTCTGAAAACTCTTCCAGAAATGAGACGTGAAGCGGGTGTCCCTATCTGAAATGATAGAACGAGGGACCCCATGAAGACGTATGATCTCTCGGATATACATCCTTTTGAGCTCGCCCAAACCAAAGGTCTCCTTGATTGGAAAGAAGTGAGTTACCTTCGTAAGTCTGTCCACAACAACCCATACGGCGTCATTGCCTCGAGGTGACCTTGGCAATCCTGTCACGAAATCCATCACGACATCATCTCATTTCCACTCCGGAATGGGCAACTACTGTAACATCCTAGCTGGTCTCTGATGCTCTTCATTCACCTGCTGACAGGTGGAACACCTCGTAACAAAACCAGCTATCTCTCTCTTCATACCCGGCCACCAGTACTGACGTCTCAAGTCTCGGTACATCTTGGTAACCCCGGGATGAACTGCCCAAGCTGAAGCATGAAACTCCCTCATCAACTCCTTGCGTATATCCCCTGGAACCCATACACATCCATGGAAACGCAAAACCTCGTCATCGCCTATCGTCCAACCGGAAGGAGGGTCCTCACTTGCCACCAACTCCTGTAGAACTAGGCCTTCTGAAACCGATAGCTGCCTCATCCTCACTCTGTCCAGGAGGGTAGAAGTCACAGCTAACGAGGAAAGATAAGTCTGTCCCGGACTTCCATGCACCTCCAGATGAATCTCAGAGAACAAAGCTGTAAGCTGCCATTCACCACTGGCCTCCTGCACTACCTGTATCTGACTCTTCCTGCTCAGTGCATCGGCTACTGCATTACCTTTACCAGGTGTATAGGCAAGCTCAAAATCGAAGGATTGTAGGTACTCGACCCACCTTTTCTGCCTCAGATTTAGGTCACGCTGAGTAAAGATATACTTGAGGCTTTTGTGGTCGGTGAAAACCACAAAATGCTCTCCCAACATGTAATGTCTCCAACATCGCAACGCATGCACAACTACAGCCAACTCGAGATCGTGTGTCGGGTAATTCCTCTCATGTGGCCTCAACTGCCGAGACCCGTACGCCACAACTCGGTCGCCCTGCATCAAAACGGATCCCATCCCAATCCCTGACGCATCACAGTAAACCGTATAGTTCTTGCCCTACTCTAGGAGTATCAGGATTGGTGCTGATGTCAGCCTTCCCTTCAGGTCCTGAAAAGCTGTCTCGCAAGCTTCTGACCAAACGAACTTCACACCCTTCTTAGTCAGACCTTTCAACGGTGCTTCTAAGCAGGAGAAGTCCTGTATGAAGCGTTTATAGTAACCAGCCAGCCCTAAGAAACTTTATATCTCAAACACGTTCTTGGGCTGATCCTAGGAAACTACTGCTCTCACCTTCTCTGGGTCCACTACAACTCCTGCCTCTGAGATGATATGACCCAGGAATTGAATCTGGTCCATCCAAAAGTGGCACTTTGAGAGATTAGCATATAGGCGATGATCTCTCAGTGTACACAATATGATCTCAAGATGGGTGGCATGGTCGTGTCGAGTGTGAGAGTACACCAAGATGTCGGCCACGAATACTACCACAAATGAATCAAGATACGGATGGAACACACGATTCATCAGAGCCATGAAAACTGCTGGCGTGTTCGTGAGTCCGAATGGCATAACCATATAATCATATAGACCATACCTGCTTCTGAAAGCTGTGAGAGGTATATCAGATGGTCTAACACGCAGCTGATGATATCTGGATCTCAAGTCAATCTTCGAGAACACTCGTGCTCCACGAAGCTGATCAAACAAATCATCTATCCTCGGTAAGGGATATCGGTTCTTAACCGTTAACTGGTTCAGCTTCCGATAATCCACACAAAGACTAAGGGTACCATCCGCCTTCTTCGCAAAAAGGACCGGAGAACCCCAAGGAGAAGTACTGGGTCAGATAAAACCCTTTGAATGTAGCTCCTCTAACTGCCTCTTGAGCTCCTGCAATTTAGGCATGGCCATCCTATAAGGAGGAATGGACACTGGTGCTGCTCATGGCACAAGATCGATAGAGAAATCCACCTCACGCACTGGAGGTAGACCTGAAAAGTCGTCCGGGAAGACATCCCTGAAACGATCGACAACTGGAGGGAAAACCGTCTGACGAGTCCCTGGTCATCCAGATATAAGCTCGCAATCTAGGCTGTGACTCCACCTCGCCCATGATGCTCTGGTCTAGCTTGACTCGCCTGAACATCCCACTCTCCCTTGTATAGAAACTCCCTGCCCTCTGGTGACGTGAAATTCACCCTGCGACGATAGCAGTCTACAAAGGCTCGAAAGGGAACCAACCAGTCCATCCCGAGAATGACGTCATAGCTCGTCATCTCCAGGACATAGAGGTCCCAAAGGAAGTGACACCCACCAACCTCAAGGGGGCACTCCTTGCACTGACGCACACTAACCTTCCTAGTCCCCAACGGAGTGTCTAGCGTCAAGATAGAAGAAGAAGTAGAAACACTGAGCCCAAGGCTCTCCACAACGGGTACTGATATAAAACTATGTGTAGCACCCGTATCAAAAAGTACTGAAGACAAGACAGAAGCTACTAGAATAGTACCTATGACTATCGAAGGTCTGGGATCCTGCTCCTGTTGGGTCTGTTGCACTGCATATGCCTGACCAGTGCTGCGGCCCTGCGACACAGCCTGGCTACCCTGAGCTGTCCCGCCCTGTTGCCTCTGAGATCCTGGTGTCTGGCTACCACGGCCATGACCACCATCTCTGCATGCACGCCCTGACGTATTCCAGTTCACTGACTGGTAAGAAGCCACTAGTCCTGGTCCCGCACACGGAGTCTGCACAGAACCCCTCTCACTAGCCACTAGTAGAAACGCCCTGTAAAAGCGCTGCAGATGACCCATATTGCCGCAAGCTCGGCACTCCACTGGGTCTCGTGGACACTGCGGCCTCTTGTGCCCCTCTCTGCCACACTGGTAGCACTTGATCGGGCCACCTGAAGAAGCTGCCTGGCTGGTACTGCCGCCCTGAGAGAGGTCCATCTGCCTCTTCCTCTTGCCAGTAGAAATAGTACCAGTAACTGGTGTCGAACCGCCCTGGCCCACACCACTAGATTCTCGCAGGTTCCTCTCTGTAATCAACACCGGGTTCACAATCGCGTGTACAGTAGGTAACCTGAAAACATTCACCAGCACTCGGATTTCATACCGAATACCATCCTCAAAATTTCTGGCTCTCAGCATCTTATCACCCACCATCACGGGTGCAAAGCGCTGAAGCTCTGTAAAACAAGCAGAGTATTCCATCACCGACATAGCACCCTGCTGCAGATTCATGAACTCTCGAGCTCTATCTTCTCTCAGTGTCTCGGAAAAGAAGAAGTCATAGAAGATTGTCTGAAAATCCTCCCACGCCATGTCCCTGTGATGCTCTGACTGGGTGGTAACATCCCACCACCTCTTGGCAGAATCACACAGCATGTAAGTTGCGAGCTTGACCCTCCGCCCTGGAGGCATCTCAAGATGCTTGAAAATAGTCTGCATTGATCCTAGCCAAGACTCTGCAGCCTGTGGTCCGCCATCCCCTGAAAATGTAGGCGGATGCTGCTGCTGGAAGATACACTTCAGCTCGGCCATAGATGTGGCAGCCTGCGGTGCTCCCTGAAAGGTCTGCATGAACTGCAATAAGCCTTCACGGAACTGCGCCTCTGCGCCTGTGTTCGGTATAACAGCTGGTGCCGCATCTGGCTCTGCTGGTGAATCAACTGGTAGCCCATGGCCCACCATCTCCGGAGTATAATCGTCGCCTCTCTCTTGGTGAACAACTCATGTTTGTCTAGGCGGCATGACTCTACAAGGTCAAAATAATGCCTCAGATTCAAGATTATTAAGACTGAAACCAAGGAACCACAAATAAAAAAGAGGAAGAAGGCGGTTCAAAATTTGCAAAACAAGACTACACGGTGTGTACACTGACTACACGGTGTGTACACTGACTACACGGCGTGTACTTGACTTCCTTTTCCCTACCCGGGTCCTTCTACACGGCTAAGACACACGGCTTCCGTTCAACAAAACTACATGGCGTGTATAATATCTACACGGCGTGTACGATGTTATTTTCCAACTACCTATGTCGTCTGTGACACGACCGACTACTCGGCTTTACCACCCATGGTGTGTTACACCCGTACACGGCGTGTACACCACGCCATTTCCCAGCCACACGGCTAACTCCACACGGTCTGTCCTCGGACAAGACTACACAGCATGTCCCAAAGGTACACTGCGTGTTCTGAAAGAGGTGACATCGGCCCGTGTTGTTAGTTACACGGCCGAGTCCCCAGGTCAACACTACATGGCATGTAAAAAAATACATGGCGTGTCTTACCCAACCCCCTTTCCCTACCCCGTGTCACTGCCCACACGGTTTGTGACACGGGAAGAGACTACACGGCGTGTAATCAGGGTACACAGCGTGTACTCAAAAGTTCATATTTCTTCCCGAACAGAAGAACATACACGGCGTGTAAAAAAATACTACACGACGTGTATATTGGGTTTCCGGACAGTATGCCTCAGAAACTTCTCCAGAACCCATAAAATACTGAAAACGACACATAAGTGTCAAATTCTGACCCATGGGGGCCCATACACCCCACGAATCAAAGTTTGACATCTTATTTGTGTTATAACTAATAACCAATCAATGGTCCACCAAATTCCAGTCAATGGGGGGCCATACTCCCCAAAGACCAAAGTTTGGAGTCCATTCTATAAACAAGCTCAAACAATAATACCATATCACAAGGCAGGTATTTATCAAGCAGCTATCACAACAGGATGCTTTACTAGCACAACAACTATCACAACAACATGCAAATTCTAATGCACCTACATGGCATGGTAACTATGCATGGCATGTGATATCTAGCATATGCCTATATGATTCATGAGACGGCATACCCGCATCTCATCGGGTTGCAACTAAATAGAACCCACAGATAAAATTTAAACAGCACAATCCAAGTGCGTCACCCAACGGTGAAAATATATCAACTGTAAAATTGCAAGATCAGAGAATGCAAAGTACGAGGTAGACTGACTTTTCCCTGTACACGGGTTAGCTACGCCCGGGCACAGCTTATTACCGACTACCGTTCGTCCTAACTCTTACTACGGCTCCAAATAGTAAGTCAAAGAAAAGAAACCCCTCTGATACCACTTTGTAATGTCCCGGCCCCGGGTGCCACGCAACGGGTGCCCCGAGCCTGGTTCGCCATGTGACCTCAAGCGCATTTCCCCAAATGCCAGAGGCTGCCGACTAGCAGCGAGGGCCCAGGTCTGATAGTGGGGAAACTATGCCCTCATTTGTCAAAGTGTAGCGTAGCGGAATACCAAAATAAACATACAACAACAGCGGAAGCAGTAAACATACACAACCGAAATAACTACAGCAGTGGATATAGACAACAGTATAAAAGTGATGATGTTACATGTTCAAATTCTAAGAAAATAGCCAGAAAATGTTATACATCACTGTGATACAACCAAAAGAAAAGTACAGCAAAACAAGTAAATAGCTAGCAGCGGCATCGCGAGCCTAGGCTCGGTCCCATGCCCTCCTACTCCTCAGCAACTGTCAAGTACCTGTATAGGGACTCTTGCCCCAATCTACACCTGCAGCAACGTAATCTGTTTAGGCCGAAATCGTGACCCAAACGGGGTGTGAGAAATATATCTCAGTAGGCACCCACCAAAGGCCCGTGATCAACTGTGTGTAAAACATGCAACAAGTGTGCAATAGTAAATGCAATAACTAAGTAGTACTCAAAAGTAACTAACTTAACAGTTAAATTTCCATTTTATTATTCATTTAATTCCTTTAATTTAGTAACGTTTTTGTGCTCAGCACCAAGCCCTCAGGCTAACCAGAACTGTACCCTTAGGCTAAAATAATAACCACACCCTCAGGCTTTCCCTCAGGCCATACAAAATCAAACCCACAGGTATTTCCCTCAGGCGTAATAGAAATTATCGCCCTCAAGCTTACGAAGTGTCTCCCTCAGGCATAGAAGTCAAGCCCTCAGGAACAAAAGGTTGCCCTCAGGCGGAATAACGACAGCCCTCGGGCTAAAACCGTCACGCCCTCAGGCTAATCACAACAACACCCTCAGGCTAAATAGGTAGTCGGGCCATGCCCAACATATCAAAATGCCGTAAACAAGCAATTCCTCTCAAGGCAATTCTACAGTTACTACATTTAAGGCATACCCTCAGGTATCCGGGCCAAATGGCTAAACAGAGGAACACACCCCTCGGGATGGTCCTGGATCCAAGCAACGATCCCAAACATCATTTTATTATCACCATTTAATCACCTATGCAATTCTAGGCATTAAATATAGAAACGGCCTCAGCCACGCGACACCCCAACATGGGTTTGTGGCATGAAAACGCACAAAAACGCATGACAGTTGGAAAATAAACACCAAACCACCTACCTTATGTGCCAACAAACACTATACCCGAATGCCGACTCCAGAAATGCCCAAGAACGGCATAGATCTGATGAAGAACAAAACCCATTCAAATGTAAATAACTTACGTTGGGAGAAGAATTGGAAATAACGGTACCGGGAGGAGGAAGGGCTTACCCGTGCGGTTCCAACGAGATCGTCCGAAGCCGAATCGGATTCCAGACGAACTCCCGGCGGATCTTCAAAGGTCTGACCTCCTCCTTTGGCTCCAAAATGGCTCAAACGCCTCCTCTGCCAAATGAGGAGGCTACTTCCTATTTTAAGCCAAAAAAACAAAGTACATGGCGTGTACTTCTGAGTACACGGCGTGTACTTCTTTCATTTAACTGTTCATCTGGCGGCACTGGAACTGTTCACCTACCGACAAGAGTACACGGCATGTACTCTCGAGTACACGGCGTGTACTGCCGCCTAGCTGGCAGCGACTCCACCGCCTTACTTTTTAACCTGCCGACTAACTACACGGCGTGTAAAGGACCACTACACAGCGTGTAGTCGGTTCCTACACCCTTTGTGGCCGGAGAGGCTACACGCACTGTGTACTTATCCCAACACGGCCAAAAGTACACGGCGTGTGGGCAAAGTACACGGCGTGTAGTTTCAAAATTTAGGATTTTTCCCCATTTTTCCATATTTTCTCAAAATCACTTAAGGAAAAGGAAAAGAAGAAGATCGTACCTCTAAAACAAGAACCGAGTTCTTACATCTTCTAAGTACACGCCGTGTACTTTATGAGTACACTCCATGTACTTTGCTGCCACAGTAGTCCGTCTGCTGGCCATGTAGTAGCCAGATACACAGCTGTGTGGGAGTGAATGGAGGCCGCTTAAAGCATAGTATGGAAAATATTAGTACACGTCGTGTACTCCAAAAGTACACACCGTGTACTTTCTTTTTTTCATTAAATGCACTAGGGTCGCATCTGACGGACAGAAACCACTTCTTTTAGGTTTCATTCGTCCAAGAGTGGCGAGCATCCTCGGATCTTCGACAAGCCCTCGATCCTCATCCCATTCTCAAATTAAACCACCGTTGATTGCGTTGGAATCGCATCGGTGAGTTCTCTCTTCTTCTTGAGCCTTGTTTTCCAATTCCTCTTCTTTTCTAATTTATCATGGGTTGAATGTTTAAGAAGTTTTCTTAGATATATGAAATTCCAAGGATATTAAAGCTTTTTTGTTCAAGTATATTGATCTCCTAACCCTAAGGTAGGTGTTTTATGCCTTTCCGTTCGAAGTATTTGAGTTTTATGTGAAAAAATCCACCAATACCCTAGAACAGGGTATTGTGTGTTTACTGTTTTTCCCCTATTGTTTTCCTACCATGCTTGTATGCATGTAAAGAGGATATTTTGATAATAATAGGGTTGATTTTAATGATTTGGATGTGTCTTTCCAATTCATTTTCTGTTTACGACCGTTTGGTCCTGTTCAGCTTTGGTTGCTTTGCTTGACTCCATGCCTGTTGTTATAGGATGGAGTGTTTGTTTTTCTAACATGTTTGATATATTGTAGACTGGTTAGACAAGTATTTCAATAGGTTTACTTTGGTTATATTGCACTTTTATGCTTGTTGACTTACACAGGGTCGTGAGAACCTGGTGTAGTAGACTATAGGGGGAATTGACTGGGTGAGCTTCCTTAGAGAGTCATTGATCAGTTTTGGCTATAAGGGGGATTGACCAAGTGATCATCCTCAGAGAGCCTAGAACCACTTAGGGATATAAGGGGAATTGACTGAGTGAGCTTCCTCAGAGAGTCCTTGTTTTTTTGACTAAAAGGGGATGGACTGCATGAGCTTCCTCAGAGAGTCTTTATTAGAATTGAACAACCTGGCTTATAAGGGGAATTGACCGAGCGAGCTTCCTCATAGAGTCCTAGACCTTGGGGCTATAAGGGGAATTGACATGTGAGATTCCCCAGAGAGTCCTTGACTACCTTAGACTATGCGGGGAATGACTGTGTGAGCTTCCTCATAGATTCTAGCTTTACTTATGAATATAATGGGATAGACTGTGAGTGCCTCCTTAGAGAGTCTTTATTGAATTCTTATATAGAACCAGAGGGGTTAGACCGAGTGTGTTGCCCAGAGGGTTGTCTATACTTTTTAGGTAGGGCCAGATGGGACGGTTGTGAGTACTTCCCAAAGGGTTACCTGCTTATGGTTAGCTGTTTTCCTCAGTGTTGCTTGATTTAACTATGGATTGTTTACTGCTGAGTACTTTTGTATTGACTGTTGATTGTTTATTGTTTACTGTTTACTATACTTTACCTAACATATACTCACAGACTATTAGGAATAGATATTTTGGTGGTTTCCTACTGGGATTTAGTCTCGCACCCTGTATGGTTCATGCTTTTGGGCCCAAATAGATTATATTTTTGCAGGTATAGATAAGGGAAAGCTCCCTTCTACTTCAGGTACTTGACTTGTTGTGTAACTGGAGAGCATGGGACCAAGCTATGGCTTGCGATGATGAGGAGTTTATCTGTTTATATTTATTTTTGTACTTTTGTTTAGTACTATTTTTATTCCAGCATTGTGACTTGTTTGGTTGCTTTCCTAGACATATGTATCATGCATCATTTCATATATATATATGTGCTCCAGTTGTTTACTATTCTAGTCTTCCTCTATTTACTGTTGTTCGATATTTACTGCTTCTGCTATTGTATGTGTTGTTCACTTCCACTGTGTACTATGTCAATGAGGTCATAGTTTCCCCACTATCACACCCAAGGCCCTCGCTGCTAGTCAGCAGCATCTGGCGTTCGGGGAAATACACTTGAGGCCATGTGACTAACTGGGTACGGGGTGCCTCTAGGTGGATTCTGGAACCAGGACGTTACATTACCTATACCAACAATTTCTCACTGAGCATTATCTTCGAAAGTTACTTTTCCTCCTTTCATATTGATAATATTTTCAATGTTTTGGTAACCAGTCATATGTCAGGAATATCCACTATACATGTACCATGTATTGTTATTGGTACTTTTTTTATTTTTCTGAAAATAAAATAGTTAGACTTTAGGAATCCAAACTTTCTTGGATTCTGAAATTTAAGAAAGTTAAATTTTAGTAATCCACGTTTTCTTAGAAAAATAAACTTTATGAAAACCTAAAAATTGGGTTTTATTTAATGAATAAGTTCTTTTCTCAACATCCACCACACTGACATTTAGTACAAAATATAGCACTTTGGGGAACAAAATAATTATTTCTAAAAATAAGTTTCGAATGAGTATAACCAAATACAAAATGATTCCTTAGAGGTTTAAGTTATGAATACATTTTATCAAATTATTTTCTTCCTAAAGTAAAATTTGATAAAAGTTTCTTTAAGGAAATTTTTTTGGATTTTAGTCTAATGACTAAATTCTTATCCTCATAGTTATTAGATTTAGAACTTGAGTTAGGCTTTAAAATATTTTTCTTATAAATAACATCTTCAAGATCCTTAGAAAGTTTATCCTTCTCAGAATTAACTTCTTTAAGGATTTTAGAAACACTTTCAAAATAAAAAGTTTTCTGATCAAGATCTTTAGAAATATTTGAAGCTTCTTTGATTAAAGTAGAAATTCTAGAATTTTCTTTCTATAACTTCTTTTTTATTTTACAATTTTTATTTTCAAGAATTTTGGCAAACCTAGAAACTTCTTCAAATGAAGTTAAGGTATTATCTTATGATGGGGAAGATTCATCATCTGAAGATTCAAAATATTTTTCATTAGAAAAATTTTCATTTAAAGATATATTGGTTAAGGATTCAACATTGTGTACTTTATCCATAAGACAATGATTTTTAATAGGTACTCTAGCTATAAGACCAAAATATTTCTGACCAGAAGATTCATAATTTGAAGATTCATCTGAAGAGTCTCCACCACTAGCACTCCATGTGTTATTTTCTTTCAAGACATTCTTAGCCTTAGTCTTCTAATTTTCTTTATGATTCTTTCAGAATAATTTTATTTCATGTATTTTCACTTAAGAATAGGACAATCAGGTCTAATATGTTTAGCTCTTTTACATTCATAACAGGTTACTTTAGAATATTTCTTGTCCTTTTTGTCTTTCTTCTTATATTTGTACTAAAAATATTTCTGTCGCACTATCTTGTTCATCCTTCGAGAAAGATTATCTAATTCATTTTCATAATTTTGACTTTAACTAGACTCAGATAGAATAGTAACTTTATTAAATGTAGATCTTATAACCCTTTCTGGAGTCCTGGTTTTAGTAGTAGTAAAGGCTACACTTCCATCGTCATTCTTCTTTTTATTCATATCAGCATCTCTTTTCATTTTTGTCTCATGTTGAAGAAGAGTTCCAAAAATTTTATCAAGAGTAATATTGGAAACTTTCATGTTCTCATTAATGGCTGTTATTTTGGATTCTCACTCTTTTGGCATTGTGTAAATTATTTTATCTACAAGAAATTCATCATCAAGACCTTTTTCTCTCATATATTGAAGACTGGTTACAATGGTCATAAATCTTTGTTTTACTTTACAAACAGGTTCTCCATATGGAAAAATAAATCCATGATATTCTACTCTTAACATTTCTCTTCTAGTCTATATCACTTTTGAAGCCCCAAAATGAGTAACCTCAAGTTTCTTCTAGATATGGTTGGCAGCTTCTTAAGAATAAATTTGACTATTTATATTTCTGGTCATAGAACACAACAAAGTATTGTGTACCTTGTAATTTTGTTGATATTCTGATTTTTATTGATTGGTGAAGGTTTTGACTTCCTTGTATGGAATTTTTTAGTCTCCGGTAAGTATAAAAAATATTTCTACTCTGGTGTTAATGAAAAAGGTCTTCATTTAATATCTCTAGTACTCATAATCATTACCATAAAAAATTTGTGGTCTAGTAGGATTTAGATTATCAATGGAACCAATATTCATACCTATCATTCTATAAGAAAATACTTTTCCAAAAAAAACTTATTAATAGAAAAATTTTATAAACAAAGATAAAAATATCTAATAAAAACTTGAACAAGAAAATATAAGCAAGAAAATTTAGAAAAAGGAAAACTTGAGTAAGAAAAATAATCTGTGAGTATAAGTATTTCATAGACCCCCTCTAATACCAATTGTAGGATCAAAATAGTGTATGAAGATACACAATTATAAGAGGGGGTGAATTGTATGTTTAAAAACTTTTATTTTTAACCGTAAGGAAAAATATATTTAACAGAGTTAAACAAGGTAAATTCACAAAGCCTCTTTAAGTTCATAACTATGAAATAAACTTGCTTAGGGTACAAAAATATGAATCCGGAAAAGACACATCAGAATAATTTTATTAAAGGAAGATTATACATTAAAGCATACAAAATCTTATTTATTAGAGTAATTAAAGTACAAGAAAGTATAAGAAAGTTATACTTTGTTTATTTACCAAAGTACAACTAAAATAAAACTTGAAACAAAAACAAGTAACAAGTAGGAAATATTTTTACCCAAAGAGTATGGTATCCAACAACCTTGGATAAAGGTTCCCTAATTTATACTTTCAAGAAAGTATGTCTTACCCACAAAAGGGTAATCCCTCGATAATAATATCAGAATTTGTCTTACTATACCTATAATCCCTTGATCTTTAAGGTATTCGGCACCTCTTTCTTCCTATCCTCGGAATCTCTCGATTGTTCTCTGCAACAATCGGAGTTTCACAAAGTAAGACGAACAATATTTTCATGGCTGAATAAGATATTCTTGAAATGCACAAAGCATGAGAGTATTTCTATATCTATAAATAAATTCATTGTATATAATCTCCTGGATCTTGGAATGATAATGAGATTGTTCAAATTAACTCCTATTTATAGGCAAAACAGCAACGGTCAACTCCCTCCCCCAATAGTCATATTTTTCCTTGAATCTTAGAGGGACCTGTACACGTGTCACACAACTAACGGTTATTTAGAAACAAATTGTATGACATCGTTTTGTGCTTACAAAATAATATATAAGAAAAATTAAATATCTCAAAAAAATTTGAATATCCATAATCTAAGGTAAAATATAATTCAGAGTCTAAACATATAAACAATATAATTCTAGAAACATGGATATTTGGATTCTGTTTTTTCAAAAACTTTGGAGTCTGAATTCTAAAAAATTCGATGTCTGAAATCTAAGGAATTCAGAGTCTAAATTCTAAGGAATTTGGAGTTTGAATTTTAGTGAATTTTAAGTTTAATAAACTATAAGATTATGAGGTTTTAGATAAAGATCTAAATTTTTAACTTAGTAATAAAATAAGCTTAGTTTCGGAAGGAAAATGAAAAAAAGGGTAAATATAAAAAAATCATAGAGAAAGGAAATTTTCCTTAAGGATAAGGATAAAAAGATTAATTAAAGAAAGTAAAGTTTTGTTACGGTAAGGATAAAATTTCTCCTTAAATAAAAGAAATTTTCCTTAGAGAAATGAAATTTTCCTTAAGTAAAGGATAAAAATTTTCCCTAGGGAAAGGTAATTTTCCTTAAAGTAAGGGTAAAAATTTTCCTTAGAGAAAGGAAATTTTCCTTCAAGTAAAGTGTTTGTGATTTTCAAAACATAAAGAAATGGAAAATTCATAATGAAACCTTATTGACTCAAAAATCTCCCCCTTTTTGGAAATCACAAACAACATTTTTAAAACGAATATAAAGGATAAGAATTTTCTTTATGAACTCTTAAAAGAAAAACTTATCTCTCTTTATGAACCATGAGGAATGTGACTAACTCCCCTTTAGGTTTTGAAATTCTTAAGGATTTTATTCTTGACTCCCTTGGATAAGTTACTTTTTCTTGTATAATAAATTCTTCTTTAAGTATATTCGACCACAATTAAACTCCCCCTTACTTAGGGAATTCTATTATTTATACTTAGTATTCTTTGGATCATTATTTTCTCCCCCTTTGTGATTTTCAGAAAGGAATAGAGAGAATGACAAAGAAAATTGTACCTAAAAGATTAGAACTATACAAAACAAAACAACTAAAGGATAACAAAATTATCATTATGATTGGAAAAAATTATATAGGAAAAAAAATACAACAAATAATCAGAATGACATGCAAATCATTCATCCTTCTATTAATTCTACATGATCTTCCTCAAGGTAGCCTTTAACTTCTTAAGATCCTAATGATCTTCCTCAAAACATCTTGATCAACTATTCCTGATCCTGATTTTTCTTTTCCAGAGCCTTGATTTTTTCATCTTTATATTTAAGGATTTATTCCTAATACTTCACTACTTCTTCTTGCTGATTAAAATTTTCTTCAAACTCTATCATGTGTTCCCTTTGTCTCTTTAAATTATGAGAAACTGAATTTAAATTCCCATTTAGATCTTTGTCCTCTTGCTTTAGGGATATTTTCTCAAGGTTCAGCTTATTTGTAAAACTTGTTCTAAGTTTTTTATCCTATCATCTAAATTATCAAAAACATATTTCACTAAATCTTAGAAGTCATCAAAATTCTCAAGTCTTCAATCGTTATTTTAGACCACTCTGTTATTTCTTTACATGATCTCATATGACCATTATATCCAAAAAATAATGTTTGGAAATATGCCTCAAGCTTAATGAATTTTTTCAGAAGCATGGTAATAGAATATAACTTCTAATTAAAAGAGTGTTGAAGCAACAGACATCTTCAAACAATACTCGAAAACAAAAGAATGTTGTTTACTAACTTCTTCAATGACTATAAAACAAAATCCTAACCCATCAAAGATGAATATTTTGAAACATATTCCCTTGTAGGAGAGGATTGTTTATCTATATCTTCAGTTTTCCCTTATCAACTGTTCGAATTCCCAAAAAGATGTAATGGTTGAAACAAGCACGATCTGATCTGACAGTTGAGATGAATTCTCAAGAAGGATTTAGTAGGTTCTGATCTTTTGAGGTTTTATGAAAAAAATGGATTTAAGTAAATTGAACCAAAGAGGGTTTTTTTGAATACCAACAAGAAAAAAAATTCGATTATGAAAATTTAAGTAAGAAAACATACCTTCCGGATTTCTTAGAAAAGGAATGCCAGTATAGATAATTTATTTTCATAAACAACTTAGATTCCAAAAAAAATTGTTTAGGAAAGAAAATTTTAATTTAGGAAAAAATTTAGTTACAAAAAATTTTATTAAGTGAAACAATTTTGGTTATGAAAAATTTGATTAAGGAAAACAATTGATTACGAAAAATTTGATTAATGAAAAAAAATTGGTTATGAAAAAATTTATTAAGAAAAAATTAATTACGAAAATTTTGACTGAGGAAAAAAAATTGACTACGAGAAATTTGATTAAGAAAAAATATTTTGATAAAAAAAAATTGTGTTAGAAAAAAAATTTAGTTAAGAAAAAACCTGATAAGAAAAAATTTTGATAAGAAAAATATTTTGATAAAAAAAATTTGGTTACGAAAAAATTTTTCTTATGAAAAATTATTATATGAAGAAAAATTAGTTAGAAAAAACATTTGTTACTAGAAATTTTGATAAGAAAAAATTTTGCTAATAAAAAAACGTTTTTGTTAGAAAAAAATTTGGTTACAAAAAATTTAGGTTAAGAAAAATTTTGGTTAAGGAAAAAAAATTTGGTTATGAAAAATTTTGGTTAAGGAAAAAAATTTTGGTTTTAAAAAATTTTGGTTAAGGAAAAAGAATTTGGTTACGAAAAATTTTGGTTATGAAAAATTTTGGTTAGAAAAAATTTGGATACAAAAAAATTTCATTCGGGAAAATTTTGGTTAAGGAAGAATTTTGTTTACAAAAAATTTTGGCTAAGCAAAAAAAAATTGGTTACAAAAAATTTTGGTTAAGGAAAAAAGATTTGGTTACAAAAAAATTTGGTTAAAAAATATTTTAGTCACAAAAATTTTGGTCACGAAAAAATTTGGTTATGAAAAATTTGGTTACGAAAAATTTTGGTTAAGGAAAAAATAATCTTGGTTACAAAAAAATTTGGTTAAGAAAAATGTTGGTTACAAAAAATCTTGATAAGAAAAATTTTGGTTAGGAATAAAATTGGTTGCGAAAAATTTTTGTTATGAAAAATTTTGATAAGAAAAAATTTGATAAGAGAAAAATTTGGTTAAAATAAATTTTAATAAGAAAAAATTTTGATAAGAAAAAAAAAATTGGTTAGAAAGAAAATTTTTTTACGAAAAATTTTGATTAAAAAAAATTTTGTTATAAAAAATTTTGATAAGAAAAAATTTTGATAAGAAAAACATTTTGATAAGAAAAAAAAATTTGGTTAGAAAAAAATATTTTGTTACAAAAATTTTGGTTAAGGAAAAAAATTGTTACACAAAAATTTGTTTAATGAAAAAAAAATTTGGTTACACTGGTTAAGAAAAATATTGGTAAGAAACAAAATTGACTAAAAAAAATTGGAAATGGAAAATTTTTGTTGACAGAAAAATTTTGATAAGAAAAATAAATTTAGTTAGAAAAAAAATTTGGTTAGGAAAAACTGTGGTTACGAAAAATTTTGCTTAAAAAACATTTCGGTTATGAAAAATTTTGGTTGTGAAAAATTTGATTATAGAAAAAAATATTGGTTACAAAAAACTTGATTAAGAAAAATTTTGATAAGAAAAAATTTTGATAACAAAATAATTTGATAAGAAAATAATTTGATAAGAAAGATATTTTGTTAAGAAAATTATTTTTGTTAGAAAAATATTTTGGTTATGAAAAATTTTCGTTAGGATAAAAAATTTGATAAAAAAAATTTTGATAAGAAAAAAAAATTGGTTAGAAAAATATTTTGGTTATGAAAAATTTTGGTTATTAAAAATTTTGGTTATGAAAAATCTTGGTAAGAAAAAATATTTTGATAATAAAAAAAATTTTAAAAGAAAAAATTTTTCTTAGAAAAAAATTTCATAAGAAAGTATTTTGGTTACGAAAAATCTTGATAAGATAAAAAATTTGGTTAGAAAGAAAAAATTGGTTACAAAAAAAATTGGTAAAGGGGAACAATTTTGATAAGAAAAAATTTTGATAAGAAAAAAAATTTGTGAGAAAAATTTTGGTTACGAAAAATTTTGATTAGGAAAATGAGTTGTATATACACCACATAAAATAATATAGGTGTATAAAGTCAAGATATTCCTCAATGAAAGGAAATTGGGACAAAGTCCCTTAACTTGATTCTGACTTGTCACATGTGTCTTTATCCTCCTGAACAATAAACTTATGTTAATTATTTAATTTCTTGATAAAATTTTCAAGTATATTATTACTTATTACCAAGTTATATACAATAAATTAATCAATTAATTTTGCATTGGATGTTTTGACCATATTTGGCTTATGTTACAAAAATGAATAGCAGGTTGATTATGGTCAAAGATATCATTATTTAAATATCTAAAGAATAATAAACATGAAATAATTATCATATTTATACATCAATTATATGTTTGAAACCAATAATTAAATATTTTTATTAAAAATTAAGTAATGTTGTGATCATAGAGACAGTAGGTCATACGTATGCATGAGTAACATTTTCATTTTTCAATGATCATTTTAGAAATAAGATAAGTTATATTTTAAATTTATAGAATGACAAATATATCCAAAATATAAAATTTTTTAATTATAAATACTTGTATATATCATTATATGAATGTGGTGATGAAAAAAAAGAGCCACATCGCTTCGAGGATGCGGTAGTCTACACATACACGAACGACATTATCACTTTTTATGTGGGTGAATAGGTAAGAAATAAAATGATATAATATATTTATAGAATGATAAATATGTCATGAATATCATAATTATATCATTTATATCAAATATATTTATTATAATTACCCTTATTACCTTCCATGTGATATGTTAGTTTAAATAAAACACATCGCTTCATGAGGTGGTAGTTTTCCGTACACACGAATAATGTCATTGTATCCCTTAAATAATGGAATTTAAAAAAGGAATATATGATACAATTAATCCAATGGTATAATTATGTTATAAATATCATATATAAACTTTATATCCATCATTATACCTAATCGTAATAAGTGGTAAAGGAAAAACGAATGACATCGTTTTGTGAGATCGTATTCCGCCATGCACATGAATGATGATTTCATAACCCATTTGATGAAAGAGTGAAAATATTTAAGTTATTAAATTAATATAATAACATCTTAATATATTTAATATACTTAGGTTTTTATATAATTATAATAACCATGCTCTTTATTACACATTAATTCATGTTTTTTTACAAAAAACTACACTTAATACAACCTAAAAGATCAATAAGTCTAGTGTCTTTAAAAATTAGTTACATTATGTAAAAAAATTAATCAGGGGATAAAAACATTATTAAACTCTTCCTTGAAAAGATCATAATATTACAACAAACTTAAAACTACATGGGACGACTAGGGGAAAAACATAATAAAGGGGTGAGATATAAAGCCCAGTAAGGTAAAAAAACAAGGCATAACATGAAGAATATGATATATGTTTGGCAATAGTCATATCAATGGTGTATAAAAAGATTAGTAATCATAAACATGAATAATGAGAGATGATATGTCATGGTAATCATAAAGGAAACATAAGAAATCTGGAAACAACTTAACATATTACATCATAAAACTTAGGTTAAGGTTAAATCCACCAAGACCTCATGGTGGAAAAATTCCCATAAAGAAATCAAGTTTACTCCCTATTCCAACATGATGTATCATGATACTAAACATTACCTAATGCATTGGAGCACTATATGGGCACACCAATCATAATCATTTCATTTTCATGCTTAAGTATGCCGCATAGATCAAACAACATAGATTCATTCATTGTCATAATTTATTCCACAGTCAAGGAATGCGGATTAAATACATGAAAATACCTAATCAATAATAATATTTTCATAAAGGTTAATACCTTTGATAGAAAAATTGGTATGACATTCACTATACAATTTTTTTGGCATGTAAAATTGCGGTGAAATTTTACAGCATAACAACGTCACTTAAAGATTCATAAAAATGGGTTGATGAGAGAGAAAGGATTCTATCATCACATATATATAAAATTGGAAGTAATAGGGACACTAAAATGAAAATCCCAAGATTATAAATTTTGAAATATAAGGCATAATGTAATGAAGAAAATTGAATAGAGAAAAGAATCATAACTTTATTTTAGCTTGGTAATGGGTGTAAATAAAGGATCATGGGAGACATAATGAGAGGAAAATGGGATATCATCATTTATAAATTGAATTTAAATTAAGTTTAATATTTAATAACATATTCCAGCATAATAAAATAGAATTTAAGATATGTAACATAAAATAAGTTCTTAAATGGAAATGAGAAGAGAGAAATCCCTTGTGAAATTTCGGCATAGTAACAGCTTTGGTAAGGGTAAATATGAGAGATTATAAATGTTATATCATTAAAATAACATTAATTAGATGTTAAGTTAATGATAATAAATGAATTAAAATATAACTAATTGAAATTATAAAGACTAATTTCAAATAAGGTTCTTGAATTGAAAGAAATGGAGGAAGCTGAGGATCCCTTACCTGAATGTGTGACTCCAAATGCTTGGGAAGGACTTATTAAGATATTGGGGGAGCCTTGGGAAGCCTCTAGGGAGTTTATTTCAAATTATGTACATTCTATAAGGAGTTTTAATGAAGCAAAATGGGATCTTATGTGGTTTGTATAAGAAAATAGGGGGTTTTCTTTATTATTTAGGTTTTGGACTCTACATAATAAAATATCAAAACCCACAAACCATACTATGGTTTTTTACCAAGTTTTAAACCAAATGGGAGTGGATTAAATTATTTTATAATTCCAAGGGCCTAAATTATTAAAATATTACCATTGTTGATGTGGATGTGAGTCACACTATTAAAGAAATGATTTTAAAACCTTAAAATATATCAAAAGTTTTAGAGGATTCACAAATGATTTAGAAAATAAATAAAATAAACTTAAAATAACATTATTTTATATTAAAAAAATATATTTGGTCTTTTATCCCATTTATATTACTTATTACATCATATTTGGGTCATTGTTATGTCATAAAACACAAAGTATATTTATACAGTATTTAATTTTTACCTGAAAAATTGATTTTCACAGAAAATTATAAAAAATTCATCATTGGAAAAATTTAATGCTATGATTTCAAAAATAATATTAATTTTTATCTAAATAATTTTATAAATATGTTAATTTTTACTTTTAAAATATTTATTGATAATTATTGAAAATGAAGGGTTTTTATAGCAGTAGTTTTCCAACCCTAATAAAAATTAAATTTTCCTTTATAAAAATTACATGATCATTTATATTTGATAAAAAATATTAAAAAATAATATATCATTAAAATATTATTTATTTTAGAAATTCATTAATTCATAAATTCATTAATTAAATTTTAATATTAACCAAAAATATAATTTGTGCTTTATTGTATCAAAATAAATATCATTTACAAAGTAACAATAATATGATGAAAATATATTCATTATACTATAAAAAATAATATGCATAATCATATTGATTGGGTTGTGATATATATCCCTTTAATACACCAGAAAATTCCCTAAGAGTAAGGTGTGTGATGGTGGGACTTTCATGGGGTGGTTCAGCGAACATGGTTTGGGTCATGATCTTGATTATCTTGAACTTCTCTCATAAAAAGTTTTTTCTCATTCTTAAGTTGTTGGATCTCATCTTGGTCTTGGTCATGGTAAAAGCCCAAAAATTCTATCTCCCTCAATATCTCAAATAAATGGTCTTCATAAGGTATGATTCTACTGGCTGAGGTTATCACTTTATTTTCTATGACAATTGGATTTGTTAAAACCCTGTATTTATACAAATCATGTGATCACTGCTCAATGCCTATATTATCAATGGTAAAAATAATTAATGGTCATTTAAATCTAATTGAATATAATAAAAAATCATGTGTTTTCTATAACCATATTACTTAATAATACATTTAATTTAATCAAAAGGGGAATTTTATTTATAATAGTTTAGGTCGTTGCAATCTTCCCCCCTTGAAAAATTTCACCCTCAAAATTTTATTTTCCCACACTAAAATAGATGAGGGTAACTCTGCTTCATCACCCCTTCTGGTTCCCATCTTTCTTATTCAAACTTTTGGTTTCTCCACAACACTTTGATGAGGTTCATTGTTTTATTTCATAAAAAAATTTCACTACGATATAATATCTTCACTCACTGCTCCTCATAGGAAATGTCATTCTCCAATGGTACTACCTATGGATTGAATACATGTGAGGGGTTTGGTATGTACTTCCTCAAGAGGAATACATGAAATACATAAGAAATTGTGAAATTTTTCATATAGTAGTGAGTCTCATGATTCCTTCTTCTGCAATGGACACACCTCCAGCACCCCCCCCCCCCCACTAGTGGTAGGGGGAGGGGTTGACCCCCTTCGGTCGTCTTCTTCTTGGATTCAACCCTTCATCCTACTTATTAAACCTGATTTTATTCCACATTTATAAGTGATTTCTCTTTACCCTAAGGTTCCCAATCTCCCCAATGGCTCTCTTCAATTGGCTCTTTCATTGAAGGAATTCCTTAAGGCTTCAAGTCTACACAGTCTGACGTTGGTGGCTCTCTTCCACATTAAACATCATTCATTCGATGTATTTGACCAAATCATCTTTGGTTATTGGGATATTCTTGAATTATTGGTGGTTGGTCTTCTTGATAGACATCATTTTATTGTTCGGTTTGCTTTGAAGGCTGACCTGATTACTACCTGGTCTAGTGCTCTATGCTCCTTCAACGGGTGCCATTTCTACCTATTTATTTGGTCTTTTGAGTTCAACATGAAACGGGATGATAATACTTCAACATTGTGGGTAAGTTTACTAGAATTACCTTTGCCTTTCCAAAATCTGTATATACTTTGTATTTTGGAGAACATGGTAGGAAGATTTTTATGCTCTGATAGTCAGACTACTTCTATTTTTCACCTGATTTCACCTCGAATTTGTATTGAGGTGAACGTCTCAAAGTCCCGGACAGAATGGATCTATATTGTGGTTGTTGAAGAGTTCAGATGGAAAAAAGCTATGGTTTTTGAGTCTTGATCTATTTTTTTCTTGTACTGCAAACGGTTGGGGCATTCGGCTTTAGAGTGCTGATGCGTTCAAAGGGACCAACTAGTTTCAAAATTCATTTTAGGACCAAAATTTGGGGTTGAGGAGGTGAGCGGGGGTGGATCAGGGAATGTTGGATACCTTGTACCTATCTTTCACATCAAGAAGGCCCTGGTCGAGAAGGATAACTCTCGAGGGATACCTACATCTGGGTTATCCAGCCCTTCCCCTGCTTTGGATATGGGGTTGGAGAATCCTAAAGTATCTCAGAAGGTATAAAATCTTATGGAGGAAGGGGCACAGCTCTCAGATGTTAGGCCCTTGTCATAGTAGGATCCAGGATGGCATGAGGTGGGTGAGAATGTTTGTATAGAGACCACCAAATCTAGGATTCCTGATCCACAGATGGTGGATATTTTTTCTAGCCTGAAGAATGACTTGATCGGGTTAAAAAGGTCAAGAAGAACCCTCCGGATAGACCTTATTATGCTGATAAGGTTAAGTATAGAGGCAAGGTTAATGGATAGGAGGTCATTATGTCCACTGTATCTAGTGACGATGCCCATGTTGATACAATAGTGTTATGTCTGAGCCAACAAGCGACTTCAGGGTCTATTCATCATCACAATCGTTTCACAGCCTTGCTTTCCCTGGGGAAGGAGAATACCAACCCAGAAGGTTGGAAAAATCACATACAAAAATGGAAATGAAATAAAGACTTATCGAGGTCCTCTATGAACATTGAAATAAGTGATAAATAAGTATACTCTCTGGAAATGATAGAATATGAGGATGATTCACAAGGGGATAGGGAGGTCAGGTCTGGCTTGAGAAAGGGAATGTAAGGGAACCTTGCCACTGGGAATTTCCCAGTTAAGGGGGGGGGGGGGTAAAGGCTTGACCCTGCAAAGATTACTCGAATATCCCAAAGACAATTGTTACTAGATATTTAGGGAGGAAAAAGAAAAATGATATAGAGAAACATCTAGGGAACCCAACAAGTGTTCAAGGTGATAAACAGTTTCCTGGAGAGTTGGTCGAGCAAGATCTTGGTAAGGGACTCAAGGCCTCTGATGGAGAATTCAAGGTATTGAACCCGGTTCCAATACCATACAGAACCTTAAGTGGAGTGGCATACAAGATGGTAGTGGAGACTTTATTCTGGTTTGTTCTATACTCTAAGGATGAAATGTTAGAAGAAGACATCCAGATTAATTCTTCACAAGAGGTTACCAACAGAATATATGAGAGATCGAGTATAGCTAGCACTAATACTAATCAATTGAAGTGGATCAAAAAATAGGGAAACATCATAACATAGGGTTTTAATGAAGGAAATATCAATGCAGATGAATATATCTAGGAATGGGAAAATATTGTGGATCACTTCAAAGATCTTCTAAGGAATTTCTCGAATACTCGGGTAACCACCCTTTATTGAAAGCTTTATAGGGTGGCTGGTTCAAACATTCTTAGTATTTAATTTAACAACTTTGTGGGATCTTTTTGTTTTTAACTCCTATACTTTGTACATTTTCATGTTTCCAACTTTTTCCTCAAAATTTCTTTTAAAACAAAAATAAAAAAGGATTGGTGGTGGATATATGGAATACATCATGTACTTGAGATAGATTCGGTGGGAGTGTTAGTCGATAGGCCATCGCTCTGATGTGATCAAGGATCTCAAAGGGGTCAATGTATCTTGGACTAAGATTTCTCTTCTTCCCAAATATCATCACTTTATTCCATATAGATATGCATAGGAATACCATGTCTCTAACATCAAACTCTAGGTCTCATTGATGATTGTCAGCATAGTTCTTCTTTTGACTTTGAGCATCCTTGATGTGTTGCTAATTGGTATTAACTATCTCCACCATTTCTTAGACCATTTTAGTACCTATAATTTTTCATTCTCCAACCTAATCCCAACATGTCGGTGTTTTACACCTCTTACTATAAATGGATTCATAGGGATCCATTTGGATGATCGAGTAGAAACTATTATTGTAAGAGAACTTGAATAGAGGAAGATGTCGACCCCATCCTCCTTTTAAGTCAATTGAGCATTCTCTCAACATGTCCTAAAGTGTTTGAATATTCCACTCAAACTATCCATTATTTTGAGGGTGATAATTTATATTAAAGTTCAACTTGGTTTTTAGAGCATGTTGGAGACTTTTCCAAAACTTATACCTGAATCTTGGATCTATATTGGGCACAATTGATAGGGGTACTCCATACAGTCTCACCACTTCTCTAATGTATATCTATGAAATTTTATCCAATGAGAAATACTCTCAAATCATAATTAAGTGTGAAATATTTTTTTAAGATGATCCATAATAACCCAGATAGAATTTTTTCCTTTCTATGTCTTTAAAAGTCTAGTACAAAGTCCATGGTGATGTTTTCCCACTTCCATGTTGGTATAGGTAATGGTTGCATCATCCCCTTAGACTTTTTCCTTTCATCCTTCACTTGCTAACATACCATAAACTTTGATGTATATTCCATGATATCCTTATTCATGGTATCCCACCAATAGTTCTCTCGGAGATCTCAATACATCTTTGTGTTTCCTAGGTGAATGGAGAAAGTCAAACTATGTGCATCATCCAATAGTTACTTCTTTAACTCAAGATATTATGGAACACATAGTCTTGACCCAAATCTCAAAATTCCTTCTTAATTAACATTAAACTCCAAGGATTTCCCTTTTCTTATAGTTTTCACTTTCTTCTGAATTCCTAAATCATCTTTTTTATCATCCTCTAACCTTTAAAGAAGAGATGGTTGAGAAATCATTTTTGAAAGGATTTATGATATTCCTTCCTTTATGATTCCCATGTCCATCCTCTTCAATTATAATAATATTGGATCCTTCTCAATTCTTATCAATGATAAAATTGTTGGATCCTTTCTACTTAGATCATTCTCCACATTATTCACTCTACTCGGATAGTAGTGAATTGAGTAGTCATGGTCCTTGATCTGCTCTAACCATCTTCATTGGTGCATATTTAACTCTTTCTATATGAATATATATTTGAGACTTTTTTAATCTATATATATTTTACAGTTCTCCCCATAGAGATTATATGGCCATATTTTCAATGCGAATATCACTATATCCAACTCCAAAACAAGTGTGGGGTAGTTTTGTTTGTGAACTTTCAACTTCCTTGAAACATAGGCTATGAATTTGTCATTTTTCATCAACACACATCCCAATCCATTCTTCAAAACATCATTGAATATTACAAAAATTTATCCACTTGTGGTTATTATGAGCATAGGGGTATTGATAAGCCTCTTATTCAACTCATTGAACCTTTACATTCATCATTCCAATAAAACTTAACTCCATTCAAAGTTATCTTATTAAGAGGGTTAGATAGTTGTGAGAAATTTCTCAAAAATTAGCTTTAAAACCCAGTTAATCCAAGAAAACTACATATATATGTCATAGATATTGGCATCAACCATCTTTCAATTTCTTTCATCTATTGAGGATCCACATATATCCCATTTTTTGTGATGATGTGTCCCAATAAAGAGACTTAATTAAACAAGAACTCTCATTTTATGTACTTGGCATAAAGCTTATCCTTTCATAAGGTCATTACCATAGTGTTCAAATACTCCTTGTTCTCCTCCTTAATTTTAAATTATATTATAATATCATTTATAAATACTACCAAAAAATTTTCAAGGTAATCTCTAAATAATCTATTCATTATGTCCAAGAAGATTAGTAGAGAATTAGTGATTTTGAATGGCATCACTATGAACTCATAGTTCATATACCTTGCATGAAAATTAGTCTTGGGGATATCCTCTTTCTTCACCCTAACTTGGTAATATCCCAACCACAAATCAACCTTGGAGAATTAGTGTTCTCCATGTAGTTAATTGAACAAGTCATCAATCTATGTAAAAGGATACTTATTCTTTATCATGATCATGTTGAGTTCACGATAATCAATGCAAAGGTGCATTGACCCATCCTTTTTTTGATAAAGTGTACTGGTGTACCCCATGGTGAAACACTTGGGTGTATAAACCCTTTACCTAGATTCCCTTGTAGTTATTTCTTCAGATCATCAAGTTCCACAACAGCTATCCGACACAAATTCTTGGATATCGGCAATTCCCTAGTTATAAGGTCAATTGAAAATTCAACCTCTCAGCTAAGAGGAAGACCAAAAAATTCCTCAAGAAACACATTAGTTTATTCCCTCACAATAGTCATGTCTTAAAGGATGATCCTTTACTTAGACTCAATCATTTGAGCTAGATACACTTTCTCATAAGGAAATAATATTAATGCTTGAGATGATGGTGATAAAGAATATCCATCCTCCCCATTTCACTTGTATAGAATCAGAAGTTGATTCACAATATGAAGAGTGATTTATTTTTTATGGAAATTTGTGTTGGCTCTATATAGGTAAAACCAATTCATTTCCATAATTGTTTCAAATTATACTAAAGTATGAAAAGGTTCACTGAGAATTTCATCCCACAAACTTTGATATGAGAGGGGTTGTATACTTGGGATGTAATAATTTCCCCATTTTCTATTTTTACCAACATCTCTACTTCCATGATTTTTGGTGGTTTTTGGATAGTTCTACTAAAATTATGTGATATTAATGAATTCATAGTACCATAATCAAAAATCATGCTCACTATTCATGAATGAACAACTAGCATACCTATCACTACTTTGTTGTTGAGATTAAATTCGGTGGTAGTGATGTAAAAACCTCACCCTTTCTACCTTGGAGGTTATTGGTTGACTTAAAAACCCTTGGATTATGGAATTTCTTTGTAAAGTTCTCTAGATCCTTTCAGTTGATGAATTGAACAATGTGTTGAGGGTTGACTGGAGCATTTCTTTCCTCCTTCGCATTAGTGGATTTTTTTTACCAAAAAACATTAGTCAAGTGTCCTTCCTTCCCACACCTAAATAATTTTTTCATCCCGTTTAGGAAATGTTCAGGTTTCTTCTTTACACACCTTTGACAAATGGGATGTTTAAATTTCATGGAACCATTATATTTCTCCATCATACAACTATAATTAAACTCCACTCTCTGCTTCTTATCCCAGTTATACCCTTGAGATTCTCCAATATCCATTTCGACCTTGAGTTAACATTGGACACTTTCTTCATAGATATCAAATTTATGGATCTCCAAGACTTTTCATAGACTAGGTTTTATCAAGACAAAGAAGTGATAAACCTTGCATTTGGGGGTAACAACAAAGATGGAGGTGTATTATAAAAGTTTTGTGAAATTTTCTTTGTACACCAAGATAGATTCATATACACTTTTCTTGAGTGAAAGTAAATCCATTTCCATTTTAAGTCAGAGGGTGTGAGGAAAATATTCATCAAAAAAATTATATAATTCTTTCCACTCCATCACATTGATCTCTTCCTCGGGATTCATATTCTAGATCAATGTCCACCACTGATCAGATTATCCCTTTATATAATAAATATCCAAAACAACCTTCTCTTTCTTGAAACATTGAAGGATGAAGAATATATTATCAATGGATTTGATCTATTATTCCATGATCAAAGGATCAGATGATCCATTGAAAGTAGGAGGCATTTGTTACATGAATCTCTCAATTATGGATTTTCCTCACTTAGGGGGGTTCAGGTGCTCCTCCTAATCCAAGTTTCTATTTAGAACTTGGGTTATTTAAGATAGTATCATGAAGAATTTTGTGATTCTCACTCCCATCAGGTTGGACATTTTATTGGGGTAGTAATCACGTTTCCCTTCACAATGATTTTTTACCTGATTCATCCTATTACTAGACATTGTCTATAATAAAAAGGAAGACTAGGGATGAGTATTTTTAAACTATTAAACTCATAAAAGGGAATCCAATGACATTAAAGGGATAACTTATAAGTAATATTTATCTCCTTAACTTTTGAATTTATAGGCTTTAATCTATGTTATCCATGATCTATTTCTTAACATGTATTCTTAAGGTTATTTTTTCCCCTTAAAAATGGTTCACAATCATCTTATGAATTTACCAAAGAATATCCACTGGGATGGTCAAACCAGGTGCATCATAAGTCCCGTCATCATTTAATAGGTTATCCTAAGTCAAGACCAGAACAACTTGTTGTAGTTTTTACTACTAGGTACATTTGTGCTAGAACCAAATTCACTTATAGTATCCAAACAGGGATGTATTTTCATGATAACATACTTATTATACACTTACCCAAAATTTAGGGATTTTTTATTTTACTTATTCTTGTCTCAAAGGCTTTATCTAGAGTTCTCTAATTCTAATCCAAAAAATAAATAAAATTTTCCTCTGATACCAACTATAAAAACCCTGCTCTTTATTACACATTCATTCATGTTTTATTACATAAAATTACTCTTAATGCAACGCAAAAGATCGATAAGTCTAATGTATTTTTGAATTAGGTGAATTACATAAAAACGTATAATCATGGGATACAAAATATTATTAAACTCTTACTTGACATGATCATAATATTCCAATTAACTTAAAAATACATGGGATAACCTGGGGAAAAACATAATAAAGGGGTGAGCTACAAAGCCTAATAAGGGAATAAACAAGGCATAACATGAAGAATATGATACATTTTAGACAATAGTAATATCAATGGGAAATAAAAATAGTAGGAAACATAAACATGAACAATGAGATGTGATATAGCATGGTAATCATAAAAGGAAACATAGGAAATGTGGCAATAAATTAAAACATTACAACATAAAACTTAGGTCAAGGATAAATATTCCAAGACCTTATTTTGGAAAAGTGTCATAATTTAATTATGTTCACTTACTAGCACAACATAACATATAATGATACTAAACATTACCCAATGCATTGGAGAGCTATCTGGGAGCACCCATCATAATGATTTCATTTTCATTCTTAAGTGTGCCTCATAGATCATACAATATGGATTAATTCGTTATCATTATTTATTCCATGAACAAGTAATTTTGAATACATACATGAAAATACCCAATAAATAATCATATGTTCATAAATATGAATACCCTTGATAGAAAAATGAGTATGGTATTCACTACAAAATTGTTTTGACATGTAAAATCATGGTGAAATTTGATAGCATAACGAAATCACTTAAAGATTTGTAAAAATGGGTTGATGAGAGAGAAAGGGGTATCTCATAACATAGACCTAAAATAGGTATTAATAGGTACATGAAAAATGATATCCTAACATTATAAATTTGTAAATGTAAGGCATAAAGTAATTAAGAAACTTTAATAGAGAAAATAATCATAACTATATATATGGAATGGTAACGCGTGTACATAAAAGATCATGGAAGTCTTAATGAGAGAGAAAGGGGATATCATCATTTATAAATTAAATGGAAATTAAGTTTAATATGTAATAACATAGTCTAACATAATAAAATTTAATTTAAGATATGTAACATAAAATAATTTCTTGAATGGAAATGAGAAGAGAGAAATCCCTTATGAAATTTCAGTATAGTAACGACTTAGGTAAGGGTTAAAATGAAAAAGTATAAATGGTTTATTATTAAAATAAAATTAATTATATGGTAATGTAATGATAATAAATGAATTAAAATATAACCAATTGAAATTATAAAGTCTAATTTCAAAGAACGTTCTTGAATTAAAAGAAAGAGAGGAAGGTGAGGATCGTTTACTTGAATATGCGACTCCAAAGGCTTATAAAGTACTTCTTGAGAGATTAGGGAACCTTATGAGGAATATAGGGAGTTGAGGTAAGATTATGTACATTATATAAAGAGTTTTAGTGAAGATAAATTGGGTATTGAGTGGGTTTATATAGGAAAAGTGGGGGATTTCTTTATTATTTAGGTTTTGGACTCTGCATAATAAAATATCAAAAACCAAAAACCATCACATTGTTGTTGCCTATTGTTTCTAAAAAAATGGGAGTTTATTACATTATTTTAGAAGTAAAATAGCCTAAATTATTATAATATTACCATTAGTTATCTGGAGGTGAGTCACACTCTTAAAGAAATGATTTTAAAACCTTAAAATATATCATAAGTTTTGGAGGATTCACCAAGTCTTTATAAAATAAATCAAATAAACTTAAAATCACATTATTTTAAATTAAAAAACATATATTTGGTTTTGTATCCAATTTATATTAATTATTGCATCATATTTGGGTCATTATGATGTCATAAAACAAAAAGTATATTTATATGGTATTTAATTTTTACTTGAAAATTCAATTGTCTCAAAAAATTATGAAAAATTCACCATTGAATAATTTCAAGATTCTGATTCCAAAAATAATATTCATTTTATATAAATAATTTTCTCAATATTTTAATTTTTACTTTTAAAATAATGACTGAAATTTATTTAAAATGACAGGTTTTTGACAATAGAAGTTTTTAAACCCTAATGAAAATTTAATTTGGATTCATAAAAATTATATGATCATTTATATTTGATAAAAATTATTTAATAATAATATATCATTAAAATATTATTTATATCAAAAATTAATTAATTCATTAATTCATTAATTGAATTTGAATATTAACCAAATATATAATTTTTTCTTTATTGTATCAAAAAAAAAATCATTTACAAAGTAACAATAATAAGATGAAAATATATTAATTATTATATAAAAAATAATGTGTATAATCATATTTCTATGTTCTTGATATATATCCATTTAATACACCATAAATTTACCTAAGAGTAAGGTGCACGATGGTGGGACTTTCATGGGGTAGTTCGGTGAACATGGTTTAGGCCATGATCTCGATGAGCTTGAACTTCTACCATAAACGGTTTCACTCATGCTTAATTTATTGGATATTAGCTTGGTATTGGTCATGGGAAAATCCTAGAAATGTTATATCCCTCAGAAGCTCTGATAAATGGGCTTCATAGGGTATGATCCAACTGGTTGGGGCCATCATTTCATTTATTTGTGACAATTGGATTTTTTAAGACCCTATATTTATAAAAAAACATGTGATCACTAATCAACGACTATATTATCAAAAATAAATATACTTAATGGTCATTTAAACCTAATTGGATATAATAAAACAAAATAAATTAATGTGTTTTCTATAACCATATTACTTAATAATACATTTAATGGAATTAAAATGGGAATTTCATTTATGAAATTTCAGGTCATTACAATAATATTGGTTTAATAACAACTGAAGGGGGTGGAGAAATAAA
The DNA here is from genome assembly GCA_963277665.1 of Viscum album. Lineage (NCBI taxonomy): Eukaryota > Viridiplantae > Streptophyta > Magnoliopsida > Santalales > Viscaceae > Viscum > Viscum album. The sequence goes on along the minus strand of OY728130.1, from coordinate 2,010,424,675 downwards.
TAAAACAAAAACACTCATTGATGAATGTTACCTCTTCTTTCGGTATCCTTTTTAGGTTTGCACCAAAATCCTTCCAAGGGTTAATTTATTCCCAAAATAAGGATTTTAAGATGATGCGAGGGTATTTGTAAAGTGATTTTTTCAGGGCTTGGCTGAACTAAATAGGTTTGAAGGTGTGAAGGGAGGAGGAGAGGTGTGGTCATTTATAAGTTAGGTGAGTGGAACACTTATAATTGTTTTGAAATACTGAATTCTAAAAACATTGTTTCATGTAACCAGGCCCAAATAATGGTCCATTATAGAACCTATAAGGTATAAGGTTGAAATATTTCCATCCAATACATTTTGGAAAGATTTAAAGACCATTTTTTTCTTAAGTTTAAATTTTAATCCCTTAGTAAGCTCATTTTTACATTAATCATTATGATTAATTTTATCTATTTCTACTAATCATTATGATAAAAATTTAAGTTGGAATTATAAAAAATTATAAATTATTCTTATTCCAAATATTTAATCCATTTTTCTAAATTCATTTCATAGGAGTGGAAATTTTAATTTAATATTAGTCTTGTAGATGTGGTGAGACAATGGGTTTTTAATAAGAGTATTTCTTAGAAAAAAAATGATTTTATATTAACTATATGACTAATAATAATCATTATATGAAAATAAATTAATATATACTGATATATAATCTATAAATTTCATTTAAAACATCCCCCATTTTGGATTATTTTAATTAATTAAAAATAAGAAACATTATGCATTTTAATACAGTTTTTAAAAAAACCATTATTAAACCACTAAACAAACTTATACTAAAAACCAATATAATGTTGATTCAAAAGTAATTGATTTGATTAAATATAACTAAATAATATTTATGTTACTTAAAATCATATTCAAAACATATTTAGACTTTTCAATTACTTAATTTATTTGAAAGAAATTTTTTTACAAAAAATATGTATTATTAACTATTCACTGGAAAATAAAAAATTTCTAAAAAATCAGAAAAATTCACCATAGGTAAATTTTGATAAGTTTATTTAAATAATGATATTATATTTTATAAAATTATAATTTAGAAATTTAGAAATTAAACTTTTAAAGAAATCATTATAAGAAAATAGTTTTGTAAAAACTATTTTCTATTTTATTTTAAAAAATAATTAATATTTTTATAACTAATATAACTATCTAATTAATATTATTAAATATGAAAATGATTTATTATATCATTAATTGGGTTGTTACATCCATCCCCCCTTTTATAAGTCACATCCTTGAAGTTTTTATTCACTTATTAAACAAGTGGGGATATCTTTCTCTTATAGCATTTTCATATTCTCATACTGCATCTTCAACCATGTGTTTTTTCCATAAAACCTTAACCTAGTGAATCACCTAATTCTACAACACTTTCTATCTATGTTCAAGAATATAAACTAGTTGTTCCTCGTAATAAATTTTATCTTCCAACTAATCTACTTTTGAGCTCAAAACGTGAGATGAATCGAGCATATATTTTGTTAGCATTGAAACATGAAATATAGGGTTTACCTAAGATTAACTCAGAGGTAATGCCAATTTTTAGGCAACTTATCCAACTTTATCTAAGATATATTATGGTTTAATTAACTAGGTACTCAATTTCCCCTTCTAACCAAAACCGATAACACTTTTCCACATAGAAACATTGAGAAATACATGATCACCTACCTCAAAAGAAATATCTTTCCTCTGGTTATCCATATAAAGTTCCTGAATTATCTGAGTTGTCTACATATATCACTAAATCAACTGAACCTTATATTATATTTTCTTTACCAAATCTGGTCCCATCAACTTTTTTTCTCCTACATCATCCCAAAATGATGGTGTCAGACACTGATTTATATATAATTCCTCGAATAGTGTCATCTATAGACTGGAATAAAAACTATTATTAGAAGAAAACTCAAACAAAGAAAAATTTTGATCACAAATTTTCTGGTAATACATTTAACATGAATTAATTGTGTATTCCATTGTTTGAATCATCCACTCTTATTGTCTGTAAGACCCAGATGTTTTTATGAAATACTTTATTTAAATAATTTTTATTCTTTAGTAGCTTTCTCTGCACGTAATAATGAGTTTAAACAAACTAATAGATGACCTTATTATAAAATTTCCATTATATACTAGCTGTTAGGTTAGTGGGAATAATTATAACTAACTTATGAAAATGCATTGTGAGTTCTTTGGCTATCAATTATTTATAAAAAATATAAATCAATTAGATATTTATATTTTGAGTGAATTACTTTTGATAATGAAATTAATTAGATATATATGTGTGTTATATACTTACTGAAATACTTTTTATATTCATCTAATGGATATTTTAGTCATAGGGTATGAATAAAACCCTATTTGATGTATAAAAACCTATTTTTTTAACAGGTTAATTCTACACCTTTGAATGGAGAACCCCTTTTAAATTAATATTTTTACATATTAATAATTTATATGAAAACATAAACATGTTATTTTAAAGTGGTATATAAAAATTTTCTTTGGATGAATTTTTGATTTTTTTCTGATAACTTTCATTTTTTGATGAATAGTAAAAATACGCTAAATTTTAATTGAAAATAACTTTTTTCGTTGAAATAATTTATATGGTTAAATTATATTATTTAATGGTTTAAAAGTATAAATAGAATATATTTTTACCATTTAATATAATTTAGTTCATTGTAATTAATTTGACATTAAATTCAGATGTAAAAACATTTCAACCTTTTGTAATATTTTAACCTTTAAAACCTATTTTCTCATTTCAACAACAGGATTAATTTTAAATTAACTACTGAAATTTTTGTGTTTTGAATTTTTAAAAATTGATTCCATATTTGGATTCCATAAATCCAAATTATGTAAATATATTTTTAATATTTTTGGGCAATATGAATAGTAACTTCTGTAAATTTTATTAACACGGTAAAAGGGTAAATTGAGTAATTAAGGGTAAAAATAATATTATAAAATTATCCTAACACTTGTATTAATATAATTTTATGATTAAAATTTGCACTAAAATATACTTGGGTCGAAATGGTATCCATTGGAACCCACATGGATGAGATTAGGACATTTATTTTATTTTATTTAAAGAAAAGTGAAATATGTCTCACTCAAGCTTTAATAATTAAATTATTTTTAATATAAGGTTATACAGAAGATAAATTAGATTATAAATATTAATTTTAAAGCTAAATTTTTTAATTTATCATGAAAATTTATTTGTGTTTTTTAGGAAATAAATAATTACCTTAAAGATTTATACTTGGACGATGAAAAAATTAATTAATTGATGAGAAATCAATAAAACAGTTTTTATTAAAATATTAATAACCATAAAAATGCCCAAAAACTTTAACAAACCTTATTAGTAGAGTATATATCGACCATAATCATCCAAGGGTCGACTTATTGACCATTTTTAGGGTTATAGAAGAGATTATAACACTTATATTATTTTATTTAAAATAAAGATAAATTTGTCACATTTATGTTTTAAAAGAGTATAACATTCTTAATGTTGGTTTTTTCAGAAGATAAATTCATATAAAAGTATTATTATAAAATATAATGGATTTAAATTAATCATATTATTTTATTTTGAATTTTATTCAACAAATAAGTATATTAAATTATTACACAAAATTGAGGTTGTAATTATTTAATTATTAAAGAGATCAAATAAATGTTATTAAAAATATTTTAATAAATATAATTTTGGATAATTATTATATAAAATAAGTTTTATAGATTACATTAACCCCATATTGATATAATAAAATATTTTTATCGAGCTTCACTTCTTATTTTTATATTTTTAAAAATCCATGAAATAAATAGTGTCAAAATTGACACTATTGATATTTTGTCAAAATAAGGTTTTCTTAAATTATTTAAAAATCATAAAATACCTTTATAAATATATAATAATTATTATATGGTCTAAAATTTTCTAAATTATTAATTTATGGTCCAATTTTATTCAAATAAGAAAATATTTTACCCTTTTAATATTGAAATATTTGTTACCCTAGTTAAAAATTAAATAGAATAACTAAGTGTTAATTAAAATGATAATTCTTAAATTGACATAAAAACTTGTCTAAAATTTGTTTTTTGATGATATTACCACCCTATATCATATCATATTAAAAAATGTGACATTTTGGATTTTTTAAGTGTGTTTGGATTTTTTTATAAATTAATATTTTTGAGGTTTCCAAAAGTGCCCCTCACCTTAATTATAAAAGGGCACTTTCTCCCTCAACTAGCCACTTCATTTTGAGACTTAAAACATGATCATAACATGACTATTTCCCTTATAAAATTCCCTATAAATATTCTAGAGGTCCTGGTATTCTTCAAAGACCAACTCTAGTGCTCTAGAAGTAGATTTAAAGGAGGCACGTCGAAGAAGAGGTAATATCATTTACCGATTATTTCAAAATTCTTTCTTCTTCTAATTACAACTCATGAGTTGTTTCAGTATAAATTAATAAGTCCAGTATTAATTATATAATTATATTTTAGTATTATTATGAAACAATCATGTTCCACATTCTACCCATCTTATGAAAAATGAAATCACCACGCGTGCGTACGTACAGCTTACCGTCTCCATGTCGTGGTGTAATTCGTTTTTCACCAACACCTTACATGGATGGGTATAATGATGGAATTAATAAATATATATGATTAATATAAAATTATATTGATTTTTATATGCTATAATCCATCCACTTAAATATCATTAAATGATTATGGGAACGATATCACCGCTCGTGCGTACGTATGGCTTACCATCTCCACAATGTGATGTGATTCATTCTACATAATATTCATTAAAGAATGACGATATAAATGAATTTAATGAATAAATATGATATATATTATAATAATAACATGTTTTAAATGATATAACTATATCCTAAAAAGAGGAATAAGAACTTATCTGACAAAACATGCATAAGAACATAAAGCAGTTAATACCCGAATAACGAGTAACAATGAAATGTTACTAACAAATGGATGAAAATATGATCATAGATGTTATCATAAAAATTATTATTATTATATAATAAATCCATAACATTATTTAAATCATTATACATAATTTTTGGATACATACAAATCATATCTGACCTAAGGTAAGGGATAACTTTGCAAATCTTGTTTTTATCTGAGATTGTTTATTTATAAATATTTACTAGGGTATATTTATCATCCACATCCATGTTTCCTAAATATGTATTTAAAAATATTCTTTATATCATTATATAATTGTTTAAATTCAATTTTACCCATTGGTTAATTTTTACTAAATGATATGAATGGAATCTTGTGTCTTTTTCGGTACGAGGTACTTTTTGACTTTTCCGGCAAAAGTATTCGAATTATGTTTTTTTAACTTGTACGGCATGAATGGATTTTTAAACTTTTATAATTCCTTATTTCCTTGAATCTTACCCTAAAAACATACAAGTTTATTTTCACATAAATTTATATCTTCTAAAATTTTGTTGCATTTTGAGGAAGGAAAAATGTTTTTGAAGAAGAAAGGATATTTTCTTCAAGAATTAATTTCAAGTGGTTTCTAAAAATTATTTTCCATCTAAGATGACACTCTTTAAATGGGGTTATATTTATATCCTTGTTATTACTATGATTTTATTGTGCTAATTATGGAATGTTATTTAAGAAATCCATTTGTTTTGTATCAATTATTATGGAACAATGTTTAAGAAACCCATTTCATTTCATGGGTTATGCTATGGAGAATGCTTTTATGTTGTTGTTGCACACATAAGAATGGTTTCATTATGACATGGGTGGGACCTATATCACCCTCCAATGTATTGGGTAAAGATTTATATCTCTAGATATAGACATGACTGGAACAACAAGTAAATCTGGTTCAGTAATACAGGGCTTGAACGAGGAGTGAACTCAGTTCAGTAATTGATTTTTTCCACAATGATGGTCTTGGAAATGAGCCTTGACAAATATGAAATGATTTTTATATGCTTATGTGTGTATTCAATAAAATTTCATGTCCTATTTTATGACTATTGGCATTATATTTCACTTTTATTATTTATCCCATGACATGATATTATGATTTTTATATGCAAGATAAGATTTTAAAATTTTATGTTCTTATGATTATGATATGATTGATATTTCCCTTTTTTACCCTTACTTATCATCTGAGCTCACCCTTTCATATGTTTCTTTTCCCTAGGTCATGAATAAGGGTATTAATTAAGGTATGTCAAAAATGATTCTAGTTATGAATAAATAAGAGGGGGACAATATAGATGTTTTATGAAACAGTTTTTTATTTTTCTCAATTTCTAAAGACACTGAACTTATACGGTCTAGGAGTGGTTTTTATTATGTTATGTAATAAATATTTTTCAATGTTGAAGTGAAATCTATATGTAAAGTATGGGCCGCTATATTTTCCATCAGATTGAGGATGTAATTTTTTACTAAAAGTCACAAGATCCTTATCTTGGTTGGTGAGGAATTGAAAAGTTCATCCAAGAGACCCAAGATCAAATCTAGGAGGAGACATACTTTTCTGGGTACTATAGTAGTAGTATTATAGTATGCATTGTAGTAGGTATTGTTTGGCATTGTATTATCCAGAACTATTCATCTATTTTGTCTTTTGGGACACCATTTTCGTCCTCGATTCCTTCAAGGTCATCGAGCTAGTATGGATTTTAAACCACCTCAAGGCCTTTGGGCCACCTTATGGCCTTCAGGCCACCTCAAGGATTTTGGACCACCTGAAATTATCTTTAATGGACCAGGAAAACTCTACAAGGAGAAGACTCTAGATGAGGATTCAGAGTTGGTATATTCACTAGAGTAGATGCTAATAGATTTGGAAGAAAGAGAGGGTATGGCATGGACATGAAGACCAACCTGTGCATGCATGAGAAACCTAGCCGAACATCCATGTAAAGGTGGAGAGCTAACATCATGATTTAGAATATGGGGAGGAGCGGTTCCATGTAGTTATAGTTTGAATATTTCTTCTAAGACCTAAAGGTCATGTAATCTCTAAGCCTACAGACCTTATTAGGGTTCCCCCTCATCCCCTGAATGGGGATTTATCAATAAAAGAATAAGGCCTTCAGGCCATTTGAGCTAAAATTTGTACTAAAATTTAATTTGGTACCAACAACTTTTGAAGACCTTTCTAAAAATTTGATGTGAACTTGGAATCATGGTCTTATATAACAGAGAGAGGAACTCCATGTAACCTAAGTATCTCCTTTAGATAAAGTAAATAAACCTGATCTAAAGACATTATATCTTAAATGGGAAGGAAATGTTCATATTTATTTAATCGATCAATAATAACCCAAATCTAATTATTACCTCCTAATGTAATTTGAAATCCCACCATGAAATCTATGGATATATTTTCCCAATTCCACTCCAGTACTGGAAAAGGTTGAAGCATTTTCTTTCCTAAAAATTACTTTTTTATTTTCAAACACTTTTAAGGGGAAGTGATGACCCATGTCACTATAAAAAAACACAGCATCATAAAAAAAATGAGATAGACAAACCATTAAAATCAATTTTGATTCTATTATACGCATAACTCCTAAGTAGTTTCCAAAGAAGTCCATTTACCTCTAAATATGGATCATCTTGGATGAGGTCCTTGAACCAAAAATTAAACTTGTCCCACGTCTATATGAACTCCTTGATGTTTATCTTCCTTGTATTAAATCCTCTTTCTAAAATATGATATTTCTTGTTGATCCACTATGTTTGTACCTCACTAGTGGCCACCCAAAGTGCTCTATCGGATATCTTATTTTCATCCTCCTTTGAGGTGTTGAACAAAATCGATTTCTCCAACATATCTTCCTCATAATGGATGATAGCTTCCCATATCTCTCCTTCGCCCTGCTATTCAGGAGAAAATTCAGCCTCCTTCCCCAACACCACAGCTTTGAAATTAAGTGTAATCTCCCATAGATGAACCTCCAACCTCTTGACTGTATCCCCCAAAGGATTCACCAAAACGCCTGAGCTATTACCTTCCTTAGAAAACTCTTTCCCATGCTATAGATACCTGAGGTATCCGACTTGTTGGGCCTCCTCACCTACCACTGTATGAACCTAAAGTTCCTTGGTTCTACCACCTTTTTTGGAAGACTGAGTCTTCATTGTCCTAGGGAGATATGTGTAGTCCTTGCGAACCTTTGATTTATGTTTCTTAAAAACTACGTATCACCTTGGATCCTTGTTTTCTATACTTCCCTTGTTTCTCCTAAGGTTGTGCAGGCCTTTGTTGATCCCTCCTATAACATTTTCGTCTGATCATTTTCCATTCTCCTTCAAACTCTGATTCTGAGGTGCAAAAGGAGTTTCCTTAAAAACCTCCATCAGAACTCAAAACCTCAAAGAGGTTGTTCAAATTGATACAAGCTAGAGGATTCCTCAGATTAGAACCCTGATTGGGACTTAGCATCCTGATTTATCCAATCATAAGCACCTTCCCCTCCTGACCATCCATAGAGATGACATCACTAGTACTTGGGCACACATCTCCCTTAGAATTCAAAACCATAGCACCAACTAGCTTTGACCAAATGCCTGGTTTCACATAGTTGCAGTATCCCCATGAAACTCATGGACCAGAGTGTCGCCACCATTAGAAATCACAGCCGCTTCATATGAGAGGGGAGACAAATTCTTTCACTAAGGTCCCTCAGCCTTCTCCCTTTCCACTGATTTAACTCCCAAACCGTGTCTCAGCCGCTTGAAAACATCAGTAACCTTAGGCTCTAAAAGCATGTCCATATCCTCCTTCTAGATGGCATAATAAATCCTAACTTCACAGGATCCCGGATCCACCATCACTAGGTTAGTGGAATCCAAAACTACCTTTCCACTCTCCATCCAAACCTTCAGAGGGATTCCTTCACCCAATATGTCCAAGGGAAGGTCCGCCTGCAATAATTCAAGCAATCCTTTCCTACAACTGAGGGATTCATGTCCAAGATTATTGCAGGATGAACAAAATTGAACCCATGATTCATAGAAAACCAATTGTTACCACTGCATTTCACCTTCAATATTAATACCAACAGTATTCTTCAATTGCTTGGAAACATCAACTTCAACACAAATCTTGGGAGAAATCTGGTGGCAGACGGTGCAGGTGCGTTGGTTCGAGCAGATACTTACTTATCAATATTAAAATCTAAAAACTTACCATTCTTAATGGATTCTACATTTTTCTATGAATGTCGATCCTCATTCTGAGCTTTATTAATTCTTTCTAAACAAGTAAACTACACTAAAACCAAAAACAAAATAAAGGATGTCCCTGTATCCACAACTTCAAGGCCAAAATCCATCAAATAATTAACCAAATGGTCAAATTTCAAATGTAACATGGTTAATGTGGCATTATTTTTTCGACTCGAATCATCAACCACTTTATTTGATTATCCATGATAGTAATGAATCGTGCAATAATAATACTTGATCAATTTCATGCATCTTCTCTATATCATGTTCAATTATTTCTAAGTGAATATATACTTCAAACTTTTGTGATCAATATATATTTCAAACTTCAACCAATAAAAATTATGCCTCCAAATTTTTAAATCAAAAACCACAATAACAAATTCCAAATAATATATAGGGTAATTTAACTCAAGTTTTTTAAACAGACGTAAGGAATAAGAAATTACTTGATCATTCAACATTAGGACACGACAAAGTCCTTTCAATAAAGAATTTTTTTAGATGAAAAAATCACCATTTATGGAAGGTAGGGACAAAATTGGATCATTTACCAATCTTTTTTTAGTTCCTAAAAACAATCATCAAATTATTTTGTCCAAATGAATTTAACACATTTTTGAGTTAACTTAGTCAGTGGGATTAAGGAAAATTTTCAATAAACCACTGATAGTAGCCCACTAATCCCAAAAAAACTATGAATCTCTATGAAATGTGTGGGTGTTATACATTATTCAACAACTTTAGTTTTAGTTGATTCAAAATTTATACCATATTTAAAAACAATATATCCAAGGAAAAAAAATTGCAACCAAAATTCACACTTTCAAAATTTCCCATGTAATTTATTTTATTTTAATATTTACAAATCAATCCTTAAATGTTTTTAATGTTCCTCATAAATTTTAGAATATACCAAAATTTAATCAATAAACACAACCATGGACTTTACCAATAATTCATGAAAACTTATATTCATAAGTTTCATAAATACAAAAGGATAATTAGATAACCAAAATGTTATAACTAAAAACTTATAGTGCCCATATCTAGTTTGAAACATAGTCTTTGGAAGGTATTATTCTTTCACTTTCAACTAATGTTACCTCGACCTCAGGTCAACCTTCAAAAAATATTGATCTCTCTAGATATGATCAAACAAATCATCAATATGAGGTAAATAATACTTGTTTTTAAAAGTGATGTTATTAAATTCTTCATAATCAATACAAAGTCTCATTGAACCATATTTATATTTATAAAACAAAATAGGAGAAACTCATGGTGAAGTTCTAGGTCTAATGAACCCTTTATCTAATAATTCCTATAATTTCTTTTTTAATTATAAAAGTTCCACTTGATCCATTCAATAAGGGGGTTTAGAAATAAGCCTATCATTGGGTACTAAGTCAATAGTAAACTCAAACTCTCAATCAGGAATAACACTAGAAAAAATCACTAGTAAATACATACATATACTCAGTTACTACTAGAACATCACTAATTTGAACAGTTTCTTTGTTTTTAACAATATGAGCTAGGTAACTTTCACTACCACCTCTAATCAATTTCTCAGCTTCTTGGTAAGTTATCAAAGGAATGAAATCACTAAACACAACTTTATTATCTTTGAAATATATCTTAGCATGATAAACTAAAATTCAATTCATACCAATAAGGATATCAAACTCTACTATGGATTGTTAAACAAGAATTTTAGGAAATATTATCCCATTTATAACAATAGGAATATTATTATAAATCTTAGTTTATCTAATACTTCCACTCATATTTTTCACCAAAAGTTCTATATTAATTTCATGAGGTGATATTCCCAATTTACATGAACTTTTACAAAACTCTACTATGGACAGTACAGAAATGAAAGAATATGAAGATACACAGTCAAATAGGGTATTGGAATAATTATAATACATAGGTAACATAATTATCACCACTTCATTTGATGGACTAACATCAACTACCATGATAGACAATAACTTCTCTACACATTTCTATTTCCGATCAATATGATTTCCATTATGTGCACCTAACTCCAAAAACATGTTAGCATAATGAACCAACTCATTGAAACTAAAACCCCTCACTATGTAATGTCTATATATTACCTAACTCTTTGTTTCTTCATACTCTTTTAATTAAAATGACAAGACATGTGACCAAACTGACCACACCTAAAACACTTCCAATATCCTATCAAAAGTTCTTTTAAATGTTGTTTTCCACATGTAGAACATTTTGGGGGCTTAACTCCAAAATTTCAAGGTTTTTTTTCTCTATTTACTACCACCTTGACCTTTAATTACTATTTTCATATCAAGTAACATACATGACAACAAAATATATCTCAACTTTATTGGAACAATGAACTAATTTCTCATTACTTTTAAATTCACATGCATCTAAATTTCTTCATAGACTTGGTCTCAACCCTCAGTAAAATCTATTAATTTTACTATTAGTGTCCCAAACAAAATCTAGAACATACCTGTCCAATATCAAGGAGTTTTCTTTATATGAAAATATATAATATTTATCTTTCTTCCACAATTCCATGTGAATTTTTCTATACAGAGTCGAAAAAAGTTTGCAAAATAATTCTCAATGAAAATATCCTAAAATATTTTCCATTACATGGAATTAAGATCATATTTCTCTCTGGTATTCTTAACCAAATACAACCATAAATAAGTTTAATCATAAAAATGTTAAATATAATGATTTACATTTTTTAATTTTTAACATCTGATGACATCAAATATATTACCCATAGCATTAATCCATCCTTCAGATATCACGGGTTCAGATGATCCCCTAAAATTTGGTGGATGTTGACTCATGAAATGATCCAAAAAATACATATCCTTTCAAGTTATATTAGTTTCCTATCTATCATGGATACAACCACCATTTATATCTTGTGTCAATTGAGTTATCACTGCAACAAACTATTCTATTCTGATTTCAACCATCTCAAGGTGTAGATTGGGAAGAATATTTTCTTCTCAGTACCTTCCTACTAAAACTTCCTTGTTTCCACTAAAAAAACCATTATTTATAGAAGTATTTTAGAATAATTAACATGGTAATTTTTAAATTACATTTAATTTTAACTTAACCATAAGGTAAAATCTTTTAAGGGAATGATATCAACATTATCCTAACCTCTAAAGTTATATAAATTATTCTCTAATAACAACAATAAATGTAAGATCCCAAGTAATTAATTAATAATATAAATTGTTATCTATGTATATTTATAAATTAGATAGTGTTTTAGAGGCTTAAAATGAGAATAAATCCAATCTTAAGCATGGAATACACTAATATTTTTAAAAGATTGTTTTACTGCCTTTTGATGGCAAACCATTTTTAAATAAACCTTTTGACAATTTTATAAGATCTATTTGTCAAAATAAACTTATTCTTTATGATTGGGACATTGATATTTACTTTGGATAAATTTTTGGTATTTTTCTGACAATGTTCATTTTTTAATGAATAGTGAAAAATACTGCATTTTACATCCAAACTGCATTTTCATCTAATTTAATTATATGGATAGACTATCTTTTTAATTGGTTTTAAAGTGTAAATAGAATATATTTTTACCATGTAATCCAATGGTGGTCATTTTGATTAATTTCACTTTGTAATTGGGCATAAACAAGTGCCAAACTTTTCATAGATATTGTTTCTAAAAAACCCGCTATTTGTTTTGACAACGAGAATTATTTTTAAATTAATTATTGAAATTTCTGTGTTTGTAATTTGGTAAAATGGATTAAATATTTGGAATCATAAGGTCCAAATTATGTAATCAAGACTCTTTTGTTTTTGGACATTATGAATAGTAACGACGGTAATTATCTTTAATTATCTTGATTAATTAGTAATCGGGTAGTTAAGGATAATAAAATAATATCATAATAATAATAAATAACCCCAAAATGTGTCCTAATGCTACTTTTTGGGTCATGGGCGACCATGGGATGCCTTGTGCCAAACTTGGGGACCCCATGGAATCACTTTTGTGTGATAATGACTTTTTATCTTTTTATTTTTAAAGAAAGTTAAATATAACAAAGAATGTATCACCTGAGTAAAACATTTTTAATTTTGTCTAAATAAATGATCTATTGGATTATAAATATTAATTCGAAGCTAAAAATATTTCCTACATCATAGTATTTTTTTATAATTTTTAGACATTAAATAAAATAAATTATTTATGACATCATGATGATGCAGTGATTACCTCATTAATGAACGATTTAAATAAAATGAAAAGGTAATGTAAAATTTAAGACTTACACTTGTCAAAGACCTATTGGATGAGTATATTTCGAACCATTATCACCTTATCCTATAAATATATCAATTTGGGACCTTTTAAATCCGAAACACATTTCAATATAAAGTAACATTTTATAACATTCCAAGAGTGCCCCTCCTCTCCTCTTATAAAAGGCTCCCACCTCTACCTCTTTACACACACCTCTTAAGCCATTGGCTCGTCCAAGCTCTTCTCATTTTATCTCTCCACATCCCTATCTTCATACTATAAGCCTTACCTTATGCAGAAAGCTCTTCAAGAAACCCTTTTGGTATAAACCAAGGGGAGTTACCCGATTTAAAGGTAAATACTTCTCTAATGTTCTTTTGTTTTATTTTGCTTCTCCAACCCCCTAAACTCTTTTTATTCATTTCTTTTGTAACAACACCAGTATCTTAAATATACTAGTATTCTTTTATAATAATTATTCGAGCTAAACTTACCCACACCTACATCTAATGGTTAAAGATCATATTGTTTCCGTGGATGGTGAATTTGTGCCTCACGAAACGATGATTGTTCAATATTCTTCTAACACCTTCAAAGGTGGCCATTAAGATGTCACTATATTTATATATGATATATAATATGTTTAGTTTTTACTTCAGTTTTTGTATTTTTACATTTATGGGTAAACGCGATATCTTCATTTTAGGAAGTGCGGACTACCGCCCCCTCAAAGTGATTTGATTCGTTAATGCCATATGTGGGATGTATAGAGGATGGAGTTAATGAAATTATATATGATATTATACTGGAATTATAATATACCTTTATATCACTATGATTCAATTCCATTAAATAGGAAATAGAAATGAAAGTAGCGTTCATGCGTACGTACGGCTTACCGTCTCCATGAACGGTGCATTTCATTTATTACCTCTAAATGTTATGTAATATTATAAATTCATGTATATACTGGATACATATGATATATATTATATCTACATCATGAATATAATTCTGGATATAATGGATATTTTACCACATGAACAACTTGTAATTATAAAGAGTTTATTTTTTACTCAAGTACCAATGATCGACAAAATGACCATTATTAACATAAATAATTACATAGTGTTCATAACATGGTAATAAGTGATATAAAAGGAATAATGAACTTGAAAAAGGTTCTTAAGCAAGTTGAAATTAACTCAAGTTTATTATTCAGGACGTTAAAGAATGATCGAGTCATGTCGGACCCGAGGTATGGGACTTCATCTCAATCTCCTTTCATTGAGGCATATTTTGTTTTATACAAAACTTTATTTTATACGTTGTATAAACCCCTTTGAATTTTACATTTATTCAAAAGGAATATTTTTTATACTAAGCATTTACTAAACAACAAAAGGGAATGTTTTTTTGTACGTATGCGGCGACAACGACTTCTCCGCCGCCGTGACCATTATTTGAGCTTCGACTTCCTCTACAAGCCATAACTTTTTTTTAAAATGAAAAATAAATAACATGTTTTAATTTTCCTTTATTTTGGTATTGAAAATGGTTTTGAAAATTTTTTTGTTATATCAATGTGTTATTGATATCTTGTGATTGAAATTTGGAAATGTTATGTTTCTTTTATGCATGTTTTATGTGATACGATTATGTTATGGTTCTTGGTAATTGTTTATGAAGACAGGTGGTTATGTGATAAACTAAGGGCGGGTGAGCCCGATATAGCTCTCCAATGCATTGGGTAATGCAAAGGGGTTAAACATTAAGGTTTCTCCGAAGAGATTTAGGGAATATACTGTGATGGGTATTCCAAACGTAACCATGAGGGTTAATCCCTACGTAAGAATGTTATGAACACCTCAAGTTACCTTTATGTCTTATGATTTCTATGATTTATTCATGATTTGATGAGGTATGTTAAAATGCTTATTTTTTATGAGTAAAGTATGATTTCTTACATGGACTAATGTTTTCATTTCGTACTTTTATATCCCTTACTGAGCTTTTTATGATCATACCAAGTTTTTGAAATGTTTTTCACAGGTCAAGGGAAAGGTACATGATGTGATGATAGTGTCAAAAACGTTTCAAGAAAGAATCCATGTTTTATTTTAAATATGTTTCCGTTGATGGGAAAAAGGAGTACTATATTTTATGTAACCACTTTGTTTAAATTTGGAATGTAATTCCTGATTTATGATCTAATTCTCTAAAACACTAAACCTGAAAAGATCCTCAATGTGTATTTCTTAAAGTAACTCAAGATTAAGTAATGTTTAAGGCTGGGGCCTTATAGTTGGTATCAGAGGTCGGTTTAGATAACTTTAGGAGTTAGAATTCTATTAAATGATTATCCAAAAAAATGTTATGGTCAAATTGAAATGATATAGAATTTAAAGATTATCATGTTGCTTCATCTAAGACATGTTTGTTCAGAATGGTTTTCCATAGAGGAAACAGGGAAGTAGTGCTAGGAAGGCATACAGAAGGAAATGAACTTCCGAATCAGCATCCTGAGATGGTCGAAATTGGAACTGAACAGTTTGTTGTAGTAATGGAATAGTTGAATCAAGTGATAAATGGTGGAGGTATCCATGCACGAGATCAGCAAGATCAACCGCAGAGGAACATGTCAGTGGTGGAACATTCCATGAGGCAGCATCCCCCATCATTCAGAGGATCATCTAACCTTGTGCTAGCTGAAGGGTGGATTAAAGCACTGGAGATTATTTTCGATGTCATGGGGTGTTCAGAAAATCAAAATGTTAGTCTTACAATTTACCATTTGGAGGGTGAAGCATATCAGTGGTGTTCGATGGTTAAAAATATTAGGGATGCTGATGAGATTGATGCTCTCGACTGGGATGAATTCAAAGGTATGTTTCTTGAGAAGTATTTTCCTAAGGCTGTTCGACTTAGGATGGAAAAACAATTCTTGGAATTGAGGCAAGAGGATGACTCAGTGGCTGCTTATGAAGAGAGGTTCACTCGATTGGATAGGTATTCTCCAAATTTTATCTGAGACCTTGATAGTAAAATCAATCGTTTTTACTCAGGATTAAAGCCAAAATATCTAAGGGATTTAGATTCTCGCGAGTTCAAAAGTTATGAAAATCTTGTTCGATGTGCTGATAAGGTAGAGATGGAGTTTTCCGATGATCAAGTGTTTTATAACAACCAACAGAAGAAGAGACCGAGGTGGCAGTAGAAAGGGAAGAATTCTTCAAAAAGGTCTGATGGTAAAAAAACTAAGTTTCCATTTTGTGATAAATGTGGTAAAAGGCATGTTGGGGAATGTCTTCTGAATTCTGGAAAGTGATATCGATGTGGTAAGATGGGACATAAGGCTCATGATTGCACTGAAAAAGATCAGGGTGATGGTAAGACCAAATTTGATTTACAGTTAGTGAAATGTTTTAAGTGTAATGATATGGGTCACTATGAAAACGAGTGTCCGACAAAGAGCTTGAGTGACAAGAAGTAGTTAGACTACAAGCCGAAAGGGGTGGTGAAATCCTTTGCAACTACTTCAGCAGATGTTGGGCCATCAAATGAAGTGGTATCATGTACTTTGTTTGTTTTTTCAGATTATGCCAGTGTGTTATTTGATTCAGGGTCTACACATTATTTCATCTCTGAAAACTTTTCTAGTAAAATGGGAATACCATCTTAAGAAATGACTCCTGAACTTGTGGTAAAAACACCTGGGGTAAATTTTGAGGCAAAAAGAATTTATAAGAATCTTCCTATCCTTATCCGTGGAAAGAACCTACTTGGAAACCTTATTGTTTTACCTCTAGTAGAGTTTGATGTTATCCTGGGTATGGATTGGCTCTCTATTTACCATGCTAAGATTGACTGTAGATCTAAAGAAGTTTCTTTTCAAAAAGACATTCAGTTTGTGTACAAGAAATAACCCTTACTATTGATAACATATCAAGAGGCCGAGAAACTTGTAAAATATGGAAATGAATGTTACCTTGAACATATTGTTGAAAACAAGGGAACTGTTCAGATTAATGATGTGTCAGTGGTAAATGAGTATCCTGATGGTTTTCCTGATGAGTTGCCTGGAATAATACCAGATCGGGAAGTTGAGTTTACTGTTGACTTAGTTCCTGATTCTAATCCAATTTCAAAACCCTCTTATCAAATGGCTCAAATTGAATTTTTAGAGTTGAAGGAGCAATTGCAAGATTTATTAGAGAATGGTTTCATTCAACCTAGCATGTCATCATGGGGTGCTCCTGTTTTATTTGTTAAAAATAAAGATGGTTCAATGAGACTTTTCATTGTTTATAGAGCCTTGAATAACATCACTATTAAGAACAAATATCTTTTTCCTCATATCGATGATTTGTTTGATCAGCTCTAGGGAGCTTAGTTTTTTTCAAAGATTGACCTGAGATCGGGGTACCATCAGTTGAAGGTAAAGGAAGAAGATATTCCGAAGCCCGCGTTTCGTACAAGATATGGCCATTATGAATTTGTAGTTATGCCTTTTGGGCTAACCAATGAACCTTTTTTATTCATGGACCTTATGAATATAATTTTACATGAGTTCTTAGATAAGTTTGTGGTTGTTTTCATTGATGATGTTTTTGTGTTTTTTAAAAGTAAAGAGGAGCATGCAAGACATTTAAGGGTTATATTGAAAACCTTAAAAGAAAAGAAATTGTATGGTAAATTAAGCAAGTGTTATTTTTGGTTGAAACAAATTTCTTTCCATGGTCACATTGTTTCTAAAGATGGGAAAACTGTTGATCCTGCAAAAACAAAGGTTGTGGAAAAATGGCCAAGACCCACAAATGTAACTGAGATTCGTAGTTTTCTTGGTTTGGCAGGCTATTACTGAAGGTTTGTTAGAAATTTTTCACGGTTATCTAGTCCAATTACTAAGCTAACACGGAAGGGTGTTAAGTTTATCTGGACAAAAGAATGTGATGATTTTTTTCAGGAATTGAAAAGAAGATTGGTGAATGCTCTATTTTTGGAACTACCTTCCAGGAATGGGGAGTTTGTTATCTACAGTGATGCTTCATTGAAAGGACTTGGTTGCGTCCTAATGCAAAATGATTAGGTAATTGCTTATGCTTCACTTCAGTTGAAAACTCATGAGGTAAATTACCCTACACATGATTTGGAATTAGCTGCTATTGTTTTCGCTTTAAAAAATTTAGAGGCATCATTTTTATAGAGTAAAGTGTGAAATATATACCGATCACAAAAGTTTAAGGTATATATTCACTCCGAAAGAATTGAACATGAGACAGAGGAGATCGCTATAATTAATCAAGAATTATGATTGTACAATTCATTACCATCCGGGAAAAGCAAATAAAGTGGATGATGCTTTGAATCGAAAAAGTAATGCTTCATTAACAATGTTGTGTTTAGAATTTGATCCTTTGGTTAAGGATTTGATGAACTTTGGAATAGAAGTTGTTGGTGCAGGATGTCCTTCTGTTTTGTTTCATGTATCAGTGAAATCTTCTCTATCAAATAGAATTAAGCAAGCACAAAAGAAAGACAGCGAGTTGTATAAAAAGGTAGAGCTGGTTCAGAAGGGTAAGTTGCCTGAATTCAACATTGATAATGATTGTGTTTTGAGTTTTGGTAAGAGATTGTGTGTGCCTTGTGATTCACAGTTGAAGAGAGAGTTGTTATGTGAAGCTCATAGTTCTTCGTTTTCAGTTCATCCAGGCAGTACTAAGATGTATAGAGATATTCGAGATTATTACTTGTGGGATGGAATGAAAATGGATATTGCTGATTTTACTGTGAAGTGTTTGACTTGTCAACAAGTTAAAGCAGAGCGGTAGTTACTGAAAGGGATGCTTCAGCCTTTACCAGTGCCAGAGTGGAAATGGGAGAATATATCCATGGACTTCGTTATGGGATTGTCGAAGACACCTCGAGGTAATAATGCAATCTGGGTTATTGTTGATTGCTTGACTAAATCTGCTCATTTCCTTGCTATACGAGATACTTTTTCCCTAGATCAACTTTTCTGTTTGTATCTTAAAGATATAGTCTGTTTACATGGAGTTCCTCTATCTATTTTATCTAACCGTGATCCCAGGTTCACTTCTAACTTTTGTAAAGGCCTTCAGAAGTCGTTGGGTACTGAATTAAATTTTAGTACAGCTTTTCATCCTCAATCAGATGGGCAGTCAGAATGAACAATTCATACTTTGGAGGATATGCTACATGCTTGTTTGATGGATTATCAGGGAAGTTGGGACCAACATCTTTCTTTGGTTGAGTTTTCTTATAATAACAGTTTTCATTCCAGTATACAGATGACACCATTTGAGGCATTATATGGGAAGCGGTGTTGAACTCCAGCTTTCTGGGATGAAGTGGGTGAAAGGAAATTGATGGGACCGGAATTGGTAGAATATTTGGCAGAAAAAGTTCAGCTGATACAGAAACACATGAGAACAGCTCAGAGCAGGAAGAAGAGTTATGCAGACAACAGGAGGAAGGATCTCTCTTTTGAGGTAGGTGATCGTGTTTTTCTCAAAGTTTCACCATGGAAAAGTGTGATGTGATTTGTTAAGAAATGAAAGTTGAGTCCATGGTTCATTGGACCATATAAAATTCTGGAGAGAGTTGGATCAGTTGCATACCGAGTGGCTTTACCTCCGAGTTTATCTCAGGTACACAATGTTTTTCATGTTTCAATGATAAGGAAGTACATGCCAGATCCATCTCATTCTTTCAGTCCAGAGGTAGTTCAGCCGGAAGAGAATCTATCTTATGAGGAACAACCGGTCCAGATTCTTGACTACAGGGAGCAAGTGTTACGGAATATTGTGATTCATCAAGTAAAGGTTTTGTGGAAAAACCACATGAGTGAAGAGGCAACATGGGAATCTGAAAATGCAATGAGGGATAAATACCCCCACTTATTCGATAAGTAAATAAATTGTGGGGATGAAATTTTCTAAAGGGGGAAGGATGTAACATCCCAAGTAAGTAATGAATAATATATATTCTTATCTATGTATATTTATTAATTAGATAGTGTTTTAGAGGCTTAAAATGAGAATAAATCCAATCTTAAGTATGGAATATACTAATATTTTTAAAAGATTGTTTTACTGCCTTTTGATGGAAAACCATTTTTAAATCAAAAGTTTGACAATTTTATAAGTTTTATTTGTCAAAATAAACATATTCTTTATTATTGGGACATTGAAATTTACTTTGGATAAATTTTTGGTATTTTTCTGACAATGTTCATTTTTTAATGAATAGTGAAAAATACTGCATTTTACATCAAAACTGCATTTTCATCTAATTTAATTTTATGGTTAGATTATATTTTTAATTAGTTTTAAAGTGTAAATAGAATATATTTTTACCATGTAATCCAATGGTGGTCATTTGGATTAATTTTACTTTGTAATTGGGCATAAACAAGTGCCAAACTTTTCATAGATATTGTTTCTAAAAAACCCGCTATTTGTTTTGATAGCGGGAATTATTTTTAAATTAATTATTTCAATTTCTGTGTTTGGAATTTGGTAAAATGGATTACATATTTGGAATCAGAAGTTCCAAATTATGTAATCAAGACTCTTTTGTTTTTGGACATTATGAATAGTAACGACGTTAATTATCTTTAATTATCTTGAATAATTAGTAATTGGGTAGTTAAGGATAATAAAATAATATCATAATAATAAAAAATAACCCCAAAATGGGTCCAAATTCTACTGGTTGGGTCATGGACGACCATGGTATGCCTTGTGCCAAACTTGGGGACCCCATGGAATTACTTTTTTGTGATAATGACTTTTTATCTTTTTATTTTTATGGAAAGTTAAATATAACAAAGAATGTATCACCTGAGTAAAAAAAATTTAATTTTGTCTACATAAATGATCTATTGGACTATAAATAGTCATTGGAAATATAAAAATATTTCCTATATCATGGTATTTTTTTATAATTTTTAGACATTAAATAAACCAAATTATTTATGACATCATGATGATGCAGCGATTACCTCATTAATGAACGATTTAAATAAAATGAAAAGATAATGTAAAATATAAAACTTAAACTTGTCAAAGACCTATTTGATGAGCATATTTAGAAACCTTATCACTTTATCCTTGAAATATATCAATTTGGGGTCTTTTAAATCCGAAACACATTTAAATATAAAGTAACATTTTATAACATTCCAAGAGTGCCCCTCCTCCCCTCTTATAAAAGGCCCCCACCTCTACCTCTTTACACACACCTCTCAAGCCATTGGCTCGGCCAAGATCTGCTAATTTTATCTCTCCACATCCCTCTCTTCATCCTAGAAGCCTTACCTTAGGCATAAATCTCTTCAATAAACCCTTTTGGTACAAACCAAGAGGAGTTACCCGATTTAAAGGTAAAGACTTCTCTAATGTTCTTTTGTTTTATTTTGCTTCTCCAACCCCCTAAACTCTATTTATTCATTTATTTTGTAACAACACCAATATCTTCAATATACTAGGATGTTTTTATAAGAATTATTATAGCTACACTTACACACACCTACATCTAATGGTTAAAGGGCATACTGTTTCCGTGGATGGCGAATTTCTGCCTCACGAAACGATGATTGTTCAATATTATTCTAACACCTTCAAAGGTGGCCATTAATATGTCACTATATTTATATATGATATATAAAATGTTTACGTTTTTCTTAAGATTTGGTATTTTTACATTTATGTCATACCTTTATGGTTTCCATTATGGGTAAACGCGATATCTTCATTTTAGGAAATACGGACTACAGCCCCCTCAAAGTGATTTGATTTATTAATGTCATATGTGGAATGTATAGAGGATGGAGTTAATGATATTATATATGATATTATACTGGAATTATAATATATCTTTATATCATTATGATTCAATTCCATTAAATAGAAAATAGAAATGAAAGTAGCGTTCATGCGTACGTACGGCTTACCGTCTCCATGAACGGTGCATTTCATTTCTTACCTCTAAATGTTATGTAATATTATAAATGCATGTATATACTGGATACATATGATATATATGCTATCTACATCATGAATATAATTCTGGATATAATGGACATTTTACTACATGAACAACTTGTAATTATAAAGAGTTTATTTTTGACTCAAGTACCAATGATCGACAAAACGACCATTATTAACATAAATAATTACATAGTGTTCATAACATGGTAATAAGTGATATAAAAGGAATAATGAACTTGAAAAACGTTCTTAAGAAAGTAGAAATTAACTCAAGTTAATTATTCAGGATGTTAAAGAACGATCGAGACAAGTCGGACCCGAGGTATTGGACTTCGTCTCAATCTCCTTTCATTGAGGCATATTTTGTTTTATACACAACTTTCTTTTATACGGTGTATAAACCCCTTTGACTTTTACGTTTATTCAAAAGGAAAATTTTTTATACGAATCTTTTACTAAACGACAAAAGGGAATGTTTTTTTTGTCGTACGTATGTGGCAACAAAGACTTCTCTGCCGCCGTGACAATTATTTGAGCTTCGACTTCCTCTACAAGCCATAACTTTTTTTAAAAAATGAAAAATAAATACCATGTTTTACTTTTCCTTTATTTTGGTATTGAAAATGGTTTTGATAAAAAAATTTATTATATCAATGTGTTATTGATATCTTGTGATTGAAATGTGGAAATGTTATGTTTCCTTTATGAAACTTTTATGTGATATGATTATGTTATGGTTCTTGGGCATTGTTTATAAAGACGGGTGGTTCTGTGATAAACTAAGGGTGAGTGAGCCCGATATAGCTCTCCAATGCATTGGGTAACATGAAGGGGTTAAACGTTAAGGTTTCTCCGAAGAGATTTAGGGAATATAATGTGATGGGTATTCCAAACGTAACCATGAGGGTTACTCTCTACGTAAGAATGTTATGAATGCCTCAAGTTACCTTTATGTCTTATGATTTCTATTATTTATTCATGATTTGATGAGGTATGTTAAAATTCTTATGTTTTATGAGTAAAGTATGATTTCTTACATGGACTAATGTTTTCATTTCGTACTTTTATACCCCTTACTGAGCTTTTTATGCTCATCCCATGTTTTTGAAATGTTTTTCACAGGTCAAGGGAAAGGTACATGATGTGATGATAGTGTCAAGGAAGTGTCAAGAAAGAATCCATGTTTTATTTTAAATATGTTTCCATTGATGGGAAAAAGGATTACTATATTTTATGTAACCACTTTGTTTAAATGTGGAATGTAATGCATGATTTATGATCTAATTCTCTAAAACTCTAAACCTGAAAAGATCATCAATGTGTATTTCTTGAAGTAACTCAAGATTAAGTAATGTTTAAGTATGGGGCCTTATAATAAAGACTCATCCTTAAACATAACATGATATTGAGTTTTAGTTAAGAATTTTATTTCTTTCACTTTTAGGATTTTTTCATGTTTATAGTTTTAGATAATTATGCCATAACTCATACATTACAAAATCATATAATACAATGTGGACACTTCTGATCAATATAAATTTTTACCATCATATAATAATTTAAAAAAACATTATTTCTTTCATGAAAACTCATCAAAAATTTCAACTTGAATTCATCCTTTTCTTTAACATCCCTATGAAAAATATTTAAAATTTTTGGATGAGCACAAAAATAACACTAAAAGATATAAAATAAAGGAAATTATTAGTCCATTGAAAACATTAAAACCCATAAAATACTTACCTTTAAATAAATGTTCTTTAAGAAAAATTAATAAAACATTTTAACATGAAATAAACACATTTTTCTCAAATAAATCCTTTAAAACACATAGAAATAAATTAAAAACCTTCTCTGTAACTTAGAGAAGCACATTAAAAATCCATTTTAAACCCATGACAAAAGTAACTAGAACCCAATTAAATCCATTGGAAAAAACCTTTAGTAACTCCCTCCTTATTTACAATTAATACAAGGAACATTACCCAAATAATTATAATGTTATCTAGGTTTACCCATTTTATATACTGCAACTGGCTCACCTGGCACTATCTAGGCCACCCCGTCATATAATATTTAATGGGCTCACCTGACATTATCTATGAACACCCATTTATCATTTATAATTATCAAGTACCATATCATGAATAAAAAATTTATTTTTTCACTTTCCCATTATAAAAAATTTGGAAAACTCTTTTAAACTCATAAAAACACACTTTTGGATATCAAAATACCCTTTACTTTTAAAAACCAATTTTCAATATAAAAATAGTTTTTATTTAAAAAAACCATTTTCTATACCAAAATACCCATATTAAAGGGAAAATGGTTTTTCATTGATGTAAAAATTAATTCCTACAAAATAATCCAGAAATCAAATAATTTTAATGATAGTGGAAAATTCTATTTCTCTATGTACATTAAGAATTGGACATTCCTTTTTTCGTGTATCAAAATGTTCTATATAAAATACGTAAAAATATTCATTTTGAAAATATTTAAAGATTAAGTAAAAAGATACATAAAATGTAATTTATAAATATTTTATTTCCATATAAAAAATTTCCTAAAAACATTTTAAAAAACATGGAAATGGAAGAGAAATAGATTTTGAAGTAAAAACATTAAAACATTATTTTTTAAGTAAAATTCCCTTATCACCTTCGAAATATTTCAATCATAAGCCCCATGAAATGATAACATTAAAAAACATTAAATACCATGAGAATAGAAAAAATGATATAAAATGTAAAATTTGTTATGTATACACCTCATAAATGAATATAGGTGTATAAAATCAAGATATACCTCAATGAAAGGAAATTGAGACAAAGCCCCTTACCTTGGGTCTGACTTGTCATTTGTGATTTTATCTTCCTGAATAATAAACTTATGTTAATTATTTACTTTCTTGGAAACCTTTTTCATGTTTATTGTTACTTTTATTTCACTTATTACTATGTTATATATATTTACTTAATAAATTAAGTTTAAATTGGATGTTTTGACCATATTCGGTTTATGTGTCAAAAATGAATTTGATAGGTTGAATATGCTCAAAGAGATCATTATTAAAAATATATTGAATAATAATCATGAAATAATTATCATATTTATAAATAAATTATACTTTTAAAACCAATCATGAAGTATGGTCATGAAAAATGAACCAATGTTACGATCATGGAGAGGGTAGGTCGAACATATTAATGAGTAACATTTCCATTTTTCAATGATAATTATAGAAAGAAGATAAGTAATATTTTAACTTTAAATAATTAAACTTATATCATAAAAACAAATATTTTTAATTATATATACTTATATATATCATTATTGTGATTTGGTGATGAAAAAAGATTCAAATCACTTGGAGGAGGAGGTAGTCCACACATCCATGAACGGCGTTATCACACTTTTAGTGAGTGAAACGTTAAGAAATTAAATGATATATTATATTTAAAAAATTATAAATATGTAATTAATATCATAATTATATAATTTATATCAAATATATTCATTATTGTTTCCCTTGTTACCTTCCATGTAATGTGTTAGTGAAAACGAATCACATCGCTTCGTGAGGCGGTAGTCCGTCGTACACACAAACGACGTTATCATATCCCATATGGAATGGAATTTAAAAAAATAATATAGAATAAAATGACTCAAAAGGTATAATTATGTTATAAATATCATATATAAACTTTATTTCTATCATTATACACAACCATGAGAGGTGGTAATGGAAAAACAAATGATATTATTTCGTTAGGTGGTAGTCCACCGTGCACACAAATGCTGATTTTGTAACCCATTGGATGGAAGTGGGAAAATATTTAGGTTATTACATTAACATAATAACATATCATTATATAAAATATACTGATGCTATTATGTAAAAAAAATAATAATAATTCAAGGGGTGGAGAAATAAATAAAACAAAAATGTTCATTGATGAACGTCGCCTCTTCTTCAGGTATCCTCCTTAGTTTCTCACCAAAATCCTTCATAGGTTAGATTTTTTCCAAAAATAATTCTTATACAATGAAATGAGGTAATTTTATAAGTTATTTGGGTATTATTTTCCTAACTAAATAGGTTTTAAGTTATTAAGGGAGGAGGAGAGTGGGTGGCCTTTTAAAGTAAGGTGAGTGGTGCACTTGTAATTATTTTAAAAGAGTGAATTCCACCCAAACATTTTTAATGTAAAAAGGCTCCAATAATATTCCATTATAAATAATATAAGCTATAAGGTATAAATATTTTCATAAAATGGGTTTTGGATAAGTTTATTGGTAATTTTTTACCTTAATCATAAATTTTAATCCCTCAGTAAACTAATTTTTACCTTAATCGATGTGATTAATTTTAACTGTTTTCACTAATAATTATGGTAAAATTTAATTTTTAAATATTATACATTATAAATTATAACTATTACAAATATTTAATCCTTTTTTAAATTTAATTCACATAATTGGTAAAATTTAATTTAATATTAATCTCACAGGCACGGCGAGACAACGAGTTTTTAAGAAGAGTATTTTTTAGAAAATGATGATTCTATATAAACTCTATGACTAATAATAATAATTTTATAAAAATAAATTAATATTTAATTATATATAATCTATAAATTACAACTAAAACATTCCCTATTATGTATTATTTTAATTAATTAAAAAGGATAAATATTATTCATTTTAAAATGGTTTTTAGAAAAACTCATTTTTAAACCAAAAAACAAACTTATAATAAAACCAATATAAAGTTGATTAAAATGTAATTAAGTGGATTAAATATTCTGAAATAATATTTATGTTACTTTAAAATATATTTAAAACATATTAGGACTTTTCTATTACTTAATTTATTTAAAAGAAAATTCCTTTTACGAAAATAGTTTTTTCACTATTTACAGAAAGTTCAAAATTTTCTTAAAAAAATTAAGCATAGTTAAATTTTGATAAGATGATTTAAAAATGATTTTAATTTTATCAAATTTTAATTATAAAATTTATAAATTAATATTTTAAATGAATCCTTATAAAAAGAGTTTAGTTAAAACTATTTCCATTTTGAATTAAAAAAATTGCTTAATATTTTTTATAACTAATATAACTAATTAATTCATATTAATAAATAGGAAAATGATTTAATATATCATTACCTGGGTTTATACACTCTTATTTTACTTACTCAATGGTTAATAACTATTCTTCTTGCATGTAAAAAAATAAAATGACCACTTCTTTTTCTTTATAATAGAAAATCAAAATGATTTTTCTTCTTATTTTTATCTTATGCGGATTCAAGACTCCTCTTACTTGTGTGAACTATACTTTACATGACTATTTATTTTTATTACCTATTATTCTTTTTGAAATTCTATAAAAATAAATACATTGGTTCAGACTTTTTTTATTTGACATATATATTTCTTAGATTATATATTGAATCAGTTATCATATCCATTATATTTGATACTTTAAAGATATTCAGAATTAGAAATAGTATCGGCTCACTCTCATTAAAATTTATATCTTTGAATTGTAGTATGCATATATATATATATATATATATATATATATATTATAGAACTTTCATTTTCTTCTTTTTTTCCTTTTTACCCCTTTTGTGTATTCAAAGTACCATATGAATAAAATAATTTAAATCTCCAAAAATATTTACATTTCAAAAATTAATGAATTATCATCCTTTAATTTCATAAAGACTCTACATCTAAATTATCACAGTAAAAACTCTTTCTCTTCAAACCTATTTGAAACCACATGTAAATTTGAAGTAACTATCATGGGTCTTCATCCTTTAAAACCATTCATTATCCCCAACTTTTTCTCATTTTCTCCATTAAACATACTTTAAAATAACATATGAATACATATATGCATGTATTGAATGTGTTCATAGATTCTTACTTCATAGTATAAAACTCTCCCAAAATATTTCTCCATTATTCATCATCTTCAAGAATCATAAAACCTATATTATGATATTTATGTATCTAAAGATCAGCTTGCATAGAATCATAATATTCCTGGCCACTCATAGGTGAATCACTTATACATGGTTCACATGAACATGAATAATTCTCATATGTGATATTTAGTATAATATTATATCATTTAAAACTCTTAAATAGATTCTAAAATAACGACCACCCTTATATCAATCTCCATAAATGGTTATAGGATTATTTTTTCAAGTTTCATCATTATGTTGCTCTGTATACATCTACCACTCTTATTTATATATTCATACATAGTTGTAGGAATATTATTAGATTCATTCATATTATTAACTATATAATATCTTAAAAAATTCTAAATTATTATGAAATTCGTTATCGTACAAAATTTCTGCATGTTAAAGGGAATAATATCTTATAAAAATAAAATATATAATGCACTGACCAAGTTTCATATCTTGTGAAATCTACTCTGATCATATTATTTAGATTTATATTATACTAAAAACTTAATATCAAGTGAAATTTTAATGTATTATACATATGATATATTCCATTATCATTTTTACAACACCTACTCCAAAAATTATAATTCTTTCAAACTCCTCCAAAACATATTCATGTTATCTCTAACAATTTCAAATATCCTAACGACCTTTACCTCATATATTCAAATTAATTTTTAATGAATTTTAATATGATTTAGGCATTTAAAAAATCAACACAATAATCATAACCACTTTAAATATTCTTTACTTCACACCAATCTTCTTAAGTTCTCAGTATCTATTAATAGCTCTTGGTATTAAAATAAAACTAAAAATAATTCTCTTTTACTAATTCTTATTCTTGTTTATTTTCTTTACAATAATCATTATTCTTTTTAGTTTTAGTATCCATTATCTCCTCCTATTTTTATTTTCCTTCTTCAGCTAGGTATTCTTCTTTTTCTTCTTCATCCTGGAATATTAGTGATGAAAGTGTCTTAATTAGGTTCATATTTGTTTTCACCCTTTAAAGTCACCTTGGATTCGACCTTAAAGTTGGATTACTCTATGGATAGTTCCATGGATTTATCATCCTTATTTTCTATCCTCTCCATGTCTTAACATGCATCATTCAACTAAAATTATTAGAAATAAAGGAGTTCCTCATCATCACTTGGGTATTTTTGTGGGATAAAACCTCATTCACATTGGATATTATCCATGATTTGGATGATCTGATATATAAGATTCATCACTTTAATGGAAAATAAATGGTTCTTAGTTATAATTCATTTCATACCTTCTATCACAACCAAAAATTCCAAATGTGTAAAAGGAAAACAAAAGAAAAAAATCCACCTAAAACCAGACAATATAAAATGGGAAAGATAAGACTTTTTCAAAATTATCAAATTAAATTTTCCTACACTAAGTACCTAGAAATAATTCTAAAAACATGATCACCCACATGGAATCCTTAGTTCCCTATGATTAAATCATTTTATAATTTATAATCAAGGAACCAAAAAACAATAAAACTACTTATAATTAGTATATCCCGTGTAATTACTAAGGTCGAACCCATAGAGACAAGGTAAAAGACACCCCCCCCCCCTTCAATTTTTAATACTACTATCTAAGATGAATGAAATTGATTACTATTATAAATTTAGAAGAGTAAATAATGATTAAAATTACCAAACAGTTGAAAATTTATGTTCTTGATGCAACAAGGAATAAAATAATTATAAACATTCATGTGGTTGTCAAAATAAAGTAAAATTGAATCCCTTAGTATGGGTAAACACTCTATCTCAAAAACCCCCCTTTTTCATGGTAGGTACTTCTATTTCTTTAGGAAATTTTTAACCTAAAACCATGTTTAAAAATATACTATAACTAACCCAATGGTCATGGTAGAAAATACAATCTATTTTGTGTAAAAATAATAATTATATCACTCGCAAAAAAATGGACATTCCTAAGAGAATGAGAGAGATAGATGAGAGAAAAGTTAAATTTAAAGACCTAACATGAAATATCATTAAAAATAAAAACTATACATAAAATTTAATTCTCATTACTTATAACTAGAATGGTAGTAATTATAACCTCCCATGTTATCCATGAGGAGAATCAAAAACAAAAAGTTACACAAACCGGCTAGAAAGAGATATAACCAAAGAAGAATATTCCAAAAGAAGTCCTCTTATCCTCTATGATCCCCATAAATGTATTCCTTAGTTTAATTCTATGTAGGTTCTAGACTTCATATTGGCTACTCCACTTTTACTATAATTTCCATAGTGGTCTCATTGGTGAAAAAGATTCCAGTGAACTTCTATGGAATTCCAGTGCCATTGATCCTTCATTGTGTCTAGATCAAGCTTTGTAGTAATATTTTATGGTGTTTCCTCAGATATTGTGGCCCAGAATGAAGGTCACTAGAGTAGTTAAATCTTTACATGAATTGTGAACCATATCATAAATCTAATGATGAGTAACAATATTATTTCCTTTTCTGTGCATGTTTCATTTAATTGAACACTTCTTCACACTGAACGCATCCCACATATAGAGTTTTTTTGAGAGGGTTCCACATCATTTCATCAATTACTTCAGAATATTTTGTTGAATTATTGTGGTACTGACATATACTCATCGTTGTCTCCTCACACCAACTCTCTTATCACATTCCAACATCACCCTATGTTTTTCCACTACACTTCTT
Organism: Viscum album; assembly: GCA_963277665.1. Classification (NCBI taxonomy): domain Eukaryota; kingdom Viridiplantae; phylum Streptophyta; class Magnoliopsida; order Santalales; family Viscaceae; genus Viscum; species Viscum album. Next base: position 2,010,393,284 of record OY728130.1, on the reverse strand, counting down.
TACTTCCCATTCCACCATGGTCTATATCATTTTGTTTCCAAATAGTATTTGGATGTTGTTATGGTTGACCAAGGTTGGGTACTATCTTATAATATTCACCGGATTAAATTTCCTTTTTCAAAAATTCACATTTATTTCTCTATACTAAAAGTATCATTTCACTTCTAATTTTTTCTGTTTTCTTAAAATTTATCCAAAATAAATTCCATGTTCTCCATTATACATCCCATAACCACTATTACCCCAAATTGACACTCTGGTTACATGATAATGTCACCCCATTCTAACCCACTGCACTTATTTTCCACCCATGTCATCGTGGTCCAGCTCGGCTAGTTGACACACTGTGGCTATTTTCTGTTCTAGTCGGTCGACATTGGCCACTATTTTTTCCTTCTTAAAAATATATTTCTTTCACCAATTTTATACTTAAAAATAAATTCTTAATTTTTAAAATTAAGGCCTTTTATACTTATTATTTATACTATATTTTACTCTAAATTACAATAAAGGTATTTCCTAACATATAAACATTAAAAAAATAAATTAGGTAAGAACGATTATTTAAACACTATAATTAATGATTTAAATATTAAAAATAAATGCATAAATTATAGTCATCAGTTTTTTGTATTTTTTGTAGGTTCTTTTGATGTTTTATAATTTATTTTCTTTTGTATGTATATGGTTACCACTCAAACTAATGTAGTAATTTGAAAATCCAAAAAATGGAATTGAGAGGGATTAAAAATTATATATTTTTATTATAAATTTCTTATCATGTGATGAGATAAGTAGTCCACAAATTTTTTTATTTTAGTTTATTAGAGAATAAATTATTAATAATATCCAATTAAATATTCATTTGAATAGGTAATATCAACTAAAATATTGTTGAAATTTGTAATTTCATTTATATGATCAAAATATTAGTATAATCTTGTATAAAGGGTGATGTGTAAGGGAAAGATTTAAAAAAAATTATGGTTGATATTTTATTGTCTTTTAAATGATTTATATACCTCAATTATTATATAATAAACTAATAAATACACCTAATATCAGCTAGGATATTTTTTATAAAAATAAAAATAAAATGAAAAAAAACTATGTACTCTATAAATATTTCTTCTTGTTTTATTTTTGATGAACACTATATATAATAAAAAAATGACTCATGGCATCTCTATTAATCCACCAATTATGTAATCTCATATGAAATTTAAAATATCCCAATTTTTATTAAATTATTCAATAAGATCCCAAAGAAAATAGTAAGGAGGAGAAATAATGATACAACCAAGGGATTAATATGTTATGATTATATTTATTAAAGTAATTATTCATTTTTTATAGAAATGATTAAAATAATTAATTAGGATCATAAGTATTTGTAAAACATTTAAATCATTTATACGATTATAGAAGTTATTTTTTAACTTTATAAGGGATTACCACTAGCTACCAAGCCCTAAATCATTTAATGTTTGATCCTCCAAACATGAAACCCACTTTCCACATCATCTTTTTATATGTATCTCAAATTAATTTTAATTAACTATATAATATAATTCACATAAAGATAATATAAAAAGTAACCACTTAATTCCAATTAATATAATAAAAATTGATACATTTTATAAAATAATAAATGAAATTATGACAACTTTAATTATTATGGCTTTATGGAATAACGCTTTTAATTTTAAAACTTCACTAAAGCCTCATTTACATTGCTTCTAAATTTTTATATGTTACATTAAATATAATAATATGTGAATCCTTATCTATATTTCTTAGGATTCCCCATTATCATGTAAGATCTATCAATTTTTGAAAAAAAAATTAAAAAAAAACAAATAAGTATTAACATAGAACTATATGTGCCTTTGTGTTCCTTTGTATTCTAGAAAATTATTAGGAATTATAAATCTATAATCATAAGAAAATATATGTATATAATAACATATCTTTGTTATTAATGATATAAAGATTCATGTTGTGACCATTATAAACCACATGTATATCCTTACATTCACTTAGTCTGTAAAATTATGTATAGTCATGAGTTATAAAACATATCAATGTTATATTAGTTAGCTCATCCATTATTTATTCTATAAGTAGTATAACAAAAATTGATGAATACATCACATGTAAATCATCTAAGTAAATTAATATATAACATTTAATCTAACTAATAATTACCCTTGATTTTCTTATTCTTAATCAATTGGGAGCCCAAATGGCATGCATGTTATAGAGAACAAGTCATGTATTTGATAGAAAAATCTTATGCATGATAAAAATCATACATAATAACTCCCTAATCAACATATTCTCCTGAATAAAATAAGTTTTCCATAAAATTATGGTGATTTAAATATAGGTAACCATATTAACCTCATGTTTAGAATTACTATGATGTATACAAAAAAATTAAATCAATGAAATATACACAAGATATTACATATATTGTAATATACTTGAATATATCCCAACAACATGTCCATGTTACTTCACATGAGTAAATTTGTAACTATATATGACTTAATGCTCATATTAATCTTAAAATTTCAGCATAACCCAGGAATTTCCTTAATAATTAATACTGAAACCATGAAAAAAATTATGCTTATAATTTTTAGATTTTATAGATATATTTAAGAAACATTATCAAATCAAACTATATAATATATTTATAGCTTACCATGTAAGCACTACCTAATATATTTATATAGACCTCTTTATTTTACATCACATGTAATTTTTTTAGGGGATCATCTGCATTATCATTTGTAGCCACCTAAAAGATCATTACATCAAATCACTCAATAATATCTCATATGAAATGGTATCTATAAAGGATATATTTATACTTTTTTGAGGATATGGTTTCTTATAATTAATTATAACTCCAATTTTGTTATAATATAACTCTAATATATTCATTATGATAGGAAATTCCCTTATATAAACTTTTAACTTATTTATCCAAAAAAAATTTATTTTATAAGTTGTTGTGATGTATTAAATTAATATTATTGAATAAACCATAATTTATTACTTATTATAATTCAATATTTTACCATTAATAGAGGCAAAACACTATGACTATGGACTCAAATCATATTTTTTGGTTTGGAAGAAAGTGTTAGTTTATAATGATTCCATTTTATCTTCTAAGGACTAGTAATATATTCTTAGTTCTTATTAAGTACTTAAGGTTATTTTTTATAGAAACCTTGTGAATCTCACCAAGGTCTCATAAGTATGTACTTGTTGTTCTCAAATAATATAAGGTATTTAATAATGACATAGATTATATAACATATTTTCTAAGAATAATGGAATATATTTAGGTGTTCTAAACTAATATTTCATATGAATTTTTCCTACTATAAATAATAAATTTTCCTTCTTGTAATTATTCATAGTAAATATATTTAAAACATTATCAAAATATGTATTATAAATTAAAATAATAATACTATTAAATATATTTCTATAGATATCCAAATATAATTTATATGTTTTATCTCTAATTAATTTCATTTAAAATAATTTACCTAACCAGTTTTAATTTTTTGAATTAATTTCTAGCAATAAGTATGTCCTCCACATACAACATACAAAATAAGGTCATGGTTCCTTTAACCCACTTGTACATCTAAGTTTTATCTTCATTTTTTTATAAAAAATATTTAATTTCATCATAAAAATAATTATTTCATCTTTTTAATGTATAATTTAAGGAATAAATAAATTATTTTATACCATGTTAAAAAAATAATTTTTTAATCATTAAAAAACATGTTTATTATGAGTTTAATATGTCTAAATAATTTGAAATATCATTTAAGATTTATGGTATTTTTAGTTATAAAATTTCAATCAATAAAAATTCTATAATACTCAATTTTTAAGTTTATTGGATAATGAAATGAAGTGTACTCAACATATTAATCAAGAAAGTTTATTAAATACATCAAACAAGTCTATTTGATATAAAATGAGATATAAATTGCCTTTGTATAAGTATAAGGAAAAACAACCATAATGTGTATGAAAATTAACTATTTAATAAAGTTGTATTGATAGATTATTTCACCTCAATCAACCTTGAATGTTTTTTATTAATATTTCAATTAGTTAGAAAAACCATTTAATAATGATTAATAAACAAAGTCCAATTTTTTTTAAAAATGACTATCATAGATGAAAATGAATTTTCCATCATGTATGGATTTGAAAATACTATTTTTTAAGCAAGGTACATCAACTAAAAAAATTGAATGTTGAATAACATATTAATTGTGTAGTTCAATTGTATTGATTTCTTAGTTTAACAATATTTATCTTGAATGATACATTCCAAATCCCAACCAATTGTGAATAAAAAATAATATTTTGTGCCTAAAAATAAAATGATGAATATTAATTACTCCTCAATAGTTACTAACATTTATTTATGAAATTTAATTATATGATTTGAATATATGGATGTGATACAATATTATAAAATTCAAGGAATAAAAATAATGAGTAATTTTCAATTAAAAATTCCTAAAATCAGAACTGATAAATTGTTTTCCCAAATGGTGATATGGAAAAATTATCAAGATAGGGATGAATTAACCAATTTATAAAATTTTAAGATTATATTTAATAGTAAATATAATTACATAGTGAAAAAATATGAGCATGAGTATTTTTATAATAGTTTGGATCAAATTGATCCTACATCTACTCTTCACTTCTCACTATCACCAAGAAAAATAACTCCAGCTAAAATACTGACTTTTGATGGAGATTCAAACCCCAATTACAACTAACATTCCTTAAGGATTCATAACCAGTCCAAATTGAATTCTAAATGGGATTCATAACCCGTTATAATAACTTTTTCAACCTTGAGTCATGACACAAATATCCCTTCATTTTCTTTAACTAGAGGCATAATCCAACATACCTTTTGTAGGGTTAGAATAATCCAACCAATCCTTCTTTTGAATGAAAAATAATAAACCAAATTTAACACACATGGAATTAAGATTTAAATAATTTAATGCCATAGAAACTAATATTTAGATAAAGAAATTATGAATGTTGAGAATAACGTAGATTTGATCTCCTTGGCAGTGAAATTTTATGATTTTAGTTCATCTAAAGGAATCATATATAAGATAAGTAATATCACAAAGCACAATACTCAATTTTTCCCATGTTATGCGTACTGTTTCTATCAAAATATTTTTATAGATTTTATTTATATACAATGTCATTAAAATATAATAGTGTAATATATATCCATTAAACTATTTAATTTATTAACCATCAGTCAAAATCTTTTCTTTCCCAAATTTTGGAACCAAGGTTATCTTTGATTTAGATGATGGAAGTTATGTTGGAAATGAAAAAAATATATTTACATAAAAGTATTTCATGGATCACATAATCTTTAATAGATCTTATGATTGTGTGTGTTTGAATGATTTAAGTAATCATATAATCTTAAAGGGATCTTGCAACTAGGTTACACAAAAATTATGAAGGGATAGATACATTGGAAATGGTGGCGGTATCATGAAACCATGATATTTCAAGCTTTGATGAGCCATGTGATGAAGGATGTATTAAGACATGGGCCTTGTGACTCAAGTAATGTGCAGTGTTCATGAAGTCACATGAGTTGAATTATCTTAATATGAAAATATTTGAGGTGGTGTTTTGGATAGCTAATCACGTTTCTTAGAGATAATATGGTGAAAAATCTCATATAAATACCCATTTTTTCACCTCATTAATATTAAAGAAATGGAGATTAAGGATTTAATATAGATTTGTGAGTGTTCCTTTGAATTGTTCTCATGACCACATAAATAGTGAATAGATACAATTAGTAATTTAATCCAATGTATGAACCTCATGTTAAATACAAACTCATAAAGAATATGACCAATAAATCCCAATTCTATAGTGTCAAAATATTTTTTGATTTTAATATTAAGAGAAATGCTGCCTCCCCTGGTGTACTTTTGAAGAAGGTTCACACATTCTGAAGTTCTAAGTAGGCAATCCTGTATTTTTATCCCTCTGAAAAATCCAAAATTGGTTACATGAGATAATTTGGTTTGAGGAACGAGCAAGTCTATTAGAAAGAATTTTGGTAATAACATTTTGGATAGTGTTGATAAGAGAAATTGGTCTGAATTGGATGATATCACTTGAATTATCCATTTTCTAATTAAGGAAATTAATTGAGAATTGAATACTTGAGATAAAGATCCACCTATAAAAAATGTTCGAAAATATTACAAACATTATGTTGAATTACATCCCAATATAATTGACAAAAATGGTTGGTAAATCCATTAGAACTAGGTGAACTTATTTTATTGAGACCAAACACAGCATCCCTAATCTCAAAATCTAGAAGAGTATAGGTGAGAAAAATGTTATCATCCTTAGTAATCATTTTTGGAATGATTCCTTCCATAATCTCCACACTCTTTGGTGGCCCATTTAAAAAAAACATATAGAAGGAAACAATACAGTTGGAAAGGGCATGCCTATCATCCAGAATTGTGTCTCTATATTTTAGAAAATAGAGGGGCCTATTGTCCCGTCATACCATTTGAAGAGAATTTATAAACTTGGTGTTTCTATCCCCATTAGTAAGCCACCTAATCTTGAAAATGAACTTTTTATTAATATCCCTCTACATGATAAGATTTTGCAGTTTATAGGACATCATGGCTTCTTATTTAATGTCTATAGAGAAGTTGTTTTTAATAATGGATTCTTGGATAATATGGAGATAGAATTTTAGGGAATTTATTGCTTCATCAAAGAAGATGAACTTTTCTTGCTCCATTATTTCATTTTAACATTGAGAATTTTGAGTTTAAAAATACAAGCTAGAGGGTTACCACTTCATTCATTTGATACCCCAGTTTCATGTACAATTTTAGTACACTCTAGAAGGGAAATCCAATCATTTTTGAACCTAAAAGTAATAGGTTGTTTCTTCCCATTTTCAATAAAATTTGCGAGTATGGGATGATGGTCTGAGTTGTGTTTTTCAAAATTGACACATGAAATTGATCTCTAGTTTCCAAGAAATACATCATTCACAAATTCTTTGTTAATTATGATTTACCTCAATCCATATAAATTCATTCTATACCATGTATATTTGGCTCTGATAAGATTTATTTCAGTTATATTCACTTTCTTAACACACACTCTGGAGTCCTTAAATGATACAATGTTGGAGACAGGTCAAATATCTTCATATGCATGTAGTATAGAGTTAAAATCCCAAATAATTACACATGGATTGGAGATAGTGCTGGATAAGTCCTTGATTTTCATCGATAGGAGTCTCATATCGATGTAGTTATTAGAGGTAATTGTTTGATATTTTTATATACATCTAATATAGGCTAACAATTTATAGGATTTTTGGCTTGCATTTATGGGTATTCAGATGTCCATACAACTTTTTATCCTCTTTAGGGAATCTTATGCGGATTTGATTTACATTATCTATAGAATCATAAAAAAGGTAATCCATGAGAAAATTACCTTCAACCCTCAGACTTCCCTTGCTAACATTAAGATGGCGGTTCACAATGCCAACCTGTACCATGTTGAGTACATCAGTAATTCGGTCGAAGATATCTCAGTCCTAAGGAAGCTGAAATTATGTGGAAAATTTGCTAAACCACTTGGCACTCTTGAGGTTTTCTGGTTCCCCCCTCCCCCTTCCTTGGATAGATAAAATGTAACTCTGATGGGGATTTGAGGGGTAACCTAGGACCATAAGGTTATGGGGTCATTTTCAAATATCATAATGGTGATGATATGGAATGAATACATAGTCCTTGTGGTCATGTCACTACTTCATAGGCATAAATGATGGGATTTATCAAAGCTATATCTGTTACAAGTCAAAGTAATTGGAATAATATCTGGTTCGAATGATATTCCACTACCATCGTCCAGGCTGTCAGGATGGGACAGATCCACCTTTCATATAAGATGATAGATAAATAGGATAATTATCTTAATGGGCTTACTTCAATGAATTACATGATCATGCATATCAATTTTGAATCCAATCACCTTGTCGACATCCTTGCAAACAAAGGACTTTCTAGTGAGGTTTTCACCTACTCTAATAATCTTCCTTGTGGCGTGCTTCTTGTTTTTCAATGAGACAAATGTAAAATTCCTTCTTTCAGACTCTTGTAACATTGTTTTATATATGAAGAACCTTGGAGCTCACGTTTCTCAAAAAAAAGTGAATAGATACACACTTGGGTCTTTCACTTCGGATATTGCCACCAAAGTTACACACCATATGATCTTACAAAGGATATATAGTTTAGTGTATTACAACTAGGTTTACATGTTATCAAGTCTTGAGAAGGAGTCACATGCTCATGGTCTTATTCTCAGACTCTTATGGTTGGGTTTATGTGCCAGTGGATCTTGCAAGGGAGTTAGATGCTCATGGTCTTGCACTAAAGATCTCATGACCAGATTTACATTCTAGCAGATCTTGTGAAGGATTCTTGTGCCAAAGGTTAGGTGATAATGGTCTCATGCTTAGAGTTATGTGAATGAGTTATGTATTGGGGATTGTTTGATGCATAGTTTTTTAGTCTAAATTTGTTTAAAATCTAAAATAGGTGAATACTAAAGATATTTTGAATAAAAAAGAAGATATTAAAGCATTATATACTATAATTAATAATTCAAATCATTTAATTAAATTTTAATAAGGATAATATGACCTTCAAGTCATTAAACTGTGGAATACTTCCTCTAAAGAAATGTTTAGGGATGAGTCAATGAAGGTGATTCAAGGGGTTGGGGCACTATCCCTAGATACATTGTAAAGATAGTATACTTGGAACATATTTCCCATGACAAAAAAATGTAATCCATAAATACTAGTAAACCATAGTGAAAATAAAATATGGGGGCTTTAAAATAAAATACAATGTAAATACATGGTTGGATGGAGATAAAATAAATAAAAATAGTTCTATATGAATATAGACTGTGGTATACTCTCTTGAGTATGAGTTAACTATGAAAATTGGGACTTGAAGTCTCATTCAATCAGAAAGGATTTATTAGAAAATGAAAAGTTGTGAATTCTCTCATGAAAGGATAGAGGACCAATGGAAATCTATACTGGGGGATAGAAAATATAACATCCATATCTAGGAATTTGAATAGGAAAATATATTGTGTCATTGGAGGGTTTTATATATTCACAAATAGATCATGGAAAACATTTATAATTTAAAATTTGTAGTGGATATTCCAAATCTTAAATGCATTCATGAAATAACATGTGATGCACTAATATGGGGAAAATGATCTGAAATACATAATGACTAAATAAAAAAGGATTGTTGAATCTTCTCAATCAGATTCACACCATTTTTTTGTTACAATGAACAGATCATATATGGTGAAAGATACTTCAATTTATTTATTTATGAATATAGTAGAATGGTGTGTGTTATGTTCATGAAAATCGAGTGAGTAGTCATGGGATGCATGAAGAGATATCTAAGAGGAGTTGAAAAATGAGACTGGGTATACTATTTAAATTTTATGTTCTAATAATGAAAAAAATAAACATCTATTTAGTATTAGAACTATCTTGAGAATAATGTAATTTAACAAGAGTTATTGTCGTTCAAAACCCCACAACAAAATGGGGTTATTGATAAAGATATTGAAAGGTGATTAAATAACCAAAAATATGCTTGTTGAGAATGAAATTTTTCATCTCTATTAAAAAATATGTTATTAAATTTTCTATGTACACTTAAAATTGATTAGTTTTGAGTCCATGATAAGAGATAACACCCTAAAAATGTGTCATGGGAGGAAGCCTTTTGAAAATCAATTTTTTGTTTTTATAAGCCTATGTTATATCTAAAATAAATAATTCAGTCAAGGTAAGTATTTATATATATATAATGAAGGATTATTTCTTGGTTACTCCATAAATTTAAGGATTACAAATTCTACAATGATAGGCTCAGAAAAATTATTGAGATAAATAATGTTATGTTCATTAAAAATAAATCTGAAACAAACACTAGGAATGAAATTATGATGTGTTTATTGAAGAATAAGAAGAAGGAAATGATATCATTTAAACTAATGATATAGTGTAAGATTCACCAAATCTTTATAAATCCCAAAATTGTAACACCCCAAGATTTCATATTACGTTATCTCTTTAAAATAATTCAATAGCTTGCGTTACACGCAACACTGAGTTCAAGCGCATCATGACCAATCAAATTAGCTATTTAAGAAAACTGTTATGAATATTATTAACCACATTCTGAACTTTATATATATCCTATATAATTTTATCATTCATATTTTGTGTTTATTAGACATAATATAAAAATAAATTCAATTTCTCAGATAAAAGAAGTATTTTCAAAAAATACAGTTTTTTCGCCTTTTAATGGCGAACCATTTTAAATCTAATATTTGACACTTTTATATATTAAATTTAATGAAATTAAATTATTCTTTAGAAGAGGAACATAAAAATTTATTTTGGATAAATTTTTGTTACTTTTATGATAACTTTCATATTTTGATGAATAGTAAAAAATACTAAATTTTAATTAAAAACAACTTTTTTATTCAAAATAATTTATAGTGTTAAATTATTCATTTGAGTGGTTTTAAAGTATCATTAGATTATATTTTTATCATTTAATATAATTTAGGTCATTGGATGTAATTTCACATTTAAATTGTACATAAACACATGTCAATCTTCTGATAGTTTTTAATTCTTAAAACCCCTCTTTCTGGTGTTGACAATGGAAATTAATTTTAATTTAATTAATGAAACTTCTATGTTTTAAATTTGGTAAAAAAGGTATAATTTTTGAATTTGGAATATCAAAATTATCTTAGGGTTAATTTTTTGTATTTTTTTGAAAACATTCATTTTATGATGAATAGTGAAAAACACTACGTTATTGTTTAAAACCGACATTTTATTTAAATAATTAATATTTTTATTTAAATTTATTTTAAATTAAAAACGGATATATAATACCTATATTATTCCAATGTAATTCATTGGAGTCATTTTATAATAATATTGGATAAGAAAAATTTTATTGAACTATTTAACGTCTTTTACCCACCTTCTATGCACATTTCTAAATTTGCATAAAACGTAATGTTACCGCTTCTATGAGTTGAATTTCAAAAATCTAAGAGACATGGTTGACATCAGTAAGTAAAATGTAGTTCAATATAATAAAAATAATATTTTTTGAATAGTAACTTTTGAATTTTATTTTCCACGGTTAAAATTAAATAGGGTAATTAAATATAAAATTGATATCATAATTACCCTAACACATGTCCTAATTATATTGGATAAGTTTTTTTTAACCCAAATCAACCTTAAGAATAAATATGATCATTTTTATCCACTTGGATTAGATTAGGACATTTATTATTATTTTATTTAAAGAAGAGTTAAAAGTGTTAAATTCAAATTTAAATAACTAAACCATTTTTAATATAGAGTTATACATAAGATAAATTTGACTATAAATATTCATTAGAAATATAAAATTATTTCCTACATCATGGTATTTTATTTATAATTTTTATACATTAAATAATTAAATTTATTTATGACACAATGATGATGCAGTAATAACCTTATTAATGAAAGATTAAAATAATAAATATTATAAATATCCAAATAAATGAAAATTGAGACTTTTGATGCACTCCACTAATTTTAAAGGTTAATATGACATGATAGGATTGATTTAATGTTTTTATTTTTTGAATTAATCATGTTTTGTTAACTTTCACAAAAAACAAATACTAAATAGTGTCAAAATTGACATAAATGAGTTTTTAAAACAAATACTATATTATTAAATGATATAATACTAATAAAAATATAAGGTTTGGCCAAAGGACTTATATAATGATAGATATGTAATTAATGAACCACTTGATATTCTCTTGTCATTTTATAGTAAGTTTATTAACCATGTAATAGAAAAATACAAGAAGACATTATAAAATTTAAACTATTTAACTAAGAGTTAAATCTAAAAGATAAGGTTAATACGGTGACCTAAACTTGTATAAAACCTATTGTTTGAGAGGATTTATACCCATACCCACCTTATACTCTAAATAAATCCATTTAGAGCCATTATAAACCAAAAATGATTTTATAATAAAATAATATTTCAAGATTTTCCTAAAGTGACACTCACTTCTCTTACAAAAGGGTACTTCCCCATCTCTCAAAATCACACCTCAAAGGCCATTTGTATTGGCCAAACCCTGATCAAATATCTTCCCAACAACCATCACTTCAACATAAAGGCCTTAGTTTGAACATAAAGTCAACTTAAGGATCCCTTTTGATAAAATCAAAAGGAATCACCCAAAGAAGAGGATGTTAAACGTACCCTCAACCAAAGGAAAGTACAAGGTAAGGGTTAATTCCTCAATCTCATTATTATATAAGATTGTTTATGTGTAAGTTTTTACAGGAAAATATTTATTATCCATGTACATGTTTCATAAAAGAGTTTTCAAAAGGATTATTTTTAAGGTTCTATTTAACTAAAACATCTTATTTAAAATGTTTAAATATTTATTCTTCTAAATAATTCTCATTAATGTATATGTTTTCAAAATGGTTTTAGGGATTTATTTATATGTACATGAATGTTTTAAAATTTTAATTCCCTTAAAAAGTTTCAAAGTGGTATGTGACACTTTGATTCAAAACTTTCTTTTAAATATCTTCCTTTCTAAATTGTGTGACTTTTAAATGATTAAATGAAAAAAGGATATTTCTCTAAAAGAGTTTTATTGATCATTTTCAACTATGTCAACATCCTTTACTAGATATTATTTATGATTGAGGTTTATTTTTTTAATAAAATGTTCTATATTGTATTGAATGAGTTATGATATTTTTGACTATGGATGTGTTGTTTTTATACCATTTATGGTTTATGGTTAAAGTATTGATATTTCGTATGCTAATTTTAATATGAATGTTTATGTTATGTTTCAATCTTTTCATGTGAGGAATGCATTGGACTTAGTAATTGATAGGTGGAGCCCTCTATAGCTCCTCGATGCATTGGTAAGTCTCATGAGACAAATTAGTGTCTTGGCACAAGGCCTTGACAAAATTTTTATTTGTAGTCTTGGCATGAGGCCTTGACTATGTGGTTATGATGTCCGGCATTATGCATTACATTATTATGAAATTAGATATTGATATTACATATGATTATTAGACTATTAAAATATCCATGTGAATAATTAAATGGAATTATTTGATTTATCTTTTCCATATTATGTTATAGTTTATGTTTAAAGGGCTTGTATTTCAATTTTATACCTTTCCATAAAAGTTTATAATTATTTATTATAGCTCCTGCTATATTTTTTATCCTTACTAAGCATCTGAGCTCACCCCCTTTATTATGTTTTATTTTCCCAGGATGCTAAGAATTCTATTATTATTTATATACAAGTTCAAGCTAAGGAAATAATGGCATTCTCAAAGGATTATTTATGATGTGTTTTATGTTAGAAATTCTAATGTAAAGTTCATGTATATAATATGTTTTCCAAGACTGCTAAACTAATTGGTCCTTTGGTAATTGATTCCTTGTAATCATGCCAATGTATTAAATTAATACACCGACTCTGGGTAACTGGGGTCGAGGCATTATAGTTGGTATCATAGGAAGTTTAGTACAAACCTTGGAAACTGGATTTAGAAAAACTCTAATTAGATAACATTACCCTAAGATAGACTTTGAGGATTAGTTTATAATAACTTCTTAAATTTTGTTAATGTATAGATTTTTTGAATTTTCCAAGCAATACATCCATGTTTGGACATGAGCAGGTAGAGGCGGCTCTAGCACAAATGTACTTAGGAGTGAAAACTATGACAAGGAGTTTCGGGCTTGACCCAGGGTATCCTGGTACATGACAACGGGCTTTGTTGCACTCTTGGTTACGATACTCTCCGGGGATATTATTAGGATAATCCACATTTTCTTTACAAACCATTATGAAGGATTATACACTAGATGTGCAAAAATCATCAATTAATGTTGATAATTTTTCTAGTTTTTGGATTATATATTATGATATGATCTAACCTAGTGTATTTCGTCATTTAGAAATGGCGCCTAGTAGAAGGAATGGGAACTCCAGCAATACACATGATCCAAAGAGTAAAAAGGAACATATCATTTATGGTCTTAAGCCAAAATTTATAAGGAAAATAGTCTCCCATGTATTCTCATCATATGAAGAAATAGTATCATGTGTTAATAAGATAATTAAAGAATTATCTGAGTCGTTTGGCTTCTAAGGGAAGCCAGAGATGAAGAGGATGGTAGAGAGAAAGATGGATAAAGGGAAGAAGAGAAAGAAGGATTTTCCCATATGTGATAATTGTGGAAAGAATCACCCTGGGAAGTAATTGAAAGGAATGGGAGTTTGTTATAAGTGTGGAGAAAAAGGACACCAAATTCGTGATTGCAAGGGTAATAAAAATGTTTCAAATGTACAATGTTCTATCCGCAAAGAGTTGGTACACTACACGAATCAATGTCCAAATCATCAGAGTATACCACAAATGATGTTATTAGATAATAATCAAGTTATGATACTACCACAGATGAAGAGAAATTATTAGTGTTCTTAAGTTGTCATTAAAAAAGTGTGTCATTTGAGTACAAGTTATAAGAATTATAAAGTATATAAGGATTGTACTGCAGTACGTTTTCATTAAGGATTTGATATTTTATGGTACCAAGTAAAGTGTCACAGTTTCAAGTTAAACATTTTGGAAAATATATGGTTGGGGGAAATATAACCCTTAATATGTTTCTGAAACTTATATAATGATTTCAGACTAAGATATAATTGAGTTGGATAAAGTATATTGGATATTATTGATGATCTTGGAACTAATTAATTGTATATTTATTCCATTATTGTTGGAGTTTACAAATTTTTTGGATTTAAGGAGTATATCTGGTATTCTATAAGGAATAATGGAGCATGAAGATATTCAATAAGGTTTTATGGTAATTCAGGGTGTTACCATGTTTTAATAGAATACATGATGAAGTTATTCACATGTTATTACATGGAAAAAGAGATCTTTATTATGGTTACCTTCCTTATAAATTTTGGACTGTGAGTTTGAAAAAAAGTATTTTGGATAAGTCTAAAGGTTGTAATGAATTAAGTTGGACATTGGATACTATTATATAAGGTTAAAACATATCTTAAGATTATTTTTGTATTGTTATAAAAAGGACAACTCAGAGGTCTGGCGATAACCCGTCGCGTCTGGCAAGTCCATGAGACTTGAACCCACAACCGAAGGGCGACAAGGGTGCATCACCTACCACTGGCCTACATGATGTCCTGGTTTATATAATGTAGTTTTTCTAATTATCTGATAGATAAATTATAAATTCAATTTTTTTGAAACCCTATACGATTAGAATAAATAGAATATTTTTGAGTTCTATTATCTTTTGGATTGAAAGATGATTTAGTGGTAGAAATTAGTTAAAGGATAGAACACTACTTGTCAAGTATTTTTTTTCTTCTTATTCTATAAAGAAATTAATTATTAAAATTTAGGGAAAGGATCATAAAACCAAAAAAAAATATCATAATACCTTATGTTTTGATGAACCAATTATATTTTAAGTCATCGTAGATTTATGGCTTTGAGGCCCTTAATTTTCTATTTATTGTTCACTTGTTTTTTATGTATGACCTCAATCACTCCCTATAAATATTTAAATTTCCCTACAATTATGTGTCTAAAATTTACACCAATTTTCTCTTATTCTAAATCTTAATTTGGTGGTGACTTTTTCATTTCCCTTTCCCTCTGATTAAGACAAAAATTTAGTAACACTATTTTCGATGTGGGTTTTCCACAATGGTATTTTCTATTTTCAACCTTTTATTTTTGAAGAACAATTTCAAATTGCAAGGATGAAATTTATTGAAAGAGTGGATAATGTAACAACCCAATATGTCATAGTACGTTATCTCTTTAAAGTAATTCAATAGCTTGCGCTACATGCAACATTGAGTTCAAGCGCATCAAAACCTATCAAACGAGCCATTTAAAAAACATTTATTAATAGTATTAACAAAATTTTGAATTTTATGTATATCCTATATAATTTTATCATTCATATTTTTTGTTTCTTAGACATAATATAAGGAAAAATTCAATTTTTCAGATAAAAGAAGTATTTTTCAAAAATTACAGTTTTTCCACCTTTTAATGGAGAACCCTTTTTAAATCTAATATTTGACACTTTTATATATTAAATTTAATGATATAAATTCTTATTTAGAAGAGGGACATGAAAATTTAGTTTGGATAAATTTTTGGTACTTTTCTGATAACTTTCATATTTTGATGAATAATAAAAAATGCTAAATTTTAATTGAAAGCAACTTTTTTAATAAAAATAATTTATAGTGTTAAATTATAAATTTGAGTGTTTTTAAAGTATCATTATATTATATTTTTATCATTTAATATAATTTAGGTCATTGGATGTAATTTCACATTTAAATTGTACATAAACACATGTCAATCTTTTGATGGTTTTTAATTCTTAAAAACCTGCTTTCTGGTTTTGACAACGGGAATTAATTTTAATTTAATTAATGAAACTTATATCTTTTAAATATTTTAAAATAGGTATAATTTTTCAATTTGGAATATCAAAATTATATTAGGGTTAATTTTTGGTATTTTTCTGAAAACATTCATTTTTTGATGAATAGTGAAAAACATTGTGGTGTTGTTTAAACCTGACATTTTATTTAAATAATTAATATTTTTATTTAAATTTTTTTTAAATTAAAAATGGATACATGATACCTATATTATTCCAATTTAATTCATTGTATTAATTTTATAATAATATTAGATATGAAAATTTTTATTGAACTATTTAACATCTTTTACCCACCTTTTATGCACATTTACAAATTTGCATAAAACATAATTTTACCACTTCTGTAAATTGAATTTCAAAAATCCAAGAGACATAGTTGAAATAATTAAGTAAAATGTGGTTTAATAGGATGAAAAAAAAAATTGGTGAATAATAAATTTTGAATTTTATTTACCATGGTTAAAAGTAAATAGGGTAATTAAAGGTAAAAATGATATTATAATTACCCTAAAACATATCCTAATTCTATTTGATAAGTTTTTATCGACCCAAATCAACCTTAGGAATAAAATATTATCCTTTTTGATCCACTTGGATTAGATTAATACATTTATTATTATTTTATTTAAAGAAGAGTTAAAAGTGTTAAATTCAAATTTTAATAACTAAACCACTTTTAATATAGAGTTATACAAAAGATAAATTCGACTATAAATATTCATTAGAAATATAAAAATATTTCCTACATCATGGTATTTTATTTATAAATTTTAGACATTAAATAATTAAATTTATTTATGGCATAATGATGATGCAGTAATAACCTTATTAATGAAATATTAAAATAATTGATATTATAACTATCCAAATAAATGATCATTCATAATTTTGATGCATTACAATAATTTTATAGGTTAATATGACATGTTAGTATTGATTTAATGTATTTTTTCTAAGTAATAAAGTTTTTTTTCTTTTAAAAAACTCAAATACTAAATAGTGTCAAAATTGACATAAATGAGTTTTTAAAACAAATTCTATATTATTAAATGATATAATATTACTAAAAATCTAAGGTTTGGACAAAGAACTTATATAATGATATATATGTCATTAATGAACCACTTTAGGATTGCTTGGAAATTTATATTAAGTTTATTAACAATGTAATATAAAAATACAAGAATACATTATAAAAGTTAAACTATTTAACTAAGAGTTAGTTCTAAAACATAAGGTTAATATGGTGACCTAAAATTGTCTAAAACATATTGGTTGAGAGGATTTAGACCCATCCCCACCTTATCATATAAATAAATTCATTTGGAGCCATTATAAACTTAAAATAATTTTATAATAAAATAATATTTCAAGCTTTTCCTAAAGTGACCCCCACATCTCTTCTAAAAGGGTATTTCCCCTTCTCTCAAAATCACACCTAAAAATCCATTTGGATCAGAAAAACCCTACTCAAATATATTCCCACATACCCTCACTTAAACCTAGAGGCCTTACTTTGATCATAAATCCATCTTAAAGAGCCCTTTTGATCAAATCAAAAGGAAGCACCAGAAGAAGAGGAGGTTAAACATACCCTCGACCAAAGGAAAATACAAGGTAAGGGTTACGTCCTCAATCTCATTATTATCGGAGATTGTTTATGTGTATGTTTTTACTGGGACATATTTATTATCCATGTCCATGTTTTATAAAATATTTTTCAAAAGGATTCTTTTTAAGGGACTCTTTAACAAAAACATCATTTTAAATTTTTTAAATATTTTTTCTTCTAAATCATTCTCATTAATGTCCATGTTTTCAAAATGGTTTTAAGGATTTATTTATATGAAAATGAATGTTTTAAAATTTTAATTCCCTTTAAAATATTCAAAGCGTTATGTGACACATTTATTCAAAAATTTCTTTTAAATGTCTTATTTTCTAAATTGTGTGACTTTTAAATGATTAAATGAAAACGGGATATTTCTCTCAAAGAGTTTTACTAATCATTTTCAACCATGTCAACATCCTTTACTAGATATTATTCATGATTGAAGTTTATTTATTTTAATACAATGTTCTATATTATATTTAATGAGTTATGATATGTTTGACTATGGATGTTTTTTTTATACCATTCATGGTTTATGGTTAAAGTATTGACAATTAGTATACTAGTTTTAATATAAATGTTTATGTTATGTTTCAACCTTTTCATATGAGTAATTCATTGGACTTATTAAGTGATGGTTAGAGCCCACTATATATCCTCAATGCATCGGTATATCTCATGAGACAAATTAGTGTCTTGGCACAAGGGTTTTACAAAAAATTTATTTGTAGTCTTGGCACAAGGCCTTTACTATGTGGTTATGATATCTGGCATTATGCATTCCATAATTATGAAATTAGCTATTGATATTACATGTGATTATTCAACTAGTATAATATCCATGTGAATAAGTAAATGGAATTATTTGATTTATATTTTCCATATTATGATGTAGTTTTTGTTTAAAGTTCTTGTGTTTCAATTTTATAAATTTCCATAAAAGTTTATAATTATTTATGATAGCTTCTGCTATATTTTTTATCCTTACTGAGCATCTTATCTCACCCCCTTTCTTATGTTTTATTTTTCCAAGATACCAAGAAGTATATTATTATCTATATGCAGGTTTAAGCTATGTAAATAATGGCATTCTCAAAGGATTATTTATACTGTTTTTTATGTTAGAAATTGTAATGTAAAGTTCATGTATGTAATCTATTTTCCAAGAATTCTAAACTGATCAGTCCTTCAGTATTTGATTCCTTGTAATCATTCCAATGTATTAAAATAATGCACCGACTCTGGGAAACTGGGGTCGGGGTGTTACACAAATGATTTAGTTTCATAGGATTAATCAAAGGAGGGAAATGTTGTAGAAGAAATTCATCTTATACTAATAATATGAAATAGAAGAGGATAGATTAATCTGTATAATATTATTAGTGATTAATATTACCTAACTATGATAATTAGGGTGAAGAGTACAGAATATTTTGCTCTATTATCCACAATAGATCTAACCACATTTGAAAAGGTGGTACAAGATGAATCATGGATTAAATCCATGAATGAAGAACTAAATTAGATTAAAAAAACTAGACCTGGAAATTCACAAAGAATAAATAAAATCATAATTTTAATAGGAAAATGGATCTTTAAGAATAACTATAACGATAATGGAAATTTGGTTTAAAATAAGTAACATATTGTGTGTGAAGTATATTCCTAAATCAAAGGTGTTGGTGTTGATGATATATATTCTCTATTGTCTTGATTAGAGTCCATACATATCTTCATAAAAATTATTATTTAGAGAGTCATAAAGGTATTCCAAATGGATGTAAAAATATCATTATTCAATGGAAAACTTCAAGATGAGGTTTATATTAAAGAACCAGTAGGTTTTATGATTAGAAATGATGAAACCAATGTGTTCAAATTAAATAAATCCTTGTATAATCTAAATCAAAAATCACAAGAATGGTATTCATTACATAACTTATATTTAAGAAATAGGTAATTCAATGTAGGTAGATTATATCACAATATTTATGTAAAAATATCCAAAGAATAACAGTTCATAGTTCTTTTCAATGTTAATGATATCATATTTTACAAAAGTAAACAAAATTCAGGGGAATAATTTGAGATACTAATGAGCATAGAATTTTAGATTTTATGATTTGTGAATTAAAAATATTTTATTAGACTATAATTAATTCAAAAGGATAGATATACTTCTGTCTCACAAGAAGATTACTCAAGTGATCTTCAGAAAAATTTCAACAAAAATTATTCCAAACCAAGGTCAACTCTAATTATATTTGGGAAAAAATCAAGAAGTATGAGGATGGTAAATTTATTTATCCAACCTTGTAAATAAAGATATTTGGAAGACTGTTATACTTTACTCTAGCATGAATAGATATTTTCCTTGTAATAGGTTTAACATCTTGTTTTCAAAGTAATCTGATGGAAGAGAATCTCACGGTAGTTAAATGAATAATGAGATATATCCAAGGTACTATTAATTTTTTCTTACTCTTTGGCATAGAAAATGATCATGAATTATTTTCTTTTTTTAATGTGGATTGGTATTGATATGTTCTAGAACATAAATCAACAATAATTAGTGATGTATTAATCAAAAAAAGTGTGTGGGTGGATATGTAAGAAGAAATAAATCACTTTACTTAGTACTATATAATCTAGATATATCTCTATAATAAATACATTTACTCAGCTAATGTGGATGAAGTAACAATTATAACATATTAGTGAAGTATTAAAACAACCTATGGTGATCTTATTTGATAACAATAGTTTTATTGATCTCATAAAGAATCCATTACAAGATTCTTATACTAAACATATTGAAATATACAATCATTTTATTAAATAAAAGGCGTAATAATGAATTCTCGCAATAGATCATGTTAGCACAAATGGAAAGATGAATGATATCAAAAAAAAACCCTTCACCGTTATAGTGTTCAAGAAGAATTAATTAAAACTCAATTTTTATCCACATTCCTCGATTTTATGAGGTTTTTATGTTCCTCCCTCTTGGTGTATGTATTTCTTTAAAAAAATTCTCATGTTTGGTAGCTTGATTTATTTTAGGTTATTATTAAAGGAGGAAAATATTTTGTAAAAATCATTGTTTTTTATGTTCTATTCTTCTAATAGGTGGTTTATAATCTTCAAATAAATATTATTTTTATGGGGGTTATGATGTTGAAGTTAGGGGGTAATATGATCCATGGGTATGTGAGGTGTGTGTATAGTGTAGAATTTGTTCAATGCATGAAGACAGGGGTCTACGAGATGTCTCATAGCATGGATTTCTCTCCCAAAACTCTTGTTTTCTACACCAAGAATTTCTCACATTGACTTAGAGTAATTTAATAGATATTCTATGTTCATATAAAGTATATTTTGAAGTGAATTTAACTTTTTATTTTCAATAGACCCAATAGAGGATAATGTTGGAACCAAGGTGATCTCTGCTAAAAAGTCGGTGTTGTGTTTTTTTCAATCTAATTCAGGCATAATATTGATGACTGGTTCATAAGTAAGTTGATTCTTGTATAAAAGAAGGATTTATTTTACCTTGAATAATGATAGATAAAATATTGGCATCTCCCTCTGTTTTCCATTTTTTATGTTAAAATATGTAGTAAAAGAATTCAAATCACATAAGATTTATGTGATCACATAAGGAAGAAAGAATCGTGTGATCACATAAGTGAGTAATCAATACTCGATCACATAAACCATTAAGTTTTAGACGACCATGTGTGTATATAGGAGTTATATAATCACATAATATTTTTTGAATCATGTGACCACTTTTAGAGGAATGAAACAGGTGTTGTGATCATGTGAATCATGTGTGTGAAAAGGAATCTTGCAATGAGGTCATGCGACTAACATGAAAGAATTGTTTCTAGAAATAAAGTAAATACTTTGGCAGCAAAGGATTTTGTGGAGTTTATAATCTTAAATAGATTGTTAAATCAATTTTTTTTAAAAGAGTTAGGTGAATTCATAAGCTCAAAGGGATCTTGCAAAGTGGTTACATGAAGTGAGTAATGGGTGAGATATAATGGAAAATATGGTGCTCTCATGTTATAGGCTTCTTGTTCCCTTGGTGTTGATTATTCCATTTGGAGCCCAAACCAACTTGTTTGATCTATACCATGGGTGTATTTTGATGATGAGGCCACATTAGTTATGTGGGGATCTATTCTTTCTTTAGATATAGTCCTATGATTTCATTCTCAGCATCCATTAGTTATATTTCTCACATGATATTATTGATTGTTTTTAGAGGAGATTCATGTTTTTTGATATGGATAGATATCATATAGTTTTCAATAGTGAGTATATTTTTTAGGTGGGTGGTATATGTGTGGAGCCCATTTTTTCCTTGGTGGATGAGTTTTCTGTGAAATCAGTGGAGATTTGTATAACGAATCTCCCATGGATGTCAGGGAGATTCTGGATGTTTTCCCCAATAAGGTTGGGATGATACCCCTTTGAAATGATGTTGAGTTTGTGATAGACTTGTATCTTAGTGCTTATTTGGTTTTTATGGCTCTTTATTAGATGTCACATTTTGAGATGTGGGATTTGAAGATTCATATAGATGATCTGATATAGAAAGGTTTCATCTAGCCTAGTGTTTCATTATAGGGTGTGCTAGTGTTATTATCCTAAAAGGAAGATAGTATTTTGAGGTTGTGTATATACTAAAAATGGTTAAATAAATTAAAGTTCAAGAATTGATACCCTCTTCTAAGGATCGATGATCTTTTAAACCAGTTGAGAGTAGATAGTTGGATTTCAAAGATCAATTTTTGGTCTGGATATCTTTATTTTAGGGTGAAGTAGGATGATATTCTGAATACTTCCTATGGATTATGGTATGGACACTTTGATTTCACAGTCATATTGTTTCATGTCACTAATGAATCGTCTATGTTCATGGGACTCTTGCACTCTTTTTTTTTGTGAATTCCTAGACAATTTCATAGTCATGATCATTGATGACATATTGATCAACTCAAATTTAGGGAAGGAGCATGTCAATCATCTCAAAGTTATCTTATATTTTCTTTGACAACACCAAATTTATATAAAGTTTTCCAAGTGTATGTTTTATACACGATAGGTGCATTTACTTAGGCACATGGTGTCTTAGTAGGGTGTTCTCATAGACCCATCAAAGGCTAAGACAGTTATTTATTGGGAAACATAAAAGAATATAGTAGAGGTTTACAGATTTCTTGGTCTTCCAGACTATTACCAAAGGTTTATATCTGACTTCTCATGGATAATGGACCAAGTAATAGCTTTACCATGAGAGAAAAAGTTGTTATATGGACTAATCAATTTCATGGATAATTTCAATGCCTAAAGGTAAGTTGGTTAGTTCTTTGGTTTCTAGAGGAAGGGGTGATGTTTGAGGTGTTTTGTGATGTTTCCCATTTTGAATTTGGATGTGTTTTGATGTAGTGAATAGTATTAATATCTTATGGTTCTAGTAAGTAATTTCCCCATGATCATAACTATTCTAACCATGATCCAGATCTAGTGTAATTTTTGTTTTCACTAATGTTATGGAAGAATTACCTCATTGTGGAGCACTTTGTGGTCTTCACAAATCATAATACCTTGAGGTATATCTTTTCTCAATGTGATATAAATTTATAGCAATAGATGTTTATGTATTTTATCTAGGAATATAAATTTAATATCTCTTATAACTCAGTAAAATGAAACTTTTTGGTCGATGATTTGATCATGAATCTATAAAGGATGTTGTTCTAGAGTCTAGTGATTCTTGGAGGGTGGTGGAAAAGTTGACAACCCTATAATTGGATAAAAGGGTGGTTGATGTTGGAGGTTTATTATTATAGATAATGGTGGAGTCTTATATCAAACAATGGGTGGATGAGTCTTAATGGAGATGATCATAGGTTGAGATGACACACAATCATGTTCTTCACAGTGATGATCTGAAGGGATAGTTTAAGGATGGTTTGAGGATGGTTGGAACTAGATGTTGTTTCAGTGGAGGCTGTATATTTTGGTAGAAATGTGTTATTTCATTCTTCATGATTTTCATATCTTACCTTTAGAAGTAAACTTGGGAGTGTCCAAGATGTATTGTGGCTTGAGGATGTAGTTTTGGTGGCCTAGGATGAAATGGGTGGTGGTGGATCTTGTGTGTTGGTATTACATTTTCTAGTAGGTGAAAGATAATCATCATGTTCTTGGTGATTTACTATATCCCTTAGATGTCCCCAAGTAGAAATTGGATGATGTATCAATTTATTTCATCACTAGTTTACCCTAAGATCAGGGAGGTTGTGATGTTATCTGGGTAATCATGGATCAGTAAAATAAATCATCCCATGTCTTAGTGATCAAGGAGTTGAAAACCATGGATGTTTTGGAGAGGAGGTATATGGATGAATTTGTTAATTTGTATTGAGTTCCAAGGTCCATTATCTCTAATTGAGTTTCTCATTTTACTTCATAATTCTGGAGAGGATTGTAGTATGCTGTTGGTACTCAGTTATGCCTCATTGCTACTTTTCACCCTTATATGAATAGATAAAAGGAGCGAACCATCTAGATACTAGAGGATATGTTATTGGAATGAATATTAGACTTTATAGGATCTTAGTCAAGGAATTTTACTTTTTTTGAGTTTTCTTATAATAACAGCTAGCAATCATCTATAAGTATGGAGCCATTTGAGGATTTCTATGGGTAGATATGTCATTCTCCATTGTGTTGGACTAAGGTTGGAGAGTCGTTTGTTCTTAGTCCTAATGTGGAACATATCATGATATAAAAAGTTCAACATGTTTATGAGAGGATGAAAGTAGTATAGGACCAGTATAATACTTATGTTGTTCACAAGAGGAGGACCTTAGAGTTTGAGGTTAAAGACCATGTGTTCCTGAAGTCCCCCCTCGATGTGGGAAGCTGAGGTTTAGAATGGGGTAAGCTCTTACTCTGGTTTTTTGGGTGTTTTGAGGTGTTGGAGTGCGTTGATGAGGTGTCTTATCAGTTGGAACTTCCGACATAGTTTTATTGGGTCCAAAATATCTTCTACATCTCTCAACTCCAACGGTATCTTAATGATGATCCCCATGTTATTGATCGGGGAGAGTTGGATGTTGATGATGATACAGCATTCATGGAGTGACCAGGTGAGATCTATGAATTTTTGGAGAAATTACTACATAGGTGGACCATTCCTTTTGTTCTTATGTTGTAGAGGCATGGTGTATTGAAGGAGAGTAATTGGGAGTGAGATGCACAAATGTATTCCCAGTACCTTGGGTTGTTTTGATTTTGTGTCATGTGTTTCCGTATTTCTTTGGCATGATGATATAATTTTTTAAATCTATATGTTCTATTAAATGAGACACTTTCTTGATGTATTGTGTGTTTTAAATCTATGAGCTTACGAAGAAGGGAAAACCTGCTTCCTAATCAAGGCATGTTATACATTTACATGATTAAAACCATGTGGTTAATTCAACACCACCCAAAGTGTAAAATATCTTGACATGGTAGATGGAATTCATTAATATTTATATTTGGGGATCCATTGTGTGGTTTTTATAATGATCATCATCTTAGGATTTATGGGGGGTAATATGGTGGTGTCGTTTTCTATGTGAAAATTGTGTTGGTATTCGGTTGATGTGAAATTTTTTGGTGTTATTCCTAGTGAGGAGGATAGTAAAGTAGTGTGTTGGCATAATTGTGAGGTAAATTTGGGTAATGTTCTTGGATGGGTTTCTTCATTTGTTTGGTTGTGTAGTTTTTTTCAATTTTAATGAGATCTTTTTGAGGTATCTTGAGGATCGTTCTTTGGGCCACATACCTCTTTCCTTCCATGTTAGTTTTGATTATCAAGGGTAAGAATATTTTGATAGGAATCTAATATAATAGTATAGACCTTATGACATGTTACTTTGTGGTAATTTTAGGGTTGACGGTGTCCATAGGAAGTCCCAATGAGTTTGGGGGAGAAAGGGATGTGATAGCTGGAGAGGAGATCTGTGGTGTGGAGCTAGGTTCTACGATGTAGGAGTGTTGTGTTATGTAGCCATGGAGGTGAAGAATACAAAATAGTTTATTAGAGAATAAATTGATACTATTTTCAAATATGGAATGGATATAGAATAGAGGCCCACTACAGAATAGAGATGAGTAAACTACCCCAATTTCTAGGGTGTAGGGTAACAGTTGCTGCATGGAATTCCAGGGGTTGGTTTTCATCCATTCAACTAAATTTTTCATCATTTAATTGTGTATTAGTGCTATGAAGTATCCTCATTTTCAAGTGTTGAGGGACTGTGGTATAACAGACCTACCTAGGCCATGTTCTTCATCCCTTTTTCAGATCTACGACATAGTAGTATCCACAAAACCTAAACATGGTTTGAACAAATGGTCTAATGCATTATATTCCCTTATACATTATATCCCCTTAAATTTCTAGGCATTATATGATGTGGTGAAATTGGTTGTGTTATGATATTGTGATTTTCAATCTAGGTATAAATTCCTAAATTCCCTCAAACTTGATCACTCTTTTAGTTTTTTCCATTTCATGGGCGACTCAAGTGAATCCCAAGGAGTCCTTTTGACCCCTTATCAGTGGATTTCAGCCCTAGACTTTATAGATTTATCCATGGTGGTTTAGGTGAGTCTCCTCATTGTTTTCTACTAGTTTCTTTTCATTTCTTCATCTGATATGGGATTATTTCAGGTAATAATGGGTTTTGATGTGGTTTTTATGAGGGGATGTTGTGGGGTGTTGTGTTTAGGGTGAACTAAGTGATCCTCTTCATTATGGTGATTGGTGGTGGCCTTTCTCTTATTCCAACATTTCACAGTGGATCGGAAAGAGAAGTTTTAGGTTGGAGATCCCTCATTTTTCATCTTGTGTATCATACAGGGGTGTTTTACTCTTGTTTATATATGGGAATATGGTTTGAAATATCCTAATAAATATAATTATGTTGTTAATTGAAATTGAAGGGGGAAGGGAATGATTCACATGTCTTTACATCTTTTTGATATTGTGATATTGTGATTATCCATTCTTGTTGTACCATTGAAAATCATGGTTGTTGGGAGCCTTTTTTTGTGTTAATCTAATATGTGTTTTAAAACTCTTATTGTGTGATTATTTTGACACCACCCTAAATAAATGGTTAATCACTTATACTCAGAGAATTAATTTGTTTCACCTAGATATATGGATTGTGTGGTAATGCCCCTAAAATAAATAAGTGTAATTTATGAAAATACCTTTTATAAATCTGAAAATGTTATGTGATGATTTGAAAAGTTTTTAGGGAAGTGAATATGTGTGAAGTTTGGTTGTGGTGTATGGAGATGATGTGTTGTGGTGCAGCGATGCTATGGGGAGGTGATATGCAGTATTGATGTGGGTGGTTATGTGATGAGAAGTGGGAGTGGGATATTGAAAATTGTTTTGATGTGGAAAGTGATGTGAATGTGAAATGGTGGTGATTTATAGGTTTTTTATCTTGGTAATTTGGTTTTTTTGGTTTTTTCTTTGGTAATGTGTTGTGCTAGATACTCAAGTAGTATTGGAATTTAAAGTTGATGTTGAAACTGAAATTTAATGGGTTTGTTTAGTCAATGTGATGGAAATGGTTAATGAATAAATTTGTTTAAAATGGTTGATGTTTAATGTGAAGTAATGAGATGAATTAATGAAATAAATAGGAAAATAAATGGTATGGGAATAATGGAATAAATTGAATATTTTAATTGAACTAGATCGGTAATGAAAATATAAAAATTGGATTTTCTTGTAATGAGAATATGAAATTTATCTTGTGGCTTGTGGATTGTTGAGTGGTGATGTGAATTTATAAGTGGAATAAAAATTAGGAATACCCTAAGTTGGTTGGTTCTTTTCTTGTAAACCCATTGGTTTTTCTTGTGTGTGTATTTATATTTGTTTGTGTGTGTGTTATGTATGTTCATTGTGATTTCTATATCCACCCCACTCATGGTGGTCAATTAGTTCTGAAAACCAATATTTTTGGGTGTGTTTTTACCAACATACTAGTGGTGAGGATGGATGGATTCCACTTTCTCATCCCCACTCTCTATTCTAGGTGATGATGAAATGCATGGGATATAATTTCTAGAAGTTAGAAGTGAATTGTCGAGATTTTATTTGATGTGGTGTAATAGCCCATATGTTTTTAGGTGATATGTGTTTGATGATATGATGATATGGATTACGGTGGGGATCATTCATGGTAAGAGGATAGCACAAGGTTGATTTTCTTCATGTTTATGATACTTTAATACCCTGGTTATGAGATGATATGTGATGTGATGGCCCCGGTTTATAAGAGTGGATATGATGTGATGTGATGTGATGTGATATCCTAAGTGTATGTGAGTAGGTTGTGATACGGAAGTGGTGAGAGTTCCAAGATGTACAATGTTGGGATGTGAGAGTGGATAATTAGTGGGAAAGTGGTGTGGGGTACTCTATCATCAATATACTTTATATTATGTTACTATAATTGGATGCATTATTTAGTGAGAGATCCCAAGTGAGATGGGATGGTTAGTTGACCAGTTTAAGTGTTTTGGTTTTTCTACTTACTCACTAGTGAATTAGTATGCTTCTTTCACTTGTGCATGAGTGACTATGGGTTTCATATTGAGTATAATTTTATGCTCACCCCATTTATATAAAACTATTTTTATGTTTCTAGAAGGAATACAGGATTTTTAGACATTACTATATCAGACCTTGGGACAGTTTACATGTAGTTTCCTTAGCTTTTCTTTTGGGACTTATTTGGATACTTTTATCTATATCTGATTACTTTATACATTCATTTTGGGATGTTTTTTGTTATATTTATCTTATTTTATGTCATGGAGTTGATTAACCATTTATATTCTGTCTCTAGATTCAATTATTATAGAGGGTAATGCCTCCCAATTATGATATTTGTGTACCCTCAGTGCTAGTTTCAAACCCAAGGCCTATTAGAAGTAAGACTTGGGGTTCATTATCTTTATTACTTCATTGTTAGCTCAGGATGGTTTTGTGACATATATTTTACTTTTTTAGGTCAGTTCTATCTGGTATTTATCTATGTTTATCTTACATGGGAGATATATGGTTGGATGGTGATTGTGGGTCATGTAGAGACTTATTAGAGATGGTTTGCGGCTTTTATTTAGCTATAAATTTTTGTATTTTCCACCTAACCATTGTATTTTTATGATCAGGCTTATGTATATCAATTTATATTGTATATTTATTTATGTATCATTTTTATCATATTTGGATGTTCAGTTATGTTTATCTACAGTTGGATGTTTATATATTTTATTTCCACAGCTTATTTATTATCAGTTCTTGAGGTCAAAATCATTACACAGGTACATTATTTGATGCACAAGAAGTGATTTCTAGATCATGGAGGTTAGGAACACCCTTCAGGACTTTTAGTAGACTGGGTTGGGTACCGGGTTAAATATCATCCTGGGTTAGTTCACTATAAGAACTTCACTACATTTTGTATCACAGAAGGAAATGGGAGGAGTCTTTATTTATGAAAAATACCATTAAAATGAATCAAATCTATTTCAATCCATGATATAGGTCAATAATTTTCTATAATTTATATTTCATTGGGTGATAAATTATGTCACTATCTTTGATAGAGTGAGGTGAAGAAGGAATTATGACTATCACAAACCATGATATAAACTGAAACAATAGTGACTAATTTTGAAAAATATGATTATCTACAATCATATCTTATAATTGATTCAAAAGATAAAAAAATTATTTCAACCATTAAGACTAAGGATTTTATGGATTCTTTCCCACTATGTGTGTTTATTACATTTGGATATTATGTCATATCTCAAGAATAATATGATTCTCTATTTTATCCTTATTTAGTATTATCAATTATTCCAAGGAATTTTTCCTTTTATTTTATTTAATTATGTATTGAAATTATATAGATGGATTTATGGAGACATTTTTAATGGTTAATGAAGGAATCATGAGAATAACTTTCCAATGAAAATCTAATGAAGAACATGGATATGTAATAGGGTTATTTCACATAAAGACATAGATTTTACACTGTGTAAAATTAGTAAATGAGAATTATGACATAAAAGTAAGGATATATCACACACATGGATATGGAAAATTATTGGCCATTCCAAAATCAATTAGAATCCATAAGATACAATAAGCTCACAACTCATATATTAGGAGGTCAAAAGGAGTTAATATAACATGTGGTTTAGAAAAAAAATGAACAAGGATTAACCGCTGACAATGATAGGTTTATATCACAATTTTTAGTTATATCATATGCCATAATATAAATATATATTCATATTTGAAATATAATAGTTAATAATCAATTTGTTGGTGACGCTAATCATGGATAGTGATTATAGGATATCGTAATATATTTTACAACTCTATGTTTAGATAAAAAGTGTACTTGGAATAATTTAGAGGCATCATGGAACATGATATAGAGTAATTGTGTGTTATTATAAAGAAAATAAGGAATAACTAAATAGTGACAGAGGCATAATTCTATTTATGAAAAAAAACTGGATATCATGAATGCCGATATGGAATAATATTGTATGTGACAAAATGACTTTAACTAAAACTCTTACAACATAGATAGTGAAATTAATATATATCTTCATTGGTTTATTATATGGATAATGTTATGTGAAAATATTTTTACAATATTTAGATTCATATTTGATCTATAACCATCAAATTAAGTATGAAGGATCCATGGAATGTTTGTAATGACATAACCAGTGAAAAAGGAGAAGCTCTTGAGAAATGAAAATTTGAAAATTATGGATCAATATCATGTTGAAAACGTGGTATAAGTGGAATACATGAATAAAATAAGATTATTATTATAGTTTTTTCTATTTCTAAAGTAATATTATCTATTGATTTCAACTAATGTAGTTATTTGAACTAGTTTTCTTAATGGATGATGATCAAGATATATAGATTTATCTTGGTTTGAGATGAGTCTAGATTAATTTCTTAACACATGTGTATCCAAGGGAGATGATTAAGATCTACATGGGGTGATCTTATAATGAAAATAGATTGAAAAAGTTAATAAGACTTGGTTAATAGTTATAAGGTCATAGGTTATAAAGAGGTAAATAAGTTATCATCTATCTAAAAGAGAGAGATACATACATATTGTAAATATGTGAGTGGTGTTGCACATTAAATATCTGAAAATGTAAAAATCATCTACTAGATCCCATCACCCATCAAAACAAGGTACCTTAGGCTATATGATAGGATTGTTTCAAGCCTAACTCAAATCAGTTTCTTCCCATTAAGTGGGACCCATGAAATGCACTATTGCTTCCCATTTAGGGTTTTTAATCACCCTCGTGATGTTTTTCTTAGGCTCTTGGCCAACATAGGTTCTCTCTAAAAAATACATTATGATGGATGGGGTATTTTCTCCCCATTAATATGTAGCTTCATGTTCCACAATAAACTAATGTGGGTTCATTATAATATATCCCCTTAAAGGTCCCAGAATCCTTTCGAGCACACTAATATGGGTACCAGGTCTAATACCATATGAAATTCCTCATTCCACCCACACTATCATATTTTTTGATTTGGGAATATACCTTATAGATTTTTTCCTTAGGTTCTCATCGAAAATAATATCTCCCTTATAAAAGGTCTTCTATTGGATGATTTATTCACTCCCTAATAAGAAGGATCTTTATATTCTAACATTTACCTATATAATATCATTACAAATGGTTTTAGTGGTGTTAATTGAATCAATGTGTTAGTAAATACATTGATCCCTTTAAGGGTTGAATTTTAACAGTCCCACATAGGTTTATAGTGGTTCGTT
Organism: Viscum album; assembly: GCA_963277665.1. Taxonomy (NCBI): domain Eukaryota; kingdom Viridiplantae; phylum Streptophyta; class Magnoliopsida; order Santalales; family Viscaceae; genus Viscum; species Viscum album. The sequence continues at coordinate 2,010,360,918 of OY728130.1, read as the reverse complement.
AAGGTCCCTATTAAGAGGGAGTAGATAACATATCCATCATGAGTCCTTTTCTAGGGGATATCATGTGTTGGGAAGGTCCATATAAATAAAAAAATTATTGGGTTAAGTCCCAAAGAAAAATAATATTGTGGTGTGGGTAGGCTTGGATGATACTTAAAAGGTAAAGAATATAAATAACATAGAGAGTGACTTATCCTAGAGAATTTAAATAATAAATAAGATCATGGAGGGTCAATAAATAATAGAATACCCCAAGATAAGGTTGAAGATAGTAATGGTTGGTCCAAGTGAAAAAGAGGTAGCCTAATTGTTGGATTTGGTTACATAAAACCAAATGACTTTATACTTTCAATTACTAAAATATTAATATTGATTAATATCTCATCACATGATTAGTGTTCTTATATGAAATATTAATATGATAATATTCTTAGAGTATTTTTTTATTGAAATCTTATATTATTTCTCCACTATAATGAGAACCTCAAAGTACTACGAAAATATTCTTAAACATATGCCCTATATACTAGAAAATATTATTTTTATAGGTCATGGATAATTTTTGAATATCAAGTGATATATTCTCATAAGTGGCTGAATATTATTTGCATGAAATTCTCACTTGGTGATCTCTAATAAGGGAGGTTATGAGGGAAAACCCTCCAATAGGAATTCTTCATGTTATATGTGTCATTAGATATTCCAATCTATGGATGTGTGTATTTTTCCTTATACTTGATATTATTATTAATGTATTCATGAATCATGTACATTGATGTATTGAAAAAAAACTATGATGACATATACTCATAATGAGGTAGGATATAATGGGTTCATCATAATCGATATGAAATTAATTAAATAATTCAAGAAAGTGTTTTCCCCTTCTGAGTTAATGGAAGAAGATATCTCAATCCCTTTGATTCAAATGGAATTGTCTAATTAAATCTATATCCATGGTAGTTCATCGATGAGTTCATCTTAGAGAGTCAAAGAAAGATAAATCAAGTATATTGGTTAATAAAATAAGTATTCAACATTATTGATGAGATATTGAGTCAAAGGGATTATATTAAGTTATAAGATTTCATATGAGGATATTTTCATTTCAATATTAAATTATCTCTCTATGGGTACCTTGATATTTTCTATAAACTAATATTTTTTCACTCCAAAACTATTTTTTGTTTTATTAATAAAATCAACTTTTCTTGTTCAATGGGAACCCTAAAAACACTTAGAGATCAAACTTTGTAATCTATGGTAATAAAAAAATAAATTTAGGACCATACAAAAATAATATTTCAAAAAATATTTAAATGGATCTTTGAGGAAGGATACTGATGATGACAATACTTTTTTCTGTCACTCCTTGTGCTCTACACCTCACTAGATGATTAAGGTTGCATAATGTTCAGGTCATCATTGTCATCACTGCTCATTGACATAGACTCCATCACCACCAAAATAAAATAACCCGCACCAGAAACATTGAATAACCATTATTTTTATAAACCACCATGAACCTCCATCATCATAAAACCATCACAAGAACCTTGAATAGAATAGACATGTCACCAGAAACTAAATCTGCAATCACAACCGTGGAACATCATTGTGCATAAAACCACAACTGATAACACCATAAAACCATAAAAACTTAAAATACAGTACTAGGAGCATCTAAAAACACCAAGAAAAGTCTGAACATGATCATAAGTAGGTCGGAGGCACCATCTAATCCTAGGGTAAATGAATCAAGAAAGACCAGACAAACATGAAGATGTGGATGACACTAACTTGATACACAACATCGTGGTTGAATGAATCCACCTATTTGATCTCAATCTACAATAATTTTATTTAAATAAGATTCATAATGTTTTTTAATATAAGGTATTTTTTATTAAAGATGAGGTTGAATGATCTAATAACATAAGCACAAACAAAAAATAAAACTAGCTACAAAAAAGTGGAAAATAAGAAGAAAAACCATAGGAAAAAATGTAATGATCCACTGAGAATCACCACCAGTACAATCCTAAAATAATTTAGTTACATTGTTTCAAACCAATGTGGGGTTTAACATTATTTTTTAATTGAAAAAGGCATTGGTAGTAGTGATCTAGGACTATAAACCCACAACGAACAGCTTAGAACCATCAAACAAAAAAATGGATGAAGAGAAAAGAAAGACCCATAGAAAAGAAAATATCAAAGAGAAGGAATGAATGATATAAACAAAAAATTCATGAGATTTAAGACTTATAATAAATTCATCAGAGATGAAACCCAATAAATCTATGTATGGTAAGGAAAAATATATGAATAATGGAGGAAACACTAGATTACTGAGGTGAGAGCGCCATCTAAGAAGGGACTCGCCCCGCTTAGACACAAACTTGGAATTTAGGCCAGATCACTGAATTCCACTGAGAAATAGTCCTAGAGGGTCATACATTATGTTTATCTATAATCTCTATTAAATTATTTTTGAATTTAATATATATGATAAATATTATTCTCAATTTTTGGAAAAATAATTATTCAAGTTAAGTTAATCCCATAAATTCAATCACCTATTATTTTAGTTTAGAATATATGTGAGTTGAATATAAAATAAATATTTACTCAAAAATTATTGAATATAATATTTATATATTAATTTAATGAATGATATAATGATATTTATTTATTTAAATAAATATTTATTATTCAAGTTTTAATGAATTCCGAGGAGGGTCGACAATCCAATTTAAGGGCCTATTGAAAATGATATATTTTATTTGATATCATTTAAATAAAAATTTATTTATTTATTTAACAAATAATATTTAAATATAAATCAGTTATATCATGTAATGGAATATAATAATAATATTATTATTATTATTTGAGATAGGACTTACTTATAATAAACCATTAGTTAAGGGACTTTATGTAATTAATAATTGTTTAACCCTAAATACATAATCTGATTTATATCATTTTATAGGATTGTGTAAGGATTATTATACATAATGAATTTGATCGAGATAATTCTCAAAAATATATATATATAACTTCTCAAGAAATCTCTTAAGAACATAGATAGAAAATCCTTTTACTCCCTCGCAAGAATGGGATAACAAGAGAATTATTCTTTAAAGATCAAAAGATTACTTATTGTGATCAATAGAGAATGATGAAATGTTCTTGATTCCACTATGAAAGCACCTAAATACCAGTGATGATATTTTTATATTCATGGATCATGTGTGGATACTACCAAATGAATTCTCATTTGAATTATTCCTATAATGACAAGACTATGAGAGTGGCTACCAAATTCATCAATAATGAAGAATTATAAAGATGAGGTGATTGTTGTTTTAAGTTAATTATAAAATAATTTTGAAAATAACATCTCTGTTAATATTTTGAGGCTAATTTAGTCAAGTTGTTTATATTTATCCAATAAAATCGATGAAAAACATGGTTGGGAATTGTTCTAACCACATCCTCTATTCCTCATAACCTTAAAATGGAAACATTGCGATCACATTATAATGTATAATTATTTATTATTTAGTTGACTGATTTTTTGTTTTATTAAGGAGAATTAATTTTCAATTATTCATTATTTAGTATAAAAGTAAAGATAATGTGTTATTTCAAATTCATATGACCAAGAAAAAATCAAAAATAAATGAATAATTCTATAATATCCCATCCAAAGGTGTCGAGGATTCTGGATATAGGACATTGATACATGGCGTGTAATGGAAAAGTAAGCATTGTGTACCCATGGTCAACCACACAAGCACGGGTTATGATAATCATGATATGTCAGGTGGGGGTCAGTACACCATGTCATTACAAAAAGTGTGTTGACATCCATTTGGCCCATGGGGTGCTTCTAGTGTATAATCCATGTAACCCCGTATGATTTTGACTTTGTAGTCAAAGTATGCGACATCATAACAGATCATGTATTTACTAATGGATAAGTTATTTAACATTACATGAATTTTATGAAATGTATATGGTTGTTATATTCCATGTAACATGTGATAACCCATGAAAGATACACACAGAATCCCTAGATGTATAGTGTCGATTTCCAATAAAGGATACATGATACGTTACTAATTGTATATGCCATGTAACTCGGGCAGACTCATTCAAGGTAAAATCTAATTCTCATGTGTTTTTTGATTCAAACACATGGAAAAATTATTCTTTAAAATAAAAAACAAACTATTTGATGTGTAGTTGGTTGTACACATTTTGTGATAAAGTTTTTCCACACCACGTATATACAACGTGATTTTTGGGGTTTAATTTGGAATTAAATTCCCAAATAATTATTTTTCATGTTATTTTAGAAATATAAGACATGTATGGATTTCTTATATGTTTTTTACTTCATAAAAATCATTAGTTATACATGCCACATATTTTCAGGGAATGTCGTGTGGATATACACATCATACATGAAACATGACTTGACACATAGAATAGCATGCTACGTATATCATGAAATTCTATATAGAAATAAATATTTTCTAAGTAAATGGCACATGATAAGAACAATACATAGTGTTAGTCACACACTATGTTGAATAATAGTATCACATATAAGTATTAAACTCCATAAATGGGTTTAAAAGTCACAAAATTATATACACCATGTTACCTCCAATGCATGACATGTACCTATTAATTTTAAATTAAAATTAATTTATTTAATTTATTTAAAATTACAGAGTATGGGAATATCAAGGAATTTACAGACAAATAATTAAGATAAAAAATTAATTAACTAATCAGATGATTAACTTATTAATTCTATAAGTTTATCTTATTAAATAAAAAATTGAAATAAATATTATCATGTCTTATGAATATTAATTTGATGTTTTGAATGATCATGAGCTTGATGGACACATGTAATTATTTTTTTCTATTTAATTTAATTATTTATTACATGTTTTCTTGATAAATTTATTATAAAATTAAATATTATGATCTACAAATCATCATATCCTTCTTTATTATATATAGGCCTATATGTCCAAGGATTTTCTATATATCCCTAAACCCCTGGGTAAGATCCAATATTTTATTATGAGGTAGTATCCTTTAAATTTTAGTTTAAACTTATATTTTTATCTATGAGGAAGTGCCTAAGAGAATAAATAATGTTTCAGGAGTGTATGTGGCTTGTTCGAAACCTATAGACTTGAAATTTCAAGAAAAAAGTGGGTCATATGATTTTTTTAAACCATGAACCTGAGGTCGCATGTTTTGGTTAAACCATGTGGGGTTATGAAAAGTGATAGAAGAGAGGTTAATGGGTAGTGCATGGTTTGGCCAAAATGTGTGCCTATCCCGCATGCTTAGTTTATCTTTGGTAGTTCTTTTGCACAGTTAGCACATGGGTTTTTCAAAAATGTGCATCCAAAATATGATACATTTAAGAATGGTTGAAAGAAACATTTTTACCTACCTTCATTTAAGTTTTAACCCTCCTTTATTCTCCCTTTTTCATGCACAGTATCCTTCTTCTTTGTTGGAATCTCCTTCCTCCAACAAAGTTGGTTGTGGATCTAGATTCTTTTCTGGACTCATAATCTCTCACCATTTATTAAATTGGATAGATAAAATTAATCACTTAAATCCCCTTACTTTATTTTTTCATTTATATCTCCTTCTTGAATTTTATTTCCATGTGATCTAATAAGCCTTATTTTTAGGGAATTTTTCAATTTTGTTGATTTCTTCCATTCTAGCTTGGATTAGAGGTCAACACTGGATAAGGAGTTATCTTCCACTATAGGGTAGGTGGTATAGAACTTTTTCACTAAATTCAAGTCATTTATATATTATGTCATCATTCTTCATGCTTTAATTTCCAAGTGTTTCCTTAATAATATAAATTTTCATTATTTAAATTGTTCACCTTATTAGAAGAACTTCTAGAGACCCATATTTATTATTGAAGGTGGATTACCTTATCAAGTTCCACACAATTTAGGTGTGCATATTAAATTCCCTTTACTTCTTAAATGTTAATGTGTCCAAACCACCATCTAAGTGGTATTGATTTTCCACCTAATTGAATGGATTATTGTAATTAAATGGAAAGTGACTGGTATAACCATGTCATGTGATTGTTATATAAATAGTGGATTAAGAACTTAACCAATTGAAATTTATAATGGTTATATAACACCTCTTGGATATATTAAAAAATAATTTCTACCACTTAATATTATATATGATTCATAGGAATCGTGTCCCTAATTAATTTTTATCCACAGAAATAGTGTCCCTTATTGATTAATGATACAAAAGCATGGAATCCCTTATGAAATGTGATACTAGGTCATGGAATCTCTTATTAAATGTGATACTTGTCCATGGAGGCCCTTATGATTATGATACTCAGGCATGGAATCTTTATTAATCATGATACTTGGTCATGTATTCTCTTATTACTCCATAAAACTCTTATAACTATGCATGGATTCCTGGGTTACGCCTCGAGTCCTTGATAGTATTAGTATCTATATATATGGTTATATATGTCACTACATATATATTAAATATATATACATAAATATCTACCTAACATATATATAGACATATACATATATATATAGTCACATGTTTAAAGGCATCCCGGCTTAGGCTGAAGCAAATAGTGTCAGCCTGGTGTCCTTTAGAAACCAAAGCCGACTCATTTACAGTTTACATTTGAGTTTTATATTTTTATATTTTGAACACTTTTATTATATATTCATCAGTTGTATTATACTATATGTTGTTGGTGGTTTCCTACTACGTATATATAACATCTTGTTTAGGCCAATGATTGGTACTCAAATAGACTTTATAGACGTTGGTAGTTAAAAAGGGAAGCATCTGTACATGGATGTTTGATTTTATGACTATGATAGAGTACATAAGTAGAAAACCAAGATTATTCTCATGATAGTATTGGGGATATATTTTGGTCTTTGGTTCTTTTTTATATTATGTTTTATATTCTTGCTGCTCTAGTTTCCGGTACTCCCATTTTGTATAGCATACAAACATAACATCATCTTGTATATGATATTGGTTCTACCTATGCTTGTTTATTCTATCTGGATGAATTATGCTTCTAAGGATCATTTATTATATTTTTTTCACTGATTAATATTATTGTATAACATTATGTTATACTATGATCATGAGGTTATAGTCTCCCCATCATACCATTACAGACCCTTACTACTAGTCAGAAGCCTATGGGTTTTGGGGAGGCACTCTTAAGGCCATGTGGACAACTGTGTTTGGTTACTTATGAGGTAACCAGTTCTAGGATAATATTAGAGCCTTTCTGTTCAATTCTGGTAGAGTGGAGACTAGGAATGTGACAGGATTTGATAATGATCCTATGCTTGGGAGTAGCTAACCCATGTATGAAAGAAATCCAAATTACCTGGGATGGGAATTATTGTTCTGGTTTCTTCCTATTAAATCTATATTTATTTCATTTTTTGGTGATGCACATGATTTTTTGTGTTATTATAGTTATTATTATTATATATTTCCATTTTCCCTTATCTTGGTAAGGCAAGGGGGTATTGATCATGCATCATAGTAGGCACTTGAGGATTCACATGTCATGCATATTCCATTCCATATTTATATTACTTCATGCATTAATTGATACATATTATGGGTGCCTTTACTATTATATTTTGGAATGTGATAACCTTTCCTTGCAATTATAGAATAATTATATTAATTAAATTGTTTGTATCAACCAAAATGGTGTTTTCCCACATAGCTTGATGGTGGAACCATAATTAACCAATTTTTTCATTTTAGATGGTTTTGATTACATAAATACCAATTTTAATATATGAAACATGTACTTATATAAATAAGAAATCTTGATTCATCTAATAAAATCATTTCAAATGACCTATTACATACTAATATCAAATTTAATGGTCAGTTTTTAGTTACAAGATGTTCCAATTACAACTTATAAAGATTATAACGTTATAACTTGGGAATGGTGACTCATCTAACTTGACTATGAAAAATATATACCAAAAAATTAGTAAAAAATTAAATGAATTTAAATTATTAAATAAAACGGTTAGTGTTAAATGGGGATGTCAATTGCAATGTAGAGGGTGTTTTCTTATATACCTTGCAATTAAAACTCCATATACCAGAACCTCTATTATGTGATGTGATACCTTGACCCTAACCTGACCATAGTAGTGGGTAGTAGGGACTGTATACAGTGATCCTTATGATCTTCTACATCTCCCATACCTGGATTTAGGAGAATGAAGAGGAGTGTGACTCTTATGTAGGAAGGAGTGTACATGTCATATTCTGTTATCTAGGATCCTATCTATTCTTGAAAATTATTTTAGGTGTATGCTTAAAAATTATAACATTATTCTACCATGATATCCTTGACTTGTGCACCAGGATAGTGGCAATAACCATGCTTCTAATGATATAGTTCATAAGACACTAGTATTACCTCCTGTAGTGACTCTTGTGGAACCTCCTATTATTCCTAATTTTTATTTTTATGCTCAATTATGAGAGATCTTCTTATGATTTATACAGTCTGTGTAGGGAGCTCTATGACCTTACCCAACTATAGAAGAGCTAACATGGGAATTCTAGCAGCAGCATCCACCCACTTTCTTGGGGGATGGTGTTCCCCATGCTGCTAACTGATGGATAGAGTTCATTCTATTAATATTCAAGCATATAGAGACACCTCCATAGAGGAGGATCAATATGTTATCCAATATGTTGTGTGATTTTTCTAAGTGGTACTGGTATATAATCACCCAAGATTATCATCAGTTAAGTATGGTCTAGGTACACTTTCAAATATTTTTCTATGACTAATTATTCCTTTGAACTCTGAGTGCAGATCACGCTATAGATTTTATACACCTACAGCATGGTTCTATGTTTATGATGGAATATTTATCTCATTTCACTGAGCTTAAGCACTTCGCACTAACACTTTCTAGTAATGAGTTGATGAAATTGATATGATTTGTGTATTTCCTTTTATAGGCCATCTGATCACTAGTGAATGCCTTTCAATTGACCATCACTTTTGATATATTGAACCATACCCTCATCACTAATAAAAACCTCATGGAAGCCAATGGTGTGGTCCAGGATGGTCTAGTATAGTGATAGGGAAGTGATTTTTCAATTGGTAGGAAATAAAACTTTGAGTCTGCTCATGGGGTTGGTGTCTGTCAGATGACACCTACTGACAGTTTTGTGCCATGTCACCAGCGAGGAATTCCAAGGAATAAGAAGTACCGGTATTCGAAAAAACCCTATTGAGTATTGAGTAAGCAACATGATGGGGAACCTTCGGAATTTTTATAGTACCTTACCATATATGCCTAGTGGGAGAGGATCCGAACATGCTCCACTTTCAATAGAGGGATTAGTAATGCCTCTCTAGGTGGTTAGCTAAAGTAATACCATCTGATTGGTCCTGGGAGGTATTCATGGTCAAGGTATCCATGATTTAGATGTGCAGATCCAACCTACTCTAGGTAGTCAGGTTTTATCTCAAGGTTGTGTATCAGGCCAGTTGTATGAAGTGTAGCCTAAACTAGAGGAGCGTATTTCCAGTCATTCTATAGTTTGAGGTAATATTCTAGTAGCCTCTACTTTAATTTATATCTTATTTATAATTGGTACTTCTCACTATTTTATTTCTATAGTTATTATGGAAAGTCTATATTTAGAGATAGAGTATTATTGTGGTGTAATGACTCTTGAAACACTATTGGGGATCTGATCTAAGAGCGTATGTTGGTTTAAGGAATACCCCCTTGATATAGGTAGTTATCTTTTTACATTGACCCTCTTTTTCCTTGAGATTGTGGGCTTTAATATCATACTCTAGATGGACTAGTTGGTAATTATTCATGCCTAAGTTGATTTCTATAGCCAAAGGATACCTTCAAATCACCTGAGGGAAGTACCTATATTAATAATGGTGAATGGGATATCTAGAATACTTGATCTAGAATATAGCATTATGATCTAGGCAGAGTGACATCCCATATTTCTAGTCTTTTTATGAGTGATTAGGGAATATGACATATAGATTTCTCTCTTATAGTATATCATTTCATTGACATCTTCCCTAAAAAAATTGGACTACCTCCTGAGATAGAGAAAGATTTTACTATTGATATTTTTCTAGGAGAAGCACCAATGTCCATTCCTCCTTATAGGATGGAACCTACTGAGCTTCGTGAACTCAAGAGGAAATTAGAGTATTTCAGAGCTAAGGGTTTTATACAAACCAATAATTCACCATGGGGTTCTCCAGTCCTTTACTCTGAGAAGGTGGATGATATCCTCAAGATTTTTTTGGATTACTAAATATTTAATTGGATTAGAATAAAGAACCCATATTCTTTACGTCATATAGGATACCTCTTCGACAAGCTCTTAGGATCTTGAGTTTTCAAAAAGATTGATTTGAGGTCAGGCTATCACTAGGTGCATGTGAGGCCATAAAACATACCATTTATAGTATTCCATAGTAGATATGGATTGTATGAGTATTTTTTCATGATATTTGGCATCAAGAATGTACTCTTAGTCTCCATAGATCTAATAAATTGAGTGTTCCACCCATATTTGGATTCATTTTTTGTAGTTTTAGTGGAAAAAATCTTGGTGTATTCTCAAGCTCAAAAGGGTCCCCTTCCTAGGTCACATCATCCTATAGAAAGTAATATATATTGACCCAAAGAAGGGGAGATTTGTGGTCACTTAGGAGTATACCAATAACATTTTGGACATATGGAGTTTCTTAGGGATATATAGATAATACAAGAGTTTTATTTGGGAATTTTTATGCTTAAAAGTGCCTCTTATATGCTTAAAATTTTATTAAGTTTTAATGGTCTGAAACTTTCAAAATAGACTTTCAGGAGTCAAATGGAAGGTTGAATTTAGAACTGATCCTAATTCTTCCATATCCAGGTAGAATTTATATAGTTTATTTTGATGCATTAGGTTTTGGGATATGATAATTCCTAATACATGATGAGAGAGTTGTGGTGTATGGATCTTGTAAGTTGATGCCTCACAAGTGTAATTACCCAACGCACAATCTTGATTTAGCTATTTTGGTTCATTTCTTGCATTATTGGAGGCACTATCTACTAGGATAAAACTTTATGGTGTATACATACTAAAAAATCCTCAAATACATCTTTATGAAGTGTGAATTGAATATTTGGTACAAAATATGTGTTGAATACCTACATTCCTTCAATTTTAAAATTGCATATATGCTATGGAAAGGCAATGTTTTTGTGGGTTTTCTAAGACAAAATACTCAGAAATGAGCAATTTAGGAGGCTAGTAGTGAGTGTAATTTAATGGACCTATTTTATAATATTCACTTATAAGTATAGTATAATCATGATTAGTCTATCATTATAGATTTAGAATTGACCTCTTCACTTCTTGATAGATTGAAGATGAGGAATCTCTCTGATCCTAAGGATTTGGTATAATAGGAACACATTACAAGTGAGGACCCACTGCCTGGTTGGGTTGTTGACGGGGATGAGATATTGCACATTCATAGACACATATGAGTTCCTACCAATGTGTGACATGAATTGATGTGAGAATATCATGCCTCTTCTTGGTCATTACGTCCTAGTGTTACCAAAATAGATTATGAATTAAGCTACTGGTATTGGTGGTTAGGGTGAAAAGAGAGATGGTTGGATTTATTTCTCAATGCTCTAGTTGTTAGTAGGTGAAGGCAGAACACCAATGACAATCAGGTCTTATATAGACCTTTCCCATTCTTGAGTTTAAATTGGATGACATCATGATAGATTTTTTTGACTAGCTTACTAAGATCCCCTCAAGGTAATTATGTGGTATGGATGATCGTCGAAAGGCTAACAAAGTTCATTCACTTTTTACCTATCTGCGAGACCTTTTAAGTGGACAATATTTGAATTCTATATGTTTATGAGATAATACACCTTCATAGAGTTCCATCCACTATCATATTAGATAGAGATTGTCGATTTATGTTATAGTTATTTTAGGGGTTTCTAAAGGATCTTGGCACATAGGTGATTCTGAGAATATCCTACCACCCATAGACCGATAAGAAATTTGATTGTATGATTCATATATTAGAGTACATTATTGGAGAATCTATCCAAGATTTTGGAGGTTCCTAGTAGAAAACCTATAAATTTTAGAATTTGTTTATAATAACAAATTTCTGGAAACTATACAGACAGATCCTTATGTGGCCTTATATGGTAGGCCATGTCGTTCACCCATGTTCTAGTTAGAGGAAAGAGAGATAGTGCCACTAGGACCACACCATATTCAAAATACTTCAAAATATGTAGATATTAATAGGAAATGTATAGATACACTCAGTCTATATAGAATTTTTATGTTGATTTTCATCATTGGCCTCTAGAGTTTCGGGTGGGAATCTAGGTATTCTTGTGTGTTTTACCTAGGTTAGTTCATGGACAGATTTAGAGATAGGTAAATCTATCACATAGTTATGTTGGTCCTTTAAAGATCTTGGATAGAGTTAGGTTAGTATCCTATCATATATCTCTTCCTTAGAGGTATTGTTCCATGTACAACATCTTCCATGTATCTCAACTCCACCATTATTATACAGACCTGTCTCATATTCTTCGTCCTTATAAGGTTTATTTAGATGTTGATGCTTCTTTTTGAGGAGTAACCTATTCATATCATTGATTAGATAGTGAAGGATTTATAAGGAAGTTCAGTTCCTCTAGTATAAGTTCTATAGTTTCATAGACTTGTATAGGATGAGACTTGGGAACGAGAGGCTGACATATGTTCTTAATGGTAAAAACATTTCTTAGATGATGTTTTACTACCCTAGGAATTGAAACTTGGGGATGAGTTGTTTTAAGGAGGGGAAATTGTAAGATCTCAGTTTTTTATAAGTTAATAATCCTTTAAATTTTTTTTTAAACCTTTCTTTTTATCTATGTGAAAGTTCCCAAGAGAATGAGGAATGTTTTGGGAGTGGCTGAGGCTTGTTTGGAGCCCAAATCTTTAAAATTTGGAGAAAACAGGTGGGCTGCACATTTTTTTTAAACCATGCACCTAAGGTTACATATTTTGGGTAAACCGGGAAGGGTACTGAAGAAGGAATATAGAGCGTCACATGGGTTATGCACGGTTTATCCAAACCATGGTCCTAACCAGCATGCTTAGTTCCACTTTGGAATTGTGTGTTCATAGTTGGCATATGGTTTAGACAAATCATGCATCCAAACCACACAACCTTTAAAAATGGGTGAAATTCCCATTTTTCATTCCCTAAATATAGTTTTAACCCTCCTTTATTCACCCTTTTACATGCATAGTATCCTCTATCTTTATTGGGAGATCCCTCCTCAATTAACGATAGGATTTGATCTAGCTTTTCCACCTAGACTCACAATCGCTCACCATCAATAACGTTGGATAACTAATGGTAAGATATTTAATCCCATTTCTTACTTTATTCATTTATCTCAACCTCATGAATTCTATTTCCAAGAGAGCTTATATTCCCTATTTTTAGTACATTTTTCTATTTCATAAATGTCTTCCTTTCTAGCTCATATTAAAGTCCAACGCTAGATGAGGAGTCATCTAATACCATAAAGTAGGTGGTCTAGTAATTTTTTACTAAAATAGAGTCATTTTATATCATCCATAATCATTCCACAAGTCATACTTTCTCATAATTACCTTAATAATAAAAAATTCCCTTATTTAAATTGTTAACCTTATTAGAGGAACTCCCAAAAACCCTTGTTTATTATCGAAGATCGCCTACCTTGATAAGTTCTACCCCCTTTGGGTGTTCTTAATAAATACCCTTGACTTATTAAATGTTAATGTGCCCAAATCACCTTCTAAGTGGTGTTGGTTTTCCACCTAATTTAATGGATTGTTTTAATTAAATGGAAATCTAGTGGTATGACCATGGCATGTGACTCTTATGTAAGTATTGGATTAAACCCTTAAACAATTGAAATTTAAAATGGTCAGAGACCACCTATTGGCTATATTAAAAAGCATAGAGGTCACTTAATATTATATATGATCCTCAATAATGGCATCCCTAATTAATTTTGATCCTCAAGCATGGAATACCTTATTGATTCATGATACATGGGAATCATGTCCCTTATTAAATGTGATACTTAGGAATAATGTCCCTTATTAAATGTGATACTCAAGAATGGTGTCCCTTATAATTATGATACTTAGTAATGAAATCCATTATTAATCATGATACTCGAGCATGACATCCCTTATTACTCTATGAGACTCTTATGACTATTTATGGATGCCAGGGTTATGCCTCAAATCTTGGATAATATTAATATTTATATATATGGTTACAGTCCAAATATGTACATAAATATTTTCCTACCATTATATATATACATATTCTTATATATATATATATATATATATATATGGTCACATGTTCATAGGTATCCTGACTTAGGACAAAGAAGGTAGTGTTAGCCAAGTTTCCTCTAGGAATAAGTGATGGATCGTTTACAATTTACATTTCAGTTTTACATTGTTATATATGAACAATAAATTTATATATACATTGTCTGTATTATACTAGATGTCATTGGTGGTGGCCTACTGAGTATATCTCACACCCTATTTGGGCCACTGATTGTACCTAAACAGACTTCATAGATATAGGTAGGGTCAAAGAGAAGAATCTAGCCATAGATTCTTGATTCTATAATCGGGATAGAGTATGGAATTAGAGGCCCAAGTTTATACTCATGATTTTATTAGGGATATATTTTGGTATTTTATTCTTTTTAATCTCATTTTTTATATTATTTTTTCTCTACATTCATGTATTTCTAGTTTTTATATCATACATACATAACATCATCTTGTATATGATATTGACTATACCTATGATTTTTTATTCTATCTAGGTGACTTATGCTTCTGTATTTCATTTATTATATTGTTTATGATGCTTACTATTATTGTATACTATTGTGTTTCACTATGATTATGAGGGCCCACCGTACCATTATAGACCCTTACTACTAATCGGTCACCTCTGGTGTACAGGGAGGCGTGCTTGAGGCCATGTGGCCAGTCTGGTTTGGTTACTTATGAGTATACTAGGTCTAGTACATTACACCCTAGTTCTCCTCACCTATGTGTGAGTAAATAATTATAAAGTATGGACCAATAAAGTGAGAGGGGACAGTTCAAGACTTTAGCTTAGGTGAAATCAACCAAGGATATATATAGTTTTATAGAAGAATTTTGCAACTTGAGCCAAGTATAGTCACAAGGAGTTATTTTCCCTAGGGTCAATATTGGTTTATCTTCTACTCAATAAACCAACCAATAGTTAAAATAGCATGATCATGTCACTTATTTATTTTATTTTGAAGATTATGGTTATTTATTTTGGAAATTCATGTTTATTTTATGATTAAATGTGATCACATAAAGTAAATAAATAACATTCATGCAATATGAAATAAAATAAATTTATTAGGTGTAAATTATTTTTTCAAACATATTTAATTAATTATATATAATAAATATAATATTAACAATAATTTAAATGATATATTAAATAATATTATACATAAAGATAAACAAAATCTCTCAAGGAAGGTATTAAGTTATATATTACATCCCATTACCAGAATTAGAATACATTAATAGATTGAAGTGTTAGTCCATCTCCCAATAGGATAGTTTCTTTATTAGGGAGTACTAATGAGAGTTTTGAGTTGAATTAACCATGTTATAATCAAGATTAGTTTCTTCTATAATGATTTTAAAAATATAGAATAAATTTTTTAGAAAATTAAATCCTAGGATTTTAGGATTGGGAAGTTCACTTAATGGATCAAGGAACTGTGGGTTAATTTAATTAGTAATCCTTCCTTCCTAAATACCTTCAAATAATTTGTTAAGGCTTCCATATCAGCTATTTTAAGGGGAATATAAATTATTTCCACTAGAATATCCATATGATGAGATATTTTGAATCTAATGGTGAGTTCTATTGGGATTTGATAAAATAATGGGTGACTAATATAATTAATTTTTTTACATAACACTTGGAAATAAAAATAAAATACTAAAATATTATTGTATATATTATAGAAAAATGGTAAGAAAACCCACAAGAACATTGTGATCATTCTTTTAAAAACACAATTCCTTTATGGGAATAAATTTACAAGAGTCATAAAGTCATTTATAAAGTGCACTACTATAATAAAATTTATATTATGTGATGGTATCCCCTATTCTTGATCAACCACCTTGGAGAGTGAGTGAAGGTTAAAAGGTTTCCTATAGGAAATATATATATGATGATTTTAATGTTTGTTTCATCATGATATTAGTTATTTAAAAATATTTCAAGATGTGATGCAAATACATGGATGCATACACCATGATAAATATATGGATGCATACAATTCTATTCAAATGTTTCCTGAAAACCAGTAATATTGATCATGGATAATAATTTTGAATATTTTAATCCAAAATCACCATAAATTTTGATCTGCACTCCTCTCTTTTAATCTCTATTTAAATATCCAAAAATATTATCTCAGATCATGACTTTGAACAATAGTTATGATATCTAATATTTTAGAGATACCAAAGCATTATTAGATTTATTCCTTCAAAATATTTATTCATTAATTTATCTATAAATTTCCTAATTTACAATGTAATAAGAAAATGACTCTTACATTAACCACTCTTATATTTATCTATTATAGATGTATTCACTCATAAATGGATCACATACGAATCCTTCCCTTTAAATATTTTCATCTCTAGAGCGTCCTCTATTGACTCTTACAAGAACCACTCATACATGATTGGAACAAATCATATATGTTCTAATTCTTATATAAACCACTCTTATTTATTACTCTATAATTCCATGTCTTTTACATATTCCACATTAGTATATTAATTTTACATTGAATCACACGTACATGAGTGATTATTTTTTATTCACTATTATATAGTCTATATGAGTTATTAACTTATTGAAATATTGGAAAACTTGTCACTCGAACATAGTCATTCTTACATGAATTATACCTTTCCAATTTCTTACACATAGTTATAGGATTGATCCTACATGATCACTACAATCCAATATCTTTTATATTTTTCAACAAAATTTGATGACTCTTACATAGGTTAGAGTCTTTTACATTAACATCTCGAAAATCTAAAATTACATAATACATCAAATAAATTTATAATCTCTCCAAAATACCTCTAAATTTATTTTAAATATTTCCAAATATCTAAATAACAATCACCTCACATATTATACTCTACTTTATGTGAGTTTGAACATGATTTATGAATCTAAAATAAAATCCAACTCATCAATCAAATCCACTTCTTTATATTAGAATTCTTCTTCTTTAAACAAACACCAAATTCTAGAGGAAACTTATTCAACAATAAATCATAGAAACTTTAGTTTTAGTCTTTTTTAATCTACGAGGAACTCAAAAACTTATAAAACATATCTTGGGTTCAACAATATCCTCATTTTAATTTTTTTTGGAAGCCAAAGAAAATAAATCACTTTCAATCACAACCAACTTATAAATGAATCTTCATTGAATAATTATAAGACTCCATGAGAAAAACTTGGCGTAAAGAATAATAACAATGAATAATAATATATTTTTTCCATAAAATTAGTTACTTACATTAACATCTTCAAAGATATTGATTCTCTTGATACCAATATAAAAATTTAGATTTTATCTACCCTTGTAAGAATTTGAGATACCACTTGAGAATAGAAATTTTTTAAATTTATTAAGAAACATTCTTGAACCTTTAAATGATATATTTCTGTATGCATACACAAAAAAATGTTAAAATAGATCAAACATCACACAAAAACCAAAATTTATACCTTGTACCTTTCCCTTTTAAAACAATATCTCTAAATACAGGTTCCCCATAAATAGGTGATCTCTCACCAAATAAGTAAAACAAATATTAATGGATATTCTTAAAATAGTGATCTCTCCTTTTTAAATACATAAAAGAAGAAATATTATAAGATTTATGTTTTCATTTTTCTCCACCTTTGACAATAATATACAAAAAACTAGATGAGAGTGGGAATAAAAAACCATAGCTTATACATAAGAGGAATGTGGTTGAACTCCCATCATCAACTTAAATATTTAAAATCCATCTATCAGCAATGGTTTAGTGAAAATATAATCAATATTCTCTTGAGTTGGATAAAATTATAGCTTTAACTCATTTCTCTCTGCAAGATCTTTGATGAAGTGATATTTGGTATCATTATTCTTGGACCTTGAATGTTAAACAATATTCATTGATAAATTAATAGCAATTTAATTATCACAGCCCAAAAGTAGTGGCAGATTCTCTTCCCCCTTGAGATCTTCCAACTAGGTTTTAATATATGTTAATTGGATATTTTCTTGATTATAAACCACATATTATTATTTATCAGTACTCAATGTAATTAAACTTTACTTATTTTTTTCCAATATATACACCTTTCACCTATAATGAAAACTCTACCATATGTAGATCTTTGATCATTAACACAACCTACCAAATATGCATTTGTATGACCAAACAGATCAATCCTTCCTTTTTTTTAATATTTCAATCCATAAAGTTCCTTTTATATTTATGAGAATTTATTTCCCAACTATTATATGAGATATTTTTTGTTCACTTTGAAACTTGGCATAAATGTTGAGAGTGTAGACAATATTTTGTCTAGAATTTTTCAAGTAAAAAATAATATCAATTAGATCCCTAAACTCTTTGGTATCAACATACTTTCCTTATACATCATTTTAAAAAATTTCCACTTATATGGGTATAAAACCAAATTTTAATCCTTCATTTTGAACTTCTTTAAATGTTCCCAATAATACTATTCTTGAGGGAGAGAAATGTGATTTTACTCTTGAAAATTTTGCAAACCAAGAAATTATATCATTTAATTAAGCATGTAAATTTAAAATAAATTCTTTATATCCACTATAAATTCATTACAAAAACCTTCTCCATTTCAATAAAAATAATATCATCTGTATAAAAAATAAAAATGAGTGATACTTGGTTGTTATCTTTAACGTAGATATTGTTTCCCACTCTTCCTTTTTTGAACTTATACTTCTTAAAAAAGTTATATAACTTGTAACACCAAGATATTAGGGATTGTTTCAACCCATATAGATCCCTATTTAACCTTGAAACAAAGTTATCATCTCCCCCCAGTAATAATCCACTAGGTTTCTCAATTTAAACATCTTCTTTTAGTTCTATATTTTGGAAATCAGGCTTGACATCCATTTGGAATATCTCAAATTTAATTTATAGTTTAGTATATAGAAATATTATAATTTCTTCAAGTATTGAAACTAGTGAAAATTTATTATCAAAATCAATTCCTTCAACTTGAAAATAACCCTTCCACAAAGTTTTCATTTATTTCTCAAAAATTATTGTCTTTCAATAAATTTTGTTTTAGAAAAACCATTTTATTCCAATAAAATTCTTGTATTTAAGCTTGGGTTTTAATTCCCAAGTGGAATTATTATCTATCTTTTACAATTCTTTATTCATATAATCAACCCACTCTTAATTATCTGAAGCTCATCAACATCTCTTTGTTCAACTTAAGAAAATAGCAGGGTATATCATATTATCTTCAATGTTCTCCCGATTTAAACCTTCTATCATTGTTCTCTAATGATTTTTTAGAAATAAACATACTTTAAAAACCTTTTTAAGATTATAAAGGCTTATATTTATCACTTTAAATTTATGAGTAATCATATATAACCAATAATATTTTAGAATTTAAATCCTTTTCTAAAACTTCAATTTATTGTTCAACCAAAATAGCTTTATATTTATCACTTCTGGAACTTGATACTTTATTTGTTCTTCTTTATTTTCATGATCCAACACTTTAACATCATAAATTTAAATGATATTCCTGATATCCTTATTGTAGCATCATTATTATATTATATTTAGAGGATAACCCAAAATATACCATCAATACTTCTTCTATCAAACTTCCCAGTATTTTAACCTTTGAATTTGATAATATAATGGCTGAAAATTACCCTTAATTACTTCAAACTTGAGGTATTATTATAATAAGTATCATATAGTAACATGTTATAAATATTTTTATATAATCGGGGATTTTTAATTTTAACTACTGCTCCAAATACATGTCTCCAAAATTATCAATAAGTATCATTCTCAATCAATATAGTTCGATTAATCTCCACCATAATTTTATTCTTTCATTTATCCAAACCATTTTGTTTTGTTTTATATGGTGCACTAATTTTATGGTGAATACCATACTTATCATGTTGTGATTTAAATCTTATATTATTATACTCAGTTCCATTATCTATTTTGAAATTCTTTAGGGAGAAACCATACGCCTTTTTAACACTTCTCTGGAAATTCTTGAATATCTTAAGAGACTCTAATTTTTGTTTCATGAACATAATGATATTAATTAAATTTAATTCAAAAATTAATGAAATAAAATAATTATCTCCATTTTTTGATTACTTTCTCATGGACCCAAAAATTTTGGAATGAATAAGTTTCATGTTTTTTTATATATGAATCTCAGCTTTCAAGTGAGAGGAATTTATAATATTTACATTCTAAAAGGTTGATCATATATAATTTCTTTCTCTATTAATATTAATAACACCACAAACACTTTTTCTTTATGTAATATTGCATATTTTTATTACCCAATATGGCCAATTCTTAAAAACCATAGTTAATTTTATTCTTATACACTTAATAGTCTTGAATTTTGAGCATCATATCCTAAAATTGATTACCCATAGTTTGTTTCCCACTTGTCACAATCCAACTATATGAAATAACTTTCACTAAGAAACCATAATTCCTAAAAATAACCTCATTAATTTCAATAACCATAAGTCATAGGAGAAAAAGGATAAAGGAAAAGAAAAATCTCTTATAGATAAGGCTCAATTACCACATTTTTTATAGACTTCTTTTAAATGTTGAAATATATTTTGAGTCTTTAGTCTAAAATTTTCTACTTTCCTACAAATATTTCTTCTTTAAGTGGTTTTAATCCCCCTCAAATTCTAAATCTCAAACCTTATAGATTCATATTAATATTTATAGTTGAACTGAAACAATATTTATATATTCTCAAAGCCTCTAAAGTGAAAATAGTATCCAGGTAAGGCATACTTCCCTTTGTAAATAGTTTTATGTTTAAAAGTTGAAACCTATATTTCTTCCTTATTTTTACCAAAAATATTGGATCCATTATTTGAACCAAAATTATTTTAATCTTATAACACCTTATTCATTGTTTTTGAATTATTTTCATCCTTTTTGGAATCACCAGTTATAATGGTTTTTTATTTCAATTTTCTGTTCTTAGAAATTATAGATGTCTAAGAATCAGTATTCTTGGCCATAAGATTGGTCGTATTCACATGTTTCTTCAATTAAAACATATCTCCAATATTTTCAATATCTTTTTAACTCTTTAGGGGTGATATTTTTTGTATTATATAATATTATCCCTTCTAGATATTTCTCTAACTTCTTAAACTAAATTTAAAATTTTGAAAATGAGCTTATCCAATTCCTTTTCTACATTGACTAGATTTAGTTGAAAAAATTCATGATACTTCTCCTTTTCCTTAATTATTTATTATATCCTATTATTTTTATTCTTATCATCATCCATAAACTTCTTCAAAATATTAACCTATTTCATAGACTATTATTTTTCTTCTGTAAAAACATATTTTCTCTATCTAGATTACTAGTTCTCTTTCGTTAATTTTTTTAATCTTCTTCTCAAATTTAGTGATTTTAAAAGATAATACATTAACTATATTTTCAACATAAACTATATATTAGTTTCTTATTCACTCTTATATTCACTAATTTAATCACTTGTGAGATTTTCTTTATCCACCTTAGCAATAAATATCTTATCAATTATGTCAATGGAAGTTTAAACATCTTCTTCATCACTACTTTAAATTTCTTCACACTAAGATAAAAAATATCAATTTTTTTATTTGGATAAATTATTACATTTCCTCTAAAAGAAAATTTTGAATTGTTTGATTTCATCATTGAGGATATTCTTGGTTTTTCATAATCTTCATTACTGGATTTTTCTTCAGTAAATTTTGGATAGTTTGCTTCAAAGTTACCAATATCACCACACTAGAAGATTTTTTGTTGAAACTTCCCCTTGTAATTTTTGTCATTATTCTTACTTTTATATATATAGAAGAAAAAACTTTGTTAATTTTTTCATCCACTTCTTCTTATAAGTTAGAATATTCAAATTCCTCATCTTTAACTTCTTTATTTCTTTTTTACTTTTTTGAATATTTAAACTATATTTATTTTTCACCCTTACCATTATTTTTGGTAAAATTATACTACCTAATTTCATATTATATTGTAAATCTATTTAAATATTTTAGAATAGGTTTACCTGGATATCTATTTTCAAGATCTGGGACTTTGGAATTAAACATTCCATGAAATATCTTTAGAATATTCTCAACCATAATTGAATACTACAACTTCTCAAAAAATCTTTCTACATTACTCATTATTTCATTGAATATTATGAAAAAATAAATAAATTCATCACCCTTTATCTATAGATATTTATATATCAATCTATAAATCTAGAGTTTTTCTCCTTTCACCTTATTATTAACTTTATAAATATTTTCCAGTTTTTCCCATATACCTTTAGCTATCTTTATTCCTTTTATTTATAGAAACTATTTCTCTGATAAGGAAGAAATTATAGAATTCTAGGTATGCCCGTAATTTTTAAAATTATTTATATCATTTTATTTTATTATAAAACCTTTATTTTAAGGATTAAATCCTTCAGTTACTACCTATAAAACATCAAATCTTATTTATAAAAGATATGGAACCATCTAATCCTTCTAAATGTGATAATTCTTCCCATCAAACATTTGAATCCCCTTATTATTCACTAAATTGTTATTATACATTGTTTGAGGCAAATAATTCATTGTATAGGTCTTCAATCAGAGTGAAACACCTTTTCTTACAACTTAAAATAATAATGATTCAATTAAGGAACCTTGGATTTGATATCACTTGAAAAGTTACCCACTAGATTAGTGAGATCACTTAGAGGGGTGAATTATTGATCTATAATTATTTTTATGTTTCAATTTTTAAAAAAACCTTTACCATTAGTTAAATTTATTAAAATTTTCTATTAAATACACACATGCATGAATAGATCATGGCGTGGAAGATTTATAAGTTTTACCTCTAAAAATGAGAAGGCTAATCTTTGGTGGCATTCAAAATTAATTATAATAACACTAACCACTAGTATCAACCTATGTATTATAGCGAGTAAGGTTTACATATGAACTCATGTTACACATATCCTAATTGTATATGTGTGTATTTCACAGATGCTAAAATAAATAAATTTTTTTCAACAACTAAAGAGTCTTATGATGCTTTATATTTCAACCATGTTGTCACTATCCAAATAAGTTTTTTCCCAATTTCACTCATGAATGTATATACTTCTTATGATTTATTTTATTTCATATTATTGAGAAATAAATTAATATTCATCATTCCATTTAGTTATCTCTCTTTGATATAGAAGATGTTCAGTATAGCAATGTATCGATCATAATCTATTATATGTTTGAAACCCCTATTGTTATTTTTTTCTTCCTTTTATATTCACACAATATGTAAAAAAAATATTTCCATAATAAAATATTTAAACTCTCCATAAATATCGACTACATGATAATTTTGGTCAATTGTTTCCTGAAAACTAGAATAAATAATCATGGATAATAATTTCAAATATTTTAATTTTAATTCACCCTAAATTTTATTCAATGCTTATCACTTTTAATAACTATTTAAATCTCTATAAATTTTATCTTGGATCATAACTTTGACTAACAGTTGTGATATCTAAACTTTATGAATCAGTAAAGCATAGTCTTGATTTATTCCTTCAAAATATTTATTTATAAATTTCATAATTCACAATGTAATAATAAACTAAATATTATGTGAACCACTCTTACATTTATCACTAATAGATATTGTAACTCGTCTATAGATCATATATGAATCTTTCCCACTAAAATTTTCAAACTCTATAGGTTCCTCTATTTAATATTACATGAACAACTCGTATGTGATTAAAAAAATTATATGTACTCTAATTCTTTCATGAACAGATCTTACATACAACTGTAAAGTTCCATGAATTTTATAAATTACACCTTAGTTGATTAATTTTACATTGAATCATTCATAGATGAGTTATTATTACATGCTTCACTCTTACGTGGTCAACTTGAGTTCATGCCTTAGTAAAATCTTAGCTAACCACTAACTCCTATATAGTTATTCTTTCATGAATCATCCTTTTTCAAATTTATTGAACTAAGTCATAGAATGAATAATATATAGTCAATAAAATATAATTATTTTTTTATTTTCCACCAAATTGGATGACTCTTAAAAATATCATAGAATTTTCCATTTTTATCCAGAAACTCCAAAATTTTAGAATGCATCAAAAAATTTCAAAGTATCAATAAAAAATCACCAACACAATCTCAAAAACTTTCATACATCCAAATCATAATCACCTAACATAGTATAATTTACTTTATGTGATTTTTAACATGATTTATGTATTTTAAAAAAATCCATATCATTAGTCATATTTACTTATTTAATTTTAAATACTTATTCTCTAGAAAAAAACAAACTATTATAGGAAACTTTTTCAACAAGTCACATAAACTTCAATTTGAGTCTTAAATAATATATCTATAACTCAACAACTTATAAAACATCTCTTGGTCTAAATAAGATTACTTTAAAAGAATTTATAAATTTAAAGTGGAAGTAATTAGTGAATTTGTTAAAGGGTATAAGATCCTTCAAGTGGGATAGTCATATAATATCTTAACCAAGTATTCATAAATCATTTTAATGTTAATTAGAAATATTATTAAACTTATATTACCTTATATTCATCAATTTGGTGATGATAGTACAAGAAATGTTGATATGGAGTATTATATATATTATAAGTATTTCATAATTAATTTCAAGACATATATTGCAAATAGGAGCATAACATATGTCCATATACCTAATTTATTGATTAATGGATATTATATAAGTTATAATATAAAATTAAATCCACTACGTCATATCTTTAAGTGATTTTATGAAATCAATTTTTTAAAAGTTGGTTTTAGCTAGAAACTTACATCAAGGAAAAAACAAAGTGGATATCAGTTAATTATCCTAAAGAAACTTGTGATATTAACATCCTTGGGATAGAAAGGTATCATTCAGGGGATAAACTTTATTTATATAAGATGGAAGAACTTCTATTTTTATATAATGGGATAAAACCTTACTTTAGTGAGGTTGAGACTCTGAATGCACATGATTTGGAATATGAACACTGAACACTGAACTCTATAATATTTAGTGAGAGGAATTTTTTCAGAGACATATATTGTGTTAGAAAGTTAAAACCAAAGAAATATACTTGTATTAAAAAAAATTATGATCATTATATTAGGAAATTAGATATAAATAACACTTTCCTTCAACAAATCCCTCTAGAAGATGTCTATATGATGCAACCAGAAGGGTTGGTGTCACATAAGAAAGCTAATAAGGTATAAAAGTCATATAAATCCATTTATGGATTGAATCAAACATTATTATCATAGAATATTCATTTAATGAATCCACTATGTAGTTTAGTTTTATTAATAATGAATGTGATCTATGTTTCTATAAATTTTAGTGGGAGAATAATATTTCTCTAATTAAAATATATTGATAACACATAAAGGGAACATAATAGTTCTCTAATTAAAATATATTAATAACATATAAAAATAGGTTCTTAGTATTATAGTTAATTAATACTAAATAATTAATCAAAGAATGACTTAAATTAACAACCCAGTTTATAGGTAATAATATATTATAGATCCATAGGGTTTCTTAGATCTATTCATAATACATACATTGACAAATTTTTGAAAAATACAAGATGGAACAATTCAAGACTGAATTGTTTCTTATGTCACGTGGCATGAAATGTCTCTAAGTTGTTGTGTAAAAGTGTGGGATGATATTATTATGATAAATAAAATTCTATATGCTAAAGTTCTTGGAATTTATAATATATTCCATGATATATATATAGAGAGGGGATTGATATTTAAAATACATAATCATAGAGAGAAAATATCAAACATAACAAGGAGAACTGAATAGGATTGCATTCAGGACTATCAAATGATACTTGATAACATTCAAAAAATAAGTTCTCTATATTTGGAGAAGTGGGAATTCTAGTTATCATGTAGATATTGAACTAGTATTATAATACTAGAGACCCTTCTGTAGCAGGTAAAAACCATATCCAAAACTATCACACAACACGCACTCTAAATATCCTTTATTCAGGATTATATTTAAAATATTAATTTATTAATATTAAAATTTTATTTTAACAAAATAAACTTCATTTTTAAATTATTTGTAAAGATATTATTTTATGATTAAATTTTGGTATTTTTTGAAAATTTTGATTTTTATGTGAATAATTCATATACCATTTTTTAAACTACACATTTTATGGAATCACTAAGATGTAATCATAAAATAAAACTCAAAAAATAATTATTGTGAATCCTCAAACCCGCTCTTCTAGGTTCAGCACATACAAATGCTTTTTATTTTTTTATATAAAATAAAATGAACAAATACAAAACATTTAATATATTTTAAGAGATTTTATGATCTAGGTTTTAGATAATTAGATACATTCCATAAAAATTTAAAATAATTAAAAATAAAATGAAATAAAAAAAATGTCTTCATGTGAACCACCTCCTTAAAAAAACAAATCACAAATAAATTCTATTATACCTATGAAAAAGAAATTTAAAACAGAGGGTGAGCAATTATTTTTCCCAGTAAGGTGTTTTGAAAACATTGGTAAATAATTTTAAAATATTTCCTTTTAATAAATAAATACATAGAAATAGTTTTAAAAAACATTTAAATGTAATAAATTTCATACAATTCTGAAAACCATTAATTTACAAAATAATAACATTTTGAAATAAATACTTGGATTTCTCCATTTGAAAATAATAATTTTGAAGGATTAATTATAATACTCAATAGACCATCAAAATCATAAATCTACATTTTCATATCTCATATGGGATAGCATCCCCTTAAGGTCATAGATTTAATCCTCATAACATAACTTAAAATTTGATACTCTAGTGCCAATTTTATGAAAAAAAATAATGGTCTTACCTTTCCCAATCATAACCCAAAAACATTTCAAAATAATACATACATAAATTATTTTCTTTAGAATAAAATAATCCTAAAAACTTAATTACATGACATAATATTTTTTTTATAATTTCTAAAACCATGCTGGGGATAAATCCATGCTTAAAAAACAATTATTCTTATTTAAAAGTCATAAATATGAATGCATGATAAAATAAATGAATGTGTGAATAAAAATTCATGGAATGTCGATGATAACTTATATGATATCCATATTTAATTTATGAATGACATACATAGATGTGTAGGGTCATTTTTACACAATAAATAATAGCTTTTATGTAACGCCCCGACCCTAGATACCCAGAGTCGGTGCATTATTACATAACATTTTCACGATCACAAAGGATCAAGTCTCGAAAGACCGATTAGTTTAGTAGTCTTGGAAAACTAGATATATTCATAAGTCTTACATTACATCATAAGGTAAAAAAACTACAACAACATCTTGTCTTCATATCCCCTCATACTATCCCTGCAGGTCATTCATAAATTACTTCTTCACATCCTGGGAAAAGATAAAACATTGAAAGGGGTGAGCTCAGATGCTCAGAAAGGATAACAATATAGTAGAAGCTTTTGTAGATAATCATAAACACTTAAAGCAATTTATAACTAAAACAAAATCCTTTTAAACTTGAGCTTCAGCATAATATGGCAAAGATGAAATGAAATAATGTCATTTACTTATTCACATGGATATTCTACTAGTCGAATAATCACATGCAATATCAATAACCACTTTCATAATGATGGAATGCATAATTCCAGACTATCATAACCACATAGCCAACGCCTCGTGCCAAGACTACAAATAAGATTTTTCCAAGGCCTTGTGACAAGACACTAGTTTATCTCATGAGACCTACCGATGCATCGAGGAGCTATAGCGGTCTCCACCCATCACATATTAAGTCCAATTCATTACTAATATGAAAAGTTTTAAACATAACATAAACATTCGTATTAAAACTAGCATATGAAATGTCAATATTTATCCACAAACCATGAATGGTATAAAAATAGCACATCTACAGTCAAACATAACTCATTAAATAAAATATGGAAGATTTTATTGTATCATATTAACCTCAATCGAGAATAATGAAGGATATTGACATAGATGAAAATAATCATCAAAACTATTTGAGAGAAATATCCCCCTTTTCTTGAAATCATTTAAAAGTCACACTATTTTTCAAGAATCCATTTAAAAATATATTTTTGAATCAAAGTGTCCCATACCACTTTGAAAATTTTAAAAGTAGTTTTAATTTTAAAACTTTAATGTCCATATAAATAAATCATTAAAATAATTTTTAAAACATGGACATTAATGAGCAAGATTTAGATGAATAAGTCTTTAAAACATTTAAAAATGGTATTTTAGTTAGAGATTCTAACCAAAAGAGTGACACTTGAATAAAAATAATTGAGGTAATAAAAACTTTGTAATATCATGAGAATAAAGGGTTTCATGATATACTATGTCAAAGTACATTATATACACCACATAAAAGTGATTTGGTGTATAACAACAAAGAAGTCTCAATGGAATTTAAATTGAGATGAAATATCTCATAAAGGTCGTATCCTTAGGTTAAGGATAAATCAATGACATAGTTATGTGTGAAAAATATAAATACACTAAATATTATTGGATATTAAGTGTAAATCGATCAAAGGATATTCACACATAATCTTATAAAAACAACACCAATGAATTGGATGTTTAACTCAACAAATGGAGAATGAGTTAAAATTACTCTAACCAAATTCATATCGATGACTTGAGAAATTATCCATGGAGTGATTATGTGTATAAAAAGTATATCCATAGAAAAGGGGAGTGGAAATTATGACATAAGCAAATAAATAGTTATTCCACACATAATCTCAGAGTAAAATAATCAATGAAGTTTGCGTAAAGCCGAATAAATGGAAATTGAAATTTCGAATTCCCTTATCGATTAAGTAACATACAAAACATACACCCATGAAAGAAGGATCATAACATTATTATGTAAATATCCATAAATTAAGATATATTACACAATGAATACAATCATGGGCATTACACACACCACATGCAATAAATAAGTGGTGAACAATGGAATTCTCACGGAATTAAAAGTGAGATAAGAAACCCCTTACTTTGTACTTTTTTCTTGGTAGATGGTAGGTTAACCTCCTGTATAATGGTGAAATAATTTTTATTGAATTATACAAGAATCATTTACATCAATATGATATCATATATGATCTTTTAACATTGATTTGTGAATAATATCTTAGTATTATCGTTGTTTCGGGTGTTAACTTACTCATTTTCTTTTATATGTTTTGTTACGTAAGCCATGTTTGTCATTGATAGGATGTATCTTATTCATATCCAGAATGATATCAAGTCCTTAAACATTATTTTTAAATAATCAAATGATAATTATACTTGAATGGATATGATGGAAAATGAATTTCATCGCGTTCGTGGAGACGGTAGTCCGTACGTACGCACGAGCGACAATATCATTCTTTTGATGTTAAAATAATATATAATTGGATGGTATATCATATATAAATAATAATTATCATGTTATATTTATTATTTACATGAATTATACATCATTTTGATACCCATCCAAATAATAATTTATTGAATGACAATTACACCACGACGTGGAGACGGTAAGCCGTACGTACGCATGTATGGTGACATGTCATTCAAAGGATGGATAGAATACTGAATATGGTTGTACTATATTTATAATAATATTACAGTATATAGGAGATACTGGATTCATTAATTTATAATGGGAATAACAAATAAAGAATAAGTTGAAGAAGAAAAGAATTTGAAAAAGGGTGGTAAAAACATTACCTCTTCTTCGGGTTCTTCCTTTTGATTTGATCAAAAGGGCTCCTTAGGTTGGATTTCTGATCAAATTAAGGCCTCTAGGTTTTATTGAGGGAAGTTGAGAGAGTATTTGGGCAGGTTTTGTCCGAACCAAAAGGCTTAAGGTATGAAGTAATGATAAGGGGGAGTTCCCTTTTATAAGAGGGGTGAGGGGCACCTTTGGAAAAGCTAAAAATATTATTTTATAATAAATTCATATTCAGTTTCTAATGGCTCCAAAGTATATTATTTAAAGTTTAAGGTTTTGATAGGTCTAAAACCACTAAACCAATAGAATTTAGACAGGTTTGGGTCATTATATTAACCTTATCTTTAAGTATTAACTCTTAGTTAATTAGTTTCACTTTTACAATGTCTCTTTGTATTTTTATATTATATGGTTAATAAACTTACTATATAAATCCAAGCGACCCCCAAGTGGTCCATTAATGATACACCTATCATGATATAAGTCTCTTTTCCAAACCTTATATTTTTAGGAATTTAGTATCAATTAATAATATAATATTTGTTTTAAAAACTCTTTTTTGTCAATTTTGACACTATTCAATAATGGATTTTTTTTTAAAATAATAACAGAATTATTACTTCGAACAAAGTTAATTAAATCAATCCTAACATGTAATATTAACCTATAAATTTAGTTCAATTAATAAAAAGTCTCAAATTATATTTATTTGGGTATCTATAATATCAATTATTCTAATTTTTCACTATTATGGTAATTATTATATCACCATTGTGTCATAAATAAATTAAATTATTTAATGTCTAAAAATTATAGATAAAATATAATTATATAGGAAATCTTTTTATATTTATAATTAATATTTATAGTCTAAAATCCAACATATATAACCCTATGTAACAATTGTTTTTCTAAAAGATATATGCTTGTGTCATTTTTGTATTCATTTTAACTTAATTAAAATAAAGTGTCCCTATCACTTACAGGTGGATCCATGGGGTCCCAAAATCGACCCAAAAATGCCCATGGTCGGCCATTTATCAACCAATAGGGTTAAGACACGTTTTATGGTAATTTACTATTATTATAATATTATTTTTTAACCCTTATTTACCAGATTTACCCTTTAACCATGGTAAATAAAATATTTACCGAAGTAATTATTCAAAATGTCTAAAAATAAAAGTTACCTATTTACACAATTTGAACATCATGATTCTAAATATTGAATCCATTTTTCCAAATTCAAAACACATAAGTTGCAGAAATTAATTTAAAATTAATTCCCGTTGTTAAAACAAAAAGCGTGTTTTTAAGAGATAATAACTATCAAAAGATTGGCACTTGTTTATGTTTGGTTTAATTGTGAAATTATGTACAATGACAAACATTGAATTAAATGGTCAAAACATATTCTAAATATACTTTAAAACCACTCAAATTCATAATTTATCAATATTAATTATTTCGATTAAAAAAGTTGTTTTTAATTAAAATTTAGTAATTTTCACTATTCATCAAAATATGAAAGTTATCTAAAAAGTACCAAAATTTCACCATAGGCTAATTTCGATATTCTGAATCCAAAAATGAAGTCCATTTTGAGAGATAGAATTTATAAAATTTCAAAAAGTAGGTATTACTATTCATAACGGCTAGTTTGATTGGTTGTGGTGTGTTAGAATCTCGAAGTTGCGTACAATGCATGCCATTACATTATTCAAAGGGAAACGTACCGTGGAAGATTGGGGTGTTACATTCTCCCCTACTTTAATAAATTGTGTCCTCGCAATTTTTTTTAAAATTGGGCTTTATAATATTATGGAAAGTCCCACATCGGAAAAAGAGTCAATAAAACTATCACTTTAAAAGAAAGGAAGAGAGGTATAAAGGTCACCCAAGATAACCCATAATAGGATTACATGTAAGAAAACATGGATATGGATGATAAACTAAGTGTTCAGTTCTGATGGAGAGGGATAGAAAACATGATCATGAGAAAGTTAACAATAAGAAAATCACAAACTTGTGTTGGGACAAACGGTCCTTAGTCTCCCAGTAGGAAAAGTAAACGGACAACATTTTTTTATTTTAAGTTACATTACATAAGGACGAGGAATTAATTTATGATATTAACTAAGAACATAAAGAGATATACTTACTTTTTAAGTAGAGTTAAATTATTTAATAACTTTTTACCACTAACTCATTTTTTTTTAATAATGAGTATTCAAGAAGACTTGGTCACAATGAAAGAGCTAGAATAAACTTCTATAGAAATACATGATCCATGTAGGATAAACTATATATTTAACTTGTATTTAGAGATTAATCAAAACCAAAATGGTTAGTATAATATCTGATGACCCCCCAAATGGATATTCCATTAGAGAAAAAAAACTAATCATAATTTCTAAAATTAAACCATCAATGCCCCAAAGTTAAATAAATAACATTAAATAATCAATTGTCCTTAATATCCTTCAATATAATCCAAACTAATATTGAAAATCAAAACTTATAAGAATTTAGTCTTCCGCATTAAATTGTATCTCCAAATGACATTAATTACTCTTAAAGTCACATACTTAGAAGTAATTAACCTAATCATTTCCATAAACAACCCAAATCACTATAAATCCACAATAAAAACATAGATAAAAATCCACCATTACTCCTCAAATAAAATCCCATATGATTCTATTTTCCTTGGGTATATAGTGTTCACAACAAAGCAAACAACTTCCAAAATAACATCTATCACTTAATACCCAAATAATTTTCCTATACCAAGGGTATTCATTTAACAAGACATAATAACCCAACTCAACTTATTATTGATCAATAAAATCATTTAACTAAAAATAATTAGTCACATTATCCAGGGACTTCACGTAGTCCAGTGGTAGGCGATAAATCCCAATCGCACTTTGGTTGTGGGTTCGATTCCCACAGCTTCGTCTGACGGGACAGGTTGTCACACGGTCTATATGTTGTCCTTTTTCAAAAACTATATTTTATAATATTACCAAAATGAGATAAATTCCTCAAAATACCATAACATAATTTAACCACAAATGTTATATCATACCTTGCATTTTCATCCCAAATTATAATAACTTATAATTCTCTCAAACCCCAATGATCATATAAAACCAAATGGTTATTTATACCTATATCCAAAATAGAAGAGATAATTCTTCCTCAAATATCATTCTCACATGGAAAATTGTGGGGTTACAAATACAAGAGAAAATTATTCCAAAGTAAACCCATCAACAAGGAGCGCTAATACTTTTTAAACATTTCTCCAACTATTTATTTCCACATAGCTTCTACTTTGAATAAGAAAATATCCTATAGAATAGGGAATTCACTTGGGTAATGGCCAGGTCCCCTACATTTACGGCAAATGACTGTAAATGGACTCTTGGGACCATTTTTATCTTCTTCCATAGTACTCTTCATTCTTCTTTGGCAATTCTTCACTTTATGTCCTTCCTTCCCGCATGTAAATCATTTCTTTGTCCCATTGAGACACTTTCCTGGGTGTCTCCTTCCACATTTCTTGCATGATGGAAATTGAGGATTCCTTTCTCCATGGTCTCCACTGCTGGAGCTCTTATCATTCATCACCTTTCTCTTCTTTTTTGAGTCCGGGAATTGGTTAATATATATATTTTTTATCATATTTTTGGAAAATTGATTTGGTATAAAGATGATATCTTTTATGCCTATCAACATTCCATTTTGTTTCTCATTGCCACCACCGTTCCCACCTTGTACATCATTCTCAAAGTCACTATGACTTCCTTGGAATCCAATCGTTGACTAAAACCAGAAAGCATTGTGTGAGTAACAGTAGTCATAAAATCATTTAGAGATTAACATGTCACCATATTCTCAATTTGAAACACATTAGGATTAACCAAGGTCATTTACTCTCATATTATATATTTAATACTTCAAATTGGTTAGTAAAGAAAATGTAAATTATCCTAAGCATATACCCCGGGAGTGTCGTAACCAAGAGTGCAGCAAGGCCCGTTGTTGTGCACCAGTTCTCATTCGAGTCTAGCTCAAAGCGGTGTTTTTGGGTTTTACCCCTAGGTACATCTGTGCCAAAGCCGCCTCTACCTGCTCGTATCCAGACAGGGATGTATTGCTTGGAAAACTCAAAAAATCTCTACAATACCAAAATTCTAGGAAGTTCTTCTATACTAATCCTCAAAGTTTATCTTAGGTATACGTGCTCTAATAAACGTTTATCTAAATATAGCTCCCAAGGTTTGTACTAAACTTCCTCTGATACCAACTGTAATGCCCCGACCCTAGATACCCAGATTCAGTGCATTATTACATAACATTGGCATGATCACAAAGGATCAAGTCTCGAAAGACCGATTAGTTTAGTAGTCTTGGAAAACTAGATATATTCATAAGTCTTACATTACATCATAAGGTAAAAAAACTACAACAACATCTTCTCTTCATATCCCCTCATACTATCCCTGCAGGTCATTCATAAATTACTTCTTGACATCCTGGAAAAAGATAAAACATTGAAAGGGGTGAGCTCAGATGCTCAGTAAGGATAACAATATAGCAGAAGCTTTTGTAGATAATCATAAACACTTAAAGAAATTTATAACTAAAACAAAAGCCTTTTAAACTTGAACTTCAGCATAATATGGCAAAGATGAAATGAAATAATGTCATTTACTTATTCACATGGATATTCTACTAGTCGAATAATCACATGCAATATCAATAACCACTTTCATAATGATGGAATGCATAATGCCAAACTATCATAACCACATAGCCAAGGCCTCGTGCCAAGACTACAAATAAGATTTTTCCAAGGCCTTGTTCCAAGACACTAGTTTGTCTCATGAGACCTACCAATGCATCGGGGAGCTATAGCGAGCTCCACCAGTCACATATTAAGTCCAATGCATTCCTCATATGAAAAGTTTGAAACATAACATAAACATTTGTATTAAAACTAGCATATAAATGTCAATACTTATCCACAAACCATGAATGGTATAAAAATAGCACATCCATAGTCAAACATAACTCATTCGATACAATATAGAAGATTGTATTGTATCATATTAACCTCAATCGAGAATAATAAAGGATATTGACATAGATGAAAATAATCATCAAAACTATTTGAGAGAAATATCCCCCTTTTCTTGAAATCATTTAAAAGTCACACTATTTTTCAAGAAGCCATTTAAAAATATATTTTTGAATCAAAGTGTCTCATAACACTTTGAAAATTTTAAAAGGAGTTTTAATTTTAAAACTTTAATGTCCATATAAATAAATCCTTAAAACCATTTTTAAAACATGGACATTAATGAGCAAGATTTAGATGAATAAGTCTTTAAAACATTTAAAAATGGTATTTTAGTTAGAGATTCTAACCAAAAGAGTGACACTTGAATACAAATAATTGAGGTAATCAAAAAAATTTAATATCATGAGAATAAAGGGATTCATGATATACTATGTCAAAGTACATTATATACACCACATAAAAGTGATTTGGTGTATAACAGCAAAGAAGTCTCAATGGAATTTAAATTGAGATGAAATATCTCATAAAGGCCGTATCCTTAGGTTAATGATAAATAAATGACAAAGTTATGTGTGAAAAATATAAATACACTAAATAATATTGGATATTCAGTGTAAATCGATCAAAGGATATTCACACATAATCTTATAAAAACAACACCAATGAATTGGATGTTTAACTCAACAAATAGAGAATGAGTTAAAATTACTCTTATCAAATTCATATCGATGACTTGAGAAATTATACATGGAGTGATTATGTGTATCAAAAGTATATCCACAGAAAAGGGGAGTGGAAATTATGACATAAGCAAATGAATAGTTATTCCACACATAATCTCGGAGTAAAATAATCAATGAAGTTTGCATAAAGCCGAATAAATGGAAATTAAAATTTTGAATTCCCTTATCGATTAGGTAACATACGAAACATACACCCATGAAAGAAGGATCATACCATGATGATGAAAATATCCATAAATTAATGTATATTACATAATGAATACAATCATGGGTAGTACACACACCACATGCAATAAATAAGTGGTGAACAATGGAATTCTCACGAAATTAAAAGTGAGATAAGAAACCCCTTACTTTGTACTTTTTTATTGGTCGATGGTAGGTTAACCTCCTGTATAATGGTGAAATAATTGTTATTGAATTATACAAGAATCATTTACATCAATATGATATCATATATGATCTTTTAGCATTGATTTGTTAATAATATCTTAGTATTATCGTTGTTTCGGGTGTTAACTTACTCGTTTTCTTTTATATGTTTTGTTACATAAGCCATGTTTTTCATTGATAGGATGTATATTATTCATATCCAGAATGATATCAAGTCCTTAAAAATTATTTTTAAATAATCAAATGATAATTATACTTGAATGGATATGATGGAGAATGAATTTCATCGCGTTCGTGGAGACGGTAGTCCGTACGTACGCACGAGCGACAATATCATTCTTTTGATGTTAAAATAATATATAATTGGATGGTATATCATATATAAAGAATAATTATCATGTTATATTTATTATTTACATGAATTATACATCATTATTATACCCATCCAAATAATAATTTATTGAATGACAATTACACCACGACGTGGAGACGGTAAGCCGTACGTACGCACGTATGGTGACATGTCATTCAAAGGATGGATAGAATAATGAATATGGTTGTACTATATTTATAATAATATTACAGTATATAGGAGATACTGGATTCATTAATTTAGAATGGTAATAACAAATAAAGAAGAAGTTGAAGAAGAAAAGAATTTGAAAAAGGGTGGTAAAAACATTACCTCTTCTTCGGGTTCTTCCTTTTGATTTGATCAAAAGGGCT
The DNA here is from genome assembly GCA_963277665.1 of Viscum album. Taxonomy (NCBI): domain Eukaryota; kingdom Viridiplantae; phylum Streptophyta; class Magnoliopsida; order Santalales; family Viscaceae; genus Viscum; species Viscum album. The sequence goes on along the minus strand of OY728130.1, from coordinate 2,010,323,437 downwards.
CCTTAGGTTGGATCTCTGATCAAACTAAGGCCTCTAGGTTGTAGTGAGGGAATTTCAGAGAGTATTTGGGCAGTGGTTTTCTGAACCAAAAGTCTTTGAAGGTGTGAAGTAATGATAAGGGGGAGTGCCCTTTTATAAGAGGGTTGAGGGGCACCTTTGAAAAAGCTAAAAATATTATTTTATAATAAATTCATATTCGGTTTCTAATGGCTCCAAAGTATATTATTTAAAGTTTAAGGTGGTTATATGTCTAAAACCACTCAACCAATAGAATTTATACAGGTTTGGGTCATTATATTAACCTTATCGTTAAGTATTAACTCTTAGTTAATTAGTTTCACTTTTTCAATGTCTCTTTGTATTTTTATATTATATGGTTAATAAAATTACTATATAAATCCAAGCGACCCCCAAGTGGTCCATTAATGATACACCTATCATGATATAAGTCTCTTGGACGAACCTTATATTTTTAGGAATTTAATATCAATTAATAATATAATATTTTTTTTTAAACTCTTTTATGTCAATTTTGACACTATTCAATAATTGATTTTTTTTTAAAAATCACAACCGAATTATTACTTCTAACAAAGTTAATTAAATCAATCCTAACATGTCAAATTAACCTAGAAAATTATTGAAATTAATAAAAAGTCTCAAATTATATTTATTTGGGTATCTATAATATCAATTATTCTAATGTTTCACTATTATGGTAATTACTGCATCACCATTGTGTCATAAATAAATTAAATTATTTAATGTATAAAAATTATAAATAAAATATAATTATGTAGTAAATCTTTTTATCTTTCTAATTAATATTTATAGTCTAAAATCCAACATATATAACCCTATGTAACAATTGTTTTTCTAAAAGATATATGCTTGTGCCATTTTTGTATTCATTTTAACTTAATTAAAATAAAGTGTCCCTATCACTTACAAGTGGATCCATGGGGTCCCAAAATCGACCCAAAGATGCTCATGGTCGGCCATGTATCAACCAATAGGTTTAAGACACGTTTTAGGGTAATTTATTATTATTATAATATTATTTTTTAACCCTTATTTACCGGATTTACCCTTTAACCATGGTAAATAAAATATTTACCGAAGTAATTATTCAAAATGTCTAAAAATAAAAGTTACCTATTTACACAATTTGAACATCCTGATTCCAAATATGGAATCCATTTTTCCAAATTCAAAACACATAAGTGGCAAAAATTAATTTAAAATTATTTCCCGTTGTTAAAACAAAAATCATGTTTTTAAGAGATAATAACTATCAAAAGATTGGCACTTGTTTATGTCTGGTTTAATTGTGAAATTATGTCCAATGACAAACATTGAATTTAATGGTAAAAATATATTCTAAATATACTTTAAAACCACTCAAATTCATAATTTATCAATATTAATTATTTCGATTAAAAAAAATTTTAATTAAAATTTAGTAATTTTCACTATTCATCAAAATATGAAAGTTATCCGAAAAATACCAAAATTTCACCCTAGGCTAATTTCAATATTCTGAATCCAAAAATGAAGTCCATTTTGAGAGATAGAATTTATAAAATTTTAAAAATTATGTATTACTATTCATAACGGCTAGTTTGATTAGTTGTGGTGTGTTAGAATCTCGAAGTTGCGTACAATGCACGTCATTGCATTATTCAAAGGGAAACGTACCGTGGAAGCTTGGGGTGTTACATTTTATTTATAATTAGCACATAAAATGATAACATTTATCATTTATAAATAAAAGATACACATAAAATAATAACCATAAAATGATGATTTTGAGAATAAAAATTAAATCAATCCCTTATATTATAAATATATAGATAGATAAATATATATATATATAAAACATAAAATGATGGATTAAAAAAATTAAAACCCTTGTAAGTAGATTGAAAAATAAATTATTAATCCCTTTTAATTCTTAAAATAAGTAAATATAAATAGATCAATATATATATATATATCTTTATATATATGTAAAATGTAATCATTTTAATTTTTAAACAATTTTAGTTATTCAAATATTTTATTTTTAAAAAAAATTAATCAACTAAAAATATTTATATTAAAATACTCTTTTAAATAAATTAATATCACATTTAAAAAAATAGTATTTGTTTATAATTTTAAATAAAAATAATTTTATTATAAAATAATAATATATTCAAAACATTAATAATTAAAAAATACTTTTAAATAAATAATATATTTTAAATTATTCAAAAAAACATTTATTTAATGAAAATAATATTTCTTAAAAAGTAATATTTTATAATTTGAATCAAAATATCTTAGTTTTATAAAATCATTTATTAAAACCATTATTGATTGGTTTTAAATTATAAAAAAAATTATTAAATAACTACTTAATTAAAATAAATTACTATTTAAATTTCTTGGGGTGTTACATTCTTCCCCCTAAAGGGAATTTTTCCCTCGCAATTCTTTCGTCAGACTCTATAAAATTATGAATTTTTTATCTTTATAATTAGATAAACTAGAACTGATAAATGTATACTCTCTACTAATAACATCCAATCTCTAAATATGTCTAGACCATCACTTTGATACCTACTGTGAAGCCCTGAACCCATGCTTCCAGGTTCATCACACATAAATGCTACGTATTTTTTTATAAAAAAACTGAACAAATACAAAACATTTAATACGTCCAAAAACTTTTCCGGTCTAGGTTTTAGAGAATTATATACATTCCTTAAAACTTAACAAAACTATACAAAATAAAATGAAATAAACAAAAAGTCTTCGCATGTTCCTCCTCCTTAAATAAATAAACATCACAAAGAAATTCTATTATACATGTGAAAAATAAATATAAAACATAGGGTGAACAATTATTTTTCCCACTAAGGGGTTTTAAAAATATTGGTAAATAATTTTACAATATTTCCTTTGAATAAATAAATAATTATAAATAGTTTTACAAAACATTAAAATATAATAAATTTTAAACAATTTTAAAAACCATCAATTTTAAAAATAATAACATTTTAAAATAATTCATTGGATTTCTCAATTTGAAAATAATAATTTTGAAGGACTAATTATGATACTCAAAAGGATATAAGAAAATTTTAAATCCACTTTGTTGTAACTCATATTGTAAAGTTCCCCCTTAAGTTCATGGGTTTACTCCCCATACCATAACATAACATTCGATACTCTAGTGCCAATTTTAAGAAAAAAATTAATCTTTCTGTCTTTCTCAATCATAACCCAAAAATGTTTCAAAATAATACATATATAAATTATTTTTTTTAAAATAAAATAATCCTATATAATTCATTACATGACATAATATTTTTTTAATAATTTATAAGACCATGTTAGTGAGAAATCCATGCTTAAAAACAACTATTCTTATTTAAAAGTCATAAATATGAATGCGTGAGAAAATAAATGAATAATTGAATAAAAATGCATCGAATTTCAATAATAACTTATATTATGTCGATATATAATTTATTAATGACATAAATGGATGTGTAGGGTCATTTTTACATATGAAATAATAGATTTCATTTAAAATTATCATATAAAATGATAAAATTTATCATTTATAAATAAAATATACACATAAAATAATAACCATAAAATGATGATTGTAAAAATAAACTTTAAATCAATTTCTTATATTATAAATAGGTAGATATATAAATATATATATATATATATATATATTTAAATCAAAAATAAAATGATAGATTAAAAACAAATTCAAACCCTTGTATGTAGATTTGAAGATAAATGATTAATCCCTTTTAATTATATAAATAAATAAATATAAATAGATAGATAGATAGATAGATAGATAGATAGATAGATATAAATTTGGTTATATATGTGTAAAATGTAATCATTTTACTTTTCAAACAATTTTAGTTATTCAAATCTGTTATTTTTACAAAGAAATAACCAACTAAAATATATATAGTAAAATACACTTTTAAATAAATTATTACCACATTTAAAAAAATAGTATTCATTTATAATCTTAAATAAAAATAGTTTTCTTGTAAAATAATAATATATTCAAAACATTAAATATTAAAAAATAATTTTAAATAAATAATATATTTTAACTTATTTAAAAAAATACATTTATTTAAAGAAAATAATATTTCTTAAAAAGTTATATTTTATAATTTTGAATCAAAATATCTTAGTTTAATAAAATAATTTATTAAAAATTTTCTTGATTAGCTTTAAATTAGAAAAAAAAATATTTAATAAATATTTAATTAAACTAAATTACTATTTAAATTTCTTAGGTTATTACATTCTTTCCCCCTTAAGAGAATTGTGTCCTCGTAATTCATTCATCGGACTCTAGAAAATTCTGAATTTTTCATTTTAAAAATTTGAAAAACTAGAACTGATAAACTTATATACTCTACCAACAATATATAATCTAAAAATTTGTCTAGATCATCACTCTGATACCAACTGTGAGGCCCTAAACTCGCACTTCTGAGTTTAGCACATATAAATGCTATGTATTTTTTTATAAAAGAAACTGAAAAAATACATGACATTTAATACATCCCATGAACTTTTCCAATATAGGTTTTATAGAATTAGATACATGACATAAAACTTAACAAAACTATAAAAAATAAAGTTAAATAAACAAAAATTCTATTTGTGTGCTGCCTCCTTAAATAAATACAAATCATAAAGAAATCCTACTATAACTGTGAAAAATGAATTTAAAACATAGGGTGAGCAATTATTTTTCCCAGTATGGGGTTTTAAAAAAAATTAAATACTTTTAAAATATTTTCTTTGAATAAATAATTATTTATAAATAGGTTTACAAAACATTGAAATATAATAAATTTCCTAAGATTTTGAAAACCATCAATTTCCAAAATAATAACTTTTTTGAAATAGTTCCTCGGATTTCTCCATTTGAAAATAATAATTTTGAAGGATTAATCATGATCCTAAGTAGGCCATAAGAAAACCGAAAATCCACTTATCCATATCTCATATGGTACAATGTCCCCTTAAGGTCATGAGGTCACTCCCCATACCATAAATTAACATTCGATACTCTGGTGTCAATTTTAAGAGAAAAAAATTAATGGTCTTGTATTTCCCAATCATAACCCAAAAACGTTTCAAAATAATACATACATAAATTATTTTCTTTAGAAGAAAATAATACTATATACTTCATTACATTACATAATTATTATTATTATTTTTATAATTTCTAAAGCCATGTTGGGTAGAAATCCATGCTATAAAAACAATTGTTATAATTTAAAAGTCATAAATATGAATGCAAGATAAAATAAATGAATACTTGAATAAAAATGCATAGAATGTCAGTGATAACTTAGATGATTTCCATATCTAATTTATGAATTACATACATGGATATGAAGGATCATTTTTACATATGAAATAATAGCTTTTATTTAGAATTAGCACAAAAAATGAAAACATTTAACTTTTATAAATAAAATATACATGTAAAATAATAAGCATAAAATGATGATTTTTTAAATAAAATTTAAATCAATCCCTTATATTATAAATATATATATATATATATTTAAATAAAATATAAAATAATAGATTAAAAATGAATTCAAACCCTTGCATATAGATTTGAAAATAAATAATCAATCCCTTTTAATTATTAAAACAAATAGATATAAATAGATATATATATATATATACATTTCATTATATATGTGTAAAATGTAATCATTTTAATTTTCAAATAATTTTTTTTAATCAAATATTTTATTTTTACAAAAAAATCAACTAAAAATATTTATATTAGAATACTCTTAAACAAAATAATATCCCATTTAAAAAATAGTTTTCTTATAATTTTAAATAAAAATAATTTTCTTAGAAATTAATAATATATTCAAAACATTAAATATTAAAACATACTTTTAAATAAATAATATATTTTAACTTATTCAAAAAAATAAATTTATTTAAAGAAAATTATATTTCTTGAAAAGTAATATTTTATAATTTTGAATAAAAATATCTTAGTTTTATAAAATATTTTATTAAAACCTTACTTGATTGGTTTTAAAATATAAAAAAATTATTAAATAAATACTTAATTAAAATAAATTAATTTTTAAATTTCTTGGGGTGTTATAATTCTCTTAAAAAATATTTTCTTTATAATTAATATTATACATTTTAAAATATTATGTTTAATTTATAAACCTATATTTGATATTTTAAAACTTAAGTCACACTTTTCACTAAAACTATTTTAATTCATTATACATTTACTATTTTAAAATTGACTTAAATCACTTTTAGAAATTTAATATTATTAAATGGGTTTAAAATTTTGAGTTATTTGGTCTAAATGATATAAAAGTTTCCATTTTATTTTAGGCGCAAAGGGTAAACTACTACGAAAAAAACTAGTTACCGCAGTAAACATTAAAATTGTAAAAGTGGAAAATATAATTATAAATAACTAAAAACATGTTTAAAACATGTTATAAGTAGAATTGAAGAGTCTTTATTGACCTTAACCCTTTAACGCACTATTATTTTTTAATTTTTGAGCCACTTTCCTTGATATTTACTTTCTATTATTAAAAAGTTATGGGTATTTACAAAAATGTCATCCCTTTTCAATTATAAAAGGGATCTCTCACCACCCCTCCAATACCACTCCAAAAATTTGATTTCATATTAAAATCCTACAATTTTTTCATCCCATTGAATCTTATATTTCTTATATTACCTTCTTTTCACAATATTTTATCCTAATCCCTCCATTTCCAAGGGATCCTCTAAGGAAATCTCAAAGTGAACAATGTGAATAATCCTTTTTACATAACTTCTTCCCTTTATATCATACCTTTAAAATTATAATTTTCTAATAAATATATAGTCACATAAGTATTTTTTATATACAAAATATTATTATTTTAAGGTAATAATCATTAACCACCTTTACCCTTTCCTTAAGAAAAATGAAAACACGGTTTGTGCGTATGTGCGGACTACCTCCTCCAAAAACAATGTGAATCATTTTCTTTCACCACCTAAAAATGATGGTTAATAGGTTTAATTTAGTAATTAATTATTATATATATAAAATTTTTATTTTTTTGATATAATAAACCATGTTACTCCTTTATTTCATTCAAAGGAAAGTGAATCATCATTCATGTGTAAGTGTGGACTACTGCCTCCATGGAGCGGTGTATTCTGTATTTTTTTCATTAACGCATTTCATGGATGGAATTAAGAATGTATATAAAAAATAAATATTATTTTTATGTCACCATTAAGGTTATATTAATAAAAACTTAATAAATTATTAATGACATAAATAATAAACAATCATTTTAAAATTAATTGTCTTAAATAAGCTACTAAGAGGAAAATATTTTTCTGTAATATTTTCATATATATTAATTTGTATTTTAATTACTTTAAATTTTAATATATCATACTAATAAACACTAAATATGATCATTCTTCTCCAAGAATAATGATATTACAAATAAAACAGCTCATAATCATTCATTAAATCATGGTAGGTTTATGTTTGGGTCGGTTTAACCACCAACTTGAACAATACTATGAATTTATATCATGAATTAATATGGGAACATAATTACTAGTATAATATGATATAAATGTGTAAATATTTTTTTTCTAGAGATATTAAATCAAAATTTAATTCAATAATTAAGAAAACACCAATAATCATTAAGAATCTTTGAAACATGCTTGTTATTGATTTCATCTTCAAGGATAAATAATAAAACACTCATGAAAGGAATTTGAAACATAATACATTATTATAAATCATAACTAATAGTAAATTTAATGATCTGGTAATGATAAAATTTGTAATAATAATGAATACATACACTGTTATTATTAAACTAGTACAAATGATCAAATTATAACCACCCAATGTGAAAAAATAGGTAAAAACTAACTAAAATTCATATAGATAATTACTATATATGAAGAGTATAGATTAAAATATATTTGAGTAATTTTATGAATTAATTGATTAAGATTTTTTTTCTTATATATGGTTAAAGTATGTTCCTGGAAGTTAAAACAAGAGAAAAGGGTTCTTCATCTCAAATTCTTCTCTTTAAGATATGTTTTCTATTACACACCAGATTTACTTTATGTAGTATATATACTACATATTAGAGATTTTATATCATTAAATTCCTTTTATTAATGTTACTTGAAGATTAATTTAAATCCCTCTTTTTCCATAGGTTTTGATTGAATTTCTACCCAAGCCCTAAGTGGTTTTTTCATCTAAATTTTCATTATTTAGTACTCATGATATATTCACCACTTATTTCATTTAGTGTTGGGAATAGATTATCATGGAATAATTTTTACCATATTCATCAAGAATTTAAATGGATTTAAAATTCTATATCATTATCCCTTCCTCGTATTCTTTTGATTCAAGAGTTACCAAAATCATTTTAAAACTAAATCCTTTTCATGGTCAAAAAAACCATTATAAGTTTTGATAAAGTAAAAGTGTGTGTAGTTTAAAATAAAATAAATAAATATTTGGATATTGTAAATTGTATGTATTTGTTTCACTAATGTACCTAGTGGTAATCACCATTAAAATAGTTGGTTGAGCATTGACTCGATCATCGCTCTGATGCAATATGAGTGAGCCTAAGACTGCACACATGGTTGGACACTCCTGGGGGGATATGCTTTTGAATATTCACACAATATTTATGAACCAGAATTAAGTACTTTTTTCTAACATTTCCTTAGTATCCTACCAATGAAAACTATTGAATTTAATTACTATTTTTCATTTGATAATCCAACACATTGAATGTACCATCGCCACTTCTTTGAGAAGGGTTCTTACTATTACTTTCACAATACCACATAGATTCAAAGTTAATTAAGGTATGTTCTATTATATATATAAATTATACCATTGAATGGGGAATCATTTGCTTCCCATGTTTTCATTATATAGATATCCATGTTTTTATCCATCCAGGTAATGGTATGAAATGTCTTGTTGACTCTTATGGTGAATGCATTAGACTTTATCAACTAATGGGTGGGGACTAAAATTATATATCCCCTTGATGAATCAATAAGTATCATGAGACAAAACATCTTTTTTTGTGTATACCTCTCCCCATTTCAGTATATTGTCTTGTAATAAGGCTTTGTGGCATATTTTTATGTCTAACATTATACATTCCATCATAATGAGATCAATGATTATTTTTATTCACGTTTTAATTTATTCTCATGGATATAGTATACCATCTGTTTTTGTTTATTATAGATTCATTTTTCTTATTTATTACTGAAATATCACTTGTTCCATGTTTATAATATATTATATTTTATACCAATACTTATGGAGCATCTAATCTCACCCTTATTTTTTTTATTCCCCAAGAAATATATAGGATAACTACATGTGATTTTTAAGGATATGATGGAATGGATAATAATTTTCTTTTAATATATTCATATTTTATCTTATGTTTTCATATATAATATATATATATATATGTATCTATTCTTCCATGACTACTAATTTTTTAGATCCCATGGGAACTCATGTATTCTATACCAATAATATAATATAACTACTAGCTTCAAGTTTCTAGAGTCTTCATTATTACATTTGGTATCAAATAAAGTTTAATATGATCCTTGGGGACTATATTTATAAAAAAAAATTAGATATCACAAGTAATATGAAAAATATGACTGATTTCTATGGAACACTGTAGAAAACTTATTAGAAATTTTATTTTCAGGATTTTTGAGTAAATGTGGTTGGTCAGTCAAAAGCTATAATGCCCTGATCCAGTTACCCAGAATCGGTGCATTATTACATAACATTGGCATGATCACAAAAGATCAATCCTCAAAAGACCGATTAGTTTAGTAGCCTTGGAATAACTAGATACATTCATAAAGTTTACATTACATCATAAAGTGAAAACTACAACAACATCTTGTCTCCACACTCATATCCCCTTATACTATCCCTGCAGGTCACTCATAAAATACTTCTTCACATCCTTGGAAAAATAAAACATATAAAGGGGTGAGCTCAAATGCTCAGTAAGGATAACAATATAGTGGAAACTTTCATAAATAAGCATAAACATTTAAGGTAATGTATAACTAAAACAAAAGCCTTTTAAACTTGAACTTCAGTATAATATGGAAAAAAATAAAATGAAATAATTCTATTTACTTATTCACATGGATATTCTACTAGTCGAATGATCACATGCAATATCAATAACCACTTTCATAATGATGGAATGCATAATGCCAAACTATCATAACCACATAGTCAAGTCCTTATTCCAAGACTACAAATAAGATTTTTTCAAGGCCTTTTTCCAAGACACTAGTTTGTCTCATGAGACCTACAGATGCATTGAGGAGCTATAGCGGGCTCCACCCGTCACTTATTAATTCCAATGCATTCCTCATATGAACAGGTTTAAACATAACATAAACATTTGTATTAAAACTAGCATACGAAATGTCAATACTTTCTCCATAAACCATGAATGGTATAAAAATAACACATCCATAGTCAAACATATCACAAAACCTTAAATACAATATGGAAGTTTTTTATCATAATAAATCAACTTCAAATAAGCTTAAAATCCATCAAAGGATGTTGACATAGATGAAATCAAAACTATTTGAGAGAAATATCTTTTTTTTCAAATAATTTAAAAGTCACATAATTATAAAAGAAAACATTTACTTTGAAAATATTCTTATAAGCTTGTAAGGTAAGCTTCTAATATTTTATAATGGCATAAAATAGCCGCACCCACCGTATAAGTTAAAAAAAGACATTCTTACCTTAATTCTGTCGAAAAGGTTAAAAAGGACCTTGTTTGGAAAACGACAGAAAGATTCCTTTATAAACATCTTATAAAAAGTCAACAAGGGTATAAATGACTTTAACCCATAGTCTATAAAATAGTAATAATGATTTGAAATATATTTTTAAGAAACATGGATGTGGATGATAAAGAGGTCCCAGTAGATAATCATGTATAAACAACCTCAGATAATGAAGAGATTGTGAAATAAACCATTACCTTGTACTTTTCCTTAGTCGAGGGTAAGTTAATCTCCTATATAATAGTTAAAAAAAATTTATTAAATTATAAAAAATCATTTAAATTAATATGATATCATATATGATCTTTTAACATTGCTTTGTTAATAATATCTTAGTATTATCGTTGTTTTAGGTGTTAACTTACTCATTTTCTTTTATATGTTTTGTTACATAAGCTATGTTGTTTATGGATAGGTTGTATCATATTCATATCCATAATGATATCAAGTCCTTAAACATTATTTTTAATCATTAAATAAGAATTATACTTGAATGGATACGATGGGGAATGAATCTCATTGTGTTCGTGGAGACGGTAGTCCGTACGTACGCACGAGTGACAATATCATTATTTTGATATTAAAATAATATATAATTGGATGTTATATCATATATAAAGAATCATTATCATGTTATATTTATTATTTACATTAATTACACATCATTATCATACCCATCCAAATAATAATGTTTTGAATAACAATTACACCACGACGTGGAGACGGTAAGTCGTACGTACGCACGTATGGTGACATGTCATTAAAAGGATGGATAGAATACTGAATATGGTTGTACCATATTTATAATAACATCAAAGTATATATAATATACTGGAGTTATTATTTTAGAATGGAAATAACAAAGAAATAAGAAGTTGAAGAAGAAAGGAACTTGAAAGAGGGTGGTGAAAACAATACCTCTTCTTTGGGTTCTTCCTTTTGATTTGATCAAAAGGGATTCTTAGGTTGGATTTATGATCAAACTAAGGCCTATAGGTTGAATTGGGGGAATTTGGGAGGATATTTGGGCAGGTTTTGGCCGATCCAAATGGATTTGAAGGTATGAATTAGAGAGAATGGCGAGTTCCCTTTTATAAGAGGGGTGAGGGGAACCTTTGGAAAAGCTAGAAATATTATTTTATAATAAATTCATATTCAGTTTCTAATGGCTCCAAACTGATTTATTTCTAGGATAAGGTGGTTATGGGTAGAAAACAACTCAACCAATATGTTTTAGAAAGGTTTGGGTCACTTTATTAACCTTATCTTTTAGTTTTAACTCTTAGTTAATTAGTTTGACATTTACCATGTCTCTTTGTATTTTTATATTATATGGTTAATAAAATTACTATAAACTTCCAAGAGACCCCCAAGTGATCCATTAATGATACACCTATCATTATATAAGTCCTTTGGCTGAACCTTAGATTTTTTGGAATAGAATATGAATTAATAATATAATATTTGTTTTAAAAATGCTTTTATGTCAATTTTGACACTATTTAGTATTTTGTTTTCTCTAAATTCATAAAAGCATTATTACTTCGAAAAAAAATAATCTAACCAACACTAATATGTTATATTAACCTATAAAATTATTGGAATTCATAAAAAGTCTCAAATTACATTTATTTTGATATTTATAATATCAATTATTTTAATATTTCATTAATTAGGTAATTACTACATCACCATTATGTCATAAATAAATTAAATTATATAATGTATAAAAATTATAAATAAAATATCATTATTTATTAAATATTTTTATATTTATAATGAATATTTATAATCTAATTTATCTTATGTATAACCCTATATTAAAAATGTTTTAGTAATTAAACTTTTATTTTAACTCTTCTTTGAATTAAATAATAATAAATGTCCTAATCTAATAAAAATGGACCTAAATGATAATATTTTATTCCTAAGGTTGTTTTTGGTCGAGATACACTTTTCTAGTATAATTAGTACATGTGTTAGGTTAATATTAATATCATTTTTACCCTTAATTACCCTATTTACTTTTAACCGTGGTAAATAAAAGTAAAAAGTTACTATTCAACAAAAATTATTTTTATCCTATTGAACCACATTTTACTCCTTCATATTAACCGTGTCTCTCGTATTTTAAAAATTCCACTCACAGAAGTGGTAAAATTAAGTTTTATGTGAATTTTCAAATTCTCCTAGGATGTGGGTAAAAGACGGTGAAAAGTTCTATAAAATTTTTATATATCTAAAATTATTATAAATTTACTCTAATGAATTAAATTGAACTTATATAGGTATTATGTGTCTATTTTGACCTTAATTAAATTTATATAAAATAAATAATTATTTAAATAAAAATTTGGTTTTAAAGTATAACTCAGTGTTTTCACTATTCATCAAAAATTGAAAGTTTTCAGAAAAATGAAAAAAATTCACCCTAAGCTAATTTTGATATTACAAATCCAAAAATGAAGTCCATTATGAAAGATAAAAATTATAAAATTTCAAAAAGTGGGTATTACTATTCATAACAGCTAGTTTGATTGGTTGTGGTGTGTGTTAGAACTCGAAGTTGCGTACAACACACGCTATTTTATTATTCAAAGAGAAGCATACCGTGGAAGCTTGGGGTGTTACATTCTCTCCTACTTCAAATAATTTCATCCTTGAAATTTCTAGAATATTACTGTATAAAAATTCTCGGGTGGTTCTTCATCATAAGTTCCTCAGGTTCCCACATTGCCTCTTCCATCTTATGGTTTCTCCATAGAACTTTCACCAGATGAGTCGTCTGTTTTCTCAGCACTTGTTCTCTTATATCAAGAATCCTGACAGGCTCTTTGCAATAAGACAGATCAGGTTCTAGTTCTAATTCCTCATAGGTGAGTACATGCATTGGGTCAGGCATGTATTTTTTCAACAGTGATACGTGGAACACATCGTGAACTTTGGAGATATTTGGCGGCATTGTCAAATGATAAGCTACAGCACCAATTCGTTCTAGAATTTTGAAAGGTCCTATGTACCTAGGACTCAATTTACCCTTCTTATCGAAAAGTATAACTCCCTTCCATGGAGATACCTTCAAGAAAACATGATCTCCTACCTGAAATTCCAAATCCTTCCTTCGGTTATCAGCATATCTTTTTTTCCTACTTTGAGCTTCTTTGATGTGGTTTTGGATTACCTTCACCTTTTCCATCATTTCCTCCACAAGATCTAGGCCTACGAGTTTTCTTTCACCAACATCATCTCAACAGGTTGTTGTGTGACATCTCTTTCTGTATAACGCTTCATACGGTGTCATCTGAATACTTGAATTGAAGCTATTGTTATAGGAAAATTCTACCATAGGTAAATATTGATCCCACATACCCTGAAAGTCAAGTGATCATGATCTCAACATGTATTCTAAGGTTTGAATAGTCCGTTCTAATTGTCCATCAGTTTGGGGGTGGTAAGAAGTGCTCAAATAAAGTTCAGTATCTAGGTATTTCTGAACAATTTTCCAAAATCTAGAAGTAAAACGGGGATCACGATCAGAAACAATCGATAGGGGTACTCCATGAAGTCTCACAACTTCATTAATATATAGTTTTGCTAGGTGTTCGAGTGGTAAATCCTCCCTTATAGCAAGAAAATGTGCTGACTTGGTACGACGATCAACAATGACCCATATTGCATCCTTCCTTCTAGGATTCTTTGGTAGTCCCTTAACAAATTCCATCATGATATTATCCCATTTCCACTCAGGTATAGGAAGAGGTTGCAATACTCCACCAGGTTGTTGCCTTCCAGCTTTCACTTGTTGACAAACCATACATCTTGACACAAAATCAGCAATCTCCCTCTTCATGTTGTCCCACCAAAAATGTTCCTTCAAACCTCTATACATTTTGGTGATCCCAGGGTGTATAGAGAAATTGGAACTATGAGCATCATCCAACAATTCCCTTTTTAGATCAGGTATATTAGGAACACAAAGTCTCTTCCCAAATTTCAAAATTCCTTCTTCATACACAAAGTCATTCAATCTCCCATCATTCACATCTTTAATCTTCTTTTGAAATTCTTTATCATTGGTCTGAGAACTCTTTATCCTTTCTAGTAAATATGGTTTGGCAACCATTTGGAAAAGTATCGATGTTTCACCTTCCATGGTTATTCCCATATCCAACTTTACTAGATCCATGAAAATAGGATCCCTTTCAACTCTCATCTTGTTCAAAACTCCATGATCCTTTCTTCTCAAAGCATCTACCACCTTATTTTCCTTCCCTGGGTGGTATTTTATCGTGCAATCATAATCCTTGAGTAGTTCAAGCCATCTTATTTGCCTCATGTTGAGTTCTTTCTATGAGAAAATATACTTCAAACTCTTGTGATCAGTATAAATATCACGTTTTTCACCATAGAGATAGTGTCTCCAAATCTTCAAAGAAAATATTACAGTTGATAACTCAATATCATGAGTAGGATAGTTTTTCTCATGAATTTTTATCTGTCGTGATGGATAGGCAATAACCCTATCATTATACATAAGGACACAACCAAGTCCTTTCTTCGATGCATCACTATAAATAATGAACCCATCATTCCCTGATGGTAGAGTCAATATAGGGTCATTGACTAATCTTCTCTTCAGTTCTTCAAAACATTCTTTACATTCTTTTTTCCAAACAAATTTAACCCCTTTACGTGTGAGCTTTGTTAATAGGTTAGCCAATCGGGCGAAATTATGGACGAAACGTCGATAATAACCTGCTAAACCAATAAAACTGTGTACCTCAGTTATACTCATTGGTGCTGGCCATTCTTGGATTGCCTTGGTCTTAGAAGGATCAACAGAGATTCCATCCTTAGAGAAAATATGGCCAAGAAAAGAAATCTCCTGAATCCATAATTCACACTTGCTAAACTTCCCATATAATTCATTTCTTCTAAGAGTCTTCAGGATAATGCGCAAGTGATTTTCATGATCTTCATAGCTTTTGGATTATACCAAGATATCATCAATAAATACCACCATAAAATCATTGAAATATTCATTGAAAACTCTATTCATTAGATCCATGAATACAGAGGGTGAATTAGTCAATCCAAAAGGCATTAATATAAACTCGTAATGCCCGTACCTAGTTCGAAATGTTGTCTTCGGAATGTCTTCCTTCTTCACACACAACTGACGGTATCCAGATCGAAGGTCAATCTTTCAAAAGTATTGAGCTCTATGAAGTTGGTTAAATAAATCAGCAATGTGAGGTAGGTGATACTTGTTATTTATTGTTATAGCATTGATTTCCCTGTAGTCGATACATAAACTCATAGATCTATCTTTCTTCTTAACAAAAAAGACAGGGGCTCCCCATGGAGAAACACTAGGGCGAATAAATCCCTTATTACTCAATTCCTCTATTTGTTTCTTTATTTCAACTAATTCCACATTTTCCATTCTATAAGGGGTCTTCGATATTGGCCTTGAACCAGGAATTAAATCAATGGAAAACTCAATTTCTCATTCGGGAGGATGTCCAGGTAAATCTTCCAGAAACACATCTACATATTCTTTCACAATAGGCACATCCTCTATTGGAACATTCCTGTACTTACCCACGGTTATTTCATTATCTTCCTCCCCAATAATTGAATTTATTTGATTTACTAGGGGTGGATCTAGGTAAGAATTAGGTGGTGATGATTCTGATCTAAAGATAAGGTGTTCTTTATCATCATCATCAAAAATCATAACCACCTTCTTCTTACAATAAATTTTCGCATCATGGTCCGAAAGACAATCCATACCGAGGATTATATCAAATTCAATCATGGGTATGACGATGAGATCAGCAGATAAAGAATTTATATGCCCTAATGGGAATGGATCCGCAGAACTTTGTAGTAATGATACTTCCCTTAAGAGTTTTAACTGACAAATCCCTTGTTAAATAAAATTAGAAATATCTAATTTTCTTAGCAAACTGGGATGATATGAAACAATGTGATGATCTAGAATCAAATAAAGCATTGTGTAAACTTGAGGAAACCATTAAATTACCTGCCACTACGTCTTTTGGAGCTTCAACCTCAGCAGTAGTGATAGAATAAGCTTGGCCTTAATCCCTTGGCCTTTTCTAAGGTAAGTTCTCCTGACACTTAGGACATTTATTTTCATAATGTCCCATCTCCCTGCAGTTGTAGCATTGAACATCGATAGCCTCTTTCTTCCCCTTGCAATCACAAGCATGGTGTCCTTTTTCACCACACTTGTAATAGACTCCCATTCCTTTCAAGAAAGTATCAGGGTGTTTCTTCCCACATTTACTGCAGGATGGATATTAAAATTTTCCCTTATTCCCCTTATTTCCATTTCCAGAGTGATCAGTAGATCTCTTCTTCTCTTGATTTGCTTTAAAGTTGTAAGACTTAGAGAATTCTTTTTCTGTCTTGATAGCGCATGAGACAATATCTTTGTACAACGAGAAGGTTTGTGAGACTAATGCTCGATGGAGAAACAGTTTTAACCCATCAAAGAAATGATCAATATTACTTCTTAGGTTACGTATATAATATGCAGCATACCTCGCTAACCTTGTAAAGTTAGCCTCATACTTTGCGACATTCTCATCCTCCTTTTGCCTCAGACTTAGAAATTGCCTTTCCATATCTGCTTGATGGTCACGAGGAAAGTATATTTCTAATAAAAGATCTCTGAACTCCCTCCATTCTATATTTGATACTTCATCATCTTCCTTCATGTTTTGAATCAATGACCACCATTGATCAGCATCTCCAGTGAGGCGGCAAACTGCCATGATAACTTTTTCCCTTTCACTAATCCCCAAGGCATGGAATATTTTCTCTAATGAATTTATCCACTGCTCAGCTACTAAGGTATTTTTACTCCCATTTAATGTCGGTGGTTGTTGCCTCATGAAACGATCTAACATTGATCCTCTATGCTATGGATCTGGGTTCTCCATATGAGTAAAGTTATTATTCATAACCTGAGTGAGTTATCCCAGTATGGTGATAAGCTGATTAGCACCAGTTGTATCACCAGATCCACTATAATTATCTTGAGCAGGATGGAAATCTCTACATGGAGTGTGTGTATTGATACAGTTTCCATTTCTTCCACTAGGCGTCATTTCTAAACAATGGCATACACTAGATTAGTTTATGAATCGCAATACATAAATCCAAACATGTAAAACACTTAACATGAATTGAACAGTTTATTGATATAATCCATAATCATAAAAATGATTTCTTTGAGGAAGTATATACTCATAAACCCTTCATAATGGTTTTTAAAGAAAATTAAAATTATCCTAAGCATATACCACGGGAGTGTCGTAACCAAGAGTGCAGCAAGGCCCATTGTCGTGCACCAGTTCCCGTTTGCATCTAGCTCAAAGCAGTGTTTTCGGGTTTTACACCTAGGTACATTTGTGCCAGAGCTGCCTCTACCTACTCGTATCCATACAGGGATGTATTTCTCATAAAACTCACAAAATATCTACAATACCAAAATTCTAGAAAGTTCTTCTATACTAATCCTCAAAGTCTATCTTAGGTCTATGTGCTCTAATCAGATTTTATCTAAATCTAGTTCCCAATGTTTGTACTAAAATTCCTCCGATACCAACTATAATTCCCCGAACCTAGTTACCCAGATTTGATGCATTATTATATAACATTGGCATGATCACAAAAATCAAGTCTCGAAAGACTGATTAGTTTAGTATCCTTGGAATAACTAGATACATTCATAAAGTTTTTTTCACATCATAAAGTGAAAACTACAACAACATCTTGTCTCTAGACTCATATCCCCTTATACTATCCCTGCAGGTCATTGCTAAAATACTTCTTCAAATCCTGGGAAAAATAAAACATAGAAAGGGGTGAGCTCAAATTCCCAGTAAGGATAACAATATAGTGGAAACTTTCATAAATAAGCATAAACATTTAAGGCAATGTATAACTAAAACAAAAGCCTTTTAAACGTGAACTTCAGCATAATATGGTAAAAAATAAAATGAAATAATGTCATTTACTTATTCACATGGATATTATACTAGTCTAATAATCACATGCAATATCAATAACCACTTTCATAATGATGGAATGCATAATGCTAGACTATCATAACTACATAGTTAAGGCCTTGTGCCAAGACTACAAATAAGATTTTGTCAAGGACTTGTGCCAAGACACTAGTTTGTCTCATGAGACCTACCGATGCATCGAGGAGCTATAGAGGGCTCCACCCATCACTTATTAAGTCCAATTAATTCCTCATATGAATAGTTTTAAACATAACATAAACATTCGTATTAAAACTAGCATACGAAATGTCAATACTTTCTCCATAACCATGAATGGTATAAAAATAACACATCCACAATCAAACATATCACAAAACCTTAAATACAATATGGAATTTTTGTATCATAACAAATCAACTTCAAATAACCTTAAAATCTATCAAAGGATGTTGACATAGATGAAATCAAAACTATTAGAGAGAAGTATCTATTTTTTTAAAATCATTTAAAAGTAACATAATTATAAAAGAAAACATTTACTTTGAAAATATTATTATAATCTTGTAAGGGAAGCTTCGAAGATTTTATAATGGTAGAAAATAGCCACATCCTCCGTATAAGTTAAAAAAAGACATTCTTACCTTAATTCTGTCGAAAAGGTTAAAAAGGACCTTGTTTTGGAAAACGATGGAAATATTCCTTTATAAACATCTTATAAAAAGTCAACAAGGGTATAAATGAATTTAACCCATAGTCTATAAAATAGTAATAATGATTTGAAATACATTTTTAAGAAACATGGATGTGAATGATAAGTAGGTCTCAGTAGATAATTACATATAAACAACCTCGGATAATGAAAAGATTGTGAAATAAACCCTTACCTTGTACTTTTCCTTGGTAAAGGGTAGGTTAACCTCCTGTATAATGGTTAAATAATTGTTATTAAATTATACAAGAATCATTTAAATTAATATGATATCATATATGATCTTTTAACATTTCTTTGTTAATAATATCTTAGTATTATCATTTTTTCAGGTGTTAACTTACTCATTTTATTTTATATGTTTTGTTACATAAGTCGTGTTTGTTATAGATAGGTTGTATATTATTCATATAAATAATGATATCAAGTCCTTAAAAATTATTTTTAATCATTAAATGAGAATTATACTTGAATGGATACGATGGGGAATGAATCTCATCACGTTCGTGGAGACGGTAGTCCGTATGTACGCACGAGCGATAATATCATTCTTTTGATATTAAAATAATATATAATTGGATGGTATATCATATATACATAATAATTATCATGTTATATTTATTATTTACATCAATTACAAATCATTATCATACCCATCCAAATAAAAATGTTTTGAATAACAATTACACCACGACGTGGAGACGGTAAGTCGTTCGTACGCACGTATGGTGACATGTCATTCAAAGGATGGATAGAATACTGAATATGGTAGTATCATATTTATAATAACATCATAGTATATAGAATATACTGGATTCATTATTTTAGAATGGAAATAAAAAAGAAATAAGAAGTTGAAGAAGAAAGGAACTTGAAAGAGGGTGGTGAAAACATTACCACTTCTTCGGGTTCTTCCTTTTGATTTGATCAAAAGGGATCTTTAGGTTGGATTTCTGATAAAAATAATGCCTCTAGGTTGAAGTGAGGGAAGTTGGGAGGATATTTGGTCAGGTTTTGTCTGAGCCAAATGGATTTTAAGGTATGAATTAGAGAGAAGGGTGAGTGCCCTTTTATAAGAGGGGTGAGGGGCACCTTTGGAAAAGCTAGAAATATTATTTTATAATAAATTTATATTCGGTTTCTAATGGCTCAAAACTGATTTATTTCTAGGATAAGGTGGGGATGGGTCGAAAACAACTCAACCAATAGGTTTTAGATAGGTTTTGGTAACTTTATTAACCTTATCCTTTAGTTTTAACTCTTAGTTAATTAGTTTGACATTTACCATGTCTCCTTGTATTTTTATATTATATGGTTAATAAACTTACTATAAACTTCCAAGAGACCCACAAGTGGTCCATTAATAATACACCTATAATTATATAAGTCCTTTGGCCTAACCTTAGATTTTTATGAATATAATATGAATTAATAATATGATATTTGTATTAAAAACTCTTTTATGTCAATTTTGACACTATTTGGTATTTTGTTTTTGCTAAATTCATAAAAGCATTATTACTTTGGAAAAAATTAATCTAACAAACCCTAATATGTTATATTAACCTAGAAAATTCGTTTAATTCATAAAAATTCTCAAATTACATTTATTTTGATATTTATAATATCAATTATTTTAATATTTAATTAATTAGGTAATTACTGCATCATCATTATGTCCTAAATAAATTAAATTATATAATGTTTAAAAATTATAAATAAAATATAATTATTTATTAATTCTTTTTATCTTTCTAATGAATATTTATAATTGAATTTATCTTATGTATAACCCTATATTAAAAATATTTTAGTAATTAAACATTTATTTTAACTCTTTTAACTCTTCTTTGAATTAAATAATAATAAATGTCTTAATCTAATCCAAGTGGACCTAAATGATAATATATTATTACTAAGGTTGTTTTTGGTCGAGATACACTTCTCCAATAGAATTAGGATATGTGTTAGGGTAATATTAATATCATTTTTACCCTTAATTACCCTATTTACTTTTAACTGTGGTAAATAAAAGTAAAAAGTTACTATTCACCATAAATTATTTTTATCCTATTGAACCGCATTTTACTACTTGATATTAACCGTGTCTCTCGGATTTTTGAAATTCCACTCACAGAAGCGGTAAAATTAAGTTTTATGTGAATTTGCAAATTCTCCTTGGATGTGGGTAAAAGACGGTGAAAAGTTCTATAAAATTTTTATATATCTAAAATTATTATAAATTGACTCTAATGAATTACATTGAACTTATATAAGTATTATTTTTATATTTTGACCTTAATTAAATTTAAATAAAATAAATAATTATTTAAATAAAAATTCAGTTTTAAACTATAACACAGTGTTTTCACTATTCATCAAAAATAGAAAGTTTTCAAAAATATACCAAAAATTCACCCTAAGCTAATTTCGATATTCCAAATCCAAAAATAAAGTCCATTTTGAAAGATAAAATTTATAAAATTTCAAAAAAGTGGGTATTACTATTCATAACGGCTAGTTTGATTGGTTTTGGTGTGTATTAGAACTCGAAGTTGCGTACAACACACGCTACTGTATTATTCAAAGAGAAGCGTATCATGGAAGCTTGGGGTGTTAAAAAAGCCTACCTTGAAATTCTCTGAATAGTGGCGTAGATATTTCTTGGACTATGAGGAGGGGTTTCAAAGATATTTTTCACTATAATACTGAAGTGACTGGGTATTCCAAATCTATTAGTGAGGGATACTATGATTCAATAATATAGTAGGATATATTTAAATATCAATTAATCATCCTTGTCTATTGGTAATCAAGATAAAGTGCTAAATTTTCAGTTTATTTATTGTAAAGAAAATGTAAAACACCATCACCAGTTCAATATCATTGTGATCAATAATTTATAAATAGAATATCATAAATAACTTTTAAATATATCAATTTTTTCCACATGAACTAGAAAATTAATTTATATTAATTTAATACTTTAAGTGATTCCAAGGGTGATCATATCCTCTAGTATATAAGGACACCACCTATCCTCTTTTACTCGAACTTTATGAACCACTTAGATTGAAAAATCCTAGAAAAAAACTTTCTAAAAATTCCCTCCCAAGAACTAGATTCTATGATCTCATTAGAGGACTGACCTGGAAGGATTAAGGTGTAATCCAAACATGATTTTTTAAAGAATATGTATAACTCTTAAAAGAGTATTTTCATTTTATTTACTCTATATCCTTAAATTATTCTATAAACATGATCATATAATAAAATAAGTATCTTATATACTTAAATATTATTATTATGGTGTAAAATTTCTTATTAATCTCTTTCCATCCTGTGGAAAACAAAAACATTGTTTGTGAGTACTACGGTCTACCATCTCCATGTAGCGGTGTTATTTTTTTTCATCACCACTATAATTGGATGGTTATAAATATAGAACTAATTAATATATATTATATTTATTACATAATTATGATACTCTAAATATATTATATCATTTAACTTCTTAACCTTCCACCAGTTAAAAAAAGATAATGTCGTTGGTGCGTACATGAAAACTACCACCTCCACGAAGTAATGTGATTCATTTTTCATGTCTTCCTTTAAATAATAACTTTAAATATTTATATAATAAAAATATTTAATATTTATATCATGATTAAAAAAATTATATGATTGACCCATGATAATGATTCAACGACTAAGACTACCATACCCAAACATACATGAAAAATGAAACAGTTAACACTTAGAAAATGATGATTTTAACAAATAATTATTAATAAACAATATTGAAATGTTATAAATGAATCAAATATATTATTTTAATTTTTGTTATTTTTTTGTTATAAAATAGTAATAAATTTAAAATCACTTAAAAATAAAATTGTACATGAGGTAAGGGTTTATTTCACAATCTCATATTTATTCAGGATTTTTTATTTTTAAGATTACATTGGGGAAATTATATGATATTTTTATATAAAACACCATATATTTTCTCACTTATGGTTATTTCTAGAAATTTTATTTTTTTTCCTTTCATCTCCCCCCTCTAAGTACTCAAAATTATGATAGAATGTTTTTAATGAAAACATACTTTGCTTTTAAATTCGGTAGGGAATATTTTCTTCCATGTCTATATTTTCATTAAAATGTTTTAAATAATTTTTTTACTATTATACAATTATTTATTAAAGACATTTTTACCAAGTTTAAATTTCTATAAAATTAATCTTCTTGTTGTTTTCTAAATGTATCACTTTTTACCGAAGGTGTGAATGGAATCTTTGTTTTAATGCTTACCATGTGAATAATTTTTCCCACTACCAAAACTAATATTTTACTTGAATATTACTTTATAATTTTCCATAGATCCTTTCAAAGAAAATGTTTTTTTAATATTATAGAAATTTTTAGATTTTAAATAAGTGATTTCAAAATGAAAATTATATTTTCCTTAAGAAACATTTTGGTGATCTTTTAAAAGTATTTTAATATATATCAACATACATTGATGAATGTTATGATTTACTAGAGATACACTATAATGATATCATATTTCATGACTCGACCCAACAGGGCTCAAGCTATAACTACCTCAATCCCACCTCCAAAGTCCATGGGGTGGTGAAAATCACCAAAAGGCATAAATAATATGGGAGGACTTTGTCTAATGTACCTATATACACACGCCAAACCATATCCATTCAAAAGTGAAGAGGAGTGATAATAAAAGATGCAATATCTAGAGAATAACCCATGCATGCAAAACCTCTAGGTATTACAAGAGTACTATAGTGTAAACTGAAAAGTAAAATGGGAAAAATAAATTCCCAAATAGAAATATGTCCCAACCTAAAAATAACTTGAAAGTAAAGTGCTGAGAGATCTCATCTCTAGATCTCCAAGCCCCAACCACCGTACTTGGTCAAATTCACAAAGGTATCCCTATAATCGTCTTTGATTGTCTTTGTTAAGTCCTTTTTCTGTATAAGACATGACACATACAGGCAAACACCATTTAGGGGTGAGTATATACATACCTAGTAGGATGCCATGAAAGCTGAAGGGGGGTTAGTAAGACACACGATATGAATAGACATCTCAACCGAAAGCAAGAGAGTAAGTAAATCCAACAACATGGATACATATATATATATATATATATTATCAATAAAAGAATCTGAAATGAGAGAGAAATGATATCTCCATCTCACATCCCAACCTAAGAAAATAATTACAATAGTTCTATAGGTCCGTCAATGATGCCTAAAATCTCATGTTTCTTCTTAGTAGAAACATCTGTGTCAATCCACACATCGTCACTATGTCACACAATTGAGGGGCACAATCTCTAGGTAGAGGAATCATTCCCTGGTACAATATGAGGGTGCCACACAATACATAGAGGACCCATACTCTAACTCCATATGAGTGTTCCACTCAACAGGTAAATAGAGGAACCATGCTCTATCTTATCCAGAGGTTTCCGCTCTAATAATCGATCGAGAACCCATGCCCATACATTGTAGGAGGTTGACACTCATATATTCGATAGAGGACCCATGCCCTATCCCAACAGGAGGGTGCCACTCTAATAATTGATCAAGGACCCATTCCCTAACACCATAGGAGGGTGACACTCAGATAGTAAATAGAGTACCCATGCCCTAACCCAATATGAGGGTGCCACTCTAATGGTCGAGGACCCATTCCCTATCTCCATAGGATGGTTCCACTCTAGGAGTCTATAGAGGATTCATGACCTGCCCAGTAAGATAGTTCCACTCTAGTAGTCTATATATGACTCATTCCATACCCAGCAGAAGGGTTCCACTCTAGTGGGTGATAGAGGATCAATGCCCTACCCAATAGGAGGGCACCAATTTAATCTCTCTAATGATCATGTCTGATAACTATCATCATTGAGAATCACCTAAAGGAGTGTCACTCTTATAATATCTTACATTGTATCTCAAAATCCCCCATGAATTCTACCATCATGTTCTATTCAAAAAACACTCAGGAGAGGCCACCCACAGGACAAAATTTGAGTCCAAGAGAAGGAGATATGAGAGGTATAAGTTTCCTTAAAAATATGTATGGGTACATAGCATGTAAGAGTACCCACATAGTGTGTGGTCCCACTCCACTTTCTATTTTTGTCACTACTAGTACACAAATCACTACTCATATAAACCTACACATCATGTAAGTGGAATACACAGCATGCCTCATCCACCTGGGGTCCTTCCCGTGCTCTTGGCCATGTCCATGTAATATTTCTCATACCAATGTACTTCATCACATGGCATGTATTCCCACATGGGTTCCCACCCATGTTCTTTGTGCTAGGTTCATGTACCTTGGTCATGCACCGGTACACTGCATGTGATTTTTCATGCCTATGATCTTGTACTCATGGATTATACACCAAGTTTCTAACACTGAGTCACACATCTTTTTGGGGTCCCAAATAGTGTGTTATATTTAACTCACCTACAAAACCTATCCTCTACAACTAGGGCCCTACACCCATGTGTTCCTAAAACTACATGGTGTTTAGTCCGATTTTTCATAGAAAATTAGAACTACTTCATTTGATATAGATATGTGAACACAACTTTTAATCTCAACACTAGGCTACCCAAAATTGAATGTAAACTCTTTTGATCATCATTTTTGATCACTCGTTGCTCAGAAAATGGATTCCTGGTTTTTCACTCAAATTCATACGTGGCGTCCATGGCACCTCCATCTATCACCTATTTTCTCACCAAATTCCAGATCCATGGTGGATTCACCTTTATCCCACAAATTATCTGAATCTATTCTTGATTTGGTAAATTTTCGCGTATCAGAGGGTTCGATCACACTCAATCGGACCCGACAATGTAGAATTGGTGGCCCTATAGGCCAACGATGAAGAACACAAAGAATGATTGGGAGGAAAAAACAATAAAAAAGGTTCAAAAATCATTTTTCAAGAATTCTTTTCCAATGAATATAAATTAGGGAATATTTGGGTAAGAAACATAGCACAACATATACATATTGAATAACTAATTGAAAATAGGTATGCAGAAGAATGAAAAGGATCATAATTGATGTAGATTAAAAGAATAAGAACTATCATGCTCAATACTTAATAAAAGGGGGTAGAATACATAAATGATGAGTCCTACCTAGATATTTCATCATTCTTTGATAAAGAACATGTTTTCCAATGATAAAGAGAATTTTTTGCATTTTTTGTTCCTCGATTCTCCAGGATCCAGAGGCTCATTGTCATCTGGTCTCAATTTTCCAATGATAGGTGGAAGAATTGTTCTTTTAATGATCCTAGGTTTATGTGGATAACCATTAAAATACTCTATAATGGCTTACTTATATATGAAATAAAATTAGGTTATTTAAATTAAATAATTAAATTAATTGATTTATTTAATTTAAATGCACCCTCCAACAGTCACCCTATGTGAATGCCCCATAATGACCAACATTAGGTCACACATAGGGTAAACCTCACATCCCATATTCAACCATTGTATCATATTTTTTATATGAGACTATTTTTATGAGATATCCAATTTTCTTTAAGAAATAGTATGCGTGTGATATAAAATATATTTAATATTTTTTAAAAAATTAATTTCGAACACACAAAGCCTCAAAATCACACATAGTTTTAGTGCTTGGATCCAAAAATATTCCTAGATTTATTCCAAAGCCTTAAAAGATAAAAATAGGATCTATATATTATTCCCACCTTCAATATTTTCATCCTCAAAAATAAAAACTGAGAAAAAAGGTTAGGATATTGATTCTGTATCTGGTTCTCCTACTCTAAGAATCTCTCCAATATTCTCTAGTGATGACACGACACATGAAACAAGGGGATGGTCTATCTAGGTAGATTCATCTATCATTAATCCTTTATCACCACTGGGTGATCTTCAAAAGTGGATCTATACTTGATGTCTAGCTCACCCTAGTCAATGACGTGCATGGGTTTAGGCATATATCTCCTCAGCTACAATGAGTGGAAGAATTCATACACCCACTCTAATTGTGGGGTAGGGAGAGGTAATTAAAAGCCTCTCCAGTATCTTCAATCCTCATCGTGGGGATACTTTCAAGAAAAAACTTCTCTACTTAAACTCCAAGGGCCTATGATGTCGGTCTGTATAAGATTTATACCTACTCTGGGTTGTCCTCATCTGTTTGAAGATGACCTTGACTTTATCTAATATTTTCTGAACAATCTCTATCCCAACATTATATGCCTCGTTGGCCTCATTATAGCACAAGGGTGACCTATATGGTCTCCCGTATAGGGCCTAAAAATGTTTCATGTCAATAGTAGAGTTGTATATATTATTGTATGCAAACTCTACCAAGTATAAGTGATCCTCCCAACTCTATAATAATTCTAACATGTAATCCCTGAGTATATCCTCTATCATCTAGATAGTGTTCTCGATCTACCCATATTTATAAGGGTTGAAGGCTGTAATCATTTCATCAAGTTCCTGAATTCCTCATGAAAAAATCTCCACAACCATGAAATGAAACGTGCATCATGGTCGAAGATAATAGTAAAGGGAACCCCATAGAGGCAAACAATATCTTGTATGTATAACTGACCCAAAATCTACACAAAAATCTACTCCCTAATAGAAATGAAGTGTACCAACTTCGTGGTTTAGTCAACTATCACCCAAATGGTTTCATGGCCTCTCTCTTTCTGTGGAATCCCTGTTAAAAATTATATAGATATTTCATCCCATTTTCACTTAGGGATATCAATATACTACAAAAAACATACCAGAATCTGGTTCTTAACCTTCACCTATTGATAGATCAGACATTGGGAGATGAAATCATCTATGCTCTGTCTCATGCCATCCCACTAAAACTACCACTGAATGTATATATACATCTTCCCCACACCGGGATATACATCCAAAGTAGATTTCTAAAACTCTCTCATCACCTCCTCTCACATAGTGAGTGGGACCATTATTTGTACCTAGAAAAGGATGACATGATTTACTCCTTCATAAAATTCATATGGTGAATCTCTTAAGGATATATGGTCACATGAGACCTCATAGTCAATGTCTTCGAACTAGGACTTTATCACATGTTGGGGTAGTGGAGAATTCAACACCATCATCTAAATAAAATCTATACCCTCCTCCTCAACTAGGTTTAGCTACAAAGAAGCTAATTGATCTGATGCCTCCTATAAAAAACAATCCTAGTACTTAATATTAAGGGGATATACCACCATATTGTTCTTCCCCATAGTATAGACTATCTAAAAATCATAGTCTTATAGGAACTCTAACCCATGCCTCTCTTAGATTCAAGTATCTATGCATAAAAACATACCTAAGAATCTGATGGTTTGAGTAAAATAAATAGAATAATCCTAGAAGATAGTGATTCCACATCCTTAGAGTGAAGAATGAAACTGCTAGCTCTAGGTCATGAGTCGCATAGTTCTTCTCATGGGGTCTCAACTGCATCGACCCATATGTGATAACTACCTATCTCTGTATCAACATGCAATCAATCCTAGCTCCTGATGCATTGTAATACACTACATATCCCACACCCTAATCTAGTAGTCTCAAAATATGATTACTTGTTAGCTTCAACCTTAACTCATTGAAGGCCCTCTGGCACTACTCATTCCATATAAATTTCTTCCCTTTCTGTGTTAGGGCAGTCAAAAAGGATACATTCTGAGATAATTCTACCACAAACCTCTTTTATTACCCCACCAAACCAAGAAAAATATAAACCTATAACATTATCTTGGGTGTCTCCCAAGAAAGAATTGCATTGATGTTCATCAAATCCATAGTTAATCCATTCTAAGAATTTACATTCCTCTGGAACTTAAAGATCTTACCAAAAAGTTGGTGCTCCCAAAGAAAATATAGTATTATCCTCAAGTGATCTTCATGATCTTCCTATAACATAGAGTATATGAGTATATAGTCAATAAAGATAATAAAAAATCGGTCTAAGTATGGATAGAAGATCCAATTAATCTAATCCATAAATAGAGCAAGGGAATTCTTCGCATCGAATTTCGTCACTAGGAACTCATAGTGTCTATAAAGACATCGGAATGCTAGATTTGGAATATCACCCTCAAAAAATCTCAACCGGTGGTAGCCAAACCTAAGATCAATCTTTGAGAACTAACTTACACCTCACAATAGATCAAAGAGGTTGTTAATTCTCATAAAGGGTTGCTTGATCTTTATCATGTCCTAGTTTAGATGATGAAAATACACATAAATTCATAATATTTCATCCTCTATTTTCATGAACAAAACTAGGTATGACTAGGAGGATACACTGGGTTTGATAAAACCCTTATATTAAAGGTCCTCCAACTGCAACTGTATCTCTTAGAGCTTGGTAGGGTCCATATGATATGTTTTAGAATATATCAGATCAATCCTAGTGTACAATTCAATGAAAAGTATCATCTCCCACCTTAGAGGTAGTCCAGGAATTTTCTCAAGAAATACTTCCATAAAATCCTCCCTGACTGAAATAATCCATATAACTGAAGAGTCTTTTTCACCAAGGGCTACACTCCCCAACTGATGGGTTATGGGTTGCAGCCTAATTCTCACAAAACCCACTCATTCTGCTATTATATCTCTCTTGTCTATAAATAATAATCTCATCTCATAAGTTCAAAGGAATTTGACTTGTATTTGGTGACAATCAATTGAGACTCAGACCATACACAATAAATTTGTACCCCATATGATCTCATAAGGTTTCATCATGATGACTAGAATGTCCCATAATAAACTCTCTCCACCAAGTGATAGATCTCAAAACCAACAGATAAAATATATAGAATAATTGTTTCCTGTATGAACCTCAAGATAAAGCTATTGGGCTAATTCCTCTACTGTGGGATCCATTTATTACACTAGGAGTAAAGAGATGAAGGAATGACTCACACCTATATATACTATAACTAAATCAAGAGTATGATAAATATAGATCATATCTCTAATCATCTCTTGTGATATTTGATCATACACATCTATAGTCTGTAACTATATGTAGCCCTCAATTCCAGCTCCGTAATCCTAACATGGGATGCCTGGTGATGGTGGTGGAAGTAGCTCATAACGTCACCCACCACCCATATATCCTCCTCTTGGATCCCCACCTAATCCTATTATAGCTCCTCCTTCTAGGGACCACCCTACACTCTCCTCAGAGATCTTTGATCATTAAACTACATCATTCATGATGGTCTATCCACTATCTTCCTTCACTCCTCATTATGTCTAGTTGGGAAATCATGCACCATGTGACCTCGACCATCACATGTATAGAACTTCCCCTATCCAGTCTACCCTGGTCCTCTGCATTATCCCTGACCGTGTGAACTTATTTGATACCAATCTATCACAATTTGACCTAATGGGGCTCGATCTGCAACAACCCCAAGCCCACCTCCATAGGCTACAAGGTGGCAACAAGCACTGATAGGAATACATAATATGGGAGGCATTTTCCAAATGTACCTGTTCACACACACCCAACTATCTCCATGTAGAAGTTTAGAGGGATAATAATAAAATATGAAACATCTAGAAAATAAAACATGCATGTAAAACCTCTAGGGAGTACAAGAGTATGATAGTGTAAACTAAAAAGTAAAAATGGAAAAATAAATACCCAACCAAAAAGATGTCCCAAACTAATAATAACAGGAAAGTAAAACACTAAGAGATCCTAGATTGAGATCCCCAATCCCTGACCACCATACGCATTCAAATGTACTAGGGTAATGTTATGCTTCTCTATAATCTCCAATGACTTATCCCTCATCTTCATAATACATGACACATGTAGAAAAATTCCATGAAGGGGTGAGTATATACATACCCAATAGGACGCCTCGAGATATGAAGGGGCAGTAAGAGATTATAGGAATATAAATCTCAACCCAAAGAAAGAGAGTAACAAAATCAAATGACATGGACACACACACACACACACACACAGACACACACATATATATATAATCAACAAAAGAATCCCAAATGAGAGATAAAGGGGATCGCCAACTCATAGACCAACTCAGGAAAAGAATGACAATAGTTCTAGAGGTACATTAATGATGTCTAGCATATTGCATGTCTGACCCATAGAAAAATCTATGTCAATATAAAACTCTCCATTATGTCACACAATCTAGGGGTATAATCTCTAGGTAGAGGACCCATACCCTAGTACAACAAGAGGGTGCCACTCAGAATATAGAGGACCCATACCCTGACTCCGTAGGAGTGTGCCACTTAGAAGGTAGATAGAGGACCCATGCCATGTCTTGGGAAGAAGGGTTCCACTCTAATAATCAATCAATTACTAATGCCCTAACACCATAGGAGGGGTCTACTCAGATAGTCAATAGAAGACCCATACCCTATCCTAGAAGGCGGTTGTCATTCTAATAATCAATTGAGGACCCATGCCATGACACCACAGGAGGGTGTCATCCATATAGTAGATAGAGGTCCTATGCCATGTCCCGACATGAGGGTTCCACTCTAATGGTCAAGGACACATGCATTGTCTCCACATGAGGGTGTCACTCTGGGAGTTGATATAGGACCCATTCCCTACACAGTAGGAGGTTTCCACTCAAGTTGTCGATAGAGGACCCATTCCCTACCCAGTATGAGGGTTCCACTCCAGTGGTCGATAGAAGACCCATTCCCTACCCATTAAGAGGGTTCCACTCTAATATCTCTGATGATTTTTCCTGATCACTGTCATCATCAGGAATCTCTTAAAGAATCATCACACTTGGAACATTTTTCATCATATCTCAAAATCCACCAAGAAGGCTACCATAATGTTCTATATGGAAAAAAACTCAGGATAGGATACTTTTGGGCCCAATTCTGAGTTTAAGAAAATAATATACAAGAGGTAGAAGTTCCCACAAAAGAATGTAGGGGTACACAATGTGTAAGGGTAACTACACAGTATATAGTCCTACTTTACTTCCAAGTTGTGTCCCTATCATTACATGGATCACTACCCATGTATACCTACAGAGAGTGTAAGGGGACTGCACAGAATGCCTCAGCCACCCAGGGTCCTACCCGTGCTCCTGAACATGTCTATGTAATATTAATCATTACATCTAATTTTTCACATGGCATGTCTTCCTACATGGGGTATTACCTATGTCCTTTGTTTTATGTATGTGTACCTTGGTCTTATGTTGGTACACAACATGTGATCAGTCGTTCCCATACCTATTTACTCCTATAGTACATGCTAGGTTTCTGCCACTTATTCACATAATATGTGGGGGTCCCACATGATATGTGATCTTTAACTCACCTATAAACCCTAGAATCTATATCTAGGGCCCTACACACCATGTGTTCTTCAAAAAACACAATGTGTAGTCATATTTTCAAATAAAGTTATATCTATTTCATGAAATCAAGATTCTAGAATGTCGCTTCAAATATCTCCTCTAGGCCACCCAAAATTGAAGGTAAAATCCTATGGACATCATTTCTATCCATCCATTGTCCAAAAAATAGATTCTTGGTTTTTCACTCAAATCCATATGCAACATCATTTCCAGTAGAACTAATGGTTTTTAACTTTTTCCTCATTAGATTTCTGATCCATGGTGGAATCACTCGTATCTCATAAATCATCATGATTCGTTCTATATTCATGAATCAACAATGCATATGAGGGTTTTTTCATGCTCGATCCCACCCGGAAATGTCGAACAGTGACCCCATAGGCTAATGGTGAAGAACGTGAAGAATAATTGGGAGTAAGGCATTAGAAAAAAAGGTTAAAAAATCATTTTCCATGAATTCTTGGCCAAAAAATAATAATTGGGGATTATTTGGGTCAAAAACATGGAACAATGGATATATATTGAATAACCAATTGAAAATCGGTATGTGGGTGCATACAAAGGGTCATAATTGATGAAAATTGAAGGAATAAGAATGATTATACACAATATTTTAATAAATGGGTCATAATCCAAAAATGATTAATCCTACCTTGATATTGGATCATTTTTCGATGTATAATGCACTTGCCAATGAATAAGTGAACTTATTGTGTTTGATGCGCCTCAATTTTCCTGGATTTGAAGGCTCTTTGTCATTTGATCTCGATTTTCCATCAAGAGGTGGTAGAATTATCCTCTCAACAATCCCATGGTTATAAGGATAACACTAGAGATCTACCATAATGGTGTACTTTTAGAGGAAATATAATAAGGTCATTTAAATTAAATAATTAAATTATTTAATTTAATTTAATTTAAACACACCCTCCAATAATTTCCCTATATAAACGTCATGCGTCATCCAAATTTAGGTCACACCTAAGGTAAACCTCATGTTTTGGATTCAACCGTGGTATAATATTTTTTATTTAATACTCCATTTTGGATATATCCCATTTTCCTTAAGAAACCATGCATGTATGATATAAAATATATTTATTTTTTTTATAAAATTAATTTTAGGAACACTAGGCCTTGGAATCATATGTTGTATCGGCACCTGTCTCTGAAAATATTCCTAGATATATTAAAAATTATTACAAGTCAAAAACTGGGTCTCTACATCATCCACTTTATTTCTATGGATGGATTATGTTCTATTTTGGACTAGGAAAAAATATTGAAATTCCAAATGCTAGTTTTCAAATATGGATATTTAAGTTTATTATGTAATGTATTGATTACTCAGCCCAGTTGGTGAGGTATCTCTAAGTGCATCCACGAGACCCAGGTTTGAAACCAGGCGGAGGCATAATTCTGGTACTGTAGCAGTAATGTAGCAAGTACTATAGAAATACTATAGTAGGCACTGTAGAAATATTGTGCGAGTACTATAGTAGGTACTGTAGCAGTTATTGTAGCAGGTATTGTTTGGTACTGTAGCAGCTATAACTATTCACCTTGGGCCATCGGTTTAGGCTTGGAGTACTTAAGGCCTTTGGGACACCTAGGCCTTTGGGTCAGTAAGGATTTTGGGCCACCTTTAAGGCCTTAGATCCACCTCAAGGCCTTCAGGTCACCTCAAAGGCCTTTAGGTACACATGATATGCATATGACCAGACAGATTCTACAAAAGGAACCAGCCCCAGAGAAGGAAGATCAAGATGCATTCACTAGAGTAGGGCTAAAGGATTTAGAAGAATGAGAGGGTATGGAATTTCCATCAGTACCGGTCTTGTGTATCTCTACATATGATAGCTAGCCGAACATCCATGCAAAGGTGGAGAGCTGGTCCTGATGCAGATGTTGGGGAGGGTCGATTTCTAGTAGTCATAGTCTGGTTGATTTACTTAAGACCTATAGGTCCTGTAATGTCTCCAAAACTACAGGTATTGTAATATCTAGGCCTATGGGACTTGTAAGGGTTCCCCCTCATCCCTTGAAAGGGGGGTTATAAAAAATCAATAAAAAAGAAGGCCTTCGATCCATTCAGGCAAGTGATGGGAAGAACCTGTTATAACTCTTAGGTGAATAGGTGGATCTCAAGAGACAAAATAAAGAGATTTTTTGGCCTATTCCTTACGCTTTTATATGTGATTTATTTTCATGAGTCCTCAACGGTAAGTTTAAGATTTTAATAATTATGAATTTCATCATTATGAAATAATTTTTTGATGTCCATGTGATTATTCAAATAGTTTTTTATTCATGGAAAAGTTTTATGCTCTTGTGATTATTTATATATAATTATTTGATCATAATTCATTCTTTTCATATTATTAATGTCTTATTCATTCTATGATAGTTTCTATTGTAAACATACTCTTACTGTGCATCTGATATCACCCTTTTATTTAGTTTCCTTTCCTAAGGATATTGGGAAGTGCACTATAATTGATATGCATGAGGTAATATTAATTTTGTTTAATAAAATACTATGTTGTATTTAATGTTTTCAAATGAAATTTTATATTCGTGTATTTATCTAGTCTCCAAATATTATTAATCTATTTGATCTTATAGAATGTGATATCTTATATCTTATTCCAATATAGTAAGATAAAAACTGAATCTAGGTTACTAGAGTCGGGAATTTATAGTTGGTATCAGAGGAAATTTAGTAGGAACCTTGGGAACTACATTTTAGAAAACATAGATTGTGGAACATAAGCCTATGATAGACTTTATAGATATGTCTATGTATAGGATAATATCGCATATTTTTGTTAAATTAGAGATTATGTGGTTATCTTAGCCAATATATTCATGTATGGATACTAGATAGTGGATGTGGCTATGACATAGATGCACCTAGTGGTAAAAAATCTGAAAGGGGTGGATTGGGTATTAACTTGATCATCATTGGTGCATGATGAGTGGGCCTAAGACTTCACACCTAGGTAGACACTCCCAGGGGATATGCTTGGGTTAATTTTCATTTTCCTTATGAACCATTATGATGAATGAGAGGATATGACCTATGGAAGCTTAGGATATTCCATAATAATATGGGATAAACCAAAAGTGTAAATGGTTGATAATTATAAGGTTAATTGTAAGTTTAAATGAATAGATACTCCTTTTAAGATTTTATGTGATGGGAGTTTAAGATAATTGAGGATATTTATAGAGGTATTTATGGGAATACAACCCTTTTGTTTAGTATGAATTTTAGTAAAAATGTTATTTAAGGAAGAATGATTTTTATTTTGTGGACATAAGTTGAAAGATTTTGATAAACTTGAGATTTAATATAACCTATGATGTTAATATAGTTAATTAAGATAAAAGGGTTATTACATTTTAGGAACATATTTTTTATCGTATAGATAATCTTGGGGTTAAAAAACTATTTAGGGACTAAGTGATTAAAGTTACTTTTGAAGAATTCCCCTATATTAGTAACATTGTATGTTTAATGTGCATGGAAATATTTTTAGACAATAATGAATTTTATTTGAATAATAAATGTTGAGTTATATTTTGGAATCATATATTATTTTATTGTTCCTTTATGGTGATTTGGGTTATTTATGAGAAATATTATCATATTTTAGAGATTATATGATTGGGAATATACATTTTTTGTATGTGACTTTATTAGTGATTAATGTTGTTTAGAGATAAATATTAAATTTATCTCAGATTAACATGTGATCAAATATTTATAATTTTTGGGTATTCAACTGGGTTAGGAATATTTTAGAGTTTTAAGGTTATTTACTTATGAAATGATTTAAGTTGAAATTTGGGTGAGGCTTTGGAGATTAATGTATTATTGCCTCATATGAAGGTTTATTCATATTTTTTATTATTGTAACTTGTGTTAACTATTTTTGTTTTACACAAAAGGAATAACTTTTCATCATTTCTTTGATCCTATAGTTGGTTGAAATTTGAATTTAGTGTTTTAGGAATGAAAAATTCATCTTGGATATTCATTTCTTGGAGTATGAAATGAGATATAAGTGAATATTTAATTAATCATAACCAAATAATGAAATTGTGATTATGAAATGGAAATAAATAAAGTATATTTTATCATGTTTTCTATCTTAGTTGTAAAACAATACATCAACTCTAGGAAAAGGAAGTTGAAATAAAAACAATATTCTATTACCTTCATTTCTGATGAATTTATGGTCTTCTTTATCCCTTACTAATTTATGATTTTGTTTTCATTAACTTTATTATGATCGTGTTCTCTATCACTCTCCATTATTCCTAGGATGTCATTTTTTCCTCATCCATGTTCATATTTTCACTTAACACTAATGTTATCCTATTTTTAAACCTAGTTATGTCTTATTCCAAATGACCTTCATATCTTCCTTTTCCACTTTTCAAAATGAATTTTTATTAACCCTTTTTATAATATAGGTTTTGAAGGAAGTTATTTTCAAATATTAAACGTTCAAATTACCAAGATTATGATAAAATTATGGGGATTAAATTTATTTAATGGGGGATAATTAAATACCCTGACATTTTAAAATAATATTATGTTTGATGGAGTATATGAAACCCAACACTAAGCATAAATTAACCACTAAATAGTATTATTTTAAATATGGTTGTTACAACCTAGCTGTTGAATTTGCTGGTATGAAAATAAGTAACCACATTATGATATATATATATATATATATATATAATGGTAATACTTAATAAAAGTATACTGATTAATTATTAGGAAATAAGCACTCAATTTTTAGTGAAGTTGTTTTATACTTTAATAATACATTTTCTTCAAAAATGTTTTTTATTGATTTTGGTGAGAAAATATTATAATTAATTTATAAAAATTAAAAAAAAATTATAAAAAGGATATAATTTTTAAAATTATAATATCAAAATTATCTTAAGATTATATTTTAATATTTTTCTAAAAAATTAATTTTTTATTGAATAGTAAAAAATATTGATTTTATAGAAAATTTTCTTTTCCATTCAAGTATTTTTCAAATTCTTATTTGGTTTTTAATTGGTTTTAAAAATTTATTAGTTATTTTTTATTAAAAATAATCCAATTAATTTCATTATAATGAAAATTATTCTTAATTTTGGTATAAAAACATTTTTATACCTAAAAATACATTTTTCTTGAAAACTATTTTTTATCACCTAATATGAGTTTATTTTATAATTCAATTCTCACAATTATTGGGATTTAATTTGATAAAATTTATTCCATAATTAGAATCATATTTTCCAAATTTGGTAAACTCTTAAAAACCATCCATACACTTACCTATATTTCATTATATGAGTTTAATTCTAATACAACCTTAATATATTCAAAAACATGGAATTTTGGTGCCATTTTTTTATAAATAAATTTATATTATTTTAAGTAAAGGAAAATTCCAAAATGTCTCTTTCTTAGTTATAATATGTATAATATTTCTTGATGGGGAAAAATTATATATGGTTATAAAATGTCATTTTATAGAGAAAAAAATTATTTTATGATGGTATTTTATTTTAATTTTTTTAGTGAGGAAAAAATTGTCTTATATTCTTATGCAATGTCGACACATTATTTTTGCAAGCAATATAAAAATCAAGTTAATGGTTTTAAAAACTCTAAAAGTAAATTTTTTTGTGAAATCTATGGTGTTACAAGAGTTTTTTAGATAAATATAGTGTATTATTTATGTTTTAATATATTATATTCTAATTAAATTACTGTCTTGAACTTTTTAAATTTAAATTATGTGTATAGTCCCAAAAATGAATTTAATGGTATTTTATATTAAATAATATTTTATTAAATGGTTTAAAAGTTATAAAAATATTATATTTGGTAAATTTAATGGTATATGGTTTATAATATAGATAATTTTCCATTTATTGGTCATTTTTCCTTATATATTAACTTTCCAAACACCTAAAGAGTAAAAAAACATTGTTATCGTAATAATCGTTAAAAGGATTAATAAGCATTAAAACCAAGATATAAGGGTTAAAACATAACCTAAATATGTATAAATTTTAATTTATTATATTATTTAGACTTATATATATCATAGATTTTAAATATATCAATTTAGTTCTTCTTGAATATGAAAATAAATTTCTATTAATTTAATACTTTGAGTAATTTAAAAGGTGTCCCTCTCCTCTCTTATATAAGGAAACCATCTCTAATCTCTTTCTAACACTCACTACTGGAATGTGGGTTTTTCCCCACACTTACATACCAACGGTTTCATAGAACCGTTGGTAAAGGATGGTTTAGGGAAGGTTTTACCAACGGTTCTAATAAACCGTTGGTATTGATGTGTTTAGGGGATTTTTACCAACAGTTCTCATTGATCCATTGGTAAAAATGTGGTTGGGGGAGGTTTTTCCCAACGGTTCTACAGAACCGTTGGTATAGGTGTGGTTGGGGGAGGTTTTTACCAATAGTTCTAATGAACCGTTGGTATAGGTGTTCCCTGAAAGTATATACCAATGGTTTTTAAAAACCGTTGGCACAACTTTCCCCCAAATTGGCAGCGGCCCGTCCTCTCCCCCATTTGCGATACAGAACCCTAAACGGGAGCAACAGGCGGGCGATTTTGGAGCTCCTTCTGCCGGACCAGTTTGGATCTTTGAGCTCCTTCAGGTTCCTCTTCTTCCATCCCATCCAAGGTGTTGAATCTAATTCCAAATCTTATAAGACCCATCCTAAATTAGGTATTTTATTAACCGGCACCTTATTTTTATTGAAATTTATATAATATTTCAGTTTTTAGATTTGATTTTGATGTGTTTTTGTTTTTGTTTCTTTTTTTATTTAACCTATATGTTTTTGGTTTAGACCCATCCTATATGTTTTTGTTTCTGTGTTTTTGATTTTGATGTGTTTATGTTTTTGTTTTTGTTTTGATGTGTTTAAGGTATCTTATTAACTGGTACCTTATTTTTTATTGAAAGTTTTTTATTTAGACCCATCCTATATGTTTTTGTTTTTGTTTTGATGTGTTTATGTGATGAGCTTGTATCGTCATTAAGATGTGTCCAATGATTCTTTGATCATTGTTTTGTGGAGAATGAATGGTTTAGGACCAGCATTAGAAGTAGCTTCCAGTGAGACTATTTTAGTATAAGGGGAAACAATATTATGATCTACAAGGGGGTGATTGAGTTGGTAGAGACCAAACATAGTTTGTTCCTTGTGTTCAAGAACCATAAATAGTGTTCCAATTAGGTGGTCATCAGTAAAGACATAGGTAAGATTTCCAGGTCTTGTTTCATGAAGTTAAATATGTGGCGCTATAGTGGTTTTGGATTGTTTGAGGTACTCTTAGTGTATTGTAAACCCTCATTTATTCCATATTCATTTAAATTGATTTAATATCATTTTTTTCACACACACCATTATATACTCTCAAACTATATTTAGAGTGTATTTTTATTCTTATGGTGTTAAATATTTTAGTAACTGTCCATACTAGCTTCTTTTATGTGTTCTAGGGGTTTAGACTAATGACAGGGCTGCATGATTATTGTGGGGGTATTCTTTTCATATAAATATACCTATATTATGTCATCAAATGAATCAACCGTGGACAGCCCGACCACCCCCTGTGGACAGCCCCCCCCCCCACCCCCTGGAAAGCCCCCCCACC
This sequence comes from Viscum album, assembly GCA_963277665.1. Taxonomy (NCBI): domain Eukaryota; kingdom Viridiplantae; phylum Streptophyta; class Magnoliopsida; order Santalales; family Viscaceae; genus Viscum; species Viscum album. The sequence continues at coordinate 2,010,282,529 of OY728130.1, read as the reverse complement.
CCCTTGACACCCTCTACCCCACTGGATAGCGCCGCCACCCCCGTGGACAGCCCGACCACCCCCCGTGGACAGCCCGCCCACCCCCCTGGACAGCCCCACCCCCTGGACAGCCCCGCCACCCACATGGGCTTCCCGTCCACCCCCTGGACACCCCGTACCCCCCATGGGCAGCCCGCCCACCCCCTGGACACCTTGTACCCCCCCCCCCCCCGGACAGCCCCACCCACCCCCTGGACACCCCGCTCACCTCCTTGGACAGCCCGCCCACCCCCCTGGACTCCGCCTACCCCATTGGACAGCCTGACCACCCCCGCGGACAGCCCGCCCACTTGGACACCCTAACCCCCCTAGACACCCCCCAACCCCCTGGACACTTCCAACCCCCTGGACGGCCCCACCACCCCCTAGACACCCCGCACCCCCCCTGGACAGCCCGCACCCCCCTTGGACACCCTGTACCGCCCCCGGACAGCCCTCTCACCTCCTTGGACAGCCCGCCCACCCCGGGACAGCCTACTCACCTCCTTGGACAGCCCACCCCCTAGACACCCTATACGCCCCCCCCCCCCCCGGACAGCCCCACCCACCCGGACAGCCTGCTCAACTCCTTGGACAGCCCACCCCCTGGACACCCTGTACCCCCCCCCCCCCCCGGACAGCCCCACCCACCCCCTGGACACCCCTCTCACCTCCTTGGACATCCCTCCCACCCCCCTGGACACCCCGCACCCCCCTTGGACACCCTGTACCCCCCCCCCGGACAGCCCGCTCACCTCCTTGGACACCCCCCCCCCCCCCCGGACAGCCCGCTCACCTCCTTGGACAGCCCCCCCCCCCCCCCGGACAGTCCGCTCACCTCCTTGGACAGCCCACCCCCTGGACACCCTGTACCCCCCCCCCCCCCGGACAGCCCCACCCACCCCCTGAACACCCCGCTCACCTCCTTGGACAGCCCGCCCACCCCCTGGACTCCCCCAACCCCATTGGACAGCCTGACCACCCCCGCGGACAGCCCGCCCACCTGGACACCCCGACCCTCTAGACACCTCTAACCCCCCGGACGGCCCCACCCCCTAGACACCCCGCACCCCCCCTGGACACCCCGTACCCCCCTTGGACAGTCCTGCCACTCCCCTGATCGTTATCATACTCCTCATCTTGATCTCCCTGAAGAATTTAAAGTATAAAACTCATGTACTCCCAATAAGATCCTTAAGGATTATGTATTCCTTGATCCACTTCCAATATCTTACTGGGAAATCCTTGAATATAGGCATTAGAAATTATGTATCTTATTTTCTTATATACACTGTATTTTGTTGTATTTCTTAATATGATTCTCATATAGAGTAATGTGTCAGTTATGCTTTTATATAAAGTAAACAATTTTCATTTACCTAAATATTTTTTTGATTATACTTCAATATTATTGAATTGCTTTGAAATGAATTATTGTAGTTTTTTTACAAAATGGACAGAAGTTGGATGTACGAAACTGATCGGATTTCAACTGATTTTCAGAATAATTTGAACAGCTTTCTAGATTTTTCATTTGACAAGGATTCAGATAGTGGTCACATACACTGCCCATTATTAATTGTGTTGGAAGACCTTGGTTGAGTCGTGATGCAGTTAGCTATCATATAACCAAATATGGTTTCCAAACAAACTATTATGTGTGGTATCACAATGGAGAGAAAATGGAAGCTCAAAATGTTGATGATCCAAATGATAAGACTGAATTGGAGAGTTTGATATATGATCGGTTTCCATTTATTCGGCATCATGAGAAGGAAAGGATGTCCAGCCAACAAGATTTCGATACAAGCACACATGATGCGTCCAATGAAAATGATGATGTTGATAGGGTGAAAAAATTGAATGATGCTGCGATGACTCCAGTATATCGGCAATGTGGTAAAATGAAAAAGTTGGAATTTTTAATGCGATTGTTTCATGGGAAAACTATGTATGGGATTTCAAATACTGCAATTGATTACATTCTTACTTTCTTGAAGGACTTACTTCCAGATGATGCAGATATTCCCTCAAACCACTATATGGCATGGAAGTTAGTTGATGAACTTGGATTCTCAAAAAAAAATCATGCTTGCTCGAATGATTGCAGCTTATTTTGGGAGGAAACTGCTGAAAGAAATGATTGTATCAAATGTGGAACCTCCCGATGGAAGCCAAAAGATGATGGATCACCATCTCGTGTGCCACAAAAAGTAATGTGGCACTTTCCATTGATACCCAGATTACAGAACCTTTTCATATCTGATGAAATATCGGTAAAAATGCGATGGCATGACACCGAGAGAAAAAAGAATAATGAAGAATTGGTTTACCCTGCAGATGGATTTGCATGGCAGAGATTTGATGCTCGATATCCTGAATTTGCAGTCGACATGCGTAATGAGAGACTGGGTCTTTCATGTGATGGTTTTAATCCATTTGGTCAGATGCTTACTTCGCACAGCACATGGCCGGTTTTCATACACATTTATAACCTTCCCCCTTGGCTGTGTATGAAAAAGCCTTAAACTTTCTTGAGTATACTGATATCTGGCCCTTCTGATCCCAGCAATGATATAGATGTATATATGCAACCTTTAATAAAAGAGTTGAATCTTCTTTGGGATGTGGGTGTGCCCACATACAATGCATGTTCGAAAGACATATTTCAGATGCGTGATGCGCTTATGTGGACAATCAATGATTTTCCTGCTTATGCAATGATGTCTGGATGGAGCACTAAAGGAAAATTGTCATGTCCTGTTTGTATGAAGAATACTCGATCGATAAGACTGAAATATCGTCGTATTTTTAGTTTTATGGGGCATCGACGATTCTTGCCAATGAACCATCCATATAGAAACAATCGTCGAAGATTTGACAATACCATGGAGAATGATGCTCCACCTCAGCATATGTCTGGAACTGATGTGCTTAATGAATTGAAAGATTTCATTTATTAATTTGGGAAGGGTGTAATAAAATATAGAAAGAGGAAAAATGTTTCCAATGATACCTGTTACAATTGGAAGAAGAAAAGTATATTCTTTGAGTTGTCGTATTGGTCAACCAACTTGTTACGTCATTGCTTAGATGTAATGTACATTGAAAGGAATATATGTGAAATGTTGCTTTCGATTCTTCTAAATTTCAAGGGGAAGACAAAAGATGATTTATGATCTCGGCGTGACTTGGTAGATTGGGGGATCAGACCAGAATTGCATCCTGTCTGTATCAGTGAAAATAAATGGCAAGTTCCATGTGCTTCTTATGTGATGACACCTGCTAAAAAAATCAATTTCTGGAAGTGCTAGAGACTATTAAAGTTCCTGATGGCTATTCAAGCAATATATCAAAACGGGTCAATAGAAAAGAGTTTAAGCTGAAATATTTGAAGACTCGTGATTATCACATCTTTTTGCATGAGTTGATTCCAATAACAATCCGTCATCTCTTGTCCAATAATGTTAGAGTCTTAGTTATTTGGTTGTGCTATTTGTTTAGAGATCTTTGTGCTAAGAGGCTATCCAAATCCTTCTTGCAAAAACTGTTGGTAGAGACACAATTAATTTTGTGCGAGTTAGAGAAAATATTCCCTCCATCATTTTTTACATGCATGTTGCATCTGACTATCCACATTCCGACAGAAATACTTCTTGGCGGACCTGTTGCTTTCCGTTGGATGTATCCAACTAAAAGAAACATGTGCACATTGAAATCATATGTTCGGAACAAGAATTATCCTGAAGGTTCTATTGTGAACGGTTACTTGGCTCAAGAATGTATGGATTTATGCGCAATGTATTTGTCTGGTCTTACAACAAGAGTAAACAGACCAATGATAAATGAAGAAGAACAGTATGGGAAAATTGAACCCAGTTTTCCATCACTTCCTCAGACAGGAGGAATTCCGGGATCATATACATTGACGACATTAAGCCTTGAAGAGCGAGAGATGGCACATCGCACAGTGTTGTTCAATTGTGATTTGTTCGATGAGTATATCAAGTAAGTAAATTGTACATGTATCTCTTATCTTATCTCTTGTAATTTTAAATATTTGTTAAACTATTATTATTTTTATCTACAGGGAACATAAATAATTGATATATAGAAAGCATTGTTCTTTATCTTTGAGAAGGAAAGAGACTTTGCATAGCAAAGGGTTTTCTGCTTCGTTGAAATTGAAGGTAAAAATATTTCTGTAATAACTAAATAAAAATAATATTTAATTAACTTTACTATTTGTTTATATTTCAGGTATCGAGTTTGCCTGCAGACTCTGTTTCTGAGGAAACAAGAGTTTTGGCTTTTGGTCCTAATACCATGGTTCGTGCTTATAAATCACTTGTGATTAATGGATACACATTTATTATCACTGAACGAGCAAGAAACATGAGAACACAACATAATGGTGTTATGATAACTGCCACAACAGACTGTTATGCCAGCTCATTGGATACTAGACCTCGTTCTGAAAATGTTGCTTATTATGGAGTCGTGGAGAAAATAATAATTTTGGATTATTACTCGCATGGTCGAGTCACGATGATGAAATGTCAATGGTTTGATTCAATGACGAGGAAAGGAACCTTTATTGATGATTGTGGATTTCAAGTTATTGACATGACTCACACTCTTGCCACTAATGAACCATATGTATTGGAATCAATGGTAAAATAAGTTTTTTATGTCAAAGATCATCGTCATCCTAAATTTGGTGTAATTATTGAAGTAAATCCTAGACATGTTTTTGATGATGGTGATGATGAAGTTGAAACTATCCCTACTTGTAGAGACCCGAAGCCTGATGTACATGGACATTACATTACTTTTTCAGAATACTTAGTACATAACAAAAACACACACACAAGGACCGTAATAGTTTAGTGTCTTTGGAAACTTGGAATATAATCTTTTAATCGTGGTGAAAGATCTTCAACATCTCCCATAAAGATCTTCTTTTTTTTAAACCTAAATCCTTTCTTTATGTCCTGGGGAAAAGAAAACATAAAAGGGTGAGATCAAATGCTCAGTAAGGGTAAACAAAAGAAATATCAATCACGTCATATTCATAAGAACATATCTTTTGGAAATCTTAACCTGCAAAAGATATCATAATTTCATAACATGGGATAAATCATAGTAGTGAAATATAATCCCAATAATCATAACTTAAAACATGAAACTTTGTGGCATACACACATAATCATAGAAAATCATTTCTTATTAGTCAAGACTCATTGCCAAGACTATCTTAGTGGACAAAGTCCCTTTCTGAACTGAGTTCACTCCTCGTTTCAGTCCTGTTTCACTGAACCGGTATAACCTACCGTTCCAGCCATGTATATCTCATGAGATATAAAATATTTACCCAATTCATTGGAGGGAGATATAGGTCCCACCCATCTCATAATGATACCATTATTATGTGTTCCACAAAATCATAAATCATACATCATTGTATAACCCATGTAATAAAAATGGGAATCTTAAACATCATGACATCATAAAACAATTCATATAAGATAAAGGAATTCATAAAAATAATTCCATCACAAAATAATCAAATCAATGTAATAATAGGGATAGAAACAAAACCCTTTATTATCTTAGATGGCAAATAATTTTGATAAAACACTTGAACTCCATTCTTGAGGAAAATATCCTTTCTACTTCAAAAACGCTTTTCCTTTCTTAATATGTCATACAATTCTAAACTAAAAGAAGTTGATTAAAAATAAACTTGAAAACTTGTAAAGTAAGATTCTTGGAAATATTGTTTTAAAAATCCATTCATGTCGTATAAGTTAAAAAAACATTCTTCTCGTACTTTTGTCGGAAAAGTCAAAAAGTACCTCGTACGAAAAACGACAAAAGATTCTTTTCACATCTTTTACAAAAAACTCACCGAAGGGTAAAATTGGATTTAAAAAAATTGTAGGTGTATGGAAATAATATTACATATTGAGGAAACATGGATGTGGATGATAAAATACACCCCAGTAAATTTCAAAGTATAAACAATCTCGGATAAAAATGAGATTGTGATATTTCCCTTACCTTAGGTCCGATTTTCTGCGTAAGTGTCCGAACCTCTTGTATAATGCTTTAAATAATGTCATGACTTATTCCAGAATCATACTAATTGTTATGATATCATATATGGTTCACTTATGACTTTATATTACCCGTTCTTTTGTAAATTCCATGTTAAAGAGCATTTTGGGTAAAATTGTTTCATTTGTCGTCCGTGTTTTGACTTGTAATTATTCATATGATTACTTAGATCATGATTACTTAATTCCAGAATATAAAACATGATTTATATATAATATATATTCAGAATATACATATATATAATAAATCAGTAAATGGAAAGAAATACACCATTCATGGAGACGGTAGGCTGTACATACGCATGAACGATGTTTTCGTTTCCTTATTGAGTTGAATGGAATTAAGTAGATGACATACATATATATACACATAAATTTAGTATCATTATTATGTCATATATTTCATTATTACTTATTATATATACTTTCTAATCATTCATGAATGGTTAGCGTGGAGAATGAATCTCATCGCGTCGTGGAGACAGTAGTCCGTACGTACGCACAAGCGATGATATCGTTTTCATGATCGTGGAATTTTATTGAAGTGTATGTATACTATTTCAGAATCAATATCACTTTTCAATAAACATATATAGTTATTATGTACACCATTATACCCATCCAAGTAAGGTGGTGGTGGAAAATAGATTACACCACGGCGTGGAGACGGTATTCCGTACGTACGCATGCGCGGTGATTTCGTTTTCCGTAGGATGGATAGATGGTGAAATAGGGTTTTTTCATACTTATAATAAGATATCAGTATATTAGTGATACTGATGTTATTACTTCATAATGAAACAACCTAAGAAGAAGAAGTGGAAGAAGAAATAAAGTTGAAAGAATCGGTAACGGACATTACCTCTTCTTTGAAGCACCTCTTTGAGATATCCTTTTGGGGCACTAAAATTGGTCTTTGAGGAAGACCATAACCTCTAGGATGTTTCTATGGAAGTGGAGAAGAGAATTTGGCAGGGTTTGTCCGAGCTTGAAGGCTCAAAGTGGTGTGAGGAAGAGGGGGAGGAGGTTCCCTTTTATAAGGGAGGAGAGGGGCACCTTTGGAATAACTACAAATATTATTTTATTATAAAGTCAAATTCGGTTTTTAATAGCTCCAAATTGATATATTTCGAAGATAAGGTGGGTAGGGGTCAAAATCCTCTCATCCAATAGAATTTAGACAAGTTTAGGTATCAATTTTAACCTTATCATTTAGATTTAACTTTAAGTTAGATAATTTAACTTTTATCGTGTCTTCTTGTTTTCTTACACTAAGGTTAATAAACTTACTATATCAAGACAAACAAACCTCAAGTTGTTTATTATTAAAATATATAACCTTATCTAAGTCATTTGGCCGAACCTTAGATTTTTAGGAATAAAATAACAATTAATAATATAATATTTGTTTTAAAAACTATTTTATGTCAATTTTGACATATTTAGTAATTGATTTTTGTGAAAATCATAACAGAATTATTAGTTCGAACAAAGTTAATTAAATCAATACTAACATGTCATATTAACCTAGAAAATTATTAAAATTCATAAAAAAATCTCAAATTACATTTATTTGGATATTTATAACATCAATTATGTCAATATTTCATTAATAAGATAATTACTGCATCATCATTATGTCATAAATAAATTAAATTATTTAATGTCTAAAAATTACAAATAAAATACCATTATGTAGGAAATATTTTTAGCTTTCTAATTAATATTTATAGTCTAATTTAGCTTATTTATAACCCCATATTAAAAATGATTTACTTATTAAACTTTGATTTTAACTATTTTAACCCTTCTTTAAATAAATTAATAATAAATGTCCTAATCTAATCCAAGTGGGCCTAAATGGTCATATTTTATTCCTAAGGTTGTTTTTGGTCGAATTAAACTTATCCAATAGAATTAGGACATGTTTTAGGGTATTAATAATATCATTTTTACCCTTAATTACCCTATTTACTTTTAACCGTGGTAAAAAAAGTAAAAAATTACTATTCACCAAAAAATTATTTTCTTCTCATTGAACCACATTTTACTTACTGACATCAACCGTGTCTCTTGGATTTTTGAAATTCTACTCATAGAAGCGGTAAAATTAAGTTTTATGAAAAATTCAGTTTTTTAACTACCACTTAGTGGTTTCACTATTCATCAAAAATTGAAAGTTTTCAGAAAAATACCAAAATTTCACCCTAGGATAATTTCTATATTCCAAATCCAAAAATGAAGTCCATTTTGAAAAATAAAATTTACAAAATTTCAAAAAGTGGTTATTACTATTCATAACGGCTAGTTTTAATAATATTTTAATAGCATATTGTTGTTTAGTGAAACTCGTTATTGTGTACTACACACGCTATCGAGGAAGATCGTGATTGCGTGTAATGCAAGGCAAGTCAAGGATGCGTGTTGTCCAAGCTCCTTTTGGTGTAGCGTACAACACAATACATTAATGAAATTAAAAAGAATATTTTTCATAAAATCTCAGGCTGTTACATTCTACCCCCCTTAAAATGAATTTCGCCCTCGAAATTCGTCGGAGTTATAAATGGTTTACTATTCTAAAGTTTCTTTAATAGAAACCCACATCGTAAAATGTAATACTGAAACCAATATTTAAAAATAAAAGTATGAAACGTAACGGTTACCCAAATAAACTAATCACTGGGTTTCCACATAGGTGAAAATATGGATATGGAAGAGAAATCTAACCATCATGTTCTGATGGAGAGTGGTAGAGAACATGGCTATGGAAAAGCCAGCAATCACAAAGCCATAAATTTGTGAGGATCTAAGGTACCATCTGATTCATCAGATATAAGATCACTAGGACAACATTTTTGGTTTTCAAGATCATTTCCCTAAAGTTGATGAAATTGGAATTAGAAGAAATACTTTCGTGATTTTAGTATAGTCTCACCGTTTGTCGTTCTTTGGAAAATTTCCACTTCATCTCTTAAGGAAATGAAGTTGAATTTGTCATTCGTGATGTGTTAGCAGATCATGTGATAGAATGATGGGTCATTCCATCTGTCTCAAACAAAATGTTAGAAAAGTTATCAAAAAATACATAAGTCCATCTATAGTGAGATTAATCATATATGGTTCCTAAAATGGACTTATACTTCATATATCATATTTCTTAATATAATAAAACTAGTTTCTACTAAATAGGGACTTCCTGTAGGCCAGTGGTAGGCGATAAAGGCCAGTCGCACTTCGGTTGTGGGTTCGATTCCCACGGCCTTGTCCGACGCGATGGGCTGTCACCCGTCCTGCAGGTTGTCCTTTTTCTAAAACTATATTACTATAACATCCCATCAATAATATAGAAAAACTTTTATCCTTAAACAATACTATCTTATGTCCAACATAATCCATTCCAATCTTTAAGTTTATCCATAATATTGTTGTCCACTCTCATAATATAGTGAAAACGATTACCAGAGATTTAATACCATCGTTGATCCCCATATATCATAAGATATGTCTTGTTGGTCACATTCCAAACATTCAAAGGCCTTAATCATATATTCTCTTTAATACCCATTGAACCTTAGTGAAAACATGAATGCAGTTAAAAGTTAACACTTTCCAAATACCAAAATCCTCAAAATTATATATCCTCAAACCATGATATCACTTAGTCCTTATATCAATCATGAGCTCATGAATACTATTAAACATATTAGATTCTCTTTATCCCTTCATTATATGCATATCATCTGCTTTACAAAAATATTTCAATCACTTTTCATGGTTACCGGTACCATAAAATTATTGAAAACCACAATAGACCAAAACATAAATATTCCAATATTCCACGATACTATATACAACATTATTTTGGAATCCCATTACATAAACACTTAATCATTCCACCACATCGTTGTCATATTCAACATCACCAATAGTGATCGTATGTGACTTCCCTTTGTCCTTTGACTTAAGTGGTTGCTCATGTCGATCATCACTAACCCTTGGATTAGGGCATCTATTAGCATAATGCCCCATTTCCTTGCACTTGAAGCATTGAAGTGTAGTAGGTTCATTCTGTGTATCCCTTCCTTTGTTTGTATCATTAGACATCTTCTTCCCATCATTACGGCATTCAAATGCCCGATGACCTTCCTTTCCACATTTGAAACATTTACTTGTCCCTTTAAGACAATCTCCGCCATGCTTCTTTCCACACTTTGAGCATAAGGAAACATTCATCTTCTTTTCACCATTATTCTGAGATTTCTCCTTGAAATCCATCTTTTGTTTCTTGTCAAAACTATGAGATGGATAAGTAATACCAACTTCCATTTCTACCTTGATAGCACAACGCACAATTTCTTCATAGCTACTGAAGTCTCTTATAGCTAATTCCCTTCGAAGATTTGGTTTTAAGCCACTGAAGAATCGATCAACTTTACTTTCAGGTTGGATGATAAATCCAGATGCATACCTTGCAAGCCTTGTAAAATTCGCTTCATATATACCAACAGTTTCATCATCCTTTTGCTTTAGTTCAAGAAACTCCTTCTCCGTCTTTGTTCGAAGAATATGAGGGAAGTACTTATTGAAAAATAAGTTCTTGAACTCGTCCCATTCCATGGACTCAATTTCATCTCTTTGTCTCGTATTCTTTATAAGATTCCACCATTGATCAGCTTCACCTTCCAAACGATATACTACTAAGATGACTTTATCATGTTCAGAACATTGAAGAACTGAAAATATCTTTTCAGTGGTACTGATCCATTGTTCAGCAACAAGTGGATCAGAAGACCCACTGAAAGAAGGTGGACGTTGCCTCATGAAGGACTCAATAGAATATTGTTCCCTTCTCTACTCATTTGTAAGTCCAGAATGATTCATAGCTTGTGTAAGTATAGCAATAAGATTTTTCACTCCATCTCCCATAACATTTGTTTGTTCAGGAGGACAATCATTGCATTGTCCATTGCATTGATCAACACGGTTCCTTCGGGTTCCAGCCATCGTCTAAAACCCAAAAATAATAGTGTGAGAGGAAAAAATCATGCTAGGGAAAACAACATAATAAAGGGGGAGTATCCTCAAAATCTAACATCTTAGGTTAAATTCTATGATCGTTACCGTAGTTCTAGGACTGTATCCTATACGTATACTTATCCTTAGGGACATCCCTAGACATACCTTAGAAATATCTCTAGGGATCTCACTAATGTTTTCGCATCCTAGTTTCCAAAGGTTGAATAAACCTTTCCTCTGATACCAACTGTAGAGACCCGAATCCTAACGTACATGGACATTACATTACTTTTGAGGAATACTTAGTACATAACAAAAACACACACACAAGGACCGTAATAGTTTAGTGTCTTTGGAAACTCGGAATATAATCTTCTAATCGTGGTGAAAGATCTTCAACATCTCCCATAAAGATCTTCTTTTTTTTTAACCTAAATCCTTTCTTTATGTCCTGGGGAAAATAAAACATAAAAGGGTGAGCTCAAATGCTCAGTAAGGGTAAACAAAAGAAATATCAATCACGTCATATTCATAAGAACATATCTTTTGGAAATCTTAACCTGCAAAAGAGATCATAATTTCATAACATGGGATAAATCATAGTAGTGAAATGTAATCCTAATAATCATAACTTAAAACATGAAAATTTTTGTCATACACACATATTCATAGAGAATCATTTCTTATTAGTCAAGACTCATTGCCAAGACTATCTTAGTGGACAAAGTCCCTTTCTGAACCGAGTTCACTCCTCGTTTCAGTCCTGTTTCACTGAACCGGTATAACCTACCCTTCCAGCCATGTATATCTCATGAGATATAAAATCTTTACCCAATGCATTGGAGGGAGATATAGGTCCCACCCATCTCATAATGATACCATTCTTATGTGTGCCACAAAATCATAAATCATACATCATTGTATAACCCATGTAATAAAAATGGGAATCTTAAACATCATGACATCATAAAACAATTCATATAAGATAAATGAATTCATAAAAATAATTCCATCACAACATAATCAAATCAATGTAATAATAGGTATAGAAACAAAACCCTTTATTATCTTAGATGGAAAATAATTTTGATAAAACACTTAAACTCCATTCTTGAGGAAAATATCCTTTCTACTTCAAAAACACTTTTCCTTTCTTAATATGTCATACAATTCTAAACTAAAAGAAGTTGATTAAAAATAAACTTGAAAACTTGTAAAGGAAGATTCTTGGAAATATTGTTTTAAAAATCCATTCATGCCGTATAAGTTAGAAAAACATTCTTCTCGTACTTTTGTCGGAAAAGTCAAAAAGTACCTCGTACGAAAAACGACAAAAGATTCCTTTCACATCTTTTACTAAAAACTCACCGAAGGGTAAAATTGGATTTAAAAAAATTGTAGGTGGATGGAAATAATATTACATATTGAGGAAACATGGATGTGGATGATAAAATATACCCCAATAAATTTCAAAGTATAAAGAATCTCGGATAAAAATGAGATTGTGATATTTCCCTTACCTTAGGTCTGATTTGCTTCGTAAGTGTCCAAAACTCATGTATAATGGTTTAAATAATGTCATTGACTTATTCCAGAATCATACTCATTGTTATGATATCATATATGGTTCACTTATGACTTTATATTACCCGTTCTTTTGTAAATTCCATGTTAAAGAGCGTTTTGGGTAAAATTGTTTCATTTGTCGTCCGTGTTTTGACTTGTAATTATTCATATGATTACTTAGATCATGATTACTTAATTCCAGAATATAAAACATGATTTATATATAATATATATTCAGAATATACATATATATAATAAATCAGTAAATGGAAAGAAATACATCGTTCATGGAGACGGTAGGTCGTACGTACGCATGAACGTTGTTTTCGTTTCCTTATTGAGTTGAATGGAATTAAGTAGATGACATTACATATATATACACATAAATCCAGTATCATTATTATGTCATATATTTCATTATTACTTATTATATATACTTTATAATCATTCATGAATGGTTAGCGTGGAGAATGAATCTCATCGCGTCGTGGAGACGGTAGTCCGTACGTACGCACGAGCGATGATATCGTTCTCATGATCATGGAATTGTATTGAAGTGTATGTATACTATTTCAGAATTAATATCACTTTTCAAAAAACATATATAGTTATTATGTACACCATTATACCCATCCAAGTAAGGTGGTGGTGGAAAATAGATTACACCACGGCGTGGAGACGGTATTCTGTACGTACGCACGCGCGGTGATTTCGTTTTCCGTAGGATGGATAGATGGTGAAATAGGGTTGTTTCATACTTATAATAACATATCAGTATATGATTGATACCAATGTTATTACTTCATAATGAAACAACCTAATAAGAAGAAGTGTAAGAAGAAATAAAGTTGAAATAATCGGTAACGGACATTACCTCTTCTTTGAAGCACCTCTTTGAGATCTCCTTTTAGGGCACTAAAATTGGTATTTGAGGAAGACCAGAACCTCTAGGATGTTTCTATGGAAGTGGATAAGAGAATTTGGCAGGGTTTCGCTGAGCTTGAAGGCTCAAAGTGGTGTGAGGAAGAGGGGGAGGAGGAGCCCTTTTATAAGGGAGGAGAGGGGCACCTTTGTAATAACTAAAAATATTATTTTATTATAAAGTCAAATTCGGTTTTTAATAGCTCAAAATTGATATATTTCGAAGATAAGGTGGGTAGGGGTCGAAATAATCTCATCCAATAGAATTTAGAAAAGTTTAGGTATCAATTTTAACCTTATCATTTAGATTTAACTTTAAGTTAGATAATTTAACTTTTACCGTGTCTTCTTGTTTTCTTACACTATAAGGTTAATAAACTTACTATATCAAGACAAACGAACCCCAAGTTGTTTATTATTAAAATATATAACCTTATATAAGTCATTTTTTCGAACCTTAGATTTTTAGGAATAAAATAACAATTAATAATATAATATTTGTTTTAAAAACTATTTTATGTTAATTTTGACACTATTTAGTAATTGATTTTTTTGAAAATCATAACAGAATTATTAGTTCTAAAAAATTTAATTAAATCAATAATAACATGTCATATTAACCTAGAAAATTAGTGGAATTCATAAAAAGTCTCAAATTACATTTATTTGGGTATTTATAACATCAATTATGTCAATATTTCATTAATAAGATAATTACTGCATCATCATTGTGTCATAAATAAATTAAATTATTTAATGTCTAAAATTTACAAATAAAATACCATTATGTAGGAAATATTTTTAGCTTTCTAATTAATATTTATAGTCTAATTTAGCTTATGTATAACCCCATATTAAAAATTATTTACTTATTAAACTTTGATTTTACCTATTTTAACCCTTCTTTAAATAAATTAATAATAAATGTCCTAATCTAATCCAAGTGGGCCTAAATGGTCATATTTTATTCCTAAGGTTGTTTTTTGTCGAATTATACTTATCCAATAGAATTAGGACATGTGTTAGGGTAATAATAATATCCTTTTTACCCTTAATTACCCTGTTTACTTTTAACCGTGGTAAAAAAAGTAAAAAGGTACTATTCACCAAAAAATTATTTTCATCTCATTGAACCACATTTTACTTACTGACATCAACCGTGTCTCTCAGATTTTCGAAATTCTACTCACAGAAGCGGTAAAATTAAGTTTTATGAAAAATTCAGTTTTTTAACTACCACTTAGTGGTTTCACTATTCATCAAAAATTGAAAGTTTTCAGAAAAATACCAAAATTTCACCCTAGGCTAATTTCGATATTCCGAATCCAAAAATGAAGTCCATTTTGAAAAATAAAATTTACAAAATTTCAAAAAGTGGTTATTACTATTCATAACGGCTAGTTTTAATAATATTTTAATAGCATATTGTTGTTTAGTGAAACTCATTATTGCGTACTACACACGCTATCGAGGAAGGTCGCGATTGCGTGTAATGCAAGGCAAGTCAAGGATGCATGTTGTGAAAGCTCCTTTTGGTGTAGCGTACAACACAAGACATTGATGAAATTAAAAAGAATATTTTTCATGAAATCTCGGGCTGTTACACTACTGCAATTGGAAGCAATCCGTTTATTACTTATGATGACGCCAATAGCTCAATTGTCAGAGTTGATTGTGAACCCGAAGTTGTGGTGGGAAATATATAGAATCATACAGTCGTGTTCTCACCTACATGTTTCACCTACATCATTCAGAGTGTGTATCCTAGTACTTACCTTCAAACCACCATAAATGTTCTTTTACTTTATGTTTTTTATCAGAATGGTTTTTCTATATATTTTTTTTGGGTTACACATTAGCTATCTGTTTTTAATTACTTCCATATTTGTTTTCATTGCAGGAAATGACACCCATTGAAGAGAGGTGACGGAAAAAGATGACAGATAATAATCGTCGCATGGTACAGATGGGTGTTCCTCCACTCATCCCTGTTGTGAGTATTTTATTTCAAATATAAATATTTCAATAACTTATAATATCATGTGTTTACTTATGTGTTACACTTTTTTTCAGGATCGACCCCCTAGACGAGAGATATCTGACGAGGAGCCTGATATTGCTCCTAGTAGAGTGGCTGGTGGTAGGAGGGGGGTGGTGTCAGAGATGGACGATCATCTAGTGGGCCCGATACTGAGGCCGATGGTACGAGAGCTCATGGGGCGAGAGTTAGACGATCCACCGCCACAGACGTATCTTCTTCACCCCATTTTGATCCTGGTGTGTCTTCAGGGACACATGGGATATTTAGACCTCCGATGTTTACACTACAAGTTGGCCAGACGTCTATGCCATCATCTTTTACTTTTGGTTCATTATCTCCGAGCTATTATATTCCAACTTATTCAACTCCTGATGCGACACAGTATGTAGCTGAGGAGTGTACACTGAGGGACACTCCACCTGTACAGGATATTCCTTCATCTTCTGCACATCCAGTGACGCCCATTGATCCGACTACCACAGGTATATTTATCTAACTCTATCAAATTTGTATACCAAAATTTATTTTATTATAACTTGTACTGATATTATTTTTCTTTAATAACAGATTCATCTACAGATAAGAGGCTGGGGAGGGGGCGTACTCGCTTGCGTGTGGTATGGAACTACCAGACACAGTTGATGGTTGAATATAATGTCGATGGACAAATAATTGAGAAATCTGGGCAGGAATGTCGGGGTTTTTTGGCGACGCTAGCCAAATACTACGATATCATTCCGGTCAACCCTCTCTCTTGGAGACAACTACCACATGAAGTCAAAGATAACGTGTGGGCACAAATATGGGTAAAAAATCTATTGGATTTAATGTAGTATTTTTTTGTATTTATATGAACTAATCTATTGGGTTTCAGCTTCGGTTTAACTTCCCTGATGGCGAAGGTGCACGACCATCATGTTTAAAAGAGTTGGGAGAGCTTTGGAGAGATTATAAGCATGACCTATATGTTGGATTGTGTGATAGGGTGGGCACGGATTTAGAGACATTACCTATCGTGGATGACTGCCCGATAGAGAAATATCACCAAATGATTACCCATTGGGCGACTGCCAAATTTAAGGTATTAATCTCATTTGAGGTATTTAAATCAGAGTTTTCATATTTTTCATTAATATAATCTTATTTATTATTAAACATTATCTAGGAATATTCTGAAAAAAACAAAAAAAAACATTTATTCAAAGCAATACCTCCACACTTTGGGGTGCAC
This sequence comes from Viscum album, assembly GCA_963277665.1. Taxonomy (NCBI): domain Eukaryota; kingdom Viridiplantae; phylum Streptophyta; class Magnoliopsida; order Santalales; family Viscaceae; genus Viscum; species Viscum album. The sequence goes on along the minus strand of OY728130.1, from coordinate 2,010,265,617 downwards.
AACTATGTCAGATCATGAGAGGCAGCTGGTACGATATAGTTATTTATTATTTTTCTTTAGGAATTTCCCTTTTTATTATTACCTACTTAAATTATGTGATTTATTGAATATTGAATATATGATTATACTTTCACTTTATATTGTTTCAATGTAATTATAGAAGCACAAATTGAATATTGAAGGACGTATCCCTCGAGTAAAATTGTTTTGCTCGAGTAGAAGAAAAAAAGATGGAACTACGGTAAATGAATCAACCCAAGAAAATATTGTAAGTTTTAATTTGTTTATTTCAAAGTTTAATATCTATTTTGAAATTTATTAATCTATTAATATTTTTAATAGTCTTCTTTAGAGGCTCTTGATGCCCAGGAGCCTGACAATTTTGGGCCACATGATCATTTATATCAGGTTTTGGGAGAGGATCACTCTGGTCGAGTACGCTACCGACCTGGTAAGAATATAGTCTCGACGAGGTATTATTCCTCTCCAGGCATCCATTCTAGTACGACTGAGTTGGAACAGGTCAAGGAGAAAGCAATACAATCTGATAAAAGGGTCACAGAGTTGGAAGTACAAGTTTAAACGAGGGACAAAGAATTTATGAAACTGATGAAAGCTTTATCTTCATCACTTCCACCATAGGCTAGCACGGCTTGTCAGACATTTATGTCGTCGATGGGTGCATTATCCAATACACCAGGCGACAGCTCTAGTGGCGATCGAGATCATGACATTCCTGGTGATGACGAGGATACTGAAGAGGACGAGGGCGAGGATGAGGATGAGGATGAGGGTGAGGATGGGGCCGAGGGAGAGGATGGGGCCGAGGGTGAGGATGGGGCTGAGGACGAGGATGAGGCCGACGATGAGCATGGGGACGATGACGAGGATAACGACGAGGATAGAGATGGCGGCGAGGATGAGGCTGATGATGATAGTGGTGATGGTGATGGTGATCAGGGGCAGATTGATCCATTTCATTTTTGAATTCTGTATAACTCTTTATTTTTGAACCTGGTTTTCCACTCTGGGGTTTTCCTCTGCTTCATAGGGATGTTGTTATCAGATCTATTTTTTGCACTTGATTCTTATTGTATGATTAGTCTACTACCTAGACCTTTAGTATTCCTTGGTACTGTGATTCCCTGTATGATATCTGGTTTGATAAGTTAATATGGTCATCTTAATATTCAAAAACAATCACTCGAAATTTGGGGTGTCCATGGGCCGGGTCGGGTCGGGTCGGGTCATGGGTGTTCTAGGGCCTAAGTACATATGGTCATCCATAAGTAAGATTTCGGGCCTAAGGAAATGACATGAAAAATTATGTGTTTTAGATCCATGGGTAATATTGGGGGTTCATTTTAAAAATAATAAAATGAGGGTTTTGAGGTGGAAAATGATTTATTAGGTGATGAATTCCCTTGGTTAAAAAATTTAAATAAGTGTGTGTCTTTTTTATTTTGATAAATGGATTTTAATGATAATGAAATATTGGTTAATTTCTTTGGTTAAAAAAATTATTTTTAACATTTTTATTCTCTATTTTATATATTTTCATTGATTGGGAATATAATTTACAAACAAAAAATATCCAATTACTTATAATATTTATATGTATTAAATTGAGTAATTTTAAGAAATTTTTATATTGTATTATGTGAAAATTTTTTATATATAATATGAAAAATATGAAGAGTTTATATTTCACCCTTAATATCAATTATTGACAGCACTTTTAGTTTATGGTTGGTGGCTTAGAGTGCACTAAAAATGGATTCTAATTCTATTGAAACTTTAGTAAAATGATCCATGGGTAATTTTTTTTGTGTACGAGTCAACCCCGCCTCAATCTAAGGCACGGTGTGGCCGGTACCACTCAAACTATCTCACTTTTATTTCAAATGGAGAGGATTTTAAGTGAAAACAACTACCGGCATACGAAAAACTGACCAAACGCATTTTGATTCTGTTGAAACTTTATTAAAATGATCCATGGGTCATTTGTGACGTGTAAGAGTCAACTCTGCCTCAATCCGAGGGCCAGTGTGGTCGGTACCACTAAAAGTGTCTTTCTTTTGTTTAAAATGGATGCGCTTTTAATTAAAATAAACGACATACAGAAAACTAAACAAACTCATTCGGATTGTGTTGATGCTTTATGAAAACAATTCATGGGTCATTTGTGACGTGTACGAGTCAACCCCACCTCAATCTGAGGCGTGGTGTGGCTGGCACCACTCAAAGTGTCTCACTTTTCTTTGAAATGGACAACAGTTTAAGTAAAAACAACAACTGACATACGGGAAACTAACCAAACGCATTCGGATTCTATTGATCCTTTAGTACAAGTATACATGGGTCATTTTTGTCGTGTACGAGTCAACCTCGCCTCAATCTGAGGCACGGTGTGGCTGGTAACACTCAAACTGTCTAACTTTTATTTGAAATGGACAGGATTTTAAGTGAAAACAACTACCGGTATGCGGAAAACTGACCAAATGCATTAGGATTCTGTTGAAACTTTTGGAAAATGATCCATGGGTCATTTTTGACGTGTACGAGTCAACTCCGCCTCAATCTGAGGGCCGGTGTGGCCGGTACCACTAAAAGTGTCTTTCTTTTGTTTAAAATGGATGCGTTTTTAATTAAAATAAACGACATACGGAAAACCAACCAAACGCATTTGGATTGTGTTGATACTTTATGAAAACGATCCATGGGTCATTTTTGACATGTACGAGTCAACCCTGCCTCAATCCGAGGTGCGGTGTGGCCAGCACCACTCAAAGTGTCTCACTTTTCTTTGAAATGGACAACAGTTTAAGTAAAAACAACAACTGACATACGAGAAACGGACCAAACGCATTCAGATTATGTTGATAATTTAGTAAAACTATCCATGGGTCATTTTTATCATGTACGAATCAACCCCGCCTCAATCTGAGGCATGGTGTGGCTGGTACCACTCAAACTGTCTCACTTTTATTTGAAATGGACAGGATTTTAAGTGAAAACAACTACCGGCATACGGAAAACCGACCAAACGCATTCGGATTCTGTTGAAACTTTAGTAAAATGATCCATGGTTCATTTGTGACGTGTACGAGTCAACCCCGCCTCAATCCGAGGGTCGGTGTGGCTGGTACCACTAAATGTGTCTTTCTTTTGTTTAAAATGGATGCGCTTTTAATTAAAATAAACGACATACAGAAAACAAACCAAACCCATTTGGATTGTGTTGATACTTTATGAAAACAATCCATGGGTCATTTTTGATGTGTAAGAGTCAACCCCACCTCAATACGAGGTGTGGTGTGGCTGGCACCACTCAAAGTGTCTCACTTTTCTTTGAAATGGACAACAGTTTAAGTAAAAACAACAACTGACATACAGGAAACTGACCAAATGCATTCGGATTCTGTTGATACTTTAGGACAAGTATACATGGGTCATTTTTGTCGTGTATGAGTCAACCCCGCCTCAATTTGAGGCACGGTGTGGCTGGTAACACTCAAACTGTCTCACTTTTATTTGAAATGGACAGGATTTTAAGTGAAAACAACTACCGGCATGCGGAAAACTGACCAAACGCATTCAGATTTTGTTGAAACTTTATAAAAACGATCCATGGGTCATTTGTGACGTGTACGAGTCAACCCCTCCTCAATCCGAGGGCCGGTGTGGCCGATACCACTAAAAGTGTCTTTCTTTTGTTTAAAATGGATGCGCTTTTAATTAAAATAAACGACATATGGAAAACTGACCAAACGAATTCGGATTGTGTTGATACTTTATGAAAAGGATCCATGGGTAATTTGTGATGTGTAAGAGTCAACCCCACCTCAATCCGAGGCACGGTGTGGCCGACACCACTCAAAGTGTCTCACTTTTCTTTGAAATGGACAATAGTTTAAGTAAAAACAAAAACTGACATACGGGAAACAGACTAAACACATTCGGATTCTGTTGATACTTTAGGAAAAGTATCCATGGGTCATTTTTGTCGTGTATGAGTCAACCTCACCTCAATCTGAGGCATGGTGTGGCCGGACCACTCAAACTGTCTCACTTTTATTTGAAATGGACAGGATTTTAAGTGAAAACAACTACCGGCATACGGAAAACCGACCAAAGGCATTTGGATTCTATTGAAACTTTAGGAAAATGATCCATGGGTCATTTGTGACGTGTACGAGTCAACCCCGCCTCAATATGAGGTCCAGTGTGGCCGGTACCACTAAAAGTGTCTTTCTTTTGTTTAAAATGGATGCGCTTTTAATTAAAATAAATGACATACGGAAAACTGACCAAACCCATTTGGATTGTGTTGATACTTTATGAAAACAATCCATGGGTCATTTGTGACCTGTACGAGTCAACCCCGCCTCAATACGAGGCGCGGTGTGGCTGGCACCACTCAAAGTGTCTCACTTTTCTTTGAAATGGACAACAGTTTAAGTAAAAACAACAACTGATATGCGGGAAACTGACCAAACACATTCGGATTCTGTTGATACGTTAGGACAAGTATACATGGGTCATTTTTTTCATGTACGAGTCAAACCCGCCTTAATCTGAGGCACGGTGTGGCCGGTAACACTCAAACTATCTCACTTTTATTTGAAATGGACAGGATTTTAAGTGAAAACAACTACCAGCATGCGGAAAACCGACCAAACGCATTCGGATTCTGTTGAAACTTTAGGAAAACGATCCATGGGTAATTTTTGACGTGTACGAGTCAACCCTGCCACAATATGAGGGCCGGTGTGGTAGGTACCACTAAAAGTGTCTTTCTTTTGTTTAAAATGGATGCGCTTTTAATTAAAATAAACGACATACAGAAAACCAACCAAATGCATTCGGATTGTGTTGATACTTCATGAAAACGATCCATTGGTCACTTGTGACGTGTACGAGTCAACCCCGCATCAATCCGAGGCGCGGTGTGGCCGGCACCACTCAAAGTGTCTCACTTTTCTTTGAAATGGACAACAGTTTAAGTAAAAACAACAACTGACATATGGGAAACGGACCAAACGCATTCGGATTATGTTGATACTTTAGGAAAAGTATACATGGGTCATTTTTGTCGTGTATGAGTCAACCTAACCTCAATATGAGGCACGGTGTGGCTGGTACCACTCAAATTGTCTCACTTTTATTTGAAATGGACAGGATTTTAAGTGAAAACAACTACCGGCATACGGAAAACCGACCAAACGCATTCGGATTCTATTGAAACTTTATGAAAACGATCCATGGGTCATTTGTGACATGTACGAGTCAACCCTGCCTCAATCCGAGGGCCGGTGTGGCCGGTACCACTAAAAGTGTCTTTCTTGTGTTTGAAAAGGACATCATTTTAAGTGAATACAACTGAAATTTACACTTATCAACGATAGTCACAAAATCTTTTTCATGATTTGGGTAGTTTCACTCATGGGTTCATAAGTGACGAGACTCCTAAGAAAATACCTTTTCACCATATATTATAAACAATACAAGTTAAATGCAAAATTCATCACAAATCATTACATACCCAAATCTAGGATCATAAAAAAATGGTATATGAGTCAATTTCAAACTCTTATTCAACTCTAATAGGTATTTCTCATACTATTCTTCCTATTAGAATTTGATGGGGAGGTGGGGGCTATGCTGGTTGGGGGGTTGTGCAGGGGTGAGGTGAATTACTACTGGATGATTATTGTCTTATGAAGATTGAAATATGGAATTGTTGTACATCACATGGTTGGAAGAGTTTGATGATTTTATTTGTTTTTTTTTTGTTCTATTTTAGGTGTTTTTTATACTGTATCAAGTCTGTATGTGTTTTTGTGATTTTATTTATGCAGGTTTACAGTGGAGGGGCTACTGGAGGGAGGGGGGCTGCTGGGCTGCAGTTCTGGAAAAACTCAATACCAACGGTTATAAACCGTTGGTATAAGGGTGCTGGAATTCTGGAAAAACACTATACCAATGGTTTTAAACCGTTGGTATAGGTGTTCTGGATTTCTGGGAAAACTTATACCAATGGTTTTAAACCGTTGGTATAGGTGTTTGAATTTCTGGAAAACCAATACCAACGGTTTATAACCGTTGGTATAGGTGTTGCTGGAAAACCAATACCAACGATTGTAAACCGTTGGTATAAGTTTTCTTGAAAATCACATTACCAACGGTTTAGAACCGTTGGCATAATAATTCCTAAAATGCATTACCAACAGTTTATAACCGTTGGTATACATTGGGTTAAATTTATATAACCAATATACCAATGGTTTAGATCAAACCGTTGGTATAAGGATTTCCTCACGGCTTACTAGCCAATGGTTTGGAAAACCGTTGGTATAGGATATACCAACGGTTTTCTAGCCTATACCAACGATTTAAAACCGTTGGTATGACCTAATTTTCCAATTGTGACTTTTTGAGCCACTTATATTGAAAAATATCTATACAAATAAATTTAAAATTCTTCTCCCCATTAACTAGAGGCACTGGTCTCATCAAGGGACCAACCTTGAAGGATTGAAGTGTAATCCAAACCTGATTTTCTAAAGGAGGTATAACTATTTACCGGGTTTTTTCATTATATTCCCTCTTCTATATCATTAAAACATTATATAAACATTATCATATAATAAATTAAGTATATTAAAAATACTTAAATATTATTATTTTGGTGGAAAACCCTATATTAATCTCATTTCCATCCTATGGAAAATGAAAACATCGTTTCTATGTACGTACGTCTCACCATCTCCATGTAGCGATGTAATTTTTTATTCATAACTACTTTACTTGGATGGTTATAAATATATAAATAATGAATATATATGGTATTTTTAACATAATTATGATTCTATAAATATAATATATCATTTACCTTCTTATCCATCCACCCGTTAAAAAATGATAACATCGCTCATGTGTGTGTATAGACTAGCACCTCCACGAAGCAATGTGATTAATTTTTCATGTAAACCTTTCAATAATGATTCTAAATATGTATATAATGAATATATTTAATATTTATATCATTATTAACATTTTTTATATGATTTAACCATGATCTATATGCAAGGACTAAAACTAATGAACCCAAACATACATGAAAAATGAAATAGTAAACACTCAGAAATGATGATTTTAATAAATAATTATTAATAAAATAATGTTGAAATATTATAAGTGGATCGTATATTATATTATAATTATTTATATGGTATTTTTATATAATTATGATATATTTAAATTTATTATACATATTATTAAAATAACTTGCGAGGCAAGTCATGCCAAAGGTGAGGGTTTATTTCACAATCTCATCCTTATTCAGGATTGTTTATATTTAAGATATATTGGGTTAATTGTATAATATTTTTATCTTAAAACCAATCTATTTTCTTATCCTATGGTTATTTTTTAAAATTACAAGTTTTAATTTCTTTTTTATCTTTCTAAGTACTCAAAAGTCTGAAATAATGTTTTTAAAGAAAATCAAAATTGCTTTTATATTCGGTCAAGAATATTTTCTTCCATGCCCATATTTTCTTTAAAATGTTCTCAATAATTTTTTTAATATTCTCAAATGATTTATTATTTTTTTACCCAAGTTTGAACTTTATAAAAATAATATTCTTGTTTTTTATCAAGTGAGGCACTTTTTACTAAAGGTGTGAACAAAATATTTATTTTAACTCTTATGGTATGAATACGTTTTTACACTACCATGACTATTATTTTCCTTGAATATTAATTTAAATGTTTTTATAGTTCCCTTTTAATAAAATGTTTTTCCTAATATTCTCAAAATTATTAGATTTTAAATAAGTAATTTCAAAATGAAAATGGTATTTTCCTTAAGAAATATTCTGGTGATATTTTAAAAGTATTTTTATCTATATCAACATAATTTGATGAAAAATATATTTTATTATTAATATACTCTAATGATATCATCCACCATATTTATCTGGATTCCTTATGTCCTATTTTTTACTGGGAAAAATATTTACATTTTATGTGCTATTTTTCAAATATGGATATTTATATTGATTATATAATGTAATGATTATTCACCTCTTAACATATGATTAATGAATTAGACTTATTAAGTGACTGGTGGGGCCTATTACAACCCCTTGATGCATCAGTAGGTCTCAAGAGACAAAACAGGTTCAACATTTGGCATATTTCTTCCTTTTATGTTTGATGTCTTAGCACAAGGACTCAATGATAATTTTGAGATGTCTCAAAATTATGCATTCCATCATTATAAAATATGTTGTTAGTGTCTATGTGATTATTAAAATTGTCATATTATCCATGGATAATTTTTATACTCATGTGATTATTTATATGGCATTATTTGATCATTATTTATTCCTTACATATTATTCATTCCTTATTTATTCTATGATATATTTTTTTGTATGCATACCCTTACCAACCATCTGATATCACCCATTAATTTTGTTTCCTTTACTTAGGATTCCAAGAATTTTACTATGATTGATATGCATGAATATGTTAAATGGAATAATAATGTTCTCAAAGAAAATACTATGTTGTATTTAATTTTTTTCAAATGTAATGTGAGATTCATGTATGTATCTAGTCTCCCAACACTAATAAACTATTCGATTAGGTCGGATGAGATATATTGTATCTTGTGTCAATATAGTATGATAACCACCAGTTATAAGTTATTTGAGTTGGAGATTTATGTTTGGTATCAAATTAATTTTAATACTACCCTTGGGAACTGGGTTTTTTAAAATATATATTAGGGAACATAACCCTATTATAGAATTTATAGATAAGTCTATGTATAGTATAATATCATAATTTTTTCTAAATTAGATATATATTTTTTATTTTCTATGAAAATACATCCATGTCTGGATACTAGCAAGTAAACTTGGCTCTAAAACAGATGGTCCTATGGGTAAAAACTCTGAAAATAGTGGATTGGGTTTTAACTCAATCATCATTGGAGCATGATGAGTGGTCCTAAGACTGAACACCTAGAAAAGCACTTAATAGGATATACTTAGGTTAATTCAAATTTTATTTATGAACCATTATGATGAATGAGATGATTGAACATATGGTAACCTATTATATTACATAATTATATTGGATAAATGTAAATTTGCATGGGTTTATAATTCTAAGGTTAATTATAATTTTAAAGGAAAGGATACTTGTTTTTAAATGTGATGGTATTTTAATATGATTTAGGATATTTTTGGATTCATTTATAGGAATACATTTATTTTTTTAGTATGTATTTTATTTAAAAGGTTTTTCAAGGAAGGATAGTTTTATATTTTATATACATAAGTTGAAAGGTTTTGAAAACCTTTAGGTTTAATATAATATTTGAAGTTAATATGGTTAATTGGGATAAAAGGGTTATTATATTTTGGGAATATATTTTTTATTTAATATATAGCCATGGGATTAAAATTTTATTTGTGGAATAAGTGATTAAATTTATTTTTAAATGAGTTCAATATATTGGGAACATTATATAATTAAGGTAAATATAAATAGTTTTGTCTAATATGGGATTTTATTTGAAGAATAAAGGTTGAGTTATATTTTAGAAGCGTATATGATTTTATTATGGTTTTATGGGGATTCAAGTTATTTATGGGAAAGATTAGCATATTTTAGACATTATATGATAAGGAATATGCAATTTTAGTATGTGACTTTATGAGTTAATAATTTTTTATGGAGATAAATGTTAAATTTGTCACAAAATAATATGTGATCAAATATTTATTATTTTTTAGTATTAATATTGGTCAAGAATATGTTATATTTTTTTGGTTAGTTGCTTATGGAATGATTTAAGTTGAATTATGGGTTAGTATTTGGTGACTAGTATAGTATTTCCCCATATGAAGATTTATTCATATTGGTTATTATTTTATCTTGTGTTAAACATTTTGGTTTTAGACATAAGGAATAACTTTTGATCATTTTATAGAACTTATAGTTGGTTAAAACTTGAATTTAGTTCTCCAAACATGGAAAATTCATCTTTTATATTCATTGCTTGGAGTAATAAATGAGATATAAGTGGATATTGTTTGAATAAAAACAAAATAATGAAATTTTTATTATGAAATAGAAAGAAATAAAGTAAATATATTTTCTCATGTTCTCTATTTTGACAACAAAAGAATCCCTCAAATCTAGGAAAATAAAATTGAAATAAAAAATTTGTTCTATTACCATTTTTTTAGACGAATTTATGATCTTCCTTATCCTTTACTGATTTATGATTTTTTGGTTATCAATTTTACTATCATCTTGTTCTCTAGAATTTTTTATTATTTCTTGGATGTTATTTTTTTCTTCTTCATGTTCATATTTTCAATTCCCACTAATTTTCTCATACTCAGAAACCTAGTTATGTATTATTCCATATGACCTTTATATTTCCCTTTATCTCTTTTCAAAAGGAAGTTTTATTAACCCTTCTTACGATGTACATTTTTAACAAAGATATTTTAAAATATTAAACCCATGAATTAACAAGATCAAGATTAATTTTTTAGGATGAAATTTATTTAAGTTTATAGAATGTAATACCTTGATATTTTTAAATAAGACTATGTTTTATATTGTATACGACATGCAATACTGATCTTAAACAAACCACAAAATAATATTATTTTAAATATGATAGTTATAACCAATTTGTTGAATTAGAGGGTGTGAATAGGTTTAACCTCATTGTAAAATATATTTATAATGGTCCCACTAAATACAAATTTATTGATTAATTCTTAAGAAATAAGCACCTAATTTTTAGTGAAGTCGTTTTATGCTTCAAGAATACTTTTTCTTAAAAAATGTTATTATTTCTTTTTATGAGAAAATATTATCATTAACTTCTTAAAATTTTAGAAATTATATTTTATAACAAGTATTTCATTTTTTAAATTATAATATCAAAATCATCTTAAGGTTAAATGTTTTCATGTTTTTGAAAAATATTAATTTTTTGGTGAATAGTAAGAAGAATACCAATTTTATATAAAATTTTATTTTCCATTAAAGTATTTAAAAAGTAGCATTTTATTTTGTATTGGTTTCAAAATTTAATTAATTTATTTTTATTATAAATAATCAAATTAATTTCATTTTAATTAAAATTATTCTTAATTTTGGTATAAAAACATTTTTATACTTAAAAATGCATTTATTTATAAAAAAAATTCATCACGTTTTGCAGGTTTATTTTAAAAATAATTTATCCAAATTATAGTGATTGAATTTGAAAATTTTATTTCATATTTTGAATCATCATATCCAAATTTGGTAAATAACTCAACTTTATTTTTAGTCATAATGAATAGTAAATTTGGTAAAGATATTGTCACCACAGTAAGGTTAAAATGGGTAGTTTAAAACTATAAAAAAAGGCTCCCAAATCATTCATACACTTGAATGTATTTCATAATATGAATTTAATTCAACCATTACCTTAATATATTCAAAAATATGTCATTTTGGTGTCATTTTTCTTTGATAAATACTTTTATATTATTTTAAGTAATGGAAAATTCTAAAATGCCTCTTTCTTGCTTTTAATATCTATAATATTTTATGATTGGGGTAAAAAGAAGTTAGTTATGGTTATAAAAATTCATTTTTAATATGAAAATTTTTTATTTTATTATTTAAATTTAGTTTTAATTTTTTATGGATGAAATAATTACCTTAAATATTTACGCAACGCTGACACAATGTTTGTGCAAGCAGTAGAAAAATCAAGTAAATGATATTAAAAACACTAAAAATAATATTTTTTAGAAAATTTATGCTTTTAAAATAATTTTTTAGATATATATAATGAAATTTTTATTTTTTAAAATTTTATATTCAAATTAAATTACTGTATTGATATTTTTTAAATTCCAATTATGTGAATTTTCCTAAAAATCACTTTAATGGCATTTTATGTAAAATAATATTTATTAAATAATTTAAAATTAATAAAAAAAACTTATATTTATAAAATTTAATGTGATATGGTTAATAATATCAACCATTTTTTATTTATTATTAAATTTTATCTATATGGTAACTTTCTTGAACCCTAAAGAGTAAAAAAACATTGTTATTGTGGTAATCATTAAAAGGGTTAATAGAGAGTCAAAACTAAGTGATAAGGGTTAAACATAAAATAAACTTTTATAGATTTTATTTTATAAGATAATTGATACTCATATTCATCCTATATCCTAAATATATCATTTTTTACCACTTGAACATGAAAATTAATTTATATTAATTTAATTGTTTAAGTAATTCCAAGGGTGCCCCTCTCCTCACCTATATAAGGTCACCACCTCTCTTCTATTACTCATGATTATTGATCCACTTATATAGACCAATACCTGCCAAAATCATTTCCCAACCTTCATCCTCATGACCTAGAGGCTCTAGTATCATCAAAATACCAACCTAGAAGGCTTAAGGTGTAACTCAAAGGTGGTTTTATGAAGAAGAGGTGTAACTCTTAACCGAGTGTTTTCATTTTATTTCCTCTTCTACCTCATTCAAATATTCTCTAACAACAATCATATAATAACATACATATCTTACATATGATTAAATCTTATTATTATGGTGTAACAACCCTTATTCATCTTTTTTCATCCTATAGAAAATGAAAAAATTCACCTGTGCATACGTACAACCTCCTATCTCCACATAGTAGTGTGATTTGTTTTTCATCATCACTTTACTTATATGGTCATAAATTTTTAAATAATATATATGTGATATTTATGATTTAATTATAATTCTATAAATATATTATATCATTTACCTTCTTACCCTTCCACCCATTAAAAAATGATATCATCTCTCGTGCGTATGTGTGGACTAACACCTCCAAAAAAATGTGATTAATATTTCATATATTCATTTAAATAATTATTCTAAATATGTATATAATTAATTTAAGTAATATTTTTAACATTATTAACATTATAGATATGATGGGACCATGATCAAGATGCAAATACTGAAACTACCGAACAGAAACTTATATGAAAAATGAAACAATTAACACTCAAGAATGATGATTTTACTAAAAATTTATTAATTAATGAATATTGAAATTTTATATGTGTATAATATTTGAAATTATAAGTATTTATATGGGTCTTATGTAGAATTATAATAAAATTAAATTTATTATACATGAGTTTAAAAACACTTACAAAGTGAGTTATGACTAAGGTAAGGGTTTATTTCATAATTTTATCCTTATTCTGGATTATTTATGTTTAAATTTATATTAGAATGATTATATGATCCTTTTATCTTAAACCCAATATATTTTATTATCCTCTTGTAATTTCTAGAAATTACAATTTTTCATTTCATTTTCCTCTCTTTAAGTACTCAAAAATTTGAAATAATGTTTTTAAGGAAAACTTACTTTTTTTTATTCAGTAGATAACATTTTATTCCATGTATATATTGTATTTAAAAAATTTCAAGAATTTTTATACTATTCTCTAATGATTAATTAAATTAATTTTTATCCATTTTTGACTTTCTATAAAATGAATATTCTTGTCTTCTTCCGAATGAGGCTCTTTTTACTGTAGTTGTGAATAGAATATTTGTTTTAACGCTTATTGTATGAATAGTTTTTCTAGATATCATGACTATTATTTACCATGAATCTTACTTTACAAGTTTCTTTCGTACCTTTCGAAGAAAATTTTTTCCCTAATATTGTTTAATTTTTTAGAGTTTAAATAATTGATTTCAAAATAAAAATGGTATTTTCCTCAAGAAATATTCTGGTGATATTTAAAAATAATTCTTATCTATGTCAATATCCTTTTATTAATATTATTATTTACTAGGGATATACTCTAATGGTACCATCCTCCATATTTCTCTAGATGTATTATGTTCTATTTTTGAATAGGATAAAATACTGACATTCTATATTCTAGTTTTAAAATGTATATATTTATATTGGTAATTTAATGTATTAATTATTCACGCCTTTTTATATAAAGAATGTATTGTACTTAGTAAGTGAAGGTAGAGTCTCATTATATCCCCTCGATGCATCTGTAGGTATCATGAGACAAAATTGGTTGGGTATTTGGAATATGTCTAACCATTTTATATATAATGCCTTGGTGTGAGTCCTTGATGGTTAGTTTAAGATGCCTAGAATTATGCATTCTATCATTATGAAATCAGTTATTGATGTATATATTATTATTCAAATAGTTATGTTATCCATGTATAAGTTTTAAGCTCATGTGATTATTTATATAGAATTATTTGATCATCATTTATTCCTTCCATATTATTCATGCCTTATTTATTCTATGATAGCTTCTGATGTATGCATACCCTTACTTAGCATTTGGGGACACCCTTTTATTTTGTTTCCTTTCAATAGTATTCTAGGAAGTGTACTATTATTGATATAAAAGGATATTCTATATGGAGTAATAATTTTATCAAATAAAATACTATATTTTATTTTATGTCTTCAAATGTAATGTGAGATTCATGTATGTATCTAGTCTCTCAAGAATACTAATTTATTCAATCCTGTTATATGTGATCTCTTATATTTTTGTGCCAATGTTGTAAGATAACCACCGGCTTTGGGTTATTAGATTTTTGGCATTACATTTTCTATTTTTTTAATAAATTCATGTTTTTATTTGTTAAGTTGTATTTTTGGTTTTTCATTATTAATCTAAAAGTCAATATAACATGTTTTTTTGAATTCATATGACCAATAATAAGACAATAAAAAATAAAAAATGGTCTCAGATCACATCCGGAGGTGCCAAGGTTTTTGTTCTAGTGACATGGATACATAGTGTGTATTAGAAAATTATAAATTGTGTACCCATGGTCAACCACACAAGGTCAGTCCATGAAAATCATGGAATTAAGTGTGGTATTCGGTACACTGCATCATTACACAACATGTATTGACTGTCATTCGACACATAGCTTGACAATGAGCACATGATGTGTAGATGGTGTACATATCATGTAACCCCACATAGCATTGACACTATGAAATCCATGCTAATCCATGTGATCAAAGTAAGTGGAATCATTAAATTATTCATATGGACTACTGATAGATCAATGCAGGTAAAAACATATTACATGGTGGGTAGTAGGTTTTACACATTGTGTAACAAGTAATAACTTGTGTGAGATACACACTGATATTTAAGGTGTGTTGTGTGGGTGGACAAAAATGGATTACATAATGTATGTTTGGTTTTACATGTTGTGTAACACATTCTAACTCATGCAAGGAACGTGCCAAGACAAGTGTGTCATGTAGTCAATGCATCGATAGTTGAAACAAAACTAAATTGTGCATCATATATCTAGTTGTACACACTATATGATAGGGTTTCATCACACCAGGTACATGCTGAGTAATTTTTAATGGGTCGTGTGGATATAAATTCTTAATAATTATTATCCACCTAAATGTTTTAAAAACACAATGTGTAAAAAAAATATACATTGCATAACTTACATGCATTTCTGGTGGTACACATTTCATATATTTATGGAATATTTTTGGCCATACACATTAAACTAATTACATGGTTTAACCCATGGAACTGCACTTTGTGTATAATATGACACACCATGAGTGAATATGTGTTTCATAAGTACATAGTACATGATGATCATACACAGTGAAAGTCACATGGTGTGTCAGGTGACAGAACACGTTAAGTAAGAATTAAACTCTAGAAATGGGGTTAATCAGATGGAGAAGGTTACATGTCACGTCACCTCCAATACATTTCATGTATATATTATAAAGTCCCTCATATTTTTGGGTTTATAAAATGAAGGGAAATGGTAATTATCCTAATAAATGATTGAAAAAAATTATTATGATTATGTTGATCCCAAAATGGTATATTTACTTTTGGGATAGAATTTGGTGAGATTTCAATTTGGGAGTTTATTTAAAATTATTCAAGGTCATACCCCTTTATTTAAAAAAGAAAAATATTGACTTTTTTTTAACTGGGTTAGGGGAACCCATTATATGTCAGAAGACCCAAAAAACCATGTCCAAATGGCCCATATAAAAAAAATAAAGATATCCCTTATACCAAAATGTGAAATCAAAAACATTTTTATCTAGGAAAGATACATAAATTATATTTTTAGTAACATTCGGTACATAATAATAATATTTTAAAACCATGATAATTATTATTGGCAATGAAAGGTGGTAGTATCCAATAGCTAGAGCATCCACCTTTACACCATTGGAATCCCATAAATACACCTCTCCTATAAAAATATTTTATAATATACTTGGTTTTTTAATTTGGATATATATTTGATCGCCATAAGATATATCTAATACCTAATGGTAGATAAAGAAATATTACACTCGATAACAAATGCACCTTTAGTTTCCCCTTACTTATGGGTGTATCTCCTCTTCCAGTGGCCTATTGATTCATTTTACTTCACCTACCTTTAGATATTACTCTTCTTGGAAGGAAGTTTCTCTAGATATTTATACTTTTTTATAATTTTTGGGCCCCTCTAACTTATTCTTCTTTTTCTTTTTCACCATAAGGATTATGGGTTTGTCACACCACATGTCATTGTCAACTTAAAGAATGAGAGTAAGAAGTTCTATAAGAATATTCTCATTATTTCTCATGTTATAATTTTAACAACCAAGTTAATGATATAATTAATCACTTTCATGTTTTTATTCATCATAAAAATATTAATTAATTTTTAATTCAAAAAGAAAATAATTTTAACTAAACTCTTTTATTATAAAGTTTTTATTTGAAAGTTTGATTTATAAATTTTAGAATTTTAATTTTAAAAAATTAATATAATTTTTGAAATCATCATATCAAAATTTAATTGGGGTGAAATTGTGGTATTTTTCTAAAAATATTTATTTTTTAGTAAATAGTGAAAATACCAATTTTGGTAAAAAAAAAGTCATTTCATTTCAAAAACTTAAGTAATTTAGAAGTACCATTATGTTTTTAATATAATTAAAATTAAAATAATTATTATTTATTTATATTCAATCATATTAATAAATTTTTAATCAAATTTATATTTTATTTTAGTATAAGTTTGTTTTTGGGTTTAAAAATGGGATTTTTTCTAAAAAATATTTTAAAATGAATAATGTTTATCATTTTTAATTAATTAAAATAATACCTAATAAATAAAGTTTTAAATGAAATTTAAATATTATATATCAATAAATATTAATTGATATTCATATAATGATTATTATTATTCATAGAGTTAATATACAATCATCTTTTTCTTGAAAACCTGTTTTTTCATCACATATGTGGGTTTTGTTTTAAATTTAATTTTGCCAATTATGTGAGTTTAATTTGGTAAAATGGATTCCATATTTTTAATCAGAATAATTTATATTATATAATAATTTAAACTTAATTTTTGACCAAAATGGATATTGAAAACGATAAAAATCGATTATCACAGTTAAGGTAAAATGGATTTATTAGGGGTTAAACTAAAAAGATATGGGTTAAAATAACCTAAAACTTATGTAAAATATATCTTATAGAAATATTTATAACTTATAATATATAATTCCATATAATAATCCATTTTTACCCTTGATTCGTGTGAAAATTTTGGGTACACATTTTTCTTTTTAAAAATTACAAGTGTGCCACTCACCTTACTTATAAAAGGCCACCCCTCTCCTCTCTTCTTTATACCATCAAAAAAAATTCGACCAATACTTAACCAAATAAATTCCAAAATTACATACCCTTATCCCGTAATCCTTTTTTCATAAATACATTCTAGGAATACTTTAGGTATAATCCTAAATAGGTGGTCTAAGAAGAGGTAAAATTCCTAACTATGTGTTTTTGTTTTATTTCTTCTTCCAACTCATTAAAATATTATTAATTTATACATATAGAATAATATAATTATATACCATATAATGAGATTTTACTATTCTAATTTAATTATCTATATCCATCTCTTCTTCCCTCAAATGGGAAACAATAGTGTAGCTCATGTGTACGGAGGACTACCGCTTCGCAAACCGATGTGACATGTTTTCCATCAAAACCTCTCACAGTGGGGTATGATAATGAATATAAAGTATTTATATTATATTAATAACATAATTATACTTATTTATTAATTATATCATATATTCCTTTGTACTTTCCATTTGTTAGGGGATACGATAACATCATTTGTCTGTACGGCAAACTACCGTCTCACGAAGTGATGTGATTCGTTTTTCACTAACGCTTTACATGGAAGGTAATAAGGATAAATTTAATGAATATATGTGATATAAATGACATAATTATTATATTAATGACATATTTATCATTCAAAAAAGATAATATATTATTTTTTTACCTTTTCACTCACTGAAAAATGGTAACATCGTTTGTGTACATGTGGATTACAACCTTTACAAAGTGATGTGACTCAATTTTCATCACAAAATAATATTGATGATATATATAGGTATATTTAAATAAATAATATGGTATATATGACATTATTATTATTCTTGAAATATAAAATATTACTTACCTCCTTTTCATAATGATCGATGAAAAAAGGAAATGTTACTCATATGTGTGTACGGTCTACTGTCTCTATGATCATAACATACTTCATTTCTCACAAAAATCATCCATGATTGGTCTTAAAATTATAATTTATGTATAAATATGATAATTATTACATGATTATTATTTTTTACATGTTTAAATAGTGACCACTTTGACCACAGTCAACTTGCCAATGTCATTTTTGACACATAAGTCGAATATGGTCAAAACATATGAGGTAAACCTAATTGATTAAGTAATCATATATAACATGGTAATAAGTGAGATAAAATGAATAATAAAATTGAAAAAGTTTCTCAATAATGTAAATAATTAACACAAGATTATTATTCATGTAGATAATGAACGTACGTGAAGAGTCCGAATCAAGGTAAGGGAATTTGTCTCAATTTCCTTTCGTTGAGGAATATTTTGATGTTATGAACCTATATTATTTTAGAATGTGTATATACAGCCCCTTTGATATGTTATATCATGAATTTATCTATTCTCGTGTTATTTAAAAAAAACAATGTTATTCTTTCATAGGGGTTATGATTCGAATATTTCCAAAGTGATAAGGGACATTTCTTTAAAAAATATCTAATAATGTTTTCTTTATAACTATATTTTTATTCCATGTCCATGTTTTTAAAATGATTTTATTATGGGCATGATATTTTTATAAAGGTATTTTTTTCTTTATTTCAATTTGTAAAAAAACATTGTATGGAATGTGTGACTTTCTTTACAAATAACAAAAGGAACGCTCTATTTTAACATATACGATGACAATGACTTTTCCGCCACCATAAACATTATTTAAAGTTTGGATTATTTTACAATATTTTGTGTTTTCTTTAAATAAAAACTTTATTTACTTTTTTTGGGTATTTTAGAATTAAAAAAAATGTGTTTTTTAAAGGGATAGATATTTTAATATCTGAAAATGACTTCTTATAGGTGAAGAGAATATTTTATGAGTGTGGTGCTGAAAATTACAAGATTTTATGTGTTATGATTATTTTATAGTTCTTAGAAATTATTTATATTTATGGTTGGTTACATTATAACCCAAGTATGGGTGGTTATGTTATAAACCAAGGATGGGTAGTTACGTTATAAACCAAGTATGGGTGGTTATGTTATAAACCAAATAAAGGTGGGTTTGTGATATCCATACAATAAATTGGGTATAGAAGTTAACCATATGGTTATTCCATTTGTAAGAGTAATATATATAATTATATCCCAAGATTCCTATATGATTTATCTATACTTTATATGGAATTTAATTATTTTATTTCATCGAAAAGTGTGTGTATTTTTTATGTGAAAATGGTTTATTTCTTTCACTCAAATAACATGGATATAAAGGTAAACATTTCATGGTTTTTCATGATTTTTCTATAATAATGGTTTTCTTTATTTTTATATCCCTTAATGAGATTTTTGTGTTCATCTCATGTTTTTTTTAAAAAATAACAGGGTTTAAGAATGGGTATGGGAAAGGAATAAGTCGAGTTGAAAGTAGTAAATCTTTTTCGTGAAAATAAATTATTTTTTATCTTATAAGTTTTATTTTTTGAAAAATGGATACTGATAAAAAGTGTCCACTTTATATTATATGATTATTTTATGTATGGTTTATGGCCTAATTCTTTAAAACTCTAAACCTAAAAAGATCCTCAAATGTAAGATAATTAATTATTGACTTAAAACTCATGATTATGTAATGTTTATGGTTGGGTACTTATAGTTGTTATCAGAGGTTAGTTTAGATAAATTTAGATTTTAGAACAACGATAATTATATACCCTTGAAATATTTCACTTTATAGATAAGTTTAAATGGTATATAATTTAATTATTACCATGTTTCTTCATCTAAACTAATTCTATTCAAAATGGTTTTCCATAGAGGAAATAAGGAAGATTTAGTGGGAAGGCATCGAGAGGAAAATATCATTCCAAATCAGCATACTAAGATGGTTGGAATTTTTATAGAATAGTTTGTCATAATTATGGATCAGTTGATCTAAGATATTAATAGTGGTGGTATTCATTATAAATAGAAACCCGATATACCATAAAGGAGAATATCAATAGTGGTTCATTTTATAAGAAAAAATACCCCATCATTCAATGGATCATCTAACCATGTGATAGTTTAAGGATGTATTAAAACCATAGAAAATATATTTGATCACTACTAGAAAATTTTGTTTTCCCAACACTTGTATACCAACGGTTTATTCAAACCTTTGGTATACTTAATTTTTTCCAACGGTTTCTGCAAACTGTTGGGATAATGGGATGAGAACAAGATTTTTCCAACGGTTTACTCAAACCATTGGGAAAATCTATATATATACCAACAGGTTTTAAAAACTATTGGTAAATACACTCTTTCCCAATGATTTTAACAAACCATTGGGAAATTTTCCCCCAAATAGTAGCACATCCAGAATCCCTCTGCGGGATTTCATCCATAAACCTAATCGCTCTGGACGCTCTCCCGATGCTCTCTCTTGACCCCAAGGTATCTCTCGAAAGTGTCTCTACAATCAATCAGGTAATTCTTTACTTCTACACTTTTAATCTGTAAGTTGAATATAGTTCATCTATTTTTGTTTGTTATCTATTTTTATTTCTCCTAAAAAAGATCTGTTGGTCTGCTTCTTCCTGTATTTTTATTTCTCTCATCATGTTCCCTTGCCACAAGACCCTTCTACAATATCTGATCATGAGAGTGAGGTTTTATATTATTTAATTTGATGGGGGCCTTGGGTAGAAGTTTCTTCTAGTGGGAATCCTTTCCATTTGTATAGTAAGGCATTCTAGTGTGCCATGTGGATAGTGAAAACCCATTTGAGGTGTTGAATAATTGTGGTTCTGTTTTTTGTGGGTTATGTTATCTCAATTATGAGAGTTATTGGTTGTATAATGAATCTAGTTTTATGGGGGATTTCATGTATAGTGTATTATAAATATGATTCATTGATTTCATGTATAATTTGATAACTTTTTTCGTTGATTTTTATTATTTATCTTGATGTCACTATTAATAAATGTAAGATGTTTTCTTAGTGTGGTTTTTTTTGGTAGACTTTTTGTAGTGACACCTCTTCATAAGAATATATATGGTTACATCCTTAGTTTTTTTATTCATTTAGTACATGGAATGTGTTTGAAATGGATAATGGTATGAGTGAATATTTGGGGTTATATTATTGAGTGAGTTGGGTAAGTTGGAAATTGTTATGTGAGTTCCTTATGGCCTATGGGGTATGGTTACAACCTAGAGGGGTGTTATGCTAGGATGTGGATGAGGGTGGATGATGATATTGGCCATATATCGATTATGTCCTATGGGATTGTGTATAACATTAGGATATTTCTGAGTTATAGGGTATTCCTTGGGTGGTATGGTATGGTCGGATGGGATAAGAAAATTGATGATGATTTGCTTATATAAATTTCACTTAGGAGGGGGTGTGGGTTGTCCAGGAAGGGAGGTGAGTTTTCCACCCCCACCCCTCCTTGGAAAACCCCCTTGGATACCACCCCACCCCCTGGATACCCCCCACCCCCGTGGACACCCCCCACACCCTTGGACACCCCCATGGACACAACCCCACCCCCTTGGATAGCTACCCACCCCCCAAGATGCCCCCCCCGGACACCACGCCACCCCACCCCCTAGATAGCTTACACCCCATGGACAACCCCCCCCCCCCCCCGGGCACCACCCCACCCCCTGGAAAACCCTCCCACCCCCCTGTACATCCCCCTAGACACCCCCACCCCCCTGTACAGCCCCCCTGGACACCCCCACCCCCCCCCCCCCGGACACCCCCCCCCCCCCCGAACAACCCCCCCTAGACACCACCCCACCCACTGGACACCCCCACCCCCTTGGACAGCCCCCATAGACACCACCCCACCCTCTGGGAAGCCCTCCCACCCCCTTGGAAAGCCCCCCTGGACACCACCCCACCCCCTTGGACAACCCCCACCCCCCTAGAGCTAGTTATAAGGATATCCTTATATTCTCAACCTTTCTCTATTTATTTCACTATCTAGAAAGATCACTGTCATTATTACTTAAATATATTTTCGATTAAACTTCAATATTATTGAATTGCTTATGATGAAATGACTTATAACAATTCTTTTTACAGAATGGATAGAAGTTGGATGTATAAAACCGATCGGATCTCAAGCAATTTTTAAAATAATTTGGAGAGATTTTTAGATTTTTCATTTCACAATGCTTCAGATAGTGGTCACAACATTTCTCATATTCCAATTGTGTTGGTATACCTTGGTTGAGCCGTGAAGAAGTCAGCTACCACATAACCAAATATGGTTTTCAAGTAAACTACTATGTGTGGTATCACAATGGGGAGAAAATGAAATCTCAAATTAATGATGATCGAAATTAAAGGATTGGACTGGAGAATTTGTTAGATGACCGGTTTTCGTTTATTCGTCATCAGGAAAAAGAAAGTATTTCGACTCAAGAAGACTTTGATATGAGGACAGATGATGCATCTAATGAAAGTGATGATATTGTTAGGGTGAAAAAACTGAATGATGCTGCCATGACTCCAGTATATCGACAATGCAATAAAATGAAAAAGATGGAATTTTTAATCCAATTGATTCATGGGAAAAATATGTATGGGATTTCTAATACAGCAATCGATTACATTCTTACCTTCTTTAAGGATTTACTTTCAGATGATACAGATATTCCCTCAAAACACTATATGGCATGGAAGTTATTTGAGGAACTTGGATTTTCAAGAAACAAAATTAATGCTTGCCCAAAATATTGTAGTTTATTCTGGGAGGAAACCGCTGAATGAAATGATTCTATAAAATGTGGCACATCCTGCTGGAAGTCAAAATTTGATAGAACACTATCCCGTGTGCCATAGAAAGTAATGTGGCACTTTCCATTGATCCCCAGACTCCAGAATCTTTTTATATTTGATAAAATATCAATAAAAATGAGATGGCATGATACTGAGAGAAAGAAGACTAATAATGAGTTGGTTTACCCTGTAGATAGATTTTCATGGTAGATATTTGATGCTCGATATCCTGATTTTGTATCTGATGTGCGAAATGTGAGGATTGGTCTTTCATGTGATAGTTTTAATTTGTTTGGACATATGATTACTTCACACAGCACATGGCCAGTTTTTATACACATTTATAATCTTCCCCCTTGGTTGTGTATGAAAAAAAAATTCACTTTCATGAGTATACTCATATCTGGCCCTTATGATCCTGACATTGATATTGACGTATACATGCAACCTTTAATAAAAGATTTGAAACTTATTTGGGATGTGGGTGTTTGAACATACCCTCGAATGGCCTGAAGGCCTTCTTTTTTATTTTATTATGGATAATACCACTTTTTAAGGGTTGAAGGGAAACTCGTACATGACCTGTAGGCTCAAGGCATAAGGCCTGACTGACTTGCAATACATGACCCAAAGGCCCAGAGGCATACCATGCCCAATACATGACCCATAGGCCCATCCCACTTGAACTTCCCCTCCCCAACTTCTACATCATTGATCACCTAGATCCCCACCTTGCATTAATGATTGGATATCATTTCCCCATACAAAGCTACATAGTGTCTGGTCCCGATGGCAGCTGTCATACCCTCTCATTCTTCTAATCCGATTAGCTCTGCATCTGGTGGCTGCTACTCTTGTTGCTTTGATCCTCTTTTTGGGCCTGTTTTGTGTGAACTAGGCTACTCCATGGTCTTTGTGGCCTGAAGGCCATGTGGCCCAAAGGCCTTTGATGACCTGAAGGCCCTTGAGACTCATAGGCCCAAACCGGTGGCCCGAAGGCCCAAATCGGGTGAATATTTTTGGCTGCTACAGTATCGAACAGTAACTGCTACAGTAACTGCTCCAGTACCCCATAAATTTGACGATTCTTGCCAATGGACCATCCATATATAAATAATCGTCGAATATTTGATAATACCATAGAGACCAATGATCCACCTCAGCGTATGTCTAGAACTAATGTGCTTAATGAATTGAAATATTTCAGTTTTTCATTCGGGAAGATTCAAATGAAATTTGGAAAGAGAAAGAATGTTTCCACTGAAACCTGTTACAATTGGAGGAACAGGAGTATCTTTTTTTATTTTCCTTATTGGTCAACCAATTTGTTACATAATTTCTTAGACATAATGCACATTGAAAATAATATATGTGAAATGTTTCTTTTGATACTTCTAAATGTTAAGGGAAAGACAAAAGATGATTTATGGTCTCGGTGTGACTTGGTGGATTGGGGAATCAGACCAAAATTGCATCTTGTGTGTATCATTGAAAATAAATGGAAAGTTTCATATGATTCTTATGTGATGAAACCTATGAAAAAAAATCTATAAGTATTAGAGACTATTAGAGTTTCTGATGTCTATTAAAGAAACATATCTAAACGGGTCAACAGAAGAGAGTTGAAGTTAAAATCTTTGAAGACTCATGATTATCACATTCTTATTCATGAGTTGATTACAGTAGAAATATTTCATCTTTTTTCCAATAATGTAAGGGTGACTATTATTTTCTTGTTCCATTTTTTTAGAGATCTTTGTGCTAAGAAGTTGTCAAATTATTTCTTGAAAAAAATGTTTACAGATGCCCCATTAATTTTGTGTGAGTTGGAGAAAATATTTCCTCCGTCATTTTTCACATGCATACTACATATGACTACCCATATTCCCACTAAAATACTTCTCGGAGGACCTGTTTCTTTTCATTGGATGTATCCAAATGAAAGAAATATGTACACATTAAAGTCTTATGTCCGAAACAGGAATCATCCTGAAGGTTCTATCGTGAACGGTTACTTGGCTCAAGAATATATAGATTTCTGCTCAATGTATGTGTTTGGTCTTACTACAATAATGAACAGACAAATGAGAAATGAAGAAGAATAGTATGAGAAAATTGAACCCAATTTTCCATCACTTCCTCAAACAGGAGGAATTCCTAGATCATATACATTGAAGACATTAAGCCTTGAAGAGTGGGAGATGGCACATCGCACAGTTTTTTCCAACTGTGATTTGTTCGATGACTACATCAGGTAACTAAATTGAATATTTATATCTTACATATACATCTGTTAATCTATTCATATTTTTTATCAACAGGGAACATAAAACAATGATAAATAGAAAGCATCGTTCGTTATCTTTGAGAAGGAGGGAGACTTTGCATAACAAAGAGTTTTCTACTTGGTTAAAATTGAAGGTAAATATATTACTATTTAAAATAATTAAATCAATATTTAATTAAGTTTAATATTCATTTATATTGCAGGTATTGATTTTTCCTACTGACTCTATCTCTGAGGAAATAAGAGCTTTGGCTTTTGGTCCTAATACCGTGGTTCGTGACTGTAAATCAATTGCTATCAATGGGTATAAATTTATTATCACTGAACGAGCAAAGAACATGATAACATAACATGATGATGTTATGGTTACTACCAAAACAGATTGTTATACCAGTGCATCAGATAGTAGACTATGATTTGAAAATGTAAGTTATTATGGAGTCATTGAAAAAATAATAATATTGTATTATTACTCTCATGGACGAGTCATGATGATGAAATGCCATTTGTTTGATTCGATGACGAGACAGATCACATTTATTGATGATTTTTTATTTTGATTAATTAATATGACTTGCACTCTTGCTACTGAAGAACCATATGTATTGGCATCAAGGGCTAAACAAGTTTTTTATGTCAAATACCAACTTCAACCTGAATTTGGTGTCATAGTTGAAGTAATTAAAAGACATATTTTTTATGATAGTGATGATGGAATTGACATTTTCCCTACTTCCATTGGAACCAATCCATTTATTTCTTTTGATGACTCTAATAGCTCAATTATCATAGTTGATTGCGAACCTGAAGTTGTGGTGGAAAATATATAGAATCATCCATCCATGTTCTCAATTCTTTTGGTTTACCTCGAGTTTGGTTGTTAAGGTTGGTACTATTCAAATTGATTTAATATTGATTACAAATATGTTGTATCCGATTTGACCATTATGTGCATTTTCAATGTTTATTGGTTGGAATTTTTATTTGAATTGCATTTTGTAATTTGGAATTGAACTGTATTTAAACCTAGGAAACCAACATTTCTATCTTGGTGAACATTTCAATGCTTCAACTATTATTTGTATAAAATTTGGATGACTATAAGACCTCTCTTTAACATTTTACCAGGTAATGAACATAATGTTTTGTATTATTCTGAAAAACATGTATTGAAACCTACATCATCTACCTGAGCTAAAGAAATTAAATTTTTCCTTAATTTTGACAACTACTTCACCACTTATGAATCTGGTAAAATCAATGTTCCATGATTTTAATAGACTGATGACACTTATTAAATAATCATCCTACTAAAAATTAAATTTATTTATTACATCTTGTATGATTTATTGGCTTTATTATATATTTGTTCAAGTTCACCTAAAAAAATGGTTAGTTAAATAATCCATGAATCCCCCTATTCTATCTCATTTATTTTGTTTTTTGGGTTACACGTTATTTATCCTTTTCTATTTACTTCCATATTTGTTTTCAAATGTAGTAAAATGAAACCAATTTAAGAGAGGCGATGAAAACATATTATGGACAACATTCGTCGCATGGCTGAGCTGGGTATTCCACCACTAGTGCATGCAGTGAGTGTTTTAATTTAAATATATTTATTTAAATAATATATAATGTCATGTGATTAATTTTTTTTAAACATTTTTTCAGGATCCATCTATTAGGCGAAATTTATTTGATGAGCAGCCTATTAGTGGTCCCAGTACTCAGGGTGTTCGTATGAGGGGGTGGTACGGGAGCTAGATGATCTGGTCGACATACCCGATTAGACCCTACCCCTCCCACTGACATACCATCCATCCCACATTCTGATCCCAGTGTGGCGTTAGGGACACACGGGATATTTATCCCTCCCATGTTTTCACCACCCTTTACATCTGAGCCTCATCACCTGTCTATACCATATCCAATGATGATTCCCACTCCCCATCCAGCATTTGGCCAACCATCCCTGTCATCTTCTTTTACTTCTACTTCCTTCTCTCCAGGATTTTATATTCCATCTTCTTTGACTACTGCTCTTCCAGAGTTTGTCCCTGAAGAGCATACATTGGGACCCACTCCATCTGTACAGAGTGTTCCTTCAGTTTCTGTAGATCCAGCGGCACCCATTGATCATACTACCACAGGTATACTTATACAACCCTAACAAATTATTACACCATTATTTATTTTCATTATAACATGTATTGATAAAATATTTGTTTTTATTTCATAACAAATACATCTACTGATAGGAGGCGGGGTGGGGGTGTACACGCATGAATTCGGTGTAGAACCGCCACACATAGTTGATAGTGGACTACAATGAAGATAGTAAGATGATTGAAAAATCAGGGCAGTAATGTTGGAGTTTTTTGGCGATGCTTTCCAAATACTCCGACATCATTCTTGTCATCCTGCTCTCATGGAGACAGCTACCAAATGAAGTCAAGGATAAAGCCTGGGTAGAAATATGGGTAAAAAATATATTGTATTTAATGTAATATATTAATTTTTGTATTTATATGAATTAATATTTTGGTGTCAGCTGTGGTTTAATTTCCCCGATGGTGAGGGTGCATGGCCAGCACGTCTAAAGGATTTAGGCAAGCTTTGGAGAGCTTATAAGCATGAGTTGTACATTGGCTGGAATGCTAGAGTGGGCATAGGGTTAGAGGAAGTCCCTATCATGGATTATTGTCCATTAGAACAGTATTTATATATGATTACTCATTGGAAGACTATCCAATTTACAATATTAATCAAATTAGAGATATTTAAATGAAAATTTTCATTTTTTTCATTAATAATAATTATTGAATTTTATTTAGGATGCATTTGGAAGAAATAAAAGAAACATTGATGCTAAGAAATACGTCCACACATTGGGACGTACTACGATTCCGGATCGTGAGAGACAGTAGGTATGACAGTTTATAATCTTTCTTTATGACGTGCACTTTCTATTTCTTCCTCCATAATTTATTCAATTTCTAAAGTTGTTATATAATTTTAGTTATGAAATTACTATGTTTTTTTTGGTATCCTATTTTTAATTATGGTTTTCTATATTTAATGTCATTGTAGAGGAATAAATTGAATATAGAAGGACGTGTGCCTCAAGGAAAATTGTTTTGCTCGAGTAGAAAGAAGAAATATGGAAGTGTGGTTAATGAACCGACTCAGCAGCAGATTATAAGTTTTACTTTGTAGATTTAAAATTTTAATCTCTATTTTTTAACTTAATAATATATTTATATTTATAACAGGCTACTTTAGAGGCCCTTAAATTCCTAGGAACCTGACAATTTTGGGCCAAATGATCACTTACATCAGGTGTTGGGAGATGAGCACCCTGGTAGAGTATGCTGACGGCTTGGGAAGAGTATAGTTCTGACGAGGTATTGTCCCTCCTCAGGTATGATTTTTAGTTCCACCGAGTTGCAGAAGGTTAAGGAACAGGCAGAATAGGTAGAAAAAAGGGCCACAGAGACGGCAGAATAGTCTGCTAGGGAAAACACTGCATTTATGAAACTAATGGAAGTTTTACATCCAACACTTCCACTAGAGTCCAGCACTTCTTGTGATGAATATATGTCATCGATGAGTTCTATATATGGTGCACTAGGTGGCAGTTCTAGTGGTGGTTGAGATTATGGCGAGGAGGAGGCTGAGGCAGAGGAGGAGGAGCCCGAGGAGGAGCTCGAGGCGGAGGAGGAGGGCGAGGAAGAGGCGGAGGCGGAGGAGGAGGGCGATGAGGAGGTTGAGACTGAGTACGAGGGTGAGGAGTGGGGTGGGGATGATTATGGGAATGACGATGAGGATGAGGTTGAGGGTAACGATGATGGTGATGATAGTGATGGTGATGAGAGACAGATTGATCCGTTACATTTTTTGATTGATATTACTGACCTTTATTGTTTATTTATTTGTTGTGCCTGAATATATGTGTGATTAGGTAGGTCACATTATCTTTATTTTTTATCTATTTTAATGAAATTTTAATTTATTAGTGGAATTTAGAAAATTGATGGTCTGATTAGAAGTTGATATATTGAAATTATTTTTTTAACCTTGAAATAATTTGCTTAGAAAATATGTAAATATCATCTCATGTGTTCGGGACATCCCCCCGGACAGCCCCCCGGACAGCCCCCCCAGATAGCTCCCTTGACAGCCCCTCACCCTTCTCCCTGGACCCCGGACAGCCCCTCAGACAGCCCCCCCCCCCCCTCCTCCCTAGACCCCGGACAACCCCCCTCCTCCCTAGACCCTGGATAGCCCCCCCCCCCCACCCTCCTCCCTGGACCTCGGATAGCCCCCCCCCCCATCCCACCCTCCTCCCTGGACCCCAAACACCCCCCCAACCTCCTCCCTAGACCCTGAATAGCCCCCCTCCTCCCTGGACCCTAGATAGCCCCCCCCCCCCCCCCCACTCTCCTCCATGGACCCCGGACAGCCCCCCAGACACCCCCCCCCCACACACCCTCCTCCCTGGACCCCGAACAGCCCCCCACCCTCCTCTATGGACCTCGAATAGCCCCCACTCCACTCTGGACCCTGGACAGCCCCCCACCCTCCTCCCTAGACCCCGGATATCCCCTAGACATCCCCCAGACAACCCCTTGGACAGCCCCCCTGACATCCCCTCGGACACCCCCCCCCCTCCTCCCTGGACCCCAAACAGCCCCCCCCCCCCCCCCCCCGGACAACCCCCCACCCTCCTCCCTAGACCCCGAATAGCCCCCGGACAGCCCCCCAGATAGCCCCCCCCCCCTCCTCTCTGGACCCCGAACAGCCCCCAACCCTCCTCCCTAGACCCCGGATATCCCCCCTCTTCCCTGGACCCTGGACACCCCCCCCCCCACCCACCCTCCTCCCTGGACCCCAAACAGCCCCCGGATAGCCCCTCAGATATCCCCCCTGACATCCCACCCACCCTCCTCCCTGGACCCCGGACAGCCCCCCCACCCTCCTCCCTGGACCCCAGACAGCCCCTTGACCTGACATCCCAACATTGGGTGAGTGGCGATTCGGCATATATAATGCATCACGATAATTCAAGAAAGGATAAGGACCACCTTCCTTGATTCCAAAGACAATTGCACTCTTAATTCGGCATCTTCGATCCCAATCTAAGCTCTCATTAAAATGGGCACCCTTTTATATAAAAACAACTGGAATATGGAAAACTGACCAAACATATTTGGATTGTGTTTATACTTTAGCACAAGTATCCATGGGTCATTTATGACATATACGAGTCAACCCTAACTCAATCTAAGACACGTTGTGGCTGGTACCACTCAAAGTGTCTCACTTTTATTTGAAATAGAAAACATTTTAAGTGAAAACAACAATTGGCATATGGAAAACTAATCAAACTCATTCGTATTCTATTGATACTTTATTAAAAGGATCCATAGGTCATATGTGACATGTAAGAATCAACCCCGCCTCAATATGAGGTACGGTGTGGCCATTATCACTCAAAGTGTCTCTCTTTTGTTTAAAATGGACACCCTTTTAAGTAAAAACAACTGGCATATGGAAAACCAACCAAACGTATTAGGATTGTGTTTATACTTTATCACAAGGATCCATGGGTCACTTGTGACGTTTACGAGTCAACCCTACCTCAATCTGAGGCACGTTGTGGCTGGTACCACTCAAAGTGTCTCACTTTTATTTGAAATGGACAACATTTTAAGTGAAAACAACAAATGTCATACGGAAAACTGACCAAACGCATTCAGATTCTATTTATAATTTAGGAAAATGATCCATGGGTCATTTGTGACATGTAGGAGTCAACCTAACCTCAATTAAAGGCATGGTGTGAATGGTACCACTCAAACTGTCTCACTTTTATTTGAAATGGACATGATTTTAAGTGAAAACAACAACTTGCATACGGAAAACTGACCAAACATATTCAGATTGTATTGATACTTCAGAACAAGGATCCATGAGTCATTTTTGACATGTACAAGTCAACCCCGGCTCAATCTGAGGCACAGTGTGGCCAGTATCACTCGAAGTGTCGGTCTTTTGTTTAAAATGGACACCATTTTAAGTGAAAACAACAACTAGCATACTGAAAACCGACCAAACGCATTCGGATTATGTTTATACTTTAGTAAAACGATCCATGGGTCATTTTTGATGTTTACGAGTCAACCCTGCCTCAATATGAGGCACGGTGTGGCCGATACCACTCAAAATGTCTCTCTTTTTTTTTAAATGGACATTGTTTTAAATAAACAAACAGACATATGGAAAACTGACCAAATGTATTATGATTGTATTGATACTTTTTAAAAAGGATCCATGGGTCATTTTTGACGTGTACGAGTCAACCCCACCTCAATCTGAGGCACGGTGTGACTGGTACCACTCAAATTATCTCTCCTTTATTTTAAATGGACAACATTTTAAGTGTAAAAAACAACTGGCATATGTAAAACTGACCAAACGCATTCATATTATGTTGATACTTTGGGAAAACGATCCATGGGTCATATGTGACATGTATGAGTAAACCCCACCTCAATCTGAGGTATGGTGTGACTAGTACCACTCAAACTGTTTCACTTTTATTTGAAATAGACTGGATTTTAAGTGAAAACAACAACTTGATACGGAAAACTAAAAAAATGCATTCTGATTCTACTGATACTTTATTAAAACAATCCATGGGTCATTTTTGATGTGAACGAGTCAACGATGCCTCAATCTGAGGCATAGTGTGGCCAGTACCACTCAAAATGTCTCAATTTTATTTGAAATGGATAGGATTTTAAGTGAAAACAACAACTTGCATACGGAAAACTAACCAAATTCTTTCTGATTGTATTGATACTTTATTACAATGATCCATGGGTCATTTTTGATGTGTACGAGTCAACACCGCCTTAATATGAGGCATGGTGTGGCCGGTATCACTCAAAGTGACTATCTTTTGTATAAAATGGACACTGTTTTAAGTAAAAACAACAGACAAATGGAAAACCAACCAAACGTATTATGATTGTGTTGATACTTTATCACAAGGATCCATGAGTCATTTTTGACGTGTACGAGTCAACTCTTCCTTAATATGAGGCATAGTGTGGCCGGTACCACTCAAAGTGTCTCACATTTATTTGAAATGAACAACATTTTAAGTGAAAACAACAACTCACATACGGAAAACCAACCAAATGCATTCGGATTGTGTTGATACTTTAGAAAAATGATCCATGGGTCATATGTGATGTGTACGAGTCAACCCCTCCTCAATCTGAGGCACTTTTTGGCCAGTATCACTTGAAGTGTCTTTCTTTTGTTTAAAATGGACACCCTTTTAAGTAAAAAAACCGGCATACAGAAAACCAACCAATTGTATTCTTATTGTATTGATACTTTAGATCAAGGATCCATGGTTCATTTTTGATGTGTAAAAGTCAACCCCTCCTCAATCTGAGGCACGGTGTGTCCGGTACCACTCAAAGTGTCTCACTTTTATTTGAATTGGACAACATTTTAAGTGAAAACAACAACTGGCATACGAAAAACCAACCAAACACATTCATATTCTATTGATACTTTAGTAAAATGATCCATGGGTCATTTTTGACATGTACGAATCAACCCCACCTTAATCCGAGGCATGGTGAGGCCGGTACCACTCAAACTGTCTCACTTTTATTTGAAATGGAGAGGATTTTAAGTGAAAATGACAACTTGCATACGGAAAACTGACCAAATGCATTCGGATTATATTTGTAATTTATTAAAATGATACATGGGTCATTTGTGATGTTTAAGAGTGAAGAACACCTCAATTAGAGGCACGGTGTGGCTGGTACCAGTTAAACTGTCTCACTTTTATTTGAAATGGACAGGATTTTAAGTGAAAACAATAACTTACATATGGAAAATCAACCAAACGTTTTATGATTGTATTGATACTTCAGTAAAATGATAAATCGGTCATTTTTGACATGTACAAGTCAACCCCGCCTCAATCCGAGGCACAGTGTGGCCAGTATCACTCAAAGTTTCTCTCTTTTTTTTTAAATGGACACTGTTTTAAGTAAAAGTAACATACATTCAGAAAACTGACCAAATGTATTCTGATTGTGCTGATACTTTAGAACAAGGATCCATGGGTCATTTTTGATGTGTACGAGTCAACCTTGTCTCAATATGAGGCATGGTGTAGCCGGTACCACTCAAATTGTCTCACTTTTATTTGAAATGGACAACATTTTAAGTGAAAACAATAACTAGAATATGGAAAACTGACCAAATGCATTTGGATTCTATTGATACTTTATGAAAACGATTCATGGGTCATTTTTGATGTGTATGAGTCAACCCTACCTCAATACGAGGCACGATGTGGTCGGTACCACTCAAACTATCTCAAATTAATTTGAAATGGACAGGATTTTAAGTGAAAACAACAACTTGCATATGGAAAACCAACCTAATGTATTCAGATTGTGTTGATACTTTAGCATAAGGATCCATGGTCTAGCCTCACACAATCTAATTCTCATGTGAGGAACTCCTACCCCTATTCTAAAACACATGAAATTTAATATTCCAATCCCATCCTCAAACAGTGGGTTCTAGGACCAAGCCAAAGTCCTTTTGGGAACCCAATACCAAATACATAATTGAATATTCATACCCACTACCCAAAATGGGGATTCATCTCACATTACACCCAGGAGACCAAATTACAATTATCCACATACCCCCTTATTCCAATTGAAAAGTCTATGAAAAACATGTAGGCTATTCTGTTAACCTATCTCATATGTCGATATTGGCCAATGTTTCCCACTAACACATCAGGAACCATTTATACATGGATACATAGTCATTAGAGGAATATAAACATCCCATGTGCTTCCTATAACTTATCCTAGGTCTAAGCACATGACCACTACCATTGTATATCTTATGGGTATCATGATCCTTGTCCACTCTACCCAAGTTTTTCTGTTGGTTTTAAGATAGTCAACCCAAGACCATGATTAAACATCTCATGTGATTCCTATAACATGTAGGCTTTTCTCTTGTGTGTATTGGTGTTGTGGTTTGAGTGAGGAGTGAATTCTAAATTTTGAATACTGTTATGGGTGTTATTTCTTTTCAATTCTAAATTTCTAAATTCTGGATGTATTGGATTCTCATTGTATTGGTAATGAATTCAAAATTTTGAATACTATTATGTGTATTGGATTCTTGATGTATTGGATTTTAATTTTGTATTGGTGTTATGGGTGTTATTGTATTTCAATTCTGGATGTATTGAATTGTGGATGTATTGGATTCTGGATTTTTCTCTTGTGTTAGGGTTTGAGTGAGGAATGAATTTTAAATTTCTAAATTTCTGAATTCTGGATGAATTTTAAACATCCCATGTAAGCTTTTGGATTTTGGTTGTATGTGTTCTTGCAGGTCATGGAGAGTTGCAGGTTGGGTGGCTGCTGGCCGCTGTGGAGCTGCAGCATATGTATACCAATGGTTTTCAAAACCGTTGGTATAGCCTTTTGATGTATATTATACCAACGTTTTTGTTATAACCGTTGGTATAAACTTATACCAATGGTTTTTAAAACCGTTTGGATGTATATTTCACACTATATACCAACGGT
Source organism: Viscum album (assembly GCA_963277665.1). Lineage (NCBI taxonomy): Eukaryota > Viridiplantae > Streptophyta > Magnoliopsida > Santalales > Viscaceae > Viscum > Viscum album. The sequence goes on along the minus strand of OY728130.1, from coordinate 2,010,230,106 downwards.
TCTAAACTTTTGGTATAAGGGTAACATATATCAACAGTTTGTGAAACCGTTGGTATATCTCTTACTTTAACACATATACCAAAGGTTTACACAGAACCGTTGGTATAAGACTATACCCATGGCTTACTTGTCCACGGTTTTGGAAACCGTTGGTATATAATATACCAATGGTTTCCCAGCCTTTACCAATGGTTCATAACCGTTGGTAAAGGGTAACATTCCAATAGTGGATGTCATGGGATGTTTATATCATCAAGTAGAATGTCTTTCTATTTATTGTATTTAAGGTGAAGTCGACCAATGGTGGTCAATGATTAATAATATTAGAGAAAAGGAAGAGATTGATGCCATGGAATGGGATGAATTTAAGAATATTTTCCTTGAGAAATATTTTCCTAAGTATATTCGAATTAGGATGGAAAAAAATCTTGGAATTAAGATAAAATAAGGAATATTCGGTGGATTTATATGAATCAAACTTCACCCGATTGGAAGGGTACGCCCCAATTTTATCTAGGATCTTGATGATAAGATTAATCGTTTTTACTCAGGATTGATGCCAAGATATTAAAGAGAAATATATTCTCATGAATTCAAAAGCTATTAGAAACTTGTTTGATGTGATGAGAAGGTAGAAAATGAGTTTATCGATGATCATGTATTCTATGAAAACAAGCAGAAGAAGAGGTCTACTTGGCAGGAAATGGGGAAGCATTCATCAAAAAAGTTTAGAGGTAATAAAACTAAGTTCCCATATTGTGAGTAGTGTGGTAAAAATAATCCTAGATAATGTATTATGAAGTTTTGTAAGTTCTTCTAAAGTGGTAGTTTTGGTCATATGGATCATGACTGTAAGGAAAATGATCATACAAAGTAATGAAAAGTTGACAGTGAGATATTTTAGTTATAATGAGTTTGGAAATTATGTTAATGCATGTATGAAGTTAGTTACTTAGGGTGGAAATTATTAATATATAAAGTAAAAGAGTGTGGAAAAATATTTTTCTACTACTATGGTTCATGTTGGGATATCAAATAAAGTGGTGAAATGTATGTTATTAGTTTATTCAAATTATTTTAATACGTTGTTTGACTCTGGATCTTTACATTCATTTATCTCTAATAAATTTTCAAGTAAAATGGGAATATCACCACTTGAAAAGAAGATATAACTTTTGGTGGAAACTCCATATGGAAATATTAACAAAACCAGGATTTATAGGAATCTTCCTATTGTTATCATTAGGATGGTCTTTTGTATAAATATTTTTGAACTAGATATAGTAGAGTTTGATATAATTCTTAGTATGGATTGGATTTCATTTTATTATGATAAGATAGATTGAAAAGCTAATAAATTTGTTTTCAATGATTCTATACCTTTTATAACATACCACAAAGTTGAGAGATTGATTATAGGTGGTAGTGAAAGTTACCTTGCTAATATTTTTGAAAATAAAGAAACTATTCAGATTAGTGATGTGTCAGTAGTAAATGAATACATGGATGTATTTCCTAATGATTTTTTTGGTGTTCTTCTTGATCAGGAGGTTGATTTTACTTTTGACTTAGTGATTGATTCTAATCCTATTTCTAAAACCCCTTATCAAATGGCTCAAGTGGAAATTTTAAAATTGAAAAAGTAATTATAGGAGTTGTTAAATAAAGGTTTCATTTTCCCTAGCACTTTACTATGGGAAGATCCTACTTTTAAAAAAATAAAGATGGTTCAATGAGACTTTTCATTGATTATAGAGCCTTAATTAACATCACTATTAAGAACAAGTATTATTTTCATAATATCAATGATTTTTTTTATCATCACCAAGGAGATCATTTTTTAAAAGTTTAACAAAATATTTGGGTACCATTAGTTGAAAGTTAAGGAATAAGACATTATAAAGACTATTTTTTGGACCAAATATACTCACTATGAGTTTTTATTTTTTTTCATTTGGGGTGTCTAATGCACCTGATGTATTTATGGACCTTGTGAATAGAGTTTTTTATGGGTTCATGGATAATTTTTTGGTTGTATTTATTGATGACATTTTGGTACATTCTAAAATTCATAAGGAATGTGAAAGACACCTAAGTATTTTCTTACTATCCTTAAAAGAAAAGGAACTATACAAGAAATTTAGTAAGTGTGAATTTTGGTTGCAAAAAGTTTCTTTTCTTGGAAGTATTATTTCTAAATATGGAATAACTGTTAACCCTACTAAAAAAATTTGTTGAATAATGGGAAAGACCCAAAAATATCATAGATATTCATAGTTTTCTCGGATTAGTGAGTTACTACCGATGTTTTTTTGAAAAAAAAAATTTGGTTGTCTAACCCACTAAATAAGTTAACTCAAAAGGAGTTAAATTTATCTAGATAAAAGAATGTGATGATTCTTTTTAGAAACTAAAAATAATATTGGTGAATGGTCTAGTATTGGCCCTGCCTTCAAGAAATAGTGAATATGTAATCTAAATTGATACTTCATCAAAAATATTTAGTTGTGTCCTAATGTATAATGATTAGGTAATTTATTATGATTTACATTAGTTGAAACCTCATGAGTTAAATTACATTACACGTGATCTGGAATTATCTATTGTGGTTTTTTATTTAAAAATTTAGTGGCATCATTTGTATGGAGTAAAGTGTGAAATATATACTGATGAAAAAATTTTGAAGTGTATATTCACTCAGAAATAATTGAACATGAGACAAATAATATGGATGGAACTATTCAAGGATTATGATTATATAATTCTTTACCATCCTGGAAAAGTAAAAAAAGTGGCTGATGATTTTAAATGAAAAAAAAATCTACATTAACTATGTTACATTTAGAACAGAACCATTTAGTTAATGAATTAATAAATTTTGGCCTATAATTTATGGATGTAGGGATATTATTTGTTTTTTTTAGGTTTTATTGTAGTCAAATTTGTCAAAAATAATTAAACAATCTCAAAATAAGGATCAATGTTTGTAGGAAAAGGTGGAATCTCTTAAGAAAAGTAAGTTAACTAATTTTAATATTGATGAGGAAAGTATTTTACTATTTAAAAAAAGATTATGTGTGCCTTGTGATTCTCAGTTGAAGAAAAATGTGTTCATTGAATCTCATAGTTCTCTATTTTCCATTCATCCGGGTAGCACTAAGATATATAGATACCTTCAAGAGTATTACTGGTGGGATTGAATGAAAAGATATATTTCTAACTTTATCATGAAGTGTTTGAATTTTTAGTGGTTTAAAGAAAAATAACAATTACTTAAGGTAATACATCAACCTTTTCTAGTTCCAAAGTATAAATGGGAAAATATATCAATGGATTTTGTGGTGGGATTACAAAGACTTCTCGAGGTAATAATATGATTTGGGTTATTATTGATCGATTAACTAAATATGCATGTTTTCTTCCCATTCAAGATGTAGTGTCTTCAGATTATTTTTCTCAACTATATTTAAATTAGATGGTCAGGTTATATGGAGTAACTCTCTCCATTATCTATGAACATGATCCAAGATTTAATTTTAATTTTTGGAAGGGACTTCAAAAATATTTGGGTACTGAATTAAATTTGAGTATATATTTTCATCCTAAAACCAATGGTCACCCTAAGAGGATGATTCATACCATGGAATATATTCTTCTTTCCTGTTTAATGGATTAATAGGTAATTTGGGATTAAAATCATTATTTAGTTGAGTTTTATTATAACAATAGTTTTCAATCAAGTAAATAGATAGCACTATTTGAGGAATTATATGGAAAGTGGTGTAAAATGCAAGATGTTTGGGATAAAGTGGGAGAAATGAAGTTTATGGGACCATAGTTAGTAGAGGAAATAAATGAAAAGGTGTATCTGATTCAGAAACACATGAGGATAGCTTAGAGGAAGTAGGAAAGTTATGCTGATAACCGGAGGAAAGATCATTATTTTGAGGTAGATGGTCATTTTTTTCTTAAAGTATATCCATAGAAAAGTGCTATGTGTTTTTGGTAAAAATTTTAAGCTAATTACATGGTTTATTGGTTCATATGAAATCCTAGAGAAATTTGGATCAATTGGATACCAATTATATTTTTCTCTGAGTCTATCTCAGGTACACAACATATTTCATGTTTCAATGTTAGGGAAATATGTGTTGGATTCATCTCATGTTTTGATCCCTAAAGTAGTTCATTTTGAAGAGATTATTTATTATTAGGAATATACATTTCATATTCTTGACTGTAAATAGAAATTTTTATGAAATAATTTAATTTAGTAGGTTAAGGTTTTATGTAAAAACCATATAGTTGAAGAGGCAATATAGAAATATGAAAATGCTATGAGGGAAATATTTCCCCAACTTGTTTAATAAGTAAATAAAATTGTGGGGATGAAATTTCCAAAAGTTTGGAATAATGTAACAACATAATTAATGATAGAATAAACCAAGTTCATATTTTTATTTATCATAAAAATATTAAGTAATTTTTAAATCAAAAAGGAAATAGTTTTAACTAAACTCTATTCTTATAAAGTTTTTATTTAAAAGTTTAATTTATAAATTTTAGAAGTTTAATTTGAAAAAATTAATATAATTTTTTAAATCATAATATAAAAAATTACTTAGGATTAAATGTTTTGATTTTTTAGAAAATATTTATTTTTAATGAATAGTGAAAAATACATATTTTTTGTAAAAAATCATTTATTTTCAATAACATAAGTAATTTAAAAGTAACATTATGTTTTTAATATAATTTAAATTAAAATAAATATTATTTTGTTATATTAAATCCACTTAATTACTTTTTAATCAGCTTTATATTTAATTTTAGTATAAGTTTGTTTTTGGGTTTAAAAATAAGATTTTTTCTAAAAACTATTTTAAAATGCATAATGTTTCTCCTTTTTAATTAATTAAAATAATAAATAATGAGGAATATTTTAAATGAAATTTATATATTATATATAAATAAATATTAATTTATATTCATACAATGATTATTATTAGTCATAGAGTTAATATACAATCATCTTTTGTTTAAAAAATACACTTCTTTGAAACTCACTTTTTCATCAAGTCTATGGGTATTGTTTTAAATTTATTTTTTCCACTTATGAAAGTTGAATTTGGTAAAATGGATTAAATATTTTTAATCAGGATAATTTAAATTATCTAATAAGTTCAACTTAATTTTTGAAAAAAATGAATAGTGAAAACAATAAAAATTAATTATTGTGATTAAGGTAAAAATGGATTTACTGGGGGTTGAACAAAAAAGGATAAGTATTAAAATAACCTAAAAAATTTATAAAATATATTTTTTAGATATATATAGACATTATCATGTATAATTATTGATAATATTCCATTTTGGACCCTTTTGGCATGTGAAAAATGTGGGTACACATTTTTCTTTTCAAAAATTACAAGTGTTCCACTCACCTCACTTATAAAAGGCCACCCACTATACTCTATTATTTACACCTTAAATCCATTTTGGTTCAGATAATACCTACTCAAATAACTTCCCAAATTCAATACCCTTATCCTATTATCCTTTTTTGGTCATAAATCCATTCTAGGAATACTTTAGGTATAATCCTTAAGAGGTGGTCCAAGAAGAGGTAAAATTTCTAACTATGCATTTTTGTTTTATTTATTATTACACCACCTTAAAATATTCTTAATTTATGATAATATAATAAAAATATTATATAAAATATACTTATATGTTATTATGTTAATTTCATGATCAATATCCATCTCCACTTCCCTCAAATGAGAAATGATAACGTCATTCGTGTGTATGTTGAACTACCACCTCACGAAATGATGTGACAAATTTTCCATCAAAACCTATCATGATGGGGTATGAAGATGAATATAAATTATTTATATGATATTCATAACATGATTATTTCTATAGAGTCATTATATAATATATAACTTTTTACTTTCCATTCCATAGGGGATATGATAATGTCACTCATGTGTACGGTGGATTACTGACTCGCAAAGTGGTGTGATTCATTTTTCAATAATGATTTACATGTAAGGTAATAAGGATAAATTTGATTAATATATGTGATATAAATGAAATAATTATGATATTTATGACATATTTATCATTCTTAAAATATAATATATTAGTTTTTCCTACCTTTTCACTCACTGAAAAATGATGACGTCGTTCGGGTATGTGTGGACTGCCACTTTCACAAAGTGATGTGACTCTCTTTTCATCACCACACCACATGGTTGATATATATATATATAATATTTACATAAATAATATGTTATATTTTATATTATTATCATTTTTTAAGATAAAATATTACTTACCTTTTTTTCATAATAATCATTGAAAAATGGAAATGTTACTCATGCGTACATACGGCCTACCGTATCCATAATCGTAACATACTTAATTTATCAAAAACATATTTCAGGATTATTCTTAAAAATATAATTTATCTATAAATATGATAATTATTTCATGATTATTATTTTAGATGTGTTTAAATAATGACATCTTTGACCATAGTCAATCTACCTAAATCATGTTTGACACGTAAGCTAAATATAGTCAAAACATTTTATGTAAACCTAATTGGTTAAGTAATCATATATAACATGATAATAATTAAAATATTATAAATAATAAACTTTAAAATTTTTCTTGGGAAAGTAAATAATTAACATAAGATTATTATTATAAAGAACATACATGATGAGTCAGACTCATGGTAAGGGAATTCATCTCAATTTCCTTTCATTGAGGCATATTTTTATGTTATGCACCTATATGATTTTATAAGGTGTATATAAATACCTTTTACATGTTATATCATGGATTTATCTATTCTCATGGTATTTAAATTTCTGTTTAATATCATTCTTTCATGGGGGTTATAATTAAAATATTTTTAAAGTGATAAGGGACTTTTATTTAAAAAATATCTATTAAAAATTTCCTTCTAACTCTATTTTTCTTATATGTCCATGTTTATAAAATTATTTTATTATAGAAATGATAGTTTTATAAAGGTAATTTTTTCCTTCTTTCAATTTTTTTCAAAAAAGGATAATCTTTGTACAGAATGTGTGACTTTCTTTATAAATGAAAAAAGGGACATTATATTTTAACATATATAGAGACAAAAACATTTCTGCCACCATAAACATTATTTTAAGTTTGTATTCCTTTAAAATATTTCATGTTTTATTAAAATAAAAACTCTATTTTCTTTTTTGGGTGTTTTGGAATTTAAAAATGGTTTTTTAAAAGGGATGGATATTTTAATATCTGGAAAAAAATTCTTATGGGTGAAGAGAATATTTTATGTGTGTGATGTTGAAAATTACAATATTTTATGTGTTATGATTATGTTATGGTTCTTGGAAATTATTTATATTTATGGGTGGTTATTTAATAAACCAATTATGGGTGGTTACATTATAAACCAAGGATGGGTGGTTACGTTATAAACCAAGAACAGGTGGTTATGTTATAAACTAAGGATGGGTGGGTCCATGATATCTCTCTAATGTATTGGGTACAGAGGTCAGTCATATAGTTATTCCATTTGTAAGATTAATATGAATAATTATATCCCAAGATACCTATTTGATTTATTTATTATTTCTATGGGATTTAGTGATTTTATTTGAGAAAAAATTGTGTGTGTTTTTTATTTGAAAATGATTTATTTCTTTCGAACAAAGAACATTGATATAAAGGTAAAAATTCCATGGGTTTCCATGTTTTACTGGATTAACATTTTCTTCCTTTTTATATCCATTACTTAGATTTTTTTCCCATATCATGTTTTTAAAATGTTTTTCATGGGGTTTAAGTATGTGTAAGGGAAATAAATAAGTCAATTTTAAAGTCGTAAAGATTTTTCATGAAAATAAATCGTGTTTTATGATAAAAAATTACATTTTGTGAAAAAAAAAGGATACTAATCAAAAGTTTCCACTTTGTATTATATAGTTTTGTTGTGTATTAGTTATGGTATAATTCTCTAAAACTATAAACTTGAAAAGATCATCAAATGTAATAGAATGAATTATTGACTTAAAACTTAATATTATGTAATATTTAAGGATGGGTCCTTATAATAATTAATAATAAAAATGGATAAGGACTTGGGTAGTAAGGAAAGGATGATATTTTTCTCAACTCATCTGGTAATTTAATTCCTAAGATATCTAAGTGTTATATGTATCCAATAATCTTGATTTCATAAGGCATAGCTGGAACTGACTCTCTAGGATTATATGTAAATATATCATTGGAGATATTGTATCTCCCTTGTATTGTATTCTCTTGATATAGATCATGAAGGTGAGACATCATGTTATACTCATCCATGTCATCATGTTGCTTTATAATCTCATTGGTTGTGGATGATATCATAAAACATTATATATTTTTGGTATCGTCCAAATGTTTCTCATGGAGAGATAATACTTCCTCGCTAAAATCTTGGCTAGATGATTCAGGAATAGGGTTTTTTAGAACATATAATTTCCTTTCATGGTGTGGGATAAATCATAAATGCCTTTTCTATTCTTGTAAGTTAGCATTAGTGAGAAGGTTATCCTTGTCAAGTATGGATCACAGTTGTTTTTCTATGAGGTGATGCGTGTGGGAATTTGGGGAAAATGCAAAATGGTCTAACATGTGACAAGAATTTGTCCCTTATTATAGAGATTGTCACATCTCCATTTTTTTTTGTCCTGATCTGCATCATTATCCTTTAGGGGTAATTGGATTGACCCCATGGGGACTGGTCAGTTTATCCCTTTTTCATTATGAAATTGGTTCTATAGTCGAATGGTCCCAATGGGTGATTTTAGGGAGTTAAGTATTTTTGAAATCAGTTCTCTTAGTATGTGACTTCCTCAAATGGTCTTCAATGGGTTTATTCGTAGATACAGAAACACCCAACGGACCTAGTATCCATGATTCATGGACCTTCTTTCCAAAGGTAGGCACTTGTTGGATGATGATTTGGAGAATGATACTTCAAGACTCCATTGGTCAAGAGGATGAGAGTTCGAGCTCATCACACCCTTTTGGGGGGAATCATTTTCTATTCTGGGACTCTCTTATAGATTTAAGCCATGTTCATATGTTCTTGAATCCTCGGTTCATTCTCGAAGAGTGTATCCATGGGCTACCCCTAGTTTTTAGGATCATTATGGATATACATGGATTTTATGCTATTGAGGCAATGCTGACTTATGCCATGAAATAAGGCACTCAGGAGTTTATCGTCATCCAGGAGGTATGAAAGGTGGTTTGATATTGGGATCGGGCTCATAAGATGGGCTTCCTACGTATCCTTAGGAGAGGAATCAGAGCCCACGTAGTTCAATTAACTTGAGGTTTCGACCCAAAAGGAGGCCCATTTTTTGGGGGGCATAATTGGGGTGGACCTGTTTGGAAGGGAACCCATTTGAGCTCGGGCCTTCAAGCAGGCATCCTATGTATCCTAGTTTGAGTAGGAATCAGAGTTCTAGTAGTTCATTTTGGGTTGGGGATTACACATGGAAGCTACCCATTTGAGGGGACATGACTGGGTGTAACCTTTTTGAAGGGAACCCCTTTTGAGCTCGTTCCTTCAAGAAGGCATCCTATGTATACTAGTTTGTTGAAAAAGAATAAGAGTTCTTATAGTTCAGGATGGTTTGGGTTGTGTGGATGTTGTGATCATTACAAATCTCTAATCTCACGATAGTCATACTCAGTGTGAGAAAAAATATGATGTTAGAGATTCAACCAACCACACACATTCTCTCCCACTAATGGGAGAGGTCGGACCTATGGCGTAAGAAACCAAGGCAATGGTGGGAGAGGGCATGGATTGATGAACCTTTCAATGTGGGATGATATCGGAGGTCATGAGGCTCGGCTCTCAGAAGATTAGGGACTTACCTTAGTGGGAGTGCCCTAGAATGTGTTCTGGGAAAGGGGAGGAATTTTGTTCCTCATTGAAAGGAGAAACTAGCATGATTCCTTCAACTAATCATTATTCCTCATTTAATGTAAAAGCATGTGATCACCCATAATACCTAGAATGGGGAGGTTTATGTTAGTATTCCAAGGTTTTACTTCATGTTACCATGAGAATGTAGACTCACAGACATATCAGGAGTCTAAATTGTTGTGGGGATAGCCTTTGTGACTCTGCTTACCATGGTTATGTAGACTCATAGGGGCTTGCTAATGCGCCTGATGATCTGATCATACGGGTTCGGTGGATTTGGAGGAAGCTTTGGCCTAATGTCGGTGGATTGGTTCGTGGAGGAGATATGGAGGACTAGATGGTAATGGAGGGGAGAGATTGGAGCCAGAGGGAAATAGGCCCAAAGATGCCCCATTCTGTGTACTGTTTTCTCATACGGTATGGGGGGAGCCCCGCATACCATAGTGTTATGTATGTAGGGTTTCATCCACATATAGAAGTATTATACGGGCTTGGGTATAGACCATCGCATACCATAGTGGTATTTGATCCTTTATGTGGTCTACCATGCCTCTTTGGGTTCCATCCGCATACTAATGCAATACGCAGCATGGGGTTCGATCCGTATAGCAATGCACTATGTGAAGCGCCATTATGAAGGAGGGTCCTAAAACCTATGGTTTGTGAGGAGTTCATCTGCAAGTAATAGCACCAATTAGGTTCACAATTTACCCATTATTATTAATTTCCTTCTTTTTATGCTTCACGGCTAGTTATACCTACAAAAACATGATTCGAAGTTTTCACTTTTTCGATGATTCGAAACCAAAGTCTAAATCCTCTCCGAATTATTTCTTCCAACCTATAGGGTCTCCTCCATGCTTTCTTCATTTGTACCTTTCTTCTTCCTCATATGATCCCTTTATAGAGAATTGGGGAAATCATATATGTGGGCATGCGACACCATTTTTGGAAACTTGTGAAGATATATCTCAACCCATGAAAGACTCGGTCAACCGAGGTTTGTAGAGGTTGTGGTTCATGATTCGTAGTTCGCAAAACCCTACCAGCTTGCTTCATCCATGAACTATTGAGTTTTCAAGATGGTATTTAGATGGATTTCCCGTGCTTGATTCTACTAATGATGTAGTTTGCGGCTTCCTGGGTTTGCTGGACATCACCCTGCGGGCTAGCGCCTTGCAGGTCGTTCTGCGTACCGGTGGTTCGTGGTTCATGTGCTCCACAAACCTTTCCCAGTGATGGTATGTGGGTCACTTAAAACTCTTTGAAAAAAACAATTTCTTCAAGTTCCTTCCTAAGTTTTCAATTTAATTTGCATCAATTTTCCTTACTAGAACTGTAGGAATGTTTGATTCCTCTTTCAAAGTTCTTGTGTGAATATTTACTTCCCTTTTTAGAATTTTTAGGACTCTACAAAATCCCCCCATAGGAATGGGGTCCATTTGAAATGAAGAGGAATCTATTCCAATGTATAAGTGGTACTAAACTGAAGTGGTTTTCATTAGAATAGATAGGTCCAGTAGGAGGATACCACACCTATTTATAGGGTCCTGGGTCATTTTTATTTTACCGTTTCTCACAGAGAAATGTTCTCTTGACCTCCCTTGTCTTTCTCTACATCCACGCACTGATTCCTTTGCAAAATCTGCATTCACGAACTGCTCTATATGTTCTGAGAACCAAAATCTTCACAATTTCTTCTTCTCATGAACCAAATATTGGGTTTCATGAACTGCATTGTGGAATTTAAGACTAAAGTCCAGAATTCCATGTAGGAGAACACTACATGGTTTATATGTCCCGCACACTGAACTTAAATCGGAAAACTGAATTGTAAGCCTTATTAAACCAAACTTAAACTCTTAATTAGAATTATTTGAATATTATCATGGTGAGGCCTCAGTCTATAGTTTCTTCCTTCTGCAAACCCCTCTGTTCACTGGCCAATGCTCCATGGGCCAGGGTCTTGCGGGAATTTCACATACTGCAGCTATATGCGGGGTATGGCTTCTGTGTATCGTTAGTACATAGAAAGTGGTTTACACATACCATTTATGGGATAAGTACGCATATCCTCATGTGTACCCTCTTTTAAGCCCCTTTTCCATTTTTGTGGCCTTTATCCAAAAATCTTCTCATTGGACTGACTTTTTGTGGTATTTTGGATCTTTCTATACAGGTTGCAATGGATCTTCCACAAACCTTGAAAAAATCAAACAAGAAAAGGGTAGTCATGGTTGATAGTACTAAGGACTATCTTTGGTCCTACATTATTCCTTAAGATAACTTCTTAAAATATCTCCTTACACCAAAGCTTCTAGATTGCCCATTATCGGTGCAGTTTCCACTTTATGGATTTGGTCTTCCTGATGATGTTCATTTGCTATTTCCTGACCCTAATACTCCTTTAATTCTCCTGAAATCATCCCAAGGTCATGATCGAGCCAATATTTCCTCAATAGTAGAAGTCATAGCTACTCTGATTCAGGATAATGTTGTATGATCGAAATAACGATGAAGATGCTCAATATACAAGAGGGGGGGTGAATTGTACACTTTAAAATTTCCTTAAACAAGGAAAGATCTAAGTTTAACAAAGTTAAACTAAGTAGATTCACAACACCTCCAACTCCAATTGGAAATTGTAATAAGGAATGAATTTAAAAACTTCTAATTCTACACACTTTCTTGAATCAGGAAAGTAATTCCGAAGATCGGTTCCGGAAATATGGATCCGGAAATTGAAACTTAACTAAAGTTTAAAATATGAGATTCTACCTTAAAGCGTATATAAACCAAATGAATCAGAGTACAAGTGTAAGGAAATATAAGAATATTATTCTTTCCTTACAATACAATATGCAGCAGAAAAACAAGTATTACAACTACAAGTAACAAACAATAACTCTTTTAACCCAAAGAGAAGGGTATCCAACAACCTTGGATAAAGGTCCCTTGATTTATACTTTCAAGCAAGTCTGTCTTACCCACACCAGGGTAAGCCCTCGATATGAAGATCGAATTCTCTGTCTTTCTATCCCCATAATCCCTCAACATAAAGGTAGTTGGAACCTCTATCTTCCTCAGCAAGGAAGCCCTAAAACTTCAAGGAAGTCGGCACCTCTGTCTTCCTATCCCCGAAAGTTCTCGAATGTAACCACCAACATTCGGAGTCTCACGAAGCAATCTAAACGAGCAGTTCAGTATGCACAAAGCATGAAAATATTCTCTCTCTAGAAATCACCTTAACAGCGTGTGGTCTCTAGATCGATCAACTTGTTTCATCTCTTGATATCTTTCAAATGAGATCCTATTTATAGGCTCGGTCGGCCCCCTCTCCAACGGTCATATTTTCCTTAAAATTTGGAGGGACCTGTACATGTGTAACTCAACCAACGGTTGGTTTGAAACAGAATAGACGACATTGTTTAATAATAAATCATTTATAACTGAATGCACGACATCATTTTGAAATGGATCATATGTAAGTAAAAGCCATAAAAAATTCCAGAGTGTAAGCAAATTAAAAGTTCGGAGTCTATGTAAATAAATGTTCGGATTCTGTTTTATAGGAATTCGGAGTCTGGTTTCACCATAGATCAGAATCTGAACTTGCAGAGTTCAAAGTCGAACTAGTAAAAGTTTGGAGTCGAACTACTTAAGAGTTCGGAGTCGAACTTCATAAGAGTTCAGAGTCTAACTCATGAAAGTTCAGATTCAAACTTCATAAGAGTTCGGAGTCGAACTCATGAAATTTAGGAGTCGAACTTCATAAGAGTTCGGAGTCGAACTCATGAAAGTTCAGAGTCGAACTTCATAAGAGTTCGGAGTCGAACTACTTAAGAGTTCGGAATTGAACTCATGAAAGTTCGTATCCATAATTTGGAGTGGAACTTCATTATAGTTCACATCCAGAATTCGGATCCTAGAAATAGAATACTCCAATACTTGTAATTATATGATTTCGGGATTTTGTTTAAGAAACTGGTTTTTGTATTTAAGAAAAAAATATTGCTATGTATAAGAAACTCAAGGTTAGGGTAAATTTCCTTATGGAATAAAATTTTCTTTACGGAGTTAAAACAACATTTGCTTAAGTATAAGGTGTTTGTGATTTTCAAAACAAGAAGAAATGGAAAAGTCATAAGGAAACCCTTATTGACTCAACAAATGTGTTCATGTTAGAAGGCTCGGTGTGGACTTAGATAAATCCTAGTTGGTGCAACACTTCCCTGAGACTAGTCACCTAAGAGTACCCATCTATTATCAACCTTTCCTGAGAAAACCCTAACGGTGGGTGGAGCACCAAATGGGACTTGCGATCTAGAGGATGATTCTCCAAAAAATGGTCCTAGGAATTATGGGTACACCAAACCTATTTAGAGTCCTCCAATTAGTTGGAAGTGGTGAACTTATACCAGGCAACTAGGGTCTTATAGTTCGCAGCTTTCTCTCTGGGAGAAATCCTCCCTGAGTTGTTGAGTCATTGATTTTCAAGTACCAACACTTTTCATTTTTTGCATGGGGAGGTGGGAATTAGACTATGGGATATCCACCATCTCAAATAACTCCTCATACTTGGAAATATGTATGCTAAATTTCTTCCTAGAGCTACTACTTGGGAAGATACCATCCATGTGTCCCCATTGACAAAGAGTCTACTGGTAATGGTAGATGGATTACTTGGTCACACCCTCCTGGCTCGCTCTCTTATCATGTTTGAGGATTGTATATGTTCATTTTTTTTGGTGAATGGGCCTAAGCCGAGAGCCCGCCACAGTCAAACTCAGCCAACCCATCAGTCTCGCCAAATCCCAGGTACATATTGTGCCACCCTTAAAGCGAAATGATATACTACCTAGGGATATGAGATTAAACCGTATGTTCCACCTATGCTTAGATTAACAGGGTTTTTTCCATGTTTTTTAGCGGATGGTTCTTCTCATCCTGTGACATATATACCAGGGGTAGGGCTTGCACTCTAATGATGGCAGCTACGCTGGCAGAGGTTCGACCAGTTAATCTTTCCATTCCTGCACTTTCCAGACTTTATAAGTTATTGGGGAAGATACAATAAGGTAAACCTCCACATCATCTCAGTGGACCATTTCAATTTATGTATGGGTGGAAAGAAGAACACTTCCCTTACTATGAATATTGACACCTTACAAGGGTTCCTCACTCTGACTTTCAACCCTCCCTTCTTAACATTGTCAATGTTTGTCCTATGACTTTAAGTGTTAGTGATGTGTTCAGGATACTAAATGATGCTTCTCGCTTCTCTTTTGCACCATACCCTACCCCTCATGGGTTGCTAAGGGGTGACAGAGGTGGTTCTTTAGAAGATCACTAAGACATTATCACTCTTTGTGATGGGATGCTCATTGCTCATGTAGATCGAGTGGCCATTTTTGAGCCATACCTCCCTTACCGGTTTTCCAGGAAATTTGGGTGTGTTCAACAGACTACACTTCTTCCTATCATTTAGTTAAGGGTAGAATCTCATCCCATAATTATTCACCAATTATGGATTATAATGATGTGGTAAGGCGTTTCTATGGAGTTCATCATCCCTAATATGATGCGATCCACCTTTCTATTACTGGAATATGCCCAATTGTGGGTGGACTGTTACCTTTATAGGGTGATGGGAAGACCAATTTGATGGGTCCAAAATCCATTAACCATCCTTATCCCCATCTTGACCATGACAACCATGACATATATTCCTCCTCCTATAGTGAGTGTGATGGCTACACCTTCTATTCTTGTTCTTGTGGCCACTACAATGGTTATGCATTCTATTCCTATTCTTATGATGATAAGATGCTTGATCCACCATCAGATGTGTCTAGAATGGGCTTCATCCATGTGTCCTATCTCGATAGGGAGTGATTCAAACTGCTCCCCTCCTGTGGATACCATTCACATCCCTAATGAGGCTGGCCCCGATAGAGTGTCACCGGATATCCCGAAAGTTGTGGCAATCCTCCGTGTTCAGCTCTAGTGGTCAAACCATCTATGGGGAAGGAGGTCCCTCCTACTTAGGTAACCTATATTAGGTCCCTTCCCACTCCCGTAATGATGATTCCTACCTATATGCCCATTGCAGCGGGTGAGGACCAAGGCCCTGGTGCCTTGGGGAGGCATTCGGCAGTGTGAAAACAGGCATGGCGTCAGTTATGTTCCCTTTCCACGGAAACACCTCTAGCTAGATTTATTGATGAAACTGAAAACTTCTATTGATTATTTTCTGAATTGGGCTCAGGTGGATTTGAGTACCAGCATCTACACTTTCTTATCTACTATATTTTCATAGCCCGGGAAGACATCACTTATTGTGAGGATAAACTTTCTAGATTCATTTCTTCCCATAATCAATTAATGAACATTCAATATGTTTCAAAGGAACTCGATCACTTGACAACTGAGTAGGTGAAGGCTTGATTTGGTGATCTCCCAAAAGGAGGAGTTGTGAGACTGTGAGGATCACGTGGAAAGGTTAAAGGCTCAACTGGCCTCTTCAGGTGCCAATTATGAATCTATCCAGAAGAAAGGGTGGGACCTTGAATTTTTTATGGAACATGTGTGCCCGATGGTCAAAGATGAAGTGGATGAGAGATCTTCTTTAGAGAAAACTCTTGATGGACCTCGGCAATCGCTTTCCATTTTTCTAGAAGGGGAGAGTCGATCCTTACTATAACTTTCCCAAATCATGATGTATTAACTTTATTTTGATACTATAGAGAGACTTCAAAACTGGGGATGTTCCTCTATTTTTTATTGAACTTAATGAAACTAATTTTCCTTCTAATACTTCTTCTTTTCTTTTTCCTGGCATGTCAATTAATCACAATTAACCATATAGACATTATTTCGATTAGGTATTAATTTTAAACCATGATTCAAAACCATTAAATCAAAATAATTGAATCAGGATCTAATTTTTTTCTGAGCTGCGAGACTCGATGAGCGTAGTTCGACTATTGCTGGGTTTTTATGGAAAACCTCATGAACTTTTGTGTCTTTTTCCATTATTACCCTAATTTTTGCCTAAGTATATTTGTTATGGTCTTAGTAGGTATAACTTGACTTTTTATTAGGCTTCCCTTTGTGTGTTTTATACCAAAAAATATTTATGTATCTTTTGAGTATTTGATAGCTCAACATTTTTTTGCCTAAACAATACATAGTATAGGTTTAGCAAGCTGATACTCGACTTTTATCAAGGGTATCCCTTTGCGAGTTTTCACTCTGGTGAGTATTGTGTTTTTTTTCATTGGCGGTTTATAGTTTTTCCAATCATACTTATTACTGATGTTTTAGGTTGAATAGTTTTGACCAAACTTGACATATCAGGGGCCCCAATTTGGGATTCATCAGTCAGGAATGTCCTAATAATCTCAAACATAAATGAGGGATTTTTCTTGACCCTAACTTTGTGATTTGTGGATATATATGAGGCTTAGAGTCCATTTTAGGCATATAGAAGTAGGAGAGGACTCTCCTAGGGATGAATTTTTTTTGGTTGATGACTGTTTTGTAGGCGACATATGCATATTCACCAGGGCATGATATTCATAGTTAAAAAAAGGTGCCCTCGGAACACTGACCTTCCATTTTCAATGGCCTGGGAGATTTATAACACTTTGGGCTTGTTTTGGGGTTGGGGACCACAGTGGGTGTCCTATATGAGAGATTATGTATGAAATTATTAAGGGAATTTGTATCGGATTTTAATAGGAAACTACACCCATGTGAATTTTACTTGTGTAAGGGAGAGTGGGAGAATGGTACAGTTTAACGTCTTCCACCAGGACACTTGAAAAATTTTATGGGAGGTTGTTTTACTTTAACTAAGAGAGAGTAAGAGACTCATAGGTTCAATTGGAAGTGCTTTTCATCTATGGGTATTTGAAAGAAAAAATACATATAAGCTGTAATCCAGGGTATTTCGAATTCGAGGAGTGATATGGGACATAAATGTCATGTGGCCATATAAAAATTGGAAAGGACTCTCCTGGGGATGCATTTTTCTCTGGTTGATGTCCATTTTACAGGCGACATATACAGATCCACTGGGGCATGATATGCATAGTCAAACAAAGGTGTTTGTAGGACACTGGCCTTCTATTTCCGATGGTCATGAAGGATTATGGATATTGGGGCCTTTTTGAACATGGTGTATGTATTATGGAAGGGGGTGCGCCCAAACATGAAAGGGGCATTTCTTCAGCTAATCTTTACTAAGAAAACTAGAAATAGGTGGGGGGATTTTATTTTTCATATGTGAATCAACTTTAAGAATATGGATAGGGTATATTTATTTTACAAAAGCCTTGAGAGACTGGAGGTTAATCGGGGCAGGATGTTCTGATATATCCAAGACATGGGTAGGAAAGGTAATGTAAACCATGAATTTGAGGGTTCTTGAATCAGGAGGGACATCACAAGGCTTGGGATCCATTAGGTATACTAAGGTAGGATAGGAATCTACCAATGATGAATTTTCCTTTGGTTGAAGGTCGTCTCATAGGCAACATATGCAGAGCCATCGGGGCATGATATGTATAGTTAAACAAAGGTGTTTGCATGACGCTGGCCTTCCATCTCTGATGGCTGTGGAGGATTATGGTGATTCAATATTAATCAAAGCATATAGTTTGATGTATGGAAGGTGTGTATCTAGATACATTAGAAACGTTCGGGCTATGATTCGCCCATGGGGTCAAGTTATCCCCTATGTAGATCTAGCTCATATATAGGGTAAAGCATATGTACCATTTTTTGAGTACCCTGTATTTTAACATTGTACGGCCAGGACCCAAGGTTCTTTATGGGGAAGGGAACCATAACATGCCTTTAAGGTCATTCTTCTAGGACCAAACTCCTAAACTAATTTTTTATGATGTCATGGTGGATCTCCTGCTGAGGTCCCTAAGCTCACATGATCTATTCTCAGTGTGAGAAATAAGGGATTATGAGGATTTGGGGTCACCACTTAAGAATTTCATAAACAATGGCATGGAGTATTCTACGCTTAAACCAATGCTATTAAGTTTAACATCATGCATCAAGGAATAAATTCCACATAATTTATCATCATGTAGGGTGTAAGTAGGGTAAAACCATGTGAAATAAGGGAAATATGATTGCCCTTAATCATCCTTGTAGATAGGACTTTTCTAGGGATTCTATACTTTGATTCAATTTTTGTACAGATAGGGGTAAATTTAAATACTTTCTGTGGATAAGTCCATATTTTAGAATTCAATTTTTCCACACATGTTTTTTAAGGGAAACCATGTTATGCAGGATTCCTAATGAACATTCCTTGCAGAGGTTTTCCCTTATGCAGGAAGGGAAAGGATTTTTTTGAGGAGGTCGAGATAAGATAATAATATAAGCATTGCTATTGTGTAGTGTAGTTTAATGTCATGAAACTGGGACACTTCTAGCCTTGCATATTAGTGTCGTGTGGTGAGGATGTTGGTAGCACATTTCACTATCATGTTACAGAGACAAATTTTCACAAAGACCATAAATAGCTTTGAGTTAATCATGGTCAGGATATTCTGGTATTCCTTAGACATGGGTGATGATAGAGGGTGTAAACCATATTCCTAAGGGGCCTTAGATTAGGAGGAATGACATGGGGCTTGGAAGCCATTGGGCCTACAAAAACTATAAAGGACTCTCCTAAGGACGAGTTTTCCTTTAGTTGATGGCCATTTTGTAGGTGAAATATGCAGAGCCACCAGGGCATGATACTCATATTCAAACAATGGTGTATATAGGACACTATCCTTCCATACTTTATGGCCATGAATTTTTATGGAGATCCAAGATTTCTCAGAGTATGGAGTTTGAAAAATAGGAAGGTTGTGTCTGGGAACGCAAGAAATATCCAGACCGTGATTATCCATAAACTACTAAATATTTTACATAGATTTGGCTCAAATGTAGGGGGAAGCATGATCTTTTGACTCCTTATGAGTGTTAGAATTCGAACTTGGAATTTCCAACATCTCTTTGAATTTTTTGTATAGGAAATTGGGGGCATGTTTGGGATCCTTTAATGTTGAGAATCTAGTCACACATGACTTTTGAGGAACCCTACAATTTAATTTCATGTGGCTAGGACCTTTCATGGATCCCCAGATTCAAGTCCGACCTATGTGCAGGTGAAGGGGCATTTTTGTGTGGCTAAACTGGGATATAGGATTTGGGCGTCACTATGTATCCTGCAAGGATAGGAATCAAGCCATACATATATCTGAATGCTCCCTACAGAGGTCTGGCCCGCATGTAGGTAAATTAGAGGGAATTTTTCTTTAATTGGTGGTTGGGCCCAAATGTTAAATCTGGATGTCACTATGCATCCTGCAAGGGAAGTAATCAAACCATACGTAGTTCTAAATGTTCCCTGTACCGATCTAACTCGGGCGTAGGAGTAGGGTCATTTTGATTTCATACACTACGGGTGTCGGGTCTATAGTATTCCTCTATAGTTTTCTTACATAAGTGAATACATACCACCAATCTTAATCCCACATGATTTATACTCGATGTGAGAAATAAGGAGTGGTGAGGATTTTCTCATAGTATGGGGTGATATAAGATACAATAGAGACACATTTTTTTATATAGTGGTTGGGCCAAGATCAAGGGTCGATGCATTGCTACTTATCCCAATGATGAATGGGAATCAATCCATACATAGTTCTTTGAAAACTGTTTAGTTTAACCTATTTTGGTAAGTACGGACTCTATACAGTTTCATTTCATGTGGTTAGGAAAATTTTAACCATGTGGTTTATCTTCGTGTGATTAGGACGATTTGTGTTATTCAGTTTAACGCCTTGCATCTAGGAAGTTATGATGTGTAGTTTACAGTCATGCAGTGAGGAAATTAGTGGTTGTTGTTATACAAAATACTTCTTTAAAAACATTTCATTAGTAGGAGTTGTGAGGATCCATCCATCCATTGATATCAAGGCATATGCTCTATTGGAGTAGACCCTAAGTATGATGTACGGTCCTTACCACTTTGGCTCAAGATTTGGGGGTTTCTTCCTAAGTATCATTGGGGTTTTGAGGACCAACATCATATCTCCTTCAAGGAAAGACCAATGTTGAACCTTTTTGTCGAAGTCTCATGTGATCCGATTTTGGTAAACTTCCAAAATGTGAAAAATGTAGAGCCTTTTATCATCCAGTTTCTCCAACTCATCAAACTATTTATGGGATTGCTCATCCATGGACATTTGATCACAAATGGAAATGTGAATCAATGGAAATTGAAATTCTATGGGAATAACCACCTTTATCTAGTATACTAATGAGTATGGGGTTTCCTGGGTGGAAGTGCGGGTCGTGGTTCGATAATCCCATAAAGCATGAAGGATCTTTTATGGACATGATTTATTATCCTTGTACACCATATTCTGGTGTATATTGTATAGATTCTTGTTGAAAGCCTCTATCTACTCGTTGGTTGCTGCATGGTATTAGGATGAACTATTGGCTTTGATTCCATACTCTTGGTATAACTTTTCCAACTCAACAGAGCAGAATTGGGTGCCATTGTTTGTTAGTATTGTACGAGGGACACTAAATCTAGTAATGATGTTGGATTTCACAAATCTAACAATTCATTTTTCCCCAACCTATTTAAGGGGTATGGATTTGGCCCATTTATAGAAGAATTCGGTTATTGTGAGAATGAACTTGAATTGTTTGGATGTGGTGAGAGGATTTGGTCCCACAACAACCATCCCCCACATGGAAAATGGCTAGGAGCACATAGCTATGTGAAGTAGATCTGGGGGTTGGTGAATAAAATTGGAATGAACTTGGCAGGGATGTCACTTCTTGGTGAATGTGGAACCATCTTGTATCATAGTGGGCCAATATTATCCAAGTCTTCAAATTTGATGGGAGATCTTGGCTACTGATTATTGTGCTCTACAATATCTGTCATACACTTCTTTCATGATGAAAGAAATATCTTCACCATCGATTCACCTATTAAGGACTATGTCAAGGCCTCGTTTATAGAGAAAATTTTATTTTTTTGCGCCATTGTACAATACAAAATTGACTTCCCTACTCTAGATATGTTCTCTTCCATCCCTATCTAGTGGGATTTCCCCCCTTTGGTGGTAATTTTAAATGGGAGTCATCCAGCCGTTGGTGTGACCATAAGGCTCGTAAACGAGGCTAATCTCATCATTTTCCTCTGTATTGTTCTAAATGTACGGAAAGACCATTTGACGGTGGGAAATGCTGATGACTATTTCATCTTAGTATGGATTATCCAGGGTTGTGGATACATTTTCCAATGCATTGGCTTGAGCATTTTATGACCGGGGGACATAAGTCAACATTGGTTCTGATAGGAATTCTGTCATTAGTTCTCAAACGTGGTTCATCAAAAGTGTTAATACTTCTTTATTAATGGCATAGTCACCATTGAACTACTTGATTACCAGCTCTAAATCACCTTTTATCTTCAGGTGTTTGGCTCGTGCATGAAGTGCCATCTCTAGGCCTACAATAAGGTACTAGTACTCCACTTCATTATTTGTGCACCCCTCTGAAATCAGGAAGGAGTAAGGCAAGATGGAATTTTCTGGGGATATTAGTATGACACCTAGCCCTACTTTGTTGATCTTGGGATCCTCTGACATTTTCCTTGTCAGGATTCTGGATTCATCATCAAAGTACATTTCCCATGACTGGGGGCCTTCTTGGGTGGATAATACCTCTTCATCATGGAGTTTGGTATCTAATGGGGTTATTTCTTCTGAGAGGTTATTTTCCAAGAAGTTTGCTAACACCTGGCCTTTGATGACTTTTTGGGGCACATACCATATGTCAAACTATTGCAGGATGACTTCTCATCATGATTTGTGTCTAGTTAGCATGGGAAGGCTGAGTATATACATGAGTAGGTTGCAGTGGGAGACCAGATGGACCTTGTGGTGCTGTAGGTAATGCCTGAATTTCTAAACCGCAAAGATTAGGGCTAGGAAGTTATTTTCAATTCTTGAATATCGAGTCTCAGCATCGATCGTCGTTTTGATGAGGTAATAGAGACTGTTATCGCTATCGACATCATTATTTAGTGCGATTAAAGTGCCTAATGACCATTCCAAGGTAGTTACATAAAAAATGAGTGGTCTCCCCTCAACTAGAGGCATAAACATTGGTGGTATTAGGATATATCTTTTGAGATTGTTGAATTATTATTGACAATCATTATCCCACTCATATTCAACCCCTTTCTTCATTAACCTGGTGGAAGGTAGGAACTTACCTACAAGGTTGGCTATGAAGCACTGAATGTTGGGCAAGTATCCCTAGAGATCCCTCAATTCGGTGAGGTTTTGAGGTGGAGACATGACAAGGATGGATTTTGTCTTCTCATGGTTGAATTCAATGTCGAAATGGAAAACGATGAAGCTGAGGAATTTTCTGGAGGTAATTCCGAAATCACACTTTAGGGGATTCATCTTTAGACTGTGTTTTTTCAGCTTATTGAAGACAGTTTCAAGATATATCGTGTGATTTGATCTTTATCATGATTTAACCACTAGATTATTAACGTAGCACTCAACAAATTTTCTGAGGAAGGTCTTGAAAATGTGATGCATGGCATGCTGATATGTAGTGCCTGCATTTTTTAGACCAAAGGGAATCACCTTATAACAGAAAACTCCTTGGGGGCCTAAAATAAGTGGCTTCTTCATCTCCTAGGGCCATTCAAATCTGATTGTATCCAGAATAACCATCCATGAAGGAGGGGGCCTCATATCCGGTGGTCGCATCAATCAAAAAATCTATGATCGAGACCGATAAATCATCTTTTAGGTAGTGTCGATTAATATACCTGAAGTAAATATAGACTCTAATTTATCCATTATTCTTTTTGATGGGGACTATGTTTTCTATCTAGATCGGATATTGGACTTTCTGGATGAATTTGTATTTGATTAGATTGTCAACTTTAGCCTCTATTTTGGAAGTATGTGTTGGATGGGTCCTTCTGACAGCCTTCTTATAACCACAATGGTCTTCCAGAAGACCTAGGTGATGAGTGGAGACCTCGGGATCAAGGCCTGGAATTTCTATGTAGTTATTGGAACACACATCTCGATTCTTCTTTAGGAAGGTAGTATATTCCTCTTTCTCCTTAAAGGTCATAGCCACACTAATCATAGTGGGTTGCGGGTCATCTTTGGTGCCCAGTTTTATCTCCCTAAGTTTATTGGTGGAGACACCTTATTTGAATGTGGGAGGGTAATCTTTGAGGCCTTTTTCTTCCTCCTCCTCCTCTTCTTCATCATCATCTTCTTCTTCTTCTGATGGAGAGAGTATTCTCGATATAAACTCTCCGGTGTTAGGAGAGAAATCATAACTCTGACTTATGGAAACTGAAACAGCTCATTTTTTCCTAACTAACTGCAAATAATTTCCTGAAGAGGATGGAATTACCTTTTATTATTTTATTGAAAGGACTTAATATTCTTCCTTGAGTAAGGTAGGGACTATCTGGGGTCCTGAGGATAGGTCGAGAGGATCTTTGTTTGGGCCTTACCTATCATCATAGGGACCAGCATGCTTTTCAATGTCTTTAGACTCAAAGGTCATAACAGAAATCATGCAGACAGCTGAGTCTGTATCTAATCTTGAACTTATTAATTCAACCTAGTTGATAGATAATACATACTATTTCCCAAGCTATTGGATGGGATTGGCTGGAGCCATTTCCAATCCATTTTGGGTAGTAATCCAATCAACATCGTTAGTCAAAGATCGCTTCTCTTTCAGTTCATAGAACCTTGCATCGATGTAATTCTACTCACATGATTCGAATGGGGATTTATCAGCATGCAATGTCCCATTTTTTTCCATTAGTGAAATATTTGACGCATTAATGGTGTGATGAGGTAATCTCAATGTGTTTATGTAGCCAGGACCTTCCCAATATGATGTTGAAGGTCGTACTTTTCCACACTACTAGAAACTCAGAATCATACATGAGGTCACTGAGCCAAGTTTTAAGCTTGATTCTCCCCAATGGATTCTGATCACTTTTTCCATATCCTAGCAGAGTTTTGGTGCAGGGTGTCAGACTTTCCTCATTGTAGCCTAACCGATGAAGTGTTCACAGTGAGAGGATATTGACTCTAGAGCCATTGTCGATGAAGATTCTCTAAACATCAATGTCGTTTATCTTTCTAGAAATATATAAGGGTTTTATTTTTCCTTACACAATGGAATTTTCATCCTTATCTATGAAGGGGATGACAATATTTCATTCTTTGGGATTGGTCTTTGTCCGATAGAATTTGGCCACTGCTACTTCAACCTCAAATTCTTGGAAATTTAGTAAGTCTTAGATGAGTGCCTCCCTAAGGTCTGCAGACAGACTTAGGGCATCCAGGATCAATATCTTTGCCGGTACTAAGGCTAACTTCTTTAGAATATCATATTTATGCTCTAAATTTTAGTGCTTTCTGTCTTGGGGAGGCACTTTCATGTGCGCTTTAGGGGCTTGATCTTTGGATGTAGATGGTCTGGCCTCTATGATAGGAGTTGATGGCATCATTGTGCTTTCTGAGTTTGGATTAACTGTTCTTCATGTATGCCTTGGGTGATTGGACATTTTTTCTTCCTCCTACAGATACTCCAAGATGATTGGGCTTGGATTTCTTCCAACGAGGGTGGGGAAAAACTCTTATTGTTGTTTTGTTTATTGGAGGGTTCCTCTATAAGTTTTTGCAACATTAACGGTTTGAGTTAAGGTGTGTCCAGGAATCTGACTCCTACCATGATCACGCCTTCCAAGAAACCCTTGGCCTATGCGGCCTCTTCCTCTGGGTCTTTGATTGGACATAGGGAATTCAGGTTTGCATCCATAGTCTCCATCAAATAAGGGGTTTATCAAGTGAATGAAATTAATGGAGTTGAAGATTAGTTCCGGATCTAACAATGCTTCTGTCTAAATGTTTTCTTCTGATGGTGTCATTTGGAGGGTAGGTGCCTATTGTACCATTTGGAGGGTTGGTTCCTATTGTTCTGTTTGGCAGGGCAGTGCCCGTTGTGCTTTTTGGTAGGGCGGTGCTCGCTGTACCATTTGGAGGGGTGGTTCTCATTGTGATGTTTGGTAGGGAGGTGCCCGTTTTTTCAATTCTACTAGAAGGAAGTCTGAAAGTGTCAATACCGGATTCAGCTTTGTTTTTGGATCATCTTATAGCTCCTTCTTTCTACCCTTCTGGACCCTAGAGGACTGAGGGGCTAAGGATGATGATTTTATTGCATCAGGAGTTATTGGGGGCACGATTGGTTGCTTTAACTGCACCTGGAGGATTCCATGAGCTCAGTTCACTATTTTTTGAGTCATCTAACTATAAAATTTGTGCTTCCTTTTTTCTGGTGACTGTTTTCCATTCTTTTTCATCTCTTGGGTCTAAGATGGAAACATACGCCACTTGTTCTGGTGGCAGACCCAACTTGATTTGTCCAAAATCCACTATCTTTTTTAGGAGATCCTTGAAGACAAAGCACTCCTGGATTGTGTGTCCTAGTATCTGGTGATAGGGACAATAATTTGGACGGTCATCGAGACCCACTTCATTGGCTCGCTTTGGATCTGGTAGCCAAAATAAGTTGCAATTCATGGAGTCTATGAAGTAGTCACATACTTGTTTATCTCAGAATGAGTAGGATTTATTTCTTCACTCATCAAATGGATTTCTTTTATAACCCCTTCGCTCATCTTTCTAAGGTGGGGGTGGCGGTTAGCATCCAAGGGGTCCTACATGATTTGGTGGAGGCCTCACAACTAGTGCTGGTATCGGGGGGGATTAAGTGTGACAGAAGCTGCTTCATCTTTTCCCATTCTTTTCCCTAGGGCTGATGGGGCCACCCAGGACTTGAGATTGGTCCACTACAAGGAATCTTTTATCCTTTGGGTAATGGTATGGAAGCCTTGCTTTTATTACACAATTAAACATAATTTATTACATAAACTTCACTTGATACAACATAGAAGATCGAGAGTTCTAGTGTCTTTGGGGATTAGGATCATTACATAACAACTTAAAACATGAAATGTAACATATTTATTGAAAGCTTCCTTTACATGACCACTACATTTCCTCATACTTAGCATTGCATGGGATAACATAAGGACAAGCATAAGAAAAGGGTGAGTTATAAAGCCCAGTAAGGGAATAATCATGGAATAACATGAGGAATACAATACATTTTAGACAATAGGCATATCAATAGAGAACAATATAAGCATAAACATAAATTCATGATAAATCATTGTAATCATAACATGGAAATGTGGCAACACACTTAACATGGAATTAGCATGAGCCAAGGCTCATTGCACATAGAGCATGAGTAAACCCTCATTGCACATGAAGCACGAGTAAACCCTCGTTTCACTTGAATTAGCATGAGTAAAAACCCATTTCACATGACGTATCATGATACTATACTTTACCCAATGCATTGGAGTGGTATCAGGGTGCACCCTTCTTAAACATTTCATTTCATGCATAAGTGGGCCACATGGATCATAAAACATTGAATCATTCAACATAATCTTTTATTAAGAGATAAAAGAATGTGGAATATATACATGAAACTCTTTAAACAATATGTAAATCTTCATAAAGGTTAATACCCTTGATAGAGAAATGGGCATGGTATTCACTACACAATGACTTTGGTTTGGAAAAGCGCTGTGCAATTTCAACAGCATAACAGCGTGACATAAGAACTCATAAAAATGGTTGATGAGAGAGAAAGGGGTGCCTCATAATATTTACATGACATGGATAGTAAGTGGGTCATATAGATACATGTCCCAACAAATGTAATGGAATTTATATTCATGATACAAAAGAATTGCTTGAATGTAAATGAGGAGAGATAAATTCCTTTCGGAATTTCGGCATAGTAACAGGTGTACATGGGAGGCATTTAATGAGAGATAAAGGGGTCTCTTGTCATTATAACATAAAGAGGTCAGTATGGGGGAGGTTTGAAACCATACCCTAATATTTATAATTGAAATTAAAAGGGCATAACAATTTAAAGAATATTGGACAAAAATAAGAAAGGAAGAAAAACCCTTACTTGGAAGTGTGCTTCCAAAGGCTTGAGAGAGGATTGAGAGAGGCTTCTTGGGAGCTTGGGGCACCTTGGGAGGATTATAGAGATATAAGGGCAGAGGTTGGACGAAATCCAAAGGCTTTTAGTGAGGATTAAGTGGGATCTTGGGTGGGTTTATATAGGAAAGGTGAGGGAATTCTTTATTATTTAGGTTTGGGACACCTCACATTAAACTAATCCAAACCACAAATGAACCCATGGTTTTTCCCATGGTTTTTGGAAAAGGTAATTGGAAAACAATATTTTATAAGTACAAACTCCAAACTTCTTAAAATAATGGGGTTTCTTATGTGGAGGTGAATCACACTCCCAAGGAAAACAATTTAAAAAGACAAAATGTTTAATAAGTCTTGAAGGGTCCACTAAAGCTTTGTAAAATAAATCAAATAAACC
Source organism: Viscum album (assembly GCA_963277665.1). NCBI lineage: Eukaryota > Viridiplantae > Streptophyta > Magnoliopsida > Santalales > Viscaceae > Viscum > Viscum album. The sequence continues at coordinate 2,010,201,515 of OY728130.1, read as the reverse complement.
CAAAATCACATTATTTTAATGGTAAAATATATATTAGCCTAAAATAAAGTTTATATTATTTTATTACATCGCTATTGTGTCATTATGATGTCATAAAACACATTATATATTTAAACGGTATTTAATTTTTACCCAAAAATTTGACTCTCTCAGAAAATTATGAAAAATTCACTATTGGATAATTTCGATATCCTGATTCCATAAATAATGTTCATTTAATCTAAATAATTTTCTAAATATGTTAATTTTTACTTTTAAAATAAAAACCGACATTTATCAAAAATTCATGGGTTTTGACGAAAATGGCTTTCAAACCTTAATAAAAATTACAATTGCATTCATAAAATTATACGATCATTTATATTTAATAAAAATTAATTTAATAATATTATTATTATTTTATTCAAAAATCCATTAATTCATCACAATAGATTTCTTAGTTGAACATTAACTAAAAATATTATTTGTTCTTTAAAAACTATTTACAAGGTAATAATAATAAAATGAAAGTATATTCATTATTATATACAAAAATAATGTGCATAACCATAGTGATAAGGACTTGTTACATAACCCCTTATAACACACACATAAGACCGAAGAGTAAGGTGTGCGATGGTGACAGACTCTTGGGGTGGCTCGGATAACATTGCTCGGGTGGTAATCTCTATCAACTTCCACTTCTCTAGTAGGCGGTCCCACTCAAGTTTAACATATTCAAGATCGGATTGGGCTTGGTTAAGAGTGAATCCCAAAGACACAACCTCCTTTCTGAGCTCTGACAAATGGGCTTCGTATGGGGCGCGTCTACTGGATGAGGCCATCGTTTCCTCTGTCTGATTAAATTGGATTTGTTAAATCCCTATATTTATACTAATCATGTGATCACTGCTCAATGGATATATTAGAAATGGTCACAATTATTAATAGTATTTTAAAAATCCAAAAACATAAAACCAAAGAAGTTGACATTTTATATAAACATTTTACATAAAGATACATTTAATTAGATCAATAAGGATTTCCATTAATGAAAGTTTGGGTCATTACAATCTTCCCCGCTTAAGAAATTTCACCCTTGAAATTTCCTTTTCCTACACTAAAACTGTTGTGGGTAACTCTGCTTCATCATTTCCTCTGATTCCCATGTCTCTTCTTCAAACTTGTGGTTTCTCCACAACACCTTGACGAGGGGCATTGTCTTATTTCGTAGAACTTTTTCTCTTAGATCGAAGATCTTCACCAGTTGCTCCTCATAAGAAAGATCATCCTCTAGTTGTACTACCTCTGAAGAGAGTACATGTGAAGGGTCCAGTATGTACTTCCTTAAAAGGGACACATAAAAGACATCATGTACTTTGTCCATGGTAGGTAGAAGTGCTAGTCGATAGGCCACATCCCTGAAACGATCAAGAATCTCAAAGGGGCCAATGTACCTTGGACTTAACTTCCCTTTCTTTCCAAAACTCATGACCTTCTTCCATGGAGATATGCGTAAAAATACCATGTCTCCAACTTTAAACTCAAGGTCTCATCGATGGTTATCTGCATTACTCTTCTGTTGACTCTAGGATGCCTTGATATGCTGTTGAATTGTTTTCACCTTCTCCACCATTTCTTCGACCATTTTTGGTCCAAGCAGCTTATGCTCACTGACCTCAACCCAACATGCCAGTGGTCTGCACCTTTTCCCATAAAGGGATTCATATGGTGCCATTTGGAAGCTCGAGTGGAAACTGTTATTATAAGAGAACTCAACTAGAGGAATATGTTGATCCCATCCTCCTTTAAAGTCCATTGAGCATGATCTCAACATGTCCTCAAGTGTTTGGATAGTCCGCTCTTATTGGCCATCAGTTTGAGGATGATAGGTCATACTGAAGTTCAGTTCAGTATTCAGAGCATGTTGAAGAATCTTCCAAAACCTATAGGTGAATCTTGAATCTCGATCAGACACAATAGATAGTGGTACTCCATGCAGCCTTACCACTTCCCTGATATATGTCTATGCTGGTTTATCTAATGAGAAATCCTCCTGAATAGCAATAAAGTGTGAAACCTTTGTAAGATGATCCACAACAACCCAGATTGCATTGTTTCCTTTGGATGTCTTTGGAATTCCAGTGACAAAGTACATGGTGATGTTATCTCATTTTCATTCTGGTATGGGCAATGGTTGCATCATCCCCTTAGACTTCTACCTCTCTTCCTTCACTTGCTGACACACCAGGTACTTTGATGTATATTCAGCAATCTCCTTCTTCATATTATCCCACCAATAATTATCTCATAGATCTTGATACATCTTTGTGTTTCATGGGTGAATAGAGAAATTTTAACTATGTTCATCATCCAAAAGTTCCTTCTTCAGCTCCGGACTTGATAGAACACGTAGTCTTTTCCCAAATCTCACAATTCCTTCTTTATTAATATTAAACTCCAAGGATTTACCTTTTCTGATAGATTCCACTTTTTCCTGAATTCCCACATCATCCTTTTGAGCATTCTTTAACCTTTCTAAAAGTAACGGTTGAGCAATCATTTGTGAAAGTATTGATGATGTTCCCTTCTTTATGATTCCCATGTACATCTTCATCAAATATAAGAAGATTAGATCCTTTTCAATTCTCATCAATGATAGAATCTATGGTTCCTTCCTACTTAGGGAATCCACCACCATGTTCTCTTTCCCAGGGTGGTAATGGATTGAGCAGTCATAGTCTTTGATCAACTCTAACCATCTTCATTGGTGCATGTTCAACTATTTCTGTGTGAATATATACTTGAGGATTTTGTGGTCTGTATATATTTCACACTTCTCCATAAAGAGATAATGCCGCCAAATTTTCAAAGTGAAGATCACTGCAACCAACTCGAGGTAATGTGTTGGATAGTTTTGTTCATGAACTTTCAACTGACTTAAATCATAGGCAATGAATTTGTCATTTTGCATCAACACACATCTCAGGCCCTTCCTCAAAGCATCACTGAATACCACAAAAAGTTCTCCACTTGTGGGTAAAGTGAGAACATGCACAGTGATAATCCTCCTTTTCAACTCCTTGAAGCTTTCTTCACATTCATCACTCCAAGAAAACTTTACTCCCTTCCAAGTTAGCTTAGTAATAGGGTTGGAAAATCGTGAGAAATTTCTCACAAATCATTGATAATATCCAGCTAACCCCAAGAAGCTATAGATATCTGTTACCAATGTTGGCATCGGCCATCTCTCAATTTCATCTGTTTTGGGGGGATCCATAGATATCTCATTTCTTGTGATGATATGTCCCAAGAATGATACCTCCTTCAACCATAACTCACACTTTTTGTACTTTTCATAGAGCTTCTCCTTGCACAAGGTCTCTAGTACAATTCTTAGATTCTCTTCATGATCCTCTTTGGTTTTGTAGTATATCAGAATATCATCTATAAAGACTACCGCAAATTTGTTGAGGTAATCTCTAAAGAATATATTCATCAATTCCATAAATATTTCTAGAGCATTTTTGAGTCCGAAAGGCATTACTATGAATTCATAGTACCCATATCTTGTACGAAAAGAATTCTTGAGGATATCTTCCTTCTTCACCCTTACTTGATAATATCCCGACCACAAATCCACCTTGGAGAAGTATTGTGCTCCACGCAGCTGATCGAACAAGTCGTCAATTCGTGGGAGAGGATACTTGTTCTTTATCGTGATTTTGTTGAGCTCATGATAATCAATTAAAAGGCGCATTGACCCATCCTTCTTCTTGATGAAGAGGACAGGTGCACCCCATGGTGAAGCACTTGGGTGTATAAACCCTTTATCCAGATTCTTATATAGTTATTTCTTCAGCTCCTCAAGCTCCAAAACATCCATTCTATACGGATTCTTGGATATTGGCAATGCCCCAGGTATAAAATCAATTTATAATTTAACATCTCTTCTAGGAGGAAGACCAGGAAATTCCTCAGGAAACACTTCGGTGAATTCTCTCACAATAGGCGTGTCTTCAAGGATGGTTACTTCCTTGGACTCAATCATCTGATCTAGATACGCGTTCTCATAGGGCATTAATATCCACAATTGAGATGATGGAGATAAAGAAGATTCATCTTCCTCCTTTCACTTGTATAGAATCAGGGGTCGATTATCCACATGGAGAGTTATTTCCCTCTCACGGAAATTTATATTGGATCTATATAAGGAAAGCCAATCCATGCCAGTAATTGCATCAAATTCCACCAGAGGGAGTATGATGAGGTTTTCCGGGAAGTTAAATCCATAGATTATGATAGGGTAGGATTTATATTCATGGGATGCAATGATTGCCCCATTTTTCATACTCATTTAAGTCTTCACTTCTATGATTTGTGGTGGTGCTGGGATTGTTCTACTAAACTTTAGAGATATAAAAGAATGCATAAAACCTAAATCAAAAATTACTTTCACTGTTCTTGAATGAATAACTAGTGTACCTGTTACCACTTCGTTGTCGGGGTTCACTTCGGTAGTAGTGATGGAAAAATCTCACCCTTTCTGCCTTGGAGGTTATTGGTAGCCTCCAAAAACCCTTGGGTTAGGGCACTGATTTACAAGATGCCCTGGTTCTTTTTAGTTGTAGTAATGAACCACGCGTTGAGGTTCGAACTGAGTGTTCCTCTCCTCTTTCAAAACCACAGGTCTTTCTTGCTGACAGTTAATAGCCAGGTGCCCTTCTCTTCCACACCTAAAACATTTCCTCATCCCCTTCAGGCAATTTCTGGGGTGCTTCTTTCCGCACCTTTGGCAAGTGGGGTGTTGGATCCTCTTAGAACCATTGGATTTATCCATCAGTCTACCAGCATTGAAGTCCACCTTAAGATTCTTATCCCCATGATACCCCTAAGATTCTCATATCTCCATTTCGACCTTGAGGGCACATCGGACAATTTCCTCATAGTTGTCGAAGTCATGGATCGCCAGCGCTCTCCGTAGGCAAGGTTTCATCCCACCAAAGAAGTGGTCAACCTTGCATTCGGGGGTAACGACAAAGCTGGAAGCGTATCGTGCAAGCCTTGTGAATTTTTCCTCATACGCTCCAACATATTCATTGTCTTTTTGCTTGAGTTCAAGGAAGTCCCTTTCCATCTTAAGTCAGAGGGTGCGTGGAAAATATTTATCAAAAAACATCTTTCGAAAATCCTTCCATTCCAACGCCTCGATCTCCTCCTTAGGCTTCGTATTTTTGATCAACATCTACCATTTATCAGCTTCACCCTCCATACGATAAGAAGACAAGATAACCTTCTCTTGTTTAGAACATTGAAGGATAGAGAAGATATTTTCAATGGATTTGATCCATTGTTCAGCGATTGAGGGATTGAATGATCCATTAAAAGTAGTAGGACTTTGTCTCATGAAGATCTCGACAGTGACTTGTTCTTTCTTATGGGGGGTTAAACGTTCCTCTTGACCCATGTTTCTATTCAAATCTTGAGTTAGCTGAGAAATAAGCATGACAAAGTTCTCGATTCCCACTCCCATTGGATTGGGTATCTCATTTGCACAGTCATCACATTGATCTTCACATCGGTTGTTAGCCTGAGTCCTCCTATTACCGACCATTGGATGGAATAAAAAGAAAGTTATGGGTGAAACATAAAGGTTAATCCAAGGACAAAACTGATGAATTATAAATAACTTTTATTTCCTTAACATCTGAATCTATTGGATTCAGTCTATGTTATCCATGATCTACTTTATAGCATATATTCTTAGGGATTTTTTTTTGTCCCTTAATAATGGTTCATACTAAGCTTGTGAATTTACCAAAGCATATCCCCTGGGAGTGTCTTAACCAAGAGTGCAGCAAGGCCCATTGTTGTGCACCATTTCCTGTTTGAGTCAAGTTCAAAGTGGTGTTTTCAGGTTTTACCCCTAGGATACATCTGTGCTAGAGCTGCTTCTACCTGCTCGTATCCAGACAGGGATGTATTTTCTTGATAAACCACTTACTCAATACTCACAAAAACTTAGAGATGTTTTTATTATACTTAGTATTTTCTCTAAGGATTTACTAGGGTTTTCTAATCCTAATCCCAAAAATAATTAAACCTACCCTCTGATACCAACTATGGAAACCCTACTTTTATTACACAATTAAACATAATTTACTACATAAACTTCACTCGATACAACATAGAAGGTCGAGAGTTCTAGTGTATTTGGGGCTTAGTATCATTACATAACAACTTAAAACATGAAATACAAAATCTTTATTGAAAACTTCCTTTACATGACCACTACATTCCCTCGTACTTAGCATTGCATGGGATAACCTGAGGACATGCATAAGAAAAGGGTGATCTATAAAGCCTAGTAAGGGAATAATCATGGAATAACATGAATAATAAAATACATGTTAGAAAATAGTCATATCAATAGATAATAAGAGAATAATAAACATAAAGGCATGATAAAGCATTATAATCATAACATGGAAATGTGGCAACAACACTTAACATGGAATTAGCATGAGCCAAGGCTCATTGCACAAGGAGCATGAGTAAACCCTCATTGCACATGAAGCATGAGTAAACCCTCATTGAAATTAAATTATCATGAGTAAACACCCATTGCACATGATGTATCATGATACTATACTATACCCAATGCATTGGAGCACTATCAGGGTGCACCCTTCTTAAACATTTCATTTCATGCATAAGTGGGCCACATGGATCATAAAACATTGAATCATTCAACATAATCATTTATTCCATGATAAAAGAATGTGGAATACATACATGAAACTCTTTAAACAATATGTAAATTTTCATAAAGTTGAATACCCTTGATAGATAAATGGTCATGGTATTCACTACACAATGACTTTGGTTTGGAAAAGCGCGGTGCAATTTCGACAGCATAATGACGTGACATAAGAACTCATAAAAATGGTTGATGAGAGAGAAATTGGTTTCTAATCATATTTACATGACATTTATAGTAAGGGGTCATATATATACATGTACCAACAAATGTAATGGAATTTAGATTCATGATACAAAAGAATTGATTGAATGTAAATGAGGAGAGAGAAATTCCTTTCGGAATTTTGGCATAGTAACGGGTGTACATGGGAGGCATTTAATGAGAGATAAAGTGGTATTCCATCATTATAAAATAAATAGGTTAGTATGGGAGAGGTGAGAAACCATACCCCAGCATTTATAATTGAAATTAAAAGGGAATAACAATTTAAATAATATTGGAAAAAAATAAGAAATGAAGAAAAACCCTTACTTGGAAGTGTACTTCCAAAGGCTTGAGAGAGTCTTGAGAGAGTATTATTGGGAGATTGGGGCACCTTGGGAGGATTATAGAGAGAATATGGAAGAGTTTTGATGAACTCCGAATACTTTGACTGAGGAGGAAGTGGGAGCTTGGGTGGGTTTATATAAGAAAGGTGAGGGAATTCTTTATTATTTAGGTTTGGGACACCTCACATTAAACTAATCCAAACCATAAATCATCCCACGGTTTTTGACCATGGTTTTTAGAAAAGGGATGTGTTAAACAATATTTTATAAGGCTAAATTCCAAAATTCTTAAAATAATGGGTTTGCTTATGTGGAGGTGAGTCACACTCCCAAGGAAAATAATTTAAAAAGACAAAATGTTTAATAAGTCTTGAAGGGTCCACTAAAGCTTTGTAAAATAAATAAAAAAAACCCAAAATTACATTATTTTAATGGTAAAACATATATTTTCCGAAAATAAAGTTTATAGTATTTTATTACATCACTATTGGGTCATTATGATGTCATAAAACACATTATATATTTAAACGGTATTTAATTTTTACCCAAACATTTGACTATCTCGGAAAATTATGAAAAATTCACCATTGGATAATTTCAATGTCCCGATTCCATAAATAATGTTCATTTTATCTAAATAATTTTCTAAATATGTTAATTTTTAATTTTAAAATAAAAACCGACATTTATCGAAAATTCATGGGTTTTGACGAAAATGGATTTCAAACCTTAATAAAAATTACAACTGCATTCATAAAATTATATGATCATTTATATTTAATAAAAATTAATTTAATAAAAATAATAATAATTTATTAAAATATTATTTAATTCAAAAATCTATTAATTCATCAAAATATATTTCTTATTTGAACATTAAATAAAAATACTATTTGTGCTTTAAAAACTATTTACAAGGTAACAATAATAAAATTAAAGTATATTAATTATTATATAAAAATATAATTTACATAACCATAGTGATAAGGTCTTGTTACATAACCCCTTATAACACCCGTATAAGACCAAAGAGTAAGGTGTACAATGGTGACAGACTCTTGGGGTGGCTCGGATAACATTACTCGGGTGGTAATCTCTATCAACTTCCAATTCTCTCGTAGGTGGTCTCGCTCAAGTTTAACATATTCAATCCCATCTTGGTCTTGATTAAGATCGAATCCCAAAGACGCAACCTCCTTTCTGAGCTCTGAAAAATGGGCTTCGTATGGGGCATGTCTACTGGATGAGGTCATCGCTTCTTTTGTCTGAGTAAATTGGATTTGTTAAAACCCTGTATTTATACTAATCATGTGATCATTGTTCAATGGATATATTAGAAACGGACACAATTCTTAACAATATTTGAAAAATCCAAAAACATAAAACCGAAGAAGTTGACATTTTATATAAACATTTTACATAAAGAGACATTTAATTAGATTAAGAGGTATTTCCATTAATGAAAGTTTGGGTCGTTACAAATGGAATAGAAATCTCAGAACCCACTTGTGTACTTTAATGGGATGAGTGGTGTCCACAATTCATCATGGAGACTATTGATGCACATGGAGATAATTTCATCCTAGTGGGGTGGCTGATTTAGGGAGTAATTCAGGACCTTCCATATGGAAATGAATTCTAAAACTCTTTCATTCTCTTATTGCTTACAGTTCATGAGATCACTGAATGTTGTCTTAGGCAATGTCTAACTGAACTAAAAGAGAAACTGCCACTGGTGGTCCTCTTAGTCTGTGACAGAGTTAGCTGGCAAGCTAGTATTCCACGCGAAGGTTGAGCCCTACAGAGTTCGCACAAAGAACCTAAGTTTCACTACTTCTAGTTGATCTCGGGTTCCCATTATAGGGTCACAGTAAGAAGCATAGTGCATTAGATGTTGTTCTCGGTATCTTGAACCATTGAACACCAGAAATATGGGGTTCTCAAAGTTTGGTGGTGGCGTAACATTGATCACCCAATCAGGGTAGGGTTTGTGCTCTGGTTGTATCAGAGCGTGCCGCCCTTTCATGGATTCTAGTCGAGCTATCAATTTATCAAGGGTAATTAAGATCCCTTGATGCATATCCTTCCGGACTTGAGCTTGGGTTGGTGCGGTAGGGGGGAAAGCTGGACGTGTCAGCACTACTGATATTTGGGGTAGATACCCAGTCGGGGGTATCCTTTGTGGGTTTTCTTGAATTTATTTTAGCTACTTTCCCAGTAGAGGGAAGTATTGATGTCCTTTCGGGGACGAATTCAAGTAGGTTTATGGTCTCGGTGTTGGATTGGACAGGCATCTGAGTTTAACTTCATTTACTGGGATGAGTTTTGATGGCAGGGGCACCTCTTTTGGTAGCACATGTTGATGTTCCGCCTGAGGAACACATTCGGAAAGATAACTCCCTTGATGCATCTCAGCATTTATTCGCTTGATCTCTTTCATTTCTTCCTTTTGTTTAGAGAATATTTCCTCGAGTGTGAGGGACACATTCTCAGGGGGAGGAGGAGGTGGGTCATAGACAACCTAGGATTTATTCTTCTCCTTGTTAGAGATTTGTGTGGGAGGTAATGGAGGATTAGCTTAGGGGTGCCCAAATTTAGTACATCTCTCTAGTTTCAGGTATGCACACCATCAGGCTCGGTGTGGGGTACCTCCAAGAGGGAACCATATTCTCTTTCTTCCTCTCCATTTGTATCATTTCCTATGAGATCTGTGGGGAAAAATTTTACCATGTTCATTGATGCATACCGCATTGGGGGTGGTGTACCTAGATCTGAATAGTAGGAAATCTTTTTGCATCCTTTGTTGGACTTTGTCCTTCCATTATGTGGTATTCTTCAAGCTTCTGGGAAAAAATTGACCTGAAGGGAGACCTAATCTAACCTCTCAATGTGACTTTGTCTCGTAGGGTATGAACCACAAGACAGGGTCGAACGGGTGACCTCTCTGTTCATCGTTCTTCCTAGATGGGAGAAGACAGATTTCTGTTGCATGGGAAAAAATGCCCTCATCCCTACAGGATGGGGTTGATCTCGTTCTTTTGTTGATGCACTATAGCCTGGATTTTTTGGTCTTATGGGGGTATTTTGAGTTAAAAATTCCCCCAACCCTGCAGGCTGGGGCTATTACCATATTACGACGGTATCCACCGCTATTTCCACCTTTTTTATTTCATGTACTCATGCACGAGTGTGAGCTGAGTATGGTGCGAGATCTGCATGGGATTTATTGGATTTAGAAAACATGATAATTTCTTACTGGTTGAATTCCCTTATACGGGAATTTTGTTGGATGTTCTTGATTTCCTGGCTTATAATATTTTTGATAGCTTGATCTCGTCAGGCCTGACGCTTTGGAGACTTAATCAGGGCTTATTTTTGTTGAGTATTCCATCTTTCCTAAGTATGTATTTCATTGGATTGCTACCTTTGGGTAATGAAATTTCAATATTTTATTTTCAATGAGGTTTGTTGGATGGGACGTGGGGTGAATTATAGATCTCCATGTTCTCCTTATCCCTGAATATGAACTCCAGATGGGGCATCACCGATGAGGCAATGCAACTTGTGCAGTGTGTGGAGGAAAGTCAGTTCAAGGTTTTTCTTTTTCCTTTCTGATCGTGGATGCCATGTAGATGGTATGGATTCTAGGTCAATTATATGGAAGATCTCTCCTAATATGTTGACATGGTCTGCATACCCTTCATAGGGAAAGAACTTCTCTTTTAGCTGGAGAATAGTTGTCCAAATATTAAGGCGAATATTGTGCATACATTCCTCAGACAAATCCCTTGGTATATTGAAGTGATAAGTGGTCATGGGCCAATACATAACTGGTGTATTATCCTTATCTAGTTGTATTCTCACAAGTAATATATCATGTTGTTGTTATTTTGGGGACTCCTCTACTTGATATGATCATCTTAACTTCTTCTTAGTAATTTCGTTCCAAGCAGCAGGGATGGTAAGAGCCTCATTGATATGTGAATGGCGTGGGGGTGGATCGGAAGATTATCATGGACCTGGACCATCCTATGGTTGATAAAGTATATCACTCATCATAGATAGAGTTTCTGACATGTCTGGCTTCACTTTTCTGAGCGCCTCGGTGTAGGATGGTTTTCTCATATTTTTTCCAGTAACGGGAGGTCCTTCTTGCCAGTATGAATTTTGATTGTGGGTATGACCTTTGCAATTGGTGTTAAAATGGTGAGGTCTACCATTGTAACTTGATTTATGATCGTGGGGAATGTCCCTATAGTGTATACCCTGGGGAGGACCTTCAGGGCGGGCTATAGCGAGTGGAGGACCTTCTGCCTGCTTGATGTCACTGAGTGGAGGACCTTCTCGATGATTGTTATGATGGTGAGGACTACTATCACAACTTGATATATGGGTTCAAGGAGAATTTTTATAGTGTACATCCTAGGGAGGGCCTTCAGTATGTACTGCAATGAGGGGATGGCCTTCTCATTGCTTGATGTTGCTATGGGGAGGACCTTTGCATCAATTTCCATTGCGTGGAGGTCCTTTGCAATGGTTGTCATCATGGTGAGGACTACCATCATGACTCGATGTCCGACTATAAGGAGAAGCATATCTGCAAATTATTCCCTAGGGAGTACCATTAGGGGGACGACAGCAAGGGGAGGACCTTATTTCTATCTAATATTCAGGTCAAGGGGAGGGCTACCCTCACACGCATCAGGATATAGGCTCTCATGATCGATCATTCCTGGCCCATGGAGTAAGCCCCTGTGGGTGCTCTAGGGAGGACCTTCAGAGATGCTGGTAGAAACATTGCAGGGAGGGCCTTCAGAACTGATACTACCACTTCCATAATTTAGTAATGAACTGAAAGGGTCTTGAGTCTTTATTGATATATGCTTGAGGATGTTAAGAACTCCAGCTTCTAGTAGAGAAGGGTCATGTATGTGCTCTTCATTTTCTAGTTTTCTTTGGTTCATTTCATTTTTGGGTGCTCTTTTATAAGTAATTGGGGTCGTCTACTATTGGTAATAGCCTTCATATGTGATTCCCCATTTTGTTGGTTCCTGTGATGCATCTGGGATACGCTGATGGACATCTTGAATTTCGATAGGGATATATGTATGTCCTGAAGCAGCCACCATGTTGGACCAGCGCCCCCCAGTTGGAATGGGTATTTTTTCTTGATCTAGTTGTTTGTGTATCATGGGATATTGTCATCTACCCTCCTGGATAAGAGCGGGGATGCATAACTGCTCCGAAGTGATTAACCCATTTTGCAATTAAGTCATTTTATTTGAGGAAATCAGGTCGTGGGCTTGGTTCCTCACTTTTTCACTGATGTAATGATATCTTGACATGTCTGGAGGATATAGCCTAAAATCGACATATGATCTTTTTTCATTTCCAGGATGTGCTGAGATATATCTTTGGTTGGAATGGGTATGAAGGCCCATTCCGATGTCAGAGAAGGATTTTGTGCCTACTCCGGTTCTCCATAGGTTTCCAATGGATACTGGAAATTATCCTATGTTGGGATAGAGGAAAGAGTCTTCCACTGTTTTTATTCTCTGGTTTCCACCATATTTTACTGTTATTCATATTTACGATCAGTAATTTGCATCTACTCTCATGCAATTGTATTTTTCTCACGGGCTTTGTATGTATCCAAAGGAATTTGACTCTGATCGTATTTTTTTGCCACCCTATTTGGATGGAAGGATTGATATGAATCAGCAGGTATTTTTGTCTTCATATAGCTAGTTTCCACCCTATTTGGATGACGGGCTTCTTGCGCATTGGCAGATGTTTGCATCTGCCTATAATTTGTCGCTTTGTCTGCACGGCGGGACCGGTGAGAACTGGAAGGAGTGTGTGTGTGCTTGTATTATGCCACACTATTTCTATGGTGGGATTTAGTGTAGGGGGAGATTTTTATGTCTGTCCATTGAATGACACCATGTTTTTACGGTGGAGTTCCTCCTCAGGAATCAGGGTGATAGCCTATTTCTGATTGTATGTCTGCCACCCTCAGTGGGTGGCCTGAGGGACCCATGTCTTTTGGACTTCAGCAGGTGCCCTCAGCATAAAATCCTCTTTATAATGAGGATACTTGGTCATCCAATGTTGGTGGAGACACTCTCTGGAAGGAGCCCGTGAGTAGGTTCCTTGTGCAGTTGGGATGAATTCATCAGCATCAACTTCATCTGCCTCCCTGAGATAAGGGAGGTACTTGTTGTCATGTTTTGTGGATAGGCTTCCGAAATAGTTGGAGATGACCACCAGGGCCACCTTGTTCTAGTTTTCCATCCATGACTGAGGAGGTGGCTGGTGATCTTTTACAAATTGGAGGTCTTGTCTTGCGGCCTCCACTACAGGGAGAGTACCATTTTGGTGGTACTCTTTAATCAGTGTGTTAGATACCCAGTTTTGAAGATGATGGGTTAGTGAGGGTGTCCTAATCTTCATTAGGGTCCTGGTTTCATGTGGGATCACTGAGGCATGTGTCAACATTGGTTTTCAGAATACCATTTGGATCGAAGGTTTCTCTACGGGAACCTGCAATACATATATGACATATATAGACAAAAAACCCCATAAAAGTAGTATCTATTGAATATGTACATATTTGACAATTCATCTCCCCCCCCCTTGTGAGGAAAAGGGGATTGAGTGGGGTAGGACCACCACCATGGTTGAGTATTCATGTCAGGTTCACCATTTTTGTTTTGCTTCGAGGTGACGTATGTGGGTGTTTGGTAAAATGAAAAATGTTCTGAAGGGTGATAAGAATGTGTCTGTTATTATAGAGACTTTCATGTCACCTTTTTATTTCGGCCTAATCTGTGTTGTTATCCTTTAGGGGGAATTGGATTGAACCTGTAGGGACTGGGCAGTTTATCCCTTTTTTATTATGAAGGAGGTTCCATAGTTGAATGATCCCAGTGGGTGATTGTAGGGGCTTAAGTATTTGTTTAATCGGCCCTCTTAGGATATGACTTCCTCAGATGGTCTCCAACAGGTTTATTCGTGGAGCCAAAAAAACCCAACGGCCCTGGTATCCATGATTCAAGGACCTGCTTTCCAAAGGTAAGCGCTCATTGGATGATGATTTGGCCAATGATACTTCATGACTCTATTGGTCAAGAGGATGGGATTTTGGGCTCATCACACCCTTTTGGGGGGAATTATTGCCTATTCTGGGATTCTATTATAGATTTAAGTCATGTTCATATGTTTGTGAATCCTTGGTTCATTACCAAAGAGTGTATCCATGGGATACCCCTAGTTTACATGATCATCATAAATATACATGGATTTGATACTATGGAGGAAATGCTGACTTAAGCCATGAAATAAGGTGCTCTTAAGTTTATTGTCATCCAGGAGGGATAGAATGTGGTTTGATGTTGGGATCAAGCCTATAATATGGATTTCCTAAATATCCTCAGGAGAGGAATTAGATCCCATGTAGTTCAGTTAACTCGAGGTTTGGACCCGGGAGGAGGCCCATTTGTTGGTGGCATAATTGGGTTGGACCTGTTTGGAAGGGCACCCCTTTGATCTCAAGCATTCAAGCAATCATCCTACATATCCTGGTTTGAACAAGAACTGGAGTTGTTGTATTTAATTTTGGATTGGGGATTATGCATGGAAGTTTCCCATTTGAGGGGACATGATTGGGTGGACCCTTTGGGAAGGGCACATCTTTTGAGCTCGGACCTTCAAGCAGGTGTCCTACATATCTTGGTTTGAATAGGAATCAGAGTTCTCATAGTTAAATATGGGTTTGGTTGTGTGTATGTTGTGATCATCACAAATATTTAATCTCGTGTGAGTCATAATCAGTGTGAGAAACAAAAGTATGTGATATATTCAACCAAACACACGCCTTCTCTCTCGTTTATGGGAGAGGTCGGGCCTGCGGTGGAAGAAGTTAAGGTGATGGTGGGTGAGGGCACAGAGTGATGAACCTTTCAATGTGGGATGATATTTGATGTCATCCATCTCATATCTCATAAGATTAGTCACTTAACTCAGTGGGAGTTCCCAATGATGTGTTTTGGGAAAGGGGAGGAATTTCATTCCTCATCGA
Organism: Viscum album; assembly: GCA_963277665.1. Lineage (NCBI taxonomy): Eukaryota > Viridiplantae > Streptophyta > Magnoliopsida > Santalales > Viscaceae > Viscum > Viscum album. The sequence continues at coordinate 2,010,186,145 of OY728130.1, read as the reverse complement.
AAGGAGAAGCAAGCATGATTCCTTCAACTGATCATCATTCCTCATTGAATGGAAAAGCAAGTGATCACCCTTAATCCCTTGAATGGGGTGGTTCATGTTAGCATCCCAAGGTTAGACTCCAGGTTACCATTAGAATGTAGACTCACAGACATACTGGGAGTCTAAACTGTTGTGGTGACAGCCTTTGTGACTCCGCTTACCATGGGTAAGTAGACTTAGAGGGGCACGCTGATACACCCAATGATCTGATCATATGGGTCAGGTGGCTTTGGAGGAGGCTTTGGACTGATGTCACTGGACTAGTTCATGGAGGATCTATGTAAGACTGGATGGTAATGGAGGGGCGAGATTGGAGCCGGAGGGAAAGACACCCGAAGATGCCCCATTCTGCATACTATTTTCTCATGTAGGATGGGGGATCCCCGCATACCATAGTGCTATGTGGGTAGGGGGTCATCCATGTACCGAAGTAGTATGAAGGCTTGGGTATGGACTGTCATGTACCAAAGTGGTACGCGGTCCTATATGTGGTCCACCATGCCACTTCGGGTTCCATCCATGTATTGATGTAGTACACAGCACAAAGTTTGGTCCACATAGTGATGCACTATGCGGAGCACCGTTCTGAAGGAGGGTCCTGGAACTTGTGGTTTGTGGGGAGTTCATCTGTGAGGAATTTACAGTTCGGGATGACACTAATTAGGTTCATGTTTTACCCATTATTATTAAGTTTTTTCTTTTTATGGTTCGCGACTGGTTATACCTGTGGAAACGTGATTTTCGGTTTACACTTCATCGATGATTCAAAACCAAAGTTTTAATCCTCTCTGAATTCTTTCTTCCAACCTCTAGGGTCTCCTCCGTGCTTTCTCCATCCATCCCTTTATTATTCCCCTTGTTCTCCTTTTATAGATCATTGAGGAAATCATGTATATGGGCATGTGGTACCATTTTCAGAAGCCTGTGAAGATATATCTCAACCCATGGAAGACTCAGTCAACCAGGGTTTGCAGAGGATGAGGTTCGCGATTTTTGGTTCGTGGAACCCTACCATCTTGCTTCGTCTATGAATTTTCGAGTTCTCGAGATGGTATGAGGATGGATTTCCCATGCTTGATTCCTCCAATGATGTGGTTCACAGCTTCCTGGGTTTGTTGGCCATTTCCCACAGGCCAGCGCCTCACAGGTTGTTCCATGTACCGGTGATTCTTGGTTATGAAATTCACAAACCTTTCTCAGTGATGGTACGTGGGTCACTTAAAACTCTTTGAAAAAAACAATTTCTTCAAGTTCCTTCCCAAGTTTACAATTCAATTTGCATCCATTTTCCTTACTGAACCTATAGGAATGTTTGATTCCTCCTACAAAGTGCTTGTGGGAGTATTTACTTCCCTTTGAAAAATTTTAAGGACCCTACAATATTGATATGGTTGAAGTCATATTTATTGCCATTTTTTCAAATAAAAAGAGTAGAATTTTGGTAATTTATCTAATAAAAGTATATAATATATATTATATTTATTAATATCCAACTATTTTATCGAAACACAATATCCCTCGCCATCAAATTCATAATATCTAGTTACTTGAACATTCTAGTGGAAAGGACCCATATTCCCCTTTTCATAACCCGAACTTGGTCCTGACAAGTTATTTGAAGGGTTTTAGGTTGGCATAAAATTTCCAACTACATTAACTCGTAGTTATTTGATCTGTTGAGTGGACTCCCCATTCCTAAATTCATTAAATTTGATTTCCTCAATCTTTTCCTCTTAGTTACACCAAGTCCTACTTGAGAAATAAACCCTTGATGTGAACTAAGTTAAGTTAACCCAAAACTTTATGTTAGATCTCCCTGATAATTGAAAGCACCCCGACTTAGGTCGGTCAAGAACTTTGAATTATGGTATGATTTTAACTTAAGTAGTGGAAGGTTATACTAACTTAATATATATAATATATTTATTTTTATATTTATGCAGAAATTTTCCATTTTTTCGTTATTACATACTTGTTAATATTAAGTGGATTTACTTAAGTGATTAACCATTTCTTGGAAAAGGTTTACGTATGATCCAATTTATTTTAGTTCTATCTTGCATACTTTTTAATTCATTAATTCATGTGATTATGACAAAACATTCGTAATGAAATTAACTATGCATCTTGATAGAGATAAAATGATAGAGTGGTATGATCATATGCTTTTACTAATGGTTAGTTTATCTAGTGGATGATAAACTAACCACTAGCCTAGGGGGAAAACACCTTGACCCATGACTTAGTTCATATTGTAGTTTTCACTTGTCTACCCATATACCTCTTGGATTGGTTTCACCTTAGCTCCAAACATGAACTACCTCTACTTTCTTGGGAGATTCATCCATTACATAAGCTTTTACTCACATGTAGGTGAGGGGAACCAAAGGATTAGTTAATAAGTTTTCATAAAAGGAAATTGTGGGCACATAGGCCCTTACATAATGAGAGGAGGGATGACATGTAGGATATCAATTTAATTTAATAATAAATTAAAAAGAAACTAATTGCGTGCAAAGTTTTAGTCTAAAATCATGATCATCCACATACATACAATGAATTATGAATTTAATAAAAATAGCATTCAATCCTAATCATTCTTGTTTAATATAAATCATGATCAAATTAATTAATTATCTTCATTAATTAATCTATTCTTTTATCTTAATTCTCATACATCGTAATTTTAAAGAAATTAAATAAATCTATTTAAAATGAACTATGTAAAAAACATGAACCTTGGAGGCAACACAGTGAGTAGCTATCTAAACCACCCAGTGTGTATTATATTTGTATATTGTTTTCTTATGTATCATGTAGCATAAATTAATTATCATGTAATTTCATAGCATGTGCGAGTCAACTAAATGACACATGGAACACATGTTATTTACATAGAGTGTTATGTTTCAATTCATGTTGATTAATGACTATATTACGACTTATAAATGATATACAATTTTTAATATTACAAAAAAAAAAATAGACATTTAATATATATATATATATATATATAACTCATCACATGGCATGTGCATAGTCAAATAAATGACACACAAAACACATGTTGATGACGTTTATTTAGTATAATAAATTACTTTTTAATTTTGTGTAATTTAGTAATATACACAACATGTACAATCTAGCTACATATCATGTATAGTTCTCACCTTCTATCCATGACACACTTCTAGGGACTCGGTGTGTAAGCATGACATGGAAATTAATGAATTATGTGGAGTGTACATGGGAAACATGTCGTGTGTTCTCTGAGTTACATGGTCACCAATTATGTGGGTCATGTAAGAAAATAAACAACCCATCTTTGACTAATGGACTACACGTCATGTATGAAAGTTACATGCCATATAGTCTGGCTAACCATGCACCAGGCTGGCTTGGTTAACACACGGTGTATTTAAATTAGTAAAGCGAAACGGGCAGGGTGGGACGGGGTGGGCCAAGCCCGCGCGGGTTTGAGCCCATGTGGGTTTGTCCGCAAAATCCCTTATATAATGCGAACAAAAAAATCCAAGCCCGCCCCGCCCCGCATAAGCCCGCGGGCTGCCCGCGGGCTGCCCACATTTAAAAAAAATACTATTTATAATCATTTAAATATTTTATTTTTTTCTCATTCTTAATTTTAGTTATTGGGAGAAATATGAATTTACAATATCTAGAGTTTTAAGAGATGTGATGGAAAAATTTTCTATGGGTTAATGGTGTCATGTGTCGACGCCGATGTGGTGGCGAACTGTTGCAATGCAAAGTAGGTGAGTGATCAATGAGGGGTGAAAAACGATGATGTTGATTGTATGGCGATGCGAATGGCTAGACCTATGAATGAACGACGACACTTCAAGCAATGACTAGTTTCAGAGAAGGCTATTAGGGTCTCATGAGGTCCTTTCATGTTTTCTTAATAACAAAATAAAATTAAGTAATAACAAAATTAAATCGGTCCAAAAAAATATTATAATTATAATAACTCTTTTAAAATTGAAACCGAGTACAGGAGAGATGAGTTCCATTTTTCGAGAGGTGCGATGACACACCATGTGAATATGGTTAATAATTACTATATAAATATTATAATATCATATTAAAACAATAAATATTGACCTATTTAAAATTTACATGTAAATGAATGGTGAATTTGTATGACCATTACGGTGAGCAATCATATGTCATGGTTTAATTATGTTTTTTTTAACTAAAATTCCAAAGAAGCATATATTGTACAAAAAATAAATAAATTAGGCCCACGGGTCAGCCTGCACCCGTGCGAGCTCAATTCTCTTTGGCCCACACCCGCGCGGGCTCAACCCTCATTGGCCCACGCTCTTTGCGGTCAAAATTTTTAGGCCTACCCCACCCCGTATCCGCCCCATACCCGCAAAGCCCACGGGCCCATTTTTCATCACTAATTTAAATACACACCGCGTATAATAAATGCACACAAATTTAATTAATTATGAATTAACTTATGAATTATATTAGTTCATTAAACATGGGTACACATCATGTACCAATGGGCTACACAACGTGTATTCTTGTTCTATTCGTCCAAAATACGCTACACCTTCAAATGAGGTCTTTGAATGTTTTTTATTCATAAAATTAATCAATTTTGATTATATTTTCAAGAACTAAGAGGATGTAAATCATATCTTTATATTCATATTAAATAATGATTAAACCATAATGGAAAACTAATGATAAATGTGTAAATCAATCAAAAATATGATCCAGAGATTGATTCAAAGATCGTCTGGAGTTACCTCAATGAAATTACTTCTATTCCCTGGACTATCATCTATACAATCTAGAAATGCAAAGCCTTCATGGATAATGGTATCGAGCTTCTTCACATATGGAAAGAGGGAAATCATGTATCTAACTTCCTAGCATCCAAGGCTTCCCATGAGGTACCTTTTATGGAGTTTTATACTACTGGTTCCCTTCCCCCAGGTGGTGTTGATATTTTTATTGGGGATGCTCTTGGTTTTCACTTTTTTAGGGACTTGTGATCATTCACCCTATATTATTTTCATTTTATTAAATAATAATAAATAATTGATGTTGTAAATCAATTGAAAATATTTAAATAATTATAAATAATTATGTGACCCCTTTGATATCACTTGAAGAATATGGGTGCAGTGGAAGCGCCGAATGGGGCATGCCCAACTCGGCTTTTTTTGTAATCGATGATTAATTTGAGATGTACATCGATGATAAATGTTGTGGTTTATGAAATTGAATCAAAGATTAATTAATGTGATAATACCAAAACTAAACATAGGATCATCACATAATGATTTATAATTAATTTAATAAATTAATAATTACCTTGCAATGAATTTTTTCTTCATTAATGAATCTAAAAACATCCTTACATCGTACTGTCATTGTGTTGTGGGAATCAAGTGTAGATTCCCTTTAGTGATGATCAACACGTGCTCTAATAACCACTAAAAGTTTCTATAGGAATCTATGTGAGCTAAAATGGAAGATTCTAATATTTGAGTTGTTCACCTTTGATCACCCCAAGAATTTCTTCAAGAAGGATTCTCCTTAATTTATATAGAATCGAGAGTGGAGGTGGAGGAGGATCAATCTCCATTCTTGAGAGCGTTCTTGGAGAGGGATATCTCTAGGGCTTTGAGAGAATTCTCTAGATGTTGTTGTGCACAACAAAACAAATGACAACCTTTAGGGGTTAGAAATAATATAATTTGGTTTAAATAGTGTTAGGGTTATAATATAATAACTGCATATGTGTCATTATTTTCTTAATCCCTACAGAACCTCATATATATAATAATAATATTATTATTATTTCTTTACATGCACAAAACTAGTGAATGAATTAAATATTATTTATTCAAATATTATTTAATATATTTTGTTTCTCACTGAACCTTTAAACTCATTCTTTTATTCCTCTAAAATATTTATCGTGTCTTAAATAATGATTATTTATTAAATAAATAAATTTCAATGTATTATCCACCAATAAATAAATAAATATTATATTCACTAAGTATCAAATAAATATTTATTAAATATTATGATCGCAAAATATTCTCTCAAATAACTAGTGATAGAATATATGCGATCAAGAAAACATGACTAATTATTAAACTATGTATAGGAATAATATTTATTCAACATGTTAAATAATAAATAATATTATTACTTAGCTAAGGTTCTAGATACAGTTAGTGTGTGACTATTTAGGCATCTTTCTCAGTGGCTTTAGTTGAAGCAGCCCAAAGTACAAGGTTAACATCTAACAATATGCCAAGGCACCCATAGAGAAAGAATTTAATGTTGCAAGAACATAAAACCTCATAAGGATGCTTACTATGTAATATAATCTCTTTATCATGATATCTCTTATCAAGCAGGATGTATGCTGGTGTCATCAAACTATGTGTTCGATGTCTCTTTCTTTGACTTTTTAAAAATGAACTTGCCCATAGAACACCATGGTCATGGATTTATTTAGGTTGTATCATTTCCATAAAAGGGCCTGATATATCAACTTCTGTTAAATAATAGAAGGAACAGATCCTTTCTCACATTATTTGTTAATGAAATATTCCTCAAGACACACTCAACGTATCCTAATTACTGTGAACATATGTCGCCACGGTTTTCATCAATACATAAAATCACGCGACTAATAATATCCATTAATAATAATATTAAATTTTAAGTATCAATACGCACATATGCAAATAAAAATATCCAATAAATCATATAAATGTGTATTTCCTATCAGAGGGTATCATTCTCATAATCTCCCACACTGAAAATCACCAAGGGCATACACCATGAGATGTGCCTCAAATTCCTATGAGTCTCAACCTCTGATAGCCTATATCATTTGTGTCCCTCAAATGATTTCATCTGGATATAGAATATATATTTAAGAATATTTTCATGGCACTTCTAGGTTCTCATCATAGCGAATAACTATTATGACCTTTCAGTGCAACAACTACTCTTAGGATATTATCGCATACTATGTTACGCAAAAGAAAAATTATGATGTGATAATTAGTTTATTAATATTCATAACTATGAATATAGGTAATCATAAAGTACACAGAAATTGATTCTAGGGAACCAACTCCAACACTCATACCCTTATGTTTATCTTATGCTCACTTATAATCATCGATTGATATCACTCATGTTTACCCTTACTGATCATCCGAGCTCACCTTTTATTATGTTACCATTTCCCTAGATTATGAAGAAATTTATTAATTAGGATATGTCAAAGAGGGGTTCTATGTGAGAAGAACTTTGTGAAAGATGTTGAAAAAAATTATAAAATAAGTTGATTGTGTATCTAGTCTCTAAAGACACTAAACCTTTAAGTTTTTGGGGTGTTTATTATTGTGATATGTATTGAATATTCATCTAAAATGATGTAATATTTATGTATGAAATTTTTAGGTCACCTCATTCATACCGCAATTAACTCAGATCTAAAGGCAATGGCACAATCTCCCCATACAAATTTCACTTTCATCATGGTCAATAACCATTTCTTCTATTTTTTTAAGGTTGGGGTTGAAGCATCATTTATTATTAAATCAAAGAAAATACCTCTTTAACTGGGTAGAGAGAGACCCATTACATAGCCCGAAGGGCCTGTGGGAATTTAGCCCATTACATGGCCCGTAGGCCCAATTTTGTGGCCCAAGGCCCATTCTGTGAATAGTAATACTACAATACCTGCCACCGCTACAGTGCTTTGTCGCCGCTATAGTGTCGTCGCTGCTACAGTGTACTACAGTACTACTACAATACCCTATGCCAATGGGTTTTGAACCCCCATTTTTCATATAGGATTACAGGGTTCTTACCACTAAGCCAAACTCCAACTACATAACCATTTTTTCTATGATAATAAAGAGGTTCAAAGCGTGGCTAAGGGTGTCACACCCCAACCCTCAAACCTGTGGTAATCAATTCATAATTCCAATATTTTTACCTCAAATTGATCAACCCTAGATATAGCTCATGGCACAACCTATGCTCCGCAGAGCAACAAATCCTATTGAGACAGAACCAAGGAACTCAACAACTATGACTTCACAGTACAACACCTATAATCATGATGTAATCAATCCCTATGTGTGATTAAACCAAATCTTACATAAGATTAAACCAAAACCAATCAGTCCATCACACTATGACAAGACTCTCTATGTCGCAATGGATCACATGTAGGATCAACTTTGAGGACTTCATGTAAGATTAACACATAGAATTACCCTTATGTAATAATAAACTAATAGCTTTTGAAACCCTTCACACCACAAACATGCTTCATGTCATGACCACCTATGTAAGATTAATTAGAAATGTCATGAAACTCATCATGTCGCAGCCTGTATAATCACGGTGTAACCAAAAAATCTACACTAAATAGTGAAACTTCTAATTCTCATGGCCTTAACCCCACACCGTGAGATAAACCTCACATCACAACACAATGTTCATGGCGTGATACATCAGGAAAACCAGTCAAAATCCTTCTCTAACCCTCAAAACTACCACCAAACAGGAGAAACCACAAAGTAAGGGTTTGAAAAAATCCGGTACCTTACATGTATTATGGATTATATAATAAGATATGATATACTTATATCATATCATACAACATACTAAAAGCCAAAGGCATATTGTATGCCTTTGTTTTAGGTGTATCGTAAGGGGCAATATATGATATCGCTCCACTGCCTTAACCAAATCGTATTAAATGATATGGCTATATCGTATGAACGTTATAAATGTTATGACATGTCAAATCATATTGTATAATTTATATGGCATTTTAAAATTGATTAATGGCAGTCAAATGTTAAGTTTCATGTTCAGAAATCTTCCATGTGTGGCTATCATCAACTGTTTATGTTTCATATTATGAAATGTATGGGAGATCAAACACACTTAAATGTTAAGTGCGTGGTCGAATGTTTACATACATTGTAAATGGATGGCATTACTTGAACGTTGCATAACATTCTATTAATTTTCATGGAAGGCTTGGGAGTGTCTTGTGAACTATATAAACAGCCCTTAACCATTGAGATGGTGTTGGTTTGAGTGAGTGCTCATCTTGTTGATTCTCCCCCAAAGCTCTTTTTCCCTTCCTTTTCCTCAAGAGATACTAGCATTTCATGGCTGTAAGGAGGGTCATGCCTGAACACCAGATGATTCAATAGGCTCGTGGATACACATTAGAGGGAAGATTCATTTGGATGTTCCTTAGTGATCTTCATCAAATACAATGATTGAAGACATGAGGAGCTGTTATCTTCAGTGAAAGGTACATGATCTTCATTTATATTATACATGATTTCAATTTTTCATAGCATGATGATCTTGGTTTTATGGTTTCTATTGTCTCCTACTGTGTTGAATAAGTGTTATTCAATCCTTAGAAACCCATCAACCATGTCATAGTGTTCATATTGAATGATATGGGATATCATCTTATCGAATCTCCTATGATGATTATCATGTTTAATTTGGCTTATGACACATCATATGATGATTTGTGGATTAAGTGAATGTTAAAAAGAGTTTTAACAAATCGCTTAATTAATTATTTTGTTGTTGCTAAGAGTTACAATAGTGGAAATTCAAATTTTGGTTGTTTCATAACGTATGAAAATATTAGACTCCAACAGATTCCACAGACTCCTTCATTCAATGAGGGAGTTCTATATAATGGAGTTTGAGGGACTCATTTGTGTACATGGATGATTACTCACATAATTGAAGCTCTCTCTAATCTATTCTCTTCATTCACCCTTGTGAAGGAGGTGTTAGCTTTCCTTTGAAGGAGACTAGGTCCTACTGAAGTGTTCAATGACTTTGGTGACTGATGGATAACTTTGAAGGCAAGAATCCATTGGTTGCTGCTGAGTGAACTTGATCAAACTCACTGTTGGTGAAGATTCGACATCGACCGTGTGGTATGCTTTGTTTTATAGTTTTTCATTTCATTTTATTGATTCCTCTCCAAGTAGATCTCGTACAAGAGTTTAGTGCTTTCTCCTGTTGTTTATAGACATATAGATGTCACACAAAAGACTTCATTTATATATATTACATGTTTTGTGGTTTGTTTTTCTCTTTTGTTTTTGTGTTTTCAGCATGCTTCAAATACCAAAACCAAATGTTCTATGATAAGGTTTCTACGTTGTTTGTGTCTTATGTCTATGCCCAAATAAAAAAAATGTATGTTTTATCTTTTATTTCCTAAATGTTTTGTATTCCCTAAAAGTTTAATGCAATAATAAAATGTCTTGTGTTCCCAAAATTTCTTATGTGTATATCATGTGAATAAAATAATTTCATGATTCTTTTTTTGCTTCTTTACATATCATGCATGTAAAATAAATAATCAAATTAAATAAACATTTTAATTGATTTTATGAATAAAGCCAGTAAAGACTAAGCAGGTTAATGTGGACAATTAAGAAAATATAATTTAATGATGCACACGTCTTTCCTTGGGGTTTTAAGGTTAGTGAGTGATTAAGTTGTTTTTGCTTTTGGATTGGTTTTGGCCACCTTGAACTAGTAGGAAACTAGTCAAACTAGTTGGAAATTGATGGAACTAGCCAATTTTTGCCCCTTAAAAAATAGTTTTGTAGATATAATAATAATATAATATTGATGTGAGGATCATCACATAACCTCATTTTGGACTTCTGTGTTGAGCCTAAAAGATCTAAGGTGGAAAGATGATCCTGGCAAGAAAACCAATTGGTAATGAGATGACTATCTTGTCAACCTTATGTGTTAGTCAACACTTCAATCTGAAATTGATGTGGGATTGAGTTTGCATTTAACAACCCCCCCAAACCAAAGATCACACATTTGGATCACTTCTTCAATGATAATTTACTTAATCCAAAAATCTTACACCTTAGTTTTTCATCATTGGGACACGCCATGTGACAAATACTATAAGGAATACTTTTGATAGAAGCCACCACCATGGATCTGCATGCTCCAACTAAGGGTGTAATTCTGGCCCGATCGGCTCGTCCCGAAAGCCCGCGCGGCCCGACCTAACAAAGCCCGATACGGGCTAATGGTTCGTCGGGCTAGGCCTGGGCCTACACAAGCAGGTCAGGCTGACCCGCTAGCCCGTATGAAACCCGACCCGTAAAAGCCTGTCTACTCTAAAAAAAACTGGGAAATTGCTGGTAGGGAGACTCGAACCCCCTACCACGTCTCCAAAGTCGCGCCTGGTTAAAAATTACCAAACTATATATATAAATATATATATATATATATATATATATATATAACATTGATGATATATATATATATATATATCAATGATTTAATATAATATATATATATAAACAAATTCATTAATAATATATATATATATATATATATATATATATATATATATATATATCAATGATTTAATATTATATATATATATGTATAATAACTCATTATATATTAACAAAAAAATAACGCATCCAATGATGTTCGTGCACGCCCTCCAACCTCATTAATTTTTTTTAAGTATATTGCAATTTACATATATTATATATATTATATATACTATATATACATCTATAAATCTATTTAGAAAAAAATTAACTCACCCACTACAGCGCACCCCCCCACCTCATGAGGATGTTCGGGCTAACCTGACTTGGGCCAGACCGAAATTACACTCTTTGCTCCAACTGAGCCACCATTACTGTTACAATGTCAAACCAGGGGATATGTCATCCATAATATACATGTGTTAAACCACAACTTAGATGCCAATTGTTAGGATCATCGTTCTCTATCCCAACTCAATAACACCACACCTAATATTAAACTGCATCCAACCCATGTGTGTCATGCTCTTCATTACTGCAAGCTCTTCATTACCCAAATCAGACCGAAATTACACCAACTTAACTCCAATTGAGCCACCATTATTGTTACAATGTCAAACCGGGTATATATCATCCACATTATACATGTGTCATCAACATTATACATGTGTTAAACCATACTCAAATTTCAGTTGTTAGGATCATCGTTCTCTATCCCAACTCGATAACACCTAATATTAAACCGCATCCAACCCATGCGCTTCATTACTACATGCTAAAATGATAGTCCTAAATCCAAAACTAACACAACAACCTTCTTACTAAACCAAGAAAAACGGACAAAAATTCTTTTAAAAGTGAAAAAATTGAAGCTTCTTCAAGGACACAAAAATAGGGTTTTGAGTTAAAAATAGTCTAAAATTCATCACCTTAGGGAACTCACTGATGCCAAAATGGATCCACTAAAAATAGGGTTTTGACACAACAACTTCCTTTCTCCCTCAAAGAAAGAGAGAGAGCCAAATAGATACACAAAAGGGATGAGATAACTTACCTTCCTTGCCCCCCTCCATGGTGTTCCCCCCATCCCCATTACATACATAAAACACATGCCATCCATCTCCACCCCAACAACAAGAATGGTTGTTTCAGTCCACCGTCCTCGGCGGCGCCATGCAACACCGGAAGCGCGCCTTCCGCACGGTGGTCATTATTTCAGACTCGGTGCACTCAAGCATCTCCACAACTTCAGGAAAGGAGGGTCGTGCATCGGAGTTAGCATCCCAGCATCGGGTCATGATCGTGCCGAGGATGGGCAGACAGTCATTGGGGATGACAGGGCGCACCTCCTTGTTGACGACTGCGAATGCTGCTTGCACCGCAGTCATGTTCTGGAAGGGAAGCATCCCCGTGATGAGCTCCCAGAGGACAATCCCAAAGCTGTATACGTCCACTTTCTGGGTGTAGGGCCGGTGCTGGATCATCTCCCTGCGCATCCATCAGACATTCAAAGGTTACAAATGAAATAAGGATTCTTTGAGATGCCCGGTCCTAAGGCCATGTTTTATTTAGAAGGCTACTAAAAACAATTCAAACAGAACAAGATGAACCAGCCCCTACAATGACCCACAAAACATGTGCTGTGCGACATAACAAGATGAAACAGAGGGCATAGATAAAAGTTCCTATGTTTTCATCATGATAACACAAATCAAGCCTAATATTAGAGGTGGTAATTTTGAACCCGACACAACACAAGTAAAACAGGTTTCAATCATGCATAAACGGGTTTGAGTTGACCATTCCTGAACAATCCAACCCGTGTAATCTGATAAAAAATATAACAATAATATAAAATATTAAAAATATATTAATAATTAATTTTATAATGTATTCTATTATTATAATTAAATTGAAATAACTCAACAGATTTATGACACATTATTTATTTTACATGGTTTAAGAGGATTGAGTTGCAATGTGGACAACACATGGGATAATTCAATTTGATCAGGTCATTGAGTTTATGTGATATTAACTAATTGGACATGTCATGACACTGTATATTGTATAATTAAAGTTCAACAAATTAGCAGGTCAAGTTAAGATTGACTCCTTCATAAATGGGTTGGGTGGATCAATCCGTTTAATTATATGGCAGGTTAGGGTTGAGCTTGAACGGGTTCACAGGACGGCCAACCCAACATAAAACCGACCCGAGAACCTGAATTGCCAACTCTGTGAAATTCTAATACAATATAATATTTATTAATTAAGACTAAAAGTGGAATGCAAAAAAGAGAAATAATAACAAGGATATGAAAATATGATTTCCAAAAAAATAAGAAGAATCCCGTGGACACTTTACTTGTTTTCAGTTGAAACTTATGTTTTCAAAAGCCTATCTGGCATTCCCCTAGGTGCTTTCATTGGCTTTTGAAAACACAAGTTTCAACTGAAAACAAGTACTTTATAATTCATATAAGTTCTTCAGCAAGAATACAATCGTTATTTCCATACAAATCATAGCCATGCCTGGCTGTAAAAGATATTTCAATTTCACTACTGGATTAGATTACAAAATCAAATGCAATACCAGACTTGCTAAACATTCATGGGTAAAGACTAATATGAAAAATCCAGTGAAGGCTAAAAAAGTTCAAAAAAAAAAAAAATGCAAGCACTGAGAGAGAACCCAAGAAATAGGAGATTCGCCATACTGACATATAAAACTAAAAGCAATAAAGAAAGCTCATAGAGGAACCCAGAAAGGAAGAACATGATAAAAAAACAAAAGAAATAAAAATAATGCAACAAAAGGATTAAAAGCTTACGGAGCCATCCAACGGTATGTTCCTGTCTCTGGTGTCATTCCTTCAGTTTGCACCTCAATCCGAGCAACCCCAAAATCGGCAATTTTGATCGATTTGTCTGCAGCAATCAAAAGATTGTCTGACTTCAAATCTCTGTGAATCAACCCCAGCCCATGTACATATGCCATCCCTCTTGCAACATCCAAAGCTTGCTTGACTGCCAATCTCAAAGGTACAGATCGATTCTGACGCTTCATCAGGAACTGCCGAACAGAACCACCCTTGGCATACTCAGTCACAATGCACCAAACCATTGGCTTGCGACAAGCACCAAGAAATCGAACAATGTTTGGGTGCTTCAATGTTGCCAGCATCATGACTTCTTGCTGAAACTGTTGTTCCATCAACTGCGCCCTGTCTAAGTCATTCTCTGGCCTCTCCAAGATCTTGATGGCGACATCCTCACCATTGTAGGTGCCTTTATAGAGCTTCCCAAAAGCCCCTTGAGCAAAAGCCTCTCCCATGTTAAGCTTCCTCAAATCAATTGTCCACTCGTGAAAATTATCAAGCCCCTCGGTGGGAGAACTGCCATCCATCAGAGCTTGAGCCAGAGCATCATCACTTCGGGCATGTGAAACTCTCCCTCGGTGATTGACACTTTGAGCAACTGAGTAATTATTGTTGACACGCCGCAGCCCTTGGTGATTCAACATTCTAGTGTTGGAATCATTTGACCCAACACTGCTATTATCAATGGACATTGCAACAGAACCTCCACCATTACTTGTTTGGAGGCTCCCGAAACTATCAATGGACATGTTTGAACCCTCGCCAAGCTTATGGTAAAACCCTTGAGAGAAATCATAACCGTTGTTTAGACCAATGATTCCTGTGAATTTTGGACCCTCCAACATCTTTTGTAAACAGAAGAGCAATCTCAAAAAACCCCTTACTTTTTCAGCATCGAAACTTTAAATCACCTCTACCATATCAAAATCCTACAAAACACCCTATGTCATTGATTAGTCTCGGCATTGCAAATGTACATATAATGAAAGCTTGCGATCTAAGTCCGTTACAAGGAAATATACTATGTTCTCATTTTCTATTTTAAAGAGTGGGGGGGGGGGGGCAAGAAAATGAATTATGCAAGGCCACGTTTCAAAAATGAATCGAAAGTAAACATAATTTTTAGAAATGAAAGCAAAAATGAGAGATTTTCAGAAATAAAAAAAAATGTCTTCAGGTTTCTAAAAAATAAAAAAAATTAACATGTAATTCACACTCTTGTTTTCCCCTCACTCCAAAATGTTTTCCAATACATTTCTTTTCAAAAAACTAATATTTTCATTTAAAAAAACGAAATCCACTTACATAATCCAATTCCTTTTCTAAAACATTTTAAAAAAAATGAAAAACATAAATATGTAATGTTTTATATGAACCAAAGACACCAAACACGGTAAATGCATAACGCACTTCAGTTTTAACTTTTGTTAAACCTCACCAGTTAATTTGATCATCTATAACTGGCAGTGAAAAAAATAGGAAAAAATAGAAACTCATAGAACTCAAAATTACTCAATTCAGGCAGCGTGGAATTTAAAACCCGCATCTAGTAATTCCCCCTTCATGCAACGTTCCAAATTGGCAGGCGTGAGGGTCGAACAGTAGAACAGCCTAAAGCATGAGAAAGACGTCAAGCTTCGCGATCTTCCCCAGCCACTTTTTAATAAACAGAACCAGATATGGTAATAGGGGCCCGAAACCTAAAAATGAAGTGCCGAGTAAACCTTAAAAGGGGCAAAATCTTAAAATATCGAAGCCCGCTTTTGACTTAAATAGAGAACTCTCAGTGACACCTGAACCTGAAACAACTAAAAACTAGAAACGACCGCATCACGCAAGCTCGTGAAACAAGAGAAAAACCCCCCAACGGCTAGCTCACCACCAAGAAATCGCAGCCATGTTTTACAGGATCAAACAACCCGGTAAAATGATAGGCCAAAAAAAATACAGAAAGAATCAAGCGAAAAAAAACCGCACCGCCCGAAAAATACATCGATCTAAGCGTCCAATCCGAGGTTAATGCCGAATGATACCTCGATCGAGATGATTCAAACATGGGATCCCGTCTCTGGCTACGGATTGGGAAAGGGACCGATTCAAACGAGAAGCTGAGGAGCGGATGAGAAGCAGCCGAAGACTTGGGGAGACGACCCGGTCGATAAGCCGAAGCCGGTCGAGGTATCACGGAGACGATCGCTGAGCTGGTTTTCGGTCGCCCTATTCTTTTCTCCTTCACTCTCAGTGGGCGGAAATTCGGTGCTGTCGCTCGTACCGTATGCTACGAAAAGATCATGCAACGTGGCGGTACAGAACAATCCTGGCCGTCTGATTAGCTCTGGTTGGTGTCTCGCGCAGTCGCGGTTGCCGCTCGGGCCGGTCTGATGGGCGGCGATAAGATACCTGTGGGGTCACATTGACTGGGTCAACGACTCCTCGTTGTCCGCTCCAATGCTGGACACGTGGTTGGTAGCCGCGTCGATCCGGTCGGTCATCGCGTGGGAGGCCCGGGCGGGTGACCTATAGGATGCTTGATGGGTTGGGCCTGGTGGGTACGGCCCAAGCCCCCCGCCACGTCAAAAAAATATCGGGTCCGTTTATAATTACATTTAAGGTAGGTTAGGAATATTAAGTCTGATCAATTTATAATTAAGATTAAAAATAATTTTAAAAAATAAAAAAACACTTATCATTAAAAAATATTTTAATATTAAAAGTGTTGTAGGCGGTGGCGAAACTAAGCGTTACAAGCAGGGTCAGCCCAGGGGCAAGCCTAGAGAGCCCCAGGGCTTGGGCAACGCGACAGGCTGGGGCAACATATCCCCTTCCCTACTCAACCCTAACCTCTGCTTCGCACCGCCGCAGCTGCACAGACACCTCTCCTCTCCTTCGTCGCGCGACGTATCTGCAGGCACCATCTCCTCTGCGATTCTTTTTTCGGTGAGGTCCTTCGCCCCCGCTCTCATTTTCCCCTCCACTCCTCTCCTCCCCCTGCTCATTGGCATCGCCTTTCATTGATGATCCCAGTGGTCGGAGGAGGCCTTCCGCCACGCCACGCCCCCCTGCTGGTGCCGAGACCCCCCTCCTCTGCTGTCGGTGGGTGCCCCTCCACCCCGCCTCCCTACCCCTGCCGTTGGCCGTCTATCCACCAGGTGAGCATCTGAGTTTTTTTTATAATGATTTTTTATAAATTTCACTTCTATTTTTTTTTTAATTTTATTACTAGTTTTGTTTAATTTTGAAATTTTATCTGAATTGGGTATTTATCGTTGCCTTTTATTACATCTAATATGCGATTTGTGATTCATCATAAGAAATTAATTTGACATTTACATTTCATTTATTTTATAATTAACTAATTTGAATATTTTATTGGTTTATTAGTTTATCAAATTTGTAAATAATCAATTTTGATTTACACATTATTAGTAACTTCCATACAATTTTCATTTTATGACATTTTATTGTTTTTATTTTATTTATTTATTAAATTAAAAAGTAATAATTTTTTCGTAAAAATGTAGTTTATTAGTAAAAAAATTATAGACTACATTTAGTTTTAGAAAATATTTGTTTTCTTAATTTTTTAAAAATTCATTACAAAATCTATTAGATTATATAGATTTAAAAATATTTTTTGAGGAAATGAAAATGCAATTGATATACTTTTAAGATAAAAGAAAACAAGTTTTTTTTGGGTTTAAATGAATATTTTTTCTTTCATTTTTTAGGATTTTTAGAAAATATGTTAGCTTACTTTTTTTCATATCATTGAGATACCTATAAAAATGAAAACAATAATCATTTTTAAAAATCAAATCCAACTTTACAATTTGGTGTTTTAATGTTAACTTTTTTATTATTAAATAATTTCATTTAAAATTTATAACATAGTTGATATCAATTTGAGTTTATATTTTCTAATTTTAATTATTATACAAATTTATTGATTTATATTTGTTGTTTTAATATTTTAGAGAAATATTCACAACAATTGTTGAATATTAAGTAAAAATTATATCGAATATATGCTTTCATTTTCGAAATACGACTACATTAAATATGTTATAATTCCCAATGAATTATAATTTTTTGAATTATAATTTATAACTTGTAGGCATCATAATGAAGAAAATTCAAAAATTTGGATTTCAAAATTAAAAAATCAAACAATGAAAGAATGTAACATAAAACTCAGTGGGGGTTCAATTTATAAATTGTTTGCCACAAGAAGTAAAAAAAGAGAGTTCATCCATCCAATTCAATGAGAAATCTTTGGACGACAATGTTTCTAGAGTGAATAAATAATCTACAGTGGTATTGGTGGATCAAATTGTTGATATGATAAATGATGTTGTAGATGTGAATTATAGGGAGGATGATAATGAAAATACTATTCTTATGGTTCATGATCTTGGAAATCAAAACATGCTTGACTTTGAAAAATATGTTGAATCGAATTATGATCCTAGATTATGAGGAAGTATTAATGATGTCTAGAAAGGCATTGAAGTTTCTTAATGTATTTATTAACTTAGTTTGGTTTATTTTTTGAAATGGTACAAGTCAATTTCAAATCAGTTTTTAGATGTTTTATGAATTTGTTTGAATTTCATTTATATTGTTTTTCATAGTTAGAAAGAGTGCAATTTTTATTTTTAATATAAGACACTGTTTAACTATGTTTAGAACATACTTTTCACAAATGAATGCGAGAAAATTTTAATTTTTTAAATCATTGATTTACACTAATTTAAGTTGACATTGTATTCTTAATCATGTGTTGATTTTAAATGATTTATTTCAATGTTTGGACCTCTTTTAATGCCATTTTTCAAAGGCCCAATAGTCGAGTTTTAACAAACTTTAATGATTTTTTGATTGATTTTGAACTGGTTTGAAAGGTTAAAAAGTGTACAGTTCTATTATTTTAGTAAAAAGGGGGTTTTGACCCCTCTGAGTATGAATTTACATATATAGAAGAATGAAGTTTTTATATACAAGGTCGATTATATCCACCACCACGAAACACAATGCAAGAAAAGAAACTACAACAAACACGCATGTCAAGGGACTTGACCCTGCGACCTGCTCCGCACCCTCCAAACCTTGACCACCCCACAGCCAACAGTGGGGAAAGAATGTAGTTTTTATATGATTTAAAGCCGTTTTCGATAATATTTTTTAGTAGTTTTTCAATTGATAGATGTGCAGTTTTATACATATGTATTTTTTAATGTTTTTATATATTTTTATATTATGTGGGCTAGCCCATGGGTTGGTTTGATCCTTTCCGCATTTAGACCAGACCTTTTTTTTTTGATTTTTCAAGTTTAAATGTATTTATAGTTTTAGACCTGCAAAATGCAAGCTCAAATCTGATCAAACATGACAATCACCCCTACTTAAAGGGCAACATTTTTTTAATTTGTCTTGGGCAATAGAATTGCACGGGCCGGTCCTGGTTGCAAGGTAATGATGGTGTCGGGTGTTGTGACGACGACAAGTGTTGCAAAGGTGGTTGGGTGCTATGGTGTGGTTGGGTGGCGGTGGCATCCATACACTACTGTAGAAAATGCTCTTTAACATCATGCAAAAATATTTTTAACAATGTTAAAAAGTGTTGCTAATCTCAGTGCTGATAAAGGTCTCATCTGATGCATTGTGATGTTTGTATAACATCACATTGCATCAATCTCACATACACAAAAAACAGCACACTGTAACCTCTTGTACACAAAATATATAATTTAATTGGAATAAATTTCACATCACAGATACAAAAAATACTACTATATACATTTCAAACAATGTTTTGTATAATTACATTTACAATTACTATCCACAAACAATTTAAAACATTAACGTGTGTCTTTGACATCCATGATCTCCTCTCAAAAAGGTCCGCCCATGGTATCCGTTGCAGAACAAATCACCTCAACCGAACCAAAAGAATCCACCTATATAAGAAAACTAATCTTATATTAGTAATATTATAAGGAAGTAAATTAAACATTAATATGAACGT
Source organism: Viscum album (assembly GCA_963277665.1). Lineage (NCBI taxonomy): Eukaryota > Viridiplantae > Streptophyta > Magnoliopsida > Santalales > Viscaceae > Viscum > Viscum album. Next base: position 2,010,165,809 of record OY728130.1, on the reverse strand, counting down.
ATATATTAATAAAATATCAACTTAAAATAAAAAACACACTTGGAGTTATACTGGTCACACCATTCATTGTATTGAGGTGCGGTTTATTCCATCACGTCACAAATGAGGTATGGATCGTTGTCTCAAAGTATCAAAACAATTCGAATGTGTTTGCTCGGTTTTGAGTATGTCACTTGTTTTTTTAATGAAATTAATGTTAATTTTAAATAAAGACATATTTGGAGTTATACCGATCACACTGTGTGTGGGATTGAAGTGCAGCCACTTCCTATACGTCACAAATCACTTAAGAATCGTTGTCATAAAGTATCAAAACTATCTGAATATGTTGGTCGATTTTCAGTATGTTACTTGTGTTTTCTACTAAAATGTTATTTCAAATCGGAAACATGTACTTTGAGTTATACATGTCACATCATGTGTCGGTTTGACATGAGACTAGTTCCTACATGTCACAAATAATTTATGAATTATTGTCCTAAATTATCAAGACAATCAGAGTGCATTTGTTTGGTTTTCAGTGAGGGACACAAGTTTTGAACTAAAATGTCAATTTTAAATTGGTAACGAACACTTTGATTCATATTGGTCACACCGTGAATCAAATTGAGATGCAAACGCCACAAATGACTCATGAAACATTGTCCTAAATTATCAAAACAATCTGAATGCGTTTGCTCTGTTTTCAGTACGTCACTTGTTCCTTTTACTAAAATTAATATCAATTTAAAATAAAAATACACACTTTGAGTCATACTGATCACACCATGCATCATATTGAGATACAAATAATTTTTACATGTCCCAAATGACTCATGGATCGTTCACTTAAAGTATCAAAATAATCTGAATGCGTTTTCTCAGTTTTCTCTAGGTCACTTGTTCGTTTTGTTAAAATTGATGCCAATTTTAAATAAAAAGACGCACTTTGAGTCATATCGGTCACACCGTGCATCATATTGAGGTGCGGTTGATTCCTACATGTCTCAAATGAATCATGAATCATTTTTATAAAGTATCAAAACAATCAAAATGCGTTTTCTTAATTTTGAGTAGGTCAGTTGTCCTTTTTACTAAAATTGATTTTAATTTTAAATAAAATAGATGCACTTGAAGTCATACCGGTCACACCATGCCTTGGATTGATGTACGAATGATTTCTACACATCCCAAATCACTCATGGATCATTTCCTTAAAGTATTTAAATAATTCAGATGCGTTTTCTCAGTTTTCAGTACGTTGATTTTTCCTTTTTACTAAAATTGATGTCAATTTTAAATAAAAAGACGCACTTGGAGTCATAACGGTCACACTGTGTGTCGGATTGAGGTGTGACCGATTAATACACGTCTCAAATGACTCATATATAATTTTACTAAAGTATCAAAACAAGCTGAATGTGTTTGCTCAGATTTCAGTATGTCACATGAACATTTTTACTAAAATTAATGTCAATTTTAAATAAAATGACGCATTTAGAGTCATACTGGTCACACTGTGTGTCATATTGAGGTGCGACTGATTCCTAAACATCTCAAATGACTTATTGATTGTTTTCCTAAAGTATAAAAAAATCCTAATGCGTTCGGTCGGTTTTGAGTAGGTCAGTTGTCCTTTTTACTAAAATTGGTGTAACTTTTAAATAAAAAAGACACACTTGAAGTCATATCGGTCACACCGTGCCTCAGATTGTGGTGAAACTGATTCATATACATTCCAAATGACTCATGGATCATTTTTTTAAAGTATCAAAACAATATAAATGTGTTTTCTCATTTTTCAGTACGTCACTTGTTCCTTTTTACTAAAATTAATGTCAATTTTAAATAAAAAGACGTACTTGGAGTCATACCAGTCACACCATGCATCAGATTGAGGTTTGAATGAATCCTACAGATCCAGAATAACCCATGGATTGTTTTCATCAAGTATCAAAACAATATGATTATGTTTTCTCAATTTCTATTAGTCACTTGTCTTTTTTTACTAAAATTTTATTTTAAACTGGAAACACGCACTTTGATTTATACTGGTCACATCGTGTATCAGTTTGACATGAGAAAAATTCCTATACTTCACAAATGATTTATTAATCAATGTACTAAATTATCAAGAAAATTTGAGCACGTTTGCTTAGTTTTTAGTGAGTGACACATTTTGAAATAAAATATCGATTTTAAATTAATAACAGACACTTTGAGTCATATTGGTCACATCGTGCGTCAGATTGAGGTGAAACTAATTTCTACACATACTAAATGAATTAAGGATCATTTTTCTAAAGTATCAAAATAATGTGAATGCGTTTTTTCGGTTTTTGAGTATGTCATTTGCCTATTTTACTAAAATTAATGTCGATTTTAAATAAAAATACACATCTGGAGTCATACCGGTCACACTGTGTGTTGGATTAAAGTGTTGCTGATTCCTACACATCCTAGAGTCTCAAAAAAATTCTAAATACAAATGTTTCCATAATTACCAGTTTATTTATTTTTCAAACTTCCAACACTACATGTTGATTCGAGAAAGGTTTTTCGGCTAAGAACATCAAATCAATATGCAGCGTTGACAGTTCGACAAAGAAAAACAATGGAAAGCGTGGTAACATTGGCAGAAAGGAACATGCTATATCTTTCCAAAAGATACGTGAAAAAAATTAATTAAGTATTAGATAAATATGATAGGGAAAATAACTTACAAATAGTAGATAAAATGATGACAAAATTAATTAAATAAGTAGTAGGAATTCACCTTTTCATGATGGTTGTATACATTCTTGACCCATAAATATGAAAGGAATCCACCTATATAAGAAAAAAATTCTTATTTGAATAACACTAAAAAGAAATAAATTAAACATAAATACGAAACAATCCATTACTTGTATGGAAGTCACATCTTCATACTATTTGTGTACATTCTACGATCAGTTATAATGCCCATTCATTTCTAAGAAAATGTATATCGTATTGTGAATATGATTTTTTCAACAATAATAGTAGTATTGGAAAAATATAAATACACAAAGGATTAATAAATATTTTAAGTGAAATAGTAATTAAGTTTTAAAATACCTCTTTGGGGATGCCATTTTTTTGATGAAATATGATCTCTCTCATAAATTTACAAACATAATAACTACAATATTTTCCATTTGTTTGTTCCAGACACTGAAGAAACATTGAGGAAAATAAGTAATTTGTTTTGATATGTGTTTGGATAGTGAAATATTATTATATATACCCTGATACTTATCTAGTTGTAGAACTTGTCAGGGTCCTTATGCGCAATGCTTGTCCTAATGCCATGATTTAGACGATATTTACACACCTCCCTATAATAACAGAATCTTCATTAAAACATAATATAAATTATATAACTTGAACTTTAGTTCTAAAATGTTGGATGTAGTTTATTACAAATTGAAAAACATCATTATGTGTGGTTAGTTTGTTGTGAATCCATACTGTGAATCTAGAAAATAAATCTCCAGAGTATCTAAATTGACTACAATGAGCATCCAATGTTTCCTAAAAACACAAAAAGAAATAAGTAATGAAATAAATGAAAATATATTTGATATGATTAAATTATAGAGTTTTACCATTGCATAGTTGGTATTAAGAAGAGTATGTCATCCCCAAGTTTTCTTTCAAATGGTTTGGCCTGGTTTTCCACTATTTCATCTGTTTGTTTGGATTCTATTTTTTTTATCCTGTAGAGGTGACATGAGGACTAACAAGTCCAAAAAAAATCATGTAGGAATCCCTTTAATTGGTATTGATATATACGCCTGCAAAAAACATGTAATGTATTTAGTCATAATTAACATAATATATCATCTTTTGGAAAATTAAATCATGAAAACATACCTCATGCATACATTTACAACTGAGGATCCTAGCCATTCATAGTTGAGGATTTCATTTACATTCTCAAAATCAATGTAGTCAATACCTTCCTCTCTATATATTTTTTCTTCCAAATCAACTATGTGACTACTACCACTTTATAACTTTGTTTTCACATGAACCTTCAATGTTAGTAAATATAGATATTCAATGGGTGGGTTAAAGGTGATTTCAGAAGATCTTTTCGATCAGTTGATTGATCCTTTAGATGGTTTTGAGTCAAACTTTCGTTTCACCCATTCCCTTTGTTTGACTGTAATAAAATTAATCATCATCAGTTCAGAACTTTTTTCAATAATCATTAAAGGTTTAACATGAAAAATAAATTGGAAATGAATACCTCCTTGTTGACATGTGTTTTTATAAGATCTGATGTCCATGTGATGAATGTTCCAACATCTTGGTTGACCATATAAATTTCTTCATCATTAAGTGGAATAAGTAGACCAACACTCAGCTCATCAACTACGTTAATCAAAACTCTCACATGACCTGTTGGAAGTGGTATGTTGTGTTGTAGCCTGTCATCTTGGATATTGAACACCGTATCCATTTCTACAAGGTGATGAGTGGGTGTTGATAGATATAAATCATAGTCGTTTTCATCCTATAGAATATTAGTAAAGGAAAGGTATTAGTGTCTGTCTGATTCACATTTCATTGAAAAAATTATTAGAATATTGATTACCTCGACTAAGATAGTTCTCTGAGGGGAATGGATCACCTCAAAACTGGCAGGGGGGATCTTCATGCAATGATTGTTCTTGAGTTTCTTATTCTCTTTGCTTCCCCCCATAACATTTCCTAATAACTCAGACTGCCAAAGATATTTTTCTTCAAGGGAATCTATTCTTGCTTTCTTCTCTGCCTTTTCTATATCTTGATCCTCCTGTTGTTTTTTCTCAAAATATATTCGGGGTGTCACCTCAAAACCCACACCTCTCACGCGACCATACTATTCTGGCCACTTCAAGGCCACTAATAGCAGGTGTTCATCCGACATAGGTGTTGATGATTCCTATGACTATGTCAGATAGAAAATATAATAAAATAAGTAACCATTGTTATGTAATAGAGTTTTAAAGCATTTTTTTATTATGTCATATTTATACATGTTTCCCACACTTTTTGTGTGTTTTCATATATTAGTATAACATCTTTATTTATACACTCCTCCTTCCATAACACATGATGTGGGATGGGAGTGACTTTGGATTTGGATTCATCAATCTATATATAAATAGAAAAACATAATTATTTTATTGTTTCATGTCACATAAAAGTATTATGGTAGATTTAAAACACGTACCAATTTTTTTTCAAGTGAAGTGTACCCCATCCTTGCTTTATGGTAGGAGTATGTTGGTTTTGCTATCCGTTCCTTATTTTCAACACCCATTTGCTGTTTCATAAATAAAAATTTCTCAATCAAAGTGATAAATACACATATTGTCAAAAAATGTATTACCAACCACAATGTACCTGAAAAGAAATCTCCCCATGATGGCCAGTAAATACATCCCATGCTTCTTGAGTTATCAGGTGTGCATATATAAGTAGTGGATGCAAGTTTATTTTCCCTTCAGCATCTTTATGATGATGTCTCGTTATAATTGTGCGAAATCCCCTGTGAATCCTTCCTGCAAGAATTAATACATATTTCTTATGGGATTTATCTATTATAAATTCACTATAAAAGGGATGATGAAGAGTAAATCAATGTTTTATTTTTTTATTTTTTTAGTAAAATAAAGAAATGATATCATAATGTTACCACAATCTCTTCCCACATCAGCGTCTTAAGCATGTGCACAATGATAAAACACAATTTTGTTGAATATTTTATTGATAATTAATGAAAAAATTTACTCAAATTGTGTTAAATATGTTTATTTATAAAATATTTGGGATTAGATCATTCATTTGAAAATTTGATGAAAATTCTAGTTTTACCCTTACTGTAGCATTTCAGACATGAATATTTTGATATGTATTATTTGAACTTATTTTTTTAAAATATATTTCTAACTTAATGGGATACAACTTTAATTAAGGACATTGGAGCTAAATCGTGCATTTGGTTGGTGCAAATGAGCCATGAAGTCAAAGTTGGACTGGGCTTGCCAGATTGAACATTGGTTTTGTATTTGGGCCATAACTTTTACATATGTACTTGTAATGGACTAAAATTTCTAGAGGAGATATAGTAAAAAATTTATCACAAATAATCCTTCTATATGGACAGATGTTTCATGCTTTTTGAAGGTCAAATAGGCAGTGGAACATGAAATAAAATATTTGGCCGAATTTCTCCGTTCACACTTGAAACCACTTGAAATCTAGCCTCCCCTCCACTCTATACATTGGTGTTTTTATCATTTGGATGGGTTGGGATCTGAATTAGGAGATTTTTAGAAGAGTATAAGCGGTTCTATACCATTTTAATTCACAATTGGAGGAGAGAATCTACCAAGATAGGATCTCCTCTAAAATGCTCTTCTTTTCCTCTTCTTTGTTGTAATGTTGCTGTACTTTCAATAAACTCTTAGTTTCTCTTCCATTTCTTCTATTATTTTCAATTTAATTATTCTCTTAATATTACTATTTGGGCTGGGAATAAAATAGTAGAAATGAGATTGGGTTATACACTTTCTAAATCTTTGCAAATGCAATATGTTTCTATGATGACAACACCACCCATGAAAGAGTAGTTTTCTTAGTAATCGATCTACCTCTTACCTTATTAATTAATTTATTTTTAATAAATGAGCTAATTTAATTAAATTAATATGATATATTAATTGATTTTTCAATTTAAATAAAACTAAGCAAGCAATTGATCAATTGACACAAAAACACGCAAGGTCGAGATTTGTGTAAATTGTGAGAGTGAGATCTTAATCAGTAATACAAGACCATAGGGAATAAATTTGTAGTGTTCAAATATAATACCTAAACTCAATTAATACTCATTTTTAGAGTTGATATGTTCTTTAATTAACCACTAACTATAAGCTAACCTAAGAACGTCAATCAAAGTAGGGTGCTGCGATTGCATGTTCCGAAGCTAGCCTAGGGTTTAAGTAATTTCATCTTTGTGGTTAAGTTAACTCCCATAGGGTTAAAGGGTTAAAAAATTAGGGGATTATAATTAAGTGGATGTTAATTTAAATGATAATGATAAATAATTGAATGAAAAGGTAGATTTAGATTGATTACTCCTTTTAAAATATTTTCTAAAAAAACATCTTCTTATTGTGTTTTATTAATCATGTTTCATTTCAAAAACAAAAACAAAAAAATAAAATATTCTTTAAACACACTTCTTATTATTTTATAAATGGTAAAAAAACCCTCATCATTTTTAATGAGTGTTTTTATTCTCTTTTATTTTATTTTTAGAATAACTTTAAGAAGTTGTTTTAATTTACTTCTTCCTTTGAGAGACGACCTTGGTCAGCCACTCTACTGCACCCAAATACCCAAAAAAATCACACTAAATTTGAGATAACCCATGATATCACCTTTAAAATTGGATATGTTTCTAGGGATTCAAGTAATTATTTCAACCAATTAGAGGTATTCATTTTATTTTACATTTTATTCTCTTCTTCTCATCTTTCTTCCTTCTTTACCCAATCTGAATTTTTCTTCTTCTTCTTTTATTTTCTTCTTCTTATTTTTGGACCATCAACTCAAACTTATCATTTTTATTATGATACACTTTCCTTATTTTTATTTTTATATGATTTATGACTTGAAATAATCCCAAGTATCTCTTAAATCTTGACCCTGAGATTGAACGCAACCTTCAGGCTCGAATCCGACATTCTCAGTCTACATGAAGTTTTAACATTCAAAAAGTTGGAGAATTCCTCCACTCTAAGAACATGGAAATTGGAAACACTTATAAGTCCAACTTAAAATAAGAATAAATGGCTAAAAACAATAATAATTAACTTAATAGAACCATTTGAGAGTTGTCCGCACCAGATATTAACTATCAACCAAATTGTATTGCATACCCAAATCTCAAATCAGACTTTGAAATAAATTTTGGGTTAATTCACCTTCTTCCAAAGTTTCATGGATTATCTAGTGAGGACCCAAAAAAAGCACATTAAAGAATTTAATGTGGTTTTCTCAACCCTTAAACCAATAAATGTCTTTGAAGATCAAATAAAACTAAGTGCATTCCAATTTTCACTTGATGGAGGTGAAAAAGACTAGATGTATTATTTACAACCTGAAGACGTAACATGTTGGAAAGATTTGAAATGTATTTTCTTGTAGATATTTTTTCTAGTATCAAGGACCACTTCCATTTGTAAGAAGATCTTAGGGATCAAGAAATCCCAAGGGGATTCAATGTATGAGTACTGGGAGCGATTCAAGAAGTTGTGTGCAAGATGTCCGCATCACCAAATCAGTGAGAAACTTCTCATCCAATACTTATATGAAGGAATCACACCTATAAAGATAAGAATGGTGGATGCTGCATCTGGAAAAACATTTGTGGACAAGACACCAGGAGCTGCATGTGCATTGATTAACAAGATGACCCAAAACTCCCAACAATTTGGCGATAGAGGTACACCACATGTCAGGGGAGTACATCAGGTACGTTCTTCTCTTGAAAGTAATTTAACCAATACAAAGTTAAAATAATTGACCACTATGGTGAGACAGATTTATTTAGCTCAAAATAAATCCCAACCCACTCCTTTTAGGCCTTGTGTCATTTGCACTGAGACAAGACACCCAATTGACTGTTTTCCCCAACGACAAGAAACAGAAGACTGTGCAATAGTGCTTTCTGAGAGAACATATCAGCAGCAACAACGACTATATCCCCAAAAGAATCTTGATTCATTTTAACTAACATACAACCAAGTTTTTAAGGATCAATCAGACTTGAGGTATGACTATGGACAATAACAAAGTTCCCCCTTTCAACAAAACTTCCAGCAGCCTCCACCTTACCAATAAGGTTTACAACAAAACCAAAGGCGATTTGAAGCTCAAGCATAAACAATTCAACAACAAGGGAATCCCAAAAAACAAGATAGATTCACTGATGACCTTTTGAAACAAATTGTTATTAATAAACAAAATGAGTTAAAGAGTCAAGGTTCAGAGTTGAGGGAGTTGAAGACACATATGAGCCAGATTTCCACTGCCCTCCATAAACTGGTAAGTAAGAACTCAAGAAATATTCCTTCCCAACCTACTCCAAATCCCAAGGGGAATGTCAGTGCCATCACATTGAGAAATGAGAAGCAAAAAACTGATACATCGGCACCTATCATTCCACCAGGATTTACCTCAACTTCAGAGAAGCCCCATTCAAAACCAACTAATGAGAAACCCAAGGAGAAAGATAAAGGTAAGTAAAAGATTAATGGTATTCCTCCTAAACCCATTTCCTTTCTAAATAGGGTTGTACAGACAAAGAATATGGTTGAGGATGTGATGCAAAAAGAGGTTTTGGACACATTCAATCGTGTGGAGATCAACATCCCTCTACTTGAATCCATTAAGCAAATCCCAAGGTATGCCAAATTCTTAAAAGAACTTTGTACCAATAAAAGAGTGATCAAGGTAAATGAGAGGACCAATCTTGGAAGGAATGTGTCAGCATTCATTACACCAACTCTAGCAATGCCAATAAAGTGCAAGGATCCTGGGACATTCACCATCCCATGAACCATAGGGGAGTTTCACTTTTCTAATGCTCTTTGTGATTTAAGAGCTTCCATAAATGTAATGCCTCACTCTATTTTTTATTCTTTATAAGTTGGTGAGTTGAAGATGACGAGAGTAGTGGTGCATTTGACGAATAGATCTACAGTATATCCAACAGGAGTCCTTGAGGATATACTTGTATGGGTAAGAGACATGATCTTTCTAGTAGATTTTTATGTGATTAAAATTGAGGATGATCAGGTAAGTTCACGTGCTCCCATTATCTTAGGTAGGCCCTTCCTCAAAACTACAAAAAATGATCATAAATGTCTATGAGGGTACACTTTCCATGGATTTTGGAGATGAAGTTGTTATATTTAATGTTATGGACTCCATGAAGTACCCCTCAGAGGACCATTATGATTTTTTATCTCCCATTTTGAACCACCAAGTAAAAACCCCATGGATTTTGATTGTCCTATGCTTATGGAGATTATGAGCATTGGTTTTAGTTTGATGTCTAAGAGTACTTCCACACCTATTTCTAATGCACAAGACTCTCTTAGATTTGATTTTTAAATGGATTCATATTCTGATTTTGATTATGTTCACTCTGATTATGACATGGTTGTTGAGTATGATAATGGATTTGATGAATTATTCTTTGATTTTGATGATGTTTATTCTAATACTGATGTTATTTGTGCACATATTTTAGTTCCTTCAATGTTTCCATCCATACATCACCCCTTCATTGGAGCTCAAGCCATTTCCACCAAATCTCAAATACTCATACTTGTTAAGTAGCGAGAGATTACCTGTTATAATTGCTAATAATCTTCCTTTTGAACATGAAGAAAAACTTTTGAATCTTTTGAGGGAGAACATCAGGGAAATCGGGTGGGCCTTGGGTGACATATTAGGTATTAACCCCTCCATTTTCATGAATATAATTCTTTTGGAGGATGGGGATAAGACAGTTAGACAACCCTAAAGGATATTGTACCCAACTCTTTATAGAAGTTGTGAAAAAAAAGGTTAAAAATTGCTCGAGGCAGATATAATCTATCCCATTTCAGATTCCCAGTGGGTGAGTCCTATTCAGGATGTTCCTAAGAAAAGTGGTGTTACTGTCATTAAAAATCAAAAAGATGAGTTAGTTCCAATGAGGGTGTAAAACAGTTAGAATGTGTGTATTGATTATATGAAACTAAATCAAACCACTCACAATGACCATTTTCCCCTCCCATTTATTGATCAAATTCTTGAGGCACTAGCTGAAAGACACATTATTGTTTCTTGGAGGAATTTTCTAGATATTTTCAGGTTCCTATAGCTCCAAAGGACTAGGAGAAGACTACATTCACTTGTCCCTTCAGTATATTTTCCTACCAGAGGATGCCATTTGGAATTTTCAATGCCCCAGGTACCTTCCAAAGATGCATGGTGAGTATTTTTTTCTGATTTTCTTAAGACCTACATGGAGGTATTTATGGATGAATTTATGGTATATGGATCCTCATTTGATGAATGTTTAAGTAGTTTGGGAAAGGTGTTAAATCGTTGTATTGAGAAGAATCTGGTCTTGAACTTTGAAAGTGTCATTTCATGGTAGAGCATGGAATTGTCTAAGGGCATGTAGTGTCAAGACATGGGATAGAGTTTGATAGATATAAGGTAGATATTATTTCATTCCTACCCTGTCCTTAATGTTTGTGTGATATTAGATCTTTCCTAGGGCATGTAGGATTTTATTGGCACTTCATCAAATATTTTATTAAGATTTCTATATCCTAATTACTTCAAAAGGATTCTGATTTTGTGTTTGATGATTCTTGCATGACTTCCTTTGATGAGCTAAAGAAGTGTCTGACCACTCAATTGATCATACAACCCCCACAGTGGGAACTTCCTTTTGAGATTATGTGTGATGCCTACAACTTTGTGGTTGGAGCTGTCATATCTCAGAGGGTGGAGGGACATTCACATATGATTGCCTATGAATCGAGGACACTGGATTCAGCCCAATAAAAATACAAAACCATGTAAAAGGAGTTTCTTGCCATCATATTTTCTTTAGATAAATTCTGTTCATATTTATTGGGCTCTAAAGTAGTTTTTTATTCTGACCATGTAGCTCTGAGGTACCTATTAAAGAATCCGGATGAAAATTATAAGGCCCCAACCTTAAACATTACTTAATCTTGAGTTACTTCAAGAATACACGTTGACAATCTTTTCAGGTTTAGAGTTTTATAGAATTAGATCATAAAACTTACATTACATTCCATATTTAAACAAAGTGGTTACATAAAGATAGTATTCATTTTTCCCATCAACGGAAACATATTTAAAATAAAACATGGATTCTTCATTGAAACTTCCTTGACACTATCATATCATGTACCTTTCCCTTGACCTGTGAAAAAAATTTCAAAAAAACTTGGGATGAGCATAAAAAGCTCAGTATGGGTTATAAAAATATGGAAAGGAAACATGAGTTCATATATACATAAGAATGAAATAATACTTTACCCATAAAACATAAGCACTTTAACATACCTCATAAAATCATGAATAAATCATAGAAATCATAAGACATAAAGGTAACTTGAGGCATTCATAACATTCTTACGTAGGGAGTAACCCTCTTGGTTACGTTTGGAATACCCATCATAGTATATTCCCTAAATCTCTTCGGAGAAACCTTAACATTTCACTCCTTCGTGTTACCCAATGCATTGGAGAGCTATATCAGGCTCACCCGCCCTTAGTTTATCACGGAACCACCCGTCTTCATAATAATGCCCAAGAACCTCAACATAATCGTATCACATAAAACATGCATAAAGGAAACATAACATTTCCACATTTCAATCACAAGATATCAATACAACACATTGATATAAAAACATTATGAAAACCATTTTCAATACCAAAATAAAAGAAAAGTAAAACATGGTATTTATTTTTCTTTAAAAAAAGGTAGGGCTTGTAGAGGAAGCCGAAACTCAAATAATGGTCACGGCGGCGGAGAAGTCGTTGTCGCCGCATACGTACGACAAAAACATTCCCTTTTGTCGTTTAGTTAAACGTTTCATATAAAAAAGATTCCTTTTGGATAAATGTAAAAGTCAAAGGGGTTTATACACCGTATAAAAGAAGGTTTTGTATAAAACAAAATATGCCTCAATGAAAGGAGATTGAGACGAAGTCCCATACCTCGGGTCCGACTTGACTCGATCGTTATTTAATGTCCTGAATAATAAACTTGAGTTAATTTCTACTTGCTTAAGAACCTTTTTCAAGTTCACTTTTTTTTATATCACTTATTTCCATGTCATGAACACTATGTAATTATTTAAGTTAATAACGGTCGTTTTAACGATCATTAGTACTTGAGTCAAAAATAAACCCTTTATAATTACAAGTTGTTCATGTATCCATTATATCCAGAATTATAATCATGATTTATATATCATATATATCCAGTATATACATGCATTTATAATATTACATAATCATTTAGAGGTAAGAAATGAAATGCACCGTTCATGGAGACGGTAAGCCGTACGTACTCATGAACGCTACTTTCATTTCTATTTCGTATTTTATAGAATGAAATCATAATTATATAAAGGTATATTATAATTCCAGTATAATATCATATATAATATCATAGTTCCATCCTTTATACATCCCACATATGGTATTTAACGAATCAAATCACTTTGAGGGGGCGGTAGTCCGCACTTCCTTAAATGAAGATATAGCGTTTACCCATAATGGAAACCATAAAGGTATGCCCAAAATGAAAAATACAGAAGCTTAAGGAAAACATAAACATATTATATATCATATATAAATATAGTTACATCTTAATTTCCACCTTTTAAGGTGTTAAAAGAATGTTGAACAATCATCGTTTCGGGAGGCATAAATTCACCATCCACGGAAACAGTATGTCCTTTAACCATTAAATGTAGGTGTGTGTAAGTGTAGCTCGAATACTTCTTATAACAACATCCTAGTATATTTAAGATACTATAGTTGTTACAAAATAAATTAATAAAAAGAGTTTAGGGGGTTGGAGAAGCAAAATAAAACAAAAGGACTCAAGTGAAGACATTACCTTAAAATCGGGTAACTCCCTTTGGTTTGAGCTCAAAGGCTTCCTTGGGAAGACTTCTGCCCAAAGTGAGGCTTCAAGGAGTAATAGAGGGATGTGGAGAGACAAAATGGGCAGGGGTTGGACTAGCCAAAGGCTTTGGGAGTGTGGGTAAGGAGGTAGAGGTGGGGGCCTTTTATAAGAGGAGAGGAGGGGCACTCTTGGAAAGTAAAGAAATGTTACTTTATTTGAAAATAATTTTTAGATTCAAAAGGTCCCAAATTGATATAATTAGAGGGTAAGGTTATAAGGGTTAGAAATACACCCATACAATAGGTTTTGGACATGTGTAGGTCATAGATTTCACATTATCATTTCATTTTATTTAAATCCTTTATTAATGAGGTATTCGCTGCATCATCATGATGTCATAAATAATTTAATAAATTTAATGTCTAAAAATTATAAAAAAAATATCATGATGTAGGAAATATTTTTAGATTTCTAATGAATATTTATAGTCCAAAATATCATTTATGTAGACAAAATTAAAAATATTTTACTTAGGTGATACATTCTTTGTCACATTTAACATTCTTTAAAAATAAAAAGATAAAAAGTCACTTTCTCACAAAAGTAATTCCATGGGCCCCCCAAGTTTGGAACAAGGAATCCCATGGTCGGCCATGAGACAACTAGTAGCCTTAGGACACATGTTGTGGTTTTTTTGTATTATTATGATATCATTTTATTATCCTTAACTACCTGATTACTCATTAATCAAGATAATTAAAGATAATTACCGTCGTTACTATTCATAATGTCAAAAAACAAAAGAGTATTGATTACATAATTTGTACCTTATGATTCCAAATATGTAATCCATTTTACCAAATTTCAAACATAGAAATTGCAATAATTGATTTAAAAATAATTCCCGTTGTCAAAACAAATAGCGGGTTTTTTTTTGAAACAATATCTATGAAAAGTTTGGCATTAGTTTATGCCCAATTCCAAAGTGAAATTAATCCTAATGACCACCATTGGATTAAATGGTAAAAATATATTCTAATTTAACTTTAAAACCAATTAAAAAGATAATCTAATCATATAAATAAAGTAGATTAAAAAGCAGTTTTGATGTAAAATATAGTATTTTTCACTATTCATAAAAAAAATGAACATTGTCAGAAAAATACCAAAAATTCACAAAAAGTAAATTTTGATGTCCCAATCATAAAGAATAAGTTTATTTTGACAAACATAGCTTATAAAATTTTCAAAAGATAGGTTTAAAAATGGTTTTCCATCAAAAGGCAGTAAAACAATCCTTTAAAAAATATTAGTGTATTCTATGCTTAAGATTGGATTTATTTTCATTTTAAGCCTCTGAAACACTATCTAATTCATTAATAGACATAGATAAAAATTTCTTTTATTAATTACTTACTTGGGATGTTACATCCTTCCCCCCTTTAGAAAATTGCGTCCCCGCAATTTATTTACTTATCGAATAAATGGGGGTACTTATCCCTCATTGCATTTTCAGATTCCCATGTTGCCTCTTACATCATGTGGTTTTTCCACAAAACCTTTACCTAATTAATCACCTTATTTCGTAACACTTGCTCCCTGTGGTCAAGAATCTGGACCGGTTGTTCCTCATAAGATAGGTTCTCTTCCAGCTGAACTACCTCTGGACTCAAAACATGAGATGGATCTGGCATATACTTTCGCAACATCGAAACGTGAAAAACATTGTGTACCTGAGATAAACTCGGAGGTAAAGCCACCCGGTATGCAACTGATCCAACTCTCTCTAGAATTTCATATGGTCCAATGAACCTTGGACTCAACTTTCCTTTCTTACCAAATCTCATCACACTTTTCCATGGTGAGACTTCGAGAAAAACATGATCACCTACCTCAAAAGTTAGATCCTTCCTCCTGTTGTCTGCATAACTCTTCTGCCTACTCTGAGCTGTTCTCATGTGTTTCTGAATCATCTGAACTTTTTCTGCCATCTCTTCTACCAATTTTGGTCCCATCAACTTCCTTTCACCCACTTCATCCCAGAAAGCTGGAGTTCGACACTGCTTCCCATATAATGCCTGAAATGGTGCCATCTGTATACTGGAATGAAAACTGTTATTATATGAAAATTCAACCAAAGAAATATGTTGGTCCCAACTTCCCTGATAATCCATCGCACAAGATCGTAGCATATCCTCCAAGGTCTGAATTGTTCGTTCTAACTGGCCATCTGATTGAGGATGAAATGCTGTACTAAAATTTAATTCAGTACCCAACGACTTCTGAAGGCCTTTCCAAAAGTTAGAAGTGAACCTGGGATCATGATCAGATACAATGGAGAGGGGAACTCCATGTAACCTGACTATCTCTTTAAGATACAAAAGGGAAAGTTGATCTAGGGAAAAAGTATCTCGTATAGCAAGGAAATGAGCAGATTTAGTCAAGCGATCAACAATAACCCAGATTGCATTATTACCTCGAGATGTCTTCGGTAATCCCACAACAAAGTCCATGGATATATTCTCCCATTTCCACTCTGGCACTGGTAAAGGCTGAAGCATCCCTTTCGGTAACTGCCGCTCTGCTTTAACCTGTTGACATGTCAAACACTTCACAGTAAAATCAGCAATATCCCTTTTCATTCCATCCCACCAGTAATACTCCCGCAGATCTCTGTACATCTTAGTACTGCTAGGATGAACTGAAAACGGAGAACTATGAGCTTCACATAACAAATCTATCTTCAACTGTGAATCACAAGGCACACACAATCTCTTCCCAAATCTCAAAACGCAATCATTATCAATGTTTAATTCAGACAACTTACCCTTCTGAACCAACTCTACCTTTTTCTGCAACTCACTGTCTTGCTTCTGTGCTTGCTTGATTCTGTCTGATAGAGATGATCTCACTGATACCTGAAACAAAACAGAATAACTTCCCGCACCAACAACTTCTATGCCAAAGTTCATCAAATCCTTAACCAAAGTATCACGTTCCAAACACAACATTGCTAATGAAGCATTACTTTTTCGACTCAAAGCATCAACCACTTTATTTGCTTTTCTCGGATGGTAATGAATTGTACAATCATAATCCTTGATTAATTCCAGCCATCTCCTCTGTCTCATGTTTAACTCTTTCTGAGTGAATATATACTTTAAACTTTTGTGATCAGTATATATTTCACACTTTACTCCATACAAATGATGCCTCCAAATTTTTAACGCGAAAAAAACAGCAGCTAATTCCAAATCATGTGTAGGGTAATTTACCTCATGAGTTTTCAACTGTCATGAAGCATAAGCAATTAACTGATCATTCTGCATTAGGACGCAACAAAGTCCTTTCAATGAAGCATCACTGTATATAACAAACTCACCATTCCTTAAAGGTAGTGCCAAAACTGGAGCATTCACCAATCTTCTTTTCAATTCCTGAAAACAATCATCACATTCTTTTGTCCAGATAAACTTAACACCCTTCTGAGTTAGCTTAGTCATTGGACTAGATAACCGTGAAAAATTTCTAACAAACCTTCGGTAATATCCTTCCAAACCAAGGAAGATACGAATCTCAGTTACATTTGTGGGTCTTGTCCAGTCTTCCACAACTTTTGTTTTTGCAGGATCAACAGTTATCCCATCTTTAGAAACATTGTGACCAAGGAAAGAAATTTGTTGCAACCAAAACTCACACTTGCTGAATTTTCCATACAGTTTCTTTTCTTTTAAGGTTTGAAAGATAACCCTTAAATGCCTTTCATGCTCCTCTTTACTTTTAGAAAACACCAAAATATCATCAATGAAAACCACCACAAACTTATCCAAGAACTCATGGAAAATTATATTCATTAAGTCCATGAATACAGCAGGTGCATTGGTTAGCCCAAAAGGCATTACTACAAATTCATAATGGCCATATCTTGTATGGAACGTGGTCTTCGGAACATCTGCTTCCTTTACCTTCAGCTGATGGTACCCCGATCTCAAGTCAATCTTTGAAAAATACTGAGCTCCCTGGAGCTGATCAAACAAATCATCGATATGTGGCAAAGGATATTTGTTCTTAACAGTGATGTTATTCAAGGCTCTATAATCAATGCAAAGTCTCATTGAACCATCTTTCTTTTTAACAAATAAAACAGGAGCACCCCATGGTGATGTGCTAGGTCGAATGAAACCTTTCTCTAATAAATATTGCAATTGATCCTTAAACTCTAAAAGTTCAATTTGAGCCATTCGATAAGGGGGTTTTGAAATTGGATTAGCATCAGGAACTAAGTCAACAGTAAACTCAACTTCCCGATCTGGTATTATTCCAGGCAACTCATCAGGAAAAACATCAGGATACTCATTTACCACTGGCACGTCATTAATCTGAACAGTTCCCTTGTTTTCAACAATGTGTGCATGGTAACATTCATTTCCATCTTTTACAAGTTTCTTGGCCTCTTGATAAGTTATCAACAGTAAGGGTTCATTCTTGTACACAAACTAAAAGTCTTTCTGAAAAGAAACTTCTTTAGCTCTACAGTCAATCTTAGCATGGTAAATAGAGAGCCAATCCATACCCAGGATAACATCAAACTCTACTAGAGGTAGAACAATAAGGTTTGCAAGTAGGTTCTTTCCACAGATAAGGATAGGAAGATTCTTATAAATTCTTTTTGCCTCAACATTTCCCCCAGGTGTTTTTACCAAAAGTTCAGGAGTCATTTCTTGAGATGCTATTCCCATTTTACTAGAAAAGGTTTCAGAGATGAAAGAATGTGTGGACCCCGAATCAAACAACACACTGACATAATCTGAAAAAACAAACAAAGTACCTGATACAACTTCATTTGATGGCCCGACATCTGCTGAAGTAGTTGCAAAGGATTTCACCACCCCTTTCTGCTTGTAGTCTAACTGCTTCCCATCACTCAAGCTCTTTTTCGGACACTCGTTTGCATAGTGACCCATCTCATTGCACTTAAAACATTTCACTAACTGTAAATCAAATGTGGTCTTACCTTCACCTTGATCTTTTTCAGTGCAATCACGAGCCTTATGTCCCATCTTACCACATTGGTAGCACTTTCCAGAATTCAGAAGACATTCCCCAGCATGCCTTTTGCCACATTTATCACAAACTGGAAACTTAGATTTCTTACCATCAGACTTTTTTGAAGAATTCTTCCCTTTCTCCTACCACCTTGGTCTCTTCTTCTGCTGGTTGTTATAGAACACTTGATCATCGACAAACTCCATTTCCACCTTCTCAGCACATCGAACAAGCTTTTCATAACTTTTAAACTCATGAGAAGCTAATGCCCTTCGATATTTTGGCTTTAATCCTGAGTAAAAACGATTGATTTTACTATCAAGGTCTCGGATAAAATTTGGAGCATACCTTGACAATCGAGTGAACCTTTATTCATAGGTAGCCACTGAGTCTTCCTCTTGCCTCAATTCCAAGAATTGTTTTTCCATCCTAAGTCGAACAACCTTAGAAAAATACTTTTCAAGAAACATACCTTTGAATTCATCCCAGTCGAGAGCATCAATCTCATCAGCGTCCCTATTATTTTTAACCATCGACCACCACTGATCTGCTTCACCCTCCAAACGGTAAATATCAAGACTAACCTTTTGATTTTCTGAACACCCCATGACATCTAAAATCTTCTCCAGTGATTTAATCCACCCTTCAGATAGCACAGGGTTAGATGATCCTCTGAATGATGAGGGATGTTGCCTCATGAAATGTTCCACCACTGACATGTTCCTCTGCGGTTGATATGGTTGATCTCGTGCATGGATACCACCACCATTTATCGCTTGAGTCAACTGTGCCATTACTGCAACAAACTATTCAGTTCCAATTCCGACCATCTCAGGATGCTGATTCGGAAGGTTATTTCCTTCTGCATGCCTTCCTAGCACTGCTTCCCTGTTTCCTCTGTGGAAAACCATTCTGAAAAAACATGTCTTAGATGAAGCAACATGGTAATCTTCAAATACTATATCACTTCAATTTGACCATAAAAAAAATATTTTTGGATAATCATTTAATAGAATTCTAACTCCTAAAGTTATCTAAACCGAACTCTGATACCAACTATAAGGCCCCAGCCTTAAACATTACTTAATCTTGAGTTACTTCAAGAATACATGTTGAGGATCTTTTCAGGTTTAGAGTTTTAGAGAATTAGATCATAAAAATTGCATTACATTCCACATTTAAACAAAGTGGTTACATAAAGATAGTATTAATTTTTCCCATCAACGGAAACATATTTAAAATAAAACATGGATTCTTCCTTGACACTTCCTTGACACTATCATATCATGTACCTTTCCCTTGACCTGTGAAAAAAATTTCAAAAAAACATGGGATGAGCATAAAAAGCTCAGTATGGGTTATAAAAATATGGAAAGGAAACATGAGTTCATATATACATAAGAATGAAATCATACTTTACCCATAAAACATAAGCACTTTAACATACCTCATCAAATCATGAATAAATCATAGAAATCATAAGACATAAAGGTAACTTGAGGCATTCATAACATTCTTACGTAGGGAGTAACCCTCTTGGTTACGTTTGGAATACCCATCACAGTATATTCCCTAAATCTATTCGGAGAAACATTAATGTTTCACTCCTTCGCATTACCCAATGCATTGGAGAGCTATATCGGGCTCACCCGCCCTTAGTTTATCACGGAACCACCCGTCTTCATAATAATGCCCAAGAACCTCAACATAATCGTATCACATAAAACATGCATAAAGGAAACATAACATTTCCACCTTTCAATCACATGATATCAATACAACACATTGATATAAAAACATTATGAAAACCATTTTCAATACCAAAATAAAATAAAATTAAAACATGGTATTTATTTTTCTTTAAAAAAAAGGTAGGGCTTGTAGAGGAAGCCGAAACTCAAATAATGGTCACGGCAGCGGAGAAGTTGTTGTCGCCGCATACGTATGACAAAAACATTCCCTTTTGTCGTTTAGTAAAATGCTTCGTATAAAAAAGATTCCTTTTGGATAAACGTAAAAGTCAAAGGGGTTTATACACCGTATAAAAGAAGGCTTTGTATAAAACAAAATATGCCTCAATGAAAGGAGATTGAGACAAAGTCCCATACCTCAAGTCCGACTTGACTCGATCGTTCTTTAATGTCCTGAATAATAAACTTGAGTTAATTTATACTTGATTAAGAACCTTTTTCAAGTTCACTATTCCTTTTATATCACTTATTTCCATGTCATGAACACTATGTAATTATTTAAGTTAATAACGGTCGTTTTAACGATCATTGGTACTTGAGTCAAAAATAAACCCTTTATAATTACAAGTTGTTCATGTATCCATTATATCCAGAATTATAATCATGATGTATATATCATATATATCAAGTATATACATGCATTTATAATATTACATAATCATTTAGAGGTAAGAAATGAAATGCACTGTTCATGGAGACGGTAAGCCGTACGTACGCATGAACGCTACTTTCATTTCTATTTCGTATTTTATAGAATGGAATCATAATGATATAAAGGTATATTATAATTCCAGTATAATATAATATATAATATCATAGTTCTATCCTTTATACGTCCCACATATGGTATTTAACGAATCAAATCACTTTGAGGGGGCGGTAGTCCGCACTTCCTTAAATGAAGATATCGCGTTTACCCATAATAGAAACCATAAAGGTATGCCCAAAATGAAAAATACAGAAGCTTAAGGAAAACATAAATATATTATATATCATATATAAATATAGTGACATCTTAATGGCCACCTTTGAAGGTGTTAAAAGAATGTTGAACAATCATCGTTTCGGGAGGCATAAATTCACCATCCACGGAAACAGTATGTCCTTTAACCATTAGATGTAGGTGTGTGTAAGTGTAGCTCGAATAATTATTATAAAAACATCCTAGTATATTTAAGATAATGGAGTTGTTAAAAAAGAAATGAATAAAAAGAGTTTAGGGGGTTGGAGAAGCAAAATAAAACAAAAGGACTCAAGTGAAGACATTACCTTAAAATCGGGTAACTCCCTTTGGTTTGAGCTCAAAGGCTTCCTTGGGAAGACTTATGCCCAAAGTGAAGCTTCAAGGAGTAAGAGAAGGATGTGGAGAGACAAAATGGGCAGGGTTTGGCCGAGCCAAAGGCTTTGGGAGTGTGGGTAAGGAGGTAGAGGTGGGGGCCTTTTATAAGAGGAGAGGAGGGGCACTCTTGGAAAGTAAAGAAATGTAACTTTATTTGAAAATTATTTTCAGATTAAAAAGGTCCCACATTGATATAATTAGAGGATAAGGTGATAAGGGTTCGAAATCCACCAATCCAATAGGTTTTGGACATGTTTAGGTCATAGATTTCACATTATCATTTCATTTTATTTAAATCCTTTATTAATGAGGTAATCACTGCATCATCATGATGTCATAAATAATTTAATAAATTTAATGTCTAAAAATTATAAAAAAATATATCATGATGTAGTAAATCTTTTTAGCTTTCTAATGAATATTTATAGTCCAAAATATCATTTATGTAGACAAAATTAAAAATATTTTACTTAGGTAATACATTCTTTGTCACATTTAACATTCTTTAAAAATAAAAAGATAAAAAGTCACTTTCTCACAAAAGTGATTCCATGGGGCCCCCAAGTTTGGCACAAGGCATCCCATGGTCGGCAATGAGACAACCAGTATCCTTAGGACACATGTTGTGGTCTTTTTATATTATTATGATATCATTTTATTATCCTTAACTACCTGATTACTCATTAATCAAGATAATTAAAGATAATTACCGTCGTTACTATTCATAATGTCCAAAAACAAAAGAGTCTTGATTACATAATTTGGACCTTCTGATTCCAAATATTTAATCCATTTTACCAAATTCCAAACACAAAAATTGCAATAATTGATTTAAAAATAATCCCCGTTGTCAAAACAAATAGCGGGGTTTTTTTGAAACAATATCTATGAAAAGTTTGGCATTAGTTTATGCCCAATTCCAAAGTGAAATTAATCCTAATGACCACCATTGTATTAAATGGTAAAAATATATTCTAATTTAACTTTAAAACCAATTCAAAAGATAATCTAATCATATAAATAAAGTAGATTAAAAAGCAGTTTTGATGTAAAATACAGTATTTTTCACTATTCATAAAAAAATGAACATTGTCAGAAAAATACAAAAAATTCACACAAAGTAAATTTTTATGTCCCAATCATAAATAATAAGTTTATTTTGACAAAAATAGCTTATAAAATTGTCAAAAGATAGGTTTAAAAATGGTTTTCCATCAAAAGGTAGTAAAACAATCCTTTAAAAAATATTAGTGTATTCCATGCTTAAGATTGGATTTATTTTCATTTTAAGCCTCTAAAACACTATCTAATTCATTAATAGACATAGATAAAAATATCTATTATTCATTACTTACTTGGGATGTTACAAAAAGACCAAGCTAATCTGATGGATGCTCCTTCTTCAGGAATTTGATATTGAGATAAAGGACAAGAAGGGTTCAGAAAACATGGTGGCAGACCACATGAGTAGGATAACTCACACACTTGAGGCTGAAACCTTGGACCAGGTACCACTTCGGGATACTTTTTCTGATGAACATATTTATTCACTCTTAGGTACGCATCCATGGTATGCTGATTTAGTTAAATACCTTGTGGTCTCTAAAATTCCTACAAATTTAAAGAAACATCAAGTCCAAAAATTAAAGATTGAGTCTAGGTTTTATGCGTGTGATGACCCCTAACTCTGAAGTATGTGTAGTGATCAAGTTATTAGGAGGTGTGTTATTGATCATGATTTTGAGTCTGTTCTACAATTCTATCATACACTTGCTTGTGGTAGAAACTTTAGACCCCAATGGACAGCTAGGAAAGTTTTGGACTTTGGATTATGTTGGCCTAGTTTATTCCGTAATGCTCATGTGTTTTGCAAGTTGTGCTCACATTTTCAACATACTGACAATATTTCTAGGAGACATGAGATGCATCAACAACCCATTTTATTTTGTAAGATTTTTGATGTACAGAGCATTGATTTTATGGGTCCTTTTTTCTAGTTCATTTAGTTTCCTATATACATTGGTTTCCATTGATTATGTGAGAAAATGGGTGGAGGCTAAGGCCACCAGGACTGATGATTCTCATGTTGTAGTGAACTTTGTCAAGAAACAATTTTTTTGTAGGTTTGGAGTACCAAAGGCTATCATTAATGACCAAGGGACACACTTTTGCAATCTGAATTTGACTTCCCTCCTTCGTAAGTATGGGGTGACACACAAAAAATCAACACCACACCACCCCCAAACAAATGGCCAGGTTGAGGTTTCAAATCGTGGGTTGAAACAAATTTTGGCAAAAACTGTGCAACTGAATATGAAGGATTGGAGTAAGTAATTGGATGATGTGTTATGGTCTTATAGGACAACATACAAAACTCCCATCGGTATGTCCCCATTTCAGATTGTTTTTGGGAAATACCGTCATCTACCCGTGGAGGTCAAGCATCGAGCTATAAAGAAATGAAACATGGATTTGGCCCAAGATGGAATTCAACAGAAGCTGCAAATTCAAGAGCTTGAGGAGATTCGATTATCTTCATATGAGAACTCAAGGCTCTATACGGAAAGATAAAAAGAAGCTCATAATAGAATGAACCAATGATTATCCAATAAAAACACATATGTTAATTACATTTTAATGGTATTAAATGTTCATTTTTGTTCTTATGGGCCTGATTTAGTGGATTTTAATTTTGAATATCCATTCTCATCATTTGTGCACTTCATGCCTAATGTACACCAATTTAGGACCAATTATTCATATGATTTTAAGGAATGTAATTATCCATATTTTAATTTTATATTTTGGGAAATGGATCTACACTTCAATATAAACATTTTAATTTATGGATCAATGGATTATTCATAAAGGATGATGGGAATATTTGGTGATGAAAGGAAACAATTCTAGAGAAGACAGATTGGACACTAGCCCACTGATGAGAATGTGGGGCCCACGATATAGGCCCACTGAATCCCAAATTTCGTGGGATTCTAGAATACATATATAGGAATAAATCATTATTCACGAGCTAGTGATAATTCAGCTTCCATGGTGGTTATTAAGGCGGACCAAATAGAATATCAAAATCTGGGCCAAAATCTGCAGCCGAGAATGTTAGCCCACTAAATCGACCATAACTCCCGATCCAAAACTCAAAATGGGCCCAAATTTTATAGAAGTCTAGAAGAAATCCGGGGATGCAAAATAATATTCTATATACCACCAATATTTGTTGATATGATTTCCCATACATGACGATCTTTCTAGGGGAGACAAGGAGGATAAAAAGTAAAGGAGGGAATCAATTTCTCCACTACTTTCCACCACCCTAATGACTAAATTAATTTAATAATTGGGAATACATTGATTGAGGCTTTCCCTAAGTCTTACAAATTTCATATTTAAGGCAGTTTTGGTGAGGGGGAAGATATATCTTTTTTTTGATGTAATGTTATTATGCCAAAGTTCCTTTGTAATGTTTTCAATTTCCATGTAAGTTTCTTTTTTTTGTATTTCTATGTTCTTAATCAACATATTTCTCTTATATTATTCCCATTTATTTCATTAAAACTATATAATCACAAAGAATAGTGATATCTCTATGTTTTGGTGAATTAGTTCACACATAGGTGTTAATTTCATTCACACACATGGAGGAGTGCTCGTTATTTCTACGGTTTTAATTTCTTCAATCCAATTCTTGTAAGCTATCTTCTGCCCACCATTGAGAGTATACCATCAATATAGGGATAACACTTTAATGGGTTGATCATAGGAAGATGAAAATGCTATATTGAATGTTATTTTATGAATGAATTGTTGTTGATCGGCTAACTAATTTAAGACTTCCATTCTTCAGTTATTTCCACTCTTCATCTTCACTGTGTTTGAAAAAGCTAAATCCAAGTACTAAAATGACCATATACCTTAGAGAGATCATGAATCTGGTTCTCTAAGTGTGTAAGGAATTAGTAATTGAGTTTATTTAGAATCAAACCAAAAAATGATAAGGGTATTGTTATTTTGAAGAATGGATT
Organism: Viscum album; assembly: GCA_963277665.1. Lineage (NCBI taxonomy): Eukaryota > Viridiplantae > Streptophyta > Magnoliopsida > Santalales > Viscaceae > Viscum > Viscum album. Next base: position 2,010,139,892 of record OY728130.1, on the reverse strand, counting down.
CATCAAGAATTAATAAAACAAAAATTGTCTAAATAAGTAAAATTCATTCAATCCACCCCGATCATAATCCTAAGATCAAACCATTTTCATTGAATTTAATTCACTTAGGTTTCTTAGTTTTCTTTAAAAACATATAAAATAAAAACCAAGTTGGTCACTTCATAGCCAAAAATTCATCTCATAGGTTGTGTATCTTAGGTATCTTCTTAGGTCTTAGTGGATTCGACAACCCAAGCTAGACTACAAGGACCATTCTACCTTCATCTCTTGGGTACATTTGAGCGTGAATAAAATTTTGGTGCCATTTTCAGGGACCAAGTAAGTACCTTAGATCAAAACCTTCTTTCCTCACCTCCATTATTCTATTCTCACCCAAGATCTCTTATCTTGTCCCTTTCTCGCTTTTTTTCCTTTTAGCGCATGTCCACCTACACCCGAGATAATTCAAACAGACTAGTTAGGGTGGAAAGTCCTAGGGTAGAGGAGTCAAGTGAACCTAGGGGATTGTTTCCATTAGATCATAATCTTCTTGATACTCTAGATTCAAAAATTTAATCAATTCTAATAGAGGGTCTTCCAAGAAATCAAATTGTAAATCCTGGGGGAAATCAAATGGGAAACCAAAATCAAGAAGCTCTAAACCTAGGGAATGTAGTCAATCAAACCATGAATGACTACCCTACTCTAGATTGGACCAATTACCCCTCATGTATTAGAAACAATTCCCTAGGATATACCAATTCCATCTTTAAACCCCATGTCCTAAAACACCTTCCAACCTTTCACAGGATGGAGTATGAGATGGCCTACCTTCATGTTAAGGAGTTCATTGACATTTTAGAAACCATGTGTCCCCCACATCAACTAGAATTAGTTAAGATGAGGCTATTTACTTTTTCATTGAAGAATCGAGCTAAAAATTGGCTAAATAACTTGAGACCTAAATCAATCCACTCATGTGACCAATTGCAAAGAGAATTCTAAAAAAATACTTCCCTCATCACAAAACAATTTCACTTAAAAGGTGCATTCAAAACTTTTTTGAAAAAGAGGGAGAGTCATTATATGAAACATGGGAGAGGTTAAAATACACCATAAACATGGTTCCATATCATGGTTTTTTGTACCTGAATAATTGAGAATTTTTTATGAAGGGTTGGTCCCAGGGAACAAACAATTCATTGACATGATGTGTAATTGAACTTTTAAAAACAAAGTCCCAAATAATGCTTATGAGTATCTGGAAAGCCTTGATGAACAAAACCAAACAAGGGGAACTTAACCTTATTCTGAAAATCCACAAATAAATACTATAATTCATACACTTAGATAAGATGGAAGCCTTAGGTCTAAACTCGCATCACTCTCTAGGAAGGTTGAAGAGATAGACCTTAGAAAAGTCCATGAAATCCAAACTATCGACCCTATTTGCACAATTTGTGAAAAACATGACCATAAGACAGACAAATTCCCAACCATTCCATACATCAAGGATGTTCTTTTAGGAGGAACCTTAGTGGAAGTAAATTATTTTAACTTTCTAAAGCCACAATACCAAAAAACCTTCAACCCAAGGTATAATGAGCACTCAAGCTTCTACTTGAAAGATAACCAACAACCTAGCCAACCATAGGGACAAAATACTTACCCCCATCAGAACTACAAAACCCATAACCAGTTTCAAACCCAACCTATCCAATACTAATAGCCACCGGTCCATTTTTAACAAACCATCCCATCTCCAAAATATCCCTATGGGATAAACCAATCTTCTCAAGAACCAACCCAAATTGTTCCAAAAATCCTACTAGAACAACTGTGCAAACAAATGTAAAGGATAAACTCAGAATTATCTTCCCTAAAACAAGAACTTCAAACCATTAAAAATGGAAAGGCACCTATGCATACCCAATCCATTCCACAAAAAATAGTAAGGGGAGAGTCAAGTTGCACTCATGAAAAAATAAAGTATGTGACTATTTTAAGAAGTGGGAAATCAATTGAGAAACCCTAACAACTAATTCAAAACCCATATGAAGATTCAAACTCAGATGAAAATTCAAATGAACCAAATGATAAAACTGAAAAACACGATAACATTGTCAAAGAAACAAATCTTCAACAAACAACCCACAACCTACACCATTTCCTCAACACATGAGGGGGAAAACCAAGCCTGAATTGAGTGAAACATTGAGGGAAATATTCTCACAAGTCAATTTGAACACTCCCCTTCTCAATGCAATCCAAACCATACCTGCCTACTCAAATTACCTTAAGGACTTGTTCACTTTTAAAAGAAAATTTTCACATAAAAACCAAGTCCTTTTGGCTGCTAATGTGAGTACCACCATTCAAGGGAACATTAATCCTAAGTTGAAAGACCCGAGTTTCCCTTACATCAATGTTGAACTAGGAGAGAGAAAAGTTGTAAAGGCCTTGTGTGACCTAGGTGCTAGTGTCAATCTCATACCCTATGCTGTGTACTGCCAGTTAGGACTAGAAGAGCTCTAAACCACATCTATCACACTTCAACTTGCTGATTATAGCATTAGGGTTCCAAAGGGGATTTTAAAGGACATTCTGGTAAAGGATGAAAACTTCATCTACCCTACTGAATTCATTGTCCTTGACAACCATCCAAACTTAGGAAATAAGAAACAAACCCCAATAATCCTTGGTAATCCTTTCCTTGCAACAATCAACTCTGTTATCTGAGTTCTAAATGGGAACATGAGCATCACCTTCAGAAACACGAGTCTAGACTTGAACATATATAATGAAAGCTCACAAATAGGGGATGAAAAGGACATTCATAAAGTAAACATGATAGGAAGCATTGATAATGAATCCATAGAACATAAAGAAATATTTGATGAATGTTTAAGTTTGGATGAGATTTATTTCCTTTGTTCACATGAAGGGAGTTTATCTCCTTGGCTTGAATCATTTTCAAATTGCTCTTATGATGAAGTCTTAGGTACAAAAATCAGTGAAACCTTTCAGGAAACCACTTTCATGGAGACCAATCAAACTTCCTTTCCTAAATCTGATCAAACCAATATTATAGCTAAAACTTCTACACATGGGGATTCGATTCTATTTAAAACTCTAGAAAACAAAATCGATATTGATCTTTCTTATGCTGAAATTCTGAACCAACCTGATCTTGAATTGAAGAAACTTCCCGCTGCACTCAAGTATGCCTTCCTAGGGGACAATCAAACACATATTATTGTAATTTATTATTCTATTGAAGCCAATCATTATAGGATGCTTCTATATGTACTTAGAAAACATAATAAATCCATTAGTTGGACTATGTATAATATTCCTGGGATTAGCCCATTAATCGGGACTCATATGATTGTTCTAGAATCTGATTCAAATCCATGTCGTCAACCTCAATGAAGACTCAATCCTAATATCATGAAGGTAGTAAGGAAAGAAATTCTAAAATTGTTAAAATATGGTATCATATATCCCATAACTGAGAGTGAGTGGGTGAGCCCAATCCAAGTGGTTCCCAAGAAGGCAGGAATCAAAGTGATAACCAATAATGATGGAGAGATTCTTCCAACTAGGGTGAGTAGGGGATGGAGGGTCTGAATTGACTATAGGAAGCTAAACTCATTCACCAAGAAGAACCATTTCCCCTTACCATTCATTGATCAAGTCCTTGAGAGAGTGAAAGGTTGCAAGTTTTATTATTTCTTAGATGGGTACTCGGGGTAAAATCAGATTGAGGTCTCCCTAGAGGATCAAGGGAAGACTACATTCACCTATCTATTCGACACCTTTGCCTTCAAACGCATGCCGTTCAGGTTATTCAATGCCCCTAGAACCTTCCAGTGGTGCATGATGGGAATATTCTCAGACATGGTAGGATATTTTATTGAGGTCTTCATGGATGACTTATATGTCTTTGAGTATACATTTAGGGGATGTATTAGAAATGTGGAGAGAGTTTTGTCCAAATGTGAAGAAATGAATCTGGTCCTAAACTGGAAAAAATGCCATTTCATGGTTAAACAGGGGTTAGTCCTTGTCCATATAGTCTCAGGTAGGGGGATTGAAGTTGATAAAGAAAATGTTGACATTATTCATCACCTTCCATCACCTAGAACTGTTAAGGAAGTGAGGTATTTCTTAGGACATGCTAGTTTCTATAGAAGATTCATCAAGGAATTTAGTTCAATCTCCCATCCCCTTTGTTCTCTCCTAGTAAAGGATGCTCTATTTGTTTGGACAGAAAGCTGTGAGGGTTTATTCTCAACCCTAAAATCCTCTATCACCTTTCCTCCCATTATGAAATCTCCAAATTAGAACATTCCTTTTGAACTTATGTGTGATTCCAGTGACTTTGCTATAGGATTTGTGTTTGGAAAACGTTGTTATAAAACTCCTTATGTCATTTCTCATGCAAGAAAATCCTTAAATGATGCCCAAATAAACTACACCACCACTAAAAATGAGTTACTTTCTATTGTTTTTGACTTAGAGAAGTTTAGGTACTACCTCTTAGGATCCCCCATCACTATGTTCACTGACCATTCTGCACTAAAATACCTCTTCAAAAAACAAGATGCTAAGGATAGACTGATTAGGTGGGTCCTTCTCTTACAAGAATTTAACCTCAAAATCAAGGACAAAAAGGGTGTTGAAAATGTTGTAGTTGATCACCTCTCTAGGATAGAATTCAATGACAAATTTTCTCACCTCTCTGTGTCTGCTTCATTCCCTGATGAACACCTATAATCCATGAGTGACTACCCTTGGTATGTCGACATAGCTAAATTCTTAGTTACATGGGTCATTCCAAAATTCTTAGGGACTCAAGTTAGAAGGAAATTCTTTTATGATGTCAAGTACTATGTGTTTGATGATCCATACCTCTATAAGTTTTGTCCTGACCAAGTCATTAGGAGGTGTGTCCCAGAATCTGAACAAGAGTCCTTCCTTAAATTCTGCCATAGTGAGGCATGTGGGGGTCACTTTTCCTCTAAGAAAACTTCTGATAATATTCTTCAATGTGACCTCTTATGGAACACCTTCTCAAGGTACTCCTACACATTTTTTTAAAGTTGTTCTAAGTGTCAACAAGTAGGGTTCATCACAAAAAGGAATCAAATGCCACTCACTCCCATCTTAGTGGTTGAAATATTTGACTGTTGGGGAATTGATTTCATGGGTCCCTTCCCAAACTCTAGGGGACATATTTACATTCTCTAGCTGTTGATTATGTCTCAAAATGGGTTGAGTCAATTCCCAAAAAATCCAATGATCATCAAACCATGATTAGATTCCTAAAGTAAAACATATTCTCTAGATTTGGAATTCCTAGGGCTCATTAGTGATCTTAGAACTCATTTTTTCAATCGTCCATTCTAATCACTCATGGAAAAGTATGAAATTTCTCACAAAGTGTCCACTGCTTACCACCCACAAAAAATGGCCAATCTGAGCTAGCCAATTGAGAAATTAAACAAATTCTTGAGAAAAATGTTAATCTATCTAGGAAATATTGGTCAAACAAACTCTTAGATTCCCTTTGGGCCTATCGAACTGCATTTAAAACCATTTCAGGAATGTCCCCATATAAGTTGGTTTATGGTAGAACATGCCATTTGCTAGTGGATATTGAACATAAAGCCTTTTGGGAAATTAAGAAAATGAATTATGACTTCTCATTGGTTGAAGAAAAAAGGAAATTTGATCTAAATGAACTTGAAGAACTTATGATGGAGGCTTATGAAAATTCAAGGCTCAATAAAGAAAAAGTACAAGCCTACCAATCTCGAAACCTTAAAACCAAACACATTGAACTGGGAAAACCTGTTCTTTTGTATAATTCTAAACTTCACTTACACCCAGGAAAATTGAGGCCAGGATAGTCAGGTTCATACATAGTGCATAAGTTGTACCCCCATGGGGCTGTTGAAATTCAAGATCCCACCAATGGTCAAACATTTAAAGTTAATGGTCATATAGTCAAACCATTTATAGAACCATTCCAAAAACATGAAGTTGATGAAGAATTGTGTGAACCTACCTTAGATGATGAAAATAATTAATCAATTAGGGTTCCAAGTCGAGATAATGATGTTAAACAAAGTGATGCATGGGAGGCAACCCACGGTTTTAAAGTTTCCAATCATTTTTTTTGTTTTAATAAACTTTATATTTCAAATAGGATTAGTGGAACATTTTGATATAATTTTATTCTACCTCAGACTATTGACCTATTCTTATCTTATGAGTATGGATGGGTATAAAAGGGGAGCACCATATTCATCTGTGTCACGCGGTGTGATCCCTGAGTATTACCTTACCCAGAAATTAAAAAGAATACAATGTATCATCAGTTTGATTTAAAAAACAAAAAAAGGAAAACCATAAAAATAATGAGACTTGGTATTAAATAAATTGTTGTCTTGTTAGTTTTGTCTAGTTTGTTCTCATTTGTATGGTTCATGGACTATTTTGGGTGATATATATTCAATCAAGGAGGTGCCTACATCTTCCATGAGAACAAAGAGTGATTTGGGAGCACCACAATCATCATTATGAAGCCATTAGGTGAACTTGTTCCATACCCTTTCCAACTCATCCCCCACCCACTTTCTCCTATCTTTTATTTTTAAGAAACTAGGGATAGTTTCATTCTATGTTGGGGGGTGTGAAAATAAAATGTTTGTTAAAAAAAAATGAGAAAAAAGAAGTAAAATTTATTTATCATTAATATAATAACATCATTTCTCACATTAAAACTACATAGAAAATAATTTTTATTTCCTTTACTCTTAATTTAATTCATGATTAAGTTTACAAGCATTGATTTTGGAAGTTTGGTTGTCCAATGAGAATTTTCATCATTTTTATTTTCATATATTAAATCAAAATGTCACAATGAAAATCCTCTAGACTCTGGGGTACTAATTTGAATTCTTGGGGTCCCATAATAAATAGCATAGGCTGGTTTGATTTTTATGAATAATATGAGTATTCAAAAAAATAAAAAAATAAATAAAATCAAATAAAATAAAAATTTGCGTGTAGAGAAATGGAATGATAAAATGTGAGGCTTTAGGAACTTGGGGATCATGACTCCAGAGTTTTCTAGCCATGTGTTTTTCTCTCTATCTCTATTTATGGTCATATGACTTTGTTTTTGATCAAGTTAACTCGAGATGATGCCTGAGTATGTGGGCTTCACTTGGTGCCCTAAGGCGTTTGAGCCTGTGAGTCATCGACAAAGTCTTGCTACATGGGTTAATTTGATTAACTGCAATCTCAATTACTATGGAAAAATTTCAAAAAAATAAAAATAAAAAAAAGAATACTCATATTAGGATTAAATGTGATTCCACCAAGCACTTCCATGATTTCCCCCTTGAATGAAAATGAACCCCCATATCTATTGTGATTCACAATACATCATTTCACCTAATTGAGTTGGATAAAGTATGATGATAAATTTGATCAAAGGAATGAGATTAGGATTGGGATATGATTTTAAATTTATGTAACGCCCCGACCCCAGCTACCCAGAGTCGGTGCATTACTTCGTAACATTGGCATGATCACAAAAGATCAAGTCTCGAAAGACCGATTAGTTTAGTAGCCTTGGAAACACTAGATACATTCATAAATGTTACATTACATCATAAAGTGAAAAACTAATAACAAAGTCTTCATAGTCCACACTCATATCCTCTTCTGACTATCCCTGCAGGTCATTCATAAAATACTTCTTCACATCCTGGAAAATATTAAAACATTGAAAGGGGTGAGCTCAGATGCTCAGTAAGGATAACAATATTGCGGAAGCTTTCATAAATAAACATAAACATTTAAGGCAATTTATAACTAAAAAAAAAGCCTTTTAAACTTGAACATCAACATAATATGGCAAAAGAAAAATGAGATAATTCCATTTACTTCTTCACATGTATATTCTACTGGTCGAATAATCACATGCAATATCAATAACCACTTTCATAATGATGGAATGCATAATGCCAGACTATCATAACCACGTAGTCAAGGCCTCGTTCCAAGACCACAAATAAGATTTTGTCAAGGCCTCATGCCAAGACACTAGTTTGTCTCATGAGACCTACCGATGCATCGAGGAGCTGTAGCGGGCTCCACCCATCACTTATTAAGTCCAATGCATTCCTCATATGAATAGGTTTAAACATATCATAAACCATAACATAATCGTATCACATAAAACATGCATAAAGGAAACATAACATTTCCACATTTCAATCACAAGATATCAATACAACACATTGATATAATAAAAACTCTTTAAAACCCATTTTCAATACCAAAATAAAAGAAAGTTAAAACTTTGTATTTATTTTTCATTAAAAAAAATGATGGCTTGTAGAGGAAGCCAAAACCCAAATAATGGTCACGGCGGCGGAGAAGTCGTTGTCGCCACATATGTACGGAAAGAAAAACATTCCCTTTTTGTTGTTTAGTAAAACGCTTTGTATAAAAATATTCCTTTTGAATAAACGTAAAAGTCAAATGGGTTTATACACCGTATAAAAGAAAGTTGTGTATAAAACCAAATATGCCTCAATGAAAGGAGATTGAGACTAAGTCCTTAAAAAGATCATTTTTAAAATAAAATAGATCTATTATGTGTACTCACTATAGGTACACATAAAGAAAGTAAAAATAAAAAATAATACATAATAATATCATGAAATAATTTGAAAGTAAAAGATTAACCCAAAGAATGGAAGTTGGGTTAAGAAGTTCCCTTACCTTGCGTCTTGTCCTGACTCGACCGTTCTTTAACCTCCGGAATAATAAACTAGAGTTAATTTCTATTTACTTAAGAACCTTTTTCATGTTAATTATTCCATTTATATCACTTATTACCATGTTATGAACATTATTGAATTATTTAAGTTAATAACGGTCGTTTTGTCGATCTTTGATACTTGAGTCAAAAATAAACTTCTTATAATTACAAGTTGTTCATGTGGTGAAATATCCATTATATCCAGAATTATATTCATGATGTAGATATCATAGATATCATATATATACAGTATATACATTCATTCATAATGTCACGTAACATTTAGAGGTAAGAAATGAAATGCACCGTTCATGGAGACGGTAAGCCGTACGTACGCATGAACGCTACTTTCATTTTTATTTCGTATTTAATGGAATGAAATCATAATGATATAAATTTATAATATAATTACAGTATAATATAGTGTATAATACCATTTAATCCATCCTTTATACATCCCACATATGGCATTAACGATTCAAATCACTTTGAGGGGGCGGTAGTCCGCACTTCCTAAAATGAAATTATCGCGTTTTACCCATAATGGAAATCATAAAGTATGTCATAAATGAGAAATATAGAAGCATAAGTAAAACATAAACATATTTTATATCATATATAAATATAGTGACATATTAATGGCCACCTTTGAAGGTGTTATATGAGTGCTGAACAATCATCGTTTCGTGAGGCAGAAATTCGCCATCCACAGAAACCGTATGTTCTTTAACCATTAGATGTAGGTGTGTGTAAGTGTAGCTATAATACTTCTTATAAAAACATCCTAGTATATTTAGGATACTGGTGTTGTTATAAAAGAAATGAATAAAAAGAGTTTAGGGGGTTGGAGAAGAAAAATAAAACAAAACAACATTAGAGAAGACATTACCTCAAAATCGGGTAACTCTTTTTGATTTGAGCCAAAGGCTTCCTTGGGAAGAGTTCTGCCCAAAGTGAGGCTTCTAGGAGTAAGAGGGGGAAGTTGGGAGATTATTTGGGCAGGGGTTGGCCGAACCAAAAGGCTTGAAAGTTTGAATAAGGTGGTAGAGGTGGGGGCCTTTTATAAGAGGAGAGGAGGGGCTCTTTTGGAAAGATTCAAATGTTAAATTATTATACAATGCTTTTCGGATTCTAAAGGTCCCACACTTATATAATTCGTGGATAAGGTGATAAGGGTTCTAAATATCCTCATCCAATAGGCTTTGGACAAGTGTAAGCCTTGGATTTTGCATTATCTTCTCATTTTATTTAAATCGTTAAATAATGAGGTCATCGCTGCATCATAATTATGTCATAAATAATTTAATTTATTTAATGTTTAAAAATTATAAAAAAAATACTATGATGTAGTAAATCTTTTTATCTTTCTAATGAATATTTATAGTCAAAATTTGGACTTGTGTAACCCTACTTAAAAACTATTTTAGTAAAACAACTCATGTTTGTGTCAATTTAATTTTATATATTAAATAAATATATATTAATGTCATTTTCCAACTAAAGTGGCTCCATGGGGTCCCCAAGTTGACCCATGTGTTGTCTTGGTCGGCCATGACTCATCCAATAGGAGTAGGACAAGTGTCATGCTCATCTCATATTATTAAAACATTATTTGTACCTTAAACTACACTAATTACCTCTAATCGCGATTAAGAACTTAAAAGTTACTATTCACCAAAAATTTATTTTAATCTCATTGAACCACATTTTACTTATTAATGACAACCATGTATGTCAGATTTTTGAAAATCAAATCACAGAATTGGTAATATTTCATTTAAATGAAAAATCAGTTATTTAACTACCACTTAGTGGTTTCACTATTCATCAAAAATTGAAGTTTTTCAGAACAAAGCCAAAATTTCACCCTAAGCTATAATTGATATTCCGAATTCAAAAATGATGTCTATTTTATGAAATTAAAAACATATAATTTGCATTAATAAATTTTATAATTAATTCCCACTGTCACAACAAATAGCGTGTTTTTAAGAAACAATTTATATCAAAAGATTGACAATTGTTTATGTCCAATTTCAAAGTGAAATTAATTCTAATGACCACCATTGGATAAAATGGTAAAAATATATTCTAATTATACTTTAAAACCACTCAATGGTATAACTTATCACTATAAATTATTTTGATTAAAAAGGTTGTTTTAAGTATTTTTCACTATTCATAAAATTTTGAAGTTCTCAGAAAATTACAAAAAATTCAACATAGGCTAATTTCAATATTAGGAATACAAAAATGAAGTCCATTTTGAAATATAAAATTTCTATAATTTTAAAAAGTGGTTATTACTATTCATAACGGCTACTTTGATTAGTCGCGGTGTTTTAGAACTCGAAGTTGCGTACAATGCAAGCTATTGCATTATTGAATGAGAAGCATATCGTGGAAGCTCGGGGTGTTACAATTTATCTTGTTTTAAATTATTTTTATAGGTTATAAAGATATATTTGTGCATAGTTTACATTGTGAGCACTGTTTGTTATAATGTGTTTGGAAAAAATAATTCAAATATAATCTTTGAATTATTTTCTCGTGACTAGAAAATATTAAGTTGGGGGGTATTATTAGCCAATAAAAAAACATATGTTAATTAAATTTTAATGGTATTAAATTTTCATTTTTTATCTTATGGTCTCGAGTTAGTGGATTTTAATTTTGAACATCCATTCTTATCATTTGTGCACTTCATGCTTAATGTACATCAATTTAGGCCCAATGATTCATCTGATTTTAAATAATGTAATTATCCATATTTTAATTTTATATTTTTAGGAAATGGATCTAAACATAAATATGAACATTTTTCATTCAGGTATCAATAGAGGATTTATAAAGGATGATGGGGGATATTTGGCGATGAAAGGAAACAATTCTGGAGAAGGCAGATTGGACACCATACCACTGATGAGAATATGGGGCCCACAATAGAGAACTGAAGCCCAAATTTCATGGTATTATAGAAGACATATATAGGAACAAATAATTCTTCATTATACAGTGCTTATTCGGCCTCCATGGTGGTTATTAAGGCGGCCCAAATAGAATATCAAAATCTGGGCCAGAATCTATAGCCCAGAATGTTAGCCTACTAAATCGGCCATAACTCCCAATCCACAACTCCAAATGGGCCCAAATTTTACAAAAGTCTAGAAGACATCCTGGGAAACAAAAGAATATTCTATGTTCCACCAATATTTGGAGATATTATTTCCCATATAGGACGATATTTATAGGAAAGACAATGAGGATAAAAAGTAGAGGGAATCAATTTCTCCACTATTTTCCACCACCCTAAGGCCAAAATTAATTTAATAATTAGGTATAAATTGATTTAGTATCAGACTAAGGCTTCAAAATTGTCTATTTAAGGTAGTTTTGGTGAGGGGGAAGATATCTCTTGTTTTTGATGTAATGTTATTGTGCCAAAGTTCCTTTGTAATGTTTTCAATTGCCATGTAAGTTTCTTTTTTTTGTATTTCTATGTTCTTAATAAACATATATCTCTTATATTCTTCTCATTTATTTCATTAAAACTATATAATCACAAATAACAGTTATATCTCTATGTTGTGGTGAATTATTTCACACATAGGTGTGAATTTCATTCACACACACGGAGGAGTGCTCGTTATTTCCACATTTTTAATTTCTTCAATCCAATTATTGTAAGCCATATTCATCCCACCATTGAGAGTATACCATCAATAGAGGGATAACCCTTTAATGGGTTGATCATAGGAAGATTAAAAGGCTGGATTAAATTTTATTTTATGAACAAATTATTGTTAATTGACTAACTAATTTAAGGCTTCCATTCTTCAATTATTTCCACTCTTCATCTTCACTATGTTTGAGGAAGCTAAATACAAGTACTAAAATGACCATATACCTTGGAGAGATCATGAATTTTGTTCTCTAAGTGTGTAGGGTATTATTAATTGAGTTTAGTTAGCATCAAACTAAAAAATGATGAAGGTAGTTTTATTTTGAATAATGGATTCATCAAGAATTAATAAAACAAATTTTTTCCAAAGAAGTAAAATTCATTCAATCCACCCCGAGAATAATCCTAAGATCAACCCATTTTCATTGAATTGAATTCACTTAGGTTTATTAGTGTTCTTTAAAACCATCTAAAATCAAAACCAAGTTGGCCACTTCATAGCAAAAAATCTATCTCATAGGTTGTGTATCTTAGGTATCTTCTTAGGTTTCAGTGGATTCGACAACCCAAGCTAGACTACAAGGACAATTCTACCTTCATATCTTGGGTAAATTTGAGTGTGGATCACTCAACAAAGGGAGTTTCATGTTGGAGAGAAAGTCCTACTCTATATTTCATGACTAAAGTTGATTCCTGGTAAGTTGCATTCCAAATGGTTAGGTCCTTATATTGTATCTAATGTTTTTCCTTATGGTGTAGTGGAGATCACACAAGAGTACACTAAAAGGATATTTACAGTCAACTGGCAATGTTTGAAGAAATACATTGAGGGACTTCCTACCGATGTAGTGGATTTCATCACACTGCATGACCCCATCATCACTTAAACATATCAGGCCGTTCCTAACCCTTTCACTTTTATATTCTTTGTCCTATTTAAAATTATACATTTCATGTGCATATATCATCTCATAGGTTTACATTGAGTAAAATGAAATATTTTAAGTGTGGGGTAGGGGAAAACATTTTGGGGTAGATATTTAAGATTTTAATTTGTGTGTTTTGTGTGTATTTTCTATTATGTTTTTGGTTAAAATAAAAAAAACAATAAAAAACAAATATATCATGTAACATTATCTTGTGGAACATATAGAAAATGTGTGTTTGAAAAATTAATTGGTATAATTATAAGCATGAGTAAGATTTAATCATCAAGGGTTGATTTTTATAAAAAATAAAGTTGATGATATGAATGGTTGTGTCATTATAAAACCTTTTATATTTTGACATTATTATTTATGATATTTTTTCATGGTAAATTGTTTCATTGATTTCTCCACACAAATTTTCACTCAACCATGACTTATGAAAATTTTCCTACTTAATTGAAGTTATAGTCAAGTTAGGTAAAAAAATTCATTGGTTGATCTATACATTTGTTTCTATTATGATCAGTTTCATTACTATACTGAATTGACCTATGTGTGTGTACCTATTATATGACTATTGTACGCCCTCAAAAAAAATATGGGTTATGTCTTGGACAGGTCAAAAACCACTCTTTGACGACCTTTGATCTTGTTATAACTATTACAATTAGTGTCGTGAAGAGATCAAACATGGGTTGAGAGTTAAGTGTGAGATTTGTTCCAAGTGAAACTTAAAAAAAATAATTAAATGAGGGGAGTGATGAAATGTACAACATATGGGGATATCTAGGCTGGGAGCCTAAGGTTTGACTTTTGGGAATGCTTAAGTGAGTGGGTCTTGAAATTAAATTGAAAATGAATGTAGAGTAAGTTTGGTGAATTAAACTAGGTAAGAATAATTGTTTTACTTGACCCAAATATACTAAATAAAGGGAGAATTTATGAGCTTGTAATGGTCGACACACACACACACGTGGAGAATTAGTGGCATGGTAGACCCATGACTTGTTTCGCTATGATTAGTGTTATAAATCTCACTGGATTTTGTTTTGAAACAATTTATGAGGCAATGAATTTAAAATTTATTGATATTTACTCTTTATGAGATTCTTAATTTTCCTACATTTGCACTGTGGATTGAGAAATTTGAATATGCATATCTTGTCACAATTTTTTCGAATACATGATATGAGGTTTTGCTAAGGAGTGCAAAAGGGTAAGTGTGGGGGAGTTGATAAAGCACAATTTTGTTGAATATTTTATTGATAATAAATGAAAAAATTTCCTCACATTGTGTTAAATATGTTTATTTATAAAATATTTGGGATTAGATCATTCAATTGAAAATTTGATGAAAATTACAGTTTTACCCTTTAAAATTCACTGTAGCATTCTGAACATAAATTTTTTTCTAATGTGTTATTTTAACTTAGAATTTTGTAAATATATTCCTGAATTAATGGGATACAACTTTTATTCAGGAAATTTGAGCTAAATTGTGCATTTGGTTGGTGTAAATGGGCCATGAAGTCAAAGTTGGGCTGGACTCGCTAGATTGGACATTGGTTCTATATTTAGGCCATAACTTTTATATACGTACTTGGATTGGGATAAAATTTGGAGAGGATATATAGTAAAAAATTTCTCACAAATAATACTTCTAGATGAATAGCTGGTTCATTCGTTTTAAAGGTCAAATAGGTAGTGAAACATGGAATAAAATATTTGGTCAAATTTCCCCATTCGCACTTGAAACCACTTGAAACCTAGCCTCCCCTCCGCTCTATAAATTGGTGTTTTTCTCATTTGGAGGGTTTGGGATGTGAATTAGGAGATTAGTATCAGAATATAAGTGGTTATATACTATTTGAATTCACAATTGGAGGAGGGAAGCTACCAAGCTAGGATCTCCTCCAAAATGCTCTTCTTTTCTTCTTCTTTATTGTAATGTCATTTTAATTTCAACAAACTCTTAGTTTCTCTTCCATTTCTTATATTATTTTCAATTTAATTCCTCTATTAATATTCATCTTTGGGATAGAAATAAAATAGTAGAAACAAGATTGGGTTATACCCTTTCTAAATCTTTTCAAATGCAATAAATTTCTACGATGACAACGCCACCCAGAGAAGAGTAGTTTTATTAGTAATCGATCTATGTAACGACCCAAAGTATTTCAATAGAAAATTCCCTTCTTATATATATGTCATAAAAACACAAAATAATGAACTACTAAGTGATAAGTGACCTTTAAACATAATTTTGTCACCCCTATGTTTGGAATTTAAAAAATCCGACATACACGGTTGTGTTCAAGACAGTTTTTGGAGTCTAATGAAACAAAAATAATTTTTGGTGAATAGTAACCTACCCTTATGAATAGCAACCTACCCTTATGAATAGTAATATGAACCTTATGAATAGTAAATAAGAGTAACATTACCTATGAATAATAAAATAAAATATAGACATCTTAGAAAGTGACAATTTGACCTCAGTAAACGTTTTTGGTATTTTATAAGTCATAAATAATTAATTATAATTAATTAATTAATTTAAAAAAATATTTATTTTCCTGTAATGTATTCATAAATTATTGAATCAATTTCTAATAGTTTTTAGATAATTTTATAAGACCCTACGTAATTTTTGAAAGAACTATAAATTCAGTTTTAATCTTAAAAACTGTTTTTTAAGTAAATTATGATTTTTATTAATCATTAAATTAATAATATTTAGAAAATTATTTTTTAAAAATGGAAATAATTTTTGGATTCTACACGTCGAAAAATGGTAGGGGTAAATTTTTGGGTTTATTCTGAAATACTTCAATTTTCGGGTGAATAGTAAAAAATACAGTTTTTTGCATAATCGGTGTACACTAAATTGCATCATTAATGATGTAATGATGAAATAAACATTCTAGAACTTTAGTTTTGGCCAAAACATATTAAATTTTATAAATTTTTCCTTTAAATACAATAAATCCAATTCTCAAACCTAAAATGAACTTTCCAAAGCCTAAAGTCAAAAGGTGATTTCTTAAAGTGTCTTTTTCTCTTTCTTTCACTTTCCTTTTAATAAATTAATAAATTCGACTTATAAAGAAGAGTTAAAGCCTAAAAAGAATTTTATTATATTAATATATGATTTAGGATGTCAAAAAACTACTATTACAAGTCTAACTTATGATATATTATTTTATTTAATATTTCATACCAAAAACACCTCCCTCCTCATGTATAAATAAGCCCTCCCCCGCCTCTTGCCAAACCACACCTATTAAGCTTTAATAATTGTCTAATATCTGCCCAATCATCTTCCCTAGCCCCTTCCCCACGTCTAAGAGCTTCTGGTCTCATCAAAAGACCAATCTTAGGCCCTAAAGGAGGTTCTGAAGTGAAGGATTCAAGAGGTAATTTCCCTCCCTCTTCTCCTTAAATTTCCTTTCAAGTTCAAGTTCCTTTCTTGATCTCTCCCCACCTATCTTCATCCAAATTGTTTTGTAACTCCAGTATTATACATATACTATAATATTATGATTCTAATGGTATATTATATCACCCCACACCCTTTCCCTCTTCCTTTTATATTACTAAAGAGAACGTTGTTCATGAGGTGTTAAATTTATCACCTTAAAAAAATGACATGTTCTCTTCTTCCATTTCTACCTTAAAATCTGGTCATGAAACTGTTTTTATGGTTGAACCAGAATATTTTATATGTATCATGTTCTATTTTAAGTTCTGGAAATAACCTATGGCCATATTACGAAGTGAAAAGTTAAAACAAGTTTGTTGTGATCCAAAAAACCGCTCAAATTAACCCAAATAATCTTCATTTAATTCTTATCTAATGATTCGTCCACATGGATCTAATATAACTCATTATAAAATCATTAAAGATTCTGTAATATCATTAATAACATGTAATATCAGTTCTGTATGTTTACCCATGATCTACCCAAACATCAATTTAAGAATACAAGTGGACCGCTCAAGAAAACCATGAAAACGAACATCCCCGATCAATGTTTTTAAACTCTATAAGTCATCCAAAGGAACATAATATGAAATAATGAAACCAGAATGAACCCTATTAATGTATAAAAGGTTCTGGAATTTCTAATTAATGAATATAATGTCATTATATAGGACATTAAAGAGAAGGAAGCTTTCGAGTACAAGGTAAGGGGAAATCTCGAACCCAATTTTCTTCCTTCGGGTTCTCCCTCTCTCATTCCATTTTTGATATGGTTACTCCTCAAAGATCATTTTTTCATCATTTCCTTTACTTTTCTGGGATATACATGTTTTAACTGGTTTTTATGTCCATCAAAATGTTTTCCAAAAGAACTCTTCTTTCAAGATCTCACATTTTACCTCTTATTCAAGGTTGATGGTTCTTGTATCAAGTATGTTGTTCCCTCTTTCTTTTGGGAACCCAAATCTTATGAATGTGTTATTATGAGATGAAACCCATTCCTTTCCATGGGTTATTTATGTACATGTTTGATATGTGTTCTATGTGGCAATCATGATAATGATAATGTTATGATGTGACGGGTGCGCCTGGAATTATATAACGCAATATGAATGTTTAAATGTGACGGGTGTGCCCGGAATTATATAGCACTCCAATGCATTGGGTAAAGTGATGAATCTCATGAGTAAATGTGAAATGATGTGTGAAAATGATTCTATCTTTGTTCACAAGTATGTGTGGTAGTTAACCACTAAGACATGATGTTTTATTTTTATGCATTGCCACATTTCAAGTCTTTTATTTATGCTCCTCTCATGTTCATGATCTTTTGCCTACGTCATGATTATGCTCACCCCATGCTATATTGTTCTTATCTATCCTCTTACTGGGCTTCTAGCTCACCCCTTTTGATGTATATCCTCAGGTGGCAACATGTACTAAGGAGAGGACAAGTGCTACCAAGAAGCTATAGAAGAAGAAATTAAATGAATGTTTATGCTTGATGTTGTACTTGTTATGTTTAGTCCTAGTTTGCCCAAGACACTAAACCTCTGGATCCTCCATGTGTAATACTATTATGTTGTTTATCTTTGTAATGATGTAATAGTAATGTAAGAAAAGGCAGGGTCGCTATAGTTGGTATCAGAGGAAAGGTTCAGTTAATTTGGGAATTAGGATTAGTAAACCCTAGAGAAAACCTCTAGCATAAGAATAAGTACAAACGCATACACAAGAATATTTACCTAGGGATCCCATATGTTATGTTTTTGGTATAATTGTTTAAATGAATAAGTTATTTGTGACTTTTTTACTTATGTTTTGTTCTAACCTTTTCTATTTTAGAAAATGGTGGGAACCAGAAGAGGTAATGAAGGAGAAGTACCCACACCTGTTTGTGTAAAGTAAAATTTCGGGGGTGAAATTTCTTAAGGGGGGAAGAATGTAACAACCCAAAGTATTTCAATAGAAAATTCCCTTCTTATATCTATGTCATAAAAACACAAAATAATGTACTACTAAGTGATAAGTGACCTTTAAACATAATTTTGTCACCCATATGTTTGGAATTTTAAAAATCTGACATACACGGTTGTGTTCAAGACAGTTTTTGGAGTCTAATGAATCAAAAATAATTTTTGGTGAATAGTAATCTACCATTATGAATAGTAACCTACCCTTATGAATAGTAATATGAACCTTATGAATAGTAAATAAGAGTAACATCATCTATGAATAATAAAATAAAATTTAGACATCTTA
Source organism: Viscum album (assembly GCA_963277665.1). Classification (NCBI taxonomy): domain Eukaryota; kingdom Viridiplantae; phylum Streptophyta; class Magnoliopsida; order Santalales; family Viscaceae; genus Viscum; species Viscum album. The sequence goes on along the minus strand of OY728130.1, from coordinate 2,010,120,711 downwards.
GAAAGTGACAATTTGACCTCAGTAAACGTTTTTGGTATTTTATAAGTCATAAATAATTAATTATAATTAATTAATTAATTTAAAATAATATTTATTTTCCTGTAATTTATTCATAAATTATTGAATAAATGTCTAATAGTTTTTAGATAATTTTATAAGACCCTACGTAATTTTTGAAAGAACTATAAATTCAGTTTTAATCTTAAAAACTGTTTTTTAAGTAAATTATGATTTTTATTAATTATTAAATTAATAATATTTAAAAAATTATTTTTAAAAAATGGAAATAATTTTTGGATTCTACACGTCGAAAAATGGTAGGGGTAAATTTTTGGGTTTATTATGAAATACTTCAATTTTCGGGTGAATAGTAAAAAATACAGTTTTTCGCATAATCGGTGTACACTAAATTGCATCATTAATGATGTAATGATGACATAAACATTCTAGAACTTTAGTTTCGGCCAAAAAATATTAAATTTCATAAATTTCTCCTTGAAATACAATAAATCCAATTCTCAAACCTAAAATGAACTTTCCAAAGCCTAAAGTCAAAAGGTGATTTCTTAAAGTGTCCTTTTCTCTTTCTTTCACTTTCCTTTTAATAAATTAATGAATTCGACTTATAAAGAAGAGTTAAAGCCTAAAAAGAATTTTATTACATTAATATATGATTTAGGATTTCAAAAAACTACTATTACAAGTCTAACTTATGATATATTATTTTATTTAATATTTTATACCAAAAACACCTCCCTCCTCATGTATAAATAAGCCCTCCCCCGCCTCTTGCCAAACCACACCTATTAAGCTTCAAGAATTGTCTAAGCTCTGTCCAATCATCTTCCCTAGCCCCTTCCCCACGTCCAAGATCTTCTGGTCTCATCAAAAGACCAATCTTAGGCCCTTAAGGAGGTTCTCAAGTGAAGGATTCAAGAGGTAATTTCCATCCCTCTTCTCCTTAAATTTCCTTTCAAGTTCAAGTTCCTTTCTTGATCTCTCCCCACCTATCTTCATCCAAATTGTTTTGTAACTCCAGTATTATACATATACTGTAATATTATGATTCTAATGGTATATTATATCACCCTACACCCTTTACCTCTTCCTTTTATATTATTAAAGAGAACGTTGTTCATGAGGTGTTAAATTTATCACCTTAAAAAAAACGACATGTTCTCTTCTTCCATTTCTACCTTCAAATATAGTAATGAAACTGTTTTTATGGTTGAACCAGAATATTTTATATGTATCATGTTCTATTTTAAGTTCTAGAAATAACCCATGGCCATATTACTAAGTGAAAAGTTAAAACAAGTTTGTTGTGATCCAAAAAACCGCTCAAATTAACCCAAATAATCTTCATTTAATTCTTATCTAATGATTCGTCCACATGGATCTAATATAACTCATTATAAAATCATTAAAGCTTCTATAATATCATTAATAACATGTAATATCAGTTCTTTATGTTTACCCATGATCTACCCAAACATCAATTTAAGAATACAAGTGGACCGCTCAAGAAAACCATGAAAACGAACATCCCCGATCAATGTTTTTAAACTCTATAAGTCATCCAAAGGAACATAATATGAAATAATGAAACCAGAATGAACCCTATTAATGTATACAAGGTTCTGGAATTTCTAATTAATGAATATAATGTCATTATACAGGACATTAAAGAGAAGGAAGCTTTCGAGTACAAGGTAAGGGGAAATCTCGAACCCAATTTTCTTCCTTCGGGTTCTCCCTCTCTCACTCCTTTTTTGATATGGTTACTCCTCAAAGATCATTTGTTCATCATTTCCTTTACTTTTTTGGGATATACATGTTTGTCACTAGTTTTTATGTCCATCAAAATGTTTTCCAAAAGAACTCTTCTTTCAAGATCTCACATTTTACCTCTCATTCAATGTTGATGGTTCTTGTATCAAGTATGTTGTTCCCTCTTTCTTTTGGGAACCCAAAGCTTATGAATGTGTTATTATGAGATGAAACCCATTCCTTTCCATGGGTTATTTATGTACATGTTTGATATGTGTTCTATGTGGAAATCATGATAATGATAATGTTATGATGTGACGGGTGCGCCCGAAATTATATAGCGCAATATGAATGTTTAAATGTGACGGGTGCGCCTGGAATTATATAGCGCTCCAATGCATTGGGTAAAGTGATAAATCTCATGAGTAAATGTGAAATGATGTGTGAACATGATTCTAGATTTGTTCACAAGTATGTGTGGTAGTTAACCACTAAGACATGATGTTTCATTTTTATGCATTGCCACATTTCAAGTCTTATTTATGCTCCTCTCATGTTCATGATCTTTTGCCTACGTCATGATTATGCTCACCCCATGATATATTGTTATTATCTATCCTCTTAATGGGCTTCTAGCTCACCCATTTTGATGTATATCCTTAGGTGGCTACATGTACTAAGGAGAGGACAAGTGCTACTAAGAAGCTATAGAAGAAGAAATTAAATGAATGTTTATGCTTGATGTTGTACTTGTTATGTTTAGTCGTAGTTTGCCCAAGACACTAAACCTCTGGATCCTCCATGTGTAATAATATTATGTTGTTTATCTTTGTAATGATGTAATAGTAATGTAAGAAAAGGCAGGGTCGCTATAATCTACCTCTTAAATTATTCATTCATTTAGTTTGAATCAATGATCTACTTTAATTCACTTAATATGATCTATTAATTTAGTTTCGAATTTAATTTAAACTAATCAAGTAATTGATCAATTGACATAAAAACATGTGAGGTCGAGATTTGTGTAAATTGTGAGAGTGTGATCTTAATCGGTAATACAAGACCACAAGGGATAAATTTTTAGAGTTCAAATATAATATCTAAACTCAATTAATCATCATTTACATAGTTTATATGTTCTCTAATTAACCAATTAATATAATCTAACCTAATAACATCAATCAAAGTAGGGTGTTGTGATTGCATGTTCCGAAGCTAGCCTAGGTTTTAAGTAATTTCATCTTTGTGGTTAAGTTAACTCCTGTAGGGTTCGAGGGTTAACAAATTAATGGATTATAATTAAGTGTATGTTAATTTAAATGATAATTATAAATAATTGAGTGAATAGGTAGAGTTAGATCAATTACGCCTTTTAAAATATTTTCTAAAAAACATCTTCATATTGTGTTTTATTAATCAAGTTTTATTTCAAAAACAAAAACAAAAAATACAATATTCTTCCAACAAACTTTTTATTCTTTTATAAATGGTAAAAAGACCCCTAATAAATTTTAAGTAGTGTTTTTATTCTCTTTTATTTTATTTTTAGAATACTTTTAAGAAGTTGTTTTAATTTAATTCCTCCTTTGAGAGACGACTTTGGTCAGCTACTATGCTGCACCCAAGTACCCAAAAAATCACACTTCATTTGAGAGCACCCAAGACAACGCCTTTCACACAAAATGGTGCCAAAAATCTATATCAATAAGCATGTGTTTCTGAGTAATGAGTCCAATGTAACTACTAAACATGGAATTTTTGGGGTTAACATGTTGGCCCCGCATATTCCATCCAACCTCGAATTTGATGTATTTGCTTTTCACCTTAATGATTTTTCTAACACTATCAAACTACAACACTCCAGTTTTTTCTTCATCATCAGTCCTTCATCACCTACCATTTTCTCAGATTAAATATCATTGATATGTTGTTCCTATGTAGTATTAGCATCGACATGTGAAAAAGGTTATTGTACCTTTGCATTGGGAGCAACATCAGGTTGAGAAACCTATTGTTTCTCTAGAGCAGTAGCATAGACATGTGTAGAAACTTGTTGCACCTCTACACTGGGAGTAACAACAGGTTGAGAGATGTGTTTTTCCTCAGGATTGGGAGCACCAACACATGCAGAAGTCATTATCTGCAAAATTGGTTTAATATTTAATTTAGATTACATAAATATAGCAACGAATAAATAATAACATGAGGTAATACAATATAGATTACAAAAAAATATAACCTGATTTTTGAACTTTTTTTTAAAGGATGAAGGGATTTGACCCCTCTATCGAGTATCCAAATCCCTTCATTATGGTATCCTATGACATACAAGACCTCATCTACATTAGGACCACTGTGAAATGATTGTGATGTCCTAATGAAATGACCATCCTCAGTTGAATTTTCATCTGACCCTTCAGTGGTTTTGGTCTATAACAGAATAATTGACCACTTCTGGTTTTCTGGATCTGGAACATAAAATACTTGTACTACTTGTGATGCCATTATAAACTGTTCATCTTTGTACCCTTCCTTACTGAAATCCACTTTCACGAATCCTAATTCATCTATTTTAACATCAATCCTATTATTAACCCACTTGCATTAAACAAATCAGCACTTGAAATGTTGTATAATCCAACTCACATATTTGTTTGATGATTCCAAAGTATAACACATTCAAGTAAATTTTATTTTTTTTCCTTAGTACCAAAAACATGCATCGCTTCATCCAGAAGTGTAACTCCACTATTTTTCATGGAACCATATCTATTATGTTCATTTTTATAGAACATATAACTATTAATTACATAACCATTGTAAGATAATACATACACACTTGGCCCTTTGGATAACCATCGTAATTATTCTAAAATTGAATATGGATTTTCATCCAACTCCTTAAAAAATATGGTCCCAAAACCATCCTATAAAATATTGATTATGTGTATTTGATATCCATTTTCAGTCCTTGATGGATTCAAATTCCTAATAACTTATTTGTCTATTTTAACATATGGGGAAACCTCCAAACTATTATGCAAAATGTAAAGTTATGCCTGCTCCCGATCTATAATATTGTGACAAAAACTCTTCCAGAAATTCCTTCACCTGCAAGTCATTAAGTGTCATGAGATTTTGATAGACCAATGCTTTCCACACCTGACAGGTATTTGGTATATAATTCAACAACTTCCTCAACAATATATCACTCCATAATACAAACCTCTACACAACTTTGATTTTTGATACAACCTTTCAAAATATTCATATACTATTCAATAGGGTAAATCCATCTATAGTTTATAATACCACATAGTTGAATCTCGCTCACCAAGTGAACCATAAAGTGAACCATCATATCAAAGAATACTATTGGGAAGAACATTTCTAATTCACATAATATGATGATAATTTTTCTTTCTGTAGTCAAATTTTTTTCCGGGTCTATAACTTTGATGCATATAGCTTTGAAGAAGAAATAGATCTTGGTTAATGTATGATAGAAATTCTTGGAAAAAATTCAATGTAAATCTATATGAATTATATATTGCATCAAAACATGATAGTTATGTGATTTTAGACTATTTAACTTTAAATCAGTGACTGATATGATATTCTTGATATTCTATGAATACCCTTCTAGAACCTTTTTGTCATTTAAGATGTTGCAAAACCGATATCTCTCCTACCTGGAAAGAATGTAATTAGATGGAGGAAGAAAAGTCCATTTTTCACCCTTCACTGGTACCAAATATTCTTATGTTCCCATGTCAACCATATCCAACATAGCCTTAATTCCATCCTTTGTTTTGATGGGTGTATTTAGAAATGTGTCGATGACACTATCACATACATTTTTTTCAACATGCATAACATCAATAAAATTTCTAACGTATAGTATGGTAATTCAAAAAAATCATAGCACTTTTTCCAATCAGTTTTCGTAAGGTTTTTTGAAAAAGGTTTATCAAAAGTAGTGTCCACATATTTTATTTTCTCAAACAGTTGATAACTTATTAGTGGAGACGGTATTGTACATTCTTCTTAACTTCTATAAAATGATGTCATCCAAGATCGGTACTTATGATGTTGAGGTATAAATCTGTAATGTCCTAGAAACATAGTCTTTGATGAATGTTTCAACCTAATTGACTGTGTACCTTGTTTGAAAATGGGACACCCTTGAGTTCCTTTAATTATATATCTTGATAAATTTTCATAAGCAGGAAAGTCATTTATCATCTCATACAATATGGAACTCAAAGTGAAATATTTATTTCTATAAGTATCATACAACGTAACACCTAAATCCCACAATAATTTCAAATCCTCGATCAATGGAGTTAAATAAACATCAATATCATTACCTAGTTGTTTTAGTCTTGATATAAGCATACATAACATGATGTATTTTCATTTCATGCATAACCATGGTGAAAAGTTATAATTTACCAACACAACCATCTATGTACTATGAGTAATTCTTTTAAAACCAAAAGGATTCAATCCATATATAGATAATTCAAGATGAAGGTTTCTTGGCTCATTTCCAAATTCATGATACTCATGATCAATTCTCTTCCACTAAAGAGAGTCTGTCAGATGATGTAGTTTACTATCTTTATTTCTTGTATTTGCATGCCACATCAATTTCTCCACAGTCTCCTCACTTCCATATAGGCACCTAATCCTTGGAATGATTTGAAAGTACCGTATGAATTTCATAGGACTAGATTCATCTTTCTTGTATTAAGAAGCACTACACTTTGGGCATCTTGTAAGTGATTTTTGGTCCTTAAGAAATAGTATACAGTCATTCAGGCAAGCGTGTATTCTTTCAGAGATCATACCCATCGAGCATAGAATTCATTTAATTTCATATGTTAGGCTAGATATCTCATTATCTTCTAGGATCATATCATTAAATAGAGTACGTAGTTAGGTAAAAATAGCATCACTCCATCCATTTCCTACTTTCAAATTATACATCTTCAGTATGGATGACAATGTTGTTTATTTAGTGCAACCAACATACAATGGTGTCTTTACACAACTCTTTAACTTATCATTTTTTTTGGGAAATCACAAAGTTTATCTTCAACTATCCTTGATTTTTACTCAATATGATCTTTATCATCATTCACATATGTAATCACATCCTCAATATAGTCTTCTTCATTTTCCACACTTGTAATCATAGCATATGATCCATAAAACACAGTGCTCTCCTAGACACTAGCTACATTCTCTTTTCCCCATGTTTATTCCAACATTTACAACTTCGATCTATTCCATGATAGATCAAGTGTCCTTAAAACTCATATACAATAATTAGCATTGAATAAAAACAACATAAACATAGACAAATTATTTGAAAAGTGTCATATTCATGATATTTTATAAACTTGATGAAATATTTCACTCCATCTTCATACTCTTTTGTCATACAATTGGAATCCATACATTCTTTATTCATATCCATCCTATTTGATTTGTTAATATTAATATTTAAAAAAATAAATACACAAAATATATTCAACTAGAGTCACCATCCAACCATATATCCCTATCAAAATATCTAAAGGAATTGAAACAAGCTAGAACAAACCCAAAACTATAAAATATAGGTGTGATCTAAAAGTCCAGTAGGTCTCCACAACCTACAAAATCTAAGAGATAACTTTCATATTATATCCTAAAAAAACTATTTTGAAATACATTATAAAAATAAACATTTTCTATAAAGTTTTACCAAATAATTAGTAACACATAAACGTGTGTTAAAACCCTTTTTATAAGATTTTCATTAAATGAAAACAATCACTTGAAAAACATTTTTACTCAGACAATACCTCTTGGTCAAATAACCATTTTAAAATATGACTTTAAAATATTTTATAAATAAACATTTTTGAAATACACATTTCAAAACTCAAAGAGGTTTCCAACTATCATAAAGTTTTCTAAAATATGTTTAAAAACTAACCATTTCCATAAAACTAGGAATGGTGAGATAAAATCTGATTTTCAAAATTCACACATTCTTGGAGTTTATAATACAAACCATTCTAACTTTTATCATTTGAGAACAATTTTTAAACTCATTATTAAAATAGTTTGAAAACACTTCAAAACCACAATTTCCTTTTTTTACTTCTTTAAAAACCTTTCAAAACCCCTTTTCAAAAAATATGAACAAAAAACCATAAAAATAAGAAAGAAATCACACAATCAAGCACCACTATGTCAAGTCTCACAACATAGGGAAAATGAAAAGAAAATATGTGCCAAAAAATAATATAAATCATAGGGGATATAATAGAAGTAGAGAGATAAAATCCCTAAATGGTCCTAAAAATGATTAGTGTCATGGACATCATCACTAGGCTGTATTAATAAAAGGACTTGAAATGGATATAGGGAAACTAGGTCACCAATACTAAAACTATACACACCCAAAAAGTCCCATCAAACTAGGTTGTCAATAATAAATATCCCCACATGGGATAACAATGTACAATGGTAATACAAGAATCAAAGGGGCTTAAGAGGGCATCATAAGTTTTATGAAAACTCATTTTTTATAAAATTTAAAATGGGCCTTCTCTTTTTCAAAACATGCTTGGAATTCCAATCCATTTTATCATTTATAAAAGCCATCACAATCTAACCTTAAGACTAATTTTATCAAAACACATTTGAAACTCAAATAGGAATTCACGCTACCCTTTAAATGACCATTGAAAATCATTCAAAGACACAATAAGTTTTAAAATCCAATCTATATGAGAAAACGCACCCTTTTGAAATAATCCATCTCATTTAAAAATATTAAAAGCTTTAAACACCCCAAAACGCTGATATAAAAATTAACCAAGGATAAAAAAGTGGTTTAAATATAGATTACAAGGGTTAACTCACCACTTTAAAAATAAAACAACATTTTCCAACATTTTTAACACTTTCAAATCACCCAAAATCTTGGTTTGAAATACAATTAACAAAAGGAGTATTCTCACATTTGAGGAAGATAGTTTCATGAACTATATGGATATAAATCTTGGAAATGTATAGATCCCATGAATCATTTTAAAACCTGATAATTTTTAATTTTAAAAATATGAATTTAATAGGTGGAATATCATTTCACTCCCTTACTTATCTAAAATCCTTAGCGACTCTCCTCATGATGACCACCCCTTCCCTCCCCCTCATCTAAACTTTAATCTTGGTGATTATCCATTAAAACTCATGGTATGCATTAACTAAGTGGTCCTTATCTCTTCTTTCCACCTTATTTATACCTCTTTCTCCATTATCTTTATCTCATATGGTCATGGTAGCCATGTTTTCAAAACTTTATGGTATTTACTTTGGGATTATTTTTTCTATGGAATCTTGTAAATCGCTAAGAATATTTCCTATTCTCTTTTTGTATTTTAACAACCATTGAAAAATAATTCAATGATTACTGGTATGTGTCCCTCTGTTAATCCTTTAACCTTAAAAAGAAATAAAGTACATGATGCAAGCAATTTTTCTTGGTTCATAGAAATTAAGATACATCCAAGGAGTATATATATGTGATTTATTGATGTACTAAAATCCACCAAGTTCATCGATTGTATAAGGTTTACAAAAGAATTATTATCCCTTTTGTTTACAACTACAACTAAAGATAAATGTTCACTTATATATTATAGAATAAAGACTCATTACCCCTCAAGTGTATTATTTTTATCCTTACTAATAAAAAAAACCTATTGGTAGATATTTTTACAACATATTCATGAATTTTTTTGAACTCCATATTCCTCCTCTTCTTTAGATTTATTGATCAATAATAACCAAATCCTCACTGAATTTCTAGAATGTTTCTCTTTATGTTAATCTATCAATTATATATAATTCCACACTCTTCATCAAATAATATCTAAATTCTTTACCCTCACTTCATAAGAATTTATCAACGGTTATGATCTAGCCAAGTTTTTTATAGCCACTATGATCATGATACTTTTCCATCCACCATATTATATTTTCAAAGAAAACCAGCAGTGCAAAACTATATCTCCTATTCTCACTTTATAATCTCCAAGTTTGAAGGATTATGAATTATTTAAATTCAATAGATATAATCTTTATTATGGTGTAACATATAGAAATACAATAAAATCCATTCAAAATATATACTCTTAAAAAAACTAACAAAATATAACTCTTTAACTCTTAATAGCGTGGCATGACCAAATCTAAATTTATATCTATAAAACTTCTTATAACCTAATGAATAATATCACAATATAGTTTACAGTTCATGAACTTTATTTATAGTGTAATACATAATCCATAATGCATAGTCTTAAACAATTTTCATAAGAAAGGTATTCTTTAACAAAAAAAAAGGGTTATTGCATCTCAAGAATTATCTTTATAATGAATATAATGAACCACAAATCATTAACCCTAATCTCAAACGATTCATGATTTTCAATAACCTAATAATCAATTAATTATGGGAACATACTATTCTATGAACTATACCTTTGGGGGAGCGAGCGATGGTAAAGGCGAGGGCAGTTGAGGTGGCGACAGAGCTCTGGTTCCTGTGAAACCTTGAGGTGAGAGGCGGTGAAGGCATGAAAGCTTGAGGAGAGTGGAAATAAAGGCGGGTGACAGTGAACGTAGAGGTAGAGGCAAAAGTGAAGGTGAAGGCAGAGGTGAAGGAGAAAAAGAAGGCGAGCGGCGATGACAACACTGTGGTTCCGTAAAGGCTTAAAGGTGCGAGGAAGATGACAATCTGTTAGAGTTTTTTTTATAAGAAAACGTATGGTTTTTATCAGTACTTTCAAAAAAGCGCTGACAAATAGTAATTTTATCAGTACTTTTATAGAAAACACTGATAAAGATAACTCTTTATCAGCGCTAAAAAAACACTGATAAAGCATGTCTTTATCAACACTATAATTATAGCACTGATAAATAATAGTATTATCAATGTTTTTTTAGCGCTGATAAAGACTAATGTTAATAAATTATTTATATTATTATATATATTTGTAAAATTATAAATATAATAATTATATTTATTATAATCTTATAATTATTTAAATAGATATATATTTATGTAGTTGGAGTTTGGCTTAGTGGAAAGCACCTTGTAATACTACATTAAGGATGAGAGTTCAAAACCCATTAGACACAGGTACTATAGCAACATTATAGCACTGTTGTAGCAGTGAAATAATTATTGCACCAATGACACTATAGCGGTGGTGAACATTACAACAGAGACTGTAGCAGCGGAAGTACTGTAACAACCCAGGTACTGTAGTAATACTATTCATAGTGGGCCTTTGAGCCAAAAAATTAGGCCTTCAAGGCCATGTATTGGGATTTAATGCCCATTGGGCCTATGACCATGTAATGGGTCTCCTTTACCCCCAAAAAAGAGGTTATTTCCTTTGTTTCAATAATAAAGAGGCTTCGACCCCAACTTTTAAAAAATAGACATATATTTATTTATAATTATAAAATTATAATATATATTTATTATATTTATATTTATAATTATAAATAAATATATATTGATTTAAATAATTGTAAATTTATATTAAATATATTTGTTATCAATATTTATTATAATTTTATAATTATTCAAATAAATATATATTTGTTTATAATTATAGTTGTATATATATTTAAATAATTATAAAATTATAATTAATATATTTATTATATTTATAATTTTATTATCATATATAATAAATATATTAATTATATATAATTATAAAATTATAAATATAATAAATATATTTATTATAATTTTATAATTATTTAAATATATATATTTATTTATAATTAAATTTATAAATAAATATATTTAGAAGTTATTTACATATAATTAAAAATTTATAATTACAAAAATAATAAATATATTTATTATGATCTTATAATTATTTAAATAAATAAATATTTATTTATAAATATAGTTATAAATGAATAAATATTTATCTATAAATATAATTATAAATGAATAAATATTTATTTATAATTATAAAATTATAATAAATATACTTACTATATTTATTATTTTATAATTATATATAATAAATATATTTATTATAATTATGAAATTATTTACATATGTATATATATATATATATATAATTAAAATTAAAATTATTTATATATATTTACAAATATTTGTATATATTTAAAAATATATTTATATAATTATATATAATTATAAAATTAAAAATATTAAAAATACATTTATTTTAATTTTATAATTATTTCAATATATATATATTTATAAAAATAATAATTAAAAATAAATATATTTATAAATATTTGTATATAATTATAAATAAATAAATAAATATATATTTATTTATTAATATAAAAATATATATTTATAAAATTTTAATAAATGTATTTATTGTGATTTTATAATTATTTAGATATATATATATATATAGTTATAATAATAATTATAAATGAATATATTTAAAAGATATTTACATATAATTAAAAATTTATAATTATAAATATAATAAATATATTTATTATTTAAATATATTAATTGTAATTTTATAAATATTTAGAAGAACATAATAAGTTTATGGGTATTAACATGAATGAATCATATAGAAGAAAATTTATAAATGAACATTCATAATGATGAATACATATATGACATATGCATGCAGGTCATCATAATATAAGTAATCTTAACATTTAGTACATAACTCACAATCACATAGACAAATAAATTTTATGATCCTATAACATCAATTATACTCACGCATCAATGTATTAAATATATTTATTATTTTAAAAAATTATTATAATTTTATAATTATTTAAATATATATCTATCTATTTATAATCTTATAAATACTTTTTTTAAAACATTATATATATATTTGAATTATTAAAAAATATATATTATAATATATCAAATTTATATTAATTATAAACATGTATTTTTTAATTAATATATATAATTTTTTTTTAATATAAATATAATAATTATATATATATTAACAATATATTTTATTAATTTTTTTATCAGCGCTAAGGATAGACCTGATAAAAGTGATGACCTGCGTTATTAAAAGTTGTAACGACCTACATTATTAAAAGTTGTGAATTCCTGATGGAATTTGTATTTTTTGTTTAGTGTCGGTTTTTTTGAGAATTAGGACTCAAATTGGGATTCTAAGTGTTTAGATATCCCTAAAAGGTGTTTTTGGACATGGTTAGAGGCTTGGTAAGAGTATCAGGTGTTTGGGAGGAATTCAAAACACTGAACGGGTGGTTGGGTTGATGAAAAGTACAACTGCATTCCATCCATTACATGTCGGGAGTCATTTACCCCATGAATAACCGCTCGTGGGGTGTGTTCATGCTGTGAATGGGGTAGCTAGGTGAGGCGCTCCTACCCAGGAAGGTTGAATGAGTGAACAAGGTTCACACCGTGTAAGTGTTGAGGTAGAGGAGTCACCCTCTACCTAGAAGAGGATTCCTAGTGTGAACCCCCTGTTCACGTTGTGAACGAGTACCAGATCTATTTTTTTAGTGTTGAGGGGTATTTTTTAGGGATTTCTAATTTAGAAACCCCTCAGGTTTTTTTATTCGAGGATGTGTGAGTAGAGGGGAGGTCACGCCCCTCTCCACCCCCTTATGATTTGGTTCATTTTGAGGTATTTTGTCAAATGAATTAGAGGTAGGTTCTCATCATTTCCTCTCTTGTTCTTCTCCATTTTTACCTCTAATTTTTGGTTTAGTGGTTAGGGATTTGGAGGGATGATGTGATGTCCCAAACCCGCACTTCTAGAATTCAGTGCTCACAAACACATTCTTTACATACCGACTTTGAAATTAATCAAAGCAACCCAATTTTAAACATCAATAATTAAAATATCTCTAAAAAATATTGAATCTCTAATAGTCAAAATAAATTTTAGGTTTATGGTTTTAGAGAGTTAAGAAAAACTTTTAACTAACAAAACTCATGTATTTCTTATCAAATGAACATTTTTTCCACTATATAAGAAACTACATAATATATAATAAGTCTTTAATATATCGCACAAAAATTATCCACACATGATACTCATCTATACATATCATGTGTAATACTTTTCTTCATAACATGGGGAAATGGAAACAGAACAAGGGTGATCTCAAACACTTAGTAAGGGAAAATGAAAATTAGAAGCTATAAAAGCATAAACTTGGAATGAATAATATGGTAGGAAACAAATGATAATAAAACAATGTCAGATAACTGATCACATGAGATTGAATCAAATTCATGGTTAATGATATAAATAAATGCATGGAAAATAATAACTGAATTCATGGTGATGAAATACATATTTTTAGACATCTTGATCTTTACTGTTAAGGCCTTTGTGACTTCTCAAACTCAGTTCACTCAATAGTAACCAAACCCAGTTATCCACGTGGCCTTAAGTGTGCCTCCCCATATGCTAGAGTCTATTGTCCAGTAGGGATGGTCTATGGTGGAATAATGGGGAGACTATATCCTCATGACCATAGTGTAGCACATCGGTATAATCATATCAAACAATAGAGGAATCATAAAAAATAAATGAGAAGTGAAATAAGAATAACATCCATCATATAAATAAATAGGTAATCTCATCAAATAGTGTCATAAACAAATGATGATCATGCCATTCTATAAAAAAATAGGTAAAACATGGCAACATGCATTCAGTACAAAACATGTATCAAGATACAAAAAGACAAAAAATAACTATCCCATATAGCATCATGATCCATAGCCTAGTCCTGTTCCCCCTACTCCTATGCACAATTAATAAAGCATCAACAAGTAGGTGCATGCCCCTATCCCTACCTACATCCATGAAGTCTACCTGGGTACCCAACGTTGACTCGAATAGGGTGTGATATAACACTCAGTAGGTCACCACTAACGGTGTCTATAACAAGTAACATCCATACATATAAGTTGAAACAATGTACATATATAACAAGTTTACAAGTAATAAAAATATAAGTGATGCTATCCATTATATCCAGTCTCACTGTGATCAAGAAACTAAATCATAAGGCTATATGCAAATCATAGTGAGTATCAACATCAATGGCCTATTTCATGTAATAACATGTCAGGCCTACATGGGCTAGGGTCCAAGGAGTGTTAATGTCCAAGGAAACTGTATAAGCTAAGTAAAACAAGTAAACATGATCCAAGGAGTATAAATGTCAAAGGAATACTAAAGGGTCATAAACTTGAATAAAGGTTTTAATGGAATGTATCAACATGTTTATATCAATTAACCCTTGGTTCAATTAATTTATAAATCATTACCTAGAAAGTTAGTCATGCGACACAATAAAAACAAGTAATAAATAATGATACATTGAGGAAAAAGGTATAGAACACCTACCTTAAATTAATAGAGGAACACTTGTCTAGTATCATCCTCTAATTCAATCCAGATTATAAGAAAATAGAAGAAGGATCGAATTCCCTGAAAATAGGGCATAATATCTTGCACCAAAATAACATTGCAGATAGCAAGGCAAACAATAAAAGGCGAATGAAAAAAAGAGTACTCAATGGTGTGGGTCCAATGAGATGAATGACTCAAATTGGATGTCAGATAGAGGATTTGGATCAAATCCTAGGAGAAGGCTTGAGGAGCTCACCTGATAGAAGAATGGATAGCCATGACTGGAGTAAAAGAAACGGAAGGAGGGTTTAACATTTAATAGAAAATAGGGTAAAAATGGTAATTTACTCTATAAATACTGGGTCACACAATTAGATAAATCATGTTCTAACCATGCACACTTATCTGTTCAAGAACCCCCTTGCACGGTTCATGTGCACAGTTTGAGATACCATGTGAAAAATATTCTATTTCACTTTTTCAAAAACTGTAGCAACCCCACACAGGTGTGTGTCCCCAGTTTCATGGTTTCCTCAAACTGTGTGGCCCTGGACAGTGGGCTAGACCACCCCACACAATTTACTCAAACCATGCAACATGGGTGGCACAGTTTCTACTAACTGTATGGCCCAACTGCCTCCTCCAAAATCTTGGGCTCCAAGATCCAAACAAGCCCTGGAAATACCCGTTTCCTCCACACCCCCTAGGCATTCACATTAGGTAAAAACCAAAAATAAAAAGTTTCCACACCTCATAGAAAAGTTGGGATATTACAATATTCCCCTTTAAATCAATTCATCCCCGAATTTCCCTTATAAGGGTTTTCAAGCATCATATGAGAATAACTACAGCCACTGGAGACATACATCAACCTCCCACTCCCAAGTCTTGTCCTTTTGTACACAACCGTGCTTCCATAGCACCTATACCAGAGGAACTGTCCAGTCTCAAAGAACCTTCATGCCATGATCAACAATACATATAGGATGTTCCTCAAAGGAAACATTTATCTCCAACTCAACCTCCTTGGTCTAAGGAATATGTGACATATCAGAATGATATCGAAAAATCTGAGATACGTGGAAGAAATTTTCCATAGCTTAATACCTTTGAGGTAACTACAAATGATAGTTCATTGGACTGACTCTCTCCAAAATCTATAAGGGATCAACATAATGAGGCAATAACTTCCTTTTATTTTCAAATCCATCTATGCCCCAGTCTAGGAAAAACTCACAAGAAAACATGACTCCCCACCTCAAAATCTAGTGGTCGACGATGATGATCAACATATAACTTCTATGTAGATTGAGCTATAGAAATCCACTTCCTGATAAACTGAACATACTCCAAATTATCCTAAAGGATACAAGGACCCAGTAGTGCTGCCTCTCTTACCTCTAACCAACACAAGTGTGAACAACATGACCTACCATATAGGGGATCATAAGGAGTCATCTATATGGTCACCTGAAAGCTGTTATTATAAGATAACTCAATTGGAGGTATGTGTTTCTCCCAAGAACCTACAAAATCAAGGACAAATGCTCGAATCATGTCCTCCAAAACCTATATCGTATGCTAGGACTGACTTTCAGTCTATGGGTGATATGCTATACTCAGCAGTACCTATGAACCTAGTGCCCTCACCAAACCCTACCAAAATCATAACATGGAATGATAATCTATATCTGATATTATAGAATGTGGAACCTCATAGAGGTTTATTATCTCTAAAATATAGAGCCTACCAAAATCATCCACTAAAAGATTCTCCTAAATAGAAAGAAAATGGGAGGCCTTTATCAACCGGTCTATAATCACCCATACAGAGTCACTACTCCGAGGTGATCTAGGTAGTCCCATCACAAAATCCACAGTGATTTCATCCCATTTCCACTTAGGAATAAGCAACAAATGTAAAATATCTACCAGTCACTAGTTCTCCATCTTCACCTATAATAGGAGGAACATTGTGAAACAAACCCAACTATCTCCTGCTTCATCCCCAACCACCAGTGTTGACGGTGCAAGTCACAATAAATCTTGGTAAGATCAGGATGAAAAACCCATATAGAGGAATGGGAATCTCTAACAAACTCCCCTGGATTATTTTTGGAACCCAGAAACTTCTATGGATATACAATATCTAATCCTCGTCAATGATCCAACTAGGAGGTGGGTCCTCACCTACCATACTCTCCCATAGGACCAATCCATTAGAATATGACAATTGTCTCATCCTCAACCTATCCAGAAGAGTGGAAGTCACTAATAAATATGAGATATAAGTCTACCTATAACTATCCTTCACCTAAAAGTTCATCTCTAAAAACAATTCCATAAGTTTCCACTCACTACTGGAATCCTGAAATGCTTGTATCTAAGTCCTCCTGCTCAGTGCATCAGTAAATGCATTTCCCTTATCGAGAATATATGAAAGCTCTAAGTCAAATGAATGAATGTATTCAACCCACCTTCATTTCTTGATATTTAAGCCACACTATTTAAATATGTACAAGAGGCTTTTGTGGTCCGTGTACACCACAAAATGCCCTTACAGTAAATAATTCCTCCAAAAATGCAAGGCATGAACCGCAACGACTAACTCAAGATCATACATCGAGTAGTACCTCTCATGTGGATTCAACTAATGATACCCATACTATAGTGACCCAATCCTTTCACACATATTATTACATGTTTTTAGGCCTAATTATCCATGAAGTACAAACCAAGGATCGAAAATCTAGTGTCTTTGGAAGACTAGGTACATTATTAGAAAACATGAAACTAGAGTAAAACATAATTTTAATAATCCCCATAATGAGATCCTATAACTAAATAGGATAACCTATGGAATACAGAAAGGCACTATCATGGGAACTTTCAAATGATGTTCAATTTTGGGTTATTTAGGTGCAATAGAGTGGCTGACCAAGGTCCTCTCTCGAAGTGGCAGTAATTAAGAAAACTTCTTAAAGGTATTATGAAAAATAATATGAAAGAACTAAACAAATTATAAGTATGGGGGGTTTGTTTTATGTTTATTAAATAATAATAAGAAGTATGGTTGAAGAAGATTGTATTTTGTTTCTTTTTCTTTTTAAAATTATATTAAGAAAACGCAACGAGAAGATATTTTTTTAGAAAACTATTTAAAAGGTGAAATCAATATAACTATACCTATTCACTTAATTATTAATCATTATAATTTAAATTAAAATCCACTTAATTATGATCCCCTAATTTGTTAATCCCTGAACCCTACAAGAATTATCTTTACCATAAAGATGAAAAAAGTTAAACCCTAGGCCAACTTTAGAACATGCAATCACAACACCCAACTTTGATTGTCATTCTAAGGATAGATTATGGTAAGTGTTAAATTATGTAATAAATAAATTCTATAAATAAGGATGACTTTATTTTAGGGATTATATTTTAACTCTACAAATTTACACCATGTGGTTTGGTTTTACCGATTAAGTTTGCGCTCTCACAATTTACACAAATCTCAACCTCATGTGTATTTTTGTAAATTGTTAAATTGATTGATTAGTTTATTATAATTTAAAAAATCAATTCATGGATCATATTATGTGAATTATAGTATCTCAATGATTCAAAATAAACAAATGAATAAGGTAATAGGTTGAAAAATTACTAAGAAAACTACTCTTCCATAGGTGGAGTTGTCATCATGGAGACATTTTTCATAAGCAATGGATTGAAAGGAAAACACCAAATATTATCTCCAATATTTAGTTATAGCCCAAATAAGTGAAAAATATTAGAATAAAATTGAAAATAATAGAATAAATTAAAGAGAAACTAAGATTTTATTTAAATAACAACAATATTACAACATAGAAGAGGAAGATAAGATCATTTTGGAGGAGATCCTATATTGGTAGATTCCCTCCTCCAATTATGAATTTAAATGGTATGGAACAACTTATAATATGATACTAATATCTCAATTTATGTACCACACCCTAAAAATTATAGAAACACCAATTTATAGTGTGGAGGGGAGGTTAGGTTTTAAGAGGTTTCAAGTGTGAATGGGGAAATTCGGCCAAATAATTTAATCCAACTTGAACCGCCTGTCTAATAATAAAAATGCATGAACCATATATACTTAAAGAAGGATGATTTTTGAAAAAATGGTTCCTAGATATTATATCAAAATTTGGGCCCAATCCAAGTATGAATGAATAAGTTATGTCCCAAATAATGAAGTGATGTCCAATCTAGCGTGTCGAGACCAACTTTGAATTAATAACCCATTTACTCCAATAAAATGAACTATTTAGATCATATGTCCTGAATAAAATTAATATCCCATTAATTTAGAAACATAGTTATGAATTTTATGTTCAAATAATTCACATAAAAATATTTATGTCTGAAATACTATAGTAAATTTTAAAAGGAAAAACTGGAATTTTCATAAAATTTTCAATTGAATGATCTAGTCCCAAATATTTTATAAATAAATATATTTAACACAATGTGAGGAAATTATTTTATTTATTATTAATAAAATATTCAATAAAATTTTGTTTTATTAACTCCCCCACACTTACCCTTTTTCACTCTTGGGCAAAAACTCATATCATGTATTCCAAAAAATCGTGACAAGATATGCATGTTCATATTTCTGAATCCATAGTGGAAATATAAGAAAAGTAAGAATCACATCAAGAGTAAATATCAATAAATTTGAAAGTTATTATCTCATAAATTATATCAGAATAAAATCTAGTGATATTAATGACACTAATAATAGTGAAATAAGTTTTGGGTCCACCACGCCATTAATTCCCTATGTGTGTGTGTGCCAACCATTTCATGCTCATATCTCCACCCTTTATTTAGTATATTCAAGTAAATTAAAAAAATTATTCTTACTTGGTTTAATTCACCAAAACTGTTCTACATTCCATTGTAATCAAATTTCAAGACCTACTCACTTAAGCATTCCCAAAAGTCAAACATTAATCTCCCGACCTAGATATCCCCATGTGTTGTACATTTCATCAATCCCCTATTTATTAGTATTTTTTATTTTATTTTTTGTTTATTTTTTATTTTTTTGTTTTTTTTGAGGGAATACAACTGTCGAATATTAGGAAGACACACATAGGTCAATTTGGCATAGTTTTAAAATTGATCGGAAGAGAAACAAACGTATAAAACAAACATTGATATAAGATTTTTTACCTAACTTGGATATACCTTAGATTGAGTAGGAGAAATTTCACAAGTCATGGTTACATGAAAATTTGTGTGGAGAAATTAATGAAAAAATTTACCATGAACAAATATCACAAATAATGGTGTCAAAATCTAAAAGTTTTTATAACGTCACAACCAATCATATCATCAATAACTTCCATTTTTATAAATGAACCATTAAAAATGAAATCTTTATCATTCTCATCACGACTCCAATGAATTCTGAACACATGAATTTTACATATGTTCCAAATGTAAATAAGAATGTTACATGATATGTTTTTTATTGATTTTTTTTTGTTTTTGTTTTTTTGTTTTTGTTTTTTTTGAAAATTTTAACCAAAAACTTAATAGAAAACACACAAAAAACACATAAATAAAAATCCTAAATATCTACCCCAAAATGTTGTCCCCTCCCCTAGAATTAAAATATTGAATTGTCCTCAATATGAACCCATGATATGATATGTGCACATGAAATGTATAATTTTCAGTAGAATAAATAATATAAAAGTGAAAGGGTTAGGAACAATATGATATTCCCAAGTGATGATGGGGTCATGCAGTGTGATAAAATCAATTACATCGGTAGTAAGTTCCTCAATGTATTACTTCAAACGTTTCCCATTAACTGTAAATATCCTTCTTTGTTTCTTCTTGTGTGATCTCCACTACACCATAAAGAAAAACATTATACACAACATATGGACCTAACCGTATGGAACAAAACTTACTAGGCATCAACTTCAGTCATGAACTATAGATAAAGACTTTCTCTCCAACATGAAACTCCCTTTTTTGGATCATTATATCATGATATACTTTTGATATTTCCTTATTGAGCCTTGAGTTCTCATATTATCACAATCGAATCTTCTCAAGCTCTTGAATTTTCAGCTTCCTTTAAATTACAGCTTGGACCAAATCCATATTACATTTCTTTATAGCCCAATAAGACTGATTCTTGACTTCTTTAGGGAGATGACAAGTTTTCCCAAAAACAATCCAAAATGGGGACATACCGATGGGGGCCTTGTATGCTATCCTATAATCCCATAATTCATCATCCAAGTGCTTTCTCCAATCCTTCCTATTTGGCTGCATAATTTTCTCCAAAATTTGTTTAAACTCCCAATTTGAAACCTCATCCCAACCATTTTTTGGGGGTGGTACGGTGTTGATATTTTGTGTGTCACCCCATACTTCTGAAGGAGGGAATCCAAATTATGATTGAAAAACTACGTCCTGTTGTCATTGATGATGGACTTTGGTACTCCAAACCTGCAAAAAATACATGTCTTGAAAAATTCCACTACAACATGATAATGATCAGTCATAGTAGCCTTATCTTCCACCCATTTTCTTATATAATCAATAGTGACCAAAACGTACAAGAAACCAATGAACTTGGAAAATGACCCATAAAATCCATTCCCCAAACATCAAAAATCTCACAGAATAATATGGGTTGTTGGGGAATCTCGTGTCACCTAGAAATGTTTCTAGTGTGTTGGTGTTTCGCACGGAATCCGGGGATGACCTCCTGGACGGGAGATTCAAACATTCCGATCGGTTTATAACGGGTTTGTTCGTAGAACCGGAAACATCCAATGATTCCACATCCGTTTGGACCTACTTTCCAAAGGTAGGCGCTCATTAGCTTGTGAGCTAATGAGGATTAGGAATTTGCATTGGTCGAGAGGATGGGAGGTCGGACTCATCACACCTTTTTGAGGGGAATTATTGTCTACTCCGGGACTCTCTTTATAGATTTAAGTTATGTTCGTGAATCCTTATTTATATTACCAAGTATAAAATGAGCTTTCCTTAAGTTTTAACAATCAATGATTAAATATGAAAGAAATTTAGAGAATCTTTTATATGTATTCGAGGCTCTTCATCAATAGAGAATCATCTATATCTGTTTAGAGATTCTTGGTCAATGGTATCCTTCAAAACATTTATATAAAAGTCTCTTGGTCATTATGACGACTAGGCTGGTTTTAAAGCCACTCAGTGGGGCACTTGAAGTTTATCATCATTCAGAAGGACAAGGATTATTTCAAAGTTGGGATCGAACCCATAAATGGGCTACCTACGTATCCTTTGTTTAGGAAAAGGAATCAGAACCCATGTAGTTCAAGAAATGGAGTATGATGTTTATGATTGATGGCTCAAAGAAGAATGTCATAATTACTTTTACACTCTAAGCTCACGTGAGTCATGCTCGGTGTGAGAAACAAGAGGTATTGGTAAAAATTAGACAATTGTGCCATGAAAGATGCAATCATAAGAAATTGTTTGGGGCTTATGTATGTATGACTGCCCAAAATAGATGAAGGTTTAGGATTTACTTTTAAGGAGAAAATCCAGGAACAGGGTCCATAAAGGTATATGTGCTTTATAGAGATTTGAATACTCTAATCTTGGGGTTTACTCCTAAGGAGGATTCCCAAGTTAGGAGGGGACTTATGATTGGGTTTTATTCCTGAAAAGGAAACCCAAATCAAAGTTAAATTATGACTGGTTAAGAGAATTTTAAGGGGACTTGGGGCTTACTCCTGAAAAGGAAACCCAAGATTATGACTGGGACTTACTCCTAAAAAAGGAGGCCCAGGTTATGAATGAGTCTTATTCCTAAAAAGGAGACCCAATATTATGACTGGGACTTACTCCTAAAAAAGGAGGCGCAGGTTAGGGGACTTGGGGCTTACTCCTGAAAAGGAAACCCAAGATTATGACTGGGACTTACTCCTAAAAAAGGAGGCCCATGTTATGAATGAGTCTTATTCCTAAAAAAGGAGACCCAGGTTAGGGATTAAGGTTTGGGGCTTACTCTTGAGGAGGATGCCCATATTTGAGGTTGGGGATTACTCCTAAGAAGGAGGCCCAGGTTAAAGGATTTATAACTGGGGATTATTCCTGAAAAGGAGACCCAGGTTAAAGGGGAATTTGTCAAGACTGGGGCTTATTCCTAAGGAGGAGGCCCAGGTTGAGGGAATTATAAGTCTTTTGGAGACTTGGGACTTACTCCTGAAAATGAAGCCCAAGTTTTAAGGGACTGGGGCTTACTCCTGAAAAGGAGGCCCAGGTTAAGAGAATTATGGATTAGGGATTACTCCTGAGGAGGAGGCCTAATTAAAGATTCTCTCATCCTTTGAATGATGAGGTTAAATGAAATCTTCCACAGAATTCCTTTCAGATAAGGAAGTCAATCAATAAAACATGTCAAAGATGGCTTTTGAAAAAGTGTCTTGAAGACTGGATCTTGAAAAGGAGAGGTGGAATGGTATTAAGGAGATTAATTGGACAAGGAGGGCACCCAAAAACATAAGGGCGCGCAAGTCCTTAAAGGTGCGCAAGTATTGCGGCGGCGCGCAAGTATTGGTCGTGCAAGTATACTTGCGCGACATGAGGGGTACTTGCGCGGTTCTCAAATATCATTTAGAATATTTGAGCGACTCTTTAAAAATCCCTTTAGAATCCTCTTGAGATTTATCCAAAAAAGGGAAGCGCAAGTTATATTGAAAGAATAAGGTGGCGCGCAAGTGTTGATGAGTTTCAACACTTAGGCCTTCCTTCTTCTCTTTTAAATATTCCGTTCTAGGTAAGAAATTACCTTAGAAGTGTTCCGGAAGCTTTGAGAAGAGACTTGGGCGTCGGGAGCTTCAATCCGAGTTTCTAGAAAAAGATCCTCTCGAATGGGGGGCCCACAGGGTCTATTTATAGGCAAAAGAAGGCCCTGGGCGGTTACCGGGCGGTTACCACTTAGGTCGGGCAAGTCACTTGCGCGACCAAGGTCGCCGCGCAAGTACACTTGCGCGATAGTGAGATAACTTGCGCGGTGCAATTGCTTTGGATCCTGTCTTCATGCCTTTATCGATTTTTGATGTTTTCTTCAAAGGATGAATCACTTTGAGCTTGGATATTCCCTTTTCCGATCTTTAGATTCTGTGACGAAAGGAGCGTCAACAAAAGTCCCCCCTCAGAGTTGGATCCGGAGAGAAATGAGGATTTGACTCTGAGGAAATCGAATCCCTCCAAAGGAAAAGGGAGGCGCGCAAGTCTTCAGTGCGCAGAGGAAGGAGCGCAAGTTTGCGTTGCGCAGGCCTGAAGCGCTCTGGGTATGGCGCGCAGATAGGCTTCCTGGCCTATAAATACACGGCCTCACCTCCGTACAAGTATCCAGATTTCCGGACTTCATACCTTCTCGAGCTCTCGCCGCGCATGTCACCTTGACCGCGCAAGTCTCTTTTCCAGTGTTTTCCTTGATGTCGTGCTACTGTAAAGGTAATTGTACTTGCGTGGTTTATACTTGCGCGTCAAACACTAGCGCGACACACGAATACTTGCGCGCCATGTTTAGACTTGCGCGACTTAAATGCCTTAGCCATTTTTTCCAAATTTCTTCACAAATTTTATGAAAAATAAACCCATTTAAGAGTTAGTTTATTCATCTTTTGTGCAGATTCAGTGGTTCCCAAGGAAATTGGAACGGCTGATGAACTGGCTAGCAAGCGGATTGATGACATGATGAACATCATTGGCCATGATTACTATGAAATCTGCAACAGCACTCTCCCAGATTTGGCTAAGTACTTGAAGAAATATCATCCTAATTTTCCACAGAGCATCCATCTGCCTCTGTGTGGTCATGGTCATCTACAAGGAGTCAATGTTCCAAATGCAAACAATTATACCCCTGAGATGCAGCTGCACTGCTACTTCTCTATTTCGGTTATGCTGTGCATTAAGAGAAACAACAATGGTGTGAACTATCAAGTTCTTCCTCTATGCCATTTCCTTGCAGATATGAAAATGGCAAACCCATGGGCTGAAATGTTTTCCACTGCCAGTTGGTGGAGAGAAGACAAACATGGCATTAGAGAAATATCTGAAAAGAGTACTCTCTCCAAATGGCTCTTTACTTCCAATGCTCCATTCTCAAATCCATGTATCCATCTTCCAAGTCTCTTGGACAGAAACAGAGTCACTGTTTGATCAGCAGAAAATTTTCTCAAACCGCACTCAAGAATATCCTTTTACAATTATTCCAAGAAGATCTCGTATCACTACATCCCTTTTTGTATCCAGTTGAATGAATGAATTCCCGGTGGTTGCTGATGAAGCTCGGGATGCCGTAAATCAAATGAAGTGTTATGTTGAAAGCCTCTTGTAATTCTTGAAAAAGAGAAGAGACTCCAGTCTGTGGATGTCCTTCTAACTCTTGTGTATCAATGAAAAACACTTTCATCTTCAATCATTTGTACCTGCATTCTTTCATTACCTGCTTGAAATTTACTTAAGCCAATGGGCCTAGTAAGAATAGTTTGATTTTTACTAGGATTATTACAAATAACCCTACAAACTTTGAATCTCTTAATTTGCTCAATATTACCTAAATTATACATAAATGTATATTTAGTGAGCTGGAACTTGACTTTTATTCAGAGTTCCTTTGTCTTTTGTGGGCAGTTTAAAGTCATGCATCCCGGACATAAAGGGGCTAATGTTTAAGGTCGAAATAGCTTTGACCAAAATGGATAAAAATGGATTCAATTCCTTGACAATTTATCTGAAAACATATTACCATACTCAAGTATGAGGGAAAAAAATTGTAAACTATGGCTTAAGAATATTTGAATCTGAGGAATGATATGAAAAAGAGCTAAAAGTCATTAGAAGAAGTAGTTTCCAAGAATGAAGTTACTATTATTTAACAAAACCCGTTAGGGGGTTGAAATATGCAGGGCCACCTATGGGCATTGGCTGCATGGTCAAATAAATAGCATCTTTTGGCTGACAAGTCTGTTATGTGGACTGTTTATGCAAGGCCACCTATGGGCACGTGCTGCATAGTCAGGCAAAAGAACTCCCAGAAATTTACTTTCCTAGTGCTAAAATCCAGTGAAAGTTTATGGAGATTCAAATTTTCTAAAGTATAGAGTTTGTTGTATGGAAAGGGGTACTTGAATATGGAGAATATATTTCCGAACAAGAATATCGAAGAACTGGATGAATATCACTCCTACGAAGGTCTGACCCAAACGTAGGGAAGAAGAATAAACCATAGACTTGAATACTTTCAGATCATGAAAAAGGATATGGGACAAATATGTTAAGGATGTCTATTTTTTTGCGGATCCCTATATACTGTCGTTTAAGACAAATAAGGACAAAAGAGGCATTCTTCCCAAGAATGAAGTTACTATTATTTAACAAAACCCGTTAAGGGGTTGAAATATGCAGGGCCACCTAAGGGCATTGGCTGCATGGTCAAATAAATAGCATCTTTTGGCTGACAAGTCTGTTATGTGGACTGTTTATGCAAGGCCACCTAGGGGCACGTGCTGCATAGTCAAGCAAAAGAATTCTCAGAAGTTTGACATTTTTGTGATTAGAAGTCATGAAAAGGGTTATGAAGATCTGAAAATATTTAAGGTTAGGATTATAACACATAAAGATGGGTATTGTCCAATGTATATAGAGATACATAGGTCAATGATAACCATAATCAGGTTGTGGCTGGGTCCTGAATTGAAACTTGGACTTCACTACGTATCTCATAAGAATGAGAATCAAGCCATACGTAGTTCTTGAAATGCAGTTTAACGTCGTGCAGGATGAAAGTATGAGTGATCTTAGTTTAGGGTCATAGAATTCAGACCATAACAATGAATACACAGTGTGTGTTTTCATGAGGACTTTCAGCCAAGGGACTAAAAGTGAAATTTGGGGTTAGGCCCAAAAGACTTGGGACTGGATTCAAGGGACACTCAAATGTTCCTACATATCCCATAAGGATGGGAATCAAGTCCACGTAGTTCTAGAACTACCCTTTGTACAAATTTGGTTCGTACATGTGAAGGGTGAAAGGGGACTTTAGTGCAATGATGGTTTAACCTAAGATAAAAAGTTTAGGCATTACCATGTATGCATGTAGTCTTTTGAAAATGAAAAACCATGATTGAAAAATCAATGTCAATAATAGTTCTCTCTCAAATGAGGAAATCAAAGAATATTGTAGTTTATTGTCGTACCAGACAAAAGTGTTGCATAGTTTAACGTCATATAACAAGGACGAAAATGAATCAATGTAAAGATATTGATTCCAGGGGCGGTTTCACGAATCAAAATTATATGAGATGGTGGTGAACCGATGTGAAGAGATTCTTTTTGGGCTTGAACCCTGGGAGGTTGCCTACATACCCAGCCTGGAGGGCAAGGATCAAAGTCCGTGTAGTTCAATTAAAGAATGAATTAATGATCAAGTTGTTCTTGGGGACAACGATCTAATTAAAATGTTGTTGGGATTTACACATGGTTAGCGGCCCAAAGGGAGTATTATGGTTGATATTTTCTCTAAGCTCACGTGAGTCATACTCGGTGTGAGAAACAAGAGGTAATAACAACCTTAACGATGCACAGTTTAATGTCATGTAGGACATAATAAAAAAAAAGGGACTATGCAGTTTAAAGTCTTGCAGTTAGGACTATTGGTGCTGCGCAGTTTAGTGTCATGTAGCAGGGACAAAATAACAGTTTAATGTCATGTAGGACATATCAAGGACTTTCTGTACAGTTTAGCGTCATGTAGTTAGGACGATGGGGACAATACAGTTTAACGTCATATTGGACGAAAGGGGGATTGTGCAGTTTATTGTCATACTGGACCTTTGAGATTATATAGTTTAACGTCTTTCCGGACGTAAGGGACTTTTATACAGTTTAGCGTCATGTAGTTAGGACGTCACAGTTTAACGTCTTGATAGACGTAAGGGATTTGCAAATAGTTTATGGTCATATACTTGGACCAGGGATGATGCAGTTTAAGGTCATGCTGGACGGTTTAGGGAACTTTTCCACAGTTTAATGTCGTGTGGGACGAAGTTGCAGTTTAAAGTCATACTGGACCATGGCTGTATAGTTTAACGTCATATAGCAAGGACGAACTGGTGCTGTACAGTTTAAAGTCATGTAGCTAGGACTATTGTGAACCAATACGAGGATATCAGTTCTGGGGACTTTTTACAGTTTATCGTCATGCGGGACGTTGGAAGTGCCACACAGTTTAATGTCATGTTGCTAGGACACAGTATAGTTTAATGTCATCTCGGAAAAAATATAGTTTAATGTCATCTCGGACAAAATATAGGAACTTCTGTACAGTTTAACGTCATGTAGATAGGACATAATACAGTTTAGTGTCATGTAGGACATAATACAGTTTAGTGTCATGTAAGACATAATCAGGGACTATGCAGTTTAAAGTCTTGCAGTTAGGACTATTGGTGCTGCACAGTTTAGTGTCATGTTGCAGGGACATAATCAGAACCAATGTGACTGTTTTGGCTCTGGGAACAATATTTTGTGTTTATACAAAATACTTCTTCAGAAATCTGGCATTAGTTGGAGTTGTGACGTGTTCTCTATCCATTGAGATTAGAGAATATGCTCCATTGGAGTAGACCTTATGTATTGAATAAGGTCCTTCCCATTTTGGTTCAAGCTTGGGAGGCTTCTTTCCTGGTATCATTGGTGCTCTGATAACCAATACCAATTCTCCCTGAATGAATGAACGAAGACGAACTTTTTTGTTAAAAGCTCGTGCTATTCGATTCTGATAGATTTCCAAGTGGTGAAAAGTGCACAATCTTTTCTCATCTAACTGTTCCAATTCATTCAACCGCTTTTGGGATTGCTCATCCTTAGATAACTGATCACAAATGGCTATTCTGAGTGAGGGAAATTGAACTTCAATTGGCAAGACTGCTTCTGTTCCATATACCAATGAATATGGAGTTGACCGCGTTGCATTGTGAGTGGTAGTCCGATAAGCCCATAAAGCATGAAAGAGTTTATCAGGCCATGACCTCTTATCTTTATCCACCATCTTTTGCAGTATATTTGAAAGAGTCTTGTTGAAGGACTCTATCTGGCCATTAGCCGCTGCATGATATCGAGATGAATGGTTGGACTTAATGTTGTATTCTTGATACAATTTCTTTACCTCAGAAGAAAAGAAGTTGGTGCCGTTGTCCGTCAATATGGTATGAGGGACGCCAAATCTAGTAATGATGTTAGACTTGATGAAGCTAAAAATGCATTTAGAACTGACTTCTTTGAGAGGTACTGCCTCTGCCCATTTGGAAAAGAAATCAGTAGTAGTAAGAATGTACTTAAACTGCTTGGCCGTAGCTGAAGGGTAAGGTCCCACCACATCCATTCCCCATGTGGAAAATGGCCATGAGTATTTAGCTGTATGAAGCAACTCTGGAGGTTTATGAATGAAGTTGGCATATACTTGGCATGAATGACACTTCTTTGTGAAATTAACACAATCTTGTATC
Source organism: Viscum album (assembly GCA_963277665.1). NCBI lineage: Eukaryota > Viridiplantae > Streptophyta > Magnoliopsida > Santalales > Viscaceae > Viscum > Viscum album. The sequence continues at coordinate 2,010,090,890 of OY728130.1, read as the reverse complement.
ATTGAAGGCCAAAAGTATCCAAGCCTTCGAATTTGATCAGACAATCTATGTCCAGACTGGTGGGCACCACAGACTCCTGCATGCACTTCTTTTATGACAGTCATTGTCTCTTCACCATCAATACATCTAAAGAGAACTCCATCAAAACCACGTTTGTAGAGAATTTTATCGAGGTGGTTTGGGCTATCATAAAGAGTAAAATTGACCACACGTCGCCAAATTTGTTCTTTCTCGGCTCTATCAGGTGGAAGTGTTCCATTTTGAAGGTATTCCCTGATAGGTGACATCCATCCTATAGTATGACCATACGGTTCAGGAATGGGACTAATTTCATTAATTTCCTCTGTTCTGACTTGAACATAAGGTGAAATTGCACGACGGTGGGCAATACAGATGGTTGTCTCGTCCCGATTTGGATCTGCTAAAGCTGTGGCTATATTAGCCAGTGCATCAGCTTGAGCATTTTGTGATCTTGGGACATAAGAAAATGTCGGTTCTGAAGGGAATTCCGACATTAACTCTCTGACATAATCATACAAAGGGATTAATTCTTCTTTTCTGATGGCATAATCCCCATTGATTTTTTTGATTACCAGTTCTGAATCACCTTTCACCTTTAAGTGATTCACTTGTGCTTGAAGCGCTAACTCCAAGCCTGTAATGAGAGCTTGGTATTCAGCTTCATTATTGGTACCACCTTCCCACAACAAAAAGGAATAAGGTAACACTGCCTTATCTGGAGAAATGAGCACAATTCCTAAACCAACTTTGTTGAATTTAGGATCTTCCATTTTCTTCCCTGTTGGACTTCTAGAAGCACCATCAAAATACATTTCCCATGTTTGAGGACTCTCTTGAATAGAGAAAACTTCCTCATCAGGGAGTTCGATATCTGAATACGTGTCTTCCACTGAAGGATGTTCAGCCAGGAAATCAGCCAGAGCTTGGCCCTTAATTGCCTTTTGAGACACATACTGAATGTCGAACTGCTGTAGAATAACCGCCCACCTTTCCAGATGTCCTGTAAGCATTGGACGACTAAGGATGAATTTGAGTGGATTATTACGAGATACCAATTGGACCTCATGATGTTGTAGGTAGTGTCTCAGTTTCTGAACTGCAAAAATTAATGATAGGTAGCACTTTTCAATACTTGAATACCGGGTTTCTACTTCAAGCATAGTTCTACTGAGATAGTAGAGACTATTTTCATTCCCAACATCATTCTTTTGAGCGAGAAAGGCACCCAATGATCGCTCTAAAGCTGTCACATAGAGGATAAGAGGTCTACCCTCAACAGGTGGCATGAGTACTGGTGGACTCAAGAGGTATTTCTTGAGAACATTAAATGCTTCTTGACATTCTTCAGTCCAGTGGTAAGTGACTCCTTTCTTCAATAATTTGGTAAAGGGTAAACTTTTGCCTGCCAAATTGGCGATGAAACGCCGAATATAGGCTAAGTGTCCTTGAAGTCCTCTTAATTCTTTCAAATTCTGAGGAGGTGACATACCAAGGATTGATTTGGTCTTCTCAGGATCGACTTCAATACCACGATGGCGTACAACAAAGCCGAGGAATTTTCCTGAGGTTACCCCAAAAGCACATTTTAAGGGGTTCATCTTCAAATTATGTTGTCGAAGCTTGTGGAATATGACTTCCAAATCAGCCAAGTGATTAGAACGTTGTTTGGATTTAACTACCAAATCATCTACATAGCATTCAACAAACTTCCCTAAAAGAGGTTTGAAGATACGATGCATGGCGCGTTGATATGTTGCACCTGCATTCTTTAAACCAAAGGGCATCACCCGGTAACAAAACACACCTTGAGTAGCTCTGAAGGCTGTATATTCCTCATCTTCTGGGGCCATTCGGATCTGATTATATCCAGAATATCCATCCATGAAAGAAAGTACTTCATAGCCAGCCGTCGCATCAATTAAGAGTTCTATAATCGGAACTGGGAAATCATCTTTAGGACAATACCGATTAAGATCTCTAAAATCGATGCATACCCTAATTTGTCCGTTCTTCTTCTTTACAGGGAAAATATTAGCCAACCACTTGGGATATTGAACTTCTCTGACGAAGTTAGCTTTGATAAGCTTATCCACTTCAGCCTCAATTTTGGAAGCATAGGTTGGGTGTGTTCTTCTCGCGGCTTGCTTGAATCCTCGATGTTCTTTTGGTAAACCCAAATGATGAGTAGCCATATCAGGATCAAGCCCAGGCATTTCTGTATAATTCCAAGCAAAAATATCTTTATTTTGCTTTAGAAAAGAAATATACAACTCTTGCTCTTCAAGGGTCATGGACGCACTAATTAAAGTGGGGCGTGGATCTTTCTCTGTACCCAGATTTACTTCTCTGAGTTCATCCACAGTGGTAGAGATACCCTCTTCAAATGCTGGAGGAGCATCTCTAAGATCTTCTTCTTCCTCTTCAACATTTGTTATTTCTTCCGTTTCTACTTGCAAAGTAGATGAAAAAATGAAATTCTCATGATCATAAGAGATGTCAAAATTTTCACATTTTGAAGAAGAAGCTTCCATTTCCGACCCTATTGATGATAAAGGGTCTTCTTTGGGAAATAAATAGGAGATGATGGATTGAGAATCGACATCATTATTCACCTCTGGTGTTGTTATAACTTCTTCTAGCCTGATTAGCGAAGTATAGACTTGTTGGATTTCAGCAGACGAAATGAAAACGTCACCACTTATGCTTTCATCACTGCTTGGTAAGTTACCAATTTCTCCCATGTTGTCTGGCTCGATTGCCGTAATTGACATTATGGATCTTTCCATAAGAGTATTTTGATTTGGGCCTATTTTGTCAATTTGACTGATAGGTAACACATAATCTGTACTCATATGTGAAAATGGATTTATTGGAATTTTTTCCAAACCATATGGAGCATTAACCTTGGTAACTTCCTTCATTGTAGATTTTTCTCTTCCCTTCATGTGATAAAATTCCGCCTCAATGTATTGAGACTCACATGTCTTGAACGGGGCTTTATCACCATACAATGTTCCAACTTGACCATCGAAACAGTATTTGAGACATTGATGGTATGATGACTGTTTCGCACGGAATCCGGGGATGACCTCCTGGACGAGAGATTCAAACATCCCGATCGGTTTCTAACGGGTTTGTTCGTAGAACCGGAAACATCCAATGATTCCACATCCATTTGGACCTACTTTCGAAAGGTAGATGCTCATTATCTTGTGGGCTAATGACGCTTAGGAATTTGCATTGGTCGAGAGGATGGGAGGTCGGACTCATCACACCTTTTTGAGGGGAATTATTGTCTACTCCGGGACTCTCTTTATAGATTTAAGTTATGTTCGTGAATCCTTATTACATTACCAAGTATAAAATGATCTTTCCTTTAGTTTTAACAATCAATGATTAAATATGCAAGAAATTTAGAGAATCTTTTATATGTATTCGAGGTTCTTCATCAATAGAGAATCATCTATATCTGTTTAGAGATTCTTGGTCAATGGTATCCTTCAAAACATTTATATAAAAGTCTCTTGGTCATTTATGATGACCAGGCTGGTTTTAAAGCCACTCAGTGGGGCACTTGAAGTTTATCGTCATTCAGAAGGACAGAGATTATTTCAAAGTTGGGATCGAACCCATAAATGGGCTACCTACGTATCCTTTGTTTTGGAAAAGGAATCAGAACCCACGTAGTTCGAGTTATGGAGTATGATGTTTATGATTGATGGATCAAAGAAGAATGTCATAATTACTTTTACACTCTAAGCTCACGTGAGTCATGCTCGGTGTGAGAAACAATAGGCATTGGTAAAATTTAGACAATTGTGCCATGAAAGATGCAATCATAAGAAATTGTTTGGGACTTGTGTATGTATGACTACCCAAAATAGGTGAAGATTTAGGATTCACTTTTGGAGAGAAAATCCATGAACAGGGTCCATAAAGGTATATGTGCTTTATGGAGATTTGAATACTCTAATCTTGGGGTTTACTCCTAAGGAGGATGCCCAAGTTAGGAGGAGACTTATGATTGGGTTTTACTCCTGAAAAGGAAACCCAAATCAAAGGTAAATTATGACTGATTAAGAGAATTTTAAGGGGACTTGGGGCTTACTCCTGAAAATGAAGCCCAAGATTATGACTGGGACTTACTCCTAAAAAAGGAGGCCCAGGTTATGACTGAGTCTTATTCCTAAAAAGGAGACCCAAGTTAGGGATTAAGGTTTGGGGCTTACTCCTGAAGAGGATGCCCAAGATTTAGGGATTTGGGGCTTATTCCTAAGGAGGATGCCCAAGTTAAGGATTTAAAGTTTGGGGCTTACTCCTGAGGAGGATGCCCAGATTTGGGAACTTTAAGAATTTGGGGCTTACTCCTAAGGAGGATGCCCAGATTAAAGAACTTATAACTGGGGATTATTCCTGAAAAGGAGACCCAGGTTAAGGATTCTCTCATCTTAAAGGATGAGGTTGAATGAATGAACTCTCAATCTTTGGTGACATAAAGATGTTTAAATCACTAGGTTTTGAGAGATATTTCACAGAATTCCTTTCAGACAAGGATGTCAAATCAAGAAATCATGCCATAAATGGATTTGAAGAGTATCTTGAAGACTGAATCTTGAATAGGAAAGGTTAAATGACTTAATAAGGGTAAAATGGGCAAGATGGGCACCCAAAAAGGTAGGGGCGCGCAAGTCTTGAAAGGCGCGCAAGTCCTGCGGCGGCGTGCAAGTATTGGTCGCGCAAGTGTACTTGCGCGACACATGGTGTACTTGCGCGATTTTCAACCAGTATTGAAATACTTGAGCGACTCTTTTTAAAACCCTTTAGAATTTTCTTGAGGTTCTTCCAGAAAAGGGACGCGCAAGTTATATTGAAGGAAATAAGTCGGCGCGCAAGTGTTTGATAAGTTTCAACACTTAGGCCTTCCTTCTTCTCTTTAGATCTTCCATTCTAGGTAAGAAATTACCTTATAAGTGTTCCGGAATCTTTGAGAAGAGACTTGGGCGTCGGGAGCTTCAATCCGAGTTTCTAGAAAAAGATCCTCTCGAGTGGGGGGCCCACAGGGTCTATTTATAGGCAAAAGAAGACCCCGGGCGGTTACCGGGCGGTTACCATTTAGGTCGCGTAAGTCACCTGTGCGACCAAGACCGTCGCGCAAGTGTACTTGCGCGACAGTGGTAAAACTTGCGCGGTGCATTTGCTTTTGATCCTATGTTCATGCCTTTGTCGATTTTTGATGATTTCTTCAAAGGTTGAAATCACTTTGAGCTCAGATATTCCCTTTTCCGATCTTTAGATTCTGTGACGAAAGGAGCGTCAACAAAAGTCCCCCCTCAGAGTTGGATCCAGAGAGAAATGAGGATTTGACTCTGAGGAAATCTAATCCCTCCAAAGGAAAAGGGAGGCGCGCAAGTCTTCAGTGCACAGAGGAAGGCGCGCAAGTTTGCGTCGCGCAGGCCTTAAGCGCTCTGGGTGCGGCGCGCAGGTAGGCTTCCTGGCCTATAAATACACGGCCTCACCTCCGTACAAGTATCCGGATTTCTGGACTTCATACCTTCTCGAGCTCTCGCCGCGCAGGTCACCTTGACCGCGCAAGTCTTTTTTCCAGCGTTTTCCTTGATGTCGCGCTACTGTAAAGGTAATTGTACTTGCGCGGTTTATACTTGCGCGTCAAAAACTAGCGCGGCACACGAATACTTGCGCGCCATGTTTAGACTTGCGCGACTTAAATGCCTTAGCCATTTTTTCAAATTTCTTCACAAATTTTATGAAAAATAAACCCATTTAAGAGTTAGTTTATTCATCTTTTGTGCAGATTCAGTGGTTCCCAAGGAAATTGGAACGGCTGATGAACTGGCTAGCAAGCGGATTGATGACATGATGAACATCATTGGCCATGATTACTCTGATATCTGCAACAGCACTCTCCCAGATTTGGCTAAGTACTTGAAGAAATATCATCCTAATTTTCCACAGAGCATCCATCTGCCTCTGTGTGGTCATGGTCATCTGCAAGGAGTCAATGTTCCAAATGCAAACAATTATACCCCTGAGATGCAGCTGCACTGCTACTTCTCTATTTCGGTTATGCTGTGCATTAAGAGCAACAACAATGGTGTGAACTATCAAGTTCTTCCTCTATGCCATTTCCTTGCAGATATGAAAATGGAAAACCCATGGGCTGAAATGTTTTCCACTAATGGTTGGTGGAGAGAAGACAAACGTGGTATTAGATCAATATCTGAAAAGAGTACTCTCTCCAAATGGCTCTTTACTTCCAATGCTCCATTCTCAAATCCATGTATCCATCTTCCAAGTCTCTTGGACAGAAACAGAGTCACTGTTTGATCAGCAGAAAATTTTCTCAAACCGCACTCAAGAATATCCTTTTACAATTGTTCCAAGAAGATCTAGTATCACTACATCCCTTTTTGTATCCAGTTGAATGAATGAATTCCCGGTGGTTGCTGATGAAGCTCGGGATGCCATAAATCAAATGAAGTGTTATGTTGAAAGCCTCTTGTAATTCTTGAAAAAGAGAAGAGACTCCAGTCTGTGGATGTCCTTCTAACTCTTGTGTATCAATGAAAAACACTTTCATCTTCAATCATTTGTACCTGCATTCTTTCATTACCTGCTTGAAATTTACTTAAGCCAATGGGCCTAGTAAGAATAGTTTGATTTTTACTAGGATTATTACAAATAACCCTACAAACTTTGAATCTCTTAATTTGCTCAATATTACCTAAATTATACATAAATGTATATTTAGTGAGCTGGAACTTGACTTTTATTCAGAGTTCCTTTGTCTTTTGTGGGCAGTTTAAAGTCATGCATACCGGACATAAAGGGGCTAATGTTTAAGGTCGAAATAGCTTTGACCAAAATGGATAAAAATGGATTCAATTCCTTGACAATTTATCTGAAAACATATTACCATACTCAAGTATGAGGGAAAAAAAATTGTAAACTATGGCTTAAGAATATTTGAATCTGAGGAATGATATGAAAAAGAGCTAAAAGGCATTAGAAGAAGTAGTTTCCAAGAATGAAGTTACTATTATTTAACAAAACCCGTTAGGGGGTTGAAATATGCAGGGCCACCTATGGGCATTGGCTGCATGGTCAAATAAATAGCATCTTTTGGCTGACAAGTCTGTTATGTGGACTGTTTATGCAAGGCCACCTATGGGCACGTGCTGTATAGTCAGGCAAAAGAACTCCCAGAAATTTACTTTTCTAGTGCTAAAATCCAGTGAAAGTTTATGGAGATTCAAATTTTCTAAAGTATAGAGTTTGTTGTATGGAAAGGGGTACTTGAATATGGAGAAGATATTTCCGAACAAGAATATCGAAGAACTGGATGAATATCACCCCTACGATGGTCTGACCCAAACGTAGGGAAGAAGAATAAACCATAGACTTGAATACTTTCAGATCATGAAAAAGGATATGGGACAAATATGTTAAGGATGGCTATTTTTGCGGATCCCTACATACTGTCGTTAAAGACAAATAAGGACAAAAGAGGCATTCTTACCAAGAATGAAGTTACTATTATTTAACAAAACCCGTTAGGGGGTTGAAATATGCATGTCCACCTATGGGCATTGGCTGCATGGTCAAATGAATAGCATCTTTTGGCTGACAAGTCTGTTATGTGGACTGTTTATTCAAGGCCACCTATGGGCACGTGCTGCATAGTCAGGCAAAAGAATTCTCAGAAGTTTGACATTTTTGTGACTAGAATTAATGAAAAGGGTTATGAAGATCTGAAAATATTTAAGGTTAGGATTATAATACATAAAGATGGGTATTGTCCAATGTATATAGAGATACATAGGTCAATGAAAACCATAATCATGTTGTGGCTGGGTCCTGAATTGAAACTTGGACTTCACTACGTATCTCATAAGAATGAGAATCAAGCCATACGTAGTTCTTGAAATGCAGTTTAACGTCGTGCAGGACGAAAGTATGAGTGATCTTAGTTTAGGGTCATAGAATTCAGACCATAATAATGAATACACATTGTGTGTTTTCATGAGGACTTTTCAGCCAAGGGACTGAATGTGAAATTTGGGGTTAGGCCCAAAAGACTTGGGACTGGATTCGAGGGACACTCGAATGTTTCTACGTATCCCATAAAGATGGGAATCAAGTCCACATAGTTCTAGAACTACCCTTTGTACAAATTTGGTTCGTACATGTGAAGGGTGAAATGGGACTTTAGTGCAATGATGGTTTAACCTAAGATAAAAAGTTTAGGCATTACCATGTATGCATGTAGTCTTTTAAAAAACCATGATTGAAATGTCAATAATAGTTCTCTCTCAAATGAGGAAATCAAAGAATATTGTAGTTTATTGTCGTACCGGACAAAAGTGTTGTATAGTTTAACGTCATATAACAAGGACGAAAGTGAATCAATGTAAAAAAAAAATTGATTCTAGGGGCGGTTTCACGAATCAACATCATATGAGATGGTGGTGAACCGATGTGAAGAGATTATTTTTGGGCTTGAACCCTGGGAGGTTACCTACATACCCAGCCTGGAGGGCGAGGATCAAAGTCCGTGTAGTTCAATTAAAGAATGAATTAATGATCAAGTTGTTCTTGTGGACAATGATCTAATAAAAAATATTGTTGGGACTTACACATGGTTAGTGGCCCAAAGGGAATGTTATGGTTGATGTTCGCTCTAAGCTCACGTGAGTCATACTCGGTGTGAGAAACAAGAGGTAATAACAACCTTAACGATGCACAGTTTAATGTCATGTAGGACATAAAAAAGGGACTATGCAGTTTGAAGTCTTGCAGTTAGGACTATTGGTGCTGCACAGTTTAGTGTCATGTAGCAGGGACAAAATACAGTTTAATGTCATGTAGGACCTATCAAGGATTTTCTGTACAGTTTAGCGTCATGTAGTTAGGACAATGGGGATAAAATAGTTTAACGTCATATTGGACGAAAGGGGGACTGTGCAGTTTAATGTCATGCCGTAAGGACAAAATAACACACCATTTATGTCATGTTGGACGAAAGTATGAATAGTTTAAGGTCATATGCATGTACCGTGGATGGTGCAGTTTAATGTCATGCTGGACCTTTGATGATTATATAGTTTAACGTCTTTCCGGACGTGAGGGATTTTTATACAGTTTAGCGTCATGTAGTTTAGGACGTCACAGTTTAACGTCTTTCTGGACATAAGGGATTTGCAAATAGTTTATGGTCATATACATGGACCAGGGATGATGCAGTTTAAGGTCATGCTGGACGGTTTAGGGAATTTTTTCACAGTTTAATGTCGTGTGGGACGAAGTTGCAGTTTAAAGTCATACTGGACCATTGCTGTATAGTTTAACGTCATATAGCAAGGACAAACTGGTGCTCTACAGTTTAAAGTCATGTATCTAGGACTAAGGTAAACCAATATGAGGATATCAGTTCTGGGGACTTTTTACAGTTTATCGTCATGCGGGACGTTGGAAGTGCCACACAGTTTAATGTCATGTTGCTAGGACACAATATAGTTTAATGTCATCTCGGACAAAATATAGTTTAATGTCATCTCGGACAAAATATAGGAACTTCTGTACAGTTTAACGTCATGTAGATAGGACATAATACAGTTTAGTGTCATGTAGGACATATACAGGGACTATGCAGTTTAAAGTCTTGCAGTTAGGACTATTGGTGCTGCACAGTTTAGTGTCATGTTGCAGGGACATAATATAGTTTAATGTTATCTCGGACAAAAAATATAGTTTAATGTCATCTCAGACATAATACAGTTTAGTGTCATGTAGGACATAATCAGGGACTATGCAGTTTAAATTCTTGCAGTTAGGACTATTGGTGCTGCACAGTTTAGTGTCATGTTGCAGGGACATAATATAGTTTAATGTCATCTCAGACAAAAAATATAGTTTAATGTCATCTCGGACATAATATGAACCAATGTGACTGTTTTGGCTCTGAGAACAATATTTTGTGTTTATACAAAATACTTCTTCAGAAATCTGGCATTAGTTGGAGTCGTGATATGTTCTCCATCCATTGAGATTAGAGAATACGCTCCATTGGAGTAGACCTTATGTATTGAATAAGGTCCTTCCCATTTTGGTTCAAGATTGGGAGGCTTCTTTCCTGGTATCATTGGTGCTATGAGAACCAATACCAATTCTCCCTGAATGAATGAACGAAGATGAACTTTTTTGTTAAAAGCTCGTGCTATTCGATTCTGATAGATTTCCAAGTGGTGCAAAGTGCACAATCTTTTCTCATCTAACTGTTCCAATTCATCCAACCGTTTTTTGGATTGCTCATCTGTAGATAACTGATCACAAATGGCTACTCTGAGTGAGGTCAATTGAACTTCAATTGGAAAGATTGCTTTTGTTCCATATACCAATGAATATGGAGTTGACCGCGTTGCATTGCGAGTGGTAGTCCTATAAGCCCATAAAGCATGAAACAGTTTATCAGGCCATGACCTCTTATCCTTATCCACCATCTTTTGCAGTATATTTGAAAGAGTCTTGTTGAAGTCTTCTATCTGGCCATTAGCCGCCACATGATATCGAGATGAATGGTTGGACTTAATGTTGTATTCTTGATACAATTTCTTTACCTCAGAAGAACAGAAGTTGGTGCCGTTATCCATCAATATGGTATGAGGGACACCAAATCTAGTAATGATGTTAGACTTGATGAAGCTAACAATGCATTTAGAACTGACTTCTTTGAGAGGTACTGCCTCTGCCCATTTGGAAAAGAAATCAGTAGCAATAAGAATGTACTTAAACTGCTTGGCCGTAGCTGAAGGGTAAGGTCCCACCACATCCATTCCCCATGTGGAAAATGGCCATGAGTATTTAGCTGTATGAAGAAACTCTGGAGGTTGATGAATGAAGTTGGCATATACTTGGCATGAATGACACTTCTTTGTGAAATTAACACAATCTTGTATCATTGAAGGCCAAAAGTATCCAAGCCTTCGAATTTGATCAGACAGTCTATGTCCAGACTGGTGGGCACCACAGACTCCTGCATGCACTTCTTTTATGACAGTCATTGTCTCTTCACCATCAATACATATGAAGAGAACTCCATCAAAACCACGTTTGTAGAGAATTTTCTCGAGGTGGTTTGGGCTATCATAAAGAGTAAAATTGACCACACGTCGCCGGATTTGTTCTTTCTCGGCTCTATCAGGTGGAAGTGTTCCATTTTGAAGGTATTCCCTGATAGGTGACATCCATCCTGTAGTATGACCATACGGTTCAGGAATGGGACTAATTTCATTAATTTCCTCTGTTCTAACTTGAACATAAGGTGAAATTGCACGACGGTGGGCAATACAGATGGTTGTCTCGTCCCGATTTGGATCTGCTAAAGCTGTGGCTATATTAGCCAGTGCATCAGCTTGAGCATTTTGTGATCTTGGGACATAAGAAAACGTCGGTTCTGAAGGGAATTCCGACATTAACTCTCTGACGTAATCATACAAAGGGATTAATTCTTCTTTTCTGATGGCATAATCCCCATTGACTTGTTTGATTACCAGGTCTGAATCACCTTTCACCTTTAAGTGATTCACTTGTACTTGAAGCACTAACTCCAAGCCTGTAATGAGAGCTTGGTATTCAGCTTCATTATTGGTACCACCTTCCCACAACAAAAAGGAATAAGGTAACACTGCCTTATCTGGAGAAATGAGCACAATTCCTAAACCAACTTTGTTGAATTTAGGATTTTCCATTTTCTTCCCTGTTGGACTTCTAGAAGCACCATCAAAATACATTTCCCATGTTTGAGGACTCTCTTGAATAGAGAAAACTTCCTCATCAGGGAATTCGATATCTGAATACGTGTCTTCCACTGAAGGATGTTCAGCCAGGAAATCAGCCAGAGCTTGGCCCTTAATTGCCTTTTGAGACACATACTGAATGTCGAACTGCTGTAGAATAACCGCCCACCTTGCCAGACGTCCTGTAAGCATTGGACGACTAAGGATGAATTTGAGTGGATTATTACGAGATACCAATTGGACCTCATGATGTTGCAAGTAGTGTCTCAGTTTCTGAACTGCAAAGATTAATGCTAGGCAGCACTTTTCAATACTTGAATACCGGGTTTCTGCTTCAAGCATAGTTCTACTGAGATAGTAGAGACTATTTTCATTCCCAGCATCATTCTTTTGAGCGAGAAAGGCACCCAATGATCGCTCTAAAGCTGTCACATAGAGGATAAGAGGTCTACCCTCAACAGGTGGCATGAGTACTGGTGGACTCAAGAGGTATTTCTTGAGAACATCAAATGCTTCTTGACATTCTTCAGTCCAGTGGTAAGTGACTCCTTTCATCAATAATTTGGTAAAGGGTAAACTTTTTCCTGCCAAATTGGCGATGAAACGCCGAATATAGGCTAAGTGTCCTTGAGGTCCTCTTAATTATTTCAAATTCAGAGGAGGTGACATACCAAGGATTGATTTGGTCTTCTCAGGATCGACTTCTATACCACGATGGCGTACAACAAAGCTGAGGAATTTTCCTGAGGTTACCCCAAAAGCACATTTTAAGGGGTTCATCTTTAAATTATGTTGTCGAAGCTTGTGGAATATGACTTCCAAATCAGCCAAGTGATCAAAACGTTGTTTGGATTTAACCACCAAATCATCTACATAGCATTCAACAAACTTCCCTAAAAAAGGTTTGAAGATACGATGCATGGCGCGTTGATATGTTGCACCTGCATTCTTTAAACCAAAGGGCATCACCCGGTAACAAAACACACCTTGAGGAGCTCTGAAGGCTGTATATTCCTCATCTTCTGAGGCCATTCGGATCTGATTATATCCAGAATATCCATCCATGAAAGAAAGTACTTCATAGCCAGCCGTCGCATCAATTAAGAGTTCTGTAATCGGAACTGGGAAATCATCTTTAGGACAATACCGATTAAGATCTCTGAAATCGATGAAAACCCTAATTTGTCCGTTCTTTTTCTTTACAGGGACAATATTAGCCAAACACTTGGGATATTGAACTTCTTTGATGAATTTAGCTTTGATAAGCTTATCCACTTCAGCCTCAATTTTGGAAGCATAGGTTGGGTGTGTTCTTCTCGCGGCTTGCTTGAATCCTCGATGTTCTTTTGGCAAACCCAAATGATGGGTGGCAACATCAGGATCAAGACCAGGCATCTCTGTATAATTCCAAGCAAAAATATCTTTATTTTGCTTTAGAAAAGAAATATACATCTCTTGATCTTCAAGGGTCATGGACGCACTAATTAAAGTGGGGCGTGGATCTTTCTCTGTACCCAGATTTACTTCTCTGAGTTCATCCACAGTGGTAGAGATACCCTCTTCAAATGATGGAGGAGCATCTCTAAGATCATCCTCTTCCTCTTCATCATGTGTTATTTCTTCCGTTTCTACTTGCAAAGTAGATGAAAAAATGAAATTCTCATGATCATAAGAGATGTCAAAATTTTCACATTTTGAAGAACAAGCTTCCATTTCCGACCCTATTGATGATAAAGGGTCTTCTTTGGGAAATAAAGAGGAGATGATGGATTGAGAATCGACATCAATATTCACCTCTGGTGTTGCTATAACTTCTTCTGGCCTGATTAGCGAAGTATAGACTTGTTGGATTTCAACAGACGAAATGAAAACGTCACCACTTATGCTTTCATCACTGCTTGGTAAGTTACCAATTTCTCCCATGTTGTCTGGATCGATTTCCATAATTGACATTATGGATCTTTCCATAAGATTATTTTGATTTGGACCTATTTTGTCAATTTGACTGATAGGTAATACATAATCTGTACTCACATGTGAAAATGGATTTATTGGAACTTTCTCCAAACCATATGGAGCATTAACTTTGGTAATTTCCTTCATTGTAGATTTTTCTCTTCCCTTCATGTGATAAAATTCCGCCTCAATGTATTGAGACTCACATGTCTTGAATGGGGTCTTATCACCATACAATGTTCCAACTTGACCATCGAAACAGTATTTGAGACATTGATGGTATGATGACGGAATAGCTGCATGCTGATGTAGCCAAGGTCTTCCAAGAAAGATATTGAAAGCTGAGTCTTGATCAACAATCATGAAATCCGAATTGGAAACAAGATCTCCAAACTGAGTTCTGAGTGTAACTTCTCCCAGTGGTTCTTGTTCATTTTTATCATATCCTTGTAACATCATGGTAGAAGGAGATAAATCAGATTCCGTGAGGCCCAATCGACGAAGCGTACGAATGGGCATGAGGTTGACTCCTGAACCATTGTCAATGAAAGCTCTTCGAATATCTATACCATTGACTTTTCCAGATAAGTACAAAGGTTTTAAGTGCCCATGCACAACATCATCTTCATCTTTATCAGTAAAAGATATCACTGCATGACATTCTGCAGGATTATTCTCTATGTGTTAGATTTCAGCTGCAGCAATTTCAGCTTCAAACTCCTGAGGACTCGACAAAGCTTCGATGAGTGCTTCCCGAAGATCTTTTGACAGACTCAAAGCATCCAAAATTGATAACTTGGCTGGTACGTGGGCCAAGTGTTTCAATATATCATACTTTTGATCTAAAGGTCTGCGTTTCCCAATAGGAATATGCGGTTTAGCAGGTACCTTGGAAGCAGATGCTTTGGAAGCTGATGCATTTTGTATTGAATTTGGCAACATCCTTGGTTTTGGAATATTAGACTGATTAGATCCATTTACTTGCTGAGATAAAGAAGATGAAACCTTTAATCGGTCTTCCAAAATAACTGTGCCAAAACTGAGTTGGCCATTGGCAGAAGAACTTGCTTGTTCTTTTTGAGCTCGCTGAAGGGCTCTACCACGAGTTTCTGCTGCATATACGGTGCTAGCAGGGGTAAAATTAGAGTAGTGGCTTCGGAAAGATCCACGTCTTCCCCTGTATCCTGAACCTCTAGCACCTCTTCGGATTCCCTTATTTGATAAAGGGAATTCAGGCTCATCAAGACTGGAATATGAATCTGTTAATTGAATCATATTAACAGAACCAAAGATTAACTCTTCATCTGATAAAGACTCCGCCTGGTTAGCCTGTTTAGGCTGTGCCGTTTGGTGGGACGGTGCCCGTAGCTCTGAAGTAGATGGCATAAAATCTGCCAGAGTCAAAGACAATTTAGGCTTTGATACATACTCATCTTCTCCTAATTCCTCTTTCTTCTTTGAATTGCGCTGCCCTTTTGAGGATTTGTCTTTTGATGGAGGCTTTACTGCGGCTTTTGTAGGAGACACAATTGGCTTCTTCAATTGTGTTCGCAAAATGGAATGAGTCCGATTGATTGTCTTTCTGACCATCCAATCATCATATTTTTTCGCAGTTTTGCTTTTGACTTCCTGCCACTCGCCTCCTTCCTCTGGATATATAGCGGTAATACACGCTACATGAGCTGAAGAACCCTTCAATTTGACTTGTCCTAAGTCGACCATCTTTTGCAGGAGGTCTTTAAAGACAAAACACTCCTGGATGGGATGTCCCAACATTTGATGAAAGGGACAATAATTGGGACGGTTTTCATCTCCTTCCTTGTTTGGCCTCTTGGGCACTGGTATTTGAACCAAATTATTTTCCAGAGCTGCAATGAAGTAACCGGGAACTTGCTCACTTCGGAAAGAGTATGTTTTACTCTTCATATCCTCAAATTGTTTTCGTCGTTGATCTTTTTGATCATTTGGATGAAACAGCCTTTGTTGTTGGTGTTCAGGAGGTGGAGTCCTTCGAGAAGATGAAGGTTTTGAAGTAGATATAGGTACAGGTGCTTGTTTAAGCATAACTGTAGCAGTTTCTGCTTTACCCATTCTTCTTCCTGGAGCTGATGGAATTACACGAGATTTAACCTTAGCCTGTATAAGGGAATCTTCAATCTGCTGAGCAATTGAAGTAAGGTCTCGAAACCCTCCTGTGTATTTCACAGGGATCAATGGCGTGCGTAATTCGTCACGCAAATTTTCCACACAGATTAAAAACAATTCCTACTGAGGGAGTGCTAAACTCAAGGAATATGTTAATCCCTTCCAACGGGCAATGAAATCAGAGACTCTTTCATTTTCCCTTTGCTTGCAGTTTGTAAGATCGAAAACTGTCGTTTTTGGAAAAGTTGAGCTAAACTGAAGAAGGAATTTTTGACGAAGATCCTCCCATCCGATGACTGACCGGGATTGCAAGCTTGTATACCAGACAAAGGCTGGTCCTTGAAAGGTTCGTACGAAGCATCTGAGTTTCACTGCTTCTTGCTGCTCTGGAGTTCCCATCATAGGATCACAACAAGATACGTAATGCGTCAAATGTTGTTCAGGGTCGCCTGATCCATTGAAAGTAGGGAAAACAGGGTTTCCAAAACTGGATGGAGGAGAAATTGAATCTACCCATTCAGGGTAAAATTTCTTTTCAGGTTGAACTTGCGCCCGTTTCCCTTCCATAATTTCTAACCGAGCTGTTAATGACTCAATAGTAGTTATTAACTTTTGAGAAATGTCAGGTTGAACTTGGTTTTGGGTAGGTGCAATGAATGGAGCTTGGACAGACGTGGTGGTTGGTGCTACAACTGATGGTAGTGCTGCCAACCGTTGTTGCGTTTGACCCGTAGGATTAGACCTCTGTGGGTGTACTGATAAAGGAGGATATTCTTGATCCATCTCAGCAGTTACAACAAATTCCTTCGGCTGTCGGACTTCAGAATTCTTAAGAAGAAGACTACTCTGAAGTAGTTCTGCATTCAACCTTCTTAATTCTTTCATTCCTTCCTCCTGTTGTGCAAACCTTTTCTCTAATGAGAACGATTGACCTCCTTTAGAGGAAGGGTGAGAAGTAACCTGATTCTTTCCTTTCCCCTTATTGGATCCTTTTTGGAGAGGAGGAAGTGGGTTACTTGAAGGAATACCCAGATTTTGGGTAAGCCTTTGATTACGTGTGCACACACCTTCTTCATTTAGGTCTGTGTGCGCAACTTCTTGAGCAGGAACCTCTTCGTCTGATCCCTCTGATTGAGCCTCATCTGGTGAATCAGCAGCAACGACATTGATGACATTAATGGATGCATATTGCATGGAATCCTTTCTATCAGCATTTCTGTGATATTGTCTTCTTTTATGTCCATGATGAGACATGGAATTCCGTTGACTTGATCCCTCAGGAACTTCTTGGAGAACCGTCACTTGGAGAGAATCTCCTGATAGCTTGGCTCTTCATTCCTCTTGAGGCTTATTCCCTAATCGAGAGAATACTGACTTTCTCTGAGGGAGGGATTGATGATTTGAAAAAGTCCCCAGTCCGGTGGACTGGGGATGTTCCTGCTGTCTCCGCTCAACTCCTCGAATCCCATTTGTTGACTCTGAGGGTTGGGTTAGAGAAGTCCCCAGTCTGGCAAGCTGGGGTGTCTCTTGACATGCTATGTCTGAGATCTTCTTAAAATCTCTCTTGATCTTGCGAATCTTAGTTCGGAAATTAGCTGGATGCATTAACCTGTATCCACTTTTATCACCTGGTTCAACAGACCGTTGGATGATTTCCGAAACTTCTGTCATTTGATGATGTGTTTGCTCCAGACGAGAGGCTTGTGCAATATTCTCGCCTGCTTGATATAGGAGCAATTCGACAACTTGTTCTCTATATACTTGATTTTGAGAGGAACTAGTTGAAGCCTGTTCTTGAGCAGGTTTTTGATTATGAACAAAGCCCATTGACTTTGGTCGGCCATGGGCAATAACATTGCATGAGACCATTTTCGGCGGGCTTTACTGACCGGAAAGCACTGTGAAATGTAGTGCTCCGTGAACACCCCATCCTCTGATATGAACGTCAGATGGATCATTGGCAATTAACTGACGCAATTTTCTTAGTGCGCCAAGGCATGAACGTTGAAGGGTTCTCTGTTGCTTTTCAGCCTTTGGGTACCGAGAGACTGATAGAGATGCCAAATCAATCTGGCGTTGTAACCCTTCTATTATCTTAATATGATTTTCATAATCACCATAAGATAATACTTTCTTCTTCAATTGACAAAGAGTCTTCCATATGTTGAGATGAATATCATGGATTCCATCATCCGTCAACATCTTTGGAATGTCGTACTGGGAGTCAGCCAAAGGCCAAAACATGACTGGTACTTCACCTTTTGCCAGTTTTTTCCTCATGTTCAGCATTTCCTCTTTATCATTAAATGAAGATTCTTCTACCTGTTTTGACCAGAGTTGGTGTTTCCTTGTTGCTTTATCGGATTCAACAAGATTGGTAGGGAAATCACTATTCATGCTGGAAGATGAATGACCCAGGGATGGTTCGGAGAATAACCTGAACCCCAGGCTATCTTCTGATGGAGAAAGAGTTTCACCTGCCGATAGTAAAGCATCAGACATGACTGGTTTTACGTTTGCAAGTGCCTCAAGATAAGAGGGATTTCTCGGTACTACATTGTCTACTGGAGTATTTTCCAGGCAATGTGAATCACTACTGCGGAGAGGACTTTCGCAGCGAAGTTCATCACCATGAGGAGGACCATCATGATGGGTTACAACAAAAGATGAAATCTCTTGCTCCTTGGTCTTCTGACCACACAGAGGGTTCCTGTGGCTCTCATCTGAAGAAGAAACTTCAAGATTGACCGAATTTTCATGAAGCAAGTATTCATGAGGAAGTGTCTGTTGAAGACCATCAGAATTAATGTTCCTGTTATTAGGAACTGAGGGAGTAGAATCTTGAATTCCGACAGATAAATGTCTGAGGGCTTCAAGAACTCCAGCATCGAGCAAGGCTTGGTTACAGATTGGCCTTTGATCTCCTGACTGTGCTGGGCGGATCTTTTTCTTAGATGCCTTATTACTCGCTTTAGAAACCACTTGATGACGAAAGTGATTGCTCTGAGCAGGTGTATGTGCCTGATCAGGAAAGATGGTCAGGTTAGGCTGACGATCTCCACTCAAATCAGGTGTATGTGCCTGACTTGGTTGTCCGTATGATATGGGGGAGTATGCCCCATAACCCTCTTGTATTGGAACAGATGTGTGTGTCTGTTCCGGAGTGAATCGTTGATGTGTCACTCCATTGCTAGGAATAGATTTACGTGTCTGTCCCTGTGATGATGCTGAAGTTGTTATGATATCCTGGCAAGCATCCAGAATATGAGCAGGAATTTGCTTCTGCTCTTTCACCATTGACAAAATATGTTTGGTGACTTCAGCCGCCGGAACAGGGATATACGTCCATTCCGGGCTTGGAGTAGGTGTATGTGCCTGCTCCTGTCCTCCTTTTCCTGTCAGTGAATCCTGACAGTACTCAAGTGTGGAGGCAGAGAGTTGAGTCTGCCTCCTGTTTGTCGTTGGGACTTTCCGACTGACTTCTCCGTGCGCTACCAAGCGAGACTATTGGTAGGCTTGATTAGTATTAGCAGGTGTATGTGCCTGCTGTTTACACTTCGCCAAACGCGGTTGACGAGATCCATCATATGTAGTCAGACGAGCCTGCTGACTAACTGGTGATGTATAAGCAGGTGTATGTTCCTGCCTATGGTACTCCGCCGGAATTGCCTGGCGGGATAGGCTTGATGCTGCCAGACGAGTCTGCTGGACAGCGGAATTAAAACGGGCAGGTGTGTATGCCTGCTCGTTGTTCTCCACCAAGTTAGGTTGGTGGATTCCATCATATGTAGTCAGGCGAGCCTGCTGACTAACTGATGATGCATAAGCAGGTGTATGTTCCTGTCTATAGTACTCCGCCGGAATTGCCTGGCGGGATTGGCATGATGCTGCCAGACGAGTCTGCTGGACAGCGGAATTAAAACGGGCAGGTGTGTATGCCTGCTCGTTGTTCTCCACCAAGTTAGGTTAGTGGATTCCATCATATGTAGTCAGGCGAGCCTGCTGACTAACTGATGATGCATAAGCAGGTGTATGTTCCTGTCTATAGTACTCCGCCGGAATTGCCTGGCGGGATTGTCATGATGCTGCCAGACGAGTCTGCTGGACAGCGTAATTAAAACGTACAGGTGATTGTGCCTGCTCGTTATTTGCCACCAAGTTAGGTTGGTGGACTTTCCGGAGATGGCAGGGATGACAAACTGCCTATTGTTAACCGGATTCCGTCTCTGGCAGTTCATCGTGCCTGCTTGGGTTCGAGGAACCTGAGTTGAATGCCTGGAGTCGGTACCCTCATCATGTTGAGGGCGCACTACCGCACGAGTCTGGCGGCGATTGTTGATGGGAGCCCTCGAGAAGGACTCCTGTATTTTTGAATTAAGGCCCTGAGGGACCTGCTCATTCACTTCATCAGAGTAAGGGAGTGAATGGAAATTGCGTTCCGGGGATAACGACCCGAAACGGTTGGAGACGGTAGTCAGCACCGCCTGCTTCTTGATCGCTGGCCGCCGTTGTCCGGATGACCAGGTAGAGTTGTTAACTTGAAGGGCTTGATGAGCGGCCTCCAGAGTTGGGATAGTACCGTTGCGACGGTACTCCTTAACCAGTGCATTAGAAACCCAGCGTTGAAGATGCTGAGTTGGTGATGTCATCCTCAGAGCAGATGACGTTCCAGCAGGAGTAGCAGCATTGGTTTTCACAGCAGCAGACCTCACAGTAGAGGTGTTCACAGCAGCAGTATTCACAGGGGTGAATTTAAGGAAATCCATTTTGCAGAAGATCTTAAGAAAAGAGTGCCTATTCCATATAACAGACATAATCAAGATGAATCTGGCCACTACATCTTTTGGATGAGCACATGTCAATGATTGCTTTGTTTCCCCAAGGGGCCTAACAAATAAGAAGAACATCACTTTAACTTGGTTAAGGATTCACGTCGGGTTCACCATTTTTGTTTCGCTCGGAATCCGGGGATGACCTCCTGGACGGGAGATTCAAACGTCCCGATCGGTTTCTAACGGGTTTGTTCGTAGAACCGGAAACATCCAATGATTCCACATCCGTTTGGACCTACTTTCCAAAGGTAGGCGCTCATTAGCTTGTGGGCTAATGAGGCTTAGGAATTTGCATTGGTCGAGAGGATGGGAGGTCAGACTCATCACACCTTTTTGAGGGGAATTATTGTCTACTCCGGGACTCTCTTTATAGATTTAAGTTATGTTCGTGAATCCTTATTACATTACCAAGTATAAAATGATCTTTCCTTTAGTTTTAACAATCAATGATTAAATATGCAAGAAATTTAGAGAATCTTTTATATGTATTCGAGGTTCTTCATCAATAGAGAATCATCTATATCTGTTTAGAGACTCTTGGTCAATGGTATCCTTCAAAACATTTATATAAAAGTCTCTTGGTCATTTATGATGACCAGGCTGGTTTTAAAGCCACTCAGTGGGGCACTTGAAGTTTATCGTCATTCAGAAGGACAGAGATTATTTCAATGTTGGGATCGAACCCATAAATGGGCTACCTACGTATCCTTTGTTTTGGAAAAGGAATCATAACCCACGTAGTTCGAGTTATGGAGTATGATGTTTATGATTGATGGCTCAAAGAAGAATGTCATAATTACTTTTACACTCTAAGCTCACATGAGTCATGCTCGGTGTGAGAAACAAGAGGCATTGGTAAAATTTAGACAATTGTGCCATGAAAGATGAAATCGTAAGAAATTGTTTGGGGCTTGTGTATGTATGACTTCCCAAAATAGGTGAAGATTTAGGATTCACTTTTGGAGAGAAAATCCATGAACAGGGTCCATAAAGGTATATGTGCTTTATGGAGATTTGAATACTCTAATCTTGGGGTTTACTCCTAAGGAGGATGCCCAAGTTAGGAGGAGACTTATGATTGGGTTTTACTCCTGAAAAGGAAACCCAAATCAAAGGTAAATTATGACTGATTAAGAGAATTTTAAGGGGACTTGGGGCTTACTCCTGAAAATGAAGCCCAAGATTATGACTGGGACTTACTCCTAAAAAAGGAGGCCCAGGTTATGACTGAGTCTTATTCCTAAAAAGGAGACCCAGGTTAGGGATTAAGGTTTGGGGCTTACTCCTGAAGAGGATGCCCAAGATTTAGGGATTTGGGGCTTATTCCTAAGGAGGATGCCCAAGTTAAGGATTTAAAGTTTGGGGCTTACTCCTGGGGAGGATGCCCAGATTTGGGAACTTTAAGAATTTGGGGCTTACTCCTAAGGAGGATGCCCAGATTAAAGAACTTATAATTGGGGATTATTCCTGAAAAGGAGACCCAGGTTAAGGATTCTCTCATCTTAAAGGATGAGGTTGAATGAATGAACTCTCAATCTTTGGTGACATAAAGATGTTTAAATCACTAGGTTTTGAGAGATATTTCACAGAATTTCTTTCAGACAAGGATGTCAAATCAAGAAATCATGCCATAAATGGCTTTGAAGAGTATCTTGAAGACTGAATCTTGAATAGGAAAGGTGAAATGACTTAAGAAGGGTAAAATGGGCAAGATGGGCACCCCAAAAGGTAGGGGCGCACAAGTCTTGAAAGGCGCGCAAGTCCTGCGGCGGCGCACAAGTATTGGTCGCACAAGTGTACTTGCACGGCACATGGTGTACTTGCGCGATTTTCAACCAGTATTGAAATACTTGAGCGACTCGTTTTAAAACCCTTTAGAATTTTCTTGAGGTTCTTCCAGAAAAGGGACGCGCAAGTTATATTGAAGGAAATAAGTCGGCGCACAAGTGTTTGATAAGTTTCAACACTTAGGCCTTCCTTATTCTCTTTAGATCTTCCATTCTAGGTAAGAAATTACCTTAGATGTGTTCCGGAAGCTTTGAGAAGAGACTTGGGCGTCGGGAGCTTCAATCCGAGTTTCTGGAAAAAGATCCTCTCGAGTGGGGGGCACACAGGGTCTATTTATAGGCAAAAGAAGACCCCGGGCGGTTACCGGGCGGTTACCATTTAGGTCGCGCAAGTCACCTACGCGACCAAGACCGTCGCGCAAGTGTACTTGCGCGACAGTGGTAAAACTTGCGCGGTGCATTTGCTTTTGATCCTATGTTCATGCCTTTGTCAATTTTTGATGTTTTCTTCAAAGGTTGAAATCAATTTGAGCTCAGATATTCCCTTTTCCGATCTTTAGATTCTGTGACGAAAGGAGCGTCAACAATGACGGAATAGCTGCATGCTGATGTAGCCAAGGTCTTTCAAGCAAGATATTGAAAGCTGAGTCTTGATCAACAATCATGAAATCTGAATTGGAAACAAGATCTCCAAACTGAGTTCTGAGCGTAACTTCTCCCAGTGGTTCTTGTTCATTTTTATCATATCCTTGCAACATCATGGTAGAAGGAGATAAATCAGATTCCGTGAGGCCCAATCGACGAAGTGTACGAATGGGCATGAGGTTGACTCCTGAACCATTGTCAATGAAAGCTCTTCGAATGTCTATACCATTGACTTTTCCAGATAAGTACAAAGGTTTTATGTGCCCATGAACAACATCATCTTCATCTTTATCAGTAAAAGACATCACTGCATGGCATTCTGCGGGATTATTCTCTACGTGATAGATTTCAGCTGCAGCAATTTCAGCTTCAAACTCCTGAGGACTTGACAAAGCTTCGATGAGTGCTTCCCGAAGATCTTTTGACAGATTCAAAGCATCCAAAATTGATAACTTGGATGGTACTTGGGCCAAGTGTTTCAATATATCATACTTTTGATCTAGAGGTCTGCGTTTCCCAATAGGAATATGCGGTTTAGCAGGTACCTTGGAAGCAGATGCTTTGGAAGCTGATGCATCTTGTATTGAAGTTGGCAACATCCTTGGTTTTGGAAGATTAGACTAATTAGATCCATTTACTTGCTGAGATAAAGAAGATGGAACCTTTAATCAGTCTTCCAAAATAACTGTGCCAAAACTGAGTTGGCCATTGGCAGAAGAACTTGCTTGTTCTTTTTGAGCTCGCTGAAGGGCTCTACCACGAGTTTCTGCTGCATATACGGTGCTAGCAGGGGTAAAATTAGAGTAGTGGCTTTGGAAAGATCCACGTCTTTCCCTATATCCTGAACCTCTAGAACCTCTTCGGATTCCCTTATTTGATACAGGGAATTCAGGATCATCAAGACTAGAATATGAATCTGTTAATTGGATCATATTAACAGAACCAAAGATTAACTCTTCGTCTGATAAAGACCCTGCCTGATTAGCCTGTTTAGGCTGTGCCGTTTGATGGGGCGGTGCCCGTTGCTTTGAAGTAGATGGCATGAAATCTGCCAGAGTCAAAGATAATTTAGGCTTTGATATATACTCATCTTCTCCTGATTCCTCTTTCTTCTTTGAATTGCGCTGCCCTTTTGAGGATTTGTCTTTTGATGGAGGCTTTACTGCGGCTTTTGTAGGAGACACAATTGGCTTCTTCAATTGTGTTCGCAAAATGGAATGAGTCCGATTGATTGTCTTTCTGACCATCCAATCATCATATTTTTTCGCAGTTTTTCTTTTGACTTCCTGCCACTCGCCTCCTTCCTCTGGATCTGTAGCGGTAATACACGCTACATGAGCTGAAGAACCCTTCAATTTGACTTGTCCCAAGTCAACCATCTTTTGCAGGAGGTCTTTAAAGACAAAACACTCCTGGATGAGATGCCCCAACATTTGATGAAAGGGACAATAATTGGGACGGTTTTTATCTCCTTCCTTGTTTGGCCTCTTAGGCACTGGTAATTGAACCAAATTATTTTCCAGAGCTGCAATGAAGTAACCAGGAACTTGCTCATTTCAGAAAGAGTATGTTTTACTCTTCATATCCTCAAATTGTTTTCGTCGTTGATCTCTTTGATCATTTGGACGAAACGACCTTTGTTGTTGGCGTTCAGGAGGTGAAGTCCTTCGAGAAGATGAAGGTTTTGAAGTAGATATAGGTACATGTGCTTGTTTAAGCATAACTGTAGCAGTTTCTGCTTTACCCATTCTTTTTCCTAGAGCTGATGGAATTACACGAGATTTAACCTTAGCCTGTATAAGGGAATCTTCAATCTGCTGAGCGATTGAAGTAAGGTCTCGAAACCCTCCTGTGTATTTCACAGGGATCAATGGCGTGCGTAATTCGTCACGCAAATTTGCCACACAGATTGACAACAATTCCTCCTGAGGGAGTGCTAAACTCAGGGAATACGTTAATCCCTTCCAATGAGCAATGAAATCAGAGACACTTTCATTTTCCCTTTGCTTGCAGTTTGTAAGATCGAAAACTTTCGTTTTGGCAAAGTTGAGCTAAACTGAAGAAGGAATTTTTGACGAAGATCCTCCCATCTGATGACTGACTGGGATTTCAAGCTTGTATACCAGACAAAAGCTGGTCCTTGCAAGGTTCGCACGAAGCATCTGAGTTTCACTGCTTCTTGCTGCTCTGGAGTTCCCATCATAGGATCACAACAAGACACGTAATGCGTCAAATGTTGTTCAGGGTCGCCTGATCCATTGAAAGTAGGGAAAATAGGGTTTCCAAAACTGGATGGAGGAGAAATTGAATCTACCCATTCAGGGTAAACTTTCTTTTCAGGTTGAACTTGCCCCCGTTTCCCTTCCATAGTTTATAACCGAGCAGTTAATGACTCAATAGTAGTTATTAACTTTTGAGAAATGTCAGGTTGAACTTGGTTTTGGGTAGGTGCAATGAATGGAGCTTGGACAGACATGGTGGTTGGTGCTGCAACTGATGGTAGTGCTGCCAACCATTGTTGCGTTTGACCCATAGGATTAGACCTCTGTGGGTGTACTGATAAAGGAGGATATTCTTGATCCATCTCAGTAGTTACAACAAATTCCTTCGGCTGTCGGACTTCATCATTCTTAAGAAGAAGACTACTCTGAAGTAGTTCTGCATTCAACCTTCTTAATTATTTCATTTCTTCCTCCTGTTGTGCAAACCTTTTCTCTAATGAGAGCGATTGACCTCCTTCAGAGGAAGGGTGAGAAGTAACCTGATTCTTTCCTTTCCCCTTATTGGATCCTTTTCGGAGAGGGGGAAGTGGGTTACTTGAAGGAATACCCAGATTTTGGGTAAGCCTTTGATTACGTGTGCGCACACCTTCTTCATTTAGGTCTGTGTGCGCAACTTCTTGAGCAAGAACCTCTTCGTCTGATCCCTTTGATTGAGCCTCATTTGGTGAATCAGCAGCAACGACATTAATGACATTAATGGATGCATATTGCATGGAATCCTTTCTATCAGCATTTCTGTGATATTGTCTTCTTCTATGTCCATGATGAGACATGGCATTCCATTGACTTAATCCCTCAGGAACTTCTTGGAGAACCATTACTTGGAGAGAATCTCCTGATAGCTTGGCTCTTCGTTCCTCTTGAGGCTTATTCCCTAATCGAGAGAATACTGACTTTCTCTGAGGGAGGGATTGAGGATTTGAAAAAGTCCCCAGTCCGGTGGACTGGGGATGTTCCTGCTGTTTCCGCTCAACGCCTCGAATCCCATTTGTTGACTCTGAGGGTTGGGTTAGAGAAGTCCCCAGTCTGACAAGCTGGGGTGTCTCTTGACATGCTATGTCTGAGATCTTTTTAAAATCTCTCTTGATCTTGCGAATCTTAGTTCGGAAATTAGCTGGATGCATTAACCTGTATCCACTTTTATCACCTGGTTCAACAGACCGTTGGATGATTTCCGAAACTTCTGTCATTTGATGACGTGTTTGCTCCAGACGAGAGGCTTGTGCAATATTCTCGTCTGCTTGATATAGGAGCAATTCAACAACTTGTTCTCTATAAACTTGACTTTGAGAGGAACTAGTTGAAGCCTGTTCTTGAGCAATATTTTGATTATGAACAAAGCCCATTGACTGTGGCCGGCCATGGGCAATAACATTGCATGAGACCATTTTCGACGGGCTTTGCTGACCGAAAAGCACTGTGAAATGTAGTGCTCCGTGAACACCCCATCCTCTTATATGAACATCAGATGGAGCATTGGCAATTAACTGACGCAATTTTCTTAGTGCGCCAAGGCATGAACGTTGAAGGGTTCTCTGTTGCTTTTCAGCCTTTGGATACAGAGAGACTGATAGAGATGCCAAATCAATCTGGCGTTGTAACCCTTCTATTATCTTAATATGATTTTCATAATCACCATAAGATAATACTTTCTTCTTCAATTAACAAAGAGTCTTCCATATGTTGAGACGAATATCATGGATTCCATCATCTGTCAACATCTTTGGAATGTCGTACTGGGAGTCAGCCAAAGGCCAAAACATGACTGGTACTTCACCTTTTGCCAGTTTTTTCCTCATGTTCAGCATTTCCTCTTTATCATTAAATGAAGATTCTTCTACCTGTTTGGACCAGAGTTGGTGTTCCCTTGTTGCTTCATCGGATTCAACAAGATTGGTAGAGATATCACTATTCATGCTGGAAGATGAATGACCCAGGGATGGTTCAGAGAATAACCTGAACCCTAGGCTATCTTCTGATGGAGAAAGAGTTTCACCTGCTGATAGTAAAGCATCAGACATGACTGGTTTTACGTTTGCAAGTGCCTCGAGATAGGAGGGATTTCTCGTCACTACATTGCCTTCTGAAGAATTTTCGAGACAACGTGAACCACTACTGCGGAGAGGACTTTCGCAGCGAAGTTCATCACCATGAGGAGGACCGTCATGATGGGTTACAGCAAAAGATGAAATCTATTGCTCCTTGGTCTTCTGACCACACAGAGGGTTCCTGTGGCTCTCATCTGAAGAAGAAACTTCAAGATTGACCGAATTTTCATGAAGCAAGTCTTCATGAGGAAGTGTCTGTTGAAGTCCTTCAGAATTAATGTTCCCGTTATTGGGAACTGAGGGATTAGAATCTTGAATTCTGACAGATAAATGTCTGAGGGCTTCAAGAACTCCAGCATCGAGCAAGGCTTGGTTACAGATTGGACTTTGATCTCCTGACTGTGCTGGGTGGATCTTTTTCTTAGATGCCTTCTTACTCACTTTAGAAACCACTTGATGAAAAAAGTGATTGCTCTGAGCAGGTGTATGTGCCTGATCAGGAAAGATGGTCAGGTTAGGCTGACGATCTCCACTCAAATCAGGTGTATGTGCCTGACTTGGTTGTCCGTATGATATGGGGGAGTATGCCCCATAACCCTCTTGGACTGGAACAGATGTGTGTGTCTGTTCCGGAGTGAATCGTTGATGTGTCACTCCATTGCTAGGGATAGATTTATGTGTCTGTCCCTGTGATGATGCTGAAGCTGTTATGATATCCTGGCAAACATCCAGAATATGAGCAGGAATTTGCTTCTGCTCTTTCACCATTGACAAAATATGTTTGGTGACTTCAGCCGCCGGAACGGTGATATACGTCCATTCCGGGCTTGGAGTAGGTGTATGTGCCTTCTCCTGTCCTCCTTTTCCTGTCAGTGAATCCTGAAAGTACTCAAGTGTGGAGGCAGAGAGTTGAGTCTGCCTCCTGTTTGTCATCGGGACTTTCCGACTGACTTCTCCGTGCTCTACCAAGCGAGACTGTTGGTAGGCTTGATTAGTATTAACAGATGTATGTGCCTGCTGTTTACACTTTGCCAAACGCGGTTGACGAGATCCATCATATGTAGTCAGACGAGTCTGCTGACTAACTGATGATTCATAAGCAGGTGTATGTTCCTGCCTATAGTACTCTGCCGGAATTGCCTGGCGGGATTGGCTTGATGCTGCAAGACGAGTCTGCTGGACAGCGGAATTAAAACGGGCAGGTGATTGTGCCTGCTCGTTATTTGCCACCAAGTTAGGTTGGTGGACTTCTCCGGAGATGGAAGGGATGACTACCTGCCTATTGTTAACCGGATTCCATCTCTGGCGGTTCATCTTGCCTGCTCGGGTTCGAGGAACCTGAGCTGAATGCCTAGAGTCGGTACCCTCATCATGTTGAGGGCGCACTACCGCACGAGTCTGGCGGCGATTGTTGATGGGAGTCCTCAGGAAGGACTCCTGTCTTTTTGAATTAAGGCCCTGAGGGACCTGCTCATTCACTTCCTCAGAGTAAGGGAGTGAGTGGAAATTGCGTTCCGGGGATAACGACCCGAAACGGTTGGAGACGGTAGTCAGCACTACCTGCTTCTTGATCGCTGGCCGCCGTTGTCCGGATGACCAGGTAGAGTTGTTAACTTGGAGGGCTTGACGAGCGGCCTCCAGAGTTGGGATAGTACCGTTGCGACGGTACTCCTTAACCAGTGCATTATAAACCCAGCGTTGAAGATGCTGAGTTGGTGATGCCATCCTCAGAGTGGACGACTTTCCAGCAGGAGTAGCGGCATTGGTTTTCACAGCAGCAGACCTCACAGTAGAGGTGTTCACAGCAGCAGTATTCACAGGGGTGAATTTAAGGAAAGCCATTTTGCAGAAGATCTTGAGAAAAGAGTGCCTATTCCATATAACAGACATAATCAAGATGAATCCGGCCACTGCATCTTTTGGATGAGCATATGTCAATGATTGATTTGTTGTCCCAAGGGGCCTAACAAATAAGAAAAACATCACTTTAACTTGGTTAAGGATTCACGTCGGGTTCACCATTTTTGTTTCGCACGGAATCCGGGGATGACCTCCTGGACGGGAGATTCAAACATTCCGATCGGTTTCTAACGGGTTTGTTCGTAGAACCGAAAACATCCAATGATTCCACATCCGTTTGGACCTACTTTCCAAAGGTAGGCGCTCATTAGCTTGTGAGCTAATGAGGCTTAGGAATTTGCATTGGTCGAGAGGATGGGAGGTCGGACTCATCACACCTTTTTGAGGGGAATTATTGTCTACTTCGGGACTCTCTTTATAGATTTAAGTTATATTCGTGAATCCTTATTTATATTACCAAGTATAAAATGAGCTTTCCTTAAGTTTTAACAATCAATGATTAAATATGCAAGAAATTTAGAGAATCTTTTATATGTATTCAAGGCTCTTCATCAATAGAGAATCATCTATATCTGTTTAGAGATTCTTGGTCAATGGTATCCTTCAAAACATTTATATAAAAGTCTCTTGGTCATTATGACGACCAGGCTGGTTTTAAAGCCACTCAGTGGGGCACTTGAAGTTTATCGTCATTCAGAAGGACAAGGATTATTTCAAAGTTGGGATCGAACCCATAAACGGGCTACCTATGTATCCTTTGTTTAGGAAAAGGAATCAGAACCCACGTAGTTCGAGAAATGGAGTATGATGTTTATGATTGATGGCTCAAAGAAGAATGTCATAATTACTTTTACACTCTAAGCTCACGTGAGTCATGCTCGGTGTGAGAAACAAGAGGTATTGGTAAAAATTAGACAATTGTGCCATGAAAGATGCAATCATAAGAAATTGTTTGGGGCTTATGTATGTATGACTGCCCAAAATAGATGAAGGTTTAGGATTTACTTTTAAGGAGAAAATCCAGGAACAGGGTCCATAAAGGTATATGTGCTTTATGGAGATTTGAATACTCTAATCTTGGGGTTTACTCCTAAGGAGGATGCCCAAGTTAGGAGGGGACTTATGATTGGGTTTTATTCCTGAAAAGGAAACCCAAATCAAAGGTAAATTATGACTGGTTAAGAGAATTTTAAGGGGACTTGGGGCTTACTCCTGAAAAAGAAACCCAAGATTATGACTGGGACTTACTCCTAAAAAAGGAGGCCCAGGTTATGAATGAGTCTTATTCCTAAAAAGGAGACCCAAGATTATGACTGGGACTTACTCCTAAAAAATGAGGCCCAGGTTAGGGGATTTGGGGCTTACTCCTGAAAAGGAAACCCAAGATTATGACTGGGACTTACTCCTAAAAAAGGAGGCCCAGGTTATGAATGAGTCTTATTCCTAAAAAAGGAGACCCAGGTTAGGGATTAAGGTTTGGGGCTTACTCTTGAGGAGGATACCCATATTTGAGGTTGGGGCTTACTCCTAAGAAGGAGGCCCAGGTTAAAGGATTTATAACTGGGGATTATTCCTGAAAAGGAGACCCAGGTTAAAGGGGAATTTGTCAAGACTGGGGATTATTCCTAAGGAGGAGGCCCAGGTTGAGGGAATTATAAGTCTTTTGGAGACTTGGGACTTACTCCTGAAAATGAAGCCCAAGTTTTAAGGGACTGGGGCTTACTCCTGAAAAGGAGGCCCAGGTTAAGAGAATTATGGATTAGGGCTTACTCCTGAGGAGGAGGCCTAATTAAAGATTCTCTAATCCTTTGAATGATGAGGTTAAATGAAATCTTCCACAGAATTCCTTTCAGATAAGGAAGTCAATCAAGAAAACATGTCAAATATGGCTTTTGAAAATGTTTCTTGAAGACTGGATCTTGAAAAGGAGAGGTGGAATGGTATTAAGGAGATTAATTGGACAAGGAGGGCACCCAAAAACATAAGGGCGCGCAAGTCCTTAAAGGCGCGCAAGTATTGCGGCGGCGCGCAAGTATTGGTCGCGCAAGTATACTTGCGCGACATGAGGGGTACTTGCGCGGTTCTCAAATATCATTTAGAATATTTGAGAGACTCTTTAAAAATCCCTTTAGAATCCTCTTGATATTTATCCAAAAAAGGGATGCGCAAGTTATATTGAAAGAATAAGGCGGCGCGCAAGTGTTGATGAGTTTCAACACTTAGGCCTTCCTTCTTCTCTTTTAAATCTTCCGTTCTAGGTAAGAAATTACCTTAGAAGTGTTCTGGAAGCTTTGAGAAGAGACTTGGGCGTCGAGAGCTTCAATCCGAGTTTCTGGAAAAAGATCCTCTCGAATGGGGGGCCCACAGGGTCTATTTATAGGCAAAAGAAGGCCCTGGGTGGTTACCGGGCGGTTACCACTTAGGTCGCGCAAGTCACTTGCGCGACCAAGGTCGCCGCGCAAGTACACTTGCGCGATAGTGAGATAACTTGTGCGGTGCAATTGCTTTGGATCCTGTCTTCATGCCTTTATCGATTTTTGATGTTTTCTTCAAAGGATGAATCACTTTGAGCTTGGATATTCCCTTTTCCGATCTTTAGATTCTGTGACGAAAGGAGCGTCAACAGTTGGCAACATGATCATAACTTACAAAACACATGAGCATCATATAATAATCTAGTCCAATACAATCCAGAGTCCAAGACTTTCCTAGATATTCGTTGGGGTCCAAAGTGTCCACCATAATCAAGTGTATGGAAAAAGTGTAAAATAGACTCAAACTCATGATTAGGAACACTCCTCCTAATAAATTGATCACTACACATGTTCTAGAGGTAGGGATCACCCCAAACATAAAATCTAAAATCACTCTTTAATTTTTGGACTTGATGTTTTTTTAAATTTACAATAATTTTAGAAGAAATGAGGTAGTAACTAAATCAACACACCAAGGATGTGTACCTAAGAGTACAAAAATATGATCATCAGGAAAAGTGTCTTGAAATGGTACCTAGTTCATGGTGTCATCGTCTAGTATGTGAGTAAGCCTACTCATGTGGTCCACCACCAATGTTTCTGAAACCTTCTTGTACTTTATCTCAATATCACATTCTTGAAGAAGGAGCATCCATAAGAGAAGTCTAGGCTTTGCATATATATTCTT
Organism: Viscum album; assembly: GCA_963277665.1. Lineage (NCBI taxonomy): Eukaryota > Viridiplantae > Streptophyta > Magnoliopsida > Santalales > Viscaceae > Viscum > Viscum album. The sequence continues at coordinate 2,010,058,339 of OY728130.1, read as the reverse complement.
CAAGAGGCAAATCATAGCTACATGGTTAGAAAAACAACAACTTTAGATCCTGATAAATATGAATGAAATTTATATAAAGAAAATATTATGGTAAGAAACTTTTTTTTTGTGTTTGTGTAGTTTGATTGGGCTGAATCCAATATCCTAAAACCATAATAAATCACATGTGAACATCCCTCCACCCTCAATGATAAGAAATCTCCAACTGTGATGTTTAAAGCACCACACATATGCTCAAATGAAATGACCCATCATGGGGGATGTATGATTGGTGGAGTGTATATATGCTTCTTTATCTCATAAAATTCCACCCTATATGAATCATAAAAAATAAAGTCAATATCTTTTTAAATAAATCTAGATAAGGGTAGAGTGGTCTTATTGAAATCCGAGATGAAGCGTCGATAGAATCGTACATGACCTAGGAATGGTCTAACATAATGCACACATGAAGGATATGGAAAGTATGAAATAATATCTACCTTTAATATATCAACCTCTATTCCATGTTTCGACACTACATACCTTAAGAAAATTCCATGCTCTACCATGAAATGACACTTTTCAAAGTTCAAGACCATATTATTCTCAATAAATGATTCAACACCTTTCCCAAACTAAATATACATTTATCAAATGAAGATCCATACACTCTAAAATCATCCATAAATTCCTCTATGTAGGTCTCAATGAAATCTGAAAAAATACTCACCATGCATCTCTGGAAGGTACACCGGGTATTTCATAGTCCAAATGGCATCCTTCAGTAGGCAAATGCATAGAATGGACAAGTGAATGTTTTCTTCTCTTGATCCTCCAGAGCTATAGGAATCTGAAAATATATAGAAAATACATCCAAGAAATAATAGTGTGTATTCCCAGCTAGTCTCTCAAGCACCTGATCAATAAATGGGAGGGAGAAATGGTCCTTGTGAGTGGATTGATTTAGTTTACTACAATCAATATACACACACAAACTATTTTTCACCCTCATTGTAACTAACTCCTCTCTTTCATTTCTAAAAACAGTAAAACCACTTTTCTTAGGCACAACCTAAATAGGGATTACCTACTGGGAATCTGAAATGGGATAAATGATACCTGCCTCGAGAAAATTTTCAACTTATTTTTTAACAACTTGTAGAAGAGTTGGATTTAGTCTCCTCTGTAGCTACCTAACTGATTTATCCCCATACTTCAAATGAATCCTATGCATGAAAATGGAGCAGATAATACCAGATATGTCAGCCAAGGTCCACCTGATTACCCTAATTTTCTCCCTCAAAATATTAAAAAAAATTCTTCATGTTCAAAAGGGAGATTGTTAGCAATGATAACAGGTAATATCTCACCACTTAACAAGTATTAGTATTTGAGATTTGGTGGAAATGGCTTGAGTTCCAATGTAGGGGGGTGATGTATAGATGTAGACATTGAAAGAACTAAAATATGTATACAATGAACATAAATACCAGAATAGACATCATCAAAATTAGAGAATAATGCATCAAATCCACTAGTATACTCAAAATCCAATCCATAATTAGAGTGAACATGATCAAAGTTAGAATATGAATCCATTTCAAAATCAAATCTAAGAGGGTTTTTTTCCATTAGAAACAGGTGTAAAATTTCTCCTAAAAATAAAACCAGAACCAATGCTCATAATCTCCCTAAGCATAGGAAAATAAAATTCCATGGGGTTTTTACTTGGTGGTTCAAATGGGTGATAAAAAAGCAGAATGGTCCTATGAGGGTGCACCCTAATGGACATTTATGATAGTTTTTGTAGTTTTGAGGAAGGTACTACCTAATATAATGGGAGAATGAGAATTTATCTGATCATCCTCCATGTTAATCACATGGAAATCTATTGGAAATATCATGTCTCTTACCCGAACAAGTACACATTCAAGGAATCCCTCTAGATATACTGTAGCTCTATTCACCAACTGCACCACTACTCTCATCAAATTCAAATCACCAACCTGTAAAGAATAGAATACAAAGTGAGGCATCACATTTATGGAAGCTCCTAAATCACATAAAGCATAAAAAAAGTTCAACTCTTCTATGGTGCATGGGATGGTGAATGTCTCAGGATCCTTGCACTTTGTTGTCATTGCTTGAGTTGGTGTAATGAGTGCTGACACATTCCTTCCAAGATTGATCCTCTCATTTCTCTTGATACCTATTTGATTGGTATAAAGTTCTTTTAAGAATTTGGCATACCATGGGATTTTCTTAATGGCATCAAGTAGAGGGATGTTGATCTCAACAGGATTTAATGTATCCAAAACCTCTTGTTGCATCACCTCTTTATCCATATTCTTGGTTTGTACAACTCTATTTGGAAATAGAAGGGGTTTAGGAGGAACATCGTCAATATTTTTCTTACCTTTGTCTTTATCCTTGTGATTCTCATCAGTTTGACTTGAATGGGGATTATCTAGAGTTGTGGTGAATCCCAGTGGAATGATAGGTGCAAATGTATTATTCATTTTCATCCCAATTCTCAATGTTATGGCATTGACATTTCCTTTAGGATTTGGAGTAGGTTGGTAAGGTATATTTTCAGAGTTCTTACTTACCAGTTCATGGAGGGTGGTGGTAATTTGGGTAATTTGGGTCTTCAAATCCCTCAACTTCGAACCTTGAATCTTCAGCTCATTATTTTGATTAAGAGAAAATTGTTTTAAAAGGTCATCAATGTTAGAATCTACCTTTTTTTGGGACTCCCTTATTATTGACTTGTTTATGCTTGGGTGTCAAATCAACTTTGGGGTTATTGTAAACCCTATTAGTAAGGTGGAGGCTGCTTGAAATTTTGTTGAAAAGGGGGACTTTATCATTCTACAGAGTCATACCTCATGTCTGATTGATTCTTCCACACTTGGTTGTATGTTAGAGAAAAGTAATCATACTTATTTTGGGGATGTGGTTATTTTTACTGTTGATATGGTCTCCCAAGGAATACTGTTGTGAAATCCTCCATCTCTTGTAATCGGGGGAAATAGTATATTGGGTGGTATGTTTCAGTACAAATGCCACAAGGCCTCAAAGGTGTGGGTTGGGATGTCTTTTGAGCCAAATTAATCTGTCTCACCATAGTGGAAAATTCTTCTAACTTAGTATTAATCAAATGATTTTAAAGAGAATAAGGACTTACCTGATGTACTCCTCTAACATGTGGTGTACCTTGATCACTAAATTATTGGGAGTTTTGTGCCATCTTTTCAATCAATGAATGTTCATCTGCTGGTATTTTTTCAACTAATTCCCCTATAGCTGCAACATCTACCAAACTTCTCTCCATAGGCATGAGGCCTTTATATAAGTACTAGATAAGAAGTTTCTCACTGATTTGTTGATGTGTGAAGCTTGCACTCAACTTCTTGAATCGCTCCTAGTATTCATACAATGAATCTACTTGATCTTGCTTGATTCTTGAGATATCATTTTGAATGGAAGTAGTCCTTGATTCTAGAAAGAATATTTGTAATAAAAGGCATTTCAAATAATTCCAACATGTTACATATTCAGGTTATAAATAATACATCCAATCCTTTGTAGTTTCATCAAGTGATAATAGGAATAATCTTAGTTTTATTTGATCTCTAGAGACATTTCTTGGTTTTAGGGTTGAGAAAACCACATTAAATTCTTTCAAATTTTTGTTTGGATCCTCACTAGATAATTCTTGAAATTTTAGAAGAAGGTGAATTAACCCATATTTCTGTTCAAAGTCCAATTCGAGATTTGGGTATGCGATACAATTGAGTTGATAATTAATATATGGTGTAGCCAATTATTGAATGGTTATATTTAGTTCATTGTTATTATTTTCAGAAATTGGTTATTATTTTAGGTTTTATTAATAATTGTTTCCAATTTCAAGGTTCTTATAGTGGAGGAATTGCCCAGTTGGGTAAATATCGACACTTCCTATAGACCGAGATTGCCTGATTTGAGCCCTAGGGCCGCATTCAATCTCAGGATCTAGATCAAAGAGATCATAAAGATGGTATCATTTCATAAATCATAGAAATTAAAAAGACTAGACCATAATATCATGATAATTATATTCAATTAATGTTCTAATAGAAAATAAAAGAGATAGGAAAGAAATAAAAAATAAACAAACAAAAATTGAGAAAGGGGAAAGATGAAAGAATAAAGAAGAGAAAAAAAGGATAAAATAAAAGTAAAAAAATGAATAAAATACTTTACTCCCTATAAATGACACCAAATTTAAAGGCACTGTCATGGAAGCTCTCAAATGATGTTCGGTTTCAGGTTATTTAGGTGCAACATAGTGGCAGACCAAGGTCATCTCCCTAAGAGGTAGTAATTAAAACAACTTCTTAAAGGTATTATGAAAATAAATTTCAAAGAACTAAACAAATTATAATAATGGGAGGTTTTGTTGATTTTTATAAAATAATAATAAGAATTATTCTAGAATAATATTGTATTTTTTTCTTTTTGTTTTTAAAATTAGATTAAGAAAATGCAACAAAAAGATATATTTTTTAGAAAACTATTTAAAAGGAGAAATCAATATAACTATACCTATTCACTTAATTATTAATAATTATAATTTAAATTAATATAAACTTAATTACGATCCCATAATTTTTTAATCCACAAACCCTATAATAATTAACTTTATCACAAAGATGAACATAGTTATACCCTTGGCCAGCTTTGGAACATGCAATCCCAGTACCCTGCTTTGATTGTCATCTAAGGATAGATTATGGTCAGTGGTAAATTAAGTCATAAATCCATTCTATAAATAAATATTAATTTATTTTATGGATCATATTTGAACTCTACAAATTTATCCCATGTGATTGGTTTTACCGATTAAGTTTGTGCTCCCACAATTTACACAAATCTCGACCTCACTTGTTTTTGTGTAAATTATTCAATTGCTTGATTAGTTTCTTATAATTTAAAAAATAAATTCATGGATAATATTATTTGAATTAAATTATCCCATTGATGTAAATTAAACAAATTAATAAGGTAATATTTCAATCAATTACTAAGAAAACTACTCTTCCATGGGTAGATTTTTCATCATAGAGACGTTTTTCATAAGCAATGGATTGAAAGGGAAGCACCAAATATTGTATCTAATATTTAGTTACATCCTAAATAAGTGAATAATAATGGAATAAAATTGAAAATAATAGAATAAATGTAATATAAACTAAGAGTATATTGAAATAACAACAATATTATAACATAGAAAAGGAAAATAAGAGCATTTTGGAGGAGATCCTAGCTTGGTAGCTTCCCTTATCTAATTGTGAATTTAAATGGTATAGAACCACTTATACTATTCTAAAAATATCCTAATTCATGTCACAACCCATACAAATGATAAAACAACCAATTAATAGAGTGAAGGGGAGGCTAGGTTTTAAGAGGTTTCAAGTGTGAATGGGGAAATTCAGCCAAATAATTTAATCCAACTTGGAATGCCTATTATACCACCAAAACAGATGAACCAACTCTCTTTCCTAAAGGTTGATTTATTAGAAAATGGTTCTTAGATATTATCTCCAAATTTGGACCCAATACAAGAAAAAATTAAGAATTTATGGCCCAAATACTGAAGTCATGTACAATCTAGTGTGTCCAGCTCAACTTTGACTTAATAGCCTATTTACTCCAATAAAATGAAAATTTTAGATTAAATGTCTTGAATAAAAGCTTTATACAATGTTAGTAAATTATTTCATTTATTATTAATAAAATATTGAATAAAATTGTGTTTTATCAAATACATAAACAAAAGCGATGAGCTAAAATGACGAGCAAGGGAATAAATATGGGAATAAAGCATAACACAGGAGTTAGAAAGCATAACATGATAACATAAAAGGAATGGATCATGAATAAAAATATAGAATAACAATATATAGAACATGGAATCATATTATCATGGAAATATTGGAATGTGGTAGCAATATAGAACATGACATAAACATGATTTAAGGATAACTACCAAGACTATATCACATAGTGGAAAAGCCCCATAATGGATTGGGTTTACTCCCTAATCCCATACATGACGTCTCATGACACTAAAAAATTACCCAATTAATTAGAGAACTAAATATGTGTACTCATAATAAAATGTTCATGCGCATATGTGTCACATAAATAAATCAAACATAAGGAATAATCATAAGGGTTACCCATGGAAAGAAATGGGTTTCATAATCATGTCATAAGGCATAGCCAAAGGGTGTATCGAAATGGTATCCATGAAAGAAGGGATTAAATAATTTCTGGAAAATAATTAAGTAAAAATAATAATATATCACGAATAATTATATCCAAATGAAGTGAATACATGAAAAATAGTGTTTAGGAAACTTTAGAAATGTGCCACTTTTTTGCAGTTTAAGGGACAAGATTTAAAGAGTCTTTAAAGAGGAAAAAGTCATAATTGTTTGTACAAAATTAGAAATGAATTAAATTATTTATTCATGATAAAATGATATATTTTAGAAAAATATTGGTGGATTAAAATATTTTATGGAGTGTACTTGAAAATGGGTAATACATGGAGAAGTTTCCTTTAATCGGGCTTACTTATCGTGAGAAATTGAGAAGGGAACATTTTAAAACTTGTATTTAACCATAAAAGAAGGATGAATTGAACTAGATAAATATGTTTGTAACATATAAACATATTTTACAATAATTATATAAGAATAATGAATAAATAAATTGAGGTAGATATAGAGAAAGCGCAACCCTAAGGAAAAATGGAGGTTTATATAGATCCCTTACCTTAAGTCTTAATGCGTTCTGCACTTGAATTTAATATCTTGGATAATCAAATTATATTCATTAATAATTTAATTTAGAACCTATTATATATTTATTTTATTTATTATAATTTTATTAAGTTCATTTATGACCAATTTAATGAGTTATAAAGTTCAATTTCATCATTTCGAGAGCATTCGTTTCATGTTTTCATGGTCGGTTCACTTATTATGGAAGTTCTTGTCAAATAGGAATAATTCTACAGAAGTGAAATTATATAGTATTAATTAAATTACATAAGTTTAAATGGTCTCATATATCATTTTTTATGGTATTAATATGATTCATTTGATAAAATGTTAATGATAAATGTTTTGTTTATTTTGGCGATTTTTCAATTATCATGAACTAGTTTTGTTTTATTTAATATTATGTATATATATTACTTCCAGAAAATGAAACAAGTTATAATATACATATTAATTTTTTTAACCATAATAGTTTTTTTATGACCATCCTTGAAGTCAGTCATGAAAAACAAAAATCATTATCCACGGAGACAATTAACCTCCATAATTTGGACAATGGTTTTGTTTCTTTGAATAAGAAGAGAAAAGAAAATATGTGGATAAAGTATATTACATTATAAATATAAAATTATAGTATATAAATGATAATATATATATTATGATTTTATATATAAAGGAGTTTAGGATAATATAGAAGAATAAATGAAATTAAAAGAGATGGTTTGAGAAAATTACCTCTTGAATATCACCTCTTTGAAGAACCCATTAAGGAACTTGGAATTGGTCTTTTGTTAAGACCATAAGCTCTTAGACATGGGGAAGAGGATTGGTAAAGTAATTGAGTAGAATATTTACTAACTACAAGTCTTATAAGGTGTGAGTAGAAGGGGTGGTGAGGGGTGATATTTATAGGGGGAGGAGAGGAGTGTTTTTGATTATTATATTCATTAATTTATTATTCTAGATTAAGACTATCAATAGAGTTTATTTATATGAATAAATACAGTAAATAATTTATGAGGGTTTTAACTAATGGGTTATTACATCATCCATGACTCAAAAATTCATGTATATGACTTATAATTTTAAATACTGTAAATTATCATATTTCACTATTCACAAAAAATTTAACTATTTTTGAAAAATCCAAAAAAATCATCCTAACTATTTTTTGAAATTTATATTTCAAAAATGGAATCAGTTTTATGAAAAATAATTTTCTAAATATGAGAAATTTAATTTTTAAATAAAATCGTCATTTATTCAAAAAATACTGATTTTAATATTATAATCAGTTTTATGATCCTTTGAAAAAATAATTAAGGTCATATAAAATTATATTATAATTATAATACAATATAATATTAATTTATGAATCTATATCATAAAAATAAATTTTCCTTTAAATCATTATATTAATTATAAAATTGTAAATAAATATTTTCATTTTACAAAAATACCATCACATAATTTAACATTTTTAAAACAATTATTTACTTATACCATGATATAAATACATAATTTTTTATTTATAAGATACCTAAATTTTACTTTATACTTTCATAGGTGAGGTTACTATTCTAATAACTAGATTACTATTCCTAATAGTTAGATTACTATTCCAATGGTCAAGTTACTATTCTAACGCTATAGATTCCTTAATTTTTATAAATACAACTATTTCATTAATTCTTAATTCAATTATAATTTATATAAAGGTTATATATATAATTTAATATTCAAAATTAATATTATATTATTATGTTTTATTTCTACAACTTTGTTCATGCATGCGATCATTCTAGTGGATCAAGAAAATCCCAATTTTTTCATTCTTATTATCTTATTTTCTATTTATTATACCATTGTAATATTTGGATTTTTTTGGTTTATTTTATGAATAATGCATCATTCTTCATTTATGAGAATAATGGTTTTACTGGGTTCTCTATGCGATGAATGTGTTTCATGACATAATTATAATAAAGAAAGTCAATTGATAAAATTTCGGGTCATTACACCCCCCCTTATGAAATTTCACCCTTGAAATTTCATTTTATATACTAAGGTGAAAAATGTGAGGGTACTTATTCTTCATTTATTCCTTCAGCTCCCATGTCACCTCTTCATACTTATGGTTTCTAAATAGTACTTTGACTAGATGAATGGTCTTTTTATATAGAACCTTGTCTCTATGGTCCAAAATCTTCATCGACTACTCCTCATAAGAGAGATCATTTTCCAGATGTATCACATATAATTTAAGTACATGTGAGGGATTTTGTATGTACTTAATCAAGAGGTATATGTGAAATACATCACATACTTGAGACATGGGTGGTGGAAGTGCTAGTTAATATGCCACAACTCTGACGTGATCAAGAATATCAAAGGGGCCGATGTACGTAGGACTTAGATTTCCTTTCCCCCCAAATATCATGGCCCTCTTACATGGAGATATATAGCGTAATACCTTATTACCAACCTCAAACTCTTTTTCATGTTGACGATTATCTTTATAAATCTTTAGCCGACTTTATATAGCCCAAATATGCTGCTGGATGGTCTTTACCTTTTCTATTATTTCATCGACCATTTCAGGTCCCAGTAGTTTATGTTCACCAATTTCATCTCAACATGAAGGTGTTCTATATCTTTTCTCATAAAGGGATTTATATAGATCCATTTGGATGCTTTAGTGGAAACTATTGTTGTAAAAGAACTCGACCAGTGGAATATGTTGATCCCATCCTCCATTGAAGACCATTGAGCATGATCACAACTTATCTTCCAATTTCTAAATGGTCCACTCAGACATTAAATTTTTTTGTGGGTAATAAGACATAATGAAGTCTAGATCATTGTCTAGGGAATATTAGAGACTTTTCCAGAACATAGAGGTAAATCTCATATATCGATCAAATACAATTGATAATGGTTCTCCATGCAACCTCACCACTTTTCTGATGTATATCTGTGCAAGTTTATTGAGTAAGAAGTCCTCTTGAATTTTAATAACGTGATATGTCTTCATAATATAATACACAATAACCCATATTTCATTATTTTCTATAGATGTATTTGGAAGCCCAGTGATAAATTCCATAGTGATGTTTTCCCTTTTCTATGTAAGTATGGGTAATGGTTGCATCATTCCCTTATACCTTTTCCTTTCATCCTTTACTTACTGATATACTAGACACTTTGATGTATATTTAGTGATCTTCTTATTCATATTGTCCCACTAATAGTTCTCTCAGATATCTCGATATATATTTTTGTTCCCTGGCTGAATAGAGAAGTTTGAGCTATGTGCACAATTAAAAAGCTATTTATTTATCTCCATATTTGATAATACACATAGCTATGACCCAAATCTTACAACTTCTTCCTCATCAATTTTAAACTCTAAGGATTTCCCCTTTCTTATAGCTTCTACATTTTTCTGAATTTCCACTTATCACTTTGAACATTCCTTATCTTTTCTAAAAGAGATGATTGAGAAATAATTTTTGAAAGGAATGATGATTTAACTTCCTTTATGATTCCCATGTCCATACTTTGAAAGTCTAAGAAGATTTTACCCTTCTCAATCCTAATCATTGATAAAGTTACAAGATCCTTTTTACTTAGAGCATATACCACTTTATTTGATTTACTAGGATGGTAGTGAATTGAGTGGTCATAATCCTTGATGAGTTCTAATCATCATCATTGGTTTATATTAAGCTCCTTATATGTGAATATATATTTGAGGCTCTTATGATCAATATATATCTTATACTTCTCCCTATAGAGATAATCCCACAAAATTTTCAACACAAAGATCACATCTGCCGACTCCAGATCATGCATGGGATAGTTTTTCTCATGAAATTTAAATTTCCTTGAGGCATAGGCTATCAATTTATTATTTTTCATCAGTACAAAACATAATCCCTTATTTGAAGCATCACTATATACCATAAATAGTTCCTCACTTTTCAATAGTGTAAGTACTGGTGTAGTAATAAGTCTCGTTTACAACTTTTTGAAGTATTCTTCACATTTACTAGTCCAGAAAAACTTTACTCCCTTCCAAGTCATCTCAGTTAGCGGGTTTTATAATCATGACAAGTTCTTCAAAAATCATTGATAATACCTAATTAGACAAAGGAAACTACGAATCTTCATTATAGATGCTAGTCTAGTCCACTCCTCAATTGCCTTTGTTTTAGAAGGGTCCATAGATATCCATTTTCTGGTGATAACATGCCCCAACAATGATACTTTCTCCATCCAGAACTCAAATTTACTATACTTTATACATATTTTCTCCATTAGAAAAGTATTTAGCACAATATTCAAATTATCCTTGTGTTCCTCCTTGATCTTGAATTATATCAGAATATCATCGATAAAGACTATCATAAATTTGTCGAAGTAATATCTAAAGACTCTATTCATTAGGTCCATAAATATTTCTGGAGAATTAGGGAGTCTAAAATGTAAGGACCTGAGAAACCGTGTTTCGAGTAATGAGAAGTTTGTTTTACAATGCCACCCGTTAAGTGAACAAATAATCATCTTATAAGATAATAATTATAATAAAATAGAAAAACGCATCAAATGAATGAAATACACTTTTATTCAAATGAGTAACATCTCGGTGGCTACAACTCACACTGATCGAACAAGAAGATAAGCTAACCAAAAATCCCAATTAAAAACCCGATTACAATAATAGGGAGACCGCTTAAAACCACCAGGACTCCAAGAAGGCGGTAAGGGTTTCTGGCATCCATCAGAATAAACATGAGGATGGCTGAAGCCACTGCAACCGTGCTGAGCACCAAGGGAATCACACGAACCATCTCTTCCTTTCTCCTTCAGTCACCTTGAGTGAGGGATACCCCGAGACCATAATCTTTATAAGAACACTAATTCGACCATTGAACCCTAACGACTATAAATATAACTATTGGCTCCCCCATGATTCTCTTATCCACTAATGTTTTATTTTGGACCATTGGAGATAAGAATGGTTTACCCCGAAAGGTTATAAAAGCTATTTGTGTTATTTGCTTTAATATTTAAAGAATGACATCAATAATAGTATAATTAATTTATTGCTTGTTTTCCCAAAAGGTGAATTATATTTTATTTTTCAAAATGGTGAGAATTAATATTATTATTTTTTCCCAGTATTTACTACATGTTTTTAACTTGAGCAATTAAACTTTTATCTTGTAATTATATTAAATCTGATGGGTTTTTATTTTGTTTAAAAAAAATATGCACTCAAACTCTTGAGTTATATATGTTGCGTCAAACTTTAAATTAAATGTATTAAAATATCTCTAAATTAAATATAAGTAATAATAATAATGCAAATATTTATAATTTGACCTTTTTATTAATAGTTTTGAAACTATGTCAAATTATGGATTTATTTACATTACAAATTTTGGGTCTTTATGTTAATGCTTACACGAATACTCTTATTACTTTAAAAACAATGAAGATAATAGAATGATTGTAAATTTTTTTAAAATAATTGGTAATGTTATATGAATTTGTGTTTTTGAAATTATTTTAAATATAGGATTAAGCAACCAAATTTTAATAGCAAATGTATTCAAATCTTTCCATATAATTATAAAATTAAGATAATTGTTTTTTTAAGGAAAACAATAATATATTTTATGATTTAAATAGGGGATTAATAGTTTAATATATTGGTGTATTTATAACCCTTGACTTAGGATAATAATAGTTTAGTAATAAGGTTATATTAATAATAATAATGATTTTATAATAAGTTTAATGAAATAATAAAATAAAATTTTTTTATATGATAAAAACGTTGAAGAATTGATGGGCCGCATGTTTTTTTTAAAAAAAAACATCGCATACACTGCGGACCATCCGATCCTGACCCTTCCATCACAACCGTTCTTTTTTTTTAACACCGCAACACTTAAGGGCCGTCCGATCAGATCTCGGGCGATCCTGGCCGTTCCTCTTTTTTTTTCCCGGTTTCTCTTCTTCCCCGCAGTTTTTCCTCTTACCCGCGTCCCGCGGTTTTCTTCTTCCTCACGCCACTGTACCAGTAGGGTGAGGCTCCTTTTTTCTCCACCTAAGACGACAGTGGAAACCCCCTCATTCCACAAAGTCAGCGCCGCCTATTTATTGCTCGGACTTGGATCCCTCGCCGCCTCTTCAATGGGTCGGCCATGCTACCTTCCTTAAGCTTCAGTTTACACCGAAGAGAAGGATCCTCAACCGAAGGCAAGGAGGGTTTCTTCGAGTCTCTGGGATCTCCTACCACCAGTCCGACGCTTCATCCTCCTTCTTCTCCTCTCCGAACCGGTAAGGGACAAGCCATGTTTTGTTTTTTAGCTTCGGTATATATATTTATATAGATGTTTATATATAAACTTATACATATATACACCTTGTTCATACACATATGCATGAATTTGAGGAATGTTTCGATCCGCTTCAGTTTGGAGGCCCAAAACCGGGGTCTTTATAGTGAAGGGAAATCCCTTTGTTTAGTTTCCCTTCACTTCGATGGTTATATATACGTATATATACTTTTTATATAAATGTGTAAAGATATGTATGCAGGACCATATGGAACAATTCATACCTGCTTTCCCCTTTCTAGAATCGAAACTGAGTAAGGGGAATTTTTATTTTTCCTTGACGTTATGCTTGGTTCTGTTAGGGTTCATGTATACACATAGTTATATATATATATATATAAACTTACACATAAATGGAACTTTCATGCATACCGGGTCACTATTTTTCTTATTGCTGGTTCCCGGGTATCTCATAACTAAACCTTCAAAACAAGCAGAACTAGTAATTGAGGGTTTTACCTTGAGCTTGGTTCGGTCGATTATATAAATATATATAATTCCATAAACCATTTTTTTTCTAATCCTTTTTTTTCTTATAAGGAATATTCTGAGATTAGTAACCAGTTCATTTTATATAAGTAAAGGGATTTTAGCGTTTTACATTGTTTTAGTCTCAAGTAGACTATATATATATATTTAGGTTTGTATATGTGTACATAAGTATATAAATACCTATAAATGCATATGCCTATTTAATTACGTACAAATAATTTCAGAATACATAATGGATGAGTTTGATTATTATGTTTTTCTAAATACTTTTTGGTATAACATGATGAGTTATTAAAATTATATATACCCTTTAAAATTATTACTTCAAGAGCGATACCAAAACTATTTATATACATGGTTATATATATGATGAAGTTTAAGGATTGGTTTAATATAAAAATGACTCTTCTAATTGAAAATTTTCATTTATCAACGTTTTGACAATTCATGCACTTTTTGTAAAACTGTGTGGCGTGAACCCCCTTAAGAATTTAAATGTGTCCAGGTGAATGTGTTTTCATAAGTTCAGTTTCAAAAACCCTTTTTCAATTAATTATTATCAGGACTTGGTTATATATATATATATATATATTTATTTTTGACACATAAGTTTCTAATAATTTTAATGGATGCTAAGCCAACATGTATGTTGCTCCAGTGGACCGGCTTAACCTGAAAATTTATGTACCCTCGATGAAATTTATACTTGTAAAGAATGAGTTTTGCATGTTTAAAGAGATGAAATATGAATTTATGGGTTTTATTTAATGAACATGACGAAATTTTACATGACAATCCATTATGTTTAGTGTTCTAGTTATTTTTGCATGTACAAGATTAAGTTGATTTAGTTTATTTACATCACTGCTTATTCTGAAGCCAAAAGCCTAGTTCTTTTTACATTTACGATATGATCCATCTCAAGTTATGCATATGTATGTAAAAAGGGTTTTTTTAATGTATGAATGAAACCCTATGAAAGAAAGACCATGTCAAGATATGTTAGGGATGTTTTGGACTTAAGTGTTTATGGACGGGTGCGCCCGGAATTATATAGCGCTCCAATGCATTGGGTAAAGTAAGAGTCTCATGAGACATTATGTACGATGGTCTTGGCGGTTAGCCTTGGCTTGTGCTTTTATGTGTGATGGTCTTGGCGGTTAGCCTTGGCTTGTACTTTTATGTGTGACGGTCTTGGCGGTTAGCCTTGGCTTGTGCTTTTATGTGCGACGGTCCTGGCGGTTATCCTTGGCTTGTGCTACTATGGGAAACGGGATTGGCGGTTTGCCTTAACCCGTACTAAGTTATGTTTTGAGATCATGACACAAGGTCTTGACAAGTCCAGGCATTATACTTTCCCTCTGCATGTAATGATAAATGGTCAACCAGGGGTTAGTCCAACTAACAAGACATCCCATAGTTGAAAATTCCATTGACTATGAGAATGAATTTATGTGATAAGAATTGTAATTCATGTGGTAAGCTATTATAAGACCTTTATGTGCCCATGAATCATGTTATGAATATTTTCCCTGCTTACTCACAGATTTTTAGAACTGAAGTAATCTTGGTTGTAAATTATGCATCTTCTATTCTTCATGTGTTTGCGCTCTCTGATTATGTTTACTTTAAAGTTTATTGCAAGTTTGTACTTCTTTTTTTGTGCAAGTGGTTTTCAAAAATGTAAGATTTACATGTTCTAAGAAAAGATAATGCTTTGTTTTGTTTTATTGAAGTGTTATATTAAAAATGACTTCTTTGAGAAAGGGTTTTTCTTAAAATTTTTTTAAAACCCCTTACTGGGCATATTTGCACACCCTACGTTTTGTTTTAAATTTTTCAGGCACGGTTTGTATTGATGAAGTTTATTAGAAGTAGCTGGTTTCCCAGAATCCTGAGCCTCACGATCTTCTGTAGTAATGGGACATGATATATTATTTGTAAATGTTGTAATAAAATTCTAGTATATCATGTCTCATGAGGCACCCGGGGATTGGGGTCCCTACATAAAAGGCATAACTATAAACTCATAGTATCAATACCTTATTAAAAATGTAGTCTTAGGATTATCTTCCTTATTCACCTTTAATTGATGATATACTGACCGAAGGTCCACCTTATAGAAATAATTGGCCCTATGTAGTTGACCAAACAATTCATATATCCATAGTAGGGGATACCTGTTCTTTATCATGATTTTTGAGCTCATAATAATCAATACGAAGGTTCATTGATCTATCCTTTGATGAAAAAGACTAGTGCACCCTATGGTGAAGCACTATGGCATATGAAACCCTTGTCCTGATTCTCTTGTAACTGCTTCATCAGTTATTATAACTTAATAGTGTCCATTTTTTAAGGATTTTTTTTGATATGGGAAGAGATCTAGGTATAAGTTAATCTAAGAACTCAACCTCTCAGTTAGGTGGAAGACCAAACAATTCTTAGAGGAACACATCAATGTAGTATCTCACAATGGGCATGTCTTTGAGCATGATCTTCTACTTTATATCAATAATTTGAGCTAGATATGATTTATCATAGGGAAATAATATATACAATTTAGATTATGACTCTAAAGGAGATTCATCCTCCTATTTACACTTATAAAAAATTAGAGTATTTCTTGTGATGTAAAGAGTGATCTCCCTTTCTCGATAGTTGATGTTGAATTTATATAGAGATAGCCAATCCATGCTCAATATAGCATCAAACTCTACTAAAGGAATTAATATGAGATTTTATGGGAGTTTTAGTCCAAAAAAATTGTATGGGGAGGAGTTATATAATTTGGATGCAATCATTGCCCCATTTTTTGCTGCCATAGATAACTCAACCTCTACATTTTGAGGTAGTATTTTAATAGTTCTACTAAACTTGAGAGATATGAAAGAATGTGTAGAACCAGAATAAAAAGTATGTTTTCTATTATTGAATGAATAACTAGTATACCTGTCACCACATCTTTTTTGGGATCCACCCCACCAGTAGTGATAAAATATTCCCTTACTTGCTTCTTTAGAGGCTGTTTTCATTGATTGTCTCTGAAAACCTTTGGATCAGGGTATTGGCTCACATAATTCGTGTGTTACTTGTAGCTGAAACACTACACTACTGGTTGAGTGTTGTTCTAAACCTTTATTCTTCTTCATTTGTCGACTTCTTCACATCCCTTTGTAAATTATTAGCTTGATGCCCCTTTTTTCCACATTTAAAGTATCTATCAGTTCCCTTTATATAGTTTCCAAGATGATTCTTCCTACACTTTTGACATGTGGGATGATGGATTTTCTTTCCTCTATGGGATTTATCTATTGATCCTCCCATATTAAAATCCATATTATATTTTTTTATCTCCAAGCCCACATGACCACTGAGAGTAACCCAAATCCATCTCAACCTTTAGGGGACATCGAAAAATCTTCTCATAGCTATCAAAGTATCTAATTGCCAAGTATTTTTATAGAATTAACTTTAATCTACTAAAGAATAGATCCACCTTAATTTTAGTGTTCATGAAAAATATAGAGGCATATTGTGTAAGCCATATTATATTTTCCTCATGCGGCTTAATAGATTCATATTCCCTTTTATGTAGACCAAGGAACTCCCTCTCCATCTTAAGGTGGAGTTTTCAAGGAAAATATGTATTGAAAAATATTTTATTGAATCCTTCCCAATCTATAGAATCAATTTCCTCCTTATAATTTGTGTTTTAGATCAGTGTCCACCACTGATCAAATTTCCCATCAAAATGATAGACCTCTAGTATGAATTTCTATTCTTCTGAGCATTTAAGGACATAAAATATATTCTCAATGGAGTTAATCTGTTGTTCTGTGATGATGGGATTGGAAGATACACTAATGATAAGAGGCCAATATCACATAAAATATTCTATAGAAACTTTCTCTTTCTTAGGATAAGGAAGGAGTTCTACAGGATTCAAGTTATTATTCATAACTTGATCTAATTGATCCAGTACTTCCATGAAGTTCTAGGATCCCATTCCCATCAGGTTTGAAATCTCATTAGGGTAATCATCACATTGCCTATCACATTGATTATTAGAACACATTCTCTTATTTATATCCATTAACTAAGAAAAATAAATAATATAAAATTTGGGGGCTTGAATACATATCTAATGAGAATATAAAAATGCAACTATGAACATATAAGGAATAAAATATAAATGAAAATTATATCCTAACTTATGATTCCATAAGTTTAAATGTAGGTTATCTATAGTAATAGAATTATCCCTAGGGTTATTACTAAAGTTTTCTAATTCCTATCCCCCAAAATAACTATACCATGCTCCGATACCAACTATAATAACCCAAACATTTCACACATATTATTACATGATTTTAAGCATAATTTTCCATGAAATACAAACCAAGGATCGAAAAGTCTAGTGTATTTGGAAGACTAGGTACATAATTAAAAAACACAAAACTATAATAGCTATAATTTTATTAATCTCTATAATTAGTTCCTAACTACCTTTGATCTTCTATAATTGTATAGGATAACCTGGGGAATACATAAACAAAAGGGATGAGCTAAAAAATCCAGTAAGAGAATAAACATGGGAATGAAGAATAACACATGAGTTAGAAGGCATAAAATGATAAAATAAAAGGCATGTATTATGAATAAACATATGAAAGAATAAGGGATTATGTTGTGTACTGATGCAAAAAGAAAGGTGTTTTACCTCTTGAAATAACTTCCTTGAGAACCTCCTTAAGGGAAGGGATTTTGATCTTTTGGAAAGACCAAGAGCTTCCTGGTCATGGGGAGTGACTAGGGAAGGATTTTTTGGGAGAACATTGAGGAGCTTCAAGGCTTATAAGAGTGAAGAGAAGAGGGAGTGGTGAGGGGTTTTTATAGTGGAGGAGAGGGGTAAATTTTGAATATTTAATTCATTATTTTATTATTTCAATCAAGACAACCAATAGTGTTGTTTCATGTGACCCCTAATAGTAATAAGTGAATGTGAGTTCAAAACAAGTGGCCTTACATCACTTATAATTTCATAAATTGTGTATTTAACTAATAATTTGCATATATGGTATTTTATCGTATTTCATTATTCATAAAAAATTCTAGAATTTTAGAAAAATCCCAAAAATTTACCCTAACCATTTTTCGACATTTAGAATTCAGAAATGAACTCCATTTTCAAAATTAATTTTATAAATATTATTAATTTAATTTTTAAATAAATTCATAGTTAATTTGAAAAATAACAATCTTAAAGTGCAATTAGTTTTATTTCTCATTGAAAAACCAATTAGGATATCATTATCTTATTACCTTAAGAAAATAAAATAATATTATTATTTACTATTCATAAGGGTCATATTACTATTCATATTACTATTCATAAGGTTATGTTACTATTCACTAAAAATCAATTTTGTTCTATCAGACTCCAAATGACTTACTGATCACAACTCTAGATGACCATTTTTCGAAATTCAAAACATAGAAGTAGAAAATTTATATTTAATGGCTAGGTTTTGACTATCTCCTAAATAACCTAGTGTTGTTCCAAAGGAACAAAGTGATGAATATTTCCTTAAAAGTCCTCCATTCCATATCTTCTATTTCTTCTTCCTCCGTGGTATTTTGAATCAGGGACCACCATTGACCAGCATCGCCCTTGAGACAATATACCACCGGTACTACCTTTTCATTTTCATTGCATCTTAATGCCATGAATATATTTTCAAGGGAATTGATCCATTTCTCAGCAACCACTAGGTTAGTAGTCACACTAAAAGATAAGGGATTCTGCCACATAAAATGATCCAACACAGGTGTGGAATGGTTATTCGCTACAACCTGAGTAAGTTGTCCCAATATGGTCATGATATGATCTACGCCAACGTTGACTGTGTTGACTTGCTCAGTAGGGAGATCCCTACCTTTCCCATGAGTATTTATTCCCCTTCTTCCATTAGATGCCATTTCTAAATAATGGGATACACTATGTTAGTTTATGAATCTAAAATAGAAAAGAACTCAAAATAGATTGAAATTCTATGCATTGCTAATCTTATAAACATGGTTCCTCTGAGTAAAAATTTACATTAAACTCCTTCATAATGGATTTTAAAGAAAATATGAATTTTCATAAGCATATCCCCCAGGAGTTTCGTAACCAAGAGTGCAGTAAGGTCCGTTGTCGTGCACCAGTTCCTGTTCGAGTCTAGCTCAAAGTGATGTTTTTGGGTTTTACACCTTGATACATCTATGCCAGATCCGCCTCTACTTGATCGTATCCAGACAGATATGTATTGCTTGAAAGATCCACATAATCTATTCCTTACCAGAATACCCAGATGTTCTTTTATTTTTATCCCCAAATACTACCTTAGGGCTTTGTTCCCTACTATACATTTCCTACTCTAGTTTCCAAGTTTTCTACTAAACTTTCTTTGATACCAACTATAACACCCCGAACCCTCTAGGCTGGAGCCGGTGCATTACTTGTGATATTGGAATGGTTAGAAGGAATTAAAATCCTGAAGGAACAATCAGTTTATTAGTCTTGAAGAAACTAGATACATAGATGTTACTCAAATTACATTGGAAATGTTTACAAAATATAATACATAACGAAACTAAAAACTGCATCCACAAATACTCAATAAACGATCTCCTATTTGTCACCTATTGAAAGTAAAAAATGAAAGGGGTGAGCTCAAACGCTCAGTAAGGGTTACAAATAGCGGAAGTATGAGTACAATAATAAGCGAATCACAATCAATCTGACATAATCAATATGACATAATGAATAAATGAATAACTAATGGCATTAATAAACTGAGAATGAAACTGCATCCATATATTTTGTCATATTGAAAACCTCATGGATAATAATAATAATTGATAATGAATAAAGAGAATGATTATTAATTGGACGTCATGTATCTGGCACATGAAACCATAATACCGTAAAAATGATTTAGTTCTGTGGGTAGAAACCCGTCTAATTTTTGGAAACAAACTCGAAGGGTTTGTCGCCAACTGATTTGTCTCATGAGACTTACCGATGCATAAAGGGGCTATAGCAGGACCCACCCTCCACTTCATGTCCAAAGAATTCCTTATACATTGATTCAATACAAGAGCAATATGCCTTTTCAATATCTGTATAGAGTTGAGTATACAGATTCATCAATATTTCCATAATTAAAATAAATTTTCAAAATAAATACCGTATGTAAAATGGTATAAGGTTTAGAAAACAACATATCCATGATATGAGATTATGGATATTTATTATAAATATAATTTTAAATTAAAAGTGATCTCAAATGGGCAGTAGGTACACCACATAAGGATTATTAGGTGCACAATACAAGGTTAGCCACAACAAAATAGTAGTTGAGACAAAGTCTCTTACCACAATGTAATCGGTCGAAACATATGACCAAAACTTAATAACCCTAAGATAAAACATTGAATAACATGAATATAAAAATAATCATGTTATTATATATCAAATAGAAGTACACATATACCGCATACAAGAAATAAGTGGTGAACAATGAAAATATCACAGAAACGAAAGTGAGATGAGAAACCCCTTACAAACATTTCGGCATGGTAACGAGTGTTATTGCGAGGGATTAATGAGAGGTAAAGGGGTATTAAATTATTTATATGTCACAAGGGAAGTATGGGGGAGGTACAAAAACATACCCCATTATTAGGAATTAAAAATAAAAGGGCACAACATAGGGGTGATTTTTGAACAAAAGTGAGAGAGAGGATCCCCTACTTTATGCTCAAAGGTGTTCTTGATTGTTCTTAATGACCTGAATAATCAAATTTAGATTAATTAATTAATAATTAAAGAACATAGTAAAAATTTAATTGATATGTTATAACCTTATTAAGTTCATTAATGGCCTTTTTTATGGGTTTAAGAGATTCAATTTTATTGTTTTGGAAGCATTTTTTTCTTGGTTTCATGATTTGTTTACTTGTATTCATGAATGGAAGTTGGTTTGAAATATGGTTAAACATACAAAATTGTTAATATAAATTATTAGTGACATTGACGATATATAAATGATCTTATAATGATTTTGGTTATATACCATGAGGATGACTCATTCGATGAGTTAAAAATAAACGCTTGAATTTGGCTTGGTAGTTTTGTGCTCAATAAACTTGTTTTGTATTATTATTCCATATTATGTACCTATAAAGATTTCAAAACATTAATCAAGATAAAATAAATATATTATTACCTGGTTCAACCATAAATATGGTTTCATGACCAGTAATGAAGGAGCGATTGAAGAACAAAACTTCATCGTCCACAAAGGTTATAAATTGGAACCTCATGGACGTTGATTTCGTTTATAAAAATAAAAGGGAGGGAGTAAGAATATTGATGATGGTTCTTCAATTATCATGATATAAATCTATTATATAGATGATACTAGATTTTTCATGATCATTTGGACAGAGGAGGTGAGGAGAGGTTAACAAATGAAGATAAATTCAAATGAAACTAAAAGAAAAAGAAAGGTGTTTTACCTCTTGAAATAACTTTCTTGATAAACTCCTTAAGGGAAGGGATTTTGGTCTTTTGGAAAGACCAAGATATTCCTGGTCGTGGGGAGTGACTAGGGAAGGGTATTTGGGTAGAACTTTTAGGATCTTCAAGGCTTAGAGGAGTGAATAGAAGAGGGAGTGGTGAGGGGTTTTTATAGTGGAAGAGAGGGGTAAATTTTGAATATTTAATTCATTATTTTATTATTTCCTTCAAGACAAACAATAGTGTTGTTTCATGTGAACCCTAATAGTAATAAGTTCATGTGAGTTCGAACCAAGTGTCCTTAAATCACTTATGATGTTATAAATAGTTTATTTAACTGATAATTTGCATATACGGTATTTTATCATATTTCACTATTCATAAAAAATTCTAGAATTTCAGAAAAATCCCAAAAATTTACCCTATCCATTTTTCGACGTGTATAATTCAAAAATGAACTCCATTTTTCAAAATTAATTTTCTAAATATTATTAATTTAATTTTTAAATAAATTCATAGTTAATTCAAAAAAGAACAATCTTAAAGTGCAATTAGTTTTATTTCTCATTGAAAAACTAATTAAGATATCATTATCTTATTTCCTTAAGAAAATAAAATAATATTATTATTTACTATTCATAAGAGTCATATTACTATCATATTACTATTCATAAGGGTATCTTAATATTCACCAAAAATCAAGTTTGTTCTATCAGACTCCAAATGACTTACTGATCACAACTCTAGATGACCATTTTTTGAAATTCAAAACATATAAGTGGAAAATTTATATTTAATGGATAGATTTTGACTATATCATAAATAACCTAGTGTTGTTCCAAAGGAACACAGTGATGAATAGAATGCATTTAAGAGAAACATACCATAAAATGTTTGGGGTGCTACATTCTTAACCATCAACTGGTTCAACTTTCGGTAATCCAGACATAAATGAAGGGTTCCTTCCGCCTTCTTGGAAAAAAGGACTAAAAAACCCCATAAATAAGTAATAAGTTATATAAAACCATTTTCTTCCAAGTACTCTAGCTACTTATTGATCTCCTAAAACTCAGTAGTAGCCACCATATAAAGAAGAATGTATACCAGTTAATATCCTAGAACTAACTCGATGTAAAACTCTACTTCTCTCTTAGGAGTTAGTCCTAAAAATTACTCCAAGAAAATGCACCTAAAATGATCAACCACTGGTGGGAAATTGGTCTGACCTGATCCCTGATCATCCAGATACAAAAAAAAATCTAGGCTATCATCCTACCTAGCCCACAATGCTCGGGTCCATCTTAGCTCTCCTGAACATCCCATCCACCTTTGTGAATAAAAAAAACACCCTATAGTGATGTGAAAGTCACCCTTCAGTGATACAAATCAATGAACACATGATAGAAAACCAACCAGTCCATCCCGATAATTAATTCAAGCACTGTCATCTTGAGGAAAAATAGGTCCCATACGAAGTGACACCCACCTACCTCAAGGGGTCACCCCCTGCACTGGTATACAATCTTTGATTGAATCTCCAATAGAGTATAAAATGGAATCACACCAATGTAAAATTGAACATCAAGCCTAAGGATCTCCACAAATGGTACATATATAAAGCTATGAGAAGTACCTATATCAAAAAGAGAAGATACTAACGTAGAGGATACTAGAATATTACCTCTCATGGTTGAAGGTCCATCACGCTTCTACTTAGGTATCAGTTGCAATGTATACATATATCCTAAACCATAACCCTGAGATATAGATTTTATACCTTGAGAAAGTCCGATCTGCTATCGTTGTGAATCAGGTGTCTGGATACCATGACCATGACCACCACCTCAGCCTAATTGGGTGGTCACACTCCAACTCCTTACATGAGGAGATGTTGCTGATCCCACTCCTGAATGTGGATTTTGTGCAGAAACTCTCTCATTGGTTTTTAGATGAAAGGTATTGCAAAACTATTATAGATGGCCCATCCTACCACAAGCTCTACACTCGATTGGGTCTTTATCACACTGTCTCCTTATGTGCCCCTGCCTTCTACACTGATGACAGATAATAAAACTGCCAATAATCATGCCTTGTCTAGTATTATTTTCACGAGAGACCTCAAAGTATCTATTCTTTCCACCTAACATGGAACCATTGGGTCAAGAAGCTGCTCTAACCTTATCTGTTCCCCCAACCCCTTAGGCTATATTCAGTAATCATCACCTAATTTACTATTTTTTATATGATAGTAAGATGAAAAAATTTCACTTGTGATCAAATGTCATACATGATACCATCCTTGAATCACATAGCTTTCTATAACACATCATATAACAGAATAGGTGTGAAGTGATGGAGTTCTTTAAAATGGGAAGAATAGTACATGACTGAAAAGGATCCCTGCTCCAAATGAATAAAATCTCTAGATCTATTGTCCCTCAGTGTCTTAGGATAAAAATAGTCATAAAAGTCTATCTATAAATACCTCTAATCAATATCTTAATGAAGACCTGTCTATGTAATCACGTCCCAACATCTCTTGGAAGAATTTTGAAGAATATACACAATGAGTTTTGCTCTCCTATCAGGAGGTGTCTTGAGGTGATAAAAAATTGATAGCATGGACTCTAGACATGACTTTACAGCATGTGGTCTACTATCCCCCAAAAATGTGGGTGGATAATACTACTGGAACTCATACATTAACTTTTCCATAGTCAGGGCAGGTCACAGTGCTCTATAAATAGTCTAAATAAAAAGTAGAAAGCCCTCTCAAAACTGGGCCTTGGTACCCATATCAGGTAGGACAGGCGGTGCCGTAAGAGGCACTACTATAGGTTCTACTGGTGGCCCATGGACCACCACCTCTAGAGTATGGTTGTCACTACCCTTATGGTGTGTGACTGGAGTCCGTTGTTGTGGAATATCTCTAAAAATTCCAAGCACATGCCTCAATAAAGATTTGGTAATAATAGGATAATAGATATAGAGAAATTATTGGAACAAGCCTTCCTAAACATGAGTCACACCCCTATTCTTTCTTCTAAATCTAGTTCTGAGCGTCATACAAGCCATAAAGAAAAGACAATGAAAATACATACTTCCCACTTTTAAGGCTGGGTTAGGGTCAAGTTCTCTGCTATAAGTCAGAGGTTTTGGTATACAGAGTGTCAATTACAATTCATAGAAGAAAAAACCCTTTAAATTGCAATTGGAATCCCTATTTAATGATAAAAATTCATTTTATAATTCAATTTAATTTAAATTAATTCTCATTTATATAGAAATTCTCTCAAAAAGGTTGAACTATATAGATCATCAATTTCAATTTATAAGGGCCCATACAACTTATAAATCGAAGTGTGGTGGGCCTTTAATCCCAACAAATCATCTATCAAGTTACTATATGAAATGATAGCATAATTCCATGGATATAAAAATAAAGGCACCAAAAAATTCTGTAATAAATGCATGTAGTAATACAAACATGGAATGGAATAATTCATGATATATAAATCCTATAGTTCCTAAAAATTATGCATGATAAAATATTTCCATACCATTTCAGGCTAAGGAAAAAATATGTAATCATAAGGAACCTCAAATATCAAGTGCATCACCCAACGGTGATGTCAAATAAATTGTAATAAGCATCAACCGAAATATCCCATCTCATTCTAAGAAATTTGGAATTTTCCTATACATGAGTTAGCTGCTCCTAGGAACATATCATTACAAAATTTTGACACATTCCTAATCTACTATCCAATATTCCCAAACATTAAGACAAAAGAAAAGAAAAACCTATGATACCACTTTGTGATATCTCAGACCTATTTTACTCAACTATAACTGAACCCAGTTAGCCACATGGCCTCAAGAACGCCTCCTCGTATGCTAGAGACTTACGAATAGAAGTGAGGGTCCATGAAGGAACAATGGGGAGACTATAACCTCATGACTAGAGTGTAGCATAATGATATAATCATATAAAACAATTTTAGAATCATAAGAAATAATTGAGAAGTAGAATAATAATAACATAAATCATATAAATAACTAGGAAATCTCATCTATTAGTGTCATAAATAAATGACGATCATGGCACGCTATACAAAATACTAGTAAAACATGGCAACATGCATCCAATAAAATACATGTATCAAGATTCAAAAAGACTAAAAAGAACTATCCCAGATAGCATCATGATCCATTACCTGGTTCTGTGCTCCCTTGCTCCCATGAACAATCAACCAAGTATCAGCAAGTGGGTGCTTTCCCCTATCCCTACATAAATCCATGAAGTTTTTTCGGGTACCCAACAATGGCCTGAACAAGGTGTGAGACAACAATCAGTAGTACACCACCAACAATGTCTATAAAAAGTATTTTCCATGCATATAGGATGAAGTAATGTAAAAATATAACTAGTGTACATGTAATAACATTATAAGTGATGTTATCTAGTCTATCTAGTATCACTTTGATTAAGAAACTAAATCATAAGTCTATCTGTAAATAATAGAAAGTATCAACATCAGTGGCCTATTCCATGTAATCATGTGTCAGGACTACATGGGATAGGGTCCAAGGAGTGGTAATGTCCAAGGAAACCTTATAAGCTAAGTAAAATAAATAAACATGATCTAAAGAGTAGAACTATTCAAGGCATCCTAAAGGATCATCTAATCTAAGGAGTAGTAATTTCTAAGGAACCATAACATGTCAAGTAAAATAATTCAACTAGATCCTTGGAGTATAAATGTACAAGTCATCTAATTAATCTGAGTAAATTGGATCTAAGGAGTATAAATGTTCAAGGCAGACTAGTATGATCATCAAATACAAGGAGTAAAAATGTCTGAGGCATCCTAACAAGTTAAGTAAATTGGATCCAAGGAGTAGAAATGTCAAAGGAATCCTAGCATGTCATGTCAATAGGATCCAAGGAGTAGAAATGTCTGAGGCATCCTAAAAAGTTAAGTAAATCAGATCCAAGGAGTATAAATATAAAAGGAATCCTAGCATGTCATGTCAGTAAGATCCAAGGAGTAGAAATGTCAAAGGAATCCAATTAAGTAGGATCCATGTAGTAGATATGTCCATGTCATCCAAATATGGTCATCAGATCCGAGGAGTATTAATTTCCAAGGCATCCTAACCAACTCATTTACCAGTTTTTTAACCATTCATTTAATTATTTCACTAATCCCTTCATGGTCATAAAAAATGCAACCAATTATCTATTTTATACCTTTCAATCATAATTTACAAGGTGCTATAAGGTGTTCACAACCTTTTATAATCCACTTCAATACCCCTTCGATTCTCAATTATGTAAGTCAAGATAATCACACCCCATGGGTGGAAGAAACATGATATAATGGTAGAACCCACCCAATGGGTGGTCTAGGTTGAGGTCAATAACCTCCAACCTTGAAAAAACTTGTCAATGGCATGTATCAACATCTTTATATTAATTAAACCTTGGTTTAATTAATTTATAAATAATTACTTGGACACTATGGCATGTGGAACAATGACAACAAGCTA
Source organism: Viscum album (assembly GCA_963277665.1). Lineage (NCBI taxonomy): Eukaryota > Viridiplantae > Streptophyta > Magnoliopsida > Santalales > Viscaceae > Viscum > Viscum album. The sequence continues at coordinate 2,010,030,494 of OY728130.1, read as the reverse complement.
TAAACAATGAGACATTGAGGGAAAAGGTATAGAACACCTACCTCATCTTGGTAGAGGAATACTCATGTAGTATCAATCTCTGATTTGATCTAGATCATAATAAAATGGAATAACGATTGAATGAACTAAATATAAGGCATAAGGGAATGCATAAAAATAACATCATTTATAGAAATGAAAACGATGAAAGGTGAATGAAGAAAATATTACTCACCGACATGGATCTAATGAGATGAACGGATCTTGAATCATACATCAGATAGAGGATTTGGATCAAATCCAAGGAGAAGGATTAAAAATCTCACCCAGGAGAAGAATGTTAGGACACAACTGGAGAAAAAGAAAAGGGAGGAGGGTTTAACATTTAAGAGAAACATGGTAAAAACTGTTCACCTCCCCTCTAAATACTGGGTCACATGGTTTGGCCATATAGTTGTCCAAACCATGCACTAACCATACACCCTTTAATTTTCAAGAACCCCCTCACAACACATGAACCTCATCCTGGTTGGTGAGGACCTGACAAGTGCATCCAAGAGACCTGAGATCAAATCTAGGTGGAGACATATTCCCGGGTTACTGTAGTAGTACTATTTGGTACAATAGTAGGTACTATTTGGTACTGTAGTAGATGTAACTATTCATCCATCTAGGCCTCTAGGCCATTAGTTTGGTCCTAAATTCTTGCAAGGATTTTGGGCCACCCAAGGAATTCAGGCCAGTTGTCTCTCAAGGCCTTCAAGCCATCTCAAGGCCTTCGGGCCATCCCAAGGCCTTCAGGCCACATGAATATGTAGATGTACCTGTCATACTACAAGGGACAAGGCTCCAAATGAGGATTCAGAGTAGGCGCATTCACTAGAGTAGAGATAACCATAATTGGAAGAATGAGAGGGTATGAAATTTCCATAAGTATTGGGATTGTGTATCTCTTCACAAGATAGCTAGTCGACTAGCCATGTTAAGGTGGGGTGCTGATATCATGGCATGTGCTAGGGAGGAGCAGTTCCAAGTTATACTGTCTGGGTGATTCTTTCTAAGAACTACATATAATGTAATTGTCTCTTAGCCTTCAGAACTTATAAGGGTTCTACCTCACCCCTTGAAAGGTGTATTATCAAAAAATAATAAAAAAATAAGGCCTTCGGGCCATTCAGTCAGTCAAGAAACCCCTCACAGGGTTCATGTGCATGGTTTGGAAAACCATGAAAATATCATGCTATTTTCATATGTCAAAAATTACAGTAACCCCAAACAGGCATACAACCCCAATTCTATGTTTTCCTCAAATAATGTATCCATGAACAATGGGTTGGAACACCCTTCACAATTTACTAAAACTATGCGGCCTAGATGCCTCCTATAAAATCTCGAGCTTCGGGATCTAAACAAGCCCTATAAACCCATGTTTCTTACATATCCTCACTAGGAATTCACATTAGGTTAAAACAAGGAATTAAACCATAAATACAAACTTTTTTTACCTCATAGAAAATTCGAGATCTTATAGCCTCATCCATGACATTATTCTTTCCATCAAGTCCACAACTAAGACATCACTATTGTTGTCTAGGTCTCAACTAATACATCATGATTGAATTAGGATGGTATAAAAAAATACCCAAGTCTTTTGTATCATGATGGAAGTCGATGCATCGAGGAACTATATAATATTGGTTCCCACCAATCGCTTCTATAAGTCTAATGTATTTATTGTATGAAAGATATGAATATTGATACAATGCATAATCAAATTGAATTAAGAATCAATACACATATTCATTGAGATACAAATATACGAAATGTAAATAATTTCCCAATAAATAAATGGGATAACATGAAGATAATGCATATAGATAAAAAAATGTGTATGGTTAAAGAATACACATTAAACTTGCCTTAGCAATAAATAATCATCTATATTGGAATAAAAATATAATAGATGCCAATACTTTACCCAATAAATAAATAATCATAAGCCATATAGAGAAATAATTTAGGTGGTTAAATAATAAATAATCTAATTTTAACATAAGTAATGTAAAAATATTTTGAAATAGATTAACAACACCTTCATAAGAAGAACATTTTGAATGAATTCACATAAGAAAGGCATTGGAAGAAAAACTATGCCAATAACTGAGGGTGATTTGACAAGACAAAGTCAGTGATGAATAATTTCTATTATATATGTTTGATTCAAATATTTTTAAATAATGTTGTAGTAGTGATAAATAACCTTAATTAGTTATTTAAGGCATATATAAGGACATTCATAAAACCAACCAATGAATAAAATCACGAAAGACACTGATTCTCAACTGAAAATAAGTGGTAGGGTATTTTTGCTTAAAATGAGTGAATAAAAAGTCAAGGGAGAAATTAAATAGAGATAATACATGTGAAAAAAATGAACATAAGGTAAGAAAATGACCGGGTTTTTAGAAATAAATAGAATTCAAATTCTCCAAATGGATTATCATTCAAAATCAATCCTGATTTTGAAATTAAGATTGGAGAAGAAACCATTACATCTTGAGTAACTACTTAATCAAAACCCCGTGAAAGAGTGAACATGAAGAAAAACATTTAATATCATAAATAAAAAATAATCATGATATAACAAATCAAACAGAAAGTCATTACACTATAAAAGTAAACATGGTTCACATTATGAAGCATGTTTTAAGGAAATCAAAAATTGAGACAAAAAACCTTACAACGTTGTAATATTTTGAATTAAAAATACATGGAAAGTAGAGCTTGGGATTTATTTGTAAATATATTATATTTCATGAAAAATTATGATAAAATAAATCTGTCTCCAATATATTTACTATAAAAACAAAATGAGTGGTGAATACACATCACATCACAATGAAGAAAAATTGTGATATAAAATCCCATACCTGGTATTCCTGCTTACTTGAATGTGATCTAAAATCATATATAATAAGAATAGATATATTAATAAATAATTATATAAAATTATTCATATATATTTCCATTATACATGTCACTTATATCCATTTATTATAAACATATTTGTTAATAATGGTTTATTTTCATCATCAGATGCTAGAAACTTTGATTGCTTGTTTCATACAAGTTTTGTAATGTTTTTGTAAATTATTGTTTATTAATTTTTTTTAATAATTAATAGATTATAAAAGATACTATAATCATGTTTTTTCAATTATTTATCATATCCCATTTTCATTTTATGAATGATAAAGATATGGTTTGTGAAAATGGAAATTGTGAAGAATTAGTTTCAGTATGTTTAACGATAAAAAGGTGATATATTAATAAATATATTAAATATCAATAAAACATTTACATAATAATTAAAAAATATTAAATATATTATTATTAAATTATATAATCATTATATAATATTTCTTAATCATTCATGAAGTAAATATTATACCATCTTTCTTGTAGATGGTAAAATCGACCCAAAAAAGAGCGTATTATAATGATTTAATGAGTAAGGAAATAGTTTTATATGTTGTTAATATAAAATTTAAATGATCTTAAAAATTTCATAAATATTATTTAACTGAATTAAATTCATTCCTATAAGAATACATTAAGGTTGGTGATGGAAAGTGAAATCCATCATTCATGGTGGTGGTAGTCCGCACATATTCATGATTAACGATTCCATTTCTCAAAAAATAGGATGAAATGGAGTTATATGATAAATTATCATTTAAGAATAATAATTTTTATATAATAAACATATTAATTAATAAAATACATCCTTTTAAATATCCATGATAGGTGGTTATGAAAAACAAACCACATCATTTCGTGGTGGTAGTTGTCTGCACATATGCATGATCGATGTTGTTTTGTTTTTCTTAGTGGATGGAAAAGATTGAATAAAATTTGATCCATTAATATAATAAAATTAAAGTATATTAATAATAGTGGTTTAATTATATTAGGGTTTCTATAAGAACTTTTGAAGATAAATATTAAGAAGAAAAGGTTAAGGAGTACAAAATACTCATGTTGAGAACTTAAGATTTCTATTGGAAATTTATTTGGAAATGAATTATTTATTATATATAATTTAGACCAGAGGATTATGAAATTGATATTGGATTCTTGGAGGAGAAACATTACATATTTTCAGGATGAAATTCTTAGGTATAGATGTATCATGAAGTGATGAAAGTGTACCCTTTTCATAAGTGAAGAGAGGGGTAATTTTGGAAGTACCCATTAAATTTCAATGATGAAATAAAACTATTCAAGGGTAAAAGGCTTCAAAAGTTGTAAATAATAAATTTTAGAGTGATAAAATGTTAATAAATACTCTAAAATTTATTTTCAAACATGCTTTAAACATTTATCATGTCTTTTACTCTTATATTTTTCACTTTTACCATTTTTTTACCATGATAATTAATTTTTACCTAAGTAATTTACTTTTAATGACTAAAAATAAAATGAACCTTATTAAATAATTTTGAAATTATAATTATAAATATTAGATCCATTTTATGAAATAATATTTCTATGTTTAAGCATGATTAATTTTAATATTAGCACATTTCACGTGTAAAAACCACATTTTAGAAAAAAGGTATTTTAAGATTAAAATTAACGTGTAGGATAAAATTATTAATGCTTTATATTTTTATAATATAAATTATTTTATTATAAAATAAAAAAAATTCACATTTCTTTTAAATCAATCAAATTTTTTACCATAATAATATTTATTTAAAAGAAAATACAAAAAATAATTTCTTTTATTGGGAAATATTACTTAAGTTTATAAAATGTTAAATAGATATTTTATAAATAAATAATAGTATTATAAAATGTATATTTTTAATCCTTAAATAAATATTTTATCATGAATTTTTTATATGTATTTAACTTATATTTACTTCTTAACATATTTGTAAACACCATGAATTTTGTAAAAAATGTATTTTTTAACATTCACCTAAAAATAAATTTTTTCAAAAAAATCCAAAAAATTAATCTTAAGATAATATTTTCATTATAAATCCAAAATATAAATAAATTTGGTACAATTAAAATTCTAAAATTTGAGAATTTATTTTTTTTAAATAAAAAAATAAATATATCATGGAAATTCTTTTCATAGGAAAATAAAATTTTAAAATATTAATAATTATCATTCTTATTTCATATCAATTGCTAATAAAATTTGGTGTTAAAATATTATTCATATCAATAATATATTGTATCCATAATATATTTAGTATCTTAAAATAAATTTCATAAAATCCAATCTTAGAGGGGTTACATTTTAAAGAATAAATTAGTCTTATTAGTTACTTAGATACACTAATTGAATTTTGACAATGCCATAGTATTAATAATGAAGTTTATTTTTATTTCTAAATATATTTCATAATTTGGTTACCTCTATTTTTACCCACCAATTCAATGACTACATTTTAACGTTTATATATTTTTTCATGGTTCATTGTGGTTTGGTGTTGCGTGTGAAGCAAGATATCAAACACATTAAGTTTCAAAGGAAAATATAATTTAAAATCTTGGGGACTTGCATTACCACCCATTAAATTAATTATGTCCTTGTAATTATAATTATAACTTAATAATAAAATTAGTTAAGGGTATCTAAAATATAATCATAACTCAAAATATAATATCAAATGTGGTGTCTACCTTAGTATCTTAAGTGAAACTAAGAAATACATTTTTTATCCTCATCATGTTAACCAGTTTCTTTATATTTCCTTTGAAAATTATTGATCTATTATCTCCTTTTACACACATGTATAATCTTCCTATTCATTTGATACTTCCCCCTTGGTGATTCTTACCTCATTTTTACAGGAAGAAAATTAAATCATCTTTACTTTATCATATTCATCACCCGAACTTCCATGAGAATCCATCCTTATCTTCTTTGGTGTGTTTGGAAACTCAATAAAGTTAATGTTGTTAATAATAATTCATTATAATTGATTAGTAATATCCATAATATTTCTTACTTCATCTCTTATCTCGTTAGGCTTCTTGTTTGGATAATATCTGCATTGTCCATGGAAACCATTGTTAACATGATTACTTCAGGATTCATCTATTACTAAAACCCAAAGGATTTAATCATGAATGATGAACAATTAAAAAATAAGATAAATATTGTATAAAAATCTCAAAATCAACATGTCTTAGTTTTTGAAATTATTACATTGGATTTTAGTTCAACCTAAATCACTTTCAGTTCAATATAGATTTCATTAGGTTAAGTTCTCTCATATTCCTTAATCTAATTCCTTAATATAATAAATACTTCATAATGGAATGTAAAGAGAATGTGATTAACCAAATCATATCCCCTGAGAGTGTTTATCTAGGTGTTAATTCTTAGTACCACTCATTGTGTACTAGAGTGAAGATTCATTCAATAACCAACTAGCCTTTTTCATGGTGATTCCCCCTAGGTTCATCTATGCCACAACCGCATTCACCTAACAACATCCAGTCAGGGATACAATTGCTAGGAAACCACACAATCTATACTTTAATAAAAATTCAAGATGTTATACTATACTTAGACTTATCCCTAGGGTTTTCACTAAAGTTCTATTATCCTAATCCTCAAACAACATTAAATAGTCAATATTAGTTCAACAAATCCCAAAGGGTTATCTATACCTTTGAAATTATGATTAACCTTAATTTATCAACCCTTGAGGAAATTTATAACTCTAAAATTATTTTCAAATTATTGAATTATAATCCCTAAAGTTATTTAAACCCCCATTTGATACCAAATGTGATTCCCCAAGCCCACACTCTTAGAATATGGTGCTCATAAACACATTATTTATATACCATATTTAAAGTGAATCGAAGTGACCCGATGTTAACCATCAATAATTACAATATCAATAAAAAATATTGAGTAACTAACATTAAAAGTATCTTTAAGGTTTAGAGTTTTATATAGTTATGAATTTTTTAACTAAAAACTCCCATGTATTTATTATCAAATGGATGTTTTTACTATTATATAAGAAACTACTTAATCCATAATAAGTCTTCAACAACTCCCAAAAAATTATCTACATATGTTACTCTTCTAGGAATATCATGTGTAATACTTTTCTTTATAATTTGGGGAAATGGAAACATAAGAATAATGAGTTAAAATGATCTATAAGGGAAAAAATATATCATAAGATATCAAGGAATAAACTTGGCATGAATAATATGAAAGGAAATAAATAATAATGAAATAATTCCATATAAGTGATTACATGAGCTTAAAAGAATATGTGGTTAACAATATAAATAAAAAAATGGAAAATAATAAGTAAATTCATGGTGATGGAATGAATAATTATTGACATTATGATCTTTATAGTTAATGTATTAACTAAGATATTATTATTTCCATCAAGGCCACAACTAATACATCATTCTTTTCACCAATGTCACAACCAATAAATCATAATTGCATTGGGTAGGTATACACCAAATTCCAAAATATTTTTTCTCATGAGACCAAACAATTCTTTGAGGGGCTATATAATACCAATACCACCCATTACCTCTTTATGTCTAATATATTCACCATATGAAAGATATGAATATCAATACAATGAATAATCAACTTTACTTAAGAATAAATAAACATTCATATTGATATAGAAACATATGAAACATAAATAATTTCCTAATTAATAAATAGGATAATATGGACATAATACATCCAAATAAATTAGTTGGATAGTTAAATAATACACAATAAATTTTCCTTAGTAATACACAATCATTTATATTGGAATAACAATATACTGGATGTTAATACTTTCCCCACTAAATAAATAATCACAATCCATCCAAAGAAATAAGGTGGGTGATTAAAAAATACATATCAAAAGTGTAACAACAGTAATGTCAAAAGATGTTGATATAGATGAAAAACACCTTCATAAGAATAAAAATTTGAATGGTTTTACATAATAAAGGAACGGGAATAAAAATCATGCCTATAACAGAGGGTGATTTTAAAAGACAAGGGTAGTAATGAATCATTTCTATTATAGAGATTTGATTTAAATATTTTTAAATAAGTCTAGAGTGGTAATAAATGACCTTAATCAATTATTTAATGCATAAACAAGGACATTTGTAAGACCATCCAATGAATACAGTCATGGAAGAGAAGGATTCCTAACTAAAAAGAAGAGGTAGGCTTTGTTTTCTTATAACGAGTAAATAATGAGTCAAGGGGGAAAATTAAATAGTGATAAGACATGTAAAACCTAAAAAATGAACATAAGTAAAGAAAATTATGGGGGTTTTAGAAATAAATATCATTAAAATTCCCTAAATGGATTATCTTTAAAAATGAATCCTAGTTTTGAAATTGAGATTAGAGAAGAAACCATTACGGCTTGGGTGAAATATTAATCAAAACGCCATAAAAGAGGTAACATGAAGTGAAACATTGAATATCATGAATAGACAAATAATAATTATACAATACCTCAAATTTTAATTCATTACACTATAAAATTAAATATGGTGCACATTATGAAACACGCCCCTAGGAAATCAAAAATTGGGACAAAGAAGCTTTACAACATCATAATTTTTTGAATTAAAAGTACATGGAAGGTTGAAAATGGGATGAATTTGTAAATACCTTATATTTTATGAAAAATTATTATAAAATAAATACATGTCTAATATGTACATCACAAAAAAGAAACAAGTGGTGAATAAACATTATATCGACGTAAAATCGAAATGCAAAAACCCTTACCATGTATTTTCACTTACTCAAACACACTCTAAACTAATATATAATAAAAAAAATATCTTAATAAATTATTAAATTAACTTATTCATATATATTTATATTTATAAACTTTATTTATAACCATTTATTACAAATATATTAGTCAATTAAAGTTTATTTTAATCATCAGATGATGAAACTCTGATGACTTATTTCATGTTAGTTTTGTAATGGTATTGTAAGTTATTGTTTATTAAAAAAATTAATAATTAAAAATTTATAAAAGATACTATAATAATGGTTTTTTAATTATTAATCATATCCCATTTTAATTTGGTCAATGACAAAGGCATGGTTTGTGAAAATGGAAATTGTGAAGAACTAGTTTTGGCGCATTTAACGATCAAAATGTGATATATTAAAAAATATTAAATAAATTATTATTACATGATATTATCATTATATAATATTAATTAACTATTCATGAAATAAATATTATAACATTATTCTGATAGGTGGTAAAACCAACCCAAATGGGAGTGTGTTATAATGATTTAATGAGTAAGGAAATTTTTTGATATAATGTTAATATAACTTTTAATGAAGATTAAAATTTCATAAATTTCATAAATATTCATTAAATTAATTCTTATAACCATCCATGAAGGGTGTTTATGACAAATGAAATTCACCATTCATGGTGGAAGTAGTCCACACGTAGGCACAATTAATGATTCCTTTTATTAATAAATGGGATGAAATGAAGGTATATGATAAATTATAATTTTTAAATATTAAAAAAATTAATTTATTAAATCCATCATTTTTAAAATCCATGATATGTTGTGATGAAAAATGAACCACATCGTTTCATGGAGGTGGTAGTCTACACGTACGCACGATCAATGTTGTTTTGTTTTTCTTAGTGGATGGAAAATGTTAAATAATGGTTTATAAATTATTATTATAACATTAAAATATATTAATAATATTATTTCATTGTATTATTATGTCTAGACTAATTTTGGAAGAAAAATATTACGAAAAAAGGCTAAGGAGTAAGAAATACTCAAGTTGAGAATTTAAAATTTCTCTTAGAAATCACCTTAGAAATAGAAGACTTAAGATATATAATTGAGAAAATAGGATTATTGAAATTGTATGGGGTCATAGGAGAAAAAATGTCATAGTTTCAAGATAAATTCTAAGGTATAGGTGTACCATTAAGTGGTGTAAGTGATCCCTTTTCATAAGTGAACATAGGGGTAATTTTGGAAGTATCCATTGTATTTCAATGATGGAATGAAACTATTCAAGGGAAAAAGGCTCCAAAAGTGGAAAATAATGAATTTAGGGGTGATATAAGGTAGATAAATCCTCTACCATACATTTTAACACATTTATTAAACATTTATAAAGCCATTTAATCTTAGATTTTTCACCTTAACCATTTTTTATTTTTACCATGGTAACTAATTTTTACCTAAGTAATTTACTTTTAATGACTAAAAATAAAATAGACCTTATTATATAATTTTAAACTAATTATTATAAATAATATATAAATTTTATAAAATAATATTTCTATGTGTAATTAAAATTAACTCTATCATTAGCACATTTTAGGTGTAAAAACACGTTTTAAAAAAAGTGTTTTTTTAAGATTACAATTTATGCATAGGATAAAATTATCAATATTATATATTTTTATAATATAAATTGGTTTATTATAAAACAAATAAAATTTATGTGTCTAAAATCAAGACAAATCTTAATTTCACCATAATAATATTTAATTAAAATAAAAGGCCAAAAATGGTTTCTTTTATTGGGAAATATTACTTAAATAATAAAATGTTAAACATAGGTTTTATAAATCCATAAAAGTATTTTAAATATATATTTTTACTCATAAAATTAATATTTTATCATTATAAATTTTTTATAAGTATTTAAGTTAGACTTACTTCTTGATATATCTCTAAACTCTCCGGGTTTAGTAAAAAAATATTTTCATTATTCACATAAAAATAAATTATTTCATAAAAAATCCAAAAAATTCATATTAAGATGATATTTTTATTCTAAATATTAAAATAAATTCATTTTGGTAAAATTAAAATTCTAATATTTTATAATTGAAATTTCAATTAAAAATATAAATATATAATGAAAAATATTTTCATAGGAAAATAATTTTTAATATATTAACTATTCTTATTGTTATTTCCTATAAATTACTAATAAAATTTAGTGTTAACATGTTAACCATATCAATAATATATTTTATCCATAATATATTTATTTTCTTAATAATAAAGTTTATAAAACCCAATCATAGAAGGGTTACATTTTAAAACATATTAGTTACTTAGACACACTAATTCAATTTTATCAATGCCTTAGTATCAATAATGTTTTTTTATTTTTATTTATGTATATATTCCATAATTCAGTTACCTCTATTTTTAACTATGAATTATATGTATATATTTTAATAGTTATATATTGTTATGAGATTCATTATGGTTCGATGCTGAATGTGAAGCGATCTATCTAACACATTTGGTTTTAAAAAAAAATATAATTTAAAATATATGGGTGTTAAAAATGATTTCACCAGAGCATAGTGAAATCATTTCACTTTATGGGGATTTCATGTGAAGATCACCAAGAACACTCCGAAGGGGTATATTCAATCCATCGTTCATTATTCTTCTTAAGTTATATTGTCTGGTGAGTTTCTTTAGGGTTTTCAATGATTTTCGATAAAATTGATCATTTAATTGGTAATTTAATTTTGGTTTTTTTGTGGAATAAGTTATGGTTAATTTCATGAGGGCACCATACCTTTTTGCTCATGGTTCTAGTACCATAGGGCTACTCAATGAGTTTGTAATTAGTTATTCCAAATTGATATTTTGGTTTTAATTTTTAATTAATTAATTTTATGGTTTTTATTGATGATATGCATGCTTGTGGATTCAAAGGATGTCATTATAAGCTTGGGATGATTTATAAATTATCGATTTAGGTAGGTGAACTTTAAATTAATATATATCTTGGTCTTTTGGTGACATTATGTTCAAGTTTTTTCATTGGTAATTCCTTCCTACATGTTGAATGCTTATGTGATATTTCCATAAGGTTGGTATGGACTCACATTAGCCTAAAAGTTAACATAGAAAACATATATTTCTAATTTTTTTGATAGTGGTGCCCTAGAATAATGTGCACTGATGTCCCTATTTATGGATTTCTTTATGGCATGAGTGATTCTTAAATTACAAGAGTATTCCTTTTTAAAATGTGATTTTAAAAAGAGGATTTGATTGAAATTGAATTTAAATAAAATTGGGTGATTTTAGAAATGGGTTTTGAAATGTAATTTCCAAATGAGAATGAGATTTTATTAAAAAATTTAATGATATTTTAGATAAGGACATAACGTGAGTAAGATGATACATGGTTCCTTTTATAAATGATTGTAAAAAATTGGATTTTTTTCTTGGTTTTGAAGGGAAATATAGAAGGTATTGATTTGAATGTGATTTGGTTAGTTTGATTGTGTGTATGTGATGCCCTGTTTTCCAAAGTTTGTTTTATTCTTGATTATGGGTTTTTTGGTGTGTATGTTGATGCATGACATGGATTTTGTGTGTGTATACCTGTGATAACTTTGATTTTTGGAATCAAAGTGGTGGGTTGGTTGTAGTGGATGTAATATAACCCTTAGAGGGTTGATATAGGTATTAAGATGTTTTTGATATGTGGGAATAGGCCCTAAGGGACTATTGCCCTAGTGAAAAGATGATGATTTATGAGACAGGTTGTGTACTTTGTTTATTATTTCCAATGTGTGATGAATTGATTATTTTTATAGGTTAAAAATGCCAGTTTGGGAGAGGATCCTGAGGCTTGGCCTCACCATGAGTGAGATGGTGTTGGTAGGATCACCATGGGAGAAATAATATCCTAGTGTGCATGATGTTGGGTCATACCTTGAGTGATAGGGTAGTTGTTGCGGAAGGGGAATTTCTATGAGTGAGATGGCCTAGTCTACCATGCCTTGAGTGAGAAGACATGTGTTGATAGATGGATATTGGGTTAGTCATGAGTGTGATGACTGGAATGAAATGTGTGATCAGATAGTGGGATTGTAATGAGTGAGATAGGGTTTTAGTTGTTACATGCTGCGAGTTAGGGATAAACTACCTTACCTTGAGTGCAAAGGTAGTGGATGGTAAGAGAGGTATCCTCCCCAGAGTAAGAAGTGATGGTTAGATGCTTGGTATAAGATCATATGTGACATGGAACCATACCTCGTGTCTTTAGATATGGGTTGAGGACTTGGTTAGACACGCTAATCAATATCTTTGGGTATGTGTTATGTTGTGATACAAGGTGACTTCTTATTTTTGTCATGGAGATGAAGTAGGTAGGTTTAGGTGTCCTAGTGTCTTGGTTAGCACACAATGACCAGACTTGTGTGACTATGTGTGCATTTTGTGTTATGTTTCTGGGTTGGTGTGTTTCATGGATGTGACTGCACCTATTTATATATATTACATACAAATCCACTTTATCATAATAACACTCAGTATTATTGAGGAATTGGGGATTACTATCAAGTTTTTAGAATCACCCCTACCCATGTACAATACACGAATTTCTTTGTAAATGGGAATATCTTTCTATTTTCTATTAGGATACAAGTACTATTTGGAGTTGGACACATAACACTAGTCTAATAGGCATTGGAGGTCAAGGATTCAACAGGTTGGATTATATGAGTTGGTACACATTGTAGTTTATTTTATTTTTAGTCATTGTTCAATATGTACTGGTTAGTGTGCCATTTATTTATATATGATTCATGTCATGCCATGTTTATTCATTTTTTATCTAGTATAGTTGATGCATCATATTGACTATTTTACTAATTTCTATTCTAGATTATTGGGTCCCTATAAATACCCCAAAATTAGTATCCTAGATTCATTGGTTACTTTATTTCATTAGCATTAGATACAAGGAACTGCATCCTGAAGGACCAAATAGTTTAGCAGTCTTGAAAAACTAGATACATACTTGAATTTCAAATTATATTTGAAAATTTAAAATACAACATAATATTTTATCTAAAAACACCATTATTACCTTTATCATGTCCCTAAATATCAATAATAATACACTTCCTAGAATCTTGGGGAAAGGAAACATAAGAAAAGGGTGATCAAAGGTGCTTGATAAGGGTATGCATACATCAGAATATAATAAGGAATGAATAATATGATAAAAATAAATAATGTTTAAATAATTCCATATAAATAATCATATGATCTAGAAAATTATCCATGGATATCATAAAAAAATAAAATAATCACATGGACATCAATAACTGATTTTATAATAATGGAATGCATATCATCGAACATCTGAAACTTACCATCAAGACCATGTACCAAGAAAACTAACAAAAATGGGTAAGGCCTTGGCCAAATACCCAATATATTTTGTCTCATTATACCTATCAATTACTTAGGGGGTTATTTAATTTCATGAATCACCCATAATTTAATAATTCCAATGCATTTATCATTATGAATAATCAATAAAACCTAATCAAAATTCCTTAAAAATCAATAACTATCCATATTGGATGAACAAACATACATAATATCAATACTTCCCACAACCAAGATGATCATAAATAATCTAGATAAATAGTGTGGATAGTATCATAAGATTATAACCTTAGTAAATAATATTATTTAATAAAGGATATTGAAATAGATGAAAATAATTTCAAAATCTCACTAGAAATTTTCTTGAGGAAAATATCCCTTCTCACTTTAAAAACACTTATTTAAAATATAAAATTTTACCAAATATTAAGGAGAAAATTTTATTTGAAAATATCCTTTTAAACTTGTAAATTAATCTTTAAAGTAATGATTTTTCATACCAGTGTTAAATTATGTTCATGTTGTATAAGTTAAAAAATATATTCCTTTTACACTTTTGTAAAAAGGTAAAAAAGTACCCTATTTAGAAAATGAAAAAAATATTCCCTTTAATTTTTTTTAAAAATTAAAAAATTGGTAAAAATGTATTTAATAAAAAATTGTATAATGTTAAAGAAATAATTTTAGGTTTTTTAAGGAAAATATGGACATGGAATAAAAACATTCCCTACCAAGTAGAAAAGTAATGTTAGTTTTTGAATTTTTTTAGTATTTTGAGTACTTAAATAGAGGAAATAGAAATAAAAGTGTGTAATTTATAGAAATAACCATAGCATAAGAAAATATATTGGGTTTAATATATAAAGATAAAATAATTTCCCCAGTGGAGACATAAATATAAACAATCCAAAATAGCGACGAGATTGTGAAATAAACCCTTAAATTGGGTTCAAACTCATTAATATGTGTCTGAAACTCCTATATAATAAATATATACTTATTATAAATCTATTAAAAAACTATAATCATATATATCATACCATATAAGACTTATTTAAAATATTTCATTACCCATTTATTAATAATTATTTGTTAAAATCACAATTCTGGGTAATAACTACTTCGTTTTTCATATATATTTGGGTTTGATAGTTTTGTTCCTTATAATTTTATCATGGTTACATAATATGAATAATGTTTATCATGATATATTTTGTTTAGAGTGAGTATCTTAAGAGGGGGGGGGGGTGAATTAAGTACCTAATAATTTTTTTGTTAAAACGGATTTAAACAAAATCTTCAATTTAAATAAAACAACCCAGTTTACCAAAATAGTAGTTTAATATAAGTTTTAATGTTTTAGATTTCTCAAAATATTGATTAGGTCTTGGGTAAAATAATATAAAATATTATTCAACCTGTATAAATCAATTTATATAATACAAATCTTATATAAACACAAATTAAGATAAACTATCAAAGTAGTGGTTTTTCTTGTAGGTAAAAATAAATTTGGTTTTAAAGTACAGAATATAAAAATAAACAAGACAAATAAAATACACAGCATAATTTGAAAAAAATAAGTTCAGTATCAAGATGAGATTTAGTCCTCTCCACTTGGAAATATCTTGCTTCCAAATAGTTCATGTAAAATAAACTTTTAATCCACAACTTAGATTAGGTTTTACAACAGTATACAAACTATCTAGACCACACATGGACTCTTCCAAAATTTTCATGGGAGTAAAAATAAAATAAGTCACAATAGAACCTCTACCAAAACACATGGGAAACATAAGTAAAATGTGTTTAGAAGATATCTAAATATATTATAGTTTAAAGCATGAGATAATATGTGTTGAAAATAGAGTAACACACCCTGCTCATAATGTAAAGATAAATATAAAAAACAGATCAAGTAATAATGTAGAATGGTCGTGTTTCATGAAATTATATGCTCTGTAGCTTGTGACTCCTTGAAATTGATTTGAACTTAGACTCAAGTCGAATTTTCAGAAGTTGTAGCAAAACAAAGTGTCATAGACTCTTTATTCTTGAATTCAAGAAGACACTAGATGAATTTTATGCTTTGGATTCCTCAGTCGATTGAAAACATGATGCAGCATGAATGATCTTATAGTTATTTCAATTAGGTTTATCTCACTTCACATGTATAGGTATATCTTTTTGTTCAACACTTCGCTCTTCTATACACGAGGAAGTCTACTTCATCTTTTAACAGTAACAACAATAAGGAGAATCCATCAGATCTTATGATCCTTGTACTAAAAATTCTGAAACTAAATTTAATGCCTCTCTATTGAGTAATGAAGGAATAATCATTAGAATAATGAATGGAATTAAATTCAATAAACTATAAGTTAGAAAAAAATTAATTCAAAATAAATATAAACATTGGCAGTGTGTCTTTTGAATGGTGACACTTATGGCGGTGAATCCTTGGAATGATGACACGTTTTATAAGTGACTAAGTATGGTAGTGAAACATTGTAATGGTGACTTGATCTAGTACCGAGTTAGGGTATGGTGGTATGTTAGGTTGGTAGTAGGTTTCTTCATCAGTGACTCCACTTTGGCGGTGAGACATTCTGACACTTAGCCAATTTTTTTCTAGCTGTATGACTTCCTTGACTATGTCTCATGGTGATGGTATGACTTACTTGGCAACGATTCTTTATTGGCGGTGTCTCGTGCTTAGTCAAATTTCTATAATATATTATATAATATAAAATTCTAACAGAAAACATGAAACTCATTAATTATCACAACAATTATGATTTGATGATCATTAAAATAAGGAGTTAAATAATCTCCCCCTTTTTGATGATCAAAAATCATGGAATTTTATATTCATAGAATAAAAGAAAAAAATGAAATTTTATACATATGATATCAAACATATAGTATCAAATAGAAAAAAATGTTTACATAAATCCTTAAGGTTTAAAATAAAAATAAGGAAAGAAAGATATCACATAGTAAAAAATGAATGTAGAAACATATATGACAATAAATAAATTTATTCAAGAAATAAATTCCATAATAGAGTTATCCCCCTTTTGGGATTATAAAAAAGGAAAAAAAATTCAGGAAAAGTAATAGAATATGAATAAAATAGGAAATCCAAGATAAAAATAGAAACAAAATAAGAGTAATTAGATAATTTCTAATGTAAAAGTAATTGAGGGGACAATTAAAAAGTTCCAATAAAAAGGTTACACAAAAATTATTCCCATAAAAAACCCAAAGTCTAATCAATAATTCTTCTTAGGATTGTTCGAAGGATCAAATAATGCTTTTCCTTTATCCTTGGAGGAGGAAGAGGGCTTAACAATAGGTTTTGAAGAAATTGGAGGAATGGTTGAGGGTACTGAAAGGATAGATGAAGGAACATCGATAATAGCTAAAGGAGTTTGAAGCTCTTGAATGAGGATTAGTCAGAGGTGTTGTACTGCCTATCTGGTAGTTATAGAAAATGACTATAACTTTGCTAAAAAAAGAGAAAGAGGGTCTTTGACCACTCTAGGACAGAAGTACTTTGGGGTAGTTGCAGGAGGAGTCAGGTAGGAAGTCACTGGTATGACTTCATGAGATATAATGATAGTCCCATGAACATGAAGAAATGGTTTCATAAGGTGTATGAATTCCATTATAATATTTCCACATCACTCTATTTCACTAAATACTTCTTTCTTTTATTTTATAAAAATATTCAACAAAGGAGCCAAGAATTTCAACTGATCAACTTGTTCCTTAAAGGCTTGGGTCACAGGAGGCATCCTCAATTTTTTTTCCAAAAACTTAAAGTGATAATTCAACTCATGCTTGGAGTGGATCCTTGGAGGATAATACTTGATGGCCTTGGTTATAGTCTCTCAGTCTGCCTTCATATTCTTTATGTATTCCCTTATTATCATATGATAATGATCATTATTGTGCTCAAAATTCCTCAAAGTATCCATAGGTAAGGTAGAAACATTACTTGAAGTAATAGCTAAAGTAGCTCTAATATCTTCCCTGATAATAGTTCTAATAAACTCAGCATAAAAAATAGCTGTAGGAGTAGTAGAATTAGATAAAAGTGAGGTAATATTTTCAACTCTCTCAAGAAGGGCATCCAAAAAGCTATAGAGGTATATTGAATTCCTTCCATAGTGAATTTTAGGGATTCCAACTCATTTCCTAACCTTCCATTCTCTATTTCATATTCTTAGATATGGTGAATCATATTTAGTTGAGTGTGGTGGATCACCAATTCAAATATATATCTTGCATCTTGTTCACATAGATTAGTAAGAAGTAGTTCAAAAATTTTTAAAAGCATACCAAAATATGAAACTATCTTGTTTGAAAACATTCAAGCCACCCTTGGTGACCACATCAACAGAAACCGATGGAACAATAGGTGTAAGATCTCTCACAGAGTAAAACCTTTATAAAAAACTAGTAACATCAATCTAATTTATCATCGATCCTTCAATATCTATTTCATATCGAATGTAAGGTTCACCATTTTTTGGTGAGCTACTAGGATAAAAACCCCATTCCTCTGAAATTGGGTCAATCCAACTTTCTAAAGGCTTAGAAAGAAGCTCAACCACTAAAGAAACAAAAACCATAGATACTACTACAATAGGTACACTAATAGAGATATAAAATATTCTAAGTTAAATAGAAGGTTCAACCCCATGTGATCATAAATTGAAGACTTACTATAAGCCTACAGATATATCAACTGTACAGCGGTATAGGTCTCAACATATCTCTGATCATCAACAATCAGCTCTGAACACTCTACTTCCATCTATTTAGCCACATGATACTCAACAATAGTAATAATTCTCATATGCTCAATAATGAATTGATTTAACTCTGTCTGATCAACAACAACAAAAGCATAGTTTCCATCAATAGTAGCAACAACAACTTGTTAACTTCCATGAATTATATATTTCTCCCTCTCAACAGATGCATCTCCCTATTTTATAGAAAAAACATCAATATTTCTAACAAAAATGGGCCTTTCCTATGATTTGTAAATAGAACAACCAGGAGAAGTTTGAAGATCTTGGGGAATATCAACATCCTCTCTTCAAATTTTCCCACTAGAACCATCAGGATCTTATCCTTCATCAGCATCATCATCATCATCATTATTTCCACTTTCTTCTTTATTTGATTCATCACCATTACCATTCTCATCATTATATTTGTAACTACTTTTAAATTGATCTTCTCTATAGACTTTAGTCTCATATTCATAACTTTTTACAAAATTTTATCTTTTTGGGAGAGTCCTAGGAGGACCAGAAGCTCCATAAGTGATAACATGAGACCTGGGAGACAATTCAGGGTTGCTTCCCTCATCAACATAAAATTCCCTCTCCACTTCTTCTCTTGAGGTAGTAGCCACTTATTCCTTGTCACTATTAGATTACTGAAAAAATTTATCATGCTCTAGACTAGGGTCAACAAGTTTTATTATTATAGAAGGATGATCTACATGATTAAACTCATCATATAGATTTACACTATTAGTTACCCAATACTTTTTCCAAGGGTTCCATCTAATCTTTATCCTTCTACAAATAATCCTTGTGATAAAAAAACCACCAAAGTATACTATAGATTCTTCATTTTCATCAACTAAGAGTTTTTTTTT
The DNA here is from genome assembly GCA_963277665.1 of Viscum album. NCBI lineage: Eukaryota > Viridiplantae > Streptophyta > Magnoliopsida > Santalales > Viscaceae > Viscum > Viscum album. Next base: position 2,010,010,570 of record OY728130.1, on the reverse strand, counting down.
AATCATATTAGAAATCAACTTTGGATAAATTGGGTAATTTTATCTAGAGGAAGGTCTGATCATTTCTGAAATATAAAGAATATGATATATAATGAGATTTATATCATTTAAACTTTTCATAATAAAAATAAAATACACATATTGATATCTTAGAGTGGAAAGGTTTCCATTTCTTGGGAACAAGTACTAAATAAACTTGAAGAGCAGTCTGCACTCTCTATTTACCTCTAAAACAATCGGTCTTTAAGCTATTCCATCTCCAGCCAACTTGAAAGGAATTATTCATAGATTAAATAATCACCATCATATATAATGGTTACTTAATGGTCATTGAACAAACCTTCATGTGGTACTTTTAAACAACCATCCCACCGCCTTGAATAAAAGTAAATTCTATGAACATTAATCCTGGTTTCCACCTAGTATTATTCTTATTCTTCAAAACCAAACTCCACATACTGATAAAAATGATATTCAAACCTAGGATAAAATGGTCACTTATTTGAAGATAACCACTCCATCTATCCTTGGTTTTTTATAACATTAAACACTAAGTATATTCTCAAAAGAATACATTTTATTTCAACTTCGTTTTCAGGTACAACAACCCTCTTTGAAGGATTTGGGTTAACTGGTTCAACAAGTTCATAATGGATCGGTTCCCATTCCCACTTCTTTTTAGAATGTGATTTGTTTGTAAAAGACTCTAAAGTTTAATTCACTCTAGTTATGGAGGTCAGCTCGGTTGGATCAGTCAAATTCGAAGGGAAGGTTGAAATATTGGGGGAAAACAATCACACAGGGCTCAAGAGAAAAGGGCACAAGGAAAGAGTGTGCATTTAAATTAAACAAAGTGATACATTTATCATTTGGGATTTTTAGAGATTTATTAAAATCAAAATTGGGAATTGGGATAAATTTGAAATTGAGTTATAAAATAAAACATAATTGAAATAAAAACTGATTGTTTAAAACCTACAACAAGGAAAAAATGACAAAGGCATGAAACATTCACAATGATGAGAAGTCCAATGGTGATAAGTCCAACGGTGAGAATTCTAATGGTGATACATTCACAATGGTGATACATTCACGATAGAGAGACATTAAAAATGGTGAGACATTCAAAATGGTGAGTCCTAGAAAATTAAACTTAACCAAAGTTGATCATAACTAATTCATGTTTAATGTAATTAATTCTTCTAGAATACAAAGTATTAGTGAATATATTAGTAAAATGATGCTCTGTACCAAAGTATTCAAGAGTGATATCACCCTTTTGGAAATAATCTATCAAAAAGTGATGTATTACATCAATATTTTTTATTCTAAAATGTGATATAGGATTCTTTGAAATATTTATAGCACTTGTATTATCACAGTTTATAGGGACATGTCAAAATTGATATCCATATTCTAGTAATGTGTGTTTCATCCAAAAAAAAGTGTACAGAAGATACCTGTAGCTATGTATTTAACTTTGACATTAGATAGTGTAACAAAATTTTGTTTCTTACCACACCAAGAAACTAGATACTTTCCCAAAAGGTGACATGTTCTAGAGGGTATTTTTTATCTAACTTACACTCACCAAAATCAACATCCAAATAACTAACTAAATCAAATTCTTGTCTTATTGGGTAAAACAATCCTAAATTGGTAGTATGTTTTAGGTATTTTAAAATTATATTTACAACAAAAAGTGTAACTCTTTTGGATTTTCTTGAAAATAAGCACACATATATATACTAAACATTATATCAGTTCAACTATAAGTAAGGTAGAGATGACTTCCAATCATACCTCTGTAACTAGTTTGATCCACTGATTTCCCAACTTCATCAAGATCCAACTTATAGTTAGTACTCATAGGAGTATCACTACTCTTAGTTATATCCAAGTTAAAGTGTTTTAAAGTATACTTTATATATTTAATTTGATTTAAAATTATTACTTCTTTATTTTAAAAAATATAAAAACCAAGAAAGAATTTGAGTTCACCCATTAAACTCATTTCAAATTCATTTTGCATCATTTTGGGAAAATTAGTAAATAAATCATTTATTGAAGATCCAAAAATAATATCATCTTCATTGTTTTTTACAACTAAAACATATTTTGAAATTTGTTTTATAAAAAGTGTAGGATTAGCTATACCTTTTGAAAAAACTTTTGAAATAAGAAAAGTTCTAGGCCTATCATACCAATCTCAAGGATCTTGTTTTAAACCATAGAAATCTTTAATTAATTTGAAAAATATATTTTGAAAATGGGGAATTTTAAAACTAGGGGGGTTTTCAACAAAAACATCCTCAACTATATACCCATTTAAGAATGCACTCTTGACATCCAACTGATAAAGTTTGAAATCTAGATGAGCTACATAGGCAAGCAATATTATAATGGATTCAAGTCTGCCTACTGGAGAAAAGGTCTCTTCACAGTATATTCCTTCTTATTGACAATATCCTTTTGCAACTAGTATATCCTTGTTTTTTTCTATAGTTTCTGATTCATCTACCTTGTTTCTAAAAACCAATTTAGTTCCTATAGTCAATGTGTCCTTGGGTCAATCCAAAAGTTCCCATAATTTGTTTCTTTCAAATTGATTTAATTATTATTTTATATCCATTACCTATAATTCATCATTAATTGCATCATTGATGTTCTTTGGTTCAATATGAGACAAGAATGCTTGATGTTCAACTTGATTTATTAGAGAATCTCTAGTCTGTGTACCTCTATCTAGGTATCCAACTATAGAATCTAAGGGTTGTTACTTAAGGGTCCTAATAACTCTATAAAAAGTAGGGATGGTCACTTCTGGTTCTTTTATAGGTCCTGGATATGTAATTTATAGAAATTACTTAAGACTGGATGATTTTTCTAATTATATTACTGTAGAATCATTAGGTTTGGAATTTAGGTTTAGAGTTGATAAATCATCCTCAAGGTTTTCTAAATATGTCTTTGGCTCATGTGGATCTGTCTCATCAAATTTGATATGAAAATATTATTACACAATCTTTTTCCTTTTATTAAAAACTCTATAATATTTACTGGATGTTGAATAACCTAGGAAAATTACTTCATCACTTTTGGAGGAATTTTTTTCCATATTATCCTTAGTGTTAAGAATAAATACTTTACAACAAAAAACTCTAAAGTAATTAACTGTATGCTTTCTATTATTCTAAATATCATAAGGGGTATTTTTCAATATAGGTTTAATTAAAACTCTATAGATTATATATCTAATTGTATTCATAAAATCTTTCCAAAAATATACAATTAAGTCATATTCATTTAGCATGGTTTGGGATATCTCTTAATTTTTTTTATTTATTCTTTATACAACTCCATTCAGTTGAGGGGTCATAGGAGTATAGAAGTTATTAATATATCCATTTTTTGAGAAAAAAGATTCAAATTCTTGATTCTAACTCACAACCATGCTCACTTATTAGGGTCTTAATTCTAATCCCACTTAATTTTTCTACAAATCTAGCATACTTGGTAAAATATGAGAAATATTCAATTTTGTAAGCTAAAAATAATACTAAAGTATACCTAGAGAAGTCATCTATTAGTAAATAAATATAACACTTCCCATTTAGACTTGAAACTCTAGATGGTCTAAATAAATCCATATGAACCATATTGAGATGTTGAGAAGTTGAAACTTTTTTCTTTAATTTAAAATAAATCTTGTGTTGTTTACCTTTTTGGCTGGGGTTAAAAACTTTGTCATTTGGGAACTCCATTTTTGGTATATCCTTGAATAATCCTTTCCTAGTAAGCTTCTGAAGTGAGTGAATATTTCTGTAGCCTAGTGTCCTATTCCAAATCAAATATTCTTTATGAAAATTATTGAAGCATGAATTTTTTTGAGAAACTAAATAATTAAGATCAACAACATAAGAATTTTCATTTATTAAATTAGTAAAGACTATTGCATATTTATAATAAAAAAAATTACATGCATTATTCTAAAATTTAACATGAAAAAAATCAACACATAAATGTGAGATTCTAAGTAAATTATACTTAAAATAATCAAAAAATAGTACTTTAGAAATTAAAACAAAATTGATGTTACTAATTTGGACAAGGATGATGATTTTACCTTTAGCATTGTCACCAAAGGTGACATGACCACTATAAAACTTTATTAGGAACTTGAAACTTGAGTATCATCCTTTCATATTCCTTGAAGATCCACTTTCCAAGTACCATATACTTTTAATAGAGGTATTCAATTAGTTTTCCTACAAAAAAAATTTATACAAGACATGATTTTGGTACCCAAATTTTCTTGGGTCTAGATGTGTTAATAATCAGGGCTTTAGGAACCCATATTTTTCTAATAGGTCTCTTATAAATATATTGTAATATTTTTGAACTAAAAACATTATTTGGTTTCATATAGAAATAACTAGCAGTAGCACTGTCAGATTTAGACTTATATAAAAATGTTCTCTTTATTATTCTTCATTTTCCAAGTTGGTATTCTATACCTGTAACATAATTTGGAGAAACTTGTTTACCTAGAATCTGAGTAATAGTTTCTATACAATTGGTAAACCTTTTCGAGTCCTTCTTTAGCTATTTATTAGAAATTTTATGTTTAGAATTCTCCTTTAAAAATTGAACATTCTTCTCTTTTTTGATAGATAAGTCAGATTTAATATTGGCAGATAAAGTATGATATCTTTTCAGAACTTTATATTTATCATTAAGTTCATTAAAATTATCCTCTATAATTTTTCAATATTCAAACATCTCTTCTTGATAAATTTCATCATCATTATTTTCATTCTTATAATTATCAAAATTAAGCACATGCAAAAAATTATAAATAACAGGTACCTTAGAGACATTATTCATGAAGCACATGTTGGATTGATCTGACTTTTGTTTAGGAGTAGAGTCAAAATCACTAGAGATTTCCTCAGAGGCACTCCATGTTGCTTTCATATCTTTCCTTAAACTTTCGTTCCATATCATTATATCTTTTTTTTATTTTAGTTTTGGATAGTCTTCCTTGACATGTTCTTTTATTTTGCATTAATAATAGATAATATCATTATCATCCTTCTTCCAATATTTTTTATAGTTTCATTTAGTATTATAATTTCCTTTATGGTTTGTATTTCTAAAAAAGTTATTCTTACTATATAACTTCTTAAATCTCTTAAAAATATGGAAAATTTATTCATCACTATATGGAGGTGACTCACTATCACTTGAACATTCATTTTGGATGTTTTCCTTTTCTTTTTATCTCTATTTGGATACAATAGAATTAAAAGATACTGATTTTCTTTTTTGTCTCATCATATTCTTCTTCGTTGGCTTTCAATTATTCTTCATAAATCATCAGTTTCCCAATTAGATCATTGAATTAATGTGTTATAATGTCACATGAATCTCTTTTTAAAATAGATGCGCCTCTCCATCTTTTTTGAAGTCATCGTAGAAACCTCACGATCTGATCTTTGTCAGATACTGGATTTCCCATTAATATCATGGTGTTCACAATTTTATTAAACCTGAGATACATATCAAAAATTAATTTACCAGGATTAATATTAAAAGTATCATACTTAATAGTATATGTATTCAATATAATTTCCTTAACATTAGTTGTTACGTCATTATAAACAACTAGTGTATCCCAAATTTCAAAAGTAGTTTTATAAGAAGAAGTTATATTGAATTACTCATCTCCTAAAGCATAGTACATGGAATTAATATATTTAAAATTATTATTATAAGTAGTTTTGGTAGCTTCATCTCAAGTAACTCTAGTAGTTGTAGGCAGTTCATATTTATCCACTATAGTAGTCCAGATTTCAAAACCCATACTCTCTATATGAATTTTCATCTTTATATTCCACTGATCATAGTTATTTCCATTGAAAAAGGAGGTCTATTAGTAGCAGAACCTTCTTTTATATTATCCATTTAAATAAATAACTTTATAACTAACATAAATTTAAGATCTTTAAAATACAACTAAAATCACAGTTATAAGGTTTTATAAAACTTTGAAACCAAATCTTAGTCCATTGATACCAAATCTTGGTCAGAGTGAGTATCTCAAGATGAAGGTAAATTGATCACACAATAAAATTTCTATTAAAATGGATTTAAAAAAATCCCCCAATTTAAATAAAACAATCCAATTTACCAAAATAGTAGTTTGATATAAGTTTTAATCTTATAGAATATTTCTCAAAATATTTATTAGGTATCAAGTAAAACAATATAATATATTATTCTATCCTTTTAAATTAATTTAATTAATCAAAATCTTATATAAAAACCAATTAATATAAACTATCAAAGTATTGGTTTTTATTACAGGTAAAAATAGATTTGGTTTTAAATTATAGAAAAAAAACAAAATAGGAGAATTTGAAATCATCAGGTTCAATCTCAAGATGAGACTTAGTCCTCTCCACTTGTAAATCACCTGCTTCCTAGTATTTTATGTAAAATAAACTTTTGATCCACAACTTGGATTGGGTTTTAAAATAGTATAAAAACTATCTAGACTAAAAAATGCCTCTTTCATAGTTTCTATGGGAGTATAAATAAAACAGGTCACAACTGGACCTCTACCACAACACATGGAAAACAAAAGTTAAAGGTATTGAGAAGATATCTAAGTATCTTCTAGTTTAAAGTTGGAGATAGTGTGTGTTGAAAATAGAGTAACAAAAACTGTTCTTAATGTAAGGTAAATATAATAAATAGATAAATTATGAATGTAGAAAGGTTGTGTTAGTCTGAATGATATACTTTGTAGCCCGTGACTCCTTGAAAGTGAATTGAAATGAGGGTCAAATCAAGTTTTTAGAAGTTGCAGCAAAACAAAGTGTTGTATACTATTTATTATAAAATTCATGAATAGACTTGGTGAATTTTTTTCTTCTACTTCCATATTTGAGTGAAATTATGATGAAACAATCAAGTTCTTATAGTTATTTCAATGAGGTTTATCTCACTTCACATGTATAGGTCTATCTTTTCGTTCAACACTTCACTCTCTTGTACACGAGGAAGTATGCTTCTTATTTTAATAGCAACAGTAGTAAAGAGAATCCATTGTATCTTCTAATCATTGCACTATACATTCTAACACTAACTTTAATTCTTCTCTGTCGAGTAATGGAGGAACAATCATTAGAATAATCAATGGAATTAAATCCAATAAACTACCTGTTAGAAAAATTTAATTCAAAATAAACATAAACATCGGCAATGTGTCTTTTGAATGGTGAAACTTATGGAATTTAATCCTTGTAATGGTGACACTTTTTGGATGTGAATAATTCCTGTGGTGAGAAATTGGAATAGTTATTTGATCTGGTGGTTAGTGAGGGTTTGGCAGTATGTCAAACTGGTATTAGGTTGCTTTAGCGGTGACTCCAATATGCTGGTGAGTCTTTTTGAAACTTAGCCAATTTTTCATTCTCATATTATGAATTCCTTTATGGTGTCTCAAGGTTATGGTGATACTTCCTTGACAGTGAGTCTTTGTTGGTGGAGTCTCATGCTCAAGAAAATTTCCCCAATTTGTCTCATAAAATAAAATGCTAACAAAAAATATGAAACTCATTAATTATCACAGTAATCATGATTTCATGATCATTAAAACAAGGAGGTAAAAAATATAAATATCATATATATTCATTATATATGTATTTAGATTAATTCATAAAATTTAGAGATAAAAAAATGAATTACACCGTTCATAGAGAAAGTAGGTCATACGTATGCATAAATTCTATTTTAATTTTTTGATGGATGGAAAAAAAGAAATTTAAATAATAATTCACCTTTCCAGAATCATTATTATATCATATATATCATATATATTTAAAAAATATATCCTTATTACCATTCTTGTAAAATGGAAATGAAAAATGAATCACATCACTGTGTGGAGGTGGTAGTCCATACGTATGCACGAGCGACATTATCATTTACCTACAGATGGGAAGATAAGAAGTTAGATATGATATTATAATTATTGAAGTATAATTATTCCCTAAATATAATATATATAAATTAAATCCAACATTATATCCATACATGAGAGGCAGTGATGGTAAATGAATTACATCAGTTTGTGATGCGGTAGTCCTTCGTACACACGATCGATGGTTTTGTTTCCTATTGGATAGAAGAGAAGATAGATATAGGTTATACCATTAAAATAATAACTTATTAGTATATTGAAGATACTATTGTTATTATTTCATCATATTTTAAGAATATTTTAAGGAGGTATAAGAATAAATAAAATGAAAAATCTCAGTTAAGAACGATACCTATTCTTTAGACGACCACTTTAAGTTTAAACCAAAAGAATTCCTAGGAGGATTTTATAATCAAAATAAGGCCTCCAGGATATGGAAAGGAAATTAATTAATGGATTTTTTTAGGTATTTTTTGAAAAAAATCTTTTTAAGTGTGAATAAAAGAGGAGATGATATGTCAATTTATTATTAAGGTGTGACATTTTTGTAAATATCTAAAACTATTAAATAATGAGAAGTCAATATCAAAAAATGTTCCTTAAAAATTGATAATTAATGTAGTTAAGGGAATAAAAAGCATATCTACACCTCCATAACTAAAAAAGAAACATTTTTTAAACATTTTATTCCCTTTACCTCTTAGGCTACTTACTTTTACCATTTTAGTTTTCACCACAGTAACTAGTTTTTATATATAGGTAATTTATCCTTTAAGACTAAAAAATGGGACTTATTATGTAATTTAGACCCAATTATTAGAAATATTAAATCTAATTTATGAAAAAAACATATGTGTGTGGAAAATTAATTTTAACAGATGCATATGTAACGTGCAAAACCCTGTTTTAACCTTAACATGGATAATTATTTTTTTACTATTTTTACTATACATTATGAAAACATTATGTTGAACTTATTAAATAATATTAAGTATTTTGATTCCAAATATGGAATAAATTTTATCAAATTCAATTCATGTAATTGGTAGAATTTAATTTAAAATTAAACCCACAAACGCGATGAAAGACAATTTTCCAAAGAAAAAGTTTTCTTAGGTATAAAAAGTTTTTATATAAAAATTATACATAAAAATGATTAAAATTACCTAAATTAGATTGATAATAATATTATTGAACTAATTTTAATTTTAATACCATTTATTACAAAATGGAAATTTTTAAATTCTTTAAATTAAAAGACAATTTTTAATAAAAATCAGTATTTTTTTACTATTCATCAAAAAATTAATCTTTACAGAAAATTATAAAAAATCCATTCCAAGATAATTTTTAAATTTTGATTTAAAAAATTAAGTTTATTTTTTCAAATAAATTTTATAAAAGTGTAAAAATTTAATTTTAAAACAAGTTTGGAAAATGCGACGAAACCACTTTTTAGAAAAATGCAATTTTAAGCATAAAACTAAATTTATTATTTATCCCATTACTAGAAAAAAATATTATAAGAATGGTAGTTTTTTTGAATATATAATATATAAATTTAATTAAAATAATTCAATAATAGTGATTAATTTAATTTATTAAAAAAAACACATTATGGGCATAAAAATAGTTTTTTCAAAAAAACATTTATTTTACTTTCAAATGATTTTTTTATTTTAATTTATAATCAATTTATTACCATTTATTTTTTTATATATGTTTAAACCGTATAATTTTAATAATTTTTTTAGTTCTATTTATACCCTCTAATTTAATGGCTAGGTGATAACAATATACTATATTACTGTCCATTTAGACTGACGGTTGTGTGTATCACAAGATATCAAAGAGATTAAATTTATTTAAAAATAAATATATCATAAAATCTTGAGGTGTTATATTATACCCCCCTTAAAATTACGTTACTTTGATACAAAAAAATGAGGATACTACCCCCTCATCACATCCTTGGGTTCCCACAAATCTTCTTCAAATTTATGATTCATCCAGAGAACTTTAACTAGATGAGTAGTCTTATTCCAAAGAAATTTATCTCTAAGATCCAAGATTTATAATGAATATTATTTATAGTAAATATCATGCTCCATCAGTATGACCTATAAGTTCATTTCATGTGAAGGACCAGGTATGTACTTCCTCAAAAAATATACATAGAACACATCATGAACCTAAGAGAGGTTTGGTGGAAGTGGAAAGTGATAAGCTACCACCCCTACTCAATCAAGAATATAGAAGGGGAAAATATACCTATGAATTATCTTTCCCTTATTTCTTAATCTCATAACCTTATTCCATATATAAATTCATAGAAACTTCGTCTCACCAACTTTTAACTCTAGATCTCATCGACGATTATCACTATAACATTTCTATCAACTCTGAGATTCCTTGATGTGATATTGAATGTTTCTAAATTTATGTACTATTTTCTCATCTAATATAGGTCCCAATAGATTTATTTCTCTAACTTTATCCCAACACTTTGGATTTATACACTTATTTCTATAGAGGGATTCATAAGTATCCATCTAAATACTCAATTGAATGATATTATTGTAAGAAAACTTTACTAGAGTAAGGTGTTGATTCTAAATAACTTTTACATCCATTGAAAAATATCTTAGTGAATCTTATAGTGTAACGCCCCGACCCAAGTTACCTAGAGTCGGTGTATTATTATGTAACATTGTAATGATCACAAAAGATCAATTCTCGAAAGACTGATTAGTTTAGTAGCCTTGGAAACACTATATACATTCATAAATGTTATATTACATCATAAAGTGAAAAATCACAATAACATAGTCTCCATAGTTCACACTCATATCCCCTTCAGACTATCCCTGTAGGTCAGTTATAAAATATTTCTTCACATCTTGGGAAAATAAAACATAGAAAAGGGTGAGCTCAGATGCTCAATAAGGATAACAATACAGCAGAAACTTTCATAAATAAACATAAACATTTAAGGCAATGTATAACTAAAACAAAAACCTTTTAAACTTGAATTTAAGCATAATATGACAAAAATAAAATGAAATAATTCCATTTACTTATTCACATGAGTATTCTACTAGTCGAATAATCACATGCAATATCAATAACCACTTTCATAATGATGGAATGCATAATGCCAGACTACCATAACCACGTAGCCAAGGCCTCATGCCAAGACTGCAAATAAGATTTTGTCAAGGCCTCATGCCAAGACACTAGTTTGTCTCATGAGACCTACCGATGCATCGAGGAGCTATAGCAGGCTCCACCCGTCAATTATTAAGTCCAATGCATTCCTTATATGAAATGGTTTAAACATATCATAAACCATAACATAATCGTATCACATAAAACATGATAAAGGAATTATAACATTTCCACATTTCAATCACAAGATATCAATACAACACATTGATATAATAAAAATATTATAAAAACCATTTTCAATACCAAAAGAAAAGAAAAGTAAAACATGGTATTTATTTTTCATTTAAAAAAAGTTATGGCTTGTAGAGGAAGCCAAAACTCAAATAATGGTCACAGCGGCAGAGAAGTCGTTTTCACCACGTACGTAAGACAAAACATTCCTTTTGTCATTTAGTAAAAATGCTTTGTATAAAAATATTACTTTTGAATAAAAGTAAAAGTCAAACGGGTTTATACACCGCATAAAAGAAAGTTGTGTATAAAATAAAATATGCCTCAATGAAAGGAGATTAAGACGAAGTCCCTTAACAAGATCATTTATTAAATAAAATAGATCTATTATGTGTATTAACTATAAGTACACATAAAGAAAGTAAAAATACAAGATAGGACATAATAATTTCATGACATAATTTGAAAATAAAAGATTAACCCAAAGAACGGAAATTGGGTTAAGAAGTTCCCTTACCTCATGTCTGACTTGACTCGACCGTTATTTAACCTCCTGAATAATAAAATAAAGTTAATTTATAATTGATTAAGAACCTTTTTCATGTTCATTATTCCTTTTATATCACTTATTACCATGTTATGAACATTATGTAATTATTTAAGTTAATAACGGTCGTTTTGTCGATCTTTGGTACTTGAGTCAAAAAATAAACTTCTTATAATTACAAGTTGTTCATGTGGTAAAATATACATTATATCCAGAATTAAATTCATGATTTAGATATAATATATATCATATATATCCAGTATATATATGCATTTATAATATTACATAACATTTAGAGGTAAGAAATGAAATGCACCGTTCATGGAGACGGTAAGCCGTACGTACGCATGAATGCTACTTTCATTTCTATTTTGTATTTAATGGAATGAAATAATAATAATATAAAGGTGTATTATAATATTAGTATAATATCATATATAATATCATTTACTCCATCCTTTACACGTCCCATATATGGCATTAACGATTCAAATCACTTTGAGGGGGCGGTAGTCCGCACTTCCTAAAATGAAATTATCACGTTTACCCATAATGGAAATCATAAAGGTATGCCATAAATGAAAAATACAGAAGCATAAGGAAAACATAAACATAATATATATCATATATAGAAATAGTGTCATCATAATGGCCACCATGAGAGGTGTTAAAAGAATTTTGAACAATCATCGTTTCGTGAGGCAGTAATTCGCCACCCACAGAAACAGTATGTTCTTTAACCATTAGACGAAGGTGTGTGTAAGTGTAAATAAAATACTTCTAATAAAAACATCCTAGTATATTTAAGATACTGGTGTTGTTAAAAAAGAAAGGAATAAAAAGAGTTTAAGGTGTTGGAGAAGCAAAATAAAACAAAAGAACATAAGAGAAGACATTACCTTAAAATCGGGTAACTCTTTTTGATTTGAGCCAAACGCTTCCTTGGGAAGACTTCTTCCCAAAGTGAGGCTTATATAAGTAAGAGAGAGAAGTTGAGAGTGTATTTGAGCAGAGGTTGGCTGAGACAAATGGCTTGAGAGGTGTGGGTAAGGTGGTAGAGTTGGGGGCCTTTTATAAGGTGAGAGGAGGGGCACTCTTGGAAGGTCATGAAATGTTACATTATTATGAAGTGCTTTTCGGATTTAAAAGGTACCAAAATTATATATTTCGAGGATAAGGTGATAAGTGTTCGAAATATAATCATCCAATAGGTTTTTTACAAGTGTAAGTCTTAGATTTTACATTATATTTTCATTTTATTTAAATCGTTAATTAATGAGGTAATCACTGCATCATCATGGTGTCATAAAAAATTTAATTTATTTAATGTTTAAAAATTATAAAAAAATTACCATGATGTAGGAAATATTTTTATATTTCAAATGAATATTTATAGTCGAAAATTTAACTTATATAACTCTATTTAATAATTGGTTTAGTAAAACAACACATGTTTGTGACAATTTTATTTTTACTTTAAATAAAAAGTTATTAATGTCATTTTCTTACCCAAGTGGCTCCATGGGGTCCCCAAGTTGACCCATGGATTGTCTTGGTCGTACATGACTCATCCAATAAGGTTAGGACATGTGTAAAGGTAATTTCATATTATTATAACATTATATTTACCTTAAATTACACTAATTACCTTTAATCGCGATTAATAAAACTTAAAAGTTACTATTCACCAAAGATTATTTTCATCCCATTGAACCACATTTTACTTACTAATGACAACCATGTATGTCGGATTTTTGAAATTCAATTTATAGAAGTGGTAAAGTTTCATTTAAACGAAAAATTAGTTTTTTAACTACCACTTAGTGGTTTTAATATTCATCAAAAATTGAAGTTCTTCAGAAAAATACCAAAAATTAACCCTAAGATATATTTGATATTCCTAACTGAAAAATGATGTCTATTTTACAAAATTAAAAACATATAAGTTGAATTAATTAATTTAATAATTAATTCCCGTTGTCATAACAAATAGAGTGTTTTTAAGAAATAATATATATCAAAAGATTGACAATTGTTTATATCCAATTTCAAAGTGAAATTAATTATAATGACCACCATTGGGTAAAATTGTAAAAATATATTCTAATTATACTTTAAAACCACTCAATAGTGTAATTTATCACTATAAATTATTTTTATTAAAAAGGTTGTTTTTATGTATTTTTTCTATTTATAGAAAATTGGAAGTTCTCAGAAAATTACAAAAAATTATACTTAGGACAATTTCGATATTTTGAATACAAAAATGAAGTCCATTTTGAAATATAAAAATTATATAATTTCAAAAAGTGGGTATTACTATTCATAAAGACTACTTTGATTGGTCACGGTGTGTTAGAATATCGAACTTGCGTACAATGCAAGCTATTGCATTATTGAAAGAGAAGCGTACCATGGAAGCTTGGGGTGTTACATTATACCCTCCTTCAATAAATTTTGTCCTCAAAATTTAAAATTGTTCTTCGAAAATAAAAGGATGAAAGTAGAAAATACTTTTATGGAAAACCCACATCGGAAACAGGGTTTATAAAAATATAAATTTAAAAGAAATAAAGAGAAGTACAAAGGTCACCCAAGATAGCCCATACTAGGATTCTATGAAAATATGGATATGGAGGAGAAACAAACCATCAAGGTCTGATGGAGAGTTGTAGAAAACAGGATTAGGATAAAAATAACTACAAGAAAATCACAAACTTATGATTGTTAAACGATCATTGATTCCCTAGTAGGAAAATTTAACCGACAACATTTTTGTTTTCAATTACCTTTCATAAAGTTGAGGAATTAATTTTGGAGATTTACTAAGAACATAAGGAAATATACTTACTTGTCATATAGACTTTCATTCCTATCTTTCACTCCAAAAGGTAATAGAATTAAAAAAATATTATATTTATCATGATTGTACAAGGTTCCAAATATTAACACATACCATTTATATTAGGAAAACTATTTTGTAATAACTAGGGACTTCCTGTAGGCTAGTGGTAGGTAATAAAGACCAGTCGCACTATGGTTGTGGGTTTGATTCCTACAACTTTGTCCGACGTGACGGGTTATCCCCCGACCTACAAGTTGTCCTTTTCCTAAAACTATAGTATTATAATATTCCAAAAATAATATTTAGAAATGTTTTAACCTTAAACAATAATATCCAAAGTTAAACTCAATCCATTCAAACCTTTATAGTTATCGAAAATACCTCTGTCCAAAATTTCTCTAAAAGGCCTCTAAATTCTAAAATCAATTGTAACATCAGATTTCCCAAACAAGGTAAAGTTTCTCTTATTGTCACATACTAAAAATATGATTACCTTCATCATATTAAAACCTTAATGAAAACAACAAGTACTACAGTAAAATCCTTATATATATCACATTATTCTTATAACCATAATATAGTTCTTGAGTCCAAAAACACAAATACAATAATTATTCAAATTCATCTGTATTAACATCATAAGCTTGGCCTTGATCCCTTGGAATTTTCTGAGGTAAGTTTCCCTGACGCTTAGGACATTCATTTTCATAATACCCCATTTCTCTACAATTGTAGCATTCAACATTGATAGCCTCTTTCTTTCCCTTGCAATCACGAGCCTGATGACCTTTTTCTCTACATTTATAACAAACTCCCATTCCTTTTAGGCAAGTACCGGGGTGATTCTTCCCACAATTATCGCATAATGGAAAATCTTTCTTTCCTTTTTTCCTTTTATCTGTCTCTTATTCCACCGTTATCTTCTTCTCTTGCTTTACTTTATTGTCATAAGATTTAGAGAATTCATTTTCAGTCTTGATTGAACATGATACTATATCTTTGTACATTGAGAAAGATTGTGATACTAATACTCGAAAAAGAAATAGTTTTAACCCATCAAAGAAATGATCAATCTTACTTCTTGGGTTATGTATATAATCTGCAGCATGCCTTGCTAACCTTGTAAATTTAGACTCATACTTTGCGACATTCTCATCCTCCTTTTTCCTCAGACTCAGAAATTTCC
This sequence comes from Viscum album, assembly GCA_963277665.1. Lineage (NCBI taxonomy): Eukaryota > Viridiplantae > Streptophyta > Magnoliopsida > Santalales > Viscaceae > Viscum > Viscum album. The sequence continues at coordinate 2,009,994,603 of OY728130.1, read as the reverse complement.
TTTCCATATCTGCTCGATGGTCACGAGGAAAGTATTTTTCTAAGAAAATCTCTCTGAACTCTCTCCATTCCATATTTGATACTTCATCATCTTCCTTTGTGTTTTGAATCAATGACCACCATTGATCAGCATCTCCAGTGAGGCGGTAAACTGCCATGATAACCTTTTCCCTTTCACTACTCCTCAAGGCATGAAATATTTTCTCTAAGGAATTTATCCATTGCTCAGCTACTAAGGGATTTGTACTCCCATTGAATGTTGGTGGTTGCTGCCTCATGAAGCGGTCTAACATTTATCTTCCACGTTGCGGGTCAGGGTGATCCATATGAGTAAGGTTATTATTCATAACCTGAGGGAATTGTCCCAATATGGTGATAAGATGATCAATACTAGTTGTATCACCACCTCCATTATAATTATCTTGAGCAGGAGGGCAATCCCTACATAGAGTGCATGCATTGATACAGTTTTCATTCCTTCCACTAGGTTCCATTTCTAAACATTGTCATAAACTAGATTAGTTTATGAATCAAAATACATAATTCCATACTTGTAAAACACTTAACATAAATTGAACTATTTATGGATATAATTCATAAAAAAATGTTTTCTTTGAGGAAGTATATACTCATAAACCATTCATAATGGTTTTTAAAGAAAATGAGAATTATCCTAAGCATATCCCCTGGGATTGTCGTAACCAAGAGCGCAGCAAGGCCCGCTATTGTGCACCAGTTCCCATTCGAGTCTAGCTCAAAGCGGTGTTTTCGGGTTTTACCCCTAGGTACATCTGTGCCAGAGCCGCCTCTACTTGCTCGTATCCATACAAGGTTGTATTGCTCAGAAAACTCACAAAATATCTATAATACCAAAATTCTAGGAAGTTCTTCAATACTAATCCTCAAAGTCTATATTAGGGATATGTTCTCTAATCAGAGTTTTTCTAAATCTAGCTTCCAAAGTTAGTACTAAACTTCCTCTAATACCAACTGTAATGCCCCAAACCCAGTTACCCAGAGTTGGTGCATTATTACGTAACATTGGCATGATCACAAAAGATCAAGTCTCGAAAGACCGATTAGTTTAGTATCCTTGGAAACACTAGATACATTCATAAATGTTATATTACATCATAAAGTAAAAAATCACAATAACATAGTCTCCATAGTTCACACTCATATCCCCTTCAGACTATCCCTGTAGGTCAGTCATAAAATATTTCTTCACATCTTGGGAAAATAAAACATAGAAAGGGGTGAGCTCAGATGCTTAGTAAGGATAACAATACAGCGAAAACTTTCATAAATAAACATAAACATTTAAGGTAATGTATAACTAAAACAAAATCCTTTTAAACTTGAACTTCAGCATAATATGACAAAAATAAAATGAAATAATTCCATTTACTTATTCACATGAATATTCTACTAGTCGAATAATCACACGAAATATCAATAACCACTTTCATAATGACGGAATGCATAATGCCAGACTACCATAACCACGTAGCCAAGGCCTCATGCCAAGACTGCAAATAAGATTTTTTCAAGGCCTCATGCCAAGACACTAGTTTGTCTCATAAGACCTACCGATGCATCGAGGAGCTATAGCGGGCTCCACCCGTCACTTATTAAGTCCAATGCATTCCTTATATGAAGTGGTTTAAACATATCATAAACCATAACATAATCGTATCACATAAAACATACATAAAGGAAACATAACATTTCCACATTTCAATCAAAATATTTCAATACAACATATTGATATAATAAAAATATTATAAAAACCATTTTCAATACCAAAATAAAAGAAAAGTAAAACATGGTATTTATTTTTCATTTAAAAAAAGTTATGGCTTGTAGAGGAAGCCAATACTCAAATAATGGTCACGGCGGAGGAGAAGTCGTTGTCTCCGCATACATAAGACAAAACATTCCTTTTGTATTTTAGTAAAAACACTTCTTATAAAAATATTATTTTTAATGAAAGTAAAATTCAAATGGGTTTATACACCACATAAAATAAAGTTGTGTATAAAATAAAATATGCCTCAATGAAAGGAGATTAAGACGAAGTCCTTTACAAAGATAATTTATTAAATAAAATAGATCTATTATGTTTATTCACTATAAGTACACATAAAGAAATTAAAAATACAAGATATTATAGAATAATATCATGACATAATTTGAAAGTAGGAGATTAACAAAAAGAACGGAAATTGGGTTAAGAAGTTCCCTTACCTCGTGTCTGACTTGACTCGACCGTTCTTTAACCTCTTGAATAATAAACTAGAGTTAATTCATAATTTCTTAAGATCCTTTTTAAAGTTCATTATTCCTTTTATATCACTTATTACCATGTTATGAACATTATGTAATTATTTAAGTTAATAATGGTCGTTTTGTCGATCTTTGGTACTTCAGTCAAAAAATAAACTTCTTATAATTACAAGTTGTTCATGTGGTAAAATATAAATTATATCTAGAATTATATTCATGATTTAGATATAATATATATCATATATATCCAGTATATATATTCATTTATAATATTATATAACATTTAGAGGTAAGAAATGAAATACACCATTCATAGAGACGGTAAGCCGTACGTACGCATGAACGCTACTTTCATTTCTATTTTGTATTTAATGGAATGAAATCATAATGATATAAAGGTGTATTATAATTCTAGTATAATATCATATATAATATCATTTAATCCATCCTTTACATGTCCCACATATGGCATTAACGATTCAAATCACTTTGAGGGGGCGGTAGTCCGCACTTCCTAAAATGAAATTATCCCGTTTACCCATAATGGAAATCATAAATGTATGACATAAATGAAAAAAATAGAAGCATAAGGAAAACATAAAAATAATATATATCATATATAGAAATAGTTTCATCATAATGGACACCATGAGAGGTGTTAAAAAAAGATTGAACAATCATTGTTTCGTGAGGCAGTAATTCGCCACCCACAGAAACAGTATGTTCTTTAACCATTAGACGAAGGTGTGTGTAAGTGTAAATCAAACCCTTATCATAAAAACAACCTAGTATATTGAATATACTGGTGTTGTTACAAAATAAAGGAATAAAAAGAGTTTAAGGGGTTGGAGAAGCAAAATAAAACAAAAGAACACAAGAGAAGACATTACCTTAAAATCGGGTAACTCTTTTTGATTTGAGCCAAAGGATTCCTTGGGAAGACTTCTTCCAAAAGTGAGGATTATAGGAGTAAGAGAGGGAATTTGAGAGTGTATTTGGTTAGAGTTTGTCCGTGCCAAATGTCTTGAGAGGTGTGGGTAAGGTGGTAGAGGTGGGGGCCTTTTATATGAGGAGAGGAGGGGCACTCTTGGAAGGTCATGAAATGTTACATTATTATGAAGTGATTTTCAGATTTCAAAGGTCTCACAATTATATATTTAGAGGATACGGTGATAAGGGTTATAAATCTACTCATCAAATTGGTTTTTTACTAGTGTAAGTCTTATATTTTACATTATCTTTTCATTTTATTTAAATCATTAATTAATGAGGTAATCACTGCATCATCATGGTGTCATAAAAAATTTAATTTATTTAATGTCTAAAAATTATAAAAAAATTACCATGATGTAGGAAATATTTTTATCTTTCCAATGAATATTTATAGTCGAAATTTTAACTTATATAACCCCATTTAATAATTGGTTTAGTAAAACAACACATGTTTGTGACAATTTTATTTTTACTTTAAATAAAAAGTTATTATTATCATTTTCTTACCCAAGTGGCTCCATGGGGTCCCCAAGTTGACCCATGGATTTTCTTGGTCGGCCATGACTCATAAAATAAGGGTAGGACAAGTGTAAAGGTAATTTCATATTATTATAACATTATATTTACCTTAAATTACACTAATTACCTTTAATCACGATTAATAAAACTTAAAAGTAACTATTCACCAAAAATTATTTTAATCCCATTGAACCAAATTTTACTTACTAATGAAAACCATGTATGTCATATTTTTGAAATTTAATTTACAAAATTGGTAAAGTTTTATTTAAACGAAAAATTAGTTTTTTAACTACCACTTTGTGGTTTCATTATTCATCAAAAATTGAAGTTCTTCAGAAAATACCAAAAATTCACCCTAAGATATATTTGATATTCCTAATTCAAAAATGATGTCTATTTTACAAAATTAAAAACATATAAGTTTAATTAATTAATTTAATAATTAATTCCCACTGTCACAACAAATAGCATGTTTTTAAGAAACAATATATATCAAAAGATTGACAATTGTTTATATCCAATTTCAAAGTGAAATTAATTATAATGACCACCATTGGGTGAAATGGTAAAAATATATTCTAATTATACTTTAAAACCACTCAATTGTATAATTTATCACTATAAATTATTTTGATTAAAAATGTTGTTTTTATGTATTTTTTCTATTTATAGAAAATTGGAAGTTCTCAGAAAATTACAAAAAATTCAGCTTAAGACAATTTTGATATTCCGAATACAAAAATGAAGTCCATTTTTAAATATAAAATTATATAATTTCAAAAAGTGGGTATTAATATTCATAATAGCTACTTTGATTGGTCACAGTGTGTTAGAATCTTGAACTTGCGTACAATGCAAGCTATTGCATTATTGAAAGAGAAGCATACCATGGAAGCTTGGGGTGTTACATATAGGGTTTAAATGGTTCTCTTAGATCTGTAATCCATTTAAGGATGATAAGTAGTACTGAAATATAACTCCACATCTTGAGCCTGCAAAATAATTTTCTAAAACTTTGAGTTAAACCTCAGATCCTGACCAGATAAAATAAAATATGGTACTCCCTGAAACATTAACACTTATTTAATGTATATTATAGAAAAATGATCAATATAGAAATTATCTTTTTTAGAAATTAAGTTTTCTGAATTCATAAGGTGATCGACTATGACCCATATAGTGTTATGAACTTTTGAAGTTTTGGAGAGTCCAATGACAAAATACATAGTGATGTTTTCCCATTTCCATTATGGTATGGGTAATGGTTGTAACATCCCCTTATATTTTAGTCTCTCAACCTTAACTTTCTAGCACACCAGACACTAAGAAACATACTAAAAATATCTCTCTTCATGTTGTCTCACCAGAAATACTCTTTCCGAACTCTATATATCTTCTTATTTCTAGGATTAATAGATAATGGTGTACTATGAGAATCATCAAACAACTCCTTATTCATTATTGTATGGATGAATCACATACATAGTTTCTGAACCTTATCATCCCATCATAATCAAGGTTGAACTCAATAATATTTCTTACCTTCTTCTATAGATATATATCTTCCTTCTGCTCCTCTTTAATCGTTACTTGGATAGATGGATGAACACTCATTTGATAAAGATAAGGTTTTCCACCTTAAATATTTTAAGTCCCATACTTTGAAAATCCAAAAATATTTTATCTTTTGTGATCCTAATCATAGACAAGCTAGCATGGTCTTTCTACTTAGAGAATCGACCACCTTATTTTCCTTCACATGGTGGTAATGTTTTGAGAAATCAAAATCTTTGATCAAATACAATCGTATTATTTAGTGCATATTCAAATCCTTCTTCATAAATATATACTTCAACATTTTATTACTAGTATATAAATCCAACCTTTCACCATATAGATAATGCCTCAATTTCCTCAAGGAAAAAATTACCACTTCTAACTCCAGCCCATGCATCAGTTAATTTTGATTATTAACTTTTAATTGGTGATAAGAATATGTTATAACTATGTCATTCTTTATGAGGAAACATCCCAGTCCCTTCTTTGAAACATCACTATATATCATGAACTCTTATCCACTGTAGGATTGTGTAAGCATAGGTGTGAGGACCAACCTTATCTTTAGTTATTTGAAACCTTCTTTACATTCATCTATCCATACGATCTTAACCCCTTCTAAGTCAACTCAATGATTAGATTAGATAACCGTGAGAAATATCTCACAAAGCATCAGTAGTATCTCACTAACCCAAGAAAACTACATATTTTAGTTTCCATGGTTAGTCTCAACCATTGCTTAATAACACCAATCTTTGAAGGATCCACTGATATAACCTCACTTGAGATTATATAACCTAATAATGAAACCCTATAAAGCTAAAATTCACACTTGGTAAATTTATCATATAAATTATCCTTCCTTTTGGTGTTCAACAAAATTAGAAATATTCTTCATGGTTTTACTTTCTCTTTGAGTATATAAGAATATAATTGATAAATACTACCAAAAACAATTCAAGGTAATATATAAAGACTATATTCATTAAATCCATCAATATAGAAGGAGCATCGGTAAGTCCAAATGGAATTACATTAAATTCATAATGACCATACCTCATAAGGAAGGAATTATTGGGTATATCTTCCTTCTTGATCCTTAGCATATGATACCCAGATCAAAAATCAATATTGAAAAAATACAGAGGTCATCATAATTGATCAAACAGATCATCGATATGGGTAAGAGGATACTTTTTCTTAATAATTATCTTTCTAAGTTATCTATAATCAATACAATAACGCATTGAACCATCTTTCTTCTTAAAAAAAATAATAGGTGGACCCCATGGTGAAACAATAGTCTGAATGAATACCTTATAATATTATCTTAGAGTTTCTTTTTCAATTCTTTCAACTCAATTTGGGGTATTATTTATAAAGTATTTGAAATAGAAATAACACCAAGTATGAGTTCTATTGAAAAATAAACCTCATGATTTGGCATAAGATTAGGAAATTACTCAAGAAATACATCAGTATAATCCCAAAAAATAGGCACATGTTCAATATTGAGTCTCTCACCAACCATTTGAGATAAAATTCCTCATGAATAGGTATAAAAATCCACATGATAGAAGTAATTTATATTTGGTGTCACAATTCATCCTCTCACTAATAGGCAATTGAAGGTTGTTTCAGAATATCGAATATAACTCCCCTTCCTTGTCAATTGATATGGGATTTATACTGAGATAGAGAATCCATACCCAAAAGCACATAAAATTCAACTAAAGGGAGCATAGTAAGATTCTTAGGAAGAATATTCCCACAAACTTCTATTAGAGATGAGTTATTGACTTGATATGAATTCATCCTATCATTAGGAGTTTTCACTTACAACTCAATATCTAATCATTTAGGTGGTGATACAATACCATTAGAAAATTCTTCAATTATAAAAGAGTGGGTAGAACCAGAATCAAATAAAACATTTTCAATCCTTGAGTGGATGATAAGTTTAACTTTCAACTCATTACTAGGAACTTCCACATCATTTGTAGTAATTGCATAATATTGAACTTCCCCCCATAAATTATTTTGTGGTAAGTTCCCTTTACATTTAGGAAATTGGTCGGAATAGTTCCCAATCTCCTTAAAGTTAAACCACTATACTTTAATGACTTCTCCCTTACCTTTGAATTCTTGAGCATGATGGTCTTTTTATACAAACTTGAATCAAACTCCTTTTCCTTTTTGGTATATAACAAGGTTATTATTTCTAGAAGAATCACTTCTTGGAAAATTCTACTTTATCATCTTCCCCTTATCTATCTTTTATTTTACCATCCCATTATTCTCTTGATTTCCTTAAAATCCATAAGAGTTGGAGAATTATTTCTCTATCTTGATATCACATAATATTATATCCTCAAATGATAATAATGTTTGAGAGTCTAGTTTCCTTTGAATGATTATCTTAATCCAATCAAAGAAATGGTAAATCTTTCTCTTTGAATTACATAGATAGTCTACATTATGCCTTGTAACATTATAAAGTTAGCTTCATACTTAGAAACATTTTCCTCTTCCTTTTATCTCAGACTCAAGAATTATTTCTCCATATCCACTCATTATTCACGAGGAAAATATTTTTCAAAGAAAATTTACTTAAAATAACTCTATTCCATGCTCACTATTTATTCCTCATACTTAATATTTTGAATCAATGACCACCGTTTATCTATGTTAAATCCCTTATTTTTCTAGGTATATCCCTCTTTAAGTTTTTTGTTTAAGCCTTTAAGGCTTAGTATTGTTTAGAGATGAAGAGCCTATATTGGGGAAAATAAATTAAAGCATAGGGATGTATGTTTGTTTGAATTAATGGAGTTCGAGTATAAATGTGTTAAATGGGTTTATGAGGGTTTTCCATGTTTTGGAAGGATTTAGATGTGGTTCATGTATTTTTGTAGAAACTGGGATGAAAAATATCTATATAGAATTTACACACTGTGTACATGTTATGTAACATCCCAGGTAAATAAAGAATAATACATTTTCATATTTATTAATATTTGTGAATTAAATATTAATTTTACTTTAAAGGGGTTTCTATGTTCGATAGCGTACCCGATACGCAAAAAAGAGTTTCTTTGAAATCTTACGTTGCATACTAGTAATAAAATAATATTATTTTAAATGGCAGTTAACACATAGCCGTTGTATTGGCGGGAATGGATAGAAATAACTAAAATATTATTATATATGTTTTTTAAATGTTTTTACATTTATCCAATTAAAGATAAAGGCTTAAAATACGAAAAGAATTCAATTTTAGGCATTTATACCCTAATTTTCACTAAAGGTTCACTTATCGCCTTTTGATGGAGAACCGTCATTAAATATAGTTTTGGTCACTCTTATACATTCTGTTGGACCAAATAAAACTCTTCTTTAGAATCGGGATGTCAAAATTTACTTTGTGTAAATTTTTGGTATTCTTCGGATAAAGTTCATTTTTTAATGAATAGTGAAAAATGTTGTATTTTAATTCAAAACCTCTTTTTAATATAATTTATTTATACGATTAGATTATTGTTTGAATTGGTTTTAAAGTGAAATTAGAATATATTTTTACCATTTAATCCAATAGTGGTCGTTAGAATTAATTTCACTTTGAAATCGGACTTAAACTAGTGTCAATCTAATGATACTTATTGTTTCATAAAAACACGCTATTTGCTCTGACAGCGGGAATTAATTATTAAATTAAATAATGCAACTTATATGTTTTGAATTTTTTAAAATAGACTTCATTTTTGAATTCGGAATATCAAATATAGATTAGGCTGAAGTTTTGGTATTTTTCTGAAAAACTTCAATTTTTGATGAATAGTGAAACCACTAAGTGGTACTTAAAAAACTGATTTTTCGTTTAAATGAAATTTTACCACCTCTGTGTTTTGAATTTCAAAAATCCGACATACATGGCTATCATTAAGAAGTAAAATGTGGTTAAATGGGATTAAAATAATTTTTTGGTGAATAGTAACTTTTAAGTTTATTAATCGCGATTAGAGGCAATTAGTGTAGTTTAAGGTAAAAATAATGTTTTAATACTATGAAATGAACTTGACACATGTCCTAACCTTATTGGATGTGTCATGGCCGACCATGAGAATCCATGGGTCAACTTGGGGACCCCATGGATCCACTTTGGTAGGAAAATGACATAAAAACTTTTTATTTAATGTTAAAATTAAAATGTCACAAACATGAGTTGTTTTACTAATTTTTTTTTAAATGGGGTTATACAAGTCATATTTTTGACTATAAATATTAATTAGAAATATAAAAAGATTTCCTACATCATGATATTTTTTTTATAATTTTTAGAAATTAAATAAATTAAATTATTTATGACACCATGATGATGTAGCGATTACCTCATTATTTAATGATTTAAATAAAATGAAAAGATAATGTAAAATATAAGACCTACACATGTAAAAAACCTATTATATGGGTGTATTTAGAACTATTATCAACTTATCCTCTAAATATATAATTGTGGGACCCTTTTTATCCGAAAATCATTTTATAATAAAGTATATTTTCTTAACTTTCCAAGAGTGCCCCTCCTCTCCTCTTATAAAAGGCCCCCACCTCTACCACCTTACCTACACCTCTCAAGCCTTTGGTTCGGCCAATATCTGCCCATTTTGTCTCTCCACATCCCTCTCTTACTCCTAGAAGCCTAACTTTGGGCAGAAGTCTTCCCAAGGAAGCCTTTGAGCTCAAATCAAAAAGAGTTACCCCTTTTAAAGGTAGTGTTTTCTCTTGTGTTCTTTTGTTTTATTTTGCTTCTCCAACCCCCTAAACTCCTTTTATTCATTTATTTTGTAACAAATACAATATATTAAATATACTAGGATGTTGTTATAATAATAATTCGAGCTACACTTACACACACCTACATCTAATGGTTAAAGAACATACTGTTTCTGTGGATGGCGAATTTCTGCCTCACAAAACGATGATTGTTCAATATTCTTCTAACACCTTCAAAGGTGGCCATTAAGATGTCACTATATTTATATATGATATATAATATGTTTATTTTTTCCTTAAGCTTCTTTATTTTTCATTTATTTCATACCTTTATGGCTTCCATTATGGGTATACGCGATATCTTCATTTTAGGAAGTGCGGACTACCGCCCCCTCAAAGTGATTTGATTCGTTAATGCCATATGTGGGATGTATAAAGGATGGATTTAAAGTTATTATATATGATGTATGTTACATATAAATGATGAATATAATTCTGTAATTCAAATATACATACCTCTCATTTAGTTTTAATTCCATTAATATGACATAGAAATGAAAGTAGCGTTCATGCGTACGTACGGCTTACCGTCTCCATGAACGGTGCATTTAATTTCTTACCTATAAATGATTATGTAATATTATAATTACATGTATATGCTGGATATATATGATATATATTATATCCAAATCATGAATATAATTCTAGATATAATGGACCTTTGACCACACGAACAACATGTAATTGTAAGAAGTCCACTTTCGACTTAAGAACCAAATATCGACAAAACAAACATTATTAACTTAAATGATTAAATAATGTTTATAACATGGTAATAAATGATATAAAAGTAATAATTAACTTTAAAAGGTTCTTAAGCAAGTATAAATTAACTCAAGTTTATTATTCAGGACGTTAAAGAACGATCGAGTCAAGTCGGACCCGAGGTAAGGGACCTCGTCTCAATCTCCTTTCATTGAGGCATATTTCGTTTTATACACAACTTTCTTTTATACGGTGTATAAAACCCTTTCACTTTTACTTTTATACAAAAGGAATCTTTTTCTACGAAGCGTTTTACTAAACGACAAAAAGGAATGTTTCTTTTAACGTATGCGGTGACAACGACCCTTTTCCGCCGCCGCGAGTATTATTTGGTCTTTGGCTTCCTCAACAAGACGTAATGTTTTTTTTAAAATGAAATAAATAACATATACTATTTTATGTATTTTGGTATTGAAAAGGGTTTTTATAATGGATTTGTTATGTCAATATATTTAAGTGATATATTGTGATCAAAGTGTGGAGATGTTTTCTTTCCATTATATTTGTTTTATGTCTTATGATTTTATAATGGTACTTGAACATTTGATGGGTGGTTATGTGATAAACCATATGACGGGTGGTGCAGTGAATACCAGGATGGGTGGTTACATTATAACCTCCAATTCATTGGGTATGAAAGTCGGCCGTATGGCTATTCCATTAACTGATATGTGTGGAAGTCGACCGTATGGTTATTCCATTTAAGTATGTTTATGTCCCAAGTTACCTTTATATGTTATGTGATCTTTATGTGGGTTTTACGGTAATCTTTTGGTTACAAAAGGGTAAGTAATGATCCCTTTTTTCAATGAAGAGTTTTTACTTCTTCATAAAGGTGAAAAGTATTACTTTGATAAAGTATACATGGTTTACTTTTTGTTTTGATAAAATAACAGTTTTCATTCTTTGTGTATCCCTTACTGAGCTTTTTATGTTCACCCTAAGTTTTTTTGAAATGTTTTTCACAGGACTTAATGTGGAATAGGGTCAAGGATAGGATCAAGGTAAAGTCATTCTATATAAAACATGGAATTGGACATGTTTCTTTTTAAGAGTTTTTATTCTATAGAAACTTAGTAGAAGTGTCTACTTTGTAATCTTTTGATATGTAATAGTTATGTCCTAAGTCTCTAAAACTCTAAACCTGAAAAGATCCTCAATGTGAATTATTCATTTAATTCAATATTAAGTATGGTTTAAGGCTGGGGCCTTATATGTTACATGATATGCAACTTTCATTGGAAACCTATCATTACCTAGTACAAGGAATGAAATAGTTAGATGTCATGTAAACCATTCACATCATGTAATAGTCTATCAAGATAAATATTAACTTTAGGTGATGGGTTTTTCAGAATATCCCTCTAAAAATAATACACGACATGTAAATTAATTACACACCGTATAATATCCCAAGAATACATTTTGAAGGTATTGTGTGGATGATTTTTTTCATTCCATCTACTACATACTTCCTCCTCTCAACCCTAGTGCATCTCCCAAGAAATTTTGAAGCTCCATCCTCCATTATGGATGTCCTTTTTATGTTATTGATCCCTAGTAAGTCTTTGGCCTTAGTTTTCCCTTCCTCTTCTGTTGTTCTCTCTTAGGGTGGTGGAACCTTTGTACTGCGTTTGGGTTTGATGTTAAATCTTGATCTAATTTTATATAGGTTTCATCTTTCATTATTCTACACATTCTTCCTCATTAGTGTTTCCATTGGGAAGTGCTATGTTAATCACTGGTTAAAGGTAGGAGGTATAAAACTTAACCCTATGATTTTTTAATTACAAAGTACGTGAAATATTGAAATTGAGCGAACATAAAATGTTCTTAAATTAATTAAATGATGAATTGGATTTAATCCTTTGAATTACTTAGATCCAATTGTTATGACCTAAACTATGGATACTTTTTGGGTGAGAGAACCCTTGATTATAATTTAATTGACTAATGGATTAAAGTGTGTTTAACATGACATGAGTTTTGGACGATTTCTTGATATAGATTCACCTTGGATAGAAATGCTATTGGTTTATGAAAAAATAATAAATGAAATGTGAAATTTAAAGATAAATGGTAATTTTTATAATTAACCATTGTTCCTTATGATGTGATATTATGATATCCTTGCTGTTATGACTCATTGAGTTTATGTTGTAATATTTATATACTGGTTTATGACCAGTGATTATGTTTTAATGATCATATAGCGGGCTATTCCTAGTTATTCATGCTGAAATTCTTTTGTATCAGGATTGGAACTAATTCATTCTAAAATGATTATGTACTGGGCTTAGCCCTAATACATACTGAAATTATTATATACTAGGCTTGGACCTGATACATACTAAAAATATTATACATTGGGATCAGCCATGATTAAATACTAACATGATTGTATAGCAGGTTTGACCCATATTTGTGTGATTTATACTATGGTAATATGGTTATGGTTGGCATGGTTATGATACATTATCAGATACATTCTGACATAATGCAAAAGTAGGTTATGTTTTACTATAGATATATATTTATGGTTGGCATTAGAATGAGATATGGTTGGAGACATTCCAACATAGTGATGAAGAAATTTATGTTTTACCATGGATATATGGTTATGGTTTAGATGGTCATGATACATACTCATAGATATTCTATCATGATGCCTGAGAAACATGACATGGTATTAATTAAATTGTTTAATTAATCAAAAAACTTATTTATTGCATTATTTCATGCACTTATTATCAGACTACTTATGTTTATACATGATTATTTCGACCTACTAAGTTATACTGACACCCTATTTGGGCCACCATTTGATACTTGAATATATTACATGGATACCAAATTTGATAAGGGAAAAGGACATTATTGTTGATTGTTGATTACTAGATGGGCTAGATTTTGGAGACTAGAACGACATGGGGCTCAGGACCAGGGTATTTTGAGTCTTTATTTGAGTTTTCTAGTATTTTATATTGTATTATGTCTAGCATGGAATTTAGTTACATTTCATAATGTCATCACATTATTCCTTTATTATTTATTGGATTATTCTGTTAGATTTTATTGGTTGGTTTTTTGTTGTATTTTATTTTTTCCATTATTTCTATTACTCTAATATATATTGTTATATGATAATTCTATTGAATTTTAACTATTTAACCATGGGGTATAGTCTCACTACTATGCTCATCACACCCCCACTTCTATTTGGCAGCCTATTTCGTACAAGGAAGCACAATTGAGGTCCCATAACCAACCCATTTCGGGAACGTGAGAGAGTGACAGATCGGGGGATATTACTAAGTGGTATCAAAGCACACCGTGTTTATTTTCTATTTATTTACTATTTAGGAAAGGTATAAAGGAGACTAGGATGTTTCAAGACTTGGTAATGAGCTTGTGAATGGGAGTATCTAAACCTTATATAGAGGAAAATCTGAGTTCCTAGGGATGGATTGTTTTTTTATGCTGTTTGCTTGTTACAATTAGTGTTATTTTACCTTGGGTGATTCACATATTATTAGGTGTTGTCATTTTATGATTTTATGGGTTCTTGATATTTATACTCATAGACTGGTGTGGCATGATATTAATATTCATGCATCTTGATAGGCACATAGGTATATATATTGACATGCATTATTCATGATAGGGACATATTTATTGCATGTGATATATACTTGACTGTTTGGACTATGATACAAGATACCTATTATATCTTCTAAATGAAATGAAATGGACTTTTTTGTCATGACAAATTTTTAATCCATGTTTAGAGAGACTCAAAGTAGCGGTTCTCTATTTTTTTCACCTATTATGGTTGACCTTTTTATTATAGAAAAATTTCTAAGGATTGTGTTTTCCTTGTAGAAAAAATGACTCCTCATCATATTTGATATGAGTATAAGGAGAGTGGTAATCAACACACTTCTAATTAAGATGAACTAGAGATTCCAGTAGCTTCTGAGGATTAGATGGATGTTAAAATTTGTGATAGCTTCCTGAGGGACATGCAATCCATGGAAAGGGAGACTGTTCACACCATGCCTTCTATGCCTATGATGAAAAGAGAGTTCTAGCTACAACATTAACCTATGATTACTAGAGATGGATTCCCATAGATATTTGAGTTCCCTATTGAGTCAATATAGATGATATTTATGTATCTTAAGACACCCATAGGTAGTAGGGTGAAGCTTGATACATATATGATTTGCAAACTTTCCAAGAATTGGTGAGACATTCTGGAGAAATATGGGAAGTAAGATGATCTATATTAGAAGGAATTTGAGTAAAAGTTCCCGATCTATTTCTATCTTGAGATTTTGAGGGATGATAAGGATCGTGAGTTCATGCACTTGACACATGAGGGATTGTTAGTGTTGTACTATGTTGAAAATTTCACCAACCTTTAGCACTTTACGTCATCTTTAACTGATGACGATATCTCTAGAGAGAGATGTTTTAATTATGGTCTTTACTATGAGGTTAGGTCATAGGTGAACGTTTTTCATTTGATTAGTTTTATATATTCCATAAATTATGCACTCATCATATAAGGGAATCCAGGGGAGGCTCCGAGTAGCATCCAAACTATTTTAGTAAGGCGAATTGGGAGTTCTTCTTCTGGTGAAAATAAGTTCCACTATGACATTTTTCACCAAGGAAACAATGGGAAGATTGTTCAGGGAACTAGAGAGCCATCTCAATATTGTGTTCCGTTATAGTGCTATTAGTGTGGAAAGATGAGCTAAAAATAAACTCAGTGTCCGTACCTTATTTTGGAGTATCTTTCTTATGGAATGATGGGCCACATATAGATGTTTTTTAGGGGAGTATAGATGTAGAGTAGTAGTAGGGGATCATGATAGGAATTAGAGTCTAATAAGGACTCAACTAATCCTTATAAGGTAGTTAGTTGGAGTTCCATAGGATATTCTAATCGAGGTAGGGGATGTGGTACCCCAGTGTAGGAATGACAGTACCAGGATTAGGGAATAGCTTAGGGGAGTTAGGATAGAGCCCAGGGAAGAGGGGATGGACAGATGCATGTTATTAATACTAATCTAACTACTTTGGATGAAATATTGTCTACTATCAGAGTTATGTTTCTTATATCATCTACAATTTCTTGTTTTTTTTGATACATTATCATCACATTCCTTTTTATCTGCTCTTTTTGTAAATGGTTTTGGCTTGGATGTGGAGATATTAGATGGTTTTTTGATCATTGATATGTCTTTGGGAGTATGTTTATATAATATAAAATTCTAAAAGGTGTGTTGTCTAGATATTGGTGATTATCATTTCTTTTGGGAAAAATTTGTGCTGAAAATGTTAAGCTTCGATTTTATTTTTGGTATGTATTGGATAGTTTTACACTAAGCATATATTGACTATTACTAGAGGAGAGTTACCTTTCTTTCTACAGAATGAGGCATCTATTCTCACTAGTGAGTGGGATCTTTATACAGGTTGTGTAGGACCAATTCAGTTTAGATTAGATTGTATCATGGCTCAGATAAACAATATTTCTCTAGATGATGGTGGAATGTAGCAAGATTCATTTACTCTAGTTTTATATTGTTTTCAAGATGTATTTCTTGATGAGTTATATGACTTACCACCTGAGTGGTATATCGAGTTCATGATCGATTTGGTTATGAGGGAAGATCCAGTTTCTATCCCACCATACAAGATGAAACCATAAGAGCTTATATAGTTGAAATTTCAGTTGGAATATTTGGAAGCAAAGTGTTTCATATATCCTAGTACGTCTCCATGGGATCTCCAGTTCTTTTTTTCAATAAGGTTGGTGTTATATCGTGCTTATGTGTAGATTATCATAGGTTTAACCAAATGATGGTCAAGAACCGACATCCTCTTTCACATATCAATGAACTCTTTGATTATTTGAGAGGTGCTAAGATATTCTCCAATATTAACTTAAGATCAAGATTCCACCATTTGAGCGTGATAAAATCGACATAAATCATACTGATTTTAGGAGCAGTTATGGATTGTATGAGTTCATAGTAATACCATTTGTTTTAAAAAATACACCAATGGTATTCACGGTATTGATGAATCAGATCATTCAACATTTTTTGGATCGGTTTGTGGTGGTTTTTGTTAATGAAATATTAGTGTACTCTAAGTAAGTAGGTGATCATGCCCAACATCTTGAAATTGTATTGAGTACATTGAGAGAGCATAAAAGTCATGCCAATCTAACCAAATATAGTTTTTGGATTGAAAAAGTGAACTTCTTGGGTCATGTCATCTCAGAGGATAGAGTGTTAGTGGAATGAGAGAAATTTGAAACCATGGTATTTTGAGATCATCCCAAGAATGTCTTCAAGATTTGGATATTTCTTGGTTTAATAGGTCATTATCAATGAATTATCCTAGACTTCTATAGTATGGAAGAATTTATGTCAAGGATGACCAAGAAAAAGGTAAATTTTGTTTGGTATGATGCCAGAATATATCTTTTCAAGAGATTAAAGTAAGGATGAACTCAAAACATATCCTCAATTTAATTGTACCGGGTAAAGAATATACTATGTACTATAAAATGTATGTAGTTGGACTTCTAGTATGTAGAAGGATCAATTGGTTGCTTATGGATCTAGATAGCTGAGAACACATGAGAGGAATTAACCTACTCACATTTTGGAGTTAGCAGTAGTGGTACATGCCTTGAGATGTTGGATTCATTATCTCATGGGTGAGAGTTTTTGGTATACACAGACCATAAGATCTTTAGGTATATCTTTTCTTAGTGGGACATAAACCTTCAACAAAGGATATGGGTCGAGTATCCATAGTCTTTAGACTTAAAGTTGGTTTATACATTGGGAAAGGGAAAAATCATCATTGATGAATTGATTTGGAAGACACAGACAGAGGTAGCGTGGGAGTCTTACGATGAGTGGTAGATGATAACAATCCTTATTGACATTCATCTATATGTTCAGAAGTCTCATGGAGGAGTATCTTTGACTTATACATCTATTATACCCATTCTTTTAGAATGGATCAAGACTGAGTAGTTATCTAATATGGAGGGATTAGTTCTGACAAACAAATTATATGGTGGGGATACGTCATTAAGATGGTCTCTTGGTAGTGGAAATTATCTTATTTTCCATCACTAATTATCGGTTCCTATGGTCTTGATCAAGGAGTTGATGATAGGGTTTCATGCTTATAGATGGGCGGTACATCCTTTTTTGACAAATATGTATTGTGATATCTATAGACAGTAATGGTAATTAGGAATGAATAATGAAGTAGCAAGATTTGTGGTGAGATATTTCACTTTTCAGTAGGTAAAATCTAAGCATTAGAGGACAATTGGGATTTTTTAACCTTTTAATATTACTAAGTGGAAATGGGATGATGTCACTATAGATTTTGTGATAGGATTACCTAGGACAGCCTGTAAGAATGATACTATATGGGTAATTGTGGATCGATTGATGATGGTATCCCACTTATTACCTATTAGGGAGACCTTCAAAGTTGATGATCTGGGTAATATTTACATGTTTGAGGTAGTTTGGCTACATGGTGTTTTGATGAGTATCATTTCAAATAGAGATCCTCATTTCACATCATGTTTATGAAGGGTCATTTAGAAGGCACTGAGATCATAGGTTTTTTTTGAGTATGGCCTATCATCCTTAGAATGAAGGTCAATTTGAGAAGACTATTCAGGTTATGGAGGGTATGTTATGAGTCTTTATTTTGGATTTTTATGGTTCTTGGGAGTAGCATATGGAACTCATGGAGTTTATATATAATAACAACTTCCATGTATTAATCTAGATGGAACCTTTCAAGGATTTAGTTGGTAGGTTGTGCTGTTCACCTCTTTGTTAGTTGGAGGGTGGTGATTCAGTACTTGTTGGGCCTAATGTTGTGAGGGAGACATCTAAGTAGGTTTAATTGATCAAGAGGCAGTTGGTGACTTCACAGAGTAGGATGAAATCATATTCTGACTATCAGATATGATCTCTATAGTTTGAGTTTTGTCATTTTGTTTTTCTATGGGTGTCTCCTAGGTTGGGGAAACACCATACCAGGAAACAGGGAAAGTTAGAACCCTGGTTTTTCAAGATATTTGATATAATGGACAGGGTTGGTCTAGTTGTAAACCAATTAGCCCTTCCATAACACTGCAATTCCATGCATGACATATTTCACATGTCACAGATTCGTAGATATTATCCAAACCCTTCTTATATAGTGGATTCCAAGGACGTCGAGCTTAGTGCTGATGCATCCTTTTAATAGCATCAAATATATATTATGGACCATAGTGAGAAGTATCTCTAGGCTAGGACTATACCTTTGGTTCAAGTGTAGTGGAATCATGGGTGTTTTTAGGAGGAGACATGGGATATGGAGTTTGGTATGCGAGCACAATAGCTAGAAATGTTCATTGAGACCCCACAATGAATCTTTGAGAATCTTGGGGATGAGATATTATATAGTGGGGAGGTTGCAAGATCCCATATTTTTCCAAGTATGCCCCTCTTTGAGTTTTTCATTTGAGCCTTGGTGTCTAATTCTGGTTTAGATATGAAGAGTCTTTTTTGGAGAAAAAGACTTAAATATTTGGGATATATGTTCGTTTGAATTAACGGAGTCTAGATATAAATGTGTTAAATGGGTTCACGGGGGTTTTCCATGTTTTGGAAGGATTTGGAGGTGGTTCAGGTCCTTTTGTAGAAACTGGGCAGAAAACTATCTATAGAGAATTTACAGGCCTTTATGTGTTAGATGATGTGTAACTTCCACCAGACACATGTTGTGAACCAGTATAGGGTATGAAATAGTTACATGTTATGTAAACTATTCACATCGTGTAATAGTCAACTGAGATAAATATTAACCCGAGGTGATGATTTTTTCAGTTTATCCCTCTAAAGATAAATACATGACGTGTAAATTAATTAAACTCTATGTAATATCCCAAGAAACAATTTTAAAGGTTCGGTGTGGATTATTTTTTTCATTCCATCCATTACATCCTTCCTCCTCTTGACCCTGGGGAATCTCCCATGTGATTTTAGAGTTCCATCCTCCATTTTGGACATCCCTTTTATGAAATCAATCCCTGGTAAGTCTGGCCTTGATTTCCCCTTCCTCTTCCATTGGTATCTATTAGGGTGTTGGAACCTTTAGACCACATTTGGGTTTGATGTTAAATATTGATATGATTTTATCTAGGTTTCATCTTTCACACTTCTACACCTTCTACCTCATTGGTGTTACCTTTTGGAACTATTGTATTAATCACCAGTTAATGGTAGGAGGTATAAACCTTAACCCTATGGTATATTTAATTGAAAATCATGTGAAATATTGTAATTGTTCGAACATAATATGTTCTTAAATTAATTAAATTATGAATTGGATTTATTCCTTGGAATCCCTTGGATCCAATTGTTTATGACCTGACTTATGGATACCGATTGGGTGAGTAAACTCTTGGTTATAAATGAATTGACTAATGACTTAAAGTGAGTTTAGCATGACAAGAGTTTTGGGTTATTTATTTATATAGATTCACCTTGTATTGGAATGTTATTGGTTTATGACCAAATGATAAATGAAATGTAAAATTCAAAGATAAATAGTAATTTTTATAATTAACCATTGATCCTTATGATGTGATACTCTGATATAGTTACTGTTATGACTTATTGTGTTTATGATGTAATGATTGTATAGTGGTCTAAAACCAGTGATTATGCTGTAATGATCATATAGTGGGATATTCTCAATGATTCATATTAAAATGATTGTATACATGGCTTGGCTTTGATTCATGCTGAAATGATTATATACCGGGCTTGACCCTGATACATGCTGAAATGATTATATATCAGGCTTGGAACTGATACATACTATAATTCTTATACAATGGGATTAACCCTAATTAAATGCTGAAATTATTTTATAGCAGGTTTGACCCAAATTTGTGTGATTTATACCATGGGTATATGGTTATGGTTGGCATGGTTGTGAGACATGCTCAGAGACATTTCGAAATGGTGTCAAAGTAGGTTATGTTTTACTGTGGATATATGGTTATGGTTGTCATGGTCATGCAAAATGATAAGAGATATCCTGACATGGCACCTAAATAGGTTATGTTTTACCATGGATATAGGGTTATGTTTGACATGGTCGTGAGACATTCTCAAAGATATTCTGAAATGATGTTGAAGTAGGTTGATATGGTATTAATTTAATTGTTTAATTAATTAATAAACTTGTTTATTGAATTATTGAATGTACTTATTATCAAACTGGTTATGTTTAGAAATGGTGGTGTTGGACGACTAAGTTATACTCACACCCTATTTGTTCCAATGTTTGGTACCCGGGTAAATTACATGGATGCAGGATTTGATAAGGGCAAAGGACCTTGCTGTTGATTATTACTTGCTGGATGAGTTGGAGTTTGGAGGTGGGATCAACATAGGACCCATAACTGAGGAATTTTGAGTCTTTATTTGAGTATGCTAGTATTTTATATTTTATTACTTCTAGAATGAAACTTAGTTACATTTCAGAATGTCATTACATTATTGATTTATTATTTATTGGATTATTTAGTTGGATTTTATTTTTTTCTGATGTATTGTATTGTTTCCATTATTTTTGATACCATGATATTTATTGTTATATGATTATTCCTCTATATTGTAACTTTGTAACTAAGGGGTATATTCTCTCCACTATACTCATCATACCCCCATTGCTAGTCAGCAACCTTTGGTATATGGGGATACACGCTTGAGGTCTTGTAACCAACCCATTTTGGCCACGTGAGAGAGTGACAGATCAGGGTATGTTACAATATACACCCCTTGAGAGATAATAAAATTCTATGATAACCTTTTCCCTTTCATTACCTCCCAACTATAGAAATATCTTCTCTAAATAACTTATACATTTCTTAGCTAAAAATGATTTTTTAGTCTCATTGAATGATGGAGGTTTCCAATGAATAAAATAGTCTAACATTGTTACAACACATTGCAGATCATAAGGATAATATATATGATCAAGGTTATTAGTCATAACTTTATTCAGTTTCCCTAACATAGTTATAATTTGTTTAGCTTCATCTACAGTTTCAACTCTTGCTTCATTATATTTCCTAGGAGGATATTGATACAATTTCTATCACTTCCAATAGAAACCATTTACAAACAATGGAATACACTATATTAGATCATATTATTATGTATCATAATGTATAATTTCAAAACTAGTGATACACGTAACATAAATTAAAAAATTTATGCATAGCTAATCTATGAATCATAAACTTGGTTTCTTTGGGAATACTATGAAATCATAAAAAATGTTTTCAAATATTTCAGAATGGTTTGTAAATAAAATTTAAATTAACCCAAGAATATCCACCAGGAGTTTCAAAATAGGTTTGTAGTACGGTAACACTCACCGTGTAATATAATGATGACTAAGATATACTCAAACCAACTCTTTTCAGGATTATTACCCCTAGACACATATATTCCAAAACCAAAACCACTTGTATTATCCAAAAATGGATGTATTTCTATGAAAAAATAAAACTCCCCAACCCTAAAATCCCAGAGCCGGTGCATTATTTTAATACATTGTAATGATTACAAGGAATCAAATCCCAATAGACTGAGTAGTTTAGTATATTTAGAAAACCAGATACATACATAGGTTCAACATTACAACTTGAAAAGAAATAAAACATATATGTTTTATTGGGAACATCCACAACTCCAAGTTTATCCCTTCAGGGTAGTCATAAAAAACATATTCATGTCCTGATAAAATAAAACCTAAGAAATGGGTGAGCACAAATTCTCAGTAAGAGTAATCAATACAATGGAAGATAACATAAACATTAGGCATGGTGAATATTTTAAAACACATGCGTTTACAAATAATAAACTTGAACACTTTATGGCATGAATATGAGATGAGTAAATAATTCCATAATAAAACATAATCATGGGTATTCTACTAGTAGAATAACCACATGAACCATCAATACTGTTTTCATAATGAGGTAATTCATAATGCGAGACATCATAACCATACCATCAAGGCCTCGTGCCAAGACCATAAATAATCATTTTGTCAAGGCCTTGTGCCAAGACCATAGTTTGTATCATGAGACCGAACGATGTACCGAGGGGCTATAATGGGCCCCACATGACACTTAATAAGTCCAATGAATTCTTAATATGAATGGGGTGATGATAAACAACATACACATTCATATTGAAACTAACATATGAAATCTAAATAACTTTCCCCAATCATTAATCATAAACACAACCATTCAATGTAATATGGTGAATGGTTTCAAGATAGTACATACACAATCAAAATAATCATACAACATTAAAGAAAACATGGTGTATCATAACATAGAAGATAAATCTTAATGAATAAAAATATTCAACGAAGGACAACATAAACAAAGATACTTTTAAATGAGACCATTGAAAAATCCTTGAGGAAATAATCCTGAAACATTCCAAAGTGTCCCATACCACCTTGAAACATTCAAATAATAATCCCTTAGAATATCATGAGATTAATTAGACTCTTGATATGATATAACAAAGGGAATTACATACACCACAATCAATAAATAAGTGGTGAATAATGCACATATCCCATAAAAGTTAAATTGAGATGAGAAAAATCCTTTTTTTACTTTTAAAAGAAGATTTATTTTTGAAAATCATTTATATTTACCATAAAATCAAATTGTAAACATGAATATCCCAGAAAATAAAATACTAGTACATTAAAATTATATTTTAGGCATAAATTATTTCCCACTGAAGTGAAATCATGTAAAAATAGTTCTTAAGATTCTTTAGAAATGAATAATTTTAGAGCATTTTAAGGAAAGTATTAAAGAGAATTTTAAAGTGGAAAGGCATGTTTTTTTTATCTTAAATAAATAAATGATCAAAGATAATTTTTAATGATAAAATTAATGTTTTTATAAAAATAATGGTGTCTTAAGATAGATTCTGGTGTACACTTGAAAATGGGTAAGAATTCAAAAAGATCCCTTGAATCGGGTTTGTATTTCAGAAATAATTTTGAAAGTTCCTTTTAAAACGTGTAACTCCCCATAAAATAAGAAAGGATTATGGTTGGTAAACATATATATAACACTCAAACAGAATTTATGAGGATCACATAATAATACATTATAATTTCATCATGATAATTAGATAATAAAATTAACCCGAATGAAAATGGAGATTCGAGTGGAAAACCCTTAACACTTTGTAATCAATCGATTCATATGACCCAAAATTAATAATATTAAAATGATACATTTAATACCATTAAAATAAATATATTATTGATATTTTACATCAATGGGAAGTATATATACACTAGACACAAGTATTAATAGTGAATATGGAAAATCTCACAAAAATGGAAGTGAGATGAAGAAACCCTTACCTTAAGTCCGATGGTGTTCTTCACATGGTCTTAGTGTCCTGGATAACAAAATTAAATCAATTAATTAATATTTAAATAACTTCTTATACATTTAATTGATTTATTATAACCTTATTAAGTTCATTCATGGTCTTTTTGATGGGTTAAGAGGTTTAATTCCATTGTTCAGGTCCGTTTGTTCATGATTGGTATACTTATATACATTAATGGAGAATCATGTAAAATGAGGATTGTTTCCCAAAATTGAAGTTATATGTTATTAGTGAACATACTGAAGTTTAAATGGTTGTAAATTTCATTTGGTTACATGGAGTGAAGATGAATCATTATATAAATTATTTAATGATAACCGTTTGGGTTAATTGGTGGTTTTTTGAACACCATGAACTCATTTTTCTTAATAAATCAAAACCATGTGTAAAAAAGATTCTAGAATTATATATGAGACACAATACATATATTATAGTCTGTTTCAACCATAAAAATGGTTTCATAACCAGTAATGAAGGAGAAATTTAAGAACGAAACTTTGTCGTCTATGAAGGTTGAAAATTGGAACCTCATAGATGATTTCATTTATAAAAGAAAAGGGAGAGAGTAAGAATATTGAGGATGGTTTTTCCATTCACATGATATAATTATAGTATATAGATGATACTGGAGTAATCAAGGTCATTTTGACAAATAAGGTTAAGAGAGAATAAGAAAATAAGATAAATTTAAATGAATCTAATTGAAAAAGAAAGATGATTTACCTTTTGTAATAACCTCCTTGGGAACCTCCTTAAGGGAAGGGGTTTTGGTATTTTGGAAACAACAAGAGATTATTGTATGTGGGGAGTGACTAGATAATGGTAATTAGTCAGAAATTTGAGGAGATTCAAGTCTTAGAGGAGTGAATTTAAGAAGTGATGGGGTTTTTTATAGTGGAGGAGAGGAGTGAATTTTGAATATTTTATTCATTATTTTATTATTTCCATCAAGACAACCAATAGTGTTGTTTCATGTGACCCCTAATAGTGATAAGTAAATTTTAGATTCAACCATGTGGCCTTAAATAACTAATTATTTCATAAATAGTGTATTTAACTGATAATTTGTATATACGGTATTTTACCGTATTTTACTATTCAACAAAAATTCAAGAATTCTAGAAAAATACCAAAAAATCACCCTAACCATTTCATGACGTATTGAATTCAAAAAAGAACTCTATTTTTTAAAAATAATTTTCTAAATAATTTTAATTTAATTTTTAAATAAAATCATAATTTATTCCAAAAAAATCAACTTTAAAAATATAACTCGTTTTATAACAACTTGAGAAATTATTCAGAGTCCCATAAAATTATCTTATAACCATAAGTAAATAAAGTAACAATTTATAAAATAAATTTTATGAAAATAAATTTCAATTTTAAATTATTAAATTATACAAAAAATTGTAATTAAAATATTTATGACATATAAGAAAACCAATACTTATACTTTGATCATTTTTTAACTTTTAATATGTATAAATTTTATTCATACATTCCTGGGTGAAGTTTATATTTTCTTGGACTATTTAATATTCATTACTATTCATAAGGGTATGTTACTGTTCACCAAAAATTAAGTTTGTCTTATTAGACTCTAAATATCTTACTGAACGCAACTGTGTATGTTAGTTTTTCAAAATTCAAATCATAGAGGTGGAAAAATTATGTTTACTTGGATAAGTTATTACAAAGTGGTGTTTTGTAGAGATTCAGTGTTTCCTGAATTCTATATTAAATCTATTTTTGAAATTTTGGGGTGTTACAAAAACACTTAATCTTTACCTTACCAAAACATTAGAATATTGTCCCATACTTAGAATTATCTTAAAAAGCAGTCATAGGTCTATATTCCCTAATATATGTTTTTGTAAATCCAGTTTCCAAGGTTTATAATAAAATATTCTCTGATAAAAACTATAAAACCCTGACCCTAGTAGCTTAGAGCCAGTGTTTACTTTATTTTATTATCACTAGAACAAGGAACCACATCCCAAAGTAATAAATAGTGTAGTAGTCTTAGGAAACTAGACACATACTTGAATTTCACATTATATTCAAAAACATAAAATACAATGTAGTATTTTATTTGAGAACAACATCATTATCATTATCATATCCCTTTATATCATTCATAAAACACTTCCTGGAATCCAAGTGAAAGGAAACATAAAAAAGGTGTGAGCTCAGATGCTCAGTAAGGGTATGTACACAACAAAAGCTAACAAGGAATGAATAACATGAAAGAATAAACAATGATCAAATAATTCCATATAAATAATCATATGATATATCAAATTATCCATGGAAATCATAAAAAATTAAAACAATCAACTAAATATCAATAATTAATTTTATAATGATATAATGTATAATGCCATACATCTAAAACTTACCATTGGAGCTTCGTGCTAAGATATATTACATAAATGTGCAAGGAATTATCCAAATAACCAATATAGTTTGTCACATGAAATTTATCAATGCATCAAGGTGTTATGTAATTAAAGGCCCTACACACCACTTCATAAGTCTAATGTATTCTTCATATGAATAATCAATACAACATAACAAATATGCCTTAAAAATCAATAACAGTCTATATTAGAAGAACTAGCATTCAAAATATCAATAATTTCACCAGTTAATATATTCATAAACTATCTATAGAAATATTTTATATGGTACCATAATATCACAACATCATTAAGTCATAATATTAAACAAATTATGTTTACATTGATAAAAATATTTTCAAAATATCAGTGGAAAATTTCTTGAGGAAAATAAATATTTTCAATTTTAAATTAACTATTTAAAATATAAAATTTTCCCAAATATTAAGGAGAAAATTTTATTTTGAAATAACCTTATAAAATTTTGAATAAAACTTCAAATCAATTACTGTTCATGTTTGTGGTAAATTATGTTTATGCCATATAATTTAAAAAAACATTCCTTTCACACTTTTTTAAAAAGGTAAAAGGTACATTATTCAGAAAATGACAAGAAGATTCCTTTTATTTTTTTTGTAAAAATTAGAAAATGGATAAGAAAATATTTAATAAATCATTTTATAATATTAAAAACATCCCTTTTGACCTTTTTATGAAAATAAAGACATGGAAGAGAAAGATTCCCAACAGAGTAGAAAAATAAGGCCGATTTTCCTTAAAACCATTATTTAGGTATCTTGAGTACTTAAAGAGAGAAAATTGAAAGAAAATTTGAAATTTATTTTAATAAATATTGGATAAGAAAATATTTTGGGTTTAATATATAAATATAAAATAATTTCCTTAACAGATATATAAACATAAACAATCTCAAAAAGTGATGAGATTGTGAAATAAACCATTTCCTCAAGTTTGAATTCAATCGTATTTGTCCTAAACTCATATGAAATGAATATATATTTATTATAAATATATTTAATTACCATAATAATATATAAAATACAATTTATTATTTAATTATAATCTTTTATCACACATTTATTAATAATTATTTGTTAAAATCACTTTTTTGGGTAATAAATACTTCATTTTTCATGTATGTTTTGGTTTGCCAGTTTTAGTAATTGTACTTTGATCATGATTCCATAATCTCTATAATTTTAATAATGATATAAATATAATATATATTTATTATTTATTTATTTATAGTAATTCATAAAAGTTAGAGATAGAAAAATAAATTACACTATTCATGGAGATCGTATGTCATATGTACGCATGAACACTGTTTTTATTTTCTGACATATGAAAAGAAAGGAAGGTAAATAATAATTAATCTTTAAAAAATCATTATAATATAATATATTTCATATATATTAAATAAATATGTCATTATTACTATCCATGTAAATTATAAATGAAAAATGAACCACATCGCTTCGTGCAGGCGGTAGTCCACTGGTACTCACGAGTGATATTATCATTTTACAATTGATTGGAAATTGAGAAGGTAAATATGATATTATAATACAAAAATTATAATTATTTCATAAATATAATATATATAAATTAAATCCATCATTATATCCAGTTGTGAGAGGTGGTGATGGAAACCAAATTACATTGGTTCGCGAGGTAGTAGTCCGCCATACACACGATCGATGGTTTCATTTCCCATTTGAAAGAAGAAGAGATGGATATAGGTTATTATATTAAAATAATAACATCTCAATATATGGAAGATACATATGTTATTATTTCATCATAGTTTAAAAATATTTTAAGTAGGTATAAGAATAAGTAAAATGAAAATTCTCGATTAAGAACGATACCTCTTCTTCGAATAACCTCTTTAGGTTTGCACCAAAAGCCTTCCTATGAGAGTTTTATAATAAAAAAGAGGACTCTAATATGTGTAAGGTAAGTAAAAAATGGATTTAGGTAGGTATTTTCTAGACCAATAAGTTTTTTAAGTGTGAATAAAATAGGATAGGAGGTTCCCTTTTATAAGTGAGAAGGGCGTGACGTTTTTGTAAATATCTAAAACTAGTCAATAATGGGAAGTCACTATCAAACCAAATGCCTAAAAAATTGATAAATAATAGATTTTAGGGAAGATAAGTTTGATAAAAACCTCCTCCACTAAAAATTAAATATTTTTAAACATGTTATTACCTTTATCTATAATGTAATACCCTAATATTTCACGGTATGTCTTTTTTTAAAATAAATTTAATCACTTCGATATCTTGCTTTGCACAAAAATTAAAGCTTAAAAAAACTCTAAAATATTATTATTTTAACAAAACCATTATCACCTAGAAATTGAAATTGAAGGAATAAATGAGATTAACTAAATTATAAAAATATATTTTACAAATGTTTATAAAATGAATTCATTGGTTACCAATTAATTATAAATGAAAACCAATTGAACATAAAGGAAATGTTTTTATAAAAAAACTATTTTTATGTCCACAATGGAATTTTATCTTTATAAATTAAATTAATAACTATTAGTGAAATATATTAATGAAATTTATATTTTATATATTCACTAATTTTTTTAAATTCATCCAATAATTTTGATAGTCTTAAGATAAGAATAAATCAAAATTTAAGCATAAAAGCTATATTTTTTTAAAAGGAAAATTTACTTCCTTTTAATAGAACACCTATATTAAAACTAAATTTTAAAAATTTTATAAATTTTATTCAAAAAAATAAAATTTATTTTTTAAATAATAATATAAAAATTATCTTAGGGTTTATTTTTGGTATTTTTTGGAGAAGTTTCATTTTTTATGAATAATGAAAAATATTAAATTTTAATTGAAAAATATTTTTAAAAAAATTATTTATATAGTTTAATTATATTTTATATTGGTTTTAAAGTATAGTTAGTTAAATTTTAAATAAATAAATAAAATTTAGGCCATTTAAATCAATTTCACATTGAAATTTGATATAAAAACATTTAAAACTTTTGAACTTTTTTACTTTAAAAGCCTGCATTCTCGTTGCGTCTGTGAGATTAATTTTAAATCCAAAATTTTCAATTTTTTGAATTTAATGTGATAAAATGGATTAAATATTTTTAATAATAAGGTAAAAATTATGTAGTGAGGTAATTTAATTTTTTATTCATAAAAATTTACCATGGTAAAAAAGAAATATTTACCGTGGTATATGTAAAATAATGAAACATGTTAAAGTTAAAATATAAAGGATTAAAATACCTAAAAAATACAATATTTAATGGGTGTGAGAGGTATTTATATACCCTAACCATACTTTAAAACATTAATTATCATCAAAATTCGTGTAAATTAATGGAACCTCAATGTGGGTGTCTTTAATTATAAAATAATCTTTATTTAATCACTTAAAACCACCCCTCATCAAGTATAAAAACTACCCCTCACCACCCCATTACTCCTAAAAAGCCTTGTATATACTAAAATATCTTCAAAAAACACTCCTCATCACTATATCCAAGTAAAAGTTCTGATTTTATTACCAAAAATCCAAATCCAAGGCCCTCAAGGGCGTCCTTCAAGGAGGTGATATTCAATAGGTAATTTTCTCAAAACACCTCTCTTATTTTCTTTTCTTATTCTACTTTATTATCACCAACTTCATAAATAAAGGAATGGTGACTATATAATAATTTATATAATGGATTTTTATGTCTATAATTTAATATCTTGTAACCATTTAATTTCTCATATCCTCTTATTCAAAGAAATGAAACTATTGTCCAAATTATGCTGGTTAATCGCCATCGTGAATAATGATTTTGTTCGTTTTCCATTACCACCTTCATGGATGGTCATAAAACTATTGTTATATTTAGATAATATTTTAATAGTTATATTATAACCTTTTTAATTTTATGGAACTAATATATACACATAATATGAAATAAATAAAAACAAGTTTGTGATGTTTAGAAAAACCGCTAAAATAAACTAAACATTTATCATTAACATTTTATCAAATGAATAATCCCCATATATGAAATAAAAATGATATATGGGAACATTTAACATTATTAAAGTAAATTAATACCATTTAATTTTACTTCTATAGTTTTATTTCCATTTTACAAGAAAACCCATAATTGTACACAAACGAACCAATCATAAAACCATGAAATGAACGCACCCAAAATAATGAAAATAATAAAATATCACTAATGAAAGGGTGGTAAGATGTTATAAAAGTATAATATAAGATATTATATATATATATATATATATTTATATTTTTTTAATTAATTAATAACATCATTTAAACCTTTATAAATGAGGTTAAAGTATAAAAAACTAAAGGGAACCGTGAGGTAGGGGTTTCTCGTCTCACTTTTTCTTCTATGAGATATATGCCTTATTCACCACTTAATTCTTGTGCGTGGTGTACATACTATAATTTGATTTATAATATCATAAATATAATTATCTTAATGTTATTAAATGTTTCATTTTATAATTATTAATTTTATTGGGTATAGGATTTGACTGATTACAAAGTGTTAAGGAAATTTTTAACCTAATTTCCATTATTTAGGTTAACCTTCTATTTAATTTATTATGTCATGATATGATTATACGTGGGATGAATTTTTATTATATTATGTTCAATTTTAACTTGTTTTATGTGTATTTATGACTAATACACATAATCAATTAATTTTATTAATTATCACTTTAATGATATGATATTTATAAGATATTTTCAGAACAGAATGAATATTTTCCTCAAGAATTATTTTCAATGATATTTAAAAATTAATTTCTATAAAGATAACATTATATTATGTTACTTATGATCAATTTAGATTTTAATCAAAGATACTATACTCATTTTTCTACATTTATTTTATGTTTATGATGACATGATGTTTTTGAATCCCATTTCTTTTCCATGGGTTATGTTATGATAAAATGTTTATGAAACTCGTTTCCTTACATGGGTTCTAATGTGATGAATGATTTATGTTCTTATGGAAAAAATATGTATGATTTTCATTATTTTAATGGTGTGAAATATATCTCCCTCCAATGAATTGAGTAATGATAAATGTTCTATGAGCTTAGTGGGTACATGGGTGGTCAGCTTAAGCCAGAAATAAAAGGGTACATGGGTGGTCAGCCCAAGCCTACAATAATAGGGTATATGGGTGGTCAGACCAAGACCCTCATAAAAGGGTAAATGGGTGGTCATCCCAATCCCATTATAAGA
Source organism: Viscum album (assembly GCA_963277665.1). Classification (NCBI taxonomy): domain Eukaryota; kingdom Viridiplantae; phylum Streptophyta; class Magnoliopsida; order Santalales; family Viscaceae; genus Viscum; species Viscum album. The sequence continues at coordinate 2,009,962,374 of OY728130.1, read as the reverse complement.
GGGTACACAAGAGTTCAATCTAATCTTGAAACTATTGGGTACACAGGAGGTCATCCCAAGCCTGAAATAGGTACCTAGGTGAATAGCACAAGCCTAACATGTTATGTATGTCTTTGAAGGTAGCCTTAAAATACTATTTTCAAATCTCATGTTTATTATGAAAATTACATGTCTTATTACATTTTTATACTCTCATGGATTATGTTCTTTTATTATCTTACGATTCATTTCTTAGGAACTTCCAATCTTTAATTATATGATTCAAGATTATGATCTTTGATATGTAGGGTATGATTTTCAAAGGTTATGATCATGTTCTCATACCCTTATGCTCATGTTATGCTTATGTATCCCCCATTATTACCTTATTGAGAATCTAAGATCACCCTTTATTATGTTTTCTTTCCCCAGGATATGAAGGAATATATTAACTATGACATGTCAAAATGGTTTTAGTAGGAGACGATATAGTTTTTTTATGAACTATTTGTTTTTATTTCCATGTTTCCAAAGAAAATAAACCCATATGGTCCTAGAATGGTTTTTTTATGTTATGTAATAAATATTCATCTATTTATATGTAATATCTATTTATGAAAATTATAGTTCTTTATAGTTTGTATCATAGCCAAGGTTTAGTTAACCTTTGGAAACTAGGATTAAAAAACCTTAGTAAGAACCCTAAGGAAAAGTTTAGGTTACAATCCTAGAGTTCTGATAATGATCATGAATAACCTAATTTAAACCTAAGGTGTCATGGATTGAAATTTTATATGTAATTTCCCTTGATTATTTGGTTTTTACATTATGATTAGGGTTTCTCACACTCTTCTTTTTGGGTTTTAGACAATGGCTGGAACATGGAGGATTCATGTTAATGGTGAATGTGATAGATAATGGAACGAGTTTCCTCATGAGAAAAAAATGAAAACAGCGTCAAAAGGTGAAACCTTATTACTATTCCTAATTATCATTCTTATAATATGATCTATAATATCAATTTTGGTGAGTTTTTCGACTAATCTAATAAGAGAAAGATGGAGTTTCATGGTGACTATAGAGGAAATACAGTTTAATTTTTCTTATGTAAATCATGTGGGAAGAGGAATCAAGGAGAATTTATCAAAGGAACTGGAAGATTCTTTGGGTGTGGAAAATAATGACACAAAATAATGAATTAAAAAGGAAAAGTGAAAGGTTCAGTTAACATAATTAATGAGGATAATAATATTCCTAAGGCATCATCGACAGTTAAATGTTTTAAATGTGTAATGTATGGACATTATACAAATTGATTCCCAAGGGGGAATGCTCATGAAGAGAATCAATAAGGTTATATTAGTGATGGTTATATTTCTAATGATGAAGTGACTATAAATTAAATTTGATATAGAATAAGTGTTAAGGAATAGTGGTTTAATAAGGAATTGGAATGATTGATCATTTATAATGTTGTAGATGTAATTTTATGGTATTATAGAATAATTAAACATCTAAGTATTCTTCCATTATAGTTTTTACTTAAGTATTTGAAAGTATTTGTTGAATGGTACTGGTAAACATGAAAATTAATTGAGGTTTTTTTTTGGAGAACACATAATTAAAGGAAATATAACCCTTAATATGTTCATGATGAGGGGATAATAAGGAGATAAAGAGATGTTTTTTTATAATAAATAAATGGGATAGTATGGATGACATTGGGACTAATTAGTAATATGATTAAAAGGTGGTTTATGGATTGAGTTTATAATTTTTTTTGGATTTATGGTATGAGGAAAGAGTTAATTTTTAAAATCATGCCTACTTTAACTAAGGTTTTATGGTAATTCAGGTTATTACCATGTCTCATGATAATGATATTTACATTTTTGGTGTCTGAAAAGTAATATCTATATAAATTTTTTAGGGGATTAATGATAAGTTTATTTTGAAAATTTAGTGACCTTAATTTGAAAGTTTTGTATTTTAATCTTATGGAAATTTCATAAGGGTCACTAATTATGAACTTTTTTATGTTGAACTTTTAATGAGGTTTTGGAGATCAATTTATTACTTAACTATATGATTATTATGTGTATTTGATAACATGTACCAACCATTTAGTTATGACAATAAGTAGATATAGAAGGAATGGATTTTCATCCCATTATAGATCTTATGATCCACTAGTTCTGTATTCATTACTATTTCAAATTCATTTCTTGGAGTTGTCAATGAAGTGGAAATTGAACAAGTCTTTATTAAAGAGTGAGATCGTACTTATGAGATGAAATCAAGTAATTATATCTTATCAAATGATTTTGAAATAAAAATTTATCCTATTATCACCATTTATAATGATATCAATGACCATTTAAGACCTATTTGGTCTATGGTTTTATGGTAATTAACCATCCAATGACCATGTTCTCTATCATTATCCATCAGAAATTTATAGTTAAAATTCTATTCCATGTCTATGTTTTCACATTCCACTAATTTTCTCATAATCAAAATCCTAGTTATGTGGTGATCTTGACCTTTTACTTTCCCAATTTTATGAGGAAGTTTTATTGACCCTTTTTCTAATGTGGGTTTCCTAAAAAATAATTTTCAAATATCCACCATTGATTTTAGATGTGAAATTTCAAATTTTCTAGGACACAATTTTTTGAAATTCTTGATCGAATCGAGATGGTAGGTCATCAATTGACTCTACCAACAAATCTCTCTCAAGTTCATGATGTGTTCCATGTATCTCTACTAAGGAAGTACATACCTGATCCTTTACATGTGATAAACTCAAAGGTCATACCACTAGATAAAGATCTTCTATATAATGAGAAACAAGTATAGATTCTTGAACATAGTGATAAAGTTCTATGAAACAAGACCAATCACTTGGTTAATGTTTTGTAGAGAAACCAAAAATTTGAGGAAGCTATATAAGAACTTGAGGACATGATAAGAAAAAGGTATCCTCATATATTTATATCCAAGTAACAATTTTTTAGGTAAAAATTCATTTTAAGGGGGGAATAATATAACACCCCACGATTTTACGATATAAATGAATTTAATCTCTTCAAGAGCTTAATTTTCACAAAACATCAAGCTTAAACAAACTTCAAAATATTATTATTTTAACATAACCGTTATCACCTAGACATTAGAATTGAAGGAATGAATTAGATCAACTAAATTATGAAAATATAGTTTTCACATGTTTATAAAATGAATTCATTGGTTACCAATTACTTCAAAAAGAAAATAAATTGAACATAAAAGAAGTTTTTTTATAAAAAGCTATTTTTATGTTCATAATGGAATTTTATCTTAATAAATTAAATTTATACCTATTATTGAAAGATATTAAAAATTTATATTTTATATATTCAATTTTTTTAAATTAATCCAATAAGTTTCATAGGCTCAATAAAAAAATAAATCAAATTTTAATCATAAAAAGCTATATTTTTCTAATAAGAAATTTTGATGCCTTTTAGTGGAACATCTATTTTAAAAGTAAATTTTTAAAATTTTATAATTTTTTTGAAAAAATAAAATTATTTTTTTAAAAATATTAATATAAAAATTATCTTAGGGTTATTTTTTGGTATTTTTATAAGAATTTTTATTTTTTGATGGATAGTGAAAAATACAGAATTTTAATTAAAAACTGATTTGTCTACTAATTTATTTATATAGTTAAATTATATTTTAAATTAGTTTTAAAGTATAATTAGTTCAATTATACATTAATAAATACAATTTAGGTAATTGGAATAAATTTCACAATGATATTAGATTTAATTTGAACTTTTTTTACATAAAAAAGCCGCTTTCCCATTACGTCTGCGAGATTAATTTTAAATACAATTTTCCAATTATGTGAATTTAATTTGGTAAAATATATTATATATTTGGAATTAGAATTAAAAAATTAGGTAGATAGTTCATTTACATTTTTAGGCATAAAAATTTACCACGGTAAAAAAGAAAGATTTACCCCATTATAGGTAAAATAATGAAACATGTTAAACTTAAAAGGTAAAGGCTTAAAATACCTAAGAACTAAAAAATTTAATGGGTATTTTGGGTATTTATAGACCATAAACATACTTTAAAATATTAATTATCATATAAATTCGAGGTAATTAATGCCACATCAATGTGGTTGGCTTTAATTTTAAAATAAAAATTATTTAATCACTTAAAACTACCCCTCCTCAAGTATAATTACCACCTGTCACCACCAAATTTCACCTAAAATGCTTGAATATACTAAAAATATACAAAAAACTCTCATAATAACCATCAAAACATCAAAGTTCTATTGATATCACCAAAATTCCAGATCCAAGGCCCTCAAGGGGTCCTCTAAGGAGGTGATATTCAAGAAGTAATTTTCTCAAGACACCTCTTTTATTTTCTTTTCTTCTTCTAATTTCTTCTCACCCCATTCATACATGAAGGAATGATAAATATATAATAATTTATATACTAGAGTTTTATCTTACTAATTGGATATATCATAACCATTTCATTTCTCATCTCATCTTATTCAAAGAAATGAAACTATTGTTCAAATTATGATGGTTAATCACCTCCGTGAATAATGATTTTGTTCATTTTCTAGTAACGTCTTCATGGACGGTCATAAAAATATTATTCTGGTTAAATAAGATTTAAATAGGTATATTATAACATATTTTATGTTATGAAACTAATATATACACATAATATGAAATAGAGAAAACTAGTTCGTGATGTTCGGAAAAACCGCCAAAATAAACTAAACATTTATCATTCACATTTTATCAAATGAAATATCCTCATGTAAGAAATAAAAATGATTCATGGGACCATTTAAAATTATTTAAGTGAATTAATACCATTTAATTTCACTTATGTAGTTTTATTTATTTTTTACAAGAAAATCCATAATTTTACACAAATGAACCAATCATGAAACCATGAAACAAACACACCCAAAACAATGAAAATAATGAAATATCACTAATGAATGGGTGGAAAGATGTTATAAACGTATCATATAAGGAATTATAAATATTATTATAGTTATTTAATGAATTAATAAAAACATTTAACCCTTTATACATGAGGTTAAAGTATGAAAAACTAAATGGAACCGCGAGGTAAGGGTTTCTCATCTCACTTTTTCTTCTATGAGATATATGCCTTATTCACAAATTATTTCTTGTGTGTGGTGTATATAATGAAATTTAATATATAATATCATGAATATAATTATCTTAATGTTATTAAATGTTTAATTTTTTAATTATTACTTTTATTGGTCATATGATTCGACTAATTACAAAGTGGTAATTAAAATTTTAAACCAATTTTCATTCTTTGGGTCAACCGTCTACTTTGTTGACTATGTCATGATACGATTATGTGTGGGATGAATTTAGATTATATTATGTTTAATTTTTACTTTTTTATATGTATTTATGGTGAATACACATAATCAATTAATTTTTTTAATTCCCACTTCAATGATATGATATTTATAAGGTATTTTCAAAAACAGAAAGAATATTTTTCTCAAGAATTATTTTAAGTGATATTTCAAATTTACTTTACATATAATATAACATTATCTAATTTTACTTCTGATTAATGGGGATATTAATAAATTATACTATCCTCATTACTTTTATGTTTAGTTTATGTTTATGATGGCATGATGTTTATGAATACCGTTTATTTTCCATGAGTTATGTTATGATAAAATGTTTATGACAACTCATTTATTTACATGGGTTCTGATGTGATGAATGATTTTTGTTCTTATGGAACAAATATATGTGATTTTAATTATGAGAATGGTGGTAAATATATTTCCCTCCAATTAATTGGGTAAATATAAATGTTATATGAGCTTAGTGGGTATACAGGTGGTCAACTTAAGCCCATAATAAAATGGTACACGGGTGGTCAGCCCAAGCTTGCAATAATAGGGTATACAAGTGGTCAACCCAAGAACACAATAAAAGGGTAAACATGTGATAATTCAAATACTGCAACAAGAGTGTACACAAGAGGTCATCTTAATCCTGAAATTAGAGGGTACATGGGAGGTCATCCCAATCCCAAAGAAGGTATCCAGGTGAATAACATAAGGATACAATGTTATGAATGTATTTGTAGGTATCCTTGACATAATATTTTATATGATTATGTTTATTAAAAAAATTTCATGGATTATTCCATTTTTATACTCTCATGGACCGTGTTCTTTGATTATATTATGATTCATTTCTTATGAACTATTAATATTTAATTCCATGATTCAAGATTATAATCTTTGATATATAGGGTATGCTTTTCAAATGTTATGATCATGTTATCATACCCTTATGCTCATGTTATTCTTAATTATCTCCTATGATTACCTTACTTAGCATATTATATCAAACTTTATTATTTTTTATTTCCCTATGATATGAAGGAATATATTAAGTATGCCATGTCAAAAGGGTTCTAGCAGGAGAGGATATAGATTTTTCATGAACCTATTGTTTTTGTTTCCATGTTTCCAAAGACACTAAACCCACACATTCCTATAATGGTTTTTCTATGTTATGTAAAAAATATTTATCTATTTAGATTTAATATCTATTTATGAAAATTATAGTTCATTATAGTTGGTTTTAGAGAAAAAGTTTAGTTAACCTTTGGAAACGAGGATGAGAAAACCTAAGTAATAACCCTAAGGATAAGTCCAGGTTATAATCCTAGAGTTTTTTTAATGACCATGAATAACCCAATTTAAAACTAAGGTGTCATGTATTTAAATTTTATAAGTAATTTTCATTGATTATGAGGTGTTTACAGTATGTTTAGTGTTTATCACACTATTCTTTTTTGGGTTTTAGACAATGGATGGAACTTGGAGGATTCATGTTAATAGTGAATACGATGGACAATGGAATAATTTTACTCATGAGAAAACAAATGAAACAAGAGTAAAAAGGTGAAAATTTATTACTATTCCTAATTAGAAATCTCATAATATGATCTGTAATCTCAATTTTGGTGTGTTTCCAGACCAATATAATAAGAGAAAGATAGAGTTTAATGGTGAACACAGAGGAAAGTGTTGGAACCAGGCATGAAGCAAAAGCCCCAAACAGGTGGGTTTTTAAAAATTTTCCACCGCCGTTCGACGTAAACTTTCCGACGTCGGTGAAGAGCAGCCCGATCAAAGCCGAGGACCACACGTGGAGGATTTTAAGCACAAAATTAAACTGTAAAATGCCTGGTTTAAATCCAAAGCCGCGCACGGCGTCTGCTCGTCGTTGGCGATCGCTGCTCAAAGAATCCGAAGCCAAATTCCTCTAGATCATCCACATGTGCTTAAAGGAATCCGCGGGAGCGCCATTCATCGTAATCCAGGTGCTAGCGTGGATTTGCGACGATGCCCTCAACGCTCCAACGACCATCACATCGCATTGCTAGCGATGCCCGAGAGAGAGCTCCATCTGAGCTCCTTGGATCTAGAGCATCTCTCTCTAGAATGTGGGAGAGAGGATAGGAGAGATAAGCTCCATGAATAGTCTTTGGAAAATGCCCATCCTCTTCTATTTATAGTGCACAATTAAAATACCCAGTATCGCCTCACCGACCCCCGAATACTTAACGCACTATCAACAACATTTATGACCACTACACTGAGCCATAAATATTATTATCATTTACTTGTAATATATTAAAATATATTACATGAAAATAATTAAGTCATTAACCTGACTCCTCGCCCCCATAAATATTAATTAAACCTTGAATAATTTAATATTCATCAATTAATATTTTTTCATGTATTTACTTAAAACTTGTAAATACATTTAATAAATAAATTCAATAATCATTATTCTAAACTCGAATAATATGAATTTATTTATTGCATTGGTGGTCGTTTAACTCTGGACAAATCCCGGACCCCTATTGTGGGGCCCACCATGTCCAAAACTCCTATTCAACTGAATAGGGAAGATTCTTGATTACACTATTGTGTGTGACCCTCTAGGCCCTTATTTCGACAAACTTAAATAGTATTCATAGACCAAGAGTAATATCTAGAAACCCATCATGGCCCCTGAAGAAATAAGTATTGTCACAGCAGCGACAACCAACCTATGAACACGCACTGTGTAATATAATCTCTTTGTCTATAATATCTCATAAAGCAGGATGCATTCTCGTGTCATCGACCTTTTCTTACTTTATTGTTTGTTGATGTAACTAGATGGATTTACCCTCAACTGCCATGGCCATGGTCTTATAAAGGTACTGCCATCCATATCAATATGGCCAGAGATATATTACTTCCATAACCTAGAAGTGACAAATCCTTTCTTGACCATTCAACCAATGTCATGCTACCAATGATGCACCCGACACAAACTACCTCGCCACGCCTTCATTTCCATGGTTTTCGTCTTGCATCAAAGTACGCAATCAAATGACATACATTGGTAATGATCTCAAGTCAAGAGACATGATCATTACCCGAGACTTGTGGTGTTCCTATTGGAGGGTCAGTCCTCATGATCTCACTACTAGAGATCACCAAGTTCGAACTTCATGAGAAGAAATCTCAATGATTATGAGCCCCCAACACCTGATGGTCAGACATCTACTATGTCCAATTAGTAAGATGTATCTAGACCATAGAACATATATTTAAGATTAATGGCATAGTATCTAGAGGTCCTCATTATAGCCTAGGAACTGCTATAACCTTTCGATATGAAAATTAATATTTGGACATTACCATTTCAATAGTGGATGCAGAAAAGTCTACACTATAATGGTAAGACGACATCATGCATAGTTAACTCTATACACGATATGGTAATCAAAAGCACTGAATACTTGGGTCTAGGGCACCCACTATTTCAACACTCCCACTTGCACTAGAGCCAACTTTCTAACCAAACTTGTTAGCTACCCACATGATGAACATCATGTTTCTGCTAAGTAAAGGCCTTAGATACTGGGTCCACCACGGTTCTACCACATGGCTATTCTGCTATAGCGACCTTATCTCTTTGAGTAAAACTTCTCAAGAGATGGTATCCCGAGTATATACCCTTTTTTCCACTGTCATAACTTGACATCTTGGCTAGTAATAATATCATAATCTACATTATGATAATACTTTTTTCACCAGGTGTGATTCTAAGAACTGGAACAAATCATTGCATTTAATTTCGTCTTAGATATCTTAGAAGCTGCAATGTACTCAGTCTTATAGATATGGCCACTACAGGCTGATATGATCTTGACTCGCTCATCACCTTTAGCCTAACTGCAATACTAGATCACATTGATCTATGGAAGACTAGTTCATATCCCCCAAAACTAGTATCCTTTCTTCTCCATTTACCAGGTACATATCTTTTGTACTTGTCGAAGTACAATTAGATTGTTCTGACTACATCCCTTGCAGTGCTCCTAGATATGACTGATATTTTCCTATTGTAAAATATACCTTGTCAATATCGGTTCTTGTACATATCATGGCATACATGATTGATCCATCGCTCCGACTTATGGATTTCAACTCACCGCATTTATCTATTCCCATGTCACGGACAGGTCAACATTGAGAGATTATGCCCTGTGACATAGGAAACAATTCATCTCTTGAATTGTTCCAACATGTATTTTCAATACAATGTCACTATATGTATGATTGACTAGAACTAAGAACCCTATAGATATACCTTAGTGGATCATGTTCCCTAGAACTTAGGTTTCTAATTTAATTCAATCATTGGAGAGTAAATTTTATTTTGGTCTTAACTACTTGTAAGACCAATGTCTATTTTCCATATGTTTCTGAACATATTTCTTTATAAAACATTGATGCTCCCACTAACCTCACGTAGACACATGGATTTTTTTTTTGAAAAAGTATTTTCTATGATCATGTTGCTTACTTTAATCCTAAACCGGATTTCAGTAACTTGCAACCTTTATTAGCATTCTGTGATGTGACTATCCTTTTCTGGTTGCGTCGTATAGACACCATCCATAATTGGTGGTCATGACATCCAATACTAAATAAATTGATCATAGATATTAGCTATGATAAGTAAAATTCTAACAGATTTAGGCATAACAACTTGGTGAAACCAATCAAGCCTTATTGGTACTAAGCTCGTACCATCCATGTATCAACTCACTTGAATACCCACCGCAGTATTCAAAATAATAGCCCCCTTTTTCACTTTGATACATAGAATACATTAATTGAATTTTAGTTAGTCTTATCAATTTTAGATAATTTTCATACACTGCTTACTTGTAGGAAATTTTATTCACATTGAATAATAGATCACCGACCGCGGTGAATATAAAAACCGTCAACATGGTTTTATCCTTCCTACACAGTATGTGTCTCTGGAACATACTTTGTTCCACATGATCTTGTGGAACTAGTTCCTATGCCAACTACTTGTGCATTTTGAGCATTGACTAAACACAAGTCAATATTGCTCCCACTATCTCTAATAGAGATGTGCACCCTTATATTGAAGTGTAGTCTATTGCTTGACTACCTACTATTCAATCTTAGGGATTTATGTAACATCCTAAACAATTGTTAGGATTATTACACTAAATGCACAATGTGTTTGTCTTGACACTAGTTTGTTTATGTCTTAATAAACTCTTTGCATCCAAACACATGTTCTTATGACATAATGGGTTTACATCGTACTACGACTCGTATGATATCCATTTGTCATTATAGTTGGAATATGGTTGTGGGATATCACTGTTATTTGTAAAGAATTTCATGAAATATAATTGAAGTTTATGCTAGTTCCAACATTGATATTACTTACATCAATACTTTGATGTATAAAATGTGCGTTTAGGAATTACTCCATGCTACATTTTTTAATCAATGTTGATATGTAAGACTTCATCATCAATCCTCCCCATTAACATCAATGTCGTTATGTCGATAAGGTAATGTGTGTTTAGGAATTTCTCCACGCTACATTATCATGATTGATGAATGCTTGGTCGAGATATTCTTCGGTATCCCAACACGAAGCAACTCATATCTCCTGACCATGAAAATACTTCACTTTGATATTCCTTAATTACTTAAAAGAATCTTATGAAGTATATATACCTCTAGCTTGTACTTGGAATAGTTCACACTTTCGTGTTGAACTATTTCCAAAAGCTTTGTGACATACCTTTATTTCTAAAGGATCCTTTGTCCAAACTAAATACATCGATAATACCATAAGTATTTATCCGTGTCGAGCCTAAATACTATACTTGGTATATTCATTATGTCCATTTTTAGTATTTCTTGACAAAGAATTATCCTGTCACAACTGGGTATAAGTCTCACATATATATTCATCACTAATTGCCTATGATTCATGTATCACTGAACTAGTGATTGAGTTTACCAAAAACAACATTCATTCTAGAAACTGAAAGAATGTCTCCTTGTGTCCAAGGAAACATGAGATTAATGTTTGTGGTTATACTCAACAATAGTTCCACACAAATCATTCGCTTGGAAATTAAGAAGTCATGTACTCCTCACCACTGGCCTAGGTATCACCCTTTCACACCCTATTTGGAGAGTACACCTGACTTCTAGTAAGGTTTCTATACTAACTTGTTTATTATATTATAATACACAAATGTTCTTAACATATTACATTTAATACCCAAGCAGTAAAAGAGAAACATTACATTGATGAATACATCTGATGTAGAAGCGACAACTTGCTCTTTTAAATCAGGTTATTGCTTTTAAACTTCCATAGTATTTTTTTATAATATGAAATACAAATAACCTTTGTTAATACCTCATTAATTGAAGGACATCGCAAATTTGTCATTGGCATTATGTGCCTTTGACCTTTTCACATTGTCTTTCAATTTATCCGCCATAAGAATTAAAGCATAATTGTCTTTTATTCTTATTCACTTGGCGAACCTTACCTAGATAGGTAATGAAGCATTTACTCAATACTTGTTCATTTTGTAAATTAAAACGAGACTTGAGTAATGTGGTGAAAATGATATTTAAAGATCATGATCAATCTTTAAATTTACACATGCCGGTGTAAACTTCACCTTATTCATATCATTGCTTCACTTTCTCCTTGAAAGCATCTCGAAGATGAGACTTTATATTATATTATCTATGTCCTGGTGTAGCGACCGCAACTGACACTGTACATTGATGAAAGTAGAATGATATAACTATTATATGATTTTTATATTAGTCTCTTGTAAGCAATTTTCACCGTCACTTCTTGAGGTAGTTTTACAGTGTTGGGGACACTGACACCTTGAGTTTCCTATATCATAGTAATATGCGCACGTGCCTGTACTATTCATGGATACTCGTGTCACTTTAGACATTTACTTTGTCCATTATAATATTGATGTTTTAATCTTGTGGTATAACTTTCCATTTTTCTACAAAAATAAAATTTTTGGCAGATAAGTGACTTTTATCTGGATTATCGGTTTAGACATTTTGATTAATTACTTAAATCATTTTATGTCTACTACTATTTTATCGGATTCTAGGAACCCTCTGTGCTAGAATCAGAATACTCTGTCGCTTGAGTATTTTAGTGGCAAGGATCCCAGAACCACGCCTCATAGTCTACAAGCTAAGGCTACGCCACTACTTGGAGGGTTCTAGGTAGGCTTCTGGCTGGACGACCGCTTTAACTTGCGATTCCTTGATCTGTTGAGTGAAGTGCCAACTTCTTAAAATCAAAATTTGATTTACTCAACGCTTGCCTCTAAAATGATAGCAAGTTAGCTAGGGCTAATCCTTACTAGCACTTTAGTTAATTCGACCCATCATTCTTATAAGGACTCCCCAGTAGTAAGAGGCACCCTCAACTAAGGCATGAACCGACACCTCAAACAGCTGGTTTTGTCCAAATTTGAATGACAGAAGGCTATTTAGACTTAATATATTTTTGAGGGTTTTATTATTTTTAGTGTGACGAAAGAAATCATTTTCTAATTTTTAAGCATGTACTATGTGATCGCACTCACAACTGACCGTGCAAGAAATAGAAATTTCATCGCGTCACATGTTCATTTTATCTTGCATGCTTGTTTATTATTATACTATGTGGCCGCGCAATAAATTACACATGCACAAAAATAATAAACCATGCAGAAATAAAACGAACACCTGATCATGAGCCGGTACTATTGGTTGATCTGTTGAGTGAATAACGGACCAACCGAAACCCTAGGGGGTAAATACCTTTAGTCGCGTGGCTTGCAACTTGAATAGGAATGTCTTCTCATCCAATGCAACCAACTCCTGTCTGGTGCGTCGTCGTCACATGGCGTGAAATGAGTCACTGGTTGTCTCTTCATTACACAATTATACTCACACGCAGGCGAGGGGGTCTCGGGAGTAAAAATATACAACTCTGAGAATGGGGTGCATGCCCTTATACATATAACGACTCTGAGACGACACACATATCGTCTTTTTAATTTAAAATAATTATTACAAAAACACATGCAATAATTAAATAAATAATTAGATAAATAAACAAAAAATTGACATGCATTGGTAGGTCTTAGCTCATGATCAGTTATATATGCATTAAACTCGCGTATATAAAATAAATGCAGAATAAAATTAACCTTGCATTAAAAATAAACTTGAGGGCATATTATTGAATTAAAATTTCACTCTGATTTTAATTCAATAATTTAATCATTCAGTCCCGACTAATTAATTTAATTTTAAAACTAGAATTAAATTAATTAAATAATTTAATTAACACCTAATTAAATTAATTACGCCGCATTAATTTATTTAACCAAAAATTAATAATTAATTAATTTAATTAACTATTGAAATTAAATTAATTATTAAAATTAATTTTTGAATTTACATAAAATTACCCGAGTCCCGTAAACTTCGGAAGGGGTGTGCGGGTTGGGGCGAACCCATGCACGCCCATCTCGGACTTGTTTTGGGACAACGCGGGCTTAGAGAGTACCTGCCCGCTAGGAGGACTGGGCGGCAGCCGGGTGGATGAAGACAGCTGAGTAAGGATATCTGCTGCCGACAAAGGCGCCCGACTGAGCGGCAGCAGTGGCCGGAAGAGCGCTAGAAGGGAGGCTTCCCGGCCTATGCAGGGCGATGAGGGTTGTATCGGGTTACTGCTGGTGCGATGCTAACTCAGTGCAGGCCGGCCATGGAAGAGCAGGGTGCATCCAATATGGAGGAGCCTGAACAGGGACACCTTCCTTTTGAAAGACGGGGTGCAATGGTGACGCACGGGAGCCGGGTTACGGGCTGTGCTAGCTTGCCTCGGCGGGATGAAGCGGCCGGATGTCGCGGCTGCTGTTGGCTACCGGCTGCACCGCTGGTTCACGCGAGAGGAAGGCGAGGCAAACAGAGGGCCACCCCGAGGCAGTGCTGGCTGCAGGTCCTGGTGCGCGATAGTTCCATGACAGGGAGAGGACAGAGAGGCCGGGGTATGGAGTTTTCAGCCGCAGCGCGCTGCTGCTGCATGTGTTGCTGGTTAGGAGAGAGCCGACCTCAGCAGGAAGGCCCGACGATGCTGCATGGTGAAGCAGGGGGCGGCCTAGGTGCAGCGCGTCGGGTCTGCCTGTACCGCGACGAGGAGGAGAGGCAGCGGCTGGTGCCACAGTGCGGTGAACAGAGGGGGAAGGGCTGATCCGGGAAGGCGGCCGCGGGTGCTGTGTGGCTGAAGCGGGAAGGGTGTTGGCTGAAGCGGGAAGGGTTTTCACCCAATTTTTTTTTATTTTCTTTCTTAAGTCTATGTTTAGACTTAGAAAGAATAAAAAACTTATAATAATAAAATATTATTATAATAGATTTTTATAATAACAAAATTATTATTATAATTAAACTATTATTATTATAATTAAATTATTATAATAATAATAATTAAGGTTCACCGGAAATCACTATTCCGGTAATTGGATGTTCACCTCGTTTACAAAAAAACAACCGGTTTAATTCCTATTTTAAACTTTGGATGACCGCAGATGGGTTATCCGATATCAGATTCAATCACAGTCTGTGGCGTTGGGACCGTAACGATTCCCTTCATTATATTTTATGAAAATTTAATTTATTTGGCTTAAAATCGACACACGCTCCCTCTGATACCACTTATTGGAACCGGGCGTGCAACGGAAGCCCCAAACAGGTGGGTTTTTAAAAATTTTCCACCGTCGTTCGCCGTAAACTTGCCGACTTCGGTGAAGAGAAGCCCGATCAAAGCCGAGGACCACGCGTGGAGGATTTTAAGCACAAAATTAAACCGTAAAATACCTGGTTTAAATCCGAAGCCGCGCATGACGTCTGCTCGTCGTTGATGATCGCTGCTCGAATAATCTGAAGTCGAATTCCTCTAGATCATCCACACGTGCTTCAAGGAATCCGTGGGAGCGCCATTCATCATAATCCCGGTGCTAGAGCGGATTTGCGACAATGCCTTCGACGCTCCAATGACCACCACATCGCATCGCTAGCGGTGCCCGAGAGAGAGCTCCATCCGAGATCCTTGGATTCAGAGAATATCTCTCTAGAATGTGGGAGAGAAGAGAGGAGAGATAAGCTCCATGAATATTTTTTGGCAAATGCCCCTCCTCTTCTATTTATAGTGCACAATTAAAATACCTGGTATCGCCTCGCCGGTCCCCGAATACTTAACGCACTATCAACGACATTTATGACTACTACACTGAGCCATAAATATTATTATCATTTACTTGTAATATATTAAAATATATTACATGATAATAATGAAGTCATTAACCTAACTCCTCACCCCCATGAATATTAATTGAACCTTGAATAATTTAATATTCGTCAATTAATATTTTTTCATGTATTTACTTAAAACTCCTAAATACATTTAATAAATAAATTCAATACTCATTATTCTAAACTCGAATAATATGAATTTATTTATTGCATTGGTGGTTGTTTAACCATGGACAAATCCTGGACCCCTATTGCGGGGCCCTCCATGTCCAAAACTCCTATTCAACTAAATAGGACAGATTATTGAATACGCTATTGTGTGTGACCCTCTAGGCCCTTATTTCAACAGCCGTGAATAGTATTCACAAACCAAGAGCGGGATCTAGCAACCCATAATGACCCCTGAAGAAATAAGCATTTTCACAACAACGAAAACCAAGCTATGAACACGCACTATGTAATATAATCTCTTTGTCTATAATATCTCATAAAGCAGGACGCACTCTCGTGTCATCACCCTTTTCTTGCTTTATTGTTTGTTGATGTAACTGGATGGATTTACCCTCGATTGTCATGGCCATGGTCTTATAAAGGTACTTCCATCCATATCAACATGGCCAGAGATATATTACTTCCATAACCTGGAAGCGACAAATCCTTTCTTGACCATTCAACCAATGTCATGCTACCAATGACGCACCCGACACAAACTACCTCACCACGACTTCATTGCCATGGTTTTCGTCTTGCATCAAAGTACGCAATCAAATGACATACATTGGTAATGATATCAAGTCAGGAGACCATTACACATGATCGTAGATAGGAACATCCAATGACACCCGAAACATGTGGTGTTCCTATTGGCAGGTCAGTCCTCATGATCTCACTACTAAAGATCACCAAGTGCGAACTTCATGAGAAGAAGTCTCAATGATTATGATCCCCCAACACCTGATGGTCAGACATATACTATGTCCAATTAGTAAGATGTATCTAGACCATAGAACATATATTTAAGATTAAAGTCATAGTATCTAGAGGTCCTCATTATAGCCTAGGAACTGCTATAACCTTTCGATACGAAAATTAATATTTGGAAATTACCATTTAAATAGTGGACGCAGAAATGTCTACACTATAATGGTAAGATGACATCATGCATAGTTAACTCTATACACGATATGGTAATCAAAAGCATTGAATAGTTGGGTCTAGGTTACCCACTATTTCAACAGAAAGAATGTTCAATTTTCCTTATGTTAATAATGTGGGATGAGGCATAAAAGTTAATTTCTCAAAGTAATTATAATATGATTTGGGTGTGTAAAATAAGGACAAAAATAAATTAATTGAAAATGAAAATTGAAATATTTAGTTAACACAATATAAGAGGATAATAATACTCCTAAGGCATCATTGACAATTAAATGTTTTAAACGTGGAAGGTATGAACATTATGCAAATCGATTCCCAAGGGGGGATGATGGTAAAAGGAATCAATAAGTTTATATGAATGATAATTATATTTATTATGATGAAGATACTATTGATGACATATGATATGGAATAAGTGTTTAGGATTAATGGTTTAAGAAGGAAGTGGAATTATTTAGTGTTTATAATGTTGTAGACCCAATTTCATGGTATTATGGAATAATGAAACATCTAAGTATTGTTCCACTATAGTTTTTCCTTAATTATTTGAATGTATTTGTTGAATGGTACTGGTGACCATGAAAAGTGATCAGGGTTATATTTTTGGAGAACACATAATTAAGAGAAATATTATAATGACCCATACTTTACATACATTGTTATTACTTCAGAATTGAAGCATACTTATTAAAACATATAACAAAACCATGAAAGGACTGTATAGGTATAGGGTCTTTAGAAACCGGGAAACATAAACAACTGGTTCATAAATCATCTACACTATCTCCCTTTTATTTTATCATATCTAGAGTCCCTTTTGGAATATCTTACTTAATAACCTTCTTCCTGATCTGGGGAAAAGAAAACATACAAAAGGGTGAGCTCAAATTCTCAGTAAGGGTAAACAAAGGAAATATCAATCATATCATATTCATAAGAACATAACATTTTGAAAATCTTAACCTGCAAAAGAGATCATAATATCATAACATGGGATAAATCATGGTAGTGAAATGTAATCCCAATAATCATAACATAAAACATGAAACTTTGTGGAATTCACACATAATCATAGAGAATCATTTATTAGTAGTCAAGACTCATTTCCATGACTATCCTAGTGGATAAAGTCCATTTTTGAACCGAGTTCACTCCTCATTTCAGTCTTGTATCACTGAACCGGATTAACCAACCATTCCAACCGTGTCTATCTCATGAGATATAAATCTTTACCCAATGAATTGGAGGGAGATATAGGTCCCACCCATCTCATAATTATACCATTCTTATGTGTGCCACAATATCATAAATCATACATCATAGCATAACCCATGTAATAAAAATGGGATTCTTAAACATTATGCCATCATAAAATAATCCATATAAGATAAAAGGACATCATAAAAATAATTCCATCATAACATAATAAAATTGATGTAAAAATAGGGATAGAAACATAACCCTATATTATCTTAGATGGAAAATAATTTTGATAAAATGCTTGAACTCCATTCTTGAGGAAAATATCCTTTCTACTTCAAATACATTTTTCATTTCTTAACATGTCATACTATTTTAAACTAAAATAAGTTGATTAAAAATAAACTTGAAAACTTTTAAAGGAAGCTTCATATAAATAATGTTCTATGAAATCATAAAAATCCATTCAAGCCGTACAAGTTAAAAAAACATTCTTCTCGTACTTTGGCCGAAAAAGTCAAAAAGTTCCTCATACTATAAAACGAAAAAATATTCCTTTCATATCTTTTAATAAAAACTCACCAATGGGTAAAATTGGATTTAAAAAATTGTATGAGGGTAGAAATAATATTACATATTGAGGAAACATGGATGTGGATGATAAATATTCCCCAATAAATTATGAAGTATAAACAATCTCGGATAAAAATGAGATTGCGAGATTTTCCCTTACCTTAGGTCCTATTTGCTTTGTACGTATCCAAAACTCCTGTATAATGATTTAAATAATGTCATTTACTTATTACAAAATCATATTCATTGTTATGATATCATATATGGTCATATTATTATCTTCTTATTAGTAATATTTCATTTCTACTTGTTATTTGGGTGTTCATTGCTTTATGTTATTATGCATGTTTTGTCGAATAAATTCTTATTATTATTTTTTAGGTTATATATACCTCATTTACAGAATGTTATTAGTGTAATATATATAATATTTATTCATTCAATTCATTTATATAATCATTATTCAATGGAGATCATGTAGAACGAGTCGATCGTGGAATTGTGTTGAAGTTTATGTATACTATTTCAGAATCAATATCACTTTACAATAATCATATATAGTTATTATTTACACCATTATACCCATCCAAGTAAGGTGGTGGTGGAAAACAGATTACACCACAGCGTGAAGATGGTATTTTGTACGTACGCACGCGCGGTGATTTCATTTTCCATAGGATGGATAGACGGTGAAATATGGTTGTTTCATTTTTATAATAACATATCAATATATGAGTGATAATGATGTTATTACTTCATAATCAAACAACTAAAGAAGAGGAAGTATAAGAAGAAATAAATTGGAAATAATCGGTAACGAATATTACCTCTTCTTCGACACGCCTCTTTGAAACCTCCTCTTAGGACACTAAAATTGTTCTTTGAAGAAGACCAGGACCTCTAGTATGTTTCTATGGAAGTTTAGAATGGAAATGGGCAGGGTTTGGCCGAGCTTTAAGGCTCAAAATTGTGTGAGGAGGGGAGGGAGGATGTTCCCTTTTATAAGAAAGGATAGGGAGGATGTGCCCTTTTAGACAAGTTTAGGTTACTATTTTAACCTTATCATTTAGATTTAACTCTATGTTAAATAATTTGACTTTTACCATGTCTTCTTGTTTTCTTACACTATATGGTCAATAAAATTACTATAACAAGCCAAAAGAAACCCAAGTGGTTCATTATTAATATATATAACCTTATCTAAGTCATTTGGACGAACCTTAGATTTTTAGAAATAAAATAACAATTATTAATATAATATTTGTTTTAAAAACTATTTTATGTCAATTTTGACACTATTTGGTAATTGATTTTTGTGAAAATCATAACAGCATGATTAGTTCGAAAAATTTTAATTAAATCAATACTAACATGTAATATTAACCTATGAAATTAGTTTAATTCATAAAAAGTCTCAAATTACATTTATTGGGGTATTTATAATATCAATTATGTTAATATTTCATTAATAAGGTAATTACTGCATCATCATTGTGCCATAAATAAATTAAATTATTTAATGTCTAAAAATTATAAATAAAATACCATTATGTATAAAATCGTTTTATCTTTCTAATGAATATTTATGGTAGAATTGTTCTTATGTATAACCCTATATTAAAAATATTTTAGTTATTAAACTTTGATTTTAACTCTTTTAACTCTTCTTTAAATAAAATAATAATAAATGTCCTAATCTAATACAAGTGGACCAAAATGGCCATATTTTATTCCTAAGGTTGTTTTTGGTCGAATTAAACTTATAAAATAGAATTAGGACATGTGTTATGGTAATAATAATATCATTTTTACCCTTAATTACCCTATTTACTTTTAACCATGGTAAATAAAAGTAAAAAGTTACTATTCACCAAAAATTATTTTTATCTTATTGAACCAAATTTTACTCCTTGATATTAACCCTGTCTCTCAGATTTTCTAAATTCAACTCATAGAAGCGGTAAAATTAAGTTTTATGTACAATTGCAAATGCTTCTAGGAGGTGGGTAAAAGACGGTAAAAAGTTCAATTTTTTTTATGTATCTATATTATTATAAAATTACTCCAATGAATTACATTGAACTTATATAGGTATTATTTATCTATTTTGACCTAAAATAAATTTAAATAAAAAATTATTATTTAAATAAAAAGTCAGTTTTAACCAATAACTCAGTGTTTTCACTATTCATTAAAAATTGAAAGTTTTCAGAAAAATACCAAAAATTCACCCTAGGTTAATTTTGATATTCCAAATCCAAAAATGAAGTCCATTTTGAAAGATAATATTTATAAAATTTCAAAAAGTGGGTATTACTATTCATAAAGGCTAGTTAATATAATATTTTAATAACATATCTTTGTTTAGAGAAACTCGGTATTGCGTACAACGCAAGCTATCGAGGAAGGTTGGTCTTGCGTATAATGCAAGCAAAGCTAGTGTTGTGTGTAGTGAAAGATTCCTTTGATGTTTCATATAACATAAGAGATAAAAAAATACTTCTCATAAACTATCAGGATGTTACAAAGATAACCCTTAATATGTTCATGATGAGGGTATAATAATGAGATAAAGAGATGTTTGTTTGTGATAAAATAAATGGGATAATATTTATGACCTTGGGACTGATTAGTAATTTGATTAAAATGTGGTTTATAGACTGATTTTATATATTTTTCAGATTTATGGTATGAGGAAATAGTTATTTTTTGAAAGCATGCCTATTTTAACTAAGGTATTATGCTAATTCAGGTCATTACCATGTTTCAAGAGAATACATGATAACGATCTTCACATTTTGGGTGTATGATAAGTAATATATACATCTAGTTTTTAGGGTATTAATGATTAGTTTATTTTTAAAATTTATTGAAATTAATTATAATTTTTTGGATTTTAATCTTCTGGAAGGTTCATAAGGGTAACCATTTATGATTTTTTTACATTGAACATTGGATGAGGTTTTGGAGATCAATTTATTACTTATCTATACAATGATTTATATATATTGGATAACCTATACTAACTATTTTATTATAATAATAACTATATATAGAAGGAATAAATTTTCATTCCATTATGGATCTTATGATCCACCAGTTCTGTATGCATTACAATTTTAACTTCATTTATTGAAGTAGAAATGAAGTGAAAATTTATTAAGCCATGGAAAAAGAGTGAGATCATAATTATGAGATGAAATTAAGTAAGTATATCTTATCAAATGATTTTGAAATAAAATGTTATCATATTATCACCATTTACAATGATATTAATGACTATTTTCATACCTATTTGGTTTATGGTTTTGTGGTCATTAACCTTCTAATGACCAAGTTCTATATCTTTCTCTATTAGAAATTTATAGTTATAATTCTATTCATTGTCCATCTTTTCACTTTCCACTAATGTTCTCCTAATCATAATCCTAGTTATGTGGTGATCTTCACCTTTTAGTTTCCCTATTTTATAAGGAAGTTTTACCAACCCTTTTTCTAATGTGGGTTTACCAAAAAGGAATTTTCAAATATCCAAATTTGATTTTTGATGTTCAATTTCAAATTTTTATGGACACATTTTTTTGAAATTATTGGTCGAATCAGGATGGTTCGTCAACGACCGACTCTTCCACCAAATCTCTCCCAAGTTCATGATGTGTTCCATGTATCACTCTCGAGGAGGTAAATACTTGATCCTTCACATGTAATAAACTTAGAGGTCATACTAGTAGAGAAACTTATAAATATAAACCAATAGAGATTATGGATCATAGAGATAAAGTTCTACAAAAAAAGAACACTCACTTGGTTAATGTTTTGAAAAAAACCCACTAATTTGAAGAAGCTACATGGGAACCTGAGGATATGATAAGGCAGAGGTATCATCATCTATTTATATCCAAGTAAAAAATTTCGAGGGAAAAATATTTTTTAAGGTTGGAAGAATGTGACACCCCAAGATTTTATGAAATGTATTTTTTAAATAAATTTAATCTCTTTGATAACTTACTTTTCACAAAACACCAAGCTTAAAAAAACTCCAAAATATTATTATTTTAACACAACCATTAAACCTATAAATTATAATGGAAGGAATGAATTAGATTAACTAAATCAGGAAAATATAGTTTTCACATATTTATAAAATGATTTCATTGGTTACTAATTAATTATAAATGAAAACAAATTGAACATAAAGGAGGTGTTTCTATAAAAAACTATTTTTATGCCCACAATGGAATTTTATCATAATAAATTAAATTAATCAATTTTATTAAAAGATATTAAAAATTTCTTTGTTATATATTAAATCGTTTTTTAAATTTATCCAATAAGTTTTATAGGCTCAATATAAGAATAAATTAAATTTTAATCATAAAATATATATATTTTTCTAAAAGTCAATTTTACAGCCTTTTAATGGCGCACCTATTTTAAAACTAAAATTTGACACTTTCATAAATTTTATTTGAAAAAATAAAATTATTTTTGGAAATAGGAATATAAAAATTATCTTAGGGTTAATTTTTGGTATTTTTTGAAGAAGTTTAATTTTTTGATTGATAGTGAAAAATACAGAATTTTAATTGAAAACTTCTATTTATACTATTTTATTTATATAATTAAATTATATTTTAAATTGGTTTTAAATTATTATTAGTTCAATTATACATCAATAACTACAATTTATGTAATTTTAATCAATTTCACATTGAAATTTGATATATATTTTTAAAACATTTGAAAATTTTCACTTAAAAAACCCGCTTTCCCATTGTGTCCATGAGATTAATTTTAAATATAATTTTCCAATTATATGAATTGAATTTGGTAAAATGGATTTTATTTTTTTAATTAGAAGTTAAAAATTAGGTAGTTTGGTCATTTATATTTTTAGGCATAATAATTTACCATGGTGAAAAAAGTTTTACTGAGTTATAGGTAAAATAATGAAAGAGCTTAAATTTAAAAGGTAAAAGATTAAAATACCTAAGAAATACAAAATTTAATGGGGTTTTGGTGTATTTATAGGCCATAAAAATCCTTTAAAACATTAATTATCATAAAAATTCTTTGAAATTAATTCCACCTCAATGTGTTTGACTTTAATTATAAAATAATTATTGTTTAATCAATTTAAACAACCCCTCCTCAAGTATAATTTCAACTTATCACTACCCAATTTCTCATCACAATACTTTAAGATATTAAAAATATAAAAAAATATATCTTTTAACAATCCCCATGTTCAAGTGTTTCTGATATCCTAAAAATTTCAAATCAACGGTCTTTAAGGGGTCTTTTGAGGAGGTGATATGCAAGAGGTAATTTTCTCAAAACACCTCTCTTCTTTTATTTTATTATTATAATTTATTCTAACTTAATTTATACATAAAGGAATGATAAATATAGAATCATTTATATACTTTAGTGTTATGTTTATAATGGAATATCTCATAACCATTTCATTTCCCATCTCCTATTATTCAAAGAAACAAAACTGTTGTCCAAATTATGACGGTTAATCGCCTCTATGAATAATGATTTTTTTCGTTTTCCATTATCGAATCCATGTATGATCATAAAAATATTATTATGGTAAAATAAAATTTAAATAGGTATATTATAACAAATTTTATGTTTTGGAACTAATATATGCACATAATATTAATTAAAACAAAACTAATTCCTAATGTTCAGAAAAACCACCAAAATAAACCAAACATTTATCATTAATGTTTTATCAAATGAATAATACTCATGTAAGAAATAAAAATTATATATGTTAACATTTAAAATCATTTAATTTCATTAATAAAATTTAATTTCACTTCTATAATTTTATTTCTATTTGAAAATAAAATCCATAATTGTACACAAATGAACCAATCATGAAACCATGAAACAAACACACTTGAAACAATAAAAATAATGAAATATCACTAATGAATGGATGGTAATATGTTATAAAAGTATCATATAAGGTATTATAAATATTATTATATTTATTTAATGAATTAATAATATCCTTTAACCATTTATACATGAGGTTAAAGTATGAAAAACTAAATGGAACTGTAAGGTAAGGGTTTCTCGTCGCACTTTTTCTTCTATGAGATATATACCTTATTCACCACTTATTTATTTTGTGTGGTGTATAAAATTTAATTTGATATATAATATCATGAATATAATTATATTAATTTTATTTAATGTTTCATTTTATAATTATTACTTTTATGGGGTATATGATTCGACTGATTACAAATGGTAAGGAAATTGTTAACCTAATTTCCATTCTTTGGGTTAACCTTCTATTTTATTGATTATGTCATGATATGAATACGCGTGGGATGAATTTTATTTATCTTATATTTAATTTAAAATTATTTTATGTGTATTTATGGTGAATACACATAATAAACTAATTCTATTTATTCTCATTTCAATGATATGATATTTATAAGGGATTTTAAAAGAATAAAAGATATTTTCCTCATGAATTATTTCATGTGATCTTTCAAAATTTCTTTCCATATAAGATAACATTATCTGATTTTACTTATTATTAATGGGGATATTACTCAAGGATAATATCCCCATTCTTTTTATGTTTATTTTATGTTTATGATGTCATGATTTTTATGAATCCCGTTTCTCTTCCATGAGTTATGTTATGATAAAATATTTATGAAACTGATTTATTTACATGGGTTATGATGTGATGAATGATTTATGTTCTTCTGCAAAACATATTTATGATTTTAATCATCTGAAGGGTGGGATATATTTCTCCCTTAAATTAATTGGGTATTGATAAATGTTTAATGAGATCAGTGGGTACACAAGTGGTTAGATCAAGCCCGCAATAAAAGGGTACATGAGTGGTCCTCTCAGGACCGAAACAATAGGGTATATGGGTGGTTAAACTAAGACCAAAATAAAATGGTACATGGGTGGTCATCCAAATCCAAAAACAAGGGGGTAAATGGGAGGTAATCCTAATCCTATAACTAGAGGGTACAAGGGACATCATCCCATGCTCGAAGCAGGTACCCAAGTGAATATCCAAAGCCTAACATTTTATGAATATCTTGGTAGGTAGCCTTGAAATAATATTTTATAAGCTAATTATTATGAAACAAATTAAATGTATTATTACATTGTTTTACTCTAATATATAATTTTATTTAATTATCTTATGATTCATGTATTATGAACTTCCCATATTTAATTCCATGATTCAAGATTATGATCTTTGATATGCAGAGTATATTTTTAAAATGTTATGATCATGTTCTCATACCCTTATGATCATGTTATAATTATATATATCTAATTATTACCAATAATATTCATATTAGATCAAACTTTATTATGTTTCCTTTCCCTAGATTATGAATGAATATATTAAGTATGACATGTCAAAAGGGTTCTAGTGGGAGATGATGTAGATGTTTTATGAATCTGTTGTTTTTGTTTCCATGTTTCCAAAGACACTAAACCCATACGGTACTATATTTTTTTATGTTATGTAATTAATATTAATATATTTATATTTAATATATATATATATATGATATTTATAGGTCGTTATATCTAATGTTACTTACTTTTACCATTTTAGTTTTCATCAATGTAACTTATTTTTTGCCTAGGTAATTTATCCTTTATGAATAAAAATAAATTGAGACTTATTTGATAATTTGGACCCACTAATTATAAATAGGAAATATAATTTATCAAATAAAAAACCTATGGGTCTGGAAAATTAAGTTTAATACACATTCATGTGACACACAAAACCCCGTTTTAACCTTAACTGCGGTAATTTATTTTTTACTGTCTTTACTATTCATTATAACAAAAAATTAAGTTTAAATTATTAACTAATATTAATTATGATGATTAAAAATATGTAATCCATTTTTTAAATTAAATTCAAATAATTTGTAGAATTTAATTTAAAATTAAACCCAAAAACGTGATAAAAAGCGGTTTTCCAAAGAAAAAGTTTTTTTAAGTATAAAAAGTTTTTATATAAAAATTCAACATAAAAATTATTATATTGACCTAAATTTGATTAATAATAAAATAATTGGCCTTATTTTATTTTTAAAACCATTTAAAACAAATTTAAAATTTGTAAATGTTTTAAATGAAAAGACAATTTTAAATACTTTTTTTATTTTTTCAATATTCATCAAAAAATTAATCTTTTCAGAAAATTCTTAAAAATTCACTCTAATATAATTTTGAAATTTTTATTTCAAAAAAAAATTTATTTATTTTGAATTAATTTTCTATAATTGAAAAAGTGATTTTAAAATAAGTGTGGAAGACGCTACAAAACCACTTTTTAGAAAAATACAATTTTAAGAATAAAACTATATTTATTCTTATCTTATGAATAGAAAAAATATTAGATGAATGATAAAATATGTTATTGAATATAGAATATATGAAGTTAATTAAAATAATTCATTAATAGTGATTAATTTAATTTATTAAAAAACACATTGTGAGTATAAAAATAGTTTTTTAGAAAAAAAATTTGTTTACTTTCAAATGATTTGTTTATGTTCATTTATAATAAATTGATAATAAATGAATTTATTTTATACATTTATAAAACATATAATTTTCATAATTTGGTTATTCATATTCATACCCACCAATTTAATGACTAGGTTATAATAATATATTATATTATGATTTATTTAGACATGAGGTTGCATTTATCAGAAGATATCGAAAAGATTAAATTTATTTAAAAATAAATATATCATCAAATATTGGGGTGTTATAGGCCTCTTGTGATCCCTATTTTATTTCTATACATTTTTGTGGTGTATGTTATATAGACGCGTCATGCTGAATTTTTGATAGATTCAGGCATGACCCTCATGATTTATTTTAGAGGGTATATTCTCCCCTTGACTATGTTAGGCCCTCACCACTAGTCTGAAACCATTTATGTATAGGGAGGTGCACCTAAGTAATGTAGTGACCCTATATTAGGTTCCCCTTGGGTGATCCGAGTCCAGACATCAACTTACCAAACAACTTTCCTCTTAATTCCATTTCCCCTTATGCTTTCTTCTATTCCTTTGAAGCATACTAAACAGGGGTGCCAAATACACTAAAAAAAGACCAAAGATTATGTGGATTGGTGAAGCATTTATCCATAGAAGAAAAAAAATCCTCAGTCTAGAGTATAAAAAAGTAGGAATGAAAAATTATAAAATAAAAAAATAGGAAAAAAGTGCAAGAAAGATATCAGTACATTTATATAAAATAATAAAAAAATTAAATCATGTTTTTACAAATGAATCATGAATAAGTCTTTGAATAAGTTGATAAATGAAACAATCTTGGGTTTTATAATTAATTGAAAATAAAATGGGAATAAAAAATATATGCATGGTCCAACACTACCATAAATTTATGAAAAAAGTGCACGAGTCTCCATCAGTATTTATAAAAAGCATTGATAAAGGGTATGTAAGAAATATCACCCTTTATATTTATATAAACCACACACACAATATTGTGTTTATATATTTATTTATAATTATATATAATTATAATTATATATGTATACTAAAAAATGTACAAACATGAAACATATTTGAATAAATATTTTTTACCAACAAGATCAGCCAGAAGCTAAGCTTCTGACTATTTATTAAATAAAGAAAAAGATACAGTGGAGGCGGGTGGGGTCAAACAGAGGAACTTTCCCTCATCCATCAAACACAATATTACAGATCATAATAAGACATGTCATTCCCATAATCAGAGTCATCAGTAGTTTCCCATTCAGATTGAGACTTATCCTTATTGAGGATCTTAAGAATATCAGAATTGAATGCGCCTAAGAGCTTAGAAGATCATGTAGACACCGTACGAGGTATGTTAGAATAATCCTTCCTTTTATATCTCTTCGAAGGAGCAGTATCGAAGACTAAGCAATCATCAACCTTCCCTTTCCCAGAAAGAAGTGCATCTTTAAAAGTGCTAGGTCTGCCGCAACCCATCATTGTCTCTTCCACCTTAGAGATGTCACCCCACTTCCCAGAAATCTTAGAGGAGATCAAGAGATTCTGAATTTCCTGATGGCAATCAACATTTTGAGAAAACCCAGAAGGAGCCAACTCAATAGTCTCATCTCGTATCAAGCCTGCATCAGGACAAATTTATAAAATATATATTTAATTATATAAATAACAATAAAATAAATATTTTTTTATAAAATTAATTTATATAATTTATACACATTATTATCAAATTTATACTAATAAGTGATCATTAACACACATACTGATGATCCCACATTTTTTATGAGTTGTATTTGTTGTCAATGGACATCCTTGGTTGTCAATTATTTTCAAGGAAATATAAATATTTCATTGATGTTAATATGTTAAAGAAGTTATAAATAAGAATTTGTTTTAAATTTCAACTAAAGTATCCAATATTGGTAACAAAGCTGATGTATCTTAGATAAATTTAGAAGCAAAAAATATTCTCAAGTATTATTATATTAATAAAGTTATTTTAAGACTTTGAGTTTACTTATGATGATTGGAAAACTTTTCTTCATGTATACAACATGTTCTATGATTTTTGGTGAAGCACATTTGTTGTCAACACTATTAAGACTCCTTAAGAAGTTTTAAAAGTTGAAAAGACACACGTATTCTTAAGAAACTTCCTTAATAAGTTTTCAATGATGAACAAATAGATATAGATAAGATGATCAGATAGAGACTAATGACCAAAGCTGATCAAACTAAGGTGATCAGATGAAGTTGATCAGACCATGGGAATCAGATGAGGATTTTTGAGTTGATACTATGCTTTGTGTGGGTACACCGAGGTTATGTAAAGGTAAGACTCACTACATAAAAGTAATCCAAGTTCTCTATAAAGGCATGTTAAGATTTCCAATACCTACATATGGGTAATTTGATGGTTGTATAGGAGTAACCGATTATATCACATTGAAAAGAAGATGTAGAAAGCTGCAATCACCAGATTGAATCCATAGAATGGAATAATTTGTAAAGTCTAAATGGTCGTAGGAATGTTTGGGAGACCACTAAAGGAACATTCATAGTGACATCCTGTTGATGTGAATAGACTAATTCATTAATACTATAGGTGGAATCAAAAGTTTAACCGATTAAATACAGAGTTAAATTAGACCGATAATCATTAGATAAACCATTTTATATGTTTCTATGTGATGAGTTATTTATTTATAAAATATAATAATTCCTTATGGTTTTGATTCTAGTTAAATTTTAGAATAAGTGAAGAGTATTTGAAAGAGATTTCAATATGCCTATATCCAAAGGGGAGTACAAAGTCCACCAAACATATTGATTAAAGTTGAAGGTTAATGAATATTTTTAAGAATTCCATCATACATACTTCTAAAAAAATATCAAATGATGAAGAACTAATTTCTTAAAAAATTAAAAAGTTAGTGGAAACATGTGAGGGTCTTTTAATGAAGATATCATCGAATGATTTGACAGTAGTATCCAAATAACTGAAAATAGAATAATTTTATAAAGTAGCCTATCCGACAGAAAAATAGTGGTGAAGTTAGTAGATAAAGGTTTTTAAATGATTCAAAAAAATGTTTCCTAAACAAATTTAGAGGAAAAAATATAAATATAATCAAACATTGTTGAGGTTTTTGAGTAGTTGTATTTGATAGAAGTTTCTATATGAAGTCATCAGATAGAAGTTTCCATGTGAAATTTCATCAGATTGAAGTTCCCATGAAATATAATGAGACAAACAATTATGAGATTTAATATTAGATTACGTTGGACAAATGTCTCTAAGAAATGTCATCAGAAAAAGAGATATAAAGACATCAGGCTGAGTATTATAAACTCATTTAATTTAGTTATAAAAATTCACCACACATAATATGAAGAGCAGATCTATGAGGGATTATTAGATAGATGAAAACTGATAAACATTTAAGAACCCATAAGATGAAGGAAGTTTCCTTTTAAAGTATACAGAATAAACTTTCAAAGGGAAGATCAAATAGAGTTATTAGACAAAGAGTTGTGATGCATGTAATTAGTCATAGTATGTGTCTTGAAAAATACTTCTGTTGTTCTTATAAATATATAAAGGAACATCATTCAACATTTCACTAGAAAGAAGTGGAATTAAGAAGTTTTAACAGAAGAAATGGTCACAAGTCTTTATGAAGTGTTAGTAAAGTTATTAAAAATTATAGTGACATTTTTTTGAACATTAAACATTTCAATAATCACAAATGAAGTTTGTGATTATAGAAAATTTATATAAATTTGAGAAAGTATGTTGATGTATTGAATGTGCCAGAACATTTTAGAAGTGTTATAGTGAAATCAAAATGATTTCTACGTTTAAAATTCAAGTTTTTGTCGAGTGGGTGAATGAATTTTAAGTATTTACATATCCTTTAACATTTGAAGAAATTCTACATATATAAAGGGGGTTTTGCAACAATATGAATGTGTTGAACACTGTTCATATGTGTGAAGGAGAATAATTTTTAAAGAATTTGTACATTAATAAAGTTCTATCTACGAATCAGGAGATAAATTCTCATTTAGGATGAAGTTTTAAGAGAAGAGGTATTAGATAGAGAAGGGGGTACCAGATAAAGATAAAGTACCATTTGGAGAAATCATTGCACTGAACAAAGGAATGAAGAAAAGAAGGATTAGATTTATAGGTATTAGAATGAGTATATAATATTAGATAGAGTAAAATAATTAGATGAACATGTACTAGTTGATCAAGAAGTAGAAGAAAGCACCCCGATAATAGATTTATCTTTTATATATTTTGGTATTAGACTAACATGGCGAAGAAGTAGGCACCAGAAAAATTACCACCAGATAAACCTACGTTAGACCGATAGTACTGGATGAAAGAAGAAAAAGAAGGACCATATTAAATTTAATTAGATGAGTCTACATTAGATAAACAAAATCAAACATACAATATCAGAATAAGAATTAGGTGGATAAGTTCCAGATGAAGGAAGTTTAAGGAATTTTTTTTCCTGCTGCTGTGTAAGTAACAAATAAATAAAAAGGAAGAAAAATAAAGAATCACTGTGAAATCAAATATAATTATCTAATGAATAAATTTTGTGATGTTAAAAGGTACCTTAAGAATAAGGTTAAGGATATCTTTATAGGTAGTATAAATATCCAGTGAGGAGTAACAAGTTTTATGAGGTCATCACCATTATAAAGAAAAATATATATTTTCTTATCCCCATCCTAATTTCTAGGAAATTACACTTCGAATAAGGATTTATTTCTAGATAAAAAATATTATTTGGTACCAAATTATAGTGGATAATTCATTTATTTTTAATCACTATACATGGAAAGGACTATATATTATTATTGAGTAGTGAACCTTGTAAAAATATCATGTGTTATCTTTTAATTGATTTCATATACTTTCACATGACAAGTAAAATAGAATAAGAGAATAAAGATCATAATAGGTCCAAGAGCTAAAGGGATATAATGTTATAATTAGATAAAAAGATCCTAAAACTGATTCACCCCCTCTCAGTGTTAAGTATACCCCAAAGTTGTCCTCTTAATTAGTATTAGAGGGTAGGTTCACCTCTTTTAGATTATATACATTATAGATATTCTATTTTAAATATTTAGGTTTATTTTTAGTATTAAAAATGAAGTGAAATTTTAGGTAAGATTTAATTATCTATGAGAAGAATTATATTTCTACTAATAACATGATGAACGAGAGAAATAAAGAGAAAATAACGATGAATAAGTTATATATATTATCTAAATAAGAGAAAGTAGTAGATTATCTATGCCTTGCTAACAATAAAGATATACCAATCTTGGAAAGTGAAGATAAAGTGGATAACTTTTCCACCAATGAGAAAGAAAAAATTCCTACCTAAAGTGTATCAATAATGGTAAGTGATCATAAGGTATGTGAAAATTATTGTACAAAACATCCTCCAGAATAAGATCCTAGTACAAGTGGTGATGATGATCAATATACAACTTCTCAAGATATATCAGTTTATAGATTAAGATATATTCTGCATTGCAATACCAAATAAATAGCCCCTATTATTTGTAGAGTCTTTCAAGGTATTCAAAAAGAGATCACCAAGATGGAAGAATAAATATGTAGATGTATTAAGAAAATTCTAGAATGTATAAATTTCTATAGAAAAGTTGGAGCCTTTGAAGCAAGAAATGTGGAGGTTGAAATAAGTTTCTAAAAATGGATCAAAGAAGTTGAAGATAAATATAGAGTCAAGAATACTATGGAGAACTATCCATGAACTTGAAGAAAATTTAAAAAATAGCATTGATTTTAGGTATTTTCAATTGGAAGTAAAATCCAATAAGATCAAGGAACTTGACTCTTTGTTAAACAAAAGTTAAGCTACATGAAATGGAAGTTGAATGAATGAGTATGTTTTGTGAGGAGATGGTGGTTATGATGTAAGATCAAAAAACAGACTCAATATGAGATTTTTAGAATTAGAAATTTAGTTAACCAATCATGATAAGAAACATATTGAGACTTCAAAAAACAAATAAAAAGTTACTTCTACTACTCAATTCCCATTAGAAGATTATAGTTTTAAAATACCCTCAACATGTGATAAGAAGATCATGTCTTCATTCAATGGTATTTCTAAAGCATCTATAAAGAAATAGGTACCATCCATACCATATTATAAGAATTTCTCTAATTCAGTTTACATGAATAGAGGAGGTTGGAAAATAAAACCTATTCAAGTATGGATAAATAAAAGTGATAATAATCCTAACACCATGTATAGGGTGGATAAGAAAAAGAGTTTGAAATATGGTTCCCTAGGAATATCCCAATAAATTATGAATAAGACCAACACAATTCATATAGAAAATATAAGTGGATCTAGGTTTGTGGTTCAATTTTGGTGTTTAAATAGATTCAGGCATTGTGAATTATATTGTTTTTATAATACTCAAAATAAAAAGTCTCAAAGGAATCCCATGTTAAGGGAGATAAAGATAAATATAAATAAGTAATATTCACAGTGTAAGAAAAATATGAAAATTTACAATGATTTTGGAAAGTTTGAAAATAACTGTGGATTTGGTAAATTTGGTGGTCACAAGAAGGGTACATGATCATCTCAACATATATAAAAAACTATTAAGAAAAAGATACTATAGAAGTTGGATTCAAAAGAAGAAGCATCCTTGGGAAGTAAGTAGAAGAATTTTGTAAACAAAAATTATACCAAGAATATTTGAAGCTGGAAAGGTGAGAAGACATTGGATTCTAAATTCAATAATTTAAAGAAAAGTGTTGTATCTAAAATAACTCATAAGAAGGACGACACTTAGAATAAATCATGTGTAAAATACAAATATACTACCAAAGTTCCTAATGACATGTTAGTTATCTATCTAGAAGATTTGTAAATAATTAGGGAAATGAAAGAATCATAGGAAAAGGAAAGTGAAAAATGAAAAGAAAAGTTTACACATAAAGAATCATAAGTTATATGTGTGATGTGAAACATTGATGGATAAACCCATAGAGATTTTTATTCAATAATTCTAGAATAATAAGAATTATTAATAAATATGAAAGTTATTCCAGGTGATACAAGTGTGTTAATGAATCTTGAGAAAATAAATCTCTCACATATTGAAATTTATGAAGTGATAAGATCCAGATATCCCAAAATAGAGTTTAATTTCATATGTACAAGCATGAATAATGGAGGAAATGGAAAAACCTATTTGAGAAAAATATCAGAACCTTACTGTTCACATTAGGAAGAAAGGAAGATCAACCTTATTTCCTTAACCTTTGTAACACCCCAAGCTTCCACGATACGTATCCCTTTGAATAATGCAATAGCTTGCGCTGTATGCAACTTTGAGATTCTAACACACCACGACCAATTAAACTAACCGTTATGAATATTAATACTCACTTTTTGAAATTTTATAAATTTTTTTTTTCAAAATGGATTTCATTTTTGGATTTAAAATATCAAAATTAGCTAAGGGTGAATTTTTGGTACTCTTCTGAAAACATTAAATTTTTGATGAATAGTGAAAAATACTAAATTTTAATTAAAAACAACTTTTTAATCAGAATAATTTATAGTTTTAAATTATAAATTGAATTGTTTTTAAGTATCATTAGATTATATTTTTATTATTTAATATAATTTAGGTCCTTGGATGTAATTTCACATTTAAACTGGACATAAACAAGTGTCAATCTTTTGATAGTTATTATTTCTTAAAAACACCTTTTTTGTTCTGACAACATGAATCAATTTTAAATTAATTTATGCCACTTATATGTTATGAATTTGGAAAAATGGATTCCATATTTGGAATCAGGAGGTCCAAATTATGTAAATAGGTAACTTTTAATTTTAGACATTATAAATAATTACTTCAGTAAATATTTTATTTACCATGGTTAAAGGGGTAAATCTGGTAAATAAGGGTAAAAAATAATATTATAATAATTTTAAATTAACCTAAAATGTGTCTTAACCCTATTAACTGATACATGTCCGACCATGGTCATCCTTGGGTTTATTTTGAGACCCCATGGAGCCACTTGAGAGTGATAATAACACTTTATATTAATTAATTTAAAGTAAAGACCAAAATGACATAAACATATATCTTTTAGTAAAAATTTTTTTACATGGGGTTATATAAGTTATCTCTTAGAGTATAAAAATTAATTTGAAATCTAAAAATATTTCCTACCTAATGGAATTTTTGTATAATTTTTAGACAGTAAATAAATAAAATTATTTATAACACAATAATGATGCAGTGTTTACCCTATTAATGAATTATTTTAATAAATGAGATTATAAAAATTAAAACAATATCCAAAACCTATCCAATTATTATTATATGATTTTATTTTGAATATGAGTCATCTTATTTTTAAATTTAATGAGTTTTGGACCTTTATAAACCAAAAATCATTATATAATAAAATAATATTTTCAAATATTCCTAAAGAGACCCTCCTTCCCCTTATAAAAATAGCTCACCTATAACCCATTTCTCACACCTCTTAAGCCCCTTGTATCATTCAAAATCTTCAAAATTAGCCTGCCTACATCCCTATATTCCTCCTAGAAGCCTGAACTTAGGAAAAAGGCATTTCAATGAAGCCTTTTGGTTCAAACCAAAGGGAGTTACCCGATTTAAAGGTAACATCTCCTCTTAAGTTCTTTTCTTTTTTATTTTACTTATCCAACACCATAACTATATTTATTCCTTTCTTGTATAACAACAATAGTATCCTCAATATACTAGGTTGTTTTTATGAGATGTATTTTAACTACACTTACACACACCTCCATTTAATGGGTATAGAACCTAATGTTTCTGTGGACGGCGAACTACTGCCTCACGAAACGATGATTGTTCAATCTTCTACTACCACCTCTTATGGTGGAAATTATGATGGTACTATAATTATATATAATATTTATGATATTTATTTTATCTATAATCTTCTATAATTATATTTTATAGCATACCTTTATTTCTTTCATGTTGTATATATATGATAATTTCATTTGAGGAAGTGCGGACTACAACCCCCTCAAAGTGATACGACTCGTTCATACCATACATGGAATGTATAAAGGATGGAGTTAATGAAAATATGTAACATATATAAAATATTATATTATACTGTATTAATAATATACCTATGCATCATTTGGTTTTATTTCTTTTTAAAATAAAAAAAATGAAATGGAAGTAGCGTTCGTGTGTTCGTACGGATTACCATCTCCAGGAACGCAATGAGATTCATTACCCATCATAACAATTAAAGAATAATTTTCATTTTATTATTAAAAATAATATTTAATAATATAATATCATTCTGTATATGAATAAAATACATCCTATTCATAACAAATATGACTTACGTAACAAAACCTATAAAGGAAAACGAATCAGTTAACACCCGAAACAATGATACTACTAAAATATTGTTAACAAAGAAATATTATAAGATCATATATGATATCATGTTTATGTATGTAGTTCTTTTATAATTTAATAACAATGATTTAACTATTATACAATAGGTTAACGTACCCTCGACCAATGAAAAGTACAAGGTAAGGGTTAATTTTACAATCTCTTTATTATCTGGGGTTGTTTTTATGTAAGTATCTACTAGGACCTCTTTATCATACACATCTATGTTTCCTAAAAATGTATTTCAAAACATTTTATTATTTACTAGACTATGGGTTAAAGTCCTTTATACCCTTGTTTTACTTTTTATAAAATGGTTTTAAAGGAATCTTTCCATATTTTTCCAAACAAGGTACTTTATGGCCTTTTCAATAAATTAAGGGAAGAATTTTTTTAACTTATAAGATGGGTGCGGTTATTCTCTACCATTATAACACCTTTTAAGATTCTCTTACAAGATTATAAGAATATTTTTAGAATAAATGTTTTCTTTTATAATTAAATGACTTTTAAATGATTTCAAAATATAAAGATATATTCCTCTCAAATAATTTTGATTTCATCTATTTCAACATCCTTTAATGAATTTTATACTTGTTTGAAGTTGATTTATTATGAAAAAAATCTTCCATATTGTATTGAAGGTTTTGTGATATGTTTGACTATGGATGTGTTATTTTTATACCATTTATGGTTTATGGTTAACTGTTAACATTTTTATGCTAGTTTTAATACGAATGTTTATGTTATGTTTCAACCTTTTAACAGGAGGAATACATTGGAATTATTAAGTGATGGGTGGTGCCTGCTATAACTCCTTGATGAATTGGTAGGTCTCATGAGACAAACTAGCATCTTGGTAAAATGCCTTGAGAAAATCTTATTTGTAGTCTTAGAACGAGGCCTTGATTATGTGGTTATGATATCCGGCATTATACATTCCATTATTATGAAATTGGATATTGATATTACATGTGATTATTAGGCTAGTAGAATATCCATGTGAATAATTAAATGACATTATTCGATTTATATTTTCCATATTATGTTGAAGTTTAAGTTTAAAAGGCTTATATTTTAGTCTTATACATTGCCTTAAATGTTTATACTTATTTATGAAGTTTCCTCTATATTGTTATCCTTACTGAGCATCTGAGCTCACCCCTTTATATGTCATATTTTTCCCAGGATGTGAAAAAGTATTTTGTGGTTGACCTGAAGGGATAGACTAAGAAATATAATTGTGTTCAAAGGGTACAAAATGTTGTTGTTGTTTTTATCTCATGATGTAATGTAAAACTTATGTATGTATCTAGTACTTATAAGGATACTAAACTAATCGGTCTTTCAGGACATGATTCCTTGTGTCATGATAATGTTATGTAATAATGAACAGACTTTGGGTAACTTGGGTCGCTGTGTTATAGTTGGTATCAGAGGAAGTTTAGTACAAACCTTGAAAACTAGATTTAGGTAAACTCTGATTAGAGCACATTACCTGAAGATATACTTTGAGGATTAGTATATAAGAACTTCCTTGAATTTTGGTAATGTAGAGATTTTGTGTATTTTATAAGAAATACCTCTCTATCTGGATACAAGCATGTAGATGCAGCTCTAGAACTGATGTACCTAGGACTAAAAACTCTAATAAAACATTTTGGGCTTGACTTGGGGTATCCTTGTACATGAAAATGGGCCTTGTTGCACTCTTGTTTATGAAACTCCTGGGGGATATGCTTAGGATAATTTACATTTTCTTTACAAACCATTATGAAGGATTTATGAGTATATACCTCCTCCAAGAAAACATTTTTATGATTATGGATTATATCCATAAAATATTAGATTTATGTTAAGTGTTTTACAAGTTTGGAATTATGTATTGCGATTTATAAACTAATGTTGTGTATGCGAATCTTTAGAAATAGTGCCTAGTGGAAGGAATGAGAACCGTATCAAAGAATGTAATCCATGTAGGGATTTCCCTCCCACTCAAGATAATTATAGTGGATCTGGTGATGCAATTGGTGCTGATCAGCTTATCAGCATACTGGGACAACTCACTCAGGTTATGAATAATAACTTTACCCGTATGGAGAACCCTGATCCAGAATGTGGAGGATCAATGTTAGACCGATTCATGAGGAAAAAACCACCAAAATTCATTGGGACTACAAATCTATTTGTATCTGAGCAATGGATAAGTTCCTTAGAGAGAATATTGCATGCTTTAGAGAGTAGCAAAAAATAAAAAGTTGTCATGGCAGTTTATCACCTCATGAGAGATGTAGATAAATAGTGGTCATTAATTCAAAACACAAAGAAGGAAGAAGAAGTATCAAATATGGAATGGAGGGAGTTTAAAGAGTTAGAAAAATACTTTCCTCATGACCATCAGGCGGATATGGAAAGACAATTTCTAAGTATGAGGAAAAAGGATGATGAGAATGTTGCAAAGTATAAGGCTAACTTTACAAGGTTAACAAGGCATTCTGTAGATTATATACGTAACCTAAGGAGTAAGATTGATCTATTATTTGATGGGTTATAACCATTTCTCCATCAAGAATTAGTCTCACAATCCTTCTCATCATATAAAGATATTGTCTCATGTGCTATCAAGAAAGAAAAGAAATTATCTAAGTCTTATGACTTTAAAGTAATGAAAGATAAGAAAAGATCTATTGAACACTCTATAAATATAAATAAGGGGAAGAAGGGAAACGTTGAATATCCATCCTACGGTAAATGTGGGAAGAAACACCCTTGTACTTTACTGAAGGGAATTAGAGTCTGCTACAAGTGTGGTGAAAAAGGCCAATAAGCTCGTGATTGCAAAGGAAAGAAATAGGATGTTAATGTTGAATGTTACAATTATAGAGAAATGAGGAATTATGTAAACGAATGTCCTAATATCCAAATAAACTTACCTCAGAAAATGCCAAGGGAGAATGGTCAAGCTTATGTGATCACTACTGCTGGGGTTGAAGCTCCAAAATACATGGTGGCAGGTAATTTAATGGTTTCCTCAAGTTTAGTCAATGCTTTATTTGATTCTGGATCATCACATTGTTTCATATATTCATAGTTTGCTAAGAAAATTAGATATTTCCAATTTGATTTAACAAGGGAGTTATCAGTTAAAACTCATAAGGGAAGTATCATTGCTACAAAGTTTTGTGAATTAGTCCCCATTAGGGCATATAAATGTTCATTATCCACTGATCTCATCATCATACCCATGATTTAATTTGATATAATCCTTGGTATGGATTGGATTTCAGACCATGATGCAAGAATTTATTGTAAGAAGGAGGTTACAATTTTTGATGATGAAAAGGAATACCTTATCTTTAGAGCAGAAACATCACCATCTAATTCTTATCTAGATCTACCCCCTGTAGCTCTACTAAATTCAATTATTGGGGAGGAAGAGAGTGAAATAGCTATGGGTTAGGAAAGGAATGCTCAAATAGAGGATGTTCCTATTGTATAAGAATATTTTGATGTATTTTCAGAGGATTTACCTGGACATCCTCCAGAAGGATAAATTGATTTTTTCATTGATTTAATTCCTGGTTCAAGGCCTATATCGAAGACCCCTTATAGAATGACCACTGTGGAATTAGTGGAGCTAAAGAAACAACTAGAGGAGTTGAGTAATAAAGGATTTATTTTCCCAAGTGTTTCTCCATGGGGTGCCCCTGTTCTTTTTGTTAAGAAGAAAGATAGATCTATGAGGTTGTGCATTGACTACAGGGAGATCAATTCTATAACAATAAAGAGCAAGTATCCCCCACATCGCATTGATGATTTATTTGATCAACTTCATGGAGGTCAATATTTTTCAAAGATTGAAATTAGATTTGGATATCATCAGTTGTGTGTGAATAAGGAATACATTCCAAAGACTGCATTTCAAACTAGGTACCAACATTATGAGTTTATAGTAATTCATTTTGGACTAAATAATGCACCCTCTGTCTTCATGGATCTAATGAAAAAAGTTTTCAAGGAATATCTTGATGAATTTTTATTGGTATTTATTGATGATATCTTGGTATACTCAAAAATCTATGAAGATCATGAAAATAAATTGTGCTCTATTCTAAATAATATTAGAAGAAATGAATTATATGGGTAGTTCAACAATTGTGAATTCTGGATTTAGGAGATTTCATTTCTGGGACATATTGTCTCTAAGGAGGGAATCTCTGTTGATCCTTCAAAGACCAAGGCAATACAAGAATGGCCAGCATCGACAAGTATAACTGAGGTATGCAGTTTTATTAGTTTATCAGGTTATTATCAGCATTTCGTCCAAAATTTTGCCCGATTGGATAACCCATTAACCAAGCTCTCATGTAAAGGGGTTAATTTTTTTTTGGAAAAAAGAGTGTGAAGAATGTTTTGAAGAACTGAAGAGAAGATTAGTCAATGCCCCTATATTGACTCTACCACCAGGGAATGATGAATTTGTTATTTATAGTGATTCTTCAAGGAAAGGACTTGGTTGTGTCCTTATGCAGAATGACAGGGTTATTGCCTGTGCATCACGATAGCTAAAAATTCATGATCAAAACTATCCCACTCATGATCTTGAGTTAGCAGCTGTAATCTTTTCTCTTAAGATATGGAGACACTATCTCTATGGTGAAAAAGTTTAGATCTATACTAATCATAAGAGTTTGAAGTATATTTTCTCATAAAAAGAACTCAACATGAGGCAACAGATATGGCTCAAACTACTCAAGGACTTTGATTTCACCATACACTACAACTCGGGGAAGGAAAATAAGGTTGAAAATGCTTTGAGTAGAAAGGATCATGGAATTTTGAACAAGATGAGAGTTGAAAGGGATACTATGTTTATGGATCTAGTAAAGATGGATATGGGAATAATAAAAGAAGGTGAAACATCAATAATTTTTCAAATGGTTGCAAAACCATATTTACTAGAAAGGATAAAAAGTTCTCAGACTGATGATGAGGAGTTTCAAAAGAAAATTAAAGCTTTGATTGATGGGAGATTAATCAACTTCATATATTAAGATGGGATTTTAAAATTTGGGAAGAGACTTTGTGTACCTGACATACCTGATCTAAAAAGGGAATTTTTGGATGATGCTCATAACTCCATTTTCTCTATACACTCTGGTAGCACTAAGATGTATAGAGATTTTAAGGAACATTTTTGGTGGGACAACATGAAGAGAGATATTACTGATTATGTGTCAAGATGTATGGTTTGTCAACAAGTGAAAGCTGGAAGACAACATCCTAAATGATTCATGCAACCTCTTCCCATACCTGAGTGTAAATGGGATGATATTACGATGGAATTTTTCATGGGGCTACCAAAGACTCCTAGAAGGAATGATGCAATATGGGTCATTGTTGATAGTCTTACCAATTTATCTCATTTTCTTACTATAAGAGAAGATTTACCACTTGAACATCTGTCAAGACTATATATTAACGAAGTTGTAAGACTTCATGGAGTACCCATATCGATTATTTCTAATCATGATCCCTATTTTTCATCAAGATTCTGGAAAAGTCTTTAGAAGGCCTTGGATATTGAACTTCGTTTGAGCACTGCCTACCACCCTCAAACTGATGGA
The DNA here is from genome assembly GCA_963277665.1 of Viscum album. NCBI lineage: Eukaryota > Viridiplantae > Streptophyta > Magnoliopsida > Santalales > Viscaceae > Viscum > Viscum album. Next base: position 2,009,919,955 of record OY728130.1, on the reverse strand, counting down.
AAATCAGCATGAAATATTCAAACATTAGAAGACATGTTGAGATCTTGCTCACTTGACTTTTAAGGTATGCGGGATCAATATTTACCCCTGGTAGAATTTTCCTATAACAATAGTTTCTATTCAAATATTCAGATGGAACCATATGAAGCGTTATATGGAAAGAGATGTCTCACCCCAACTTTTTGGGATGATGTTGGTGAAAAAAAACTCGTAGGTCCCGAACTTGTTGAGGAAAAAATGGAAAAGGTTAAGGTTATCCAAAACCACATCAAAGAAGCTCAAAGTAGGCAAAAGAGCTATGCCGATAACCGAAAGAACGATTTGGAATTTCAAGTAGGAGATCATGTTTTGTTTAATGTATCTCTATGGAAGGGTGTTATATGATTCGGTAAGAAATAAAAATTAAGTCCCAGGTACATCATACCTTTCAAAATTCTATAATGAATTAGAGTTGTAGCTTATCATTTGGCAATGCCGCCAAGTCTCTCCAAAGTTCATGATGTGTTCCACGTATCACTATTGAGAAAATACATGCCTGACCCAACACATGTACTCACATATGAAGAAATAGAATTGGAACCTGATCTATCTTATTAAGAAGATCCTATCATAATTATTGATACCGGAGTACAAGTGTTGAGAAACCGGATGACTCGTCTAGTGAAAGTTCTATGGATAAATCATAAGATAGAAGAGACAACATTGGAACCCGAGGAACTTATGATGAAGAACCACATGAATATTTTTATGTAGAAGTATTCTAGAAATTTCAAGGATGAAATTATTTGAAGTAGGGAAGAATTTAACACCCCAATCTTCCATGGTACGTTTCCCTTTGAATAATACAATAGCTTGCGCTGTACGTAACTTTGAGATTCTAACACACCACGACCAATCAAACTATCCGTTATGAATAGTAATACCAACTTTTTGAAATTTTATAAATTTTATTTTTCAAAATAGACTTCATTTTCGGATTTGGAATATCAAATATTAGGGTGAATTTTTGGTACTCTTATGAAAACTTTCAATTTTTGATGAATAGTGGAAAATACTAAATTTTAATTAAAAATAAATTTTTAATTGATATAATTTATAGTGTTAAATTATAAATTTGAATGGTTTTTAAGTATCATTAGATTATATTTTTATCATTTAATATAATTTAGGTCATTGGATGTAATTTCACATTTAAACTGGACATAAACAAGTTTCAATCTTTTGATAGTTATTATTTCTTAAAAACACGCTTTTTGTTTTGACAACGAGAATTAATTTTAAATTAATTTTTTCCAGTTTTTTGTTTTGAATTTGGAAAAATGGATTCCATATTTGGAATCAGGAGGTCCAAATTTTGTAAATAGGTAACTTTTAATTTTAGACATTATGAATAATTAGTTCGGTAAATATTTTATTTACCATGGTTAAAGGGGTAAATCTGGTAAATAAGGGTAAAAAATAATATTATAATAATATTAAATTACCCTAACATGTTTCCTAACCATATTTAATGATACATGTCCTACCATGGTCATCCTTGGTTCGATTTTGGGACCCCATGTAGCCACTTGAGAGTGATATTTACACTTTATATTAATTAATTTAAAGTAAAGACAAAAATGACATAAACATATTTCTTTTAGTAAAAATTTTTTTTACACGGGGTTATATAAGTTATCTCTTAGACTATAAATATTAATTTGAAAGATATAAATATTTCTTACATTATGTTATTTTTTTTATACTTTTTAGACATCAAATAAATAAATTTATTTATGACACAATAATGATGCAGTGTTTACCTCATTAATGAATGATTTAAATAAATGAGATTATAAAAATTAAAACAATATCCAAAAACTGTCCAATTATTATTGGATGATTTTATTTCAAACACAAGTCATATTATATTCTACTTTAATTAGTTTTTTACCTTTATAAATAGAAAATTATTATATAATAAAATATCATTTTTAAACATTCTTAAAGAGTCCCTCCTCCCCCTTATAAAAAGCCCCCACCTCTAAACCATTTATCACACCTCTCAAGCCCCTTTGCTCATCCAAAATATACCCAATCAAGATCCCAAAATCCCTATATTCTTCCTATAAGCCTTACCTTAGGCATAAGGCACTTAAAGGAAGACTTTTGGTTCAAACCAAAGGGAGTTGCTCGATTTAAAGGTAACATCTCCTCTTAAGTTCTTTTCTTTTGTTTTACTTCTCCAACCCCCTAAACTCTATTTATTCCTTTATTTTATAATAACACCAGTATACTAAACATATTAGGTTGTTTTTATGAGAATTATTTAAACTACATTTACACACACCTCCACCTAATGGGTATATAACATAATGTTTTTATGGACGATGAACTACTGCCTCACGAAACGATGATTGTTCAATCTTCTACTACCACCTCTTATGGTGAAAATTATGATGGAAATGTAATTATATATGATATTTATGATATTTAGTTTATCTATAATCTTATTTAATTCTCTTTTATAGCATAACTTTATTCTTTTCATGGTGTATATATACGATAATTGAATTTGAGGAAGTTCGAACTACCGCCCCCTCAAAGTGATATGACTCATTCATACTATACATGGAACATATAAAGGATGGTATTAATGAACATACATAAAATATATAAAATATTATATTATACTGTAATAATAATACACCTATGTTTCATTTTGTTTTATTTCCTTTTAAAATAAAAAAAAATGAAATGGAATTAGCGTTCATGCGTACATACAAAATTACTGTCTCCACGAATGCGATGAGATTCATTCCCCATCGTAAGCATTCGATAATAATTTTAATTTGATTATTAAAAATAATATTTAAGAACATAATATCATTCTGGATATGAATCAAATACATCGTATCCATAACAATGATGACTTACATAACAAAACATATAAAGGAAAACAAATTAGTTAACACCCGAAAAAATGATACTACTAAAATATTATTAACAAAGAAATTTTAGAAGATCATATATGATATCATATTTATGTATGTAGTTATTTTATAATTTAATAAAAAATATTTAACTATTATACAGGAGGTTAACTTACCCTCGACCAAGGAATAGTACACAGTAAGGGTTAATTTCACAATCTCTTTACTATCCAAGGTTGTTTTTATGTAAGTATCTACTAGGACCTATTTATCACCCACATCTGTGTTTCTTGAAAATGTATTTCAAATTTTTTTTACTATTTACTATAATATGGTTTAAAATCATTTATACCATTTTTTTAATTTTTATAAAATGGTTTGAAAGGAATATTTCCGTCGTTTTCCAAACAAAGTACTTTATGACCTTTTCGACAAATTAAGGTAAGAATGACTTTTTAACTTATACAGTGGGTGCAGTTATTCTCCGCTATTATAAAACCTTTGAAGATTCCCTTACAAGATTATACGAATATTTTGAAAATAAATGTTTTCTTTTATAATTACATGACTTTTATATGATTTAAAAATAGAAAGATATATTCCTCTCAAATAATTTTGATTTCATCTATGTAAACATCCTTTAATTGATTTTATACTTGTTCGAAGTTGATTTATTATGATACAAATCTTCCATATTATATTGAAGGTCTTTTGATATGTTTGACTGTGGATGTGTTATTTTTATACCATTCATGGTTTATGGTTAATGTATTAACATTTTATATGCTAGTTTTAATATGAATGTTTATGTTATGTTTCAACCTTTTCATATGAGGAATGCATTGGACTTAGTAAGTGATGGGTGGAGAACACTATAGATCATCGATGCATCAGTAGGTCTCATGAGACAAACTAGTGTCTTGGAAGAAGGCCTTGAAAAAATCTTATTTGTAGTCTTGGCACGAGGTCTTGACTACGTGGTTATGATGTCTGGAATTATGCATTACATCATTATGAAATTGGATATTGATATTGCATGTGATTATTCGACTAGTAGAATATCCATGTGAATAAGTAAATGGAATTATTCAATTTATATTTTTCATATTATGCTAAAGTTTAAGTTTAAAAAACTTATGTTTTAGTATTATACATTACCTTAAGTGTTTATGCTTATTTTTGAAGTTTCCGCTATATTGTTATCCATACTGAGCATCTGAGCTCACCTATTTCTATGTTTTATTTTTCCCAGGACGTGAAGAAGTATTTTATAGTTGACCTGCAGGGATAGTCTAATGGATATAAGTGTGTTAAAAGGGGACACAATGTTATTGTTTTTTTATCTCATGATGTAATGTAAAACTTATGTATGTATCTAGTACTTCTAAGGCTACTAAACTAATAGTTCTTTCGGGACATGATTCCTTGTATCATGACAATGTTTTTAATAATGCACTGACTTTGGGTAACTAGGGTCGGGGAATTACAACCTTTGTGTATTGTATTTATACTTTCATTACATGTAATTGAAGGTGAATCATGTACTTAGGGGATAAATTTAATAAGAGAAATAGATGATAAAATTTTGTTAGATCAGATAAAGAAGTTTCCATCCTCAAATGTTTCCTATACTTGATAGTTAAAAAATTCACATAAAGGGATCATTCATGGTGATAATTTCCAAAATTTCAACCCTAAACATCCACATAATAAATATATATTTTGGTTCTTTATCAACTTGATGTTCTCAAATAATATTTTTTTAATATATTCATAATTATGAAGATCATAAAGAAAGTCTCCTTGAGGTGGATTCTTTTATAGAATTTTGAAGAAGCTAATAGAATTATTACATCTTATAAATATAATTTTTGGAGAAATTGATTGAAGATCATCTCATTGGAAAACGTTAAATAATATTAATATATCGTGCTTGGTTACTCAAGATAAAAATATTTATAAAAATGTGGAGAAAGTGAATTAAGTAATGACATAAGAAAAGTAGAAGTATGGTTGTTATATAAGGCTACTTATCCTACTTGTTTTACTTGAATGTTTTTAATCTATTTGTTGAAGTGAGTGCAGTAGGTTCAAGTTGATATTTGTTAAAAAAGTTTTATATATCATTTGAGAATATTAATCCTATCATAAACGTGGATAAACCTTGAATACAATTATAAGAGTTATCATTATATAAGGTATCATGATCATTTGGTAAGGGAAAAATTTGTTGTCAAAATCAAATGTTATTGTTTTATACACTGAGCATGAATCACATAAACTAAGATTGAAATGATGGATGAAAGATTTCTTAATAATGATATGATACCCTTTTCTCATGAAATTTTTATTTTTTTAAATAAGGTTAGGGAGGGAATAAATTGAAATTAAAGGTAGTTTGAAAAAGTAATAAGGTCAAGAAAAGTTTGATTATAAATAGAAAAAAAGATTCACATATTGACATATTCATTTTGAATGTATTTTAAAGGTATTACTAACAAATACAAAGGGGGATATTGAAGTTCCAACTTTGGGTATAGGTTGTATTTGTTTTCAATATATTTCCTTGGGTTTTAATGATTTTCAATGACATATAAATATTTCATTTATGTTAATATATTGAAGAAGTTATTAAAAATAAACTATTGTTAAGCTTAGATAAAATATCCAAGCATAGTAATAAAGTTGATATATCTTGGATGAATTTGGAAGTAATAAATATTTTCAAATATTATTATCTTAAGAAAGTCCTTTAAAGACGTTGAGTTTACTTATGATGATTGGTGTTCTGTTCTTCATGTATACAACATGTGCAATAATTGTTGGAGAAACACATTTGTTATCAACAATATGAAGTTTCCTTAAGATGTTTGAAAATTAAAATAGATGGATGTTTCCTTAAGAAGTTTTAAAATATGAATGGATATAGATAAAGAATATGATTAGATAGAGGACAATGGAAAAATTCTATTATACTAAGGTGATCTTATGAATTTTATCAGACCAAGGAAATTGGATAAGGATTTCCAAGTTGATACTACACTATATATGGGAACATTGAGGCTACATAAAGGTAAGAATCACTACATAAAACTAAGTTGAGAACTATGTAAAGGTACATAAAGATTTATAATACTAGTGTAAGGTTAATCTTATGGTTTTTTAAGAGTAACATGTGAGATCACAATGACAAGTTGGTAGAGAAAGTCGCGATCATCGAATTGAGTCCATTAGATGGACCAAGATGTAAATTCCAAAAAGATGGAGACAATTTTTGGAGACCATCAAAGTAAATTTTATAGTGAAATCAAACTAATGTGAATGAACTAAGTTGAAAATTCTATAGGTGGAACCAAAAGTTTGACCAATTACATATACGGTTACACTAGACAAATAATCATTGGAAAAACCATTTCAGACATTTCTAAGTGATGAATTCTTCATAGATCAAATATCAAAACTCCTTATAGATGTGATTCTAGATGAAGTTTAGAAGAAGTAAAAATTATATGAAAGAGAGTTCAATCAACCTAAGTCTAAAGTGATGTACAAAGTCTATTAGAAATACTGATTGATGTAGAAGTTGAATGAAGAGTTGTATAAAGTCTATCAAATGGAATTGTATAAATATCTCATATGATCAAGAATAAGTTTCCTAACAAATTCAATAGTTAGTGGAAACATGTGATGGTTATAGAATGAATATATTTTAGAATGACTAGACAATATTATCAAGATCCTAAGAAAAATAATAAATTTCCAAAGAAGATTATTGGAAAAAACAATGATGGTAAAGTTAGTAGATAAATGTTTCTAAATTATCAGAAAAATGATTATGCAAATAAAGTTAGAGTAAAAAAATATAAATATCATTGGAAAAAGTTTGATAAGGTTTCTAAATAGTTAGGTTGGACATAATTTTTTGTATAAAGTCATCATACATAAGTTTCCATGTAAAGTTAATCAAATTGAAGTTTCCCTGAAAGTTGATTGGATAAAAGTTTCTAAGGTTTACAAGCTGACTACCTTGGATAGAAGTATTAGATATATGTCATCAGATCGAAGGTGAAGAACATATGTTTTACTCTCTCTAAAGAACCCTTAAAAATTCTTTTTATAGAGTTATATGAATTCATCAGACAAAAGGTGAAGAGAATATCTCTAAGGGTTCTTTAGAGAGAGAAAACATTATGAAAATTTTAGATCCTATTAGATGAAGGAAGATATACTTGAAAGTAAATACAATAAACCCTCAAATAGAAGATTAAAGATAGTTTTTAGATGAATAGTTTCAAAGTATGTCATCATTTAGAGGATGTGTATTGTAAAATACTTTAAAGTTATTCCTACAAAGATGTAAAGAAACATCAGATAATATTTCATCAGATAGAAGTAGAGTTAAGAAGTTTTACTAGAAAATATATACAAAGGTATTTATGAATTATTCATTAAGTTATTAAAAATTGCGGTGATGTTGTGATGAACATTCAAAATTTCAATAATAATGAAGTAAGTTTGTGATTCTATAAAAGTTAAGAAAATTATAAAATGTTTTTTAACATATCAAATGTTCTAGAATGTTTAAGAATGTCACAACCTGACCTTACCCGGGCTCGAGCCGCAACTACCCCAAGCCCGCCTCCATAGGCCAGGGGCTGGCGACCAGCGCTGAAGGCACAACAACTCGGGGAGGCCTTTGCCTATGTACCTGTACACACACACGCAGCCCACTCAATGCAGAAGTGAAGAGTAAAAAAGAAAGAAAAGAAAAGTACCAATTTCTATAAATAAACCACAAATGTGCATCGACCTCTAACAGTACAAAGTAAAAGCTGAAGGTAAACTGAAAGAAAAAGGAAAAAACACGCGCCCAACCAGAAAAGTGACACAACCCGGAAACAGGTAAACAAAAGAAAACATCTGGGAGAGTCCAACACCTGGAACCTGACTACGACCACCGCACGCAGTCCAAGCTCCCGAACTCCTAAGATCCGCTGAATTCACAACCAACCTGTCCGTCGTCTGCAAGGGCACACCAAGTACGAGAAAATCCCAAGTAGGGGTGAGTATAAAAATACTCAGTAAGATACCCCGAAGGATCGGGGGAGAAACAATGGAGGTAATGAAGGGTGAGCAGTAGATCGAACAAGGAAAAGTAAAGGAGTACAATTGGGAGTGCAGTATTGAGTACAACAGAGTCCATCTCAACCCAACAAGAGAAAGGATATAGACTTGTCCAGACACAAGGATCTGGAAACAGTGAGAAGATGAACTTATCGTCGAGTCTTTGCTACATATAGCAGAAGAGTAGACTCGTCCAACCACGATAATCTAGACATGGAAAGCACATGGCATACCCCGTGCGTCTTCACCTCCTCTGAAAGGAGAGTAGCCAAACCCAAGAAGTGGGTACTGGAACAAGGTATATACATATCCATATGCTCTTTAAAGAAGCCCGAAAAATATCGTAAGGGGATCTCCATCCTGTAGCTTATCCCAAGAAAGTGAGTAGCAAACAGTCCCAGAAGTAAACACCATCATCGATGCCCAGTATCCCACATGTCCGCCCCGAACTACAAGCTAAGGGGCTCAAATCACCGCACCTCGACACTATCCGCTTTGGGCGGCACTGACTCGCCCGCACGGTTTTAGGTCGCTTCACAAGGATACATCTCAGTGGGGAAAGCATCCCTCATACTTGAGAGTTCCGATTTAAGTCAAGCCACACCTCGTCACTGTCACACAGTCGATAGGTCTACTCAAAGTCAAAGCTGTCATAACACTGACCCGTACAAACAAGGGTCCCACTCTGGTAGTCATGGAGTAAAGACACATACTAGCCTAGTATAAAGGACGGAGTCTAAAATACAAACAGGTGAACCACTTCCCAGCCCTTCTGGAGGGTAATTCCTAATAAGATATCGGGTGACCCACTGCCCAACCCTGTTGGAGGGTAAACCCTAATAAGATATCGGGTGACCCACTGCCCAGCCCTGCTGGAGGGTAAACCCCAATACATCATCAGGCGACCCACTTCCCAGCCCCGCTGGAGGGTAAACCCTAATACATCATCAAGCGACTCACTGCCCAGCCCCACTGGAGGGTAAACCCTAATACATCATCAGGCGACCCACTGCCCAACCCTGCTGGAGGGTAGACCTGGAATAAGACGACAGGTGACCCACTGCCTAGCCCTGCTGGAGGGTAGACCTAGAACAAGACGACATGCAACCCACTGCCCAGCCCTACTGGAGGGTAGACCCTCAAGAGTCATTGGGTGACCCATTGCCCAGTCTCTGCTGGAGGGTAAACCTTGAGAAGTAAATAAGCAACCCACTGCCCAGCCTCACTAGAGGGTAAACCCAAAGAAGCCGATGAGTAACCCACTGCCCAGCCCCACTGGAGGGTAAACCCAGATCTACTCTGGCCATTTCTACTGGATGATACAACACTGGCCAACAGAACTCGGAGTGGGTATCACGCAACCACCCAACTCCAGAACAAAACCAGGGGAAACCACTCAACCCTGCTAGTATAAATCATCATGAACAGGACCAGGGGGAACTCAACCCGGATGGTCAACCAAACAAGAACATAGCCTTGGGAAAACTCAACCCTGCTGGTCAACAGACGAGAACCGAGGAACCCTCTACATTGTGAGAGGTCAAAAGTACGTAAAGCAGAACACGACACGCATCTGGGGCCCACACGACGTGTGGACCCAAGTCAACCCAAACCAAGTGCTCAAACGTTCTTAGGTACAAACATCCACATGTACCTCCCAGTGTTCTCACATACTCCTAGAGTATGCCATGTCTCCAGCCAAAAAGGCTAACGTGCACATGGAACCCATCGTCAATGCAAAGGCGTAAACGTAACAACCCTAACTTGCTACCTCAACGGATGAGGCACGACCAACCACATCTCTTTAAAAACCAACATCACTCTCCCAGGACTGCATGCGATCACACACCAAGGGTTCTCTACAAACATGGTAGAAGAACCGCCACCGAGGCACCTTACATATTTCTACATTTAATAAGATCGCGTAAGAGGCTCCACTCACATGAAAAGATTACACCATTGTAATCCTCACGGAAAAACATGCGAGATTGATCACTTACTCGCCTCCAATGGATATCCGACGGAAAAGGCGCCAACACCGCCTTAGGCCCGAATGACATCCCGTGGTCCCAAGCCTCAACCCCGAAAATAGTCAGGCACATCGCACCATTACGATCCCCTTGGGAAAAAACGTCAAAAGGACTGCTCACTTGAGTGGAACAGATATCCAGAGAAAAAGATGCATTCCGGCGCACCGCACACGAGCGGTGCTACGTGGGACCCGCATCCCGGTCCCGAAGCACAATGAACGGATCACACCATTGCGATCCTCTCAAAAGAGTACACAAGACGGACTATTCACTTGTCCAAAATAGAAACCCGGTGATAAAGCTGGAAATCACCGCCAACTCCCAAAACGGCCCTCCCGGGGCCCGCACCATCGTGCAGAATTAGAGCGGGCAAATTGCACCATTGCAAGGCCCTCAAAAAAACACCCAGAATCGACTGCTCGCATGCCCTGAACGGATGTCCGATGAGAAAGTCGCTAAACGCTGATTGCAGCTAAAAAGGCAGCCCATGGGGCCCACGCCTCAACTCCTATTTCAACGCCTGAAACCGTATTAGAAATCTCCTCCTTGATGCTAGGGTCGTAGCGCCGCTGACGGCACTCAAAACGGACTCCGGATATGTCTGTGCCGCCCAAAACAAGAACTCCTGGGATAACGCCAACCCACTTTATGGGATTGTTGTGCCACCGGGGCCTCTGTCTTGGGATTCAAAAATCCTTGAGACCATCTCAAAATGTTTGCCTTGATGCGAGGTCCGTGCTGCCGCAGACGGCACGCGAAACGGACGTCCGTAGCAAAAGATACAGACGTCTGAATTTTTAATGGGAAAACCCCTTTGGGCCGGACCGGCCCAGTCCGGCCGGTCCGCCTCGCTCGGGCTGGCCCGTGCCTGTCCGTGGCCCAGCCGCGTGCTGCAGCCCGCCTCCACCGACCGGCCGACATAGCTGGTCCCCATTTCCACGGAGACCCGCGGGATGCGGGTCTCGGTCCGCCGCCGGGGTCGCACCGTGACCCCGCTCGCTGCGCCCTGCCGGCACCCTCGGCCTGCTGCTGCTGAGCCGAAGGCCGCCGCCGCCTAACGTCCTCCGAAGCCACCGCCGTCCCGGAGCCGCCGCCGCCGCCTGGAGCCACCAGAAACCGCCGGATACCGAAAAAAAAACCCAAAACCCGCAGAACTTCGGCGGACGATTGAGATCACCTCGGAGCTCAGAATTCAATTCTGGAAGAAGCATTGGAAAGCTCAGAAAATAATCTACACGACTATGGGTTTGGATCGAAGATCGGGCATCAATTAAGCACTAAAATCCTAGTTCAAAGTAGGTTCAGGAATTTAAAAATGGGAACAAAACCTCCTACCTCATGGGCGTAGCCCGACGCTTCGCCGTCGACCCGCCGGAGTGGTCGTGCCTCGCCGGAGCTACCTCACCAGAGTGGAGGAGGAGAGGGAGGGGGCTGGCACTGGCTGCTGTCCAGGCGAAGAAGAATAAGAAGAAGAGGGAGGGGGTGTGTTTAAGTAGATTACACTTAAACCCCCCACCTGGAACGCCCCCAGACTCCGCTCCCGATGCAGAAAAAAGGAGGGTTCCCCTGGGGTAAACACGGCGCTCCGAGCGCAACGGTGGTCTCATAATTTTAATCTGAGGCCCCATTCAAAAGTTATAAAATTTAACGACTGAGGCCACTAAATTACAAAAACGCCCTTGGCAGTATTTTTCACAGAAGGCCTGTGCCCGCGAAAGTTACACCCCTCCTAGGGTAAACGGCACGTTCCGGACTCAAAAATACCCTTAGTTTCCCAATCTGAGCCACCTTTTAAGAGATACTTGAGTTAATCCATTAAATGAATAAATTAATTATTTAATTTATCTGTTTCACGTTCTGATAGCGAGTGAGGGGTCCAAACGTCCCGTGACGACATGTTTTATGTCGTTCCTAGGGTAAACACCCCAATTCGGACCCATCCGTACACTCAGGTTTTTGATCCAGATCACCGTTTAGGAGTTATCTTATTTATTTGGCATTTCCAGTGTGAAAGCACTGAAAATTTAATTCTGGCCACATCGGGGCTCGAAATCGCACGCCATCTGAAGGCGCTGCTCTGGAATAATATCAAGAATATTCCAATGTCCTTTATGGCTAAAAACCGGGCTCTTACAAAGAATTTTTCTAGAAAAATTGAAATGAGTGAGAATTTAAAAATTTAAGTTTTTATTGAGTGGGAAAATAAATTTGAAGTACATGATTCACCCAAAATATTTGGAGAACCAATACCTATATAAAGGGGGTTCTAGATCTGTGAAAATATGTGAAAATTTTTTCATACGTGTGGAGGAGTAGAATTAATGAATAATTTGTGTTGTGAGAAAGTGATGACCATGAAGTGTGAGAGAAATTATAATTTGGTGTGATTTTTCATGATAAGAGGTACAAGATAGAGAAAAGGGTACTAAATAGAGATAAAGCATTGAACATAGAAATTAGGGTTGGAGTTGGTGCCTTAGAAACAACTAATTTGTACTTTGGATTATATATATATATATTCAAAGAAGTGATTGTTAATATAAATATCATATTATATATATTTTTTGTTATTTTACATAACATTAATGTGATAATGTCCTAGATTATCTGTCACGTTTATAAGGTCATAGAAGTTACCTACTATGATGAGAACCTTGAAATGACATGATGAAAATTTTAAATATAGTTCTATGGTTGGATAACATAATATTATAAGGAACATAGTATATTTACTATCAGGTGTGAGTACTCAAAAGTAGATGAATATTTTTCTCATGAATTTCTCACTTGGTAATTTCTAATATGGGATATTATGAGAACAAAACTACCAATATGAATTCTTGATATTTTTTTTATCTGATATTTCAATCTACAAGCATGTGTAATGGTCCTTATACTTTAAGACTATCATTAATTCATTTGATGACTTGTGCACTTAGACTTACTAACAAAAACCATAACTTCATATGTTGGAGGGAAGTAGAGTATGTTGGGTGCATCATGAATGACATGTTATTAATGGATAAGTTGAGGAAGGATTTATCCCATTCATATTTATGAAAGTATATATCTTTACCCTTTTATTTAAATATAATTGTCGTATAAATTCCATGGCCATGGTGTAATGACATTTTTTAGTTATTCAAATAAATACGTATCATGAATATAGATTGATGATGTAGATGTGAAACCTATTTAATGAGATATTGAGAAAAAATGATTATATTACACAGTGAATTTTCATATGTGGTTGTTGACATTGAGACACTATGTTATTTCTCTTTGGCGTCTTGACTCATTGCAAGACAATAATCTTAGAATTTAGGCAAACTCGCCTAATTCCAATGGGAAAGAATCATAGAGGGTCACACAATAAGTGTTTCTCTCAATCTTGATTAAATTCTATTTGAATTTAATTAATTGAAAAAATATTATTCTCAAGACCGAGTAATAATTGTAATCAATTTTTATTGACCAATAATATCTACAAGATAATAAATAATTATTTATTAATTAATAAATTATTTATTTTATTATTTTAATATATAATAAATATTTATTTTCTAGTTTTTGAATAAAATATTTCTTTTACTTATTGAATATTTAATAAATATCTATTTGTTGGATTATGAATAAAATATGTATCTATGTGAATAAAATATTTTTTGGGTATTCAATAAATGGAGAGGAGTTAGAGTGGTCTAATATCACATTCGGTGATGAATATTAATTTATAAGCTGTTAAAATAATATTTTTTAGTGTGCAAGTCATCACACTCTATAAAATAATAATAATATTATTATCATATGGAATGTGGTTTGTTAAAATATTATAATATTATTTAAGGACTAATACACAATTAAATAATATTTTAACCTAAAACCTCACTCTATAAATATATGGTTATATCTATTGTGTAGGGTTAATTGAAAATTGACAATTGAGAATTGTTTCACACAATATAATTCTCTCTCTTGAATTTTCCTCCTCTCTTTCTCTAAAGAATGAGAAGAACTACTTGAAGCCTGAAGAAACATGAATGATCAATATGAACAATGAAAGATGATTTATTTTCTATGCCAGCTCCTATAAATCAATCAGTGTTTTTTGAAGATCAAAAGAGAATGCGTGGATCAAAGTTAGAGGGATTCAACACTTGGATCCTTACAACATAATGAAGGTAATCTGAAATGGTTTTTTTTTGGAATGATAAAAATATAAATCAAATAAATAACCTAAGATAAGGTAATCATTTCTTCCAATCTAAATAAATTAATTATAAATTTTACATGAAAATATCCTCTATTGGGGTTTCAATAAACTCTATGTTAAAATAAATTTTAATATATCACCCACCATAGGTGCTTCCGCTATGCCTAGAACCTTGAAGCAATATCGAAGGGGCCACATTTAAATTTTATAATTATTTATTTTATTTCTAATCAATATACACATTAGGGGTTAGATATTTCATTTATATATTATTCATTCTCTAATCTAATTTTAATTAAAAAGTTATAGAAATTTTAATTCTCATCATTCATGATTTCATTTTATTAAAGTTCTAATAATAGATAAAGAATAAAAATATATTCCTTTAAGAAGTGCCAATATTTCTGGTCAGTAATACTGGGTTACATGATGTGTAGCTGGAGTACACACCATGTACACAAGTGTAATGTATTTGGATGTGCTGCGAGATGCACAATATTCTAAATAATAACTACACATAGTGTATTTATTTCACACCTTGTGTAGATCAGATCAACCTGGAACAAAACTTTTCAGATTACATGGTGTCTAACTAGAGTACTTGTCATGTAGTATATATGGTTTAGAAGAGAAATTTATGCATCCCGTGTTGTGATAAACACGATCAAAATTTCATAATACTAACGTCATATAGTAATAATTAAATACATATTGTTTATATGGCTTGTACATTCCACATGGTTCATTATTTCCCACATCCGAAATACACAACGATCCATTCAGTGAGACAAACAAGAACATGGCATGCGAGATACATGGCGTGTAACTAGATTATACACGTCATGTAGCCCCACATATGAAGAAAACACTGAGTCTTTTGGTGGTTCAAGAGGACACATAGAAAGAGTAATACATGACATGTAGCTAGATTATATAGAATATGTGGTCCATATTAGGAACACTTCAAAGCTCCAAGCATATAACCCTTGATACACAACAACTAAGATACATGATGTATAGATGGACAATAGATACTGTACAATATCCCAATAAAGGAAAGAATTAAAATTACATTAAATTGATAATTTAAGCATTAAAACCTTATTATATTTATTGGTTCTTATTATGTTTGAAAATTTAACAGTGGTTTTAAATAATAATAAATGGACAATAAATTTATTGTAATTGCTTGTAATTATTGGTCCTACCATCTATTTTCCATGAATTCCTTAATTATGGGTACATCCAAGTGAATTAGGATGAACATTAAGATAAAATGGAATTAATTAGTTAATTCAAGCACATTTATCTTAAAAATAAAAATAGAATAAGAAATAAATGTTAACCGGTTTTACTTTTGCATATTCATTGCATGTGTATGATCGTTTATGAGTTTGAACAAGACCTATGTATGTGTTGGATTTATTTAATTTAATTTCTTTCATGGTTTTAAAATTATTAAATATTTAATTCAATTTTATGGCCTATGAGTTATCCATGCCTCTATATTATGTTGAAACCACATGTTTAAGGTTATTTATGTAAATCATATTAACCAATCCTTTAGTTCCCATCACCCGTGTGTGATTTATAAATATAGGTAATTAATGGAGTATCACAAGGATCATGCAGGCAATTCAAGATGGAACTATAATGATGCCAACATTGGTGATACATAGGTGGACAGATGAGATGTTGCAACTCATTCCAAGACTAACACATGTATTTATTCCCCAAAGTCATATATTGATTTATTATCAGATTAATAAATAAACTATTAGATAAGCACATGATCAAGTTATTTATTTATTTATATCTATTCATTATTTAATTTTTGGATGCAAGACCACAATCACATAAATTTATGAATTAATGAAAAAGAAAAAATATAAATAAATGGATTATGCGTAATTTTTTATCAAATATGGTTAATTAATTAAGTAAAATCCACTTAATATTTACAAGTCATATAAAGAATAAAAGAAGATAAAATTTATTCATAATAAATTAAAACCCCTCAATTGGATATTATGTTAGACTTTCCATTCCATTACTTGATTAGGAATGAAATCCTTAGAACTAAGTGTTTAACCAACCCTCATTGGGACACTTACTTTTAACATGGTGTTCTTATGAAGGTTATGGGTTGACTTAACCATCTTACATCAAGAGAAGTATCCCTCGCTTGACTTGATGTAACTTGGAGGTAGGGGTTGTATAAATCACAGTCAGGATTCTAGGATTGGGGAGTCCACTCAACAGATCAAGGAGCCGAAAACCCACAGTTGGAAAAAAACCACCTACCTAAATACCTTCAAATATCTTGATCAGCCCCCACTGGGTTTATGTGAAGGGGAACATGGACACTTTCCACTAGAATTTCCTTACAACTAGAAATTCCAAGTTCTATGGTGAGGTCTATTGGGACTTGATAAAATTGTTGGATAATTAATAAAATTAATTATTATCATTTCTCACATAAATTGTAATCAAGTAAATTACTAATAATCTATTTTAATAATTGTATAGAATGGAAAGAAAAACCACAAAAATAGTGAAATCATTCCGTAACATAGTGTATTTCCTTACAAATAATTTTTTTGGATATGGTATAATCATTTAAGTGATGAATTATTTTCAGAAAGTTTGTATTATGTGTTGGAATCCCCTATTCTTATCTTTCCACCCTAGCAGGTGAGAAAAGGTGAAAAGGATACCAACCAGAGATATGTTGAGGATAATTCCTATGATCATTATATTATATTATCAACTATGTATGGAGAGTTGATGATAGAACATAAAGACATGGATTCTTACACCATAATATCAAATATACATTCTCTTTATAAAGAGATGTAAAGGATAGAAATAAATAAGATTGTTAATGCAATATATTAATGTAAATCACAATTATGCAATCTAGCTGCTAATCATTATTTTAAAATACTGGGGTATATTGATTGGTTACCAAAATCAAGCTTCCACTTGGATAATGAATTATTCATTAATCTTATCTTATTATCTATACCACTAAGATTTTCCTTATTT
This sequence comes from Viscum album, assembly GCA_963277665.1. Lineage (NCBI taxonomy): Eukaryota > Viridiplantae > Streptophyta > Magnoliopsida > Santalales > Viscaceae > Viscum > Viscum album. Next base: position 2,009,902,628 of record OY728130.1, on the reverse strand, counting down.
TTCCGGGCCCGAATAAATGAAATGGATAGCTCTCTCATGAAACTTTTATAAATACTTCACCAAGATGATAATGATTGGTTGAAAACTATTTCTACACCCCTTATGGTGAATATTTTTAATGAAAAGGATGAAGATCCCATGGATAATATAAATCCAAAATATGGTTTATGGAGTCCTTAAAAGAGACAAAGTATTCAATGGAATAATAATTAATAAGAGGCTATTTGATTCTTATGTGAAAATAATGAACACTAGAAAAGAAATTACAATAAATTAAAGAAGTAAAAAGTTTCATCCACTTTAGGAATATTCATAAAGTTTATATTCATCACTTGTGTATTAAATACAATATGATTACAAAAAACATGTATTTAAATATAGGAAATGAGATAGAATATAAAGGTTATAGAGTGAAATTAGAATGAGATAATAAAGGGTTATTCCTATGTCATCCAAGGAGAGATTATTATTTCTCATTTCCAGATTGGATTGATTCAAGTTTATAATAAGTGTTACTAAAACATTTATCTCAGTGTCTGGCTAAACATAACGATATATTATTTCATTTGATAATAAATGTTATTATAGTACTTAAATAATAAAATTATGGTTTTTTAACTCTTAAATAACAAAAATCCATTATAGTTAATGATAAATATAAAATATAATACTCTTAAATGATTTTGATAAGATAATTCTTTATCAAATAAATCTGATAGAAGTTGACCTATTTATACCCATGAATGTTTTTTATTATCAACTAATATAAGATATTAGATATACGAACACTCTAATTATCATGAATTAGATAAATAAACCTTTTTAAATAAAGGTATTTCATAAATATTTTTAGATTTGGATCAACATGATCACTTGAAACAGTCTAAAATAAAGGTAAATTCATGAGATTCATTTAAGAAATTGTAGAAACTCTAAATGAAGAAAATGAGTTCAATTGGTAAAGATTGAGGAATAATTAAGATGGATTTTAATAGATTATCTTATCTAAGTAATCATTGATCATATACATGGGGTAAATGTTATCTCTAACTCGCATTTTCTTATATACATCAATTTCATTGTGGTAGTGAAAGGAATATCAATGACGAGTCTTATATATATTCTAAATCTTCCATTATTCATTTCAAGACATATTTTTTAAATATAAGTGAACAAATAACCATATTACAACTATATTTTTTAATGGATATAATATCTAATTTAATATTATAACAATCAATTAGAGAACTACCTTAAATATTTGTTGATTTTTTTTGTTAAAATATTTCCTTAGTTACAAACAAACATAAAATCACTAAGGTGAATCTGAGTTAATGATATTATATCCACTAAATATATTAAAATATATTAAATATAGAATATATTTACATAAAGAAATAATATCACTTTAAATATAGTGCTAGAATACTTAACTTTGATGGGTTAAGGCTATGGATGTATAGAGTTGGCATAGAAATATTAGGCTCTATTGAGCTTTGTGGGTGGAGTAGTTCTAGAAAAACATATTGTATAGAAATTCATAACTAAATAGGTTTTTTATGTTCACCATGGTGGTTGATACATATATTATTCATTAAGAATAATTATTAATACAAATAATCAGTAAATGGTAATATGCTATAGTTGACAAGTATTTATAAATTCAAGTGATGGATTCTATGTATCAAAATTTGAGGATTCCATATTTTGAATGTTTCTAAGATTTGATACTACTGGTGAGTATTTATGAGAAAAAAGACATGGATGGTATAATATGGTACCAATATATCATGATATATTATTGGGAGTTTAGTCTATGGAAAAACGTATTCACCTCTCATCATGACTAATTTTTTTTTGAATTCTACTTGTCAAAGAATATTTATATTATCATCATATTAGACTATTGACAGTAAAAGCCACCATATTTAGAGGAACCCTTATGTAATATCTCTATATGATGTGAACAAATGAATACCCTATGGTATATGACTACTAGTCATAACTAAAAGGGCCAGCGATATCAATAAATTACAATAAGATATGCATATTACCTAAAATTATTTATGAATAAATCATGTATAGTGATCATAAAATATTCATTTGGAAATGAATGAGTGACATGTGTCTTGAACTGGTTAGTGGGAGTGCTATCAGTTTTCAAAATAGATATGTTAATAACATATGGAAAAAACTATTATGTCTTACTAGCTTGTTAAGACTAATGGATTAAATTTTTATAAGTTTAACTTAAAGTAGAAACCATGTTCTGGAGAACATGGTCTATAAAATGAATCTATAAGTTTTATAAATATAGTCATAGTACATATTTTAACATAGTATTGAAAAATAAAAGTTTAAATGATTCAAAAACAAATTACTGTTGGCATATAATCCTTCTAGTAGAACATGCATGGGCATAGGAAGAGATCTTAGAGAATATAATAATTTTACAAGATTAAGTGCTAGGAATTTATCTCATTGTCCATGATATGTAATAACATTTTATATTACTAATTAATAAAGCATAATAGGTTAATATCAAATAGATCTAGAATAATTGCTTATACTTGTAGTTAGAACTATTCGACATTACTTGGAAAACTAGAAATTGATTATTTCCTAGTGTGTGGAGAAGTGGGAATAATAGTGATCAAGGTAATTGAATACTTATATTTACTTAGTTCAATTTGATATATTATCACTAATAAGGTTTTAATTATATACAATAAAATCTTATTACAACTAGTGGTTTCCAAATCTACAATTTCTGAGTATGTTGTCTCTTTTGATGTAGCTTAAGAAGAGGTTTCACAAAGTCATATTCCGATTTTGGGTTATACAAAAAGAAAGAGAATTATCATTTTATGATAATATTTGACTATAGATTTAGTCAGTATGTTAGGATTTTGACATGGGAACAAGATGTAAATACTTAATTATATCACCACATGAGGGATTTTATCTAGATAGTAATGTTTCAATAAATTAATTCACTACAAGAACATGTGGTGTTACGAACCCTATCCATGGTAACATGATAGGCCTAGCATATATATACATACTCATCAGAAGTAGGTTTTTTTGGTGACTAACCAATCATCAGTAGTTGGATCTAGTGAAAGTGGAAGTTTTTTGGAGTTGGTGCCCTATAAAAAATTTGTTTTTTACTTCAGATTACATATATATTCAAAGAAATGAATATTAATATAAATATATTATCACATTTTTTTTGTTCTTCTACATAAAATTGATGTGATAATATCCTAGAGTATCTGTCACATTGATAAGGTCATAGAAGTTCCTTGTTATGATGATAACCTTGAAATGATATGATGATATTCTTAAATATAGTTTTGTAGTTGGATAACATACTATGATAGGGATCATATTATATTGATTATTAGGTGTGAGTAATCACAAGCGGATGAGGATTCTTCTAATGAAGTTTGTACATGGTGTTATATAAGATAGTAGATTATGAGAACATACCTTTTAGTAATAATTCTACATGTTTTGGTGTCATTAAATATTTATATCTATGAGCATGTGTAATGGTTCTTATACTTTAAGATTATAGTTAATTCATATCAAAACTCAAAAACTTATATTTTCTAGAAGAAACTATCACACCATATATTGGTAGGAATTAGGGTACATTGGGTGCATTAGGAATGATATATTATTAATGGATAAGTCGAGGAATAATTTTTACCTTACATATTTATAGAAGTTTATATCTCAGCCCTTTGATTGAAATATAACCGTCTCATAAATTCCATGGCCACGGTGTAACAAAGTTTATTTTAGATAGTCAAAGAAAGCCATCTCAAGCATATAGGTTGATGGTGCAGATGTGAAACCTTCTTAATGATATATTGAGATAAATAGATTATACTGCACAGTGAGAAGTCATATGTGATTATGAAAGTTGTGACATTAATTTATTTCCCTTAGGTGACTTGACCCATTACTAGATAGTTATCTTGGGCTTTAGGCATACCTGCCTAATGCTAATGAGAAAAAATCCTAGAGGGTCACACACTAAGTGTTTCTATTGATCTCGATTAATAGAATAAATATTATTATCAGGGATAAGGAATAATTTTATTCAAGTTTTATTGATCAATAATATTCATAATGTAATAAATATAAATTATTAATAAATAATTTATATGATTATGTGAATTTATAATAAATATTTATCCACTGGTTTTTGAATAAAATATTTGTTTCATTTATTGAATATTTAATAAATATGTATTCACTAGATTATGAATAAAATTTTTATTTGGGTATTCAATAAATGATGAGGAGTTCAAGTGGACCAAGATCACATTCAGCTATGAATATTAATTTATAATTCAGTAAAATAATATTTTTCAGTATGTAAGTTAGCACACACCATATAATAATAATAATAATAATAATAATATTATATGACAAGGTGGTTTGTTAAAAACTATAATTTTATTTAAGGGTCTGTATGAAATTAAATAATATTTTAACATAAACCCTATCTTTATAAATAGATGATTTTTCCTTTTGTGTAGGGTTAATAAAAAATTGAGAATTGTGAATTTTTGCGCACAATAGACTTCTCTCTCTCTCTCCCTATCTCAAATTTTCCTCCTCTCTTTATCTCAAGAACAATAATAACTCATTAAAGATTGAAGGAAATTGAGAAATAAATAAAAACAATTTAAGATGATTAATTCACTGTTCTATCACCCTAAAATCAATTGGTATCATTTGGAGATCAATGGAGCACGTGTGAATCACTGCTAAATGGATTATACAATTGGTTCCTTATAGTGTGATAAAGTTAATATGAAAAAGGGTTTTTCAAAATTATAAATATCATATCGAAGAAAGAAACTAAGACCCACTAATCATTTATTCTAATCTAAATAAATTAATTATAAATTTAACATGAAAAGATCATCTATTGGGGTTTCAGGCAACAATATGTAATTTTTTTTATTATATTTTTCACCACATGCACTTCCTATCATGACCTAAATTGCTGAGGTCCAACCTATGACTACCCTAAGCCCAAATCCAATAGGTCAGGGGATGAAGACCAATGATGAGTAGGTATATCTCAAAAATGGGAGGCATTAGCCTAAATTACATGTACACACACACACATATCCAAGCCCACACAATTCTGAAATGTAAAATAACTAAGACATTGCATGCATACATATAATATTCCACAACACAGTATGACAGTAAAAGTACTAAAAGTAAAAAATGGGCCAAATAAAAGCCAAACCAAAAGCTACAAAAGTACAACCTATTCTAAGGGTTAGGACTAAGTCAAATGAAAGATCTTAGTAAAACACATCGATCTGAAAAGCTCCAGATATGTTCCAACCACTCCTTATCCTCTCAGGGAACTGTCATAAGTGCCTTCATGTGCATAAGACATGACACATGCGGGTAAATCCCATGCATGGGTGAGTATAACAATACTCAGTATGACACCTAGAAAATACTAAACACAAATCAAAAAATTCCTTCAACTCAATACAGGATATAATGATAAATGTATAACAGAATCACCCAGATATACTCAAGAAAGACACCACTCCACCAAGCAGTCATAAAAATTATCATCCACAAGATTTTACTTGAAGCAATACTCATTCCAGGAGAATCCACTCCACGAGTCATGTAATCATCAGAGACACTCGACTAAGAGTTCAAGATCATTGAGACCCACCCAGGAACTAGTCTAAGAAGACTCAGATACATAGATAGGGTTCATGCCTAGGACCACTGGGGGACACCAAAAACCCAATCTAGATCAACCTTCTACATTTGGGATTTTATGTTAGTGATACCAAAAACCCTAGCGAGTCATCCTACTAGATGTAGGATCAATTCCATACTCAAGGAGGCCATGAAGATTCAAAAAACTCCTCCTATAGAATAAAGGATGATAGATGATCATACTCTAGTCTCATAGAGGGAAACCACAACTCTATCTAAGACTTGGCCTCTAGAGGGGATCACAATCTCGTGATATGGATGTAATGACACACTCTAACCTCAATGAAAAGGAACAAGGGAACATACTCAACCTCTAATGGTCCAAAATAGGAAAATTAATAGCCATAAGGACTCTATAAGTTGGTACACAACGTATACTAGAAGGTACAAAACATGTATAATTATCCTCATGCCTGCCCATGCAGAAAAGCCTCACATGGTATGTAGTCTCCAAATACACAGCGTGTAGAAGGAGTACATGGTGTGTAGAGACACTCGATATCCTAGACATGTCATCTTGTTGTGTCTATGTACTGAGGCTATGTACATGTACCATCTCGTGTACATCAACCCATATCCATGTACTAGTAAACGGCGCGCCATCTAGTTGTGTACTTTTACCCATGTTTGTGTACTTTCTAAAGTACATGCCAAGACACACAGAAGGGGTCACATGCCATGTGATATGGGTCACATACCGTGTAATCCTTAACTCTATCTAGAACCCTGGTTACATAGTCAAGGGACCCCTCATGGTATGTAATCCTAAAGTACATTCCAGGTTGCTCAGGATTTTTCAGATATGTTAGGATCTCTTCTACATTATCCTATACATCATCAGAGCTAAATCCCTCTTCATAACTTGTATATCGGGGTTTTTATGGTCCTTTCCAATTCTGATATATGGAAAACCAGAATCAAATATAATCCTAAAATATATCTACATGTTTTTCTTTATTGCATGTCAATGGAAAAAAATTAGGTATCCAAAACTGTCTGAATCACCTTCTCTTCCATCATCACACCACTGTTGTGTTGTGGAAATCCCAGATCTATGATTTCAGATCATTGTGATAATAAACAGGTTCACAATGATCAATTGATCAGGATATGTAGAACCCCCGGACAAACAAAGAATGCCCATGGTGAATGAATAACTAGGGAAGAAAATCACAAGAAAAAAACAGAGGAACAGACCTCGATCGATGTTTGTGTCAATTTCGATTCATTATTGTGATAATAAGAATGAAGAAATAAATAATTAAAAAAATAATTCTCCCAAAACTCAATTAATCTATCCCATCATACAATATGAATAAACTACAGATCAATCTATTTATTGATTGGTTTTTTTCATCATAGAAATAAATAATATGGAATAAATTCAAATAAAAAATTCCATACCTGGAGTTTAGATTGATCATTGATAAAGAACAGTTGTGTTGCTGTGATTAACAAGATCCTCTGAATCTTTCGGTGTAATGATCTGTGATCCGATCCCGATCCATTTCCATTTTCTAAGAAATATATCCTCCAATGGATCCTAGGTATCTAGGGTTTGGTGATATACCCCGATACAATTTCCATAGCCAAACTCTTATAGGATAAAAACAATTGCTCTGTTGATATAAAAAAATAAATTAATTACTTTAATTTATTTCATTAATTAATGCCTACAATAAATTTTTACAAATGGCCCATGGTGAAAAATTTTACATCGTGCATAGGGTAAAACCTAAATTTTGTACTCAAAGGTGAACTCATATTTCTGATCCAGGCCTCCATTCAAGAGTTATTCTACTTTTTTAGCAAAATAGTGTGCACATTCTATTTAATATATTTAATATATTTCAAAAATTTATTCTGGGCACACTGGATCTCGGAATAACATGATGTCTCATCTCCTGGTCTAAAAAATAATCCATATAATATCCAAAAATATTACAAGAAAACTTGAGATGTTATATTCTCCCCACCTTAGGTATTTATGTCCATAAAATCCAAAACATGGGTCACATAAAGAGATGTGGGTATTGAGCATGAATCTAAGTCTCCTACTCCCATGTGCTCTCTTGAAGATTACCATACTTCCAATGGACACACACAAGGGGATTTGGTCACCCATGAAGGATCATCTCCTACTGATACTCAATCTCCATTGAGTACTCTACAAAGGTAGCTCCATCCTCGATATCCAACTCGCACTAGTCAATAACGTGCCACGAGTCATGCACATACCTTCTCTATTGCGACATGTGGAATACATTGTGTACTCGGTCCAACTATAGTAGTAGATCTAAGTGGTACTACACCTCACCAAATCTATATAGTATCTAGAAGGGACCAATGAATCTTAGAGATAACTTGCTGCCACATCCAAATCACCTCAATCCACATTGAGGTGAGACCCTCAGGAACACAGAGTCTCCTTCCTTGAACTCCATAGGTATTCATCATCAGTCCTCATAAGACATTTTATGGCTCTATGTAGTCTTCATATACTCTTGGATGATCTTCACCTTCTATATAGTAGCACTCACCAACTCCAGGCCCACGAGTGCTAAATTTTCTAGATCAGTCCAACAAAGTGGTTACCTATAGGGTCAACCATAAAAGCCTCAAATGATTCCATAAAAATGGTGGAATGATTTATATTATTGTACATAAAATACACCAAGGGTAGGTGATCTTCCCAATTATGGACAATATCTAACATGAAAGGCCACATTATTTATTCCAAGACCTAAATGGTTCACTCTGCTTGGCCATCAGTCTGGGGGTGAAACTCTATGATCAAGTGAAACTAATTCCCAAAGCATTCCTGTAATCCTCTCCATAAACAAGATGTGAATTAAAAATCATGGAAAAATATAATCATCGAGGTAAATCTATGAAGTCAAACTGTCTTCTACATGTAGAGGCATCCCAAGCTATCTACTGAACTCTTATCTCGGATAGATAGGAAGTGGGATGACTTGGTAAGTTAGTCTACGATCACCCAGATGGAATCATGTACCCTAGAAATACGTGGTAAGACTATCACAAAATCCGTGGATATCCCATCCCTCTTCCACTCTGGAACCTTAATGGGTTGATCTAAACCCACTGGAACTTGGTTCTTAGTCTTCACTTTCTGACAAGAAATCAAGATACAAATTTTTCAACTCCTTTCTTTATACTTTCCCACCAAAACTTATGTCGGAGGTCTTGGTAAATATTTTTCACAGCTATATGTATCGATAAAGGGGATTTATGAAACTCCATCAACACCTCCTCTCAAAAATACAAAGGTACCATAATCCATCCTCTAAAAAGGGTAATGTTCTCCCCACTATCAGAATATCCATCGGGAGCATGTACAATGGATATCTATGTACAAAAGGTCTCACAGTCGGTATCTCCATGCTGAGCATTCCTGACAGGCTGTAAAATAGGTGGGGTAACAACCATAAAATAAAGATATTAAGCGCTATACTTATCCATGAAGGACAACTATAATGAGGATAACTTCTCTAATGCCTCAACCAACAACTGATAAAATATCTCATGTTGAGAGAATCTACCACCATGTTCTCCTTCCCAAGATTATAGACAATATCGAAGTCATTGTCTTGGAGGAACTCTATCCATCAACTATGTCTCAAGTTAAGATACTTCTAAGAGAAGATATACTTGAGGCTCTTGTGGTCAGAGTAAATGATAAACCATTCACACATTAGGCAGTGTGTCCATATCTTTACGGTAAATAATACCATTAATAACTCAAGATTATGGGTTGTGTAGTTCTTCTCATATTGTCTCGACTAACATGAACCATAGGTAATAATCACCTACTTCTACATCAACACACAACCAATTATGGTCCCTGATGCATCATAGAACACTTTGTACTTGAAACCCTCCTCTAATAATCATAAGATGTGAGTTCTCATAAACCTTAGTCTTAGCTCCTGAAATCAATGCTGGTACCTTTCCATCCACATGAAAGGATTCTCATTTTGAGTCAAATCCGTCAAGGGTTCTGTGATTCTAGAGAAGTTGGGTACAAACCTCTAATAGTACCCTACCAACCCAAGGAAACTCCGCACCTCAATAACACTCTTGGGTTGATCCCAAACATGTATTGCCTCATCCTTCACTTGATTGATAGCTACTACAACATATGAAATGGAATGTCCTATAAAGTGGACTTCTCAAATCCAAAACTGACACTTTGATAGCTTCCTGCAAAGATGGTGATCTCAGAGTGCATACAAGACCATCCTCAGGTGTCTCACATGCTCCTCCTCATATGCTGATTACACTAAGATGTTGTCAATGAAGATCACCACGAACCGGTCCAAGAAAGGATGAAAGATCTAGTTCATCAATACTATGAACACTGATAGGGCGTTCGACATGTCTAATGACATCCCCATGTACTCATAGTGCCTATAGTGATATATGAATTACTTCTTTGTAATATCATCATCTCGTACTCACAGTCGGTGATGGCATAATCTGAGGTTAATCATTGAGAACCATCACACTCCTCTAAACTGATCAAAGAAGTTATTGATCCTTAGTAGTGGATACTTATCCTTCATGGTCACTTGATTCAAGCATTGATAATCCACCCATAACCTCAATATCCCTTCCAACTTCTTAGAAAACTACACCGGGGCTACCCAAGGGAAACACTGGGTATCAAAAATCCCTTCTACTATAATTATTACAACTTCACCCTCATTTCTTGAAGCTCTATGGGAACGATCAAATTTTCTGGTGAAGATATCAGTGTTGTCCTAGGATTCAAGTCAATGCATAAGTATATATCTTAGTGAGGAGGTAAACCTAACACATCACCAGGGAATATGTCTTGATAATCTTCCACCACTATAAGAAACTGATATCCCAAGGATTCTACTACTCTTAGAGTCATGATAGCCAAATGGTGAGTGATTAGATACAACCTTCTATTCCCAAAATAATCCTGCTCTACTAAGGTCTCCTTTTCACCCACAAAGGAAAAAAATTTTCTGTCACTGCAGACACACAACATCCTCCTCCTAAAGAAGTCAATATGGGCATGAAATGTGGATAGCCAGTACATACCTTAGATGATTTTGTAAGGCCAAATTGTTGAATTGAAGAGATCCTATTCATAATTCTTTCCTAAAAGTGTCAGATCATATAGTTTCCATAAGTACGTAATCACCGAATCACCACGAGTGCATAATCACCGAGTCACCACCTATCGGAGTCTCCAACCATAAGGTTCGATCCAATGGATCAACTGAAATATCTAAGTATGGAACTAGAGAAGTAGAAAGTAAGGAATGATTCACAACTATGTTTATCAGTACTTTAGATAAAGTAGAAAATACACAAACCATACCTCATATCATCCCTAGAGTCTCAGTGTCATAGGTCTCTATAGCTTTTAGATGTTATCGTCCTTTCCCACCAGCTCCCTGAGCCTGGCATGGACCATCTGGGAAGGGTGGTAATAGGTTGAACCTCCAACTACCTCCTGCTACCTTGACATCCCCCCTACCACGTCCGCCACCCTATGGACCACCTTGCTCCTACCTCTGTCTCCGTATCAGCTATCCCTCGACCATCTCATGATTAGATGTGAGATTTGTCGGAAAATCTCAAGCCATATATCCCTGACCATTGATGGATAAAGACCATTTGTACCTTGGCTGATTAGATCCATCCTTAGATATTTTCATGATTGGCCCTAAGTTTTGGGATTGCCTCCTAAATCTTATGACGTGCTTGGATCACTGTGACTACTGTCAGATGCCTTCTACCAAGGTATCAGCTACTAGGTTCCCACTACCAGCTCTCACTACTGGTGTATGTGCTTCTAGAAATATCTCCACCAATAAGGCTCACTCAAGTACCCCAACATAGGTGGGAATGAAAAGGGATACTAATAAAGTCTTGGTGTCCCGATCCAATCCCTACTCAAAGGTCCTATATCTAAAGAATTAGTCCCACACCATATCCAAGGAGTAACCCAAGAGATTAGTAAACCTCACTAAATACTCTGCCATAGTCATACTACCCTGCTTTATATTTAGAATATCCTATATGCATACCGATCACAACTTGGCTAGATATAACTCCACTCTGAAGATATGATCAAAGTATGTCTAGGAGAGAGATGTCTCGTCGTGTGAATGAGTCACCAATATCCACCATCACCCAACCAATCCCTGTAGAAGAATCTATGTGAGGAATTTAGTCTAATATTTTGATATTCTCACAAGGCAAAAAATGAGAGTGAATGCCTCTAGCCAGTCCTTAGCCACCTGGGCATGTGGTTCATCCTAAAATCTAGGTGGTCACTACCTCTAAAAGTCATGCAACACACTCAACCTACATGCATCTTTATCTAGTACTGGAAGCTATATATTCTACTCAATGGGTGGTGGCATAGTTAGTAAACCACACAGAGGGGATATATCTAGTACATGCCTCTGTATCGATGCCTCATCACTAGGAGGATCATCCTCATGATCCAGCAGTGGAATCCTGAATGACTGTCTGTGTGGAGGCATCCTAAAATAAAACAAGATGTACCATGGTCAAAAGAGTATATTTGGGGAGATGAATCAAGCAGGACATGAAAACAAAAACAATACTATACGATTCATGTACCAAATTTTTTCCCTACCACTAGTGTTTACATGTACCATGTCAAAAGGTAGGTAATTAGAATCATGGTTTATGGATATGTCATCCACTACACTAATACTGGAGTCCCTGGGATGTAATATGAACATAGAAAACTAATTTTTTTCCCTAAACCAATCTCAATGACTCTAGTCTGAAGGTATAACCAACTCTTCTGATACCACTATACTATGACCGGACATACCAAGGTCCGACCTATGACTACCCCAATCCCTCCTCCAATAGGCCAGGGGCTGGCGACCAGTGATGAGTAGGCATATCCCATAAATGGGATTAATTATCCTAAAGAAACTATACACACACACACACACACACATATCCAAGCCCACATAATTCTAAAATGTAAAACAATTGAAAAAAATTCATGCATATATCTAAGATCTCACAATAGAGTATTATAGTAAAAGTAATGAAAGTGAAAAAGGGGAAAAATACATGCCCAACCCAAAAATGCAAAAGTAAAACCTGCTACAAGGGTGAAGACTAAGTCAAATGAAAGATCCTAATAAATCACCTCAGTCTGAGAAGCTCTAGCTATGCTCAACTCGCTCCCTGTCCTCTTAGTACACCATCAAAATGGTCATCATCTGCATAAGATAAGACATATGTGGGAAAATACCATGTAAGGATGTGTATAACAATACTCAGTAGGACACCCCTAAAGCACTAAACACAAAGTACCAATTAAAATTAGATAAATAGAAGATATAATAATAAATTTATAATATAAACACCCATATTTACTCAGGAAAGACACCAAGTGGTCATAAAAAACTGCTAGCCACAAGATTCTTCTTGAAGAAATGCTTGTTCAGGGTGAATCCAATCCAAGAGACATGTTTTAATAGGGTCCACTCAATGAATAGGTCTAACTCATTGGGTCCTACCTAGTAATTAGTCTAAGAAGTCTCTAATACACCAATAGGGGGTCACGCCTAGGAATACTAGGGGACATCACAAACCCAATCTGGATCAACTAGATACGTAAGGGATCATATTTCAATGATACGAAAACCCTACCATTATGACCTGATAGATGGAGAATCAATTCCCTAATCAAGGAGGCCACATCAATGCCACAATCTCCACCTAGGGAATAAAGGATGATAGAGGATCACACTCTAGTCTCACAGTGGGACACCACAACTCTATCTAAGACTCAACCTCTAGAATGGATCAAAATCCAGTGATATAGATGTAATTTCATACAATAAACTTAAGGAAAAGGACCAAGGGAGTGTTCTCAATATATACCGGTCAAAAAATAGGAAAATGAAGAGTCACAAGAACTCTTGAAGGTGGTACACTCTGTGTACCTAGGGGTACACGATATGTCCAGCTATCCCCAATCCTACCCATGTGTTAAAGCCTCACATGACATATAGTCTCCAAATACGCAGTGTGTAGAAGGAGTACATAGTGTGTAGAGAAACATAGTATCTTGTACAAATCACATGTCTGTATCCATTTACCAAGGCTATGTCTATATACCAGACCGTATACACCAAGTTGTGTCCATATACTAGCACACAACATGACATATAGTTGTGTACTATTACCTGTGTCAGTGTACTCCCTAAAGTACATACCGAGTCACATGGGAGGGGTCACACAATGTGTGACTGGGGTCACACATTGTGTGATCCTTAACTCTAGCTAAAACCCAAGAGCTGCAGCCAGGGGGCCCCACATAGTGTTTAATCCCAAATTTCACACCGTGTTTCTTTGTATTTTCTAGATCTATCAAGATCTCTTATGTATCATTATATACATCATCAGAGCCACTTCCCTCACCAAAACTTGTAGATCAGGGTTTTTCTGATCCTTTACAATACCTATCTATGGAAAAGTGAACTCAAATCCACTCATAAAATAGATATACACATAATTCTTCATTGCATGTCGAAGAACATGAAATTGGGTATCCAAAACCATCCGATTCACCATCGCTTCTATTTTTACACCACTATCATGTTGTGCTGATCCCAGATCTACGATTTCAGATTATTATGCCAAGAAACGAGTTTATAATGATCGATTGATTAGGATATGTCAAGCCTCATGCCAAATGAAGAACGCCCATAGTGAATGAAGATATGGGGGAGAAAATCTCAAGAAAGAATAAAGCAATATACCTTGATTGATTTTCATGTCGATATTGATTCTTTTATGTGAGAATAACAATGAATAAATAAATAATTAAAAAATAATTCTCCCAAAACCTTATTATTCTAGCCCAACCCACAAGATGACCAAACCTTGAATCATTATGTTCATTGATTGGTTCAAATTTTTCATATAAATCAAGAATAAGGAATAAATATAAATAAAAAATTCCCTACCTAGATTTTGGATCGATCATTAAAGAAGAATGGTTGTTTTTCCATCATTAATGAGATCCTTCAACTCCATCGGCCCAATGATCCATGAACTGATCCTGATATATTACCATTCACCAAGAAATCTATCCTCTAATTACTTCTAGGTCTCTAGGGTTTAGTGAAAAACCCTGAGAAAATTTCTATTTCTACAATCTTATAGGAGAACAATAGTCATTGCATTGATATTAATAAATAAATAAATTATTTTAATTTATTTCCTTAATTCACACCCGTGATAACTTTTAAAAAAACCCACATCGACAAAGGTTATGTAACTTCTAGGGAAATACCTTAATTATAAACTAAAAGGCTCCCTAAGATTTATGATATAGGCCTTTATTCGGGAGTTATTCCACTTTTTTAGGAAAACAGTGCGCATATTCTATTTAATATATTTAATATTTTTTAAACATTTATTTCGATCACAGTGGGTCTCAAAATCACACGCCGCCTCAACGCCTAGTCTTGAAAATAATTCATATAATATCCAAAAATAAAACATGGAAAATATGAGATTCTACACTTCCACTAAACTCATAACCTTCAATTAGTGCACTCACCAAAGGATATAAGAGAGGAAGGATCAGCCGTACATGTATTAGATTGAGACAATAGTATTAGACAGAGAAAAAGAATCAAATTAATAGCTATAAAATGATCAACAAGTAAAAGAAAGTTCCCATATACAAGATATATTTTTTCTATATTTTGGTATTATAATGAAGGGTAAAAGATGGAGGTATCATAAAAACTACCACCAGATAAACATACATCGAACGAACAATCTTGGATGAATAGGTGTACAAGAAGAAGAATAAGGACCAAATGAAATTTCATTAGATGAGACCAAATCAGACAAACACAATTAGATGGATAAAATTTTATAGTTAATATCAGATGAAGAAGTAGATGAATAGGTTCCATATGAATAATGTTTAAGGAAGTTTCTTGCCTTCTATTTTTCAAGTAACAAGTGAATAAGATGGAATAAGAATATTGAAACACTGTGACATCTAACAAAAGTCTCTGGTGAAAAAATTTCTTAGTAATTAAAAGTAACTTAAAAAGAAGTTGAAGACTCTCTTCAAAGTGTAGGGACTCACACTTTGGTTAAGTATTAGTTTCTATCCAAACCACTATATTTGGTTTCAAATTATAGTGATTAATTCTTATACTAGTCATCACCATACGCGATAAGGACTAGATAGAATTATTGAGTAGTGAACCTTGTAAAAATATCATGTGCCATTTTTTACTTTCTTTCATATACTTGTATACGGTTAAGAAACGAGAAAAAGTGAATCAAGATTCTAACAGGTCTAGGAGGTAAAAGGATAAAAATTCATAATTAGATAAAAAGTTCCTAAAACTGATACACCCCCACTCTCAGTATTAAGTATATCCTGAAGTGGTTATCTCACACACATTTATCTATTTATCTATACTTTATAATTAAATCTATATATTTATTTTCATATTATATAATTTATAATATACATAGATAATTATAATCATAAATGTGCGTGTTTATATGTATTTATGTATTTAATTATAAATATAATTATATATCCAAGTTATAGTATATATGTAAATATGATGTATATATTAATAAATATAAAAATATATTAAAATATGTTTACATATAAAATGTATATTTAAAAATATAAATCACATTAGAATATAAATATACTTTTAATTTTTTTAACATAATTTAAATAAATAATTATTAATAAATTTATATTAAGTGTTAAGTATATTTTACAATGTATTTAAATGTATTATATAAATACATTAAAAATTTATACGTGAATAAAATATATTATAAATATATTTAAATAAAATATATAAATACATTATAAAAGTGTATATGAATATACTTATACAAATGAATTTAAATATATAAAAATATGCATAATGTTTATATAAATATACACACACATAAATATTAGAACCTAAAAATATGTGCCACACACTTTCCTATAGATTCCATGATACAATCTTCACACAGATAACACATGTGAAATTTGGGTTGAAAAGTATATTTCTGCATGAGGAATATAAAAATTAGATCTTTATATGCCACCTGATTTATCACTCACTGAGTGATTAATATTCCTTAAAATACCTTTCCTAGTCTAGTGTCATGGTGGTGAGAACCTCCTACTTGGAGTAGGCCATGCATGTCATCCATTACTGACAGAACGATCGGTAAAATAATAAAACTCATTTAAAGGAGTTTTTGACACTTTTTGGACATAGAAAGCACATATAATGAAGGAACCTATCGTTAAGGGAATAGTTAAATTCATAAAATTTTATTGGATAGCTTGTGGTGGTAAAACATATATTCAAATCAAATGTTATGGTAGTTTGAAGTTAGAATTATATGGAAGGAGTTTTACCAAATTCCATCCCCATGCCTTGATGAACTCTACACCCATGATTAGGCATTATTTGTGCCCACTCCCAAGTTCATACCACTTTTCCTTACACAACCTTCCACTAGTTGACTACCTTGCATTCTTTTTCATACACACTCTTCTATTCATGACCTTGTGGACAACATGGGGTGCCTGTATGGTTACCGCCCATGGCTTGGAACCTAGGCCGGGGTTGCCTATAAAATGACCCATAAACCTACCATTTTTGACACAATGGAGGCACAAAGAACTAAGTATGGTCTACCTCCACACCAAATCACTTGTGGTCCTAATTTCCTGAGTACCCACTTCGACCAGACCAACTACCCAATCATCCACTTCATTCAGGCCTTCTGTCTAGGTACCCACTTCACCCAGGCCACCTCCTTAGGCACCCATTTCACCCAAGCCACTATACATAGGTTCCCTCCATACTAGAGAAATACTTATCCTAGGGATTGATACTTCAGTTACACTTTTCCCAGGCCTCCATACTAGAGGTACAATATGCTAAAGCCTTCATAGTAGGGAGATACTTCATCCTAGCCTCTATACCAGGGAAACTTTTCCCAGGCCTCCGTACTTGGGAAACCGTTCACCTAGAGATTCATGTGAGGGAATTTTTTTTCCCAGGCCTCCATTTTAGGGAAATCCTTCAACAAAACTTCCACAATAGGGTGACACTTTAAACAAGCCTCTTTACTGGGTTCACACTTACTCCGGGTTGACTACCTAGGTACCCTTTCTCCCAGGTCACCTACCAAGGCACCCAATCATCCCAAGAATCCATAGTAGGGTGAAAATTATCCTAGATATCCATAGTAGGATTCCACTTTTCCTAGGACTCTATATTAGTGTGATACTTCATCAAGGCCATGATAATAGGAAAACACTTCACCCAGGCCTCCATACTAAGATGGTAATTTTATCTGGCCTCTTACCTAGGTTCCCACTATTATTAAGTTGACTACTTAAGAACCCATTCACCTAGGTTACCTACCCAAAGTGATCACTATTGAACAGAATTATGTTGTTCCTATAGATCTCAATGACTCTTCTATATTTTTATGATAAAAAAATCCCCATTTATTTTGATAACATGTTTATCTTAAGTGTTTCAGGATTATGTCACTTTTTTATTAAAAAATTATTAACTCATTTGAATTCTTTGAAATTTCATCAGAAAATTACCTAAGTAATTTATCTTATGCTTTATAGAATTATCTTATGGAAAGTCTCATTGATTTTCCTAAAATCTTGTTTTAACTTAGAGAATATATCTTTTGAAAGACCAGAGTTAATGAATTATATTGTAGAATAAGTAAATTTTCTTATTGCATAAATGATTTATATTACAGTGTAATTAAATTATCTTATGACATAGATAAATTATATTACAAAATAAGTCATGATTAGAATTCTGAAACAATTTTTTTTATCTAAATCATTGGTTAGGAATCTTAATGGATTGAGTTGAATTTAATTACCAATAACAGGGAGACGTATTTAATATTGTCAATAAATTTAAAATGGGGATATTGATAGGAATCTAAAAGGATTGAGTTGTATTTGTTTGAAAAAAAGTGTTGGATTTGTTAATAAAAAAGTTTTAGTATTTTGGATAATAAGTATTTGATTTTTTGATAAAAGGGTTTTTGAAAGAAGAGGTAATAGTTGGTGTATTCTTAGAAATGCACTTGATTTCTTGATGATCATATTTTTTGAAAAGGAATTTTGAAGGTTTTTGTGTTGGATACATTATCCACACAAAGGAAGGAAGTTTTGAGGCAATATGAAAGTGAATAGAATGGAAGAGAGTTACACAAGAGAGAAACCTAACTAATCAAAGAATACTATGACATATTGGTGTCTATGGTGTAAGTTGAAAAGTATATTTCCAGGTGACCACCCACATAGTTCCCAATATAGGCACCTAGAAAGGGACCACACTATAGTGGTCCTCATGTTGGAATTCTAGATTACATGTGAAAAATTGACAAGGTCAATATAGTAAAAGTGCATGTTGTGGTGAGTGAAAAATGGCCAAAGATCATTCACAATACCATAGTGATGATTTTTTTCAATGAAGGAGTTTATGGAAAAATAGGTAAGGACAAAAAGACCATGGTGGTGGCTATATTAGATTGAAGTGATACATTGAAGACCTACATTTCAAAGAGGGAAAACAATGGATGAAACAACCCATTGTGCAAGGCATGGTGGCTCAGGAGGTTTCCTATGAAACACGATGAATCTTATTATGAGCATGGTGGTGTTCAATAGTGGTTGTGACTGATAGGTGGAGCTGTAATACAAAATAGACAACAATAGGTTACCACACCATAATGCCTAGTGTTTTGAGGTCAAAATAACCAAAGGTTTTCACTATGTTATGGTGAAGGGTGTGTCAATGAGTGACATAGATATTTTAGGATAAATCACTCGGATTATGATTGAATGGATCAACAATGATTCATAAATCAGGGGGCTTGACCTTAGGATATGATACCAACCTTATGTGAAGGAGTTTTAAATGATATAAATGTGAATTAAATGGAGATTTAATCCACACTACAAAAGAGATAATGTTATCCATAAAGAAGTTAATAAGGAATATATTTGTAGAATTCATGGAGGAAGATAATTAAGAGTTATGGGAAGTTTTGTTTTCACATAATGATACTGATAGATTTCCATATGTTGGGTGCATGACCTTCCTATTTAAAGAATGGGAAATCAACTAGAAGTAGAATTGAGAAAATAGAGACCTATCTATATTGGTTATAAATATATTGAATAAGAAAAGGATGGAGTTATAGGAAAGGGATAGAATAAGTTTTAAACCATTGATGATATTTACAAGGAGAAGAAGTGATCTCTGCTGTGTAGTGAAGGATATTTTCTAGACTTAATCTAGAAACAAGAAGAAGAGTCATGAGTAGATATTCAAAATCTATGAAGGAGAAACCCAACAAGAGTTCAATAGATCATTTATCAACATTTGAGAATGAATTACATGAAAGTGATGCTGGAGAAGGGAATTGAATGTCTATAAAACATATTAAGGAAACCCTTTCTACAGATAGTGTGCATTTGAATGAATATTCAAGGGAGTTCCCCTTGGGAAGAAGTGAACTATACCTAAATTATTATAATGGTGAGTGACCCTGTGAAGAGTAGAAAACATTATAATGTTTTTATACATAACATAAAAATAATGCATGACCCTTGGGAGTATACTAGTGAGGGTGAACCAAGTTAATTTTCAAGTCCCTATTTACTTTATACATTCACATCAAAATAGATAAAACTACCTGAAGTATATCTAATAAAAGATCATAAAAATTGAATCATATTTGAGAGGACAATATTCTTTAGGGTAAGTGAGACATTAAATGAAAAAATGTTTTAATTTTTGAATCACTACAAATAACTTTATTCACCCCCTCTCAGGGTAATCTCACACTAAGAAACTTTTAGGGACTAATAATTAGTACCATATAGAGGTTTATCTTTCTTGGATTTGTAATTACTTTAATTTGATCTAAAGTTTCTAAAGAGAAATAAAATATGTAGTGAAAGATTCTATTCTTGATGGAAATAATTTAAAAAATTAATAAAATGAGTTTATTTCCTTTATGAAATATTCTATTAGTGTACCTAAAGAAGTTGTGGAATATGAAATTTTTATATTAAGCATACATGAATTCATCTTTGAAATAGATCAAAGAAACAATGAGATTTATTCCTCAGTTTAAAATATACTAAATTATTCCCTCAGGGATGAAGTGCATATATAGGTTTCACATGGAAATTTATTTAAATACATGTGGATGAAATCATAATAACTTTATAGAAAATATTATGTAGAGTGATTCATGTATAGAGTCAATAAGAAGAACAATAAGGGTGCTAGAAGAAAGAATTCTACTACAAAGTTAACAAATTATTTATCTAATTTCACATCTAATTTTAAAACTTGTGTGGTGAAAATTTGTGTAATTTTAGACTCTATTTTGGAGTTTAAAATAATATTTGATGAAAAATCAAAAAAAAAAAACAATTTCCAATCAAGAATGATTTCATAAAATAACCAAGTAGAGATTCCCATTCTAAAATAAATGTGGAACAATGGGAAGTCATCCATGAGGTTTATTATGCAATGATATACAATTTTTCCTTAAAAAATAATAAGAAAAAGAGAGATGAGGTGGCCTTGAATTTAATAATAAATAAAATGGGAACAATGATGGAGAAAAAAAGTGATTCGATTGAAGATATTTCCCCATAAATTTTAAAACAAATGAAAATTTGGAAGGAATTGAAGGTAAGAATCATTCCACTCAAAACTATAATTGAAGAATGAATAAAAATTGAAATGGATACTACTTCAAGTTTTAAATAAATGGATAGTGGTTTGAATAGGATAGATGAGAAGATTATAAAAATTTATTAGATGATAAATAACTAAAATGAGAATATGAAAATACCTAAAAAATCATCCTTACAAAAAATAAAGAGTCTATATCTAAAATCTATATGAAAAAAAAATTCAATGATAATTTTAATTAATTAATCCAAAAATGAAGGAGGCACTGAAGTGATAACATAATTTAAGTCTTGATCACATAATGAGTAGGTGTTTCAATTCCAAAAATCCCAATGATATAGGAAGAACTCTAGTTATGAATTTATCCTAATGAAGGAGAGAACACATGAGGTATTATTCTTATGGAAAATGATTTTTTTGTTTTAACCTATGTCACATGACAAGGTATTGAAATTGGGGGAATGTATGGAAGGGAAAATGAGATATACTGAGACACTATACTCTTATGACTTAAAAAGAGAATGATTATCCCGGAATAAGTTTTGTTTAGATAAAAAATAGGTTCCATATTTTGGAGAATGAAACTAGACTAAAAAAGGGTGTATCAAGCAAAAAAAATATATACTAAAAAAATTATTTTAAGAAAAAAATTGGAAGTAAAAGAAAGATATTATACTATCTATGAGAAAGTTGGAGGAAAAATAGTAGATAATTTACCACTGAAGAATAAGTATTCCAATATGACACTCTTTTACATTAAGAAAGAAGTTTGACAACGTGGTTCCACACAAACCACCAAAATAAAAAAAATAAAAATGAAATGAAGAAGAAATATGGAGGCGAGATCCACTAATGATGCAACTCAATAAGATACTTGTTCAAGTTTGATCGATTCCACAATAGTGGAAAAACCCAATCCAAGAAAGTATTCACATTCATGAAGAGAATTTTGTGAGTTGTATCACACAAAAGAGATCCTTTGGGAAGATGTTGAGGTGTTTGACTATAACAGATGATGAGGATAAAGTTAAAATAATGATGGTATTCCTTTCCCAAAAGCTAATAAAGAGAAAATGAAATATGTAAGGAGAATGTTTATTCCATTATGGGTAATCTCATTCCTATACTTGAGGAACTTTAATGTACCCGAGTCCCTAAATGATTTGTTATTTCTAAATT
Source organism: Viscum album (assembly GCA_963277665.1). Lineage (NCBI taxonomy): Eukaryota > Viridiplantae > Streptophyta > Magnoliopsida > Santalales > Viscaceae > Viscum > Viscum album. The sequence goes on along the minus strand of OY728130.1, from coordinate 2,009,879,853 downwards.
TTTATGATTATGTTCATGGGAGATGTGATCCATGGGGTTATTGTTCTTGAGAAGCATGTAACACCCCATGTTTTTAAAAGGGAAAACTATGTTTGATAGCATATGTGACATGGAATAATGAACCCAAATGAACCATGATTATTTAAATAAGATAATTATACAAAAAAGGTCTATCCATAAGCAGAAGCTACTGACCATTTATTAAATATGAAAGAAAAGAAAACACACAATCAAGAAAATAGATGGGGTCATACAAAATGGCATTCCCTCATCTATAAAAGAGAACTATAGATAAAAAAAGAAGGATCATTTCCATAATCATAGTCAGAATCATCAGCATCATTAGAATTCTCTCACTCCAACTGTGAATTACCTTGATGGAGGATCCCAGGGATCCTCTCCTTGGATCTTTATTGCCTTAGAGGGAGCTGGAACTTTGAATCCTTGGAGGACAACCCGATAGACACATTCTTGGAAATATTGGAGTAATCCTTCCATGACCTTATTTTTGGAGGAATCAGAGATAAACCTTCACAACTAGCTATATTTCTCTTTCCATTTAGAACAATATCCCTAAAGGAAATAGGACCACCACTGCCCATGGATCAAATATGAGTGGTGTATAAGAATACCATTCACTGATCCTTATCACTTCCATCATCTGAGACAATACCCTCTTTAACAGACACTCCTGAATAACTAAAGACATTCAGAATCTCTTGAAGATAATTCACACTCTTCTAAACATAGGGTTTCTTAGACTCATCATCCTATAGAACATGTCCTAAAAGTCTACATCCAGTGACTGCACTATAGAACCTTTCTCATCAGTTTGTGAAAGAGTGTACCCTTTCACAACACCAACATACTCATATATAGAATCTCCCACCTCACCAGTGTTCTTCCTAACCTACTGAACAAGTTCAGATGTAGTTCCTTGTTGAATAAATTTAACACCAATAGAATCATGGTACTTTTACTCTTGTATTTCAAAAGAATAGGAAGAACCATTATAGAAAACATTTCCACTATTCTCTTAGACTGGTTCCTCAACCAATATTTTACCCTTAACCATTTCAAGAGGTGATTTATCACCACCAACATAAACCACATTATTTTTCACTACTTTCCTCCACAATTTCCTTTTAAATGTAGAATCAAGATGCCCCTTTAATGAGAAAAAAAGAGAAAATAACATTTTTATGATAGATATACTTTCCATGAACAATTATTTTACATCCTGAGAAGAAGTCTAGTAGCCTTTTATATTTCACTCTGAGAGATATATCATCATCTAGTGCTGAAAAGATAACATTATTAATCAAAGAAATAACTTAAGTGTACCTCCACAAATACCCTAATATAATGACCAAATTTGGAAACCTCAGTGGTCCTATCCATTTTGATCGGAATTATAATAGCAGAGGTTATATAAAAAAGAATCTTCGGATTTCATAGGATCTATTTGAGACCAATTATTTTGATCCAAACTTGAGCCCTAGTATTTTTAATATCAAATGGATTGAAATGAAAATCTCATTCTTGAAAGAAAACCATACCTGGTTTTAAAGCAATTGATCCATTCCACCATGCTCCATGCTTTAAAAATATGATGGAAAATTGATGTGAAAGAATCCATGACCAATTTTTATAAATTTTTAATCATGAAAACCCCATACATGATTGATATTCTAGACTATATCCTTAGTTTTCCAAAGACTTCCTCCAACAGGTAGTACAAGACTTTCAATAATGGAATACTCACAAATATTGAACCTATTAAGAATAGATTACTTATTTGAAATCACACAAGTAGTTTAAAATTTCTTCACATTTTTTTATAATGACATCTTTCAGAGATACAAAGTGCCTTCTATTGGAGTCGTGTTCAATTTCCATAGACACAGGTGGGGATTTTGCTGCATTTATCAAAAAATCAGATTTATTTACTTCAGTGGAAGAACCAGTTCAACCCACAAATTCCTCCTTAACTTCCAGAATAGGGTGATGATTTATATCTACCCCCACCAAATCCACCATGGAGCAATAAACCCCATTTGAATCAGCCACCACCAAAGGGTCTTCATTCACTCCCATTATTGCAGAACGATAATGAACAACCAACACTTATGCTACCCCAAATGATTGAAGAATATCATCAGACACTAGATGAGAATGACTATAACCATATACAATGACCATTTTCAATAGTCCAATGCTCAACTTAGATCCACAAACCAAATAAGTTCGAATGTCTCCATCTATGGCCGCCATCGACAGACAAGCGCTCGAATCAGATCCATGAACCACAATGTGAGAATGTATGTCACTATCTTCAATGGTCTCTATTGATGATTTATGTATGATAAATGGATTAGATCTATTAATTCAACCCGCATCTGTAGATTGACACCGATTTCTCACCACTTATGCAGAAAATACTCATTTTATAAAATTATCATTTATTTTTAATAAATTAGTTAATTTAAAAGTACCATTATTATTTTAATTTGATTTAAAATTAACATAAATATTATTTCATTATTTTAAATATAATTAATACACTTAAATCATTATTATACTTTATTTTATTATAAGTTTATTCTTATCCTTTAAAACACATTTTTTCTAAAAATTGTTTTAAAGTGCATAATGTTTCTCCATTTTAAATAATTAAAATAAACCCTAATGAGGAATGATTTAAAAAAAATTTATATATTATATATTTATAAAGATGAATTTAAATTCATTTAATTATTATCACTTTTCATATAGTTAATATTAGATCATCTTTTCCATTAAAAAATGCATTTCTTTAAAACCCATTTTTTCAACACATCTGCGAGTTTAATTTTAAATTAAATTATGACACTTATTTGAGTTTAATTTGTAAAAATGGATTTCATATTTAGAATAATAATAATTTATATTACATAATAATATCAACTTAATTGTTGACCATAATGAATTGTGAAAATAATAAAAATTATTTACTGTAGTTATGGTAAAAATGGGCTTATGGGGGGGGGGGGGGTACATTAAAAAAAGGGTTAAAAATGACTCAAAAATTTTATAGTACCTATTTTATGGTCATATTTCAACCTTATTTACTATAAGGTTCTAAATTTGTCCATTTAGGATCCATTTTGTTATGATAAATGTGTGGGTGTAATTCTTTCTTTTTAAAAATTCCAAGTGCATCCTCTCCCCCACTTATAAAAGATCACCCCTATACTCTCCTTTTCACACTTACAAAACCTAGTGGTTCAGAAAATAATTACCCAAATCACTTACTTACTTCCCTAAACTCATATTATAATCCATTTTTTAATCATAAAGTCAACCTAGGAAGGATTTTTGTGCAAACCTAAATATGTTATCCGAAGAAGAGGTAACATCCTTAATCGAGCATTTTATTTTATTTTTTCTTCCACCTCCTTAAAACTTCATTAAACCATGATGAAATAATAATATTAGTATCTTACATATAATAATATTTTTTATGTTAATTTCATAATCTACAACCATCTTATCCTCCCTCAAATGAGGAATGTAATCATTGATCATGTGTATGACGGACTACCGCCTCACGAACCGACGCAATTTGTTTTGCATAAATTATTATCATAAGTGGATAAAATGATGTATATAATGATTATATATGATATTTATGATATAATTTTACTTATATAATTTAATATAACATAATTATTCTTAATTTCCATTCTTTATAGAATACAATAATGTCGCTCGTGTGTACAATGAAGTACAACCTTGCGAAGTGATGTGATTTGTTTTCCACATATGTCATTCATGGAAGGTAATAAAGATTAATTTAATGTTAATATATGATAATAATTACATATTAAATTTTATTGAAAATTAATATATCATATATTTTCTTACTTTACCACCCATTTAAAATGATAATATCATTCGTGTGTACGACATACTACTACCTCACAAAGTGATGTGATTATTTTTTTTATTAATGCATCACATGAATGGTATATTTAAGGGTATTTAAATAAATAATATTATATTTATGATATAATCACCATCATGTAAATATAAAATAATACTTACTTTCTTTTCATCATGATCTCTGAAAAATTTAAACGAAAGTCATGCATACGTCTGACCTACCTTCTCCATGATTGTAATGTAGTTCATTTTTCATAACCATATTTCATGGTTTGTTTGAAAATTATAATTTATATATAAAAATAATAATTATTTCATGATTAAAATTATGGAAATTATTAAATTATAATCACTCTGACCTTATTCAACTTACTAAAGTGATTTTGGACATACGAACCTTTTATCGTTAAAATGACCAATGTGAAATTAATTAGTTAAGTAATTGAATATAACATGATAATAAATAAAATAAAAGGAATAAAAAACATAAAAAAAGTTCTCAAAAAAGTAAATAATTAACATATTTTTATTATTCATGAATATAAAGAACACACATGACTAATTGGGCTCAAGGTAAAGGATCTCTCTAAAACACCCTTTCCTTCGAGTGATGAAATTTATCTCTCTAATACACTTCATAACTCTATTTAATTTTATGTAATGATTATAAATTATGTATATATGTATCTAAAATATATATATATATATATATATATATCTTATTCTACTTTCCTTTTATGAGTTAATACATTCCTTATGATCATTCATCAAATTCGTTCATTATGAAATTTCCTTTGATTATGATATGAAGTAATATTATACAACACATTTCATTTCCATGGGTAATTATTATGTCATAACTTATGATTGATTTAATTTATGAGGAAAACATGGATCATAAAAATGTTATGATGGATATGCTCATATATCACTCCAATGCATTGGGTAAAGATTTAGTCCCATGATGCATCATGTATTGGATTAATGAGCAAACCTAATCCATTATGGGATTTGTCCACCACGTGATATATTGCCTAGGAAGTTATCATTGACTCATGTTTATGTCATGTTATATTTTACTTCCATATTTCCTATGATGCCATGATATTATGATACCATTATATTTATGTTATTATTCCATGAGATTACTCATGATCCTTATCTTTTATGACATAATGTTATACCTTTGACTCACATGTTATGTTTTCTTATCATGTCTATTACCTTACTAGGCGCTTTATCTCACCCATTTTTTTATGTATTCCTCAGGTCATCCCATATAGTTTTAGGAGATTAAATGAATTTTAGGATCTAATTATGGATAATTAAATAAGGATTAGGTGTTTTAAGTTGCATTTGATGTAATATGAACCTTATCTTTCAAAGATACCAGGCCTTTATATTCCTTGTGTTTTATTATTGGATATTTATATTTATAAATCATGTAATAATATGTTCAAAAGGATTGGGTTGATTGAGTTGGTATTAGAGGGAAGTTTTATTTAACCTTTGGAACTGGGGTGAAGAAAAATTTAGTAATAACCCTAGGGATAAGTCTAAGTATAAGACTAAGTATATAAAATATCTTGTAATTATAGTTACTTATAGAGAAATTGGTTTTCAATAAAATAAATTCCTATCTGGATACTACAAGTGGGTGTGGATCTAGAATAGAGGTACCTATGGGTAATGAACTTGAAAAAGGTTTATTTATTTGGGATAAATTATCACTTGGTTTATAAAAATGGGACTTGTTTAACACTTGGTTTTACCCTCTCATGGAATATGATTTAGAAATTCACAAACTATTTACAAACCATTATGAAGGGCATGAACAAATTGTTAGGTTAGAAAACTTAATAGGAAACATTACAATGGATAACATTGATTGAAACCTAGAGACCCACAAGTCAGAACATACTTATCATTCATGAGTTGTTCCTTTTAAGTTTATAAGTTTACCTTTATCTTGTTAAATTATACTCATCCCATGTTTTTTTATTTATTTTATTTAATAGAGGGAAATAGGAAAAACCGTGACAAAAAACAACATGACAGGCAATGTGATGATTTCCCTAATGATATGCCTATCCTTTTGAGAGTATGATATGAGAAATTCATGGAATCAGTAGATCAAATAATTCATGTTTTGAATAATAACATGGATCATGTGGAATAACATACTCCTCCTAAGAAGGATCAAGTTTCATTTGAGTCTTTTATGTGACAAAGGCCCCCTATATTTAGTAAATATTCTGATCCCCTCATCACTGAACAATTGATTAACTCCATTGAGAAGATATTCTGTATCCTCTAATGCATAGATAAATAGAAAGTTGTGCAAGCTGTTTTTAACATTAAGGGAGAAGCTTATTATTGGTGGAAATTGATGAAGAAAAAAAATTCCAAATAGGATATTGATTCCATGGAATTGAATGCCTTCAAGAAAATATTTTTCAATAAATATTTTCCCCAAACTCTCAGTCTTAAAATAGAAATGGAGTTACTTGGTCTAAAACAAAAGGAAGATGAGTCTATCAGGATGTATGGGAAAAAATTCACAAGGATTGTACAATACGCCTCTAGATTTATTATCAACACTTCAATTAAGGTAGACCGTTTACTTAGTTGGTTAATGTAGAGTCTATAAAAATCATTATACATTTGGGAATTTCAAAACTTTGAAGAGATTGTGTATTTTACCCTTAAAGTTGAGATGTATATTGGAGCCTACCAGTGGTCTCATGGGACTATATACAAAAAATCTAAAGTGGAGTTTTATTCAAGGGTATCAACAGATAAATCTTTGGGAGGAATGAAAACCCAATATCTCACATGTCAAAAGTGTGGGAAGATGCATCTCAAAAACTACCTAAGGAGAACTAGAAAATGATTCAAGTGTAGAAAATATGAGAATAATGCTAATTAGTTCCAAATGGAAATGAATAAGCCCACTAATAAGGAAGAATAAAATAAGGTTTAGATCAACATTATGCCTTATGTATAGTGTTTTAACTAAAAATAACATGGACATCATGTAATCCAATTCCTTAATCCAAGAGTTTTGAGAGAAAATCATTAACAACAACTTCAATGGTAGCAAGGAAGGGCATGTGCTATCAATACTACTGAGGTGGATGCTGAAAATATGTGGTGACATGTATGCTAGTTATTAATTCAAGAATAGAGAATTCACACTTGATTCTGATTCTACGTACTATTTCACATCTTTCAAGTTTAGTAGAACTATTCAAAAACCACCTCAAAAACATGGGGGTTGATCTATATGTGAGAATAGAAAATGAAGCTATGGTTTCATCCTAAGTATACAAATCCTCCCCAATTAATGTTTGTGAACTTAATATATTATAAAATAATTTATTACTTCCTTTAGTGGAGTTTTATTCTATATTGGGAATGGATTGGATGTCCTTATAAAAATCCAACATCAACAATTCAAAGAGGGAGATCACTCTTCACATCCTAAGCCATCCTCCAATTCTGTAAAAGTGTAAGGAGGATGGTGAATCTCCCTTTGAATCATATATTAAATAATGGATATTATTTCCTAAAAATAAATCATATATAGATCAAATGATTTATATAAATGAGAGAATCATGCTTGAAGAAATTCCCATTGTGAGGGATTATACTGATGTATTGCCTGAAATGTTTCTTGGCCTTCCTCCTGAGTGCGAGGCTGAGTTATAAATTTAACTTATACTTGGATATATTCCAATATCAAAGAATCCTTATTCCATTATTTAGTTGGAATATATGAATAAGAAGTTACAATAGAATCTGGAAATGGATTTTATATGCCCAAGTACTTCACCGTGGGGCGTGTTGATCCTCTTCATCAAGAAGAAGGATGGTTCAATGCACCTATGAATTGATTATCATGAACTCAATAAAATAATGATAAATAAAAATTATCCCATTCCATGGATAAATTAATTGTTCGATCAACTATGTGAATCCTAATATTTCTCTAAGGTGGATCTTCGGCTGGGATATCACCAATTAAAGGTGAAGAAGGAAGATATTCCAAAAAATTCCTTTCAAATAAGGTATGGACACTATGAGTTCATATTGATTCCTTTGAGACTCACTAATTCTATAGAAATATTTATAGATGGATTAAAATTCATTTATATAATTATTTCAGAAAGAAAATAGACAAACCAATATACATACATACAAAGTCACACCAGATTATAGAGGGTGAAAATGATGAATACCAAGGGAATATTCCCTAACAATGAGATTAAAATCATTAGGTAATATAGTGTATAAAATCAATGTCTCGACTGAACTCACTATAGTGGAAAGATCATTGTCTGAAAAATTTCCTTTCATCAATATATAGACAACATGAATACCTTGATTAGAAAAAATTCTATAATTTCAGATAAAATTGGCCAACTCCATGGATAATTATACTTCACTTATTGAAATCTAACCAAAACTGTGGAATTTGATTGAAATTACATAACCTAAATATTGTACAACCTTCATAGAAAAAGACCAATGGTCATGGCTCTTTCCTTTATTCTAATAGAATTTCCTGGTCCATAAAAGGTGATAAACCCCATAATCACCGATCCCCTATTTTCACGCACCAACCCATGCCCTCTCATTTCCAAAAGAATGCATGATCCATCCACATTCAGTTTTATCCCAGTAGAGAGAAATTTCCATTTAACCCATCAACCCTGATTACCTCAGGAACCTTCCATACTCATAATGTGTTTGGGAAGGAGTCTTCTAAATGTAGATGAGGAAATTCCACCCTTGATAAGAGTACCAATATATTCCATAAGAACCTTCACATTAACCTAAAGAAATATAGATGAGATCCTTTAGCCTTATAATGCCTTATTCCTTGATTACTAGAGGATATAATACTTATAAATGAAAGTCATCACATGTACCTTCACCTACATAACTTGTTGGATGACTACCAAAAATCATGGATCAATAAAATCCATAAAGGAATCTCCAATACTGAATAATTTCAAACTCTATCCCATAACATTCCATATCCTTTTCACCAAGTATATTTTAAAAAATAAGTTCCACATTGATTCCTGTTTTGTACTTTTATAACACTAGCATCGTGAAGCTTGGGTCACCCACTTTTTTGTACCCAATACTCCTTATGGACTTAATGAATAGATTCTTCAGATATTAGCTCAAAAAATTTATGGTAGTCTTTATAGATGATATTATAATTTACTAAAAAAATCTAGGATGAGCATGAAGATAATTTGAATACTGTGATAAAGGCTTTGAGAATAGATAAGCTATATGAAAAGTATAGTAAATTTGGGTTCTGTATGAATGAAGTATCATTATTGAGGCATATTATCACTAGAAAAGGTATATTTGTGGACCCTTATAAGATAAAGGAAATTGAGGACTAACCTAGAACAACATCTGAAATGGAGATATGTAGTTTCCTTAAACTAGCTGGGTAGTTTTGTTGATTTTTGAGGAACTTCTTGAGATTTTCAAACATGATAACCAATCTAACTATAAAAGGAGTATTTTTTGGACCAATAAATGAGAATATATCTTTAATGAGTTGAAATTTAGGCTTATTACTTCACTAGTACTTACACTTCCCCTAAGTGGGGAAATTTTTGTGGTTTAAAGTGATGCCTTAAAGAAGGGTTTGGGATGTGTAATAATATATAATCATAAAGTGATATCATATTCATTAAGGAATTGGAAAGTTCATGAGAATAACTATCCCACCCTTTACCTAGATTTGAAAATAATGAGATTTTTATTTAATATCCAACGAAATTATCTTTCTAAGTGTGAAATATATACAAATTAAAAGTTCCTTAAATATATATTAACACATAAAGAGCTTAAAACACGTCAATAAATATGGTTTGAGATAATAAAGGACTATGAATGATCAATACATTACTATCTTGGGAAAGAAAACGAAGTGGAAGATTCTCTAAGTAAAAAGCATCCAAATACATTATCAATTATGAGAATTGAGAAGGATCCAATATTCTTTGACTTTAAAAGTATGAATATGGGAATAGTAAAATGATATTCATCCTACTTTTCTCAAATAACCATTGAACCATCAATTCTTGATAGGACCAAGGAGGACCATAAAGATAATGAGGTGCTACAGAAGAAGGTAGAGAATATTTAGAAGTTCATAATTTTTGAAGATATAGTTATAAGGTTTGGAATCAAGATATATGTCTCATAAAAAGAAGATCTAAAGAGGGAACTTCTGGATGATTCACATAGCTAGTCCTTAACTATTTATTTTAAAAGCACTAAGATATATAGATATCTGAATAAAAACTTTTGACGGGATAAAATGAAGAGAGAGATTTTGGAATTTTTATCTTGATGCTTGGTATGCCAAAAATTAAATGCTGAATAATAGAATTCTAAGGGTATAATGAAACTATTTACCATACGTGTATGTAAATAGGAAAAAATTACCATGTATTTTTTCATAGGGATCCTCAGGAAACCTAAAGGTAATAACATTATATGGGTGGTAGTCGATCATTTTATAATGTTGGTACATTTCAGTAATATCAAGGAAAATTTATCTCTTGTCTAAGTCTCTAAGATATATATAAGATAAGTGGTAATACTATATGGAGTTGAACTCTCTATTATATCTAATTGAGATCTGATGTTTACCTCAAGGTTTTGAAGAAACCATTATAAAGAGTTGGATACAGAACTCAATTTGAGTACTAATTATCACCCTTAAATGGATGGTCAGTCTCAGAGAACCATCCAAAATCTATAGGATATGTTGAGGTCTTATTAAATGGACTTCCAAGGATGTTGGGATAATCACCTTCCCCTAGTAGAGTTTTTATATAATAACATCTTCTATTATAGAATTAAAATGACACTTTATGAGGCTCTGTATGGGAAGTGGTGTCAAACTATGACATGCTAGGATAAATTTGGAGTGTGGAATCTTATGGGACCTGATAATTCCCAAGAGATGATATAGAACATCCAAACTATTCAATATCACATGAAATTTATAAAATGTCAATAAAAAAGCTATGCAAAAATAATTGAAGAGACTTGAAGTTTGAAGTTAGAGATAAGGAATTCCTATGTATAATACCATGGAATAAATTTATGAGGTTTTGGAAGAAGGAAAATCTTATTCCTAGAAATATAGACCACTTTTAGATCCTTTATCAAATTGGAGCAATGGCCTATCGACTAACACTCCCACCTAACCTATCTCAATTAAATGATGTGTTTCATGTATCCATCTTGAGGAAGTAAAAACTAGAACCCTCACATGAAATAAATCTATAGGTAATACCATTATAAAAATACCTTTCATAAAAGGAGTATCCAGTGAAAGTCTTGGACTATATATACAAAGTTCTATGAAATAATACAACTCACCTGGTCAAAGTGTTGTGGTGAAACCAAAAGTTTGAGGAAGAAACATGGGAACCAGAAGAAGTGACAAAGCAGAAGTACCCTAAAATATTTTCACTTTAGAATCTAATTTAAAATTTTTAGTGTGAAATTATTTAAGTGGGGAATAATGTAACATCCCAAGTTTATAAAATGGAAAACTATGTTTGATAACACATGTGACACGCAGCACTGAACCCAAAAGAACCATGATTATTTAAATTAGACCATTATAACCTAGGTATTAAATTTGAGAGTATGAATATGATTAACTAATTTATAAAATTTATATAAATTTACTACCTGATATAAATGTATTTATAAACACTTAAGAATAAGCACTTAATTTTTTAAAAACATTTATTTAAAAAATGTTTTTTATTTCTTTTTGTGAGTAAATATTATAATTAATTTTTTAAACTTTAAGAAATTTTATTTTATAAAATTAAAATAATTTTTTAAATAATTATATCGATATTAAAATAGGGTGATTTTTTTGTATTTTTTAAAAAATATTACTTTTTCAGTGAATAGTGGAAAATACCAATTTTATAAAATTATCATTTATTTTTAATAATTTAATAATTTAAAAGTACCATTATTATTTTAATTTGATTTAAAATTTTTATAAGTATTATTTAGTTATTTTAAATCCAATTAATAAACTTAAATAATATTTATACTTGAATTTATTATAAATTTATTTTTAAGATTTAAAACACATTTTTCTAAAAATTATTTTAAAGCACTTAATGTTTCTTCAATTTAAATAATTAAAATAACCCATAATGAGGAATTATTTAAATTAAATTTATATATTATATATATATAAATATTAATTTAAATTCATTTAATTATTATTAATTGTCATATATTTAATATGAGATGATCTTTTCCTTTAAAAAAGGTATTTCATGAAAACTTATTTTTTCGACACTTATGTAGGTTTAATTTTAAATTAAATTCTGAAACTTATTTGAGTTTAATTTGTAAAAATTTATTAAATATTTTTAATCATAATAATTTATATTATCTAATAAGGTCAACTTTTTTAATCATAATGAATAGTAAAATAGTAAAAAAATTACCACGGTTTAGGTAAAAACAGGTTAATAGGGTGTTAAAATAAAAATATAAGGGTTAAAAATGATGCAAAAATTGTATAATTAATATTTTATGGTCATATTTAGACCTTATATATTCCAAGGTTCTAAATTAGCTCATTTTGGAGCCATATGGAATGAGAAAAACATATGTTTAATCATTTTTGTTTTTAAAAATTCCAAGTGTGTCCTCTCCACCACTTATAAAAGGCCACACCTCTACTCTTCTTTACAGACTTAAAATAACCATTGGTTTAGAAAATAACTACCCAAAAAACTTCCTTACTTCCCTTCCCTCATCATATAATATTTGGATTTATCAAAAATTCAACCTAGTAAGAATTTTGGTGCAAACCTAAAGAAGTTTTCTGAAGAACAGGTAACTTCGTTAACCAAGTATTTTATTTATTTATTAATACACCTATTTAAAACCTTATTAAAATATTATGATATAATAACGTCATTATATTCTATATACTTATATGTTTTTATGTTATAGTTATGGCCTACAGACATATCCTCCACCCTCAAATGGGAAACGAACCGTTGATTGTGTGTATGACAGACTATCGCCTTGGGAACCAACGTAATTTGTTTTCCAAAGCCTCTTCTCATGGATTAATATAATGATTTTTATAATGATTATATATGATATAATTATAATTATTTAATTATAATATCACATAATTTTAACTTTCCATTCCTTAGGGAATATACTAACATCATTCGTGTGTATGGCGGACTACTGCCTCACGAAGTGATGTGATTCATTTTTCACCTATGCTTTAAATGAAAGGTAATAAGGATTAATTTAATATTTATATATTATAATAATTATATATTAAACATTTTTTGAAAGTAATATATCATATAATTTGTTACTTTACTATCCATTGAAGATGATAACATCGTTCATGTGTAAGGCGAACTACTGCCTCATGAAGCGATGTGATTCATTTTTTTACCACATCAAATAGATGGTGTATGTAAGAGTATTTAATGAAATAATATTATATTTATGATATAATTATCATCATAGAAAGATAAAATATCACTTAATTTCTTTCCATCATGATTGTCAAAAAATGGAAACATTACTCATGCATACGTACAACCTACCGTCTCCAAGATAGTAACATAATTCATTTTTCATAACCATATTTCATGGTTGGTTTTAAAAGTATAATTTATGTATTATTTATTTATTATTTATTGATTAAAATTATTAATATGATTAAATAATAATCTATTTGACCTTATTCAACTTACCAAAGTGATTTTGGACATATGAGTTGTTTATCGTTAAAGCACCCAACATGAAATTAATTGGTTAAGTAATTGAATATAACTTGATAATAAATAAAATAAAAGTAATAATAAACTTAAAAAAGTTCTTAATAAATTTAATAATTAATATAATTTTATTATTCAGGAAGATAAATAACATACATGATGAATTAGTCTTGAGATAAGAGATCTCAATAAACTACCCTTTCATTTAGGTTATGAAGTTTCTCTCTATAATTCAATTTATATATCTATTTAATTTTATTAAATGATTATAAATTATATATTTATTTCTCTCATAGATATACCTAGATTATTCCTACTTCCTTTTATGAGGTAATACATACCTTATGACCATTTCTCAAATACCTTTATTATGAATTTTCCTCTGATTATAACATGAAGTAAGATTTTTCAACCTATTTTATTTCCATGGGTAATTCTTATGTTATGACTTATGATTAATTTCTTATATATGTCACACTTATATAATTAACATGTTATGATGGGCGCACCCATATAGTACTCTAATACATTAGATAAATCTTTAGTCTCATGAGGCATCATGTATGATATTAGAGAGTAAACCTAATCCATTTTGAAACTTTGTATTCCATGTGATATTTTATAGGAATTTAGACTTGAATCATGTTTCTTACATTTTATATTCTATTTAAACATTTTATATTATTCCATGATCTTATGATACCATGTTATTTATGTTATGTTTCCATGTGATTACTCATGATCCTTCTCTTCTATGATATCATGTTTTACCTTTGAATTACATGTCATGTTTTCTAATCATGTTTATTTAATTAATAGGATCATTATATTTAGTATTTATATATTTATTCCCCAGTTTAACCCATGTATTTTTATGATCTAAAATGAATTTTACAAGCTCATTATTGAGAATTAAATAAGGATTCCATGTTTTAAGATCCATTTGATGCAATATGAACTTAGTATTCCAAAGACACTATGAAATTATGATACTTTTGTTGTATTATTGGATGTTTAGGTTTATAAATCATTTTATAATATGTGTAAAATTATTGGGTATCTATAAATCACATGTTATGGAGATAAAATAAGATATGATAAAAATACATCAAGTAGTGTCCCCAACTTGAACATCAACAATTGGGGTTAAGAGATAAATTATTAGGACAATAGATTACCAAAATTAAATAAACGATAAGCCTTATCAAAAATTTGAATATAGATGTGAATAAATAAAAGAGAAAAGTTTCAATTGGTATCAATATTTATTTCAAAATTAGTATCAATTCTTCAAGCACTTGTGTATTTAGATATGGAAGAGATCAAATTTCTATGATTTTTTCATTTGTATTCATGAGTGGAATGAATAAAATTGTTTTTGTCTATAAAAATATTATTTAATAAAAATATCTGAATATCAATAGTCTTATATTATTTATTAACCTATGAATTTCGAAGTGTTATATTTAGTCAATGAATCTCTAGAGAAAATACAATAGTAATTGAGTTTGGCTTAGAAACGTTTTATGGAGTTGAGCATTCAAACCAGAAATTGTTTCCATTTGGCTTCAAAGGATTTGGATAATCAGTATGTGGTTGATTCTAAAGTATAAAGGTATTGTAAAAATGGGAGAATAAATAAGATGAGTAAGTAATCCCAATCTCCACAAGTGGAGTTAAATCCCATGAGGTTTCCCTCTTGGAAGTTGAGGGAAAAAGGGAGAGTTGATCTTTCTTAGAGTTTTTTCTCACTTATCAAGGGGGATAAATCTTTAAAAATAAAAGGGGTTAATCCTATTAAAATGGAAATTGAGGAAAATCCCTAAATTTTATGGAAGGATACAATCCTTTTGAATTTCATTACCAATAAGTTGGATATGTATTTAATATTTCAAAAAAAAGGCTAAGAATGTTAGAAATCCCAAAATATTTAGTTGAATTTACAGACAAGAGGATTGTAGATAAGAATATGTGAATCTTGGAGGATTGTTAAAAATGACTTTGATTACTTTTTGATAGGGTTTATTGATAAGTAATCTTGGTGGTTATTTTATTGGATATATTTTCCACACAAAGGAAGTCCAAAGGCAATACGTAAGTTAAGAGAATGGAATAGAGTTGCACAAGTGTGCAACATAACCAATCAAAGAATACCATATTGTATTGGTGGTCATGGTGTGTGTTAAAAATGAGATTTATAGGTGTCCATTCTTATATGATTAGGAATTTTGATGAAGGAAATACCCAACATGGAAAACAAGAAAGGGACTATGTCGTAGTGGTCCCCATGGTGGAATTTTAGAGCACCTGCACAAAACGTCCATGGATAGTATAACCAAAGTGCATGGAATATAGAGTGAAAATTTCTAATTATCTTGAAACATTATGTAGTGATGATCTTGGTGTAATGGAGGAGTGATCATGAAAGAAAAGAAGCCAAAAATGACCATGGTGGTGGCTGTAGTTGAGTTAAGTGCTACGTTGAAGACTTGTAATTCAAAGAGGGCCAACATGGGATAGACCATGTCATGTAGAAAGGCATGGTGGCTTAGAAGGTTCCCTATAAAACATGGGGAAACCCATTATAGTCATGGTGGTCTTCAATGGTGACCGAGGTTGATAGGTGGAGTTTCAAGAAAAAACAGCCAACAACTGGTTACCATCATACAATACCTATAATTTTGAGGTCAAAACAGACAAAGTTTTTTCACTACATCATGGTGAAGTATGTATTGATGGGAGGCACTCATATTTGATAATAAATCACTTTAATGATTCTTGAATAGATCATTAATGCTTTATAAATCATGGGCCTCAATATTAGGCCACGATTCCATCCCGATGCAAAGGAATTTTCAGTACCACACTTGTGAATTAAATGGATATTTAATTCACGCTGAAAAAGAGAGAGAATGTTGACCACAAAGAAGTTATAGAGGAATGTGGTTTTGGAATTCATGGAGGAATATTGTGAGGAGTTATGTGCGGTTTTATTATCCCATAATGATGCAGAAAGGTGTCCATTTGTTGGGAGTATGAACTCTTTATTTGAAGAAGGGAAGATCAACAGGAAGTATAAGTGAGAAAAGATAAACCTGTATATATTGCTAATATATATATTGATGATGAAAAGGAAGGAGTTCCAGTTAAGGTGTTAGAAGAATTTGGTGACTATTGATGATATTGAAAAGGAGAATAAGTGATAACTATTTTGCAGTGAATGATATTTTCCAAAAATAATATAGATAGAAGAAGAGCTACGAGGATATATTCACAATATGTGAAGGAGAAGCCCAATGGAAATTTATGAGAGAATATAACTACATTTTAGAATGAAATACATGAAATTGATACTGTAGAAGGTACCTATATGTCTATAAATTATTTTGATGTGATTATTTATACTGGTAGTGAGCATTGGAAGTAAATTTTGAGGGATTAACCCTTGTAAATAAGCGAGATGTCCCTAAATCATTACAATGGGGTGTGTTCCCTATGAAGAGTAGTGATATTTATATAGATTTGGTTCATGAAAAAATGTCGATACATGATCTTTGGATGTCGTCTAGTGAGGGTGAATAAAATAAATTATCATGACCCTATTTACTTTATTCATGCACACCAAAACATATCAAGAAACCTGAAGCATATCTGGTAAAAAAGCATAAATATTGACCCTCAAGGTTGAGTGGTCAAGATCTGTAAAGACCTGAACTGTTATAAATAAAATTTACTTATGATTTAATGTTTTATTATGTAATATGGATATAGAAAACACATTCCCTTTTTTATTATATCCAATGGGATTCAAAATACCATTAATAATATTTACCATTAATAATATTATTGTTAAACAATGATGACATGATTAGTATAAATATAGAGCTTTAACAGATCCAATTGACTTAGAAAAAGGAAGTGATGACCTCATCCAGTAGGATTTTACCCTATGAATCCCATTTATCAGATCTTCCAAGGGAGATATTTTCCCTTAACCAAGACCAAGCTGAGATCCAACAACTTAAGAATGAGTGAAACCATTTACGAGAGAAGTTCGAGCTCAACGAGATCACGACCCAAACCATGTTTTCCAAATGAACCCAAGAAAGTACCACCGTCGTGCACCTTACTCTTAATGATAATTCTAGTGTATTAAATATATATGTATCAAGACCCTATCAAATTTATTATATACATTATTTTATAAGGAATAATGAATATATTATTTTCATCACATTATAAATGATTTTTATTTTTACTATATAACACGAATAATATTTTTGGGAAATATTAAATTCAATTAAAGAATTTATTTTGATGAATTTTTGAAATAAATAATATTTTAATTAAATATTATTATTACATTATGTTTATTAAATATAAATTATCACATACTTTTTATGAAGTCAAATGTAATGTTTTATTAGGGTTCAAAACACTGTTATTTCCAAAAAACCATCGTTTTTAATAAATATTAGTTATTATTTTTAAAAGTGAAAATTAAAATATTTATAAAATTACTTAGTTAAAAGGAATATTATTTTTGGAATCATAATTTTTAAATTATCCAATGGTGATTTTTTCACAATTTTCCGAGACAGTCGATTGTTCGGGTAAAAATTAAATACCATAAAAATATAGTGTGTTTTATGGAATCATAATGACCAAAAAATGATGTAATAAATACTATAACAGGTATACTTAGAAAAAATATATGTTTTACCCTTAAAATAATTTGATTTTAAGTTTATTTTATTAATTTTTTAAATCCTTTATTAATCCTCCAAAACATATAATAAATTTTATGATTTTAAATTCATTTTTTTAAAAGTGTGACTCGCCTCCAAAAAAGAAAGGGTAATATTTTAATAATTTAGGCCTATTTACTAATAAAATAACTAAAAACACTTCCCTTTAGTAGAAAAAATGTGAAAAAAATATGGGAAGGTCTGTGGTTTGGAATATTTTATTTTGTAGAGTCCAAAACCTAATTATTAAAGAAATCCCTTACTTTTCCTATATAAACCGAGCCAACATCCCATTTATATACACTATAAATAATTATATAAAATCTTTAATCTTCCCTCCCATCTCTATAATCCTTATAAGATTATCCAATCTCTCAATAATCCCCTTTTCAAGCTTTTGGAGTCACACACTCAAGTTAGGGTTCTTTCCTTTCTCCTCTTTATTCATGTTTCTTTATTATGTTATGCCTTGTATTCTGACTTTCCAAATGTTGGGGCCTGTATTTACATGTACCTATTACTTACAATTTTATGTCACAATTATTAAATTTCCCTTTATCTCTCATCAAATCCTTTTATGAAATTTTAAGTGACGTCATTAGGCTACCGAAATTTCGTAAGGGAACCTCTCTTTCTTCCCTTTATTCAAGAATCTTCTTCATTTTATGCCCTTAACCTTCCCCATACTTTCCTTATGATTTATAAATTATGATATACCCATTTATATCTCATTAAGTCATTCCATTAATATTTACACTTCCCCATTATGCTACCTAAATTTCACCATGGGAATTCATGCCATTAAAATTGTGTAGTGAATACTATACCTAATTTCTATCAATTGTGTTGAAATTTATGCACTTATACTTATTATTATTGGGTATTTACATGTATTTATTCCACACTCCTTGTTCTTGTAATATTATATGATTATGAATGAATCCATGTTGTATGATTTACGTGGCACACTTAAGCATGAGATTGAAATGAAAGTGATGGGTGCGCCCAAAATTATATTGCACTCCAATGCATTGAGTAATGCTTAGTATAATGATACATCATGTTGGGATATTAATTAAACCCAAATCATTTATATTAATTTTCCATTATGATGTCTTGAAAGTTACCCTTGACCTATGATGCAAAGTTTTATGTTGTTTCCTCATTTCCATGTCGCCTTTATGTTATCATTCTATATCATTTCTTATCATTCGTGTTTAGGAGTACTACTATTTTTTATTCCCCTAGATATGCCTATTGTATAACATGATTTACATCATTCTATTATTATTCCCTTACTGATCTTTATAACTCACCTCTTTATTATGTATTTCTTCAGGTTATCCCATACAGTTTTAAGCGCAAGAATGTTAAGGAAGTTTTCAATAAACATGGTGTATTCCATGTTTTAGGTTGTAATTTAATGTACCTAATTCCCAAAAAAAACATACTTATTGATCTTTTGAGTTAAATTAAGTGTAATTTTATGTAATAAATCATGTGTTGATGTGTAATAAAGGGTAGTGTAAAGACCCGTAAAATTCAAGGGAAATTTTTTTCTTAATTTTCTTTGGGATTTTACAAGAACGCAGTTTCTGACGGCACCTGATTCCGAGCCCCAGTGAGCCCGGAATAATTTTTCTGAATTTTAGCTTAGGTACGTTCAGTGAATGGGTGATTGGGTTTTTCTAACTTTTGATCCGGTGCTCGGAATTGAAATCCGAGGGCACCGATGAAACCGCGACGCCGATAATTGATTAAGAACACCTTTTCTGGGGTTGCGTTTGCTCGGGAGGAGATGTTAAAAAATTATGGAAGGTAAAAATAAAATCGAGCTACAATTTTATTTTTAAGTGGTTATATCCTTTGAGTGGAAGTTGGGGAACTACCCATGAGAGGTTAAGGGGGTGGTGGGGACCACACAAACTCCACCTCTTCAAATTCCCTAAACCCCCATAACTCTTTCGCTTTAAACCCCCATGTATTAAATGATGTGACTTCCTTCACATTAAAGCATGCCATTTATTTTTGGAAGTTAAGCATTTGAATTTTAAAATTTTAAATGCATGGAAAGTTATAATAAAATGAGCATAACACTTATTTTATTTGGGGGTTGTTTCGTGGTGTTGGGTTTTTGAGGGAGGGAGCAATCTTCCTCTGAAGAAGTTCATCTTCCACATTGAAGAACGCGAAGAACGCCACTCTCCGATAAAGAATTCCAACACCAAAGAAAGATGACGTGTATTTCTACTTCTCTCCGCAGCCGATGTGAGACGCCACACCACCTCGGACGATCTCCGTCAAGCGTGTACGGAACCCTATTCCACGACGCCTTCTTCCGCGATATTCAATTCCGCGACGTTCAATTCCGTGATGAACCTTCGTTCAACCTTTTCTTTGAGGTAGGGGTTTGGTTTTATGTCTTGAATAATTTTGGGCGTTCATCAATTAACTTTAGCCGCATGCTATCAATTAACAGGAGGGGGCCGGACCGCACAAACACGGCCGACCCCCCTCCCTTATTATTTTGTTGTCCTTCAATGTGGTTTGGAATGGAGATGGCGCGATGCCGTCACACCACGCAGAAACGAGAGAACCGCGACAAAGCAGTGCGGTACCATCGTGCCGCGCCGGGAAACCATGAATACACCGCGGCCGGAGTGGGCCGTGGCCGTGGGGCGTGGTGCTGTCGCGCCGTGCCGGTTGGACCAAGGCAGCAACCTTTGGCCCCAACAAAGTAGGGAGCGGCGGCCGGCTACTGGCCGCCGGCGCCGGAGTAGGAGGGAGGAACCGCGGGGTGCCGCGGCAGCAGCACGGCCGGCCAGCCGGGCCGGCCGAACAAAGAACCGTGGGTTGTATCCCCCAGCCGGCCGAAGGAGCGGCCCCCCACATGGGGGCCACGGTTTGCCAAACAGGGGGGCAGCACGCCCCCCCTCTTCCGCTCGGCCGTTACGGCCGAGCCGCCTGGCCACGCGGGCCAGGCCGAGCGTGCCAGGCCGGGATGCCAGGCCGGGCCGCGCCCACCAGGATGGACCCGGACCCTGTTCGGGTTGACCCAGTTCTGGCCGACCCCAGGGGGTATCGGGCCGGGTCGGACTGGGCCCGAACCCCCTATTTCCGGACCTCTTTCGGTCTTCTGCCCATAACTTGGGTTGTAGACCTCCGATCGACGCACCGCTAGCTGCGATGTGATCCTTGGACTGAGATGGTCGTTTCAGTTTATTACACTCTAGGTTTCGGAGAACTTGGGGTTCGACCGAGTTGGTTTGAACACGAAACCAACCGGGCCCTCGGAGCGGAAACGCTTATAACTTGAGCTCCGGACGTCCGATTGACATGCCGTAGACTTTGTTGGATTCCTCTTAGTGAGACATACCTTTTGGCTTAATCCGCTCAAGGTTTGGATGCAGTTGGAGTATGGTCGGATTGGTTTTGACTTAAAAACCAACCGGGCCCCTGAGATGAAAAAGCCAATAACTCACAGACCGGACGTCCGATTGATGCGCCGTCTGTGACGTTGAGTTCCTGTTGACGATACGAAACTTTTGGATACATCAACTCCAGACTTTGTGTCAGTTGATGTATCAGCCCCTCGGCTCGTGGAGCGAACCCTCTCGAACAAGCTTGCTGTGTGCGGGAACCCTAGAGCTGGCTGCGACTGCGACGATGATGAAGACTGTACGAGAATCCTCCGTGGGTTCGACAACGACGACTACAACACTCAGCGATCCTCAGTGGATCAGTGCTACCGATCCTGTGTGGGTCAGATCCTATGTGGGTCATTTCGGGGGTTAGTTACCTATCGAGCCTTTGTGGGTCATTTCGGGGGTTATTACCTATCAATCCTGTGTGGGTCCGACGACTTAGATGATTCAGTTGCTACATCTGATCATCTCTATCATCTTTCGAAGAAGTATACCTGGGTGAGCTGAGTCTTGACTTTCAATCATTATCTTCGATATGATTGACTTGATTTCCTTTTTGGATTTTGTTGTGCTATCCTGTGTGAACGTGTTTGAAATTGGGATCAGATGCTGGAGCCGAACTGGAATTGATGACTTAGGTATATGTATGCGAATATACCTAAGTAGTGTCAGAGGTTACTTCGTGATTTTATCTTTCCTTGTAGATTATCCTTTGTGGATTCTGGGAGACCTTCGGGGGTCTCGGGGTCCCTACTGAGTAGAGTATACTCACCCCTGCATGGGCTATGCCCGCACTACGTTGTGTTGGATGCAGACAACGAACAGTGCTGATCGTGGTAGAGGCTAGTAGAGCAGTCGGTACCTGGAGGAGACCACTGGGAGGGACGTACACGGAGCGGACGACTGGACCCGAGGAGCTGAGGTGGCTATATGTACCCACCCTTCAGGTGGGACTTCCTGTGGACGGTACGATGTTGCGGCTTTACTTTTCAGTTGTTGTACTTTCTTTCCAGTTGTACTTTACTTCAGTTTGGGTTTGTATTCTTTCCCACTTACTTTCCCACACTTACTTTTGTACCCAGTTTTACTTAGTGTTTACTTATGCTTTCTTACTCTGTGGTGTTTTTTTACTTTACAAAGGCAATGACTTCCCTTATTTTATTAGGAATTACACCTTGGTGTTAGTCGCCAGCCCCTGGCCTATGGAAGGTGGGCTTGGGGTAGTCACGGCACGAGCCCTGAGGTCGGGTCATGAAAAATTGGTATCAGAGGAGTTCGGTTCTACTACAGAATTCAGGACTCTAATATTTTTCTATATGAAGCAATAATGTTAAGAGTATTGAGAGTGGTTATCAGTCCATGGAGTCCAGTGTTGGTGCGGCGGCCGGCGTATCCGTACACCAGGACCCTGACTTCTGATTTCTGACTTAGTGCACGAAGAAATTGATTGCATGTGTGTTTCAAGTTTTCTTTGTGATTACTTTGTGTCAGCTCACTAGGTATACTGTATTGACCATGGAACGCCTGTCTTTTTTTAGGATGGCCCCACGACGGCAGCCAACTAGGGTTCCGAGTTTTGTACGTGACGATAGCCCACTGAGCGACGAGGCCTCGGTGTAGGGCCCTATTACTGCAGAGGCACCGACGATACCACTACCCACCGAGCCACCGATGCCACCAGCCCCAGCCGCTGAGAGTGCACATCACCTTAGTGCACTGCACGAGTTCAGTGTCAGAGACCGCACAGGTTCCGCGGGGAGATAGACCCTCAGGCAGCCGAGGATTGGCTGGAGGCAGTTGTACGGGTTTTCCGATTGGTAGGGACACCTGCTGACCTCATGGTGATCCTTGCAGCGAGTCTACTGCACGCGGCATCAGGCAGATAGAGGAGCTTGATGCTCCAGGTACACGATGAGGCATCACTCATCTAGACGGACTTTGAGAGCCTCTTCTGCTCGGAGTTCTTCCCAGCCACCCTCCGTGCGGTGCACATCCAGGAGCTACTACAGCTGCGACAGGGCAGCTTGACGGTCGCCCACTACTTGGTGATATTTACCGATCTCTCGCGCTATTTGACGGATATGGTACGGGACCCATTCTTCCGGGCCCGGACCTTCAAGCAGGGATTGAGGCATGAGATCGGGGCATCGCTGATCTCCCTCATCATTCCGACACAGGAAGGGTTATTGGAATGAGCCATTCTCATCGAGAGCTTTCTTGCTGAGCCTGCATCAGCAGCGAGACCTACCACAGGCCGACACGTAGCAGAGTATTCTGCAGATGGCAGTCGATGGATGACACATGGGTCCAGGCGGACCAGACCCTCAGGCGGACGACCTCAGGACACTGGCTCAGAGGTGTGGGGAACACAGCGCAGAGCCAGTCTTACGAGAGGCAGACAGTGCTACGCATGCGGCAGGCAGGGCCACATGGCTTGTGACTGCCCGAACTTCCGTGCCGAGGAGCAGTAGCCGGTTGAGGGACCACCCAATCAGAGGCAGAGGGTCGACCGTGGCGGTCCGCAAGGAGCAGGTGGACGAGGCAGAGGAGCTGGCCGAGTAGCAGGTGGTGGGCGATGCTTTGAGGCTCTACCACCACCACCACCAGGAGGTCCACCCTGACCACAGGGAGCTGGCGGGCAGAGACAGGCACAGCTCCAGGCAGTGGAGGCCTACGACCACGGCGCGCCCGAGATGATTCGAGGTACTATCTGTGTCTACTCCACCCTTGATGTCGTTCTTATAGACCCAGAAGCGAGTCATTCTTTCATAACCGCTGCCCTTGTTCGGAGCTCGGAGATTCCGACGGAGCCGTTGGCTCGATCCTTACGGCTAGAGACTCCTACGGGAGTAGACTCGACGATTACGCACTGGTGCCGGCAGTGTGAGCTTACTCTAGGAGGCGAGAGCTTTGGCTGGGATCTTCTTGTAGCAGCGTCGAGGCCTTACGACGTCATCTTGGGCATGGATTGGTTATCTACAGTTCATGCTCAGATATGCTGTATTAGGCGCAAGGTGCGATGTGTTCGAACTGATGGGAGCAGGTTCACCTTCACCAGCAAGAAGGGAGCCTTTGCAGTGCAGGATGGACTCACGCAGAGGAGAGGACAGCCCATCACTCATCAGTTGGCTAGCATCATCCTAGGAGCAGTTGACGTGCGGAGGCTGAGCTTACCTGCAGTGGTGGATCAGTATGCGGTCATTTTTCCCGACATCGTTCCAGGACTACCTCCTCATAGAGAGGTAGACTTTTATATTGACCTGTACCCCGGGACAACCCCGATATCCACCCCATCATATCGGATGGCTCCCGCTGAGCTTCGAGAGCTACGGGTACTGTAACACCCCAAGCTTCCACGGTACGTTTCCCTTTGAATAATGCAATGGCGTGCATTCTACGCAACTTCGAGATTTTAACACACCACAACCAATCAAACTAGCCGTTATGAATACTAATACCTAATTTTTGAAATGTTATAAATTTATCTCTCAAAATGGACTTCATTTTTGTATTCAGAATATCGAAATTAGCCTAGGGTGAAATTTTGGTACTTTTCGGATAACTTTCATATTTTGATGAATAGTGAAAATTACTAAATTTTAATTAAAAACAACTTTTTTAATCGAAATAATTAATATTGATAAATTATGAATTTGAGTGGTTTTAAAGTATATTTAGAATATAGTTTTACCATTTAATTCAATGTTTGTCATTGGACATAATTTCACAATTAAACCAGACATAAACAAGTGCCAATCTTTTGATAGTTATTATCTCTTAAAAACAAGCTTTTTGTTTTAACAACAGGAATTAATTTTAAATTAATTTCTGCCACTTCTGTGTTTTGAATTTGGAAAAATGGATTCCATATTTGGAATCAGGATGTTCAAATTGTGTAAATAGGTAACTTTTATTTTTATACATTTTGAATAATTACTTTGGTAAATATTTTATTTACCATGGTTAAAGGGTAAATCCGGTAAATAAGGGTTAAAAAATAATATTATAATAATAATAAATTACCCTAAAACGTGTCTTAACCCTATTTTTTGATACATGGCTGACCATGGGCATCTTTGGGTCGATTTTGGGACCCCATGGATCCACTTGTAAGTGATAGGGACACTTTATTTTAATTAAGTTAAAATGAATACAAAAATGACACAGGCATATATCTTTTAGAAAATTTTTTTTTTACATAGGGCTATATATGTTGTATTTTAGACTATAAATATTCATTAGAAATCTAAAAAGATTTACTACATAATGATATTTTATTTATATTTTTTAGACATTAAATAATTTAATTTATTTATGACACAATGGTGATGTAGTAATTACCACAATAGTGAAAAATTAGAATAATTGATATTATAGATACCCAAATAAATATAATTTGAGACTTTTTATTAATTGAACTATTTTTCTAGGTTAATATGATATGTTAGGATTGATTTAATTAACTTTTTTTTGAATTAATAATTCGGTTATGATTTTAAAAAAAAATCAATTATTGAATAGTGTCAAAATTGACATAAAAGAGTTTTTAAAACAAATATTATATTATTAATTGATATTAAATTCTTAAAAATATAAAGTTTGGCCAAGAGACTTATATCATGATAGGTGTATCATTAATGGACCACTTGGGGGTCTCTTGGATTTATATAGTATGTTTATTAACCATATAATATAAAAATACAAAGAGACATTGTAAAAGTGAAACTAATTAACTAAGAGTTAATACTTAAATATAAGGTTAATATAATGACCCAAACCTGTCTAAATTATATTGGTTGAGTGGTTTTAGACCTATCCCCACCTTAAACTTTAAATAATATACTTTTTATCCATTATAAACCAAATATGAATTTATTATAAAATAATATTTTTAGCTTTTCCAAAGGTGCCCCTCACCCCTCTTATAAAAGGGCACTCCCCCTTCTCATTACTTAACACCTTCAAATCCTTTTGGTTCGGAAAACCCCTGCCCAAATACTCTCTAAAATTCCCTCACTACAACCTAGAGGCCTTAGTTTGATCAGAAATCCAACCTAAGGATCCCTTTTGATCAAATCAAAAGGAAGAACCCGAAGAAGAGGTAATGTTTTTACCACCCTTTTTCAAATTCTTTTCTTCTTCAACTTCATCTTTATTTGTTATTACCATTATAAATTAATGAATCCAATATCTCCTATATACTGTAATATTATTATAAATATAGTACAACCATATTCAGTATTCTATCCATCCTTTGAATGACATGTCACCATACGTGCGTACGTACGGCTTACCGTCTCCACGCCGTGGTGTAATTGTCATTCAATAAATTATTATTTGGATGGGTATAATAATGATGTGTAATTCATGTAAATAATAAATATAACATGATAATTATTCTTTATATATGATATACCATCAAATTATATATTATTTTAACATCAAAAGAATGATATTGTCCCTCGTGCGTACGTACGGACTACCGTCTCCATGAACGCGATGAAATTCATTCTCCATCGTATCCATTCAAGTATAATTATCATTTTATTATTTAAAAATAATTTTTAAGGACTTGATATCATTATGTATATGAATAATATACATACTATCAATGAAAAACATGGCTTACGTAACAAAACATATAAAAGAAAATGAGTAAGTTAACACCCAAAACAACGATAATACTAAGATATTATTAACAAATCAATGTTAAAAGATCATATATGATTTCATATTGATGTAAATGATTCTTTTATAATTCAATAACAATTATTTAACCATTATACAGGAGGTTAACCTACCATAGACCAAGAAAAAAGTACAAAGTAAGGGGTTTCTTATCTCACTTTTAATTCCGGGAGAATTCCATTGTTCACCACTTATTTATTGCATGTGGTGTGTGTACTGCCCATGATTGTATTCATTGTGTAATATACATTAATTTATGGATATTTAAATCATCATGGTATGATCCTTATTTCATGGGTGTATGTTTCATATGTTACCTAATCGATAAGGAAATTCAAAATTTCAATTTCCATTTATTCGTCTTTACGCAAACTTCATTGATTATTTTACTCCGAGATTATGTGTGGAATAACTATTCATTTTCTTATGTCATAATTTCCACTCCCCTTTTCTATGGATATACTTTTGATACACATAATCACTCCATGGATAATTTCTCAAGTCATCGATATGAATTTGATAAGAGTAATTTTCACTCATTCTCCATTTGTTGAGTTAAACATCCAATTAATTGGTGTTGTTTTTATAAGATTATGTTTGAATATCCCTTGATTGATCTACACTGAATATCCAATAATATTTAGTGTATTTATATTTTTCACACATAACTATGTCATTGATTTATCCTTAACCAAAGGATACGACCTTTATGAGAGATTTCATCTCAATTTAAATTCCATTGAGACTTCTTTGTTGTTATACACCAAATCACTGTTATGTGGTGTATATAATGTACTTTGACATAGTATATCATGAATACCTTTATTCTCATGATATTACAAAGTTTTTATTACCTCAATTATTTGTATTCAAGTTTCACTCTTTTGGTTAGAATATCTAACTAAAATACCATTTTTAAATGTTTTAAAGACTTATTCATCTAAATCTTGCTCATGAATGTCCATGTTTTAAAAATGGTTTTAAGGATTTATTTATATGGACATTAAAGTTTTAAAATTAAAACTCCTTTTAAAATTTTCAAAGTGGTATGGGACAATTTGATTCAAAAATATATTTTTAAATGGCTTCTTGAAAAATAGTGTGACTTTTAAATGATTTCAAGAAAAGGGGGATATTTCTCTCAAATAGTTTTGATGATTATTTTCATCTATGTCAATATCCTTCATTATTCTCGATTGAGGTTAATATGATACAATACAATCTTCCATATTGTATCGAATGAGTTATGTTTGACTGTGGATGTGCTATTTTTATACCATTCATGGTTTGTGGATAAGTATTGACATTTCGTATGCTAGTTTTAATATGAATGTTTATGTTATGTTTCAAAATTTTCATATGAGGAATGCATTGGACTTAATATGTGACGGGTGGAGTCTGATATAGCTCCTCGATGCATCGGTAGGTCTCATGAGACAAACTAGTGTCTTGGCACAAGGCCTTGGCAAAATCTTATTTGTAGTCTTGGCACGAGGCCTTGGCTATGTGGTTATGATAGTCTGGCGTTATGAATTCCATCATTATGAAAGTGGTTATTGATATTGCATGTAATTATTCGACTAGTAGAATATCCATGTGAATAAGTAAATGGAATTATTTCATTTCATCTTTGCCATATTATGCTGAAGTTCAAGTTTAAAAGGCTTTTGTTTTAGTTATAAATTGCTTTAAGTGTTTATGCTTATCTACAAAAGCTTCTGCTCTATTGTTATCCTTACTGAGCATCTGAGATCACCCCTTTCAATGTTTTATCTTTTCCCTAGATGTGAAGAAGTAATTTATGAATGACCTGCAGGGATAGTATGAGGGGATATGAAGACTAGATGTTGTTTTAGTTTTTTTTACCTTATGATGTAATGTAAGACTTATGAATATATCTAGTTTTCCAAGACTACTAAACTAATCGATCTTTCGAGACTTGATCCTTTTTGATTGTTCCAATGTTATGTAATAATGCACCAACTCTGGGTATCTAGGGTCGGGGCGTTACAGTTTGTATCAGAGGAAGTTTAGTACAAACCTTGGGAGCTAGATTTAGATAAACTCTGATTAGAGCATGTAGACCTAAGATGAACTTTGAGGATTAGTATAGAAGAACTTCCTAGAATTTTGGTATTGTAGAGATTTTGTGAGTTTTCCAAGCAATACATCCCTGTCTGGATACGAGCAGGTAGAGGCGGCTCTGGCACAGATATACCTAGGGGTAAAACCCGAAAACACCACTTTGAACTAGACTCGAATGGGAACTGGTGCATGACAACAGTCCTTGCTGCACTCTTGGTTACGACACTCCCGGGGGATATGCTTAGGATAATTTACATTTTCTTTACTAACCAATTTGAAGTATTAAATATATAATATGAGAGTAAATGACCTTGGTTAATCCTAATGTGTTTCAAATTGAGAATATGGTGACATGTTAATCTCTAAATGATTTTATGACTACTGTTACTCACACAATGATTTCTGGTTTTAGTCAACGACTGGATTCCAAGGAAGTCATAGTGACTTTGAGAATGATGTACAAGGTGGGAACATTGGTGGAAATGAGCAAAAAAATGGAATGTTGATAGGTGTAAAAGATATCGTCTTTATGCTAAATCAATATTCCAAAAATATGATCAACAATATATATATTAAGCAATTCCCGGACTCAAAAAAAAGAGAAAGGTGATGAATGATAAGAGCTCCAGTAGTGGAGACCATAGAGAAAGGAATCCTAAATATCCATCATGCAATAAATGTGGAAGGAGACACCCGGGAAAGTGTGTCAATGGGACAAAGAAATGCTTTACATGCGGGAAGGACATAAAGTGAAGAATTTCCAAAGAAGAATGAATAGTACTATGGAAGAAGATAAAAATAGTCCCAAGAGTCCATTTACAGTCATTTGCCGTAAATGTATGGGACCTGGCCATTACCTGAGTGAATGCCCTATTCTATAGGATATTTTCTTGGTCAAAGAAAAATCTATGTGGAAGTAAATGGTTGGAGAAATGTTTAAAAAGTATTTGTGCTCCTTGTTGATGGGTTTACTTTGGAATAATTTTCTCTTGTATTTGTAACCCCGCAGTTTGCCATGTGAGAATGATATTTGAGGAAGAATTATCTCTTCTCTTGTGGATATAGGTATAAATAACCATTTGGTTTTATATGATCATTGGGGTTTGAGAGAATTATAAGTTATTATAATTTGGGATGAAAATGCAAGGTATGATATAACATTTGTGGTTAAATTATGTTATGGTATTTTGAGGAATTTATCTCATTTTGGTAATATTATAAAATGTAGTTTTTGAAAAAGGACAACATGTAGACCGTGTGACAACCCGTCCCGTCGGACAAAGCTGTGGGAATCGAACCGAAAACCAAAGTGCGATTGGGATTTATCGCCTACCATTGGACTACGTGAAGTCCCTGGATAGTGTGACTAATTATTTTTAGTTAAATGATTTTATTGATCAATAATAAGTTGAGTTGGGTTATTATGTGTTATTAAATGAATACCCTTGGTATAGGAAAATGATTTGGTGATTAAGTGATAGATGTTATTTTGGAAGTTGTTCGCTTTGTTGTGAACACTATATGCCCAAGGAAAATAGAATAGTATGGGATTTCATTTGAGGAGTAATGGTGGATTTTTATCTATGTTTTTATTGTGGATTTATAGTGATTTGGGTTGTTTATGGAAATGATTAGGTTAATTACTTCTAAGTATGTGACTTTAAGAGTAATTAATGTCATTTGGAGATACAATTTAACGTGGAAGACTACATTCTTATATGTTTTGATTTTCAATATTAGTTTGGATTATATTGAAGGATTTTAAGGACAATTGATTATTTAATGTTATTTATTTAACTTTGGGGCATTGATGGTTTAATTTTAGAAATTATGATTAGTTTTTTTTCTCTAATGGAATATCCATTTGGGGGGTCATCATATATTATACTAACCATTTTGGTTTTGATTAATCTCTAAAGACAAGTTAAATATATAGTTTATCCTACATGGATCATGTATTTCTATAGAAGTTTATTCTAGCTCTTTCATTGTGACCAAGTCTTCTTGAATACTCATTGTTCAAAAAAAAATGAGTTAGTGGTAAAAAGTTATTAAATAATGAAACTCTACTTAAAAAGTAAGTATATCTCTTTATGTTCTTAGTCAATATCATAAATTAATTCCTCGTCCTTATGTAATGTAACTTAAAATAAAAAAATGTTGTCCGTTTACTTTTCCTACTGGGAGACTAAGGACCGTTAGTCCCAACACAAGTTTGTGATTTTATTATTGTTAACTTTCTCCTGATCATGTTTTCTATCCCTCTCCATCAGAACTGAACACTTAGTTTATCATCCATATCTATATTTTCTTACATGGAATCCTAGTATGGGTTATCTTGGGTGACCTTTATACCTCTCTTCCTTTCTTTTAAAGTGATAGTTTTATTGAATCTTTTTCCGATGTGGGACTTTCCATTATATTATAAAGCCCAATTTTAAAAAAAATTGCGAGGATGCAATTTATTGAAGTAGGGGAGAATGTAACACCCCAAGCTTCCACGGTACGTTTCCCTTTGAATAATGCAATGGCGTGCATTGTACGCAACTTCGAGATTCTAACACACCACAACCAATCAAACTAGCCGTTATGAATAGTAATACCTAATTTCTGAAATTTTATAAATTCTATCTCTCAAAATGGACTTCATTTTTGGATTCAGAATATCGAAATTAGCCTAGGGTGAAATTTTGGTACTTTTCAGATAACTTTCATATTTTGATGAATAGTGAAAATTACTAAATTTTAATTAAAAACAACATTTTTAATTGAAATAATTTATATTGATAAATTATTAATTTGAGTGGTTTTAAAGTATATTTAGAATATAGTTTTACCATTTAATTCAATGTTTGTCATTGGACATAATTTCACAATTAAACTAGACATAAACAAGTGCCAATCTTTTGATAGTTATTATCTCTTAAAAACACACTTTTTGTTTTAACAACAGGAATTAATTTTAAATTAATTTCTGCCACTTCTATGTTTTGAATTTGGAAAAAATGGATTCCATATTTGGAATCAGGATTTTCAAATTGTGTAAATAGGTAACTTTTATTTTTAGACATTTTGAATAATTACTTCGGTAAATATTTTATTTACCATGGTTAAAGGATAAATCCAGTAAATAAGGGTTAAAAAATAATATTATAATAATACTAAATTACCCTAAAACGTGTCTTAACCTTATTGGTTGATACATGGCCGACCATGGACATCTTTGGGTCGATTTTGGGACCCCATGGATCCACTTGTAAGTGATAGGGACACTTTATTTTAATTAAGTTAAAATGAATACAAAAATGACACAAGCATATATCTTTTAGAAACACAATTGTTACATAGGGTTATATTCGTTATATTTTAGACTATAAATATTAATTATAAAGCTAAAAAGATTTCATACATAATTATATTTTATTTATAATGTTTAGAAATTAAATAATTTAATTTATTTATGACACAATGGTGATGCAGTAATTACCATAATAGTGAAAAATTTGAATAATTGATATTATAGATACCCAAATAAATATAATTTGAGACTTTTTATTAATTGCACTAATTTTCTAGGTAAATATGACATGTTTGGATTGATCTAATTAACTTTTTTAGAAGTAATAATTCGGTTCTGATTTTAAAAAAAATCAATTATTGAATAGTGTCAAAATTGACATAAAAGAGTTTTTAAAACAAATATTATATTATTAGTTGATATTAAATTCGTAAAAATCTAAGGTTCAGCCAAGAGACTTATATCATGATATTTGTATCATTAATGGACCACTTGGGGGTCTCTTGGATTTATATAGTAATTTTATTAACCATATAATATAAAAATACAAAGAGACATTGTAAAAGTGAAACTAATTAACTAAGAGTTAATACTTAAAGATAAGGTTAATATAACAACCCAAAACTGTATAAATTCTATTCGTTGAGTGGTTTTAGACCTATACCCACCTTAAACTTTAAATAATCTACTTTTGATCCATTAGAAACCGAATATTAATTTATTATAAAATAATATTTTTAGCTTTTCCAAAGGTGCCCCTCACCCCTCTTATAAAAGGGCACTCCTCCTTCTCATTACTTCACACCTTCAAAGCCTTTTGGTTCGGCCAAAACCTGCCCAAATACTCTCTAACCGTCCCTCACTACAACATAGATGCCTTATTTTGATCATAAATCCAACCTAAGGATCCCTTTTGATCAAATCAAAAGGAAGAACCCGAAGAAGAGGTAATGTTTTTACCACCCTTTTTCAAATTCTTTTCTTTTTCAACTTCTTCTTTCTTTGTTATTCCCATTCTAAATTAATGAATCCAGTATCTCCTATATACTTTAATATTATTATAAATATAGTACAACCATATTCAGTAATCTATCCATCCTTTGAATGACATGTCACCATATGTGCGTATGTACGGCTTACCGTCTCCACGTCGTGGTGTAATTGTCATTCAATAAATTATTATTTGGATGGGGATAATAATGATGTGTAATTCCTGTAAATAATAAATATAACATGATAATTATTCTTTATATATGATATACCATCCAATTATATATTATTTTAACATCAAAAGAATGATATTGTCGCTCGTGCGTACGTACGGACTACCATCTCCACGAATGCGATGAAATTCATTCTCCATCGTATCCATTCAAGTATAATTATCATTTGATTATTTAAAAATAATGTTTAAGGACTTGATATAATTTTGGATATGAATAATATACATCCTATAAATTACAAACATGGCTTACGTAACAAAACATATAAAAGAAAACGAGTAAGTTAACACTCGAAACAACGATAATACTAAGATATTATTAAAAAATCAATGTTAAAAGATCATATATGATATCATATTGATGTAAATGATTCTTGTATAATTAAATAAAAATTATTTCACCATTATAAATTATTTTAATCTACCATCGACCAAGAAAAAAGTACAAAGTAAGGGGTTTCTTATCTCACTTTTAATTCCGTGAGAATTCCATTGTTCACCACTTATTTATTGAATGTGGTGTGTGTAATACCCATGATTGTATTCATTGTGTAATATACATTAATTTATGGATATTTAAATCATCATGGTATGATCCTTCTTTCATGGGTGTATGTTTCGTATGTTACCTAATCGATAAGGGAATTTGAAATTTCAATTTCCATTTATTCGGCTTTACGCAAACTTCATTGATTATTTTACTACGAGATTATGTGTGGAATAACTATTCATTTTCTTATGTCATAATTTACACTCCCATTTTATGTGGATATACTTTTGATACACATAATCACTCCATGGATAATTTCTCAAGTAATCGATATGAATTTGATAAGAGTAATTTTAACTCATTCTCCATTTATTGAGTTAAACATCCAATTCATTGGTGTTGTTTTTATAAGATTGTGTGTGAATATCCATTGATCGATTTACACTGAATATCCAATAATATTTAGTGTATTTATATTTTTCACACATAACTATGTCATTGATTTATCCTTAACCTAAGGATACGACCTTTATGAGAGATTTCATCTCAATTTAAATTCCATTGAGACTTCTTTGTTGTTATACACCAAATCACTTTTATGTGGTGTATATAATGTACTTTGACATAGTATATCATGAATCCCTTTATTCTCATGATATTAAAAATATTTGATTACCTCAATTATTTGTATTCAAGTGTCACTCTTTTGGTTAGAATCTCTAACTAAAATACCATTTTTAAATGTTTTAAAGACTTATTCATATAAATCTTGCTCATTAATGTCCATGTTTTAAAAATGGTTTTAAGGATTTATTTATATGGACATTAAAGTTTTAAAATTAAAACTCCTTTTAAACTTTTCAAAGTGGTATGGGACACTTTGATTCAAAAATATATTTTTAAATGGATTCTTGAAAAATAGTGTGACTTTTAAATGATTTCAAGAAAAGGGGGATATTTCTCTCAAATAGTTTTGATGATTATTTTCATCTATGTCAATATCCTTCATTATTCTCGATTGAGGTTAATATGATACAATAAAATCTTCCATATTGTATCGAATGAGTTATGTTTGACTGTGGATGTGCTATTTTTATACCATTCATGGTTTGTGGATAAGTATTGACATTTCGTATTGTAGTTTTAATACGAATGTTTATGTTATGTTTCAAACTTTTCATATAAGGAATGCATTGAACTTAATATGTGACGGGTGGATCCCGCTATAGCTCCTCGATGCATCGGTAGGTCTCATGAGACAAACTAGTGTCTTGGCACAAGGCCTTGGAAAAATATTATTTGTAGTTTTGGCACGAGGCCTTGGCTATGTGGTTATGATAGTATGGCATTATGCATTCCATCATTATGAAAGTGGTTATTGATATTGCATGTGATTATTCGACTAGTAGAATATCCATGTGAATAAGTAAATGAAATTATTTCATTTCATCTTTGCCATATTATGCTGAAGTTCAAGTTTAAAAGGCTTTTGTTTTAGTTATAAATTGCTTTAAGTGTTTATGATTATCTACAAAAGCTTCTGCTATATTGTTATCCTTACTGAGCATCTGAGCTCACCGCTTTTAATGTTTTATCTTTTCCCAGGATGTGAAGAAGTAATTTATGAATGAACTGTAGGGATAGTATGAGGGGATATGAAGACAAGATGTTGTTGTAGTTTTTTTACCTTATGATGTAATGTAAGACTTATGAATATATCTAGTTTTCCAAGACTACTAAACTAATCGGTATTTCGAGACTTGATCCTTTGTGATTGTGCCAATTTTATGTAATAATGCACTGACTCTGGGTATCTAGGTTCGGAGCATTACAGGTACAGCTAGAGGACTTGTAGGCCAAGGGATTCATCCGATCCAGTGTTTCACCCTAGGCATCCCCAATTTTGTTCGCCAAAATGGCGGACGGGAGTTTGCGACTTTGTGTAGACTATCATCTCCTGAACCAGGTGACTGTGAAAAACAGGTATCCGTTACCGGGGATTGATTACCTCTTTGATCAGCTCAAGGGAGCATGGTGGTTCTCGAAGATAGACCTTAGGTCAGGCTATCATCAGCTCAGAGTTCGGGACGAGGACGTGCAGAAGACGGCCTTCAGATGTCGGTATGGCCACTATAAGTTCTTAGTTATGCCTTTCGGCGTGACCAATTCTCCAGTAGTGTTCATGGGCCTCATGAACAGTATCTTTCAGCCATACCTCGATCAATTTTTAGTGGTCTTCATCGACGATATATTGATATACTCAACGACTAAGGAGGAGCATGCCTACCACTTGCGGGTTGTACTAGACACACTCCAAGAGCACCAACTTTATGGTAAGCTCTCGAAGTGTTAGTTCTGGATACGTGAGGTCCACTTCTTGGGACACGTCATCTCTAAGGCGGGAGTTGCGGGGGATCCTGTGAAGATCGAGGCAGTGCTAGCTTGGGAGCCACCTAGGTGCGTGACGGAGGTGCAGAGTTTCTTGGGTTTAGCTGGGCACTACCGGAGATTTGTGCCAGTCTTCTCCAGAGTTGCGGCACCACTTTCAGCTTTGACAAAGAATGGGAAACCCTTCATGTGGTTGGATAGATGTCAGCAAAGCTTCCAGGATCTGAGACAGAGATTGACCAGCACACCTATCTTGAGGCTACAGGAGGAGGGAGTAGGGTACGCAGTTTACTGTGATGCATCAGAGACCGGACTTGGATGTGTCCTGATGCAGGAGTGGGCAGTGATCATCTATGGATCACGTCAGTTGAGGAAGCATGAGAAGAACTATGCTACCCATGACCTGGAGTTAGCAGCAGTGGTCTTCGCTCTGAAGATGTGGCGACACTATCTGATGGGCGAGCGCTTTATAGTCTACTCTGACCACCAGAGTCTCAGGTACATCTTCTCGCAGAAGGACCTGAACCTGAGATAGTGGCGATGGCTCGAGTTCCTCTAGGACTATGACTTTGAGATAGTCTATACTCCCGGAAATGGGGACGTAGTAGCTAATGCCCTCAGCAGGAGGACTGGCATCCAGCTACTTGGTGAGGCGACAGAGCAGCTAGCCGCTTTGCAGATATCCTTCGTGGATAGTGATGGAGCAGCCTTTCTGCAGTCACTCACAGTCACTCCTCCACTACTACAGTGGGTTAGAGAGGCACATCGTGAGGATGTTGACTGTGAGACACGGCGTGCACAAATATCCTCAGGACAGGCACCTGATGGATTCTCTGTGGGAGGAGAGCATGTCATCTTTTTCAGAGGACATACCATGGTACCAGCTGCTTTATAGGAGGAGGTGCTGAGGGAGTTTCACAATTCCCCTTTAGCGGTACATCTAGGAGTGGCGAAGATGCACCGTGATCTCAGACGACAACACTGGTGGTCGGGTATGAAGAAGGCTGTGGCAGAGTTCATTTCTCAATGCCTACCTGCCAGCAGGTGAAGGTGGAGCACCAGGTACCAGCAGGCCTGGTACAGCCCTTGGAGGTCCCAGAGTGGAAGTGGGATGGTATATCTGTGGACTTCGTGACTGGACTTCCATGCACTTCCAGAGGTCACGACTCCATTTGGGTGATTGTCGACCGACTCACAAAGTCATCCCACTTCTTACCCATCAGAGGGCAGGGCTCAGTGGAGAGCTTGGGATGCCTCTACATTCAGGAGATTGTAGGGCTACATGGTGTGCCATCTTCCATCGTCTCCGATCGAGATGCACGCTTTACTTCCTGGATTTGGAAGGGATTGCAGGAGGAATTCGGGACACAGATACGTCTGAGCACCGCCTTTCACCCTCAGACGGATGGTCAGACGGAGAGGACCATTCAGAATCTCAAGGACATGCTCCGTGAATGTGTCCTTGACTTTGGTCGTAGCTTGGAGGATCACCTACCCTTGGTGGAGTTCGCGTACAACAACAGCAACCACTCCACCACCGGGATGACACCATACGAGGCGTTGTACGACTGGCCTTGCAGATCACCTCTGTGTAGGACAGACCCTGAGGAGTCATCACTTGTGGGACCAGAGATGGTTCAGGCCACGACAGAGAAGGTCCAGGTCATCCAGGAGTGGATGAGGACAGCTCAGAGCTGACAAAAGTCAAATGCTGACAAGAGGCGGAGGCCACTGGAGTTCGAGGATGGCAACCACATCTTCTTGCAGGTCTCACCTTGACGTGGATCACTGAGATTTGGCCGAGGCGACAAGTTATCTCCGTGCTTCATCGGACCATTCTAGGTCCTCAGCAGGATAGGCGAGGTGTCTTATCGCCTAGATCTACCACCTCAGTTGCACCGGGTGCACGACGTCTTCCACGTATCTCAGCTGAGGAGATATGTACACGACCTGATGCATATCATCGACCATGGGGAGCTGGACATTGATGATTGGGCGACATTTGCAGAGGTCCCGGTGGAGATCGAGGATCGACAGGAGCGGGTCCTACGTGGATGGTCGATTCCTCTAGTGCACATCAGATGGAAGCACAGGAACCTCCAGGAGAGCACTTGGGAGCGGGAGGCTCAGATGCGTGCACAGTACCCACTTTTGTTTCCCTAGTTTTTGATGTATCTTTACGGGGACATAAAACCCTGAGGTGGGAGTAATGTAAAGACCTGTAAAATTCAAGGGAGATTTTTTTCTTAATTTTCTTTGGGATTTTACAAGAACATAGTTTCCGACGACACCAGATTCCGAGGCCCGGTGAGCCTGGAATAATTTTTCCGAAGTTTAGCTCGGGTACGTTCAGTGAACGGACGAGCGAGTTTTTCTAACTTTTGATCCGGTGCTCGGAATTGATATCCGAGGGCACCGATGAAACCGCAGCGCCGATAATTGCTTAAGAAAATCTTTTCTGGGGTTGCATTTTCTTAGGAGGAGATGTTAAAAAAATTGTGGAAGGTAGAAATAAAATGGAGCTACAATTTTATTTTTAAGTGGTTATATCCTTTGAGTGGAAGTTGGGGAACTACCCATGAGAGGTTAAGAGGGTGGTGGGGCCCACACGAACTCCACCTCTTCAAATTCTCTAAACCCCCATAACTCTTCCCCTTTAAAACCCCTTGTATTAAATGATGTGACTTCCTTCACATTAAAGCATGCCATTTATTTTTGGAAGTTAAGCATTTGAATTTTAAAAATTTAAATTCATGACAAGTTATAATAAAATAAGCATAACAATTATTTTATTTGGGGGTTGTTTCGTGGTGTTGGGTTTTTGAGGGAGGGAGCAGTCTTCCTATGAAGAAGTTCATCTACCACGTTGAAGAATGCGAAGAACGCCACTCTCTGACAAAGAACACCAACACCAAAGAAAGATGACGTGTCTTTCTAATCCTCTCCATAGCCGGTGTGAGATGCCGCCCCACCTCGGAAAATCTTCGTCAAGCGTGTACGGAACCTTCTTCCATGACTCCTTCTTCCGCGACGTTCAATTCCGCGATGAACCTTCGTTCAAACTTTTCTTCGAGGTAGGGGTTTGGTTTTATGTCGTGAATAATTTCGGGCGTTCATCGATTAACTTTAGCTGCATGCTATCGAGTAACGGGAGGGGGCCGGACCGCACAAACACGGCCGACCCCCCTCTCTTATTATTTTGTTGTCCTTCGATGTGGTTTGGAAAGAAGATGGCGCGGTGCCGTCGCACCGCGCGAAAACGAGAGAACCGTGGCAAAGCAGTGCAGCGCCATCGCGCCGCGCCGGGAAACCGTGAAGACACGGCGGCCGGAGCGGGCCGCGGCGGTGGGGCGCAACGCCGTCGCGCCACGCCGGTCGGACCAATGCCGCGGCGAAGCAGGGAGCGGCGGCCGGCTACCGGCCGCCGGCGCCGGAGCAGGAGGGCGGGACCACGGGGTCCCACGGCAGTAGCACGACCGGCCAGCCGGGCCGGCCGAACGAAGAACCGTGGGTCGTAACCCCCGGCCGGCCGAAGGAGTGGCCCCCCACATGGGGGACATGTTTTGCCAAACAGGGGGGAAGTGTGCCCCCCCCCCCTCTTCCGCTTGGCCGTTACGGCCGAGCCGCCTGGCCACGCCGGCCAGGCCAAGTGCGGCAGGCCGGGCCGCGCCCAGGCCGGGACGAAATGTGCCCAGGCCGGGCCGGGATGTGTCGGCGGGGCCGGGGAGCACCCACCGGTCCGGGCCGACCCAGGGGGTATCGGGTCGGGTCGGACCGGGCCCGAACCCCCTATTTCCGGACCTCTTTCGGTATTTTTCCCATAACTTGGGTTACAGACCTCCGATCGACACACCGTCAGCTGCGATGAGATCCTTGGATCGAGGCGGTCATTTAGGTTTTTTACACTCTAGGTTTCAGGGAACTTGGGGTTCGGCCGGGTTGGTTCGAACATGAAACCAACCGGGCCCTCGGAGCGGAAACGCTTATAAATTGAGCTTCGGACGTCTGATTGATGTGCCATCGACTTTGTTGGATTCCTCTTAGTGAGACGGACCTTTTGGCTTACTCCGCTCGAGGTTTGGACGCAGTTGGAGTACGGTCGTATTGGTTTTGACTTAAAAACCAACCGGGCCCCTGGGAGGAAAAAGCCAATAACTCACAGACCGGACGTCTGATTGACGCACCGTCTGTGACGTTGAGTTCCTGTTGATGATATAGAACTTTTGGATACATCAACTCTGGACTTCGTGTTAGTTGATGTATCAGCCCCTCGGCTCGTGGAGCGGACCCTCCCAAATGAGCTTGCTGTGTGCGGGAACCCTAGAGATGGTTTCGACTGCGACGACGATGAAGAATGTACGAGAATCCTCCATGGTTTCGACAACGATGACTACAACACTCAGAAATCCTCAGTGGATCAGTGCTACCGATCCTGTATGGGTCAGATCCTGTGTGGGCCAGCGCTCAGCGGTCCTGTGTGGGCCAACGCATTCTGATCCCATGTGGGTCAGATCCTATGTGGGTCATTGCAGGGGTTAGTTATCTATCAATCCTTTGTGGGTCATTGCGGGGGTTAGTACCTATCAATCCTGTGTGGGTCTGATAGCTTAGATGATTCAGTGGCTACATTTGATCATCTCTATCGTCTTTCGAAGAAGAATACCTGGGTGAGATGAGTCTTGACTTTCAATCATTATCTTCGATATGATTGACTTGCTTTACTTTGTGGATTGGGTTGTGCTATCCTGTGTGGACGTGTTTGAACTTGGGCTCGGATGCTGGAGCCGAACTGAAAATGATGACTTAGGTATATGTTTGGGCATATACCTAAGTAGTGTCGGATGTTACTTCGTGATTGTATATTTCCTTGTGGATTATCCTTTGTGGATTCTGAGAGACCTTCGGGGGTCTCGGGGTCCCTACTGAGTAGATTATACTTACCCCTGCACGGGCTATGCCCGCACTACGTTGTGTTGGATGTAGACGACAGACAATGATGATCGTGGTAGAGGCTAGTGGATCAGTCGGTACCTGGAGGAGACCACTGGGTGGGACGTACACGGAGCAGACGACTAGACCCGAGGAGCTGAGGTGGCTATCTGTACCCACCCTTCAGGTGGGACTTCCTGTGGATGACACGACGTTGCAGCTTTACTTTTCAGTTTCTGTACTTTCTTTCCAGTTGTACTTTACTTCAGTTTGGGTTTTTATTCTGGCCCACTTACTTTCCCGCACTTACTTTTTTACCCAGTTTTACTTAGTGTTTACTTCTGCTTGCTTACTCTGTGGTGTTTGTTTACTTTACAAAGGCTATGACTTCCCTTCTTTTATCGGGACTTACGCCTTGGTGCTAGTCACCAGCCCCTGGCCTATGGAAGGCGGGCTTGGGGTAGTCATGACACGAGCCCCGAGGTCGGGTCGTGACAGGTAGAGTTGTTATAGTTGGTATCAGAGGAAAAGTTTAGTTATTTTTGGTATTATGATTTGAAAACTCTAGAGAAAGACTTAGGGATAAGACTAAGTATAAGAAAAAATGCCTAAATTTTGGTTAGTATAGAGAAATTGATTTATCAAAAGAATACATCCCTGTTTGGATACTACAAGTGAATGTGGTTCTGAAATATATGTATCAAGGAGTATGAACTCCGAGAAGGTGTTCTAGGACTGACTCAGGGTAACATGGTACATGAAAATGGGACTTACTACACACCTAGTTTGACACTCCCAAGGGATATGATTTGGTAATTCATAATCTCATTAAAAACAATTATTAAGAGAGTAAAAAAATTCCATAAGAGTATATGTTAGGAAATAGATCATGGATAACAAAGACTGGAGCCTAGAAATCCATAAGTTAAGAAAATACATGTAACTTATATGTTATCCCTTTAATGTCATAAAATTCCTATTTATGTGTTTAAAAGTTAAATATAATCATCCTTAATTTTCCTTTTATTCTATAAAATTACTAGAAATAAGAGGAATTGGGTAAACAATTAACGTGAAGAGAAATGTGACAACTTCCCTAATGAGATGCCCATCCCGATGAGAGCATGAATCACACACTTCATGATGATACTCTCTTAGATGACATAGGTTATGAATAGAAACCTAGATTAGGATGAGCATCCAAACTATGTTAAGAGAGAAAAAGTCACAATCGAGAGCCTCATGCATCAAAGGCCTCCTACTTTCAATGGGTCATCCAATCCCTTAATCTCGAAGTAGTGGATCAATTCCATTGAAAAAATATTCTCTATTTATCAATGTTCTAAACAAGAGAAGGTCCTACTAGATATTTATCATATGGAAGGTGAAGCTGATAAGTGGGGGAAAATGATCCAAAATACAAATCCTAAGGAAGAGATCGAAGAAATGTGGTGGAAAGATTTCCAGAAAATGTTTTTCGATAAATATTTTACTGAAACTCTCCATCTTAAAATGGAAAGGTATTTCCTTACCCTCAAGAAAAAAGATAACGAATCTATCAGGTTGCATGAGGAAAAATTCACAAGACTTGAATGATATGCCTATGGATTTGTCGTTATGATCTAATGAAAGGTTTACCAATTCTTTGGTGGGCTAAAACCTAATCTACAAAAATCCATGGAGATCTGTGACTTTGACAACTATAAAGAAATTTTCTATTGTGACCTCAAAGTTGAAATGGAGATCAGAGAATATCAGGGGTATCTTGGGGATACTAATTTAAAAGAGGCGTCAAATTCTAGTAGTATGATTGATAGATCTAACGGTGATAAGAAATTCCAACACCTCACTTATCAAAGGTGAGGAAAGATGAACCCCATGAATTGCATAAAGGGAACAAGGAAATTCTTTTGGTGCGGGAAGGAAGGGAACCTAGATAAAAATTTCTGACAGGAGAAACTCGATACTACGAAAAGGAAAAGGAATTATCTTGTAAAACCTCACTGCATTGTTCATGTCATGACCCGTCCCCCGGGGCCCATGTCATGACTATCCCAAGACCGCCTTCCATAGGCCATGGGCTCACGACTAGCACCAAAAGATGTATCCCCTAAAACCGGGAAGGAATTTCCATTATATTCTATAAACACACTCAACCAAAGACACAACAAGATATGAACACATCTAAACTGTATAGCAAAAAGAGTGCTGAAAGTAAGAAAAAAGGGGCCAGGATACAAGACCAACTGGAAAGTACAAGAAAACTTAAAGATACAAGTAAATTGAAACATCTTTAGTGAACACCATCCAAGGATCCTACATGAAGGGTAGGTACAACTCTCGAATGGTCGTCTATGCGGTTTTCCATGTCTAATGTCCACCTTCGAGATACCTCAAGTCCTGGTACTGTCATCCTCAGTTAGCGCTGTTCGCCATCTGCACCAAACACTACAATGTGAAAGCATAACCCGTGCAGGGGTGAGTATGACGATACTCAGTAGGGACCCCAAGACCCTCAAGGTCTCAGAAAATCCACAAAGGATAAACTAAAAAGCATGGAAACAACTGAAAACCATACTTAGGTATATGCCCATACATATACCTAAGTTATCAAGTATAC
Source organism: Viscum album (assembly GCA_963277665.1). Taxonomy (NCBI): domain Eukaryota; kingdom Viridiplantae; phylum Streptophyta; class Magnoliopsida; order Santalales; family Viscaceae; genus Viscum; species Viscum album. The sequence continues at coordinate 2,009,835,197 of OY728130.1, read as the reverse complement.
TCATCTCAATCATGAGGAAACACAATGTCCAACCCAAAATCCCAAAGCTCAACTATTATACAAAGGAAAGAATACCATGAAGGTAAGTACTACATAGGTACACCACATGGAAGAATACCACCAAGGTATTACCATGAAGGAAAGTACCACACATGTACAGAATCAGCTCACACTAGGTATATCTTTGGTACAATAGTAGAGATGATTAGATGTAACTATTGAATCATCATAATCTATTAAGAGGAAAACCCACGAAGGATCCCAAATTGCAGACCCACACAGAATCCTAGTACATCGTCAAACCCACACAGGATCCTAGTACATCGTCAGAACCACACAGGATCCTAGTACATCATCAGTACATCGTCATACCCACACAGGATCCCAGTACATCATCAGTACATCGTCAGACCCACACAGGATCCTAGTATATCGTCAGTACATTGTCAGACCCACACATGATCCAAGTACATCATCAGTACATCGTCAGACCCACACAGGATCCTAGTACATCGTCAGTACATCGTCATACCCACACAGGATCCTAGTATATTTTTAGTACATCGTCAGACCCACACGAGATCCTAGTATATCGTTAGTACATCGTTAGACCCACACATGATCCTAGTACATCGTCAGTACATCATCATACCCACACAATATCTTTGTTCATTATCAGTACATCTTCATACCCACATAAGATCCTAGTACATCGTCAGTACATCGTCAGACCCACACATGATCCTAGTACATAATCACTGCCAGCTACATGGTACCCGCACTAAGCTTGCTCGTCTCCGGGAGAGTCTGCTCCTCAAGCTACTGGTCAATACTCCAAATACCACGAAAACCTATGAAGAAGTATCCCATTGGAATGCCACGTAAAAAGGGGTCTCAACGCAATAGACGGTGCGTCAATCAGATGCACGATCTGTAAGTCATTAGCCTTTTAGTCCCGAGGGCCCGGTTGGATTCGTACTCAATCCGACCCGAACATACCCCAACTTTATCAAAATCTCAGGTGGGGTATCCTAAAAGGACCATCTAGTACCAAGGTTTCCAACTCCATAGATGATTTTTCAAATGGATACCCTGTTCTAAAGTTATGGAAGAAAGAACGTATAGGGTCAAAACTTGTCTGGGTTCGGTCCGACCCGGTCGGACCAATGCGGCCCGACCCATCCTAGGCGGACCCCGACCTGGTTTGATTCAACCCGGCCCGCTGGGTCCAGCTAGGTCCGTTGGGTCTGGCCTTAGGTCTCACTCAGTCCAGCTCGGCCAGCAGAAACGGTTAGTCCTTATCCTTCCGCCAGCACGTCATGTGCCACCCCTCTACGGCTGGCCGAATGCCGGTTGCCTTCCTCCATCTGATATGGCTAGGAGGGACATGATCCCTTGCTCCAATGGTGGCGCGTTGTGAGCTACCCCTCTATGACCAACCGAACATCGTCCACCATCTGTCCACCGCCGCAGCCGGCAATAGCCGGCCGCCCTCCAGCCTCCGCACGCTCTCTTCCTCTACCGGTGGTGCAGGCGTGTGCCTACCCGGTTCCATGTGACTAGCCCGAGAGGTAGTCACCTCCTTTCTCCACCACGAAGAATAAAACAGTCATGAAAAATAGCAAATGGATCGGGCCATGTTTGTTTGGCCCATACCCTTCACATTAGTTCAGTAGCAGGCGGATCAAGAGGATTAATTCAACTCAAACCATGAAAAACAACAAAACCCCTACCTTGAAGGTTTATTGATGTGTCACACGATGAAGAACGGTGAAGGCGGGGAGGGTTCCAATGATCGTCGCTTCCACAATCACACTTCCAAATTCGGCTCGTGCGTCTTCCTCTTTCTTGATTCTGTAGAATGTTCTTCGATGGAGATGACGTTATTTGTTTGGAAGAGAAGTTCTTTGTTGGTGGATGAGTTCCTCCAAAGTTCTCCCAATTCCTCCCTTTAACCAATGATTTCTCCCAATCCAAATGAGGAGCCAACCCAAATAATGTATGTTTGTCAAATTTAAATTGTTGGTGCAATTAAAGTTGGTTATAATTAATTAATGGAAGGTTTCAGTTAAAGTGGAGGAAGTTCAAGAGACTTCCCCACATTAAAGAGGGAGTTTAAGGAGGTCGGGTGGTCCCCACCATTGAATTAAAATTGGGGGTTTTAGTTTGGGTGGTCCCCACCTCCACAACCCATGTAGAGAGGTTTCAAAAATAAAAATGTTAATATTTTTATTTTTCTATTCCTCCACGAAAAGTGAAAAACTATCTTTCACCCTCGACCTACTACGGTCGAGGTGAAGGTCTCTTTAAGCGAATACCGGCGCTGCGAGTTCAACAGTGTCCTTGGATTTCAATTCCAAGCACCGGTTTAAAAGTTAAAAAAACCCGCTCACACATTTACTTAACGTACCCGAAGAAAAGTTCAGTAATTCATTCTGGGCACACCGGGCCTTGAAATCATGCACCGTCAATTTTTGCAGACTCATAATATTCCATATAATTAAAAAACATTTACATGTAATTTTTGGGTCTTTACATTCTCCCCACCTCAGGGCTTTGCATCCCCGAAAGCCACATCACAAAAACTAGGAAAACAAGTGGGTGTACTGAGCACAAATCTAAGCCTCCCACTCCCATGTACTCTCCTGGAGGTTCCCATGCTGCTAGCAAACGCTCATCACAGGTATCGAAGGCCCACGAAGGACCTGCTTCTGTCGATCCTCAATCTCTATTAGAACCTCTGTAAATGTATCCCCATCATCGATGTCCAGCTCACCATGGTTGATGACGTGGGTAGAATCATGCACATATCTCCTCAGCTAGGATACGTGGAAGACGTCATGCACCCGATGCAACTAAGGTTGAAGTTCTAAGTAGCACACCACCTCACCAACTATACTGAGGACCCCAAAAGGTCTGATGAACCTTGGAGATAACTTTTTTCCCTAGTCAAATCTCCACAAACCTTGTCGAGGTGAGACCCGTAGAAAGACATGGTCTCTATCCTCAAACTCCGGAGGTCTCCGTCTCCTGTCGGCATAAGACTTCTAACTACTCTGTGTAGTCTTCATCTACTCCTGGATGATTTTCTTCTTCTCCGTGGTAGCCTGCACCATCTCTGGTCCCACTAGTACTGACTCTCCTGGGTCAGTCCAACAAAAAGGTGATCTACAAGGTCAGCTGTACAAATCCTTGAAAGGTGCCATCCCAATGGTGGAGTGATAACTGTTCTTGTATGCAAACTACACCAATGGCAAGTGATCCTCCCAACTGCGACCGAAGTCATGGATGCAAGCACATAGCATGTCCTTGATGGTCTAAATAGTCCGCTCAATCGGGCCATCTGTCTAAGGATGGAAGGAGGTGATCAAATGAAGCTGCATCCCAAAAGCCTCCTGCAACCCCTTCCATAGCCGGGAAGTAAAATGTGCATCAGGATCAGAGACAATAATTGAGGGTACTCCATGTAGCCACACAATCTCCTATAAATAGAGGCATCCCAAGCTCTCTACTGAAACCTACTCTCTAATCAGTAGGAAGTGGGACGACTTGGTGAGTCGATCGACAATCACCCAGATAGAATCTTTACCCCTGGATGTATGTGGAATTCCTATCACGAAGTCCATGGATATCCCATACCACTTCCACTCTGGGACCTCTAAAGGCTGAACTAAGACTACTGGTACCTGATGCTCTGCCTTCACTTGCTGACAAGTGAGACACTTAGAGAAAAAATATGCTACTGATTTCTTTATTCCCAGCCACCAGTGCTGTCGTCAGAGATCTTGGTACATCTTCTCCACTCCTAGATGTACCGCTATAGGGGACATGTAGAACTCCCTCAAAACTTCCTACCGAAGTGACACTGGTACCATGGTATGTCCTCTTAAAAGGCTGACATGCTCCCCACCTTTATAAAATCCATCAGGTTTCTATCCTATATATCTTAGCACGTCTAGCTTCACAGTCTCTGTTCTCACACTGTGCCTCCCTGACTCGCTGAAGAAGTGGGGGAGTGACTGTAATAGACTAAAGAAAATCTGCTCCATCTCAATCCAAAAAGGATATCTACAAAGCATCCAGCTACTCCATGACCTCACCTAGCAGCTATATACCAGATCTCTGGCTAATTTCATCTGCAACAATGTTCCCCTTCCCAAGAGTATAGACTATCTCGAAGTCATATTCTTGGAGAAACTCAATCCAATGCTGCTGTCTAAGGTTTAGGTCTTTATACGAGAAGATAAAACTGAGACTCTTGTGATCCGAGTAGACTATAAAACATTCTCCCATCAAGTAATGTCAGGACATCTTCAAGGCGAAGACCACTGCTGCTAACTACAGGTCATGGGTAGCATAGTTTTTCTCATGCTGTCTCAGCTATTGAGAACCATATGCGATCACTACTTGCTCCTACATCAGGACACATCTGAGTCCAGTCCCTGATGCATAGCAGTAGACTACATACCCAACACCCTCCTCTAGAAGCCTCAAGATGGGGGCACTAGTCAGCCTCTGTCTGAGCTCCTGAAAACTACACTGGCATCTCTCCAACCATACGAAGGGTTTCCCCTTCTTCGCCAATTCTAATAAAGGTGATGCAACTCTATAAAAATCTGGCAGAAATCTCTGGTAGTATCAGGCCAAACCCAAGAAACTCTGTACCTCCGTCACACTCTTGGGTGGATCCCAAGCAAGTACCGCCTCAATCTTTGATGGATTCACTACAACTCCAGCCTCTGAGATGACCTGTCCCAAAAAGTGAACCTCTCAGATCCAGGACTGGCACTTCAAGAGATTACCATAAATCTGGTGCTCTCGGAGTGTCTCCAGAACTACCTGCAAGTGATAGGCATGCTCCTCCTCAATAGCCTAGTAGATCAGAATGTCGTCGAAGAAGACTACTACAAAGCGATCAAGGTGTGGCTGGAAGATCTTGTTCATGAGTCCCATGAACACTACTGGAGCATTGGTCATGTCGAATGGCATAACCAAGAATTCATAGTTGCCATACCAAAATCTGAAAGTCATTTTTTCACATCCTCATCTCGTACTCTAAGATGGTGATTGCCTAATCTGAGGTCTATCTTCGATAACCACCGTGATCCCTTCAGGTGATCAAAGAGGTCTTCAATCACCAGGAGTGGGTACTTGTTCTTCACGATCACCTGGTTTAGGCGCCGATAGTCAACACAAAGCCTCAAGCACCCATCCACCTTCTTGGAAAACAAAATCAGGGATTCCCAAGGAGAAATTCTAGGCTGAATGAATCCCATCCCCTATAAGTCCTCTAGCTATACCCGCAGCTCACGAAGCTCCATGGGAGCCATCCGATATGCTAGTGTAGATATCAGTGTCATCCCGGGGTACAAGTCAATGTAAAAGTCTACCTATCTATGAGGAGGTTGACTCAGAACATCATTAGGGAAAACATCTGTATACTGGTCCACCACTATAGGATAGCTCAGACTCTCCACATCAACCGCTCCGAGGGTAAGGCTATCCAACTGATGAGTGATCGGCTGCACTCACCTCCGGGTAAGTCCATTCTGTGCTGCAAAGGCTCCCTTCTCACCGATGAAGGTAAACCTAGTCCCATATGTGTGGACACACTACACTTTGCACCTAATAAAGTAAATCTGAGCATAGATTGTAGATAACCAATCTATACCCAAGATGATGTCATAAGGCCTCGACACCGCTACTAGGAGATCCCAGCCGAAGCTCTCGCCTCTTAGAGTAAGGTCACACTGCCGGCACCAGTGCGTAATCATCAAATCCGCTCCAATAGGAGTCTCTAGATATAAGGATTAAGCCAATGGCTCCATCAGAATCTCTGAGATCTAAATGAGGGTAGTTGAAATAAAAGAATGATTGAAACCTGTGTCTATAAGTACTGAAGCTAAGGTGAAGTAGACACAGATCATATCACATATCATCACCGGAGTGCCATGATCATAGGCCTCAGCTGCCTAGAGCTGAGCTTTCCCCTGTCCACATGCTCCCTATGGTTGGGGTGGACCTCCTGGTGGTGATGGTGGTAACATCTCAAATCATCTTCTACCTTCGGCTGCATGGCCAACTCTTCTGCCACATCCGCCTGCTCCCTGCAGACCACCTCAGTCAAACTTCTATCTCTGCCTAGGAGGTCCTTCAACCATATTCTTATTATCTATACAGTAGGTTGGGCAGTCACAAGCCATGTGACCCTTCCCGCCGCATGTGAAACACTACCTGTTCCTCACATAACTGGCTCTGTCTCTAGTACCCCACAAAACCGATCCTGAGTAATGCGGTCATCCACCTGTAGGTCTGGTCCTCTTGGACCTCTATGACATCTATCTTCTACCAGCTATAGAAGACTCTACTACGTGATGACTAGTGGTGGGTCTTACTATTGGTGGCTGCTCAGTAAGAAAACTCTCCACTAAGAGGGTTCGCTCTAACACCCCCGCCTGTGTAGGGATGCTGAGTGAGATCATCGAAGCCCAGATCTCCCACCTGAGTCCCTTCTCAAAGGTTTGGGCCCTGAAGAATGGGTCCTACACCATATCAGTGGAGTAGCGTGAGAGTTTGGGGAACCTCACTGAGTTCTGAGCCATAGTCATGCTGCCCTATCGTAGATGAAGAAGCTCATGTATGCGTACTACGTGAAGAGTCACTGGTAAAAACTCTTCCAGAAATAGGCTCTCAAAGTCTGTCCAGAGAAGTGTCACCTCATCGTGAACCTAGAGCATCAAGCTCCACTATCTTCCTACTGGTGCTTGTAGAAGAATGGCGACAAGGATCACCATGAGATCAGCTGGTGTCCCTACCAGTCAGAAGACTCTCATCATGACCTCCAGCCAATCCTCAGCCGCTTGTAGGTTTATCTCACCCCAGAAATTCAGTGGCCTATAGAACTGGAACTCGTGCAATGCGCTCAAGCGGCATGAAATATCTACTGCTGGGGATGATGGAATCGGTAACCCAATGGGTAAGGGTACCGCTGGTGCCTCTACTAGAAGAGGGCCCTACCCCGAGGCCTCTAATTCACTCGTTGGGCTATCAGTGCGTACTATACCCAGAACCCAAGTTGGTTGTCTGCATGGAGGCATCCTAAAAAGAAACAGGTTCACCAAGGTTAATAAGTTATACCTGGTGATCTGACTCAAAGAGTTCACAAAGAAAACATTTCAAAACACACATGTAATTAGTGTTTTTGTGCACTGAGTCAGAAATCAGAATTCAGGGTCCTGGTGTATAGATACGCTAGCCGCCACATCAACACTGGATTCCCTAAACTGATAACCACACTCACTACACTTAAAACTATTACACTTAAAATGACCAGAGTCTAATGTTCTACGGTAGAAACGACACCTTTGATACCAATTTGTCACGACCCGTCCCCTGGGGCTCGTGTCGTGACTACCCCAAGCTCGCCTTCCATAGGCCAAGGGCTGGTGACTAGCACCGAAAGACATATCCCCTAAAACCAGGAAGACATTGCCTTTATATCCTAAAAACACACTCAACTAAGAACACATCAAGATACAAGTAAACAATATAGTAGAAAGAGTGCTGAAAGTACAAAAAAAGGGGCCAGAATACAAGCCCAACTGGAAAGTACAAGAAAACTAAAAGGTATAAGTAAACGAAAACAACTACTGTGAACACCCGCCAAGGATCCTACCTAAAGGGTAGGTACAACTCTCGAATGAACTTCACTATGGTATGCCTCATCTAATGTCCACCTCTGAGCTACCTCCAGACCTGTTACTCTCATCCTCAGTTAGCGTTGTCCGTCGTCTGCACCAAACACAAGGTGCAGACATAGCCCATGCATGGGTGAGTATGGCGATACTCACTCAGGACCCCGAGACCCTAAAGGTCTTACAAAATCCACAAAGGATAAACCAAAAATCATGGAAACAATTGACAACCCTGCTTTGGTATATTCCCATAAATATACCTAAGTTATTAAGTATACCCATCTCAATCATGAGGAAACACAGGGTCCAACCCCAATGCACAAAGCTCAACTGTTCCACAAAGGAAAGAATACCACGAAGGTAAGTACCACATAGGTACTCCACACAGAAGAATACCACCATGGTATTACCATGAAGGAATGTACCACACAGGTACAAACTCAGCTCACACTAGGTATATCTTAGGTACAATAGTAGAGATGATTAGATGTAACTACTGAATCAACTTACTCTGTTAAGAGGAAAACCCACAAAGGATCCTAAATTTCAAACCCACATAGGATCCTAGTACATATTCAGAACCACACAGGATCCTAGTACATCATCAGTACATATTAAGACCCACACAAGATCCCACTACATCGTCAAACCCACATAGGATCCTAGTACATCGTCAGTACATCGTCAGACCCACATAGGATCCTAGTACATTGTCAGTACATCGTCATAAACACACAAGATCCTAGTACATCATTAGTACATCATCATACCCACACAATATCCAAGTTCATTTTCAGTACATTGTCAGACCCACACAGGATCATAGTACATCGTCAGTATATCGTCAGACCCACACATGATCCTAGTACATCGTCATTACATCGTCAGACCGACACAAGATCCTAGTACATCATTAGTACATCGCCAGACCCACACAAGATCCTAGTATATCATCAGTACATCATTATACCCACACATGATCCTAGTACATCATCAGTACATCATCAGAACCAAACAGGATCCTAGTACATCGTCACTGCCAGCTATAGGGTACCCACACTAAGCTTGATCGTCTCCGGAAGAGTCCTCTTCTCAAGCTACTAGTCGATACTAAAAATTCCAAGAAATCACTTGAAGAAGTATCCCAATGGACTGCCATGTAAAAGGGGTCTCAATGTAATAGACGGTGCGTTAATCAGATGCCCGATCTGTAAGTTATTAGCCTTTTAGCCCTGAGGGCCCAGTTGGATTCATGCTCGATCCAACCCAACCATACCCCAACCTTATCCAAATCTCAAGTGGGGTATACCAAAAGGACTGTCTCGCTCCAAGGTTTATGACTCCATAGAAGGTTCGTCAAATAGATGCATGGTGCCAATGTTATGGCCAAAAGAACGTATAGGGTCGAAACTAGTCGGGGTCCGGTCGGACCGACCCGGCCTGGGGCGACCCGACCCCGTTCAGGTCGGCCCGGCCCGACCCACGCTGGGCGGCCTGACCTGACCATGTGTGGGAGGGGGGGGGGAGAGTCGTGTGCCTCCCACCTCCTCTCACCGAACGACCGAAGCCGTTCGGTCGCCAACAGCACGCGAGACCCGCTCAGGTCCCACTCTATCTAGCTTGATCGATTGAAAGGGCCGACTGTTGTCCTTCTGGCGGCGCGTCATGCGCCGCACCTCTGCGGCCGACCGAATGCCGGCCGCCTTTCGCCATCTTCCGTGGCGAGAAGGGCTGTGACCCCTTGCTCCGATGGTAGTGCATCATGTGCCACCCCTCCGTGGCCGGCCGAGTGCCGACTGCCCTCTATCCACCACCTCAACCTGCAATGCCGCCCGACCTCTAACCTCCGTGCACTCTCTTCCTCTACCGACGGCACGGGTGCATGCCGCCCCGGTTCCGTACGACTAGCCTAGGAGGCAGTCGCCTCCTTTCTCTGCCACAAAGAATATAACAACCATGAAGAATAGCGAAGGGATTGGGCTGTGTTCGCTTGGCCCGTACCCTTCACATTAGTTCGGTAGTAGGCGGATCAAGATGATTAATTCAACTAAAACCACTAAGAACAACAAAACCCCTACCTCAAAGGTTCGTTGATGTGTTGCATGATGAAGAACGGTGAAGGCAAGGAGGGTTCCAATGATTGTCACTTCTGCAATCATACTTCCGATGTTGGCTCATGCGTTTTCCCCTTTCTTGATTTCAAAGAACATTATTTAATAGGGATGGAATTCTTCGTTTGGAAGAGAATTTCTTCGTTGGTGGATGAGTTCTTCCAAAGTCCTCCCAATTCCTCCCTTTCGCCAACAATTTCTCCCAAGACAAATGAGAAGCCAACCCAAATAAAGTATGTTTTTCAAATTTAAATTGTTGGCACAATTAAAGTTGGATATAATTAATTAATGGAAGGTGTTAGTTAAAGTGGAGGAATTTTAAGATACTTCCCCACATTAAAGAGGGAGTTTAAGGGGTTCGGGTGGTCCCCACCATTGAATTCAAATTGGGTGTTTTAGTTCAGGTGGTCCCCACCTTCACGACCCATGTAGAGAGTTTTCAAAAATAAAAATGTTAATATTTTTATTTTTCTATTCCTCCACGAAAAGTGAAAAACTATCTTTCACCCTCGACCTCCTGCGGTCGAGGTGAAGGCCTCCTTAACTAAATATTAGTGCTGCGAGTTCAACGGTGTCCTCAAATTTCAATTCCGAGCATCAGTTCAAAAGTTACAAAAAACCCGCTCGCACGTTTGCTGAACATACTTGTAGAAATGTTTAGAAATTGATTCTGGGAACACCGCTCCTCAGAATCATGCAACGTCAATTTTCGAGGACTCATAATATTTCATATAATTAAAAAAAATTACATGGAATTTCCAGGCCTTTACAGTTCATTTCTACAACTGCAAGGAACCAAGTTACTTTAGAAACCAATTCACTAATCCAAGGGTTTTAAGAGACAACCAAAAACCTCCAAGTCAATAAGGGAGATATTTTTCTTTCATTACCACCAAAGTGAATCTAGATAATGAATTGGTGATAGGTACTCTAGTTATTCATTAAATAATAGTGAACATACTTTTTGATTACAATTCTACGCATTCCTTTATATCAAAAATTTTTATTATAACTATCCAAACACCACCAAAAATATTGGAAGTAGAGATGTTAGTGAAAATTTAAATTGGGGAAATTATTTCATACAAATTATATAACTCCTCCCCTATCAAAGATTTTGGGATGAATTTCCCAAAAAATCTAGTCATACTCCCTTTGGTGGAATTTGATGAAATTCTAGGCATGGACTGGATTTCCTATTATAGAGCCAATATAGATTTCTGTGAGAAGGAAATCACTCTCTATATTAAGAATCATCCTCATATTCGGTATAAATATAAGTACAAGGATTCATATTCTTTTTCACCATCATCTTAAGCATGGATATTACTTCCCTATGAGTAAGAATATCTAGCTCAAAAAATTGAGTCTAAGGAAGGGACCATCCTTGAATAAATTACCATTATGAGGGAATACATTGATGCATTTATTGAGGAATTTCCTAGTCTTCCTCTTAGCTGAGAGGTTGATTTTTCAATTGAGCTTATTCCTAGGGAGATACCATTATTCAAAACTCTATATTAAATGGATTTTTTGGTAATTTAGGAGATAAATAAACAACTATAGGAGAATCTAGATAAAGGGTTCATATTCTCAAGTACTTCACCATGGGGTGCACTAGTCCTCTTCATTAAGAAGAATTATGGGTCAATACGCCTTTGCATCGATTATCGTGAGATCAACAAGATCACGATAAAAAAAAGTATCCTCTAACTCGGATTGATGACATATTCAATTATATATGTGGATCAAAATACTTATCCAAGGTAGATCTGTGGTTGGGATATTACCAAGTTAGGGTGAAGAAGGAGGATATCCTCAAGACTGGTTTTCGTACAAGGTACAGACACTATGAGTTCATAATGATGCCTTTTAGACTCAACAATGCTATAGAAATATTCATGGACTTGATGAATAGAGTCTTATATAGACTAACTTGACAAATTTGTGGTTGTATTTATAGATTATATTCTAATATAATTCAAAAGTAAGGAGGAGCATGATTAAAATTTGTGTACTGTGCTAAAGACCTTTAAAAAAGAGAATCTTTTCTCCAAGTATAGAAAATCTGAGTTTTGGATGAAGGAAGTCTCTTTCTTGGGATATATCATCATAAGCAATGGGATATATGTGGACCCTTAAAAGATCTAATAAATTAAAGGATGGTATAGTCCAATATATTTGATAGATATCTATAGTTTCTTTGGGTTAGCATGATATTATCACCAATTTGTGAGAAATTTCTCAAGATTTTCAAACCCACTTACCAAGATAACTCAGAAGGGAATAAAGTTTGATTGGAATGATGAATATGAAGAGATATTCAAGGAGTTAAAAAAAGAGGCATGTCAGTGTCCCTATTTTTAAACTACCCTTTAGTGGATAACTTTTCATGGTATTCAACGATACTTTGAAAAATATCTTGGGCTATGTGTTAATGGAAAATGAAAAAGTCATAGCCTATGCTTCAAGGCAGTTGAAATTTCACAAACAGAACTACCCAATGCATGATCTGGAGTTCTCTTTAGTGATCTTCACTTTGAAAATTTTGCAACATTATGTTTTTAGGGAGAAGTGTGAAATATATATGGATTAAAAAAATCCTCAAGTATATATTCATAGAAAAAGAGCTGAATAGGAAACAACAAAGATGGTTAGATTTGATTAAAGACTATATATTCTCAATCTGATACCATCCTAAGAAATAAAATAAAGAGGCAGATGATCTAAGCAGAAAGGATCTAACAATTCTATCATTGATGATAATTGTGAGGGATCCGATCTTCTTAGATTCATAAAGGATGTACATGAGAATCATAAAGTAAGGAACATCATCAACACATTCACAAATTATTTCTCAACCATCTATTATGGAGAGGTTAAATGATGCACATAGTGTTGATGTGGGAATTCATAAGAAAGTGGAAGCTATAAGGAAAGGTAAATCGTTGGAGTTAAATATTAATGATGAATGTGTTGTAAGATTTGGGTCGATACTATGTGAACCATCAAATCTTGAGTTAAAGAAGGATATGTTGGATGATCCACATAGTTTAACCTTCTCCATTCACCCAAGAAGCCCAAATATATATCAAGATCTTTGAGAATAATATTGGTGGGACAATATGATGAAGGATAATGTATAATATACATCAATATGTCTTGTATATATGAAAGTGAAAGAAAAAAGGCAAAATTCCAAGGGGATAATGAATCTATTACCCATAACTACATGTAAATGGGAAAACATCACCATGGAATTTTTCACTGATCTTTTAAAGACATAAAGAGATAATAATGATATATGGGTTGTGGTGGACCATCTTAAAAATATTGTACACTTCATTGAAATATGAGAGGAATTATCATTGGATCTACTTTCACAAATATAGATCTGGTAAGTGGTCAGGTTGTATGGAGTACCACTATTGATTGTATATGATCGAGATCCAAGATTCACATCTAAGTCCTAGAAAAGTATTCAAAATGATCGAAACACTGAGTTTAACTTCATAAAAACTTATCACCCTCAAACTGATGGCCAATCATAGAATACTATCCAGACACTTGAGGGTATGTTGAGATCATGCTCAATTTAATTCAAAGGAGGATGGAATCAACATCTTCCTTTGGTCGAGTTCTCTTACAAAAAAAGTTTCCACTCGAGCATCCAAATGGATCCTTATGAAGCCCTTTTTGGGAAGAGGTGTAGGAAACTTGCATGTTAGGATGAAGTTGGGGGAAAAAATGCTAATCCTAAAATGGGTGAGGATTTGGTGGAAAAGGTTAAGACCATTCAACAGCACATTAAGGCTGATTAGAGTTGACAAAAAATCTATGATGATAATCATCGAAAAGACCTAGAGTTTGATGTTAGAGATATGGTATTACCCGCATATCTCTATGGAATAAAGTGATGAAATTTGAGAATAAAGTAAAGCTTAGTGCAAGATAAATCGACCCTTTTAGATCTTTAATCGCATCAGAGCAGTGGCCTATCGAATTGCACTCCCATTTAACCTATCTCAAGTTCATGATATATTTCATGTATCACTCTTAAGGAAGTACATACCTAACCCCTCACATGTACTAAATCCAGAGGTGGTACCATTGGAGAATGATCATTCCTATGAGAATAATCTGGTGAATATTTTAGATTATAGAGACAAATTTCTATGAAATAAGACAATGCACGTTGTCAAAGTGCTATGGAGAAATAACAAGTTTGAATAAGAAATGTGGGTATAAGAGGAAGTGATGAGATAAGATTACCCAAATCTATTTTAAGGGGGTGGAATGAAAATTTCAAGGGTGAAATTTCTCATAGGGTAATATTTTAAGGACCCAAACTATTATAAATAAAATTCCTTTTTGATTTAATGTTTTATTATGTAATATGGTTATATAAAACATATTCAATTATTTTGTTTTATTATATCCAACTGGATTCAAATGGCCATTATGAATCTTTACCATTCATAATATATCTGTTAAACTATGACCACATGATTTGTATAAATAGAGGTCTTTAAAAAATCTAATTGACCCAGACAAAGGACGTGATGGCCTCATCCAGTATAATTGTACACTATAAATACCATTTATTAGAGTTTCCAAGGGAGATAACATCACTTGGATTTTCCCTTGACCAATCCCTGGCTGAGATCCAATAACTTAAGCCTGAGCGAAACCGTTTATGGGAGAAGTTCAAGTTCCTCAAGATCACAAACCAAACCATGTTTTCCGAACAAACCCGTGAAAGTCCAACCATTATGCACCATACTCTTAGGGAATGTACTGGTTCATTAAAGGGATATATATGAATACCCGATAAAACTGATTATGTACATTATTTTGTAAATAATAATTAATATATTTTTTTCATCACATTATAAATGATTTTTATTTTTACTATATAACACAAAAAGTATTTTTTTGTAATATTAAAATAAATTAAGGAATTTATTTTGATGAATTTTTGAAATAAATAACATTTTAATTAAATATTATTATTATTATTTTATTAAATATAAATGATCATATAATTTTTAAGAAGTCAAATGCAATGTTTTATTTGGGTTCAAAAAATTGTTATTAAAAAAAACCCATAATTTTTTAATAAATGTAGATTATTATTTTTAAAATTGAAATACACATATTTATAAATTTTTTTAGACAAAATGGATATTTTTTTAAATTATAACTTCTAAATTATCCAATGGTGAATTTTTCATAATTTTTGGAGAAAGTCAAAATTTTGGGTAAAAATTAAATACCATATAAATATACGGTGTGTTTTATGACATCATAATGACCCAAAAATTACGTAATAAATACTATAATGGGAATCCTAGACCAAATATATGTTTCTTACATTAAAATAATATGATTTTAAGTTTATTTTATTAACTTTATAAATCCTTTATGAATCCTCCAAAACATATAATATATTTTATGATGTTAAATTCATTTATTTAAAAGTGGGACTCGCCTCCACATAAAAAAGGGTAATATTTTAATGAGTTAGGCCCATTTAATAATAAAAAAATTAAAAACACTCCTCTTTTTCAAAAACCTTGGTAAAAAACCATGGGATGTTTTTTGGTTTTTATTATTTTATTTTGTAGAATTCAAAACCTAAATATTAAAGAAATACCTCTCTTTTTCTATATGAACCCACCCAAAGATCCCATTTATATTAACGAAAAATACTTAAAGAAAATCCTTAATCTTATCTCCTTTGTATATAATCCTTAAAGGGTTCTCCAATCTCTCAATAAGTCCCTTTTCAAACTTTTAGAGTCACACACTCAAGTAAGAGTTATTTCCTTTCTCCTCATTTTCAAGTTTCTTTATTATGTTACGCCTTATATTATCCCTTTTCTAATGTTGGGATCTATATTTAAATGTTTCCATTACTTTACATTTTACTTAAAAATTATTATATTTCCCTTTCACTCTCATCAAAAACCTTATATGAATTTTTAAGTGACACTGTTAGGATGCTGAAATTTCCTAAGGGAACCTCTCTTTCTCCCCTTTATTCAAGAATATTCTTCATTTTATGCCCTTTAATTTTCAATTCATAGTTATGGGGTATGTTTTCTAACCTTACCCATACTTTAATTATTATTTATAAACTATTAGATACCCATTTATCTTTCATTAATTCCTTCCATGAATATTTACACTTCCTCGTTATGCTGCTGAAATTTCACCACGAGAATCCATGCCAAAAAAATTATGTAGTGAATACCATACCCAATTTCTATCAAGGGTGTTCACATTTATGCACTTTTACTCATTATTAATGGGTATTAACAAGTATTTATTCCACACTCCTTGTTTTTGAAAAAAATATGATGATGAATGAATCCATATTGTATGATTTATGTGGCATAATTAAAAATGAAATTGAAATGAAAGTGATGGGTGCACCTTGAATTATATAGAACTCTAATGAATTTGGTAATGCTTAATATCCTGATAAATCATGTTTGTAAAGGTATTAAACTTTATTCCTTTAAGGTAATTTTTTCATTATGATTTATTAGCAGTTTTCATTGACCTATGATGTAGTGTTTTAAGTTATTGCCAAATTCCCATGTTTCATTTATGTTATCATGCTATATCACATCTTATCATTCATGTTTATGATTCTAACTATTTTTTTCCCCTAGATATTACTATTGTCTAACATTATTTTCCTTATGCCATGTTTATTTGATTACTGTTATTTATATATCACCCATTTCTTATGTATTTCTTTAGGTTATCCCATGCAGTTTTAAGTGTGAGCATGTTAAAAAAGTTTTCAATGAAGATGTTACATTACATGTTTTAAGTTGCTATATAATATACCTAATTCAAAAAAACAATAAACTTCTTGATATTTAGGGTTGAATTAAGTGCAATTTTATGTAATAAATTATTTGTTAATGTGAAAGAGATGGAACAATTCTTATTAGATTATTTAGGTAAACTAAGATATTAAAGGAACAAGTATTTTATTGTTTTAAGAACTCTACATGCTCTGATTCAACCCAATCTTAGAGTAATATCACACTAATACCCATTTGAGGGACTAACATAATTTATCTAACATAGTTCTCAATTTATCTTATGAAAGATAATTTGTTAAATAAATTATCTTATGTGATGATAAAGTCAAATGTGCTAATAAATCATTTATCTTGTTGAAGCTGTTTTATCTTACGATAATGGAATTATCTTATAATAATAAAGCTTCTAGATAATTTATCGTAGACAAATATAATTATCTTACAAAGGATCAATTTTTTATTCCTAGATTTAGTGTATAATTTGGATACACTCTTTATCATTAACGTATCCTTTATAAAGTCAACCTATTTTTTTTACCAAAAGGTAGTTTTACAAATAAGGAAATATTAATTTAATTAAAGAACCTATTTAAAATAATAGAATGATATTATAAAGACACAATATACTATAAAGTTTTACCTTTATTTTTTCTATATTTAGAGAATAAAGACACACACTAATTATGGGATTGTCACTTCATATTTCAAAAAGGATTATTCACTTGACCATTGGAATTAATAATTATGCTAATTTCAAATTCAAAGAATGGATCTATAAAAATAATAACTAATAAATTCATGTGTATAAATGCACGTACAAAAATATCCTTAATCTATTTGATGATAAATACTTGAGAATATTTTTTTACTATGCCTTCAAGTTCAACTCTTACAATTGAAGAACATCTAGAGCTACTCTTTAGAGATATTATATCTCTATAAAATTTTCATTTTAATCTTCTAGTTGCTTCTTGAAACTATGTGTTAAACCCTCATTAATCTATTAATTTTCATCTTTATAAAAATTTTCACTTATTGTTCTGAGTGTGTTGACTGTGGAAAGGTATTTTTAAGGGAGATAGTATTTAAAATATCTTGAATCTTTTTAAAAATTGATAGATTCTTGAACTCAGATGTTCAACCCTTAAAAAAAGGGATGGTCTAGTGGCAATCACCAAACTAAAAGAGTATAGTGTTGGTGGAGTGTACTAGAGGATATTTATTCCTCAAACCACTATAAATTCTATGTGTTCTATTTTTTATCTTATTTTTTTCATCATTTATATTATTTGTGATATGTAAAGATAGAAATTGTTTATACCTTAAGAGTGGGTGGTTTTAAGTGAAGAAAATTTTAAGAACTCAATTCACCCCACTCTTGAGTCATTGTAAAAAAACCAATCTGAACAAAAATTAGTATCAAAGGATGATGATTTTGAGCTCCCAACAATAAATTGATAAAGATGAAAGTTCCAGTTCTAAAAATTTATGATACTAAAGAAGGAATTTCCATGGCCATAGAACCATATTTTAATGAGGAAGAATATGGATGATAAATGAATTAAATTATTATTTATTTTAAAAACTTTAGTCTATTTTTTTACTTAAATATCATAAATCCTTACAAAGTTCCTGAACTAGATTTAGAAAAATGGGATGCTACTTCATAATATGAATATGATCTCAACTCAAAATTTATGAATGATATTCTATACGGATAAGGCTCTGAAGAGTTTAATCAAGTATAATAATGTTATAGAGCTCATGAGATATGGAAAACATTTTTAGTTTCTTAGAAAATAATTTCCTATTTTTGACAACTTTAATACAACATAGTAAAACTCATGTTTGACACCTTCAAAATGATAGAAGTAGAAATCATCACACAGTTAAAAGGAATATTAATTTAGATTGTAAATGATGTTTTTACTCTAGGAATGAATGTTTTTAACTTGATGAAGCTCTAAAAGTTCTAATAATTATACCTTCAAAATGGAGTGGAATCTCAGCTTCTATATGCAAGTCAAATCCTATAAAGGATCATTAAATAAAATATAATATAGGGATTCATATGACATATGTAGATGAAATAAAATTAGAGGATGATGATCATAAGCTAACAAAAAAATGAAAATACTACATTAAAATATTTTACTTCAAAATATGTGAATAAGTCTAATGAAAAATAATTATCTGACTCATCCGAAGAAGAATATTCAAGCTGTTTAGAATCTAATGATGAGATTTTTCAGTTCCAATGAAATTTAAAAAAGTTATACAAAAAAGAAGTAGATTTTTGAAACCATTCAATAACTAAAAAAAGTTTTATGGAACTTTAAAATATGATAGATAATATGAATGAAAAAATATAAGATATATCAAGCCTGACTAACATTAGCTAAAAGATAATAAATTTTTTGAAAGGATTTTCTTCAAGAAAGTTGGTTATAATAAAAAATAAAACAAATATATTAAATACACTTTTAGTTCTTTATAAGACACAAGTAGTGATTCATATACCAATTAATAAGCAAAATAGTATAACTTGAAATCTAATATGTGCTTTATGACTTAGATAGATGAGGTACTTCTAGTTTATTATTCTTCATCTAAATCTAAATCTGAAAGTTTTTCTATTCAAGAATAAATTTAAAAGATGAATATGAATGTCTTAAAATAAAAACATGGTTCTTAAAAATTCTCTCAATGATACTATCCATGAAATATAATATCTATCTAAATATATTTCTAAATTAAAATGTAATTTGGACAAATAATTTTATTTATATGCACTTCATGAATGTAAATTTAAGGAATTATTATCTGAAGTAGTCTCTCTTAAAAATATTGTTAATTTTTTTACTAATGGGTAGGAGTATCTACAAAAAATCATTAGTAATAAAAAATAAAACAAAATAATATAGAATATAATGTAATAGCCTGGATCTTAAATTGTACATAAATTACTTTATTCTTGGGAAAAATAATAAAATAATTTTTAGTATTACCTAATTTCATTGTGGAATATATAGAAATTATGATAATATCTATAGTCTTATAAATACTCAAATAAGTGGAATAAAATACTCTTATATAACTAGAAAATTACGTGATAATAATTTTGAAGGTTTTTACAGATGTAAGAATATATGGTTACCTAGGTCTTTAATAGTTAACACTGCTAGACCCAAGATAATTTGGGTACCAAAAAAATATTTTATAGGGAAATTACATAAGTATAATGACACTAAATGGTATATTGATAGTGGATGTTTGAGGGATATCAGTGAGGGATTCTCCAAGTTTTAGTATCTTTGCAAAGATGATGAAGGTTATTCCACCTTTGATGACAATAATAAACAAAAGAGTATTGGGGTTGGTATAATTATAGATCTAAATTTAATTCTTATAAATAAAGTTTTTTATATTTTAGAATTGAATCACAATCTGATAAGTATCTCTCAACTCTGTGATGAGGTTATTCTATTGATTATTTATATAATTAGTGATTTGTTTTTAAAAATAAATTACTTACGTTTGAAGCACTAAGAACTGAAAATGTTTAGACATTAGATCATTATTCATCATGTGAAAAAATAGAAACTATTTGAATACTAAAATCTATGAATCTGGAATTTTTCATAGAATAATTTTACATTGTAAAGTTTAATATTTTAGAAATCTATAAAATAAAAATTTGATTTCTAATTTGGATCACTTTAAATTATACAAATAGATACTATGTGATGAATCATAAATGGGGAAGAAATACAATTCATCTTTTAAACCAATTAAATAAGTTTCTATGACTATACCTTTAGAACTAATCTATATGAATTTTATCTAACCTATTAGAAAAATTATATTAGGTAGTAAATATTTTGTTTATGTTTTAGTTGATGATTTACCTATTTACCTGAGTTTAATTTTTAAAAACTAAAAGTGAATATTTCTTTATTTTTATTAATTTTTATATGTTTGTATAAAGTGAAAACAATTCCAAAATTATGTCTTTATTAAGTTACCATGTGGAATAATTTGATAATCATGAATTAAATTTATTTTTCTCAAAATATGGCATTAAGAATACCTTATATACCCATAGAAAACCTTAAAAGAATGGATTTGTTGGAAGAAATAATAATACTTTATAAGAAATTTCTAGAACTATATTATATAAATATAACATTCCAAATAATTTTTGTGATGAAGTTATAAACACAATATGCTATGTCATTAATAGAGTTATAATAATTCCTATCTTAAAGAAAACCTCTAATGATTTATGGAATAATAGGATACCAAAGGTTGGATACTTTAAAGTTTTTTGATGAAAAGTGTATATCATGAACACTAAGGATATTCTTTGTAAGTTTGATCCAAAATATAATGAATGAATTTTCCTAGGATATTCTTCTACTTATAAATCATACAGAGTTTAAAATAAGGATTCCAAGGTATTTTAAGAATCTACTCATGTTAAATTTAATGAAAGTGATCCTTTTGATAAAAAAAGACTCAAATTGACAACTTAAGTGATTATAAGAACAACCAAGGACTTAAAACTATCTTTTATAACAAAAAGGATGATGATTTGGAATATGATAAAGAAAAATCCATACCTTAAGGGATTGATTCTAAAGAACTTGAGAGTTTTCTTTATAGATAACCTAGAACCCTTAAAAACCATCCTTTAGAAACAGTTGTAGGATACTTAGATATAGGTGTTAAGACTAAAGGAAGTGTTGGAAAACTTTCTGAAAATTTTACCTTTATTTATTAGCTTAAAACTAAAACCAAAAAGGAATCCTTAGATAATTAAAATTGGGTAGATTATATGTAATAAGAACTAAACTAGTTCAAGAGGAATGCTATATGAGAACTAGTTGACAGATCCAATAATTATCATGCTATTAGAAATAAATGGGTATTTTGGGACAAATAAGATGATAATTGTGTAATAACTAGAAATAAGGATAGATCAGTTTACCAAGGCTATAATCATTAATAAGAAATAGATTATGAGGAAACCTTTTCTTCTATTGGTAGATTATAAAACATTAGAATCTTTTTAGCATATTCATCTCATATGAACTTTAAATTATATCACATGGATGTTAAGTTTTCTTTTCTAAATGAATTTTTGATGGAGGAAGTAAAATTTTAACAACCACTAGGCTTTGAATACCAACATTTTTAAAATTATGTTTTCAAACTTTCTACATATTTGTATAGTCTTAAACAACAACCTTGATTTTGGTATGAAATATTAAGTTATTTTATTTTATAAATTTTTTTAATGATAGATCGAAAGAACCCACTCGTTATAAAAAAATTAATCAAAGAGAACTTTACTTGTAAAATTTATTTTAATAATGTTATTTTTGATTCAAAAACCAAAAAATGTGTAGTGAATTTTCAAAACTCATGCAAGAAGAATTTGAAATGAGAATGATGGGTGAGTTAAACTATTTCCTTAAATTTCAAATTTACCAAAAGGATTTTAGAAATATTTTGAACCAAATAAAATACATATTATATTTACTTAAAATATTTAGACCTGAATGTAGTAAAAAAAATTCAACCCTCATGAGTTCTAATATTAATATTGATTTAGATGAAGTTGGAAAATTAGTTTAAAACAATCTATACAGAGGAATAATTGTGAGCTTAATTTATCTCACTATAATTTGACCAAATATTATATTTTTAGTATGTATTTATTTTCATTTTCAATAAAATAAAAAAGAATCAAATTTTACTGTTTACAAAATAATTTTAATGTTATTAAAGGAATAATCTCTTTATATTTTCTTTTCACAAAAACATCCAACTTTTATTTAACTTCATATTCAAATACTAATTTTTGTGGGTGTAGGTTAGATATAAGAAGTAACTCACAAACCTCTCACTTTTTGGGAAAATATTTTGTTTTATTATTAATTAATAAGAAACACTCTGCTGCATTTTCAACTATAGATGTTGAATATATTGTAGTTGGTAGTTGTTATGCACAATTATTATAGATGAAACACACCATGTTGTATTTTGGATTTAATTTTGATAAAATACCCATAAAATTTGATTACAGTATTTCCATTAATATCTCAAAAACTCCAATAAACCATTCAAGAAAAAGCTCATATATTTAAGGCATCACTTCCTAAGTGATCATACATAAAAGATGGATATATTGTTATAATTTATTTTTTTTATAAAATCAAATAGTAGACATTTTTATTAATCCATTTCCTACTGATCAATTTTATTTCATTAAAAGTGATTTAGGTTTGTTTTATTTATTAATTATTTCATTCTATGTGAGTACCTATGATTACATAATTATGTGTTTTTTATTTTTTGTGGGGAAATATTTTTTAGATATGTTTTTATTCCATTTTTACAATATTTTCCTATATGATTCTTAAAGTTTCATAAAGAAACAGATTTTATTATTTTTATGATTATTATTCATGTGATTATTTGATAACCCTTAATATATCTTGTCATTCATTCATGTGACAACCACAAACCTTTGAAAACCTCAGAGATTATTTATTTGTTCTCAAACAATTATTTCACTAAGTCCATTGAATATAATTTCTATTACATATTTAAATCATAGTAAATACGAATAGATCCGACAATGCGACTTCTAGTAGCTCAAAGTGACCAAAAATATTGAGGAAGGTTCTCAATGGGAAATATATTGATTTAGTTTGGTTTTATAAAACTGATATGCTATTGAAGAAAGTAGAGAATTATAAAGGAAGAGTGTTTGTTTATAATGAAAAGTTGATATGTTATTTTATAAGAAAGATGATTGGAAGTTTTATGAGCATGAATACTATTATACTCATCATGTTTTAATGCTCATAAATCATGTTTGGTGATTGTTGGACTCCTCATGTTTTAATGTTTACAACTCATGTTTTAAACTCTCACAAGATTATGATTCAGAATCTCACAAATCATGTTTCACGTATCACAAATCATGTTTTAATATTGTAAACTATGTTTAATTTTGTTCTATTATGTTTCATTATGATTATGTTTAATCTTAATCCATTATTTGAATATTGATTCCTAAGATAGCTTACATAATTTTTTCTAATTTTGTGAAATCGTAAGTTTGCTACTGGTTTCAGATTTTCACAAAGTTTGTGACACCATAAGCTTGCTACCAATTCCAGATTCTCACAAAGGCAATGACACTGTTTCCTTTCTACCATTCACCAAGACACTTTAACAAGACAATATTCATATTATTGAAAAAGGACTAGACACCATTACCCGAGACACTGTAGTCTTGCTATCGATTCTAGAATTCGCAAAGGACCAGGCATAGTAACTATGATATCAGTTCCAGATCTCACCATGACTGTCTCATCGTAACTTTGGAAACGTGACTATCTCACCACTACTATGACACCGTTCCATACTTCACTATTTTTTATATGTATTTTTCAATTTGATTTAAAATTTGTTTCTAACAGTCATATGTGAGTCATTTAATAACAATGATATAATTAATGTTCTTTTTCAGTCCTGTCAGTAGACAGTATGAGGTACGAGGTGTGGAGATAGTGCATCTTGTCGGCTGCAACACAAGAACCTGAAATAAAAATCAAAGTGTGGAACTGGAGAAGTATTTTTGAGTAGTGTACTACATGAAAAAGGGAAGAAATCTCCCATACACTGAAGAACACATGAAGGAATATTGATTCCTGGTGGATGAAATGCTGTAGATCAAAATCTCAAACATCCATATAGTAGTAACTCTAAGAATAAAAAGAGCTAAAAAGACCATCTCATAAAACTAGAAACCAAAACATGAGACTCATGACACTCAGTTTCTACAATAGGACTCGAAAATCACATATTCTACATCCTACAAGTCCAAACTGCATAGATCAACACTCAGAGCATTTCTAATCCTTTCTTACTATCTTTTCTTTTCTGTGTACTACTTCATTACTTTTTGAGTAGTGTGTGTATCTATATTAAAACACACAATGTCTCCTACACTAAACTATATGATACAAGATATCCTCACTCAAATATTTTCTTACAACTTTTTTCACCCACATATAGTAGTAGAAGAGGTCTTGTGACCTGGTTTTTAGTTTTCCCTCGTAGAATAGTGGAAGAGGTCTTGTGACCTGAACAGTCTTGTGTACTATTTTTAACCCCGTTATACGGTGTGGATCAAAGATTTATATATATTTCTTGGTGGCTGGTGATCACCAAGTGGAGTGTATTTGGTCTCAACTTGAGACTGAACCACTTGTTTTATCCACCGTGTCTTTCAATTTAGTATTTCTCTGTTTTAAATCATATTTCAGAAAACTAAATTTTACTTTGATTGTTAGTCTTGGATTGTAGTTATAAATGTTTTTCATTATTAGTGTAATTTTAAAAGTTGTATCAATATCTCATATTATTATAACTAAGAATTAATCAATCTTCTGAGATACAATTTGAACAGTCAAACTATTATAATTTTACAACATTGGTTAACTGGCCTGTTTTATTTTTAATTAGGGGAATCTTTGAAATAAAAATTGTAATAGAAATTTTTACAGGAACTCAATTCACCCCCTCTTGAGTGTCTTACTCTGACCAACAAATACTTTTAATTTTGAGATAATAAATACCTAGTAATCTTGACGGTGAATTATAAGGAGTTTTTGAAATCATTTATGGAGACTGTTAGTGTATTCTATTATCCACATAAGGGAAGTTATGATTTTAATTAATATCTTACTTATATAAATGAGTTTATACCTCCTGATATATTGAAATATTTGTTTTGAGTTTTTGATATAGAGAATAAATTTTTCAAAGACCTTGAACTGGAAAAGAAAAGTTCTCATGAAGTTTATTTAATCTGTAATCGCTCAAAGCGCCGGTGAATTTTAGAAGGTTTTGTTTCAAGATATTTCTTTGTTATATCTATTATTAATAGAGAATAAAGTAAACTTGTGAGATATATTATGTGATATATGTGCCATGTTTCAAATAATTTTATGGATTTCTATCATTTTGGACAAATTTTGACACTCATTTTTGTAAAATTTGGAGTTTGCTTAAATGAGGAAATGACCTCCTGATGTCCAAGTATCAATTTTTTTGGAGTTGTATTAATCTATAAGTATAATAAAATAAAAATTATTTTTCTAAAGAAAATTTTACCTACTACATAATATGTAGATATTCATGTAGATCCTACTCTAGTTGATGGGAAGAGTTATAGGGAAATATTTGTTTTTGAAAGAATTGAAGAAGTTTTTATGAGCATAGAATTAAAAGATCCTCTAGGTGATATATCCCTTGTTGATAGAAGATAATGAGTAAGTGTTTTTATTTATGATGAAATTAAACCAAAATCTATTTATGGGTTAGAGGATGATAATCAAGGGGTTGAATGAGTGGTGAATTCAATTGAGGTTTAGACACCTAAGGCTGAATCTATCTCACATTGAATACATGAGGATGGGAATCCAGAAAGAACATTTCCATATAATTTTGTAATGATTTATTCTACTCTATAAGGATTGGATACAACCATAAATAATCCTGTATATATTATTTAAGGATAAAAAAATATAACTACAGTTTCTAGTGATCATCCTTTCTTTGAGGTTTCTAGACCTACTGAAGTTGAAACAATAATTAAGAAGGAGATGATTCATTTTGTTTGAAGTGATTTTATTAGATCATAAGAAGAAGAATAAGAATATGAAGTGGATATTCATTTAGTTTATAATATAAAAATAATATATTTTCATCTTAACCCTATCATGTAGAAGAAAATATAGAATTTACATATCCTGGTCAAGTTGAATTCAAGTGTAGTATCATTGATGTGCATACTACTAAAGTTAAAAAAAATTATGAATAGATTTTTTTCAAAGTTTGATGAGATGATAACCAGAGTTAGTTATTTAAAGGTCAACTTAGTTGAATATAGAGTTTAAGTTCAAATTATTTTGGGGAATTCATTTTGAAAGGATGATATGAAATTTTTAAAGAAGATGTTGGTTTTCCAATTGGAGTATATAAAAGGAATTCCAATGTATCAACCTAATCTATTCTCCGGGACATAATTTTATGTTCTAAAAATCACAGTCTAATAAAATTTAGATACCACTTAGAGATAATCTATTTATATACTAATAAATCAAGGATCACATACTCATGTTTCTGTAGAAGATAAGCTAGAACCAGTTTCTGTTGAACTTGATTCTCCAATAACAAGGATTGCCTCTATATTACGTGATCTTATTTCTACAAAAAACATATATGTAGTTAAAAGGGATTTGTCTAATAATATTCATTGTATTCCCAGTTTTCCTGGATGTACTATCTAAATTATTAATAATTCCAAGAAATAATTGATAAGTTTTTTTAAAAAAAATGTCTCTTTAGTCAGTGATATTTCTTCCAAGGACATGAAGGGCAGAATTTTTATTATAAACAGATTTGGAAATTTGGATGGTTCATTTTTCAAAAAAAAAATCTTTTCTAGAAGATAATAAAACTGAAATTCATTAGTTGGTTGCCCAGTTTTAGTCTCCAGACTCTTAATCATCTAAAGAAGATGCTTTTGGAGAGACAATAGAGTGGCATTCTACTTACCAGGTAGTTTCATTAGAATTTACCCCTAATATCAATACTTATAGAATCTCATATGTATATATGGATGTGTTTAATAGGATTATAAAAATTTGTTCTAGGAAGTCTGATCATTATAATTAAATAAATACATTTGGACAAAAATTATGGAAAGGTTTTACTACTCCTATAGAATTATATCAAAATTACATTATGTAACAGATCAATATGTGTGTGGATGAACTCTTTTAGTTGAGTGAAATATGTTCTCTTGGACTAGTTATTCCATATCACCATCCATCCAATTCACATTCCCTGAAATAAATATTTTATCCTACTACTATCTATGTAATTAAAATCAAAAGATTGTTTTGATACCTCAACACTTACTACTACTTCTACCACCTCTTCAAAGTATATTTTTACTCCTACAGATAAGTATAACATATCCAAATATTAAGAAACATTTATTTTAATTCAGGATAGTACTTCTAAGACTGTTCCATAAAACATAGCTGGACTCAGGGGGCAATTTGGTTTTGATATATCTCTTGGTAATTTTTATGTAGAAAGTGATGATGGTCCTTTCCCACCTATTCCTTACCACCTATCCATCTTCAATCATCAAAGAAGACACAAAATAAAATTATCCCTCTTGATATTCCATTTAAAGGATAATTTTTCTATATATTATATTTGATTAATGTTTTTAGGATATTTTCTTATGATTGACGGTTCTTTGAATGTTTGAATAATTGTTCTTTGAAAGTTTATTTTATTTTTTTGTCCATGTTATCCCTTAACTATTTAATTTCATTTTAAAGAACTTGTTTTTACTCATTTATATGTTATAATCACTTTGTTTTCTCTACCATTTTACTATGCTTTTTGATATCACAAACGGGGGGGGGGGGGGGGTATTCATGGAAGTATTTATGAGACAATACAACATTTTATTTTAATGTGTATACATTTTTTTGGGTTTTATGATCATAAAAAGGGGGAAATTATGGAACTAATTTATATTGTTACACCATATCTCATAGACTCATCTATATTTTGATGCTCTCAAAATACTTATTTATTTTACTAATACATTTATATTAAGTGTTTCAGGATCATATATCATGTATATTAAAATATTATTAAATCCTTTGAATGCTATGAATTGTTATCAAAAAATTTCTTAAGGACTTACTCTTACATAATTACACACTAATGAATTATCTTACATATAGTATCATCACCTTCTCTAAAATTTAGTTTTCACTTAAGGAATTTATATTATGAATGATTAGAGTAAATGAGTAATCTTATAGTGTAAGTAAATTATCTTATGATGTAGATGAATTATATTATTTTTTAAGTAAATTATCATATGGTGTAGATGAATTATCTTAGGAAATAATTCATAATCCGAATGCTAGAACAAATGGTTTTTTAGTTAAGTCATTTCTCTTACACAGAACTCAATTTATCTTGTGAAAAGGAACTTTATAAGTATATAATCTTATGTGGGAAAAAGTAAAACGAGATAATAAATAATTTATCTTATATAATTTGTTTTATATTATGATTATGTAATTATCTTAGGATTATGTAATTATCTTATGAGAATAGTACTTCCAAATCATTTATCTTATGTGGATCAAATTATCTTATGAAGGGTAGAATTTTCATCCTCAGATTTAGCGTATCATTTGGATACAATCTCTACAATTATCTTATCTTTTTTAATTCAACTTATTATTTTATTTTCATTAGAAAAGGTGTCATACAAATAAGGAAATACCAATTTAAATAAAGGCATATTTATAATAATAGAAACATCCAATAAAGATACAATCTAATAGAACCTTCTACCTATATTATTTCTATATTTAGGGATGATGGAATCATGATAATTAAGGGATTGTATCTTTATATTTAAAGAAGGATTATTCACTCGACCATTGAAATTAACGAGTGTAATAAGTTCAAATTCAAATAGAGGAGCTATAAAAATAAGAACTCATAAATACATGTGCATACACACACACACACACACAATTATATAATTGATTTACTTATTGATCAATACTTGAGAATCTCTATTATCATCCCTTCAAGTATAACTATTGAAGTTGAAGAACCTATAGAGATAATATTTGAATATATCATATATCCCTAGGAATTTCCTCTTTATTTGTCAGTTTCTACTTGCAATTGTGCAGTAAACCTGCATCAATATATTATTTTTCATCTTTGTAATGAATTACACTCATTGTTAAAAGTGTGATAAGACTATAGAAAGGTCTTTTAAATGTATATCCTAGTAAAATTATCTTATAAATTTGTACCAAGTTAAATTTGATTATTCTCAGCTAGAACTCACCCAATAAATAGATTAGTCTAGTGAAAATAACCAAACTTGAAGAGAAGAGTGTTGATGGAGTGAACTAGGGGTTCTTTGTTCCCAAAACCATTATAAATTCTATGATTTTTATTTTTATATCACTTTATTTTTCATTCTACTGATTATTTTTTATAATTTAATATCATAATCATTTATACCTTAAGAGAGAGTGGTTTTAAGAGTATACAATTTTAAAAAATCAATTCACCCCCCTCTTAAGTCATTTCACAACAACTATCTAACTATCTCTCACTTAAAACAGGTCACGTAATTGGGTACCCATTAGTCTATACTGTTTGTGATATTCCCCTTCACCCCATGTTGGGATCATTGATAGGTTTATATACTTACAATCCATAAATTTTGTAAGGATAGGCTAGTATTTCCATGCGAACACCAGAAGATTAATCCTTAGATCCACCAAAAGTTCACACATAGAAAATTTAATGCTTTAAATTACAATGTAAAAAAATAAAATTTGATTCTACCACCCTCAAAAAAGTGTACTATAAGTAATAATCCAATTCCACTTACCGACAACACAAGGTTTACCTTGTACACAAATTAATAAAATCTCACAAACATTCAAAACTATATAAATACAAAAAAATATAATAACATAAAGTAAGGAAGAACATAAGAAATTAACATGATTGGAATATTTTATCCAACATGCCTGAGATAAATACTTAAATTTTATTTCTATTCACTAAAAGTATAAAATAATTAAAAATAACTAACAAATTAGTTAATAAGAACTCCTTATATAGTATTAACTCTCTATAATTTCTTAATCACTACACATTTCACTTGTATACTATTTGTAATTAAGATATGCTATGTAGAGGTTTACCAATTTATTTTATAAATATTCTCATATGGTTATCTTGGTTTCATTACCTTCCAAATTTCATAGAAAATATCCATTTGGAATGTAACTTGTGATCTCTAGTAACATGAATATATGCTAGGCCAACTATATTTTGATGAGAGAAGATACTGTAAAT
The DNA here is from genome assembly GCA_963277665.1 of Viscum album. Lineage (NCBI taxonomy): Eukaryota > Viridiplantae > Streptophyta > Magnoliopsida > Santalales > Viscaceae > Viscum > Viscum album. The sequence continues at coordinate 2,009,804,531 of OY728130.1, read as the reverse complement.
AAGGTTCTAGTGACTTAAATAGGTATGACATCCTAAAAATCCCCCACTTAAAGACTGATTAAGGGAACCTCTAGTAACTATCAACCACTTGGTTAAGATAAAAAATACCTTACTTTATCATTCCATATATCACTTTTTTTCTCCACCCTTTTCCATTCACCCAAGACTCAATGAGGCATGATGTTGCCTTAAAATTTATAGACCCATAGTTTTAGTTAACATGTATCCAATATTTTGGCCTCCATATATCTTCCAAATATTTAACACTTTATCTTACAACATGTTTCTGATGAATTTGTACTTATGGTTGATATGATTCATCCTTGCATGTAAAAATAGATTCAAATCCAAATGAACCAAAATCTGGTTATAACAGGATATGATTACCACTTCTTGAATTATTCCAATTTATTTTAGAAAATTATTCAACCAAACCAAATCCTTCACCGCTTATATAAAAGATATATATTCTGCATCCTTTATACTTAAATTAAAAATATTCTACATCGGTGACATTTAATTTATCGCGATTAATCTATAGTTAAACCCAAAAATAGTTATGATATTTAGGGTTTATTAATCACCCGTGAAATCCATGCCCAAAAAACCTTTTGATAGATCTTTCTACCCAAAAAATGTAGTAACATTTTCCATTCATTTTAGGTAATAGATAATCCATTTAATATATTCTCGATGTTCCATTTTGGGGTTTTATATAAATCGACTTATAACTCCTTCTTCATATACTATTTCTGGACGATTATAAATAATTACATACATAAAATTTACAATAATTGATGTAAATGAAACTTTCTCCATGTAATGACACTCTTCTTTCATTACTGATTCCTGTGTCTTCAATAATTAGAGGTTATCAACAAGAGGGGTAGAGACTAGTGTATATTCAATCGTTACAAAATTTTCTATGATTTTTTGAATGTTGTATACTTGGGATAACACCAAATATTTTCCTTTAATATCAATTTCTATCCATATACCAATGATTTTATTGATTTTCTTGAGATATTTCATTTAAATCTTCCAAAAAACCTACTATTAATTTTTTTAATCCTTTTATCATCTGGTACAATTACAAATATATCTTTGATATAAAAAATTCGTATGAGAAAAGTTCCACCATACAATTGATTTGTGTTTCACCTTTTGAATCCTTATTATGAAATAAATCCACCAAACTACTGATTCCATTGTATCAGTGCTTGATTTAGTCCACAAATATTTTTATTTAATTTACAAACCATGTTCTTATTTTCATCTTCCATGAAACAAACTGGATGCTTAATGAAAATTTCATCCTACAAATCACTATGAAGTAAATCCATATTAAAATCCATCTATCTGTGATTCTGATATTCTAATGCCACTATGCTCAGAACAATCTAGATAGTTTTATATTTAACTATCATTGATAATATATTTTAGAAATCAAATCCCTAATACCATTGAAATCCCTTTACTACCAGCTCTGTTTGAAATATTTCTTGCAATAAGATTTCTATTTTAACCAAAAAAACTATTTTTTCTCAAGTGAAATTTTATCTTATAGTAAATCATTAAGATCCCAAGTTCCATTAGACGTTAATGAAGACAAATCTTCATCAATTTTTTTTGAGTCACTGGGTGTCATTGGCTCTTTTTATCATTATAGTTCTAACGTGTACATTAAGAGTAGAAAGTTTATATCATCCCCAAACCACTAAAACAATATTTTATTTTTTGTTAATCTCCTCAAATGAGTTGGTTTTTATACACTTATCAATTATTATCTATCTTTTAGAGCCCCAACTTCTGGTGCTCCCACTAAAGATTTATAAGTCCTTGAATTTTATGACACATCTTCCACTGGTCTCACCCTTGGACTTCCATTACTTTTATCTAAATTATCTGAAATTTATAAACTTTTGGTGATTACACTCAAATTGAATTAGACTTCAATATTTTATGTATTAAAAAATCTATTTTCCACCATGTTTTCATACGTCTACAAAATCTTCTAATTAAAGAGAATATCATGGATCCTGATGAATCAACACATGTCATCATCCCATAGATGATATCCAAAGTTCTCATCTCATAATATATAATGAGAATACAAAATTTATATTTTTCATCGATATTTCCTTGATCCTTAGTATCAATATGAACATACTATAAGAATCTAAATATTTTAATATGGATAACTTCTAGTGATTTACTAGACCATAAATCCTCCAAATGTTCCTACCCAACTACTGATATTGGGATTCTATTCACAAGGTATGATGTTGTGTTGATAGTATCTACCCAAATTCCTTTAGGCATTCAATATTATAAATGAATACTTAAAACCTTATAAATTAAGGTTAAATTTATTCTCATATCCACTCAATTTTGATTATATGTTTCATAAACTATCTTCTCATGTCTTATCCCTTTATTCTGTAATTTTTTTGAATATTGCATATGGTGTACTCACTACCTTTATCTATATTAAGACACTTTAAATTCTAGCTAAATTAACTCTATACCAATGATTTCTATTGAATAAAGGCCTAAAAACATTATTCTTATGATTAAAAAAATAAACACATACCTTTATTTTAGCATCATAAATTAAAGTTACAAACTAGATATAATCACAATGAGACTGAACAAGGGTAAGACCCCAAAAATTTGAGTGAACTAGTTCCAACTTCTAAGCTTTGAGATTCTGTCCATCTAAATTGAAAACATCCTTCTCTATTTCCTTAGAAGAAACTTTCACACTTTATAATTTATAAGTGACCAATCTTCAATATTCCCTTTTCCATTAGAAATTTTATATTATTTTCATAGAGGTGATCGAGCCTACAATTCCAAAATTCCAGATCATCAGAGGTTTTACTTCCTATAGATACAATTCCATCTGAACTTTTGGTCAAGTAAAGAGTTATATATTTTAATACTCATGAATCTACCATGGATCCTTAAGTATATTTATATACACCCTTAACAAAGGTAGTTACAAATACAACCTCATCAAGATATACAACAAAAATAAAATTTTCCCCTAAGACCATGGATTTTTTCTAACTTCTATAAGCTTAAAGAATCACCCATTTTCATTTTCATTTTAGGATATCCTTTTCTAAACATTTCAAGGGAATTATAATTTTCTTGATGAAATATTCCAAAATTCATATATACATAATTTACCATGCATCTTTGGTTACTAGTTTAAGGAAAGGATTCTCTAGATTTAATCACCTATGATTTTACCAGAGTATTAATACTCAAAAATAAGTTGTTTCCAAATTTTGTTGTATTAAAAAAATTTAACTAATAGTTGTTTATTCCCTTTTTATGGTTTACTTGATATTCCTACAATTATACTTAATATTTCCTTTCTTACCACATCTCTAAAAAGTAGGACAAGAACCATAAGAATTAATTCATCTTCTTTATCCAGACTTATCTTTTGATAGGTTTGATTTCATTAAGGATATTTTCCTCACCCATTATTGTTAAGTTCACTTCTAGATGATACTTATACTTATATCCACCAGAGAACCTTATTCATGATTATATTCTAGATATCCTCAAGCACTAAATCTATTTTACCATTATAATTACTAACCATAGTAACCATCACATCCTAGTTTTCTAGAATTAATGATAATAGAAATAATGCTAATATGTGATCCATGAATATTAAATTCACTAATTCAGGATAACCATAGATCATTTTGAATTCATTCACATAATTTTCCACTGGTCTTCCTTCTAATAAACTTAATATGAAAAATTTCTGCATCATAATTTTTTAGTGATATTGGTTTCTCATACATATCTTATAAAAACATTATCACTTATATAGTAGTTTTATTTTCTTGGATGTTTAAGGTTACATTCTATGCTAATAACATTCTCACCAATTATAGTGCCTTATAACCTAACCATTCCCATTCCCCCTTCTCTATCTTCTCTAGACATGCACCTAATATGTATATATCTAGGTCCTTTTTTTATTATATGGTCTCCCAAATATATTATATATAATATAAAATCTATTATATAAAAATTTTCAATCTAGATATTTCCTTAATATCATTCCACAACTTCCACTAATAGTAAACTCCCACAAAGAAATAAATAATATCATGGAAAGAGGGAAGGTAACATGTGCTACCATCAGTGTGTTGAGTGAGTACTACACCAAAATATTTTATAACACTTATAGGGGAGTTTATGGGGTTGTTGTGTGACCACTGGAAGTTCGATCCTCTAATCTATTAAAATCTTTCATCTCAAAAGTTCAATTTAGTAAAGAGAAAATGAAAAAAAAATTATTCTCCCAACCTCGACTAAGTGTAATATATGTAGGAAGTAAATGTAACCTACCCACCACAAAAATTCAACCTCAAAAAAAACTCGATCAAAGGTAAAAAACATTCAAAATAATAGAAATTTAATAAATAGAAGAAAATAAATCAAGGAAGAACACAAGAGATTAATGTGATTTAGATAAGTCATTATACGTGCAAGGGAGAAACATTGTATCTTTAAATATATTATTTTAATATGTAACTTAATTAAAAAAAATAACAAATTATTTAGTAATAACTCATTATAGAGTATTAACTCTTTCTAATTATCTAATCACTATACACTTCACTCATGCACTGTTCAAAATCACGATATACTGTGTAGAAAATCCCAGTTCAATAATGCCTCATTGGTCTTTTTTGGTTTCACTACCTTCTAACTTTCATTGAAAAACTACCATTTTGAATATGGATAAATATATCTTGTAACTAACTAACTATTTATATTTATTGAAAAATATAAGATGGATCTAAGTCATTGTACACCATAAATAAGAGAGGACTACATAGGTCTAAAATGATGAAGCCTGAGGAAATCCACTCAGACTAAGTTCATACCCTTAAAATAGAAAGCTCCCAAATTAGAAAAACACATGTCAAGAACACCTATCAAGGCTCTAGAAGCAAGAATATCAGCTACTTTTTTCCCTCACACCATACATGTTGGATTTCCATATGTTCATTAATGAGGTTCTTGTAGTTACAAATGGGGTATGAAATATCCCATGGGGTACCATAGTGACCAAGAAAGTAGGACAAGATGATCTTTGAGTCCAACTCCACAATATCCATGTCGATGTTGTGATGGTCACATAACTCAAAGCTAGTAAGCATCGCCCTAGCCTCATCTTAGAGGAAATCTCCTGGTCCAAAATGAGTAGAGAAGGAAAGTATCAGATTTCCCCTAGTGTCCTGAACAACCCTACCACCCTCATAACAACAATAATACATGATCCATTAGTGTTTATCTTGGGGCCTAGACTGTTCAGATACCGGCATACTCAGTTTCCCTAAGGTTCATGTGGTATGGAAGGGTGCATAGTCTGGTTGCACATGAAGATCATAAGAGGCAGATCATCAATCCAGATGTTGGAAAGCTGAGTAAGGTCAATCATCATGATCCTAACTTTGAATATGAGCGCCAACAACATTCTTGGTGTACCCTCATACTGAGAAGAGTTTTTCACCTTACATATTCACCAAAAATCCTCCCCAATGATCCAAAATATCACCTTTCTCTTGGAGAAATTATCCTACACCCCTTGGAACCATTGGGTAAAAAGAAGCTACTTGAAGGGAGCTAGGAAGATATGCCAGTGAGCTCTCTAAAGGTAAACCATACCACATGTTCCTGGTCACTTTCCAAGAATAGGTGTCCCAAGGACTCTCTATAGGGATTTCTATTTCAAAAGCATCTCAATGCCATATTGATTCCTGTACTCTTGAAATGTTCATCCATTGAAAGTTAATTATTTCAATTGTGCTAGAACAAAAAGTTTATTTTAGTAGGAATGACATTGCACTATAGGATTTCACCCCAATTTTTATGCTCGGTAGAAAGAGATTGAAGGTAGAAGAGGTCCCTTACTAAAAAACTCTTGATGAAGAACCAAAAAAATTCATTTATCAGCATAGTTATTCAGCTCAATGAGATAAAAAAAGGTCATGATTCTCATTTCTACAGACCAACTAAGTGATGTCAGGGTAAATATTTGGTTTATTGAAGGTCATGTATGGAGTTGGACACCTTGGGAAACCCAATAATATTCTATCCAAGTTCTGATGCCAGAAACTAATGTCTCCCCTACCAATGGTCCATCGAGTGAACCCCCATAGATATTCGATATTCATTTGGATCAAGAGGCACACACGAGAGAAATTTCTATTGGGTAAATCTATATTTTTTTCTACACTTTTCCCTCATAAAAATTCCCAATAGATAAGGAACCCCAATCACCTCCCATGCCAATTTCTTATGTAGGACATGCACCTCTCTAGATATGCTTCTCACATTAATTCTTCCCTCTAAAGTGTCCCATGCCATCCTGGTCCACAAGGCCTAGTGATGTTTACCATCTAAGTGCACATACCAAATCAAGGACACTAGTGTATTATCAATGATTAATATAACTTCTTTAGAACCCATTAGAGCAGAGAGGATGATCATTTGAATTGAAGTGAGGACACTATTAACCAACATTATTCAACCACCATGAGATAAAAAGTGGTTTTTCTAATTATTGACGTGTCCCGTGATATTTTAAACTAACTTGGTGAAGTGGTTGATTAGAAATATAAAAGAATATAGTGGGGCTCTAAGATATTCTATTGAAAAATTCTATTTATGCATGCCTAGGTTCCTCTCTAGGTAAAGGACCCACCTTTATGGGCACCGTGATAGGAGGTAGATGTTTGTCTTCTCATGATTTATCCATTTCCTACTCCATTTACAACACTCTTAAAGGATTTAATTGATACTGTGAATTGATATTTTTTATCCATTTAGAAAAAGTATAGTATAATCTATATAAATTAGGTGGGTGAAACCACTATGTTGCTTCTTGTACCAAAAAGGGAGAATATGACCGACCTAAAATTTTTTGTTGATATACCCACCAAGGACATCCTGCATCAAGATGAATATACTAGGAGACAATGGGTCACCATGACTTAAAACCTAGGAATATTTGAAGAATACACACTATTAACTATTAGAAAATGGGAATATAGACACAAACATATAAGCACGGATAATAATGACCATGCCTATATCTCACTTAAACCCATAGTGATTTTACTGTCTATGGAAGTAGCCCACCACGCTATATCTTTTTTCCACCTAACCCTTGTGAGCTTCCTCCTACGCCTTATCCTTAAAATACTCCTCCCCCTCTATCATCCTCTCCCAATGTTTCCACCCAACCTCTTTCCATACTCCTATGATGAATCCATCCAACTTCCCCACGATCCTCCTCCTATGATGCAATCACCCATGCTGCTCCAATGCCACTCTGACATGGCCTCCCCACATCCTCATCCTATGTGACTCTAACACAACCACCACTCCTCCCTGTTATCCTCCTTCTCCAACATAGCTCTGTAATAGCTCCGAAGCAACCACCCCACCTCCCAAAATCATCCTCCTTCAACTTGGCCACCCCCGAACATTATCCTCCAATGCAAAAACCCAACCTCCCTGATTTCTCATTAGAACCAAGAACCACCCTCACAATCCTCATCCTCCTATGATTTATCGCTAAAACCATCTAGTAGACCATATAAAACCCTCCCTTACATGATTTCTCTTTACAAATATCTTCCTACTGCTATTCTATTGAATTTCATCTGCATAACTGGTTAGGATTCCCCCAATTTCCCCTAAACTGATTTTTATTCTTCTATAATATGTGTTTAGTTAGACATTGAACAACATTTATTTCATGAACATAAAAGTTTTTAGATGATTATACTTGCTTAGACTATGTCAAATCTATGAATTTTTGATATTTCATATTCTTAAATGTTTATATTTATTGAATTTTATAATGGTGTCAAAAAATCATGAATTGTATTCCCTTTTATTGAATTGTTTAATCTTATATGGTAATATTTTTTAAAAACTCTAGACCATAAAGGCCATATAGTTTATATGTTAATTTTATTAAAAAAATCAACATCCACATAAACATATAAAACTATCTATATATTTATATTAACATAAAAAGTTTACAATTTAGAAATGGTTTATATATGTATTTATTTAAAAATATAGTTTATATGATTTTAAGATTATATGTTAATACTACTTATATGTTCATATAGATTATATGTTAATATAATTTGTAATTTAATATATCAATATAGTTTTAATTTTTCTTAGATTTAGGTATGAGAAAAAATGTCCTAGATTTATAATGATCAGATGTTGGTGTTATATGTAAAAATATAGATGTTCCTGAATCATCCCTAAGATAAAGGTGATCTCATGGAATCTGGGGATCTTTCTCATTATCAAAGAATTAATTCTTTAAACTTTGTTTATTCATTGGTGGTTCATCTTTATTAGAATTCTTAATGCTTGAATATAATTCTATAATTATTATGTACATGTATAAGAAATATCAATCGTCTATTTTGTAATCAAGGTAATCATTGCAATGATATTTCCTATTTTGACCCTTTTAAACATAATTTGTACTTCAGGTTCTCTTATATAATTTTTGAAGGAATATTATACCACTATTCAATTTTGGGAGCTTCCCTGGATCATCTTGTCAATATGTTAAACAATGTATTGCTATGATTTATGTGGAATTGATTCTTCTTATTCTATTTTGGTAAGTGGAATACCCATTTCCAATTAGCTCGATAATCTTTGACTTGGGAAAATATGGTGATATATTTTTTTGAATAAGTTATTTCATGTTATTTTATGACTTCCTCATTCCATTTAAACAATGTTTAAAAAATCCATTTGATCAACAATGAAATGGATGTTGTTACATCATTTCAAATTTCTATTGAATATGTTTGAGGGATCTAAGAGATACAACTAGTGGAGACCTTAAAAAGTATATTGGCACCATGTAATTATAATTTGTATATAATAATTATGATCCAGTGAAAGATGAACGTATTGGGGATGAAACTACTGAAAAAACTCAATGAGTTACTCTTGTATAAAACAAGATATTTTACACATACTTTTCTTTCAACCTTTATACTTTATGCCATTTTATTTTCAATTTATCAATTAATTTTAGATTTATAGGCTTAAATTATAATCACATATTATCCTTTTTTAAACTCATCAATGTGACCTATTTCACAAATGAAATAATGTACTATAAATATATTATGCTTGATTGTATTTGTTATTTTCATGTTTTCATTGTATTTTTGATGTTTTCACTTATGTTGTATATATAGCTTAGTTAGTAAATATATTTTGTATAAAATTTTATATTTATCTTCCATTCTCACAAGATTTTGGTTGTACAGTTTGAAGACTAATCATTCAGTAACCCATTTTTTTCATGTTTGTTGTGTAATATTAAAGATTAATCACTATGTAACTAAATTATAAACCTATCAGATACATTTATTTTAATTTTTATATCTATGTAGATATAAATATGTGTGCATATTTAGGAATGTGTAAATTAATGATTGTGTTATTAGTTTGTAAATTTAGAGAATTGTCACATATTTCCCTTTAAACATTAACTGCAACCAATACATTCTATAGTATTTTATTTTCAGTTTTCACTCTACATGTTCGTTTATGTTATCCCATTTAAAATTGTTCATTTATGAAATCCCATTTGAAATTTTTGATACCCTCTTTAGGTTTTATGCCACTCTATGTCCTCTCCTACTTTTATTGATATTCCTCCCCTTTGACTTCCCATGTTCATTTTACACATAATTTTTCATTTAGGTACATAGTTCTAGAATTTTTTATCTATCTATATTTTTTCAATTCATAAAAGCATATAAATTTAGAATTATTTTCAATTTTATTTCTTTAAACATTCATATTAGTATTTTACCTCTATTATGTATTTACAATTTCCACAAGTACATATCATGAGCTTTAACCGAAACTGCATTTCATATTTCATTGTATTTCCATTTATATTTCATTTTATATTTCACTTTATATTGTAGGTTATACTATACTGAAATTTCATTTTACAATTTAGTTTTTATAGCTATTTAAATAGAACTTTATATTTCAGTTTATATTGAAGTTTATATTTCATTATCATCTAATGAGATTAAATTTCCCTTGAAGTTTATATTTAAGTTTATATTAACATGAATGATATTTACATATGAATAATAAAATTATATTCATTTTAGAGAAGGTAGAAAGAAGTGACATGATATCAAAAAAAAGAATCCATTCCTTGTTGAGCCAACTGTTGGTCAGTTTGTTTATATGGTGTTGAAGAGGATGAAGTTGAGTGTTGGTAAGACCATTTTTATCTTTGTGAAGAACGTTTTACCACCCAATTTTTCCATGATTTCTATGATATATGAGGAAAACAAGGATGAAAATATTTTCATACATGAAATATAGTGGTGAGAATACATTTGGGTTCGAATAGATGCAATGCAATCTTAAGGTTTATTAAAATATGATGGGTTTCTGTAAATCATTTAGTGAGACTTTTTGCTTTTGGCATGAATTTGGTAGTGTCATTGATTATACCCCACTTTATTTCCCATAATATGTGTATTAATTGTGTATTTATAATTTATGTGTATTCTAGTGAAATATTAAGATTTTATTAACTTAATTGATATTTTGAATACGAGGACCATGGGAAATTTTGACATTGTGTGTTTTTAAATATATGTTTTCCTTTCCATGTAAGGATAATTTACCATTTCTAATGGATGTATAACTATGATTAATGAGGTATGATCATCCAATCCCCCATACCAATTTTCCTTGCAACACCATCAAAGGGTACACATTTCCTTCCAATTGGAACCCATGGTAGCTCGAACTAGTTCCATGCCCTTAAACCCATATCTCTAGGTTGACAAGACATAGAGTGGATCCTCTATGTAGAGATACCTCTTAACCAACTAAACTTGAACATGCCTCAATCATCCCACCACTGCACACATAGACAACCCCCACTACACACATACTCATTAACATCTCACCCCTTTGCATACCAACCAAAAGGTACCACTTTTGGTTTCTAGAAAAGAACAAAATCCCTATGCCTTAGTCAAAAAAATTCCTTTATTGACTAGAGGGGCATGTTCCAGGCCCAAAAGTGCTTGAGGGGTGCTCCTAGGGTTTCAAGGAGAGTGCTTTAACAAAATTTTTGTAATAAGAAAGTATGTTGCAATGGGAGTTCCAATCACCACACCTAGTTTCAAGCATGCGGTTTAATGTTTCTCAATGAGGTTGTTTTTAACCCTATAACATGTTAGAAGTGATTATTTTCTAAACTTAAGTTAAACAATCTTCCACAAAATTGGAAGTTTTGGTTTGATTTTGGGTCCAAATGTTTACAATTTTGGACTCTTGATTTCTAATAGATGGGTTTATCCTTTACTAATAACCCTTTAGGGTGGTTCATTTTTTTGAACACTTCCAATTTATTTGTTATAAATAGAGGGAGATTGAAAAAGTAAATGAAATTGAGTTTTTTTTCATTTTCATTATCTCATGAACATCTGAGTCCGAGTTGTCAGGTCTCTAGATCTATAAATCTTATCACATGTTGGAGTTAATGACATGCATAACATGACTTTATTTCTTTCCTATTAATATATCCATTATAAGTTTCCACAAATGTTACTTTGAATTCAAATTTATTATATTTAATTTACTAATTATTATGTCTTTTTTGGAATTGGAAGAGGACTCTTTGACACGTGAATCGAGGAATAATGTGCACCTTGCTAATATCTAATCATTAAAGGTAAATATTGTATTCAATTTTTTGATTGCATGATAGTTATAATGAAAGAAAAAATCTCTGGTTTCTAGTTCTTGGTGCATTGTAGTATTCTTTATCAGCATCTGTCTTCCCATGTTAAAAATTGGTATATTAATTTGATTCTAAGACTTGATGCTCTTGATCAAGAAAACATTAATGTTGAAGTTCCATGATTGAAATCATGGTTTAAACATCAAAGGATATTTAAGAAATCATATTTTGGAGGTGTGAATGAGGAAACTGGTGTTCTATCCCTAAGTAGTGGGTTTCATTAAAGGGGAAAAATTTCCCTTCGTCAAAGTACAATATGTTTTCAATAGGCCCATGAAGCTCATCATTGTTGATGATGAAGGGTAGTAAAAGGATACCATAAGTATCGAAAACTGGAAATAAGAACACATTATTAAATTATTGATAGAAAATGTGAAGCCTAGATGAAATATTCTTCCCATATATCTTGATTTGTCCAGCCCAACTAGGATTCATTTTGCTACTACTGCGGGATTCTATATGATTTCATCAAAAAAATATATGCACACGTATTCCCACTACTTTTATATTGTTCAAAATTTTAATATTGCTTATAAATTTTAGTACTCATTATATTGGGTTTAAATTATATAATTTTTTCAGAGATAAGGTTGTGTTTTTTGGAATTGGAATGTGATCATCCATGAACTTTCATGTCAGTTTTTATGTTAGCTTCTTGGGTGGGCCAATAAAATCCGGTCGAAATTTAAATCTCCCCTTGATGCTACTATTCTTGAAGTTTAAGATGCATCATAACAGTATGAAATCCATACTATGGTGAAGAACAAAAATTCTTGGAATGAGAAAAAGATTGGTTTCCATGCACTTTATATTGTGGTATGGACTCCATAATAATTCTTCCATCTTGATTTGGGTTAGTATTTGTTTTCCATTAGTTAAATTGAACTTCTATCCTTAGGGTTGTTTTACTTGAAACTTATGCATTTTTTTATTTGGATTTGTTTGAAACTATACATTTAAAGTATTAGATAGCGAAGTTATGATTTAGGTTTATCAGAATCCAAACCATGGTTTATGAATTGTTTTTTGTTATGTTAAAAAATCAAAACTCTGGTTCACATATTTCTCAGTAAACAATGGATTTGTTTGAAAATGTGTATATATAGTATTATTAGGTAGGGGATAAACTACAAATTGGTTTTCATGCACCCTATTTCATGAAAAATTCTACATATAAGAAGTCAGAAATCTTGATTTGGGTTAGTATTTCTTTTACATTAGTTAAATTGAACTTCGAGCCTTGGGGTTTTTTTTGTTGAAACTTTCATATTTTTTTATTGAGATTTTGATCCTATTGTAGAGAGTGTGTGATTTTTTCACCTGGGAGGATACTGCAGTGTGTTTTTTTATTAAATATGGAAGCTATATCCACAATTCTAAAACATGTAAATTTCCCCATTACCATAGTTTAAACCATGTCTATAGTCCTCTAACCACAATCTAGAACTGTGGATTTAAGTCTGTGTAACATATGCTACTGCCACAGTTCAAACCATGAAAATAGCTCTATAACAATAGTTTTAAACCATGGATATATGTTTTCCCTATAGCCATGGAAATAGGTTTCACAGACCATAAAACTGTGGCTATTACCTATAACCACTGTTTTAGGTTCTATAGTTATGGATACAAACTGTGGATATAGCCTAGTTTTTTAGTAGTGATTTTCCCATAAAGGAAATGCAGAACCAAGAAGAGATATAGATACTATACAGGAGATCCGAGGTCCACGTAGAGAAACCTATGCATGAGAGGACCTTAATAATGAAGATCTATTGGAGTCTATTGTGATCCCTAGTAACATTTTTGACTTTAGCTACTTTCTCTGGTGAACTATTGTAGAAATTTCATTTTAGCTAATTCTAGTCTCTAACATTTTCAACCATTTTCCATTCTAAACTTCCATTCATTTTGAGTTATAATATAAGATAATTAATTTTTATTATGTCATTTCCTCCTTGATATTTTATAATGTCATAGAATTCACATTTCAATAACCATATTTTGGTGAGTAAAGATCTAATAAATGAAGTTCCAATGAATTGTATCTAGTAAACTAAACACACTTTACATACCAAAAACTTTATCCCGATAATAACTTGAGTTGAGAGTTCCCTCTTGGTTTCCTCATATTCCTTGAGTCAAGATAATATTCTTATTTTCCTCATAATTATTAATCCAATATTTTCCTCTCGATTCCTTCACATTTCTTGAGTTGAGATACCACACTTGGTTTTCAAAATTAATTTTACTAACTCATATGTTATGTTAAAACTAAAAGGTAAAGTTTATTATAAATCCCACACTGACCATTTCATGGTACCTTTAACCTATAATTCCTTACCAAAAGAGGTTATATTTCATGGAATTGTATTGTCACATGAACTTAAAGTAAGAAACTAAAACTATTTGGGTTTTTGTTCCTATTATAATAAGATACACAAGATTCCTCTATATAGTTCAATCCTAGTACGATTATTGTCTAATATCTTCCTTAAGAGGCAATATCTCCCAAAATTTACTATCCTTATTATGTGATGAGAATAAGAAACCAACCAACTTAGTTATTGAGCATAATATTCCCTATGTTATGAGGATATGATAACCCATTATTCCTTATAATCTACCCACATGACTTTAAACTACTCATAAATGGTCATGAATGCATAACCTTAAAAGGAACCACTGTGGTCCTCATCACATGACCATACAATATATGACATATCCCCTTAAGAAGAACTGAACTATATAGGTTTTGATTCCCCTCACAGGGGTACCTAGGAATCACTTTTCATGGGCCTGATCCTAACTCCACAATAACTCCACAATAACTCGTTCCCCATTTCACAAGATCCAAATTCCTTCTTATATGGTGATACACTCTAGAGTGCCATCCTATATGGATTTAAGATATAGAGGAACCATATATTTGGTTCAAATAAGAGATAATATAACTCTAATGTGTAGTGTCCTCTTAAATTCATGTTGCCAGTTAATTGATTTCACATAAGGGTAACTGGTATTATTATTAGGGAGGATTAAAAACATGGATTAAATCTATAATAGAGTCTTAGAATAGGTAATAAGACCCTTTAAGGGATGACCCAACCTACCATTTTATCTTTTCAAAAAAGGTTCCATATTCACTACCCCTAGTTATCAAGAGGCCACCCACCTTTGGAAAGAGGGAATGATATGTGAGATCTAAAATAACCAAAATAATCTCATAGGGGAAAAAAATTGTTGAAAAAATGGGGTGCCTGATGTGAAATCTTGACTTAGGAAAGAAGTTGATTGAGTATTCATTCTTATTGGTGACATTGTATTGATGATTTTCGTATTCTCCCATAAAATCAAAATGGAATTCATGATGAACAAACAATAAGGAGTTATAATATCTAGCTAGTTTTGGGATAATCACATAGTATCAAATGTTTCCATGAACTACCAATTGATGGAACCTGAATTCTATACTGTTGTCGTTTCTATAAATGACTCATTTTCAAGTCATAGATGTCTACTATCACTTATCCAACACTTATGATACCATATAGTGAATGCATTGATTCAATAATACCTCAATAATTAGATAATTTCAACCATATAAATATCCCATTCTAATCTAGATGGATTATATCTATACGTGTAATCAAGTCTATTTGAGTTGAATATCTTAGTACTCAGGCTCAAGCTCAAGCTCGGTAGTTGAATTTAATGCTCAAGGTCATCTTTATGATCAATTGATTATCAATTTAATATATTTATCTCAACTCAATCATGATTGAGCTACCCAATTAGGCTTGATTCAATTTGATTAGGATATTCTATTAAAATTTAAATTATAAAATCTTTCCCAAATTCAATATCAGGCATGAATTTGTACTCAAGATAAAAATTTTGAGATAAAAATTAAATACATATATATTGAATAAAAATAATATATTAAAATATTAAACAATTTATTAGGATTGTGACCAACTTGATTAAGTTATTCTAATACTCAAACTAGTCTTAAGTTAGTACTTGAGTAGCTCGATCTCAAGACCAACTTGAATAAAACTGAGCTGAATTTGAGTATTTTTCAAGTTGATCCTAAGTATCTTGAAATCAATTCAAGCTTGTTTATATCACTAACTATAGCCACAGAGGGAAATACCATGCAAAAAAATAGAGGGCAGAAAACCACCATCTCAATATTAAAATGCTTTTGGAGTCTATCCCTAAAGTATGGAAATTATCACCATCCTTTTCTTAGAGAGGTGGAAAAGGAATCCCTCCACATCCAAGAAAATACCCAGGATCTACCTAGTACGGATCTTATTCACTATGGTCATCAAAATCTATGGGTGACATCAATTCTATAAGAATTTATAGAGAAATATATACAAACCTTGACCATCCAGACCAGGGAATCAAGAAGGAGAGTCCTCTGGGGGTATGCAAATACTAAAACTAGAGATAAGGTCTATGTCCCTACTACTGTCAACATACCTGAGTCTTATAAAAATATCCCAACAGTGTCTTGAGGATAATTCTAGATTATTATTATTTATAAGATTCATACTTCCTCAAATATAACCTTAGGGACTACTTAAATATTCACCTCACTTGTTAGAGAGAACATTAATTGGCATGTAAGTATTATTAGTGATATTTATCAACATATAACAATAAAAAAATATGGTTCCAAGAATGATAGAAAGTTATAGTTATAGCTACTACATCCTAGGGTGAAGCCAAGCCTATAGGGATGGGGCCATTTTTACCCCCACATTCAATTATAGTATTGTAAGGATCAGGTTATTCAAAATCCGTTTATGTATTTTAGTTATTGGATGTATTAGGTAAAAGTTTAAGGAGTATAATAATAGATATAGATGGAATTTTATTTGAAGGAGGGGAATTTTGGCATGGTTTATTAGGATGTGGTGTGGTGTAGTGTTGAGTAGCTTGTTAAATTTCAGAGAATTTCCCCTAGGATGTGGCCATGGACTCTACATCATTTAACCTTGGGTGGTCGGTTCATTGGTTCATATATTTTAGAGACCCCATCATTAAAAAACTCTAGATGTTCTATGGAGCCCTGAATGACTGATTCTAGTAGACCTATAATTTTAGTGATTATTGAGGAATGATGCTTTAGGATGAAATGTGGAGCTCATAGGTTGGGTTTCTTTTTTCATTTCCTCACAGAGGTTCTCTTCAGCATGATGCTTTGGGATATTCCATAGGTCCTTAAAAATCATGTTTCCTATCTCTATCATTTGGGGTACTTTTGTATCGTGGTGTATTGGTTGCATTTTAGTGTAGCCCTGAGTTAAAGGATATAGGGTTCGAATAGGAGTTAATAGAAGGAATACGGGGGGATTTTTATCTTTATTTACATAGTGTGGTTTAACTCAAACCATTATAGTGTGGCTAATCTTCCTATTCCGTTTTTATTAAAATTCCACCCATTACGCTATTTCCCATATCCTTGAACAATAGTTTTATATTTATAAAACTTGTATAAATTATGAATTACCTTAAAAATCCTCTTATTTACTCTCTCTTCATTCAAACCCAAGATTACTAGATGATCTCTTTTAGATATTATTGATCTAATTTTCTTGTATTTAGTCCCTAAACTATGGAGATCAATTTTTGGGTAATCCTATTCAAGTTTCTATCTTCATTATTGGTTCTTTTTCTCTATTGTTTATTCTTCCAATGATATATAAGCCTCATTTCTTCAATTTTTTTTCTATTGGTTATTAATGAATAATTCATATTATAATTATATCCTTTGGAATTGTGGGTTATTCAAAAGATAAGTGATTAGAAACCTTCTTATATCCTCCCATTCATATTTGGATAATGTTGAAAGATTCATATCAAGGTATGGGATCCATGAACTCTATTTTCTTATGGAAAAGTGCGGGGTTCAAAATATTTTAGGGAGATAGTGGTCAATGACCGAGTGGTAGATTGGATCTCGTCTAGAGGTGAGATTTAGTGGTTGATCAATGATGTTAAATTTTCATTCTTTGGGAGGGGGTCATGTTAGGAATGACATGGAGAGCTCAACGAATTCTGGTGGTGGTTCGAGTGGATGATGTTTGTGGGTCAATGGTTCTAGTGATCCTATAATC
This sequence comes from Viscum album, assembly GCA_963277665.1. Taxonomy (NCBI): domain Eukaryota; kingdom Viridiplantae; phylum Streptophyta; class Magnoliopsida; order Santalales; family Viscaceae; genus Viscum; species Viscum album. The sequence continues at coordinate 2,009,786,516 of OY728130.1, read as the reverse complement.
GGTAGTAAATAGTGACTAATCCTCTACTTTGGTGGTTTCAAACTAGTTCAACTAGATCTATTCTAGTTCATTTAGGACTATTTTTTTATTGGGGTGAAGATTTCTTGACATGCACTAGTTTCTATCATGTTTCATTTGGATGGAGATGCATATTTTTGTAGGTGTCATTAGACGGGATACCCCGAAAGAGGCATGGGTGTGACCAAACCCATCATTCAACCATATTCAATCATTTTGATGGATGGATTGGAACCTTTACATTGATTATTTATCAGTGTATTCAGTCTGATTTTGCATTCAGTCTGATTTTGCAATGCATTTGGTTACATTGTTGTGAGTTCCTCACATGCTTTATCGAGTGGGCAGATCTAAAGAGAGAAAGGCGTGCTAGAACCTTTCATCTAGCTCTCGGATACATTTTTTTGTTGGTTGGTGAGGTAATCCACCTCATTTTCTTAGTCCAGCATAACACAACTTCTTAGTAGGGAGAGAAAAATCATCATCAAATATTTTCACCGTTACGTTGTCCAATAAGGGTGGATATGAGGATTTTTTAGGGCTTTCCTCGACATTTTCTTCCCTTTGGAATTGTAAGACCATTATGACCCTTGTGTCTTGTTTCTTTAAGGTACTTTTCCTTTACTTGTTATGATTTTCTTATTTCCCCAATTTTAAAAAGAGTATTTATTTTTATGTTCAATAAATGGGGCATGATCCTCAACCTTTCAAAAAAATAAAAAAATCTACCACCCCAGTAGGGTGGGCAGTTGACACCCAAATGTTTTGGATTCTGGGTGTTTTCCCCAATATCCAATTTTTTGAGGTAATTAATGGATGAATACTCCCTCTTCCCATCTATCCCTTCATATGTATCATAGTATGTAGCCATATCCAGGATAGAATGGATTCAGGTATATGGTATGCATTCATATAGGTTGTGATGGATCTTAGTTTCACCATACTTATATGTGTAGTTGGTAACAAATTAAGGATAAAGCATATATATGTATCTAAACAATAGTGAATTTAGTTACCATGCATGAACTTGTATGGGCTACGATGTCTTTTATTATATTGAATGATACAAGGAATTTTATGGATTTTCAAATTTCTACTTGGTTATGGATATGATGAGATGTGGTTGAGATATGTTTGCATGGGGTGCATGATGAGATAATGATATTGTTATTATATGGGTTCTTAGATGAGCATGATAATTTATGGAAGGGATTTAAGCATAGTTTATTTGGAATTAGGGAACAAGAGTGAAAAACCTATGGGTAATTGGATTATAGACACCTTTCTTATATATATTATTTTGATATATAATTGTTTGCTTCTTTGAATTTCTTGGAGAGCTAGTCTTAGTGAGGATAAGATATAGTTTTACCTACTTAGAAAATAATATGGTTTCATCAATTTATTTTCTGGTATTTATTATTCTAATTTCACATTTTCATGCGAGGTTTTAGGGAGGATACTACTAAGTACACTTCTTTGATCACCCTATATATTTGAAACCATTTTAGAACTGTAGGAGCTATTTAATGATCGAGTTGGGTGTTACTATCTCAAATTTTTTTCAGGATCAATTGGAGTTTGTGGTCGCTATCTAGGAATTATTCTTGTTATTTTCACTTATTTCTACTTGTATGACATTATATTCATGTATTAGGATGGGTTATAAATTAATTATGCTATATAGTTAATTGGTGGATATTATCTTTTATCCATGATTATATATTAAGGGTAATTCCTCTCATTTTTATCGATTCTATACCATCAGTGTTAGTTTCTTACTTGTATCCCATTGTAGGTCATTTTTAGGGGTTTTATATGTCTTTACTTGTGGAACAAAAAGTGGTACCAGTGGAGGGGGTGTCATATAGAGTGGTATTAGAGCTTATGGTTAAGAGATAGGATAGATCTTGGGGATAAGTAATAGCAAGGATTACACGAGTTGGTAGGGAAATAACATTAGTTAGACTTAACATGTGATGCAAGAAATGGATATTAGCTAGGACATGATATTTTAGGGCCTCTTATGAATTGACATGAGGACCATATATTTCCTAAACATACTAAGTGAAGTGGATCTCTTTTTAGTGTATAAATCTATGTAAGGATCAAGAATCATGGTTTTCTATGCTTGTGTTTTATTTGGGTAGACAATGGTGATTAGATTTAATCATAATCAGTTAATCTGAATTGTTACATAACCTAGGTTTATTGAGTCCCTACCCCTTTCCTCTTTTGCTGGTATGGATCCATATATGTGTATCCTTGTGTAGATTATATCTAGTAGGATTAACCACTATATCACCATAGAGTTGAGTTTGATGATGATAATGAAACTTAGAGGAAGATGTTTTTGGAGTTTTAGTACTGTAGTCTGTGTAAGTATGAGGGATCTATTTTAGAACATGAGAATGAGGCTTTTTTAGTGGAGTTATATATTTCCTTTCTCTTTATCTATTATTGGAGGGAGAATTGAATTTTATTTGATGCTATCATGTTGTATGACGTTTCTCAATAGTGGTGGGTTTTATTCTTTAGTAATTGTAAGGAATAGACTATTTTATAGGAGAAGTATCATTATTAGTTTTGATTTGAGTTTATTTTCTGAACCTTAAAAGAAACTTATCATAAGAAGATTCTTACTTTCTAACAGGAGTGTTCTAATGTGTAGGAGTTTGGGATTGGGTTTAAGAACCTCTTAAATTGTTATTCAGACATTATTTTAGATAAAGAGGATAGGGTGGGACATTTCAAGGAGGATTTTTATTTAAAGATTCAGTTCTTGGTGACCCCATTCACATTAACAATTCATCCTAAGTTGATAGTGAATATAGGGGTCATCGAGTGGATGCTATCTAGGACTAGATCATCATGGGAGGGGATCCATCAAGAGTCACTCGATCACATAACTATAACCATAATTTAAATGTTTACTGGTTAGATTAAGTCTCAGATAGAAATGAGTTTCTTCTATATTTATTTATCCTATTTTATTGGAGTTAGTAGTTCTTGAAACCCTACCAATAGATTGGGAATGGGTTTTTAAGAAAATTTCATGTCTATTAGAATCTTTAGTGTCTAACCTTCCTTGGAAGTCATCATGGAGCTATCAAAACTCTTCAATCTCAACCATTTCAATAATATCCACCATGGTAGCAGCTGCGTCATGGTGCTCTTACTTTTAATCATAAAATAATGGATGAAGAAAGAAGAGGAAAACCACACAATTCCCATTGTACATAGGAAAACAATACTAGAGTGATACCATAGTGGTGGTCACTATCAGGGATGGAAAGTTCATGGAGCCAGACATGGTTGGATTCATGCATTAGAGTTACCAGTGCAGGGATAGATAGAAATTATGCGAGCTATTTTCTTCTTATATTATACTTGGGTGTATGATTTGTTTAATTCAATAGATCTACACTCCTTCATTTTACCCAACGTTATCCATGATTTATGAATTAAGGTGGAGATGGTTCCAGTGCCCTTGGTATTGAATACACTATTTCTAGTCTGATCTATCTTGTACGATGTGTGTATGGATTGTGAGTTAATGCTAGGGAAGTATTTCACTTAGGGAGCTTTCCTATGTTTTCAGATATAACCATGTGGAATAATACTCGACATGGAATGACTATAATTGGGGTAATATATTGTTAATTAATTTATGAGGTGAGTTATATTTTATGATGATGAAAGAGATAATATTATGTTTGTTGGTTAATGAGACCCTTGTATGGGTAGGAGGTATGACAACCATGCTCTTTATTTCATACTTAAACATGATTTATTACATAAAAACTTCACTTGTTACAACATAGAAGATCAAGAGGTATAGTGTATTTGGGGATTAGGATCATTAGATAACAACTTAAAACATGAAATACATTATCTTTATTGAAAAATTCCTTTACATGACCACTACATTCCCTTGTACTTAGCATTGCATGGGATAACCTGAGGACATGCATAAAAATGGTGAGCTATAAAGCCTAGTAAGGGAATAAACAAGGAATAACATGAGGATTATAATAAATGTTAGATAATAGGCATATCAATGGAGCAAAATATAAACATGTAAAAAAAGGCATGATAAATCATGATAATCATAACATGGAAATGTAGCAACAACACTTAACATAAAATTAGCATGAGCCAAGGCTCATTGCACATGGAGCATGAGTAAACCTTCAATTCACATGAATCATGATTAAACCCTCGTTTCACTTGAATTATAATGAGTAAAAACTCATTGCACATGATGTATCATGATACTATACTTTACCCAATGCATTGGAGCACTATCAGGGTGCACCCTTCTTAAACATTTCATTTCATGCATAAGTGTGCCACATGGTTCATATAACATGGAATCAATAAATATCATAATTTATTCCAAGATTAAGTAATTTGGAATAAATACATGAAAGTTCCATTAAAAATTTATATGTTCATAAAGGTGAATACCCTTGATAGAGACATGGGTTAGGTATTCACTACACAATTATCTTGGCTTGGAAAAATGTGGTACAATTTCGGCAGCATAACGACATGACATAAGGATTCATGAAAATGGTTTATGAGAGAGATATGGGTGTATCATCATATTTACATGAAATATAAAGTAAGGGGGTCATATAGAAACATGTACCAACAAACGTAATGGAATTTAGATGCATAATACAAAAGAATTACTTGGATGTAGAAGAGGAGAGATAAATCCCTCACAAAATTTCAGCATGGTAACAACTATACATGAGAGGAATTAATGAGAGAGAATGGGGTCTTACATAATAAAAAAAAGAGGGAAGTATGGGGGAGGTGCAAAATCATACCCTAACATTTATAATTGAAAATAAAAGGGAATAACAATATTAAGAAACTTGGATAAAAAGAGGAAGGAAGGTATCCCTTACTTGGAAGTGTGATCCCAAAGGCTTGGGAGAGGCTTGAGAGAGGATTATTGGGAGATTGGTGCACCTTGGGAGGATTATAGAGAGAAAAGGGCAGAGGTTTGATGAACTGCAAAGGCTTTAAGTGAAGAGGAAGTGGGAGCTTAGGTGGGTTTATATAGGAAATGAGAGGAAATTATTTATTTTTTAGGTTTGGGTCACCACACATTAAACTAATCAATACCACAAACTAAACCATGGTTTTTGCCCATGTTTTTTTCCAAAGGGGAGTGGAAAACAATATTTTATAAGGAAAATGGAAAAAAATATTAAAATAATAGGGTTGCTTCTGTGGAGGTGTGTCACACTCTCAAGGGAAAAAATTAAAAAAGACAAAATGTTTTATAAGCCTTGAAAGGTCCACCAAAGCTTTGTAAAATAAATCAGAAAAACCCAAAATCACATTATTGTAATGTTAAAACATATATTGGCCTAACATAATGTTTATAGTATTTTATTACGTCACTATTGGGTCATTATGATGTCATAAAACACATTATATATTTAAATGGTATTTAGTTTTTACCTAAAAAATTAACTATCTTAGAAAATTATGAAAAATTCACTATTGGATAACTTCGACATCCTGATTCAAAAACTAATATTCATTTTATCTAAATAATTTTATAAATATTTGAATTTTTCCTTCTAAAATAAAAAACCGATATTTATCGAAAAATAATGGGTTTTGATAAAAATAGCTTTCAATCCTTAATAAAAATTACAATTGCATTCATAAAAATTATACGACCATTTATATTTAATAAAAAGTAATTTAAAAATATTTTTTAAAATATTTTTTAATTCAAAAATCCATTAATTCATCAAAATAGATTTCTTATTTTAATATTAACTAAAAATACTATTTGCGCTTTAAAAACTATTTACAAAGTAAAAATAATAAAATGAATGTATATTCATTATTATATACAAAAATAATGATTATAATCATAGTGCTAAGGTTTTATTACATAACCCCTTATAATACCCACATAAGACCGAAGGGTAAGGTGTACGCTGGTGACAAACTCTTGGGGTGACTCAGATAACATCGCTCGGGTGGTAATCTCTATTAGTTTCCACTTATCCCGTAGTTGGTTCCTCTCAAGCTTAAAATGTTCAAGCTCGGCTTGGGACTAGTAAAGATAAAAGACCAATGACCCCACCTCCTTTACGAGCTCTGATAAATGGGCTTCATATGGGAAAGTATACTAGATGAGGCCATCACTTCCTTTGTCTGAGTAAATTGGATTTGTTAAAGACCTATATTTATACTAATCAGGTGATCACTGTTCATCAAATATATTAGAAACGGTCACAATTCTTAACAGTATTTTAAAATATAGAAACATAAAACTAATGAAGTTCACATTTAATATAACCATAATAATAAATTGAATTAGATCAAGAGGAATTTACATTAATGAAAGTTTGGGTCGTTACAATCTTCCCCCTTAAGAAATTTCTCCCTTGAAATTTCCTTTTCCCATACTAAAATAGATGTGGGTAACTTTGCTTCATCACTTCCTCCGATTCCAATGTCACTTCTTAAAATTTTTGGTTTCTTTACAACACCTTGACGAGGGGCATTATATTATTTCATAGAACTTTTTCTCCACGATCTAAGATCTTCACTAGTTTCTCCTCATAAGAAAGATCATAATCTAACTGTTCTACCTCTGAAGAGAGTACATGTGAAGTGTCTAATATTTAATTCCTTAAAGGGTATACATGAAAGACATCATGTACTCTGTCCATGGTAGGTGGAAGTGCTAGTCGATTGGCCACAGCCCCGACATGATCAAGAATCTCAAAGGGGCTGATGTACCTAGGAATTAACTTCCCTTTCTTTCCAAACCTTAGGACCTTCTTCCATAGATATATGTATAGAAATACCATGTCTCCAACTTTAAACTCAAGGTCTCATTGATGGTTATTTGCATAACTCTTCTTTTGATTCAGGGATGCCTTGATATGCTGCTGAATGATTTTCACCTTCTCAACCATTTCTTCAACCATTTCTAGTCCTAGTAGCTTATGCTCACCGACCTCATCCCAACATACTGGTATTCTTCACCTCTTCCCATATAGGGTTTCATAAGGTGATATTCAGATTCTTGAGTAAAAACTATTATTGTAGGAGAATTTAACTAGTAGAAGATGTTGGTCCCACCCTCCTTTGAAGTCCATTGAGCATGCTCTCAACATATCCTCAAGTGTTTGGATAGTCTGCTCAGATTGGCCTTCAGTTTGAGGATGATAAGTTGTACGGAAGTTCAGCTTAGTATCTAGAGCATTTTGAAGACTCTTAAAAAACTTAGTGGTGAATCTTGGTTCTCGATCGGATAAAATAGATAGTGGTACTCCATGCAACCTTACTAATTCCCTGATATATATCAGTGCTAGTTGATCCAATGAGAAATCCTCCCAAATTGAAATGAATTGTGTAGACTTTGTAAGATGACCCACAACAACCCAGATTGCATTTTTGCCTTTGGATGTCTTTGGAAGTCCCATGACAAAGTCCATGGTCATGTTCTCCCATTTCCATGCTGTTATGGGAAATGCTTGCATCATCCCCTTATACTTATATCTCTCAGCCTTTACTTGTTGACACACCAGACACTGTGATGTAAATTTAGTGATCTCCTTCTTCATATTATCCCACCAATAATTCTCTCAGAGATCTCAATACATCTTTGTGTTTCCTGGGTGAATAGAAAAATTTGAACTATTTTCATCATCCAAAATTTCCTTCTTCAGCTTCGGACTTGATGGAACACATAGTATTTTCCCAAATCTCACAATTCCTTCTTCATTAACATTTAACTCAAAGTATTTACCTTTTCTGATAGATTCCAATTTCTTCTGAATTCCCACATCATCCTTTTGATCATCCTTTAACTTTTCTGAAAGTGACGGTTGAGAAATCATTTGTGAAAGGATTGATGATGTTCCCTTATTTATGATTCCCATGTCTATATTAATCTAATATAAGAAGATTGGATCCTTCTCAATTCTCATTAGTGATAGAATCGCTGGGTCATTTGTACTTAGAGAATCTGCCACCTTGTTTGCTTTCCTAGGGTGTTAATTGATTGAGCAGTCATAGTATTTGACCAGATCTTACCATCTTCATCGGCGCATGTTCAACTCTTTCTGTGTGAATATATACTTGAGGATTTTGTGGTTCGTATATATTTCACACTTCTCTACAAAGAGATAATGCCACCAAATTTTTATGGTGAAGATCACTGCATCCAACTCCAGATCATGTGTTGGATAATTCGGCTCATGAACTTTTAATTTCCTTGAAGCATAAGCAATGGATTTTTCATTTTTCATTAACACAAAGTGTAGTCCCTTCTTCTAAGCATCACTAAATACCACAAAAAGTTATCCACTTTTGGGTAAAGTGAGAACGAGTGCAATGATAAGAATCCTTTCAAATATTTGAAGATTTCTTTTCATTCATCACTACAAGAAAACTTTACTCCCTTCCGAGTTATCTTGGTAAGAGGGTTGGAAAATAATGAGAAATTTATCACAAATCGTCAATAATATCCAGCTAACCCCAAGAATCTACGGGTATCTGTTACCGATGTTATCCTCAGCCACCCCTCAATTGCAGTTGTCTTGGAGGGATCCACAGATATCCCATTTCTTGTGATGATATGGCCCATGAATGAGTCCTCCTCAACCATAATTCACACTTTCTATACTTTTCATAGAGATTATCCTTTTGCAAGGTCTCTAGTACAGTTCTTAGATGATCCTCGTGATCCTCCTTGGTTTTGGAGTATATGAGAATATCATCTATAAAGAATACCAAAAATTTGTCGAGGTAATCTCTAAAGAATCTATTAATTAAGTCCATGAAGATTGCTAGAGAATTAGTGCATCTGAAAGTCATTACTATGAAATCATCGTGCCCGTATCTTGAACGAAAAGTAGTCTTGGGGATATAATCCTTCTTCACCCTTACTTGATAATATCCTGACCGCAAATCCACCTTAGATAAGTATTGATCTCCAAGAAATTGATAAAACAATTCATCAATTCATGGGAGATGATACTTATTATTTATCGTGATTCTGTTAAGCTCACAATAGTCAATGCAAAGGCATATTGACCCATCCTTCTTTTTGACGAAGAGGACTGGAGCACCCAATGGTGAAGCACTTGGGCGTATAAACCCTTTATCCAGTTTCTCATGTAGTTGTTTCTTCAGCTCCTCAAGCTCCACAACAACAATTCTATACAGATTCTTGGATATTGGTAATTCCCCAGGTATAATATCTATTGAGAATTCAAAACCTCTTCGAGGAGGAAGACCAGGAAATTCCTCAGGAAACACTTCAGTGAATTCCCTCACAATAGGCATGTTTTCAAGGATGATTTCCTTCTTAGACTCAATCATCTGAGCCAGATACATGTACTCATAGGGCAGTAATATCTACACTTGATATGATGGAGCTAAAAAAGATTCATCTTCCTCCTTGCACTAGTATAGAAGTAGGGGTTGATTCTCCACATGGAGAGTGATTTCTCTCTCCTGGAAATTTATGTTGGCTCTATATAGGAAAAGCCAATCTATGATAAGAATTGTATCAAATTCCACCAGAGGGAGTATGATGAGGTTCACCAGGAAGTTCAATCCACCGATTATGATAGGGGAGGATTTATATTCATGGGATGAAATGATTTCCCCATTTTCCATACTCACTGACATATTTACTTCTATGATTTGTGGTGGTGTTGGGATTGTTCTACTAAACATTCGGGATATAAAAGAATGTGTAGAACCTAAATAAAAAATTATATTATCTATTATTGAATGAATAAATAGCATACCTATCACCACTTCATTTTTGGGATTCACTTCATTAGTAGTGATGGAAAATCTAACCCTTGCTGCCTTGGAGGTTGTTGGTTGCCTCCAAAAACCCTTGTCTTAGGGAACTGATTTGAAAGATGCCCGAGTTCTTTGCAGTTGAATCAATGAACAATGCATTGAGAGTCGAACGAAGCATTACTCTCCTCTGTCACAACCGCGTGTTTTTATTGTCGACATTTAATAGCCTGGTTCCCTTCTCATCCAAACCTAAAGCATTTCCTCATCCCCTTTAGGAAATTTCTAGGGTTCTTCTTTCTGCACCTTTGGCAAGTGGGGTGTTGGATATTCTTAGCACCGTTGGATTTGTCCATAGGACCACCAATATTGAAGTCCACCTTATTCTTATTATCCCCATGATACCCATGAAATTATCCGATCTCCATTTCAACCTTGAGGGAATATCAGACAATTTCCTCATAGCTGTCGAAGTCGCGGATCGCCAGGGATTTCCGCAGGCTAGGTTTCAGCCAACCAAATAAGCAGTCAACCTTGCATTTGGGGGTAATGACAAAGTCAGAAGTGTATCTTGCAAGCCTTGTGAAGTTTTCCTCGTATGCTCTGACATATTCATCATCATTTTTTCTTGAGGGTAAGAAAGTCCCTTTCCATCTTAAGCCGGAGGGTGCACGGAAAATATTTATCAGAAAAAAAAATTCTGGAAATCCTTCCATTCCAACGCCTCGATCTCCTCCGTAGGCTTCATATTTTTTATAAATGTAAATCATTTATCAGATTCACCCTCCATACGATAAGTAGCCAGAAGAACCTTCTCTTGTTCAGAACATTGAAGGATGAAGAAGATCTTTTCAATGGATTTTATCCGTTGTTCGGCGATTGAGGGATCAAATGATCCATTAAAAGTAGGAGGACATTGTCTCATGAAGCTCTCGATAGCGACTTTCTATTTCTTGGGGGGGGGGGTGTTAAAAGTTCCTCTTGACCTGTGTTTCTATTCAAATCTTGAGTTTACTGTGAGAGAATAATGACAAAGTTTGTGATTTCCTCTCCCATCGGATTTGGCATATCATTAGCACAGTCATTACATTGATCTTAACATCGGTTGTTAGCCCGATTCCTCCTATTACCAGCCATTAGAAGGAATAAAAGGAAAGTTAGGTGTAACACATAAAGGGTAATCCAAAGATAAAACCTATGACTTATAAATAGCTTTTATTTTCTTAACTTATGAATCTATAGGCTTCAATCTATGTTATCCATCATATATTCTTAGGGATTTTTTTAATTCCCTGAATAATGGTTCACAATAATCTTGTGAATTTACCAATGAATATCCCTCAGGATTTTCATAACCAAGAGTGAAGCGAGGCATGTTGTCATGTAGTAGGATACCCTAGGTAAAGCCTGAAACTCCTTGTCGGGGTTTTCACCCCTAGGTACATCTATGGTAGAGCTGCCTCTACCTGCTCGTATCCAAAATAGGATGTATTTTCTTGATAAACCACTTAATCAATAAACACCAAGACTTAGAGGGATGTTTTTATTATACTTAGTCTTGTCTCTAAGGCTTCACTATGGTTTTTTAATCCTAATCCCAAAAATAACTAATCCTATCCTCTGATACAAACTATGACAACCCTGCTCTTTATTTCATACTTAAACATGATTTATTACATAAAACCTTCACTTGTTAAAACATATAATATCAAGAGGTCTAGTGTCTTTGGGTCTTAGGATCATTACATAACAACTTAAAATATTAAATACAACATCTTTATTGAAAACTTCATTTACATGACCACTACATTCCCTCATACTTATCATTGTATGGGATAGCCTGAGGACATGCATAAAAAAGAGTGAGATATAAAGCCTAGTAAGGTAATAAACAAGGAATAACATGAGGAATATAATACAAGTTAGACAATAGGCATATCAATGGATCATAAGAGAAACATGAACATAAAGGCATGATAAAGAAAGATAATCATTACATGGAAATGTGGCAACAACACTTACCATGGAATTAGCATGAGCCAAGGCTCATTGCACATAGAGCATGAGTAAACCCTAATTTCACATGAATCATGAGTAAACCCTCATTTAAATTGATTTATAATGGGTAAACAATCATTTCACATAATGTATAATGATACTATACTTTACCCAATGCATTGGAGGGCTATCAGGGCGCACCCTTTTTAAACATTTCATTTCATGCATAAGTGTGCCACATGGATTATATAACATGAAATCAATCAAAATAATAAGTTATTCTACAATTAAGTAATGTGGAATTAATACATTAAATTAACATTCAAAATGTATATGTTCAAAAAGGTGAATGCCCTTGATAGAGACATGGGTATGGTATTCACTACACAATGATCTTGGCTTGAAAAAATGCGGTGCAATTTTGGAAGCATAACGATGTGATATAAGGACTCATAAAAATGGTTGATGAGAGATAAATGGGTGTATCATTATATGTACATGAAATGTATAGTAATAGGGTCATATATATACATTTCTAAACAAACATAATAAAATTTAGATGCATAATACAAAAAAATTACTTGGCTGTTAAAGAGGAGAGAGAAATTCCTTATAGAATTTCGGCATGGTAACGAGTGTACATGAGAGGAATTAATGAGATATAATGGGGTATCCCATCATCCAAACAAAAATATTTCAGTATGGGGGAGGTGAGAAATTATATGCTAACATTTATAATTGAAAATTAAAGGGAATAATAATATTAAGAAACTTGGATAAAAAGAAGAAGGAAAGAATCCCTTACTTGGAAGTGTGATCCCAAAGGATTGGGAGAGGCCTGAGAGATGCTTATTGGGAGCTTGGGAAACCTTGTGAGGATTATAGAGAGATGAGGTCATAGGTTGGATGAACTCAAAAGGATTTTAGTGAATAGGAAGCGGGAACTTGGGTGGGTTTATATGGGAAAGGAGAGAGAATTCTTTATTATTTAGGTTTGGGTCACCACACATTAAACTAATCAATACCACAAACCAGACCATGGTTTTGCCCATGGTTTTTTCCAAAGGGGAGTGGAAAAAAATATTTTATAAGGCCAATGTCCGAACATCTTAAAATAATAGGGTTGCTTATGTGGAGGTGAGTCACACTCTCTAGGAAAACAATTTAAAAATACAAAATGTTTTATAAGTCTTGAGGGGTCCACCAAAGCTTTGTAAAATAAATCAAACAAACCCAAAATCACATTATATTAATGTTAAAACATATAGTGGCCGAAAATAATGTTTATATTCTTTTATTACATCACTGTTGGGTCATTATGATGTCATAAAACACATTATATATTTAAACGATATTTAATTTCTACCCGAAAATTCGAATGTCTCAGAAAATTATGAAAAATTCACCATTGGATAATTTCGATGTCTTGATTCCAAAAATAATATTAATTTTATCTAAATAATTTTCTAAATATGTGAAATTTTACTTTTAAAATAAAAAACCAACATTTATTAAAAAATCATGGGTTTTGATAAAAATAACTTTCAAACCTTAATAAAAATTACAATTGCATTCATAAAAATTATACGACCATTTATATTTAATAAAAAGTAATTTAATAATATTTTATATAAATATTATTTAATTCAAAAATCCATTAATTCATCAAAATATATTTCTTAGTTGAATATTAACTAAAAATACTATTTGTGCTTTAAAAACTATTTATGAAGTAACAATAATAAAATGAATGTATATTCATTATTATATACAAAAATAATGCACATTATCATAGTGCTAAGGTCTTGTTACATAACCCCTTATAACACCCACATAAGACCGAAGGGTAAGGTGTGTGATGGTGATATACTCTTGGGGTGACTTAGATAACATCACACGGGTGGTAATCTCTATTAACTTCCACTTCTCTCATAGTCAGTTCCGCTCAAGATTAACATGTTCAAGATCAACTAGGGATTGGCCAAGACCAAAAACCAATGTCACCACCTCCTTTACGAGCTCTGATAAATGGGATTCGTGCGGGGCAAGTCTACTAGATGAGGCCATCGCTTCCTTTGTCTGAGTAAATTGGATTTGTTAAAGCCCTATATTTATACAAATAAAGTGATCACTTTACAATAACTATATTAGCAACGGTCATAATTCTTAACAGTATTTTAAAATCTAAAAACATAAAACCAATGAAGTTCACATTTAATATAACCATAATAATAAATTTAACTAGATGAACAATAATTTTCATTAATGAAAGTTTGAGTCATTATAGGAGGGGTATCAAATCCTTAATTTCCTTGATAGATGAGATGATGTTGAGTTCAATAGAGGATTAGTCGATGGTGTTTCCTAGGGTTGTAGATGAATATACTGATATCTTTCTGAAATAGGTTATGATTCTACCCCATCTCTGTGAGATCATGTTTGGGATAAAGTTATAGTAGGGTATCACTCAAATATCAATGTCCATGTACATAATGGATCCTTATGAGTAATGGGATATATGGATATAAATTAATGATCTTTTGTAGAGAGAATTTATTCATCCAAGTGTGTTCCCTTGGGGTGATTTTTATTTTTTTATGAAGAAGGCGGATGGAGGTTTGTGTTTTTGTATCAATTATTATTACTTGAACCAAGCGACAATTAAGTACCAATACCCTATTCTATAGATTAATGATTCATTCAATTAGATGAAGGGAGATAGTTTATAATTAAAGATCATTTTGAGGACATGATATTATCAGAAGTGAGTAATGGATGAGGATATTCTGAAGAATAAATTTATATATTTTTATAAGAATTATGAGTTCATTGTAATTCCATCTGGTTTAATGAACGTTCTGACCATGTTCATGGTACTTATGAATTCCATTTTTCATAAATTTTTAGACTAGTTCATGGTGTAATTCATCGATGAAATATTTCTATATTCTAAGTTAGATGAGGAGCACAAAAATAATCTATAAGATATTATGGATTTTCTCCAGTGTAGTGACATTGGATTTGTTGATGGATTAAAATTGTTTTCAATCATAGTTAAAAATCATTGGAGGTATCATATATGTTTATTGATATTTTGAAAAATGTTTTTGACATGTTATGAGAATATTTTAAGTAAATTAAAGAAGTTTTTGTGAGTGTTTAAAGAGTTTCTTAGAGTAGAATTTTAGCTATGTCTTTCCACATAAACATCATCCAAGTAGTGAATAAGGAACATTTCACTAGTTGTATAATCATGATCTATATTCTTATATAGGTATGGTTCTAGTATACATAAACATCATCTATGTATTCTTCATCATGAATCAATGATTTAATAAGAATCATTTTCCTATATTAGTTTCATTTAAAGCTACGTAACCATTGTCTGAAATTTGAATAAGCATGGATATCCTTTGTATAGAAATTATCTGAGCCTGTTTAATGTGGATCGAAGAACCATATGCATGATCAACAAAAACATCATCTACTATTGCATAAGCATCATCTTGTATGCAAAAGGATCATGATATATGTATAACTATAAGCACATAGTGAATTTATAAGATACCTAAATAATGAAAATATGAAGATCTAAAAGTTGAATATTATGAAGAAACAAAATATGATAATGTTGAATGTGATCCTCAAAGGTTAAAATAACATATTTAAAATATGATTCATGTTTTTTAGGAGTTTTACAAAATGGTGTTCACAATACTTATTTGTTTAAAATTTCAAGTGCTAGTAAATTGAAAAATGAGAATAGTATCAAAGATGACTTCGTTCTTTATAAATATCTAGATATTATTTTTTATAATTCTACTATGATAATTACTTTCTCATTTTTACTTCAAATAATCACTCAAAACTAGTTTTGAAGTGATTCAAGCTGAGTTTCTGAGTTCTAATATTTTAGGCCACTAAGTTATTTTGAAGAGTTTCTATGTGTTTGTATCTTCTAAATAAGATGAATTTGATTTGGATTAATGTGATATAGATGATGGGTATTTTTGGAATTCACAAAATAATTATTTGATAAATTTTCATAATTATCAAGCTATTGGATTTTCCTTGATATATCTTCAATTACATTTAATTGATAAAGAAGTGAAAAGGGATTTTTTTTGGAATTCTACTAGAGATATGAAGTTAAATAAAATTGAAAAATATTATTATGATCATGGTACATGTTTGAGAGACCACCTAAGTGAGAAAAAGGAGAGGATTGCTCAGTACAATTTTGTTGAGAGAAGAATTGAGAATTATGATTTGAAATATATATTTCTCGAATTATTTTAATTTTTTTATTTACAACGAGACTTGATTATGTTGAGCCTTAAAAGGGAGAGAATATCCTTAATGTCCCTAAGGCTTTCAATTTTTAATTATTTTTGATAATCCCCATTTTTAGGGTCGAGGGGGAACCCTTACATGGCCTGTAGGATTAGTGACAATTATATGACCCAAAGGTCTTAGAGGAAATCATCCCAAACAGACAACTTGGAACATCTCCTCCCCATAATATATTTTGAGGTCAGCACTCCACCTTCACATGGATGGCCAGTTAGCTATCCTTTGAATAAATGCAAAGGCTTGGTACCGATGGAAATGCCATACCCTCTCATTATTCCAAGTCTCATTATCTCTGCTCTGGTGAATTCTCCTGCTTTGATCGTCATCTAGAGACTTGTTCCTTGTAAATATATTTGGTTTCATATGAATTTAATGTGGACCAAAGGCCTTGATGTGGCCCTAAGACCTTAATGTATCCCGAAGGCCTTGAGGTGGCCTGTAAGACTACTGGCCTAAAGGCCTTGAAGGACCTGAGGATCAAACTAGTGTTCTGAAGGCCGAAATGTGTGAATAGTTATGGATGTTATAGTACCAAACAATACCTACTACAATATATACTACATTACCTATTACAAAATTTCTACAGTACCTACTATAGTGCTACTTCAGTAATAAAAAAATATACCTATGCCCAAATTTGATCTCAGATCTCTTGGATGCACTTTAAGATTCCTCACCAACTGGGCCAAGGATCTTGTGATTCAAAGAGAGAGAATAGATAATTGAGAGTTTTTTAAATATAAAAGGAGTATTATGAGAAAAATGGAGGATTTATCATAATGTTCAATAGCCATTATCATCATCAGTTTGAGCTTGAGAATCCACCTGAATCAAACACGAGTTTGAGTATCAAGGATTAGTTTATTATTTGATTCCTCATCAAGTGTGATAAAACACTATTTTGTTGAATATTTTATTGATAATAAATGATATAATTTCCCCACATTGTGCTAAATATGTTTATTTATAAAATATTTGGGATTTAATCATTCATTTGAAAATTTGGTGAAAATTCCAGTTTTACCCTTAATAATGCACTGTAGTTTTTCGAAGATACATATTTTTATATTTGTTATTTGAATTTGAAATTTTTTAAAAGTGTTCCTAACTTAATGTTCTAAAACTTTCATTAAGGACACTAGAGCTAAAGAGTGCATTTGGATGGAGTAAATGGGCCATTAATCCAATGGTGGGCTGGACTCGGCAGAATGGACATGAGTTCTGTATTTGGGCCATAAGTTCTTTATCAGGGCTTTTATTGAGTCCAAATTTTGAGTAAAGCTCGGGGACATGATTTAGCAGAAATCATCCTTCTGGAATGCCGGTCAATTCATGCGTTTCCGAGGTCAAATGGGCGGTGAAAGTTGGAATAAAATATTTGGCCGAATTTCCACATTCACACTTGAAACCACTTGTAACCTCTTCTCCCCTCCCCCTTATAAATTGGAGTTTTTATCATTTGGAGGGGTTGGGAAGTGCATTAGGAGATTGGAGGAAGATGAGAATTTGTTTCACCCAAATTCTCCAACCATTGTAAGAGGGGTATCTCTTGAAGCAAGGATCCCCTCATCGAAGCCTCCTTCTCTTCTTCATTTTGTAATGTTTTCATTTGTGTAATAAACTTCTTTGTTCTCCCTTTATTTCATCTCTTTTCTTCTGTTTTTTTTAAATTTCTTCTTCTATTAATCTTCCTCTTTGGTCTGGAGTTCTTGAGTATAAGCGTTATTGGGTTATACTCATTATAAACCTTTGCACATGCAAAACGCTTCTACGATGATTACACCACCCATGGAAGAGTAGTCTTTTAGTAATCGATCTATCTTCTACCATATTCATTTAATTATTTTGAATAAATGAGCTACTGTAATTCACATAATATGATACATGAATTGTGTTTTTAAATTACAAGAAACTAAGCAATCAATTGAACAATTAACACAAAAACACACGAGGTCGGGATTTTGTGTAAATTGTGAGAGCGTAATCTTAATCGGTAATACAAGACCACATGGGATAAATTTGTAGAGTTAAAATATAATCCCTAAACACAATTCATCCTCATTTCCAGAATTTATATGTTCTCTAATTAACCACTGACCATAAGCTATCCTTAGAACAAAAATCAAAGGAGGGTGCTGCGATTGCGTGTTCCGAAACTAGCCTAGGGTTTAAGTAATTTCATCTTTGTGGTTAAGTTAACTCTTGTAGGGTTCGAGGGATAACAAATTAGGGGATCATAATTAAGTGGATATTGATTTAAATGATAATGATTAATAAGTGAATGAAGAGGTAGAGTTAGATCGATTACGCCTTTTAAAATATTTTCTAAAAAAACATCTTTTTGTTGTGTCATTTTAATCGAACTTAATTTCAAAAATAAAAACAAAAAAAATATACAATCTTATTCCAGAAAACTTCTTCTAGATTCATAAACTATAACCAACCCCCATCCTTTAAAATAGTGTTTTTATTCTCTTTTATTTTATTTTTAGAATACCTTTAATAAGTTGTTAAATTCAGTTCCTCCTTTGAGAGACGACCTTGGTCAGCCACTCTGCTGCACCTAAGTACCCCAAAATCACATTAATCATTTGAGGGCACCCACGACAGCGCTCTACCAAATTGGCGCCGTTTCCGGGGAGGCAAGTAATTATTTCAACTAATTAGAGGTATTTATTTTGTTTTACATTTTATTCTCTTCCTCTCTTCTTTCTTCTATCTTTACCCAATCTGATTTTTTTCCTTACTCTTTTATTTCCTTCTACTTCTTTTTGGACCATCAACTCAAACTTCTAATTTTTATTTTACTATGGTCCAATTTCCTTCTTTTCATCTTTCATTTATTGATGACACGAACTAATCCCGAAGATTTCTTAGATCTTGACCCTGAGATTGAACGCAGCCTTAGGGCACGAATCAGACACTCTCAGTCCACGGGAAGTTTCAATATTCAACCAGTTGGTGAATTCCTCTCTTCTGGAAACATTGGAATTGGAAGTTATTCAAATTCAAACATAAAAGAAGAACCAATGGCTGAAAACAATGGAAATTAACTTAATAGAACAATTTGAGAATTGGCTGCACCTGATATTAACTATCAACCAAATTGTATTGCATACCCAAATCTCGAATCGGACTTTGAACTAAAATATGGGTTAATTCACTTACTTCCAAAGTTTCATGGCCTCTCGGGTGAGGATCCCAATAAACATTTGAAATAATTTAATGTGGTTTGCTCAACCCTTAAACCAAGAAATGTTTCTGAAGATCAAATCAAATTAAGAGCATTCCCATTCTCACTTGATGGAGCTGCAAAAGACTGGATGTATTATTTACAACCCGAAGATGTGACTTGTTGGAACGATTTGAAATGTCTTTTCTTGCAGAGATTTTTTCTATCATCAAGGACCACTTCAATTCGAATGGAGATATTGGGGATCAAGCAAGCACAAGGGGAGTCAATGTAAGAGTACTGGGAGCGATTCAAGAAGTTGTGTGCAAGCTGTCCGCATCACCAAATCAGTGAGCAACTCCTCATTCAGTACTTATATGAAGGACTCACACCCATGGAGAGGAGCATGGTGGATGCTGCAGCTGGAGGAGCATTGGTGGACAAGACACCAGCAGCTGCACATGCATTGATCGACAAGATGGCCCAAAACTCCCAAAAATTTGGTGATCGAGGTACACCACATATCAGGGGAGTACATCAGGTAATTCCTTCTTCTCTTGAGAGTCATTTGATTGATACCAAGTTAGAAGAATTGACAACTATGGTGAGGCAAATTTCTTTGGCACAAAAGACATCTCTACCCCCTCCTTCAAGGCCATGTGGCATTTGCACTGAGACAAGCCACCCAACTGACTGTTGCCCACAACTACAAGAGACAGAAGATTGTGCAGTAGGGTTCCCTAGGAGACCATTTCAGCAGCAACAACAACCATATCCCCAAAAGAAGTTTGATTCATTTGCTCCAACATACAAACAAGGGTGGAAAGATCAACCAGACATGAGATATGGCTCTGGACAACAAAAAAGGCCACCCTTTCAACAAAACTTCTAGCAGCCTCCGCCTTACCAGCAGAGTTTCCAACAACCCCAAAGGAGATTTGAAGCACAAACATCAACAAGCCAACAACAAGGGAATCCCCCACCCAAGGTAGATTCTAACACTGACGACCTTTTGAAGCAAATTGTTCTTAATCAAAAGAATGAGCTAAAGAGTCAAGGTTCGGAGCTGAGGGAGTTAAAGACTCAAATGAGCCAGATTGCCACCGCCCTCCATGAACTTGTAAGTAATAATTCCAGAAATCTACCTTCCCAACCCACTCCAAATCCAAAGGGGAATGTTAGTTCCATCACATTGAGAAGTGGGAAGCAAATGAACAATACATCTATACCTACCATTCCACCGGGATTCACCTCAACTCCAGAGAAGCCGCATTCCATACCAACTGATGAGCAATCCAAGGAGAAAGATAAAGGTAAGAAAAATATTGATGATTTTGCTCCTAAACCCCTTCCTTTTCCAAATAGGGTTGTTCAAACCAAGAAGATGGCTGAAGAAGAAATGCAAAAGGAGGTTTTCTACACATTCAAGCGTGTGGAGATCAACATTCATCTACTTGAATCCATTAAGAAAATTCCAAGGTATGCCAAATTCTTAAAAGAACTCTGCACCAATCAAAGAGGGATCAAGGGAAATGAGAGGATCAAACTTGGAAGGAATGTCTCGGCACTCATTACACCAACTCTAGCAATGCCAACAAAGTGCATGGATCCCGGGACATTCACCATCCCATGTACTATAGGGGAGTTGCACTTCTCTGATTCACTTTGTGATTTAATAGCTTCAATAAATGTGATTCCTCACTCTGTATTCTCTTCCTTACAGGTTGGTGAGTTGAAGCCAACAAGAGTAGTGGTGCAATTGGCGAATAGATCTATGACATATCCAGCGGGAGTCCTTGAGGATGTACTTGTCTGGGTAAGAGACATGATCTTTCTAGCAGACTTCTATGTTCTTAACATGGAGGATGATCAGGTAAGTTCTCATGCCCCCATTATCTTAGGTAGGCCCTTCCTAAAAACTGCAAAAAACTATCATAAATGTCAAAGAGGGTACACTTTCCATGGAATTTGGAGCTGAAGTTGTGATATTTAATGTTATGGATTCCATGAAGTACCCCTCTGAGGACTATTCTGCTTTTGTTATCTCCCATTTTGAACCACCAAGTAAAAACCCCATGGAATTGGATTGTCCTATGCTTAGGGAGATTATTAGTATTGGTTCTAGTTTGATGTCTAAGAGTACTTCTACACCCATTTTTAAGGAACAAGACTCTCTAAGATTTGATTTTGAAATGGAATCATATTCTGATTTTGATCATGTGAACTCTGATTATGACATGGCTGTTGAGTATGCTGATGGATTTGATGCTTTATTCTCTGATTTTGATGATGTCTATTCTTATACTGATGCTCTTTGTGCACATATTTCAGTTCCTTCAATGTCTCCATCCATACTACACCCTCCTTCATTAGAAATCAAGCCATTTCCACCAAATATGAAATACTCATACTTGTTGAGTGGTGAGAGATTACCTATTATCATTGCTAACAATCTCCCTTTTGAACATGAAGAAAAGCTTTTGAATATTTTGAGGGAGAACATCATGGCGATTGGGTGGACCTTGGCTGACATATCAGGTATTAGCCCCTCCATTTGCATGCATAGGATTCTCTTGGATGATGGGGCTAAACCGGTGAGACAACCACAAAGGAGACTCAATCCCACCCTCCTAGAAGTTGTTAAAAAAGAAGTTGAGAAATTGATCGAGGTAGGTATAATCTTTCCCATTTCAGATTCTCAGTGGGTAAGTCCTATTCAGGTTGTGCCTAAGAAAAGTGGTGTTACTGTTGTTAAAAGTGAGAAAGATGAGTTAGTTCCAATGAGGGTGCAAAACAGTTGGCGTGTGTGTATTGATTATAGGAAACTAAATCATTCCACTCGCAAGGACCATTTCCCCCTCCCGTTTATTGATCAGATGCTTGAGAGACTAGCTGGGAAGACACACTATTGTTTCTTAGATGGATTTTCTATATATTTTCAGGTTCCTATAGCTCCGGAGGACCAGGAGAAGATGACATTCACCTGCCCATTCAGTACCTTTGCTTACCGGAGGATGCCATTTGGACTTTGCAACGCCCCAGGTGCCTTCCAAAGATGCATGGTGAGTATTTTTTCTGATTTTATTGAGACCTGCATGGAGGTATTTATGGATGATTTTACAGTGTATGGATCTTCATTTTATGAATGTCTAATTAGTTTGGGAAAGGTGTTGAATCGTTGTATTGAGAAGAATCTGGTCCTGAACTTTGAAAAGTGTCATTTTATGGTAGAGCATGGCATTATCTTAGGGCATGTAGTGTCAAAACATGGGATAGAGGTTGATAGATCTAAGGTAGACATTATTTCATCCTTACCCTATCCTTCATGTGTGCGTGATGTTAGATATTTCCTAGGGAATACAAGATTTTATCGGCGCTTCATCAAAGATTTTAGTAAGATCGCTCTTCCTATGTCACGATTACTTCAAAAAGATTCTGATTTTGTGTTTGACGATTCTTGTAGGACTTCCTTTGATGAGCTAAAGAAGTGTATGACCACTCCACCTATCATACAGCCCCCACGGAGGGAGATTCCTTTTGAGCTTATGTGTGACGCCTCCAACTTCGCGGTTGGAGCAGTCTTATCTTAGAGGGTGGAAGGACGTTCACATGTGATTGCCTATGAATCAAGGAAATTGGATTCAGCCCAATCAAACTACACTACCAAAGAAAAGGAGTTTCTTGCTGTCATATTTGCTTTAGATAAATTTCGTTCATATTTATTGGGCTCTAAAGTAGTTGTTTTTTCTGACCATGCAGCTCTGAGGTACCTCTTGAAGAAGCCAGATGCAAAGCCACGACTTATCCGTTGGATGCTCCTTCTTCAAGAGTTTGACATCGAGATAAAGGACAAGAAGGGATCAGAGAATTTGGTAGCATACCACATGAGTAGGCTTACTCACACACTAGAGGATGACACCTTGGACCAGGTACCACTTCGGGACACTCTCCCCGATGAGCATCTCTATACCATCTCAGGTACGCATCCTTGGTATGCTGATTTAGTTAATTACATTGTTTCCTCTAAAATCCCTGCAAAATTAAAGAAACATCAAGTCCAAAAATTAAAGAGTGAGTCAAGATTTTATGTTTGGGATGATCCTTACCTCTGGCGCATGTGTAGTGACCAAGTCATTAGGAGGTGTGTTCCCGATCATGAGTTTGAGTCTGTTTTGAATTTCTGTCATACACTTGCTTGTGGTGGACACTTTGGACCCCAATGGACATCTATGAAGGTTTTGGACTCTGGATTATACTGTCCTAGCTTGTTCCATGATGCCCATGTGTTTTTTAAGTCATGGTCTCGTTGGCAACACACTGGGAATATTTCTAGGAGACATGAGATGCCTCAACAACCCATACTATTCTGTGAGATTTTTGATGTATGGGGAATTGATTTTATGGGTCCTTTTCCTAGTTTGTTTGGATTTTTGAATATTTTGGTTGCTGTTGATTATGTGAGTAAATAGGTGGAGGCCAAGGCCACCAGGACTGACGATTCTCATGTTGTTGTGGACTTTGTCAAAGCACATATTTTTTGCAGGTTTGGAGTACCAAAGGCCATCATCAGTGACCAAGGGACACACTTTTGCAATAGGAATTTCGCTTCCCTCCTTCGAAAGTATGGGGTGACACACAAAACATCAACACCATACCACCCCCAAACAAATGGCCAGGCTGAGGTTTCAAATCGTGAGTTGAAACAAATAATGGAGAAAACCGTGTAGCCAAATAGGAATGATTGGAGCAAGCACTTGGATGCTACATTGTGGGCTTATAGGACATCATACAAGACACCCATTGGTATGTCCCCATTTAGGATTGTTTTTGGGAAAGCATGTCATCTCCCAGTATAAGTCGAGCATCAGGCATATTGGGCTATAAAGAAATGAAACATGGATTTGGCCCAAGCTGGAATTCAAAGAAAGTTGCAAATTCAAGAGCTTGAGGAGATTCGACTGTCATCATATGAGAACTCAAGGCTCTACAAGGAAAGATCAAAAGTAGCTCATGACAAAATGATCCAACAAAGGGAGTTTAATGTTGGAGAGAAAGTCCTTCTCTACAGTTCACGACTAAAGCTGATGCCTGGTAAGTTGCATTCCAGATGGTTAGGTCCTTATATTGTATCTAATGTTTTTCCTTATGGTGCAGTGGAGATCACACAAGAGGACACTGGAAGGAGCTTTACAGTCAATGGGCAACGTTTGAAGAGATACATTGAGGGACATCCTATTGATGCAGTGGATTTTATCACACTGCATGAACCCATCATCGCTTGATCACATCAGGCTGTTCCTAACCCTTTCACTTTTATATTATTTGTCCTATTTAAAAATTCTGCATTTCATGTGCATATATCTTCTCATGGGTTCACATTGAGGAAAATGCAATATTTTAAGTATGGGGGAGGGAACCTTTTAGTTTAGTAATTTCAATTGTTTTCCTGATTTAAAAAAAACAAAAAAAAATTGTGTTTTTTTTCAAATTTTGTGTGTTTATTATTCAATTTTCTTTGTGTTTTTGAAAATTTTGAACCGAAATGATTCTCATCACAATTTTAAAAATGCATATCAATGAGTGAAACAATTTATCCCTTGAAACTAAGCTTAAATGAATGCTGAAATAACTTTGTTTCAAATTCAAATATTTAGTAATTTCATGAAAAGTACACTGAATTTTGAATCTGATGCCACATCTCACTGTCTTTATATTTGAAATCACTTTATTGTGAGGCTTCTGAACCATTATTTTCATATTCTTTACATTCACCTCACTTCTTGAGAGAACCAAACCATGCTTTATTTAACCAAAATTTGATCTATTCCTGTCAAAACTTGAGGGTTTTAGGTACATATGTTTAAATGATTGAGGCATTTGTTTGGTTTTAAAGCCCCTGTTTTAAAGAATACTTTTTTTTATAATGGCCTAACTTGAATATTTAATCCTTGTAGCCCTTAGAAGCCATGCACAGCCTGTTAGGTTAGCCACATTACAAGCCAATTTTCTCTACCCAACCAACTCTTGAAGTGAAATTGCATAATCTAGTTGAGCTTAAGTGTGGGGGAAGCTGTCTTGTGTTGTGCCACCACATTCTGTGATACTTTTGGTGGAAAATTAAATTCTGAAGAGATGTGTTTTCTACTGAAGAAAGACATTATATTGAAAGCTGTGCCTTTTCTGGAGCTTTCATGACAAGTTAAGTTGTGCCTTTTTTGGAGCTTCTAATTGAGGTGGAAAGCTGTGCCCATCTGGAGCTTTCAAGAAAATCATGTTTGAGAAGATTGAAATTTTTGATGCTCAAATGATGAATGGTGTAAAACATTCATGACTTTTCATGATGATGGAGCTGAATCGATACTATGTGGATTGAGGAGAAGACCATATTTAAGTGAAAATTAGATTAATGCAATTTTTCTTCAAAAAGTGTCAAGCCCTCCTCATTCAGCCTCAGAATTTTTCACATCTTAATCCTACTGACTGAAAGCCACAAAACAACCCTGAAAAGTCCTCATGATAAACATATGTCCTTGACTCACATTGGGTGGTGATGTAGGAATTTATCAAGCCTATGGTGACCCTTGTATGAGTTTGGATGAGAAAGACATTGCAAAAAAAAATTGATATTTGAGTGATGAGAGAAAATTCAAGTGAGGTAAGTGTTTTGTGCATGGGAGGATAAATGAAGTGGAAATATATTGAATGATATAAATGGAGAACTTGAAATAAGGTTTTTTATGAGTCATGATATCTTTTGATTCTTGGTGTGAAATTGATTGATCTCAAGGATATGTGTTTTAAAATTGGTTTTGATTTGATATTGATGTTTACTTAATATGAGATTTTGCTCAGGAGTGCAAAAGGGTAAGTGTGGGGGAGTTGATAAAACACTATTTTATTGAATATTTTATTGATAATAAATGATATAATTTCCCCACATTGTGCTAAATATGTTTATTTATAAAATATTTGGGATTTGATCATTCATTTGAAAATTTGGTGAAAATTCCAGTTTTACCCTTAATAGTGCACTGTAGTATTTCGAAGATAAATATTTTTATATTTAGTATTTGAATTTTAAATTTTTTAAAAGTATTCCTAACTTAATTTTCTACAACTTTCATTAAGGACACTAGAGCTAAAGTGTGCATTTGTATGGAGTAAATGGTCCATTAATCCAATGGTGGGCTGGACTCGGCAGAATGGACATGGGTTCTGTATTTGGGCCATACGTTCTTCATCAGGGCTTGGAGTGAGCCCAAATTTTGAGTAAAGCTCGGGGACATGATTTGGCACAAATCATATTTCTGGAAGTCCGGTCAAGTCACGCGTTTTGGAGGTCAAATGGGTGGTGAAAGTTGGAATAAAATATTTGGCCGAATTTCCACATTCACACTTAAAACCACTTGTAACCTCTCCTCCCCTCCCCTCTATAAATTGGAGTTTTTCTCATTTGGAGGGGTTGAGACGTGAATTAGGAGATTGGAGGCAAATGATAATTTGTTTCACCCAAATTATCCAACCATTGTAAGGGGGGTATCTCTTGAAGCAAGGATCCCCTCATCGAAGCCTCATTCTCTTCTTTATTTTGTAATGTTTTCATTTTTGTAATAAACTTCTTTGTTCATATTTTATTTATTATCTTTTCTTCTGTTTTTTTTAAATTTCTTCTTCTCTTAATCTTCCTATTTGGGCTGGAGTTCTTGAGTATAAGCGTTATTGGGTTATACCCATTATAAACCTTTGCACATGCAAAACGCGTCTACGATAATTACACCACCCATGGAAGAGTAGTCTTTTAGTAATCGATCTATCTTCTACCCTCTTAATTTAATTATTTTGAATCAATGAGATATTTTAATTCACATAATATGATCCATGAATTGTGTTTTTAAATTACAAGAAACTAATCAAGCAATTTAACAATTAATACAAAAACACGCGAGGTCGGGATTTTGTGTAAATTGTGAGAGTGTAATCTTAATCGGTAATACAAGACCACATGGGATAAATTTGTAGAGTTCAAATATAATCCCTAAACACAATTCATCCTCATTTCTAGAATGGATATGTGCTCTAATTAACCACTGACCATAATCTATCCTTAGAACAACAATCAAAGTAGGGTGCTGCGATTGCGTGTTCCGAAGCTAGCCTAGGGTTTAAGTAATTTCATCTTTGTGGTTAAGTTAACTCTCGTAGGGTTCGAGGGATAACAAATTAGAGGATCATAATTAAGTGGATATTGATTTAAATGATAATGATTAATAAGTGAATGAAGAGGTAGAGTTAGATCGATTACGCCTTTTAAAATATTTTCTAAAAAAACATCTTTTTGTTGTGTCATTTTAATCGAACGTAATTTCAAAACTAAAAACAAAAAAAAAAATACAATCTTCTTCCAGCAAACTTCTTCTAGATTCATAAACTATAACTAACCCCCATCCTTTAAAATAGTTTTTTTATTCTCTTTTATTTTATTTTTAGAATACCTTTAATAAGTTGTTAAATTCACTTCCTCCTTTGAGAGACAACCTTGGTCAGCCACTCTGCTGCACCTAAGTACCCCAAAATCACATTAATCATTTGAGGGCGCCCACAACAGAACTCTACCAAAGTGATAAATTCTTTATTTAATATTCTTCAGGCTCATGATGTAATAATATCATTTTGTATAACTATAATAATAATATATTTAAATATATCTTTAACATTATGGTTCTATTACATTGTATCTACAGTGTGATGCTGTACAATCTAGTGTAACTCTTTAAAGGGGTATTTTTATTCCATGATAATACATTTAATATCAATTCGGCTATTCTTATAGTGAATAATCCATATTTGAAGAGACTAACCAACCATGATAAGAAGTAGGCCTTCCAAAAAGGAGTTGAACATTTTAAAAATCATTATGTTCATTACTCTTACTTATTTATATGTTTGAGTGAGGTTGATAATTAATATTTTAGTGGTTCAAACTTTGAAAAGTTTTAAAGGTTGATTTAAAGTGAAAATTTGTTGTAAAAACTAGCCTCCAATGATTCACCCCCTCTCAATGGAGTAACATGATCCTAGGAACCTAAACTGGTATCATAGAATAGTTCCCTTTATCTAATTCATTTCAGTTTTTATTATTAATAATATGAATTCTTTTAATTTTTGGGTTGTGGATACATTTGGTGAAAAACATTATCATAGTTAGAAGGACATGATGTTTCCATATCTTCCATCCCTTATATTAGAACTTAGGGATGCCATAGTTGTTGGTTTTCCACTTATTGAAGGGAATTATCTAATGAAATTTTTATATAAAATATATATAGTGGTTAATGGTAATGAAAAATACTATACTATTTTATTTTTCAGAAACACTCTACACAAAATTGATGAGACTTCAATTAGCCAAAGAAATTTGGAACCAATTATAAAGTAATTATAAAGGTAATGTGAAAGTTAGGGAGGAAAAAATTATAGATTTTGAGAAGTTGATTTGATGGCATAAATATGTATGAGGAATATAACATTGATGATTATTTTACAATGGTGAATGAAATTGTAAGTAATATTTGAGGATTTGGAGTGAATCTTGTAGATTCTAAAATTTTTAAAAAGCAGATGATAAACTTTCTAGATATATTTGACCCAAAGATCTCTAATTTTGAAAAGATATAAGGCCTCTCACTTGATGAATTATATAATATCCCCATTACCTAAGAGATGATAAATCTTCTAGACTTCAAGAATAATGTTAAAGATGAATTGGCCTTTGAATCCACGAGAAAGTTTAAAATCAAATAAAATATTGGAGATGTTGATTCAAGTGAGTATGAAAATGAAAAAGATTATAGATATTATTAAATAATCAGTACTCTTATTTCAAATAGATTCAAGAAGATAAAAATAAATAAGAAATGATAGTTTCCACTTAGATGTTTCAAATATAATAAAACTTAACATTTTTCTTATATAAGTCTTAAGAAGAAGAGAATATATTTTTAATCTGACAAATATGAGAATAATTATAAAAATAAGTGAGATAAAAGCTTGAAATAATCATCCAAAGATGGAAGAAGAAAGAGGAGATATTCTAAAATAAATAAAAGAAATTTTATGAGAAAATAAGAAGAAGGTGATCATTAATCTAATAATGAATCAAAGATTTAATTTTGTTAGAAACTTACAAATTTTAGGGATCATGTTGAAAAAGGTTTTGGCACTTCAAGTAGTGAAGATTATAGTTCATAACCAGCTAATGGGGAACAAATGTTGAAGTATGAAATTAAGGCATGTATGGAGTCATATATTATTATCAAGAAATAAAAGAAAACACTATTGAAAGAAAGAAATAAGTTTTTAGAATAGAATAATTATTTTGAAAATAAATATGATTCCCTTGTTGATGAAATTAAAAAATTCAGGTTGGAAGCTATTGAACATTATAAGATGATAAAATATCTTGATGACATATTTTCTTCAAAAGGAAAAGAATTAAAAAATAAAAAATATATGTATTTATGTAGATAATGATATGAAGAAATTAGATAAGGATTTTAATAATTCTATTAAATTCATGGATAAATACCCTAAATTAGATAAGATAATTAGTATAAAAGACAAGGTTAAATCTGACCTAATAAATCTAGTTTCTATTATATTTTAATCAACAATACAAGTACAAACTCAAAATATGGTTATGTATGGACTAAAACTAATGAATAAAAAAATACATAAATATTATTATATGAAAATAGTATACTAGAAATCTCTTCTAATCCAAATTATAAGCCTATTTAGACCTAATTAGTGTATAAAAAAATTATGGACAATGTTTTAGGAAAACTCTTTTTATTGAGAACATTTACGTTCCAAGGCTATTAATGGTGTTACGGAGTGTTTGGTCCCAAGGAATAAATATTCTAGTACTGTATGTCACTACTTATAAAGAGGTATGTATTCAAAGGTATTTATTTAAAAGAGATGAAATAAAATCCTCATAGAGGGAAAATAATGAAAAAATATATTTCTAATTTGTACACTCGTAATATATTTTATTATCTTAAATAAAATTTTGGAATATGTGAACATCATGTCCCTTGTTAAGATAAGTGTATGAAAATATTTTCAAGAAATATTCCCAATTTGAGAAGGGGAAGGGAATTAAAAATCCCATGTAAGAACAAGCAGGTCTAGATGAAGTTTCCTTGAAGTCCAATAGAAGAACGACA
Source organism: Viscum album (assembly GCA_963277665.1). Taxonomy (NCBI): domain Eukaryota; kingdom Viridiplantae; phylum Streptophyta; class Magnoliopsida; order Santalales; family Viscaceae; genus Viscum; species Viscum album. The sequence continues at coordinate 2,009,755,940 of OY728130.1, read as the reverse complement.
TCATGGATACTTGATAATGGGTTCCCTTACAACATTATAGGTGATATTAATATTTTTGGTAATTTTGAGAAGCATGAAATAGGGGTTATCAACTTTGGAAATTATTGTTCTCTAAAGGTTAAAGGTGCTGGATCAATAAAAATTGAAGAAAAAAAATTCTAAAATCAAATGATGTTTTGTATGTGGAAGGGATGAAACATAATATCTATAGTGTCAGTCAACTTTGTTATAATTTGAATGAGGTTTTTTTTACATTAAGAAATCATGTAATATTAAAAGTATAAAGGATGGAAGAATCATATAAAAATGGAAAAGAATAAATCAAAATATGTTTTTAATTAGTGATTGAAAAAATTATTATTATTTGGGTTAAAAAATCAGAGTATGTTATGACATAGGTGGATTGGTCATTTTGGACAAATAAGCCTAAGAAAAATTAAAAACATAAAGTTGTGAGATATCTCCAAAATATAAAAATAGAATGCAATTCTATTTATGTAACATGTCAAGAAGGAAATATGGCATAAAAATCTCATAAGAATGTGTGCATTATTTGTAACAAACCATTTGAACCCATTCATATTGAGTTTTTTGGTCCTATTAGGAAAATTTAAATAAGAGGTTATATGTATTTCATGAAATTTATTCCTGATCATAATCAAATGACGAAATTATTGTTCATTAATCATAAGTCACATACTATTTAGATGTTCACAATTTTTGAAGAGAGGCTGAGAAAGACATGGGGATTCACATAAGGAAATTAAGATATGATAATTGAAATAATATAGGTTTTTACATCTGAAAGTTATCTTTATAATAATGTGATCAATAATCAATTCATCACACCATATATTCCCCAATAGAACAATGTTTCATAGATAAATATTTAAAATCATTTTTGATATGGGTAGGATAGTGCTAGATGAAAAATAAGTATCAAAATATTTTTAGAGATAAAATATGTGTATTGATGTACACATTCAGAATTCATGTCTTTTGAGGACCAAGATACATCTCACTCCTCATGAGATATGTTAGAAAATAATTCAAATGTGAGTACTTTAATGTTTTTAATAGTTAATGTTTTATAAATATCAATAATAAAAGGCTATAAAAGTTTGAAGAGAAGCTAGATAAAGGTGTATTTATGGGATACTTACCTAATATAAGTGGGTATAAATGATAGAATAATAGGTTTAAAAAGTTAGTTAACTATTCTAATATCAAAATTATTGAAAATACATGCACAGTTGCCCAATTAGATATAGAATATTTATAAATTTTTGAAGTGAACAACAAGAAGATTTTAAACATTCTAGTTTAATAGGAAGCTAAAACTAAATTAAATGTTATTAATATTGATTTATAACACATTAGTGATAAATATACGGATTTTAGAAGTGATATAAAAATGTTTTAGAGGTTGAAGAGGCATTCTGAAATAGAAAATGTCATTAGACAACAAGATAAACCAGTGAAAAAAAGATGAATAATGAGAATTGAAAACCAAATAGCTCTTATTTCACAAGTTGAACAAAAAATAATGGTTGAAGATATTGAGCATGAAGAGTGGATACAATCCATTAATGATGAGCTAAATTAAATTTAAAATAACTACACTTGGGAGTCAGTTCCAAGGCTCAAAGAAAAAAACATGACTAAAAAAAGGTGATTAAAAATAAAATTATTGAGAAAAGGGAATTTATACGAAATAATGCTTGGATATTATGTAAAAAATATTGTCAAATATAAGGTATAAAATTTTAATAAACCCTTTATTTGGTACCATGTCCTGAAACAATAATGATGTTTTTGATATTATATACACATAAGAACTATATAGTTTATCAAATGGATGTAAAATCAATATTTTTGAATAGTGATAATAAGTAATAAGTTTTCATTAAGAAAAAATGAGGGTTTTATTTTGGATTTTTATTGTAATATGGTGTGTAGTTTAAAAAAGGAATTTTATGTATTAAAACAAGATTATTGATCTTGGTACTCAACACATGATGATTTCATGAAGTAAATAAATTTCATAAACATAAATTTTGACAATAATATATTTGTAAGGATATATCCACTTGTAAATTTATTTTCATTATCTATATTGATGTCATAATTTTTTCTAGTGAAAAAGTTAACCTTAGTGAGTAATTTTCCTAGAAAATAAAAAATAAGTTTGAAATATAACATTGAGAGAGCTGAATTATTTTCTAGAATTATAAATTGATAATAAATCAAATTACATTTTTCCCTCAAGAAAAATATACAGTAATGTTATTGAAAAAGGGTTGCATGTATGATTAAAGAGAAGTTTCAAATATAATTTTATTTTGAACAAAATTGTGTAAGTATGATAATAGAAAAAAATATGATTAAAAAGAGTTTAAAAGAGTCATTGTAATATTATTGTATTTGACAGATTCCAAAACTGATATATCATATGGAGTGAAACTTTATGCTAGATTTCAAAGTGACTCATTGGAGTCACACATGCTTATAGTAAATAATATTTTGAGATATTTGAAGGGAATAATGAATTATGGGATATTCTATAGATGTATTATTTATTTAATATTACTTAGCTTCACTGATGTATATTGGTTATGTGATTGCATAGAAAAAGGTTACATTTTAGTCGGGGAATTGTTCATTGGTGAGAGAGTGTAAGATAGTTTAGTAAGAAGTATAATATAGTGAAACTTATCACAGATGATGTATAGTATATTGTAGAATCTCATGCATCCACAAATGTTTTATAAATGAATACAAAACTATTATATTTTCTAGTTGATTTTGAGAGGACCCTGAGGATACTTTGTGATAATTAAATTTATATAGATTTGTCAAAGATCCTAGTACAATGATCTATATCCAAAGAAAAATACATTGGGTATCATTTCATTAAGGAAAATTTGGTCAATAGAGATATTAGAATAGAATATATTTCTACCCAAAATCATATTGAAGATATATTTATAAAGTTTATACCAACAGAAAATTTCTTTGAGTAGAGGTTGAAACTCCATGTTCAAACCTCTAGTATCAATTTAATATGTGTATAAAGAAACACCCATGGATATTTGGATTGTGTTGACAAATTGAAAGAAATAGTGAACTAACTCTTTAAAAAGTAGAGAGATTATTCTTGTCAAAAGCAGAAGGTTTACTACCTTTTCATCTAAATCTATTGATATTATTATATTTGTGAGTTTTATGAAAGTGAGGATTTGATCTATGAATTTAAGGGGAGTTTATTTAATTCACATGTCTATAATTTCTTAATACTGAAGGAAAAAATTATCAAAAAACATAACCTTATCTAGTAGTGTGGTTAAAGTTACATATCATAAGATATAGGAAATGATTTTATGATTCTCATTGAGTTATTGAGGATTATAAATAGTTTTAATATTATTTTAAAATAGCTGAATGAGGTTTCAAAAAAATACAAGAGGGGGAGATTGAAGTACTATGGAGTTCTTGATGCTTTTAATTTTTCTAAATCATTGTTAAGAATCATTAAAGGTATCAGAGATGTTAAATGAGGTTATGGATATTTTTTTGAGATGTTATGAGAAAATATAAGGGGAATTAATTATTTTTTTTATGTTTCAATATCTGATTGGAGATAAATTTTCTCTATGTTTTTTTCCATAAACATCATATAAGCAGTGAGTAGGGATCATTTCACTGGCTGCATAAAAAATATATATCTATCTTCATAGGGATGGTGTTAGTCAATATAAGAATGATCTATATGTCTTTATAGGTATGATTATAGTATATGAATGCATAATATATGTATTCATAATTATGAATCAATGTTTTTGTAAAAATCAATTTTCTATATAAGCATCATTGAAATTTACTTAAGGAAAACCTAGAATCTATATAAGCATGCATATCCTTTTCATAAACACCGTTTTATCATTCATAAACATGATCCAAACACTAAGATTAATCTTCATAAACATCTTATGCTTCCATGTAATCATGTATCTATCCATGTAATCATCATACTATCTACATAACCATCAACACTTAGGGAATTTCTAAGGTATATCTAGACTGAAAATCCAAAGTTCTATAATTTTAAAATTTTGAAGAAATATAATTTGAAAATGATAAAGCTAAAACTCAATGGTTAAAAAATCATATTTAAAATGTGATTCAAGTTTTTTTTTTGTGAATTCTAAAATGGTGATTATAGTACATATTTTTCTCGAATTTTAATTATTGTAAAATTGAAAACTAATAAGAGTATTGAAGATCAGATTTTTCCTATGAAATATTTCAATATTATATCTGTAATGTTAGCGTGACGACAATTTTCTGTTTTTTAGTTCATATAGTCACCCAAAATTAGCTTGTAATGTGATCCACATTGTTTTTTTTGAGTTTTTATGTTTTGGGTTACTGATTTATTTTAAAGATATTTCATGTGTTTGTATATAGTAAAGAATATGAGTTAGATCAATTTTAATGTGATAAAGATGATGTGTATTCTTGTAATTCACAAAATCATTATTTTTGAATTATGCTTAGATGTATTGAGCTCTTGGAGTTTCTTTGAGACATTTCTATTTCTTGTTAATTAAAAAACTGTAAAGAAGGGAATTTGTGGAATCATGTTAGATACAAGAAGTTAATGAAAATTGAAAGATATTCTAGTGATCATGGTGTATTTTTGAGATCCTAAATGAATGAAGAAAAAGAGAGGATCACTTGGTATTATTCTATTGAGAGAAGAATAAATAATACTGAATTGGAAAATGTATTTCCAAAATTAATTTAATTATGTGATTTACTATAATTATTTATTATGTTAAGCCTTTGAAGAGAGAGAATATAAAATTTATTGTTTTTCTAAATATCAAAGGAGCTGTGTGAGAATAAGAGAAGTTGGAGCCCAAAGTTCAGTAGACATTATCAATATCTGTATGATATCATGTATCCAAATTAATTTTATATGAGTTTAAGTATTAAGTAATAGATAATAATCTAATTTTTTATCAATTGATCAATCAATTCTTGAATATCCTTAAGGCTTGTTAAAGAAGATAATCATCTAGTATTTCTATAATAATATTGATTATTAATTATTTTATTCAAGAAATACATATTTATCATTATAGTTAAACTAAATTTTATCTGTAGAGTGAGGCTTCATAGTCGAGTGTGACTTTGGAAAGGGATAGTGTGATACTCTGACCATACATGTAATATGAATTCACTTTTGCTTATAGTGAACAATCCATGGTTGTTGAGGCTAACCAACCCTGCCAAGGAGTAGGGATTCTGATAAGGATATGAAAATTATTAAAATCACTATGTTCATTAATCTTACCTTTTTTACATGTGAAAAGAGGACAATAATTTATATTTGTGTGTATTTAACTTTAATATGTTATAGAGGTCATTTTATAGTGAAAAGAAATTGTAAAAACTGAACTCCACTGATTCACCCTCCCCTTCTCAATGGAGTAACCCTATGCACTTCATTTGGAATTATCATCTATTTATAAAGATATCAAAAGTTAATTTTTGGGCTCATGAGGTTAATTTCTTGGTACATGTTGTGTCTCAAAATAAAGTAGTCATGGATCCTTTTAATATTAAGGCAATTGTATCTTGGGTAGCCTCAAATAATGTTACAGATGAGAAAAATTTCCTTATACTTTGAGGTGATTACAAGAGGTTCTTACTTGAATTTTCTCAGATTGGGACTCCTCTAAAAACCTTGAACATGAAGGATCATGCCTTTTTGTTGACTAACCAATTCTAGGATGATTTTGAGTATTTGAAGGAGAAGCAAGTCAGTTCTATAGGCCTTTATTTTCTATAGGAGGGAACTATGTTCTTAGTTTATTATATCACTTTATCTTGGATTATAAGGTGTTATAATAAATAAAAGAGTGGTTATCTCTTATGGGTATCTGAATTTATTCCTTCATGAATGTAACTACTCCACCCATGATCTTAATATTTTGAGGTTGTGTTTTCAATAAAGATGCAATAGTATTACCTCATTGGTGAACACTTAGAGAATTAAAAAATCCCAATATTTTGAGCTATATCTTCTCCCCAAGTGATACAAATTTATGGTAATGATTATAATTCCTCATCCTAAACCATTGGGTTTGAACTGGAGTGGCACATGACCTCATGCATGCCTCCTTGTATACAAGAGGCTACCAAATAGTTGTGATGGTCTTAGGCTATCATCTGGGAGACTATACCCACAATATCATGTCATAGTAAATATAATAACAAAACAATATAATCAATATAAAAATAAAAGTATCACATGGAAAATAAAATATGACATACCATTCATAAAGGTAATAAACATGATCCCAAAGTTTCAAGACAAACTCATGTAATAAAAACAATAGATAAATAAATAAATAAAATATCAAGGTCCTCAAAATTCCATCCTAGCCCACTACTATCTCTATGATCTTCTATTTATCTATCGACCATGGTCCCCTTATACTTACTCAGATACTTATACTTGAAGTTTTCATGCACATCAAAATGATTGTATAGGGTGCGAGTAGTAAACCTAGTAAGAGATCATAAATGTGAATTTAAAATTATGATAAAGTATTTTAGGCATATTCCATGATAATAATAAATTAATAAATAGCATAAAAATATAAAAAATGTATCAAGCAGTTGTGTGCTAACCAAAATGCCAACATCCCATGATTGTACCTGCTACATCTTTATATTGGTAGGATAATCATAGGATTTCATAAGTTATCAAGAAGAAGACACAAGGCTCATAATCATGCATCTAAATGGTTCAAGACATCAATTCAGATTAGGGACCCATACCACTGTACCTTGATCCATTATGGGTCTGGCCTCCAGGTCATCTTACACTGTCTATTCCCCAGTTCAGAACTCTTGGACATCATTCCCCTAATGCACCAACTCAGGTTATGAATCTTGGTTTTCATTCCCCAACCATGCTGCCTTAGGTTAATCTTTCATACTATCATGCCACGAAACTATTCTTATGTAAATCATCATCATCATCACATGACACATCACATAATGGTCCACCTGTCTCAAGTACCAAGAATAACCTCCAAGGTATGGTCAGACACATAATTGGGTAGATAATACAAGGAACGTATACCATATCATCATGAGAATATAGCATCAAAATATATATAACAAAATTTGATCATAATCAAACATGGTAACATGATAATCAAGTAATAATCATGGTATCAATCATCATAATGGGCTTCAAACACACCCACATGCGATCAAAATCAAGCATGGTAAGCATGGTATTCCAATAAAATAATTATACCAAGGGAATCATGTGAATATGAGAACCCCAAATGGAATGGAACTCACTACATTAGGGTTTTTTCTGTCAACATCAAGGTTTTTCAGGAAAGCATCACCATAATCACACATTCTTCTTAGTTAGTTCCAACTACCCACTAATGATTCACATGATATATTACAATTATTTTATTTCTAAAAATAAATAAAACACCACATGTGATATCAATTTATATCTCCTTAATAATTTACAAATTACCCATTTAATCAATAGAATGTTCTTAATAGTTTCTTTATTAAAGAATAATTACAATTTAACATTCGACAATATTCTATCTCTAGAATAGTGTGAGTTAATTAGGGTAATTAGTATTTTTCATTATTTGATAATTTCTGGTAAACCATTTAAGAATTATTCAATAATTTTCTAGAAATCATTGAGAATATCATTTTTCTAAATTGAATAATAATAAGTATACTTGGATATTATCCATTTTAAAATATATAAACTAATGGAAAAGATAGAGTAAAAGTTCCTCCAATCATGGAATATGAAAAAAAATGTTCAGATTGATTGAAGGAAGCTTCACCCATCTTATATAAAGGAATTTCCAGAACATTGGGACTCCAAATGATAACAAAAAAATGAAGGGCATCCTGATTCAGATATTTTTTATGAAGGAAATGCCATGTACTTGTTCAAAATAATAAAAAGCACAAATTAAATTAAACATTTAATATATCTTTTAATAAAATATTGAATGTGGAACATTTAAATTATTCACTAATTTGAGCTATGAATTTTAAACAAGTAAACTAATTGATTTCTATGATTTTAGACCTTTAAAATCATGAAATCACATTACAGGGTCAAACTGGGAAGAAAGAGAGGAAAAATGATGCTTTAAATGTATTTTTCACAAAAAAGTTATTGTATAAGGGTAACAAGGTTTTACCATTGTGAAACTCATAGTTGTGGTATAAGGTTAAGGAGTTTACACTTATTAAGTTTTTGAAACTTGCTCATACCCTTACACAACTCTCAATTACCCTTATGCATTCATTATGTATTTGAAGCTACCCTTACACAACGTTTGGAGATCATATTTCCCTTATGTAGTGATCAACTTACCCTTATGTAACCTTTTAAAATTTAGTCTTACCTTTACATAGTGGCAGAATTACCCTTAAATGGACTTTAAGAACACTAAATTACCTTTATGTGAGTAGAGGTTTCTCAGTTGAACCTTACACAACACATAGGCTACCCTTACATAACCCTTTTAAATTTAAGGTTACCCTTATGCAACCCATAAAAAATTACAAAAACCCTTATTAAACCCATAGAAAAACCACTCTACCCTTATAAATTTCATGAACAAACCACTTATGCTTATACAAATCATAGAATATCAGAGTCAACATATATAGATCAAGAAATCCTGAGGTTACCCTTACAGAAAACATATTTCCTAAATTAGGGTAAGAATTAAATTTATCTTTTTAATTTTTCACATAAGATGACTATAAAATATAAATAAAATAGGTTTTAAGACATTTAAAAAAATTGATAATGTTATAATTCTAAAACTCTAATTAATTCTCATCCTTTAAAACTATCTTTAGTGGTCTTTCTTAAACAAATCATGCCACTAAGATCGAACATCAAACTACTACTCCCACATTTACTCCTGGATCTATCCATACTAGCTTAGAATCCAAAAAATGTGGAAGCATCTTCTCCAAAAATACCTTCTCACTTCAGTCTATAATCCATACCAGATGCTCTAAAAAAGATACATCTGGCTGCAATTCAACATCCTCACTGTATATAACATGCGTATGATCAAGAATGTATCTCTAAAACCAAGACACATGAAACATATCAAGAATTACTTGACAGTGTTAAGGAACATCTAGATGGTATGACACCATCCCAAATGACTTGATGGTCTTAAAGGGCCTAACAAACCATGTCATCAGTTTCCCCAAAATCCACAAACAATGATTCTCTAACTGAGCTAACACTCGCAAGAAAACCTGATCACTAACAGAAAACACCATAGGCCATCTCCTTTGGTATGAATATGGTCACTACCTATTTTGATAAATCACCAATCTCTTGTTGATCAACCACACCATCTTTGATTTGTCCTTCATTATACTAGGCCCAATAACTATTGCCTCACCTACCATATTCCAACATAATGATGAGAAGAACAACCATCCATAGAGATCCATTAATGGTGATATATATATATAAAATACTAGTATATATTATTATAAGTGAAATATATTATGGATATGTTATCATCCCATTCTCTATCAAAGTCTAGGATTCAAGTTCTAATTATATACTACAATATGCAAATCATTCTCTTAGACTGTCCATTTTTCTGAGGATGGTATTCTATGATCAACCTCAACTGAGTCTATAGGGACTTTTGAAATCCCTTATAGAATTGAAACATGAGAAATGTATCTATATAAGATAAAATTCTCAATGGAAGTCTATATAAGCGTATTATGTCATCGACATACTACTTTCCGAGGTCATCCACTTAGTAAGTCTCTCATATTAGTAAGAAGTGACCAACCTTCTTTAGTTGATCGAAAATCATATATTCAACATCATGACTCCTAGGGGTCCTGGGTAACCTCACAAAAAAGTCCATCATGATTTTCACCCACTTTAACACAGGCACTAAAAGTGTCCAGAGAAAACTACTAGGATGCTTGTGCTCAGCCTTTACCCTATGTCAGGTAAGAAATCAAGAAAAAAACCTTGTGATGTCCCTCTTCATTCCTAGACACTGGAACTATCACCTGATGTCATGGTATATTTTTTAAAACTATAATGTAACCCTTATATAAAGGTATGTAAATCTCTCATCATCTCCTCTTTGATGGAAGAAGAGTCTGTGATTCACCCCTACACAAGGATCACATTTTCGTCGCCCAATAACCACCAAAGTATCCAGTCTCTTCCAGCAAGTTATTACCCCATCACAAAAAACTATGGGTTAGTGTATTGTCCACAATTTACGTAATTTACTAGATAATATGTGACTAACACAGAGGAACAGGTCATCAATATATAATCCACAAAAGTATCCATCCTCCAGTCATCCAACAAGCTCATCAAATACCAATTATCTTCATAAGGCTATTCATAAATCTCCCAAGATAGTTGTGTCTTACATCTAAGACCATCATCTACAACATTAAATTTCCTAGTTTCATACACAATTTCAAAGTCAAACATTTATATATACTCTACCCAGCACCTATAACTCAAATTCAGGTCTCACTATTTGATGATATTTTAGAGGAACTTATGGTCAGTGTAGAGAATAAACCTCTCACTGAAGAGATAGTGTTTCCAACACATTAGATTTTGGAACAAGAATACTAGCTTCAATTCATGGGGTTAATTATTCTCATGGGGTTTCAACTGATATAAACCACAAGCTATTATATACTCCTAATCCAATTCCATATTCATTATAGTATACAACATAACTAATCCTGGGCTTAGTAAGTATCAACACTAGAGCTATAGCCAACCTAATATTCATCTCAAGAAGCACTTATTGACCTTGGTTCAACCACTATAACTTTATCCCCTTATTCATAAGCACATTCATAGGTGATAATAAATGAGATAATTCCTTGATTAAATGATGGTAGTATCAGGTTAAATCCAGAAAGATCCTAATCTATAACATGTTTTGGGGACATGTCTAGGACATCACTACCACCACTTTCTATGGATCCATGGATATACTTGACTCATACACCACTTGACCTAATAATTTCACCTCTTAAATCAAAATGTTACTCTTAGACATCTTGGTGTAATGAAAATGTGTTCAAAGTATAATCAAGACTATCTCCATATTTTTGGCATGCCACTCTGGGGTTAGAGATTATATGAGGATGTCGTCAATGAACACTACAATAATCAATTTCAACTAAGGATAAAATATATTATTCATGAGTTAAATGAACACTTCTAGTGCATTGGTTAAACCAAATGTAACATTGGATACTCATACAGTCTATACCTTCATTGAAATTCTATCTTCTGGATTTCCTCCCCTCTAACTTGTAGTTGGTAGTAGCCCAATCAAAGATAAATCTTGGAGAACCACCAGGATCCCCATAATTTATCATAAAGATCATTTATTCTAGGAAAAGGATATCTATTATTCACCAAAAACAGGTTCAATTTTTGGTAATCGACACTAACTCAATGACTACCATCCATCTTTTTATAGAATAATATATGTGCACCCTATAGTGAAGTACTCAACCTGATAAATCCCTTCTACTCCAAGTCTATAAGCAGAACCTTGATCTCTTTCAACTTGGTTAGAAACATAGGATATGGGGTATCAAAATGGGTTATGCACCTAGAATAAGCTCTATCTCATGGTTAAATCCTTTATCAAGATTAATTACTATGAATTCATTAGGGAATACTTCCTAATAGAGATCCATGACTTGTAGAAAAGTAGAGGTGGATTCCCCTGACCCCATCAAAAGAGCTTATCCCAATATCAGTGTTGTGATCATCCTAAGCTGACTCAAGTTTGGACCAAATCAACCTACTCTTAGCTACCATTATCCAATAATCACATACCACTCTCCATTAAAAAAATCAAAAGATACCCATATTTGATAACAATCAACGTATTCTTGGAAGATGGTCAACTAGTCCATGATGAGAATCACATCGATGTTCATTACCTTTAGTATCATGAAGTCCCATAGATGTCCATAACTAATAATGACTATTGGAAACTTTGGGAATCACTAATGATGATATAGTTTTCTTCCCAACAGTGTATCAAGGGAAAGTAACTATGAGGATAATTTGACTATTAAATCAAGTCCATCCATAAATTTTGCATATATGATTGAATGGGTAGTGTTGGTAGACATAAGGATACTAAATTAACCTACTAATACTTCAAATTATCTATGAGGTCAAATATTATCACAATGATTTCAACCTATTCCCCAATATCCTGAGGGCCTCTGGTTCCGTATAAATATGAATAATACCAGGGTTTAAATTCATGGAATATTCGACCATAGTTTTGAACTCTTATGCATAGGATATTCACTATGAAAAATAATTTTGGATGAAGTGGCCCTACTATCTAAACCACATAGTTAGTGTAAGATAATTCTCAACTACGTACTCTAATACATATAATGGTAGATTAGGAATATCCACCCTTTTGGGAATATTTTATCCCCAATTCTCAAGTAGTCCTATAAGACTACGTCAAGGTGAAATATTCTGTCATGTGTAGGAAACACTTAAAAATAATAATTACTTTAGGATAACTCCTAATCATTCTGCGAGATCACATAAAGGTTTTCCTAGGAGTCTACCAACAAGATAAGATATATCCTTCCTAGAACTAAATAAGGTACCCTTGCCTGTATGTTAGTCAGATTCATATATATCCAAACATAACATAACAACATGCACAATTTAACTATTTAATTCCAATAAAGATATATCAAAATAACATAAAAATAGATATATCACACAAGAGAGAAAATATCCTGAACGTATATCACACATCATGAAAATAATTTTGATAACTAACATGCATAAAAAATAGGTATATATATGGAATTCGAACCTAAATACCTAATCATGATGCATGAACACAACCAAAATCTCATTAAAAACAATAAAAGCAATCCTTTCCTTGGTAACATAGAGGTCTGTTACACATGAGCTAGCCAGAAACATGGAAACTCCCCTACCCAAGTCTCACACAACTATATCCTTTATACCATGTCCCAGTTTAGTCTAAACAAGTATAAAACTATCCTATAATACCAATTTACAATGACCTATCCCAAACCACAGGGTTCAAACCAGAGTTCCACATGACCTCATGCATGCATTATCGTATACAAGAGGATTTAGACTAGCATATAGAGTCTAAGTCTATCTGTAGGGAAACTATACCCTCAATATCATTTAATTTAATAAATAATAATATAAAAGTAATAAATAGAATAATTGGAGTATCATACTAAAACTAAAAGATTCCATATTTATAATATAGGTAATAAACAAGATCCCAAAGTGGAAATCCACACTAGAGTAATAAAATCCAAAGATTAATAAACAAATAAAATAGTGGGGTCCTCCAGAGTCCATCCTAGTCTACTACATGTTCCATTTCCCTATGCTCATTCATCGAACATGAGCCTCTTCCCCTTACTCAGATCCCTATACATGAAGTCTACATGCGCATAGAAATGACCATATATGGTGTGAGTAATAAACCATGTAGAACACCACAAATGCATCATTAAAAATTTTATCATGTATAAAATGTTTATGGAATGGTAATAATAAATACATAACAATCATAAAAAAATACAACATGTACCAAGTGATCATGCACTAACCAAGATGCCACATACACATAACCGTAGCTACTTCAGATCCATGATCATAGGATTATCCTAGGACGTCCTAAGTGATCAAGAAAAATACAATAGAATCGTAATATTGTCTCTAAATAGTATCAAGTTTTCATGTCATATCAGGACCCCATACCATTGTATCTCAGCTCTATCATGTGTTAGGACTCCAGACTGTCTACCTCATCCATGTCGTGGGTCAGGTCTCTAGGCTATCATGCCCCTAACATGCTGCCGTGAGTCAGGACTCTAGGTTATCATGCCCCTACCACGGTACCTCAGGTCAGGCCTCCAGGCCGTCATCCCCTACCATGTTATCAGGTCCAGCATCATTATCATCATAGGACACATCACACAACAATCAACCTATCTCAAGTACCAAGAACAACCTCCAAGGCATGGTTACACACATAACACGGTAGAGCATACAAGGAATGCATACCACATTCTCATGAGATTATAGTAGAAAAATAAAACAAATTTTTATCATCATCAAGCATGGTAACAAGCTACTTAGTAATATTCATGGAATCAAATGTCATAATAGGACACACATACACACCCACACACCCACATGTGATCATAATCAAGAATGGTAAACAAGGTATTCCAAAAAAATAATTATACTAAGGAAAATATGTGTTTAAAATATCCCCAAATGGTAAGAAACTCATTACCTCAATGTTGTCGATGCCAACATCAAGGTTCATCAAGGAATCATCAACCAAATCCTGTCTACATCTTAGTCAGTTCCAACCACATACTAAGGATTCCCAGGACCAATTCCAATTATTTTATTTATAAAAAAAATGAAATACCACATGTGATAATAGTTTCTCTCTCATGGATAATTTCCAAATTATCTATTTAATCCATAACATGTGCTTAAAATCTTATTTACTAAAGAATAATTATAATTTCTCATGCGATAATATTCCATATCTCTAGAATAATTTGAGTTAGGAATGATAATTATTCTTTACCATTCTTTGATAATTCAGGTTAAAACATTTATGAATTCTTCATTAATTTTCCAAAAGGCTTAAAAAAGATCATTTTTAAAAATTGTTCAAGAATAATAATACCCATATATTATCTCTCTTAAAACACACTACCCAAGTAAATGGAGAGAGGAAAAGTTCTTCTAAGACTAAAATATAGAAAAAAATTTGATTGATCAAATGAGGTTTTATTAATCTTGGATAAAAGAATTTGTGAACAAATTAAAATATAAAGGATGAAAAAAATGATGGGCACCAAGATTCATAGAGGTTTAAGATGGAAACCCCACGTACCAGGTCACAGTAATAAAAACAAAATATTAAATTAACCATTTAATTTTTTTTACTTGAATCTTGAATGAATAACATTTAAATTATTTTTTTATGAGTTATGAGTTTTAAATAAGTAAAAGAATTTATTTCCATGAATTTAGGCCTTTAAAATTATGAAATCATATTACAGGGTTGAACTAGGAAGAAGGATGGAAAAAAGTAGGTTTTAAAATCATTTTCCCAAAAATGGTGTTGCATAAGGGTAACATGGTTTTACTTTTAAAAAACTACTAAATATCATGTGAGGGTATGGATTTCACCCTTAAACAGTGACTAAAACTTCTTTCGACCCTTACACAACTCTTGTTTACCAATATTCATCCTTTAATAATTTAAAGCTACTTTTACGTAGTGGCTAGAGATTCCTTTAAGCCTTTCTTAGCGAATAAGTTACCCTTAAAAACCTTTAAAAAGTTAGGATTACCCATAAAAAGTGGATAAATTACCCTTAAACGAACTTTAGGAACTCCATATTACCCTTATGAAAGCAGAGGGTTTCTCATGTTCCCATTAAACAATGTATAGTTTTCCCTTACATAACTCTTATAAATTTAGGGCTACCATTACACAACCTATAGAAACTTATGGATAACCTTATTTTACCCATAAAAGAACCACTAAACCCCTATTTAGTGCATGGAAATATTACTTACCCATAAAAAAATCAAATAATTTTAGATTTACCTTTATATAGCTCAGGAAATCTTTAGGTTACCCTTATGAAAAGAATAGGTCCTACATAAGGGTAATAATTAAATTGAATTTTTAAATTTTTTCACATAAGAGGATTATAAAATATAAAGAAAAGATAGTTTTGAAAAAAATTTAAAAAAATTTATAATTTTACAGTGATGATGGATGAAATTATTTAAAATTATGACTTTTATATTTCCAGTGCTCTGCGAAAAGGGAATGTTGTGGATTAATTTTTGATATGGAAGTCACGTAAATATGATGTGAATGATTTTGGTGACATTTTGAGGGCGATGAAAGATCTTTGAATAGATCAACTTGATATGTGATTTGTTTGTTATGAACCAGTCCAGATGCCACTCCATGGTGACATAGGATGTAGAGCTCTGTTACCTTAGACATGCCTCCCTTTATGCTACATGTTACTAAATATCGACGATGGCTTAATCCATGAAATTGGGAGACTATGCCCTCAAATAAGAGTAAGAAAGAATGAAAAAATAACTAAGTGATATCCATAAAAAACACCATAGTATTCATAAATCAATAAAAAAGAATCACGATATAACAAAATGTAAATTCTTTAATAAAATAATACAACCACACAATACCACCAATCACCAACTCGGTTGATCACATATAAAAAGTAAAGAAAAGAACAAAATACATGAGGGTAATACTGCTATCTATAGGTCTAAAAAAACCTTTCTCCAACATCTCCTTGAGTAGCTCAATACTAATCCACTACATGTCTTGCTCTAACTTAAAATAAAACATAAGGCCTATATGTTCACTAGACTTACCATGAAAGGTGAGATAAACACATCTCAGTAGGGAATCACAAGGTGACCCTAATATAATACATCATATATATTTATGTCTGATGAAAGTAAACACGTCACACAAGCATTTTAGACATAATGTTATTAGCAGTCCACAATGACTCCATACACATTGGGTCATTAAGTGTTAATTAAGACACCATGAAATCTGATCATACCTTCTTCGACACCATGCTAAAATCCCATTATCACCTCATAATACCAAACCTATATCCCAGAACATACCTAAGGACTCTAGGTAGGGTGTCTAGAAATCCTCAATCACTACCTAAAGGAACAAGTTAAGGTCCTAAATCCAAGTCCTAGACCAATCCTTATCACTTAAGGGAGGTTTTACCTTAAGCTATGGCATCTACCATATCACTCAAGGTAGGACCACGTCTATGGTCTGACTACTACATTATCACTCATGGTAGGACCCATCATCCATATCTTACACTACATCACAACCAAAATAACCTTCAAACCCAATATTTTCCAATTTCCTAAACATTTCCTTATCACTCAAGGAAAGTTCTATGAAAACACATTCTCACTCAAGGTGAAGATGAACTGGTCTCAAACCACACCTTCTTATTCTTGGTAGGTCGAAACATCATGCAAAAATAAGATCCCATCTCACTCATGGTGGGGTCAATAATCAATATCCATATCACCCAGTTTAGAATTCATCTCTTATCACAAGAACATAACCAATCACACATAAGAAATAGATAATAGGGCCTATAACCCATTACACAAGCTTACCAGCTCACCACCTGGGAACTAGTTACTCAAAATATTCCCCATACCTCAAAGTGTATCGCATATAATCTATAATGGAATATACAAAGGTCCTTTTGAACCATACTGATCTCATCTTGATGATACCATCTCACATTCATCACCCCTCAGTGACACTACAACTCATAAGATGATTTTGACAATAGCGCTAAAGGCGAGGTCAAACCCTCATTAGACTCTCACTTGATTCCCATATCATATATCTCTAAAAAGTGCTATCAACAATCACCTAAAAAAATTATCTCCATTACACCATGTCAGTCTTAGGGGACTTATCCTACTCACAAATCTCACCAATACTCAATCCACCCTCCAGAGGACTTTCCTTACTAGGCATGATACAAATGATCATCTCACCCCTCCCAGTAGGCCTAAACTTATCAATCCTACCCAATAGGCCCTAGTGAACCCATCCTATGCTACCTAAAGACTATCTCTCACCCCAATAACTACATGAGGTTACTCAATAACCCAACCAACACCTTCCCTCTTTAGTGACATAGTTTTGATGAAATTATGGTAATATTCAAGTGTTAAAGAGAAATTTCTCCAACTCGAGGAGTCTCTAATCCACCCTCTCTACTTATTTAGGGTGCTCATATTCCTTAATCCTCTACCTAGTCCCAAGAAACATTCATTTATGTAAGAAAACATATAGAAGATAAAATATAGATTTATCTTATAGGAACCACCTACCTTGATACTAGAGTTAACCCATTTCTAAGACTGCACACCACCTCAATAAATCCCAAACATGCCTTTTCCAAGCTCATACCACCACCCGATATCCCATATCACTCCTCAAAAACTTATTAATTAATTATTAACATTTATAATTAATTATTCAAATTATTTATAAATAAAAATATTCACCTAAAACTCATTAGTAAGTCCCATCACATCACTAAAACAACACAAAACCTCTACCAACCACTCGAAGAATGTTTATGGCACACCATCAACACCATTACCTAAAAAAACCTAACACATAACACTTTTTTAATCACCAATTTCATAAAATTTAATAAAAAACATAAATATGTTAGGTAAATGACTTATTTCAATCGAAATGATGAAGGACGATGTGTGTTCATCCTCTCAGGATCACCTGTAGCCACCAAACATGAATACTCCATTGTTCCAGATGATTTATACTATGATATGGTATAAATAACTAATAAAACCTAACCAAAATCACATTAAAATTAGAGGGATGCAACAAGAGGAAAGTATAGAGGAAGAAATAGAATAACATATATGAAATCACCATCAAAACACACTAAGAACACCCCCACACACAGGGGATCCATGGGAGAAAGAAGAGGAGGAGAGTTGGATGAATGAAATATCCCCACTTACCCTAAGCCAACGAAATTTAAGGGGAGTAACCAGTAAATTAATATTATACCTGAACTAAAAAAACATCATAGGGGACTATTACGACATGGCCCCATTGTGTTATGGTGCAATTCCCAGCAACTAGGCCACATTGCGGTGTGTAAATTTTGGATGTGGAACAACCAACCCAGAAGGGTAGATATATGAACTTGAAAACCCTTATACATGATGTATCCCCTTGGGGATATATTTTGGTCTCCCTATACTAAGGACATGATATGACATGGCACCTGGGTTGCAGCACAACCACCTATAAGGAGGTAGGGTGCCTAACCCTAAGGGATATCCTCTATAATGTTCCCCACAATGCCTAACATGTTCGGAATCCATGCCATGATACCCCAACAAAACACATAAAATATGATATAACATGTTTATATTCTATGATACACCACCACAATGCATGCCTTGGGCTATGGTGTGACTCACAACTGAAAATTCAGCTAAGGGTCACCTCGACCATTCTCCAACATTCACCCAAGAACCCAAACCACTAACAAATCCTTATTTCATGTCCAAAAACATCTCATTGAAATGTTCCAATTATTATATTCTTGATTTTAATCCCAATTTACTAATATTCTGCTACTATGGGACTAAAAATTAAAATTCCCTCTAAAAGTAACAACCTTGAATTGCATAGTTGGTTAAAAACTCCACACATTCTCATACCCAAGAAGCAGAAGTAGTATTAAAACCACAAATCCTAAAAACAATTGGTCACTAAACCACATCCATTAGGCTATATACCATCCTCGAACATTGAACATGCTTATGCTGCACTACTCCAACATCAAATCACACTATTCACCAATATCTTATCCACCCACTCGTTAAAAATTCCAAAACTGAGATGACACTCACCAAAACTATCTATACTGAGACACGTGTCTTTAATTGATTCACTCCATGGATTATGGTGCTCCCCACCATAAGACTCCACTCACAAGGGCTGATTCTAAGGAATGGTGCTCCCCACTTTAGTAATGAATTTCAGGCAGGTGATTCCTACTTCTAGTAGTTCCTCAATAAACTTGACATGGTTTTACATCACCATATACAATTACATGAAATAAAATTAGTTGATACTCCTATAAATGGACTCTATGAAAACACTCAACATTAATGTTTGATTCATCCTCAAAGCATCTGATCATGATGCCTTGACTCTCAAAGGAATCCTAAGATCATCCATACACATACAATGAAGTCTAAACCTGGATCCTAGTGAAAATACATGGTTTGATCACAAACCACCTATAAATTATAGTATTTTATGTGAAAAAGAAAAAATTCAGTCTAACTCACTCTTAGATAAGACGAAATCCATCATAGTCCCCATACTAATGCACTAACTTCGACTGACACCACACCTGAATCTTGACTACATTATTCTCTAAAGAACTAGATATCAGTGGATCTTACCACAAACCAGCATCATGATTCCACATCAACCATCAATAAACCGAAATCACCATATTTGTTACCCTAAAAATATGAGAGACATCAATTTTTCACCAGTATGATTCTCTCCACAATTGAAGTATCATTATCATTTCTATACAGAATAAAAATACTGATCTCCAGGCCCATGCTCTATCCATTACTAAATACAATGTCTAGACAAGACTTCCTCACTCACACCTGAGGGCCAATGAAAAAATAAAACCATTTCCCATTCTTCTACCACTAGGAAGGGAATTCTAAATGTTTAATAATCCATTCATAATGAGAATCATGTCCACCAATGGCCAGTGGTGCACTACCCACCAAACGACTTCCCTTATATTTCTCCTCAAGAACTAACCAAAATGAATCCCATCACCACATATGTATTGATCCTCTTGATACATGATCACACATAATTAAATCATATCACACCTTAATTATCATTATGATGTTAGGATTTCATACCCACAATTGTTTCATCAACCTTTTTCTCCTCATATCTCACCTAGCCACTCATCGGTCTACACATCAATGAGAATTGTGTGTAACCAACATGCACTTTACCTTATGTACTGAGAATTTTATCAAAAATATGAACCAACACACATTATCCTACTTCAATGGGGGAGTTGTCCTCCAAATAACGCTCTCTTTGGTTCTTATCCACTATCTACCTTGATCTCACTTGAACCTAATGGCTACACACTCCCATAAAACTTGATCACATAAATTGAATCATGCTCCCATGATTTATGACTAATATAATCTTGGATCATACATATAAACCACTAACCATGCTCATCTCATTGGCCAACTCATACATTAGATGCACCTTAGTGCTTCATTTCTAATGGACCAAAGACATATCACTCATTTCAATGACCAACACACGATCACCTTCCACACGAGTGTCATTCCCAAACCATGACCATCTAAATATGCTCCTGCTGCACCATCAAAAGCACAATTATAACTAATAGGGATAGAAATCCAATTGATCTACCCCTCTAAAACCATCCTTGATACCAAGAAAAAGGAATCCACATGCATTTATTCTACTATGTCATGGATATCTATGTAAACACCAGGTTTGGTTAAGTAGAGTGAGACCAAGAAGCTATATGGGAAAAACCATAAATGTTTTTGTTGAAACATTAAGTAAATGAATCCCAGAATCTCAAGGAAACAAATTTCCATCCTCAGATCACCCATTAGGTATACAATGCTTTTGAAGCCTGCCAAAAGAGAACAAAAAAAAAAATCAGAAAAGAATAAATACCTAAACATGGGTATTATCTTTCCCATGAAATTAAGAGAGAAGAGGATGGTCAAAGACTTGTGGATCCCCTAAAAGGACCATGATCACGTGACCAACTCAAGGTCACAAAAAGTCTCCATACATGGAGCTTAGATCATGAAAATCCTGACAAAACCATCCATCACAATCACCCTTACTCGCTAGCAATAGAATGGTGAAGGCTAGATGAGATTCCCCCAAGGCTGTGTGGTTTTTCATTGGAAAGTGCCTAAAAAATAATCCAAAATCCCCCAAAAATAAATAGATCTAGAATAATAAGGAAGAGACCCCCAGTAGTCACAAATATCACATGCCAAAGCATCATTGGGAATAATAAAATCCTTAGATTATTTCCAAGCCATCTCATGAGACCTTTGAGATTTCACCACAAAGAATGAAGGAGATAAAGAGGAATATATAATAGGGGTCTGCAGTCACCAGAGGACATGCAGTGCACCCCTAAAGACAAATAACACACCCTGACTAGTCTGGTGCATCTCGCAGAGCCCCTTAGGCTCATCAACCACATCACATAGGTTCCTCCAGAAAACTCCACGATGTTCTAAGGACAGATGCATATTTTTTGCCACAATACTTTTGCACTATCATATAATCCACATTGGTCATGAAAAAAACCACCATAAAATAAAGTAAAAATAATAGATATTACCCAAGAAAACTCGTGTACCACCCAACCCTTATCAAATAAAAAAAGGGGATCAAAAGGGAGGAGGTGATTGGTGTCTGTGGTCATTGAAAGACATGTGACGCATGCCCTAAATGTACCATGAGACCTAGAGATAGGCCATATAAGGACTTGTGAGTGCCCTTCAATAGAAACTTGGATCCCGTGAATAACCCTGTACTTGTCGACATAACGACATGGAATCCCTTCAAGGCACGAGTCTTCAATAATCAACAATAATCTGATAAAAGACGGATGAGACCATGCCCATTAAAAATCATGTGGCACCCCAAATGCGGTCCACTATAGAGACTTACGTAACAGAATAATGATAGACCTCACATCGACTTCAGCCTGGAATCATGTCAGATTCCCCGCACAAACCAGTGAGTATGTAGGATGTTTGCGCCGATAAATTATCTACTCCAACTCGAAAAAGGTTTGGTTGGCTAGTCAGTTGGTGCATTGGTCAATTGAATGGATGATAGAGGCTATGCACATCGATGATTAGATCCTTGGATTCAGTGCACTTCTGATCACATGATCGACCAACTTTCCACCAGGTAATACACCGACGGAATGCTAGAGAAGTCATGCACCAAGCATAAAGTCCTTTAAGTGATCAATCAAAGATCACACAAGGGAATCCCGATGAGACATGCGAATTCCACTTCACATTTCATCTAGATCACAGGATACATAAACAAACTAACACTAAACCAAACCAAGGAACTCATAATAAAAGGGAAAAATCCATGATTCAGAGTAGAGAACTCAAGCAGAGGACATGATTGTAGCCCTATGTGGTCTTCGTGTGTGCCATCTGAAGAAACACAATAGCGCCAAGTCTCACCACCCAGATCTCACACCATCCCTTCTTTATGTCATCTAGAACATGCATAATGCTCCAAAAATGTCAGGATATGTCTTGAAAAACTTCTAAGAGCACCACTTGAATCCTGCGAACTATTTGGGTTTGTCACCCTAGACTTGTAGTGTCCTTCAGATGCATCTCCTGAATCATATGACGACTCTTACTCATGTCTAATGAGTCTCATCAATACATCTAGTCATTATGAACCAAATAACATGGAACCCCCCTGAACAAGTCATCTGAGAGCCATGATACCTCTGTACATGTCGGCCCGATCTCACGGTGTCTCATAGAAAAGTTATCCAAGACATCTATAACACCTATGGACATGGCAGCCTGGACTTTAGATGTCTCCCTGAGGTGTCTGAAAAGATATGTGACACCCCCTGGACCACATGACCATGGCTTCCATGAAACCCCCATATGTGTCGATCCAGGTCACATGATGAATCCCAGGGTATACTGACAGGATCATGAGACCCCATCCAGATATAAAGGCATCATAAAAAGGGCAGCCTAAGTGTGTAATCCCCTTCCTTAAATAATTACGAGGACTCTAATTCCCACCATAATTAGAATATGTAGGACACTTCCTTAAATAATCAAGATCCATATCAAATATCTCAAGGACTACCCAAATATAAAGATCCCACATCCACATTCCCTGAGGTTGATCATGCACTCCCTCTTGTTTCTTAAATGGGCATGGATCACATGGGAATAAGGGGATGCAATGAGCACCTCATTAGGAATCATAAATAGGGCATGCTTAGTGTGTAAGACCAATCCTTAAAGAACTATGAGGAATCTGATTCTTGCTATAACTAGGAATTGTAGGACACCTCCTTAAAGGCTCGATCTCTACATCAAATATCTCAAGGACTGCACCAATATGTAGATCCCATATTCACATGCCATGAGGTTGATCATGCAATCTCTCTTGTTTCTCACAATGAGTAAGGATCATGTGATCTTAGGGGGATGTAATGATCACCTCATTAGGCATCATAAATAGGGCATCCTCAGTGTGTAATTCCCGTCCCTAAAGAACTACGAGTAATAAAATTCCCGCTATAACAGGGATATGTAGGTTGCCTTCATAAAGGCTTGAGCTCCACATCAAATATCTCAAGGATTGCCCCAATATGAAGATCACATATCCACATGACATGAGGATAATCAATCACTCTCTCTTGTTTTCCATAATGATCATGGCTCACATGGGCTTAGGGGTATGCAACAAGCACCTAATTAGGTATCATAAATAGGGAAGCCTGAGTGTGTAAGTCCCAACTCCAATTGAACTATGTGCGTTTGTATTCCTACAATAACCAAGATACATAAGATGTTTCATAATGGTTCAATATCATCATCAGAATATCAACCGCCTCTACACATGGGAGCATATCCCAGAGAACTTGGTCATGTGACTTCAGCACATAAGCGGTTTCCCACTACTAGAAAATGATGGAGAAAATCAGATACATATAGATGAATCCTGATTTATTTATGTAAAAGGAAATTAACCCATATTATTTTTCTTAGGGTAACAGATTCTATATTAGGATTAGGGAGAGATTCAAGAACATGTATTAATTATATAAGAAAGTCTTGGAGTAGGCAACAATTCCCCCAAAAGCGTTTGATGACACTGATCTCCCACCCTCCTGAATAATGTGAGTCCCTAAGAGTCACTGGGCCTCAAAACCCAGATGACTGAAAGACTTCGGAAAGCAGGTATGTACTCAGCTATGGATGGTGGAACCATTGGGAGTTTTAGGGAAAATTGAAATTGTAACATGATGAGGAAAATAAATTTCTCCGCTTTGCCATGCTATTGATGTGAGGGATCAAACCCACCAACTGAATATATCTTGGCTTAGAGTGAAGGGATTTTTGATTCTTGTGAGCCTGATTCCACCAAGGTGGAACCCAACACCCCATTGTGTTATACGTTACCCCTGAATGGCTTCCCCATACCTTCCTCATGACCTGAACCCTTTGGACTATGATTTATAGTATCCACATCATACTATCCAAGAGTATCTGATATCCTCAACATTACATCACCATGTTTTGTACCCATTACCAAATACAGAATTCAGTCCTTCATTCTTGAACCTTTTGTTGGATCACACCTCATGATTCTAATCCTTAAGGCATAGGGCTTGGAATGTTCAACTAAGAGCTAAGTTTCCCTAAGGTTCTAGAACCCTTCATGGATAGAATTCCATCCATACAGAAATTCATCATCTAGATGTTTGATTCTTTATAAATATCTCATATCCCCTAGAAAGGAAAATATATCTCTCCACCCAGCTATGCTACCAATGTAGAAGGGCTTAAACCCACTGATAGGGGATATCTTGGCCCATATTAAAGGGATTCCTAATCCGTGTGAGACTCAACGACACCGTGGAGGAACATAAAAACCCCATACTGTCAGGGTATATAGCCGAAATGTATACCACATTCTATATCTTTTGGCTCAAGCATCCAGGTTGTGACTTATACCACCCACATTCCAACTATCTATGTGGGTCTAGATTCACTAGTATTTTTTCCTCAATCATGTTCACCCCAAAAACATTCCATATCCCTTGGAAATCCTATACTAATTATCCCTATCAGTATCATAGTGTAAGTCATCATCCCATAATATTTTGAGTCATTTTTGGAATGTTGGACCCATATCCAATATATGGTCTGAGCTAAAAGACCCTAAAATAAAGCAAAAGATGGTCCGAGCTAAAAGACCCTAAACTAAAGAAACAAATGACTTGAGCTAAAAGACCCAAAATGGATGCAATAGATGGTCCAATCTAAAAGACCTTAAACTAAAGAAACATATGGTCCGAGCTAAAAGACCCTAATCTAAAGCAATAAATGGTCTGAGCTAAAATACCCTAAACTAAAGAAACAAATGGTCTTAGACAAAAGAAATTAAACTAAATAAAGAAATTATCCAAGTTAAAAGACCCTAAAAGAAAGCATGTGGTAGTTTTCACGAGTCCAACTATACATCACTATCATGCTCGAGCCACTTTCCACAGATATGAAAATCACCCATTGTGGGGGACACATCTCCCGCCCTGATGATCTCCTCTCACATAAAAAATTCATGCTTGTATATTGAAATGAAATAAATGGAAATATATATAATATCTTAATTCAATGGAACCTCAAAGTATTATACAAATAATAAGATTTTATAGTAGGTCAAACTCATCCATTAATTTTAGGGAAAATGGGGATGAATCTCCACATTTTGGAGTCTCTCCAAAAACCTTAACAAAAAATGTTCTGTAGTGAAAAAATGTCAAATTCAATTCAAGGAAACTGAATTATAGAAAAAGATGATCAATAGTGCTTGAAAGATCAACAATGATTTAGCGGGATGCATTAATTGAGTGTTAAAGTGTCGCTCTCCCTACTTCCTCCACCTTTGTCATAGGATGAAGAACTTCGAAAAGAGTAGTTAGCTCCTCAACCCTCCTTCAAGCAATGATCAATGAGGTTGTTGATATTGAGATATTAAGATTCATTTGGGAAATCATCTCTTCATACCTCCATATCTACACCATCCAAACATCCATCTAAGATTTCAATTCAGACAATAGTTGATTAACATTCTCTAGGGCCTCTGTCAACTCTTCCAGTTGCTTAGTTAGGGTGGCCTCATTTGAAAAATCATGAAGGCTCCTATCCCATAAATCCAAGTCTCTATTGGATAGGGGGATATATTTCATAATTTTGAATATGTGTTGCTGATCCAAACCTCCTGCCCCTAGCTCTTGGAATAATTGGATAATTTGATCACCTTGATGATGGAAGGATCCCAGAGGGGTCACAGTAATTAAAGTCTGGATGTGCTCCAATACCAGCCTATGGTGTGAGAGAGCCTCATCATACGGAGAAGTAGGTATTTCATAAGTATTGACGACTAGGATAATCAATTATTAAATAGTAAAGGAGTCTCCAAACACCCCCATTAAACATGCGAATCATCTATAGCGCACATGGGAGAATTGAGTACCTCAACGGAATATGGTCCACTATCCAAACAACTATCATTAGAATGAGGAAGCTTCCTACAAGCCTCTACCACATCCTCAATCAAGTCCCTTGATACAATAGATATAGGAATCAGAAACACGGGAGGCATGTCCACATGAAGGACTACCTGTCCCAACACAGCATCGAGATGGGTTATCATCCAAGACCAAGCATAATTCTGGGTATGTTAGGTGGGAACATTGGTGAGTGAAAATATAATCACAGCCAAGGTGTCTTCACGAGATAGAATCTTCCAAAATTGGTGGATGATGCTAGGATTCCATTCACCATGGACACTAGACAAGGTAATTGGGGAAACCCTCTTCACACAACCAAATAGTCGAGAAAACCGATGTGGTGAATATGGTTCACAAATAACAAGGTCATACACCCTTACTGCAATAACCCCATCCTGAAGGGAGACATATAAGATATCTCACCAAGAGAGTTTCTACCATCATCAATTATTGAACCAGTTGATATATGTGAAATATAAAAGTCAAAAATATCAGACCGACACATCACAACTTTAACCTCCGCAGGGGTTAGGGACATAGGACCAACTCCAAATATGTACAATAGTTTGGGGTAAGATATGAAATCTAGAATCTGGGAAGTATTGTGGTCCACTATCAAACCAAATAGGAATTGAAGAGGATAACCGGTTTTGTAGGGAGTGTTTCCTTGATGGATATAACCCATCATATAGTAATGGTGCACAAGGACTGGTACCACCAAATTGAGGTGTCACCCCTCTAAGAGTCATGCCACCATCACCAGGGTTCTAACATGGATTTTGGAGTGTGCATACCCTGCTAGGAATATCCATTTGTTTAGAAACATAGTAAGAAAAATTGATAGCCTGAGGTTTGGATAAACCTATGGGTTCACTGGATATCCCCATGAAGTATAGTCCCTAGTTTCCAAAATGGCCCAATATGAGCTAGAATCATTGTGAACCTATTGGGAGGGACACTGATGAGGGAGAATATTGATTGATTTAGCCCCATTGATACACATGAATATTTTTATCTAGTTAGGGAAGGAAATGATCGAGCCCACTGTTAAATATCTCCCAAATTCCTTCCTTCCAAGGATGAGCATCTATTTTTATAATGCCAGAGTCTGTAGGGAATCATCCCAAACATATTTATTAGTTATAATTTCATCATAAATCTCTTTGAGAGGAGGAATAACACCCAACTAATGGATATACCACAAGCTAATGCCCACTTCTCCATGGGGAAGGTGGAATGTGTTGGTCCCAGGGCACCAACGACTGATCATTTCCTTGAGGAGTTCGGGCTGGTGGTAGAAGATGAACTGAGATATCAACACGGCTTCATGAAGATGAAACCTTTATAAATCATTGTTGAATTCCAAAAATCTCCATCATACCCGTAATGGCCATGCCCATTCATCAAAGAAATTGACGTCGGGGCAAAGTTCCCACTTAAAATACCACCAACCACTAGGAACATTTAGGGAAGAGGAAAATATGACTGAATAGATCTAGGTGATATGATATTTAATGAGATCATGACCATCTAAGATCAGGGGTACTTCTCCAGTAGATAAGAAAAACCCTAAGGTTGGGCATTTTCCAACTGGACATCCTTGGTATTCGACATCTAAACATAGTCGGAGGAACTAAATACCCAATGAGATGGAAGATTGAAGCTTGGGGAGGGAATAAATACATCACCCATAAAAAAACTCATATAATGGAAGCTGGTCAGATAAGGGATAATCCTAGAGGCTAGAATAAAGTAAATTCAAAAAAAATTCGATATCAGAATGCACACGATATCAAGGGTTGGTATTACGATTCCTAGAAATCATGGCCCTTTGATTATCGACATGTGAGGAAATTTGATGGGATCTAGAATCCATAGGAAAAATTAGTGGCACATGTCATATGAAATAATATAAAGTCTTGATAGAATTAAAGGCATGAAAATGTACCAATGACATCATGTGCATCACATGAATCAGTCAATGGTTCGCAGACCACATTGGGGAGCTCACGAATCACCTAGCCTTCAGTGGACTCACTTGGCGCATAATCCCTATGTGGCCCTAAGTGGACCGTAAGACCTCCTTGATGGCTCACAGTCATGTGAAATAGACATGGTCACTTGAAATGATCAAGATACTGAGCCGATGGAACCTGTGAAGTCCTCATGACCACCATCTAAGTCTATGAAATTACGGATGTTTAGTATGTGGATAATACAAACAAGTGTCTAACCATGAAGCATTCTTGTGCAAGAGAAGGGATCACAGTTAGGAATCGTGATGGAGACTCAGAGAAAGGGCTCATGACTAGGATTCACAACAAAGGATTGTGATAGGGTTGTATTAGGAGAGATCTCAAGAATAAGGCAATCAGTGGAATGAAATGTCACCCACCCTCATATATATAAGTAGCTCACGGAATACCAAAGGTCACATGGTGAACCGAAAATCATGAAAAAGCACCTATTTATGACACCACCAATGAATCTAGAGAGCATCAAGTTGTCCTTGGGACTGCGTCTTTGTGCCCCCAAATGTCACTCTTGAGGGGGCATTTGTTGACACCTTCCAAATGAGCATAGGAAAATCACAAAGGAGTAAATACCTGAACATGTGTATTATCTTACTCACATCAGCCGGTCTTGTTGACACATCTAAACATGAAAACCTATCTCTCATTGCGTGCCCACCTGAATGAGTCATTTGAGATCCACAATACCTATGGACATGTTGGCTCGATATCATAGTGTCTCATGGACAAGTCTTCCAAGACATGTGACACACCTCTAGACATGAAATCCTGGACTCATAATGTATCCTCGAGGTGTCAACCAAGACATGTGACACCCCCTCAGACAACATCACAATGGATCCTACAATACCCCCCATATGTGTCGATCCAGGTCACATGATGACTCCAATGGTATGCTGATAGGATCATGATACACCTTCCAGATATGAAGGAATCATAAATAGGGAAGCCTCACTATGTAAGACCTATCCTTAAAGAACTACGAGGACTTTGATTCTCACCATAAAAAAGATACGTCAGACACCTACTTAAAGGATCAATCTCCATATCAAACATCTCAAGTATTTACCCAATATGAATATCCCACATCCACATGCCACAAGGCTGAT
The DNA here is from genome assembly GCA_963277665.1 of Viscum album. Lineage (NCBI taxonomy): Eukaryota > Viridiplantae > Streptophyta > Magnoliopsida > Santalales > Viscaceae > Viscum > Viscum album. The sequence continues at coordinate 2,009,725,591 of OY728130.1, read as the reverse complement.
CATGCGCTCCCTCTTGTTTCTCACAACCAACATGGATCATGTGGGCTTAGGGGGATAGAATGATCACCTCATTAGGCATCATAAATAGGGAAACCTTAGTGTGTAATCCCCAACCTTAAAGAATTATGAGAACTGTGATTCTTGATATAATTAGGATACGTAGGAATCCTTCTTAAAGGTTCAACCTCTATATCAAATATCTCAAGGACTTCCCCATTATCAAGATCCCATATCCACATGCCATGAGACTGATCATGCACTCCCTCTTATTTCTCACAAAGATCATGGATCACATGGTCTTAGGGGTATGAAAAAATCACCTCATTAGGAATCATAAATAGGTAATCCTTAGTGTGTAATCCCCAACCTTAAATAACTATGAGGACTTTGATTCATGCTATAACCGGGATACGTAGGACGCCTCCTTAAAGGCTCAAGATCCATATAAAATTAATCATGGACTACCCCAATATGCAGATCCCATATCCACATTCCATGAGGATAATCATGCACTACCTATTGTTTCTCACAATGAGCATGGATCATGTGGGTTTTGGGGGATGCAACGAGCACCTCATTAGGCATCATAAACAGGGAAGCTTCAGTGTGTAAGTCACAATGCCAATCGAACTATGTGGGTTTTGATTCCTGAAATAACTAGGATATGTAGGATGATTCATAATGTCTCAATACCATCTTTGGAATATCAACCTCCTCCACACATGGGATCATAACCCAAAGAAATTGGTCATGTGACTTCAATAAATAACCAATTTCCCACATTCACATGACATGAGGCTGATCCCCTCAGAGTCGCTGGGCCTCAAAACCCAGATGACCACCGATATTTGGAAAGTAGTTCCACACTCAGCTATGGATGGGGGAACCATTGGGAGTTTTAGGTAAAAGTGAAATGGTAATGTGATAAGAAAAAACCATTCCAGGCCACTAAATCCATCCAAAAAAATGGCCACACTAAATCCATTAAGGTTCCATAACCAAAGAAATGACTTACTACAACGAACCATTAAGGGTCACTATACATCCCTCTTAAGAAGTGACCATATAACCATCACCAGATAATTCTTGCACATAGATCAACATGACCTACATTCAGAGAAGATACCATGTTTTATTTGATTATAATTTCACCAAACAATTATATAGGATAACAGCATATAAATTGTTTACACTTTAAATAACAGAACCCCCTTTGTTAGAAAATAACCACACATAAGAACAAATATTTCATGTGAATATTATGTCCCAAACAAGATTCATGTACATTACATATTTCCAATGGTCCAAGATCGAAAACCATAAATCAAAATCTCTGATAAACATGGAATATTGAATAAACATTTCAATTATAATAGAAAAAACCAATAATAAAAATCTCATACCCATGGAAATTAGAACTCACACCAAAAAGGTTTTCATGACTCGCCAATTTTAGGTATACCAGAATATCCAAAAAATTCTTAGAACACCAATCTACCATATCCCAAAATAGTATAATAAAACATAACATTTTGATACTACTTTGTAATGCCTCAGTTTGAAGGCCACTCCACAGTGCCATGGGATGAGGAGCTACATAAACTTATACATTCCTTACTTTATGTTAGAGGATACTAAATTGAATAGAGGGCCTAGTCCATACAATAAGTTGAACATATCGTTGAATAAAATTAATAAATAGTGAAAAAATAAATAAATATCTATCACAAACATCAGAGAACACATAAATTAATAAACAATAATCATGATATAACAAAATCTAAATGTTATCATACAAGAACACATTTATCCAATCCCACTAGTTTGATAAAATTAAAAAATTAAAAAATTATAAAAAAATGAACCTAATGCCATCCCCAGAACTCGAAAAAACTTTCTCTAAATACCCATCGAGTTTCTCCAGCCTGATCCATTGCGCATTTTGATTAGACATGAACGAAAATATATGATTTTCAAACACACCAGAGTTCCAATACAGGGTGTGAGAAATAAGACTCAATAGGTTATTATGAATTTCTCTTGATATATGATATCATATACATGTATGCACTAGGATAGTAAACATACCACACATGCACATTGGATTTTTTGTGCAAGCCAAGTCACCACAGATTCATGTATATCTGGTCATCATGTGATAAAAAGGAAACCAAGAAACCCAAAAAAACCTACTTCAAAACCATGATAATCTCTCATTTTCACATCATACTATCGAATCTATAACCCAACTTATACTTAAATACTCAAGAAAAGGAATCTGGCAAGCCTTGAATACAACCTGAAGAAGTAGGGTAAGGTACTACATCCAAGTCCTAGACTAACACTTATCACTAAAGGGTGGTCATACATAATTATCTAGACTCTAGTATATAATTTATATTAAGTCTCATGTTTTTGTTCGATGCCTACATGATCACTAAATGTAAGGACCATCATCAAAATCTCGTACCACATCACAAATCAGCCTACCTTCTCACTCAAGACTATCCATTATCCTAACCATTACCTTATCACTCAACATAAAGTCCATGAAAACTCATTTTTACTCATGGTAAATCTAAATTGGTCTCAATCCATATGTTCTCACTCAAGGTAGCCCCAAAATTCATGAAAAATTAGGATCCCATCTCACTCATAGAGATCCTACCAACACCATCACACTCACAGAAGGTTCAAGCATTAGAATCCAAATCACCCACATTGTAATCCATCTATTTTCACAAGAACACAAACAAGAACATACATGTAATGGATAACAAGGCTCATAACCCATCAAAAAATTTCCCTAGCACACCACCTAGGCACTGGTCACTCAGACCTAGTAACACACCTTGAATCACATCTCATATTTCCTGTCAATGTGTCCACTAGGGTTCTTATAAGATGTCATGGTCTCTAATAATTGATACCATATCACATAATCACCCCTTAGTTGAACCAAAACCCATAGGATCTTCTTGAACCTAGCCAAAAAGATGAGGTCCAACCCCTATCTTTTCCTCATTCAGGTCCTATCTCACATTTCTCTCAAAAAAGATCTTAATTATTGATCATAATAATACCCTCTATATCACACCCCAAATGGTCTTGGAGAACTCATCTTAATCACAATGATCATCAAGAATAAATCCACCCTCATCACATCATCCTTTACGAGGAATAACATATATGAACATCTCACCCCTTCCACCAGGCCTAAACCTCTCATGCCTACATGATAATACCTAGGGAACCCATACTAGATTACCCAATACTCATCTTTCACCTTGATACCTACCATAGGACCCATTTCAACTTCACCAACACCTTCACCCCTTGGATATATAGTCACTAAGTTCTTTTAAGAGCACTCAAGTGCTAAAGATAACTTATTCCAACACGAGGATGCCCAAGTCTATCCTCTCTTCATCTCTAAATCACTCATAGTCCCTAATATTATACCCAATACAATGAAAATTCATATATGAAATAAATCATGCATAATATGGAACCTAAATATTTATTAAAGGGACTAAGTACCTCAATACCAGGGTTAAACCCTCACCAAGACTTATCACAACCACATCTAAGCTTATCCAGGCCTCATCCAAGATCATACCTCCACATGAGCTTCTATCTCATTTGTCCACAACAAAATAATTAATTATAAAAAATTATAATTAACTATTCAATTTAATTTTAACTAGGAATATTCATCTAAAACTAACCAGGAAGTCCTATTACATCACCAAATTTACATGAAACCACAACCAACAACCCACATAAGTTCTATGGAACACCCCAACACCATTATGGGAAATATTCATAACAATCAACACTCGCTCAATCACCAATTTCATTCAATTTAATAAAAAACCCTAAATAAATTAGGTAAATGACTTAACTCAATTTATATAGTGAAAGGTGATGTGTGTTCATCCTTTTGGGACCTTCTATAGGCACCACACATGAAATACCCATCATTTAAGATGGATTCCACCATTATTCTGTGGAAAATTTCAATAAAAACTTAATAAATTTACAAAGAAATTATAGGGATAGATTAAGAGTCAATTACATCAGAAGAAACATAAAAACTTAATCAGAATCACCACTTAAATTCACAAAAAATATCCCCATTAAATGAAGTTTCCATGGGAGGAACAACAAGGGGAGAGTTGGCTGAATAGCCTCTCTCTGTCACCCATAACCCCTAAAAACTGAACGGGATTAAAAACTAAATTATATGTTTTCCCCCATTAAAAAAATATCCCATAGGGACCATTGTGTCATAACCAACTAACATTGTAGAATAATGAACCACAACCAGGGTGTTTTGTGACCTGACCCTACTAGATATTATGTAGCTAGCAAAAAAATAAAATAAAATCGGGGACTAACCCTCCCTAACACCCTCCAGGGCATAACCCCTTAGGGCTTCACCATGGTCTCCCTTGACTAGGTCCATACTATGGCGTAGACCTTCGGTTATGGTGTATCCACCTATGAGGTTGTACGGTGCTGAAACCTAAGGGATCACCAATATGAAATTTCCCCCATGGAAATTCCATAGGGATTCCACCCTATAGGAGATCCTCCAACTAGAATAGTCTTCATGCTTTGAAATGGTTATCTCACTCAAAGTTCCACCAGGGTTATTCCCTTGGGATTTAGTGTGGCCAGTCTCATGTAGCTAAAAATTCCACTAAGGGTCACCCTAAACCTTCTTTAACAGTCACCCAAGCACCTAAAACACCAGCTGAGCCTCATTCCATGTCTGATAAAATCTTCTTGATATGAACTAATACCCATATTCCTAATTCAAGTCCAAATTCATTGATTATCCACTACCCAATGACTAAAATTTTAAATTCCCTCCACAAGTAACAACCAAAAAATCTATATGTAATTACACTGTAGATAGTAGAGGGTGTATTTATCATATGATAGTCTAGAAATGTTTTGTAAAGTATGTGGAGGAATACAAAATTATGGATCTTGAAGTAGAGGTATGGTGATATTGAGTTGTTTGTGTTAATTCACTTAATGGATGGTTAGAGGATGATAAAGATTTGATATTTCTCCCAAGTTCTCTTCATTCATTTGTGACGTGTGATTTGGTTCTCCATGAGTTCTAAAGTTCAACTTTAGCAATACATCCTAATTAGGATAATATGTATCATTCCTTGAAAGTTCAATTTTTATGGTTTGGGATGAAATGATCAGTTGTAGAGTTCGTGTCTTGGGGTTTGGTTTGATCGAGGGTAAATGATTATAATTGTTTTTCTGATGGGTTTCTTCAACCACTGGATGTTCCTCAAAGAAAGTTGGACATTTTGATGATACTTTTCACCATTTTACCTTAATGTCAGATAGTATGCGATTCCTTTTAGGTGATTATGGACTTTTTAACAACGTCATCTCACTTATTAGTGATTAAGAGGTCATGTTTAGTTGATGTTTTTTCAAGACAATATCTAGAGGAGTTAGTGAGGCTTCATGGGGTTATGAAGATGATAATATCTATTCATGATCCCTATTTCAACTCTAAGGTTTGGTGAGGTCTCTAATGTTATTTTGGATCTTAGTTATACCTTAACAACACATTTCATCAATTAATGTACGGTTAGGGAGAGAATACTATAAAAAATTTAGAGGATGTTTTGTGCAAAAAAATTATGTATATTAGAGGTTCAATGGCATGAAACTTACCCTTGGTTTGTTTCTATTATAATATTTTTTACCAATCCACCATCAATATGGACTCATTCAATGCACTGTATGTATAACCATGTTGATATTTATTGTTCTTGACCGAAAAGTCATCTATTCTCGGACTGAAGTTGGTGTAGAGAATGAAAGAGAAATTAAAGGTGTTTCTCAAATGGATGGAGGCATATCAGGATCACCATAATTCCTATTCTGATCATAGGATGAGATCTCTATCATGTGATGTTAGAGATCATATGTTCTTGAAGATATATCTCTATTGTGGTTATCATAGGTTCAATCATGGGGGTAAGGTTTATTCTTGATTTTTTAGGATTTTTGAGCTATTGAAATGTTTTAGAGATTATATGTATAATTATCACTTCCCTCAAAAATAGAATAGATCTATGAAATCATCCATATATCACAGTTTAACAAGTATCATTGAGAGTCCCATGTGTATCATGCAGTAACATTGGGGGGATGGGGTGAATTAGGTGTAACAAAATTTTAATGAATTATCATAATTTAATTTATATTTCCTTTAAGTTGTTTAAAAATATATATTAATTAGGATTATGTATACCTATTTTTACTCCAAAAAATATAAACACATGAAAATTATTATTGGAAAACAAGAAAATAATGCACTGTATTTTTACAAGGCATGGAATAAATGTGAGAACGTAATCCTTATTGTGTTTAATTATTATCCCGATCCATAAATTTTCCGCTAAAAATATTATTATCAATTACAAGTAGCATGGTAAGTTATTATCCTTAACCCAAAATCTCATTATATGACACAAATCAACAATTAATACAACCCAATGGGTTCTTTATGATGGATCCGACCAGTTTACAATATCCTTAAGATTAAACATGTCCTTTACTACTAATAAAAACTCAAATTCAACTGCATGCAAGTTGGCCTTATTTTTTATCATGAAGAAACTTAATTTCCATATCTCTCACAACTACCAAAATTTTAATATTTAGATATTCTTCAATTTGAACTTGATATCAGTATTTCTCTAAATTATGGTTTCCTATTGTTTTAAAAACTTACTCTCAAAACTTTGGAACTTAGAGTTCTATAAGCTTAGTAATTTTACCCGACTAATTTTCTAGTAAGTGTAGGTTAGATACTATTATTATTTTATCCTTCTAACTAAATTCTCTGTGGATTTTTACTTTCTTCTCATTACCAAATTTTGGATGATATTGAACTTTTAATACAAAATATTTTTCACAATAAGTTTGAAAGAAAGAGGTGTTTTAAATTCAAGGATCTATATATTTCTATTTTGAGTCAAAAAAAATTATCAAATAAAGGATATTAGATATTTAATTTTATAAAATCCTTATCAAATATTAGTGTGGACTTTTTTATGGTCTTTCACAAAATTATGCTCGAATAAAAAAATTCCTTTTCATGAATTTCAAATTTTGAATATCCAAATCAAAATTTTATTAATTTATTTTGATTTTATATGAACGCAAAGTACCTCACCATTTCCCAATGCACTTACTTTCATATAATTGAACAATTTCTACCTTGAACTTGATTATGCTATTTTCTATTAGTCAAGGTTTCTGCCTCCACATCACTTAAAATATTTATTATTAAATTCTATAAGATCATATATATATGCACATATAATATTCACTATATGGATTATTTATCATTAATTATCAACTATATTATTTTTTTCATTCATGATTAAACTTTGATTGAATGGTAGCATAACATTTCATTCTTAAAAGCTCATTTCATCTTCAATATCAGGTATACCTACTATGCACCTTCCTTTTCCTCTGAATAACACTAAATCTATCAAATCATTTGATTGTTTTAAAAAATAAAACATGATTATGGTGATTATGGTGATCTTCATCCATTCCTCCAACACTTCATTTAAACTTTGTCTTGTAACTTCCTCATCTGATCATCTCACTCCCGATTTCCTTCAGCCTCCGGCTGCTGTACTACCCAAACTCCCATTATCTCGATTTATCATTAGTGTTTTCTATCATATGAATCATTCCTCTTCTATTAATCAAAATTATCGGATGATGATAACAATAATAATTTACACTGTATTTTCTTGAAATTCTGGTAATATCACAAATTTCTTATACTTTTAGTCCCATTCTTCTAGAGATTCAACTGTCAGAAACATCTTTAGTAATTATTGTTCTTACCATGCACACTATTATATTGTATGAAATTTATTATTTGGGACCATTCTCATTTTTAGGCATGTTACAAATTTTCATCAAGGGCTATTCACTTTCTACTATCCTCATCTGATACTATGTTTCACCGACCACATAGTATCACAAGACTTCTGATTAATAGAATCATCTTTTGTCAAATAGTCAGATATAGGTATCTTTTAGTCATTATGATCAGTTCATCTTTTATTTAATCTACTTATAAATTCAAATAATTAAAATTTTATTCCTTATGAAAAATATCATACAATACCACACATTCTTCTTCATCTTAAAAACTTCTGTATGTGTGAACTACCTTTAATATCCATAAGTCCCTTACGATCAAATCAGTATAGTTCATGATGTTTAAATCACCATGATTATTCTATGATAAAATAATATCAAAGAATCATTATATTACATTTTACAACCTGTCTTCTAGATAATCCTCATCCTTATCCTCATCCTATACACTAACATTTTTCGTTTCATTAATGCAACATAAATTAATTTATTGTCTGATAAACTATCATTAAAAATACTCTGATTTCACTACACCTCGTTCATTATCATATATTTATTTTTTTTTACTTTTTAGGTATTCATAGAATACTTAAAATAGTATTAATGGAACCTTATTATTTATCTTACAGTAACCCAGTAATTAATTATTATGCCTTAATGATTAACTAAACTATCCATCTTCTATCAATTAATTATAAGAATATTATATCCCTTATTTGTATTAAAATTCTACTATAATGTTTTCCAGAAAATAAATTCAAAACTCAATATCTATAACATGGTGCATTATCTTCTCATGAATTTTTCTGTAATCATACTCTTGATATTTGATTCATAGTTCTTACAATCATTACATGAAAACCCTAGGAACATTTTCAAGTAAGAAAACAAATGGATCATCAATTTAATTAAATATACCATGAACATTTCATTAAACCTTTCACAAAAGTCTTAAAGATATTGAAATATATTTGATGTAAATAGATTTTTCATCTTCTATGTTATCTATTTGTGGTTAACTAAATCCTTTTTAGCTTCATTTTAACCCCCTTAATATAGGCCTTTTTTTAGAAGTTGACATGTTGTGCTAATAGTCATTGGTCCTATTTTAAAACTTTTCAAACAATCATTAGTATCTAACAAATATATTTTCTTATTTTTTGTTATAATTTATCTCATGGAAGTATCTTACTTTATTCTAGTATTAGAAACTTCATTCCTGAAACATTTTGGGGAACCTCTTTTATTAATTCCCTCTTCAACCTTTACAGATGTAATAGGTTTCTTCACACTCTTCTTTACCTACAATTTTCTGGTGCATGAATTGTAACTTGAACCATTCAAATAATTAGAATCAGTGAAAATAGTTTTTTGAGAAGTTAGATTTACCATTTCTTTATTTCTACGGACTATGTATCATCAAATTGTTTCAAGATTATTATTTCACTAGAATTAATATTTCTTGAAGTAAGACTTAAAAAAATTGGAAATGAATCTTTTCTTTGATTAAAATGAAGACTCAACATGAGTAACTTCCATGTTTCAAAAATTTACTTCTTACTTAAGAAAAATTAAATTAAAAGTATTTTAATGAGCTTTAAGAGTTGAAAAAGTTTCTTCACATTCATATTTTAACATCCAAACTTGTTCTTCATGTACTTTTTTCCCTTAAGTATATAATTTTTATGATATTTTACTCTTATTTATTTAACCTCCAACTGATAGTTCTTGATTTCTAACATAGTTTTTAATTCATGTATAACTGTAAAAAAAACATTCCAATTTATATATTTTTCACAAAACATATTTTAAAAATGTTCTTCAATTAGAGAAAATATTTTACTATAAAGTAAGACATATTCATTATTTTATTCTATGAGTTTTGTGGGAGTATCACACTTTTGCATTATCTTAACCAATATACTCTCTATTTCTTCAAATTCTGATTTTACCTATAAGTTTTACTTCTATATAACCTTGATAAATGAAAATATGAATTCTATAGCATTAGTAGGGAAAATTTTCATATAAGCCTTGATTTTTTGTGTAAAAATATTCAATATATTAAATATTTTCACACTCTCTATATATTGAATTAAATTATTTATAAGGATATTTCTTAATTAATTTATTAAAAAAACAACCAAAATTTTTACCTTCAAGAAGCAGTGGATCCTCTTTTCACTGATTTTTTGAAGTTATCTTTCATAACCTCTGAGCCTCTTTTTTATTCATATTTTTCAATGTTCTAGTTGAAACTTCCATGGGTGCACTAACATGAGAATAATTATTTTCATTTAAACTAGAAATCTATGTAACTTCCTGAAGGCTACACTTCATGAAAATTAGTGAAAAAAACTAGAATAAAAACTATAGATCCTAATAGTGTAACCCTATCCTCTAATACCACTTATGGGAGTGAGGGTGAATTAGTTATGGATAAATTTTACAGAATTATTATAAATAAAAATTTTACACTGTTTATGTTGTTTAGGATGTATTTATATATATTGTATACTCCCAAACACAAATCACCACATGAAAAGCAATAAAGGAAAGAAGGAAAATAAAATGCATACTTTTTATAAGGTTTGGAATCAATTTGATAACATACTTCTTATTATGTTCAGTTATTATCCTGAGCCACTATTTTTCCACTAATAATCTTATTATTGGTTACAATTTGGGTTATAAGTTATTATACTTAACTTATAAGTTCACCATATAACATAGGTGAAAAATTACCTCCTCCTGCAGGTCCTTTATACTAGCTCCCCCCAATTTACAATATCCTCCAAGAGTCTAAATAGATCCTTGATTTCTAATAAAAACTCCACTTCAACTGCATACAAGTTATCATTATTTTGTATCACCTGGAAACCTAATTTTTAATGTTCTCCCAACTCTAATAACTTTAATTCCAAAATATTCCATAGTTTTCACTTAACATTAGTCTTTCTCAAAAAGTTTGGTTTCCTATTGTATAGAAACTTTACTCTCAGCACTTTTGAACTCATAGTTCCAAAACCTCATAACTTTAACCCAATTGATCTTTTGGTAAGTTCATATTGGATACTATATCTCTTATTTTTAATTTTCACTCAATTATTATTGGATTCTTCTTTTCTTCTCAGTAAATATTTTTGAATAATCTCAAAACATTGATAAACTAGCTATTTCCCTATATGATTTAAGGATCATGGTCTTAAAGCTTTAAGGCTCTACATATTTCTATTTTGAATCAATATTATTTATCACATCAAGTATATAATTGATTTCCTTTTTTCAAATCCTTTTAAATATCAACATCAACTCTTCTATGATCTTATGTGAACTTTGGATTGAATAAAAAAAATTCCCTTCTATGAATTTCAAACTTTGAGTATCTATATAAACATCATTATAATTAATTTTGACTTTGATTGAATGAAAAGTCCCTTAACATTGACCTCTTCACTTACTTCCACATACTTTAACAATTTCTCACATGATCCTTATTATTCTATTTTCTACCCAACATGGTAACTATATACGCATAACTTAAACTAACAATTCTTAAATTATCTAAGATTATATATATATTTTCATCTCATATTCAATGTCTAGATTATTTATCAGGTACTCTAGACTGTTTTTATGTAATTTCATTGATGATTAACCTTATATTTCATGGAGGTATAACCATTCTTTCACCGAAGCTCATCGTATCTTCACTACTTAATATACCTACTAAACATTTATCTTTGATTTTGGAAAACACACAATCTATCACAACCTTCATGTCTTTAAACAAAATCATATATGATTCTTTTACTTATGGTGATATTCATCTATTTATATGAGACTTCATTTGAACATCAAATTTCAGCTTCCACTTCTGATCATCTTAATCTCAGTCACCTTTATCCTATAGCTACAATGATACTCAATCTCCCATTACCACATTTTATCACTAGTCCATTATACTTATTGACTCATTCATCATCATATAATCACAATTTAAAAAAATTAACATCACTCATAATTTCCACAAAATTTTCTTGATCTTATATTGATATCATGAATTACTTTTTCTCCCTCTAGGGATTCAAATATCAGAAACATATTCATTAATTATCATTATTTTTATACACACTACACCTACCTTCATATTTTCCACCCTTTATAACTTAGGTTCTTTCTCATTTATAGGGACCTTAAAGATTCCAATCATGGGATAATCTATTTCTTGTATCCTTATCAGATACTAAATTGCACTAGAATTTCGGTCTCACATGAATTTTGATTAAATAAATTCACCAGACTCAGACAATGAAATATGTATCCTTTTTCATGGGGATTAGATTATATTTTTTCCTTTACTTATTCATGGATATCGTTCAATTTTTATTCCATAGGACAAATATCATGAAAACACATACCTTTTACTAAATTTTAATAACTCCTACATTCTTGAAATTCCTTCTTTGTCTGCTAGTCCCTTACTATCATCTCATCACAGTTCATGATGTTTAAATCATAATTATGCTTCTAATATGAAGAACTATAAAAGAATCATCATATACTCTTGGTCATTCAGTATTTTGAATAGTTCTCATTATCATCCCATCTGGTGCTGTTTTTTTATTTCAGAGATGCAATAAACAAAACTCTATTATTTGATGAATTATTGTTTAATGTACTCCATTTCCACCACAATTTCTTCATTCTCATCTACTAATTATTTTTTCCTTTTTATAATATCAAATATCACTTCCACTAGTATTAATGACACCTTGGGATTTATTTTCTAGTAACCCAGTAACTAATTTATGTACCTTAAGGATGAACTTAACTCACCATCTTCTATCCTTTAAACCCAAGAATCTTCTAACCATTATCTATACTGAACATCCAATATCTTATCATCTAAAATAATAACTTTGGGGAATAATATCTTTGATTTGGGGCATGATCATCTTGTGATTTTTTAGTCATCGTGTTCTTGGTAGTTGTAGCATAGATCTTACAAATACAATATACTGATCCTAGGAGCGTTTACAAGGAAGATGATGAATGGATCATCATTTTAATTAAATTTCTTGTGTATATTTAATTTTTAAGAGTTTCGACAACTTAAATAATTCAAAATTGATTATCTCCTTATACCCATGCCCATTTATTACTTTAGATTATTTTATGAGTGACCGTTGAAATCACATGAACCCACCATGTTGTATGACCACCAATCCCTTTGATCATTCTGATTGGTATCAACCTATGTCAGGTGATCATTGTTCACAAGCTATCATCTAACCCCACAAGTGCTATAATCTTCCTCCACCATCCATGGATAGTTATATTTTTTATCTTTTAATAACTAAGTCCCCTTAAAAAATTCACAAGACAAATCCACAACTCAAATAGACTTATGAAAATTCTCACTCGACTAAAAATATCATCAAATATTATCAAGGAATCGAATAACTCATTTAAATATCTTTAGAAATTATCATTATGACTCCAAAATTCATCCAATACATTTTCAAAGTTATTTTAGTAATTTAGTTTAAATTCTATCACCACTAGACATCTTCTCTTCTATTTTTTTTGATAAATTATCTAGAAACCTACTATACGTATCCTTTAGTAGTAGATATAAAATAAATCTATATTTTATTATCCATTATATTATCCTATAATATGTTAACTTTCACAAAACCAATCAGTATCACTAAATTCATCTTCAGTCTTTTTCTTCTCTTTGAGCATATATTAACATGACTCTATATTGACTTCTTATTGGAACAAATTACAACACTCTAATCATATAAATCCATTTGGAATATTCAATACCATTCATTGGATCTATTATCAATACCCTCTTTAATTCATCATATGATATATGATCCTTAATAGTGTTAAATTGTTTAACACCCTTAGGCAACAACAACTTCATCTTCACTCTTCTTCTTATTTTTCTCCCAAAGAAAATATTAACTTGGTTACATATTTAATTCTCACTGAAAATAAATATACCACTCCAATAATCTCAATCCAGTTAGTAACCTTTGTCTTCATGATGGTTCCATGTCATTGACCAAGGAAAGATAGAAGTTGAATATGATGTGAACTTCTAGGAAAGATCTATTAAGATTCAGTACCATTATGATATGGGGTTGTGTTGGTATGATATTTATTTGGTTTGTCTTCTATGATAATAATGTGGCTTAAAGGAGTGTACTTGGGAATGTGAGTCATAGATGCACTCCATATCCTCAGTTCATTTTTTGATTTTTTTGAGATGATTTGTATGATTTTTCTCAATTTATGATATGATTATTGATATTTCATTTTAATGTTCTGTGTTCCCCTAATGTGTTTCTTTTGTTTTTGTTATATCAAGATACCTATGTGGTATGTCATAGGGTGTTTATTTTGACCCCCTTTTTTCTTTCCTTCATGGGTTTTGGTTTAATTATTGAGGATGAAAATTATTTGATAGGGATATAATGCAATGGCCTAGTTTTTATCAATATATTAATTTATATTTTTAGGTTATTGAAGGTATTAGGGAAAGGATAGTGTAGTATAAGCGCATCAAGATATAGAATTTAAATTAGAGGAATAATGTTATAATGTGGTTGATTGGGTTGTGGTGTGGTGTAGTTTCAGGTAGTCTTTTTTAAAATTTCCTAGAATTGCCCATGTGGTGTGTCCATGACCTCTACACCATGGAGCCTCTAGTGTCTATTTCAGTGGTTCTTTCATTTTGGAGACCCATGTAGAGTGGAGCCCCGAATGACCAGTTTTGGTTTCTCTGTCATTTTTGGGATCACTATAATGTGGTGATTTGGGCCTTAATATGAGGCTCAGAGGTTAGGTTTCTTATACTTTCCTCCCTAAGGGTCATTATGGTGTGGTGGTTTGGGTTGCGCAATGGATGCATGGGGATCTGGTTTCTTGTATCTTCCATTTTGAGGGTTGTTTTGGTGTGGTGTATTAGCCATGTCACAACATAGCCCAGATTTTATTGGATCCATGTTTTGACTAGGCGTTAATGGGGGGATATAGGGGGATTTACACCATGATTTTAGAAGAAATATTTGACTTGAGTCATTACGGCATGGTTGACCTTCCTACATTGTAGTTTTTATAAAAATTCCACCTGTTATGCCATGGTCCTTACCCCTACACTATGGTTTTATATTTTTATATCACATATAATTAAAAAATTCCCTTACACATCCTCATATTTAATCCCTATTCCTTCAATCCCTATTAAACTAGAGGATCTCTTTCAGATATTCTTCAGTTTTTCCCTTGGATTTAGATCCCAACCTCTATAGATTGATTCATGGGTGATCATAAGTTATTTTCATTCTTCCCCATTGGTTCTTATTCTCTATTACCATGATATGGAATCCTTTTTTCTTGTATTTTCATGGTTTTATATTGAATATTTATGTAATTTTTTAGTTTAATGATATACTTTGGGATAATGTCTTCCTTGTGGGATATGTGATTGGGTATTTTATTCTTTTCTCCCATTTTTATTTAGAGAATGTTGAAATATTAATATTGAGGTAATGGATTTGTGAAATTTATTTTTTTATGTGAAAGTTTCAGATTAACATGATTTAACTTCTTTGATTAAGTGGTGTAATCATCCTAATGAAGATAATAAATCAAAAAATTAATAATAGATAAAATATGAAAATAGTTATATGATAGTATGTTGTTCATGCTATGTATGATGGATAGATCTTTATATTTTTCTAGATATGATTCTATTAGTTTATTGTGATTATTATTGTTCTATATCATGATTTATATGATTTAAATTGGTTAAAAAACATAATGATAGTAAAATTAATAGAATATAGAATGAGTCTTGTGAATTCAATTAACACTCTTCCTTGAAAACTGATGAACATGAACGTGATGATTTAAGCATGTACATGGATGTTTCTTTAGAATACGATAGATATATTTTGATTATAAGGATAAAATTTTTCCATTATATTTTATGGTTTATATTATTTATTATATTCTATTATTTCATACTCTCTTCCACCCAAATTAGGCTAGAAGATAGTGGCCACATGATTTGGGTTCTTGGCGCTTTCTATAACATCCATGTTAGTTTGGGTGTAGATGGCTAGCTATACCTTCTTACCATCTTTCCATTAATATGTAGCATATATTATAAGAATTACCGATATGAATTGACTTTAGGTATGGGGAATATACTCATACGGGTTG
Source organism: Viscum album (assembly GCA_963277665.1). Classification (NCBI taxonomy): domain Eukaryota; kingdom Viridiplantae; phylum Streptophyta; class Magnoliopsida; order Santalales; family Viscaceae; genus Viscum; species Viscum album. The sequence goes on along the minus strand of OY728130.1, from coordinate 2,009,709,394 downwards.
TGATGGATCTTAGTTTCACTATAATGTATGTGTTGTTTATAACAACTTAAGGTTATAATATATACATGTATATCTCTTATAGTGACTATGATTACCATAGTTTTACTTTCTTGGGGATATGTTGGATTGGGGTATAATGTATAATACTTTGGTTATCATGGATTTCAGACATATTACTTAGTTATGGATGTGATGAGATGTAGTTGATATATGTGTACATGGGTGTAGGATGAGATGATGATATGGCTGTGATATAGTTTTATGGATTGATAGAATGACTTATAGAAGGGATTGAAGAAAATAGTGTTTTTTGGGGAATGAGAGAGTCAAACTAGTGGGGAAGTGGATGTGGGGTAACCTTCTTATATATATATATATATTCTCTTGATATATAATTTCTTACTTCTGTGAATTACTTGGCGAGTGAGGTATGATGAGGATGAGATGATGTTTTACCATCTTAGGTAACAAGTTGGTTTCCTCTATCTATTCACTGGGGTTAAGTGTTATTCTTTAATATTTTTATGATATGTTTTAGGGTGGATCCTAATAATTTTACCTATATCATCACCTCATATATATATAAAACCATCTCCCGGTTTGCAGAAGATAGTCAATGATCAAGCCGGTCAAAACAAGCTAGTGGATTTTTTTTAGGGTTTATCAAAGATTGTGGTTGATTACTAGGAGTTTTTTAGTATATTTATTTGTTTATAATTGTATGAAATTACATTCATGTATTGGGATAATTATCTTCTATCTATTCTATATATTTTATTAGATTATCTTATCTCTTATCCTAGATTATATATTAAGGGTAATGCCTCCCATTTGTATATATTTTATACCCTTGGTTCTTTTCTATAGCCCATGGCCTATTGGTGGTGGGATTCAGTGGTTATGCCAATATTGGTTTCCATCCCTAGAGGGGTACTAGTGGACGATAATGGGGGTTATGATAAGTATCATTCATTGGGAACACATATTCCTAGAATATGGATATGTTTTCTCTAAAGAAATATATGTTTCCTACCATAGGGTTTGCATCAATAAGTGTCATCAATATTTATCTAACTGATACTATAGAACATGATACCATCAAAGAAAATGGAAATGAAGAGGAATATATTGAGAAATTCACACACATAGAGGTATGTGAGGATGGATTACAAACCTAACATCAAAGGAAAGCCTATGATTTGGGATCCTCTTCCAATATTCCTCTACTAACGACTTAGTTATCTAGTTCAAATGAAAAAGGAAAAGTCATGGACACATCCATAGCCCCAAACCACTCAAATATGGTGATACTATATCATCAGAAGATAATATTTCTCAGTTCAAGGATATAATAGTGAAACCTGAGAATATTAATGCTAAATTACTAGGGGAAACATACCCAATGAGTATGATCCTTAAGAAAAATATTCCTTGTATCCTTCCACAAACCCTATTTAATGGGAGATTATTAATCGACCCAAAAAGGTATTATTGATACCTCTAAATAAATTGATATCTCATTTATTATCCCATTTTAATATAGAAATCATTGATTATCAAGTGTCCCAACTATTAGGGCAACATCAACCACAAGTTTAAGAAAGATACTCAAGGATAACTCGGATGGTGGTATCCCATGAATTACTGGGTTATTTTACTTATAGTATGGGTTACATGGAATATTTATGTGCATAAGTACAACCTAAGTGGAAATCATATCCCGATTGGATGGATTTGACTCCTCCTCTACCTTACTTTAGGAATCCTAACTTCACTACATTTAATGGAATGTTAGATAAAAAGTAGACCTCACCCATTTTTCTTCTTGGAATGACCCAATGATTGTAATTCTATAAAAACAAGAGGCTACCAAACAAAAATGCTTCATGTGGAGCTTAGAAGTTCCTTTATTTTTTTGTTATAATAACCTTGCAGTTAGGTCTATTGCAAGTTGGGAAGATCACCATCAGTAATTCCTCTACCAATTTAGATGTACACTAAGGAATATAATTATCCTTTTCCTCTCTAGGTAAAAACATCAATAGAATTATATATTCATAGATTTCATTACAAGATGGAAGGGTCTGACACACTCCTTAGAAATATAGATTTCTGAGGAACAATTACTATATATCTATGTTGAAAACCTATATAATGAGTTATCATATATGATTATCTCTATAAATTTCCCTGGTAGGATCTAAGAGTTTGTAACTACCAAAAATATTCTAGAGTATGATATTTAGAGAGACAAATAAAGAAGTCATCAAGAACCACCATCATAGAAAAGAAATTTAGGAAAATAAAAAACAGTTGTTATCACCCTCAAGTTGATAAGGTTTATTAGACAAGACTTTGAATTTTAGAAGAATAATGCATATTCTTTCCTTAATGATCAGGTTTTAGAATACTTCATCTATGCCTTAAATAACAACCTAATCGTGTTTCCATAAATCAAGAAGCCGGATGAATTAGGGTAGAATGATCTACTGAATTATTTTCCTTACCATCATATGAAAGTCACATGATCCAATAATTCTTGAAATTAAAAGACTTACTATATAGTATAGTATAAACTGATCAAGTCCCATTGTATATTCTCATACTTTATGTAACATGTGTGTTTACCATTATACAAGAAGAAGAACAAGAAATGGAAAATTCCCTATATATGAACATGATTTTTTTGATGACTAAATGGATTAATATATAGTTAATCATATGTATTATATCTTCAAGTCATGAATAAATCACCCAAACATGACCCTAATTCCCACTACAACTGATACTAAAAAAATTCAATTTTTAAGCCTCTCATGATCCGATAGAGTCTGTACAAGTGGGAATATATGAAATAGTGGTACCTAAGTATTCAAAAACAACTATAAACTCTCATGTCATCCTTATCATTAGGAGAGTTCAAACAATACCAATAAATGAGACTGTGGGCACCATCCCACAAAATGAGACTACATGAACCATCCCATCAAATGTGACCATGGGAATCACCCCGTTAAATGAGATACTCTTCTTTTAGGATTACTAGTTTAACTCAACCAATGTTATTCAAGTGATGAGTAATCACACAAGGAAAGAAGAGTTTTATGTAATGGGTGTCTCTATTTCCCTAAACATGGTATTTATTGGGATTAAGGAATTTTCACTAGTTTCTAATGAGTTCACTCTTGAAAAATATGATCACACTCTTAAACAATTGTTTGAGGATCAATAGGTTATCCCATAATTTAATCCTAACATTAGTGAAAAGAGTTTAGTAATACCCCACCTACATATAAAGAAGGAATATTCAACCCAATAAATGTTTTAGAACACAATGTTGGTAGAGCATGAACGTAATGTAAATGGATGGTCCAATCACCATGGTTCTAACATGGACTTCCAATGTTAGCAACCCATAATTACATTAAGAAGGGAAAGGGTGCTATCATGTATTCTACCTATCAACCCCTTGAATTTGTCTAGGGAATATCTATTGAAGAAATGACTAATCAATTTCATTTATAAAATGACAGTCTCTAGAAAATAATTATAGAGACACTTTGTATGATAACCCACCTTCATAATGATTATTAGGATAAAACCACCCAAATCACTAGTTAGACCCATAAAACAATATCCACTTCAATAGAGCACCAACCTAGTGGGTCATCAAGGATGTTTTCCCCATGTAAAAATTATAGTCTCTTACAACAGTGGTCCTCCGTGTTGTGATGTACCCCACCCTATAGGATGGTGGAATTTTCATATTATTATTCCACTTATCAGGTTAATTATAGGTATTATTTGACCCAAATGACCACCATGTAGTCACTAAGATAGTAAAAAATATCCTGTCTTATGGTGGAACCATCAATGTCCTAGTCATAAATAATATAAACATTTACCCCTATATTGATTAGTATTAAGGAACTACCCTTAGATATCAAATTCATTCATGTGATAATGCTCCTCAATACATATGTATACTTCATGGAAAACATTATTTTCAACCTAGAATATGTAGATGAAAAATGTGTATTAATTATAACTATACAAAGTTTCTGGGTATTTTTCATTCACCTTATAGAATAATTCTTCAATATCACAAGGATCAAGTGAACCGAGGAGTTAGATTCAAGAGAATACACCAATTATTACCCCTACCATTGATTGTTTAGGAATAAAATTTAAATTTGATTCATCCTGAAGGATTGTATTCAAGAGAATATATATTAGAGGATAATGGAGTTAGTAACACCCAAATATCTTCTTAATCTTTATAAATAACTTGATTATAAAACACAATGTTTTTTAAAAAAATTTGGCCATCCATCTCATGATGATAAAAAAATAAGGCCTATTCATTTAGGATTGAGAAAATTCTTGAATAATTCATCTATTTATTATAGAATAGTTTTTTTAATATATGCATAATATAGATACCCAAGGTGGAATTTATGAAATATCATCCAAATTATTATCTCTACCACTAAATTTTGTGATATATGATCAAATGATTCTTCATATTTAAGGTTTAGTTATAAAATCATATATAAAGAGTTCTGATTGAGTTTGATGAAACATGCCTAACAATTATTCTCACTTTGAAAAAAAATCATCATGCCTAAAAATCCATGTATTAAATAAAGTTCTTTATATATGACTCTAAACTGAACAACACAAGTTCCTTTTCATTAGTACTAAAACTACTTGACATAAGGTACATTTCACAAGAACCTAAACTGCACGACATGAGGTCCTTACCACATTAAATTAAAAATTTTGGTGCATGAACTATCTTGTATGACTATAACTACTAAAATTGGTCAATCATATATGACCATAAACTGCAGTCCCTTATTTTGTGTAACTTATCGTTCTTCATAAGATCCCATGTTTTTCCTTGGGGGATTTGAAAACCATGTTGAGATACAAAAACTATCTGACAAATTATAGGGTTTATATAACAAATGACCAAGATTCCTCCATTATATATTTATACCACACTTCATTTCTTGTGAGCTTTAATTTACTTCCTATTTTATTAAGGTATATTTATTTTACCCAAAGAGTCTTTTAATAATATAATGGTTTAACTAAAAAGTATTCCAAAACTTTTTGAAAATCTCCTCTTCCACCCAACCTACTTCATGCCTTCTATGTTAGAATCACCATCAAAAAAATTTCTTGAGTTGAGATACTCCTCATGGTGGCCCAAATTTATTGATTCAAGATACTCCTCTTAGAAATTAAAAACCTTAAGTTGAGGTTCTCCTACTAGTTTCCAATCTTATATAAATTGGTAATTTATTCATTGTTTCATATAAATAAACATCCCTATGAATAATTTTAAACAATCATAGTTGTATTTGAGTTACTAAGTAACCCTTAGGGTAAGTTTTTTGTCCTAAAAGATGGTCACCCAAAATCCATGTTCCATTTTCTAATGGTGTGGTAGTAGTTTCTTTATTACTAGTGGTCAAACTATTCTAACCAATTAACATTTCATCATCTTTGATCCATAATTTTAAATGAATTATTTACCTTATATTCTTCCCACTGTTCAATAAGATATGAAATATCTCTAAATTTTATACCCCTATACATTAAAGACATCATTGAGGAGGATCCAATTTGCATGAGAATAAACTACATGAAATTTTAGTAAAGAATTAAGTCCTTAAAGTAAAATAATCCTAAATCCTAGTTGAAATACCATAAAATTCATGAAATTTGGTCCTTACCACATGAAAATATATTCTATGGTATATAGTCCATCTCAAATGACTTTGAACTATTTGGAGTAGTCCATCCTGCATGAACTTAAATAGATTGGACTAATCTATTCCATGTGACCACAAATTATAAAATACCCATAACCTAAGAGAATGATATATATAATAATTATACATCTAAATAGGTTTTATGAATATGGATACATAATCAAGAATTAATGTCTTGGTTTAACCAACCTATGAGAAAAATTCCCCTTTACTAGAACTATGTGTGGCTTGATTCAATTTTCAATTTGATATATATTTAATCCTAGATCTCCTATCCCAATCCCAAACATAGATTCCATTTTCATTTATTATTATTTCCAAGTGATTAAACCTTTACCAATTCACATTTTTTAATCCTTATCTCATTTGGGATTCCATATATTTCTCACATTCTCTCTTGTATAAGAGCTCAATTTGTGTAGAGGCCCCTTTCATAAAACTATGGATATCTTGATTCCTATCATCACATGATACATTGTGATGCCTAGATCACTTATCTTGTACCCAAACATGAAATATAATTCACATATAAACCTCCACAACATCCTAGTGAATGGATTTCACAATTCATAGATGGTTTCCTCAAATGGCCCCACACTAGGTTAAAAGCATCCAATACCATGACTATTTATGGATTGAATTCTGTTACCAAAAGATATGAAGTGTTTCCTAAATTTCCCATTCAGGGAATACACATAAATTTTATCACTTTTAAACCCTCCCATTATATGGTCCCCTCATACATGTTAGGTCAACGTCTCCTTTATCACTGGTTATGTCACCTCACATTTGGTCAAATATTTGCGACTTTAAACTTCTATCACAATTAATTAAATTTGTATGAACTTAAACTCCTACCACTATTGTTCAATGATGTATGAAATTAAAATTAAACCATTTTTTGTCAAAAATTTATGACCTTAAACTCCATTTTTGGTCTAACTTGTATTACCTAAAACTTCAGTCACCTAATTTTCGTATAAATTTCAGGACCTATAACTAAAAATGAAAGTTACACAATGAATATTTAGGTTAAAAACCTATAAAGGGTGTATTTAGTAAAAGTTAAGTCTATGGCCTCTAAGAAATACCCTTTCTTGAATTATGAAAAATTTAGAGCTTAATAAACATAAAAAGAGACCCAAAAACTTTTAAAGTTTAAAAACCCATAATGGGCGACCTATGAAAAATTCAAATCTCTTATCACTAAACCTTCTGATTTCAAGATTTAGGAAAATGTGAGAGTTTAAGAAATATTTAAAGATGCATAAAGACATGTTAGGTTAAAAACTTGTATAGGGAGGTCTAAGAAATAATTAAATATCTACTCTCTAAACCTTACCCTTTAATGGACTAGATAAAAACATGAATATAAGAAAAAAAAAACTAACACAAATAATTTTCAAATTGAGAACCCATAAAGGGTTTAATAGGAAAAAGTTAAGTTCCATATTTTTAATACTCTTCATTTCATGGATGAGGCAAAATTTATCATAAAAAATAAGATGGACAAAAATATTTTAAGGATTGAAACTTGGTCCTAGAAAAATTCTATCTATGCTCTATAGGGCCACTGATCTAGGAAAAAGTTATAGAAGATATTTTATTTCCACTACATAAGAATTTAAAGTATTCCATGGGGAATTTATCATTCCTAACAAGGCCACTTATTCAAATTTATCATGCCCTTTATTTTAAGTGATCAAATACCAATGAAATTTTATTTTATACACCTTTAACTCAAGAATGTGTTTAATGCACAATCAAATAAACTTTAGGGAATTCAAACCATTATTGAATAAACTTTACCCCATAAACCTACTTTATGACTTTAATGTCTAAATCATCACCAATATATAACTCAATTTTATTTTCTTTTAATCTAATATCCTTTAGTATATCATATTGATTCACTATTTATATAAATTCATAATGAGACTATCTAATCCTAAAAGGACTCCTCAACTTGGTATTGATATCTATGAAATTTACCTATAGTATTAACTAGAGGCATATTTTTATCCTAAGGAGAAGTTCCTTTAATCCAATGCACTACTTCTTAATAGTTCAGTGGTAGTACCTCCATTACCAATGGTTAAATTATTCCCACATGTATCAATTTACCATTAACTATAACATTCTTATGTCATTATTTACGCACACTACTAGAAATTCAGGCTATAGCCACGGACCTATAACGACGGTTTTATAGGTCCGTGGCTATAGCCTTTATTTTGCCACGGTTAAATTTTTTGTCCATTGCTAAATCTGTTTCTATCATTTTTTCTCCCGATCTTTTATCGGGCTCCTCCTCCTCCCCGATCCACAGCCCTCCTCCTCCCCCGATTCGCACACCGCGTAGCCCTCCTCCCCAACCACGTCTTCTCTTCCCCACAACCCTCCTCTCCTCCTCCGATTCGCAGCCCTATCCCGCGCATCCCTCCTCCCCGACAACATCTCCTCCTCCCCACAGCCCTCCTCATCCTCCCCCAGTTCGTAGCCATATCCCTGCGTAGCCTCCTCCCCGACAGCGTATCCTTATCCCGATGATTACCCTTTCCTACGTGCTCCCTGACAGCCTCCTCATCATGCCGAACCTCCACCCTCACTGGCATCGCCTCCTCCTCAAGCCAGACCTCCTCTCTCACTAGCATATCCCCTCTGATGTGTGACCCCGTCGACATCATCCCCCATCTAGCACGTGGCTTCCCCTTTGGTGAGATTTCTTGGATTTATTTTTGGGGTTTTACTCATCTTGTCCAAACCCTAAGGGCTGAGGTATGATTTTTGTGCTTTATTGGATTCTAGGGGGTGCAGTTCATCCCTCAGGGTGTACTCATCCATTTATGAGAGTTTCATTGCATCTGTGCATGTTTGAGGTATGTGTTTTCATGTTTTTTCCTTTTATATTGAAAAAATTAGTTCTTGAGTCGATTCAATTAACTTTTAAATATGTTTCTAACCTTTATTATACTTGTTTCTAGTTCATGGTAGTGTTTTCTTGTTGGTAGAATTTTCTAAAAATAGGTTTTGAGATTATTTTCCATTTATGCCTATGTGTATGCCTATCCAAATTGGGTTAGATAAAATGTCATTTTAGTTTAAATATTTAAGTTAGATGATTAGGGTAGTGTTTTCCCAAAAATGTATTTTATTGAAATTGTTTGTCTGGTGTTGGGTTGGCTTGATGAAACATGTTGGTTTCCATGAAATAAATTTTGGGTTAGTGGAAGGTACGTGTTGTTTTCCTTGAAAAATTGTTTGGGGAAAGACTACATGTGCCATGTCATTTGACACAGGCACATCCATGGGTGATTGGAATGAATTCATGTATGAGACTTCAAATGATAATATTGTTGGAAGGGGTTCTTTTCTTGAAACTTTTTTTAAATAAAGGGATTCATTATCTTCTCCATATCCCTCCCATTATTAAAAGGTTCTATGACTTTGCAAATGGCTTGTGTAATTTTCAAAATTGGGTGGGAAGTGATGACCTCTTTGGTTTTTTATGAAGTGAATGGTTTCCTAATGGTAAAAATCCCATTTGGAACTTCTCACTTTAAAAATAATGTTTTACTTTAACATTATTTTTCTTAAATGTTTTCTTGGTTTTTGAATCGTATATTGATTACATTGTTTGAATTAATTTTATTTTAGGTATGCATGGTGTTTTTGAGTCCTGGGTAATTATGGTAGGGTGTTGCGATTGGTTTCGAAGGCACGCGCTCATATTCCCAGGTATGGATATGTATGTATGTATATATATATATATATTGTGTGCATGTTTCCTCATGGTATGGGGAACACATTCATATGTTTAATGATATATATATATATATATATATGGAAGTGTGTGAGTGTGAGTGGGCTACTGGTTGAGTGATAATGGTTTGGATTGACCATCCTTTAAGGTAGGATTTCTCATGCACTTTACTTTTTAATTTAATATCTATTAGTTTCTTGATTTTTGAACCCTCTTATATTTATAAATATGAATGTATGAGCCTTGGATTAGATTTTTTGGTGTGAAATTAGTGTATTAATCCTTGTTTGTGATAACTGGAATTATCTTGGTAAATAGCACACACTAAGTGTTTGGTTAAATTCCTGGTTGGATTTTGTGGGAAATTTAGGACGTAAAATGCATGGTTTAGATTTATATATGTATTGGAAAGATACAAAATGGTATTTGGGTATCCTTTAATGGTTTTCCATTGTGTTTTTAATTTTTATAAAAATATGAATGTTGGTTTTATTCTCTAAAATTTGTCGGGATCCCCCTCCCTTCTCCTCCGCGATACTACGCGCGTGGATATCCTCCGGCCCCCGATACTCCCGAACCTTCGGCGGCGCCCTCCTCCCCGATACGCGCGATCCCCACCGCCTTCCTCCAGTGCGATCGCGATCCCCACCCCATTTCTGCCCTACTCCCCACTCGCGATCCCCACCGCCTTCCACCCGTGCGCTCGCTACCATTCTACTCCGACGACGTGGCCACCCACCTTGGGATGATTCTCCTCCGATGATGCGATCACCCCACCTCCCAGCCGGCGTTCCTCTTCCTCTCAGTACGTTCGCTCGCTCCTCTCTCAATCCCATGGCGAACTTCCTTACCCCTAGGCGTTTTGAATCTCATCATTTCACGACGCCGCAGATGACACATTTTCCCCTTGTGCACAATCATCCCATGGCTACGCGAAATGTGGAGACACTCGAAGATATCTCCCGCAACCATCCTTTTACCAGTTGAGTCCAAGGGATTTCGTTCCTGGATGCTTTAAAAATCTCTAACCAAGGCAATGATTTCATGGCGAAGCCCCCTCGGGTAAAGCGATAGGATGATGGTGGTTATCTAGTTGAAGCGGACCCAGACGTCCTGAAATAGCGCTCACAACTATGAAAATTCTCAGTGATGGGTCGTATCTCTTACCACAAAGGTAACTACCCTTGTCCCCTTACTGAACTTCACTCTCGTATTGCACACTGCTAGAATACTGCAAATTGGAAACTAATCCCCATAGGAAAATGATATTTTCACATACTATTAAGATCACAAGATGATTTTGAAAGAGTTTGGAAGACTTGTAATCTCAACCTCAAGTCGGGTTTACTTAAAATTTCAGAGTGGGACTCCACATTTAATCCGCACACACACAGAAACACTTTGGCACAAGTCTGGATCAAATTGCATGGACTTAACTGGTTTTTTGGCACCCAAAAATACTGAATGATATTGTCTCATGCATAGTAACTGCTCTTAAAATTGATCAAAGGACCTTACATGCTGACTTGGATCTATTCGACAGAGTAATGGTTGAAATAAACCTTGACTCAAAACTTCCCAGCACAGTTAACTTCAATGCCAAGGAATACAAAACTGAAGATATAGTGGAATATGAGTGAAAGCCCCCATTTTGGGATCACTATAAAATCATAGGGCATACTATCATCAACTGTAGGGTGATTAGGAAGCAGGTAATACAACCATCTGAGAATGAATGGAAGGAAATGAGGAGACCTAAAAAAGACAAAGCCCCCATGATAGACATGCCTGAAATGTCCAAAAAAAAATATGAAGTTTGGGTAAAAAAAACTCACACTTTGACTCACATAAGAGATAGTTCAGGAACCAAATGGGTGGATGAAGTGGAGGAAGAAGAAAACTCTATTAATGATCAAAACCTCTCAATTGAAATTACAAACCTTTTACTAGACACTATTAGAGTATCAACCGAGCAGGAAAAGATTTCTAGCTATCAACATGACCTAGAAAAGCATAATCTCTAGCACCCAATCTTGGATGGAGGGAATTTTTCTACTAATGAACTGAAGAAACTAACCGGTACTCCTAGTACTTCAATCCACAATAATGATGTTTGCACTAAAGAAAATGATGTGGCTGACACTCCATACTTAAGCGCCAAGGAGACCCATATTACTTCCACACCTAAATTAGGTATGCAAAAGGAAAAATCAGAAAACCCCCTAGTCTTCTAGCTCCAGGGTGAAACCTGCCTCCATAGACCTAGAAGCTCGAGCAGGCATGAAAAAGATTCCAACACCTGTTTTACATGACAATTTAGTTTTGGTTCTCGTACCCTAACATATGTAGGTTTTTAATGTTCCCCCAGAGCAGAAGTAGAATCTCTCTCAGAACTCTATCGAACAACGCCGTGGTCACGCTGCGGTCACGCCGCGGTCACGCCGCGGTCACGCCGCGGTCACGCCGCGGTCACGCCGCGGCCACGCCGCGGCCACGCCGTAGTCACGCCGCAGTCATGCCGCAGTCACGCCGTAGTCAAGCCGTGATTTGGCCCTACTCCAGCCACATCCAGCCCACACCAGCCCCCTTCCACCTTCATTTCAGCCCACTGCCATCAGCATTCCAGCCCGCAACAGCCCCCCTGCCACCTTCGAATCTGCCCTCACCATCCCCCCAACACCTGCAACCAGCCCCCTTCCACCATCATTCCAGCCTCCTCCTGCTTCCTTCGCTCCTAGCCAGAAGATGCTGCCCCGTGGATGTCACTGGATCGGGTCAACACGTTGTGGTCACGCCGCGGTCACGCCACAGTCACGCCGTGATTTGGCCCTGCTCCAGCCACATCCAGCCCACACCAGCCCCCTTCCACCTTCATTTCAGCCCACTGCCACCGGCTTTCCAGCCCGAAACAGCCCCCCTACCACCTTCGAATCAGCCCGCACCATCCCCCCAACACCTGCAACCAGCCCCCTTCCACCAGCATTCCAGCCTCCTCCCGCTTCCTTCGCTCCTAGCCAGAAGATGCTGCCCCGTGGATGTCACTGGATCAGGTCAACATGCTGTGGTCACGCCACGGTCACGCCGCGGCCACACCGCGGTCACGCCGCGGTCACGCCGTGATTCGGCCCTGCTCCAGCCACAAATGATAAGCTTGCAAGTCGGGTTTCATGTCCCCAAAGCACACACAATTTAGAAAAGTTCTTGAACCATCCCTACTGTTTTGTTTACATCCACATTTCCCAAAAACTAATTCCCAGCTCACCATAAGCCTGAGAAGGATAAGCTCCCTCTTTTATCCAGTTCTGATACCACAATCACTAGCTGGTCCATTATGGACACTTAATGAGTAGGTTTTCACTGTAGGTAACCTTACACCCTATGCTGACAATAATGAGGAAATTTCATTTGGCCAACAGGGGGGTTGTCCAGCAGGGGGGGGCTGTCCAGTAGGGGGGCTGTCCAGCAGGGGGAGGGGGTCCAGGGGTGGTGTCCAGGGGGTGTCCCAGGGTTTAGGGGGTCCAGGTGTGGTGTCTAAGGGTGTACAGTGGGGGTCCAGGTGGTGGTGTCTAGGGGTGTCCAGTGGGTGGTGTCCAGGGGTGTCTAGTGGGGGGCAGGTGTGATTGCATTTCTGATAAAAAGTTCTGGAATTTGAAATCGATGAATTATTCACGTGTAAAAGCTTTTTGAGTTTTCAATGGCAATCTCTACCTTAGCTACTGGTAATGTTTGTGTTTTCCTGCAGGGTCTCAAGCAGGAAGTTATTGTTGATTTAGTGGAACAATTCCATGCATACAAGCGAAGAGTGGTACACTTTGTTCATTTGATATATCAAATTTGGTTTTCCTGCACTTAGAATGTTATGTGTTATCTTGTGCTATTTTTAATCATGGCTGCTAATAGCATCTATTCAGACTTACTAGTTTGGTTCTTTATATAGGAATCCATATCCCCTAGGAATGTATATATTGAATATGGTATTTTATTCTCATGATTTTATTCTATGTAATTGAATCGTTTCTATACAGAATTTCATTTTTGTTGCTATGAGAATATTATAATCCTGAATTGATTTGTAATTCCTTTGTTTAATTCTTGTTTCTATTTTTCATAGATCATGTGTGTCTAGGGGGGAGTTGTCCAGGCAGGGGGGAGGTGTCCAGGCAGGGGGGAGGTGTCCAGGAGGGGGGGGGGGGCTGTCCAGGCAGGGGGTGCTGCGGGGCAGGGGGGGGGGGGGTGCTGCGGGGCAGGGGGGTGCAGGTGGGGAGGGTTTTCCAGGGGGGGGGGTGCTGCGGGGCAGGGGGAGGGTGCAGGTGCGGTGAAAGGGGGGGTGTCCAGGTTGGGGGGTGGGTGCGGGGGGGGGGGGGGGGTGTCCAGATAGGGAGGGGGGGTGTCCAGACAGGGAGGGTGTCTAGACAGGGGGGAGGTGTGTCCAGATAGGGGGGGGGGTGTCCAGACAAGGTGGTGACCAGACAAGGGGGGTGTCCAGATAGGGGGGAGGTGTGTCCAGACAGGGTGGGGTGTGTCCAGACAGGGAGGGTGTCTAGACAGGGGGGAGGTGTGTCCAGACAGGGGGGGGGGTGTCCAGACAGGGTGGTGTCCAGACAAGGGGGGGTGTCCAGATAGGGGGGAGGTGTGTCCAGATAGGGTGGGGGGTGTCCAGACAGGGGGGGGGTCCAGACAGGGGGGTGTCCAGACATGGGGGAGGGGACTGGTAGTCTACACATACCCATATCATCCTATTTGAAACTAAGTGGAAGATGTTGCCCTGCGGATGTCGTTGGATCGGGCCAACACGTTGTGGTCACGCTGCGGTCACGCCGCGGTCACGCCGTGATTTGGCCCTGCCCCAGGATGACACCCTGCGGCGGTTACTCCTCCTTAGAGAAACATTGAATGGTTAGCTCTATAATTTTTCGTATTTACTCATTCTTAAACTATATCTCCTCTCAGCGCTGCCTCTCATCCATCTTTCCACAAAACGTGCATAGCAGGTGGTACAAAGGCTCAATTCAACTGAAAACATTGGTTTGGAATTGTTTGGCATATTTTATTGTACATGTATCACATAATATTTGTTCGGTAATTCTTCTTTTTCCTCATCCTCTTCACATGCTGTCCGAACCAGATCATCCTCATCCTCTGCACATGTCGTCTGAACCGGATCAGCCTGTTGTGATGGAAATTCAATGTCTTCTTTTGGCTGTTTTAGATGAAATTCCTTCCATAATTCCCTCATCTCATGTAGCACTCATTGGAGGAGGATGATCACTGCCAAGTTGAGGGGGGTGGGTGCGGGGGGGGGGGGGTGTTCAGACAGGGAGGGTGTCCAGACAGGGGGGGTGTCCAGACAGGGTGGTGTCCAGACAAGGGGGGGGTGTCTAGACAGGGGGGAGGTGTGTCTAGACAGGGGGGGTGTCCAGACAGGGGGGGGTGTCTAGACATGAGGGAGGGGACTGGTAGTCTACACATAACCATATCATCCTATTTGAAACTAAGTGGAAGATGTTACCCCGCGGATGTCGCTGGACCAGGCCAACACGTTGTGGTCACGCATCGGTCACGCCACGGTAACGCTGCGGTCACGCCGCGGTCACACCACGGTCACGCCGCGGTCATGCCGCGGTCACGCCGTGATTTGGACCTGCTCCAGGACGACACCCTGTGGCGGTTACTCCTCCTTAGAGAAACATTGAATGGTTAGCTCTATAATTTTTCATATTTTTTCATTCCTAAACTATATCTCCTCTCAGCGCTGCCTCTCATCCATCTTTCCACAAAACGTGCATTGCAGGTGGTACAAAGGCTCAATTCAACTGAAAACATTGGTTTGGAATTGTCTGACATATTTTATTCCGCTAGGTATTCCTACACATTTCTAGATATCCAAACCTCACCGAATTAGGTATATCAGGGGTCATCCAATCCTCTAGTCATCATAGATTAGCATTAATTTCTTTAAATCTTCTGAGAAAACATCCTCTCATTCCATACATATCATCCTATTTGAAACTAAATGGAATATGTTGCCCCGCGGATGTCGCTGGACCGGGCCAACACGTTGTGGTCACGCTGCGGTCACGCCGCGGTCACGCCGCGGTCACGCCGCGGTCACGCTGCGGTCACGCAGGTGTCTAGGGAGTAGGGGGACTAGCAGGGGACTGGCAGGGTGTCTGGCAGGGTGCAGGGGGGGACTGGCAGGGGGGACTGGCAGGGGACAGGGGGACTAGCAGAGCCTCTTTATCTTACTATGGCCTTTTTTTTAATTACTGAATCCAACATTTTTAATTTAGGTTATATTACTTATTTCTCTCATTTATATCTCTGTTTAATTTGTATACATTTAATTCATTTCTACTTGTTATTGAAATATTTCCATTCAGGGGGGCGGGGTGTCCGGCAGGGGGGAGGGGTGTCTTGCAGGGGGGAGGGGTGTCCGGCAGGGGGAGGGGCTGTCCGACAGGGGGGAGGGTTGTACTGCAGGGGGGGAGGGCTGTCCAGCACGGGGGGAGGGCTGTCCAGCAGGGGGGAGGGCTGTCCAGCAGGGGGGAGGGGTGTCCAGCAGGGGGGAGGGGTGTCCAGGCAGGGGGAAGGGTGTCCAGGCAGGGGGAGGGGCTGTCCAGTAGGGGGAGGGGTGTCCAGGCAGGGGGAGGGGCTATCCAGCAGGGGGGGGGAGGGCTGTCCAGCAGGGGGAGGGGTGTCCAGGCAGGGGGAGGGGCTGTCCAATAGAGGGGGAGGGGCTGTCCTTGAGGAATGTCTAGCTGAGAATGAGCATGAATAGGTGTAACAGCAGGTAGAGTAAAATGTGGCAGCCCTATTAGTATATGTCATGTGTAACCTATAGGGTGAGGTCTGTAATGATGCTCCTAGACATGTTCTGATTGTGTAAAAAATGTTTGTAACTCTCTATTTTTTATTTATTGATTCATGTATGTTGGTTGTTGGTAGCCCATGTTGATAGGACGTTTCATCTTAATTCTAGTTGCGGTAGAGAACCCTCTTTGATAAGGTGCTCAAGTTGGGAGTACAAGTTGACGATCTTCTTATAGAATATATCCAGCAGAATTGTGCTTTACCAATTTCAGCATGAACACATCCTTGGGATTCTTATTCCTCTACTAAGTATTCCTAGGATTTACTAGTAGCAGAATTGTTATACCAGGTGACCTCTTTTTAACCTTCTTTGTATTTTTTTCTAACATAGTGTTTGGTATTAATATTTTTCCCTTTCAGAGCATCTTTCAACGAAGTATTAATAGAGGATGGATTGCAGAACTTCTATACCATTCTGCACTTATCAGTGGCATGGCCTATCATCCTGCAATGCTCATTGTACTTTGGTATGTTTTCTAATACAAAATATACCTCAATAAGATGATAATTTATATCAATAGAAACACGTTCTAGGGGGTGTAGAAAGGGGCAGGGGGAGGGGTGTCCATCAGGGGGGGTGTCCAGCAGGGGGCGAAGGGGTGTCTAGGGGGTGCAGGGGGTGTCTAGTGGGGCTGTCCAGTTGGGGCATGGGGGCTGTCCAGTGGGGTGCAGGGGGTAGGGGGAAGGGGGCAAGGGTGTCCAGCAGGGGGAGGGGTGTCCAACAGGGGGAGGGGTTGTCCAAGCAGGGGGGAGGGGTGTCCGGCAGGGTGGGGAGGGCTGTCCAGGGGGTGTCCAGTGGGGCTGTCTAGTGGGGCTGTCCAGTTGGGGCATGAGGGCTGTCTAGTGGGGTGCAGGGGGGGGGCATGGGGGACTAAGGGGGTTTTTGTTTTCTTTGACCATAATAAAATGTGTGAGTTAGGTTTTGTTATTTTTATGCACGTAGGTCCCCATGGGACTAAAGCATGTTAAATAATAGTGTATGTTATATTTCTTTTACTTTCTTGCATCTTGTTATTATAGTTCTATAAAATTCAACTTCAAATTCAGGGGGCAGGGGGGCTGGCAGGGGGACTAGCAGGGGGGACTGGCAGGGGGTGGCAGGGGGGGACTAGCAGGGGGCAGGGGGGCTGGCTGGCAGGGGGTAAGTAGGGGGTGGCAGGGGGGGAACTAGCAGGGGGTAGGGGGCGAGGGGGGGGGGGGGGGGCTGGCAGGGGGGTGGCAGGGGGGGACTAGCATGGGGCAGGGGGGAAAGGCAGGCGGACAAGCAGGGGGGTGGCAGGGGGGGCTGGCTGGCATGGGGCAAGCAGGGGGTGGCAGGGGGGAACTAGCAGGGGGCATGGGGCAGGGGGGGTGCTGGCAGGGGGGTGGCAGGGGGGGGGACTAGCATGGGGAAGGGGGGGGGGGGGGGGAAAGGCAGGGAGACAAGTAGGAGGGTGGCCGGGGGTGGCAGGGGGGGCTGGCTGGAAGGGGGGCAAGCAGGGGGTGGTAGGGGGGAACTAGCAGGGGGCAGGGGGTGTCCAGTGGAATGTGTCCAAGGGTGGGGGTGTCCAGTGGAAGGTGTCCAGGGGGTCTAGGGGGTGTCCAGGGGGGTCTAGGTGGTGTCCAGGGGGTCTAGTGGGTGTCATAGGGCACAACAATGTGAGATTTTTTACTTTGACATCACTTCACACCAAGATTTCACTTATTTGCAGTTTACTGTGCTAGTTTTGTTTTATCTTGTTTCACCCCATAATGTGTAACGTGAATACGTAGATCGGAAGTGGTAAGACTTGCACAATGTTGGGAGACATTGAGAGAGGCAGTAAAAGATACAATGTACTAGAAAAATTCTGGTCATAGTGTGCTAGTTCTGTTTTCCTTTGCATCTCTTTTCCTTTGTCTCTAGTTTTGACCAAGGAAATTCTAGGAGGAAAAGTAGCATGGCAGGGAGTTTATGATAGCCCCTATGTCACTGCATAGTTCTTTTATTGTTATTTGGTTAAGTAGAGTTTTGGTTTTTATCTCCATGGAGTTCCAGGTAAGAACATGGAAATTTTTGAGGTTTCCATACTCTTCATGGTTAAGGTGCATGGTTTGAGGAAAATAGTATGACCTCCCTTCGTGAGGATAATTTTAAGTTCATTTTGAATTGCACACAATTTTTTAGCATGAGTTGCGCATAGCCAAGTCTAAACCATGTAGCCCCTTGGTGAAATAATGTAGGATCCTTGGGCCAGTGCAGGGGGGCTGGGGAGGGGGGACAGGTGCAGGTGGGCTGGGGTAGCAGGGGGCTGGGGGGGGGGGCTGGTGCAGTTGGGGGCTGGGGTTGGGGGCTGGTGCAGGTGGGCTGCGGGGGGGGGGGGGGACTGCTGCTGGGGGGTGTAAGGGGGCTGGGGGGGCTGGTGCAGCTGGGTGTTGGGGTTGGGGGCTGGTGCAGCTGGGCTACAGGGGGGGGTGGAGGTGGGATGGGGGGGGGTGCAGGGGGCTGGGGAGGGTGGGGGAGACTGGTACAGCTGGGCTGGGGGTGGACTAGTGCAGCTGGGGGCTGGAGTTGGGGGCTGGTGCAGATGGGTTGCGAGGGGGTGGTGCAGGGGGCTGGGAAGGGTGCGGGAGACTGGTGGAGCTGGGCTGGGGGTGGACTAGTGCAGCTGGGGGCTGGGGGCTGGTGCAGATGGGCTGTGAGGGGGGGGGGGGGCTGGTGCAGGTGGGCTGGGGGGTTACAGGGGGCAGGGGGGACTGGCAGGGGGGACTAGCAGGGGGCTGGGGGGGGGGGGGGCTGGGGGGGACTAGCAGGGGGCTGGGTGGGGGGGGTGCAGGGGGGACTGGCAGGGGGCTGGGGGGTGGGCTCGCAGGGGGACAAGCAGGGGGGGCTGGCAGGGGGCAGGGGGCAGGGGGGGACAAGCAGGGGCGTGGCAGGGGGGACTAGCATGGGGCAGGGGGCAGGGGGGGTTGGCAGGGGGGTGGCAGGGGGGACTAGCAAGGGGCAGGGGGGGAGACTGGTGCAGCTGGGCTGAGGGTGGACTAGTGCAGCTGGGGGTTGGGGTTGGGGGCTGGTGCAGATGGGCTGTGAGGGGGGGGGGTGCAGGGGGCTGGGGAGGGTGGGGGAGACTGGTGCAGCTGGGCTGGGGGTGGACTAGTGCAGCTGGGGGTTGGGGGCTGGTGCAGATGGGCTGCGAGGGGGGGGGGGCTGGTGCAGGTGGGCTGGGGGGTTGCAGGGGGCAGGGGGGACTGGCAGGGGGTGGCAGGGGGGACTAGAAGGGGGCTGGGGGTGGGGGAGGGGGGACTAGAAGGGGGCTGGGGGGGGGGGGCAGGGGGGACTAGTAGGGGGATGGGGGGGGCAGGGGGGGACTGGCAGGGGGCAGGGGGGTGGGATGGTAGGGGGGATGGCAGGGGGGGTGGCAGGGGGCAGGGGGCAGGGGGGACAAGCAGGGGAGTGGCAGGGGGGACTAGCAGGGGGTAGGGGGCAGGGGGGGTTGGCAGGGGGGTGGCAGGGGGGGGACTAGCAAGGGGAAGGGGGAGACTGGTGCAGCTGGGATGGGGGTGGACTAGTGCTGCTGGGGGCTGGGGTCTGGGGTTGGGGGCTGGTGCAGATGGGCTGCGAGGGGGGGGGGGTGGTGCAGGTGGGCTGGGGGGTTGCAGGGGGCAGGGGGGACTGGAAGGGGGTGGCAGGGGGGACTAGCAGGGGGCTGGGGGGGGGGGGGGACTGGCAGGGGGCAGGGGGGTGGGCTGGCAGAGGGACAAGCAGGGGGGGCTGGCAGGGGGGGTGGCAGGGGCAGGGGGGGACAAGCAGGGGAGTGGAAGGGGGGGACTAGTAGGGGGCAGGGGGCAGGGGGGGCTGGCAGGGGGGTGGCAGGGGGGACTAGCAAGGGGCAGGGGGGACTAGCAGGAGGCAGGGGGGCTGGCAGGGGGACAAGCAGGGGGACAAGCAGGTGGGTGGCAGGGGGCAGGGGGGAACTGGCAGGGGGTGGCATAGGGGGACTACCAGGGGGTGTGGCAGGGGGCAGGGGGGACTGGCAGGGGGTAGGGGGACAAGCAGGGGGGCTGGCAGGGGGGTGGAAGGGGGCAGGGGGGACTGGTAGGGGGGACTAGCAGGGGGCTGGGGGGGGGGGGCAGGGGGGGGACTGGCAGGGGGCAGGGGGGTGGGCTGGCAGGGGGACAAGCAGGGGGGCTGGCAGGGGGGGTGGCAGGGGGCAGGGGGCAGGTGGGACAAGCAGGGGAGTGGCAGGGGGGGGACTAGCAGGGGCAGAGGGGCTGGCAGGGGGGTGGCAGGGGGGACTAGCAAGGGGTAGGGGGGGACTAGCAGGGGGCAGGGGGGGGCTGACAGGGGGACAAGCAGGGGGACAATCAGGTGGGTGGCAGGGGGCAGGGGGGACTGGCAGAGGGTGGCAGAGGGGGACTAGCAGGGGGTGTGGCAGGCGGTAGGGGGGACTGGCAGGGGGCAGGGGGACAAGCAGGGGGGCTGGCAGGGGGGTGGTAGGGGGCAGGGGGGACTGGCAGGGGGGTGTCTGCAAGGTAGTGGGGAGGAGGGCGGGGGGGGGGGGGGGGGGGGGGGGTCTGCAAGGCATAGGGGAGGGGTGCCGGAGGTGTCCAGGGGGGTGTCCAAGGGGTGTCCAGGGGGTGTCCAGGGGGGTGTCTAGGGGGTGTCCAGGGGGGTGTCCAGGGGGTGTCCAGGGGGTGTCCAGGGGGTGTCCAGGGGGTGTCCAGAGGGGTGTCCATGGGGGTTTCCAGGGGGTGTCCAGTGGGGTGTCCCGGGTGTGTCCTGGGGGTTGGGGGGTATTTTTTTTATGTATGTGCACACCCTATAGCCACGGTTTTAAACCGTGGCTATTGGTTTATTGCCACGGTTTTTAACCGTGGCTATAGACCTAACTCCACGGTTTCCAACCGTGGCTATAAAGCCTGTCCGACGTCTAATATAGCCACGGTTTGAACCGTGGCTATAAACCTATAGCCACGGTTTGGAACCGTGGCTATAGGTCTGGGCCTATAGCCACCCCAAACTTAGCCACGGTTCCTCAAACCGTGGCTATTACCTATAGCCACGATTTGAGGGCCTATAGCCATAGTTTAGAACCGTGGCTATAGCCCGAATTTCCAGTAGTGACATTCCATGACCGAACTGTTGAATTAGATTCATATACTCTTGATGTTATGAATTTTTGCATTGTACCCACTTTCAAAGAAAGATTTTGATATCTTATTCTTATTCAAATTAATATTTAGGTATTCATTTTCTACGTAGAATAAAATTATATTATTCAAGATAATACTATTAGAAGCACACATTCCTTATGTCGAGATACACCTCATAGAATCCAAAATTCCTTTAGTTAAGATACTTTTATTAGAAACCCCAAATCCTTGAGTTGTGATTCTTCACTTGGAAAATTGCAAATGTGTAATGTAGTACTCATCAAATGAACTTAAAATTCATGAATCAATGGTCCATCCCACATGAAAATAAGTTTCATAGAGTGGTCTATTCTATGTGACATGATTCCCTAATTCATAAGCTAGATATATATAAAATTTCATGATGTATGTGTTTACCTGATCACATCTGGTCTTCTTTAACAAATTTTCACTAGAACATAACCATTATATTTTCATTTGCACACAATATTGATCTACATGGAAGGCCCCTTATTTTGAACTACATATGGATTGATTCTAGTTCTCACAGGATATGTAGTAACATCTAAATCTATTATCTTGGACCTAGAAATTTTTTTACTTTATTCTATGTTCTCTTAGTGCATGATATCTAAATTCATGTTAAGAATTTTACTATGATCATACATTAGGAAATCACATAAATAATACCATATTTTCTATACTAGGTACATACACAGTGTTTCTTCTATTTATAATACAATATTTGAATTAAATTTCCCCTCTTAAGAACTGCATATGGAATGATTCCCATTCTCACAGGAAACATAGTGACATCCAGATCTCAAATATTTGATCCAGCTATAAATTCCACTTTCATATCCCCCATATAATCTTAGTATTTGTTCTTACCATTTTAGTTTTTTTCTTAATTAACCTTGTGTTCGGATTCCAAAATCATGGAATTATTCCCATTATCATAGGAAATATAATGGTCTTTAAGACAATTTTTTCCTCAGAAAACACATTCTAGGAAAGATCCCATATATAGGGAATAATTAATTTTGACATATTTTATTTTATAGCTTGTGTAGAGAAAACAGATAGCTGAATCAAAATTTATAGTCGTTTAAAGGTTCACTTCTATGAAAGGAGTTTTTCCAAACTCCAATATCATGATCTAGAAAAATCCATGCCCATGACGAATTCAATTATGCACCCATTCCTAGGTTCACACACACACTACCTTGTATTTTTGTTTGTTCATGTCTACCTTACATTACCTTCCATGCACACCTTTACTTATGGAGCCTTGCATAGAATCCCTTATGAAGCACCTAGGTGATTAAGTGGTTACCACCCATGGATCAGATCCTAGGATTGATGTTTCTAATAAGAGGGAACCTATACCCCCCATTTTAATATGAATGATGCACTGAGAACTAAGTGTGTTCCACTTGAGTTCTAGAGCACTTGGGATCCCAATTACTTGAGCACCCACTTTGACCAAGATGAAAACCTGAGTGAAAACTTCACCTAGGACTTGTAATGACCCAAACTTTTTTAAATGAAATAAAATTTTGATTAATAAATTTCATTATTAAAAAAATTAATTATAAAAAAACACATACGTTGTATTTTCTATTATACCACTGTAAAATAAAGCCATAATTTATCTTTTGGGCTTAAAATACTATTAAACATCATAATCATTGTTAATATATCCATTATTGAAATGACCATAATCATTATTATATATTAAGGGTTATGATAAGATCTAGTTTATAAATAAGGAAAAAGTGATGGCCTCGACTAGTAGGATCATACCATATGAAACCCATTTATCAGGGCATTTAAGGGATATGGCATCACTAGCTTTAGCCTAGATTAAAAAAAAAGATGAGATTCAACAACTAAAACATGAGTGGAACATTTTATGAGAGAAGTTAAAGCTTATAGATATCAACACACAAACCATGTTCTCTGAAACACCTTAATAAAGTACCACCATCAAACACCTTACCCTTAGGGCATGCACTGGTGTAATAAGGGGTCATGTTTCTAGAACTTAGTAGTATGAATATTTATTTTTTCTTAAAAAAATAATTATTATATTTATCCATTTTCATTTTTACTTTATAAATATACATTATTATATGATGAGTTTAACAAAAAATTGATTTTGATATTTAGAAACCAAAATTGTATTTTTCAGAAATATTTCATTTCAATTAAATAACTCTTTTTTATAAATGAATTAATTTTTTATAAATTTAATTTTAATTAAATAATCTTATTAAATAACATTTATTTAAATATATGTGATAATATAATTTAATGAAGTCTAATTTAATTATTAAAAGGGTTACAAAGGTGTGTCTGTCATGTAAACTAGTAATTTTTCTATAAAATAAGACTTTTATGTAAAATTGGAAATTCATATATTTATAAAATTATTTTGGTAAAATAAAATTTATTTGTCAAATCATTTTTTAAAAATTATCTGATGATGATTTTTTCAATTTTTTTTGAGAAAATCGATATTTTGGGAAAAAAAATTAATATGGTATAAACATAAAGTATGTATTATGACATCATAATAGCCCAAAAGTAATTTAATAAATATTATAAAAGTAATCCATAACCCAAAATATATTTCCAATTTAAAATAATGTTTTTAGAATTTATTTGATTAATTTTACAATTCTATAACAAATCCTTCAAAACCTATATTATATTTTTAGGATTTAAAAATAATTCCTTATAAACATGAATCTATTACGCATCATAAATGGTATTATTTTTAGAGTTTTTTTATTATACCAATTAAATATTTAAAAAACCTCCTCTTTGGCATAAACCATGGGGAAAAAATGATAATTTCTTCAAAACCTATATTATATTTTAAGGTTTTAAAAATATTTGTTTATGAACATGACTCACTTATATATCATGAATTGTATCATTTTAAGTATTTCGATTATTATTATAATAAAATATTGAAAAAAACTCCTCCTTGGAAGAAACCATGGGAAAATCCATGGGAAGGTTTTTTTATTATTTTATCACTCAGAGTCCAAAATTGATGTTTTCAAATTAATTAAGAATTCCCCAATATTTTTCTATAAATACCCACCTAATCTCCCATTAATATTCACTAAAAATCCATTTATCATAAATTCCATATCCCTATCCCTCTATAAATACCTCTCAAGGTGTTCCAAAAATATTAAGAATATTTTCCCATGTTTTTAGAAGCACCCCCTCAAGGTAATGGATTCACTCCCATTCCTTGTCATTCAAGCACTTTCTTTAAAATAAGCCTTTTGATTTCCAATTGTTTATGTTTTAATGTGTTTTATACATACCTAAACTTTTCTTATGATTTCCAAGTAATAAAAGACCACCTTTCACTCTCGATAAACACGTCTATTAACCTTTATTTACACCCATTATACTTTCAAAATTATCCCATAATTTTTTACGCCAAACCTTTATATTATGAGTTCCTATCCCCATTTACACTCAAGGGTATTTAATTAAATGTACCTATCCTTATTTTTTTGGGACATACATATAAAAAAATCACACTCAATAATCATGGGATCAAATGTGATGAAATAAATTCTAATGTTATATGATCTATGTGGAACAAAAATAATTGTACATAATATAAATGTGATGGGTGGGCCCATAATTATATAAACCTTCAATGTATAGGGTAATGTTTTTATTTCATGAAGTACTATGTTTGGTAAATGGGATATTATCCTATTCACAACATGTTATGATTTCTTTGGTGGGTATCCTTGAATTATTTTGATTATTTCATGTTTTATGTTATTTACACATTCATATGATACCTTATTGTTATCATGTTATACCATGCTTTAATGTTCATGTTTTTTATTCTTAACTTTCTATGTCATTATGTTAATCCTCTTGTGTAACGTCTCGATTCCGGAGCCCCTCCACTGGTGCCCCGTACCCGGTTCGCCACATGGACTTAAGCACGTTTCCCCGAACGCCAGAGGTTGCCGACTAGCAGCGAGGGCCTTGGTGAGTCAGTGGGGAAACAATGCCCTCATTCGGTAAGGTATAATAGGTAAGAAAACCACAATAACAGTGGAAGCAACAACCAACATGCATAACGACATAAACCAAACAACGAAAGCAATGCAGATATATAACAATGATGATAATAATGAAGAAGGTACAAGTATCTAAGGAAAACAGCAAACACAACAATGTGCTGAAATACAACTGAAACCAAGTGAAAAAGAAAACAAAGAAATCTACTCAGCATCGCGAGCCACGGCTCGGTCCCATGCTCCCCAGATCCTAGTGCAATCAAGATCCTGAAGTAGAAGGGCGCTTTCCCTTGTCTATACCTGCTGCAACATAGTCTGCTTGGGCCCAAAAGCATGGCCCAAACAGGGTGTAAGATACAATCCCAGTAGGCAATCACCCAAATATTTGTGCCTAATAGTCAATGAATACATGGCAGTAATAAACAAGAAGCAGTAAACGGAAAAGCGCAAACAGCTACAATCCACAGTTCTATCAAGTATAACACACAAGTAAATAGCCAACAACAAGAAGAAAATAGGTAACCCTCTGGGTAGCTCTCACAGTCTAACCCCTATGGTTCAACCCTTAAGTAGTAGCAACCCTCTTGGAGGCACACACAGTCTCACCCCTCTGGTTCAGCTATGTAAATTAAGCAGACTCTCTGGGGAAGCAATCACCGTCAATTCCCCCTATAGTCTCGTATCGCGCTAAAAGCTCTCTATGGAAGCACTCAACGTCAATTCCCCCTGTGGCCCACGTCGTAGTTAAAAGACTCTCTGGAGAAGCCCTTCCGTCAATTCTCCACTTGATCTCACATCGTGATTTAAAAGACACTCTGGAGAAGCCCTTCCGACAATTCTCCCTTTGGTCTACTACTCTAGGTTCTCACAGTCCTGAGTAACCAAACATGCTCAACGCGTGTGTATCATCCAATTAAACCTCAAGAACTAATTGTCTATCGAATAAGGCTCAACAGAAAAATGAAACAATAGTTCCACTATCCTACGACTGGGCATGGCAACTGGAAAAATGCCAAACAGGCAGAGCAAACATGGAAAAGCAATCTGAGCACAAACAATTTACTCTAATAATAAGAAATAACCTCTACTAAAGCAATCAAGCAAGCAGGCAAGCAACAAGGGAAAAACAGGAAACACACAATACCCCGCTCAAGGGTATTGGTGGAAATTGCACAAAATATCCATCAACTTTCTACGGAAAGGCACAAACCACCTACCTCGATCCTAGGAGATCGATATATGTGAACCTCGACGATATATTCCCCTTATAACGACGTAGATCTGAAAAAACGCACAAAACGTTCATCCCACGATAACTTGAAATCAAGGAGGAATCAAGAAACAAGGCTCAAGAAGAAGGAAGAACTCACCCCTGCGATTCCAATGCAATCAACCGTGCTTGAATCGGAGAACGGATGATGAGGCAGGACTCCGTCGAAGATCCAGCCGTACGGACACTCCCGGATGATCGAAAACTGGAGAAGAAGACGTATTTGGGGGTTAGGCGCGACCCCGATCCATTTAATGAAAAAAGAAGAAAGTACATGACGTGTACTTTTAGAGTACACGACGTGTACTTCGAATTTTTGGTACTCCAAAATAACTGGCCTCCACCTCAACCTTACACACCGTGTGTGTGGCCCGGACACAGCCAACACACAGCTTCAAGCCGAGGAAGAGTACACGACGTGTACTCAGAAAGTACACGGTGTGTACATTGAAAATTCCAAGAAAAACCATTTTTCTTAAAAACTCCAGAAAAACGGAAAAACATACCTGAATGAAGGTCCGGGTTCTTACATCTTGAATCCCACATACCACTTTAGTTCATTCTATAATTTGATTAATCCCTTAGAATGCCTTATAGTTTACCCTTTTCTTATATGTGTCTCTATGTTATCCAATGCATTTTTACAAAATCAAATGAAATTTAAGGGCATGTTATGGAGTTTTTAAATAATGTTTCTATATCACTATTTCAATTTACTATGATGTATATCTAATTACCCAAATACAATAGGCCTTATGATCATTTGGGATTGTATTATGTGTATCATTATGTAATAAATCATGAGATAAAGTATATAAAAGATATGGGTTGTAATTGTTGGCATTAGAGAAGGTCTAGTTATTTTTGGGAATTATGATTAAGAAAACATAGTGAAAATCATATGGATAAGAATAAACATATGTAATTATCCTTATTTTTTTTAAATTTAGGGAGAAAGTGTTTTACAAGAAATTAAATCTCAGTCTGGATACTTCAAGTGGATATGGCTCTGACACAGTTGTACTAATGATTAATAACATGAAAAATGTTGGATTGAATGTTAACATGATCGTCACCTAGTGAATGAAAAATATTCCTTTCTATACACCTAGTTTGACACTCCCAAGGGATATGATTTAGTAAATCGACAAGATCTTTGAGAACCACTATGATGGGAACTAAGTGCCTATAAAATTTAATTCACTTAAATATACCATGGATAACTTATATTGAAACCATGAAATTAATAGGTTAATGAGAAAAATTCATTTATGATTTATCCCATCAAGTTCCATAGTTTCTATTTTATGGGTTTAATAGTTTGAAAATTTTCTTCCTTAATTTATCTTCATTTTAGTACTTGGATGGAAAAAAGAGGAAGAAAGTATAAAATAAATGTGATGGTAATGTGATGAATACCCAAATGATATGACCTACCCAATGTGAGTATAATTCAATAAATTTATGATAATATTGTGTTGTCTTGTCCTGATTTATAGATACGTGAATGGTCTGGTTGTCCATAAGGCCTCAAGCACACCTCTTTATACTTAAGAGGATACTAAATAGTAGTGAGGGTGATATGGTGATATGGTGGGGGAGAATATCCCTATTTATTAGATTTAACAAGATGTTATATAAAGGAAACATAAATAATAAATTCAACATAGCTCATAATCCATCTAGATAATAAATAACATACATAAAGTAGTAAAAAAAATTATTATTTATGATGAAATGTTGATAAAATATATTAATCATGTAGACATGGTAGCATAAAAAAATACATACCAATATAAACAAAAGGGAAAAAAGACCAAAATCAAGTTCTTCCATGAGAATCTCATGCAATTTCTGAGTCATCTTCTCCCAAACCCTCACCCTAAAAAGGGAATCAAGCATCCATAGTTGGGTGCTTCCATTTATCATTTCTTGTATCTAGGAAATCTACCTAGGTACTAAGCGATGACCCAAATAGGGTTTGAGTATAACTCCAAAGTAAACCACTAATGGTTTCTAATTCAAATTAAGGCTATATTTATAATAAATAAAATTGGTAGAAATAAAAAGAAACCATGTTGGGATCGAGCTCCTCATGGGATACCCAACCTACCTTATCTGATTCTGGAAAAGAAAAATGTCTCTAAGAATATGACCATTTATTTTGTTCAGGGACCTAATGAACATAGACAAGACATCCTAGAATAATAATAACAAGGAATGAATAAGGAAAACATTTAATTGTTGACTTTTTTAAGTCAATCCCACTCACAATGATCAACCAAAATGTTAGTCAATTTTTATTTTAGTGTTATCCAGGGGTTGAAACCTGCTATTTCCAGTACTAAGTGTTTTTAAAATAACCAAGGATAACTATCTATACGCATCGAGTAGTCATCAATTGGAATCCAAGGGGATAAAATAAGAGAATTCTTTCTATGAAGACATTGGGATAAAATGGGAAGATCATCTAGAGCATTCAAAACTTTTTGGATAGGTGGTTGAATCCATGAAATAATGCCAAGGTATTTATCAAAGTAAGGAAAAGACCAAATCCAAGATAGGGGTACCACATATAATTCACATCAATGAATCAGGTGGCATCCTATGAGTTCACTCATGGCATTCCAAAAATAATAAACGGATTTCTCAAGGTAGGAAACACATTTAAATCATGATTAAGATATATAAACTACAGAAAAATCATAATTTTTAATTGATCATAAGGCCACATAAATTATCATTACCATTTCACAATTCTACTAATTCAATTTAGTTATTTTATTTATTAGTGACAATAAAAACACACCCTAATGGGTGGTTTGGTTACTTAGGAAAAGTATGATAGTCACGAGAATCTAAACAAGCACACCATATGAGTGATTTGAGTAGATTTCATTAACCTCTAATGGTGTCAATGGATATCATGGAATATCTAGGTCAAGGTATAGAAGACTAATCAAAGAAGTAACACATTTTAGGGGAAATTTATGGAAAGATCAACATGTGAAACAACAAAAAAAGTTACATATATTGATTTTTTTGGGAAAATCAATAAACTTCCTTCCTCATCCCCATAGACGACTCCTCATCTAGTTTGACCTTAGATTTGGGATTGTATGAGAGAAATTGTAAATCCTAAAAAAATTCTTTAAAATAGGGTATAAACATTAAACATTGAATAATATATTTAGATGAAATGAAAAAGTTAGAAAGAAAGCTAATTTAGAGTTATCCTTACTAAGGGTGTTCAAATGTGACTAATGACGAAGGAATGGGAGGCAAGATGCGGGAGATACACCAAAAATCTAAAGAGGATGGGGTGGGTGTTACAGTGGAGTTGCTGTGAAAATGAGGGATGATGAGAAGGAGAATTAGTTATAAAGGAAAGGGGTAAAAATGTTCATTTTCAAAATTTTAATAGGGAAGATGGTTTGGCCACATGTTTGGCTAAACCATGCATCAACCATGCATCCCTACTGTATAGGAGTTCAACACCTCACATGGTTTACGTGCATGGTTATAAAAGACATGAAAAATACATGAAGGGTGAACCAATAATAAATTATATACCTTGTGAAGTTTACAGGCCCCCTATACATGATTTATCGAATCATGCTCGTCCTCAATTTGGGGGATAGATGGTTGAGGTGCATGGTTAGCCAAACCATACGCTAACTGTGGTCCTCATCCGGCTTCCTCAAAAAATAGGAACCATGGGCTTCAAACCTTCCTGAAAGCTTTTATAACCTTCCCTACTCCATAGGTAAATTCCATTTGGATAAACATAATAGGTTTAAAAAAAATAAAAGATGATTTTAACTTACATAAATACCAGTATCATACAACCTATCGTCCATAAGACAACTCATCCTTAAGTTTCACCTCTAAGGGTGATTTATCTGCATACAGGAACAAATTTTTCCATTAATCACATATGGTGGAATCTCAGTCTCTCGTATCCTTCTATATACTACCATTCTTCCATATAAACCAAACCAGAGAAACTGTATTTCCATAGAGATTATTCATGTTATGATCGATGATATGAACTAGACACTCCTTAAAAGAAGAATATGTCTCTAGTAAAATTTCATTGGGATTCAAGGCATGATACATGTTAGAATAATAATGTAAGAGATGAGTAACATGGAATACATCATGCATATCTCTATACCATTGAAGAATAGTTATCTGATATGCTACTAGACTGATCGTATCTAAGATATCGAAAGGTAGAAGAAATATAGGGGATAAATTAACTTGCCTATGAATCCATCGATGACCCAAAATAGGAAAGACTTTCAATAAATTCGGATCTCCTATCTCAAACTCTAAAGTTTGGTGATAGCTGTTGTCATATGACTTCTTCCTAGACTGATCCATCACCATACCTTTTCTATTTACTATTCATCTTTTGATATATCCTAAATGTGACACATTACTTCTAGCACTACCTCATCAACCTCTAGCTATCATAGAGGTGAATAGAATGCCCTACTATAGAGTACCTCACAAGGATCCATCTGGGAAGTCACTTGAAAAATATTATTATAGGAAAAATCATTAGTAGGTAAGTGATTTTCCCAAGAGACTCTAAAATCCAGCACACATTTATAGAGAATATTCTCCAATACTTTTATAGTTTGATAAGACTGGGTATTGGTCTAATAGTGGTTTATTGTACTCATTAGTACTTATAAACCAAGTGCATTCTACAACCCCAACCATAATCGAGAATTAAACCATCCATCCCCATCTGATATAATGGTATGTGTAATACCGTGAATTCATATGATCTCTTGGATATAAAGTCTCCCAAAATCATATAATTATAAGGTTTCTCAAATATTGAAGAAGTGGGTAACCTTCGTTAACCTATCCACAATCACCCATACAATGTCACTTTCTCAAGGTGAATCCATCCCATTTACACTCTAGGAATGATAGTGGATATAAAATTCCATTATGATATAGGTGTTCCATTTCATCTACTGGTAGGTGGAACACCGAGTAACAAATCTTGTGATCTAATTTTTCATCCTAGGCCAATAATACTAGTGGTTTAATTCATGATACATCGTTGTGAGTCCATGATAGAATACCCATTTAAAGGCATGGTATTCTTGCATAAATTCCTATCACACATCTGTAGAAACCCAGAGACACCCTTGGATATACATGATCTCATTCTCATTGACAACCCAACCAGGTAGTGGGTCCTCACCAGAAAAAACTTTCCCTCAGGTCTATGCATTCATGATTTGATAGTTACATAATCTTCACTTGATCCATAAGTTATAAATACACTGATAAATCCATGAGGATAGGATGCCTGTGACCCTGATGAAATTTTAAATTCATTTTAAAAAAAATATCCATAAAATTCAATTCACCACTAGATTCTTAGAAAACATGATTTTTTTTCATTTGGATTAGAGTATCAGAAACTGTATTTCATTTACTTGGCATGTAAGTAAGATCAAAGTCAAAAGACTAAAGATATTCAACCCATATATGTGGTTGGAGGTTCAAATACTAGTAATAAAACATGTCATTGTGGCTCTCATAGTCTTTTTATACCATGAACCATTCCCCCTTCTAATATTGTATACACAAACATAAGTCATGGACAACTACTGCTAACTCAAGTTCTTATGTAGGGTAATTATGGTTGCGAGGTCTAAATTTATTAGACCCATAAACCATGAATTATTTATCTTACATCATAATAGCTCATAGCTCGACACATGATGTGTTGTAATACACTACGTAGCCTCTATTAGGATCTGAATCAATCTCGAGGTCATCCTTGCTTTTAAATCCTTAAAGTTCTTCTCACAATATTCAAACAATGTGAACTTTAAACACATCTTGGTCAAGCATGTATGTGGTTATTAAAGGCATAAAAAGTTATAGATGAAGCATCAATAGAAATCATATGATCCTTGGAATATTTATATATCAATAAAATTATTAGGCTGCTTACAAAGAAACAAATTCTATCACCTTCTATGAATCCATATATGCCCCTATTTCTAATATAATGTGACCCCAAAAGTGAACTTTTTCAATCTAGTCTCTTAGTAAAATTTTCATATTACTGGTTCTCACTTAGTGTACCTAGTATGATGTCAAGGTTTCTGGAATTATCAGGTATAGTTTGAGATTACACTAAGATATCATCCACAAAAATAATCACAAAAGAAGCTTGGACATGGGTGGAAAACATGATTCATCAAGGAGATGAAAACATTAGGTGCATTTATTAAACTGAACAATATCACCAGATATTCATAATGGACACACCTACATTGGAAATATGTACACGGTATATCTAAGGGTATAACTCTCACATGATGATAGCCCAATCTCAAATCAATGTTCAAGAATACTCTAGCTCCTCAAAGCTGGTAAAATAAATTATCTATAGGAAGAAGTTGGTACAGGTTATTAATAGTAAGATGATTTAACTATCATTAATCCACAAATAGCCTTAGGGTCCCATCTCCTTTATTAGAGAAATGTAATAGTGAACCCCATGGAGAAGTACTAGGTTATACAAAGCCTTTGGCTTCCAAGTTCTCCAACCACCTCTTAAGCTCTTAAAGCTCAATAAGATCCATCCAATATGAATGGATAGTTATCAGTTTTGATATTAGAAAAATATCAATGGTGAACTCTAACACTCTCTTAGGAGGCATCACAAAATTTTTATTAGGGAATAAATCTTTGAATTAGTAAAAAATGTGAGGTAATATAGTCAATTTCTATTTATAATCAACAAGAAAAATCTTGGAAATATCAGCCAAAACTCAACCCAGCCCATGATTCTTAGGTCTAGTTTGAGTTTTATGGACACCCGATTATCCCTTGTGAACATTACTACCACCCTCGAGTGTTGATAAATACACCCTCCAATGATGATAATAAATATGGGATTAAAATGTAAATCACCAGTCCATTCCAAGAAATATGTTGAATACTGTCATCTCAAGGATAAAAAGGTTCGTTATTAAATGGTTTCCACCTATCTCGAGAGGACACTCCTTGCATCAGTTAACACTCTAGATATAACTTTTCCTCATTCAGTAGGTCTTATCTTCTGGCACTATATAAAATGTATATGGATTCCATGGCCTTAACCTCATCCTCATCCTAAATGACCAGTAGTACTCCAACTTCCTTCCTCGCATTGAGCCATTGATCCAACTCCAAAACTCAAAATTGGTGTAGCTTCCCTCACTGGGAACTAGTGGAAGGGTCCTATAAAATATCTAATATAGTCCATTATACCTCATGATCGACACTCTATTGGGTCTCTACTACACTAGGTAATTATGTGATCCTACATTCCACACTGATGGAATACCACATAGCAACCATTATATACAGTTTGACTTCCACTTCCATTATAAGAAAGATCAAGGTGATTCTTACTTCCACTGGATGAACCTCTTTCCTACCTAGGTACTAAACCATCACTCTCTATACCTTTAGGTTCTCCCAGATTAAACTCAGAGAAATGTTCCTAGTTCAGTATCTTAGAAATGGTAGTCATTTAAAATACATTCACCTAATATTAGAAGGCATACATAATCCCATCCTCCAAATGCCACACCCTAGACAACTCATCACCAAAAAGAGTGGGTGAAAAGAACTACCATAATGACAAAAAATTTTATCATTAGAAACTCCATTCTTATAATTATGGAATACAGTATAAATTACATAAAATTACATAGATAACACAATAAAAACATTATAAATGATGAATTAATTAAATAAGAGGCATTTCTATAAGTTAAGTAACCTAAACTAATGAAATAGTAACTTGACCCTTGGAATAGTAATGTGACCCTTATGAATAGTAAACTAGAAAATTGAATACAAGCCTCACCAATGAAAGTATATATAAAATTTATCCATATTATAAGTGAAATATGTTATAATTATATCATATTATAAGTAAATAATTATTTTAAAAATTATTAATTAAGTGTTGATATTTTGTAAGTAATAAATATTTTATTAAAATTTTATGATAAATTTAATAATTTAAATGAAAATTTATTTTCATAAAATGTATTAATATATTAATATTTTGTTTTCTCATGATTATGAGATAATTTTATGAGACATTAATTATATTTTCAAAGTGTTATAAAATCAGTTATAATTTTAAAATTGGTATTTTCTAAGTAAATGCTGATTTTAATTAAAAGTTAAATTTCACATATTTCAAAAATTATTTCCCTAAAATGGATTTATTTTCATTAATTATACATTTCAAAAAAATTTAGGGTGATTTGTTTCAGATTTTTCTAAAATACTTGAATTTTTAGTGAATAGTAAAATATGATAATTTACGATAAATGCTAAATACATGAATTATGGAGTCATAGATGATTCATGGATGATTTAAGACCAAAATATAGAACTATCCTTAATTATTATTACACTATTTATATTATTTATCTAAAATAATAAACTAATGAATTAAATAATGAGAAACACCCCTATCATCCACTATAAATACCACTGCTCACCACCTCTTCCCCTCACACCTTCCAAGCTCTGAGACTTGTCCAAATTATAACCAATACTATTCTCAAGACCCTCCTCCATGTCCAGGAGATCTTGGACTCATAGAAATATAGAAATAATTTCCCTAAGGAGGTTTTCAAGGAGGATAAATTCAAGAGGCAAATTCGGCTTTCCTTTTTTTAATTTCTTTTCATGTTCTTTTCTTATTCTATCCTCAAACCCATTTATCTAAATGGTATAATATCTAAAATAAATCACATATACTATAATATTATCATTATAATGTAATAATCTATCATTAAACCATTATCCTCTCCCTTTTATTCAAAAACTGAAAATGTCATTTGTGAGGTGTTAATTTATCATCTTTAAGGATGGAAAATTTTCATTTTCCATTAACATATACAAGGATGATCGTAAAAAAAATTTTATGGTTAAAAAAAATTATAATAAATGTATTAAATCCCAATTAATGGTATTTAATCATTATATACACATGCTATTAAATAATAAAATAAGCAAGTTCGTTGTGAGTGAAAACCGCCCAAAATTATCCAAATGATTTCACTAACATCTTATATAATGATTCAAGCTCACCCAATATAACCAAATTAATTATATGATAATTTAAAATTATTTATGTTCATTAATAACTTTAATTATCTATTTCTATTTCATGTGAACTTTCATACTCTTATACAAGAGAACCGATCATGAAAACTAAAAAAACAAGAACTCTTAAATGATGAAATTTAACACTATAACTAATCTACAAGTCCATAAATGAAAGTAATAAAATTAAACTTAATCAACTAAATGTATAAAAGTTTTTTGGAATTATTAAGTAATGAATCTAATTTCACTATTCAGGACGTTAAGATCAAGTTTAGAACTATTTCATACATAAGGTAA
This sequence comes from Viscum album, assembly GCA_963277665.1. Lineage (NCBI taxonomy): Eukaryota > Viridiplantae > Streptophyta > Magnoliopsida > Santalales > Viscaceae > Viscum > Viscum album. The sequence continues at coordinate 2,009,673,067 of OY728130.1, read as the reverse complement.
AGGATTCTGCCTGAACATTCATTTTTTCCTTTAGGTTAATCTTTCTCTCTTTTTACCATAATGTAATGCTTATTTATTTTTATAGAATTTTTATAAATTATATGTATATGTTTCTAAAAAAGTATCCAGATCATATTTTCACTAGTTTATGTGGTAATATGTGTTTTAGAAAGGCTCCCTTTTGAATTCTTCCCAATAAGCAAGCCTGATTCAAAGGAAATTCCCAATTTTTACCCAATTCAAAGTGCACTCTATAATCTGTTTTAAGACACCATTATTTTAATAAAATCACTCATTTTATCATAAAAAACTATCTTGGATCATTTATTGTTTTATGAAAACATATATTATTTTTTCTTATTAAACTCTCTTTAATATATTCCTTGTACCGTATTAAAATGTCTCATTTCTAAAGTTTTGTATACACTCATTTTAATTTTTTACACTTCAATTGGACATAAATTATAAATATTGATTTTTTACTTTCCCTTATTAATTCCCATGTATGTTTTCAATTCATTCTTTCATGGAAAAATTTATGATATTATCATTTTTTATGCCTTGTGACATGATTATGATACCCATTTCATTTCATTGGTAACCCATATGTTTATTCTTAACGTGGCACAAATATTATTGAAAATGTTATGATGGGTTCACCTAGATAGTTCTCTAATAAATTGGGTAATTCTTAGTCTCATGAGACATAATTTTGGGATAGGGAGTGAACCTCATTCCTTTATGGGACTTTGTCCACCATGTGATATAGTCTTGGAGGTTAGCCTTGACCCATGTTTATTTTATGTTATATTTTTTTTCTACATTCCTATGATTCCATGATTATATATTCCAATGTTATACATTTTATTATTCCTTATGTATATTTATTTTCCATGCCTTTTATTCCATCATGTTTTTCCTTCTAACCCATGTGCTATGTTTTATTCATATGCTTATTTCCTTAGTGGGATTTTTAACTCATCCCTTTTTTTCATGTATTTACTAGGTTATCCTATGAATTTATAATAGATCAAGAGAAGTTATGAGATCATTATGGAAATTAAATAAAATATTTTTTAATGATATTTACCAATGTACCTAATCTTTCAAAGACACTATACTCTACTTTCCTTGTCTTGTAATTTGATGTCTATTTATGCATAAAATCATGTAATGATATGTGTAAAAGGATAGGGTTTCATTAACTGGATATCCATGAAATAAGATGAGTAATATCTGATGAAAAAAGTACCTTATTATAGATGAATTAACTTCCTAGATTGATCAACTACCAGTGTCTCTTCGAAAACATAGTTGTAGATACTAAAATGTAAGTCCCTCTATACTATTCCTTGATACTGATCTCCCTATGTAAGAATGTCTCAACATCACTTGGAATATCCATGAATAATATATGATACAATATTCACCCTCATTTTTAGATGTTTATCCATATGCTCAAATATCATAAGTATAGACTTTAACGAAGACTTTGTAGCCTGGGGAACATCTTCCTCTGAAAATGTTGGTCGATGCTACTACTGGAAATCCTTGTTCGACTCTGAAAAAGTAGGTATAGACTGTGGGTCTCCCTCTATGAACTATACTAGACGTAGGAAAAAATCTATAATATGATCAAAAATTCCGTTTCCAAGAATAATGGGTGGTACTATGGTAGGTGCTACAGGTGGAACTATAGTGGGTACCACAGGTTGCACCGGTCTCACCACCCCAGGAGCATGGTCGTCCCCACCTTTTGGGCACTCAACATGAGGCCATATAGAAGGTATATATCTACACTTACAAGAACTTGACTCAAGAAATACAATATAAAAGATATTATAGATAGAAAAACTAGGTAGGAATAAGGCCTCCCTGTACAAGATACACTAATCAATAACCCACTTATAAGGTCAGGTTATATGGTAAGATTTCAAGTCTTAATCATAAAGATTCAATTATATGAGGAATAAATTCCAATTAATCAAGGAAAACACTCTTTAAGTTGAAATTGGAATCCCCATTTAATGAAAAACATTTTTTATTTTAGTGAGTTACTATTTAGTAAGTTCACATGTAATTTTTTAGTCGTATGAGTTTCTATTCCCAAGTTATAGAGACATATATTTTACATGTTGAAATTAACACTCTATTTAACTATAAATAGTTATTTAACATTATGTTTTATAGTATAAATAGTGTATATATAATGGTTCAATTATACGGTTTTCTATTTCCAATTTATATAGGCATAAAAATATAAATTTCAATTGGAAATCCATTTAGCTACAAGAAAAAAAAGTTTCAATTTATGTAACCAATGTTGCGTAGCTTTAACCCATTCAAATTTGGAAAGATAAGGCTCCATCATCAAGTTATATGGAAAAACACCATTTAGGTTGATACAAATTCTTTATGTAACCAATTTTCCTTCTTTTTCAATAAGAAACATTATAAATTACAAGCATACCAATCAATGTAGATATAATAAAAAATAATAAGAAAAATAAATGAGATATTCAAGTCATGGAATATGGATGACATATAAATCCCTATGTGCCTATGATGATTCATGAGCTAATGATACCTTTTCATACCAGAACAAGGGTATAAATCCATAAAACATAACATCATAAATCATGTTCACCATCCATTAGTGGGAATATTATAAATCTAAGAGGATAATTCTAGAACAATTAGTTCTTTCCCAGGAAACTTGGATTTCCCCCCATGTGGGTTAGTTACTCCTAAGTACATTCTCATTACCAAGTTCCATCACTTCCAAGTATCCTATCTACCAACCCAAAATAACAATATAATTTAAAAATATATTTTTATACCACTTTATGATGTTCTGGCTTGGTTCATAGATAAGGGACTAGTCTAGTTGGCCACAGTCCTCAAGTGCATCTCCCCGTACGCTAGATGCTACCGATTAATAGAAAATGTGTATTATGGTATGGCAGCGAGACTATATCATCTTTATCAGAGTAAAAAATGGTAAATAATGGAATAATAAATAATAAAGGTAAATAAAAACATAATCTATCCAGATAATAAATAGCATACATAGCATAGTAAAAAATACCTTATAAAAATGATGTCATGAAGATACAAAATATTAATTAGGCAGACATTGTATCAGGAATAAAAATAGTACCAGTATAATAAAGGAAAAAAATTACTAAAATAAACTACCTCTATCATAATCTAGATTAGTGGCTCATCCATCTACTCCCAAGATCCCATTCTAAAAAGGTAACTAAGCATCCATAGCTAGGAACTTCCCATTATCCATACCTTCATCCAAGAAGTCTACTCATGTACCAAGTTGGGTATGATTAAACCTAATTAGACCACCAATAATGGTGTATTAAATAAATATAGTATGTAATTGTATGATATAATAGTGTGTGGGTATAAGAAATAGAATTGATAAAAATAAATATACACCATGTAGTGCTCAGGTTCCTCATAGGATACTTGGCCGACCCTACCTACTTCATCCTAAGCCGAATGTCTCTAATAATATGACCATTTAATTTGTTCAGGGACCCAAGGAATATATCCAAGGTGTTAAATAATATGAACCACATGGAATCTATGGATATTTTTCTGACATTATTGACCTTTTAAATTCAATCCCACTAATGGTTATCAACTGATATGTTAGGTCTCAATTAGAAAAATGAAGAAACCTTATGATATTTTGTTTTTAACAAAGTTTTTTATTTTTTGACAACTAATATTTTGAAAAATAATGTTTTTGAAAAATAATTTAATTTTTCTAAATGTTAATATCAAAAAACAAAGGGGGATAAAATTTTTGTTTTTGAGAAAGTTGTTTTTCAGATAGAGGATCAGACTGAGCAGTACCAGATGCAGAGTATCAGACCAAGAAGAACCAATCAATTTTTTTAGAAATATTTATTTTTTTATTATATAATCCATTAATCTTAGTTTCATCATCATTGAGTTATAGATTAATCAAAAACTATGTTTTTTATAAAGTCATGATGTTACTGAAGAGGTTGGATGAAAACAATGACGTTAAGAGTTATAAATTTCTTAAAATTTATAACATAACTTTAGAAAATTCTTTTAAAATATTGAGGTTATCATAAAACATGAAAAATTTCATGATAAAATATTTTTAAGAAATTTAGTTATCATAAATATTATGTTGGTTCCATAAATAAATAAAAAGTTTTCAACGGATCCAGAAGTACCAGGCAACAAATGTTTTAGAAGTCTAAATAAGTTACAGTTAATGAGGTTTGAAGAATTAAAAATTTACAGGGTGGAGTTTTCATCATAATGATAATTAAATAATAATGATAATTAAATATTTATAAGGATTCCATTAGAATGAAGCTGAGAATGTTCTATTAGATAGACTTAGAAGAGGAAAGTGAACCTGACTGACTCTAAGGAGGAAAGTCAAATAGACTGACTCTAAGAAGGAAAGTCAATCAGAATAACATTGATAAGGAAATTCATTCATTCTGAAACTGATAAGTAAATTCAATAAAAATGAATTTGAGAAGTAATTTCAATAATAATAACTCTGATGAGGAAAGTGAATTCAGAATGAGATGAGGTAGTTCCATTCTAATAAGCTAAGAAAGTTCCATCATAATGAGGAGAGGAAGTTACATCATATGAGATGAGGAATTTTAATCATATTAAAGAAAATTTAGGAAGTCTAAGAAGACTTATTATGAATAATAATCAAGAATATTCTAGAATATTTATGAAGAGTTGAGGTGGTTAAACCTGAAATTCAAAAATGTGCAGATCTCAGAGTTTTTGAATTTGATTAAGCTGGATATTTTTTTAATTTTCCACCTATTCCATTTTAGGATGAATATAAATAGATGCATAATACATTCATAATTTTCAAAACTTTAATGTGTGAAAAAGGTGGAGAATTGTAAAGTTTGAGTAAAAGTTACTTTTTTGATAGATATCTTGTTAAAAGATCAAACAATTTGAAGTTTTCTTATAGGACTGAGGAAGATCAGGCTGAGGAAGATCAGAATGAGAAGTTGAGTAGAGTTTGAGAAGTGCAGTTTAAGAAAAGGGTTTATCTTAATAAGTTAATCATAATGAGTTTATCATAATAAACCAATTAAACCAAGTAAATTGGATCCAGGGTCTTCAGACTGTGGTTAGAGATATAATTTTTGAGGAGAATTTTTTTTGTGATCTTTTATTTTCTAGCTCAATTGTTTATAATAAAACTTTGCAAACTTATAAGATTTAGTATAGTCATTGATATTATAAGATAGTAGATTTATAATAGTATTTGAAACAAGTTTTATTCACTTATTCATTATAGTGAATTTACAAAGACCCATAGGAGTGTCTATGAAAAAAATGTAGGTTCTCACACTGAGGTCGAACCTTGTAAATATCATGTGATTTACTTTATTTATAACATTTTCATACATGATTATTTACTAAAAGGTTATAAGGTAATTAACTTTAACAGGCTGTAGGGGTTAAGTTTCTAAAATTACCTAAACTTATAAAATGTTAACAAGTGATTCAATGCTAAAAAATTTGGTTTCCACATATTGAGAAAGATTCCATAATGAGTTTCTCTAATAAGAGAAATATTGATGTTGATGGAAAATCTAGAAATAATATTCTTATGTCTCTACCAAAAAATATTTACATAAAGGATCAACCTCAAAAATTGAAAGAGTATATGAGACAAGTTGTAAAGTATTCTTTAAAGGAATACTAAAGTGATGGAAGAAAAGATACAAAAATAACGTTGTAATTTTCAAGACATAAGAATGAAAAATGAAGAATCCATTGATGAATACTTCATCAGGGTAAATTAAATAGTTTTAAACATAAGAGGATTTAGAGAAATTATAGAAGATTATACAATAGTGAAGAAACTTATGAGAAAATTTCCATATAGTTTTTACTCTAAAAGTTATGCTTTATAAGATAAATAAGATTTATCTCTTGATGAATTGCCTAAATATTTGTTTCTTTTGAAATGAGAAAAGATCCAATGTTCAAAAAAGAAGAATAAATATGAATTGTATTTTGAATCTATGATAAAAATGAATATTCAAGATGTTGAAGTTGTTGATCCTTGTGACGTAAAAAATAAATAGGATGATTATTTGAATGACAAATTCATTTATCCTATATTAAAGAACTATCCAAGAGGAAAAGGAAAGTATAGAGGTAAACTTAATCTCAAATGTTTTAATTGTGGTGGAATTGAACATTTTTATGTAAATTTTCCCAAGAATTTTTTTTGAATAATATTAGGATTATTCTAACGGAAAACATCTATAGAAGAAGTAGAAAAAAATTTCTAAAAAATAAAATTCATCCAAAAAATCTAAGAAGAAGTTTAATAGGAATAAGAGATGTACGTTGATTAAGAAAGATAAATAAAACTCAAATGAAAAAAAATTCTTGAGAAGGTACAATTTTCGAAAAGGCTAGAAAATTCATTGAAAAAGTTAAGAAAATTTAAGACTCATAAAATGGTGAAGTAGAAGGAGGTGAAAAATAATACAGAGAGTATCAGCTCAGAACACAACTTGTTGTATGTCTTGAGAAAAAAAGATCTCTCAAGAAATAAATTAGATTTATAAAAAAAATTATTGAAAAGTTATTGAAGCTAAAAAAGATTTTTTCATGGAATAAGTATAATACATCCAAGAGATGTTAAGTTACAAACTTATAATTAGAAAATAGGGAAAGATGATTGAATATATCAGTAAGAAGCTAGAAGATAATTAATATTAAGTTAACAAGTTTCAATCAAATCTACTTGAGTCTGAAAGTAAATTAAGAAACATGAATGAAAAATTCAATAAATATTTGGAAGTAAAGTCTTAGATTTTTAAATTTGATGAGAAATTTCAAATCAATAATTTGGGGAAATCCTTACCCACCAAAATTAATATCTCATCTAATTTTTTTAAATATTTTAGGTGAGAGATTTTTTTTAGGAAAACATGGTTTGTGAAGGGATGTGAGAAAGCTATCATATCTAAAAAATTTGAAAAATGTTTCAACAGGAAATATGGTCCATGCCTAGAGTATTTTAGAGTAGAAATAAGTTATTAACCTCAATAATGTTTCTACAGAGAAAAATATTACTTCAATAAAAAATCAAGATTTGATGAGTTTTGTTGGTGTTGTTGAATCTATGGGTACAACGATTACAATTTTTTTGAAAATTATCTCTATCCTAAAGAAGGTTTTAGTAGAGTGGATGTAATAGTGAAAGTATAATGAGTAACTTTACTAACTTACAAAATGTTGAAAACACTGAATTCTCAGGATGTTAGAAACTTTTAAATAATTAATTAGTTTGACTATCTTGAATAATTTTGTAGAATATGTGATCAACTGGGTTAAATTACGGAATAATTTATGATTAATCTTCTTCGAAATGTTTTCTATGCAATAAAAAAAGGAATTAATAAAGAAGAAAGTTGAAGAAAGTGCCTTTCTTGTTGAGACTATCTTGAAATCAAGGAAAAATAAAAAACCATAGAAACTTGATACTGGTTCTTATTCACACATGATAAGTGATTTAAAAATATTGAAACATGTGGAAAATCATAATGGAGGTGATGTTACCTATGTGAATAATCTCTAAGAATCAAAGGAATCAGAATGACTAAGATTGAAGCTGAAAAGTTGAAATATTAGGAAGTCTTGTTCATTGATGGACTAAAACATAACTTACTTAGTGTAAGTCAACTTTGTGATGATGAAAAAGAAGGTATATTCAAAAAATAATTGTGTGTTATCAAATATTGAAAAAAAATTTCTAAAGGAGAAAGAACTAGTGAGAATCTCTTCTAAATAGAAGAATTTAACAGCTCCTTTTACTTAAGTATTGAAGGTGAAAATAATTTGTGGCACTGAATACTTGGACTCCTTGGGTAGAAAAACATGAAAAAACATTCTATGTTTGCGGTTGATTTAAATTTTCCACAATTTAAAAGAAGAGAATGATATGTTTTTGCACCTTTTTATAAAGGTAAGATGACTAATAAAAGCCATAAGAGAGTTGATATTTAGTCTACCAAAACTCTTAAACTTATTCATTATGATTTATGTAGGCCTATGAGATATCAATAAAAAAAGGTATTTGTACCTTATCACTTTTATTGATGATTTCACTCATATGAAAATCATCAGGTTTATGAAACACAAGTCAAATGCTATAAAAAAGTTCAGAGCCTTTATAAAAGAATATGAGAAAGAAATTGGGGTTTATATAAATAGGATGAAAAAATATAATCGAATAGAGCTTGCAATAATTAATTTTAAAAATTATCTTAGAAATCATGGTATTAAACATCAGTATAGTGTTCCATATACCCCACACCAAAATAGAGCAGCATAAAGGAAGAATATAAGTTTAGTGTAAATGGGAAGAATCATGTTAGTAAATACCAAATTTCAAGGTTCTACTAGAGAGAAGATTTTAATACCTTTTCACATGTTCATAAAACATGTTTGTTAAGGATGGAATACAACATGACATCTTATGAAATTTGGTTAAAAACCTTTATTAAAGTAATTTAAAGGTTTTAGAAGTCCATTTTTATATAAAATAAAAAACTCAGATCTAGGAAAGTTTAATGAGAAAGATGAGGAAGGAACTTTTATGGGTTATTCACCCTATAAAAGAAGTTACACATGTTGGAACAAACATTTAAAAAAGTTAATGGACTCATATTATGTGAATTTTATTAAGAATCTAATTTTTTTAACAAATGTTACTGGCAATGTTGTGGAAGAGAAAATGAAAGTTTCTAATGAAAATGAAAATGAGAAAAGTAATGTGCATGAATATTCAGATGAATTGTGTGATGAGGATAGTTAAGTAGGAAGAGGAACTCTAAAATTTACGAATTTATAAAAAAATATTGAGACAAAAAAATTTCTTGTGAATCATAAGGTTCCAGTTCAGACCTGAAGAAAGATAATATTAGAAAATCAAACTTCACTCATATCGAAAGCTAAACCAGAATTAGTTTCAGAATCTATTCAACACAAATAATAGGTGAATGCTATGGATGAATAGTTGGATAAAATTGAAATAAATGAAACATGGTAAATTTTTCCCTGTCTGAAAGGTAAAAATGTTATCAGAACAAAATGGGTTTATAGAAAAAGTTGAATGAACATATAGAATCATCAGGAAACAAAAAAAGGCTTGTTTGTAAAGGCTATTCATAGGTGGAAGGTGTGGATTTTGATGAAACCTTTTCCCCTATTTCAAGGTTAGAAACTATTAGAATATTTCTAGTAGTGGCTTCTCACTAAAATTTAAAATTATATTAGATGGATGGAAAGTCATCATTTCTCAATGGAGGAATTAAAGAATAAGTTTACATTGAACAAGCTTGCGGGTCTCTACTTGATGAGGATGAAAACAAAGTTTGTATATTAATGAATATTTTGTATGGGATGAAACAAGATCCACATTCATGGTATTATATGATTGAAAATTTACTGAGAATGTTGAATTTTTCTAAAGAATATGTTTATAAAAACTTATATGTGAAAGATGTTGGGTCTAGAACTCTAATTGTAATTGTTTATGTGGATGATATAATTTTTAATGGTTTTAGAGAAGATTTTTGTAAAACATTTTTTGAATAAATGAAAAGGATCATTAAGATTTCAATGTTAGAATAATTAACAATTTTACTTGGTTTAATAGTTCAACAAAAAGAAAAATTGGTTTTCCAATCTGAAGAAAAATATATCAGGGAATTTATATAATGTTTGGAAGGGAAAAATACAAATATGTTTCTACTCCTATCTTAGTGGGGATGAAGTTGAGTAAATATGAGTCTAGTAAACGTGTGAATTAGATATAATTTCAGAAGCTGATAGAAAGTCTACTTTACCTTACAACCTCAATATCTGATATTGTTTATGATGTGAATTTCTGTTTTAGGTATCAAGGTAATCCAAAATAATCTCATATATTGGAAGCCAATAGAATTATGAGATATGTCAAAGGAACAAATTCAACTGTGTTGTTATACAAAATAAATATTGAGATGAAGTTTCATGGTTATACTAATGCCGATTGGGATGGATATTGTAATGATATAAAATCAACCTCATGAGGAAAATTTTTATTAGGTGAGCATTGTGTAAGTTGGCATAGTACAATAATAAAGCCTAGTAAGTTTGAGCACAAAAAAATCAGAATATTTTGCATCTACTCATGATTGTACTCAAGTGTTGTGGATGAAAGTTCAGCTATAATATTTGAAACTAAAAGTTTCCAAACCATCGAAGATAATTTATGATAATTTGAGTTCAATTGATCTTTCTAAAAATATTGCCCAACATTCAAGATCAAAACACATTGATATAAAGTTTCCATTTATAAAATAAAATGATTCTTCTGGAGATGTTTTTTTAGAATATATCTCAATAAAGAATCAAATTGCAAACATCTTCAAAAAGGAAATTCCTAAAGAAAGGTTTGTTGAGTTAATCCTACCAATTCATGTTCATCATCCTCCAATGAAATTATAGGATTCATATAAATAGATTCAAAGTACAATGATACTTTACAACCATTTCACATGAGAAAAATGTGGACCAATACAGAGTTTGAGTAATTGTTACTTTCTAGATAGAGATCTCATTAGAAGATCAGATAACTAAAAGTATTCTTAAAAGAATAAGGAATATAAGGCTAAGGAATTTTAGAGTGAGTGGTTGATTAGAGTTTGAGAAGTGAAGTTTGAGAAAATAATTCATCAGAATAATTTAGTCATAATGATCTAATCATACTAAGGAAATCGGTCCTAGGGTCATTGGACTCAAGTTCCGAATAAGGGTTTTTAATAGAAAAAGGATTTTTGATCTTTTCTTTTTTAGATCAATTGTTTTTATGTAGACTTAATAAATATACAGGAGTTGATATAATCATTCCTATTGAATGATATAAGGTATCTAATGGGATTTGACACATGTTTTGTTCAGTTCTTCATTGTGGTGAATTCTCATAGACCCACAAGAGTGGATATGGAAAGGATGCATGTTCTCATACTGAGGTCAAAACTCATAAATATCATCTGATTTATTTTATTTTCTAACTTTTTATGCATGTGTATTTACTAAAATATGATAAAGTAATAAAATTTAACAAGTTGTAGGGGTTATGTTTCTAAAAGTTTTGAAAATTATAAAACATTAACAACTAATTCAACCCGCCTTCTCAGTTTTTATTCAATCCATTGGAACTTCAAAACCTATACATGCATATTGGGAAGAACTTGACTGGAATACAAGGGGATGATCCAAGGCATTACTTATTCAAATAAATAAGGCTGAACCTAGGGAGATCATCCCATGTCATATAAATTTTCCATAGTGGTGGATGAATCTGAAATATAAAGTTGATCCATTCATCAAAGTAAGGAAAAGATTTAATCCAATATGTGGGTACCACATGGAATTCATATCACTGAATTGGGTGGTATGAAATGAGTTTCCTCAAGGCATTCCCAAAATAATCTAGGTATTTCTCAAGGTAGTCTACATCTTTAAAATTTTGACTAAAGTTCATAATCAATATCCAAATCATAATTAATAATTGATCATTAAGTCCATGTGAAGTGTCTATAACATTTTAAAATTAAATTAACTCAATTTAGTTATTCCATATATATGTGACATTCCAAAAACACCATAATGCTTGGCTTGGTTACTTAGGAAATGTATGGTTATCATGGGAATATAAGTAATCACACCCTGAGGGTTTTTTGTGTTGAGGTTTTCAACTTCCAATAGTTTCAAAGTGCCTCTTGGAAAATTTAGGTCATGGTCTAGGAGACTAATTAATGCAATAACATATTTATAGGGTAATTTTTGGGAATTCTGACATGTGGAACAATGTAAAAATCTATAAAAATCGATAATTTTAGGGAAATGAATTGGACAACTACTTCAGATCTGTAGTTGACTCCTTATCCAGTATCTGAGTCATTTTTGGTCTAGAATGATAGAAATTGAAAACTAGAAAAAAGATATTAAAATAGGTTATAAATTATAAATATATAGGAAGAGATTTATATTGAATTAAAAATTGAAAAATGAAGATAATAGATATTTAACCTTATTGAGGATGTTTTAAAGTGACTGATGGTGAAGGAATTAGAGGCCAGATGTGGGAGATTCACCAAGAAATCAAAGAGGAATGGGAGAGAGCTATGGTGGATATGGTGTAAAAATGAGGGTGGAGGAGAAGGAAAATTAGTTTTGAAGTTAAGAGGAAAAAATTTTCATTTATGAAACATTTGATAGGGTGCATAGTTTGATCGCATGGTTGGAAAAAATATGCACAAATTGCAAATCCCTACTATCTATGAGCACTATGCCTCTCATGGTTTAGGTTCATAATTAGAAAAAATACGTGAAAACCATTCTGGGTAATCCTATATTAAGTTGTATACTTTTCATGGTTTCCCCCCCCCCCACATGGTTTATCAAACCACGATTCTCCCATTGTTTGGACACATGGTTATAGTTTTCTAAACTGTGTACTAACTGTGTGTCCCATAATACTTCCTCAAAAACTAGAACCCCAGGCCCTAAACCTTTTTAAAATCTCCCGAAATGACCCCTACCCCCAAGGTAAATTCCATTACGATGAACACAAGAGTTTTTATCATAATTAAAAAGGGACCATACGTTATAAAAATATTATTATATTAGAAATACTTACTCAATTAAATAATGTTTTGAACAGAAACTTCAATAAGGAGGTATGCTCACATCCCTCAAATAAATAGAAATTTGAAATTGAGAACTTTATGAGAAAAAAGCCTCTAAATTGCAGTGGATCTTCTAATCCATTAATTATAGAAAAATGGATCAACTATATTGAAAAGATCTTCCATATACATAAATGATCTGAGTAATAGAAGGCCATGTTAGTTATTTATCAAATGTGGGGAGAAATTGATCAATAATATAAATTAATCAAGAATTACAAGACCAAGGATGTGATTGAAGCGATGAAGAGTAAATAATTAAAGAAAATGGTTTTTGATAAATAATTTCATCACACTCTCCAAATTAATATGGATAGGTAATTCCTTGGCCTCAATAAAAATTAGGATCAAAGAATTGGGGAATATGAGGAAAAATTTAAAATACTTTCACAATATGCCTTCGGCTTTGTCATTGACACTGAATTTAAAATTGACCACTTCTATAGTAGGATAAATCTATATCTAAAAAAATATTTGGTGATTATATACTTTTAAATATATAAGGAAATTTTCTGATGTTATCTCAAATATGAAATAGATATGGTGAATCTCAAGGTCTTGGAGATTGGAAGCTGATAATGGTTTATAATTTAGGTGAAGTGATGAAGAAATATCATGGGGGTAAGAAATTCCAACATCAAACTTTTCAAAAGTGTGGGAAGAAGCTTCTCGAAAATTGTGTGAATGAGATAGGGAAATGTTTTCGGTGTGGGAAGGATAGGAACTAAGCTAGAAAATGCAGATGAGAGAAACCCATCAATGTGAAGGGAGCATTCATGTAAATCTGGCCCTACACGGCTTGGCCCGGGTTGGGACAGACATCCTAAAAACTAGGCCATGAACAACTATTCAGGACGACCCGATCCGTCCTAAACAACCCCATGATTCATCTCGAGCCCAACCACTAGCAAACCTGAACCATTGGGTTGGGATGGGCTTTTGTGGCTGATCATGGGAATACATTTGCTAGATTTTATCATTTTCAATATAATAAATATAGTGAGTTATTATGTATACATATATACACGTATTATGTTAAATCATTGATATATATACACACACATATAAATATATAATTACATTATTTTTTGTTAAAGATGTGTGTGTGTATATATAAATTGTTGATATATAAATAAATATATATATACACAGACACACAAATCATTTATATAAAATTATATAAATCATTGATATATATATATATAATTATATAAATAGTTGATATATATATATTTATATAAATTATTGATATATCATTATATATATATTATGTTAAATCATTGATATATCTATATATATTCTCCGAAATTGTTGATATATATATATATATATATTATACCTATAAATATTAATAAGTGTTTAACAAACAAATATTTAATTTTTGATGAAAAATTGAAAAATAATTAAACATTAAAAATTTACACTATTTAATTTTTTATGATAAAAATAAATAAAATAAATAAAATAAAGAAATATATTTAATAAAAAATACATTATATATTTATTCCATTACAAAATCACTTTATAGTAAATAGTGTATATATGTGAACATAATCTTATAGATTATCATATACATGAACAAATATTTATATAATTTAACTTGATCCCAAACATTTTCATTAGGGATAATAATCCCTTACCTTACTATTTCTAGACTGAGAAAATAAATATATAGGATTCCTTGGTTTTAAGGATAATTTTAACACAAAATATTTTTATTCTATCTTTTTTATAATTATAATTATAATTTACATTATTTTATATTTTGTTATTGATAACTCTTTCTATATACTTGCACACAATTAATAGAGTTATTAATATTACTAATTCATTTTGTAATAATATATATAGTATTAGTATTAATATATAAACCATCTTTAACAATCAAATGCATAATATGTGTAAAACAATGTACACAAAATATTTTCTAATATCTTTTTGTGTGTGTTTATTAATATATTTGTTTACATATTTATATATTTCATGCAACAACCCAAAATTTTATCATTGAAAATTACGTTCTTATAATTATTTTATATAGTATAAATCACACAAAATCACATATATTAAACCATAAAAACTTTATAAGAAAAAGATGAATGACATAAGAGGTATTTATAGAAATTAAGGAACCTAAACCAATGTTATGGTAACATGACCTATGTCATATTAATGTGAACCTTAATAATAGTAACTCAACTAATATAATAGTAACCTCATATATGAAAGTATAAATAAAATTTAGGCATTTTATAAATGAAAATATGATATAATTATATTATAGTATATGTAAATAAATCTTTTGAAATTGATAAATTAAGTGTTGGTATTTTTATAAAACATAAATGATTATTTATAATTTTATAATAAAGTTGATTTTTTAAATGAAAATTTATTTTCATAAAATATATTCATAAATTGACATTTTTTTGTCTTATGATTATAACATAATTTTGTGATACCTTAGTTAATTTTTCAAAGTGTTATAAAATTAGTTTTAATTTTAAAATCAGTATTTTCATAGTAAATGACAATTTTAAATAAAAATTAAAATTTTCAAATTTATAAAATTATTTTTATAAAATGGGGTATAATGTTTAATTATATAGATCAAAAATTGATCAGAGGCAATTTTTTAGATTTTTCTAAAATATTTTAATTTTTTGTGAGTAGTGAAATACATTAATTTACAGAATAAGGAAAATAAATGAATTTTTGAGTCATACTTGATTCATGGATGATCTAAGTGGACTTAATTTCGAACTAAAATGCATTAGTCACTTTATTTATTCACAATAATCCATACATTTATTAGTCTTGATCCAAAATAATAAAATAATTAATTAAATTATAAAAAAAACACCCATCTCTCCTACTATAAATATCACCCTTCACCACCTATTTTACTCACAACTCTAATGGATTTAATCTTGAAAAAATTATACCCAAACCTCTTTCCAAGTATATTCCCCATGTACATGATACTTTGGTGTTAATAAAAGACCAAACTCTAGTCCCTCAAGGAGGTTATCAAGGAGAAGAATTCAAGAGGTAAAAACCTCTTTCATTTTCTTTTAATTTATTTTGAATTTCTTTTATTTTATAATAATCTCCTTAACTCCCCTTATACAAGTTTCATGGTAACTAAAGTATCTAAAATATAATATAATCTGATTATATTAATGGAATAATCCATCATCATTTCCCCCCCTTTTTTTTCAAAGATGAAAACATCATCTGTGATGTGTTAATTTATCACATTCAAGGACGACGAGTTTTCAATTTACTTTAATACCTTCAAGGATGGTCATAAAACCATTTTTTATTGTTATAAAATATTATAATATATTCATTATATCCTATTTAATTTTCTGGAACCATTATATATACATAATATTAATTAATAAAAGAAAACTAGTTTTTGATGATCAAAAAATCGCCAAAATAATATAAACGATTATCAATAACGTCTTATCTAATGATTCATACTCATCCCAAATAAAAAAATGACTTATTTAACCATTTAATATTTTTTATTTTAATTAACAAAATTTATCCTCAATGTTGGAAAACTATTCTCATTTTACATGATTTTCCATACACGTATACAAATGAATTGATCATGAAAACCAATGAAATAAACAATTCCGAACAATGAAATTGTATCTTATAAGTCATCCAAAATGCCATAAATGAACTTAATAAAATTATAATAAATCAAATACATGTATAATAAGTTCTTAATTAATTAATTAATGTATTTAATTTGATTATCTAGGCCAGTAAGATCAAGTGCAAAACATTTTCAGACATAAGGTATAGATTATTTCCAAACATCCATTTGTTCCGTTGGGTTACACTTTCTCTCTGTTTAAACTAATGTAATTCTTCTTTATTTTTATTTAAATCATCAAAATTCAGTTTATATGATCCAAAATCATGTATCCATATCAGAATATCCTTCTTTGATGGGGAAAATACATGAATTAATAATGTTCCCTTCTCAATTATTTCCGATAAGCAAGCCCGATTAAAGGGAACTTCCCAATTTCTTACCCATTTAAAAGTGTCATCCATAATTTGTTTGAATCATAAATTATTCATCTAAAATAAATAATTTTTTCATGAAAATATATCTTGGTTAATTTTTGGTTTTATATTAAATATTATGTATGTTCCTCATTAAATTCTCTATAATATTTTCCTTAAACCGCACTAAAATGTTTCATTTATAATTTTTGTTAAACATTACTTTTCACTTATGTTTGTCATAAAATATCATGATATATGCCTATTTTCCCTTATTAATGTCCATATATGTTTTAAATCTATTATTTCATGGACACGATCATGATACAGACTTTGGGTATGCCTTATGATATGATTATGATACCCATTTCTTTCCATGGGTAACCCTTATGTTTATGTTTTATTCTTCATATGAAATACATATCCAAGAAAATTTTATGATGGGTGTTCCTAGATAGAACTACAATTCATTTAGTAATTTTTAGTCTCATGAGACATTATGTGAAATAGTATTGGTGGTTATCCTTGACTCATGCTCCATGTGCAACAATCACAGAGGTTAGCCTTGACTCATTCTCATCCATGTGAAATGAGGCTTGACTCAGGATTATGTCATGTTTTATATTTATACCACGTTAATATGATTCAATTATTAAAGTATCCAATGTTTTGTATGTTATTCTTCAATATTATTATTCATGTTACATGCCGTTTTATGTTATTAGGTTATGCTTTCTAACCCATGTGCTTTTCTTTATTCGTATGTTTATTCCCTTACTGAGATTTTTAGATCACCCATTTTGTTAATGTATTCCATAGGTTATCCTATGTAGATATACAATCTCAATGGAAGTTAGGATCTCTTTATGGATGATTAAAATAAAGGTGGATTTTACATTTCCATGTTTTTAGTTTTATGTACCTAATCATCCAAATCCAGTGGACTTTATAGTTATTGGCTTGTAATTTGATGGTTAATTATGATTAAAATCATTTAATAATATGTGTAAAAGGATAGGTCCATTGTATTTGAAGCATATTAATTTAAAACCAGGTGCACCACTTGGACCAATTGGTCTAGCGTAGCCTTTGATGCTTGTGGTAGGAGGTTTGAGTGTCCCTACCATGAGTTTCTTGGATATTTGTTTTTATAAAGGTTAGGGTTTTATGGGTCAAGATTCATATGGACCAATGGGAAGGTTGAGATGAACCGAAACATAGGGAATACCTACATAGGTGATGGACCAACCTGAAAAAACACAAGCCTAAGCTCGGCCCAGCTTGAGTCAAACTTTTCTGGGATGGCCTGTTTGGGCTTTCAGGCCAAGCCACTCATGATTTTGTGTTTCCAGACCAGAATTATATGCTTATATGGAAGATAATAATTCACTAGTCACCCCTTATCATATTGTAAAATATTTAAACTATAGTTAATAAGGACACTATGTGAACTAATGCATCAAGACAAGGGTTGTCAAAGATAATCATCAATAATAAACTCTAAGGGACAGAGAGAAAGGGTGAGTATATGCCATGACAACTCGGAGGTGGATCCTTAAAAAAACGGTGACATGAATTCTAGTTATGCATTCAAGAACAACGAAAAAATGATTTTATTATGGTTATACTCATTATTTTATGTCACACATGTTTAGTAGAACTATTCAAATACCACCTCAAAATAAAGAAGTTAAGTTATTGATGAAAATGAAAAATGGGGAAATTATTTCATAAAAAGTATATGAATTATTCCCTATAAATGTTTAATTGATTACTTTCCTAGAGAACCTTATGTTACTCCCTTTAACATAATATGATGTTATTCTGAATATGGATTTACTTTCCTTTTATAGAGGCAACATAAATTTTCAGGTGGAGGAAATCACCCTCCATATCAAAAAACACCCTTTAATTATATACAAGTGTAGGGAAGAGGATGGATATCCTTTAGAATCATCATATCAAGCATAAATATTATTTCCTTATTAGAAAGTGTATCTTTCTCAAATCATTGGGAGTAAGGAAAAGATCATCTTTGATGACATACCCATTACAATAGAACTTCTTATTGTAGAAGAGTTTATTTTTCTTCCTCTTAGATGAGTGGTTTATTTTTTAATATAACATGTACTTGTTTATTTTCTAATATCCAAGACTCCATATAGAGTTAAAAATGATGAAATTGAAGATATAGGGAAGTAACTACAAAGGAATCTGGATAAAGGGTTGATATGCCCAAGTTATTCACCACGGTGTGCACCAGTCATTTTCATCAAGAAGAAGGATTAGTAAATGAGCTTCTACATTGATTATTGGGAGATAAATTAGATAAAGATTAAGAAAAAGTATCCTATACCATAGATTGATTAATTTTTTGATCAGATACATGTATCCTATTACTTCTCTAAGGTGGATCCCCGATAAAGATATTATCAAGTAAAGGTGAAGAAAGAGGATATCCCAAAGAATACTTTACGTACAAGGTACAGGAACTATGAGTTCATAGTGATTCTATTTGGACTGAATAATGCTTAAAATATATTCATTGACTTAGTGAATAGAGAAAACTGATAATTTTTTTAGTATTTATATAGAATATTCTTATCCACTCCATAATCAAAGAGAAATTTCAGGAGCATTTGAATGTTTCACTAAAGACCTTATGAAAGGGAAATTTATATGCGAAGTACAATAAAAGCGAGTTTTGGAAAGATAAATTAACATTCCCTAGGAATGTTTTAACCCAAAGGGTATATATGGATCCTTGTAAGATAAAGGAAATTGGAGGATGGACCATATCATCATATGTGATGGATATCCATTGTTTCTTTAGATTAGGTGGGAACTATCCAAAATTTGTGAGAAACCCCTCAAGATTATCAAACCCATTAGAAAAGATAACACATAAGGGAGAAAAGATTTTATATACTATTAAATGAGTGTATATATTTACATAGTTAAAGAAGATGCTAATCACTGCACCTATACTCACATTACCCACCAGTGAAAAAAGTGTTTGATCTACAATGATGCGTCTAAAATAGGCTTGGGTTTTTTACTCAATCAAAATGAAAAAGTAATAAACTATAACTCCTTCCAATTAAATAATCATAAGAATAACTACCCAATACATGATAATGAATTGGCTATAATTATATTCAAATTTTAGATTTTGTGAAATTATCTCTATGGAGAAAAATGACATATATTTGGATCGTAAAAGCCTCAACTATATATTCACACAAAAGTAACTCAATACGTGCCAAAAAAGGTTATTAGATCTAATAAATGATTATAAATATTAAATCCTTTACCATCATGGGAAGATGAATAATGTGATAGATTCTCTTAGTAGAAAGGATCTTGAAACCTTATCCATGATGGGGATTTAAAGGGATAAAATCTTCATAGAAATGCAAAGGATAAACATGAGAATAATAAAATTAACTTCATCTTACATTACTCAAATAAATTCTCAATAATACATTCTTGATAGAGTCTAAGAGGCCCAAAAATATAATAAAAAGCTAAATATAAAGGTAGATAATATTCCAAAGTACAACATTGCTAGAAATGTATTCATAAGTTTTAGAACCTAGATATGTGTCCCATCAAAACCTAAACTGAATATGTAATTTTTTGATGATGCACACAACTCATCATTTTCTATTCATACAAGAATTAAAAAGATGTATAGAGATTTGAAGAAAAAATTCAGATGGTATTGCATAAAGATAGAGATTTCAGAATTTGTATCTCAATTCTTGGTATGCCAACAAGTCAAGGATAAAAAATAGAAATATAAGAGTATGACGAAGCTATTTCCCACACCTGTAAAGAAATGGTAAAACAAAACCATGGATTTCATCATAGGACTTTCCAGGATATCTAAATAAAATAACACCATTTGGGTTGTAGAAGATCACCTTAAAAAGGCAACACATTTCATTTCTATCATGGGATATTTCTCTATTTTTCAAATCACTAATATATATATATATATATATATATATAAGATAATCAGTAAGACTATATGTCCTACCAATATCCATTATATATGATCAATATATGAGGCTTACCTCAAGGTTTGGGAGAATCCTTTAACAAGCGTTAGATATAGAGATGAGTTTTAATATTTCTTATCACTCCCAAATAGATGGGCAGTCTGATAGAACCTTTAAAAATATAGAGGATATACTATGATCTTGTTAAATGGATTTATATGGATGTTGGGATCAACCCCATCCCTTAGTAGTGTTCTAATATAATAATTGTTTCCATTCTATCATTCAAATGACCCCTTATGAGGTTATGCATGGGTATTGGTATTGGACGCCAACATGCTAGGATAAAGTTGGGGAGGGAAAGACGATGGGAACTAATCATATTCGAGAGGTGATAGATAAGGTTCAAAACATTCAACATCATATGAAATCTATGAAAATTCGATAAAAAATCTATGAAGATAATCATCAGCCAGACCTAGAGTTTGAGGTCAGAGATAAGGTTTTTTTCATATATCACCATGGAATAAATTCCTGAGGTTTTTAATAAGGGAAAGATACAATATCCATTTTGATATCATTGATCATATTAGAGTTTTTGACTATATACTAGCACTCAAACCTAACCTATCTTAGGTAGATTATGTATTAAATGTATCCTTATTGAGGAAGTACATATTAGAACCCTCACATGTTCTAAATCTTGATGTGGTAAATTTGTAGAATTATATTTCATATAAGGATCAATCAATAAATATCATAGACCATAGAGACAATGTTCCATGAAATAAGACAACTCACCTGGTTAAAGTATTTTTGTGGGACTAAAAGTATTATGAAACAACATGGGAACTATAAGAGGTGATGAAATAGAAGTTCCCTAATCTCTATTAGTTTTTGAAATGAAATTTTGAGGGAGAAATTTCTAAAGGGGGTAATAATGTAATGACCCAAACCATTAAAAATGAAATTCAATTTTGAATGAATAAATTCCTTATTAAATAATGTATTTAAAGAAAACACAAGAACTATATTTTCTTTTCGACCGTTAAAAAATACAGACATAATTTGTATATCAAGATTAAAATAGCATTAAACACCATAACCATTGTTAATATAGACAATATATAGTAACATTTAATATTATTATATATTATGGGTTATTATAAGATTTAATTGACATGAAAGGAAGAAGTGATAACCTCAACAAGTAGGATCGTACCATTTGAATTCAACTTATCAGAGATTTTGAGGGAGATGCAATCACTATCATTTTCCCTTTAATAATCCAAATATGAGATTCAACTACTAAAACATGAGTGAAACTATTCATGGGGGAAGCATAAATTCATATAGATCACCACCCATACCATGTTTTCTGAAGCACCCCAAGAAAGTGACACCATCAAACACCTTAACCTTAGGTCATACAATAATATAATAAGGGTTTATGAATCTAGAACCTAGTAGTATGAATTTTATATGTTATTTTTAATAAAATAATCATTATATTCATCCATTTTCATTATTACTTTATATATACACATTATTATATAACGAGTTTAATAAAAATTAAAGTTTGATATGAAGAAATCAAAAAATTTATTTTTTGGGAAATATTTTTCTTAATTAAACACTATTTTTGATAAATTATTTTTTTAAATAAATTTAATTTTCAATAAATTTTACTATTAAATATTATTTATTTAAATATAAATGATAATAGAATTTAATAAAGTCTATTGTAACTCTTATATGGGTTAGAAAGTTGTTTGTGTCATGAAAACTAGAAATTTAAAATAAATAAGGATTTTTTTATTTAAAATATGAAATTCAAATATTTAGAATTATTTTGGTAAATAATATTATTTTTTAAATCATCATGTTGAAATTATCTAATTGTAAATTTCTCATAATTTTATGAGACAATCAAATTTTTGGGTAAAAAGTAATTACGGTATAAATATGCAGTATATATTATTACATAATAATAGCCAAACAATTATGTAAAACAAAATACTATAAAATGAATATATGACCATAAATATATTTATCCTATAAAATAATGTGTTTTAATATTTATTTTATTAAATTTAATAACCTATAATGAATCCTACAAAACCAATAATATATTTTAAGGTTTAATTTTTTTTTATGAATATGAATCACTTCCTCAGAATGAATGGTACTATTTTAATAAGTTAAGTCCTTAGAATAATAACATATTTGGAACCTCTCCTCTTTGGTTGAAATATTTGTAAGGTTTGTGGTTTTTATTTTTTGACCAGTTAGAGTCCCAAACCTATATTTAGAAATTAATAAATAATTGCCCTATATTTTTTTATAAATACCCACCAAAACTCACATTACTCTTCACTAAAAAACCATTTAGAAAGAATTTAATCTCCATATCCACGCACACATACCTTCTAAGGTGTTTCCAATATCTTAGGAAGCTCCTCCAAAGATTTTAGAAGCACCCCTTAAGGTAAGTGGTTCTCTCCTCTTCCTTTTTATTTATGTAATTTCTTTGTACTAAGACTTTTTATTTATAATTTTTAATGTTTTAATATGTTTTTACACATATATTTACTATCATTATTACTCACAAGTAATGAGATTCCAACTTTCACCCTTATTAAGACCATCCATGAACATTTATGCACACTCATTATGCTACCCAAATTATCTGATGATTTTCCATACCAAATTTTTGTGTTGTTAGTATCTATCCCCATTTCCCCTATAGGGTATTCACAAATATGTACCTATCCTTTATTGATTTGGGAATTACATGTATAAAACCCACACTCCTTGATCATTATATAAAAAATTATGAAATAAATTCTTATATTATATGATCTATGTGGAACAAAAATTCATGTACATAATATAAATGTGATAGGTGGGACCATAATTGTATAGTCCTACAATAAATTAGATAATGTTTTTATCTCATTAGATAATATGTATGGTTCCTGATTGGTTATCCTAAAAATATAATTTTATGATGTCTTGGTTGCTATCATTGACTTATTCTTATGATTCAATGTTTTATTTTGTTTCCAAATTCCAATGATGACTTTAAATTATCATCTTATACCATGATTTGATGTTTATGTTCATGATTATCACCTTTTTATGTCATCATGTTATACATCTTGACTCAATTTCACATTGAAACTCTTAAATATTTCACACTCATACTCATTTTTGAGTCAATGAAAACCATATTTCCTAATGTAGTATGTCACTTGGATATTTTGAGAAACATCATAGAATATGTGTTGGTCAAGAGTATGGGAGGTCAGGCTCACCAAGACCTTTTTTGGGGGATTATTTCCTAATTTTAGACTCTCTAATATATATAAGACATAATCATGAATCATTCAAAAATCCCAATGTGGGACTCGTTACCCCAGTACCAATGACCTGATAAATACAATGTGTTTGATGTAAACCCCTATTCATATGAAAGGCTCCACATCAATCCCTTATTAATTTGTGATACATTAGTTTTAGAGACAGTTAGTTGGAATATATAGAGTTTATTGCTATATAGGGATAAATTTGTTGTTTTGGTGTTGGTATTGAACCTTTAAGAGGCCTCCTATATATCTTATGAAAACCGAAATCAAACAAATATATTTCGATGGAATGATTGGGAGTTTCACCCAAATAAGAGGATCACAATGGAGGAACTTTAACAATGATAATGGGATGATCATTTAATATCTATAATACATTTTGATTCAAGCTCAGTATGGGAAACAAGAGAGAATAGAAGATCAATCACATTTCATGGGAGTGTACCATTATATTTGAAAGAGGGAATTATGCATTGAGGCTATCTGGATAATATTAGTGTGTCATGAAAAGGATGACTATAAGAAATAAGTTGTGAATTATGAATTGTATTTACTAATGTACCTGACCATGTAGGTGGGTCTGGTAAGGGTATGTTTTGGGGATTACAACTAGCAGGATTCCCCTATTTCTGGAACCATGAGGAGTATATCCACTCATGGTGATTTATAGGTTTGGATCGGGATTAAATCTATTAGTATTACCATATTTTTTTTAACCTTAATGAGGATCTCAAATCATGGTGATTTTTAGGTTTTGTTGTGTCTTACACCTAGGAGGATGCACATGTTTCTAGAACCACGAGGAGAATCTCAAGTCATAGTAATTTAGAGGTTTGGTTGGGGCATACACTATAACGACCCATACTTTACATACATTGTTATTACTTTAGAATTGAAGCATACTTATTACAACATATAACAAAACCATGAAAGGATCGTTTAGGTATAGTGTCTTTAGAAACTAGGAAACATAAACAACTGGTTCATAAATCATCTACACAGTATCCTATTTATTTTATCATATCTAGAGTCCCTTTTGGCATATCTTACTTAATACCCTTCTTCCTGACCTGAGTAAAAGAAAACATACAAAAAGGTGAGCCCAAATTCTCAATAAGGGTAAACAAAGGAAATATCAATCATATCATATTAATAAGAGCATAACATATTGAAAATCATAACCTGCAAAAGAGATCATAATATCATAACATGGGATAAATCATGGTAGTGAAATTTAATCCCAATAATCATAACATAAAACATGAAACTTTGTGGAATACACACATAATCATAGAGAATCATTTTTTAGTAGTCAAGATTCATTGCCAAGACTATCCTAGTGGACAAAGTCCATTTCTGAACTGAGTTCACTCCTCATTTCAGTCCTGTATCACTGAACTAGATTAACCTGTCATTCTAGCCATGTCTATCTCATGAGATATAAATCTTTACCCAATGCATTGTAGGGAGATATAGGTCCCACCCATCTCATAATGATATCTTTCTTATGTGTCCCACAATATCATAAATCATACATCATAGCATAACCCATGTAATAAAAATGGTATTCTTAAACATGATGCCATCATAACATAATCCATATAAGATAAAAGGACATCATAAAAATAATTCCATCATAACATAATCAAATAAATTTAAAAATAGGGATATAAATATAACCCTATATTATCTTATATGGAAAATAATTTTGATAAAATGCTTGAACTCCATTCTTGAGGAAAATATCCTTTCTACTTCAAAAACATTTTTCCTTTCTTAACATGTCATACTATTTTAAACTAAAATAATTTGAGTAAAAATAAACTTGAAAATTTGTAAAGGAAACTTCATGGAAATAATGTTATATGAAATCATAAAAATCCATTCAAGCCGTATAAGTTAAAAAACATTCTTCTCGTACTTTGGCCGAAAAATTCAAAAAGTACCTCATACTAAAAACAAAAAAAGATACCTTTCATATCTTTTAATAAAAAATCACGAATGGGTAAAATTGGATTTAAAAAATTGTATGAGGATATAAATAATATTAAATATCGAGGAACATGGATGTGGATGATAAATATTTCCCCGTAAATTCTGAAGTATAAACAATCTCGAATAAAAATGAGATTGCGAGATTCTCCTTTACCTTAGGTCCGATTTGCTTCGTACATATCCGAACCTCCTGTATAATGATTTAAATAATGTCATTGACTTATTAAAGAATCATATTCATTGTTATTATATCATATATGGTCATATTCTTATATTCTTATTAGTAATATTTCATTGCTACTTGTTATTCAGGTGTTCACTGCTTTATGTTCTTATGCATGTTTTGTCGAATAAATTATTATTATTATTTTTTAGGTTATAGATACCTAATTTACAGAATGTTATTAGAGTAATATATATCATATTTATTCATTAAATTCATTTATATAGTCATTATTCCATGAAGATCATGTAGAGCGAGTCGCATCACATCGTGGAGACGGTAGGTCGTACGTACGCACGAGCAATGATATCGTTCCCATGATCGTGGATTGTATTGAAGTGTATGTATAATATTTCAGAAACAATATCACTTTACAATAATCATATACAGTTATTCTTTACACCATTATACCCATCCAAGTAAGGTGGTGGTGGAAAACAGATTACACCACGGCGTGGAGACGGTATTCCGTACGTATGCACGCGCGGTGATTTCGTTTTCCATAGGATGGATAGAAGGTGAAATAGGGTTGTTTCATATTTCTAATAACATATCCATATATGAGTGATAATTATGTTATTACTTCATAATTAAACAAATAAATAAGAGGAAGTAGAAAAATAAATAAATTTGAAAGAATCGGTAACGGATATTACCTCTTCTTCGACACGCCTCTTTGAAACCTCCTCTTAGGGCACTAAAATTGGTCTTTGAAGAAAACCAGGACCTCTAGTATGTTTCTAGGGAATTTGATAAGGAAAATTTTCAGGGTTTTGATGAGCTTTAAGGCTCAAAATTGTGTGACGAGGAGAAGTAGGAGGCGCCCTTTTATAAGGGAGGAGAGGGGCACCTTAAGAAAAACTTAAAATATTATTTTATAATAAAGTAATATTAGGTTTTTAATAGCTCCAAATTGATTAATTTCAAATCTATGGTAGGTATGGGTCTAAATCCTCTCAACCAATAGGTTTTAGACAAGTTTAGGTTACTATTTTAACCTTATCAGTTAGATTTAACTCGAAGTTAAATAATTTGACTTTTACCATGTCTTCTTGTTTTCTTACACTATATGGTTAATAAAATTACTATAAAAAGACAAACGAACCCAAAGTGGTTATGTATTAATATATATAAAAATATCTAAGTCATTTGGCCTAAACTTAGATTTTTAGAAATAAAATAAAAATTAAAAATATAATATTTGTTTTAAAAACTAGTTTATGTCAATTTTGACACTATTTGGTAATTTATTTTTTTGAAAATTATAACAACATGATTATTTATAAAAAAGTTAATTAAATCAATACTAACATGTCATATTAACCTATAAAATTATTTTAATTCATAAAAAGTCTCAAATTACATTTATTTTGGTATTTATAATATCAATTATGTTAATATTTCATTAATAAGGTAATTACTGCATCATCATTGTGCCATAAATAAATTAAATTATTTAATGTCTAAAAATTATAAAAAAAATACCATTATGTAGAAAATCTTTTTATCTTTCTAATTAATATTTATAGTCGAATGTTTCTTATGTATAACCCAATATTAAAAATGTTTTAGTTATTAAACTTTGATTTTAACTCTTTTAACTCTTCTTTAAATAAAATAATAATAAGTGTCCTAATCTAATCCAAGTGGACCTAAATGGTCATATTTTATTACTAAGGTTGTTTTTGGTCAAATTAAACTTATCAAATAGAATTAGGACATGTGTTAGGGTAATAATAATATCATTTTACCCTTAATTACCCTATTTACTTTTAACTGTGGTAAATAAAAGTGAAAAGTTAATATTCACTAAAAATTATTTTTATCTTATTGAACCGCATTTTACTCCTTGATATTAACCGTGTCTCTCAGATTTTTGAAATTAAACTCATAGAAGCGGTAAAATTAAGTTTTATGTACAATTGCAAATACTTCTAGGAGGTGGGTAAAAGACGGTAAAAAGTTCAATAAAATTTTTATGTATCTATATTATAATAAAATTACTCCAATAACTTACATTGAACTTATATAGGTATTATGTATCTATTTTTAACTAAAATAAATTTAAATAAAAAATGATTATTTAAATAAAAAGTTGGTTTTAACCAATAACTTAGTGTTTTCACTATTCATCAAAAATTGAATGTTTTCATAAAAATACCAAAAATTCACCCTTGGCTAATTTCGATATTCTGAATCCTAAAATGAAGTCCATTTTGAAAGATAAGATTTATAAAATTTCAAAAAGTTGGTATTACAATTGAAAATGGCTAGTTAATATAATATTTTAATAACATATCATTGTTTAGAAAAACTCGGTATTGCGTACAACGCAAGCTATCGAGGAAGGTTGCTCTTGCATATAACACAAGACAAGCTAGTGTTGTGTGTAGTGAAAGATTCCTTTGATGTTGCGTATAAAATAAGACATAAAAAAATATACTTCTCATAAACTATCAGGGTGTTACATTCTACCCCCCTTAAAATGAATTTCGCCCTCGAAATTCATCACTTTGTAACAAACAGTTGAGGATACCTCTGCCTCATCATATCCTCAAGCTCCATTATATCTTCTTCTAATTTTTGGTTCCTCCATAAAACTTTCACCAAGCGAGTGGTCTTGTTCCGTAGAAATTTTTTGCTACGATCTAGAATCTATATTGGTTGTTCTTCATAAGAAAGATCTTTCTCTAGCGGTACAACTTCTGAGCTTAGTACATGTGCAGGATCAGGTATGTACTTTCTCAGGAGAGATACATGAAACACATTCTGAACTTGAGAGAGATTCAGTGGAAGTGCCAATCGGTATGCTACCTTCCCAAAACGATCCAGTATTTCGAAAGGACCGATATAACTAGGGCTCAACTTTCCCTTCTTTCCAAATATCATTACTCTCTTCCAAGGAGATATTCTTAAGAACACTTTATCACCCACTTCAAACTCTAGGTCTTTTATTCGGTTGTCGGCATAACTTTTTTGTTGACACTGAGCTTCTCTTACATGTTGTTGAATAGATCTGACCTTTTCTACCATCTCATCAACAAGATCAGGTCCTAATAGCTTTCTTTCCCCAACTTCATCCCATCAAGTTGGAGTCCTGCATTTCTTTCCATAGAGAGCTTCATAAGGAGCCATCTAAATACTGAAGTGAAATCTATTATTATAAGAAAATTACACCAAAGGTAGGTGTTGACCCCAACCACCTTTGAAATCCATAGAGAAATATCTTAACATATATTCTAGAGTTTGAATTGTTCTCTTAGACTGACCGTCTGTTTGAGGATGATAAGCAGTGCTGAAACTCAAATCTGTATCTAAAGTATGCTGAAGACTTCGCTAGAATTTGAGGTAAACCTCAGATCCCGATCAGATATAATGGAAAGTGGTACTCTATGCAGTCTTACCACTTCCTTAACATATATCCTGGAAAGTTGATCAAGAGAGAAATCCTCTCTAATAGCAATGAAGTGTTCCGACATCGTTAGACGATCAACTATAACCCAGATAGCATTATTGCCTTTGGATGTTTTAGGATGTCTAGTAAAAAATTCCATAGTGATGTTTTCCGATTTCCATTCTAGTATGGGTAGTGGTTGTAACATCCCCTTAGACTTCTATCTCTCAGCTTTAACTTGCTGACAAACCAAGCATCGAGAGAAATATTTAGCAACATCTCTTTTCGTGCCATCCCAGCAGAAGTTCTCTTTCAGATCCCTATACATCTTCATGCTTCCAGGGTGAATAGAGAATGAAGAACTATGATCTTCATCCAATATTTCCTTCTTTAATTCTGGGATGGGAGGAACACAAACCCGATTCCTGAACCTTATTATTTCATCACAATCAATGTGGAATTTAGGAACATTTCTCACCTTCTTTTATAACTCTAAATCTTCTTTCCATGCCTCTTTAATATTCACATGTATATATGGTTGAACATTCATTTGAGAAAGATAATATTTCTCCTCTTCCATTATAATTCCAAGATCCATCCTTTGTAAATCCATAAATATTGGATCTTTTGTGATCCTCATCATGGATAAGCTAGCTTGGTCTTGTCGACTTAATGCATCTGCCACCTTGTTTGCTTTCCCAGGGTGGTAATGAATTGAGCAGTCATAATCCTTAATCAGCTTCAACCATCTTATTTGGCGCATATTCAGCTCCTTTTGTGTGAAAATATGCTTTAAACTTTTATGATTAGTATAAATATCACACCTTTCACCATAAAGATAAAGACTCCAAATCATTAATGCAAAGATTACCGTAGCTAACTCCAAATAATGAGTTGGGTAATTTTGCTCATGGATTTTCAACTGTCATGAGGCATAAGCTATCATTATATCGTTTTACATGAGGACACACCCCAATCCCTTCTTGGATGCATCACTGTAGATCACAAACCTTTCTCTACTACAAGGCAATGTGAGCACATGTGCACTGGATAACCTTCTTTTTAACTCCTTGAAATTCTCTTCACACTCCTCTGTCCAAACGAACTTAACTCCTTTTTGAGTCAACCTGGTGAGTGGATTAGATAATCTTGAAAAATCTTTCACAAAACTTTGATAATATCCAGCCAAACCAAGAAAACTTCATATCTCAGTTACTGTTGTTGGTCTCGACCATCTTTCGACAACCTCTTTTTTTGCTGGACCCACATATATCCCCTCTTTTGAGATTATGTGACCCAAAAATAAAAATTTTTGAAGCCAAAATTCACACTTGGTAAATTTGGCATAAAGCTTCTCCTTTCTTAGGTTCTTTAATACAATTCTCAAGTGATCTTCATGTTATTCATTTCTCTTTGAATAGACAAGAATACCGTCTATTAAGACTACCACAAACTGATCCAGATAGTCTCTAAAGACTCTATTCATTAGATCCATGAAGATAGCAGGGGCATTAGTAAGACCAAATGGCATCACTATAAATTCATAGTGTCCATACCTTGTACAAAAAGCCATCTTTGGTATATCATCCCCTTTGACCCTTAATTTATGATACCATGAATGAAGATAAATCATAGAAAAGTATTGATCTCCACGTAGTTGGTAAAATAATTCATCAATGCATGGGAGAGGATATTTGTTCTTGATAATGATCTTGTTAAGTTCTCGATAATCAATGCAGAGTATCATTGATCCATCTTTCTTCTTATCAAACAGAACAGGTGCTCCCTAAGGTGATGCACTAGGGTGTATGAATCCCTTATCTATATTCTCTTGGAGTTGCTTCTTCAATTCCTACAACTCAATTGGGGCTATTCTATAAGGTTTCCTTGAAATAGGTAAAGCACTCGGTACGAGTTCTATTGAAAACTCAACTTCACGATTTGGTGGAAGACCTGAAAATTCCTTCGGAAAGACATCATCAAAGTCACGTACAATGGGCATATTCTTAATCATGAGTTTCTCTCCAACCATTTGAGATAAATAACCTTTATTTAGTGGAATCAGGACCCATAAGATGGATGAAATTTCCACTGGAAGGTTAAGTTCATCCTTGCATCAATAGACGATCATAGATTGACCTGGAATATGGAATGTGACTTACCTTCTTTGGAAATTTATATGAGCTCCATATAAAGAAATCTAATCCATCCCAAGAATCACATCAAATTACACTATAGGAAGGATCACAAGATTTGCAGAAAGCACTTTCCTACAAACGTCAATCGGAGAAGAATTGTAAACTTTTGATGCGACTGTTGTGCCATTAGAGGTTGTCACAACTAACTCAATATCTAACTGATGAGGTAATATGGTGATACCCTTAGAAAATTCTTCAGAAATAAAAGAGTGGGTGGATCCAGAATCAAATAAAACATTTTCTACTTTATAGTGGATGGTAAGTGTACCTTTCACCACTTCTTTATCATACACCACATCACCAATAGAAATTGCATGTGGCTTTCCTTTTTTATTTGGCCTTAAGAGTTTGTTGACGTTGATCATCATCAAAAACACTTGGATTAGGGAATTGATTGGCATAATGCCCCATTTCCTTGCACTTGTAACATTTAAGTGTAGGATGTGCATTCTGTGTAGCCTTTTCTTTGTTCACATCACTAGACATATTCTTCCCATCATTGCGACATTAAAAAGCCCGATGAACTTCTTTTCCACATTTGAAACATTTACTTGTCCCTTTAATACAATTACCTCCATGTTTCTTTCCACACTTTCAGCATAAGGGAAAACTCATCTTCTTTTCAGTGTGGTCTTTAGATTTCCCTTTGAATTCCATTTTCCTCTTTTTATCAAACCCATATTACTGATGGGTTACTCCAATCTCCATATCAACCTTGAGAGCACATAGAACAATTTACTCATAGCTATTGAAGTCCCTTATGGATAATGCCCTTTGAAGACTTGGTTTTAAGCCACTAAAAATTGAACGATCTTACTCTTAGGTTGGATAATAATTCCAGAAGCGTACCTTGCAAGTCTTGTAAAATTTTCTTCGTAGGTACCAACAGATTCATCATCCTTTTGCTTTAGTTCAAGAAACTCTTTCTCTATCTTTTTTTTGAAGAATACGAGGAAATAATTATTGAAAAACAAGTTCTTGAACTCGTCCCATTCCATGGATTCAATTTCATCTTGGGGCCTTGTATTCTTGATAAGATTCCACCATTGATCAGCTTCACCTTCCAAACGATATACTGCTAAGATGACTTTATCATGTTCAGAACATTGTAGAACTGAAAATATCTTTTTAGTGGTACTGATCCATTGTTCAGACACTAATGGATTGGTAGACCCACTGAATGAGGGTGGAAACTGCCTCATGAAGGATTCAACAAAATTTTGCTCCTTCCATTGCTTGTTTGGAAGTCCTACATGATTCTTAGCTTGAGAAAGTTGTGTGATCATGGCTACAAGATTTTTCATTCTAGCTCCCATAACATTTGGTTGCTCATGGGGACAATCATTGCATTTCCCATCACATTTTTCATTAACACGGTTCCTTCGGGTTCCAGCCATTGACTAAAACCAAGAAGCATAGTGTGCGAAACACTAATCATAACATGAAAACAAGATAATCAAGAATAAAATTTCACACTTTAGGTCTTATCATAGGTTGTTCATGGCCATTTCTAAAACACTAATATTGTGTTCTATGCTTAGACATATCCATAGGGTTCTTACTAAGGCTTTCACATCCTAGTTTTCAAAGTTTGACTATACCTTTCCTCTGATACCAACTATAACGAACCATACTTTACATACATTGTTATTACTTCAGAATTGAAGCATAATTATTACAAAAAATAACAAAAACATGAAAGGACAGTATAGGTATAGTGCCTTTAAAAACTGGGAAAAGTAAACAATAGGTTCATAAATCATCTACACTGCCTCCATTTTATTTTATCATATCTAGAGTCCCTTTTGGAATATCTCATTTAATACCCTTCTTCTAGACCTGGGGAAAAGAAAACATATAGAAGGGTGAGATCAAATGCTCAGTAAGGGTAAACAAAGGAAATATCGATCATATCATATTCATAAGAACATAACATTTTGAAAATCTTAACCTGCAAAAGAGATCATAATATCACAACATGGGATAAATCATGGTAGTGAAATGTAATCCCAATAATCATAACATAAAACATGAAACTTTTTGGAATACAAACATAATAATATAGAATCATTTCATAGTAGTCAAGACTCATTTCTAAGACTATCCTAGCGGACAAAGTCCATTTATGAACTGAGTTCACTCCTCGTTTCAGTCCTGTATCACTGAATCGAATTAACCTGCCATTCCAGCCATGTATATCTCATGAGATATGAATCTTTACCCAATGTATTGGAGGGAGATATAGGTCCCTCCAATCTCATAATTATACCATTCTTATGTGTGCCACAATATCATAAATCATACATCATAGCGTAACCCATGTAATAAAAATGGGATTCTTAAACATCATGCCATCATAACATAATCCATATAAGATAAAAGGACATCATAAAAATAATTACATCATAACATAATAAAATCAATTTAAAAATAGGGATAGAAAAATAACCCTATATTATCTTATATGGAAAATAATTTTGATAAAACGCTTGAACTCCATTCTTGAAGAAAATATCCTTTCTACTGAATTTTTTTTCCTTTCTTAAAATGTCATACTATTTTAAACTAAAAGAAGTTGATTAAAAATAAAATTTAAAACTTGTAAAGGAAGTTTCATAGAAATAATGTTCTATGAAATCATAAAAATCCATTCAAGCTATATCAGTTAAAAAACATTCTTCTCGTACTTTGGCCGGAAAAGTCAAAAAGTACCTCATACTAAAAACGAAAAAAGACTCCTTTCATATATTTTACTAAAAACTCACCAATTGGTAAAATTGGAATTAAAAAATTATAGGAGGATAGATATAATATTACATATTTAGGAAACATGTATGTGGATGATAAATATTCCCCAGTAAATTCTAAAGTATAAACAATCTCGGATAAAAATGAGATTGCAAGATTTTCCCTTACCTTAGGTCCGATTTGCTTCATATGTATCTGAACCTCCTGTATAATGATTTAAATAATTTCATTGACTTATTAAATAATCATATTCATGTTATGATATCATATATGGTCATATTCTTATCTTATTATTAGTAATATTTCATTGCTACTTGTTATTCGGGTGTTCATTGCTTTATGTTCTTATGCATGTTTTGTCGAATAAATTCTTCTTATTATTTTTTAGGTTATAGATACCTCATTTCCAGAATGGTATTAGTGTAATATATATCATATTTATTCATTAAATTTATTTATATAATCATTATTAAATTAAGATCATGTAGAACGAGTCGCATCACATCGTGGAGACGGTAGACCGTACGTACGCACGAATGATTATATCATTCCCATGATCGTGGAATTGTATTTAAGTGTATGTATAATATTTTAGAATCAATATAACTTTAAAATAATTATATATAGTTATTTTTTACTCCATTATACTCATCCAAGTAAGGTGGTGGTGGAAAACAGATTACATCACAGTGTGGAGACGGTATTCCGTACGTACGCATGCACGATGATTTCGTTTTCCGTAGGATGGATAGAAGGTGAAATAGGGTTGTTTCATATTTATAATAACATATCAGTATATGAGTGATACTGATGTTATTACTTCATAATGAAACAACTAAATAAGAGTAAGTAGAAGAAGAAATAAATTTGAAAGAATCGGTAACTGATATTACATCTTCTTCGAAACGTCTCTTTGAAACCTCCTCTTAGAGAACTAAAATTGGACTTTGAAGAAGACCAGGACCTCTATTATGTTTCTAGGAAAGTTTATAAGGGAAATTGGCAGGGTTTTTCCAAGCATTAAGGCTCAAAATTGTGTGAGGAAGAGATGGAGGAGGTGCCCTTTTATAAGGGAGGAGAGGGGCACCTAAGGAAAAACTTAAAATATTATTTTATAATAAAGTCATATTCGGTTTTTAATAGATCCAAATTGATTTATTTCGAAGATAAGTTGGGTATTGGTCGAAATACTCTCAACCAATAGGTTTTATAAAAGTTTAGGTTACTATTTTAACCTTATCATTTAGATTTAACTCTAAGTTAAATAATATGACTTTTACCGTGTCTTCTTGTTTTCTTACACTATATGGTTAATAAACTTACTATAACAGGACAAAAGAACCCCAAGTGGTTCATTATTAATATATATAACCTTATCTAAGTCATTTTTCCGAACCTTAGATTTTTAGAAATAAACTAACAATTAATAATATAATATTTGTTTTAAAAACTATTTTATGTCAATTTTGATACTATTTGGTAATTGATTTTTCTAAAAATCATAACAGCATTTTTAGTTCGAAAATTTTAATTTAATAAATACTAAAATGTCATATCAACCTATAAAATTAGTTTAATTCACAAAAAGTCTCAAATTTCATTTATTTGGGTATTTATAATATCAATTATGTTAATATTTCATTAATAAGGAAATTATGACATTATCATTGTGCCATAAATAAATTAAATTATTTAATGTATAAAAATTATAAATAAAATAAAATTATATATAAATTATTTTTATATTTATAATTAATATTTATAGTCTAATTTTTCTTATGTATAACCCTATATTAAAAATATTTTAGTTATTAAACTTTGATTTTAACTCTTAACTCTTCTTTAAATTAAATAATAATAAGTGTCATAATCTAATCCAAGTGGACCTAAACGGTAATATTTTATTCCTAAGGTTATTTTTGGTTGAATTAAACGTATAAAATAGAATTAGGACATGTGTTAAGGTAATAATAATATCACTTTTAAATTTAATTACCCTATTTACTTTTAATTGTGGTAAATAAAAGTAAAAGGTTAATATTCACCAAAAATTATTTTTATCTTATTGAACCACATTTTACTCCTTGATATTAACCGTGTCTCTCATATTTTAAAAATTCAGCTCACATAAGCGGTAAAATTAAATTTTATGTACAATTGAAAATGCTTCTCGGAGGTGGGTAAAAGACGGTAAAAAGTTCAATAAAATTTTTATGTATCTATATTATTATAAAATTAATCTAATGAGTTAAATTGAAATTATATAGGTATTATTTATCTATTTTGACCTAAAATAAATTTAAATAAAAAATTATTATTAAAATAAAAAGTTGGTTTTAACCAATAATTCAGTGTTTTCACTATTCATCAAAAATTGAAAGTTTTCAGAAAAATACCAAAAATTCACCCTAGGATAATTTCGATATTCAAAATCCAAAAATGAAGTCCATTTTAAAATATAAGATTCATAAAATTTCAAAAAAGTGGGTATTATTATTCATAATGGCTAGTTAATATAATATTTTAATAACATATAATTGTTTAGCGAAACTCAGTATTTCGTACAACGCAAGCTATCGAGGAAGGTTGCTCTTGCATATAATGCAAGACAAGCTAGTGTTGTGTGTAGTGAAATATTCCTTTGATGTTGTGTATAACATAAGACATAAAAAAATATACTTCTCATAAACTATCAGGGTGTTACATACACCTAGGAATATTCCCATGTTTTGGAACCATTAAGAGGATCTTGAATCATGGTGATTTGGTGGTTTGGTTTAAATATACACCTAAGAGTATGATAATGTTTTTGGAACCTTAGGAATATATTGACACATGATGATTTCATGGTTTGGTTGGGGCTTGCACCTAAGAGGATGATTAGGTTTTTAGAACCATGAGGATAATCTAAACTCGGGGAGATTTTGAGGTATAGTTAGGGATTACACCTTGAAGGATTACCATTTTTCTAGAAATACAAGGAGGATCTCAATTCCTAGTGATTTTGAGGATTAGTGGGGCTTACACCTAGGAGGATTCTCATGATTTTGGAACCATCCGGAGTATCTCAACTCATGGTGATTTATAGTTGGTTGGATCTTACACCCAGTAAGATGCCCATGTTTATGGAACCATGAGGAGGATCTCAGATCATGGTGATTTAGTGTTTTGGTTAGGGCTTAATTCTATGAGAATGACCATGTTTCTTGAACCATGAGTATAATCTCAAATCACTGAAATTTAGAGGTTTGGTTAGGGATTACACCTAGGAGGATGCACATATTTTGGGAACAATATGGTGTATCTTGACTCATGGTGATTTAGAGGTTTGGTTGGGGCTTAAACCTAGGAATATTCCTATGTATTAGGAACTAGGAAGACAATCTCAACTCATAGTAATTTAGAGGTTTGGTTGGGGCTTACACCTCAGAGGATGCCCATGTTTTTAGAACCATGAGGAGGTCTAAACTCATAGAGATTTGGAGGTTTGGTTTTGGATTATACCTTTGAGTATTCCCATTTTTCAGGAACCATGAGGAGTATCTCGACTCATGGTGTTTTATAGGTTTGGTTGGAGATTACACCTTCGAGGAAGCCCATTTTTCTGGAACCATGAGCATAATGTCAACTCATGGATATTTAGATGTTTTGTTGGGGATTAACCCTAAGAGGATGCCCATATTTTTGGAACCATGGGGAGAATCTCAACTCTTGGTAATTTATAAGTCTGGTTGGGGATTTCACCTCATAGAATACAGATATTTCTAGAAAAATGAGGAGTATCTTGAATCATGGTGATTTATAGGTTTGGTTGGGGCTTAGACCTAGGAGGATACCCATATCTCTTTAACCATGAGAAGTTTCAAGACTCATGGTTATTTAGAGGTTTCTTGGGGATTAAATCTAGGATAGTGCCTATATTTTTGAAACCATGAGGAGGATATCAACTCATGGTGATTTTGAAAGAGAAGTGGGTTTGTATATGTCACAACCCAAAACTTCCTCGACCCATATTGAAAAGTTCATAGTGAAAAACTCCAATTTTCATGGGTGGATGTAACGGTAGAGAATCGACTGGGATGAATGCCCGAGACCAAAACCTAAAACTATTCCAAAGTGTGGGTGATAGGGCACAACCCCCATGGTATATAGAAATGAGTGTAAATGGTCTTGTGAATGGTAATATAGGTCTGGCCTCATATAATATTTTTCATAGGGTTGGAAGCATAGATTTTTCAATATAGAGATGACCACATAGAATTTTCCACATAGATCTAGTGGCATAAAATGTATACATATCGTTGGTAATATAGGTATAACCACATAGGAACCTTGTAAAGGGTTTTACACATAAGATCTCTAGATAACACTTAATGATATGATTGTTTATATATCTTTGAGCTCATAAAATGATGGCTCATACAACAAATTACCATGGGTTATCATATCATATAGTATCCTTTATGAAGAGATTGAATTTTTGATGGATTTTATTATAGAGGGCCTTCATGATATTACGTCAGAAAGGCCCAATACAATATAAAACTTAGGAATTTTACTTGAGTGGTTATTAGTGAGTGAATCCTATCCGACCTCGAGAAAACCTCCATCTATCTTCCACCTTATTCTTGATTTCAAATATCCTATTTTTTATCCCCAATGTTGGTGTTAATATTTATAGTAAGTGGTGAATAAATTCTTTCCCAAAATAGTCAGTTGTATAGTAACATGCATCAGAATAACAATTTGTGAAGAATGGGGCACATAAGAGTTCTAATGGGGTCATAAAATGATAAATTGCACCACATACAACATTCTTTTGTGGTATGAATAAATACACCACCTCAGACAAAAAATGACAATAGAACACCATTATAGAAAGGCAAGTATGAGTTATACTTAGCAGGTGGCACGTAGGAGTTCTACAAAGAAGTTTCACAAAGGG
This sequence comes from Viscum album, assembly GCA_963277665.1. NCBI lineage: Eukaryota > Viridiplantae > Streptophyta > Magnoliopsida > Santalales > Viscaceae > Viscum > Viscum album. The sequence goes on along the minus strand of OY728130.1, from coordinate 2,009,633,357 downwards.
TTGGACACATAATAAATTTGTGAAGTAATTTATTTACTATCAAGGGGTCATAAAATGATACATTATAGCACAAAAAAATTTATTTTGGGGTATGAATAAATCCACCGCCTTAGACAACAAATGACAATAGAAGACCATTAGAGAAGGGCACAAAACCATAAATTTATTAGATCCATGAACTTATGGAATCCACCAATTGATGGAATCTAGGAAATGATGGAAGCACTATGCGGTTGGATAAAATTTTTATGTGGGACTTTAGACATATTCAATTTTTATTTGGGCTAAAACAATTCCCGACTTCGAAGGGTCATAAATTTTTATTCGTAAGTCCGTTTGGGCCCCCGTGAGTAGTAACATTGAATCCTGTAAAGTGAACTATGCCCTCATGCTATGAGGTATACACCATAGTAGGGTGTTTTATTATTCAAAATAAAAAGGTTTTAGAAGACCCTAAAAATGTGTTTAAGTAAAAATAACCTTTTTATCAGTAATTTTTAAAATTTCATATCCTACTTATAGAGAGAGGTTCTCACCACCTCACCATCATCTTGGAAAATGTTTTTGAGGAATATTCATCCCTTGGTTTATGAGTAGTTTTGTGGGGCATGGAAATCAAATATGATTCTTATTCTAACATAGAGAAACATTTCTACTCAAAATCAACATGTTCTTTCTAAGTGAGGATAGTATCATGAGAAATATTGAAAAGGTGCATGGAATTAATTTTTTTGATTCCAAAAAACTCCCATCAACTACCTTACTTAATGATATGATTTTATTATTCTATTACTAGACTTTATAACACACACATTTCTTACGTACATCCACAGGTTTTCCCATGCAGTTTTAGAAGATCAAAGGAAATCTATGGTCATGTTATGTATCTTTTAAATAATGTTTATTTATCTTTGTTTCACATTATTATGATATATATGGTGACCCCAAACTTTTCATGCAAAAATAATACATATTATTAGAACAATATTCACTTCATATCAATGAGATACACACTAAAAACATAAAGGTTATGTGAATTTAGAATATTGGATACATAAAAAAAATATAAAATATCTATATCATTTACCATTACATTTTTCATAGATAAAATTCTTATTATAAATTTCATACTTAAAACCTTTCTTGATAACCTAGTGAAGGGAAACATATAAAAGGGTGATCTTAGAAGCTCAGTAGGGGTAAAAATAAGAGATATCAGTCAATTAGCTTAAGTGATCATAAGATAAGAATAAGGGTTTTATAACATTATATTAACATTAGAAAATGTTACCCACCAATTCATATATCATAATCATTAAACATGACATAAAGGTTAATCAATCAAAAGATATATGAGTGCAGAATCATCAATAATAAATCATTATCCATGAGAAAATATCATAATCATAACAAATAAGTTTGTGAAATACACATAAGAATAGAAAATAACTTCCTTAGTCAATTATCACTTACAAGTATATCATAGTGTATTAGGTTCACTTTCCATTCCATAATTTCCCTAGCCAAGGTTCACTCCAAAGACTATCTTATTGGATAAAGTCCATCACTGATCTAGGTTGACTGCCCATTCCATTACATACTATCCCATGTGATATAATTCTTTACCTAGTTTATTGGAGGTATTTAAAATTATTGTCCCACCCATCACATAATCAAAATTGTAAAAATGTGTCCCACAAAATCATAAAACATTCATCATATCATCATATCATAACCCGTGGAAATGATACAATTTAAATAAGAATTGCATCATCATAATCATAAACCATAAAAATAAATAATAAATATGGTAAAATTGGATCGTATCCCTAGTTCATGTTAAACATAAAATTATTTTGTTATAGTTAAAAATTAATTTAAAATGTCATGAATTTTTTTGAAGAAAATAAAATTTTCATTTGAAATTATTTATTTAGAATCTAAAAAATTCCAAAAAATAAAAAAAAATTACTTGAAAATAAAAAAGGAAAATTATAATGAAATATTTAATTAAAATAATACTCCTTATTTTAGGGAAATTATTTCATGTGGTGTTTGTTGAAACAAAACAAATTCTATTCATATTTTCATTTAAAATTTAGAAGTACCTCATTCGAAAAATGACAAGAAGTTTAATTTAATTTTTTTATATAAACTAAAACATGGGTAAAATTGAAATTAATTAATATTTTGATATTAGTGAAAATATTATTTAAACCATTTTAAATAAAATGTATACATGGAAGGAAAATATTAGCAACCGAGGATGGAAATAATGTTTGTTTTCCTTAAAAAAATTTGTTCGATTTCTTATGAATTAAAAGAGACAAAAATGATAGGAAAAAATGTAATCTATATAAATAAACATTATATAAGAAAATAAATAATAATTGTGAGAGATATATCACACAATTTTATCATTATAAAATTTAAGCATAAACAATCCCGGTAAAAATGAAATTGTAACATAAACCGCTACCACTTTAAAAACTATTGACTCATAGTTCCCATGAAAGGAATAAAATCAAATTAAAAATTAAAACCCATGAAAATGATAATATTAGAGATAAAAAATTTCAAAATGGTAGTATATAAACCTCATAAAATAATATAAATGTATAATTCTAAAATATGTCCCAAAGAATATAATTTCAGATGGTAAAACATTACCACTTTGGCAGCTTTCAAATAAAATTACCTTGGATGAAATAATTTGAAATGTAACATTAAATAACATGAATTAAAAATTATCCATGACTTTACATGTAAAATGATAAATGTATACACCTTATAAACATAAATAAGTTAATAACATCAAATATGTCTCAGTAAAACAGAATTGAGATGATGAAACCTTACAACTTTGGTAATTTTTAAAATGAAACTTATTGGAAGCTTGAAAATCCCATGGTTATGTAAATAAATTTCATTAATTAATGGGTTATCACAAAATACATTATTTAGAAGTATATACACCATATAAATATGAAATTGATTCATAACACTAAAACATGTCTCAATGAAGAGAAATTGAGATGAAACCCTTAGCTTATACTTGACATGATTATTAAGCAATATAACCACCAATATAATAAATTTAGATTTATTAGAATTATATTAAATAACTATATTAATACATATATTATCATATATTATCAAATCATATCGTTTTAATTCCCTTTTATTAACAATTATCTATAAAAGTTGTAATTTTGGGTGTTAATTGTTTCTATTTTCTTGTATGTTTTAGTTAGATAGTTTTTATACTTTCACTTTGATCATGGTTAATCCATATAAATAATTTAAATAATTATATAAATATTATATGTATTAATTATGTAGATATTTATGAACATTCATATTAATTGTATATGAACATTGAATTACATCACTTCATGGAGATGGTAATCAATCTGTATACACTAGTGATGTTTCCAATTTTCATTGGATGGAACAAAAGGAAGTTAAATGAAAATTTACCTTTATAGAATCATTATTTTATCTTAAATATATTATTTTATCTTTAAATATATATTTTTTACCATCCATGTAAATTATATATGATAAGCAATCACAACACTTCATAGAGGAGGTAGTCCACACATAAGCATGAGGGACACTGTCATTTACCAATGGATCAGAAGGTATGAAGGTAGATAATATAATATAATTATAGAAAAATAAATATTTTATAAATAATATATATAATCATTAAATCCATCATTATAACCTCACATTAAATATGGTGATCCAAAACTAATCACATTACTATGCGGAGGCGGTAGTCCACACAAATGCACAAGCGAAACTTTTATTTCACATTTGTTGGAGAAGGGGTAAAAAATAGTTATTCGATCATCATAATAAAATATAAGTATATTGACGATAATTAATCATGTTTTTATGGATAAAATTTTTTTAGATAATGTGTAATAATAAATAAAATTGAAATATCTTGGTTAATATTTATACCTATTCTTTGAGTGAACCCCTTTAGATTGAACCTTAATCCTTGAAGGATTTGTCTTAAGAGGATATGAGATGATATAGGATGAAGTAAAGGAATATAATAAGGTTTATTAGTATGTCTTGGATGATAAATAAGTCTCAAATTGTGTGAATAAAGGATAATGATAGGTTTTATTTTATAAGTGAGGGGAGGCATACACATAAAATTTATTAAAAGATTTTATTGATATAAGGTAACTTTGATAGGAAATTTTCTCAAAATGGAAAAATATTAAAATTTAGAATACTATAAGGTTTAAATATTATAAAAAGATTGAATTAGATAGGTTTTTATGAATATAATACCCTTATATATTGGTTTAACCCCTCAGTAAACCAATTTTAACCATAATTGCGGGAACAAAATTTTACTATTTTTACTATTCACTATGACAAAAAACTAAGTTAACCCTGTTAAATTACATAAATTATGAAGATTAAAAATATGGAATTAATTTTACCATATTAAATTTATTTAATTTGATGAATTTAATTTTAAATAAGTGTGCAACTTGTAATGAAAACCCATTTTAGAAAAATGAATTATTATGCATAAAACATAATTTACTGACATTCATTTTCTTGTAAAAACAATAAAATTAATGTTAAAATATATGATTGAATATATAATCTATAAAATTTCATTATAACCATTAATTAATAGATATTAATTTAATTTATTAATACAAAAATACATTATATGCATATAAAATGTTTTTTGAAAAATGTGTTTTTTTGACTAAAAATAAACTTATACCAAAATAATGTATAATTATGATTACAATGTAATTAATTATAATTTTTATAAATAAAGGATAATTATACTAATTTAAGACAAAATTAAAAATATGATAGGAATTTTACTTAGAAATAAATGATTTTTTTGACAAAAATGAGAATTCTTCACTATTCATTTAGAAATAAATATTTTTTAGAAATATCCTAAAAAATAACCCTAAGTTAATATAGACATGATTATTTAAAAATGATATTAATTTACTAAAATAAAATTTATATAAATGGTGGAAATTAATTACAACATCTCATCCCTTTTTATTGGCATGAGGAGTGACGAGTGTGCTACTTGGTCTTAGGTGACATCCCAAAGACACCAAAGGATGGAAATAAACGTCAAGGGCCTCGAGAAAATTTGGGTGATAATTTTACAATTTAATATAAAACATATAGAATACATAAAACATAAAACATAAAAAACTAAATATTTATTTTATAAATTAGTACAAAATACACATTAAAACCTAACCAAACTAATAAAGCACATCATATTACAAGCGGAAATCAGAAGAAAAACTAAGGAGAAACAAAAGACCATGAAACTAAAAAATCCCAATGAACATCAACAAGAAACACCCATCCTACTCCAATATCCATGTCATGACCCATCCCTTGGGGCTCGTGTTGTGACTACCCCAATCCCACCTCCCATAGGCCAGGGGCTGGCGACTAGCACTGAGTATGCATATCCCACAAGTGGGAGGGATTTTCCCACGTACCTGTATGCACGCACCCATATACAAGAAAATGTTGAAACTGAAAACACTAAGTAAACATGGATGCAAACCACTATGAAAACCGACTCATAGTAAGGTAAAAATCTGAAAGAAAAGGGGCCAGAATACAAGACCAACTGAAAATTGAAAAGTACAAGCTCTTGGATCTTATATATAGAAAACCCTACCGGAAGGGTAGGTAGTGTAAGCTGTCTGAATGTCGCTAAAGAATACCACATCCGTCAAGTCACCCTGAAGCACCACCTATCTCTGGCCTACAAAGGAATCCATCAACGATGTTGATATTATGCACAAAACATGACACATGAGGGCTATTCTAGTGTAGTGGCGAGTAAAATAGTACTTATTAGGGACCCCAAACCAAAAAGGTAAACCACAAAGAAATAAAAAAAACATACTTCTAAAGAGGTACAAAGAGTATAGCCCCTAAGAAGTTCAAAAAATAGATTCACTAGAGCTAGCTCACACCAAGTATAGGTCTATGGTACGTTAACATGATTGTCAAAAGAATCCACAGTACCCACCAGTAGTAACACATGAAGCATTGGTAACACATGGAGTGTAGGTAACATATGGAGTGTCGGTAACACATGGAGTGTAGGTAATACACCGAGTGTCAGTAACACACAGAGTGTAGGTAAAACATAGAGTGTAGATAAAACACGGAGTGTTAGTAACACAAGGAGTGTAGGTGAAACATAGAGTGTCGTCAAATACTAGAGGACCCACACCCTGGTGGGATAAGAGAGTACCAAATCAGTCTTGGTAAGGCACAAAGTCTAGATAAGACACATAGTCTTGGTAATCACATAGCTTCTAGGTCGTATCCAGCTGCATGATTCCATCCTTAGTACGCTTGTTTTGGTAGCTCCTCTTCATTAAGCTAATAGTATATATTACAACTTACATAGAAACTCACCAAGAGTATCTCAAAATGACCACCTCATCTCTAGGGCCCCAACACCACAAAAAGCTCATCAAACTGATGGACAGTTTTAAGAGTTATGGGATTTTAAGTATAAAGGGGATGGTGGGGTCCTGACCTGATTGGGCCAACCCGACCCTCCAGGTCGACCCGGACCTCGGGGTCCATCCCACCCCAGTCGGATCAAGTAGACCAGCTTGTCCACTCAAAGGTGATGGTTTCCACGTCCACTCCCCATCAATGTGGGGCGGCCACCGCGTGACCACCCCATGGGGTCCCGATGTAAGAACTTGTTTCTTGTTTCTGAGGTACGAGTTTCTTCTTTTCTCTTTTCCAGAAGTGTTTTTGAGAAAATATGGAAAATGGGGAAAATCCCAAAATTTTGGAAGTACACATCGTGTACTTTTCCACACTCCATGTACTTTTGGCCATGTGGGATGAGTACACGGGTCGTGTGGCCATGTCGGTGACGGAGGGTGTAAAGACCGACTACACGCCGTGTAGTGGTCCCTTACACGCTCTTTAGTCAGTCGGCAGGTGAATAGTAAGGTGGTGGCTAGATCTACGATAGAACATGTCGTGTAATGAAAGAGACATGCCGTGTAGTCACGTCGGTAGGTGAACAGTGCCATGCTAGCGGGAAACTGCTAGAGGAACAATTAAAAAAATTGGAAGTACACACCATATACTTGGAAGTACACGCTGTGTACTTTGTTTTTTTTTTTGCTTAAAATGGGCCCTAGACTCACCTGTTCATAGGGAAGGCTTAGAATGGGAAGAGGGCTCGAGAGAGGAAGGTCAGATCTTTGGAGATCCACCGAGAACACATCGGGAATCCAGATCTGTGTCTGTCGATCTCGTTGGAACCGCGCTGGTAAGCCCTCTCATCTCCTGGTGTGTCTCTTGCCAATTCTTCCTCTAAGGGAAGTTATTTTAAGTTTAAACAGTTCTTCTTCTACGTCAGATCTACGTCATTCTTGGGCATTTCTGGAATCGGCGTTCATGTATAACGTTCGTTGGCGTTTAAGGTAGGTGGCTTGGTGTTTTTTTCCAACTGTCCTGCGTTTTGTGTGTTTTTTAGCTACAAACCCATATTTTGGGTGTTGTGTGGATGAAGAAGTGGATATTTTAAATACCTATAATTGTATAGGTAATTAATTATGATATCGAAATGCTTTTTGGGATCGTTCTTGGATATAGGACCACCCTGGGGGGGGGTGCATTCCTCTCTTTAGCCGTTTTTCCAGGATACCTGAGGGTGTGCCTTTATAACAATTATAGGATTTCCTTCAAAGGAAATGATTTTTATTGCATGTACATTGCTTGTTTACCTATTAGTCATGGCCCGTTTACCTGTTAGCCTGAGGGCAGTGTTGTGATTTAGCCTGTGGGCACTGTACTATTTATCCTGTTGGAAACTTCTTCTGTGCATGTGGGAAGCTAATTCGGTGCCTGTGGGCGACACTTCTTACGCCTGTGGGAAATATCCGTGTGCCTGTGGGTAGATTATTGTGTTGGATACTCTTTACCTGGGGGTAGGGGTTTACGTGTCTTCTGATATTATCTGTCTACTTATAATGTTCACTGTGGTGATATTTTAAATTAAATTATTAAATGGATATTAAAATGGAAATATAATTGGTTAAGTTGGTTACTTTTAGTACTGATTACTTTATTTCATTTTACTACTACACACTATTGTTGCATGTTTTACACGCAGTTGAGCACGAGCCTTTGGTAGGTGCCCACTGAGATATATTTCTCACACCCTATTTGGGTCATGCTTTTAGGCCCAAAAAGATTACGTTTCTGTAGGTGTTGATAAGGGAAAGGGTCCCTTTAAAGGTACTTGATTGATGCTGGAGTGTAGGAGATCATGGGACTGAGCATTGGCTCATGATGCTGCTGGCTGTTCTGTTTTGCTTTTCTGTACTTTTACTCTGTATTGTATTGTATTGTATTGCATTTTAACATGTTCTGTATGTTTTCATAGAATAATGACATGCTACATCTTCAAATATATATATATGACTGCTGGTTTCCCTTTTTGTTATCAGTTATCCATTTCAGTTATATATATTATTGCTGCTTCTGCTGTTATTGTATATTTATTTATATTCCGCTGCACTACACTTTGAAAAGTGAGGGCATAGTTTCCCCACTACCAGACCTCGGCCCTCACTGCTAGTCGACAAACTCTTTGGGGAAATGCGCTTGAGGTCATGTGGCGAACCGGGTTTGGGGCACCCGTGGAGTGGTACTGGGAACCGGGACGTTACAAAGTGGTATCAAAGGGGTTCTTTTCTTTGACTTACTATTTGAAGCCTTATTTAGGAATAGGACGAGAACGGTAGTTGGTAATAAGCTATGCCCGTGTGTAGCTAACCCGTGTACAGGGAAAAATCCATTTTACCTCATGTTGCAATTTTTATGATTTTTCAATTTTATAGTTGAATTGATTTTCACCGTTGGGTGACACACTTGTATTGTGTTGTTTATATTTTATCCTTGGGTTCTATTTAGTGCAACCCGATGAGATGAGGGTATGACATCTCATGCATCATTTAGGCACATGCTAGAAATCACATGCCATGCATAGTTTCCATGCCATGTAGGTGCATTAAAAATTGCATGTTGTTGTGATAGATATTGTACTAGTAAAGCATGCTATTGTGATAGCTGCTTGATAAATACCTACTATGTGATAGGGTATTTCTGTATAAGTTGTGATAGAATGGATTCCAAACTTCAGTTTTTTGGGAGTGTGGTCCCTCATTGACCGGAATTTGGTGGATCATTAATTTTTTATTTTGGTTGTAACACAGATATGATGTCACACTTTGATTCGTGGGGAGTATGGGCTCCCACAGATCGGAATATGACACCTAGGTGTTGTTTTGCGGTAATTTCTGGGTTCCGGGGAAGTTTCTGAGGCATACTATCTGGAATCCCAGTATACACACCGTGTAGTACGGTAGACATGTCGTGTATGTTCTTATATTCGGGAAGAAAAATAAACCTTTTAAGTACACTTCGTGTACCCCGATGTACACGCTGTGTAGTCTCCTCCCGTGTCACAAACCGTGTGGGCGGCGACACGGGGAAGGGAAATGCTTGGGTCGAACACGCCGTGTAGCTTCTGTACACGCCGTGTGGTGTTGATCAGGTGTCCGTCGTGTAACTAACAACACAGGCAGAGGAAACCTTAAGATATACACACCGTGTCCACTGCGGAACACGCCGTGTAGTGTGACTTGGGAACCCGACCGTGTAACTAACAACACGGGTCGGGGTAATCCTTTCAAGTACACATCGTGTGTATATAGAACACGCCGTGTGGGTTGAGCTATGTACCCGGCCGTGTAACTAACAACACGGGTTAACAGAGCTCGTCTAGTACACACCATGTACCTGTGGGAACACGCCATGTAGTCTTGTAAAAGGACAGACCGTGTGGACATAGCTGTGTGACTGGGAAACGGGGTAGTGTACACACCGTGTGCGGGTGTAACACACCGTGTGCAGTTGTAACACACCGTGTAGTGTCAAGCCGAGTAGTCGGCCGTGTCACAAGTGACACGGGCAGTTGGAAATAACACCAAACACGTCGTGTAGATAATATACATGCCGTGTAGTTTTGTTCAAACGGGATCCGCGTGGCTTAGTCATGTCAGAAGGACCCGGGTAGGGGAAGAGAAGTCAAGTACACGCCGTGTAGTCAGTATACACGCCTTGTAGTCTTGTTTTTCACGTTTTGAATGCCTTATTCCTCCTTTTCCCTTTTGGGTTTCTTCATTTCTGGTCTTGATAATCTTGTTCTAAGGCGTGTTTTATACCTTGTAGTGTCATGCTGCCTAGATGACCGCGCGTTGTTCTCTAGGAAAGCAGCAACGAGTATATGACAGAAATCGTGGGCCATGGGATACCAGTTTATCCTCCAGCAGAGCTAGATGCGGCACCAACTGCTATACCAGACACAGGTACAGAGGCGCAGTTCCGTGAAGGCTTATTGCAGTTCATGCAGACCTTTCAGGGAGCACCGCAGGCTGCCACATCTATGGCCGAGCTGACACATATCTTCCAGTAGCAGCATCCGCCTACGTTTTCGGGGGATGGCGGACCACAGGCTACGGAGCCTTGGCTAGGATCGATAAAGACTATTTTCGAGCATCTTGAGACACCTCCAGGGAGGAGGGTCAAGCTCATGACATACATGCTGCGTGATTCCACCAAGAGGTGGTTGGATGTTACCACCCAGTCAGAGCATCACAAAGACATGGCATGGGAGTATTTTCAGAATGTCTTCTATGACTTCTTCTTCCTGAAGATACTGAGGGCATATAGAGCTCGAGAGTTCATGAATCTGTAGTAGGGCGCTATGTCGGTGATGGATTATTCTTCTCATTTCACCGAGCTTCAGTGCTTTGCACCCGTGCTGGTGGGTGATGAGACGTTGAGAGCCAGGCGCTTCGAGGATGGTCTTTGGTATGACATCAGAGCACTAGTGAATGTTTTTAGGTTGCCTACTATACATGATTTTTTGAACCAGGTGCTGATCATAGAGAGGAAGCTGGAGGAATATAGTGGTGTGGGCTAGGGCGGTTCAGCACCAGTTACTGGTACTATTTCTACTGGTAAGAGGAAGAGACAGATGGACTTCTCTCAGGGTGGAAGTACTAGTCGAAATAATGCTTCAGGTGGCCAGTTCATGTGCTACCAGTGTGGTAGAGAGGGGCACAAGAGGCCATAGTGTCGACGAGACCCAGTAGAGTGCTGAGCTTGCGACAGGATGGGTCATCTGCAGCACTTTTGCAGGGTGTTTCCACCAGTGGCTAGTGAGAGGGGTTTTGTGCAAAACTCTGCATGCGGGAGTAGGACCAGTGACTTCTTACAAGTCAGGGCACTGAAATACGTCAGGGCATGCAGGCAGAGATGGTGGTCGTGGCCGTGGTAGCCAGACACAAGGATCTCAGAGGAAGTATGGTGGGATAGCTCAGGGTAGCTAGGCTATGTCGCAGGGCCGAGGCACTGGGCAGGCATATGCAGTGCAGCAGACCCAGCAGGAGCAGGATCCCAGACCTTCTACAGTCAGAGGTACTATTCTAGTAGCTTCTGTCTTATCTTCAGTACTTTTCGATACGGGTGCTACGCATAGTTTCATATCTGTACCCGTTGTGGAGAGCCTTGTGTTATGTTTTAATACTTGTTCTGACATCATGATGATGCTAGACACTCCGTTAGGGACTAGAACGGCTGGTGTGTGTCAGTGCAAGGAGTTCCCCCAAGAGTTTGGTAAGTGTCACTTCCTTTGGGACCTCTATGTCTTAGAGATGACAGCTTATGACATCATTCTTGGGATGGACTGGTTGGTTCCCTTTCGAGCCTTTATAGACTGATATCGTCACAGGGTGAGTTTCACATCACCAGAGGGCAGAGAGTTTCTATAAAAGGGAGAATGGGATGTTCAGGCGAGTCGAGCTGGACCAGAGCATCGTGGGTGAGGTGGATTAACAACCCAGATTGTGAGTTTATATCTGGATGACCAGGGGACTTATCAGACGGATTTACCTCCTATGGTTGATCGTTTCACGGATGTCTTCCCGGACGACTTTTTAGGTCTTCCTCTAGAGTGAGAGGTGGATTTCTCTATTGATCTTGTGACAGGAGCAACACCGGTGTCCATTCCTCCTTATAAGATGGCCACGCTGGAGTTGCAGGAGCTCAAGAGGCAGTTAGAGGAGTTACAGGCAAAGGGTTTCATCCGACCTAGTACTTCTCTATGGGGTTCACTGGTCCTTTTTGCGAAGAAGGTGGATGGTACCCTCAGACTCTGTGTGGATTATTGGAAGTTGAACCAGCTTACGGTCAAGAACCGATATCCCTTGCCGAGGATTGATGATATTTTTGATCAACTTCGTGGGGCATGAGTGTTCTCGAAGATTGAATTGAGATCAGGATATCATCAACTACGTGTTAGACCATCTGATATACCTCTCATGGCTTTCAAGAGGAGGTATGGTCTATATGATTATACAGTTATGCCGTTCGGACTCACGAACGCGCCAACAGTTTTCATGGCTCTGATGAATCATGTGTTCCATCCTTATCTGGACTCTTTGTTGGTAGTATTCATGGATGACATCTTGGTGTACTTTCACACTCGACACAACCATGCCACCCATCTTGAGATCGTATTGAGTACACTGAGAGAGCATCGGCTATATGATAATCTCTCAAAGTGCCACTTTTGGATGCACCAGATTTACTTCCTAGGTCATATCATCTCAGAGGCAGGAGTTTCAGTAGACCCAAAGAAGGTGAGAGCAGTAGTTTCCTAGGAGCAGCCTAAGAACGTGTTTGAGATACATAGTTTCTTAGGGATGGATGGTTACTAAAGACATTTCATCTGGGACTTATCCTACTTAGCAGCCCCGTTGACGGGTTTGACTAAGAAGGGTGTGAAGTTCGTATGGTCGGAATCTTGCAAGACAGACTTTCAGGACCTGAAGAGAAGGTTGACATCAGCACTAATCCAGATACACCTAGGGCAGGGGCAGAGCTATATAGTTTACTGTGATGCATCAGGGATTCGGCTGGGAGCTGTGTTGATGTTGGGTGACCGAGTTGTTTCATACGGGTCTTGGCAGTTGAGGCCACATGAGTGGAATTACCCGATGCATGATCTCTAGTTGGCTACAATTTTACATTCGTTGCGCTGTTGGAGACACTATCTGTTGGGAGAACGTTTTGTGGTTTTCGGTGACCACAAAAGTCTCAAGTATATCTTTACTTAGCGAGAATTGAATCTGAGATAGCGAAGGTGGGTTGAATACCTTCAGTCCTTTTATTTTGAGCTTGCCTATACACCTGGTAAAGGTAATGCAGTAGTTGATGCACCAAGCAGGAAGACTCAGATACAGGCTGAGCAGGAGGCCAGTGATGAGTGGAAGCTTATGACCTTATTCTTTGAGATGCATTTGGAGGTGCACGACCGTCAGGGGCAAACTTATCTTTCCTCTTTAGCTGTGACTTCTACCCTCATAGATAGAGTGAGGATGAGACAAAAATATGATCTAGAAGGCCTAGTTCAATGGGAGTCGGTGGAAAGTGTGGACCCTCCTCCTAGTTGGACGATAAGCGATGATGAGGTTTTGCGATTCCATGGATGAGTATGGGTTCTAGGGGATATACACGAGGATCTGATGCAGGAGTTTCATGCTTCATCTTGGGAAGTTCATCCCAGGGTTATCAAGATGTACTGGGACTTGAGACATTAGTACTGGTGGCTGGGTATGAAGAGAGATGTAGCTGGTTATGTTATGAGGTGTTCCACCTGTCAGCAGGTGAAGGCGGAGCATCAGAGGCCAGCCGAACTGTTACAACAGTTACCTATCCTGGAGTGGAAATGGGATGATGTCGTGATGGACTTCGTGATTGGGTTTCCGAGTTCACTTAGAGGCAATGATGTCGTGTGGGTTGTTGTGGACAGACTGACAAAGGTAGCTCACTTTTTGCCGATCAAGGAGACCTTCAGAGTTGACGAGCTCAGAAAGTTGTATATCCGAGAGGTCGTATGTCTTCATGGGGTTCCTCATTCTATCATTTCAGATAGGGACACCCGTTTTATGTCTTGTTTCTGGAAGAGTTTCCATAGGTCACTGGGTACATAGGTACTTCTGAGCACAACTTACCACCCTTAGACTGATGGTCAGTCAGAGCGTACGATATAGGTGCTTGAGGACATGCTGCGTGCATGCGTCCTAGATTTTGGGGGCTCTTGAAAGAATCATATACCCCAAGTCAAGTTTTCCTATAATAACAGCTTTTAGGAAACTATGGAGAGGGCACCATATGAGGCTTTATATGGTAGGCCATGCCGATAAACTTTGTGCTGGTTAGAGGCAGGTGAGACAGCTTTACTGTGACCATGTCTCATGAAGGAGAAATATGAGTAGGTCCAGTTGATTCAGAAGCGAATGGATACCACACAGTCTCGTCAAGAATCCTATACTGATCGTTGTAGACGACCCTTGGAGTTCATGGTTGGGGATAAGGTCTTCTTGCGTGTTTCGCTGAGGCTGGGACACAGAAGGATCAAGAGACAGGGTAAACTTTCACCGAGGTATGTGGGGCCATTTGAGATTCTGGAGAGAGTCGGGCTAGTCTCCTATCAATTGTAGTTACCACAGAGGTACTGAGCCATGCATGACATCTTCCATGTATCTCAGTTGCGTCGCTATCATTCAGACTCGTCTCACGTCTTTCATCCCGAGGAGGTTGAGCTTGAGGTAGATGCATCCTTTAAAGAGAAGCTGATTTGTATTGTTGATAGGAGCACGAAAGTTCTCCGAGGCCGGTCAGTTCCTCTCGTACGGGTGCTATGGAAGCATGGCCGAGTACAGGACGAAACCTGGGAGTGGGATACCGATGTACGTGCCTAGTGGCAGGAGTTATTCTCAGCTTTATCTTCGCCACCCTTGGAAGGGAAATACGGGGATGAATTTCTTTAAGGGGGGAAGTTTGTAAGAACCCGGTTCTTGTTTCTAAGGTACGGGTTTCTTCTTTTCTATTTTCCTTAAGTATTTTTGAGAAAATATGGAAAATGGGGAAAATCCTAAAATTATGGAAGTACACGCCGTGTACTTTTGGCCATGTGGGATGAGTACACGGGTCATGTGGCCATGTCGGTGATGAAGGGTGTAAAGACTGACTACACACCGTGTAGTGGTCCCTTACACACCGTGTAGTCATTCGGCAGGTGAATAGTAAGGCGGTGGCCAACTGTGCGATAGAACACACCGTGTACTCAAGGAGACATGTCGTGTAGTCACATCGGCAGGTGAACAGTGCCACGTTGGCGGGAAACCGCCAGAGGAACAGTTAAAAAAATGGGAAGTACATGCCGTGTACTTGGAAGTACAGGCTGTGTACTTTTTTTTTGCTTAAAATGGGAAGTAGGCTCCCCTGTTCACAAGGAAGGCTTAGAACGGGAAGAGGGCTTGGGAGAGGAAGGTCAGAGATTTGGAGATCCGCCGAGTGCACGTCGGGAATCCATTTATGTGTCCGTCGATCTCGTTGGAACCACGTGGGTAAGACCTCTCATCTCCTGGTGTGTCTCTTGCCAATTATTCCTCTAATGGAATTTATTTTAAGTTTAAAAGGTGTTTCTTATACGTCAGATCTACGTCGTTCTTGGGCGTTTCTGGAATCGGTGTTCACATATAACGTTCGTTGGCGTTTAAGGTAGGTGGCTTGGTGTTTTTTTCCAACTGTCATACGTTTTGTGTGTTTTTTTAGCTACGAACCCATATTTGGGGTGTTGTGTGGCTGAGTCCGTGGCTATTTTAAATACCTAGAATTTTATAGGTAATTAATTATGATGTCAAAATGCTGTTTGGGATCGTGCTTGGATCCAGGACCACCCCAGGCGGGGGGGGGTGCATTCCTCTGTTTAGCCGTTTCGCCAGGATACCCGAGGGTGTGCCTTTATAATAATTATAGGATTTCCTTGAGAGGAAATGATTTTTTATTGCATGTACTTTACTTGTTTACCTGTTGGGCATGGCCCGATTACCTGTTAGCCTGAGGGCGGTGTTGTGATTTAGCCCGTGGGCACTGTACTATTTATCCTATGGGCAACTTCTTCCGTGCATGTGGGAAGCTGATTCTGTGCCTATAGGTGACACTTATTACGCCTGTGGGAAATATCCGTGTGCCTGTGGGTAGATTCTTGTGTTGGATACTCTTTACCTGAGGGTAGGGGTTTACGTGTCGGAAGACATTATCTGTCTACTTAGAATGTTCGCTGTGGTGATATTTTAAATTAAATGATTAAATGGATATTAAAATGGAAATATAATTGGTTAAGTCATTTAATTTTAGCATTGCTTACTTTATTTCATTTTACTATTGCACACTATTGATGTATGTTTTACATGCAGTTGAGCACGGGCCTTTGGTGGGTGCCTACTGAGATATATTTCTCACACCCTGTTTGGTTCATGCTTTTCGGCCCAAAAAGATTACATTTCTATAGGTGTAGATAAGGGAAAGGGTCCCTATACAGGTACTTGATTGCTACTGGAGTGTAGGAGAGCATGGGACCGAGCATTGGCTCGTGATGCCGCTGGCTGTTCTATTTTTCTTTTCTGTACTTGTACTCTGTATTGTATTGTATTGTATTGCAGTGTAACATGTTCTGGCTATTTTCGTAGAATAGTGACATGCTACATCTTCATATATATATATATATATATATATATATATAACTACTGGTTTCCCTTTTTGTTATCGGTTATCCATTTCAGTTATATATACGGTTGTGGCTTCTGCTGTTATTGTATGTTTATTTATATTCCACTGCGCTACACTTTGACAAGTGAGGGAAAATTTTCCCCACTATCAGACCAAGGCCCTCGCTGCTTGTCGGTAGCATCTGGCATTTTGGGAAATGTGCTTGAGGTCATGTGGTGAACCGGGTTCAGGGCACCCGTGGAGTGATACCAGGAACCGGGACGTTACACCCAACACCGTGATACAGTTGGATCACTTCCCCTCATCCGTGTGACATGGCCTCCTGCAACATTCACGGAGGCCCACTGCCAACCTCCAACTAGAAACCCTTGTCTGCCACCCCACAACAGCCGTACTATGGGTTCCTCCCACCAAGTGGCCATGCAGCCATGCGCCGGTGGCGACTCCCTATTCTGCGGGCTACCACCAATGCTTTGGTGGTCCTTTCTTCAAACCGAAAGGTGTTGCATGACTCTTAGTTCATAAAATCGCATGTTTTTTGGATTCAAAATGTCCTGTCATTACTCTAGGGGTCCGTCTTCATTTAGAACCTCCCAAAAAATTTATGGTTTGACCACGGGGGTCCACCGATGAAGAACATATGAATGAGGAAAAATAATAATCACATGAACACCCCTTAGAACAAACCTTGGACTTTTTCATTGTCCATGGTCCATTCATGTCAGCAAAATCACAAAATAACAATATAAGAATAATCAACAAGATCTATTCCCTTTAATATTTCAATTTTAACTATCTCACAAGAATGAATGAACTGTGGATCAACCTATTTATGGGTTGGTACACATTCATAATTAAACTTATGAACAGAGAAAGCTTTCACTCAGATAATAAAACCCTACCTGGAAGTTTGGATTTTTCATTGGAGAAGAACAAAGTTGAAATGCCGTCGTTTGTCGATCCCTTATCATCAGTTCTTGATCCACAGTCCGTCATCGTTCTTCATTTTCCAATGAGAGGAAATTTCCAAGATATCTTTCAATGTTCATAGGGAAGTATCAATAATCCTAATCCTGGATCTCTATCAAAGGTTTGAGATGCATTCCAGTGTTACTTTTTCTCTTTGAAATTGTGTTTCCACAATGTTTCATTTATGAAAGTAAAAAACTTCTTTGTTACTATGTCACAACATTGTTGCGTCATCATGAAATGTTAAAGAAAAATAAAATAATTTTTAAGGTTTAGTTTTATTCTTATTTAAAATGTCTGAAAAAGATTTTCCGTAGTCGACCCATGCCAATTGATGTTAGGTTCTGCCTAAGAAAAACTGACTTCTCTGAACACAATGATGCACTCAGATTTCAAATATGAGAACTCTTTTAGAAGTTACTAAACATGACCATGCGCACTATTCTTAATAAACAATAAAAAGTTCAAAAATTTATCCTAATCACCCTAGGCCTCAGAGTCATGTGTTGTCTTAGTGCCTGGTCTCAAAATAATACCATATAATTTTCAAAAACAATTCATTTAAAATCTGGGACATTAGATTCTCCCCACCTTAGGGATTTACATCCCCTAATGAAAAAAATGAAAAAAATAAACAAATGGAGATATTGAGCATGAATTGGAGCCTCTCACTCCCAATTTCACTCTTGAAGATTTTCATGCTACCACTGAACATGTACTAGAGGAATCGACCATCCATGAAGGATTCTCTCCTGTTGATCATTGATTTCCACCGGGTAATCCACAAAAGTTTCCATGTTGTAAACACCCAGATCACCCCAATCAATAATGTGTGATGGGTCATATATGTATCTCCTAAGTTGGGATACATGAAATATGTCATTCACCTTATCTAACTTTGGAGGTAGTGCCAAGCAGTATGCCACCTTGCCTAATCTATGTAGTATTATAAAAGGTCTAACGAACCTCTGAGATTACTTTTCACCCTAGAAAAATCTTCGTATCCCACATCAAGGAAAGACCCAAAGGAATGCATGGTCTCCCTCCTCGAACTCCACAGGTTTATGTCTCATGTTATCATAAGACATATGGTGGGTTTGTGTAGTCATCATCCTCTCATAGATTACTTGTACCTTCTCCATAGTGGCCTATACCAACTACAAGACCATGAGTAATAAATCTCCGGGGTCAGTCCAACAAAGCGGTGACATAAAGGGTCACCCATAGAAGTCCTCAAACAGTGCCATACCGGTGGTGGAGTGGTATCTATTGTTGTATGCAAAGTCCACTAGGGGTAGATGATCCTCCTAACTACAACCAAAATCGATAACCATAGGAAATAACTTCTCATACCTACATCAGGACCCAACCAAGTATGGTTCCTAAGGCATCACAGAACACAATGTACTCAGTACCCTCCTATGGAAACTTCGGATAGCTGCGCTTTTCATGTTCTATCTCAACTATAGAAAAATCTACTGGAAACCTTCTGTCCACACGAAGGGTTTCCCTTTCTTCATCAAAGTGGTCATGGGTTCTGCTACTCTAGATATGTCAGGTATAAACCTTCGATAGTACTTAGAAAATGCAAGGAAACTCTATACTTAAATAACTATCTTGGGTGGATCTCAATAATATACCGCCTCAATCTTTATTGGATCCACTACAACTCTTACCTATAAGATGACATGTCTCAGAAAGTGGACCTCTCGAATCCAGAATTGAAACTTTGAGAGATTCATATAAAACTAGTGCTCTCAGAGTAAGTCTAGGACCTTCTTTACGTGTATCATTTTATCCTCATAGAATGCTAAATAAACTAGAATGTCATCAATGAAGACCACTACATACCAGTACAAGTACAGATGGAATATCATGTTCATGAGTCCCATAAACACTACTGGGGCGTTCTTCATGCTTAACAACATCAATAAGTACTCTTAGTGACCATACTAACATTTTAAATCTGTCTTCAGGATTCCCTCATCCCATACATAGAGCTGGTGATAGCCTAATATAAGGTCTATCTTCGAGAACCATATTTCTCCCTTCAGGTGATCAAAGAGATCATCGATCCTTGGTAGAGGATAATTGTTCTTCACAGCCACCTGGTTTAGGAATCAGAAGTCCACACATTACCTCAAGCTCCCATCTACCTTTTGAAAAAAAACAGAGGCTTCCCATGGTGAAACACTAGTCCTCAGAAAACCATTTTATTATAAGTCCTCCAACTATACCCTCAACTCTTGGAGCTTTGCGAGAGCCATCCAATATGTAGGTGTAGATATCGATGCCATCCTGGGGTACTGATCAGTGCAGAAATCTACCTCCCTATGAGGAGATAATCCCAGGACATCATTATGGAAGACATCCTCATACTCGTCCACCACCATAGTAAACTAAGGACTCGACTCCTCTGCTGCCCTGTGGGTCATGTCATCCAACTGGTGTGTGATTGACTATTACATAATATGTGTGAGGCCATCCTACACTGCATGCATTTCCTTTTCACCGGTAAAGGAAAACCTAGTCCCATCTTAGTAGACACACTACACTCTATTCCTAAAACAGTAAATTTGGTCATAGATTATGTATAACTAGTCCATACCCAGAATGATGTCATAAGGCATTGACACCACTACTAGGAGATCCTGAACAAAGATCTCTCCCCAAAGAGTAAGCACACACTACCAGCAATATTGTGTGATTATCAAATCCCCTCCTATGGGAGTCTCTGAATGTAAGGATTGAACCAATGGTTTCACTAGAATCTCTGAACTCCCAAAAATGTCTACGGTAAAAAAAGAATGAACGTGAAATGTCTTGGTTCTAGGTGCAACCCAAAGGTGCCCCGTACCCGGTTGTTCATATGGCCTCAATATCATTTCCCCGAATGCCAGAGGCTGTCGACTAGAAGTGATGGACTTAGGTATGATTGTGGGGAAACTATGCCCTTATTGGTTGAGTAACACAACAGAAACAAATAGTAAAAAGTAGCAGAAGTAATAATACCATACAAAAAATTAAATTGCTGAAGAATGATAGTATAAAAACAGCAGCATATATATAACAAATGATGCATGTCACAAGTATCTAGGAAAACATAAAAACAATTCACAATTCTATAAATACAATAATAAAACCAATGTATGAAAAAATAGTAAAGTCCAATAACATAGAAAGCCTTAGCTTAGTCCCATTCTCTCCAGCTCCAATATAAATCAAGTACCTGATGAAGAAGGGTGCTTTCCCTTATCTATACCTGCAACCATATAATCTGTTTGAGTCCAAAATCATGACCCAAATAGGGTGTGAGACAAATCCTGGTATTAAACCACCAAAATATTTGTGCCTATCTGTCAATGAATATATATAGCGCACAATATGAAAAATGAAGCAATAAACTAAGAAGTACTCAAAAGTAAACAATCCTAAAGTTTATAATTACATTCATTTTTGTTTATAAATTATTCAAACCATTTAATAATGTAAACTCAGGATCTAGCCTAAGATCTATATCACCCTGTATAATAGTATCAACAGCCGTCTTAAAAGACCATATAAACAACCAAGTAAGACCGAGTCCAAGCTTTCACTTTGGCTTGGAAGACTCATCATAATTATTCATTTATTCACAACTGGACCTCTAGGAAAGCTCTCATGGTCTAAAATTTGTGGTCACGCATAAAATAGAGTAAAGATAATAACATCCTAGGTAGATCTCATGGTCAATACCCCCAGTCTACATATCATTAATAATTTATACACAACCTCCAGGTAGCTCTCACGATCAATACCCCTGGGTCAACATAGTATAAATAATTATAAACAACCTCCAGGTTTCTCTCATGATCAATAACCCCTAGGTCAAAATCTACACCAAGGATCTCACGGTCCAGTGTAAATAAACATGGAAACCCCCGCATTTTTCTTGGTCCAAGTATCTCACTGTCCCTAGAAGATCAACATGCATACAACATTCATTAAAGGATCTATATGAAATTAAACTATTGCATATCTCAAATTTGATCAAGCATAAGAGCATGCATCACATATAACCAATCAACTCCATCCAAAACAAATCAAGGCATGGAAAACAATGTATGCCTCATAGATAACCTAGGCCAAATGGACCTAAACAGTCAAACTAGAGAAACACTCCCCTGGGATGTCCCATAAAAAATTGTATAGAATTTTATGAATATAAAAAAACCATTAATCAAACAACTAATCCATATCAGGTATTAAATAGGGTAAAAAACCAAAATATGCAATACCCTAACATGGGTATTTATAACTTTAAGCATATATAATCCAAATATAAATGAAAAAAAGGCACAAACCACCTACCTTGATGTTATATGATGAACACTCTTAAACATCAGCCCTTGAATTGGCTTAGAACATTGTAGATCAACAAAAAGGTCAAAAAAATTTCAACCTTGAATAACCTAAGAGAGATGGGAAATTAGGAATTAAGGCTCTAGGGAAAGAGAAAACTCACTGGTGGGAAACCAACAAACCCAACGACATATCAATCATAGCTCGGACAGAGGAGCGGGAGGAGCTTGAAGATATTCAACCGTACGTCACTCTCCTATATGAGACATGTGAATAAGAAGTCCATTTTGGAGATGAGACATGACCATGGTACAATTAATCAAATAAAAACAAAAGTACACAACGTGTTAATTTAATGTACATGTCGTATACTAGCCTCAACCATTCCCTGCTTTAGGTGGCCTGTCATGTCCCCCACACAACCATGTACTCGGACGTTACACACCTAGTACATGGTTATGCGTGGAAACCGGGTACACGTTAGGTACTTAGGAGTACACATAGTATACTTTGAAATTTTCCAAAACACCATTTTCCACAAAAACAACCTGAAACAAAGATCCATACCTTAAATGAAGATAAAAGTTCTTAAAAACTGGAGCCTGTGTCTATAATAATTGCATCTAGGGTGGAGAAGACATAAATCATACCTCTAATCATATCTATATAATTGGGAACATAATCCTCTACCACTTGAAGTGGGGCCCATCCATATTTACCAGCTCCCAATGCCTGTGGTGGAACACCTAGGGGTGGTGGTGGTAGTACGTCAAAACTCCACCCTTTTACTACTACTCAACCTATTCCCCTTCCATGTACGCTAACCTACAAACCACCGTTCTCTAACCTCTTCACCTGTTGCGGTAGTCGTTCGACCGTCTCCTGGTCGGTTGTACTACGGGTTAGGAAATATCTATCCAGATGCCTCTGACCTCCATGTGAGTAGCACAATATGTCCTTCAGCTGACTCGATCTACCCTGGGAGGGTTGCACTACTGATCCTGTATCCTTGGGTTTTCCCCTAGAGTGCTTGAACCTTTTGGGTCCAAACGTTATCTGTCGGCTACCCGCTACCGAAGACTTCGCTACCTGTCACCTGGTGGTAGCTCCAACTACTGGCGCCTACTCCATAAAAAATCTCTCTACCAGTAGAGCTCAATCAATCACCCCAGTATGTGTAGGAATACTAAGGGATATCATCAACTCCATGATCTCTCAACATAGTCCCTAATAAAAGGTACAAACCCTGAAGAATTGGTCTCGTACCATGCTTGTAGAGTAGGGAGAAAGATTTGTGAATCTCGCTGAGTACTCCACCACCATCTAGCTTCCCTAAAGCTTAAGCAGGCAATCCTATATAAACACGAAGCATAACATCGATGGAAAGGACTCCTCTATGAAGAGAGCCTCAAAGTCTATCCAGGAGAGGGTCACCTCCTTGTGCGTCTAGATAATCAATCCCCACCATCTTCCCACTGATCCCTATAGAAGTCTAGTATCTAGAACCACCATCTAGTCAAGAGGAATCCTCATTTGGCCTAAAAATCATGTCACCGCCTCCAACCAGTCCTCATATACCTGATATTCTATCTCACCTTGGAACCTGGAAGGTCACTATCTCTAGAACTCATGCAATGCACTGAGCATGCATGCATACTCTACTGGTAATGCCCTTTGGAACTGTTTCTCTCTAGGTGGTGGTATCGTTGGTACACCACCAAGAGCTTCTATCATTTGGAACAGTCCCTACACTGATGCCTCATCACTCGATAGACCATCCTCATGGTCATGCCCCAAAATACTGGCTAGATACCTATGTGAAATCATATTGAAACAGAACAAGATGCACCACATTCAATAGAGTATAACTAGGGAGATGACCCTGAACCAGTAAGGATATGATAACACACTCAATTTCTATATGATGCATGAACCATTAACTCCTATACAACTAGTATTTTCATGTACTGAGTCAAAATTAATAATTCAAGGTCCTGGTGTATTGATACATCAGCCGCCGCACCAAAAATGGGGTCACAGGCCTAAAATCTAAACTCAAAACAAGTAACATTATTTCCCCAAACAAGATTAAACCTAAACTCCTTTGATACCATTAGGTCATGACTTGTCCCCTATGGCCCATGTTGTAACTACCCCATGCCCACCTCCCATCGGCCAAGGGATGGTGACTAATGCCAAGAAAGAATATCCCACATGTGAGAGGCATTTTCCCAAGTACCTGTATACAAAAACTCATCTCCAAGTAAAAGGTGAAAATAAAAACACTAAGTAAACATGGATGAAATCAAATATAAAAACTCACTCAGAGTAAGGTACAAAACTAAAAGAAAAAGGGACCAGAATACAATCCCAACTGAAAATAGAAAATTACATGCTCTTGGATCTCATCTGTAGAAAACCCTACATAAAGGGTAGGTACTGTAACCTTTCTGAATGTCACTGAAGTGTACCATGTTCGTCGGGTCATCCTGAATCACCACATGTCTCCGGACTACCAAGGAATCCATCAAAAGTGTCAATCATCTGCATAAGACATGAAACATGTGGGGGAATCCCACGTAAGGGTGAGTGAAAAATACTTAGTAGGGACCCCAAACCACAAAGTTAAAGCACAAATCAAGACACAAGGCAGACTACCAAAGAGGTACACGTTGTTTATCCTTTAAGAATTATAATCAAGAGAGTCACTAGGGTAAAATCACACCAAGTATAGCTCTATGGTACGTAAACATGATTCTTATAAGAATCCACAATACCCCCAAGTAGTAAAACATGAAGTGTTGGTAACACACAGAGTGTAGGTAACAAACAGAGTGTCGACAACACATGGAGTGTAGGTAACACATAGAGTGTAGGTAACACATGAAGTGTTAGTAACACATAGAGTGTATGTGAAACATAGAGTATTATCAAATACTATAGGACCCATATCCTAGTGGGATAGGTTATTATAGACTTAGTATTCATAAGGCACAAAATCTAGATAAGACACATAGTCTAGGTAGCCACATATAATATAGGTTGCAACCAGTCATAGGATTCTGTCCTCAGTATGCTCGTTTCGGGAGAACCTCCTACTAAATACAATAGTATGTACCTCAAAATTGATAGTAATTCCCTTAGAGAATCTCAAAAGGACTACCTTGTCATAAGGGTCACAATGCCACAAACGGATCGTCAAATGGACGCATGTTTCGAGAGTTATGAGATTCTAAGTAAAAAGGGGTTGGTTGGGTCTGGGACCAGTCAGACCAGATCTGACTAACCTGACCTGGCCCTCTAGGTTCAACACACCCCAGCTGGGCCTATTCTACTACTGGAACAACCCACTGGCTCCATCCTAGCTAGATTAGGCATGCCAGTTCGTCTGCCCGAACGCAACTACCACCACATCCACTCCCCGTCAATGAGGGGTCGCCTCCATGGTCTAGATAGACTTCGTCCCCTCTGCCGTGTGACATGGACTCCTTCCACATCCACTGAGGTTCACCATTGGACGCCTGCTATCATCCCTTTTTTGCCCCCCTACGGTAGTCATGTCATGGGTTCCACCCACCGGGTTGCAGCGCCGCCGCACCCTAACATCGGTGCCGTTGTACACTGACAGTGGCTCCCTCTTTTGTGGGCCACCACTAAGGTTGTTGTGGTCCATTCTTCAAACTGAAAGGTTCCATGCGACCCTCAGGTCATAAAATCATCTTCTATTGGATTCAAAATTTCCTTCCGTCACTTCGGGGTCCAACTACATTCAGATTCTCCCAAAAAATTAATGTTGCGACCACAGGGGTCCACCAACGAAGAGCATATGAACATGTGAAAAGAAGAAGTACATGAAAACCCCTTAGAATGGAACTTGGACTTGTTCATTTTACTTGGTCCATTTGTGTCAGTAGAATCACAAAAAAATAAAAGAGAATAATAATCATCAAGATCTATTTCCTTTAATCTGGTAGTTTTAACCATCCCACAAGAATGATCGAACCGCAGATCAACCATTTCATGGGTTGGTTGCCATTTATCATTAAAATTAAGAACAGAGAAAAAATTAAATTATAAAATAAACCCCCTACATGAATGTTTAGATATATTATTAGAGAATAATGGAGTTGAACTACCCTAGTTCATTGATCCACGATCCTCGGTTCATGATCTGTGATCCTTCGACATTATTTAGCATTCGTTGTTTTCCAACAGGATGAAATTTCCAAGATCTCCTCCAATGTTCACAGGGAAGGATAAATAATCCTAATCCTGAATCTCTACCTATGGTTTATAACATGTTTCAACATTACTATTTTTCTTTGAAAAAGCATCTTCGTGTGGTTTCATTTATGAAAGGAAATAACTACTTTTTCGCTACATCGCAACATTCCTGTATCATCACGAAACATTAAAAAAAATTAAAAAAAAATTAAAAAAAATCATTTATTTTTATTATTCATTAAAACGTCTGAAAAATATTTTCTACAATCGACCTGCGCCGGTCAAAGTTAGGTCCCACCTAAGAAAACCCCACTTTTTTGAACATAATGGTGCCCTTGGAATTAAAATCCTAACACTTGTTTAAAAGAAACTAAAACCGAGCACACTTGTTATTTTTAGTAAACCTAAAAAAAGTTTAAGCATTTAGTACAGGCACCCTAGGTCTCAGAATCACGTGTTGTCTCAATGCCTGGTCAATGAATAATCCCATATAATTTTCAAAAAAAATACATGGAAAATTTGGGACATTACACTCTAACTCTATATGTTATTCCCATGGTCTCAAGAAGAATCACTAAAGAACTGATATACCTTTCCTTTACATGTGTCTCGATAGAATAAATCTGCAAACACACAACAGTTCCAAAGAAGATGGTGAATCTAAAGTCATTAGGATTTCCCCAATGACATCCCAACTCATGCCACTAGGATAAAACTTGTTAAAATAATTTATATAAATTAGTTTAAACAATTTATTTCCAAACCAATACCAATTTCAATAGAAAAAATTATCAAGTATGAAATATTTCTCATTTTTTTAACATACCCATAATTACATCTCCACACACATACCGCGTATGCCCAGGTGAATATTACATACTCATGATGGGTCTCTCTTAAATCCACCAAGTCATTACAAGGTGACCAATACCTAGTGCCCCAATGGCATGCACCCCTTCTATAGGGTTACAATAATGAATGTAATCACACCAACCATGTATTCCAAATACCTATACCAAACCATTCCACATAGAAAATCTTCATTATTTAAATCATTTTATAAAAAACTTTGTTGGACACCTCATATTTTAATCATGTTTTAATGATAAAAAATCCTATACATCCCTTTTAATCTATTTCATGTCATGTGTAAAGATGGTTGGTCTCTTTATGCTGTTAAATAAATTTTATCAAGATCTTAATTGCTATAAATCATATCATATTATTGTAAACTATATTTAAGTTTGGTCTAAAATGATTTCTTTTATAAATCATTAAGTCTAATTTATTATGTGAATATTACTTCTTAAGTCTATATACAGATATTTGGCTAAGTCTGAGAAATCGTGCGTCTGCCACCAGTTCTGGTTTTCAGACTCTATGACCAGACACCATGACCAGACACCGTGACCCATACACCGTGACCTAGACACTGTGTCCCAGAAACCGTGACCCAGACACCGTGACCAGACACCGTTTGATGTTTGGGAAAGGACTAGACACCGTGATCCTAACACTGCATCTGTGCTACCAGTTCCTGATCTCTATACAACTATGCAATCATGACTATATCACCGCTAAAAGGCAAAGAAGACTACCCCATTTCCAAGTGACATTGTTTCCAAAAAGACTGTGACCCCGTTATTTAATCTATTTTTGCATTTTCAATTTAATTTCTAATGGTCATATTTAAGTCTTTTAAATACACTGACATAATTGATATTTTTTATAGAGATTTCACCTGACATTATGAGGTACGAGGTGCAGAATACATAAATCATGTCAGCTTCAACACATAAACAACAAGAATAAAAAGAAAAGCGTGGACCTAAAATTTATAATTGTGATAGAGTAGTAGAAGAATTCACATTCTTGCAAAAAGTACTGACACATTCAACAAGATGCATCTGAAGAACAAACAAAGTATTCACAAATCCAAAATCTGGAATACCATAGATCAGAGTCAAGAACATATTCGCAATAAAAACTCCATGAAGAACATGAGATAGATCCAACTGGAAACATCAGACTATACTCTGTTTCTCACAAGAATACTCGATTCATATTTTTGCTTCATCCTAGAAGACCAGAACTGTATAGAATAACACTCAGAGCACTTATAACCTTATCTCAAAATCCTTGCTCTGTTGTGTACTGTTTTAATCTTTCGAACAGTGTGTGTGTGTGTGTGTTTATTTTAAAACACACATTGTCTCCTACACTAAACCAAAAGAAATAAGATATCCTTCCTCTCATATCCTTTTACACTTGTTTACTCCCACATATAAGTGTGGAAGAGGTCCTTGTGTGACCTGGTAGTTTATACCAAAAAAACCGTGGAAGAGGTCATGTGACCTACACAGTCCCGTGCACTGTGTTTACCCTGATCCATGGTGTGGATCAAGTTTATTAATATAAATTTCTTGGTGGCAGGTGATCACTAAGTGGAGTGTATTAGGTCTCAGCATGAGACTGAACCACTTATTTTATATCTGCTATGTTGTTTAATTTAGTTTTCTCTATTTTACAGGATAATTAAAAAATTAATTTATTTACTTTGAAATTAAATCTTGTACATAATTTATAATTTTTTCACTTATTAGAATAACTTCAAAAGTAATATCAATAACTGATATTGAGATTACTGAGAATTAATCAATCTTCTGAGAAGTTATTTGAACATTCAAACATTCATAATTGTATTACTTGGATTAACTACACTGTATTTATTTTTATTGGGGAACCTTTTAAGAAAACATTTTAATTTTTTTATATATACTCAATTTACCCCCCTCTTGAGTACTCTACTCCGAACAACATTTGGTTTAAGAGGGTGTTTACTAAGACTCTGTTTTTGAACCTATTCATCTGTGATTTTAGTTTTACTTTAAAGATCTGTTAATTTCTGTTAATTCAAATTTTTTATCTCTTTAAATGTATTTATTTGTTATGGATAATAGACCGGAAGGTGCTGCAACAAAAATGCCACCACTATTTAATGGAACCAATTATTCCCTATGAAAAATTAAAATGAAAATGAATTTAGAAATTATGGGTTTTGAAATTTGGTATTCAATTATAGATGAGTATAAGATTCCTGCTACTGATAAAATCACTTAGTATGAACTAACTAAGATTGCCTACAATAACAATTTCAAATATTGGAATGATCTATATTTCTCTTTAGGAGATGAGGAAATTAATAGAATTTATACATGTAGAACTACCCATGAAATTTGGGATACTTTATATGTTTTACATAAAGTAAATTCTAGTGTAAAATAAATGAGACTTAATAAATGTACTATAAAATATGATAACATTAGAATGGAACCAGATGATCCTATTTCTGACATGTATCTCAGGTTCAATGAAAATTTTAACACAATGATTTCTCTTGGAAGAGAAGTTACTTCCAAAGAACAAATCATGAGGATTCTCAGATGCCTACCTAATTATATGGAGAGGAACCTCTATCTCTATTAGAGAGTCTTGTATATCAGAAAGTTACCTGTAAAAGAGCACATTGGGAAACTAATGATGCATGAAGAGGAGCTCAAAATAAACAAGAAAGAGGAGGATAAACCCAAATGAAAATATGTTGAATTTAAGACCACCACCTCCAAACACAAATAAAAAGGGAAATTAGAAGCCTCTATAGAAAGTTCCATTAGTGAACAATCATGACATAAAAATGATGAGGAAATGGTTCAATTAGCCAGAAGGTTTAAGAGATTTTACAAGAAGAATAAATTTTTCAGAATACATAATTTCAAAGGAAGATATGATCAAAAGGGAAGCTTGATAAAATATTGGAAAAAAGTGACACGTCTAATGAGATATTATGATATGAATGTAAGAGAAAGGGACCTGTAAAAGATGAATATCCTAAGATAAAGTAAAAAAGAAATATGAGGACAAAGATAGAAATTAAAAAAAGGAAATGAAAGCAACGTGGAGTGCTTATGAGGATAGTTTAAGTGACTCAGAATCTTCACACGATGAACAAGCTAACAAATTCAATAAGTGTTTTATGAGAAACACATCTGAGGTAACACTAGAATCTCCTGTACACAATTTATATTATTCTAGAGATGAAAGTGAATTTTAAAATATGTCAAAAGTAGATATTTTTAGTACTGTAATATGCTTGAAGAGACATGTAATGAACTAAAAGATAAATACAAGTCTTTAAAGAAACTATATTCTCTTAGCTCAAATGTTAAATTTTAACTTACTATAGAAAGGGATAAAAATGTTCAATTAGTCAAAGAAAACAAAGAACTAAAGTTATGTAATAATTAATAGAAAAAGGACCTTGAATGGTTTACTAATGGTAAAGATACTTTGGTACAAATTATAGTTAAGAATATTGCTCCTAAATATACTACTGGTATTGGATATCAACCTGGTAAAAGAAATTATAGAAGAACTAATTTTGTTTCTAAATCTAGGTCATTCAACTTTACTCATTGTTCTGGAAAACATTTAGTTAGTTCAAATTTTGATACACTCTCTACTTTTTCAAGATTGTTTGGACCAAATAGGGTTTATTTTTCAAGAACTTTACATAATGCTTATATGAAACCTATGATGAAGATGCGGGTTTCTAAAGCACTGGTCACTAATATTATGGGACCGAAACAATTATGGGTACCAAAGTTTGTTTTTATTTGACTATTTTGTAGGAAAATTTATTAAAGACTTCCTGTAAAAGGTTATGGTACTTGGATAGTGGGTGTTTAAGACACATGAAAGAAGGCTATTCATACTTCAAGAACTTAATAAAAATTTATGGTGGACATGTCACCTTTGGTGATAATGCCAAAGGAAAAATCATTGGCCTTGACCAAATCGGTAACTCTAACTCAGTTTTAATTTCCATTGTACTTTTTGTTGATGGATTGAAATATAATATGCTTAGTATTTCACGATGATGTGATGATGGATTTCATATTAAATTTTAGAATGATTCTTGCAATGTTTTTAATTATAAAAATGAATTTGTGTTTTTTGCATTAAAAAAAATGAAAATGTATAATCTATTAACTTAGAGTATTTAGTTTCTCAAAATGCTTCAAGTTTAAGTGTATTTTACAAAGAGTCTTGCCTTTGGAATAAGATATTAGGTTACTGTAATATTCACTCTCTTAGAAGGGTAACTAGAAAAATCTTATTCAAATATCTACCCAAACATGAGTTTTCAAATGATAAAGTGTGTAATCTTTTTCAAAAGGGAAAGCAACACAAAATTTCCTTTAAACCAAAGAATGACGTGTCTACTTCTCAACCAATTGAATTGGTTCACATGGATTTGTTTCGACCATCTAGTGTTTCTAGTTTAAATGGGAGGCACTATGTTTATGATCTTGTATATGACATTTCTAGATATACTTGGACATTATTTTTTTCTCAAAAAAGTGAATCTTGATCTCATTTCATCAAATATGCTAAAATTGTAGAAAATCTTAGTGGAATTAGAATAAAATCCTTAAGAAGTGATTGTGGACGTGAGTTTGGAAATCCATAGTTTGAATCCTTTTGATCATAAAATGTCTATAGTCATAATTTCTCTGACCCTAGAACACCCCAAAAATTGGAGTTCTAGAAAGAATAAATAGAACCTTGCAAGAAATTACAAGAAAAATGATTAGTGAATATGAATTCCCTATTTATTTTTGGGCTGAAGCTGTAAATACAACATGTTATATTATTAATATAGTGTTTATTAGACCCATTCTTAAAAGAACTCCATATGAGTTGTGGAACAATAGAAAACCAAAAGTAAGCTACTTTAATGATTTTGGTTGCAAAGCCTATATCCTTAATACTAAGGAAAATATTGAAAAAAATTTATCCAAGAGTGATTAAGGAATCTTTCATGGATATTCAATCTCTAGTAAATCATATAGTGTGTTTAACAAGACAAAGAAATGTGTGGAAGAGTCTGTCCATGTCAAGTTTGATGAGACATATCCACATGAGCCTAAGACCAATCTAGAGAACCTGGAGGATGATGTGTCAAATCTAGATATTAATTCAAAATCCTCAAACCATCTTGTAAAAGAATCTTTTAAAACTTCTAGTTCTGGAAATTCTTCAGATTCATGTCATAATGAACCCGAACCTGTTTAAGAACCTGAAGTCACTAGTTTTTCTTTTTCTAGAGTTGTTATAACTCTTAATAACCATAATTTAGTTGCATTTGTAGGAGATTTAGATAAAGGAACTCAAACTAGATATTCTATTGTAAATCAGGCTGAACATCAAGTCTTCTTGTCACAACTTGAACCTAAAAACATTAATGATTCTATCAATTATGAATTTTGGGTGATGGCTATGAAAGAAGAACTTAATCAGTTTGAATGGAAATATTATTGGAATTTTGTTGACATACCTAAAGACACCTTTACCATTGGAACTAAGTGGGAGTTTAGAAATAAAGTAGATGAAGCTCGTAACATAGTTAGAAACAAGGATAGATTGGTTGCCCAAGGCTATAGTCAAGAAGAAGGAAGTGACTATTAGGAAACTTTTTCACCAGTAGCTAGACTTGAAGCCATTAGAATTCTTCTTGCTTATGTTGAACATATGAATTTTAAACTATATCAAATGGATGTTAATAGTGCATTCCAAAATGGGTATATAGATAATGATTTTTTTGAGAAAACCCCTGGTTTTACATATCCTCATTTTCTTAATATTGTTTTTAAATTATCAAAAGATTTATATGGTTTAAAACAAGCTCCAAGATCTTGGTATGATAAATTAAGTACTTTTATCATTTCCAAAGGTTTTAAAAATGGTATATCTGATCCTAACCATTTTATAAAATGAATTTACAATGATGTTTTAGTAGTAAGAATTTATGTAGATGATATTATCTTTGGATCTTCAAAAAATTATTTATGTATTGAATTTTCTAAAATGATGCAAAAAGAATTTAAAGTGAGTTTAATGGGTGAACAAAAATTGTTTCTTGGATTTCAAATCTTTCAAAATAATGATGGTGTTATTTTAAATAAAAAAAATATAATAGAGATCTTATAAAACGTTTTTTCATGGATATCACTAGAAGTAGTGACACTCTAATGAGTACTACTTGTAAGTTGGATCTTGATGAAGATGGAAAATCTGTTGATCAAACCACTTATAAAGAATGATTGGAAGCTTACTCTACTTAACTGCTAGCTGACCTGACATTATGTTTAGTGTATGTATGTGTGATCATTTTCAAGCAAACCCTAAGGAATCTCATTTAAATTCTGTTAAAAGGATTTTCAAATACCTGAAACATACACCCAATCTAGGACTATTCTATCCCAAAGGATAATTATTTGAGTTAGTTAGTTATTCTGATGCTGATTTCAGTGGGTGTAAATTAGATAGAAAAAACACCTCTAGAAAATATCACTTTTTAGAAAAGTCACAAGTATCATGGTGTAGTAAAAAACAAAACATTGTTGCATTATCTACTGTCAAAGTTGAGTACATATCTACTGGTAGTTTTTGTGCACAAATTTTGAGGATGAAACACACATGAATAGATTATGGATATCAATTTAGGAATGTACCTATAAACTATGAAAATAAAAGTGTTATTAACATCTCAGAAAATATTGTTTCAAACTCTAGGAAAAAACATATTTATGTAAGACATCACTTTTTGAGAGACCATTATCAAAAAGGTGATATAACTTTGGAATTCATTGGAACTGAATATCAGCTCGCTGATATATTCACCAAACCATTAAATTATGAAATAATAGATTACATAATACATGAATTGGGAATGATAAATCTTAAGTAGTAATTGTACTATCTCACAACTTATTGTTTCACAGTTTACGGTTTCACAAGTCACTGTCTTAATATTACTGTCTAACTCTTATAGTTCTATAGTTTACTGTCTTAAAAGTTTCTATTTTATGTTTATGGTCATAGAGTTACTATATCTTGGTTACTATATAGAACATAATGTTTCAAACAAGATGGTCACATAGTTTTTAAGTCACATAGTAGAGATGACACCATGAAAACCAGTTATGGTCTCACCGTGAAAACTTGTTATGGTCTCAACGTGAAAACTTGTTACGGTCACACTGTGAAAGTCTGCTCCAGTCTCACCATAAAGACACTTTATCATTTTATCTATATAATATAACCTATATCTCTTTAATTGATTATTTTATTCTTTTACTTTCCCGTGATTTTGAATTTGCGATGATCGATATCATTAAATGATAAAAACAAAATAAGGTTCTCTCTTTTCTTCACCCGAGATTTCTTCTCTCAAATCATAAGACCACCTTAAACCCTTCAGTTCCCTCTCTCTATCTCAAACCTTTGTTTAACGACCAGAATGAAATTACTATCCTCATCAACTCCTAAAAAGCACATATCCAATAATAATATGAAAATATCATTGAAGATAGCACCTGAAGGTCCTCTAAATCCAAAACTTGTTGCTAGAATAGTGGTGCCAGAAAAGGAAGTCTGCCCCAAGTGGCTATGGTCAAGTAAGTCTTTACTATTGAAAGTAATAAAAGAGTAGGTATGGATGGATTGGTTCACAAATGATACTAGGCCGATATATCCAAATATAGTTGCTCATTTTTATCAGTTCGTTCAATTCTTTTTTGATACAGAAGATGGTTTTGTTGTGAGAATCTGGATCAATGGCCAAAGATGTATCTTTTCTTCCCAGTTATGGGATGATTGACTAAG
The DNA here is from genome assembly GCA_963277665.1 of Viscum album. Taxonomy (NCBI): domain Eukaryota; kingdom Viridiplantae; phylum Streptophyta; class Magnoliopsida; order Santalales; family Viscaceae; genus Viscum; species Viscum album. Next base: position 2,009,598,377 of record OY728130.1, on the reverse strand, counting down.
GATACCTCATGAGGGAATTTTTGTGGACTACTAGAGAGGTCCTCCTCCTCCAAGTGATATCTTTGTTTTAGAATAATCCTTGGGAAGATTGAATTGCAATAAAACAAAGAGAAAAACTATTTCTGATGAGCTAGATGGTGAAACTAGATTATTGTTTAAGTTTGTTCATAATTTTAATAGTCCAAGAAAAGAAGATTTTGCTACACTCTAGTATCAGGATTTATTTTTGATACATCTTATGAAGAATGGACACAAGATTAACCTATGTAAGTATGTAATACTTTATATGTGTGAGTTGATAAATATAACCTCAAAGTCAAACTCCTTGTTCTACTCAAGGTTAATCTCTGCTATTCTTCATGCTAAAGGGTAGGTTGGACTAGATGAAGAAGTCATTAAGGACTATTAATTTTGTATCTCAAAGGTTATAATCAAAAGAATACAAATCGTTTGGAATCCATGGAGAAAACCATGGGTGGAGGATAATGATAATGTTTATTAAAATTTCAACCTGGTTGAGCATTCTTCAAGACCAAAGGAAATCTCTGATCTTGGTTTGGAATGAGATTAAATTGTTGAGTATCTTGCTGAGGAATAAAAAGAAGAGGTAGTTACACCTACAGGGAAAACTGTCTTGGATAAGTAAGACAATAGACCTGTTCCTCAAGTCACAATTGAGAAGGAAGTACCCATATCTAATTAAATTTTTGATTTATAAGAAGAACCTTCTTCTAATTAAGAATTTGTTTTTAATTTAAGAGAAAAGGCTTTTCTGGAAGAAAATTTAGAAGAAGAAATTTATCTTGAGAAAGAATCCGCTTTTAAGGAGAACATAGAGGAACATGATATTCATCAGATTATCCCATCTGCTGAGGAAATAATGGAGAAATCATTTTAGTTGGCTAGAAAAGAAATGGGTGAGGTTGCTGGGGATAAAATTTGGAATTAAATCAAAGAACTAAATCTCTTAGTCCTGTGAGATATAAAATTGTTGAGGGGAGCAACACCCTAATATGGAAAGTATTGATATACCTAATCTAGTTGATCAAAGAACTATAGATACATTGTATAAATTACCTAGCTACATTGATGTGAATGATTCCCAATAATCCTCAGTTAAAGGTATATAATTTTTTACTATGTTTCAATTGAAATTATTATCTACTCTTGAAGTTATATCTACAAAGGAACCTATGCTTGTCTCAATTCCTGTTTCCAAACCATCACAAGAACCTTATACCTTAGTGAGTAAGGATGATTTGAAAGCCTTTAGAGGTACTTTATTGGATGGAATTTAAAAGCTCAGGAACACTCAAACTGCTCCTATAACAAACCTAAGTGAAACACATTATATGATTTTGTTATAAAAGATCATATGTTAGATTCAGCCAAAAATGCTTCATGAAATTCAAGAGGTCATAATTGAGAAAAACAGTTGAGTGATGAAGTGAAGTCTCTAAAATCTATGGTTGAAGATATTAAAAGAGTTTTTAAATCTAGACCATATCCTATTTCTCATCCTATTGAGGATGTTAGTGGTCAAATTATGCTGGAATTTGTCTCTCTACTTCAACCTAATATAACTTCCTTAGCTAATAAGGTGGATGAATAAAATAATAAAATAGTTCAAGAAATGTGTGAGCTTGTTATTGGTCTCAACAAATTGACTGATGAGTATAAGGGATGTCTTTAGAAAGTTCTAAATCAACTGAAGTCCCTTACTTCAGCTATTACAGCTTCTAGTACCTATGGATAGTTAGCTCAACCCTCCTTGGATAGTGATCTGCTCAAAATGGTTTTCAATATAGAAGTTCAATTAGTGCTAAGTGTCTTTGAAAAAGAATATCTATCTGTGATTGTCAAGAATAGTGACAATGTTCTTGATTTGGTAAGAATCCATTCAAATATTTAAAACGATGCACATGAAGAAATTACTAAGGTGGATTTCAACTTCAATAGGATTTTCTTGAAGCATGATATGACAAACCATTTCAATTACCTTGTAGATAATTTGAAAATTCCTCCTGTCACTGAAGCTTTCAAAACTCAAGTTCAAAAGATGAAAGATTTCACTCCTTTGTTGGAAGTGTTCAGGGAGAACAAAGATGACTTTAAGAAAGTGATGTAGTATGGTGGTGAGATGTTTTCTGACTTTATCAAGTAATTAAGGACTTATCTTCATGTATAGAGCACTACTATTGTGGCTCCAACAGCCGCACCCCTATGGCCTGGTTTACCTCATTCCTCATTCACTACTTTTTCCTCTACTTCTATGTCTGTCTCTTAGACTCGGATTCAGATCAGACCTATTATATTTGATCAATAATTACCTCAGTCTTCCACCAAACCTACCTTGGCCCCTTTTGTTTTTGAAGGACTTACTCATCCTTCTCTGATAGTTAGTTCACTCCCTTCTTCAACTTCTACCTCTTCACCTGTGACTTCTCCTAATGCTGCTGCCAAGGGAAAAGAGAAGATAACCTGTGCTGAAGAATAGTGAACACTATATTTTGATAGGTATATTTATGTATTTTTGTTTCCTAATTTTTTCAATGACATGAATTTATATATCTAATGCACTGTGAAATATTATTTAATTTTCTCTTATTTACTTTTGTACTATTTTTGATAACCCCAAAAGGGGGAGAGATACATTCACCCAGGGAAACACAACACACTAAGAATATATATCTCACACATATGATTTTTGATCATCAAAAAGGGGTAGATTTTTGGACTCCTCATGGTTTAATAATGATTTAATGATCACAAATCCTATACCCCATGTTTAATTTATTTCATGTATTATGTTAAGATGGTTGGTTTCTTTATTTTGTTAAATAAAATTTCTCAAGATCTTAATTTTTATAAATAATGTTTGATTATTGTAAACTATATTTAAGTTTGTTCTATAATGATTTCATTTATAAATGATTAGGACTAATTCATTATGTAAATATTACTTCTTAAGTCTATATACATATATTTGGATATGTCTGAGAAACCGTTAGTCTTCCACCGATTCTGGTTTTCAGACACCATGACCAGACACCGTGACCCATAAACCATAACCCAAACACCATGACCCAGATATCATGACCCAGACACTGTGACTATACACCGTTCGAAGTTTGGAAAAGGACTAGACATTGTGATCCTAACATCGCATCTATGCTACTGGTTCTTAATCTCTATACAACTATACCATCATGGTTGTCACACCTCTCGAAGGCAAATAAGAAGACATTGTTTCCATGTGACACCATTTCCAGACAGACTGTGACACCATTCTTTAATCTGTTTTGTCATTTTCACTTTAATTTATAATGGTCATATTTGAGTATTTTAAATGCACAAACATAATTAATATTTCTTTGTAGAAATGTGACCTGATAGTATGAGGTATGAGGTGCTGAATACATTCATCCTTTTGGCTTCAACACATGCACTCAAAGAAAAAAAAAGTGTGGCTCTAAAACTGATCAGTGTGATAGAGTAGTAGAAGCGTGAACATTCTTGCAAAAGGACAAACACATGCAACAAGATACATATAAAGAACACATGAAGCATTCAAGAATCTAAAATCTGGGATACCATAGATCAGAGTCAAGATCATCTTCTCAATAAACACTCCATGAAGAACAGGAGCCAGATCAAACTGGAAACACCTGATTTGAGATACTCTGTTTCTCACAAGAATACTCAATTCTTGCATTTTCTTCATCCTAGAAGACCAGACCTACATAGAATAAAAATTAGAGCACATCTAACCTTATATCATCATCCTTGCTCTGTTGTGTACAATTTGTTATCTTTCGAGCAGTGTGTGTGTGTCTGTTTTAGAAATAACACTTTCTCCCACACTAAACTGAAGGATACAAGATATCCTTCCTCTCATATATTATACACTTTTTTACTCCAATGGATAAGTCTGGAAGAGGTCCCTATGTGACCTGGTAGTTTATACCCACAAAAAATTGTAAAAGAGGTTGTGTGACCTGGACAGTCCTGTGCACTATTTTTTACCTCGATCCAGGGTGTGGATCAAGTTTATTAATATAAACTGCTTGGTGGTAGGTGATCACAAAGTGGAGTGGATTATGTCTCGGCTTGCGACTTAACCACTTGTTTTATATCCACTATCTTGTTTAATTTAGTTTTCTCTATTTTAGTGTATAATTTAGAAATCATTAGATTTACTTTGATAGTTAATCTTCGATAGAATTTATAATTTGTTTGCCTTATTATAATAGCTCGAAAAGTAATATTAATAACTGATATTGAGATTAATGAGAATTAATCAGTTTTCTAATAAGTTATTTGAACAGTCAAAAATTCATAACTGTATTACTTCGATTAATTGGGTTGTATTTATTTTTATTGGGGGACCTTCTAAGAAAACATTTTAACAAAAAAAAATTATAGATACTCAATTCACCCTCTCTTGAGTACTCTACTCTGTCCAAAACACTTTACATACCTCCAAACCTAAAAATAGTTTTTAAAATATTATTTTAAAATTGTAAACAAAATGGGTTTTCTTGAGATCCATCCATTTTCCCAAATTAAAAATCCATAACCACAATAGGTTTCCATCAAGAATCACATAAGGATTTTACAACCATTTCAAGTAACTAATTTAATAAATACTAATACTTTATGTTTTTTGTCAAGTGGATATTGAGGTATATTCCACATACCTTCCAATGATTGGTGAAAAAAAAATAATGACACAGAAAACCTCAAGATCTGATAAAAAACCACATTACCTACTAGATCCAACAAGATATCATGATGATTTACATAACACAACATAAATCTATCCCAAACAGATTAGATATATGGTTCTAAGTGGGAGAATAATAATGGATCTAGGAAGAACAAGGGATAATTGGTAATTAGTGATGAATCCAAACCTCCAATATTCATTGATTTGCCTAAAAATTGATTCACGATTGAAGGGAATTGTCTCTAAAGCTTAGGGAGAAAAATGAATTTGAAATATTGAGAAAATAAGGGATTAAAGAGCCTTAAAGGTATTAATTAAGATTAGATCCAAAAATTTAGGAGTTCCAACTATACATCTCATGGTTAAGCTACATGGTTTGGAAAATTTTCAGCCAACCATATGGTTCTATTATCTTAAGTCCACACCACGCATGGTTAGTTATCATTGTTAGTCAAACCAAGAACCAACCAAAAATTTCCATCTATTTTAAGAAGTATAGTTTACCATAAGAACTCACACAATTTGGACAAAACATGAACCAACCATGAATGTGGATATTGTCCACTATTATCCCTTTCATGATTTTCTAGAGATGGTTCATGATTTATACTAACCATGAACAAAATATGGACCTCCATATAACCCTACAAACCATGATAACCCCCTCAGAACCACCTGAAAATAAACTTGAGAATTATATAGAACAAAAATACATGAATAAAGGGACATGTAACTAACAATAGGGGTTCAATATTCTCCCCTACATTGGCCTTTCCATCCTCAGAAAGTAGAAAACCCTTGTTGTCCTAAAATAGTTCAGGTCACTGGTATAACATTCCTTCTCACAATCCATTGTTTCTTCTTGAATCTGACCATGTTGATATAAAACCTTTACTAGAAAAATGTTTTTTGGAATGAAATATCCTCTCTTTACTATAAACAATATATACAGTCACATTAATCAATGTAGAATTTGGATCAAGGTTAATGCGATCCCATCGAATAACATGGCAAGGAACGGGTTGGTACTACTTCAACTAAGATTCATGAAACACATTTTACACTAAACTGAACCTTGGTTACAAATAAAACTGATTATCCAACTCAAAAAATAATTCAAGTATCTCAAAAGGGCCTATGTATCGAGGATATAACTTGAACTACTTACCAAAATGATGATTCCCAAGCATTAAATAGATTATAAAAAAACATAATCAATCACCTCAAATAATAATGGCTTTTGAAGATGATTAAAAAATGATTTCTAATAAATCTAAGATATTCCCATCCTCTTTCTGATAAAAAGAATCTTCTCTATTGTCTCTTGAACATGAATGGGTCCAATTAGTGAAGTCTCACCCGTTTACACCCAAAAAAGTGGAGAACAACAAGGATTCCCATACAACGCTTCTAAAGGATACATATATATCGAGGCCTAATAACTATTATTGTATGATAAATATACTAAAGGTATATGATCCTACCATGATCAACAAAAATATATTACAGAAGAAATAAGCATGTACTCCAAAATTTTAATTGTCTATTTAGACTTTCCATCAATTTTTGGATGATAATCCATACTCAAAATCAACTGTTTTGTAAGATATTATTGCAAGGATTTGAAAAAATGAGATATATACCCGGGGTATAAATCTATTAAAATCAATATTGGAATTCTATCTATCTTTAAAATTTCCCAAATATATACTTTTCACATTTATTCCACCATATTAGTTTCACAAATTGGGATGAAGGAAGCTGACTTTGTGTGATGATCCACTATCACCCATATGGAATCATGTTTATTAAGCATCTTTAGTAGATCTGTTACAAAATCGATGGATATCTGGTCCCATTTATATACAATAATCAATAAAGACTACAACATACCAATGGGATATTGTTTCTTTTCCTTGACATGCTAACATGTGTGGCATTTGGAAACATTATCCATTATAACTACTTTCATGATAACCCACCACAATATTTCTTTCAAAACTTTATACATTTTACTAATCCTCATGTGATCATCCCATATTTATTGGAGGTAGGAACTAAGAAGTTGTTCCTAAAAAGTCAAAGGTATGACAATATTATCTTTAATCTATAAAATTAAATTCCCATATCATTTTAAACCCTCAATAGTTTCCCATCATTGAGTTTTTACCTCATCATAACACATGAAAAATTGAATGTTTGAGAAACCCACAACTACTCAACTAATGCAGGAACCATATAAATGGGAAATAAAATGACTAAATCACCTTCGTCCAAGCCATCTAAATTCATAGCTTCTGTGATCCACATTAGTTTCCACTGGTCCAAATCCTCTTTAAAAAACCGGGCATATGAATTCTTTCTTAATACCCCCACAAATAAGTTCCCATTACCCAAAATGTACATAATGTAAATTTGAAATCTACAAATACTCCATCCATCTAAACTACCTTAAATTTAAATATATTTATGATAAAATGAGTTTCAAACTCTTATGATTGGTAACCACTATGAATTTTTCACCAAATAGTTAATGATGGAAAGTCTTCAAAGTTGGGACCACAATATCCAATTCTAAATAGGGTATTGGTCATTTCATATCATTAAACCATAACTTCCATTAGCGATAAATAAGAACATGATATTTTTCTATTATAAAATATCCAAACCCAGATCCTAATGTATCACAATAGACTACATACACCTTACTAGACTCTGGAAATTTGAGGATTGGTGATGATGTAAGTCCAATATTATGTTCTTGAACGGATTTATAACATTCATCATTCCACTAAAAATGAATTCTATTCCTTGTAAAATATATAACCAGTGATTCCAAATGTGAAAATCATGTCCAAAATGTTTTTAGTATCCCACTATGATAAGAAAAATATAAATCTCAAACAAATTCTTAGTTGTTTTCCAAGAGATAAAAGCTTATATCTTTTAAGGACCCATTGAAACACCTTTTTTAGAAATTACATGGCTGAGAAATCACACCTATTCAATCCAGAAATCACACTTTGATAACTTGGAATACAAATTATTCTTCTACAAGATACCCAACACTATAGCCAAGTGTTTCACATGATTTACTTATTTACAAGAATACAACACTATATCATTAAAAAAAAACAAAAAAACAATCCAGATGCCTCTAAAATATTAAATTAATAAATTCAATAAATATTTACGGTGTATTCGTAATTCCAAAAGGCATAACCACAAACTCATAATGACTATATCTGCTTCTGAAAGCTGACTTCAGAATATTATTCTTTTGAAATCGCCATTGGTTATACCCTGAACTTAAGTAAATTTTAGATAATGACTAGGATATCCTCAATTGATCAAAAATATAATCAATGTGTAGAATAGTATACTAATTCATTATCATAACATTTTCAATCTTACGAAAACACATACAAAGTCTAAGATTTCTATTCACCTTCTTTACAAACAAAACCAGTGCTTCCCATGAAGACATTCTCGGTCAAATGAATACTTTACTATCAAAATTGTCTAACTAAACTTTCAATTCTCTCAATTATTTTGGTTCCATAATATAAGATGTAAGTGATATTAGACTAGTCTATGGTAGGATATCAATCGTAAACTCCACCTCTCTTATTAGTGGAAACCCTGAGAAATTTTCCAGAAAAAGAAGTAAATTGGTCAAAAATAGTTGAAAAATATCTATTCCCAAAATGACCGACCAATGAAAAAGTTATAAGTACCATTTCATACCAGAAAGTTACAAATAATGATGCAAAAAGTCATACTCTACTTGCATTTACATCCCAATATCCTCTAAAGATATGCTCAACACTATCCAGAGATGTGAAACTATCCTTTCAGGCATAATATTAATTTTTGTCCTTGAACGATTTGCACCAATCCACACCTAAAATAAATTCATACACATCCATATAAATCATATAGAAATCACAAAATAAAATCAGCCCCATTGAAAAAAATCCTCAATATGACATTATCTCAACATACAAACCCATATGATAAACATTATAAGAAGCATTAAATGAGTGGAATGTGCCTATATTAAATAATGTTTTCATAATGGTAAAATTTAATAGAATCATACCTCAGTATAAATAGACTAGATTTATCATCCAAAATCTCTTTCTCACCTCTATACCACTGATTAATCCCTATATGTTTCTCTTTGTTACCATATTGAGATTGCACTAGTTTAAGAGTGATGGAATTCCTAGAATCACCTTGGCTCATTCATTTATAATGATGGGAATTATTCTTCTGTACTCATCCCATTGAAGCATATTTTTTTGGAAACCATGAGATGTGTCTCTAGCACCTAACCTTAGAGTATTACGATAATAACACAGAATATTTTCAATCTGATTGAAATTGTGACAAGCTCAAGGTGGTTCTATATAATCTCACATCATATAGTTTAAATATTTTTTTAAAAACATCCAAGATTACTTTTCAATAGAGAATGAATGTTTAATGATCCCATGGTCTAATTCAGAGGTATACCACTAGTTTGGAAGTATGTGTCCCTCTTCTGATTGTTCCCAACATTATAGTTCCCACCTATTTCCATAGGAATATAAAAAGTCCCTACAACCATATTTCATGAGATATCACTTTCTTCCATTTCCTCACTATAGACCATTTCGATATAATTCATTATACAAAAAAAGATAATATTTGAATGAATATTTTCCCTTAACTCTCACTAAAATATTCATTCCTTAAAAGAAACACTTATAGAAACCTTAGGGTAAAAGCATAATAAATTCATAAATTTAACTGCATACTCTATCATTTGGATATTCTCTTAATTTAAACTAAATAGTTTCATCGTTCTAGAAAGCTAAAAGGTGTGAAGATAGAGTTTATTATAATACAATTCCTCAAAATCCTCCAATGTTGTTCCTTGGTCCAACTTGTCATGAACTACTAATTCCCACCATTGGCGTTCGAAATCCTATTGAATGTATTTTTTTAACTATACTTTTAGGTTTTCCAGTATCCTATGTAAATCAAAGATATGATTTATCATACTCAACTAGAATTATTCTTTTTCTAGTTCAAAATATCCCTGAATGATGGGTGGATTATTCTTTTGGAACTGAACTAAATGGAAAACTTACCGAGGTTCATCATTTTTATTACCCTTATAAATAGCCATAAAATATGTGACAATATTTTGAACTACCTATTCTTTCACTTGTGGTTCATGTGAAACCACATTCTCAGTATCCACTTCTTGATGTTTTCTATGATGCCTACCCAGTTGCATTCATTATAACTAGAAAAAACTATTTTAGTATCACTCATTATCAAGATAAGGATTATCCATTTCAATTTACTACATAAAAACATATAAAAAACAACGATTTCCACAATTCAACCATAAAAAACATTTAATCCTTTCTAAAAAAATATTATACCCAAATTTTTTTAAAATAACCATTTCACTATTTTTGAAAATCATTATTTTTTTCATTTGATAAAACATTAAAATTAGAATGAATAATGCATTTTAGTGGGATTTGTAACATCCCCGACCCAAAATCCACTAAATCAGTGCTTTGAGTTGGGTGGTTACATGACCTTAAGTGCGCCTCCCTACAAACCAAAGATTTCCGACTAGCAGCGGGGGTCCAAATTGTCAATTGGGGAGACTAGACCCCATTTTTATTAGAGTAAGACATAATATAAGATAAAAAAATAGTGGAATAATAACCAATAATACAAGATAATTCATAAACAACCATTCCCAAAATGGGTTACAACCATATTCAACAGTAAATAATCCATGCCAGGCTATAAGTGAAAAAGTAAACAAATCATGTAAAGAAGACATACTACAAAATCCCCAAAATGGTCCTGACTCAAAGTTTGGGCCCTCCTCCACAAACACCCATGCCTAACCAACTCCCTAGAAAGAGCCTCTACCCTTGTCCTGACCTGTAACCGTGACATATTCTTAGGTACCCAATGAAGGTTCGAGCAAGGTGTGAGTACAACTTAGATGGCCAATAACAAGAGTTTCTACAAAATATCCAATATAATTGTGCATGCAAAAAGGGAAATGAATAATAAATGACAAGGAAAGATTAAGTTACCATATCCAGTTTAGGTTTATTACCAACAATTATTACGATTTCCATATCTTACCATTTCCAACACATTTAACATGGGTTCATCAAACACAACAAGTTACACAACTTAAAGTACACAATTACATACAAGAGGAAAACACAAAGTTGTACTATCTCACTAGGACCAACCTCCCCATGCCAACCATATCCTCACCTCGAAGCATCAGTTCGGGTGGATGTCAACCATATCCTCACCTCGAAGCATCAGTTCGGGTGGATGAAACAAATAGGGAAACCGAGTATCAATCCTATCTCTACCCCATGCATTAGGGGTGGAGTTTAGAGCCTCGGTCCAACTCAAACCATGGACATAGAACCTCATTCAATACCCCCAAACAACCAATATATGTTCACATGCTATACATATATGTAACCATTAACCATTTACACAACATCACAACCATTTCCCAAGGCAAACAAAAACTATAAAAATTACATGAGGGTTAACACCATGCCTTAACCCATTAACACATTTACTATATTTCACATCATTTATCCATTTTACACAATTCCATTTTATTATATTTATCTCACTAATAAGTCCTTCATTATGCCTATCTCACTAGGATTTGTTCATTATGCCAAACTCACTAGGCTTTATTACCATGTTCATAATACATTCCATTATGGTCTCTAGTCATTTCCACTTAATAACACATTAACACAATTTCCAAATACAATTCAAATCTATTTTTCCGAATTCCCATTTCCATGACTTAACCCATTTGGTGTATTCTACCACCCCTTTTCCTTAGCCAAATTCATCATTCACCATTCATTAACCCATTTAAACCATTTATCATTTCACAAAAATTTACCCACTTATGCATTCCAAACACTATTCTCACATCACATAACACAATCCCTTCATTACATTCAATCGTTTAGGGGCACCACCTAATTCTCATGTATTAACCCATTCCACAATTCATCCCCAATTATCATTTCCCATGCTTATATCACTAGGCATAATAATGTATAAAGCTAACCCCTTAGCTTTTATACTTATCTCACTTAACCCCTTTTCAATCCCACGAACACCCACATAGGTGACCGCCCAACCCATGTGTGTTACTAGGATCACATTCACATCCTTTAAACTTAATATCATATTTACCCTGGGATCTATGTTCTCACATAATGGCCTTATAATTACTTAGCTAAACTCTATGTCTAGAAATGTGGGCACACCCCATGGGTGGCCCTAACATAGGTCACATCATCCTCCATGCATCCCACTGAGATGAAGAGGGTTCCATTAGGCTATTTAGAATCCCTAAACATCACATCATCATAATGGCATGAAGAACTCTCCATAAGAGGGTAATAACCAAAACAATTCATGCACAAATCTCTATAAAACTTAAGTGTTATTACTTGTATACCACCTAACTCGAATCCGATGATGAACACACTCTTAATTGTGGCCATGGATATAGATTCAAGAACCCCTTGAAACCCCATCCTAGGTTCCACCGGAAAACAAATGGGTTTAGAGCTTCAAATGAATATAGGAGAAAGAACAATCCCTAATACAATGAAGAGAGGGGTGGGGAAGATTAGACTTAGATGAAGCTTCAATCCGCAACCAACGATGCTCTAAATGGACAAGAATAAAAGGAAAAACACCTCTTGGAATCTTGGGTTAGAATGGTTCATCACTAGGGTAGCAGGGGATGAAATGGAGCAAAATCCCGGGTTGAGGTTTTAAATCCCGTGATAGAATTTTTTTAAATTTTCTAACCTTTCTGTGATGCAAGGTTTACCCACACGGTTTTCAAAACTGTGCACAAAATGTGCCGAAGATACTATCTAAAAACACCCATTTCACATAGTTTCCTGAGATCCTTCTAAATTTTAAATAACCATTCTTAGACCATGTAAAGGCTACTTATTGAGGATGGATGGTCTGCACGGTTTACCCACACAATTTCCCCTAACTATGCGCAGACCATGTGCCATGCACTATTTAGCCTGATTGCTCTTGTCTTCATGCGTCGAGCCCCTGGGGCACCTCCAAGCCCCCACCTAAACTTGGGAGACACTTATCTAGCCAAAATAAGAGGCACAACCAAAACATAAACAAAAACATACCATAAAAAGATCCTGGATCTTACAACCTCCCCACCTTATAACGACTCGTCCTCGAGCCGCTCTTCAGTGCATCACTAACTTCCATATTAAGGGACCATGACAAAAGGTCTACCTATCAACTCCTACATTCCAGGTTCTTGTTTTTACATCACAATTCATACCAAACAGTAATCCAAACATTCCTTACAATCCTTGCTCACCAGAACCACAACACAAGTTGAAAACTCCTCAAGGATTCATCATCTTCAACCATTATCACCACGAGAACTTCATGGAGAAAACTTAGGTGAAAACACCTAACTCACAAAACATGGAAACTTAACACACAACATCCCATCATTTTCGGGAAACCAATCAGCACCTCATCGGCCTGATCCTTTGCAGAACTCATGACCCAAATCACTTGGCGTCATTTTTTTTCACCTAACTCTAATAGTGACCCAACCCAGTATCACCTGGGGGAAAACACATGACCCTTCCAACCACGTTTCCTAAAGATCTCACTCCACAACTATAAATATAAATGCAAATCAAAACTCTCTGCTACTCGACCAATTAAACCATGCCAAATATCTCTACCATGGTCAACTTACCCAAATAGTGACCACTCAAGTCCCTCTAACCTGAAACTCTGATCACGTCATCAACTAAACATTTATCCGGTATGGTTATCTCCGCCATTTCTTGATACTTGGTACCTCCTCCATCGAAGAAGAACCACCAGAACTCAACCCAACTTTCCCATTTCCTAACATGTTCCAAGTTACTATACCAATCATCCATAGGATCATTAACCTACCTTGGCAGCCAACAATACCATCACAACCATTGGGAAGACATCCTTACACTATCCATTCATAGACTAAGATTGTCCTGACATCACTCAGGTTCACTTCATTTCGAAAGGAGATTTCTGCTACAACATGAACTCTAAGGTGGGTCACTTTCACCTCACCCATCAAGTTTACTATCTCAGGTCAGGCCACCTTGGACTGCCTTTCCCTAGAACACCCACCTTCAACTGATGGTATGATACCCTTTTTATCACCTTCCCAAGGTGCTTACTAACTTGAAGTCTATCATTATCTTCCCACAGACCCATTGTGGTTGTTTCTTAAATTCTACTAGAATCCATTATCATGGAATTACTTCCCTCCATACTATCATCGACTTCACCCTTGGCATGACACCACTTCACATAGAAAATATTCGCCCAACTTCACAATGTTCCAAAACAACACAAGAGAAAATTGACCTGAGTCTAACCACAATCTCCATTAGAGTTATAAGACCCCAACATCTCTTTCCACGACCTACTGTCATATCCAACCACATCCTCCTACGACCCAACACAGGTCTCACAATATTCACTTGGAACCACCCTGAGCTCAATTCAACACTTGGCCTATTTGTTACCACATCCAAATCCCACATGCCTCTCCAAGGAACCTCAAACACACATCACTAGTTCCTCATTGCTACCCCGGTGCCACTACATCATACCAATATTCTCTTTCCCACATCCAAGGTTTATTTATCACTCCTCACTTTAGGGGTATAGTTACCTTTTCTCACCATGATAGATTCCAACCACTACATCTTAAAACTAATCACAAACTGAACCCCAAACATAGATATGTCCATCCAGCCTTTTTCCCAAAACAAGAGAATAAACATCACCCAGTGCCCATTCCCAGATTCTGTGAACAGAACCTAAGGCATTTGTCAACATTCGGACCATCCCGAGGTCCTCACCCTACTCCATTGAGGGTGTACATATCTTCATCAAACTCCACACATACGACTTCCTTGTGTCTAAACTCTATGCTGTCCCTCATCCAACCAAACACCTCCATGTCTATTGGAGAGAGGTAACGCTTCTCAACATACCTGGGATAATTTAAAGATGTTTTTCATTCTCCTCACTAGATGAGGTATTATAAAAAGTCATCTAAGAACACCACCACCAACTTATCTGTTTCTGATGTCAAGCTATGGGACACCATGACCTTCCAAGAATATCGGGTTTCCCTACCAAATGTTCCACATCAACACTTAACCATAACCACTCAGGTGTGATTTCCAACAAGGTTCAACCATCTCTTTATAGTCAAACCATTCATACAAACATGTTCAGCCACATGACTACCCTTACCCCGGGTGTCACCATCAAGCGAAAGTATATAACCACACTTTATCCACCCTTATCTTTTATGTTCAAAACAACTTCCATACCTCCATTATCCTCACTCAAATAGGTGAATCAGGCTTTCAAGTGATATAACCATTAGAAACAAACCTTACCACTTTTTACAAACACTAGGGTTCCCTTATGAAAGAACTAGACACAACTTGACCATCGACCTTCCAACTTATCTGTATGTCACATAACTACACCAAGCAGCACTCTATGTCCCACTTTCAAAGTCGAAAACATACAAAAGTGTGACACACACCCAAAAGCACTAGAAGTCTTGGCCGACCTCTCTTATAGGTCACCTTTAAGGTTGAAAAACCCAACTCCTTTCACTAGAGTCACAACTAGGATAATCCATTAGGCCTCTCTCCAGACCACACTTATCATGACACAAATGTAGCAAAGCGCATGAATAAAAACTCCCACTCCCGTTCTGACGTGCACTATGCCTTTTTTACCAAACAAATATCTTCTCTAGGTTCCACACTAAAGGTGTACACATTCATCGACACTATGGAAAATCAACCTCCTAGAATTTGAGTCACAACTCGCAAGGTCTCTACTCACAAGGTCACCAAGACCCATGCACCATCATTAGGGTTTGACATGCACTTTTTACAGTCCTGAACCACTAAAGTTTCCTCTATCACATTACCAAAAAACTCCTTACAACCCAAGGGCCACAACCCTACCAAGGGTTACCTAAACACACCGCCTAGGCCATATCATGACAGGAAAGGCCTCACAATCCGAGCCCAAAATCTCCACTAGGGCACTCTCACTGCCCCAACCCACGCATACAAGGGTCAAACTAACAACACCAAGGATACCCACCTTTACACCCAAAAATTCTCATTCCAAACTTGTCATTCACTCGAAACTTCGAAGAATGGACGAAAGAATTTAACCACAGATTGAAAGATCTCACACGATTAACCTTAAACATACCATTCTTCTTACTTTAGCCCAACGGTGATCATCACACTTAGAGTACCACCCCCTACCGTACCTACCACAGTCATGGTCAACATGGGGTAACCAACTTACTCAAATACAAGTCTTTCAACAACACATCTTCAAACCAATTTTTCTTTCACAACACGATCCTTTCCTCTTAGGCACATTTACCATTTCAAAACATGTTAAAATCATCATGTTAACCCATTTACTCCCTTCATTAGGAAAAATTCATTACCAATTTTACTATCATTATGAAACCCCCGTTTTTTGGACACCGAAACAACCCTTACAATTATCAAAACCCAAAACGTTAACCCATTCAAAACATTCTTTATAAATGATATTCCTTAACTATTCATTTTCATTCTTTTCATTCACTCACTTTCATTACCATTATTATGCATAATTTTCTTCATATTTATTAAGGAAGTAAAAAATTAATTTGACTCTCTATGCCCTAGACACCCATCCAATGTGTGTTCCTATAAGGATGCATGCTACCTATATCCATAGGTTCCTTAATTGATGCATGAATATACATCCCCATTCTATTACAGAAATGAGAAAAATATCATAAATTAGTCAAATCACACAACATGTGCACCAAACAATGATGAAATATCATTCAACTGTAACAACACACATCAAGAACAACAATTCCAACCCATGGTTACTTGGGTTTTCCCTCATAAATGGGTTAGATACTCTCAAGCATGAGCTCATTACAAAGGCCAAACACATCATAACTCCCATCTACCATCCCAAATAAAAATATTTAAGAGAAGGAGAAGAAACACCTCCTCTAATACCACTTTGTAACGTCCCCAACCCAGAATCCACTAAACCGATGCTCCGAGTCGGGTGGTTACATGACCTTAAGTGCGCCTCCCCATACACCAAAGGTTTAAGACTAGCAGCGGGGATCCAAATAGTCAATTAGGGAGACTATACCCCCTTTTTATCAGAGTAAGCAACAATAGAAGACAAAAAATAGCGGAATAATAACAAATAATATAAGATCATGCATAAAAACCCATTCCCAAAATGGAGTACAACAGTGTCCAATAGTAAATATGTCATCCCATGCTACAAGTGCAAAAGTGAAAAAATCCATTAAAGAAGACAGAATGCAAAATCCCCAAAATGGACCTGACTCCAAGTATGGGTCCCCCTCCACAAACATCCGTGCCAAACCAAATCCCTAGCAAGACCCTTTTCCCTTGTCCTGACCTGCAACCATGAAGTCTCCTTGGGTATCCAATGGCGGCCCAAGCAGGGTGTGAGTACAACTCAGTAGGCCACCACCAATGATGTCTACAAAATATCTGGTAAAAATAGTATTGTATACAAAAATGGAAATGAATAATAAATGACAAGGAAATATTAAGTTCCCTTAGCCAGTTTAGGTCCATTACCAACAATTATTACCATTTCCATATCTTACCATTGCTAACACATTTAACATGGGTTCATCAGACACAACAAGTTACATGACTTAAAGTACACAATTACATACATAAGGAAAACACACAGTTGTACTATCTCACTAGGACCAACCTCCCCATGCCAACCATATCCTCACCTCGAAGCATCAGTTCGGGTGGATGTCAACCATATCCTCACCTCGAAGCATTAGTCTGGGTGGATGAAACAAATAGAGAAACCGAGTATCAATCCTATCTCTACCCCATGCATTAGGGTTGGAGTTTAGAGCCTCAGTCCAACTCAAACCATGGACATAGAACCTTAGTCAATACCCCCAAACTGCCAAGATATGTGCACATTCTATACATATATGTAACCATTAACCATTTACACAACATCAAAACCATTTCCCAAGGTAAAAATAAACTATAACAATTACATGAGTGTTAACACCATTCCTTAACGCATTAACACATTTACTACATTTCACATCATTTATCCATTTTACACAATTCCATTTTATTATATTTATCTCACTATGAATTCCTTCATTGTGCCTATCTCACTAGGATTTGTTCATTATTCAAAACTCACTAGGCTTTATTACCATGTTCATAATCCATTCCATTATGGTCTCTAGTCATTTTCACTTAATAACACATTAACACAATTTCCAAATACAATTCATATCTATTTAGCCAAAATCCCATTTCCATGCCTTAACCCATTTGGTGTATTCTACCACCCATTTCCTTATCCAAATTCATCATTCACCATTCATTAACCTATTTAGACCATTTATCATTTCACAAAAATTTACCCACTTATGCATTCCAAACACTATTATCATATCACATAACACATTCAATTCATTACATTCAATCTTTTAAGGTCACCACCTAATTCTCATGTATTAACCCATTCCACAATTCATCCCTAATTATCATTTCCCATGATTATATAACTAGGCATAATCACGTATAAAGCTAACCCCTTAGATTTTACACTTAAATCACTTAAACCCTTTTCAATCCCACCAACACCCACATAGGTGACCACCCAACCCATGTGTGTTACTAGGACTCACATTCACATCCTTTAAAATTAATATTATATTCACCCTGGGATATATGTTCTCACATAATGTCCTTACATTTACTTAGCTAAACTCTACGTCTAGAAATGTGGGCACACCCCATGGATGGCCCTAACATAGGTCACATCATCCTGCATGAATCCCACAGAGATGAAGAGGGTTCCATTTGGCTATTAAGAATACCTAAACATCACATCACCATAATGGCATGATAAAATCTTCATAAGAGGGTAATAATCAAAAAAATTCATGCACAAATCTCTATAAAACATAAGGGATATTACTTGTATACCACCTAACTCGAATCCGATGATGAACACACTCTTAATCGTGGCCTTGGATTGGGATTCAAGAACCCCTTGAAACCCCAACCTAGGTTCCACCAGAAAACAAATGGGTTTAGAGATTCAAATGAATATAGGAGAAACCACAAGCCCTAATACAATGAAGAGATGGGTGGGGAAGATTAGACTTATCTGAAGCTTCAATCTGCAACCAACAGTGCTCCAAACAGCCAAGAATCAAAGGAAAAAAACCTCTTGCAATCTTGGGTTAGAATGGTTCATCACTAGGGTAGCAGGGGATGAAATGGAGGAATATCCCAAGTTGGGGTTTTAAATTCCGTGATGGAAATTTTTTAAATTTTCTAACTTTTCTATGATACACGGTTTACCTGAATGGTTTTCCAAACCGTCCACAAACTGTGCGGAAGATACTATCTAAAAACACCCATTTCGCATGGTTTCCCGAGATCCCGCTCAGTTTTACCTAACCATTGTTACACCATGTGAAGGATACTTATTGAGGATAGATGTTCCGCACGGTTTACCCGCACATTTTCCCCTAACTGTGCGGAGACCACGCGCCATGCACTGTTTGGCCTGATTGCTCTTCTCTTTACGCCTCGAGCCCCTGAGGCACCTACAAGCCCCCACCTAAACTTGGGAAACACTTATCTAGACAAAATAAGAGGTACAACCAAAACATAAACAAAAACATACCATAAAAAGATCCAGGATCATACAACCTCCCCACCTTATAATGGCTCGTCCTCGAGCCGCTCTTCCGTGCATCACTAACTTCCATAGCAAGGGATCATTCCACAAGGTCTTCCTATCCACTCCTAGTTTACAAGTTCTTGTTTTTACATCACAATTCAAACCAAACACTAATCAAAACATTCCCTACAATCCTTCCTCATCGCAACCACAAAACAAGCTAAAAACTCCTCAAGGATTCATCATCTTCAACCGTTATCACCACGAGAACTTCATGGGGAATACTTAGGTGACAACACCTAACTCATAAAACATGGAAACTTAACACACAACATCCCATCATTTTGGGGTAACCAATCAGCACCTCATCGGCCTGATCCTCTGCAGAACTCATGACCCAAATCATTTGGTGTCATTTTTTGTTCACCTAACTCTAATAGTGACCCAACCCGATATCACCTGGAGGAAAACACATGACCCTTCCAACCACATTTCCTAGAGATCTCACTCCACAACTATACATCTAAATGCAACTCAAAACTCTCTACTACTCAACCAGTTAAACCATTCCAAAGATCTCTACCATGGCATACTCACCTGAACGGTGACCACTCAAGTCCCTCTAACATGAAACTCTGATCATGTCATCAACCAAACATTTATCCAGTATGGTTCTCTTCACCATTTCTGGATACTTGGTACCTCCTCCATCGACGAGGTACCACCAGAACTCAAACAAACCTTCCCATTTCCTAACACGTTCCAAATTACTGTACCAATCATCCATAGGATCCTTAACCTACCTTGGCATCCAACAATACCATCACAACCATTGGGAAGACATCCCTACACTATCCATTCTTGGACTAAGATTGTCCTACCGTCACTCAGGTTCACTTCATTTCGAAAGGAGATTTCTACTACAACATGAACTCAGAGGTGGGTAACTCTCACCTCGACCATCAAGTTTACTATCTCTGGTCAGACTACCTTCGACTGGATTTCCCTAGAACACCCACCTTTAACTGATGGTATGCTTCCCTTTTTATCACCTTCTCAAGGTGATTACTGACTGAAGTCTATCATTATCATCCCACACACCCATTGTGGTTGTTTCCGAAATTCTAGTAGAATTAATTATCATGGAATTACTGCCCACCATATTATCATCGACTTCACCCTTGGCTTGACACCATTTCACATAGAAAAGATTCACCCAACTTCCCAATGTTCCAAAACCACACAAGAGAAAATTGACCTGAGTCTAACCCCAATCTCCATTGGAGTTATAAGACCACAACATCTCTTTCCACGACCTGCTGTCACATCCAACCACATCACCCTACAACCCAACACAGGTCTCACAAGATTCACTTGGAACCACCCTGAGATCAAGTAAACACTTGGCCTATTTGTTACCACAACCAAATCCCACACGCCTCTCCAAGGAACCTCACACACACATCACTAGTTCCTCATTGCTACCCTGGTGCCACTACATCATCTCAATATTATATTTCACACATCCAAGGTTTATTTATCACTCCCCACATTAGGGGTGTCATTACCTTTTCTCACCATAAGGGATTCCAACCACTACATATTAAAACTAATCAAAAACCGAATCCCAAACTTAGATATGAACATCCAGCCTTTTTCCCAAAACAAGAGAATGAATATCACCCAGTGCCCATTCTCAGCTTCTGTGAATGGAACCTAAGGCATTTTTCAACATTCAGACCATCCCGAGGTCCTCATCCTACGCCATCAAGGGTGTACATCTCTTCATCAACCTCCATGCATACTGCCTCCTTGCGTGTAAACTCGATGATGTCCCTCATCAAACCAAACACCTCCATGTCTATTGGAGAGATATAACGCTTCTCAACATACCTGGGATGATGTCAAGATGTTTTTCATTCTCCTCACTAGATGAGGTATTCTAAGAAGTCATCTATGAACACCACCACCAATTTATCTGTAGACACCCGAAACTTAACGTACATGGACATTACATTACTTTTGCTGAATACTTAGTACATAACAAAAACACACACACAAGGACCGTAATAGTTTAGTGTCTTTGGAAACTCGGAATATAATCTTCTAATCATGGTGAAAGATCTTCAACATCTCCCATAAAGATCTTCTTTTTTTATACATAAAACCTTTATTTATATCCTGGGGAAAGGAAAACATAAAAGGGTGAGCTCAAATTCTCAGTAATGGTAAACAAAATAAATATCAATCACATCATATTCATAAGAACATAACATTTTGGAAATCATAACCTGCAAAAGAGATCATAATTTCATACCATGGGATAAATCATAGAAGTGAAATATAATCCCAATAATCATAACATAAAACATGAAACTTTGTGTCATACACACATAATCATAGAGAATAATTTTTATTAGTCAAGACTCATTTCCAAGACTATCTTAGTGGACAAAGTCCATTTCTGAACCGAGTTCACTCCTCGTTTCAGTCCTGTTTCACTGAACCGGTTTAACCTGTCGTTCCTGCCATGTCTATCTCATGAGATATAAAATCATTACCCAATGAATTTGAGGGAGATATATGTCCCACCCATCTCATAATGATACCATTCTTATGTGTGCCACAAAATCATAAACCATACATCATATCATAACCCATGTAATAAAAATGGGAATCTTAAACATCGTGACATCATAAAACAATTCATACAAGATAAAGGAATTCATAAAAAATACTTCCATCACAACATAATCAAATCAATTTAATAAGAGGGATAGAAACATAACCCTTTATTATCTTAGATGGAAAATAATTTTGATAAAACACTTCAACTCCATTCTTGAGGAAAATATCCTTTCTACCTAAAAAAACACTTTTCCTTTCTTAACATGTCATACAATTTCAAACTAAAAGAAGTTGATTAAAGATAAACTTGAAAACTTGTAAATGAAGATTCTTGTAAATACTTTCTTAAAAATCCATTCATGCCGTATAAGTTAAAAAACATTCTTCTCGTACTTTTGTCGGAAAAGTCAAAAAGTACCTCATACGAAAAACGACAAAAGATTCCTTTCATATCACTTACTAAAAACTAACTGAAGGGTAAAATTGGATATAAACAATTTTAGAAGTATTTAAATATTACATATTTAGGAAACATGGATGTGGATGATAAAATAAACCCCAGTAAATTCCAAAGTATAAACAATCTCAGATAAAAATGAGATTTTGATATTTCCCTTACCTTAGGTCCGATTTGCTTCATAAGTGTCCGAACCTCTTGTATAATGATTTAAATAATTTCATTGACTTATTAAAGAATCATACTCATTGTTATGATATCATATATGGTTCACTTATGACTTTATTTTACCCGTTCTTTTGTAAATTCCATGTTAAAGAGCGTTTTGGGTAAAATCGTTTCATTTGTCGTCTGTGTTTTGACATGTAATTATTCATATGATTACTTAGATCATGATTACTTAATTCCAGAATATAAAACATTATTTATATATAATATATATTCATAATATACATATATATAATAGATCAGTAAATGGAAATAATTACACCATTCATGGAGACGGTAGGTCGTACGTACGCATGAACGCTGTTTTCGTTTCCTTATTGAGTTGAATGGAATTAAGTAGACGATATACATATATACACACATAAATCCAGTATCATTATTATTTCATATATTTCATGATTACTTATTATATATACTTTATAATCATTCACGAATGGTTAACGTGGAGAATGAATCTCATCGCGTCGTGGAGACGGTAGTCCGTACGTATGCACGAGCGATGATATCGTTCTCATGATCGTGGAATTGTATTTGAGTGTATGTATACTATTTCAGAATCAATATCACTTTACAATAATCATATATAGTTATTATTTACACCATTATACCCATCCAAGTAAGGTGGTGGTGGAAAATAGATTACACTGCGGCGTGGAGACGGTATTCCGTACGTACGCACGCACGGTGATTTCGATTTCCGTAGGATGGATAGATGGTGAAATAGGGTTGTTTAATACTTATAACGACATATCAGTATATCATTGATACTGATGTTATTACATCAAAATGAAACAACCTAAGAAGAAGAAGTGGAAGAAGAAATAAATTTGAAAGAATCGGTAACGGACAATACCTCTTATTTGAAGCGCCTCTTTGAGATCACCATTTAGGGCACTAAAATTGGTCTTTGAGGAAGACCAGAACCTCTAGGATGTTTCTATGGAAGTGGAGAAGACAATTTGGCAGGGGTTGGACGAGCTTGAAGGCTCAAAGTGGTGTGAGGAAGAGAGGGAGGAGGTGCCCTTTTATAAGGGAGGAGAGGGACACCTTTGGAATAACTAAAAATATTATTTTATTATAAAGTCATATTCGGTTTTTAATAGCTCAAAATTAATATATTTCAAAGCTAATGTGGGGATGGGTCGAAATCCTCTCATCAAATATAATTTAGAAAAGTTTAGGTTCCTATTTTAACCTTATCATTTAGATTAATTTAAATATATTTACTTTTACCGTGTATTCTTGTGTTCTTATACTATAAGGTTAATAAACTTACTATAATCAGACAAACGAACCCCAAGTTGTTTATTATTAATATATATAACCTTATCTAAGTTATTTGGCCGAAACTTAGATTTTTAGGAATAAAATAACAATTAATAATATAATATTTGTTTTAAAAACTATTTTATGTCAATTTTGACACTATTTAGTAATTGATTTTTGTGAAACTCATAACAGAATTATTAGTTAGAAAAGAGTTAATTAAATCTATAATAACATGTCATATTAACCTAGAAAATTAGTTTAATTCATAAAAAGTCTCAAATTACATTTATTTGGGTATTTATAACATCAATTATGTCAATATTTCATTAATAAGATAATTACTACATCATCATTGTGTCAAAATAAAATAACTTATTTAAAGTCTATAAATTACAAATAAAATACCATTATGTAGGAAATCGTTTTATCTTTCTAATGAATATTTATAGTCTACTTTATCTTATGTATAACCCTATATTAAAAATGATTTACTTATTAAACTTCGATTTTAGCTATTTTAACCCTTCTTTAAATAAATTAATAATAAATGTCCTAATCTAATCAAAGTGGGCCTAAATGGTCATATTTTATTCCTAAAGTTGTTTTTGATTTAATTACACTTATCCAATCGAATTATGACATGTGTTAGAGTAATAATAATATCATTTTTACCCTTAATTACCCTATTTACTTTTAACCGTGGTAAAAAAAAGTAAAAAGTCACTATTCACCAAAAATTATTTTCATCTCATTGAACCAAATTTTACTTACTGACATCAACCGTGTCTCTCTGATTTTTGAAATTCCATGCACAGAAGCGGTAAAATTAAGTTTTATGAAAAATTCATTTTTTTTAACTACCACTTAGTGGTTTCACCTTTCATCAAAAAATGAAAGTTTTCAGAAAAATACCAAAAATTAGGCCTAAGCTATATTTGATATTATGAACTCAAAAATGATGTCTATTTTACCAAATTCAAAACATATCAGTTGCATTAATTAATTTAAAAATTAATTCCCGTCGTCAAAACAAATTGCGTGTTCTTAAGAGATAATAACTATCAAAAGATTGACACTTGTTTATGTCTGGTTTAAATGTGAAATTACATCCAATGACCAACATTGTATTAAATTGTAAAAATATATTATAAATATACTTTAAAACCACTCAAATTAATAATTTATCACTATTAATTATTTCGATTAAAAATGTTGTTTTTAATTAAAATTTAGTAATTTTCACTATTCATCAGAAAATGAAAGTTATCCGAAAAGTACCAAAATTTCACTCTAAGCGAATTTCGATATTCCGAATCCAAAAATGAAGTCCATTTTGAAAATAAAATTTACAAAATTTCAAAAAGTGGTTATTACTATTCATAACAGCTAGTTTTAATAATATTTTAATAGCATATCGTTGTTTAGTGAAACTCAGTATTGCGTATTACACACGCTATCGAGCAAGGTTGCGATTGCGTGTAATGCAAGGCAAGTCAAAGATGCGTGTTGTGCAAGCTCCTTTTTGTGTAGCATACAACACAAGACATTAATGAAATTAAAAAGAATATTTTTCATAAAATCTCGGGGTGTTACATTCTACCCCCCTTAAAATGAATTTCGCCCTCCAAATTCGTCGGGGTTATAAATGGTTTACTCCTCGAAAGTTTCTTTAATAGAAACCCACATCGTAAAAAGGAATACCAAACCCAATATTTAAAAAAAAAGTATGAAATGTAACGGTTACCCAAATAAACTAATTACTGGGTTTCCACATAGATGAAAATATGGATATGGAAGAGAAATCTAACCATCATGTTCTGATGGAGAGTGGTAGAGAACATGTCTATGGAAAATACAGCAATCACAAATCCATAGATTTGTGATGATCTAAGGTACCATATGATTCATCAGATATAAGGGCACTAGGACAACATTTTTTGTTTTCAAGATCATTTCCCTAAAGTTGATGAATTAAAAGAAATACTTACGTGATTTTGGTACAATCTCAGTGTTGTTCATTAATTAAACAATTTCCACTTCATCCCTTAATGAAATGAAGTTTAATTTGTTATTTGTGATGTGTTAGTAGATCATGTGATTGAATGATGGGTCATTCCATCTGTCTCAAACAAAAGGTTATAAAAGTTATCAAAAATACATAAGTCCATCTATAGTGAGATTAATCATATATGGTTCCTAAAATGGACTTATACTTCATATATCATACTTCTTAATATAATAAAACTAGTTCTACTAAATAGGGACTTCCTGTAGGCTAGTGGTAGGCGATAAAGGCCAGTCACACTTCGGTTGTGGGTTCGATTCCCATAGCCTTGTCTGACGCAATGGGTTGTCGCCCGTCCTTCAGGTTGTCCTTTTTCTAAAACTACATTACTATAACATCCCATCAATAATATCAAAAAAAGTTCTATCCTTAAATAATACTAACTTATGTCCAACATAATCTATTCCAATCTTTAGGCTTATCTAAAATACTTCGGTCCAAGCTCATAGTATAAAGAACACAATTACTTGAAATGTCATCAACCAAGCATGTGAATACCATCATTTATCCCCCATATATCTTGTTGGTCACATTCCAATCATGTGAATACCTTAATCATGTATTCTCTTGAAAAATGAATACCCATTAAACCTTAGTGAAAACATAAATGCTGTCAAAAGTTAACTCTTTCCACATACCAAAATCTAAAAATTCTATATACTCAAACCATGATATAACCTTATTGTTATATCAGTCATGAGCTCATGAATACTATCAAACATTTAATTTTCTCCTTATCCCTTCATTATGCGCATATCATCTACATTCCAAAAATATCTGAATAACCTTTCATGGATACTGGTACCATTAATCATACACTTTCAAAACTCAAGGAAAGGCAACAGTGTAACAATCCTTAGATGTCTCTTTATTCCATAGTACCATGAGATTACTTATACAACATTACACATGATAAACATTTAATCATTCCACTACATTCTTAAACCATTGACTGAGCTTCAACAATTCTTTCATCTCACATATCATTTGTATTCTCTTCATCATCATCAACATAAATACTACCCATACGACCATACTGATTCTCTTCATGAAACTTTCCCTTAGGGAATTGGTATGCATAATGCCCATACATTCCACATTTAAAACATTTAACCATTGTTGATGTCGTAGCAATACCATTATCCTCATCCATGGTGTTAACTGAACCTTTTCCTTTGCACTTACTGGCTTTGTGTCCTTCTTTTCCACACCCAAATCATCTTCCAGTTCCTTTGAAACATTCTCCTTGATGCCTCTTCCCACATGATTTACATAGGGGAAATTGAACTTTCTTTCCTCTATGATCATCATGAAACTCCATCTTTCTCTTATTAGCCGAGTCAGGAAACTTACCAAATTTTACTTTATTGATCATATTATGAGATTGCCGATTCAGCATAATATTGATGTTTGGACTTCCAAATACCATTTCATTTGGTTGCTCATGAATAATATCATTCCATTGTCCATCATATCCTCCATTATCATGAATCATCTTGTTTCCAACCATTTTCTAAAACCCAAAAAGAATAGTGTGAGAGGCAAAAATAATGCTAGGAAAAACAACATATTAATGGGGGAGCACCCACAATATATAACATCTTAGGTCAAATTCTAATATTGTTACCGTTGTTCTAGGACTATATCCTATACGTATACTTATCCTTAGGGACATCCCTAAACATACCTTAGAAATATCTCTAGGGATCTCACTAACGTTTTCGCATCCTAGTTTCCAAAGGATGACTAATCCTTTCCTCTGATACCAACTGTAGCGGTCTGGAATTACTTCCAGAAGACTATAATTGATACCTATCAGGGCAGTCCATGGGCGGCTACACCCCCTGGGTGGGACACACCACCATCCCTAGTGGCAGCCATTTCCTCATGAAGCCCTTGGGCGGAGATCCATGCTTTGTCCAACGCTCACATGTGAGAGTTCCCAAGGATCAGATACATTCCTACCTCCTTGACTATAATACCAACTGTAGAGACCCAAATCTTAACGTACATGGATATTACATTACTTTTGTGAAATACTTAGTACATAACAAAAACACACACACAAGGACCGTAATAGTTTAGTGTCTTTGGAAACTCGGAATATAATCTTCTAATCGTGGTGAAAGATCTTCAACATCTCCCATAAAGATCATCTTTTTTTTACCTAAAACCTTTCTTTATATCCCAGGGAAAAGAAAACATAAAAGGGTGAGCTCAAATGCTCAGTAAGGGTAAACAAAAGAAATATCAATCACATCATATTCATAAGAACATAACATTTTGGAAATCTTAACATGCAAAAGAGATCATAATTTCATACCATGGGATAAATAATAGAAGTGAAATATAATCCCAATAATCATAACATAAAACATGAAACTTTGTGTCATACACACATAATCATAGAGAATCATTTCTTATTAGTCAAGACTCATTGCGAAGACTATCTTAGTAGACAAAGTCCATTTATGAACCGAGTTCACTCCTCGTTTCAGTCCTATTTCACATAGCTGGTTTAACCTGCCATTCTATCCATGTCTATCTCATGAGATATAAAATCTTTACCCAATGCATTGTAGGGAGATATAGGTCCCACCCATCTCATAATGATACCATTCTTATGTGTGCCACAAAATCATAAACCATACATCATAGCATAACCCATGTAATAAAAATGGGAATCTTAAACATCGTGACATCATAAAACAATTCATATAAGATAAAGGAATTCATAAAAAATAATTCCATCACAAAATAATCAAATCAATGTAATAATAGGGATAGAAACAGAACCCTTTATTATCTTAGATGGAAAATAATTTTGATAAAACACTTGAACTCCATTCTTGTGGAAAATATCCTTTCTACTTCAAAAAAACACTTTTCCTTTCTTAACATGTCATACAATTTTAAACTAAAAGAAGTTGATAAAAAGTAAACTTGAAAACTTGTAAATGAAGATTCTTGGAAATATTGTTTTAAAAATCCATTCATTCCGTATAAGTTAAAAAAACATTCTTCTCGTACTTTTGTCGGAAAAGTCAAAAAGTACCTCGTACGAAAAACGACAAAAGATTCTTTTCATATCTTTTACTAAAAACTCACTGAAGGGTAAAATTGGATATAAAAAATTGTAGAAGGATTTAAATATTACATATTGAGGAAACATGGATGTGGATGATAAAATAAACCCCAGTAAATTCCAAAGTACAAACAATCTCGGATAAAAATGAGATTGTGATATTTCCCTTACCTTAGGTACGATTTGCTTTGTAAGTGTCCGAACCTCCTGTATAATGATTTAAATAATGTCATTGAATTATTAAAAAATCATACTAATTGTTATAATATCATATATGGTTCACTTATGACTTTATTTTACCCGTTCTTTTGTAAATTCTATGTTAAAGAGCGTTTTGGGTAAAATAGTTTCATTCGTCATCCGTGTTTTGACTTGTAATTATTCATATGATTACTTAGATCATGATTACTTAATTCCAGAATATAAAACATGATTTATTTATAATATATATTCATAATATACATATATATAGTAGATCATTAAATGGAAAGAAATACACCATTCATGGAGACGGTAGGCCGTACGTACGCATGAATGCTGTTTTCGTTTCTTTATTGAGTTGAATGGAATTAAGTAGATGAAATACATATATAGACACATAAATCCAGTATCATTATTATGTCATATATTTCATGATTACTTATTATATATACTTTATAATCATTCATGAATGGTTAACGTGGAGAATGAATCTCATCGCGTTGTGGAGACAGTAGTCCGTACGTAAGCACGAGCGATGATATCATTCTCATGATTGTGGAATTGTATTTGAGTGTATGTATAATATTTTAGAATCAATATCAATTAACAATAATCATATATAGTTATTATGTACACCATTATACCCATCCAAGTAAGGTGGTGGTGGAAAATAGATTACACTACGGCGTGGAGAGGGTATTCCGTACGTACGCACGTGCGATGATTTCGTTTTCCATAGGATGGATAGATGGTGAAATAGGGTTGTTTCATACTTATAATAACATATAATTATATGAGTGATACTGATGTTATTACTTCAAAATGAAACAACCTAAGAAGAAGAAGTGGAAGAAGAAATAAAGTTGAAAGAATCGGTAACGGACATTACCTCTTCTTTGAAGCGCCTCTTTGAGATCTCCTTTTAGGGCACTAAAATTGGTCTTTGAGGAAGACCAGAACCTCTAGGATGTTTCTATAGAAGTGGAGAAGAGAATTTTGCAGGGTTTGGCCGAGCTTGAAGGCTCAATGTGGTGTGAGGAAGAGAGGGAGGCGGTGCCCTTTTATAAGGGAGGAGAGGGGCACCTTTGGAATAACTAAAAATATTATTTTATTATAAAGTCATATTCGGTTTTTAATAGCTCCAAATTGATATATTTCGAAGCTAAGGTGGGGATGGGTCGAAATACTCTAATCCAATATAATTTAGACAAGTTTAGGTTCCTATTTTAACCTTATCATTTTGATTAAGTTAAATAATTTTACTTTTACCGTGTCTTCTTGTGTTCTTATACTATAAGGTTAATAAACTTACTATAATCAGCCAAACGAACCCCAAGTTGTTTATTATTAATATATATAACCTTATCGAAGTCATTTTTACGAACCTTAGATTTTTAGGAATAAAATAACAATTAATAATATAATATTTGTTTTAAAAACTATTTTATGTCAATTTTGACACTATTTAGTAATTGATTTTTGTGACACTCATAACCGGATGATTAGTTCGAAAAAAGTTAATTAAATAAATAATAACATGTCATATTAACTATAAAATTAGTGTAATTCATAAAAAGTCTCAAATTACATTTATTTGGGTATTTATAACATCAATTATGTCAATATTTCATTAATAAGATAATTACTACATGATCTTTGTGTCATAAATAAATTAACTTATTTAAAGTCTAAAAATTACAAATAAAATACCATTATGTAGGAAATCGTTTTATATTTCTAATGAATATTTATAGTTGAATTTATCTTATGTATAACCCTATATTAAAAATGATTTACTTATTAAACTTTGATTTTAACTATTTTAACCCTTCTTTAAATAAATTAATAATAAATGTCCTAATCTAATCCAAGTGGGCCTAAATGATAATATTTTATTCATAAGGTTGTTTTTGGTCGAATTACACTTATCCAATAGAATTAGGACATGTGTTAGGGTAATAGTAATATCATTTTACCCTTAATTACCATATTTACTTTTAACCGTGGTAAAAAAAGAAAAAAGTTACTATTCACCAAAAATTATTTTCATCTCATTGAACCACAGTTTACTTACTGACATCAACCGTGTCTCTCGGATTTTTGAAATTCCACTCACAGAAGCGGTAAAATTAAGTTTTATGAAAAATTTATTTTTTTTAACTACCACTTAGTGGTTTCACTATTCATCAAAAAATGAAAGTTTCCAAAAAAATACCAAAAATTAGGCCTAAGCTATATTTGATATTATGAACTCAAAAATGATGTCTTTTTTACCAAATTCAAAACATATCAGTTGCATTAATTAATTTAAAAATTAATTCCCGTCGTCAAAACAAATAGCGTGTTCTTAAGAGATAATAACTATCAAAATATTGACACTTGTTTATGTCTGGTTTAAATGTGAAATTACATCCAATGACCAACATTGTATTAAATTGTAAAAATATATTCTAAATATACTTTAAAACCACTCAAATTAATAATTTATCAGTATTAATTATTTCTATTAAAAAGGTTGTTTTTAATTAAAATTTAGTAATTTTCACTATTCATCAGAAAATGAAGGTTATCTGAAAAGTACCAAAATTTCACTCTAAGCTAATTTAGATATTCCGAATCCAAAATTGAAGTCCATTTTGAAAATAAAATTTACAAAATTTCAAAAAGTGGTTATTACTATTCATAATGGCTAGTTTTAATAATATTTTAATAGCATATCGTTGGTTAGTGAAACTCGGTATTGCGTACTACACACGCTATCGAGGAAGGTCACGATTGCGTGTAATGCAAGGAAAGTCAAGGATGCGTGTTGTGCAATCTCCTTTTTGTGTAGCGTACAACACAAGACATTAATGAAATTAAAAAGAATATTTTTCATAAAATCTCGGGGTGTTACATTATCTGTTTCGGATGTCAAGCTATGAGACACCATGACCTTCCAAGAATATCGGGATTCCTTACTGAATGTTCCACATCAACACTTAACCATCACCACTCATGTGTGATTTAAAACTAGGTTCAACCATATCTTTATAGCCAAACCATTCATATAAACATGTTAAACCACATGACCACCCTTACCTCGGGTGTCACCATCAAGCGGAAGTATATAACCACACTTTATCCACCCTTATCTTTTATGTTCAAAACAACTTCCATACCTCCATTATCCTCACTCAAATAGGGGAATCAGGCATTCAAGTGATACAACCATTAGAAACAAACCTTACCTCTTTTTACAAACACTAGGGTTCCCTTAGGAAAGAACTAGACACAACTTGACCATCGACCTCCCCACTTATCCTTATGTCACAAAACTACACCAAGCAGCACTCTATGTCCCACTTTCAAAGTCCAAAACATCCACAAGTGTGACACACACCCAAAATCACTAGAAGCCTAATTCTACCTCTCTTATAAGTCACCTTGAAGGTTAAAAAAATCAACTCATTTGATTGGAGTCACAACTAGGATAATCCATTAGCCCTCTCTCCAGACCACACTTATCATGACACAAATGAAGCAAAGCGCATGAATAAAAACTCCCACTCCCATTCTGACATGCACTATGCTTTGTGTACCAAAAAAATATCTTCTATAGGTTCCACACCAAAGGTGTACACATTCATTGGCACTATGGAAAATAATCCTCCTAGAATTCGAGTCACAACTCGCAAGGTCTCTACTCACAAGGTGACCAAGACCCATGCACCATCCTTAGGGTTTGACATGCACTCTGTATGGTCCCGAACCACTAATGTTTCCTTAATCACATTACGAAAAAACTCATTACAACCCAAGGTCCACAACCCTACCAAGGGTTACCTAAACACACCACCAAGGCCATAACATGACCAGAAAGGCCTCACAATCCCAGCCCAAAATCTCCACTAGGGCACTCTCACTGCCCCAACCCACGCATACAAGGGTCAAACTAACAACACCAAGGATACCCACCTTTACACCAAAAACTTTTCATTCCAAACTTGTCATTCACTCGACACATTGAAGAATGGATGACAGAATTTAACCACAGATTGAAAGATGTCACACGATCAACCTTAAACATACAACTCTTCTTACTTTATCCCAGAGGTCATCATCACACTTAGAGTATCACCCCCTACCATACCTACCATGGTCATGGTCAACATGGGGTAGCCAACTTACTCAAATACAAGTATTTCATCAACAGATCTTCAAACCAATTTTTCTTTCACAACACGATTCTCTCCTCTTAGGCACATTTACCATTTCACAACATGTTAAAATCATCATGGTAACCCATTTACACCCTTAATTAGGAAAAATTCATTACCAATTTTACTATCATTATGCAAAACCCTTTTTTTTGGACACCAAAACAACCCTTACAATTATCAAAACCCAAAACTTTAACCCGGTCACAACATTCTTTATACACGATATTCCTTAACTATTCATTGGAATTATTTTCATTCACCCACTTTCATTCCCATTATTATGAATAATGTTCTTCATATTTATTAAGGAAGTAAAAAATTAATTTCACTCTCTATGCCCCAGACACCCATCCCATGTGTGTGCCTATAAGGATGCATGCTACCTATATCCCCAGGTGCCCTAAATTATGCATGAATGTACATCCCCATTCTATTCCAACAATGAGAAAAATATCATAAATTAGTCAAATCACACAACATGTGCATCAAAAAATGATGAAATATCATTCAACTATAACAACACACATCAGGAACAATAATTCCCACCCATGGTTACTTGGGTTTTCCCTCATAAATGGGTTAGATACTCCCAAGCACGAGATCATTACTAAGGCCAGACACATCACAACTCCAATCTACCATCCCAAATAAAAAGATTTAAGAGAAGGAGAAGAAACACCTCCTCTAATACCACTTTGTAAAGTCCCCAACCTAGATTCCACTAAACCGATGCTCCAAGTCTGGTGGTTACATGACCTTTAGTGCGCCTCCCCATATGCCAATGATTTTTGACTAACGGTGGGGATCTAAATAGTTAATTGGGGAGAGTATACCCCATTTTTATCAGAGTAAGCAACAATAGAACATAAAAAATAGAGGAATAATAACTAAAAATATAAGATCATGAATAAAAACCCATTCCCAAAATGGAGTACAACCATTTCCAATAGTAAATATGTCATCCCATGCTACAAGTGAAAAAGTGAACAAATCCATTAAACAAGACAAACTGCAAAATCCCAAAAATGGCCCCGACTCCAAGTATGGGTCCCCCTCCACAAACATCCTTGCCAAACCAAATCCCTGGAAAGATCCTTTTCCCTTGTCCCAACCTGCAACCATGAAGTATCCTTAGGTACCCAATGGCGGCCCGAGCAGGGTGTGAGTACAACTCAGTAGGCCACCAACAATTATGTCTACAAAATATCCGGTATAAATAGTTTTGTATTCAAAAATTGAAATGAATAATAAATGACAAGGAAAGATTAAGTTTCATTAGCCAGTTTAGGTCCATTACCAAAAATTATTACCATTTCCATATATTACCATTTTCAACACATTTAACATGGGTTCATCAAACACAATAAGTTACATGACTTAAAGTACACAATTACATACATGAGGAAAACACACAGTTGTACTATCTCACTAGGACCAACCTCCCCATGCCAACCATATCCTCACCTCGAAGCATCAGTTCGGGTGGATGTCAACCATATCCTTACCTTGAAGCATCAGTCCAGGTGGATGCAACAAAAAGGGAATCTGAGTATCAATTCTATCTCTATCCCATGCATTTGGGGTGGAGTTTAGAGCCTCAGTCGAACTCAAACCATGGACATAGAACCTCAGTCAATACCCCCAAACTACCAAGATATGTGCACATGCTAAACATATATGTAACCATTAACCATTTACACAACATCACAACCATTTCCCAAGGGAAACATAAACTATAACAATTACATGAGGGTTAACACCATTCCTTAACCCATTAACACATTTACTACATTTCACATCATTTATCCATTTTACACAATCCCATTTTATTATATTTATCTCACTAAGAATTCCCTCATTGTGCCTATCTCAATAGGCTTTGTTCATTATTCCAAACTCACTAGGCTTTATTACCATGTTCATAATCCATTCCATTATGGTCTCTAGTCATTTCCACTTAGCAACACATTAACATAATTTCCATATACAATTCATATCTATTTAGCCAAATTACCAATTCCATGCCTTAACCCATTTGTTGTATTCTACCACCCCTTTTCCTTAGCAAAATTCATCATTCACCATTCATTAACCCATTTAGACCATTTATCATATCACAAAAATTTTCCCACTTATGCATTCCAAACACTATTCTCATATCACATAACACAATCCCTTCATTACATTTAATCGTTTAGGGGCACCACCTAATTCTCATGTATTAACCCATTCCACAATTCATCCCCAATTATCATTTCCCATGCTTATATCACTAGGAATAATCATGTATAAAGCTAACCCCTTAGCTTTTACACTTATCTTACTTAACCCCTTTTCAATCCCACCAACACCCACATAGGTGACTGCCCAACCCATGTGTGTTACCAGGAATCACATTCACATCCTTTAAACTTAATATCATATTCACCCTGGGATATATGATCTCACATAATGGCCTTACATTTACTTAGCTAAACTCTATGTCTAGAAATGTGGGCACACCCCATGGGTGGCCCTAACATAGGTCACATCATCCTCCATGCATTTTGTGGGGAACATGAGGGTTCTATTATGTTGTTTAGACTTCCTAAACATCACATCACCATAATGGAACGACAAACTCTTCACAACATGGTAAGAATAAAAACACATCATGCATAAATCTCTATAAAACTCAAGGTATATAACTTTTAAACCACCTACCTCGAGTCCGATGATGAAAACACTCTTAATCATGGCCTTGGATCTAGATTCAAGCACCCCTTGAAACCCCAACATAGCTTTCACAAGAAAACAAAGGGGTTTAGAGATTCAGCTGAATTTGGTAGAAACCACAAGACCTAATCCTATGAAGAGAGGGGCGGGGAGGATTAGACTTACCTGGAGCTTCGATCCACAACCAACGGCGCTCGAAATGGCCAAGAATCAAAGTAAAACCACATCATGGAAGCTTGGTTCAGAATGGGTTTTCCCCAGGGTTGAAGGAGATGAAATGAAGGAAAATCCAAAGTTGGGGTTTTAAATCCTAGGATGGAAATTTTGTAAATTTTCTAACTTTTCTGGGTTGCACAGTTTACCCCCATGGTTTTCCAAACCATGCTCAAACCGTGCAGATGCTACTGTCTGAAAACACCCATTTCACATGGTTTCTTTGGACCCCACATGGTTTTCCCTAACCTTTCTTAGACTATGTGATGAATACCGTCATATGATGGCTATTCCACATGGTTTACCCACACGGTTTCCCCTAACCATACACAAACTATGCACTATGCACTACTTGGCCTGATTTCTCTCCTCTTCACACCTCGAGCCCCTAGGGCACCCCCAATTCCCCACCTAAAATTGGGAAACACTTATCTATCCAAAAGAAGAGGCCAATAAAAAATTTAAGCAAAAAACAAACCTTAAAAAGATCTGGGATCCTACATGATTCTCAATATCAATTATTTCCATGAAACTCTCATCCACTAAACCCATGAGGATGAGTTGACCACACACCAAGGAGTTTCTACAAAAACTTATGTACCCAAACATCCTGGTAACTTGATGTTCAGTATAAAAATGTTATCCATGTTTTTTATGCTATACATTTCAAGTTATTTTGATGATGTATCTATAGATACCCAAGCCTTTTACATATAACATTTCATTATTTCAAGAATAATTAATCATCAGAGTACAGGCCAAGGATCATTAAGTCTAGTGTCTTGGAAGACTAGGTACATATAACATAAAACATGGGGCTAAAAAAACCTCTTTATTTAATCTACATAAAGAGATTCTATCTTCCTTTGAGCTCTTACCTCTGCATAGGGTACCCTGGGGAACACATGAATAATGGGATGAGCTAAAAATTCCCAGTAAGGGAATGAACATATGGATACATCTCAAGCACATGAGTTAGGAAGCATGACATAAAGATATCCAAAGCATGAAACTTATAAAATCATTTTATATAAGCATGGGATCACATAAACATTGAATCATATAAATGTGGTATAATCATAAATCATATCTTTAGTACGGGTCAAGGATGACTGCCAATCCCATTTCCCATTTCAGTACGTGTCAAGGCTAACCACCAATCCCGTTTCACATCGCATATCATGAGACTTAACCGTACCCAATTCATTGGAGCTCTATCTGGGTGCACCCATATCAAAATATTCATGAATATTCTTTCCACATAAATAATCTTGTCACATAAATAATCATACAAAACCAACCATACATAAGCATAAGGGTACCCATAGAAATAATTGGGTACCACAATAAGGACATAAAACATATCCAATGGGTGTATCATGAAAGTGTCCATGAAAGAAAGGGATTAGAAAATACATGGACATTAATATGGTAAAATAGGCATATAACATGGTAAGTGGTGTCAAATATAAGTGAAAACATATAAAAAATGTATTTTAGAAACATTAGCATTAAAACATTTTTGTGCGGTTTTAAGGAAAACACTCTAGAGCTTTTCAAATAGAAAAGAGGACATTCTTTTATATAAAACCCAAATTTAACCAAGAAGTTTTTAATAATAAAAATACTGATTCTATAAAGAAAATTATATTTTAAAACATAGGATATATTACACTTGGAATTTAGGTAAAAATTTGGGAAGTCCCCTTAAAACAGGTTTGCTTATCGGAAAGTTCTAAGGAGGGAATCTTTCAAAATCATGTATATCCCGGAAATAATATGATGGAAGGGTCTTGATATAATAATCTTGTAAAAATAACCATAATTAATAATACTCACATAGATATATAAGATAAAACCATTTTTAAATAAAGATAAGGCAAACTGAAAGAACAAAGAAGGTTCAGGTAGAATTCGTTACGATTTTATCGGCATGGTGTCGTGTGTGACCAAGAAAGATTGATGAGAGAGAAATGAGGTTTCTAATCACTTATAAATCCAGAAGGAAGTATGGGGGAGGTTCTTAAGAATACCCCATCATTATATATTACACATATAAAGGCATAGTATAGAGGATAATCTTGATTAAGAGAGAAAAGGAGAGGATCCCTTACCTTAAATCCGGTGGTGTTCTCCACTTGTTATTAATGACCTGAATAAAAAAATTAGGATTATTAATTAATAATTATGGAACCTCTTAAATATTTAATTTATTTATTATGACCCTTTTAGTTCATTCAAATCCTTTTTGATTAGTTATAAGGTTCAATTTCATTGTTTGGCTCATTTGTTTACTTGGATTTAAAAGATCGGTTCACTTATATTCATGTTTGGATTATATGCAATATGGAAGTGGTTGACCAGAATTAAAGTTATATTATTTAGTTCATATCGAGGAGATTAAATGGTAATAATTTTAATTAGGTTACTTAGAGTGATGTCGAATTAATATATATATAACCTTAGTGGTAACTGTTTTTGTTAATCGGTGGATTTGATTACAAAGAATGTGTTTTTCATTATAACTTAATTCCATTTGTACCAAAAGATTACAGAACCAAAAATAGGATATATAACATATATAATAATCTGGTTCAACCATAACACAAATGGTTTCATGACCATAATTAAGGATAATAATATAAATTGATAAACGGTTGTCCTTGAGTGTGCTAAATTCGCACATCACAAACGGTGCTTTCGTTTCTTTCAAATAAAAGGGTGGGGGAAGGATAGAAGATAATGAAATATTCCACTATCAGGAAGACATTCCAATACATGTATGTTACTGGATTTATCATACTATTATGGTGAAGGGAGGTGAGAAAAGAAATAAAAAGAAAAGAACTTAAAAGAAAAGATGAGATTTGGGAAGAGGAATTTACCTCTTGAGACTTCCTACTTTGAGAACCTCTTAAGAGGAGAGGTTTTGGTATTTTGAGAAGGATGAGAGATTTTGGACGTGGGGAAGGACCTTGGGGAGCGATTTGGGCAGAAATTAGAGATGTCTTGGAGCTTGAGTGGAGTGGAGAGAAGAGGGAGTGAAGGGGGGGTTTTATAGTGGAGGAGATGAGGGATTTCATGATATTATAATCATTAATTTATTATTTCTTCCCAAGAAAAGGAATAGTAAGTATTACATGACCACGAATAGTATATGGGTCATGTGAATTCAAAACAAGTGGACTTACATCAGCAGAACATCATCGATGACTCAATTAATCCATTATTTATCATTTATTGTGAATTATTGGATTCTACTTTTCATCAAAATTTCAGGTATTTCAGAAAAATCCCAAAAATTCATCCTAATCATTGACCTATAGAATCCATAAATGAAGTCCATTTTTCAAAAATAATTTTCTAAATATTATTATTTTAATATTTAATTAAAATCATAATTTGTTATCAAAAATCAGATTTAAAATATGCATTAACTCATTCTAAAACATAGGTATATTATACTTCCAACTTGAATATTATTTTTATACTATCATAGGTGAGGATATTATTCATTAGGGTACATTACTGTTCATAAGGGTATGTTACTATTCATTAGGGTAGGTTACTATTCACCAAAAAATATTTTTCTTTTATTAGACTCCAAAAAACACCTTGAACACAACCGTGTATGCCGTATTTTCAAAATTCCAAACACATAAGTGAAAAACTTATGTTTAAATGTCACTTATCACTTAGTAGTTCATTATGTTGTGTTTTCATGTGATTTTATGACCTAAATATAATAAGGGAATTTCCATTGAAAAACTTTGGGTCGTTACATTCTTCTCCCCTTATGAAATTTCACCCTCAAAAATTTGTTTTACATACTTAGCCAAAAACAGGTGCGGGTACTTTTCCTTCATTTCTTCCTCCAATTCCCATGTTGCTTCCTCAAACTTATGGTTCCTTTACAACACTTTGACAAGATGAGTTGTCTTGTTGCGTAGAACCTTATCTCTTCGATCCAGAATCTTTACTGGTTGCTCCTCATAGGAGAGATCATCTTCCACCTGCACCACCTATGAGTTTAGTACATGTGAGGGATCAGATATGTACTTCCTCAAGAGTGATACGTAAAAAACATCATGAACTCGAGCCATATTCGGTGGAAGTGCAATCCTATAGGCCATGGCTCCTATGCGGTCAATGATCTCAAAGGGGCCAATATACCTTGGGCTTAGCTTCCCTTTCTTCCCGAATCGCATGACTCTCTTCCATGGAGATATTAGAAGGAAGAATTTATCTCCAACGTCGAACTCCAAGTCCCTTCGATGGTTTTCAACATAGCTCCTTTGCCGACTTTGAGCAGCTTTGATGTGTTTCTGGATGAATTGAACCTTCTCTATCATCTCTTGAACAAGATCAAGTCCAAGTATCTTTCTTTCTCCAACTTCAACCCAACAGGTTGGAGTTCTACATCGATTTCCATACAGTGCTTTATATGGAGCCATCCGAATACTTGAGTGGAAGCTATTGTTGTATGAGAACTCAACCAATGGAAGATGCTGATCTCATCCACCTTTGAATTCTAGAGAGATGGCTCTAAGAATATCTTCATGTATCTGAATAGTTCTTTCAGACTGGTTATCAGTTTGGGGGTGAGAGGCCATGCTGAAATTTAAAATCATTACTCAAAGAATGTTGAAGGATCCTCCATAATTTAGATGTGAACCTTAGATCACAGTCAGATAAAATTGAGAGTGGAAGACCATGCGGTCTCACCACTTCCTTCACATATAAATTTGAAAGTTGTTCAAGCGAGAGATCTTCCCAAATAGCGATGAAATGGGATGTCTTGGTGAGTTGGTCAACCACAACCCATATCACATTATTTCCCTTCGACGTATTCGGGAGACCCATGACAAAGTCCATAGTAACATTTTCCCATTTCCACATGATTATAGGCAATGGATGCATCATACCTTTGGAATTTTGTCGCTCAACATTAACTTGCTGACATACCAAGCACCTTGATATATATTCTGCAATCCCCTTCTTCATGTCCTCCCACCAGAAGTGTTCTCGGAGATCACGATACATTTTGGTACTCCCAGGATGGATAGAGAAAGTAAAGCTATATTCATCATTCAATAGCTCCTTCTTTATCTTTGGATCATATGATACACATAATGGTGTCCCAAATCTTACAACTCCTTTCTCATCAATTTTGAAATCGTAGGATTTACCAGTTTTTATAGCTTCCACCCTTTTCGGAATTTCCACATCCTTTCTTTGAGCAACCTTTATTTTCTCCATGAGGGATGGTTGAGCAATCATTTGAGAAAGGATTGATGATGTTCCTCCCTTAATTATTCCCATGTCCATCCTTTGCAAATATAAGTAGATCAGATCCTTTTCAATTCTCATCTTTGATAAAGATGCAGGATCCTTTCTACTTAGAGCAACTGCCACCTTGTTTGCCTTACCAGGATGGTAGTGGATTGAGTAGTCATAATCCTTGATGAGCTCTATCCATATTTTTTGGTGCATATTAATCTCTTTCTGTGTGAATATATATTTGAGACTCTTGTGGTCAGTATATATCTCACATTTTTCCCCATAGAGATAATGCCTGCAGATTTTCAACGTAATGATCACATCTGCCAACTCCAGATCATGCATGGGATAGTTTTGCTCTTGGATTTTCAGCTGCCTTGAAGCATAGGCTATCACTTTATCATTTTTCATTAACACATAGCCTAATCCTTTCTTAGAAGCATCACTATACACCACAAAGAGTTATCCACTTGAAGGGAGTGTGAGTACCAGCGCAGTGATAAGCCTATTTTTCAACTCCTTGAAATAATCTTCACATTCCTATTTCCAGATGAACTTTAATCCCTTCCATGTCAGCTTTGTCATTGGGTTTGACAATCATGAAATGTTCTTTACAAATTTTCAATAATACCCAGATAGACCTAAAAAGTTGCGGATCTCCATTATAGAATATGGCCTCGACCACTCTTCAATTGCCTTCATCTTGGAAGGGTCCACTAATATCCCTTTCTTGGTGATAACATGCCCCAAGAATGATACTTCCTCCATCTAGAACTAACATTTATCATACTTTTCATACAACTTCTCCCTT
Organism: Viscum album; assembly: GCA_963277665.1. Lineage (NCBI taxonomy): Eukaryota > Viridiplantae > Streptophyta > Magnoliopsida > Santalales > Viscaceae > Viscum > Viscum album. The sequence goes on along the minus strand of OY728130.1, from coordinate 2,009,555,572 downwards.
CACAAAGTCTTTAACATAGTTTCCAAATTCTCCTGATGATCCTCCTTTCTCTTGGAGTATATCAGAGTATCATCAATAAAGACCACCACAAATTTGTGGAGGTAATCTCTAAAGACTCTATTCATTAAATCCATGAAAATTGTTGGATCATTAGTGAGTCTGAAGGGCATCACTATGAACTCATAGTGTTCATACCTTGTTTAAAAGGCAGTCTTGGGAATATCTTCCTTCCTCACCTTTAGTTGGTGATATCCCGACTGAAGGTCCACCTTAGAGAAATAACTGGTCCCACGAAGATGATCAAACAATTCATCTATCTGTGGAAGGGGATACTTGTTCTTTATAGTGATTTTATTGAGCTTACGATAATCAATGTAGAGGCACATTGATCCATCCTTCTTATTGACGAAGAGGACTGGAGCACCCCACGGTGAAGCACTCGGGTGTATAAAACCCTTCTCTATATTCTCCTATAACTGCTTATTCAGCTCTTCTAGCTCTACGGTGGCCATTATGTAAGGTGTCTTTGAGATTGGTAGAGATCCAGGGATGAAATCAATTGAGAACTCAACCTCTCGGTCAGTGGGAGGACCAGACAACTCTTTGGGGAATACATCAGTGTAATCCCTCACGATGGGCATGTATTCAAGCATGATTCTCTCCTTTGTCTCAATCATTTAAGCTAAGTATTCATGCTCATAAGGAAGCAATATCCAAACTTGAGATGAAGATTCTAAAGGAGACTCATCTTCCTCCTTGAACTTGTAAAGAATCGGAGGATGCTTCGGGATGTGAAGAGTAATCTCCCTTTCCCGGCAGTTGATGTTGACCTTATATAAAGATAGCCAATAAATTCCCAAGATAGCGTCAAACTACATTAAAGGAAGTATGACAAGATTTGATAGGTGTTTCAGTCCACGAACATTAATTAGGGAGGAGTTATAAACCATGGATCCAATAATTTCTCCACTCGCTGTTCTCACAGATAACTTTTCCTCCAAATTTTGAGGTGGTGTTTGAATAGTTCTAATAAACTTTCAAGATATGAAAGAATGCATAGAACCAGAATCAAATAGTATGTTCTTTATTCCTGAATGAATAAAAATAATACCTGTCACCACATCATTTTCTGGATCCACCTCAGCAGTAGTGATAGCATAAACCCTTCCTTGTTGCATTGGACGTTGTTGCTGATTGCCTCTGACAACCCTCGGCTTAGAGCAATTGTTCGCATAATTCCCAAGCTCCTTGCAGTTAAAACACTGTAATGTAGGCTGAGTGTTGATTTGAACCTTCTGTTCTTCTTTAACATTAGTGGGATTTTTTCATATCCCTTCGGATGTTCTTGGCCAGATGACCAAAATTTACGCATTTGAAGCAATTCCTGGTTCCCTTGAGACAATCACCAAGATGGTTTTTCCCAAAATTCGTGCAAAGGGGAAAGTTATGCTTCTTTCCATCATGGGATTTGTTTGATGAACCACCCATGTTGTTCTCGATTTTCCGCTTCTTGTCACTAGTCCCATGATACCATTGTGAGTCTCCCATCTCCATTTCAACCTTGAGGGCACAACGGACAATCTCCTCATAGTTGTCGAAGTCTCGAATTGCCAACAATTTTCATAGACTCTTCTTTAGTCCAATAAAGAAGTAATCCACCTTGCTTTTGGTGTTCATGACAAAGCCAGAGGCGTACCTTGAAAGCCTTGTAATTTTTGCTTCATATTCCCTGATGGACTCATCTTCCTTCTGCTTGAGTCCAAGGATCTCTCTTTCTATCTTGAGGTGGAGGGTCGAGGAAAATATTTTTTGAAAAACCTCCTCTTGAATTCCTACCAAACTATAGAATCAATTTACTCTTGGGACTTTGTATTCTTGATCATTGTACACCATTGATCAACTTCCACATCAAAATGATAGATTTCCAGTACAACTTTCTCTTCTTCTGAGCACTGGAGGACAAAGAAAATCTTTTCAATGGAGTTAATCCATTGTTCTACGAGGAGGGGATCAGAAGACCCGCTAAACATGGGAGGCCATTGCTGTATAAAGGATTCTACAACAACATGATCTTTCCTTGGAGGAGGGGTAAATTCCACCCGATTCAATTTATTATTCATAACTCAAGCCAGCTGAGCACGTACTTCCATGATGTTTTGAGCACCCGATTCCGTCACATCACGCATGTCATTAGAACAATCATCACATTTCCTATCACATTGGTTGTTGGAACGTGTTCTTCTATTTCCCGCCATTAACTAAGAAAAAGAACATATAATTAGAGGTCTTGAATACATAGCTATCAAGCATAAAAAGGAAACTTTGAACATTAAAGGATAAACTTATAAAGAAGAAGTACATCCTAACTTGTGATTCCTTAGGTTTTTATATAGGTTATCCTCGATCTATTTCTTAACTTATATTCTTATAGGCTTTTTTCCCTTAATAATGGTTTGTACTAAGCTCGTGAATATAACAAAGCATATCTCCCAGGAGTGTCATAACCAATAGTGCAGCAAGGCCCGTTATTGTGCACCAGTTCCCATTTGAGTCTAGATCAAAGGGGTGTTTTCAGGTTTTACCCCTAGATACATCTGTGATAGAGCCGGCTCTACCTGCTCGTATCTAGACAGGGATGTATTTTCTTGACAAACCACTTATTCTATACTCAACAAAATTTAGGATTGTTTTCTTATACTTAGTATCATCCTTAAGGTTCTCACTAAGGTTCTCTATTCCCAATATCCAAAAATAACTAGGCTATCCTCTGATACCAACTATAGCAACCCAAGCCTTTTACATATAACATTTCATTATTTCAAGCATAATTAATCATCAGAGTACAATCCAAGGATCATTAAGTCTAGTGTCTTGGAAGAATATGTACATATAACATAAAACATGGGGCTAAAAAAACTTCTTTATTTAATCTCCATAAAGAGATTATATCTTCCTTTGAGCTCTTACCTCTGCATAGGGTACCCTAGGGAACACATGAAAAAAGGTATAAGCTAAGAATGCCTAGTAAGGGAATGAACACAAGGATACATCTCAAACACATGAGTTAGGAGGCATGACATAAAGATATCCAAAGCATGAAACTTATAAAATCATTTAATATAAGCATAAGATCACATAAACATGGAATCATATAAATGTGGCAGAATCATAAATCATATCTTTAGTTTGGGTCAAGGCTAACCGCCAATCCAGTTTCCGATTTCAGTACGGGTCAAGGCTAACCCCCAATCCTGTTTCACATCACATCTCATGAGACTTAACCATACCCAATGCATTGGAGTGCTATCTTGGCGCACCCATCTCAACATATTCATGAAAATTCTTGCCACATAAATAATCTTGCCTCATAAATAATCATACATAATCAACCATACATAAACATAAGGGTACACATGGAAAGAATTGTGTACCGCAATCATGACATAAAACATATCCAATGGGTGTATCATGAAAGTGTCCATGAAAGGAAGGGATTAGAACATACATGGACGTTAATAGGGTAAAATATCCATTTAACATGGTAAGTGGTGTCAAATATAAGTGACAACATATAAAAAATATATTTTAGAAACATTAGCATTAAAACATTTCAGTGCGGTTTTAAGGAAAACACTATAGAGATTTTCAAATAGAAAAGAGGACATTATTTTATATAAAACCAGAATTGAACCAAAAAAAATTTCATTATAAAAATACTGATTTTATAAATACAATGGTATTTTAAAACATAGGATAGAGTGCACTTGAAATTTGGGTAAAAATTTGGGAAGTCCCCTTAAAACAGGTTTGCTTATCGGAATGTTCTAAGGAGGGAATCTTTCAAAATCATGTATATCCCCGAAATAATGTGATGGAAGGTTATTGATATAAGAATCTTGTAAAAATAACCTTAAGTCATAAGTCTCACATAGATAGATAAGATAACACCATTTTGAAAGAAAGATAAGGCAATCCGAAAGAACAAAGAAGGTTCAGGTAGAATTCGTTACGATTTTATCGGCATGGTGTCGGGTGTGAACAAGAAGGATTGATGAGAGAGAAATGGGGTTTATCATCACTTATAAATCCAGAAGGAAGTATGGGGGAGGATCTTAAGAATACCCTATCATTATCTTGTACACATATAAAGGCATAGTATAGAGGACAATCTTGATTAAGTGAGAAAAGGAGAGGATCCCTTACCTTAAATTCGATGGTGTTCTCCACTTGTTATTAATGACTCGAATAAACAAATTAGGCTTATTAATTAATAATTCAAGAACCTCTTCTATATTTAATTTATTTATTATGACCCTTTTAGTTCATTCAAGGCCTTTTTTATTAGTTATAAGGTTCAATTTTATTGTTTGGCTTGTTTGTTTACTTGGATTTAAAAGATCGGTTCACTTATATTAAAGTTTAGATTATATGAAAGATGGAAGTGGTTGTCCAGAATTAAAGTTATATTCTTTAGTTCATATCAAGTAGATTACATGGTTTTAATTTTAATTAGGTTACTTAGAGTGATGTCTAATTATTATATATATAAACTTAGTGGTAACTATTTTTGTTAATCGGTGGATTTGATTACAAAGAATGTGTTTCTCATTATAACTTAATTCCATTTGTACCAAAAGATTACAGAACCAAAAATAAGATATATTACGTATATAATAATCTGGTTAAACCATAACACAAATGGTTTCATGACCATAATTAAAGATAATAATAGAAATTGATAAACCGTTGTCCTTGAATGTGCTAAATTACCACATCTCAAACGGTGCTTTCATTTATTTCAAATAAAAGGGTGGGGAAAGGAGAGAAGATAATGGAATATGACAGTATCATGAAGACATTCTAGTACATGTATTTTATTGGATTTATAATACTATTATGGTGAAGTGAGGTGAAGAAATAAATAAAAAGAAAAGAACTTAAAATAAAAGATGAAATTTTGGAAGAGGAATTTACCTCTTGAGACTTCCTCCTTTGAGAACCTCTTAAGGGGAGAGGTTTTGGTATTTTGACGAGGCTGAGAGCTTTTTGATGTGGGGGAGGAACTTAGGGAGAGGTTTGGGCAGAAATTAGACAAGTCTTGGAGCTTTAGAGTAGTGGAGAGAAGAGGGAGTGAAGGGGGGTTTTATAGTGGAGGAGAGGAGGGATTTCATGATATTATAATCATTAATTTAGTATTTCTTCCCAAGACAAGAAATAGTAAGTATTATATGACCAATAATAGTAAATAGGTAATGTGAATTCGAACCAAGTGGTCTTACATTAGCAGAACATCATCGATAACTCAATTAATCCATTATTTAGCATTTATTTTGAATTATCAGATTCTACAATTCATCAAAATTTCAAGTATTTCATAAAAATCGCAAAAATTGACCCTAACAATTTTTCGACATGTAAAATCCAAAAATGAATTCCATTTTTAAAAAATAATTTTCTAAATATGATTATTTTAATATTTAATTAAAATCATAATTTATTATCAAAAACCAGATTTAAAACATGCATTAACTCATTCTAAAACTGAGGTATATTGTACTTCAAACTTGAATATTATTTTTATACTATCATAGTTGAGGTTAATATTTATTAGGGTATATAAATATTCAAAAAGGTATGTTACTATTCATTATTGAAGGTTACTATTCACCAAAAATTATTTTTTTTATTAGACTCCAAAAAACACCTTGAACACAACCGTGTATGTCGGATTTTCAAAATTCCAAACACATAAGTGACAAAATTATGTTTAAAGGTCACTAATCACTTAGTAGTTCATTATGTTATGTTTTCATGTGATTTTGTGACATAAATATCAGAAGGAAATTTCCATTGAAAAACTTTGGGTCATTACAGTATCCTTATAGCTAACCCAACGTACGGGATAAACAAGAATGATACCATTTTCTCTAAAAATACAAACATACTGAGAAATACTGATACCTTTTCCAAATTAAGGACTAGATAAATATGATAAAAATTTTAACATCCTTCCCCGTCTCATTGGGTTAAAGAGTGTAAAGTATGATTTTAGGCCATATGTGACATCCCAAAGACAAAAAAGGTTGGAAATAAAGGCCAAGGGCCTCATGAATATTTTGGGGATGATTTTCACATTAAAATATACAACATAAAAACTAAATAAACAATAAAAAACAATCCTCAATATTACGCATGGGTACAAAAATATAACTTAGAACATAACCAAACCAATTAACTATATCAGAGTAGAAGTGGAAACCTGAAGACAAACTCAAAGAGAATAAAAAGACCACAAAACTAAAAACTCCCATGTTAAACCAACCATCAACACCCAAAATAATCCAATATCCAACTCCATATTTCATTCCCTTGGTATCAAGAAGTATCACTAAAGAACTGATATACCTTGACTTTACACGTTTCTCGACAGATTCCATCTAAAAATGCACAAAAATTTCCAAGTAAAGAGTAATTATAAACTCATTAGGATTTCCCCAATGACTTACCAACTCATTCCAATAGGCAAAAACTTGTTAGCATGATTTATATAAAATAGTTATAAAATAGTTTAAACAATTTATATAAAATCCAGAAAAATTACTAAGTATAACATTTATTAGAATAAAACCTTTATCAATTATTAGGAAGACCCATTATTGTGTCACCACACACACACCATGCATGCCTAGGTTACAGTTCTATACTCTTGAGTGGTCTCTTATTGATCTACCTAGTCCTAAAAATGTGACCAGTACTTGGTTATCTAATGGAACACACCCCTTCCATAAGGTCATGTCTATGAATATACTCACACCAACCATGTATTACAAATACTCATTCCAAAACATTCAAAATAAAAACATTTTCATTATTTAAATAATTTTAGTGAACAATTTAAATGCATCAAAACCAAATCATAATTTTAAAATCACCATTTTAAAATTATCAACAAAATGAGTTTTCTTTATATGCATCCATTTTTCTTAAATTATAAATCCAAAAACACAATGGGTTTCTATCAATAACCACATAATGATTTCAAAAAAATTAAATAAAATTATTTAATAAATACTAATACCTCAAGTTCTATGTCAAGTGTAAATAAGAGAGAAGCCACCTACCTCTCAACAATTGGTGAAAATGAATAACTATATTATAAAACTTCAAGATCTGATCACAACCCACATTCCATTCATTATATCAAACAAGATCTTATCAATATTTACTTGTCGAAACATAGATATATACCTAATAGATTATATATATGGTTTTAATAGGGAGAAGAATAAAGGATCTTGAAAGAACAAGGGAGCACATGTATTTATCAGTGAATCTGGACCCCAACACACTTTAATTCACGTAATAATCCCTTCTAGATCAAAGAGAATCATATCTCAAGCCTCAAGTGAAAAAGAAATTTTAGATATTGATAGAATAGGGTATTGATGAGGATTAAAGGGATAAATTTATATTATATGCACAAATTTTATATGGATAACTATATACCACATGGTTAGGTCGTATGGTTTAGAAAACCATGTTCCAAATATGTGGTGATACTATCTTAGGGTTACACATCACATAGTTGGATTGCAGGGTTAGAAATACCATTCCCTTATGTTTGGAAAATCATTATTTCCCCTAGAAAATCATACAGGGTTAGAAAAACCATAGTGTTCACTGTTCTCCCTTGCACAATTTCCTAGAGAATGTGCAAAACTTCTACTAATTGTTCACAAACCATGAACCAATATAAAATCCTCCAAACCATGAAAAATACCCTAAGAACCTCATGAAACTAAACATAAGAATTATATAGACTGAACATACATGAATAAATAAAAATTGACCTTAAAAATATGGTGGTAAATTAATTATAATGATCACATACAAAAAATGTGATAAAAACTATTTTTAAAGCAAAAATATATTTGGTGCATAAAATTAATTGACTGGAAATTGAGTAATTATTTACTATCATTTAATAAATTTATTTTTATTAATTAAAATCATTATAAATATTTTATATAATCTTTTTTATTAATATTCATATCTACCAGTTTAACATTTATGTTATAATGGTTTACAATATGGAAGTTCATTAAGACTCGGGGTTTTTTGGAAGTAAAGCTATCAAATACCTCAAGGTTTAATTCAATGAAAATACATATAAAATATTACGGTGTTACAATATGTATCTAATTACCCAAATACACTATGAATCATGATATTTTGGGATTGTATTATGTGTATTTTACTTAATAAATCATGAAATAAAGTGTACAAAAGATATAAATTGTCATAGGCCTCTTACTTGGGTGCCTACATTTCCAAGGACACCTCCTTGGGTTCTTATTTCACTTAGAAATCCATACCAAGGAAACCACTTAACCCAAAACTCCATTTAATGGTGACAATTCATCCAAACCTCTACACTAGAGTGAATCTTTACCCAAGTCTCTATAATATGGAGACTGTTCACTCAAGCCTCCATACTAGGGTGACCGTTTATACATGTCTCTATTTGAAGGAGAGCCTTCAAAAAAGACTATTTTCAAGGGAGACCCTTCACCCAGAACTCTATATTAGGGAGATTATTAACCTAGGCCACTATACTAGGGTGAAAGTTTTCCGAGGCCTCCATACTAGTGAGACAATTCATCTAGGTCTCCTCCTTGGGCATACACTTTTCCCATGCTGACTGTAATGACCCGAAATTTTTTAACTGATATTTTTTCCTTAATAAATGTTTTTTACATGTTATATAATATTATACACGTACAAAATAAATAGAAAAAAATAAATGTTTATCTCTTTAGCAATTATCATTACATTAGTCAGAGATGAAACCAATTAAAATTTGAAGCATTATAACTTGACAAAAAATATCAAATAGAGCAAATGAAATAGGAAATATGGATCACCCCAATATACTAGAATAATCACTCCCACAACATGATCTATATAAATATTAAAAATATCAGTAAATCAATAAATATATAATTAAAATTAAAATATAACATTAAGTGTAATTTTATAAAATTCTGAGTGAAATAATGAAGTTGTATTTATATGGTATAAAGGGAAATGTGACTGTTGGGATTTGACTGTTATATGACAATTGGTCAAATATGACCGTTAGTAAATATGGACATTGGTTAATATGGCAGTTTGAAACTATACCATTGGTTGATAATTGTACAATTACAATCAGTGATTATAAGAAGTAATGATTAAGGTTATTTGATACAGGATGGAGAATCGATGGCCTCAACCGTTAGAGACATGTAGTTTGAAGCCCATTTTTCAAAATATAGGAGGGTGGCATCATCACTATGGTTCATACTTGACCAAGCACAAGAATAAATTTAGAAATTTAAGATTGAACAAAATTTCCTATGAAATAAGTTTAAGTTAGTGGAGATTACCACTTGGTCGATGTTAGCTGAGCCACCCCACTAAACTACCACTATCACACACCATACCCTTTGGGCGTATGCGGGTGCAATAAGGGGTTACATGTCTAGAAAAAAGTTAAATAAAGTTTAAATTCATTAATATAAATAAATTTATTTTCCCATCAATTCCTCTTAATAATTTATTTTATTAATAATATATATGTTTAATGTAAATGAATTTGATAATTTGTTTTTTGGATGCAAATAAACAATAATAATATTTTTCTTGAAAATATATACAATTTTATAATATAACTATGTATTCTAAAAAATATTTTTAAATTAAATAGTCTTTTAAATCACACTTATCAAAATATAAAGGATAAAATAATTTTATACTGGCCTAGGAATTTTTTTATAAGTGTCAAAAATTTGACCGAGCATTAAAAACTACTATTTTTAAATAAATAAGGTTTTTTATATTTAAAACAAATTTTTTTGAGTTTATATAATTTTTTATGGTAAAATAAAAATAAAAATTTAAATCAGTATTTTGAAATTAGGCTAGGGTGAATTTATGAAAATTTTCTAAAATACTTTATTTTTTCATGAATAGTTTAAAAAAAATACAATTTTGGGTTTTTAGTATATTTTATGACCTAATAATTATTTTAAAATGTTATAACAAATAATTAAACACAATTATTGATCTAAAATATTTTATTTTATTAATATTAGGTATTATAATGGATTTTAATCATTTTCTAAAACTATAAGTGACTTTTCAGAGGCTAAAATAGAAAAAGTTTGTAAAAACATTACATTATGGAATATTTAATTTCCCATGCCAAATTAAGTATTAAAAATGGTTTTAGGTTATATTTTATTAAAATATCATAAAATGTGACCCAAATTTCTATTCCATGAGAAAAATACAAGGGTAATCCAATGGATTTTCATTTTCCACAACCATGATTTCCAAGACCTATATTGGAAATTATTAAACAATTCTTCTACTTTTTCTATAAATACCCACCCATTTATCCATTTACATTCACTCCAAATCCATTATAAATTTTTTTCTGGTTGTTTTACCTCCCCAGGATTCCCTTAAGGTGTCCCCAAGGCCCCAAGGTTCTATTCCCCATGATTTAGGAGTCACTCTTCAAGGTAAGAGAATTATCCTTCCTTTCTATTCAATTCAAGAACCTATTTTTGTATTTTTTTCTAAATGTCATAATTACTCTCTTTTATTACCATTTTTATCATTACCTTACTAAAAATTTTCTATTTATCAATGGAATACCCATTATCCCATCTCATTTTACCCTTTTCTAAAACCATGTTTCATACCCATCATGCTGCCGAATTTACTACTCAAATATATCTACTTAAGAAATTATATTTTATTATTTTTTTGTGAATACCCACACCTCTTTTTTAAGTTTATTCAACTATATGTAAAAATTATTTATTTATTTGGGTATTTACACATAAGAAAATAACATTATATTTCCATGGGCTAATAATTACATAATGACATTGTATTTAAGCACTTTTGAAATGCCCGGATTTTGATATAAAACTCATTATTTATTATCTATAGGTTATTAATAAAATGATATGAAATGATATCTATGGCTCACATTAATTATGATATATTAAGTGTGTTCCTTAATAGTGCTCCACTTTATTGGGTAAAGAATTCAACTCTAGATATGTCATGTTTTACGATACCTTGGTGAATAACTTTGGTAATTTTAATTTATGACACCTTGGTTCTAAACCTTGATGATATGATTATGACTGTCTCATTTTAATATTGATTACACATTTCAATTTATGATTCATTTTCTTATTACTGTGATATGTAACTTGTTCATGCCTTATTTTTATGCCTCATTTTCATATTGATATGTCTCAAGATCACATGTTATATTTATGTCTTTCTTATTCACTTAATAGGCCTCATTGTCACCCATTTCCTTTAATGTATACCCCCGAGATATGAGACATAGTAAAATTAACCAAGGGTGAACTAATGCAGATGTATTTATAGTGGATTTAGAAGTATTTTTTATGTTTTAAGGTATTATGTACCTTATTTAAAGGAAAATAAACTTTAAAATTTCCCCTATTTGTTCCATGTAATGAGAAGTTATATAATAAAAAGGCGAGATGTCATATTTGGCATTAAAGGAATGTTTAGCTATTTTGTAAATTAGGACTTGAAAACTGTAGGAAGAACCCTAGGGACAATTCTAGGTATTGGAAATCCTCACGCTATTTTGGTTAGAATTAAGTAAGCTGTTTTGAAAAATATATATTCCTATCTAGATACTATAAGTGGATGTGGATATGAAACATATGTACCTAGGGGTAACACCCAAAAACAACACTTTGATCTAGACTCAAATGGGAACTGGTGCATAATAATGGGCCTTACTGCACGCCTAGTTTGAAACTCATGGGGGATAATTTTTTTAATCACAAACTTTTTATGAACCATTATAAAAGATATATTAAAAGTTTAATAATTATTAGAGGAGATTAATATCATATGTAAGAATGATGTTTTTAGACTTAAAACCCCATTATAATTCTAAGATTCATAAAACTAACATGTTTCTCACTAATTTTTTCTTATTTTATAAAAATGGAGGATATAATAGGAACTACGTAAATTATTAGTGTAATGAGTGAATCACTGACGATGTCCCATTAGAATCTATAATAGAAAACTTCATGAGCATAATGAATCAACTAACTCAAGTAAGGAGAAATAACTTGAATCAAGTCGAGATATCAGATTCACCTAAAAGGGAACAACCTTATGTTGAGTCTTTTATATGTCAAATACCACCTTATTTTACTGGATCTGCAAACCCATTGATTTATAATAATGGATAAGCTCTATAGAAAAGATCATTTTTGTACTTCATTGTTCCGAAAAAGTGAAATTCACCCTATTAGTATACCGCTTTGAAATAGAAGCTGATCAGTTGTGGACACTAATTAAAAAGATGAAGCCAAGAAGGGAGATTGATTCTATGGAGTGGAAAGAGTTTAGGGTAATATTTTTCAATAAATATTTTCCCCATTATATGTGAACAAAAATAGAGAGGGAATTTATTGACCTAAATCACATGGAAAATTAATTGATGATAAGCTATGAGATGAAAATTATAAGGCTTTATCGATACACCTATAAATATATTGTGGATTCTAAGGGAAAGGTTGATATATTCTTCAGTGGACTGAGACCCCATCTATGGAGGAATATATAAAATCAAGAATGTGAAATCTATGTGGTGATAGTGCAGCGTTCTATAAAGGTTAAATTAGAGTTTGGAGAGACACAATGGTCACATACAGTGAATGAAAATAAGAGAGAACTGGAGACAAACTCAGGGATGAATTTTGGTCATAGCAGAGAAGGAATGAAAGGCAAACTTCCTACATGAAAAAATGCAGGAAGAATAATTCAGGGATCTCCTTGTGTGGGAGTAGAAAGTGATAAAAGTGTAGTAGATATGGCTATATATCTATAATCTATCATGGTGGGGTGAAGCCTCAACTTCTCAACACCAAAGAAAAAGGGATGATGATACAGGCCTAGCTGGAAGTTCAATTCTTCAAGTGTGGGAAAATTTTTCACATTTCCAATCAATTTCAAAATAAGAAGATAATGAATGGAAATCACCATCATCATAATGATAGGATAGATATCAAGGTCAAGAATTTTCTTTCATAATGGATTAAGTGGAGGCTTCGAATGATGTGGTGGCAGGTACACTCTTTGGGATCTCAAATATTTCTAGTACTTTGGTTGATTATGGTTCTACACATTTTTTTTATTTCATCCACATTTGAAAAGAATATAGAATCAATCCATGAACTTCATGAATTAGAGTTATCAGTCAAGACTCTTGGAGGAATTATCCTTGCATCAAAAGTTTATGGAAACTCAGTATTAACTTTAGAGATTACAATTTCATAAAAAATATAGTAGTCAATCTTGTGTTGGATTTTAAAACTATACTAGGGATGAATTATCTCTCAAAGTATAATCTAAGATCAACTAAAAAGCAATGAAATTTTTATTGTCTTTGAATTCACAACCTACAAACATTTTCAAAGGATAGATGTCCCAACCCAATCTTTGTCTAGAAGAACCTCCCATAGCCTTCTTTATAGAGATGAATAGTGAATATAGAGAATAAAATTAAAGTATAAAGATTAAGAATCTCCCAATCATTCAGGAATATAATGATGTATTTCTTGAAGAGTTCCCTATACCTACACTATAAAGAGAGGCATATCTCTACATTAAATTCATACCTAGATCCAAGATGATATCAAAGAACCCATATAGAATGTAAAATGTGGAGTTATATGAATTAAAGAAACAACTTAAAGATATTTAGGAGAATGGATTTATCTAACCAAGTGTCTCTACTCGGGGAGCACCCATTCTTTTTTTAAATAACAAAGATGGATCACGAAAATTATGAATTGATTATATAAAACTTTATGGGATCATAATAAAGAAATAATACCCTCTCCCAAGGATTGATGATTTATTTGATCAGTTTAGTGGAGCTCAATTATTCTCTAACATTGACCTCTGATATTGGTATAATCAATTGAGGGTGAAAAAAGAATATATTCTAAATACTACCTTCTAAAAAAGATATGAAAATTATTATTTTGTTATTATTTTCTTAGGCTTTACCAAAACTCCATCTATATTTATGGATTTGATGAACTTAGTATTTAAAAAATCACTTGATAGATTAATGGTAGTTTTTATTGATAATATTATGATATATTACTAAAGTTTCTTGGAGAATAAGGATCATCAGAAGGTTATATTGGGAACTCTAAGGAATGATAAGATATTTAAAAAATTTAAAAATTGTGAATTATTTTTACAAAATGTTACATTATTGGGGAGAATTGTAACCAATGAAGGAATATGTATTGACCCTACAAAGGAAAGGCTACAGAGAAGTGGAATCATCCTATAATAGTAATTGAGATTCGTAGTTTTGTTGGTTTAACAGGTTATTATAGGAGGTTTGTGAAATTTTTCATGAATTTATAATCCACTAACCAAGTTGACTAAAAAAGGTGTGAAGATAATCTCGACAAAAGATTCTGAATAAAGTTTATAACTAATGAAGGATAGATTGGTTACTGCACTAGTGTTAACTCTACCTTTATTAGATAAGGATTCATTATTTATAGTTATCCATATCTGAAATGGATTGGGTGCATCTTCATGAAAAATGAAAAGGTGATTGCTTATGCATCTCAACAGTTAAAGCCTCATGAGCATAATTATCATGTGCATGACCAGGAGTGATCTGTAGTTAATGTTTGCTATGAAAATATGGAGGCACTATATTTATGGGGATACATGTGATTTATGCATAGTCTAAAAAGGTTTTATTTATATTTTCATGAAAAAATAATTGAACATGAGAAAAAGGATATGATGGAAAGTTTATAATGACTACGATTGTTCAATTCATTATCATCCTAGAAGAAAAAATTAATTTTCTGATTCATTAAGTAGGAAATAACCTATATTTATAGAAATAATGAGGGTAATTTTGAGGCCACTTTGTGTATAAGGTTGTATTTGTTGACAACTGTTTTTAAGGAATATCAAAATGAAGAAGAAGATGAAGGGATTT
The DNA here is from genome assembly GCA_963277665.1 of Viscum album. NCBI lineage: Eukaryota > Viridiplantae > Streptophyta > Magnoliopsida > Santalales > Viscaceae > Viscum > Viscum album. Next base: position 2,009,540,472 of record OY728130.1, on the reverse strand, counting down.
ATGTTATAATGTGGTTATGAAATATATCACTATTCGAAGAGACCATGAAAGAGCCTACCTGAAGAGACATGCATTATTTCATGTGGGGTCATGTGGTGATTTGAAGATTTAAGAATGATCATACAATGTTGAGAAGATGATTCTAGTCATATTCAGTGTTTATTGGAGAGACGGATGTTTCGGGAAGACATGGAAGTTGGAAAGTTATAGTACTTTCCCTAGAGAATCTGACATTTCTGAAACTGATCGTTCAATGAGTATTTATTACAGTGGAAGGAGTTTGTGGTGAAAGATACTGATCGTTGAAGAAGCCCGATGACAGTAAAGAAGAATGGGTGTTCTTTCCAAAGAAGAAATTTACAGTGGTGGCATTTTCCAGTGTTTTCCAAATTTTTGGACCTCTAAACTGGGATTTTATTTTTGGAAATGGAAGAATTTATGAATAGGAGGGAACAATATGTGGAATAGTGAAGGAAATTGGAAAAGAAATAAAACTGTGTAACTCAAAATATGAATCGTGTAACATGTACTAGGAATGGTTTGCGTCTGCATACATTGTAGCAGAAACGGTATGTGGACAAATGCGCATAACCAAAAATGGTTCACAGTGATTGTATGTTGTGAAGGTGTGCAGTACATATAATGTTTCCAAAAAAGGTTTGATGGATGTTATGTGGTGAAGGTTGAACAGTTTGTAGAATGTACTGCGGTACCAAAAATGGTTTTTCGTAGAAGGGTTGTGGTACACAGAATGGATTGTCGTTGGCAGAAGAGATACTGTACGTGGACCAACAAAGACACGATACGTGGTGAAGGTTCACAGTTCGCCAAAGGGAAACAGTACATGGTTGAGGCTTAGAGTACGTGGATGGAGTTCAGTATGTGATGATGTTTTTCCCACATTGAAATTTTTGGTAAAAAGGATTAGAAAAATTTGCGGAGTTATTTTATGATATAAGTAGTTCTAATACAATCATTAAAAGTGAATGAATTTGATAAGAAAACATCATCATTGTGGAAGAACATGGCTAAGTAAAAAAGTGGTATGTCGATGAGATTTTTTGTAAGATAAAGTGGTATGTGAAAGCCAAAGTAGTTCGAAAAATTGTAAGGATCAGTATGTAGAAAAAAATTTTCTTAAGAAAAAGTGGTATGTGTTAGATGAAATAATTTGAAGAATTTGAAGAAGTCTGCAGAAGGAAGAAACGGTAAGAAGAGTCGCGTAGAGGTAGTGCACGCAGGTGTTGCGCACAGGTGGTGCGCACAGGCGGTACGCGCAGGCGGTGCCCACAGGCAGTGGGGGAGGCAGTGTGGGAGGCGGTGCGAGAAGGGGGTGTGCGAAGGCGGTGCGTGAAGGCAGTGCACGAAGGCGGTGCGCGATGGCGGTGCGCGAAGGCGGTGCGCGAAGGCGGTGCGCGAAGGCGGTGCACGAAGGCGGTGCGCGAAGGGGGTCCCTGAAGGCGGTGCCCGAAGGCTGTTCTCGAAGGCGGTGCCCGAAGGCGGTGCGCGAAGGCGGTGCCCGAAGGCGGTGCGTGAAGGCGGTGCGCGATGGCGGTCCGCGAAGGCAGTGCACGAAGGCGGTGCAGGAAGGCGGTGCGCGAAGGCGGTGTAGGAAGGCGGTGCGCGAAGGCGCTGCTGGAAGGTGGTGCGTGAAGGTGGTGCGCGAAGGCGGTGCGTGAAGGGGGTGCCCGAAGGCGGTGCCCGAAGGGGGTGCCGAAAGGCGGTGCCCGAAGGCGGTGCCCGAAGGCGGTGCCCGAAGGCGGTGCCCGAAGACGGTGCCCGAAGGCGGTGCCCGAAGGCGGTGCCCGAAGGCGGTGCCCGAAGGCGGTGCCCGAAGGCGGTGCCCGAAGGCGGTGCCTGATGGCGGTGCCCGAAAGCGGTGGGCGAAGGTGGTGCGCGAAGGCAGTGTGTGAATGCGGTACACAGAGGCTCGGTGCGTGATGGTGGTGCACGAAGGCGGTGTGTGAAGGCCATGTGCGAAGCCAGTGCACGAATGCGGTACACAGAGGCACGGTGTGCGAAGACGGCACGATACACGGAGGCGGTGCGTGGAGGCGGAGCAGTTGTGTTACGTGGAGAAGGCACCGTATGCGGAGCTGGAATGGTACATGGAGCAGAGGCAGTATGGAAATCAGTGACGATATGCAGATCAATGACAGTACGTAGAGAAGGCGTGATATGCTGAGCAGGCGTGATACCCTAGGTAGATACGGTATGTAGAGCATGCATGGTACACAGATCAGAGACATTCTATAGAATCCTGGACAATTGGTACAAACAAAAACATCATAAACAGAGTTTTTAATTCTAAAAAAAATGGAAGAGGTTCTAGTGCATTCAGTAATTGCACTAAAGGGGAAAACTAAATATATAAGAGCATCAATTATGGAATTCGATGAAAGTAGTGTCTCGTGCTGGATAGAGACAAAGAATTTTCATTCCAATATATTGAAGTGACCTTCTAGTTGATAAAATAAGTGAGACCTCTCCCAAGGCAGTGAGCTAGGGGAGTCAACGGAAGTGATTCGAGGGAAGAAATGTGCTATCCCTAAACCTTTGTAAAGACAGTGTTCTTGGGACATAGTGATTGTGCTTGAACCTTTATAATCCACATCCATTGAAGATTAGTAGAATTTGGTAAAACCGACAACCTATCAGCATATGCTCCTTGGACATAGCCCTTAGTGGTGAACCATGTAAAAAGTGATGTGTTGTACTTATACATGTGAATGTTTTAATTACTACACATATCCATGATACAAGTATTAAAAAATGATTCCTACCAACATGAGAACAAGATCCAGTAAAAAAGAGAAAAAGTTGACACCCTAGTTCACCCCCTTCTCGGGGTGTTCTAGGGTCTTTCAATTAGTATCAGAGAAAAAAGGATTATGTATGTTGGAAACTCTTTAGTAATTATATTTAGAAGAGGAATTGAGTTTTCTTTTCTGAGTCAACAACGAAGTGAGGTCTTGATAAATGTTCTGTTATATCTGAGAAGAATTCTATACCTTGCAAGGCCATGATGAACTAGAAAAAGAAAGAGAAGAGATAGTTGAAGAAGTACCTCTTATCCAAAGAAGAGGTTGTATCTCGTTCTCTATGCCATTCAAAAAATGATGATATTTCAGACCGAGAAAGAAAAGAGAAAAGAGATCATGTTGTATGTGTTTTCACCATTGATCAATCTCCAGCCTCAGATGAACTTGATAGACTACAAAAATACCTTTATAATATCTCTGAAGATATAGTCATTGGTATTTGTTGAATATTTAAAAGTTTGAAAGAGGAAATAACCCAACTAAGAAAAGAAGCAAACTCTATGGATGAAGGCTTGGTAATGAAAATATCAGAATACTATAAGATCTCGTAATAGATTGAATCCTTTGAAGAAACAAGGAGGAATCATGAAATAAATACATCAAAATGGTTCAAAGAAGTTGAAGAAGAAGAGAGAGTCAGAAAGGCTCTTGAAGAAAAGATCCATGTTCCTGAAGGGAAATTGAAAAATTGCACTAATGTCAAGGGTTTAAAATTAGAAGGGATATCCAAGAAGATCAAGGAAAATGACTCTTTGATTTAGAATAAAATGATGTTGCATGAGGAAGAAGTTTTTAGAATGAAGAAGGATTGTGAATAGAAGATGCCTATGATTGAATATCAGAAGGTCATTCTCAATAGGAAAAGTCTAGAATTGGATTCTCAGTTGACCAATCCTGATAAGACACATATTGAGACTTCAGAAAAAAATGAAACAGTTTATACTAGTACTCAATGCCCACTGAAGGATTCTAAAGATGAAATACCTTCAATATGTGACAAGAATATTATGACAAATCCCGATTATCCATCTAAATAAACAGTTTGTGTTTCTACTCAATGCTCACTGGAAGATTATAATATCAAAATACTTCCAACATTTGATAATTAGATCATGGCGTCACTCATTGATCTATCATAAGAAGCTGAGAAAGTGAAGGTACCATCCATACCAACTTGTACTATTGTTTCTAAATATGTTTCTACAAAAAGTGACAGATATAAGAAAAATTCTAAACCAGTATAGATGAGGAAAGGTGAGGAGAAAAAACCTAACACCATGGCTAGGGTGTATAGGAAGAAGAAGCTGGAAGATGGTTCCCCAGATAGAGAACAACACATTAAAAATAAGGCCCAACAACCTTATACAGATGATATCAAGAAGACAAGATTCTTTGGTCAATGTTGGTGCTGCAATAGATTTGGGCATTGTGCACTGGATTGTTGGTACAATCCCTTAAATGGAAAATCAGAGAGAAAGCCTATATAAAAGGGAAGAAATTCATATAAGAAGAAGCAACATCCACAGGTCCATAAGTATCTATTTACAACAAATATATTTGGAATTCTTGATAACATATATGATGTATGAAATGGAAGTGGTAACAAGGTTGGTACATGCCCATCTCAACTTGAATTCAATATTGATAAGAAAAGATGACCTCTGCTTTTGGCTAAGTATGAAGTAGCTTCCTTGGGAAGAAATTAGAAGAATATTGTGAACACACATTTCCCCAAGAAGATCTCATGCATGGAAACTAAGAAGACCCTGGATTTTAGATCCATAAAATTGAAGGGCAATTAATCCTAAATAGAAACTAAGAGGGATGACACTTAGATGAACCTGTGTTAAAGATCCAAACATGTTGAAATAGTTCCAAATGACATGTTGGTCATCTGGCCAGAAGATTTGGAAAGAATGAAGAAACTTGAAGATAAAACTAACAAGGATAGTGCTAAAGGAAATGGAAAACTTTCACGTGAAGAAGATAAAGTGCATGTGAGAGTGCAAATCAAAGGATAAACATGTGTTAAAGAAGTTCTGTGTGAGAGATGTATGAAATCTGGTCACATTGCAAAAGGGTTTCTAACCTTAATACTAGAGTAAGAATATGACCTTAAAAGGAGTAAGAAAGTATCATTCCTGATGACTGTTAAGAAGAACAAATCTCCATGAAAAGAAGAAGAGAATGTGAAGAGATCCATGCAACATCAGCACAAATCAGAAAAGATGCTCAGATGTACAATCATAAAGACTAAAGAAAATGGATCATCTTCGTTGAGAAAACCATCTCAGCCTTCCTACTCACATTGAAAAATCAAGGAGGAAACACCTTATTCCTTTAATCATTTGTGTAATGTATTTGTCCAGATTATATAGAGAATTCCAGGCAAGTAATGCTCTCAGGGGGATAACCTGAGAAGTAGACAATGTTATAAACTCTTGATATCTAAGATGAAAAAGTTTCCATCATTTTAAGATTCTTCAATTGAAAATAAAATATTAAAATTATGAAGTATCACCCTTTATAAAGATGATGAGTAGTGTTTCCCTTGAGCGGGAGAGAAATGAACAAGCTTCCAGAATTATTACTTCAATTTGTATCTACTTTAGTTGGTATTAATTCAATTAATCTAGAAATTTTTTGAAGAACATGTCATAGGAAAAGGTATTTCAATTTTCAATCTCTCATCCTTGGTTACTTATAATGAAGATCATTTTATAAATGGGGCGTAACTGAATTAATTATTGACCTAAGAAAAATGGAAGTTCCCCAAGGCCATTTATCCTACCAATTGCACTTGAATTTTTTTGATCTATTTGATGAAGTGAGTTGTAACACCCCAAGCTTCCACATTATGCTTCTCTTTGAATAATGCAGTAGCGTGTGTTGTACACAACTTCGAATTCTAACACACACCACAACCAATCAAACTAGCCATTATGAATAGTAATACCAACTTTTTGAAATTTTATACATTTTATCTTTCAAAATGGACTTCATTTTTGGATTTAAATATCGAAATTAGATTAGGGTGAATTTTTGGTACTTTTCTGATAAATTTCATACTTTGATGAATAGTGAAAATTACTAAATTTTAATTAAAAACAACTTATTTAATCGAAATAATTAAGAGTGATAAATTATGAATTTGAGTTGTTTTAAAGTATATTTAGAAGAAAAGGATGTGAGACATACTCCGTAAGAAACTGCCAATAGAAATTGAGTCTCTCCTGTGTGAGAGCGTCTCTCTCCTAGGATTTCCTAGTGTTTCAGTCATTTGTCCGTCCGGTTTCCGGCGGTACCTCTCCTTTCACCTTCGCCCGCTCCTGGATTCCACCGTCTGTGTTCTGGAAGGAGCCAGGTCCTTCTTTATCTGCTCGACCTGGACCTCAAGCGTTGGTTCAAGCCTCCCTCGAGGCCCTGGATTTCCGTCCGTCACCGCCTCCCTCGTCGGCTTCAGATCTGCGTGAGGGAACACATCGTCAGATCCCCACCCTCCTTCACCAGCACTCCAGATCTGTTCGCACGCAGCTCTTAGCTTCACCATCTTCTTGAGGAATTTCTCTTTTCAACAAGTCTCCTTCGGAGTCAGATCCTCGTGCTCTGTGTCTCGAGGACTACTCGATTCGGAGGATTTTTCCCCTGTTCGTTTCTTCTTCCCACTGCAGTGGAGTGGGTTTTTCCTGTTGCAGGTTTTCGGTCCCCTTTTTCACGAAGTGTCCACCGCGAAGTGGTTCTAGCCTGCGAAGCTCCCGCCGCTGGCTTCATTGAGTTCGAGGATTTCTTCACCCTTTGGTTCCTCTCCCTGCTGTCGCGAAGCGAGCGGTGGTCTGTAGTCGGATTTGTTCTTCCTTTTTCGCGAAGTATCCACCGCGAACTGGTCTTGACTTGCGAAGCTCCTTCCACGAAGATTCCCTGTGCCGAGAGACTTGCGCGAGGGGACTTGCACGAACCCGCCGGTGTTACCTCGCGCACCACTTGGACAAGGGATTTGCGCGCAGGGACTTCCTTGTGTTCGAGGATTTCTTCACCCTTTGGTTCCTCTCCCTGCTGTCGCGAAGCGGGTGGTGTTCTGTGTCGGATCTGTTCTCCCTAGTTCGCGAAGTATCCACCGCGAACTGGTCTGGCCTTGCGAAGCTCCTTCCACGAAGATTCACTGTGCCGAGAGATTTGCGCGAGGGGACTTGCGCGATCCCGCCGGTGTTACCTCGCACACCACTTGGATAGGGGATTTGCGCGCAGGGACTTGCGCGAGGGGAATCGCGTGAAGGAAATCTTCACGCAGGGCTGGGTGTGAAGTAAGGGGACTTGCACGCGGGGTCTTGTCGGTGTGAGGGGTCTTGCGCGCGGTGTGAGGAGTCTTGCCGGTGTGAGGGGACTTGCGCGCGGGGACTTGCGCAGGGCTGGATTTCATTGCGCAGGGCTGGTTGCGTGAGGGGACCTGCGCGCGGGGACTTGCCGGTGTTACCCCAGTTTGGTCAACCCCTCCCTAGGTGTATTCGAGGCATTTACATGGAGACGGAGTTGGTGAACCAATGGAAGAACCTCACGTTGACAGACAAAGAAAAAGAGCCACTTGCAACCCGTAGAAATGAAGACAACACTTTGACAAAACGAATGGCTTTATTAGTGGTCGGAAGACTGGCGACCGAGGCACCTTTTAATCTAAAGGCCCTCAGGACCACTCTTCAAAATCTCTGGAAATTGGAAGCTGGAGTAGCCATCCGGGAAATTGAGAATAAACTCCTTGTGTTTGAATTCTTCAGCGATAAAGACAAAGATAAAGTCCTCAGAGGACGACCTTGGTCCTTTGACAATCATCTCATCCTGATGGAGGAATTTAAAGGGGGTGATGAGATTCAGAATTGCACACTTACCCGATCCCCGTTCTGGATAAGAATCAGAGGAATTCCGTTCCATGGGAGATCAACACATGTGATGAAAGAAATTGGAGACCGGATCGGCCATTTCCTAGAATGGGATTGCTCGGACCCAATACAATGGGGCCCCTGGGTTCGAATAAAGACTGAGATCGACGTGTCTGAACCCTTAATGCGAGGTATGTTCCTAAAAATTGATGATTCCAACACCTGGATCTCGTTCGAATTTGAAAAACTACCAATCTTCTGCTTCCTTTGCGGACGTATCGGCCACATGGAGAAAGCATGTGGGGCAAGGCCAGAGAATTCCACCGAAAATATTACCTTTCAATACGGTCCGTGGCTCTGGGCCAAAACACACAGAGAGGCATATATCCCTGAGGCGGAGAGAAAAATTGATCGGGACCGTCTGATTGCAGCCTATCTAAGGCGACCGGAATCTGAACAACCTCCTATCATAAGGATGGGACCACCTGTCTTCCCTAAAGAATCCCCGGCTGAGCTCATGGGAAATGGAAACGCCTCCCAAGAGATTATCATTAGATGTAATGATGGGGCTCGACAAGACAGTCACCTGACTCAGGGTATCACAAAAGCCGACTTCGCTTTTACAGCACCGAATTTAACGTTCCTTACCTCAACTGGGCCGCTACCTAAACCAAAAGAACCTCCAGAGAAACTTCCGAGGCAGAAACATGTTTCCTTGGATCCGCCTGAAGCTGAGCAGAGTCCAAATCAGTTCCCAACGGATGCCCTTCTGCAAGCCGATTCTGGGATGACTGAAGCTTCACCTTCAGGACATGTTACTCGTGGAACCTGGAGAAGGGCACGTGGCGGTGGTAAAGGCGATTGTCCAGGGAATCCCAAACCAGGAGATCTGAAACGGCAAAGCGAGTCCAGTGGTATGTACACCAGTCTCCCCAAAAGGAGGAAAGCATCAGGTTCGTCATTTACCCCACAAGAGACAAAGGCGGAGGCGAGTCAGGCCCGGCCCCGCCTAGAGCAATGATCGCTTTATGCTGGAACTGCCGTGGGCTTGGCAACCCACGAACGGTTCGTATGTTCCAGAGCTATTGCGCTCAAAGTCGCCCTGATATGGTTTTCCTGTCCGAAACCATATTGGAAAGCAAGGACATCACAAATATTACCCTAAAGTGTGGTTTCCAGGGTTGTTTCCCGGTCCCCCGACAGGGTCACTCAGGGGGATTGTGTCTGCTCTGGAAGGATAATATCGATGTTAGGCTCCTGTCTTTTTCCCAGCGCCATGTGGCTGCTTCCATTGGTGATCCCCACAACCCCACCTGGACGTTTGTGGGCTTCTATGGCTGGCCCTCCCAGTCTGAAAAGTGGAAATCTTGGGATCTTCTTTGCAAACTTCGTCGTGATCTGCCAAGCCCCATTCTGTTTGGAGGGGACTTTAACGAGATCCTTTTCCAGAAGGAAAAAATTGGTGGAGCTATGCGCTCCTCCACGTCTATGTCTGATTTTAATGATGCAATCCTTAAGGTAGAGCTGATGGACCTGGGTTACACGGGTAATCCCTTTACATGGTTCTGAGGCAGATATGATGGAACTCGAATCGCTGAACGTCTGGATAGATTCTTTGGCTCAATGGACTGGATGAGCCTCTTCAAAATGTACCATATCAGACATCTCTCGTTCAACTGCTCGGATCACTGCCCAATTGTCATTAACTGTACCCATAATGAGCACGTTACTAGTTCCAGGAAACCATTCAGATTCGAAAGCTTCTGGTCAAATGATCCCGAGTGCGAGGCGGTTATCCGTTCAGGCGGGAAGACGGGGCAAGCGGATCCGAGAACCAACCTTCTCCGAGTAGCATCTGATATGAAGACATGGAGCTACTCTAAATTCCGTCATCCGGACTGGCAATGCAATTTCCTTGAAAGGAAGATTGGCTATCTTCTTAGCAAACCCCCGTCTAGCAGCATTCTCTCCAAAATAAGTGAAACCCAACGAGAGCTGGATGTTGCCCTGCGCAATAAGGAAGGTTTTTGGGCTATGCGAGCGCGTGATATTCATATAGCAGAAGGGGATGCTAATACCTGTTATTTCCACCAGAAGGCTTCAGCAAGACGCCGGAAAAACTTTATTTCTGGCATTCTTAATTCAGATGGTAGTAAAGTGTCAGACACAAGGGGAATCCAAGAAGCTTTCCTGAGCCATTTTCAGAAACTCTTCTCGGCAGGCCATTCTTACATCTCTCCCGAGATTGAGGACTGCATCAAACCTGTGATTTCTGACGATATGAACAGACAACTTTCTAATGATGTGACGAATGATGAGACTCTTAAGGCCTTAAAGCAAATCCACTCTACGAAAGCCCCGGGACCAGACGGATTCCACGCCCTCTTTTTCAAGAATTACTGGCACATCATCGGTCCAGACATTTGCAATTTAATGCGGGATATTTGGGCGGGGAAAACGGACCTGTCTTCTCTTAATGAAACTATTCTTACTCTCATTCCCAAGATGAAAAATCCGCAAGGGGTCTCAGACTTTCGACCGATCAGTCTGTGCAATGTCTCGTATAAGATCTTCTCGAAGATCCTGGTGAATCGGTTGCGGCCTTGGCTACCCGACGTCATTTCAGAGAACCAAAGCGCTTTTGTGGAAAAAAGGTTAATCACTGATAATGCCATTATTGCTCATGAAATTTTCCACTCCATGAAAACGCGTACACGAGCGAAGAGAGGGATCATGGCGTGGAAATTGGATATGGCTAAGGCCTATGATAGAGTGGAATGGAACTTCCTCGAATATGTGATGCTCAAGATGGGTTTCTGCACCAAATGGATTGCCATGATCATGCAATGCGTCTCGTCAGTTTCCTTTTGCATTAATGTCAACGGGGTGCTCACCCGAGGCTTCTCCCCATCCCGTGGGCTTCGCCAGGGAGACCCTCTTTCACCCTTCCTTTTTATTTTAGTGGCTGATGTGTTTTCTAACCTCCTTTCCAGGGCATCCTCGCTTTCCATAATCCATGGGGCGAAAGCGTGTCGCAAGGGCCCTCCGATATCCCACCTCTTCTTCGCTGATGATTGCCTTCTTTTTTCTCCAGCTACCCCTAATGAGTGTACTGCAATCTGCCAGGCGATTCAACAGTATGAACGGGCTTCAGGACAAATGATCAATCAGAGTAAATTAGAAATTTCTTTCAGCTCTGGAGTTCCCCAGCCGAAAAGAGAATATCTCTGCTCTTTAGCACGCATCCCTGGGGTCGATAAGCACCAGAAGTATCTTGGGCTCCCGACGGTGGTTGGACGGTCAAAGAAAGAAATCTGTTCAGCTATTGTGGATCGAATTGAAAGAAAAATACAAGGTTGGACCCCTAAAAAAATCTCCAAGGCCGGTAAGGAAATCCTCATCAAGGCGGCACTTCAATCTGTCCCCAGCTATTTGATGTCTATTTTTAAACTCCCTGATGTGGTGCTTTCAAAGATTCAATCCAGTACATCTAACTTTTGGTGGGGACGAAAGGACGGAAAAAATAAAGTCCATTGGATCGCCTGGTCTGCTCTCTGTCAACCAAAATCTGAAGGCGGAATGGGCTTCCGGGACCTTTCTCTATTTAATGATGCTTTGCTGGCTAAACAAGGTTGGCGTATGATTAATAACCCATCATCCCTATGCACGCGTGTTCTCCGGGCTAAATATTTCCCACATAAGGATTTTATGGATTCCCATCTTGGCTATCGACCCAGTTTTCTCTGGAGAAGCATTTGGGGCGGTCGTAATCTACTGAGGAAAGGGCTAGGCTGGAGGATTGGGAATGGTTCTACGGTCAAGATTTGGACCGATCCTTGGCTTGTTGATCAGACAGGCACGAAGGCGTCATCCCCTGTTTATCCCGGATCCGAACATGCCACAGTCTGTTGTCTTTTTGATGATCAAGGGGCGGGATGGTGTCTGGAAAAACTCTACTCCTGGTTTAATGAGAGGGATATGAGACTTATTTTGAGTATTCCCTGTGTGTCAGACGCAGGGCCAGATCATCTCTATTGGACAAACGACAGCTCAGGTGAGTATACAGTGAAAGCTGGCTACCGGCGAGCTCTTTCTGCTCAGATTTCAGAAGGAGATGCGAGGCCCTGGACATCAATTTGGAAGCTTAATGTTCCCCCTAAAGTTCGCTTTTTCTGGTGGCAGGTGTGTACTGGTATCCTCCCAACTAAGAGCCTCCTTGTCTACAGACACTTTTCAGACGACAACTCTTGCCCTTTCTGCCCTTATGTGACTGAATCCCCTTTCCATGCCCTTGTTCAATGTCCCGGGGCTCAGGAGATTTGGAATGGCTGGGGATCAACTTTAGAGCTGTTCCCGGACCCTGCCTCAGATCTCACAGCTCTCCTGATGCGATGGTGCTCCTCCTTTTCGCCGGCTAACGCAGGCGCCCTGTGCATTTTGGCTTGGATTATCTGGAATAGGCGGAACGAGGCCATTTTCAGTCATTTCCGGAGGCCCCCCAGGTTTTGGATTGACCGGGCATTGTCATGGATTGCGGTTTGGCAGAACCACCCTGAACAACAAAGACTTTCCACCCACCCTCCTCTTCCCCAACATTGGTGCCCCCCACCGGAAGGGATTTTTAAGATCAATGTGGATGCCTCTCTCCCTAAGGATGGCCCAGTTGGACTAGGTTTACTGGCCCGGGACAACCTGGGAAATCTTATCGCTGCCAAATACGAAGCACGTTATGTACTTTGGGAGCCCTCAGTCGCGGAGGCCGCCGCCATCCTTGCTGGATTAAACTTCGCAAAAGATTGCGGTTGGGACTCCATTCACATCGAATCCGACTGTCTCACTGTAATCAATGCCATCAATCTCACTGACGGCAGGCTTCAACCTTTCGGTCCCATTATCCGGTGTATTCACTCGCGGAGACAAGGCTTCAATTCCTGCAATTTCTCATTTATTAAAAGGGAAGCGAACGAAGCCGCTCACAAGATGGCAGGCATTGGCCCTCCCTATGAGGATTTGCTCTGGTTCAATCATTTTCCATCGTGGTTATGCTCCTGTATATCTGCTGATCTCCATCATTAATGGATCCGTCTTATTTTGTCAAAAAAAAAGTATATTTAGAATATATTTTTACCATTTAATCCAATTTTGGTTATTGGACATAATTTCATATTTAAACCGGACATAAACAAGTGTCAATCTTTTGACAGTTATTGTTTCTTCAAAACAGGCTATTTATTTTGACAGCGGAAATTAATTTTAAATTAATTTATTCTACTTCTGTGTTTTGAATTTGAAAAAATGGATTCCATATTTTGAATCAGGATTCCCAAATTGTATAAATAGGCAACTCTTATTTTTAGACATTTTGAATAATTACTTCGGTAAATATTTTATTTACCATGGTTAAAGGGTTAATCTGGTAAATAAGGGTAAACAAATAATATTATAATAATATTAAATTACCCTAAAACGTGTCCTAAAACTATTGGTTGATATATGTTCGACCATGGTCATATTTGGGTCGATTGTGGGACCCCATGGATCCACTTGTAAGTGATAATGACACTTTATATTAATAAAGTTAATGTAAATACAAAAAGGACATAAGCATATATCTTTTAGAAATTTTTTTTACATAGAGTTATATATGTTATATTTTAGACTATAAATATTAATTAGAACGATAAAAATATTTCCTAAATAATTTTATTTTATTTATAATTTTTAGACATTGAATAATTAAATTTATTTATGAAAAAATAATGATGTAGTATTTTCCTTATTAGTGAAAGAATCAAATAATTATTATTATAAATGTTAAAATAAATATAATTTAAAGTTTTGATGCCATCCAAGAATTTTATTGGTAAATATGACATATTAGGATTGCTTAAATTAATTTTTTTCAAATTAATAAAGTTGTTAAGACTTTAAAAAAAATCAATTATTAAATATTGTCAAAATTGACATAAATGAGTTTTTTAAAACAAATATTATATTATTAATTGATATTCTATTCGTAAAAATATAAGGTTAGACCAAATGTCTTATATAATGATAGGTGTATCATTAATGGACCACTTGGGGTCCTTTTGGAAGTTTATAGTAAGTTTATTGACTATATAATATAAAAATACAAAGTGGCATGGTAAGTGTCAAACTAATTAACTAAGAGTTAAAACTAAAAGATAAGATTAATATAGTGACCCAAACCTGTCTAAAATATATTGGATGAAATTATTTCGAACCATACCAACGTTATAACTTTAATAAACTACTTTGGTGCCATTTAAAACCTAATATTAATTTATTATAAATTCATACTTTAAGTTTTTACTAAAGAGCCCCTCCTCCACCTTATAAAAGGACACCACTTCTAACCAATTATTCATACCTTCAAAGCATTTTGGTTCAGCCAAACCCTGCCCAATTATCCTCTAAACTTCCCTAAATTCAACCTAGAGGCCTTCCTTTATTCATAAATCCAACCTAAGGAGCCCTTTTGATCAAATCAAAAGGAAGAACCCGAAGAAGAGGTAATGTTTTCACCACCCTCTTTCAAGTTCCTTTCTTCTTCGACTTTTTCTTTCTTTGTTATTTCCATTCTAAAATAATAACTCCAGTATCTTATATATACTATGATTTTATTATAAATATGGTCCAACCATATTAATTATTCTATTCATCCTTTGAATGACATGTCACCATATGTGCATACATACGGCTTACCGTCTTCACGTCGTGGTGTAATTGTTATTCAAAACATTATTATTTTAATGGGTATAATAATGGTGTGTATTTGATGTAAAAAATAAATATAACATGATAAGTATTCTGTATATATTATACAATATACAATTATATATTGTTTTAATATCAAAATAATGATATTGTCGCTCGAGAGTACATACAGATTACCATCTCCATGACATGATGAGATTCATTTCCAAGTTCACCATTCATCGACAATTATAAAAATATATATTACTAATAAGTATGTAATATATGAAATAATAATTCTACTGAAGATATATATATTTATATATATAAGTATTTCGGTACTTAAATATATCTTATTCACTTACTTCTGTTCAATACTATATGAAAACGGAAACAACGTTTATGCGTACGTACGGACTACCGTCTCCATAAACGGTGTTTTCCATTTCATATATACGTCTGTTATACATATTTATATTCTAAATATATATGATATAAAAATCATGTTTTATATTTTTTGAAGTATTTAAATCATGATCTAAGTGATACAATCAAGAGTAACAAGTTAAAACACCTACGATAAAGAAAGCAATTATTAACCGAAATATTAATATAACATGGAAATTATTATTAAATGGGTAGTATAAAGTCATAAATGAATAATGTATGATATAATAAATATTAATATGGTTCTGGTATAATTTAATAACATACTATAGTCTTCATACATGAGGTTAAACGTACCCTCGACTAAAGGAATGTGCAAGGTAAGGAGTTTTCATCTCACACCTTATTCCCGTGAGATTTTTGCCATATTGCCAATATTACCTTTTGTGTGGTGTATGTACTGCCCATAATTGAATTATTTGTGTAATACACTTTAATTTATGTTTGTTTACAGATTCATTGTATGATATATCTTTCATGGGGTGTATGTTTTGTAAGTTACCAAATTGGTAAGGGTTTATTTCACAATCTCTTCATTATCCGAGGTTTTTTATACGTAATTATCCTCTAGGACTTCTTTATCATCCACATCCATGTTTCTTAAAAATGTATTTCAAAACATTTTTACTATTTACTAGACTATGGGTTAAAGTCATTTATAGTGTTGTTATAATTTTTATAAAAGGGTTTGAAAGGAATCTTTCCGTCGTTTTCCAAACAAGGTCTTTTTTAACCTTTTCGACAAAATTAAGGTAAGGATGTATTTTTTTGTTAACTTAAATGGAGGGTGTGGATATTTTCTGCCATTATAAAATTGTTGAAGCTTCCCTTACAATATTATAAGAATATTTTCAAAGTAAATGTTTTCTTTTATAATTATATGACTCTTAAATGATTTAAAAAAAGAGATATTCCTCTCAAATAGTTTTGATTTTATCTATGTAAACATCATTTTAAGTGTTTTAAAGATTTATTATTCTAAACCATTATCATTAATGTTCATGTTTGAAAAATGTTTTTAAGGATTTATTTAAAGGGACATAAATGTTTTAAAATGTTAATTACTTTAAAATGTTTCAAAGTGGTATGGGACACTTTGATTCAAAAATGTTTTTAAATGTATTCCCTTCTAAATTGTGTGAATTTTAAATGTTTTCATGAAAAGGGATATTTAAATCAAAGAGTTTTTCAAATCATTTCCATCCATGCCAAATCCTTCAATGGATTTTAAACTTGTCTTGAAATTGATTTATTATGATACAAAACATCCATATCGTATTGAAGGTTTTGTGATATGTTTGACTATGGATGTGTTATTTTTATACCATTCATGGTTTATGGTTAAAGTATTGACATTTCGTATCATAGTTCTTATAGGAATGTTTATGTTATGTTTCAACCTTTTCATATGAGGAATGTATTGGACATATTAAGTGACGGGTGGAGCCCGCTATAGCTCCTCGATGCAACGGTAGGTCTCATGAGACAACTAGACATGGAATTGGCCGATGCCTTTTCCCAATTTGATTTATGGTTTTGGTTGAGACCTTAATAATTTTAGATGTCTTGGAAGAGGCCTTGAAAAAATTTCTTAGAATGTCTGGAATTATACATTCCCTCATTAGGGAAATAATATTGATGGTTCATGTGGTCATTCGACTAGTAGAATACCCATGATTATGTTTTATTATGGAATTATTTACTCAAATCATATTCTTTCCATAAACGTATTCATGTTTATTATTGGTAAAGGCTTGTGGTTTCAATTATTAATCATGCTTAATATTTATGTCATTTTCCTCTACATTTATTACCCTTACTCAGCGTTTGAGTTCACCATTTTATATGTTTTATTTTTCCCAGGATTCCAAGAAGTGTATTATGATTGATATGTCGGGTTAAGCTAAAGGGAATAATGGCGTTCTCAAGGAACTATTTATGCTTAGTTTTATGTTTGAAATTGTAATGTAATGTTAATTTATGTAATCTATTTTTCAAGACTTCTAAACTAATCGGTCCTTCGGGACTTGATTCCTTGAAATCATGCCAATGTATTAAAATAATGCACCGACACTGGGTAACTGAGTTCGGGGCATTAAATGAGTGCAGGAGTTTCATGTGGATTATTCCCTATCAAATTAAATTTCATAATCTTAGAATGAAAGTGTAAAACCCTTGAATACAAAGTACATGAGTTCTCATCTCATGATGTATCATGATCAGTGAATAATGGATAACCTTGTTGTCTAAATCAAATCCTCTTGTTTTCTACATTGAGAAATGCTCGAGTAGACTTAGAGTGAAATGATTGATGACACATTTATTAAGAAATCAATGATACCATTTTCTCATGAACATTGTATTTCTTATCAATAAGGGGGAGAGAAAGTGAAATGAAAGCTCAGACATTGAGAAATAAAGAAAAAGAAAAAGGGGAGAGAGAATATTATCATTTTGATATTAACACATTAATTTGAGGAAGACTGTACGGTATTGAAAAAAAATACAAAGGATATATTTTTTTGGAACATTTTGTGTGTAAGGTTTTATTAGTTGTCAAAAGTTGTTAATGAAGATCATAATGAATAAGGAGATGAAAAGAATTATGTTATAAAGTGGTCATGAAACATCTCATTATTTGAAGATACCATGAAAGAGACTACCTAAAGAGACATGCATCATTTCATGAGGGGTCATGTGGTGATTAAAATATTTAAGAATGATCATATAGAGTTAAGAAGATGATGCCAGTCATATTTAGTGTTTACTGGAGAGACTGATGTTGTTGGAAAACAGGGAAGTTGGAAAGTTTTAGTACTTTCCATAGAGAATCTGACGATGATGAAATTGATAGTTCACATCGTATTTATCACGGTGGAAGGAGTTTGTGATGAAATCTACTGATCTTTGAAGAATCCAGATGATAGTGAAGAATCATCGGTGTTCTTGCTGAAGTAGATATTTATGGTTGTGTTGTTTTCCAACGTTTTACAAATTTTTTGACCTCCAAATTTGGATTTTATTTTTGGAAATGGAATGATTTAAGAAAAGGAGTGAATGAGATGTGGAATGGAGAAGGAAATGTGAAAAGTAAGAAAACCACGTACCTCAGAACATGGATCATGTACCTTGTTACGAGAATGGTTCACAACTGCATACCGTACAACAGAAATGGTACATGGAGTGGTGTGCAGGAATGAAAATGGTTCAAAGTGATGGTATATAGTGAAGGTGTGTGGTACATAGAATGTTTCTGAAAATAGTTTGTAAGATGATATGTAGTGATGGTGAAACAGTTTAGGGAATGTTTCACGATACCAAAAATGTTTCTCCACATAAGGAGTTGCAGTACATAGAATGGATCATCGTTAGTGGAAGAGATACAGTACGCGGACTGAGAGACACACGGTATGTGGTGAAGGTTCAAAATTATCCAAAGGGTCACAGTATGCGGTTGAGGATTATATTACACAGATGGAGTTTAGTATGCGATGAAGTTCGTCCTACATTAAAAATTTGGGTAAATAGGATTAGAGAAATTTTCATAGTTATTTTCCTATATAAGGAGAATAATCGCATCATTAAGAGTGATAAAATTCGATAATAAAATATCATCATTGTGGAAGAACTTGGCTAAGTCCAAACATGGTATGTCGGTGAGATTTGGCGTAGTAAAAAGTGGTATGAAAAAGGTGAAACATTTTAAAAAATTGGAAGGATTATTACACAGAAGATATTTTGCAAAATAAAAAGTGGTATGTGGGAGACAAAATAATTCATAGAATTTGAAGAAGAAGTCTACATATGGAAGAAATAGTATGCAGAGGTGGTACATGAGGGTGGTACACTAAGGTAGTAGGCATAGGCGGTACGTGAAGGTTGTACCACCCACATGTACCACCTCTACATACTATTTATTCCTTATGTAGACTTCTTCTTCAAATTCTATGAATTATTTTGTCTCCAACATACCACTTTTTATTTTGCAAAATATCTTCTGTGGAATACTCCTTCCAATTTTTTAAAATGTTTCATCTTTTTCATACCACTTTTTACTACGTGAAGGTTGTACGTGAAGGCGGCACGTGAAGGTGGTACACAGAGATGTGGTGCACAAAGTAGGTGTGATACATAGAGTAGGCTTGGTACATGGAGCATGAGAATTACGTATAGAAGGAATGGTACACAGAGTAGGAGGGGTACACAGAGCAGGTGTGGCACGCGGAGAAGATACGGTACACGGAGCAGCGGCGGTATGCGGAGCAGGGGTGGTGCGCTAAGCAGGAGCGGTACTCAGAGTAGGCGAGGTACACAGACCAGGAGAATTACACTGAGTAGGCATTGTATGCAGAGAAAGCATGGTATGCAGATTAGTGATAGTCTGTATAATCATGGATAGTTTTCGGAATTGAAAATATCATAAACAAAGTTTGTGATTCTCGTGAAAAAAGGGAAGAGGTTATATTGAATTTAGTAATTGCATTAAAGAAGAAAACTGAATATAAAATAGCATCAATCTGGTACGTCGACTAAAGAACTGTCTCATGATGAATAGAGACAAATGATTTCCATGCCAATCAATTGAAGTGACCTCCAAGTCCATAAACTGAGTGAGAACTCTCACAAGGCAGTGAGCTGGGTGGGGGGGGGGGGAGGGGTCAATGGAATTGATATGAGGGAAGCAGTGGGATATCTCTGAACATTTGTAAAGGCAGTGTCCCTAGGATAGAGTGACTATGCCAAAACCTTTTTAATCCACAGCTAGTAAAGATTAATGGAAATTGGTATAACCGACAACCTGTCAGCGTATGCTCCTTGGACGTAGCCCTTAGTGGTGAACCTTGTCAAAAGTGTTGTGTTTTAATTCTTAATATGAATGTTTTAATTACTACACATATCCATCATACATGTATTAAAAAAGGGTTCCTACCAACATGGGATAAAGATCCCGTAAAGAAGAGATAAATTTGACACCCTGATTCACCCCCCTCTCAGGGTGGTCTTGGGTCCTTCAGATACATGGAGATCCTTTGATGAAGGACCTAAATAAATTAGACATTAGAATCATTAGGGAAGGGATATCATCAAAACTATCCAAAACAACTTCTTAACCATCATCACTATTGAAGATCAATAAATCCCAAAGATAGGATCCTTTGTTACAAACTAAGATAGATGCTGTGAATAATGGGATGTTTCTTGAGTTGAATATTGATCAATAAGGTGGCTAAGTGTCCCGTCTATCCTGAATATAAATAAGAGAAGATGGATGAAGACCATAGCTCTATATTATATATAAATCCTTAAAACACTAAAATTTATAGGGACTTTCAGGATCATTATTGGTGGGATAATATGAAAAGATAAATTTCGAACTATATTACAAGGTGCATGGTATGTCAAAAAGTGAAAGCAGAGAAACAACTTCCTAAAGGGGTGTTGCAACCACTACCCATACCAATATGGAAGTGTGAACATATCACTATGGACTTTATCACTGGTATCCCAAGAAAATCCATTAGAAACAATGTGATATGGGTTATGGTGGATCAAATAACAAAGACTTCATATTTTATCGCTATTTGGGAAGATTTATCTCTTGAAGAACTAACCATGATATACATAAAGGGAGTAGTGAGGTATCATGGGGTGACACTTTCTATCATTTCTGACCACGATACATGCTTCACATCTAAATTCTAGATAATTGTTTAACATTATTTGAATAATGATTGCATTTTGGTAAGCCCTATCACTCTTAAATTTATAGACAATTGGAAAAGAATATAAATACACTTGAAGAAATACTAATAACCTTCTGAATGGAATTTAAATGTGGTTGGGATAAACACCTCCCATTTATTGAGTTCCCATACAACAAAAGCTTCCAACATAGTATTCAAATGGAACCATATGAAGACCTATATGGGAATAGATTTAGAACTCCTACTTGTTGGGATGAAGTTGTTGAGAGGAAATTTCATGTGCCTAATCTTGTACAAGAGATGATAGAAAATTTTCATTCCATCCAAAAACATAGAAAGGATGCTCAAATTTTTAGAAGAAGATCTATGCTATAAATCGTTGAAGGTACTTGGAGTTTTATGTAGTGGAAAAATATTTCCTTAGGATATATTCATAGAAAAGATTCATGTGATTTGGAAAGAATGGGAGGCTTAGCCTTAGGTACATAATCCCTATTGAGATCCTTGGTCTCATAGAAGTAATGGCCTATCAGCTATCAGTTCCACAAAATCTGGCTCATGTTCATGAAGTATTACATGTATCTCTCTTGAGGAAGTATGTACCTAATCCCTCACATGTATTTAATCCCGATGTTGTAGAACTAAAATATGAACTCTCTTATGAGGAGTAGCCAGTGAAGATCTTGGACCGTAGGGACATGGTTCTACACAAAAAAACTACCCACATTATCAATTTTTTTTGGATGAACCAACAATAAGAATAAGTGATGTGGGAAATAGAGGTGTTAATATGACATAAGTACCCTCACCTTCTATCTATTGAGAAAATGACTTGAAATTTTGGGGATGAAATTTCTTAAGGTGAAAGAATGTAATGACCCATAATATTTTAAATGATATTTGTTGCCTAAATAATTTTTTTTATTAATTATATAATATCATACATGTAAAAAATAGATAGAAATCAAGAAAAATTTATCTCTTTAATAGTTATCATTACATTAGTAAGTTAGGAAACCAATTAAATTAAAAAACATTACAACTTGAGAAAAATATAAAATAGAATAGCTAAAAATCGGAAAGTATGGATAAACCCAATATTCTAGAACCATCGTCCCCACAACAAAAAATATAGAAATAAAATAAATTATTGCTAAACCAATCAAAATATTATGAAAATGAAAATATAACCTGATGTGTAATTTTAGTGAATTTTGAGGGAATGAATAAAGTGGTATTTATAGGATATAAAGGGAAATGTAACCATTATGATTCGACCATTATATGTTCATTGGTCAATATGATCACTGGTGAATATGATCGTTGGTCAATATTACCATTGGAAACTATACCATTGGTTGATAATATTACCATTATAAATAGTGTTTATAAGTAGTAATGATAATTTTTAATGGATATAAAAAGTTGAATCGATGGCTCAACCAGTAGAGTCACACTGTTTGAAGAACATGCGAGGGAGGTATTGTCACTGGGGTTCACGCTTGACTAATATTTAACTGAACTTCTGCATGTGAAGCTAAAATTAAATCACCTATGGGATAAGTTCAATTTACTGGAGATTACCACTCAATTGATGTTAGTCAAACCACCCCATTAAACTACCACAATCACACGTCTTTCCCTTAGGGTGTATGTAGGTGTAATAAAGGGTTATGTTTCCAGGTGTTAGTTCCATAAAGTGTAAATTCTTTCTTATAGATAAAATTTTCCCAGAAATTTCTCTTAATAATTTTTTTCTTAATAAAATATATGTTTAATTGATAATAATTTGATAATTTTTTTAGATGTAAATAACACATTATTGTATTTTTCTTGAAAATACATACACTTTTATAATAAACTCAGGTATTTTGAAAATTATTTTTTAATAAAATATTATTTTAAAAAACACTTATCAAAATATAAATGATAAAATTATTTTATAATGGTCTAGGAAATGTTTTATAAATTTCCTAAATTTGATTGCGCCTTAAAATTGATATTTTTAAATAAATAAGGGTTTTTATATTTAAAATTTAAAATTATCAAATTTATGAAAATTTTGGAGTAAAACAAACATCATATTTTAAATCATCATATCAAAATTATGTTATATTGAATTTATGAGAATTTTCTAAAATTCATTTTTTTAATGAATAGTAAAAAACATTATTTTGGGTTTTCAGTATATTTTATGACTTCATACTTTTTTTATAGTGATGTTATAATTAATTAAACAAAATATACAACCTAAAATATTTTATTTTATTAATATTAAGTATTTTAATATATTTTAATTAATTTTTAAAACTATATGTGACCTTCAAAAGTCTAAAATGTGAAAATTGGTTTTTAGAAACATTACTTTGTGGAATATTTACTTTTCCATGCCAAAAGAATTATTGAAAATGGTGTTAAGTTTTTATGGATTAAAGTATCATAAAATGTGACCCAAATTTAAAAAACTATGAAAAAAACCATGGGTTATCCAATGGTTTTGAATTTTCCACAACCTAGATTTCGCATACCTATATTTAGAAATTATTAAACAATTCCTCCACTTTTTTTATAAGCACTCAATAGTTTATCCATTTAATTTAACTACCAATCCATCTTACCCAAATTTCTATCAGTTTTACCTTCCAAGGAGTCCCCCCAGGGTTTAATCATTCCCTAGAGGTTCTATTCCTCAAGATCTAGGTGTAACTCTTCAAGGTAAGAGAAATTTCCTTCCTTTCTCTTCAATTAAAGAACCACTTTTTGTATATGTATTCAAAATGTTATGGTCACTCACATTTAGTACCATTTTTATTATGTAATTACTGAAAAAATATGTTCTATTAATGGTATACCCTTTTCACATCTCATTTTACCATTTTAAACCAAGTTTTATACTCATCATCCTGCCAAAATTACTTCTCAAATTTATCTCTCTACCTATGAAATTATCTTTTATTTTCTTTTTGAAAATACCCAAACATAATTATTTTCTAGGGTTATTAAACTAGATATAAAAATTATGTATTTTATTTTGGTATTTACACACAATAAACCCACATTCCCTTTTTATGGGATAACAATTATGTAATGACATTTTCTTTAAGTACTGTTAAAACACCATGATTTTGATAAGAAACCCATTATTTATTCTTCACGAGTTATTAATGAAATGATTGATTATAATATTTGAATCTAAAATTAATTAAGAAATATGAATGGCCACAATGAAAGTTCCCTAATACATTGGTTAGATAATTTAATCTTTAGAGATTACATGTTTTACGATGCCTTGGTGAATAACTAAGGTAATTTTCATTTATGACACCTTGGTGATAAACCTTAGCAATATGCTTATGAATGTATCATTTAAATACTGTATCCATATTTACATGTCATGAATAATGTTGTTATTATTATTATTATATTCCTATTGTTCATGACTTATTGCTATGTCTCATGTTCTTATTTATATGTCTCAATATCACATGCTATATTTCTATCCCACTTATTCCCTTATCGGGATTCATGCCTGCCCCATTCCTTTGATGTATGTCCCCAAGATATGATATGTTGTAAATGTAACATAAGGTGAACCCATGATGATTTCTTTGAAGTGTATTTAGAAATATTTTCTATGTTTTCATGTATTATGTACCTTATTTACAAGAAATTAAAATTTAAAAGTTCCTCTATTTGTATCATGTAATGAAAATATATGTAATAAAAAGGTGGGATGCCATACCAACTACCCAGAAACCAATTCTCCTAGATCACCTACCTAGTAACTCACTTCACATAGGCCTCTATACTCAGGTTACACTTCACCTAAGAATATATAATAGGGATAACGGCTTCCTAGGCCTCTATAATAGGGTGTAACATCACCCAATCCTCCTACCATACTTCTCACTTGACCGCGTTGTCGAGCGCGTCAAATTAGTTGTTTAATTTTGACTAAAATATCTGCAGTATAGCAGCAACCCTAGGTCGTCTCTCGACAGAGCCTTAGATAATTAATTCTAAAATTTGGTTTTGTTTATGAAATTAAAAAGGGAAATGGGGTTTTATAATACTTGGGTTTGATGATTAAATATGACAATAGAAAAAAGAAGCTATAAAACAAAGTAGAGATTAACAGAATTAATTAAGCGTGATCAACCCGGGGTACTCCCATGATGTTTATCCTTCATCGCTTCATGATATAAGGTTATGATCTTTTAATTACTGGTTTGTAACACCTAGAACTAGAATGTTACTGAGTTTATACAAGGATACCTCCTAGGGTTCAGTCAAAAACACACAATGATTCACCGGACACCGCCGATGATTGGGTGAATTGTGTTTGACTTCATAACCAAAACTCACCACGGAAACTCACGAAAAACTTGATGCGCTGTCCAGATTTGTATGTTATTTATTTGTGATACCATGAAATAAATTTACATGGCCTTGACAGTGCCTGTGTGAGTTCAATTGACCAATACAAACCACACAAACATCACAATTGAAAGGGGGAAAAAAGTGGTGAACGGTGTGTGAAACATCACATGAATGGGTACCCCCAAACATGATCATATGAGTTGAGCATGACATACCAGTACATAACTCAATAAAATAAGAATAGAGGATGATGAAAAAAAAATACAACAATCTGGAATTTAAATGATCATTCAATTATTACAAACATGAAGCTCGGGATTACATCACATTCCTCCCCGGGTGATCACAAGGGGTTTAGAAACCCATGGGAGGGGAAGAAGAAGAAGATGTTGAAGTAGCACCTCCCATAGCCTCCAGAACTTCTAGGGATGTTTAGAAGACTCCTTGGAGACTCCAAAATGGAATTACCTTGCCTTTTGGCCGAACTTACAAATGGGGAGCCCAAGGTGTCATTTTATAGGAAAATTGGAAGGTGGTTTTTGGCACACAGATTTCATCAATCCACTTGTACCACGTGTTTAGGCCTTCAGAAAGTATTATCTCGCTTTGGAGAAAATAGAAAGGTTTTATCCCTACCTCTTGACTATCTCCACAGAATGTTTGGCACCCTTTGGACAACTACAGGTCAAGATATTGATAAAATACAGAACACCTCATTTGACTTGGTCCATATTCGGTGGCTTGGACAGATCAGTTAGGATGGGCCCCATAGAAGCCGAATCAGGATTCGGATCCTTAATATGAAATGTAGCCTATTACGTTTTGGACAGGCCCACAAAATTGCAGCCAATTTGGATGCACTTATTTAGAGTAATATGCAAAACAGTGGACAGATATCCATGGATCCATGCAATTTTGGCTAATTTTTCTTCCACTTCATCAAGGGCCCTCCAAATCACCTCCACCTACATTGAAACAATAAAAAAAGTAACATTTCCCATTATAATATTGATCAAAATTAATTGATTTATTCAAAAATGAAGTGCAATTTATTATTATATTTTGAATATTCATTACTAAACTAGTTTAAAACTACTGTGTTAGGGTGGAATAAAACAGTGAATCGTGGTACGATCACACCCCCACACCTAAACATTTGCACTCCTGGGAAAAGTCACATATCCAAGTACAATGATTAATATATATATATATTTCCAACATCCTGAAGATTTATCATTTGAGGAAATTTTATTTAAAGTAAAGTGATCAATACCCAAACCACAACAAGGAGTTCTTCCTAGTGAAAATAGAAAAAGATGTCTCATAAATCATATCATAGCGAAATTCAAAAAGGATCATGATACCCAATTGAGAAAGGAATTCAGAAGTAAACCATGACACTAAATCTCCATGTATGTGTGTGAAAACCATTCCATGCTATTCTTTCCACTTGCTATCCAATAAATATATGTTATTTTAACATTTTTCATCTTAAATTATTTTGTCACCGAACCTGTCCTACATCCTTTGCAATCATATTTCAAGTCCCACTCATTTAAGCATTCACAGAAGTCAAACCATAAGCTCCCGACCTAGATATCCCCATATATTGCACATTTCATCACTCCCCTCATTTATTATATATATATATTGTTTGAAGTTGCAATTGGAAAAAATCTCACACTCATCTCTTACCCTTGTTTGATATCCTCACAACACTAATTGAAATAGTTATAACAAGATCAAAGGTTGAGGAGGAGTGGTTTTTGACCTGCCCAAGACACAACAATTTTTTGTTGAGGGCGTACAACAGTCGGACATTAGGTACACACACATAGGTCAATCTAGTACAGTAATGAAACATATCAGATAAGGAACGAACGTATGGAAATATCATTTAAAGCTGAAAAATATTAACCCAACATATATTTACCTTATATTAAGTAATAAATAATCACACTTTGTGGTTTGGTGCAAAAATTTGTGGAGATATTAGTGACACAGTTTTCCAAAAAACTACTCACACAAATGGAATCAATCATCTCAAAGGTTTCACATAGATACGACCATTTATATCATTGACAGAAAACCAATTCACTAAAAATCACTTCTTGATGGTAAACTCATACACAAATTCTGTTTAGCCTTCATTATGGTATTTTTACTTTCCCCACTTTATGGTCGCCACATCATGGAATTTCGAAATTGTTGACGGGGAAAAATGAAAATACCATAAAGAAGGCCAAAAAGAGAAAACAAAAGGAGAAAATGATGAAAATTATTAACTAACCTAGGAATGTATCCACCCCCACACCTAGAATGTGCAGTTTCCTCACTGAAATAATTGAGAATGTGAGAAGGAAGGATAAAACCTGGTGTGTTATATTGGTATGATGTGTCGAGAAGGTGGATTTCCTCCACTGGATTCTTTGGAAAATCCTCATAGAAGTGTTTAAGTCGCTGCCCATTGACGGTAATACTTCATCCACTCTGCTCATGCAAAACCTGTATTGAACCAAAAGGGTAAACATTAGTAACAGTATAAGGACCGATCCATCGGGAATGAAGCTTACTTGGGTGGAGCTTAAGCCTGGAATTGTACATGAGGAACTTCACACAGATATGGAACTTCCACTAGTGAATCATACTATCATGAATAGCCTTTGTATTCTCTTTATAGATTCGGGAGTTTTCATATGCATCATGTCGAATTTCTTCAAACTCTGGAATCTGCGGCTTTCTTTCCTCACCTACATCTGAAAGGTTCATATTACATTGTTTAACAGCCTAATATGCACGGTGTTATACCTCTACCGGGAGGTGACAATCCTTTCCAAACACAATTCTGTATGGTGACATTCCGATTGGGGTTTTAAAAGCAGTACGGTATGCCCAAAGTGCATCATCCAAGCTCAAACTCCAATCTTTCCTACTGGGTTGTACCGTTTTCTCCAAGATTCGATTAACTTCCCGATTTGAAATTTCTGCTTGTCTGTTAGTTTGGGGATGATATGAAGTGGAGACTTTATGAATAACCCCATACTTACGAAGCATGTTTTTCATGTTACAATTGCAAAAATGTGAACCCTGATCACTAATGATGAATCTTGGTAGACTAAACATACTGAAAATCTGGGACCTCACAAAATCAACAACCACTCGAGAGTCATCGGTCCTGGTGGCCTTTGCTTCCACCCATTTAGATACATAGTCAACATCCAATAAGATGTACACAAAGCCAAATGAATTTGGAAAAGGCCCCATGAAGTCAATGCCCCATGCATCGAAGATTTCACAGAATAACATGGGCTGTTGGGGCATTTCATTCCTCTTAGAGATATTCCCTGTGAATTGACATCGAGTACATGATTTACAAAACCTATGGGCATCTCTATACAATGTTGGCCAATATAATCCTGAGTCAAGGACCTTTCGAGCTGTACGTTGAGAGCCAAAGTGGCCCCCACATGCCAAGGTGTGGAAGAAGGTCAAAACAGAGGTGAACTCATGGTCAAGGAAACACCTACGAACAACCTGGTCACTAAAATTCTCCACAAGTATGGGTCATCCCAAATGTACCATCGAGAATAATGTTTAAGTCTCTAGGATTGTGAAGTGCTAAAATCAGTGGGGACCCTATATGTTTCTAAAAAATTCACAATGCCTGCATACCAGGGGGTAAGGTCCACAACATCACAAAGGTTCTCATGAGGGAAGAATTCTCCAATGGGTAGGGGTGAGTCAACATGATGGTCCAATGGTGGGGAAATCCTACTAATGTGGTCAGCTACAACATTGTCCACTCCTCTCTTATCTCTAATCTCAAGGTCAAACTCTTGGAGGAGGAGCATCCATCGAATGAGGCAGGGTTTGGCTTCAAGTTTCTTTAAGAGGAAATGAAGGGCAGCATGATCAAAAAACACAATCACTTTTGACCCAAGAAGATATGAACAGAATTTTTCCAAGGCAAACAAAATAGAAAGGAGTTCTTTTTCAGTGGTTGTGTAGTTTACCTAGGTAGGGTCAAGGGTACGCGAGGCATACGCAATGAAATGAGGATCCTTTT
This sequence comes from Viscum album, assembly GCA_963277665.1. NCBI lineage: Eukaryota > Viridiplantae > Streptophyta > Magnoliopsida > Santalales > Viscaceae > Viscum > Viscum album. The sequence continues at coordinate 2,009,511,464 of OY728130.1, read as the reverse complement.
CAACCCTTTGTGACAAAACTGCCCCAACTGCAAAGTTAGAGGCATCACACATAAGTTCGAAGGGCATATCCCACCTTGGTGGTTGGATGATGGGAGGTGATGTGAGACTCATTTTTAGTGAATTGAATGCATCCTCAGAATTTTTATCAAAAAAATTCATAATCCTTTTGTAACAACCGAGATAAGGGAAGTGTGATCTTACTAAAGTCTTTAATGAATCGGCGGTAAAAACCAGCATGACCCAAAAAAGACCGCACCTCATGAACACATTTTGGAAATGGAAGGGATGAAATTAATTCAATTTTAGATTTATCAACCTGAATTCCATTATTTTAAATGATATGCTCAAGAAATATCCCCCTCTCAACCATGAAATGACATTTTTCATAATTTAAAACAAGATCTATTTCAATGTAGCAGCGGAGGACAGAACCTAGGTTTTCCAAACGATCATCAAAAGAGGAACCATAAACCGTGAAATCATCCATAAAGAATTCCATACAACTATCAAGGTACTCATAAAAAATACTCAACATACATCACTGAAAAGTACCAGGAGCATTACATAGACCGAATGGCATCCTTCTGTTTGCAAATGTGCCAAATGGACAGGTAAATGTTGTCTTTTCTTGATCCTCAAGGGCTATATGGATTTGGAAATAACCCGAATAGCCATAAAGGAAACAATAATGGGACTTAACAGCCAATCGTTCTAACATTTGGTCAATGAAAGGTAAAGGAAAATGGTCCTTCCGCGTGGCTTGATTCAGTCGACGGTAGTCAATACAGACTCACCAACTGTTTTGCACACGTGTTGGAACCAATTCATTCCTTTCATTTGACACAACTGTTATTCTTGTTTTTTTAGGCACAATTTGCACTGGACTAACCCATTTACTATTAGATATAGGATAAATGATCCCTGCAGCAAGTAATTTACTGACTTCCAATTTTATAACTTCAAGGAGAGTGGGATTCAATCGGCGTTGAGATTGTCTTACGGGTTTAGCCTCATCATCCAAAAGTATATGGTGCATACAAATAGATGGGCTAATCCTGGGAATATCAGCCAATGTCCATCCTATTTCCTTTTTACACTCTCTCAAAAGTTTGAGCAGTTTCAATTCCTGTTGTGAAGAGAGGTTATTGGAAATAATGACGGGCGATTGGTCAATACCCTCAAGATATGCATTTTTTAAATTAGAAGGAATTTGTTTAAGTTCAAACACTGGTTGTTTCTGGATTGAGGGAGGGGATTTAGGGGGAGTGAGGTCCATGAAACTATCTATCTGCTCATGTTTATTCTCAAAGGAAAGAGAATCTATTGAAATGAGATTTGTAGAATCATCAATAGTCATGGGTACCTCGGAATAAACACACACATCAATTAAAGCACAAAATTTACATTTTTCTGAACCCACACAACATTCAAAAGAAGAACGAAAACTCAAATCATCCAAGGGTGAAGAAAACAGAAAAGAATCAGAGTTTGGGTTGAGGAGGGAATTGTGTGTGTGTGCATCGTTTGAGAGCACTTCCATCGAATAGACAGGAAGAGTGGAGTGCTCTTCAACTAGGTGTTTCATAGCCTCAAGGATGTTAAAACCTACCTTTTCTTCTCCGAATTACATGGACAGCGTACCATTTTGAATGGTGATGATCGTCTTTACTATTTTTAGGAATGGCCTCCCATGTATGAGAGGGGCATGTCATTGGGTTCGGGTATCTTCGATATCAAGAATGTAGAAATTAGTGGGGAAGATGAGATTCTTCACTCTAATAAGGATATCATCAATCACTCCTTTTGGATGTGTTGTACTCCGGTTGGAAAGTTGCACAACAATGCCTGTTGGTTGAAGCTCTCCAACCTGTAGAGAAGTATACACAGAGTGAGGCATTACATTAATGGAAGCACCTAAATCTAGTATAGAATCAGAAAAGAAGGTCTCCCCTATGGTACAAGGTATGGTGAATGTTCCAGGATCCTTGCATTTGGTTGGAATTTCAGGTTGAATCAAGGCCGAGACATTCCTTCCCAGGTTTACTCTCTCATTCCCCTTCAGCCTTCGTCGATGGGTGCAAAGCTCTTTAAGAAATTTGGCATAACGGGGAATTTTCTTGATTGCATCCAACAATGGAATATTAACTTGAACTTTTTTAAATGTATCCATTATTTCATTGTCAATCTCATTATCAAAGTTTTTCTTAGATTTAGAGAGTCTTTGAGGGAAATGAAGAGGAATGGATTGTTCATTTGAATCATCAAAGACTATTCGATTACCATTTGTGTCTTGTTTTTCTTTACATGAAGTTTTTGAGGGTTGGGAAAGAGAGTTTTCATGAGGGGGACATACCTGCTGTGCAAAATTAGTAGAAGGAGAAACTTCTTTACCACTACGAAGTGTAACTGCAAATACATTACCTTTGTCCTTTGGATTGGAAATGGGTTGGGATGGTAGTTGTCTAGAACCTTGCATCTTAAGCTCACCGACGGTGTTTTCCAATTGCCCCACTTGGGTTCGTAGGTCTTGAATAGCTGATTGTGTGGTCTATTGGAACTAAAGGTTCTAGGTTGCCATTTGTTTCACCATGTCCTTGAGGATTGGTTCAGATTTGGGAGGAGGAGGAGGATTGTTTTGAGAAGTTGAAGGATAAGAAGGTTTCATACCATGGCCTTGTTGATACCAATTTTTCTTTGGGTAGCTTGAGTTTCCTCCTTGTCAGTATTGGGGTTGTGCTTGCCACCCTGGATTTGGATTTGGCCTGAATTGTTCTTGCTTGAAGGGAGGTGCTTGTTGGAATGGACGCCCTGGGAACACAGCTGCACAAGACTCGGATGAATATTGAAGTTGTGGGAACTGGTCAGAAAAATGAGTGTTATCAGAACAAATCCCACAATGTAATGGAATTGAAGTAGAGTGTGAGTTACCTTGTACTTGAGCTAATTGCCTTAGAAGGCTATGGATCTCATCAGGTTTAGTATCTACTTTTTTTCTAGGGCTGAATGACTTACCTCATGAACTCCTCAGGTTGGTGTAATAGCTCGTGTACCAAATTATTGGGCATTTTGAGCCATGTTGGCTATTAAGTCATGAGCGGCAGGAGGATTTTTGTCAACTAGGGCACCACCAGCTGTAGCATCAATCATTACACGATCCATGGGGATAACTCCCTCATAGAAGTATTGAATTAAAAGTTGTTCGCTAATCTGGTGGTGGGGGCAGCTTGACCAAAGTCTTTTGAATCTCTCCCAGTATTCATGAAGGGTCTCTCCTTGTGATTTCCTAATTCCACAGATTTCTTTCCTAATTGATGCAGTTCCGAAGGCAGGGAAGAAATTCTCTAGAAAAAGTCTTTTTAGGTCATTCCATCCCCCAATTGTGGAAGGAAAATAGTATAGCCAATCTTTGGCTACACCATCAAGGGAGAAAGGGAAGACCCTAAACATAATGAGGTCCTCAGACAAATTTTAGGGTTTCATGGTGGAGCAAACTATGTGAAACTTCTTTAGATGTTTGTGAGGTTCCTCACCGAGAATACCATGGAATTTTGGAAGAAGTTGGATGAGACATGATCTAAGCTCAAAGTTGGTTGCTTCCTTGGGATATTGGATGTACGCAGGTTGGTACTCCACATCAGGGGTAGAAAGTTCTTTTAATGTTCGATTATTTGCAGCCATGTTTTCTTGGGTTTGATTGGGTTCAATTTTGTGTTGGTTTAGAAACACTTGAGGTTTCACAAGGGATTCGTCAATGTTACTTGATTGACCTTCTCTAAATGCCTTGATTTGTGTATGAAGTGACTTTTCAATTTTAGGGTCAAATTCAAGTAGTGTTTCTTTACCAGATCTTGTCATGCAACAATGATGTCTAGTTTGATTGATTGATTTTTTTGTTGTGTTTTTTTTGATTTGAGATGGATAAAAAAACATAAGAAGGGTGAAAGAAGAATAGAATGTTATACTATATAATTAGATAGGGATATGGAGAATAAGAGAGAGAGAGATAGAGAGAGAAATAACACACCAAAAATAACAAAAAATAAAGACAATACACAAAAAACAATCAAATAAGGGTGTGGTATTTAGAGGAGTACTAATTAAGAAGTAAAATAACCTAATAAAAGCAAATAAAGAAAAAAAATTATCTTGGATCCCTCGAAACGGTGCCAAAATTTACCGCGTTGTCGAGCGCGTCAAATTAGTTGTTTAATTTTGACTAGAATTTCTGCAGTATAACAGCAACCCTAGGTCGTCTCTCGACAGAGCCTTAGATCATTAATTCTAAAATGTGGGTTTGATTATGAAATTAAAAAGGGAAATGGGGTTTTATAATACATGGGTTTCATGATTAAAGATGATAATAGAAAATAGAAGCTATAAAACAGAGTAGAGATTAACAGTTTTAATTAAGCGTGATCAACCCGGGGTACTTGCATGATGTTTATCCTTCATCGCTTCATGATATAAGGTTATGATATTTTAATTCCTGGTTTTTAACACCTATAACTGTAATGTTACTGAGTTTATACTAGGATACCTCCTAGGGTTCAGTCAAAAACACACAATGATTCACCGGACACCGCCGATGATTGTGTGAATTGTGTTTGACTTCATAACCAAAAATCACCAAGGCAACACACGAAAAAACTCGATGCGCTGTCCAGATTTGTATGTTATTTCTTTTTTATACCATGAAATAAATTTACATGGCCTTGACAGTGCCTGTGTGAGTTCAATTGACTAATATAAACCACACAAACACCGCAATTGAAAGGGGGAAAGAAAGTGGTGAATGGTGTGTGAAACATCACGTGAATGGGTACCCCCAAACATGATCATATGAGTTGAGAATGACATACCAGTACATAACTCAATAAAATAAGAATATAGGATGATGAAAAACAACACAAAAATCTGGAATTTAAAAAATCATTCAAATATTACAAACATGAAGCTCGGGATTACATCACATTCCTCCCCGGGTGATCACAAGGGGTTTAGAAACCCATGGGAGGGGAAGAAGAAGAAGATGTTGAAGTAGAACCTCCTATAGACTCCAGAACTTCTAGGGATTTTGAGAAGACTGCTTGGAGACTCCAAAATTTCAGCACCTTTCATTTTGGCCGAACTTACAAATGGGGAGCCCAAGGTGTCATTTTATAGGAAAATTGGAAGGTGGTTTTAGGCACACAGATTTCATCAATCCACTTGTACCATGAGTTTCGGCCTTCAGACAGTCTTATCTCTCTTTGGAGAAAATAGAAACGTTGTATCCCTACCTCTTTACTGTCTCCACCGAATGTTGGCACCCTTTGGACAACTACAACTCAAGATATTGATAAAATACAGAACACCGCATTTGACTTGGTCCATATTTGGTGTCTTGGACAGATCAGTTCGAATGGGCCCTATAGCAGCCGAATCAGGATTGGGTTCCTTAATATGAAATGTATCCGAATAAGTGTTGGACAGGCCCAATATATTTCCTCCCATTTGGATGTACGGATTTCGTGTACTATGCAAAACAGTGGATAGATGTCCATGGATCCATGCAATTTTGGCCCATTTTTCTTCCACTTCATCAAGGGCCCTCCAAATCACCTCCACCTACATTGAAACAATAAAAACAAGTAACATTGCCCATTATAATATTTATTAACAGTAATTGATTTATTCAAACATGAAGTGAAATTTATTATTATATTTGGAATATTCATTACAAAACTAGTTTAAAATTTCAGTGTAAGGGTGGAATAAAACAGTGAATTGTGGTACGATCATCACTACTCACAGGATTACTACTTATACACCCATTCACCCAGGACACCTAAATAGAGAACCCACTTTTCCTTGGTCACCTACCTGTGTTCTCATTGGATAATACCATAGGGGATCTACCCCAACACACCATATTAGTATTACTAATAGGTTTAAATACTTTAAAATACATTATCTTTATCCCACTAACACCTTGAGTTGAGATACTCTTGATTTACCCATATATGTTTAATCGATATACCACTATTGGTTTCCTCATATTCCTTGAGTATAAATTATCCATTTGGTTACTTCACATGCCTTGAGTTGAGATACTCCTCATGGTTCCCAAAATTCATTCACCTTAATCATGTGTTAGGTTAAACCTGAATGTGATACTTTAGTGTAAGTCTCACTCCAACCTTTATTAGGTTCTTTTCACCTAATATTCCTTACCACGTAATGTTAAACAGCATGGACTGGTCCTATCACATGACACTAAACTATACATCGTGAACTATATGGGTTTGTATTCATATTCTAGAAATATATGTGTGAATTCTCTTGGAGGTTAAATATCATCACCATTACCATCCTTTCCCTCATTTAGAAGAAGAATCTCCAAAACATGACTATCATTCTCATGTGACAACAATAAGAAACCAAACACCTTATGTGAAGTGTATATGATGAACCACTTTTTATTATACAATTAGTATTTTATGAAATAGGTTAAAGACCTAGGATAACCCATCCTTTACTTCACAATGAGTATAAAATTCCCTTATGGCTTGGCATAAGGATGATACTGAACCATCTCTTCTTACATGAGGAGTATATGATAATATTTATCATGTGATGAGCATGATATTCCCTCATTCCCCAATAAAAATAAGTCATAACATCTTATTAGTATTGATAATCAAACCCTACCCTTCCTGATCTTATGATAATAAGATAACCCACATCTCTTTTCATTATGTGAGAAACATAATATTCTCTCATGGCCTAACATGAGTAAGATAAAACAACATTCCAACTTGTCTATCCTTCCTGAATTTAAACTACTTTAAAGTTATCATTGATTCATGACCTTAAAAGTAATTATTGTGATCCTTGACACATGACCTTAAAATATACAACATATTCTATTAAGTGGAACGAAACTATGTAGGTTCCAATTCCCCTCATAAGGATACATAGAAATTACCTATCAAAAGCCAAATTCAAACACTGAAATACCTCCTTCCTACTTCCATAGGATCATAATGAATCCTTAGATGGAGATAAAATATAAATTTACTACCTATAGGAATTTAATCTATATATTGAATATATACTTAGGTTAAATTAAATACAATATAACTACCATGTGTATTGTCCTCTTAAAGGCATGTGGTTTAGTCAATCTTTTTTCTTAAGTGTAAATAATATTGATACTAAGGAGGATTTAAAAACATTAATTAAATAAATAATAGAGTCTTGAAATAATAAATAAGAACCAGTGATGGATAATTCGACCTCCCATTATCTCATCCACCAAAAGATGGCATCGTCACCAATCTAGGTGATCAAGAGGCCTCCCACACATGGAAATAGGGAGAGCCATGTGAGGCTTAGAACAACCAAAATGGGTCCATAAGGAACAAGATCCATAAGAAACACTAAAGTGTTGGGTGGAAGTTTGGATCCCACTCTACATGAATTAATTCAATAATTTATGATGGGGTTGTGTAGTGACAAAAAAATTGCGCGAGGGGTGTTCATTTGGCTTGGGATGGCTCTTAGGGTTGATGAATGTGCTTAAAGTATTTTAAAAATATTTTTATAACCTTTATCAATTTTACTAAATTCTAAAATTTATTACCATTAGTTTATTACTAATAAAATATAACTTTTATCTATTATTTTTTAATGAAGATAAAAGTTTCTTCTTTTATCAGTTTTGGAAACATAAAAACATTAAAAATGGTGGTAAAGTTAATTGTTATCACAAGAAAACTACTTTTTTTGTAATGAAAACACAATGAGATGAAGGAGGAAAAGGGGAAAGCTACTGATAATGTTTCTCTTTCACCTAATTTTATTATTGATGTTGGTTGTTTGTTTATAAAGTGGGATATACATGATGGAATATTAAATATACCATAATTAATCTCCCACTATATGTTATTTGGGAACATTTAAATATAAGTAGGCACTAATAATACTTATAAAAAAGAGGAAATGTCCCTGATTGAGAGATGAAATAGGTGCAATGTAGAGGTTGATTATAATGTGGAGAGGGAATTAAAAAGTAAGGAAAAAACTCACCCACTATGTATGCATCATTCCATGGTGTCCATCTCCATTTTATTAGTAAAAAATGATAGGAGTTGAAAATTGGATGATAGATAAGATTAGTACATTTGTATCAATTATTTGTTTATAGGAGGCTGTAATGGATTTTATAAAAAAACTCCTCATTTTTTGTGTGTGCACAAAGGTGAGGAAGATATTATGGGGATGACCACAATTTGGAGGATAGGGTGAGAGAACGTTTATGAGGTAGTGGGGACACATATGTGTGAGAGGGAAATGCACTTCGAGAAAGACGTATTTTTTTTAAAATAAATGGGTTAGTCTGCAAGGAAAAGGGATGGACATCAAATACCATGGACCTTTTAATATTATCCCATTGAAGTATATTTATTAAATTATCTATTTTTAAGGTTTCCCAATCCCAATAATGTGATATTTCCCTCAAATCCCATAGACCAAAATCCCATTAAACATCCTTATAAATAAATAATTTTTATCACATCATTAAAATTATAATTTTATTAGAAAATATATGTATTACATTATATTATCAATGCTATCAAAAATAATTTTCTTACTAAATTTATGTAAATATAATGTTTTACATTTTCGTAACTATAATCAAGAATACGATGATACTTTTTAAACCACCTTCTATTAATATTAAAATTATAATTTATTACAAAATATATTTTCATATATATATATAATATATTAAAATAATTTATAAATGATTATTTAATTATAATCTCTCATGAAAATATTTGGTGAATCTTATAAAGAGTTCAACATCCTTGAAAAGTTTGGAACCTTTAATCCATCAAGGAATTTATTACATATTATGAATATTGAAATTATCTGGAAACTTTTATTACCCATATATTTTTAAAATAATATATTTTTAATTATAATTTAATGCAAAGATCCATTTTGATATAACAGTTTTTTACATATGATTTAAGTTTCCTTATAGACTACGATCTTTCAATATCAAAGTGAATAATGAACTTATAATAATAAATCATTATACTTCATCATATGGAGTTGTTGTATTCTCTGAAGTGAATATGAAAGGACATGAAAAAATTAGTTAGTCAAAGTTGTAATAATAATAGAAATGAACAATAAAAAAAATCACATTCATTATTGTCGTTATAATACATAAAATGAGAATATGAAATGACACCACCATAACTTATCCATTAATGAACAACCATGTCAATCCCTTTAATTTTTGTGTGTATATGTTGAGTTTTTTTATAAATATCATAATGATAAAATGTCATACCAATGCCAAATAATTTTCAAAACTAATGGATTTTAGAGAAAAATGAACTTATAATATTAAAAAATTAAACTAAAGAGCGTAGATTTTATATATCCCATGAAGTGAATATGAATGTATAATATAAAATTAAATAAATTGAAGTTGAAATAATAATAATAATTCTTGATATTGAGTCAAAACACACACTCATTACAATCATAATTATAATGAACCACACTATTAAGTGTTAGTAGATTAGAAAATGAGGAATTAAAAATGTGTGGAATCCAGGGAAAATTTTAAAAATAGATATAAATATCAATGAGAGTATTATTTTAGTATTTTTTATTCATTTAAATGAATTTTATAGTTCATAATTTTTTTTAGAAAGTTCTAAAAGATAAATTTTAGAAAAAAAAAACAGAAACTGAAGAAAACTTTGGTCTATAGAAAAACCCACAAGGTGGATGGGGGGTACCTACCAAATGATCGATGGGGATGATAGTGGAAACATGCCCAAACTATTTCCACTAGTTACCTAATGATAATACAATGGTAACTTAGTGGACCACTATAGTTCTAGTGGGGTTTTACTCGGAGTAATGTTGTGGCGCTCAACTTGCACATTAAATATGGGTCATTATATCATTTTAGGGTTTCAATTGTGAAAACCCTTCATGTTTTCCCAGTTTTTCAAATAGTGAGGTGTGATAATCCTTTTCTTCTCCCCTCCACTCATTTCTCCCTATTTATTCCTAGTGTTTTAATACGAGATGGGTCATCAAATTTGGGCAACTTAATTTATTTATTCTCTCTTTATTCTTTTTCTTTATCCTCCATTAATTGTGAAGAATCATTCTTGGAATTTGTGTTGGATTTCACCCAATCATAGTGAAATTCCCCTGTAATTATGGTAATTTTTCACGTGGTATCTAAAGGATAGATATAATTGATAAATTCATTCTTTTTATTCCATTATTAGAGGTAAGTGACTAAGTGAATTATTCATGTTTTTTTCAAATTAGGGGTGAATTTACAGACAATTTATAATGGGATTTTGTATATTTTGATCATAGTAGTATTAAAATAATTCCAAATGAAATTGGTATATTTGTAATACCCTGGACCTTTTCATGGAATTATTTGATTTATATTTTTTTCCTAAAACTCATGGATTTTTTATTTATGAGTGTTAGTGGTGTTGTGGGGGGCCTCTAAACTATTTCTCTGGATTAACCCTATGTTCGGGCTAGAATTTTAATGTATTTGTATTATAAAACCATTAAGAGTGAGGGTCAAACCATGAAACATGGAAATCAATGAATTTTAATTCCATAATATATACCATGACATATGCCACATGAGATTAAATTTCCCTGGAATTAGAAGATACCACATCATAGCATTAGGAATTACTACATAGAAATTATTTCATGTGAATGAACTACTAAGTTTATTTGAGGAACCTGTTATAAAAAATGGATTCAAAGCACTGTAGGTGTTTCATAGGAATTAATTCTTCTAGAATAATATTGATTTTTTAGTTGTGTTTTATTTTCATTCTTTGGTGGTAGAGGGATACACTGTGATGGGGATATATAAGATTTAGCAATATTGGATTAACTTGAGGCCAATGAGATATTAAGTTTGATGGCTACATAAGATTAATATTATTATACAAGGAATGGATGGTAAGTATCAACCCTATGTGTTCCCCATGAATACTAGCAATGAATCCAGGTTAGGGAGACACTTTTAACTATTAAGGGATCTTTAAACTACGATTTCGTTAGGTGCATGATTTTTTCTTTATCCTTGAGGTAGGGTTCCATGACATGATAGTATTTAACATGAATCTTCATAAATTAATATTAAATGAGGTTTCTAATCTATCCAAAAAGTGTAACATCATTATTTATGTGCATTTGTTTTTTAGTCACACTAACTTATATCGTGCTTGAACTAAAAATAAATTAAATATTTTCCGTGTACATTTCATGTTAGAATACATTTTTAGTCAGTAAGAAGTCGATAGAAATTTATAGGGCCTAAACTTTTGGTGACCTAGTGATGAATTCATTGATAAATTAGAATAATAAATGATGGAGGTAGGCCGAGGGGTGACATTGATGGAAATCTGACCAAGTGAGTTGAACATAGTTTTCTAAGGATGACGCTTAGGTTGAAAATTCGTGGTATGTTTAGGGGAAATGGTTAAATTATTAAATTATGATACATTATTAGGACCTCATATTGATTACAATGTGGTGTATATTGTCATAAATTTAATATTGGTTAGGTACTATTCCAATCAAACATGTAAAGTGGATATGGGTTAGCATATTATCACATTAGGTTATAAAGTGGGTATCAAGAGTGGGTGATATACCCCCAAGTCTTTATAATAAATGGTTTTATTCAAGGTGGGAACTAATCCCCCATGCAATTTTTATACATGGTGGTCAATAGGATAGACTCTAACCCTATTTAGACTTTATGATATATGGTGGTATTCTTTATGAATGATAATACCATTGATATTTTATGATATCTGATGGTATATGGGGTATGTGTTAACCCCTGAAAAACATTATGATATATCATGGTGTCTTGGGTGGACATCGATACCTCCAAGACTCTATGATATTTGATGGTATCTAGGGTGAGATCTAATCCCCCTGAGACTTTATTCTATAAAATGGAATCTCAAGTGAAAACTAATCCCCCCTATACATTATGATATATTATGTCATATAGGGTACCCCTGAGACATGATTATATATGATGGTATCTAGGGTGGGTTCTTATCCCCTTTAAGATTGATGTATTATGACAGTATTCAGGGCACTCTATATTCGAACATTGGTTTGGTGATTTATTATCTTAAGAGACATTCAACAAAGGTCAAAGGTGGTATGGTTGATCTCGAGTGTCACTATGGAACCAAAAGTTTGAAAATGATTTATTTTATGTGTACTTAGTAATTTATTATAACATATTAGAATGAACACTATTCAAAATTAATACATCTAGGTACATTTTTGATGGTTTCCAAATATTTTATACACACACCATCACCATGTGTCATGGGTACTTGAAAAGAAGTTATCATTGCTGGAAAGGACAAGGGAAAGGTACCTATGCTAGATAATTTATTTGGTTAGTTAGGATGGATCTCAAGAGATGGGATCAGACTAAGCCTCAAAAATAGTTTTTCAATTATCCCCGATTTTTTATTATTTTTGTTAATTTTAGACCTGATGTACGTGATAATCTTGTGGAGAATCCTTATCATGCATGTATACCTTATACAGTGTGTATAATTCTTATCATGACAACCTCCCTCTAAAGATTCCCCTCGTGGATTGGCAGTGAAGAAAGGAAAATAATGACCCCCATGAGTTCCGCCTCCAGTTGGCCCTAGGGTGGCGACTAGCACCAAGGGTATAAAGATCTCGCTATATGGGAGGCATTACCCTTTATAAGAAAACAATATTGGAAGATAAGATGTATCAACCTCAAAAAAAACTCTAAGGCATATACAAAAGAGATCTAAGATCGATCCCACATTCATGTTTAAAAAAATGAAACTATTACAAATGCAATAAAACTACAAGGTAAAATGCAAAAAAATAGGCTAAGAAGCAACACAAAAACTATCCCAAAGTCTAAGATAGTAATTTCCAGAACAATCCACACAGTCCTCTAAAAAACTTGAATGGATTTTTATAACATAGAGTGAGAATACAAGTATACTCAGTAGGAAAACAAAGGTCTCTTGTGAAAAAGTGGGAGAAGCGTACTAATGTTCTTGTGAGAAAACAATAGAACCAAAAAACACCTAACAATGAAAACTAACCATCCCAACCTCATCAAGGAACACTCACCAAATATCGCACGTCAAGTAAAGTGATATAATAAGAATATTGATGATAGGGTACCTCACACCACATTCCAACTAATAAGCTGATCTCACACCCCAATAGAAAATGTCCTGGTTCTCCCACATCTCTTGAACACACCATGTCACAACCCACCCGTACACACACATGGGCCTCATAGCTAGTCCCACAACATAGGAAAGAAGCCCATCATGTCCTGCTCATACACACCTATGCCTCATAACCACATCCTTACTTCAGACACCTAGGCCACATACCACATCACATCCCACCCACAGACACATGGGCTACAAAAAACACCTTATCCCTATGACACCTAGGAAGAACAACACATAGCATCTCTGAGACACCTGGGAAGCATAACTTGCCTGCACACACCTAAGCCTCTCAAACCACAACCTTCCTAAAGAATCATGGGCTATCACCACCTGGAAGATGGAGCGAGTAAGAGTGGGTGGCCCTCCACCCATCCTCCCACTGGGATATTTGGGAAGGAAACCCTCGCCCATGAAAATGGGGGTGTTTGGAAAATATTTACGAAATAGGGTGGGGGTGTGTATAGAAAACACAATTAAAATATAGGTATACATATATAATATCAAAAACACAAGCCCAACCTATGGGTTCTCAATAAAAAAATCAACCACCCCATAAAACCACAAAATTTTATTCCACCTCTAAATACATCTATCAACATTGGAAATGGTCACTTCCAAAGTTTATAAATGAAATCTGCTTCACAACATGACACAACTCAAATAATACCCCATCCAATTCAGTTAACCATTTTTCATTCTTTATTAAACATTAATTTACTCATTCCATCACTATACAAGAAACTACTATGTACACCGCACACAAATCCAAAAATAAAAAGTTACATAGGGGAAAAAGAACCATGTTAAATTAACCCACTTAATATTTCCACTCCATTTAACACCCATTAATGGCATAAAAAAACCAATCCCAAGACACATAGTGAAGCTTTGAGCATGCTACTCATGGAAAAACTCCAGGTAAACTACCCACACAAACCACTATCATCAACCTCATCCAAAGTCATTACAACCAATCCATCCTCTAATCAGAAGAAACCCCCAACATAAACCACTCCCAGAAACACATCACATCACAACCATTCTCAGTAGCCCCACTACATAACCACATCACACCCATCAACAAATATCTGCGCAACCCAATCAGAACCATGCTGTATAAAACTTCTATCTAGTTTTCCTGCAACACAAAACCCACAACAAACCACAGATCACAACCATAACACAACTTATTTAGTTTTTACAAAGGTAATATAGTTCAATTACACTTCTTAAATTAAGTTTGCGATCACATAAGCCATAAGATCCTGGGGAATCCATTTATTTTAGCTAAATATACATGGTTAATAGATTCCATGTATTTTCTCAACTAAAATAAGACAAACATGTGTTCATAAATATTTTATACAAAAACAAGGAAAACAGATGACCATGATTTTCTGTAGGCATATATCCCATACAATCATAATAACAACAAAAAACAATAACAAGAAAAACATTCATTAATTTTTCCCAACCCCTCATATTGATATTTAAACATGTTAAATTATATTTATTAATTTAGAATTGATATATTCATAAGGAAAAAAATTATTACACCCACCCCGGATGATACAAAATAAAAGAGAGACGAAGGGATCCCTAAATCGAAGAATAGACGATCAACACTTCCTTATTGCACCAAAATAAGGGGTGGGAAAGGATCTATGGAAACATGATCTAAGGGTGAAACATAGATACATGACCAATTGGAGAATAAAGGTTTAAGAAACCTTATTATAAATAGAAAGGGGATCCCACAAGGAAGATGAGATATTGGCTTTAGAAAGGCTAGATCCTAAATCAATGGGAGAAACAGTTTTTAAAACCATTAAAGATGGATCTTGACCAAAACCATGTGGTTTCGACATTTAGAAGCCTCATGATTTTTGTAAAGGTAAATGATATGTTTTTTCACATTGAATCTACTCAAAAAAACATTAAATATGGCATTAAAATCATTTAGTGTTATAGGAAATGTTAAAGGGGTGAAATTGGAAAAACTGGAGAAAACTAACATTTGAAAAAAAGTTGGAAATGAACCATTATTGGGTGAGTCATCATCCTAGGTCACCAGTGGGTGAGGCACAATTGGTGAGATACTCATGTGATTCACTATTTGGTGAGCTACCAGTAGATGAGTCACCGTTGGAAGAGTCACCATCGTGACCTACTGTCAGTGACTCACTGCTCCGACTCACCAATGTGAGTAACCATTGGACGAGTCACTATTACAACCTACCACTAGTGACTCACTGTTAGGAGTTACCAGTGGATGAACCTCCATCTCAACTAACCACATGAAACTCACCAGTGCGATTAACTATTGGATGAGTCACCGTAGTGACCTACCATTAGCAACTCACTCTGAGATGAGCTACTATTGAAAAACTATATTTTTGGAAAACTCTTGAAATGAGTCACTATTACAAATCACCGATGCTTACTCACCATCAGATGAGCTACCGTTAGAAAACTAGATTTTTGGAATACTCTTGAAATGAGTAACCATTACCTTTAAGAGTAGCTAAAAAACTATATTTTCACAAATTAATGGACTTGGGAGGTATGTTCCATTACATCAGATACCTCTCAAACTATCCTCATCCTCAAGAATTCAAAACCAAACCTAGATGGAAAATAGGGGTTCAAACAACCACCCCATGAGATACCTCTCAAGGATCCCACTATACTTGAAACAACACTACCAAAAAACACATCATGTTTCCACGATAAACCACCCTATGTTGTTCGAAATATGGAGTGAAACCTCAGCATCCAAGAATACCTCCTCTTACATCTGCTAACCCAACTGACCAAAAGACACACTACACAAGTAAAAAAAACTCTACCCAAACATACAAATCAAGGAATCTCATACTCTATGTCAAGATACTATCTAATCTGAGTGGAAATAAGTCCCACACACAAGTTTAATTGCATTGAAATTAATGCATATCGATTAGGAATTTGGCCTTCCCCTTTTCACATGTCAAGACTTTTTCAAATATCAGAAAAAGAGGAAAAAACTCATTTCATAACAAACAATATTTAAAAATTACATTTCAAAGAAAAAAAGAATGGGGTAAAACTCAAAAAAATCTCGGTAACAGGCATGCATATGTACTTCTCGCTCCCAAGTAATCTTCTCTAGACCACTATGCCTCCACAATTGGTGAACCAAAGGAATGGTCCACCCATGCAGCACCATCTCCTAATGATCCTGGATCTCTACCAACCACTCCAAGAATGTCTTGTCATATTTGATATCCAACGGTCCTCAGTCAATGACCTGTGAGTCATCATTAAGATAACAAAAAAGTTGAGATATGTGAAAAATATTGTGGATCCTATCCCACTGTGAAAGTAGTGCTAACTGGTATGCCACCTTTTGAACTCTACCCAACACCTAGAAGGGTCCAATGAACTTGGGAGAAATCTTACTCCTTTTTGCAAACCTCCACTACCCTCTTTAAGGGAAAAAATTCAAGAGAATGTGGTCCCCAACCTCCAACTCCAAGGGCCTCATCTAATGATCGACATATGACTTCTCCTAGTCCTGTGTTGCCTTCATCCTCTAACAAACAAGATGAACCTTCTATGTTGTGCTCTGCACAACTTTAGGGCCACTAATAGATGTTTCCCCAAACTGTATACAGTAAAATGGTGAATTAAATGGTTTTCTATAAAAATATATAAATAGAGCAATTCCAATGGAAGAGTGATAGCTATTATTATAAGAAAACTCTACCAAGGTAATGGGTTGTACCCAAGGTCCTCCAAAGTCTTAGATGCACGCTTGAAATATATTATCCAACATCTGGACAGTCCAATCTATCTTCCCATCGGTTTAAGGGTGGAAGGTAATTCTTAGGTACAACTGAGTGTCAATAACATGCTGCAATCCCCTCCAGAATCATAAGGTAAAACTTCTATTTTGATCCAACATAATGGATCTTGGAAACCCATGTAGCTGCACCACCTCATCCACATACCTCTTGGCTAAGACATCCATTATGCCCGAATCTTGGATCGTTAGGAAGTGAACTGATTTCATCAACTGATCCACTACTATCCAGTAGCCTCAAAGCCTCCCTGAGATCAGGGTATCCCTTTGATTAAATCTATTGAGATGTCATCCCACTTCTAGACGAGGAAATATAAGGTTTGTAACTAACCATCATAAACATAGTTCTTAGACTTCACTTACTGATGCACTAAACACATTTCCATAAACTATTCCACTACCCACATTATCTCAGGCCACTAAAATGACATCCTCAAGCCAGGATACATCTTAGAAACTCTCAGGTGTACCGATAAGGGTGAGTTATGAAACTCATGGAGGGATTCCTCATGAATTTCCACAAGAACAAATAGTTTAAAACACTAAAAACTTATACCTCTTGTACTTATAATTTTATGTTTTCATTTTTTTGAATTTCATAACAACTAAACAACACTTGTTTCATGAGAAACTAATAATATGGTTTTAATTTATATTAGAATATAATCAAGTAAAACAAAAAAATGGACACAAGGATTATCATAATAAAAAGAACATCGTAATGTTTACAACGTGTCAAGATCATAAGGAAGAATCCTACCCAAAAATGCCTAATAAAAACCCCATCAGAACTATGGGAAGGCCCCCTACAAAAATAACAAGACACGGTAAATAAAGGAGATCCTTCAGGTCAGTGAAAACAAAGAACAATAATACCATAATCATGAAGATTGTTATGATCATGAGGGGTATAACATGCACCATCCTCATTACTTTATTTAACCTTAAGACACCCCAAGATAGAGTTTTATATGGAATTAACCCAACCCTTTCTCTAGTAACCGTTGAAATCTAACAACCATAATTATAGCTGTAGGACTTTGATAGGATAATTAATATATATATATATATATATATAAGTATTAATTACTTTCCAAATATTTAAGTTATAATTAAAATAATATTATAACCACCATTTATGAACTCTAATAGGATATGGTTTAATACTTCGAATTACACTTAAGTGATTTCGACAAGTATTAAGGAATTCAAGACACTTTGCGAATATTTCAAATAAAATGTAATGATTTTCATTTCCTAAATAGTGCTATAAACTATGTTTAAATTATTTGATTTAAATTATGTTTTTTATTAAACTATGTTTTCTATAATAATAGTATAGGAATTATTATGTAGGTTGATTAAATATCATTTTTATAACTTTTATGTTTAAGGTTTATTGCTTATAATTTTAGAGATATTTTTAACTAAGAAAAAGTTTAATTAAAATCCTAATGTTCAATAAAATCCATGTTTAAGAAGATAATTTCTTTATTGTTATAATAAATGTATTATTTCTCTTATTTAAGACTTTATATTTTTGATTGTGGGATTTTATAAAAAAATAGGCCCACTAGGGCTAGCCCTTTATAGCTGGGATGAGGGAGGCAGCTCACACTAAGTGGATAATCCTAGACCTCAGCCCAAGCCAAGGCCAGCTCGGGCTTAGGAATACGTTCTCTGAAGGGTGGATGAGAGTAGGAGTGCATGGGTGCACCACCACTGGCGCAAGGCCACAGCGGGGCATTGGTAGGCCAAGGCCTACGGGGGTGGGAGCCTGTGTGTAAGGCTCCCTGGTGTGTGCTGTGTGTTTTTTCTGAGCATTCTATCGGAGGATTAGGCCTATAAAGGAGCCGAAAACAACTCACCATTATGATGTGGGAAGTGTTTTTTCATGAAAAAATGAGATCTAGGCTATTGGATTGTGTCACCCGTGATCTGGACCATCAATCCAGATTCCGCTTTCAACCTTCAGCAAATGTGGTTTTCCACCGTGTTTTTGTATGTCGTTCGATCTACCACAGATCTAATCTCGGCCATCTGTGTGTTTTAAAATTCCGTGGCGAACGAGGGCCTGTCGATCTACCTCAGAGTAATCCGATCCATCCAATATATCTATGGTTTTCCCTCTTTCTACATCATCTTCTTCTTCTCCGCATGGGTTTACACCAGTAACCCTACACCTATTTCACCATCTCTTTTTCTTCACCATCGACCGCCGGTGGACCGTCCTTGTTTCCCCTTTACTACAAGCATGAAACAATCCATTTAATGCACTGCAATGGGGGCATTTTTTGTGTTAAATGTTCATGTGACTTTTTTTAGTATATAAGTAACCGGTTTCACCCAAATAACTCTCAGTTCTTCTCCCCACTCAAGCCTCTAGCAAGTCCTAACCAACCTTCCTCGAGTTCTCCTACCCCTGGTTTTAATGTAAGGATCTTATTTTTCCTTGTTTTTTTTGTTTTGAATATACATATATATATATATATATCTATATATATATGTTCTCATAAAATTGAATATTAAAAATAACCACGTGGGTTAGTTTAAATCCTTCCTTAAGACCGAACCTTAGTCTCTTAATTTTGTACTTTGGAGTGTTTATTAATTTGAACGTTATTTAATGTTTATAAATATTGATACATGCTATATATATATAGAAATATATATGTTATATGTACTTTAGTTTATATATACATAGGTATTGACATGGTCTCTCGATTTTAAGTAGAGACCCACCATTACCCAATCCACCACGTTCTAAAGAGATTTCAAAATAAGAATTTCAAATGCAAGTGTGGTATTTTCGTGTAAAAGTTTTATATAAGCGATTATATACTTTGTACACATGTATATATAAATTCAAATTTATATAGATAGTGACATATATTCTTAGTATTATACCCAGTTCTTGAGTTCTTTGTACCATGAGTCTCGATGTTTTAGTAGAGATTTAAAACATAAGAAATTTCGTGTTATTTAAAACTTATTTCCACATTTATGAGTCACTTATTTTTCTTATATTTTAAATGATGTTGATTATGGTGAAGATTCATTCTTTATATTATGGAAATCATTATGTGGTATACAAAGGCTTACATCATCGAAAGTTTAATAATTTTCAAGCTTAAAACCCAACATGAAATGTCTGGTTTACCTTTTTAATTAGTTGGTTAATAAGGTTTTAGAATTATATGAATAACATCGCATGTGATGAATTATTATTTTTTCTTTTATTATCTTGGATGTAAACATACATTCCATAATTTTCCTTTCTTCTTACCATTTAATTACGGTTATATAATTGCTACCTCAGTTTTTAAGCATCTTGATGCATGTCTCACCTTATAAAATATGTAAATGTTTGAGGATGAGACTACTGTGACCAATTATGTATGAAATTATTGAAATTGGTATGAGACACTTTGAATAATTGGAAATGAGTAATTTAATATTCAAAATGGTATAGGAAATTTTGAATATAAAACCATATTTTTCATATGAGGAGTGTATTGGACTTGTTTGTTCTGGGCTAGGGACCGGTAAAAGTAATCCCTCCTGGTTGGAGTCCGGTTATATATGCTCTTCAGGATGGAGTCCAGTTACAGATGCTCTATGGGGTGGAGTCTGGTTACAGATGCTCTCCAGGTTGGGGTCCAGTTACAGTTAGCCCTAGGTCTTGGTTCGAGGCCTTGACACAAAAGTCCACATTTTTACATTCCAACATTATGTTTATGATAATTAATTAACCTAATGGATATTCAACTAGTAGAATATCAAAGGTAAAAATCCAGTACTTATGAGTATCAGAAAAGTAAAATTTTGAGGCATGACTTGTGTTTACCACTTAGTGTAGTAGTATCCAATATATGACTTTGAACTGATTTCCTTCACATGCAACTCTGATTAATCAGCACTCTTAGCTGTTCAAATTGTGCTTAAATGTTCATATGTTAGACATGTTTAGAACATCTTTTCTTTATTACTCCAAAAGAGCATGCCTTTAATTGAATCATGTATCCCTATAATTTTGTTGGTATATTCTTATTTGAGAACTCTTATGATATGTTACATGTGTTACAACTTTATTTAAGAGAAATGATCTACATAATGTTTTAAATAATGTTTTCAAAATTTACGTTGATTTATTTTAAAACCCCTTACTAGGACTTCTTATACTCACCATATGTTTTGAATTTTTTAGGTAACAACTTTTAAAAGATGAAACATTTATAAAGTATCTGGTTTTTGAGAGTCTGAATCGAATTTGATCCCATATATGGGACATGATGTGTAGTTTATCAGTGCATGTTTTTGTTTAAAATGTCACATCATGTTCTAATGGCACCAGTTCCTAGTTTTCTAGGGTCGGGTCTTCACAGTTGGTATCAGAGGATTCAGTTTGGATAAATCTAGAAAAACAGAACTAAAACAAAGAAAAATTTACATAAGTACTACTAAATATGATGTTTTCTAATTTTTAGATGGAAAATGAAGGTACTAGTATTCTGCCTCTTCCCAATGAGGCCCTAGAAACCATAACTTCAATAGCCAACCATAAAACTTTTAAAAACTACGCCCATATCTATATTTCATGCAAACATCTCTATAATATATCCAATTCTCCCTGAGTACTTCAACTCCACCGAACAACGGGTCTAGATTACATCTTTATGATGCATGCCCAATTTCCATCCTATGAATGACGAAGAAAGTACTATGAGGGACTTTTTAGATGCTTCACTACAGGGAAAGGCATCCAGTCCCTCATGAACTTCCAAGAAGTTGCAGCAGCAGGAGACCTCCGTGAAACGTATATGTGTAAAGTCCTGTCTTATATCCATTACGATCAAGTAATGGACTTCAACATCCTTAAATACGAAGCCACCCGATTGATGCACAGACATAAAGTGCATACTGATGTCTCTCAGCTATACACCCCTCATGTCAGACTATAAAGATACCACAAGTGCTCCCATGATATCGAACCAGATTTCTCAGGATGCATATGGTTTATGGAGATTGAGAGTTTTGAACTTAATATGGGGATTTGTGTATTAGGGAACTAGGGAAACCATTATCCTTTATCTTTTTATGAACAGGTGGTTATATGAGAACAGAATGTGGTATACCTTCATTATTTCTACTATATTTTCTGTGTTTATGCTTCTGAACAGGTTTAACTAATTGAACTTTTACAATAAATTTTCAGATGGAAGGACAAACCCATGTGTTATATCTTCTTATTGAGATGCTGGAGATTATTGGGATCAAAACCTATGAAGAAGAGTATCATCCCTTTGTTAAACTGTGAAGAACATGCAAGAAACTATATGAAGTGTCAAACAACCCATATATGCTCTACACCTATCAATGGAATTCTTCCATTTATGACTGCAAAGCCATGACCCAACTGGCTGAGTATAGGAAAAGAGGAAAATACCATGAAGGGATTTTCCTATGTTTCACCCAAGGCTGGAAATACATAGCCAAAGTAAGATTTCCAGAGGCTGTTTTGGAGGGAAACCTTTGTGCGGCCTACATGTACCAACTCCTTAGTTTTAGCCTATACGATAATGTCTATAACACAGTTGTTCTCGATTGAGACATAGTTCGAAGAGTTCTTCGTGTGTTGGTCCATTCAGACATTTCCAAACTTTCTACCATTTGATCCCCCCTCTAGAAGCCCGAGTGTTCGATGCAAGAGTTCAACCCCTTCTGTCTGAGGTGTATCTGGGTCAGAGAACTAGAGGAGTTGAGCATCAATTTGAGTTTTTTGTTGAACGCACCTGAGGATCCTCTATGATGGGGGATGTGGTGGGAACATTGAAGAACCTTTATGGTTATATAAAATGAATTTCGTGGACACAATTCTTTGTTGTGGGGGGGGGGATAATGTAACGCCCCAAAAACTTGTACCTCTTGTATTGATAAGTTTATGTTTTTATTTTATTTGAATTTCATAACAACTAAACAAAACTTGTTTCTCATGAGAAACTAATAATATGGTATTAATTTATATTAGAACACAACTGAGTAAAACACACAAATGGACACAAGGATTTTCATAATAAAATGAACACCGTAGTGTTTACAATGTATCAAGATAACAAGGAAGCATCCTACACAAAAAATGCCTAATAAAAACCCTATAAGAACTACGGGAAGGCCCCCTATAAAGACAAAAAGTCATGGTAAATAAAGTAGATCCTTCGGGTCAGTGAAAATGAAGAACAACACCACCATAATCATGAAGACCGTACTGATCATCAGGGGTATAACAAGCACCATCCTCATCACTTGCTTTAATCTTAAGACACCACAAGATAGGGTTTTATAGGGAATAAATCAGACCATTGCTCTAGTGACCGTTGGAAGCTAACAACCATAATTATAGCCATAGGTCTTTGATAGAATAATTAATATATATATATATATATAAATATTTAAGTATTAATTTGTTTCCAAATATTTAAGTTATAATTAAAATTATAATATAACCACCATTTATGAACTCTAAAAGGATATGGTTTAATACTTCGAATTACACTTAAGTGATTTTGACAAGTATTAAGGAATTTAAAACACTTTGAAAATATTTCAAATATAATGTAATGATTTTTATTTCTTAAATTTTTTTATAAACTATGTTTAAATTCTTTGAATTAAATTATATTTATGATTAAACTAAGTTTTCTATAACACTAGTATATGAATTATCATGTAGGTTTATTAAATCTTATTTTTATAACTTTTATGATAAAGGTTTAGTGTTTATAATTTTAGACATACTTTTAACTAAGACAAAGTTTAATTAATATCGTAATGTTTAATAAAAGCCATGTTTAAGAAGATAATTTCTTTATAGTTATAATAATTGTATTATTTCTCTTCTTTAAGACATTATATTTTTGATTGTGGGATTTTATAAAAAAATAGGCCCTCCAGGGCCAGCCCTTTATAGCTGGGACAAGGAAGGCATCTCACACTAAGTGGATGAGCCTAGCCCTCAGCCCAAGCCATGGTCGGACTGAGCTTGGGCAGAGGTTCCCTGAAGGGTGCATGAGAGCTAGAGCGCATGGGCGCACCACCGTGGGTGCGAGACCATGGAGGGGCATGGGTAGGGCAAGTTCTGCGGGGGTGGGAGCCCATGTGTAAGGCTCCTTGGTGCGTGTTGTGTGTTTTTATGAGATTTCTATATGAGGATTTGTCTTATAAATGAGGTGAAAACAAGTCTTGGTTTTGATGTGGGAAGTGTTTCTTTAGGTGAAACACGATCTGAGCCATTGGATCGTGTCACGCATGATCTGGACCATCAATCCCAACCCCGCTTTCAACCATTAACAAACGCGGTTTTCCACCACGTTTTTGTACGTTGTTTGATCTACCACAGATCTAATCTTAGTTGTCCGTGTGTTTTAAAATGCCGCATTGAACAAGGTCCGCATGATCTACCTCGGAGTAATCTGAGCCGTCCAACATATCTCCGGTTTTCCCTCTTGCCACGTCGTCTTCTTCTTCTCCGCATGGGTTTACACCAGTAACCCTACACCTATTGCACCATCTCTCTTTCTTCACCACTGACCGTCAGTGGACCATTTTTGTTTCTCCTTTAATACAAGCATGAAACCATCCATTTAATACTCCATAAGAGGGGTAAAATTTTCATTAAATGTTTGTGTACCTTTTTTTAGTATATAAGTAACTAGTTGCACCCAAAGAACTCTCAGTTCTTCTCCCCACTCAAGCTTCCAGCAAGTCCCATCCAACCTTCCTCGAGTTCTCCTCCCATGGGTTTAATGTAAGGGTTATATTTTTCCTTGTTTTTTTTGAATATACATATACATATATATATATATATATATATATCCCCTAATAAAATCGTATATTAAAAATAACCCAGTGGGTTAGTTTAAATCCTTCCTTAAGACCGAACCTAAGTCTCTTAATTCTGTACTTTGTAGTGTTTGTTAATTTGAATGTTATTTATTGTTTACAAAGCTTGAGATGCGCTATATATATAGACATATATACGGTATATGTACTTCGGTTTATATATACATAGGTATTGACGTGGTCTCTCGGTTTCAAGTAGAGACCCACCATTAACCAATCCACCATGTTCTGAAAAGACTGAAAGATATGAATTTCAAATGCAAGTGTGGTATTTTCGTGTAAAATTTTTATATTAGAAATTATATACTTTGTACACATGTATATATAAATTCACATTTATATATATAGTGACATATATGTTCAGTATTATACACATTTCTTCAAGTCTTTGTACCATGAGTCTTGATGATTTAGTAGATATTTAAAACATAAGAAATGTTTTGTTATTCAAAAAATTATTTCCACATTATGAGTCAGTTATTTTTCATATATTTTAAATTATGTTGATTATGGTAAAGATTCATGCTTTATATTATGGACATCATTCTATGGTATAAAAAGGCTTATCAACATCAAATGATTTAGCATTTGCATGCTTAAAACCCTACATGAAATGTTTGGTTTACCTTTTTAATTAATTATTTAATATGATTTTAGAATTATAAGAATAACACCGCATGTGATAAATTCTTTTTTTTCATTTAGTATCTTGGATGTCAATGTACGTGCCATAATCTGCCTTTATTCTTTCCATTTAATGACAATCATATAATTGTTAGCTCGGTTTTTAAACATCTAGATGCATGTCTCGCCTTATAAAATATGTCAATGTTTGAGGATGAAATTCAACTACTCTGACCAATTATGTATGAAATTATCCAAAGTGCACTAGTGGAAAAAACATTTAACACGTCGGCACTTTTCATGTTGGTTCTATATATCCAACGTGCAAAGATATAATGATTGATATATCATGTTAGTTATTTTATAACCGACGTGATATATCGATCAGGATCCATATTTTACGTCGGGTATTTTATAACCGACGTATAATATATAGAGATTAGATTTTTCACGCCAATTATTATATAACCGACGTGAAAATTGAATCTGGCTCGCTTTATCACGTCGGTTAAAAAATAACCGATGTGATAAAGGAAAGCTCGGCGTTTTATCAGGTCAGTTATTTTATAACCGATGTGATAAAGGAATGCTCGACGCTTTACCACATCGGTTATAAAAAAACCGACGTGCTAAAGCCAATCTCGACAATTTATCACATCGGTAGAAAGTGACATATGTCACGTTAGTTATGAAATAACCGAGGTGATAAATAGTATTCTATGTCAATTATTAAATAACTGAACTCATAAACATTAAAAAAAAAGTTTATCAAGGCGATTATTAAATAACCTGTGTGATAAATCTTTTAAATGATTTATCGCAACCCATATTCAGTCTTTCTGTGTTTTCTTCCATCGGGCAACCTACAACTCTCTCTCTCTCTCTCACCGAAAACCTAGAATCAATTCATCAAAGGTTTTCCCTCCAGACTCGTTTTTCCAATATAATTCTTCATATTTATTATTATCAGATCTATCAGGTCGTCTCACAACACTCAAGTAAGCCTCACATGACTCCTTTTCAGTTATTTTACCCGCTTCCCTAAACTAATTTGTTGAGATATTATTTTTCTTTGTTCTTGCAATCATGGTTAGTTTTATAGTGTTCATCTATACCATGATAAATTCTTTTCTAGTAAAATAAATCTATGGAAGTGATTTCCTGCAAGTTTACGATTTTTGTGTGTTCTATCATGTGTGTGTGTGCGTACAGGGGGTTTCCAAGGGGGTGGGGGGGGGGGGGGGGTGGGTGGGATATGCAAGTGGGTGGGGGTGTCCATGGGGGTTGGGTAGGCTGTCCAGTTGGGTGGGGGTGTCCAGGGGGTGTCAAAGGGGGTGGGGTGGTGTCCAGAGGGTGCTGGGTCTATCCAAGGGGGTTGGGGGCATCCAAGGGTGTGTAGGGATGTCAAAGGGGGTGGGGTTGGTGTCCCGGGGGTAACAGGGGGGGGGGAGGGGGAGTCGGGGAGTCTATGGGTGTGGGGGTGTCGAGGGGGGTTGGGTGGGGGTGTCCAGGGGGTTTCAAAGAGGGTGGGGGTGTGGTCCAGGGGGGTGCAGGGGCTGTCCAAGGGGTTGGGGGTGTCCAAGGGGGTGCGAGGGATGTCAAAGGGGGTGGGGGTGGTGTCCAAGGGGTGGGGGTAGTCTAGGGGTGTGTGTGTGTGGGGGGGGGGGGGTGTCCAGGGGGTTGGGTGGGCTGTCCAGTTGGGTGGGGGTGCCCAGGGGGTGTCAAAGGGGGTGGGGGTGGTGTCCAGGGGGGTGTAGGGGCTGTCCAAGGGGGTTGGGGGTGTCCAAGGGGTTGCGGGGGATGTCAATGGGGGTGGGGGTGGTGTCTAGGGGGCTGTCTAGAGGGTTCAGGGGGCTATCCAGAGGGTTGGGGTGTCCAGGGGGTGTCTAAGGGGGTAGGAGGTGGGGGTGGTGTCCAGGAGGGGTGGGGGTTTTCCAAGGGGGTGGGGGATGTCTAGAGGTGTGGGGGGTTGTCCAGTGGGTGGGGGTGTCTAGAGTGGTGGGGGGGGGGGTGTCTAAGGGGGTTTTGGTGTCCAGGGGGTGTCCAAGCGGGTGGGGGTCGGTGTCCAAGGGGGTGGGGGATATGTGTCAGTTGGGATTGACTATTGCATTATGGTTTGTGATATTATGACATGCTGATTGTATTGTTTCATAGATATTAGGATGTAATTTATTTGTGTTGTTTACTCCAATTTTCTATCAACCATTGGAGGCCCCAGGGTTTTCTTGGATTCCATGGAATTTACTTAAATAAGTTACTTATTCGATGTTCTAAATCCTTTATTATTTGTATCTTTTTTTCTTCTTCGTCCACTTGTTCTTCTCCTTCATTCCTTCTATTATTAGTGATTCTTGGTCATTTTTAAATTGATAGTTTAATATTAATCAATGTGTTCTAGGGTTATTCGGAGGGGTGGGGGTGTCCAATGGGGTGGGGGGTGTCTAGAGGGGTGTGGGGCTGTCCAGGGGGTGGGGGGGGGGGGGCTATCCATAGGGGTGGGGGGATGTCCAAGGGGGTGGTGGTGTCCAGGGGGTGTCCAAGGGGGTGGGGGTGTTCAGGGGGTTGGGGTTGTCCAGGGGGTGTCCAAAGAGGTAGGGGTGGGGGTGGTGTCCAAGAGGGGTGAGGGTGTCTAAGGGGTGTGGGGGCTGTCGAGAGGGGTGGGGGGCTGTCCAGGGGGTAGGGGGATGTCCAGAGGGGTGGGGGGGGGATGTCCAAGGGGGTGTCCAAGGGGGTGGGGGTGGTGTCCATGGGGCGAGGGGGGGGGGGGCTATCCAAGGGGGTGGTTGTGTCCAGGGGGTGTTCAAAGGGGTGAGGGGTGGTGTCCAAGGGGGTGGGGGTGGTGTCTAAGGGGGGTGGGGGTGTTGTCCAAGGGGGTAGGGGTGTTCCGGGGGGTGGGGGTGGTGTCCAAGGGGGGTTGGGGTGATGTCCAGGGGGTGGGGGTGGTGTCTAGGGGGTGGGGGGGGGGGGGGCTGTCCAAAGGGGTGGGGGGCTGTCCAAAGGTTTCAAATCGTTAAGATCTATGTAATTTCCAGTAGTGAATGTATACATATTTTAATATTTATACTTCATATTTCTTTTTTACGGAAGGGTTAATTTGGTATCCATTTGCACCATGATGTATTCTTTGTGAACCTTAAGAAGAAAGGATCCAAGATGAGTTTAAAACTGTTATATCTAACTATATTTTCCTTTTAAAATCATATTCAAGAATATTTTTTTTTAAATATGAATAGATTTGTTTTATATTTCAAAATTGTTTTACCTTCAAATTTTGATTTTTTTCATATAAACATATATTTGTCTTATCTAAAAAATATGTCTACTTTTGATATTTGTTATAGGTAATAATTAGTCGAAGTTGGATTATGGTACATCGAATGAGCAATGAATATGAGGAAGGTGTTGATGCTTTTTTGGAATTTGCTAAACGAAATGAACCAAGTAGTGAAATTTTTTTCTGTCCATGCGTGAAATGTTTGAATATGAAGTAAGTGAAAAGTAGAGAGATAAAATATCATCTGATTTGTCATGGTTTTAATCTGAGTTACAACCCTTGGATTTGGCATGGTGAAACTGGACAGAATGTTACTTGTGATGATGATTCGCAAGATGGTTACTCCGATGGAATTGAAGAAATGATTCGCAATATTTCAGTAGAACAAATTGGGATAGAACCGATAGTTTCATGTCTATATGGTGATGCTGAAAACCATTATATCCTGATTGTAAAAATTTTACGGTTTTTTCGGTGGTGTTAAGTTTGATTAACCAGAAGGCGAAACATAGATGGAGCGACAAAAGTTTTACAGAGCTGCTACAATTGATGAAAGACATTCTTTCAAAAGATAACGATCTTCCAGATTCAAATTATAAGGCCAAAAAAATATTATGCCCGATGAGATTGGGATACAAGAAAATACATGCCTGTCCAAATGACTGTATGATATATATGAAGGAATATGAATTTCTGCAGAGTGTCCTAAATGTGGGACATCACAGTATAAGGTGAAAGAAAAATCACCGGCTGCTGTAGAGATTACAGTGATCCCTGTAAATGTATTTTGGTACCTTCCTATAATTCATCGTTTCAAATGTTTATTTACTAATTCACATTATTCAAAAAGGTTAAGATGGCATGCTGATGAATTGTTATGTGATGGAAATATACGTCATCCAACTGATTGTCCATAGTGGAATAAAATTGATGAGCAGTATCCTACGTTTGGAAATAAAATTAGAAATCTCAGACTAGGGTTGGGTACAGATGGAATGAATCCATACCGAACCCTCAGTAGCACACATAGTTCATGGCCTGTTTTATTGGTAATTTACAACCTCTCTCATGAAGTTTGTATGAAGCGCAAATATGTCATGTTGAGTATAATGATCTCTGGTCTGAAGCAACCCAGCAATGATATTGATGTTTTCTTGTCACCGTTGATTAATGATTTGAAACTTTTATGGGAGGATGGTATTAGGGTGTATGATTCTTATAAAATAGAATATTTTCAACTGCATGCAGTTCTTTTGTTCACTATAAATGACTTCCCAACATATGGAAATTTTTCTGGATACATTGCTAAAGGGCATAAAGCATGTCCAATTTGAAAACAACAGATGTCATATTGTCAATTGCATCATGGGAGGAAAACAATGTACATGGGTCATCGAATGTTTTTTCCTATGGATCACTCTTATAGAAGACTAAAAAAGGAATTAAATGGCTCACAAGAATTTTATATTGCTCCAAAACCTTTATCCCATGATCCGTATTTTGAGAGGGTAAAAAACCTTGATGTGACATTGGGAAAGACACATAAATCTGGTAATGATAGACTTATTTGAAAAAAAAGGACAATATTTTTTGAACTATCATATTGGAGATATCATGAAGTTAAACATAATATTGATGTCATAAACGTGGAGAAGAATATCTGTGATAGCTTGATTGGAACATTGTTAGATATTAAAGAAATGAAAAAATATGGGTTGAATGCAAGATTATACATACTATCAATGGGAATGCGTTTGGAGTTATCTCCCACTCCTAATGGAAGATGAACATTTCTTCCCCCGGTTTGTCATACATTATCGAAGAGGGAGAAAATTAGCTTTTGTCAGTGTCTTCGTGATATCAAAGTTCCTAAAGGTTATTCTTTAAATGTAAATTTTTTTGTCTCATTAAAGGACTTGAAGTTGATAGGTATGAAATCTCATGATTGTCACATCAGGATGCAACAACTTCTACCAGTTGTATTGTGTAGAGTATTTCCCATCAGTGCTAAAAAGACTGTAATGAAGTTGTGTTATTTTTTCAATTCAATTTTAAATAAGGTTATTGATGTGAATGCTTTGATTTTTTTTGAAAAGGATGCAATTTGTATACTTTGTCAATTGGATATGTATTTTCCCCCAACTTTTTTGATATAATGGTGCATTTAATGATTCATCTGGTTCGAGAAATAAAGCTTTGTGGACCTGTATATCTTCGTTGGATGTATCCTTTTGAAAGGTATATGAAAATATTGAAGGGGTAT
Source organism: Viscum album (assembly GCA_963277665.1). Lineage (NCBI taxonomy): Eukaryota > Viridiplantae > Streptophyta > Magnoliopsida > Santalales > Viscaceae > Viscum > Viscum album. The sequence continues at coordinate 2,009,480,234 of OY728130.1, read as the reverse complement.
GTTAAGAATTCTATCGACCTGAAGCCTCCATTATTGAAAAGTATATTTCTGAGGAGGTTGTATAGTTTTGTATGAGCTACTAGGCTGTGGCGCAACACATAGGTTTGCCTCCATCTCTCCATGAACGAGTTAATAATGAGGAAAAGGGGATTCGTGGCTTGAAAGTCAAATCATTATCAGCTGAACAGATATAGAAGTTAGAATCATACATCTTGTATAACATAGCTGATGCTCAAATGTATATCACATTGAATATTAATGAGTTGAAAAAATTTCATCCAAAGAAGAAAGAAATATGGATATTTAATGATAACAACAAAACATTTTTGTCATGGTTTAAAAAGACCTTGCTTGGTTGATCAGATGTATCAGAGAAATTAAAATGGAGAGTGGGTGGTCCATGTTTAAATGTGATAACATGGTCCGGTTATGACATTAATGGATATAAATTTTCTACAAAAGCTCAAAATAATATAATTGCAGTTCAGAATAGTGGTGTATTGGTGTTTGCAGAAGCAATGCATTTTTCATGTGTTAAGGACAAAAACCCAATTTCTACATCAAGTGAATATTATGGAGTGATTGAAGACATATGGGAGGTGGATTACTTTAAAATTAAAGTTCTTGTTTTTAACTGTAAATGGTTTATCGGTAACAACAGTTTCAGACACAATGAATTTGGAATGACAATTGTTAATCTGAATATATTGTAAGACACATATGATTCTCTTATAATGGAAACACATGCAAAACAATTTCTATGTAGTAGATCAATCAGATATGAAGTGGGATATTGTTTTACAAGGGAAAAAAATATGTTGGTGAGGATGAACTTGATAAAGATGCTGATTTATGTGAGATTTGTACTTCCATGGAATTATTAACAGGACATAATGATGAGCATGTTGAAGACATGGTTTGTGCCATAAGGAACGATCACGATGAAGGAATTTGGGAAAACAATCCTTTTGTACACTCCTAAAATTACATGTAACATTTGTTTATTTCTTGTTCACATTTATTATTTTCATAAGATGGTAGATATTTTAAGTTTTTTCTTTATTAAAACATGTATTAAAACAAAATAAGTATAAGTTTTTATTTGTTTTAATTTTGTTTAGTTTAGTTTATCATTTTTACCATTACCTTAATTATATATCTATTGTTTTTGTTCAGTGAAAATTACTTTACCATGTTTACCATGTTAACCAGGTTTACCATGTTTTAATTTTGTTTAGTTTAATTTATCATGTTTACCATTACATAAATTATATATCTATTATTTATGTTTAGTGACAACTACTTTACCATGTTTACTAGGTTTTCCATGTTTACCATGTTTACCATCATGACCATCTTTACCATATTTACGATTGTTTAACATTCTAACCTTATTAAACATGTTGACTATTATGTAACTTAGTACAATTTTCTATTTTTTGATTACAGTAGTATTAAAATATTTGAATCTGTATATTTGTGAACTAATGTTTTTTTTGATTTGAAGGATAATGACAAATCAATCAATTATCAACCACATGATTCTGAAGATCATCATATTGTTCATACCTCTGGGGAGGAACATTCACATGCTCCTCTTGATGTTCCCCAATCTTCCTCATGTGCTCCCATTACTACAAATAGTTCAGGAGTTGGTAAACATGGGTGCAAACGTTTACCAAAATTATCACTTTCCCATACGCAGGATCAGAGGATACTCGTTGAGTTTGATGAGGATTATATTCTTGGAGGTCTAAATACAAAATATTTTAAGAGTTTTGTATCAACTTAGGGTAAGATCAAAGTAATCATTTTGTATGATGACTAGAGAAGTGTAGACAAAGCGATAATCTATCAGTTGTGGGAGATTATTTTGGTAAGATATTTTGCTATTGTTTTCCTATTCTTTAAATGTTTCTAGTATATATAATATGTTTAACCTCTTCTTTATCAGATGACATTTGATATTACTAACACTAGAGGAGTCAGGAAGAAATGCTTATCGAAGGCTTCTAGGAGATGGAGGGATTTCAAATCAACCCTCACATCTGATTTCATTTTTGGTCATAGGAGTCATGAAAATCCATGTGGTATATATCCTTTCATAGATGAAGACACATGGAGACAATTTATTGAAATTAGAAGAAAAGATTCATTTTTGGTAAGGGAAATGTAAACTTTTATAATATTTCTTATATAAATGATCTTATTACTGTTTTGTTAATGATTTCTTATTCTTAATTTACAGCAAACAATGAAATCTCATTAGGAGATCCAATCTAAAAATGTATACCCTCATAGTTTATCTCGGGGAGGGTATACATTATTAGAAGAAAAAATGATGGCGGAAAAATTAAAAAAACTAAGAGCTGAGTCTTCAAGTTCGGGAGATGTGGCCCTTCCATCAACTCCATATAGACATGAAAAATAGAAGAGAGCTTAGATGGGAAAAATGGCAATATCTTTCGGAAGATTTGAGAATTGTATCTGAGAGGATTTTGAGATATCTATTTTATTTATTTAAGTTAACTATTTTCTTCATATAATTTCAATCATTATATAAAAGTTCAATTAATTAATACAGGATTCTATTGAGGAGAAGAGCTCATAGGGGGTATTTACAGCTGTTGGGAGGTAAGATATTTTATCTGCAGCATTGGGAAAGCCCGAACATCCTGGTCGTGTACGAGGATATCCGGAAGGTGTATCAGTAATAAAAGTGTTTCCACGTTCTTCAACTACTTACATTGAGGGTGTTTATAAAAAAAATAGAATCCTTAGAATCTGAAGTTCATAATATTAATGCGACGATGGAGGAAAAGATTAAGGCATCTGTACAGTCTATGTTTGCAGACATGAAAAGACAATTTCAGACTACAGCTACCACTCCTCCACCTCGCCCTGCAGACCCCATTATTTATCCTTCACCTCTGCCAGTAGCTCCCACTCCCCCACCTCATCCTGCAGATCCCATTTTTTATCCTACACCTCCACCACAGCTTCCTACTTATTACGAGTTTTATGTTGATGATCCTCAACATCCTATAGTTGCATATGGGTTAGTATATTGTACATGAGATACAGTTCATCATCAAAAATTAGTGGTAGAGAATCAGAGGGTCATTTTACAAGATATTATAGATAGATCATCTCGAGTACCATTACCTACAAATGAGGTGACGATAGTTGGACAAAATATCCGCCATTTTTTAATTTGGCCATCCAGACTTCTTTGAATCATTATTATAGAGGTATGTACGTTATATCTTATATCTTATATTTTTTATTAAATTTGTTTTATCGTTTTAAAACTAATATATTTTTCTATTTATTTTTATAGGAATACTTCAAAGGTAAAGAAATACTGTATAGACAACAACAAAGACAAAATGCTATGACATCAGATACAGATTCTAGTAGTTTTGACAGATTGTCAAGATATTCAAATTTTTTGGTGGATCCTGATGAGTTTCCAATAGAATCTCATGTTTGTGGGCGTGCAATAACTATGGGGATTATGAAAGCTGATATCATGGAGCTTGTTACTGGAGATAAGTTGGGAATTAATGTGGTGAATTTTTTTTCCATGTAAGTCTTAACACATTTTCCCTATGTTATATTTATTAAAAATGCATACTTATGTTTGTTTTGTATTAGATATCTTTATAAAATTTGAGAGAAGAATGAACGGACATATGTATATGGGTTCATGGACCCGCATTTGATTTCCCCTGAAGCATGTGAATTGGATGAGGAACAAAGAATGCTTTATATTGTTGAAAGACTTGAACAGAATATAGTCACACAATATTGGATGATGCCTTTTTGTGAGAGGTATGAAACACATCTCTCTCAAAGAGTTCATTATCTTTTTATATAAAAAACCACAAACCTTAAATTTTCTTTCATCAGTGATCATTGGATGTTAGGGATTTTTTAACCAATGGAGAAGACACTTTATTAGATATGCTCTGTCCATGGTGATGTGCCGGAATGTTTTAAGAAAATGTTTGAAAAGTAAGTTTTAATTTCTCAATAGTTTTATATATTATAATGAATTTTAAATTTATCCCATTCATATTATTTTCTAATAGGGGATGGGTCTACTTTTGAAAAAACACAAAGAAGAGGAGTGCAAAGATCAACTATGTAAATGTAAAGGTAAATATCCATTTATAATTTGTACCTTTTGATTTATTACTTAAAAATAATATATCGAATTTACAATCATTCAAATAGAATTGTCATGAACAGAAAGGTTTCATAAAATGTGGATATTATATGTTAAAATTTATGTATGAAATAATAACAACTGGGACAGTTGTGAACTTTGACCTGGTAATATTTCCTTTTAAACTTTGCCACAATATCTCATTAGATTTATTCATTATACACATTAACTACTCTCCTTGTAATTTTTAGCTATTTGATGACCCACAACCCTATAGTGTTCAAGATGTCAAACACTTATAAGTGGAATGGTTGTTTGTAGTGTAAAATTTAATTTTGAATATTGTCATTCTAATTGTGTATTTGGTAGTCATTTAGGTTGGATTTAGTTTTTTTTAAGTTGACATTATATGTTTGAATGTTATATATGTGAATATTTAATTTTGGTATACTTCTTGTTTTGGTCTACTTATGATGGTTTTTCTGGTATGGATTCTGGTCTAGGGGAAGGGGTTCCAAGGGTGTGGGGGGTGTTCAATGGGGTGGGGGGGGGGTATCCAGGGGTGTGGGAAGGCTGTTTAGTGGGGTGGGGGGTATCTTGGGTGTCTATGAGAGTGGGGGGGGGGAGTCCAGGGGGTGGGAGCATTACCAGGAGAGTATAAGGGTTGTCCGGGGGAGTGGGGGGCTGTCCAGGTGGTGTTTAGAGGTGCGTGGGTTTCCGGTGGGGTGAGGGGGGTTTCTAGGGGTGTGGCAGGGCTGTCCAGTGGGGTGGGGGTGGGGGGGGGGGGCTGTCCAGTGGGGTGGGGGTGGGGGGTCTAGGGTGTCCATGGAGATGGGGGGGGGGGGGATGTCCAAGTGTGTGGGAGAGGAGGCACATCCATCCTTTAGGGGGCTAAACACTGCTGGAAGGTACTCATCACCCCCACATGTGAAACATTTTGAGAAATCAAGCTTCACATGTGGGAGTGATGAGTACCTTCCAGCAGCGTGCCCCCCGAGGGACGGTGGTGCCTCCTCTCCCAAAACAAGTTGTCCAGGGGCTATCCAGGGGGTGGGGGGAAGTCTAGGGGTGGGGGGGGGGGGGCATCCAGGGGTGTGGTGGGGGCTGTCTAGTGGGGTGGGGGGTTATGGTCTGGTTTTGGTTGGGTTTTGGTCTGGGGGTGTCTAGTGAGGTGGGGGGTGTCCAGGGGTGTGGTGGGGGCTGTCCAGTGAGGTGGGAGGGTGTCCAGGAGGGTGGGAGGGATGCCTAAGTGAGTGTGGGGGATGTCCAGGGGTGTGGGGGGGTAGTCCCGGGGGTGGGGGGGGGGGTAGTCTAGGGGTGTCGAGGGGTGTACAAGAGGGTGTGTGTGTGTGGGGGGGGGGGGGGGTTGTACAGGGGTGTGGGGGGCTGTCCAGGGGGTGGGGGAAGTCCAGGGGTGGGGGTGGGTGTCCAGGGGTGTGGGGGGATATCTAGGGGTAGGGGGTGTCCATGGGTGTGGGGGGGCTATCCAGGGGGGGGAGGGGTAGTCCAGCGATGTGGGAGAGGAGGCGCCGCCATCCCTCGAGGGGGGGGGGGGGGGGCTGAATTCCATTGGAAGGTACTCATCACTCCCACATGTGAAACATTTAGAGATCTTATGCTTCGCATGAGGGAGTGATGAGTACCTTCCAACGGTGTGCCCCCCGAGGGATGGTGGGGCCTCCTCTCCCAACACCAGCTGTCCAGGGGCTATCTATGGGGTGGGGGGGGGGGTAAGTCCAGGGGTGTGTGGGGGGGGGGGGTGCAGGGGTGTGGTGGGGGATATCCATTGGGGTGGGGGGGGGGGTTGGTATGGTTTTGGTCTGGGGGTGTCCAGTGAGGTGGGGGGGGGGTGTCCAGGGGTTTGGTGGGGGTTGTCCAGTGAGGTGGGAGGGTGTCCAGGAGGGTGGGAGGGATGCCTAGGAGAGTGGGGGGATGTTATAGTTGTGTACAAGGGTGTCGGGGGTAGTCCAGGGGGCGGGAGTGCAGTCCAAGGGTGTGGGGGGGGGTGTCCAGGAGGGTGGGGGGGGGGGGGTTGTCCAGGGGTGTGGGGGACTGTCCAGGGGGTGCGGGGGGTAATCCAGGGGTGTGGGGGTATATCCAGGGGGTACTTAGGAGGGTGTGGTAAGTCTCGGGGGTGAGGGGGGGGGCAGTCCAGGGTTGTGGGGGGGGGGGGGGGGGGGTCCAGGGATGCGGGGGGTGTCCAAGAGGGTGGGGGCAGTCCTGGGGGGGGGGGGGGCAGTCCAGGGGTGTGGGAGAGGAGGCGCCACCATCCCTTGGGGGGGGGGGCTGAATGCCTCTGGAAGGTACTCATCACTCTCACATGTGAAACATTTTGATAGCTCAAGCTTCGCATGTGGGAGTGATTAGTACCTTCCAACGGCGGGCCCCCTGAGGGATAGCGATGCCTCCTCTCCCCACACCAGCTGTCCAAGGGCTGTCCAGGGGGTGGGGGGAAGTCCAGGGGTGTGAGGGGGGGGGGGGGGGTGTCCAGGGGTGTGGTGGGGGCTTTCCAGTGGTGTGGGTGGGGGGTGGGGGGTTCTGGTCTGGTTTTGGTTGGGCTTTGGTTTGGGGGTGTCCAGTGAGGTGGGGGGTGTCTAGGGGTGTGGTGGTGGTTGTCCAGTGAGGTGGGAGGGTGTCCAAGAGGGTGGAAGGGATATCTAGGAGAGTGGGGGGATGTCCAGGTGGTGTCCATGGGTGTGGGGGGGTGGGGGATTGGGGGTAGTCCCTGGGGTGGGAGGGCAGTCCAGGGGTGTGTGTGGGGGGGGGGAGGGGGGGAGGGGGGGGGGGAGGGCGGGAGGGAGGGGGGGGGGAGGGGGGGGGGTTGTCCAGGGGTGTGGGGGGATTTCCAAGGGGTGGGGGAAGTTTAAAGGTGGGGGGGGGGGATGTCCAGGAGGGTGGGGGTAGTCTCGGGGGTGGGGGGGGGACAGTCCCGGGGATGTTGGGGGGCATTCCAGGGGTGTGTGTGTGTGTGTCGGGGGGGGGGGGGGCTAGGAGGGTGGGGGCAGTCCCGAGGGTGGGGGGCAGTGCAGGGGTGTGGGAGAGGAGGCGCCGCCAACCCTCGGGGGATGAATGCCGTTGGAAGGTACTCATCACTCCCACATGTGAAACATTTTGAGAGCTCAAGCTTCACATGTGGGGGTGACGAGTACCTTCCAACAACCCCCCGAGGGATAGAGGTGCCTCATCTCCCAACACCATCTATCCAAGGGCAGTCCAGGGGGTGGGGGCAGTCTAGGGGTGTGTGTGTGTGGGGGGGGGGGTGTCCAGTGGTGTGGTGGGGGATGTCCATTGGGTAGGAGGGGTTTTGGTCTAGTTTGGTCAGGTTTTGGTCTGGGGGTGTCTAGTGAGGTGGGGGGGGGGGGAGTGTCCAAGGGTGTGGTGGGGGATGTTCAGTGAGATGGGAGGGTGTTCAGGAGGGTAGGATAGATGTCCAGGTGAGTGGGGGGATGTCTAGGGGTGTTGGGGGCAGTCTCGATGGGGGGGGGGGGTGTCTAGGAGGGTGACAGGTTTTTTTGGAGGGTGGGGGTTGTCCAAGGGTGTGGAGGGATGTCCGGGGTGTGGGGGGATGTCCAGGGGGAGTCCAAGAGGGTGGGGGAAGTCCTAAGGGTGGGGGGGGGGGGGGGTTCTCCAGTGGTGGGGGGGGGGAGCGGTCTAGGGGGTGGGGGGCTATCTAGGGGTGTGAGGGGGGGGGGGGTTTCCAGGAGGGTGAGAGGCAGTCCTTCGGGTGGGGGAAGTCCAGGGGTGTGGGGGGGGGGGGGTGTCCAAGAGGGTGGGGGGTTGTCCAAGGGTGTGGGTGCTTTCATGTGGGTGGGGGGAAGTCTGGAGGTGTGTGTGTGGGGGGGGGGGGGGGGGTGGGGTGTCCAGGGGTGTGAGGGGCAGTCCTAGGGGTGGGGGGGTCTAGGAAGGTGGGGGTTGTCCAAGGGTGTGGGGGTTATCCAGGGGGTGGTGGGGAAGTCCAGGGGGTGGGGGTTGTCTAGGGGTGTTGGGGGTTGTCCAGGGGGTGGGGGTAGTCTAGGGGGGTGTGTGTGTGTGGGGGGGGGGTGGCCAGGGCTGTGGTGGGGGTTGTCCAGTGGGGTGAGGGGGTTCCTGTCTATTTTTGGTAACTTTTTTGGTTAGTTTCAGGGGTGTGGGAGGGTTTTCCACCAGTGTGGGAGTGATGTCCAGGGGGTGGGGGTATACAGGAGGGTGGGGGTTGTCAAGGGGTGTGGGGGGATTTCTAGGGGATGCTGGGGATGTCCAGGGGTGTGGGGGCTGTCCAGGGGGTGGTGGACTGTCCAGGGGTGTGTGGGGGGGTGTCCAGGGGTGTGGTGGTGTTGGGTGGGGGGGCTGGTTGGTCTGTTATGGTCTATTTTTGGCATGCTTTTGCTCTGTTTCCGGTGATTTGGCTAGGCATAAGAGTGGTTCAGGTTTGTTTTAAAAAAAATTGTTTTTTACGCTGGTTATTTCATAACTGACATAAAAGATGCATTAGTATTTGTTATAACGTCGGTTATTTGGAAACCGATGTAACAACTTCCTGGGAAATGGTTTTTACGTCGGTTATTTCATAAATGATGCAATAAAGTGAAATGGACAGTCTTTTACGTCATTTATTTTACAACCGACATCGTAAATAAGTTTTTACGTCAGTTATTATATAACCAACATTGAAAACTGCTTGGAAGAAAGGTTTATCACATCGGTTACATTAATAACCGACATGAATAAATGCTTCATAAGAGTGATTTATGATGTTGGTTATATAATAAATTATGTGAAAGGGTTTATATCATGTCGGTTATGAAATAATTGATGTAAAAAATGCATTGGTATTTGTTATAACGTCGGTTATTTGGAAACCGATGTAATAACTTCATCGGAAATGGTTTTTACATCGGTTATTTCATAACCGATGTAATAAAGTGAAATGGATGGTCTTTTACGTCGGTTATTATATAAACAACGTTGTAGATAAGTTTTCACATCAGTTATTATATAACCGACATTGAAAACTGATTGGGAGACAGGTTTATCATGTCGGTTATATTAATAACCGAAGTGATAAATGCTTCAGAAGAGCGCTTTAAGTTGTTGGTTATATAATAACCGACGTGAAAGGGTTTATATCACATCGTTTATGAAATAATTGATGTAATAAAGCACTCCTCTGAAGTGTTTTCCATGTTGGGTTTTTATCAACTGATGTGAAAAATGCTTCAGATTTGGGGTTTTTAGGTCGGTTGTAAAATAACCGACGTAAAAAACTCTTTTTATAATGTCTCCTGTAATAACATCGGCCAAAATCCGACATTAAAAATTAAAAATAACTACCGTAAAAAAAGTTTTATGCACTAGTGGTGGTATGAGACACATGGAGTAATTGGAAATGAGTAAGGACATCCTGAAAATCCTAAACAATAGGCATATCATCGATGTAGATTTTATCCCCAACCATTTGAGATAAATAAAGCATTTGAATGGGAATTAATACCCACACTCTAGATATAATCTCCATAGGAATTTCATGCTTATAGTCACATTGATGGATGATCATAGGAGGGTTTTAAATACACAATATAAATTCCCTTACTCAACAATTAATTTGAAATTTATGCATAAAAATCCAATCCATACCTAAGATGACATAAAATACAACTAAAGGAAGAATGAAAAGATTTGAAGGAAGCACATTACCACAAACTTCAACTAGAGAGGAATCATAGAATTGGGATGCAATCATCATACCAATAATGGATTTCAATGATAATTCTACAAATAATATTTTTTTTGGAATCTTAAGACCCTTAGAAAATTATTTATATGTGGAAGTGTGGGTAGATCTAGAATCAAATAATACATCAACAATTATAGAGTGGATGGTAAGTGTACCTTTCACAATTTTGTTATCACACCCCTCATAAGGAATAGATATTGTATGAGATTTACCCTTATTCCTTGGATTAATAGGTTGTTGAAGTCAATCATCATCATCATCCCTTAGGTTTGGGTGATGGTTAGCACAAATCCCATTCTTTTTACATTTTTATCACTCAAGTGGGGGAGGTGAATTCTATACACCTTTATCTACATTTGAATTTTGAGCTAACTTCTTCCCATCATTTATACAATCATTTTCCCAGTGACCTTCATTTCTACACATAAAACATTTACTATACCCCTTATGAAAAATTCTGCAATGATTCTTCCCACATTTAGAGCATAAAGGAAAACTCATCTTCTTTTCTTCATCGTTTTTAGAGTTTCCTTTTAACTCCATCATCCCTTTCTTGTCAAAACCATGAGGTTGAAACGTGACTCCAACCTCGATTTGAACCTTGGTTTCACAAAAAAAAAATCATCATAGCTTCTATAGTCTCTTATGGTCAGTTCCCTTTTTAGACTTATATTTATGCCACTGAAGAACCTATCTACTTTACTTTTATGTTGGATGATAATTCTTGAAGCATACCTAACAAATCTCGTGAAATTAGCCTCGTAGGTACCAATAGATTCATCCTCCCATTATTTAAACTCAAGGAACTATTTAAACATATTGGCATGAAGAATTCAAGGAAATTACACACTAAAAATTAATTTCTTGAACTCATCCTAATCCATAGATTCAATATCATCTTGCTACCTTGTATTCCTGATTAGAGTCCACCACTGGTCTACATCACCTTCAAAATGATAAACTATCAAAATAACTTTATCATGATCCAAACACTGAATAATGGAGAATATCCTTTCTATAGCATCAATCTATTATTCAGCGACAAGTGGATAAGAAGACCCTCTGAAAGGAGGTGGAAATTTACTCATGAAAGACTCAACATAATTTTGTTCCCTCCTTTTCTCATTAGGAAGTCCACCATGATTCATATATTGAGAGATTTGGGGGATCATAACAATGAGATTTTTCATTCATGCACCCATATCTTTTGATTTCATAGGAGTACAATCATTACATTTTCCATCTCAATCACCAATATTGTGGTTCCTTAGAGTTCCATCCATTGACTAAAACCAAAACCATAGTGTAAGAAATATTTATCTTATAGAGGAACCATATAATCATGAAAAGTCAATTATAGGATATCTAAATTATGTAACCTTATTTAATCTATGACACATTAGGTTTACCGTAGGTTATTCATAGCCAACTTCTATTTAAATCCTTTATGATAGCTCGTGAAGAGTTTTGGAATTCCCAAAGAATAAACCCTAGGTGTATAAATCCAAGTATGCAGTAAGGGCCATTTTCATGTACCATATTTCCCTAAGTCAGGCTCGAGACATCTTGTTGGAGATGTTACCCCTAGGCACATCTGTTCCAGAGCCACATCCACTTTTAGTATCTATACTTGGATGTATTTCAAGGAAACCACTCACACTGTCCTTTACCAAAATTCTAGGATATTTTCCTATACTTTCCCTTATCCTTAGACGTATTAGTAGAAATTTCCTTACATTTATCACTAAGGTTTTCTCAACATATCTTCCAAAGGGTAAATAAACCTTTCCTTTGATTCCAACTATAGTGGCCTTCACTCTTTCATATATTAACATGACATAAAATTTGTAGAATACTTAAAATATTATTCAAACAAACTCCCAAAGAATGTACTTTTCTTATGCCTTTGGAAACCCAAAAACATAATAACTAGTACATAAATTATCTACATCATCTCCCAAAAGATTCTAATTAACTATCTCCCTTCTTTGAGACATAAAAAATAAAACATATCTTCACAACCCATGAGACTAGAACATAAAAAGCAGTGAGATCAGATTCTTAGTTAGGGTAGAAAGTAGAGATATGTAAGCATAATCCTGATCATAAGGGTATGCGAACATGATCATGAAAATATAAGATCATATTCTACATATAAAATTTCATAAACATGAATTATGGAATAAATCTTCGTAGTTTGTAAGACATGAATCATAAAGAAATAAAGAATATAATCCACAAAAGCCTAAAATCAGAATTAAACAAGGAATTATGGAAGAAACATAATCATATATAATGATTTCATAGTACTCAAGGAATTTATTATAATGGAATCTTAGTAGATAAAGTCCTTTACTGAACCAGGTTTACACCCCATTCCATCCCTATATTATAGAATCGAGTTCACTCCTCTTTCCTACCATGTAACTAAGTTCATTTCTCATTACAACCATTTAAATACTAAATTGATTTCATTTCTTGCTCCATACCTCTAATACTGAACCAAGTACATTTCTTATTCTATTCATGTCTCTCTCATGAGATAAAAATCTTTACCCAATGCATTAGAGGGAGATATAGGTCCCACTAATCTCATAATGAAATCATACATACATGTTCCACCGGATCATAAATAATCATATCATAACCCATGAAATGAAATTTTTATGATAAAAATGTAATCATATCATAACCTCTTGGAAAAAATAGGTTTCATAATCATTTAATCATAAACATAACCCCTGAAAAGATGTAGGTTTCAAAATCATATAACCCATGGAAGAGAAATGGATTTTATAAACAGAATCCATCAAACCATAATCCATTCAGAGAAGGAATATTAATGTAAAAATTGAATAATTTCTGCATAAAGGAATTTTTAACAACAAAGGATGTAATCTTAGATGATAAATAATTTCTAGAGATCATTTAAAAACATTTCTTGAGGAAAATATTCTTTCTTCATTGAAAATTCTCTTTAAAACATATTTTTTTGAAAGGATTTTTCTTTGAAAATAGATTTGAAATATTATAAAGAAAGTTTTAAAAACCCTAATTGTTTTAAAATAATTTATTTGTTGGAAATTATTTTCCATGATCATTTTAAAACTTTTTTGAAAACCTGGTTTTTGAATAAAACAGGTTTTTGAACAAAGTGAGAAATACAATCAGATTATTCTTAAAAACGTTTTATTAATTATCTTATGTACAAAATAGTGAAAAGATGTTAATAATACCTGGATATACATTGAATAAAAATAGGATAATGAAACTCATGAGTGTTATTGAGAGATTAATCATAATATTACATCAAAGGAAGCATAAACATCAACAATCATGAAAAGCGATGAGATTGTTACAATAATAGTTTACAACTTGTTAACTTGGTATCATACTACCCATGTAAGAAAATGAAATGAAATTAATCTTAAAATATCATGAAAATAATAATATTCATGAAAAAATATATAAAATTTAAGTATATACACCTCTAAAAAAATCTACCTTCCTAACATATCATGAGTCACAGAGAAAGAAAATTTAAACAAAAATATTTTACCAATTTGGTATCTTTAGAAACATAAAACCCATGAAATTAAGATCATAGAATTGATACTTAAATGAACATAAATTTAACTATACCAATAATTTAATACATCCATGGTTATTATATACACCACACAAAAGTAATGGGTGGTGAATAAATTATGTATCATACAAAAATAAAAAGTGAGATGAAATCCTTTACCTTGTGTCTTGAATCTATTCGTACTTGTACAAGATTCATATATAATAAAATCAAGTTTATTATAAATATTTTACATAAGAATATACTTATATATAATACCATATTTTTTTTTATTATGACCTTATATTACTCTCTTGTTAATAATCCTATGTTACAGGTTCACTTCGGGTAATATTCACTTTGTTCTTCGAATGTGTCTTAATTTATTATATATTCTGTACTTATACATATATAATTATTTAAATAATTTAAACCATAATATAAATATAATTTTTACATATCATATTTGAATTATAATAATCTATATAATATATAATTATTAAATTTAATACACCGTTCATGGAGACGGTAAGTCGTACGTCCACAAAATGTTGTTTTTGTTTTTATTGTTGTATTGAAAGAAAAAAAGAAAATGACATATAAGTATATATAAATGTATATATATAATTATTAAAATAGTATTATTATATCATATATATAATATAAGTTCACTATACAAATATTTAAAACATTCTATGTTGTGTGTGAACGAATCACATCTCTTTGAGGGGGTGATAGTCCACACTTTCTTGAATGAAATTACCGTATTTATATCAAATGGAATGTAAAAATGATTGGGTGGTAAAAGTAGTAAAGAGGCATAAATAAATAATAAATATAATATATGACATATATAAACATATTTTCCATCAAAATTTATACCATGAGAGTAGGTAATGGAAAAATGAACTATCATCATTATGTGAGGTGGTAGTTCAACGTACACATAAAAAGTGTGTTCATTACCCATTAGATGGATGTGTTTGTAAGTGTAGGTATAAATATTATAAGTGAAAAATCCTAGTACATTGAATATACTGGTGTTTTTATATGATCATGGAATAATAATAGTTGAGGTAGTTTGATAAAAAATAAAATAAAGGAGCTTCAGGGAGGGTGTAACCTCTTTATCAGGTAACTCCATTTGGTTTGCACTAAAGGGATTCCTCGGAAATATTTACTCCCAAAGGGATACTTAAACGATGAAGGGATTGATTTTTATATGTTTATCAGGAATAAATTTTCTAAACCTAAATGGTCTAATAGGTTTAAATAAGAGGGAGAGGGGTGGCCTTTTATTGGGGAGGGAAATAAAACACTTGGCATTTTTTAAAACAAGTTAGGTGTACCCACATTTTTACCAAAAAAAGTCTTCCAAAACCTAAAAAACTAAATAATGGAAGGATAATGGCCGAATAATATCTATATAATTGGTATTTTACAAGTTTCTTGGTTTTTTGGGCCCTTAATATTAATGTTTAATTCCTTATTAAGATTAATTTTACATTAATCGTTGTAATTAATTTTAATTACATCCACTTTTATTTTTTTGTCAAAAATTAAGTTAAAAATATTTGTAATTATAAATTATTATGATTACAAATATGGAATACATTTTTCCAAATTCAAATGACAGAATTTTCAGAAATTAATTTAAATTTAATCCCGCTGATAGGACTACACTGTGGGTTTTTTATGTGAAAACATTTAAAAGTTTGTTATGTTTTTATATTTAATTTAAAAGTGAAGTTGCTTCCAATGACCCAAATTGGATTAATTTATAAAAATATAATCTAATTAAACTTTTAAACCAAATAAAAATATAATTTATCCTCACAAATAATTTTGATGAAAAAAAGTTTTGAATTAAAATCTCGTATTTTTTACTATTCATCAAAAAATGAAGTTTCTTAGAAAATCCTAAAGATTATTCCTAAGATAATTTCTAAATTATAAATTCAAAAATTAAGTTTAATTTATCAAATTAAATTTCTAAATGTGTCTAAATTAATTTTATTGGTTTTTATAGAAGGACATTAAAAGCAGTTAATTTGAGAAAGTAGTATTTTTAAATATATAACAACATTACCAAAAATTATATATTTTGTTATCAATATGTTTTATTTATATAAAAAATTATAAAAAATATTTTAAAATTAGTTATTATCGTTAATGTTACTAATTTTAACATATGTGTTATAATTATCTCGTTTAAATAGTTATAACAATAAAATGATGTTTCATAGAAACCCGGTGTTGCGTGTTACGTACTCCAAGTTGGTATTGTACATAATGTTCACCAAGTCGGTGTTTCATATAATTTAAGCCAAGTTGGGGTTGTGTGTAACATACTCCAATTTGGTGTTATATTTAACATACACCAATCTAGTGTTGTTTGAAAGGAATGTTTGACTTAGTGCAATGGAAGATATCAATGGAAATTTAATTTATTCGTAAAAAAGGTCAATAAAAACAAGGGGTGTTACATGTATAGTGTGTGAATGTTATTTTCTGACCCCCACCATTAGTCTACACCCTATGGAATATGAGGAGGTGTGAATGAGTCATATGGAAACCCAATCCGATCATGAAGTAGGTGAATCAGAATAGGAATCTTAAAAAGTGATATTGGGTCCATGATCCTTTTATACTATTTTACTATTTGAGTATGATAAAAATGAGCAAGGATGTGTCAATGATTGGTATGGAACTTGTTCCTAGGATTATATCATCCATATTTTAGTGATTTCTATGTTAGGGTTATTAGATCATTTTTATTGGTTTTTGATTTTATAAATGGTCTATATTATTAAAAATGACTCACTTTGATGTGATTTATTATTTTTTAAATTTTTACTCTTGTACTAGGGTGAAAATAGGGTGTGTGCTCAAGAATAATATTAGGCATGAAGGATATACATTAAATTCATGTGATTTCATATGATTTATTATATTTTATATCATCTGGTATTGGTTGATTAAAATATATATTACAACTTATAAAGTGTTTTATTATACAAATTATTATTAACATTTCATTTAACTTAAGCACGGTAATAATGATCTTATTATGAATAAAAGGTAAATGATGATGAAATGATGTGGATCCTATATATATTATGTCCTTGAATGTGGGTAGATAGAGATATAGAGAGTTCCAGAGTTAATAAACCTTTTGTTTTTAGGTTCTTATAGGGTGGTGAGATTCCATTCATGCCAATGTTTTCCTATGAATTGTGATATAAATAATTGTGATAAAAAATGTATTCCAAAATGTGTGTTTGGAATTATAGAGACAAGACACAATGACATCATCTATTAGATAAACAAGAGGATGAGAATATGCATTCCTCACTGGTAGTTTAGTTTATCCCTATTATACCAGAACCGATTATGGATGAACATATATAGGATATCTTATTGTGAGTTTTTCAGTCAAAGGATAGTGAGAACCAGAAAGTAAAACTTCTATGTCTTATTAGATATAAGAATTTTAGAAATATAATCCATGTAATATTCCAAACCGTCTCACTCTAGGTACAGTAATGAGATTCAAATTCTACATGACCTCAGGCACACCTCTCTGAATACAAGAGGCTATCGACTAGAAAAGAGGTTATAAAGAGGTGTTATGGAGAGGCCATACCCCAACATTATATTGTGAAATCATATATATAGATAACTAAAACATAAACATAAATACAATACACATTAGAGTATGTATCAAGTAAAAAATTTGACCATTCTACAATAAAATGAAAGTAGTACTACAATAGAATCACACAGGATAGATCACCAATCGGGCCAATCCCACTTAAACAAATAAAAAAAATGAACAAAACAAAAAACATAGATAAAAGTGAATGAGAATCCCTTAGATCCTCTAGAATCACCTCATCAAAAACACTGCAAGGACTATGCCAACTATCCCTCATATTTAGTGAAAATGTTTCCATCCCTTGTCTAAAATAGCATTCAAAGAAAATATACCCATCCTCAGAGCCCTTCATTCACCTTGGGACACTGTTTACCCCATGTTTAACCATCAAATGTGTCCCCTAGGGGCCATATTCTCCTTAAGATTACCAAAATGTACCAGCATCCCATAGGGGATATGTTCACCGTGGGTTAACCATAATGTAAAAGTGTCCACATGGGGGATGCATTCACATTTGGTTTAATCATCCCATGAAACCAAGGAATCAAACACATATAAAAAATAAATAACATAAAACAATAGATAATAATTACATATACATTTATCATTCTCATTTCATAACATTTTCCAATAATACGAGCCAAATAATTTCAAAACACCATTCCAAAACAATTCAAAGGTACCACACATATAACAAAAACATTTTCTATTTTCTATTTTCAAAATATAAATTTTAAAAAAATTAAATTCAAAAGACAATCCCTTAAAAACCAGTCTTATATATATTTAGGAATAACCAAATCCACTTTTCCAATATCTTTTCTTTCAAAACAAAACATATTGAAACCCCATTTTCCCAAAACCCCTTTCACCAAAAATAAAAAATCATTACCTTAATTTAAATACTTACCCCAAAGGGGTTTTTTTCATTCCACACCCAATATTGTTGAACCTAGTTTCCAAATATCGATGATTTTGAATTATTATTTCACAATCATTCACATAGATAAATAATTTTATTTTATCCAATTTAAATAATTTATGACGTCATCACTCGAAAAAAGGTGATATGAAAATAGGGATTCACTATGATATGAAACAAGACTATGGTTTAAATTGTTGGGAACACCTACCTCGATTGAAGAATTCCTAATTAAATCTAATGGGCTGAAAACAGATTTTATTCCCTGTCTAAGCCCTTTATTAGGCCAAACAGCCATCATCACCCACCTGGGGCCCTAAAACACACAAATAATCATAAAAAATCCAACTAAACCTTGATTATTAATTTATAAATTAATTCTAAATGGTCAAAACCACTGAGAAAATCACTAGTGGCTGTTCTATTTCAAAACCATGGCCAAATGTACACTAAAGGCCTGTGTGATGCGTGATGCTCATGGTGGACAAATATTAACAACATATGGAGGTGGATGAAAGATATAGTTCATGGATATGTTTTGGGTGATGGGTTTGGATAGTGGATGAAATTAGTCAGTAAATGATATAAAGAGAGTGACATAATACTTAGAGAACACACTCAAGGTAGGGATGTAATGACTAATCCAAAAAAAGGCTGAGGAACAAAATTGGGGGATTTGTGATCTTGGATCACCAATATAACTTATATATTGACAAGGAAATAATGTACAATATCAAGGCAGAAACCCAGAATAATCCTCACACAATGAATAGAAATGAAGAATATGTTCTCTATTACAACCTTGAATATCATTCAAGTTCCATGGGGGTTTCTATTTATATCCAAGGGGTGGTACAATAGTCCAGGATATAATACCAAAAAATTTTAATCGATAGAACTAAATTTTTTCCATTAATTTAAAAAGGATAAAGTCTACCAAAGACTTTTTTGGAAAGGTATCACTTAACTTTTCAATTAAAGCACAACAAAGGAAAAGGGATTAGATAAGCAAGGGAAAGGGGGTTAAAGCCATAAAAAAATTCAAATGATGAATATTAAGAAGTGGAATTCTTGGCCCGAATATATAAAAATTCCACATGTGGTAGACACTCCTTACAATTCATGAAATTCTTATTAACAATTGTTTGAAAAATGGATGATAGTATATGATTCACCACCTCTATTTCCAATCAGTTTGTAGAGGAAACGTAGAGGAGAATATTAATTTTGTACCCATTTTTCTACATAAGGTCTTCTAGAAGTAACTGAGGAATTTTGTGTCTCTATCTAACAAAATCATCCTAGGAATTCCAAGGAGTTTGAATACATCCAAAAAGAAAAGTGTTTCAATGATAGGGGCATCATATATTTTGTGACAAGGAATAAAATGTGTCATTTTAAAAAACTGATCCACCATATAAATGGAATATCCCCCTCTTGGTCTTTGTTAACCCCAAAAATAAATTACATTGATATGTTCTCCCAAGGGGTGTTGGGTATTGGGAGTCAAAGATGTATTCCATGTGGGTTCTTTTTAGATTTTAATTTATGGAAGATAATGTACTTTCACACAATTTTTTTAACATATCTAGATATCCTAGGTGATTAAAATTACCCACTGAGAACGCATAAAGTTTTTGAAACAAAATAATGTACCATTAAACCACCATAATGTGGATCCTTCAGTAAAAGTAAATGGAAAAATAAATTGGGATTGAAAAAATTATTAATCTGAAATAAGAAACCATCATGTAAATAAAACTTTTCCCAACTAACTCTAGGTAAAAAATGACCATAAGGTTCACCAAAATCTTTATTAGTGGAATATAAATACTAAATGTACTCAAAACCAAAAAGTTTATAATATAGAAAAGATAAAAGATAATATCTACATGAAATTGAAATAGACATATTATTTTTTTATGCTTTTTATGATTAAATGAAACATAGAAATGATTCAATGAATTCCATAAATCTAGCCTGTCACCTATTTAGTTCATGTTGGCTTGTAAGGTATTTAGGAGCCTCATTATCAGAATGTATCACAAAAGCTTTTGGATAAACATAATGTTTCTATGTTTATAGTAATAAAAAAAATTAATAAAACTATTTATCTTATGTATCACAGTTTAGAGTTGGTCCATTTAACTGTTCACTAAAGAAAGAAACAATCTTACCTACTTGTATGAGTACTCATCATATGAAAATAATGGTTCCATATCATTCAATTTCAAAGGTATTAATGGATTCTAGGAGAGAATAAATGGATGTTTGGTCGAGTCTCTCTTTGAGTTCTAGGTAATCCTTCTCTTGAGTTATCATCCATTTTAAAGGAGCGTTCTTATTTTTCAACTCATTCAACAATGCTACTAGTGTACTGAAGTCCATAAAAAATCTCTTATAAAAACTAGCCTGCCAGTGGAAAGTTCTTACATTTTTGAAAATGGTGGGAGTTAGTCACTCATAAATGGACTTGATCTTCTAAATATATACCTGAACACTATCACCAGTTACCAAAAAATCAAGGAAAACGAATGTAACAAGGAAAATCCACACTTTTTAAAGTTTCCAAAAAAGATTTCATTTCTTAACACCTAGAGTATTTTCTCTCATGAACAAACCTTAATTGAGGTTTGAGATGCAACTAACAAAGCCCAACTCCATATGTTAAGGGCTAGAAACCATTTCTAAAGGCACAACTATCATGGGGAGGACTTTTACTAGAAACCTATATGCACACACAAAGTCATATCAATATAGAGGTGTAGAGGAAAAATATTAAAAATATGAAACCACTAGGAAGTAAACCAATCACGAAAAATATCTATGGTGTATAAGAGAATGATAGTAAAAACTAAAAATGAAAGGGAAAAATACATTACTAACCAGAAATATTTTCCAACCATAAATAAAACTATAATGTAAACTTCTAAGAGAGTCCAAATATTGATCTCTAAGATATAACCACCAAATGAGGTCCACAACCCCTAGTTTCCCTAAGCACCTCTGAAGTCACCACCGACTTATCTATCATCTAAATAAGACACAAAATGTGTGGGAAAATACCATGTAGATGTAAGTATATACATACCTATTATGACGGTCTGAATTCTGAAGGGGAAGAAGTAAGAGACACCATAAATCAAACTATATTAGATAGTAAACAGGATTCATCTCAACCTAAATAAAAATAAAGAGTAACCACATCCAAACATAAGTGGATCACTATGGTGTGTAAATGGACTGCACTTTGAGCCTTTTCCACCTATATTAGGATATTAAACTCATCAATCCATGATAATATAAACATAGAAATCACATGTAATTCCCCATGCATCTTCACAACCCATGAAACGAGAGTAACTAAATCCGTTGGTATGGATACATGTATATTTATATATATATGATCAGTAAAATAATCCCAAACGAGAGAAAAAGGGGATATCCATCTCACAGATCAGCCCAAGAAAAGAGTCTCCAACAGTTACAGAAGTCCAACAATGATGCCCAACATCATGCGTGTTTTCCTAGCAAAAATCATCCATGTCAAGCCACACCTCTTCACTGTTCTGCACAGTTGAGTGGCCAAAATATCTAGGTAGAGGACCCATGCCCTAGGAAAATAGGTGGGTTACACTATATTAGTAAATATAGGACCCATGCTATGGTAAAATAGGAGGCTTCCACTCTGATGGTAGAGGACTCATGCCCAACTCAACTGGAGGGTTCCACTCTAGAAGTGGATAGAGGAACCATACATAGTTTCAACTGGAGTGTTCTACTCTGATGATAGAGGACCGATAACCATCCCAACTAGAGAGTTATAATCTAGGAGACTGTAGAGGACTTGTGCCTTTCCCTACTGGGGGGGGGGTTCAATCTAGTCATATATTACCCATGCCTAGCCTAGCTGGAGAGTTCCAATCATCATATCTTTGGTGATCCTACGTGATCACTGTCATCATCAGGCATCACCTAAAAATGTTTCATGCTGGAAAATATCTCACTTTATATCCCAAAATACACAACTCTAGGAACTATCACATTATACATTAAAAAAACATAGGATTGGCTACTCATGGTCCAAAAATTGAGTTCAAACTAATGAGATGTGAGATATTGAAGTTTCCTAAAAAGGAACTAAGGGGTACACGATGTGTGAGGGGACCACACAGTGTGTGGTACCACTCCATCACCTAGTCATGTCCCTAGAGGTACAAAACTCTCCAATAGTTTTGAGATACATAACATGTAGGGGATCAACATGGCATGGCAATGACACTCAGGGTCCCACCCATGTGCTTGGTCGTGTCTTCATATCGAAGTTGTTTCTATGTAATTTACCAATCTCCATGTACTTTCGTACTTTTTGTGCCTCCCCAAGACCATGTAATCCCATAGTACATTCCAATCCTACCAGCATGAGATCACACTATGTGTATAGGGGTCTATATGGAATTCCATCCTAATAAATTCCAAAAACCATAGCTGCCACAACATAGGTTCTACACGCCATGTGTTCATCATGGTACACAACGTATAACCAAATTTTTAATAGTTTCTCATATACAAACTCTATTATTTATATCTATAATTTTTTTAGAATCTAGCCTCATTCTTTCCAAAAAATGGGGGATCTATCAAAGGATTTTCATTTCTAGTCATTGTTTCCTGAAAATAGGATTCCACCATTCTGTAGGGGTTCACCATACACACCACACACAACTCATCCACACACCATATTTAATTTGGACGTAAAATGAACAATTAGATCACCCAAAACCCAAGAAACCCCCATATATATCATTGATTCATCGATCTGTCCCTCACACATGAATTTATCACAATTCTAGGGCTCTAATCGGGCTCGATACACCTTGGTAATGTCGAACTTGGATCACTGGCTCCAGTAATTGATGAACACATAGAAAGTGATGGAAAAGGAACAAAAAAAATATATCAATAGCTTCCAATAATTCATGGAAATTGATAAATAATGGAGATATCTATGGTTATACAACCAATGAATGAGAAATTAAATAGATACATGAGTGCATGCAAAGTTTAGTGAATTGTCACAGACCATAGAAATGATACTTTTACTCAATAAATTTCATAAATAAGTTCATTATCCATATTTTTATTATTCATACCTAGGTATTGGATCATTATTCATTGAATAATGTTCTCTCGAATGATTGAAGGAATTCATTAAGTTCTTTGTGTCCTAATATTCTCCGATCAATAGATTTATCACCAGCAAATGTTATTCTCCAATAAAAAGAGAGTAAGAAAGCTCAAGAATTCTCCAAGGTTTTATGAAGATAATCCTAGAATATTATTTATATCAGTGGATTTATAAAAATTATAGTTAGGTTAAAATAAAAAATTAATTAAATTAATTAACCAACTGAACATACCATCAACAAGTGAGATGTTTGAACGCCCTATGATGAAATATATTTGGTCAAACCTAGGGTAAACGTCACATTGTGGACTCAACCACTGTCTGAAATTTCAAATCTGATCTTACTTTTATGTGTTATCCCATTTTATTTAAGAAACCACTTTCAAATAATATAAAATATATATTAATATTTTTATAAAATTAATTATGGGCACCCCATGCCTCATAATCAGAAAGAATCTCAACGAATAGATCTAAAAATATATATTTATATATTTCAATCTATTATAAGGAAAAAACTAGGTCTCTACATAATTATCTCCTTCAAACAATTCATCACTGAAAAGAAAAACTACACAAAAAACTCGAGATACTAAGTCTCCATCTAGCTCTCACACTCCCAGGAGCTCTCCAATAGATATCCATACTGCCACAACATGAAAACCAAGAGAATGGTCCATCCTTGTAGGGTCCTCCCCCATAAGTCCTTAATCACTGCTGGGTACTTCAAAAATTTACTCCATCCTCAATATCCAGCTCACTCCAGTGGATAATGTGCATAGGTTCATGCACGTATCTTCTCAGTTTCAACATATAGAAGACGTGGTATAGTTTTTTAGCAATGGGGGAAGGGTGAGGTGGTAAGAAACCTTGAAAACACTCTATGAGATCTTGAATAGAACAATGAGCCTTGGGGATAACTTACCTCCCTAAATATACCCCCAAAATCATTTTCCAGGAGAGAATCTCAAGAAAAAATGGTCTCCCTGATCGAAATACAAAGAAAAATGATGGTGATATTTGTAATATTTCGACCTAATTTGGGCCATCCTGATCAGAACACTAATGACCTAGACCTTCTCCATCATCACCTATACCATCCCTGGACATACAAGAGACATCTCTCTAGTATCTGTCTCTTATAAGGGTGACCTATATGGTCTCCCATACAAGGAATCTAAAGGTGTAGTGTTGATATTAGAGTGGTTTATATTGTTGTACTCAAACTATCCCAAGGGAAACTGATCCTCCTAGATCTATCCAAATTATAACACATAATTGATAATCCTATCCTCCAACACCTGGAAAGTATTCTTGGTCTTCCCATCTATATGGGGGTGAAAGGATGTAATCATCATCATTTGGGTCTTGAATTCCTCCTATAGGACTCTCCACAATAATGATGTAATCCTTGTTTCATGATCAAAGACGATCATTAAGGTCACCCCATGAAGGTGACCGATATTACATATTAAAAACTACCCCAAAATCTCCACTAAACTCTGCTCTCAAATAGTGAAGAAGGGTGCCATCGTTGTGATTCGCTCCACTATCACAAATATGGAATCATGACCCTTCACTGTGTGTGGACGCCCCATAAAAAATTCTATGGATATGCTATCAAAATTCAAATCTGGGATCTAAGGGGGCTATAACAATCCTATTGGAACCTAGTGCTCTGACTTCACCTATTGATAGGTGAGGCACTAAGAGATAAATATGCTATTCTCCATCTCAAAACATACCCCAAAAAATTATAATTAATTTATATTTACATCGTCCCCAC
The DNA here is from genome assembly GCA_963277665.1 of Viscum album. NCBI lineage: Eukaryota > Viridiplantae > Streptophyta > Magnoliopsida > Santalales > Viscaceae > Viscum > Viscum album. The sequence continues at coordinate 2,009,455,228 of OY728130.1, read as the reverse complement.
ACCAGGATGTATAGTTAGGGTAGAAGTGTGTAACTCTCATATCACATACTCCCTGATCATGGATGGGACCACCGTTCATCCCCGGAAATGTATGATGTGGTTCCCCCCATCAGAATATCCATACGATGAATCCCCTAGGATATCTATTCATGAAAGACCTAGAATTCAATGTATCCCAACCAGGACTCTCCCACATGCTTGAGAAGTGGAGGTGTCAACACCATTAATTATAGAAAAGTTTTTCCATTTTTCTTCAATAGGGTCAGCTACAAGGAATCCAACTACTCTGAATCCTTTTGCACCCAGTGAACATGAGGGTTATTTCTAAGTGAATTTTCTATTATGTTTTCCTTCCATAGAGTAAAAACTATCTATAAGTCATATTCCTAAAGGAACTCCAGCCAGATCCATTATCTCATGTTCAAGTCTCTCTGTGTGAAGATGTACCTGAGACTTTTGTCATCTGAGTAAACCAAAAAGAACATCCCTATAAGGTAGTGCATCCAAATACTTAGAAAAAGACTAATAATTCCATATCAAGGTTGTGATCCATGTAGTTATGATCACATGGTCTCAACTACCTTGACCAGTATACAATAACTACCTACGACTACATAAACACCGAAACATGACAAGTTCTTGAGGCACCACAATACACTACATACTCCACGACATCCTCTAGTAGTCTTACCACAAGATAACTTGTTATCCTCAGCCTCAATTCCTAGAAGGCCCTCTGAAATTTTTTGTTCCAGTAAAAAGGCTTCCCATTCCACATCAGGGTGGTCAAAGGGGATGAAATCCTAGAGAATTATTCCACAATCCTCTTGTAATACCCTTCCAAGTCAAGAAAACTCAACACATCTAACACACTCTTGGGTGGATCCCAAGCGTGAACTACATAGATCTTTTCTGGGTCTATAGATAAACCATACTTAGAAATGAAATTCCCTAAAAAGTGAACCTCATGAATCTAGAACTAGAACATAGAGATCTTCCCATAAATTTGGTGCTCTCGAAGAAAATATAGAACTATCCTCAGGTGCTCTGCTTTCTCTTCATTTGATTCAAAGTAAATGAGTATGTATTTTATGAGGACAACCACAATGTTCTATAAGTATACATAGAAATACTGATTCATTAAATCCATAAAAATTATTGGGGAATTCATTACACCAAAGGGAATCCAAAGGAACTCATAGTGTCCATAGAGACATTAGAATGACAGCTTTAGAATATCAACCTCATGAACCCTCAACTGGTAGTAGACTAACCTAAGATCAATCTTTGAGAATGATATTCCACCTCAGAACTAGTCAAATAGGTCATAATCACTCATAAAGGTTACTTATTATTTAACTTTTTTGGGTTTAAGAATTTATAATATACACAAAGATTAAAACTACCACATACCATTTTCATGAACAACACTGGAGATTCTTAGGGGGATACACTGGGACTGATGAAACCCTTTCTATCAACAGTCTTCCAATAGTAACCACAACTCATTGATCTTTTTAGGGGACATTATATATGCCTCAAATGATATTGGAGTTTTCCTTGGATTAAATTCTCTATAAAACTCCATATCCTACCTTAGGGGTATTCCTATAATTTCTATAGGGAAGAGGTCCATAAAACCATCCATGAATAAAGGAATCCAGATGCCCGATGAGCATGATACACCAAGTGATCTACTCAATATCAGATGGGTGATGGGTTGTATCCTAATTATTATAGAACCAACTCATCCCACCGTGAGATCTATCTCCCCCTAACATGGAGAAACTCATCCCATCACTGTATAGGTATATTACTCATCTACGATGACAATAACATTGGGAACACACCATGGATAAAAAATCCATACCCAAGATGAAATCATATGGTTCCATCATGATGACTAAGATATCCCACATGAACCTCTATCCACCAAGATATACCTTTCAATACCAACAGATAAAAGATATAGAATAAGCATTTTTTGTAGGAAGCTCAAGATGAAGATGCTGTGCTAGCTCCTCAACTGGGATCTTTAGCTCTCACAATAGAAGTATTGAGTTGAAGGAATAGCATGAAACTGTTCCTACTAATACTAATGTAAGAGTTTAAAATATCGAAATTTGACCTTGGATCATCTCTTGTACTATGGGGTCATAAGCATCTAGAGCCTCCAGCTATCCAAAACCCCAACTTCCAGATCCATGAGCCTAACAAGGGCCTCCTAGTGGTGGTGGTGGTGGAAGGATATAATAGATTTGTAAACTACCCATATATACTCCTCCTCCTATACCATATCCACCTCCCTAGGGGCTTCTATTCCCTCTTATAAGAGATCTATGATTAGGGTGCTGTCACTGCTGTGGATGCCTGTCAATTATCTTCATGTTCTCTTTAGAATGTTTTGTCAGGTAGTTGTACACTATGTGACCTCACATGTCACAAGAAAACCACGGGACCTCTCTAGGATACCATGTCGGTCTACACTATCCATATTCCACATGGCCACTTGTCTGAGTTTGATAACGATAAGATCTCCTACGTTGGGATCCCGTCGACTGGTGCTTGAAAGTTGTTGCAGACAACTAAGATCTGTGACTCCCACTACTATCTCTAGCTACCTAATTTCCCTATGATAGAAATGCATCTACCACTAGACCCTCTCTAACACCCCTATATTGGTGGAAATTCACAAATGAACCACCCTAGCACAAATCTATCTACATATTCCCTACTCATACATCCATGATCAGAAGTATGCATCTAGCATCATGTCGAGGGAGTAAAGTGTATGGTCTGTAAAACTTACATCATACTCAGACACTATAATCCCTTATTTTTATAGATCCATAAGCCCCTGAATCCGAACTGAATAAAAAATGTTGGGTAGTACTCCTCACAGAACAGCTAATGGAAGTCTGGCCATGACAGTGTCAATTCATGGTGCATCTAGGTAACAAGACTCCACCAGTGCCCAGCTACTATATGGAAAATTCTAGCTTCCAGTGCAACCACTTGATCTATTTGTGTTTGGATGAGACTTGAAATGTGAACCACTAAATCTTTCGAATCCTTTGTTTCATGGGTAACTGGATCACTGCGGAACCTCCACAGCCTTTGGCAGTGGAACTAACAAAGTGAACTAAGCCTACACGCATCCTCAAACTAATACTTTTCTATGATAAAATTCTTGAAATGTGGTGGTGTTGCGACATTCCCACCCAGAGGAAGCAGATTGTGGGATAAACCCTGAACTGAGGCCTTCTCTCTCATTGGATCATCATCACAATCTGGAGCTACTGTCCTGCATGGCTATTATCGCCGAGGAATCCTAAAATTCATCAAGATGTTCCATGATCATATGAGAATGTATATATAAAAATTATGAATTTGACTCAAGAACGAAAGTCAAATACTCAATCCTCTATGATTCATGTACCATTGATACCTATAAAAAATGTCTTGGTATGCCGAGTCAACAAGTAAGTATTCAAGGTCTTGATGAATGGACACATCATCTCCCCGCACCATCATCGGATTCCCTAGAATAAGATATTCACTCTAAGAAAATTGAAATTATTTCCCTAATCACAACCAAATCCTCAAATGGGGACTACTTCAAACACCTAACCAATGATCAAACTAGCTCTGATTCCAATCTGTCATGAACAAACCCTAACCGACACACGATTCACACATAACTAAATCCCACCTTCATAGTCTAGGTGATAGCGACCAGTTTTTAATGCACAACTAACATGGGGAGGCCATTTCCTATAAACAATTATGCACAAATATAAAAATCTCAATACATAATTACAAAAGAATTTTTTTTAAAATATGCCACATCTAGAAATTAAACCAAGCTTGCAAAACCTATAGGGTGTACAAGAGTATGAAAATGAAAATTAAAAAATAAAGGGAAAAATACATTCCCAAACATAAATATGTCTCATATTGAAAAAAATGGAAAATAAATAGCTAAGAGAGACCAAATCCTGATTTATAAGCTATGACCATCGTACGGGTCCACAATACCCACTATCCCAAATATCATTTGAAGTCCCCACCAACTTTTCCTTTGTCTGTATAAGGCACAACATATGTGGGAAAATATTATGTAGGGTGAGTATATATATACCCAGCAGAATTTCCCAAAAGATAAAGGGGGAGTAGTAGGTGACTCCATTGTAATAGAAATACATTAGATAGTAAACATGATAATGATCTACCAAAATCTAGAGAAATAGTAACCTCATAATAAGATCAATGGGATCAAAATAGTGTGTATATGGACTATAAGTAGATTCCTAACCACTCATAATAGGAGAGTATCCTCATCAAACCATGAGAATCTAAACATAGAAAACACATGGCATACCCCGCACATCATTGCAACCCATGGATGGAGTGTAAAAAAATCCAATGGTATGCATATAGATGTATATGTTTTTATGCTCAGAAAATGAATCCCAAATGAGTGAAAAGGGGATCTACATATCTCACCTCATCCATGGGAAAGTGTCTCTAATAGTTCCATAAGTCCAGCAATGATGCCCAGTATCTTGCACATCTGCCCAGTAGAAAGCATTCAAGTCAATCCACTCTTCATCACTGTACACACACTTGAGGGGAAACAATCTCTAGGTAGAATACACATACCCCAAAAAAAATAAGAGGGTTCCACTATAATTTTCAATAGGGACCCATTCCTTGATATAATTGGAGTGTTCCACTCTAATAGTAAAGGACCCATGCCCAGCCTACCTGGAAGGTTGTACTCTAGAAGTTGATAGTGGACTCATTACCTGTACCAACAGGAGGTTTCCGCTATGATGGTAGAATATACATACCCATCCCAGCTGGAGTATTCCACTCTCGGAGTCTGTATATAACCCATGCCCAACCCAGCTGGAGGGTTCCACTCTAGTCATTTAGGACCCATGCCCAGCCCAACTGGAGGGTTCTACTGAGAATTCCTATGGTGATCCTGCATGATCATTGTCATCATCAAGCATCACCTAGACAATCCCCACGTGCAAAAACATACCACATAATATCTAAGAATTAAAAATCTAGGGCACCATCACATCCTACATGAATAAACACTCTAGATAGCTAGTCATAGGGAAAAATATGAATCCAAAAGAAGGAGATATGAGAAATTGACGTTTCCTAAAAAGAAAGCATGGGGTACGTGATGTGTAGTCCCACTCCATCACCTGGATGTGTCCCTAGAGGTACAAGGATCACCAACCAAGTAAGAAAACATGATGTTTAGGGGATATAAATGGAATTCCCATGATACCAAGGGTCCTTCCTGTGTGATTGGCTGTGTTTGTGTATCCAATCCTTGTCCGTGTACTTTAACCCATTTATGTATACTTTGGGTACATGACATGTCTTTCCATGCTCAATTACTCCCAGAGTATATTCCAAGTCTGTAGTATGATATCACATGGTGTGTGAATGGGGGGGGGGGGTCTACACAGTGTGTCATCTTTATAAATTCCCAAAACCCTAGGCACTATAACACATGGGATACACACCATGTGTTCATCCCACTACATGGTATGTAGTCACATTCATCATAGTTTCTCAGATGAAAGAATATATGATTCAAACATGTCCTTTCTATTTCTATTCAAGTCACATTCCTTCCTGAAAATGTTGGCTTTGATCGTCGTTCCTAATTTTTAGCCATCATTTCCCAGAAATCATATTTCGTCATCCAATGGGGGGTGTCCATATACACCAAACACAAATCTTCCACCCATCATCTTTGATTAAAACATCAAATAAAAATCCAATCACCAAAAAACCATGAACAACCTGAATCTATCCTTGATTCATTTATCTGTCCCTCACACATGAAATTTTCATGATCCAGGTGGTCCAATCCTGCTCAATACCACCCTTCAATGTTGAACCAAGACTGAAGGTCCAACTAGTGACATAAACAATTAAATTTAGGGGGAAAGACACAAAAACAAAATTTTATCAATAATTCTCGAGTGTTCATTTCCAACGACCAAGAATGGCGATATTAAAGGTTATAAAACCAAATAATAATCAATAAAATCGATTCAAGGGTGCATGAAAAGTTCAAGAAATTGGCGTAGACCATAGAAATGATGATTATTCACAACAAATTTAATTAAAAAGTGCATAATCCAATGTTTTAAGAGTCATACATAGATATTAGATCAATAATCATAAAAGAACATGCTCTCCAACGATTTAAGGAGATCATTACATTTGTTGCACCACAATATGCTCTGATCCAGGGAATCATCATTATTAGAAATGATTCCCCAATAGAAGGAGCAGAAGAAAGCTATAGAATTATCCCATGGTTTTTTCAGATAACTCTAGAGGATTCTACATTGTGGTGGATTTATATACAATCTAGTTAGGTTAAAATAATAAATAAATTATTTAATTCAATTAATTAACCAAATCAGTATACTTCCAATGATAGAGATATAGGAACTCCCCACTTTGAATTATGTTAGGTTTCACCTGGCGTGAACATAACATTCTAGACTCGACAGTTGTCTCAGATAATGATCAAATATTTTGTTCAAGAGTTATCCATTTTTATTTAACAAACCATCTGCACAAAATATAAAATATATGTTAATATTTTTATAAATATAATTTTAGTAACACCAGGCCTCCGAATCACACTCCATAATAACACCTGGCTTTGGAAATATATATAAAAATATTTTAAAATCTTACAAGAAAAAAACTGGGTCTACATGCAGTTGTTATGCTATCTTTGTGTTTTTATAAAGTCCTAATAAACACCATAATTACATCAAAGTAAACTACCAATTTTTATCTAATATAGGCATATAAGACATGATTCATTAACCTCATAAATTTTCTAGGCTCATTGGTGAGACCAAATAGAATGAATGGACCTTCAAAAAGTCCATGTTGTGTCTTAAATGATGTTTTCCACTCAACCCCTTCTTTCATACTAATTTGATGGTAGCCACTTTGTGAGTTAATTTTTAATAAATTAGTATACACATCTAACTAATATATAATATCATATAACCTACGGATAAGATGATGACACCTGAATATGTTGTAATTGATGGCTTTGTAGTCTATGAAAATTCTCATTATTCTTCCCTTATTTGGCATAAAAAGCACTGGTACAATGCATGGAATAAGTATTTATTTGATGTATCCCACATTGAAAAATATTGAACTCCACTTTGAATTTATTTTTTATCATATGGGTTGGTGCACTATGCAGGGTAGTTTGGTAGTGATTCTATAGGTATGAGTTCAATTTTATGCTCAGTACCTTTAATGATTTGAAAACCCAGTGGCACTTATTTTAGAAAGACATCATTATAACCCTTTAAAAAGGACTCAAAAACATTTAGGAAAAGGGGTAAGTAATTATTATTTAGAAACAAATATTTATAAATGACTAATAGGATGGTTTGATGTGAAAAAAAATCTTCCTTAACATCACCCTTTTTTTCCAACATCATATTTTTATCTATTCTAAAATATTATTTCCCCCTTGATTTTTCTTTCCTCTATTTATTTTCCTCACTCATTTTCTATCTTTCCCATATTATATCCTCTTTCAATTTCACTCTTTTTCTTGAAAAATCATTTTTCCTTCTTCTAAAAATGTGATATTCAAAAATTTGTTTAGCAGACATGGGGTTGAGATTTATAGGTTTCCTTTGGAGTATAAAAGAGTAAGGGTTCAAGAATACATCATGAGTAACATGCCAATAATACATCCATAGTTGAACCAAAAAAATTGGCACACCTTCATTGGAACAATATCTCATAATACCTAGTCCTTATATTTACCTATGACTGACTGAAAATTGACTTTTAATTGAAAAATAAATCAAACAAATAGGCCTGATCCAAATCACAGAGAATATAAATGATGGAGAATGAGGGAATCCACAGTTAAAAGTACTTTAAAATCCTTGGGAAGGGAGCCTATGAAAGAATATAAAGTATCACTAACTCTTGTAGATCCTTTGTTTGTAAGAGCATCCACAGTGAAGTTCCTTTCCCTATACATATGCTTGATGAGAATACCCTGGTTGATGTAGGTTATGCAGTTTCTAACGAAGTAAAAAAGCTCACAAGGGGCCCTGACTTGGCCCTATAACAATATTACCAGCAAGGAAAAGTTGTATTCGAGTTCATAAATCTGTATGTCATAGATTTTACAGAACATAAAACTAGTATCCATGGCCCTTTCTTCCACTCCCAAAGAGCTACCCGTACCATAGAATGAACTAAAAACCATAAGTATAGATCCCCGATAATATCTTACTAGACCACCACCCATCATCACTCCAGAATAGCATGATCCATCAATTTTAAGTTTCAAACAAGTGGCTGGATGAATCCATTTGACCGATAGCCCCTAACCACTTCTACTTCTGTTCCTGGATCCGAAAACACATGGGATAAATCTTTGAAGGGATAGCGCTGACCACCTCCCTTCAGTAGCTCCCCCAAGTTGGAAATATGGGATATAATCTAAACTCGCATCAAAGTGATAGAATAATGTTCTCTATTCCTAATATTACTTCTCACTTCCCAAATTATCTAGCAGCACACAAGAAAAACCAACTCCCATGCCTTGAACTCCTCGCCTGACTGCATTGCTCCCTATAACCAGTTCTCCAGAAACTCTTGGACATAGTCCCCATTGCAACGCAAACCCAACATGTTGCCCCTGAAATTCCAGATACCCATAGCCAATTCCCCTGAGAAGAAAACTTGCAATGAAGACTCATGTTTGGGAGAGGTACAACATTGACACCGAGATTCTAGAACCACACCTTTCTTTTTGATGTTCTCTTCAGTAGGTAAAGAATAGTTTCTTAGCCTCTAAATAAAAAAGTTTTTCTTGCTGGGTAACTCCTTGTACCAAATCTTAAAATCCCACTCATATGTACCTTTTCTCACTTGACTCATCATCTAGAAATCTGTACTGTTGAAATTCCCAGATGATGAACTAGAGAAAACCCACCTATCATGTTCATCAATTAGATGACTCCTCCTCTAGATTTCCTTCTACTCCTAGTTCATGATGGCATTGATGAAACCCAGATAAATTCAAGCCTCCTTGGAGGATAAATTGGGAACTGGAATTTAGAGGAAAGCCAGATTTTTCCCAGACTAGTTGGAATACCAGAAATTGAGGTCCCTAATGCCCACCACCCAGCGACCCTTATCTTACGGCTCCTCAAGACAACTCATCATGAACCGAGAAAGGTAATGCAACCCCTTGTGACACTCAGATAAAACTTCTAAGTCATCTCCAAAATAATTTATTATAAATTTATCCCAAAGGGATCCTCCCTCAATGATGTCACATGCCATACGGGGTTGTATGGAATGCATCGTCTCCTCAACATGGTAACGATTAATGCCTCCCTCATCATTAGGCCTGGCCAACCGGTGCCAGTCTTCCCAGTGAAATTTTCCATAATGATTGGAATCCATGAGGAACTTGTTCATTATTTTCTCATGTTTTTGAATTGTCTCTTTAGGGGGTTTATTGATGGCCAGAACATGCATAGGAATCGATCCCAACAAGCGTATAATCATATTTATACAGCCTATGAACAAAAGAAATTTATTTTTCTAACTGCTTATTCTTTCATTAATCCTACTGATGATGTCAACAAACATGGATCTTTTAATTCTTTCATTTGAAATAAGATCACCGAGATATTCCATCAGAAGTTGGTGTCTTTACATACCAAGACACTCCTAAATTTTGTTAATGCGGCCTTTAGAGTATTTTTCTGAAATGAACACGCTGCTCTTTCGCTAATTAATTTGTTGACCACTCAACTTCCCATTCACAGAGGTTATATTCATGAGACCGGTGACTGACCAACACTTTCCATGAATGAAAATGAGAATATCATCAGAAAACATTAGATGTGATATCATTACACTACCGAACCTGTTTTTTATGCTGTCAAGGATCCATTTTTTAAACCCCTCATGATATTCTGAGACAAGGCCTCTTGAGCGCGAATGAAGAGATATGGGGAGAGTGGGTCTCCTTTCCTGGAACCACATACCATTCTAATGAACCCGAAACCTTTACCCATCAAAGATATTTAGAGACAAGGAGCGTCATAGCACCTAAAGAAAAGGTCTCAAGAATCTCACCATATTAATAAAATTTTTCTATTTTCAATTTTGGTGGAATCCTTATCTTCCTCCTCTAATATCCCTCCATAGATCTTTTATTCTACATACTTATTGATGGTAATGATGTTTCTTTTTGGGAATTAACTTGTGTTGTGACCCCATAAAATTTGAAACATCTAATATCCCGATTCCTTTTTTGGATAGTCTCAACGTTAGGTTTCTTAGGAGGAAGAAATACCTTGCCATTATTGATCAATAACCTCTTTTTTCTTTGATAGTTATCCAATATACTTTATTTAATTTCTTTATAGAGTGAAAGGGGTCATGGGTTTCCTATTTTTGCTCCCCCTTTGGTTTTTTCTCAACATTTGTGGATTGGTGAACCATATCTTGAATCTCTACATAGTGGTATATCTTTACTTGATTGGGAATATCCTAGTTGAGTCCATGTAAAACCCACACCATGGTTGCCCCTATATCCTCCTCAATATTTTCTCAAATCATTGAAATTTTCATCTCATTGTAGTAAACTCCTGCACTATTTCTTCCTTCGGTGATTCGTTGAAGTTTGTTTGTAGAGATATCAATGGTAATGTGAGAGAACAAACCACTTATACATGGAAAACTTCGTGTCATCCCATGTGTTGATGGGACATCTGCTATATCTAGCCCTCTCATTTTTCAGTTAATCCCACCAAATTAAATAAAAATAAAAAAAGTAAATGGAATAATGTTTTATTTTTCTCATTAAAATATGCCTTGCATGAATTTTTTTCCAATCCATACCTCCCAATCAAAGTATGCTTCTAGATATATTTTTTTAAAAGAGGGAACTATCACATTTATGTCACCAAGTAGGTCGTCATCATGATATATAATTTAGCCTATTATAGTTTCTTGGTTAATCCTCCTCCATTGTAGGACATTATTGAAATTACTATCAATGTTTTCCAAATCTTCCTTCTTGATGTGGGGGTGATGTGGTGCCAAATCACACTATGGGTTGTCATGGATCTTACTCAAGATTGTTTTATTCTCCAAGTCATCAATACTGGCATGCAACACATTCAAATTCCTATCAAGAATCCTCTCTAAATGACTTACCAAATATTTCATTTGGTGTTGCATAGATTTAGGTTCTAGATATCTAATTTAGATTCCCACATCGTTTTCACGAGAGATCCTATTTCAATGATCTTTTACCAAGATAATTAATACAAACACAAAAAACACAAGGAGAACCCCGCATAATGATAAAAAAATTACACATATGAAGAGACACACAAACACAAAAGGATAAATATGCACACACATGAGATGCACACACACACACAAAAGATGCACACACTCACACACACAAGGACACACTCACACACACAAAATATTTTCACACTCACACTTACAGACACTTGATTTACACACTCACACACAAAAGATTATTTTCTTTCTTATTTATATCCACTATCAACATTCAATTTAAATCCCAATATCTTGAAAAATATAATACCTTGTTTTAGGGGATCACATGCCACTAATCCTTCCCAAATAAATATTTTGTTGAGTGATGGATTAACACACCCCATTTCAGTTGTGAAGGGTTAGAAAGTGGTATAGGGTGGAAAAGAGGGTATAAAATATGGGTAAATAGTGGAAAATGGTGTATGGGTTTAATTAAAATGTTTTTACCAATTTTTATGAAGATAAAAACTTTAAAGACAATATGAGACAAATATGATGTACGATGGGGTGATAAAAATGGTGTAAAAAATATGAATTAAAAAGGTGTGAAAATTTATCCTCAATATATATTTTTTATTAACCATAATGATAATTTAACGTTATGATGTGAAGTATAAGATTTATGACTGAGAGAGATTTTTTGTGATTTGTTTGAGGGAAAAATGTTAACGAGAGTAAAGGTGAATGGAAATAATGATGTAGGAATGTTTTCTTATAAATAAAAAATAAAAAATTACACACAATGAGAGATATTATATAAGTTTACACGAAATTATTTTTTAAATGGATGGAAAATATGGAAATATGAAGAGGGTAATGGGTATAAGTAATGTAAATTAAGGGATAGATTCCTACCATTTCAACTAGAGATTTGATACCAACTGATGTAAGACACCCAGGGTGGCCCGATCTTCATGGTGTTGGGATGCATTAGAAGAATACAGTTAGGGGCTAAGTGGCGGGTGATGGGTAAGGATAGTGGATGCAGGTAGTCAATCAATGATATAAGGAGAATGAACTACTACTTAGATAACACACTCATGGAATAGATTTTATGGCCAATCCACACAATAACTCACATGGTTTGATGAATAAAATTGGGGGATTTTTGATTGTGGATCAGAAATATAACTTGTAGATTGAAAAATAAAGAATACACAATAAAAAGGGAAAAAATTGGAACAATCCTCACCCAATAAAGATAAATAAAGAATACGCTCTCTATTGAAATATTGATTGTCAAAAATGTTCTATGGGGGTGTCTATTTATATCCAAGGGGTGATACAATAGTCAAGGGTCTAATACCCAAAATTTATAAAGGCTAAACTGACTTTGTTCCCTTTACTTTAAAAAAATAATGTCTAAAAATGTATTTTTTGGAAACGTAACACATAAATTTACCACTATAGACCACTAGATTTTAATTTGAGTACCCAGCCCACTAAATTTGACTTTGGTGTCTAAAGATACCATTTTAGAATTCTTCATGCAGAAAATGCTTCCAAAATTCATGAAACCATTTGGGTCAATCTTTAAACATATTGTTTATGATTCAATAAGTGAAAAAATAGGCCCATTTCCTCTGTTTATGAAAGGAAATATACATTGGGCCCTTAATGAAGTGAGATGGGTTTCCATTTTAGAATCCAAAATCAATATTTATTATTACATCATCAGGCCTTTCAAATCTAACTATTCCACCTGGGAAGTGGACTTAGTTCCTTCAATATGGTTCCCTTTACTATGGCGTCCCCCCAAACTTAACACATGAAAAATCCCTAATTAAGGTCTATGATTCCATAAGAAATTCCATTTAAAATTATGTAAAAACCATAATAAATAATTTGAATCAATATAACTTTTCTAATATGATTAATGAAAGTAACTGAATGGCCTCTCTAGACATCCTCATTCTAGGACAAAAATCCATAGATCTTCCGATTCCACCAAGATATAGTGGAATTATAACCAAAACCAAAAACCAGAAACCAAATATTAAAATGAGAAATGGAGGAATAAGGTGAAGAATAGGGGATGTGAAGACTCATATTAGATCTCCAGAAAAATTCCATGAAACACCCCTCTATAATGTTTTGAACTAAAAGAGGAAGGGGAGAAGGTAGTTAGGTGTGCATGGGGGAGAAAATAGTATAAAAGGAGGGGGATCTCCACTAAACAATTACTAAGTTTAGAATATTAAAATTAAACTTTTCAAAGGGTTCATTGTTTAGTTTCATTTTTATATAAACTATAAACCAACCGTGTGATCCCCTCTATCCCAGGAAAGACATTCCTTATAGTTACGACACATGGTTTCACAAAATTAGATCCAATTGTCTGATATGCCTTAGTTGTTTTATTTTGACATTCACAAGGTTTCTTCTCCCACTTTACATGTTTTAAAAAACTATATTCCTATTAATTTTAGGCCACATGGTTGGGGTTCATTGTTTTAAAAAACTGGGTGATAACTGTGTACTCAATTCTATCCTCCCAAACTCTGATATTCCAAGCCAATATCACCTCTTGAACCTCTCATAAGCCTTTAAGACCTCATAAAATACATTCTATGTATGATATATCCCTTTTAAGTGGTTACAAATTCCAAAAAACCATTCCAAATTTAGACACAAAATCTGACCCTTCTACTATTTTGAAAACATTGAATGAAAATTTAAACCTTAACCAAAATTCAAGACCCCAACCAACATGAGGTCTTATAATTAACATATGCTAATGGATGAAGGTTTTCCTCATAATTTTTAGATATGAGTTATTTCATTGTAGACTATATTTGATTATATTTATATTCCCCTTTAGATGAGGGTGATGTTAGCAATCTATATGCTCTAAGGTCCATCAAAGTGCTTGTGGGATATTTTGGTATGAGTGGGAAAAGATGTTAGGTTAACCTGAGAGGACTTTTAGGTATGGTTTCATGTTAATTTATTTTCATATACCATGAGAGAATAATGGGTTGAACATTTTATGAATCTGGCCTAGAGGGGGGGGGGGGGGGTGGTGGTGTTGGAAAGAATTTACCATAATTCACTTTACATATCTTCAATGTTTTTCTCTAATATTGGCTATAGATGAGACAGTTAGGGCTAGATTATTCGAGGATAGGTTATGGCATGCGATTTTGGTGTAGGTTATTTTATTCTACCCATATTATTTCTAAAAGGTCGTGGACTAGACCATTATATATGTGATTAACCAAAATGACGGTATTTGTCTTGGGAAGTTGTATTTTACATGGGGACGAACAATGGGTCCTCAGGTAGCAAGAAGCATAAGTTTTATGGTTCTTTCCAGAGTGATGATTAGTAGAGTAGCCAGGTTTAAGCTTCATTTCATCTACCCATAAGTGGATGTTAATGTAGTTGTACCAATATGATGGGTCTAGTCATGTTTATTTTCAATTCATCCATCTACTAGTTAAGTACCAATTGTTGGGAAAGATGGGGAACTCATAGTGGTATTGTATGAGTGCTCAATAATCAGCTAGTGATAGAGGATATGGATAATAACTGGGTTCATGATATGGTTTAGGTGTTCTATAATGAATTATCACATGGGGTTCCATTGACCATTTAGGTCATGTTGGGGGATATGGTGCCAAGGGGTAGGGAAACAACACTAGAAGGTAAGTGATTTACAAGGGATTGAGGCAAGTGTTTGGGCCAAGGATTAGGATAGATCCACATTATTAAGATAAATATTTTTTTTTTGTGATGAAAAACCATATATTATTTTTGGAATTGTTTTGTTATCTTCTAAATTTTCATATAATTTATTCAATTTAGGGGCATTAAATTCTTTCATATCAGCTCATTTTTTGATGGAATAGGGCTAGCCATAGAGTACCTATACGAGGTGATGTTGATTGATAAACATTTATGTGAATGATCTAAGGGACTTAAAAGGTTTCAAGAGTGTGATTTAGTGGTTGTTAGTTATATATTCCTTTGAAACTACTTTATTAAAAATATTATATTTTTTGATGTGATCTTAATAATGAAATTACTAGTTCAATATCACTTCAAAATCAATTTCTATCATTAATGAGTATCCTTCACATATACTGAGGGTGATATTTATAACTATACAAGGGAATGTGATATACTAATAGGAAATGTGTGACCTAGAATTTGGTAGCTGGGTAGGATCATAACCTAGTTTTATAATGCCATTCTAGATGAGGAGAGGACCTGTAAGGAAATATTCCACCCTATATTGACTAGTTTCGTGATGTCCTTATTGATTATTTCTTTGGGTTTTAATCAGAGCATGATATTTATTTCACAATTGATACTTTTCATAGCATTAAGCCTATATCTATTATGACTTATAGCATGCTTAGGAATTTATTCATGAGATTAAGGTTCATATGGATGATTTATAGGTGAAGAGGTTTATATTGTTGAGTATATCTCCTTTGGGGTGGTTTTTTTTGTTCACAATGAAGGTGGATAATTCTCTAACTTTTTGTATGAATTATCAATAGTTTAACTAGGTGACACTCAAGAACTGACATCCACTTCCATGTATTGATGATTTATTTAACTAGTAGATTGGATACAAAGTGTTCATTAAGATTGATTTAAGATTTTTCTATCATAAGATGTGAGTGATACCCTATGATATACCTATTGCATATTACAAGATAAGATACGGATTCTAGGAGTACTGTGTGACATCATTTGGTTTAATAAAAGCACAAACAATGTTTATGGTCCTAGTGAACTAGATATTACATCCATATTTAAATTATTTTATGGATATGTTTTTCAATGAAATTTTCATGTACTCATAATTAGGAAAGGAGAACATTTAGCATTTGGACATTATTTGGAGTAATATTAGGAATAAGTTTCTTTATTAAAAACAATTTAAGAGTTACTTTTGGATTAATTTTGTGCGATTTTAAGGGTGTATGATATTAAAGGATATTGTATCCGTATATCCTGAAATTATTGATGTTATGGTTCCTTTATAGAGTCCATAGAATATTTTTTAGATCTCCAAGGTTTGGATAGTTACTATTAGATATTTATACTTATATTCTACCAATTTTCAATGAAGATCATGAACATAAACCCAAAGTGGATGAAGTTCCTTTAAAAAGATTCTTGAGAAATATGTTTTTAGGAGATAAAAGTTTGATTAAAAAATAAATCGATCCTAACATCACATAACCCATGTAAGAAATACACACTGTTTTTTAATGTATCAAAAGTCAAACTTAAAGTGGTGATTATGAAAGAGGGTGGTTTATTCGCTTATTGATATAATAATTTGAGGTCATATAATTAAAATTGTCCAATGCATGATCTTGAGTTGGTTATAGTGGTGCATGACTTGTGATGTCAGAATCACTATATTCTAGGTGATATGTTCATGGTTTATAAACATCACAACATCTATAGATAACTTTTATCACAACATGACATGAATCTTTAACAATGAAGGTTTTTCAATTACCAATAATCTTATGATTTTGAGGTGTATTACTTCCCCAGAAAGGGGAACATTATTTCTGATGCACTAAGTTGGAAGGATTAGTCATAGGTGGTATGGGAATTGAGTAGTGAGTGGAAGATTATGGGCTTCTTCACTGTGATACGTCTTGATGTTTAGGAGTATTAGGTACGACTGAACCTTATATCCTTGACTATTACATACATACTAAGGAGGTTTAAGGAGAATAAAGTGTAAAATTCATAAATTATTCTGATAAGGGAAAGTATATATGGTGGGGAGCCACTAGTAGATTGGTCATTTATTTAGATGAGATCCTTTAGATCCAAGACCATGTTGTGTTTCCTTCAAGTATGTATGAAGAGATAAAGAGTGAATAATGTGCATTAAAATTGTCTATTCATATAGTTTTAACCAAGATATAAAATGATATTCATAGGAAATACCGATGACCCAACATTAAGAATGATATAGTCAGGTTCATCACACAGTGTTCCACCTCTTAGTGAGTGAAAATTAATTAGTATCATTCCACATACTGTGTTCAATCATTTTCCAGTTCTGGGTGAAAATGAGATGCTTTTATTATGGATTTGGTGATGTTTATATTGAGGAATCTCTAAGGAATGATGCAATTTGGGGTTTTAGACTAGTTATAAACACTATTTGAAATTTGAGCTATACCAACAACCCTATAACAACTATTGTAACTAACTACTGGTATATGTATGTGTTTATTTTTCTATACCAATAGTTTTTTATAACCATTTGTATAGTATCAGGAAAATAACCTTTTCTGTAACACCCCGAGATTTTGGGAAATATATATTTTCAAATAAATTTAATCTTTTTGATATATTTAGTTACATGAAACACTGTGTTAAAATGAAATGTGATATAATATTAAAATATTATTTTTTAATATGAAAATTGTTATCTAGTGGTAAGAATGATGGTTATTAATAAGATTAAATAAACTATGAATATTTATTTTTTACACATGTATATATAATGAAATTGTTGGTAACTAATTAATTATAAATAAAAATAATAAACCATTTGAAAACAAAATAAATCTTTTTCAAAAAACTATTTTTATGCGTACAAATGCATTTTACCTAAATTATTTAAAAAAATCCCTTTTGTGAATGATTTTATTTAAATTTATATATATTATATATTCAATAAAATTATTAAAATTCATATTATGTGTTTTTAAAGAAGAGATAATAATAAATCTAATTTGACACTTAAAAATTGTATTTTTCAAAAAATATTTTTTATTATTTTTACACACTCATAATAAAATTAATTTTTTATTTTTTTGGAAAATTTAATTTAAAAAATTAAATTAATTTTGGAATAATAATGTAAAAATTTTCTTGTGGTGATTTTATTGAGAATTTTCCTAAATGATGATTTTTTTAGTGAATAGTGAAAAATACTAGTTTTTATTAAAAATATGCCTTTTCATTAAAAGAATTTACAAGATAAATTTAATTTTAATATTGTTTTAAAAGTAAAATTATTTAAATTTTATATCTATAAATTATATTTGTTTTATTTCAATCAATTTCATATTTAGTTTTGATATAGTTTTTTTAATCTTTTGAAATCTTTTTCTTTGGAAAACCGTTTTTTCATCACATATACAAGATTAATTTTATATTGAATTTATCCACTTTTATGTATGGAATTTATAAAAATGGATTCCATATTTTTAATTATAATAATATTTATTTTCAAATAATTTCATCTTAATTTTTTACCTTTATTAATATTAAATGTAGTAAAAAATTAATTACCACAGTTAAGTTGAAAATGGGTTTACCCAGGGGTTAAACTTAAAATATAAGAGCTAAAATGACCTAAAGACTTTTAAAACACAAATTTATGAAATATTTTACCTTATCACCTATAAGGTTAGATAATATCCAATTTTAAGCCGTTTAGATTGTAAAAAGTGTGAGAATACTTTTTTCTTTTAAAAAATCACAAGTATTCCACTCACATCACTTATAAAAGGACACCCCCTATCACCTTCTCTTAAAACCTACAAATCTCCTTGATTTATAAAAAAACTAACCATATAACTTCATAACTTCCATATAATAATCCTAGAGGCATTATATTTTCATAATTCCAACCCAATAATACTTTTGGAAAAAACCAATAGAAGTTTTCTGAAGAAGTGGTAACATACCTAACCGAGCATTTTATTTTATTTATTTCTCCATATCCTTAAATTATTATTAAACAATGATAATACAATAACCATAGTATATTCTATATAATTATATTTTATTATGTTAATCTAATAACCTAAATACTTATCCTCTTCCATCAAATGGGATACAAAATCATAATTCGTGTGTTCGTTAGACTACGACCTCACGAACAACATTCATTCATTTTACATGAACACATATAATAGATGGATATAATTAAGTATTTAATGCTCATTTATTATATTTATGGTATTATTGTACCTCAGTAATCATAATACCATATCTAACTTCTTACCCCCAACCCCTTGAAAAATAATAACATTTCTCAGGTGTATGACAAACTATCGCCTTACAAATCAATGTGATGTGTTTTTTATTTATATTTTAAATGGATGGTAATCAAGAAAGATTAAATGAATATATATGATTTTTTAACTATAATTATTTAATTATTATACCACATATACTTTATTAATTTCCATTATATTGGGGATATGATAACATTGTTCGTATGTACGATGGACTACCACCTCACAGAGTGATGTGATTCGTTTTTAACTAACACTTGGAATGAAAGGATATTTGGGTAAATTTAATGAAATTATGTGATATACATAAAATACAAAATATTATTTAATGTTAAACTATTTATTACCTTTCTTTCATTTCATCCTTCGAGAAAATGGAAGTAAGTTTCATGCATACGTACAACATAGCGTCTCCACAAATGGGGTATTTCATTTTCAGTATCAAAATTTTAGGGATTACTAAAAATACCTATATAAGGAATATATATGATATTTATATCATGTTTCAAATTTTGGATATTATGGAACTATTATTAATGTAATATGATAGAAAATTTCAAACCAGAATATACGTGAAAAATGAAGTAGTTATTACTCGAAACATAATGTTAATAACGAATTGTTAATAAATTGGTAAAAAAGGTCACAAATAAATAATATGTGTTATGATATATAAAATTATTTTTATTTAATGTATTTATAATAAAATTATATTTATTATATAGGAGGTTCAAATTTTTATGAAGGAAGTCGATACTTATAGTAATGGATTTCTTTTTGACTTATTACTTATGTAAGACGCACACCATATTCACCACCTATTTATTTTATGTGGTGTATATATTTCCATGAATTTATTTTAATATTATTATCCTAAATTTTTTTTTCATATAAATATCCATTTTAGAATATCCCTTTCATGGGTTTTGCGGTTCAAAAGATACCAAAGCAATAAGGGATTTTTGTCTCAATTTTTTTTGGGATATATGTTATGTTATGAACCTATATTATATTATGAGGTGCATATAAAACCCATTTGAATTGTAATATTATTAATATGTTTTTTTATCATTTTTATTTTATATTTAATTTAATTTTATTTCTTCACGAGGATTACAGTTCAAAGTTACCAATGTGGTAAGGCTTTTTTGATATAATCTCATTGTTTATTGGGATTGTTTATTTTTCTTCTTTTGATGATGAAATATTATGATATATCTCTCTAAAAACCCATTAATTTTATTATAATATATTTATTTCATGGGAATAAAATTTATTTTAATTTTACTCTTTTTATATACTCAATAGTTCAAAGGAATGTTTTTAATAAAAATATTCTATATTTATCTCTTCGATTGAAAATCATTTTTATTAAAAACCCATTTTTCTTAAAAATTATTTCAAAATTATTTTTTTACATTATCAAAATGATTTACTAACAAAAAATTTATCCATATTTTCATTTTTAATTTTGTAAAGGAATATTTATGTCATTTTTTAAACATGTCCTTTTTGGATTTCACCAAAAAATATGAAAGGAATATTTGTTTTAAGCATGTATGAAAATATTGGAATTTTCCTCCATCATGAACAAATATTTTTTTTAAAGATTTATTTATATGTTTTAATTCTTATTTTTAATTAATTTTTTTTCTAAAATTTTTTATGAATTTTTATTTATTTTCAGAATGGAAAGTATATTTTCCTCATGAAATGTTTTAAATGATTATTAATGCATCCTTATAAAGTTTAATGATTTATTTCAATGAAAAGGATTTCCAAAATATTTTATGAATTATTATAAATTTTTAGAATGGAAATGATGATTTCCTCGAGAAATAATTTAAATTATTTTTAAATCTTCCTTCATAATTTATTTTCAAATAAAAGGATTTCCAAAATATTTTAAGAATTTTTAGTGATTTCAAAATAGAAAAGATATTTTCCTTAAGAGATATTTGAAATGTTTTTAAAGATTATATTATAAGTTTCAAAGTTTATTTTAAAATAAAATTATTTTAATACTATTTTGTAAAATTTTAGTTTAAAAAAGGTCAATTTCTAGGAAATGGATTTTGAAAATGTTTTATGTTTTGAAAAAAATGTTTTCAAAGTAGAAAGGATATTTTTCTCAAGAAATGTTCCAAGTGATATTTAAAAATATTTTTCCATATAATACGAAATCCATTAATGTTACGTATTATTTATAAAATATATGATCTAAGGTTACCATTATTAATCATTTTCTAGATGGTTTTGGTTTATGATGTCAATATTTTTATGAAACACATTTCTATTCCACAGGTCATACCATGATAAAATTCTTATGAAACCTAGTTTTTTTTTTGGTGTTATGTTATGATGAAATTATGAAATGATTATAATCCTATTTATTTTATGTATGTTATGTTATAGTGAAATGTTTATGAAACCCATTTATTTACATGGTTTATTTTATGATGAATTTTCTATGATCTTATTGCACACATAAGAATGATTTTAATTATGAGATGGGTGGTAACTATTTCTCCATCCATTCAATTGGATAAAGATTAAAATATCATGAGATAAATAGGAATAGAATGAAGAGTAGACCTATTTTATTAAGGGACTTTGTCCACTATGATAGTCTTTGGAGAGACCTTGACTACTACGATGGTTTGGGGACTGAACCCATTCCACTATCGATAGTTTTGGAAATGTTCCTTGACTACCAAGGAAATGATTTTATATGTTTATGAAAATTATAAAAATATATTTCTTATACCTATTTTATTATATAATGGATTATTTTCTTTAATTCAATTATGATTCAAGTCTTATGAACTGAAAATATTTATTCCATTCCTTAATTATATGATCTATGATATGTAAGGTATGTTTTTATAATGTCATTATCTTGTGGTCAAACCATCATTCACATGATATGTTGATATCTGCCTTGTTTATCCTTACTTATCATCTAATCTCACCCTTTATTATGTTTCATTTTCCTAGTCTATAAAGAAAAGTTTTAAGAAGGGTATTTCTTATACGAGAACTATAATGAAATATACTTAAAGGTTATGTTGAGTATATTTCAAGAAATAAGTACATTTTGTTTATGGTCTCCAAAGGCACTATACCTTTATGATCCCAAGGTATGTGTTTATGTAATATAATGAACATTAATATAAAAGGTTGTAATATATATGTATAATATTTTTAGGTCATTATATTTACCTTATGAAAAATCACTTACCCTACATGAAAAATTTATACTCATATATGATTTCCTTTCATTTCTGTAACACCCGGAGCTTCCACAGTATGTTTCTCTTTAAATAATACAATAGTGTGCGATATACGCAACACCGAGTTCAAGCACACTACGACCTATCAAACTGGACATTTAAAAAGAAGTTATGAATATTAATAACAAAATTTTGAATTTTATATATATCCATATAATCTTAACACTCATATTTTTTGTTTCTTAGATATAATATAAGGACAAATTAATTTTTTTAGATAAAAGAAGTATTTTTCAAAAAATGTAGTTTTACCGCTTTTTAATGGATAACCCTTTTTAAATCCAATATTTGACACTTTTATATATTTAATTTGACAAAATAAACTTATTATTTATACTCGGGACATAAAAATTTATTTTTGATAAATTTTTGGTGTTTTTCTGATAACATTAATATTTGGGTGAATAGTGAAAGTACTAAATATTAATTGAAAACAAATTGTTTATTCAAAAAAAAATTATAGTGATAAATTATAAATTTTAATGGTTTGGAAGTATAATGATATTATATTTTTACCATTTAATTCAATGTTGGTCAGTGGAACTAATTTCACTTTGAAATTATACATAAACAAGTGTCAATCTTTTGATAGTTATTGTTTCTTAAAAACACACTATGTTCTTTGACAATAGAAATTAATTTTAAATTAGTTAATGAAACTTCTTTGATTTGAATTTGGTAAATAGACATCATTTTTGAATTCGGAATATAAAATATAGCTTAGGCTGATGTTTTGGTATTTTTCTGAAAAACTTCAATTTTTGATAAATGGTAAAACCACTTATTAGTAGTTAAAAAATTGACTTGCCCATTTAAATGATATTTGAAAAATTCTTTGAATTGAATTT
The DNA here is from genome assembly GCA_963277665.1 of Viscum album. Classification (NCBI taxonomy): domain Eukaryota; kingdom Viridiplantae; phylum Streptophyta; class Magnoliopsida; order Santalales; family Viscaceae; genus Viscum; species Viscum album. Next base: position 2,009,431,654 of record OY728130.1, on the reverse strand, counting down.
AACAAATCTAACATACCTGGTTGTTATTATTAAGTAAAATTTGGTTCAATAAGAAGAAAATATTTTTTTGTGAATAGTATGTTTTTACTTTTATTTACTGTGGTTAAAGGTGAATTGGATAATTCAAGGTAAAAATAATATTATAATAATAAAAAAGTACCTTAACACTTTTCCTAACCTTATTGGATGAGTCATGATGACCATGGGAATCTTTGGGTTGATTTTCAAACCCCATGGAGTCACTTAAGAGTGATAATGACACGTTATTTTAACTAACTTAAAGTAAAGACAAATATGACATTAACAAATATCATTCAGTATATAAATTTTTTCATGGGGTTATATAATTAATCATTTCAAATATTATTATTAATTGGAAAGTTAAAACTATGTCTACATTATGGTAATTTTTTTTATAATTTTTCTACATCAAATAAATTAAATTATCTATGACACAATAATGATGCAGTATTCACCTCATTAATAAATGTAATATATAAATAAGATTATTAATATTAAAACCATGTCCAATACCTATACTATTATTATTGGATTATTTTATTTCAAACATTAGTCATATTATCTTAGATTTTATTGAGTTTTGGACCTTTTGAAACCAAATATAAGTTTATAATAAAATAACATTTTCAGACTTTCCTAAAGAGCCCCTCCCCTCCCTTATAAAAGGAAACCACTTATAACTCATTCCTCACACTTATCAAGCCCATTGGATCATCCCAAACCTATGAGAATAATATATCAAGATTCCTCTCTTCCACCTAGAATCCAAACATTAGGCAGAAGTCACTTGAAGAAGCCCTTTTGGTTCAAACCAAAGAAAGTTACCCAAATTAAAGGTAATGGTTTATCTTAACTTTTTTTCATTTATTTTTATTTTACAACCCTAAACTCTTTTTATCCATTTCTTTTTTAACAAAACCAGTATCCTCAATATACAAGGATGTTTTCAGGATAATTATTCAAACTAAACATACACACACCTCCATCTAATGGGTAAAGAAGACACTGTTTCTGGTGATGGAAAACTAACGCCTCATGAAATGATGATTGTTAAATTATCTCCTCCCGCATATCATGGTGTCCATTAAGATAGAACTATATTTATATATGATATATATTATGTTTATTTTTTTTATGCTTCTGTATTTCTATTTATATCATACCTTTTTGGTTTCCATTATGGGTAAACGCGATAATTTCATTTGAAAAAGTGCAGACAATCACTCCCTCAAAGTGATATGACCGATTAATGCCTTATGTGGGATGTATAAAGGATGAAGTTAATTATATTATATATTATATTATATTGGAATTATTAGATACCTATGTATCATTAGGTTTTAATTCCATTAAAATACAAAATAGAAATGAAAGTAGTGTTCATGTGTACGTACGACTTACCGTCTCCATGAAAGGTGCATTTCATTTCTTATATACAAATGTTATGTATTGTTATAAATACATATATATACTGGATATATAAGATATATATGATATCTACATCATTAATATCATTTTGGATATAAATTACTTTTGACCACATGGATAACATGTAATTATAAGAAGTTTACTTTTTTTACTCAAGTACCAAATATCAACAAAACGACCATTATTAACTTAAATGATTTCGTAATGTCTATAACATTATAATAAGTGATATAAAAGGAATAATAAATTTGTAAAAGGTTATGAATTAAGTATAAATAAACTTTATTTTATTATTCAGGAGATTAAATAATGAACGGGTCAAGTCAGACACGAGGCAAGAGTTAATTTCACATTCTCTTTATTATCCGAGGTTGTTTTTACATAAGTACCTATTGGGACCTCTTTATCATCCACATCCATGTTTCTTAGAAGTGTATTTTAAATTTTTTTACTATTTACTAGACTATGGGTTAAATTCATTTATACCCTTGTTTGACTTTTTATAAAATGGGTTGAAAGGAATCTTTCCGTCATTTTCCAAACAGGGTACTTTATTACCTTTTCAACAAAATTAGGGTAAGAATGTTTTTTAACTTATACGGATGGTGTGACTATTTTTTTCCATTATAACATCGTCAAAGATTCCCTTACAAGATTATAATAATATTTTCAAAATAAATGTTTTCTTATATAATTATGTTACTTTTAAATGATTTCAAAATAGAATGAGATATTTCTCTCAAGTAGTTTTGATTTCATCTATGTCAACATACTTTTATTTTACACTTTTTTGAAAGTTGATTTGTTATATTACAATCTTCCATATTGTATTGAATGAGTTATGATATGTTTGACTGTGGATGTGTTATTTTTATACCATTCATGGTTTATGTTTAATGTATTGACATTTCGTATGCCAGTTTTAATACGAATGTTTATGTTATGTTTCAACCTTTTCATATGAGGAATGTATTGGACTTAGTAAGTGACGGGTGGAGCCCTCTATACCTCCAAGATTCATCAGTAGGTCTCATGAGACAATTAGACATGGAATTGGATGAGGCCTTTTCCAATTTGATATATGGTTTCGGTTGAGGCCTAAATCATTTTTAGACGTCTTGGGTGTGTCCTTGATAAGATGTTTCAGAATGTCTGACATTATACATTCCATCATTTTGAAAATAACATTCATGGTTCATGTGGTTATTCTACTAGTAGAATACCCATGACTATGTTTTATTATGGAATTATTTCCTAATCCCACATTTCTTCCATAATGTGTTCATGTTTATTATTTGTAAAGGCACCTGTTTTCAATTACTCACCATGCCTGGTTTATATGTTATCTTCCACTGTATTGCATACCCTTAATGAGAATTTGAGCTCACCCCTTTCTTATGTTTTATTTTCCCAGGATACGAAGAAGTTAGTTATAAGTGACATTCAGGCATAATCTAGGAGGATTGGATGTTTCTAATGGAATAAATTAGTGTTGTATTTATTATCAAGTTGTAATGTTGAACTTATGTATGTATCTTGTTTCTAAGGCTACTAAAACTGATCAGTATTTCAGGATATGATCCCTTGCGATCATTCCAATATTATGTAATAATGCACCGACTCTGGGTTACTAGGGTCAGGGCATTACAATTTCCCCCTTCAATTATTTTTTGATTAATAATTTTAAAAGATTTTTAGGTGAAATCATTAAGTTATGTTACTTTAATTTATATTTTATCTTATATTAACCTCTTCTTTCCATACATTCATGACCAATATTGAAAATTATCTACTCCAACAATATAATTAACAAGTTTCTCTATGCTTTTATAAAATAAATTGTGAAATGCATAGATTCTAATTATAGGTTTCAATGTTTTTCTCATAATATATTGATATTAGTTTGAAAATAGATCATTTATAATAATATTGGTAGAAATTTCAACCTACTTTAATTAAACCTTATCCCTTAAAAAATATGTCTAGGTCATTTATCCAACCATGATCTTTTGATCTTAAGAAAGTGTCAATTCCCCACGGTTTATTTCTATGGTTATAAATTTGTTTTTATTCCAATTTAATGGGCAAATGGGTTTCTAAAATATCATAATTTCTAAATTAATTTTGACCTTGTCAAAACATTACACTTGAGTAATACACATCCATCATGGGATTTTTATCAAAATTCCTCAAATTATTATTCCAGTTGATAAATCCAAAAATATATTAAATGGCATATTTTTTTAGGAATGAGACAATTAATGTTTATTTTACATATAGAACATTATGTCGAAAAAATCACATATTAAGGAATTTTATTTCATGTTGGAAACTAATTGTGACATAACCTTAAAGTATGGACTACATGATGTTGGTATAATACCCATTATATTTAATTTAAATTAAGAAATAACACTTTATGTGGTGTTGTGTCCATGTTTGAAGAGAGTTGGTTTTTTAGAAGACTGAAGGGTATATGATCTATTGTGTTCGATTTTTTTGTCAATACATAAATAATATTGAAAGATAAATATGACTATTTGTGTGATATTTTTAAAAATAATAAAAAAGGGGTGGTTAATGTAGAGATACCATTTACAATAGGTTTAAAGAGGTTTTTTTTGTAGTTCAAGGTTTAATAGAGTCAGTTTTTTGAGGTTATTGTTGAAAAAATGCTAGTATAGAATACATAAACCAAGATAAGAATAGTCAATATAAAATTTGTACATATGGTTGATCAAATGACTTTGGTATCTCATGGTTGATTATATTAGTTCATGCTATTGATATGATCCTTATAGAAAAATGGAGTCTTCTGAATCACAGTTGATTGAAGGTTGGTTATACAGTGTATTGGATTTGTTCATACATGCGATCAGAACTGGGATTTATGATTGATCACCTCACAGTATATTTTTATGATCAATTTAGACAAAGATAAATTTTGATAAATACATTGGGTGAAATAGTGAGTTTTGAGAATTTCTATATTCTAAATAAATTAAATCTAGAATATGGTTATGGTGTGATTTATGGATTCAAGTATCATGATTTATCAAATGAATCATGATTCAAAATACTGAGAATTGAAACATAAAAACACACATGATTCCTTGAATTTGAAGGAGTTTCAATGGAGGAAGGATATGATGGTAAGTCTTTGAGAAATATTGAAAGGATTTAAAGCTAATTATAAGTCTTTGTTTATAATAATAATGATTTAAGAATATTTTAAGTCTTTGATTAGGTGAATATGGATTTTAATCTGATCCTAAGTATTTGAGTAGGTGCACAAGGCTTTCAATGTGATTATAAGTCTTTACACAGGAGGGTAAGACTTTTAATCTTATCACCATACTTTACACAGAAGAATAATATTTTGGTGCTATTTATAAGTATTTTCATAGGATCATAATACTTTGAATATGATCATAAGTATTTTTATCAATTAATAAGTCTTTGAAGATGAATGCAAGTATTTGAGAGATGACAAGAATTTGGGAGATGGAAGAAATGAGACCCACTTGGAAGGTGATGCATAATACCATAAACATGGTTATTTATTATAACTTATAACTAAACAATTTGGGGAGAAGTTATAGATGTGGGTATTCAAATATCAACTAAGGATTTAATGGATGAGTGTTATATAATTTTAAAAATAAATCATTAAATTTATTTTAAAAAAGGTTAAATGAGTTTAAAGATGATGATTTCTCACTATCTAGAATCATAGAGTTTCCATATAATTTTGGAAATAATTTCCCAATACTAATCACTTAAAATAAATTTTAAGTTGAAAAAAATAGAGGTGTTGTTTAAAATACTACAGAAAGACTAGAGAATATTATTTGAATATCAAATAAGTTATAAGAGTGTGAGGAAAGAATAAGAATCGATTCTCGCGTGCTGTTGTGCATGAGGGTGAATAAGGAGAAAATAATACATGATCCAGTGAATGTTATGATAAATGAAGTATCATGGTAACAATATACTTGATGTCGGAAGTTGAAATAAAATTTCATGTTGTTGTAAACCTTTTTGAACTATTATTATATTGTAGGATACACTTTCCGTATTAGGAGACTATGGTGTATCACAAGTTACAAGATATCCCATACTTTCTGCAATCTATATGATTTTTTCAAGTATATTACGTGATCTTGGTTTTTTCTAGATCATGAAAAGAACTACCTACTCTTATTGAGTAGTGAAACTTTTAAAATCTATAATGCCTTGTATGTGTGTTCTTATGGGTGTGTCTAATAGCAAAGTCCTTTTTCCCTAACCGATAATAAAGGTTTTTTAGAAGGGGAATCATAAAAGAAATTGTTAATCTATAATTCACCCCCTCTCAGTGATTTCATAGATCTCATTGGTGGATTTTCAAGTGGTTCAAAAGAAATGCATCATAATAGTGATTAAGAATGATAAAAATGTATTCATACATTATAGAAACATCATGTGAGTTTTTTATATATGTTTATTATCAAAGAGTAAAAAGTAAAATGGGAATTTATTTCCTTCCTTTTTTAACCTATAATGATTTAGAATCTATTTATCCTTTGATTCTATATACATAAATTAGTTTGGAAAATATAATGGGATCTATATTTGTAAAGACCCGGAATTTCCATGGATTTTTTTTAAATACATGGAAATTTTATGAGTCCGTAGTTTCTAACGATGCTTGATTCCGAGGCCCGGTGTGCCTGGATTCAATTTCTGAAGTTTTGTTTGGGTACGTTCAGTAAACGTACGAGTGATATTTTATATCTTCTGAACCGGTGCTCAGAACTAAAATCCGAGGGCACCATTGAACTCGCATCATCAGTGATTTCTTAGTAAGACCTTCATAGTAGTTGCGTTCTATCAGGAATGAGAGTTAGTTTTTTGGGTTTTTAATTAGTTTGAATAAAAGTACTGTGTTAAATTTATTTTTATTTGATGTGGTTTAAACCTCCATGAAGAGGTTAGTGGTCGGGGCCACCACACCATAACCTACCATGAGAGGTTATGGTGGTGGGGCCCACCCGGACATAACGTCCCTTGGGAGGATATTATTTAGTGGGGCCCACACAAGCTTCTTACCCCCATTAACTCCCCATTATTAATTGGACACCTCTCTTTCTTAATTAAAACCCCTCGCCTCCTCTAATTTTTAATTTGAACCATTCCTTACAATTAATTAAATGAGTTGCCACATTTAATTAAACGCAACTTTGTGTTGTTGTGCCAAATAATTAGTAGAGAACTTCCTTTATTATTTTTGTTGTTGGCACTATATTTTTGGTGGAGCTTTGGGAGAATCCATGGAGAACTTCATCTTCCCACGGATAACAAAAAACAATGTCTCTTCCACCACCGAAGAAGGACGAACACCATCTTCTTCCTTCTTCAACAGGGCACGGAAGGGAAGCACTGCCACCCACGAAGTATGCTGATGACATCATCTCGACTCGTCTTCTCCAAGATCTTCCTCCTCTGAAATTAGTGGAATGACATTCACCTTCCGCGACCCCGTCATCGATCACTGAACTCTTGGTAGGGGTTTGAGTTTTACTCTCCGTTCTTCATTGTTCAAATTGCGGATTGATAATTTTCTTTTGTAATAATCATAACGCGGAAGGTGGGGGCAGCACAAACATGGCCTGACCCACCGTCCGTTTATCTTCACTCGATGGCGATGGTGGCAGCGCAATGACACCACTGGAGGAAGGGGCCGCGGCCAAAGGGCTGTCGTGATATGCATGGAGACCGGCAACGAGCCGGCCGCGAGAAGAACCGACGGCGCAAGGGCCACCCGGTCGCCAGAGGACCGTGACGCTGTCACACCGCATGGAGAATCGGGCTGTGGACAAGTGGACTACGGTAGTGCCGATAGGGTGCGGTGTCGTTGCACTGCGCCAGAGGAAGATTCCACGACCACGAAGGCCACGACATTCAGATGGTATTGGCGCGGTGTCGTCGTGCCACGCCGGAGAGGAACCGCGGCCAAAGGCCGCGACAGACGGAGGGGGGCAGCTGGATGAGCCGGACGATGGCAGGAGCTCCACAAGGCGGGACCCGTCGAGTCCTGTGGTACTCCGATCTAGCGCTTAGCACCAGTTTCTTGCGGAATCCCGGGGGGGGGGGGCACACCCCCCCACGGTGTACCCAGCCTGGCCACGCAGGCCAGCTGGCCAGGTCACGCGGGCCAGCCAGCCGGGCGGGGCCGCCCATGCGGGCCGGGCCGCCACCAGGCCAGGCTTCCCTTGAGGGTCGGGCCACCACCTCGGGCAGGGCCCCTCTTGGGTCGGGCCGGACTCTCAGACCGGGTCGGACCCCAGTCCGGACCTGTTTAACCCGAAATCACGTATTCATTCATATCTCGTGCTACGGGTGTCCGATCGAAGAACCGTCTACGGAGACAGAAATATTAGAGAACAATGGCTCTTTTGGCCTATCCCACTTTAGGTTTGGATGCAGGTGGGGTATGGCCGGGTTGGTTTGAACCTTAAAACCAACCCGGTCCCTAGAATGGAAATTCCAATAACTCACAGACCATGCATTCGATTGACGCACCGTCTGTCGTGTTGGGTTCCTTATGATGAGACGGAACAATGAGATACATCAACTCGGGACTTCATGGTAGTTTATGTATCGACACTTGGCTCGAGGAGCAGACTCTCCCGGAATCGAGCGTACTGTGTGTGGAAACCCTATGGCTGATTGCGACTGAGATGTTAGGATCCTACGTGGACTTATTACTGTACCGGGATCGTCTACGGGTTCCAAATCGATGATACTGTACTAGGATCCTCCTTGGGTTTGATATAAATGATACTGTACTAGGATCCTCCGTGAGTTCGATAGCGACAGTACTGGACTGGGATCCTCCGTGGGTTGGACAGTGATGACTTATGTACCAGGATCCTTTGTGGGTTCGACAACACTGATACTATTCCAGGAACCTACATGAATTCGACAGAGGAGATGATTCAGTGGCTAAAACTAATCATATCTACCCCTCTACATGAGTTTTATACCTGTGTGAGCTGAGACTTTTCTTTTAGTCGTTATCATCGAGGTGATTGACTTTACTTCCTTTGTGGATTGGGTTGTGCTTGAGCTGGAGAGTTGGAGGCGGGCTGTGATTGGTAACTTAGGTATATGTATGGGCATATAGCTATGTTGGATTGGATTATACTTCATGATTTCATCTTTCTAATTTGGTTTATCCTTAGTGGATTCTGGGAGACCTTCGAGGGTCTCGGGGTACCCTACTAAGTATCATTATACTCAGCCCTGCACGGGCTTCCACCGCACCTTGTTGTGTTCTGTGCAGACGACAGTCAGCAGTGATTGAGGCTGGGGGTGAAGGATGGGAGGCTACTCAGAGCTAGACTAGACTGGACATACCTCAGGGACGAGTTGTTCAAGATCTGTACCTACCATTCTAGTAGGATTTCCCTGGTGGACGATCGAGGAGCTGTTTTTCCTTTTTTACTTGTACTTGTACTTGTTGTTCAATTGGGTTTGTATATTGGCCCACTTACTTTTAGCACACTTTTATTTTCTATATCAGTATTTGTTGCTTCTACTGCTTGTGTTCAGACTGTGTGTGTTATAGGTTTAATGGCAATGCATTTCCTTTTTATCAGGAATCCTCCTTTGGTGCTAGTCACCAACCCCTAGCCTATGGAAGGCGGGCTTGGGGTAGTCATGGCATGGGCCCCGAGGATAGGTCATAACAAATTGGTATCAGAGGTGTCGGTTCTACCGTAGAACTTGGACTCTGATTCTTTTAATGGCAATAGTGTTGAGTGTTTTGGGTGTGGTTATCAGTTTAGGGAAACCTGTGTTGGTGTGGCTGACGACGTATCCATACAATAGGACTCTGACTTCTGATTTCCAACTCAGTGCATGAAAACACTGATTGCATGTGTGTTTCCTTTGAAAGGTTTTATTTGTGATAACTTTGTGTCAACTCACGAGGTATATTGTTTTGACCATGGCGCACCTGTTTCTTTTCAAGTCGGCCCCACGTAGGCTGCTAGCTAGGGTTCCGAGTTTCATACGAGATGGTAGCCCACCGAGCGATGAGGCCTCGGTGCAGGGCCCCATCATAGAAGAGGTACCAGCGGTACCACTACCCACTGGGCCACCGATGCCACCAGCTCCAGCAGCAGAGAGTGCACACCATATGAGTGCATTGCATGAGTTCCAGCGCTAGAGGACGCCCAGGTTCCGGGGAGAGACGAACCCACATGCAGCTGAGGATTGGCTGGATGCTGTTGTGAGAGTTTTCAGATTAGCAGAGAAACCAGCTGACCTCATGAAAATTATTTCCATGAGTCTCCTACATGAAGCAGTAGGTAGATGGTGGAGCCTCATGTTCCAGGTGCATGATGAGGCATCACTACTCTGGGAAGACTTTGAGAGTCTCTTCCGGTCAGAGTTTCATCCAGCCACCCTTTTCACGAAGCAGATACAGGCGTTACTACATCTACAGCAGGGTAGCATGACGGTAGCTCAGTACTCATTGAGGTTCACCGACCTTTCGCGCTACTCCACGGATATGGTGCAAGACCCATTATTTAGGGCCTGGACCTTTGAGAAAAGACTCAGGAATGAGATCAGGGCTTTGATGATCTCCCTCAGCATCCTGATGTAGGCAGGGGTGCTGGAGTGAGCCCTTCTAGTGGAGAGTTTTCTTGATGAGCAGTCACCAGCAGCGAGGCCCACCACATGGCAACATGTAGAGGAGTCTTCTATAGCCGGTAGTAGATAGATGTCACAGAGGTCCAAGCGGACCAGTCCATCGGGTGGGAGACCCCATGACAATGGTTCAGTTAAGTGGGGCACATGAGATAGATCCATCCATTCGAGGAGAAGGCAGTGTTATGCATGTGGCGAGCAGGGTCACATGGATCGTGACTGCCTGACCCGCCATGAAGATGAGCAGCAGACAGTAGAGGGACCTCTCTGGTGAAGGTAAAGGTTCGACCGTGTTGGTTCTCCAGGAGTAGAAGAACTTGGAAGAGGAGATGGCTGAGTGGCAGGTGGTGGATGACGTTTTGTGGTCCTATCACCACCACCACCAGGAGGTACACCCCTTACCACATGGAGCTGGGGGATAGAAGCGGGCTCAACTCCTAGCAGTCGAGGACTACGATCATGACGCACCTAAGATTATTTTAGGTACTATCTGTGTCTAGTACACCCTTGATGCAATGTTTATAAACATAGGTTTGAGTCATTATTTTATTTCCGCTACCCTCGTTCGGATCTCGGAGGTTCCGACAGAGACGTTGGCTCAATCCTTACGGCTAGAGACTCCTACGGGAGCAGACTTGATGATTACACACTGGTGCATGCAGTGTGAGCTTACTCTAGGAGGTGATAGCTTTGGATGGGATCTTCTCATAGTGGTGTTGAGGCCTTACGACGTAATCTTGGGTATGGACTGGTTAACCAGAGTTCATGCTTAGATTGACTGCATTAGGAGAAAAGTTTGGTGTGTCCACACATATGGGACAAGGTTCACCTTCACTAGAGAGAAGGGAGCCTTTTTAGTGCAAGATGGACTTACATAGAGGAGGGGGTAACCGATCACACATCAGTTGTATAGTCTCGTTCTCGGAGTGGTTGATGTGAAGAGTCTGAGTTTTCCTGTTGTGGTGGATCAGTACGCATTTTTTTTCCCTGACAATGTCCTAGGACTACCTCCTCGTAGAAAATTGGACTTCTATATTGAACTGTACCCCAGGATGGCACCGATATCAACTCCAGCATATCGGATGGCTCCTGCTGATCTTTGTGAGCTACAGGTAAACTGGAGGACTTGTAGGGGAAGGGATTTATCCGACCTAGTGTTTCACCCTGAGCATCCCTGATTTTGTTCTCCAAGAAGTCGAATGGTAGCTTGCGACTGTGTGTTGATTATCAGCACATGAACTAGGTGACTGTGAAGAAAAAGTACCCACCCCCGAGGATTGATGACCTCTTTGTTCAAGTAAAGGGAGTTCGTTGGTTCTCGAAGATATATCTTTGATCGTGTTATCACCAAATTAGATTACGGGATGAGAATGTGCAAAAGACAGCCTTAAGATGCCGGTATGGACACTACGAGTTCTTCGTTATGCCATTCGGCGTAACCAATGCACCAGTAGTGTTCATGGGACTCATGAACATGATCTTTCAGCCATACCTTGATCGCTTTGTGGTAGTCTTCATCGATGACATTCTGATCTACTCAGATACCAAGGAGAAGCACACCTAACATTTGCGGGTAGTACTGGACACACTCCGAGAGAACCATCTTTATGGAAAGATCTTGGAGTGCCAGTTCTGGATCCTAGAGGTACACTTTCTGGGACATGTCATTTTAGAGGCTAGAGTTGCAGTGGATCCAGAGAAGATCAATGCAGTACTTTCTTGGGAGCCACCCAAGAGTTTGACAGAGATACATAGTTTTCGGGGACTAGCTGTGTACTATCGAAGATTTTTTCCAGACTTCTCTAGAGTTACAACACCACTTTCAGCATTGATTAACAAGGGGAAACCCTTCATGTGGTCAGAGAGATCCCAGAGGAGTTTTCAGAAGCTGTGGAAGATGTTGACTAGTGCGCCCATCTTGAGGCTACTAGAGGAGGGAATTGGGTACGTAGTCTATTGCGATGCATCAGGGACCCGACATGGGTGTGTCCTTATGCAAGATCAAGAAGTGATCTATTATGGTTCTTGGTAGTTGAGACAGAATGAGTAGAACTATGCTACCCATGAACTAGAATTAGTAGTAGTGGTGTTCGACCTGAAGCTGTGGCGGAACTATCTGATGGGCGAGCGTTTTACAGTCTACTCTGACCACCGGAGTCTTAGGTATATCTTCTTGCGTAAGGACCTGAACCTGAGACTGCGGTGTTGTATTGAGTTCCTCCAGGACTATAAATTCAAGATAGTCTATACTCCTACGAAGGGGAATGTTGTAGAGGATTCTCTCAGCAGGAGATCAGACATTTAGCTACTAGGAGAGGCGATAGAGTAGTTGGCCGCGTTGTAGTTATCCTTTGTGAATTGGGATAGAGTAGCCTTCGTGTAGTCTCTTACAGTCACACCTCCACTTCTTCAGAGAGTCAGGGAGGCACAGTGTGGGGATGTTGACTGCGAGACTCGACGTGGACAGATATCCCCAGGGCAGGCACCTGATGGATTTTTTAGGTGGGGAGCACATCATTATCTTCAGAGGATGTACTACGGTACCAGTAGCACTTCAGAAGGAAGTATTGAGGGAGTTCCACATATCTCCTCTAGTGGTACATCCAGGTGTGGCGAAGATGTATCAGGATCTCCGATGGCAGTAGTGGTGGCTAGGTATGATGAAGGAAGTAGAAGAGTTTTTCTCATGATGCCTCACTTGTCAGCAAGTGAAGTAGGAGCACCAAGTTCTAGGAGGATTAGTTCAGCCCTTAGAGGTCCCAGAGTGGAATTAGGACATGATATCCTTGGATTTGGTGATAGGACTTCGACGTACATCCAGAGGTCACGACTCTATCTGGGTGATTGTCGACCGTCTCACCAAGTCGGCCCACTTCCTACCGATTAGATAGTAGTGTTCAGTAGAGAGCATGGGATGCCTCTATACACAAGAGAATGTATGGATTCATGGTGTGCCATCGATGATCGTCTTCAATCGAGATGATCATTTCACTTCCCGGCTGTGGAAGGGTTTGTAGGAGGCTTTCGGGACAAAACTTTTCTTGAGCACCGCCTTCCATCCTCAGACGGATGGTCAGACTGAGAGGACCATTCAGACTCTCGAGGACATGCTCCGTGCATGCGTTCTCAACTTTTGTCATAGCTGGGAGGATCACTTACCTATGGTAGAGTTTTTGTACAACAAAAGTTACCACTCCACCATTAGGGTGTCACCTTTCGAGGCACTGCACGACCGACCTTGCAGATCGCCTCTGTGTTGGACTGACCTAGGGGAGTCAGCACTCATGGGACCAAAGACGGTGTAGGCTATGACAGATAAGGTGTATATCATCCAGGAGCAGATGAAGACTGCACAGAGTAGGCATAAATCCTATGCTGATAGAATATACAGACTTCTGGAGTTCAAGGATGGTGACCACGTCTTCCTACTAGTCTCACAACGACAAGGTCTACGTAGATTTTTCCGTGGAAGCAAGTTATCTCCGCGATTCATTGGACTGTTCTAGGTCCTCAGCAGAGTAGGCGAGGTGGATTACCACCTGGCTCTTCCACCTCAGTTGCACCGGGTGCACGACATCTTCCACGTATCTTCGCTGAGGAGATACATGCACGACCCATGCCACATCATCGACCATGGGGAGATGGACATCGATGATGGAGCAACTTTCACGGAGGATCTAGTGGAGATTGAGGATCAATAGGATCATATCCTACATGGACTGTCGATACCTCTGGTGCACGTTCGTTGGCAGCACATGAACCTCCATGAGAGCACATGGGAGCAAGAGGCTCAGATGCATGATCAGTATCCCCATTTGTTTCTTTAGATCACATTGTAGATTATGGGGACATAAAGCCCTGAGGTGGGGAGAATGTAAAGAACCGAAATTTCCATGGATTTGTTTTAAATACATGGAAATTTTACCAGTCCGCAGTTTCTGACGGCACTTGATTCCGAGGCCCGGTGTGCTCGGAATCAATTTCTAAAGTTTTGTTCGGTTACGTTCAGTAAACGTACGAGCGGGATTTTATATCCTTTGAACCGGTGCTCAGAACTAAAATACGAGGTCACGATTGAACTCACAGTGTCAGTGATTTCTTAGTGAGAACTTCATCATAGTTGTGTTCTATCAGGAATGGGAGTTAGTTTTTGGGGTTTTTAATTAGTTTGAATAAAAATAAAGTGTTAACTTTATTTTCATTTGGGGTGGTTTAAACCTCCAAGAGGAGGTTAGTGGTGGGGGCCACCACACCATAACCTTCCATGAGAGGTTATGGTGGTGGGGCCCACATGCACATAACTCCCTTGGGTGGATATTATTTAGTGGGTGCCACACGAGCTTCTTACCCCCATTAACGCCCCATTATTAATTGGAAACCTCTCTTCATTAATTGTAACTCCTCACCTCCTCTAATTTTGAATTTGAACCATTCCTTACCATTAATTAAATGAGTTGCCTCATTTAATTAAATGCAACTTTGTGTTGTTGTGCCAAAGAATTAATAGAGAACTTCCTTTATTATTTTTGTTGTTGGCACTTTATTTTTGGTGGAGCATTGGGAGAACCCTTGGAGAACTTCATCTTTCCATGAAGAACACAAAGAACATCTCTTCTACCACCAAAGTACGATGAACACCATCTTCTTCCTTCTTCAACGGGGAAAGAAAGGGAAGAACCGCTTCTCATGAAGTACACCGACGATGCCATCTCAATTCATCTTCTCCGAGCTTATCCTCCTCCAACATTGACAGAATGATGTTTGGCTTCCACGACTCCATCATCGATCACTGAACTCGAGGTAGGGGTATGAGTTTTACTCTCCGTTCATCATTGTTAAAATTACGGATTGAGAATTACCTTTTGTTATCAACATAACGTGGAGGGTGAGGGCCAAACGAACACGACCCGACCCCCCCTCTATTTATCTTCTCATGATGGAAAACGTGGAGGCACAACGGCGCCACCGGAGGAATGGGGCGTGGCCAACGGGCCGCGACAAGACGTTTGGAGATTGGAAATGTGCTGGATGCAAGAAGAACCAGCAACACATGGGCCGCCGGGTCGCCAGAGGAGCGCGGCGCCATCACGCTGCGCGGAGGATCGGGCCACCGCCAAGCAGGCCACGATGGTGCTATCGCACCACACCGGAGAGGAATCGCGGCCAAAGGCCATGACGCACGGAGGAGGGCGGCCAACTAAGCCATCTTCCAGAAGGTGCTCCACAAGGCGGGACCCGAAGGGTCCCGCGGTACTCCGAACTGACACCTATCCCGGATTCCATTGGTAGCTGGGGGAACCCCCCCCCCCCCCCCCACGGCGTGGCCTGCCTGGCCATATGGGCCGGCCAGCAAGGCAGGCCACGCAGGGTAGCCGAATCGGCCGGCCCACCCTTGTAGGCCAGGTCACCATCAGGCCGGGCCCCCACCTTGGGTCGGTCCCCTCTTAGGCTAGGCTAGACTCTCGAACCGAGTCAGACCCAGTTCGGACCCGTTTGACCTGAAATAACGTTTTTGTCTGTTTATTGGACTACGGGTGTCCGATCGGTGAACCATCTGCGATGACAGAAATCTTAGAGCAATAAGGATCCTTTTTAATATCCCTCTTGAGGTTTGGAAGCAGTTGGGGTATGGCCGGGTTGGTTAGAACCTAAGAACCAACCAGGCCCCTAGAACGGAAATGCCAATAACTCACATACCGGTTGTCTGATTGACGCACCGTCTATTGCGTTGGGTTTCTTATGATGAGACGGAACTACGAGATACATCAACTCGATACTTCATGGTATTTGATGTATCGACACTTGGATTGAAGAGCAGACCCTCCCAAAATCGAGCGTGATGTGTGCCGAAATGCTATGGCTGGCTGTGAATGAGATGTTAAGATCCTACTTAGACTTACTACTGTACGAGGATCCTCCTTCGGTTCAATAGCGGCAATACTGCACCAGGATCCTCCGTGGATTCGACAGCAATGATACTGTACTAGGATCCTCTGTAGGTTTGACAGCGACAATACTGGACCGGGATCCTCCGTGGGTTCGATAGTGATGACTTCTATACTAGGATCCTCCGTGGGTTTGATAGTGGTGATACTGTTCCAGGATCCTACATGGGTTCGACAGAGGAGATTATTCAGTGGCTACAACTAATCATCTCTACCCCTCTACATGAGTTGTATACCTGTGTGAGCTGAGTCTTTTCTTTCAGTCATTATCATCGAGGTGATTTACTTTACTTACTTTGTGGATTGGGTTATGCTTGAGCTCGAGAGTTGGAGCCGGACTGTGATTGGTAACTTAGGTATATGTATGGGCATTATACCTAAGTAGGATTCGTTGATACTTAATGATTGTATCTTTCTATTGGGCATTATCTTTAGTGGATTCTGGGAGACCTTTGGGGGTCTCAGAGTCCCCTAATGAGTATTTTTATACTCACCCCTACACAGGCTTCGCCCGCACCTTATTGTGTTCTGTGCAGACGACGTTCTGTAGAGATCGAGGCTGAGGGTGATAGATAAGAGGCTACTCAGAGATGGACTAGACTGGACATACCTCCGGGATGAGTTGTTCGATATCTGTACCTACCCTTCAGGTAGGATTTTCCCAGTGGATGATCCAGGAGCTATTTTCCCTTTTTACTTGTACTTGTAACTATTGTTCAGTTGGGTTTGTATATTGGCCCACTTACTTTTAGAACACTTTTATTTTATATATTATTACTTGATGCTTATACTAATTGTGATCAGACCGTGTGTGTTATAGGTTTAAAGGCAATGCATTCCCTTTTAATTGGGAATTCACCTTTGGTGCTAGTCGCCAGCCCCTGGCCTATGGATGGTGGGCTTGGGGTAGTCACGACACGGGCCCCAAGGATAGGTCCTGAAAATATTCAATGAATTAGAGGCCAAATAACATGAAACTACATTATTGTACTACAATAATGATTCATCTCTAATTTATATGGTTATTTCCTTACACAATGTGGGGGTATGGGAGATCTTTAAGAGTTCATCTAATATTATGTACTTTGGTAGATTACATGATAAAGACATCAATATATATTTTGTGATAAATTGTGTTAATAAATAATAGGGTATGTAAAGGGGAAGGCACCACTATTATGGGAGATAATTCTTTGTTATGTCAAAAAGATGATGTCACTAGTAATCCTCATGATGATTTGTGTATTAAGAATAATGAAAGACTGGGAATATCGATAATTTTTTTAAAGTATTGAGGATAAAAATAGCACATTAATGAATTCTGATGACCACGAAAAAGATAAATTTGTCTTGTTGGACAACATTAGAACTTACTAGATCGATAAAACCTTGGATTTGAAAGAACATGCTTCTATGGATATGATAATGACACCTCATGCTATCCAAGATTCATTCCAAGCTATTCGATGGAAAAATATTCTGCTTGCACATCCCTTTCTATATAGGATTTCAATAGTGAGTGATGTACTTCCAAGAGACTTAGATTACCTAAAATATCTTATAGATTTTAAAAAACTAGGGTAATATAATATTAGGATTTCACCCCCAACCCTAAAAAATTATAAAGATCAGGTTCTGGAAATTTATGGGTCCGGAAAACTCAGAAACAGTTCACACCTGCGGGTTTTTCTTTCAGAATCATGAACCAAATATTATAGGGATAGTTGAACCAAAATTATTATTCTCACTAAGAGTGAACTCACCCGATTGATTGGGATACAAAATTATGGATACAAATCTATCCTAATCAGATCCAAAAATACTTTGGGTTCTTATCCATTGTAATATTGGAATTGTTATTTCTTTTAACTATAGTTATAAAATGGTTACCTATAGGTTGGAAACCTCAAGAAAAAAACATATTTGTTCCATTTTTTTTGCGAATAACTCATACCAGAAGCATAGGGACTTATGAAAGGAGATTCAACTCTTGACTATCTAGACTAGGCCATGGATACTTCTTAGGGACTTCAATTCCATTCTTTTTGTTGAAAAAATTGGTGATGTTAATTTCTTAATCTCATCCAAATAATTCAGATCTTGTTCTTATGACTAAAACACACTTGATTTAAATATGGTAAGAGCTAGACATACATGGTATAGAAGATTAAAAAAATGATTGTTAGAAACCATAATATATCCTTTGTTAATGATAATTATTTTGGTATATGGGATGATATCCCTTGTTCTACATTAGCTAAAATACATTCTAATAATCTCCCAATTCTTTTAGATATGAATTCTAGAAATTTTTATCCATTTTCCACATTATATTCAACAACACCTTGTTTGATAATTTTAATTGTATCAAAAATATACAAGAAACATGGAATTCGGTGACCTTTAAGGATGATGCATCAACACGTATTTTGAAAATCAAAATCATTAAAAATAGGCATAAATAATGGATAAGTCCCTTCTTCAACAATATTGATCAAAACATTGTCTCTATTGAAGAATCCCTTTAATATATTCAAGTAAGAAACACACTTATTAACTTTGATGCTGATTTCATTAATTAAACTGAGATCTCTTGTGTGCTCTCCAAACATTTAGAAATTAAGGAAAATTTGCAGAAAGAAACCTTTTAGGTCAATTTTATAAAGGATGGTGAAACAAATACTAGGTTCTTTAATGAACTTCGTAATTCAAGGAATATTTTTACTCCAATGTATCTCCAAAAGGACAGTGATTTTTTTTTGTTTTGCAAGCAAGAAATTTTCAGTCAGGTTGTTGAATACTATATTGGTTTATTTAATTGTTCTAGAACTAATGAAAGATTAATAGAAGGGATTATCCCTACTTTTGTGACTAATGGTGATAATGAGATGCTCACCTCCTTCCCCCTAGAATAAGAATTTTTATAAGTGGTGTTTAATCTTAACTCTAAAATATCTTTGGGTCTTGATTGTTTCATAAATAATTTTTTTAAAACCTTTTGGGATATTTTCATTTTTGATTTTTTTAGAATGGTTCAATTTTTCTTTAAAGGTGGATCACTCACACAAGGAGTAAAGGATCAATGAATGTATATAATTCAGAAAGTCTATGAGTCCAATGATAAACATTAATTCTGGCCTGTTTCTCCAGAAAATACTATTTATAAAATTATTAGTAAAATCCCTGCCTTTATAATTTTGAAAATTTCAATAAAAAGCATCTCTTACAATAATTTTTTTTCATTTAAGTGAGTACTATAGACTATAGTCATATAACTGCACCTGAATGTGTAAATATTCTTTGGAAATCAATTATAGGGGGTTATATTACTTTAAATATTGATATAAAAAGGCATTTAATACTATGGATTGGGGCATCATTTGTAAGGTGCTGTACAATTTTGGTTTCTATGATACTTTCATTAATTGGATTAAGACTCTTCTTGATTCAGCTTGAATTTCAACTTTAGTTAATGGATATCTTGAAGCTTACTTCTCTTTCTTAAGAGGGGTGAGGTAGGTTGATCCCCTATCAATAATTATTTTTTCTACTACATAGAACTATCTAGACAAACTTATTTTACATCTTGTTAATAATGGATGGCTTAATCCCCTAATTTTCAATAGGGGCAAATTTTACCCTTCTCACCATTTTTATGCAGATGATATTGTACTCTTTGTTTATGGTGAATAGAAAAATATCAAGCTAATCAAGGAAGTATTTCTGCACTATAAAATGATTTCGAGTTTGGAAATAAGTATGAGAAAATATTTTTCATACTTTGGAAATAATATAAATATTGCAAGGAAAATGACATCATTATTGAGTTGGGTATTATACACGGTATTCTCCCTTTGAAATATCTTAGAGTTCTACTATTTTGGGGTAAGACTTGAGCTTCTCAATTCATATATATCACGAGTCAAGTTATAAAGAAATTATCTACTTATAAAGGTAAATCCATTTCAATGGATGAAAGATTTTTCCTTGTGAAACTCATTATTTTCTCCATTTTTTTTAATTTATTTATGGTTTATAAATGGATGGTTTCTTTCCTGAGTGAAATCAAACCTTCAATTAAAAAGATCATATGGAGTGGGAGAATTATTGAAAAAACAATAATTACCCTCATTTATAAAAACTATTGTAAGTATATTGATCTTGGGGACTTGGAATAAATATCCTGAAGAGATTTAATGGTCCCCTTCAAGAACAATTTTTGTGGATACTAATTAATGATAAATATGATTCCTTATAATTTATCAGAGCTATATTTTTTCACAAGATAAAGGATAGAAACCTTGGCCACCTGGATTCCTCTGTTTGGAATGTATTGGAGAATTATTTTAGTGGAATTAATGCTCAAGAACACTGAATGTTGAATAAAAATTCCTCCCTATTTTTTTTGACAATGGGACAAGCTTTCGGCTCTCATATATGATAAGTTATAATGGATTTGTAATGAACTCAAATGACACAATCAAGGATTTGTTTTAATTGATAAAAATACCAACCTGATGAATTTAAAAATATTATAAATAATTATACATTCATAAATTGGGATTATTTTATCATCTAGGATACTTACATTAATGTTATTTTCACAACAAATAACTTTTATCACAATTATATTGAAGATATTCACCATATATGGTAGGGAAAGATGCATAAAAAATGGATTTCTCCATATTTATTTTTTTAATATAGGGGATTTTCCATTGAAGGATCTATATTTATTATTTGTTATGATTTTTTGGGTTCTATATATGTTCTAGATGTGATCTATGCCAATAACATTGAGAACATATTAACCATATATTCTTGAGTTGTTCCACTTCCACATCAATATGCAATTTTTTCTTCAACATATTCAATGATTGGACTCTATGGAATAATTAAATTTTGGTACACCTACATGAATGTATTAATTATAATCTTTTAATAAAATTCCTCTATCTATTTTAGGTTGGTTATACTGAACTAATAAAATTGTTTTGGAGGAGCCATAACACTTCAAAGCATGACAACATAGTTTTCAACACTCACGTTACTCATCAACAAATCATCAAAGTAGTAAAAAACGTAAATTAAAAACAGTTAGAAATATGCAAGAAATAAATTCATGATTTCGTGTTTCTGAGTCATGTCATCCTTAAAGAATTTTTTCTACACCTGCATGGAATGCTCGATGTTTTATAGATCCCCCCATTAACAGACTGGATAAAATGCAATACAGATGGGGCTTCTAAGGGAAATCCAGGACCTGCATGATTTGGGAAGGCCATTAATGATTCAATGATGATATCATGGGATGTATTTTGGGATATGGTAGAATTTATACATACATAGAAGCAAAAATTCAAGCTCTGATACATGTAGTGAACATGGCCAAGCAACAAGGTTGGAGTAAGATATGGTTTGAATGTGACTCTAATATCATGGTTCAAGAAGTAAGAAATGGAAATCCTCATCTATCATGTAAACATACCACCCTTGGGATTAATTTCAGGGAGACCATTTCACCAATTTAATTCTTTACCATGTATGTATTTAGAGAATCTAATTATCTTGTAGAAGGTCTAGAAAAAAAATGAGTTGGTATAAATGGTTCTATTTTTTGATCATCTTCCTGATGAGCTCATTACCCTCTTCAAAATGGATTATTTTAAATTTATATATTTTCCACTTTCCAAATGCTTTTTTATTTCATCAATCAAAGAGGCTTTACCTTATGGTAAGTACTCACCTTTTAGATAAAATCATAGGGGAAGTAAATGTGACCATGACTTTTTAGAATACCTTATCATCGTTTGTTTTATATTTTATAAAAATATCTCTCAATCAATAAGGGGTTGGACTTAAATTATTATTACACTATATTAAATGTATATAATATTACAATAATAAAAAATTACAATTTATCTTAATTCTATGAGATTTCTTTTGTATTTATATAAAAAATATAATTTTTTAAAAAAAATTAAGAATTGAATTTATATGGTATAAAATATGTATGTCACTTTATATGAGATGATATAGTTGATCTTGGTTCACTTATTTTTTAAATTTTGTTGTATTAATAACATTTTCATAATGTAATTATATACTAAAGATAATAAATATCAAATGCAAGGGATTATTTCGTCGTAATAATCCTTAAAAATAAGTTATACTCTTTGAATTAGTCAAAAGATATGTTTTGGAAATTTTTTGTACTTAAACTAGATTTTGAATGATTGTAAAAATATAATTTGTTTTATTTAGATATATCATATGGTTTTGGAAGTAGGAATTTTTTTCTTTTATTAATATAGTATAACATAGTGAATTTATACATCTTTACATAAAAACATGATACATGACATTATTATTGGAGAAGGTTTGTACAATATAGCATAGAATAATTTTATATTATAAAAATTGAAAATTAGTATAATATTATATATGGGAAAACTATTTTTTGATATGTTCTCACTGTGAACTTTATTAATTTCAAAATTTATATAGTAATGGAATAACATATTAATAGTAGTTCCAAAGTTTCATTATTTTAGTTACATTTTTTCAGTTTATTCATTAAATAAGTGACTTATATACACATATATCATTTCAAAGCTATTTTATGATATTTTATTGAATATGAGAATATTAATTACACAAATAACAAGACTGATCCCATATCATTTCTATATTATTAGTGGATTTTATATGTATTTATTTATAGAATTATTTTTTCTTCTAATATGTATTTAAAAATATTTATGACTATCATGAATTTTATAGTTATAGTATACTATTTTGATAGTAATCCAACTATTTTTTATAATATAATGGATAAAAGTTGCATGTTTTATACCGATCAAATATCAAACAAGTTTCAAAAGAAGTTAGATTTTTTTATATTTTCATTTAAAAATTATTCAAATTAAAGTATTATAAAATTCCCTTATTATAGTTTTATTTGAATACCTTCTCTATTTCATGAAGAATTTATCTACTATATAAAAAAGTTGGTTTTCAAAAAAATTAATAGTTCTGGTATCATAATTGATAGAGAAGGAAATATTATACTGTAAATGATTGAAGTAAAAGGGGTGGAATAAATAATTTTATATTTGATCAATTTTTATTTATTCCTCATCATGAGAAATAAATTATGAAATTAAATAAGATAATGATACAAGTATACATGATTAAAATAATTAAAATTATAATGTTTAAAGGGTGAAAATATTGATGGATGATGTCCAAACTCATGCATATCAGCAATGTGGTAAGATGACAAGACTATCCTTTTTAATGTGAATGTATCATTGTAAAACCATGTATGTAATTTATAATACTACCATATATTATTTTTTTACCTTTTTAAGGAATTAATTCTTGATGATATATATATTCCCCCAAATCATTATATGGATTGAAAGATAATTGGCCAACTTGGATTTACTATTAATAAAATTAATGCTTACCCAAAAAGAATAAAACTTATTCTGTGAGGGAACCATACACCTAAATGACTATAATAATGTTTTATATCTCAATAGGATAAAAATTTAGATGATACAAAATCTCATGTTCCATATAATGTAATATAGCCAATTTTATTGATTCATAAGCTGCAAAATATTTTCATGTCTGATGAAATATCTAAAAATATGAAATGGAATAATGCTGAGAGAATTAAGGATATTGTTGAGTTTGTTTTTCCAATAGATAAATTATCATTTCAGAAATTGGATTCATGACATCATGATTTTATATCTGCGGTTCATAATGTTAGGTTAGGTCTATCATGTGATGGTTTTAATTCATTTTGTGAGATTATTACTTTATAACACACATGGCTGATTTTCATTCACATTTTTACCTACCTCCATTGATGTCTATGAAAAACCCTTCAATTTCTTGAGTATACCCATATATGAATCATATAATCCTAGAAATGATATAATTTTTTATTATAAATATATAATTAAATAGTTTTACACACTTTGGAATGTGGGTGTTCACAGAAAAAAATTTCATTAAAAGAATTATTTTAGATATGTGTTGTGCTTTTATGGAGGATAAATGAATTTCCTTCTTAAGTATTATCTATTTATAGAGAACTATTTGGATAATATATTTTCTTATTTTTATGAATAATACATTATTCCTAATGATTAAATATTAATGTATTTTTAGTTTTATGATACGTTAATTATCCTTTCCAATGGATAATATGTATAGTAAAAATCATCAAAGGTTTTACAATACCATTGAGGCTAATAAGTGTCCTAAGTTTATGTCTAGAACTTATGTGCTTAATGAATTAAAATTTATATATTTTTCATTCATTAATTGTGAGATAAAATATATAAATATTAATAATGTTACCAATGAATCCAATTATAATTAAAAAAAATAAAATTATCTTATTTTATTTACCATATTATTTAACCAATTTTTTAGATAATTTTTTATATGTAATGTACATTGAGAAAAGTATATCGAAAATGTTTTTTCAATTATTATAAATGAAAAATTGAATACCGAATATGATTCATGGTCTCAATGTAATTGGTGGATCGATGTATTAGACCATCAATTCATCATATGTGTATCAGTAAGAATAATTATACAGTTCTTTATACTGCTTATGCGATAACACCTTTAGAGAAAATAAATTTATGGAAGTATTAAATACTATCAATTTCCATGATAACTATTTAATAGACATGTCAAAATAGGTAAAAAAATATTTTAAATTGAAATCTATGAAAACTCATTATTATCACATCATTATTCATGAATTGATTCCAATATCAAAATTTCATTTACAATCCAATAATATAAGGGATATAATTACTTGATTGGGATATTTTAATAGATATATTTTTCAAAAAAATTATTTGTATTTATTGAAAAATATATTGGGAGAGGTGAAATTAATTTTGTGTGATTTTGAAAAAATCCCCCTACTATTGTTTTCACTGTAATGCTGCAACTAACTACCCATATTTCAAATAAAATAATTCTTAGGGGTACTGTTTATTTTCACTGGATATATCAAACTGAAACCGATTTTTACATAATGAATTCATAAGTCAATAAAAGTCATCATCCTAAAGGTTTCATTGAGAAAGGCTACATGCCTCAATAATATAAGTATTTCTATTCAAATAAATTTTGTAGATTTGAAAATGATACATAAATAGAAAATAATAAATAAATATGAGTATTATGATAAAATTAAAACCATTTCCCATCAATTCCCCAAATAAAGGGATTATTGAATCATGTACATTAGTTATATTGATCCTTGAAGTGCGGGAGAAGTCACAACACATAGTATTGTTTAAATATTATTTGTTCAATGGATATAACAAGAATGTAATTTAAACATTTATATTCTGTCTTGTACAACTTAGTTTCCCATATATCAGGAAATTTTTTATTGTGAATGTTATTTCTATATTGTAAAATTTAGTTTCACATATATCTTAAATATCTGTTATATTTATATATAGGTAATGTAAATAAATAATAAGTATAATTTACTATTAAATACTTTCAATAAGGATAAATAACTTTCATAATAAAAAATTTCATTATTGGTTCAAATAAAAGGTTTGAGTATTACATTAATAAAATAAAAATAAATAAATATTCATTTAATTTTGATATTCATATATGTTTTGGGTTTGGAGTTTACCAATTTACTCTATCTATCAAGAAATAAGATCATTGGATTTTGGTTTTAATTCCATGGTTCGTAAATGAAAATCACTAGTGATGAATGGGTATAAATTTTTTGATAAGTGATCGAGTAGTGAATTTGAGAACACACCATGTTAGTGTTATATTATTTATCACAGTATACTATGATTCAAGTGCATCAAATAATAGGTATTGATGTTAAAATGTGTCTTATTATGTAGTTATTGATAAAAAACAAATGTTGGATTATTACTCTCATGGTCATGTTTCTATGATGAAATGTAAGTTCATTGATTCATTGACATGACATGGTATATTTATTAATGTATTTGGATTTATATTTATTAAAAAAACTTGTTTACAAGATACTTAGGATCCATATATTTTATAATCAATGATGAAACAATTGTTTTATCAGAATGATCATTTGAAATCTGAATCTGGTGTCATTATTGAAGTTACCCCAAGTCATATTATTAATGATAGTTGGGATGAAATTGAAACTATTTCTACCCCCATTTTTCTTGATCAATTTATTTTATATGATGACTCTAATAGTCCAATTATCCAATTTTTTTATAACCTAAAGTAGTGGTGGGTAATATATTCATTTAACCATATGTGTTCTGAATTCATTCAGTTTAGCTCAACTTGGGTCTTTTAGGTTGGTACTATTCAAATTTATTTATTTTTGTGTCCATTTGTATCCAAATTATCCTTAATATTTATTTTCCAATTGAAATTGTCACACATAATAAAATATAATAGTGTTTGAGTACCACATTGAAAGGATTAACTATTATTTAACTTTAGTTAATCTATATAAAATTTTATAAATAATGGTTATACACTTGTTCTAGAATATGATATTCTAAAATGATACTAATTTTATATTTTTTTTGAAGTATAATTTATGAAAACCAGATATAGACTTGTTTTTTGAGACTATTTTAACTCGAGTATGCCTAAAAGGGATGGGTTTTCCATGAAACATTTTCTTTATCATTCCTCGAGCTCCATGCTTATCTAAGGATGCTGACTAGTAGTTTTTGGGGTTTGGGGAGACTTAGATTCTTTTAAAATGAATTTTATTTAATTCCATGTTCCTTTGGAGTTAATATAGTTTTAGTTAAGTTTGGATATACGTATAGGATCCACCATACCTTCTAGATGACCTTTACATACAAATTTAGGTGATGGGATGACACTTATGAAGGAATTAGATGAACCTTATTACCCTTATGTTGGATTTCATATCTACTGTGTTGTGTTAGGGTAGCATTGAAGTAACCTTACATGGGTCCCTATTTACATCATTGTGTAAGGGTAATGAAAAGTACCCTTATGCATGTCTTTTATTTCTTTTACTGCCATATCATAACACACCGTGGTGAAAGGAGGATTCCAAAATGAAAATTATTTCATTTTCCATTATAAAACATCAAATTTATCATTTCATAGCTTTTCCATACATCACTTGACCCTTATGTATCTCTTCCTTTGTAACTTTATGTGTTTGACTTTATACCTTTTATAGATCAAGGTCCATTACCATTATACACTGGCTATCATTACCCTTACATGACTTCAGATGACCTTACATTGACAACTAATCGATCTATTATACCTTTACATAACAAAACCATTATACATTTTGGAAAAAATATGAGTGACTTTATAAAGCCTTATAATGACTTCTATGTGGATTCTCACCCACATTTTTCACAATAAAAATCAAAATATCTCGCGTAACTAAATTATATCTAATTTATTTAATAAAAACTATTAAAAACATCTATCTATTTTATTTAACTCAAAATTTCATTAAAATATTATCTACACATAAAATAATTTAAACAACTAAATATTTGTGAAAATAACTAAATAATTTTTTAAATTATTGGATTAGAAATAAAAATTTATATGCATTAGTTAGGTCTATCGGGATATATTTTCTTGTTATTTTGAGCATGATGGTAAATAAATTTTGAAAATATATGTGTGAATTGAAATGAGATTAGGGTATTATAAATTAGTCATTATAAAAGTTTAGGTATAGATGGGATGGAAAATTAAAAGAAATAAATTTTGAATTTCATATATATGGGAAACAAAAAAATAATACGAAGATGAATATGATTTGAAAAATATGATGATAAGGTGTTAAAAAAATATCAGTAAGTATAAATATGAAGATAAAATGAGATTAATATGAAATGATTTCAGTGAAGTAATTCAATAATTTAAAGAATAGGTTATAAATCATAGGATTAAATTTGTTAGGTGAATAATTAAGTGAAATAGATAATGGAATAATTAATGGTAGACAATTTTTAATATTCATAGTGATATTTAGTAATGGAGTCTAAAAAAGTATTTGAAATAGAAAAATTGGTAAAAGAAGGATGAGAACATATCATATCTTAGAGATTATATGATGTTTTTAAATGGTATATTGGATTTTTTTGTGATAGATCTTAGATTGCAGTGTTTAATTTATTATCTAGCACATTGTTAGTGTCAACTTATATTGCCTTGTGATGTTTCATGGTTGTTATTACTGTTGTGCTTGTCTATTTGGGAATGGATTGAAAGTTTGTGTTATTTATTATTACATAATTTCATATTGGGTTTTTATGATACATAACATGTATGAAATGTATGATATCATGGTTATGAATTATTCATTGATTAAAGGATGTAATGTCACGCGGTTAACATGTCTCAATTTCCTTGGGCTATGATGGATTCAAGGCCATTTCATGTTTTTGGTAAGTATTGGCACATGATTATAGCATGAGTCGATTGGTTTCATGGTGGGAGGACATGACTATGACATGATACACAAGATTTGAGGATAATGATATGGTAGTTGCATGGGTTGAGGGTTAATGATGTGGTGGATGCATTGGGTGCAGGGATGGTGGCATGGTAATAAGAAGAGGCGTAGGGGTTATGATATAATCACTACATAGGGTGTAGGTAAGTGATCATGGTATGGATGTGATTTTTGAATTATGTGTAGGGATATTATGATAATGGGATTATTGACATAGGCTGTAAGCATTGATTTCTAATTTTACTTCCTTACTATGATTTGAAATTTTGACAGTGGCATGGTTGATCTATTATGATCTATTGATGAATTGGACGGAATTTAACATAGAAAAATAAAACTATATTATTATTAGAATGATAATTAGAATGTTTTTCTTATTTTATACAAAATTTAATAGGTTTTATTTTCATTACAAAAAACAAAACAAGATTACATTTTGTAACTACCTATCCTCTGTTTGGCTTAACTATTTGCATGCATTAATTAATTCGTGTCACCTATTATGGCTTCTTTGTAATACCAATTAGAAAAGATTTTCAAATGTAATATATATTTATTTTCAAATCAAGGAAATGAAAAAATATTAAATATATGTAAAGTAATATAATGTTTGAAAATAATCATTGGATGAGAGAGACAAGAATTCCTCTTATATTAGTTGTGAGTATACTATTTCATATATATATATATATATATAAATTAAGAAACATATAATTTCATGTCAATAATAATTTTTTAATTTTATCCCAGATCTACCTTCTAGGAGACTAAAATTATCTAGACAAACTAGTAATAGTGGTCACCATCCGAGCAGTTTGAGGGGGGACTTTACTAGAGTTACTCAAAACACATTCCATACCCGATCACACCTAGAACCTTCAATAGAAGAACCATGTATAATTTGTTTTCTTATCCAAAGGTTACTATAAATAAAATAATTATATTAAAGAATCCTATACTATCACCACCATTTCCTTCTAGTCACAATCCATATAATACATTTATTTATATGATGAAGTTCATTTCTACCCATCCTACTATTCGTTTTTCATTAGCTTTTATGCTACCCCCATTCACTACTTCTCTATCCTCTTTAGGGTTTTATGTTTTTTCTCCATTGAATTATGATCCAATGTATTTTGATCATCTTGATCATACTGATCATCATGAGAAACTCAGTAGAACTATATTGGTTACCAACCCTTCAAAACTATGGATGCATCATATCCTAGTGATTAGACTAGATCAAGTATATATATACAACTGTAGGAAATTTTCTATGCATAATTTACTTTAATTGTAATGTGTATTAATTTAATATTTTAATTTTATTATTTCAAAGTTTTATCTACCAATATTATGTGGTGTGCACATACTCACATACATGACGAATGGAATTCCATGAACCAAGTGATAGTCAAGTACAATGATAGTAATAAAATTATTGGTAAATCTATAAGAGAATGTTGGAGTTTTATGGTGACACCTGAAAAATAATATGATGTCATTCTTATAAAACCATTTTTCTAAATGCACATTGAAATTAAAATGAAGTTTAATGCATGATTTCATAAATGCGTAAGAAAAATTTTTAGATTAAATTTTATAATTTTATTTTATTTTTATGAATTAATATATTGGTAGAATATTTTCTATATTTTTCTCAATGATGAAGCTATGAGGGATGCATTAATTATATCATTGCATGAGTTACTTAGATATTATAAGAATGGGTTATATAATGTTTGGTCTAGTAGAGTTGGAACATATTTAGAGTGCATACCAACCCTCATTGAGTATCTAGTAACAAACTACCAGAATATGATTTCTTATTAGAAGAGTGACGCGTTTATGGTGTCATTCAGATTTAATATGTTTTATTGAAATTTAATATGAATTCTAGTAATATTATATTTAATATTATTTAATTTTACTTTCAATGAATCTTTATAAACAAATAAAAAAAGGATTCTATGAATCATATCTACATATTGTGGAAAAAACTATACCATATCATGAGAGAAAGCATATATTTTCATGTAAAATTGGGTTTAATTAGGAACCAATAGAAATGAACCTAACTAAATCAAATATACATCACTTTATATTAATATAGATGAATTAAAAAAAATGTGAATTCAATTAATATAAAGTGAAAAAAATCAAACCAAACAAAACTAGAATGAACCAACTATATCAAATATGAACCGATCCATACCAAATAAAAATCATCTAATTCATCTTAAATCAAATGAATCTTCTATAAAATGATCCAAATAGGAATAAAATGACCAAAAACTACTTAAATGGATCAAACATAATTGAAATGAATCAAAATGCACTTTAAATTGAATAAAAATGAACTAAACTGAACTATACATAATAGAATGAAATACGATTGAACTAAAATAAATTGAAATAATATAATCTAACCTAAAATTATTCAAATAGAAAAGAACCAAATAAAATAGAAATAAAATATTTTTTTTAATGTTTACGTGTAAAATGTAAATAGTTTGTAGTTTGTAAAATTATAGTAAAAACTTTGTATAATTTGAACAGTTTGTATACTATTTACATTTTACATATAAATTATAAACAGTTTATAGTTTACATGAATATTATTTATGGAAAACCTATAATTTATTTTAGTATCCTACTAATGGGGGAAATAAAATGTCATAAAGGGGATTATGGTGTTAATATTGATGGAAATTCCTATACATATTATAGAGAATATTTTTAAAATAAATCATATGATTATTATGGAGTTGGCATGAATGACTCAATAACATATTTATGAAATCAATGGATAATATCAAATGCTAATGAATCCAACAACTTAATTTAAAACATGTAACTAAAAAAATTATAAATTGAATAATATTGATAGAACAACTTTTTTACCTCATGGGGTTTCTATATCACTTAATTATTCTTCATAAGGTTAATGAAAGATCATGGACATCAACTAAGAGTTTTTATAAATGACTAAATAAATTTTATGATACCCTATTGTTGAATAATTTATACTACTAGAAATATATGAATAAATTCATTTATTATTAATAGTGGGAATCCAATGGAGATTCAAAATTTAAATTCTAATCTATGTTAATGATTTATAAATTTTGATATTATTGTAGTTTACATATTAATGTATATAATATATTAACCTGTAAATAATTAAATAGTATAAAAAATATGATATAATCACTAAATGTTTCAATTTATATTGTATAAACTATATAAATTAATATTAACATATAAAAATGAAATTGGTTTCCCATAATATTAACATATAAACATTTATAAATGAAACATATGTTAACATGTTAACATATAAGTTATTTACATGAAACTTGTAAACTATAAACTTTGGTAACATGTAAAAACTATCAATTAGTATTAAAATATAAACATGTAAATAGATTCATTTAATATGAACATAAAAATTTCAAACTTTTTATTATAACTAAACCAATGTGAATATAATGTAAATAAATATAAATAAACAAAAACTATCCATACCTAACCTAACCCAAATCAAATATAACAAAAAAATTACCAAAAGGGAAAAAACTTACCCAAATAGAACTAAACTATCCATCCCCAAAAAAATTAAAATGAACTAAACTAAATTAAATCAAACATTAGTTGAACTAAATTGCAACAACATGTATAAAAAATATAAATCCTATTTTTTTATTGAATTGAAATAAAAAGTATGGAATGGAATTTAATGAAACAAAAATGAGTAAAAATTAAATCCATTGAACTAAAATGAATTTAATCAATCTTTTCAAATATGAATTGAATTCAATAAAAAAACTGCTAAAAACTAAACCAAACCAAAATAAACAAAACCAAATTTACTAGAAATGAACCAACCTTAACTAAATTAACCATATTGACCAAAAATAAATCAAACTGATCTAAATATATGTTCACCAATAAAATATTATTTTATTAATTATAGTTTGACTGATTCTATTTTCACTTAAGTGGGGATAATATGATTCATTTAGGTGAAATTTAGTTTGATTTTTTGGTTTTGGTTAGTTAAATATTGGTTTGAATGGGTTATTTTTTAGTAATAAAATATTATTGAATAATGTTTTCTTAAATTCAATACGATTTAATATTTTTGGTATTGAACATTGAAGTGAATTTTCCTTGAGTGAATTCTTTTTTCTCTTGTTGAAAGAAGAAATATAGAAGTTTAATAAACTAACAGACATAAGAAAAGATTTTTAAGTTTTATTTACTTTATATTCAAAATTTAATATATATTTATTTTAACTAAATAAATCATTTATATTTTCAATAGTGTTCTTTGGTAGCCCTTGATGATAAAGAAGAAGAAAAATCTAGGCTAGATGGTCATTTATGATAGATATTAAGTGATGATCATGTAATGAACCACTTATTCTCATTGGCATGAGAATACGATGAATCATTACTTGGACTTAAATGACACCCCAAAGACCTGAATGGCTAGAAATAAATGATGAAGTGTTTCAAATGAAATTGGGGGATGAATTAAACTTTAAGAACTAAAAATATTAACCCAAAAACCACAATCGAAAATCTCACTATACTCAAACGGATGCTGGTAGCTAGGTTCATTGGAGACAAACCATCATTTCCCACATTTTGTAGTTTTGTGGATTCATGGGGTTTGGATGCCTTGAATCGGGTCTCACCTCTCAACCAAAGATCTTTCTATATGTTTCTTGCATTGGAGGTGGATTTCATTCAGGATTGGTGCAGGGATCCTAGGTCTATGGGAAGCTGGCGATTTGTTCTAGCTCATTGGTATGTGGATGTTCATCCTGGTTAAGATTTGTCATGAACAGTAGTTTGGGTTCATCTACCAGGGATTCCCCTCCTTTTTTTGAACGGGACTTTCCTAAAAGCCATCGACAACTCCTTGGGTAGGTTTATCTATTTAGGTGATCAAACAGTTATCATGGTGGAGTCCTCTTTAGCAAGGATATGTGTTAATATAGATATCTCGATGCCTCTCCCTGACAAAATTTCCTTGAGAGTGAAGGATGGATTTGTTTGCTCCCAACCACTTATATTTCACTCAGCCCCTTTGTTTGTCTCCTAATATCACATTCAAGTCCATTACCTTCCTGTTTTCAGGAAGAAGCGGGATGCTCATATGGATCATCCACCTTATCTCCGAGCCACCCCACTCCTCATTACAGCCGGTTTTGCGTGCTCTTTCCCCTCCTCTTCCTTCTTCCTGTGTGCCCTTGGCGCCTTCCCTACCCCCTTCTGCAACCGGTGGAGTGCCTATAATCAATCCTATCCTTCTAGGATCCTACCCTTTGTTTTGGAACGTCCCCCTCTTTTCTATCCTTGGTTAACCCCTTGGCTCTTGCTTGTAAAACTCGTTTGAGGAATCGCAAAGGAAAGAAGGTCCTTTTGTCTGCTGTCTGGTTTCCCTTTACTTCTGGGCCCTTCTTCTCAGATGGAGTTCATTCTTAGAGACCTGGTCCTAAGTTCCATATGCATGGAAGCCCTGTCCATGGATTTAATGATTTCTACAGCCTGGTCTAGATTCTTGGAGCTTTGTGATTCCTTTCCAGCTAGTGTATCTCCTCGGATAAAAGAGTTTCCCACTGACGAGGTGGCCACATCAGCTCTTTTGGTTTCCCCTAGCGGCCCTGGTCCTCTGGACCCCTCTAGCACTCTTGCGGCCAATGTCTCTCCTCAACACATTGTGAACCGTACTGGGTCTCATTACAAACAAATGGTCCCCCACCCTTCTATTCATAGCTCTAGGGCCTTACTGCATGGGGCCAAAGTCAGGCTACCCCATTTCCAATGATATATATAATCATCTGGAACACTCATCTCTAAGGATCTAGGGAAAAAATAGATTTCTTTCACATTAAAGATCAATCCCACAAACCCTCTATTGTGGTTATTTTGAAATGAAAGCAGTCTTTCTCCATAATTGGAGAGTTTGCGAGGTGGATCAAACATAGGGCCTACATTTTTGCAGCCCCCACCCTCCAACATATCTAGATATTTTGGAAGTCTTATACCTCTATTAACATGATTCAAGACTCAAATCAGAGTATATCCACTGAAATCATTGCCGGGCCTTGTCATTTCCTTGTCACTTTTGTGTATGTAAGATGTGATGCTATGAAGAGAGAATCTTTATAGAGGGATCTTGAAGCTTTTGATCCAGGGGAATCTCCTGGGCTATTTGGAGAGGATTTTTATATCATTTCTGATCCTAATGAAAATAAAGGATGTGATGCCTTTCCCCACAAATCTAATGATGATTTTATTCATCTCATGGCCCGCCAGGGTCTCATAGACATGGGTTTCACTGGTGACAAGTTCACATGGTGAAATAATAAAAGAGGAGGCTGACACACCTAGTACTGGATTGATCACTGTCTTGCAAATGTCTAGGCAGTTTCCATGTTCTCTGATGCCAAATTCTCACATCTTTTTCATAGCCTATCTGATCACTCCTCTATTCCCCTCTCACTCTCCCTATGAAAGGATTGGACCCATCGTTGTGTCTTTTCTCACTCTTTTCCTAGTCTTCTGGGATTCCAATAGGATATCAAGGAATTATGGATCCATTCTATTCCAGGTGCTGGATGGCTGGACATTCAAAACCGACTTAGAAGACTAAAAGGTGATCTCCAAGCCTGGAAAAGTAGTCATCCCCCTAACACATTGACTTTCATGCTCTTTTAAAGGAGATTAAAACCATTGAACTCCATCTAAAGTCCGATTGGTAGGACGACCTGTTTGAGTGACTTTCTTCCAAGAATGCTAGTTTGGAGGAAATGGTCTTAATGAAGGAATGGGTGGCCCACAAACAAACATGGATAATGTGGCTGCATGAGGGATATTGGAACTCTGCTTATTTCCTTGCATGCATCAAGGAAAACAATGGTTGATCAGGACGAACATACGTCTTGAAGACAGATGCTTCACAAACAATAGAGACATTGTTGGGTGCATGTCTAAGTCACATATCAAGGACTTACTGGGAGACCATAATACTCACATGATGGGGGGATATCCAAGCGGTCATGAGGATTTTTTGGAGGTAATCCCAATCACTATTTCCAGATAGGACAAGGAAGTTTTGGATTCTACTTTAGATGAGAAGGAGATTCACGAGTAAATGCTGAGAATTAATCCAGAGAGTGCCCCAGGTCCAGATGGTTTTCCAGGGGATTTCTACAGGGTGTCCTGAGAATTGGTGAAGGGAGATTTGGTTGCGGCTCTAGGATTTCTTCAAGGATAGGTGCATGCCTCGCGTCTCCTACGCTACCACCTTAGTGTTGATTCCTAAGATATCTAATACTTCATTTATCCATGACAATAGGTCCATGAGCATGTGTAATGTACCTTACAAGATCCTAGAAATTATCATAAATAGGAGACTCATAGCCCTCCTCCATACCCTGATCTCGGAAGAGCAATATGGATTCGTCAAGGGAATATCTATTCATGGGGAGATTTCTCTAGCACATGATGTTCTTGAAGATCTCATCTTGAAGGCCCATGGATCAAATATTTCCATTAATATGGACATGTAAAATTCCTAAGACCTTATGGAGTGGAGTTTTATCATCAAAGTCCTTGATATATTTGGTTTCTCTTCTAGGTTTATTGATTTAATTTTCAGGCGCTTCAGTTCTGCATGGCTTGATGTTCGTTTCATGTGAAAGCACCATGGATTCTTTAAGAAGGTTCGTGGTCTGAGATAGGGGGACCCCCTTTCATAGAGCATCGTCATTGTGACCCAGGACGTCCTCAAGCGACATATCAATAGGAGCAATGGAAATAGTCCCATCTCTCCATACTGTTGTAGGAAGAGGTAGAGCTTCATTTCTCACATTATGTTTTCCGATGTTATACTCTTCTTTATTAATGAAAATCAGTTATCTATTTAGGGATTAAACAGGATCCTGGAGTACTACCACCATTGGAGTGGCCAATGCATTAACTGGAGCAAGAGTACCTTTTACATCACAAACCAGTGCTCGGATTCTTGAAGCACCTCCCTGAGTAACCGGCTGAACATGAATCACAGTTCCTTCTCAATGAACTACCATGGTGTACCAGTTTTCCCTGGATGGCCACACGTTTGTTTCTTTGATCATATTATTGCTCGCATTACTGGTTGGGTCATGAAATAGAAGAGCAAGTTCTTATCATTTGGAGGTAGGATCACCCTAGTGAACAATGTCCTCACCTCTATCCCGGTCCATATGCTTTCTGACATTAATTTTCTAAAGGGTGTGCTTTCTAGTATCGTCAAGATCCTGGTCTCTTCAATCTGGGATGCTCATTCGGATGGGACGCACCATTGGGCCTCTTGGGAGAGACACTCCAAGCCACTAGAGGAGAGAGGTATTAACGTAAGGAGCCTCTCGGGCACTCTTAATTCCTTGCATGCTAAGATCACATGGGATACTATCGAGTCCCACTCTCCATGGGGTGGGTTTATGGATTCATGGTATAAACAGAGTGAGGGGAATTGGGCTGGTCACACTGCTTCTATTTGGCTTGTGGTGGACCCACTGATCAAGTCCCTACAACCATACTCAATATGGAGTGTGGTGAGAGGGGGTATCTCTTTTTGGCACCACAACTGGTCCGATGGGGGTCTTGGTTTCCAAGATGCCCAGTTACCAACATTTCCTTCCACCAAGCTAGCATGTATCCCACCTTTGTTTCAGCGGTTCTAAATAGTATACATTGTAAAGTTTTCGACCTTAACGACATGAATGATGATCAAGATAAATTTGTTTTCACGGCTTCGAGTTCTAGTGGGTTTTCATTTTTGGATTTCCAAAATATCTTTATGAATCCTGACCAAACTGATGCATAGGGGGATCTCTATGGATCAGAGAAATACCGACTAAATATAATTTTCTATTTTGGAGGATCAAGAACCGTGTAATTTCAATAGAGGATAATGTCAAATATATGTGAATTCAGATGGCGTCAAGTTTCTCCTACTACAGGGAACATAAGGAAGAAACCACGACTCCCCTGTACTTTATGAGAGATTGGGCCAATGTAGTATGGTCAAACCTTGGTGTCTTCACTAGTTGTGAGTCTATGGACTAGATGGATTCTCCCTTCTTTGAGAGATGGTTTCACAGTGCAGGAGGCCATGGGGCGAAGTTGAAGGCCCGTGCATTGGTCCTGGTAGTAGGCTGGTGGGGCATTTGGACTACTCAAAACAAATCTATCATTGAGGGGACCACCAATTCATAGTGGGTGGTGGTTACAAGGGTTAAGTGTTTGTTGTTGGGTTTGGACCAGCTTGGTAAAGGCTGGTGAGATGTCCCCACCATGAGGCTTTTTTTCAAACCATATTCAATCCCCAACCCCCATCAGAGAGGGCATGTAGGGGAAAGGGGTTCGATGGATCTCTCATCCATTAGGACCTAAACTAAACACTGGTGGCTCCTGCACTATGGGAATCATGAGTGGGGGTGGTGTGATACACGACAAGAAGGGGCGGTTATGGATGCTTTTTCTTCCGACTATGGAATGGGTCATTCTCTTTAAGCTAAAGCCCTGTCGATTCTCTTTGGTCTCCAACTATCTAGGTAGTGGAACAATACCCTTAGTGCAGTGGAAACCAATACCATCATTCTCTACAACCCTCTATTAGGTAAGTACCCCACCCCATGGTCTATAGCCTACATCATAAGGAAATTCCTCCATCTCGTGGATGCAGACACCATCATTTTTCATATGTGGAGTGAGGGGAACAAGGTTGCAGAATTTCTTACCTCATTGTCAACCCATGGGGTGAACACCCTTTGTTCTCCAAATATTGTGTTAATGATTCAAGAGGGGGAGAACCTGGTTTGAGGGGATGATCTAGGACTCCACCATTTCCGGCCTCCATAGTCCATGTTTTTCTTGTTTGCTTTTTGTTTTATTTTTTATTCGTTTGATTGATTTTTTGTGTTATTTGGTGTTTTAAATAAAATATATGAAACATTGATGATGAAGAACACTCACAAAACATGGTAATAATTCCGCAAAATTTCATTAGATATATTATCCTATTAAAAACAGGACCAAATATCGATATATTTGGAATCCATAATCCTAGATATACCCATAACGGGCATAGATCTAAGGAACTGAGAGGAGATGAGAAGTAGATCTAACTAGATCTAACAAAACATGATAAGAATAAAGAAGAACGATGATATACCTCAAGAATCTGGATTCTAAACAACAAGTAAAGGATCAAGACTGATTCCAATTCACTTGGGAGAGGTTATACAATCTTCATTGGAGAAGAATCCCAAGATAGGGCTTCAAAAGTGAAAAATAGGGAGTTAGAGTAAAAAATGTGCGAGGTCCATTTTTTAGGATCTCACTAAAACCCTACACATGGTTTAGTATCACAGTTAGAAAAACCATGCGCAAACCATACATTAGGTACTGCTTTGGAAGACCCTCATATGACCTACTCACATGGCCTCTTTAACCATGTGATTACCATACTAAAGCTACTTGCCAACATCTTTAACTCTGTATGGTTTCTCCAAGGATTCCACATGGTTTAGAGAAACTGTGCATATCCCATGAACATTCCCTTCAGCCCCATCACTCTCCAAACTCTTCCAACATTCACCCATAAAAATTATATTCATGAAAATCATAATGAAAGGGTTACATACTAGAAATAGAGGGTAGTACATTATCCCCCATATTGGTCTTTCCATCCCCATAATGTAGAAAACCATCCTTTCTCTGAAAGAGTTCCTGCCATTTCCCTTTCATTACCTTATCATGTTTCTATGTCTCATCCTAAATTTGACCATGTTTCCATTAAACCCTCACTAGGCTAATGATTTTTACATGCAAGACTTTATCTTTTATATCAACAATACACACCATGATATGTACCAAAGAAGCATCGACCTCTAGGTTAACATGATCCCATCTAATCACATGGTCAGGATCAGGCTGATATTTTTTCAACTAATATACATGGAACAAATTATGCACCAAACTAAATGGTAGTGGTAATTACAAATGATATTTCACCTCGTAAACCCATTACAATATCTCAAAAGGGACAATGTATCAAGGTGATAACTTTCCATGCTTCCCCAAATGATGATGTCCAATAATTTGATAAATCCACAAGAACACATGATCACTTACCATGAATGAAAACAGTCTTCGATGTTGATCTGTATTAAATTTCTGATGTCTTTGAGCCATCTCCATCCATTTCACGATCAAATGAATATTATCCATAGTTTCTTAGACAAGTATGAGACCTACTAGTGAAGTCTCACCTATTTCCACCAAAAAAAGTGGATAACGACACGAACTCCCATACAATGCTTCAAAAAAAGCCATATGTATCGAGGCCTAATAGATGTTATTATATGAGAACTCCACTAAGGGTATAATCTCTTCCCATGAGACACCAAAATCGATTACAAAATCTCATAACATATCTTCCAACGTCTGTATCATACTTTTGGATTTCCCATCTGTCAGTGTATGATACACCGTACTCATAGTCAATTGAGTGCTAAGTGATTTCTGTAAAGATTTCTAGAAACGAGATGTGAACCTCAGATCCCTTTCTGAGAAAATTGACACTAGTACTCCATATCTCTTTACCACCTCTTGGATATAGATTTAGGATAGATCCTCCACCAAATTTGTTTTGCGAATAGGGATGAAATGAACCAACTTCGTGAGCCGATCCACTATCACCCATATGGAATCATGTTTTTAAATCATTTTTGGGAGACCTGCAAAAAAATCCATGTCTATCTGCTCCCATTTTCACAATGGAATAGGTAAAACTACAATATACCGATAGGTAATTGATGTTATGCCTTAACTTGTTAATACGTTAGGCACCTTGAAACAAACTCATCAACTTTCCATTTCTTACCAATCCAAAAAAAACTGTGTTTTCAATGACTTATATATCTTCTGTATACCCGAATGTATATCCCATAGGGAATGATAGTAATCATGAAGAAGTTGTTCCTGAAAATCCATAGGTACAAACCTCTAATATATGAACAACAAAATCGAACTCCCATCATGTTTCTATTCCTTAATGGTCTCCCCACCATTGAGATGAACCCACAACCATGCATTCAGTATGAGATGTTTGTGGATTTTTAACTAACTTTTCCAAATCATGAACCATAGAAACTAAAAATAAGACCACAACATCACCTTGGTCTTCAAATTCCTCTTGCATGTCATCTAGGACTGAAATCAAGTCAAAGCCAAACATTCAGTGATACTCCATCCATATTCTTTGTGTCAAATTCACATCTCACTGTGAGAAAATATGTTTTAAGATCTTACGATCTTTGAACTAAGTAAATCTATCAAAAAATCGATAGTGACACTAGGTCTTCAAATGATGGATGAATGGAACTAACTCCAAATCATGTATTGGGTATTTCCTCTCATGAACTCTCAACTACCTTGAATTATAAGCGACCACGTCGTCACTTTGCACGACAACACATCTCATCCTAGATCCTAAAGCATCATAGTACACCAAATACCCCTATCCTAATTCTATAACAATAAAGATATGGGTGGATGTAAGATAAACTTTTAGCTCTTGGAAAGACTTCTTGCATTCCTCATCCCATTGTAATGAAGAATTATTCTTAGTAAAAGATGTCACTATCAATGTTAGTCCTAAGAAGTCACACAAAAAACATCAGTAATAACCAACTAGACCTAGAAAACATCATATATCAGTGTCATTCTTTAGTGGTTGCTAAGATATAATAGATTCTATCTTCTCTAGATCCACAGAAACACCTATTTCATAAATTACATGTCTGAGAAAGCATACCTATTGTATCAAAAAAATATGATTTTGGTAATTTGGAATACAAATGATGTTCTCTAATGATTTCCAAAAATATCATCAAGTGTTTCTCATGTTCAGACCTTTTCCATTAATACACCAATATTCCATCCATAAAAACCACAACAAAAGAAACTAGATATCACTAAAATATTTGATTCATCAATTCCATAAATTCTATGGGTGCATTCATAAGATAGAAAGGCATGACTACATATTCATAGTTGAGGACACCAAGGCAAAGAGGAGGGTTCCCAATCTGCAGGAGTGGATAGTCTGTTAGGTGAGGCCACCAAGGCGGCTATTGGGGAGATTCTTGGCCTTGTTGTTGAGGATATGGATATAGAAGGGGTAGATTTGGTCACCCAGGCACCGGTGGTGGATGGGCCGGTGGTTGAGGTCAGTAGGGTGCTGGAGGAGGACAACCAAGGTGCTAAGGATTCGGTCGATTGGATGCTTGATGGAGGGGGATCTGATTTGGTTCAGGATGTGGGGGATGCGAGTACCAGTCTTTTCCTAAAGGTTCCCTGTACAGAAGGGGCTAGAGGTTTGGATCCAATGGCCAAGCCTTTTGTTGCTTTATCCAACAGGTTTGAATGCCTTGGTAATGGTGATGTTGAACCGGTTTGAATAGTGTTTCTAGAGGTGGGGAGGAGGGTATGGAACCAATAGGAAGGGAGACTACTATCGAGAATCAGGGTCAAGAGGAGGCCGCCATGTAGTTATGCATGGAGGGAAGTAATACTTCGCCCAAGAGAAGAAGGGGCAAGAGAAGGAGCAATGATAATAAAGGGAATGTGGCCATGTCCAGTGCTATGGAAAAGGCTCCGAATGAAGATGGACGTCTCCCTTTAGTGGAAATCAACAATACAGATCATAGGATGGATAATTTTAAATGCCCGGTTTCTATTTGGAGGGAGCAACATAGTAGAGAAGAGGAGAACTCTGGGAGAGGAACAGGAACTGTGAGTGATCTGGCTGGGATTTCATTCAGTGATATTGTCAAGAGAGGAACTCAAAAGATGGATACAAGTGGCAGGCCTATGTCTACTCAAACAAGAAGAAGGGTGCAGAATGATTACTCTCACCTTCCGCCGTCGTTGATGACTAGATCAGCTTCTTAGCGGAGTGGGGATGTGGTTATTGCTTTGAAAAAGGGAAGAGTGGACTTTGATGCCTCACCTGAACGACCTATTCTGGAGTAGCTTATAAGTAGGGTTCAAAGTGCACACTATTGGAGGAACCCAGAGTGGGAGTCGGCTACGGGTGAGGAGGAATCCAGCATGGGTTTTGGAGACGATTATTTCTATTATGATGTGTAATGTTGTGATGTTCTGGTTCGTTTAAGTTTTGTCTTTGTTTGAAGGTTGTACGTTGGGGTACTGGTCCCCTTTAACCAGGCTTTAGAAAATGAAAAAAATGATTTGAAGGCATAATATCTTCCTTCCAAACTCACAATTGGTGATATCCTGATCACAAGTCAATTTTAGAGAACCACTAGGATCCCCTAAATTGATCAAATAGATCATCAATGCATGGAAGTTGATACTTATTCTTTTTTCGTAACTTTGTTAAGCTTATAAAAATCCACACACAACCATAGAGTTCCATCTTCTTTCTTCATGAACAAGACTGGTGATACCCACAGAGATGAACTTGGACAAATTAAACCTTTTATTTCCATCTATTCCAACTATATTTTAAATTCCCTTATCTATATTATTTATATCATATAAGATAGAATAGAAATATTAATGGTCCCTAGGAGGATATTAATCGTAAACTATACTTACCTTATAGGTGGTAACCCTGAGAAGTTATTGGGAAAGAAATATGGAAATTGACCTAATTCTGGTGAAAAACTGATAACCTAAAACTCTTTTATTGAGTCCTAAGTCAACACCACCATCTGGAAAGAGGTTGTTCCCACTACTAGATCCAACCATACTATTGTATATGTCTTTACAATCCTTTTTCCTCTGAAGATATGGTCAAGGCCATCCTCATTTTAAAAACAAACCATTCTACTATAACAGTGAATGTGATCCTTGAATGTATTCAATGAATCCATACCCAGGATTACATCAAAGACATCCATCTCTTACACTGAGAAGTCCCACTTCAGCTCAGCTCCATCAACAATTATAGAATATGCTCTACACACAATGTCTTGGAATTCTTGTTTACCGATAGGAGTTTGAAGTTTTAACATAGAAGGCATCATCTCGAGTTTTAAATATATAAAATCAAAAGCATGAGAACCAATGCAGTAATTTGATGCACTAATAACAAACTACAATTGTATAAGTATATAAATCAATAGAATCATACCTCTCGCCATAGATAGTCCAGCATGATCATCCACAATCACCTGCTTAGATCCATTCAATTGCTACATTGCTTCACTTTTCTCATAACTTCCTTGCTGATATGTTCCTTGTTGTGGAGTCATGGTGTTCCTAGAATCACCATGGCTAGTCCAGTTTTGCTAACAAGTCTGATTTCACTATCCTCACCCCATCGAAGCATATGATGTTTGTGACACTTGAAAAGTGTCTCGAGCACCTAACCTCGGAGGACTATGACAATAGAGCTAAAGATACCCCATTTTCTTGAATTTATTGAATGATCTAGGTTGTGTTATACACTCTCACTTCATGTGGTAGAACAAACCTCATTAGAAACACCCCAATTTGCTCTTGGGTTATGGAGGAAGGTTCACTGATCCATCCATTGGATTATAATTCCTGCTCCCACCTTTGAAATAGGTGTCCCTATTCTGATTTCTCCCAACACTTGAGTTTCCAAAATTTAATATAGGT
The DNA here is from genome assembly GCA_963277665.1 of Viscum album. Taxonomy (NCBI): domain Eukaryota; kingdom Viridiplantae; phylum Streptophyta; class Magnoliopsida; order Santalales; family Viscaceae; genus Viscum; species Viscum album. The sequence continues at coordinate 2,009,387,299 of OY728130.1, read as the reverse complement.
ATCAACATATTTTGTTCTCCCATAGTTCTTGAGATATCATGTTCATACACTTTTTCTCTATTCACCATGTATGTTTAATCAATAATATAGAGCACCGCAATCTTTGAGAGAATATGCTACCTCATCCCCGATTCACAAATGTGTTCTATCAAGGTCAAACCTACCGAAATATCACGTGTGAAGCAAACAAAATTCAGGAATTTATCCATATACTCTCTAACTGAGTGATATTATTACTTCATGATGAATAAATTTATCGTTCATTGGATCCTGAGCATGTGAGGATATAATTGTTTATTAAATAACTTTTCAAAAACCTCCAAACTAAGACCATGATCCAGTTTTTCCTACACCAATAGATACCACCACTATTATGAAATACCCTTTAGAATATATGTTTATAGTTTAACTTTCAACACTATTGGTGTTCCTATTAAATTAAAGATAAAATTCGTCCTGTTCAGCCACACCTCTTCCTTTTTTGGTTTAGAATCAACACATAAGATGGGTGGATTCAGGTTCATTAATTGGATTTAATGATACACATACCTTGGATTATTACTATGGTTCCATGTGTCTACACCTTGGAATGCCTGGATGATACTATAAACAAGGCCGTGGTTCATCTTTGGATTAGGTGAAACCACATTCACTACACCTTCTTCTGGTTTTTTCTATGATTCCTACCAGGTTCCATTTCTAAACAACCAAGTCTTTAATTCTCACTCTCAAGCAACTAAAGTCTTAACTATTCAAATTATATCACATTAACTATTAAAGCAATGATTTCACAAAACCAACCATTTTTGAAAACTTCAAACTTTCTTTATGAAAAAAAACCATTTCAAAATAAATCAACCATACTATTTTCAAAGTCATTCATTTGAAAACATTATCATGATTTTCAAAAGGAATTAATTTTTCACAAAACATAAATCATTACTCCATAATGAAATATACCATACTACTTGAAATTCTTTCCTCTAATTAATTTCTTGCTCATCTCATTGGCTAAAACCATGATAATGAGATTTCAATATCTTATAAGTGTGTCTAAAACACTTATGTACCCAAATCTTCGATAAATTTAAGTTCATCATAAAAAAATTATCTTCATCTTTTTATGCTCTACATTTCACATCTCGATAATCCTACTCATTTCCATGATTCCAAAGAAAGGAATATATACTAATGAATTCAAATCCAATACCCAGAAAACTGATGACTACTTTTCCTACAAGGAAAGGAATAAGTTGACACTACTTATTTGAAAGAAGCTTTTGGATCAAATAAACTGATACCATTTGTAATGACCCACTTATTCTCATTGTCTTGAGAATATGATGAATCATTACCTGGACTTAAGAGATATCCCCAAAATTCCAAAGGCTGGAAATAAATGCTGAAGGGTTTCAAATGCATGTGGGGGATGATTTACCCTTTAAGAACTGAAACCATTAACCAAGAAACCACAACCAAACAACTCACAATATGATGCATAAATCAATGCAAGAGAACTCAACAAATCCATTTATATCAAAACCACACCAAACTATACCATAGAGAAACAAAATTAATATCATAGTAGAAAATTGAATATAACTATGAGAAACTCAAAGATAAACAAAAGAATACATTATTCACAAGCTCCATGTTCCAACATCACCGAATAGCCCAAGTATCATGAGGTGGTGATAAATACGTGTGATACTTTAGCTTTTCCAATGACCTAAAAGATTGCATATCTAGAAGCATTAATGTTTCAAATCTGGGGTGAGTATATAAAACTCATTAGGCTTTCCCCAATGAGTTCACAACTCATTACACTAGGATAGAAAAGGTATAATAATTTATATAAAACCTTCTATATAAAACAATTATTCAAAATAATTTATAACAATATATAAACCAAATCCAAAACCATTATAACCAAGAGTAAAAAAGTGATATTTTCAACCAATTTTCTTAAAAGCCACATTTCAAGATAAACAACTAAACAATGATTTAAAGACATTTCTCAATATCAATTTGGAGTAACAATTCCATGGTTCAAAACACACCCACACATACATCCTTTAATTCGATAATTCCGCACTCATAAGTGGTCTCTCATCAAATTAAATTGTGTCCCAATGAAAAACACTACAAATCAAGGGTCACATACCTTGTACCAAAATGTTACATGTCCCTTATTTAGGGAGATATAATACATGGAATCACACAAACCCTATACTCCAAAACCATTCAAATAAACCAATTCAAACAATTTCAACAAAACTATTGTTTTATTGAAAACCATATAAAAAATAAATTCAAATTAACTATTTAATTTCAATAAAACCATTCATTTTATTGAAAAACCTTTAATAAAATCCAATTACAACAATTCTATTTAAATACCCTTTTAAAATAATCATTTTAAAATCTATAATCAAAGCACTTTATTCCAGGACACCAATTTTTAAGATTTCCACAATTTACCGAACCATCACTAAAGAGGGTTTCCAATAGTTTATAAAAGTCCAATTTACAATAAATTCAACAAAAGATATTTAATTTTAAATAATGAAAATCATTTATTTTAAAATTATTCTAGAGTGAATCCACCTACCTTGATGGTTTTGGTGAAAACATAAAAGGGATGAAGAACGCTCACAAAACCGGGTAAGAATTCTGCAAAACTGCCTTAGATCTCTTCTCATATCAACAAAGAGACAAAATATCAATATATTTTTCATCTAGAATCTTATATATTCCCATACAATTTCTAGATCCAAGAAATTGAGAGGATAAAATAAGTATATCTAAGAAAACTTGACAAGAACAAAGAAGAATGATGACATACCTCAAGAATCATGCTTTTAAACGCCAAGGAAAGTCTTTAGATTGATCCCAATTAACATGGTAGATGTTCTACAAACTTAAATGATGAATAATAAGAAGGTAGGGCCAGAAAGTAGAAAAAAGAGGGAGTTAGAGTAAAAAATGTGTGATATCAACTTTTTGAGGATCTAACTTAAACCCTACGCACAGGTTAGTATCATGGTTAGAAAAATCGTTCGCAAACCACATGTTAGATACTGCCAGGGTAGACCCTCACACGACCTCCTCACTTGGAGTCCTTAACTGGGAACTCAATATGATGAAGATACTATCTAACTTCTACAACTCTGTACAATTTTGCATAGGATTCTTCATAGTTTAGACAAACTATGTGCATCCAGTGCACATTCCCTTTTTTCCCCAAAACTCTCCAAACTTTCTCCAAAATCCCCCAAAGTTTACCCTTAAACATTATTATAATTAAAAGAACAAAGAAAGGGGTTCATAATAGAAACTGGGGTACTAAACAGCACTATGGGACAGTTCAATTTAAACCTGAGAAGAGAATCATATCCAATGGGTATTGGCACACTTCTTTAACATCTAAGAGTTTTGGTATCATCGAGTTGAAAGAGGCCCAAACATAGGTAGTAAAGTTTAAAATATTAGAACCGTAGTAGAGTTAAAGAAGTAAAAAAGGTAATCAAGAAGTTTATGAAAGCAATAAAATATTTATGTTCATCACTTCAATTAGATATGAATATATTTTTATACACATGTAAGGAGATGATGCTCTAACTTTATGATGAATCAGGTGACCATAATGACGATCCTAGTGGTGGGTGTGGAGATGTCCTTTATGGTAGTGATGGAGATGAAGATGTACGTGGAAATAATTCAAGTGAGGTAGCTCTTGATGATGGTTATGACAGTGATGATCATGATGGTAGAGAAGTTCATGATTTATATATTTATCTTTTATATTTTTGACTTGATATTTGTGATATAACCATGTGGACTGTATTTGATGTTTGAAACTTATTGTATATTTGTGTTATGATTTTTTTGAAGTTATCAACTGATTAAATGTAAAATATTCAATATATATGTTGTTTTAAATGTGTATTATGAATATTTAAAGAAAAAATATTGATATATATTGATTTTATGGTGATTGGGTAGTGGGTTCAAGCTAATTGGGAAGTTTACCTATTGTGGGTGACTATATCAGTAGTTCTTAGAACTATTGGTTTTAGAAGGCTATACCAATATTTTACCTAACTGTTGGTATCATTAAATCCCAATAAACAAATACCAAAAGTTACAGAAAAAAACTATTGGTATAAGGCTATCCTATTTTAATAATATCCAACATTTTTATGAACCATTAGTAGACTCTATACCAAAAATTCCCACCCCTATACTAACAGTTAAAAACTATTTTTATAGAAACGTTTTCTTGTAGCGTAGGTTACTCATTTTATACTAATTTGAGAGTCTTTATCCCTCAATGACATAGTCAAGCTCAATGACCAAGATATAATACATTTTTGTAGAGTGACTCAAAGGACATTTTTTACTTGGATACAAAATTTACTTCATTCTTCGGGAGAATGAATAACGACTCGAGAGTTTTGATCCTTTAACTTAATTCTATCTTGAAAATATCATCTCACAAGAAACACCAAACATACAAAAAACCTAATTAAACCATGATGATTAATTTAATAATTTGTATATAAAAGGATAGTAATTAATTAAAATAATTATATTTTATTATACTCTGATTAATATGTAAAAAGGTTACTTTCAAAGAACCATTTAAAAAAGGGAATGTATTTTAATACAATAAATTAAATTGATCACAGTTAAAAGTTTATCATAATATGTAATATTTATATTTATAATATAAAATATTAGTATTCAATTGTTTAAAAATATATATGAAATAATATTAAAAACACATGGTATTTAAAAAGGCCATTTCTAAAAAAATATATTTTTTAAATATATTGTTTTTTTCATTTAATATTTCACGTAAATTTTTTAAAATTTTAATTTAAAAAAAACAAATACATGGTTGGTTTAAACATGTATATATTATTTAAATATTACTTTTTGGGATTTTTTAAAAATATTTATTTTTAAGTGAATAGTATAAAATATCATTTTTAAAAGTAACATGAGTTCTATGACACTATTAGTATATAAGTTAGAATTTAAAATTAAATAAATATTTTTATAAGTCCAAATATTTATTTTATTAGTTTAATTATAATTTTAAAAATTTTGGTTTTAAATTAAAAGCTTATTTTTGAAATTTTATAACATAAGTTATATTTTTCAGAAAACAGTTTTAAATATATTATACATTTAGTTTGTCAAAATAATTTTTTATCACTTTTAAAAATTTAATAAAATAAAATGGATTTAAAATTTTTAATCAATTTTTATAAATTAGGAAATAAGGTCCAATATATTTTTGGGAATAAAGGATAAGTTACTATAGGTAAAAACTAGTTACCACAGTGAAAGGTAAAATGGCAAAAGTAAAAAAATCAATGAGTAAAATCCCCAGAACATACTTAAAACATGTCTGGTAATGTGTTTTTGAGGAATTTATAGGAATTATAAATTATTATATATATTATTTATCAATTTTAGCTAATTTTATTGATAGTGGATTTTCATTATTGAAAAGTAATAGTTTATTACAAAAATGTAATCCGTTTTCTATTATAAAAGGGGAGGTCCTTTCCCCACATGACCTCACTAAAAAACCAATTTAGTTTGGATAAAACCCCCTAACCTATAATAAAAAATCTTTTCAACCTTATGTATGTTTTGGTCTTATGAAAATAAACCTCAAAGGTTTAATCCTTTCCACAAAGGTGATATTCGAATAAGTGAGGTTCAAATCCCTAACTTCTCTTTATCTTTCCGAATTGTTTATGTTCCTTTATTATTCCAAAAATTTAATTTCACTATATTATAAATATAAAATAATTATCATTATTACACTATTTGTTTATTAAAATTATGGTACAAACATTAACCACCCCCTTTTCGATTAAGAATGATAAAAACCTGAATCATTCATTAGGAAAACTATCACTTCAATAACGCAATGTGTTTGGTTTTCCTTAACCAACATAATAAGATGTTCTTAATAGAGAATTTTTTATATAATTAGTATATTTATTTAATGTCTTGTATTCTTAAATTATAAAACATATTAATTTTTTTCATTGATTTATTAAAAAACATCATCTATGCATATGTGTGGACTACAACCACCATGGAATGATCAATTTTCAATTTTCATTTCATCAACACCTTAAATGGATGGTCATGATAATGGTATTAAAATTATAAATATTAATTTTATGATATGAATATGTCTTGGGTAATAACAAATTGAATAATTCTATTAATGGTATGATAAAAAAATTCATTTTAAAATTAACCGTCTTAAACAAGTTAACTATGAGGAAAACAATCTATTCATACAAAGAAATTATATCATATACATCAATTAAGATCTTACTTATTTATGATTCTGATATATCAGACTAATAAATAGTAAATTATATCATTATTTTACTAGTTTAATGATATCATTACTTAGTCAGCTCATAATCATCAATTAATAACGGTATATTCATGTTTGGCTCTGTTTCATGACCCACTTAAATAATTATATGAAATTAAATCATGGATGATTATAAAAAACATATTACAAGTATAATTTTATATAAATATATATATAATTTTTTTTTGTTTTTATAAACGACACATCAATATTTAACTCATTAATTAAGAAAACTCTCTTCGTAGGTTAAAAATTACTAAAAAACACTCATTGTCAATTTCATCTTTAGGATAAAGAATAAAGTATTGATGAATTTTTTTTAAAATTAATAAATTATTTAAAATCATCCCTTACAAAAACTCTATTTTTTAAATGAACTTTGGAATAAGAAAAAAATACCAACACTACTCCTACGAAACAAGTATAAACAATAAAAATTATAAGCACAGAGTGTAAAAAAAATAAGTAAAACCTAACTAATATATATATGTATGGAATGATTATTAATAGGGTTATAAATGGTTATAATTATAAGCAAGGTTATTGGGTATCTAATTAGAAAACGTAATTTACTTATTCAGGATTTTTGGTGAAAGTTCATCTTGAATCAAGACCATGGGAAGGTGTATTCTTCTCAAATTCTACTCATTATTACATATCTTATATTTTGTACAAAATTTTATTTTAAGGGGTGTATTTTCAACATAATTGAGATGTTCTATCATGAAATAACATATATTCATGATATAAAAATTTTAATTTCAAGATCTGTCTCCTTCATGGGTTTTGATATGAATGTCACTCAAAATGTAAGGAACCTATTTCAAACCATATTTAAAATTTGATACCTATCAAATATGAAAACACATATAAGAAATTTTTATAGACTTACAATATAATATAAAAGTAATTTCATTCTAATTTAGCTATCCTTGATGATATTTTTCTTCTATTATCCTTATTTTTAACTATAAGAATTATAATATTTCAAAGAGATGAGGTTTTCAATAAAGATATTGTTAAAGGGAATTCATTTTATTCTAAACTACACATTTTATAGTACATACCTGTATCTATTTCAAAAATAGTTAAATGGTATTTTCATCCACCTTGATATTCATTGCAATTTTTTAAAGGAAAAGCAATTAAGGATTTCCAATATAGGTGATTTTTGAAAAAAATAATATTCACTTTTAACATTTTCACATGAATGTAGAATTTTACATTCTTTGTAATTTTATATGAAGCATCCTATCTACATTTTCATAATTTCTAAAAGAAATTATTTTTCTTTTAGTTTTATAAAATATTCTTTTTTAAATCCATTCAAAATAACAATGGTATTTCATATTTCCAAAGTGTATTTATTTATATAACTCTTAAAAATATTTTTCATATAAGTCAATATCCCTTGATAAATTTTATGCCTGATTAAGGATATTCATCTAAGGATACTATATAAATTATTTCTCTATATGACTTATTTATTGATATCACATATCAAATTAATGTTCCATAAATTTCTTTATCTTGAATAAACATTTTTAGTGTATAAATACAATTTTTACTCAAATTCATTTTCTCTTTAAAAACCCAATTCAAGATTCCTTTGATTGAAGGATATTAATATAGATTCCATACGTTGATTGATTGGGGAAAATTATTAACTTAACATTATAATATTTATATATATAGTGTAAATAACATATTCTTTTTTATCATGATTAAATGATATTTATCTAATAAGTTACTTGATGTCATTAGACACCCATTTATTTTCTACGGTGAAATCATGTTATGTTTATTCATAGAATTGTGGAGATTTTTTAAAGGGATATGAAACCCATTTTATTTCAATGGGTTCTTCCTAATGTTTGGAATGAATATCATTTTCAATTTATGGATTTGTCATTATATAATGAATAATTATTTTCAAGTGTAACTCATATACATGGATAATGATATGTGGAGTACTATATTATTCCCTCATTAAATGGTTATGGTTTCATATCAAGTGAGACCATGAATTGTTCTTTGAATAAGATGTAAGAATCTTTTTTCACATGTTTTTTGTGTGAATAGGATGCAAGGGACATTGTTGAAAAATTTATTGGATGAATAAGATATAGGAATCATTGTCAATTATTTTTCATGCGAATGTGATATGAGAATATTTGTTCATAAGACTTATTATGCTTATGTATATTCCATATTTTTAGGGAATTTCAATTTTTTATGCCTATTCTCTTGAATAAATCATAATCTGGTGAATCGTATTAATTGAATCATTTTTTAAATTTTTTTATTATTTTATGAAAAGATTAATGCCATGATTTTTGACCTATGATTTTTTTGGTTATGATTTTCTTATGTAAGTAGATTATATCCATAATCATGGTGAACAACTCAATCTCTTAGGAAGTTTGGAATGATCACAAACACCAAATTGTGTTTATAACTATTTATTTTGAAGAATGTTCATGTTAATATTTTAGAAATTTCATTGTGGAGGTAGGAAACCAAATTGAGGGTTCAAAATAGGAGTGGATAAAATTTTTCAAGTAATACACTAGTAGGTACCAGCAACTACCTGATGGGTACCCTCAGATGGCCAGTTGTTTCGGAATAGAACACTTATTATATCTATGTTCCATATACTTGCTAGTTAAATGCACCGACTATCTAGTGGAATCAAGGAATAATAAAAAATTACCTTTGTGAGTGGTCCTTGTCAGATTGTTTTCCTTATAATAGCTCTATGAGACCCCTAAGGCCTCAAGAACACTCATAGAACCCCAAGAGTTTATAAATACACTCCCTTTGGTTCTTCGAGCATCGTGGTTCACTTTTTCTAAGATTATACTTCAAATTTTCCATATTTAGAGATCTATTGTATTATTAAAGTATTCAAGTTCTATTCTAAATTATTCATGACCTCTCCCTATTGCATTTCTTCTCTTATTACTTGGAAAGAGAGAGTGAATTGTGTGTTTCAAAGGGATTGCACAAAATCACACCTCTCATTAATTTTTTTTTATTTTCTTTCTCAATCCTTAAATCAAATAGTTATTGGGTTTACTTACTTGTTACTTAAATTAAGGGGATTTGGTGATCATAACCTTAAGTTAGGGGGTTAGTTAATCACTTACATTAAAGTGATGGATATTGGTTTCAATATTGGTCATTAAAGTAAGGTATTTATATTTAAAATGGGTTTCTTATGTACTGTTGAACAAAAGGGATTATAAATCCCCCAAATTTATTTGGGGAATATATGTAGGTACCTTTCATGGGTTATTGAAAAACATTATTATGAAAATATCTAATATTATTTATTTAATTTCTAATGTTATTTTCTATTATAATTTTATTTCATTGAATTATTTTATTGTATCATCATATTTAGTTTTAAATTATAAAATGTTTTCAAAATTTTCAATACTAGTTAATTTATTTCAACATTTTATCTTACCCATAGTTGGTATTAAGGGGAACTATGATTTCAAACCCACAACCAATTTTAAGGAATGATAAATTAAATATTGCCTCTACCTTGAATTCCAATGGAATTCATTAAGGACACTCCATGGGTATAACTCCATTAATTAAAGGATTTGACTATGGTTATTGGATAAAACAAATGTATGCTTTCATAGAAGCATTATATATCTAACGTGGAGAATTATTTTTCATGGATATACCCCTACCCAATAAAAAGAAGAAAAATAAACCCCTGATATTATAGTGGAATTTGGTCTTATTGTAAAATAAATCAATTCCCTAAATCATGGGTTTGATAGGATGGAATTTAATATAATATAAATTTTTAAAAATTATTATGAACTTTGGAAATTATTAGATGTTACGCATGATGGAACCAATAAATTAAAAGATAATAGGCTTGATATGAAACAAAAATATTTTTAAAGATTTAGTATGAATCCTAATGAGTAAATTATTAAAATGATTACCCATTTCATGGATATTAGTAATGTATAGAAGTCTTTAGGTGAGTTGTATTAAATGGAGATTCTCTTGAAGAAGATTCTGTAGGTTATGCCATGATATTGGGAACCCAAAGTGATGATGATTAAAGAAACAAAGTACATCAAGAACATTTTAGTTTAAAATATCATTAGATCACTCATGAACTATGATATTACTATTAAACATAAATCCATAAATGAATCAGTGGAGGTTGAGGAGAAAAATAAGAACACTGAATTTAATGAAATTAATAATGATTCAACCAGAAATTAATTTGATCTTGAACACTTGGACAAGAAGATATGAAAGCTTGTAAAAAGTAATAAATCCTCTTATCACACCATTAAGGAAAATAAAAAAGGATAACAAGATGTTTGGAGTTATGGTTTCAATAAAAAGGGCTACATAAAGATGTAGTTACCCTTATCGAAAAAGAAGTTAAAGGAAAAGAAGGAATGTTGGAAGGTATTAAAAGTGGAATCTTATAGTACTAGTGATGAATCCCTATATTCCTCTTCTTCCTCAAGTTATTCAAGTTCTATGTCACTCTTATCCCATAATGAAGTATATTCTCAAACTTCCTCTTGTTCTTCTCCAAATTCATCTTGTTCCTCTAGCCATATTGTTTGTAAATATTAAAATATTCTAGAGAACAATTAAAACAATTATTTTGTGAACTTGCATCAAATATAAAGTATTTAAAAAAGAAATAAAATATTATTATGAATGATAAGGAACATATTTTTAATGAAAAAGAGGAAATAAGGAGAAAAATAAATAGATCAAATAATTTTTTCAAAATAATGATGAATATCAAGGTAAAAGATACAATTTATTAGTGGTAGAAAATAAAAACCAAAAAATGATTTAGATAAAATTAAAGAAAAACTTTTTTTAATGTGAAAACCCAACATTAAAAAACTATAAAATATAATAAAAAAGATCAATTATCATGAAAAATTCACCCACGTTCAGTAAACATTGAATTTTATTTTTTAAAAAACTACTTCAGAAAGGTACTTATGGGTTTAGTTTTTCAAAAAATAATATCATCCCAAAATATACTACAAATTTTTGTAAAATGGTTATCTCAATATAAAATTTTAAATTATTTTTGGAAAATAGACCATATCATTTATAAATGTGATTGAAAGAATAATATTTTTATAGGACCAAATAAATTCATCCTTCTTCACATGTTTATTGTAGAAAAACTATTTTAAAGCAATTTTGGGTTCCTAAAAATTTTTTAGTAGCATTTTCATACCCAAAATTTGGGTATTAAAATCATTATTATTTTGAATGTTGTATAGGAATAATGTATTAAGAGTAATTTCCAAGTATTAATATGATACATTAGTAGTTGGTTCTAGATACCCTTACATGGTGAATTTTTAAATACATTTAATTGATTTAATTATTTTAAAATACATAACTGACCTTCAAATGAATTTTATTTTTACTCATAGAGTATTGAAAAGATCTTAAAAACATTACTCTAACTTTGATTATGAAATATTGAAATTTAATTGAATATTTAATAGATTTATCAATTTGTTCTTAAAATTGAATTTTTAATTATACGATATTTATTTTGAAAATATTCTCAAATATTATCTTTAATTTGCTTCCAAAATTTTAATATTGTTTGAAATTATTGATATTTTAATACCATATTATTGGAACTCAGTTAATATTTTTGAAAAATTGATACCACGAAATTCAATATTATATTTCAATATGAAATCTTAACATTAAATCTTATTTTTTTTAATTGTTTGATTTTCATTAAATTATTTTTGATATCATATTTTGAATGAAAATTTGATATTTTTCTTATTCAAAAGTTTTAATATCAAAAACCTATTTCATGAGAATAAATTTAATTTCTTGAGGGTGATTTTGAAATGAATTTCATATGTATCTTTCATTTATGATTGGAAATCCTGAAAATTTCCCACTATTTTTAAAAATTTAAAAATTCATCCTTATTGTATTATGATTTAATTTCATCCTTGAACATTATTAAATTATGATTTATTTTTCAACCTTGATATTTATTTAATTTTGTTTTTTTGAATTCTTGGACTCATTAATATTCATATAATCTACTTATTTTCATCTTAATTAAATTATTTAAATCCTAAATTTCTTTTAAATCCATAAATCATTGATCTATATTTATCTATTGATGTTATTTATTTCATTAATCAATTTATTTTGTTTAAATCTTGAGATAATTGATGAATTTTTTCTATTTAATTTAAATATTAAAGTGATTGATCTGTTTCTCACACCCTATTAGGGTTTTAAGTATTTTATTTTCATTTTTAATTAACATTTAAATGCTTCTAGTGCCTCTAAGAATTTTTATAATATGTATCTATTGAGCGGGATCAAAATATCTTTTTTATTTAGATTAATTTTTAATATTTCTGTGATTGAAAATTTATATTTTTTCCTAAAATATTATCAAGTGTTTATTTTCTAAAAATTTTATGGTTTTGAAATGTTTTATGAAGAGTAATGTGTGGTCCTATTTATCTATTTTTTAAAGTTGAAATTATTTAAGCCCTCAAATTTATTTTCAATTTTTACTGTCTTATGTATGAAACTCATCACACTATGAATATGTCAGTTTTTTTCTTTAACACATGAGATTTATAATGATCACATTGAGGGAGATTGTGACTAGATTAACAATATGACTTTTCTAATAACATGTTCAAAATTATTTGGGGGGCGGGGGGTATATTATGAAATCTAAGGTATATATATATAAATTCTAAAATAATATCAATTTTTTTCATTTTTTCTAATTTTTAAAATTTTTATTAGTTATAGTTATATATATCCATAATGCGAGATTATTTTATCATCAAAGAATAATTGATTATATTTTTGGAGAAAAGTTCATAGTTTTTAATGGTATCTTTGGGTATTTTAATTATTTTAAAAATTGATGGATTTTGAAATTCAGTTGTAATTTTTTTTTAATTTTTGATAATCACAAAGGGGGAAGTTTTGAAATTTAACTATTGATTAAAAAATTATTAAAATTCCATTTATAAATTTAATTTTGATATATTGAAAATAATTTGTTGAATTTCGTAATAAAATATTGAAATCCAATTTTGATATAGTCATGATCATGAATATCTTTATTTTTTAGTTTCTTAAGTCTCTCTGATCCTCAAAAAGGGGGAGAATATTTTTCACATCACTCTCTTAAGTAGATTTGAATGATCATAATCCCCAATTTTTAACAACATTTGTTTTCATGAATTTTAGTGTTTGTATACTAGACATTTTTTCCATGGAGGTACTGAAGAAAATATAGGGATTAAAGGAGATATGAAGTATGTTTTTCATGTTCTCCTCTTATAGGTACTAATGGATACCTAGTGGGGTATGACTAGTTGACTAGTGAAACTCACTCGCTATCTAGTTTTATAAAGATGAAACTAATAAATAGTGCATTGGAGTGTTCTTTTCCATTATAATTCTTCCTATAACTACTATATTCAACCCATAAGACCTCAATAACAACTTAAACTCCCAATGTATATAAAAAAAGCCACCTTGAGTTCTTGGAATTTCATGTTTAACCTATTATATGCTTATTCATCCATTTATTCATTTCTAAATTTATTTTGTATTCTTTTTGTATTCAATATCTATTATACACTTTTCAATACACATATATATTTTATTAGTTTTCTTATTCATTGAAAATATATAGTGGAGTGTTTTGTTCAAAGGGTATCAAAAAATAAAGTACCTTCATTGTTTTATTTTGGTTATTAAAGCAAGTGGATATTGGGTTTAATTATATAATCCATAAAGAAAAGGGATTTGGTGGTCACAACCTTAAGTGAGGGGGATAGTTGATAACATCCTCTAAAGTGAGGGATACTGATTTATTTCATTGTACTTAAAGAACGATATTTAAATTTCAAATGAGTATCTTGGGTACCATTGAACCTAAGGGAGTATAAATACTTCACAAAGGCCTTGGGGTAGGGGACATTGGAGTCTTTCATGGGTGATATCTGAACTTAATAATAAAAATAACATATGTTATTTATTTAATTTTATTTTTTCTTAACTATTATAATTTTAGTTCATTTTTTAATCGCATCATATTTATATCTAATTTATAAAAATTTTCTAAAATTGAAATTCAACCCCCTCTTTCTATCATTTCTATGACAAAAATTATAGTTTTATTCCCACATTTGATTTTTGATTTGTTCATCTTATATTTACCCTTACTAAGCATATCACCTCAACCATTTCACATCCTTAAATTTACCTAGGTTAGAAGAGAAGTAATATGTAACTTGCTTCTAGAAGGGTATCTTGAGAGAATAATTATGAGATATGCTAAAGACTTTATTGATCGAACATTTTGTTTTTATATTTTCAAAAATTATTATTTCTTAAAAAATACCTGAGTTTTTTAGTTAATGTTTTATAATAATTTCCCAAATCTTAAAACATAAAAGTTATTTGGAATGTGTTGTAATGGATAATTTTTTAAGTCATGTATTTATATGGTCATGTATAAATGATGTCATAGAGGGTTACAAAAAGTACTTGATATGAAGGTGAATTCGATAACTACATATCAACCTTAGATAGGTGGGAATCCGAGAATAACATATGGATATTATAGGATATGATGTGATGTTACCATATTTTTAAGGTTCATGGGATAATGATTCAGTGCATGTTGAGTATACATATAGAAAAAAAAATTATGCATCAATTCATATGGATCATTTTGAGGTCTTATAGAAAAATCCATGTCAAAATCCACTTTATTGGATAAAGGTCAGAGAGTTGGTGGTTATCAAGAAAAGACTCATGAAACCGACATCAATGTATATTCATCTTATCAGGAAGTGGATTGTGGATTCTTAGAGAAGTTATCGATCATATTATGACTAGTGTTGTATCCTTTAGAGCTTGAGGTGGGTGATCGAGTTTTTCTACAATTATTACCCAGATTTGGGAATCATTTTATTCAGAGGCAGGGAAATTGGAACCTAGGTTCATGGGTACATTTTAGATTTTGGAATGTATTAGTACATTGGAATACAAGCTATATTTTTCTTAGTGTTTCAGTGATATTTATGACATATTCCATGTTTCCCAACTTTGGAAATATCATCATAAACATTTTCATTTTATTAGTAAAGATGACCTCAAACTTTATAATTATTTTTCATTTAACTATCATTCTATTTATACAATATACAAGAGTGAGAACACTGTGTATGGGAGGATGGTTCCTTTGGTATGATTATAGTGGCCGTACAGATGTATCTATGAGGTAACATGGGAGGAGGAGTATGACATGTGGGTGTAGTGGTTAGAGTTATTCATCATAGAGTCTTAGTGATGTCCAAGAACATAGCACATGGATGAAAAACTTTATGGATGAGAGGTTATATTATTTAGGACCTTATTGAGATACGAGATGATTTAGATTTTTTTTCTTAAACCTTGTTTATTTGGGTTATTTATAATTCTTATAGGTGTTGAAGAGGACCCATTAGTAATTTTTAGGGGTTTTATTTGGGTTAATGTTGGAAATATTCTCCAGGTGTATTATCATTTTTTGAAGAGTGAGGTTCATGATATAATATGGGCCAAGAATGTGATCATAATTCCACAATATTAAAAGTTTGTGTTGTGAAATGTGTCAAATTAGATTAAATCTCCCTAAAATACAGAGAGACCATACAATGTCCTAGGGATTCATTTTGTGGTGAGGATTATGTGTGATTGAATTATTAAGGTTGATAAAGTTATGGTTTTTTAAACATTGAGGGTTTTGTATATGAATGGGTTCATTGGGTTTATGATTAATTTTCAGTTTAGTTTGAGGGTTAATACATAGAGAAAGAGGACCACACCCTGATGATGATATGGTGGATCAATATATATAGAATTAAATCTGGGGTTATGTGGGATTAAGTTTAATA
Organism: Viscum album; assembly: GCA_963277665.1. NCBI lineage: Eukaryota > Viridiplantae > Streptophyta > Magnoliopsida > Santalales > Viscaceae > Viscum > Viscum album. The sequence continues at coordinate 2,009,370,904 of OY728130.1, read as the reverse complement.
GTCATATAATATTAATAATATTACATGGGGGAAGGTTTTCATTCCATGAAATAATGGGTTATTACATGAAGTATGTTAGTGAATCCAAGTTGAGGATAAGTTTATTTCCATTAAGAGGGATGACCGCACCATTATTATAGAGATCCTACTTTTTCTTACATTTTTATTGCATAATTTTTAAGATAAACAACATAGTAGAGATTAAAATACAGGATCCAAAGGTTTAGTGTCTGAAAAAAGGATTATACATAAATTTTACATAATAAAACATAAAAACTTATTTAAATAATTCTTTATTGTCCTTATTAATATTGTATTTTCCTTAGTATATGTAATCACCTGAGGATATACATCAAATAAAATAGAGAGCTAACAACCCGATAAGAGGATAAAAATTTACATGAATAAATTTTACATGGGTGATAACAATCATCATATCATAAGAATATAATAATGATCAATAACAAGAAGAAAAAATGTGATAAAGGCAGGGAATGTTGCAACTCATGAAAATGAAACATCATGTCATATTGGTCAAATACCACACATAGTTGTGAACAAAGCTAGCGTCATGTTTGCACATAACATATGTGAATAATAATGACATACTATTTTGAACAATTATAGATTCAGTTTCATGAATAATACACATTATCTAATGAGATACATCACATAAAATAATGAATTGGAGGGATATATAATTTTGGTCCCACCTGTTACATCATATTATTTACATAATCATGCATGCCACATTTAATGTATAAGAATCATAATCATGAAATAACCAATGTAAATGAATCGTTTTCATAATAATTTCATCAAAAAAATTGTGTGAATAAAATTGGGGTTCTGAAATGAACTAGGGAAACATATTTTTCATAATCACCATCATTATTGTGTGAAGAAGATACAACTCAAGATGATAAAAGATGCGTTTTGGGAAAGAAGTGTTCTTTTGGAAATTTTTTGCATTCGTCAAAAAATCAAGTCAGAAAAATGTCTATCATTGAAAATAAAATGTAATATTTATGAAATGATATTTAAATATCATTATAGGAGTATTAATATCATATTTTTCAAAAAATAGAGAGAACACAAAGAAAAGGAGTTGGGTTTGAGAATCCTCTTACATTAATCCCCCACTTTATTTCGTCACTTTTATACTTCCTGAATAATAAAATTGTATTCATTAAAACATTGATGTATAAATAAAATATTATCATTTATAAAAATATTTATTAATTATAATCATTATATTATATTTTTTATTTTTATATTTTTGGATTTGAGTCATTTTTACATCATATTTTTCATAAAAAATTCCCATTTCACTTTGATTGCTTTATTTTCATTCAATGTAATTTATAAATCTGTATAATTAATTCTAGAAGCTTATAAAAGATATAATTAAATTTTTATAGTTGAAATTTATTTTATAATATCCATTAATTATTATGGTTATATGTGTTGACATGGAAATTTATTCGTAGGTTGTTAACTAAAATTTAATGGTACACTGCTGAAAGAGAGGGAAAGGGAGGAATAAAATTTATATTTTTCATAAATTTGATAATTAAAGTAGGTTAAAAAATTAATATAATGTAAAATTACAGGATATTTAATTTTATAGTATATTTTTTTTTGAAAATAATTGGTAAAAAAAGAAAGAGAAGAATAAAATAGTGATGAGTTAATAGAGTCTTACTCTCTCCTCGATGTATCTTCTCTTGTACATCACCTTAACTCACTTGGTGACTGGATTTAGGTTGCTCTATAATGTGCTTATCTATTATAATATGATTATGAGGGAGTATTTGAGAAGATTTTGGGCTTTGAAATGAGTGTTATGAGTGGTTTTCCAATGGAATGGACATGGGTAATTTATACTTGGGGAGATGGGTATTTTTTGAAAAAACAATGAAATAAAATAATATATCAAAAGAAAGAATTGTCATCATAATTTTTTTGAAAATATAAACCATATATCAATATAATATAATGTTTTTAATAATTTAAATCCCCTTTATAATTAAAATTCACCACTATATTAAAAATTAAAGTGGAAGAAAATAAAATTTGTTATTTTTAGGATTCACTTTTGACTTTATGTTTTTGGAAAGTTCTTTTTAGGTTTGGAATTTAAGTTTAACATATTTTAATGAATAATTTATTAAAAAAAATATATCATGGTTGAATCTCAAGTTAAATTAAGGATTATGTCATTATTACATCATGAATGATGTAATTTAAGATACACCGGTTATGTGAAAACATTATTTTAACCATTCACTTGAAAAATAATGTTTCTTATAAAATTTGAAAAAATAAAAAATTAGAAAATTTCAACATACTAATTTCAAAAATAATAATTATTTTATCAAAATAAATTTCTAAAATAGTTAATTTTAATTTTTAATTTAAAAATAATGACATTTATGAAATACTTTAAAATACAATTTATTAAAAAAGTGATTATATTTTCTTTGAGTTTTTAATCATTATATTTATTTTTTGAATTAAAATATTTATATTTACTTAAATTAATCATGATTAATAATTTTTATATCTTAATTTATTAATTTTAGTTAAAATAACTTTACTAATTGTCATGTTATTATTCCCAACGATCGAGTTACTATTCCTAAGGGCCAGGTTACCATTCCAACGAGTACATTACTATTCGAATGATCACATTACAATTATTGAATTCCCATTAAATTATATAAATACCATTAATTTCATTCATTCATTATTCAACTCAATTCCCACCAAAGGTTCTATATTTCCATTTTCTATAATTTTTTTTGGTTGACTAATATTTTGTTTATTTTCTATAGTTTTGTCTTTGGGGATGATGATTCTAGTAGATTGGGGTGATCCAAATTTTATTATTTTAGCTATTATATTTTATATCTTGTTTTCATTTGTAATATTTTTAATTTTATTTGGATTCATTTTTGATTAACATAATAATATATAGTAATCAAATAATGTTTATGTTCATTTATATTTATTTTTTATGCGTACAATATTATGTAATATAATGTACCATACATTTATGTTGGAAAAAATATCATTTATAAACTCTAGGTTGTTATATTATTCCCCATTTATAAATTTCATCCCCGAAATTTCAACTAATATTCTAGAGTTATAATAGATGAGGGTACTTTGGTTTCATTATTTACTATAGTTCCCACATTGCCTCTTCCAAATTATGGTTCCTACACAACAATTTGACAAAGAGAGATCTCTTTTTTTTTCATAAAACTTGGTCTCTATAGTCTATGATCTTTACTGAATTATCTTTATAGGAGAGGTCATTCTCTAATTTCACCACCAATGGACTTAATACCTAGGAGGGATCAGGTATGTACTTACTCAGGAGTGATATGTGGAACATATTAAGAAGTTGAGCTATACTTGGTGGAAGTGAAATACTATAGGCCACTACTACTATGAGATCAAGGATCCCAAAGGATCCAATGTTCCATAAGATAATATTCCCTTTATTTTCCAACCACAAGACCCTTCAATGGTGATATACAAAGAAATTGTTTTCTCAATCGTCGAACTGTAAGTCCCCTAAACAGTTGTAAACATAACTATTTTGATAACTATGAGAAGATTTTATATATTATTGGATGGATTAAACCTTATCTATAATCTATTTCACAAGGTTAGTTCTAAGTATATTTTGTTCTCCCACTTCATCCCAATAAGTTGGATTTCTACGTTTCTTCCCATATAGAGCTTCATATGGATCCATTTCAATACTCTAGTGGAAGATGTTGTTATATGTGAGCTTAGATAATGGAATATTCTTATCCCATACTCATTTTAATTCAATTTAATAGGCTCTAATAATTTATTAAAGTGTATATATATTCCATTAATATTAGACATTAGTTTTTGGGTGATATTTGTACAAAAATTCAATTTAGTGCTCAAAGCATGTTTAAGAATTTTCTAGAATTTTTAGGTGAACCTTGGATCATGATTATAAATGATTTCATATGGAACCCCATGAATCATCAGTACTTAATTTATATATATATTGGAATTTTTTTTCAAGATATAAATATTCTCGAATGGAAATTACGTGGGTAGTCCTAGTGAGTCGATCAACCACAACCCATATCGCATCGCTTCTATTTGATGTCTTCGAGAGACCAGTGAGAAAGTCCACAGTGAAATTCTCCCATTTATTTGTTGGTATATGAAATGGTTTCATAATCCATTTGAAATTTTTTCACTTTTATTTAACTTACTAAGACACCAAATACCTCGAGATATACTCATCAATATCCTTCTTCCTATTGTCCCACCATAAGTGCTCTTGAAGATCACGATAAATATTTGTACATCCAGGATGGATAGATAAAGATGATCTATGAACATTATCCATTAGGGCCTTCTTTATATCATGTGTTTAAGGGAAAAAAATAATCATTCCATATATAACCATGACACCACCATCAATGTGGAACTCATGTATATTTCCTTACTTTATCTCAACTTCTTTTATAGCTCTAAATCATCCCTTTATGCCTCCTTGATCTTCTATTGGATAGACGATTGGGAAATAATTTGGGTAAGGCATGAAGTATTTCACACCATTATGAATTCCATATCCATCCTTTTCATATCCAAGATTATAGGGTGTCTCTCAATCCACATTATGAAAAGAGTAGTATGTTTTTTTCAACTAATAGCATCAGCTAATTTTTTCGCCTTTCCCGAATGGTAGTGAATAGAGAAATCAGAGTCCTTGATTATCTTTAACCATTTTCATTGACACATGTTGGGATCCTTCTATGAGAATATATACTTTAGGATCTTATGGTCATTATATATGTCACACATTTCACCATAGAGATAGTGTTGTAAAATCTTTTGAGTTAAGCTTGTAACTGCTAACTCCAGATCATGTACCATGTAGTTTTTCTCATTGATCTTCAACTGTTGTGAGGTATAGTCTATCACTTTAAAATTTTTATGAGTAAAAAACCCATGTATTTCTTTGAATCATTATTTTACATCACAAAACATTCTCCACTCGTTTGTAGTGTAATTATAGGTTCATTTATTATCTCCTTCTTAATCTCTATGAATATTTCCTCACATTACTCCATCTAGAGATACTTTACCCATTTCATTGTTAACATAGTTATCAGGATAGACAATCTAGATAAAACAATCCTTATATTCTCTTGATGTTCCTACTTTCTCTTGGAGTAAATGAGATTATCATTGATAAATACTAGTAAAAATGTTTCACTGTATTCTTTAAAGACTATATTATTCAAATCCATGAAGATTTCATGGGAGTTATTAAGTATAAATGGCATCATTATTATCTCACAGTTCCCATACCTTTTATGTGAATAGGTATTATAAATATCTCCCTTCTTCACCTTTAGTTGATTATATCAAGAAAAAAGATCCACCTTTGAGATATATTGAGATCCTCATAGTTGATTAAAAATGTCATCGATCCTTGGTAGAGGATACTTCTTCTTTATGGATCTCAATTTTCCCCTGATAAATGATACACATCCGCATTGATCTATCCATCTTATTAACAATTAGAATTTTCACACCCTCAGGTAATGCACTAGGGAGTATAAACCATTTTTCTAAATTCTCTTTTAGCGGGTTCTTTAACCCCAACAGTTCGATTGTGTCCATCATATAGATGATTTTTTATATATGAGTGGATCTAGGTAAAATTTATATTTATTACTCTAACCCAAAATATAAGGTAACTCTTAGTAACTATTTAAGAAATAAATAGGTGTATTCCATAACAAAGAGAATTTTCATCAGGTTTATACCTTCCTTTGATTCGACTATTTTGGCATGTTATGCTTCTTCATAGGGTATCTAAACCCACACTGTTGAGAGATTTTTCATAGGATATTTATGATATTTCTTGAAGTTATAGAGGAGCATTGTATTGTTCAGAATATTAAAAGATGTTTTTTTGTAACAATTGATTTCTACTCTCTATAATGAGATCATATCCATTCCCAACATAGCATCTAATTACACCAAGGGATGTATTGTAAAATTCGTTGGAATAATATTCCCACATATTCTTGTAAGATAAAATCCAAACACTTAGGTTTTAATGATTTCATGACTAGATTTTTTTATAGTTATCTCTTTTTCAAGGTATCTGGGCATTGATTCACTAGATCTGGAAAACATGAAGAATATAAAGGATTGCATAGAACCAAAATCAATTGAAACTTTTCCTATTATTGAGTGAATATGATGTTTACCTTGTGTGAATTTGTTTTCTAGCTCCAAATTATTAATGGATATGAAATAAGATTTCCCATGTTCCTTTGTATTTGGTGGATGCTTATGATAATTACCCTCAAGGTCCCATGGTTTATTGTAGTTGAAGGTTCCTTCCTTTCCTCCAACATTTTGGATGAATTATAATTATCTGTTTAACATTCATGAGCATGGTGGAATTCCATCACACACTTTATGAATTTACCCACCCCTTTGAGACAATTACCAAGATAAATCTTCCCACATTTTTGACATGTGGGTAGTTTGATCCTCTTTATTCCTTTTTCATTTGACCCACAAGATTTAAAATCCATTATTCTCCTTTTATATCACTAATAATGGGACCATTATTTGAATTCCATCTCTATTTTAGAGCACATCCAACTACTTCTTCATAACTCCAAATGTATCAGGGAGATAGATCTTTTCAAAGGCATGTTTTAAAACCACCAAACAATTTATTTATTTTTCAATCCAATTGATAAAAAATCACAAGACATATCTTGAAATCCTTGTAATGTTTATCTCATAATCCATGACATATTTACCTTAATTTTTCTTAAACTCTATTAATTCTATCGCTAACTTTTTTGGAAAAGTTTGAGGGAATACTGGGTAAATAATTTTTTATTTAAATCTTCACACTCCATCTCTTCTATTTCATACTTTGGCTTGGTGTTATTTATCAATTCCCACCACTGACTTGATTATACATCTAAATGACAAAAATCCAAAGTAATCTTCTCCTTCTCAAAACAATGGATCACAAAAAATATATTCTACATTTTGATAACCCACTATTCTGTGACAAGTGGATTGGAAGTTCCACTAAATGTTGGTGGTCGTTTCCATATAAAGGACTCAATGGATAGTTGATCCATCTTTGGTGAATGAAGATGTTCCACACGGTTCAGGTTATTGTTCATATCATGAGATATCTAGGAAATAATTTCCAAAATGTTTTTAACTCCACCTCCCATAGAATTGGGTATTTAATTTGGAAAATTGTTGCATTGTCCCTCACATGGGTTTTTAGCCTAGTTTTCCATGGTTACAACCATTTTATTAAATAGAAAATATTTGAACAATTTTTTTTCAATAAATCATGAATAATTAATTCTTGTACACAATTATAACTAATTCCATATCTTATATGTTCCCCCTATTTACCCATTTCCAAAAAGACTCTTCTATAATGTTATACCTATACAATGACTTATAATTATGGTTTTATTTTTCATAATAATTCCAAAATTACCTAAACTATGCTTTGATACCAACTATGTTGAACCTAATTTGTTATATGACTATTACATAATTTTTAATATAAACCACACAATAGAGAATCAAATACAAAATCCAAAGGCATAGTATCTTTGAATAATTTGGCTCACACAAAAAAGTTACATAATAAAACCAAAACATTTATTTAAATCCTTATACTTTTTTCTTCTAAATCTTGTATTATCTTTCATACATTTAATCACCATTGATATACATCAAAGAAAGGGGTGAGCTAAAAGCATAGTTAAAGGATGAATAAGGAACGTCAATCAATGTAACATGGATGGTAATAATCATATTATAATAATCATAAAATCATCATAAATATCAGGAAGGAAACATGTGATAAAGGAATGGAATTTGGAAATGCATAAAAATGTAACATCAATTAATAGTGGTCAAAACCATGAATAGTTATGAACAATGCTTGCATCTTGTTCACACATAACATATCCACATAACCATAAGATAATATTTTGAAAATATATAGAATCATGTTCATGAATAATAAAAATAATTCATGAGATAAATCACATTACCAAATTCATTGAAGGGATATATAATTCCGGTCACACCCATCAAATAAAAATATTTAATTAATCATGCATGCCACCTAAAAGGTATAATAATCATAATTATGAAATAACCCATGTATGGGAATGGGTTTCACAATTATTTTATAAAACATAATTTAATAAATAAAATTGGAGTTCCCAATTGAATAATGGATAAAATATTTTGTAGAATCATCCACATTATTTAGTGAAGAAGAAACAATTGAAGAGGAGTAAAATATATGTTCAAGAAATAAGAGTTATTTTGAAAAATGTTTTTATTTGTCATAAAATCTAATAAGAAACATGTATATCCATGAAAAGAAAAGGTAAGAATAATGAAATGGTATTTAAGTAACATTATAGGAGTATTCATACCATATATGTCATGGAAGAGAGATAACCCAAAGAAAAGGTGGTGGGTTCAAGAATACCGTGACTTTAATTCCAGCTTTATTTCAAGTCTTTTGCTTCTCATGAATAAAAAAAGTATATTTGTTAAAATATTGACACAAAATTAAATTATATAAATTTATACCACTATTTATTAATTATAATCCTTGGATTATATTTCTTAATTTTTTTGATGGTTTTGATGCATTTCGAGATCATGTTTTTCTTAAAAGTTTACCATTTTTCATCGATTTCAATATTTTCATTAAAAGTAATTTATACATTAGTATAATTAATTATAAAAGCTTATAAAACATATATTTACATGTTTAAATATTATATATAATGTATAATTATCATCCATGAGGATTGTTATATGTGTTAACATGGAAATGTCTGCTTAGGTCGTTAACCGACCTTTAATAGGATGTTGTTGAAATAGTAAGGAAGGGAGGTATGAAATTTATATTTGTAATAAATATGGTAATTACAGTTGGTTAAAACAATTTATATTATTTGAAATTATTTAATAATTAATTTTATAGTATATTTTTTGAATGGAATTTAATGAATAAGAAATAGAAGAATAAATGATTGAAGAGTTAATAGTGACTTAATATCTCCTCAGTGTAGCTTTTCTTGTACAACACTTTAAATCCATTGGTGATTGGAGCTGGTTAGATCCATAATGTCCCAAAGTATTATAATTGAATTGATAAGGTTGATTTTATATGGATATTAGTCTTTTTAATGGGTGATAGGAGTGGTTTCCCAAGGGAAGGAAGAGGGGTTATTTATACTTTAAAAGAGGGGTATTTTTAGAATAAAATATTAAATAAGATAATATATCAATCTTAAAAATTATAATAGTGAATTATTGACAATATAAATAATATGTAAATATAATATAATGATTTTTTTACTTAAAATACCATTTATAATTCAACATTATTATATAAATAAAATGGAAAGTGGAAAGAAAAAAATTATTATTTCAAGGAATCTCTTTTGACTTTAGGATTTAGAATGTTATTTTTAGGTTTGGAAATTAAGTATATCAAACAATAATGACTCATTTATGATATAAAATATATAATTTATAAAATTAATGTTCAAAAAAATTATTTCATTGTTACATAATGAATGAGTTAATTTAAGATATACTGATTATGTGAAAAATATATTTTTACTTTTCACCCAAAAAAATTGATATATTTCTTAAAATTATCAAAAAATAACCCTTGTAAAATTTTAATGTACTGATTTTAAAAATTATATTCATTTTATCAAAATAAATTTCTCAAATAGTTAATTTGAAATTTTAATATAAAAATTATGACTTATGAAATACTTTAAAATGAAATTGTTTAAAAATTTGATTATAATTTATTTGACCTTTTAATCATGATATTTGTTTTGAATTATAATATTTATAGTTAATTAAATTAATGATAATAAGTATAATTTATATCCTAGTTTATTATTTTGTGGTAAAATTACTATTCTAATAGTTATGTTACTATTCCCAACGACCATGTTACTATTCCAATGATCACATTACAATCCCAATAGTCAAATTACTATTACAAAAATCAAAATACCTCCCATAAATACCTATAATTTCTTTATTAATTATTCAACTCAATTCCACTCATGGTTCTATATTTCGATTTTCTATAATGTTTCTTGGTTTTATAATATTTTTTTTCTTTTCAATAATGTTGGTAGTGGGTGTGATGTTTCCAATAGATTGCGGTGATCCATATTTTTCTATTTTAGATCTTTTATTTTATTTTTTTTGTCCAGTTGTAAGGTTTGGAATTTTAATTCATTTCATTAATGATTAATTGAATAATATTTTGTAATGAAATAATGTTTTTGTTGGTTTCACTATATTTTTTATGTGTATATTATTATATAATATAATACACCACACATTTATTCAGAAAAAAATATCATTTATAAACAATGATTTTTACAATGACAGATCGAGGAAAATGATTTTAGTTTTAACTCGAGTAAGGGTGACATATGTGACTAGAAGGGAAATGTCGTTGTGGTGACTTTGAAGGGTCCTTGTACTGTGACCTATATGGTCATGCCACAATATTTGACTCAGATGTTTTTTAAAATATTAATTAATTAAAGGGTTAATTTTTTTAAAATCATGTCAAATGAGATATTGCTCAATTTATTCAATGAAATTACATATCTATCCCTTCATACTTTTCTCTTCTATGTCAATATCTCCTTTATTAATCAACAATTTTTAATGTTGGTCATTTTCTGGATCATTACTGGTGATTATACCTTCCCAATTTCAATTCTCCATTCATTATGTTATTATTTTATCAAATAATATTTGTTATGAAATTTTATTCATATTTTTAGTATTTTTCTCTAATTTTTTGAATCCATCAATATGATGCTGGGTCAAATGAAAATATTGAATAGGTATCTCCCTATAGACATGAGATTAGTGGTTTTTAAGGTATCATTAATGTCTAGGATAATTTTATATATGAATATGACGTGTGATACTGTACTTGATAATATAGAATGGCAATTTTCATAGGAAACCCAAGGGGTAATATAGATGGGAACATGACCTAGTATGTTGAACACAAACTCCCTAGGATGATACCTAGGTTATAAATGCTTGTTAAGTGTATGTGAAATAGTGAAATTGTTAAATTAGGATATTTGATTGGGGCTTCATGTTGATTTTTATGTGAGTTATATTATGATAAAGTGATTATTGGTTGGAAAATTTTCTTACCAGAAATATAATGTGGTTACAAGTTGGGCGCCTATCCAACCAGATTGTAATGTGGGTATTTAGGGTGGGTGATAGTCTCCCCTAAGTATTTATGATATATTGTGGTATCTGGTGGGGGAACTAAATCCCCATAGTCTTTGTGATATATGGTCTCATGGGTGGGATCCAATCCCTCTAAGGATTTGTGGCATGTGGTGGTATCCATGGTCGGCGCTTACCACCTCTAGATTTTATGATATATAATGTTATCTGGGGTGGGTGCTAAACATAATTTTATTTTATGATATAGGATTGTTTTTAGGGTAGGGGATAATATCCCTAGGATGTTTTGATATATGATGTTATCTAGGGTGTGTGATAACCCCTTATACATTTTGATATATAATGGTATTTGGGGTTATTTGTAACCCCCAAGACATTATGATATATGGTGGTGTCTAAGGTGATCTCTAACCCCTTCAGACTTTATGATATATAAAGGGGTTGGGGTGGATGATAATACCCCTAATAGTTGATGATATATAATAGTATCTAGGGTTGTAGTTTAACCCCTACCTAAGGATTTATGGAATATGAATCTATTTATAGTGGAAATTATCTATCCTTTGGTATGTTAATCTATCATATTAAGAGATATCATGAATTGGGAAATGTATGTATAGTGTAGCTTGGTTGTCACTGGGTACTCTAAGGATCAGAGATGATTTATTATTTGATCACTCAATTATTTATTATGGCATGTTAATATTAGAACTTTTAGACAACATATTTTTATGGACATCATTAGTAGTGACCTACTGGGGTATACTCACACCAAGCCCATGTTTTATGGGTACCCAAGAAAACTTCATGGTTAAAGGTTAGGGAATAGAAAATGGAAAGGGCCTTATGATATTTTGTTCATTTATATATTTGAGATAAATCTAGAATGACAGAGATGGTCTCGGACTCCGAACTAGTTTTACTATTATCCCCCGTTTTTGTTGATTTCATTCCTGAACTAATGTATAGGATCCACTAATGGGAAATTTTGATTATGTATGTTTAACTATTTTGAAATATAAAATAGTGAAATTTTTAGAATAATGTTTTTTGTTTCTTTACTTTTATTATTATTTAGATATAATGTTTTTTTATTTCCAGATATATTTTGATGACTCCTAATGATATTTTTATACAAATTAATGTATGGTTACTTAATCCAAGGGGAATATCCTATCCTTTTTATTATCCAAACCTGATAGATATCTATTAGAATATGTAGTATAAGGAGGTGAAATTGAGGTATGTTTTTGAAACACCATTATATTTTAGGAAATATTTCTCTCTAAATAAATTTGAATTATTTTATAACTAACTTTACAAGAAACATCGAGTTTAAAAGAACCACAATATAAGTATTATTATTCAATGTGACAGTAATTTCTTAGAAATTGTATTTAAGGGTTTGAATATGACTAAATATTTTATGTAAAATTATTTTTTATACATTTATAAATTTTATAAAATTTTCTATCAATTGGGTAGAAATGAAAATAAAATCATTTGATGGTAAAAGAGATGTTTCTCTAAAAAATAATTTTTATTCATGTAATATACTTTTATCTTATTAAATTAAATTAATATATATAGATTAATTAATTTAAGTAAATTTATAGATTATATATTCAATAATGTTTTTTAATATTCCACTAATGGTTTTTTAGGAATGAAATAAAAATACATATCGTTTAATACTTAAAATGGATTTTTCTAAAAAATGGTATTAGTTGATTTTTTTATGATTTTAATTGATTTACTGAAAATAATAAAAATTAAATATTTCAAAAGAGATTCTATATTATGAATCATAATAATTAAAGTAATTTAACATCTTTAACATAATTTTTATTCATTATGAATAACAACCTAGGTAAAGGTTTTTCTTCTCCGAAAAAGTGGTAAAACTAAGTTAAAACTATGGGGTAAAACATTAAAATATATATACAAATTGACTTTAACCTTTTTATGAGTGATTTTTGATAAAATATAGAGTTAATGAGTTAAATAATTTATTTTAAAACATTAATTTGAAATTGGGCACTAATGATTGACTTTTTTTGAAGATAAAATATATTTAATTTAATTTTAAAACCATTTTGTGTCTTTTAATATAATGGAATGGTTGGAGGATTCCAATCAGTTTTGGTTTTATAAAAAGGTATAAAAAATTATAATTTTATTATTAAATTAATAAATTCATGTAAACTATTTTATTACTCTATTTTTAGGTAGAATTATTTTTATGCTTAATGAGGCATTTTCTAAACACTATTTTCATGCATTTCATGTCCCTATATTAAAATTGATTTCCTAAACCTAAAGAAGATTAATAAAATAAAATGGATTAAAAAATATTAATTAACATGTATAAATTTATTATATTCACCCTTTTATTTTTATTCATATAATTAATTTATTGTAGAAAAAGTTAATTTTTCACGATTTAGATTAAAATGGGTTAAAGTGCTTTAATAAGAAAACAAGGATTAAAATTTTCCAAAACATGTTTAATTTTGATGGGTTCAGTTTATATTAACCCCATAAAAACTTTTCATGGAATACAAGTGTCTTTGGTGCCACTGGACATGATTACGATGTATATATTATTTAATATTTTAAGTAATTCTATGTGTATCCTTTCTCTATCTTATAAATGGGAGCCTCCACTCAGCCATTATTCAAAATGTTTGAGCCTTATAAATAATTAAATACCTAAACTAACACCTTTATAAATTTATTAAATTTTTTTATATCCCGTTTTCTTCTCTCAGTACCTATCATTCAAGGCTTAGGGTGTAAACCAAATGGGGTCTCTAAAAAAATAGGTAATCAGCTTCACATACTCATTAATGGTTTTCTTCTTCTAATTACTATTAATATATTTCAACCATATTTTAATAAAGAATTTATAATCATAAATATATTGATAGTTTTTTATGATTATTGGAAAACTACTTTCCACCTATTTTATATTATATAGAAAGAAAAATCATTACTCATGTGTACGTACGACTTACCATCACCACATAGCGATGTAATTGGTTTTACATCATTATTTTACATGTATAGTTATAGATATGGAACTAATTAACAGACATGTTACTAATTACATAAATATTATTTTTAAATGTAAAATATAATTTACCTTCTTACCCTTCTACTCCTTAAAAATTGATATTGTCGCTCATGCGTAAGTGCATACTACTACTTCCACGAGGCGATGCGATTCATTTTTAATATCCAAATTTCAAGGATGATAAAAAATACATATATAAAAATTAAATATTATACTCTTATAATTATTAAAATTTTGGAGATTTTTTGATGATTAAAAATATGTAATGACCAAAACTACCAAATCCAAACTTATATGAAAAATGAAACAGTTAACACCTGAAGATGACAATTTTAATAATGAATTATTAACAAACAGGTATGGAAATGTTATAAGTGGATAATATATGATATTATAAGTATGTATACACTTATATTATATATTTATAATAAATTTAAATTTGTTATACATGAGGCTAAAATCCCTCAAAAAGTAAGTTTGACCTGAGGTAAGGGTTTATTTCACAATCTCATCATTATTTAGGATTTTTTATGTTTGACTTTCAATAGAGAAAATTATATGATAATTATATATTAAAAATAATAAATTTTATTACACAATAGCGATTTATAGATTATATAGGGTTTAATTTCGTTTTCCTCTATATAATTAGTCAAAAGTTCGACATAATGTTTTTAAGGAAAACCGACTTTGTTCATATTTTATTTGAGAATATTTTTCTCCTGTGTCTATATTCTATTTAAAAAAAATTAAAGAGTTTTTTTAGTATTATCCAATGAATTATTAAATTTATTTTCATTAATTTTTTTGTTTTTATAAAAAGTTTCAAAATTAATCTTCTTGTCATTTTCCATATGAGACACTTTTTATCAAAGGTTTGGACCGAATCTTTATTTTAACATACATTGGACAGATTAATTCTCCTAAAGTCATAAATACCCTTTACGTTAAAAATAACATTTCAATTTTCTATGATTATTTCAAAATAAAATACTCATCTAGATATATTGTTAAATTTTTAGATTTTAAATAAATTATTTCAACATGAAAATGGTATTTTCCTAAATAAAACTTATATTAAAATTTTAAAATTATTTTCATATATATACACACCCTTTGATGAATATTATCCATTATTGAGGATATAATATAATTATATCATCCAATATATTTTTCTATATGAATTATGATCATTTTGAACAGGGATATCATTAATTTTAGTATTCTGGTTTTTCCAATATGTATATTCATTTTTTATTAAGGCATTTTGATTAAGTTGTATTGTGTATTAATATACTGAATGAATTGGAATTATTATGTGATATATGGGGCCTAAAATTTAATAGTCCCTCAACGAATTGGATGGTATCATGAGAGAAAATAAGTTGGGTTTTTGGATAAGGCCTTACCAATTTATGTAAGATATATTGGAATATATACTCAATAGTAAGTTTAAGAAGTTGGAAATTATGAATTCCATCTTTATGAAATATATTAATTATATACATGTGATTATTCAAATTGTTATGATATCCTTATATAATTTTTAAGATCATGTGATTATTTTTATGGAATTATTTGATCATAATTTATCCCTAATATGTTATTCATGCATTATTTATTCTATGATAGCTTCCTCTATGCACATTCCCTTACTAAGAATATAATATAACCATTTTATTATATTTTCTTTTCGCAGGATGACCATAATTGTAGAATAATTGATATTAAAAGATATACTAGAGAGAATAATATTGTTATAAAAGGAAATAAATTGTTTTATATTATGTTTTCAAATGTAATTTTATATTCAAGAATGTATCCAGTTTTCTAAAAATACTAAACTAATAAATAAATGTTGATGAAATTAATTTTATCTAGTGAAAATATAATAATGTAACCACTGGATCTTGGATACTATCATTGGGTTGTCAAAGTTGTTAAACTAGGAAGTTTAGTAGAATCATTGGGAATTGGATTTATGAAAACATAGATTAGGGAACACAAAATTATAACTATCTTTGAGGATATGTCGAATTATAGGATAGTATCATAGAGTTTTTGGAAAGGAGGAGATTTTGTGGGTTTCCTAGAAACACATCCTGGTGTGGATACTATATGGTTATGTGGTTTAGGAATGAATTAATCTATGGGTAACAACCTTGAAAAGAGTTTCCTAAGTATATCTCTCCTATATTTCATGTGCATGGTGAATCTTCCCTTACTGTGGATCTGGTTTGACAATCATGAGGGATATGTTTGTGTAAATTCACATTTTTTGAAAAACATTATAATATTTTTGAAATTATATAAATGATTTGAGAATATTAACAAAGAAACCAAGTATATGATTATAAGATTAGCTATGTAGTGCCCTGAACCATGTTTCCTATAATTGGTGAATTATT
This sequence comes from Viscum album, assembly GCA_963277665.1. NCBI lineage: Eukaryota > Viridiplantae > Streptophyta > Magnoliopsida > Santalales > Viscaceae > Viscum > Viscum album. The sequence goes on along the minus strand of OY728130.1, from coordinate 2,009,354,062 downwards.
TTATTACATTGGAATGATCATAAGAAATAAAATCTTGAAAGATAGACCATTTTAGTAGCCTTGAAAAAAGTATATACATACATAAGTTTTACATTAAAACTTGAAATTAAAAACAACATAGAGTCTCATTTAGAAACACCCATATCCAAAATATTATCCATACAGGACGGTCATGATAAAATTCTTCACATCTTAGGGAAAATGAAACATAAGAAAGGGGTTAGATCATATGCTTAGTAAGAATAAATAATATACCTGAAGCTATCATAAATAAGCATATAATTTTAAATCAAGGTATAAAATTGAAACACTAGACTTGTAAATAAAATATTCCAAATAATATAGCAATAATAAATCAAAAAATTCCATTTTAATGTTCACATGGATATTCTACTAATAAAATAATTACATTTAATTTTAATAACTAATCTTATAATCAGGGAATGCATAATGATGAAAATTATAATCATATCATCAATGCCTCACTCCTAGACCATACATTAATGGGTAATAACCCAAAATATTTTTTCTAATGAGACCTATTGGTGCATCGAGGGGCTACATAAGTCCCTTCCCATCACATAATAAGTCCAATGCATTCATCATATGAAATGGGTGAAACATAACATAAACATTTATATTAAAACTATCATAGGAAATTTTAATACTTTAACCATAAACCAAGAATGGTATAAAAATAGAACATCCATAGTCAAATCTTTCAAAAAACCTAATTTTTTGGAAGATTTCATCATAATAAATAAACCGCAATTAATCATAAAATATAATAAAGGATATTGATATAGATGAAAATAATCTAATAAAATCATTAAAAATATTTAAGAGAGGTATCACTTTTTTACTTGGAAATCATTTCAAATTCACACAATTATAAATGAAATTTCAAAAAAACTAATCATGTAATATTTTACGGGAAGCTTAAAAATGTTAAGGCTTTATAACAGAATAAAATATCATCCCACTCCATATAAGTTAAAAAAAAACTTTTTCTTTAGTTTGTCAAAAATGTCATAAAGCACCTAGTTTAGAAAATGATCGAAAGACTCCTTTCAAAAAAATTTATAAAAATTAAAAAATGGGTAAAAATGTATTCAAACAATTATCAATAATATTTTTAAATACATTTTGAAAAACATGTACATGGATGATAAAGATGTCCCAAAAGATACTTACATATAAATAACTTCAGATAATAATGAGATTGTGAAATTAACCCTTACATTGACCTTTACTTTAGTTGAGGGTTTGTTAAAATCCTTTATAATGGTTAAATTTTATTAATAAATTATTCCAGAACCATATCAGTATTTATGATATCATATATGATCCTGTTATATCATTTTGTTAATAATATTTCAGTATTACTATAGTTTTGGGTGTTAATAGCATATTTTTCTATTCATGTTTTTTTTGTAATCCATATTTTTTATGATTATGATGTATTTTAATCATATAAAAAATTATATAAAGTTTATAATAATTATTTCTACTTATAATATTACTTTTATAATCTTTCCTGAATGGTTTATGTAGATAATGAATCTTACTGTGTTGTGGAGACGATTAACCTTATGTAGGCACGAGTGACGATATCATTCCCTTGATTGTCAAAAGGTTTGAAGTTGGATGTTATATTAATTATAATGAATAATTATCATGTTATATTCATTTTTATATCCATTATACTCATCATTATACCCATCCAAATAAAATAGTGTTGAATAACAATTTATACCACGCTATAGAGACGGTAAGCCGCATGCACGAACACATGATGATATTTTTATTTGTAAGAGGGATAAAAGGGGGAATATGGTTGAAAAATAATCCTAAGAAATATAATTACGTATATTATAATGGATATATTAATTTATTATTGAATAAACATAGGAAGAGGGAGTATAAGAAGAAAATAAATTGAATGGAATTGGTAATACATTTACCTCTTCTTTGAATGTCTCCTTTTGATTTTCACAAAATGACTCTTTAGGATGAATTTATGAAAAGGTTTAGCCTCTATGATGAATTAATAGAAATTTTGAGGATAAGTGGGTATAGTTTTGTCAATCCACAAGGCTTTACAGGTGTGAATTAAAGATAAGGATATGATCTCTTTTATAAGAGAGGGCATTGACACCTTTTGAAATTCTAAAACTATAAAATAAGTATATATTTTTTGGTTTGAAATAGATCAAAAGATATTTATTTAGATTATAAGATGATTATGGGTCTAAATATTCTCAAACAATGATTTTTATACAAGTTTTGGTCACAAAATTAACCATATATTTTGTATCTAAGACTTAGTAAAACAGTTTAACTCTTATTGTGTTTACTTGTCTTTTTATAACATAGGGTTAATATAGTTACTCTAAAATCCCAAAAACCCCAATTGAATAATTAATAAAATATTTAAAATTATCCTAGTTATTTAGATGAACCTGTTATTTATATGAAGTTTATAACAATTAATACAATAATATTCACTTTAAAGTATCATTTATGTCAATTTTGATACTATTCAATATTTTCCTTTTTTAAAAACATCACACCATCATTATAACTTCTAAAAAACAATTACAATATGTAAATAAAATTTCTAGGTTATATATATAATTATTATATGTCATTAATTAATTGAAATTATATTTATTTTAATCTTTTTTAATATCATTTAATTGATTCATCCTTTAATTATTCAATTACTACCTCATTATTGAATCAAAATTTAATATAATTATTTATTTACAAAAATTATTAATAAATTACCATTATGTAGATAAATTTTTTTATCTTTCTAAAGACTATTTATAGTGTACAATATCACTTATATTAACACATATTAAAAATGATATAGTTATTAAAATTTGAATATGACATATTTAACTCTTATTTAAGAAAAATATAATTAATATCCTAATCTTACACAAGTAGATTAAAAATAATAATACATTAGAACTAAGTTATATTTTGGTCGAAATATACTTAACCAATTAGATTAGTAAAAGTGTTCGAGTAATTTTACGTTATTATAATATTATTTTTACCTATTTTAAATATATTTACCTATAAGTGTGGCAAATAAAATTCAAATGATACTATTCAAAAACAATTATTTTGATTCTCTTAGACCACAGTTATCATACTAATTAAAACCAAGTATGACCTTCTTTTGAAATTCATTTCATAGAAGTGGAAAATTAAGTTTAATGCTAATCCCGTAAATATGGTTAGAAGGTTGGTAAAAGCGACATTCAAAAGTTCAATAAATTTTTATATCTAATTCTATTATAAAAATATTCCAATGACCTAAATTGCGTTAATAAATTTATCCATTATCTATCATGAAATTCAAATAAATTAAAATTAAAATAATAATTTAAATTAAAAGGTGGTTTTTAACAATGTTGTATTAATTTTCATTATTCATCAATAATGGAATCCTTTCAAAAAATTACCAAAATTTCACCCTAAGATAATTTTAATATTCAAAATTTTAAAAATGAATTCTATTTTTAAAAATAAAATTTTTAAAATTTATAATCATGTTAATGATATTCATAATCACTTTTCAAATGTCTTGTTTGATAGGTTATGGTGAACTTGAACTCAGTGTTGCGTGCAACGCATGCTATATGAATTATTTTAAAAGAAGAGTATTTTAGAAGATTGTGGTGTTACATTCTTTCATACTTCAAAAAATTCTATCGTCAAAATTTATAGGATATCACTTCATAAAGATATTCTGGTGTTTTTTCATTATATGTTCTTCAGGTTCCCACTTCGCGTATTTCATTTTATGGTTTCTCCAAAGAACTTTTACCAGATGAGTTTTCCGATTTCTCAACACTTGTTATATGGTATCAAGAATGTTGATTGGATCTCCACAATAAGACAGATCAGGTTCCAGTTATATTTCATCATAGGAGAGTACATGCATTGGGTCTGGAATGTATTTCCTTAAAAATGATACCTAGAACACTTCATGACCTTTGGTGAGACTTAGTGGCATTTCCAAATGGTAAGATATAGCTCCAATTAGTTGTAGAATTTCGAAAGGTCCATTCTAACTGGGATATAATTTACCATTATTATCAAATCGTATAACACCATTCCATAGAGATACCTTCAATAAAACATGATCTCATACTAGAAATTCCATATCCTTCTTCCAGTTATCAGTATATCTCTTTTTCCTACTTTGAGATTTTTTATATGGGTTCGAATAATCTTAACCTTTTCTATTTTTTCCTAAAAAATATCTAAAACTCTGAGTCTTCTTTCACCAACATCATCCAAACAAGTTGGTGTATGACATCTCTTTCCATATAATACTTCAAATGGTTCCGTCAAAATACTTTAATGGAATATATTGTTATTAGAAGACTCTACTAGAGGTAAATATTGATCCCACATACCATTAAAGTCAAGTGAGAAATATCTCAACATGTATTCTAAAGTTTTAATAGTCCGTTCTGATTATCCATCAGTTTGAGGGTGGTCAGTGGTTCTCAAAAAAAATCCAATATCTAGGGACTTCTGAAGACTTTTCTAGAATATTGATGAAAAACAAGTATCACGGTCAGAAAAAATCAATTGGGGTACACCATGAAGTCTTAAAACTTAAATAATTTAAAGTATTTCTAAAATTTCAATTGGAAAATCTTCTCTTATATCAAGAAAATGTGTTGATTTGGTAAGAAGATCAATAATAACCCATATTAAAACTTTTCTTCTAGGATTCTTTGGTATACCCATGATAAAATCCATCTTAATATCATCCGATTTCAACACAGGTATATGAATTTGATGCATGAATACTCTATGAATTTGTTTTTTAACAGTCACCTATTTACAAACCAAACATCTTAACACACAATCAGTAATCTCCCTCTTCATATTGTCCTACTAAAAATGTTCCTTTAAATCTCTATAAATCTTAGTTTCATCCAGGTGTATAGATAAATTGGAGCTATGATATTCATTCAATAATTCCATTTTAGCTCAAGTATAGAGATAACACACAACTTCATTCCAAATTTCAAAACTCTGTCTTCAAATATAAGGTCTATCAATCTTCTATTATTCACACCTTTAATCTTTTTTTGAAAATAACCTTCATTAGACTGAGATTTTTTTACCCTTTCCTATAAAGATGGTTTGGAAACCATTTAAAAATTTAGTGATGTTTCACCTTACATGATAATTACCAAATCCATATTTACAAGATCCATGAACATAGAATCCCTTTCTACTCTCAATATGTTAATAACTCCATGGTCCATCCTACTTAAATTATACTCTACATTATTTTCCTTCCTTGGGTTGTAGTGTGTTGTGAAATCATAATCCTTGAGTAGTAAAGCCATCTAATTTGTCTCATGTTGATTTATTTTCTTGAGAAAATATATTTCAAACTCTTGTGATCTGTATATATATCACATCTTTCACCATAGAGATAGTGTCTATATATCTTTATATCAAATCTTAATGCTGATAACTCATGATCATGAGTTGGGTAGTTTTGTTCAAGAATTTTTAACTGCCTTTATGCATATGAAAAACCCTATCATTATTTATAAGGACACAACCTATTCCTTTCCTTGATGAATCACTATAAATCACAAACCCATCATTCCTAGATGGTAAATTCAATAGAGAAGTATTGATTAATCTTCTCCTCAATTCTGAAAAACTTAATTCACACTCTTTTGTCCCAAAAAAACTAATTCCTTCACATTTGAGCTTGGATAATGGGTTTTCTGATTAGGAAAAATTATAGATAAAATGAAGATAGTAACCTAGTAAACAAATAAATATGCGATCTTTAGTTATACCTATCGGTGTTGGATATTCTTTTATTTTCTTTGTGTTTTTATGATCAATAGAGATTCCATCGTTGGAGATAATATGGCCAAGAAAAGAAATTTCCGGAAGCCAGAATTCACACTTAATAAACTTCCCATGTAGCTCATTTCTTCTAAGAGTATTTATAACCAATTTCAAGTGGTTATCATGATCTTAATAGATTTTGGATTATTCCAATATATCATCAATAAATACAATGAAAAAATCATCAAGATATTCTATGAACACTATGTTCATTAGATCTATGAAAACAGAGGGTGCATTAGTAAGTCCGAATGTAAATACTATAAAATCATAATGCACATACCTGGTTCCGAATTCTATAATTGGAATGTATTCTTTCATTAGACATAATTAATAATATCTAGAATGAATTTCAATCTTTTAAAAATATTAAGCTCCATGAAGTTGATCAAACAAATCATTAATGTGAGGAAGAAGGTACTTTTTCTTTATTTAATAGCATTGATTTTTCAATAATCAATTCACAGTCCCATTGATCCATTATTTTTTCTTAACAAAAAAAAACTAGATATAACCATAGAGAAATACTTGGGGAAATAAGTCCATTATTATATAAATTTTTGAATTGTTTCTTCTGCTCTACTAATTACACATTGATCATTCTATAGGGTGTTTTTGATATTGGGCTTGTATCTGGGATCAAATCAATATAAAACTCAACCTCCCTCTCTGGAGGATTTATAGGTAAATCCTATGAAAATACCTCAACTTATTATTATAATAGAGGTACACACTCTATTTGAATATTTTTTTCTTCACCCATGGATGTTTGTTTCCTTCCTCCACAAGAAGTTCATATAGAAGAGCTACTGGGGGTGGATCTAGATAAGAATCATATGACAATGTTTCTACTCTAAAGATAATGGATTCTACATATTTTTTCACAAATTATAACATCCTTCTTCTTGCAATAAACATTCACGTCATATTTTGATATATAGTTCATATCGAGGATTAAATCAAAAATGACTATAAGTATGGTGATAAATTAAGCAGATAAATCATGCTTATATGCCATAATGGGAACTTCATGACCCATGTTTGATGTAACGAGACTTACCATAGGGGTTTTTATTAACAACTCCCTTATTAATGTGAATTGTAAATATCTAAATTTTAAAGAAAATAGGGAATATATAATGGAATACAGAGATCTGAAATCAAATAATTCTTTGGATAAATTTGAGGAAATGATTAAAGTACCTACCAAAACACCATTTGGAACTTCAATCTTAGCAAATGTGATTTCAAAATCTTGGCTTTCATCCATTGACCATTTATGGGGATAAATTCCTTGACTCTTAGGAAAATAATTTTCACAATGTCCATTATCCTTAAAATTGTAGCATTGAACATGGGTATCATTATTATTTCCCTTGAAATAGCGAGTATGGTTGCCTTTTTATCCACACTTGTAACACAATCCCATCCAATTTCAACATGTATCGGGAGGTTTCTTCCCAAAATTAATACAAGGGGGGATGTCAACTTTTCCATTCTTCCCCTTATTTCCTTTTCCAGAGTTTTTAACGGCCTTCTTCTTCTGATTTACTATAAAGTCATCGGACTTAGAGAATTTCTTTTCTATATTGATAGAACATAATACTATATCTTTATACAATGAGAATGATTATGAGAAAAATTCTTGTCGAAGGAATGGTTTTAAACCATCAAAAAATCAATCAATCCTACTTCTTGGGTTATGTATGTATTCTATAGCATGCCTTGATAATATTGTGAAGTTAGATTCATACTTTGCAACATCCTCATCCTCCTTCTACCATAGACTCAAAAAATTCTTCTCCATATCCGGTCATAGATCACATGGAATGTATTTTTCAATTAAGAGTTCTTTAAATTACCTTTATTCCATATTTACAACCTCTTTATCCTTCTTCATGTTTTGAATCAATGACCAACATTGATCTGCATCTCCAGATAGATGATATACTTCCATAAAATCTTTTTCCCTTTTGTTACTCCCAAAAGTAAGAAATATTTTCTCAAAGGAACTTATCCATTTCTCATCAAAAAATGGATTTTTTGTCCCATTGAATGTTGGAGGTTTTTGTCTCATGAAGTATTCTAACATTGACCCTCCATGTTGTCGATTAGGCTTGTCCCTATGGGTAAGGTTAGTATTCATAACCTGAGTCATTTTTCATGGTATGGTTAAAAACTTTTCAGTTCCAGTTGTATCACCAACTCCACTATCATTACTAGCATAGGAGGGAAATACCTAATGGGATTACCTATATTGATACGATTTCCATTCCATTCACTAGGATCCATTTCTACACAATGGCATACACTAGATTAGGTTATGAATCATAATTCATAATTCATAACTAGCAAAATATTCAACATAAATTGAAAAATGAATGCATACCTAATATCGTAATCATAATTTTTTTTCTTTGAGGACATATTTACTCATAAATACTTCATAACGGTTTATAAATAAAATGTGAATTATCCTAAGCATATCCCCTTAGAGTGTCAAACCAGGTGTGCATTAAAGCCTGTTTTCATGTACCAGGTTACCCTGAGTCAATCCTAGATCACATTTTTTTAGTTGTTACTCCTAGGTACATTTTTACCTGATGAACGTCTACTTGTATTATCCAGACATGGATTTATTTTCTAGGAATACACACATAATCTATACATTACCAATATTTTAGTAATTTTTTAAATACTTATCCTCAAAGTCTATCTTATTTTAGTGACCCCTAATTAATGTTTTTTCTATTATAGTCTCCACGGTTTGTACTAAACTTCCTTTAACATCAAATACAATTTTATAACATTAGTTACCTAGAGTAAGGTCATTATTTTGTTTCATTTTCATGATCATAATAAATAAAATCCAGAAGGAAAAATCAGTTTAATAACCTTGGAAAATATACATACAAACATAAGTTTTACATTACATCTTGAAATGAAAGAAAACATAGTGTATTCATTGAGAACTGTCATATACCATAGATTATCCCTACAGGTTATACATAATATTCTTCTTTACATCCTAGGAAAAAATGAAACATAATAAAGGGGAAAGCTCATATTCTCAGTAAGGATAAACAATATAGTGTAAGCTTTCATAAATAAGAAAAAACTTTTAAGGAAAGGTATAATATTGAAACATAAGACTTTGAAAAAAATATATTAAGCATAATATTCCAAGAATAAATCAAATAATTCCACTGGAACATTCACATGAATATTCTAATAATCAAATAATCACATTTAATTTTAATAACTAATCTCAAAATTATGTAATGCATAATGTTGGACATCATGACCACAACATCAAGGCCTTGTGCTAAGACCATACCTAAATGAGTAAAAACCCAAACTAGTTTGTCTCATGAGACCTACTGATTCATTGAGGGGCTATAATAGGCCCCCATCACTTATTAAGTCTAATGCATTTCTCATATAAGAAGGGTGAAACATATCATAACCATTCGTATTAAAAATAACATATCAAATATTAATACTTTAACCATAAAACTTGAATGGTATAAAAATAGCACATCCATAATCAAGCATATCATAAAAACATTAATATAATATGAAAGATTTTATCCTAATAAATCAACCTTAATTAAAAATAAAATCCATCAATAGTTTATTACATAGATGAAAATAATCTAATAAAATCATTAAAACACTTTGAGGGTGTTTTTTACCTTGAAATCATTTAAAAGTAAAAAATTTTAAAAGAAAAAATTTATTTTGAAAATAACCATTTAATATTGTAATGGAATATTCAAAATATTAAGTCATCATAATGGTGGAAAATATATGTGTGCATCATATATGTTAAAAAAACATTCTTTCCATAATTTGTCGAAAATGACATAAAGTACCTCATTTGGAAAACGAAGAATAGATTCATTTAAAAAACATTTATATAATGTAAAACATGGGTAAAACATTTAATTGAAAAATGGTCCATAATATTTCAGAATACATTTTAAGAAACATGGGAATAGATAATAAATATGTCCCAGTAGATACTTAGATATAACACAACTGGAAATGAAACTTTTACCAACACTTACATTCCAACAGTTTATGTAAACCATTTGGAATAGATATGTCTACCAACGATTTATGTAAACTGTTTGTATAGATTATTTTATACAAGATTTTCCCAAAAGTTTTGAAAAACCATTGGTAAAGGCCTTCCATATCACTTTTTTACCAATGGTTTACTTAAACCATTGGTAAAGACATACATTCCCAATGGTTTTCTAAAACCGTTGGGAAAACATTACCCTAAATATAGATCAGACATCCATTCCCCCTCCACTCGATTACAGTTCCGCTCCGCTAGATTGGTTCCCTAAATCCAATCTTCCTCCTGCCAAACTTATTATACATATCGATCCATCTTCAATCAAGGAATTTTTTTCTTCTACACATCAAATCTGTTAGTGATTCCTTGATTTTGTTGTTCTGCAATAATGTGTTTTTGTTTTCACTTTTGATTTGGCCGGAATGGGATCTTTGTGGTCATTAATCATGGTTGTGGGTGGTCATTTAGGATGTAATATAGTATGAATTCATTTTACTTGATATATCCAATTTTATTAGTTATTTATGTTCAATTTGATTATCTTTGACAAGTGATGTTGTTTTCACTTTTGATTTGTCCGAAAGGGGATCTTTGTGGTCATTAATCATGGTTGTGGGAGGTCATTTTGTATGTAATATAGTATGAATTCATTTTAATTGATATATCCAATATTATTATTGATTTATGTTCTATTTTATTATATTTTACAAGTGATATTGTTTAATAATTTGTTATTAATGGTTGTAATAACGAAGATATGATATAAGGGTTCTTATGATGTGTATAACGGTTGACATGCTTTTTATGATAAACTAGTGTTCTGGGAATGTTCTGGGAATGTACATTGGAATGTACACATAGTATATTCCTTGGATATGCATGTAAATATACATGGCCTATCCCTTATGGTGAACAGTATGTTTGGCCAAATGGGGTGCTGAAAACATCCCATTTACACATGGATTTGTTTCATGGGTATGCACACATGATGTGTTGGCCATAATATAGAGTGGATAGTAATTAGCTCAGTTAAAACACTTTCATCCCTGAAATTCAAGACTACATGGTTAAATGGAAGAACCCATGTTCTAATGACATGCCTAACACGGTTTCTAACTCACATCACCTAAAAAAAACGACAACACTGGTTAAATGCAATAATTCGTCCTAAACATACACTATAACATTTGTAAAATGGAATAAATCATCCTCGTTACTGAATTCCATACACATATGGGAAAAACACCATCATTCACGAACATCACTATAATGTATAGGCTTTTCACAAAACACATATGCCTTAAATATCCTGAAATTATAGTAGGAACTAATTTAAAGTTTTCATGTTTACAGGTGGATTCGTTGTATCTTTGGATAATATATTCTCAGAACTATAGAGTGGAACCCAATTTGGTTTTTTGAGGTCCACCCAGGACAACCCCTACTTCCTGGACCCAGGACAACCCCCTCCTTCCTGAACCATGGATAACCCCCACCCTCCTCCCTGGACCCCGGACAACCCCCCACCCTCCTTCCTAGAACCTGGACAACCCCCCCTCCTCCATGGACCCCAGTCATCAGTTCCTCCTCATTGTTAGAACCACACCTACCATCTATGCCACAATTGACCCAATCAAGGCCTGGCATGGACATGCTCTGCATACCTCTAGGTTTCAATCCCATGTAATAATGTACTCCAGGTCATTAGGTGTGGTAAAATAAATCCACTTATTGTAAAAATCAATGTGATATTTATAATATGTAAACTGTCTCATACCAAAAATAACCGCAAAGTTCTTAATATGTTGGATCATGATAAACCATTAATGTCTATGACATACAACCACTAAGGGAAACATCAGTCATTTCTAATAACAATCCGTCCTCTTTTAAAAGATTGTATTAAGGCCCTAAAAAATAGGGGGGAAATCTATCAAGAACCCCAAAAAAAGAAACAATGATATCAGAAATAAATGAATGTGAAGACCGAGTAGTAAATTAGGGAACTAATTGCATTAATATAATCAAATCCATACCTATAACTATTGACGTTCCCTCTCAAAAATCAATTGGGACATGATTCAATGAATACACCCTACCAAACTATGATCTATGTCCCCAAACCTAGGATCTATTAATCCATGGTTAAGGTGAAACTTGATGAGGCCATAACTATTTTTGATGTGATTCTTATCCTACTCCTCATCCTGATCTACCTGAATAAGTTAATGTATAAAACTCATGTACTCCAAACAAGACCCTTAAGGATTATGTATTCCTCAATCAACTTCCAATATCTTACTGGGCAATCGATGAATATGAGCATTGGAAATTATGTATCTTATTTTCTTATATATACTGTATTTTGTTGTATTTCTTAATATGATTCTCATATTGAGTAATGTTTCAGTTATGCTTTTATTTAAATTAAACAATTTTCATTTACCTAAATATATTTTTTGATTAAACTTCAATATTATTTAATTTCATTGAAATGAATTATTTTAATTTTTTACATAATGGATAAAATTTGGATGTACGAAACTAATCGGATTTCAACCGATTTTCAAAAAAAATTGAACAGATTTTTAGATTTTACATTTGACAGGCTTCAGATAGTGGTCGCATACACTTCCCATGTTCTAATTGTGTTGTAAGATATTAGTTGAGTCGTGAAGAAGTTAGCTATCATATAACCAAATATGGTTTCCAAAAAAACTATTATGTGTGGTATTAAAATGAAGAGAAAATGTAATCTCAAAATGTTGATGATCCAAATGATAGGACTCAATTGGAGAGTTTGATATATGATCGGTTTCCATTTCTTTGGCATCATGAGAAGGAAAGGATGTCCAGCCAACAAGGTTTCTATAAAAGGAAACATGATGCATCCAATGAAAATGATGATGTTGATAGGTTGAAAAAATTTAATGATGCTGCGACGACTCCAGTATATTGACAATGTGGTAAAATTAAAAGGTTGGAATTTTTAATCCGATTGTTTAATGGGAAATCTATTCATGGAATTTCAAATACTGTGATCAATTACATTCTTACCTTCTTGAAGGACTTACATCCAGATGATGCAGATATTCCCTCAAACCACTATATGGAATGGAAGTTAGTTGATGAACTTGGATTCTCAAAAAAATGTTTATGCTTGCCCAAATGATTGCAGCTTATTTTGGGAGGAAACTGCTGAATGAAATGATTGAATCAAATGTGGAACCTCCTGATGGAAGCCAAAATATGATGGAACACCATCTCGTGTGCCACAAAAAGTAATGTGGTACTTTCCATTGATCCCAATCTTATAGAACATTTTCATGTCTGATGAAATATCAGTAAAAATTCGATGGCATGCCACCGAGAGAAAAAAGAATACTGAAGATTTGGTTCACCCTACAGATGGATTTTTATGGCAGAAATTTGATGCTCGATATCCTGAATTTTTAGCTGACGTGCATAATGTGAGACTAGGTCTTTTATGTGACGGTTTTAATACATTTGGGAATAGGATTACTTCTTACATCACATGGCTGGTTTTCATACCCATTTATAACCTTCCCTCATGGTTGTTTATGAAGAAGCCTTACAATTTCTGGAGTATACTGATATATGGCCCTTCTGATCCTGGAAATGAAATAGATGTATACATGAAACCTTTAATAAAAGCGTTGAAACTTTTTTGGTATGTGGGTGTGCCTACATACAATTCATGTTCGAAAGATATATTTCAGATGCGTGTTGCACTTATGTGGACGATCAATGATTTTCCTGCTTATGTAATGATGTCTAGATGGAGCATAAAATGAAAATTGTCATGTCCTGTTTGCATGAAGAATACTCAATCGAGAAGACTGAAATATCGTCGTAGTTTTAGTTTTATGGGACATCAGTGATTATTTCCAATGAACCATCCATATAGAAACAATCGTTGAAGATTTGACAATACCATGGAGACTGGTGATCCACCTCAGTATATTTTTGGAACTGATGTGCTTAATGTATTGAAAGATTTCAGTTATTCATTTGGGAATGTTGTAATGAAATATAGAAAAAAGAAAAATGTTTCCAATGATACCTATTACAATTGGAAGAAGAAGAGTATATTCTTTGAATTTTTCTATTAGTTAACTAACTTTTTATGTCATTTCTTAGACATAATGCACATTGAAAAGAATATATGTGAAATTTTTATTTCGATTCTTCTAAATGTCAAAGGGAAGAAAAAAGATGATTTACAATCTCGATGTGACTTGGTAGATTGGGGGATCAGACCAAAATTTCATCCTATCTGTATCAGTGAAAATAAATGGCAAGTTACATGTTCTTCTTATGTGATGAAACCTGCTAAAAAAATCAATTTCTGGAAGTGCTAGAGACTATTAAAGTTCCCGATGGCTATTCAAGCAATATATCAAAACGGATCAACAGAAAAGAGTTGAAGCTGAAATCTTTGAAGACTAATGATTATAACGTCCTTTTGCATGAGTTGATTTCAATAGAAAACAGTCATCTCTTGTCCAATAATGTAAGAGTCTTAGTTATTCATTTGTTCTATTTGTTTGGATATCTTTGTGCTAAGAAGTTTTCCAAATCCTTCTTGCAAAAACTTTTGGCAGAGACACCATTAATTTTATGTGAGTTAGAAAAAATATTCCCTCCATCATATTTTACATGCATGTTGCATCTGATTGTCCATCTTCCAACCAAAATACTTCTTGGAGGACCCGTTGCTTTCCGTTGGATGTATCCAACTGAAAGAAACATGTACACATTGAAATCATACGTTCAGAACATGAATCATCCCGAAGGTTCTATTGTGAATGGTTACTTGGATCAATAATGTATGGATTTATGCTAAATGTATTTGTAGAATCTTACTATGAGAATCAACAAACCAATGAGAAATGAAGTAGAATAGTATGATTAAATTTAATCCATTTTTCCATCACTTCCTCAGACATGAGGAATTCTGGAGTCATATAAATTAACATCATTAAGCCTTAAAGAGTGAGAGATGGCACATCAGACAGTGTTGTTCAATTGTGATTTTTTTGATGAGTATATCATATAAGTAAATTGTACATGTATCTCTTATCTTATCTCTTGTAATATTAAATATTTGTTAAACTATTATTATTTTTTATCTACATGGAACATGAAGAATTGATATATAGAAAGAATCGTTCTTTATCTTTGAGAAGGAAAGAGACTATGCATAGCAAAGGGTTTTCTTCTTGGTTGAAATTGAAGGATAAAATATTTCTGTAATAAGTAAATAAAAATAATTTTTATTTTAGTTTACAATCTGTTTATATTTTAGGTATCGAGTTTTCATGCAGACTCTGTTTCTGAGGAAATAAGATCTTTGGCTTTTGGTCGAAATACAATGGTTCGTGCTTGTAAATCACTTGTGATCAGTGGATACCAATTTATTATCACATAAAGAGAAAGAAACATTATAACACAGCATGATGGTGTGATGCTAACTGCCTCAAAACACTGTTACGCTAGTTCATCAGATAATAGACCCCGTTCTGAAAATGTAGCTTATTATAAAGTCATGGAGAAAATAATAATTTTGGATTATAACTCGCACGACCGGGTCACGATGATGAAATTTCAATGGTTTGATTCAATGATGAGGCAAGGGACCTTTATTAATGATTATGGATTTCGAGTTATTAACATGACTTGCACTCTTGCCACCGATGAACCATATGTATTGGCATCAATGGTGAAACATGTTTTTTTTGTCAAAGATCATCGTCATCCAAAATTTGGTGTAATTATTGAAGTAAATCCAAGACATGATTTTGATGATGGTGATGATGAAGTTGACACTATCCCTACTTCAATTGGAAGCAACTTGTTTATTACTTATGATGACTCCAATATCTCAAATGTTAGAGTTGATTGTGAACCCTAATTTGTGGTGGGAAATATATAGAATCATATAGTCATGTTCCCACCTACATATTTCACCTACATTATTCAGATCATGTATCCTAGTACTTACCTTCAAACCACCATAAATATTCTGTTTCTTTATGTTTTTTTATCAGAATGGTTTTTCTATATTTTATTTTTGGGTTATACATTAGTTATCTGTTTCTAATTACGTCCATATTTTTTTTTCATTGTAGGAAATGACACCCATTGAAGAGAGGTGGCGGAAAAAGATGACAGAAAATAATCGTCGCATGACACAGATGGGAATTCCTCCACTCATACCTATTGTGAGTATTTTATTTCAAATATATATATTTCAATAAATTATAATATCATGTGTTTACTTTTGTGTTAAACTTTTTTTTAGGATCCACCCCCTAGAAAAGAGATATCTGATGAGGAGCCTGATATTTCTCCCCTTACAGAGGCTGGTGGTAGGAGGGGGGGTGTTAGAGTTAGATGATCATCTGGTGGGCCCGGTACTGAGGCCAGTGGTATGAGGGCTCGTGGTGCGAGAGTTAGACGATCCACTGGTCATACCCGGTTGGACTATGCCCCTACCCCAGACATATCTTATATGCCCCATTTTGATCCTAATGTGTCTTAAGGGACACACGTTATATTTATGCCTCTAATTTTCACACTACCAGTTGGCCAGATGTATGTGCCGTCATCTTTTGATTCTGGTTCATTATCTCCGAGCTATTATATTCCACTTCTTCAAATCCTGCTCCGACACAGTATGTGACTGAGGAGCATACACTGAGGGACACTCCACCTGTATAGGATATTCCTTTATCTTCTGTACATTCAGTGACTCTCATTGATCCGACTACCACAGGTATATTTATATAACTCTAACAAATTTTTATACCAAAATTTATTTTTATTATAACTTATACTGAGGTTTTTTTCTGTAATAAGAGATTCATCTACTGATAGAAGGTGGGGGGAGGGGCCGTACTCGCTTGCGTGTGGTATGGAACTGCCAAACATAGTTTATGGTTGAATACAATGATTATGGACATATGATTGATAAATCTGGGCAGAAATGCTGGGGCTTTTTGGCAACGCTAGCCAAATACTCTGACATCATCCCGGTCAACCCTCTCTCTTGGAGACATCGGCCACACAAAGTTAAGGATAATGAATGGGCACAAATATGGGTAAAAAATATATTGGATTTAATGTAGTATTTTTTTTGTATTTATATGAATTAATCTATTGGGTGTTAGCTTTGGTTTAACTTCCTTGATGAAGAAGGTGCATTACCAGCACGTTTAGGGGAGTTGGGAGAGATTTGGAGATCTTATAAGCATGATTTATATGTTGGCTGGTGTGATAGAGTGGGCACAGAGTTAGAGGCATTACTTATAATGGATGACTGCCCAATAGATATATATCTCCAAATGATTACCCATAGGGAGACTGCCAAATTTAAGGTATTAATCCCATTTAAGGTATTTAAATGACATTTTTCATATTTTTCATTAATATTATCTTATTTATTATTAAACATTAATTAGGAATATTCTAAAAAAACAAAAAACAAAAACATTAATTAAAAGAAATACCTCCACACTTTGGGGCGCACAACTATGTCAGATCATGAGAGGCAGTAGGTATGATATAGTTGTTTATTATTATTCTTTAGGACATTCCCTTTTTATTGTTTCATACATAAATTATGTGATTTATTGAATATTTAATATATGATTATACTTGCACTTTATATTTTTTCAATGTCATTACAGAATCACAAATTGAATATCGAAGGGCATATCCCTCGAGCAAAATTGTTTTGCTCGAGTAGAAAGAAAAAAGATGGAATTGCAGTTAATGAACCGACATAAGAAAAGATTGTAAGTTTTAGTTTTATTATTTAAAAGTTTAATATCTATTTTGAAATTTAATAATCTATTAATATTTTTAACAAGCTTCTTTAGAGGCCCTTGATTCCCAGGAGCCTGACAATTTAGCGTCACAAGATCATTTATATCAGGTTTTGGGAGATGAGCAATCTGGTCAAGTACGCTGCCGACCTGGTAAGAATATTATCCCGATGAGGTATTAGTCCTCTCCAGGTATCCATTATAGTACCACCGAGTTTGAACAGTTCAAGGAGCATGCAAGAAAGTCTGATAAATGGGTCACAGAGTTGGAAGAACAGGTTCAAAAGAGGGAGACATAATTTATGAAACTGGTCAAATATTTATCTTCATCACTTCCACCAGAGGCTAGCGCAGCTTGTTAGATATATATATCCTCGATGGGTGCATTATCAAATGCACCAGGAGGCAGTTCTAGTGGCGGTTGAGATGATGATGTTCCTGGTGATGATGAGGATGCTGAATAGGACGAGGGAGAGGATGAGGATGAGGATGAGGGCGAGGATGGGGCCAAGGGAAAGGATGGGGATGAGGGTGAGGATGGGGCTGATGGCGGGGATGAGGACAATGATGAGGATGATGATGAGGACAAAGAAGGAAGGAAGGATGAGGCTGATGATGACAGTGGTGATGGTGATGGTGATTAGGGGCAGATTGATCCATTACATTTTTTAATTATGTATAACTCTTTATTTTTTAACCTGGGTTTTCACGCTGGTATGGATATATTTGAATTAAGTATATCTCTTTATTTTTGACCAAATAAAGAAGCCTCTTTAATTTAAGAATGCTTTAAATTTAATTTATATTCTTTCTTAATTATGGTTAATTTTATTGAATTTCATATCTTGAATTAGTTTTCTTTAATATAATTGTTTCATTTGATACACAATGTCATGTTTTTATAATAAAACCCCTCCAACGGAGCTGCGCTATCTGTGAAAACTCACAGTGATAGTTTAGGGTGTGATAATTTGACTCTCAATAAGTAGTTTCAACTACCTAGTACCACTTTTAAAAACAACAAATATAAAATATATATCTTTGTCATACCAGAATCCCGAATCAAGAGTTTGTTTTTTATAACATAAGATCAGTTTCTATAATGTGAAGGAAAACTACATAAGATTTATTTGGAATCTTGGCCGGAAGATGCTGCCCCGCAGATGTCGCTGGTCTGGGCCAACACGCCATGGTCACGCCGTGGTCACGCCGCAGTCACACCACAATCACGATGCTGTCACACTGCGGTCACTCCGCGGTCATGCTGCGGTCATGCCGTGGTCACGCCGCAGTCACGCCAGGGTAATGTTGTGATTTAGACCTTCTCTAGGATGACACCCCGCAGCAGTTCGCAGTCCTGTCGGAATTTGATGTATGATACCTAGATAGAGTTTTAGATACATTACCCACCATTCTTCTTGGACCCTGGGCAGCCCCCCACCCTCCTCCCTGGACACCGAATAGCCCCCGGATAGCCCCCCACCTGCCTAAATCCATGGAACGGTGTGGCCGGTACCACTCATAGTGTATTTCTTCTGTTTAAAATGGATACTCTTTTACCTAAATACAACTGGCACATGGAAAACCAACCAAACACATTTGGATTGTGTTGACAATTTAGGAATCAATCCATGGGTCATTTGTGACATGTACGAGTCAACCCCGTCTCAATATAAGGCACAATGTTTCCATCACCACTCAAAGTGTCTCACATTTATTTGAAATGCACACCATTTTAAGTAAAAAAACAACTACCAGACGAAAAACCGACCAAACGCATTCGGATTGTGTTGATACTTCAACACAATGATACATGAGTCATTTTTGACATGTACTAGTCAAAATCTCCTCAATCAGAGGAACAGTGTGGCCGAAACCACTAAAAGTCTCTCTTTTGTTTCAAAAGGACATCATTTTAAGTGAATACAACAACTGACATATGGAAAACTGACCAAAGTCATTCGGATTCTTTTGAAACATTAGTACAACAATCCATGGGTCATATGTGACATGTACAAGTCAACCCCGCCTCAATCTGAGGGCCATTGTGGCCTTCACCAATAAAACTATATCACTTTTATCTGAAATGGACAAGATTTTAAATGAAAATGAAAACTATCATACTTAAAACTAACCAAATGAATTATGATTCTGTTGAAAAATTAGGAAAATAAACCATGGGTCATTTCTGAAGTGTACGAGTCAACCCAGCCTCAATCCAAGGCACAATGTGGCCGACTCAACTCAAAGTGTCTCACTTTTCTTTGAAATGGACAACATTTTAAGTGAAAACAACAACCGATATACAGAAATCCAACCAAATGCATTCGGATTGTGTAGATACTTTTGGAAAGCGATCTAATTATTATTCATGAGGTCTATGAAAAGACAACAAATCATTCCAATGTGTGGTTTGCGTGACACGACTGAATATGTGTTTTTTTGGTGTTTGGCGCGCTTGAAAATCATGCGTGAGGTGGTAAAAACTAGAAGAACGACCTCAGAACGCCGTGAAATTTGACAAAAAAAATGGTGGGTGAACTGTGAAATGGTCGGCTAGACAGCACGTCAATCAGAGGTGTTGTGTGACTGCGGTGGGCGAAAATGCACTTCTCATGTCGTAAATGGCCAAAACATGCATTTAACCGTCAAATACTTTCCAAACGACATTGGAATGACTTCAAATCACAGAAAAACACCATAATTTTTATTTTTGAGGTGTATGAGGAGAAGGAACATCATTCGAACACACAGTTTGCGTGGCATGACTGAATATGTGTTTTTTAGGTGTTTAGCGTGCTTGAAAAGCGTGCGTGGGGTGGTCAAAACTGGCTGAATGACCTCAAAATACCATTTAAGTAGATAAAAAGAAAGGGTGGGTGAATTTTGAAATGGTCGGCCATATGACATGTCAATCGGAGGTGTCGTGTGACCGCGGTGGTTGAAAACGCACTCCGCGTGTCGTAAATGGCCAAAACATTCATTTAATGATCAAGTGCATACCGAATGACATCAGAATGACTTGAAATCACCCTAAAACACCCTAATTATTATTTTTCAGGTATACGAAAATACGACATGTCATTCGGATGAGCGGTTTGCGCGCCCTGACTAAATATGTGTTTTTAGGTGTTTTGCGCGCTTGAAAGGCATCTGTTGGGTGGTCAAAACTGGATGAATGACCTTGGAATGCCATGAAATCAGAAAACAATAAAGGCTGGGTGAATTGCGAAATGGTCGGCCAAATAGCACATCAATTGGAGGTATTGTGTGACCGCAGTGGCCGAAAACGCACTCTGGGTGTCGTAAATGGGAATAACATGTGTTTTACGGTCAAATACATACCCAACGACATCGAATTGAATTGAAATCACACAAAAACACCCTAGTTATTATTCGTGAGGTGTATGAAAAGGTGAAACATCACTCATATGCGTGTTTTTCATGGCATGATTGAATATGTTTTTTTAGGTGTTTGGCACGCTTGAAAATCTTGCGTGAGGTGATCAAAACCAGATGAACAACCTTGGAATGCCATGAAATCAGACGAAAAAAGGGTGGGTGAACTATGAAATGGTCGTCCAGACGACACGTCAATCGGAGGTGTTGTGTGACCGCGGAGGCTAAAAATGCACTCCGCGTGTCGTAAATGGCCAAAACAAGCGTTTAACGGTCAAATTCATATCGAACAACATCAGAATGACTTGAAATCACACAAAAACACCCTAATTTTTATTCAGGATAGGTACGTGGAGACGACACGTCATTCAGACATGCTATTTTCACGACCCGAATGAATATGTGCTTTTTAGGTGGCTGGCGTGCTTGAAAAGCATGCGTGGGGTGGTCAAAACCGGCCGAACGACATCAGAATTCCATGAAATAGGAAGAAAAAAAGGGTGGGAGAATTACAAAATAGTTAGGCAGAATGCACATCAATCAGAGGTTTCATGTGACCGTGGTGGCTAATAACACACTCCGCATGTTGTAAATGACGAAAAAAATGCATTTTACAGACAAATACATACCGAACGATATCAGAATGACTTGAAATCGCATGAAAGCACCCTAATTATAAGTTGTGAGATGTAATAAAATATGACACATCACTCAGATGCCCGGTTTGCATGGCATGGTAGAATATGGGTTTTAGGTGTTTGGCATGCTTCAAAAGCGTGAGTGGGGTGGTCAAAGCCAGCAGAATGACCTCAGAATACCATGAAATCAGACGACAACAAAGAGTGGGTTAATTGTGAAATGGTCAGCCAGATGACATGTCAATCAGAGGTGTCGTGTGATCGCAATGGCTGAAAACACACTCCGGATAGCCCCCCACCCCGGACAGCCCCCTCACCCCCCGGATAGCCCACCGCGCCCCCCGGACAGCCCCCCCCCTCCTCGAACGACCCCCATGACCTGACAGGCCCCCCAACCACCCCGGACAACCCCCCTTACCCCGGACAACCCCCCACCCCCAGACATCCCCCACCCCGCGGACAACCTCCCACTCTCCCTGGATGACCACCACCCCCGGACAATCCCCCACACCACCCGAACACCCCTCCCACCCCCCAGATAGCCCCGCACACCACCCAGACAACCCCCACCCCCCGGACATCCCCCCACTCAATTATTTAGTCCTAATCTGTATGTCCTAATGTTATTCATCTATTTTTTTATTTTCTGCTTTGATTTGGTCTAAACTAGATCTCTCTCTCACTACCCAGGCTGGGAACTCCTTCCTCCCTATAGATCCATCTAAATTCAATCAATTTTTTAGTTATACACTCCAAATTGGAAAGTCTTAACTTAGTTTTATTATTTTTCATATATTAAGAATGTATCTCGACATCCCATCATTAACATGCACCCACACTCATGTTCTGATTTTCAATCATGGGTCCTTCGTTCTATACAATAACATATAACAAATAAATATCATATAGTGATTTCATATGAAACGTACGAACACTCAAGCATACCATATAACAAATTGGTCAACAAGGCGACACCTAGATTCTTAAAAAATAAGTTTTAAAGTCTTATTAAAATACCCCAATGGCGAGGAATACATTAGGTGACACCATAACCCCATGTATCACCTCAATCCTATCCTCAAATAGTGGGTTCTAGGACCAAACCAAAGTCCCTTTGGGAACCCAATACTGAAGAGTTAATTTAATATTCATACCCACAACCCAAGATGGGGATTCATCTCACATCACACCAAGGAGAGAAAATTACAATTAGACACATACCCCCTTATTCTAATTGAAAAGTCTATAAAAAACATGTAGGCTATTCCTGTAACCCATCTCATATGTCGAGATTGGCGAATGTTTTCCACTAACACATCAGGAACCATTTATACATGGATACATAATCATTAGAGGAATATAAACATCCCATGTGCTTCCTATAACTCATCCTAGGTCTAAGCACATGACATCTACCATTGTCTATATTATGGGTATCATGATCCTTTCCACTTTACCCATGCATTTCTATTGGTTTTATGATATTCAACCCAAGACCATGACTAAACATCCCATGTGCTTCCTATAACATGTAGGTTTTTTCTCTTGTGTGTATTGGTGTTGTGGTTTAAGTGAGGAATGAATTCAAAATTTTGAATACTCTTATGTGTGTTGGTGTTGTGGTTTGAGTGAGGAATGAATTATAAATTTGGAATACTCTTATGGGTGTTATTGAATTTCCTATAACATATAGGCTTTTCCTCTTACGGGTGATATTGCATTTGAATTTCTAAATTTCTAAATTTATAAATTCTGGAATGAATTCTAAATTTTGAATACTTTGTATGGGGATTTTGTATTGGTGTTGTTGCAGGTCTGGAGAGGGGTTTCTGTCTTGTTGCAGGTTTGGAGAGGGGAGAGGGGCCTGCTGCTGTGGAGCTGAGCTTTTGTATACCAATGATTTTAAAACTGTTGGAATAGGTTTATACCAATGGTTATAACAAAACCGTTGATATAGCCTTATTTATTGCCATATACCCTCAATAAAAATGGTTTCTAACTATTGGTATAAGTGTAACACACATATACCAATGGTTTACAAGCTGTTGGTATATGTTATACTTTAACACACATATACCAACAGATTGTAGAAAATCATTGGTATACCTTCTATTTTTACACCTATATCAATGGTTTTCACAGAACCATTAGTATAGGCCTATTTTCACACCTTACTTTCTCATTATTGATGGAACCGTTGGTATACTATATAGCAATAGATTCTAGGACTTTACCAATGGTTTAAAACCATTGGTAAAGTGTAAAATTCCAGTAGTGTAAACAACCTCAGATAATGATGAGATTGGGAAATTAACCCTTACCTTGTAATTTAATTTATTTTAGGGTGCATTAAACTCATGTATAATGGTTAAAGTGTGTTATTAAATTATACTAGAACTAGAAATATATCCATTTTATGATATCATATATTATTCTCTTATATCGTTTTGTTAATAATATTTCAGTGTTACCAATGTTTTGAGTGTAAACTGCTTTATTTTCCTATGCATGTTTTGATGTGTAAGACATGTTTGTTATGAATATTATGTATTTTATTTATATAAATAATGATATAAAGTTCATAATAATTATTTTTACTCATCATATAAAATTTATAATCATTCTTTAATGGTAAACGTGTAGAATGAATCTCACCGCGTTGTAGAGACGGTAGGTCGTACGTACACACGGACAACAATATCATTTCCTTGATGGATAAATTGAATGGAATTGGATGGTATATTAATTTTAAAGATTAATTATCATGTTATATTCATTATTTATATCCCTTATTATCATCTTTATACCCATCCAAATAAACTAATTTTCAGTAACAAATGACACAATGATGTGGAGATGGTAAGTTGTACGTATGCGCACAATGTGATATTGTTTTTTGGAGGATGGATAAAAAGAGGAATATGGTTGTACCATAATCATAGTAAAATATCAGTATGTAAATTATACTGGTTTTATTAATTTATTATTGAAAAAAACACTACATTAGAGAGTAGAAGATGAAAAAAATTGAATGGAATTCGTAAATCAATTACCTCTTCTTTGAGCATCTGCTTTTGACTAGCACAAAAGACTCCTTAGGATGGATTTCTTCCAAATGTATGGCCTATAGGATGAATTGAGGGAATTTGGGGGGATAAATGAGTAGGTATTGTCTGAGAAAAAGGGCCCTATAGGTGTGAATAAATTTTAGGGGATGTTTTTTATGAGATAGGGGTGGGGCACTTTTGGAAACTCCAAAACTATTAAATTATTATAATGTTTTTGTTTTCAAATAGTTCCAAAGTGAGGTTTTTATTGGATAGGAAGATTATGCGTTATAATCCAATCAAAAATTTATTTTTATAAATGTTTATGTCACAAAAATAACCTTATAGTTTGGATTTAACCCTTAGAGAGTCAGTTTTACTCTTACCTTGTTTAGTTGTCTTTTTTATAATATAAGGTCAATATATTTACGATAAAATGAAAAAACAAAAAGTTGATAATTTATTACATCACTATTTTTATCCAAGTTATTTGGATGAACCTGATATTTTTATGAATTTTATAACCTTTAATAAAATATTATTTATTTTAAAGTATCAATTATGTCAATTTTGATACTATTCAATATTTTCCTTTTTGAAAATATCACACTATCATGATAACATCGACTAAATAGTTCAAATATGTCACTAACATGTCTATGTTCTCTATAATATACATTTATGTCATTAATTAAGTCAAATTATATGCATTTTAATATTTTTAATATTGTTTAATTGATTCTTCCTTTAATAATTCAGTTACTGCATCATTATTTTCTCACTATTTAATTTAATTATTTATTTCAAAAAATTATAATTAAATTACCATTATGTATAAATTTTTTTATATTTCTAAAGACTATTAATAGTCTACCATATCACTTATATAACTTCATATTAAAAATGATATATTTACTAAAATTTGAATATGACATTTTTAACTCTTCATTAAATAAACTATAAAAAAAGTACTAATATAACACAAGTTGCTAAAAAAGTATCATATTTTAGACCTATGGTTTATTTTTGTCGAAATATAATTATCCAATGAGATTAGGATAATTTTTAGGGTAATTTTATATTATTATAGTATTATTCTTACCATTAATTACGATTTTGACCTTTAACGTGGTAAATAAAATTTAAAAGTTATAATGCACCAAAAATTATTTTGATCAAATTATACCAAATTTTCCATACTAATTACGACCATGTATGTCCTTTTTTTTAAATTAAATTCAATTAAGTGGTAAAATTATTTTTAATTCAAATCCCGTAAATGTGGTTAGAAGGTGGGTAAAAGTGACGTTCAAAAGTTCAATATTTTTTTATCTAATTATATTATAAAAAGATTACAATAAACTAAATTGGGTTAATAAATTATTTTTTTATGTATTAATAAATTAAAATAAAATTAATACAAAATTAATATTTAAATGAAAAAGTTAGTCTTTTACAACAATACAATAAGTTTCACTATTCATCAACAACTGAATCTTTTCAAGAAATTACCAAAATCTTACCCTAAGCTAATTTTGATATTCTGAATTCAAAAAATGAAGTCTATTTTGAATAATAAATCATATGAATTTAATAATGGGGTTAATAATGTTTAAAATCTCTTTTCAAATTTCTAGTTTGATAGGTCATTGTGCGCTCGAACTCAATATCACACGCATTGCAAGTTATTTGAATTATTTAAAAAGAAGTGTACCATGATAGCTTGTAGTGTTATAATATATGCACAAATTTTTAATTTACATTAAGAGTTTCACTAGTTTTATGATAATTCATTGTGATTTATAATTTTATTATCAAATACAGTGTATTCCATTATTTAGAAATTATGCCTTTTGTAACTAATGGAAATTTTATAAATGAATATAATCTATATAGGTATTACCTTATTGATAAATATAATGAAGCTAGATATGGATGTAGAGTTTGAGATAAACAAATTTTAACTATATTGAGGATACTGAGTTAGGTTATGGCCAATATCCTTTACTGCGTATAATATACTAATGATCCACAAAACAATGTGAAAATGTTTTTCCATTTCATGAAAAAACAGTCTGCATTAGTCAATGGAACCACAAATAACTTAGTTGATAATAAATGGATAGGTTCACTAGAGAATACATTAATTTATTTTGGAGGTAATGAAGGGGATAAGGTTTCCATTGAAATTTACCATCTCACAGCAGATAAAGATCAATAATTGTTATTGATTCAAAACACTAATGATGTGGAGAGGGTATCGATAATGGAGTTGAAGGATTTTAGAGTGCCTTTATTTGAAAAATATTTTATTCATTAATAATCAACGAATATAGTGAGATAATTCCTCAACTTAAGGTAAAAGTAAGTGTAAAATTTTTATAAGTATGAATTCATTTTCATGAGGTTAGAAAGGTATATTATGAACTATATACATAATACAAAGAGTAATATTGACCATTTATTTAATGGTATAAATCTAATACTTATAAGGGAACTAGACTCAGAAACATTCTCATGATTAGAGGATATAACATCATGTGGTATCATGATAGTGAAAAAATTCCTTGAGCCATATGAATTCAAATTAATTAAAGAAAATAAGAGGATTACTGGGCACCTATTGATGAAAAATATGCCTAAGGGGAAGAAAAAATGGGGGAATTAATAACATGTGATAATTATGGAAGCAAACGTCTTAGTACATTATTAAAGGGAACATGAGTCTGCTTCAAGTGTGGAGAGAAAGGCCATCACTCTCATTAATGGAAGCATAAGGGTGAATCCATCAAAGTGAAGTACATTAACTATAACAAGAAGGAGAAATATGCCATTAAATCACCCAAACATCAAGGGAACTTACTAAATAATAATAAAAGGGGAGAATTTAAAGATTATATAATAAATACAGAAAATGTTAAAGTTCCTAGATATGTAGTGAAAATAACACTTATCATCTATAATAGGATTGAAAATATTTTATTTTATTCAAGTACACACTAGTATTTTATATCTATAGAATATTCAATGAGTATCACATCAACATTTTAAGGACGATATATTGATTATTAGAGAAAAATTTTAATGGTAATATGATTACATCTCAAGTATATAACACCCTTTCTGATATAATTTTATTGAAACATTAATCTTGAAAATATTATTATTCTTCCTTTAGTTGAATTTGATGAAATTTTGGGCTTGAATTGGACCTCTCAGTATAGATTCTATATCAATTGTTGAGTATGGGAATTTACATTTGATATTTTGAATGAAACTATGATAATATACAAGTGTGATGATAAACCTAAACTCACAAGGGAAATTACTTCCAAAATATGGGTTTTACCACCTATTAATGAGGAATATTTATCTGAAATGGTTTTGGAGAATCTCAACATTGAAAATTTTCATATGTTTTTAGAAATATGATGATGCATTTTTGATGAACTTTCTAGTATTCCCTTGAATAATAAAGTTTTATTTTCAATAGAAATCATACATGATGTTAAAATTAATTCAAAGACTCAATATAGAATGGTCTTAATTGAGTTACTAGAATTAAAGATGAAACTCTAGGAGAATATATATAAGGGATTAATTTTTCTTAGTTCATAACCATGGGGTGCACCTATTTTTTTTCAAAAAAGAAAGATAGCTCAAATTTTTGTTGAATTAATTATCAAGAACTTAACATGATCACTACCAAGGACATGTATTCCTTACACCACGTCAATGATTTGTTTGATAAATTGTGAGGAGAAATATATTTTTACATAATTGATATTTAATATTGATATCATAAATTGTGTTTCCATAAGGGGGATATAACCATGACATCTTTATATGTGAGGTATAGTAATTAAAAATTTATATAATTCCATTTGGACATACCAATGCTCTTTCTATACTCATGGATTTAATGAATAGAGTCTTTATATATTACCTTGATCAATGTTTGGGAGTATTTATAGATGATATTCCTATAAATATTTGAAGGTAAAGTAATATCATATTGAACATTTGAGGATTGTGTCGAAAACCCATATGAAGGAGAAGTTTAATTCTAAATTTACCAATTGTGAACTTTGGATATAGAAAATTTCATTCATGAGTCATATAATCTAATGTGAGTGTATATAATTGGATCCTTCCAAGATAAAATTTATTAAAAAATAGAGAGACCAAAAATGTTAATTGAGATCCATATTTTTCATTATATGTATTGATACTACTAGTGATATGCATGATATTTATCATGACTACTTAATCCAATAACCATGTTTACTTGAAAGGGATCCAAGTTCCTTTGGATATATGAATATGAGGAAAATCTCTAGGAGGAGAAATGAAGGCCGTATAATGACCACATACATATAAAAACACAAAATAAATAATGGTTTTTATTATTTAGTTATCCATTAAATAAATTACTAGTAATCATACTCATGAAAAATTATATTGTGATAGATTATGCCTTGTGCAAGTTAAAAATTCATGAGATAATTTCCTAACTGATGATTTAGAGAAAGAAGAAGTATTTTTTAACTGAAAATATAGAGGAATTTTATTTATGGTGAAATATTATATATATATATTAATAATAAAATATTTAAGGATATATTCACTCAGAAAGAGTTAAATATATTCTTAGAGATGATGGTTGGAGTCGATCAAAAAATAGGGCTGATCAATAAATTACCACCCTAGGAAGACAGACATGGGGGTGATGCTCTATATCAAAAATACCATGCTAGTTTTTCCATGATGAGGATTTAAAGAGATAAAATATTTATAGATTTGTAGAATTTGTAACTTTAAATTAAGAATAAATGGTAAATATCATATCTTTTGGATAAATGTTCAACCATTCAAAAATTTGAGGATTAAAGAGGAATAGGAGGATGTCAAATTGTAGAAGAAGGTGAGAAATATTCCCTAGTTCAACCATAATTATTATGGAATTATAAGGTTCATGAACTATATATGTGTCCCACGAATAATTAAAATGAAGAAGGAGCTGTTATATTATTCTCCTAGTTCATTATTCTTTATTCATCTATGAAGTATAAAGATTTCTAGAGATATGAATGATATTTTTTGTGGGAAAAAAAATTATATTGCTGAGTATGTATCCCAATTCCCAGTATGTAAAAACATTAAGTCCAATAGACTAAATTATAAGGTGATGTTACAACTATTACCCATTCTATAATGGAAATGGGAAAAATTACTATGGATTCAGCATTGGACTCCTCGAATCATATTATGTGAACAATGCTATTTCAGTCATATCTGATCGCCTTATGAAATAATAAACTTAAATATCCATTAGAAATGATTTCTTACTTGATAATCATTCCATGATACATATTAATGAATTGGTAAGGTTTCATAGAGTACCACATTATGTTGTATCCGATCAGGATAGGAGGTTTACCTTGAAGTTATAAATAATTATTTAACAGTCTCAGGATAGAGAGTTGAGTTTTAGTATTATATATAATTATTAAAAAGGTGGAATGTTTTAGAGAAATATTTATACTATATAACTCATGTTGAATGTTTTTTTATGTATTTCAATGGTTGATGGGTTCAACACCTCCCCTTAGTGATTTTTTCTTAAAAAAGTATATTTCACTTGAGTATACTGATGGCCCCTATTTAGGTCCTCTATGACAATAAGTATAGAACTCCAAAATTTCTAGATGATTTTGTAGAAATAAATATATTGGTACCTATGATATATAAGTAAATGGTAGAGAAGGTTAGATACATTCAACAACACATCAGAGAAACCCGTAGTCAATTGAAAAGTTATTCTACAATCATGGATAGATCTAGAGTTTGAAGTTGGTGACAAGGTATTCATATGAATACCTATTTGGAATAAGGTTATGAGATTTTAAATAAATAAAATATAATATCTATATATATTTTTCCCCTTGAAATTATTAATCATATCTAGATGGTTTTTATTGATAGGTTCTTGCACAAAATTTATCTCTAGTTTATGATATGTTCCATGTGTCTCTCTTGAGGAAGTACATACTTGATCCTTTATGTGTATAAACTCAGAGGTTCGCCACTATAGAAAGAACTATCTTATTTGGAACAAGTAGTGGAGATTCTGGATCAAATATGTAATGTGTTTTAAAATAATACCACTCACGTAGACAATGCTTTGTGGCCAAACCATAAATTTGATGAAACTATTTGGGAAACAGAAGACGTGATGAGCCATAAGTATCCCTAGTTGTTTTTAATGGGGTGACAGAACATTGAGGAAAAAATTATTTGTAAGGGGTAAAATTTAAGACACTAATATTTTATGTTATATTTATCTTCAAATAAATTTTAGTTCTTTTATAGCTTTCTTTATAAGAAACAACGATTTTCAAAGAACCATGATATAAATATTCATATTTAATGCGTCAGTTATCATAGATCCATTGGATTGGAGAGTTTGAATAAGGCTAAATTAATTATGTAAATATATTTTTATACATTTATAAAATTAATTCTTTGGTTATCAATTTTATATAAATAAAAGTAAAACCATTTTAAGATAAAAGAGTTGTTTTTATGAAAAATAATTTTTATTCCCACAATGTGTTTTTATCATAAATAATTATATTAATCTTTATCTATGAATGAATATGACAATATTATAGATGATATATTCAGTATTTTTTAATATAAATCTAATATTTTATACTAGGCATGTGATAAGAATAAATCCATTTTATAATTACGAATTCCTTTAGCTAAAAAACAATTTTCATTGCATTTTGAATATTATTTTAAAATTATTTTCTACCAAATATTTAAATTTAATCTTATAAAATTGATTCCATTTTTTTAATATTAAAAATTAATATAATGTAATAGGTTTAACTTATTTTTTTTGTTATTATGAATCGTAACCACAGTAAAGATTTATCACCTCGGTAAAAGAGGTAAAACTTGGTTAAAACTCTCGGGGAATGCTATAAAATCTATCTAACACTTGAATTTATCAAATTGGATGAGTGATGTTAAACCAATGATATGTTTATGGAGTTTAATAATATATTTTAATACATTATTTTGATATTTGGATGAATGATATAATTTTGTAAAAATAAGTTATATTTTATTCAAATTAAAAACTATTTTGAGTATTTTCATGTAATGACATGGTTGGAAGAGTCAATTTGATTTTGTATTTCTCAAAAATTATAAAAGAATTGTTTGTTTTATTATTTAACAAAAAAAACATTAAGATAAATTTATTACTTTATTTCAAGGAAAAATATTTTTATGCATAAATTATGTATTTTCCTAAGTACTATTTTTCATGAGTTTTGTGTTCTTATATTAAAAATAATTTACTAAATCAATTGAAATTAAATATGATAAAATGTATTTCAAATTTGGAATCATAATTTAATTATTTTTATAAATTTGGTTTTATTTTTTACACATAATTATTTTTTCATAGTAAAAATTCAAGTTGTCAAGGATAAAATGGGTTTAAAATGGTTTAACTAGAGATAAATAATAAAATGTATCCAAAACTATTATAAATGTAATTTTTTGAGTTTATTTCGACACTATAAGACATTATATTCTAAAATGGGGTGAATACATGCCAATGGACATGATTATTATGTATATAATCTTTAATCCTTTAAGGAATCCCAAACATGTCCTTTCCCTCACTTATAAATGGGCTCCTCCTCTCATCCCTTTTTCACAATGTTTCAGTCATATAGACCAGAAAAGTATCTACCTAATATATTCATATCATTCATACCTTCCTCATACATCCCATTTTCTTCTTCTAATTATAATCATTAAAGGATTAAGGTTTAATCCATAAGAGGTATTTTAAAGAAGAGGTAATCGTCTTTTCCGACTCTTTCAAGATTATTTATTCTTATTCTTGTTCAAAATTAATTATAGACATCATTGTGTAATGAATCTAGTATCATAAATACACTATTTTTTTATTATTATTATGGGGAAACCATTTAAAACCTATTTTCCTTCATAAATATAGAAAAAACATCGCTCGTGTGTACGTACAAGTTACCATCTCCATATAGCGGTGTTTCTTTTTTTCACCACCATTTTACTTATATGGTTATAAATATATAAATAATTAAAATATATTATATTTATTATATAATTATGTTACTATAAATATGATATATCATTTACCATATTACCCTTACATTCGTTAAAAAATGACAATGTCGTTCGTGCATACGTGTAGACAAAAACCTCTATGAAGCGTTGTGATTCCTTTTTTAATATATGACTTTGAAGGATGATTCTAAATTTGTATATAATGAATATATATGATATTTATATCATGATAAAAATTATATAGATAATTGAATCAAGATAAATATTCAAGGACAGAGACTACCAAATTGAAACTTACATGAAAAACAAAATAGTTAACACTTAGAGATGATGATTTTCCTAATGAAATATTAATAAATGGGTTTTGAAATGTTATAAATGGATCATATATGATATTATAAGTATTTATATTATTATGTAATATAATAATAATAAATTTAAAATTATTATACATGTGGCTAAAAAGTACATACATATAAAATCAGACCTGAGGTAGGAATTTGTTTTAAAATATCGTCATTATTGGGATTTTTTATGTTTAAATTTACATTTTATGTAATTATAATATAATTCAATATTATAAATAATCCATTTTATTATCCTATTATTATTTCTAGTGTTTATTTTTTTCATTTTTTTCTCTCAAATTACTTAGACTTATGAAAGAATATTTTTAATGAAGACCAACATAATTTTACATTCTTTCAAGAATATTTATCTTACATATCCATATTTTATTTAATATGTTTTGAATAATGTTTTTAATATTATCAACTGACTGATTGAAATATTTTTTACCAATTTTTTCCTTTTTATTAAAAGGATAAAAAGAATCTTCTTGTTGTTTTTTACACGAGGCAATTTTTACAGAAGATTAGATCCAAATATTTGTTTTAACACAATCCACATGGATAAATTTTATTTCCATAATGAATAATATTTAATATTAATAATCTTTTAAAAGGTTCTATAATTGTTTCCAATGAATGTTTTTCCCTAATGTTTTGGAATTTTTAAGATTTTAAAAAAATATTTCTATTGGAAAATGGAATTTTCCTCTAGATACCTTTCAATTAATTTTTAAAGTTATTTTCATCTATATCAAAATACATTGATGAATATTATCCTTAATAAAGATATAATATAATTATTCCATCCAACACATTTATTTTGATTAATTATATCCATTTTTACTAGGGAAATTATTGAAATTCTATATTCTAGTTCTTCCAATACAGATAATTATTGATTATTAAGGCATGTTGATTAAGATGTATTGTATATTCATATGATTAATGCATTGGAAATATTAAGTTATGTGTGTGGATCAGAACTTCATAGACTCTCAATGCAATGGTATGTCTCATAAGACAAAACACGTTGGTTTTTTTGGCTATGTTGTTACTCATTTCTATAAAATTTCTCATCACGAACTCTCAACTATAAGTTTATGATGTCCAACATTATGAATTTCATCATTATGAAATCATTTATTGATTTCCATGTGATTATTAAAGTAGTTATAATATCCATGGATAAGTTTCAAGATCTTGTGACTATTTATATGGCATCATTTGATCATTATTTATTCGTGTAATATTATTCATACCTTATTTATTCCATGGTAGAATCCAATATAAGAATTCACTTATTGAGCATCTGATCTCACCCCTTTATTCTATTTCCATACCCCAGGATGTAAATAAGTGTTAAATGATAAATATAAAAAGATATTATAGAGATAATAATTATGTTCTCAAATAATATAATATGTTGTATTTTATGTTTTCAAATGTAATGTGTGATTCAAGAATGTATCTAGATTATCAAGACTACTAAACTAATAAATACATCAAGATAAAATTGAGTATATCTTGTTACAATGTAATATTGTAACCATAATCTCTAGGCTACTTGGTCTGTTATTTTAATAGTGGTGACCTAATTTGTTCACAATAGAGGTAAACCAGGCAGGGGATATTATAATGTAATTTCCTTGGATTTTTATAATGTTACATTTCTTAGTTATCTTACCCAAAATATATCAATTATAGATTTTATTATGTAATTAGAGGGTTATTACTTGGTAATTTAATTATTATCTCTTTTTATGAGATAATAACTCAGGGATATTGATAATGGATGATATGAGTGTGGAATGTATTGAATGATATTTGAGGAATGTGTCTCTAA
Organism: Viscum album; assembly: GCA_963277665.1. Classification (NCBI taxonomy): domain Eukaryota; kingdom Viridiplantae; phylum Streptophyta; class Magnoliopsida; order Santalales; family Viscaceae; genus Viscum; species Viscum album. Next base: position 2,009,318,802 of record OY728130.1, on the reverse strand, counting down.
TTTAGTATGAAATTAATTATTTGTTTCATTTGTGATATGGTATATGGGTGGAATAAATCAAGATAGATAGATTATGATATGAATTTTGGGAGTTCACAAATTTTGAAATAAATTGTAGTGAGAATACATGGTTTATAATGAATGTTTGTTTTAAGGGGGAATGATTTTAGGATAGTTTGATGATCTGGATGCCTTGTGAACATTGGGTGGTGGTGTGAAAGGGAATCTAATATTTTGTTCGAGAGTGAATTAAATTAGAGGGACCTAGGGTAGTCTCTTAAGAGAATATTGGAATGGTATATTGAGTATAGATTAATTCGTTAATTATTTATCAACAATTATCCTTGTGTTGTGATTTTGATAAAGGGGTAAAATGGTGTTAAGACATCAATTAAAAATCAAAGGTGTTTTAAGATCATAATTTGAGATGGTTTTGAGAAATATAGTGACAATGAACATGTAAAAAGAGATATTCTATTGTAATTGGACAAGGTTATGTTATTATTGGGGAATAATTATATAAAGGGGTGAATATGGGAAAAGGGATAAGAACAAATCATAAGATCTATGGAATAATTTTTGAGGTGATTGTGGGAACATTATATTACTGAGTGTGGATTTTTGTTACAAAATAATCCAACCGACTGAGGTTAGGACAATTTATTGGATACATAATGTTTTGAACTAAAGAGTCAAGGTATTGGAATAATGAGTTAGGTATTATGGGTTGAGTGATCATCTAAGAGGTTATAGTTTCACATTATGAGTATGATTGGAATGGTTTAGCTCTGGGTGTAGAGTATTGGGTGTGTGGGATGCATTAGGTCAAAGGTATTCTGATAGGGATAATAAATTGAGAAATTTGATGACATATGGTAGTTTCTATTATCACAATTATATTTTCATGTAGGATATAGGTATGGTTGTATTTTAGTGGGTTTGGATATATTAAAATAAGATTTAATAAATATTGGTTCCACATGGTGTGAATATTACTTTGATTTGGGGTTCAAATATGTTTTTTAAAACCACATGGTGAGGATTATAACTAAAGAGTTGGTCATCTGTAAAGATGTCCCATGGTAAAGATTGTGACTAGGGGATTAAATTGAATGTCATGAACCCCTATTGTGTGGATTGTGATTATGGATGTTATTTTATATTGAGACATAGTATAGTGTAGATTGTGAATTGGGTTGAAACCCAAGTTATATAGATCCCCATGATGTAAATTATGAATAGAGATGTGGTTATATTCCATGACATCCAACAACTTATATTGTTACTACAGGATTGAAAATCATGAGTGATACTCCATGGAATGGATATTACTATAACCATAAGGCTGACAATTCGGCACAATAACCTATATAGTGGATATTACAATGGTTGGAAGGGGTTACTAGCACTAGAGGAAGTATGTATGGTTGAAAATAATATTATCCTCATTATGACATGACGAGTCAACTTGCATATTATATATTGAGTGTTAGGGTTTTATGCATTATATTAAGTATAAATTATAAATTCAGATTATGAAATTATCTCAGGGGAATCATTAGTAGTTCCCTTTCATTTTTTACACTCACACATTTGATGTAAATTTTAATGTGTCTGTAGAACTTTTATTTGGCATACAATTTAGGGAAAATGACTTGTTATAAGAGAATATTATCGAATAGTTTATTGAGGATTTGAAAATGATTAAAGAACATGTCTAAGTATTTTGTGGTAGTATTTTACTATTTTATTTATTGACATCATCTGCATAGTTGGTCAATTTAGGAATCACTCATTTGATTTATGATTATTATAGTATAGAATGAGTTTGTATGTTATTGAAGGCTGTATGATGTTAATTATCGTTATCCCTATATTGTATATCCATTATTTTATTATTATTATTTGTTATTAAAATGTATAAATAATTTATCTTATTATATAAATATCTAATAATGGTTATAATATACCCCATGACTCCCTTAGACCCTCATAATTTGATAGTGTCCTCCAATGTACAATGAACGTGGTTGAGGTTAACCAACATCTTACCTAGTTTAGACTGCATAGGTGGAACCCATGCATAGGGACATTACAAAGTAGTATGAAATATTTCTTTTGGGTTTTTTATATTTCATGCATTGTAAATACAAGAGGACTGGTTTTAATTTGTAACAGAATACACTCTATTTCCTATCCAACACATACATGTTGATTTCCTATGTTATCCGGATTTTGGGATTGATGTTATTGGTTTTTATTAATTAATGTTTAATGATTTGAAAAATGATAATGTTTATGAATTATTGATTATTGGTTTAAATTCGTATTAACAAGGAAATATGTAATATGTTCATAAATCATTCTAGGAACATAAATTCATATAACACATACATTACCTTGTGTGACTAAAAAAATAATTTAAAACAAATCAATATGCATTTTAGAAAACATGTTTTTTCAAAATGGGAATTTGGTTAATTAAAATTTCAATAATAAATTATTTAGAAATTAACATGAATAATTTATTGATGGAATAATTATTCATTAAACCAATGATGATGTTTTTTCAATGTTACTTGATTTGATATGGTTATACTATTAACATGCATGTGTGGTTTGATAATAGGTGTAGACTGGGTAGTGTTGGAAGTAGATTCCTTGGGTATGGATTAGTTTTTAGATTTTATTTTCTTGGTATAGGATGATATAAGAATTGGATGCCTTAATTTATTAATACCATATATTAGGTTGAGTAAATGTATGGTTTATCCTGGATATATATAAAAATTAATGAATTATTAGTGCTTCCTATGTTATGTTCGATATGTGTAAACTATAACATTTTTGGGATTTCTAGCCTAACTAATTGAACATTTTATCCTAGTGAATGTGATATAGGACTCATAGCTCTATTGGTTATTATTGGTGGTTGGCAAATACAAGGGTGTATTCCAATTCAAACAAGAGGTTTGATGACTTGTAAATAGTCATGGGATAATTTATTCTCACTTCCTATGGAGTTAAATTAGAGTTTGTTTATATGATATATGAGATACAAATGATGGTTGTGGATGTTTGTGAGAATGGTAAGAGTGTGAGGTTTTTTTCTATGTATGATGTTTATAAATCCAAGAGACACATGCATGTAATGATGTGTGTTTGATATGATGATTTGAAAGCATGTGTGGGTGGTCTTAATCGTTATTAACTTGAATATGTATTAAAAGTGAGGAATTTTACATGAGGACCATATGAACACTTTTTGGAAGAGAATGAATTTTTTCATAAAATATTTTGAAGAGACTTTGAGTTAGTATTTATGGTGATGAATAATAAATATCCATGAAATAACCATGGTAAAATCATAATTTATGACCATTATAAAATGAACACAAAAAATGTATCAACATCTTATTTTGTATTAACTGAGATTCAGTCACTCATGAAAATTTTAGAATGTATTAAAATGACGAATCATATTGGAGGAATCCTTAATGAACCATAATTTAAAAAAATTATGTCGAGAATCACTAATATTTTTAATAAAGGGTTCAGAAAGGGTGAAATTATGACGATTAGAATCATCCACAAATTTCAGGAGCATTCCTTTTCAATCATGTGAGGATTAAATGATGCTTAAAATTTTATTGTAAATATATAATTAATAGTAATATATATGGGTTTTATGATTTTGATAAAGGAATGAGGGCTATTCGTAAAATTTTATGTGAGATTTTTTCCTTAAAATGTTCATTTCTTAGAATAAAATTAGATAATCTATTAATCAATATTTCATAGATTTCCTTGTATGAAGTATATAAGATGTATTAAAATGGACTTAAGATGTTGTGATGTATAATCATTGAGATAAAATATTACCTATTATGTTAGATAGTGGTGTTGTGGAGAACCATAATGTCCTTAGGTCCTAAAGAGTTGCTTTTTGAATGATTTTATTAGGTTATGTCAGGCTAGTCTTATGAGTAGTGTTTTTTAATTGATATTGAAAATTGAAACATGAAACTGTTAGTGAAATTATGATATTGGTAGTCCATTATGTGGATCACCCTAATTTTTTCTCAATTCTACAACTTCTATATTAGGTGAATTACGATGAACATTGAGAGTAACGTGTCTGAAAAAACAAGGTATTTATAAAATGAGTTATCATGATAGATACTATAATTAAACTAGGTGTGTTATGTTTGGTTCAAGAAGGATACTTTATTTGGGAATTGTGATTCCAAGAAAATTTAGTTCATATATAAACTAATGGGTGGGAATAATTTGTGAAAGGAACCAGTTTGTCTTTGTATTGGTAATGTCAGTACCTATGAGATAGGTATGATGATATATTAGAAAAATATATGTTTTTATAACATGTAGAGTATTAATATATAGATTTGGACCATTTTAAGAAGTTTTAGGATTTATTTAAAGTTCCATTTCATTGTGTTTAGAAAGAGAAATTCTCAACATGGGTTATAAAATTGAGGAGGCATTTAAAAGTGGAAGACCAGAAGAGATAAGTGTGGCCTAGGAGAAAATGTTCTATAGATAATAAGTAAGTGACTATTTTTAGATAAAGTGTGTGACTTATAGAGAATAAATAACTCCCTTGATGATATCAGTTTATATGGTGCAACGTATGGGAAACCAAATGTGTCCATGATCGATGGTGGTTTCCCCATGAATATCTAAAAGTGTTGGAACTAGTTTCACTATCTAGGAACATCTATTAAAAGATTCTTATGGTAACTATTAGTTGTAATGTAAAGTGATTTAATTTGAAATTATTATTTCATTTATTAAAATAAGTTAGAAGTGTTATCCTATAGAGTAAGACTAATTTTGAACCATATAATTCCTTATTTCTATTCTATATCTTATCCACCTGTCCAATTTTTATGGTAGTTGTTAGAGATCCAGTGTGAGGTGTTATGATTTGGTGGACATGGTATATTTTCTTATCAGTTAGAGTACATTGAGTTTGAATGTTTCTTTTTTGTGGAGGTTCTAGTCATTATTCTTCATTTGAGGACCTATTAGGAATATTTTGGATCAGGGATGTTCTAATACAGTAAGTAGTACTAGATCATATGACTAGATACGTTTTATATGAAATGAATTATTCATCATTAAAATATTTAGAAACACTATTAAACTTATATTTTTCATGTGGAAGGAATGATGTTACAAGAATTGAAGTTCTGAATTGAAAAGATCAATATAATAGACTTCATATTTTGGAGGGTGCAGATTGAGGAGTATCTGTTCTAGATTCAACTTGATAATTGATTGAATGGACTCAGACCAGAAGAAATGGATAATGAAATATGAGAATGGACTAATAAAAATACACTTGGAGTGATATATATATATATTTCATTGTAAAGGAATTTTTCCACGAACATATTAGAGGTTAACACCACATTAGAATTGATGTGGGATATAATCAATGTGTGTGACAAGATGAACATAGTGAACAATGTATTTATGATGTAGAGGATTTTCATCACGATATTTTTAAGGATAAGTTCAATGAAATATCACAACAATGACTCCAACATGATTCAGATAAATTTGTAATTGTTAGGGGTTATGTTTTCCGATCCAGTGTGAGATTTTTTATTACCGTTATCACTTTTATAATCATTGGATGCAATGGTAACCATTATTATAAATTATTTTGGTAATAATGATATTGGGTTTTAGGTTGTTAATGATATCATTAGGAATAAGTTTAAATGATGGAGAGAAGTTTATGTTCCATCTGAAACCATGTTAATTGTGGAATTAGATGATGTTTTGTTTAATAGAAAGGATGGAAGGATTCTGAGGGAAAAAGGTAAAGAAGGTAAATTGATTGGACCAAGAACCATATGCTGCATTATAAGAAGAAGGGAAACCTAAAGAATAATTTTATGGGTAATTATGAAATGGGTGATTCTAGAATTCCTTCAAATACAATAAATGAAAATGAAAATAGTTTATGATTATGTTTTTATATTTCATTGGAATCATGGATCATTAATTCCAATGAATTGTTTCATTGTACCTATAAGAGAGGAATAATGGAAAAATATTTTTCTATTAGATTCAATAAGTTTTATCTTATTTATGATGAGGCTCCTGAGATTATATGGAAATTTTATGTTATGGTATAAATTAAAAATAAATTATTTTTAAAGTTATAGGGAGTTTATTAAATTCTTAGAGTATGGAAGAACTTAATTTTGACAATCCATATAATTAGATTATGATTTTGTATAAGCATTGTGAAAGGAGTGTGGAAGATCACATGTGGATAAATGTTAGTGCCTATTAGTGTCAAATATGAACATTATATTGGATAGTTAATTTTGAAGGATTATTAATTTCCAATGAATTTATATTAAGAATTCTAGAGTTATATCATTATTTCATTGAGAACGTAAGTGAGAAGAATAAGTGAGTATTAGAAACTAAAGGGGAACTGAAGATTGGTCACATGGATTTCATAACATGTGGGAGATAAATTCTTGGATTGAAGAGAAAGAATCCATTTTTCACCAATAGAAGGATAACTAAATCCCAGAACATAGAGCTTATACATACATACCTTTGGTGCCCTTCTCTAGTTGGTTATTAAGGTAGATTGCTATATTATATTACCCTAATTGATAATGAAACATTTAATTCATGGGTACACTTATGAAAAAACCAACTTTTTTATAATTTTTATTCATTGGATACACATGGTGGATAAAGAGGTAGAAAATAATATTAATCTCTTAAGGTCAAATAATAGAGGTGAGTATAGTAACAGGAAATTCAGAAGGTTTTTCTAGATAGAATTAATTATATTTGAGAATAATATATCTATATGTATTAAACAATGGTATGATGGTGCTAATGAACCATAAATTTAATGAAAAGGCTAAAATAATGAGGTTTCATGGGGGGTTTATAATTGAGTTTTGGGTGGATGATTTTAACTGTGCTGTTTATCTCATTAAAAATAGTCCTTATACACATTTGGGGTAAGTGATTCTAGATTTTATATGAAAAAAATCCAATGAATGTTTCTCATATTAATGTTTTAGAACACCTAAATATGTATATGTTGACACTAATGAATATGAAAAATATTTATGAAAATCCCTGAGCATGTTTCTTTATGGTGCGTGGTGATGCAAAACATGGGTTCAAGCATTGGAATGATGATAAAAATGATCATTAAGAACCCAAATCTTATATTTAATGATATTATATTATTGAAATATCATAACCTGAGGTATAATATGGTTGATAAAATCTAATTAATATAGAATATATAATTTTATATGAATAGAAATTTGAAAGTTACAGATGTTTGAGAAAGTTTAAAAATAATAGAAATTCTGGAAGAACCAACTTGGGAAGATGTGCCTAAATTCTCTAAGACTGAGGAATCATTATGAAGTGTTCAGAAAGATTTAGTTTCACAAGGATTGAAGCCTCCAGTGGAATTTATGAGGATTACCAGGTCCAGAAGGCTGATTCTAAGGCTCAAAATTTATCTTCACTATTTGATTTTAATGGATAGAAGAGATCTCAAAACCCTATATTTTTTTAGTCTTAGTGATTTTGAAAATTGGGAGTTATCTATAAAGGATGAGATTGAATAATTGAATAAAAATATAACATGTGAACTAATTGAACTACCAAACATAAAAATAGAAATTAATTCAAAATGGGTTGACCGGTTGAATGAAGAAGCATTTGGTATATATAAAACAACTATAGATTAGTTGTGAAAGGACATAAGAAAACCAACGGTTTATATTTATAAGACAATATCTCTCTGATTTTAACAATACATATATTTAGATAATGTTAAGTTTTGTAGCTTTGTAAGTTTTACATGTTGAACAATTAGATATCAAAACAACATTACATTTTAGATATTAAGAGGATATCTTTAGGAATCAGCTGAAGGATTCTGTTGATAAATAGAATTAAGTCTTAGTTTTCATGATGAAATAGAGATTTTATTGTTTGTTTCCTAATCCAAGGAAATAGAACTAGAGGTTTTATTACTTCATGGATGATAATAGGTTTTCCAAGAGAAATATTAACCATTTCTATTACTGAAATGTTTTCAATTGTAGATATTATTCCATATATCTCTTGATTGTTGACAACATAACCATATTAATTTTTAAATTGGGTCATATTATTTGATAAATGATAAATTTACGAGAAGGTTGTGATTAAATAATTAATAAAAAAATTAGATGTTGGGTATGGGGATCAAGAGGGATATGAAAATTGGAACATTGGTTCTAACTTAAATGTAATTTTCCTAAATGGTCTTTGTGAGATTCAGAATGACAATATGTAAACCTATAACCTCATATTGGACAAAAATTTCAAATTATCTAAAGTGTAAACACCTAAAATAGAATATGATGATATGTACATAGAAAAAAGTTCCATATACAATAATAGTTGGATGTTTGATATATTACATGGTTTGTATGAGGCTAAATATTTATCATGTAATGGGAGTTATCAGTAGGTATATGGTGACTTTAGGAAAATAGAATTTTAATGTGGTGAATTTTATTCTTTAATATCTAAAAGGATATAAGGAATTAGCCTTTTTATATGGGACATATAATATATTACAAGGTTATACTAATGGGGACTTTGGAAGAGATATGGATGCATGGAAGAGAAAAACGAGTTTTTTGTTCAATTTTTAAGGGACAACCATAATCTTGATGTTAATAATACAAATGATAGTTTCACTATCAAAAATCTAAGTGAAGGATTTAGTTGTTATGTAAGTATTATGATAATTGGTGTGGATAAAGTTATTATTGTAAGAATTTATAAAGAGTAAATAAAATTGATATTATTTTATGAAAAAAATATCATGATTAATCTGGTGAAGAATTTTGTGTCTTGTTCTATGGCAAATCACATAGAGATCACATATAGTTTTATCTTGATGATTCTGGAGGAAGGAGGATGGTACCATGAATGAGAAAATGAAATTTGAATTTGTATTACTACAAAAGTCTTATTTTGGGAATGTTTGAAATAACATCATGAACCAGTAGAGCTTAGTTGACTAAAAGAAAAAAAATAGGACACTGACTATTATTGTGGAAGATGAAATGTTCATGTTTTACCAAAGGGTTATAGGATTCCTAGATTTATTAAAAGTAATCTGAAATTGGTACATAGATATGATGTGTGATTAATCATCTAATGTTTCATATTTTATGTTTGAAAGTAGAAATTTTGGATGTTAGGTTATGAACTAAATGAGGATTTTAATAGTTGAAGGCCAAAAGAGGTAGGGGTGATCCAAAACACCACACTCTAGAAATAGTCAGTGTAAAAACCCGCACATATTTCATACATAATCTTGAATTTATTCAAGAAAAAACTTCCTTTTACATTGAGGATCTTTTCAAGTTTAGAGCTTTAGAGAATTAAGACAAAACATTCATAACATTACACATTGTACTCAGTGGATACCATAAAAATCAGTTTCCATTTTCCTCAGAATATAAAACATTAAAACATAAAACAAGACTCCTTGACAATTCTTTAACATTTAACATGTATTACTTCCTTTTATTACTCATCCATTGACCTGTGAAAAATCTTTTAAAAAATTTGGATGAGCACAAAAGCTCAGTAAGGTATGAAAAAGAAGGAAAAATCACATTAGTTCATGAATACTCATGACATATGAAAACATTTTCAAAAGACATGATTTCCACCCATAAATACTTAATTTTTGTAACATGAGACTTAAACAAGATCCACACAAACATAAATATAATCATAGAGGTATCTTGGGGCATTACTTACATAATCTTGTAACCATATTGGCTACCTTAAAATTTGTAACCCTCACGACTACCATACTTTGTATAACCATCACAGTTACACGTGGAGTAACCATATGGCCAACCTCCAACATACTCATACCCAATGCATTGGAGGGAAATATAGGTCCCAACCGTCATCATAAACAATGCCCAATAACCAAAACATTATCATACAACATAAATAATAGCATAAAAACATTGCTTTTGAATCTTGTAAAACAGAATTTTAAAAAGGGTATTTTAGAAAAAAAGTCCCTTATAAACATCACATACTTGAAGTGAGACTTAATAGAGTGGATGGAATATGTATATACCCTGTAAACACACATAATGAAACATAATATAGACATAACCAATCACACAAACAATTTAAGTAGCACATAAATAATAAAGTAGACGGTTAACCCAAAGAATGGAAATCGGGTTAAGAATTCCCTTACCTTCGGCTTGTCTTACTTCAAAATTTTTTAAACCTCCTGTATAATGGTTAAAAAAGTGTTATTAGTATTTTAAAGAAACATGTTCATGTTTATAACATCTTATATGGTCATTTCATAACCTCATTTCACCCCTTAATTGTTAGTATTTTGTTCCTTGCATTATTTTGGGTGAGTTCTTTTGTGATTTTCACAATCGGTTCATGATGAATCGTTCTTGTTGATTGGAAGTGAAAATACAGAATTTGAATGGAGTAGTTTTTAAATATTTCCATTACCATAAATTATACCATTTATCACTTTGATTCTTTATATGATGATGATTCATAAGTTAAAACATTAATTATGTTCGTTTAGATCATTTAAGTGGTTCTTTGATAATTACAACCTCATTTAGTCTTATAAATTTGAATCATGAGTACAAAAGAATTACAGAACCTTATGTGTGTCATAAAACATATATTATAACCTGGTTCAACCATGTAAATGGTTTCATGACCAGATTGAAGGTAGAAATGGAAGAAGAGAACATGTCGTTTTTGAAGGTGATAAATTTAACACCTCATGAACAACGTTCTCTTCAATAAAATAAATGGAAGAGGGAAAGGGTGTGGGGTGATATAATATAACATTATAATCATAATATTACAGTATATATATAATACTGGATTTACAGAGAAATTTGGATGAATATAGGTTTGGAGAGATCAAGAAAGGAACTTGAACTTGAAAAGAAATTAAAGGAGAACAGAGAGAAAAATTACCTTTAGAATCCTCCTCTTGAGATCCTTTTTAAGGAAGCTAGGCTTGGTCTTTTGATGAGACCAGAAGCTTTTGGGGGTGGGGGATGAGCTAGGGAAGGTTTTTGGGCAGAGTTTAGAGAAGTCTTGGAGCTTGAGAGGTGTGAGGAAAAGAGGGAGTGAAGGGTGGCTTTTATAGTGGAGGGGAGAGGGGTTTCCTTAATAAAAAATTGATTAGTTTATTAATTTCACTAAAGACCAGTAATAGTGAGTCTTGGATGACCAATAATAGTAATTTTATAATGTAATCCTGGTCTAAGTGGTCTTACATCAGCATAACATCATCGATGACTCAATTAATACATTATTTAGCATTTATTGTGAATTATCGGATTCCACTATTCATCAAAAATTCAAGTATCTCCGAAAAATCTCAAAAATTTACCCCTACCATTTTTCAACGTGTAGAATCCAAAAATAAAGTTTATTTTTCAAAAATAATTTTCTAAATATTATTATTTTAATAATTAATAAAAATCATAATTTACTTAAAAAAACAGTTTTTAAGATTAAAACTGAATTTATAGTTCTTTAAAAAATTACGTAAGGTCTTATAAAATTATCTAAAAACTATTAGACATTGATTCAACAATTTATGAATACATTACAGGAAAATAAATATTATTTTAAATTAATTAATTAATTATAATTAATTATTTATGACTTATAAAATACCAAAAACGTTTACTAAAGTCGAATTGTCACTTTCTAAGATGTCTAAATTTTATTTTATTATTCATAGGTAATGTTACTCTTATTTACTATTCATAAGGGTAGGTTACTATTCAAAAGGGTAGGTTACTATTCACCAAAACAAGTTTGTTTCATCAGACTCTAAATAACATACTGAACACAATTGTAGATGACAGTTTCTTGAAATTAAAAACATAGGAGAAATAAAATTATGTTTAAAGGATACCTATAAATCTATACCTTAAACAAAATTTCAAGCATTTTCAATTTATTTTTAGAAAACCTTGGGATGTTACATTATCCCCACCTTCTTGAAATTTCATCCTCACAATTTTATTTACTTATTAAACAACTGAGGGTATTTTTCCCTCATAGCATTTTCAGACTCCCATGTTGCTTCTTCAACCATGTGGTTTCTCCACAAAACCTTTAACTGGTGGATTACCTTATTCCGCAATACCTGTTCTCTTCGATCAAGAATCTGAACCGGTTTTTCTTCATAAGAAAGGTTCTCTGCTAGCTGAACTGCTTCCGGACTCAAGACATGTGATGAATCTGGAACATACTTTCTCAACATCGAAACATGAAAAACATCATGTACCTGAAATAAGCTCGGAGGCAAAGCTACACGGTATGAAACTGTTTCAATTTTATCCAAGATTTAAAAAGTACTGATGAACCGTGAACTTAGTTTCCCTTTCTTATCGAAACACATAACACTTTTCCAAGGAGATATTTTAAGGAAAACATGGTCACCTACCTCGAAAGAGAAGTCCTTCCATATGTTATCTGCATAACTGTTCTGCCTACTCTGAGCTGTCCTCATGTGTTGCTGGATCACCCTAACTTTCTTAGCCACTTCTTCTACTAATTCTGGCCCCATCAACTTTCTTTCACCGACTTTATCCCAGAATTCAAGAGTCCGACACCACTTTCCATACAAGGCCTCAAAAGTTGCCATCTGAAAACTGGAATGAAAACTGTTATTATAAGAAAACTCAACTAATGAAATATGTTGATCCCAACTTCCCTGATAGTCCATTGAACAAGCTCGATGCATATCCTCCAATGTTTTAATCATTCGTTCTGACTGCCCATCTGATTGAGGATGAAAATCTGTACTAAAATTCAACTCTGTGCCCAAAGACTTCTGAAGTCCCTTCCAAAATTTAGAAGTGAACCTGGGATCAGTCAGACACAATGGAAAGAGGAACTCCATGTAACCTGACAATCTCCTTGAGGTACAATCGAGAAAGATGATCTAATGTCATTGTATCTTGAATAGAAAGAAAATGAGCATACTTTGTTAGCCGATCAACAATAACCCATATCGCATTGTTACCTCGAGAAGTTTTTGGTAGTCCCACCACAAAATCCATGGATATATTCTCCCATTTCCATTCTGGAACTGGCAAAGGTTGAAGCATCCCCTTCGGTAACTGCCGCTCTGCTTTAACCTGCTGACATGTCAAACATTTCATTGTAAAATCAGCAATATCTCTTTCAATCCCATTCCACCAGTAATACTCTGGAAGGTCTCTGTACATCTTAGTACTTCCAGGATGAACGGAAAATGGAGAACTATGAGCTTCACACAACAATTCTTTCTTCAGCTGGGAATCACAAGGCACACACAACCTTTTTCCAAATCTTAAAACACAATATTTATCAAGAATAAATTCTAGAAACTTACCCATTTTAACCAATTCTACCTTTTTCTGTAGCTCACGGTCTTCCCTCTGCACTTTCATAATTCTGTCTGACAACGAAGACTGCACTGAAACCTGAAACAAAACAGATATATTCCCTACAGCAACAACTTCTAAGCCAAAATTCATCAAATCATTAATCAAGGTATCATGTTCCAATCATAGCATGGTTAATGATGCATGATTTTTACGACTTAAGGCATCTGCTACTTTGTTTGATTTTCTAGGATGGTAATTGGTCGTGCAGTCATAATCCTTTATCAGTTCTAGCCATCTTCTCTGCCACATGTTTAATTACTTCTGAGTGAATATATACTTAAGACTTTTATGGTCAGTATATATTTGGCATTTGGTTCCGTATAGATGATGCCTCCATATTTTCAAAGCAAAAACCACAGCTGCCAATTCCAAATCATGTGTGGGATAATTTAGCTCATGAGGTTTAAGTTGTCTTGAAGAATATGCAATTACCTGATCATTCTGCATCAAAACACAACCAAGTCCCTTCAAAGAAGCATCACTGTAGATGACAAACTCACCATTCCGAGAAGGTAAGGCCAAAACTGGATCATTCACCAATCTCTTCTTTAGTTCCTGAAAACAAACATCACATTCCTCTGTCCAAACAAATTTAACCCCTTTCCGTGTTAACTTAGTGATTGGGCTAGATAACCGTGCAAAGTTCTTAACAAATCTTCGGTAATAACTTGGTAAGACCAGAAAACTACGAATCTCTGTAACATTTGTGGGTCTTGGCCATTCATCAACTACTTTTGTTTTGGCAGGATCAACTGTTATTCCATCCTTATTTACAATGTTCCCAATAAAAGAAATTTGTTGCAACCAAAAATCACACTTGCTGAATTTTTCATATAGTTTATTTTCTTTTAATGTTTGTAAAACAACCCTTAGATGTTTTTCATGCTCCTCTTTATTTTTAGAAAAAACCAGAATGTCATAAATAAATACAACCACAAACTTATCCAAGAACTCATGAAATACTCTATTCATAAGATTCATGAATATAGCAGGTGCATTAGTTAACCCAAATGGCATAACAACAAATTCATAATGCCCATATCTAGTACGAAAGGCTGTTTTCGGAATGTCATCCTCCTTCACCTTCAGCTGATGGTATCCGGATCTCAAGTCAATCTTGGAAAAGTACTGAGCTCCCTGGAGCTGATCAAACAAGTCATCAATATGAGGCAAAGGATACTTGTTTTTAACAGTGATGTTATTCAAATCTCTATAATCAATGAAAAGTCTCATGGAACCATCTTTCTTTTTAACAAACAAAACAGGGGCTCCCCATGGTGAAGAACTGGGATGAATGAAGCCTTTGACAAGAAAATCCTGTAACTGATTTTTCACTTCCTGAAGTTCTATTGGAGCCATATGATATGGGGGTTTTGAAATTGGCTTAGCATCAGGAACTAAATCAATTGTGAATTCGACTTCTCATTCAGGCATGACACTGGGTAACTCCTCAGGAAAAACATCAAGGTATTCATTTACCACTAGAACATCATTAATTTGAATAGTTACCTTATTTTCAACAATATGAGCAAGATAACTTTCACTTCCATCTTTCAGTAGTTTCTCAGCTTCCTGATATGTTATCAATTTTATGGGTTCATTCTTGTATACAAACTGAAACTCTTTCTGAAAAACAACTTTTTAACTCTACAGTCAATCTTAGCATGAAAATCAGAAAGCCAGTCCATCCCCAGAATAACATCAACCTCGACTAAGGGTAAAACAACAAGGTTTTCAGGTAAAGTCTTTCCACATACCAAAATAGAAATATTCTTATAATTCCTCTTTGCTATAACATTTCCCCATGGTGTTTTAACAACAAGTTCGGGTCTCATTTTTTGAGGTGATATTTCCAATTTACTAGAAAATTTCTCATAGATGAAGGAATGTGTATAACCCGTATCAAACAAAACTTTAGAAAAATCTGAGTGAACAAACAACGTACCTGATACAACTCCATTGGATGGCCCAACACCTGCTGACGTAGTAAAAAAGGATCTCACTACACCTTTCAGCTTCTAGTTTGGCTTCTTTGCATCATTTGGATCCCTCTTTGGACATGCATTTTCATAGTGACCCATCTCACCACATTTAAAACACTTTACAGTTTGCTTATCAGGATTAGTCTTTGGATCATTTTCATTTCAATCTTGGGCCATATTTCCAAACTTACCACATTTAAAACACTTCCCAGTTTTGATAAGACATTCCCCAGGGTTCTTCTTGCCACACTTTTCACAAACTGGAAACTAGATTTTCTTACCATCAGATTTCTTTGGTTGATTCTTACCCATTTCTTTCCAACGAGACCTCTTCTTCTCTTTGTTTCCAAAATGCATGTGATTGTCAGCAAATTCCATCTCTACCCTCTCAGCACATCGGACAAGTTTCTCATAACTTTTGAATTCACGGGAGGCCAACGCCCTTCGATACCTTGGATTCAATCCTAAGTAAAAGCGGTTGATTTTGCTATCGAGATCCAGAATAAGATTTGGAGCATACTTCTCCAGTCGAGTGAAGTTCGCTTCATACACAGCCACTGAATCTTCCTCCTTTTGTTTCAATTCAAGGAATTGCTTCTCCATTCTAAGTTGCACCACCTTAAGAAAATATTTTTGAAGAAAAAGACTTTTAAATTCATCCCACACTAAGGCATCAAAATCCTCTCTACCGCTGATATTCCTTACCATTGACCAGCACTGATCAGCTTCCCCTTCAAAACGGTAAATGGAAAGACTTACCTTTTGATTGTCCGAACATCCCAAAACATCAAATATCTTTTCAAGGTCTTTAATCCATCCTTCTGCTGCCACTGGGTCAGAAGATCCATTGAATGCAGGAGGATGTTGTCTCATAAAATGTTCCACCACTTTCATGTTCCGTTGGGGTACCTCTATTGGTTCTCTTGCATGGATTCCACCACCATATATAGCCTACGTTAGCTAAGACATTACTGTCACAAACTGCTCGGTTCCAATCACTACCATTCCAGGCTGTAATCAGGAAGGATGTCATTCTGTCGGTGCCTCTCCTCTTCAGCATCCATGTTCCTTTTGCAGACAACCATTCTGAACAAACATTTCTTAGATGAAGCAACATGGTAATCTTTAAATTCTATAACAAATTAAATGTAGAGTGAAAATTATTTATGGTATTCTATTAGCATCACCTTAACCCCTACAGTTATCTAAACCATCCTCTGATACCAACTGTAACAACCCGAACTTATTTCATACATAATCTTGAATTTATTCAAGAAAAAACTTCCTTTTACATTGAGGATCTATTCACGTTTAGAGCTTTAGATAATTAAGAAAAAACATTCATAACATTACACATTGTACATAGTGGATACCATAAAAATCAGTTTCCATTTTCGTCAGAATATAAAACTTTAAAACTTAAAACAAGACTCCTTGAAAATTCTTCAACATTTAACATGTCTTCCTTCCTTGTATTACTCATCCATTAACCTGTGAAAAATCATTTAAAAACATTGGATGAGCACAAAAGCTCAGTAAGGTATGAAAAAGAAGGAAAAATCACATTAGTTCATGAATACTCATGACGTATGAAAACATTTTCAAAAGACATGCTTTCCACCCATAAATACTTAATTTGTGTAACATGAGATTTACAAAAGATCCACACAAACATAAATATAATCATAGATTTATCTTGGGGCATTACTTACATAATCTTGTAACCATATTGGCTACCTTAAAAATTGTAACCCTCACGGCTACCATACTTTGTGTAACCATCGCAGTTACACGTGGAGTAACCATACGGCCGACCACCAACTTACTCATACCCAATACATTGGAGGGAAATATAGGTCCCACCCTTCATCATAAACAATTCCCAATAACCAAAACATTATCACACAACATAAATAATAGCATAAAAACATTGCTTTTGAATCTTGTAAAACAGAATTTTAAAAAGGGGATTTTAGAAGAAAAGTCCCTTATAAATATCATATACTTGAAGTGAGACTTAATAGAGTGAACGGAATATGTATATACCCTGTAAAAAACATAATGAAACATAATATAGACATAACCCATCACACAAACAATTTAAGTAGCACATAAATAATAAAGTAGACGGTTAACCCAAAGAATGGAAATTGGGTTAAGAATTCCCTTACCTTGGGCTTGTCTTACTTAATTTTTTTTTAAACCTCCTGTATAATTGTTAAAAGAGTGTTATTATTATTTTACAGAAACATTTTCATGTTTATAACATCTTATATGGTCATTTAATAACCTCATTTCACCCCTTAATTGTTAGTATTTTGTTCCTTGCATTATTTTGGGTGAGTTCTTTTGTGATTTTCACAATCGGTTCATGATGAATCGTTCTTGTTGATTGGAAGTGAAACTCCAGAATTGGAATGGAGTAGTTTTTACATATTTCTAGTACCATAAATTATACCATTTATCACTTTGATTCTTTATATGATTATGATTCATAAGTTAAAACATTAATTATGTTCGTTTAGATCATTTTAGTGGTTCTTTGATAATTACAACCTCATTTAGTCTTATAAATTTGAATCACGAGTACGAAAGAATTCAAGAACCTTATTTTAGTCATAAAACATATATTATAACCTGGTTCAACCATATAAATGGTTTCATGACCAGATTGAAGGTAGAAATGGAAGAAGAGAACATATCGTTTTTGAAGGTGATAAATTTAACACCTCATGAACAGCGTTCTCTTTAATAAAATAAATGGAAGAGGGAAAGGGTGTGGGGTGATATAATATAACATTAGAATCATAATATTACAGTATATATATAATACTTGATTTATAGAACAATTTGGATGAAGATAGGTAGGGATAGATCAAGAAAGGAACTTGAACTTGAAAGGAAATTAAAGGAGAAGAGAGAAAAATTACCTTTAGAATCCGCCTCTTGAGATCCTTTTTAAGGAAGCTAGGCTTGGTTTTTGATGAGACCAGTAGCTTTTGGGCATGGGGGATGAGCTAGGGAAGGTGTTTGGGCAGAGTTTAGAGAAGTCTTGGAGCTTGAGAGGTGTGAGGAAAAGAGGGAGTGAAGGGTGGCTTTTATAGTGGAGGGGAGAGGGGTTTCCTTAATATAAAATTGATTAGTTTATTAATTTCACCAAATACCAGGAATAGTGAGTCTTGGATGACCAATAATAGTAATTTTATAATGTAATCCCGATACAAGTGGTCTTACATCAGCAAAACATCATCGGTGACTCAATTAATACATTATTTAGCATTTATTGTGAATTATCGGATTCCACTATTCATAAAAAATTTATGTATCTCAGAAAAATCTCAAAAATTTACCCCAACCATTTTTCGACGTGTAGAATCCAAAAATGGAGTCCATTTTTCAAAAATAAATTTCTAAATATTAGTATTTTAATAATTAATGAAAATCATAATTTACTTAAAAAAACAGTTTTTAAGATTAAAACTGAATTTATAGTTCTTTAAAAAATTATGTAAGGTCTTATAAAATTATCTAAAAACTATTAGACATTGATTCAATAATTTATGAATACATAATAGGAAAATAAATATTCTTTTAAATTAATTAATTAATTATAATTAATTATTTATGACTTATAAAATACCAAAAACGTTTACTAAGGTCAAATTGTCACTTTCTAAGATGTCTAAATTTTATTTTATTATTCATAGGTAATGTTACTCTTATTTACTATTCATAAGGGCAGGTTACTATTCATAAGGGTAGGTTACTATTCACCAAAAACAAGTTTGTTTCATCAGACTCTAAATAACATACTGAACACAATTGTAGATGACAGCTTCTTGAAATTCAAAACATAGGAGAAATAAAATTATGTTTAAAGGATACCTATAAATATATACCTTAAACAAAATTTCAATCATTTTCAATTTATTTTTAGAAAACCTTGGGATGTTATAGTTAGCTAGTGAATATTTTTAGATGATGGGAGTGACTTGTAGATCACACACTATTCATTATATTATAACACTTGATGAAATGAATCTTGTGATTAATAAATCGGATCCTAGATCAATGATGAATTCTCTATGAAGATTAGAAGTTAGTGGAACTAGTTTCACTAAATGAGGTGTTCTATAAATAGTTTGGGTGGAGTCACTTATAATTTTAATGAAAATATAGATAATTGTACTTTATTCATCTATTTTTAAAAATAAATGATTAGTATTATTATTTTTAGTTAGACTATGTATGGAACATGTAATTACATATTTTTATTCCTTGTGTGTTTAATTTCTATTCTTGTTTCAATAGTTATGAGACAAAAAGTATAAGGTCCCTACCTTAAAACATTACATTATCATGAGTTTTAGACAAAAATTTAATTTCTTTCACATCGATGTTCTTTTCTGGTTTATATATTTAGAGAATTAAAACATAATACATACATAAAATCTCATATTTATACAGAGTGGGTACTACGAAAACAATATCCATTTCTTCCAAAATAAAAAACTTTTAAAAATTAAATATGATTTCTTTGAAAAAACCTCATAACATTTAAACTCACATCCTTATTTCTCTTACTTATCCTTATAACATGTGAAAAACATTTGAAAACTTTGGATGAGAAGAAAAGATTAGTAAGGGATAAAAGAAAGTAAAATCGTTATTCTAGTGAAAACATGAAAACCCATAAAAACATTTTTCATAAAACTCATTAGCATTCATAGAAACATCACGAAGTTTCAATTAGAAATTTTACCATATCACTGTTACATTCACCCTTACACATGGAATAACCATTTACTTTACTTCCATATGTGGAGTACCCAATGCCAATGGAGTGCTAAAATGGGGTTCACCTGTCATATCTAGAGCTATAATGGGCTCAACCCAATAAATCTTGAGCAAAAATGGGGATGAACCTATCATATCATGTGCTGTAATGGGCTCAACCAAAAATAAACAATGTCCAAGGAAGATATAATGAATAAAACCTAGGATAACTCATTTAAAACCATAATTAGAAAACATTCAGATATCATAATTCAATTTTTTTCATGAAAATAATTTTTAAAATATAAAACCTTGAACATAATAATGATATCATATTCTTCAAAAATAACATTGAAAAAATATAATAAAAACAATATAATACTAAATATCTATGAAAGAAGGATAAAACACTCATACATTATATATATATAATCTTTATGAATTTTAAAAAAGAGATATTTAAAAGGATTTTAAAAAGGAATGTCCATTACACCGGGTTTGACTTCCTTCAAATGTGTTCAAACCTTCTCTTGAATTATCCTGTTTTTAAACCTCCTTAAGGCCTTTGGCTTCTGACTTTTGGTGGGACCAAAAGGTCTTGGATGTGGGAATGTCTTAGGAAGTGGATTGGGAAGAATTTTGACAAGGCCCAAATCTTGAGAGGTGTGAGGAGAAGAGGGGGCGTGGATTTGTATTTATAGTGGATGAGAGAAGGGGTCTCCCATTTTTTAATAATTATTTTATTATTTTTCCAAAGATAAGAAATAGTGTTGGTTCTTGTGATTGAATAATGTAATTAGTGCATGTGAGTTCAAACTTGTAGATACCCAAATATTGACGTACATGGACATTACATTTCTTTTACAGAATACATAATACATAACAAAAACAGACACACAAGGACCGTAATAGTTTAGTGTCTTTGGAAACTCGGAACATAATCTTCTAATCATGGTGAAAGATCGTCAACATCTCCCATAAAGATCTTCCCCTTTTGTTTTCTTACCTAAAACCTTTCTTTATATACTGGGGAAAAGAAAAAATATAATGGGTGAGCCCAAATGCTCAGTAAGGGTAAGCATGAAGAAAATAAAACAAACCGTATACATTTAAACTTAAAAACATGACCATAATGTTTAAACATGAAAATCTTGAGAAATGAGATAAAACATGGAAGTACATAAGGCATAAGTCATAATGGAACATGAATCATGATAAAATATCATAGGAATAAAACTTGTAATTTTGGAAAAACATTAAGCACATGATATGATTTCCATAGTAGCCAATGCATTGCTGCCAAGTCCATCTTAGTGGACAAAGTCCCTTTCAGAATCGAGTTCACTCCTCGTTCTAGTCCTGTATCACTGAACCAGATTAACTTACCGTTCCAGCCATGTCTATATCATGAGGTATAAATCTTTACCAAATGCATTAGAGGGAGATATAGGTCCCACCCATCTCATAATGAAATCATTCTTACTTGTGTCAGAAAATAAACATAAACCATTCATCATAACCCAAAGAATAAAATGGGTTTTATAAACATCATCCCATCATCACATAATCCAATAAATACAAATGGATATCATTTCATCATAAGAAAAATGAAACCATGTAAATCATCGAGACATTATACTTGAAAAAAACACATATGAAAGAATTTCATCTTAGATGGAAAATGGGTTTGATAAAACACTTGAAATTAATTATTGAGGAAAATATCCTTTCTTCTGAAAAATGATTTTCTTTTCACAAAATTCCATTTAATATTAAAAGAAAAGGATTTTTTTGAAAATAATCATTAAATCTTGAAGAGTAAGCTTCATGAAAATGAGGTGTTATGAAACCGTAAAAATCTGTTCACGCCATATAAGTTAAAAAAAACATTCTCCTCATACTTCTGCCGGAAATGTCAAAAAGTACATCATAAAAGAAAGATTCCTTCTGTACCTTGTGGTAAAAGTAAAAAAGGGGTAAAATGACTTTAAAAATACAATGAAGAATATTAAACATTTTATGAAAACATTTTGAGAAAACATGGACATGGATGATAAACATAACCCTAGTAAATACTTACGAATAAACAATCTCGGATAAGAAACAAGATTGGAATAATTATCCATTACCTTAGGTCTGATATACTTTTTAAATATCCAAAACTCTTGTATAATGATTTAAATACTGTCATTGACTTATTACAGAATCATATTCATTGTTATGATATCATATATGGTTCACTTATGACTTTATATTACCCGTTCTTTTGTAAATTCCATGTTAAAGCAGCTTTTTGGGTAAAATCATTTTATTTATCGTACTTGTTTGGACATTATGTTCATGATATTATTATTACTTATATCATGATTTAATTACATCCATAATTTAAATCATGATTTATATATCATATATATTCAGTATATATATAATAGATAGATAAATGAAATAAAATACACTGTTCATGGAGACGGTAGGCCATACGTACGCATGGACGTTGTTTTCCTTTCCTTATTGACTTGAATGGAATAAAGTAGATAACATATAAATAAATACAGTAGCATTATTATGTTATATATACCATTATTATTCATTATATATACTTTATAATCATTATTTAATGGTTAACATGGAGATTGAATCTCATCGCGTCGTGGAGACAGTAATCCGTACGTACGCACGAGCGACGATATCATTCCCATAATTTTTGACTGGAATTGGAGTGGATGATATAATATCTCATAATCAGTATGATGTTATATTATACATATATAGTGATTCTTTACACCATTATACCCATCCAAGTAAGGTGGTTGTGGAAAAACATATTACACCATGGCATGTAGACGGTATTCTGTACGTATGCATGTGCGGTGATTTCGTTTTCCGTAGGATGGATAGAAGGTGAAATGGGGTTGTTTCATATTTATAATAACATATAAGTATATAATTAATACTTATGTTATTAATTTATAATTAAATACTAAATAATAAGAAGTAGAAGAAGAAATAAATTGGAAAGGATCAGTAATGGATATTACCTCTTCTTTGACGTGCCTCTTCTTAACATCCTCTTAGGGAACTAGGGTTGGTCGTTGAAGAAGACCAGGACCTCTAGGATGTTCCTCGAGAAGTGGAGAAGAGAAATTGGCAGGAGTTGGCCGAGATTGATGGCTCAAAGTGGTGTGAGGAAGAGGGGGAGGAGGTGCCCTTTTATAAGGGAGGAGAGGGGCACCTTTGGAAAAACTCAAAATATTATTATATTATAAAGTCATATTCGGTTTTTAATAGCTCCAAATTGATTTATTTCGAATCTAAGGTGGGTATGGGTTGAAATAATCTCATCCAATAGAATTTGTACAAGTTTAGGTTACTATTTTAACCGTATCATTTAGATTTAACTCTAAGTTTAATTATTTAACTTTTACCGTGTCTTCTTGTTTTCTTACACTATATGGTTAATAAATTTACTATAAAAAGAAAAAATAACCCCAAGTGGTTCATTACAAATATATATATCCTTATATAAGTCATTTTTCCGAAACTTAGATTTTTAGAAATAATATTAGAATTAATAATATAATATTTGTTTTAAAAACTATTTTATGTCAATTTTGACACTATTTGGTAATTGATTTTTGTGAAAATTACAACACCCTTATTAGTTCGAAAAAAGTTAATTAAATCAATACTAACATGTCATATTAACCTATATAAATATTAGAATTTATAAAAAGTCTCTAATTACATTTATTTGGGTATTTATAATATCAATTATGTTAATATTCCCTTAAAAAGGTAATTACTGCATCATCATTGTGTCATATATAAATTAAATTATTTTACGTCCTAAAATTATAAATAAAATACAATTATGTAGGAAATCGTTTTAGAGTTCTAATGAATATTTATAGTCACATTTATCTTATTTATAACCCTATAGTAAAAATGTTTCAGTTTTTAAACATTGATTTTAACAATTTTAACTCTTTTTTAAATAAAATAATAATAAGTGTCCTAATCTTATCCTAGTGGACCTAAATGGTCATATTTTATTCCTAAGGTTGTTTCTGGTCGAATTAAACTTATCCAATAGAATTATTACATGTGTTAGGGTAATAATAATATCATTTTTACCCTTAATTAACCTATTTACTTTTAACCGTGGTAAATAAAAGTAAAAAGTTACTATTCACCAAAAATTATGTTTTTCTCATTGAACCAAATTTTTCTTACTAACATCAACCGTGTCTCTCAACTTTTCGAAATTCTATTCACAGAAGTGATAAAATTAAGTTTTATGTAAATTTTCAAATTTTTCTAGGAGGTGGGTAAAACACGGTGAAAAGGTCAATAAAATTTTTATATATCTAAAATTATTATAGAATGACTGTAATCAATTACATTGAACATATATTGGTATTATGTATCAATTTTTACCTAAAATAAAGTTAAATAAAATAAATAATTATTTAAATAAAAAGTCGGTTTTTAAATAGTAACCTAGTGTTTTCACTATTCATCAAAAATTGAAAGTTTTCAAAAAAATACCAAAATTTTACCCTAAGCTAATTTTGATATTCCAAATCCAAAAATGAAGTCCATTTTGGAAGATAAAATTTCAAAAAGTTGGTATTTCTATTCAAAACGGCTAGTTCATTATAATATTATAATAATATCTCGTTTAGTAAAACTTGGTATTGCATACTACACATGCTATCAAAGAAGGTCTTGATTGCATGTAATGCAAGCCAAGCCAGGGCTGCGTGTAGTGAAATCTCCGTTTTGTGTTGCATATAACATAATCCAAACTTATTTCCTTTATACATTAAACAATATCTATACTTAATGTTGCGTAGAATAATTTCTACAAAACGAACATGAAATTGTGTGTAACATGAGCCAAGAATAGTGTTGCGTATACTGCAAGATAATAAGGTGTTGCGTATAGCACACAATAATCATGGTGTAGCATACAATAGAAGACATCAATGAAATTAAAAAGAATAATTCTAATAAAATCTCTGGTTGTTACATTCTAACCCCCTTAAAATGAATTTTTCCCTCGAAATTCGTCGGGGTTATAAATGGTTTACTACTCGAAAGTTTCTTTAATAGAAACCCACATCGTAAAAAGGAATACCAAAACTTGTCTTAAAAAACTAAAGTATGAAACGTAACAGTTACCCAATTTAACTAATCACTAGGC
Organism: Viscum album; assembly: GCA_963277665.1. NCBI lineage: Eukaryota > Viridiplantae > Streptophyta > Magnoliopsida > Santalales > Viscaceae > Viscum > Viscum album. Next base: position 2,009,293,285 of record OY728130.1, on the reverse strand, counting down.
TTCCACATAAGAGAATATAGGTGAAAATATGGATATGGAAAAGAAATCTAACCATCGTGTTCGGATGGTGAGTGGTAGAGAACAGGGCTATGAAAAAGACAACAATAAAAAAACCCATACATTTTTTGATGATCTAAGGTATCATCTGATTAATCAGATATAAGAGTACTAGGACAACATTTTTGGCTTTCAAGATAATTTCCCTAATGTTGGATAATTTTTGAATTAAAAGAAATTCTTACTTGATTTTGGTACAATCTCATTGTTGTTCATGTCTTGAATAATTTCCACTTCATCTCTTAAAGAAATGAGGTTGAATTTGTTTTCCATGAAGTGTTATCAGATCATGTGATAGAATGATAGGTCATTCCATATGTCTCAAACACAAGGTTAGAAAAAGTTATATACATAAGTCCATCTACCGTGATATTATTCGTATATGGTTCCAAAAATGGACTTATACTTCATCTATCATACCGCTTAATAAAATAAACTAGTTTCTACTATCCAGGGACTTCCTGTAGGCCAGTGGTAGGCGATAAAGGCCTGTCGCAAATCGGTTGTGGGTTTGATTCCCATAGCCTTGTCAGACGCGACGGGTTGTCACCCGTTTTGCAGGTTGTCCCTTTTCTTAAACTACACTATTATAACATTCTATCAATAATATCGAAAAAAATTTCAATCCTCAAACAATACAAACTTATGTTCAACATAATCTATTCCAATCATTAGGCTTATCCAAAATACTTTTTTCTAAACTCATAGTATAAAGGGAACGATTACAAAAAAGGTCATATAACAAGCACGTGAATACCACCATTTTTCCCTCATATATCAAAAGATATAACTTTTTTATTGCATTCCAAATATGTGAATACCTTAATCTTGTATTCTCTTGAAAAATGAATACCCATTGAATCTTAGTGAAAACATGAATGCTGTCAAAAGTTAACTCTTTCCAAAAAAAAATCTATATACTCAAACCATGTTATAACCTTGTCCTTATATCCGTCATGAGATCATGAATACTATCAAACATTTAATTTTATCCTTATCCCTTCATCATGCACATATCATCTGCTTTCCAAAATATTTGAATCACTTTTCATGGTTACCGGTACCATATAATTATTGAAAACCACAATAAACCATTATATAGATATTCTAATGTTCCACAATACTATACATGAGATTTCACAACATTATTTTGGAATCCCTTTACATAAACTTCTAATCATTCCACCACATCGTTGTTATACTCAACATTGCTAATAGTGATCTCATGTGACTTCCCTTTGTCCTTTTCCTTAAGAGGTTTCTCATGTTGATCATCATTAACCCTTGGATTAGGGAATTGATTAGCATAATGCCCCATTTCCTTGCACTTGAAGCATTAAAGTGTTGGTGGTGTGTTCTCTGCAGTCTTTTCTTTATTCATATAATTAGCAACCCTTTTTCCATTACTTCGACACTCCACTGCTCGATGACATTCTTTTCCACACTTGAAACATTTTCTAGTATCTTTTAGACAATCTCCACCATGCTTCGACACTTTGAGCATAAAGAAACATTTATCTTTTTTTCACCATTATTCTGATATTTCTCCTTGAACTCCATATTTCATTTCTTTTCCAAACCATGAGATGGATGTGTAACACCAACTACCATTTCTACCTTGATAGCACAACACAAAATTTCTTCATAGCTACTGAAGTCTCTTATAGCTAATTTCCACTGAAGAATCGATCAACATTAATTTCAGGTTGGATGATAAAGCTGGATGCATACCCTTCAAGCCTTGTAAAATTCCCTTCGTATATACCAACAGATTCATCATCCTTTTGCTTAAGCTCAAGGAAATCCTTTTCCTTCTTTGTTCGAAGAATACAAGGTAAGTACTTATCAAAAAATATGTTCTTGAACTCGTCCCATTCCATGGACTCAATTTCTTCTCCTTGCCTCGTATTCTTGATAAGATTCCACCATTGATCAACATCACCTTCCAAAGGATATACAGCTAAGATGACTTTATCTTGCTCAGAACATTGTAGAACTGAAAATATCTTTTCAGTGGAACTGATCCATTGTTCCACCACTAATGGACCAGAAGACTCGCTGAATGAAGGTGGGCGCTGCCTCATGAAGGATTCAAAAGAATGATGCTCCTTTCTCTGCTCATTTGGAAGTCCATAATGATTCATATCTTGTGTAAGTATAGAAATAAGATTGCACAATCCATCTCCCCTAACATTGGTTTGTTCAGGAGGACAATAATTTCATCGTCCATTACATTGATCAACACGATTCCTTCGGGTTGCAGCTATCATCTAAAATCTAAAAAGAATAGTGTGAGGCAAACATCATGACAGGGAAAACAACATAATAAAGGGGGAGTTCCTTCCATATCTAACAACCTAGGTTTAATTATAATATCGTTACCATAATTCTAGGACTATAAACTATACTTATACTTATCCTTAGGGACATCCCTAGACATACCATAGAAATATCTCTAGGGATCTCACTAATGTTCTCGCATCCTAGTTTCCAATGGTTGACTAAACCTTTCATCTGATACCAACTGTAGAGACCCAAAGATTGACATACATGGACATTACATTTCTTTTGTGTAATACATAATACATAACAAAAACAGACACACAAGGACCGTAATAGTTTAGTGTCTTTGGAAACTCAGAACATAATCTTCTAATCATGGTGAAAGATCTTCAACATCTCCCATAAAGATATTCCCCTTTTGTTTTCTTACCTAAAACCTTTCTTTATATCCTGGGGAAAAGAAAAAATATAAAGTCTGAGCTCAAATTCTCAGTAAGGGTAAGCATGGGGAAAATAAAACAAACTGTATACATTTGAACTTAAAAACATGACCATAATTTTTAAACATGAAAAAATTGAGAAATGAGATAAAACATGGAAGTACATAAGGAATAGATCATAATGTAACATCAATCATGATAAAATAGAATGGGAATAAAACTTGTAATTGTGTAAAAACATTAAGCACATGATATGATTTCCATAGTAGCCAAGGCATTGCTTCCAAGACCATCTTAGTGGACAAAGTCCCTTTCTGATTCGAGTTCACTCCTTGTTCCAGTCCTGTATCACTGAACCTGATTAACTTACTGTTCTAGACATGTCTATCTCATGAGATATAAATCTTTTCCCAATTCATTAGAGGGAGATATAGTTCCCCCCATCTTATAATGAAATCATTCTTACTTGTTCCACAAAATATACTTTAACCATTCATCATAACCCAAAGAATAAAATGGGTTTCATAAACATCATCCCATCATCACATAATCCAATAAATACAAATGGATATCATTTCATCATAAGAAAAATGAAACCATGTAAATCATCGAGACATTATACTTTAAACATACACATATGAAATAATTTCATCTTATTTGGAAAATGGTTTTGATAAGACACTTGAAATGAATTCTTGAGGAAAATATCCTTTCTTCTGCAAAATCATTTTCTTTTCACAAAATTCCATTCAATTTTAAAATAAAAGGATTTTGTTGAAAATAATTATTAAATCTTGAAGAGGAAGCTTCATGAAAATGAGGTGTTATGAAACCGTAAAAATCGGTTCACGCCATATAAGTTAAAAAAACATTCCCTTCGTACTTTTGTCGGAAATGTCAAAAAGTACATCGTAAAAGAAAGATTCCTTCAATACCTTGTGGTAAAAGTTAAAAAGGGGTAAAAATGACTTTAAAAATACAATTAATAATATTAATCATTTTATGAAAACATTTTGAGAAAACATGGACATGGATGATAAACATAACCCCAGTAAATACTTACGAATAAACAATCTCGGAAAAGAAACGAGATTTGAATAATTATCCCTTACCTTAGGTCCGATATGCTTCGTACGTATCCGGACCTCCTGTATAATGAATTAAATAATGTCATTGAAATATTAAATAATAATATTCATTGTTATGATATCATATATGGTTCACTTATGACTTTATATTACCCGTTCTTTTCTAAATTCCATGTTAAAGCAGCGTTTTGGGTAAAATCGTTTTGTTTATCGTACTTGTTTGGACTTTTTGTTCTTGATATTATTATTACATATATCATGATTTAATTACATCCATAATTTAAATCATTATTTATATATCATATATATTCAGTATATATATATATATAATAGATAGATAAATGAAATGAAATACACTGTTCAAGGAGACGGTAGGCCGTACGTACGCATTAACGCTGTTTTCCTTTCCTTATTGACTTGAATGGAATAAAGTAAATAACATATAAATAAATCAAGTAGCATTATTATGTTATATATATCATTATTATTCATTATATATACTTTATTATTATTATTTAATGGTTAACATGGAGATTGAATCTCATCGCGTCGTGGAGACGGTAATCCGTACGTACGCACGGGCGACGATATCATTCCCATAATTTTTGAATGGAATTGGAGTGGATGATATAATATCTCATAATCATTATGATTTTATAGTATACATATATATTTATTCTTTACACCATTATACCCATCCAAGTAAGGTGGTGGTGGAAAAATAGATTACACCACGGTGGGGAAATGGTATTCCGTACATACGCATGCGTGGTGATTTCGTTTTTCGTAGGATGGATAGAAGGTGAAATGGGGTTGTTTCATATTTATAATAACATATAAGTATATAATTAATACTTATGTTATTAATTTATAATGATACAACTAATTAAGAATATGTTTAAGAAGAAAGAAATTGGAAAGGATCGGTAATGGATATTACCTCTTCTTTGACGCGCCTCTTCTTAACCTCTTCTTAGGGCATTAGGGTTGGTCTTTGAAGAATACCAGGACCTATAGGATTTTTCTTGGGAAGTGGAGAAGATAAATTGGCAGGGTTTGGCTGAGCTTGATGGCTAAAAGTGGTGTGAGGAAGTGTGGGAGGAGGTTCCCTTTTATAAGGGAGGAGAGGGGCACCATTGAAAAAACTCAAAATATTATTTTATTATAAAGTAATATTCAGTTTTTAATAGCTCCAAATTGATATATTTCGAAGATAAGGTGGGTATGGGTCTAGATCCTCTCAAAAAATAGAATTTGGACAAGTTTAGGCTACTATTTTAACCTTATCATTTAGATTTAACTCTATGTTAAATAATTTAACTTTTACCGTGTCTTCTTGTTTTCTTACACTATATGGTTAATAAACTTGATATAAAAAGCCAAAATAACCCCATGTGGTTCATTATTAATATATATATCCTTATATAAGTCATTTTTCCTAACCTTATATTTTTAGGAATAAAATAACAATTAATAATATAATATTTGTTTAAAAACTATTTTATGTCAATTTTGACACTATTTGGTAATTGATTTTTGTGAAAATCATAAAAACCTGATTAGTTCAAAAAACGTTAATTAAATCAATAATAACATGTCATAGTAACCTATAAAATTATTTTAATTTATAAAAAGTCTCAAATTACATTTATTTGGTTATTTATAATATCAATTATGTTAATATTTCCATAAAAAGGTAATTACTGCATCATCATTGTGTCGTATATAAATTAAATTATTTAAAGACAAAAAATTATAAATAAAATACCATTATTTAGGAAATCATTTTATATTTATAATGAATATTTATAGTCGAATTTATCTTATTTATAACCCAATATTAAAAATGTTTTAGTTATTAAACATTGATTTTAAAAATTTTAACTCTTTTTTAAATAAAATAATAATAAGTGTTCTAATCTTATCCAAGTGGACCTAAATTTTCATATTTTATTCCTAAGGTTGTTTTTGGTCGAATTAAACTTATCCAATAGAATTAGTACATGTGTTAGGGTAATTATAATATCATTTTTACTCTTAATTACCCTATTTACATTTAACTGTGGTAAATGAAAGTAAAAAGCTACTATTCACCAAAAATTATTTTTATCTCATTGAACCACATTTTACATACTAACATCAACCATGTCTCTCAGATTTTTGAAATTCCATTCCCAGAAGTGGTAAAATTAAATTTTATGTAAATTTGCAAATTCCCCTAGGAGGTGGGTAAAAGACGGTGAAAAGTTCAATAAAATTTTTATATATCTAAAATTATTAAAAAATGACTCCAATGAATTAAATTAAACATATATTGGTATTATGTATCAATTTTTACCTAAAATAATGTTAAATAAAATAAATAATTATTTAAATAAAAAGTTGGTTTTTAAATAGTAACCCAGTGTTTTCACTATTCATCAAAAATTGAAAGTTTTCAGAAAAATACCAAAATTTCACCCTAAGCTAATTTCGATATTCTGAATCCAAAAATGAAGTCCATTTTGAAAGAAAAAATTTCAAAAAAAGGGTATTACTATTCATAACGGCTAGTTCATAATAATATTATAATAATATCTTGTTTAGTGAAACTTGGTATTGCGTACCACACATGCTATCGAAGAAGGTCTTGATTGCGTGTAATGCAAGCCAAGTCAGGGCGACATGTAGTGAAATATCCGTTTTGTGTTGCGTATAACATAATCAAAACTTATTTCATTTATACATTAAACAAAATCTATACTTAATGTTGCGTAGAATAATTTCTACAAAACGAACTTGAAATTGTGTGTAACACGAGCCAAGAATAGTGTTGCATATACTGCAAGCTAATACGGTGTTGTGTATAACGCAAGATAATCTTGGTGTATCATACAACAGAAGACATCAATGAAATTAAAAAGAATAATTCTAATAAAATCTTGGGTTGTTACAAAACCAGTGGTACTTAACTCAACAAAACGTCAACCATAACTCAATAATTCTGGTATTTAGCATAATTCGTAAATTATCGTATTTCAGTATTTTTCAAAAATTAAATTATTTTAGAAAAATCCAAAAAATTCACCATAAATTTCTTTAAACATTTAGAAATCAAAAATGGAATCAATTTTTTGACAATAATTTTTACAATATGATAATTTTAATTTGTAATTAAAACCATATGTTATTCAAAAAAAATACTATTTTTGAAACTATAATTGCTTTTATAGCACTTTGAAAAAATATATAATGTATCATTAAATTATCCTATAATTAGAAGACAAAAAAATAATAATTTCTGAATCTATTTTCAAAAAATATATTTTCTTTTAATTCATTATATTAATTATAAAATTGAAATTAAATATATATGACCTACAAAAATACCAACACTTAATTTATCATTTCTAAAACAAATATTTACTTATTCCATGATATAAAAATATTATGATTAGACTTTTTAGATTCATTAATTTTATCTATACTCTAATAGGCGAGGTTACTATTCTATTGACCAAACTACTATTCTTAATGGCCATGCTACTATTCCTTATGTCATGTTACTATTCTATCAGTATAAATTACTTAACTTCTATAAATTCAACTTATTTACTTATAAATTAATAATGATTTTGAATACTAAATTCAATAATGAAAATAAATTATTTTATAAGTACCTAGGTTATTACATTCTCCCCACCTTCTCAAAATTGTGTCTTCAAAATTTTTAATCACATATTTAACAAGTTAAGATACCTTTCCCGCATTGTATTTTCAGATTCTCATGTTGCTTCTTCAACTATGTGGTTTATCCATAAAACCTTAACCTAGGGAATTACCATATTATAAAATAATTTCTCTCTACAATCAAGAATCTGAATAGGTTTCTTTTCATTTGAATGTTTTTCTTCAAGTTGAACTACTTCTGGGCTCAAAAAATGAAATGAGTTTAGAATGTACTTTCTCAACATTGAAACATTAAAAACATTTTATACCTAAGATAAAATCAAGGGAAAAGATACTTGATAGTCAATTGGTCCAACATTATCTAGGATTTCAAAAGGTGTAATGAATTGGGTATGAATCTTTCATTTCTTACCAAAGTGCATAACAATTTTCCATGGTGAGATTATAACAAAAACACGATCACTTAGCTCAAAATAAAAGCATTTCCTCCTATTATTTTCATAAATTTTATGCATACTTTGAGCTACCCCAATGTGTTTTTGGATTATCTTCACTTTCTAAGCCACTTCCTCTACTAATTCTGATCCCATAAAATTCATTTCCCTGACTTCATCCAAAAATATAGAGTTAGACACCACTTTCCATATAATGCCTCAAAATGTGCCATCTACATACTAGAATGATAATTTTTATTATAAGAAAACCTGACTAAAGATATTTTTTGATCCCAAATTCCAAGGGGATCCATTTAACAATCTCAAAGCATATCCCCCAATGATTAAATTGTTTTTATAACTATCCATTTTATTGAGGATGAAAGAATATGGTGAAATTTAATTATATTGCCAATGAATTTGGAATGCCTTTCAAAAAGTAAAGAGTGAACCTAGGATCTAAAAAAGAAATAATGGAAAAAAGAAACTCCATATAACCAGTTAATATCTTTATGGTAGAGTCGAGAAGGCTAATCCAAATGCACAATATCTTGAATAATAAGGAAATGTTCAGATTTAGGAAATCGGTCAACAATAACTATAATCACATTATTACCTTGAGAAGACATTGGTAGTCCCATCCTGAATTCCATGGATATATATTCCCAATTACACTGTCAAATTGAAAATGGCTAATAAAACCCATTTGGTAATTCTCGGTCTACTTTAACCTATTGATAATTCCAACATTTCATGGTAAAATATACAATATCTCATTTCATTACATCATACTAGTAATACTCTTGATAGACTCTACACATCTTAGTAATGATAGGATGAACTAAAAATGGATAACTATGAGCTTCACACAACAATTCTTTCTTCAGTTGGGAATCACAAGGTAGACATAATCTCTTTCCAAATATTAAAACACAATCTTTATCAACATTAAATTCTATCAACATACCCCTTTGAATCAATTTTACATTGTTTATAAATCATGATCTTCCTTCTATGCTAGATTAATTCTGACTGATTGAGATGACTCCAATGACACTGAAAAAAATAGTGGAATTTCCTACACAAAAAACATCTAAGACAAAATTCATCAAATCATTAACCAAAGGGTCTCATTCTAAATGTATCATGGTCAATGTATCATTGCATTTATGATTCAATGTATTAGCCACTATGTTTTCTTTTCATGATGTTAATAAATAATGAAATCATAATCCTTGATTAAATCCAACCATATTATTTGTCTCATGTTCAATTACATTTGAGTAAATATATACTTAAAAATTTTATAGTCAATATATATTTCACATTTTACTCCATACAAATGATTCCTCTAAATTTTTATTTCTAAAATAAGAGAAACTAAATCCTAATAATGTGTAATGTAATTTAACTCATGTAGTTGCAACTGATGTGAAACCTATGCAATATTCTAATCATTCTAGATTAGGAAAAAACCGAGTCCCTTCCAAGAAGCATAATTGTATATGAAAAATTCACCACTTGTAGATGGTTGGGTTATAACTAGAGCATTCACCAATCTTATTTTCAATTTCTATAAACAATCATCATATTATTTTATCCATATGAACTTAACACCTTTTTGAGTTAACCTAGTCTATGGGCTAGATAATTGTGCTACATTTTCAAAAAAACCTTTAGAAATATCCTACAAAACCAAGAAAACTAGAAATCTCTATTATATTTATGGGACATTACAATTCTTTATCCACTTTTTTTATCCGGATCAACAGTTATTCCTTATTTAGAAACAATGTAATGAATGAAAGAAATTTGTTGAAACCATAATTCACACATGCTGAATTTTCAATATAGTTTATATTATTTCATGGTTTAAAAAAAACCCTTAGATGTATTTTGTGATCCTATATACTTTTATAATATACCAAAATTTCATTACTAAACACAACCACAAACTTATCCAAGAACTCATGAAATACTCTAATCATAAGATCCATGAATACAACAGGTTCATTTGTTAACCCAAATGACATAACTACAAATTCATAATACCCATATCTAGTATAAAACGTAGTCTTCAGAATCTTTGCATCCTTTACATTGAACTTCTGGTACACCGACCTCAGGCCAACCTTTGAAAAATACTATGCTCTATAAAGATGATCAAACTAATCATCAATATGAGGCAATTCATTATTTTTCTTTATAGTGATGTTATTCAAGGATCTATAATCAATAAAAAGTCTCATTGAATAATCTTTATTCTTAAAAAACTAAATAGGAGTACCCCATGGTGATGTGCTGGGTTAGATGAAGATTGTGTATAATAATTCCTATTACTACTTTTTAAACTCTAAAAGGTCCATTTGAGCCATTCGTTAAGGGGGTTTAGAAATTATCTTAGATTCAAGAAGTAAGTAACTAGTAAACTCAACCTATTGATCAGGCACAACACTGGGTAAATCATTCGTATATACATCAAGATACTCATTTACCACTAGCACATAATTAATTCGAATAGTTCGTTTGTTTTCAACAACATGTGAAAGATAACATTTATTTCCATAGTTTAACATTTTTATAGCTTCTTGATATGTTATCAATTGTATGGATTCATTATTGTACATGAATTTTAACTCTTTCTGAAAAAACAACTTCTTTTTTCTCTACAATCTATCTTAGCATGATAAATAGAAATCCATTCTATAACAAGAATAACATTAAACTCGAATATAATTATAAAAACATTGTTTGATGGTAAATACTTTCCATAGACAATGAACAGAAGATTATTATAATTTCTTTTTTACATAATTTTTTGTTGAGATGTTTTTACTTTGAGTTCTAGAATCATTCCTTAAGGTGGAATTCCCAATTTAGCAGAAAATTTATTAGAAATGAAGGAATGGGTAGGTCCTGAATCAAAAAGAACATTTGAAAAAAATATAAAAATGTGAATTTTACCTCTTCCCACACCGTTTTATGGATCAACATATGCTTAAGTGGATGGAAAATATCTTTCCACACCCTTCTACTTCCAATGTTACTGATTTTCTAGTCGAGTGATTAGCTTCAAGCAAACATTAGAAAAATGGAAATTTTTTTTAAATTTAAATCATCTAACCATTGAATTCTCATTAATTTCCATATCATTTATCTTTCACTCATGAGACATGTTTCCAACCATTCCATATTGGTATCATTTACTATAATTTACAAGGATTATTTTTACCAAACCTTTCACAAGAAGGGAAATTTATTTTCTTGTCACCAGATTTCATTTATGAATTCTTCCTCCATGCCTATAAACCTAACTACATATTTTTTTGATCATGATATACATATGTGTCTGAAAGCTCCCTCTCAACTTTTTCATCACAACAAACATGTTTCTCATATATTTTAAACTCTTGTTAAGACAAAGATATTCAAAAAAATGGTTTCAAACCAGAGTAAAATCATTTAATTTTACTATCAATGTCCCGAATAAAATCTATTTTATACCAATCAGTTTTGTAAAATTGGCTTCATACACTGCCATAGAATCATTATATTTATGCTTTAATTCCAAGAATTGTTTCTCAATTTGGAGTCAAAATTTTTTTAGAAAATATTATTCCAATAGAAGTCTCTTAAAATCAACCCATTCCAGACTGTCAAGATCATATTTTTCTCTAATATTCTTATCCCAAGACCACCATTCATCAGCTTCACCTTCAAAATGACAAATTTATAGTATTAAAATTTGGAAATGTAAATATTCCATGACAAAAAATATCTATTCTAGAGCATGGATCCATCCTTCTTCCATCATTGGATCTGTGGTTCAACTAAATACTGGAGAATGTTTCCGCATACAATTTTCCATAAAAGGCATGTTTCTTCACATTAATTCAGGTTCTTTTCTATCATGGATACCACCACCATTTATCAATTCATTAAACTAATCCATTACTATCAAAAACTTCTTGTTTCCATTTCCCACCATTCTAGGCTGCATATTTGGACAGATATCAGCCTCTCAGTGCCTTCCAACTTCACCATCCCTGTTTCTAATGTGGAAAACCAATCTGAACAGACATATCTTAGTCAAATCAACTTGGTTATTTTTCAGATGCAATATCATTACAATATAAAAATAAGATAATAACCATTACTGATATTCTATTAACATTATCCTAACTCAGAAGGTTTTCTAAACTATCCTCTAATACCAACTATAATGGCCCATCCTTAAAACATTACATGATCATGAGTTTTAGTCAAAATTGTCTTTCATTAACATTAAGTAACTTTTAAAGTTTACAGATTTATAGAATTAGGAAATAATAAATACATATCATAACAAATATATATTGAGTGGATACTACTAAAACAATATCCATTTATTCCAAAATATAAAAGTTTCAAAATAAAATATGATTTCTTTGACGAATCTTCATAACATTAAACTTCAATTCCTTCTTTCTCTTACTCATACATATAACATGTGAAAAAATTTGAAAGTTGTGATGAGAAAAAAAATATTAGCAAGGGACATAAAGAAGGAAAATAATTATTCCATTAAAAACATAAAAAAGAATATAAAACCCTTTTCATAAAAACTCTATATCATGTATAGAAATATCAAAAAGTTCCATTGGGTAATTTTTACCATATCACTCTTACATCCACCCTTACACATGGAATAACCATTTAATAGAATTCCATTTATAGAGTACCCAATGAATTGGGTCTCACCTATCATATCTTGAGCTATAATAGGTTCAACCCAACGTATCTTGAGCTATAACGAGGCTCAACCCAACATAACTCGAGCTATAATGGTCTCAACCGAACATAAACAATGTCCAAGGAAGATATAATGAATAAAACCATTGAAAACTCATTTAATTCCATATTAAGAACACATTCATATATCATAATATTATTTTTTCCATAAAAATAATTTTTAAAATATAAAACCGTGCACATAATAATGAAATCATATTTTGTTAAAATAACATTGAAAAAATATAATAAATACATTATAATAATAAATTGTATGAATGAAGGATAAAAAACTTATTCCACATATATATATAAAAATCTTTTTGAATTTCATAAAATATACATTTAAAAGGATTTTAAAAAGGAATTTCCCTTACCTCGGGTTCAACTTTCTTCAAATGTGTTCAAACCTCATCTTGAATTATCCTCCTTGAGAACCTTATTAAGGCCTTTGGTTTAGGAATTTTGGTGAGAATAGAAGGTCTTGGACATGGGAAAGTGGTTTTGGAAAAGTATTAGGTATAATTTTGGATGATGATCAAATCCTGAGTGGTGTGAGGAGAAGTGGGGGTGAGTGGTGGTATTTATTGTGGAAGAGAGAAGATATTTTCCATTATTTTAATCATTATTTTTTTATTTTTCTCAAGACAATCAATATTGTTGGTTGTTGTGACAAAATATATTAATTTTTTCATATGATTTAGACCCAAGGGTTCTAGCCTCATAATAACATCATCCATAACTCAATAATTCAGGCATTTAGCTGAATTCATAAATTGTCATATTTCAGAATTCACTAAAAAATCTAGTATATCAGAAAATACAAAACATTCACCCTGAATTTTTTTATGTGTATAATTTAAAAATGAACACCATTTTTTGAAAATAATTTTCAAAATATTAGAAAATTAATTTTTAAATAAAAGTATATTTTATTCAAAAATGTCATTTTAAAAACAATAACTGATTTTATAACATATTGAAAAATTATTTAAAGTCTCATAAATTTAACTTATAATCATAAGAAAACACAATAATAATTTATGAATCTATTTTATAAAAATATATTTTCTTTTAAATAATTATATTAATTATAAAATAATAATTAAATATTTATGACTTACCAAAATACCAAAACTAAATTTATCATTTCTAAAACAGTTTTTCACTTATTCCATGATATAAATATATCATGATTACATTTATAAGATTCATAAATTTTATTTATACTCTCACAGGTGTGTTTACTGTTCTATTAGCTAGATTACTATTCTTAATGGTCATGTTACTATTCCTAAGTTCAAGTTATTATTCCATTAGTAAAAATTCATTATTTTATATAAATACTACTTATTTTATTGTAATTTTATAATGAATTTGACTAATTAATTAGAAAATTAAATGAAATTATTTTATAAGTGCCTGGGTTATTACATAAAGTATGATGTGTTCCAACGTGATGATCCAGACTAATTATCTTATAAGTTCTTATAAATGAAGTATAAATGAAAAAAACGATTGATATGCATGGGTGAATTTCAGAACAAGTCACAGATTGATTTAGTTTAGATACATCAACCATTGAAGGTGTATATATGTGATTTGGTGTTTTAGTGGATTCCACCCTATGGGGAAATCTTTGTAAAGGAAGTAAAAATGGTTGAAGCTATACGGAATGGTTTTTTGGACTTTACATGATGTTAGCTCGATGGGGGTACCAATAGGTTTTTATATGATTGGGTATATCAATGTAAAATTGATACTGAATGTATCATTTGAGAAAATAATGATGCATATTTATACCAATTTGATAATACTGGAATGCATTTCACTAATAACAAATCTATTTTTAGTCTAAATTTTTTTTTTCTAAAATTTCACATTTATGTTCTATGTATTAAAGCAGTGGGAACTTGAAGATCAATTTTTCTTTGAAAAGAGTATAATATTTAGGATATCAAAAAATTTATTTTAATAAGTAAATTTCATTTTCCCAATAAAAACAAATTAAGGAAAATCTGGCTACATATTTGTTTTTCTAACAATACTCTACTGAATATGGTTTGGGTTCCAAAAACGAATCTTTTTTTCTTTCAAGAAAATAAAGACATAAAAAAACATTTGGTACAAGGATAGTGGCTATTCCGGGCACATTACTAGATGAAAATATTTTTGTAAGATGATAATAAAGGTGAATGGTGGAAAAGTAACTTTAAAAGATATTGCTCATGGAAAGATTATCAAAATAGGAAACATTATTTCTCTTAGTCAATGTATTATTTCAAATGATTTATTTGTTGTAGGACATTAGAAAAAAAATTATAAGAATAATTCAATTATGTGGTGTAGGATACCTTGGGAATATTAGGAAAGAAAAATGGAAATTATATATATCCAATTAAGAATTTATTCATTCTACTAATTGGGATGATAATTTTTATACTCTAATATTAGAATACATTAAGAG
Organism: Viscum album; assembly: GCA_963277665.1. Classification (NCBI taxonomy): domain Eukaryota; kingdom Viridiplantae; phylum Streptophyta; class Magnoliopsida; order Santalales; family Viscaceae; genus Viscum; species Viscum album. The sequence continues at coordinate 2,009,278,077 of OY728130.1, read as the reverse complement.
AAAATACATAACATTCTTTGTCAAAATGGAAGATCAATATTGGTAATGGAATAGAAGGTTATGAAATTATAACCTAAGAAATATATCTAAAGTGACTTAGAAAGGACACGTGAGATATATACCAGAACATAGGTTTCATACTTCAAAAGAATACAATCCTTGTCAATAAGGCCAGAAAAATAATTACAGTTTTAAATATTTTAGATAAGTCAAAACATTTGATTCTTTAATGTTAGTATACAAGGACTTATTGGAACCTACAAATACTAGAATTACTGTTGTAAAATAATATGTATATGTTTTACTTAATGATTACACTTGATATACTTGAGTTAATTTTTTTTATAAATAAACATAAAGCCTTTAGTTATTTTAAAACCTTTGTATCCATAGTTAAAAATGAGAGAAACCTCTCTTTGATAACTATTCATAGTTATCATGGTGTAGAATTTGAAAATTCATATTTTATAAGTTTTATAGTAAGAAGTATTGAACATAAATTTATAGTACCAAGAACACCCCAGAAAAATGATGTAGTTTAAAGAAGAAATAGGTTTCTTCAAGGGATTACTAGAACCATGCTATGTGAATACTCATTTGCTATTATTTTTTGGGATTGAGCAGTTAATACTTCCTATTATACTATGAATTGAGTTTTAATTAGATATTTTTTTAATAAAAATTTATATGAGTTGTGAAAATAAATAAAAAAAGTTTATTATGTCAGTGTTTTTTGGTTTCAAATTAATCATTTTTATTTCTAAATATAATCTAAATTATTTTTCACCCAAATCTAATAATGGAATTAGTTTAGGTTATTCCACTACTTCTATGGCTTATGGAGTTTTTAATAAATGTAATTATATAGTTGAGAATACAACACATGTTATATTTGATGAAACAAACCCATTTGTTTTCAAACAACCTCAACCTAACCATTATTATAAAATTCTTCCCATATGAAAACAACTCAAGAATTAGATTTTGATGTATTTCCTCTAAGAAATTTTATACCTATTGTTGAAGAACATAATTTTGAAAACACAAGATTTTAGATCATTCCTAGGAATCATTCTTGGGAAATTATCATTGGTGATGTAGATCAACTAGTTAGGACTAGAAGTTCCATAAGAAATAAAAATGAACATCAATATTTCTTATCCTAATTTTATCCTAATAATCATAATGAGGCTTTAAGTGATGAATATTGTATTAAAGAAATTCTAGATAAACTCAATGATTTTGAAAGGAACAAAGTATGGACCTTAGTTGAATAACCTAAATAAAATTATATAGTTGGGGTAAAATAGATTTTTTGAATAAATGTGTTAAAATGGAATAACAGTTCGAAATAAAGCTATAAATATTGAAAAAGGATATAATCAAGAAGAAGGAATAGATTATGTAGAAACTTATAATCTGATAAAAGACTGGAACTATTCAATAACTTTAATACTTTTAAAATATTTTTTAATTTTAAACTATTTAAAATGGATTTGAAGTGTGATTTTATTGATAGATGTTTAGGAGAAAGTTTAAGTTTAACAACCATATGGTTTCAGAGAATAAAAAAAATCCAGAATATATTTATAAACATACCAAAGAACTATATGCACTTAAAAATCACCTAGAGCTCAATATGATAGGTTAAGGGATCTATGGATCCAACTCTTTTTATAAAATAAGTTAATGAAAAAATTATGATTATTGAAATTTACAATGATGAAATTATATTTGGTTTAACTAAAAAATAATTAACAGATTTTTTTTGCGGAACTTATGAAGAGTGAGTTTGAAATGAGTATGATGGATGAGTTAATATATTTTTTTATTTAAAAATTTCATATAAACCAAAATAAACTTTTATATCTCAACATAAGTATATAAAATATCTTCTTATAAAATTGGTATACAAAAATACTAAAATTACTAGTACTCCTATTAGTAGCTCCAATACTTTTGATCTTGATGGGGCTAGGAAACGAGTTGATCTGAAAACTTTTAGTGGTATGATAGGAAGTTTAATATACCTAGTATCTAGTCATAAATATTTAAGATTTTCAATATACTTATGGAAAATATAAAAAATTAATCCAAAAAAATCTCATCTTAAATATGTAAAATTGATTTCTTGTTATCTTAATAGAACTATGTATTTAGGCTTTTTTTATTCTTCCAAAAATGTTTTTGAACTAATTTTTTTTTCAGATAGTGTTTTTTGTGGATTTAGAATGGATATATAAATTTCACCTTGAAATTTTCATTACCATTTAGATTATTTAGATTCATTTACATGTATCAAAAACACTCTATATGACTTTCCCCTACTAGAGATAAATATTTAGCAGTTTAAAGTTGTTGTGATCAAGTGTTTTGGATGCAATAAACACTCACAAACTATGTCCTAAGTTTAACTAAAACTCAAATAATTTTTGATAATAAAAGTTCCATAAAATTAAGTAAAAAAATCATCACATATGTTCTAATAACATAGATATAATAACCCATTACTTTCGGGATCTCACACTTAAATGAGATAAAATTTCGTAATTCATCGATACACAAGAACAACATACGAATATTTTTACAAAACCCCTTAGTTTTGATACATTATAACATATTAAATAAAATCTTGGTTTGGTTAATGTAAAATGATCATTCATATCAAATTCATGTTCACAAATCTACAAAAATTAATATACATGTTTTCCTAGGGTGAGTACTTATCTTTTATGTTTTTTCAAAACATTTAATTTTTTATATATTTTTAGTTTTTTTATATATTTTTTATTGTAATGTGTTTTCTAGATGTAAAAAATTTATAAATTTTTTGATGTTATAATTATCTAAAATGTTTTTCAACTAAAAAATCTTTATAAAAATATTCGATTAAAAATTTGATATAAACTGTTTTGGATTAAAAAACAATCGTATTAATTTTTTTACAATAACTTAATTAATTTTTCTAGAAAACCAATTGTATTTATTTTTTCACTGTAAAAATATTTTAATCTATTTTTTTACAGAAAAAAATAAGAACAGGTTAATCATACCGATGAAAATTTACACTTTCAAAGGTACACTTTTATTCCTCTAGTATTTTTATAATTTAGTTACTTTAGATTATAATTTAAGTTTTTATACATTTTATTTTCATAAAAACATTATTTTGTTTTCAAAATTTCTAAAAAATATAACCATAATGAAACTAAATCCAATAAATGTTTTAAAACTCCAAGTGTTCAAATAATACTTTAAAAACATTATTTGGATAAAACAAAACTTTCACATTAGAAGGGTTTCAATACCAACCATTTTTTTCTTATAGAAGATAAATCATCTCCTCAATCACCTATATAAGGGTGGGTAACTTCGATGTACCACATTGTTTCTTCATAGTTTTTTCCCTTGAGTTTCTGCACCATTTAAATGCATAAGTCCAACACTTTTTCCATTTCATCCAATCACTGGTCTGGAATCCAATTATGAGGGAAACTGACAAATATTATGCTAGGTGGTTTGCTTTTAGGGTAAGTTTAATAGAATGATTTTAGTTTTATGATTTTTGTTCTACTCTCAAGAAGATTATTTATTTTCATGGATAGGAGTCGGTTTGTGTTGAAAATCCTGATTAGTATTTTGACATTTGTTTCCCTATGATTTTCTAGAGTTTTATGCCTCAAATAAATTTTTTAATGAATATGGTAAGGATAATGTACCCTTTACCTTTTATAGGAAAATGTACATACTATCTTATAATATATTATAGGACTTGGTAGGATTTCCTTATGATGGTGAAGCTTATTTACCCTCTCATAATTTACCAAACACACATGGAACATTTGAGAATAATAAAGATGAATATTATCTATATTAATTTTTTTAGAAGTTAGAAAATATTTCCAACTGAATCAAGAAAAAAGACTTATTACCTTATATAACAAAGGTTATATGATCCCTAGGAAAGGAGATAAAGACACTTTAAAAGTGTCTGATGTGTTTGATCTTTATTTTTAGTGAACACAAGGAAGATTGATTTTGATAAGTTCATATACATTATAACAGAAAATATCAAAAATCAATTCCCTCTTGTTAAATATTAAAACGTTTCTAGTATTCATCATCAAGAATGATTGTTAGGTTTATAGAGTAGTATAAAGTGGAGGATAAATCATATCCATTTAGGGAAAATATTTCATTCATAAGTGAATATATGATGTCAAGGATGAAATTATTTTTTATTATAATAAAAATAAGTCTGTAAAAAACTTATCGGATCTTATTTAAAAGCTCAACCATCAAATAAATTTTATGATTATAAGAAAAGAACCGAAACTCTGAAACATATCATCATGTCAAGCATAAGAATGAAAAGAAAATGTTGGATGACATTTTTGAGAACATTCTGAAACATAAAGTTCAAAATAATCAAAGGGATCTAGAATTCAGTATTATTTATATGGAATCCAGGGCTTTCAAGATTCATACTATAGAAAATTATCAAGAAGAATAGAAACGAAGAATGAAAAAAATATCTTTCAATAATCCAAGATTATTGATATTTTTCTGAAATGAGGTGAAGAAACATCTCAAAATATAGTCCCTTCCATATTTCACACCTATCGAATAATTTCGGAAGCTAAACATAATTTTGAAGAAACCTCAATTTTTCCTACTGAAATCCCTTCTATTTTTCATAAGGGAAATGGAAATATAATTATTGAATAATTGATTCTATATGTACTTATGGAACAATCAGAACCTTAGTTATCTTGAAAGGGAAGTTTAAGAACCTTTATAAAAATAGAGGAATAACATGAAAAATAAATATAAGAAGAAGGAATAGAAAAAGATGAAAAAGGTGTAGAAGAAGAATTTTAAGATGAAGAAATATAAAAATAATTTTAATTTGATATAGAAAAATAATAATAATATGGATATATAAAATAAAGGGGATAATGATGAATAAACCTAGTCAGATAAAAAATCATCAAAATTATCTTCATAAAAGTTGGCTTCGAAGTTTGATAAAAATGAAAAATAAAAAACATAAAAGTAAGAAAATTCATTATTAGAAAAAAGAAGAAAAGTAATCCTCCATGGAATAAAAAGATCCACATTATCAGAACAAAGTATCACACAAAGATGAAACTAATAAATATTTAGAAATTGTTGAAGTATGAGATGATACAAATGTTTTAAAGAATGATAAAAATAACTTAAAATAATTTTATGTCATTACTAGTAAACCTAAACCACCTATGGTTGAACCCAATAGATAGGACTCCGAAAGAACTATTTCTCAAAAGGGTGCTGATTTTATTTTCCTTTCTTTGAAGAGGATGACCGATCAGATTCCATATTTACCAAACATTGAATCAAAATGTTAGTTACTTTAGAAATCTATGAATGAGAAATTATAGTCACTCAAATTATTGAATGAAATGGTAATCAGGACAGAGAATGATTTGAATGTCTCTCAAGAAATCTTTAGAGCTAAAAATTATTCATATAATTAGATGGTTAAATAGCTCAGAAAAATAGATACTAATATTCATGATCATGATGACTAGTTCCTAGAAGTAAAAAAATCTTGTTAGAAATAGATGAATCTTTAAACAATTTATCCTTAGTTATTGATAATAGAGTAAATTTTGTAGAAGAATTCAGAGATAATATAGATGATTGGACCAGTGATGTGAATGTTTTGGAATGAAAATATTCAAGATATGGTGTTAGAAATTAGAATAATAGGATCATGTAAAGATAAATAGATCATAATTGGGGATCATAATAATGAATTATCTATGGAAGTTATGGTCTCAAACCTAATGTTTTGAATGAGGCTATTTCGAAAGAAAATGTTGAAAAACTAGAGAAGGATAATGATGAGTCCAAAGAGATCACGTATTTTTTCATGAAGATGATGAAGAAACAATATTTTTGTTATTTTCATACTCAATGTATATTTTTTCTAAAATATTTTAATTGTTGTATTATTATGAATTACTTTTCATTCAATCATATTTTCATTAATGTTTCCAAATTATGACTGGTTATATATTCTTTTTGATTTATATGGATAATTAGTTAGTTCAGTATTGCTTTGTATTTTAGTTTTTATAATATTTCAATAAACTTCAAATTATTTCCAACCCAATTTTTAAAATCAAAAAGGGGGGAATGATTTATCAAGGAGAAGTATGTTTTATAAAAGAGTATAATTTATTATAAAATGAAAGATACTATAATTAATGGGAGAAGTTTTCCTAAGGAGGTGAATTTTTATTTAATGAATAATTATTCTAATAATATTCATTTTATTAAAAACATTTACAACTTTAGTGGGAGATAAAAGAACAAAGAGTTGAATGGTTATCAATTTCTTTTTATATTTATGTTTTTTTTTATGATTTCAAAAAAGGGGGATACTTTTTGAGTGAGAAGATTTTACTTATTACTTTTCTCTTCCTTTAGTTTTTAAAAGACAAAACACTCTCTTAAAATATTATTTACTAACTTTTTATGTCCCAATAATTTTAGTAATTTTTTATAGAAAAAATTAACTTATTCCATGCAAATAAAATGTTATAGTGTATTATGAATATATAAATTTCATTTCTCAATATGATTATTAGCAATGAAGGTGCGTTTGATTATAAAAATAACTTTTGTTTTGACCAGTGATAAGAATTATGTTATGTCTAAAAGATTGAGAGAAGTAATGACCATAGTACTGGACTTAGTACCGATAATACCATACTAATCCTCATTTTTTTCATCGTATTGATAATCAATAAAAAATTCTAACAGAGTAACTAATGTTTATAATTATATTGAATAATAAATGTTTCTACAGTAAGGAACAATTTTGACATTTTGAGGTAGGTAAAACAGAAAAAATCTAAAATTAAGTTATTACAGATCATTATGAGATTTCAAAGAGCCATATATCTGAGGATGTTGTATTATGATTTGAAATATGACCATTATAGATTCACCTATAAATAGTTGGTCATTTGAAGAGTTTGGATTTTCTCATATTTTCAACCTAATTTATCTAATGGTTCACCTGTATGAACATCTTGTTAAAAAGTATTTTTTTATAATTTAAACAGTTGTTGTTCTAATGAATCCTTTATAGGGTTTTTTTTCATTAGATTTTATTTTATTTTGTAATGGTTTTAGATCATTATTATGATCGAGGATTATAGGGTTAGGAAGATGGTGAATCCCATACATCAGAGCAAGGGATTTTTGGGATAGAAACATAAACTCCAATAATTATATTGAGGGACTGTGAGTATAAGAAGACAAATAATATTCTGATCATCATATCTAGGAATTTCGTATTAAGAAAAGGAATATTTTAGAGTAGGTATAAAACTATGGAGACCATTAGTCAAGGTTATTATCTACATTACTCTTAAGGTTAAAAGTGTTAAATGTTTTAATATATATTGTAATTAAATTTTAATTTTACTAGCTATTGTTTTACATGTTTTTACAATTATATTCCTCGATGAATGTAATATAAAGTTAGTCTTCCTACATATCTTCCTATTTTATTTTATCATTTGTGTATTTGTGAATATGATAATAACATAACTAGATTTAATCAGATCCTCAGAGATTCCTATTATTTTACTATGATCATTAGACTTAGTCTAAGTCCAATAAATTTATTTTTAGAGTTTTTCTATTTTTTTAGTTTAATATTTTTAAACTACAATTCACCCACTCTCTTAAGTATATCCATCTAATCTTATATTATGATCCTACAAAATCCAAAATCCTTCTATTTTAGTTTATTTTATTATCTTATCATAACCTCACCTCCCCTTTACAAATCAGAATGATAACTAAAATATCAAATATATATTGTAATTTTATCATGTTTATGGAATATCAATCATAAAAAATCATCCCTTCTTCTCTTATTCAAAAAATGAAAACATCGCCCGTGATATGTCGGTTTATCACCACTGTAGACATTAATTTTCTATTTTTCAATACCTTTTCCAAGGATGGTCATAAATCCATTATTATGATTATAACATATTATAACATGTATATTATAACTTGTTTCATGTTATGGAACTAATATTAAAATACAATATTCAATAAAATGAAACTAGCTCATGATGGTCAGAAAAACTGCCAAAAATAAACTAAATAATTACCATTAATGTTTTACGATATTAATCAACCTCATATCAGAAAAAATGTTACATGAGACCATTAAAACATATGAAATTTAATTAATCCCATATAATTTTAATTCTAGAAAATTATTCCCATTTAACATGAACTTCCATAATTATACACAAGTAATTCAACCATTTAATAATGAAGACAAACGCTCTCAGAATGATTTAATTTAACATTATAATTCTTCCAAATGACCATAAATAAACTTAATAAAATTTTGATAAATCCAAAAAATATTTAATAGGTTCTATATTTTTTAATTAATGAATCTAATTTGATTATATAGGATATTATGTGAAAGTACAGAACGCTTTCAAACATAAGGTAAGGGATCTCTCTGAACCCATATTTTTTATTTTGGGTTAATCTTTCACTCTCTTTACCCCAATGAATTTATTAATTATTACTATATAATTTTTATAAATTATATTTATATGTTCCAAACATATTTATCTAGTTCAATTCATCCATATTTAATAGGGAAATACATTTTCTAAAATATTCCCTTATCAATTCTTCTCGAAGAGCAAGTCTAGTTAAATGTAACTTCTCCATTTGTTAGCCATTTCCGAGTACATTACATAAAATATTGAAAGGAAACAAATTTTTCTAAAACACATCATATTATCATGAAAAACTATCTTAGTTAAATTATGGTTTTATGAAAATAATTATTCTTTTATCCTCTTTAAACACACTTTATTATTTTCCCTAAAACCACACTTAAGAGGGGTATTTTTTATGTAACCTAACCACTACCATTCTTGTTTATAATTCAATTGAACAACATATTTCATGACCTTTTACAATTTTTTTAACACTGACCAATAATTATTTAAATATATACTTTTATAGACACATTTTGGTTATACCCTCATGGGTTATGATTTAGTATAAGATTATGACCCCACTTCATTCCATGTGTAACCCTTATGTGTATTATTTATGTTTAATTATTTATGTGGAAGACATATTCATGAACATGAGATTTTGGGTGCACTAATATATCACTCCAATGCATTGGGTAGTGTTTAGTTTCATGAGATATGATGTATGTGATAAGGGAGTAAACCTAATCCATTATGGGACTTTTTCTATCATGTATTATAGTCTTGGATGTTAGCCTTTACTTAGGTTTATTTCATGTTATATGTCACTGTCACATTGATATATTTCCATTATCATATGATTATGTTCTATATTTTATTCCTTCATAAGTTTATTCTTGATCAATACCTTTTATATTGACATTTTATGCTTTTTAAATCATTTGTTTTGATTTATTCCCATGTTAACTCCATTACTAAGATTTTTAGATCATCCCTTCTGTTTATGCATTCTGCATGTAATCCTATGTAGTTATAGAAGATCTACTTGAGTCAGAGGGACATTAAAAATATTAAATAAAATATTTATTTTTTATTTCCTAGTTTTCTAATCATGTACATCATCTTTTAAAGGCATTAGACTATATAATCCTTGGATTTCATTGATCTTAATATCATTTAATATTATTTAAAAAAAGATAGGGTTTCTATAGTTGGAATTGGAGCACAAACTAGTTATTTTGGAGGGATTACGACTATTATACTTTAGTAATAACCCTAGTGATATTTTTATCACCACAGATAACATGGATTTAATCTCCAGGAATCACAAGTTAGAATATAATTTTCATTTATAGGTTTATTCTTATGTGTTAAAATGTTTCCTTTTTATATGATTATTAGCTATGTATTCAATCCCCCCTAATATTATTTTAATTTCTTAGATAATGTATAAAAGTAGGAAAACCCATAAAAAATACAAATTTAATAGGAAATGTGATGATTTTACTAATGATATTCCAAACCTAATGAGAATGGGTACCCAAAACGTCATGACATTAGATTCTCAACTGGATCAATTTATGAATAATAACATGGATCGGGTGGAACAAACTTCTTCTCTGAGTAAAGAGGAAATTTTGGTTGAATACTTTATAAGATAAAGGATTCATAAATTTAATGGATATTATGTTCTTCTAATCATAGAAAAATTTATTAACTCTATTGAGAGGATTTTAAATATCCTTCAATGCTTAGAAGAAGAGAAAGTCATAATGGTATTGAATCTTTTTGATGGGAAATTTGATCAGTGGTGAAAACTTATCAAAAAATTGAATTTCTAAATAAGAAATTCATTTCATGGATTGAGTGGGATTCATGAAAATATTTTTCAATAAATATTTTCTCTAGAGTCAGCATCTTAAGATCAAGAGGGAGTTCTTTGTATAGAATAAAAATGATGACAAATCTACCAGCATGTTATAGAAAAATGTTAAAAGGCTTGAATGATATAGCTTCATCTCTTTCATTAACACTAAAAGGAATTTATATATATTATTTATGGGATTAAATCCATGTCTATGAAAATACCATTCAATTCGAGACTTTGAAATCCTTGAGAATATTTTCAGATGTACTGTAATGGTTAAGATGGAGATTGGTGACTATTAGTGGTGTCATTGGATCAGAGGTAAAAAGAGTAAATAAATCCCATGAAATTAATAAAACCAAGTGTCCCACATTTCAAAAGTGTGGTAAGAATCACCCTATGATCTATCTAACGAGAACTAGATGATGTTTCAATTATGGAAGATATGGGTATCAGGATAATTTATGTTAAAAGGATTTAAAGAAGCACACTAATTGAAAATAATAAAGTAATATTTAGAACAAAAATCATCCTATAGTGTAGTGTTTAAATTTAAAGGAACATGGGAATTATGCAATCCAATTCCCTAAGCCAAGGGTTTTTTGAGAAAATTAACAAAAATAGCGCCCAAGGAATCATGGAAGGGCATATGAAATCACTACTATTGAGATGGATCTTGAAAATGATTTTGTGATAGGTAAACTAGTTATTCATTAAAGAATCTATAATTTACAATTTTATACTTGTTCTACACATTCTTTTATATCTTTCATGATTAATAGAATTATTCAAATAGTACCTCAAATATAAGGCTAGAATTTTCTATGAGAATATAAAATGGGGAAATTATTTCATAAAAAGTATATAACACCTCATTGGTCAGTGTTTGTTAACCTGAAATACCAAAAAATACCATCTCGCTTCCTTTTTTATTTTGATGATATATTGGGCATGGATTAGCTATCTTTTTACAAAACTAACATCAATTGTTAATAAATAGAGATCACTCCTCACATCCTGATTTATCATCCCATTCTGTACACGTTTAAGGAGGAGGTTGAATATTATTTAGAATCATTATCTCAATTTTAGATATTATTTCCCTATTATAATCATATATAACTCAAATAATTGACATAATTAATCGAATCCTGCTCGAAGAAATTCCCATTGTGAGAGACTATACCGATGCATTTCATAATGAATTTCCTGTAGTACCTCCTAACCAAGAGGTTGAGTTCACAATTGTTCTTATTCTAAAATATCTTCTTATATCAATGAATATATATAAAAATACCACCATTTATTTGGATTAAATAAAGAATAAGTTACAATAAAAAAATAGACAAGCGTTTAATATGTCCAAGTGCTTCACCATGTGGTTCACAAGTCCACTTCATCAAGTAGAAGGATGTATCAATTATCCTCCACATTAATTATGGTGAGATGAATTTTTTTTGATAATGAACACATATACCATACCATGAATAGATGCATACTTGGATCAACAATGTGTGTCCAATTATTTCTATAAGGTGTAATTTTATCCCGGATACCACCAACTAATGGTGGGGAAGGATCATATTCCCAAGTATACCTTAAAAATGTTGTATGGACACTATGAGTTCATAATGACTCCACTAGGTGTTATTAATGGTATAGAAATATTCATCAACTTAATGAATAGAGTATGTAGATATTATATTGAAAAAATTGTTGAAGTATTTGTAGATGATATTTTGATTTCCTCCATGATCAAAGAGGAACACAACGAGCATTTGAAAACTTTTCTATAGATTTCGCAGAGGGTGAAACAATATAGAATGTACAATATATCTGAGTTATGGATAGAAGAAGTAAAATTATTGGTCCATGTTATGACCAACAATGGAATACCTATATACTATTTCAAAATAAAGTAAATTGAGGAGTGGACCATACCAAAATATGTAACTGAGATCTATAGTTTCCTTGGTCTAGCTCAATATTACTGATGTTTTTTTAGTAAATTTTCACACTTTTTAAACGTACTAACCAATATGACTCGAAAGGGTGTAATGTATTCTTTGATAAGTGAATGAAAATACCAATTCAAATTGTAACACCTCGACCCCAGTTACCCAGAGTCGGTGAATTATTAAATATTATTAGCATGATTACAAGGAAATCATGTCTCGAAAGGCCGATCAATTTAGTATTATTGGAAACAAGATTCATACATATGATCCACATTACAGCTTGAAGAGAAATACAACAATAATATATTTCATTAGATGCATCCAAGCCTCCTAGATTATTCCTTCTGGTCACTCATAACTGACTTCTTTATATCCTAGGAATATGAAACATAAGAAAGGGGTGAGCTCAAACGCTCCATAAGGGTAAGTAATATAGTAGAAAATGAAATAAATATTAAGCATGGTAAATAATTAAAAACCACATGCCTTTACCAATAATAAACATGAATACTTTTATGGAACGATTATGAGCTGAGTAAATAATGCCATAATAAAACATAATCATGGGTATTCTACTAGTCGAATGACCACATGAGCCGTCAATATTATTTCCATAATGAGGGAATGTATAATGCCTGACATTCTGAAACATTTTGTCAAGGCCTCAGCCAAGATGTCTAAAATGATTAACGCCTCGACCAAAACCATAAATTAAATTTGGAAAGGGCCTCAGCCAATTCCACATCTAGTTGTCTCATGAGACCTACCGATTCATCGAGGAGCAATAGAGGGATCCACCTGTCACTTAATAAGACCAATACATTCCTCATATGAAAAGGTTTAAACATATCATAAACATTCATATTAAAAATTCCATACAAAATGTCAACACTTTAACCATAAATAATGAATGGTGTAAAAATATCACATCCATAGTCAAACATATCCCAAAAAATTCAATACAATATAGAAGTTTTGTATCATAATAAATCAACTTCAAATAAACTTAAAATCCATCAAAGGATGTTGACATAGATGAAATCAAAACCTTTTTTTAGAGACATATCTCTTTAAATTTTGAAATCATTTAAGAGTCAAATAAAGAAAATATTTATTTTGAAAATATTCTTATAAGCTTGTAACGGAAGCTTTGACGATGTTATAATAGCAGAAAATAGCTGCACTCTCCATATAAGTTAAAAAATACATTCTCACCATAATTTTATCGAAAAGGTTAAAAAGGACCTTGTTTGGAAAATGACAGAAAGATTCCTTTATAAACATCTTTTAAAAAGTCAAACAAGGGTATAAATGACTTTAACCCATATTCTGTAAAATAGTAAGAATGTTTTGAAATACATTTTTAAGAAACATGGATGTGGATGATAAAGAGGTCCTAGTAGATAATTACGTATAAACAACCTCGGATAATGAATAGATTGTGAAATAAACCCTTACCTTGTAATTTTCCTTGGTTGATGGTAGGTTAACCTCTTGTATAATGGTGGAATAATTGTTATTGAATTATAAAATAATCATATATATTAATATGATATCATATACGATCTTTTAACATCGCTTTGTTAATAAAATCTTAGTATTATCGTCGTTTTGGGTGTTAACATACTCATTTTATTTTATATAAGCCATGTTTGTTATGGATAGGATGTATCATACTCATATCCAGAATTATATTAAGTACTTAAATATTATTCTAAGTCATCCAATAAAATTTATTCTTGAATGGATACGATGGGGAATTAATCTCATCGCGTTCGTGGAGACAGTAATCCGTACGTACGCACGAGCGACAATATCATTCTTTTGATATTAAAATAATATATAATTGGACGGTATATCATATAGACAGAATAATTATCATGTTATATTTATTATTTACATGAATTATACATCATTATTATACCCATCTAAATAATAGTATATTGAATAACAATTACACCACAACTTGGAGACGGTAGGCAGTCCGTACGCACGTATGGTGATATGTCATTCAAGGGATGGATAGAATAATGAAATCGTTTGTTCCATAATTATAATAACATCATAGTATATAGAAGGTACTATAATTATTATTTTAGAATGGAAATAACATGGAAATAAGAAGTTGAAGAAGAAAGGAAATTTAGAGAGGGTGGTGAAGACGTTACCTCTTCTTCGGGTTCTTCCTTTTGATTTGATCAAAAGAGTTCCTTAGGTTTGCTTTATGATCAAAATAAAGCCTCTAGGATGAAGTGAGGGAAGTTGGGAGGATATTTGGGCAGGGTTTGGTTGAGCCAAATGGCTTTGAAGGTGTAAATTAATGAGAAGAGGGAGTTCCCTTTTATAGGAGGGGTGAGGGGAACTTTTGAAAAAACATAAAGTATTATTTTATAATAAAATCATATTCAGTTTCTAATGGATCCAAAGTGGACTATTCAAAGTATAAGGTGGGTATGGGTCGTAATCCTTTCAAACAATAGATTTTAGATAGGTTTGAGTCATTATATTAATTTATCTTTTAGTTTTAAGTCTTGGTTAATTAGTTTAACACTTACCATGTCACATTATATTTTAATAATATATTGTTAATAATCATAATATATGCATCCAAGAGACCCACACGTGGTCAATTAATGATAGAAAAATAATGATATAAGTCCTTTGGCCGAACCGTAGATTTTTAGGAATAGAATATAAATTAATAATATAATGTTTGTTTTAAAAACTCATTTATGTCAATTTTGACACTACTCAATAATCGATTTTTGTTAAAGTCTTAAAAACATTATTAATTTAAAAAAAATTAATTTAAGCAATCCTAACATTTCATATTAACCAATAAAATTCATGTATGTCATCAAAACTTTCAAATTATATTTATTTATCATTTATAATACCAATTATTTGATTCTTTCATTAATAAATAAAATACTGCCTCATTATTGTGTCATATATATTTTTACTTTTTCAATGTCTAAAAATTATAAATAAAATATAATTATGTATGAAATATTTTAATATTTCTAATGAATATTTATAATCGAAAATATAACATATATAAACCTATGAAAAAATTGTTTTTTTAAAAGATATAAGCTTATGTCATTTTTGTATTTACTTTATCTAAATTAAAATAAAGTGTCCCTATCACCTACAAGTGGTTCCATGGGGTCCCAAAAAATCGACTCAAAGATGCCCATGGTCGGACATGTATCCACTAATAAGGTTAGGACACATTTTAGTGTAATTTATTATTATTATAATATTATTTTTAACCCTTATTTACCGGATTTACCCTTTAACCATGGTAAATAAAATATTTACCGAAGTAATTATTTAAAATGTCTAAAAATAAAAGTTACCTATTTACACAATTTGGACATCCTGATTCGAAATATGGAATCCATTTTTCCAAATTCAAAAAACAGAAGTGGCAGAAATTAATTTAAAATTATTTCCCGCTGTCAAAACAAAAAGCGTGTTTTTAAGATATAATAACTATCAAAAGATTGACACTTGTTTATATCCGGTTTAATTGCGAAATTATGTCCAATGACCAAAATTGTATTAAATTGTAAAAATATATTCTAAATATACTTTAAAACCACTCAAATTAATAATTTATCACTATTAATTATTTTGATTAAAAAGGTTGTTTTTAATTAAAATGTAGTAATTTTCACTATTCATCAAAATATAAAAGTTATCCAAAAAGTACCAAAATTTCACCCTTGGATAATTTCGATATTAAGAATCCAAAAATAAAGTCCATTTTGAAAGAAAAAATGTATAAAATTTGAATAATTTGATATTAATATTCATAACAGCTACTTTGATTGATCGCGGTGTGTTAGAATCTCGAAGTTGCGTACAATGAAAGATATTACATTACTCAAAGGGAAACGTACCATGGAATCTTGGAATGTTACATTCTCCCCTCCTTCAAATAATTTCGTCATCAAAATTTCTAGAAAATTACTGTATAAAAAGACTCAGGTGGTTCTTCATTATAAGTTCCTCAGGTTCCCACGTTTCCTCTTCCATCTTGTGGTTTCTCCATAAAACTTTTACCAGACGAGTCGTCCGGTTTCTCAGCACTTGTTCTCTCATTTCAAGAATCCTGACGGGGTCTTCGTAATAAGATAGATCAGGTTCTAGTTGTAATTCCTCATAGGTGAGTACATGCATTGGGCCAGACATGCATTTTCTCAATAGTGATACATGGAACACATCGTGAACTTTGGAGAGACTTGGAAGCATTGCCAAACTATAAGCTACAACCCCAATTAATTCTAGAATTTCTAAGGTTCTGATGTACCTCAGACTCAGTTTACCCTTCTTACTAAAAGGTATGACTCCCTTCCATGGAGATACCTTCAAGAAAACAAGATCTCCTACATGAAATTACAAATCCTTCCTTCGATTATCGGCATAGCTCTTCTGCCTACTTTGAGCTGCTTTGATGTGGTTTTGGATTACCTTTACCTTTTCCATCGTTTCCTCCACTAGTTCTAGGCCAACAAGTTTTCTTTTACCAACATCATCCCAACAGGTTGGTGTGTGACATCTCTTTCTGTACAACGCTTCATATGGTGCCATCTGAATACTCGAATGGAAGCTATTATTATAGGAAAATTCTACCAGAGGTAAATATTGACCCCACATGCCCTGAATGTCAAGTGAGTAAGATCTCAACATGTCTTTTAAGGTTTGAATAGTCCATTCTGTTTGTCCATCTGTTTGAGGGTGGTAGGAAGTGCTCAAATGAAGTTCATTATCCAAGGCCTTTTGAAGACTCTTCCATAATCTTGAAGTAAAACATGGATCACGATCAAAAATAATTGATATGGGTACTCCATTAAGTCTCATAACATCATTAATATATACTATTGCTAGATATTCGAGAGTTAAATCTTCTCTTATAGAAAGAAAATGTGCTGACGTGGTAAGGCGATAAAAAATGACCCATATTGCATCGTTCCTTCTAAGAGTCTTTGGTAGTCCCATGAAAAAGTCTATCGTGATATTATCCCATTTCCACTCTGGTATGGGAAGAGGTTGTAATACTCCTCAAGGCAGTTGCCTTCCAGCTTTCACTTGTTGACAAACCATACATCTTGACACAAAATCGGCAATCTCCATCTTAATGTTGTCCTACCAAAAATATTCCTTCAAATATCTATACATTTTGGTGCTCCCTGGGTGTATAAAGAAATTGGAACTATGAGAATCGTCTAAGAATTCCCTTTTTAAATCAAGTATATCAGGAACACAAAGTCTCTTCCAAAATTTCAAAATTCTTTCTTCATACACAAAGTCTCTCAATCTCCCATCATTCATAGCTTTAATCTTCTTTTGAAATTCATCATCATCGGTCAGAGAACTCTTAATCCTATATAGTAAAGATGGTTTGTCAACCATTTGAAAAAGCACTGATGTTTCACATTCCATGGTTATTACCATGTCCATCTTCACTAGATCCATGAAAATTAGATCTCTTTCAATTCTCATATTGTTCAAAACTCCATGGTCCTTTCTACTCAACGAATCTTCCACCTTATTTTCCTTCCCAGGGTGGTAGTGTATCATGAAATCAAAATACATGATTAGTTCAAGCCATCTCCTTTGACTAATGTTGAGTTCTTTTTGTGAGAAAATATACTTCAAACTCTTTTGATCAGTATAAATCTCACATTTCTCACCATAGAGATAATGTCTCCATATATTCAAAGCAAAGATCACAACTGATAACTAGAGATCATGAGTAGGATATTTTTTCTCATGAATTTTCAACTATCGTGATGCATAGGCAATAACCCTATCATTCTACATAAGGACACAACCATGTCCTTTCATCGATGCATCACTATAAATAATGAACCCATCATTCCCCGATGGTAGAGTCAATTTAGGAGAACTAAATAATCTTCTCTTTAGTTATTAAAAACATTCTTCACACTCTTCTGTCCAAACAAATTTAACCCTTTTACGTGTGAGCTTCGTTAATGGGTTAGCCAATCGGGAAAAATTCTGTACGAAACGTCGATAATAACCTGGAAAACCAATAAAACTATGTACCTTAGTTATACTTTTCGGTGCTATCCATTCTAGGATTTCCTTGGTCTTAGAAGGATCAACGGAAATTCCATCCTAAGAGACAATATGGCCCAGAAAAGAAATCTCCTGAATCCAAAATTCACACTTGATAAACTTCCCATATTTTTTATGTCTTATAAGAGTCTTCAATATAATGCACAAGTGATTTTCATGATCTTTGTAGCTTTTGGACTATACCAAGATATCATCAATAAATACCACTACAATGTCATTAAGATATTCCTTGAAAACTGTATTCATTAGATCCATGAATACAAGGGGTGCATTAGTTAGCCCAAAAGTCATTACTGTAAACTCGTAATGCCCGTACCTGGTTCGAAATGCTGTCTTCGGAATGTCATCCTTCTTCACACACAACTAATGATATCCAGATCAAAGGTCAATCATTGAAAAGTATTGAGCTCCATGTAGTTGGTCAAATAAATCATCAATGCGAGGTAGGGGATACTTGTTCTTTATTGTTATAGCATTGATCTCCCTGTAGTCAATGCACAACCTCATAGATCTATCTTTCTTCTTAACAAAAAGGACAGGGGATCCCCATGGAGAAACACTAGGGAGAATAAATCCCTTATTACTCAATTCTTCAAGTTGATTCTATAGTTCAACTAATTCAACAGTGGCCATTCTATAAGTGGTTTTCGATATGGGCCTTGAACAAGGAATTAAATCAATGGAAGACTCAACTTCTCGTTCTGGAGAATGTCTAGGTAAATCTTCTGGAAACACATCTAAAAATTCTTACACAATAGGTACATACTCTATTTGAACATTCCTTTCCTCACCCACTATCATTTCATTCTTTTCCTCCCCAATAATTAAATTTAGATGAGCTACTGGGGGTGGATCTAGGTAAGAATTATGTGGCAACGATTCTTCTCTAAAGATAAGGTGTTCCTTATCATCATCATCAAGAATCGTAACCTCATTCTTCTTACAATAAATATTTTCATCATGGTCCTAAAGCCAATCCATACTGAGGACTATATAAAATTCAATCATAGGTATGATGATGAGATCAACGGATAAAGAACATTTATGTGCTCTAATGGGGACTGATTCACAAAACATCGATGCAATGATACTTCCCTTAAGAGTTTTAACTGACAACTCCCTTGTTAAATCAAATTGTAAATATCTAATTTTCTTAGAAAATTGGGAAGATATGAAACAATGCGATGATCCAGAATCAAATAATTCATTTTCTAAACTTGAGGAAACCATTAAATTACCTGCCACCACGTCTTTCAGAGCTTTTACCTCAGTAGTAGTGATAACATAAGCTTTCCCTTGATCCCTTGGACTTTTCTGAGGTATGTTCCCCTGATGATTAGGAAATTCATTTTCATAATGTCCCATCTCCCTGTAATTGTAGCATTGAACATCGGTAGTGTCTTTATTTTCTTTAAAATCACCAGCTAGATGGCCTTTCTGTCCACATTTGTAGCATACTCCTTTTCCTTTTAGACATGCACTAGGGTGCTTCCTTCCACAATTATCACAGGGTAGAAATTCAATTCTACCCTTCTCCCTTGTTTCCTTATTTCCATTCCCATAGTGTTCAGCAGATCTCTTCTTTTCTTACTTTGATTTAAATTCATAAGTCTTAGAGAATTCCTTTTCTGTCTTGATAGCACACGAGACAATATCTTCGTATGATGTGAAGGATTCCGAGACTAATGATCGAAGGAGAAATGGTTTTAACCCATCAATGAAATGATCAATCTAACTCCTTGGGTTACGTATATAATCAGCAGCATGCCTCGCTAACCTTGTAAAGTTATCCTCATAATTTGCGACATTCTCATCCTCTTTCTGCCTCAGGCTCAGAAATTGTCTTTCCATATCTTCTTGATGGTCTCGAGGAAAGTATTTTTCTAAGAACAGCTCTTTGAACTCCCGACATTCCATATCTGATACATCATCTTCTTCCTTCATGTTTTGTATCAATGACGACCATTGATCAGCATCTCCAGTGAGGTGATAAACTGCCATGACAACTTTTTCCCTTTCACTACTCCCCATGGAATAGAATATTTTCTCCAAGGAATTTATCCATTGATATACTCATAACCCTTCATAATGGTTGGTAAACAAAATGAGAATTATCCTAAGCATATCCCCCGGGAGTGTCATAACCAAGAGTGCAGCAAGGCCCGTTGTCGTGCACCAGTTCCCGTTCGAGTCAAGCTCAAAGCGGGGATTTCGGGTTATACCCCTAGGTACATCTGTGCCAGAGCTGCCTCTACCTACTCGTATCCAGAAAGGGGTGTATTTCTCAGAAAAATCACAAAATATCTACAGTACCAAAATTCTAGGAAGTTCTTATATACTAATCCTCAAAGTCTATCTTAGGGCAATGTTCTCTAATCAGAGTTTATCTAAATCTAGTTTCAAAGGTTTGTACTAAACTTTCTCGGATACCAACTGTAACGCCTCGACCCTAGTTACCCAGAGTCGGTGCATTATTACACAGTATTGGTATGATTACAAGGAAATCATGTCTCGAAAGACCAATCAGTTTAGTATTATTGGAAACAAGATTCATACATATGATCCACTTTACAGCTTGAAAATAAATACAACAATAATATATTTCATTAGAAGCATCCAAGCCTCCTAGATTATTCCTACAGGTCACTCATAACTAACTTCTTCATATCCTGGGAAAATGAAACATAAGAAAGGGGTGTGCTCAAACGCTCAGTAAGGGTAAGTAATACAACGGAAAATGACATAAATATTAAGCATGGTAAATAATTGAAAACCACATGCCTTTACTAATAATAAACATGAATAATTTTATGGCAAGATTATGAGATGAGTAAATAATTCTATAATAAAACATAATCATGGGTATTCTACTAGTCTAATGACCACATGAACCATACATATTATTTCCATAATGAGGGAATGTATAATGTCGGACATTCGGAAACATTTTGTCAAGGCCTCAGCCAAGACGTCTAAAATGATTATGGCCTCAGCCAAAACCATAAATCAAATTGGGAAAGGGCCTCGGCCAATTCCACGTCTATTTGTCTCATGAGACCTACCGATGCATCGAGGAGCTATAGTGGGATCCACCCATCACTTACTAAGTCCAATACATTCCTCATATGTTAAGGTTTAAACATATCATAAACATTTGTATTAAAACTAGCATATGAAATGTAAATACATTAACCATAAGTAATGAATGGTATAAAAATAGCACATCCACAGTCAAACATATCCCAAAAACTTCAATACAATATGGAATTTTTGTATCATAATAAATCAACTTCAAATAAACTTAAAATCCATCAAAGGATGTTGACATAGATGAAATCAAAACCATTTTTTAGAGACATATCTCTTTATATTTTTAATTCATTTAAGAGTCACATAATGAAAATATTTATTTTGAAAATATTCTTATTATCTCGTAAGGGAAGCTTCGACAATATTATAACGGCGGAAAATAGCTGCACCCACCATATAAGTTAAAAAAACATTCTAACCTTAATTTTGTCGAAAAGGTTAAAAAGGACCTTGTTTGGAAAAAGACAGAAATATTCCTTTATAAACCTCTTATTAAAATTCAAACAAGGGTATAAATGACATTAACCCATATTCTTTAAAATAGTAAGAATTTATTGAAATACATTTTTAAGAAACATGGATGTGGATGATAAAGAGGTCCCAGTAGATAATTACATATAAACAACTCAGATAATGAAGAGATTGTGAAATAAACCATTACCTTGTATTTTTCCTTGGGTGATGGTAGGTTAATCTCCTTTATAATGGTGAAATAATTGTTTTTGATTATGAAATAATCATATATATTAATATGATATCATATATGATCTTTTAACATCGCTTTGTTAATAAAATCTTAGTATTATCATCATTTTGGGTGTTAACTTACTCATTTTCTTTTATATTAGCCGTGCTTGTTATGGATAGGTTGTATCATACTCATATCCAGAATGATATTAAGTCCTTAAATATTATTTTAAGTCATCCAATAAAATTTATTCATGAATGGATATGATGGGAAAAGAATCTCATCGCATTCGTGGAGACGGTAATCCATACGTACGCATGAGCGACAATATCATTCTTTTGATATTAAAATATTATATAATTGGATGGTATATCATATAGATAGAATCATTATCATGTTATATTTATTATTTACATGAATTATGCACCATTATTATACCCATCTAAATAATAGTATATTGAATAACAATTACACCACAATGTGGAAACGGTAGGCTGTACGTACGCACGTATGGTGATATGTCATTCAAGGGATGGATATAATAATGAATTTGTTTGTTCCATAATTATAATAACATTAAATTATATAGAAGGTACTGGAGTTATTATTTTAGAATGGAAATAACAAGGAAAGAAGAAGATGAAGAAGAAAGGAACTTTAAAGAGGGTGGTGAAGACGTTACCTCTTCTTCAGGTTCTTCTTTTTGATTTGATAAAAAAGGCTCCTGAGGCTGGCAGTATGATAAAACTAAGGTCTCTCGGATGAAGCGATGGAAGTTGGGAGGATATTTTTGCAGGGGTTGGCCGAGCCAAATGGCTTTGAATGTGTAAATTAATGAGAAGGGGGAGTGCCCTTTTATACGAGGGGTGAGGGGCTCTTTAGGAAAAACTTAAAGTATTATTTTATAATTAAATCATATTCGGTTTATAATGGATACAAAGTGGATTATTCAAAGTATAAGGTGGGTATGGGTCAAAAACCTTTCAACCAATATATTTTAGACTGGTTTGGGTCATTATATTAACCTTATCTTTTAGTTTTAACTCTTTGTTAATTAGGTTAACATTTACCATGTCACGTTGTATTTTTATAATATATAGTTAATAAACATACTATATACATCCAAGAGACCCAAAAGTGGTCCATTAATGATACACCAATAATGATATAAGTATTTTGGCCGAACCTTATATATTTAAAAATAGAATATAAATTAATAATATAATATTTGTTTTAAAAACTCATTTATGTCAATTTTGACACTACTCAATAATTAATTTTTGTTAAAGTCATAAAAACATTATTAATTCAAAATAAATTCATTTAAGCAATCCTAACATGTCATACTGACCAATAAAATTCGTGCATGTCATCAAAAATTTCAAATTATGTTTATTTTATCATTTATAATACCAATTATTTGATTCATTCATTAATAAGGAAAATACTGCATCATTATTGTGACATATATATTTTTTACTTTTTCAATGTCTAAAAATTATAAAGAAAATATAATTATGTATGAAATCATTTTATATTTATAATTAATATTTATAATCGAAAATAAAACATATATGACCCTATGTAAAAAATCTTTTTCTAAAAGATATAAGCTTTTGTCATTTTTGCATTTACTTTATCTTAATTAAAATAAAGTGTCCCTATCACCTACAAGTGGCTCCATGGGGTCCCAAAAATCGACCCAAAGATGCCAATGGTCAGACATGTATCCACCAATAAGTTTAGGACATGTTTTAGGGTAATTTATTATTATTATAATATTTTTTTATCCCTTATTTACATGATTTGCCCTTTAACCATGGTAAATAAAATATTTACCGAAGTAATTATTCAAAATGTCTAAAAATTAAAGTTACCTATTTACAAAATTTGGACATTCTGATTCCAAATATGGAATCCATTTTTCCAAATTCAAAACACAGAAGTGGAATAAATTAATTTAAAATTATTTCCCGCTGTAAAAACAAAAAGCTTGTTTTTAAGATATAATAACTATCAAATGATTGACAATTGTTTATTTCTGGTTTAATTGTGAAATTATGTCCAATGACCAAAATTATACTAAATGGTAAAAATATATTCTAAATATACTTTAAAACCACTCAAATTAATAATTTATCACTATTAATTATTTTGATTAAAAAAGTTGTTTTTATTTAAAATTTAGAAATTTTAACAATTCATCAAAATATAAAAGTTATCCAAAAAGTACCAAAATTTCACCCTAGGATAATTTCGATATTCCAAATCCAAAAATGAAGTCCATTTTGAAAGATAATATGTATAACATTTCAAAAAGTCGATATTGTTATTCATAACGGCTACTTTGATTGATCGCGGTGTGTTAGAATCTCAAAGTTGCATACAATGCAAGCTATTGCATTACTCAATGGGAAACGTACCGTGGAAGCTTGGGGTGTTACACAAATAGTAAAAAAAGGGGCTTAACAATGCACCAGTACTTATACTACAAATAATTAGATAACTATGTTGTATAAAATGATTCTTTAATAAAGGAAGTTGGTTGTGTAATGATTAAAAATGTTAAAGTGAAAGTATATTCCTCAAGAAAGATGGATGTTCAAGAAAAAACTATCCCATGAATGATATAGATGTGACGACTGGGATCTTCCCATTAAATATTTGGAGATATTATCTCTATGGGGATAAGTGTGTGATATATAGTAATCATAAGAGCCTCAAATTTATATTAACACATATGGATCCTAATATTCACTAGTGAGGATGGTTAGTGATAATTAAGGATTATTACTGGTTAATTCACTATCATCCATGTAATGAAAATGAAGTTTAATATTCAATAAGTATAAAGGATCTTGTAAATTTATCAATGATGAGAATTTAGAAGGATACAATCATCTTAGACCTCAAAATAATGGGAATGTGAATCATAAATAATGTTTTGTCATCATTCCTTTCATAAATGATTTCTCAACCATGTCTTTTAAAGAATTCAAAGGATACTGGGGGGATGGATCCTCACTCCCTCGATGCCTCTCCCACTCTTGTAATCACCCTTTCCTAGGGCTTCCAATTTATTTATTCAATGCTGAGGTGATATTATCCAGCCTATCACTCCCTTAGTATTCTTCTATCATCATGGGGTATCCCCTTACATTTATCTCTTTCTATGAGCTTGTGTCTTCTAATTTTGTGCTTTTGACTGCAACACGTCATTTCTGCCGATTAGATCTGACAGGGTGAACCCCATTTTTGTTCTTGTTTGTATTTTTTTCATTGTGGTTTGGGATATGATGGTGGTTGTGATCTTTTGTATTTTTATGATTTGGGTATAGTGCATGTTCAGATTTTTTGGTTCTCTCCATGGTCATGGCTCACTACTGAGGCCCTTTCCAGGTCAATTACTCTCTTGATTCCATATATATTGTATTAGGATCCATTTATTACAGATGAAATGTATTTAATGGGGGTTTTAGGATGTGTTAGTTGTTCATTAACTGGTGTTACTAGAGTCATGAACATTGGTTATGATTTTTTATTGGGGTTTTTCTTTCTAGATGTGTTTTGGGACATTTATATTTTTGTTGGTATTCTATTCAGGTGGTGTGGTTTGTTCTTATCCCTAGTTCATCATAATTTGTTTCTATAGTTTTTAGTTTTCATCCTTATCGATGAAGATCTCAATTGGTGATGATGTTTTAGCTTATTGAAAATTGATTTTTTAGATTTCAATGTTTTTTACAATGGATAGTTGTATTTTTTGTTTGGTGTGGTCTTAGATAATAGTATTGATAGTGGATTTCTGGTATTTTTAGTCGATATTCTATGATTTTTTGTTATTATCAATATTTTTTTTGGTGGTCTTCATGTTGTTTTGGGATGAGTAGTTAGAGCAGTTGATGGAGCTCCAAGAGGCATCTCTCATGGTGGACTCATCTCTATCTTTGGGTTTCCACTGGGATTTATCTTCATAGCATTTATGGAGATGCTTCATCTGGTGGCCCTCATGGTTTTTATATTTAGTAGTACTCTTAAATGGTATTTTTGGTGATGAATATAAATTATATTGGTCAACTCTCACTGATATTATGGCGTTTGTGAAGAGATAATTTTGTGCTAGGGTGTGCATCACAGGGCAGTATGTGGCCCAATGTAGTGATGATGCCCTATGTTTGAAATTTTCAATTAAGGTGTGTTATGAGAGATGGTTCGTGGACTAAGTTGGTGGTGATGGTTTCATTTTAAATTTGAAAATTTAAATGGGGGGGGGTTGTGACTTGATGTAGTGAATGTTTCGTTATGGTTCCCAAATAACCTTAAAGTGAATTTTCATAATAAAAAATAAAATCATGTATTGAGGAATAAGATAAAGGATTATAATTGAGATTATGTAGAAATTTTACGAAATGTTGGATTTAATAATAATTGAGAAATCCTCATAGTTAAAAATTGATCAGGAGGATTCATGTAATTTGGGTCGCAACTATGTGTATCATCCAATCTGGAGATAAATAAAGATCTTTTTAATGATGTACATAACTTGACCTTATCTATCCACCATGGGGTCACAATGTTTCATCAAGATCTCTAATATCACTATTGGTGGGAAATTATGAAGAACATCACTAAATATACATAAATGTGTTTGGTATGTCAGTAAGTGATTGATTAAAAGAGAAAGTCTAAGGGGATGATGTAATCCTTTCATATACCTACTTGTAAATGGGAAAACATTACCATGGAATTTTGACTGGGTTTCTAAAGACATCCAAAATAAATAATTATATTTGATTTATTTTAGGGTTTCTTTCAAATATTTGAAAACATTATTAAGATTCGAGGGGAATTTGTACTTGACCAACATTCACAGATATACACTAGAAAACTGGTGAGGTTTCATGGAGTACCATTATCAATTATATCTGATAATGATCTATGATTTACCTACAAGTTATAGAAAGGTATAAAACATGATATAAATACTAAGTTGAACTTCATTATAACTTATTATCCACAAACTATTGGATAATATGAGCAGAATATTTAGACACTAGAAGACATGTATAGATAATTCTCAATAGAATTAAAAGGAAGATAGGGTCAAAATCTTCCACTGATCAAGATCTCATAAAACAATAGTTTCCACTCAGGAATCCAAATGGATCTATATTAATCCTTTTATGATTAAATATGTGGAACACCTACATACTGATATGATGTTGGTGAATGTAAGATAGTGGGACCTAAAATGGTTGAGGAAATAGAATAAAAGGGGAAGACTATCTAGAAGCATATCCGGGCATCCCAAAGTCAATAGAAGAGCTATAAAGATAATTATCAATTGGACATAGAGTTTTAATCTGGTGAAAAGGTATAAATCTAAAAGTCTACATGGAATAGAGTCAGTAGATTTTTTATGAATGGAAAGCTAAGTCCTTGGTACATCTCCCCTTTTGAGATTCATGATCATGTTAGAGCCATGGGCTATTTACTATCACTTCCACCAACCATGTCTCATGTACATGAAGCATTACACATATCCCTCTGAGGAAGTATGTACTATATCCCTCATATGTATTGAATGAATAGGTGGTACAACTAGAAAACCATATATCTTATGAGGAGCATCCGCTAAAGATTTTGGATTATAGAGACAATCTTCTATGTAGCAAGACCACTCATGTGGTCAAGGTACTATAGAGAAACCATTAGTATGAAGAGGAAAAATAGGAACTAGTGGAAGTGCTAAAATAAAAATACCGTCTTCTATTTTCACCTTTTAATTTAAAATGAAATTTCAACGGAGAGACATCATTAGGGGGAAGAATTAATGACCTAAAATTTTATCAATGGAATTTACCTTATTATTACTATGTCATAAAACACAGACATCAATTATAGAACCTAATAAAAACATTATTCTCATAAATTAAGAAATATAAATTAGTCAAAAAATAATATGATAAGAAT
The DNA here is from genome assembly GCA_963277665.1 of Viscum album. Classification (NCBI taxonomy): domain Eukaryota; kingdom Viridiplantae; phylum Streptophyta; class Magnoliopsida; order Santalales; family Viscaceae; genus Viscum; species Viscum album. The sequence continues at coordinate 2,009,249,850 of OY728130.1, read as the reverse complement.
TTCAAATATTACAGTGAGACAATAAATATAAAATAAGTTAATAAGAACAAGAAAATTTGGAAATGCTTGATCTACTAGAATAACCGCAATCATAAAAAAAGATATAGAAATAAAATATAATTTTTATACTATAATATACATTATGAATATGAAAGTACATGTAAAATTAAAAAGGTATAAGATATTGAAAAATGAAATAAATTAGATGTATTTATAGAAATTAAGGATTCTATATTTTTGGAATAGTAACCCGACCATTGGAATAGTAATCTAACTGTTTGGAATATTAATTTGGGAATTAAAAGAGTTTCATCACCCGAGAAAGCATAAATAAAATTTAGGTATCTTATAAATGAAAATATGATATCTTTATATCATGGTATAAGAAAATAAATGTTTTAAAAGTGATAAATTAAGTGTTTCTATTTCTATAAAATGATAATTTTTATTTGTAATTTTATAATTCATATAATTATTGAAAATAAAATTTATTTCCATAAAAAGGAATCATAAATTAATATTATTTTGAATTATAATTAAAATATAATTTTATGAGACCTCAATTAAATTTGAAAAGGGTCATAAAATTGATTATAATATTAAAATAGTTATTTATTGAATAAATGATGATTTTGTTTAAAGAAAAAATTTATCATATTTAGAAACTTATTTTCATAAAATGGATTCCATTTTTGAAATCTATAGGTTGAAAAATAGTTAGGGTGATGTTTTTGGATTTTTCTAAAGTAGTTGAATTTTTGGTGAATAGTTAAAAACGGTAATTTATGGTATTTACCATTATATGTTAAATAAATGATATTTTGAGTCATGGTTGATTCATGGATGATGGAAGTACCAATTATCTCAACTAAAATTCTCTATTTAATATATCTTTTATAGGGACTAACACTATTTATAGTCTTGATCCAAAATAATAAATAAATGAGACAGGTACCTTCAACATATTCTCAAGTTGAGAATGTTGATAGAAATACAAGGTTCAACCTGTGATTCTCAAATTCAGGTTTTTCTAATGATTATGAAAAAAATTTAAACACATTATTATTAGTTTAAATTTGGTAAACCTTTACAAAATCATATTATACATTCTATTTTATGTAGTGATACTTCATATCAATATAATTGGTTCTTGAGTTTGGTATTTAATTCTTTACGAGGTTAAAATCATTATGGGAAACAACTCATATTCCAAACGATATTATGTTTTTTTGTTCATAAAAATCAATTAAATATAAGTTTTGTAGATAAAATGTATTTATCTTTAGCAGTGCTAAGTGATGCACTTTCCTATGTCTGTCTCATCCAATTGATGAAATTTTCTCTAATATAAAATCTCACTCGTAAGTGAATTTTCTATTTAAAACATCTTATCAACATCATTGTATTCTAATAAAAAAAGATTCTTCCCTAATGAATACCATATATCTAATTTAGTAGTATCATTCACATACCTAAATATGTCCTTCAGATTCATGAAGTGTTCTTTTCTAGGATCACATTAAAAAGGTGAATCCTATCTTATTACATACAACATTTCACATCTTATTACTGAAAAATAGAGAAAAATTCCGATCATTATAATTTTTTGAGTCCACCTTCTTTCCAATATCACTTTTTATAAGTTATATTCCACTATAATTGGTTATGATATTTGTTTTCTATACCACATGAAAAATTTATTTAGAATTTCATTAACACAATTCATTTTTGATATAAAAGTTCAATCACCTTGTTATTAAACATACAATCACAAAAATTATATTATTTATCTATTCATAGAATTTATAATATTTGGAAACTAATCAAATGATTCAAATTTACTTCCTTTTAATTTAATATCATCAATATACAAAAATATGATGATGTGTTCTTCAACTGAGTTCTTCACATGATGGTTATAATCTATAAATCCTATTTCAAATTTGAGAATATTTATAAAGGAATTAACTTAATCATACCATGATCGGGTAAATTTTAGCCAATTTTAGGAAAAAGATTTGTTTTCATCATCATTAAGATAATATACATCATGTTTTTCAACACATACCTCCTCATAAAATATAGTTATAAAGAAATCAATATCAATATAGGTTTGGTATACTATCTATATTCTTTTAATAATATTTTCCATGAATGATATAGTTACATCAATCCTTGCACCGGGAGAAAAATTATCCTCCTCACAATTTCCTTTAATCTATCTGTAACCCATGAAATAGGTCCAATTTTATATCTCATATCTTTCCCTTTCTCTTCAAGCTTATTATTTATGATCCACTTGGATCCAATAAAATTTAGTCCATATGGTATCATTACTATCTCCAATTTTTATTTATTTTATTTTTAAAAATATACTCATTCATGTCTTTTATAAATAAATCATCTCTTATTGTCTCTTGAAATTAACTTGGACCAACTTGTGATAATAGATACGCCCTTTTAATTGTAATCATTAATCTAGACAAAGTAGGAGATGTTTACCAGTAAAAAATATTGTATTAATTCAGTGTATCTATCCTCGTTTACTTCTTAACCTATATGAATATATTATTAATTTTATTTATATATTTTGATTCAATTTTAGAGTCTTATTATTTTGGAATATATTTTTGTTATTCAAAAACTATATCATTATCAATTTTATAAAATATTCTTGGATAAAATGAACTTGGTTCATTCCCAAATTATTTATCGATAATCATTACATCACTTTCATAAAAAATCATATTACAAAATTTGGTAAAATATTTATAATTATTATTTTATATAATTTCTAAGAAACATTATTTTATTAACAACATCAACAAAAATCATTGAGTTCCCTACTTATTTTTAATAAAACATGTACATCCAAAAAATCAAATTTTATAGTGTTGGATTCCTTTCCAAATTTATTAATTTTCAACCATATTTCATAGGCCTCCCATTCAAATATCATTTTTTATTTAGATATAACTTTAAGATGATAAAAATTCATTTCCTTACCACCAAATAATACACAAAGGGTTCAAAGACGAATCCTAAATGATTAAATATAGAGTAATTGAAAAAGGGTGATAGCATAGGTATAAAATATAAGGCACATAACCATCAGTAAAGACCCCAAAAGCTAAAAACCTGAAAAATTCCACCACTTTAGCCTTTATAATATTAAAAATGAAAAATTTATAGCCATATTCATACTGTAAAACTCAACTTCAACAACATGACCAACCAATATCAACACCATCTTAAATAAAAAATAATATACCATTGTCTTTATGGAAATCAAAAGCAATGTTTTCAATAGAAGGACACCATTCTAGATCTCTTCCATGAGTCCCAAAAACCTTCATCACCACCCTGAAGCCACTATTATTCACTTCAAAAATACTACCATTCTTTATTGACACCACTCAGAGTGCTTCCACTAGCATGATAGAAATAGAAAAACTCATTTACTAGATCAATGGACCAAGGACCATAAAACAACCGGAACATAGGGCCAAATCTCTATCCACTATAGAGGATATATAAATAAAGGGGACTATAGTGAAAATATAAATTGAGACCAAATCCTAAAGAACTAGCTCATAAGAATGAATATGGACACCCAAAATGATATATAACACCACCTGTAAGATTCTAACTCCACTAATTCCACAATAAACCACCCAAATATCCAAGATAAAAAATACACTAAGAGTACCAAGACACCCATGTCAACAAATTAATGTTACCTCTAGTGTAAAAAGGTCTGAACAATGCCATTCAATGCCTGAGAGGATATCTATAATTATGAAATGAATTCCAGTGCTGGAAAGAAATGAGTGGAGATACTCTACAATAGGGTTAGTAATCTCTATAAAGAAAAAAATTATAAATAATGGATTTGGGAAGGTTGGTTCAAGGAAAGAATGGTAGAGGAAAATACTAAGGGTGATTTAGAATCTCAAAAATTTATAGGTGAGAATCCATATGCATAATTAATATATTAGTGTCATAAGAAAAACAATGAAGACATAACACAAGGAGTAATTATCTCATCCAAATAAGATAAAAATTATGGGGGAAAATAAAATAAAGATATTATATACGAAAGATAATTTGGGAAATAGAAGCAAATAGTTGAATCTAAGGAGGAAACCACAGAGGCACCTAAAGAGGAAGTGGTAAATAAATCCATGTGAGTGTGGTGCCTTTCCTAATAAAAGTATGTCTTTATTCTAAAATTAGACATTTGATTTTATAATATATTTTTAATAGTGTCTTGGAAAACCACTTCAAAAAAATATAATCTTATCCATATTAATCATTTATTTGATTTATAAATTTTATAACACCATTTTATATTGAGTTCTTATATATGATATTTCATTTTTATTCCATGTATTTAAATATAATTCTAAACCACAATTTGTGAAATTCAAAACCATTGTTTAGTTTAATAGTTTTAATTATTATTCCATTATGATTTTAAATAATATTTCTATATATTTGGAATCATACAATCACATATAAATTGTATTTTAAGACCATGATACAAGTTACTCTATTTTAATCACCAACAAAAAAAAACATAAAACATATATTGACATACCATTGAGTGCGGGGATGTGGTGAATAATTGGTATATGTTTTTATGGTTTTTTTAGATATAAACATACGCTTCCTCTTATGGTTGTGATCCACTCATCTATAAATATTTTATAACCTAATATGAAACACCAATGAAATGATAAAAATTGCACAATGATTTTTGCAAGGTTTGGATCTGTTGAGAAAACTTACTTCTTTTTATTTTTTATATCTTTTGATACATAAATTTAATTATGAATAAAATTTATATTTATTACAAGTGAAAACAATAACACAAAATGGTTCGGTAGGTATCATCCATTTTTTAGGGAAGGTATCACCTACACCTAGAATGAAAATGGATTTATTTATACTAGTTCCACCATTTGTTAATAATTAATTATACTATTATATGTGAAAAAGATCATAAATTTATATTCGAAAATCTCTACATCACATAAAATATCTTTATCTTTGAAATTCAGTCTTCAAATACCATATAAATATTCACAGTATAAGATGAAAATATTCCTCTCACCTCACACTTTCATAATAATCAAACTATACATGATATATCTCACACACAACTCAATCTTATTTATTCATTTTATTCTTATCTCTTAGATATAATGGTTATGTAATTATATAATGTATATTATTCCCATGTTAAATTATAAATACTATCATATTTTTTACCATTATAAAACTTTTCTATTCACATAATACCATGAATAATATTTCCATAATCATTTATGGAATTTCATTCATCATTATCATTAAATAATAAAATTTTTCAACATTTTTTGATATTTACTTTAGCTTCATCTTGATAATAAATTTCAAATATTTCAATTTTATGTTCCAACCAATATTTCACAATGGTCTTATCAATTAAAAATTTCAATATCTCTATTTAAATCTTCCATGAGACTTTGGATACTATGCTTTTGAAAATTTCCTAAAATCCCCAAGAAACTTCCATTTATTCATGTCTTCATAAATAAATCCTTAATGATGTGGAATCTTCTACATCTATCCAAACATTATATATTTATTAGGAAAGGAGTACAAAACCCAAAAAAAGGTACAACTTGGGAAAAGAGACTTTATAATGGCCTAGGGGGGGCCTAAAATAATGAAGGTTCAGTTCACCCCCTGATCAAACTACCCCCTAGAGTTTCAAGAGATTTATGCTTTGTGAGGTACACGAATCTGGAGTCCTGGTCCTCCAACATCATGGAAGAATGATGATCTGATAACCTATTACCTTTACACAACATATGGTCCACAAGAATGTTTTCATTGAGAATTCCTCTGCATTTCCTGATAACATAGGTAATAGACTAGGGGATAGAGCGTTTTCCATGCAAGGATTTGTGCAATAACATGGATTCCATTTATGCCTGGGTTATAGAAATTTTATTCTAGTGAAAAAGGTTCAGACCAGTGTACATCCCATTGGACTCCTCCTGGAAAGAGTTATCATGTCCAAAATAAGTGGTAAACATAAGGATGACGCTCCCCAGATAATGTATGATAACTTCTATACACCACATAATCCCTGAGATACACGAAACATCCATATTAAGCATGAGACAAATGTATAGAGGATTCCAATGTACCCATGTGGAATCTTCTACAGTTGCATAAATATTCTCATTATCTCATCATGAATAATAAATTTATTTTGAGTGTTGTGATGTTCAATACACCGAGGAATAACATTTTTGATCATCTAATTTAAGATATCAAAATCTTCTAAAAATTTAACATCTGTTAAATTATAAAATATTATGTGATATTTTTAATCAATTTATGTAACATATCTTTGAGAACATCGAATATTTGATAATATATATTATGTTTCACTTTGAACTCATGTGAACTATAAAAAACCTATTACGTATCCTCAAAACAAGTAATATTTCATTTTATGGATCATCTTTCCTCTTGTGTGAGATTATTCAATTTAATAAATTATCGAAACTTCTCAGGAGAACATATAACATATCAGTTAAAAATTATTACAAATCCATAAAAAGTTTTATTTTTCCATTGAATATGATGGTTCAATTTTTGAAATTCATAAAATTTATCATAAATAATATATTATGTATCAATTTATACTTCTAATGAATTCATAATATTTTTAAGAATTTATTGAATTTTATTATCAATTCTTTTTATTATATTATGAATTTATAAAACTTATTATGTATCCCATACTTGGGATTATTTCATGAATCATAGATAACCATACTTTTATAATTGATCTCCAGAATCCTCAATATATCAAAAGTAATTTTAGACTAACTAAAAAATACTTAATAACATTACCCAGTTTCTATATTCATGGTTTACAAAAAATACAACATTTTCCAATAATTCCACTACGTGATTTAATAACACATTTGTATTAATTGTCAAACCTAAAAACTCACTCTATGGGTTATCAAATCAAAATAACTCTAATATAAAATTAAATTGAAACTACATCACTAGATAAAGTAGTTTTTAGAGTATTATATCCCTTGGTGTAAATAACTTCTATCCAATTGGTTTAGATTATCTCCACTTAAATCAAAATACCCATTCAGTGATACATCATCATTTCATACCCTTTTTTATATAACCATTTATTTGAATTCATTATAGAAAAGTTAAAAGTTGGGAACATATTCTCTCCCAATGATAAAAAAATCCAACGCACAGTGGCGGGGGGGGGGGGTATTCACAATGTACCTCAATTAAGTAGGATCAGAAGAAATTAATATTCAACCATAAAATATCAAATCTATCTATAAAAATTTAATTTTTTGGATATACTAGCATACTATTATCTTAAATTAATGAAGTATAGATTTTTATATCCATTTGAATCGTTAACTTTGATGAAGTTAAATTTAATATCAATGTTATTATACTAAGAAATTTGAACTTTATTTTTAGAGATATTGATTAAACTTTGGTTATGACATTCAATTCTAAGTGGGTTCTCAATATTTTCCCTCAAATCATAAATTTGTTATTTCATATTGATCATTTGAGTATATCAACTTATAGTAGCCATATATTCTACCTTTTTGAAACATAATTTAACTAAATTTAATTCTTTTAAATTATATATAACTTAAATTTTTACTATAAGAGACAACCCATATAAGTATAATTTATTTCATAAAAATATCATCATAGTTAGCATAAGTAAACCTTGTCAAATTTAGGTGCACAACTATCTTGTATATAGACGCAAAGATCATGGTTATTATGATGTACTTTCAAACTCTTTTGGAAATAATTAGATTTGATTACTCAGAATCATTTTGATTCTTTCTACACAGAGTTACTATATAGAAAATATCAGGTCTTGATTTCATATGATAATTTAAATTTTGAATATATCTTCTAAACCCTTTTTGATTTACAATTTTTTCTTTCTAGATAATTCCGAAGGTTTATTATTTCTATAGGTTCATATAGTAGTTTTTACTCTTCCATTCCAAACATATTCAGTAATTTCCTTGAATAATTTTCTTGGGAATGAAAAATAATATTTTCCTCTTGTAACACCTATAATAAAAAAATACCCCAATTCTATTAGCATAGATATCTCAAACTGATTATTCATTTTTATTTAATATTATTTAAAAGCACTCTATTCATCACCATAAAAAATAACATCCTTAATATAAACAATTATAATAACAGTTAATTTTTACACATCCATCACATAAATATTTTTATAACCATATCCATTAATGAATTTCATCTCTCTCAAGTAGTAATGCATCTCTAAGTACTATTCACTAAGGGCCTATTTTAGATGATAAGGACCCTACTTCATCTATTAGAAAGTTTTTATATAAATTGAAATAATATATACATTGGGATACTCAATGTTTACTTTTTTAATCAAGATCTATATTAAAGAAGATATATTTCACACCCATTTTAAATATTTTTTCCACCAATGAGTTGTAACATCTAGGAATATTAATATAACCTTTAATAATGCAACAACTGATAAGTTATCCATAATCTAAATACATTCAATCTGTGAATATCACTTCCATATAAGTCTTCCCTAATTCATTGATAGTTCCCCTATATTATTTCATTAAATTTTGAACACCCACTTAGTCCTATTCAAATTTTTATGTTTTAGTATATGAACAAGGTATTGTATGGAATTATTCAATTTGATCTAACACATTATTAGAAGCGTTGAACTATTCTTGAGGATTGATAGCTTCAACAACTAAATGTGGATAAATTTGTAAGATAAGTGTTTTTTTATTATCAAACCTCAATACCCTAATTGTCTTAACACGATCATTTTTATATACCATTGTAGTTTCTATATTTTTATGATTATTAATCCTATGATACTTCTACTTTTTGACCCCAACACCCTATTATTCATAACTAGTCTAATCAGAGCCAATATCATCAATATATGGTTTATTTCCGTCTTTTGCATTCAAATTTTTCTTAGAAACATTATCATTATCTTACTTAGAATTTTAAAAATATACATTAATTAAAACACTAATGTTAAGTATATTTTCAATAGCCTTCAAAACATATAATTCAATAATATTATAAAGATTATTTCTCAACTATATGTATCTATTTACATAGGATATATATCCAAAAAGGATACCTTCCTCATCTTTCACATCAAATTTTAATAAATTTTAATTTTTATTATTCAGTAATCAGGTAATGAAAAGGACTCTAAAATAATTCATAGTGGGTTTATTTTTTTCAACCAATCCCCATACAATGTCATGTTTTAGTTTAGTGTAATGAAAAACAATGTTACCCGTTGGAAAATTCTTGAGGTAATTAGAATTTTTTAACTTAGAAGGTGGTTTATTTTGAGAACTAGGAATCATAATGGGATTTTGGGGTTATGGAAAATCCAAAAGGCTTTTTTTAATGGTTTTAAGGATTAAGTGATGAACGAAGAGTTATAGAGGTTGTTGGGGGAGGAATCAAAGACTAGGGTGCTATAGGGAACCTACTATAGAGATTTATCTTCATGAATAAAAAATTCATGATGTGAAAAATAAAAAAGGTGAAATTTTCCTTTCCCTAAATAATAACGACATAGACCCGAGGTTTACATTGGGAAATTTGATTTGATTTTTTTAATTGGGGTCAACCCCCCCCCCCCCCCCTTTTCTTAGTTCAATGCGTTTGAGTATGGGGGCCAATTCAATCAAAATTACCACTCTAATTCCACCCCATTTTTGTCCACTTGATAAAAAATTTCATAAAAGATACAAGGTATTGGATTCCCTATCTCCTTTCACTCTTATTCTTCCTTCACCATGATTATTTTAGGTAGTGTTGGGTTTAGGCCAAAAATACAGATTTCCTTAGATAATGCTAAAATCGCCCAAATTTAATGGGGGTATTACTAAAGTCTATCTAGAGGATGCCATAATATGAAATCCACACATCATCATTCATCATTTAATGAATGGTACATTTCCTAGTGAAATTTTATCTGTTTTTATATATTTTGGGTAAAATTGGACAATAAATAATGCTTATAATTTTGATATATTCATAGAATATGTTTAAATGGATTTTAGGTTTGGACCACACCCCATTTCTTATGTTTTTGGTATAGTGGGATGACAATGTGACTTTTTATCATTAATTACATTTTTCAATAAATAGTATAATTAATTTTTAAAAATTATAATCAAATATGTGTTAAAAAATGGAGTTTGTTATACACCATAGAATGCTTGAGGATTCCAGTGGTACGGAGACAACCATGGAAAATCTTGGTGAAGGATTCACATAGAGTTTTCGAGAAGAATAATTTAATGGGAATATGCTTGGAAAAGGTAGGTGGCCCTTGGTACTTTTCACATGGCTTCATGCATGGTGTTTATATGAATGTGGCTGTCTGGCCCTGTGATTAGGAAGATGGAATGATTATTATATAATGGTTTAATTTAATTTAAATACTTTAATTTTAATTAAATTATCTAATTTTATGAGAAACCAAACTAAAAGAGACCATGCACCGTCGCTATTGATGTCTTTTAGCACTAGCATAATGCCTCAGCTACCGATGGTTGAGACTTGGAATGAGATGAGGACTATAATCACGGACACCTCTATGAGTGGGTGTGATGAGACTTGAATTTTATGGACATATAAAGTAGGGTGAGGCCTGTAACACCCCAAGCTTACATGGTATGTCTCTTTTTAAATAATTCAATAGCTTGTACTCTAGACAACACCGAGTTTGAGCGCCCCATGACTTGCCATTTTAATAAGAGTTTGTTAATAGTATTGACCACATTATTAATTTTTTATATTCCATAAAGTTTTAATATTTGTCCCATGTATTTCTTAGACATGGTATAACAACAAATTCAATTTTTGGAATAAAAGAGGTATTAAAAAAATGCAATTTTGCCGCCTTTTAATGGAGAATAATTTTTAAATAAAACATTTGAAAATTCTATATATTCAATTGGAAAAAATAAACTTATTATTTATAAGAAGAAAAAATAATTTAGTTTGTAAAATTTTTTAGGGTTTTTCTGATAACTTTTATATTTTAATAAATAGTGAAAATACTGCTTTTTAATTTAGGACTTCCTTTTCATCTAATTTTTTTATATTGTTAGATTATCTTTTTAATTGGTTTTAATGCATGATTAGATTTTGTTTTAATAATTAAGTATAATTTGTGTAATTTTAATTATTTTTAAATTAAAATTTTATATCAACACATTCCAATATTTTGATGGTTTTTTACTTTTGAAAAACGATTTTTCTCATTTTGTCAATGAGGATTAATTTTTAATTAATTACTGAAAATTTTGTGTTTTAAAATTTTAGAAATGTATCTAGTATTTAGAATCAGTGGGTGCCAATTATTTTAATCTGTTACTTTTATTTTTTTGGATATTATGAATAGTAACTTTTTAAATTTATATTACCGTGGTTAAGGGTAAATTGGGTAATTAAAGGTAAACATAATATTTTAAAATTACCAGACCACTTTTAAAAACCCTATGAATGACTAAATTTTACCTTTACCACCTATGAATCTAAATTGAATCATTATAATGGACCCTTTTCCATGAATATAAAATGAATATTATTATCATTAATGAATGTGACAAAACGTCAAACTCTCATTTCTTATAACTACAATAATTTTAATATAGATATATTTAGAAGATAACATCAATTATAAATAATATCTGGAAATATAAAATAAATAAATACATCATAAAAATTTATTTATATTTTTTATAGATTAAATAATTACCATTAATGAAGACGCAATAGTGATGAAAAAATTATTTTGTTTATAAAAATATTAATTAATTGATATTGAAAATATTAACATAATTATAATATTACATAATTAATGACATAAAATAATTTTATAGAAAAGATAGACATTCTATTGACATATTTGAAGTATTGGTTCTAATTTATCATGTTGTTTTGATATTTATAAAAATGAAAATATTAAATAGTATCAAAATCGACATAATTGATACTTTGAAACAAATAAAATTTTATAAAATTAAAAAAATAACAAGTTTGGTAAAATAAATAGTATAGTGTTAAATATGTCATAAAAAATCCAATTTGGGATCATTTATATTTTTATAGTAATTATTTTAACCATATATTACCAAAAGACAAGTAGACACAATAAGATTTAAATTGTTTAACTAAGGGTTAAAGCCAAAAGATAAGGCTTATTTTATGACATAAACTAGTATAAATATTATTTGTTGTGATAATTTATACCCATAATCATATAATATTCTAAATAACTCACTTTTTTTCTATTTTAAACAGAAAATAAATTTATAATAAATAAATCACTACTACAACCTGGGCCTTTATCAGCGCTAAAAACCGGCATTAACAGCGCTAGAAAAGCGCTGTTAATGCCGGCATAGATAACGGGGGGGGGGGGGGGGGGGTCCCCTTTATCAGCGCTCTGAGAAGCGCTGATATAGGGGACCCTTATCAGCGCTAACAAAAGCGCTGATAAAGGACCGCCTTTATCAGCGCTAACAAAAGCGCTGATAAAGGACCGCCTTTATCAGCGCTTCTCTTAGTGCTGATAAAGATCCCCTATATCAGCGCTTCTCGGTGCTCTAATAAAGAACCCCTTTATCAGTGCTTCATTTAGTGCTGATGAAGGAATCCTATATCGTCACTTGACAGAGCACTGATAAAGGGTTCCTTTATCAGCCCTCCTCTAGCGCTGTTAAAGGTATCCTTTATCTGCGCTAAAAAAGCGCTGATAAAGGCCCCAATCGCCTGCACCAAAAAAACAGTACCTATACACCTGCACACCTGAATACCTGCACAAAGTAGCACATGCACACCTGCACACCATAGCACCCGCACCCAATATTTTGACCGACAACGGTATATATATTTACTTAACATCATGAATACAAAAAACGCATTTCTATATACATTTCAAACATTGTTTTACATGGTTACATTTACAATTATCCAACAACAGTTATAAACATTCATGTTTCATCCTTTGATATTCGTGATCCACTCTCGACGGTATTGGTTGCCGAACAAAGCATCTGAACTCAAGGAAAAAAATTCACCTATATAAGAAAACAAATATTATGTTAGTAATGCAATAATGAATGAAATTAAAACAGTAATATTAAAGAATACATTAATATGGAAATGTGAAACTAAAATATGAAATTTTAAACTCAAAAGTTTTCATTTTCATAACAATGAAAGGGAATAATGTAAAATCAATATGTTTTTTATTGATTTATCTCATTTAATAAATACTGATTCTTTATATAATGAAAATCTTTACCGATCACACCGTGCGTCGGTCGGATTGAGGTGCGGATGATTCGTACACGTCACAAATGACTCGTGGATCGTTGTCCTAAAGTATCAAAACAATCCGAACGCATTTTCTCGGTTTGGCGTATGTCATTGGTGTTGTTTTCCAAAGTCTATCTCAATTTTAAACTGATATCAGATACTTTTAGCCATACCAGTCACACCGTGCGTTGGATTGAGGTGCGGTCGATTCGTACATGTCACAAATGACACATGGATAGTTTTCCTAAAGTATCAAAACAATCCGAATGTGTTTGCTCAGTTTGGCGTATGTCGTTGGTTTTGTTTTCCAAAGTTTATCTCAAATTGAAACGGATATCAGACACTTTTAGCCATACCGGTCACACCATGCGTCGGATTGAGGTGCGGTCAATTCGTACACGTCACAAATGACTCGCGGATCGTTGTCCAAAAGTATCAAAACAATCCGAATGCATTTTCTCGGTTTGGCATATGTCATTGTTGTTGTTTTCCAAAGTTTATCTCAATTTGAAACTGATATCAGACACTTTTAGCCATACCGGTCACACTGTGCGTCGGATTGAGGTTCGGTCGATTCATACATGTCACAAATGACTCTCGGATCATTTTCCTGAAGTATCAAAACAATCTGAACGCATTTGCTCAGTTTGGAGTATGTCATTGGTGTTGTTTTCCAAAGTTTATCTCAATTTGAAACTGATATCAGACACTTTTAGCCATACTGGTCATGTCGTGCGTCGGATTGAGGTGCAGTCAATTCGTACACGTCAAAAATGACACGTGCATCGTTTTCCTAAAGTATCAAAACAATCCGAACGTGTTTTCCCAGTTTGGCGTATGTCATTGGTGTTGTTTTCCAAAGTTTATCTCAATTTGAAACTGCTAACAGACACTTTTAGCCATACCGGTCACACCGTGCATCGGATTGAGGTGCGGTCGATTCTTACACGTCACAAATGACTCGTGGATCATTGTCCTAAAGTATCAAAACAATCCGAATGTGTTTGCTCGGTTTGGCATATTCCATTGGTGTTGTTTTCCAAAGTTTATCTCAATTTGACACTGATATCAGACACTTTTATCCATACCGGTCACACCGTGCGTCAGATTGGGGTGCGGTCAATTCGTACACATCAAAAATGAATCTTGGATCGTTGTACTAAAGTATCAAAACAATCAGAACGCGTTTGGTCAGTTTTCGGTATGTCATTGGTGTTGTTTTCCAAAGTTTATCTCAATTTGAAACTGATATCAGACACTTTTAGCCATACCGGTCACACCATGCGTCGGATTGAGGTGCGGTCAATTCGTACACGTCAAAAATGACTCGCGGATCGTTTTCCTAAACTATCAAAACAATCCGAACACATTTTCTCAGTTTGGCGTTTGTTATTGGTGTTGTTTTCCAAAGTTTATCTCAATTTGAAACTGATATCAGACGCTTTTAGCCATACCGGTCACACCGTGCGTCGGATTGAGGTGCGATCAATTCTTACACGTCAAAAATGACTCGTGGATCATTGACCTAAAGTATCAAAACAATCCGAATGCATTTGCTCAGTTTGGAGTATGTCATTGGTGTTGTTTTCCAAAGTTTATCTCAATTTGAAACTGATATCCGACACTTTTAACCATATCGGTCACACCGTGCATCGGATTGAGGTGCGATCGATTCGTACACGTCAAAAATGACTCGTGGACCGTTTTCCTAAAGTATCAAAATAATCTGAACGCTTTTGCTCGGTTTTGCGTATGCCATTTGAAACTGTATCATGGATCGTTTCCCTAAAGTATCAAAACAATCCGAACGTGTTTGCTCAGTTTGGCATATGTCATTGATGTTGTTTTCCAAAGTTTATCTCCATTTGAAACTGATATCAAGCACTTTTAGCCATACCGGTCACACCGTGCGTTAGTTTGAGGTGCGGTTGATTTGTACACGTCACAAATGACTCGTGGATCATTGTCCTAAAGTATGAAAACAATCCGAATGCATTTTATCGGTTTGACATATGTCATTGGTGTTGTTTTCCAAAGTTTATCTCAAATTGAAACTGATATCAGACACTTTTAGCCATACTGGTCACACCATGCATCGGATTGAGGTGCAGTCGATTCGTACACGTCACAAATGACTCGTGGATCATTTTTCTAAAGTATCAAAACAATCCGAACTCATTTGCTCGGTTTGACGTATGTCATTGTTATTGTTTTCCAAAGTTTATGTCATTTTCAAACTAAGTAGTAGGAATTAACTAATCTAAGGATATGAAACATAAGAAAGGGAGATCATAGATTCTCAATAAGTGTAAAGGGAGATATCAATGACCATATAAAGATAACATAAGTATTAGGAATTCACCTTCATTGTCCTATTTGTTTACATTCTTCCACCAGGTACGATGCCCATTCGTTTCTAAAGACATTTATATCATCTTCTGAATAGGATTTTTTGCGACAGTCATAGTAGTACTGAAAAAATATAAATACACAAAGGATTAATAATTATTTTAAATAAAGTAGTAATTATTATCAAAAATACCTCTTCAAGGATGCTAGTTTGTTAATGAAATACGATCTATTTCATAAATTTACAAACATAATAACCGCAGTCCTTGTCATTTTTTTGTTTCGGACACTGTAGAAATATCGAGAAAAATAAGTAATTTGTTTTGATATGTATTTGGATAGTGAAATATAATTATATATACCTAGATACTTCTCCATTTTGAGATCTTGTGGGCATTGTTGTCCTTACACCCTGGATTCATTCCAGCCATTAGACGATATTCATACACCGCCCTATCATAACAAAATTCTCATTAAAAGATAATATAAATTATATAACTAGATATTTAGTTCTAAAATGATGGATCTGGTGTATTAAAAATTGACAGTCGCCATCATCTGTGATCGGTTAGTTGGATATCCATGCAGTGAATCCAGAAAATAAATCTTTGGAGTATCCAAATTGACTGCAATGAGCATCCAATGTTACCTAAAAACACAAAAAGAAATAAGTACTGATAGAAATGAAAATATAATTGATATGATTAAAATGTAGAGTTTTACCCTTGCATCGTTGGTATTAAAAAGAGCCTGTCAGTCGTAAATCTTATTTGAAACGTTCTGAGCAGATTTGACATCAATTCAGCCTGAAAATTAGAATCTATTTCTGGTCGTTGTGTAGAAATGGTGTGAGGACTAACGAGTCCAAATTTGTATTCATGGGAAAATCCCTTCAATTGTTTTTCATATATACACCTGTTAAAAAAATGAGATGTATTTATCCATAATTATCAAAGTATATCATCTTCTGTAAAATCAAATCATGAAAACATACCTCATGTATACATTTATAACTGAGGCGCCTAGCCAGTCGTATGTGATGATCTTAGAAACAACGTCTGCACTAACGAAATCTATTGTTTACTCTCCGTACATATCTTTTTCGCAAGCAATTGTATGACTCTTGCCGTATTTCATTTTCGTATCCACATGAGCTTGCAATGATATTAAATGTGGATATAGAACGGGTGGGGTGAACGCGCTCTCAGTAGATCGTTTTAATCGGTTGGTTGATCCAATGTTGGAGCTTCTCTTTTGTTTTAGCTTCTCCATTTTATCCTTCTGTAATAACATTCATCAGTTCAGCCATTTTCTAATTTAATGTTAAAGGTTCTTCTTGAAAAATGAACTGGAAATGAATACCTCCTGCTCGACATTTTTTTTACAAGATTCGACGGCCATGCAACGAATGTTCCAACAGATTTTTCCACCGTATGAATGTCGTCATCGTCATTTGGCATGGGTAGCTCGGCGCTCGGCTCATGAGCTACGTTAATCGACACTTTGACATGACCGCTTGGAAGTGGTCTGGAGTGTAGCGTGTCATTCTGCATATTGAACACCATAGCCCTCGCTACAAGGCGATGGGTGGGAGTTGACAGATATAAATCACAGTCATTTTCACCCTGTAGAATATCATTACATGAATGGTATCAGTGTCTATGTGATTCACATCTCACAAAAACGAATATTATAACATTGATTACCTCGGTTAAGTTAGGTCTTTGAGGGGAATGGCTCGCCTCAAAGCTGGTGAGGGGTGGATCTTCCCGTAGGGGTTGTTCTTGAGTTGTTTGTTCTCTTCACCTCTCCTCCATCAAACTCGTTAGCATCTTTCCCTGAGTTTGGATTTGTTCTTCAAGGGTAGCTACTTTATCTCTCATTACATGCAATTCTTTAGTTTGTTCATCCTCTTGTTTTTTTTTCTGAAAAAATGTCCGGGGTGACATCCCAAAACCCACACCTCGGACGCGGCCATACTGTTCTTGCTGTTTCGAGGCCGTTGAAAGTATGTCTGCATCCGGTGTGGGTGTTGTTGATTCCTGTGACTATGTCAAATAGAAAATATGAAAAACTAATTATGCATCGTTATGTAATAGTGATTTAAAGCAAAACAAGTTTATATTATGTCATACTTACACATATTTCCCACACTTTTTGTGTGTTTTCATCTATCAGTTTCCCCTCTTTATTAACACGAGCCTCCTTCCATAGCACATGGCGTGGAATGGAAGTGACTTGATATTTTGCTTCATCAATCTACATATAAACAGAGAAACATTGTTACAGTGTTGTTTTATGTCACATAAAATTATTACAGTGCTTTTACAATACATACCAATTGTTTTTCAATTGAAGCATACCCCAACCTTGCTTTATGGTAGGGGTACGCTGGTTTTTCTGCCCGTTCATTATTTTCAGCACTCAGTTGCTGTTTCATAAATAAAAACCTATCAATAAATGTGATGAATACAAGCAACGTTACACAACGTGTAACCAAACACAATGTACCTGAAAATTCTATTCCGCACGACGGTTGCAAAACGCATCCCACGTTCCATGGGATATCAAGTGTGTATAAAGAGGTGGTGGGTGCAGCTTGATTTTCCCTTCGGCATCTTTTAGATGATGTTTCGTTAAAATGCTTCGAAAGCTTCTATGAATCCTTCCTGCCAGTCTGAAAACATATTCTTTGTGTGAAACATCTACTATAAATGAACTCTACAAGAGATGATGAAGGGTTAGTCAATATTTCAATATTTTATGTGATTTTAATAAATTAAATAGATGATATCGTAATGTTACCGTAATCTCTTCCCACATTAATGTTTTCAACCCGCTGACAACATGGTGCCACGACTCTACGTCAATCGGCACGCGTTGTCGAGTGACGATTCCAATGTAGCTACTAAACATGGCTTTGTTGGGGTTTACATGCTGGCCTATATTATTCCATCCCACCTCATATTTGATGCCTTTTGCTTTTTCCTTAAGGATTTTTGCTAAAAATGTCAATCTACGGCGCACCTGTTTTTTTTGTTTCACTAGGGTTTCATCGCCTACCATTTCCTCAGTTTCTGCATCATCATTATGTTTCTCCGAAGTGCTAGTATCGGCACTGACACCAGCTGCAACAGGTTGAGAGACCTGTTGTACGTCAGTTGTGGGACCAGCTGCAATAGGTTGAGAGACCTGTTGTCTCTCAGCAGTGGGACCAGCTGCAACAGGTTGAGAGATGTGTTGTGTCACGGGATTGGGTGCATCAGTAGGTGAAGAAGTCATTATCTACAGAACTGGTTTAAAATTTAATTTAGATCACATAAAAGCAGTAGTGAATAGATAATAACATAATGTAACACAAACTATATTACAATAAAAATCAATAACCTGATTATTGAACTCCTTTTTTTTAAAGGATGAAGGGATTTGACCCCTCTATCAACTATCCATATCCCTTCATTGTGGTCTCCTCTGACATACAAAACATCGTCTACATTGGGACCACTACGAAATGATTGCAAAGTCCCAATGATAGGGTCATATTCTGTTGAATTTTCATCTGACCATTCAGCTGTTTTGGTCGATAACAGAACAATTGACCAGTTTCGGTTTGTGGGATCTGGAACATAAAATACATGCACTACCTGTGATGCCATTATAAATGGTTCGTCTTTCTTCCCTTCCTTCCTGAAATCAAATTTCACGAATCCCAAATCATCTATTTTAACAGCACTCCTGTTATCAACCCACTTGTTTTGAAATATCGGAACTTGAAATTCCGTATAATCCAACTCCCATATTTGTTTGATGATGCTAAAGTATGACATATTTGCATAAATTGGATTTCTGTCCTTAGCACCGGAAACATGCATCGCTTCAGCCACAAGTGTAACCCCACTATTATGCATGGTACTATCTTCATCATGTTCATTAGTATAAAATGTATAACCATTAACTACATAAGCATGGTAAGATAATGCATACACACTTGGTCCTCCGGCTAGCCATCGAAGTCGTTCCGAAATTGACTTTGGATTTTCATATGACTTCTTAAAAATATGATCTCGAAACCATCCTATAAACTGTCGATTATGTGTGTCTGATATCCATTTTTCAGCCCTTGATGGATTCAAATGCCTAAGAATTTCTTTGTGGATTTCAACATATGGGTCAACGTCGAAACTGTTATGCAAAACATAAAGGTGGGCCTGCTCTTGATCTGTAATATTGATTGTGACAACCTTTCTTCTAGAAATTCCTTCACCCTCAAGCTGCCTAGTGTGAAGAGATTTCGGTAAGCCACTGCTTTCCACACCAGACAAGTATTCGGTACAGAATTCAACGGCTTCCTCAACAATATATCGCTCTGCAATACAGCCCTCTGGCCGACTTCAATTTTTGACATACCCTTTCAAAATCTTCATATACCGTTCAATGGGGTACATCCATCTGTAATGTACATGACCACATAGTCGAATCTCTCTCACCAAGTGGACCATCAAATGAACCATCATATCAAAAAATGAAGGCGGGAAGAACATTTCTAATTCACATAATATGACGACAATTTCTTCTTCCATAGCTGGAATTTCGCCGCGTCTATAACTTTGCTACATATATCTTTGAAGAAGAAACATAGTTTCATTAATGTATGGTGGACATTCTTGGGAAAAATGCAACGTAAAGCAATTGGAATGAGATTTTGCATCAAAACATGACAGTCATGTGATTTCAGACCTTTTAACTTCAAGTCGCTCATTAAAACAAGGTTACTGATATTTGACGAATACCCCTCTGGAACCTTTACGTCATTCAAGAAGTTGAAAAACTGATATCTCTCCTGCCTGGAAAGAGTGTAAGCAGCAGGAGGAAGAAATGTTCATTTTTCACCCTTCACTGGTGCCAACCCTTCTCGTATTCCCATCTCAACCATGTCCAACCTAACCTTAACTCCATATTTTGTTTTGCCAGATGTATTTAGCAACGTGCCGATAACACTGTCAAAAACATTTTTTTCTACATGAATAACATCAGTAAAATGTCTTACATACAGACAATTCCCGTATTGTAATTCAAAAAATATTGATCTCTTTTTCCAACCGATTTTCGTAAGGTTTTTCGAAGCCGGTTTACCAAAAGTAGTGTCCACGTTTTTAACTTTCTCAAACAATTGATCGCCTGTTAGTGGAGACGGTGCTGTACGTTCTTCTAAACTTCCATCGAATGATATCTTCCAAGAACGGTACTTATGTCGTCGCGGTAGAAATCTGGGATGTCCTAGAAACACAGTTTTCGATGAATGTTTTAACCTAATTGATTGTGTACCTTCTTCACAAACGGGACAGCCTTGAGTTCCTTTAATGCTATATCCTGAAAAATTTCCATAAGAAGGGAAGTCATTTATCGTCCCATACAACATGACTCTCAAAGTGAAATCTTCCTTTCTGTTACCATCATACAATGTAACACCTGAATCCCACAATAATTTCAAATCTTCGATCAATGGAGCTAAATAAACATCAATATCATTACCCGGTTGTTTTGGTCCTGATATAAGCATAGATAACATGATGTATTTTCGTTTCATGCATAACCACGGTGGTAAGTTATAATTTATCAACATAACCGGCCATGTACTGTGACTGTTGCTTTGATAACCAAAAGGATTCACTCCATCTGTAGATAACTCAAGACGAAGGTTTCTCGACTCGTTTCCAAATTCAGGATACTCATGATCGATTCTCTTTCACTGAGGAGAGTCTGTCGGGTGATGTAGTATCCCATCTTTAATTCTTGTATCTGCATGCCATGTTAATTGTTCTGCAGTCTCCTCACTTCCATATAGGCGTCTAAGCCTTGGAATGATTGGAAAGTACCATACAACTTTAGTAGGACTAGATTCATCTTTCTTGTATCGAGAAGCACCACACTTTGGGCATTCTTTAAGTAATTTGTGGTCCTTACGAAATAGTATACAGTCCTTCGGGCAGGCGTGTATTCTTTCAGAGATCATACCCATAGAGAAAAGCATTCGTTTGACATCATATGTTCGGCTCGGGAGCTCATTGTCTTCTGGGAGCATGTCATTCAAGAGGGCAAGTCGTTTCTTAAAACTATCGTCACTCCACCCGTTATCTTCTTTCAAATTATACAGCTTCAGTATGGCTAACAATGATGTATATTTAGTGAAACCAGCATACAATGGTGTCTTTGCACAACTTTTTAACTTCTCAAACAATTTTGGGCAATCACAAAGTTCATCTTAGAAGGTCCTTATCATTTTCTCAAAACAATCTTCATCATCATTCACATCTGTAATCACATCCTCCATATGGTCATCTTCATTGTTCATGTTTGTAATCATATCAGATGATCCATAAAATGCAGTGCCACCCTAGTCACTACTTACACTCATTTTTTCCCCGTGTTTATTCCAACATGTATAACTTTGATCTATTCTGTGACAGATCAAGTTTACTTCCAACTCATCTGAACTAATTTGTTTTGAATAACAAAAGCGTAAACACAGACAAAGGATTTGAGAGGAGTCACATGCATGATCTTTTTCAAACTTGATAAATTCTTTCACGCCTTCTTCATACTCTTTTGTCAACCAACTGGTATTCATCCATTCTTTATTTATATTCATCCTATTTGAAATCCATAGGATGAGTATATGGGTTAGAGGAGAAATGACTTCTCGAACCTTTTCTGGATAACCTAGAACTCCTTCCAAGGAAATAATGTGACCATGAAACAATAATTCTTGAACAAAATATGGGGAATTTATAATATTGTAATAAAGACAAAGCTCTCTAAAAACACCCAAAACAACCTCCAGATTATCGGAGTACTCCTCCTATATATTGTAATACACCAAGAAGTATTCTAAAAAAATGAAAATGGAGGTGTCTAGAAAGATATTAAAGATCCAGTTCATCAGTTCCATGAAATAGATAGAGCATTGGTGATCCGAAATGGAATTCATAAATACTTTAAATTTCCATACCGACTTTAAAAATCTATCTTTTGAGCATCCTTTTCCCAAACCCTCACCTGTTGGTACCCTGATCTCTAGAAAATTTTCAAAAACCAATATAACCTTATAAGATGGTCAAAAAAATCATCAATTATAGTCAATATGTAATTATTCATTACTGTCACCTGGCTATGACTATGGTAGACTGTTAAAATTAATAGGCTATGATATGAATTCATTGAAAACAGAATTGGAAAATCTCATAGTGACGTGATAATATAGATAAAACCATTTCCCTAAAGATCTTCTAGCTGAACTTTTAGCTCCTCTAAAACGACCAGAGCCCTATGATGTGATGGAATGGAAAATGGGATCTTCCTGTGAAGTAAACAGATAGAAAACGCAAACACTCATTGGAGAGGTTATCCCATGAAGTCCTCTAGAAATGATTTTGTGTACATTTCCATGACCACTGGAATTTCACATAAAGAACACTTCTCAACAACCCTAAGGAAAACCTTGGAAAAATGACATGATATGAACCATAACATAGAAGCAACTTGTCATACCCTCCATGGTTATAGATCACAATCTCCATCAAAGACATGGAATCTCATGTTAAGAGTAAGTAACTGAACCCAATGGTGATAATAATCATCTAGTGCACTAAATCCAATAAAAAAATCCAAGATGATAATGAGGTCGGAAAAGACCAGGTCCAAAACATGGAATTTCGAAATGTCCTCCATGCGAAGTACCACAACACAACTCTCAAAGAACATGAAACCATGACCATTTTTCCTACCCAAAAGGGTCAGGAAATACATGAAATAATTCATAAACTCTGCCGTCATAACCATGTAATAAAAAAATATGTGAAATTAATGACTAGGATTCACCATTTTGAAATGAAACCAATACTAAAGAAGAATTAAAAAAATTCACCTCGAATTGTGGTTGGCCAAGATTATGAGTCCTCATGAATGACCTCTACTGCATTGATTTTTTCTGGATTAGACTCGTCTATGTATTATTTTGCTATTAAGAATCCCCCTTTCTTTTAGGATGTGATCCTCCACCATTTGAAGCCTCTTATTTTAACTAAGAGCCCTTAAAAAAGTGGAGCCTACACCACCCAAAAATGGAACACCATTGAGACCAATATTTCAATTAAAATATGCCACTCACATCAATACCTTGGGAAACACCTAAAAATAGGTTGGTAGACTTAGAACAATAAGAATAAATCTAATATATTTTTTCAAACCCATCTCAAAATTAATAGTCATAAGATAATCGTTCATGGGGAGATAAAGAGATACATAAACCAAATGAAAACACCAAAACATAAGAATAACTAAATAAATCTAATGAAGTAGTGGGAAATCATAAAAAAAAACCCATAGTCAGGATCAAAACATAACCACAATCCCAACCACCCATGGAAACTGAAGATTCAACCCGAAGAATAGTAGGCCAAACACTTACCCATTCGAAACAAAATTAATTCATGAAAATTACATTTGAATCACCTTAAGGAGGAGGACCCGGTGGCAGAGGAGAAGGAGGTGTCGACAACGGAGGCACCAGAGGCAGCGCAAAGGCAGCGCAGAGGCAGGGCGGAGGCAGGGCGGAGGCAGCGGAGGCTGTGGAGGTAGCGGAGGAGGAGGAGGAGGAGGAGGAGGCCGCGGTGGAGGAGGAGGTAGCGGAGTAGGCAGAGGAGGAGGAGGCGCCGATGGAGGAGGAGGAGGATGAGGCTGCAGACTAGGAGGAGGAGGAGGAACCGCCAGTGGAGGAGGAGGAGGACGAGGCCGCAGTGGAGGAGGAGGAGGAAGGGGCGGCCAGAGGAGGAGGAGGCAGCGGCCAGAGGAGGAGGAGAAGGAGGAGGAGAAGGAGGAGGCGGCGGCTGCAGAGGAGGAGGAGGAGGCGGCGGCAGCGGTGCTGAGGAGGGCTTCCGCGAGAGCTTGACCGGGTGCAGGGAGGAGGAAGAGGACCTGCGGTTTTTTAACAAATCCACGTGAGCCTTTATCAGCGCTAGTAAAAAGCGCTGATAAAGGGTGTATTTATCAGCGTTAAAATGAAAAGCGCTGATAAATACAACCTTTATCAGCACTTTTTTAGCGCTGATAAATAAGCCCTTTATCAGCGCTAAAAAAATCCCTGATAAAGGGGAAACCTTTATCAGCGCTTTTGTTAGCACTGATAAAGGCCCGACCCTTTATCAGCGCTTTACTGTTAGCGCTGATAAAGGCAGGCGCATTCCTTGCCCAGTTTTGTGGTAGTGAATACTTTCTGAGTTTCCAAAAGTACCCCTCCCATATATTATAAAAGGGAACGTACCCTTATCTTTTTTATAAACCTATAAAGACTATTGTCTCAGCCAACCCCTGAAAAATTATCTACCCAACTTCCCTCAATTTTTACATGATTCCACACATCGGGCATAAGGCCATCTAACTGAGTCCTTTAGTTCAGATCAAAAGGAGACACCCAAAGAAGAGGCAATTATTTTACCAATTCCATTAAATGTATTTTATTCTTATACATCATCATCCTATTTTTTCCATGGTAAATTAATATCTATAGTATAACATAAATTTTTATATGTTAATATTATTATGGGACAACCATATTCCTCTTTTTATCCATATTACAAATAACAATATCACCATGCGTGTGTACGTACAACTTACCGTCTATACACCATGGTGTAATTTTTATTCAACACTATTTTATTTGGATTGGTAAAAGGATGAGTATAATGGATATAAATAATAAATATTAAATTATAATAATTTTTTATAATTTTAATACCATCCAGTTCCATACCATTTAACAATCAATGGAATGATATCATCGCTCATTCGTACGAATGACCTACCGTCTTTATGGCATGGTGTGATTCATTATCTATGTTAACCATTCAAAAATGATTATAAAATTAATAAGATGAGTAAAAATAAGTATTTGTAACATTATATCATTATTCATGTGAATAAAATACATCTTATTTATAAAAAACATTACATACATAACAAAACTTGTATAAGAAAATGAAGTAGTTTACCCCTAAAAAATGGTAACACTAAAATCTTATTAGCAAAATGATATAAGTGGTTCATATATGATATCATAAATATGGAATGGGTCCTGATATAATTTAATAACATGATTTTACCATTATACATGAGTTTAATTCACCCTCAACTAAAGGAAAGTACATGGTAAAAGTTAATTTCACAACCTCATTATTATCGGAGGTTGGTTATATGTATGTATCTAATAGGAAATCATTATCTTTGTAGCCCACGTTTCTTAAAATTTATTTGAAAACATTATAATTTTTTTAAATAATTTTTTAATCATAGTTGAGTTTTTATAAAATATTTTTAATGGAATATCTCTGTTATTTTCAAAATGACTATCTTTATGACCCTTTTCGAAAAATTAAGGAAATACTATTTTTTAACTTATACGGCATGAGCAGTTATTTTCTACCATTATGACACATTACTATTTTGAAGCTTCCATTACAATCTTAAGATGATATTTTTATAAGAAATGTTCTATTTTATAATTTTTTGGCTTTTAAATAATTTTATAGTATAAAAGGGATATTTATCTAAAAAATGTTAAATGATTTAATTAGAATATTTTCATCTCTGTCAACATATTTTATTGAATTTTATACTTAATTGAGGTTTATTTATTATGATAAAATATTTCATATTTTATTGAAGGGTTTATGATATATTTGACTAGGGATGATCTATTTTGATTCCATTTAGGGTTTATGGTTAATGTATTAACATTTTGTATGCCAGTTTTAGTATAATTGTTTATGTTATGTTTTACCCCTTTCATAAGAGGAATGAATTTGACATAGTAAGTGACTGGTGGGAAATTATATAGCCCCTCAATACATTGGTAGGTATCATGAGACAAACTTCTATCATGGCATTAGGGCTTGAAATTATGGTTATTTATGTACTTGGCATGAGGTCGTGATTATATGGTTATGATGTCCGAAATTATGCATTTCCTTGTTATGAGATTAGTCATTTATTTTTCATGTGATCATTCAACTTATAGAATATCCATGTTACTGTTTAAATAGAATTATATGATTTATTATTTCCATATTATGCTGAATATTTTGTTTAAGAGTCTTGTTTTCTAGTTTTATACCATGCCTTAAAATTTAATGCATATTTATGATAACTTCCATTATATTGTTTATCCCTACTGACCATTTGAGGCCACCCAATTCTAATGTTTCATTTTTCCCTAATATGAGAAGAGGTATATTATTGCTGGCCAGTAGGGATAGTCTATGAAATATGAGTGTTTTAAAATGAGATATAAAGTTGTTTTTCATTTCATGATGTAAAGTAAAACTTATATTATTATCTAGTTTTTTCAAGGTAACTAAATTGATTAGTTCTTTGAGATTTTATTTCTTGTGATCATACTAATGAAATATAAAATAATGCATCAAATCTAGGTAACTATGGTTAGGGTGTTATTTTTGGTATCAAATGAGGTTTAATACCATCCTTAGAAACTCTTTTTAGAACTACCTTGATCAGGGAACATTACCCTAAGATATACATTGAGGATAAGTATAGAAGAACAAATTAGAATTTGGGTAATGTAGGGTATATGCAAGAAATCCTAGAAAATATGTCCCTATATGGATTATACAAGTCGATGTGGTTCCAGAATAGATGTATCTAAGAGTAAAAACTCCAAAAAGGTGTTCTGAGCATAACTCGAGGTTACCTGGTACACCAAAAGGGGCCTTACAACACACCTGGTTTGACACTCCTAGGTGATATTTTTAAGATAATTTATATTTTCATTGTGTACCATTTTGAAGGATTTAAAATTAAATGTGTCCCTAAATAAACCATGTTTAGTATTTTGGGATGATATATGCATAAATTTTTCAATTTATGATACATATTTTGAAATTATGCATTATGATCCATTACCTAATATAGTGAATGTCAATGATTAGAAATCACGCCTTGTAGAAGGAATGTAAATCGCTTTGACACACATAATCCATGAAGGGATTCACTCCCTATGAAAGATAATAATAATGGAGTTGGTGAAACAACTGGTATTGAACAACGAATAACTATACTGGGACAACTGACTTAGGTTATGAATAATAACCTTACCCATATGGAGTAGTCTAATCCACAACAGGTAGTATTAATGTTAGACCGCTTCAGGAGGAAACAACCCCAATATTAAATGGGACTACAAATCCTTTTGTACCTGAGTAGTGGAAAAGTTCATTAATGAAGATATTTGTCACTTAAGGGGAGTAATGAAGGGGAAAACGTTTTTATGGAATTCTATCATCCATTATAATATATATATCAATGGTGGTCATTAATTCAAAACATGAAAGGGGATGAAGATGTAGAAAATATATAATTGAGGGAATTTAAGAAACTTTTCCTTGAAAAATAATTTCCTCATGATCTAAAAGTTGATATAGAGATGAATGGTTTGTGTCTGAGGTGGAAGGAGGATGAAAATGTTGCAATGTATGAAGCTAGCTTCAAAAGGTTAAGAAGACATGTTGCAGACTACATACAAAGCCCAAGAAGTATGATTAATCAATTATTTGATTTGTTAAAACCATTACTCTAATGGGCATTGTTCTTGCAATATTTATCATTATACAAAGATATAGTCTCATGTGCTATCAAGATGGAAAAGGAATTATCTATGTCCCGGGACATTAAATTAAGTCATGAAAAGAAGTGGTTTTTTGAACATTCTATAAAAGAAAATAAGGGGAAGTAGGGAAAATAAGACATTCCACCCGACATTAATTATGTTAAGAAATACCCTTGTACCTGCCTAAAGGGGATGTGAGTTTTTACATGTGTAGAGAAAAAGGCCACACAACTCGTGATTACAAGGGGAAAAAAGTAGCGACCAATTTTTAATGAAACATTTGCATATATTTGAGGCCATTATAAAAATTATTTTCCTAATCATCATGGAAACATTCCCTAGAAAAGTAAAAGGGATAGAGGAATTTGTTTTGCGATCACAACTACTTCGGTTCAAGTTACTAATGATATGGTTGCAGGTACATTAATCATTTCCTCAAATTTAACCAAAGCATTATTTGATTCTAGATCCTCGCATTCCTTCATATCCTCCCAATTTTCATTAAGAATTAGATATTTTCAATTAACATTATCAAGGGAGTTTTCAGTCAAAACCCCTAAGGGAAGTCTCATTGAAATAATGATGTGTCAGGTAGTTCCCATTATGATATATAAACATGATTTATCTGATAAATTTGTCATCATACCTATATTGGACAATGATATATTCTTCAGTATGTATTGGATATCAAAATATTATACAAAGGTTTATGACAAAAAGAAGGAATTTTTGATTTGTGAGGAAAGTATTGAATATATTATCTTTAGGGAAGGAACTTAATCACCTAATTTTAATCAAAACCCACCCGCAATAGCTTTCCTTATGAGATTCCAAGGGTGGAAGAGGAAATAACATCTAGGGATGAAGAAATAAATATTTAAAATGTGGATGTTCCTATTTTATAATTACATATTGATGTATTTATAGAGGATTTACTTGGACATCCTATAGAGTGGGAAGTTGAGTTTACTGTTGATTTAATCCATGATACAAGGCCAATATCGAAAAATTACAATAGAATGAACACTATGGAATTAGTAGATTTTAAGAAACAACTATAGGAGTTATGTAGTAAGGGATTTATTTTCCCTAGTGTTTCTACATGAGGAGTCTCAGTTATTTTTGTTAAAAAGAAATAGGGATCGTTGATTTTGTGCATTGAATAGAGGGAAATAAATGCTATTATAAAAAATAACAAGTAATATTTTCCTTACATTGATTATTTGTTTGATCAAATCCATGGAGATCAATAATTTTCAAAGAGTTACCTTCATTTTGGATATCATGAATTGTGTGTAGAAAAGTAATATATTCTAATGAAACCATTCTGAATGAGGTATGGTCATTTCAAATTTACAGTAATACGATTTGGATTGACTAATACACCCTATTTCTTCATGGATCAAACAAACAGAGTGTTCAAGAAATAATGTTTTTATTTTGTTTTATTATTTATTTATGATATCTGGGTATACTACAAAATCTATGAAGACCATGAGAACCACTTTCATATTATTTAGAAGTATCTTTAAAAATGAACTATATTCAAAGTTTAGTAAGTGTGAATTTTGGTTTCTGGAAATTTATTCTCTTAGACATATTATCTCTAAGGATGTAATCTCTATTGATCCAACAAAGAAAAAGGCAATCCAAGAATGGCCAGAACCGATGAGTATAATAGAGGTACGTAGTTTTATTTGTTTAAGAAGGTTTCTATCGGCATTTCATCTAGAAATATTCCCAATTTACATACCCATTAACCAAGATCACCAGTAAAGGGGTTAATTGTTTTTGAAAAAATAGAGTGTACAAAATGTTTTGAAGAATTGAATAGAAGATTAGTAAATTCTCATATCCTTACATTACCATATTGGAATGACGGGTTTGTGATTTTTAGTGATGCATCAAGGAAATGGAATAGTAGTATTCTTATGAAAAATTATAGGGTTATTGTACATGTATCAAGGTAGTTAAAACATAATGAACAAAACTATCCAACCCATTATATTAAGTTAGATGTGGTGAAAATTTCTCTGAAGATATGGAGACACTATCTCTATGGTGAAAGATTTGAGTTCTATACTGATACCAAGAGTTTGAAATATATTTTCTCACAGAAAAAACTCAACATGAGATAAAGGGGGTGTATTGAGCTACACAAGGATTATTATTGCATAATACACTACCACCCAAGGAAGGAAAATAATGTGGAAGATGCTTTTAGTAGAAAGGACCTTGGATTTCTAAATAAAATAAGAGATGAAATGGATTGTATGTTCATAGATATAGTAAAGATAGATGCGAGAATTTTCATTGAAGGTGAAAAATATATCTTCTTTAAAATGGTTGGAAAACCTTATTTACTGTAAAGGATTAAAATTTTTCAGTCTGATGATGTGGATTTTCAAAAGAAAATTAAAGCTGTCTACTATGGGAGACTGATTGAATTCGTATTTTAAGATGGTATTTTGAAATTTGAGAATATGATTTGTGTTCCTACTATACTTTAGATAAAAAGTGAATTATTTTATGATGCTAATAGCTCCAATTTACCTATAAACCATAGTAGCACAATGATGTATAAATATCTAAAGGAACATTTTTGGCACAGTTACATAGAGAGGTATATTGCTGATTATGTGTTGAGATGTTTGTTTTGTCAACAAGTGAAGGCTGGAAGACAAAAACCTAGAGGTGTCAGAAATCCTCTTCCTATACCTGTGTCGAAATGGGATAATATTATAATGAACATCATCATACGGTTACCAATGACTCCCATAATAAATGATGAAATATGGGTTATTATTGATCGTCTTACCAAATCATCACATTTTCTTTATATAAGAGAATATTTACCACTTGAATGTTTAGAAATACTATATATTAATGAAGTTGTAAAACATCAAAGTGTACCCCTATTAATTTTTTTAGATCGTGATCCCTATTTTACATCACAGTTATAGAAAACTATTCTGAAGTCCTAATATGCTAAGATTCATTTGAGAACTGCCACCCACCCACAAAAATATGGACAATTAGAAAGGACTATTGAAACATTAGAATACATTTATACATATTTACCACTTGTCTTTGAAGGTATCTGGGTCAACATTTACCAATATTAGATTTTCTTTTACAATAGATTCCATTCAAGTATTCATATGGCACCATATGAAGATTTATATGGAAATAGATGTCATATACTGACTTGTTGGGATGATTTTTGTGAACAAAAACTCAGAGTCCCAGAAGTTGTTGAGGAAACAACAAAAAAGGTAAAGACTATTCAGACCGATATCAAAACTGATCAATGTAGAAAAAAGATCTATGCTGATAACAAAAGGAAGGATTTGGAATTTCAAGTGGAAGATCATGTTTTCCTGAAGTTAACTCCATGGAATAGTGTCATACAATTTAGAAAGAAAGGAAATTAATAACCATGTACATCAAACCTTTTGAAATTCTTTATCAAATTAGATCCGTAGCTTACCATTTGGAAATTCCGCTGAGTCTCTCCAAAGTTCATAATGTGTTCTATGTATCACTATTAAGGAAATACATGCCAAACCCATCACATGTACTCACATATGAATAAATCGAAATGGAACCCAGTATTTCTTACTGTGAAGTTCCTATCATGATACTTGACACTAGAGAACAGGTGTTGAGAAATCGGATGACTCGTTTGGTAAATGTTCTTTGGAGAAACCATAAAATGGGAAAGGTGATGTGGGAACTGGAATAACATATGATGAAGAACCACATGAATCTCTTTATTATGTAATATTTTATCATTTTCTAGGAAGAAATTATTTGAAGTATGGAATAATGTAACCCCTCAAGCTTCTATGGTACACTTCTTTTTAAATAATTCAACATCTTGCACTGTAGGCAACAACGAATTCAAGCACACCATGACTATCCATTTTAAAAGAAGTTATGAATATTATTAACCAAATTCTTATTTTTATATATTTAATATAATTTTAATATTCATCTCATGTGTTTCTTAAACATTATATAAGAACAAATTCAATTTTCTGAATAAAAAAAGTATTTTTCCAAATTTTTTGAATTATAACCATTTAATGGATAACCCTCTTTAAATAAAATATTTTACAATTTTATATATTAAATTTTACAAAATAAAACTATTATAGTGATGTGGGACAAAAATTTAGTCTAGATTTTTTTTTTGTGTTTTTCAGAAAACTTTCATATTTTAATGAATAGTGAAAATACTATATTTTAATTCCCATATGATTTCTCATATAATTTATTTATATTGTTAGATTATCATTTTAATTGGTTTTAAAGTATAATAATGTTATGTTTTTATCATTTAATATAGTTGAGGTCATTGAAATTACATTCACATTAAAATCAAATAAAAACATATACAAATCTTTTGATGGTTTTTTACTTTTGAAAAATATGTCTTCTCATTTTGTCAACATGGGATTAATTTTAAATTAATTACTCTAACTTCTGTGTTATATATTTTTAAAAATAGATTTCATATTTTAAATCAACGGTTCAAAATTATTTTAAAAGGTTACTTTTATTTTTTGGATATTATGAATTTTATGTTTAGTAGTGTTTTATTACCACGGCTAAGGGTAAATCAGGTCATTTGTGGTAAAAATAATATTATGAAATTACCATAACACCTGAAAAAATTCTATTGTATGACTAAATTTGACCCTTATCACCTATTTTTAGAAGTTTTATCATTTATTGGACCCTTTTCCATGAATATGACATGAATATTGTTAAAATTAATAAATGTGACAAAATATCACACTCATTTCTTATATGTTTAATAATTTTAATATAGATATCTATTGGATATAACATCAATTATAAATATTACCTAGAAATCTATAATAATTAAATAAATAATATAAATTTATTTATATTTTTTATATATTGAATAATTACCATTAATGAGGACACATTAGTGATGCAGAAATAATTTTATTAATAGAAATATGAATTAAATGATATTAAAAATATCAAACTAAATAAAATTTGACTTAATTAATGACATAAAATAAATGTATAAATAACTTAGACATTTTAGGGACATATTTTAAGTATTGTTTATAAGTTATAAAGGTGGTTTGATATTTATAAAACTGAAAATATTCAATATTATCAATATTGAAATAAATCATACAACAAATAATATTTTATTAAATGTTATAAAATAAATAAAAATATCAGTTTCATTCAAATGACTATGATAGTGTAAAATATTTCATAAATTATCCAATTTGGGTTCTTTTGTAATTTTATCGTAACTATATTAACCCTATAGTTTAAAAAGATATGTAGACACTGTAAGAGTTAAACTGTTGAACTAAGGGTTAGACCCAAAATATGAGGTTATTTTTATGACCTAACCTGGTCTAAAAATCACTGGTTGTGAGGATTTAGACCCACAATCATTTTATCCTATAAATAACTCACTTTGGAGCTATTTGAAACTGAAGATAAATTTACATTAAATTAAAAGTTATGGAGTTTCCAAAAGTGCCCCTCCCATCTATTATAAAAGGGCACCTCTCCTTATCTTTTATTCACACCTATAAAGCCCTTTTTATAGGAAAAAACCTACCAAATTATCCAAAAACATTTCCTCACTTCATACATTAGGCCATACATTGGGATTAAATCCCTTTTATGGAGTTATTTCATGAAAATCAAAAGCAGATGCTCAAAGAAGAGGTAATTGTTTTACCAATTTCATTCAATTTATTTTCTTCTTGTACTTCCTCCTACTATAATGTTTCCATAATAAAATAAAAAATCAAGTTTCATATTCATTCTTATATGAAATTATGATTATATTAAAACCATATTCCTCCTTTTAATCATCATATGAATTACAATATCACCATGTGTGTATACGTACAACTTACCGTCTCCACATCGTGGTGTAATTTGTTATTCAACAATAGTTTATTTGTATGCATATATTGATGAGTATGATAGATAATAATAATTAATATAACATGATAATGATTCTTTATAATTAATATACCATCCAATTACATACCATTTAACTATCAAGTGAATGATATTGTTGCTTGTGTGTACATACAACCTATCTTCTCTATGATGCGATGAGATTCATTATACACGTAAACCATTAAAGAATGATTATAAAATTTATATGATGAGAAAAAATTAGTATTATGAACTTTATATCATTTTGGATATGAATTAAATAAAACCTATACATAAAAAAACATTACCTACATAACAAAACTTATATATGAAAATGAAGTAGTTAACACCCAAAACAACGGTTATACTAAAATAATATTAACAAAATGATATAAGATAATAATATATGATATCATAAATATTGATATGGAACTGGTAGAATTTAATAAAATTCTTTAACTATTATACCTAATTTTAATGTACCATTTACTATAGAAAATTACAAGGTAAGGGTTAATTTCACAACCTCATTATTATCGTAGGTTGTTTATACCTAAATATCTACTAGGACATATTTATCATCCATGCCCATGTTTCTTGATATGTATTTCAAAATATTATAAACAATTGTTTAAAGGCATTTCCACCCTTGTTTTAATTTTTATAAATGTTTTTTAAAGTAATATTTCCGTCATTTTCTAATGGAGGTACTTTATGACCCATTTCTGCAAATTAAAGAAACAATGTTTTTTAACTTATACGGTGCAAGTAGCTATTTTTTGTTTTTATGAAGCCTTACCATTTTTAAGATTACCTTAAAATATTATAAGTTTTTTTTCATCAGAAATGTTTTCTTTTATAATTGTGTGGTTTTTAAATGACTTCACAATAAAAAGGGATATTTCTCTTAAAGAGTTTTAATGATTAAATTTGATTATTTTCATCCATGTCGACATCCTTTGTTGGATTTTATACTTAATTAAGGATTATTTTTTAAAGATAAAATCTTCTATATTTTATTGAAGGGTATATGATATATTTTTCTATGGATGTGCTATTTTGATATCATTCATGTTTTATGGTTAGATTATTATCATCTCGTATGCATGATTTAATAAGAATGTTTATGTTATACTTTACTCTTTTCATAAGAGGAATGTATTGGATATAATAAGTGATGAGAGAAGACCATTATATCCCCTCAATGCATCAGTAGGTATCATGAGACAAAATAGTATCTTGGAATGGGGACCTGACAATATGATTATTTATGGTCTTAGAACCAGGCCTTGACAGTATGTTTATGATGCCCAACATTATGCATTTTCTAATTATGAGATTAATTATTGGTATTTAATGTGATTATTCAACTTTCGGAATATCCATGTGAATGTTTAAATTTAAATTATTTGATTTATTCATGCCATATTATGCTGAATATTATTTTTTAATGTCTTGTGTTTCAGTTTTATACCACTCCTTAAAAGTTTATTCTTATTTATGACAGCATCATCTTTATTGTTTATCCTTACTAAGAATATAATGTCACCACTTTATTATGTTTAATTTTCCCCCAGGATGAAAAGTGGTCTATTATGAATGATGTTCCAGGATAGTCTATGAAATATGAGTATTTTCAGAGGATATACTGTGTTTTATTCATTTCATGATGTAATTTAAAACTTATGATTTCATGTAGTTTTTCCAAGGCTACTAAACTAATCAACCCTTCAGGAATTGATTTCTTATGATCATACCATCATATCATAAAATAATGCACCAACTCTGGGTAACTAGGGTCAGGGAATTATATGGCCCCATAATTTATTAGGCCTAGGTGGATGTAATTTTTATAGATATTATATGGTTTTAATGATTTTATATGTCTATAATTAACAATAATATTTAGATGGGACTTAATTCATATATTAAGAATATCACTATTTTGGCATATATCGAATGAATATGGGTCCATGAAAGGACTTTAATGATGTTTAGGTATACGATTTCCTTTGATTGTTGGGATTTGGCCTGCGAAATAAGTTTTAGTCGAGTATCCTGAGTTAAATTCCTCTTCAGTAGTGATGCTCTAGCGAATGCATAGGCTCCCCTTCATGGGATGATCTTGAGCGGGTTTGGGTATCCAGAGGTAGATATGGTAGTGGGTTCCACTAAGAACCAATAATGAAAATTTGATCCCATGGGGTTGTGGATTGTGGGTTGGTAGTGAAAATTCATTCATTCCTTGATTGGTGTATTTTATCATTTTGGTTATGATATGTGATTTACCAGTACATCGGGTAATTGAATGTTGGGACTCATATTATTATGATTACCTTAGAATGACTGAAAATAACCTGTTGACTTAGATGATACCTTTGATCACTCGGTATACATGGGATTCATTCTCACTGTGTATTGGGAGTGGGATTCTATCTCAACTAGCATCCACGCATTCAGTTGATGCGAGAGTGGATGATTAGTGGTGGTACTTAGTATCCAATATAAAAAATCATGTGATTGTTTATATCAAAATGACTACGATGGTGGGGATTTCTCTAATTTTGTGGTATAATTTTAATTTACCATTTGTTGATGTTACAAGGGAGTTACTATTAGAACACTGTGAATTCATGCATATTTGGGATTAAAATGATGGTATAAAGTATTAGTAGTGTGTATATTCTCGAGAATGGGATATTGAAAAACAATAAGGGTGACTATTAAATTCCATAAATTGGTGCATATGATACCCTGATAAGAATTGGTGGAAAATAGTTATGGATCAACCAAAAATATGTGAGATATTAGATGCCCAGAATATTGACCATGGGATCTTGGGAGGGTATTTCAATTAAATTCATTGGTCACCTAAGAATCAATCATTCATGGACGTATAGAATTTTATAGGCCCTATCCCTCTTAAAAACCAAATATTTACCTGATTGTTATGAAAGACTCATTGCTACCTATTGGTTGGGGAATATATAGACTAAAACTAAAGAGGGTGAATTTTGTTCTTCAAATTTTATTAACATTAAAACAACCCTCATAAAGGTATAATATTTTTTGACATTTTATAAAAAAATATTAGCAATAAAAATAAAATAACAACATGGAAGATATAACACAAAATATTTATTGTGGTTCTAGGAATCTAAATCCCCACGTCTACTCCACCAACTCTAAACTCCTACAACATGATGACTTTATTTAACTTTAGTCTGTTTTTTAATGACTTCACAAATGAGTGAAAGTTGTAGAAACTTAATACAAATGCCATAATATTTTTCTAGATTCCTACAAGGCATTAAAATATAGTAGACTTTAAGGTTCTTTTACTGGGAACCTTCACAGATTTTAATAAGAAGATGAAACATCCAACAATGAGTGAGAATGATAAAATATTATAGAGAAAACTCATAGTTTCAATGTAAAACTATATTTTATTGATGTATTATCAAATATTGAAGAAAATAATGAATCGAATACAAAGGATAGTAATATAAATATTGCAACATCGAACATTGAAGCATAGTGGTAGAACATGAAATTGTTTCTATATTTTCATATAATAGATAAATAGAAGAAAAATATAATAATGATAGAGAGAGATTTCAAGTACAATAAATTTATTCATTTTTGATTATGTATGAATAGATCCTGGTCATATTCTAAATCTCATATAAAACTCCATGAATAATTTCATTTCTGGTAATCCCATAAGATCGGGTCTTTTAATTAACCTAAAGATGAAATTTAATCAAAAAATACCTCTACAATATTCTAGAGAAATATATTATTATTGTACTAATTTATTCTCTTGAAGCATGAAAAAATTTATAATTTTTTTACTATAAAGAGATATTCTAATATTTAATGCATAAACATCATCATTACATTATTCTTGTGGTAGACCAATGGAAATAAATTTTCAGTTATAGAAGGAAAAAATGATTTTTGTATCACCACATTGCTGAATTCTATGGATTTGAATTCAGATAGACAAACAGATCCATGTATATGTTCTTTACATAGATAATTTTCCCATGTAATATAATTTGTCACATAGCCAATTTTGGTGTCACATAATGAATCATGTAGCAATTTGGAACTGCATTTCCATATTTACCACATATCCAATTCACATAGAGAATTACTCAATGGGGCTAATTCATGTAGCCATTAAATCAATGCATATATTTTCTCACATAGTTGATTCGTTGATGTAAGAAATTTCTACATAGTTGATTCTATGATGTAACTAATTTATATAGGTGAATTATTGATGTATCCCATTAGTCAATGTGGAAAAATATCTATATAGGTGATCTTCCATACTAAGGGAAATTTTAGCCAAAACCTCCTAAATTGATGAATTCAATAGATTAAAATAAAAATAACGATAAATACCTGATGAAAAAAATAAGTGAAAAATCATTAGAAAAACTAGAAGTGTTTTTGAGATCATAAAAACATAAAGTAAATGGGATATCTTGGAAAAACATTATTAGTTCAACTATATACCCCTTTTTAATGATCAAATAACTTTTTTATAATTAAACATTATATATTTAAATATTTTATGGATTATTTGAAATTAATTTATATGATATCCATGTATTTTAAAATTTTATTTTTATCTATTATTCTCTAACTTTATTAGGATTCACTCCTCAATTAGACATCTCTTCATTTTATGTCATTAAAAATAATGGGTATGGAGTTGAAAAACACTAGAAATTTTTAATTTGATTAATGGAATGTGTGAGGATAATGTTAAATGAGAATTTTAATATTATAAAGACTGAATTTTAGAAAAATGTAACCAATCATACAATGGTAGAGATAAAAAATATTAAATGAAAAAAATATATTTGAAAATTGATAAATATGATTTTTATTAATCATAGAAACTTTTACCAAATCAAAAACTCAACACCAAGAAAATTACATTAGTCAAAAATATTTGGATTTTGGATGGGACCACACTTTAAAAGAGGTTTGGGTGGAGCCTTTTATAATATTTGAGAGGTGTCAGAGGTACTATGAAGGTCTACCATTGGAGGAGGAACCGCTTTTCCAACCTATATTGTAACATTATCTTCAGAACCAAATTTTGATCTATTATTAGGTCTCTAATAAGGTTAGATGAGAATTTTTTTTAGATTCTATAAATCTAAACTAAAATCATATGATCCACCAAGGAAATGTTTTTGCTTCTTTTGAGGTGTTGAGGATGAATCATCTTTATCAGAGAGTTTAGTAGTAAGAGTAGCAACAACCGTAGGTTTTTCATTCTGATTAATTCTAGATGAATTTAAAACTGTATCCACAATATTCCTAGAGACTATAAAGGTTAATATTGGTAAAGTTCCTAGAAATATTCTAATATTGAGATTATATAGGTAATTAAAACACATATCTATTTGTATAAGGATGTATTAATTTTAGTAGTATAGAATATAAATGAAATCAAGTTTTTTGTATCTAAGAAATTTATGATAATCCATTGTTGAGAAAACTTGTTTATGTTTCAATTTTTCTAGAATAAAATCAATGATATGATGAAGATACTACTATAGTAGGTAGAGGGATGAATAAAGAAATATGGGGCTCTGAATGAAACTTGTTCTAAATCCAGTCTGTTAATACTTACAATTTAATTAGTCGACATTATAAGGATTTGAGCATATGATACATGGTATTTCTTATTTATTATCAATTAATCTACCTAATGAACAATAGTGGAGTGTTCTTGAAAAACGAAGGCACTATGATCTATTGTAGAAAAAAGTGAAATTAGAACATGGGAAATTAGAGAAGCATCAGTTCGTTACACTGAAGGGATAATCCAAAGAGGTCCGTAAAAAATAATTTCTCTTATCGTATTACTGATACAAGTAGTAGGGGACTACACTATGTTTAAAAAGGTATAAATATAAATATAATATTTTAATTACATGTCTACCATTGCATCATAAATATTTACCATCCAATCAATAAATCTGTTACAATTTCTAAAGATTAGGTCAACAAATTATTTTACCATATCTCCTAGTAACTTTCTTAATATCAAGGATTATTATACCATATCACAAATATATACTTGTATATATAAAATCATTCCATTAAATGACACATAAATCCCAACACTATAATTTATAAAAGATTCCTTGGTTGTAAAAAACTCACCAAAAATATTATTGATGAATTCTTGCTTAAGTATAGAAGTGAACATTCCAAACTAAAGTGACAAAAATTGAAAAGATACAAAATTAAATTATGATAAAAATTATTCAAACTAGGTATTTAAATGAAGAATGACTAAGGGATTATATAAGGTTGGGTTAGTGAATTTAAACCACTTGATAAACTCATACTCTCTTACAAATACACTTTTCAATGTGTGAGTTCTATCTTTTATTTCTATCATGAATAATTGATTTACATCAAATAAATACCAAGTCATATCTAATTAAACCATTGGAATATTATGAATCATATCACTTTGAGACTCAATAATAATTCTCATTTATCTCAATAATATAAAAATAAACTTCTCTCTATCCAACCACTTAAGCTCTCACAGATTCAATTTTCTATGAATTTACACTATAGGAAGTAGGTTTCACTTGGTGAATATTTTTAATCATCCTAGTTTGGAATTCCATCATACCAAATATCTTATAAAAATTATCTCGATATATTAAATTCTACATGATATATATGATCTTTTCATTAGAATATATTTGCACAATTTTGAACTCAAAATGAGTTTCAGAATCCATCATCACAGATGAAGAACATGCCTTTATATTATTTTCTACATCAGAACATTTAGAACTTTTTCTCATAGATAGTGAACATCTTTTGCATGAGGAGGTGATGTAATATCCTCTATATTATTCTAAAGAACACAATACCCTTCCAATATAATTTATTAATCTCCATATATATCTTCATGTAATCTATGAGGGATTTGATCATCTAAAAGGTGATCAACCTCATGGTCTATTATTTATTTAGTAGTTGGGATACATGGAATAGATTCAAATACGCTCTCCATATGAGATAAATCATCTTTACTAAAATACTAAATAGATTCTGTATCTCTAATATATTTATCTTCATGAATATAAATTTAATATTAAACAAGAGGTTTGAAATTTGGTATTTGAGGCACTAATATTGTAACAGATTACTCCTACACCACCCTAACATGATTCATTTTAGTAGATTCTATATCCATAGTTGGTGAGGTTGTGGATGGATCTACTGAGTTGATGATAGAGGTGGTATGACCACTCGAGATATAACTTCTTATCCAAAAGGCATTAATGAATTATCAGAAGAATCTCATTTATAACCAACTTTATTTAAGAGAATATTTAAAAGGTTATTATTCTTAAGAAAATTCATATCCTCTCCCTCATTGAGAAATATTTATTACTTCTTTAATACTAAGAAGATAATACTACTATCATGATAGTAATTAAACATACATTTCCTTTGGATACAATGATATATAAAATACATCATATAATGAAAAAGAACCAATGTTATATTACTGATCAGGACATATAGAAAATACATCTCATAAAACAAAACATACTCTATATCACCAGCACTTTAAGAAATATTTATCTGAATAAATATGAAAATATCATTCAATTAATCTTTTTAATACATCATAGCCATTTTAAAAAATCATAGGTTCCAAAAATACTCTTGAAAACCTCAGTTGGTCCAAAAATACTCATACTAACAAGAGTATTGCTAAAACTGAATTCATCCTCATGGTGACAGAGAAATAATTTAGCTATTTATATTGATTAAACAAGCATGAATTTTATATTCATGTTCAATGATAGGACATCCTATTATTGACCAGGATGAAACTGTGTATTCTTAATTAATTTGTTAACTTCCTCTTCAAAAAGGAATCTGGACTTATTCTTATCAACAATAAACTCCCATCCTTGGAAGTAGAAATATTTCTTCAAAAAATCGATGTACTCTTAATCCAATCCATATCCATATATTTTCTATCTAGAACTCTACATAGTACACTCCTTTCTTTAGAAGTTTTGGATGATTGAGTACAATTAACACCTCCACACTTCAACTTCCCCATCATAGAGGGTTCAAATAGAGGTAAAGTGAAGATCAAGGGAAAGAAGAAGAATGTTTAGCTTCCAGATTCATTAATATAAGTGAAATATAAGAAGGGTGAGACTAGATTTTGTTTTTAGTCCATGTATCAGATTTAGAAAAGGGATGTGTACCCAATTTTGGATTCATGATTGATTATGACATAAAATAATGAATAAAGTTAAAAAAAATTAAGTAGAATAAATCATTTTCGCATTTAAAATATTTCTCAATTTACTTTCTAAAAAAATGATACATGAACATATAAAATATAAAAGTTTAATAAATTCATTTAATTTCAACAAATAATTGAAAATAAAAATATTAAAAAAATACAAAGTAAAACATAATTAAATTAATAAATATTGATGTAAATTAAAATAATTTAAATTCAAATAACCTCAATTATATTTTAATAATATGAAAAGTAGTCACATTCAATGGGATTAGTAAAACTATCCACCAATTGGTTCTCAATAGAGATGCATTATGAAGAGTTATTTCATTTTTTAGAATAATATCTCATGAAATGATGCCTTAGTTATATGTTCTTTATTATCAAATTATTTATTGGATTCCTAGAAATTTTGATAGCAATTGTGTTATTTTAGTTTTTTGGCACTTGATTATAATTGAATCCAAAATACAATAAGGTGTATTTAATCCACAATACTTGTATAAAAAACTACCACTATCTATGTATTCTTCTTCAGTAGTAGATTGTGAAACAAGAAGTTTTTTCTTACAATACCACGATACCAAGGATTTTTGTAGAATGTGATATTTTTATGAGGTTCTCTTCCTACTAAATATACATTAACCATAGTATGAATCTAAATATGAATTCAAGTTTAAATTATTTTTTTTAGAAAAAACTAAATAATAAAAAATTATTCCATTAAAATACCTTAAAATTATTTTTGGAGACATTTAAAAGATATTCCATGAGATTATCTTGCAATGTATCATATAACCATAATGTTAACACAATTTATAGTATAATAGTAGTCAAATACAACAGAATATTAATTATTCATCTTTATTACTTGTTTTAAAATTGTTTCCCAACATCATTCTTATCAACTTTATCATTAGAACTCATAGGAGTTGAATGTATATTGAATTTTTTGAGTGCAAATATTTTCACTATTTCAAGTGCATATTTTCTTTGATTTATCACGTTCCCAATTTTTTTTGTTAAATATAAAAACTTAAAAATAAATATAACTCACCAATAATTATAATTTCAAAATATTTCTATAGGAGTTTTTAAAACTCCTCGAATTATTTTTTAATTGTAGAACTAAAAATTACATCATAAATATATATTGGAACTAAAAACATATCTAAAGGAGAAGATTTATTGAAATTAGAAGGATCATCCACTTCTAATGAAAATTCAATTGATAAAATAAAAAAAACTTAAATGATCCAAGAAATAACTATCTTGTTGTTTAAGTTCATAAATAGATTTGGAAATTCTAAAAACTAAATTTGGAAAAAGGGTATTTTCAAAACCTATTCGTTGTTCAACATATACCTCATCTATAAGATATAAATTAAAAAAATTAGATTTTACAGCCATCTAATATAATTGAAAATTCATATTATATACATAGGATATGATAAATCTAATGGATTCGACTCTATATAAAAGATAAAAGGTCTCTTAATATTCTATCCAAAATTATTATTTTTAACCTTTAGCTTCAAATTTGGACTTATTCTTTGTGATCATAGCATGATCGTCCTATTAGTTTCTAAAGATCCACTTTTTTATTATTACAATGAAATTAGATGTTCTGTAATCTGATTTCCACACCTTGTTCCTTCTAAAATGGTTTAAATACCCTTGCATTGCTAAGACCCATCTATTATTAGCTAAGCCATATTCTATGGTCTTAGGTTCTAGTTGAGACAAAACGTCAAGAAACTTTAC
This sequence comes from Viscum album, assembly GCA_963277665.1. Taxonomy (NCBI): domain Eukaryota; kingdom Viridiplantae; phylum Streptophyta; class Magnoliopsida; order Santalales; family Viscaceae; genus Viscum; species Viscum album. Next base: position 2,009,205,328 of record OY728130.1, on the reverse strand, counting down.
ATGGATTTCTACACTTATTCTTATCCTAATAGAATTATATATGTTTATATAATAGTATCTAAGAGAGGATTTTCTTATTTCTTGTATGTTTAGGAAATACAATTTTTTTCACTAGTATATGTCCTTTTAGGATTTGGTTCACCATAATCAAGTTCTAAATCATCATCCTTTTCATTATAATAAGTGTTCTATGTATCCTACTTTAAAAACAATACCTTGGCTCTTTAATTTTATTCATTTTATGATCAAAAGAATCACTTTCATAGAATTTCACATGATTGATTCTTCAAAAAAATTCTAGTTTTTAAAACTCTATAATACTTAGAATTTTTAGAATAACTAGAATTATTCCTTCGTCAATATTTGGATAAAAATTTCCAATGTTATCCTTTGTGTTTAGAATGTAAACATTTTGTCCAAGCACTTTTAAATTAAATGAATTCTATATTTCTATTATTTCATTGTTCATAGAGTTCTTTCCTTAAAATATGACTAATTATAACTTTTATAATTACAGAAAATGTTGTTTATTCAACATCACCCCAAAGGTGAGTGGGAAAATTATATCCACAAAACATAGTACTGGAAATGTCTTACAAGATTATATTACTCTATTCAACAACACCATTCAGTTCAGGTGTCCTATGGGCTAAAATAGTTTGATAGATCTTATGTTTTTTAAAATAATAATTGAAATAATGGTTTTAAAATTCACCCTTATGGATGTTTCTCAATGAAATATATTTTTCAACTTTCTCTTTTTGAAAAAATTGACAAAAAGATATAAAAAACTACCACCACTTTTAAAACTCATTACTAAATCCCTTGTAAATCTTGAAAAATCATCAAGTAATATATAAATAAATAATTTACTAAAATTATTTCTATTCTAGATGGCCCAAAAATCCTTGTTGATATGTTATATAGGACTAGATAAAGAAACACAATTAATTGATTTAAATGATGACTTGTTTTTATTTCCCATTTGTCATGAATCATATAGTGTCTGTTTGTTCAATTTAAGTTTAGGTAAATATAAAATTAAATTTATATTATTAAATTTATATAAGAAATAGAAATTATAATTTAAACATATTCTATTCCGAATATAAGATTCATTTTTTTAGTATTTAAATAGTTCACATTTTTTCTACAAATATTTTGAGATATAAGGTATTTATATTCTTAGTTAAGTGTTCCTTAACCATAAAAGTTTATATATAAAAATATAATTGACATTATTAGAAAAATAAATAGAATAACCTTTATATTTTTTTGTGTAAATACTTATCGTATTTTTATTTAGTCCATCTATAAAAAGAAAATTGTTGAAGAGGACTATGCCAAGATATCTAGCTGATCCAAATACTATAATTTTTTTGTTTTCATTTCCCCCAAATGTGGAATAACCTCCATATATTTTTATAAGGAATGGAAATTTGAGAAATCTACATTCATGTGCATTGATAACCTTTTTCTATACACCACTTCTTATTGAGGATCTTACATATTTTTCCCTCTAAAATAAATTATACAAGAAACTGTTTTGGTACGAATATTTTCTTGGGTCTTGAAATATTAGAAACCAACTATTTGGGAGTCCAAATATTATTATACTCTCTAAAAATTCTGATATTGAATTTTTAAAGACTTTCTTAAAAAAAGCATGCTTAAAACCACAAAACGTTGGTTTTATTAAAGTAAAATCTTAGTGGACTCTTTTACCACAATTAAAAAAACCATTAACATGTTTTCATATTAGAACTAGGAACAACATCATTGTTATAAAGATTTGGTTTCCCACATTTTCTCCATATTCAAAATTTATTTTTCCAAACTTTATTTTTGTCATGAATTTTATTCAATTAATTTTAAATTTTCATAAATAAATATGCATCAGCTTTAAGATCTTTAACAGCCTTTTTTTGTATTTTCAATTTTTTACCATGTTCAATACAACATAAAATATGATTTTCTATATTGAATATAAGATCTAAAAATCATTTTTTAAATTCACATTTTTCACAAATAAAAACACTATAATAGGTCTTGAGGGTTTTATTTTTCTTCTTGAAACTTTTATATTTAGTTTCAAGCATGGTATAATATTAATTTAATTATTTAAATTATAAGTTGTCAATTATAAATGAGATTCATGATCATAAGAATAATATGATTCAACCTCATCATATTTGGACCTAAATAATATAATTTCATTTTGATTAGGATTATTACCTTTTGTTTTTTGAATATGAGGAATCAATAGAAGCATTCCATATGGATTAAAACATAACTTATATTTCCTATCGTAGAAAACCTTATAGATGTAATTTTTCTCAACATTTTTAATATATTTTTTCTGTGGACAATTTGGTTTGATGTGTCTGAGATTTTCATATTAATAAAATCTTAATTATTTTGAATTTCCATCATATTATTTATATAGGATAAAAGATTTATTTAATCCTCTTATTTAATTTTATATATTTTTAAGAAAAATTTTAAAATTAGAAATAAAAATATTTTAAGAATAAATATTTTAATGGTTTTCCTCAAATGACTCAATATTTTTTATGATATTATCATTATATTTTGAAGTTGTGACTATCAAAGAATTAGACTAATTATTAATAATTTTTTTCTCACCAATATATTCCATTTAATCCACACATAAAATATGATTTCCAACGGAATTTTTGATCTTAAGGTTTTTTACATTAGTTGATTAGATGATGGTGGCTAAAATTATATTCCACTTAAATGGAAGAACATTAAATAATTTTTTATATTGATCTAGAATAGTAATTTTTTCTCCAAAAAAGAAAATTTCTTCAAAATCTCTATAATCCATTCATTTATCTTAGTTATGTTTTTTTACTCCAACCATTCTAAATGTATCAATCACCAGCATAATAGTGTTGCATCATAACTTTTGAACTTTGTCAATACCATCATAGGTTACTGCTATTGTTTTCCACACCACATTAGTTTTAGAAAACTATGAAAGTCATTCAAACTCATATAGACCTAGTTTTCAAATGATATATTTCATTTCGTTAGAATTAAAATCATAGTTATCTTTAATATTAGAATCCCAAGTCTCAACATTATATGAAAAAAAATTTACAAGGCATAAAATCCTTTAGACATACTTTGTGACTAAGATTTTTTAGGTAAATGATCCATCATTCCTCCTATCATCCATTGTTTTTCTCAAATTAATGTAATGAGATCTAAATATAGACATACTATCTTTATTAACATTCATAATATCTAATGTATATGATCCTTAAGTATTCAACTATTTAGATTCGAGAAATCAAGAGGGGGATGAATTTAGTTATTGAAATTTCTTTCATTTTAAAACCACCCTCTTCGAGATATAATAGGTTATGAACTTTTATCAGAACATAAAAAGGAGCATAAATAAAATAAAGAAGAAAATATAGAATAAATTAGATTTATATTGGTTTATGTAATAGAAAAATAACATACTTCACTCCACTAATTCTCATCTCCTAGATCTTGGTAAATTTCACTAGGGACATTCCTTTTATAAAGGACTACATTACTGAGTTAAATAGATGAAACTTGACATAAATAACTGGATATTTTACCAGGATACAATAAGGAATTACTGAATAGAATCATATAGGGTTATTTTACTAGGAAACCTCATTGCTTAGAAAAAAAATCAGACGATTCAAAAAATGAGAGAGAATGATAAAAGTTTGTATAGAAGCTCATGGTTTCAAGGTGAAACTAATAGGGAAGTTGAATTTTATAGGAGATAAAATAATAATGAAGATAATCTTGAAGAGAGTCTTCTAAATTGACAATGATAAACCTTTAAATAAAAACTATAGAACGTGAAACTTATTTTTCATTTACAAAGAATATTGCAGTAACACAAAAATCTTTTAAATAGAGAGAGGTTTTGAATAAAATATATTTCTTATTGTTTCTTATATGTAAATGTTTCTTCTTCATATTCAACCTATTTTGTAAATCTTTTCACATAATTTCATAACTATAGATCCAATAAAATTAGGGCTCTTAATTTACTTCTAGATTTCATTTCTAGAAAATAACTTGACAATAGTAATGAGTTATTAATTTTATTTGTGATTCTTTCTTCTCTAGATACTTGAAACCTTTTATAATTGTTTTTACCATAAATAGGAAAATCCAAAATTAATGAATATAAAAATAATTAAGTTATACTCAAGGTACACCAAACATGATAAATATCATGTTATAGAATGACGTAGGCAATTTTGATCCACCACATAGCTAACTTCCATGTATTCTAATTCACACTGATGAATTGACCCACATAATCATTATCCATGTAGCTGATTTCACCACATAGAAAAATCCAAAATCCAACTTTCTCACATAGATGATTCTAGTGCAGATGAATGAATCACAAAACAATTTGGAACCATTTAGCAGGATTTACCACGTATCTAATCCACACAACTGATTATTCCACATAGCCAATTTCACCATGTAGCCAAATCACACAGCTAACTCTATCATGTTGCTGATTTTGACCTAGATAAGTGAATCAGATATCCATTTCAAACCACGTATTAAAATTTACCCAGTGTCCCATTCATATATATGATAAATCCTTATCACATATTCATGTATCTATTTCCTCAATGTAACTATTTGATCATATATTCAATTCATAAAAAAGATGATTTCCACATAGATAATTCTATGATGTATCCGATTCATGTAGGTGGATTCTTCCTGTATCAAATTGAAGTTTCCAATTGACCGAAATAGGAAAATATCCACATTTCTGATTACTTCATATTCTTAATTTTTGAGACTTGGGATAATTTCATCCAAAACTTCTAGAAATGAATAATTCGGTATAATAGACTAAAAAATAAAGATTAAAACCTGAAAAAAATACTTAAAAGAAAAATTATTAGAAATACATGAAGGTTGTTTGAGATTATCAAAGAATAAGGAACATTGGATATTTTGGAACACATTTTTAGTCCAACATTACCATTGGTTTATCCTAACATCATGAGGATGAGTAATTCTCAGTGACACCCAAGGGTTTTATACTGATCATGATGAAGGTGTGAGTGTTGGATTCCCAGTGAGTAGATAGAGTCCCCCCTATGGTTATCATCATGCTCAGAGACAGTCTAGGACTGGTTGAGGTAGATATGATTGGTCGAGGTCACAATCTTGAGGATAAAGTATAGATATTGGGCTTTCCCAGGTTATATATGTATACCCATAGAGAGATTCAGTTACTATATGGAATGTTCATCAGGATGTCATTAGTGATATTATGGCATCGGGCCAAAGAAGGTATTATGGATGAGTTTTATTTATTATGTTAAATGGTTTAATAATTATCATGATCATCTCAGAAGCGTATATCATGAAATTTATAGTATAGTATATGACCATTTTTATGGTTTCCTACTGAATTACGTACTCAAAATACTCTTAGGATGCTACGGCATTAGGTACCCTAGCATCCATCAATTGTTTGTAGTTTAGGTGTCAATAAAGAATGTGATTACCTGATTGAGTGGGATTGTTATAGTTCGATTTTATTTTAGAGTTTTCTAGGGATTTGTGAAATCACTGATCCTATCTTGTTTTTTTATTTGATTAATATTTTTATATTGAATCAGCCTAGTGGGTGATCAATGTTGTTTATCCGCAAGAATAATTTTTTATATGTTTCATTTCAGGTATAATTGATTATTTATCATTCAAACAATGTAATATAATGGATGGTTATATTGATGGAAGATTTCGGTTATTATTATCATTATCATGCACTCTGACATAGGGGTTACACTACTAGAATATAATGTTACAATAATAGTTTTATAAAACAATGGAGTAGGGTCCCCTATTATTAATAGGGCAGGTCCCCCCTCCTTACCTATAACATTGATTTTTTTTAAAATTATTGGTATAACCCCCTCGACCCCATTATCAGATGAGCAAGCCCCTCCTCCCAGCACATCACATTGTGTTTTACTCTCTTTGATAGGAAACTGAACCACCCATATAATTTTATTTAGTATTATTTGATCCCCCCTTATTTTTCAATTATTTTGGAGTGGAATCAATTTATGATGTTTATTATCCATTCTATCATATCCCATTCTTTTATTTATGCATTTTTATAACCCAGATTGTATTGGTGCTTTGGGGTTTATGTTGCATGAATTTTATTGGGGTTATATATATATTGTTAATGAATATCAAACAAAGTAACATTTTTTGTTTCTCTTACATTCATAATTGTATATTTAGTTTTATACCCTTTAGTTTAAATAATTTTTAATGGTTGAATTAATTTAACAATGTTTTTCATTGAGATTTAATGTCCATGTGCATTTTTTTACTCTTTATGATTTAAAATTTTACATTTATTTGTAATAGTCTTGGTGAATAAATTCTCATGTGTATTATGTTATTATTTAGGAATTATGAATTTATGTTAGTGTTTTAGGAAATATGCTGTGAATTTAGGTTAAAAAAATAAAGTTTTTTTCTCTCTTACTATTGTTTTATCCCAGTCGTTCTCTATTTTAATTCCCAATATTGAGAATAAACTAAAATAGAATGTAATTAACATGAGATTGGATATGATTATACATAAATATTTGAAACATTATTTAATATAAGGAAACCAGATGAATGTTTTATGCTTCAATTAATATTATAGATTTTATAGATTTCTATTAAGGAGAATTTTTATTAATTTACAATCAATATGAGATTTAAATGACCATTTATAAAATACCTATTTGGTTACATTAAATGAAATGATTGAAACCCAATAATATGATGGTCTAGGTCAAAAATGATATTATATGATATTAAATACTATTTATTTTATAATAAATATGCAGGTTTTTAAAATTTATTAGAGTTTATTTTGTTGTAATATTTATAGTTATTAGTAATTGATATAAATGATTTCAGTATATTGGTTTTATATATATGGTATTATGTTTTCTTAGAGGATAAAATTAAGGAACTCAGGCTTATGTGACAAATCTAAAGTTTGAATAATTTTTTAAGGTCTTTGTTCCCTCTCAAATTTTATATTTCATGATAAACTATGTTGATTTTGTAATAGTGATGTATTCTGGTATGTTAAAATTTTTTTTGATACAAATAAATTTAGAGTGATTTATATGGATGTTACTTCAATATTATTTCAATTATTTTCATATTTTTTAAAATAAAGTGAACATGTATTATTTCCTCAAATACATTTTGGATTTGGAAAGGAAATTTGGATTATAAACTAAAGAATTATGGTTTCCTTACGCATTAGAAATATATGTTTTTTAGAATTCTGATATGATGTTATACATTGAGGTTTAATAATTCAAAATTGTTATTTGAAATATTTAAGGATTATGAATATTACTTATGTTCCAGTTAGTTTTATTCATAGGGTTTTAATAAAGATGTTGTGTTATGCAGTTCGATTTTTCAATATAAGTTTATTTCAATGGTTGATATTTGTTTGGATAGTCAATATTTTTTATCTTATTAATCATTTATCTTGAGTATATAATGTAAGGATTCCTCATGAATATATTAGTTATGATTCCAATTAAGGATCATATCTTAATGAATTTTCATTCCCCATATTGAGAATGACATAACATAAAACTTAAATTATCATATATCTATATTATTTTCAAAAAATAAATTTTAAATTCCCAAGATACCATATTTTCACGGGATGTTTAAGTCAATATACAACATTATTTTGTTTGATAGTACTCAAATGATATTTTTGGAACATTTAATTCCACATTATATTTAAATAAAATCATACATATTCCTCTAAACTATATTAAATATTTTAGTTATAGTCCACTATGTTGATATAAAAATAAATTTGTTTTTGGTAAAATAATTGATAAAATTTGGATGTATGATACTGATCAGATCTCAATTATTTTTCAATATAAGTTGGATGGTTCGTTATATTTTTCATTCAAAAATTATTTTTATGGTGGTGTTATACAAATATCTTGATATAATTATGTTGTAAGACCTTGGTTAACTCATTAAGAAGTTACCAATAATATAAAAAAGTATATTTAAAAAAATATTGTTTTTATATCATAATATAGAGAAAAGTCAATCTTAAAATATTCATGATCGTATGGAAATGAGTGAAACAAAGAATTTGATAATTATTAAGTTTCCATTTATTAATAATTATAAGAAATAAATTATATTTATACAAAATAAATTGATATTAGTATACAAGATGCATCTTAAAAACATGATAATGTTGATAGAGTGGAAAATTTGAAGGTTGAGGTCAGGACTCTACTATATCAACACTGTTTTGAAATGATAATGACAGCTTTTTTAATGTAGTTGTTTATGAGAAAACCATGTATAGAATTCCGAAAAGATACACATATTATGTAGTTATATTTTTGAATTAATTTATTCCCAATGATATAGATATTCCATAAAATTATTTTTTGTCATTGAATTAAATAGATCAATTTTTATTTTTTACAAATTAAATCAATGATTTCCAAATATATTGTAGCTTATTCAGGGAGGAAACCAAAGAGATAAGTGATTGAATAGAATATGGTAAATCTCAATGTAATCCATATGTATATGGAACAACATATTGTATTCCATATAATATAATATATAACCCTCAATTGATTACTAGGAACCAAAATCTATTCATGTCTAATGATCAATATAGATGTGATGGAATGATTTGGTGATAAAAAAGGATAATTAAAAGTTTGTTTATCCTAAAAATTAATTAGAATTATAGAAATATTATGTATGATATCCTGATTATTTAGTTGATCTGTGTAATGTAAATTTGTGACTATCATGTGTTAGTTTTAATCCATTTGGTAAAATTTTTACTTCATACAATACAACTAATTTTTATTCTAATTTTAAACCTTTATTTATGGTTGTGTATGAAAAAATCATTCACATTATTAATAATACTCATATCGGTACCTTTAGATGTTTTCAATGACATTTATGTGTACAAGAAACCTTTAATAAAATATTTATCCAACTTTAGAATGTGGGTGTGTTCATAAACGATGCTTCTTTGAAATATATATTTCATATGCTTGTGACATTTACGTGGATGATAAATGATTTTTTAGCTTATGAAATGATGTCTAGTTGGAGAATAAAGAGAATACTATCATGTACTCTTTGTATGAAGTATAAAATATTTAGAAGACATAAATATCATTGTAGTTTTATCTTCATGGGAAATATCTGAATCTTATCATTTATCATTTATACAAGAATAATCATTGAAGGTTTTCTAATACCATCATGATTGAGAGGCCACTATAGGGCATGTATTGATCTGATGTGACTGAATAATTGAAACATGTCAATTTTTCACTCAGGAAAGGTTATAAAAAATATAAATATAGAAATAATGATTCAACTGAATCCTTGTTCAACTAGAAGAATAAATTTATCCAATTTGATTTAACTTATTGGTTAAATAATTTTATATGTCATCGTATAGATGTTATACACATCGAGAAAAACATATGTAAAATTTATCTTTAAATTATTCTAAAAGTCATAGGGAATACACAAGATTATATATGATCTCAACATGGATTCATGGATTGGGTCATCAGAGTCGAACTACATCCCGTGTTTATCTGTGGAAATAAATATAATGTTACATGTGATTTTTATGTGATGACACCTTCATAATTTTTTTTCCAGAATTACAACAATAATTCAATGTACCTAATGTATATTAAAGGAATATATAAAAATTGGGTCAACATAAGAGAGTAAAAAACTGAAATATTTGAAATATCATGACAACTATATCCTTCTATATGAATTGAATTCAAAAGAAATACGCAATTTACTGTCAATTAATATATAGATAATGGTTATTCAGTTGTACTACTTGTATAGAGATTTATGTTATAAAAGGTTTCTCAAGTCTTTATTGATAAAATAAAAAAATATTAACTATTAATTATGTGAAACATAGAGAAAAAATTTACTCTATATTTTTCCACTTGCATATTGCATCTAGCTATCCATATTCCAACTAAAAGTCTTCTTGGGGACCTATTTCTTTTATTTTATTTTTATGTATCCAACCAATATAAATATTCTCAAAATGAAGTCTTATATCTAGAACATGAATCAACCTAAAAATTCATTTATGAAAGATTACATGGCTCAATAATGTATGGATTTATGTTCATTGTATTTGGGTGATGTGAGCACAAGAGTTAGCTAAATAATGAGAAATGAAGAAGAGTAGTCTGGGAAAATTTAACATTATTTTCCATCACTTCCCCAAATATGGGTAATTATTGGAAATTAACATTGACTACATTGAGCCATGAAAATTAGTATATGGTACAACACATAGTATTGATTAAATTTTATATGATCAATGACTACATCAAGTATATTATTTGAATATGAGAGGGTATGCCAGTTGCCTTCAGGACCAGCCTGTGAATGAATTGGAAGCCGAGCTGAATAGCCATGAAAAGGTGGAGAGTTGACATCAGAACGTAGATTCAGGGGATGGGAAGTTATATGTATTTATAGTTTGGATGATTTCTTATAAGACCTTGGGTTCATGTATTTTCACAAAACTACAATCCATGTAAGGGTTCCCCTTCAACCCTTTAAGGGGGGATTATAAAAAAAATAAAAAAAATATAAGGCCTTTAGGCCATTCAGATATACATTATCTCATAAAAATTAGCCTCTCATATATCTTGACCTTTAATTAAATTTTTATATAAGCAACATTAATTTTTTTTTTGGTAGAACCCATCTTTCAATTTTGTTGATATGAAGATAGAATTTCCCTAGAAAAGAATTTCCTATCTAGTTGAAACTGATGGTATGAGCATCAATTTTTTAAAATAGAGAAAATAAATATTCATATAATTTAAATATTTATTTATATTTTAGGTATTAAGTTTAAATTTTGACTCTATATCTGAAGAAATAAGAGTGATAGATTTCGGTCTCAATTCTTTGGTTCATGAATTCAAAACACTGGATATCAATGGGTACATATTTTTTATAACTGATCAGGTAGTGAACTTGAGAACACGACATGATGATGTTATGTTAGGAATAATGAAATATTGTGTTTATAGGGTGTTAAATAGTTATAATATATATTAAAATGTATCTTATTATAGTTTTGTTGATAAAATACTAATATAGGATTATTAATCCCAATATCGAGTCACCATAATGAAATGAAAGTGGTTTTATTCAATGAAATGTCATGGAACATTTATTTTAAACTCTTTATTTAGAGATATTAGCATGAATCACTTTTTAACTATCGATGAGTCATATATTATAGCATAAGTTTTGAAACAAATATTTTATGTGAAATATAATCTCATATAAAATTTTTGTTTCATTAGTGAAGTAATACCAAGACATATTTTTGATTATAATTGGGATGATGTTAATACTATTTTGTCCCATATTGGTCTTGATCAAAATATTCATATGATGATTAAGCTAATCCAATAGTTTGAGTTGATTTTGATCATGAATTAGTGGTGGGTAATATATTGAAATTACCATATGTGTTCTCAGTTCATTCAGTTTAGATTTTATCGAGTCTTTCAGGTTCATTATATTCAAATTAAAATATTTTTGTTTCATTTTGTAAACTGAAAAAATAAATTTAATAATTAATTCAATTGTAAAATTTAAAAACTGCTTGCAATTAATTTCATATAGCCCATTAAAATTAACCCAACTACAATTTAATGGAATAAAACCAACCTAAAGTGCTTGTTTCATTTGATATAACCCAAAAAAACCTAACTAAAAATGAATCAAATGACTTAATACAAAATAAACCAAATATCATAACCCATAATGGAAGAAATAAGCTATCCCAAACTAAATAGAATAACCTTACCCAAAATGAATCAATTGATGTAAGAAAAAAAAAGCGAAAAATTGTTCAAATGATCTAACCCAAAATGAAAATAATGACTTAAACCATAAAAGGCATAACACACAAATAAATAAAATGACCGAACCCAAAATTAAAAAAATGACATAACTCAAAATTAAGAATTGAAAAATGACTAAAAATAACCAAGTGACCCATCCTGAAAAAAAAATCATAACCTAAAAATGAACCAAATAAAATAACCTAAAATCAATTAAATGACATAAACCAAGATAAATAAAATAACTTGACCCCAAGATAACCAAATGATCTTAAAAAAATGAAAAAATGACCAAATAACCTTACCAAAAATAAATTAACCCCAAAATGAACTAAATGACTTAACCCAAAGTAAACCAAATGAAATAACTAAAAATGAATAAAATTAAATAACGCAAGATGGAAAAAACCAAATGAAAAAATTGAACCATATAATGTAACCCAAAAAATTCCTAATTTCAAAATGACCTAGATGACCTAACTTAAAATGAAAAATGAATTAAGGCAATATAAACCAAGTAACCTAAACCCAAGTGAACTAGTTAACCTAACCCAAAATAATAAAATGACCAAATGTCCTAACAAAAAATTTCATAACCAAAAAAAGATATAAATAAATTATCCCAAAATAAACCAAATGAACTAACTCAAAAATCACATAACCAAAAAATGTACCAAATAAACTAACCAAGAATGAACTAAACCAAAATAATCCAAATAAAAAACCAAAAAATGAGCCAAATTATTTAACTGAAAGACAACTTAACCAAAAAATAAAAAAAATGGCCTAACCAAAATTAAAAAAACAACCTAGCTAAAGATAAACCAAATGATATAACAGAATTAAAAAATGGAAAAATATTCGAAAAAACCTATCATTAAAATGAACCCAATTAAATAACAAATTAATTATAGAAATTACCTCACGTAAAATAAATCAAATATCATAAGAAAAAATGAACAAAAGTATCTAACTGATTGACCTAATGACCAAATGAACAAACAACCAAATAACCTCATCAAAAAAGAATCAAATGACAGAATTTATTAAATGAAAAAATAACCAAAAAACTAAATAGAATAATACTAAATAAATCAGACTAACTTAAACACACAAGGATAAAACCATATTATACGCATGTTTAGATTGAAAATTAGTTTGGTTTGATTATTTTTTGATATTTCTATTATGTCACGAACCATCCATAAGGGGCCTATTCCTCAGCTCCCCAACCCTGCATCCAATAAGCCAGGGGAAGGAGACTCGAGTCGAGTAGGAATATCACTAATAGGGGAGGCCTTAACCTAAGTACTTATACGCATGCACACATCTTTACACCTATACAATTCTAAATTTTAAAAAAACCCAATCAACCATACATGCGTACATCAATTTCCTACATCTAAAGTATGATAGGAAACATAGAAAATTAAATAGGAAAAAATAAGATCCCATCATAAAGAGTTTGAAAACACAAGCCCAACTTGAAGGGTAAGTAATGGGTACTTTTTTCAAAGTCACAAGAACACACCTTGGTCTCTTTGGTCTCACTAAGCACTGCCTGACCCTAGTCCATCAAGTACATTATCAAAAGGCTGACCATCTACAATAGACACAACGCGTGCGATCATAGCCCATGTAGGGGTGAGTATAACAATACTAAGAAGGAAACCCCAAAAACAAAAAGAATACAAAAAAGTAAAAAAAAGTCATCTCTACATAGCTATATGTCTACTACACAGATAACAATAACATACAAATATACTCAAAAAATACACATAGTCAATGGTAAGTCACAACTATAGTAAACCATCATAGGATTCCATGTCAAAGATCCCACAAATCACTCATCTAAGAGGACACACTCCTAAGTCTGATAACATTGATGAAATCCATATGAGAGGTAGTGCTCGTCGAGTATCCTCATAAGAAATTACACATAGAAGGTCCGAAGATAATACGATACATAGATGAGGTTCACCGCTAACACCATAGGTTGATACCATTAACTCAATATAGATTAACATACTAAGTTTAGGATATGCACCAATGTAGTGTTTGTCAAAAAGATACTAAGAACTCCACCTAGGGCATGAAGATGAATAAAGGATATCACATCGGGCCTCTCAGAGGGATTCCAACGACTCTATCATTGAAGTGCTACTGAAGGGATCACCTTCCTAGGAGTAGAAGATGATTCCATAACAAACCTTAGGAAATGGATAACAGTGAAAACACCCAAACAAAACCTTTACAAGATTCTGATGAAAAGGGATCTAAGACCTGAATAATAATTCACATGATTTGAAGTAGGGGTCACATGCTATGTCCCTTGATGTTGGGTCCGACATGTGTAAATGACCCGCATCTCCTACCTGTGTTCAGGTATAAGTACAAAGAGTAAAGGAAACCAAGGTAGTATACCCATGTTCCAATAAATTTCCTTATCCTAGGTACATTTTTTCATGTACCAGATGACAAATCATCCCATGTACTTGATATAGGTCATGTTTGTGTGTGGGTGTACATGGCCTGAATGATGCCTATGTAGTCCACCCCATTTTCATGTACCTATGAGGAATCGGTTGAGTCACCGGGGAGGGGTCACACACCTTGTTAAAGGGACACATACCATGTGATACACAACTCATTTCCAAAACCCCATCAACTAGAAAAGGGTCCCCATAGAGTGTATAGATCCTATTTACATGGAATATAACACAATATATTATAGAATCCCAAATTCATGATCCAGATATCTCTTCCACTACGGCGGCTTCTGTTCTGGTCATTCATCGCCCATAAAACCCTAAATCATGCCCCAATGAACCATTCCATCACCGATCAACAAGTTTTGAGATTTCAATCTTTGTGGAAATTGTATTATTCATCGTTCGTCATTGCACACTGAAGAACATGAAAATTGGGAATCAATGTCGTCTGATTTTCTACCACCTCCATCAGTCCAGCATTGTCAGGTCATTGTGATCCCAGGTCTATTATTTATGATTATTGTTCCAGGAAATGGTTTCACAACGATGGATTAATCAAGATATGTCAAAACCTTGTAAAAACAAAGAATACCCATTGTGACTAAAGTACTGAGGGAGAAAATCACAAGAACAAATTATAGGAATGATCCTTGATAGATGATTGTGTCAATGTTGATTTGTTTATATGAGAATAACAATGATGAAATCAATAAATAAAAGTAATTATCCCTAAATCACCATGAAATAAACCCATCCTACAAATACAAATGATCCACAGATCAATCTATCGGTCAATAAATCAGTGTTCTTCGTAGGAATAATGAACAGGGAAGGGAAACAAATCATAAAACTACAATAACTCAATTTGGTTCGATCGCTAAAGAATAATGAAAATGCATCATATTCATTGGTGTAATCATTTTATCCTGTCACACATCGTCCATCGATCTATGATCTGGTCATCATCTTCTAGATGGATCTCCTTAAATGACTCCAATGGATATTATCAATTCACTAGGTTATGTAGCTAACCATGAAAATTTTACAAAAGTGATTATTTAAAGCGTATAGTTAGGATGTGTCTTTATTAATCAAATTAAATTATATATTCCTTTATTTTATCCATTTTACATTTATGATGATGTTTCCACAAGTACCTTGCACTAAATAAGGATAAATAATTCCTAGGTTAAACCTCCCATTCAGACCACATATTTCTAATCTGAGAACCCATCTATCCAAATGGATTGGTTACCATTGTTTTGTAAGTACAAGAATAGAACATAATAGAATAATACCACTTCTAATGTGTATGTGAGTCATACTCTTAACAAAATTGTTTTAAAACCTTAAGATATTTTAATGGGTTTAAAGGATTTATAAGGGATTTATAAAATTAATCAAATAAACTTAAAATCATATCATTTTAAATGAAAAAATATATATATTTGTCCATTTATACCAATTACAGTATTTAGTAAATCAGTTTTGGGTCATTATGATGTCATAATACACTATGTATATTTATATTATATTTATTTTTTACCTGTAAATTAAACTATCTAAGAAAATTAATTAAAATTTACTATTTGATAAATTCAACATTCTAATTCAAAAAATAATATTCATTTCTTCTGAATAATTTTAATAAAATTTTAATTTTTTACATTTAAATAGTAAAAACTATTTATTGAGAAATGAAAGTTTTTTACAATAATATTTTTGAACCCTTATAAATATTACATTTTACTTCATAAAACGTATATGATCCTTTAATTTTAATAAAAATTATTTATTAATAATATTTTATTGATATATTTTTTATATAAAAAATCCATTAATTCAACATATTAAATTTCTTAATTGAATTTTAATGTTATACTATTAATGTTTTATTATATCCAAATAAAAATCAATTATAAATTAATCATAATGGGATGAAACTATATTCAAAATTCTAGAATTTTTTTTGTACATACTTGTAATTGTAGGGTCTTAATAAACATCCCTTTAATTCACCATTAAAAACCCTAAGAGTAAGGTGTTCGACAGTGAGACCTTTATGTGGTGGTTCAACGACATGGTTTGGACAGTGATCTTGATGAGATAAAGCTTATGATATAAACATTTTAGACCATGCTTATATTATAAGATCTTAGCTTTGGCTTTGTCACATAAAAAACCTAGTGATTCTATCCCCCTTAGAATCTTCGATAAATGGGGTTCAAATGGTATGATCCGAATGGTTGAGGCCATCGCTTCCTTTGTATGTGTCATTTGGATTTGTTAAAACCCTATTCTTATACTAATCATCTGATCACTCTTCAAAGGCTAAATTATCAATGGTAATGATAATTACTAGTATTTTAAATCCAATTGAATAAAATGAAAAAAAATAAGTCCATATTTTTTCTATGAACTTATTATATAATAACACATTTAATTAAATCAAAAGTGTAATTTTATTTATAACATTTCGTGTCATTATATTGGGTTGTGGCTAATCATGTGGTTGGTTTTAGTATGGGTTAAATGTTGAGATTATTGATGAGACCCTCTGGGATGTTCTTATCTTGATTAATTGACATATGGTGGAGTATGGTAAACCTTGTTTTTCGATATGAATCTTAGGATCATGAGTCAGGTTTTTTACATTGGGTGGTATTAGAGCATAAGACCATTATTTTTCTAGTGAGGTCAAGTAATAATTCAAGTTAATTATCCACGATGTTGTTTAAATTGGAATCAGAAGTGGATATGTGTAGATCGAGGGATGATGGGTTATAAAAGATCAAGCTAGCATGGATTAGAGGGAGAGACACATACTCAATTTTGGAACCTTTTAAGGTTGAGTTCAGGGAGTTGTCTAGGATATGACATATGGTAGGGAGTGAACCATTTCCCATTTATGAGAATGACCCTCATTATAATTGATTTTTTAGTAGTATATAAGGATTACATAACCATGAGTTGGGAACAAGTGTTAATTGGTGTTTTATACCAATTCCCAGGTATGATCGATACAATCATGTCCACTCATTGCATGAAATAGTCGACAAAAAATGAACGATTATAGCACAGACTTGGGTAGGAAGAGTTGTGTGTCTGATAGAACTACTGGTTTTATAGTTTATATAAGTCTTTAAATTTTATTTTATCAATTATAGAGGTAAATATGAGATTTTGAGGTTCATATGAGATAATGGTTAGAGAAGATTTTTTGGAAATGATCTTAGGGTGAACTGAGTGAGAACTAAGGATGATTCGTGGGGAGATCCATGAGTCATGATATGATTGAGGGGTGAAATCAAATTTCATCACATGGTTTAGTGGTGAATCATGTGATGAAATGAATTGTAATAATTTTTAGGGGGTAAAATCATATTTTTCCATATGGTTTAGGGGTGAATCTTGTGATGAAAAGCAGTAAAGGCGCATTTTTTGGGATAATTTATAGTGGGGGTATTTAGTATAAATTATAGGTTATATGTAGGAATTTATTTTTTCCTATTTCTACATGTATAGATGATCTATTTTGAATGATATAGGTATAAGTTTGTTTTACTGGTACTTTTGGTCTAGATTATACATGGTGAGAGTGGAAAAATGTTTGGAGTGTCTTGTAGGAAGTCATTAGCGGGATATGGGACCAATTAGAAGGAATTTTTAGTAGGAAATTACTATTGTGGGGGTACTATGATTTGGAATCATCCTAGGAAAGAAGTGTCTTATGGTAGGGATAACTATAATATGTGTGTTGAGTTAGCAGAGAAACCATAGGGTTTTGGGAGAGATGAGTATTGTGGTCTCAATATTGGTGTTTGGAAGGATAGAGAATGGGTGGTGCAATATCCAGTGAAAGGTGTGGTTGGTGTTTAGTGTTTCATAACACATTCACATTATTCATTCAAGAATCATGTATGATAACTTTAGTGTGATTAAGTGACCCATGAAGGTTGAATTCCTTATTTTAATGGTCAATGAGACTTCTTAAGAATGAGAAGGGTTATGGTGGGGATTTTTTTAATGTCATTCTTCATTATAGTTTAGAAAATTATTTCGGGAATTAGAATTTTTCCATTTTGTGAGTGGTTAGTATTAAGAATCGGGAATTGAAATTGGATAAGGATTTGAAAACCTAAAGGGTATTTTATGAGAGGGTTCTAGACTCAGGTTTTTAACTATGGATTTCGGAGGTCATCAATATAATAGATTGATGTTTTGGTGAAGTAGGGAACCTACTATACAAATTTCATTCCATGAATAAAAAATTCATAGTTTGAATAATTAATTTATGGGTAAATTTAACCTAATATGAATAACCATGGAATGAACTAGGGTTTCAAGTAGTTAAATTTTATATTTGTGTTTTTAAAGGGGTTAACCCCTCTATTTTCTTAGCTTAAAAATAATTCTTGGGGAGGCTGATTAGTTCAGGCTTCCACCTCTTATTCTCCTGAATTATTGGCCATCTATTAAGTGATTTCATAGAGGATTCAAGGTATGGGATTCCACATCTCCTAATCTTATTCTTCCTTAACCATGTGAATTTGGGTTGATATTGGGTTTTACTCAAAAATGGTGATTTTAGTAGAGAATGGTGAAATCACCTAATTTTAATGGGGGCCTTCATTCATCTTAGTTGGAGTTCATCCCGAGATGACTTATTCCTTTCATCATTCTCTATTTGATGTATGTTAAATTTACCTGTGTAGTTATTTATGTTTTTGGAAATTTTGGGAAGAGTTATTTGATGATTTGAGTTTATATATTGGGTATTTTTTATGGAATATGTTTTGGTGTGTGTTTAGAGTGAACCAATGTAGAGACTCGAAGCTTGAAGTACATAGATATTACATTACTTTTGCGGAATACATAATACATAACAAAAATAGACACACAAGGACCGTAATAGCTTTGTATCTTTGGAAACTTGGAACGTAATCTTATAATCGTGGTGAAAGATCTTCAATATCTCCCATAAAGATCTTCCACTTTTTGTTTCCTTACCTAAAACCTTTCTTTTAATCCTGGAGGAAAATAAAACATAAAAAGGGTGAGCTCAAATGCTCAGTAAGGGTAAGCATGGATAAAATAAAACCTAGCATATATATTTGAACATAAACACATGAACATAATGTTTAAACATCAAAATCTTGAGAAACGACTTAAAACATGGAAGTACATAAGGCATAGATCATAATGGAACATAAATCATGATAACATAGCATGGGAATAAAACATGTAATTGTGGAATCCATTAAGCACATGTAATTATTTCCATAGTAGCCAAGGCATTGCTGCCAAGACCATCATAGTGGACAAAGTCCCTTTCTGAATCGAGTTCACTCCTCATTCCAGTCCTGTAATATTGAACCGGATTAACTTACCGTTCCATCCATGTCTATCTCATGAGATATAAATCTTTAACAAATGCATTGGAGGTAGATATAGGTCCCACCCATCTCATAATGAAATCATTCTTACTTGTGCCACAAAATAAACATACATCATTCATAATAACCTAATAAATAAAATGGGATTCATAAAGATCATCCCATCATCACATAATCCATATAAAATAAATGGATATCATTTCATAATAAGAAAAGTGAAACCAAGTAAATAATAGAGACATTAAACTTGAAACATACACATATGAAATAATGTCATCTTAGATGGAAAATGGTTTTGATAAAACATTTGAAATGAATTCTTTAGGAAAATATCCTTTCTTCTTCAAAATCATTTTCTTTTCACAAAATGCCATGCAATTTTAAAATAAAAGTATTTTTTTGAAAATAGTCATAAAATCTTATAGAGTAATCTTTATGAAAATGAGGTGTTTTTAAACCTTAAAAATCTGTTCATGCTGTATAAGTTAAAAATAACATTCTTCATGTACTTTTGTCGGAAAAGTCAAAAAGTACCTCATGTGGTAAACAAAAAAAAGATTCCTTACATACCATGTTGTAAAAGTAAAAAATGGGTAAAAAGGACATTAAACATACATGAAAACATTTTTATAAAACATGGGCTTGGATGATAAATATAACCCCAGTAAATACTTACGAATAAACAATCTCGGGTAAAAATGAGATTGATAAATTATCCCTTACCTTAGGTCCGATATGCTTCGTACGTATCTGAACCTCCTGTATAATGATTTAAATAATGTCATTGACTTATTAGAGAATCATATTCATTTTTATGATATCATATATGGTTCACTTATGACTTTATATTACCCGTTCTTTTGTAAATTCCATGTTATAGAGCATTTTGGGTAAAATCGTTTCATTTATCGTCCGTGTTTTGACATGTAATTATTCATACGATTACTTAGATCATGATTACTTAATTCCAGAATATAAAACATGATTTATATATAATATATATTCAGAATATACATATATATAACAGATCGATAAATGGAATGAAATACACCGTTCATGGAGACAGTAGGCCGTACGTACGCATGAACGTTATTTTCATTTTCTCATTGAATTGAATAGAATTAATTGGATGACATACATATATATATATATATATATATATAAATATAGTATAATTATTATGTCATATATTTCATGATTACTTATTATATATACTTTATAATCATTTATGAATTGTTAATCATTGAGAATGAATCTCATCACGTCGTGGAGACGATATTCCATACATACGCACGAGCGATGATATCGTTCTAATGATCGTGGAATTTTATTGGAGTGTATGTATACTATTACAGAATCAATATCACTTTACAATAATCATATATAGTTATTATTTACACCATTATACCCATCCAAGTATGCTGGTGGTGGAAAATAGATTACGCCACGGCGTGGAGACGATATTCTATACGTACGCACGCGCAGTGATTTCATTTTACATAGGATGGATAGATGGTGAAATAGGGTTTTTTAATTCTTATAATAACATATCAGTATATTAGTGATACTTATGTTATTACTTCATAATTAAAAACACTAAGAAGAAGAAGTGGAAGAAGAAATAAAGTTGAAAGAATCGGTAACCGACATTACCTCTTCTTTGAAGCGCCTCTTTGAGACCTCCTCTTAGGGCACTAAAATTGGCCTTTGAAGAATACCAGGACCTCTAGGATGTTTCTAGGGAAGTGTAGAATAGAAATTGGCAGTGTTTGTATGATCTTTAAGGCTAAAAGTGGTGTGAGGAAGAGAGGGAGGAGGTGCCCTTTTATAACGGAGGAGAGGGGCACCTTTGGAATAACAAAAAATATTAATTTATTATAAAGTCATATTCAGTTTTTAATAGCTCCAAATTGATTTATTTCTAAGCTAAGGTGGGTATGGGTCGAAATCCTCTCATCCAATATAATTTAGACAAGTTTAGGTCATTATATTAACCTTAACTTTTATTCTTAACTCTTAGTTAATTATATTGACACTTACCATGTCACTTTGTAATTTTATATTATATAGATATAAAACTTACCATATACATCAAAGATACCCCCATGTGGTCCATAAATGATACACCTATCATGATATAAGTATCTTGGCCGATCCTTAGATTTTTAGGAATATAATAACAATTTATAATATAATATTTGTTTTAAAAACTATTTTATGTCAATTTTGACACTATTTGGTAATTGATTTTTGTGAAAATCATAACATAATGATTAGTTATAAAAAAGTTAATTAAATGAATAATAACATGTCATATTAACATATAAAATTATTTTAATTCATAAAATGTCTGAAATTAAATTTATTTGGGTATTTATAATATCAATTATGTCAATATTTTATTAATAAGATAATTACTGCATCATTATTGTGTCATAAATAAATTAAATTATTTTATGTTTAAAAATTATTATTAAAATACCATTATGTAGGAAATATTTTTAGCTTTCTAATTAATATTTATAGTCGAATATATCTTATGTATAACCCTATATTAAAAATGATTTAGTTATTAAACTTTGATTTTAACTATTTTAACCCTTCTTTAAATAAATAAATAATAAATGTCCTAATCTAATCCAAGTGCACCTAAATGGTCATATTTTATTCCTAAGGTTGTTTTTGGCCGAAGTACACTTGTCCAATAGAATTAGGACATGTGTTAGGGTAATAATAATATCATTTTTACCCTTAATTTACCTATTTACTTTTAACCGTGGTAAAAAAAAGTAAAAAGTTACTATTCACC
Source organism: Viscum album (assembly GCA_963277665.1). Classification (NCBI taxonomy): domain Eukaryota; kingdom Viridiplantae; phylum Streptophyta; class Magnoliopsida; order Santalales; family Viscaceae; genus Viscum; species Viscum album. Next base: position 2,009,182,614 of record OY728130.1, on the reverse strand, counting down.
AAAAATTATTTTCATCTCATTGAACCGATTTTTTGTCCTTGATATTAACTGTGTCTCTCTGATTTTTGAAATTCCACTCACAAATGTGGTAAAATTACGTTTTATGAAAAATTCAGTTTTTTTAACTACCACTTAGTGGATTCACTATTAATCAAAAAATGAAAGTTTACAGAAAAATTCAAAAAATTAGGCCTAAGCTATATTTGTTATTATGAATTCAAAAATGATGTCTATTTTACCATATTAAAAACATATCAGTTGCATTAATTAATTTAAAAATTAGTTCCCGCCGTCAAAACAAATACCGTGTTCTTAAGAGATAATAACTATAAAAAAATTGACACTTTATGTCTGGTTTAAATGTGAAATTACATTCCATGACCAACATTGTATTAAGTTGTAAAAATATAATCTAAATATACTTTAAAATCACTCAAATTAATAATTTATCACTATTAATTATTTTGATTAAAAAATTAGTTTTTAATTAAAATTTAGTAATTTCCACTATTCATCAGAATATGAAAGTTTACCGAACAATAACAAAATTTCACCGTAAGCTAATTTTGATATTCCGAATCCAAAAATAAGGTTCATTTTGAAATATAAAATTTATAAAATTTCAAAAAGTTTGTATTAATATTCATAACGGCTAGTTCAGAATAATATTATAATAATATCTCATTTAGTGAAACTCGGTATTGCGTACTACACACGCTATCGAGGATGGTCGTGATTGCGTGAAATGCAAGGAAAGTCAGGGATGCGTGTTGTGCAAGCTCCTTTTTGTGTAGCGTACAACACAAGACATTAATGAAATTAAAAAGAATATTTTTCATAAAATCTCAGGGTGTTACATTCTACCCCCCTTAAAATGAATTTCACCCTCGAAATTCGTCGGGGTTATAAATAGTTTACTACTCGAAAGATTCTTTAATTGAAACCCACATCGTAAAAAATGAATACCAAAACATGGATTTAAAAACTAAAGTATGAAACGTAACGGTTACCCAAATTATCTCATCACTAGGTTTCCACGTAGGAGAACATAGGTGAAAATATGGATATGGAAGAAAAATCAAACCCTCACGTTCTGATGGAGAGTGGTAGAGAACATGGATATGAAAAAGCCAACAATCACAAATCCATAAATTTGTGACGATCTAAGGTACCATCTGATTCATCCGATATAAGAGAACTAGTACAACATTTTTGGTTTTCAAGATCATTTCCCTAAAGTTGATGAAATTGGAATTAGAAGAAATACTTTCGTGATTTTGGTACAATCTCACCATTGGTCGTTCTTTGGACAATTTACACTTCATCTCTTAAAGAAATGAAGTTGAATTTTTCATTCGTGATGTGTTAGCAGATCATGTGATAGAATTATGGGTCATTCCATCTGTCTCAAACAAAAGGTTAGAAAAGCTATCAAAAAATACAGAAGTCCATATATAGTGAGATTAATCATATATGGTTCCTAAAATTGACTTATAATTCATATATCATACTTCTTGATATAATAAAACTATTTTCTACTAAACATGGACTTCCTGTAGGCCAGTGGTAGGAGATAAAGGCCAATCGCACTTTGGTTGTGGGTTCGATTCCCACAGCCTTGTCCGACGCGATGGGCTGTCGCCCATCCTGCAGGTTGTCCTTTTTCTAAAACTACATTACTATAACATCACATCAATAATATTGAAAAAACTTCTATCCTTAAACAATACTAACTTATGTCCAACATAATCCATTCCAATCTTTAGGCTTATCCAAAAATACTGTTGTCCAATCCCATATTATAGTGAAAACAATTACCAAAGAGTTCATATAACAAGCATGTTAATAACATCGTTGATCCCCATATATCATGAGATATATCTTGTTGGTCACATTCTAAACATTCAAAGGCCTTAATCATGTATTCTCTTGTAAAATTAATACCCATTGAATCTTAGTGAAAACATGATTGCTGTCAAAAGTTAACCCTTTTCCCATACCAAAACCTCAAACCATGATATAACAATTTATTTATATTAGTCATGAGCTCATGAATATTGTCAAACATTTCATTTTCTCCTTATCCCTTCATTATGTGCATATCATATTTTTTCCAAAAATATCTCAATCACTTTCCTTGGTTATCGGTACCATAAAATTATTGAAAACCACAATAGACCAATACATACATATTCTAATATTCCACGATACTATATACAACATTATTTTGGAATCCAATTACATAAACACTGAATCATTCCACCACATCGTTGCCAATAGTGATCACATGTGATTCCCTTTATCATTTTCCGTAAGTGGTTACTCATGTCGATCATCACTAACCCTTGGATTAGGGCATTTATTAGAATAATGCCCCATTTCCTTGCACTTGATGCATTGAAGTATTGGTGGTGCGTTCTCTGTAGTCTTTTCTTTATTCACATCATTAGAAACCCTTTCTCCATTACTTCGACACTTAGCTGCTCGATGAACTTCTTTTCCACACTTAAATCATTTTCTAGTCCCTTTAAGACAATCTCCACCATGCTTCTTTCCACACTTTGAGAATAAGGAAACATTCATCTTATTTTCACCATTATTCTGAGATTTCTCCTTGAACTCCATCTTTCGTTTCTTGTCAAAAATATGAGATGGATAAGTAACACCAACTTCTATTTCTACCTTGATAGCACAACGCACAATTTCTTCATAGCTACTGAAGACTCTTATAGCTAATGCCCTTCGAAGATTCGGTTTTAAGCAACTGAAGAATCGATCAACTTTACTTTCAGGTTGGATGATAAAGCCATATGCATACCTTGCAAGCCCTGTAAAATTCACTTCGTATACACCAACAGATTCATTATCCTTTTTCTTTAGTTCAAGAAACACCTTCTCCATCTTTGTTCGAAGAATACAAGGGAAGTACTTATTGAAAAATAAGTTCTTGAAATCGTCCGATTCCATGGACTCAATTTCATCTCTTGGCCTCGTATTCTTGATAAGATTCCACCATTGATCAGCTTCACCTTCCAAACGATATACTGCTAAGATGAATTTATCATGTTTAGAACATTGAAGAACTGAAAATATATTTTCAGTGGTACTGATCCATTGTTCAACAACAAGTGGATCAGAAGACCCACTAAAAGATGGTGGATGTTGCCTCATGAAGGACTCAATAGAATATCGTTCCCTTCTCTGCTCATCTCGAAGTCCAGAATGATTCATAGCTTGTGTAAGTATAGCAATAAGATTTTTCAATCCATCTCCTATAACATTTGTTTTTTTAGGAGGACAATCATTGCATTGTCCATTGCATTGATCAACGCGGTTCCTTCGGGTTCCAGCCATCGTCTAAAACCCAAAAAGAATAGTATGAGAGGAAAAAATCATGCTAGGGAAAACAACATAATAAATGGATAGTACCTTCAATATCTAACATCTTAGGTTTAATTCTAAGATCATTACTGTAATTCAAGGACTATAACCTATACTTATACTTATCCTTAGGGACATCCCTAGACATACCTTAGAAATATCTCTAGGGATCTCACTAAAGTTCTCGCATCCTAGTTTCCAAAGGTTGACTAAGCCTTTCCTCTGATACCAAATGTAGAGACTCGAAGATTTATGTACATAGATATTACATTACTTTTGCAGAATACATAAAACATAACAAAAACAGACACACAAGGACCGTAATAGTTTAGTATCTTTGAAAACATGGAACGTAATCTTCTAATCGTGGTGAAAGATCTTCAATATCTCCCATAATGATCTTCCACATTTTGTTTCCTTACCTAAAACCTATCATTTAATCTTGGGGGAAAATAATACATAAAAAGGGTGAGCTCAAATTATTAGTAAGGGTAAGCATGGATAAAATAAAACATACCACATACATTTGAACCTAAACACATGAACATAATGTTTAAACATCAAAATATTGAGAAACAACTTAAAACATGGAAGTACATAAGGCATAGAACATAATAGAACATAAATCATGATAACATAGCATGGGAATAAAACATGTAATTGTGGAATCCATTAAGCACATGTAATGATTTCCATAGTAGCCAAGGCATTGCTGCCAAGACCATCTTAGTGGAAAAAGTCCGTTTCTGAGTCGTGTTCACTCCTCGTTCCAATCATGTAATACTGAACCAGATTAACTTACCATTCCAGCCATGTCTATCTCATGAGATATAAATATTTACCCAATGCATTGGAGGTAGATATAGGTCCCACCCATCTCATAATGAAATCATTCTTACTTGTACCACAAAATAAACATACATCATTCATAATAACCCAATAAATAAAATGGGTTTCATAAACATCATCCCATCATCACATAATCCATATAAAAGAAATGGATATCATTTCATAATAAGAAAAGTGAAACCATGTAAATCATATAGACATTAAACTTGAAACATACACATATGAAATAATGTCATCTTGGATGGAAAATGGTTTTGATAAAACATTTGAAATGAATTCTTGAGAAAAATATCCTTTTTTCTTCAAAATCATTTTCTTTTCACAAAATTCCATGCACTTTTAAAATAAAAGTATTTTGTTGAAAATAGTCATAAAATATTGTAGAGTAAGCTTTATGAAAATGAGGCGTTATGAAACCGTAAAAATCCGTTCACGCCGTATAAGTTAAAAATAACATTCTTCTCTTACTTTTGTCAGAAAAGTCAAAAAGTACCTCGTGTGGTAAACAAAAAAAAGATTCCTTACATACCATGTTTTAAAAGTAAAAAATGGGTAAAAAGGACTTTAAACATACATTAATTTTTTTTTATAAAACATGGGCTTGGATGATAAAGATAACCCCAGTAAATACTTAAGAATAAAAAATCTCGGATAAAAAGGAGATTGATAAATTATCCCTTACCATAGGTCCGATATGCTTTGTACGTATCCAAACCTCTTGTATAATGATTTAAATAATGCCATTGACTTATTACAGAATCATATTCATTGTTATGATATCATATATGGTTCACTTATGACTTTATATTACCCGTTCTTTTGTAAATTCCATGTTAAAGAGCGTTTTGGGTAAAATCGTTTCATTTATCATCCGTGTTTTGACTTGTAATTATTCATACGATTACTTAGATCATGATTAATTAATCCCAGAATATAAAACATGATTTATATATAATATATATTCATAATATACATATATATAAAAGATCGATAAATGGAATGAAATACACCATTCATGGAGATGGTAGGCCGTACGTACGCATGAACGTTGTTTTCGTTTCCTCATTGAATTGAATGGAATTAATTGGATTACATACATATATATATATACATAAATCCAGTATAATTATTATGTCATATATTTCATGATTACATATTATATATACTTTATAATCATTTATGAATGGTTAATCATTGAGAATAAATCTCATCGCGTCGTGGAGACGGTATTCCGTACGTACGCACGAGCGATGATATCGTTCCCATGATCATGGAATTTTATTGGAGTGTATGTATACTATTACAGAATCAATATCACTTTACAATAATCATATATAGTTATTATTTACACTATTATACCCATCCAAGTAAGGTGGTGGTGGAAAATAGACTACACCACGACATGATGACGGTATTCCGTACGTACGCACGCGCGGTGATTTCATTTTCCGTAGGATGGATAGATAGTGAAATAGGGTTGTTTCATACATATAATAACATATCAGTATATGAGTGATACTGATGTTATTACTTCATAATTATACAACCTAAGAAGAAGAATTGGAAGAAGAAATAATGTTGAATGAATCGGTAACAGACATTATCTCTTCTTTGATGCCCCTCTTTGAGACCTCCTCTTAGGGCACTAAAATTATAATGACCCATAATTTACATACATTGTTATTAATTTAAAATTGAATCATACTTATTAAAACTTATAACAAAACCATGAATGGACCGTATAGGTATAGTGTCTTTAGAAACTGGGAAACATAAACAACCGGTTCATAAAGCGTCTACACTGTCTCCCATTTATTTCATCATATCTATAGTCCTTTTTGGCATATCCTACTTAATAAGCTTATTCCTGACCTGGGGAAAGAAAACATACAAAAGGGTGAGCTCAAATGCTCAGTAAGGCTAAACAAAATAAATATCAATCACATCATATTCATAAGAATATAACATTTTGGAAATCTTAACCTCCAAAAGAGAGCATAATTTCATAACATGGGATAAATCATAGTAGTGAAATGAAATCCTAAAAATCATAACATAAAACATGTAACTTTGTGGCATACACACATAATCATAGTGAATCATTTCTTATTAGTCAAGACTCATTGCCAAGACTATCTTAGTGGACAAAGTCCATTTCTGAACCGAGTTCACTCCTCATTTCAGTCATGTTTCACTGGTCCGGTATAACCTGCCGTTCTAGCTATGTCTATCTGATGAGATATAAAATCTTTACCCAATGCACTGGAGGGAGATATAGGTCCCACCCATCTCATAATGATACCATTCTTATGTGTGCCACAACATCATAAATCATACATCATTGCATAACCCACGTAGTAAAAATGGGATTCTTAAACAACATGACATCATAAAACAATTCATATATGATAAATGAATTCATAAAAATAATTCCATCACAACATAATCAAATCAATGTAATTATAGGGATAGAAACAGAACCCTATTTTATCTTAGATGGAAAATAATTTTTATAAAGCACTTGAACTCCATTCTTGAGGAAAATATCCTTTCTACTTCAAAAAAAATTCATTTCTTTAACATGTCATACAATTTTAAACTAAAAGAAGTTTATTAAAAATAAACGTGAAAACTTGTAAAGGAATATTCTTGGAAATAATGTTTTAAAAATCCATTCATGTCGTATAAGTTAAAAAAACATTCTTCTCGTACTTTTGTCAGAAAAGTCAAAAAGTACCTCATACAAAAAACGACAAACGATTCCTTTCATATCTTTTACTAAAAACTCACCAAAGGTTAAAATTGGATTTAAAAAATTGTAGGTGGATGTAACAATATTAAATATTGAGGAAACATGGATGGGGATGATAAAATACACCCCAGTAAATTCTGAAGTATAAACAATCTCGGATAAAAATTGAGATTGCGAGATTTTCCCTTACATTAGGTCTGATTTGCTTCGTAAGTGTCAGAAACTCCTGCATAATTATTTAAATAATTTTATTGACTTATTCTATAATCATACGTATTTTTATGATATCATATATGGTCATATTCTTAGCTTCTTATTAGTAATATTTCATTACTACTTGTTATTCGGGTGTTTATTACTTTTTGTTCTTATGCATGTTTGTCGAATAAATTCTTATTCTTCTCTTTAGGTTATAGATACCTCATTTCCAGAATGGTATTAGTGTAATATACATCATATTCATTTATTCAATTCATTTATATAATCATTATGCAATTAATATCATGTAGAACGAATCACATCACATCGTTGAGACGGTATTCCGTACGTACGCACGAGCGATGATATCGTTCCCATGATCGTGGAATTGTATTGGAGTGTTTCTATACTATTTCAGAATCAATACCACTTTACAATAATCATATATATTCATTAATGTCACCCTTATACCCATCCATGTAAGGTGGTGGTGGAAAATAGATTACACCACGACGTGGAGAAGGTATTCCGTACGTACGCACGCGCGGTGATTTTGTTTTCCGTAGGATGGATAAGAGGTGAAATAGGGTTGTTTCATATTTATAATAACATATCAGTATATGAGTGATACAGATGTTATTACCTCATAATGAAACAACTAAAGAAGAGGGAGTAGAAGAAGAATGGAACTTGAAGAAAACGGTAGAAGGTATTACCTCTTTCTCGAAGTGCCTCCTTTAAACTTTATCTTAAGGCACTAGAGTTGGTCTTTTGATAAGAAATATTAGTTTATATTAAATACCAACCCCACATAAAAACTTCCAAAATGACTCATATCCAAAGCTTAGATGATATAGGGTTGTAATATCATCAACCAATAAAATTTAGACATGTTAGGAATTTATTTTAAACATTATCAACTTGATTTATCCTTATTTATCAATTTAATTTTATTTGTTGTAGTAATATTCTAAATTTAAAATTATTATAAATAATTACATATGTGTTTTTAATTTTCCATAATTTGACACTTTATGAAATTTTAGACCATATAAATTTTATGTTATAATTTTTAAATGTTTTTGTGATTTTTAAACAATTTTATAATATGTTATTTTTACAAAATAACAATAATGTCAATTTTGACACTATTCATTTACTTGAATTTAAATAAAATATAGACAGAAGATATGTTCGAACTAAAAGCTTTAATAGATTTATAAAATGTTATATGTATCTATAAAAGTAGTGTAGAACATTAAATAGTTCATATAATATTTATTTTAATATTTTTAAAACAATTTTTTTCATATTTTAATTAATAAAATAATTGCAACATCACTGTTGTGTCAAAATTAATGATAATTATTTAATCCCTAAAAATTCAAAATAAATTCCTATGATGTAGATAATTGTATTATCGTTCTGGAGACTATTCATGTTCGATGTTTAATTAGGTTTATCACCAAATTAAAATTATTATACTTATAAGATTTAAGAAAGTGACATGTTGTCACATTCTTTGGTTTTAATAATAATTAAATTATTTTCATAAAAAAGTCCATTAAATGAATCTAATCCGATCCTTAGGTGATATGGGTCGACTTTTAGTCTTCTAATAGGATTTTGGTAGGTGTTAGGGTAATTTTATAATCTTATATTTACCCTTAATTACCCGATTTACCTTTAACTATGGTAAATAAAATTTACCGTAGTTACTATTCATAATGCCCAAAAATAAAAAGTAGCCTATTAACATAATTTTTCCCCACTGATTCTGAATATGGAATCCATTTTTTAAAATTCAAAACAAATAAGTTGCAGTAATTAATTTAAAATAAATCCCGTTGTTAAGAAAATGGGTTTTAAAAGTTAAAACATTGCCAAAGATTGAAATGTTTTTACCTATGAATTCAATGTGAAATTAATGATAATGACATAAATTATATTAAATGGTAAAAATATATTCTATTTATACTTTAAAACCATTAAATTTTATAATTTATCCATATAAATTATCTCAATGAAAAAAGTTGTTTTTAATTAAAAATTAGCGTATTTTCACTATTCATCAAAATATTAAAGTTATCAGAAAAATATCAAAATTTTATCCAAGGTAAATTTTTTTACCCTGATTCAAAAGAAGAATTTTATTTTGTCAAATTGAACTTATAAACATGTCAAAAACTAGATTTAATGTGGTTGTGCAATCAACTGGTGGCAAAACTGTATTTTTTTGAAAATTATTTCTTTTATCCAAAAAAATGATTTTGCTTTTATACCTCATTCTAGAAAATGTATAAGTTGAATTAAAAGGTTATAAAATTCAAAATTCAGTTAGTACTATTCATAACATCTAGTTTTAATAATATTTTAATATCTTATCATTGTTTAGTGAAACTCGGTATTGCGTACGACACAAGCTATCGAGGAAGGCTGCGGTTGCGTGTGAAGCAAGACAAGCTAGTGTTGTGTGTAGTGAAAGATTCATTTGATGATTTATATAACATAAAAAAAATATTTCTCATAAAAGTCTCGAGTGTTACATTCTACCCCCCTTAAAATTAATTTCTCCCTCGAAATTCGTCAATTTGTAACAAACAGATGAGGATACCTGTCCCTCATCATATCCTCAAGCTCCCATGTAGCTTCTTCTAATTGGTGGTTCCTCCATAAAACTTTAACCAAGCGAGTGGTCTTGTTTCATAGGACTTTTTCGCTACGATCCAGAATCTCTATCGAGTGTTCTTCATAAGAAAGATCTTGCTCCAGCGGTACAACTTCTGAGCTGAGTACATGTGAAGGATCAGGTATGTACTTTCTTAGGAGAGATACATGGAACACATCATGTACATGAGAGAGATTCGTTGGAATCGCCAATCCGTAAGCTACCTTCCGAACATGATCCAGTATTTCGAAAGGACCGATATATCTAGGGCTCAACTTCACCTTCTTTCCAAATCTCATGACCCTCTTCCAGGGAGATATTCGTAAGAACACATTATCACCCACTTCAAACTCTAGGTATTTTCATCGGTTGTCGGCATAACTTTTCTGTCGACTCTGAGCTACTCTTATTTGTGGTTGAATAGATCTGACCTTTTCTGCCATTTCATCAACGAGATCAGGTCCTAATAGCTTTCTTTCCACAACTACATCCCAGCAAGTTGGAGTCCTGCATTTCTTTCCATAGAGAGCTTCATAAGGAGTCATCTGAATACTGGAGTGAAAGCTATTATTATAAGAAAATTCCACCAAAGGTAGGTCTTGATCCCAAAAAGATTTGAAATCCATAGAGCAAGCTCTCAACATATCTTCTAGAGTTTGAATTGTTCTCTCAGACTAACCGTCTGTCTGAGGATGATAAGCAGTGCTGAAACTCAACTGTGTATCCAAGTATGCTGAATACTTCGCCAGAACATCGAGGTAAATCTCGGATCCCGATCAGATATAATAGAAAGTGGTACTCCATGCAATCTTACCACTTCCTTTACATATATCATGGCAAGCAGATCCAGAGAGAAATCCTCTCTAATAGCAATGAAGTGTGCAGACTTTGTAAGATGATCAACTATGACCCAGATAGAAATAATGCCTTTGGATGTTTTAGGAAAGTCCTGTGACAAAGTCCACAGCGATGTTTTCCCACTTCCATTCGGGTATGGGTAATGGTTGTAACATCCCCCTAGACTTCTGTCTCTCAGATTTAACTTGCTGACAAACCAAGCATCGAGAGACATATTTAGCAACATCTCTTTTCATGCCATCCCACCAAAATTACTCTTTCAGGTCCCTATACATCTTCGTGCTTCCAGGATGAATAGAGAATGAAGAACTATAAGCCTCATCCAGTAGCTCCTTCTTTAATTCAGGGATGGGAGGAACACAAACCTGATTCTTGAACTTTATTATCCCATCACAATCAAGGTTGAATTCATGAACATTTCTCACCTTCTTTTGTAACTCTACATCTTCTTTCTGTGCCTCTTTAATCTTCACATGTATAGATGGTTGAACATTCATTTAAGAAAGTTACGATTTTCCCCCTTCCATTATAATTCCAAGATCCATCCTTCGTAAATCCATAAATATTGGATCTTTTGTGATCCTCATCATGGATAAATTGGAACAGTCTTGTCAACTTAATGCATCTTCCACCTTGTTTGCTTTCCCAGGTTGGTAATGAATTGAGCAGTCGCAATCCTTAATCAGCTCCATCCATCTTCTTTGACGCATATTCAGCTCCTTTTGTGGGAAAATATACGTTAAACTTTTATGATCATTATAAATATCACACCTTTCACCATAAAGGTAATGCCTCCAAATCTTTAATGCAAAGATCACCATAGGTAACTCCAAATCATGAGTTGGGTAATTTTGATCATGGATTTTCAACTGTCGTGAGGCATAAGTTATCACCATATCATTTTGCATGAGAACACATCCCAGTCCCTTCTTGGATGCATCACTGTAGATCACAAACCTTTCTCCACTACAAGGAAGTGTGAGTACAGGTGTACTGGATATAATTCTTTTCAAATCCTTGAAATTATCTTCACATTCGACCGTACACACGAACTTAACTCCTTTTCGAGTCAACCTAGTGAGTGGAATATATAATCGTGAAAAATCTTTCACAAAACATCGATAATATCCAGCCAAACCAGGAAAACATTGGATCTCAGTTACTGTTGTTGGTCTCGACCATCTTTTGATAACCTTTGTTTTTGCTGGATCCACATATATCCCCTATTTTGAGATTATGTGACCCAAAAATGCAACTTTTTGAAGCCAAAATTCACACTTGGTAAATTTGGAATAAATCTTCTCCTTTCTCAGGGTCTTCAATATAATTCTCAAGTGATCTTCATGTTCTTATTTTCTCTTTGAATAGACAAGGATATCGTCTATAAAGACTACCAAAAATTGATCAAGGTAGTCTCTAAAGACTCTATTCACCGGATCCACGAAGATAGCAGGGGAATTAGTAAGACCAAATGGCATCACTATAAATTCATAGTGTCAATACCTTGTACGTAAAGCCGTCTTTGGTATATCCTCCCTTTTGACCCTTACTTGATGATACCCTGAACGAAGATCAATCATGGAAAAGTATTGAGCTTCAGGTAGTTGGTCAAATAGGGCATCAATGCGTGGTAGAGGATATTTGTTCTTGATAGTGATCTTGTCAAGTTCTCGATAATCAATGCAGAGTCTCATTGATCCATCTTTCTTCTTAAAAAACAGAACAGGTGATCCCCAAGGTGATGCACTAGGGCTTATGAATCCCTTATCAAGATTCTCTTGGAGTTGCTTCTTCAATTCCTGCAACTCAATTGGGGCCATTTTATAAGGTGTGTTTGTAATAGGCAAAGCACCCGGTACGAGTTCTATTGAAAACTTAACTTCACGATTTGGTGGAAGACCCGACAATTCCTTCGGAAAAAAACATCATCAAACTCCCATACAATGGGAATATTCTTAATTTTGAGTTTCTCACAAACCATTTGAGATAAATAAACTTCATTAAGTGGAATCAAGACCCATAAGATGGAAGAAATTTCCACTGGAAGGTTATGTTCATCCTTGCATCGATAGACGATCATAGATTGATTTGGAATATGAAATGTGACTTCCCTTATTTTTCAATTGATATGATCTCCATATAAAGAAAGCCAATCCATGCCAAGAATCACATCAAATTCCACTATAGGAAAGATCACAAGATTTGTAGGAAGCACTTTCCCACAAACTTCAATCGGGGAAGAATTATAAACTTTTGATGCGACTGTTGTGCCATTAGGTGTTGTCATAGCTAACTCAACATCTAATTGTTGAGGTAATACGGTGATACCCTTAGAAAAATCTTCAGAAATAAAAGAGTGGGTGGATCCACAATCAAATAAAACATTTGATACTTTAGAGTGGATGGTAAGTGTACCTTTCACCACATCGTTATCGTACTCTACATCGCTGATAGAAATTGCATGTGACTTTCCTTTGTCTTTAGCCTTAAAATTTTGTTGATGTCGATCATCATCAATAACCCTTGGATTAGTGCATTTATTGGCATAATGCCCCATCTCCTTGCACTTGAAACATTGAAGTGTAGTAGGTTCATTATGTGTGTCCCTTCCTTTGTTTGCATCATTAGACGTCTTCTTCCCATCATTGCGGCATTCAAATGCCTGATGAACTTCCTTTCCACATTTGAAACATTTAATTGTCCCTTTAAGACAACTCCATCCCTGTTTCTTTCAACACTTTGATCATAAGGGAAATCTCATCTTATTTTTAGTGTGCTCTTTAGATTTTCCTTTGAATTCCATTTTCCTCTTCTTATCAAACCCATATGACTGATGGGTTACTCCAATCTCTATCTCAACTTTCAGAGAACATCGAACGATTTCCTCATAGATATTGAAGTCCCTTATGGCTAACGCCCTTTTAAGACATGGTTTTAAGCCACTAAATAATCGATCGATCTTACTCTCAGGTTGGATAATAATACCAGAAGCGTACCTTGCAAGTCTTGTAAAATTTGCTTCATAGGTACCAACATATTCATCATCTTTTTGCTTCAGTTCAAGAAACTCTTTCTACATCTTTGTTCGGAGAATACGAGGGAAGTACTTATTGAAAAATAAGTTCTTGAACTCATCCCATTCCATGGACTCAATTTCATCCCTTTGCCTCGTATTCTTAATAATATTACACCATTGATCAGCATCTCTTTCCAAATGATACACTGCTAGGATGACTTTATCATGTTCAGAACATTGAAGAACTAAAAATATATTTTCAGTAGTACTAATTCAGTGTTTAGAAACTAATGGATTAGTAGACCCGCTGAAAGAAGGTGGACGCTACCTCAGGAAGGATTCAACATAATGTTGCTCCTTCCTTTTCTCGTTTGGAAGTCCTGCATGATTCATAGCTTGAGAAAGTTGTGTGATCATGGCTACAAGATTTTTCAGTCCAGCTCCCATAACATTTTGTTTCTCAGGGGGACAATCATTGCATTACCCGTCGCATTCCGCATTAACACAGTTCCTTAAGGTTCCAACCATTGAAGAAAACCAAGAAGAATAGTGTGAGAAACACTAATCATAATAGGAAAACCACATAATAAATAATAAAATTTCAAACTTAAGGTCTTATCTTAGGTTATTCATGGTCATTTCTAAAACACTATGATTGTGTTCTACGGTTAGACTTTTCCTTAGGGTTCTTACTAAGGCTTTCACATCCTAGTTTCCAAAGGTTGACAATACCTTTCCTCTGATACCAACTATAACGACCCATAATTTACATACATTGTTATTACTTCAAAATTGAAGCATACTTATTACAACATATAACAAAACCATGAAAGGACCGTATAGGTATAGTGTCTTTAGAAACTTGGAAACATGAACAACTGGTTCATAAAGCGTCTACATTGTCTCCCATTTATTTCATCATATCTATATTCCCTTTTGTCATATCTTACATAATAAGCTTCTTCATGACCTGGGGAAAGGAAAAATACAAAAGGGTGAGGTCAATTTCTCAGTAAGGGTAAACAAAAGAAATATCAATCACATCATATTCATAAGAACATAACATTTTGGAAATCTTAACATGCTAAAGAGAGAATAATTTCATAACATGGGATAAATCATAGTAGTGAAATCAAATCCTAATAATGATAACTTAAAACATGAAACTTTGTGGCATACACACATAATCATAGAGGACCATTTCTTATTAGCCAAGACTCATTTCCAAGACTATCTTAGTGGAAAAAGTCCATTTCTGAACCGAGTTCACTCCTCATTTCAGTCCTGTTTCACTGGACCGGTATAACCTGCCGTTCCAACAATGTCTATCTCATTAGATATAAAATCTTTACCCAATGCATTATAGGGAGATATAGGTCCCACCCATATCATAACAATACCATTATTATGTGTTCCACAAAATCATAAATCATACATCATTGCATAACCCATGTAGTAAAAATGGGATTCTTAAACAACATGACATCATAAAACAATTCATATAAGATAAAGGAATTCATAAAAATAATTCCATCACAACATAATCAAATAAATGTAATAATAGGGATAGAAACAAAACCATATTTTATCTTAGATGGAAAATAATTTTGATAAATCACTTGAACTCCATTCTTGAGGAAAATATCCTTTCTACTTCAAAAACATTTTCTTTTCTTTAACATGTCATACAATTTTAAACTAAAAGTAGTTGATTAAAAATAAACTTGAAAAATTGTAAAGGAAGCTTCTTAGAAATAATGTTTTAAAAATATATTCATGCCGTATAAGTTAAAAAAACATTCTTCTCGTACTTTTGTCGGAAAAGTCAAAAAGTACCTCGTACGAAAAACGACAAAAGACTCCTTTCATATCTTTCACAAAAAAATCAACGAAGGGTAAAATTGGATTTAAACAATTGTATGTGGATGGAACAATATTACATATTGAGTAAACATGGATGTGGATGATAAAATACACCCCAATAAATTCTGAAGTATAAACAATCTCGGATAAAAATTGAGATTGAGAGATTTTCCCTTACATTAGGTCTGATTTGCTTCCTAAGTGTCTGAACCTCCTGTATAATGATTTAAATAATGGTATTGACTTATTCCAGAATAATAATTATTGTTATGATATCATATATGGTCATATTATTAGCTTTTTATTAGTAATATTTCATTACTACTTGTTATTCGGGTGTTTATTACTTTTTGTTCTTATGCGTGTTTGTCGAATAAATTCTTATTCTTCTATTTAGGTTATAGATACCTCATTTCCAGAATGGTATTAGTGTAATATATATCATATTCATTCATTCAATTCATTTATATAATCATTATGCAATGAAGATCATGTAGAACGAATCGCATCACATCATGGAGACGGTATTCCGTACGTACGCACGAGCGATGATATTGTTCCCATGATCGTGGAATTGTATTGCAGTGTATGTATACTATTTCAGAATCAATACAACATTAAAATAATCATATATATTCATTACTTTCACCCTTATACCCATCCAAGTAAGGTGGTGGTGGAAAATAGATTACACCACGACATGGAAACGGTATTCCGTACGTACGTACGCGCAGTGATTTCGTTTTCTGTAGGATGGATAAGAGGTGAAATAGGGTTGTTTCATATTTATAATAAAATATCAGTATATGAGTGATACTGATGTTATTACCTCATAATTGAACAACTAAAGAAGAGGGAGTAGAGGAAGAATGGAACTTGAAGATAATGATAGAAGGTATTACCTCTTTCTCGAAGTGCATCCTTTAAACTTTCTCTTAAGGCACTAGAGTTTGTCTTTTGATAAGACCAGTACCTCTAGTAGGTTTATAAGGAAGTGGGGAAGTGAAATGGGCAGGGGTTGAACGAGCTTGAAGGCTCAAATTGGTCTGAGGAAGAGAGGGAGGAGGTGGCCTTTTATAAGGGAGGAGAGGGGCACCTTTGGAAATATATGGAATATTAGTTTATATTAAATCCCAACCCCACATAAAAACGTCCAAAATGACTCATATCCGAAACTTAGATGAGATCGGGTTGTAATCTCATCAAAAAATAAAATTTAGACATGTTAGGAATTTATTTTTAAACATTATCAACTTGATTTATCCTTATTTAGCAATTTAATTTTATTTGTGGTAATAAAATTCTAAATTTTAAATTATTAAAAAATTACACATGTGTTGTGAATTTTCCATAATTTGACACTTTATGAAATTTTAGACCATATAAATTTTAATTTATAATTTTTAAATATATTTGTGATTTTTAAACAATTTTATAATATGTTATTTTTATAAAATAACAATAGTGTCAATTTTGACACTATTCAATTATTTGAATTTAAATAAAATATATACAGAATATATGTTTGAACTAAAAGCTTTAATAGATTCATAAAATTTCATATGTATCTAGAAAATTAGTTTATCACATTAAATATTTCATATAATATTTATTTTCATATTTTTAAAACAATTTATTTGATATTTTAATTAATAAAATAATTTCAACATCACTATTGTGTCATAATTTATGATAATTATTTAATCCCTAAAAATTCTAAATAAATTCTTATGATGTATATAATTGTATTAGATTTCTTGAGACTATTCATGTTCTAAGTTTAATTAATTTTATCACCAAATTAAAATTATTATACTTATAAGATCTAAGAAAGTGACATGTTGTGACATTCTTTGGTTTTAATAATAATTAAATTATTTTCATGGACAAAAGTCCATTAAATGAATCTAATATGACCCTTAGGTGATATGGGTCTACTTTTAGTCATCCAATAGGATTTTGGTAGGTGTTAGGGTAATTTTATAATCTTATATTTACCCTTAATTACCCGATTTACCTTTAACAATGGTAAATAAAATTTACCGTAGTTACTATTCATAATGCCCAAAAATAAAAAGTATCCTATTATCAAAATTTGGACCCACTGATTCTGAATATGGAATACATTTTTTAAAATTCAAAACATATAAGTTGCAGTAATTAATTTAAAATAAATCTGGTTGTTAAGAGAACGAGTTTTAGAAGTTAAAACATTGCCAAAAATTGAAATGTTTTTACCTATGAATTCAAGGTGAAATTAATGCTAATGACATACATTATATTAAATGGTAAAAATA
This sequence comes from Viscum album, assembly GCA_963277665.1. NCBI lineage: Eukaryota > Viridiplantae > Streptophyta > Magnoliopsida > Santalales > Viscaceae > Viscum > Viscum album. Next base: position 2,009,164,732 of record OY728130.1, on the reverse strand, counting down.
TATTCTATTTATACTTTAAAACCATTAAATATTATAAATTATCCATATAAAATATCTCAATGAAAAAAGTTGTTTTAAATTAAAAATTAGCGTATTTTTACTATTCATCAAAATATGAAAGTTATTAGAAAAAATATCAAAAAATTTTCCAAAGTAAATTTTTATACCCTGATTCAAAAAAAGAATTTTATTTGGTAAAATTGAACTTATAAACATGTCAACAACTAGATTTAATGTGGGTGCGCCATCAAAAGGTGACAAAACTGTATTTTTTTGAAAAGTATTTCTTTTATCCAAAAAACTGATTTTGCTTTGATACCTCATTCTAGAAAATGTATAAGTTGAATTAAAATGTTATAAAATTAAAAATTCAGCTAGTACTATTCATAACGGCTAGTTTTAATAATATTTTAATAGCATATCATTGTTTAGTGAAACACGGTATTGCGTACGACGCAAGCTATCGAGGAAGGCCGTAGTTGCGTGTAAAGCAAGCCAAGCTAGTGTTGTGTGTAGTGAAAGATTCCTTTGATGATTTATATAACATAAAAACAAAATATTTCTCATAAAAGTCTTGGGTGTTACAAAAATTGGTCTTTGAAGAAGACCAGGACATCTAGGATGTTTCTAGGGATGTGGAGAAGAGAAATTTAAAGGGGTTGTCCGATCTTGAAGGCTCAAAGTGGTGTGAGGAAGAGAAGGAGGAGTTTCCCTTTTATAAGGGAGGAGAGAGGCACCTTTGGAATAACTAAAAATATTATTTTATTATAAAGTCATATTCGGTTTTTAATAGCTCCAAATTGATTTATTTCAAAGCTATGGTGGGGATGGGTCGAAATACTCTCATCCAATAGAATTTAGACAAGTTTAGGTCATTATAATAACCTGAAATTTTATTTTTGACTCTTAGTTAATTAGATTGACATTTACCATGTCACTTTGTATTTTTATATTATATAGTTAATAAACTTACCATATACATCCAAGCGACCCCAAGTGGTCCATTAATGATACACCTATCGTGATATAAGTATCTTGGCCGAACCTTAGATTTTTAGAAATATAATAACAATTTATTATATAATATTTGTTTTAAAAATTATTTTATGTCAATTTTGACACTATTTGGTAATTGATTTTTTTTTTAAAATCATAATAGAATGATTAGTTTGAAACAAGTTAATTAAATCAATAATAACATGTCATATTAACATAGAAAATTATTGGAATTCATAAAAATTCTCAAATTACATTTATTTGGGTATTTATAACATCAATTATGTCAATATTCCATTAATAAGATAATTACTACATCATAATTGTTTCATAAATAAGTTAAATTATTTTAAGTCTAAAAATTATAAATAAAATACCAACATGTAGGAAATAGTTTTATCTTTCTAATGAATATTTATAGTCGAATTTATCGTATGCATTAACCTATATTAAAAATGATTTAGTAATTAAACTTTGATTTTAACTATTTTAACCCTTCTTTAAATAAATTAATAATAAATGTCCTAATCTAATCCAAGTGGGCCTAAATGGTCATATTTTATTCCTAAGGTTGTTTTTGGCCGAATTAAAATTATCCAATAGAATTAGGACATGTGTTAGGGTAATAATAATATCATTTTTACCCTTAATTACCTTATTTACTTTTAACCGTGTTAAAAAAAGTTAAAAGTTACTATTCAATAAAAATTATTTTCATCTCATTGAACCACATTTTAGTCCTTGATATTAACCGATTCTCTCGGATTTTCGAAATTCTACTCACAGAAGCGGTAAAATTATGTTTCATACGAAAAATTCAGTTTTTTTAACTACCACTTAGTGGTTTCACTATTAATCAAAAAATGAAAGTTTTCAGAAAAATACCAAAAATTAGGCCTAAGCTATATTTCTTATTATGAATTCAAAAATGATATCTATTTTACCAGATTCAAAACATATCAATTTAATTAATTAATTTAAAAATTAGTTCTCATCGTCAAAATAAATAGAGTGTTCTTAAGAGATAATAACTATCAAAATATTGACACTTGTTTATGTCTGGTCTAAATGTGAAATTAAATCCAACGACCAACATTGTATTAAATTGTAAAAATATATTCTAAATATACATTAAAACCACTCAAATTAATAATTTATCACTATTAATTATTTCGATTAAAAAAGTTGCTTTTAATTAAAATTTAGTAATTTCCACTATTCATCAGAATATGAAAGTTATCCGAACAGTACCAAAATTTCACCCTAAGCTAATTTAGATATTATGAATCCAAAAAATAAGTCCATTTTGAAAGATAAAATTTATAAAATTTCAAAAAGTGGGTATTAATATTCATAACGGCTAGTTCATAATAATATTATAATAATATCTCGTTTAGTGAAACTCGGTATTGCGTACTACACACGCTATCGAGGAAGGTTGTGATTGCGTGAAATGAAAGGAAAGTCAGGGATGCGTGTTGTGCAAGCTCCTTTTGGTGTAGCGTACAACACAAGACATTAATGAAATTAAAAATAATATTTTTCATAAAATCTCGGGGTGTTACATCCAAACCTCATTTTCTATGGTTTCTGTGGGTTGGGATGACCCATTGAGTTTTCAACATCTATTCCATTTTTGAATAAATTGTATAATTAATTATAATTTATTATAAAGAATTATTTGTGATACCCTAGAATGAGTTAGGTTCCCAGGAATGAGGGAAGTGGATTGTAATATCCCGACCCAAGAATCCTAGAGCCAGTGTATTATTTTATTACATTTTTATGATCATAAGAAATCAAATCCCAGTGTAGTGATAAATTTAGTATCTTTGTAAGAAATATATACAAATATAAGTTCAACATTACATCATGAAATGAAAAAAAACATAATATCTCCATTGAAAAAAATAATCTCTTAAACTATTATTATAGGTCATTCATAGTATACTTTATCTCACCATGGGGAAAAAATGAAACATAAGAAATAGGCGAACTCGGATGCTCAGTACAGATAAAAAATATAGAAGAAGGTATAATAACCAAGCCTAAACTTTTAATGCAAGGTATAAAACCAAACCAAAAGCCTTTTATACATAATATATAGCACAATATGTAAATAATAAATCAAATAATTCCATTTAAACATTAAAATGGATATTTATCTAGTCTAATAATCACATGTATTATCAATAACTAAGCTCATAATGAAGGACTGTATATTGCAAGACATCCTAACCATACCGTCATGGCCCCTTTCCAAGACCGTACATAAATGGGTAAAAAACCAAACTAGTTTGTCTCATGAGACCTATCGATTCATAGAGGAGCTATAGAAGGCCTCACCAATAACTTACTATGTCTAATTCATTCCACTTATTAAAGGGGTAAATCATTACGTAAATAAAGATTTTTAGTAAAAATAGAATATGAAATCTTAATACATTACCCATAAAAAATAGATTCTGTAAAATTAGTACATACACAATAAAACTATTCATAAAACCATCAAAATAACATGATAAGTTGTATCATAATATCTCAACCTCAATTAAAAAAATATCTAACAAAGGATGTTGTTGTATATGAAAATATTTTTAATAAAATCTATAAAAACTTCTTCCAAAAATACATATTTTTGTTGAAAATAGTTATTTAAAATATCATAAAAGTTAAAAAGAAAATATTTTCATTGAATATAATCTTGTAATATTGTAATTTAGGCTTCAAAACATTAAGGCATCATGACGGTGAAAAAAATGCTCTCACCGTATATGCTAAAAAACATTCTTTTCATAGATCGTTGAAAAAGTAAAAAAGTACCTCGTAAGAAAAATGTCAAAAAGATTTCTTTTATAAATTAGAAAATGGGTAAAAAAGTCATTAAAAATGTAAAATAATCATAATATTTTTTTAAATACATTTTTAAGAAACATGGACATGGATAATAAATATTTCTCAGTAAATATTTACGTATTACCAACCTCAGATAGTAATGAGATTGTGAAATTTACCCTTACCCCGTTATCTCATTTAGTTGAGGGTGAGTTAACCTCATGTATAATGATTAAATAATGCTATTAAGTTAAACCAAAACTATATCCATTATTTATGATACTATCTAAGAACCTATTATAATGTTTTCTTAATAATATTTCATTATTATCACTATTTCCGGTGTGAACGACTTTATTTTTTATGTTTATTTTGTCCCGTAAGTCTTGTTTAGTATGATTAAAATATATCTTATTCATGTCCAAAATGATATTAAGTTCATAAATATTATATTTATTTATTATATATATATTTTAAATCATTCTAAAGTTTACATAGTGCAGGATTAATCTCATCGCATCATGGAGATGGTAGGTCGTACAGATGCATAAGTGACAATATCATTACCTTAATGGTCAAAAGGTGTGGAATTAGATGGTATATTAATTATAAAGAATCATTATAATGTCATATTAATTATTTATATCCAATACAATAATCATTATACCCATCAAAATAAAGAAGTGTTGAATAACAAATGGCACCACAACATGGAGATGGTAAGTTGTACACACACACATGGTGATATTGTTAATTGTAGGGTGGATAAAATGAGGAATATGGTTGTACCATAATCATAAAAACATATTAGCTTGTATATGATACTGTATTCATTACTTTAATATGGAAACAACAAATAAAGACGAAGTAGAAGAAGAAAACAACGAACTGAATTGGTAATATAGTTACCTCTTTCTTCGAGTATCCCATTTTGATTTTCACAAAATGACTTACTAGGTTGGATTTCAACCCAAAGTATGGAATATAGGAAGAAGTGTTCAATGTTGGTATGATAATTGGATAGGGTTTATCCAAGAAAAATGTATTTATATATGTGAATAAAAAATTAGGAGAGGTTCCCTTTTATAAGAGATGGGATGGTCACTTTATGAAACTATAAAACTATTAATTCGTTATAAATATATTTTTGATTTGAAATATCTCCATAGTGATTTATATCAAATATAATATGAATATGGGTCAAAATCCTATCAACCAAAATTATTTTTACATATTTATGTCCCAAAAATAACATTTTCTTTTGGATTGAACCCTTAGTTAAATAGTTTAACTTTTATAGTGTCTGCTTATCTTTTTGAACTATATGGTTAATATAGTTACTATAAAATTCCAAATAAACCCCAGTTAAATAATTTATGACTTATTTAACATTATCATAGTTTTTGGGATGAGGTATATATTTTTATGATTTTTTATCACTTAATTGAATATTATTTATTTTAAAGTATCATTTATTTCAATTTTTATACTATTCATTATTTTTATTTTAAAATTATCACAGAAACATGATTTCTTTGAAAAAACACATTCCACATGTCACTAACATTTATATGTTATAAATAAAATATATGGATGTCATTAATTATATAAATTAATGTTTATTTTAATATTTTTAACATCATTTACATAATATTTACTTTAATAAATCAATTATTGCATCACTATTGTGTAACCAGTTAAATTAATTATTTATTTTATGAAATTATAAATAAATTACTGTGATGTAGATAAAAAATGTATCTCTCTAAATTCTATTTATTTTTTACCATATCACTTATATATATTTTTTAAATGATATAGTTATTAAAATTTGAATATGACATTTTTATCTATTCCTTAAATAAAATATAATAAATGTTATAATCTAACACAAGTGGCTTAAAAATGATAATATTTTTGACAGAAGGGTGATTTTGGTGAGAAAAAACTTATCCAATGAAATTAGGATAAGTTTTGAGGCAATTTTATAATAATATTATTTTATTTTGATTACCTTTAATTACCCAATTAACTATTACCTTTGGTAAATAAATAAAAATTTACTAAAGTTACTATGCACCAAAAAATTATGTTGATCATATTAGATGAAAAATTTCATACTAATTACAACCATATATGTATGTTTTTTAAAATTCAATTCAAAGAAATAGAAATATTTCTTTTAATGCTAATCCTGCAGATGTGGTGAGAAGGCGGATAATAGAGACATCTAAAAGTTCAATAATTTTTTTATTTATAATCATTTTAAAAAAAATATTCAAATTACCTAAATTGTTTTAATATATGTATTATGTATCTATTTTGACATTAAAATCAATTTAAATTAAAAAAATTATTTAAATGAAAAATTCAGTTCTTAACAACAATGCAGTATTTTTCAGTATTCATCAAAATTGATACTTTTATGAAAAATACCATAATTCGACATAAAGATAATTTTGATATCCAAAATTCAAAAACGAATTCTATTTTAAAAAATAAAATTTATTATTTCTATAATGTGGTTAATACTATTCATTGTCGCATTTTAAACAGATGGTGTGATAGATCATGGTGAACTCGAACTCGATGTTATGTGATACACAAGTTATTGAATTTATTTAAAACTAAACATATCATGGAATCATGGGGTGTTATATTATTCCTTACTTCAAATAATTTCATCGTCAAAATTTCTAGAATACCATCTCTTAAAAATATTTCGGTGGTTCTTCATTATTAATTCCTCGGGTTCCCATGTGTAATCTTAAAATTTAGGATTTCTTTAAAGAACCTTTACTTATCGAGTTGTATGATTCCTAAATCCTTTTTTCCTATTATCATGAATCATGATAGGCTCTTCATAATAAGATAGATCAGGTTTAAATTTTATTTATTCATATGTGATTACATGTATTGGGTATGGCATGTTTTTCCTTAACATTGATACGTGGGACACATCATGAACTTTGGAGAGACTTGGCAACATTGTCAAATGGTAAGATACAACTCCAATTCATTCAAAATTTTCAAAAGCTCCATTGTACATGGTCATTAATTTACTCTACATAAAAAATCTTAAAACACTCTTACATGGAGATACCTTCATGGAAACATAATCTCCTACTTGAAATTCTAAACCTTTCCTTCGGTACCGACATAACCCTTTTGACTACATTGAGTTTCTTTGATACGGGTTTAAAAAGTCTTTATTGTTTCTATGTTTTCCTCCTCATGTTCTATTCCAACAAGATTCCTTTTCCCAACTTACTCCAAACAAGTTTGTGTACAACATCTGTTTCCAAATAATGCTTCATACAACACCATTAGAATACTTGAATGAAAGCTATTTTTATAAGAAGATTATACCAGAGGTAAATAATTATCCTATATACATTGAAAGTAAAGTGAAAAATATATAAACATGTATTTTATATTTTTGATAGTCCTTCCTGACTTCCAATCAGTTTAATGGTGGTAGGCAGTGCTAAAATGAAGCTCAGTGTCTAGAGCATTCTGAAGACTTTTCCAACATTTTGATGTAAAACTGGGATCTCGATTAGAAAAAATTAACATAGGTGCACCATGAAGCCTTACAAATTTATAATTATAGATTCTTTCTAAGTGTTCAAGAGGAATATATTCTCTTATAGAATGAAAATTTGTTGATTTGGTAAGGTGATCAATAATATCCTATATCACATCATTCCTTGTTGGAGTCTTTAGTAATCCAATTATAAATTCCATTGTAATGTCATCCCATTTCAACACATGTATAGAAAGAGGTTGCATGATTCTTTAAGGATGTTTTATATCAGCCTTAACTTGTAGGAATATTATAAATCTTGACACATAGTCAATAATTTCCCTTTTCATGTTGTCCCACCAAAACTTTTCCTTCAAATATCTATAAATCCTAGTGCATCTAAGGTGTATAGAGAAATTGGAGCTACGAGCATCATCGAGTAATTCCATTTTCAGATTAGGTATAGTGGAATCCTAGACCCTCTTCCCAAATTTCAAAATCCCATCTTTATAAACAAATTCAATCAATCTCCCATAATTCATAGATTTAATTTTTTTTGAAATTTATCATCATCAAACTGATAACTTTTTATCCTCTATAGTAAATATGGTTTGGAATCCATTTGAAAAAGTAGTACAGGTTCACCTTCAATGATAATTCATATATCCATCTTTATTAGATCTATGAACATAGGTTCCCTTTTAACTCTCGTTTTTTAGAACTCCATGGTCCTTCTTTCTCTAGGAACTTATTTTCCTTCCATGGTTTGTAGTGTATTGTGAAATCATATTCTTTAAGTAGATCAAGCCATCTCCTTTGTCTCATTCTATGTTCTTTCTAGGAAAAAATCCATTTCAAACTCATGTGATCAATAAATATCTCTTATATTTCACTATAGAGATAGTGTCTTAATATCTCCCATTCAATAATTACTATAGATAAGTCAATATCATGAGTTGGGTAGTTTTGTTCATGAATTTTTAATTGATTTGATTCATAAGAAATTACCCTATCATTCTCTATATGGACAAAACCATGTACTTTCTATGATGTATCACTATAAATCACAAACCCATCATTCCCAGATGGCAATGTCAAGATAATAGAAATTAATTATTTTCTCTTAAATTATTCAAAACGTTCACCACACTCATTTTTCAAATGAATTTAACCCCTTTATGTGCGAGCTTGGTTAATGAGTTAGCAAATCGAGAAAGATACTGGATGAAACACCGGTAGTAACCAGCTAAAATAATAAAACTTCCTACCTCAGTTATGGTTTTCAATGATGTCCATTCATGGTTTGCCTTTGTATTTGAAGGATCAACTTAGATTCCATCCTTTGAGACAATGTGGCCATGAAATGAAATTTCCTCAATCTAGAATTCACACATTCTATATTTTCCATATAGAACATTTCAATTATGAGTCTTTAGAACAATCCAAAAGTATTCCTCATGGTCTTCGTAGATTATATATAATACTAAGATATAAATAATAAATACTATGAAAAAATCATCAGGATATTCCTCAAAAACGTTATTCATTAGATACATGAATACATATAGTGAATTAGTTAATAAAAATGGAATTATTGTAATCTTGTAATGTCTATACCTAGTTTGGAATGATATCCTTGGAATATCTTCCTTCTTTACACATAATTGATGATATCTAAAATGAAGTTCAATATTTGAAAAATAATGTTCTATATGAATTTGATAAAAAAATTGTGAATGTGAGGTAGATGATACATTTTATTTATTGTGATAGCATTGATTTCTATACAGTCAATGCATAGCCTCTGATTGCGTTGTCGAGTGCGTCAAATTAGTTTTTTAATTTTGACTAGAATTTTTGCAGTATAGCAACAACCCTTGGTCGTCTTTCAATGGAGCCTTAGATCAATAATTTCAAAAGAAGGTTTTGATTATGAAAGTAGAAGGTGAATGGGGTTTTTTTTAAACTTGGTGGTTTTATGATTAAAGATGAAAATAGAGAATGAAAGCAATAAAATAATGTAGAGATCAATAGAATTAATTAAGCGTGATCAAACCGGGGTACTCTCATGATGTTTATCCTTCATCTCTTCATGATATAGGGTTATAATCTTTAAATCCCTGGTTTGTAACACCTAGAACCAGAATTTTACTGAGTTTATAATAGGATAGCTCCTAGGGTTCAGTCAAAAACACACAATGATTCACCAGACACCGCCAATGATTTGGTGAATTTTGGTTGACTTCATAACTGAAACTAACCACGGAAACACACGAAGAACTCGATGCACTGTCCAGGATTGTATGTTATTTGTTTTGTGATACCATGAAATAAATTTACATGGCCTTGACAGTGCTTATGTGAGTTTAATTGACCGATATGAACCACACAAACACCACAATTGAAAGGGGGAAAAAGTGGTGAACGGTGTGTGAACCATCACATGAATGGGTACCCCCAAACATGATAATATGAGTTGAGCGTGACATACCATTACATAACTCAATAAAATAAGAACATGGGATGATGAAAAACAACACAACAACCTGCAATTCAAAAGATCATTCAAATATTACAGACATGAAGATATGGATTTACATCACGTTCCTCCCCGGGTGATCACAAGGGGTTTAGAACCCCATAGGAGAGGAAGAAGAAGAAGATGTTGAAGTAGAACTTCCCATAGCCTATAGAACTTCTAGGGATGTTTAGAAGATTCCTTAGGGACTCCAAAATGGCAGCATCTTGACTCCTGGGAGAACATGCAAATGGGGAGCCCAAGGTCCCATTTTATAGGAAAATTGGAAGTTGGTTTTAGGCTCACATATTTCTTCAATCCACTTGTACCATGTGTTTCGGCCTTCATACAACCTTATCATGCTTTGGAAATAATAAAAACATTGTATCCCCACCTCTTGGATGTCTCCACCGAATGTTTGGAAGCATTTGGACAACTACAGCTCTAGATATTGATTAAATACAAGAACACCACATTTGACTTGGTCTAGCTTTGATTCCTTGGATAGATCAGTCAGTATGGGCATCGTAGAGGAGGAATGGCGCTTTAGTTCCTTCATATGAAATGTATCCCATCAAATATTGGACTGGACCACAAAATTTCATCCCATTTGGATGCACAGTTAAGTAGAAATATGTGGTTGAGTCCACTGGTGTTCTTGGATCATGTGCAGATTGGCGCATCTTTCTTGGACATCATCATGGGTTCCCCAAATCACCTCCACCTTCAATATAATTATCAAAACATGTAACATTTCCCTTTTTAACAGTGTTAACCACAAAATATTTGAATCAAATATGGAGTGAAATTTGTTATTATAACTGTAATTTTCAATACAATACCAGTTTAATACATTGGTATAAGGGTGAAATAAAATAGTGAGTCATGGTACGATCAGCCTCATTGATCCATATTTGTTCTTAACAAATTGAATTGGGGCTCACCATATAGAAAAAATTGGGAGAATAAATCCATTATTACTCAAATCCTCTTGATGTTTTCTTATATCTACTAATTCCACAGTGTCCATTATATATTTAGTCATTGATATTGGTTTCTCTTTTGGGATTAATTTATTAGAAAACTCAACTTCATACTCTGAAGGATGTCTAGGTAAGTCTTCTATAAATACATCAATGTATTCTTGGAAAATAGGTACATCTACAATTTCAATATCTTTTTATTCATCTATATATGATATATATCTTCCACCCCATGAATTTTATCTTGAAGAGCAATAAGAGGTGGATCTAGAAAATAATTAGATGATGATTTTTCTTCCCTAATGATAATGGATTCCACATCTTCCTTAATGATAAAAACATACTTCTTCATGTAATAACTTTTCACATTATATTTTTATATAAATTTATTATTGAGGAATATATAAAATTTGACCATAGGTATGATGATAATGTAAGCAAACAAAGAAAATTTACATTCCCTAATGGGAACTGTCTAACACCACTTTATTGTAATGCAACTTATCTTAGGGGGTTTGACTAAAAACTCCCTTGTTAATCTAAATTAGAAATGTCTATTTTTAAAGAAAACTAGGAAGATATAATGTAATATGAGGATCCATAATCAAATAAAGCTTTGTATAAATTTGAGGAAATGATTTAAGTACCTCCCTCTATATCATTAGGAACTTCAACCTCAACAGTTGTGATCAAAAAGCTTATCCTTTCTCCCTTGGCCTTTTCTGGGGAAAGATTCCATGAGTCATAGAAAAATAATTTTTGTAATGTCCCATCTCTTTACACTTGTATAATTGAACAATGGTAGCTTCTTTCACTTCCTAGAAATCATAGTCATAGTGGCCTTTTTATCTACACTTATAACAAAATCTCATCACCAATAGGAATGTTCCATGATGTTTTATTCCATATTTATCACATGATGGAATGTAAATTATTCCCTTTATCGCATTTTACTTATTTATCTTTTGAAAGTGTTAAAAATATATATTCTTCTCTTTATTTAATTTAAAATATTAAGTCTTATAGAAATAATTTTTTTATTAATAGCACAAGAGACTGTATATTCATACAATAAGAACGATTTTGAGAGTAGTTCCCATCAGAGGAATGGTTTTAACCCATCAAAGAATTTATCTATCTTACCTATTTGGTTTTATATGTAGTATGCAACATTCCATTCTTTCCTTGTGATGTTAGCCTCATACTTTGAAACATTATCAACCTCATTTTCCCTCAAACAGATACATTGACATTCTATATCATCTCAATATTCACAATGAATGTATTTTTCTAATAAATGTTCTTGAAACTCAATATATTCCATATTTTATAATTCATCACCCCCTTTTTTGTTTTGAATTAATGACCACAATTGATCTTCATATCTGGAGAGATAATAAAAAATAATTAATGACAAATTTTTCCCTTCTGTTACTCACAAAAGCTAGAAATATTTTATCTATGAACATATCCACTATGGAGGAAAAAATAGATTGGTAGTTGCATTGAATGTTGGAGGTTGACTCTCACGAAGAGGTTTAACATTGTTCCTCCACATTGTGTATTAGGGTGCTCTAAATGGGTAAAGTTATTATTCATAACCCAGGTCAACTATCCCATTGTGGTTATAATCTATTCAACACCAGTTGTATCACCAAATCCAATATCATTATCTTGCATATGAGGGAAATCCTTAAAAGGATTACATGTGTTGATAATATTTCCATTACTTCTACGAGGTTCCATTTATAAATAATGGCATACAATAGATTATATTATGAATAATAATGATAAATTAATAACTAGTAAAATAATTAACATAAATTAAAAAATTTATGCATATATAATATCATAATAATAGAAATGGTTTATTTGGGAACATATTTAATCATAAATCCTTAATAATGGTTTATAAATAAAATGTAAATTATCACAATAATATCTCTAAGGAGTGTCAAAACATGTACGCAGTAAGGCCCATTTTCGTATATAATGTTACCTCAAGTCAGTCCCAAAACACCTTGTTAGAGTGTCACTCTTATGTAAATATATTATAGAACCACATCCAATTATAGTATCCAGATAGGGATATTTTTTCTATGAATAACCACATAATCTCTACATTACCAAAATTTTAGAATGTTCTTCTATAATTATCCTCAAAGTCTATCTGATGTTAATATTTCCCTGATCAATATTTTTCAAAATATAGTTTCCAATGTTTTTACTAAAATTACTTTGATACCAACTATAATGCCCATATCCCTAAATCACGGTGCTAGTGCATTATTTTATACATTGTAATGATCACAAGAGATAAAATATCAATGGACCAATCAGTATAGTAGCCTTGAAAAAACTAGATACAAACATAAGTTTTACATCACATCATGAAAAGAAAAATAACATAGTATCTCCATTGAAAACACTCATATCCCATAGAGTATCCCTCCAGGTCAGTCATAATATATTTTTTTGTATCCTGGGGAAAAACAAAATAGATGAAATGGGTTAGTTCAAATTCTCATTAAGAATAAACAATATAGAGGAAGACATCATAAACAAGCATAAAATTTTAAGGAAAGGTATAAAACTGAAAAAAAATACTTTTAACATAACTTTTTTAATAATATGGAAAGTATAAATCAAATTATTCTATTTAAAAATTCACCTTGTATTTGAATAGAAAAATAATAACATGAAATATCAATAACTAGTCTCATAATGATGTAATGCCTAATGTTGTACATCATAACCATACCATAAAGGCCTCATGAAAAGACCATACATAAACAGGTAAAAACCCAAAATAGTTTGTCTCATGAGACCTACTAATGCATCGAGAGGCTATAGTGGGACCCAATTATCACTTAATAAGTCCAATTCATTCCTCTTAGGAAAGGGTTAAAATAGAACCAATAAAAACATTCATATTAAAACTAGCTAACCAAATCCTAATACAATATCTATAAACCATGAATGGTATATAAGTAGCACAAACACAATCAAACTACTCAGTAACCATTGAATAAAATATGATATGTAATATAATAATAATTTAACCTCAATTAAACATATGATCCATTAAAGGTTATTGACATAGATGAAAATGTTTTTAATAAAATTATTTGATACTTTATTATAGAAATACCCATTCTTATTGAAAATAGTTATTTAAAAGGAAAAAAAATTTAAAAATATTTTAATTGAAATTAATATTGTAAAGGAGGATTCAAAACTTTAAGGTGTTATGATGGTGAAAAAATCCACTCATTTCATATTAGTTAAAAAACTGTTCTTCATATACTTTTTCGAAAAAGTCAATCCATGTACGACATAAAGAAAATAAAATAAAAGATTCCTTTTATAAATTAAAACAAGGGTAAAAATTTCTTTAAAAAATTGTAACATAAAAATAACAATGGGTTGAAATACAATTTTTAGAAACATGGATATGGATGATAAATATGTCACAACAAATACTTACGTATAAAAAACCTCGAATTGTAATGATTTTGTAAAATTAACCCTCACCACGTACTCTCCTTTTGTCAAAGTAGTGTTAAACTATTGTATAATTATTATATAATGTTATTATGTTATACCATAACTATATAAATTATTCATGATATCATATATGATCCTCTTATATCATTTTATTAATTGCATTTCATTGTTATTGTTATTTCAACTGTGTACTGCTTTATTTTCAAATATTGATTTTGTCATGTAAATGATGTTTCTTATGAATCAAATATATATTATTCATATACATAATGATATTATGTATATAAATATTATATTAATTCTTTATATACTTTTTATAATCATTATTAAATAGTTGTAGTGGATGTTTGATCTCACTGTGTTTTGCATACGGTAGGCTGTACAAATGAATTTGCGACGATATCATTACCTTAATGGGTAAATGATATAAAATTGGATGATATATTAATTATACATAATAATTACCTTGTAATATTCATTATTTATATCCATTATAATCATCATTATACCCGTCCAAATAAATTAGTGTTGGATAGAAAATTACACCATGGTGTGGAGGCATTAAGTTGTACGTACGCACACTTGGTGACATAGTTATTTATAGGATGGATAAAAAGAGGAAAATGGTTGTCCAATAATCATAATAACATCTCATCATTTATATGATACTGGATTTGTTACTTCAATACGGGAAAAATATTAATAGGAAGTAGAAGATGAAAAAAAATTGAATTGACTTATTAAACCAATTATTTTTTCTTCAAGTATCTCCTTTTGATATCCACAACTAGAATTATTAGCTTAACTTTATGCCCAAATTAGGCCTCGAGGATAAATTTATGGAATTTAGTACTATAATTTTTAAGGGTTTTTCTGATCTAAAGGGCTATAGGGATGTGAATAAAAGAGAAGCAGAGATTCCCTTTTATAAGAGAGGGAAGGGGCACTTTAAGAAACTCAAAAACAATTAATTTATTATAAATTAATTTTGGATTTAAAATTGGAATAAAATAATTTATTTCAATGATAATATGAGTATGGGGAGAAATAATCTCAACTAATTAATTTTGGGCCTGTTTACCTCACAAAATTATCGTTATCTTTTCTATTTTACCCTTAGTTAAATAGTTTAACTCTTACCGTATCAACATGTATTTTTACACTATATGGTTAATATAGTCACTATAAAATTAAAAAGGAAAACAAATTGGATAATTTATGGTATATTTAACATTATAATATTAATTTTTCCAAAATTTATATTTTTAGGATTTTTTTTATTACTCAATAAAATATTATTTATTTTAAAGTATCATTTATGTCAATTTTAACACTATACATTTATTTAAAATGTCATAACAACATTATAAATTCAAATAAACACTTCAAAAATGTCAATAACAAGTATAATTTATCTATAAAATTCATATATGTCATTAATTACATTAATTTATATTTATTTTAATATTCTTAATATCATTTACTTGACATTTCCTTTAACAAATCAATTAGTTCATCATTATTGTGTCACCATTTAATTTAATTATTTATTTTACAAAATTCTAAATAAATTACTATGATGTAGATTAAAAGTTTATCTTCACAAATAAAATTTATAATTTACTATATCACTTTTATGAAATTATATTAAAAATGATATGTTTATTAAAATTTGAATATGAAATTTTTATCTCTTCTTTAGAAAAATATAATAAATATCAAAATCTAACAAAAGCCTCTCGAAATGGATAATATTATAAGACTAAGGATAATTTGTTAAAAAAAACATATCCAATTAAATAAGAACATGTATTAACATAATTTTATATTAATATTATATTAATTTGATTACATTTAACTACTCGATTAACTCTTAATCGTGGTAAATAAATAAGAATTTACTAAAGATAATAATAACCAAAAAATAATATTGATTGTATTAGATAAAAAATTTAATAATAATTATAACCATATATGTTCATTTTCCAGAAATCAATTCACTAAAATTGAAAAATTACTTTTAATGCTAATCTTATATATGTGGCGAGATAGCAGGTAAAAGAGACATTCAAAAGGTAAATAATTTTTTATATCAAATTATATTATAAATATTATTATAATGAAAAAAATTGTATTAATATATGTTTTATTTTTCTGTTTTGAGTTTAAAATCAATTTAATGTAGAATAATTATTTGAATGAAAAATTCATTTTTTAATAGCAATGTAGTTTTTTAATATTAATTAATAAATAAAACTTTCCAGAAAAATAACAAACTTTTATCCTAATCAATTTTTAATATGTCGAATTCAGAAATGAGGCCTATTTTTAAATTTTTTATAAATTGTATAATGTGGTTAATATTATTCAACACTTCTTTTTCAAACGAATTGTTTAAGAAATCATGGCACGTTCGAACTCTGTGTTTGTGTGCATAACGGGAAATTGAATTTATATAAATGGAAATGTACATTGCAAAAATGGGGTGTTACATGGATAGTGGTGTTTATATTTTCTTGGATTTATATTCTTAGGTGAGTCTTGGTACAGAGTTTTCAGGAAGAGGAATTAAACCGAATGATTCTTCGAAGAGGTAGTTGGTCCTCAAAACATTCCATGTGGCTTTATCCATGGTGGTTATATGCATGTGGGTGTGTAGCCTTACTAATAATGTGATGGAATAATTTTTAGTAAATGGTTTAATTTAATTTAAATTAAATTAATTTAAAATATATTTTTAAATTTTATGAACACCGAAACATAATGATAAAAATCTCAAAGGACAATAAAGTACATGGGGCACTAGCATAATGCCAAATTCACCAATAGATGAGGCGTATACTAAGATGATTCCATGAATATTTGAAACATATAATAGGTTGATTTATGAGACTTGATTTGGGAGTCCCCATTAGGATGGTTGATAACTGTTGAAATATGTGTATCCTAGGTGGAAGGACCTTATGGTAGTTATCATATGAGAAAGGTGAGTTGACTGGGCTGGAGTGACTGAGGCCCAGAGATGAATCTTGGGACATCTCTCATGACTATCACTAGTATTGGATAACTTGGAGGAATGTGGGGATGTAAAAGTCTTTGATGATGAAAACTTAGGGGATTTACTTCAAGAATCAAGCTTTGGCCCAAGATATCAGTTATTATTAAGGATCTTGAGTAGAATTACTTCTTAATATTGATTCTCTATGGTACCCCATGGGTGACCCATCAAGATATGAACCTGATTAGGTGTGTGTGGTTATGGGTAGATATGGAAGTGGGTGTCACCTAGAACCTATAACGGATGCTTCAAATCTATCGGCTATGGACTTTGGGATGGGAATGGGTATTCAAACAGACCTTGAAATGTTAATTTTTTATTTTGTTCATTTTTTTAATTGTCGCGAATGCTTGGGAATTTGATTTTGGGTATAAAATTATTATTATTTCCTAGGATTCTTAAGAATCACATCCAAACATGGATGAAACCCTTGTATGGGAAGTATGTTTGGGATCACGTCTCATGGCATATTTTGGGTTGATTCTAGGATCAACTAACATCCTAAGATTTGACTGACGAGGGAGTTGAATCCCCAATGGTGTTAGATATAATCCATCATCAGTGATCATGTTATCATGTATATATAAATACATGAGATTATAGATATTCATCAATTTTTTGATACAATTGTTATTGAATAGGTTTTTGGATTTTAATGGGTATACCGGTAGACCATTAAAAATTACCTTGATGATTGGGATTAAAAAAGTGATATGAGGTGTCTGGTTGGAGTAAATACCTGTGAAACGTATGTCAGACATCCAATGGGTGATTTTTGGGTCCCTTCAATTGATTCATAGAATATCCCATTTGTATCAGGTGGACTCGTGAGTAATGGATTAGTTGAGGATACATTATAAATTGGATGCCCAAATATTGTTTTTGGAATCAAGGGAGTATATTCTATTATATTTCTTGGGTCATTCATGAAACAATCATGCCCAGATATTTAGGATTTCTGAGGGCCTCTCCATAATAGGAATCAGACATCTCCTTGTCCATGATGAATGCCTTGTTACTGTCGTGAGGTTTAGTATGAGGGATTGAGGATGAGGGATGTTTGGTGAGGCCATAGGGACACAACTCATCATGATGGAAGTGTGAGTGTGGGATGCCCAATGAGTTTATAGAGGTTTTCGTAAGGTGATGATAATTTTTAGAGATGTTATGGAACTGGCCAAGGAAATTTTGGTCGATCATGGTTGAGAACACAAGGATTAATGATGGATATTGGGATTGTCCTAGTTTCTATGTGTACACCATAGTGGAGGTTAGGTTACTGGATAATAGAATCCCTATGAAATGTGGAGTGATATTCTGATATTGGGCCAAACCAGGTATTTTTTATGGGTTTTATTTATTATGTTCATTAGTTTAGATATTATTTTGATCACTTTACGTGCACATATCAGTGCATTGCTTGTATATTATGAGACTACATTGTCATTACCCTACTGAGTTATATAATCACACCATGCTTAGGCTTTGATTGCTCTGGGGTACATGAACATCCCTTACTTGTTAAAAGATTGGGTTGATTTCAGGTAAGGGTTTACTTGAAAAATCGAGATAGATCAGATGGGTTTATAGATTGGAATTTATCTTGTCTTAGAGACATTATAGATACTATCTTTATGTTTTATTTTAATTGTATTTACACATGGGACTAGCCCAATCTGTGATCATTATTGTATATGAGCATGAATTTTTATGTTGTTTTCTACATTTCAAGTTTTATTGATTCTTGTTTATTCATTATACACACCCTAATAGATTTTTATTTTGATATATGATTTTTTTATTTTAATAATTATTTCATTCTGTAATATAGGGTGTATATTCTCCATAGAGTATCTTCTCAGACCTCTCCTCCTAGTTGAAAACCTCTAGTGTACAGGGAGGCCTTATTGAAGTTATGTAGTGCTCTATTATGAAAACTCTCTATTGTGATAATAGGTAGGTAATTACATATCGTATTACTATATACCAATTTTGAATATGAATTTTTGTCCCTACAATATCTCTATAAAAGATAATTTTAACCTAGTTAAGTCAGAAACCAATTATATCCACATTTCCAAAAACATTCTACTCTTTTTTTATTAATGACATTATAAAGGGGAGTGTAAGGATAGAAATATTGATGCTTTATTCCCAGTTTAACAATATAGGATTCAAATGAATTACCATTAAACTCCTTTTCGTTAACTGTTCATAATTTTTTGTTTCGAACACCCATCTCTTTCTCATTTTTCCTTTTCAAAATTTTCAAAATATTCACTATTTTTGACTAATGTTTCATGAAGAGAAAATTAGACATTATAGTTTAATATTTCATAAATGTGATGATATATAAGTCACCTATAATGGATTTATTCATAATTGGTCCACATAAAGATTATTTGATTAATTCAAGTATCCAAGTTGATTTGATATCCACTATTTATATCTTTATTTTGAATATATACCCTTTTTGATAGGCTTTACCAGAATAAATTTGTATTTAATTAATCAGGATTGATATATAACACCATTTTATATTGATATTTTTTCTAACTCTTCTATAGAAGATAGATAAGGATCTTATGCCTAATATGTTTTTCCACTATTGCACTAAGCTTATAGGAATTATTTATATCACTAATCTAAAAAATATTCACCCACATTCATTATCATTTGGTGATGATCATTTCATCTTTAATTTTCTTGATTTGGAATGAGTTTACCATTAAAATAAATTCATTTCATTTATAATATAGTTGTATTACAATAATTAGGTAACGTTTGATCCATTCAATAGACAATATATCTTCATTTTTTAACTTTTAATGATTAATTTCAATAGAACCCGTTCCATTAACCTTAACAAGATTTAATTTCAAGAATTTATAGAAATTTAATTTTGTTCTTTAATTATATTTAACATGTTGAAATACTCATTCAGATGTGATGATTCACCACAATTAAGAATCCACGTTTTCTCCTTTTCTATCTTTTAGATCCCCTTCAACTAAAAATTACTTTCTTATTTTATATCATATTTGGGTATTATTTCCTTTAGTAGTCTATTAATGCCGGTCCTAGAAGTTTGGTTATAAATTTATTAACAGAATGGCCATGTAATTCATACCATTCATAGAAATCCTATAGATAATCAAATCTACTTTGGATAGGTAACTGAGGTGATTTTTTATTCAAAAATGTTTTTCTATAAAACTTGTTCATTTTTTCCTCCAGATAGATCCTACATAATTATTACCTTATTTGATTTAATGGAAGTGAAATTTTATTCCATAAAAAATTATTCATTCCTAAATAATCTAAAAAACTAATAATTTCCTTTAAAACTAGTTTTTCATTGAAAATATAGAGTTTCCTATAATTTAAAACTTTTTTTCTTGAATTTTTTTTTGCTTCTAATTTTTTGGTTATGGGAATATTTACTTTCCAATACGATTTTAATTTTATTAGTTATATAATTGATCTTTTTTGAGATTTTATCATCCCATAATTGTATATATTTTCAATTAAAACCTACATAGTTATATGCAATAGCATTATCTATTTCACATGTCATTGGTATACTTTTCACCTATGTTTATAAGAAATATTTATTTGCTTTTTGTGAGGATTATGCCTTTATTTCAAAGGTTTTATCTTAGTCACTTATCTTATAATGAATAATACTCTTAGATTGAGTCACACTTAATTTTTATTCTTTATCCACAACATTATTCCCATATTCTTTATCATTTATTTCAATCAAAAAATGTTACTTTATAATATATAATTCTATCAAAATAATTATTTTCTCTATTGAGGATTTCATATTTTTTACTTATTAGATTTAAAACCTCTTCCTATATAGACATAATTTCTTTATTCCCCCTACTTGATATTTATTCCTTTATTTTAATATGATACATTAAGTTACTAATATTTCTTAAACAGTTTCTATCAGACTAGCTAATTGAGGTAGATTTGTAATTCTCTTCCTTACTCAAAAATATTATCTTGTTTCTTCTTTAAACTTTTTCCCTATTCTCACTGGACTTCTTGTTCTCTTTAGGACATTTTCCCCATTTCTTTCTTTATGTTATTTTTTCATCATACTCATCTTTATATTCTATACTTTGTTCATAATCAATCTGCTGTAATGTGTTATATTTTACCACACATAAATAATTTTAGATCAAATATTTATTTTTTACAGACCATTTCCATATAATTATGATAGAGATAAGGTCCATTGTCCTCTTTTTTTGTACATCATTATCCCCATTATCCTTTAATTATCTAGAGGATTCATATTCTTCCTTAGTGTTGTGAGTTAGTTCATGGATTTTGATTCTATTTTCTACTAATCTCTTTTAATGAACACTTGAGCCTTTCTTATATCATATTCGGGGAGATTATTATGAAACTCATCCAGAGATATATATTCTATTTCATCTAGTCATGATATAATTGTATCAATTTTTTCAAAAACATTTATAATGAGATTCTTATCATAATTAAATATTCTAATGTGTCACCAAATCCCTTGTCATGACTCACTATCCCATTAGATATAGTGAAGTATTCATTGATTGTATCATATTCATCGAGTCAGATTTCTCTAAATTTATCTCTCTAAATTTTTTGTTTGGATTCCTGATCTTTAAAATCTTCCTTATAGCTGTTCTCAATACTATCTCGTATTTCATTAGGTGATTTTAGGTCCATTATTTTTTTATAGACACTGGGAGACGAGAATAAAAAATAAAATTTATTGATTTTCCATCCACAAATACATTTTTTATTAATAAATGTTATGGGAACATCTCTTACATGGGGTAAAACACCCAATTTCCTAGAATCTATAAATTTAAGGCCTTTTGATAAATGATATGGAATTATCCTTTTTCCTAGAAATGAAGGATTTTTATATCTAATATAAGAACAACCTTGTTATTGAAAAAAAATATTATCCTTTGAAAATAATAGAATCACATATGGAACCCAGTTAGCTATGATACAACATGAAGATCCAATGTCAATTGATATAATACAATGTGATGAATCGGTTTTATATATTTTTATAATTTATTTTGAAAATAGGCCTTTGTGAATTTATACGGTTGTTATCCACTCTTCTTTAAACACCCCACTCACCCAGTATGAAATAGTAAAGATAATATGAACAATAAATATATATTCTTACATGGTCCATATCGAATGAGGAAACATACTCCTTCATGTTTATGAGTTATTTTGAGTCATTGATTATATCACTATTTCAATTTATAGTGATTGGAAGTGCTAATAATCTTAGATAATGATTATTAAGGTATTATCCGCTTCCTAGGGAATGTATCATTCAAATCATGTATAAAAATGGAATTATTTATATTGGTACAGCCATTATTTAAGACAATTATTAATTCTTCTATACAAACAATATGTTCAGTGTATATCAATAGAACTGTTAATCAGAGATAATATATTCTTCATTGAAATTTGGTCTTTCACTATCACAAAAATATTTACAGCACAACATGCTATTTGGAATTCCTCATCAATCATTAAAGATGATGAAACAATAAAAGAGAGTTTTCACACACACCTTAATCTTCTCTCATCATCTTCTTTATATCTTTTGAAATTGTGGAATTTCAATTCTAAAAAGTGTTGACTTCTCGATGATCAGCTGTTGATTCTCTCATATTTCTTCAAATTTCACCTATTTATATCCATAGAATATCATAAAAATAATTTATATATTTATTTATTTAAATTCGTCATTAATTCATGTAAAAGTATATAAATTTGATAACAACTTCTAAGATTTACTGAATCTTGATCATGATAATAAAATTTCAAATATTTCAATTTGAAATTCACACAAATATCACTACACAACATTCATTTAAACTCATTCAATATCCCCATTTAAATATTCTACAAGAATTGGTATATTATTCTTTAATAGTTCAATGAATTTAACATATAAATATCATGTTTGTATGTATTCATACACAAAACTATCACGATGTGAAATCTTTTGTAATGGTATGAATCCTCTAAATAGCTCAACATTAATCAAAACATCATTAGAGAATTATAAAGGTTAATGCATTTAAGAGTATCTAATGCATCATCTGATTTATATTTTCAAATTCCTAAAAAAATATCAAATTTTACAAAGTATATAATCTTACATGAGATGTTCAATCTTATTTTATATCATATATATGTGAACCAAGAATACTATGTAATGCGTATGATGATTCAATTTTCCAAATATCCTTTAAACAGTATTAATGATATTCCAAATCTTCAAAACATATCATGTAACTTTTTCTAGTTAATATTAAGTGGTTGATAAGATGATTCTATTTAATAAATTCTCTGAACATCTCATAAAAATATGTGACATATAAATTTCAAATTTAAACACATGTACCAAACTTCATATATGTCTATTCTGTAAGTTGTTTCAATTTTCAGAATTCTCATCAATTATTTGGAACATTATATTATGTATGAATTCAGATTCATTAAAAATGCTAACCCTTCTTATATATTCATTACATTTTTTATTATTTTCCTTAGTTCTTGGGAACATATTACATATTTATTAAACTTCTTACATATCCATTTCCTGGGTGGATTCAAAGATACCTAAAATAATAATAATTCCATAATTGAAATTCAGTATCCTCAACACATCCTATATATGTTTACGTCGACATAAAAACATGCTTAAAATTTGTTTGTTTTTGTTACAATTGGTTGATGAAAATACTACCTTCTATAATAATATCATTGGTTTATTAAAAATATAACACATTACCTTTCTCACTACGACCCTTTTTGTGTCATAATAACACACACGTATTTGTGAACAAGATTAAGATTTTTTTTCTTCTCACTTCTTAGGTTTATCGGTATTTCTTAAAAGATTCAACTTAATGAATGAATAACAATTCATCTACATTTACCACTTTAAAATTATCATATTAACTATAGATTTATATTTGGAGTGTTTCTCGATATTTCTCATTTATATATATATCCTAAAATATTATTCTGTATTCTCTTTTATCATTAATTATTATTTTAATCTGTATTTATTATTAACCTAATTAATATTTTCATGGATCTTTCTTCCTTGACATATAATGCCTTCATATTTTATTTTAATGGATCAACCCTTCCTAATAAACAAAACTTACAAACATAATTCATAAATTTGAATCAAGAATTGATTATTTTATCTTAAAACGTCACATAGATAAAGTAAACATTCTCCATTCTATTTCTAATAATATTTATTATTAAACTGACTTTTATTTTAAATGTTTCTTCATTCCAAATATAATTGTTCCATTAACAAGATTTATCAAATTCTTTAATAAATCCATGTTTTTAGTTATATGTGATGAATAACCAATATATAATATCAATGTGACTTTAATTTTACATAACTTTATAGTGAATTTTGAATAAAATTATTTTTTAACCTTTTTCTTTTGTTTGAATAAAAAAATAAATTTTTTGGTTTGCCCATAACTACAATCACATTCAATAGAATGTGAACTATCCCCCTCATCTTCCTTTAGAATGGGATAATTATTCTTCAAAGGAATAGTTTTTATTTTTTCCTTTTCATCTCTTCCAAGAACATAAATAGTTTCAATAACTTTTTTCTTCCCATAATTAATTATATTATAGTCATAGTTAGAAAAATTAAATCAAAATCCACTAAAATTATTTTTACTTTCATAAGTAGGATATGATTTTTTTTATATATTCTTGAATTTATGATATTTAATTCTTAATAACTTATAATTTCATTAAAAAAATCATTTTGGGATCTAGATGGATACACAATTGATATTATATCAAGGGAAAGACATTTTAATCACTCCATATAATAGTCTTATCACATCCACATATTTTAAGTTCTTCTGAAGGATTTAATTTGATAATTATTTTAACCTTATTCTTATCATTTTCTTTTAATTGCTATGTTTAAACCATCACATGAATATATTATCATAACTATCCTATAAATCCCTATCTAATTTTGTACATACAAATAATATTTTATATTTTGAAAACTTTTTAATTTTTTTTCGTACTTTATATTTAGCTTCAAAATATTTTAGATACCAAATAATAATTTCTGTCAATATTATTTTAAATTTAATTATAGATTTTTTTTTAATAATAAGTACTTTAACTTTAAGTGAATCAGTACTATTGTGTTTTATTTATCCTAATAATTAAGATAATTAGAAATCTTAGATTTTCCAATAATTTTTAGAAAAAAGAATCCCTTTTTTATTAACTTCCTTCAATAGTTTCTTGTTTCTCAATTACATGTCCAAGTCATGTAAGATCTACTTAAAGTTCTTCCACACACTCTATTTCTTCATAAAACACAATTTTTTCGATTCAGTTTTTTATTTTTATATAACTCAACATCCTCTTTATTCGACTCAATATCATCTTTTAAATTAATAACACCCATTTTCTGATCTAATTTATCATCAATCAAAACCACCATGAACTCTTGGTTATTATATAGAAATTATTTCTCTATTTCTTCACGAAGATATTTAGAATCCTTTTCTTCCTATCCAACCAATATAATATTTTAAAATATATTTTTATATTTTTATCATAAAAAATGTTTTTTTTATTTTTAAGATATCTATTTAACCTTTCCTTTATAAAATCCATTCAAATTCTTCTTATTTATTTCGCCATGAACATATAGATTAAAAATGACTAAATTTACCAGATTTAAATCATAAAAATGTTCATTAATCTTAAATATTCTTTTATTTATATTTTTACTACTAGAAATTATTGAAATTAATTTTTCACTAATATATTCATAATTTTATTATCACTAATCATTAATCTATCAATTTTTTAAAAAGAATCATCCATAACATATTGAGCGCAAAAGTATTCTAATTTTACCATCATCTCATACATGACTAAAAAAATTAAAAACTATCATGTGATATTTAAATTAAGTCTCTTTATTTAATTTCAAAATCCATTACATTATCTGAAGGGATGATCCTCTATATGATATTATTTACAATTTTAACATGTTTATTTTTTTTTAGAATTTTCATATCATAGCTCCAACTATATTAATAATACTATTAAAGAAATCATCAAAATTTTCAAGATCCATCACTATAAATAATTAAAATTCATTTCATAATACTTTAAGATTTTCCCCCTTAACCATATCATCCCCTTCATAGACATTGAAAATGTTTTCCAAAAATAGATTTAAAAGAGGTAGAACTAGTTGTCTTTATATGAATCTGATTTTGATAGGACGCTCAAAATGTATTTTGTGCCTTCGAATATATTTTCAAAAATATCTTATCTGATTCAATTAAACAAATATATATTGAGTCACTAAATTTAATACTAAAAATTATATAGAAAGAACATCAATCCTATGTGATTTGATATTTTCATGTCATAATATTTGATGAAAATTTATTTATAAAATCTCAAAATATAGAATAATAGTTATCAACAGGGTCATCTCAATGAGGCATGTATTCATCTCAATGAATCTTCTAATTTTGTTTGTATTTTAATTAATGTTGAAAGAAAAAAATTAAAGAAAAAATAAATATGTGTGGAAATATTTGAACATTCATGAAAATAGGTAAATGTAAGATAAAGATGATAATATTCAATAAGATTAACCATTATTTAATTTTTCCACTTTTATGTTTCCTTTTATAGTCTTAATAATGGATTTAATCATTAAAATTAAATCTTATCTAATGAAATGATTAATTTATTATCCTATGTCACCATTCTTTCCATGAAAAAAGAACACACAAGAACCTATCTCTCAAATAATATGAAACATCCTCCCTAATTGTGACCAGAAACACTTAGTAGAATTATCTATCACAAATATGTCTAGAAATCATAGAAAATTTCATCAAGATAATCAATTTCATTTAAAAATTTGAAATCCTTATCAAGAGAAAATGAATTGAGAATGGGGGAAATATTTATTGTAAGAGAGGAGAAAAAAATGTCTAGAGATTAATGTGGCATCCCATCTTTCCACATCACTGTCACTATGGTTTCAAAATAAAGATGAAAGTATATGATGAAATGGTTTTTTGAGTCAATCCAAAATTTTAATATTCACACCCATAAATTGGTAAGAAGGTTAGAATTCAATTTTTGGAGGTATAATAACACCACATGACGAGAGAAATATGACACTTTTATTTACGATGAAAAAAACATACATTAAATGCTATCCCCAAATCCTGAATAATTAGAAAATTGAATTATCCTTTTTAATAATTGAAACATGTTAACATTTGCGATACAGAATAATGAGAAACTAGATTCATATCTTAATAGTGTGCATTGTTCATTATCTCACCGATATAGAAATTATATTGATTTTAGCATGATTACCTAACTGGAAAAAATTCTTGATGCAATTCTATATTCATAACACCTGGATGTGTTTCAATCCCTAGTTCCATTTTCTCAGTCACCGTACAACCATATTCATATTAGATTCACCCATGAGAAATAAAATTTTACTATAATGTCATGTCTTATGATTGTGATAATGATGAAATTAGTTTAAACACTGATCATTTAATCTATACTTAATTCCTCATGAATTAATCTGAAATTGATTATTCATTTTTTGAGCAGTTATCACATAGTTTATTTTTAAATGAGTTATTATATAGTATCGATCTATCCATATTTAATCATATATATCCTGAAAATTCATATGTTTAATCTTATGATGAATCCTTTTAATATTACGGGTCTATTTTTGTGCCTAGGTTTATCCCACACAAGGTCAATGAGGGATGTTATAATTCTATATTGCTTCTTCAAAGCTAAATTAATTTTATATAACACCTTTAACTGTTGGGTTATTCTTATATGATACCTTGAGAAGTGTATTCAATAACACATGGTTCCCATTCAGTTATAAACAACAATTGAACATAACAATTTAATCTAATTTACTTCTTGAGAACTAGTGTTTAATCATATAAAACTACACTATTTAATGGAAACACTTAAATATAATTATTTAAAATGTGAAGGTCCAAATAAAAATATAATTCCAGAATATTTAAGGTAATGAAACACAAAAAAATAGTTAAAAATAATAATTAATAAAAATGGAAAAAAATGATAAAAAATTTGATAATTCCAAATAATTAATCATAAAAATTGGGAAATATTCCCATGGAAATAATGTATATATTACAAAATAAAGAATTATAAAATTACGGCACACCTGTTAATTACTTATCCTTATAAAATTAATTATATACTTAACAAAAATGACCTTAAAATCCAAAACAAATGGTTTTTATTCAAGATAAATTTTAAAAATGAATTTTTACTCTATGAATCCCTAATAGCAATGAACAATTTATCACAATCTCAAAGAACATATTTTAATGGGGACCTAGTTCCCATTTTAAATTGGAAGTCAAACATATAAATTTTGAAAGGAATAAAATTATTTATTATATATTTAAATATATATTTTAAAACATATCCTTTGTACTCAACTATTGATCAAACAAACGCTTATTAACTTAATCCAAAAATAACATAAAGAATTAAAATTATTTAAATTAACCCTATTTAATAAGATGGATGAGATCAAGAAAAAATATAAATAAATTTTACTAAATAATAATCTCAATAACACACTAAACCAAATTAAAAGACTCACACAACTCCCAAAAGAGTTACAATTTTATTTAAAAATACATTCATTGAATAATATTAAAAAGTATATTACCTTAAAAAAATTCCAAACATAATTATAATTGAAAAATAAAAACTAGAAACCATCAAATGAGAGATTTTAAATAGAATAATAAGAACAGGATTTTAAAAAAATAACTATTGAGAGAATGAAATATTTAACCACTCAAAAGCATACATAACAAACCTATGTTTTTGAAG
The DNA here is from genome assembly GCA_963277665.1 of Viscum album. Lineage (NCBI taxonomy): Eukaryota > Viridiplantae > Streptophyta > Magnoliopsida > Santalales > Viscaceae > Viscum > Viscum album. The sequence goes on along the minus strand of OY728130.1, from coordinate 2,009,135,303 downwards.
ATACAATTTTGGATGAGTAAGCATTACATATTTTAAAATAATAAATTCATCAAAGAACATCCAAGAATAAATTATATGAATATAATAATTTCAGGTTAATAATAATAAAAAATAATTTCCCATAACATTAACTTTATATTGGAATAAAATTCATAACCTAGAATAAAGAAACAATTTCACACAAAAAACATAAATTCACTCCCCCATACATAAAATACTAGTTTTACTCAATGAATTCCATAAAATATGATTCAGGTGAACTAAAATATATAAATTAGATAATTGAAAATTAAATTGATAGAAATAAAAAATTGATAATCATTATTTAAGAAACATATAATTTTTATATCTCATGTGTTTTTTTTCTCTACAAATCCCAAAATTATCTATAAAGGAAAACATAAAATATAAGAAAAAAATATATAAAATAGGATAACCTTTGGAAAACATACAAAGTAGTGTTACCATTTTTACTATTAATATAATGATAATAAGTTTTTTTTACCCCTATCAAAAGGTGGATAAATTTTTAAAAGCATAAACTATCATATATGGTAGCTTTCAAGGGCCTAAATTATATTATAGAACATTCCACTTTGAAACAAAAACATCTTTAGATTTTTCAACATCTAAAAAACAATTATAAAAACTTCAATAATTTCCTTATTAATTTTAATATCAATAATTAAATTCATAGTTAATAGAGAAGGTGAAATAGTAGAATTAGCCACTTCCTCTTTTACTAATCCTAAACTAAAATTTTCAATGATACTTGGGAGTTATAAATGTTCATTAATACATAAATTTTCAATCTCTTTTTTAATATCTAGAAGTGTGAAAATTTTAACTCACAATTTTAAACATAACCATGGAGGAGAAACATCATTAACAAATCAATATATTCACAATAAAAAAATTAATCCTTTTTAAAAAATAAAATATTTCTATGAAAACATTAATCGTGATATTATGCGTGGATAAGTAGTACTCCTAAGATTATTTTTGATATACGAGAGAGGCATTTAGTCTCTTCTATATAGTTCTTATGTGATTCGACCATAGTTTTGTTTTTTTCCCATTAATGTGAAGGGATATCTGAAGCTCTATTGACTTATTCAAGTAAGAAATAAATATTTAAATATATTAAAAACCATATAATATTTCAAATGATTATTTAAAACAATTAGTTCTTCAAAAATATATCTATATTTATCTATTTTTTCATTATCCCTATCCTAATAGACCACAACAAAACTCTTAAAACGTTCATATCGAGATTATATTTTAGTAGCTTCTCACATATCTTTTTGAAATAAGTGTAACCCAATATCTTCCTCTAATTTTTCTTTTTCTTCATCAAAGTAATTATCTTTTTCGAACTATACTACATCCAAATTTTTTTCCTATCAAATTTAAATGACTTCTTATGAAAATAGTTACATCATTTGATCATAAATAATCATCGCATATTCTATGTGATCTTTATGTTATCATTCTTACATCCAGTTATGAATATTTTAAATCATTTTTCAAAGGTGTTTCACCTTTTAGTAAACAACTAATGAAACAGATCTAAAAATATGAAAATCCATCATTGATAAAAAATAAAATAAAAATAAAAGTGATGAATAACTACAATAAACAATACTCTCCATTAATGGTGTAAATATATATGTGGAATAGTCATGATATATGTAAAAAATTCATTTACAAACTCACTTTTTATAGAATTATTCCTTACCCAAGGGTACACAAAAGGAATAATGTCTTAATATGCAGGAAAATTCAAAACTCTTTCTCTGATTAATTTGGAAAATAATAAAACATTAACAGGAAAATGTAATATAAATATGATAGTAAGTATGAATCTTGATTGATCTTTAGTTATATCACTTTAATTCTTTATATCATAGAACTATTGAATATTTTATTCATAAAAAATTCACATTTAATGAAATTATTAATTTTTCTACTCAAATCACCACTCTCACCTTAAACTATGAAAACCCATACATGGATATCTTACACGACATGAAATGTCTTCAAAAACTATGACTATAAACACTCAAAAAAATCATCTCTTATATAGATGTCCTCTAAGCATAGAAAATCCCATCAATGTAATGACCCCAAATTTTATGAATGTAATTTATCCCTTATTATAGTAATTTTATATAGTGTAAAACACATAAAATATATTATTGACCATAATTAAAAGTTTATAAATAAATAATTAATGAAATAAGAAGTATTTATATAATTTATAAAACCAATACTATTGAAATAGTAACTTGACCTTAGGAATATTAATTTGAAACTTATGAATAGTAAAATGACCAAATGAATAGTAACCTCACCCGTGAAATTATAAATAAAATTCAGAAATCATATAAATGAGTGATTGGTATAATTATACAATTGTCTATGTAAATAAATGTTTTAAATAATTAATTAAGTGTTATTATTTTTGTAATTCATAAATATTAAATTACAATCTTATGATTAATTTAATTTATTAAAATATAATTAATTTTCATAAAATATATTTATAAATTAAAATATTGAGGTATTTTGATTTTAAGATAATTTTATGAGAACTTATGTAATTTTTCAATGTATTATAAAATCAGTTATAATTTTAAAATATTTATTTTATAATTAAATTATGGATTTATTTAAAAATAAAATTAATCATATTTAGAAAACTATTTTCATAAAATGGGGTGAATTTTTGAATTCTATATGTTGAAAAATGTTTAGGGCTGAATTTTTTGAATTTTTATAAAACACATGAAATTTTTATGAATAGTAAAATACGATAATTTATGATAAAAGATAAATACAAGAATTATGCAGTCATTGATGATGTAAGACCAAAATATAGAAATCTCATTCATTGTAATTATATATTTAGATGTAATGAAAAAACTATTCATAGTCTTGATCTAAAATAATAAACTAATGAATATAATAATGAGAAAACACCCCTCTCCTCCACTATAACTACCACCACTCACCACCTATTTTCCTAACACCTCTCAAGATTTTATCTTTGCCCAACATTTTCCCAATACTCTTCCCTATCCACTTCCCTACATCGAGGACCTCACAGTATCATCAAAATACCCAAACCATTACCCTATAAAGGTTCTCAAGGAAGATAAATTCACGAGGTAAATTCCTCTTTGTTTTCTTTAAATTTCTTTTCAAGTTCTTCTCTTTTTCTAATTCTATACTCACCTACCCTACTACAAAAGGAATGATAAATTGAGTACCTTAAATTCACTATAATTATATAATGTTAATGGAATATCCATCATTAAAACCCCCTCTCTATCTCTATCATTATTCTAAAAATGAGATTGTCATTTGTGATGTGTCAATTTACATACATCACAGGCGATGTACTTTCATTTTACATCAATGACATAAAAATGTTAATAAAAACATTAAAATGGTTGAAATAGATTGTAAAATGTATGTTACAACCCTATTTATGTTTGGGAACTAACATATCTACATAATACTAAATGAGAAAACAAAACGATTTCATTGTGATAAAAAGACTGTCAAAATTAACCTAAAACGACCATCATTAACTTTTATCTAATGATTCATCCTCACAGTATATAGAAAAACTCTTTATAAGATAATTTAAACTTCTTTAAGATATTTAATAACATATAATAACAATTATGGATATTTATCTTCATTTTACACGAACATCCATTCATGTATGCAAGTAAATCATTCATGAAAACTAAGAAAACAAACACTTCCAAATGATAAAATTAAATTCTATATCACATTGAAATGACACATTTAGAAAAAAAGAATTTGAAGATCTCTAAAAGTAATACCTAAAGGGATATAGTGGCTGCCTAGTGTTTGCAAAATGGAGTACTCTTTGGGCCTGTCGTTGTTTCTTATATCATCTTTTATTTGGTGGATGCTATACTGGAGCTCGACATGGACTATAGTGATTTCCAAATGACATTTTCTCTATACCACCTCGGGTTTGGCTATAACAACTACCATTTGGAAGTATCTATAGCATGACCAGGGGAAAAATATTTTGAACTCCAAATAGTGATTGATATAAGGATTTTTAATTTTTATTAAAAAACTCACAGCAATAAAAAAACCAATATTTTTCAAAAAAACAAAAGAATTTATTTCCAAAATATTGAAACTCATGGGCTCATAAATCTCTTTTTCTCACCATCATAAAAGCTCTACATCCATCATTGAATATAACTACATGATTGTTTTAAAAAAAATTATTACAGAAAAAATAAACCCAACTAAAAATTGAAATCCAATAACATATTTTAATTCAAACTTAGTACAATAGATCGACATTATTTGATTTTGGAAATATATTATAATTTTGAATAATTTTTTAAAAATTTAAAAGCAATTATTCTATCATTCGAAGTAGACCAAAATTCTGATTGATGTATCATTTTCTCCCACACATCACCAATAATAATTAGTTAGTTTCCTTATGATTTCATGTCTTTCCAAGGTTGTTTTCTATGAATTCGATTGTTAGATGCATGTTTTGATGTTTTATGACACAAAATGTGTATTTTCTGTCAGTATAGTAAAAAAACTCTGATTGATGTATCATATACTCGACCATTTCAAAATTCACTCCACAACAGTTTTCATCTGTTTTCAAGGCATTCCAAGTTCATTGTACTCATTTGGACCACCCAACACTCATTTTTATTGGGAATCAAACCCTTAAAAGCCACATATTCAGGCATACTGCCAGAATACACATATGACTATTATGTCCTCTCCTCATAAACGTCACAAATAATAACAAGATGAATTTCATGTGATTTCAAGTAATTATGAGGTTGTTTTCTATGGATCTGACCTTTAAACGTTCGTTTTAGTGTTTTATGACATCAAAATTGTGTTTTCCATCACCACGATAAAAAACACATCCAATTTATGTACCATCTACCACAACATTTTACAATTCACTCAAAAAGTGTTTTTTTTCTGATTTCATGGCATTTTGAAGTTCTTTGTATGGGTTTGACTACCCAACACACCTTTTTAAAGTGCGCCAAACCATTAAAAGCCACATATTCATTCGTATCGTGCAGACCGCGTGTCCGATTGACACGTAGTATCCTCACACACATAAAGAATAACAATTATATTGTTTCCTAGGATTTGAAGTCATTATGAAGTTGTTTTCTATGGATTTGTCCTTCAAATGTCCATTTTGGTGTTTTATGACATGAGAATTGCGTTTTCTGTCACCACAGTCAAACAACACCTATGATTGATGTATTATCTTCATAACTATTTCACAATTCACTCCACAGTTATTATTATCTGGTTTTATGATATTATAAGGTCATTTGGTTGGTTTTGACCACCAGAGATATGTTTTTCAAGGGCGAAAAACCTATAAAAACACATATTCAGTTGTACCATGCACACCACACATCTGATTGATGTGTCGTCTCCTTGTACACATCATGAATACTAATTAGAATGTTTTCTTGTGATTTAAAGTCATTATGAGGTCGTTTTCATGGGATATGACATTTAAATGTTTGCTTTGGTGTTTTATGACATCAGAATCGCATTTTCCATCACTATAGTCAAATGAAACATCTGATTGACATACCGTCTACCCAACCATTTCACAATTTACTCCACAGTTATTATTTTCTGGTTTCATGGAATTCTAATATTGTTCAATATATTTTGACCACACGAAACACCTTTTAAAAGGGTTTGAAACCATTTAAAAATGCATTTTTAGTCATACCACATACACAGCATGTTCTATTGATGTGATGTATCCTCATACATGTCATGAATAATAATATGGTTTTCCTAAAATTTAATGTCTCTATGATGTCATTTGATATGAATTTGATTATTAAATGCATGTTTTTTATGTTTCCTGACATGAAAAATGCATTTTCGGTCACAACATTCAAACAAAACCTCTGATTGATGAACCGTCTACCCAATTATTTCAAAATTCACTCCACGGTTTTCATCATCTGATTTCATGGCATTCCAAGGTCATTTGAATGGTTTGTACAATTTGATGCACCATTTTAAATGACATCAATCCCTTAAAAGGAACATATTTATTCATACCGCATAGTCTGCAACTATGATTGACGTGTCATATCCTCATACACCTAGAAATAATATTTTGAAAGTTCTCCTCTAATTTTAACTAATTATGAGTTTTTTACTATGTATCTGACCTTTAAACATCTGTTTTGGGGTTTTATAAAATCAGGATTGTGTTTTCCATCACCACATTCAAATTCCACATTCGATTTACATACTTTCTACCCAACCTTTTATTAATTCTCTCTATGGATTTTGTCTTCTGATTTCATGGCATTCCAAGGTCGTTCGGCTTGTTTTGACCACCCGATGCACCTTTTTAAATGGCATCAAGCCACATATTCATTCATACCATGCATACCGCATGTCTGATTATTGTGTGGTCTCCTCGTACATGTGAAGTATAATAATTATTCCGTTTCCAATGATTTCGCATCATTATGAGGACTTTTTATATAGAGATGACCTTTAAACGTCCATTTTGGTGTTTTATGACATCAAAATTGAGTTTTTATCACTGATGGAAAACAAAAAATTTGACTGACATAACATCTTACTAACTATTTCAAAATTCACTACATATTTATTTTATTCTTATTTACTGACATTTATAGGCCATTTTTCTAGTTTGGACCACCTGAGACACCTTTTTAATGGGCCACAAACCCTTAAAAAATATATTCAGTCGAACCATAGACACCACACATCCGATTGAATTCTCATCTGCTAATACACATCATGGATAATAATTAGATTGTTTTATTGTGATTTCATGTAAGTCTGAGGTCTTTTTCTATGGATCTAACTTTTAAACATCTTTTTTGGTGTTTAATAACACCAGAATTTCATTTCTTGTCACCACGATCAAATGACACATCTGATTGTCATACCATCTACCCAACCATTTCTATATTCACTCCATGGTTGTTGTGGTCTGATTATAGGGAATTCTGAATTCATTCAGTAGGTTTTCCCACTCAACACACATTTTTAAAAGGTGCCAAATGTTGAGAACCACATATTCAGTCATACCATGCACACCACTTGTCTGATTGACATGTTTTCTCCTAATACATGTCAGGAATAATAATTAGATGGGTTTTCTATGATTTCATGTCTTTATGAGTTCATTTTCTTTGAATTTGATTTTTAAATGCATGTTTTAACATTTTATGTCATGGATAGTGTGTTTTCCATCAACGTGGAACAACGACACCTCTATTTGATGTATCATTTTCCCAACCATTTCAAAATTCACTCCATGGTTCTTATCGTTTTATTTAATGAAATTATGAGGTCATTCGGATAGGTTGGACCACCCAACACAAATTTTAATGGGCATCAAACCCTTAAAAGACAAATATTTAGTCGTACTGTGTAGACCACATGTTTGATTGATGTGTCATCTCTTCATACACATCAAATAGAATAATCAGACAGTTTTCCTTATATTTCAAGTCATTCTGTGATCAGTTTCTATAGATCTAACCTTTAAATGTCTATATTGGTGTTTTATGACATCAAAATTGCATTTTCCATCACATCAATCAAATGACTCATCTGATTGATGTACCGTCTTTCCAACCATTTCAAAATTCAATCCACGATTGTTATTGTTGTATTTCAAGGCATTTTGAGGTCGTTCAGTTGGTTTTGACCACCCGAGACACCCTTTTAAAGGGCATCAAACCCTTTAAAGCCACATATTTTGTCATACCATGATGACCGTATGTCTGATTAACAAATCATCTCCTCATACATGAAATAAATAATAATTAAACAGTTTTCCTTTGATTTCAAGTCATTTTGAAGTTGTTTGTTAGGGATATATCCCTTAAACGTCTATTTTGGTATTTTATGATATATAAATTTTATTTTCCATCAACAAGGTCAAATTAAACCTCATATTGATGTTCATTCTACTGAATAAATTCACAATTCACTCCATGGTTGTTGTCATCTAATTTAATGACATTACAAAGTCGTTCATCTGGTTTTGACCTCCCGACACACATTTTTAAAGGGCAAAAAACCCTTAAAAACATATATTTCGTCGTACCACATAGACCGCATGTATGATTGACATTTCGTCACCCCATACACATAATGAAGAATAATAAGACTAGTGTCTTGTTATTTCAAGTCATTCTGAGGTCGTTTACAATGGATCAAATCTTTAAACTTTTGTTTTGGTGTTTTATGACACTGGAGCATTATTTTGAAACACTGTGGTCAAATGACACAACTGATTGATGTACCATCTACCTAACCATTTCAAAATTCACTCCACACCAATTTTCATCAGATTTCCATGCAATTTGAGGTCATTTGACTAGTTTTGACCATCTAATGCACCATTTTAAAGGGCTTGAACTGTTAAAACCCACATATTCATTCGTGCCACACACACCCCATGTCTGATTGACATGTCGTCACCTAATACACATCACAATTAAAATCGGATAGTTTTCCTATTATTTCATGAATTTCTATGGTCAGTTTCTATTTTTATGATTGTTAAACACATGTTTTCGGTTTTATGACACAAAAAGTGTGTTTTCCATCATCGCAGTCAAACAACACATCTGATTGATGTATAGTCTACTAGACCATTTCACAATTCAATCCACGGTTGTTTTCATTTGATTTCATGGAATTTTAAGGTCGTTTGGATGGCTTAGACCACCCAACACACCTTTTTAATGTTTTTCAAACCCCTAGAAGCCACATATTCCGTCATACCATGCAGACCGCATGTTTGATTAATGTGGTGTCTCCTCATACACATCATGAATAATATTTAGATAGTTTTCTTGTGATTCAGGTCATTTTGAGGATGTTATCTATGAATCTAACCATTAAACGTCTGTTTTGGTGTTTTAAGACATCAAAATGGAATTTTACATCACCGTAGTCAAAAGACACCTCCGATTGATGTACCATTTTCTTGAAAACTTCAAAATTCACTCAACGGTCATTTTCATCTAATTTAATGGAATTTTGAGGTTGTTTGGTTGGTTTAGACAACCCGAATAACCTTTTTAATGGGAATCATAAAATTAAAATCCAATTATTTAATCATACTACATAGACAACAAGTATGATTGACATGTATTCTACTCATACATGTCACAAATAATAATTATATGATTTTCTAGTTATTTCAATTCCCAATGAGGTTATTTTGTACGTATCTAACTTTTAAACATCCATCTTGGTGTTTTGTGGCATTCGAATTTGGTTTCCATCACTATGGCCAAACAAAACCTCCGATTGATGTAATGTCTACTAGACTATATCAATATTCACTCCACAGTTGTGGTCTTCTAATTTTCGGACATTCAGAGGTCATTTGGCTAGTTTTGACCTCCCGACATAGCTTTTTAAAGGGGATAAACCCTTAAAAAATGAATAGTCTGTCGTACCGCACACACTGCTCTTCTGATTGCCTTGTCATCTCTTCATACATGTCAAAAATAATAATTAGACTCTTTTATTGTAATTTCATGTCATTATGTGGTCATTTTATATGGATCTGACATTTAAACGTCCATTTTGGTGTTTTATGACACCCGAATTGTGTTTTCCATCTTCTCGGTCAAATGACACATCTGATTCACGTACTGTCTAATCGACCAATTCAGAATTCTATCCACGATTTTTTTATCAGATTTTATGGTATTCCATGGATTTTTAGATGGTTTTGACCACCCAATGCACCTTTTTATCAGCCTCCAATCCATTAAAAAACACATATTCAGTCGTATCGTGCATACCACACCTCCAATTGATGTTCCTTCTCTTCATATACGCCATGAATAATAATTATACAGGTGTAATGTGATTTCAAGTAATTGTGAAGATGTTATCTATTTACCTGACCATTAAACGTCCATTTTGGTGTTTTATGACAACAAAAATTCGTTTTTTGTCACCATGATCGAATGACACCCATGATTGATGTACTGTTTACTCAACCATTTCAAAAACCACTAGAAAGTTGTTTTCATCTAACTTCATAGCATTATGAGGTTGTTCTATTGGTTTTGACCAACCAACCCACCTTTTTAAAGGGTCTCAAAACCTTAAAAATTCAATATTTTGTCACACCGTGCACACCAGATTTCCAATCATTGTGTCGTATCCTCGTACATGTCATGAATAATAATTAGACTAGAATCCTTTTATTTCAAGTCATTATGATGTTGTTTGATATAGATCTGACCATTAAACATATGTTTTAGTGTTTTATGTTACCAAAATTGCTTTTTTCAACACCGCGAGTAAATGAAAACTTCGATTGATGTATCGTATGCCCAACCATTTCAAAATTCATTCTGCTATTGTTTTTGTCTAATTTCATGGATTTATGAGGTCTTTCGTCTCGTTTTTACAACCCGACGCACCATTTTTTAGGGCGCCAAACCCTTAAGAAACATAAATTTAGTTGTACTGTGCACACCAAATGTTCGAGTGATATGATCTATCCTCGTACACATCACAAATAAGAATTAGATATTTTTACATTGATTTCAAGTCATTTTGAGGTTTTTTTATTATGGATCTAACTCTTAAACATCCATTTTGGTGTTTTGTGACACCGAAACTACGTTTTCTATCAACGCGATCCAACGACACCTCTGATTGACGTACCGTCTACTTAACTATTTCAAAATTCACTCAATGGTTTTTTTCATCTGGTTTCATGGAATTCAGAGTTTGTTTGGCCAGTTTTGACCATCAAACACACCTTTTTAATGGGGAAAAACCATTAAAAACACATATTCAATCTTACAACTCACACTGCATGTCCAATTGACTTTTCGTCTCCTCATAGGGATTAATAATAATAATTAGACTATTTTACTATGATTTCAAGTCATTCTAAGGTCATTTTCTATGGATATGACCTATAAACGTCTGTTTTGTTATTTTATGACACCATAATTGCATTTTCCATCATTGTGGCCAAACAACACATTTGATTGATGTACCGTCTATTTAACCATTTTAGAATTTAATCTATGGTTGTTTTTGTCTTATTTCCTGAAATTTATATGTCGTTATTCTTATTTTGACCCCAGGGCACACCTTATTTTTCATACACATCATTAATAATAATTATATTTTTATCCAAATATTTCATGTCATTATTAGGCCATTTACTATGGATCTGATTTTTAAACATCTGTTTGACTGTTTTATGACTTCAGAATTGTGTTTTCCATCTCCGCGGTCAAATAAAAACTCTAACTGATATAATTTCTTGAAAATTTCAAATTTACTCCATGGTTTGTGTAATTTGATATATTGGAATTATAAGGTCATTCTATAACTTAGACCACCCGACACACCTTTTTAAAGGGCACCAAACTGTTAAAAAGAACATATTTAGTCGTACCACGCACACCGCACATCTGATTGATGTGTCGTGTCATCGTACACATCAAAAATAATAATTATATGGTTTTAATATTATTTCAAGTCATTCCAAAGAAATTTTATATGTATTTTATAGTTAAATGACTGTTTTGGTGTTTTATGACTCCAGAATTGCGTTTTCCATCACCACGATCGAACGACACCTCCGATTGATGTACTATCTGCCCAACCATTTCACAATTCACTCAATGGTTGTTTTTTTTTCAGATTTCATGGAATTATGAGGTCCTTTATCTTGTTTGACTACCAAACACACCTTTTTAAAGGGTGCCAAACCATTAAAAACACATATTTAGTTATTCTTCACCCACCACAAGTTCGATTGATGGGTTTTATCCTAATACATGTCACAATAAATAATTAGACTATTTCACTATGATTTCAAGTATTTACAATGATGTTGTCTATGGATATGACCATTAAAAATCAAGAAAACTTTTAAAAAATGAATTAAATCAGAAGAATTAAAACAATAAAACACAAAGGTGTAAATAGAACTAATGGTTCGGGAATAATTATAAATTAGTAATTAATGTATGATATTAAAATGGTAATGTAAATTACCTCATGAATGAGGTTCATCCTCATCTAGATCAAAAATCTCACTACAATGTCCACCAGCTATATCTGGAGCCTATAATACATATAAATATTATTTATCTTAAACATATTAATAAATGTCAATATGAGCATCGTTTGTTTAATTTTTTACACATGGAACCACTTGTGTACCATAAAAGGACTCTGCATAATCACTTCATCAATATGTTCTAACATCTGTGATAATCTATGCTCAAACTCTACACATAACTACTCAAACTTCTCATCTGTATTGTGCTGCATAGCCTACAGGGTAGCATATATCTCATTCATTGTGCACATCCCTATATCTCTTCATGAACCCATCACATATTCTCTAAAAAATGAATGACATGGGACACCAATACCATAAGTCAATGAATAACCATGAGCATCACACCCTACGACATGATGAAATATCTCAACTCTACACACAATACATGGACATTTTTCCTCTAGAAACTCTTAAAAATGAGCATGAAATTTAGCCTGTAGAATATAAATAATTAATTAATGAAAAAATATGAATAATTTATATGGAATAAAAAAATGGTCTTTATTGAATAATTTTCATACTAAAACACCATAAACATAGAGATCACCCACCATACGAGTCCCCACCCATATTGATAGCTGATCGGTCAGCTCACCATGCAGGTGTAAATAAAATAAATGGATCCACGTAATACATATTTATATTCATGTTATACTATAACATTTTAAATATATTAATGAATAGTGAATTCTAAACATACATCATGTCTGATCTGTGACACATGTCGAGTACCAAATCTGGAAGGCATGCCCTATAATGCCTAATTTCGTGAATGATGAGTAGACTCAGTCAACAGTCAACATATTTAGTTAATATACATATGATAAATTTATCATTTATAGATTAAAAAGAAATAAATTATACCATCATCACCACACTCAGCCAAAACACAACAAAATCCTGCCACCTCATGAGAATACTTCCTAGAGGGGTTCATTATAGAATGTATGGAACACCCAAAAATGGTATCCGGTGATCTATCTTCACCCTTACCTTGTAATAATTCCATAATTTTCTAAATTTGGTGATAGATCCTAGTCAAAACTCATATAGATAGGATGTAAAATTATCCTATTAATTTTTTTTTCAGATTTTGTGATAATAATAAAAACAATATCATGAAAAATTAAATATTGAATTTATATGAACCTCCCTCCATAATCTGTTAATCACATTATAGGGGAAAGAAATCCAATCATGAGTCTTTAGAGGAAATTTGTGTGGGTATTTTATCATATACCCAAACTAACAAATCAATACAGTTACACCTTCTCCCACTAGATGAAATGTTTCATCAAATGACCTATCCAATAGTGCTCTAGAGTTCCTGGAACAAACCCCTCTATCGAGACCCCTATGTCTACTAGAAGACTCACCTGATCTTGATGAACATAAATTCATAATTAAAATACATCATAACTGAATTTTTAATTAAAAATTATAAATAGTTATTGAAAATATACAAAAAATACAATAAATTAATTTAAAAAAATGAAAACATACATACCAACGACATCAGGTAAACCACTCTGACCACCCTATGATAGTCTTACATTAATAAATAACATTATAGTTTAATAAATAAAGTTTTATACATATAACTCAAAAATATTTGTACAAACATTAACTCGGAAAGTAATTACAATTGTTCACTAATCAAGCATGTATTTTGTATCTCCATCAATTGTCTCTTGGGTCCATTGTATATATTTGTCTCATAAAACTACCGTTGTTCGGTTATGTGTTTGACCAGGAATGATGAAAACATAATGATTCTCTCGGTCAATTAGAAAAAACCCATATTCTAGAAATTTTCACCACAACATTCCTATCAGAATAAATTCCAAAAAAGATGTTAGTATGAAGGGATCATTTCTTACTCAGTACACTTTATATAGAATGTTATTAAAGTTTACTGACCTAAATTGGAAGTTATCAACTTTCTTTCCATGAAACGGATTGACCCAATCACACATTAACAATATGTATTTTAGTCCATGACCATAAATAAAATCAATATTATCCATCATCTATCCATAATAATAAACCACATCAACAAATGAACAACCAACACCACTATTTTCTCGTGGCACAGTTCATGTCAACATCGCTAATAAGAAATCGGAATCCATTAGCATCCAAAGAATTGTAGCGACAAGCTGTACTTAATGGTCCATCAGGTAGTTGGTTGAGTTCTTCGCTCATAGTATTGGTACATCAATCATGCATATTCTGATTACGTAAATTTTAAATAGCTAAATGGATAAAATACTTTGAAAATAAAACTAATATTCACTATAAAAATATTAAATCAATTATTTATATCAAGATAAGTCTTGAACCACCTATAAATTGTGTTGAAATGATGTTATTGGATTTGATAGTCAGCTAAATGAGGCCTTTCACATTTCAAATTAGCGATATATATCCTAAATGAAAACACAATAAAAATTAAGTAATAAAATAAATATAGAAACATAAGACACATCAACTATGAAACTTACTACATCAATGGAATAACTAATAGAGTGTTGAACTACACAAATCGATGATATTGAAACCCCTCATTGTAGTGCATATCAAATGTTATCCCCTCTCCAATTAGACCCTCTTCATTCTAGGAGGGTTTATCTAACTTTGTTTCAACTTCATCAACATATGAATGACTAAAATTTGTACACTCATCTATTAAATATCCCTTGTAAATTGAAGATTTTGAATGATATTTTTTGCACACATACTATTTCAATGTATTTAATTATAGCTATATTGGGTAAATCCACCTAAATTGCGTGGGACCTCCAAAAATTACTTCACTAATTAAATTCATAATCATGTGAACCATGAAATCAAAAAATAGGGTGGAAATAGTTACTGTAGGTGACATAGTGAATGTACAATATTATCCATATACGTTTTCAAATCACTAATCTGAGGATTCCTTGAACATAGCTATTTTAAAAAATAGAAACATGATTCAATGGCTCAACAACCTGGGTAGGTACGAAATTACGAATTTCTATCAAAATTTACTATTGAAGAAGAATATTATTATCATTACTTTTAAACCCCTGTAATGTCATGCTCATCATATTGGCACAGATGGAAATATTAGACCAATACCCATCCATCACCTAGAAGATCTTTAAAAATGATAGAATTTTTTTCTCTTTTTTACTCATTGTGAAATATGCAGCAGGCACGTATGCCCAATTACTACCACACAACTATAAATGTAAATTTTTTCTCAATACCATTTTTGGAAAATCTAGTCGAGCATTACCAATTTTATTTGATTTCCACTTGATTCCTAAAATAGTGCACAATATATTATCACATTCATTTTTTTAAATGTGAATTACAACCAAATTATGTATTAAAATATTATATTTCAATTAAGGTAATTCTAAAAAAATTCTTCATTTCTTCCAAATATGATTTTTAGCAGGAATAGAAGGCAATTCAGAAGCTAATAAATCTAGAAAACCATATATTTTTTAGATTTTTTCTTGATCAATTTGTGCATGAATTTAAAACCCAAACATTATTTATGGTGATGGTTCATGCTCTTTATTCAAATCAAATGACACATAGTCTTTTCTAAACCTGTGTAATGGATGAAGATAGAGTATGTGACCATAATATTCCCGCTTTCTATAGTGTTTAATCTATATAGATTTAATACTCTTATTATAGAAAGGGGATGTGATTTTCCTTTTATACTCCAACCTGATAAGTTACCATATGATAGGAAATCATTGATTTTCTATAATAATGTAGCCTAGGTCTAAACATTTCCTAGCTTCCAATTCAAAATTCATTACACCATCTACCCAAAATTCACATTATTCATCAATAAAAGGTTGCATATAACCATTTACTTTATCACTAGATCCTCTTGGTCCATTAATTAGAGTCAAAAATAACAAAAATTGATTCTTCATACATACCCATGGGGGAAGGTTGTATGAATCCAACACCATTGGCCACGTACTATGTGTCACACCAACTATGGGCCTAAATGGGTTAAAACCATCTGCTTCCAAACCAAGCTGAACAATATGATCATCCCGAAAAAAATCTAGGTGTATTTAATCAAACTCTTTCCATGCCAAAGAATCTTCCAGGTTAATTAATTTATCAACATCTTTGATTCTCTCTATATTCCAATTCCCAAATTTTAAAATTTTCAATGACATGAAGAATATATGTAGTCTCGATTGTAGTGGGAAATAGTGCATCTTCATTGAGGCTACTTGTTACCCTGGATTCAAGAACCTACCAGGATGAATATGAATACCTTCATTAATCTCATTGGACTTCCGCCTGGATGGATAGAAAATAGTACTAGTATTTAATTTTGCATTTGTTTTTCTAAACAACATAAAATTATTACGTCACACATTAATGGTATCATATGTAAATCCACACACTTCAGTAAAATTGCAATCTTGATACAATTACTCTAGAATCTTTTCTCCAAAAGGGAGTATATTCTTCAATAATACCAACAACATGTCGAA
Organism: Viscum album; assembly: GCA_963277665.1. Taxonomy (NCBI): domain Eukaryota; kingdom Viridiplantae; phylum Streptophyta; class Magnoliopsida; order Santalales; family Viscaceae; genus Viscum; species Viscum album. The sequence goes on along the minus strand of OY728130.1, from coordinate 2,009,118,584 downwards.
TGAGGTGTCTAACCACTGATTTAGGGCCATCATATGTAAAAATTCAATGATGAATGAAAATTTACTAAATTTAGTGCATCTATTATATAATTCAATTTTTACATCGTCAATAATTTAAATTAATTTAAATGATTAACCATCTATAGAATAATAGGGTTTATTCCATCCAACATCATCATTTACAACATTATTGTCTTCAGGTTGAAACTAACGGTTATATTATTGAGAATTATGTTCGTTAGATAAAGTTTTATCGAATAAACATCCATTTGAGTAATTTATAATTGGTGACAGGAAATATAATCTTTTCCATGACATGTACATGTCTTATAGTTTCTCAAAAACCTATTCAAAAATAGATGTTCTCTAACACTATCTCATTTGAAGAGATAACTATTTTCACATTTTCTCTCTGGAAAAATAATAAAATTTCTTTGAAATAAACTAGTTAAATCCATAAATCTATTAATCCCCACATAGTATTGAACAAAAAACCAATCTTTGATATCGATCTAGCTCTTATTTGTATCTTTATATAATATAAATGAAATAATTTAAATCTCTTATTTAAATTCATAAAAAAACTCAAATCATTAAAACTTACAGATCATCGCGTTATAAGCAATTTTAAGGATAAAAAAATTATGTGGATTGGTTTTGGTGATATTGTGAAATCTCAATATATATTTTTATCTACATAAATAGGGAGGAAATAATTGCTAAAATTAGTGTGATTCTATTATAAATAAAATGTGAAATAAGATCAGATCACTTGTGTAATATAGTAATAATTCACTTGTGTATTATGGTGAACATAGTTATTGGATAATCCGTGGAAGGCTTTGATATGTGGAAATTAAATATTCAATTATTATTCTTCCATATCTTATGTGGGAATAATATAGTGAATTTTTTTGGTATTTTATTGTCACATTCAAGTTTGTAGACCAACTATGTGGTGGTGTAGGTAGATGTGTTGGATTAATGCTTCCATGTGAACTAATATTGGTGTATGGATAGTATGTTGTGAAAAAAGTATGTTCGTAGATGACTCCATCACAAAAAATTATTATTTGTTGTGTAATATGTGTTTTAGGTGTTATGAGAGACTTCTTAATGTTACACTAGTTAATGAAAATTTTTTTTTTCAAAGGAAATGTGTTGCAGAATAAGAAATATATATAACAAGTGGTGATTTAAGATAAAACTATGTCGGGAAAATTATTGAAAAAAAAGTATATTCTTTCAAAGATTTCAATTAAAAAATGGAGTAAATTTTACTCTTTATATATATTATGGTTCATTGAGAAATTCTATATCACACTTCAAACGTGACATTGAAAGTTAAGTTATGGAATAATGCATGGTAGGTTAATGTTTTTCAGAAAAGTGTATGGAATATAGCATGATGAACATCATTATGACATCTTGACAGTAATAGATTGATGTGACCTCAACCTTGGTTAGTAAATATATCAAAATAATAATCCCTAATAAATTTGTATTTTCTTATCGTATACCTTCACGTGAAAAATCATTCAGTCTATTGTTTCAAGGTTTCTACTTCACGTTCAATGATGCAAGAACCACCTATTCAGAATTCCTGATTTCATTGCCTCTCTCAATAATTATTTTTATGAATGAGATACTTGAATGTGGATTTCAAATAATGAATTACCTATAGGGGACTCAACTACAAGTAAGGTGGTGGGGGGGCTTGATTGTAGATCCATGATGGCACAGGAGCTCGACGATTGGGGTTCGACATCCGGGCTTGACATGGGGGGGGGGGGGGGCGACTTGACATGGGAGGGACAGATCAAAGGAAGAGGGAGGGTTCTATGGTGGGGTGAGAGGGGATATTAGGGTTTAATAGATCCTGAACATGAGGGCTCAATGGAGGGTTACAATGGGGCTGGGAGCGTTCGACAACGGTGGGATTGTCTGACAGCGTTATGCTATGGCAGTGTTGTAGGGGTGTCTTGGGGTCACGGGGGTGTCTTGGGATTGAGAGAGTGTGAAAGAGATGGGAGAGGGTTTCAAAATCAGGGAAGGGTGAATGGGGGGGGGGGAGATGAAAAATTACGGTTGTGGGGTTAAAAAATATAACGACCACCAAATGGTGGTTGATAGTAATATCAATTGCAACTACCAAATAGAGGTCACCTGAACTCCCCTCCACAGAAGCTTAAATTTCTACTAGTGAGCCCATAAATAAAAATAATAAAACCAAAATAAATAAAATTCATGAATAAAAGGTTCTGGATTTGTTAGTTAATTAATTTAATGTGATTATACAAAATATTAAAGTGAAACAATTATATATACATAAGTTAAGGGAAATTCTCGACCCCTGCTCTCTTTCTTTGGGCTTCCCCTATTTCAACCATTTTTTGGCATGGATATTATATAATTATCATTTATTCATAATTATATTATATTTTCTCATAAAGAAATTTTTTATACACGAGTTACTGAAAAACACATTGTATTTCCAAGAGGAACTCTTATTTAAATAGAACACACCTTTTACTTCTAGAGATTGTTTTTTCTTCACTCAAGATTGATGATTCTTAAATCAAATATGTTATTCCCTTTTCCATTTGGGAACACAATATTTGTGAATTCATTATTTATTAAATTAAACCAAATCGTTTACATGGTTTATCTTATTTTCAATATTGATATACATTCTATGTGGCATGAATGAAAATGTAAATGTTTTGATGTGATGGGTGTGAACAGAATTATATAGAACAATGAAAATATAATGATGTGAAGGGTGAGACCATAATTATATAGCCCTCCAATTCATTGGGTAATGTTATTTATCTCATGATAAAAGCATAATTATGTGTTTACATGATGTTATCTTTTTTCACAACAACGTGTTGTAGTTTACCACTAAGACATGGTGTTTTATTATTATAAATTTCTACATTCCATGTCCCTATTTAATGATTCTTGTCAAGATTATGATGATGATATTATCATTATGTTTTGATGATGATTATTATACTCACCTCATGTTATATTGATTCATGTTTTTCTGTCTTAATACTAGGATTTTATCTTAAACCATTTTGATGAATATCATCATGTGATTACTTATACTAAAGAGAATGAGAAGGCCTCTGATAATTTATATAAGTAGGAATTAAATAAATTTTAATGTTTTTTTAAATTTATCTATGGTCATAATTATCCAATTAAACTAATCCTTTTGATCCTAGTTTGTGACAATATGATTTTTTTGTCATTATAATGATATAATAGTAATGTAAGAAAAAGACAGGTCACTATAGTTGGCATAACAGCACGGTTTAGTTAATTTGGTAATTAGGATTAGAGAACCATAGTAAAAACCCTTTGTATGAGACTATGTATAAGTAATCACCCATGAATCTTTATTTTATAAAATCATAAACAAAGGGATCTCAAAAGATATGCATTTACACTTAATTAAAAAAAGGAATAAATTATTTATTCATGACATGTTTAGTTATATTTTGTTGTAACATAATATATTTTAGAAAATGGTGGAAACCAGGATAAGCCTAGCTAAAAAAATGTGAGGGGGATATGTAGTGATTTCCCCCCAAAACATCCCCAATTCCTAGGGTGGTGGAATTCAAAAATTAATGATGATTTTTAACCAGTTGTCTTAGGTTAGGAACACTAAATTGAATAATGTGGAACATTGGTAATCATCATAGAGGGATATACATGATATAGATTCTTCTATGTTTGTAGAAACTCCAAAATTTAGTGGATCTTCTGATCCACTAGTTGTAGAATATTGGGTCAAATCAGTGGAGAATATAGTTTCTATACTTCAATGTTCTTTGAAAGAGAAGGGGACTCTTTCCATATATTTTCTAGATGGATGGGTCAACCAATAGTGGGAGATGATTAAGAACACCAAGATGAATTAAAAAACTGAATAGATGATGTGGGAAGTCTTTCTGATAAGGTTTCTTAATATGTATTTCCATTGATATCTTCATACAAACATGGAGAGATACTTCATATAGTTGAAGAAAATGGAAGTGGAATATTTCATGTAGTATGAAGCAAATCTCACAAGGCTTGCATAGCATGCTTCAGGTTTTGTTATCAATAGTCATATAAAAATTGATATATTCTTTTGTGGTTTAAAACCACAGATTCAAAAGGATCATTCAATTTGATACTTTGGGGGTTATGAAGAAGTTTATATATGTTCTCTCAAAGTGGATATGAAGTTTGGATAATGGTCCCATGGTTATGGTGATAAGAAAAGATAGATATACCTTTATGTTGGTGGATCCAATGTGAAAGGTGTAAAGAAATCTCAATCACCCACTAGTCAATAATTTGGCAAGAAGAATCATGGACACTACCTTAAAGTTATGTGAAAATGATTCAAGTGTGGGAGATAAGGACACAAAAATCAGGATTGTCAAAAAGACATGAGGAAGCAGGAAAATGTGTTGGAGGAAAGGAGAGAACCACCCATGGTCCACTACTATAACTGTAGGGAGTAAGGGAACTATGAAAGCCTGTTCACTAAACCGGGGGTCCTTAAGGGTAATAAACTTCATTTTCCACAAAATTAAAAGGAGAAAGGAAAGGATTCGGCCACCACTACTATAGATTTGGAGAAATAAAATGATGTCATTCAAGGTAAACTTTCTATTCAGTCAAGAATAGTAAAAGACTTCATTTATTTTTTTTCTGTGAATTTCTTTATATCATATAAGTTTGCTAGAATTTTTCAATTAAAGCCATAAAACCATTAACTATAGATATATATAATCATAAAAAGTGGTGCAATACTTGCAACCTATGTGATGGAGTCTTCTACTATCGGAATATGTGGGAATATTCTTCCAACGCATCTTGTGATACTTGCCTCGGAGGAATCCGAAGATATAATGGGAATGGATTGGATTTAACTATATATATCACATATAGTCTACTAGGAAAAGGAAATATATTTTCATATTTCGAACCATCACTTGATCCTCTATAAATGAAAGGAGTATCAAGAATCTCATTTAGAAAATTCTTCAATGGTGTGGGTGTTGATTAAATATGAATTATCACACCTCACCCAATTGGTTGAGTCATAGGAAGGTATCAACCTAGGGAAAATGCTCACTATGAGGGAATATAGTGTTGTATTTGATAAAGAGTTACCCAGGATTCCCCTGGACAATGAGGTAGAGTTATCAATAGAACCCATACCCAGATCTAATCCAATCTCAAAGTGTCCCTATAGGATGACTCCTATCAAACTGGAGAAGTTAAAGAAGAAGATGCAAGAGCCTTTGGAAAACTATTTCATATGAATTAGTGCATCACCTTGGAGTGTGCTAGTTCTCTTTGTCAAGAAGAAGGATGAATAAATGTAGATGTCTATCAATTATTGAGAACTAAACAAGATCACCATATATAACAGTATCCTCTACCAAGGATTGATGAATTGTTCCATCAATTATGGGGATATCAATACTTCTAAGATGTGGATCTTTATTGTAGATATCATCACAAATGTTAAATAAGTAAGATATTTATAAGACTCTGTTCTATACAAGGTATGTGCACTATGAGTTTCTAGTGATTCCCTTCCTACATTTTAATTCCCCTAAAATAATTATCATTTTATGAATTGAGTATTTAGACATTACTACAAATTTGTTTTGCTAGTGTTTTTCATTGATATTATCTTATAATTTAAGAGAAAATTGTAAATTAAAGAACATATAAAGAATGTGTTGGAGACTTTGAGGAAATAGAAATTGTACCCCCAGTTACAAAAGTGTGAATTTTTTATATATAAATCTAAATTATTTGGACACATCATCACAAGTGAGGAAATTTATGTGGACCCCTAAAAACATATGTGATTGTGAAATGGACCAGAACCACTAGTGTCATGGAAATCCAAAATTTTTATGTATTAGATGGGTACTAAAAATGATTTGTGAGAAATTTCTCACAATTTTCTAGCCATATAACTAAGTTCCCACGGAAATGGGTAAAGTATGTATGGTTGGATGAATGTGATGAAAGATTTAAGGAGAAACAGAGAAGGCTGATCACTACTCCTATACTCGAATTACCGAAACTTGGAAAACGTTTTGTGATATATAGTGATTATTCAAAGAAATATTGGGTTGTATACTGATGAAAAATGATAATATGATATCCTACACTTCATCACAGTTGAATATCCATGAGTAGAACTACACACAAGATCTAGAGTTAGCAGTTGTGATTTTTGCCTTTAAAATTTGGTAACACTACCTATATAGGGAGATGTGTGACATACATACCTATCGAAAGATCCTAAATTGTATATTCACACAAAAGGAGACCAACATATGAAAAAGGAGATGGTTATATCAAACCATGGAATATGATTTCCCTATTCACTATCATCCTGTTAAGTTGAATAAGGTAGTCGATGCTCTTAACCTACAAGAACCTACTAGTCTATCCATGATGAAAATTAAGAAATAACCTATCTTTATGGGTATAAAAATAATTTATTTGGAAATAATAATGCAAGGGAATATTTCCTACCTTACCCAAATGATTTACTAACCATCTATATAATGGAATATTAAGGAGACACATAGGGATGATCCAAAATTAAAGAAGAAGGTGAATGTAGTTATGGAAGGGAATCTTCGATAAATCCATATCGATTATGATGGTTTGATTAGATTTTTAATGAGGCTTTATGTTACTTCAACACATGGGATAGAGAAGGTTCCATTAGATAGTGCTCATATCTCAACTTTCTCTATCCATCCAAGAAGTACCAAGATGATTCTTAATCATTGAGAGTAGAAGTGGTGGGAAAACATCAAGAAATAAATTGTATAATATATCTCAAGGTTCTTGATATGTCATCAAGTTGAAGATGAGTGATAGAAGTCAAAAGGGATTATGCAAAAATATCATATACCCATATGGAAATGGGATAGTGTCACTATAGATTTTTTCATGGGTCACCTAAAGACATCCAAAAGAAATAATGATATATGGGTTGTGTTGGACATAATCGCCAAGGAAACCCACTTTATTTCTATTCAGGAATATATCAATCTTGGAAAACATAAAAATAAATATGTGAAGTAAGTGGTGAGACGAGATGAGGTTCCACTATCGATTGTATATGATTAGGATTCTAGGTTCACTTATAAATACTAGAGGATTCTTCAACCTGATTTGAGTACTGAATTAAACATCAGTACGACCTATCACCCCAAAAATGGTGGCCAATATGAAAGGTCTATTCAGACACTTGAAGATATGCTCGGATCCTGATAATTAGAATACAAAAGGATCAAACCCTCCCATTGGTTGAGTTATCATACAACAATATCTTACACTTTAGTATTCATATGGATCCATATGAAGCTCTTTATTTAAAGTGATATAGAACTCTAACCTGTTGGGATAAGAATTGTAGAAAGAAAGCTACTTGGACTTAATCTTGTGAAAGATATAACAAATAAGGTTCAAGCCATCCCAAAACCTATCAAAGTTTCTTAGAGTCAGAAAAAGGGCTATGATGACAACCATTTATGGAACTTAGAGTTCGACATTGGAGATACAGTCATCCTTCGAATATCACCATGAAAGAGAGTCATGTGGTTTGGAAAGAAAGGGAAGCATAAAACAATATACATTTGACCCTTTGAGATCCTTGATCACATAGGAGCAATGTCTTATGTGCTTTTACTTCCACAAAATAAAGCTCTAGTTCATGATGTGTTCCATGTATCTCTCCTGAGGAATTACATAGTAGATCCCTCACATGAAGTGAACTCAGAGGTGATACAAATAGAATATGTTCTCTCTTATGAGAAGTAGCCCATAAATATTATAGACCATATAGAAGAGGTTCTACACAATAATACAACCCATTTTCAAAGTGGTGTGGGTGAAAAATATGTATGAATAATCAAATTGGATTGGAGGATGTTATTAAGAGAAGTATTGTCACCTATTTATGTAAAATGAATTTTCAAGGTAGAAATTTCAAAATTGGCGAAGAATGCAAGGACAAAAAATTTTATCAACTGAATTTCCCCCTTATTATAGTATTGTTATATATTATAAATCACATAAAATAATTTTTTGACAACAATTAAAATTTTATAAATGAAGAATTAATTAAATAAGAAGTATTTCTATAAGTTAAGAAACCAATACTGATGTAATAGTAATTCAACCTTAAGAATAGTAACATGACCCATATGAATAATAAACTAGTCAATAAATTGTAACCTCACCCATGAAATTATCATTAAAATGTAAACATCTTATAAATTAAAGTATCGTATAATTATATCATAGTCTAAGTAAACAAATGTTTTAAATTATTAATTATGTTTTGAGATTTTTGTAAGTCATAAATATTTAAATATTATTTGATTATAAATTTAAAATTTTAAAAAAAAATTTATTTTCATAAAATTTACTCAATAATTAATATTTTGATTTTTTATGATTTTATGATAATTTTAGGATTCCTTATATATTGTTTCACAGTTTTATACAACCAGTTTTAATTTTAAAATATATTTTTTTGAGTAAATGATAATTTTCATTAAAAATAACATTACCAATATTTAAAAAATTAATTTCATTAAATGGATATTATTTTTTAATACTAATACACAAAAATGTTTAGGTTTTGTTTTGAGGATTTTTCTAAAAAATGTTATTTTTTATGAATAATAAAATATGATAACTTACAATAAAAGCTAAAAACATGAATTATGGAGTAATAGTTCATTTAAAGCTTATGTAAGCCCCAAATATAGAAACATCCTTCGTTATTTTAATATATTTATAGATAATTATAAAACTATTCATATTCTGGATCCAAAATAATAAACTAATGAATATAATAATGAGAAAACCCCCCTCTCCTCCACTATAAATACAACCCCTCACCATTTCTTTTCCTCACATCTATCAATATTTTAGAATTAAAAAAATTATAAAAAATACTCTACCCTATACCCTCCCCCATTTCTAGGATATCTTGGTATCAATAAAAGACCAAAACCATTTCTCTAAGGAGGTTCTCAAAGAGGATCAATTCAAGAGGTAAATTACACTTTATTTTCATTTAATTTATTTTCATGTTATTTTATTTCTTATTATATCCTCACCTCTCCTAATCCAAATGGAATAATAACTTTAGTACCTTAAATATACTAAAATTATATTATATTAAAGGGATATCCATCATTAAAACCCACCTTCTCTCTTTATTCTTAAAATGAAATCATCACCTATGATATATCAACTTATCGACATCATGGGTGATAAACTTTCATTTTCATTTAATGCCTTCAAGGATGTTAATAAAACCTTTATAATGTTTGGAACATATTTTAGGATTTATTTTAAAACCTGACTTATGTCTTGGAGTTAAAATATATACATTATAATAAATTATAAAACAAAATGAGTTTGTTGTCACCTAAAAACTGACAAAATTAACCTAAAATGATCATCATTTACTTTTATCTAATGATTCATCTTCACACCATATATCCAAATTCTTTATAAGATCATTTAAAATTCTAGGATATCATTTATAACATATAGTAATAATTATGGATGTTTACCCACATTTTACATGAACTTCCATTCATGTAAAGAAGAAAATCAATCAAGAAAACTAAAAAAACGAACACCCCCAAATGATGAAATTGAATTATATAACTCATTGAAAATAAAATAAATGACATTAATAAAACCATAATGAATAAAATTCGTTATTATAATTTTTTATTTGTTAATAAATTAATATAATTTGAATATATAAGATATTAATGTTAAGAAAGCATTCAAATATATGGTAAGGGAAATTCTAAAACCCAACTCTCTTTCTTTGGGTTTTCACTCTTTCTCCCCATTTTCAGTATGGAAATTCCTTAAATATCATTAAATCATCATTATATTATCATTTCTAGTATTTACATGTTTTCTAAATGAGTTTATGAAAAACCATATGGTATTCCAGAACAACACTTCTTTCAAAAGAAACACACCCTTCACTTCTTGAGATTGTATTTTCTACACTCAATATTGATGATTATTATATCAAATATGTTATTCTGTCTTCCATTCGGGAACCCAAATTTTATAAATGTATAATTTATGTAATGAAACCTATTAATTTCCATGGATTATATTTTTCTTCATGATTTATATATGTTCTTTGTGGCATGCATGATAATGTAAATGTTATGATGTGACGGGTGCACCCAGAATTATATAGCGCAAAGAAAATGTGATGATGTGAAAGGAGAACATTTCATTATATAGCTCCCCAATGAATTTCATAAAGTGATGTATCTAATGATAAAAAGTTAATTTTGTGTGAAAATTATGTTATCATTATTCACAACTATGTGTGGTTTATTACCACTAAGACATGATGTTTAATTTTTATGCATTATCACATTCCATGACTTTGTCTAATTCGTCCTATAATTATTATGATGATGATCTCATGCCAATGTTATGATGATGATGATGATGATTTTTCTCACCTCACTTCATAACGATTCATGTTCTTATATATCCTCTTATTGGGATTTTAACACACTCCTTATTGATGAATATCCTTAAGTGATTACTTATACTAAGGATAATGTGAAGGCTTATAATAAGCTAGAGATGATGGAATTAAATAAATATTTATGTATTACTTTATAAAAGTTAGTTCTGGTCCTAATTTTACAAAGAAACTATACCTTTGGATCCTGGTTGTATAACACTATGATGTTATTTATCATTTGAATAATGTAATAGTAATGTAATAAAATCCCGGATCTCTATAATCATGATCATCAAAGTCACTCAACTACACTCACCACACTCTATGGAGTGAAAATGAATGCATAATTTGGATAAATTGTTCAGGTAATAGAGAAGAATATAGTTTTTTTAATTCAACATTCCATCACATTTATCTATATCACTATCACTACAATCTTAGAACAAAGAAAAAATTACATGATCATATTATTATTCAATTATTTAGTTAGATTAAATATTCAAAAACACAATCTAGTGAGTAGGTTATCCATCTATTATTGTATGTATAAGAAAACCACATGAAGATATAATTTCAAAATATATATTTAAAACATTAAAATAAAATTAGAATCAATCCGTAAATCTATAATAATTATATAGTAGAATCCATATTATAATTAAAAGTAAAAAAGGGGTAGATCATTTTGGATATTAACTAAAAAGGTTTTTGATCCATGTGGTAGTATCTCCCATTGTTCTTCATCAAACTCTAGATGATATTATCATGATTTTAGCATCATATTTTAACTAAAATAACTTTCTTTATGTGATTCTACAACATCATGAATTGGAAAAATTTCCATCCACAGTTCATTTTACTCGATCACAGCACAACAATATTCATCTCACATTCCATCAATCAATACATCATCGAACTCTAACTTCCCATATTTTGATTATGAAAAATGAGGAAAAAGGATTTATCAAGCCTTATTTAATTGATATTTAGATCATTACAAGTTAAATTGATTTTTTATCATTTAATTTTTGAATTATTATTTTTCCCTCAATTAATCATTGAGTTTATATTATACAGCATTGGGACTATCATATTTAATCCAATATATCACACTTATTGAAAAGCTTATTATAATTCCAAAGAAATCCAATTTTTTGGGGCCCATTTTAGACTTGAGTTAACAGAATGTAAGTAAATCAATTGAAAATTTAAATCTACATAACTTCTTGAAGGTTGGATTAATATTACACAAAACAATAATTACTTGGGTTATTATTACATAGTTCTTTAGAATTGGAGTCAATCAAATGATACACCCATCAAATTTTCACATAGTATATGAGAATCATATCTTAATCACATGTAGCACTTTAAAATATGTGTTTAATCACATATAATAACTATATACAATATATAAACCTACAAAAAAATTAATTTAAAATATCAAGATTCAAATAAAAAAATAATCCCAGAATATTTATGGTAGTGATATCGAAATATTCCTAGAAAAAAATTATTTATATAATAACATAAAACATTAAAAACATGATAATGATATATAATTAAAGGTCCAAATTGGGATGTATTGCATGAAAAATAATTTGAAAATATATAAAAATAATGAATTCTCAATTTCTTTGATAAAATTTCATTATATTATTCTAAAAATCAATGTCACCAAATTTTTGAACACCTATTTCATTAATGAAATTCTCTACAATATCATTTCATGATATAACTTTTTTATGAAAAAGTTACCAAGATTCGTCCCTTTGTTTGTGATTACACTTTTTGGTTCCAAGGTCCCTTGATGATACCCTAATCGGATGAGGGAGGAACTAAAGGTATCAATGATTTAAAAAAATTATTTAATATGAATATTATGTATGTGTTAAACAAAACAAAATAATGATAACCTCTCAAACAATAGAATCTTAGGGATCTTAAGGTATAAATTAAATTTAATTATTTTCTAATATGTATTTATGAATATGGTTTTGGGGTATAGTTAGATGTATTTTTGGACCAGAAAATAAGGAATCTAGATTACCCTAAGGATTTGTGGGATGTTGAAAAATCCCAGTAACAATTTGGAGAGCCTCTACTAGGGATCCAGTTGGTTTTTTTGGTAGAAAATTAATCACTATCCTTCCACTGAATCCTGGTGGAAGCTACTGGGATATCAATGGCCCATAGAGAGGCACATGAGAGTTTATTAGTGTTCATGTAGTCACCCTTAACCATAACTTATAGTGAGGGGTATTCAGATTCTTCTAGGACCCCTTTATTACTTTTATTTACTTCCACAATTATTCTTTAGACCACTTGAAAATAGTAATAATCTTTTTCTCCACTTTATTATCCTCCATGATTTTGGATCTAAACTCTTTTTTTTAAAATGGATCTGTGATCCATTAGTATTATATTATTTCTCTCAATAAATATAACCACATTAAACTATTTAGTTATGGTTCCCCCACTACTTAATGTTATTCCACTAGAGTTCTCTATTTTTTTTGATTTGAAATATTTTTGATTTCAAGGGAATGAAGATGAATCAACATATAATATTATAAAATATTGATTCCATGTATAGAAGTTATGTTTTTTTTAGTATTATCCTCTTTCTATATGAATTTTAATATATTTTTATGTTTGGTATTTAGGTAAGTGAGTATGTTGACCTAGAATTTCGATTGATTGTGATTGGGTGACGATTAGATATTGAGTATAGATAATTATAATCATTAGGTTCCTAATTCATGTGATATTCATTAGTTTAATTGTTTCTAATGATTATTTCATTATAATGGATTTGGAGAGAATTAAAAAATGGTGCCCATTTAGGGTGTATCACATAGAACAATGACTCAATGATCTCATGATGACTGAAAAATTTATGTTGGATGTTTCATCGAGAGTGGTGATCCATTTCGTGGAGAATATATTGGTTATCTATACAATCATAAAAAAGTGAGTTCACTATGTGAGGAGGCTCATATAATAAGAGTGAGATATTTTGAGAGTCCTTCTCTATCGTCATACATCCATGAGTGAGAATCAACTAATGGGGGATTTGGTTAGAAATTATCGATAATGGTATTTCATTATGGGATCATGTATGGAAGGATAATAAGGACCTTAAGGGTTTATTACACCATTGAATGGTTGAATTGTAAGACTATTGATTATGAATTTTGAAGTCTGAGTTTATTATTCAGTAATGATGATGGTTGAATTTCCAGGGGTAGGTGGATAGATTGTTAGACTGGGTTTAAGTCTATCATTTCTACGGGATTCAATGTTAACGAGTTATTTTATATGAACCTATATCTTATATGTGATGATATTTAAGGGTTATGAGCTGAAACTAGGATGGACGGGTTATGAGTTGAAATTTCATTGTATGACATGAACAAAATGTGATGGGTGTGGAGGTTGGGAAAGGATTATCATATCATGATTCTAGTTGATTGTGTATAGTATATTGATGACATTTTAGGATGTTTTGCCTGGTTTCTATAAGGGTGGTTGGAATGAATACTAGGTTTTTGGATCTATATAAAAGAATGAAATGTGAATTCTATATAAAATTTTTAGTGTAGTTTTATAGGTTTTCTCATGATTTCATTTCCATGGAATATTAAATAATCAGGTTCATTTTTATGTACTGTATTAGTTATTAGGTTCATTACCATAGAATATTTTTCTACTCGGGCGCATTATTGTGGAATGTCCATTTACTAGTATGTATCATTATCATGTAATGTTCCTATGATTATGTTTATTTTTTTGTAATTTTTATGTTACAAAAGAGTATGATTCATCTATATAATAAACCGATTTCATTTCCATATAATAATCCTATGATAATGTTTATTATTATGCAATGTTAATATGATATTGTTCATTTATAAAGATGTTCCTATAAATATGATTATTTCCATGGAAAGTACAAATAATTTTATACTATGAATTTATGAAATGAAATATTTTGTGATTTCAAATACCCGTCATGATTTTAATTTCTAAGGATATTCTGGATGAATTTTGTAATAATTATTTTTAAAATGACATTGTGTTTCAATTAGACATTATTGATGTTAAACGTGTGTTACTATAGAGCATATGATATCATGTATTCCGTCATATGTATATAATATTATTTTAGGACTCTATTGATGGTGGAAAACATATTTATGTACTCACACATTGAATGTGAACTTATATTTTGAATACATGTTACGGAATGGTCCATATTATAGGCATATAGACAGATTAATTCGATCAAGATCAAAATATAATAACAAAGTGATTTTAAGATCATTTTACTGTATTTTCTTCTTTATATTTTTATTCTTGGTCATGCCTTGTGTATAACCAACCAATCAGATGATCTATTTATGATGTATGACACTATAGCATGACTCTGTTCCATAATTTTATAGCATGTTTTTTTATTTATTATGGTAATTAGTCTATTATAAATTCCATATTGTATTGACAATTAATATTTTTTAAATATGTTTATGTTATTTACTAATTAAATAATTCCATGATACCAAGGATGTATTCTTCAAATAACTTATTTCCCAAAAATTAATACTAGTCGATAGCCTCTGAAGTATGGGGATGCTTGCCTAAGGTTATGTGGAAACACAATTAATCTTTTTTATGGTGAATAATATTGGTACATTAAAAAATGGTATTTGAGTACAGTTTAACATTAATTAATTTATTTAGGTCCTGGTATAAGGAGGCAATTTGATTATAATATAGAATGAACAAACTTATTTGGCTTATTGAACACCAGTATGGTGGTAGTACAAGTTACCAATGTGAGGGGATTGTGGTTATTGGTTTTGAGTATTGAAATTTTATGATTTGAAGAATTATGACATTATGATTTATGATTTATTGTTTTACCCATACAATAAGGTGGAAATAGGTATTGATACATGAATCATACATGGTATGTAAGTTTATATGAAATTCTTATTACTATTGGGGATTGTAAAGCTCGTTTAGAAAATTAATTTTAATTTTCTTTGGTAAAATGATTTCAGAAATTTTTATTTTGAAATAAATTTTAGAAACTTATATTTTGTAAAATAAAATATCAATAATAAAGTTTTTTTTGTTTTTTCTAAATAATTTATTGGAGGAATATTAATGAATTAGATAATATCATAAAAATTTTAGTGACCCTCATCATGTGATACAGATATAGTTGTGATATACACATGGTTGTGATATAATACCTAAAGAAGATGGTAAGTGAATATGGAAACCTAATATATAGAGTTAAATGATGGATGTGTTGGTAAGATATTCTTAACCCAACATGAATGCAACTATGTATCAGTTGTGATTTGTTCACTATATTAGATAGTTGGTCTTTAGAATACATAGATGAAAATGACTAAGTGTCATATATTTTACGAGTTTCATAGGATATTATAAAAATAGTTGATTTTGTGAAAAATAATGAATAGATATCCTTTGTAAATAGTAAACATGGAATTTATTAAAAGCATGATGCTTGGAAGGTATTGATGACTAGTAATTATTCATAGTCTTCTTTGTGACTATAGAAATATGGGTAATTTGTATCGATCCATGACCTCTAAGGTATTTATAGTTTGTAGATAAAGTAATAATTCTAGTGGGCATAAACTATGAATGATTATAGTGTGAGTTAGTATGTTATCAGATTTGGCAGGGCACTTCATCAGTTTTTCATGACATAGATAATAATATCCAATATTACAATAATCATGTGATTCTTATGTATGAATAGGGATTTCCCGATGGGGTTATAATAGGGATGTGGAACCATAAATAATTTAAGGTGGTAGATACCCAAATAGTGATTGTGAGTGACAATTTGTCAGTAATGCGTGGGTATGTGAGAAGTATAATCAAGTTTATTAGGAATGTTAGCTCAGAATCAGTGAGATACATTTCATAGAGATAGAATATGATTTTTATAGTCAGATAATATGGATTTTTGTTCTAATATGTGGGTAGAATTATATAGATAATAGGGAGGGATGTGAACAATTGTTAGGCTGGTTCTTTTAGTTTTTTCTTTTCATGGGGCCAGGAGAGTATATTTTTTGCACAATATACTCTCTATCTAGGATAATATAACCCAATATAAAACTTTATACCATGATATTATTCCTCATTTGGGAATAATCAAAATTAAATTTCATGTGAGACATATCGATTAGAGAATTATGGGTAACTTCATAGACTAAGAGGTCATGATGGCATATAAGACTATTCAATTCCTCAATTAAATGATGATAATTCATGGTATTATTGTGATAATTTTATATATAAAACTACACTTAGGGTGTGAACTGGTATTTAACTGTCTATGGAAAGGTGAGAGATTACTCAAATTAACTGAGAAAGGGATATTGAGACCTTTTTTGTTGTGCTTATGGAATTAATAACCCATCTATTTTTATGTGTTGTTGATTCTTTTATACTTTTACAATTTAATTAAATAATGGACTCAGGAGGAGTTATAGAATTTTCACTTGATGGATGATCTTGTTCTTATATGACCATGACTAAGTGGATGTCCCATATGGAGTAAATACTGGAGATAATGAAGATATATTTTAAAAGTGGGGGCCAGATCAAATATTATTTTCTGGGAAATTGAGAGAACAAGAATGGGATATACCTAACACTGAGGGGGTAGGGGTTAATAAGTGGTGGTAATTTTTAGACCAACTCCAAATTTTTATCCCTATACCTCTTGACCTGTTAGGATCTTGATTCTATTATTCTATTTTCCCTATCACATGCAATAATAGAAAGAAGTAAAAACATAAACACAATTTTTTTACAGGGTTCACTACTGAATAAGATCTATTACATACTTTCCACATATGGTGATGACCAATACATGTAATCTACACTATAATGCAGTAATATTTATAATGGATTGTCTAGGGAAACAATCCTATGGCCAGTGTGAGTCCCTACACACAGGATGGGGGAATGAAAAAAAATCCTTCCCAGTTTGAGTCCCTACACTTTTGTGGGGGAAGGGAAAAAATCGTCATCCTGAACTGGTGATGACCTAGTTCATCTTGAAGCTTCATTACTGGTTCATTATACTATATGTGAAGACATACATCTTACTTTTTCAAAATGTAGGTTCTTCTCTTGGTCTTATTTAGTGATCTTCACATTGTTACCTACAATGTTGTAGGCATGTAACTCTCTTATTATCTCTTCTTCTTTAGTGAAAAACCAACTGCAGTAAAAACGTCTTTTTCCTGTTTCTTCTTTAGTGAAAAAACTAAATGCACTAGAACTTATTATTCATTATTCTTGGTTAGAATAAAAAAACCATTGTTATTATTCAGACACTAAATTTTAACTTACTTTGTATCATCTGAATCAATTATCCTTTCCTATTTTTATATATTCTTGAGATTATGCATGCAGAAATTTGGTTGAACACTTCTCTTCCACTTCTTCTAGGTGTAGTTAATATTTTCTTGAGTGATTTCCACTTTTTACGTAAGCATCTAAGTATACATATCCTCTTATCTAATCCTCCCTTTATCCTTAACATGTGCACACACATATATATTTTCATATATTCAAATAAAAAGTGCATGAATGTATTCACCTTTCTTTGTCTTCTTCTCTCTTGCGTGAAAACCCTAATGGGTATAAACCTGTTCACACACACACACTTAATATTTTATTCTCATTACCTTTTTTCATGAAAATAAATCTAAATGGAGAAAATTCCTTGGCACCCATGGACCACCTCATGTTTTTTCAAAGAATACACATGTGTGCATTCATGTATGCACTGTCCATATTCATTGAAAACTCCTTCTTCAACCAAAAATGAACCCCTACAAACAGTATTGCTTCAGCATTTAAATAAGGGGATGTTTACATTATCTTTATGAAACCTAAGGGTTCATGGATCTTCCTCGTGTAAGGTATGCGTGTATCATATATGCAAATATGATGTGTGGTTCATCACAATGTACTTCAAGGGTGTGATTGCACCAATTATATACCTACGGGTCAACCTTTATAAAGCACAACAAGGGTTTGGGTAAACATACTTGGTATATGTGGATATTATTTGCACAGAGAGTGTGGTTCATCTTTATGAGACACTTCAAGAGTTATTATCATTTATTGAAGGTCTTTTGGAACCTCTATTCACTGATCTAGAAGGATTACTGATATATTCTTTCCATTTTCAAAACAAAATCTTGAGGAGATGCTCAGATTTAAAAAATAAGAGCTCTTAGAAACATGGATGAAACAACTTCTTCTCATATTGAGTGATTATACTTTTATAGGTAGAGATGGAATATTTTTATGAATTTAAATCCAATGAATGGGATGTAAAGATCATCCCCTTGAAGGCACGAAAGGCTCGTCCTTTCAATGCTCGTAATATTTGGTGTTTAAATATTTTCAAACACATGTGAAGATATTCTGGATGTCTTTGAATGTTTTATTTTCATGCTATTAGATCACATGAATTGATGAAATATTCTTTTAAATCCAATATTGGAATGTCCACATGGCCTTGGAAACATCGTTTGCCTCATCCGAGCCTTCATCATCGAGATATCACATGCATGCACAATGCAAGTTGCATGCATCTTCTCGGTTATATCAACTAGTCTTCAAGATGTTAAAATGACAAGGCATGGTGGTCCATATGTGGTTCTTTATCACCTCTAGTTGATAACAGTGACATCGATGAGCATTGGAGGAGGAAAAAGACGATGTTTCTTCTCCAAATGTTGGGGAGCAATCAGACAACCCCAGTTAAAACACACATGACGCCGGATGGATGGGTTGTATTGATTAGATTACAGAACATGGATGATATGGATGGACCTAATCTCCTTTGTGTTTTAAAAATATGAAAACTACCTTCATTTATTTTTCCAACATCGAAACAGAGACACGGGGAAGCCACACTACAAAAATCAAGCTGCTCTAATAGCAACTTAGAATTATCCTCACCCTCCACAATACCACTCCACCCTATGTTCTCAATAGGCCATCTTTGTGGCCACCCTATGTACGGGCTAGCCCCCATGTGCTCTTGTGGGCCTATACATGGCTCTGCAAGTGGTCACGACTATGCCCAACCTATCCCAGCTTCAGTCTTGTCTAGAACTGGTTCCATCAACATGGTTGACCTTGAGTCCCACATGTGTTGGGGTCAAGCTGGCCTCATCTTTCT
Organism: Viscum album; assembly: GCA_963277665.1. Taxonomy (NCBI): domain Eukaryota; kingdom Viridiplantae; phylum Streptophyta; class Magnoliopsida; order Santalales; family Viscaceae; genus Viscum; species Viscum album. The sequence continues at coordinate 2,009,098,746 of OY728130.1, read as the reverse complement.
TTAGGGCTTGCCTAATTTTATATAGTAAGTCCCATAAATTATACTTCGCAAGTATAGGATGCATGGATACCTTCAATCCAGAATCATGCATGGCCACCTTTAGAACACCGAACCTCTTCATCCTTTCTTTTATTCTTTTTGGAATAATCATTTCAATGATATTCATCCATCCTTAAATGGATGAAAATTCAATTTTGTTGATAATGTATCACCTTTGATACATGTATTTAGAACTAAGTATCGGTGCAATAATATTATTATTTGAACAACGTGGAGAATTTACCAAGTGGGGTATCAAATTATATGAATCCAAAACAATTCTCCATGCATCATCACTTCAACCAATATCTATTCACTATAGAGTTCCTTCTTCATTTTGAACATTACTGACAACTGTTGAAAAAAATAGAACTTATACATGAAGTGTTCCCAATAATCCCACCTTTTTTTTGTTGGAAATACTTCAATATTCTCTTAAAACGAATTTCTCAATATCAAAATCTGAATCTTCTCACTCCCCTTCACTTTTCTTTCTCTCCTGAAAACTTTAATTTCACTTCTCTCCCCCTTATTGATAAGAAATACAACGTTACTGGTGGAAAGTGTATAAGTTAATTCTTATGAAATATTCCATCAATCATTTCCCTCTAAGTCTACTTGTACAATTATCAGATTAGAAAAGAAGAGGATTTCATTTAGACTAAATGGTTGTCCATTATCCACTGGTCATGATACCTCATGAGATGAGAACTCATATAATTTTCTTCATGGGTTTTTCACTTTAATTCTAGGATAAGGAAAAAATGTGATATTAAATAATCAACCTAAAAGTCCTGCACTCAATTCCACAGATAAAAGAAAAACATTCAAGTGCAATGGGTTAGATGAGTGACTTTGCATCACTTCTATTCTTATTATGTCTCTGATTAATTCAGTTACTACCCCTTTGTATAGTGATCTTTATTTTGAGTAACCAATGGTGAGAGATTGATAAATGACATACCTTTTCCAATAAAATATTCTTAAAAAAATCAGAGTAATTGAATTTGCTGCCAACTGAAGTTGATACTATTTGAAATAATAACTATGGAAGCTTCTTCATGTGTCTCCAAATCAAGGTAACACTCCTCATAACTAACTCTTATGTTCTCCTGATAATATCTTTTTTTACATTCAATTCATTGTAGTAAAAGAACAAATTCAATACACAAAGATTAAATGGAAGAAGGTGGGTCCTTCTTTCTTCATCAGCCTGAACAGCTTGGTTGAGATTATTATCCCTAAAAAGATTATCCACTCTTCTCAATTACACATTTATATTCAAATATGGTTGTGCTTGTGTGGATAACTATACTTTATCCATTTCATTGTGTGTGAGCCTTCTTTCTCCATGTTCTTTTAGATCATTGGAATCTCCTGGTGCAACTTTCATCTTCTTAAGAAATTCATCTTAAGTTGGAAGAAATGAAATGAATCATTTAATAGTATGCCCATCCTTGTTGAACCTCACACACATAAATTCATTATCTTCATGTTAAATATACTGTTTGGTTTTTTCACTAGACTTATCTTGTGAAATTTCTATTTTCCTTATTCTCTCCAATCCTTCTGGCTAGAAGACCAATATGTCATTTGAATTTGAGGCATCTATTTTTGATCGTCTACATGGATTGTTTTTAGTGACATCCATCATAAGAGTTCTTTTGGATGCACCACCATTCACCTTCTTGGATTTAGAATCCATGTTCTTCTCTTCTTACATAATAAAATATTATTGGGAGGATTTTCTTTTACAACTTTCTTCTGATTTCTTCACAAGGATGCTTCTTCTTTCTTATTCAGATTTGGGGAACATATTGTCTTATTAGATTTGGATTCATGTTGGGATGAACATGTACCATCCTTTTGATCACTTCCATTTCATACATCACAGATGTTTTCAAGCCCACCAAATATGTTTGCAGTATACATATGCTTCTGGATATTTGAATGTGGCTTCTTCTTCTTTGGAATTGTCACCCTTAAGATGAGATTTATTTTTTTCTTCTATATTTGGTGGATTGTACCAAAAATTTAATGCACAATGCCGAAATCTATTTCAACACCAACATTTACCCACAAATATTGACTTATTTATATCTTTATTATAAGGTTGTAGGGACTTCATTATAATTTTCTTGTGGTCTTTATGGGGAACCACCATCAAATTTTTTCTTCATATCCACCCTAACCATGATGGTAGGAATCTCATCACCTTTACTCATCCATACTTATTTAGAATTTATCTTCCACCTAACACTTTTTATAGAAATATTTTTTGAAAAATTAGTAAAATATGGTATGGATGGTACATGTTCTTTCTCAACTGCTTGTGATATATCATTGAGTTAAGTCATGATCTTTATATCACATGTTAGAGTTATTTTACACTTAGAGTCCTCCAATGATCATTGAATACTAGTAGAAACTAACACCTTTTTTGAGAGGTCTCAATATATTTATTATCAAGATTGGAACACTTACCTTCCAATTTTAGACATTCCATATTGAGAATGATCTTCCGGTATCAATAACAATCATCTTCTCTTCAGAAGTATTTTTTAATCTTTTAACTTCCACTTCATGCATTAAAACATTGTTTTGTAACAAAAAGTCACGTTCTATGATCTTCATGGAATTTTATTTTCAATATAAACCCTTGACATTAGTTCTCTTATTCATCTCATTTTCAAGTGAATGGATCATCTCTTCCAGAGTCTTATTGACTCCCCCCTTCACCTCAACTTAATTAAGCCATTTTGGGGAACATATTTCAAATTTCCTCTTTGTTGATTCAAAATATCCATCCAATATAGAGAGAATTAGACATTCAATGTTTTTTATTCTTTCAAGAACTTCTCCAAAACATCATATTCTTATTCAAACTGGGTAGAATTTTTTGGTATACATTGAAATAATCAACAAATAAGGGATGGAATTTCTTTAGGGATATCATATAGAATAACTCGAAATCTATCATCTGACAATTCTTGGTAATTTGTAGATTATTCATCACCACTTTTGATAGAATTTTCATCATGATAATCATTTAAATATTTAATAATGCATACCTCTTGATCACTTGAGGTAGGAAGGTTACCCATCTTATTGGTGCAGGATTGATGCACTAGCTCAATAAATTACAAGCCTGATGTGTCTCCACTATTAGCAAGGTATGGAGAAATAGACACTTTCTCTTATTTAGATATAAGTGACTTCTTCTTCAACATTATCTTCTACTTATTTTTCATTTTCACTGTGGTCTTGGTAGATATGGTCTTATACAAAGAGACAACTGAATCTTCAATAGAACGAAACATCATTGATTAATCAAAAAAGAAACATAACTCATTAAAAGAGAATATATTAACTGTAGATATTCTAAAAAAGGTATTCTGACCTCTGATACCAATTTAGAGGACTAGTCTGGGATATACCTAACTCAACAAGGGAGGGGTGAATCATTATTGGGAACTTTTTAAACTAATTCCAACTTTTAATCCCTGTACCTCTTGACCTGTTTGGATCATGATTCTCTTATTCTTTTTTCCATGTCACATGAAATAATATAAATCAATTAAAACATGTAGACAATATTTTTACAAGTTTCACCACTGAATAATAGAATCTACATCCTTACCATTTATGGTGATAACCAATACATAGATTATATACTATAATGTAGTAACAATTACAGTTTTTTGGATAAGGAAACAGTCCTATGGATAGTATGGGTCCCTACACTTTGGAGGTGGGAATGAAAAAATCCTTCCTAGTGTGAGTCCCTATACTTCGGAGTGGGATGTGAAACAATCCTCTTCCTGAACTGGTGATAACGTAGTACAACTTGTAAATTCCTTACTATATATTTATACATAATATGGAGATTATCCTCTTCCTTATTCAAAAGGTATGTTCTACTATTGATCTTCATTAGTTATCTTCACGTGGTTACTTACAATGCAGTAGTAAAGTAAAACTCTTCTTCTGAATTTGTCTTTAGTGAAAAGCCAACTGCACTAAAAAATTATTCTTCATTATTCTTCTTTAGTGTAAAAAACCAAATTAATTATAAATTATTCTTGGATTGAATCACAAATACATTTTGGGATTATTCAAAAACTATTGATCAGCTTACATGGAAATGTTAGATTCAATTCTACTTTTTTCTTTCTATATATTCATTAGATAATGCATGTAACAATTTGGATGAACTCTTCTATTCCACTTCTTTTTGGTGTAGTGAATATTTTCTTGAGTGAGTTGCACATTTTTATATAAGAATGTATGCATACATATCCTCTTATCTAATCCTTCCTTCCTCCTTCACATGTGAATAGACACACGACCAAGGATATATTCAAATAACAAGTTCATGCATGTATGTAACTTTTTTTTGTCTTCTTCAATATTTTGTGAAACCCCAAATAGGTTTAAAACATTGCACACATACCCTACCTCTTTTCTTCTCCTTCCCTTAATTTTCATGCAACCAAATCCAATAGGATAAACCCCATTGACACACAAACACTAGCTTTGGTTTCTTCAAATAATGCACATGTGTGCATGAATGTTTTCACTTCCCATCTTCAGGAAAAACTCCTTCACCAAAAATGAACCAATGCAAACAATATGGATACAAAGTTTAAATTTGGGGATGTTTAACTTATCTTCATGGATCATTAGGGTTCAGGGATATTTATATTTCATGGAATTCATAGATATTCAACAGAAAAGGGATGTATGGTTCTTTTCGACATACATCAAGGGTGTGATTCCTCCAGTTATATACCTATTGGATCACCATTATGAAGCACGATGAGGGTTTGGGTAAACCTGTAGCATGTTTGCAGATCTTCTTCTCATAGAGAGTGTTATTTTTCATCATGAGACACATCAAGAGTTCTTAGAACTTGTTAATGGTCTATGGGGTCCTGTCTTCATAGAGACAAAAGGCTCACAGATCTTTTCTTCCCCATTACAAAATGAAAGCATGAGGAGATGCTCTATTTTTAGAATTAGAGCTCCTAGGAACAAGGGATTAGAATATTCTTCTCATCTTGAGGGATTTTCCATTTTCAGGAACATATGGGAACTTTTTTCGGATTCAAATCCCACAGATATTCTATGAAGATCATCCCCTTGATGGAACGAATGACCCATCCTTTGAATTTATGAGATATTCAGCATTTAAATATTTTCAAACCTGTGTGATTATGTGTTGGATATCAAGGACTGTTTCATTTTCATGAGATTAGATCACATACATGAAATAATCCTTTATTTAAATCCAATATTGGAATTTACACATGGCCTCAGAAACTAAATTTTCCTTATAAGAGCCTTCATCATCGACATATCGCATGCATTCACAATGCAAGTTGCATGCATGGTCTTGGTTCAATGAACTTATCCTTAAGATGTTAAAATTACAATGGTGGTCCAAACATGGTTCTTCATAATCTCTAGTGGATAACAGTGGAGTAGATGAGCTTTGGAGGAGGAGGAAGATAGAGTCGCTTCTTCCAATACTGCAGGAGAAATCAAATGACCCGATTCAGACACACGCGGTGTAGGATGGATGGGTGGTAACGATTAGATCACAGAACGTAGATGATATGGACAGACCTGATCACATCTATTTTTATAAATGTTTAATAGTACCCATATTACTTTTTCCCACATCAAAATGGAGATGTGTGGAATCCAGACAATAACAATCAAGCCTCTGTAATAGCGGCTCAAAATTCTCCTCTCCCCCTCTACGATACAGCCCAATACCATGTTCTCTGTGGGAGCACTTTGGTACCACAATATGCATGATCTATCCCCCATGCACTCATGTGGAAATATATATGACCCTTCATACACGTGCAATTATGCAAAACCTAGGCCACATTTAGGCTTGACTTGGGATGGTTCCCACAACATGATTGACATTGAGTCCCACATGTGCTAGGGTCAAGATGTCATAATATTACTGATTATTGGCCAATTTTTTTTAAAGTAAGTAACTTAAAAATACATTCGAAGTATAAAATACATGGCTACCTTAAATGAAGAATCATTAATGGCCACATTTACAACACCAAGCCTGTTCATCATTTCTTTTATTATTTTTGGAATAATAATTCCAATGATCTTCAATAATCATTAAATGGATGACACTTCAATGTTGTAGACATTGTATCACCTTTGATAAATGTATTTATAACTTACGATCAGTGTGAAAATCATCTAATTTGAACATCATGGGGAATTTCCAAAGCGTGGCTTCCAATGCTATGAATCTGTAACAATTATACAAGATTCGTCACTTCAACCAATCTCCATTGACTTTGTGTTCCTTCTTTATATGGACCATTATTGACAACTGTTGAAAAAAATACAACTTATTCACCAAGTGGTCCAAAAAATATCCACCTTTTTATTTGTTGGCAATACTTCAATGTTCTCTTAAATGAATGTGTTAATATCAAAATGTGAATCTTCTCTCACCCTTCACTTTTATTTCACTCCCTAAAAAATTCATTTAAATTATATCTCCCTTACTAAAAATAAATAAAAAGTTCATGGTAGAGTGGGTATCAGTTCATAGTTAATCAATGTGCCACCAATCAACTGGTCATGATACCTCATGATATGAAAACTCATATACCTGTATTCAAATGTTTTCAACTTTCTTTCCAAGATGAGGATAAAAAATGTGATATTAAAAAATCAAGTTGAATATCTTACACCCACTTCAAAAAATAGTTCAAAAACATTCTAGTGCAATGGGAATGATGAGTGACCTTGGGGAACTTCCATTATTCTTATGTCACTGATTAATTTAGTTACTCCCACTTTGTAGAATGATCTTTATTTTGAGTAACCAAGGATGAGATATTTAGAAATGGAATAACTTTTACAATGACATGATATTTAAAAAATCATCAAATTAATTGAATTTGATACCAAATTAAGTTGATACTAATTGAAATAATAACTCTAGAAACTTATTCATGTGTCTCCCCCTTAAGGTAACACTCCTCATCACTGACTCTTAGGTTCTCCCCCTCAGAGCTTGATTCACATTATATTCCCTGTATTATAATAAAAAATACAATATACAATGATTTATTAGAATAAGGTGGATACTAATTTCTTCATTAGTGTGAACTATTAGGTTGAGATGATTTTCCCAACCAAGATATTCCACTCTTCTCACTTGCACATTTGATCTTTAATTCTGAATGTGCTTCTGTGGATCTCAATAAATATTCCATTTCATTTTGTGTGAGGCTACTCTTTTCATGTTCTTTTTTTAAAACTAGAATCTCCGGGTTCAACTTTCCTCTTCTTAAAAAATTCTTCTTGAGTTGGAATAAATGCAATAAAATTTATAATAGCATGAATAGCCTTGTTAAACCTCACAGTCATAACATCTTTAGATTCATGTCAAATCTACTTTTTTTTCCTTTTTCGCAAGCCTAATCTTTTATATCATCCATTTCCCACATTATTTACAAATCATATGGCCAGATAACCAATATGTCATCAATATTTGAGGCATCAAGATTGGATCATTGACATGTATTATTTTGAGTGACATCCTAATTAGGAGTTGTTTTGGATTCACCACACGTTATCTTATTTGATTTAGAATCCAAGTAATTCTCTCATTTCCTTCTTGAAATCATATTGGGAGGATTTTCTTTTGGAACATCCTTTTGATGTCTTTTCAAGGATGCTTCTTCTTTCATAGCAATATTTTTTGATCTTATTTTTCTTATTATCTTTGGATACAGGTCAATATGATCATGTAGAAACCATATTCTCAGTCCCATTGCATACATCATATATGTTCTCAATCCTAACATATCTGTTTTTAGTATACAAGATGCTTCTAGATCTTTGGATGTGGCTTTTTCTTATCTGGATTTCTCCTACTTGAGATGGGATTCATTTATTCTTTTATATTTGTAGGATTGTACCAAATATTTAATTCCCCATTCCCAAATCTGTTGTTGCACCAACATTGACCCACAAATCATGAATTCTTAATATCATTTGTATAAGGTTATTGGGCCTTCTTCAAGATTTTGTGTTCTCTCTGTGGGGAACCACCTTACACATTCTTCTTCTAATCCACCCTAACCATGGTGAAAGGTATCTCATCACCTTTCATCATCCATCTTGTTTAGAATTTTTCTTCAACCCTGCAATATTTTAGTAACAAATTTAGAAACAGCAGTACATGATGGTATGGATGGTACTAGTTCATTCCCATCTTCTTATGATAGATCATTGATTTAAATCATGATCTTCTTATCACATGTTGAAGTTCCTTCACATTTAGAATTATCCAATGAACCTTGAATACCAGTATAAACTGACACCTTATTTTTTGAGGGCTCAATATGTGTCTTCTCATGATTGGAACACTGAGCTTAAAATTTGAGACATACCATACTATAGATGATATTTTGGTCTTCAATCCGGATCATATTCTCTTCAAAATTCTTCATTAATCTTCAACCTTCCACTTTATGCATCAAAACATTGTTTTGTAACAAAGATTCATGTTCGTTGATATTCATAGAGTTTTCTACAAAATAAAAACCCTTGACATCATTTCTATTATTCAGCTCATTTTTAGGTGCATGTATCTTCTCTCCCAGATTCTTATTGACTCCCTCTTTATCCTCAACATCATTGATTCATTTTGAAGATCTTATTTCAAATTCCTTCTTTATAGATACAAGGCTCAAACTTGCATTGAGAGTTTTACATATTAAACAATTTTTTATTGCAAGACATTCTCCGAAATATGATTTTCTTCTTCCAGTTGGGTGACATCTTCTATAATGCATTTAAATACTCTAAAAACAAGGGATGAACTTACGTCCGAGTTATCATGCAGAATATCTCTTAATCTGTCAACTAATATTTTTTTGAGAATTTTTAAATTCATCATAACCACATGTGATAAAATTTTCATCTTGAGAGTAATTTACAAATGTAATAACACATTCCTATTAATTACTTGAGTTAGGAAGATTATAAATCTACTTGGTGGGAACATGATCCACCTGATAGTTAATTTCCAAACCTGATGTGTCTTCACGGCCAACATGGTATAGAGAAATAGATACATCCTCTTCTCTAGATAAGAGGGAATTATTCATCAACTTTAATTCTCATTATTTTTCCTACTCATAATGGTATGGTGAGATATGGCCTTCTTCCCAGAGATAGCTAAATCATCATTGAAACTGCTCATCAATTATTAATCAATAAAGAAACATTACTCTTCAAAAGAGAATCACATTACTACAGATAATCCAACAAAGGTGTTCCAGCCTCTAATACCAATTTAGAGGAAGATTTTGAGATATACCTAACATTGGGAGGGGGTTAATTATTGTTAGGGACTTTTCAAACCCATTCCAACTTTTTATCCATGTACCTCTTGACATGTTAGGATCCGGATTCAATTATTCTCTTTTCTCCATCTCAGGCAATAATAGAATGAAGTAAAAATATACACATGATATATTTACACGGTTCAATACTCAATAAGAGAAGATAAATCCTTGACATTTATGGTAAGGACCAATACCTGGATTCTCAACTATAATGCAGTAACCATTATAGTGGTTTGGCTAGGGAAACAATCCTATGGCCAGTGTGAGTCCCTAAATAGTGGAGGGGTGAATGAAACAATACTTATAAATGTGATACACTACACTTTGGATGGGGAAGGGATATAATCCTCTTTTTGAACTGGTGAAGACCTAGTTCAAATTGCAGCTTCCTTTCTAGTTCTTTATAATTCTTGACGAGCTGGTTTTCTTCCTTCTTCAAAATGTAGGTTATGCTCTTGATATTATTTAGTGATATTCACATGGTTACTTACAAATAAGTAAGAAAGTAATTATATTATTGTCTATTATTATTTAGTGAAAGACCAAATTCACTAAAAAATACTTCTCCCTTCTTCTTTTTAGTGAAAAAACCATAATTAATTGACGTTCTTCATCCTTATTATTATCTAGAATCACAAACATCATGGTGATTATTCAAACAGTAAAGATAATATTAAACAAGATAGTTAGAATCAATTCCCTATTCTTATTTTCATATATGCATGAAATCATGCATCTAGAAATTTTTTTGAACTCTTCTCTTCCAGTTCATCTTGGTGTAGTTAATATTTTATTGAGTGAGTTGGACATTTTTACATATCCATGTAAGGATGCCTAGATGCTTCTCTAATACTTACTTATTCCTTAACATGTGAACACACATAAGACCTTGGATATATTCAAATAACATGTTCATTAATGTATGTACCTTTATTTGTCTTCTTCTATCTTGTGCGCAAATCCTAATAGGTAAAAACCATTTCACACACATGCTGCCTCTTTTACTCTCCTTCCCTTATTTTCATGCAACCAAATCCAAATGGATAAAACTTTTGAAACACACACACTATCATAGGTTTATTCAAATAATTCACATGTGTTCATGAATTTATGAACTGTCCATTTTCATGAAAAACTCATTCTTCACCAAAAACCAACCCCTGCAAACAATATGGATTCAGAGATTGAAAAGGAGGGTGTGTAACTTCTGTTCATGAAACTTAAGGGTTCAAAACACTTCCTCATGCAAGGGGTACATAGATCTTCTATCCACAAGAGATGTGAAGTTCTTCATGATTCACATAATGAGCGTGATTTCACTAGTTACATACTTGTAGGATCACTTTTATGATGCAGGATGAGGGCTTGGGAAAACCAGTTGTTTGTCCATAGATCTTTTTTGCACAGAGAGTTCGGGTCATCTTTGTGAGACACTTTAATAGTAAATAACACTTGTTAAAGGAATCCATAATCCTGTAATTATATAGAGAGAAGGATCTCGGATCATTTATTTCCCTTTGTGTAATGGAAGCTTGAGAAGATGATCTATTTTTGAAAATGAGATCCCTTAGGAACAAGGGAGAAGAAAATTATTCTCAGCATTGAGGGTTTCAACATTATGAGGCATTGATGGGATATTTTTTTGTGTTCAAATCTTACAGATATTCTTTGAATGTCTTACCATTTAATTCACGAAAGACTCAGCCATTAAATTCCCAATATATTTTTCATATAAATATTTTCAAACCAGTGTGAAGATATGCCTGATATCGTGGATTTTTTTCTTTTCATGTGACTAGATCACGTGAATTCATGAAATATTCATTTAATCCCAATCTTAGAATTTCCACGTGGCCTCTTCAACATTGTTTTCCTCATCCGAGCCTTCATCATCAATATATTACATGAATTCACAATGTATGTTTCTTGCATGGTCTCAATTCAATCAACCAGTCTTCACAATGTTAAAATGGCAAGTAATGGTGGTCCATATGTGGTTATTCATCATCTATGGTAGAGAGAAGCAGCACTAGAGTGTGTTGGAGGATAAATAAGAATGTGATACTTCTTCAAATACCACATGAGAAGTTGGATGCCCCTGGTTCAAACACACACGATGTGGGATAAATGGGCGATGGGGATTAAATCACAGAACATGAATGGGACAGACCACCCTGATCGTGCATGTGTTTTTAAATAATTAAAAATACCAACAATCCTTTTTCCTACATTCAAATGGAGATGTATAGAAGACACACTATAATAATCCAGACACTCCAACAATGGATCAGAATTTTTCTCTCCCACTCCATTGTACTACCCTATACCGTGGTGTGTGCGAGTGCGCTTTGCACCCACCCTATACACTGGCTAGCCCCCATGCGCTCTTGTGAGCCTATACATGGCACTGTATAAGAGAGAAACTATGCCCAACCCATGAGACCTTTGGGATTAGCCAGGGATAGTTCCCTCAGTATGGTTTAACTTGAGTCCCACATGTTCTAGGGTTGAGCTGTACTAGACTTGCTTGAGGGATGACCCAACTTTTTAAATTAAGTCCCATGAACAAATACTTCCAAAGTATAGGATTCATGACTACCATCAATCAAGAATCATACATGTCCACCTTTAGAACACCAATCCTCTTCATCTTCTGTTTTATTCTTTTTGGAATAATAATTAAAAATATCTTCAATCATCCTAAATTGATGACACATCAATTTTGTAGACAATTTATCATCTTTGATACATGTATTCAGAACATAGGATAAATGAAACAATCATCTGATTTGAACAACATGGAGAATTTCATAATCATGTCATCCAATGCTATGAATCGATAAAAATTATCTGTGAATCATCACTTCAACCAATATCCACTCACTTTGGAATTTCTTCTTCATTTTGACCATTATTGAAAACTTTTGACAAAAAAATACAACTTATACACAATGTGGTCCCATCAGAAATCACGCTAATAATTTTTAAATCCTTTGAAAAATGTCTTAGGTTAAGAGAAGTGGAAGTGGATATATCCATACATATTGTTTTGGATTTTACCAATCCTATAAAGGTGTATTGGGATCCCAAAATACTGAAAATTGGATTCAGTGTATCTAATTTTTCATTGAATAGTCTAGTACTCCGAGAAAGTTACAAATGAACATGGTACTTTCTATGTAGGAGGATGATGTGAATGGATGGTGGATGACTGTAGGTATAAAATGGATGGTTAAATATCATATTGGATATATTTTAACACTCTACTTTATGAGAGGTATTTCCTAGTGGCCTTACACTGATGAATTCTATGAGAGTTTATAGGGACCTAACAAGTTTAAAAATCCATGTCAGAGTACACTATCAATTTTTAATGGTTTCTATACTTTCTATAATACTTGTAGATAATTGAATACATAAAATCCCATTATTTCTAAAAATACATTGACGATCAGATTTAAGTATATCTCATGTCTTTTTCTTTAATGATTATTCATATGTAGTTAATAAATCTTTAATAGTAAGGGTTTCCATTCCTCTTAAGGATATAGAAATTAGATTGATGGATGCAAAAATTAAAAATGTTACATCATTTTTAGGATATCAAAGACCATTCAGGTTGAAGGGGTGTTTTTATCCACTTTGAAATAACAGAACTTTTAATTTAAATTGTTTATAATATGGAAGATTTAGTTATGATTGAGATATATTTCATAGAGAACCTAATAAGTTCCATGAATGTGAAGATATAGGGAACACGAGGATATTTTACTAGGTATCTCATGATAACGTGATTAGTTCAATTCACCCTTGAATGTACGAACCCTTTAAATGAATGAAATATTCTTATTTTTTTTGTTTCCTCTATACTCTAAATTTATATGATAATTTACGATTTTGGGAAAATAATTTAATTTTTCTTTTTTAAGATTTGTGGGTAATATTTTTTGAAAATTTTTGTGATGATGATCAGTTACAATTATAATTTAAATTGAAACCATGAAGTACTATGAATTAACTAACCCAAAGTGTGGCTAGTCAAGACATATTATCATGTTCTTTAGAGTATGAATCACAACAAATGGTATTTATTTGACAATAGAGTTAAATTTGGTATGTTGTTGAGGAATAGGGAGAAATAAAAATCCAATGATTGAGTGTGAACCATTGAATTTTTAAAAAACATGACCAATTTTATAACTGGATTATTGTGTATATCGACAAGGTTGTGTCTGGTGAACCTATACTAGTGGAAGTTTTGGTTTCACTTTGTCATTCTGATATAAGTGTGTAAGTTACACTTTACTTGTAATGAAATACCATATTTGAGTGTTGATGGGTTGTGAACAAATTGAGTCAGATCTCATGATAAACATCAGTGGTAGAATTTGATGAATGTATAAGTACACTATTAAATAATTAGATCATATATCAAATTGGTGAAATATATAATGATTTGGATATATATCTATAATACATGTGAAAAGTCAGTATGTTCAATAACTTAATAATTTTAAATTAAAAAATTATGTTGGTACGGTTCTCGGGATAAGGATTTCCAAACTCATTGTAAGTATAATAAAATTTATATGATGTACGCTTACCGATGATGGGTAGAGCCTAGGGAGATATAGATTGAATTTGAGTGTGACTAACTATTTGATGCTTAGGTGAAGCTTAAATGAGATGGTGGTATAGCATAAACTACTAATTCTATTTAGTAAGAGTTTTATATCATTTATCATGAGTTTTGAAAATGTATCTTTGTTTGGTAGATCATATTTTAGGAATGCGATCTATTTTCATCAAAATGGATGGGTCATTTGTAAGTTCAAAGGAAATTGGTACAATGGACTATCGATTATCCATGATGAAATGAGTATGTAATCACACATATCAGTTAGAAAAATTAGTAATACATATAATTATACTTGAGTATGGTTAAGGATGCTTAGTGATTCAACAATAGGATGATAAGCGATATGGTGAGGAGTTTGAAATGACATGGGGATGTTAAGGTATGAATTTGACATATTATGGTCTCTTACTGTGTATCTATCAATATTTTGAGATTATGGATGGTTTAGAGGTGGTTTATAATATAAAATGATAAATTCAGAGATCCATAAGAATTGATATAAAGTTATAGACTCATACTAAGAGTTATATGGGCACACACTTGGTATATAGTGGGTGGTAGTGGTAATAAGCTCTTAGATTCCATCATAAACCCATTGAAATACACTAGAATCCCGATGAACCATCCAGAGATTAGTGGGTTTACATTGGGATTCTGGTGGTCACCCTCAACTATAACATATATGGAGGGGTAATTTTTGGAATTCAAGTCCCCCTTGTTACTTTTAATTCTTTCATCCCTTCCTCCTTATTATAATAAATAATAGTAACAATGACCTTCTCCCATATCCCCTCTATATTTTTTGTATCTAAAAATCATTTTTTATCAGATTCAAGATCAATTAGTTAGTTTTACATTCTATTTGTAAGGATTAGCTCATAAAATATTTTATTTGTGGTTTATGTCACCACTTCATAGTAATATACCTATGTTCCCTCTTTATGGAGGTTTTATTTAGTTTTGTAATTTTATATGACTAAGGAAAAATAAACCTATGATATCAGATGAGAGGGATTCCACTATTATTATGTACTTGTTACCAATAAATCTATGAGGGTTTATATTCATTTTTATGTGATGTATATTTGCTGGATTTTGGTATGTAGGTGAGATGAACTAGAATTCTGGATAATTGGTCATGTGTTATCATGCATGATCAAAATTGGATTTGAATAATTATGGAATTAATACATATGATGTGACTTGGTTTTATGATAACCCATATTATAAAAAATTTCAGTTCTTGATTTATGAAACATCCCGGTTCTAGAAGCCACCCTAAGGCGCCCTGTACCCGATTGGTCACATGGCTTCGAGCGCATTTCCCCGAACACCAGAGGCTACTGACTAGTAGTGAGGGCCTTTGGTGTGATAGTGGGGAAACTATACCCACATTGGCAGAGTACATAGCGGAAGTAAACAACACATACACAATGGAAGTAGTAAATATCCCACAATAGTAAATAGTGGAAGACTAGAATACTAAACAGCTGGAGCACACACATATATATGAAATGATGCAAGATACATATGTCTAAAAAATCATCCAAACAATTCATAATGATGGAATACAAATAGTAATAAACCAAATTAAAAAATAAAAGGTAAACATTTCCTTAGCATCACAAGTATATGCTTGGTCCCTTGCTCCCCAGGTCCATAGAAATCAAGTACCTAAAGTAGAAGGGTTCTTACCTTTATATATATCTGATAAATTATAATCTGTTTGGGCCCAAATGCATGATCCAAAAAGGGTGTGAGACTAAATACTAGTAGGAAACCACCTGAAGATCTATGCCTAATAGTCAGTGAATATATGGCAGGTTGAAGTACAAAAGGTAGTAAAAAATCCATAGTTCCAAAACAAGAAACAGTGAAAAAATAGTTAAACCTCAAATAGGTAACCCTCTGTGATGTACTCACAACCATCCCCTCTGGTCCTACCTAAAAATTACAAGCATCCCTTGGGGAAACACACTCGGTCTAACCCCTCTGGTTCTGTATATGAATGTAATAGGACTCTCTAAGGAATCCCTCATAATCTGTCCCCTTCTAGTCAATGGTAAGGCAAGACTCTCTATGGAAGCTCACACAGTCCCTTACCCGTATAGTCTAGGGTAGTCAATGACTCTTTGAGGAAGCCCACATGTTAATTCATCTTATATACCCAAGGTCAAGGACTCTCTAAGGAGGCTCACTCGGTCAATTCCCCTTATATCCTAGGTCATTCAATTCAAACAAAGACTCCTTGAGGAAGCTCACATGGTCAGTCCCAATATAGTATAAAGCAAACAAGGACTCTCTAAGGAAGCTCACATGGTCAATTCCACTTATATCCCCAAGTGGTTGTAGTCTCTCTGAGGATGCTCACTCATTCAATCCCTCTTATAGCCAAAAGTTCTCAAAGACTCTCTGAGAAAGCTCACCCAGTCAATTCCCCCTATAGTCTATTACACCAGGTTCTCACCACCCTATGTAGGTAAACGAGAATAGCAATGTAATATGGCCAAAGTAAACCTACAAATCTACTTGGATAACTAGTCTACAACATAAAAATCATGTCAAAAAACAAACTCTCCATCCTACAGCAACAGGCAGGGAAAACTGGCAAGGCATCCAAAGGCTAAACAAGACCAATCGGTCGTAACATAACATGCAAGGGAAAAATATTCAAATCATAGTAATCAACCCAACTTATATCCAAACTACCTCTACACAAGCATACAAGAATGGAAGGAAATCAATAGGGGTAAAACGGTAAACACACAATACCCCGTCTAAGGGTATTTGTGGAATTTGAACTTAATACTCAAATTTTTCGAACCAAAAGGCACAAATCACCTACCTTGGGGTTAAGAGATCAATATACTTGAACCTAAAATCATGAATTTTTTTAGAACACTGTAGATCTAATAAAATTCCTAAAATGCTCAACGCATGATCACTTGGAAAAGAAGAGAAATCATGAAACAAGGATCCAGAAGAAGAGAGAACTCATTGATGCGATTCCAATGCAACCGTCAGTGTTCGAATCGAGGGACAGACAGAGGCTCGGGGGCTCGTCTATGATTCACAACCGTACGAGCTCTCGTAGACGAACAAGACTTAGAAGATGTGAGTTCTGACTGTCAGATGCGACCCCGGTGCATTTAATAAAAAAATACATGGCGTGTACATTTGGAGTACACTACGTGTACTTTCTGTTTCCATACTCTGCATTTGGCGGCCTCCAAGTGACTCCCACACGACCGTGTGTTTGGCTACCACATGGCCATCACAAAACATGTTGTGGCAAAGAAGTACAAAGTTTGTACTTATAAAGTACACAGTGTGTACTTGAAAAATTTCTAGAAACACCTATTTTTCTAGAAAAAATGACTAGAAAAGGAAAAAACTCCTGAAAAGAAGGTCCAAGTTCTTACAAACTTCCCCCCTTAAAGAAATTCATCGATGAATTTCTCATGCACAGCATAAAAGAAGAATCCCCAAATAGTTCTGGCCACTGTGCTCATACAACAGCCTCCATCTCCCAAGTCTCATCCTACACTCACCCGTCCTATCATTTCACTTGTACTATAGGAACAGATTGTCCACAGAAAACCTTTCTACTACGATCCAAAATCTGGATAGTATGATCCTCAAACAATGCATCCACTTTGAGGTCAACCTCCTCGGGTTAAAAGACATGATACGGGTCTGAAACGTAACACCAAATCTGATAAACGTGGAAGACTTCATGCATAGCTCGGTACCTCTGAGGTAACTGCAAGAGATATGAAATCGGCCTAACTCTCTCCAACATCTCAAATGGCATGACATACCTCGGTGAAAGATTACCATGTCTCCTAATCCTCTTGTGTTCCAACCGCAGTGTGACAGGTAGAAAAACCTAATCCCCGACCTCAAACCCCATAGGTCATATCTGTTGATCAGCATAAAACTAATGTCGAGACTATGCAGTAGCCATCCTCTTCTGAGTCCACTTTATCTTCTCTGTGGTCTCCTGAACAAGATGAAGTCCCAGTAAAGTTTCCACTTCTTCCTCCAGCCAACATAAGGGCGATCGACACAACCTACTATACAAAGCCTCATAAGGTTCCATCTGAATAGTTTCGTGAAAATTATTGTTTTAGGAAAACTCCACAAGAGGTATATGATTTTGCCAAGAACCTTTAAAATCCAGAATGCATGCTGGGAGAATATCCTCAAGTACTTGAATCATACGCTCGGACTGACCATCCTTCTGGGGATGGTAAGCTATACTCAAAAGTACCTGGGTACCCAAAGCCTTCTGAAGCCCCTGCCAAACCTGAGAAATAAAACGTGTATCCCTGTCTGAAACAATGAAGTGTGGAACTCTATGTGGTCGTAAAATCTCTCAGATGTACAACTATCCCAGCTCATCAACATTGAAGGTCTCCCTAATCGGCAAAAAGTGGTCAACCTTCATGAGTCTGTCAATGAGAACCCAAACTACATAATTCCCTTGAGGAGACCTCAACAAGCCGGTCACGAAGTCCTTCGCGATGTCATCCCACTTCCACTCAAGAATGGGTAACTATTGTAAAATCTCTGTTGGTATCTAATGCTCCACCTTCACCTGCTGACAAGTGGAAAACCTCATGAAGAAACCAGAAACAACCCTCTTTATACCTGGCCACCAATAATAACGGTGTAGATCATGATACATCTTGGTGACGCCGGGATGAACTTCCCAAAATGAGGAATGAAAATCTCGCAACAGCTCCTTGCGTATGACTGATGGAACCCATACGTTCCCCTGGAAATGCAAGATCTCATCCTTTCCAATGGTTCATCCATGAATAGGGTCCTCTCCTGACACACTCTCCCTTAGGAATAGGCCTTCAGAATCTGATAGCTGCCTCATTCAAACTCGATTTAGAAGAGTAGAGGGAACAACTACAGAAGAAAGCAACGTCTGCCCCTGACTGTCGTGCACCTCCAAGTGCATCTTAGAGAACAGAGCCATAAGATGCCACTCACTTTTGGCCTCCTGAACATCCTGTATCTATGTACTCCTGCTCAATGCACCATCGAATGTGTTTCCTTTCCTAGGTGTATAGGAAACTTCAAAGTCAATGGATTGTAGGTAATCAACCCACCTGCGCTATCTCAAATTCATATCACACTGAGTAAAGATGTACTTGAGAATTTTGTGGTTGGCGAAAACCACAAAGTTCTCTCCCAGAAGATGATGTCTCCAACAGCATAAGGCATAAACAACATCTACCAACTCTAGATCATGCGTCGGGTAATTCCTCTCATGTGGCCCCAACTACCGAGCCCTATACGCAACAACTCCATCGCCCGACATAAGCACAACTCCCAGCCCAATACTGGATGCATCATAGTAAACACTATAGCTCTTTCCTAGATTTGGAATGAATAGTAACGGTGTTGAAGTCAACCTCCCTTTTAGCTCATGAAAGGATGACTCACAAGAATCTGACCATAAGAACTTCACACCCTTCTTGGTTAGACCTTTCAGTGGTTCTACTAAGCATGAAAAGTCTTGAATGAAATGTCTGTAGTAACCAACCAGTCCTAGAAAACTATGCACCTCAAATTCTTTCTTCGGATACTCCAAGGAAACTATAGCTCTCAATTTCTCTAGGTCTACTGGTACTCCCGCCTTTGAGATAACATGACCCAAGAAGTGAATCTGATCCATCCAAAAGTGGCACTTTTAGGGCTTAGAATATAACTGATGCTATCTCAATGTACTCAAAACGATCTCAAGATGGGTAGAATTTTCATGTCGAGTGTGAGAGTACACCAAGATATCATCCATGAAGAACACCATGATGGAATTCAAGTACGGATGGAACACTCGGTTGGTCAGTGCCATGAATACTACAGGCGCATTTGTGAGACCGAACGACATAACCAAGTACTCATATAGACCATACCTTCTACTAAAGGTTGTAATAGGTATATCTGATATTATAACACACAACTGATGATAACCGGACCTCAAGTCAATATTTGAGAACACCCAGGCTTCTCAAAGATGATCAAAGAGATCATCGATCCTTGACAAGGGATATCAGTTCTTAACAATCAACTGGTTTAACTTCTGATTGCTCACACAAAGCCTGAGGGTACCATCCTGCCTTCTTCGCAAAAAGGATAGGTGAACCCCAAGGAGAAGTACTTGGTCGGATGAATCCCTTTCCCTTAAACTCCTCCAACTATTTCTTGATCTCCTAAAACTCAGGTGTGGCCATCCTATAATGAGGAATGGACACTAGTGCCACTCTTGGAGCCAACTCAATTGAGAATTCTACCTCACGCTCTAGAGGCAATCCTAAAAATTTATCTGGAAAGACATCTCTGAAATGATCCACCACTAGAGGAAAGTCTATCTGTGATGTCCCCTGGTCATCTAGATAAATGACTAGGAATCTGGGATGTAACTCCCCCCCAACCCATGATGCTCTGGACCTTCTCTTCTCACATGGATGTCCCACTCGCCCCTATGATGAAAAGATCCACCCTCTGGTGATATAAAACTCAACCTATGGAGATAATAGTCGAAGACTACCTGGAATGGAACTAACCAATCCATCCTGAGAATGACATAATATCCAATCATCTCTAGGATATAGAGGTCCCATAAAAAGTGACACCCACCAAACTACATAGGTCACTCTCTGCATTGACGTACACTAGTCGTACTAGTCCCCAACGGAGTGTCTAGAATTTAGATATCAACAGAAGAAAAGATGCATAGATAAAGGCTCTCCACAGTAGCCACATATATAATGCTATGGAAATCCCATGTATCAAAAAGAATAGTTGATAAGATTGAAGCTTCTATGATCGTACCTCGAACGGTAGAAGGTCTGGGATCCTGCCCCTGTTGGGTCTTCTACACTGCAAAAGTTTGGCCTGTACCGCGACCCTATGGCCCTGCCTAACCACTTTGAGATGATCCACCCTGATGTCACTAAAAACTGGGGGAGTGGCTACCATGACCATGACTTCCAGCTTAGCCTGAACGGCCAGGAGAACTCCAGTTCCCAGACTTGTGAGAAACTGGTGGTGCTACTCCTGAACGAGGAGTCATAGAAGAAACCTATTCACCATCAACTAGTGAGAAGAACTGACAAAATCACTAGAGGTGACCCATCTTTCCACAAGATCGGCACTCCACTAGGTCTCTTGGGAAACATGGCCTCATTTTCCCACTTCTCCCACCCTAGTGGCACACTACCTAGCTAGTAGAAGATGCATCCTACCTGCCCTGATCTTCTCGTGCAGCCTTTTTGTGGCACTTACTGCTATCAGATGGTAGAGAACTAACTCTGGAAGCTGAACCGCCCTGGTTCACAGCTCCAGAATCCCTCAGATTGTGTTATGCGATCAGCGCCTAGTTGACGATAGAACATATCAAAGTCAACCTGAAGATGTTGACCTATCACCAGATGTCGTGCATCAGACCATCCTCAAACTTCTGTTTAAATAAAAACTCATCACCTCCTGGAATAGGCATGAAATTCTATAGATCTGTGAAGTGAGAGGAATACTCCATAACAGTCAGAGTACCCTGCTCAAGACTCATGAACTCTCGGGATCAATCATCCATCATGGTCTTCGGATATAAGTAATCATAGAAGATGCATTGAAACTCATCAGAAGAAATATTTTGCTGGAAGACCCCTTGTGAGATCACATACCACCGCCTCTTGGTGGAGTCTTGGAGCATATTGGTAGTGAGATTCACCCACTTCTCTGGAGGTATCTCCAAATACTCGAAAATAGTCAGTGTGGCCTCTAGCCATGACTCTGCATCCTAGGGTCCTCCATCCCCTGAGAAAGTGGGAGGATGCTGCTGCTGGAAGACCCACGTCAAATCACCCATCGATGGGGTAGGAGGTGATCTCCCTGAAAGTTCTGCATCATCCTCAGAAAGCCCTCCCTAAACTGTGCATCAACACATATGTCAGGTACAATGGATGGTGCCAAGGCTAGAACAATGGGAGGATCTGTAGGTAGTCCCCGATCGGCCATGTCCAGTGTCTGATCACCATCTGGAAATTGGTGCACAACCGGAGGACGTCTCGGTAGCATGACTCTACAAGGTCATGCCCACATCGTAGATCAAGATTACGAAGGACTGAAAACAAGGAGTGTAAGAAGGGAATATGATAAATAAAGCACTCAAGTTTAACAAAACATGACTACACGATATGTACATTTCCTATACGGTTTGTTCCCTAATGTCATTTACATGGGTGTATACTTATGCCTAAACTGGTCGGGTAACAACCCAGACACACGGTGTGTTGTCATAATTCACGGCGTGTACTTGAATCCTCTTTCCCTGCCCGAGTTCTTCTACAGGGTTAAGCCACACGAATTTCTCATGGAAAGACTACATGGAATGTACAATACATACATGTCTTGTACATGACAAGCTTTACCTGGCCCATGTTGTTAGTGACCCGGCCTAACACATGGATCACTCTACACGGCGTGTTCCAGACAAACACGACTTGTATGAGAAGGGATAACATCATGCCGTGTTGTTCTTGACACGACTGAGTACTTGGGTAAGACTACACGACGTGTTCAAGGCAGACACAACATGTAAATGAAAGGGAGACACCAACCTCTGTGGTTTGTGAAACGACCGGGTACCTAGGTTAGAATACACAACATGTTTAGATGGAACACGATGTGTATTATATATGACTCGGCCAAATTTTGTTGTTAGTGATGCGGGTCGGCACAAGGTCGACACAACACGGCGTGTATAGACGATACGCGGCGTGTTCACTCTAGATTTTACCCATCCCGTGTCTCTGCCCACACGACCTATGAAAGAGTAAGAGACTACATGGCGTGTACACAATGTACACGACATATACTTAAGAAAAACTATTTCTTCCCAAACATAATAACACATGACATGTACTTAACATTACACAACATGAATTCTGGATTTTTTCAGACAATAAGCCTAGAAACTACTCCGGAACCTAGAAAACACTGAAACATGCATCGAAAGTGCCAAATTACGATCCGTGAGGGACTATACTCCCCATGAATCAAAGTTTGGCATCTTATAAAAGTTATAGCATGGAAAACAAAGCAATGATCCACCAAATTCCGATCCATGTGAGCCCATAACACCTCAAGAACCAAATTTTGGCATTCATTCAAGCAAATATCTACACCAAAAATAACCTATCAAACAACATGTATTTCTATCAAGGCAACTATCACAACAACATGCATATTTTACAAAACATCGACCACAACAACATGAAATCACTAATGCATACTAGATGGTATGGAAAAAATGCATGACATGTGACTTCTAGCATGTGCCTATATGATGCATGAGATGGAATACCTTCATCTCATCAGGTTGCAACAAAAATAGAACCTCAATAACATCAATAGTAACTACACAAATCATGTTAATCACATGAGGTGAAATCAAATAAACTGTAATATTTGGAAAACCATAAAAATTGCAATTAAATGAGGTAGAATGGATTTTCCCTATACAAGAGTAAGCTACTCCCAGGCACAACTTATTACCAAGTACCTATTCCATACTATCCCTAGCTAAAGTATCCAAACAGTAAATCAAGAGAAAATAATTTTCCCTGATACCACTTTGTAACGTCCCGGTTCTAGAAGCCACCTAGAGGTGCCCCGTACCCAGTTGGTCACATGGCCCCAAGCGCATTTCCCCGAATTCCAGATGCTGCCGACTAGCAGCGAGGGCTTAGGGTGTGATAGTGGGGAAATTATTCCCTCATTGGAAGAGTAAACAGTGGAAGTAAACAACACATACACATCAAAAGCTGTAAATATCGAACAATAGTAAACAACAGAAGAATGGAATACTAAACTACTGAAGCACACACACATATATATGAAATGATGGATGATACATATGTCTAGGAAAGAAACCAAACAAGTCACAATGTTGGAATGCAAACATTACTAAACCAAATTACAAAATAAAAGGTAAACAACTTCTCAGCATCGCAAGCATATGCTTGGTCCCATGTTCCCCAGCTCCATAACAATCAAGTACCTGATGTAGAAGGGAACTTTACAATATCTATACCTACAATAATATAATATGTTTTGTCCCAAAATCATTACAAAAATAGGGTGTCAGACTGAATCCTAGTAGGCAACCACCCGAAGATCTATGCCTAATAGTCAGTGAATATATGACTGGTAGAAGTACAGAATGCAGTAAACAATCCACAGTTCCAAAACAAGCAATAGTGAAACAAACAGCTAAACCACAAACAGGTAACCCTCTAGGAATTACTCACAGTCATCCCCTCTGGTCCAACCTAAAAATTACAAGAAACCCTTTAGGCATCACACTCAGTCTAACCCCTTTGGTTCTGCATATGAATTTAATAAGACTCTCTGATGAAGCACTCACAGTCTATCCCCTTATAGTCAATGGTACAGAAAGACTCTCTAAGGAAGCTCACACTGTCCATTCCCCGTATAGTCTAGGGTAGTCAAGGAATCTCTGGGGAATCACACATGTCAATTCCTCTTATAGTCCCAAGGTCTAGGACTCTATGAGGAAGCTCACTCGGTTAATTACCCTTATATTCTAGGTTGTTCAATTCAAACAAAGACTCTCTGAAGAAGCTCACATGGTCAATCCCCTTATAGTCTAAATCAAAAAAGGACTATATAAGGAAGCTCACTCGGTCAATTCCCCTTATATCCCCAAGTGGTTATAGGCTCTCTGAGGATGCCCACTCGGTCAATCCCCCTTATAGCCAAAAGTGCTCAATGACTCTCCGAGGAAGCTCACCTGATCAATTACCCCTATAGTCTTCTACACTAGGTTCTCATGGCCCTCTGTAGGTCAATGAGAATAGTAGGGTAATATGGACAAAATAAACCTACATAACTACTTGTCTAACCAGTCTACAACATAATAAGAATTTTAGAAAACAAACTCTACATCCTACACCAATAGGCATGAAAAACAGGCAAGGCAGCCAAAGGCTAAGCAAGACCAATCGGTCGTAAACGAACATTCAAGGAAAAAGCATCTAAAGCATAGAAATCAACGAAAATTATATCAAAACTATGTCTACACAAGCATACAAGCATGGCAGGAAATCAATAGGGGTAAATCAGTAAACATGCAATACCCCGTTCAAGGGTATTGGTGGAATTTTCCTATAATACTCAAAGAATTCGAACAAAAAGGCACAAACCACCTAACTTGGGGTTAAGAGATCAATATACTTGAACCTCAAAACATGTATCTCCTTAGAATTTTATATATATAAGAGAATTCCTAAAACGTTCAACCAATGATAACTTTCAAATGAAGAGATATCATGAAATGAGGATCTAGCAGAAGAGAGAACTCACAGATGTGATTCAAACGCAACCGATGATGTTTGAATCGGAGGACATACATAGGCTCGGGGGGATTGTCGAAGTTTCGTGATCGTATAGGCTCTCGCAGACGAACGAGAACTAGGAGATGTGAGTTATATCCGCCAGACATGACCCCTGTGCATTTAATGAAAAAAACAAAATACATGGTAAGTACATTTGGAGTACATGATGGGTACTTACTGTTTCTGTAATCTGCATTAGGTGGCCTCCAAGTCACTCCCACATGGTCGTGTGTGTGGCTACCACACGGCCAGCACACAGCTTGTTGCGGTAAAGAATTACATGATGTGTAATTATAATGTACATGGCATGTACTTAGAAAATTTCTAGAAACCCCACTTTTTCTCAATAACAACTAGAAAAAGAAAAACATACCTGAAAAGAAGGTTTGGTTTCTAACAATTAATTATAGAAAGATACACTTAATAAAACAACATAAGATCATGAGGCCTTTTGTATTTAGGTAATTAGATTCCTAAAATAAAAACATTAAAAATAAATAAGTTTTTTTAAAAAAACTCCATTACATGTACTTATATTCAATGGAACTTCTAAAATTGCATGGATAAACCTGACGATGTACATAAGATAGGGGTTAGTTGTAATGCTCAATAAAAGAATAATAAAAGTATATCATGGTGAATGTAATTCATATGATTCAATTATCATGTCAAAGAGCAATAATATTAGTGATAATCATAATCATAAATAATGAGTCATGATATTATAAGATAATAGCATGACAATATAGGAATATAGGGAAAACATAAAAAATGACATAAGCATAAGTCTAGGATAAATTCCATGAAAACTTACCATGGTGGAAAAGTATCATAATTGATTATGTTCACTCCTTAATCCCAAATATAATTTATCATGATACAAGAAACAACTAAATTTATTTTAGGTCTATATAATAATGTTCCCTCCCATCACATTCACATCATGTACATGCATAGGTGTGTCATATAGACAATACAACATAAGGATTTATTTCTTAACTTTTAATCCCACAATTAAGGAGTTTCATATACATACATGGAAGTCCCCAATAAATAATGTGTAGGTCTATCTATGTGAATATATTTGAGTGGAAATGGGGATGGGTATTTAGTATACAATGTTTTGGCATGAAACATTACAGTACAATTTTGGCATCATAACAACTGTACATATAGAAAATAAAAGGTATTAATGAGAGTGAAAGGTGAATATAATAATTTTTAAATCATAATTAAATTAGAAGGTATGCGTAATAACATATACCAACATGAACAATTTTTAAATTAGAATGGATATTATAAAAAATATTCATGAATAAAATAAATAATGAAAGGATCTCGTGCCTTGAGATAGTGCTTCTTAAAGATTTAGGGGAGATTAATAAGAGATTAGGGGAACCATGGAAGGGATTTAGGGAGGTAATTTTATAGTAACATAATTATTGAAAAGGTATTGAGTGAATAATAATTAGAGTACAGGCGGGTTTTATAGAAATAAGAGGAGAATTATTTATTTCTTTAAAATTGTATTGATTGGACTCTATATAAAAAATTAATTCAAACCACAAACCTTTTTCTAAAAATTAATACAAATTTGAAATGTATTTAATTAATTTATAAGTCTGAGAACTAAAATACTTAAAATAATATTACTAGGGATGTAGAAGTGAGTCATTTTTATAATGAATTGATTTTATAACCATAAAATATAATATAGGTTTTGATAGATTCATTAAAGCCATGAAAAATTAATTAAATAACATAAAAATGTATTATTTTAAAGCGTAATGATAATTATGGTTGTGTATAGCTTTTATGGAATGTATTATATCACTTTGGTACTATTATTATGTCATAATACATAATATACAATTATATCATTTTTAATTTTTACAAAAGAATGAATGTCCTTGAAAATTATGCAAAATTTACCATTGGATAATTTTGAATTGTTTATTTCAAAATTAGTATTTATTATAAAAAAAATTATTTAAATTTAGCAATTTAAACTTTTAAATCAAAATCCTCATTTTTTGAAAAATAGTTTTTTCAATAACAGTTTTTTAACTATTATAAAAATTAATTTTACAGCATAAAATTATATTATCATTTATATCTAAAAAATATTTTATAATAACAATATTTTATTAAGATATCATTTATTCTAACAAATTTTGAATTCATAAAAAAGAGTGTATTAATTGAAACTATATTTTAGAAAAATACATTTTGGGTTTCAAAAAATCAAAATAAAATATTTATCAAAATTATTATTTAGTCACTACAATGTAATTGTAAAAGTAAAATAATATCATTATTTTAGTAAAAATCATATAAAAGATCATATTTATAGGTTATAGATACTTATCATTTTATTATGATAGAAAATACCTCACGGTAAGTTTTGTAACTGTGAGATTTTCATGGGGTGGTTTGATGAACGTGGTTTGGGACATAATCTCTATGATCCTGAAATTCTCCCATAAAAACTTACATACAATCTTTATATGTTCAATGATAGATTGATCATGGTCAAGGTAAAATAATAGTGATGTAATCTCACTTCGAGGCTTTGATAAATTGGATTCATAGGATATGATTCTACTAGTCGAAGTCATCGATTTCTTTGTCGGTGTTGAAAGGATTTATCATAAGCCTATATATATATATACTAATCATAATGTCAATGTATAATTATTATCATATCAATGGTTATGATGCTTATTAGTCATTTAAATCCAATAGTATGTTAGTTATAATAGTCCAAAATAACAGAAGAAGTGCATGTTTTTTCAAAAATTTCATTTTTTAATAAATAATTCATTCGTTTACAAAGGTAATTTCATTTATAAGTGTTTGTATTGTTTGATTATTTCCCCTTCAGAATTTTTTCCCTTGAAATTTCACACATTAAAAAAATATATGAGTGTACTTCTATTTCATCGCCTCTTCTGGTTCCTAAGTACCTTCTTCAAACTTGTGGTATCGCCACAACTTTGACCATTTGAGTTGTCTTGTTTCGTAGAACCTTGTCTACCAAATATTTTTTCTTCACTAGATAGTCCTCATATGAATGATATTTTTTCTAATTAAACCACCTCAATATTAAGTACATGTGAGGGTCTAGGAATGTACTTCCCCAGGAGGGGTACATGGAATAAATCACGCACTTAAGATAGTCTACTGGGACTTCTAGTAGATATGACATAACAATGATGTAATGAAGTATCTCAAATGGGGTGATGTATATTGAAATAATATGTTACTTTCTAAAAACCTCATAACATTCCTCCATGATGATATATGAATGAAAAAACATATCTCCAACATCAAAATCTAGGTCTCATTGATGATTATATAGACAGATTTTATTTGAACATTGAATTTTTTATATAAATTTGAATGGTTTGAACCTTCTACATATTATACCAGATAAGATTAGGTCTCATAATATTATACTCTCAAACTTTATCCAAAAATGTGGGAGTCTGATACCACTTCCCATAAAGAGACACATAATGTTCCATTTTAATTATAGTATATACTTTTTGTTATATGAGAACTCTGCCAGGGGAAAGTGTTGATCCCAACATCCTTTGAAATTCATTTAATAGTATCTCAACATATTCTATAGAGTTTTAATGGTTCATATAGTATGTCTATCCATTTTATGGATATAAGTAGTGATGAACCTTGGTATTATATCAAATTCCTGAGAAAGGCTTCTCTAAAAACATGAGGTAATCCTCAGATCTCAATCAGATAAAATTAGAGAGTGGATATCTATTTAGTCTTAACAAATACCTTATGTATATATTGTAGAGTTTGTTAAGAGAGAAATAATCATTTATAGTAATTAAATTTGCTGAATTATTAAGGCAATCGATTACCACCCAAATTTAATTATTCCCTTTAGGTCTCTTGGGGAGTCCTATGATAAAATCCATGGTTGGGTTTTCCCATTTACATTCTAG
The DNA here is from genome assembly GCA_963277665.1 of Viscum album. NCBI lineage: Eukaryota > Viridiplantae > Streptophyta > Magnoliopsida > Santalales > Viscaceae > Viscum > Viscum album. The sequence goes on along the minus strand of OY728130.1, from coordinate 2,009,069,249 downwards.
TATGGGTAACAGTTTCATCATACTCTTGGATTTTGGTCGCTCAACATTGATGTTTTTTCATTCAAAGCACTAAGATAAAAATTTGTCAATTTACCTCTTCTTTTTATCCTTCAGAAGTATTTCTACAGATCTATATTCATCTTAGTGATAACATAATAAATATAGAATTATGAGATATGGGAATCATCCATAAGTTTCCTCTTCAGTTTTTTTGAGATGGAAATCAAAGTTCCAAACCATTAAAATACATCTTTAGGAAATTCAAGCTATGTAATAATCACTACCGTTATCTATCTCACATCATCATATTTCTCAAAATCCTTAATCCACTCAAGAGTTTATGGTTGAGAATTTATTTGATAAAGGTTGTATTAATTTCTATTCATTATTACCATGTACTTATTTTACATTTGAAATAAGTTTGGATACCTTTTATTCCACACCATGGATAGGGTTGTGGTAGCTTTTTTTCTGATATCATCTTCCACTCTATTCACCTTCCCATGATGGTAAAGAATTGGACAATAACAATCCTTTATCATCTATAATCACCTTCATTGGAAAATATTGGAACCATTTTATTTGAATATATACTTTAGAATTTTATGATCCGTATATATGTTACACTTCTCTCTATAGAGAAAATGTTGTTAAATCATCAGCACAAAGATCACAACAGCTAATTATATATTAGTTTTTGGGTAGTGTTTCTAATTTTTAATTGACTCAGGGAGGAATATGTTATCTATTTTTTATATTTAATTATTACACAACCCAATCCCTTTTTCATTGTATCACATTAGATCACAAATTCATACTTAATGGAAATTAAAAAGATCATAGGTGCAATTATTAACCTTTTTTCATATCTTTAAATATTTCTTCAAATTAATTATTTTAAATATATTTCTCCCCTTATATTTAATATTGGGTAGTGTTATTTACAATCATGAGAAGTTTACTCAAAATCAATGATTATACCCAGCTAATATAAGGACTGTGGATTTCTACCACTGAAGTTAGTCTGGGACTTCCATTAACAGACTCTATTTTTAAAATATCCATAAATATAACTTTACTTGTGAAAACATGACCTTGGAAGGTTAAATTACCCATTGAAAACTCACATTTTATGTACATTAAATATAAATTTCCCTTCCACAATGTCTACAATACAATAGTCAAATTAACCTCATAGTCTACCCTTATTTTGGAGTAGATAAGAATATCATCTATAAAGACTTTAAATTTTTTTCGAGTTAACCCCAAAGGACTATATTCATCAAGAACAAAAATATTTTTAGAGCATTAGTGAATCCAAATAGAATAACTATGAATTCATAGTTCTTGTACATTTTATGAAAAATATAATTGTAGAAATCCTCTTTATTCACCTTTACTTATAAATATACTGAGAAAAGATGCAACGTGGAGAAGTATTGAGATCCATATAGAGGATGAAAAAAGTATCATTCCATGATAGATGGTACTTTTTATTTGTCCTGATATTTTTTTTCACATGATAATCGATGCAGAGGCACATCGACCTGTCCTTATTCTTGATGAAGAGGACCTTTTAACCCCATGATAAAGCACTTCCGTATATAATCCTTTTATCAAGACTCACTTTTAATTATTTATTTATCTACTCAATTTCAAAAAAAATCTATTCTTTATGGAGTATTGTATATTGAAAAATATTTGGGTATAAGTTTGATCAATAACTGAACCTCTCAGTTAGGAGGAAGATAATACAATTCTCTCGGAAACACATCAATGAATTCCATTAAAAGGGCCATGTAATCAAGGATGATCATTTATTTAGTATATATAATTTGAGATAGATATTTTTACTCACAATATAATTATATCCATTCTTGATATGATGATACCAAATATGATTCCTCATCCTCCTTGTACCTATATAAAAAAGGAGGATAATCCAAGATTAAAAGAGAGATCTCAATCTTTTCCGCACTAAAATCATTTCCATTCCTCGTTCGATAAATTTCCTAGATTTTTCTTCACATAGATTTCGATAAGTTGGATGTTATAATTTTATTCCCTCATAAGGATTATTCAAATTTTGGGTATGTTAGATAATTTCTCTTTAAATTTTAATGCCACTAATTGCCTAAAATTTTCATGGACCCGACTGTAGTACAAAAAATATGTGGTCAAATTTAATTTTTTGGCAGTTAAAAAATCTAGCGGAATATCATGAAAGTATTTTGAATTTCTATTCATACACCCCAACGGGTTCATCATCCATTTTCATTAGGCTATTAAAATCCTTATCAATTTTACGTCTAAGAGCATTTAGAATTTTTTTTTAAAAAATATTTTCTATATTTCATTCCACTCCAAAACATTGATATCCTCCAAAAGATTTATATTTTTTAACAACTTACACTATTTATCACCATCTCATTCTATATGATAAATAGAAAACATGAAATTTTCTTACTTAGAGCAATAAAGGATAGGGAAGATATTTTCAATGGAATTTATTCATTATTCTGCGATTAAGGGATCAATATATACACTTATATTCAAAGTAATTTATCACATAAAGGTTTCAATTTACACTTTTTAATTCTTTATGGGATTCAGGAATTCCTATTAATTTTGGATTTTAATTAACACCCAAGTTAATTTAGAATTTATTGTCATGAAGTTCCCAAATCATACTTTCATTGGGTTAGGCATCTAATTTTCTTAGAAACCACTTACTCTATACATTACCAAAATCTATGTATTTTATTCCTATGTTAATTCTTATAAATAAGTATTTAAATATAGTTTTCTAATCCAAATGCTTAAAATAACTAGACTTTTCACTACTAAAAACTATGACAACCCATATTTTAATATATGTAATTAATGATTTATTATATAAAGACATAAATAATACAATCTCAAAAGATTGTGAGTCCCAGTTTATTTGGTTAATTAGGTACATAACATAAAAAATTGAAAATTAAACAGAGTAAAAAAAATTTAAAATCTCCATATCATGCACTTATATTCCATGGATATTCTAAATTTACATTTGTTAATGATGGGATGTACATAAGAAAAGGGTGAGTTATAAAACCCAATAAGGTAATAATCAAAGAATAAAATGATTAATATAAAAAATATGAGTCAATAATAATAAAAAGAGACATAAAATGGGTTATAATCATAATATTGAACAATGAGGCCAGATATAACATGATAACATCAAAGAATCATTGGAATGTGGAAACAACATAAAACAAGATATAAATATGAGTCAAGGGTTACTGCCAAGACAACACCACATGGTGGAAAATGTCCCACAATGGATTAGGTTCACCCACTAATAACAAACAGATTGTCTCATGAAATAACAGTATTACCCAACGCATCAGAGGTAGATATAATTCTTGGCCCACCTGCCACATTCATATCATGTATATAAATAAGTGTGCCACGTCGATCATACAACATAAAGATTCATTTTATCACATTTAATACCATGATTAAGTAGTGATATATATATACATTGAATTAAAAAATGAAGGATGGATATTTACATCAATGTGAATATATTAATGGGGAAATGGGTCTAGGTATTCACCATACAATTGTTTGGCATGATAAATCACTTGATAAATTCAACATCATAATGGTGGTACATAAGGATTAATAGAAGGGATTAATGTGAATTAAATGGTAATCCCATCATGTATACATCATAATATATGTATAGAAGAGGTGTAGGAGCATTTAAAAACATAAAAAATTTGGAAATTAAAATGTATAATATAAATATGGTGCTTCTAAAAAGATGAGTAGGAGAATTCCCTTACCTTGGGAGGGTGACTATTAAAGCTAAGGGGAGCTTCTAAAGATCTTGGGGGAAACATGGTGGGATCTATAGAAGGATAGTAATAGTGGATTCATGTTATAGTAGTTTTGAGATAAGATGAATGAGAGGTTTGGTAGGTTTTTATAGAAAATTAGAGGGGAATTGTTTATTAATTTATAAACATTGGTTTTGGACATTATATAATAAATTAACCAGAAACACAATCGTCAAAATGTTTTTTTACTTGGTTTCTGCCAATTTGGAGTGGTTTTCATTAATTTTTAATTATAAGAACCGAAATCCATAATATAATACCCTTGGTGGTGTGGAAGTGAGTCTTGTTTACAAATAATTGTGTTTAGAAACCATAAAATATAATATATGTCTTAGAGGATTAATTATGAACTTATAACATTAATCAAATAACATAAAAAGAAAATTATGTTAAAGGGGAAACAAAATTTTCATCATGGATACCTTTTATTTGGAATATATTACATCAATATTTGGTCGAAATAATGTCACAATACATACCGTATTTAATTTTTACCCAAAAATTTTATTATCATAGAAAATTATAAGAAATTATCCATTGGTTAATTTTTATGTGATAATTTAAAAAATAATATTTACGCTATCAAAAAAAATTCTCTAAATATGATAATTTCTACTTTTAAATAACAATACCTATTTATTGAATAGTACATGTTTTTTATAATGTCTGTTTTTCTGGCTCATATAAAAATTAAATTTAACTTCATAAAATTATATTTTCATTTATATTTAATAAATACTATTTAGTAATTAAATTTTATTAATATATCATTTATTTTATAAACTTGTTAATTCATCAAAAATAATGTCTTAATTGAAACTATATATTTTAGAAAAATCTAATTTGTTTTTCAAATAGTTAAAATCTATGTTTTATTGAACTTATTATTTAATAATTATTATGTAAAAAATTAATAAATATAATAGTTATTTTATTAAAAATAAAATCATACAAAATCATTCTATATGGGTCTACATACATATCCTTTTATTTCAATAGAAAATTCCACAAGGGTTAGGTGTGCAGGGGTGACATTTTCAAAGGATGATTCAGTGAACATGGTTTGGGCTATGATATTGATGAGATTGAACATCTCCTTTAAAAAATATCAATCATGGTTTAGTTGTTTAATATTGAATGGGGATTTTTCATTGGAAGTACTTTTAATACTATCTCCTTCAGAATCTCCAATAAATGGGCTTCATAGGGTATGATCATACTAGTCATGGTCGTTGCATCATTTTTTAGTTTTAATAGGATTTATCATAACCCTATATATATAATAATCATATGATCATTATATGAGGACTATACTCTCAATAGTTCTGATGTTTAATGGTAATTTAAATACGAAAGCATATGACTTATAATGGTCTAAAATAACCAAATTATTGAATGTGTTTTCTATAACTTCGTTTCATAATAAGGAATTCACTCATTTCAAAATGAAATTTGATTTGAAAATGTTCAAGTCATTATAATTTTAACATTGTGTAAGTATTATTTCAATATAAGAAAATTTCTATAAAAATAAAAGAGCTCCCCTGGGGGGTGTATGGAGTTGAATTTGGAATCAATTACCTTGTATGGTCTAGTGGATTTATGTTTAACATTCCATCAATAGTAGAGATAAATTCTCAGGTGATAAGAATGGTTCAGTTGACTATCGTCAACTAAGGTGAATTCACTGGGCGAGGCAACTCACATACTTGGAGTGAGTTTATCATGTAATGACTTATGTGACCATTTAAATCGATGAGTAATATTTCACTAACTATTATATGGGGATTCCCTAGAGATATCCAGTTTAGGAGGGATATTGATGGCCTTACATGGGGTTTCCACCTTTGAATAGGTACCTTGTGAGATAATATTTAATCACCAAAAAATATTGTGGGTGGTATTTAGCGATGGTGAGAGATAACATACCCGATTTGGGTGGAATTATCATTAGTTTTTTCTTAGATATATTAGGGTCGTGTTTTGGGAAGTTCACAATTTATAATGATATAACCTAAATCACACATGAGAAATCTATTAAGGGTTATGATCTTCACTTGGGATGGATGAGCTCTGAGATAATCTTTGAGGGCATGAAACCCAGGTGGTGGGATAACAATTGTCCATTGGAATTTTTTTGTGTAGTTCAATGCATCTCAATTGTGTTTATTATAGAAAATTCCTATTTTTTGGTATGATATACAAATTTATCTGAGGAATGGTGGCATAGATGATGTTACCAATATTCATTAATTGGTAGAGAAGTTAGAAATAGAGGTATACATAATTTCAGGCATAGTTTAGGGGGTTATGTGATGGTTTCATTTTCATCAAATGTTCCATACTCATGGTCAATGTCATGGAATGTACTAGAAATATGGTATATTTTTCATGCAATGTTTCGATGATATGGTTTATTTCAATTTATTTTTTAGGTACAATCAGTCATCTTTGCTGTAAAATATTCCTATGATTCGGTCCATTTTTGTGGAATGTCGATGTGTCAATATACCATGATTTTGATATTTATATATATAAGTTCATTATACTAAAATTATCCCATTATACGGTTCATTACTATTAAATCTACCCATGATCTCGTTCATTATTAGAAAATTTCTTGTTATTAGGTTCATTTAGATGGAATATTTAGATACCCAATGATTATATTGTATTTTTATGAGAAATTGTTATGAATTTCATTAAAAACATTCCATTATTTGACTTATAATTTCTGAGTAAAAAACATATTTCTTTTTCATTTTTCATGAGTAAATAAATCATTTGGTCATGATTTTTAATGTAAAAGATGAAAATAAATAGTCAATTCAATGTTTTAATATATATATATATATATATATATATAAATACTTGTATTTGTTTCATTTATAAATCAATAAATACAAGTGTGTAAATTTGGAATTAAATTTTCTATCACTATATCTATTTTTCCTAAAAACACCCATGAGATGTTTGAGTTGTTGAAAAAAAAATTGGATTAAAAATGAAAATTAATTTATCTATTTATAAAAATACTTTTTTATTAATTAATTTATCATTTAAATGTGTAGAATTTTACATTTTCTATCTTGAAAATCCATTTGTGTTTAAAGTTGGACATAAAATCTATTTTTATGGAAATTGTTTTGATAATTTTTGTGATGTTCATTTTGAAAATTGAATTTCACTATGAATTCGATACTGTACAATCAAATATTTTTATTTGTTTAGACACATATATGTTTAGGATGAACACATGAGTAATGGACCTTTGGAGAATCCCTTAAAGCAGGATTTTAACGAAGTCCAACAAAATGGATATAGGATACAAATATTCATTTAAACCACATGAATAAGCCTCTTGTACTTCACATGAAGGATGAAACCATAAGCTGAATTAGGATTAGGAATGATTGGTTATATCTATAAGATATAGCTTGGGAACTGCATCAGATCATGTTTTATGATATAAGCTATAGTTTGTGTGTGGGGACAGAGCTATGTGAATGTTTCGTGTAGGGTTTATTTAAGGATCCCATGTTCTCTTTGGTTCATGAGGATCAATGATAGCTTCAGAGAGTAATATAAAATTTGGAGACCATTTAAATCAACATTATTTTTGATCATTTGGGCTATTTATCTTGATTTTATGTAATAAGGAGGAATATATAGCTTCAGATGGGTCCCTATAAATAGCATTTTATCTAGTGGGAGCCAATAATTTTTTCTAAAGACTCCACTATCTTCACATGCTTCTCTCCAAGTGTTCAATATTTTGGTGGTCCTCCTCTTATTGGACCCAACAAGAAATTTAATGAAAATATAAAATATATATATATATATATTATGGTTATTGAGTTTTGAGTAGTGTAGTTTTATTGGAGACATGGATATTTTATATTTAGGCACTCATTCTCTCTACATTGCATTGTAGTTAGGGTTTTGGTATCAGTTTTTAGATATGATACCAAAAAAATCTTTTGATCTGATCATATTTAGTCAAAAGTGCATTCATTATTCATTTTAGTCTTCTTTCATACTAAATATGATTTTTTCCATTGATACACTATTTTATTAGTGTATTTTTTGTGTTCCCACTCACCTTTGAGAGTCTCTTCCTTACACTCTTGATTACAATAGGATTTTTCTTTATGGTTGTGGACATGTGGTTTTTAACATTCAACTTTTATAGGTTGAAAATTTCAAGTGTCATCATTTATTTTTTTACATATATTTGATCTTTGTGAATCCAATTTAATTTTCATGATTGTTTGAGGGGAAATATTTTTATTACCACTACATGTACAATCTACTGTTCTTTTGTGCATTCCTCTCTTACTATATTACACAAAATCTAGTATTAGAGGATTTTGTTTTTGTTTAGATAAATTATGGAACCCAATTAAAATAAAATGATTTTTTGTAATTGTACCAAATACCGTATGTGGAGATTAATAATAAATGATACACTCTTTATCAAGAGAATGAATCTGTCAGTTTTTACTACTAAGAAGCTAAAGACATTTCTGATGATTAATGTGAGTTAGTGTATGGGATGGTTTTGTTGTTTCATTCATTAGTTAGTTAGAGATAATGTGATGAACCATATTTTAAACATCTTTCATGAAATAAAATCTATGGGTAAATCTTAAGACTACCTACTATTCCAAGACAAGAGACAATAAAATTTTTCTCCTCAAATAGGTAATGATTTTGAAGTAAAATAGATATACCTCTATTTCATAGCATTTTAGTGAATTTTAGGGATATTTTAATCAATTTTATGGTATGAATATTACTTTTAAATATGAGGTTATAGAACTTTTGCTGAATAATATTTTACAAAATTCTTTGGAGAATTTTCATGTTACTCGAAGCAGTTTTACTCCTAATGGTGATGTGACATTTAGTTTTTTAAGAACATTATTTGAAATGAATAGGTTTAGATAATTATTTAGGATAAATATTCTATAGATATTTTAGTCACAATAAATAGGGAGAGAATTCAGGAAAAACATCAGGGACAAAGTATCCAGGGTAAGAGAAAAAGAAGAAGAAAATCCAGAACAAAAAAGTGGGAGTTTCAACGTCATCATTGTGGTAAGAAATAAAATTTTATGAAGTTTTTCTATTAATTTAAAACAGAAAAAATATTGAAGTAAAATAATTATAAGAAAATGGATATGAAGATTATAATTCCACCTCTACTATAATGGGTGACCTTGTTATTGATTGTGACTCCATTAATATTTATTCTGATGATTCTTATTGGGTTTTTGATAGTGGTTCCTATTTTCATGTTACATCAAGGAAATAGTTATTTTAAATTGTATAACCCCTGTAATTTTTTTCGATTTTGAAGATGGGTAATTAGAGTCATGCTAATGTTGTAGGTATCGGGATTATTTTTTTTGGGATGAACACCAAAGTAAGATAATTTTGATGAATGTTCAATATCAGACTGAAGTTTGTATAGATTTAATATATACCCATGTTATTAATGATGATAGTTTTAATTGTACGTTTTATAGTGGACAATATAAGGATTCAATAGGAAAATTGATCGTAGCAAGAGATATGATGTAGTCAGGTTTATATTGGACTAGATATAATATTTCATGTGATAATACATGTGTGATTGGGTGATTTTTTTCATCCATGTTATGGAATAAGAGGCTTAGCCGCATTAGTGTAAATGGGATTGGTTTTTTTCCTAGATATATCTACTTATTGATTTGAAAAGATTCAAATTTGACATGTGTGATCACATTATGGTTGAAAAATAGAGAAAAGTGTGTCTCAACAGTCATTCTCTACATAAAAAGTCTTGGGTACTTAAATTAGTACATCCAAATGTTTTCATCCCATGATGTCTAAAACCATTAGTGGTGTCCATTATTTTGTGATTGTTATTAATGAATATTAAAGTAATTTTTTGGTTTATGTTTTGAATTACAAAAGATAGGTACTATGTATTTGGGGTTTGGCTTAGTGGTAGGCATCCCGTAATCCTACATGGGAAATGGGGGTTCAAAACCCATGGGGTGGAGGTACTGTAGTAGTACTATAGTGCACTGTAGAAGTGGCAGGCACTGTAGCAATGACAGGCAGTGTAGCGATGATAAGTCACTATAGCGGTGACAGGGTACTGGAGCAGTGGTGGGTATTGTTGAGCACCATAGTAGGCAGTTACTATAGTAGTACTATTCACAGAATGGGTCTTGGGCAAAAAATTTGGGCATATAGGCCATGTAATGGGCTAATTTCCCACTAGGCCTTCGGGCTATGTAATGGGTCTCCCTCTTCCTAGTTAAAAGAGGTCTTTTCATTGCTTTAATAAAAAATGAGGCTTCGACCCCAACCTTAATGAAACAAAAGAGATGTACTCAATGTTTCTATGAAATTTCAAGTTTCATATATGAGGGAATCAAGTATAGTGTTGAAATGTATTTTCCTTCACTATGGTGGTGAGTATTATTGTTAGTTTTATTAACATTTTATATAGGATGCAATTTTTCATTAGAATAATTCTCTTAATATATCTCATCTAATTTTTTTAGTTGAGTGGATTAGAGATAATTTCATTGAAAGAGTTTGTTATTTTATTTTGTAAAAAAAGTGTCATGGACTTTTTCACAGCGAGTAATTATTCACTGTTTCTTATATTATCAATTTATAACCAAGGGTTTCTTTAGAGGTAAACATTCTTGACAATTGTTTGTATGGAAAAGAGATCAAGTAAGATCATGTAGGTGTTTTTGGTTCCTTGGATTTCATTCATGTGCCTAGATATGAGATATCCAAGTTAGATGGTAAGTCATAATAGTTTATTTTTATAGTCTATGGACACGATGAGTTTAGATAAAGGCACTGTGATCCCTATTTGATAAACATTTCAAAAGACAGGATGTAATTTTTATGGTATATTCAAATAATATAGATATTGATAAGGGATAAAAATATATTTCCCCAACTTATGATGGAATTTCCAATCTTGTCCCAATTTCTGAGTCACATTTAACTAATGTTATTAATTATAATCATTCTGTATATATATAGAAAGATGTTCATGGTAAATAGGTTGGAGTTGAAATTTTTGTTTCACCTTTTGTGTCTACTGATTTGGTTATAGGGTTTATTAATCAATGCACAATTCCAATTTGGAGATTATCTCAAAATCATACAATTTCTACTCAGTATTCACTTAGTGAATATGCACCCTTTGATGACTGGAGAGAACTAGAATATTTTGATGAGGTGATCGAAAGTGATCATATGGATAAATGTGTTGCATAAATCTATGATGATATGCGATTATTTAACAAAAAACACAATTTTTATCTAGTAAAGTTACCTATAGGTGAAGAATATTTTGAAAATTTATTGAGTTATCATATTATAAATTAAGAATCTAGTTATGTTCCATGATACAAGGAAAAGTTATTTGTTGAAGAATTTTTTTAAGAAGAAATGTATTTATTTTGATGTTTTTTTACTAGTTGTCGAAATGTATTTTATTTTGGATATTCTTTGTTTGGATGATAGTTTGGTTTTGTATATTGAGATGATGTATGTGAAGACCACATTCCTCTTGAGATATTCAGAAGATGAGATTTATATTTGGAATCGAGATGGTGTTGTTGAAATAATTTAATAGAATTATGTCTGCAACTTCAAGAAGAGTTTTTATGGTTTGTTGAAAGCTCCAATGTAGTGGTATAATAAGATTTAATCTATAATTTCTCATAATTATTTTAAGAAGTAATATTTTGATAATTGGGGTTTTTTTGGATATTTAATGATGATGAATTTTATGATTTATTTTTATCTTTTTTGATCATAAAACTCACACACTTAGTTCATGCCTTTTCTGGTATACCCTGTTCTTTTAAAGATGTATCATGCATATATTCTCAAATGCACCTTGTTAAATTGAATGGGTAAAACATCATAAGACCTCTTTAAACTGAACAATTCAATTAGATAAAATGTTCCATAATGAAATTATGATTGAAACCCATAAATGAACCTCTGACATTCGAAAACCATGGTAACAGACATAACAACTATGTTACCATTACATGGTAAATAATTATATATGTCATTATATATTAATAATTTCTTTCTTCTAATAATTTTGTGATGATTATTTTATTATAACATTTCTTTATTTTGATAACATGATAATTTTTTAAATAATACTTCTAGATTTGAATTATTTAAGAATGATCTTTGTTAATATTTTCTAATAAATGAATTAGAGAAGCATGTCAGATTCTTGGAATATCAATCTCCCATGATAGAAAGGACAATAAATTGTACTTATTCCATGAGATATATATGGAGAAGGTTAATTAGATATTTTATATGGATATTGATAAAGTGGTTATTACTCTTATTTATTTACAATTTAAGCTCAATACCAGTTAGTAACCTTCCACTGATGAATAGAGAGAAGAGATGTTGTACGAACATTATTCATCTTCATTTAGTTGTTTAGTGTATACGATGGTATTTACTAAAACTAATATAAATCATGAAGTTGGTGTTTTTAGTCATTTTTAAATCTAATCTAGGTGGATAGAATTTGAGAGAAGTGAAGTATATATTTCATTATATTCATGAAAATTCTGATTTGATTTCTTTTTCCGAAGGGGAACTTATGTTTTTTGGATTTACAGTTTCAGATATGAATGAAGATATAGATTTGTTGAAGTCAACATTAGGATACATTAGGATTTTTTTAGAGAAGAATTATCTTGGTAGTAAATATTATAGATACGTGTTTTCTTATCTACCAATGAGTCCAATTTTATTTTAGCTACTGATGCATTAAATTATTTTTTATATACGTAATCTTTTTTTAAGAGTTCGATTTTATTTAGGATAGGTCTGTTTTATTTTTTCAACAGCCATGGTGCCATTTGTTTTGGGAATAATTCCACATTTCAATTATATTTTACCATATTAATGTTTGACAAAGTTAGATATGTGAATTTCATTATTTGAAATAGTTTGATCTTAAGAATATCCAAACTGATTAAAATGGGTCAAATATGTTTACTAAGATTTTACCTAGAGATAATCTAAGACATGTCGTCTGATTGAATGGATTTTAGTGATCCCCACTTTAGTTTTAGGTGGAATTTCTTGTGATCCTCCAATCCTATGAACCAAAAAATGTATCTTAAAATTTTAAAATATTAAAAATTATATATACATTTTAGACTTACAAGACTTTTAAGAAGAAGAGGGTTTTTTGGAGACATAGATGTTTTGTGGTTCAGCTCTCTATCTCCCTACATTTTAGTGAATTTAGAGTTTTGAAATTAGTTATTAGATATAAAAATAGTAAAATTACTAAGATTTGAAAAGTTTTTATCAACAGTGGATTCATTCATCATTTTTGGATACTTTCATACTACATATACTTTATCAATTTGATCATTTATTTTATCAGAGTATTATATTTGGAACCCCACTCACCTTTGGGAGTCTCTACCTTGTACTCTGGATTATTAATGGATTATTCATTCAATACTATGTCCCATTGATTTTCCATATTGGGTATTATATGTTAAATTCTTTTGGGTGTAATCATTTACTTTTATTAAAATATTTTTGGTTTTTTTTAATTGTTTTTATTTTGAAACATGTTTGAATGGGTTGAATTTTTTTCACTGCTTGTTCATTTTCTTGTTTGTTTGTGAACTAATTGCATTAAATCATTCCCAACACAATAAAAGTCTCAAATTACATTTTTTATTCTACCCAAGATCATTCAGGTCCTATTTTCCAAGATTGAATTTAGGTTTCCCTTTGATGCCCCTAATAGTGCATGTTAGAGACTACTAGGGGTTTAGCTTATGGTGTGTCATTAATAGGCATATAAAACTGAAAATTCAAGTATGGATATGTAGTAATTCATTTTCTTATTGTGGATTTATTTTTCTACTTATGTGATATAGAACAATGGTCCATCATTTTGGGTTCATAGCTATACTTGATCAGTGCAAAACACACCCTATCTTCACCGATTTTTATATACATACCCACATTAACAATATTCACATACCACCTCTACTAAAACCAATAATAATGAAACTTAAGTGCCCACTAAAGAGATAGAAAGAGAATTGATAAATTTTTATACTATTAGGCCATTGAAATTGGTGCTTCATGGATGATACCATGTAACCAAATGAGGTACCTAAAATATCCTTATCCTCCAACCCTCAAAGAAGGATCCAATCCTATTTAAAAGGAATAACATCCCTGGGAACTCTTATTCTCTTTTTTCTTTCTTCAGAAAAAATACTAGTTCAGGGAATGGTCATCCTATAATTTTCTTTTTTATTTATTTATGTCTTATTCATATTTTTCTATGATTATACCATACTGATAATTGTGTTTTTTCGATGCCAATCTTATATTTACATGATATTATTTTAATATTTATTTTAATTTCAATTCTTCATGTTTTTGTACCACATTCTTCATATGGTATTTTAACACTTAATCTATTATATATTAATTCAGTTTAGTGGTTTGTGTGTATTCTTCTTCATGTCAAGAATATTTCTTCTTTCTTCATGGGATTATTTTCCCCCTCTTAGTATTTGTGACCTCTCTTATCCGATGATGGAGATTTAATATCTTATCTAGTCTAAGGGAGTGATCTTAATGGTCAGTTATGAGTTGTAATTATATTTATATTGTCTCTATTTATCTCTTTATTTTATTTTACCATAAAATTTAAGAAGATATAGGACATGGTTCTTTTTTTATCTTATAATTTTAATCTAATACAACATTTAATACCAATTTAATCACTTTATATAGTATTTTAGCTCAATCGAGTTGGATGTAAAATTGAAGAAGTGGTGTTGATACTCTACCAAGACCTTTGAATGTTTTTATCTAATAATGGATTTTATTTATACAAATTGGATAAAATTATAATAACTATTAATCACGAGTTTATTAAATTATTATGTTCAAGCGAGACATGATTTGTTTTTCAGTTTAGAAAAGTAGTTATGGGTGATGTAGAGATAGTTTCTTTATAATTCTTTGAAATATATTAAAAACTATTTTCAAATCCAGGCAATGAGGCAGCTAATGATTCCAAGGTCCAACGATCCTAAAATTTATTTTATAAAAACATAAAATTATTTTATTCCAAACATGAGGATATTTTTATAAATAATTAAATGTTTTCTACATGGAGTCAAAAAATTAAAATATAAGACCATGTTGAAATTCAGAGTGTGGAATTTATCCTAGGTGTGACTTAACATTGGTTGGTGTGGGGTGTCCGAAAGGGGTAGACATTCTCAGGTGCATTTCATTAAAATAATTAAATAATTTTTCTATTTTTAAATAATTCACTACAATGTTTTCCTTATAAATATAATCTTCTATGAAACATTTATGGGGTTTTCCCCATAACCCTGAGATTGTTGAGAGATGTTTCAACCATCCTTCATTGATAGATTAATATTAAATAATGACTGATAACCAGATCAATGTTCATTGAGGTTCAATGAATGTAAAAGGTCTTCTCCATCACTAGAGATTTTTTTCTTCCCCAATGATAAATCTGAATCATTTCAGGGCACACCATTTTGTTTTTTTAAACCTTTCATGAATTAATCAATCATGGATTAATTAACTACTTTTATTCATGGAATTCACCAACCTCACATGATAACTACAAATTGTTTACTCAAATAATTTTCCCATTATGCCATGTTTCTCACCCAGGATTTCCCGGATTAATATTTTTGATTGAGAACTCATGGAAAATTATGTTGATATAATTTTATGGTACTTTTCCCTATCATTATGCATGATCTATACTATTGGCCTATAGAATCACCGTTAGTCTTTTCATGGAAGGTTTGAGCACGATCAAACCCCCTGGATTTAAAACTACTTCACATTTGATAAACTAATTTATGAAATGTGGATGAATTGGAGAGGATTAAGGACATTGGTGATGGATTCATGGATATGATATCCAAATAAGAGTTTGAAGATATATAGGAGATGTCATGGTGGCATGCATGCTTCATTCATGAGAACTTGATTCGAATTTCTGGCCAATGGAGGGAAAGAAAATTGTCAGATATAATTTTTCTTCAATTTATTTGTTCAGATGGGTTTGAAAAATGACATAAAAAGTTGATATATGAACCACATGATAGATCATAATTTATTCAAAAACAAAAACTACAAACTAAGTTTTCTAAAGAAAACACATTTTATATACACCTTTCGAGGATGACTAGGGTTTCTGGATTAGTTTAATATCACATTCTAAGTCAGCACCCACATTCAGTGTGACTCGGTATTGGTGGGACACCATGTACTCTTGGATTACATGGAAATTCTAATAGAGAGGAACATTATATATACCAGAACTTGACCAAGTACACAGGTAAATCTTAATGGACACATCCATGAGAGAAAGGGAAGGTCCTGGGTGTCTGAGACATTTCTTGTAGTACCATTACACTCCTTGTAGTACTACATGGAGAGAAAAATATTTATTTGTGAGGAAAATCCTGAAATAGTAGTAGGGTCACATATCATGTGGATCCATTACACTTCATGTAATTTCTTTTAGATTAAACATATACCTATCATATCTGATTTTTTTAACTTTGATTTTGTCATGAGAGTTGCCAATCTGGAGTGTTTTTTAACTAGAATACAATGATTGAATTTATAGAAAATTTTAATATATGATGTGATATATTCTTTGTTCGACTATTATTTTGGGAGTTACTAAAAGCACCAAAGATCATCAGATAGTGGTACACACATGATGGAATATGGTGTGAGTCCTCTATATATCATTATATTATGTGGTTCCCCTAAAAAACTAGGCCATGTGTCTTGTATCTATCTATTGAGTGGTACCCCCTGAAAGGACTAAGATGTGGGTCCCATATCTTAAGAGTAGTACCCCCTGTGGGACTATGGTATGGGTCCTGTACTTATTGAGTGGTACCCTCAAATGTACTAGGATGAGAGTCCTCTATTTTTTGATTGGTACCCCCAGATGGACTATGGAATGGGTACACTACATAGTGAGTGGTACCCCCTGATGAACAAAAACATGGGTCTTATATCTACCCATTGAGTTATACCCCTTGACAAACTAGGGAGTGGGTCATCTAATTGGATATTGTGCCTTCGATATGTGGAATAGTGATGAGGTGTGATTTATCCACATGGTTACATATTTCAACAGATATACGAGATGTTGGGAAATAGGTATAGATATTTAGAACTACTGGAAGACTTTATTCTGAGGTTGGGATATGATATTGGGATCCACTTTTTCTCTCATATGGGTTTCTTTTATGAGAATATATATATATATATATATATAATTTTTTGTTGTGATTTTCTTTCACTCTTGATTTTGGATTTATTAGACTTCTTCTATTGTGTCTCCTATTTCTCTGACCTTTAGTTTTTGGGGTATCCTACCGGTATGTATATATTCACCCCTATATGGGATTTATCTAGACGTGTAATGTATTATATAGACTATATATAGGTTCTTTCTTATTTTAGAGGAGTGTAAGGATACTCAGGTGCATTTGACCATTTACAGTGGTCGAGTCTTGGAGAAATGGATGCAGACTCTCTAATAATTTCAATTCCAGATATTGTCAGGTTGGGAAATCTGTTCTGGCTAGGTGTGTATTTTTACACTTTATATTTTGGTTTTCTCAGTCTCACTCTTTTTTATTACCTGTATATTTTAAAATTTAGGGTTATTAATCAAGATATTGATGACTTTGGTTATGATTCCTCTACACTTCCACATGGATATGGTTGGATGAATACATACAAGTACTTTGATAAATTATTACCATTTTAGTTATTCCTTTCAATGATGGTCACTTGCCCTTGGACCATGTAGGTGGGATTATGGTCATTGCATATTGGCCTTCAACCTTCTAGGGAGGCCTTAGTGGGTGAAGTTATGAAAGATAGGAATCAGAGGTGGTTTGAACTTGGGATAATGTTATGAGTAATTTACCATTATGAGGTTTGGTTGAAAACATAGGTAAATGATTTCAACGTTTATCAAGTGTGGATTTTTGTCTAGGGAACCCAGTTTTGGTGTGGCAGTTGACATATCCATTCACTAGGACTCTGAAAACCTATATTTCGACTCAGAATAACGAGAAAATGGTTGCATGGAACTTTGGTGAATTCATCATATATGATTGAGTCTTTTGACTACCCTTCTTGAATCATATCTCCATATATATATGATCATATGATTATTATAAGTATTCATTAAATTTATAGGATTCATATATGGTTATAGGAATCTAGGATATCGATTCAAGATCATTACGATGATATTTTGAGTGAAGATGTCCTAGTTTAGGGGCCATCACATGAGACCTTTCCACCATGAGGTAAGGTATTAACACCCCCCCATACTTCATGTAGTAGACTATACCAGCAGGTCATTCTTAGGATTAATATAGTATTATATCACTCATGAGTTCTAACATGATATGCCACTGAGGTTTTGTGGTGTGCCATATCCCTAAATAGTGAAGGATTGGTTTGATTCGCTGATCCATGATTTCATACTTGTGCAAACACCTATAGATCAAATGGTTATGATGGTGGCCATCCTTTTCCACAGGGAATCAATATTTTATAGGATTTTTTTCATAAAAATTCATGATGATCTTTCACTCTCATGGTCTGAATTCTAGCATCTATTTCATGGGGTGAATTACCCCTCTTGGTTGTTCTTCATCTTGATTCAATATTTTCTTGAATTGAAAGATGGAGGGAAAATATTTTATGAGTATGCCACAATGTTCACAGAGCTTACATAGTATAACCTCAACTTGGTTTGGTTAGGATAAATTTGGGAGTGTATTTTTGATAAGGATCACCTCCAAGAGATCTATACGAGTGTGGTACCCCTATCAATTTTCACATATGTTGGAGTGTTAAAGAAGGAACTAGCGAAGGAGACATTCCTATCCATTTGGTTCCATATACCGAGAGATGGTAGTTCATTTCATTGGACTGAGACATATGTAGTATCTTGAATGTTATTTTTGGTCGGGTCTTTTCATTGGAGATCCCATCTTGGATTGACTCAAGATCATGATCATGAGGATTAAGGACCACAAAGGGAACAAGGGAATTATTCGGGAGGGGTGATGATATGCATGTGATGTAAAAGTTCCCAAGGAAAGTTATTTCATGACATGATGTTCCATGGAAGGAAGAAGGATTTCTGATGGACCGTCGTTGAATATGTTGTGTCGTGATCATGGATCTCCCACGAGTGGTCAGGGTGTCCCCTAGAGAGAGAAAAATAGTTTAGGAGAAGTTGGGGCTCCAAATGGAGGACATTATATGGGTGGAAAATGTAATGATCTCCATGAACCGTCATAAACACAAATAGTCCAGCACATGGATCATGGATCTTGGCAGCCTGGGCAGTTGGAAACTACAATCAATAGAGGCATGTGACTCGGTTGCACATAAGATTACTAGAGGTATAATCTATGTTTATTCTATTATTTTTTTAATTACTATTAGACATATTAAAGATTCATTCCTTCATCTCCATACTCATAATGTGATAGTTAGAGCATCCATTGGAGATATTATCCCCATATATTTTCCTTGATGTTTCAATAGGGAACACTTCTCCAATATATTTTATTTACTGGAAGTGAAATCTATTTTTTGGTCAATAGAGTTTCTCATAGGACCTCTTGGTGTTTATGATAACACCTTATGATTTAATCATGGGTATATATAAGTTTTCAACAGTCTCAGTGTAGATTGAATATCAGTACATATGATTTAGATGCCTTTAAAAAGATGGGATGTTATTCTCCATTGTGGATGAACGATATCTCTTGGGGAAGAAAGTAGGATTTTCAATTAGGAAGCTTTAACTCATCACCCATTATATTTTTTGTTTATACCTTTGTGTAGGGAGATCATCAAGAATCTAGAGTCCATTAGTCAAGGAGGATTATAGGAAATTATTCCTCAAGAACATTTTGTGACTACATACAAGGAAAGAGATGGTGTCTTAAATCATCTTGATCCTCATGAATACATTGATATCTTCTACAACATATTGGATGGTCCCTACTGAGATTTAGGAGATGAGGGTGTAATTGGAAGGGCTTTGAAGGAAAGTTTTAATCAAGCCTAATGTGCCCCTGGAAGACTTCTATGGTTTTCTTGAAAATGACATATGGGATCTTACGACATTGTGTTGATTTTCATCATATGATCCAGATCATGATAAAGAACAATTACCCATTAATATAGATTAAAAACCACTTTGATCAGTTACAAGGTGTGATATGGTTCTCGAAGATTGATATTAGGTCTATTTACCACCAATTGTGTGCATTCAAGGATGATATTCCAAAGAAATAATTCTGATGTCTCTACAGATACTATGAGTTCTTGCTGATTGATTACAATATGATAAATTCCACAAAAATTTTATTTAAACCCGATGGACTATATTTTTTAGTCGTACATAGATTAATTTATTATCATATTTGTTAATGAAATACTCATTTACTTTGGATTGAAGGAGGAGCATGCAGAGAAATTAAGGATGATCCTAGGATTTCTTTTGTAGCACTAACTTTATGTTATGATATGAGTTAGCTTTGGATCCTTGAGGTTCACAATCTGGGTCATTAATTTTCATGGAATGGTCTAGTAATAGACCCATTGAAAATTAATGAAATGATTTATTGGGATCCACTGAAGAGTGAGTTATAGGGGAATATTTTTCTAGGATTGTTGTGGTGATATAGGATGTTCATGGAAGATATCTCCAAAATTAGATCCAATTTGACCTCAAATATATGGAAAGGGTAGATTTTTACCGAGGTTGGGTAGTTCCAGAGATAATTGAACATGATATAGTAGTACTAGTTTTATTTTTTATTGCACTATGACATTGAGAAAATCTATACTAATGTTAAGAGAAATATATCAGTAAATTACCCTATAAACAACACTTGTTCTTTCCCAGTGGAGGAGGCGATTGGGTAGTTAGCTTCCTTATGGCTAACCTCGGGAAAGAGGATGGTGCATATTGTCTTCCGTCGATGGTGTAGGCTCTTCCAATTCTTCATAATGTGAGGGATGCTCAGTTGGGAGACATTGACTATATGGGACTATTTGACCAGATATCCAAGGGATATTATCTTGATGGATTCAATGAATGATAGAATCATGTCTTTCTTTTAAGTGATGGAAGATGGTTTTGGTAGTGATGTGAGAGGAAGTGATGAGGAATTTTCACACCTCTCCTTTTTCTATACATCACAGTGAATGTAACATGTACGTGGAAATTCATTAGAAGTTTTGGACAGCTGGAATGAAGTGGAGTGTTTCCGAGTTCATATCATGATGTCTTACATGTCATCAGGGGAAGGCTAAGAACCAGGTTATGGTAGTTTTGTTAAGGCCACTTGAGATCTCATAATGTAAATGGGATGACAAATCCATGGACTTTTTGATAGGGGTTCTCCAGACAATGAGAATCCATGATTCCATTTGGATGATATTTTACCAACATAAAATGTTGGAGGACTTCCTTGTTATCAGTTTGAAAAGTTATGTAGATATTTAGTTGCATTTGTACATGCGGGAGATCATGCACCTTAATGGGGGTTCCCTTAAAGATTGTTTCTGACCGTGATGGGTGTTTTACATCCTTATTCTAGAGATTCCTGGAAAGGTAATTCAGGACCAAGATGAGGATGAGTACAACATTTCACACCTATAAGGATGGAAAGATTGAGCATAATATCCATGTGTTGGAGTAAATTATAGGTATTACGTGTTAGGATTTTTATGTAAGAACCTGGTTCTTATTTCTAAGGTACGAGTTTCTTCTTTTCACTTTTCCATAGGTGTTTTTGAGAAAATATGGAAAATGGGAAAAATCCCAAATTTTGGAAGTACACGCCATGTACTTTTCCACATGCCATGTACTTTTGGCTTTGTGGGATGAGTATACATGGTGTGTAGCCATGTCGGCAATGAAGGGTGTAAATACCGACTACACGCCATGTAGTGGTCCCTTACACTCTGTGTAGTCAGTCGGCAGGCGAATAGTAAGGTGGTGGCCAACTATGCGACATAACACACCGTGTACTCAAGGAGACACGCCGTGTAGTCACGTCGGCAGGTGAAAAATTCCACGCTGGTGGGAAACCTCCAGAGGAATAGTTAAAAATGGGGATTATACACTGTGTACTTAGAAATACACGCATTGTAATTTGTTTTTTTCTTAAAATGGGTAGTTGCCTCCCCTATTCACATGGAAGGATTAGAACCGAATGGGAGCTCGAGAGGGATGGAAGAATCTTCGAGGATCCATCGAGCGCACATCGGGAATCTGTTTCCACCTCGAATGATCTCGTTGGAACCGCACAGTCAAGCCCTCCACTCCTCTTAAGTCTCTTTTTCCAATTATTCCCCTAAGGGATGTTATTTATGATTGAATGAGTTTTATTCTACGTCATATCTATGTCGTTCTTGGGCATTTCTGTAATCGACGTTGACATATATCGTTTGATGGCGTTTAAGGTAGGTGGCTTTGTGTTCATATTCCAACTATTTTACGTTTGTGTGTATTTTTGAGGTACGTCCCCATGAATGGGGTGTCGTATGGATGAGGCCTTGTTTAATTAAATACCTGGAACTGAATGGGTAAATAATTGTGAAAATAAATTTCTATTTGGGATCATTGCTTGGATCTAGGACCATCTCGAGGGGTGCGTTCCTCTGTTTAACCATTTGGCCAGGATACCCGAGGGTATGCCATGTTTAATTATGCAATACTTTTTCCTTGAGAGGAATTGTATGTAAATTGCATTTTTATATGTTGGGAATGGCCTGATTACTTATGCATGAGGGCGGTGTTTTCCTATAGCCTGAGGGAATGACTGTATTAGCTTGAGCACAAAATTCTATTTTTCCTGAGGGAAACCTTTCGTGCCTGAGGGTTGTGACTTCTGTGCCTGAGTGGGACACTTCGTACGCCTGAGGGCAATTTCTGTTACACCTGAGGGCAGTACCTGCGGGTTGGATTATGATTACCTGATGGTAAGGTTTTACTTGTCTGAGGACGCTGACTGCTTACCTAGAAATTCACTGTGGTGTTTTCTTAATATTAAATGGTTAAATGAATAATAAAAATTGAAATATAACTGGTTAAGTTAGTTACTTTTGAGTATTGCTTAGTTTATTGAATTTACTACTACACACTGCTGTTTCATGTTTACACATAGTTGATCACGAGCCTGTGGTGGGTGCCTACTGGGAATTATTTCTAACACCTTGTTTGGGTCATGCTTTTTAGCCCAAACAGATTATACTACTGCAGGTTTTGATAGGGGCAAGAGTCCCTATACAGGTACTTGATTGCAACTGAGGAGTAGGGGAGCATGGGACCGGGCTAAGGCTCACGATGCTACCAGCTGTTTTGTTCTGTTTTGATTTTCTATACTTGTACTACACCGTATTGTTGTGTAACATGTTCTGGCTAATTTCTTATAATTTGAGGCATGGTGCACCATTTTATATACTGGTTGGTTATATCTACAACAGTTGTTTATTTCAGTTGTGTATGGTTTACTGCTTCTGCTGTTGTTGTATGTTTTATTTCATTCCACTATGCTACTTTTTGACAAATGAGGGGATAGTTTCCCCACTCTCAGACCTGGCCCTCACTGCAAGTCGGCAGCCTCTGGCATTTGGGGAAATGCGCTTAAGGTCATGTGGCGAACCGGGTTCGGCAAACCCGTTGTGTGGCACCCGGATCCGGGATGTTACAAAGTGGTATCAAAGGGGTTCTTTTCTTTGACTTACTGTTTGGAGACTTAGTAAATGATAACACGAGAATGGTAGTTGGTAATAAGCTGTGCCCGGGAGTAGCTAACCTATGTACAGGGAAAATCCAATTTACCTCATGTTGCAATTCTTTTTGATTTTTCAAAATTTACTGTTGATTTGATTTCACCTTTGGGTGACGCACTTGTATTGTGCTGTTTATATTTTCTTTAGAGGGTTCTATTTAGTTGCAACCCGATGAGATAAGGGTATGCCATCTCATGTATCATTTAGGCACATGCTAGGAATCACATGCCATGCACTGTTTCCATGCCATGTAGGTGCATTAGAAAGTGCATGTTGTTGTGATAGCTGTTATGATATAAAAGTGTGTTGTTGTGATAGATGCTTGATAAATACCCATTATGTGATAGGGTATTTTGTATGAGCCAATTTATAGAATGAACCCCAATCTTTGGTTTTTGGGGAGTATGGGCCCCCATTGACTGGAATTTGGTGGATCATAGAAAGTTTATCTGGTTATAACACATATAAGATGAAAAACTGTGATTCACAAAGAGTATGGGCCCTCACAGATCAGAATTTGGCACTTAGGTGTTGTTTTTCTGTATTTTCTGGGTTCTGGTGATGTTTCTGAGGAATACTGTCCGAAATTCCCAGTATACACGCCATGTAGTACCTTCAACGTGCCGTGTATAACCTTCCGTTTGGGAAGAAAAATAAAATTTTTTAGTACACGTCGTGTACCCAGAGTACACATCATGTAGTCTCTTCCTGTGTCGCAAACCGTGTGGGCGGTGACATGGGGAAGGGAAATGCACGGGGCAAACACACCATGTAGTGTAAGTACACGTCATGTAGTGTTGACCCGGAGTCCGCCCGTGTAACTAAGAACACGGATGGAGGCGTCCTTACCATATACATGTTGTGTCTACGATAGAACACGCTATGTAGTCTGACCTAGGGACCCGGCCGTGTAACTAACAACACAGGTTGGTGTAACCCCTTCATGTACATGTCTTGTGTATATTTAACACGCTGTGTAGTTGGATTTGTGTATCCGGCCGTGTAACAAACAACACGGGTCGGTGGAGCTCGTCCAGTACACACCGTGTACCCTTAGGACATGACGTGTAGTATTGTCCAAGGACAGACCGTGTGGACTTAGCCGCGTGGATGGGGAGATGGAGTAGTGTACACGCCGAGTAGTATCAATACAAGTAGTCGGCCATGTCACAAATGACACGGGCAGTTGGAAAATTTCATGATACACGCCGTGTAGATGTTATACATGTCGTGTAGTTTTGTTCGACGGGAGCCATGTGGCTTAGCCATGTAGAAGGACCCGGGCAGGGGAAGAGAATTCAAGTAAACGTCGTGTAGTCCGTATACACGTCGTGTAGTCTTGTTTTGCAAATCTTGAAATGCCTTCTTCCTCCTGTTTCCTTTCGGGTTTCTTCATTTTCGGTCGTTGTTAATCTTGTTCTAGAGGCGTCTTTTTGACCTTGAACTGTCATGCAGCAGAGATGACCGCGTGTTGTTCGCCAGGAGAGTGGATAAGACTATACACCAGAAATGGTGGGCCATGGGATACCAGTTGATCCTCCAGTAGAGCCAGATGCGGCACCAGCCATAATACTGGACACAGGCATAGAGGCGCAGTTCTGTGAAGGCTTTATGCGGATCATGTAGACCATTCAGGGAGAACCGCAGGCTGCCACATCTATGGAGGAGCTGACTCATATATTTCAACAGCAGCATCAACCTACGTTTTCAGGGGATGGCAGACTACAGGCTGTGGAGTCTTGGCTAGGATCGATGCAAACTATTTTAGAGCATCTAGAGACGCCTCCATGGCAGAGGGTCAAGCTCACGACTTATATGTTGCGTGATTCTTCCAAGAGATGGTGGGATGTTACCACCCAGTCAGAGCATCACAGAGACATGGCATGGAAATATTTTTACGTTGTCTTCTATGAATTCTTCTTTCCAGAGACGTTGCGGGAAGATAGAGCTTGGGAGTTCATGAATCCGCAGTAGGGAGCTATGTAGGTGATCGATTATTCTGCTCGTTTCACCGAGCTTCTGCGTTTTTCACCCGTACTGGTGGGTGATGAGATGTTGAGAGCCATACGTTTTGAGGATGGTCTTCGTTATGACATCCGGGTGCTGGTGAATGTTTTCAGGTTGCCTTCAGTACATGATATTGTAAACCAGGCGCTGATTTCAGATAGGAACCTGCGAGAATCTAGTGGTGTGGGCCAGGGTGGTCCAACAACAGTTTCTGGTACTATTTCTACTGGTAAGAGGAAGACGAAGATGGACTTCTCTCTGGGTGGCAGTACCAGTCAGATGAATGTTTCAGGTGGCCAGGTCATGTGCTACCAGTGTGGTAAGGAGGGGCACAAGAGACCATAGTGTCCACGTGATCCAGTATAGTGCCAAGCTTGTGGCAAGATGAAGCATTTGTAGTGATTTTGCAGGGCATTTCCACCAGTGGCTAGTGAGAGGGGTTCTGTGCAGACTCCGCATGTGGGGGAAGGACCAACAGCTTCATACAAGTTAGGGAATTGGAATACACTAGGGCGTACAGGCAGAGATGGTGGTTATGGACATTGTAGCCAAACACCAGGATCTCAGAGGCTGCAGGGCGGGACAGATCAGGGTAGTCAGGCTATGTCGTAGGGCCACGACACTGGGTAGGCATATGCAGTGCAATAGACCCAGTAGGAGCAGGATCCAGGACCTTCTTCTATTAGAGGTACTATTCTTGATGCTTATGTGTTATCTTCAGTACTTTTTGATACGGGTGCTACACATAGTTTCGTATCTGTACCCATTGTGGAGAGTCTTGGTCTCTTTGTTTCTTCTTCTTCTGGTATCATGATGCTAGAAACTCTGTTGGGGACTAGAACGGCTGGTGTGCGTCAGTGCAAGGAGAGCCCCCTTGAGGTTTTTGGGTGTCACTTCCTTTAGGACCTCTATGTCTTAGATATGATGATCAATGATTTCATTCTCGAGATAGACTGGTTGGTTCCCTTTCGAGCCTTTGTAGACTGCAATTGTCGCAGGGTGAGTTTCATGTCACCAGAGGGCGGAGAGTTTCTATACAACAGTGAATGGGATGTTCAGGCAAGTTGAGATGGACCAGAGCATCATGGGTGAGGTGGAGTCACAACCCAGATGGTGAGATTATATCTGGATGATCAGGGGACTTGTCAAATGGATTTCCCTCCAGTGGTTGATCGTTTCAGGGATGTCCTCCTAGAAGACTTTTCAGGTCTACCTACGGAGCGAGATTTGGATTTCTCTGTTGAACTTGTGCCAGGAGTAGCACTGGTGTCCATTCCTCCGTATAGGATGGCTACACCAGTGTTGCAGAAGCTCAAGAGACAGTTAGAGGAGTTATGGGCAAAGGGTTTCATCCGACCAAGAACTTCTCCTTGGGGTTCTCCAGTCCTTTTGCGACGAAGGCGGACGGTACCCTCAGACTCTGTGTTGATTATCGGAAGCTAAACCAGTTGCCAGTTAAGAACTGATATCCCTTACCAAGGATTGATGATCTTTTTGATCAACTTCGTGGAGCACGAGTGTTCTCGAAGATTGAATTGAGATCAGGATATCATCAGCTGCACGTTAGACCATCTGATATACCTGTCACACCTTTCAGGATAAGGTATGGTCTATACGAGTATACAGTTATGCCGTTCGGACTCACGAACGCACCAGCAGTTTTCATGGCTCTGATGAATCGCGTGTTCCATCCTTATCTGGAATCTTTTGTGATAGTATTCATGGACGATATCTTCGTGTACTCTAACACTCGACACGACCATGCCACCCATCTTGATATCATATTAAGTACACTAAGAGAGCATCGGTTATATGATAAGATCTACAAGTGCCACTTTTGGATGGACCAGATATACTTCCTGGGTCATATCATCTCAGAGGGAGGAGTTTTAGTAGACCCAGAGAAGGTGAGAGCAATAGTTTCCTGGGATCATCCTAAGAACATGTTTGAGATACAGAGTTTCTTATGGCTGGCTAGTTACTAGAAGCATTTTATACAGGACTTCTCCCGCTTAGCAGCGCCATTGATGGGTTTGATTAAGAAGGGTGTGGAGTTCATTTGGACGGAAGCTTGTGAGACAACCTTCCAAGAGCTGAAGGGGAAGTTGACATCATCATTGATCCTGATACTCATAGAGTATGGGAAGAGCTATACAATTTATTGTGATTCATCGGGTATTGGGATAGGAGATGTGTTGATGCAGGGCGATTGAGTTGTTGCATACGATTCTCAGCAGTTGAGGCCACCAGAGAGGAATTACCCGACTAATGATCTCGAGTTAGCTGCAGTTGTTCATGCATTGCGCTGTTGGATACATTATCTATTGGGAGAACATTTTGTGGTCTTCACCGACCACAAAAGTCTCAAGTATATCTTTACTCAGTGTGACTTGAATCTGAGACAACGAAGGTGGGTCTAATACCTTCATTCCTTTGATTTTGAGCTTTCCTATACACCTGGTAAAGGTAATGCAGTAGCTGATGCACTGAGCAGGAAGACTCAGATACAGGAAGTGCAAGAGGCCAGTGGTGAATGGTAGCTTATGGCTTTGTTCTCCGAGATGCATTTGGAGGTGCATGATAGTTAGGGACAGACTTATCTTTCCTCTTTAGTTGTGACTTCTATCTTCCTAGATAGAGTGAGGATGAGATATCTATCTAATTCAGAAGGACTAGTTCTACGGGAGTCGGTGGAAAGGGAGGACCCTCCTCCAAGTTGGATGATAGGCGATGATGAGGTTCTACATTTCCATGGAAGAGTATGGGTTACAGGGGATATACGCGAGGAGCTGATGTGGGAGTTTCATGCTTCATCTTGGATAGTTCATCCTGGGGTTACCATGATGTATTATGACTTGAGACGTCAGTACTGGTGGCCGGGTATAAAGAGAGAAGTAGCTAGTTTTGTTAGGAGGTGTTCAACCTATCAGTAGGTGAAGGCGGAGCATCCGAGACCAGAATGACTGTTACAGCAGTTACCTATTCCAGAGTGGAAATGGGATGATGTTGACATGGATTTTGTGACTGGGTTACTGAGGTCACCCCGAGGCAATGATGTCGTGTGGGTTGTTGTGGACAGACTAACAATGGTAGCTCACTTTTTGCCGATCAAGGAGACCTTAGGAGTTGACGAGATCGGGAAGTTGTATATCTGATATATCATACATCTTTATGGGGTCCCTCGTTATATCGTTTCTGATAGGGACACCCGTTTTACATCTCGTTTCTGGAAGAGTTTTCATAGGGCAATGGTTACACGGGTGCATCTGAGCACAGCTTACCACCCTCAGACCGATGGCCAGTCAGAGCATACGATACAAGTGCTTGAGGACATGCTGCGTGCATGCGTCTTAGAATTGGGGGATCTTGGGAGAAGCATATACCCCTAGTTGAGTTTTCCTATAACAATAGTTTTTAGGAAACTATTGAGATGATGCCTTTCGAGGCTTTATATGATGGGACATGATCACCCTTGTGCTGGTTAGAGGTAGGTGAGGCAGCTTTACTGGGACCACGTCTAGTGTAGGAGAATTATGAGCAGGTCCAATTGATTCAGAAGTAGATGGATACAACACAGTCTCATCATAAATCTTATGATTAACGTCGTACATGACCCTTGGAGTTCGTAGTCGGGGATCAGGTTTTCTTGCGTGTTTCACTGAGGTTGAGATACAGTCGGATTAGGAGATAGGGTAAACCTTCACCGAGGTGTGTGGGGTCATTTGAGATTCTGGAGAGAGTCGGGCTGGTTTCCTATCAGTTGCAGTTACCACAGAGGTACCAGGCCATGCACAACTACTTCCGTGTATCTCAGTTTCATCGCTTCCATTCAGACCCGTCTCACATATTTTATCTAGAGAAGGTTGAGCTAGAGGAAGATGCATCCTTTGAGGGGAATCTGATTTTTATTGTTGATAGGAGCACGATGGTTCTCCGAGGGCGGTCAGTTCCTCTCATACGGGTGCTATGGTAGCATGGCTGAGTGTAGGACGAAACCTGGGAGTAGGAGACCTATGTACGTGATCAGTGGACGGAGTTATTTACATCTATATCTTCTCCACCCTTGGATGGGAAATTCGAGGACGAATTTCTTTAATGGAGGATGTTTGTAAGAACCTGGTTCTTATTTCTGAGGTATGGGTTTCTTCTTTTCTCTTTTCCTTAAGTGTATTTGAGAAAATATAGAAAATGATGGAAATCCCAAATTTTAGAAGTACACGTCGTGTAATTTTCCACATGTTGTGTACTTTTGGCCATGTGGGATGAGTACACAGGGTGTGTATCCATGTCGGTGACGAAGGGTGTAAAGACTGACTACACACCGTGTAGTGGTCCCTTACATGCTGTGTAGTCACTCAGTAGGTGAATAGTAAGGCAGTGTCCAGCTGTGCAACAGAACACGCCGTGAACTCATGGAGACAAGCTGTGTATACTCGTCAGTAGGTGAACAGTGACACGCTGGTGGGAAACCGCCAGAGGAACAGTTAAAAATGGGGAGTACACGTCGTGTACTTTGTTTTTGTCACTTAAAATGTGCATTAGCCTCCCCTGTTCACAGGGAAATCTTACAACCATACGGGATCTCGGGAGGGACGACCGAATCTTCGAGGATTCGCCAAGCACACATCGAGAATCCGTTTCAACCACGGATGATCTCGTTGTAACCGTACATGTAAGCCCTCCAATCCTCTTAAGACATTTTTTCCAATTCTCCCTCTATGGGATGTTATTTAAGTTTGAACTATTTTTCTTCTATGTCAGATCTACGTCGTTCTTGGGAATTTCTGGAATCGACGTTCACGTATATCATTCAATGGCATTTAAGGTAGGTTTCTGGGTGATCATATTCTAACTATTGTGCATTTGTGTGTATTTTTGAGATACGCGCCCATGAATGGGGTGTCGTATGGATGAGGCCTTGTTGAACTAAATACCTGGAATTGAATAGCTAATTATTTGTGATAATAAATTGCTGTTTGGTATCATTTCCTGGATCCAGGACCATCCCGAGGGGTGCTTTCCTCTTTTTATCCATTTGGCTAGGATACTTGAGGGTATTTCATGTTTAATTATGCATTACTTTTTCCTTGAGATGAATTGTATGTAAATTGCATGTTTATATGTTGGGCATGGCTGGGTTACTTATGCCTGAGGGCGGTGTTTTTCTATAGCCTGAGGGCATGACTGTATTAGCCTGAGGGAAACGTTCTATTTCACCTGAGGGAAACCTTTCACGCCTGAGGGTTGTGACTTCTGTGCCTGAGGGTGATACTTCGTACGCCTGAGGGAAATTTCTGTTATGCTTGAGGTAAATACCTGCGGGTTGGATTCTGATTACTTGAGTGTAAGGTTTTACTTATCTGAGGATGCTGACTTCTTACATAGAAATTCACTGTGGTGTTTTCATAATATTAAATGGTTAAATGAATAATTAAAATGGCAATATAACTAGTTAAGTTAGTTACTTTTTAGTACTTTTTAGTTTATTCCATTTATTACTGCACACTGTTGTTTCATGTTTACACACAGTTGAGCACGGGCCTTTGGTGGGTGAATACTGGGAATTATTTCTCACACCCTGTTTGGGTCATGCTTTTCAGCCCAAACAGATTATACTACTGTATGTGTTGATAGGGGAAGGAGTCCCTATATAGGTACTTTATTTCTACTGAAGAGTAGGGGAACATGGGACCGGGATGAGGCTCGCGATGCTACTTGCTATTTTGTTCTATTTTGCTTTTCTGTACTTGTACTACACCGTATTTTTGTGGAACATGTTCTGGATAATTTCATAGAATTTGAGGCATGTTGCACCATTTTATATACTGGTTGGTTATATCTACGGTAGTTGTGTATTTCAGTTGTGTATGTTTTACTACTTCTGCTGTTGCTGTATGTTTTATTTCATTCCGTTGCACTATAATTTGACAAATGAGGGCATAGTTTCCCCACTCTCAGACCTGGGCCCTCACTACTAGTCTGCAGCCTCTGGAATTTGCTTGAGGTCTTGTGGAGAACCGGGTTCGGGGCACCTATTGAGTGGCACCTAGATCCGGGATGTTACATTTTTTATATTTGGGAGGTACAATTACCATTGGTATTGTTTTATTTTAACATTAATTATCACTCTACTATCAAAACAACAGCTTTTGAGACCCTTTATGTGAGTCCCTATTGGTCACCCTTATGCTAGACTGAGATCAATGAGGCGTCTCTTGTCTAGATAGTGATAGTGTAGAGAATGTCTGAGATAGTCTATGTGATCCGTGAGTGGATGAGGAAATCCCCAAGGAGGCATAAATATTATAAAAATCTACATTTTAGTCCCTTGAGGTTTGAGTAGGTTGAACCAGTTTCCCTAATAATCTCCTAATGATGAGGATGGTAGATATTCTTCTAGGGAGGAATGTTATCCTTGAGGTTTATCTGGTCATTTGAGATCTTACAGACGGTTGGTCACATACTATCCTACCTTACCTCTACATCTAGAGAGTGTGCATAACAAGTTCCATGTTTCTTAGCTGAGGATATGGGTGAATGATCTTATGAACGTTATTGAATAGGTTGGTTTGGATGTTGAGGATGTATCCACTTCCATAGAGCACATGGTGGTGATCGAGAATTTCAGGGAGAGGGACTTACATGTATGTACTATTCCCTTGGTTTAGGTGTTGTGGCGGCATGTGAGCATGCAAGGGAGCTCTTGAAAGTGGGATAGAGAGATGTAGGCTCAGTATCTAAACCTATTTTCTTAGTTTATAATTTTTGGTGATGAAATTCATAAAGGTGGGAAGATGTATAAACACTATTTTTATATATTATGACATTCAAATATATTATGATACATTTTCAGGTCTATAAAATGAGACACCACATGATTCCAAGGCCCAATGAGCCTAAAATTAATTTTATAAAAAAAATTAAATATATTTTATTTCACACATATTCATTTATTTCCAAATAATAAAATACATTCTAAATATATTATTGGATGAAAAATAAAAGTCCTCATTTGAATCTGAAAATCAAGATTTACCCTAGGAATGTCCTATAGTAACTCGACATGGAACGTCAAGAAGGTGCATCCTTTGGCAGGTGAATTCAGTTTATATTAATAAATACATTATTTATTTTGAATTTAATGACCAAAATTTTCTTACCTCATAAATAATTTATTATGGAAAATCTCCAGGGTTTTCTATATAATCCTAGGATTATTTAGAGTAGTTTTCACTATTCTTTGTCAAAAAATTGTGATCGGATGATGATTAGCAACTTGATCAATGTGAATTCGAGGTGCAATGAGAACAAAATGTCTTCTACGTTGTTGGATATTATGTTCTCCACTGATGATCAATCTGTATCAAGGAAGGGAATGTTTTTTTTATTTCCACCCCTTTTGAATTAATCAATCATGGTTTAATGAAATGTTTTGATTTTTGAATTTACCAAAATTTTCAAGAGTCGTAAAATTTTTTGATTAAATTTATGTTCTCATTATACAATATTTGTCACCCTAATTTTCCCTACATACACTAGTTGGATGACCATGATTGGAAAATGATCATGATCACCTTTTTTATAAAGATTTACACCCATTGTTATTTATGATATTTATTGTTGGTTACATAGTTGTTTGAATTCTTTCGGGTGGGTTCAAGAATGATAAAACTCCATAGTTCATGATTGATTCACATTTGATATATGGATTGGTGATTAGAGGATGATTTATAGAGTATTCAAAATTTATTTGATGGATTCATAGATCGAGGATTCTAAGTGTATATTGAAGTGGTACGAGAGACACATCAGTGGCGTGCATGCTATGTGTGACAGAACCATATTATGATTTTTAGTCAATGGAGGGCCCTAATCAATGGTTAAAGGTGATTTTACAACAATTTAGGTGATCAAATGGGTGTAACCAGAAGAAACAATTATAGATATATGATCCTCATGGTAATATTTAATTTTTGGAAAAACATAGAATACATATCAATTAGATTTAAAAAGACATGGAATGTAGACCCCTAGTTGCGAAGGCTAGGGTTTACTAGAGTGTTAAATATCACACACCATGTGGTTTACCCACATTCCATATGAATCGGTGCTAGAAACAAAATTTTAACTCAGGGAGAACATGGAAAAGGGAATGGCTAGAAACACACCATGTACTAAGACAAGATCAGGTATACATTCACGACATAATGGACATGGTCTGAAGATCCTGGCTAGGGCCTGGATGGTAAAAACACACCGTATATTACACTTATATTTAGTTTAGTTCTAAATGGATATCAAACAATGTACTATTGAGGATATCACCTTGAAGTGTAATAGGACCACATGTCGTGTGGACCTCTTACACCTCGTGCACATCATTTTTTAGGAAAATTATACCTTTCACATATCCTTCATTTTAACAAGGATTTTGGCATGTGATTGGACTAGCTGTAGTTTTTTTCTAAAAAAATGTGATGGTGGAAATAATAGTGAATTTCGAGATATTATATGAGGTTCTAAGAGCATGATGCTTCGTTGGGCAATGTTTGGTGATAATAGTTATCATAAAGGGTCATCAGAGAGTGGTACCCCTAGACAGACTAGGTTGTGGGACCTCTATCTATATACATAGTGGTATTACCATGATAGATTAGGGCATAGGTCCTCTATTTATTTGCTATGTGGTACCCCCTAACAGACTTGAAATGGGTCCTCTATCTATTGAGTGGTACTCACCCACCCATATGGACAAGGGTATGGGTCCTCTATTACAAAGTTGTACCCTATTGATAGTCTCGGGATTGAGTCCTCTATCTAATGAGTGGTACCCCTATGATAGGCTAGGGTGTGGGTCCTATAACTTCTGAGTGGTACCCCCTAATAGACTAGGTCATGTGTCCCCTATCTACCTTCTAAGTGGTACCCCTAATTCACAAGGTCTTCAGTACTCTATATAAAGATTGTTCATCGTTGAATGTGTGACATATTTACTAGGTGTAGGATCTTAACATAGTTAATTATTCATACACTATGGAAAAAATGAGTATTTGAGATGGGGTCTGGTCGTAAATGACCCGTTGAAGAAAACGACATTGCAAATAGTTTTTGTTGCGACAGTTCATCATAAAAAAACAACTATTTGCGATGGGAGAATTTCTCGTCGCAAATAGTTTCACCGAGTTTAAAAAGAACTCTTTTATGATGGGCCCATCGCAAAAACGTATTTGTGACACGAAGGTATACCCATCACGAAAAACATTAAAAATATGAAAAGAATTTATATTAATAAAACTAAACAAATATTATGTAGAAATACTTTTTGCGATGGGAAAAAATACCCGTCACAAAAAAATATAAAAATATTAAAAATATTAATATTAATAATATAAAAAAATAAAAAATAATATTAAAAATATTTATTTAATAATAATAATAATAATAAAATATTAATATACTAATAATATTATTATTAATATTAATAAAAATGAATAATAATAATAATAATACATTATAAAATAACAAAAACCTCAATATTCAAAAAATATAAAAATAAAAATAAAAATAATAAATAATTTTAAAAAATTATTAAATAAATAATAATATAATAAAATATTAATTAAATTAAATAAATAGTAAAATAAAAAAAATCATAAGACTATGAAAAACTCACTAATCCACGAGTCAGACATCACATATATTTCATCATTAGATGGTGTTGCTAGTCTAGTAAATGATACATCTTATTCTCCAACTATTATTGCTATTGTCATCAACACGTCACGTTATGATTTATTCCTAATTATTACTACTCATTTTTAATTATTTCTATTTATTACTATTTATTAATATTTATTCCTAATTGTTAAAAAATATGACTAATTATAACTATTTATTTCTAATTATTACTACTTTTTGTAAATTATTACTAATTATTCATAATTATTACCAATTATTCCCAATTATTAGTATTTATTCATAATTATTACCAATTATTGATAATTATTAGTATTTATTACTAATTATTAGTATTATTACTAATTTTTACTAATTATTACTCTTTGTTGGCAATTATTACTATTTATTACTAATTATTACAATATATTACTAATTAATACTATTTATTCCTAGTTATTTCAAATTATTGCATATTATTTCTAATTATTTCTATTTGTTTCTAATTATTTCTAATTATTGTTAATTATTACTAATTATTACTAATTAAGCTAATTATTTCAAATTAAGCTAATTAATGCTAATTATTACAGATTATTGATAATTGTTGATAGTTATTTTTAATTATTACAAATTATTTCTAATTATTAATAATTATAACTAATTATTACTAATTATTACTAATTATTACTAATTATTAATAATTATGCTAACTATTTCTAATTATTCCTAATTAATACTATTTATTGTTAATTATTACTATTTATTGCTAATTATTACTAATTATTGCTATTTATTAGTAATTAGTGCTAATTATTACTAATTATTGCTAAATATTATTAATTATTAATAATTATTAGTAATAATTAGTTATTAATACTAATTATTAGAAATTATTAATAACTATTACTAATTATTAGTAGTTATTACTAATTATTTCTAATTATTACTAATTATTAGAAATTATTACTAATTATTTAGAATTATTACTAATTATTACTATATGGTAAGAATTAGAAGTATGTGTTACTAATTAGTAGTATTTGTTACTAATTACTAGTATTTGTTACTAATTATTTGTATTTGTTACTAATTATTTGTATTTGTTACTAAATGTTTGTATTTATTACTAATTAATAGAATTTGTTACTATTTGTTACTAATTTGTACTATTTTTTACTATTTTTACTAATAATTAGTAATTATTATTGTATTATTAGTAATTAATACTATTTATTAGTAATTATAACTATTTATTAGTAATTATTACTATTTATTACTATTTATTACTATTTATTTTTAATTATTACTAATTATTGCTAATTATAACTAATTAGCATTGATTACTATTAATTACTGCTAATTACCACTACTAATTACTAATTACCATTAATTATTTATATTCATTACTAATTATCATTAATAATTCCTAATTACCATTAATTATTAAAAATTAGCACTAAAATTTTGAATTTATTACTACAAATAAATACTGATAACAAAACAATCTAAATCTAATTTAATTACAACAAATTAACAATAACTAAAATTATTATAAAAAAATAAAATAAATATTAAATTAAATAAAACTTAAATACCATTAAACATAATATCTTAATGGTGTAGACAACATCAAAATCTATCTGTGAAAAAAATTTTACTTAGATAAATTTTAACTCTAAAATTAGAGTTTAGAAAGAGAGAAAAAGTAAGAACAGAGAGGAAGAAGGAAAAACGAATGGGGGGGTATATATAAGTCAGATTATCTGCGATGGGAGACCCATCGCACATAGCAGCATTTGCGATGGGACCTGTCGAAAATACCTTCGGCCACATTAATTATTGTCAACAGTTAAAAAGGTATTTTTGATGGGACCTGTCGCAAATAGTGACCTGTCGACACAATTTTTTCGATGAGGGAATATCCCATCACAAAACGTATTTACCGCTGTCGGTTATTTGTGACGGGACCCGTCGCAAATAGTGACCTACTGACACACTTTTTTCCGCAGGATATTCCCCCATCACAAAAAGTATTTACCTCCATCTGTTATTTGGGACAGGGGGTACCTCCCCATTGCAAATAAGATTTCCCACGGGAAGGGTATTTGCGACGGGGAGACCACCCCCATCACAAATACCCTTCCTGTGGTTTAGCGGTGAATTCATTCCTATCCTTTTGTGATGGGCCCCTTTTCTCGTCGCAAATAACTAATTATTTGTGACGGGTTGATGTCCCCATCACAAATAACCTTATCGATGGACTATTTCTGATGCGATCTACTTCTGTCACAAATAACCCGTCATAAAATTTCATTTTTTGCATTGCGATACAAACAAGTGAGATTTTGGTAATCGATTATGCACCTTTGTAACTAATGTGTGGATATTTTCTTTGGATTGGTTTTGAGAGGGATATCTTCATTCCCTCCCTTCAAGGTTTTATTTATTAGCACACACAAAAACACACACACACACAAATATATATATATGTGTGTGTGTGTGTGTGTGTGTGTTTTATTGTAGTGATTTTTTCACTCTTTCTTTGGGCATGAACTAACTTCTTATATTGTTTCACCTATCCCCCCTATATTTTTTGGATAATCCTACTAGTTATGTATAAACTCACCCTTTAATTGGATTTTTTCAGATGTGTCATGTCTTATAGATACTGATGACAGGTTGGTGGTGATTTTAGAGGAGGATAGGGATACATGAGTGCAGTTGACCATATACTATGTTTGAGGCATAGAGATCTGGATTCAAGATCTCTCATTATTTCTTGTCTAGATAATTTGAGGTAGGGAAAACTTTTCTTGTTCTGCGTGTATTATCCCCTTTATTTTTTGGTCTACTCAATCATAGAATTTTGTATTACTCATATATTGTCACATTCATGTTTGTTACTCTAGATATAGATGTATTTTATTATGATTCATATTCACCTGTTCGCAGATATGGTTTGTTTTATGTGTACATGTACTTAGGAAAAGATCTGCCATTTTAGTTATGCCTTTCAAAAATGGTCTCCAACCCCTAGAGTCTATTGGGGGGCTTGGGGTAGTTTTTGATTGTCCTTCTGTTGGATAGGAGGGAATCAGTGGTTTGGGTCATAACAGGTGCTATCAATTCATTAATAGAAAAATATTTCAATTGTTCATTTAATCTTTTATGGACTAGATGAGTCCATGCTGACTTGAATTTTATTCACTCTCTTTTAATACATCCACCACATCACTTTCACTTTTTTATTTTTTATTTTTTGTCTTGGTCATCACTACTATCATTTTTTAACTTTCATGAAATATTTAATAAACATAAAAAATATAAAATGTAAAAAATCATTAAAATAGAAAAATATATAACATTGATCAAACCAAATCCACCTCAAGATAATGTTCACCAATGTCATCCACTATTCTACCATTCATGTGTTTTAAAAATTATAAAGTGCTCTAACTTACCTTTAAAATTGTCTCCCAGTGTAACTTTTTTGGTAGTCTCTGGGAATTTTTGTTTATTTCATTTATTGTTATCAATTTTTTCATTAGAAAAATATATTTCAAAATATTATAAAATATTATCAATAATTTTTTATAGTCCAGTTTGACATAAAAAAAATATTCAAAATCAAATAATTCTATATATATTATGTGCTTTTATCAATATTTTTATGGTTTGTGATAATTTTAATCTTAAGAAAATGGTTTTATGACATTACTGAAAGAAATAGATGAACAAGAATAATTATGAATGAAAGTTAATTAAGAGGAATAGTTTTTCACAGTGATCAATTAAAATGAAGAAGAGTGTAAATGAGGATCATTAAAGTAATGTAAAATTTGAAGAGTTCGAGGAAGATATAGAACCTTGTATCATTAATGTGAAAAAATCTGGTTTATAGAGGCTATGTTAAAAAATAATCATTTTTTCGAAATGATAATGTAGCCACTGAGAAAACCCAAGTTTAACATTCCACCTGATGATGGAATGAGAGACACATAAACCATGAATCAAATATAGGCCAACTAAATACAATATAAATTTTCAGTTGAGACTCCCAACTACGTAGAAGAATAATAAAAAAAATGTAACTAACACTCTTATAAGAAAATGTAATTCTCAATACTTTAGGGTGTTTTGATGAAAGAATTGAGGGTAATATTATTTTCTAGTGTCTATTTCTACTAACCACCTTCCATTGGCATTGTAAAGAAAAGAGGTATGAGATGAGACATTGGTTGGGAGAGTAGACTTAAATCATAATATAAATTATTTATCTCCAAAACTAAATTGGAAGTTTAATCCCGATGCTCTAAAATTATAGAATCAACACACATATTATGAAATTTAAAGGGTGAATATGTGTTTACATTGGAAATATTTTGTTATAAATAAAATATCAATGATCCACTACCTAATATTCATAGTTTTTCTTATATTTTTCATACATAACAAAAGATTTCAACTGTGATAAAAGATCGAGAAAGATCAATTATTCACTCTTTTGGATTATATTTTACTCACTATAAAATGATTATTGATTCCTCTTGTTTTAGTATCATTTGAATGTAACCACTGAAGATGGTTCTAGAAAACATTAAATAATAAATCTAATGAAAGTAGCAACTAAAGATAAAGAGAGTGAAGAAAAATATGAATATCATTTAGTATTAGATTTAAAGAAAGGAATTATTTTATGTACAAACATATGAATATAAGTCACCAACTAATAATTATATTCCACACTCAAGTGACATTAAATTCACTCAAGAAGAGGATAATGTGAACGAACTATATCTACTTCCACCTCCATTTATAAGTTTTTTTTCCACTAATATGTGTGTGTGGAAATGCATGAACACACACTTAGAGAATTTCAATAAAATTAGCTATACATAATGAAGAAAGAAAGAATTGTAATTGGGTTCCCTCGATCCAACTCATGTATGTACATTGATTACCATTATATGTATTCAGTTTGATATATACATATGTTTAACATATCATAATAGTGATAGTACTTTGACATCAAATATATTTATGATAGTGTCCTTATATTACATTTTGTATACAAAGGGTATAGAATTTAAAAGTCTATAATAGTTACCAAGATATACCATGATCGTAATCTTAAAGTTATGAAATATTATTCATATACATCATGATCATAGGACACAAATGTTGCGTGACCATCAGGTATTATGGGATCCCAAGGATTGGGACTTCTTCTCATTATGTCCTCACATAGTGATATTGAGTAGATGAGATCATAAGTGAGGACCCACCAATAAGAACATAACATGTTTCAAGTTTCATTGGTAGTTCTTATCTACAAACACATGTAATGGTCTCCTAACTTGAGATTATTTTCAGTGTATTATATTTGATTATATACTTTGATATAAGATGAAAAATATGACATTGATATTATGGTGTGGTAAAATTTGTTGGGATCATTATTGGGGGAATGAATTTGAATGGAGAATCAATATATAAATTGCTTCTTTCAAAATTAAGTGATATCTCAAGCCTAGTTGATCTGGATGGTAGTATATTTACTAAAACAATGACCATCGTTGAAGAAGTTATTTCTATCGAGTTAGGCCTAAAGATAATAATACACGAATTTATGATGAAACAAAGTGTGTATAATACTTTATAAGAAATCATATAAATAATAGAGATTATTACATGGTGTTTTTTTTAAACAAAATACAGTCATTACTATGACTTTTCTTTATCTCCTAGGGGTCTTGATCAGTTTCTAGACTCTGCGTTTTCGTTAATGAATACTATTCATGGCTATGGAGATAAGGTCTTAGATAGTCACATACTTATAGTATTAAAAATTATCACATATTCTAATGAATATAATTATAGGACATGGTGGGACCCACCATGGGGACTGAGAAAAAATGCTCACCAAAAAATAAATAAATTCATTATTATTTAAATATATAATTATTAGTGCCAGATTAATTTATTAAAATTATTCACAAGTTATTATGTTAATATATGAAAACATATTATATGAGAAAATATTATTATAATATTTATGGTTCATTTTTTATTTTCAGGAATTACAAGTCAAGTTATTGACTCACTTTTATCACATAATATCTTTATTATATATTACAAGTAGGTGATAAAAATATAAATGATATTTATGAAACAGTTCGTTGGTCATAATATATCAATTATAGATTATTTAGTAGATTCTATTTATATGGGATCTATAAAACCATTTTCAGTTGTTTAAACATCACTATATATGCAAAAGGGAGCTCTTTTTCACAAGACTATTCATCCACTTGAATTTGGGAGCTCCATCCCGCCTTGCTATATCATAGAGAGAGAAAACCCCATTCTGAGCCTTTGATATTCAATAAACATCAAAGATCAAATGAACGATATCATGGTGATCATTAGGAAGTTGAATGATTTATTGGAAATTCACACCCGCATCTATATTTTGAAAATTCTAATTTTTGAAAACTCTTGATGTATGTGTGGATGATCTAGAGAGATTTTACTTTTAATTCTTCTAGCATTGATCACTGATGATATGATTTTGAGGAATAACAATTTAATAAAAATAGGTAAACTGTTCACATATTCATGTACTTAATTTTTTTATGGAGAGATCTTTGACATTAATCATGTATCAAATCCTCAAACACAATGTATTTGTGTCATTCTGGTGAAGAAAATTTTTAATCCCCCGAATTTCAGCATCTGTGGGACACCCCAATACCAAAAATTGGTATCATTGTAGTCACATGAATTTTATAAACCATGAACAATTAATTTTACATTAATTTAAGTACAGGTATTTGTTTTGGATTCAATGATAAAGGAAACATGTTTATTTAATCTTGGATGGATAAGTTATGACCATCTGATATTTTTGATTCATTTCAAAACTATTTCTTTTGGATATAAAATTTGAATTACACACACGCACACATAGACACACACACACACACACACACACATATATATATATCTTTGTGTGTATTAATTAAAGTCTTGAGTTGTGTTTGTAGTGGTAGATCCTATAAAACACCATTTTCCAGCCAGTTTTTCATGGATTGATGTGGAAAAAAGCATTCCAAATGATGGGAAAACATTACAGATCAAATAATTTTTCCTAAATCCTATAATAACTAGGTTTTGAAAAATATAAAAAAATGATTTGATCAGGGTGGGGAATGGTCATGTTCAGTAAAGAAACAAAATAAATGGACAAAATATTGGAAGGGTGACTGCTGGAGTAAAAAATATTAAAGGGCAAAATTCTAAGTCAATCGAGGATCTCTCTATAATCCATCTAAAAATTATTTATTTAACAAAAATGGACATACCCCTTGCACCCATGTCTTCCTCCGGTACTTCTGTTACCTCCTCCAGTAGTGCCACATTTCATTTGGCCATCATCTCCTATAACTCTGGCTTCTCCAAGAAGAACCATCCCTACTATGCACATCCTCCGTCGGCCTCCTATTCATCATCTCCTCGATGTGACCCAAAACACTAACTCCCTAGTGGTGGCGCACTTTCCACATTATTCTTCCCCAGGTGCCACCCATTTTAGTTAATACCCACCACACACACCCCTTCTATAGAATTTACACCCTTATTGGAATCCCCTTTGGCCTCATTACATGTAATCCCTCCCTAAAGCCACCAACAGATTTGTAGATGCCCGACCAAGCCCAGAAGGATCAAACTAGAATGGGTATTGGTGGGGTTTTCTTGAACTGAAATGTATTGTGGGAGGGTACTTTATGATATAGAATATGCCTAGGGAGAATCTTTCTAACCCTCTAGCCCCTTCTCGGGCTGAAAAAAAAACCAAAAATCATTTTAAAAATTTTCCCAGGAACAGTGGGGGCCGAAGAAAAGTTCAATATATTTAAAAAATTAATTTATTATTTAGGATTAGAAGGAATAGATTTTATATCAAACCACATGAAATAAATTATTTACATTAAAATAATTCTTTTAATTCATTTAAATTATTTTAAAATTATTCTATTCAAAGTTCAAATTTAATTAGAATTTGATTTAATTATTGATTTTTCTTGTCCATTAATAGTCAAATGTTTGTCTAAATTTATATTTATTTAATTAATTAATACAGCTACATGTGATGATTTTAGAATTTAATTTATTTTTGACACTCTATGCATCATATATATTTTCTTAATATGTATAATGGACTAGATGTCCTTTAGTTTAATTTATCATTTTTTTGTTCTTAATGAGATATCATTGCTTTTGTAAGATTATTTATTTATTATAATGATAATTTTATTAAAAATGGACCACACTTAGATTATGTTGAGTTCTTGATGAGTTGTGGAAACATTGGATCGGGGCGCGAACTATGATATGAGTGTGGTTCAATTGAAGTATTTTATATCACAAACCCCTCCCACAAAAGATACTATAATGAAGGGAGAGATATAATCACACCGAGTCCTTCCTCTAATAGCCTTTGGGTTGATGAATAGAACTGAGGGTATATGATTCTAATTAAATGGGGGTGGGTTTGTTAACCTCTATATTAATATAAGACCAGGAGATAGAATGAATAAACCGAAGGAAACTAGATTACATAATA
The DNA here is from genome assembly GCA_963277665.1 of Viscum album. Taxonomy (NCBI): domain Eukaryota; kingdom Viridiplantae; phylum Streptophyta; class Magnoliopsida; order Santalales; family Viscaceae; genus Viscum; species Viscum album. The sequence continues at coordinate 2,009,025,074 of OY728130.1, read as the reverse complement.
CAAAAGGAAACAAAAAACATACCACAATTCAAGTATTAATAAAACTAATATAGAGAAAATTATTTAAATTAAATACCAAAAGTAAATTACAAAGAAGTGAAACAAAATTTATCATTTATCACGAGAAAGAAATTTTTACAATGGTTCATGTGATACTCATGGTAACCATAAAATAATTTTATATACATAGGGTAACCTATAGGTATACTCAGTATGGAAACAATGTTCTTTCATGCACATGGTAAAGAATAATAATAATCAAACCACGATGAAACAACAGAACCAACATCAAATACATAGGTAAACTAACCAATCCCGACATCACCATAGTTTGCTAACCAAATAATGCAAGTGAATTAAAATAACACAATAAGAATCATATTGACAAAGGGTAACCCAAACCACATTCCCAATGATTTTATGATCTCACAAGTAATGCCTAGACCCCAATTTCCCACATTTGGTGTATTATTTTAATACATATGCATGATTATAAGGAATTATGTCCTGAAGGACCAATCAATTTAGCAGTCTTGAAAACCGATTACATACTAAAACATTACATTACAATTTCAAACAAGAAATATAGCATATATAATCCATTGATAATGCCATTATTCCCCTAGATTAACAATGCATATCAATCATAAAACACTTCATAGAATCCTAGGAAAAAATAGAAGACAGATGGGATATTAGATGCTTAGTAAGCATAAACAATATAGTAAAAGATATTAGAAATAATATTAAACATTAAATCAAGGTACAAAACTAAAACACAAGCATTTTAAAACAGTTTCTTTAATATAATGTGGCAAGAATAAACAAATATTTCAATTTAAACATTCACATGAATATTCTACTAGTCGAATAGTCACATGTAAAATCAATACCTAATCTCATAACTGGAGAATTCATAATTCCTAAGATCTTAAACACTAAGTCAAAGCCTTGTTCTATGACCATTCACATATATTCTATCAAGTCCTTGTTCCAATACACTAGTTTGTCTTGTGAGACCTATCGATGCATCGAGGGGCTATAGCGGGCCCCACCCATCACTTACTAAGTCCAATGCATTTCAAATATGAAAAGGTTGAAACATAACATAAACATTTGTATTAATATTAGCATATGAAATACCAATACATAAAAGATAAATGGTATTAAAATAGAACATCCATAGTCAATCATATCATAACTCATTTAATACAATATGAAAGATTTTTTTATAAAAAATCAACCTCATTCAATGATAATATCCAATAAAAGATGATGACATAAATGTAAATAATCTGTAAATCTTTTTGAGATAAATTTCCATTTTTCATGAAATCATTTAGACGCCACACAATTTATAAAGGAAGTCATTTAGAATATATTTTTGAATCAGTGACCCATACCACTTCAAAAAAATTGAAAATATTTAATATTATAAAATAATCATGAATATATAAATAAATCCTTAAAATAATTTTGCAAACATGGATATTAATTAAATAGATTTAGAAAAAAAATTCCTTAAAATATTTAAAAGGATGATATAGGTATAGAGTTTCTTCCATAAAACCTTAAAATATTAATTTTGAAAACCTTTTTATAAATCATGGACATGGATGATATACATTTTTCGGTAAATATTTACACATAAATAATATCAAATAATAACGAGATTGAAAAATTAACCTTTCCCTTAGGTCTGATACTCTTTGTACGTGTTAAGAACACCTGTATAATGTTTTTAAACATATTATTAACTTATATTAGAATATTAATAATATTTATTATTCTTTAATGACTTTATATTACCAGTTTATTAATAATTTCCAAGTTAAATCAGTGTTTCTAAAAAATGGGGGTTCAAAACCCACTGGGCATAGGCACGGTAGCAGTACTATAGCGCTACTTTAGCAGTGGAAACATTGTAGATCGGCAGGTACTATAGCGGTGACAGGTCACTATAGCGGCGGTGGTACAGTGCGGGTACTGTAGCAGGCGGGTTACTATTTATAGAATGGGCATTGGTAAAAACATTTTGGCCTATGGGCTATGTAATGGGCTACAAGACCACTGGGCCTTCGGGCAATGTAATGGGTCTCCCTCTACCCAGTTAAAAGAGGTCTTTTATTTTCTATAATAATTAAATGAGGCTTCGGCCCCAACCTTTTTAAAAATACATTCTTTATCATACATGTTTTGTCTTGTTATTTTTGATTATATTACTTATATATAAATATAATTTCTTCCAGAATATAAAATATTATTTTTATATAATTTATATTTATAATATAAATATATATAATAGATAGATATATGAAATGGAATACACTGTTCATGGAGATGATAAGCTATACGTAGGCATGAACGCTACTTCCGTTTTCATATCATTTTGAATGGATGTAAGTGAATGACATATATTCACACACACACAAACATATATATATATATGTATCTGTAAATTATAATTATTATTTCATATATTTCATAATTATGAATAATATTTTTTTTACAATCATTCTTGGTTGTGGAACATGGATGATGAGTCTCATCATGTCGTGGAGACGGTAAGCCATACGTACGCAAGAGCAACGATATCATTTCCACAATGGTTAAATGGTATCGAATTGGATTGAATATTAATTTTAAAGAAACAATATCATGTTTTATTTATTATTTATATCCATTATATTCATCTTTATATCCATAAAATAATGTGTAAATGAAAAAAAATTACACCACGATGTGGAGACAGTAAGTCGTACGTATGCACACATGGTGATATTGTTTTTAGTAAGATGAGTAAAAGGGGGAATATGGTTATCAAAAAATTATAATAACATATTATAATATTTAAATCATGGGATTTATTATTTTATTTTGTAAACAATATAGAAATTGAAATTATAAAGAATACAATATCTTTGAAAGAAGTGATAGAACAATTACCTCTTTTAGGATGTCTCCTATTCATTTTCACAAAAAAACACCTTAGGATGGATTTATACACAAATTTTAGCCTCTAGAATGATATAAGAGATATTGGGATAAGAAATGTACAGGTTATAGCCGAGATAAAAGGACTTGGAGGAGTGAATTAAAGAGAAGGAAAAGTTCCTTTTAATAAGAGTGGTGAAGGGAACTTTAGAAAAAAAAATGTAATATTAATTTATTATAAAAATATTATCGGTTTATAATATCAAAAAAATAATTTATTTATATTATATGGTGATTAGTGGTCGAAATAATCTCATACAATTATATTTAGACAAGATTAATTCATGAAATTAACTTTAGCTTTTGGGATTAACCCTTAGTTAAACAGTTTAACTCTTGCCATGTCTTTTTATATTTTTATACTATATGTTTAATTTAGTTACTATAAAATGAAAAGGGAACCTAAATTAGATGATTAATGAAATTTTCAACATTATCAATGTCAGTTGGATGAATATTATATTCTTATTATTTTTATATCATTTAATAAAATAATATTTATTTTAAAAACACATTTATGTCAATTTTGATACTATTTAGTTATTGATTTTTTGTTAAAGTCATAAAAAATATATTCCATTGAACCAACGGTATTTAATAATACCTAATATGTAAATGTCACTAGGAAAATTCATTTATAGCTTCAAAATTTCCAAATTACATTTATTTTAATATTTATAATTTCATTTATTAGAATCATTCATTAATAAGGTAATATGTGCAACGTGATTCTCTGATAAATAAATATATTTATCTGATGTCTAAAAATTATAAATAAGATACCATGATTTTGGAAATAGTATTATATTTATAATTACTGTTTATATTTAAAGATATCATTTATATAACCCTATATTAAAATTATTTTATTAAATGATACATATTTATGTTATAATTATATTTACTTTAAATTATTTTTTATAAAAAGTCATTATCACACCCAAGTGGTCCCATGGGGTCTTAAAATCATCTTAAGGATTCCCATGGTCAGAAATATCTCATAAAATAGGATTATTACATATTTTAGTGTAGTTTTATATTATTATAATATTATCTTTTACCATTATTTACCTCATTTACCCTTTAACCATGGTAATAAAAATAATTAATGAAGTTACGATTCATAATATCAAAAAAGTTAACTATTTATACAATTTGGGAATTATTATTGCAGATAAGGAATCCATTTTTAAAAATTAAAAACATAGAATTTTCCAAAATTAATTTCAAATTAATTACCGTTGTCAAAACTAGAAAGTGGGTTTTTAATAAGTAAAAACTATCAATTGATTGACACGTGTTTATCATTAATTTAAATTTAAAATTATGTAAAATGTCCTATATTATATTAAATGATAAAAATTAAAATATAGTTATACTTTTAAACCACTGAAATGTATAAATTAACACTATAAATTATTTATATTAAAAAAATGTTTTCAATTAAAATTTAGTATTATTCACTCTTCATCAAAATGTAAAAGTTATTAGAAAAATAACAAAAATTCATTCAAAATTTTTTAAGTCCCAATTATAAAAATGAATTTCATTTCATCAAATATAATATATAAAAGTGTCAAATATTGAATTTAAAAATGGTTCTCCATTAAAAGGTGAAAAACTGCATTTTTTTAAAAAAAATAGTTATTTTATCTGAAAATTTGCATTTGTCCTTTTATTATTTTTAATAAACACACAAGATTATTTTTTAAATTATATGGGATATATTAAATTCAAAATGTGGTTAATACTATTAATAACCACTTTTTAAATGGCTAGTTTGATAGGTCGTGGTGCGCTTTAACTCGGTGTTGCGTACACCACACGCTATATAATTATTAAAAAAGGAAGCATACCATGGATGCTTGGGGTGTTACATTAACCCTTACTTAAAATAAATTTCATCCTCTCATTTTAATATCAGGATTTATATCTAGGGGTTTGACATTTCAAAATAACTTAGTTGAAATTCCACATCAAAAATTGGATTAATGAGGCCGCTGTTTTAAAATTAAGAAAGGTATGTATGAAGGTTACCAAAAATAATATATACTATGGTTCCATGTATAAAAAATGGACATGAATGAAAAATCTAACCATCATGTTCTGATGGATAGTGATAGAAAATATTATAATAATAAAGCTAAAAATCTGTAGGTGATAAATCTAAGATGATCCAATGGACTATTTGAGTCATCACAAAAGATAGTACTAGGAAAACATTTTTGGTTTTCAAGATACTTTACATAATGTTTAAGAACATTAGAAGAAATAATTAACCGATTTAAGTATAATATCACCATTGGTTATGCCTCAAACAATTCCCACTTCATCTCCTATTCAAGGAAATGAATTTTAGTTTTTCATTCCTGAAGAGTTGGAAGATAATGCGGTCCATAAATAGAATGATAGGTCATTAAATATGTATCAATAAAAAGTTTTATATAGGTTATCACATATTTATAAGTCCAACTATAGTGATGTTATACATTAATCTAACAAAGTTCCACTGGAGTATAACCTATACTATCCATAAATGGATAATCTAACAATCATTCCAAAAACTGAAAATCTACAACTTTAGGAAGAGGTGAACCAAATTGGCATTGCATTTATCTCCCATATCTCATAGGGTAGTTATTGGTTGTCAAATTCCAAACATGCGAAGACCTTCATCATTTATTCTCTTGAGTCATAGTAACCACATAAATTAATAGATATACTTATTGAAAAAAACCATGTTTCATTATTCCAAAACATAGTGGATTATTCCTTTTGTTCCAAAAAGTTGTATACTTCATCAAAGATAGAATAAACCTCGTGTCGAAAAATCCATAATTAATTATCAAGAAACTAGTATCATCCAATTTACTAATTCCAATACAACATATCTTTATCCAAACATCATTATCTTAACATAAGAAACATATTAAGGTATATCTTTACCTTAATAAATTTTTCTCCAACTAATCTTACTATTAAATAATTTTTCTTGTCCATTATAACTATTTAACAAATTCTTGTAAAACCTTAGTCAAAAAAATAAACCAAATACTCTTTATATAATTCAATTATTCCTAATTGTTGGATCCAAATACATAAAAACTTCAATCCATCTAATTTTATGGTTGGCATGGAATTGGTCCTTCCTTTTTTATAGGTAGATTTTTATTTTTAGGCATTGAGTTTGGTAATTCCCATTATTTATATAGATGAGAGATTGAACTCCAAATTAATTGGTCACTATATGCCCATTTTTTCCATAGAGATAACATCTTCCATTCCATTTGAGGTATTCCTCAAGGTTCTTTTTCCCTTCCTCTTGACATGTAGGAAACCAAATCTTCTTTCCTCTATGCATCTCAATATTTGAACACATATAAATGTTCATCTTCCTTTTATGCAATGTGTTATGAGTATCATAAAAGATCACATTGTTAATCATATATTATGATAACTAATTCAGAATAATCACAATATCATTCCCCCCCAATCATTATCCAATTTTTTTGATCAAAATCACATGAATTTTCAACAATCTCAATGTTTATCCAATTCCTTCTGGTTTCCTCCATTATCAAAGACCAGAAAGTATAGGGTGAGATAAAAATATCATTGAATAAAACCACATAATCAAGTAAAGTTGATTTCAATATATAACATATTACATTTAATCCGAGTTTATCAATGATCATTACCAGAATTCTAGGGGATTTATTCTATACTTATCCTCAAATTTCCTCTTAGGGTTATGATCCTTAATATATGTTTTCAAAATTATTTTTCAATGTTGTTTCTATGAATCCTCTGATACCAACTATAACATCCTGAACCTAGTTAACCAATGTTGGTGCATTATTTCAATACATTCTCATGATTACAAGGAATCATGTTTCAAAGGAATGATCTGTTTAACAGTCTTGGAAAATAGATTAAAAAAATGAACGTTACAATTCAATTTCTAACATAAAATATAGAACAGATAATCCTTTGAGAATTCCATCATTCCCCTATATTAACCCTTCATATTAATCATAAAAAACATCATGGAATCATGATAAAATAAAATATAATACATGGGTGATCTCAAATGCTTAGTAAGGACAAACAATATAGTGGAAGATATCACAAATAAGCAAAACCTTTTAGGCATGGTACAAAACTATAACACAAGCCTTTTAAAACATTAACTTCAGCATAATATGGAATAAATAAATCAAATAGTTACTTATAAACATTCATAGGGATATTCTTATAGTTGAATAGTCACTTCTAAAATCAATAACTAATCTCATAACGTGGGAATGCATAACACCAGACATCTTAACCACTATGTCAAGGCCTCGTGCCAAGACTATCGACAATTATTCTATCACGGTCTTGTGCTAAGACACTAGTTTGTCTCATGGCACATACTGATTGAAGTAGGGGATATAGAGGGCCACACCCGCCATATACAAAATCCAATTCATTCCTTATATAAAACTGTTCAAACATAACATAAACATTAATATTTATACTAGTATACGAAATTCCAATGCATACACCATGAATGGTATAAAAATAGTACATCCACAGTCAAAAATATCATAATTCATTTAACATAATATGGATGATTGTATTATAATAAATAATCCCAATTCAAAAATAATATCAAATGAAGGATGTTGACATAGATGAAAATAATCAGTAAAAATCTTTGAGAGAAATAACCATTTATCATGAAATCATTTAAAAGTTTCACAATTTATAAAGGGATTCATTTAAAAGTGATTTTTGAATCAAAGTGTCACAAACCATTTTGAAACTTTTCTAAATAATTAACATTTTAAAATAATCACGTCCATATAAATAAATCCATAAAATCACTTTGAAAATAATGACATTAATTCAATAGATTTAGAAAAATAAATCCTTTAAACATTCAAAATGATGATATAGTTAATGAGGACCTTCCAAAAAACATTAAAAGTTTCCTTTTGAATTTTTTTTATAAAACATGGACATGGATGATAAATATGTCCCAATAAATACTTACACATTATTAATCTTGGAGAACAACCCAATTGAAAAATTAACCCTTACCTTAGGTCTAATACTCTTTGTATGTGTATGAAACACCTTTTTAATGTTTTTAAACATATTATTAACTTATATAGAATCATAATAATATTTATTATTCTTCTGTGACTTTATATTTCATATTTATTAATAATTTCCATGTCAAATAATTGTTTTGTGTAATAATCACTTACTTTATCATACATGTTTTAACTTGTTATTTTTTATTGTATCACTTAGATCCCAATTTATTTACTTCTAGAATGTAAAATATTATTTATATATCATATATAATCATAATATAAATATATATATTAGATATATATATATGGAATGGAATACACTATTGATGGAGATGGTAGGACGCACGTATGCTTGAACATTGTTTCTGTTTTCTATTTGTATTGAATGGAAGTAAGTGAATGACATATATGTACATACATACATACATACATACATACATACATACATACATAAATACATACATACATAAATACATACATACATACATACATACATACATACATACATAGATACATACATACATACATACATACATACATACATACATACATACATACATACATACATACATACATACATACATACATACATGCATACATACATACATACATACATACATACATACATACATACATACATACATACATACATACATACATACATACATACATACATACATACATACATTACATACATACATACATACATACATACATACATACATACATACATACATACATACATACATACATACATACATACATACATACATACATACATACATACATACATACATACATACATACATACATACATACAGACATACATACATACATACATACATACATACATACAGACATACATACATACATACATACATACATACATACATACATACATACATACATACATACATACATACACACATACATACATACATACATACACACATACACACATACATACATAAATACATACATACATACATACATACATACATACATACATACATACATACATACATACATACATACATACATACATACATACATACATACATACATATAAATACATATATAAATACATACATACATACATACATACATACATGCATGCATGCATGCATGCATGCATGCATGCATGCATGCATTTATATATCTATGTATGTATGTATCTATATCCCACCAGTAGACTTATTATGTTATATATTTCATTATTAAGAATAATATATATTTTTTATAATCATTCTTAAATGGTGAACATGGAAGATGAGTCTTGTCGCATCGTGGAGATGGTAAGTTGCACGTATGCACGAGGGACAATATCATTTCCATAATGGTTAAATCATATTGAATTTTATGGAATATTAATTTTATAGAAAACAACATCATGTTATAATTATTATTTACATCCATTATATTCTCTATTAAAACCATATAAACAATGTGTACATGAAAAAAAATTTACACCACGACGTGGAGATGGTAAGTCGTATGCACCCACACATGGCGGTATTGTTTTTTCGTAGGATGGGTAAAAGGAGGAATGTTGATGTAAAATAAATTATAATAACATATAATAATATAGAAGTTAATGTAGTTATTCTTTTATTATGGAAAAAAATATATAAATAGGAAATAGAAGAATAAAATAACTTTGAAAGAGGTGATAAAACAATTCTTTTTTCAGATATATCCTTTGGATTTGCACAAAATGACTCCATAAGATTTATTTTATGCCCCAAGTGTATCTTATAAAAACGATATGAGAGGTGTTAAGAAAAAGAAATGGGATGTTTTTGGTAGAGAAAAATTTCTTTGGAGGTGTTAATTAAAGAGAATGAGAAGTTCCCTTTTATAAGAGAGGTGGGGGAGCTTTAGAAAAAAATCATCAAATGTTAATTTATTATAAAATGGTTTTTCGGTTTATAATAGCTCTGAAAAAATTTATTCCGAGAAAAAATATGATTATGGGTCGAAATAATCTCATCTGATGATTTTTAGACAGGGTTAGTTCATGAAATTAACCTTATTTTTTGGGATCATCCCTTAGTTAAACAGTTTAACTCTTTTTGTGTCTCCTTGTATTTTTATACTATAGGGTTAATTTAGTTACAATTAAATGGGATGAGAACCTAAAGTTGACTATTAATAAAAATTTTAACATTAATTAAGTTTTTTTGGCCGAATTATAGATATATATAATTTTTATATCATTTTATAAAATAGTATTTGTTATAAAAACCCATTTATGTCAATTTAGACACTATATAGTAATTTATTTTTTTTAAAGACATAAAAAACTATATTACTTTGAAACAAAAGGCATTAAATCATCCCTAATATGTAAATGTAGTCTATAAAATTCATGTATTTCAACCAAATGTTCAATTTAAATTTATTTTAATATTTATAAGTTCATTTATTTGAAAACATTCCTTAATAAGGTAATCATTGCATCATCACTGTGCCATAAATATATAAATTTGTATTTATTCTAAAATTTTTAAATAAAATATAATGAAGTAATAAATATTTTTATATTTTTAATTAGTACTTTAAGTGAAATATATAAGTCATATAACACTATATAAAAATGGTTTTTAGTAAAATATTTATGTTTATGTTATAATTATCTTTACTGTGAACTAATTCTTATAAAATGCCATTATCATATACAAGTTGTCCCATGGGGTCCTAAAATCATCCTAAGGATTCCCATGGTCATATATATATATATATATCATCAAATTTCATTATTACAAGTGTTAGAGTAGTTTTTTTATTACTATAATATTATATTTTACCCATATTTACCTGATTTACCCTTTAACTGTGTCGTAAATAAACATTATTACTGAGGTTACTATTCATAATGTAAAAAATAAAAGGAATCTATTTATAAAATTTGGAAATTATAAATCCAAATATAGGATTCATTTTTTCAAATTCAAAAAATATATTTTTTAGTAATTACTTTAAAAATAATTCCTATTGTTAAAACCAGAAAGTGGGTTTTTAGGAAGTAAAAAACTATCAAAATATTGATATTTGTTTATGTTAAATTTAAATGTAAAATTACTTTGAATGAAGAACATTATATTAAATGATAAAAATATCATCTACTTATACTTTAAAACCAATCAAATTTATAATTTAACACTATATATTAGTTTGATTAAAAAAGTTGTTTTCAATTATAATTTTATATTTTCACTATTCAAGAAAATAGGAAAGTTATCATAAAAATACCAAAAATTCTTCCAAAATAAAATTTTAAGTCCTAATTATATTTATGAATTCAATTTCATTATATTAAGTATATAAAAGTGTTAAATATTGTATTTAAAAATGGTTCCCCATTAAAAGGTGGAAAAACTGCATTTTTAAAAAAATACTTATTTTATCTAAAAAATTTCATTTTCCATTATATTATATCTAGTAAACACATAATATGAATTTTGATATTATATGGGATATATATAATTTAAAAAATGGTTAATAATATTCATAAAATCTTTTTAAATGTCCAGTTTGATTGGTCGTTGTGCGCTTGAACTCGGTGTCGCGTACATTGCATGTAATTGAATTATTTAAAAGAAAATGTATCATGGAAGATTGGGGTGTTAATTCATAAAAAAATGTCATATGTACTAGTGAACTGATATCATTTGAATAGAATATATTACCTCTCCATAACACGGTCACATCACACCATTCCAGCATACACTCATGCCACCACCTCACAGCACAATCACAACTCATTTAACCCAATGAAACTTAACCCATACATTTCAACCACAACCATAACCAGAGTAGTAGGGTATAATAAAAAAAGAAATATTTCATACCTGAACCCTCCTACCACCATGAATAACCCCGACCATAATCCTTCCCATAACACGGTAATATCATATCCTGCCCGTATACACCTGGGAGATCACATAACACACTAACAGACCTCCAACCATCACTGCCTATACATATCTCCATCCCTAGAATAGAGATCGGGAAAGAGTGTGTAGCCATACATCAATCCTCATCATCTGGATGTTTAAAAATAACTTTTGTAAATATTCAGGTGTTTCCCCATATTTCTCAACATAAGAGGGTGCATATATAAATCAAAAGGATTATGCAAGTACGCATATAAATCCACACACAACCCAAACCTATGGGATCACAACAATGATCTATCAAACCCACAACATTCCAACTTCCTACACCTCCTCTAAATGTAGAACACAATGTAACAATAACAAACTACAAGCCACTTCCCCATTTTCATTATAATCCAAATCATGTCCCATTATCCACCCCTATTTATTTTATTGAAATACGATTTCCATTATATTAACCAAACCAATCCTACACCATCATAAAATATTATTTTTATATTTTATTAAAACATGGGAATATATAATAATGCATCAATGAACCACACATAAAATCTCACATCAACCTTATCAAGAAAAATAACCCAACAAAACCACCATTTCATTACCACATCAAATGTCCCATACCATAACTATTGGACCATAGCACGTCTAAATAAACAACAACATATCCCACCAGCAACCTGAAAGAACAATCCATAACCTCACTTTCCAAAAGCATGACAACATGTCACCCATTATGCCGACACACCTCAACCAAAAAACAACTGCCCATCATTACACCACAACACAACCATGAAATACCATACATTACAGAAAATTTTACTAATTTAGAGATGGATTTTAATCAATTCCAATTATTTATTATAACAGCATTATCACACAAGAAATAATCCATGGGATGCTATTTAATTATAAAAATATAATTAATTAACCAGTTTCTCCTTTAGGGTGATATCACACAAAACACAATAGGGTTTCCATATTATGACATGCACCACACAAACAAAGTCCCCAAAGAAAACTATATTCAGAAGGGTATTAATCACATAAAATCACTACATCACAATAATATCAAATCTATAAAAACAAGTTATTAGTACCCCTTTCACCATAAATTTCAATTAAATTAGTTATTTATCTTTATTTGTCCAGATATATAACTTCCCAATGATAAAAAATGTATATAATCTCCCCCATGATACTCTAGGTGAGACCTCGATTTACGAGTGAGCAGGTTTTAGAACCCATGTTCCAACAGATCAGCAATGCTTTAAATGATCGGGAGACCTCATTTGATTAGTCCCAGCCTCCCAATGGTTCTCTCCCTTTTAAGAGGTAGTTTATAATTCATTTGAGCTTTAAAAAGTAGGCCATTCATGATGTAATGACCCAAAATTTTTTCAATGAAATTTCTCTATTCTTGTAGTTTTGTAATAATAGATCCCATTATGAAACACAATTCCACATCATTATTAAATAAACTACTATGTGATCTTCAAACATAAATTTTCCACTTATATGTTTTGAATTTCAAAAAGTTGACATACACGGTTGTGATCAGTAAGATGTTTAGAGTCCGGTTGGAGGGACTTAAATTTTGGTGAATATTAACCAACCTTTATGAATAGTAACCTACCCTTAAGAATATTAATATGATACTTATGAATATTAGATCTTCCAAAATAATATTAACCTCACCCATCAATATATTAATAAAATATAGGAATCTAATAAGAGACAATGTGACCATAATAAATGTATTAGCATTTTTCTATGTCATAAATAATTAATAATAATTAATTAATAAATTGAAAAGAAAATTTGATCATAAAAAATGTGTTCACAAGTTAATAATTATATTTATTTTAGTTTTAAGATAATATAAAAATGTATTATTTAATTTTTGAAAGCAATATAAAATCAGTTTTAATTTTAAAATCTGTATTTTTTTACGTAAATTATGATTTTAATTAAAAATTAAATTAATAATATTTAGAAAATTATTTTGGAAAAATGGAATTCATTTTTGGAATCTACACATTTAAAAATGGTGAGGGTTATTTATTATATTTTTATAAAATAATTGATGTTTTTATGAATAGTGAAACAATATAATTTACAAAATAAGCTAAATACATTAATTATAGAGTCATGGTTGATTTTATTCTAATGTAATCCCGATTGGTTTGAACTCACATGAACTTATTATTATTATTGGTATTGGAATCATCACTACTTCTTGTCTTGTGAAGAAACAATGAATTAATTAATATAGTATTGTGAAAACCCCTCTTCCCCCCACTATAAATACCACCCATCACACCCTCATTTATTCACACCTATAAAGCTTTATGACTTGTCCAAATTATGCACCAAGATATTACCTATACCCACCCCCACATCCATGAGATCCTGGTCTCATCAAAAGACCAATCCTAGGTTCTTTATGGAGGATCTCAAGAGGCAGATTCAAGAGGTAATTCCTTTCTCTCATTTCATTCAATTTCCTTTCACATTTCATTTATTTCCTTCTATTATCCTTAACTTATGTTATCCGAATTTAATGAAAACTCTAGTATGATTTATATACTGGTATAATATCATGTTAATGGAATATTATTCATTGTTCACCTCCCTCTCTCTCTTTGTCTATAAAAATTTAATTGTTCCCCGGGATGTGTTAATTTACCTACGCCATGGGCGATGCACTTCCATTTTCCTTCAAATCATTCAATGATGTCAACTAAAAAATTAAATTGTTTAAAACAGATTTTATTATGTATTTCTAAACCAATTTATGTTCTAGAAAAAACATTTATTCATAATACTAATTGAAAAAATAAAACATGTTTCTTGTGATCAAAAAACCGCCCAAATTAACCTAAAACAACCATCATTAAATTTTATCTAATGATTTATCCACATAGTATATAATATAAATCTTATAAGGCCATTTAAAATAATTTATTATCCTTAATAACATGTAATATTTGTTCTGGGTGTTTATCCATGTTCTACACAAACATCTATTCATGTGTACAAGAGAACTGTTCATGGAAACTAAGAAAAAGAACACTCCCGAACAATGGATTTAAACTCCATAACTATTCTAAATGCACATAATAGAACTTATTGAAACTATAAAGAACCATATTCATGTATAAAAGGTTATTTTATTTCTAATAAATGAATATAATATATTTATATAGGACAATAAAGTGGAGAAAGCATTCTAATACAAGGTAAGGGAAAATTTCTAAACCCACCTATCTTTCTTCGAGTTCTCACTCTTTCACTTAATTTTTGGTTTATTAACTCCATAAGAATATTTCTTTATCATTATCATTAATTTTATTAGATATACATTTTTCCCTCAAGATATTTTGTCAAACTAAACGTTTTCCAAATGAACTATTATTTCAAGAACACACCTTTTACTTCTCACTCAAGGTCGATGGTTCTTATATTTAGTATGTCATTCAATATTTTGATTTAGTAAATTTTTTTATTAATGTGTTACTATGATATAAAAACCATTAATTTCCATGGGTTATTTCTTATATATTTTTTATGTTTCATGCATGATAATGAAAATGTTATGTTGTGACTGGTGCACCCAGAATTATATAGCACAATATGAATACTTGATTGTGACGGGTGCACCCTGAATTATAAAGAGATCCAATGAATTGGATAAAGGGATGAATCTCATGAGTTAAATTAAAATAATGGGTGAACATTAAGCAAGGTTTGTTCACAACTATTTTTGGTAGTTAATCACTAAGACAAGATGTTTCAATTTTTTATGCATTGCCACATTACAAGTCTTTTCATAATGATTCCTCTCATGAATATGATCTTATGCCTATTTTATGATGATAATGATTATAATCACCCCATGTCACATTGTTTCATGTTCCTATCTATCCTCTTACTGGGATTTTTTCTTACCCTTTTTTGATTTATATCCTCAGGTGACTACTTATTCTAAGGGGATGTTAGGAGCCAACAGAAAGCTAGATAAAATGAAATTAAATAAATGTTTATGTTTTATGTTGTAAAATTTATATATGGTCCTAGTTTCCCAAATTCCACTCAACATTTTTATCCTTTATGTGTAATGTTTTAATGTTTTCTATAAATAAAATTATGTAAAAGTAATTTAAGAAAATTTAGTTCTCTATAGTTGGTATCAGAGGAAAGATTTTAGTTAATTTGGGAATTATGATTAGTTAACCCTAGAGAAAACCTCTAGTATGAGACTAAGTAAAAATATGCACACATGAAGCCTTGATAAATATAGGGATCCCATAAGCTATTCTTTTAGTGTAAATTTAAAAAATGAATATGTTATTTATTTATTTATGACTATTGACTAATGTTCTGTTCTGACATTTTCTATTTTAGAAATTGGTGGGAACTAGGAGAAACCAAGACAACAACCCATGCGAGGACCAATGGAACGATTTTCTAGAGGACATCCCTAATTCATTGGCAGACAGAGGTCAAAACAACACGGCGATTCTTACCCAAATATCTAGGGATATGAATAATAACTAGAATAATGAGGAACATACTCCTTCACCAAAGAGGGAGCTACTAGTTATAAATTGATTTATGAAGCAACAACCACCGAAAATTAGTTGATATTCCAATCCAATAGTTTCAGAATAGTGGGTTAACTCCATAGAATATATATTTTCAATGCTTCTCTATTATGAGATAGAGAAGGTAACAATAGTTTTTTAACATCTATTTGGAGAGGCCGATCAATAATGGTATTTGATTCAGAACACCATGCCAATAGACGAAATTGAATAAATAGAATGGGTATTCATTAAGATCATGTTTCTTGACAATTATTTCCCAATAACAATTCATACGAAGATGAAGATAAAATTCATAGAGCTCACAAAAAAGAAGGATATTCTGTCATGAACTATATAGAAAATTTCACAAGTCATGTAAGGTACGCTTCATGTTTTTTATAAAAAATGATAGAGAAATTGATATATTCTGTAGTGGATTAAAACCACATGTCAAAAGGATCTTCCAATTAGAGAAATTGGGAATTTTAAGAAGTTTTTCAGTGTTCCATCAATGTGAAGATGAATTTTTAAGAATGGTTGCATGGATATGGTGATATGAAACAAAATATAGTGTTTCAGGTAGGAAGATTTTACGATAAATGTGGGAAGAAAACTCAATGATCCACATACCCAAAATACTGGAATAAGCATCATGGTAACTACCTCAATGGGATGGGGTAATTCTGGAAGTGTGGGGAATAAGGCCACCACACTCAATAGTGCTGAAAAGACATGAAAAGGAAGAAGAATGTTGTGGAAGAAAGTAGAGAACCTCCCATGGTCCATTGCTACAATGATAGGGAGAAAATTCACTATTCATGCCAGTGCACTAATCCTCGAGTCCTCGTGGGTAATTAGCTTCAGCAACCACCAATTCCAAAGGAACAATAAACGGATTATTCCATCTCTATTACGGAAGTGGAGAAAGATAATGAAGTCATAAAAGGTACACTTACTATTCAATCAATAATAGAAAAACTCATATTTGATTTGGTTTTATGTATTCATTTATATTATTCATGTTTTCTAGAACTATATAATCAAAGCCCAAACCCATGAAGTGGAGATATCTATAAAAACACCATGTGGTGCATTCATTGCAACCCATGTGTTTGACAATTCTCCTATCGACATTCATGGGAATATTCTTCTAGAAAATATTGTAATACATCCCTTGGTGGAATTCAATGCTATAATGGGAATGGATTGGATCATTTTATATAGTGAAAATATCAACTATAGATAAAAGGAAATATCTTTTCATATTATGATCCATCCCATTATCCACAAAAAATTCAAGGAACATCATGAATCTCCATTGAGAAATCCTTCAATGGTGAGGATGTTGATTCCATGTGAAGAGGCATACCTTTCCCAAATGGTTGAGTCAAAGTAAAGTGTCAACCTTGTAGAAACAAATATTGCGAGGGAATACAATGATGTATTTCTTGAAGAGTTTCCTAGACTACCCCCAAACTGTGAGGTATAGTTCTCTATAGAACTCATAACCAAAGCTACTCCTATCTCAAAGTGTCCTTACAGGATGACTCCAATTGAACTAGAATAAGTAAAGAAGTAGTTTTAGGAGAATTTTTACAAAGGGTTCATATTCCTTAGAGCATCACTTTGGGGTGCACAAGTGCTCTTTGTGAAGAATAAGGATTGAAAAATGTAGTTGTGTATCGATTATCGTGAACTCAACAAGATCACCATAATGAACAGGTATCCTCTTCCAAGGATAGATGACTTGTTCGATGAATTATGAGGATCTAAATATGTTTAAATGGTGGATCTTCATTCTAGATATCATCTGCTAAAGGTGAAGAAGGAATAATTTTAGAAGACTGTATACAATACTTGGTATGAGAACTGTGAGTTTCTAGTGATGCACTTCAAACTTACTAATTCCCATGAAATAATCCTAGATTTGATGAATATAGTCTTTAGACATTACCTCAAAAAATATTTGGTACTGTTTATCAATGACATTGTCATCTACTCTAAGAGAAATGAGGAACATGAAGAACATCTAATACTTGTGTTGGCAGCATTGAGAAAGGAGAAGTTGTACCCCAAGTCGATCAAGTGTGGCTTTTGGATGAATCAAGTCACATTATTGGGAAATATTATCACAAGTGAAGGAATTTCTATAGACACTTAAAAAAAGGCGATTGAGGAATGGACTATACCCTCTAATATCACAGAAATCCGCAATTTTCTTGGATTAGCTGGGTACTACCGACATTTGGTGAGAAATTTATCATGATTGTGAAGCCCTCTAACAATGCTAACTAGGAAAGGGGTAAAGTATCTATGGATGGAAGAATGTGAGGAAATCATCAAGGAGATAAAGAGATGTCTAATCACTACACATGTACTCGCATTACCAAAAAGTGGAGAATGTTTTGTGATATACAATGATGATTCAATGAATGGATTGGGTTTTGTACTACTGAAAAATGATAATGTAATTGCCTATGTCACATAACACTTGAAGATCCAAGAGCAGAACTACCTGACGCCTGATCTTGAGCTAGAAGTTGTGATTTTTTTTGAAAATCTAGAGGTTATACCTTTATGGTGAGAAGTGTGACATATACACCAACCAGAAGCTCCTAATGTTTATATTCACACAAAAACAAGTTCAACATTTATCAAAAGAGAAGTTTAGAGCTAATCAATGAATATTATTTCACTATTCACTATCATCTTGGAAAGGAGAACAAGGTAGATGATGCTCTAAGATGAAAATAACCTTCTACTCTATCCATGTTATGGACTGACAAAGACCCTATCTTCTTTGATATGAAATGAATGGACATGGAAATCATAAGGGCAAGGCTTACATCCTACCTTTCCCAAATTATTGTGCAAAAATCAATCCAAGAGATGATTAAGGAGGCAAAAAGTGATGATCTGGAGTTACAAACGAAGATGAATGTAGTAAAGGAAAGAATGATGAAAGAGTTCCTTATCGGTGATGATGGTTTGAATTGGGTTGAAATGTGGCTTTGTGTTCCTTCATCATCTAGAAAAAAGGAGCTATTGGAAAATGAACATAGCTCAATAATATCTATACATATTTGCCACACCAAGATGTACTGTGATCTCTGAGAACACTTCTATTGGGATAACACGATGAAGGAGATTTCAAAATATATATCAAGGGGATTGGTATGTTCGCAAGTCAAATTAGAGAGGAAAAAGTCCCAAGGTATGATACAACAATTGCCTATACCCATGTAGAAATGAGGAAATGTCACTATAGTCTTTATCATGGGTATCTAGAATAAATATAAGGGAAATTATGTGATGTGGGTGGTGGATGATTGACTCACCAAGAGGTCCTGTTTTATCACTATTTGGGAAGATCAATCGCTTGAAAAACATGAAAAGATATATATGAAGGATATGGTGAGACTGCATAGGGTTCTACTATCGATTGTCTCTGATCATGATCAATGCTTCACATGTAAATTCTAGATAATTATTCAACAAGATTTGAGTGTTGAATTAAATTTCAGCATGACGTATCACCCCAAAACTGATAGCCAATAAGAAAAACTATTCAGATTCTTGAAGGAATTTTAAGAGCCTGCTCTTTAGAATTTAAAGGTTGATGGGATCAACATCTCCCATTGGTTGAGTTCTCATTCCACAATTGCTTCCACCCGAGTATTCAGATGGGTCTATATGAAGCTCTATAAGGAATGCAATTGAGAACTCCAGCCTATTGGGATTATATTAGAGAAAGAAATCTACTTAGACCTGATCTTGTGCAAGAGATGATAGAGATGGTTCATGTCATACAGAAACATATGAATGTTTCTTAGATTTATAAAATGAGCTATGATGACAACCGTCAAAGGGACATGGAGTTCTACGTTGGAGAGAGTTTCTTCCTTCGAATATCACCATAGAAGAGAGTTATGCAGTTTTGAAATAAAGGAAAGCTAAACCCAAGGCACATTATCCCCTTTGATATCCATGACCACATAAGAGTTGTGGCCTATCTTCTTCCACATCCACCGAATATGAATCATGTTCATGATTTGTTTCATGTATCTCTCTGGATAAGTACATACAAGATCCCTAACATGAAATTAACTCATATGTGGTACAATTGGAAAATGATCTCTCTTGTGAGAAGAAGCTAGTGATGATTCTGGACCAGAGAGATGAGGTTCTATGCAAAAGAGACAACCACCTTGTAAAAGTGTTGTGGAGGACCCATAAGTATGAAGAAGAAACTTTGGAACCAGAGGATTCAATGAAAGAGAAGTACCCTCACCTATATTTTTGTAAAATGAAATTTCATGGGAAAATTTTCAAAAGGGGAGAAGAATGTAACAACCAAAATTTTTTCCAATGTTATTTCCCCATTATTGTAGTATTACCAAAATATATCACATTAGAAAACACAGTTCCACAACATGCTTAAATAAACTAATATGTGATCTTTGAACATAAATTTTCCACTTTGGTGTTTTGAATTTCGAAACTAAGACATACATAGTTGTGATAAGTAATATTTTTGGATTCTGATAGGAAAAACCTAATATTTAGTCAATATTAACCAACCCTTATGAATATTATCCTACCTAATGAATTGTAACATGAAACTTATGAATAGTAAATCATTTAAAAGAATAGTAACCTCACCCATGAATCTATAAATAAAATTTTATAATTTTATAAGTTACAATATGACCGTAGTAAAATTATTGGTATTTTGGTAAGTTGTAAATAAATAATTATAATTTATTATTTAATTGAAAAGAAAATTTATTCTTCTAAAATGTGTTCATAATTTAACAATTCTATTTCTTTTAGTTTTATGATAATTTTATAAGAATTTATTTAATTTTTTAAAGCATTATAAAATCAGTTTTAATTCTAAAATATGTATTTTTCTAGTAAATTATGATATTAATTAAAAATTAAGTTAACCATATTTAGAAATTATTTTAAAAAAATGGAGTTTTTTATTCTACACATTAAAAAAAATTCGGGTAAATTTTTGGTATTTCTCTAAAATACGTGAATTTTCGGTGAATAGTGGAATACAATAATTTACAAAATATTCAAACTATATTAATTATAGAGGCATGGAAGATGTTATACTGATTATAGAAAAATTGTTTCGAACTCACGTACACTTGTTACTATTATTTTTCATGTAATTATCACTATTTATTGTCTTGTGGACAAATAATAAATTAATGAATTTGGTATTTTGAAAACCCCTCTCCCCTCCATTATAAATACCGTCCCTCACACCCTCATTTTTTCACACCTATAAAACTTCAAGAAATGTCAAATTATTCCAAAATATCATGTCAATACCCTACTCTACATCCAATATATATTTTTCTAATCAAAAGACCAAGCCTATGATCTTTCATGAGGATCTCAAGAGAAGTATTCAAGAGGTAATTCCTCATTCTCTTTTCTTTCAATTTCCTTTCCAATTTCATTCCATTTCTTCTATTATCCACTACTTATCTTATCAAAATGTCATTATAAATCCATTATGATTGATATTATTCTATGATATCATGTTAATGGATGAGTATTCATTATAATCCTCCCTCACTATCTCTTTTTTTATAAAAATGAAATCTTTGTGCATGATGTGTTAATTTACCTACATCATGGGTGATGCACTTCTATTTTCCATAAAAAACTTCATGGATGAAAATGAAACCATTAAATGGTTGAAACAAGATTTTAATATTTATTTTTTAACATCTTTAATGTTCTGGAAACTACTTTTATTTATAATACTAATTGATAAAAGAAAACATGTTTGTTGTGATCCAAAAACAAACCAAATTAGCCTAAAATGAGCATCATTAAATTTAAAATAATTATTCATACACATGGTATATAACATAATTCATCATAAGATCATTTAAAATCCAGTTATATCATTAATAACATGTAATATTTTTTCAGGATTTTTATCCATGTTCTATATGAACCTCCATTCATGTATACAAGTGAACTGTTCATGAAAACTATGAAAAAGAATACTCCTAAACAATGGATTTAAACACTAAAACTCATAAAATTTCCCATAAAAGAAGTTAATTAAACCATAATGAACAATATTAATGTATAAAAGGTTTTTCTATTTCAAATTAATGATTATAATGTCCTTATACAAGATAATATAGTGAAGAATGCATTCCGATACAAGGTAAGTGGAAATTCTTGAACCCAGCTTTCTTCGCGTTCTCCCTCTTTCAATCAATTTTAGGTATGGTTACTCCTTAAAACACATTTTTTCATCATTACCATAACATTTCTGCTATATTAATGTTTAAAACTATATTTTATGTCAACCAAAATGTTTTTCAAAAGAACTCTTTTTTCAAAAGCACACATTTTACTTCTCACTCAAGGTTGATGGTTCTTGTATCAAGTATGTCATTCCATCTTTCTTTTAGGAACCCAAAGTTTATGAATGTGTTCTAATGTGAATATTAACATTACTTTCCATGGGTTATTTATGTTCATATGTGTTTTATGTTTCATGCATGATATTGAAAATGTTATGTTGTGATGGGTGCACCTAGAATTATATAGCGCAATATGAATGTTTGAATGTGATGGGTGCGCCCAGAATTATACAATGCTCCAATGAATTGGGTAAAGTGATTAATCTCATGAGTTAAAGTGTAATGATGTGTGAAAATTACACTATCCTTGTTCACAAATATTTGTATTAGTTAACCACTATTACATGATGTTTCATTTTTTATGCATTTCCACATACCACGTCTTTTCATATTGTTTCATCTCCTAATTATGATAATGTTTCTATGTTATTATGGAAATGATTATACTTATACCATGTTAAATTTACTAATGATTAATTAGAGAGGTTTTTCATAGATCCCTCACCAATAAATTATTATAACCAAATAGTGTACCATAGTGGCCCAACCTAGGGTCGATCTCGAAGAGGCTGCTCACGACACACCAAATTTTTATTGTCACTATTTGCACACTAACTAATATAACACTGCATATATACCAATATAAATATGGTTTTTATTTTGAAAATACATAAAATATAATATAAATTAATAAAAAAATTAAAAACACAAAGGAATGAAAGAAGACACGAAAAAGTTAGTAAAGAATCATTGTCGTTCTTGATAGATCATGGTGATAAAATCACTGTTCTATAAAAATATTTATTCTCAATACTCTACTCAATGTTGATATCAACCATATCACTCAACACCTTCCCTGGAATTGTTATTATCATGAACCTACCGTCCTCATTCAAGATAATACTCACTAACATCATCAACACAATGCAACTCCACCCTGGATAAAATATTATGATGATGGAGGGAAAATTTTAAAATGGGAAGAAGAAATCAATAACAATGAAATTAGGGTGAAATGTACACCAAAAACTTTTCAGTACTATTGAAATTTCCAGAATAAAATAAGGAGACATATTTAACCACAATGAACTCAAGGATAAACACTCCCCCCCTCGAACAACAATGAGAGTTAGTTCTCCATTTGCATGGATATTAGAAGGATCATTGTGGGGAAACACAAAATAGAAAATGAAAGAGAATAGAAATGACCTGAATAAGAAGAATAACTAAGATAAAATATAATTAAAATATAAAAAACTATTACCTAAACCAAAATTCACCATTCCCCCTTGAAAAATGGCTATATTGTAAGAGGTAAAAGAGATGACAATTTATATATAAAACGGGTGAGAAAGTTTGGCTCCCAATATGTCCACATGATTGATCCACACTGTATCCTAATTAAATGGCCAAATATAAGAATTTTTAATTAATAAAGGTTGTTACTTTTTATGTCATGTGTCTACTGAAAAAAGTTCAGTTTCAATGAAAAAATCTGTAGAAGGTGATTACTGTTTGTGTCAGACACATTTAATCTGGTCACTTGACATTCTAAATTTCACTTTTCCAAATTTCCACACCATTATGACTTTTAATAAAGATAAATACTACGTGGAATCCTTTATAAAAGGTTATTACCATATCCTTTTATATCTACTTTCCTAATTTAAGCTTCCTTAGACATGTCCACATGGAGATATGATCTCAATAGTAAAGTGTCTTGATTTGTACACAGTTTTCATGGCCCGATTTCTGAGCCATATTTGAGCATCCAAATTAATAATTGAGCATTTGATCCGGAAGGATGAAATGGGTCCCATGATGTATAAAATCCTAAAAAATGGAATTTCACAATTTCATTTAGTTTATAAAATGTTATGGAATAATTATAGAATTAAAATAAAATAATTAAATCCCCCAATTAGGCCATTTAGTAATTATGCTCAAAATCCATCTAAAAACTAACAATGTGACAATGTACCATAAAATAACACTATTATTTGTATTTAAAACATTTTATTATAGTGTAAATTATATAAAAAAATTTCCATCATTACTCCCCCGCACTTAACCATTGCACTCCTAGGCAATCATTATATATTCAAATCATAATCCAAACAATAATCAACCACCGGAAAACATCAATGATCATTTCCAAAGAAAAATTCCATCATGTATCCTATGTGAAAAAAAATTCACCCACATCTTCATTCCTCACATTTAAATTTTTTCAACCTCATAAATGCATCCATGTCCCAATCACAACCTACATCACATAAAATTTTATGTCACTTTTCACTCAATAGAAATTGAATATAGAGTTATGCTCATACTTGGAAATCCAATGTATCACTATATGATTGTGACAAATATCATTTCTCTACTGCATGAAACATTAAAATGTTTTCAATCATGAAGTCTTTAATAGGTGAATTTTTTGTCTTAGGGTTGTCGAGAAAATTATTGGAAATTTAAGGCTGAAAAGAGGAGGTTTTGACTGTTATGTACAATGAATGAATATTAATGTAAAAAAATAAGATGAACCTCACACAAGTCCCATTTAAAGTGTGAAATAAAACTCCAAATCACATTTTATTACATGGTACATGAGCCAATAAGTGATTAAAATTAATTATACCATCCAAATTCTCACTATTTTTCCCATTTTTTAAATCTCCAGAAAGGCACATGTTTGTTTTCTTTTTTTTTCTTAGAGAATGAGATTTAAATTTAATACAATGAATGGATGACAATAAATACATTTATTTTAAATGGTATCATGATTTATAAAAGTATGGGAAATGAAATATTCTAGATCACCATCATTTTTTTCATCATTAAAAAAATGAAGAAGAAACGAATGAATGAAATAAAGAACAATGAAATATTGACTCAATCTCAATTATCTTAGTATCCACTTCCAAAAATATTGACACAAACCTCACACCTCCATCAAGTGAAACACATCCCAAAAAAATACACATTAAAGGACCTTCCCCTATACTCAAACTTGAAATATCCATGCAAAATGACCAAGAGTGTGGGTAGGTAAGGGAAAATCTTCTTTTCATGTGGATTAAACCAATAAGGTAATTCATGTAATCTTTGGGCTTATAAAGGATAGATGTTAAGGTGGGTCTCAAGATAATAATGTGGCTATCAAAATAGATTCCTGAATCACATTAAAAAAATTCCATGAAATCCAATTTTTCGAAAGAGAAAAATCACAAATTCTAGTTCTCACACAAAATCCAAGTTTCAATCAAGAATGTTTGGGTATTATGAAAAATATTTCAAAGTGGTTTAGAATACCTCAAAAGATAGAAAAAATCATTTGAGTTAGTGTTTCATTGTCATGGATTTCCAAAGTTGGTCCAACTCTTAAAAATTCTTGAAAATCCAATTCAAGGAGAATGTTTTCACATCAACAATCATATAAAATCCATTTGATCATAATTCATTTTAATTTTCTTAAAATCATTTGATGTGTGATAAATAAGAAGAATTTACATTGAAACTCAATAATCGTAAAAATATAAAAAAAGGATAAGAACACATGAACAACTAAGAAGTTTTATGTTCCCCCCGCACTATGTTTTAACTACCCCTCATTTTAGTATAATAAAAATAAATGTAAGGGCAGAGAAAAAGGAATTGAATGATAAAACCTAACATTATTATCCAGTTGTAGCTTTGAGATATGTTCCTAACAACTACCACTAATTCCAAGATATTATTAAATTAAGAAATTCATAAGAAAAATAAATAAAAACAAAGAGGTATGGAAAATAGGATTGAATATGGTTTAAACCCCCCATATGGGTGATAATATTTTACTACCCCTAATTAGGATGTTTCAGTGGTTTAACCCCCAAAAAATGGTGAGTTTGGATTTATTGATATAAACCACCACATGTGACATTTCTTAGTGTCCATGAGTAGACACAATGAATTGAGAACCCTGAAGAAGACAGAAAAATTCCTAACCACTATGAACTAATAAAGAGATAAATTAAGGTTCAGTGTGGGACGAAATATAAGATAGGGGTACTCCCTGATGACTTTAATGATTTCCTCCTCCATATGGTATGAAATTTGTTGAATAAGAGGTAGTATAATCAGATTATTCTCTATATATTCTTCTTCTTTTACCACCACCACATGGGTGTTGCCTTTCTTAACATCTAAGGTCTTCTCCATTTGTGCTCTGTCAAAATTTTAAGTAAGGGACGAGTCTGCAAATAGTTCAACGTGATTATGATTAAAACATTGAAAATCAATAAATAAATCTTCCCTTTCAAGTAATTAATATTGGAAATTGGTCTCTTTGGGAAAGGCTCTTGGAAACTCTATCTCAATAGGTATATCTTCTGTATTATCTTCCAAAGAAAGAGAGAGGTAGAATGGTGTTTGATCTCCCACATGTGCATTATCTAGAAAGTCTTACTCTTCAACATCCTCTAGAAATAGTGTGGATAGGTTTGAGGCTAGTTCCTTAATAATTTAATCCTCACATGGATCTTCAATTTAAAATTTAGGAAGAACTAGATTTTATTCTTGGTTTTCTTGATCCTCCTTTTGAGCCTCCAATTCCTTAAAGAAAGATGAAATAAATTTCATTTTATTCTTCAACTCTTCAATCATTTTTTTCATTCTCATCCAATTGACTCTTCAGTGATACTTGTTTGATAACCTCACAAATATTTTTATCATTAAAATTATATGAAAAATTACCTTGAAATTCCATCATTGAACCATGAAAATAATGATTTTCAATGAAGTTCAGTTTTTTTGGGTTCGGAATTTTATGATTTTGTTGGGGTTTTTTGGGAAAACAGTGCGAGTAAGGGTTTGGCCTCCCAGGAAAAGGAACCAAATTGATGAGAGGGGTTTATGTAGATCCCTCACCAATAAAGTATTATTATCTAACAGTGTACTATAGTGGCACAACGAATGGTCGATCTCAAAGAGGCCGCTCAGAACACACCAAATTTCTATTGTCACTGTTTATAACCTAACTAATATAAAACTAATTATATACTAATATAAATGGTCATTCGATTCTGATAATAAAAAAAATATAATATATATTAATAATAAAATTAAAAACACAATGGAAAGAAATAAGACATAAATAAGTTAGTAAAGAATCGTTGTCATCCTTGGGAGATCATGGTGATAAAATCATTATTTTATAAAAATATTAATTCTCAATAATCTACTAAATGTTGAGATCAACCCTATCACACAAAAACCTTCCCATGAATTGTTACCGACCCTCTTCATACAAGATAATACTCCCCCACATCATCACCACAATGCTACTCCACCCTGGATTAAATATTATGATGATGAAGACGAAAATTTCAAAATGGTTAGAAGAAATCAGTAACAATGAATGTGGGATGAAACATACACCAAAACAATATCAGTACTATTGAATATTACAGAATAAAATAAATATAAACATTTAATACTAATGAACTCAAGTACCAGCCCCCCCCCCCCCCTCTAACAACAACTAGAGTTAGTTCTCCATTTTCCTGGAGATTAGAAGGATCATTGTGGAGGAACACAAAATAGAAAATGAAAGAGAATAAAAATGCACAGAAGAAGAAGAATAACCAAGATAAA
The DNA here is from genome assembly GCA_963277665.1 of Viscum album. NCBI lineage: Eukaryota > Viridiplantae > Streptophyta > Magnoliopsida > Santalales > Viscaceae > Viscum > Viscum album. The sequence goes on along the minus strand of OY728130.1, from coordinate 2,008,996,470 downwards.
ATATAATGAAAATATTAAAAAAATATTACAGATACCAAACTCCACCACTTCCTTTTGAGAAATGGCTATATTGTAAGAGGTAGAAGAGATGAGATTTTATAGAGATAATGGGTGAGAAACTTTGGCTCCCAATCTATCCACCAGATTGATCCACACATTATCCGAATTAAATGGCCAAATATTGGAAAGTTTTATTTCATAAAAGTTTTTCCTTTTTTTGTTCTATGACATACCTAAATATTTAAGATTCAATGGAGATGTATGTATAAATTTATTACTATTTTCATCCGACATACTTAATCTAGTCAGTTGACTTTCCATATTTCACATTTCCACATTCCATGCCATTATGACCTTTACTAAAGCAGAATACCACATGGAATCCTCTATAAATGTTTATCCCCATCTCCTTTTATATCTCCATGCCGAATTTAAGCTTCATTATACCAGCCCAAATGGAGATATAATCTCAATAGTAAAAGTGTTTAGATTTGTACACAGTTTTCAAGGCCCTATTTGTAAGCTATATTTGGACCTCCAAATGAATGATTGAGATTTGACTCCAGAAGGATGAAATGGGACCCATGATGTATGAAAACCTAATATTTTTTCACCATTTCATTTTTTTAGAAAATGTTTTTGCAGAATTATAGAATACAAATAAAACAATTAAATCCCAAAATTAGCCCATTTAGCAATTATGTCCAAAATTTATCTAAAAACTAAAAATGTGACAATTTCTCATAAAATAACACTATGGTGTTATTTATAACATATAATTATAAAATAAAATATGTGAAAATTTTGTCTTCATCCCTCCCCCACACTTAACCATTGCACTCCTGGGGAATCCTCATATATTCAAATTATAATCCAGAAAGCAATCAACCATTAGAAAACATCAATGATATTTTCCAATGTAGAATTCCATCATGTATCCTCTATGAAAAAAATTTTACTCTCATCATAATTCCTCAAATTTAAATATATTCATCCTCATAAATCAATCCATTTCCCAATCACAACCTACCTCGCATTGAAATTTATGTCACTCTTAACTCCAGAGAAATTAAATATAGAGTTATGCTCATACTTGGAAATCACATGTATCACCATATTCTTATGACAATTGTCATTTCTCCACAGCATGAAACATGAATTTTTTTTAATCCTAAGGTATTTTATAGGTGAATTCTCAAGCTTTGGGTTAGTGAGAAAATGATTAGAAATTCATGGCTGAAAAGAGTTGGTTTTGACTCTTAAGTACAATGCATGAATATTCAAGTAAAAACACAAGATGAACCTCACTCAGATCCCCTTGAATGTGAGAAACACAACTCAAAATCCCATTTTATGAAATGGTAAATTATCCAATCAGTGATTTTAATTAATTATAACAACTAAATTATCTAACTTTTTACTCATTTTTTAATGCTCTAGAAAGGCACTGAATAAATGTCTTTCTTATTTTTCTTAGAGAATGAGATGACAATTGAATACAATGAATGCATGACAATCATGACCTTTATTTGAAAGGGTATCAGGAGTCATAAAAGTAGGTATAATGAAATATTCAACCTTACCTCTTTTTTTTCATCATTTTGTTTAATTGTTTTTGAAGGAGAACCAAATGAATGAAATAAAGAATAATGAAATATTGAATCTTTCTCAATTATCTCATTATCTACTGCCAATAATATGAAACAAACCTCACACCTCCAACATGTAAAACACATCCCAAAAAAAACACCCAATAATGGCCCTTCCCCCACACTCATACTTGAAATATCGATGCAAAATTTCCAAGAGTGCGGGTATGTAAGGAAAAATCGACTTTTAATGTGGCATAAACCTAAAAGTAAATTCATGGAATCTAATGGATAATGAAGGATATATTTAAGGGTGGGTCTCAAGATAAAAATGTGGCTCACCAAATAGATTCCTCAATCACATCAAAAACATTCCATGAAATCCAACGCTTCAAAAGAAAAAATCACAAATTTTGGTTCTCGCACAAAATCCATGTTTCTTTCAAGAATGTTTCGGTATTAGGAAAAATATTTCGAAGTGGATCAGAATACCTCACAGGATAGGAAACATTATTTTAGTTAGTCTTTCATGTTCATGGATTTCAAAAATTGGCCAAACTCATTAAAAATCTTGAAAATCAAATTTAAGGAGATTTTTTTTCACATCAACCAATTTTTAAAATCCAATTTTTCCAAAAATCATTTCAATTTTCTTAAAATCTATTTATGTGGGAAAAAATGATCATAATTTACATTGAAACTCAAAAATCCTAATAATATAAAAAAAAAGTAAAATCACACATGATCAACTAAGAAGTTTAAAGCTCCCCGCACACTTAGTTTTAACTACCCATCATTTTAGCATAATAAAAATATATCAAAGGGCAGCATAAAAAAGGAATGGAAAGATAAAACATGACGTATTATCCAGTGGTAGCTTTGAGATAAGATCTTATCTACTACCACTTATTCCTAGAAATCAATAAATAATGAAATTCATAAGAAAAACAAATAAAAATAAAGAGGTATGGAAAAGTGGATAGAACATGGTTTAGACACCCCATGTGGGTGATAGGATTTTACTACCCCTAATCAGGAATTTGTAGCAGTTTAACCCCAATCAGATGGTGGGTGTGGTTTAATTGATATAAACCACCACATGTAAATTTTCATAGTGTCTATTAGGAGACACCATGAATAGAGAACCCCAGATAAGATAAGAAAATTCCCAACCCCTAAGAAAGAATAAAGAGAAAAATTCAGGTCCAGTGTGGGATTTAAAAGAAGATAGGGGTACTCCCTGATGGGTTTAATGATATCCTCTTCCTTATGGTATGAAATTCATCAAATAAGAGGTAGTAGAACCACATGATTCTCTATATCTTCTTCTTCTTTTACCACCACCACATGGGTGTTTCCTTCCTTAACATCTAAGGTCATCTTCTTTTGTGCTCTGTCAAAATTTTTAGTAAGGGAAAAGTCTGCAAGTATTTCAGGTTGATTAATATTAAAACATGAGAAATAAATGATGAAATATTCCATTTCAAGAAATTCATTTGGAAATTGATATATTTTGGAAAGGCAATTGGAAACTCCATCTCAATAGGAATATCTTTTGGATTATCTTCCACAGAAAGAGAGAGGTAGAATGGTGCTTGATCTCCCACATGTGCATCATTGAGAATGTCTTATTCTTATACCTCCTCTAGAAATAGTGAGGATAGGTTTGAGGCAAGTTACTTCATAATTTCATCCTCACCTTGCTCTTTAATTGAAATTTTTGAAAAATAACCTCTGATTTTTCTTTTTCTTGAGACTATTTTCAAGCTGCCAATTCCTTCGAGGAAGATGAAATAAATGTAATTTGATTCCTCAACTCATCTATCATTTCTGCATTCTCGTCCAACTGAATCTTCAATGATACATGTTTGATAACCACACAAATATTTTTATCATGTAATTCATATGAAAAATTACCGTGTAATTCTATCATTGGACCAAGAAAATAATGATATGTAATGAAGACCATTTTTTTGGTTTCTAAATTTTATGATTTTTTTTGGTTTTTTTGAAAAAAAGTGTGAGTAAGGGTTTGAATCCCTGAAAACAACACCAAATTGATGATAGGGGTTTGTTTTATATCCATAATAAATAAATTATTATTATATAAGAGTGTACCATATTAGCACAACCAAGGGATAATCTCGAAGAGACCGCTCACAACACACCCAATATCTATTGTCATTGTTTATAAACTAACTTAGATAAAATTGCATATATACTAATATAAATGGGGGTTTTCTTTTGAAAATAAATTAAATATAATATATATTAATAATAAAATTAAAAACACAAAGGAAAGAAATATGACACAAAAAAGTTAGTAAATAATCATTGTTATTCTTGGGGGATCATTGTGACAAAATCATTGTTCTTTAAAAATATTTATTCCCAATACTCAACTCAATGCTGAGATCAACCCAATCACTCAAAAAATTACTTTGAATTGTTATTATCCTACAATGACCCCCCATGCATGATAATACACACTCACATCATCACCAAAATGCTACTGCACCTTGGATACAATATTACAATGATGAAGAGGATAATTTTAAAACAAGAATTACAAAACAATGAAAGTGGGTTGAAACCTACTCCAAAACCATTTTAGTACTATTGAGATTTCCAAAATAAAATAAATAGAAACATTTATGAACAATGAACTCAAGGACCACCACTCCCACATAGAAGCACAACGAGAGTTAGTTCCCCATTTGCATGGAGATTGGAAGGATCATTGTGGGGGAACACAAAATAGAAAATGAAGGAGAATAGGAATGAATAGAAGAAGAATAATAACTAAGATAAAATATAATTAAAAGATAAAAAACTATTATATATACCAAAATACACCATGAATCCCATGATAAATGGATATATTTTAAGAGGTAGAAGAAATGACAATTTATTGAGAAAATTGGTGGGAAAATTTGGCTCCCAATCTGTCCACCTGATTGATCCACCCATTATACTAATTAAAAGACCGAATTGTGGAAAGTTGCTTTAATAAAAGATTTTAACGTTTTTCCTTCCTCAACCAAGAATATTTAGGATTTAACTGAGTCGTCTGTAGAATGTTATTTCTGTTTGCATCTGATGCATTTAATCTTTTCAGTTGGCTTTCCATATTTCACTTTTCCAACTTTCCATTCCATTATGACTTTTAATAAAGCTAAATACCACCTGTAATCCACTATAAATTTTTCCCCATTTTATTTTATATCTCAATTATTCATTTAATATTCATTGGACTAGCCCACATGGAGACATAATCTTTATTATAAAAGTTTCCAGATTTCTACATTGTTTTCAAGGCCTGATTTGTGAGCTTTATTTGAGCCAACAAATAAATGATTGAGCATTGAATCAAGAAGGATGAAATGGGACCCATGATGTCTTAAAACCTAAAAAATCTAATTTCTCAATTTAATTTATTTTATAAAATGTTATGGCCAAATTACAGAATATAAATAAAATAATTAAATTCCAAAATTCGACCATTAAGCAATTATGTTCAAAATTCATCTAAAAACACAAAATGTGACAATTTCCCATAAAATAACACTATGGTGGGATTTAAAAAATTTAATTAATGTATAAAATATTTGAAAATGTTGTCCTAATCACTCCCCCAAACATAGACATTCCACTTCCAAGCAATCATCAAATATTCAAATAAAAATTCACTAAATAATCAACCGTGAGAAAACAACAATGATCATTTCCAAAGTATAATTCCATCATGTATCTTATATGAAAAAAATCCACTATCATCTTCTTTCCACACATTTAAATTTGTTCAACCTCATAAATCCATCCATGTCCCAATCACAACCTACCTCACATTTAATTTTATGTCACTTTTCACTCAAGAGAAATTAAATATAGAGTTATGCTCATACATGGAAATTGCATGAATCACTTTATGCTTGTGAAAAATCTTATTTCTCGACATCATGAAACATGAAATATATTTTCAATTATGAGGTCTTTTCTAGGTGAATTTTTTGGATTTGGGTTGGTGAGAAAATGATTGGAAATTTAAGGCTGAAAAGAGGAGGTTTTGAGTCTAAAGTAAAATGCATGAATATTTATGTAAAAACACAAGATGAAACTCACTCAGATCCCCATGAAAGTGTAAAAAACAACTAAAAATCCCATTTTCTAACATGGTACATGATCCAGTCAGTGATTACAGTTAATTAAATCATCCAAATTCTCCCCATTTTTCACATTTTTTTAAAGGTCCAGAAAGGCACAACTTTATTTTATTTCTTTTTTTCTTATAGAATGAGCTGACAATTGAATATAGTGAATGGATTAGAATCCTTCCCTTTATTTGAAAGGGGATCATGAGTCATAAAAGTGGGTGCAATGAAATTTTCAAGATCACCTCCATTTTATAAACATTTTTCATGTTTTTTATGAAGGAGAACTGAATTAATGAAATAATGCCCAATGAAATATTGAATGAAGCTCAGTTATCTCATTATCCACTGCTAATAATATTAACGCAAACCTCAAACCTCCAACAAGTGAAACACATACCAAAACAACACACAAGAAAGGTCCTTCCCCCACAATCAAACTTGAAATATCCATGAAAATTTACCAAGAGTGTGGGTAGGTAATGAAAAATCAGCCACTAATGTGGCTTAAAGCTATAAGGAAATTCATGGAATATAAGGGCCAATAAAGAATATATGTAAGGTTAGGTCTCAAGACAAAAGTATGGCTAGAGAAATAAAAACCTCAATCATATGAATAATATTATATGAAATCCAATGCTTCTAAAGTGAAAAATCACAAATTCTGGTTCTCACACAAAATCAATGTTTCCCTCAAGAATGTGTGAGTATTAAGAAAAATATTTCAATGTGGTTCAAAATACCGTAAAAGTCTAGAAAAATTATTTGAGTTAGTTTTTCATTATCATGTATTTCCAAAATTGGTCAAACTAATAAAAATGCTTGAAAATATAATTCAAGGAGAATGTTTTCACATCAATAATCATTTAAAATCCATTTTTTCTAAAATCATTTTAATTTTCATAAAATCAATTTATGTGTGAAAAATGATCATAAGTTACATTGAAACTCAATAATCCAAAAAATATTAAAAAAAGGAAAAGAACATTCGAGAAACTATGATGTTTGATGCTCCCCCACACTAAGATTTAACTTCCCCTCAATTTACTTAATAAAAATAAATGTAATGGAAGAAAAAAGGAATGGAAAGATAAAACCAGACATTATTATTTAGTGGTATCATTGAGATAATCTCCTAGATTCTACCACTTGTTTGTTCAAATAAAGAAATATGGAAATGAATAAGGAAAATAAATAAAAATAAATAGGTATGAAAAAAAGTAAAGAACATGTTTTAGACCACCATGAGTGTGATAGGATTTTGCTGCCCCTAATCAGGAAATTGCAACGGTTTAACCCAAATCAGATGGTCAGTGTGGATTCATTGATATGGAAAACCACATGTGACATTTATTAGTTTCAATTAGTAGACACCAATATTAGAGAACCCTGAAGAAGATAAGAGAATTCCCAGCCCCTGATAACGAATAAATAGATAAATTAAGGTCCAGTGTGGGATGGGTAAAGAAGATAGGGGTGCTCCCTGATGACTTTCATGATGTCCTCCACCATATAGTATGGAATTTTTTTAATAGTAGGTTTTAGAACCATATTATTCTCTATATCTACTTCTTCATTTAGAACCACCACATGGGTGTTTCCTTCTTTAACATCTAAAGTATTTTCCATTTGTGCTCTATAAAAATTTTTAGTAAGGGAAAAGTCTGCATATAGTTCAGCTTCACTAATATTTAAACATTAAAAATCAATAAAAAAATTTCACGTTCAGTTAATTCATATTGGAAATTGATCTCTTAGGGAGAGGCCATTGGAAACTCCATCTTAATAGGTATATCTTAGGTATTATCTTCCAAATAAAGAGAGAGGTAGAATAGTGCTTGATCTCCCACATGTGCATCATCTTGAAAGTATTATTCTTCAACCTCCTCTAGAAATGGTGTGGATAGGTTTGATGCTAGTTACTTCATAATTTAATCCTCACATGGCTATTAAATTGAAATTTTTTGAAAAATAAGCTTTGATTCCTCTTTTTCTTGAGCCTCATTTTGAGCTGCCAATTCCTTAAAGGAAGATGAAATAAATATCATTTGATTTTTTAACCCTTCTATCATTTTTTCATTCTCATAAAACATACTCATTAGTGATAATTATTTGGTTTCCTCAAAAATATTTTTATCTTATAAATAATATGATAAATTACCTTGAAATTCCATCATTGTACCTAGAAAATAAAGATCTGCAATAATATTCAATTTATTGGTTTCTGAATTTTATGAAATTTTAATTTTTTTGAAAAACAGTGGGTGTAAAGGATTTTCCTCCCTATAAATGGTTCCAAATTGATGAGAAAGATTTTTCTTATATCCCTCACAAATAATTTATTATTACATAAGAGTGTTCTATAGATGCACAACCTAGGGTCGATCTCGAAGAGGCCGCTCACAACACACCAAATTTCTATTTTCACTGTTAATAACCTAACTAATATAAAACATCATATATAATAATATAAATGTGGGTTTGATTCTAAAAATACATAAAATATAATATATATTAATAATAAAATTAAAAACACAAAGGAAATAAAGAAGTCACAAAGAAGTTAGTAAAGAATCGTTGTTATTCTTGGGTGATCATGGTAATAAAATCATTTTTCTATAAAATATTTATTCTCAATACTCTTCTAAATTTTTTGATCAAACCTATCAGTAAACACCTTTCCATGAATTTTTATTATCTTGCACTAACCCTTATCATGTGAGATAACACTCACTCACATCATCACCACAATGCTACTTAACCATGGATACAATATTATAATGATGTAGAGGAAAATTTTAAAATAGTAAGAAGAAATCAATAACAATGAAAGGGGGTGAAACCTACACCAAAACCATTTTAGTACTATTGAAATTTCTAGAATAAAATAAATAGAAACAATTAATAAAAATAAACTTAAGGACCGCCACTCCCCCCCTTGAACAACAATGAGAGTGAGTTCTCCATTTTCATGGAGATTAGAAGGATCATTGTGGGGGAACAAAAAATAGAAAATGAAAGATAATTGAAATTAAAATAAGAAAAATAATAACAAAGATAAAATATAATTAAAAGATAAAAACTATTATAGATACCAAACTCCACCATTCCACCTTAAAAATGGATATATTATAAGAGGTATAAGTGATGATAATTTTTAGAGAAAATGGGTGTGAAAATTTGGCTCCCAATCTATCAACCTAATTGATCCACACATTATCCTAATTAAATTTCAAATTAATGGAACGTTTCTTTCATTAATATTTTTGATTTTTTTCCAGCATCATCCCAAAAAATTTATGATTCAATGGAGACGTGTGTAGAATGTTTTTACTATTTGAGTCCAACACATTTAATCTGGTCATTTGACTTTCCATATTTGACTTTTAAAAACTTAAATGTGATTATGACCTTTAATAAAGCTGAATATCATGTGTAATCCTAAAAAAAAGTGATCCCCATATCTTTTTCTATCTCCATGCCAAATTTTAGCATTATTGGACCCCGCCCACATGGAGATATAATCTCAATATTAAAAGTGTCCATATTTGAAAAAAGTTTTCGAGGGATGATTTGTGAGCTATATTTGAGGTTAAAAAAGAATGATTGATCATTGACTCTAGAAGTATGAAATATGCTCTATGATGTATGAAAACCTATAATAAAAGTTTCATAATTTAATTTAGTTTGGAAATTTTTATGGTCGAATTACAGAATACAAATAAAATAATTATATCCCAAACTTAGGCCATTTAGAAATTATACTCAAAATTCATCTAAAAACTATCAATGTGACAATTTCCCATAAAATAACACTGTGGTGGGATTTAAAACTTTTAATTACAATATAAAATATGTGAAAAGTTTTTCTTCATCAAAGTATTTATCTATCATATTACTAGGTTTTTAGCTCACCCCTTTTTGATGTATATCCTCATGTGACTAATTACACTAATGGGAAGTCATGAGTCAATAAGAACAAATAGAAGAAGGATTTAAATAAATAATTATGTATTATGTTGTAAATGTTATATATGGCCCTAGTTTTCCCAAGACCACTAAACCGTTGGATCATCTATGTGTAATGTTTTTATGTTGTTTATCATTAAATTGATGAAAATGTAATGTACAAAAATTATGGTTTCTATACATGACGAATATAATTTTAGTTGGGATATCCACCTTGGGTAAACCAAGACAATTTATACCTTGAGAGGGCAGTACTAATTGGGCTATCCGCCTTGGGTAAATTTCATTTTGAGATGCTTCACCATCTAGAGGATCATAGATGAGTATTAGAAACTATCCATGTTATTATAGCCAATTCAAATTCTAGTGTGGAAGTCGGATGAGATTTGTATCTATATCATGATCGATTAACCTTAAAAAATGAGTGGGAGAGCTTCAATATTTATGAATATTGACCTTTTAACAAAATAAACACATTTTCTTCTCATCATGTGGTCTAAAAAGGGGGAGGACCTCAGACGCCTATATGTCCAAGAAGTTGTTTATCTATATGGTGTTACCTTAGTGATAATTTTGGACACTGATGCCCATTTGAATTTTAGTGACTAGAAAGGGATATCAGAGTCTTGGGGAACATAGTTTATATTAATCACCTTGTATCACCCATAGTTGGATGGTCAGTCTAAATGTATAATTCAAACTCTCAAGTATATTTTTCAAGCATTTGTGCTTGATTTTGGAGGATTAAGAGATATACACCATACACTGGATACATTTTAATATAATAATAGTTATCGAACCACTATTAGGATAGCCACATTTGATGAATTTTATGGGAAGCTATGGAAATCCCCAATGTGTTGTGATGAGGTTGGTGAGCATTCATTTGTTGGACCGAGTCCCATACATGATATTTCTGAGAATTTTCAGTTCATTCAAATGATTTTAAGAACTGATAAATGTTACCAAAAGTTGTATTCCAACCATAATCATTGCAAATTGGATTTTTAGGTAGGTTATTAGGTGTTTCTTCAAGTATCCATTCAGTTAGGAAATCATCTCTTAGGAAAGCAGGGGACGCTACCACCACATTATATTAGCCCATTTCTCGTTTTAGAGAATCATGGAATGGTATCCTATTATTTGTAGTTTACTCCATGGGATAACATGATCAATTGTTTCTCTCATGTCCTGCAGTTGATGATATACAATCTAGACCCATCTAATGTGTATGAGTGGGGTGATTTGGAGCACAAGCATGATACCACCATTGTGGAGTAACCAGTCATATCATAGATTATCAAAAAAAGGTTCTCTATGGTAATTAAAAACCAATGGTCTATATAATTGAGATGTTTAGTGATGATATCCACAAAACATTGGGGTAATAAACAATTATAATTGAGGAGTGGACCCACCTGTTTTCTTCTAAGGGTAGTCGTGGAACTTCTCATGAAAGAAAGTAGTATGATGGTTATTTTGTGACATTAGATGAATAATTGATAAATCTAATTTTCAGTTCAATATATTTTTTGGGTTTTATTTGGTGTTCCCATTTACTAAAAATGGGTTATAAATGTGCTTTTTATGGAAGTAAGTCCAAGGCGAATGGCCAGAGCACTGTTTATCTAACAATGCATGTAAAACTGTGATGGTGTTGTAGATGGTGACACTGAGGGTTTCATGGTTTGAGAATCGTTTTTCAAACCTTCTTACACAAATGAGTAACCATGTGGCATGGGTTTTTGGGTGATAATGTATTTTAAATTGTTTGTGAACTATTTTCCTAATTGTGAGGCCAAACCATGTGGCCCGGTCCAGCTCATTAAAATGTAGTCTTTTACCATTTTCCCCTGTCTATTTTTGAACCATTGAAACTCGTTTTCTTACCAATCATGTTTATCACATCATCCTTGATGTGGAAGATTATATTTTCCATTATTTTTAGAATTTCCTTGGGATCTTGGTGTTTTGGATTGAGGTAATACCCCTTCTTCTTGATTTATTCTTCCTTCATCCTTATCAAACCTTATTCTTCAATTTTCATATATGTATGAAAACCTATATGGTGGGGATGTATAAACCTAATATTTGAGTGTGGTTTTTGAATTTTTTTATATATCATTGGTGTGTGGATTTATGCCCTAAAAATTCTAGGTGGTTGTCATCAAATGTGATGATGTTGGAATCAAATATAAGGTAAATGTCTCTATTTGAGGATATATTTCATGGATTTCCAATTAATCTATAATTATAGTTGGTTTGTGTAGTTTATATTTACATCTAAATGATTTATGGTTTTTGATTATCCCATGATTTATGTATCCGATGGTTTATGGTATATAAATAAATTTATTGAGTACGCTAAATGTGGAATTTTGTTATGATGACTCTAAGGATATAGGTGTGGTTGTCTCGTTCAATGGATGGATAAGGTTAATTTACCTTGGGTGAAAACATTAACAAGAGATTAATGATTTTGACTAGTGCGTATTTTTAGCCCATGATATTCTGGAACATGCTTCAGGATGTGTAATCGGCTAGTTTGGGTAGACCTATGCTGATTTTTTTTCCAATAGGTTATGATTATGACCCCGTTAATAGGAAATCCATATTTCAATTTGTCATTGTATTTTCGTATTTTTGGATGTGTGTATTGATCCATTAACACTAATATTATCATCAATGGGTATCATGACTGATGTAAATTGATGTATTGTTGAAAACCATGATAAAATTTGTTCATCGTGTTGTAGGATATATTTACTGTGTAACAAGTTATGTTGAATTATTAAGTAATGTGACAAAGGATTTATACCTTTTTCGGTTGATGTATATTGATATCACATTCCTTTTAAAGGAAATGTAAATGCCTATATAAATATATAACGATGGTGTTTGGTTGGAGAGTTCATCAATAAAAATTCAAATAATGATAAATTGAGAATATAAGTTAATGGAAACAACACACAACCCACTTGACATGAGATATTGTTAAATGGTAACCATTCAAAGAAGGTTGAATGTCATTGAAATATTAACTTCTTTATCAATGTGAGTCTTTATGTTTTTCTATGTGCCGACATTTTATATTAGGGGGTTGTACATAATGCCACTGATAAAAAGTCCTAGAGGGTCACACTTTAGGTTTATCTATAATCTCAGTGAAATTCAATTATAAAAATTAACAAGTTATAATAAAAAATATTTATTTGGGTTTGGTTGATCATTATAATTTCATCACAAGTTATTTGAAATATTATGTTAGTATAATAAATATAATAATAAATTTTTATTTTCATGTTTGAAAGATATAATATTATATCCATTGATGAATAATAATGTTATATTTATTTATTAATAAATAGTAATTAATCAAGTATTGGTAAAAGTGGATGAGGGAAAGTGGACCAAGCATAATAGTCATATTGTAAATGATATAAATTATATTTATTTATATTATCAGATAATTGCGCATGCTAAACGATTAATATTAATAATAATATTGTTATAATTGGACATGAGGATAACTAAGAATATTAATTTTGGAAAGGAGATTGTGTGTGATTTTCCATCACTAATCCTACCCTAATAAATATCTAATTATAACACATTCTATATTCACACTTGTTGTAGAAAATAGATATAGAGGGAGTCTCTTAAGAAGTAGGGATAGATCTAAGAACACTCTTCTATCCTCCTCTCCCATGGCATCGAGAGATCATCAAAATTTCTTCCTCCTTGGAGAATAATATTACTGTGATCAACTATGAACAATACAAGTGATCAAGATCATCCATTCTTGAAACCATTGAATCTATGATGAAATTTATAGATTTTATATTTAGTGTGGATCAACTATAGTGGGATTATACACTAGGATATTATAGTATTATAATGGAAATATGATGAGATATAGTCAACCAAATCTGTAATAAAGAGACAACAACAAGTTTATGTAACTCTATATATATGTATAAATTAATTCTATATTACTTGGTAAGATCCTCATCTTCATGTGCATACATTTTATTCTAGTCAATATATATATGGTTTTCATTGGACATGATGTTTTACTAATTTGAAGAAATTATTAAACATAAATTTAGACTAAAAGATGAGTTTTTCATTCCATCTAAAGCTCTTCCTCTACGACCAAGCCGTATAGAAGAATGAATTGAAATATATACATGTTTAAGTAATAGGATAAATTCTAAAACACTAATTTAATCATCATCTTTAGAACTAGATTATTCTCATTGATTCATATCTGAAATGAAAACCACTAATTATGTATAAAGAACTTGAATTTCCTTTCTATAATTGAGGGTTAAACATCCCTAAATCATCTAAAGTTACAAAACATTGATATTTTTGTTTCAATTTATTTAAAACCCACTTGAAATGAATCCTAGGAGCATAAATGAGGTCTTGGGGGAGTTTGGGGCTTGTTTGAATCTCATAACACTGAATATGAAGAAATGGGTTGGGCTGCATGGTTTGCCTAAAATCGTTGACCCAAGGCACAAGACCGTGTACGCGTTACATGTTTTTGGATAGTGTAATTTTTACATTTTGTGCATAGTTAGTCAAAAAATACACCTAATTGTCTGATGTGACCCCTTGAATATGACATTGGGCACTGCTGGTGCACAATTTTCCAAACCTTGTGGCCAAATTTGGCGTAGGGTAATAAGAAGGTGAAATTACCATTTTATCCTTAATTAATTATTTAAGGGTTTTTTGTTTTCTTCCCTCAATTCCTCTAGTGGATCATTCCCCCTATAGGCACAAAAACTACCCTCCTGACCTACATGGGGGTTTGATGTTGCTCTCTCATTTCTCCACAGATTCCTTCATCATTGGAAGCTATGAGCTCATCTCTATAAGTTATACATTTCGAACACCTTTTTCCCTAGGTTTATCCATAATCTATTGCACTATTTTGATGTGATGGATTTTTTCCCAGTTTTATTTGTTTGTTAAATCACTCGTTTCCCACTATCTTAGGATGAATCAAAGATCGTTATTAGATGAGTGGAGTACTATGACATTGAGGAAGTGTGTCTATACATTCTACCAATCGTTTCATGGATTTTTTAAACATTATACGACTATTACTCTCATCAAAATCTTCCAAAAAATATTCTTTTATTTAATATTAAATATAATTAGAATGGTTCTAAGTGCCCATAATAACCTTATCTCATGTAAAAACCCATCTTTATAGTGTTATTCTTATCTTTTGCCACCCATTTGGGTGTTCTCATCCTTTATGGCCCCCGTTGAATAATGATTAATATAGAAATCTCTTTGTATGGTAGATTTACATGGATTATAATGGCTAATTATCTCATTAGATATTCATTTTGATTAAATGATCTATGTTATTAATTTAATTAAGAATTAATGGTTGTCTATGAGAGTGACCATGGGCTCTGTTCCTCACCCCTCACTTTTAAATACATGTTGAGGTATCACTTTAATTCTACATTGCATTCCATTTAATTGTTTTTACATGTGGGTTGAATATTTTGATTATTGCTATATTAAAACACTCACAATTATGCCATGCCAAGATCATTGTGCACAATGACATATTTTATGCTTATTACCTTATTCCGTAAGTGAATGGCTCGAATTGAATGGTTATTCCTAATGAAGCTTGATAGCTTTATTTATCGAGATTACATTAATAAAATATGGTTAGAGGAATGTTAATGATATATGATGATGGTTTCATTTCATTTCTTATTCTTGTTTCTTTTCTATATAAGTTATGTCGGTGTTGTTTCTCTTAAATTGGATGGTTTGATTAAATTTTGAGCATGTAATTTTGAGATTATCTCTTAATTGAATTTGTTTACATGTAATCCATGCCTTGTTTTGTGACCTAATTGACATGTCTCACATGATATTGTCTAGGAGAGAACATGGGTCCTGTACTAAAAATTCCATGGATGAACTCACTGTGTTTAGTTGGTTATGACTCAACATTCCAGGAAAGATTCATTGTCTTTCTAGGTATGGGCTGACCATGTGGTTTCTTATACTCGTGAGTGATACCAATTCCCTAGGGGAGAAAATGTGGATTCTCCCAATAACATGACGGATACACCATGACATGGGTGATTCTCGGTCCCCTATATGAGATTCATGGGATGGACTAAGAGCCACCATGACTCAAGTAATACATGGGACACTATATGGGTCCCCTTGGATGGACTCAGTGTTATTGGTTTATTTGGAGACACCTGTACTGACCCTTGGGATTCTATTTAGATCACCTTTGTTGGGAACAGGACTCCACCACTAGATTTGATAGATTTAATTATTGCTTATTCAGATGAGATTCATCCTTTAGTGTTATTATGATATTTCTTTTCACATGTGCTGATTTACCCTTGTTTTACAATAAAACATGAATGATGACATATGAATTATAACCCAAGTTGAAGGACAATATGTGGGTATGACTTTCTCAATTAGCCTTGTTTACTATTTTCCCTTGTATACATCTTATAACAACACAAGTACTTATTTTTAGTGAACAATCTTAGGACGATGCATGTGGTATGTGATGGGTTTTTATTTTGGAACTCGGAGCGAGGTTTATAAATTTATATATAGTTTCTATCCATTTATTATATATAGGACAATGATATTTTGCTTATATCATGATATGGAATGTTCAAGACACCATAGGCGATGGCCTACTGAGATTTAAATCTCACACCCTATTTGGTTTTCATTTGGTACCCGAGACGTCTTTATGATCAAAGGTTTGGATAATGGGAAGTGTTATACTTCCAATGAATGATTTATTTTATATGTAAGATAGAGGTTAGGGGATGAAAAACATGACCATTTTTAGTATTTTTTATAGCATTTTTTGGCATTTTTTTGTATAGAATATAATATATGATTTGTAACCCTGGTTCACTTGTTCTCCCATTTTTATATAGGCACACGACAGGTCATTATAATCATGGTATCTATTATTGATATTATTATTTTACTACTTTTTTATTTATATTTTTGTGTGTGTGATGCATTACTTCCACTTTTTCATATTGATATGTATATTCTTTTACTAATTATTATTTTTTATTAGTGATGTTTTTAAAATAATATATGAGATCATATTATCCTCACATAAACACCCTAGTCCCTTGTTACTAGTATCCACCCTCTGAAATTTGGGGAACTGTTCATGAGGTCATGTGGCCAACATATCAGGGAATACATCAATGTAACATAGGGAAGGACACTACAAAGTGGTATAAAAGGGGATTTTTCCTTTTTTATTACTATTTTTGTTAGATTAATGATTGGGAAAATGGAATTTGGAATTTACCCTATGCTTGGATGTAGATAACCCAAGTACAAGGAACACCCAAATTACTTGGGTTGAAAAATTATGTTATTGATTATTCCATTGATGGTTGATACAACTTCACCATTTCGTGAAATAGCTGTTTTGTGATGCTATTGATATTAGTATTTTTAGATGATGAATACTATTACTTTAGCCCAATTAAATGAGGGAGTGGAATTGCATGCATAAAACTAAGAACCATAGGAAATGAATTGTCATGCATATTTCAATGACACATCTACTCTCAGTGTGCAGATGCCTATTTTCCATTGATTGTTATTGTGCTAAAATTTTAAAATCATAACGTTCCTATTTTATTATAAATATAGTAATGTTACAATTTACTTTATAAGAGATTGTTATGAATGGGTTTGATTTTACATCCTATTTCAATTTATAAGGTCTATGGGGCCTTATAAATTAGAATGGTTATCCACATAATTCAATCTCATTAGCATGGGATTAAATTCATAAATAAATCAAATTGAATAATACCTTTTAAAATAAAACAACCAGTCAATAGGACAATGTGAGAATATGAATTTTACTTTACCTTGGAAATGGGCTATAAGCCATCTCTATTGTGATCATTATGTGGTATTTTTTTCTTATTTAGACCTAGATATCGGAGCATAGTGTTAATTTGTCTATGGTTAGAGGCAGGATATGAACCTATCCTCTATCTGTTGTGTTGTGTTTCTAGGAGGCCTTTTACATTCTATTCCTAATATAATTTCCTTATATGTTATAAAATATGTCTGATGCATTAATGCTTGGAAATTGTAGAATTATTCCATTGTGATGTCCTTGTTCTATATTCCAATAAAGTGGAGATAAACACACTCTTGAGGCTGTGTGACCTATTTAACCCATTTTACCACCTATAGTGCCACCAAAAAAATCTTATTGATCATCCCCTAGGCACTCGTTCTCAGTTCATGGATAGTTTTCTCATGTTTATGCATTTTCTTTAGGGTGCTCCCAGGCCTTCCTTGACTGTAGAAAAGCGGACTCAATACTTTTAGTAGTAGTATCCTCATGCCTTCTCAAGGGATAGATATCCTCATGTTACAGATTCATGGTTAAAAAATATAATAAACATATTTGACATTCATGAGATGCCTCCAGAGTGGAGGGTCAATTTTTCTCTCTACATTTTGCGAGACTTTTCCATGAATTTGTGGGATGTCATTTCTCAATTAGTGTGTTACTGTGATATGGATTAGAAAGAATTATAGATGGAATTATATGATCATCATTTTACACAATATCTTAGAGTGTATTGATACCTTGAGTTCATGCATCTTCATTGGGAACTATGACAGTGCTTGAGTATTCTGATTTCATTACTGAGCTTTAATGTTTTTCTCCATCTTTGAATGGTGACGATTGAAAACTGTGAGGAACATTGAGAATGTGATTGGTTATGTTATCTGATCAGAAATGAAAATATTTCGATTGATGGAAATTACATAGATAGTGAACCAGGACATAATTATGGAATTCAATCTTAGAGAAGATGGATATGTGAGAATGGGAAGTTCTATTCTACATCAGGGAGATGGTTCATCCGACAGTATGAAGTGCCATTTGGATTGTGCACATGAGGGAGGTGAAAACCATGTTATACACATTGATAGATCTAATATGTTTCACTCATGCGGTAGGATAGCCCATATGAATCCTAAGTGTATAAGGAATCCAATGGAATGTTGAACATGTGGTAGGATGGGTCATCGTTAGCGCTTCATCAATTCTTGTCTTCTAGTGTTCTGTAGTAGGGGATATATAGTAGCACCTCTATCAGGTATAGGATATGCAACACCATGTCAGAATTAGTTGGTATTCTATCAGCTGATCTGGACAAGGTGGTAATGGTCGTGGCTATGGTTGCTTGGCTTCAGAACATCAACGTCATCAAAGTTGATCTGATCAGGCTTGTCATGCAACATCTCAGGCCAGAGGTTCAATCCATATATATGCAGTGTATCCATCTCCATAAGATCCATTTCCAAGTCCATCAACATTTATAGGTACAATCCTGGTAGCCTTTGCTTTAGATTCTTCGCTTTTTCATACAGGTGTATCACACTGTGTCGTATCCGCTGCATGTGTGGAAATTCATGGCCTTGTAATCAAGTATATTAGTGGAATCATGTCTCACTAACATGAAATTAGGGGTCATAACATAGGTCATACAATAGTGTCATTAGTTCCCCTTTAAGATAGGTGGGTTCCATTTTTTCTTTTCTTTCTTCATCATTAAGATGAACTGTTTCGATGTCATTCTCGATAAAGAATGGCTTCTTCCTTATCATGGAAAAGTGTATTGATATTGACAAAAAGTGTCCTTCACATCAAATAAGGGTATAGTGAATATAAACAAGGTAAAATGGGGTATCATGGTTGATCGAGCGGGACAAAAGTGAACTGGGTTTGGCAGGGTGTCGACCCAGTTAATAAGTGTCATTATAAAAAATTAGTTAATCCAGTTAGAAGAATTCCCTCATGTTGTGGATCAGTTTGGGGAAGTCTTTTTAGATGATTTATCATACTTTCCTTTTGAGGGAGAGGTTGAGTTGACCATATAGCTAGTAATAGGTGTGACACCAGTGTCCATTCTTCCTTTTAGGATAGAACCAACGGAGCTCCAGGAACTCCAAAATTAAGTTGAAGACCTTGAGTATAAGGGTAGAACATATCCATGGGGATCATTGATCATTTTCTCCATGAAATAAAATGATACCCTCAGATTTTGCATGTATTATAGGCATTTTAACAAGATTACCCTGATGATGCATTATCCACTTCCTCATATAAATGACTTCTTCAACCTGGTCCAAGGAAAAACCATATTCACTAAGATAAATTTGAGTATGGTCTATCATCAGGTTCATGTGAGACCATCAAACATAACATGTAAAATGTTCCAGAGTATGGATTTCTTATACAAGTACATGGTTATGCTATTCAGACTAAAAAAACACTGATAGTCTTCATAGATTTGATTAACCAGTTCTCCCACCCGTATCTTGATTCTTTTGTGGTGGCCTACATAGAATACATACTAGTGTAATAATGAAACAAAAATAACCATGAAACCCATATTTATATTTTTATGAGTACACTGAGATAGAACCAACTCTATTCAATCTTATAAAATTTTAGTTTTGGATCAGAAAATTTCACATCTTGGGTCATATCATAATAGAGGAAGAAGTATCAGTTGACGTAGAGAAGGTGAGAACCCTAGTTTCCTATAAGTAGCCTATGAATGTGTTTAATATATATTGTTTCCTATTACTATCTGGCTATTATAGGGGATTCATTTAATAATTATCCCGATAAGAAATTCCCCTTACAATCATGACTAATACTGGTGTATGGTTCCAATCCTCTCAGGTTTTTGGTGAATCTTTTTAGTAGTTAAAGGGAAGACTCACATCAGCTCCAATTGTAATTGTTCCTAAATAAGTAAGAGGTTATACAGTATACTTTGATGCTTCATGGATTGGGTTGGGTGCAGTTATGATGCATGGTGATCGCGTTATGGCATAGGGATCCATCCAGATGAGGTCTCACAGGAAGAAATATCCAATGAATGACCTTAATCTAGAATTTGTGGTTCATGATCTATAATGTTGAAGACTTTATCTATTGGGTGAAAGTTTATTTGTTTATATAATACATAAAATTATAAAATGTATCTCCACTCAGTGTGAGTTGAATCTGAGGCAGGGTAGCCGGGTGAAATACCCGTACTCGATTGATTTTGAGTTTGCTTACACACCCAGAAAAGGTAATATTCTAGCTCAAGAATTTATCTAGAAAACAATGATACAAGACATAATGTTGTCTATTAGTGAATTGAATATGATGACTAAGTTTTTTGAGTAACATCAAGAGGTTAATGAGTAGTATGAGAAGTCATTCTTAGGATATCTTGTAAGGAAATATTTTCTTCTAGAACTGGTTGAGATGCATCAGTCATCAGACTCTAATGGCCTCTTTATTGAGGGAGTGTCATAGGGGAGAACCAACCTTCTGATTTTTATGTTGATGGATTTCATATCCTACTCTACCATGGGAATGTTTGGGTGACTTATGATATGTGAGAAGAGATGATGAGGTAGTCACATGCCTTTGTTTAGAAAGCTGATGCTAGGCTTAAAAATATATAAGGATATATGCGTTGTTTGTTCTTGTGTCCATGTATGAAGAGGGATATATCAGGATTCATCAATCATAACTCCACTAGTTAGTAGGTGAAGGAAAATCCCCAGTGACCAACTATAATTCAATAGCCTCTATCTGTTCTTGAGTGGAGAATGAAATGACATCACCATAGGCTTCATGACAGGCTTTTCAAGATCTCCATAAGCCAACAATGTAGTATGGGGGATCAGAAACATGTTGACCAAGGTTTTGAAAATCCAACCAATCTTAGAGCCCTTCTCTATTGATGGGTTAGGAAGGCTTTACATCCGGGAGATAGTGTGACTTCATGGAATACACTATTCTATCATTTCAGTCTGAGATGACCATTCCACATTGTTGTTCTAGTATGTGTTGTAGAAGGAACTGGGGTCATAGGTTATCTTGAGTAATTCATATCACACATAGAATAATAGAAAGTCAGAGAAGATGATTCAGGTGTTAGAGGATATGTTTTGGTCCTATAATCGTAATTTTGGTGGATCTTGGGGAAATCATATTCCTCTTTGTGAGTTTTCCTACAATTACAGATTTCATTCAATAATCCAGATGGATTTTTTTGAGGCTCTCTATGGTAGAATGTACCATTCACCTATGCTAGATTGTAGTATGTGAGGTACCTCAAATGGGTCCTTGTCTCATTTAGGATACTTGAGGGAATGTTCAATTGATTCAGAAGAATAAGTCTATAATTGAATCTACGAAGAAGTCTTATACTAATCATCACTACAAAACTCTAGAAATCAATGTGGGAAATCAGGTCATGCTAGGTGTATCACATATATTGGTTTATAAACGAATTAGAAGATAGGTTACGTTATCGTCACGATATTTTAGGGCATTAGAGATATTGGAGATAATTGGGATAGTATCCTATCAGTTCTTATTACCTTAGAGGTACCATGAAATGAATGTTGTCTTACATGTACCCCAGCTTCAAAAATACCATCCAAACCTATTTCATTTATTTGACCGCAATGAAATTAAGTTTGAATCGAAAACATCCTTCAAGGAGCATCTGATACATATCTTCGATTATAACACAAAGGTTCTCTAAGACAGGTCTATACCATTGGTCCAAGTGCTATGACAACACAGGCCTGTATAGGATGAGACCTAGGTGTTGGAGCCTGATGTACATGAGAAATGACAAGTGATTTTCACTAATGACGTTGTACCACCCATGGAAGAGCCACTCGGGGATGTTTTTTTTACATAGGGGAGGTTGTAATAACCTGGATTTATCCAAATGTATGATCAATTTAATTTCCTAAAAAAGTACCTTTAAACGACCATTGAAATTATTCTTAATAGGTTAAAGGACGTCTCGGGGGCATCTGGGGATCATTTGAAGCGTAGAGAATTGAAAAAGAAGGAATATGATGTACTGCATAGTTTTTCAAAAACCCATAGACCAAGCGGATATCGTCATGATGGTACTATAAGATTGAAGATAGAGCACTTTTTCATGGTTTTCACATGGTTAGTCAAACTATACACCTAACTGTGTGACGTTACCTAGTGAACAAAAATAATGCACATGGTTGGCGCATGGTTTGGCCAAAACGTGCAACCAAACCGTGCACATTGTAGGGGGGCTGAAATTACCATTTTATCATTCATTAATGATGTAAGGTTTTTATTTAGTCTTCCCTATTTTCATCCAATGGATCCTTCTCCATCTAGGAAAATGGACTACCCTCCTCACCTCCATTAGGTTCTGATGCTTCTCCCTCATTTATCCACTGACTCCTTTGTTGTCGAAAGATACTGACTTGACTCGATATGCTCTACCTTCCACACTAATTTTTTCATGTAATTATCGTTGATCCATTGTGTTATTTTGACGTGATAAACTTTTTCCCGATTTTTTAGTTTAGTTAAATATCTTGTTTACCTATATATTTGGTTAAATCAAGGATTGTTATTAGATGAGTGGATTACTATGACAAATAAGTAGGGTGTATATACCTTTTCCCATTCATTTTGTCGATTTTTAAATGTTGTTCCATTATTCAACTTGTCGAACCCTATAGGGGAAGCTTTTTTGTTGAATATTAAATAAATAAGAATGGTTTTCTGTGTCCTTATTAAGCTTATATCATGGATAAACCCATCGTTAGGGTGTTATCCTTGTCTTTGGAAACCCCTTTGGATGATTCATTCCATTATGGTCCCTTTTAACCCATGTTTATTGTGGAAATCATCTTGAATGTCATATTTCCTATGACAAAAATGTTTAATTAATGGATGGGGGATGCATTTTGATTAAATGACCTAAGTTATAAATTGAATTATGAATTAATGGCTAGATATGAGAGTGACCTTGATATTTATTCCTCACCCCTTACATTTAAATACATATTGATTTTTTAATTGAATTATACATTTCCTTACATTTAATTGTTATCGTATGTGGGATGAATTTATTCCTTATCGATATATTACTTTTGTCACAAATATTCGATTCCATGATCATTTTTCACAATGACTTCTGTTATGATTATTGTATTGTTACATAAGTGAATGGATTTAATTGAAATGTTATGCTTACTCAAGATTGGTAGCTTGAGTTATTGAGATGTCATTGATAATATATGGTTAGAGGAATATTAATGATATGTGCCCAAGGTTGTATTTATTTTATTATGCTTATTTACTTTCCATATAAGTCAGTCCATTTTTGTTTGCCTTAAATTTCATATCTTGATTAAATGGTGATCATTTTATATTGAGATGCTCTCTTATTGGAATGAGTTTATATACACACCATGTCTTTTCATGTGCGTTGCTTGATATGGCTAATATGATTGGGATCGAGTGAGAACACATGTCCCATATTAAGGATTCCATGGATATACTCTTTATTCTTGGTTGGTAATGACTCAACACACCAAGAGAGATGCTTTGACGTTCCAGGTATGGGATTCTTGGGTCGTTTCATTAACCCAAAAGTAATACTAGTTTTCTAGGGGAGAAACTGTGGACGAACCCATTGGAAAGATGGCTACTCCATTCAATAGGTGATACTCAGTCCCCTATGTGAGATATTTGGGACATTCTTAGAGTCACAATGTATCGAGTAATACAAGAGAATCTTTATGGGTCACTATGGACATACTCACTGGTATTGGGTTATTCAGGGACACCAATAAAGTCGTTTGGGATTTTGTTTAGATCACCTTGGATGGGCTTGGGACTCCGCAACCTGATTTTAAGGATTAATTTATTTTTTGTTCATATTAGATGAATCATTTATTATTAGTATGATCATAATTATAAACATGTCAAGATTATACCTTGTTTTACAGGCACAATTTAATGATGATATTTGAATCAGATCCCTAGCTAAAGCAGAATCTTGGATGTATGCCTTTCTTAGGTATCCTCATTTAATATTAGCCCTTGTACTCATTTTATGCATTCCCAGTAACCTATTTTCATCAATTCGACTTAGACCAATGTAGGTAGTATGGGTAGGGTGTCCATTTTGGGACCACAACCAAGGATTAAAAATTTATATACTTTTTCTCTCCATTTATTATATATGGCACACTCCACTTTTATTTAGATCATGAAATAGAAAGGTCTCCACACCGTGGGTTCTAGCTGATGGAGATTTATATCTCAAACCATGATCCGCCACCATTTGGTACTTAAGTAGAATTTAGTGTCATTGGTATATATACAGGAAGGTATGATACTTTCAGTGATTAATTTATTTGCTACTTATGATGGATTTTGGGGGCATAAGACCGTGCCTATGCTCAAGATACTTTGTAGTGGTTTTTTATTTTTTGCAATTTTTTTAAATCATGAAGTATATGCTTTGTATCCCCTATTACATCATTCTCCCTTTTTGGTATAGACATATGACATGTCATTATCATCATGATTTCTTTTATAAATATTCTTCTTATGCTAGTTGTTTATTTATATTGTTTTGAGTGGTGAATTACTTCCCATGTTGTCTACTGATATATATAATTTCTTCTGATATTTATTATTTATTGATTACTAATATTCTTAGAAATATCTATCAAGGAATATTCTCCCAAAAAACACACCCTAGGTCCTCGCTACCATTCAAAAGCCTCTAACATTTCAGGAGATGCGGTTGAGGTCATGTTGACACCATCTGAGGGCACAATTCAGTGGCACTTAGAGAGGGACACTATTGAGGGGAATATCAATACGCACAATATCTAATTTTATATGAGATCAGGAATCTTATAGAACCATACAATCCAATATGGGAGTATCCTTAATTTCACTGGAGTGGCACTCCACATGATCCCCTTTTATGTGATCTATAACCTTGGACTCCATCTAAGGCAAACACCCTAATAATCAATAATAACAATAATAACTATTAATCAATAATGTTTTGTGTTATGTAATGTTTTTGATTATTATATTTATGAATTATATTAATATTATTATTATTAATTAAATACTGTTACATGCAAACCCCAATAAAAATAAAGCATACACATATGAGGACTTAACCACAAATAATAATGTCATGACAATAAAGTCATGATAAAAATATTGTTTTTAATAAATATATGATAATAAATTCTTGACCAACAAGTATCAAGGTCAAAAAATAAAAGATAACAATGTCATGAAAATAATTAATAGATAATAAGTCATGATAAGTATTAAAATATAATAAAGTAATAATAATGATTATTATAGGAATGATATTTAAATCATGTTAATAAAGTTTTGATTATTATTTTTTATTATGGCCATGATAATAATAATAATATGGGGTAAATAATAATAATAATAAATATTATTAATTTTAAATAGAATGTTATTAATTTGGAATTTATTAATAATAATTTAATTATTAATTATTGTTATTAATAATAAATAGAAAATATTTACTATTTTTTACTAATTAAATAATTATATTATTATTGATTAAAATATTATTATTATTACTTAGTAATTTCAATTTATTTTTCTAAATTGTTTTTTATTTTTCATTACATTAAATATTATTTACTATTAATATAATATTATTAATTATAACCTTAATAATGATATGAGGTAATGCTAGCCGATCAGCAATGCAAGGTGGGGTAAAGCTAACCGATCATCAATGGATGGTGGGGAGCTTGGTGATCAATGATGCAGAAGCTAGGGGAGGGGCATTTCCTGTGGGTTGGACCTTCAGGCCATATATTGTTTAGAGTATGCCTCTGGGCCTTCGGGTCAAGTATTGCGAGTCGTGACGGGCCTTGTGCCTTGGGCCTACGGGTCATGTACAGGTTCCCCTTCATCGCTTAAAATGGGGATTATAAAATATAAAATAAAAAAGAAGGCCTTCGGGCCAATCTTATTAAGTTTATAGTAGGTAAAATTGATAGCTTATAAAATATAAATTATAATTAAAATATAAATAAAATGTAACTCATAGACTAAACATATAAAATGGTGATGAAATTACAAATATTTTCATAATATAATAAAACAGAATTATTTTAATGGATACAAACAATATTGATTTAAAAATGTACCATTTACAATAAAAAGATTATGGACATTATTATTACTAAGTTTTACATTTTTAATTATAGTATTATTGTTATTATTAAAATTATTATAAATATAAATAATATTTATTAATAATGAAATTAATGATATTAAAAAAATTGATTAAATAATAAAATTAATAGCACAATTAATTATAAATTTTTACTATAATTGATAATGGTAAATATTATAATGAATAATAATAAAAAATAATAAAACTAAAAAATATACCCATACCTAGATTTGATCCCGAGAGATACACCCAAACACCACTCCCTCCATACCTGTCACACTAACATATGTTGAAAATAACTCATAATCAATAATAAAATTAATAATGAATGTTATGTTTTGAAACAACATTATTTTGTTTAATTTAAATATTTCTTGTTCATTAGTTTAAGGAAATTATTTTTATTTTCAATTAAAATTATATTCATCATCAATGTCTGAAATTCAATATAGATTGGATTTTTATTTTATACTATATAAAATTCCAAGTTCTCAAACTTGGAAGAATATAATGTTTCCAGTATGAAACATTATAATATACTAAAATATGAACTATAAATACAACCTACATGAAATATTATTCATTGACTGAAAACAAAAAAAAAATTGAATCTAAAAAAAATTTCATAAAAATACTAAATATATAATTAATATTTCACTGACATGAAATTTCTTTAAAGTATAAAATAAATATTTTCAAGTAATATTATTTTTTTAATTAATATTTTCATTATGTAGTACATTTGTGAAATTCTTACTATTTTAAATTATTCTTTATACATTCAGTGATTTTTTAAAATTTTATTAAATGTAAATCTATGTTTTATTTTTATAAGCTTTCAAAGTCACCTTTTTTATATATTATTATGTTTCATGTAGGTGAATTTAAAAGCGTAAGAAAGTAATTTACTAATAGTCTCTAAATGAAATTTAAAAAATTAATTGAATATATAATGAATAATTGAAAATAAAATTAATTTAATAAAAATAGAAAATGAAAGAAAATAAAAAAAAATTGTTTTAGAACATACTAATTGTTTTTTTCCATGGTGTGTTTTATACTTAATGATTACAGAAAACTATTTACATTTTTAATTATATTGTTGTTACGTATTATTAAATACATAAATAATTTGATTATATATAAAATTTATAATAATAATTAATTATGTATACTTAAAATATTAATTATATTACTATTAATTATCATTATAAGTGATTATTAATTTTACAATTAATAGTTAATAACTACATTATTTTTAATAATTATATTTTCTATATTATTAATTTTATTTATACTATTTTGAATTATATTATTGACTATATTAAAAGATAAATTAATATTTATAATGTATAAAAGGATTCTAAACAATCATTGAGACATGTTATAACACCCACATTTTTAATATTCATATTATTTTATTATTTTATTAGACTTTGGCATTATCCTTGAATTTTGGGTTGAGTTTGATTGAAAACTGTAAAATGTGGATTTTTTTTCTTTTTCATGGTTATCTCTCTTGTTTTAGGGGAAATAGTTCGATGAAACTTACACATGACGTTTTCATGTTGTTTTTTGCGAGGATAAGGTGGATAGATAGCACACGGTTGCATCAAAATCATGTGAAGTTCAGTGGAAATCATGCATGCCCTTATTTATGTAAGAGTACAAGGGAATTAATTTTCTAGGGTTTGTATGAACCATGCAACAAGCATGAAAAGGGATATAAAATTTTGGAAATGCATCTTTGAATGGTTGGTGTATAGTTTAGTAAACTGTGTGGCCAATCCATGCAAGAGTGTTGTGGGTACCCAGTGAAGCTTGCAAAGTTGGCACATGATTTGTCAAACCAGGTGGTCAAACTCTATATTCTACCCATTTTTTAAAAATTATGAAATTCCAAATGTTCCATAACAGATTTTTTAATGCCTTAGGGAACACCTTTCTTCCCACTTGGCTCGACTGACCTCCCGGGGCATGAGTCCCCTCTACCGCTACTCCTCTATGGCCTTCTCCTTTTGTGATCCTCTAAGATTGAGCTTGCATATTAAAAAAAAATTATTTATGTTTCTACCCCTTCCTTCTTCTTCTTTTAATTCGTCAGATTTACTTTTTGAACACAAAGGCTAATTTTGGTCAATTTTAGGGTTGAATGTGGACCTAATATTGGGGTTTTTGATGAGTTGTTCTAATAGGCATCATCTTTATCATCACTTGGGGTCCCACCATTGTGGGTAATTTGTTCCATTGGATTTATGATGGGTCTTTCTATGTAATACCTTCTCTTTTCATGTATTATACTCTTGAGCTTTATAAAGGAAATTTATACCTAGTTAAGATTATATATAGTACCCTTGATAGGTGTTAGATTCTTATTCAAAGTTTTCATCACTTGAAATAATGTGACTCATTTAGAAAAAGTTAATGGATTGAGAAATTCTGAATACAAAGCTTATGAAATACGAAATAAGAACCCATCATCTAAATAAAACTTTTCCAAAATAACTCTAGGTTTACAATGACCATAAGGTCACCAAAATCTCTATTAGTGGAATATAAATCCTTATTACGTTCGAACCCAAGAGGTTTATAATCCATCAATGATAAAATAGAATACTTATGTCATAGTGCATTAGAAATAGTATTTTATTTAAACTTTTTATGATTTTTGGGAAAAGAAAATAATTCAATGAATTCCATACATATATATTCTCTATTATTTAGTTTATGTTTTCTTCTAAGGTAATTAAGAGCCTCATTATCAGAATAAATAAAACAATTTGGTTGGATAAACATAATGATACCATGTCTCAAGTAATCTAAAATTTTAATAAAACTATTTATCTTATGTAGCATAGTTTAGAGTTGGTCCATCTAACATATCACTATAGAAAGAAAAAGTCTTACCCACATGCATGAGTATTAATCCAATACGAATCCTGCATGAATTACATTCAATTTCAATAGTTTTACCAAAGTCTAAGAGATAAATAAGGGTTTTACAGGTGATTCTGTATTTGAGGGCTGAAAAAGCCTTATCTTGAGTTTTCACCCATTTAAAAGTTACATTTTTATTTGTCAACCCATTTAATTGGGCTCATAGTTCACTTATTCCCTTCATAAATAACCTATAAAAACTATCTATACAATGGAAATTTATGATCTATCTGGTAGAGGTGGGATTCAATCACTATTGAATGGCCTTGATCTTATCAATATCTACCTGAACACCATCACCACATACCAAAAATCCATGGAAAAAATATTTATCAAGAAACAATTCAAAATTTTTAATGTTTTCAAATAATATTTCAATTCCTAACACCAATAAGACGTTTTTTCTTGACTAAACCCTAACCAAGTCTTAATTTGAAAATACCCCATGCCCGACCCCATAGATTAAGGGATGAAAACCATTGACAAAGGCACAACTAAAATGGGAAGGCCTTTTACTAGAAAACTATATGCACTCACACAACCATATCAATGTTGAGGTGAATAAGAAAAAAATTAAAAACATGCAACAACTAAAAAGTAAACCAAATAGGAAAAACATCTAGGGTGAACAAGAGCATGATAGTTTAAACTAAAAAGTAAAGTGAAAAATACATGACAAACCAGAAATATGTCCCAACATGAAATAAAACTAGAAAGTAAACTTCTAATAGACCCCAAATCCTGATGATCATGCTATAACCACCATACACGGTCCACAACACCTTCTTTCCCTAAGCTCTTATGAAGTCATCACTGACCTATCTGTCATCTGTATAAGACAAAACATGTGCGGGGAAATAATATGTAGGTTTTGTTATAGAAATACCTTGTATGACACCCTCAAAGGTGAAGGGGTAATAGTAAGAGACAGAATAGGAATATAAAGATAATAGATAACAAACAGGATGCAGCTCAACCCAATGAAAGTGAAAGAGTAACCTCATCCAAGCACAAGGCGAACATCATGGTGTTTAAATAGACTACCCATAAAGCCTTTTCAACCCACTATAGGAGAGTAACCTCATCCAACCATGATAATATAAACATCAAAAGAAAATGAAATACCCCAGTTGTCTTCATAATCCATGACATGGGAGTAACTAAATCCAAAAGTGTGGATACATATGTATATATATATATCCTTTGCAAAATAATCCCAAATGGGAGAAAATGGGATCACCATCTCATAGCTCACACAATTAAAGGCATCTCTAGTAGTTTCAGAAGTCCAATAATGATGACGAACATCTTTCTCTTTGAATATACCTCACAATCAAAGGGCGACTCAATGGGAAATTTCCCTTCGATGTCGAACGCTGAAAACCCTAGATCATCCCTTAGTTTCTGAATAATTATTCCATGGTTGGTTCCAATCCAAAATGGGAGTTTTCCCCTGAGGTACAGAATACCACATGTTAATGTACTAGAACGCTGGGCACAAACTCATGCAATGAGGAGATTCTTCATCGGCCCAATTCAGTCTCCTTTCGTGATGTACTTAACAGCTGAGATCTATGTAGATTGAATCAGACAAATCCCCCACTCTTCAAAAGGCTGGACGATGGTGGTTTCTTTGTCAAAGCCGATCCGGATTCCATGTGTCAACAAGATCAGATGTGCAAGTATTCGGTCCTTGGCCAAGTATCATACTATAAAGGTGATCATCCTTGGCCCTTAGTATATCCTAAATCTAGGATTCCACACTGCTGGGGCTTATTGAAGTAAAGATAGTGCCAATTGGTAAAGGATACTATCACATTCTTCTCAACTCGCAAGAGGAACATGAACAGGTATGGAGAACTGGGAATTTACAACTACAGCCTAGGTTTCATAGAATCTCTGATTGGGATGTGTCCTTTAATCCATACACACATAGGAACTCAATAGCACATATTTGCGTAAGATTACATGGACTGAATTGGTTTTTCTGGAATCCCAAAATACTTAATGACACTATCTCATGTATTGACCTTCCTGTCAAAATAGATCAAAGAAACATAAATTCCGAGTTAGGCCTTTTTATAGAGTCATGGTTGAAGTAATCCTTAACTCAAATTTGCCTAATGTTATTAATTTTAGTGATTCTGATTATAAAACTGAAATTAAGGTTGAATATGAAAAAAACAACATTTTGCAGGGTCTGTAAAATCATAGAACATAACCACTCTAATTGTAGAGTGGTTAGGAAAAAAGTGATTTTCCCACTTGGAAATGATTTCAATGAGGTTATATACCATAATAAAGGTAAATCACAAGATGATATACCTGAGACCTCTTGAAAGAAACAAGAAGTTTGGGTTAAGAAAACAAATCACTTTTCCCCCTTAGAAGATAAATCATGGGGAGAATTAGTGGAAGAGGAGGAATCCATCCACATGTAAAATGACGTGGCTAAAGAAATAGAATAAATGGCCTTTGAGACCTATCATGCTCATCATGCCAAATACATTAGTGAGAATATAGTCACTCTATCACCTGCTCCTATGTTGAATGCAAAGGAAACTATTTTATGTGAAATAGTTTACACTAAAGCAGCTTGTAGGAATAAGGAAGCTTCTAATCATACTACCCCGGTTGAAGAGAACATGGTTTTTTGTTCTCCCAAGACATCGATCTTGGAGAATATGACCATTATAAAGGAAATTTCCAATGTACTACTTGATAAAACCATGTAGAATGCTTTGGGAAATCACAAAACTGTCCTTTTCACTCAAGATGGAACATCTTCCCATGTCACCTGCTCTTCTGATGCTCCAACTTTAGCTGAACCTCAGGGTAACAAGTGAAATAATGTTAATGTTGGTACCTACACTCTCCCTCCTCTTGCTGTTGATAACTCTCAATGCTTAAATTCTGTTTATTTATTACAAGATATCCCATATAAATTTTTTTCATATGCTCTGGATTATAGTTCTTATTTCAGACCTTCAAGTCCTTGAAATTAATTTATCCACTGTTTCTATAGTTAATATACTTGAAACACCTCACAAAGTTGATTCTCTACCTATAGTTTCTTCTAATGTTTTGAACCCTCATGTTTCTAATCAAGGAGAAAATTTTAGAGCTGATCCTGTCACATTGAAAGGTGCTATTGATTTGGTTTCAGAGCAAGAAAATAGCCCATTTTTAGTGATTCCAAAGCTGAATATTGTTGACAAATCAACTGAACAGATAGTGAACAGACCTGCACTTCATTCTTCACCTAACAATTCCCCTGCTTCTATGAAAAATTCCGTTAGTGCAGTGAGTATTATAACTTCTCCTAGCTCTAATATTAATCCCCAAGATAAAAACTCCAAACCCAACACTTCTCAAGAGGTGAGAAGACCAAAGAAGAGGAAAGGAATGGGAAAATATAAAAAAGGGGGTTCTATCCCAAAGCACAAGTCAAAATTAATCTTCTCTTTTGGAATTGTTAGGGTATTGAAAACTATGACACTCTGATTGTTCTTAAGAGACTTTTGATAACACATAAGCCTAATTTTTTTATATATCTGAGCATAATGTTAATTTCACTTCTAAATGTATGATCCTATGCTCTCTCAATTATATTTTTTAGGTTTATGTAAGGGAGGTTCCTCCATTGATTCTATTTGGATTATTTATCACACATCTCTCTAGAATATTAATATTATCAATAGTTATGAACAACAGATTACCTGTGATTTCTATTGGGACAATCAACACACTTTTTGAACGATGATATATGCCAAAAATAGATACCAAGACAGAATAACCCTCTAGAATGATCTTTCTATATTGGCTAATAACATTCATGGCCCTTGGGTTGTGATGGGAGACTTTAATTCCATTCTCACCTTTAGTGAATAATTGGTCCCTCTCACTTTCCAATATCTTCAAGAGAGTTTAGGGATTATATTGAAGACAACAATCTGGTGGAGGTTAACCTCACTGGTGCGAAATACACTTGGTACCGAAGACACTATAACAAAGTTGTTTCTAGTAAATTGGATAGGGATTTTTTTAATACCGAGACTCTTGATAAATGCAACACCATATCTAGAATCATCCCCATGAGGTTAAACTCATATCACCACCCTATTCTGGTCAATCTTCTCACCAAGAACCATAAATACACTCTCCCCTTTAGATTTAACAATGCTTGGTCTACAGACCCAGATTGTGTTTCTTTTAAATTCTTTTTTTGGAAACTATGAATCATCAATAGGATAATCTTGCCTATATCCTCAAACTAAAAACTTTAAAACAATCCCTTTATGGCTATTGTAGAACTAAAATTAAACAGATTGACATAGATATTTCTTCTCAGGAAAATGAGCTTGTACATTTGAAAAATTACAATTCCAATTCTGATTTTAACCTGGATCCTCCACAAGAAATAAATATTTTCTTGAAACTCAACTCTCTTCTCACTTTCAAAGACAACATGCACAAGAAAATTTAAAAAAAATGGCTCTATGATGGTGACAGGAACACAAAATTCTATTACTCACTCTAAAGTGTTAGAAATGCCACCTGACCTCTTACTAAACTTTTACATTATGATTTTCTTATTGACTCAGAAGAGGCCATTTCCAACCATGTTGTCTCTTTCTTTCATAGCATTTTTAATGGTCTAGATACTTCTATTGACCTTTTTCCTAATATCATCCTTTTAATGGTTGATGGGATTGACAAAACATTTCTCTTAAGCACTCTTTTGGATCATGAAATTAGAGACACTATTTTTATTCTAAATCCTAATTGTTCTCCCAGTCCTAATGGCTTTAATAATGGTTTCTTTTAACATAACTGGGATGTCATTCACATGGATGTGTGAAAACATGTTAGGCCCTTCTTTTATAATGGTTTTCTCCTTCATGGCCTTAATGCACAATTTCTTTCTTTAATCCCTAAAGTGGAAAATGCCTTTGAGATACAACAATTTCGGCCTATTTCCCTAATAAACACTCTCTACAAAAACCATTACCAATATTCTTTCTTATAGACTTACCACGATATGAAATAAAATTGTTTCTTGGAATCAATTTGGTTTTATAAAAGGTAGGTTTATTCAAGACTACATTTACCTTGCCTATGAATGCACTAATAGCTTAAACAAAACTACTATGGGAGGTAATGTTTCCATCAAGCTTGATATTAGAAAATAATTTGATAATATAGATTGGAGTTTTATTTTCAAAGTCCTAAAAATACTTGGATTTAATGATACCATTGTTATGAGAATAAAAACCTTGTTTAAATCTGCCTCTATTTCCATTTTGGTTAAGGGATCCCCAAAAGGCTATTTCAAATGCACCAAAGGAGTCAGACAAGGATACCCTCTCTCAGACATCCTTTTTTTCATTACTAATGATTATCTTAGCTGATTTCTCACTCATCTTGTCAATTAAAACAAACTCAAGACCATCTAGGCTGCCAGAAATCTCAATATCCGTACTCAACTTCTATATGCTGATTACATCATCTTGTTTCTTCAGGGTGATCAAAAGAATATTCAAGCTCTTAAAAATTCTCTTGCTCATTATGATGTGGTTTCTAGTTAGGATATTTCTTGGAAAAAGTCTCATATTTTCTTTGGAAAAAAGTTATCCCCATAGAGAAAATTCCTTATCACCAACTATCCAAGAATTAAAGAAGGTCCCTTCCCCTTCACTTACCTGGGGGTTCACATTTTTTGGAGAAGACCCAAATACAACTACTTTACTATCATTGTTGATCAAATTATTAATCAGTTTTCTAATTGGAAAGGTAAATCCCTATACATGGGTGGAAGAATCTGTCTTATCAAATTGACCATTATCATGAAAATGGTCTATTCTCTTATGATCTAAAAATGGCGGGTCAGTATAATAAAAACATTTATACATACATTAAAAACCACATCTATATGGGAAGTATCCTCAAAAAGAAACTTTTCACCATTCCTTGGACGACTTTTTGAAAACCTTTAGATAAGGGGGGTATTGGTATTAAAAATTTAAAACTCATTAATGATGCTCTTCAGGAAAAACATACTTAGAGATTAATTAACAGAAACTCTAATTCTGTTGACTTACTCAAGAATAGATTTCTCACTAAGATTATGAAAGGGAACATAAATTACATTACTTCCTTGATCTGGCCCTCAACTAATATTTCTTTCCAATACATTATGGAAAATTCTAGATGGATGGTTAATGCTAACTCCAACATGAATTTCCTTCTTGATAATTGGACTGGATCTCCTTTAATTTCCATGATACCTCGTAACTCTCCTCCTAAGAATACAACTTAAAATATTAATGATGTTCTTCAATCTCACAGAATGGACCTCCCTAACAACATTGCTCAAATCATTGATAAATACCCCTACACTAGCTCTGATGACTTTCTTGTCTGGGAACCGACCTCAAATGGCATACCTAACTCAAAATATTTCTACAAGTACAATTTATTTAAAACTACATCTATATTTCAATGGATGAATAATTTTAATAAGGCTTGTATCAAGCCTACTAGACTCACTCTCATTTGGAATTTTAATCACAACAGGTTTCCCATTGAGGTTTTCCTTCAAGCTTTTGGTATCCAACTCTGCTCTAAATGTCACATATGTTACCAACATAGAAAAGATACTAACCATTTTTTTCATTCATGTGATACAGCCTCTGCTCTATGGAATTATATTTTTGACATTTTTGACTCCAGGTGGTTTTTTCCTGAATCAATTTTCTCTCTCTTAAAGAAATGTGTTGATCACAAGGCATCTCAGTAAATAAAAAATATTTTCCTCTACGCCGTTGCTAAACTCTTGCATGTTATCTGGCATGAAAAAAATGATATCATTTATAATAAATGATCACTAAATCATAATGCAGGAAAATCCAGAATTCTCATTACGGCCCGAGAGGCCTCTTCGATTCAAAAGGCCCACTGCAACAACTCTATTGGTGATTTTGTGATTCTATGCAATCTTTTGGTTGTTGGCCACTATCGTCAACCCAAATCACCTTTGAAGTGTTTTGGAAAACTCTGATGCCTGGATGGATCAAAGTGAAAGTTGATGGTGCCTCAAAGGGAAATCCAGGTCCAGCAGGATGCAGTGCAATTTTTAGAGATTCTTCTAGCCAGTTTCACAATTGTTTCATTGGAAGGTGCAGTGTTGTGTCGTCTCTAGAAGATGAAATGATGGGTGTAATTCATACCATCAATTTTTCCCTTCCAAATGGTTGGAGGAAGCTCTGTATCAAAAGTGATTCCACATTCGTTGTCCAAAAAATCAGGAAGGGTGCGATCCATCTAGCTTTTCCTCTTACCACCCTTTGGATTAAGTGTCTTGACTCACTCTTGGAGATTAATTACATTGCCACTCATGCTTTTCATGAAGTGAAGACTGTTTTAGATGCACTTCCCAACAAAGGTGTTCACCAGGATTTGAGTTTGCAAAATAACTTTCCTACTAATTTATTTCATCTTTTTGACAAGGATTGTAAAAAAATTCCTTAATTTTTTCTTCTGTAAACTTTTTGTTTTTTATATTCAATAAAATGTGCTTTGGTCAAAGAAAAAAGCACTACCCCTCTTAAAAAAACGTCAAACATCTCATGTTTCTTACCTACAAAAAACATCTTAGTCAGTCCAAATATAATCATTGTGTCGCACAGTTGAGTGGCCACAATTTCTAGGTAGAGGATCCGTACCCCAGAAAAATATGTGGGTTCCACTATAATAGTAAATAAAGGACCCAAGCTCTAGTATAACAGGAGGGTTACACTTAGATGGTATATGACCAATTCCCATCTCAGTTGGAGAGTTCTAGTCTATAAGTGGTTAGAGTAACCATACCTAGTTCAAACAGGAGGGTTCCACACTAATTATAGAGGATCCATACCCATACCAGTTAGAGGGTTCATGTATAGGAGTTTGTAGAGGACCTTTTCCTAGCCCAACTAGGTGGTTCCACTCAAGTCATCGAGGACCCTATCCTAGCCCAGTTATAGGGTTTCACTCAGAATGCCTCTAGTGATCCTAAGTGATAACAACCGTCCTTCAGAATCACCTAATCATGTTCCATGCTTGAATATTTCTCACATCATATCTTAAAATCCACAACTATGGGAACTGTCACATTCTTTGTGAAAAAACACATAGGATAGGTTACTCACCATCCAAAATTTGAGTATAAATGAAGGAGATATGAGATATTGAAGTTTCATAAAAAGGATCTAAGGGGTACACTCTGTGTAAGGGGCCCCACACAATATGTTGCCCTGTCCCATCACCCGGATGTGTCCCCGTAGATACAAAACACTCTAATATTTCAGGGATAAATAGTTTGTATTGGATCTATATAGAATTCCCATGCCACTAGTGCTCCCACCCACACTCTTGGCTGTGTTCGTGTATCCAAGTTTTGTTTGTGTAATTTACCCCATCTCTGTGTACTTTGGTACATTGCATGCCATGTTATTCCCATGTAATCATGAAGTACTTTCCAATTCATCTTTCATGATATCACATTGAGTGTAGAGTGGTCTACATAGCATGCCATATTTTGAAATTTTCAAAACCTTATCTTCTAAAACATAGGTGATACACGTCATGTGTTCATCATGGTACACAACATGTAGCTTCATTTGTCACTCTTTCATAGATAAGTACTATATGATTCAGATATATAATTTTTGTTTAGATTCTAACATCATTCCATCCATAAAATGGTGGATCTATCCGTGGATTGTCAATTTTGGACTTTGTTTTCTAAAAAATATGATTCTATCGTCCAATGGGGGTCCACCATACGGACCACACACAACTCTGCCACATTCTATATTTGATTCAGACTTGGAATGAAAAATTAGATTACCCAAAACCCATTAAAACCCCATATATATCTCTAATTCAACGATCCATCCCACACAAATGATCTTATCCTGATTCGGGGGGTCCATTCGGGATCAGTTCACCCAACAATGTCGAACCGGGACCGCGTGGTCAAACTTGTGATGAATGAAAAGAAATTGGGGGTAAATTAACATTGGAAGGTTATAAAAAAATTTAAAAAATTCAAGGAAAATTATTTAAAATGGAGATATATGAGGTTTTAAAAGCAACAAATTTTCAAACAAACTGGTACATGGGTGCATGCAATGTTCTATAAATTAGTGACGACCATAGAAAGAATTAGTTTTATCAATAAATTTTGTCAAAAAGTCAATTATACATAGTTTTATGAGTCATTCCAAGAGAATGTATCATTCTTAATTGAATAAAATTCTCTCCAATGATTTAAGTATGTCATTATGTTCATTGTGTCATATTATGCTCTGATCCATAGATTTATCGTCATGGAATATGATTCTACAATGGAAGGAAAGAAAAAATGATCAGGATTCCTCCTAGGATTTATATAGATAATCCTTGTGGATTATTCATAAATGTGTAATTTTAGACATTCTAGTTAAGTTAAAATAAGAAATTAATTAAATTAAATAAATTAACTGACCAACTGAACATACCTTCAATAGCGGATATATTTGAATGCCCTGTGGCAACTTATCTTAGGTCTCACCTAGAGTAAACAACACATTTCAGACTCAACCATGGTCTGAAATTTCACATCAGATCTTCCATTTATGAGTTATCAAATTTTATTTATGAAACCAAATTCACCTAATATAAAATATATTTTAATATTTATTAAAATTAAGTCTGGGAACCTTGGGCCCCA
This sequence comes from Viscum album, assembly GCA_963277665.1. Taxonomy (NCBI): domain Eukaryota; kingdom Viridiplantae; phylum Streptophyta; class Magnoliopsida; order Santalales; family Viscaceae; genus Viscum; species Viscum album. The sequence goes on along the minus strand of OY728130.1, from coordinate 2,008,956,917 downwards.
TAATCACAAAACATCCTAGTACCTAGATCTGGAAATATATATTTAAATATTTCAAGGAATTATTTAGGAAAAAATGGGTCTCTACATCATTACGCCTTTGGAAATTTCATCACTGAAATGAAAAACTACATAGAAAACTAGAGATACTAGGTCTATATCTAGATCTTCCACTCCAAGACCCACTAGAGATGTCTCTCTAGTCTCTATCTAGCCAATGGGAGACCTATAGGGTCTCCCGTACAGGGACTCTAAAGGTGTAATGATGATAATAGAGTGGTTCCTATTGTTGAACTTAAACTCTACCTAGAGAAAGTGATCCTCCCAGATCCATCTGAATTCCAACACAAAATCCCTAAGAATGTCCTGCAACACCTAGATAGTGTGCTCTTTCTGCCAATATGTATAGGGGTTAAAGGATATACTCATCATCATTTAGGTATTGAATTCCTCCTATTGGCGTCTACATAAAAATGATGTAAACCTCATGTCATGATCAAAAGACAATTAATGAGGGCACCCCATGAAGGCAACTGATCCCCCATTTGAAAAACTGCCCCAAACTCTTTATCGAACTCTAGTCCTAGATAGTGAGGAAGTGTTACAACATTTTGAGTTAGTCCACTATCACACATATAGCACCATGGAATTTCATTATGTTCCCATCCCCATAAAAATCTACTAGATATTCCATCACATTTCCACTCTAGGATCTAAGGGGGATTGACCAAATTTTCAGAAACTGGTGCTCAAACATGACCTTCTGATACGCGAGGCATCATGAGATAAACTGAACTATACTTTATCTCATTAAAAACAACAAAAAATTAAAATGGAATTATATGTACATATTCCCCACATGGGGGTGTATAATTTGGGGAGAACAGTGTAGCTCTCACATCACATACTCCTTCATCAAGGCTGGGACCACTATTTGACATCTGAAATGTATGATGTGATTCATCCATCAAAATATCCATATAGTGAATAGATATTTGGCCATGTATGTCCTAACAATCAATGTCTCCCATCTAGGACTCTCCCACAAGCTCAGGAACTAGATGTATCAACACCATTGAATTCAGAAATGTTATACCCTTTTTTTCCACTAGGGTAAGCTACAAGAAAACCAGCAACTTAGAAACCTCATGCACCAAGAAATCCTAATACTTCCTCCTGACGTAATTTTCAACTATTTTTTTCATCCCTGGAATACAAAATATCTTTACAAGAACCCCACCCAGCACCTTTGTCTCAGGTTCATGTATCTCTTCATGAAGAAGTTCATGAGTCTTTGGTGGACTCATAAAACCACAATGTGCTCCACCTAAAGGTAGTTCCTCTAAATACATAGAAAAAAGAATAATGATGCCATATCTAGGTTGTGAGTCATGGAGTTATTCTCATGTCATCTTAACAACCTCAACTAGTATGCAATAACTATCTATTTCTATCTGAACACACATCTAAGGCCAATTCCCAAGGCATTGGTATACACTATGTACTCTACGTCATCATCTGGTATTCATACCACAAGAGTACTCATAAACCTCATCATCAATTCCTTGTAGTCCCACTAGAACTACTTGATCCATTATGAAGGATTTCTTTTCCACGTCAGAGTTGTCAAAGGGGATGCAATCCTAATGAATTCTTCCAAAAATCTCCAATAGTACCCTTCATTGCTAAGAAAATTTAACACATCTAACACAATCTTGGGTGGACCCCAAGCACGCACTGCATCGATCTTTACAGAGTCCACAACTAAACAATACTAAAAAAATGACATTCCCTAGAAAGTGAACCTCATTAATATAGATCTATAACCTATAGATCTTACCATAAATTTACTACTATAGAAGGAAATCTAAAATCATCCTTATGTGATCTCAATTATCATTATTTGATATAGAATAGAGGAGTGTGTATTTGATTAAGACAAACACAAACTTGTATATGTATAGATGGAAAGAAACATTCCTTAAATATATAAAAATAATGGGGGAATTCATTACACCAATGGGAATCACAAGGAAATCATAGTGTCTATAGTAACATCAGTATGATTGCTTCAAAATATCAACCTCATGAACCCTCAACTGGTGGTTTCCTGACTTGAGATCAATCTTCGAGAACCATCTTGTGACTCAAAACTAGTCAAAGAAGTGATCAATATTCCTAAAGGGTTACTTATTCATTATCTTTTCCTGGTTAGGCAAAGATAATCTATAGAAATATTCAAACTTTGATCCACCTTATTCCTTAACAACCCCTGAGATTCTTAAGGTGACAGAATTGATATAATGAAACACTTTTATCAGTGGTATTCCTAAAGTAATCACATATATCCAATCATAGTAGGGTCCATCCGATATGACAATGAAGATATTAGATTTTTTATAGGCTGTAAGTCAATACGAACTCTTTATCATGCCTCGGTGGTAGTAATACAATTTACTTAGGGAAGAGGTCCATAAAATCCTCCATAATTGAAGGAATCTAGAGTCCCGATGATCTTGCTTCACAAATTGTTATACTCAATAATGGATGGGTGATACGTTTAAACCTACTGCTTGTAAAACCCACTCATCCCACAATGAGAACTCCCCCCCATAATGGAGAAACTCATCCCATTAGTGCATAAGCATCTGACTCATCTATAATGATAGTCAATTTGGGATAAGACCATGGAAAACCAATCCTTACCATTGATGACATCAAAGGGTTCCATCATGATTACTAAAATGTCGCATGTGGAACTCTAACCACCAATATATATCTTTCACTATCTGAAGATAAAAGATATAGAATAAGCATTCCCTAGAGTAATGTTAAGATTAAGATGTTGGGATAGCACCAAAACTGCGAGCTCTATCTCTCACCAGATAAATATTGAGATAAAGGAATAACTTGAACACGTGTCTAATAATATTAAACTATGAATATAAAATAGACCTATTGTACCTCTAATAATCTCATGCATTGTGGGGTTGTAAACCTCTAAAACATGCATCTATCCGTGACCCCGACCAACAGCTCCCTAAACCTAACATGGGATTCCAGATTGTTGTGGTGGAAGGATATCATAGAGTTTTACCATACCCATAAATCCTCCTCCTCCTATGGAAGCTCCACCTCCCCAGGGGATTTTATGCCCTATCCTAGGAGATCCATGATCATGGTGTTGTCACTATTGTGGAGGTTCATCAACTATTTTCTTGCATTCTTCCTCATGTATGGTTGGGTAGTTGGGCACTATGTGACACCACTTGTCATAAGAAAATAAACTTCCATCTCAAGGATACTATATTGGTCCACGCTTCCCCTATTACAAGTGAACATATCTCCGAGTTTAATAATTATAGGATCTACAATGCTATGATCTATCCAACTAGAGCCTTGAAAATATTTGAGATGACTTAGCTCCGTGATGACCGCTGCCAGATCTAGTTTTCTAGGGTCCAACTGACAAAAATATTTCTATCACAAGTGCCCTCTCAAACGCCCCTAAATAGGTGGGAATGAATAAGGTACCACACTAGCAGAAATATATCTACAGAATCGCTGTTAAAACAACTTTTCATGGAAGTATCCGTCCCAGATCATGTTAAAGGAGTAATGTTTAAGGTTTGTATACCTCAGAAAATTCTCAAACATTATAATTCAATATTTTTGTAGCTCCAGAAGCTTTTCAATATGAACTATCTACAAATATGAGGGGTATTAATCCCCACGGAATGACTGTTGGAAGTGGAGGTATGAGATTCTCCACTCATCATGCATTTGGGTAACAAGAAACCCCCATTGGCCAAATGATATGTGTAAAATTATATATTCCAAAAAAACCCCTTAATCTATTGGTTTCTGGATGATCCTTAAAATGAAAACCACAAACTCTAGCCAATCCTTTGTTTCATGGAGATTTAGATCCCCATAGAACCTTAGTGACCTATTTTATTAGAAATCACAAAGTGCTGTAATCATAAACGCATCCTCTACCAAATAATTTGGGATGATCTGATTCTCAAAAGGTACTAGTGCTACTACCTGCCCATGTGGATGAAGCAGATTGTGGGATAAACCCTAAAATGAGGCTGCCTATCTCATAAGATCGTAAAAACGATCCAGAGATGGTGCCTTAGTTATTTGTCAATGCAGATGAATAATAAAAGTTATCAAGACATATCATGCATATATGAGCACACACATGCATACACACACACACAGTAGGGATATAAATGTAGAAGAAAATTTAAAGACTCAATCCAATATTATACATGTACCATTGATCCCTATAACAAACGTCTCGGTATACCAAGCCAAAAAGTAGGTAGTCAAAGTCAAGGTAAATGGATACATCATCTACCATTACCTTCAACAGATTCCCTGGACTAGGAGCCTCACTTGAAAATCTTTGACACGATTTCCCTAATCCCAAAAAATCCTCATATGGGTACTACATTGAATAACGAACCAAAGATCAAACAAGCTCTAATACCAATATTTCTGACCTAACCCTAACCAACACTAAATATATAACTACCTCAAGCCACCTTCATAGGTCATGTGATAGTGACTAGCATTGAAGTCACAACTAACTTGGGGATTCCCTTTCCTAGATACCATTTTGAACAAACATAACCATATCAAATATAAGTACCAAATAAGAAATGTAGTAAAAATATGAAACATCTAGAAAGTAATCCAAGAATGAAAAACCATTAGGTTGTACAAGAGTACGGAAATGAAAACTAAAAATTAAAGGGAAAAAATACACACCCAAATATGAATATATCCCATGTTAAAAAAATAGAGACTAATAGTAGAGACATCCCAACTCTTAATCTACAAGCTATGACCACCATAATCTCCTCTGAAGTCACCAACGACATGTCCTTCATCTGCATAATATGTCATATGTGTTGGAAAATCCCATGAAAGGTTGATTATATACATACCCCATAGGCTTCCCCAAATGATTATGGGGAAGAAGTAATAGACTCCATTGGAATAGAAAACCATTACATAGTAGACATGAAAAATCTATACCAAAATCATGTGAAATAGTAAACTCATACAAGAACAATCATCTAAAAAAAGTGTGTAGATGTATTAAAAATAGAGTATTTTACTCCCATAGTAGGATAATAACCTCATAGAAAAGTGAGAATCCAAACATGAAAAAAATGTTCCATACCCTTCACATATTCACAACCGATGGAATTAGATTAAATAAATCCGAAGGTATGTATATAGATGTATATGTATATATGATCAAAAAATGAATCCCAAATGAGTGAAAAAGGTATCTCAATGTCCACCTCATCCTAGTAAAAGGGTCTCCAATAGTTTATTATTCCAACAATGATTCCCATTATCTTTTGCATCTGCCCAGTAGAAAGAATCCATGTCAATTCATGCCTTGTTACTGTATCACATAGTTGAAGGGACTAAATCTCTGGGTAGAGGACCCATGACTTGGACAAATAGGAGGTTTCTAGTATAATAGTCAAAAAGGACCTGTTCCCTGATACAATAGGAGGGTTCCACTCTATTGGTAAAGGAACCATGCACAGCCTAGCTGGAGTGTTCCTCTCTAGAATTAAATAGAGGACTCATTCCATGTACTAAAAAAAGGTTTCCACTATTATTCTATAGTTCAGATACCCAGAACAACTGAAGGATTTTTCTCTAGGAGACTATATATGACCCATTCCAAGCCCAGTTGAAGGGTTCCGCTCAAAACATTTAGGACCCATACCAAGCCCAGCTGGAGGGTTCTACTCAGAATTCTTATGTCAATCCTTACTGATCATTACCATCATAGGGTGTCATAAAAAAAGATACATGCACACAAAAATATAACACCATACCCAAAATCCTGAACACAGGGAACCACCATGTTCTACTTGAAAAAAACTAATGAAAGGCCACTCAAATGCTAAAATTTGAGTCCAAATGAAGGAGATACATGAAATTGATCTTTCCCGAAAAGAAAAAAGGGGTACATGGTGTGTAGTCCCACTCCATCTTCTGGTCGTGCTCCTAGAGGTACACGACTCACAAACCAGGTAGCGAAACATGAAATGTAGGGAATCTAAATGGAAATACCATAACACTTAGGTTCCCACCAACGTTCTTGGTTGTGTTCATGTATCATATCCATGTCCATTTACATTTCCCCATGTATGTGTACTTTGGTATAAAACATACTTGGCCATGATCGTTTACTCCTAGAGTATATGTCATGTCTGACAGCATGTGATCACATGGTGTGTGTAGGGGGGGGGGGGTCTGGTGTGTCATCCTTATAAATTCTACAAAACTTATCCATTGTAGCATAGGGGTTACACGGATTTTGTTCATCCCTGTACATAGCATGTAGTCTCATTCATCACAGTATATAATATGAAAAATATATGATTCAAATTTTTCCTTTTACTTTCGATTCTAGCCTCATTCCTCCATGAAAGTGGTGGATATAGTTGTGGATTCTTTTTTTCCGCCATCATTTCCCAAAAACCATATTCTTTCATCCCATGGGGGTTTTCCATACACACCAAATGCAACTCTTCCACCTACTATCTTTGATTAAAAATTTAAATAAACAAATTGATTACCCATAACCTAAAAACAACCCAGATCTATCCATGATTCATTGATATGTCCCTCACACATGGATTTTTCACAATCTCAGTTGTTCGATTAGGCTCGATACCACCCGACAATGTCGAACAATGATTGTTGGGTCCTACTAGTAATAAAAATAGGAAATTGATGTGTAAAGGAAAAAAAATTATCGATCATTTCCATGTGTTGTTTTCCAATGATCAAGAATAAGGATATCTAGGGTTAGAAAAACAAAGAATAATAAATTAATTCAATACATTCGTGCATTAAAAGTTTAGGAAATTGGTGTAGATCATAAAAGGATCATTTTACCAATAAATTTAATTTCAAAATTCAAAATTCTTAATTTAAAAATTTCTACCTAGAGATTAGAACATTCATCATCAAAAAATGCACTCCCTAATGATGAAAGAAATCATAGCATTTGTTGAAACCCAATCTTCTCAGATTCAGATATTCATCATCATAGAAATGATTCTCCAATAGATGAAGTGTAACAATGATAGAGAATCCTTCCATGGTTTTTGTGGATATATTTGTAAAATTATCCACATATTTGGATTGATTCAAATTCTAGCTAGGTTAAAATAATAAATTAATTTAATTAATTAACCAACTGAACATATCTCCAACAGGAGAGATATCATAACACCCTACACTAACGTAACTTAGGTTGAACCAAGTGTAAAAATCACATTCCAGACTCGAACGTTGACTTAGATATATTATCAGATCTTTTATTTTAGATTTATCCATTTTTATTTAAAAAACTGTGAGCACAAAATATGAAATATATTTTTATATTTTTATAAATTGAATTGTAGGAACACTAGGCCTCCGAATGTCACTCTGTCTCAACATCTGGATTTGGATATATATATATATATATACATTTATATATATACATACATATATATATATATATATATTAAATTCTTATAAGGAGAAAACAGGGTGTCTATATATTTGTTAATCAATATACATGTTATTTGAAAGTCCTATTATACACCATAATTCCATAAAAGTAAACTACCAAAAAATTTCCAATATATTCATGTAAGACCAGATGGATTAAACTCATAAATTTTCTAATCTCATTGGGGAGACCAAAGTGCATGACTATCCATTCATAAATTCCATGTTTTATCTTAAATTTTGTTTTCTACTCATCTCATTTGTTCATCCTAATTTGATTTTAGAGACATCTTAAGTCAATTTATTTGAAGGTAGTATATTCATCTTACTCATATAACATATCATGTAACCTATGGATAGGATTATGATTCCAAAATTTTATGTAATTAGTGGATATTTAGTTCAAGAAAATTCCCTATGTTCCATCCTTTTTTGGAAGAATAAGAACCAATACAACACGAGGACTAAGGTTTTCTTTGATGCATCCAAAATTGAAAAATAATTAACATAACTTCTAATTTCTATTATCTCATTTTGGTTGGTGGAATATGTAGGGTAGTTCAGTAGTGATTCCCAAGTTATGAGTTTAATTTGATGCACAATACCTTTAATGGGTGGAAACCCCAATAGTAGCTCTTTTGGAAATACATCATCATACCCCTACAACAAGGACTAAAAAACATTAAGAAAAAAGGGTAAGTTGTTAGTATTTATAAACACCAATTTATACATAAGTACTAAGACGGTTTGATGTGATAACAAATCTTCCTTAATATCAGTCTTTTTTTTTCAAAATCGTACTTTTCTCTCCTCTCAAATCATAATTTACTCTTGATTTTTATTTTCTCTCCATTTATTTTCTTCTATTATTTTATATCTTTCCCTAATTCTATCCTATTTAAATTTCACTTTTTTTTAAAACACATTTTTTTATTCTCTCTCAAAACATGATATTCAAAAAAATAGCGTACATCAGTTTGCAGTTTATAGGGTCCCCATGGAGTACAAAAGTGTGAGGGTTCAAGAATCCATCAGGAGTAACACATTGATCATGATTCCATGGTTGACCACAAAAAAGTGTCACACCATCATTGGGACAATTTCACATAATAAAAAATCCATATATTTACCGATGGAAGAAAATAACTTCACATTTTTTGTAACCTCCAGCTCTCCAAAATAATTCAACTTGTGAGTCTAATATAAATATTGATGCATCAAAGTTCGAAGTCCCAACTAATCTACCAACTCAGTGCATGTTACATTACTAAAACTTCCTCTATCAATAATTACACAGCATACCTTCCCATGGATCTTTCACCATGTATAGAAAAGGATATCACTTTGATACTTCTCTCTAATGATCTTTTTTTCAATTAGAACTCTCCTAGTGATAAGAATATCGTTATATTCTACAAATTATCCATAGTTAGTTTTTAGGGGATTTTTCATCATCATCCTTTTAGATTCGTACATCTATCTCTTATTCTTCATACTTGTTGTTGGTCGTGCTGTATTGGTTTGAGAAATTCACTAGTGATGTTACCCCTTCTTTAAAATTTGAAACATTGAACATCCTGATTCCTTGTTTGGTTAGTCTCAATGTAAGGATTCTTAGGTGGAAGAATTACCTTGTCATTTTTTGATCAATCACATATTTTGTATTTGATGGTTCTCTAATATAATTCCCTGAATGTCTATTTAGAGGGAAAGGGGTAGTCAACCTACTCATGTTGATCCTCTTTTTGATTTCATTATCGATATTGTTGGCTTGGTGAATCATATCTTGTATCTCCACATGGTGGTACATCTCTATATTATCAACAATATCCTGATTGAGTCCATTTAAAATCCACACCATGGATTCCTCGGGATCCTCCTCAATGTTTTCTTAAATTATAGAGATTTTCCTATCCTTATAGTAATATTCTACATTATTATTTCCTTTCATGATGTGATGATGTTTTTTTGTCGAGATATATATGGTAATGTGAGGGAAAAAACCTCTCCTTAATGAAAAAATTAATTTCATCTCATGTGTTTATGGTACATCCATCATATATATCCCTCTAATTTTTCATTTTATCCAAAAAATTGAAGAATAATCAGAAAAGTAAAGGGAAGAAAGTTTGAAATTTTTCTCCTAAAAATATGTATAGCAGGAAAAGACTTTCTCAAACCATATATTCCACTCCAAGTGTGCTTCTAGATTTATTTTTTTCCTCAAAATAGGGAACCTTCACCTTGATCTGACCTAGTAGGTCATCACAATGATATATCCTTTTTACCATTCGATGTTGTTGGTGCAACATTATCCTTTGTAGGACATCCTCAAAATCACCATAAATGTTTTCCATCTCTTCTTCCTAGATGTGGGGGAAATGTGGTGCCAGAGCATGCCACGGGTTATAATATATCTTCCTCGTGATTGGTTTATTCACTAGGTCATCGATAATTTCATTCAAAAAATTTAAATTCCTATGAATAAGCCCCTATAAATAGATCACCAAAGCTTGCCTTTAGTGTTATGTAACTTCGGTTTCTATAGATCTAATTAAGTTTCCTTCATTGCTAGCATGAGAGATTCTATTTCCATGATATTCTACCATGATAATTAATACGAACAAAAATACAAAGGGAGAAACCCATATAATGATACAAAAAATAACACACATGAAGACACAAACACACACACACAGTTATGTACTAGAGAACACAATAGTTACACACTCATACTCACAGACCCAAGATTTACACACTCACACACAAAAGTATTATTTTTTTTCTTATTTATACTCACTCTAAACACTCAATTCAAATCCAAATCTCTTAAAAATGCAGTAGGTTGTTTTGGCTGATCATGTGCCACCAATCCTTCCCAAATAAAGAATGTGTTGAGGTATGGATTAACATAACCTGTTTGAGTAGTAAATGGTTACAAAATGTAAAATGGTGGAAAATGGGTAGATAATATAGGTAAATGGTGGAAAATGGTGGATAAATGTAATAAAGGGGTTTTACCAATTGTAATGAAGATAAAAATTTTAAAGAAAATTAGAGACAAATATAATGTATGATTGGTGAAAGCGAATGGTGAAAATAATATAAATTAGAAATGAGTGAATATGTATCCTCAATATATTTTTTTATCACTCATAAAAATATTCATACTTAATGTTGTGATTCATAATATTTAGTATATAACGATTTTTTTGTGATTTTTATGTTAAGGATAAAATCAAAGGAAGTAAAGGAAAATGAAATTAACGATGTTTGATTTTTTTCTTATAAAATACAAATTTAACTATTGCATAATATGTGCCAAATTTTGGAGGCTTTCAATAAATTGTTTTTTAATTTCATGGAATATATAGAAATATAAGGAGTGTAATGGGTATAAGTAGTGTAAATTAGGGGAATGATTCCTTCTATTCCAACTGAATCTCTAATACCAACTGATGAAAGACAGTCAAAGTGGCCCGATGTTCAAGGCATAGGGATGAAGTTAAAGGATGCAGTTTGGGGCTAAGTGGTAGGTGATGGGTATGGATAGTGGAAGAAAGTAGTCAATAAATGGTTTAAGGATCATGAACTAATAAATAGACAACACACTCAAACTAGGGATTTTATTCCCAGTCCACACAACTATGCACTTTGGTTGAGGCACACAATTTTTGGTTTTTTATTGATAATCAATCTAACTGGTAGAGTGAAAATGAATGACTTAATATAGAAAGGGATAAAATTGGAAAAATCCTCAGACAATAGAGAGAAATGAAGTACACACACTCAGTTGAAATCTTTAATATCAAACAAGTACCATTGTTGTGGATATTTATATCCAATGGGTGGTGTAATAGACAAAGATCTAACACCAAAAATACATGAATCCTAAACCTACATCATTCCACTAAATTCAAATAGATAAAGTCTACCAAAGACTTTTTCAAATCATTAGTACATAAATTTACAGCTATAGCCTACTAGATTTGACATTGATTACCTATACCAAGGAATTTGACTATAGTCTCGAAAGATACCATTATGGAATTTTCTATGACAACAAGGCCTCCAAAATTCATGCAATGATGTGGTTCAATCATTAAACATTCTATATGAGATTGAATAAGGGAAAAAAAAACCGTTTACTCCATATATGCAAGGAAATATTCTTTGGGACATTAATGAAGAAAAATGTGTTCTGATGTATCATCCAACCTATTTTTTTAATAACATCATCAGACCTTGCAAATCCAACTCCACTACCCAGGGAATTGACATGGTTTCTTCGATAAGGTTCTCATCACTATGGAATGCCTCCAAGATTAACACATGAAAAATCCCCAATTAAGATTTGTGATTACATAATAAATTCTATTTAAAATTTATGAAACACTATAATAAATTACGTGGATCAATATAACTTTTCTAAAATTATAAATGTAATTACCTATATGATCTCTCTTTATATACACATTCTAGGAAAAACCAAATATATAAATTATATATTTCCACCAAGATTTAGAGGAATAAAAACAAAAAACTGATAACTAGAAACTGAAAATTAAAATAATAAATAGAGGAATAATGCAAAGACCAAAGGATTTGACGATTCAGCTTAGATCTTCAGAAAAATCCCATGAAACCCCCATCTTTAGAGGCTCGAACTATAAGAGGAAGGGGAGGAGGAGGCTATGTGTGTATGATGAAGATGATAGGATAAAGTGGGATTATTATTAAAAATTCATAATGTTAGAATACTAAAATTAGACTTTTCAATGTGTTCATGGTTTTGATGCATTTTTAGATAATCTTTTGAATAGCTGTGTGATCCCCTTTATCCATGTCAAGCCATTCCTCATAGCTATGCCACACAGTTTTACAAAAGATTCTCCCATTGTGTGATATGCCATTGTAGTTCTCTATATAAATTCTCATGGGTAGTTATCCCACATCACATGGTTTAAAACATTGTGTGCCTATGAATTTTAGGCCGCATGGTAGGGTGCACAGTTATAAAAAATAGTGCACTAACGGTATACTTGGTTCTTTCCTCCCAAACTCCCAAATTCCAAGTGACTATCACCTATTCAACCTCTCTTAATCCTTTTATATCCCGTTAACCTCATTATATGTATGATATATACCTTTTAAGTGGTTAAAATTTACAAAAAAAAACCTTCCAAATGTTTTCTCAAAATATAAACCATCCTTTATTTGGAAAAGATTGAAAGAAAATTTAAACCCTAACCAAAATTTAACACCCCTAATAATATGAGGTATTTAAATCTACACATGCTCATGGATGAAGGTGGTCCTTTGGATATTTATATTTGGGTTAAGTTAATGTAGACTATATTAAATTATCTTGAGATTCCCCTTAAGAGGAGGGTGATGTTAGCGATCTTTATGCTTTGAGGGCCATCAATGTGCTCATGGGATATTTTAGTATGAATGGTAAAACATGTTATGTTATCCAAGGAGGTATTTTAGGTATGGTTTTATTGAAATTTCCTCCCATAGACCATGATATAAGAATTGGTTTAGGATTTTAGGAATATAACACAAAGTTGAAGGGGGGGGGGGGGTGTTGGTTATGTAGTACATAATTCACTTTACATAGATTAAATAGTTTTCTATAATCTTGTAAAAATATGAGATAGTCAGGGATAAATTCTTCATGAATGGGTTGTGGTATTGAAATCTTGTATAGGTGATTGTTTTCCACATATATTTTTTCTTAATAGTTTTTGAAATAGAAAGTTATATATGTGATGAACCAAAATGATGGTATAGATCATGGGTAGTTGGATTTTACCAGGGGGAAACAATGGTTCCATGAGTAGTAAGAAGTATAAGTTTGATGGTTATTTACAGAGTAATAATTAGTAGAGTAACTCAGGTTGGAGTTCATTTAATCCACCAATAAGTGGATTTTTTATGTAGTGTTACAAATATTATGGGTCTCGTCATGTTAGTTTTCAATGAATCCAGCTACCAGTCAAGTACCAATTGTGGGGGATGATGGAGAACTCAAAGGGAATCATATGAGTGCTCAAAAATTAGATAGTGATAGAGGATATGTATTGTAACAAGGTTCATGATATGGTTCAAGTGATCCATAATAATGTAGAATTTGGGGTTTCTTATGCCATTTAGGTCATGTTGGGATACATGGTTCCAAGGGGTAGGAGAAAAAGCACTAGCGAGTTAGAGATTTATAAGGGATTCTTGTAGTATTTCAGGATTGAGGGTCATGATAGATTCACATTATTAAGACTAATATTTTGTATTGTGATGTAAAACTATCTATTATTTAAGGAATAGTTTTGATATCATCCTCATTGTCATATTTTTTATTCAATATTAGAGGATTGAATTATTTCATATCTTCATGATTTTTTGATGGATAAGGATAGCCATAGAGTATATGTATGAGGCAATATTGATTGATAAACCTATAAGTGAATGATCTTAGGGTCTTCAAAGGTTTCAAGAGTGGCAAGCAGTGGTTTATAATTATATATTACATTGAAATTACTTTATGAAAAAATTAATTTGTTTCAATGTAATCTTAACAATGAAATTAATACTTCAATATCAATCGAAAATCAATTCTTATCATTGATTAGTATCCTTCAAACCAGCCTAGTTTGATGTTTATAACTATACTAGGGAATGGGATATAATAGATTGAAATGTGTACCATGGAACTTCATAGCCGGGTAGGAACAAAACCTAGGTTTCTAATGTCATTCTAGATGAGGAGAGGATATGTTATGATGTCTTCCCTCATATAAAGTAAGAGTTTAATGATGTCTTTCTTGAATATTTCTTCAGTTTTCAACCAAATCAAGACATTGTGTTCAAAGTTGGTTTTTTTTATTTCATGATTCTTATATCTCTTATACCTTACAACATGCTTGTTCATTTGTTTAGGATATGATGGTCCATATTGAATATTTAGAGTTGAAGGGGTTTATATGACTGAGTATAACCCCTTTGGTGTTTTTCTGTTTTGTTCACCAAGAATGTGGATGATACTCTAAAGTGTTGTCTGGATTATCAATAGTTTAACCATGTGACATTCTTTAATTGACAACCACTTACATGTATTGATGATTTATTTTACAATATGAGAGGATAGAAAGTGTTCATTAAGATTTATTTGAGATATGTTTATCATAAGTTGAGAGTGATACCCTATGATATACTTCTTATATATTTTATGACAAAATGCAGATCATACGAGTACCTTGTAACGTCGTTTGGATTGATGAAAGTACTAAAAAATATTATTTCCAAATGAAAATGATATTACATACCAATTTATATACATTTATGGTTAGGTTTTTCAATGATATTTTCATGTACTTTTGATTGGGGAAAGAGCACACTCATCATTTTGAGATTATTTTCAGTACACATAAAATGAACATTATCTCATCCAAATTATTTAAGTGTTAATTATGGATTGATTAGGTGAAAACTTAAGTGTTTTGTGATATTAATGGATAGTTTATCTATAGACCCTAAAATTATTGATGTATGGTTTCTTTAGAGAGACCAAATAATATTTTTTTTATATATAGTGTTAGAATAGTTACTATCAAAGATTTATAATGTATTCTACCAATTGTCAGTGATGATCATTACTGTAACCAAGAAGGGGATGATGTTCCCCTAGAATTATTATTATGAGAGATATTTTCAAGAGATAACTGTTTGATTAGAAAATACACTAAGACTGACCTCACATGACCCATGTATGAAATATACTCAATATTGTGATACATCAAGAGTCAGGCTAATAGTGGTGATGATGCAAGATGATGGTGTAGTCACTTATTGTTCTAGAAAATTGAGGTCGTATAATTATAACAGACCAATGCATGATCTTTAGTTGGTAGTAGTGATTCATTACATGTGATGTTATCATCCCTATATTCTAGGTGATTGGTTCATGGTGTATAAATTTTATAATATTTGTAGATAAATATTATCACGGCCTGACCTTAACCTTCCACAATGAAGGTGGGTAAAGTACCTATAATCTTTTGACATTGAGATGTCTTACACCCCCAAAAATGGGAACATTGTTTCTGATTCACTTAGTAGGAAGGCTTAGTCATAGGTTGTATGAGAATCGAGTAGTAATTGGAAGATGACCAGCTTCGTCACTAAGATGCATCTTGATGTTTAAGAGTATTATGTACAAGTAACCCTTATATACTTGACTATTAAATCCTTACTCATGTGTTTGATGGATAATCAAGTGTAATATTCCAAAATTCTTCTGATAGGGGAAAGTATATATGGTGGGGATCCACTGATAGATTGTTCCTTCATTTTCAATGTGATCCTTTACATCTGATACCCTATTGTGTTTCACTCAAGCATGTACAAAGAGCTAATAAGGTAATAACATGCCTCAAAATGGTCTATTAATATATTTTTGACCAAGATATTCAATTATATTCGTAGAAACACCTATGTTCCATCATTAATAATGACGTGGCAGGGTTTATCACATAGTGATCCATCTCTTAGTGAGTGAAAACTAATTAGTAGCATGCCACAAACCTTCTTCAATCCTTTCCCATTTATGCTTTAAAACGTGATGTTGTTACTATGGATTTGGTGATGGGGATATTATGGAATCCCTATGGAATGATGCAATTTGGGTTTTCAAACTAGTTAATAAGAACTATTTGAATTTTTAGCTATACTATCAAACTGATACCATCTATTTCAACTAACTGTTGGAATATTTACATGTTTATTTCCTTATACCAATGATTTTTATAACCGTTTGTATAGTATCATGAATATAACCTTTTCTGTAACAGCTTGAGATTTTTTAAATTATATAATTTCAAATAAATATAATATTTTTGATATTTACAGTGACATGAAACACTAATTTAAAATGAAATGTCACACAGTATTAAAATATGATTTTTAATAAAAAAAATTACCACATACTCATTGGTATTATGGGTATGAATAAGAATAACTAAATTATGAAAATTCATTTTTACACATGTATATATAATGAATTTTTTGGTTACCAAATAATTATAACTGAAAATAACATACCATTTGAAAATAATAGAAATCTTTTTTCTAAAAACTATTTTTATGCGTACAAATTCCTTTTACCTAAATTAAATAAAAAAATAACTTTTGGTTCATCATTTTAATTTAATTTATATATTATATATTAAGAAAACTTATTAAAATTTATATTATGTGTTTTATAGAAACGAGATAATAATAAATACAATATTATATTTAAAATTATTTTTTCTAAAATCAATTTTTACTGAATTTTGTGAAAATATTCTAAAATTAATTTTTAAAATTTTTATAAAATTTATTATAAAAAATTAATTTTATTTTTATAAAAATCATGTAAAAATTATCTTGTATTTATTTTTTTAGAATTTACTGAAATGAAGATTTTTTGGTGAATAGTGAAAAGTAATGTTTATTATTAATAATATTCTTTTTTAGTTAAGTAATTTACATGTAAAATTTTATTTTAATATAGTTTTTGAAGGGTCTTACTCAAGATCCAAGTATCACTCAGAGATGGAGGGGGAGAACCATTGACGTCTTTTTTCGTGTAGGTTCCATTATTTTTAAAACAACCTTCACCTCTGGTTAATGAAATTCTTCAATGATAATCACAATCCAAACAAACATCCCTAGTAACATAAGAATTTACATGGTTCATTACTCAATAAGAGTAGCTACGTCCATGGTTTGGTATGGAAATAATACAATACCACACCATCCACAAGAAATTTATTCTTTTTGTGTGGAATATAATGAGTGGGATATTCCCTCACACTCGTTTGACACTATGAAAATAGTATTACAATGTTTGTTCTCTCTCTTAGAAGAAATAGGGTAATGTAATGTTTCAGTGCTTCTTGACGAACATTCTAAAATTTGATCTCTCAAAGCAATTATTTACATTCCAACCCAGAATCTAGTAAGAAATTATTTATGCAAAACTTACTATGTGCAGAGAACATCCAGTCTTTTGTGAAACATTTTAGGTGTCTTGTACTCAACTTTATTACCATGCGTACTACATTTAACTTTTGTCATAGAATACCTATTGTGTGAAACATTATTATTACACACAACTCACTTCTTTCACTCAAATTAAAAAGAATACATACAACTCTAATTTTGTCACCCAACTCCCTTTGCATACAATTAATTCATGATTTAGAGCTCTGGATTTCTCGAAGTGTGGAGCATCTAAAATGAGTTGGGTTCACATCATATTTATATGAATCACCATCCTTACAAGCAATATCCTTACACATCTTATTATATATTCTTTTAGTGCACAAAACCCCATTTTACGTCACATTGGGTGCATAATTATCTCTTGTACAACCTCATAATTAATGCACCTTCATGATCACTCACGCACTTCATGGGATTTCTATATTTCTATGTTCTAATCTTGAATCATGAATTGCACACAACATACTAGTCCAACTCCAATATTGCGCACAACTCTTTCATTTACCATCTGTAAATGTTCTGATCTTGAAGAATATATTTCTTGTAAAATTTCAAACCATCTCTAATCTTGCATGAAAAATCCTTTTCATAAAACAAATATTTCCATTATCATGATTTTGAGGCCCACAAATTTGGAAACCACTAGGAAACAGTGACCCTGTAAATAACTTCATTAGAAAGAACACCAATGAGTCATCACTATCATATGGATTATTCAAAAAAACTACATTCATAAAGAACCTTTTTCCATGATATATAGTTTTTGATCAATCATTTTAAGCCTCATCAGATTTTCAAAGGAAATTACTACAACATCCCTACCTTCCCACAAGACCATTCATTCCAATCAAAACTAAATATGATTAGCAGATAATTTTTTACCCCTTTAATTCATAAGGATTTAATCACAATTTATCTAAACTTATGATATTTTTTAAATATAAATCAGAAAATAATCATCAAATATTTTTAAGGCTGTTTAAAATGTGAATTGACTTATCCTCTTTGAAAACAAAAGAAAACACTTCTAAGAAGAAAAAACATATTACATCATTCTCCATCAAAATTGGTCCCAATAGTTTTAAAAGTAAAACTATTTAATTATATATCTATTAATCATATTTTTTTTATTTCAATCAATTTCATAATGAATTTTGATATAATGTTTTTTTAATATTTTGAAACCCTTCTCTTTGGAAAATAAGTTTTTCATTACATATGTGGGATTAATTTTAAATTGAATTTTTCCACTAATATGAATGGAATTTATAAAAATAGGTTTATTAATTATAATTAAAATAATTTCAACTTATCTTTTTACCATTATGAATATTAAATTTTTTAAAAAAATAAATTAAAATGGTTAAGGTGAAAATGGGTTTATAGGAAGTTAAACATAAATGATATGTGCTAAAATGACCTAGAAACTTGTAAAAAACATATTTTATGACATATTTTTCTTTATGAAATCCCTGTTTTTATAATATATAATTTTTAATACGTTTTTCATGTGAAAATGGGAGAACACATTTTATTAGAAAAATCACAACTATTCCACTCACCTCATTTATAAAAGGAACACCCTTATCACCTTCCCTTGAAGCATACAAAACCCATTGATATCTAAAATACCTAACCACATAACTTCTTCACTTCCATTTTCTCTTCCTAGAAGAATTAATTTTTCAAAATTCTAACCTAATAGTCCTTTTAGTGCAAACAAAAATCAATTTTCTGAAGAATAGGTAACATCCCTAACCGAGAGTTTTATTTTATTTATTCCTAAATATCTGTAAATTATTATTAAAAAATTGTAATATAATAATCATAATATCTTAAATATAATTATATTTTATTATTTTAATGTAATAACCTAAATACTTCTCTTCTTCTATCAAATGGGACACAAAATCATCGTTCGTTGTATGTTAGACTACAACCTCACAAACTGATTTTATTCCTTTTCCACCACTAGTTCTCTTGGATGGATAAAATTATGTATTTAATGATCATATATTATATGTATGATATTACTATACCTTTGGAATTATAATACCAAATCTAACTTCTTACCTCCCAAATTGTTGTAAAACAATTATGTTGCTCATGTGAATGACAAACTGTCCCCTCGTGAATTAATGTGATGTGTTTTTATTTCAATTATACATGGATGGTAATAATGAAATATTAAAATAATATATATGATATTTTTAAATATAATTTTTTAATTAATAATGACATATACCTTCTTACATTCTATTCCATGGGGGATGTGATAACGTTGTTCGTATATAAGTTGGACAACAACCTCTCGAACTGATGTGATTAGTTTTTCACTAACGCTTTTAATAGACGGTAATTGGGGTAATTTTAATGAATTTCTATGATATATATGACGTAAAAAATATTATTTAAATTCAATATATTATTTATATTTATTTCATTTTTTCCATCATAAAAATGGAAACAGATTTCATACAAAGGTATGACATAGCATCTCCATGAATGGTGCATTTAATTTTCAATATCTAAATTTTATGGATTACTATATATAGATATATAATGAATTTATATGATATTTATATCATGTTTACAATTTTAGAGATCATGGAACTATTATTAATGGAAGATGACTGAAAATACCAAACCAAAACATATGTGAAAAAATGTTGTAGTTATTACTCAAAACACAATGTTAATAAATATTGTTAATAAATAGAAAATAAATGGTAATAAATAGATAATTTATGGTAACATATATATAAGTATTGTTATTTAATGTATTTATTATGGAATTATATTCAGTATATATGAGGATTAAATTTGTATGATGTAAGTCAATATTTATGGTACTGGATTTCTATCTCACTTATTACTTATATGAGACACATTAAATATTCACCAGATATTTCTTTTTTTTTGGTGTATATAATTTTCTTGAATTAATTTTATTATTATTATACTAAATATTTTTTTGATTTAAATAACCATTTTTGGATATCCCTTTTATGGGGTTTACTATTCAAAAGATACCAAAGTGGTAATGGATTTTTGTCTCAATTTTTTATTTTTGAGACATAAGTTATATTATGAACCTATCTTATATTATGAGGTGCATATAAAACCCATTTGAAATGTAATATGAATTATTTTTTATCAATACATTTTATTTATAATTATATTTTATTTCTTCATGGGGATTACGATTCAATGTTAACAATGTGGTAAGGGTTTTAAGATACAATCTCATCGTTTATTGCGATTGTTTATATTTATTATTCTGATTATGAAATATTATTATATATCTTTCTAGAATGCCCTAATTTTTATAATACTCTAGTTATTTTATTATAATAAAAGTTCTTTTAATTTTACTTCCTTTATGTTATCAAGAGTTCAAAGGATCTTTTTTAATAAAAAGCATCTTTATTTTTCTCTTCGGTTGAAAACCCATTTTTCTTCAAAACCCATTTTCCAAAAAATTATATCAAAAATATTTATTAAATTATGCAAATGATTTATTAAAGAAACATTTTTCCGTGTTTTACTTTTTAAATTTTTAATTGAATTTTAATGGATTTTTTCAAACAAGTCCCTTTTGACATTCACAAAAAATCTAAAAGGAATATTTTTTTTAAACACGCATGACCATATCAGAATTTTTATCTCTCATGACCCACTCAATTGTTTAATGATTTATCTATTTTTATCAATGTTTATTTTCAAAAAAAAAATTCAAAATATTTAATTAATTATTATTGCTTTTCAAAATGGAAATGATATTTTCCTGTAAAAATGTTTCAAATTATTTTGAAAGCTACTCTTATACGGTGGAATGTTTTTATTTTCAAAGAATAGGGTTTACAAAATATTTTTTGATTTATTTTTTGATTTTATTATGGAAATAATATTCTCATCATTAAATGATTAAAATTATTTTTAAATATTTCATCTTATGTTTCAATGATCATTTTTCAAATAATATGATTTATAAAATATTTTTTGAATTTTTAATGATTTTTAAAATGGAAAAATTATTTTCCCCATGAAATTTTTTAAATGTTTTTATAGATATTTTTATAGTTTTCAAACGTTATTTTAAAATAATTTTATTTTAATAATGTTTTTTGAAATTTTAGTTTTAAAAAGGTAATTTTCAAAGAAATTGTTTTGAAAATGTTTTATGATTTAAAAAAATTTATCCCATAATGGAAAAGATATTTTTCATAACAAATGTTTGAAGTGATATTTCAAAATTGTTTACATATAAGATGGAATCTATTGATGATACTTATGATTTAAAAAAGATATGATTCTAGGAAAACATTGTTATTAATTTTATAGATGGTTTATGTTTATTATGTCAATATTTTTATGAAACCCATTTATATTCCACAAGTCATTCTATGATAGAATTCTTATGAAACCTGGTTATTTTTCCAAGGGTTATCCTATTATGCAATAATTAAATTATTTATATACCTATCTATTATACATAAGTTATTTAATGATGAAATTTTTATGAAACCCATTCTCATATGATGCATTTTTTACGATATTATAACACACATAAGTATGTTTTTATTATGATATGGGTTGGTAATATATCTCCCTCTAATGAATTTGGTAAATACTTATATCGCATGAGACAAATATGGAAATAATAGGGATTGTACCTAGTTCAGTAAGGTACTTTTTCAACAATGATAGTCTTGGTAGAGACTGTTGGACCCAAGGAAGTTCTTTACTAGAAATGGAGTATGGTTTGTGACTATTTTCAATCCAAATTTGATTTATCATGGAGTTTATAAGGAAAGTGGTATAATGATTGAGGTTTGGAGAAATATTGAAGGTGGCATAGTTTCCCCGAGATTGCCAAATTTTTGGGCCCCAAATTTGGGATTTTGTTTTTGAAAATGGACGCAATTTAGTATTGGAATGGTGAACTATGAAACATGTTTCGAAAACAGTTCACAAATAATGAATTATGGAACATAGAATGGATAACTGTGAACCACATTCCAATAGTGGTTTATAGAATAGAAAATGTTATACAAATCGTATAGGATGAACAATTCTTGGAGTAAAGGAGGTTTGCAGAATGGCCTGTGGTTCGCAGAAGGAAAACAGTTTGTGGATGGCCGGTCATTCCTGAAAATGAGGCAGAGTTGTGATAAGTCGTGAAGGGTTTAATTTTCAGAATCAAGGTGGTGGTTTGTACCATCACGTATGGAGTATGGTGGTACATGGATCTCGTTGAGGACATGGTTCATGAGGGATGCATGATATGGGGTGAAAGCTATGCCATATTGAAGATTTTATAAATCCCTGTTTAATAGATTGTATGGATCTATTTTTCTATATAAGGAGAAATAATTTGAGTAATTAAGTCACATATATGAGATTCAAAAAAAATCGAGAGGAATTTGTAAAAATCTAGAAGTAGTTTGTGGGAAGATAACCCTGATAAGAATTTTTATAAAATTTTGAAATGAATTCAGTGATGTGAAGAACAGTTCCTGGAAGAAGAAGTCCACTAAAGGACGTAATACGCATATGAGAGTCTATATATAGAGGAAGAACTCAGTTCATGGTGTTCTGGCAGTACACCGAGAAGGTAAGGTGGTATATGGAGCAAGGATGTAAGAAAAGGAATTACGTGAAAGATGGTTTCTGGATGAAAAGTTTGTCCAAGGTGAAGAAGCGGTACACGAGAGTAGAAGAATAGGATGTTCAGAAACACATTTTTCAAAGGCAGTATATAGTCCCGATTTTCCGAGGTGGTATATGAAGGTGCTATGCAGGGAACTCTATTATATGAAGGAAGAAGCCGAGTTCACAATGGAAAATTTCACAAACTTATAGTATGTGGAAAGGTAAATTACATCTATAGGGGTAAAAGAGACTTAAACAGAGCATATATCTATTGTAAATGATGCATGAATTAATGCCAACCCATTGAGGTGACCTTCCAGATGATAAACTGAGTTCATATTCTACCCATCATATTGAGAAAGGGGGATTCAAGGGAAGTGACCCGATGGACCCAGTGTGTTATCCCTAAAACCTTGTAAAGGTATTTCACCTAGCATAGAGTCACTGTGCTAATCTTTTGTACTCCAAAACTAGTGTACAATAGTTGAATTTGTTATGACCAACAACCTATTGCTAAATAATCCTTAGACGTAGGACTTAGTGGAAAATAAAGTTAAATTTTTGTTTATTTGTTCACATGTGATTATTTGTTTTCTTCACTTTCTCATCAGATAGGTTTAACAGGTTCCTACCGACATGGGAACAAGAACCATTAATTTAAAATAAATATTCAACATCCTTATTTACCCCTCCCCTCTTAGGGTGTTCCAGGGTCCTTCAAATACCATTACTACTATGATGGTTTGGGAAGTGGATCCATTCAGCTATGATAGTTTTAGAAATGTTCTTTAACTACTAAAGAAATGATTTTATATCTGAATGTTTAGATTAAAAATGTATTTCTTATACCTATTTTATGATATAATGGATTATTTTCTCTAATTCCATTATGATGCATGCCTTATGAACTACCAATATTTATTTTATGCCTAATTTTTATGATCTATGATATATAGGGTTTGGTTTTCAAATTTCATTCACATGTTGTCAAACCCTTTTTCAAATGATATGTTGATATCTTTGTTGTTTACCCTAACTGATTATCTAATATCACCGTTTATTATATTTTATTTTCCATGGCTATAAAGAATGGTTTTAATTTGGGTATGTCTTAGAAGAGTACTATAATAAAATATATTTATAGGATATGTTGAAGATATTTCAATAAATAAGAAGATTTTGTGTCTAGTATTCAAAGGAACTATACCTTTATGATCCCCAGGTGTGCATTTATGTAATGTGATGAATGATATTGTAAAATGATATAATATCTATGTATGATATTTTTGGTTCTTTATATTTACATTATTCAAAACCACTTACCTTGTAATACTAATTTCTCATACAATATGATTTCCTCTATTTCCCCCTTCAATTGTTTTCTGATTAATCATTTTCAAATTATTTTGAGGTGAACTCACTAGGTTTTGTTTCTCCACTTCATATTACCTCTTATTTTATCTTCTTAATTCTTTACATTCATGACCAAGATTGATAATTGACTACTCTTATAATATAATTTAACAGTTTTTATATTATTTTTTTAAAGAACATGTGTAATACAATGATTCAAATTATAGGTGTAAACGTGTTTCACATTCTAGATTAATATTAGTTTGAAAATAGATCATTCATAATAATAATTTTTTAAATTTTAGCATACTAGAATAAAAATATATCCCTAAAAAACATGTCATTGTCATCTATCCAACTATTATCTTTTGATCTTAAGAAAGTTTCAATTCCCTATTAAAAATTTCTATATCCCTTAATTTGTTTTTATTTTACTTTAATGGGTGTTGGGGTTTCTATAATATGATTATTTCTAAATATATTTTGACAATTTCCAAACATTCCACTTTTATTATACAAATCCTTATTTTTATCTTGGGATTTTGAAATCAAGTCCTTAAATTATTATTGCAGTTGATAAATCAAAAAAATACAATAAGCGATGGTTTTTTTAGCCAAGTTAAAATTAATGTATATTTTCCACATAAAATACTATATTGAAATACATACTTATTAAGGAATTTTATTTCATGTAGGAAACTAATTTCAACATAAACATTAAGTTTATACTACATGATGTTGGTATAATCGTAAATATATTTTATTTTTATTAAGAAGTTCTTCTTTAAGTGGTGTTGTGACGATGTTTGAAAAGAGTTGGTTTTGAAGAAGACTGAAGTGGATATGATCTATTATGATTTATTTATTTGTAAATAAATAAATAATATTGAAATATAAATACAATTATTACTTTGATATTCTAAAAAAGAATCGACAAAAAGTGTTGGTCAATGTAGAGATGCCTTCTACAATATATTTAAAGATGTTTTTTATTGCTCAAGGTTGAATAGTGTCAGTTTGTTGAGGTTATGTTTTGAAAAGAAAAAATATAGAATACATAGACCAATATAAGAACAATCAATCTAAAAATTTTACATATGGTTGATGAAATAACTTTCATCTCTCAAGGTTGATAATATTTGTTCATGAAATTGATATGATCCTTAGATAAAATGGCAGTTTCTGAATAAAGGTTGATTTAATGTAGATCATACAATTGATTGGATTTGTTTATATAGGTGACCTAAACTGAGATGCACGATTGATCCCCTCATGGAATATTTTTATGATCAATTTAATCCTAGATATATTTTGATAAATACATTGGTTGAAATAGTTAGTTTTTAGAATTACTATATTTTGAAGAAATTAAAACCAAATGATTGTTATAGTGTTCTTTATGGGTTGAAGTATCATGATTTATCAAATGGATTAGGATTTAACCTACTAAAAATTAAAACATAAAAACATAGGTTATTACTTTAATTTGAAGTAGCTTTAGTCGAGGAAGGATTTGATTGTAAATCATTGAGAAAGAGTATAAGGCTCTAAAGATAATTATAATTATTTGAGTAGAAAAATAAGTATTTAAGAAGATTTAGAGTATTTAATTAGGTGAATAATGATTTTATGTTTATCATAAGTCTTTGAGGGGTTGAACATGTCTTTCCAGAAGATTATAAGTATTTACATAAGAGTTTAATACATTAAATATTATGCCAAGACTTTACAAAAAAGAAGAATACTTTAAAGCTACTCTTACTTATTTTTAGAGGAGCATAATACTTTAAAGATTACCATATGTTTTCTAAATAAATAATAAGTGTTTGAAGATGAATGTAAGTATTTGAGAGATGATAAGTACTTTGGATAATTAATAAATGAGACCCATATGGAAGGTGATGCATAATACATTGAACATATATATTTCAAATAACCAAGATCTGCCAAAATTTAGGGAGAAGTTATAGATGCGTATATTTAAATATCACGTGAGGGTTTAAAGGATGAGTATTAAGGAATTTTTAGAAGAAATCCATGAATTTATTTTAAGTAAGGTTAAATGAGTTGAAATATGATGGTTTCTCACAATCTGGAGTCCTAGAGTTTCACTAAAATGATGGAAATAATATTCCTAATACTATTCAATTAATATATATTTGAATTACAAAAAATAGGTGTGGTTTTCAATAATACAAAAACACTAGATCATATTTTGTGTATATCAAATAAGTAAGAATAGTGTAAAGAAATAAGAAGAATCCATTCTCGTTTGTGGTTGTGCATGACGTTGAAGAAGGAGAAATGACTACTTGATCCAGTGAAAGTTTTGAAGAAGGATGTAGAATTTTAACAATATACTTGTTTTATGAAGTTGAAAGAATATTTCATGTTGTTATAAATATTTTTGAAATATTATTATAGTTCTTTATACACATTCACCATTGGGAGACCATGGTGTATCACAAATTACAGGATCTCCCATACTTTTTATAATCTATATTATTTTTCCATGTGTATTGTGTGATCATGGGGTTTTCCAAATAATGACAATGAAAAGATAATCTTTCTGAGTAGTGAACTTTGTAAAATCTATTATTCCTTGTCTGTGTGTTCAAATGGGTGTGTCTAAAAACAAATTTAGTTTTTCCTAAATGATAATGATGGTTATTTATAAGGGGAAACATAAAAGAAATTGTTAATCTATAATTCAACCTCTCTTAATTAATTCATAGATATCATTGGTGGGTTTTCAAGTGGATCAAAATAAATATATCATAATTTTCATTAAGATTGATGAAAATGTACAAATATAATATAGAATCATCATGTGATTTTTGATAAATGTTTTTTATCAGAGCGTCAATGGTAAAATAGGAATTTATTACCATCCTTTTATAGACTATAATGATTTTGGATCACATTATCCATCGATTCTATATACATAAATTAGATAGGAAAATATAACAGTATATAGAATCATATAATTAGAGGCTGAAGGAAAAGAAACTACTTGGTTGTAGTATAATAACTCTTACTCTTTAATTTACATGGTGATTTCATTTCACAATGTGGGGGTATGAGAGATATTTAGGAGTTGATATATTATTATCTAATTAAGTGGATCAAATGAGAAGGATATCAGTATATTTTATTTTAAAAATTTTGTTTATAAATAATATAGTAAGTAGAGAGGCATGCACTACTAATCTTGGAGATACTTATTTGTTATTTCAACAAGATGATGTCACAGGTAAGACTCATTATGATTTTAGTATTAGGAATAAAAAAGCTAAAAATAACTAAAAAAGTATTAGGAATTCCTTAGACTAAAAATAGAACCTTGATATATTCTGATGATCACAAAAAAGATAAATATGTTGGGTTGGACAACACTAGAACTGATTAAATGGATAAAATATTGGTATTAAAAGAACCTACTTATATGGATTGGATAATGAAACTATATGTGATTCAAGATTTAGAACAATATGTGAGATGTAAAAATATTATTCTTGCACATGTCTTCTTATAGAGGATTGAAATAGTGATTCATGCACTTCAAAGATCCCTGAATTACCCAAAAGATCTCCAAGCTGTACAAAAACATGTGGAATGAAATATGGATATTTCACCCCCATGCCTCAAAAATTAGGAAGATCATGTTCTAGAACTTTCTATATTTGTAAAATCAAGAAACAATTACACACTTAGTTTTTTGAAAATGAAATACTTGATATTATTGGGATAGCTGAACCAACAGTCTAATTATCTCTAAGAGTGGCCTCACTTGATAGATTAGGATACTGACTTATGGGTAAAAATATATCCTCATCATATAGACAATGGATTTGGGGTCTTTTTTCATTGTAATTATGGAATTATTATTAATTTTAACTACAATGAGAAAATAGTTATCTATTGGTTGAAATTATTAGGAAAACAACATCTTTATTCCATGGTTTATGCTTAAAACTCATATCAGGAGCTCAGGGACTTATGGAAGGTGATTGAACACTTGAATAACCAGACTAGTCCATGGATACTGTTTGGGGACATCAATTTCATTCAAAAAATTTCAAAAAATGGGTGTTGTTAATTGCATATTCTCATATAAAGAATTAAAGTCTTATGTTGATGACTACAACTTATTTTAGGTCAATATAGTAAGAGCTAAATATAGATGGTATATATGATTCCATAAAATAATGGTTGTTAGAAATATGGATATATCATTTTTTAATGATAATTTATTGATTATATGGGATGACATTCCTTATGCTACATTAACCAAAATACATTCTGATAATCACCAAATCGTTTTAAATATAAATTTGAGAAATTTTAAACTTTTTCCTTATTATATTTCACAATTCATGGTCTAATAATGTGGATTCTGTAAAAATTATACAAGAAACATGGAATTTTATGTTCTTTAAGGATGATGCATAAATATGTAGTCTGAATCAAAAAATATTTTAAAAGTGGTGTATATAATGTAGAAGTACCATCTTCAAAAATATTGGTCAAAATATTATCTCTTTTGAAGAATCCCTTTGTGATATTCAATAAAGAAACTCATATATTGACTTTGTTAATTATTTCATTAATGAAATTGTGATATCTTGTGTTCTTTCGAAACATTGGAAAATTATGGAAAATTTCCAAAAAGAAACCTTTCAGGTCCTTTTGCTAAAGGATGTGAAAAAAATACTAGGTTCTTCAATGACCTTCAGAATTCAAGGAAACATTTGAGACCTTTGTCTCCCAAAAAGAATGGAGATTTTTTCATAGGTATGAAATTTCCTCTCATGTGATTGAATACTATATAAGTTTATTTAATGGTCATGGAATAACTAAAATCTTAATAGATGGGAGTATACCTACTCTTTTGAATAGTGGTGATAATTATAATCACACCTCTTTCCCTTGGAATATAAAATTAAATAAACTATGCTTAATCTTAACTCTGGATGCTCTCTAGGTCATGATGGTTTCCCAAATCATTTTCTAAAACCTGTTGGTTTCTTTTCGATGTTTGTTTTTGTAGAATGGTTTACCGTTTCATTAAAGGTGTATCATACACACATAGGGTAAAGGATCGATGAATTTCTCTGATTCTAAAATTTAATGAGAAAAATGATATACATTAATTCAAAAATGTTTTACTATGAAACACTATTTATTTAATTATTGGTAAAATTGTTTCCTATAAACTTAAGAAAATTTCTAGAAAAATCAACTCTTACAATAAATTTGGTTTCATTTAGGAGATTACTACAAATTATTTTCTTATAACTACAACTAGGTGTTTAAATATTCTTAGTAAATACACCAGAGGGTGTTATATTTCTTTAAATATTGATATAAAAAAGGAATTAGATATTATGGATTAGGGATTCATTTTTAAAGGGACGTACAATTTTGGTTTCATTGATACTTTCATTAATTGTTTTAAGACTCTTCTTGTTTCATCTTGGATTTCAATTTTAGTTAATGGATATTCCAAAGGATACTTAACTTTCTCAATAGGGTTGAGTGAGGGTGATCCCCTATCGAATTTGTTTTTGCAATTTCAGAGAAATATCTGAACAAACTTCTTAAAAATATTGTTAATAATGGAAGGATTATATATATAATGGCCAGTAGAGGTCTTTTTTATCCTTATCACCTTCTGTATATATATTATATTATCCTCTTTGTTCATTATTAATAGAAAATTTTTATGCCAATCAATGAAGTATTTATGCACTATCAAATGGTTTCCGGTTAGGAAATATGTTGTAAAAAATATTTTGCATACATTAGAAATAATATTAATGTTTCAATGAAAATTACAACATTCTTGAGTTAGGTTTTATAAATGTTATTACACATTTCCAATATCATATTGTTCCAATTTTTTGGTGTAAGTCTCAAGATTCTCAAATCATAGATATCACAAGTCATGTTATAAAGTATTTAACTACTTATAAAGGTAAATCTCTTTCAATGGATGGAATTTACATCCTTGTGAAACACATTATTGTATCCAAATTTGTTAATTAATTTATGGTTTATAATTTTATGGTTGATTTATTGAGTAAAATAAACACTTATCATAAAATTTTCATCTTTAATGAGAGAATTATTGAAATAAGAATAATTATTGTCCTTTAGAAAACCTATTGAACGTCTATTGATATAGGGGGACTCATAATAATGATTATGTAGATATTTAATGGGGATCTAAGAGAAAACATTATTTGGGTTGTAATTAACAATAAATCATATTCTATAACACTTATCAGAGATAGATTTTGGGACAAGATTAAGGATGGAAACCTTGGTTTCCTATAGCCCTTTGTTTGACATGAATTAATGAAGTATTTCTCTGATATTCAGGCTCAATACCACTGAATGGTGAATCAAAATCACTCTGTAATTTTTTGGTTAGATTATTTGATAGGATTCCCCCTCTCAACTATGATAAGTTATGATGGATTTACGATGAACTCAAATTCCACAATCAAGGATTAGTTTGAATAGTCAAATGACATTCCTGATGAAGTTAATAATGTTATAAATAGTTTTACATTCGTCAAATGGGATATTTTTCTCATCTGGGAGCTAGAAATTAATTGGATTCTTACAAAAAATAACTTTTATCATAATTATACTGAAGGGATACACCATATGTGGTTGGGAAATATGCATAAATAATGGATTTATCCATATAAAGTTTTGTTAATTAATGGGATTTATCTTTGCAATGTCTTTATTTATGATTTGTTAGTATTAATCTATGTTCTAGATGTGACGATACCACAAACATTAAGAATATATTAACCATATCTTCTTGAGTTGTTCCACTTCCACAATACTGTGTAATTTTTTCTTCAACATATTTTTTGATCGGACTCCCTATAATAATTTCATTCATGTAAACCAACAAGAATGTATTAATTCTAATATGTTAATGAAACTCTTATTTATATTTTAAGATTATTGTATTGTACTAATAAAATTGATCTTTTGGAGCCACAAAACTTCCATGCATGACAATATAGTTTTTAACACTCACACTGCTCATCTGCAAATCATCAAAGATGGTAAGAAATTAAACAACTTAGTGCATGATTTGGTGTTCTGAAGACATCTTTGTAATAAACCACTATTTCTACACTAACATGGACTATTTGATGTTTTCTAGATTCTCCATTATTATATTGGATTAAATTCAACATGGATGTGGATTCCATTGGAAATATAGGACCTTCGGGATTTTAGGAGGTCTTCAAGGATTAAAATGATGATATTATGGGATTTATATTTGGATCGAGTGGAAATGTAGCATACTTAGATGTATAGATGATGGTTCTGATAGATGTCATGAATATGGCTATGTAATGAGGTTAGAACAAGATATGGTTTGAATGTGACTCTAAGATCTTGTTTCAAGAAGTTAGAAGTGGATATATTCAGGTATCAATGATTCATAACATTGTTTGGATTTATTTCATGGATACTATTTCAACAATGTTCTTCTTTACCTTCCATGTACATATAGAAGCTAATTATCTTTCATATGGTTTGGAAAATAAAGGAGTTGTTATAAAAGGTTGTGTTTTTTCTGATCATCTTATCGATGTGCTCATTCCTCTCTTCCAAAGGTATTATTGTAAAATATTATCTTTTCAAAATTTATAATACATTTATTTTCCTAAATCAAAGAGGCTTATCACTTGGGTAAGTACTCATCTTTTAGATAAAATCATGGTAGATGTAAATGTGATAATTACTTTTCAAGAATATCTTCTCATCTTTTGTTTTATATTTTATAAAAATTTCACTCAACCAATAGTGGGTTGGATTTTTTTATAATTACACTATATTTATGTTATATAATGTTAAAAAAATAAAAAAAATAAGTTCTCTTTATTCAATTAGATCATGTTTTTGATTTATATAAAAAAGATATATTTTTAAAAAAAAATAGGAATTGAATTTGTATGGTGTGAAATATGGATCTCATTGTATATGAGATGATATAGTTGTTTTTGGATCATTTTTTTTTAATTTTGTAGTATTAATAATATTTTTATAATGTAATTATATACTAAAAATAAAAAACATTAAATTCAAGGGACCATTTAATCTTAATAATCACTCAAAATACGTTATACTTTTTGAATTAGTCAAAATATATGTTTTATAAATTTATTTATTTAAACTATATGCTGAAATATTGTATAAATATAATTTTTTATTTTCATATATCATATGGTTTATGAATTAAGACACTTTTACTCTTTTATTAATAAACCATGATATTGAGAATTTATATAGTTTGATATTAAAATATGATATATATGACATTATAATTGGATAAATATTGTACAATATAGCATATAAAAATCTTATATTATAAAACATTGAATATTACTATAATATTATATAAGTGAAAAAATATTTTTTGATATATTTATACTATGAGAATTGTTAATTTTAAATATTATTTAGTAATGGAATAATATATTAACTCTTGTTCCAATGTTTCATTATTTTAGTACCATCTTTTCATTTTATTTACAACTGAGATGCATTGTATATAGTCATTTCAAAGATTTTTTCTAATATTTTATTGATTATATTATTATTAATTACAAAAAATAAAAACATTGAGCCTATATCATTTTGGGAGTTTAAGTGTCGTTTCAATGTATTTAGTTATATAATTATCTTTTAACCATATATGCATTGAAAATATTTATGATTATAATGAATTTCATAATTACAGTCTAGTATGTTGTTATTAATCAAACTATTATTCATAATAGAATGGATAGAATCTGGATATATGATACCAATCAAAAATCAATCGATTTTCAAAAGAAGTTATATTTATTTTATTTTTTTAATTTAAAAATTATTCATATTAATGTAATATAAATTTCTCTTATTATAATTTTATTTTAAGACCTTTGTTAAGTCATGAAGAAGTTAACTACTATATAAAAAATTTGTTTTCCCCAAAAAATTATTATGCCTTGTATCATAATTGATAGACAAGGAAATATCAGGCTGGTCATGATTAAAATGAATGGGGTGGAATGATGTATTTTATTTTTGATAAATTTTCATTTATTCCACATCATGAAGAAGAATGTTTGAAATTAAAGAAGATAGTGATACAAGTATACGTGATTAAAATAATTAAAATGATAATGTTGAAAGGGTGAAAATATTGATGGATAATGTTCAGAACCCTGTATATTGACGATGTGGTAAGATGAAAAGAGTATAATTTTTATGTGAATGTATCATAGTTTAACCATGTATATAATTTCTAATACTACCATTGATTATATTTTTACCTTTTTGAAGGAATTAATTCCCGATGATACATATATTCCCTCAAATCATTATATTTAATGAAACTTAATTGACCGACAATGAATTACTATTAATAAATTTAATGCTTTTTCAAAATGAATGAAACATATTTTGTGAGGGAACCATGCTCTTAAATGATTATAAATAATCTGTCATATCTTGAATGTATCAAAATTCAGATGGAACACCATTATATCTTCCATATAATGTAATATGTAAAATTGGATTGATTCATAGGCTCCATAATATTTTCATGTCTAATGAAATATAAAAAAATGGATGACAAAATAATGCTGAGAGAATCAGGATAATGATGAGTTTGTTTTTCATATAGAAAGATTCCCATTTCAAACATTGGATGCACGATATCATGTTTTTGTGTCTGAGGTTCATAATGTTAGGTTCTATTTATAATGTGATTTTTTAACCCATTTGGTGAGATTCCTACTTCACAAAACACGTAGCCAATTTTCATTCACATTTTTGACCTACCTCTATAGATATCTATGAAACCCCCTTAAATTAATTAATTATAAAAATATTAGAACCATATAATACTAGAAATGATATAATTTTTTATTTGAAATATTTTAATAAATTGTTAGAGTAGAATTGGAATGTGGATGTTCACACATAAAATTCTTCATTGAAATAATTATTGTAGATATGTGTTGTGCTTTTATAAATGATAAATTATTTTCCCAATTATATAATATCTATACCTATAGAACAATGTGAATAATATATTGTCCTATTTTTATGAATAATACATGATCCATAAGACTTAAATATCAATTTATTTTGAGTTTCAAGATACGCAAATTGTTAATTCAAATGAATAATTAGTATAGGAAAAATAATCAATGGTTTTACAATAAAATTGAGGATGAGATGTGACCTTAGTGTATGTCTGAAAATGGAAATCCCAATGAATTGAAAGTTAAATATTTTTCATTCAATAAAGGTGAAATAAAATATAGAAAGAGGAATAATTTTTCCAATGAATCCAATTATGGTTAAAAAAATTATCTTATGTTATTTACCATATTATTCAACCAATTTGTGACATAATTTTTTATAAGTAATGTCAATTGTGAAAAATATATCTATAATGATTCCTTAAATTATTTTAAATATAAATGATTATATAAAATATGATTTATTGTCCCAATGTACCTTGGTGTATTGAGGTATTAGATCAAAAATGCATCCTATGTGTATCAGTAAATATAACTATACAGTTTCTTATAATTTGTATGTGATAAAAACATTAGATAAATATAAATTTTTGGAAGTATTAAATACTATAAATGTTAATGATAAATATTTGATAAATATATCAAAATTGTTTAAAAATAGATTTTAAATTAAAATCTATGAAATCTCATGGTTAACACAATCTTCATTACGAATTGATTCCAGTATCAATATATTATTTATTACTGAATAATATAATAGTGATAATGAATTTATTGTGCTATTTTTATAGAGATATTTTTTCAAATTGTTTTCCTCATATATTCTGAAAAAAAATATAGTGAGATACACTATTAATTTCGTGGGATTTAGAGAAAATTTACCCTATTTATCTTACTAACATGTTGCATGTAACTACCCATATTTGAACTAAAATAATTATGAGGGGACCTGTTTATTTTTATTAGATATATCAAAAAAAATTAATTTGTTCATAATGGATTATTATGTCTATAATAGGAATCACATGAAAGGTTCCATTGAGAAAGGCTACTTGCCTCAATAATGTATGGATTTATATTCAATTTATCTAGTAGATTTGAACATCATACATAACCAGCCAATGATAAATAATTACTACTATTATGATAAAATTAAATCCATTTTTCCATCACTTCCCTAAACATGGGATTATTGGATCAGGTACATTGGTTATGTTGATCCTTGATGAGCAGGAGATGTCACATCACATAGTCCTTTTTAATTGTGATTTGTTCAATGGTTACGCCAAAAAAGTAATTTACACATGTATATTCTATCTTGTACCGTCTATTTTCACATATATATTAATTTTTTATATTTATATGTAGGTAATGTAAAAAAATAAGTAGTTTAATTCACCATTTCATACTTTGAAGAAGGATATAAAACATTCATAGAAGAGAGTTTCATAATTGGTTGAAATAAAAGGTATGAGTATAACTTCAATAAAATAATAATAAATAAATATTCATTTAATTTTTATATTCATATATGTTTTGGGTATTGATTTTACCAATTAACTCTATCTCTCAAGAAATAATTGCATTGAATTTTGGTTCTAATTCCATTGTTCCTAAATGAAAATCACTAATGATCAATCAATATAAATTTGTAATAAGTGATTAAGTAGTGAATGTGAGAACACACTATGATGGAGTTATATTAACTGTAATAGTTGACTATTATTCATGTGAATTAAATAATATATCTTTATATAAATTTTTTTTTATGGATTTATAGAGAAAATACTAATATTGCATTATTACTCTCATGGCCATGTTCCTATGATGAAATGCAATGGTTTTGATTCATTGACACGATATGGAACATTTATTGATGTCTATAAATTTAGATAAATTAACAAAACATGTTTCCCTGATACTAAAGAGCCATATACTAAATAATTAACGGTGAATGAATTTTTTTACATGAGAGATCGTCTATGACCTAGTTTTGGTGTCATTGTCGATGTTATCCCAAATCAAAATTTTAATTATTGTAGGGGTGAAAATGAAACCACTTCTATCCCCATTGTTCATGATCAATTTATTTAATTTGATTACTAAAAGAGTTAAATTATCAAATTTTAATTAAAAATTGATGTAGCAGTGGGTACTATATTGATATATCCATATGTGTTCTCAATTCATTCAATTCAGCCCAACTAGGGTCTTTCAGGTTGGTTCTATTCATATTTCTTTATTTTGGTTCCATTTTTAATCCAAATTGACCTTAAGATTTATTTTCCATGTTAAATGGTCACACTCAATTAAAATTAATAGCATTTGAGTACCACATTGAAAGGCTAAACTATGTTTGAACTTTAGTTAATCTATAAACAATTTGATAAATAATGGATGTATAATTTTACTAGAATATGATATTATAAACTAATTATAATTTTAATTTTCCTTAAAGTCAAATTTATGAAAACCTTCTATAATCCAGGGTTTTGGGTCTATTTTAACTCAAGAATTCCTATAAGCGATGGGGTTTCCCTAATAAATTTCACTTATCATTCCTTGGGTTCAATTCTTATTTAAGGATGTTTACTAGTTATTTTGGAGTTAGGGTAGACTTAATGATACTTATTAAATGAATTTTAATTAATCACATGGTCCTTGTTAGTTAATCTAGTTTTGTGTATGTTTAGAGCTACTTATACTCTCTACCATACCTTAGAGATGACCTTTATATACTAATTTTGGTGTTGGGATGACCTATATGAAAGAATTAGATGAACCTAATTACCATTATGTGGGATTCCATCACTTCTTTTTTGTGTACGGGTTGTATTGAATTACCCTTACATGGGTCCCTATTTACAAAATTGTGTAAGGGTAATGAAAAGTACCGTTACACATGTCTTTTTATTCTTTCACTACTATATCATAACTCACCGTGCTGCAAAGTGGATTACACAATGAAAATATCGTCATTCACCCCTATATAACTTTTTATCATACTTTAAAATTATTTTTCATACATCACAAGACCATCATTTATCTCTTTTGTTGTCCCATTGTGTTTCCGACTTCATACTTTATGTATCTCTGGGTCCATTACCTTTAAAAAAATTTGTTCATTACCCTTACATGACTAAACATGAATTTTATATAGGCAACTATTTGAACTATTATACCATTATAGAACCCAATCACTATACCTTCATGTAAAAAGATGAGTAACCATATATAGCCACATTTACAAATACTTCTTTATGGAATCACACACACATTTTTTCCATTCAAAATAAAAATACCCCTATGCACTAAATTAAATATAATTTTCTTAATAAAAAATATTAAAAACAAAATTCTATTTTCTTTTCCTCAAAATTTCATTAAAATATTATTTAACCATAAAATAAATTAAACAATTAAAAATTAGAGAAAATGACTAAATAATTTTTAAAATTAAACTTTTTATGCATGAATTAGGTCTATCATGTTAAACATGTTCATTATTTTGACTATTATTATAAATAAATTTTGAAATTAATGTTCTAATGGAAATGAGGTTAGGGTAGTACATATCTATCACTATAAAATTTTAAGTATAGATGGGAAAAATAATGGAACAATAAATAAAATACAATTTAATATTAAAATATATATTTAATTAGAAGATAATATGAAGAATAATATGATGTGTAAAATCTGATGGTAATGTGTTAAGAATGTATTGGTAATTATAAACAAGAAGAAAAAATGATATTAATATAAAAGGAATTCAGTGTTGTAATTTGAATGTATTAAATCATAGGTTGTAAATTTTAGGGTTAAATTTGTTATCGGAATAATTATGTGAAATAGAGAATAGAATAATTAAGGGTGGATAAATTTTTATATTCTTAGTAATATTTAGTAATGATGACAAAAAAAATAATTGATATAGAATAATTGGTAAAACAAAGGTGAGACAGTATTATATATTAGAGATTATATGATTTTTGTATATGATATATTGGATAGTTTTGTGAGGGTTCTAAGATCACTGTGTTTAATTTATTCACTAGCATGTTGTTAGTGTCAACTTATAATGCCTTGTGATGTTTCATGGGTGTTATTATTATCGTGATAGTGCATTTGTGAATGGATTTTATGTTTGTGTTATTTATTATTATTTAATTTCCTATTTTGTTTTTCTGATACATAAAATGTATTAGATGTAAGGGATCATGGTTATGACTTATTTGATGATTATAGGATGTAATGTCATGTGGTTAACATGTTCCCATTTCCTTGGGCTATGATGGATTCAAGGCCATGACATGTTCTTGGGATGTAATGGATAACAATTATATCTTGAGTAAGAGGGTGTCATGCTAGAAGTACATGACTGTAACTAGATAAAAAATATACGAGGATAATGATATGGTGGTTCGATGGGTGGATGGTTATTAATATGGTTGATGTAGGGGGAGTATGTATGTTGATATGGTAGTAGGTGAGGTATATGGGTTATGATGTAATGGATAAATATTGTGTAGGGAAGTGATTTTGGCATGGATTTCATGGATGAATGTGGTGTAGGGATATGATGATGATGAGATGATTGATATATAACACAAGAATGGCCTTTTGGTTTTACCTCCTTACTACTATATGAAGGTTTCATTATGGCATTGTTGATCTATTATGTTTTATTAATGAATTGAACTGAATTGAACATAGAAAAAGGGAAACATATGATTCTTATCATGATAATTAGAATTTTTTGAATATGTTAGAAAACATTTTTTGTTTTTTTTTGTTTTTTTACCAAAATATATAACATGATTAAATTTTAAAAATACCTATCACCTATTTGGAATGACTATTAGAATGCATTAATTAATTCATGTCACCTATTATGACTCCTTTGTAAAACCCATTAGTAACCAAATTATAATTATATATATATATATATATATTCAAATGAAGGAAATGCAAAAATATTAATGATATATAAGGTAATATAATTTTAAAAAAAATAATTGGATGAGAGATATATGAACTTATCCTCTTATATCAGCTGTTAGTGTACTATTTCATATATATATATATATATATATCAATTAAAAAACATATAATTTGATGACAATTATAATTTTTAAATTTTAAAATAGATATACCTTATTGTAGATCCCTATTCTATGTTCAGACTAGAAACAATGGTCACCAACCTTGCCGTCTGAGGGGGAATGATACTAGAGATACTCTCAACACATTCTATACCTAATCACACCCAGAACCTTCAATAGATAAACCATTTATATAGTTTTATTGTCCCATGATTCCTATAAATACTGTCATTGTATTCAAACATCCAATACTATCACCACAATTTTGTTCTAGTCATCCTCCATATAGAAAATTAACATATTTAATTATTTCAATTTCTCCCAGTACTATTATAATTTTCCATTATTTTTATTCATCCCCCATTCCCAACTTCTCCATTCTATCAAGGGTTTTATGTTTTTTCTTCTTTGAATTATTCTCTAATGCATTTTGATCATCTTGAGAATATTAATCATTATGAGAAATGAACTAGAACTATATTGGTTACCAAAACTTCAAAACTAGAGATCCATGAGAGGCAATAAATTAGACTAGATCAGCTATATATATATAACCCTAGTAAAATTCCTTCCATAATTTACTTTCATTGTAATGTGTATTAATTTTATATTTTAAATTTATTCTTTCATAGTTGGAACTACCTGTATTAGGTGGTGTGCACATACTCACATACATGAATCATGGAATTTTTGAACCCAATTGATTGTTACAAACAATGAAATTAATTGAATAACTATTAAAACTATGAGGGAATGTAAGCATTTTATTGCGACCCATGGAAAATAATCTAATTTCATTCTCATGAATCCATTTTTATGAATTCACAATAAAAATGAAATGAATTATAATTCACGATCACATAAATGGGTAAGAAAATATGTTAGAATAAATTTTATATCATTATTTTATTTATATGAATTAATAATTTGGTAGAATATTTTATATAATTTTTTCAATGGTTAACAAATTTGGGATGCATTAATTGTGGAATTATGTGATCTACTGAGAGATTATAAGAATGAGTTATATAATGTTTGATCTTGTAGAGTTGGAACATATTTAGAGGGAATACCAACCCTCAATGAGTTCTAGTAACAAAGTACAAAAAATGATTTCTTATTGGACGAGTTATGAGTTTAAGGTGTTATTTAGATTTAATATATTTTATTGAAAATTATTATGATTTACAATAATGCGTTATTTAATATTATTTATTTTTATTTTTTTTAGAATCTTCACAAAGAAATAAAAAAGGATGATATGAAACATATCCACATATTAGGGAAAAACAATATACCTTATCATGAAAGAATACTTGTATTATTCAAGTACAACTGAGATTAAATAGGTTCCAATAGAAATGGACCTACCAAAATAAAATCTTCCACACATTACATGAGTCTAGATGAATTAAAAAAAGTGAATTCAATTGATGTAAACTTAAAAAAATCAAACTAAAAAAACTACCATGAATCGACTGTATCAAGGTAGAACTGGCCTATACCAAATTACAAAAAACCCAATCCCTCCCAACTCAAATAAATCTATCATTACATGATCCAAATTTTCATAAAATGACCAAAAAACAACTTGAAATTGATCAAACAGAACTGAAGTAAATCGAATTTTAACTTCAATTGATTTAAAATGAACTAAAATAATCCATATATATTGAAATAATATAGGTTTGAACTAATATTAATTAAAATAATATAAAATAACCTAAACCTATTCAAATAAAATAGAACCAAATAAAGAATAAATAAACTGTAAACTTTTAGAGTTTACATGTAAACTGTAAACTGTTTATAGTTTTTATAATTATTTTAAAAACGTTGTAAAATTTGAAAAGTGTATATACTATTTAAATTTTATATATAAATTGTAAATAGTACGTATTTTACATGAATATAATTGACGGAATACCTATAATATATTTTATTATCATACTAATGATGGAAATAAATTGTGGTAAAGTAGATTATGGTGCTCGTATTGATGTAAATCTTTATACTCATTATGTGGAATATTATTCAAATGAATCATAATATTATTCTGGTTTTTTGGTGAAAGTCAGTGAATTAATTATGAAATAAAGGTATAAGATCAAATGTTGATGAATCAATCAACATAATTAAAAACATATAAACTAAACAAAACTATAAAATTAATAATATTGAGAGAATAAATTTGTTATCTAAATTGGTTCCTATAAAATTTAATTATTCTTCATAAGGTGAATGAAATATCATGGAAATCTACTAAGAGTTTTTCTAAATAACTAAATAGGTCTCCTGATACCTTATGGAAGAATAATTTGAACTACTTGAAATACATGAATC
Organism: Viscum album; assembly: GCA_963277665.1. Lineage (NCBI taxonomy): Eukaryota > Viridiplantae > Streptophyta > Magnoliopsida > Santalales > Viscaceae > Viscum > Viscum album. Next base: position 2,008,914,799 of record OY728130.1, on the reverse strand, counting down.
ATATCACTTATTATTAGTTGTTGTAATGAAATGGAGATTAAAAATATAAGCTACAAACTATAATAATAAACTAAAAATATTACTCTATATATATATATAACACATTTACCTATAAATAATTAAATAGTCTAAACAATATGATATAATCACTAAATATTTCAATTTAAATGGTATAAACTGTATAAATTAATATTGACATGTAAAAATTAAAATATTTTCCCATAATAATAATATATAGAAATTTATAAATGATATATATATTAACAAGTTAACCTATAATTTTTTTATATGAAAATATTTAAACTCTAATATATGGTAACATGAAAAAATTATCAATTTGTATTAACATAAAAACATGTAAATATATTTATTTAGTCTTAACATATAAAATTTTAAACATTAAATTCTAACTTAACCAATGAGAATACAATGAAAATAAATATAAATACACATAAACTATCAAAACCTTACCCAATGTAAATAAAATATAATAATTTTTTTACCAAATGTGAACAAGAATAACCTAATATATCTAAAAATACAAGTCCCAAATAAAAATAAAATGAACTAAATTGTAACAACATGTATAAAAAACTAAATAATAATTTGTATTGAACTAAAATGGAAAAAATGGAATGGAATTAAAAGAAAATAAATTAATTAAAAATGAATTAAATTTAAATAAACAGAATGTAATAGAACTTCTCAAATATGAATTGAATTAAACATTGAAAAACTACTAAAAACTAAACCAAACCCAAATAAACCAACTTTTTACCAGAAATGAACCAACCTAAATTCTTTTTAAAATGTTGAACCAAAATAAATAAAAATTATATAAATATAAGTTAACCAATACAATCCATGTTTGTTAATTTTGGATTGATTTATTCTAGTTTAACTCAAGTGGGGATAATATGATTAATTTAGGTAAAAAAAATTTTTGGGTTATTTAAATAATTTTTACAATGGTTTACTATTTTTCGTAAAATAATATTCTTGAATAATGTTTTCATAAATTCAACACCATTTGTAATTTGGGGTATTTAACAATGTAGGGTGTTTTCCTTAAGTGAATTTTTTTTTATTAAGTAGAAAGAAGAATGACATGAGTCCTATAAATGAATAGGCACAAGAAATTATTTATATGTTTTACTCCTCTATATTTAAATTTTAATATATATATATATATATATAAAACAAAAAATATAATTTATATCTTCAAAAATGTACTTCGGTGGCCCTTGATGAGAAAGAAGAAGGAATCTCTCGGCCAGATGGTCATTTGTGATAGATATTTGGTGATGAGAACTATGAGGAAATTTTCATTAAACCTGAGAAGAGTATCACCCCCATGGGAATTACCACACCTTATTCACCTCTAAAAGTTTTCATATCACCGTGTTGAAATATGACCAAACATAGTTAGTAGTGTCCAAAATGTTAGCACTATAGGAGAGTTATAGAATTATAAATGTCATCGGGCAATTTATGAAAATAATAAAAGATTTATTTTCATCACTTATATTAGATATGTAGATTGTTTTATATGCCATTAAGGAGATTATTATCTATTTATATAAATAATCGAGTGACTTGGATTATGATCCTAGTTGTGGTTGGGGAGAGGAATTTATTGGTTGTGATGACAATGAAGATGTTGATGAAAATAATGAATGTGAGGATTCTCTTTATAATGTTGATGATTATAACGTTAATGATTTTCATTATAGATATATTGATCTACTATATATTTGAACTGATAATTGTGATATAACCATATGGATAGTGTTTGAGGTTGGAATCTAATTGTATATATTTTTTTTATAATTTTGTAGAAGTTATCAACTGATTAAATGTAAAATATTCAATATATATGTTGTTTTAAATGAATATTATGAATCTTTAAATACATAATTTGATATATATAAATATATATATTTGGGGAGTGGTTTCAAGCTACTTAGGAATTCTACATATTATGGGGGACTATAGCAGTAGTTCTTAGAACTATTGTTATTGTAAGGCAATACCAATATTTTACCTAACTTTTGGTATCATGAAATCCCAAGAAACATATAACAAAATTTAAAAAAACTATTGGTATATGTTTATCCCAATTTAAAAATATCTAATAGTTGTGGGAACAATTAGTAAACCATATTCCAACAATTAGAACCACAATACTAACAGTTTAAAACCGTTGTTATAGAAAAGTTTTCTAGTAGTGTAAGTTATTCAATTTTTACTAATCTGAGAGACTTTCTCTATCAATGACCTGGTCAATCCCATTGACCATGTTATAGTATATTTTATATAGTTCCAAAAATATCATTTTTACTAGGATACCAAATTTACTTCTGGATTTTGGAGAAGGAAAAATGATTCAAGATTTTATATCCTTTAAATTAATAATATATGGAATATTTCATGTCACATGAAACACCAATCTTGCACAAAACCTGACTAAAAACCCTGATTAATAAATTAATAATTGGTATATAGAATTATTATAATCAATTAAAATAATTATATATTATTATACTATATTATTAATATTTTAAAATGGTTGCTTTCAAAGAACAATTTTAAAAAGGGAATTGTATTTTAACTTGGTAAATTAAACTGATCATAGTTAAAATTTTATCACAATATTTAATATTTTTATTTATAATATAAAATATAAAAATTGATTTATTTATAAATATATATGAAATAATATTAAAAACGCTTGATTTTTATAAATTCTATTTTTTACAATATTGTTTCATAATATATTTTATATTCATTCAAATGTTCACTTTAAAATGTAAAAATTTTAATTTCACAAAAACAAATAATTTTTTGTTTAAAAGTTTCAATATTATATTAAGATAAATTTTTGGGATTTTTTTAAAATATTGATTTTAAGTGAATAGTATAAAATATCTTTTTTAAAAATAACATGACTATTAAGACATTATTAGTGTATATGTAATAATTTAAAATAAAATAAATAGTTTTATAAGACAAAATATTTATTTTATAAGATTATTTATAATTTTTTTTGTTTTATAAATTACATGCTCATATTTTACATTTTAGAACTTAAGTTATACTTTTCAAAGTATTGTTTTTAATATACTATACATTTATATTTTCAAATTAAATTTCATCACTTTTAAAAATTTAATAAAAAATGGATTTAAGATATTAAATAAATTGGTATATATTATTTAATAAGGTTCATTTTCTTCATAAATGATAATTTATTGTTGGTAAAAACTAGTTACCACAATAAAAGATAAAATGGTAAATGTAAAAAATCCAAGAGTAATAGGCCCCAAAAATACTTAAAACATGTGTGGGGATGTGTTTTTGAGGAATTTATAAACCTAATAACTTATTGTATTTATTAGTTATCAGTTTTTATTGAATCTTATTGATAGTGACTTTTCAATATTGAAATGTTTAGGGTTTTTTAAAAAATCAACATTTTTGTCTTATAAAAGGGTAGATCCCTTCCCCACTTAAACTCACTAAAATAATCAATTAGTTTAGAGAAAAAAACCATACCATATTATATATAATATTTTAATCCTTATATAGGTTTTTGTATTCTCAAAATTAAACCTCACAAATTTAATCCATTTCACAAAGGTGATAATCAAATAAGTTAGGAATATGTTCATAATATCCCTTTATGTTTTCTATTTTTTAAGTTACTTAATTATTCCTAAAATTTAATTTAAACATATTATAAATAGAAAATATTTATCATTATTAGATTAATGTTTTATTACAATGATGGTACAAACATTAACCACACCCCTTTACTATTAAAAAAATAAAATCTTGAATCGTGCATTATGCAAACTATCATTTTGATAATGCAATGTGATTGGTTTTCCTTAAAGACCATAATAAGATATTCCAAATTGGAGTTTTTTATATAATAATAATATTTATTTAGGGTCTTATATTCTTAAATGATAAAACATATTACTCTGGATTTATAAATAGAATCATAATCTATACATACGCGTGGTTTACAACAACCATGGAATGATCAATTTTCATTTTTCATTTTAGCATCACCTAACATGGATGGTCATGATAATGGTTTTAAAATAATAAATATTATTTTTATGATATTTATAAATCTTTTTAAACATAAATTTAAGAATTCCTTTAATTGTATGAATGATAAATAGTCATTTTAAAATTAATCGTCCTAAACAAGTTAACAATGAGAAAAACTATTTATTTATACCATGAAATTGTATCGTATACACCACTTATTATATTAATTATTTATCATTATTATAAATTAAACTTAGAAACACTAAATTATATCATTTTACTACTAGTATAATTATATTTTAACTTAATCATCTTCCACCATCCATGAATCATACTATGTTCATATTTGGCTTGGTTTGACAACCCACTTAAAAAATTCTATTAAATTACATCATAGATGTTTATGAGACAATAATTACTAGTATAATTATATATAAATATGTAAATAATAATAATTTGTTTGTTTTAGAAATGAAATATCAATATCTAACTCATTAATTAAGAAAAAAATCCTTGTACATTAAACATTGCTTGAAAACACTCATTGTCAACATAGTCTTTTAGGATAAAGAATAAAGAACTTATGAAAGGAAATTTAAAATTATTAAATTATTAAAAATAATCCCTTACAGAAACTATAATTTTTTGGGAAATTAAATTTGGAATAAGAACAAATAAAAACACCACTCCTACAAAACAAGTATAAATCATTAAAATTATAAGCACTCATTGTGAGAAAATCGATAAAACTAACTAATATATATATATAGAATAATAATTATTAGGGGGTATAAATGGTTATAATTATAAACAATTTATTTTGGTAAGTAATTAAAAAACATTATTTACTTATTCTATATGTTTGGTAAAAGTTAATTTTGAATCCTGACTGAGGTATGGGATTTTCATCTCAATTTCCTCTCATTGATACTTGTATTGTATTTTGCACCAAATTATATTTTATGTGATGTATTTTAAACATAATTGAGATGTTTTATAATGAAATAAAAAATATTCACGATATATAAATATAAATTTCATGTTCTCTATCCTTCATGGGTTTTGATTTAAATTCCACTAAAACCATATGGAACATTTTTCAAACCTAATTTTAAATTTAATACATATAAAATATGATAACCCGTATCGGAAATTTTTATTGACATACATTATAATATCACAATCATTTTATTCTAATCTAGTTATCATTGGTGATATTTTTCTTCTCTTTACCTTGTTTTAAACTAGAAGTTTCTTAATATTTTAATGTGATGTGGTTTCCAAAAAAGGTGCTATAAAAAGAGAATATATTTATGAAAACTCCAAATTTTGTAGTGCATCCCAATATCTATTTCAAAAAATTTAAAATGTATTTTTATTCAACCGTGATATTCTTTTCATTTTTTAATGGAATAACACTAAATTTTTTCCATATGGGTAATTTTTGTAAAAAATATTAATCTCATTCAACATTTTCATGTGAACGAATATTTCAACTATCATTTTCATATAATATGAAACTCACTCTCTAAATTTTCACGATTTCTAAAAGAAATTATTTTTATTTTAGTTTTTTAAAATATCTTTTTTAATATTCATTCAAAATAACAATGGTATTTCATATTTTAAAAGTGAGTTTATTTATAAAACTATTAAAAATGTTTTCCATCTATGTGTACTTACCTTGATACATACTATTCCTGACCGAGTATGTTAATAAAATGATTCGATACATATTATTTCTGTAGAGCACTTATTTATTGATATATTATATCATAGGAACGTCTTTCACTTCCTTTGTCTTGTATAAACATTTTTAGTTTATAACTATTATCTTTTTTTAAATTAATTTCCTCTTTAATTAACTAATTTTTGACTCCATTGATTGAATGCAATTAATATATATTCTATACATCGATTTATTGGGGAAAATTATTATCTCAAACTTATAAACACAATATATATATTTTAATTACCATATATCTTATGATCATGATTTAATGGTATTTATATAAAAATTTCCTTTATGTCATTGGATACCCATTTTTAATATGGTGTTATGATGTTATGTTTATTGATAGAATTATGAATTTTTTTAATGCGATATGAAACCCATTTTATTACCATAATAACTTCTTAATTTTTTGAATGAATATAATTTTTTCTTCTTATGTTCTTCATTATATAATGAATGATTTTTTTCTAGTAGAACTCATATACATATATAATGATATGAAAAGTACTCTATCATGACTAAATTCATTAGTTATGGTTTTAAATCAATTGAGATAGTGAATTTTCTATGAATGTAATGCGGAAGACTATATCACATGTTTATTGAGTGAATGGGATGTAAGAAACTTTTTGGAATTTTTTTTGGGTGAATAAGATGCAGGATCTTTATAATTTTTTTTGTGAACGTAATTTGAGAAGCTTCATTAAAAATATTCTCTTATGATTATTTATATGCTTTATTTTAGGTATGTTTCATATTATTGTGCCTAGTCACTTAACTAGGCTTTGATCTTATGAATCTTGTTTACTAAATCATTGTTTTTATTGTTTTTTTTCAAGCTTCATTCCCTGATTTAGGAGTTAATATTTTGTTGGGTTTTATTTTCTTATGCATCTAGGTTATATCAATATTCTCTGGTGTACATCTCAATCTCTTAGGTTGTTTTTAAAGATCAAAAACTTTAAATTGTGGTTATAACTATTTATTTTCAACAATTTTCATATTTATATTGTAGAAATTTTATTATGGTGGTACCATGAAAAATGGAAGGTTCAAAAGTGGAGTAGGGGATAATTTTCAAGTACTCCACTAGTAGGTACCAGCACCTGCCTAATGGGGTACCATCAGATGTAGAGTGGTTCCTAGATAGAACACTTATTCTATTTATGTTCTATAGATTAGTTGGTGCCACCCATTGAATATCATGGTGGACTTAAGGAATAATAAATGGAAAACCATTGGGAGTGGTCGCCATCCTATGTTTTGTTATAACTACTCTATGACACTACTAATGCCTCATAGACCCCCTAGAGGATATAAATACACTCCCTTGGGTTCATGGAACATCACAATTCACTTTTTTTTAAGATTACACTTCACATTTTTCATATCTAGAGCTCTCTTATATTATTAATGTATTCATGTTCTATTATAAATTAGTAACTCCCTCTCCCAATTAAATTTATTATCTTATTAATTGTAAAGAGAGAGTGAAGTGTGTGATTTAAAGGGATCGCAATAAAAAAAGGCCTCTTATTATTTTTATTAATTTTATTTATTGGTCCTTAAATCAATGAGATATTAGTTTTCTTTACTTGGTACTTAATATAATGGGATTGGGTTCTCACAACCTTAAGTGAGGGGGATAAGTAATCAGCTACATAATAATGTGGGATATTGGTTTCTATATTTGTCTTCAAATTAAGGGATTTATATTTTAAATGCTTTTTAGTTATCGTTAAGCAAAAGGGAGTCTAAATCTTCCTAATTAATTAGGGGAAGAAATGTAGGAACCTGTCGTGGATGATTACCAAACATTATTATCAGACCTAATTTTGTTATTTATTTAATTTTTAATGTTCTTATCTCTTATAATTTTATTTCATTACATTATTATTTTTTCATATCATCATATTTAGTTTTAATTTCTATAATATATTTAAAATCTTCCCTCACAATTTATTTTTTCTAATATTTTCTCTTACTAATAGTTTGTATCAAAGGGATCCTTGATTTCAAAACCATAACTATTTTCAAGGAATGATCAACTGAATATGGACACATCTTTGAATTTCGCATATTTGTATTTTAGGAAACCCTACTAGTAAAACTACATTCTTTAATGGATTAGTCTTCTGTTATTGGAGAACTAGATTGTATACATTCTCAAAATTATAATATATCTACTGTGGAGGATATTTTTAAATGAATATACATCTTCCAATGAAAATAAAGAAAAATGTAACCCTGGTAATATTTTAGAATTTGATCTTGATGTAAAATAAATTAATGCTTTACATTTTGGGTTAGATAGGATGGAATTTAATTGAATTTTAGTGCGTAATAATACTCATGATATTTGAGAATTATAAGTAGTTATGCACGAAATAACCAATAAAGTAAAATATTATAGGCTTGTTATGTACCATAAATTTTTAAAAATATTTAGTATGCATGTTAATGAGTAAATTAATAAAATGTTTACCCATTTAATTAATATTTTTAATAGAAGTCATTCTTTAGGTGTTACTATTTTAATGGACAAACATGTGAATAAGATTCATTGGGTATTTACAAGTTCTTGGTCACCCAAATTGATGATGATTCATCAAAATAGTACATTATGATTATTAATGTTGATTATCTCATTAGGTCACTCAAGACTTATTATATTACTATAAAATGGAATTTCATGATGTACTCAGTGGAGGAAATTTAGAGAAATATGAACATTGAATTCAAAGAAATTTACAATGATTCATCCATAAATTAATTTTTTCTGGAACACTTCGACAAGAAGCTATACAAGTTCATGAAAAGGACTAAATCCTCTAATTATGCCATGAATGAAAATAAAAAAGGATTACTATATAATTAGAGCTATGGTTGTATGAAAAAGGATCACATCAATATGCGGTTTCCCTTATCCAAAATACGATGAAGACAAAGAAGTAATGTTGGAAGGACTTCAATGTGTCAACTTATTGTACTAGAGACCAATCCATATCTTACCAATCCACCTAAAGTGATTCATGTGTTATGTGACTCAAGACCCATGATGAGTTAAATTCTCACACATCCTTTTTTTCTTCTAAAAATTCATCTTGATCCTCTAGGTATATTTATTGTGAATATCTATAATATGCTAGAGATCAATTAGAACAAGTATTTTGTGAATTTCATGTTACATATAGGAGTTTAAAAATAAATAAAATAGAATTGTGAATAAGAAATAATATATTTTTAATGAAAATGAGAATATTAAGGAGAAAAATAAATTGATACAATATTTTTTCCCAAACATTGATGAAGATCATTATAGAAGATACAATTTATTAGTATATGAAATTTAAAACTAAAAAATTATTTTGATAAAATTAAAAAAATGGTATTTCAATGGGAACAATACAATAATGAAAAACTAAAAAACATAATCAAACCGGTCAATTATCATGAAAAATTAACACTTGTTCAGTAAGAATTGAATATAATTTCTGGTTCTAAGCTTCTTGGGAAAGGTACTTATGGTTTTATCTTTTCAAGTAATAATAGCATCACAAAACATACTACCACTTTTATAAAAGGGTTCTCTCAATATAAATTTTGAAATTATTTTTGGAAAATAGACCATCTCATTTACAATTGTGATGAAAAATTAATCATTGTTATAGGCCAAAGTACATTCATATTTCTTCACAAGTTTATTCTAGAAAAATGATTTTAGGGAAATATTTGGTTCCAATTTTTTCGTGGCTAACATTTTTGGACCCCAATTTTGGGGAAAAAATATTTTCTGGTATGTTTTATAGGTATAATATATTATGATTAATTTCCAAGAATTAATATGATGAACGAATAATTGGTGATTGAGAACTTTATTTGGTGACTTTTTAAATACATTTAACTGTTGAAATTATTTTAAAATACATATTTTAGATTAAAATAAATTTTATTTTTACTCATAGAATATTGAAAATCTACCCAAAATATTACTTTGAATAGGATTATGAAATATTTAAATTGTATTTTATATTTCTTAGATTTTCCTATTTTTTCATAAAATTTATTTTTAATACAATATTATTTGTTTTAAAAGAATTCTCAAATATTATCTTTAATTTGATTCTACAATTCAAATATTGTGTTATCTTATTGATATTTTAATACTATATTATTGGGACTCATTTGAAATTTATGAAAAATTAACACCACAAAATTCAATATAATATTTCTATTTGGAATCATGAAATTCCATATTATGTTTTTTTAATTTTTGAACTTTTTTAAATTATTATTGATATCATATTTTGAAGTAAAATTTTATATCTCTTTTATTCAAATTCTTTCATATCTATAACCTATTTATTGAGAATAATTTTATATTATTCGGGGTGAGTTTAAAATAAATTTCACATGTCTCTTTCATATATATTTGGAAAGCCTAATAATTTCTATATGTTGTTAATAATTTAAAAATTGATCCAAATTGTAGTGTGATTTAATTTAATCCTTGAACATTATTAAATTATGATTTACTTATCAACCACAAGATTTATTGAATTATGTTCGCATTTTAATTTTTGAACACATTAATATTCATATAATCTAATTATTTGCATCATGAGTAATTTTTTTAAATCATTTATTTCAATTAGATCCTTAAATTATTGATCTATCATTATCTCTTTACAATATAGAAATCATTAATAAATTTATTTAGTTTTAACCATGAGATTATTGATTCATTTTCCAATTAAATTTAAATATTAAAGTGATTGATCTATATCTCACATCTTCTTTGTTTTTATGTGTTTTTTTCATTTGAAAGCATAATTTATCTACTTTTGGGGCCCCTTATAATTTTTAAAATATGAATCAACTGAGGGGGATCAAAAATCCAATTTTATTTATATTAAATTTCAATAATGATATGATTTCAAAGATATCTTTTTATCATAAAACATGATCATGTTTTTATTTTATCATATATTTTATTGTTTTGAAGTGTTTTAATATATGGAATGTGTGGTATTACTTATCTATTTTTTTGTAATGTTGAAAGTATTCAAGTACACAAATCTATTTTCAGTTTTAACTCTCTTATGTATGAAAATAATCACACTATGAATTCATTTAAATTGTTGATCTTATCCATGAGATTTATAATTTACACAATGAGGGAGATGGTTACTAAATAAATGTTAGGATATTTCTTTTACTATGTTTTAATGTAATTTTTTTTGCAGAGGTGGGAAGATTATGAAATATTTGGTATACATATACATTTTAAAATGGTTTCTAATATTTTTATAATTTTAAAATTTTTATTAGTTATAATTTTATATATTCATAATGGGATATTATTTTATCATCTAATCATATATATTTATAATATTAGGCAAAATTTTGAAATTTTTTGTGGTATCTTGAATTATTTCAATTGTTTTGAAAATTGATGTATTTTAAAATTGTGTTGTGGATTTGTTTTTTGATTTTAACTTTTTTATAATCACAAATGGGGAAAAGATTTGAAATTTAGCAATTGATGAAACCATTCTTAAAATTCCATTTATGAATTTCTTTTTGATATATTCAAAATGATTAGTCGAATTTAATTATTAAATATTTAAATTCCATTTGGATATAGTCATGATCATGTATATCTTTATTTTTAAGTTTCTCAAGTCCATGTGATCATAAAAAGGGGGAAAATATTATGTACCTTACACTCTTATGTAGATTGAATGATCATGAACCCCAAATTATTCTTAAAAAATTTCTATTCATGAATTTCAGTGTTTTTATTATAGAAACTTTTTATAGAGGTACTAAATCAAATATAGGGATTAAAAGTGATGTGGAGAACATTCTTCATGTACAACACTTATATGTACCAGTAGATACCTAGTGGGGTATAACTAGATGATTGATTAAACTCACCAGATATCTAGTGTTATTGATTTTGAATAAAAAATCTATTTTAAGTGGTCCACACAAGTATAATGTTTCTTATAACCACTCTATTTGACCCACAAGGCCTCAATAACCCCCTTGAACTCCAAAATCCTTTATATACACCACCTTGTGTTTTTAAAAGTACGTGTTTTACTTGTTCTAAGATTATTCATTCATTTTTTCATCTCAGAATTTCTATTATACTCTTTTTGTATTAAATATGTCTTCTACACTTGTCAATACCCCTATCTCTTTTATTTATTTCCTTATTCATTTTAAAGAGAGAATATAGAGTGTAATTCAAAGGGCATCGAAAAGTAAATTATCTTTTTTGATATCTTTTGTTACTTAAATAAAGTGGATTTTGGTTTTACTTACATGATTTTTAATGAAAATGTATTGGGTTCTCAAAACCTTATATGATGGGGATAGGTGATAAATTCCTCTAACATGAGGGATATTGGTTTCCTTCTTGGTACTTAAAGTAAGAGATTTAATTTTTAAATTATTTTCTTAGGGACAATTGAACCTAACAGAGTATACATTATTTAAAGGCCATAGGGGAGGAGACGTTGGAACCTTCCTAGGGTGATATCTGAACATAATAATCAAACTCTCTTTTGTTATTTAATTAATTTTATAAGATCTAAACTCTTATATATTGAGTTCCTTTATTTATTTATTTTAATCTCATCATATTTTGTTCTAATTTACAAAAACTTTTTAATATGTAAATTCAACCCCCTATTAATATCTTTTATATACCCAAAATTATTATTTTATTCCCAACTGTGTTTTTTGATTTTTTATCTTATATTTACCTTTAATAAGAATTTTAACTTATCCATTTCATATTATTTCATTTCCCTAGGTCTGAAGAGAATGGATATGTAAGATATTTCTAGAGGGTATTTTGAATGAATAATTTCTAGGATATGTTGAAAAAATTTTATGGATCAAATTTTTTTAATATATTTGAAAAACAGTTAATTGATTAAAAACATCAATATTTTTAGTCAATGTTTTGTAAAAAATCTATAGAACTCAAAACATAAAAATTATTGGCAATGTTTTGTAATTAATATTTTCATTATGTCATGTATTTATATATTCATGTATATAGAATGTCATAGAGGGTTATAGAAATTACTTAATATATAGGTGAATTTGAGAACAATGTATCATCCTTGGATATGTGGGAATCCCATAATAACATATTCTTATTAGAGTAAATGATTTTATGTTACTAAATTATTAAGGTTCATGGGATAACCATTTAGTTCTTATTGAGTATACCTATAGAAAAATATAGTATGCCTTTATTTAGATAGATCCATTTGAGGACTTATAAAACATTCCATTTCGATATCCTCTTTATTGGATGAATGTTAGAGAGTATGTGGTCATCGATATGAGTCTCATGAAATAGACATCAATGTATATGAATATTATCATGAAGTGGTTTGTGACTTCTTAGATATAAAAAGTATCATATGAAAACAATTTATTCCATGGTTTAGAGTTTAATGGGGGATATCATGTTTTTAGACAATAATTACATAGATTGGGGAATCATGGTATTCATAGGAAGTTAAAAATGGAATCTAGGTTCATTGTGTCATTTTAGTTGTCAGAAAGGATCATCACATTAGAGTACGAGTTATATTTTTATTAGTGTTTCAATGAAATGTATGACATATTCCATGTCCCACTACTTTGGAAATATCATCACAAACCATCTCATATGATTAGTACGGATGGCCTCTAACTTGTGGACGATGTGTCATTTGTGTAGAATTATGTTTAAACAAAATACCAGAGTGATAATACTATGTAGGGGATGATGATTCCTTTTGTATGAGTGTATTGGTGGTACAATTGTATCTATGAGGATATATTGGATACTAAGTATGACATGAAGGTGTAGTGGTAAGATTTGTTCATAAAAGAGTCTCAGTGATGCTCAGGAACACAACATGTGGATGATAAACTTTATAGGTGGGAGGTTATATTACCTTGGACCTTATTGATATACAAGGTTATGCAGGTTTATTTTTTTTAACCCTTGTTAATTTTTGTTATTTACAAGTTTCAGAGGTGTTAACGAGGATCCATGAGGTATTTTTAGGGGTTGTCTATGGGTTAATGTTGGAAATCTTCTCAGGGTGGCTTATCATGCAACAAAGAGTGAATGTCATGATATAATGTGGACCAATAAGGGGGTAATAGTTAAATAATATTAAAAGGCTATGTTGTGACATGTTTCATATGATATTATATCTACCTAAAATCAAGAGACACTATACCACGTCCTTGGGAATTTCTCTTTGTTGAGGTTTTTCTGTGATTGTATTATTAAGGTTGGTCAACATCCATTCCAAAGAAAATGTATTTTCTACATTGAGGGTGTTGTAGAGGAATGGGCTCACTGGGATTATGGTTAATTTTTAGTTTATTTTGAGGATCAAGATGTATGGAAAGAGGACCACACTATAATGATGATATGTTTGATTAATTTGAATTTAATTAAAACTAGGATTATATGGGATTAGGTTAAATAGCCATGTTAGATTAACAATATTACATGGGGGGAGGTTGTCATGCCATATCATTATGTTCTATTCCATGAAGTATTCCCTTGAAGAAAAGTGTATGATACATTTTTTCCTTGTAGGGGGATAATGACATCATGATTATAAAGACTATAATCTTTTTTACATTAATATTACATCATTTTTAAGATAAACAATAGAATAGAGATACCAAAACAGGATCCAATGGTTTAGTTTCATGTGAAAACTACTCTCATAAATTAATTTTACCATATAAAACATAATCATTTATTTAAACCCTTATTTATTATCCTTTTAAATATTGTATTCTTCTTAGTACAGGTAATCACATGAGGATATACATCAAATAAATAGGCGAGCTAAGAGCCTAATAAGAGGATGGATAATGAACATGAATCAATATAACATGGTTGAGCATAATCATCATATTTTAAATATAGAATCATCATAAATATCATGAAAAAATAATTTGATAAAGTTGGGGGATGTGTCAATGCTAAAAAATTTAACGTCTTTTCATAGTTGTTAATTACCATATATAGTTGTGAACAAAGCTAGCAGCATGTTTATGCATAACATATGTTAATAGAAATAACATCATCTTGTGAAAAATTATAGAATCATTTTCATACATAACAAAAATTATCTCATGAGATACATCACATTACCCATCCATTTAAGGGACATATAATTTTGGGCCCACCCATCACATCATAATATGCACATAATCATGATTTCAACATAGAAATTATATAAATCATAATCCTGAAATAACCCATGTAAATGATCAGGTTTCATAATAATTTTATAAAAAATAAATTCATGAATAAACATGGAATTCCAAAATTAATAAGGAAAACCTATCTTTCATAATCATCATCATTCTTGTGTGAAGAAGAAACAAATAAATATGAGTAAAAGATGTGTTTTTGGAAAGAAGAGTTCTTTTTAAAATGTTTGTGTTTTCCATAAAATCTAGTAGAAAGAATTTATATCCTTGAAAATAAAATGGAATAATAATTAAATAATATTTATGTGCCATTTTAAGAGTATTCATATCAATGTTTTCATGAATGATAGAGAATGAAAAGAAAAGGAGTTGGGTTCAAGAATCCTATGACATTAATCCAAGCATTATTTTGTTGCTTTTATGTTCCTTAATAATAAACATATATTTATGAAAACATTGATACCTAAATGAATTATAGTATGTTATACTACAATTTATTTATTATAATCATTGTATTATATTAATTTATTTATATTTATGGATTTGAATCTTTTTGACATCATGTTTTTCATAAAAAAAGATCCTTTCACATTTGTTCCTCTATTTTTGTTGAATGTAATTTTTGAATTACTATAATTTATTATAGAATATTATAAAACATATAATTTTTTATATATTACATATAGTTTATAATATTAATTCATTATTATTTTTAAATGCATTGACATAGAAATGTCTCTATAGGTCGTTAACCGACATTTAACGGTACGTTGTGAAAAGAGCAGGAAATGAATGTTTGACATTTATATATCTCATAGATATGATAATGACATGAGTTTAAAAAATTAATATAATGTTAAATAACTAACTATTTACATTTATAGTATATGGTTCTAGATGTAATTTGGAAAAACATGAAATAGAAGAAGAAAATAGGGAAGAGTTGATAATGAATTACTCTCTCCTCGGTGCAACTTCTCTTGTACGACACTTTAAATCCAATGGTGATTGGATTTTGGTTTCTCTATAATGTGACTATGTATTATAATTGGATTTAGAGGGATGATTTGAGAAGATTTTTATCCTTTTAATGGGTGGTAGGAGTGGGATTACAAGGGAATGGAGATAGTTTATTTATACTTGAGGGGGGTGGGGTATTTTTAGAATAAAATATTAAGGAAAATAATATATAAAATTAAAAACATGTAATTTTAAAATTTTCAAAATAGAAATCATATACAAATATAATATATTGTGTTTGTGAATTAAAATCCCCTTTATAATCTGAATTCACTACTTTAATAAAATGGAAAGTGGAATAAAAGAAAAATATTCATATTAAAGAATCACATTTGGCTTTATGTATTGGAAAGTTCAATTTAGGTTTGTAAATTAATTTTAATATATTTTAATAAATAATTCTTGAAATAAAATATACCATGGTTGAATCTCAATTTATATAATGGATTGTGTCATTATTACATCATGAATTATGTATGTTAAGATACACTACTTATGTGAAAACCTTTATTTTCACTATTCACCTAAACATTGATGTATTTAAAAAAATTACAAAAAACAAACCATAGGAAATTTCATCATAATAATTTCAATTTTTTTTATTTTATCAAAATAAATATATGAAATATTTAATTATAAATTTTAATGTAAATTTTTTTTACTTTTATAAAATACATTAAAATACACTTTATTAAAAAGGTGCATATATTTTATTTAATTTTTTAATCATTATAATTTTTTTTGAATTAAAATATTTATATTTACTTATATTAACCATGTTAAATATTTTTTATTTCATAATGTATTAATTTTAGGTAAAATATTAATTCTAACAGACATGTTACTATTCCCTACAATCATGTTACTATTCCCAATAGCCAGGTTACCATTCCAATGATCAAATTACTATCCAATGATCAAATAACTATTAAAAAAGTAAAGTTAACTTATTTTAATACCTTTAATTTCCTTCATTCAGTATTCAACTCAATTCCCCTCATGGTTCTATATTTCATTTTTCTAGAATGATTCTTGGTTGACTAATATTTTGTTTAATTTATATATTTTTGGATCACATGATGATGATTCTAGAAGATTGGGGAAATCCATATTTCTGTATTTTATTTATTCAATTTTATTGTTTTTGTTTATTTTTAATGTTTTTAAATTTATTTGGAATAATTTTTTATTAATGTATTTCTATTTAGTAATGAAATAATGTTTTTGTTTCTTTCTCTATATTTGTAAGTGTATAATATTTTATATTTTAATATACCACACATTTATGAAGGAAACAATTTTAAATTATAAACTCTAAGTTGTTATATTCCTCCCCACTTGATACATTTTTTCATTGAAATTTGAACTCATATTCTAGGTTTAGAATAGATGAGGGTACTTATATTTCTTTATTTACTCTAGTTCCCACATATCCTATTTATAATTATGGTTTCTCCAAAATAATTTGACAAAGAGAGATGCATTTTTTCATATAACTTTGTCTCCAAGATCAAAGATCCTCAATGAATTCTCTTCATTTGAGAGGTCATTCTCTAATTTCACCACCTAAGGGTTTATTACTTATGAGGGATCAGGTTTGTACTTCCTCAAGAGTTAAATGTTGAACATGTCTTGAACTTGATATATAAAAGATGAATATTCAAGTTGATAGGACACTAATCCTATGATATCAAGGATACCAAAGGCCCCAATGTACCTTGATATAAGATTAACCTTTATTAAAAACTCCATGAATCTCTTCTATGGAGATATTCGACACAAACATTTGTCTCCATCATCGAAATCCAAGTTACATTGACATTTGAAAAAATAAATATTTTGCTAACTCTGAGTGACATTTTTATATTTTTGAATAGATTGATCCTTCTCAACAATCTATTACTCAAGGTCATGTCAAAGTAGCATTTGTTCTGCCACATCATCCCAACAAGTTGTATTTCTATATTTTATCCCATACATAGCTTCATATGGATCCATTTGAATACATAACTGGAAGATATAGTTATATGTGAACTTATCCAATGGGATATGATGATCCCATACTCATTTTAATTCTATTTAATAAGATCTTAGAATGTATTTGAGCATATGAATATTATTTTCAGTTGGACATCAGTTTTAGGATGATATGCCAGGATAAAATTTAATTCATTACTCAAATCATGTTGAATAATTCTCTAGAATTTAGAGGTGAAACTTGGATCATGATTAGAGATGATAAAAAGTGAAACCCCATAAATCCTCGCTACTTCTTTTATATATAACTTATAATGTTTTTCAAGAGAGAAATATTCCCAAATGGAAATGAAGTGGGGTGTTTTGGTTAGTCGATCAACAACATCCCAGATCATATTATTTTTATTGGATGTCTTCGGGAGACCAGTGACAAAGTAAACAATGAAATTATCCCTTTTCCATATGGGTATATAGAATGGTTGCATCATCCATTTGGAAATTTTTCCCTAATATTTTACTTGTTCAAAAACCAAACACTATGTGATATACTCATCAATATTATTCTTCGTGTAATCCCACCATTATTGCTCTTGAAGATCACAATAGATCATGGTACATCTAGGATGGGTAAATAAATGTGAGCTATAAAAATTATCCCATATATCATTGTTTATCTCATTTTTTGATGGAACAAAATTCATCATTCCATACAAAATCATACCACAATCATCAAAGTGGAACTCATGTTACTTTCCTTCCTTAATTTCTATCAACTTCTTTTGTAGCTCTAGGTCATCCCTTTGTGACTCGATGATATTATCTAGATAAATGGTTATGAAATCATTTGGGAATGGCATGAAGTATTCCATAATATTAAAATTTCTAAATACATCTTTTTAATATACAATAATATTGAGTATCTATCAATCCACACCATGGATAGAGTACCTGGTTTTTTTCATCTAAGAGAATCAGCTTCCATGGTCACCTTTATTAGATGGTAGTTAATAAAGAAATCATAGAAATTGATTAGGTTTAACCATCTCATTTGAGGTATGTTGGTATCCATTTGTGATAATATATAATTTAGGTACTTATGATCAATATATTTTTCACACTTTTCACCATATAGATTGTAATGAAAAATATTTTGAGCAATGGTCATAACTGGTAACTCCAGATCATGCATCTTCTCATTAATATTCATCTTCCACAAGGTATAGACTACCACTTTATCATTTATTATGAGTATAAAACCCAATAACTTCTTTTAACAATCACTATATTTCACAAAACCTTCTCCATTTGTTTGTAGTGTAAGTACAGGTGCATTTATTATCCCCTTATTGATCTCCTTGAATACTTCCTCACATTATTCAATCTAAGAATACATTACCC
This sequence comes from Viscum album, assembly GCA_963277665.1. Lineage (NCBI taxonomy): Eukaryota > Viridiplantae > Streptophyta > Magnoliopsida > Santalales > Viscaceae > Viscum > Viscum album. The sequence goes on along the minus strand of OY728130.1, from coordinate 2,008,895,349 downwards.
CTTTTAGGGTTAAAAATGTTACTGGGATAGACAGTCATCAGAAATTTCTCACAAAACGTTGAAAGTTCCCATCAAATCCAAGAAAATAACATATTTTTTTAAATCTAGTGGGTCTGATCCATTCCCCAATTGCCTTTATTTTTAAGGGTCCACATCTCTTTCCTCACTTGTGATCATGTTCCCCATGAATATGACTTTCTATATTCAAATGCCACCAACACAATCCATAGATTCTCTTCCCGATCCTCCTTTCCCTTGAAGTAAATTAGAATATCATTGATAAAAACTACCAAAACAATTAACAGTATCTCTAAATAATATATTAATCAAATCCATGAATATTTCATGGGAATTTGTATATATTAAGGGAATCAATATTGAGTCATAGTTCCCATATCTTGTATGGAAAAAGGTCTTATGAATATCATCCTTCTTCACATTTAGTTGATTATATCTAGAAGGAAGTCCCCCATTTTACAAGTATTGAGATCCTCATAGTTGATTGAAAATTTAATCAATACATTATAGAGGACACTTGTTCTTTATGGAGATATTTTTTATCTCTTGATTATCGATACACATCCATATTAATCCCTTCTTCTTGTTGACAATGAGCATCGGTGTACTGCAAGGTAATACACTGGGGACTATAAAACATTTTTCTAAATTCTATTACAGCTTCTTATTTAACCCCTATAGTTTGGCTGGGTCCATACTATTAGGTATGTTTTAAATGGTACTGGATATAGTTATAATTTATATTGATAACTCTACCTCAAAACTAGGGGATGCCCATGTAACTCGTCGAGAAATACACTTGTGTTTTCCCAAACAATGATAATTTTCTTCAGGTTGATACCTTCCATTTCTTCAACCATTTATTCATGATATTCTTATTCAAAGGGTATCCAAACCCACACCAATGTTTTACTGTTCACGAGATATTCTTGATCATTCTTGAATTTATATAGGATCATTGGGTTGTTAAGATTATGGAAAGATATTTCCTTTTCATGACAATTTATGTGTTCCCTCTAGAATGATATAAAATCCATGCCCAATATAGCATCGAATTACACCAAGGAAAGTATTGTGAGATTTATTGGAAGATTAATCCCACATTCTCTTACACGATAAGTGCCCAAAATATGGGTTTTAATCACTTCATGACGAGGATATTTAACAGATATCATTATTTGATGGTGTTAAGGTTTGGATTTAATAGATCTATAGAACATAAATGAATTCATAGAACTAGAATAAAATTAAACTTTTCAAATTCTTGATTGAATATGATGTATACCTTGTAAAACATTGTTTTATTTCACCGAATTAGCAATTGTAATGGAATAAGATTTCTTTTTACCCTTTTTATTTGGTGGGTTTTGATGATAATTACCCCCAATGTCCAATAGAATGGTGTAGTAGAATGTTTCTTCCTTCCCTCCATCATGTTGGATGAATTCTTATTCTCTCTTTGACATTAATTATATTTGTGGACTTCTCTCAGATACTCAATCATTTACCTATCCATTTGAGATTATTCCCATGATTATTCTTCCAATATTTTTGGAATGTGGGTAGTTGGATCCTCTTTCATCCTTTTTTTATTTGACCCACATGATTGAAACTCATTTATTCTTCTCTTTTATCCAAAACCATGGGACCATTCCCTAAACTCCACCTCTATGTGAGAGAACATAATACCACTTCTACATAACTCCCAAAGTATTATATAGATATATCATTTCAAAGGAGTGTATTAAAACAACTAAAAAATATACCAATATTTCAATAATTATTGATAACAAATCCTGATGTGTATCTTGAATGTCTTTAAAAGTTTTTCTCATAGTGCATGATATATTCACATTCCCCTTTCTTCAGATCTATGAATTATCTCTCTATATTTATTGGAAGAGTTTGAGAGAAATACTTGGTAAGGAAAAGTTTACATAAATTTTCCCACTCCATATATTCCATTTCATCCTTTGGATTTGTGTTATTTATCAATTCCCACCATTGATCAGATTCTCCTTCTAAATTATAAACAACCAAAGTCTCATTATCCTTCTCAAAACATTGGATAACCAAAAAAATATTCTCTACTATGTTAACCCTATGTTCTGTGACATGTGTAATGGATGTTCCACTAAAAATTGGTGGTCATTACCACATAAAGGAATAAATGTCTAGTTGATACTTCTTTGGTTAATACAGATGTTCAATAGGTTTTAGGTTATTGTTCATAGCCTAAGACAGCTGGGAAAGAATTTCCATGAAGTATTGAACTCCACCTCCCGAGAATAGTGGATTTTATTCAGGAAATTGTTGCATTGTACCTCACATGGTTTTTGTCATAGTTTCTCAATGTTCCCACTTTTTTATAAAATAAATAATGCCTAAAATAAATTAACACAAAAAACCATGAATAATCTATAATTTTATACAATTAATACTAATGGAATATTTTATAAGATCCTTATACATACCCTTTTCTAAAAACACTCACCTCTACATAGGATTATAATTATTGTTTTTACTGTTAATCATAATTCCCAATTTTAAAAACAATGCTTCAATACCAACAATGGTGACCCTATTTGTTTACATGACAATTACATCATTTTTAAGATAAAAAACATAATAGAGATACAAATCCCAGATCCAAAGGCATAGTATCCTAGGAAAATTGGGCTCATGCAAAAAAATTTACATAACAAAACAAAAAATATTATATAAATCCTTTTTCTTTATCGTTATAAATAATGAATTATCCTTAGTACATGAAATCACAAGATGATATACATCAAATAAAGGTGTGAGCTAAAAGCCCAGTAAGGGGATGTATAAGGAAAATGAATCAATATAACATGGGTCGGAATAATCATATTATAATAATCATATGATAATCATAAATATCACAAGGAAACCACGTGATAATGTAATGGAATATGGAAATGCATAAAAATGTGACATCAATTCATAATGGTGAAAAACCATGCATATTTATGACCAATGAATGCATATTGTTCATGTATTAAATATCCACATAATCACAACATCATCTTGTGAAAAGATATATAATCATGTTCACACATAATAAAAATTATCTTAAGAGATTCATTCAATTACCTAATTCATTGGATGTTTATATAATCCAGGTCACACCTATCAGTTCTTAATATTTACTTATTCATGCATGGCACAAAAAACGTATACCAATCGTAATTAGGAAATAACCCATGTAATGTAATCGGTTTCATAAGAATTTTATAGAACATAATTTAATAAATAAAATTATAGTTCTCAATTGTATATGGAAAAACATATTTTTCAGGATCATCATCATTCTCTCGGGAAGAACATACAACTAAAGAGGAGTAAAAGATATGTTCAATAAAGAATATTTTTTTTGGAAAATGTTTTTATTTTTCATAAATACAAATAAGAAACTTATATATCCCTGATAAGGAAATGGAAGAATAATGAAATGATTTTTACCTAACATAATAGGAGTATCCATACCACATATTTCATGGAAGAGAGATAACCCAATGAAAATTAGTTGCGTTTGAGAATCCTGTAACATTAATTCCTACTTTATTTCATGTCTTTTGTGTCTACTAAAAAAAGTATATTTATTAAAAATTTGATCCCAAAGTGAATTATAGACATTTATTTAACTATTTATTTATTATAAATCTTATATTATATTCCATAATTTCTATTGATGGATTTTAAGCATCTTGGGATTATACTTTTCTAAAAAACATACCGTTTTCATTGATTTCACAATTTTCTTTTAATGTAATTTATAAATTAATATAATTAATTACATTAGATTATAATACATATATTTACATGTTTATTTATTTTATATTGTGTATAATATTCATCCATGATTATTGTTATATTTGTTAACATAGAAATGATTCCTTAGGTGGTTAACCGACATTTAATAGGCCATTGTTTAAAGGGAAAGAATGGGAGGTTTGAAATTTATATTTGTTATAAATATGATAATTAAAGTAAGTGAAAATAATTAAAATAATTTTAAATTAATTAATAATTAATTTCATAGTAATTTTCTGAAAGGAATTATGAAATATAATAGAGAGACTAATAAAGGAGGGAAGTTTTAATAGTGGCTTACTCACTCCTCAGTGTAGCATCTCTTGTACAACACTGTAAATCCCTTGGTGATTAGAGTTGGATAGCTCCATAATGTCCCCCGGTATTCTAAGGGGATTGAGAGGGAATATTTATATAGATATTGGGTTTTGTAATGGGTGGTAGGTGTGGTCTCCCAAGGTAAGGTACATTGGTTATTTATACATTAGAAGAGGCGTATTTTTAGAATAAAATATTAAATAAAATATCACATCAAAGGTAAAAATTGTAATAGTGAATTTTTGACAGTATAAATCATATTTAAATATAATATAAAGGGTTTAATACTATAAATACACACTACAATTAGAATTCATTTCACAATTAAAAAGAAAAAGGGAAAGAAAAATTGTTATTTTATAGAATCTCTTTGGACTTTAGGTTTAGGAAAGTTATTTTAGGTTTAGAAGTTATTATTTTTAATGTTTAAGTACTATTTTTGGAAACACAATATATAATGTCAAAAATTAATGTTCTGAAATGATTATTTCATTAATACATCATGAATGAGGAAATTTAAGATACACTGATTACATGGAAAACTATATTTTTAACTATTCACCTAAAAATTGAAGTATCAATGAACATTATTAAAAATTACCCTTAAATAATTTTGATGTGCTGATTTAAAAACTAATATTTATTTTATCAAAATAAATTTCTCAAATAGTTAATTATAATATTTAGAATAAAAATTATGACTTTTCAGAATACATTAAAATGAATTGGTTGAAATTTTTTCCTATATTTCCATTGATTTTTTTAATCGTGATATTATTTTTGAATTATAATATTTCAATTTAATTAAATTATTGATAATAAATATTATATATATCATTATTTATTATTTTTATCTAAAATTACTATTCCAATGATTTGGTTACTATTCCCAACAGTCTGGTTACTATTCCAACAATCACATTACAATTCTAATGGTCACATTACTATTCAAACAATAAAAATACCTCCCATAAATACCTCTAATTTCCTTTATTCATTATTTAACTCAATTTTTCTGATGGTTTTATATTTCTATTTTTTATAATTTTTATTGGTTCACTGATTTCTTTTCTTTTCTATTGTTTTGGCATTGGGGATGATGATTCAAGTAGATTGGGGTGATCCATATTTTACAATTTTAGATATTTTTTATATTTTTTTCCACTTATAAATTTGGAATTTTAATTGGTTTCGTTAATGATTAATGTAATAGTATTTAGTAATGAAATAATGTTTTTCTCAAATTCACTATATTTTATTTGTGTATAATATTATACAATATATTACCCCACACATTTATTTTAGAAAATAATAACATTTATAAACATGATGTTGATAAAATGATGGTCGTAGGAAAAATATTTTTGTTATACCTGCATAAAGGGTTCCATATTGTGACTAGAAGGGAAATACCAAGAGGGTGACTTTGAATGGTCTTTGTACTATGACCTATATGGCCATGCTAGAATACATGAATAGGATGATTTTAAAATTATTAACCAATTAAAGGGATAAATTATTTTAAATCATATCAAATGAAATATTCCTCATTATTTAAATGGAATTATAAATATCTCCCTTCATGATTTTATCATCCTCGTCCTGATCTCCTTCTTTCTCCAACAGTTTTCAATGCTATTCATTTTTTTGGATTGGTACTGGTGATTCTACAATTACACTTACAACTCTCATTTGTTTGTATTATTATTTTTCAAATTACATTACTTATGATTTTTTCCCAATTTTATGGTTTTTTCTATAATTATATGATTATATCTATACGGGGATAGAACAAATGATAATGTAGACTAGGAAGCTTCGTACATGAATGAGATTGGGAGTGTTTAATGTTTACTTAAAGATTACCATAATATTATATATGAATATGATTTGCAGTTACACTGAATTATTATATGATTGAATTAAAATCCAATTAATAATTACCTTGTCTCTTTCGTGTAGTAATAAAAAAAATTGCACTTATAAATGGTTTAGAGACATTTTTAAAGCCTAAAACATGGGACTCTATGTGATGTGTTACATGATAATATAGAATGGACATTATTAGAGGAAGGGGATATATTGATGAGAACATAACCTAGTGAGTTGATCATAAATTCCCTAGAATGATACTGAGGTTTTCACGACCCGTCCTTGGGGCTCGTGCTGTGACTACCCCAAGCCCGCCTTCCATAGTCCAGGGCTGGCGACTAGCACCAAAGGTGAATCCTTGAAAAAAAGGGAAGGCAATTCCATTAAACCTATAACACACATAGTATCAACACAAGAAGTAGAAGCAACAAGTACTAATATAGATAAGAAAAGTGTGCTGAAGTAAGTGGGCCAGTATACAAACCCAACTGGAAAACAACTACAAGTACAGGTAAAAAGGGAAAACAACTCCTGGATCATCCACCGGGGAATCCTACCTAAAAAGTTGGTACAGAACTCTAAAAACTTGTCCCTAAGTTATATATTTTCTAGTCCAGCTCCGAGGAGCCTCCCGTCCATCACACTCAGCCTCTATCAATGCTGCCTATCATCTGCATAGAACAGAACAAGGTGCGGGTGAAGCCCGTGTAGGGGTGAGTATAACAATACTCATTAGGGGGCCCTGAGACCCCCGAAGGTCTCCAGAATCCACTAAGGATAAACCACAGTAGTAAGATATAATCACGAAGTATCAACAATCCCTACATAGGTATATGCCCATATATATACCTAAGTTACCAATCACTGTCCGACACCAACACTCGATCCCAAGAACAACCCATTCCAAAAAAGGAAGTAAAATCAATCATCTTAATGATAAGAACTAAAAGTCAAGACTTAGCTCACACAGGTATACAACTTTTGTAGAGGGGTAGAAATGATTAGGCATAGCCACTGAATCATCTCTTCTATCAAACCCTCATAGGATCTTGTAACAGTATCAGCTCTGTCGAACCCACGGAGGATCCTGGTACAGAAGTCATCATTGTCGATCCTATGGAGGATCTCGATACAAAAGTCATCACTGTCAAACCCACGGGGGATCCTGGTATAGTATCCTCACTATCGAACCAATGGAGGATCATGGTACAGTATCATCATTGTCGATCCCATAGAGGATCCTTGTATAATAGTAGGTCCACATAGGATCTTATAATCTCAGTTATGGCCAGCCATAAGCTTCCCACACATAGCACACTCGATTTTGAGAGGGTATTCTTCATGTTCCATGTGACGATACATCAATTACCATGATTTCTTGAGTTGATGTATACCGCAGTTCCGTCTCATCCTAAAAAACCCAACGTGATCGACGACGCGTCAATCAGATGCCTAGTCTGTAAGATATTGGAATTTTGGTTCTAGGGGGCCAGTTGGTTTTTAGGATCAGAACAACCCAACCATACCCCAACTGTGTCCAAACCTCAAGTGGGGATTTCCGAAAAACCCATCACTTTATATTCTTTCCATCTCCGTAGAAGGTTCGTCGATCAGACACCCGTAGCCCAAGATACGGACGAAAATGTGATTTCGGGTTAAATGGGTCCGAAAAGGGGTCCAACCCGGTCCGTGGGGCCGACTAGACCCGATGGGGAGGCCCGGTCTGGTGGTTGCTTGGCCCGAAAGGGAGACCTGGCCCAACTGGCCCACATGGCCTAGATGGCCGGCCCGGGTGGCCTGGATGGATAGGCCGTGGGGGGGGGGGCACCCCGACATCCGAAGGAACCGACGCTATGCGCCAATTCGTTGCTCTGCAGGACCCAAAGGGTCCCACCTGTGCCTGCCGACAGCTGGCTCAGCCGGCCGCCCTCCTCCAACCGTCGTAGACTTTGGCCCCTGTTCTCTCCGGCATGGCGCGATGGTGTCGTGCCCCTCCGAAACCGTCATGGTCCACTTACCTATGGATTGGTTATCTAGGCAGCAAGGCGGTGTCGTGCCCTTGTGGCGAACCGACATCTTTGTGCCACCGACTTCTTCACAGTCCGCCTCCATCGTCAACAGCAAGAACAACCAAAGGGGAGGGTCTTGCCATGTTCATGCAGTCTGATACCTCCTCTTCATGGAGATAACATGTGGCATACTAATCCAGAAAATTAAACAAAGAATAATGGAGGTTTATACTCATGTAAAAAAAATCAAATCCCCCTACCTCGTATGACATTGATTGTTGATGAAGCCATGGAAAGGCAACATCGGGAAACATCCGGGGTAGGAAACCGTGCAAGAAGCGTCGTCGGAATTCTTCGCAGTTGGCTCCTTCTATTTTGGCTCGGAAGAAGGTCAAAGATGGTGTTCGTCATTCTTCGGTGGTAAAGGGGCGTTCTTCATTGGAAGATCATGTTCTCCAAGAACTCCTCCTCTCCTTAATTCTCCCCAACAAGGATTATGCCAAACAAAAATAAAATAAAAGCTTATGCTTTATATTAATGGTCGACTTGAATTCAAAAGAATTCAAATGGATGAAAATTAATTAAAGAGGTTTAATTAATTTATTAAGTGGATTGGCACATTAATTAGTGGGGGAAGTTCAAGGGTTTCCCCACTTTATGGAGAGTTATAAGGGGGTTAAGGCTTATGTGGACCCCACATAATAATATCCTCCCAAGGGAGGTTATGTGCGGGTGGACCACACCTCCAACCTCCACTTGGAGGATTAAACCGCCGCAAATAAAAATAATGAAACACTTTATTTTTTTTAATTTTATTAAAAACCCCAAAAACTAACTTCCATTCTCGTCAGAACACAACTGCAGTGAAGGAATCACTAAGCAGTCACCGATGCTGTGAATTCAATGGTGCCCTCAGATTTCAATTCCGAGCACTAGTTTAAAAGATATAAAATCCCTCTCGTACATTTACTGAACGTACCCGAACAAAACTTTAAAAATTGATTCTTGGAACACAGGGCCTCAGAATCAATCATCGTCAGAAACTGCAGACTCGTAAAATTACCATGAATTTAAGAAAAAAATTTCCACAGAATTTTCGAGTATTCAAATTCTCCCCAACTCAGGGATTTACATCCCCGTAAGCTACAACTCACATTAAGGGAAAGAATGGGGGTACTGAGCACGCATCTGAGCCTCCCTCTCCCATGTTCTCTCCTGGAGGTTCTCATGCTGCCAGTGAACGCGCACCAGAGGTATCGACCGTCCATATAGGACCCGATCCTGTCGATCCTCAATCTCCACTGAAACCTATGTAAAAGTCACCCTATCATCGATGTCCAGCTCCCTGTGTTCGATGATGTGGGACGTGTCATGCACATATCTCCTCAACTGATATGCGTGGAAGACGTCATGCACCCGGTGCAGATGAGGTGGAAGAGCCAAGCGGTAAGCCACCTCACCTACTCTGCTGAGGACCTGGAATGGTCCAATGAATCACAGAGATAACTTTCCGCCTGAGACAAATCACCATAGACCTCGTCAAGGTGAACCCGTATAATGACGTGGTTACCATCCTCGAACTCCAGTGGTCTCCATCTCCTATCAGCATAGGACTTCTGCCTACTCGGTGCAGTCTTCATCCACTCTTAGATGATCTGTGGCTCCCCGTCATAGCCTGCACCATCTCTGGACCCGTAATTGCTGACTCCACTGGGTGAGTCTAGCACAGAGGCGATCTTCAAGGTCAGCTGTAATGTGCCTTGATAGATGCCATCACAATGGTGGAGTGATAGTTGTTTTTATACGCAAACTCTATCAAGGGTAAATTATCCTCCTAGCTACGACTGAAGTCGAGGACCCATGCACGGAGAATTTCCTTTAGAGTCTAAATGATCCTATCATCCTGACCATCGGTCTGAGAATGGAAGGCTGTTCTCAAGAGAAGCTGCATCCTGAAATCCTCCAGCAACCCCTTCCATAGCTGTGAAGTGAAACGAGCATCTCGATCAGATATGATCGTTGACAGAACAATTTTACATGCATAATTTTCTATCAAATAATGAGTATTTTGTTACTATTTTTCAATGATAAACCCCATGTATTTACATGTTTTATTAAAATAATGGGTAATTTGAGATTTAGAATGAAAATGAGGAAAATTATGAATGGTGCATAATTCTGGATTTTGGGACAGATTTTGACTACAAGGAAATTTTTGTCATTTTTCATAACAGGTAGGTCCAAATTTTGTTATTAAAATTTTTCTAGAATCCTGATTTTATTTCCTCCAATTTGTTCTACTGGACCAGGATCTGATTCATTCATATAAAGGTCCTAATAATTCATTGACGTTTGACATTTTTCCAGAAAGACAGCGTGGACTACACCACTATAACAGAACCCAAAATCGAACTAGACATATCCAAATGAGGTGATTACACCTGGGATAGAATGAAGACAGAGAGGGGTGGCACTACACAAAATATTGTGGAATTGTGAAGTCATTAAGGCATCCATTGAATGATATACTTTTGGAGGAACCTTCCTGGAAGCTTTGTCCGGAAACAAAATCCTGTAATGAAAAATTCATAAGTCTTTCATCCAGGGTCCAAATGCGCAGATATTTAGAGGGTGAACGTCCAACACATTCATGAACAATGTTTAAGAAGGTGTCCACACGTGAATCAACCATTTATGGGTCCAACAACATGCAAACATTCGGGAGATGGAAATCTACCTATAAAAGGAGGCCCTCTCCTCCTTCCAAAACATTATATCGACACCCAATGCCATGGAGGGATCCCACCGGGGCGCGGGCCACTGTTTCTCTTCTATTCCCACCCCATTTCGTCTTTTTATTTTATTTTAATCTTAGTTTTATTTTAGTTTTAATTTTCATTTCTAATTTGAATTTCTTTTCAATTAATCCATGCAATTTTTTTTTGGTTTCCGCCATTTAATCACTTCTATAATAATAATAATAATAATTAGAAACTATTATTATTATTATTATTATTATTATAATAATTATTTCTAATATGTCTATCTTAATTTCAAATTATTTTTCTTTCTTTCCCTCTCCATTTTCGAAAAATATTTTTTTAAGTAATAATAATAATAATAAGTTATATTATTATTATTATTATTATTATTTTCACTTTCATTATATATTATTTAATCTTACTCTATCCCTCTCTCCTATCTCCCTCTTTCTCTCGCCCTCCTCATGCATCCACCATTGTGATCTCTAACTCTTGTAAATGAGAGGCTGACCCCGAGGCTTGGCTCAGGGGGAGTCTACGAAGTTCATGAGTTTTCCTTAATGATTATTATAAATTTGTGATAGACTTGAGTTGCATTATTGGGCGAGGCGAATGTCTACGATTGGGTGATCGTCCCCAACAACATGAAACTCAAGCTATTTCTATTCTGTAAATGAATAGTAATTCAACCACGAGATTTCATGTTGGAGATATCAAAGTAGAATCAAACATATAAAGGAGAATAATGATTGAATCTCTGGCTGAAACCCAAACCAAGTAATTTGTTTCTAACTTTATTCGGTTTAAAAATGAATATAAGTATAAATTTATAATTCTTATATTGCATTTCATTGTTCTAAATAATAAAATTAACCACAAAAATAGATATTTTAGGTGAATTAGAATAAAGTATGTGAATCAAATTGAAAGGCTCCTCAAGAGAGATGACCCTGGTCATCCACTGTACTGCCCTAAGAAAAATATAACTGTTTTTGTCCATGCCCCGCGACAGGCAGGCATCAAAACTGGCACCGTTTCCGGGGAGCAAATCAGTTATTCATTTACTTTTTCTATTTTCACATCTTAGATAGATTTTATTTTCATTTTATTTATTAAAACAAAAAACAAAAAAAAATCTCTCGATGATGACTTTTAATGATTATTATTCTGCATGGATTGAAAATTACTCACAGGTGCAACAACAACAAAAAGAATATTTTAGAAATCATCAGGTTCAATAACATAGAGAAACCATTGAACAATTGATGAGAAAAGAGAAAAGTGAATTTGACTATGTTCATGAATTAATGGAGCAACCCAACACCGAGGAAGATCAAAAACCTAAGGTGTCAAAGGATGATGACTTTCCTACTGAGCCACAAGTAGGAGATCAACCAATAATTGATGAATTCTTGATTAAATGTGAGGAACTACCTGATCTGCCCATACAATACATGAAAGAAGAGCCATCACCACCGAAGGAAGACACCACCCATGTGGTGGAATTTGAAGTTAAGATGGAAGAGCCCGACTACCTTCCTCCATCCGCAAAGTGTCTACTCCAAGAGGCACTTACCACTGAGGCAGAAATTGAAGGTGAATTGACTCAGGGAGTTGAACCATTATTTGACTATGTATCTTCTAGTTTTATTAAATCTGAATTTTGCATCACTCTTTGTGTTTTTCATTATACAAAATCAGACAATCATAGCTATGACTTGGAGGATGAAGAAGAACCGAGATGTGCACCTGATGAGGAACATATGGAGATCCCTAGATATGTTGAGTATTCATTGAAGGAATCTCATGAAGAGATGCTAGTGGATTTCCCTAAGGAGACCATGAAAAAATATACTTACATTGATGGGGAATAATTTGATCTCAAAACTTCTTATTTTAATTTTATTCAAATAGAATTTCACTCTGACTTTCCCATTGACTATTATTTGGATGAAGTGTACCTTGAGGAACCACTGGATAGAGAAGAAGAGGTTGCACAAGTAGCAACCAAGAAGAAGGATGCTGGTCCATACTTCATCCTACCCCCACCATGCAAGGTACACATCATTGTAAAGGGGGAGGATCTGGTGTACTCTATCCATGGATCATTACTCACCTAGAAGGATGAAGCACAATCTGGGAAAAGCCACATGTGGTGGTTCAACTCAAAGAAGCTTCATCCTCCATCAGACTTTGGATAAAAGCTAGTACTTCCCTCTTGAGGCAGTAAAAAATCAGGGCCCACTTGGGGGATCGTACCATGACTTATCTTTACTTTCTTTTTAGGAAATTAGAATTCAATTTCATTTCTTAGGAAGTATTCTAGAATTCATCCCACTCCCTCTTAGATTTTTGAGCTTAAAATACATTATCCTTATGGTTAATTGTGTTATTTTGTTTTATAGGATCACGATGGAAGAAGGAATCCCTATAAAGTGAAGAGGAAGGACATGGCTATGTTTCCTGGAAAAGGGGAGTTCAATTTTAGTTTTTTATCTTATAAACTCACCACATTTTAGTCTACAACATGTTTTGAGATTTAAAGATAAAATTTCATTCCCACACTTGAATTGATGTTCTACTTGACTTATCTATGAGACAATAGTTTCTTAGAAACCAAGTGATGCCATGTTTTAGATTTCAATGTTTATATGATTAAATGATTGAAATTTAAAATTTAATTTTTAAATATGAATCATAGATATTAAAATGATGACTCATGATTTGAAGGAATTAATTAATTCATGTAAATGAAATTTCTCAACCATCTTTCATGATTTGAATTTCTGAAATTTATGTGAATTTATTTATTATTATTATTCATACCAAGAGTGATCTTCCAATATTATATTTCTCATTCCCAAGATGATTTATAGACCAAATACTTCCTATTTATTCTTGAGCATATTTCTTGAGTGATCTTAGGACATGTAACTGACCAAAACTTGTATTGAAACTTTTCAAAGCTATAACTGTGCAAAAACACATTTAAAATGATTGAGGCATCCTTTTAAAAGCTACATTTCCTTAAAATACCACATTTACGTCAATCCTTCATTTATCCCATAGAGACCATTAATGACCTTTATAGGGATCAACCATATTTGAATCCATTTTTATCCATTCCTACCCAACTCTTAGTATTTTCATGATATTTTAAAGTTGAAGTGTGGGTGTAAAAGGAATCATGGTGGAAATGATGATACACATTGTGAGGAAGAAGTGTGGGGATGTAATTGTGGTAATTGTAAAAGCTTGTGAAATCGTTCATTATAATCTATTGTTTGACCCTATTGAATTAAAAAAATCGAAAAAATTGACAAAAAGAAAAAAAATAGAAATATGGGTCTTGATTTTAGAGAACCAAAAATCACCATTTTCCAAACCGACGATCTTATGATTGTATGTGGTTAGGTGATGGATGTGAGGTTTTATGTAATCATAACTTTCGAAAAATTAAAGATAAGAACTATATAAAAAAATTAAGAGGGTGCACAAATCATTCATTATGCTTACATGATCATAACCTTTTTTGAATTTTGGGAAGTGGGTGTTGCTATTTTTGAAGGGGAGAATTTCATTACACTTTTACTTTTAATATCATGCATTGTACTTCAGAGATTATCCTCCTCCTTAAACCTTAATTTTTAAAGCATCAAATCCTACCAACTGTAATCCTCAGTGTCATTTGATCCTTTATTGAATTTCCTCATGATTTTATGTGTCTTTTGTCTTTACAAAGTGGAGAAAGTAGTTCTTTTACAAGCATATGGATAAGAAGCATGTTCTCATGATCTGAGAATAACTCTACATGAATTGTATCATGAGTGATTAGAGAAAATAAAGCAAGGTAAATCATGAAATGAAATGTTTAATAATGATGTATCAAGGAGCTTGAATGAATAAAAGGATAAGTTCCGTCGATTTTCAAATGGATAAATTAAAATATGTGAATTATTTGTTTCTTTAAAAAATGGGAACTTAAGTTGATATTTTATGAATATTTTTGAATGTTTGATTTTATATTTTATATTTTTTTGATTTTATTGCATTTGAATTTGAATATTGGTAACATTGGTGTCCTCTGATTTCCATGTTGAGATTTAATATTTGAGGACAAGCATGGTATAAGTGTTGGGGTATTTGATAGAGCAAATTTACATGCATATTTTTTTATCAAATAATGAGTATTTGTTACTATTTTTAAATTATAAACTCCATGTATTTACATGTTTTATTAAAATAATGGGTAATTTGTGTTTTAGAATGAAACTGGGCAAAATTGTGAAAAGTGCATAATTGTGGATTTTTGGACAGATTTTGACTACAAGGGTAATTTTGATATATTTAATAAACAGTATGTTCTAATTTTGTGATTCAAATTTATCGTGAATCGTGATTTTATTTCCTCCAATTTTGTCTTCTAGACCAGGTGCTGATTCAGTCATATAAAGGTCCTAAATATTCATTGAAGTTTGACATTTTTTCAGGCAGACAGCGTGGACAACACCACTATAACGGAACCCAAACTCGGCCTAGACATATCCAAATGTGGTGATTCCACCTGGGATAGATCAAGGACAGAGAGGGGCGGCGCTAAACAAAATTTTGTGGAGTGTCGAAGTGATTAAAGAATAGATTTAATGACATACATTTGGACAAACCTTCCTAGAAGCTTCATCCAGAAATAGAAGCCTTCAATGAAAAATTCATAACTCCTTCATCCGGAGTCCAAATGTGCTGAAATTTGGAGGGTGAACGGCCAACACATTCTTGAAAAATATTGAATAAGGGGTCCATGAGTGGATCAACAATATATGGGTCAAACAACATTAAATATTTTGGAGGATGGAGATCTTCCTATAAAAGGAGGCCCTCACCTCCTTCCAAAACATCAGCTCGACACCCAAATCTAAGGAGGGGTCCCACCGGGGCACGGGCCACTACTACTCCTCTATTCCCACCCAATTTAAAATTTTTATTTTATTTTCTTCTTAGTTTTATTTTAGTTTTAATTTTCATTTTTAATTTGAATTTCATTTCAATTAATCCATGCAGTTTTATTTTGGCTTCCACATTTTAATTTCTTCTATAATAATAATAATAATAATAAATAAAAACTATTATTATTATTACTATTATTATAATAATAATAATAATAATTTACAATATCTCATTCTTAAATTCAAATTATTTTATTTTTTTATCTATCCTTTTTCGAAAACAATTTTCTTAAGTAACAATAATAATAAGTTATATTATTATTATTATTATTATTATTTTCACTTCCATTATAAATTATTTAATCTTACTATATCCCTCTCTCATATCTCTCTTTCTCTCTCTCCTCATCCATCCACCATTGTGATCTCAAACTCTCGGAAATGAGAGGCTGACCCCGAGGCATGGCTCGGGGGAGGTCAAGAAGTTCATGAGTTTTCTTTAATGTTTATTCTAAATCTGTGATAGACTTGTGTTGTATTCATAGGCGAGGAAAATGTCCCAGATTGGGTGATGGTCTCCAACGACGTGCAACTAAAGCTATTTCTATTCTGGAAAATAATAGTAATTCAAACATTAGATTTCATCTTTGAGTTATCAAAATAGAATCAAACATATAATGGAGAATAATGATTGAATCCCTGGCTGAACCCCAAACCAAGTACTTTTTTCCTAACATCATTCTATTTAGACTTTCATTTAAGTATAAATATAGAATTATTACATTGAATTTCGTTATTCTATAAAATAAAAAAAACCACAAAAATAGATATTTTAGGTGAATTAGAATAAAGTAAGTGAACCAAACTGAAAGACTCCTCAAGAGATACGTCACTGGTGAGCCACTATGCTGAATTATGAAAAATATAATTGTTTTTGTCCACGCCCCGTGACAGGCGTGCGTCAAAACTGGCACCGTTTTTTAGGAGTCAATAAGTTATTCATGTAATGTGTTTATTTTCACATCGTAGATATATTTTATTTTATTTTATTTTTAAATAATGGGTATTTAGAGTTTTAAAATGAAAATGAGCAAAATTGTGAAAAGTTCATAATTTTGGATTTTTGGAGAAATTTTAACTACAATGGTATTTTTGTCATTTTCATAAAATTTATGTCCAAACATTGTGATTAAAAATTTTCTATAATCGTGATTTTATTTCCCCCAATTTTGTCTTCTGGACCAAGTGAAGATTCGGTCATATAAACGTCTTAAAAATTCATTGAATTTTGACATTTTTTCGGACAGACAACATGCACAACACCACTATAACGGAACCCAAACTCCTCATAGACATATCTAAATGAGGTTCTTATACCTAGGAAAGAATGAGGATAGATAGGTACAGCACTACACCAAATGTTGTGGAGTTTTGAAGTCATTAAGGAAGACATTGAATGATATACTTTGGGAGGAACCTTCCAGGAAGCTTCGTCCAGAAACATAAGCCATCAATGAAAAATTCATAACTCCTTCATCCGAGTTCCAAATGTGCTTATATTTTGAGGGTAAACGGCCAACACATTCATGAACAATATATAAGAAGGGTTCCACATGTGAATCGACCATTTATGGGTCCAAAAACACGCAAACTTTCGGGGGACAGAAATATGCCTATAAAAGGAGGCCCTCTCCTCCTTCCAAAACATCAGCTTGACACCCAAAGGCATGGAGGGATCCCACTGGGGCACGGGCTGCTGCTGCTCCTCTATTCAAACCCCATTTTGTATTTTTATTTTATTTTCATCTTAGTGTTATTTTAGTTTTATTTTTCATTTGTAATTTGAATTTTTTTCAATTAATCCATGCATTTTTATTTTGGTTTCCATGATTTAATTTCTTCTATAATTATAATAATAATAATAATAATTAAAAACTATTATTAATATTATTATTAATATTATTATAATCATTATTTTCAATATCTCAATCTTAATTTCAAATTATTTTACTTTCTTTCTCTCTTCTTTTTTGAAAACTATTTTCTTATGTAATAATAATAATAAGTTATATTATTATTATTATTATTATTATTTTCACTTTCATTATAAATTATTTAATCTTCCTATATCCCTCTCTGCTCTCTCTCTTTATCTCTCTCTCCTCATCCATCCACCATTGTGATCTCCAACTCTCGGAAATGAGAGGCTGACCCCGAGGCTTGGCTTGGGGGGAGGTCAAGAAGTTCATGAGTTTTCTTTAATGATTATTCTAAATTTATGATAGACTTGAGTTGTATTCTTGGGTGAGGCAAATGTCCCCGATTGGGTGACTGTCCCCAACAACATGAAACTCAAGCTATTTCAATTGTGGAAAAAAATAGTAATTCAAACATGAGATTTCATGTTTGAGTTATCAAAATATAATCAAACATATAAAGGAGAATAATGATTGAATCCCTAGCTGAACCCCAAACCAAGTAATTTCTTCCTAACATCATTCTGTTTAGACTTGCATCTATGTTTAAATTTAGAATTCTTATATTGCATTTTATTGTTCTGAATAACTAAAAAACCACAAAAATAGATATTTCAGGTGAATTAGAATAAATTAAGTGAACCAAACTGAAAGTCACATCAAGAGAGACGACCCTAGTCAGCCACTCTACTATACTAGGAAAAATATAATTGTTTTTATCCACGCCCCGTGACAGGCGTGCGTCAAAACTAGTGCCGTTTCTGGGGAGTCAATCATTTATTCATTTAATATTTCTATTTTAACATCTTAAATATTTTTTTTAACTAATGGGTAATTTGAGTTTTAGAATGAAAATGAGAAAAACTGTGAAAAGTGCATAATTCTGTATTTTTGGACAGATTTTGACTACAAGGGTATTTTTGTCATTTTTCATAAAATGTAAGTCCAAATTTTGTGATTTAAAATTTTCTAGAATCCTGATTTTATTTCCTCCAATTTTGTCTACTGGACTAGGTGCTGATTCGATCATATAAAGGTCCTAAAAATTTATTGATTTTTGACATTTTTCTGGGAAGACGGCATGGAAAAAACCACTATAATAGAACCCAAACTCGGCCTAGACATACCCAAATGAGGTGCTTCCACCTGAGATAGAATGAGGACAGAGAGGAGCAGCGCTACACCAAATTTTGTGGAGTTTTGAAGTCATTAAGGTTGCCATTGAATGACATACTTATGAAGGAACCTTCCTGGATGCTTCTTCTAGAAACAGAAGCCTTCAATGAAAAAATTCAAAATTACTTCATCCGGGGTCCAAATATGTTTAAATTTGGAGGGTTCACGGCCAACTCATTCATGGAAAATATTGAAGAAGGGGTCCACGCATGAATCAGCCATTTTTGGGTCCAACAACATGCAATCTTTCGGGGGACGAAAATTTGGCTATAAAAGGAGGCCCTCTCCTCCTTCCAAAACATCAGCTCGACACCTAGAGCCAAAGAGGGATCCCACCAGGGCATGGGTCGTTGCTGCTCTTCTCTTCCCCCATCATTTCTTCTTTTATTTTAATTTCCATTTTAGTTTTCGTTTCTTTTCATTTTTAGTTGTAATTTATTTGATTTTTAGTTTTATTAATCCATGCATCTGTGTTTCTCCATCCACTTTTCATCTTTTCTTTCTTTCTATCTCTCTCCCTCTCTCAATAATTCAATCCTTATACACCCAATCCACAAAGTAATTTCATACTCTCATAAATGAGAGGCTCACTAGATACTTGGATTAGGGGGTGGTCAAGATATTCATGATATTTTTAATGTTTGTTTTGTTGTTTGTGGTAGATTTGAGTATAGTGAATTGGTGAGGCGAATGTCCCTGATTGGGTGACGACCCAAATGACATTAAACTCAAAATATTTATATTCTATAAATGAATAGTGATTTAAACATGAGATTTATTGTTTGGATTATCAATCTAAAATCAATATATAAAGGAGAATAATAATTGAATCCAAGACTAAACCCCAAAACCAAGTTCTTTCTTCTAAACTCATTCTGTTTGCTTTGCATGATTGTTTATTTTTTTTAAATCAAAAACCAAAAAATTATTTTCATCGCATTCATTTAAAAACAAAACCACAAAAAGATATAGATTAAATGATTTAGCATAAAGTATGTGAACACACTGAAAGGCTCCTCAAAAGAGACGACCCTGGTCAGCCACTGTGCTGCACTAGGAAAATTTTTATTGGTTTGGTCACGCCCCATGAAAGGTGTGCGTCAATAATCAATGACATACCATGAAGCCATATGATATAATGTATGTAGAGGCATCCCAAACTCTCTACTGAACCCTACTCTCTGCTTGGTAGGAAGGGGGATGACATGGTGAGTCGATCGATAATCACCCAGATAGAGTCGTGTCCTCTGGATGTTTTTGGAATTCCCATCATGAAATCCATGGATATCCCATCCAACTTCCACTCTAGGAACTCTAAGGGATGAACCAAGCCTGCTAGAACCTCGTGATCTGCCTTCACATGCTGAAAATTGAGGCATCGAGAGAAAAACTCTGCTACTTCTTTCATCATACCTGGCCAACAGTACTGTTGTCAGAGGTCCTTATACGTCTTTGCCACACCTGGATGTACCGCTAGAGTAGATGTGTGGAACTCCATTAACACTTCCTCCTGACGGGATACTTGTATTATAGTATGAATTCTTAAGAGAATGACATTCTCCCCACCTACAAAAAATTAATCATGCGCCTTCCCTATGGATATCCGAGAATGTCACATCACACAGTCAATGTCCCCATTCTGTGCTTCTCTGACTCGCTGAAGAAGTGGAGGAGTGACTATGAGAAACTGTAGAAAGGATGCTCCATATCTATCCACAAAGGGTATCTACAAAGTGGCTAGCTGCTTCATCGCATCTCCTAGAAGCTGAATTTCTGATCTCCTACTGAGAGCATCGACTACAACGTTCTACTTCTAAGGAGTATAGACAATCTCAATGTCATTGTCCTGGAGGAACTCAAGACAACGTCACTGTCTCAGGTTTAGGTCCTTCTGCGAGAAGAAGTACCTGAGGCTCTGGTGATCATAGTAGACTGTAAAACACTCACCCATCAGATAGTGCCTCCACATCTTCAAGGTGAATATCACTACTGCTACCTCCAGGTCATTGGTAGCATAGTTCAAATCATTTTGTCTCAGCTGCCGAGAACCATACATGATAACAACTCACTCCTGAATCAGGACACACCCGAGTCCGGTCCCAGATGCGTCGCAGTAAAATACATGCCCTACGCCCTCCTCTGGAATCATCAAGATGGGGGCACTAGTAAACCTCTTCTTCAGCTCCTGAAAGCTCTTCTGGCATTTCTCTGACCACATGAAGGATTTCCCATTCTTCTTCAATGCTGAAAGCAGTGCTGCAACTCTGGAAACGTATGGCACAAATCTCCTATAGTACCCATCTAGTCCCAGAAAACTCCGTACCTCTGTCACACTCCTGGGTGGCTCCCCAGAAAGTACTGCCTCGATCTTCGTTGGAACCACTGTAACTCCAGCCTCTGATATTAAATGTCCCAGAAAGTGTGCCTCTCAGATCCAGAACTAGCACATCGAGAGCTTACCATAATGATGGTGCTATCAGAGTGTGTCCAGTACTACCCGCAAATGGTAGGCATGCTCCTCCTCAATAGCTGAGTATATCCGAATGTCATTGATGAAGACTACCACAAAGCGATCAAGGTATGGCGGAACGATCCAGTTCATTAGTCCCATGAACACTACTGGTGTGTTTGTTACGCCGAATGGCATAAGCAAGAACTCGTAGTGGCCATACCGGAACTTGAAGGCCGTTTTCTGCACATCCTCACCCTGTACTCTAATCTAGTGATAGCCTGACCGAAGATCTACCTTCGAGAACCAACGCTCTCCATTCAGTTGATCAAAGAGGCCATCAATACATAAGAGTGGGTACTTGTTCTTCATGGTCACCTGGTTTAGGCCCCGATAATCAACAAACAATCGCAAGCTCCCATACTCTTTCATGGAAAACAAACTCAGGGATTCTCAGGGTGAAAAACTGGGTCGGATAAATCCATTCCACTGCAAGTTCTCCATTTGTAGCCACATCTCACAAAGCTCGGTGGGAGCCATCCAATATGACGGAGTAGATATCGGTGTCGCCTCAGGGTAATGGTCAATTTATAGGTCCATCTATCTATAAGGAGGTAGTCCTGGAACATCATCAGTGAAAACATCGATGTACTGATCCACCACAACAACAGAACTCGGACTCCACACATCAACCGCTCTGAGGATGAGACTAGCCAACTGATTTTTGATCGGCTTCCCCCTCCTTTGTGTAATTCCATCCTGCGCTGCAAAGGCTCTCGTCTCACCAGTGAAGGTGAACTTGGTCCCATCCGTGTGGACAAACAACACTTTGTGCCTAATGTAGTCAATCAGAGAATGAACGGTGGATAACCAGTCCATACCCAAGATGACGTCATAAGGCCTCGACACTGCAACAAGGAGATCCCAACTGAAGATCTCACCTCCTAGAGCAAGTTCACAATGCCAGAACCAGTGCGTAATCATCGTGTCTACTCCCGTAGGAGTCTCTAGCCGTAAGAATCAAGCCAATGTCTCCTTCGGAATCTCCGAATGAGGGTAGCGACAATAAGAGAATGACTCGCATATGTGTTTATAAGTACTGCAGCAAGGGTGGAGTCGACACAGATAGTACCTTGAATCATCTCAGGTGTGTCGTAGTTATAGGTCTCAACTACCTAGAACTGAGCCCGCCCCTGTCTTCCAGCTCCCTGAGGTCGGGGTAGACCTCCTAGTGGTGGTGTTGGTAGGACCTCAAAACGTTGTCCACCAACCGCTGCTCAGATAGCTCCTCTGCCACATCTGCCTTCTCCCGGCAGACCACCATGGTCGAACCTCTTCCTATGCCTGGGAGGTCCCTCTATTGTCTTCTACTCATCTGCACAGTGGGTCAGGAAGTCACGAGCCATGTGACCCTACCCGCTGCATGCATAGCACTACATGCTCCTTGTATGGCTGGCTATGTCTCATGTTCCCCGCACAACTGAACATCTATCCTGGGGTGACCCACCTGATGGCCTGGTCCTCTTGGACCTATGTGACATCTATCTACCACCGGCTACAGAAGACTCCGCTACGTGTCACCTTGTGGTAGGTCTTGCTACAGGTGACTACTCAATAACAAAACTCTCCACTATAAGGGCTCACTCCAGCACCCCCTCCTATGTCGGGAAGCTGAGGGAGATCCTCGAAGCCCTGATCTCATGTCTGAATCCCTGCTTAAAATTTTGAGCCCTATAGAATGGGTCCCATAACATATTCATGGAGTAGCGTGAGAGGTCAGTGAACCTCACTGAGAACTGAACCACCATCATGCTACCCTGCTGTAGATACAATAAATCCAGTATCCGCACTGCATAAAGGGTGGATGGAACAAACTCTGACCGGAAGAGACTGTCAAAGTTTTCCTAGAGTAGTTATGCCTTGTAATTCACTTGGAGCATCAGACTTCACCATCTTCCTACTACGGCATGCCGGAGACTCACGGCAAGGATCACCATGAGGTCGGCTGGTGTCCCTACCAATCTGAAATCTCTCACAATAGCCTCCAGCCAATTCTCAGCTACCTGTGGGTCCATCTCTCCCCTGAACCAGGGCGGCCTCTAGCGCTGGAAGTCATGCAATGCACTCAAGAGGAGTGCACTCTCTGCTACTAGAGATGGTGTAATCGGGGGTCCAACGGGTAGTTGAATCACTGGTACCTCCGCTGTGATGGGGACCTGCACCGAGGCCTCGTCGCTTGGTTGGCTACCATCTCGTAGAAAACTCGAAACTCTGGCAAGCTGCCTACATGCATCCATCCTGAAAATAAATAGTTGTCCCATGGTCAAAAAAATATACCTGGTGAGCTAACACATGGTTATCACGAAGAAAACTTTTCAAAAGAATCACACACACAATCAGTGTTTTCATGCACTTAGTCAGAAATCAGAAGTCAGAGTCCTTGTGTATGGATACTTCGGCTCCCACACCAACACCAATTTCCCTAAACTGATAACCACACCCAAAGAACATAAAAATATTTCCATTTAAAAGAATCAGAGTCATTGTTCTGTGGTAGAACCAACGCCTTTGATACCAATTTGTTACGACCCATCCTCAGGGCCTGTGCCGTGACTACCCCAAGCCCGCCTTCCATAGTCCAGGGGCTGGAGACTATAACCAAAGGGGAATCCCCAATAAAAATGGAAGGCATTTCATTTAGACCTGTAACACATATAGTATGAACACATGAAGTAGAAGAAAAAAGTACTAATATAGAGAAGAAAAGTGTGCTGAAGTAAGTGAGCCAGTATACAAACCCAACTGAACAACAAGTTCGAGTACATTTAAAAAGGGAAAACAACTTCTAGATCATCCACCGGGGAATCCTACCTGAAGGGTAGGTATAGAACTCGAACAACACATCCATGTGGTACATCATGTCTAGTATAGCTCCGAGTAGCCTCCCATGTGTCACTCTCAGCCCCAATCACTACTGACCATCATCAGTATATAACACAAGAGGGTGCGGATGAAGCCCGTGCAGGGGTGAGTATAACAATGCTCAGAATAGGACCCTAAGACCCCTGAAGGTCTCCCGTAATCCATTAAGGATAAAACAAAGTAGTAAGATACAATCACGGAGTATCAACCATCCCTACTTAGGTATATTCCCATATATATAGCTATGTTAACAATCACTGTCCGACTCCAACAGTCGAGCCCAAGCACAACCCCTTCCACAAATGAAGTAAATTCAATCATCTCAACGATAACAACTAAAATTCAAGACTTAGCTCATACTAGTATAAAAATTACATTTAGGGGTAGAGATTATTAGGTGTACCCACTTAATCTTCACCTCTGTAGATCCCACATAGTATCCTAGAACAGTATTAGCGTTGTCGAACCCACAGAGGATCCGGGTACAGAAGTCATCGCTGTCGAACCCAGGGAGGATCCCACTATAGTAGTCATCGTTGTCAAACCCACAGAGGATCCTGGTAATGTATCATTGTTGTAAAACCCACATAGGATCCTGGTACATTATAGTCACTGTCGAACCCACATAGGATCCTAGAATAGTAGTAGGTCCACGTAGGATCCTATAATTTCAGTTGCAGCGAGCCATAAGGTTTCTGCACATAGCACGCTCGATTCTGGGAGGGTCCGTTCCTCGAGCCAAGTGTTGAGACATAAAATACCACTAAGTCTTGAGTTGATGTATCCTATAGTTATATCTCTTCATATGGAACCCAATGCGATAGATGGCGCGTCAATCGGACACCCGGTCTGTGAGTTATTGGCATTTCTATTCTATGGGCCCGGTTGGTTTTTAGGTTCAAACCAACGCAGCTCTACCCCAACTGCATCTAAACCCCATGTGTGGAATTTCAAAAGAACCGTCTCATTCTAATATTTTCGTCTCCATAGACGGTTCGTCGATCGGACACTCGTAGCCCAAGATACAGACGAAAAATGTGATTTGGGTTAAATGGGCCCGGACAGGGGTCCGACCCGGTCCGCGGGTCTGACTCGACCCAATGGGGAGGCTCTGCCAGGTGGTCATCCAGCCCGCAAGGGAGGCCGTCCTCTTCTAACCGTCATGGCCTCTGGCCGTGGTTCTCTCCGGCACAATGCGACGGCGCCACACCCGTCCACTGCGGCCTACCCAGGGGTGGTCTTTTAAGAGAATATTGGAATGGTATAGTGATTATATGCAAATTGGATGAATTTTATTAGTAATTATCTGTATGTTTTGAGATTGATGAAGAGTTAAAATGTTTTTAAGATATTAATTACACATAAAATGTGTTTTGAGAGCATAGTTTGGGATGTATTTTTAGAAATAAAGTAAAAATGAACATATAGAAAGAAATATTCTATTGGAATTGGGCAAGGTTATGTTATTCTTGGAGAATAGTTCTATCAAGGGGTGAATATGGGAAAATGGATTGGAATAAATCATAAAATCTATAGAGTATATTTGGTGGTTATTGAGGGAAAATTATAAAACTGAGTGTGGATTATGGTTACTATATGTTCCAACATACCGAGGTTAGGAAGGTTAATTAGATACATAGTGTTTTTTTAACTCAATAGCCAAGGTATTTGAATAATGAGTTACGAATTATGGGTTGAGTGATATTATAGGAAGTTATAATTTAATATGATGAGTATGATTGGAATGGTTGAGCTTTGAATATATAGTCTTGGGTGTGTGGGATTAATTATATGGAAAGGTATTTAGAGAGGGATAAAACATTGAGTTGTTTGATGACATGTGGTAGATTATGTTTCATATTTATATAGTTATGTAGGATATAGGTATGGTGGTATTATAGTGGGTTTGAATCAATATAAATATGACTGAATATATTTTGTTTCCACATGATGTAGATATTACTATGATTTGGGGATCTAAAATGTGTTTTAAGACAGCATGATGTGGATTATTGCTAAAGAGTTGGTTGTATTTCAAGATATCTTATGGTAATGAATGTGATTAGGTTATTAACTTGAGTTTCATGGATCCCTATCATGTTGTTTGTGATTAGGGAATCAATTTAATTTTGAGATATTATACATTGTACATTATGTATTTGGGAGCTACCAATGTTCCATAGAACCGCATGATGTACATTGTGACTAGACTTGTGGTTGTATTCCAACATATCCAATAGCACAGATTGTGACTAGGGGATCAAAAAATCATGGGTGGTACACCAAATAATGGATATTACTATAACCAAGAGAGTAACACTTTTACACAATACCTTATATAATTGATCTTGCAACTGTTGGAATGGGTTTCTAGGACTGGATGAAGTAGGTACGGTAGAGAATCATATTATCCACATTATCACATGGTAACTCAAATTGGTTATTAAACCTTGAGTGTCATGATTTTACATATTATAATCAATATGAAATCATATATCCAGATTATGAAATTATCTTAGGTTCCTCATTTGTATTTCTGTTCCATGTTTCATACTAACATCTTTTGTGTACACTTTAGTTTGTCTGTAGACCATTTATTTGGAATACAATTTAGGGGAAAGGCCACCGTATAAGAGAATATGATATATCATTTTTTTAAATATGTGAATATGATTCAAAAATATGTATAAGTATCTCATGGTTATATTTTACTATTTTTTTATTTACATAATATATATTGTTGTCCCATTTAGGAATCACTCATTTGATATATGATTATTATAATATAAAATGAGTTTTTCCGTTATTTCAGGTTGTATGATGTTAATTATAATTATCCCTCTACTGTATATCCATTGTTTTATTATAATTACATGGTATTAAAATGTTCATATATGTTATATTGATACAAAAATATTTAATAATAGTTATAATCTACCCCATGATTCCCTTATACCCTCATCATTAGTCACTGTCCTCCAATGTATAGGGAGGTGTGGATAAAGTTAAGTGATAAGTTCCCCAGTTTTGGCTGCATAGGCAGAACCCAGGCTTAGGGACATTAGAAAATAGTATCAAATATTTATTTTTTATCTATTAAGGACTTCATGCTTATTAAATATAGGTAGGATTGATTTTATCATGGAATGGAAGCCACTTTATTTCCCATCAGACACTTATATAATGATTCCCTAAGTTATCATGGTTTCATGATGGTTGTTATTGGTTTTTATTAATTAATGTTTAATTATTTGAGAAATTATAATGTTTATTAATTATGTGTTATTGTATTAGTCTTGGATTAAAAGGGATATTATAAGTATGTACATTTATAATACTTGGAACATAGATTCATATAAAATGTACTTGACCATGTGTGACTGAAAAAAAGTTGAAAAAAAAATTCAAAATGCATTTTATAAAAAAATTTCTAAAAAAGGGGTCGTATTTAATTAAAATGACAATAATTAAATATTTAGATAATAATCGAAATAGTTTATTGAGGGAGTAATTATTAGCTTACTAGTGATGGTGTTTTTTTATTTTACTTGATTTTATATGGTTACACTATTAGAACACATGTGTGGTTTGATAATATCCATAGATTTGGTAGAGTTTGAAGTAGATTACTTGGGTATGGATTAGTTTTTTTATTTTATTCCCTTAGTATAGGATGATTTATGGATTAGATTCCTTAATTGATTAACACCGTAGAGTGGGATGAGTAAATCTATGGTATATTTTGAATATATATAAAAATTAAAGAATGGATAGTTATTTTTATGGTATGTTTTAAATGTGTAATGTGTAATATTGTTTTGATGTGTATCATAACTAATTGGTGATTTGATCCTAGTGATAGTGAGATATGACTGATAATAGTATTGGTTGGGTGTAGTGGTGGAGAAATAGAAGAGTGTATTCCCATTCAAACATGAGGTTTAATAGCTTGGAAATTGTTATAGGACAAGTTATTCTCACTTTATAGGGAAGAAAATGAGGGTGTTTTATGTGATATATGAGATAGAATGGTTGGTTGGGGATGGTTGTGAGAAAAAAAATGTGTGAAGATAGATTTTATGTCTAGATTTTATAAATCAAAGTTAAACATGCATGGGATGATGTGTGGTAGATATGTTGATTTAAAAGCAAGTGGGTGTGGTTTTAAACATTATTAACATTAATAAGTGTTATAAGTGAAGAATTTTACACAAGGACCATATCAGAATATTTTTGAAGAGAATGAAATAATTCATAAAATATTTTATAGATTATTTGAGTCTCTATTGATGGTTATGAAAATGTATATCCATAAATTAACCATGGGAAAATCATAAATGATTACCATTGTAAAATAACAACCTAAAGAGTAACTACTATTATTGAGTATAGACTGAGATTCAATCACTTGTGTAAATTTGTAAAAGGATAAAAATTATTAATTATATTGGAGGCAACATTAAATAACCGCCCCTTACAAATATTATAAAGAGAATCATTTCTATTTTTAATAAAGGGTTCATAAAGGGAGAAATAATGATGACTAGAGTATTAAAAAATTTCTCGAGAATTCCTTTTAAATCATGTGAGGTTTAATTATACGTATAATGTTAATTTAAATATTTATTTCATCATCTGGTAGTTTGGTTTTATGATGTTGATCAAGGAATATGGCCCATTGTTGAACTTTTATGTTAGAATTTTGCCTCAAAATTTTCATTTCATGAAAGAAAATTAGATAATATATAGACTACTATTTACTGGCTCCCCTTGTAAAATTTATATATGATGCATGAAAAATGACTTAAGGTGTTGTGATGTATAAAAATTATGGTTAAATATTACATATTATGTTAGATAGTGGTGTTGTCCAACACTATAATTTCATTAGGTACTAAAAAGAGGATTTTCAAATGATTTTATTATCTTTGGTCAAGATAGTATTGTGATAAATATTTTTCAATTGATATTTAAAATTGAAACATGATAGTCTTAATGAAACAATGATATTGGTATTCCATTATGTTAATCAACCCACTTGTTTCTCAATTCTACAACCCCTATGTTGGGTGAATTATTGTGAACATTGAGAGTGTTGTGTATGGAGAAAGAAGTTATTTATAAATTAAGTTGTCATGACATATACTATAATTAAATTAGAGGGTTATTTTTTTATACAAGGATAATTTATTTGAGAAATTAGAATCAATGAAAATTTAGTTCATATATATACTAATGGGTAGGAATAATTAGTGAAAGGAACAAGTTTGTCTTGGTATTTGTACTGTCTGTACCAATTAGGTGGGTATAATGATAGCATTGAAAATATAATTTCTTATAATAGATAGAGTATGGAAACATAGATTATGGACCATTTTAGTATGTTTGAAGACTTCTTTAAAGATCCATTTCATTGATTTTAGATTGATAAATTCTCTAACATGGGTTATAAATTTGAGGAGGCATTCAAAAGTAGAAGACCACTAGAGATAAGTGTGGCCAAGGATACAAAATTCCATAGATTCTAAGTGAAAATTTATAGATAATGAGAGTGTGTTATAGAAAATATACTATTCCCTAAATGATAATGGTTTATGTGGTTCAACATATGGGAAACCAAATGTTCCCATGATTTATGGTTGGTTCCCCATGAAGATAAAAATGTGTTGGATCTTGTTTCACTAGCATGGAAGTTTTGTTAAAAATGTATTGTGCTCACTTGTAAATTTAATTTATAGTGAATTAATTTTACACTTCTATTTCATTTAGTAAATGAAATTATAAGTCTTATCCTAATAAGAAAGAAAAATTCTAAACCATATAATTCTTTATTGTCATTCACAATCTGTTTTACTTGTCTTATTGCCATTGTAGTTTTTAGTGATCAAGTGTCAGGTGTTATGATGTGGTGGTCAGGGTATGTTTTCTTCTCCGTTCTAACACATTATTTTTGGATGTTATTTTGTTATGTAGGTTATGGTACTTTTTCTCTATTTGAGGATCTATACAAAATATTTTGGATCATGGGTATTATGATACAATAAGTATTACTAGATCTTATTGATAAATAAGTTTTAGAGAACATAGATTTTCATCTTCAAAATAATCAGAAAAATTATTTACTTTATATTTTTCATGTAGAAGGAATGATGTTACGAGAAGGAAAGTTTTGTATTGACTAGTTCAATACAATAGACTTCATATTGTGGAGATTGCACATTGAGGAGTGTTTATTCTAGAATGACCTTGATATTCTATTTATTGTATTGAAACTAGAAGCAATGGAAAAAATTGCAATGAATTGATAATAACCACCTTGGATGGGTATAAATGTCAGTAGAAATGAATTTTTCATTGAACATATTAGAGGTGAACACCACTTAGGAATTATAGAGGGATATAATTAGTGTGTAGGAGAAGCCAACCATAGTGAACAAAGTGATTTTGATTTGAAATATTTTCATCTTGATTATTTTAGAGGTATGTCCAATGAAATATCACATAAATGAGTTTAACTATATTCAATGTATGTTGTAATTGTTAGGAGTTATGCTTTCTGATCCAGTGTGGTATTTTCAATTACTATTATCACTTATAGAATCAATGGATACAATGGTTACTAATAGTATAAATACTTGTAGTAAGAATGATATTGGGTTTGAGGATTTTCATTATATAGTTATAATAGGGATATGTGTTGGAGGGAAGTTTATGTACCTTTTCAATCCATCTTAATTGTGGAATGTAGAGGATATTTCGTTTAATGAAAAGGATGAAATAATATGGAGGAATAGAGTTAAAGAAAGTAAAAATATTTTACCTAGAACCATATGATAAAATTTTAGGATATAGGGAAACATAAATAAGGATTATATGTTTAATTATTTAAGGTTTTATTTTGGAATTCCTTTAAATACCATAATTTAGGACTGAGAGAGTTTACTACTAAGTGTTAATATTTCATTATAATCACGGATCATTCATTCCAACAAATTGTTTCATTCTACATATGAGAGAGAAATCATTGAAAAATATATTTTTTATAAGATTAAATACAGTTTAACTTATTTATGATGAAGATATTGAGATTATTAGAAAATTTTATGTTAATGTATCAATGACAAATAAAATCATTCTAATGTTATAGGGAGTTCATCACACAAATAGACTATAGAAGAACATTATTTTTATAATATATCCTAATTGAGTAAGATTTTGTACAACCATTATGAATGGAGTGTGGATGACCACATGTGGATCAATGGTAGGTTCTGTAGGTACTAAAGATGAAAATTATATATGATAGTTAATTTTTATGGAGTAGTGATTTCCAAAAAATCAGTATTATGAATTCCATAGTTACATCAGTTCTGTCTTGGGAACTTATGTAAAAAGAATATGTAAGGCTTGGAAACTAAAGGGGTATTGAATCTTGATCACATGTATTTTAAAACACACGGGAGTTATATTCTAGGATATAAGAGAAATGATTCATTTTTTACAAGGAGAAGGATAACTAAATCATAAAACATAGAGATTATACATAGTAACCTTTGGGGACCTGCTCTAGTTTGTTATAACAGTCGACTACAATAGTATAATACCCTAATTGGTCATGAACCATTTAATATATGGTTACATAGAAGAATAAACCCAAATTTTTTGTTGTGTTTTTTCATTCGATAGACATGGTTGAGAAATAGTTATAATTTAAGATTAATTTATAAAGGTCAAAAAATAGTGGTTAGTATAGTAAAAATGTATTCAAATGGATTTTCTAGACGACATGATTCAGGTTTGAGAAGAATATATCTAAATGGATAAAAAATGGTATGGGTGGGGGAATGAACTAGATATTTAATAATAAATCTAAAATAATAAGGTTTCATGGAGGATTCATAATTGTGTTTTTGTTAAAAGATATTAACTATGTCGTTTATCTCATTAATAAGAGTACTCATACAACTTATTTTTAAGAGATTCTATATTTCATATGGAAAAAAATCTCAATGATTGTTTATAATATTAATGTTTCTTGGATCACCTGAATATATAAATATTGATTCCAATGAAAGGGACAAGTTTTTAGAATATACCTAAGCATGTTTCTTTATGGGATGTGGTGATGAAAAAATGGGTTCTAATATTGGGATGATGATAAAAAAAGATCATTAAAAGAAAAAATGTTTAATTTTATGAGTATATATTTTGGAAATAGTAGAACTTTATAGATCTTATAGTATAGAACATAGAATGTATAGAGAATATATATGTTGATGTTAATGGAAATTTGATTATTACAGATGCTTTAAGAAGTTCAGAAAGCATAGAAATTCTTCAAGAAAGTCCAGATGTGCCTAAATTATATAAGACTAAGGAAGCATGTGGATGTGTTTTGACAGATTCAGTTTTACAAGGAGTGAAGCCTTAGGTTGAATTGAGGATATTTAACTAGGTCAAAATACTAATTCAAAGGCCAAACATTGATCTTCACTATTCAAATCTAACTGATAGAAGAGATCCTGAAGCCCTATAATTTTTTTTCGTATAAATAATTCTATAAATTTAGTGTTATATATAAAAGATTATATTGAATCCTTGAATAAAAATAGAACATGTGATCTAAGAAAACTACAAAAATTAAAAAATAGAAATGAATACAAGATGGATTTATTGGTTGAATGAAGAAGAATCAGATGGACACAATAAAATAATTGATTACTTGTGAAAGGATTTAAGAAAACCAATGGTGAATGTTTTTCAGATATTTTCTCATTGATTTATAACAATGAAAATATTTAGATAATGTTAAGTCTAATATATTTGGATATTTTACATCTAAAACAATTAGATATGGAATCAACATTATTGTATTGTTATTTTGAGGAGATCTTTATCAACTAGTTGAAGGGTTTTGTTGAAAAATGGATGATGTATTGGTTTTCAAGAATAAATGGAGCCAATATATTTTGAGGCATGCTCCATGGAAATGGAACTGGAATTTTTATGACATTATGGATGAGAAGTGAATTTCCAAGAAAAATATTGACCATTTCTATTTCTGAAATGTGTTCAATTATAGATGTTATGTCATATATATCTTGTTTGTTCACAATATCATAAAAAATGTTTTTAAATAGACCATATTTGGTGATAAATGATGAATTTACAAGAATTATTGTAAAAAAATAATAAATAAAACAAATTAACATTTTATAATGAGGATCTAGAGGGATATGAAAATAATCACATTGGTTTTATCTTAGCGGGAATTTTTCCGGATGATCACAGTGAGATTCAGATTGAATACATGTAAAACTATAACATATTATTGGAAAAATATTTCAAATTATCTAAATAAGAAACTCTTAAAATATAATATGATGCTATGTACAAAAAGAAAACTCTTATAAACAATAGTATCTAGAAGTTTGATATATTCCATGGATTTGATGATGCTAAATATTTATATTTCAATTGGAGTTATTAGTAGTTATATTATTACTTTAGGAAATGAGAATTGGAATATGGTGAATTATATTACTTAATATCTCAATGGTTCTAAGGAGTTATCCTTCTGATATAGGAAATATAATATATTACATGGTTATATTGATGTATATTTAGAAAAAATATGGAAGTATGGAAGAGAAAAATGTGTTTTTTGTTCAGTTTTAAAGGGAAAACAATAATTTTGATGTCAATAATACAATCGATAGTTTCAATATATGAAATGTAAGTGAAGGTTGTAGATGTTATGGATTTATAAATTTAATTTATCTAGGTGTATCTCTTATTATATAAATTTATAAAGAGTCAATAAAATGGATTTTATTCTATGAAAATAACATCCTGATTCATCTGATGAAGAATCTGGTGTTACATTATTGGAAAAATCACATTGAGCTCAATTATAATAATATTATGATGTAGAGGGAGGAAGGAGGTCGGAACCATGGAATAAATAATGAAATCAAAATCCATGTGATGATAATGTTCATAGTCTGGGAAATTTTGAGACAAAATTAGGAATTAATGGATATAAGGTGACTAAAAGAAAAAATAGGGGCACTAACTATTGTTTTTGAAGATGAAATATTCATGTTTTACCTAAGGTATTTTTGATTCCATGAATCTATGAAAGTAGTCCTCAAGTGGGATATAGTTGGGATGTATGATGAATCATTTAATGTTTTACTTATTTATGTTTTATTATATATTGTTTGGATCTTAGGCTATGAATATAAGGAGGCATATAATAGTTGAAGGCTGGAAGAGGAATGGGTGATCCAAAAGAAAATTATCTAGAAATAGTTAGCTATTGAGTATTTTTAGAGGGTGGTAGTACCTTATTTACAACACGCTTTTCACTAGATGGTAAAATTTCAGTTAGTTAATTTTAAGAGTAATTAATGGAATCCATGATCAATGATGAATTATTTATGAATATTAAAAGGTAGTGGAACCAGTTTCACTAAATGGGGTGTTCTATAAATAGTTTGGGGGGTTTTCACTTATAATTTTAGTGAAAGGGGATATGATGGGGAATTATTCATCTATTTTGAAATATAAATAAGTAGTATTCTTTTATTGAGTTTGAATTTGTATGAACCATGTAATTACGTATTTTCATTTATTAAGAGTTTAATTTTTATTCTTTTTTCAATAGTTATGAGAGAAAAAGTATAAGGATCCAACCTTAAATCATTACATGATCTTGAGTTTTAGTCAAAAATTTACTTTCATTCACAATGTGGATAGTTTTAGGTTAATAGATTTAGATAATTAGGATATATTACATATATAATATCCAATATTTATATAGAGTGGATACTACTAAAACAATATCCATTTCTTCAAAAAAATAATACTTTTAATATAAAATATTATTTCTTTGTAAAATCTTTATAACATTTAAGTTGATTTACTCAAATATCTTAATCATTATTATAACATATGAAAATCATTGAAAACATTGTATGGGGAAAAATCATAGTAAGCGACAAAAATATGAAAATTGTTAGTCCAGTGAAAATATGAAAACCCATAAAAAACTAATTTTCATAAAACCTCATTTGCTTACGTATAAACATAATGAAGTTGCATTGGGACATTTTAACCATATCACTATTATATTCAGCATTACCCATGGAATAAACATTCGGTTTAATTCCATCTCTAGTGTAACCAATGCATTGGACATCTAGAATGGGGCTCACTCATCATATCTTGAGCTATAATGGGCTCAACCCAACTTATATTGATCAATAATGGGGATGAATTGGTCATATCTTGAGATCTAATGGGCTTAACCAAACATAAAAATTGTACAATAAACATATAATGAATAAAACCCTTGATAACTCTTTTAAAATATCATAATACCCTTTTTCATAAAAATCATTTTTAATATATAAAAATCTGCACATTATAAATAAATCATATTCTTCACAAACAACTTTGAAAACATATTATTTAAACATTCTAATAAGAAATAGTCAAGAAATAAGGATAAAAAATCATGTTGTATATATATATATATATAATCATTTGGGATTTCATAAATGAAAAATTTAAAAAGATTTTAAAAATGAAAGTCCCTTACCACGGGTTGGACTTCCTTCAAATGTGTTCAAACCTCCTCCTGAATTATCCTCATTGAGAACCTTCGTATGACCATTGGATTTTTCCTTTTGGCGATACTATTACGTATTTTACTTTTAGAAGTGTTTTGGG
Source organism: Viscum album (assembly GCA_963277665.1). Classification (NCBI taxonomy): domain Eukaryota; kingdom Viridiplantae; phylum Streptophyta; class Magnoliopsida; order Santalales; family Viscaceae; genus Viscum; species Viscum album. Next base: position 2,008,859,331 of record OY728130.1, on the reverse strand, counting down.
GAGAGTATTGGGGATAATTTGGATAGTGCACAAATCTTGAGATGTGTGAGTAGAAGAGGGGGCGTGTGGTGGTATTTATAGTGGGGGAGAGGAGGGATTTTCCATTATTTTAATCATTATTTTATTATTTTTATCAAGAAAATATATAGTGTTGGTTCATGTGACTAAATACAGTAATTAATGTATGTGAGTTCGAAACCAGGGGCGTTAAACTCAGAAGAACATCATCCATGACTCAATAATTCTTGCATTTGGCTTAATTCGTAAATTATTGTATTTCTCTATTTACTAAAAATTCAAGTATTTCAGAATAATCTAAAAAATTCACCCTTCCATTTTTTGACATGTAGAATTAAAAAATGAAATCCATTTTTTGAAAATAATTCTCATTGACTAAGAAATTAAATTCTTAATTAAAATCATAATTTATGCAAAAAAACTATTTTTGAAAATATAACTCATTTTATAGTAGTTTTAATGATTATTTAAAGTCTCGTAAAATTATCTTATTATCAAAAGAAAAAAATAAATACTTATTAATCAATTTTATAAAAATATATTTTCTATTAAATCATTTTATTAATTATAAAATTGGAATTAAATATTTATAGCCACCAAAATTACCAACACTTAAATGATCATTTCTAAAACATTTATTTACTTATTCCATGATATAAATAAATCATGATTATGTATGTAAAATAAAAAAATATTATTTATACCTTAATAGGTGATGTGACTATTCTATTGGCCACAATACTATTATTAATGTTCATGTTACTATTCCGAAGGTCATGTAACTATTATATCCGTATAAATTCCTTAATTTATATATATAATACTTATTTAATTATAAATTAATAAATAATTTGACTACTTAATTCTATAATGAAAAGGAATTTTTTTATTAGGACATAGGTTATTAAATTATCCCCACATTATGGAAATTTTATCCCCATGATGTTTGTAACTTATTAAACAGGTGAGGATACATTTCCCACATTGCATTTTCAGATTCCTATATTGCTTCTTCAACAATGTGGTTTCTCTATATAAAAATAATCTAGTGAATTACCCTATTCTGCAATAATTTCACTATATTATCAAGAAATTGAATAAGTTTATCTTCATTATAATGTTTCTCTTCTAGCTGAACTTCTTCTTGGCTGAAAACATGATATGGACTTGGCATATAGTGTATCAACATCGAAACATGAAAAGAACCGTGTACCAAAGATAAAATCATAGGCATGACTACTCGGTAGGAAAATTGTTGTACTTTATCAAGGATTTGAAAAGATCTGATGAATTGTGGAATAAGCATTACTTTCATACCTAAACGTATAACACTTTTCCATAGTGAGATTCTCAAAAAAAAAAACAAGATCAACTGCAACAAAAGAAATGGCTTCCTCCTGTAATCTGTATAACATTTCTGCCTACTCTGAACTACCCTCATGTGTTATTGGTTTATGTTCACTTTGTCAGATACCTCCTATATTAATTATTATCCCATCAACTACCTTTCTCTAACTTCTTCCCAAAATTCTAGAGTTTTACACCGCATTCCATATGATTCTACAAAAGGATCAATATTTATACTGTAAAGAAAAATGTTATTAAAATAAAATTCAACTATTGAAATTTTTTGATTTAAATTCATTGTTAATACATTGATCAATATCCATGAATATCCTCTAATGACCGAATTATTCATTATAACAGTCCATTTGAGTAAGTATGGAAGTCTATGATGAAATTTAATTATATTCCCAATGACTTAAGAAGGAATTTACTATAGTTATAAGTGAAACTAAGATCATGGTCAAATACAATGAAAGAATAAACTCCATGTAGCCTGAAAATATATTTTCGGTACAGTCAAGAAATATAATCCAAAGACATAGTATCTCAAATAGTATGAAAATGTGAATATTTATTTCGTCATTCAGAAATAACCAAAAGTGCATTGTTACCTTGAGAATCCTTTTATAGTCTTACCACAAAGCACATGGATATATTTTTCCACTTCCACTCTACCACTAGAAATGGATGAAGCATCCACTTTGGTAATTGTTGCTCTTATTTAACCTGTTGAATATTAAATCCTTTCATGGTAAAATTTAAAATATCTCCTTTCAGTGGATCCCACAATTATTACTCACGATGGTTCTAGTACATCTTAGTACTATAAGGATAAACTGAAAATAGAGAACTATGATATTCACACAATAATTATTTCTTTTGATTTTAATTACAAAGTACACATAATATCTTGAAAAATATTAAAACAGAATCTTTATCAACATTAAATTCAGTAAACATACCCCTTTCAACCAATTCTACCTTTTTCTATAACCAACAATATTCCTTCTTCACATGCTTTATTCTGTCTGATAGAGATTACTTCAGTGACACCTGAAACAAAACAGAGTAATTTACTACTTAAATGATGACTAAGACAAAATTCATCAAATCAGTAACCAATGGGTATCATTCTAAATGTATAATGGGTAATGTATCATTACTTTTTCAACACATTACATCAACCACCATGTTTTCTAATCCATGATAGTAATGAATTGTGAAATCATAATTGTTGATTAGTTTCAGCCATATTATTTGGATCATATTCAATTTCATTTAAGTAAATATGCAATTCAAAATTTTATGGTCAGTATATATTTTACATTTTACTACATAAAAATGATTCCTCCATATTATTAATGAAAAAACATTAGAATATAATTCCAAATAATGATTATGGTAATTTAACTCATGTGGTTTAACCGAACATGGAGATTAAAAATGTATCTGATCATTATTTATTAGGAAACCACTAATTCCCTTCAAAGAAGAATCACTGAAGATAAAAAATGCATCACTTCTAGAAGTTACGGTCAGAACTATAGCATTCACAATTATTATTTTCAATTCTTGAAAACAATAATCACATTATTTTATCCACATTAACTGAACACATTTTTGACTTATCATTGTCAGTGTGATTGATTACTATACACCATTCTCAAAAAAAGAATGGTAATATCTTATGAAACCAAGGAATCTATGTATCTCTATTATATTTGTTGTCTTTGGCCATTCATTAAGAGATTTTTTTACCAGGATCAATAGTTAGACCATATTTATAAGTAATGTGACCTAGAAAAGAAGTTTGTTGAAAAACAATTCTCACTTTCAAAAATTTTCACAGAGTTTCTTTTCTTTTAATGTTTGAAAAAAACAATTATATATATATCATGATAATTTTTACTTTTATAATATTAGAAAATGTCATCAATAAACACAACAAAAATCTTATCCAGGAACTCAAGAAATATTCTATTCATAGGATCCATGAATAATGTAGGTGGATTAGTTAACCCAAATGTTATAACTAAAAATTCATAAAGCCCATATCTAGTATGAAACACCACCTTCAAAATTTCTGAGTCCTTTTCTTTCAATAGATTGTACCCCTACTTCAAGTCATCCTTCAAAAAATATTGTGCTCCTTGGAGTTGATCCAACAAATTATCAATATGAGGAAATTGAAACTTTTTCATAACAGTTATTTTTTAAGGATCTAAAATAAATTCAAAGACTCGTTGAACAATCTTTATTTTTAATAAAAAATATTGGAGCACACTATAATGAAGTTCTGGGACCGATGAAGCCTTCATTTAAAAAATTTTGCAACTGATTTTCCAACTCTAAAAGTTCCATTTGATCCATTTGATGATGGGATTTAGAAATTCTCTTAGCATCATGAACTAAGTCAATAGTAAACTCAACCTCTCGATCATGAAAAACACTAGGTAAATCATCAAAAAGTATATCAAGATACTCACTTACCACTAGCACATGATTAGTCTGAACAGTTCTGTTATTTTCAAAAATTAGTGCAAGATAACATTCATTTCCATGTTTTAATAGTTTCTTATCTTCATGATATTTTTTAAATTGTATAGATTCATTCATTTATATAAATAGAAACTCTTTCTAAAAAAACAAATTTTTTTCTCTACAACCTATCTTAGCATGATAAATTAAAAGCCCATCCATACCTAGAACAACGTCAATCTCTACTAGAGGAAGTAAAACAAAGATTTTAGGTAAATTATTTCCATAGAAAATGAATTGAATATTCTTATAATTTATTGTTTTTTTAATATTTCTTATAGGTGTTTTCACCATGAGTTTTGGTTCCAGTTCATAAGCAGTAATTTCTAATTTAGCATAAAATTTTTATAAATGAAGGAATGTGTAGACCTATAATCAACAACATATTTCAAAAATATTTAAAAAGATAAATTTATTTTATATAGATTTTTTTTAATAGATCAACATCTTATAAATTGGTTGCAATGGATTTATACCCACCTATGTGCTTTCAATTTTTCTAATTTTTTTACTGAGTGTCCACCTTTGGACGCACATTGGGCAAGTGAATCAATTATGTATAGTTAAAAAATATCACCACCATATTCTTGTTAGTTTTTGTATAATCTTCCTTGCACTCATGATACCTGTGCCCAAAAATTCCACATAGATAGTATTTCCCATAATTTACAAGACGTTCTCTAATTTACTTTTCCCCAAACTTTTCACAAGAAGGGAAATTGATTTTCTTACCTCTAGATTTATTCTATGAATTCTTCCACAATTATTACCTACATAACCAATTATTATTATTATCATCATAATTATTATACATGTTATAAAACTCCATATTATATTTTTTAGAATAATGAAAAAGTTTATCATACCTTTTAAACTTGCATTAATCCATATATCTTCGTAAAAATGGTTTGAGACAACGTAAAAAACTATTAATTTTACTATCAATGACCTGAAAAAATTACAATACATACCTAGAAAGTCTTTTTAAATTGTATTTATGCAGTTCCAATTAATCATCATCTTTTCTCTTTAAGTCCAAAATTTTGTTTCTCCATTATGAGTTGAATAGTTTTTGGACAATATTATTCCAAGAAAAGACTCTTAAAATAATCACATTCCTAACCATCAAGATCATATTTTTCTCATATTCTTATATGGAGGACACTATTGATCATATTCACCTTCAAAATGATAAATTTATAGTATTAACTTTTGGGGTTCTAAGAATCCCATTAAATAAAATATATTCACAAGAGAAATGATCCATCCTTCATCCATCACTAGATATATGGTTCCCCTAAATGCTAGATGCTGTTCCCTTATAAAATTTGCCTCAAAAGATAGATTTCTTTGCTGTAGATCAGGTTCCATTCTATCTTGGATACCACCATTGTTTAACACTTGAGTAAACTCATCCATTACTATCACACATAGTTATATTACAATTCCCACTATTCTAGGGTTAAGATTCAGAAAAATATTATCCTCTCCATGCATTCCTACTTCAGTATCCCTATTTCTTCTTTGAAAAACCATTATAAAAAAAATATTAGTCGAAGAAACATGGTAATCTTTAAATGATATATCCTTTAAATATAAACATAAGCTAAGAACCAATTATGATATTCTATTAACATCATCATAACTCCTATTTTTATCTAAACCTTACTACGATACCAACTATAAGGCCCAAACCTTATAACATTACATTATATTTATTTTCATTCCAAAACATACTTTCTTTCAAATTGAGGACCTTTTTCCATATTTTAAAATCTAGAATGCATCATTTGGATCATGTGGGTTTTATCACAATAGAAATGTCATGAATGATAGTGATGCATGGGTATATTTTGAAATAGGTTGTGGTTTGATGGTGTTTAGAATAATCAACCATTGAAAGTATATATAAGTGATTGGGTGTTTTAATAAATGTCACCATATGGGGAAATTATCGTAAAGGAAGTAAAAATGGTTAGAAGTACAAGGAATGTTTTTATGAACTTATAGGATTTTAGTGAAATGGGGGTAAGAATAGTTTTTTTTGTATAATATTTGGTATATTACGGTAAAATTAGGACTGAATATATCGTTTAATAAATTATTTATGTGTATTTATACCCGAGTGATAGGCCATACAAAAAATACAAGTCTCATTTGTCTGAGTGTGGAGATAAAATGATCATAATGATTTAGAAAATTGAAGCAAGAAAAAATATTGGGTATAGAGGGTGTAATAATTTTATTAGTGAATAAATATTACTTTTTAGAATGATAAGTCATATGGTATCATGTTTTTAATGAAATGTGTCATCAGTTGTCGGTGGAACTAGGAAATTATGGATTCTATTAGAGTAAAATTAGAATAAAATTTAAAAATGAATATATGGACTTATCAGATGAATATTATAGTGCTTTTGGAGTATTCAAATAATTATTTATATATTGAAAAAAGTGTAAAAAATGGCCCAAGTTCAAACTTTTAGAAAACTAGTAATTGAAAAAATTATCGGTTTCAGTTGAGCCTATAGTGTGGCTGATAGTTATGAAAAGTGGGCCTCTGGACCAAAGATTTCTCGGATATAGAGAAGATGCGATGTAGACCATGCCTAAATACATTGAATGTTAATATTTTAGAACAAGGAAGGTTGAGCTCGTGAGAATGTGGGCTTATTCATGATATCGATTAAAAAATAATATATTTATAATACATTTTCCATTAACATATTAATTTTATTTTAAAATCATGATTATACCATGACATATGATTTTTCATCACAATAACCATACTAAATCACCATCTATTAACATGTGAATTTGAAATAGATTTATATTTATTTTTTTATGTTATATTATAATAATTATAAAATAATTGTTAATCATATTGACATAATGCATTGTTTCATGTCGCGGAAAATAGAACCCATCAATCATGTTCACTGTTCAACAATAATATATTAATTATAGTCAGAATTTATTTTTATTGATTTATTATTGTTATTATTATTATTATTATTTTATTAAAAATAATATAAATGATCATTTTCATCATGGTAACCAAAATTACCACCACTAAAAATTGTTTTACACACAATTTGTCATCATTCATTCATAGGAACAATTTTTAGTATCACCCCACAACAAAATTGTCATTAAAATACTCACATCAACTGTTCTTATACTCTATGTCACAATAATTTACCACCAACTCAATAACCTTGATTTCCACAATCAACTCATCAAAGATCACTCCACTATAACCCCTAAAATGTTAGTTATGACCCATCCATACCCCCCACAACTAGCACAGGTAATGAAAAAAGATTAAACATTTAAATTGGAAAAGTAAATATTTTTAATTTTTAGTAAAATACAGGAAATCATGTAGGCTAACAACATGCTTCTATTTGGTATTAAGGGATTTTTTCACATTATTTATAGGATTTTTCAAACAAACCTACATGGGATTGGCCCAACCTGCCCCAATAGATCAATTTCACATTACTAGTGGCTGTTGGGTTACCACATGAAGGATAATGGGGATATAAGTGGAAAAAGGCATCTTTAATGCTATCATAAACTCTATGGTACACTAGAGTACAATTTGCGGTCCACTGCAATATTAGCGGTGGCCCTAAAAACTCACTTCATGTGAGTTCCTTTATTTAAAGGTTTTATTGTATTTTATAACAAACTTTTATTTAATTGTGATTTAGTGAGTCTAATAGAGAGGAGATATTCTAATTTGATCATCTACCAACACCTTTTCTCATAATTGATACATGATGTTTCAAGATGATCTTGGTCAAAAAATTGATTTATCTTCTATACTTTCTTCTCTCTTAAAACTTATTCTTCACCCAAATGTAATTATGATGAATTTGGTTCTAAATTTATACCAAATTTCCCCAATTCATGGTGAAATACTCTATTGATGAAGGAGATTTTTTATGTGATGGAAAGAAATGGTCTAAAAGTGATGAACACTCACCATTGGATATTTTTCATAAGATTTATTTGATGTGATGAATTATTTAATTTTTTTTTCAAATTAGTGTAAAATTGACTAAAATGTTATATGGATATTTTATGGCTTTTGATTATAGATTGATTGAAAATACCCAATGGGTCATTAGAATATCCTTTACCAAAATTTAGATAATATCACACCCATATATTTGCTTACATGGAATAAGTAAATTATGAATATTATTATGGAATTAATTGATAATTGTTTATTAATTTATTAATTTCCCCTTTTATGTGATACAAACTCTTGGGTATTGAGAATGGCTTATATAATCATAGAAATTATGGGATAAAATAAGTGGTATGTGGTCTATAATTTATCATACAGTTAATTTATGTTCCATGGATGACATGGTATGTCAACATATTATATTGGATTAAATAGATTAAGATAATAATTGAGAAGGTTTTTTATTTTGGAAATGAATTTGAAATGGAAAATTAGAACAAAAATAAAAATTATAATCATGTTGGAATGATTTTAGGATCATAAAATGATTGAATTTACATGTGACCTTCTAGTTTGTGGTGTAAGAGATATTTTTTATTGGTGTATAGGTGTATGATAAACAATAAGGGGTATGGGATAGTATCTTTAGATCATGATGAATGGTGCACTACAAGTGTAGTCCTGTTATTGATTGTTTGATGATAATTATAATGGATAATATGCACTAAAGTTTATAACATAACACAATGATGGTCATTATGTCGTAGTGGATGACTAATCATAGTGTTTTAGACATTGTCATGGTGATTCTGATAATGGCATAAGATATTATTCAAGGAATTCTTCCTGAGTGATATTTAATCATCATTTGTTGAAAAAACATCTGGTGATTATGCGTAAACTATAAATTATCATTAAAATAATTTCATCACTAGTATTTACCAAGGAAGGGGATCCAAATGGGTTTATACATTACATAAAATTTGGGACATTATGAAATCCAATGCGTATTTTTATTTTATGAATATGTATTATATAAAGGGGTTTTATCATTTTATTTTACATGATAGGATATTATTTTCACATAGATAATGAGGTACACATTGTTTATTGTTCTATCATTTTATTCTACCATTTTATCATATAAGGATATTTGGAATTATTTTTCTAATTTCCTCCACTATTAGTGTTCATCGACATGTTCATGGAAAACCATTAAGCATATCAGAGAAAATGTTTAAGAGAGAACAAGTTCCATATAATTCTCAAATATTCATAGTTGAGGAATGATGCCTTTATTATTAAGAGATCCAATATCAATGAAAACTGTTTCATATCTAAAAAAGTTGGGGAAATTGACTGAATTGATATGTGTGTATAGATTTCACATTAGAAATGATCATGTGAGAGATTTTATCTTAGCCATGAATGGGGTTAGATAAACTATCAGTGTCAAATCAATGGGTTAAAGATTATTCATATAATATTGAACTAGAATCTATATAAGCACCATGATGTTGTATCTTTAAAATGTTTATTATATTTATTGATTTAAAGATCCACAATGTGGTGATCTTGGAAATTGGTGTTAACTCATAAAAATTATAATACGATGCTAAATTCGGTGTAAATATGACTTATTTCAGCATCACAAAAAACTCAAAAAAGGGCATCATAAGACATTTCTATACATTTGGGTAAATTGGGTTTTTTTCCTTGGGAATGGTCAATATTTTTATTGAATATATCATGATGGGTATTACCATTATATTTTGGGACTTATGATGTCCTAATTAAAATATCATTTAACCTATAAAATGGTCATGAAATTTCCTATTATAATAGTTTTACCCACAGAACACCATGCTGTGGTGTAATCTATTTGAGGGAAATTTTATATTAAATTACATTTTTGTTATAATTCATCAAAACCTTCACCATTCACCTGAATTTAGTCCATTTAAAACATATTTTTGATAAAATTGACAATTTTATGTTGTTTATATCATTTTAAATATTTGAATTGCTCATATATTTAACTTATTAATATTTAGTTTTTCATGTTTGTTAATTGTTTATATGGTGTTTGTATTTTATTATATAGTTTAAATTAATTTAATTACTTCTTATAATATTTCCATTCCATGCTTGTAATAACATATAACATTTAGTTTTGATATATCTTGACTTTAGTTTGTAATTAAATTTTTATTATTCAATATAGAGGTTGAGTATAATATATATATATATATTTGGATTAAAATTTATCATGGGTTTGAAATATATATTTAGTAATGTATCTGTGGGTTTCAAATCCAAATGAGGATATATTCTACCACTGGGATGTGTGGGGGGAATCAGTAGTCAATGTCCAATAAGAACATTCTTTTCATTTCCCCCCTTATATTCTAGTTTGACCTATTTATAGTTAGTGAAGGGAACACATGATGATCCAAAAAATAATAAGGATGTAGATGAATATATGATATATATATATATATAACAGACATAAAAACAATAGATTGTTGGGTTTAAAAACTATTCACATCAAGTGGTATATATTTAGTGAATCACTAGTTATCATCCTGGTGACCACTTCACCATTGTATTATCAACAATAAATGAATAGATAAATGGATCAAGGTAATATCCTTGCAATACTATAATAATTATAAATATAATTACAAGATTAATAAACTAGAAATAAGAAATCTCTCATGATTGGGAGATCCTCTAGCTGTATTCCTCATGTTTCTGAACAATTGATGCTCGTTGTACACCCATGTTCTACCTTTATTCAAGACTTGGATTGGAATCCCAATAATAAATTCTTATAATATACTAAACAATCAATTTTTTCATTTTATTCGACAAAAAAAAGAATAATCATTTTATATTGTTGTTTAATATATCTATATCTTCATTGGGAATCCTAATTAATTCACGATTCATGAATCTTCTCAGTATTCTCTATATGATGTCACTATCAAATCATGATTAAATGTTATTTTTTTGACTACCAAGGTTTAAATTTTTGAGTCCTTGTTTCATTTTAAAGAAAAGGTCACATGATATTAGGATATATTTGAATTTACCTGATTAAAATTTGACTTATGGACTCCCAATACAATGCCTGATGTAGTGTCCTGATATATTCCTTCACGAATTAGGATTCAATAAAATTACATATCAAAATCAAAATGATGAAATCTCTCAATAGATCTACTAAAACAACTATTGACTTATGTAATGATCATGTAGCTTGTAGTGTGGAATTTGTATCTCTTCATGTATTCACCTTATTCTATGATATGGCATAAACTACATGGTGTGGTGTAATGACCCAAAAAATTATCATCCGATTTTCAATTCTTATAACTATGTCGTAAAACACATAAATCACAAATATAACCTAATAAAGTTAGTATTATCATAAATTAATAATGATAAATTAGTCATAAAATAAACCAATATGGATAAACAATATTACATGGGGTAATAATTAGAAAATAAGGTAATAAGAATGGAAAAAGATGGATATGATCGATCCACTAAAATAACCTCACTCAAAAACAAATATCTAGAAATAAACCATAATGATACTAATATAATATTAAATTTTAAGATGAAATATATACAACCTTGAAAAAAAATAATTTAATTAATAATGAATGAAATAAGAGGTATTTATAGAAATTAAGGAACCTATAATGTTAGAATACTAATAAAACCATTGGTATTGTAATCCAATCATTATGAATAATAATCTGGTTGTTAGACATTATATCTCTCCAATGAAATTATAAATATAATTTATGTAACTTATAAATTAAAATACAATATTTTTTAATATAATTGTATTAGTGAATAAATGTTTTAAAAATGATAAGTAAAGTGTTGGTAATTTTTAAAAACATTAATGATTATATAAATTTTATAATTAATATAACGATTTAACAAAAGGTTTATTTTCTATAAATAGATTCGTAAATTAATGCTATACTGTATTATGAAAATAATATAATTTTATGGGGTATAAAATAATTTTTTAGGAGCCTTAAAATTGATTGTAATATTAAAATCATTATTTTATTAAAAAATGATAATTTAATATATAAATTAAAAATAAAATATTTTTAAATGTATAATATTAAAATGGATTCCATTATTTAAATCCAAAAATCTAAAAATGGTTAGGGTGATTTTATGAATTTTTCTAAAATAGATGGTTTTTAGTGAATAGTGAAATATGATAATTTACAGTATTTTAAAGAATAAGTTATATAAATATCCTTTTGAGTGATTTTTGAGTTATGGATGATGTAAGTAACCATTATATCTAAATAACATTCTATAGTTACTATATTTACTTGTAGGAATCAACACTATTGACAATAATGAGATAAAATAATATATAAATGAATTTAATGACCAAAAACATCCCTCATCTATTCCTATAAATACCATAACTCACCACCCCTTATTCACAAATCTAACCAGCATTGAATATTTAAAATATTATGCTCAATTACATTCCTTAGAAACTTTCCCACTTTGAATACATTATGGTCTCAACACAAGAACAAACCCAAGTCCCTTAAAGAGGTTCTCAGTGAGACGACATCCAAGAGGTAAAATCTATCGTGTTCGATGTTTTTACTTCTTAATTTTCCAAACCATTAGTTTTGAAAATAATAAAAAATCTAATAAAAATTTGTTTACGATGTTTTTATTTCCCATTTATTTTAGTATGTTATTTTATAAAAAAATTCATTTTACCATATATGGTGAATGTTCTATTGTAGTGTTAATAAAAACATTAAATTCCTCGATATGATACATCAGACTGAAGGTGTGTCCGATTATCCGAATAAATTTTGTTTTGACCATTGGTTTGGCTTATGTTATGTCTAATTGAATGAAAAAATTATCAAACTGTGGGCTAACCATGGTACCAATAAGATTAGAGTAATCCACATTTAGTTCATCATATGGATAATCAATGTGAAATTTCATTGAAATGACTAAATCTTATAATCAAAATAAATAATTATTTGTTATATTGTACGGAATTAATTAATAATTGTAATGGTGATAAAACAAAATGACTTAAGACATTAATTTATGCTAGAACATTATGTGTTTTGAAAGACCTAGTTGTCGGAGGTCGTTGAAACAAACTCATAAATTTGACATTTATAGATTCCCCTATAAATGGTCCACCATTTGAAGAGTATGGAGATGATCAAATTAATAACATAATTTGTCTAAAGTTTTCTCTATGTGAAAATATCATTCAAAATAATTTTTAATGGTACATAGAGTTATATTTATAAGGAATTTTTATCATGGATCCTTATTTTAGAACTTATTTACTTTTGTAATTGTGTCCAATTAGTGTTACAACCAAGGGATTTCGAGTATTGGAATAATGTGAATATGGTTCATCGGATCAAGTAATTCAGGGGATTGAAATATAGACACCAATAATAATATTTTGGGCTTCCAAGGATAGTAAACAAATCTTCTTGCAATCATTATACCAAATTCATTTCTGGTATAGAAATAAAGACATTATAATAAGTATAAAAGGGTGGATTGTTTTAGTAAAGGTTATTGACCGCATTACGCTTAATGTTAAAAGATTTAAATACTTTAATATAGTTTTTATGTCATTCATACTTTTAAAATCTATTGTTTTTCTAGTTTTTACAAGTTTATTCCCCTGTGAATATAATATAATGTTAGTCTTGATACTTATATTTTTATATTGTTTTTATCAATGTATCTATGAATATGATATTAACATAATTTGATTTAATCAAAATATCTATGATTCTAACTCCCTTAATATAATCATCAGACTAAGTCTAAGTATAATAAATTTACCTAAAGTGTTTTTTTGTTTTGTATCATTTTATTTTTTTAAATATCAACTCACTCCCTCTTGTAAGTATATGCATCTAAGCTACTAATTATATACATGCAGAATTTTTGATTTCATTACTAATTTCATATTTTTTAAGTTTTTATATAAGTTTTTTTATAATCAATGTTTCAATAATATTTATTTTTAGAAAATAGTTTCTATTATAGCAAGATTATTGGTATGAATATTTTATTTCTTAATAATATAATTCCTATTTGACCATCTTTCATTGATGGAAATGGATATGAGTATTAGAGAGAAGGAATGAGAACTTTTGTGATCAAAACTGAAGTGGATAACATCTTGAAGTGTACTAAAAAATATATGATTCCTGATAAGGATGTTTTTTCTTTTGAAAATACAATGAAGTTAGAATATTAATCGACTTATAATGTCATAAATAAATTATTTTATTCTATGAAAAGTAATTTCTATAGTCAGTTATCATCATCTGAAGCTTCTAATAATATATTTATTAAACTAGAAGTTACACATTTTGGTACAAGAAATATTATAGAAACATTAAGAGCTATATTTTGAGCTGAATACCAAGCCTTTGATTTTCTACTCAGAGAGTCAGTTTCCCGGATTCACCAATGATTTATGAAAAATATTTATATTTTACAGTCTCGTGGTAAAAATTGTATTGATGATGAAATTTTGGTTGAAAAATATTATAGAAATAATTCCCATTGAATGAGAATTAAAAGAAACAACTATGGATGATACAGGAAAACATAATACTCTTACTCTTAATGATTTTATTATTACACACATATAGTATGAGGGAAAACATAAAATAGATGATGATACATATAACTAGAAAATTAGTTGTGTTTCTTTTTCTAAAGCTTCTATTTCACCTTTTAATGTGAAATCACTTGGTAATGTTTTGAAATCTAGAAATTAGAAGAATCTTTTTTATGTCTAATTCTAGTAAATCATAACATTTAGAGAATGAAATAGATAATCAAGTGGTAATGATGTATATGATAATAGTTATGAAATATTTTCAAAACAGATATAAGAATATTCATATAGATAAATTTGATAAAAAGGATTATGAGGTTAATTATTATGAATGTAAGAAAGCTGAACATATCCAATCTGATTATTCAAAGGTGAAAAGAAAAAAAATAAAATAAATTCATATATAAATTTCAAGATATATTATAAATATTATGAAAAAAATCTTTTGAAATATTCTGATTCTATATTACCAATGATATAGTTTTTTCTAAAAATTATTCTAACAATGAATGTTATAGATAGAGGAACATTGTTCATTTTGAAAATGTACCCATGACAAACCATTTTCTAATGGAAAAGTTACATTCAACTGAATTCCATTATAATATGCTTTGTAAAGAAAATTATCATGATGATAAAATTTCAAAATCATATGAGGAATAATCATCCTCAGTATAAGATAATAATACACCTAGTTATGATGAAGTTTTCAAATTTGTACAACTATTAGAAAATAAAAAATGTATGATTTATAAAAAACCTTATAAAGATAAAGATAAACATATATTTGAAGATAAAACTTTTGAAAAATGATATATCATATATGCTTAAATTACTTGAGAAATCTAATTTTGAAGAAGAATCTACTTCAACAGATTTTTAAAAAAATTATTTTTTAGAAAAAAAATTTACAAATTAATTTTAAAAAACATAGTTCTCAAACAATTCTCAATGAGGATTATAATTTTACTGTAAAACTAAGATTATTCATCTATAACATAAGGAAATTTTCATCAATGATTTACACTATTAATGGAATCTTTGTTAAAATGTAGAAGAAATTTTTTCCTTGGTGTTATAATACCAGAATGCACTTTACCAATAAAAAACCTATTTTTTTGTAATAATAGTTTTGTTCATAAAAGTGTACATATTTTACTAACTGTCAAATTGGAGGAAACCTGAAGAAATTGTTTTATTATAAAATAGAAAAATATTTTGGATTTCAAAATTTTTGTTTGAATATGGAAATTTCATTTTACTATAGAAAAAACAGAAAATGTGGATTCCTATTTTTTTTCTAACAACACCAGATCCCATATGGTTTGGGTTCCAAAAAATTAATCATTTTTTATTGTGAAAATAAAGATAGAAAAAAACATTTGCTACATGTATAGTGGATATTTTGGGAACATCACTAGAAAAAAAGCATTTCTTCAATATGATAATCAAGATGAATGGTGGAAAAGTGAAATTCAAAGATAATGCTCAATGATAGATTATCAGAATAGGTAAAATTATTCTTTATATAAAAGATCTTATTTCTAATGTTTTATTTGTTATAAACAATAATCACTTAACTATAAGAATAATTCTATTATGTGGTGCAGATTACCCTGTGAACATTATGAATGATAAATATCTATTATATAGATCCAATGATGAATTTATTCTTTCTACCAATAGGCTTGAGAATGTTTAACACTAAACTTAGAAGAGCACAAGAGCCTTAGAATATCATGCCTTAGTGAAACTCATGATTAATAATGGTAATGGAATAGAAGTATAAGACATTATAACATAAGAAAAATATATAAGTTGACTGAGAAAGGACTTGTGAAGAATCAACTGGAACATATGTTTTATTCCAAAAAAGTATAAAATCCTTTACAACAAGGTATGGAAAAGTTGTCATTTTTTAAATCTATAAGTGAATTCATAACTTTTGATGATTTATAGTCAGATTAAAAGTATATATTTGATCCTACAAAAACTAGAAGTATTGGTCGAAAATTCTATTTATATATTTTAGTTATTGATCCCATTAGATTCACTTGGGTCTATTTTTTGATATTCAAATATAAAGCCTTTGGTTTTTTACAACTTTTGTAGCTAGATAAAAAATGAAAAAAAACCTATCCTTAATGATTATTCAAAGTGACCATGGTGGAGATTAGGAATATTCTTATTTTGATAATTTTACTAGAAGAATTTTATTTAACATAAATTATTTGTACATAGAACACCCGAAACAAATAGTGTATTTTAATGAAGAAACAAATTTCATTAGAATATTACTAGAAACATGATGTGTGAATAGAGAATAGCTAATTTTTTTGGATTGAATTGATCATTACTACCTATTAAACTATAAATTGACTTTTAATTAGAACTTTGTTTAATAAAAATCCATATGAGTTTTGAAAAGGAAGAAAAAATGTTTATTAAATCAATTTTTTTGGTTATAAAGTAATAATTTTGAATAATAAAGATAGTCTAAATTTGTTTGCACCCAAATATGATAAATGAATATTTTTAGGTTGTTCTACTACTTCTATGGCTTATAAATTATTTAATAAGATTCTTATACAGTTAATGAAAATGACCTTGTTATGTTTGATGAAACTGATCCCTTTATTTCAAAAAATCTGAACCTATATCCCTAGATATTATTTCTAGAACTACTTTCATCCTTGTTTAGAAAATTATTCTCATATGGATAGAAATCAAGAAATAGTTTAGGAATTTTTTCCTCTAGAACATTTTAAACATATTTTTGAAGAATATGCATAATAAACCCTATGAATTTAGTTGTTTCTCAGGAATCATCCTTGTGAACGTATCATTTGTGATGTAGATCAACAAGATTGGACTAGAAGTTCCTTAAGAAATAAAATTGAACATCTAGATTTCTTATCAAAATTTGAACCTAAGAACCCTAATTAGGATTTAGGATAAGAATATTGGATTAGGAAAATTTCAGATAAATTCAATGATATTAAAAGGAAGAATGTCTGGACATTAATTATATGACCTAAATAAACATCTATAATTGGAGTAAAATTGGTTGTATAGAATTAATGTGATTAAAATAGAATAAAGATTCAAATAAATCTAGAAATATTGATAAAATATATAATAAACATGAAGGAATAGATTATGTAGAAACTTATGATCTGATAGAAATACTTGAACAATTCAATTACTTCTAACCTTTGTAGTATTCTTTAATTTTAAACTATTTCAAATATATGTGAAGTGTTATTTTCATGACAGAATAGTTCAGGAGGATGTTTATGTTTAACAACCAAATTGTTTTTGATAAAAAAAACATCTATAATATGTTTAGAAATATACGAAATCACTATATAAACTTAAAGAATCCCCTAGATCTTGGCATGATAGGTTAAGAGAGCTATGGATCATGAAATGTTTATAAAATAAGTTAATGAGAATATTATGATTGTAAAAATTTACATTGATGACATTATATTTTGTTGAACTCAAAAATACTTAATAGATTATTTTTTAGATAAAATGATGTTTAAGTTTGAAATGAGTATGATGGACGAGTTCACATATTTTCTTGATTTACAAATTTCAATGAAAAACAAGGAGGAACATAAATATCTCAACATAAGTAAACAAAATATATTGTTATAAAATTTGGATAAAAAAATTAAAAAAAGTGATGGTAATCATATTGCTATCTCCAATGCATTAGATCTTCATGAGGTTAGGAAACCAATTGATCAGAAAACATTTAGTGGTATGACAGGAAATTTTCTCAACCAAATTTCTATTCATCCAGATTTAAGTTTTTAAGTATGTTATTGTGAAATATATCAAAAAAATCCAAAAATAATCTCATCTTAATGATGTAAATTATTTTTATCTTTAGGGAACTATGGAGTTAGTACTTTTCTATCCTTTTGGAAATGTTTT
Organism: Viscum album; assembly: GCA_963277665.1. Taxonomy (NCBI): domain Eukaryota; kingdom Viridiplantae; phylum Streptophyta; class Magnoliopsida; order Santalales; family Viscaceae; genus Viscum; species Viscum album. The sequence goes on along the minus strand of OY728130.1, from coordinate 2,008,840,825 downwards.
TAAACTACTTTTTTAGGTGTTGAATTTGGTGGATGTAGAATGGATATGAGAATTACATCAAGAACTTTTCATTTACTTGGATATTTTTTAGTTTTGTCTTCTATCAAAAAAAATACTCAGTAGCACTTTCCACTACCGAAACCAAATATGTGGTAACTGAATGTTTTTCTCCTAATGAGTTTTAGATATAACACACACACACAGACTATGAAATATTTTTTACTAAAAATCAAATACATTTTGATAATAAAAGTTCCATCCCATTAAGTAAAAACACAATACACCATGCATGTGCTAAGAACATATATAGAAGATATCATTTCCTTCAGGATAAAACACTTAAATGAGATATAATTTTATAATTCATCGGATCTCAAGAACAATATGCTGATATTTTTACAAAACCACTTAGTTCAGATAGATTTGAATATATTAAACAAAATCAATTTAAAATGAATATTCATATCTAATTGTTTTTACATGTATACTAAAATTAATATAAACATTTTTATAGAGTGAGTACTTATTTTTTATTTTGTAAAAATGTTTTATATATTAAAAAAAGTTCTATATTATTTTTTTTCAAAAAAATATTATATCATAATGAGTTTTCTTAGATGAAATGTTTTTATAAAATTTGTGAATTTATAATTCCAAAAACTATTTTCTAGAATCATAAATCGTTAAAAAATTTCCAAGTTCAAATTTCCTATTAATTATTTTGTATTAAAACACTATTGTATTTTTTTTTTTAAACTATATTATTTATATTTTTATAACAAAAAATTCTAATTAGTTTTTCCTTATAAAATATTATAATATGTTTATTTTATAAAAACCAATAATAATAGGTTATTCATACCGATAAAAACTTCCACTTTTAAAGGTACTCTTCAATTACATTAATTTTTTATGATTTCAATACTTTAGATTATAATTATTGTTATTATATTTATTATATAAAAACATTGGTTGGTTTTCAAATTTTTTTAAAAATATAATTTGATTGATACTCAATACACTTGAATTTTTAAAACACAATGTGTTCAAATTAACAATTAAAAACATTCCTTGGATAAATCTCACCCATCTGATCCTAAAGATTTCAATATAAAATTTTGGGTTTCTCATAGAGGACGAATCGTCACCTCTATAACCTATATAAGGTTTTGTAAATTCCATGACCCACATAATTTCTTCATATATTTTTTTCTCCTCAGTTGTTGCACCCTCCAAATGTGTTTGTCCAATACTTTTTCCATTGTGTCTAATCACTGGTCTCAAATCCAGTTCTGAAGGAAACAATGATAATTATGTTTAGTGTTTTGTTTTTAGGTAATGGTAAATAGAAATATTGTAGTTTTAATAGTTTGGTTCTACTATCAAGAAGAATATTTATTTTCAAGGATGGGACTCAGTTTCTGTTGAAAATACTGATTAGGATTTTGAACTTTATTACCATGTGGTTGTTTTAGAGTTTTGTTCCTCATTTAAATTTTCTAAAGAATATGGTATGGATAATGTTTTATATACCTTGTTTGGGAAAAGGTACATACTATATAATGAAAGACTATCATACATGGTAGGATTTCCTTATGACTTTAAAGCTTATTTACCATCTCATAAGTTACCAAAACACTTGGAATGTTTGAAAATAATAAAGATGAAGATAATATATTTTTATTTTAGTCACACGTTAAAAAACATTCCCACCCAACTCAAGACAATAATGTTATTGATATATGGAATCAATGTTATCTTATCCTTTGGAAAAGTGATATGAATACTTTGAATATTTCAGATGAATTTGTTATTGATTTTTTGGTGAATAAAAGGAACATTGATTTGTTTTAGTTTATCATCATTACAGTAGAAGATATAAAAATTGATTCCATCAAGTTAATGATAATATTTTTCTAGTATTAAACATCAAAATTATAGTTATGTGTGTGGATTTGTATGAAGTGGATAATAAATAATATCCAAATAATTAAAATATTTATTTCATTAGTGAATATATGACGTCGAGGATAAAATTTTCTGTTGACTTTAAACCAATTAATTTTGCAGAAAATGTAGATAGAGATTCATCCAAAGTTAAACCATCAACAAAATATTATTATTAAAATAAAAAGAAGAAAAAGTCTGAAATATATCCACTATTTAATTATAATAATGAAATGAAAAGGTTTGAATATTATTTCTTAAACATTATGAAACAAAAATACTAAAATAAGCAAGGGGATCTGGAATTCAAAATTTTGCCTATTGATACAAAGGATTTGATGATTCAGATAGTAGAAAAATTCCATGAAGAAGAGAAAATAAGAAAAAATTAATAGATTTCAATAATCCTTGATTGTTGATATTTTTTTAAATGAATTAAAAAATAAACTAAAATATAGTCCCATACTTAGCTCACACTGATAAAATAATTTGAGAAGATGGATGTACTTTTCAAGAATCCTCATTTATTCTAGATGATATCCCTTCAATTGCTGGTAAGGGAAAGGGGATGATAGTTATTAAATATTTGGTTCTAGATGTTCTTGATAAACAATCAAAACCAGAGTTTTTTGGAATGGGAAGTTTAGGAACTATACAAAAAATAAAGGAAGAACATGAAAAATTATTATTGTTATAATTAGAATAAGAAGAATAATATAATATAAAGAGAATAATTTCTTAGGGAAGAAATATAAAAAGAAGTTTAAGTTGAAGAAGAAGGAGAATAATAATGAGAACGAGAAGAAAATGAAGGGTATAATGATGAAGAAACCCATTCGGATAAGTAATATTTCAAATCATATTAATAAAATATTTCTTCTATGTATAATATGGATGAAAAATAAAAAACATACAAAGAAGAAAATTTATCATTAGAAAAGAAATAAATTTCATTCTCTAAGGAAGAATAAGATCAATATTCTCAGAATAAATTATATGACTAAGATGAAACTAATAAATATGTGGAAATTCATAATGAATAAAGTGATATGAATGTTTCAAATAAAGATAAAATGAATAGAAAATAAGTGGATGTCAGAACTAGAAGACCTGAAAAACATATGGTAGATTCCGTTAAATCAGAATCAGAAGTAACTATTTCTCAAAAAGCTGTTGATATTATATTCAGTGTATTGAAATTAATGACTTATTAGATTCCCCATTTACAAAACATTGACTCAATATGTAAGTTACTATAGGAATCTATGAGTGAGAAGTCAATTTCACCCAAATTATCTACTAAAAAAGTATTCTGGATAGATAATGATTTGAATGATTTTTAGGAAATGTTTAAATCTAAAAAATCATTATATTTTCATATTTTTAAATGGTTCAATAAAATAGATACTGATATTCATGAGCATGATGACTAGTTTCAGTAAATATTAAACTATATTAAGAAATATTTGAATCTTTTATCCACATAAATTACCGATAAAGTAAATTTTTTAGAGTACTTTATAGATAATAGAGATTATTTTACCAAGGATGTGAATGTTTTGAAGGAAAATATTCAAGATATGCAGTTATAAATGTGGATAATCAGATAATGTGAAGATAATTTTTTCATAAAGATTGATCACAATGAATAATTTTATAAGGAAGTTAAATACTCAAAGATGAGGTTTCAAATGATGATATTTTGGAAGAAAAAGTTGCAAATATAGAGACAGCTAAAGACAAGTTTAGGAAGATAAAGAATTTTCTTATGAATATGATGAAGAAAGAATAATTTTTTCTTTGAAAAATGATGTATATTTTTGTAAAATATTTCAGTGGTTTTATTATTATGAATTATTCTTCATTAAATTATATTTTCTTGAATATTTTCCAATTATAATTTGTTATATGTTCATTTAGATTTATATGGGTGATTAGTTAGTTCAGTATTGCTTTATATGTTATTTTTTAAAATATTTTAGGAACATTAATATTCCTTCCAACCCATTATTAAAAATCACAAAAGAGAAGAATGTTTTATTAAGGATAAGTGTGTTTTGTAAAGGGGAATAATTTCATTAAAAATGAATGAAACTATCTACAAGGGGAGAAGTATTCCATAAGAGGGAGAATTTGTTATTAGGGAAGAATTACTCTAATACTCTTCATCATATTCAAAAAAAATCAAACTTTGTTGAAGATAAATTTTAAATAATATATTTGATGTTATTAAATGAAAAATAGATTGTAATTTTTTAAATTTATTTTTTTATTTATCTTTTTTGGTTTTTTATTTTTAAAAAGGTGGAGGTTATTGTGTCGTATTTTTTTACTTTTTAATTTTTGATTCTATTAGTTCTTGAAATAAAAAACACTCTATTAATTATTATTTTATAAATTTTTATATCCCATGTTTTTTAGTATGTTTTATAGAAGAATTACATTATTCTATATATATAATATGTTCTAGAGTAATATGAATATAAAATTTACTTTACTCAATATGATACATAGGAATGAAGGATCTTTCTACTACCAGAATAACATTTTTCATGACTAGTGGTATGAATTTTGTAATGTCTACATGAATAAAAAATTAATGAACATAAGACTGACCATGATACCAATAATACTGGACTAATCCTCATTTAGTTCGTCATATTGATAATAAATAAGAATGTCTATCTAATTGATTAAAGATTATAATCATATTTAATATGAATTGTTTTTACCATAAGAAATACTTTTAGAATTGTAATGATTATATAACAAAACATGTTCTGAAATTCAGTTATCTCATAGAATTATGATCTATCAAAGATCCATATTTCTAAGTTTGTTGTAACATAATTTAAAATATGACTATGAGAGATTTTCCTATAAATAGATAGTCATTTAAAGAGTTTGAAGCTGATCACATTATCAACCCAATATTTCTAAATTTTGATCTACTAGAACATGTTATTACGAATTCATTGTAATAATTTATATACTTATTGTTCTAAGGAATCCTTTTTATCATTTTGTTTCTTTAAAATAGATTTTATTTTGTAATCATTTCGGATCATTATTAAAATCGAGGGATTCCCATGATAATACGATGGTGAATCTGATCCATTAGAGTGAGGGATTATGGGGATAGGAAGAAAAAAACCTATCATCCTATTGAGGGAATATGATGATATGAAGACAAAGCACATTACAATTTTCATATAAATGGATTTCCTGGTATGGAAGTGTGGGATTTTTTATAGTTATAAAATTTTTGATACCTTCAGTCATGGATTTTTAATACATTACTCTAATTATTAAAATATTTAAATATTTTAATATAGTTTGTAAGTGAATATTAATTTTTCAAACTATTTTTTTTAATTATTTTTGTAATCCAATTTGTTTATGCAAGTAATAAAAAGTTTTTCTGCGCACATAGCCTTCTATTTTTTTATCACTGTATTTTGGAAAATGATAATAACATACTTTTATTCAAATGGATTCTCTATGATTACTATTATCTTGATGTGATCATCAGAAGAAGATTGAGTCTAATAAATTTAATTTAATAGGTTTTATTGTATTTTTGTTTGAATTTTTTAAACTAAAATTCACCCCTATCTTGTAAGTATATCCATCTAATCTTTTATAATGATCCTACAAAATCCAAAATACACCTATTTTAATTTCATTTTTTTCATTTCATAAACTCAACTCCCCTATCCAAATCATAATGATAACTATAATATCATTTATATATATATAAACATTTATTTTATCATGTTAATGTAACATCAATCAACAAATTTCTTATCTTCACCTTTAATTCAAAAAACGAAATCATCATCCGTTGAATGTCGGTTCACTACCATCATGGATGATGATATTTTATTTATCATTACCTCCTTATAGGATATTAATAAAACCATTATTATTTTAAAAATATTTTAATATGTATATTAAAACTTTATTCATGATTTGGAACTAATATATGAATATAATATTCAATAAAATGAAACTAGCTCATGATGGTCGGAAAAACTACAATAAAAAAACTAAACAATTATCATTAACATTTTATCAAATGAATCACCCTTATAATAGAAAAAATTATATATGCAACCATTAAACAATTTTAATGTAAAATAATACTGTATAATTTTACTTCTATAGAATTATTCCAATTTGAATAGAACTTCAATAGTTATACACAGGTAACCTGACCATGAAATATGGAAAAAACATGCTCACAGAATGATGAAATTAAACATTATAAATCTTTCATATGTCCATGAATAAACTTAAAAAAATTATAATAAATCAAAAACATCTATTATATGTTATAAATTAACTAATTAATTACTCTCTTTTTATTATTTGGACATTATGTGCTAGTATAGAACGCTTTGGGACATATGGAAAGGGATCCCTCCGAAGCTCAATTTTATATTTTCAGTTATGCTTTCTCTCTCTCCACCCCAATGAATTTATTGATTATTATTATATAATTATTATAAATAAAATGTATATGTTCCAAATATATTTATCTAGTTAAATTCATCCCTATATAATGGGGAAATACATATTTTAAAATGGTCCATTCTCAATTCATCTCGACTAGAAAGTCTGTTTAAATAGAACTTATCTATTTCTTAAAAATTATCAAGTACATTACAAAAACTATATTAAGGAACAAATATTTTTTAATCTTAATCTTATTATCATGAAAAACAATCTTATTTTATTTCTAGTTTTACAAAAATAATTATTATTTTATCACCTTTAAAGACTCTTTATTCATTTTTTTAAAAACGCAATTAAGCGGGATAATTCTAATGTTACAGGACCACTATAATTATTGTTTATATTTTAGGTGGAGAGAATTGTTCATTATCTATTACTATTATTATTTACAATTAAACAATAAAAATTTAAATCCCTAATTTCATAGACACCATTATTATATTCCATTTGGTTATGCATTATGGAAATATTACGATACCCATTTCTTTCCATGGGTAACCATTATGTGTATTATTTATGTTTTGTTAATTTTTTGGAACACATATGAATGATAATGATATGTTTGGTGAACCTAAATAAGACTCTAATGCATTGGGTAGTGTTTATTCTAATGTGATATCACATATGGGATTTGGGAGTAAACCAAATCCATCATGAGACTTTTTCCACCTTGTGATATAGTTTTAGAAGTTATCCATGACTCATGTTAATGTCATGTTATATGTTGATATCAATTTACTATTTTTTGATGATCATATAATTATGTTCTATATGAAATTCCTTCCTACATTTATTTATAATCCATAAAATTTTCAGGTTATTCCTTCTTAATCATATTTTAGGCTTTATTCTCATGTTTATTACCTTACGGGTCTTTTGAGCTCAACCCTTTTGTTTATGTATTCCTTATGATATCCTATGTTGTTATAGGTGATTAACGGGAGTTACGAGATCATCAAAAATAATAAATAATAATTTTTTAATGTTTTAGTTATAGGTCTTCTAATCTTGTTCCTCTTCTTCAAAAGATAATAGACTATTCAATCATTGGTTTGTATTATTCATAAAATTATGTAATATTATGTGTAAAATTATAGGGTTTCTATAGTTGTTATTATACCATATTCTAGATATTTAGTGGGATTGGGACTACTATACTTTAGTAAAAACCCTGGTGACAATTCAATCACCATGGATTTATAGGATATAAAACTTGGAAATCATACGTTAGGATATACTTTTCATTTATATGGTTATCCTTATTTGTTAAAAGTTTCATTTTTATATTCTTATTATCTATGTATTCAATCCACATTATATTATTTTATTTTGTTAGATATTTTAAAAATGTTAGAAAACCCATACTAACAACCAATGTGGGAGGTAATGTGATGATGTTCCTAAGGAGATGGCAAGCCAGAAGTAAATGGGATTCAAGAACATTATGGAATTACAAGATAAACTAGTTCATTTCATGAATAATTACTTGAATCATGTGGAACTACCTCCTTCATCGAGGAAATATCATATTGTGGTCAAATCCTATATGATTCAAAGGCTTTGTATATTTATTGTATCCTTTATTCCCATCATCGTAGGACAATGGATTAACTCCATTGAGAAGATATTCTCTATCCTTAAATGCTTATAAGAAGAGAATGTTGTAATGGTGTCATATAATTTTTTTGGAGAAGGTAATCATTAGTGAAAAATAATCAAAAATAGAATGCATAAAGTTAAAATTCACTACATTTATTGGGAAGGATCCATGAAAATATATTTGAATAAATATATTACCTAAACTCCACGGCATAAGAGGGAGAGGGAGATCCTTACATTGTAGAAAATGGAAGAAAAATCTATTGGTGTTTGAGAGGAAAACTATACTAGGATTTAATGATACACCTCTATATTTTTTATGAACGTTGAAATTATGTTGGATATATTATTTTTATGATCAAATCCACATTTATGTTAATACAAGGTGATTCAAGACTGTGAATGCTGTGAGGAGATTGTCTAATGGGCCCTAAAGGTTGGGATGGAGATTGGTGACTCCTAGTGTCCGCAAGGAACCAGAGATAGAAAGAGGAAGATGGAGTTTAATATGGGAGGATTAAAAGATAAATCCCATGAAATAAAGAAAACCCAACATCCCACATTTTAATATTGTGGTAAAAAGCATCATGAGAATTATCTAAAGGGGCCAGGCGATGCATCAAATGTTGAAGAGAGGGGTTTTAGGATAATTTTCACGAAATGGATTTGAATAAACCCACTAATTACAAAGAAGAATATAACGTTTATATCAAAACATAATCTATAGTGTATTTTTTCAATTTAAAGGAACATGGAATTTATGCGATCCATTTCCATAAGCCAAGGGTTATGGGAGACAATAAATGAGAATAGCCTCAACTGAAATAAGGAAGGATATATTCACTACTACTGAGGTGGATCCCATAAATGATTCAGTGACATATAAAATGGATATTCACTAAAGAATAGAGAATTTACTACTTGATTCTTTTTCTACACATTCTTTCATATATTTCATGTTTAGTAGAATTATTTATACACCACCACAAATATAAAGGTTTTTTTAAAAATATGGTGACATGAATTGGATTCCCAATTAATGCCCCCAGAAGAGTTTATTAAAATCAAAATGTAGCATTACAAACATGAGGTGAAATGAACTTACACCAACAGGGATTTATCTAGAAAACAGGTAAGGAAGATAAAACATGCCAAAATCAAAAAAGAAAGACTGTCAAAAAGTAGGCAGCATGACCTTCCTTCAAGCGAGCAGGTGTTCCATCCATCTCTAGCTTTCCTTATCCTTCAAATCCAAAGGATGGCCTTCCTTGACCACCACATCAAAATCCTACTATCTCCAAATATCAAACAATTAAACCAATGCAGACCCAAATCCACCTCACATCAAGAAAAGATCCAGCCAAAGTAAATCATGATCGACAAGATAATAAGCTGACAGCATGGAACAAAAACCAGTCAGCATTCACCAAGCACCCCTCAGCTGAACTCAAAAACTCGAAACAGGATTCAAAGCATTGAAAAATCCAAATATGTAACAGCAATAGAAGGAGACCAACTTGAAAGGGAGAGATCTGCTCAAATTGCAATTCAAACTTCAAGCCATGCAGAATCATACTAGCAAAAATCCCAATGAGTCATCTTTAAACCAAGATCCAGCACGAAAAGATGAAAAAATCCATGGTCCAACTGAAGAACAAGTATGCCAAACTCTAGAACCAGCCCAAACAACATCTCATAGAGTCAAACACAATCAACTGAATAAGACAACCAATCTAAAAAGCAAGCAAGTCAGCAGAAACCAAGCAAATCAGAAGAATCTGAAAGTCTGCAAGATCATAGAAAATAATTGTGATAAAACAGCTGCAACCACATTCCAAGGAGACTAAAAAAACTACATAGACTGAAAATGTATAGCAATGAAGTCAAGGAGACATATACTTCTTAATCCTTTAATTGAAAATGAAACGTTTTATGTTGAGATATTGTTCGGTAGAGATCACACCATGTTGAAGTTCTTGCTGGGCAATTTCTTGTTGGATTTCCATATGTTTGTTCCAATCATGGATCTCTTGCTCTGTGAAATGTGGCGAGAAGTAATATAAAATGATGTTCTAGTCATCAATCAGAGGTTTTTCTTTCAATTTTTCAATAGATTACCTCTTGGAAGCATCCAATGATCTAGTAACAATGGTCCTTTCCGTATTCGAATAGTCTTTACGTCTCCTTGTTTTCTTCGGATGTGGAGTGAATAATCCGTCCGCATCCACCATAGGTTTTTTTTCTTTCTTGGCCATAGAATTTAAATAGGACTCCTCATTTTGTCTAGGTTTATCCACTTCCTCAACTGAGGAGTCACTGGAATCTGAAGCATCTATATGATCCTTACCTTTGTCCTTTTGAGACGTTATGTGATCATTCCGTTCTTCAAGAGTAATTGGATCCTGGCAATCAATTTCTCTCTTTTTAATTGAGTGAGAGGGCTGATGCTAAATGGGTTCTTCCCTAGAATATCTATCCTCATTATATAATGATTGTGAACCTAACCTCCCATAAAATATCATCTCAATTCTGTTTGTGGATTTTGATGCAATATTTGGCATGGATTGACTATCTTTATACAAAACCAACATCAACTATTAATTAATGGAGATCACACCTCACACCTTGTTGTATTGTCCAATTCTGTACAATTGTAAGGAGGAGGATGAATCTTATTACGAATACTTATATCAATTGTGGATATTATTTCATTATTATAAGCATATTTAGATCAAATAATTGAGACAATGAAGATAATCATGCTTGAAGACATTATCATTGTGTTGGACTACACTAATAAATTTCATAAAGAATTTCTTTCTCCACCTGTTGACAGAGAGTTTGAGTTCTCAATTAATTAAATAACTAAATATATACCTATATAAATGAATCCTTACATATTGACAGTCATTGAGTTGGAATTACTAAAGAATAATTTACAATAAAAATATGTACAAGGGTTTTATAAGCACATGGGTTGTACTGTGGGGTGTTCCAGTCCTCTTAATCTAGAAGAAGGCTGGATCAATGAACCTCTATATTAATTATCATGAGGTAGAAAGAATTATGATAAAGAAAAAAAATCACATACAATGAAAAGATGATTATTTTAATTATCAATGTGGGTATGGTTATTTTTTATGGTGGAGCATCATCTAGGATATCACCAATTATATGTGAGGATGGAAAATATTCAGAAGACTACCTTTTGAATGATGTTGGGACACTACAAGTTCATAATGATTCTATCAGGACTCACTAATGGTCTATAAGTATTCATAATCTAAATTAAATGATTCTGTATAGATTACCTTGGAAAATTTGTTGTAATATATATAGATGATATTCTCATTTACTCCATGATCAAGGAGGAACACTAAGAGCATTTTAATACTATTTTTTAGACCTTAGAGATGGAGGAACTATATAAAATGTACAATAATGTGAGTTATGGATGGAGGTAGTATCATTATTGGGTAATTTTTTGACCAAAAATGTAATAACTATATACTATTCTTAGATAAAGGAAACTGAGGAGTGACCCATACCAACATATGCAACGAATATCTATTGTTTCCTTGGGATAGTTGGGTATTATCAATGAATTTGGACTAAATTTTAACACATTTGAAACCTACAAATCCAGATGACTAAGAAGGAAGTAACGTTTGTCTGGACTAGTGAATTCAAATACTAATTCAAATATTTTAAAGGGGCTTAACAACGCATTAGTACATATACTACGAATAAGTGGATATCTTTGTTGTATAAATTGATTCCTCAATTTAGGGAATTGGTTTATAATTATTCCTAATGTTAATGTGATAGTCTAAACCTCATGAAATATGGATTTTCCTCAGAAAAAATATCTCATGAATAATATAGAGTTGATAGTTGTGATCTTCACATTAAATATTTGTAGAAATTATCTCTATGGGGATAAGTGTGAGATATATAATAATAATAAGAGCTTAAAATATATGTTCACACAATTCGATCTTAGCATGCACCAGTATGGAATGTTAGATCTCATCAGGAATTATGACTAATTAATCCGCTATCATTTGTGTAAGAAAAATAAAGTGTAAGATTATCTAAGTATAAAAGTAATTGTAGATTTATCATTGATGATAATTGAAAAGGGTAAAATATTATGAGACTTGAAAAGGATGGACATGTAAATAAAAAAGAAAGTTATTCCATCATTCCTTTCATAAATGATTTCTCAACCATATCTCTTAGAGAAGTTAAATGTTACTCGAGTGATTGATCCCCACTCCTTCGACACCTATCTTTCAATTATAATCTCCCTATCCTAGAGTTTATAACATATTTCTCTAATGTTGAGGTGGAATTATCCACACCTACCACTCCCTTATTACTTAGATGTCCCCACGAGGTCTCCCCTTTCTCATATCTCTTTCCCTGAGCTTGTGTCTCCAATGTTTAAGCTTTTGACTACAAAATAGATGCTCTACCAACAAGATCATCCATGGAGAACAATATTTTTTATACTTTTTAGAATTCATCATGGTGGTTAGGGATATTATGGTGGTTTCGATCTTTTGTATTTTCTTGGTTTTGGGATTTTTCATGTTTGGATTTTTGGGTTCTCTCCATGGTAGTGGCTCACTACTAAGGCCCTTATAGGTTCAGTTGCACTCTTGCTTCCATATCTATTTCATTAGGAACCATTTCTCATAGATTAAATGGATTTCATGGGGTGTTTTGGATGTGTTAGTTGTCCATTAACCAGTGTTCCTAGGGTCACAATCCCTGATTATGATTGATTCTCGGGGGTTTTCTTCCTCGTAGTGTTTTTGGACGTCTCTATTTTTAGTGGCATTCAATTCTAGTGGTGTGGTTCCTTTTTATATCTAGTTAACCAAGACTTGTTTTTTGTTTTTTGGTTTTTATCCTCAATAATGAAGATATCGATAAGGGATTATATTTTTTATTTTCAATATTGGTGTTTTCCGATTTCATAGTTCTATTTTTGATGGAAGGTTTCATTTTAGGTTTGGTGTGGTCTTTGAAAATAGTATTTATGGGATATGTCTTGTATTTTTCATGGTTTCTATATGATTTATTATTGTTTCTTGTATTGACATTGTAAATATATAGATGAGTCTAGGTTGTTTGGGGTTGCTTTTTTTCTTGGTGTTAGTTTCTTGGGAAGGGTTTGGTGTTAATGGTGATGATCATAGTATGTTGTCGAGGTCTTTCTATACACCATACTCTGATCTTACCCAATGATTTCATCACCTTTATACCAGTCAGACATGCATGGTGTTCTTGATATTGTTTTTGGATGTGTAGTTAGAGTGGTCGATAATGCTCCAGGAAGAATCTCTCATGGTGGACTCATCTCTATCCTTGGGCCCCCGCTGGGATTTCTCTTCATTGTTCTTGGGGAGATACTTTATCTGGTGGTCCTAAAGGATTGGATTTTTAGTGGTACTCTTCAATGTAATATTTTTTGGTGAATATGGATTCTTATGGGAATTTCTCACACATGATTTGGTATTTATAAAGACATGAATTTGTGTTAGGGTACGCATTATGAAGCGGTATGCGGCTTGATGTGGGGGTGATGCCCATTGTTTGAAATTGGAAATTAGAGTATGTGAGGTGAGATGGTTCATGTACTAAGGTAGTGATGATGGTTTTTTTTTTTGAAATTTGAAATTTGAATGGGGGGGGGGGGTTGTTTGACATGATGTTTTGAATGTTTCTTTATGGTTTCTATATAAACTTAATGTGTATTTTAAAAAAATGAAAAAATATATTAAGTAATACGATAAGGGATTCACAAAAAGATAATATAGAAATTTAAAAAATGTTGGACTCAATAAGTATGGGGAAATCCTCATATTTCAAAAATTGATGGGGATGGATTCGTAAGATTTGTGTCATAACAGTGTGTACCATCCAATTCAGAGATAAATAATTTTTTTGATTGATGTACATAGCTCAACCTTATCTGTCCACGATGGGGGAACATGGATTCAATAAGATACCCAATATCACTATTTTATGGATAGTATGAAGAAATATATCACTGAATATACTTAAAAGTGTTTTGTATATTATAAAGTGAAGGATGAAAGGAGAAAGTCTAATGGGATGATATAACTATTACCTATACCTACATGGAAATGGGAAAAAACACAATGGAATTTTTCACTGGGATTCTAAATAAATCCAAAATAAATAATTCAATATTATTCATTATATATTTTCTTAAAAATATTGATAAATTTTTTTAGATTCAAGGGAACTTCTCAGTAGACCAATATTCAGGGATATACATAAGATATGTGGTGAGGATTCATAGAGAACCATTATTGATTATATTTGATCGTGATATGAGATTTACCTCTATGTTATACATTATTATCCACCATGATCTAAATACTAATTTGAACATCAGTATAACTTATCACCTCAGACTGTTGGGAAATATGAATAAAACAATTAGAAACATTAATACATGTTGAGATCATTCTCAATGGTCTTCAAAGGTGGCTAGGGTCAACATCATGGACTGATTGAGTTTTGTTACAATAATAGTTTTCACCCAAGAATCCAAATGGATACATATTAATCCTTTTATGATAAATATATGGAACACCTACTAGGTGGGATGCGGTTAGTGAATATAATCTATTGGTACCTAAAATGGTTAATAGAATAGAAGAAAAATGAAGACCATCCAACAACATATCTGGGTTTCCCAATGTCGATGGAAGAGATTTGAAGTAAAATTTCGATGGGACATAGAGTTTTTAGTTAGAGACATGGTATTAATCGAGATATCACTCAGGAATAAATTCATGAGATTTTGGAAGAAAGGAAATCTAAGACCCAGGTACATCGACCCGTTCGATATTCTTGATCATGTTGGAGTTATGGGATATTGACTATCATTTTAACCAACCATGTCTCAACTACATGATGTATTCCAAATATCCCCCTTTAGGAACTAATTACTTGATCCATATTATATATTGAACATAGAGGTGGGATAGCTAGAATACCATCTCTCTTATGAGGAGAATCTGCGGAAGATTTTCAACCATAGAGACAAGGTTCTATGTAGTAAGACCACTCACATGGTCAAGGTACTATGGTGAAACAATAAGTATGAATAGAAAATTAGGAATTATTGGATGTGATGGAAGAATAATACAATCATATATTTTCATCTGAGTAAGTAAAATAAAATTTTAAGGGAGAAATTTTATAAGGATGAAGAATTAACGGCCAAAAACTTTATCAATGAAATTCACATTATTATAACTATGTCATAAAATAGATACATAACTTAAATAACCAAATAAAAAATATAATCATAAATTAAGAATGATAAATTAGTCATGAAATAATCTACTAAGAATTCCAAATATTATTGAGGGAAAATAAATAGAAAATAATTTAATAAGAAAAAGAAAATTCGGATATTCTTGATCCACTATAATAATCGCACTCATGAACAAAGCTATAGAAATAAAGAATAATGTTAATATTAGAATATAAATTTTGAATATTAAGATACATATAAAATTGGGAAAAATAGAAGTTAAATGAAAAATTAACGAAATAATAGGTATTTATAGAAATTAAAGAACATATATAGTTGGAATAGTATCCTAACCATTGGAATAGTAATCTGATAGTTAGGAATATTAATGTGGACATTTGAATAGTTTTTTCACCAATGTGAGTATAAATAAAATTTAGGTATCTTTTAAATGAAAATACGATATATTTATATCATAGTATAGGTAAAATAATGATTTAAAAATGATAAATTAAGTGTTTATATTTCGGTAATATAGTAATGTTTATTGGAAAGTTTGTAATTAATATAATTATTTCAAATAATATTTATTTCCACAAAATGGAATCATAAATAAATATTATTTGTTATTATAATTATAATATCATTTCGAGAGACCATAATTAAATTTTAAAAGTGTAATAAAATTGATTATAATATAAAAAGGAATTTTTTGAACAAATGGTTCTTTTATTTTAAAAATGTTTTTTTATATTAAGATTTTTTTTTTCAAAAAATGGATTATATTTTTCAAATATACATGTTGAAAAATGGTTATGCATAATTTTTGGGATTTTTATAATATAGCTTAATTTTTGTTGAATAGTGAATGGCAGTAATTTATAGAATTTAACATTATATGTTAAATAAAAGAAAATATGACTCAAGGTTGAGTCATGGATTTTTTAAGTACCAATTATCTCAACTAAAATTCTATATTTATTTTATTTTTAATAGGAATAAACAATGTTGATAATCTTTGTCCAAAATAATAAACACATGAGAAGAGTACCTTCAAAATATTCTCATGTTGAGAAAGTAGAGAGAACCCCAAGGTTCAACTTGTGATTCATAAATTCATTTTATTCCAATGGGTATATAAAAAATATCAGACACATTATGATTAGTTTCAATGTGGTAAACCCTTACAAACAATTAGTCTATATTGTATTTAATATAGTGATACTTCATTTCAATATAATTGGTTCTTGGGTTTTGTATTGAATTCTTTTCGAGGTTAAAATCGTTATGGAAAACATCTCATAATCCTAATGATATTATAATTTTTTCTTCATTCAAATAAAATAAATATAATCCTTTTTAGTTAAAATTTATTTTTATTTAGCAGTACTATGTGATTCACGTCCTTACATCTATCTCATCCAATTGATGGATTTTTTTCTAATAAAATTTTTTACCTGCATATAAATTTTAAATTTTAAAAAACTTATCATCATCATTGTATTAAAATAAAACAATATTCTCCCATAATGAACACCAAATACATTATTTAGTAGTATCATCCATAAAACTAATTCTTTCCTTCAATCCCATGATGTGTCCATTTCTAGGATCACATTAAAAAGGTGTATCCCAACTTATTACATACAATATCTTGTGTCTTATTACTATAAAATAGATAAAAATACCAATCATTAAATGTTTTGAGTCCAATTTATTTCAAACATCACGTTTTCTATATTATATTCTCACTATAATAGATTATGATCTTGGTTTTCTATCTGAGAATACAAATTTATTCATAATTTCATTATAGTAAATCATTTCTGAGATAAATGTGTTATCACCTTTTTATTTCACATGTAATCACATAAAAAAAATTATTTCTCCATGAAAATAATTTTATAATATTTGAAAAGTAATCAAATGATTCAATTTTACATCATTTTAATATGATATCCCTAATATAAACCAATATGCTAAATTGTTCTTCAATTAAGTTCTTTATTTGGATGTTATAATCTACACATCCTATTTTAAATTTGAGATTATTTAAAAAGGAATTAACTTCATAATACCATGATCGGGTGTTTTTTAGCCCATTTCATGAATTTTCTTCTTAATCATCAAGATAATATCCCTCAGGGTTTTCAATACATAACTCCTCAATAAATACATATATAAATAAAGAAATATCTATATATATATTTGGTATATATTATATCTTCAATGAATAATATTTTCCAAGAATGATCTAGTAACTTCAATCCTTCCACATGGGGTAAAACTGTCCTATATATAAATTCCTTCAATCTATATATAACCCATGCATATAGGTATAATTTTATTTCTCATATCAATCCATTTCTCATCAAGATTATTTTTTAAGATCCACTTGAATCCAATAAAATTGAGTCCACATGTTATTGTAACTGTCTCCAATGTTTATTTCTTTTTTTACAAAGCTACTAATTCATAGATTTCATAAATCAATCATCTACTATTGGATCTAGAAAAGAACTTAGACCAACTTGAGATATTAGAGAATCCCTATCAATAATATTCGTTATTATAGTTAAAGTAAGAGATCCATTATCAGAAAAAATTGTTATATTTATTTATTAAGTCTATCCTCATTTACTTTATCACCTATATGAATATAAAATTTATTTTTTATACATTTTTAAATAATGTTAGAGTCCTATTATTTTGGAATATATTTTTTTTATTCCAAATATATATCATTATCAGTTTTATAAACTATTCTTGGACAAATTATTTATCAACAATAATTACACAACTTCTTTAGAAAATCATATTAAGCATGTGGTTATTATATTTGTAATTAATAAAATTTATAAAATATCTTATAAAAATTACATTATTAAAAAAATCACCATAATTCCATGAGTTCGTGATTTATTATTAATAAAACTGGAACATCCAAAACTCAAATTTTTTAGAGCTAGTTTCCTTCTGTAAAAAATTTAATAATATGTACACTTATTCCATAGTCCTTTCTTTTATAACATAATGTTTTTATAAATAACATGAAAATGATAAAAAGTTTAGGCCTTAACACAATATAACATGAAAAGGGTTCAAAGAGAAACCCTAAAACATTTAATATAGAATAATTAAAAAAGGGTGATATCCTATGATACGAGGAAATGCCCATCATCACCTGTAAATAACTGAAAAGTTAAAAAACATAAAAATTATATAACTAAAGTCTCAAAAATATTAAAGAGGAAAACTAGACAACCATATGCCTATTTTAAAACTCAAATTATATAACATGACCAACTGAGATAAACACCATCTTCAATAATAAATCATTGAACAATGTCCTTATGTAAATCACAAATAATGATTTCAAAGAAAGATTACCATTTTAGATATATTCCATGAGTCCCAGACACCATCATCACCATCGTGAATCCACTATTGTTCACCTCAAAAATTCCCCCATTCTCTATTAACACCACTCACACTTATTCCTCTAGGAGGATACCTATAGAAAAATTTATTAACTAGATTAGTTGAACAAGGAAAATAACACAACTAGAACTTGGGGCTAGATATCTATCCATTATTGAAGATATAGAAATTAGGGGGACTATAGTACAAACATAAATATTGACCAATTTCTCAAGAACTAGCTCATAATAATGAATATGGATACCAAAAATGATATAGAACACCCCATATAAGATTCAAACTCCACCAGTTCAATAAGAAACCACCCCACCATCCATGATTAAAAGTAATCTGAGAGTTATAAGACAACCATGTCAATAATGTCATGTTACCTATACTGTAAAAGGGAAAAACTATTCTACCCATGGTCTGAGAGGATATCTATTGTTATGCATTGAATTCCAATATTACACTTAATTGAGTGGAGATCTTCTACCATAGGGTTAAGAATCTCAACATGAAAAACCATATATATAATATAGTAGGGAAGGATATGACAAGGGAAAAATAGTAGAGGAAAATCCTAAGGGTGATTTAGAATCTCTAAAATTTATAAGGGAGAATCCATAAGCATAATTAATAGAATTGTGTCAAAATAAAAAATGTCAAAAACACAAAACAATTATCTCATCCGATGAAGATAAAATTTATGGGGGGATAAAAACTAAAGGATAATATATATGAAGGATAACTCAAGAAATAGGAAAAACATTTCTTCCACTGTGGAAACCATAGTGGCACCCAAATTGGGGGAGGTAAACAGTGAAAAGAAAGTGTGGTGCCTTTCCCTGGAAAAGTAAGACTCTACAAAAAAATTAGACACCTGATTTGATAATATATTTATAATAGTGTTACAAAAACCCAATTTTAATCAGTATAATCTTATCCTTAGTATTATTTTTTTTACTTCTAATTTATATAACACCATTTTATATATTGTTTTTATATATGATATTTCTGTTCTTATACGGTGTTTTAAATGATATTTCTAAACATTAATTTGGGAAATTCAACCCTATTTTATAATTTCATAGTTTAAATTGCTATTCCATGCTGATTTTAAAAAATATTTTTTATATATTTGGAATCATATGACCACATATCAATTTAATTTTATAAACATGATACATGTTATTCTACTATAAACATCAAAAAACACGAAGAGAAAAAATCAATATACGTACCATTGAGAGGGGGGATATGTTGAATCATCAGTATATGTTTTTATGAATTCATTATAAATAAACATATGAGAATACATATGGTAATGATAAAATCATATATAAATACTTTATCACCTTATATGGAACACCAATAAAAAGAAGATAACTGAATAATGATTTTTTTCAAGGTTTGGATCTAAGGAAGAAATCTATAACTTGTTATTTTGATAAAAAATTTAATAAAGACTAAAATTTAGATTGATTACATGTGAAATAAATCACACACAATGGTTGGGTAGTTGTCATCCATTTCACAGGGTAGGTATCACACACTTATCAAATTCAAATTGATTTATTTATACTGGCACCACTATTGGTTAAGAATATATTATACTGTTCTATGTGAAAAATATCTTCAATGTATATTCAGAAAACTCTTCATTATAGAAATTGTATTCTTATTTGATATTCGATATTTGACTACCAAAGAAATTTTCTTAGTACAAAATTCATATTTTCCTTCCACCTCACATATTCAAAATAATAAAACTTCATATGAGATCTCTCACACACCTAAGTCTTCCTTATTCATTTTTTTCCTATATCTTTGATATAATGGTTATGAAATTCTAGAAATTATCTTCTTCCTGATGATAAATTTCCAATTATCTCATATTTGTTAAATTTTTCAAAATTTTTATATTCACATAATACCAGGAATAATATTTCAGTAGTCATTTATGAAATTTTATTCTTAATTATAAATAAATAATAAAATTTATCAACAACATACAAAAATTACAATAGCTTCTTCATGATTATGAATTTAAAAAAATTTAATTTGACATTCATTTCTAAACTTCACAATTGTATTCTCGTCTAATAATTTACAATATCTTAATTTCAATATTTCATGAGTATTGGGATACTATGAATAGAAACTTCTATAAAATTGCCAAGAAACTTCCATATATTCATGTATTCCTACAACAATCCTTAATGATGTGTAATATTCAACTATGGCATTAATCCTATCAATATCTCATCATAAATAAAACATTTATTTTGAGTGTCATGATGTTCAATACATGGAAAAATATCATGTTCATCATCCAATTGAAGATATCAAATTCTTCAAAAAATATTACATTTTTCAACATATAAAATATTACGTTTTTTCTCCAATATTATTATGTAACATCTCTATGAGAACCTTTAATCTCTTTTAATATATAATATGTCTCACTTGGAACTCTGTGAACTCGTGAAAACCTATTATGTAGCCTCAAGGCATGTTATGTTCTGTTTTATGGATCATCTTTCATGGTGTCTGAAATGTCTCAATTTGATAAATTCTCAACACTTCTCATGGGAACATATAACATATCAATTAAAAAATATTATGTATCCACCAAATATTTTTTATATCCATTGAATCATATGGTTAAATTTTCCAAATGCTCAACATTTTCTAGAAATAATATATTTTCAATCAATTCAGGCTACGTATTCATGCTCAACCATTCTTGGTATTCAACAAATTTTTAGTATCTTTATCAACTCATTAGAATATATTATGCATTCATAAAACATATTATCTATCCCAATCATGGGAATATTTCAACCACCCTCTATAATCATAATTCCATAATTGATCTCTAACATACTAAACAAATAAAAATTATGTTCAGACCAAATAAAAAACAAACTTAAGAACATTACACAGTTTTGTAGTCATGGTTTACAACAAATACAACCTTTTCAAACAATTCCAGTGTCTTATTCAATACAATCCATTGGATTTTTTTACAAACATAGAAACTCATTCTATGATTTATCAAATGAGAATACTAGTTGAATAAAATTATCGTGACACAACATCACAAGTAAATGTAGTGTTTTTAAGATCATTTCATACCTTCATGTCAATAGTTTTTTTTCAAAGTGGTCTAAATTATTTCTGCATCATTCAAAATACCCAATCAATGATCCTTAATCATTTTATACCCTTTTATCCTCAAATATGTCTATAAATTCATAATATAAAACGTAAAATGTTGTGTACTTATTCTATCATAGTGATAACAAAATCCTATTCATAGTGGGGGAGGCGGGGGGTATACACAATATCCCTCAGGTAAGTGGGAATGATTAAACCTTAATATTCAACCACAAAGTCACAAATCTATCACTGGGGATTTATTTTGTGAATATATCAACATGTTATTATATAGAATGAATTAGGTAATGATTTATATATACACTAGATGAAAAATCTTCAATGATTTTAAATTTAATATCAATGTTCTTATACTTTCAATTATGCAATAAATTTTTAGTGAGATCAATTATACATTGGTTATGAGAAGAAATCCTAAGTGTTTTTTCAATATTTTCCCTCAAATCCTCAATTTGTTATTGCATTTAGATAATTTGAGTATAGTAACATATAATATCAAAATATTCTTATTTTGTGGTTATTAATGTAACTAAATTCAAATCCATGAATTTATATATAACATAAACTTTTACTATAAGAAACACCCCACACACGTAGACTTTATTTCATCAAGATATACCTCACAATTAGTATCAGTAAACATAGTCATATTTAGGTACTCAACTATTTTGTACATCAATTGATAAATCAGGGTTATTTTGATGTAAATTTGAACTCTTTTGGAAATTATTAAATTTGATTGTTCATAATCACATTGATTCCTTCCACATAGAGTTACTAGATAGAAATTATCATATCTGTATGTAATGTGATAATGTAAACTTGGAATATATATTCTATACAATTTTCGATTTAAAATTTGTCCTTCAGTATACATATAAATATTTATCCTTCTCTATATAGGTGAAGAAACTATTTTTGACTCTCCCATTGCAAACATAATCAATAATTCCCTTGGATAGATTTCCTGGGAATAAAAAATAATCTATTACTATTATAGCACCAGTAATTGCAAAAAATTCTTTAATTATGTTATCATAGATATTTCAAGTTGATTAATCTGTTTTATATATTATTGTTTAAATGCACTCTCTTTATCACTTGAAAAAAAATCAACAATATAAAAAACTACAATAATAGTTAATTATTACACATCATTCACATAAATGTTTCGATAATCATTTATTTTAATGAATATCAAATCTTTCAAGTAGTCACGAATCATTTAGTACTCTAATATGGGGGAATATTTTAGTTCATAAAGAACCTTCTTCTGATTTTAGTCCTTTTCACCTAACTTCTAGGAATAAATACATAGGGATAATCAATGTTTACTTTTTCATCAGGATCTATATTCAAGAAGACAGATTTCACATCCATTGGATATTTATTTGGACTACCAATTATTTGTAACTACTAGGAACATTATTATAACCTCTAATATTGTGACAATTGAAATGTCCTCCTTAATCTAAATACCTTCAATCTATGAATATCACTAGAATACCATTATTCCCTTATTCCTTAAGAGTTACCATTTATTATTCATTTTATTCTTGAACACTCACATGGTCCCGATCACATTTTTATCTTTTGGTGTAGGGACAAATATCAAGTGGAATTCTCCTATTTGGTCTAACACATTAATAGAATCATTTTTCCATTCTTGAGGATTTATAGCTTCAACAACTAAATGTGGATCAATTTCTAAGATAATTGTTTTCTTACTGTCAAATCTTAATACCCAAATTCTCTAAAAAGGATAATTTTGACATCCCACTATATTTTAAATCAAATTTTGATTATTATTATTCCGATATATCTATTATTCAACTCCAACACCCTCTTCTTCTTAACTAGTCTAATCAGATTCAATATCATTAATATGTAGTTCATTTCCTTCTTATTATTCACTATATTTCTTATAAACATTATTATTATCTTAAATAGAGTCTTAAAAATATAAACCAATTATAACACTAATGATAAGTATATTTCAATGGCCATCATATCATAAAATTGAATAATCATATAAAGCTTATTTCTCCATTATCTACATCTCTTTAAATCAGATGTATATCCAAAAAATATACCTTCTTCATCTTTTTCATCAAAAATTACTAAATTTCTATTTTTATTATTCATTGATCAGGTACTATAAAAGACTATAAAATAATTCATTGTTGGTGTATTTTACATACAAATTCCTATATTAAGTCATGTTTCAATTTAGTTTAATGAATAAAATCTTACTAGTTATAATTTTTTTGAAGTAATTAGAATTATTTCATTTAGCGAGTGGTGTATTTTGATAACTAGGAATCAGAATGGGATTCTAGGTTT
This sequence comes from Viscum album, assembly GCA_963277665.1. Classification (NCBI taxonomy): domain Eukaryota; kingdom Viridiplantae; phylum Streptophyta; class Magnoliopsida; order Santalales; family Viscaceae; genus Viscum; species Viscum album. Next base: position 2,008,816,512 of record OY728130.1, on the reverse strand, counting down.
TTGGAAGACCCAAATTGGGGTTTTCTGATATTTTTTAAGTATCGAGTGATGAAATAGGTGTTATAGAGGCTATTAGGGGCGGAATGTGAGACTGGGGTGCTGTAGGGAATATACTATAAGGATTTCATTTATAGAATAAAAAATTCCTGATATATGAAAAAATAAGGGTAAATTTCTCCTTCCATGAATAATAATGACATGAACCCATGGTTTACATTGTGAAATTTGATTTTATTTTTTAATGGGGGTTAACAACCCTTTTTTCATGGGTCAATGGGTGTAAGTAAGGATTCCATTTCAATCAAACATCCCCCACTTATCCCCCCATTATTGGCCATTTAATAGGAAAATTCATGGAAGATAAATGGTATAGGATTACTCAAATCCTTTAACTACTATTCATCCTTCACCATGCTGATTTATGGTACTGTTGGGTTTAGGTCAAATTAGTGATTTCATTAGAGAAAGGTGAAATCAACAAATCCTGATGGGGTATTTCTATAGAGTATTTAATGAATGTCCCATTATTTCATACACATTTCATAATTCATCAATTTATGAAAGATACATTTACTAGAGAATATTTTTGGGTATTTTAGTGATTTTTGGTAGAAAATGGACAATGAATCATGTTTATAATTTCTGGATTTGGATGGTATAGGAATGGATGAATTTCAGGAGTGTACTACAACCCATTTTCGATGGTTTTGGTTTGGTGGGATGAAAATGTGGGTTTTTATCATTAATTACTTTTTTAATATATATTATAATTAATTATTACAAAATATAAGTAAAATATATTTTATTTAAAAGAGTGAGTTAGACACTTGGGAATGTGGGAAGATTCCGATGGTGCAGAGACAACATTGTATAATCTTGGGAAAGGATGATCATAGATTTGTTTATAAGAATAATTTAATGGGAAAATGCTTGGAAAAGGAAGGATTTCCATGGAAATTATCTTATGTAATAATGTGTGATATTTAAATGAATATGCATTTACAGAATCTCTAGTAGAAAGATGAAATTATTATAATATAAAAGTTTAATTTATTATAAATACTTTAATTCCTATTATATTATTTATTTTTATGAGCACCCAAACTAAAAGAGGAAAAGTTACAAGACCACTAATGACTTTGGACACTATCTTAATGCATCAGTTACCAATGGATGAGTCTTGGCCTAAGATAAGGACAAAATACATGGACACCTCTATGAGGGGGTGTGATGATACTTGAGTTCTATGGCCTATGTTGGTTGGGTGAGGCCCCATGAAATTTTATAGGTATAAGGGGATGGATTTTTTTTATTGAAATCATACTGTTTTAATGAGTTGATAAGTATATAATTAACCATAATATTCTGATGGTCCTTGAGTCATATAATAATAATATCCCTATTGTAGAATATATCAGAGGACTATGTTTCCATGAAATGACATTAATGATGTAAAGGAATAGGATGCCCTTCGAGTGTTGGGATTTGGACTGAGAAACTAGTTATGATCGGGGATCCTGAGTGGAAGAAATCTTTAGTAGTGATGATCTAGGGGACCCCCATAGGTTCTACTTCATGAGATGATCTAGAGAGGTTGTGTCTATCCATGGGTAGATATGGTAGTTAGTGCCACCTAGAACCTAAATAACAATATTTGATCCCAAGGGGTTGTGGACTACAGTATGGTAGTTAGAATCCGCCCGTCCACTGATTTGTTTATTTTATCATTTTGGTTATGATAACAGATTTACCAATGAATCTGGTAATTTATTCATGGGCCTCACCTTATTATGATTACCTAAGATTCCAAAAAATAACATGTTGAAAATGATGCTACTATTGACCTCTGGGTATATTTGGGCTCATATTTCACTACATATTAAGAGTGGGATTCTAGATCAACAAAAATATAAAGATTCAGTTAATGATGGAGTAGATTATTAGTGGTGTTACATGCTACCCTACATAAAAAATAACTTATTCGTTTATATAGGCATGACTAGAATGGTGGGGAGTCCTCTAATTTTGTGATATCATTGTAATTTTCTATGTGTCATTATTTTAATTTTATAGTTCTTCTCCCTCATAGGAACTAGATATTGACCTAATAGTGATGAATTTCTAGGTACTAGCTATTGGACGAAGAACATCTGGACTAAACCTCAAGAGGGGTTAATTTCATTGCTGAAAATTTATTCACATTAAGACCACCATCTTTAAGGTATTATAGTTTTTGAACTTTTATAAACAAATATTTATAGTGAAAATAAAATAAGAAAAGAGAAGACAGAGCGCAAAATAGTTATAGTGGTTCTGGGAATTGAAATCCCATAATCTACTCCACCAACTCTCAACTCATAGATCATGATGATTTTTACTAGCTTTAGTCCTTTTCCCAAGAACATTATGAATGATTTAAAGTAGTTGAAACTTAATAAAAAAAATATTTTCCCAATTTCTTAAAAGTATTTACAATATTACGTTCTTCAAGGATATTTTACCATGACCCTTTAAAACATCAAGTGTGAATACAAAACATCCAACAACTAGTTATAATGATAAATGAATATAGATTACACAAGTAGTTTCAATGTAAAATTAACCTAAATAATGAATTTTCCAAGATAGAAAATCATAATAAATATAAGATCGAGGAGCGTACTCTAAATATTGAATGATCTAACACTGAAGAACTATGGTAGAACATGAATTCTTTTATTTATTCTGAAATAATAGAAAAATATAAGAAAAAATATTATAACGATAGATAGAGAGTTCAAGAACAATATATTTCTTCTTTTTTGATTCTATATGAATAGTTGTTGTTCAAATTCTAAATCTCATATAAAACTAGTTGAATAATTTCGTTGCTGGTGATCCCAAAAGAAAAAGGCTTTGAAATAACTTCTAGATGGCTTTTCATCAAAAATACCTTAATAATAGTAGTGACTAATAAATTATTATTATACTAAATTCTTATCTCAATGATTGAAAGAATTTAAAATTGTTTTTACCATAGAGAGGAAATCTATTATTTAATTTATCAATATCATCAATACATTATACTCATGGTATATAAATGGGAATAAATTGTAGTTTTTATAAGGATGTAATCCTTTTTAGATCACCAAAAATATGAATTCTTTGGATTCAAATTCACATATCCATGTTGATACACTTATATTTTATTTACATAGCTAATTTCAACAGGTAATAAACTTTCTAACATACCCAATTTATTGTCACTTAATGAATCTTGTAGAAATTTATAACAACATTTCCACATTTAAAATATATTCAATTCACATAACTAATAGCTCCATGTAGCAGATTCATGTAGCCATTTTATTAATGTATATACTTTCTCACATGGTTGACTCATTGATTTCATAAATTTAAACATTGTTGATTATGTTATGTAACTAATTCAAATTGTTGAATTCATGGTGTATCCCATTCCTCGATGTATCCAAATATCCCTATAGGTGTTTTTCTATACATAGGACATTTACAGCCCAAACCTCCCAAATTAATGAATTGAGAAGAGTAGAATAAAAATAAGTATTAATAACTAATGAAAAAACATAAAAGAAAAATCATTAGAAAAAATGAAGTGTTTTTTAGATCATCAAAACATAAAGCATATGGGATATCATGGAACATCATTATTAGTCCAATAATCTCAAACATTATTTTGATCACCAAACTTATTGAACATTAAACATGAAATCTTTATAATAATTAATTATTTTTTAGAAGAATATATATATATATATAATTTTATTTTAAAATTTTATGTTTATCTATTATTCTTGAACATTATTACACTTCTCCACCTAAATTATACATCTCTTTCTTTCGTGTATTTAAAAATAAAGGGTTTGTAGTGGAAAAATACTATTAATTTGTAACATGTTAAATGAAATGTGTAAGGATAATTATGAGTGTGAATTTTAATTTTCAAAAGATAAAATTTTAAAAAAATTTAACAAAAAACATTTGTAGAGATTAAAAAATAGTAAAAATATATATTTTAAAATGGATAAATTGGATTTTCATTAATCATGGGCACTTTTACCAAATACAATGACTAAGAACACAAAAAATTACACTAGAAAAAAGCTTCTAGCTTGTGGATGGGGTTAAACATAAAAGGATGTCTGGGTGGAGCCATCTTGAAAATTGGAGAGGTGGAAGAGGTACAAGGAAGGTACACTATATGAGGAGCAACCACTTTTCTGAACTCTATTGTATCATTTTCTTCAAACCCAAATGTTGATATATTACTCAGTCTCTAAGTTGGTGTATTGATTACATTTGCAAGACTTCCAAATGAAATCAAATGATCCACTAGGGAAAATTCGTTCTTATTTTATGTGTTGACGATGTATTTATTTTTGATAGCATTCAGTTGCAAGAGAAGGAATAACCATATGTTTTTCTTTCTGATTAATCCTAAATGTATTAAATACCCAATACAATCTCTTCTAGGAGCCTCTAAAGGATAATATTGGTAATGGACCAAAATATCTTCTAAATTTTAGATAATATAAATAATTAACACATAGATCTATTCATATGATAATGTATAAATTTTAGTAATATAGAATAGAAATGAAATACAGTTTGTGCATCTGTGAAATTTATGATAAGCCATTATTGAGAAACCCATTTAACGTTTCAAGTCGAGGCTGTTGTGGTCCCTCCAACTACTTAGGCCCAATGACTGTCTCTTAGGCCCTTTCACAGATTCAACAGATCATCACAGAGAAAAATTCAAGTCGAGTATTGTCAGAATGGTGACCTACCCTTGAAGCTACTGTTCCTACTGGTGTGTCCCTACCAGGCATTGTCTTCAAACCACATATTCCATATGCCACTACCAAAACATCTTCATCTCTGTTCGATCCTTTAGACAAAGGAAAATCCCCACAACAGCCAAACCCTTAGTGGGGGATTGATTTTCTTTGATTGGGATTTGATATTTTTTTTGCTTGTATCTTTATGTCTCTTAGTATAAATCTTTTTGGTGTCTTTATTTTATGTTATTTATCCTTTCTTATTTTCTTTTTTCTAATCCCAAAAGCGGGAGAAAATAAGGGGAATAAGGAATACATTGTTTATCTAAGGGGGAGATTCTCTGGTTTCGGACACATGGCATGTACTCTTCTTAATCCGTTGTTTGAGGGGGAGCTTTATTTTATAAATTCAAACAAGGAAAGGACTCTATGTCAAGTTATTTTTATTCTATATTGTTTTTGAATGTATGCCATAATTTTTTATTATAAAAATGGGGGAGTTTGTTGGATCCTCTATGATAATGTAGTTTTCATAATAAAAAATAATGTTAATATACAGATTATACTCGTTCATTCCATTTTTAATATCTCTAAGTAAATTAATTATGTCATACATAAAAATATACTTAAATAATCATATAACATATTCTTTAATAAGTATGTTTACAAGTTTATTTATACATGTAATTTTGGATAACACTTAGACTTGTAATGATTTGTGAAATACAGACACTTCATAATAATTTTGACTCCCACACACACCGAGGATCGACCGACCGAAGTTCAACAGACTGAATGTTGACACACAAAAGTTCGACACACTGAATTCGACACAATAAATTTCAATAGAATGAAGTCAACCCACGAATGTTTGACTGACCAAATTTTTGACAGAACAATGTCGACACAAAGAAGTCTGACAGACCAAATCTCGATAGACAGAAGTCGACACACTGAATTTCAATAGACCGAAGTTGACAAACTGATGTTGACAAACTGAATATTGACAAAGCAAAGATTGACAAACCAAAGTTGACACACCAATGTCGACACATCAAAGTTGACAGATCAATGTTACCAATCCAAATACAACAGAACGAATATGACTCATTAATAGTCATAAATAACTACTTTGATTTTATTAATTTAAATTTATTTATAACTATCATATTCAGAAAAATTAATGTTTCTTAAATTATTTAATGTTTTCTATAGGACCATCCGTAGACAGTACGAGGTAGATAAATTTGAGGAGATCTTCATACCTAGTGAATCTCAAGGTATAAAAGGACTTCAATCCGAGCTCAACCAATATGCAAAAGTGAGACGAATACACAGAGATATATAGATACACATAGAGCTTGAAGAACATGCTGAGATATAAACTGTGCAAAATCTTAATATTGAAGAGAGTAAAACTCGAAGCTTGAGCTCACCTAGAAATTACCTATAAGAGCTTTCTGAACATCCTAACAAAGAAGAGATGAAATATTTCACAAGAAATTATGACACGCTGTTCTGAAGCCAATATCCAGAAGACGATTCAAAAATCATTTTCGCCTCATCTATTCAATCTAGAGCATTACTTCACAAAACATTAAGAATTCAAAACCCTATTATTTTTCGTAACTCTTTCCTGTTTTATTTATTACTATTTTGAGCAGTGCGCATATCTGTTTGAATCTCAAATAATATCTCCTGAGCTAAACTAGAGGATAACAAAATATCCTCACTCTCAATCCATTCTTACACTTATATACCAGGTAGAATTGTGGAAGATATACTATGAGATATGTTTATTTGTTTTTCCCATAAATAACTGTTGTACAGGTCTAGTGTGACTTGGAAAGCCTGTGTGCTATTGTGAACCCCAATCTAGGGTGTGGAAAAAAAGTTTATAACTATAAAATTCTTGGTGGAAGGTGATCACCAAGTGGAGAGGTCTAAGTCTCTGCTTGAGACTGAACCTCTTGTTTTATCCGTTGTGCTATTTATCATGTATTTTTATATATTTTGTATTTCTCGCATCAAGATAAACTGAACATTAATAGATAGTTTAGCAATTGTTTACATCTGTTTTGAATCAGCAGGTTTTATTCAAATGTTTTACTAATCATTAGATTGGGTAAGCTGAGAACTAATCAATCTTTAGAGAACCAAATTGAATCGTCGAGATATTAATAAATTCACTAAAAACTGGTTATGTGTTTATTTTTATAGGGGAATATTATTTTGTAAAGAACACTTTTAATAGAAATTTCTAAAGATACTCAATTCACCCCACCCCCCTCTTGAGTCATCTACTTTGTAACACCCCGAGCTTCCACGATACGCTTCTCATTCAATAATGCAATAGCTTGCATTGTACGCAACTTCGAGTTCTAAAACACCGCGACTAATCAAAGTAGCCGTTATGAATAGTAATAACCACTTTTTAAAGTTATAGAAATTTTATATTTCAAAATGGACTTCATTTTTGTATTCCTAATATTGAAATTAGCCTTTGTTGAATTTTTTGTAATTTTCTGAGAACTTCAAAATTTTTATGAATAGTGAAAAATACTTAAAACAACCTTTTTAATAAAAATAATTTATAGTGATAAGTTATACTATTGAGTGGTTTTAAAGTATAATTATAATATATTTTTACCATTTTATCCAATGGTGGTCATTATAATTAATTTCACTTTGAAATTGGACATAAAGAATTGTCAATCTTTTGATATAAATTGTTTCTTAAAAACACGCTATTTGTTGTGACAGCGGGAATTAATTATAAAATTAATTAATGCAAATTGTATGTTTGAAATTTCATAAAATAGGCATCATTTTTTAATTCAGAATATCAATTATAGCTTAGGGTGAAATTTTGGCTTTGTTCTGAAAAACTTCAATTTTTGATGAATAGTGAAACCACTAAGTGGTAGTTAAATAACTGATTTTTCATTTAAATGAAATATTACCAATTCTGTGATTTGATTTTCAAAAATCTGACACACATGGTTGTCATTAAGAAGTAAAATGTGGTTCAATGAGATTAAAATAAATTTTTGGTGAATAGTAACTTTTAAGTTCTTAATCGCGATTAGAGGTAATTAGTGTAGTTTAAGGTACAAATAATGTTTTAATAATATGAGATGAGCATGAAACTTGGCCTACTCCTATTGGATGAGTCATGGCCTACCAAGACAACCCATGGGTCAACTTGGGGACCCCATGGAGCCACATTAGTTGGAAAATAACATTAATATATATTTATTTAATATATAAAATTAAATTGACACAAACATGAGTTGTTTTACTAAAACAGTTTTTAAGTAGGGATACACAAGTCCAAATATTGACTATAAATATTCATTAGAAAGATAAAAATATTTCCTACATCATAGTAGTTTTTTTATAATTTTTAAAAATTAAATAAATTAAATTATTTATGACATCATTATGATGCAGTGATAACCTCATTATTTAACAATTTAAATAAAATGAGAAGATAATGAAAAATACAAGGATTACACTTGTCCAAAGCCTATTTTATGAGGCGATTTAGAACCCTTATCACCTTATCCACGAATTATATAAGTGTGGGACCTTTAGAATCCGAAAATCATTGTATAATAATTTAACATTTCAATCTTTCCAAAAGAGCCCCTCCTCTCCTCTTAGAAAAGGCCCCCACCACTCCAACCTTATTCACACCTTCAAGCCATTTGGCTCGGCCAACCCCTGCCCAAATACTCTCCCAACTTCCCCCTCTTACTCCTAGAAGCCTCACTTTGGGCAGAACGCTTCCCAAGGAAGCCTTTGTCTCAAATCAAAAAGAGTTACCCGATTTTGAGGTAATGTCATCTCTAATGTTGTTTTGTTTTATTTTTCTTCTCCAACCCCCTAAACTCTTTTTATTCATTTCTTTTATAACAGCACCAGTATCCTCAATATAATATGATGTTTTTATAAGAAGGATTCTAGCTACACTTACACACACCTACATCTAATGGTTAAAGAACATACGGTTTCTGTGGATGGCGAATTTCTGCCTCACGAAACGATGATTGTTCAGCACTCATATAACACCTTCAATGGTGGCCATTAAGATGTAACTATATTTATATATGATATAAAATATGTTTATGTTTTACTTATGCTTCTGTATTTCTCATTTATGGCATACTTTATGATTTCCATTATGGGTTAAACGCTATAATTTCATTTTAGGAAGTGCGGACTACCGCCCCCTCAAAGTGATTTCAATCGTTAATGCCATATGTGGGATGTATAAAGGATGGATTAAATGGTATTATACACTATATTATACTGTAATTATATTATAAATTTATATCATTATGATTTCATTCCATTAAATACGAAATAGAAATGAAAGTAGCGTTCATGCGTACGTACGGCTTACCGTCTCCATGAACGGTGCATTTCATTTCTTACCTCTAAATGTTACGTGACATTATGAATGAATGTAAATACTGTATATATATGATATATATGATATCTAAATCATGAATATAATTCTGGATATAATGGATATTTCACCACATGAACAACTTGTAATTATAAGAAGTTTATTTTTGACTCAAGTACCAAAGATCGACAAAACGACCGTTATTAACTTAAATAATTAAATAATGTTCATAACATGGTAATAAGTGATATAAATGGAATAATTAACATGAAAAATGTTCTTAGGTAAATAGAAATAAACTCTAGTTTATTATTCAGGAGGTTAATGAACGGTCGAGTCAGGACAAGACGCAAGGTAAGGGAATTTCTTAACCCAACTTCCATTATTTGGGTTAATCTCCTACTTTCAAATTATGTCATGATATTATTATTTCTTATTTTGTATTATTTATGTGTACCTATAGTGAATACAAATAATAGATCTATTTTATTTTAAAAATGATCTTTTTAAGGACTTCGTCTCAATCTCCTTTCATTGAGGCATATTTGGTTTTATACACAACTTTCTTTTATACGGTGTATAAACCCCTTTGACTTTTACATTTAGTCAAAAGGTTTTCTTTTATAATTATGTGATTTTTAAATGATTTCAAAAAAGAGATATTTCTCTCCAATATATGAAAATCCAGTGCAAATGTATACATATTTAACGCAAGCTTAAAAATGTTTTCAGAAAACCCGACTCTCGAGTGTGGTAGTCAGGAAGGGATTGGGCGTGGACCGATCATGACCTGTAATTAGTCGAGAAGTCTCAGAATTAGTTATTTTGTTTTCAGAAGCTTGCATAATGTTTTCAGAAAAACACTGGAGTATATTTGAGCAATTTTAAACGTAATTATCTTCTAAAAAATTGCATCCGTAGGTCACATGAGACAAACTAGTGTCTTGGCACGAGGCCTTGACAAAATCTTATTTGTGGTCTTGGCACGAGGCCTTGACTACGTGGTTATGATAGTCTGGCATTATGCATTCCATCATTATGAAAGTGGTTATTGATATTGCATGTGATTATTCGACCAGTAAAATATCCATGTGAAGAAGTAAATGTAATTCTCTCATTTTGCTTTTGCCATATTATGTTGATGTTCAAGATTAAAAGGATTTTGTTTTAGTTATAAATTGCCTTAAATGTTTATGTTTATTTATGAAAGCTTCCGCAATATTGTTATCCTTACTGAGCATCTGAGCTCACCCCTTTCAATGTTTTAATATTTTCCAGGATGTGAATAAGTATTTTATGAATGACCTGCAGGGATAGTCAGAATAGGATATGAGTGTGGACTATGAAGACTTTGTTATTAGTTTTTCACTTTATGATGTAATGTAACATTTATGAATGTATCTAGTGTTTCCAAGGCTACTAAACTAATTGGTCTTTCGAGACTTGATCTTTTGTGATCATGCCAATGTTACGAAGTAATGCACCGACTCTGGGTAGCTGGGGTCGGGGCGTTACATTTGGTATCAGAGGCAGTTTAGTACTAACCTTGGAAGCTAGATTTAGATAAACTCTGATTAGAGCATATAGACCAAAGATAGAATTCGAGGATTAGTATAGAAGAGCTTCCTAGAATTTTGGTATTATATAGATGTTGTGAGTTTTCCGAGCAATACATCCCTGTCTGGATACGAGCAGGTAGAGGCGGCTCTGGCACAGATGTACCTAGGGGTAAAACCTGAAAACACCGCTTTGAGCTAGACTCAAATGGGAACTGGTGCACGACAACGGGCCTTTCTGCACTCTTGGTTATGAAACTCCCAAGGGATTTTCTTAGGATAATTCTCATTTTCTTTACAAACCAATATATAGGGTTTATGAGTATATACTTCCTCAAAGAAAACATTCTTATGATTATGGATTATACCCAAAAACCGTTCAATTTACTTTAAGTATTTTAAAAGTTTGGAGTTATTCATTGTAATTCATAAACTAACCTAGTTTATGCCATTGTATATAAATGGCGCCCAGTAGAAGGAATGTGAACTCCAGCAGTACTTATGATCCAAAGAGTAAGAAGGATCATATATTTCACGGTATTAAGCCAACATTTCGAAGGGAAATAGTCTCCCATGTGTTCTCAACATATGAAGAAATAGTATCATGTGTTAATAAAATAAGTAAAGAATTCTCTGATTCCTATGGCTTTGAGGCGAAGCAAGAGACGAAAGGGATGGAAGATATAATGATGGATAAAGGGGTGAGGGGAAAGAATAATTTTCCAATATGTGGTAATTGTGGGAAGAAACATCATGAAACTTTCCTAAAGGGAATGGGAGTTTGTTATAGGTGTAGAGAAAAAGGACACAAAGTGCGTGACTGCTAGGGTAAGAAAATGGTTTCAAATGTACAATGCTTCTTCTGCAAGGATTGGGGACACTACGCAAACCAATGTCTAAATCATCAGAGTATGCCCCAAATGATGTTATTGGATAATAATCAAGTTATGATACTACCACAGATGAGGAGTAATGATTAGAGTTCTTATGTTGTCATTAAATAATTTTGAAATTTGAGTGTTGTATCAATGATGTACTGGTTATAATAATTATGGAGTATATAAGGATTGAACTGCAGTACTATTTCATCAAGGACTTGAAATTGTGTGGAACCAAGAAAAGTGACTCCACAGTAGGTTAATTTTTTTGAAAATATATGGTTGAGAGAAAGATAAACCATAATATGGTTCTGATACTGAGATTGTGATTTTGGAATAGGACGTGATTGATTTGGATAAATTATATTGGATATACTTAACTTCCTTGAAACTGATTGATGTTTTGTATACAATTTTGGATAGAAGGAGTATATCTAGTATTCTATAAGGAATAAGGGATCATGGTAATTCAGTATGTTTAAAAAGAATACATGATGAAGGTGTTCACATGTTGTTACGTGGGAAAAAGGATCTTCATTATGTTTACCTTATAAAATTTGGACTGTGAGTTGGACAGAAGTATTTTGGATAACTATAAAGGTTGGAGTGGATTAAGTTGATATTTGGATAGTATTGTTTAAGGTTAAAAAAAATTATGAAGATTATTTTTGGAATATTATAATACTATAGTTTTAGGAAAAGAACAACCTGCAGGGTGGGGCATAACCCATCGCGTCGGACAAAGATGCATGAATCGAACCCACAATCATAGTGCGACAGACCTTTATTTCCTACCACTAGCCTACAGGAAGTCCTTGGTTATTACAAAATAATTTTACTAATCTAAATGGTATGTGTTAACATTTGGAACCTTATACAATTAGGATAAGTATAATAATTTTGAGTTCTATTATCTTTTTGAGTGAAAGATGAGTTGAAGGTTGAAACTCTAATTGTCAACCATAAATATATTTATACCTATCTCTTATTAAATGAATAAATTAATTCTTAAACTTTAGTAAAGGGATATTAAAACAAAAAAATGTGTTATCCTAATACCTTATGTCTTGTTGAACTGATGATATTTTAAATCAACATAGATTGAAGGCTTTGAGGCCCTCAATTTGACAGTTGATTGTAATTGATGACCTCAATCACTCCCTACAAATATTTACGTTTTTCCTCCAATTATATGTCTCTAATTGCCACCAATGTTCTCCTAATCGAGATCATATTTGGGTGGTGACTTTTTCATTTCCCTTTCCCTCTTGTTAAGGATAAATTTTATTAATCTTATTTCCGATGTGGGTTTTCCTCAAAGGTATTTTCTCTTTTCATCCTTTTATTTTCAAAGAAAAATTTCAAATTGCGAGGACGCAATTTATTGAAGGAGGGGAGAATGTAACACCCCAAGCTTCCATGATACGCTTCTCATTCAATAATGCAATAGCTTGCATTGTACGCAACTTCGAGTTCTAAAACACCGCGACTAATAAAAGTAGCCGTTATGAATAGTAATAACCACTTTTTAAAATTATAGAAATTTTATATTTCAAAATGGACTTCATTTTTTTATTCCTAATATTGAAATTAGCCTATGTTGAATTTTTTGTAATTTTCTGAGAACTTCAAAAATTTTATGAATAGTGAAAAATACTTAAAACAACCTTTTTAATCAAAATAATTTATAGTGATAAGTTATACTATTGAGAGGTTTTAAAGTATAATTAGAATATATTTTTACCATTTTATCCAATGGTGGTCATTATAATTAATTTCACTTTGAAATTGGACATAAACAATTGTCAATCTTTTGATATAAATTGTTTCTTAAAAACACGCTATTTGTTGTGACAGCGGGAATTAATTATAAAATTAATTAATGCAAATTATATGTTTGTAATTTCATAAAATAGACATCATTTTTTAATTCGGAATATCAATTATAGCTTAGGGTGAAATTTTGGCTTTGTTCTGAAAAACTTCAATTTTTGATGAATAGTGAAACCACTAAGTGGTAGTTAAATAACTGATTTTTCATTTAAATAAAATATTACCAATTCTGTGATTTGATTTTAAAAAATCCAACATACATGGTTGTCATTAAGATGTAAAATGTGGTTCAATGAGATTAAAATAATTTTTTGGTGAATAGTAACTTTTAAGTTCTTAATCGCGATTAGAGGTAATTAGTGTAGTTTAAGGTACAAATAATGTTTTAATAATATGAGATGAGCATGAAACTTGTCCTACTCCTATTGGATGAGTCATGGCCGACCAAGACAACCCATGGGTCAACTTGGGGACCCCATGGATCCAATTTAGTTGGAAAATGACATTAATATATATTTATTTAATATATAAAATTAAATTGACACAAACATGAGTTGTTTTACTAAAACAGTTTTTAAGTAGGGTTACACAAGTCCGGATTTTGACTATAAATATTCATTAGAAATATAAAAATATTTCCTACATCATAGTATTTTTTTTATAATTTTTAAACATTAAATAAATTAAATTATTTATGACATCATTATGATGCAGCGATGACCTCATTATTTAACGATTTAAATAAAATGAGAAGATAATGCAAAATCCAAGGTTTACACTTGTCCAAAGCCTATTTGATGAGGATATTTAGAACCCTTATCACCTTATCCACGAATTATATAAGTGTGGGACCTTTAGAATCCGAAAATCATTGTATAATAATTTAACATTTCAATCTTTCCAAAAGAGCCCCTCCTCTCCTCTTAGAAAAGGCCCCCACCACTCCCACCTTATTCACACCTTCAAGCCATTTGGCTCGGCCAAACCATGCCCAAATACTCTCCCAACTTCCCCCTATTACTCCTAGAAGCCTCACTTTTGGCAGAACTCTTCCCAAGGAAGCCTTTGTCTCAAATCAAAAAGAGTTACCCGATTTTGAGGTAATGTCTTCTCTAATGTTGTTTTGTTTTATTTTTCTTCTCCAACCCCCTAAACTCTTTTTATTCATTTCTTTTATAACAACACCAGTATCCTCAATATACTAGGATGTTTTTATAATAATTATTCAAGCTACACTTACACACACCTACATCTAATGGTTAAAGAACATACGGTTTCTGTGGATGGCGAATTTCTGCCTCACGAAACGATGATTGTTCAGCACTCATATAACACCTTCAAAGGTGGCCATTAAGATTTCACTATATTTATATATGATATAAAATATGTTTATGTTTTACTTATGCTTCTGTATTTCTCATTTATGGCATACTTTATGATTTCCATTATGGGTAAAACGCGATAATTTCATTTTAGGAAGTGTGGACTACCGCCCACTCAAAGTGATTTGAATCATTAATGCCATATGTGGGATGTATAAAGGATGGATTAAATGGTATTATAAACTATATTATACTGTAATTATATTATAAATTTATATCATTATGATTTCATTTCATTAAATACGAAATAGAAATGAAAGTAGCGTTCATGTGTACGTACGGCTTACCATCTCCATGAACGGTGCATTTCATTTCTTACCTCAAAATGTTACGTGACATTATGAATGAATGTATATACTGTATATATATGATATATATGATATCTACATCATGAATATAATTATGGATATAATGGATATTTCACCACATGAACAACTTGTAATTATAAGAAGTTTATTTTTGACTCAAGTACCAAAGATCGACAAAACGACCGTTATTAACTTAAATAATTAAATAATGTTCATAACATGGTAATAAGTGATATAAATGGAATAATGAACATGAAAAAGGTTCTTAAGTAAATATAAATTAACTCTAGTTTATTATTCAGGAGTTTAAAGGACGGTCGAGTCAGGACAAGACGCAAGGTAAGGGAATTTCATAACCCAACTTCCATTATTTGGGTTAATCTCATACTTTCAAATTATGTCATGATATTATTATTTATTATTTTGTATTATTTATGTGTACCTATAGTTAATACACATAATAGATCTATTTTATTTTAAAAATGATATTTTTAAGGACTTCTTGTCAATCTCCTTTCATTGAGGCATATTTGGTTTTATACACAACTTTCTTTTATACGGTGTATAAACCCCTTTGAATTTTACATTTAGTCAAAAGGTTTTCTTTTATAATTATGTGATTTTTAAATGATTTCAAAAAAAAAGATATTTCTCTCCAATATATGAAAATCCAGTGCAAATGTATACATATTTAACGCAAGCTTAAAAATGTTTTCAAAAAACCCGACTCTCGAGTGTGGTAGTCAGGAAGGGATTGGGCGTGGACCCATTATGGCATGTAATTAGTCGAGAAGTCTCCGAATTAGTTATTTTGTTTTCAGAAGCTTGCATAATGTTTTCAGAAAAACACTGGAGTATATTTGAGCAATTTTAAACGTAATTATCTTCTAAAAAAATTGCATCGGTAGGTCTCATTAGACAAACTAGTGTCTTGGCACAAGGCCTTGACAAAATCTTATTTGTGGTCTTGGCACGAGGCCTTGACTACGTGGTTATGATAGTCTGGCATTATGAATTCCATCATTATTAAAGTGGTTATTGATATTTCATGTGATTATTCGACCAGTAGAATATCCATGTGAAGAAGTAAATGGAATTATCTCATTTTTCTTTTTCCATATTATGTTGATGTTCAAGTTTAAAAGGCTTTTGTTTTAGTTATAAATTGCCTTAAATGTTTATGTTTATTTATGAAAGCTTTCGCAATATTGTTATCCTTACTGAGCATCTGAGCTCACCCCTTTCAATGTTTTAATATTTTCCAGGAAGTGAAGAAGTATTTTATGAATGACCTGCAGGGATAGTCAGAAGAGGATATGAGTGTAGACTATGAAGACTTTGTTATTAGTTTTTCACTTTATGATGTAATGTAACATTTAGGAATGTATCTAGTGTTTCCAAGGCTACTAAACTAATCGGTCTTTCGAGACTTGATCTGTTGTGATCATGCCAATGTTACGAAGTAATGCACCGACTCTGGGTAGCTGGGGTCGGGGTGTTACATACTTCGACCAACACATACTTTCTGGTTCACTAGTATACATCCTTTTAGGATTTGGTTCACCAAAATAATGATCCAAATAATCATGTTATTCATTGTCAAAAAATGTTTTAGGACTCCTATTTTAAAAATAATCACTTGGATTATTAATTTTATTCATTTTATGATCCAAAGGATAAATCTCATCAAATTTCACATGACTTGATTCTTCAAAAACAATTAACCATTTTTTGAAACTATATAATCCTTAAATGTAGTAAAATAATGAGAAATATTCCTTTATCAGTATTTGGATTAAATTTTCTAATGTTATACTCTATGTTTATAATTTAAACATTTTAACCCAAATCATGAAATTAAAGAACTATTTCATTTAAATTATTCAAGTGTTAATAGATTGTTTTATTCAAAATATGACTAATTTGAACTTTGATAATGACATAACATGTTGTCTATTCATCTTCATACTAAAGTGATCGGGAAAATTATATTCACAAAACATAGTCTTAGAAATTTCTAAAAATATAATATTACTAAATTAAACAACACCATTCAGTTCATATGTCAATGAGGATAAAATAGTTTATGTGATACTATGTTTTGTAAAATAAGAATGGAAATCAGGGTTATTAAATCCACCCTCATTCCCATTCTTCAAAGAAATATGTATTTTCACCTTTATCTTTTTGAAAAAATTGAAAAAACATTTTAAAAAATAACCAAAAATTTAAAAATTTAAAAATATATCCCGAGTATATCTTGGAAAATCATAAACTAATATATAAATAAAAGAGTTTAATCTCATGATTCCCATTATAGATGGGAAAAAATCCTTATTGATATTTTCTAGAGGCCAATATGTAGAAAACTATTTAAATGTTTTAAATGCTGACTTGTGTTTCTTTCCCCTTTTTCATACAACACATAGTTCCTCTTCTTTCAATTAATGATGTGGTAAATATGAAATTAAATTTATTTTTGGAAATTTTCTCAGAGAATTTACATTACATTGTGAAAGAATTATATTCCAAATATAAGATTCACTATTTTCAGTATTTAAATAGATCACATTTTTTCTACAAATATAATATAGATATATGGAATAAACATTCTTTGTTGTGAATTCCTTAAAAAAATATGTCTGTATTTGAAAATAGAATAGATATTAGTCAAAAAATCAATAGAATAACCTTTATAATTTTTCTGGAAATATTTATCATATTTTTATTTAGTCCATCTATATAATGATCATTATTAAAGGGAATTGATCCGTGATTTCTATTAGATACAACTACCAAAATATTAACATTATCATTATTACCAAATGTTAGATAGCCTAAATCAATTTTGGATTATGAATGGAAATTTTAGAAATACACACTTATGTGAATTGCTCATCCATTTACCATATACTAATTCTCTTTGATGGTCTTTCATCTTTTTTAATCTAAAATAAATAAAACAACAATTGTTTTTGGTAAAAATATTCTATTAGGTCCGACAATGTTAGAAACCAAATATTGCGATCCTAAATCTAATTATTCTCTCGAGAAATTTTGAAATTGGATTTTGAAAAACATTTTGAAAAATAAACATGCTTAACGCCACAATTTTCTAATTTTATTAGACTAAAATATTTTTCATAGTGACAAGTTGAACCATAATGAAAATAATATGTTTTGAAATGTTATTATTAGAAATCAGAACAACATAATTGTTTTAACTATTTTTGTTTCCAAAATTTTCATCTTATTACATTTTTATTTTCCAGAATATTATTGTTGCTAAGAATTTTATTCAATACATTTTCACTTTTTGTGAACAAAATAGGTCATATTTAAGATTGTGAACATGCTTTTATAGATTTTAAATTGTTTTCAATGATGAATAAAATATAAAAAATAAATTTTCTAACTGGATTATAAGATCTAATTTTTTTTATTGAGGAAAACTTCTTCACTAATAAAAATAGTACAATAGTTCTTGAGGGTTTTATTTTTCTTCTTAAAAATTTTATATTTAGATTGAAGTGTGGTATAATATAAATATAATTATTTAAATGGTAAATTCTCAATTTTTATATCAGATTCATTATCATAAGAATAGTATAAGGGAACCTCATCATATTGTGACATAAAAAATATAATGTCCTTTTGATTCGGATTATCAACTTTTGATTTTGAATATCTGACATCAATAGAATAATTCCTTGTGGATTTCATATCTTTCATATAGTATCTCTTTTAAAAAACCTTCTTGAAAAAATTTTCTCAAGATTTTTTTTTTCTTGTAACTATGGACAATCAAGTTTTATGTATTTGAGATATTTTTATTCATAGAATCTTAGTTATTTATAATTAACATCATACTTGATATACATGTTGAATGATTTATTTAATCCTATTATCTTATTGTATATATTTTTAATAATCCTTTGAAAATGAGATATATCATTATCTAAATAATTAATATTTGAAGGGGCTTCCTTTGATGACATAGTATTTTTTCTATACTCTTATTATCATATTTTTATGTTGATACATTAAAAGTGTCATTATAATTATTAAAATGTTTTTTCTTAGTAACTTCTTCCATTTTATCCTCACACATAATATGATTTCCTAATAGATTTTTGATATTGATGTTTTTTACATTAGTTTATTGAATGATGGTGGTCATAATTACACTCCACATTGATGGAATAATTCTAAGTAATTTCATAGATTGATCTAGTAGAATTAATAGATCTCCAAGAAAAGTACCATTATTTAAACTTTCAATAATCCATCAATTTATCTTAATTAGGTTTTCTTCTCAAACCATTATAAATGTATCCATCATTATCTTAATGGTGTCATATCATACCTGTCAAACTTTATTAGTACCATCATAGTATATAGTTATAGTTTTCCACACCGCATTAGTTTTAGCAAACTATAAAATTCATTCAAACTCATTTAGAACTACTCCACAAATGATATATCTCATTTACATATAATTTAAATCATAGTTAGCTTCAAAATTAGAATTAGATGTCTCAACAATGGGTGAATAAATTTTATAAGGATCAACTACCTTTAGATAAACATTGTAACCAATATTGTTTTGTTAAATGATCATTCACACCTTCCAAAATCTATTGTTTTATCAAATTAATGTAATGATATCTAATAATATATATACCATCATTATTAATAGTCATAAAATCCATTGTAGATGATCCTTAAGTCTTAAACTAGTTGGTGTAAAGAACTAAAGAGGGGGATGAATTTAGTTATTGAAATTTTCTTCAAATTAAAACCACACTATTCAAGGTATGATAGGTTATTACCTTTTCTCAACACAAAAAATTAATATAAAATAAAAGAAAGAATAAAATATATAACAAAAGAGATTTATATTGGTCTAGGGAATAGAAATAACATACTTTACACAACTGATTCACAACTCATAGAACATTGTTATTTTCACTAGGACCATTCATTTTAATAGGGACTGAATGACTGAGTGAAAGTAGTTGGAACTTGATATAAAGTGAAATATCTTTTACAAAGATCGTATAAATATTTTTAAAAAGGAGAACAATAGGGCTATTTTACCAAAATACATTATTGCATAGAAAAAGAAGCTCTCACTTCCACCAATGAGAGTGAATAAAAATAATTACTTATGAAGCTCATGGTTTTAAGGTGAAAATATCAAAGAAGAAGAATTATGTAGGATAGAAAATAATATTTAAGATAATATCAAAGATTTTCTTCTAAATAAATAATGATCAAAATTTAAATCATACCCATAGAACATGAAACAATTTTTTTTAATTATCCATGATTAGAGTGGCAACACATAATCATTCTAAATAGAGGGAGAGATGTTTTGTCACGACCCGCCCTCGGGGTCCGTGTCGTGACTACCACAAGCCCGCCTTCCATAGACCAGGGGCTGGCGACTAGCACCAAGGCGTAAATCCCGATAAAAAGGGAAGGCATTGCCTTTGTAAGGTAAACAAACACCACAGAGTATGCAAGCGGAAAGTAAACACTAAACAAAAGCAGTACAACTGAAAGTGCGGAAAAGTAAATGGGCCAGAATACAAACCCAAAACTGAAAGTAAAGTACAACTCGAAAGGGAAAAACAGCAACAGAAAAGTAAATGCCACTACACCGAGCTGTCCACTGGAAATCCCACCTGAAGGGTGGGTACAGATAGCTCCTCTGCTCCACGGGTCCCGCCGTCCGCTCCGAGCACGTCCCGCCCAGTGGTCCACCTCCGGGTACCGTCCCGCTCTGCAAGCCTCAACTAAGGTCAACGCTGTCCGTCGTCTGCAACCAACACAATGTAGTGCGGGCAAAGCCCGTGCAGGGGTGAGTATAAGCTACTCAGTAGGGACCCCGAGACCCCTGAAGGTCTCTCAAATCCACAAAGGATAAACCACGAAGAAAAGTAACAATCATGAAGTAATTACTGACACTGCTTAGGTATATGCCCATACATGTACCTAAGTCATCAATTCAAATACGCTCCAACCTCCGAGCCCAAGTACAACTCAGTCCACACAGGAAAGTAATCATATTCCACACAGGAAAGCAAAACGTAATCCACACAGGATTGCACAACACAATCCACACAGGAATGAAAAAAGGATTCAGCTCACACAGGTATACTTCATTAAGGACGATAAAGATGATCACTGATCCATATAAGTCGTCGGACCCACAAAGGATCGATAGGTAACTAACCCCCGCAATGACCCACACAGGATCGGGCCCACACAGGACATGTAGGCGCTGGCTCACACAGAACCGCTGAGCGCAAGGACCCACACAGGATCGGGCCCACACAGGACATGTAGCACTGATCCACGTAGGATCGCTGAGTGTTGTAGTCGTCGTCGTCGAATCCACACAGGATCTCTGTACTGTCGTCGTCGCAGTCACAGTAGCAGTCGTAGCAGTAGTAGTCACAGTAACAGTCGCAGCCAGCTCTAGGGTTCCCGCACACAGCAAGCTCGTTCGGAGGGTCCGCTCCACGAGCCGAGAGGCTGATACATCAACTGTCACAAAGACCAGAGTTGATGTATCTAAAAGTTCTGTATCGTCAACAGGAACTCAACGCAACAGACGGCACGTCGATCGGACGCCCGGTCTGAGAGTTATTGGCATTTTCGTCTCCGGGGCCCGGTTGGTTTTTAAGGCAAAACCAACCCGACCGTACTCCACCTGCGTCCATACCTCGGGCGGAGTATGCCAAAAGATCCGTCTCACTAAGAGGAACACAACACAGCTGACGGCACGTCAATCGGACGTCCGTAGCTCAAGATATGAGCGTTTCCGCTCCGAAGGCCCGGTTGGTTTCGTGAACGAACCAACCCGGCCGAACTCAATGTAATCCGAAACCTTGAGTGCGATATACCGAACCGACCGTCTCGATCCAAGGATCGTGTTTCCGCAGACGGTTCGTCAATTGGAGGTCCGAGGCTCAAGTTATGGCCAAAAGACCGGAACAGGTTCGAAACGGGGGGTCCGGGTCCGGGCCGACCCGGCCCGACCCCCCCCCCCCCTGGGGTGGCCCGGCGCGGCGGCGGCGCGGCGGCGCGGGGGCCGCGGCGGCTTGTCGCCGCAGGGTGGCTGCACGCGGGGGCTAAGCCCCCGCTGATTGGAAGGCGGCGCGGCCTTTGTGCCGCGCCCATTTTTTTTAAAACGCCCCCCCCCCCCCCACGTGGGGGGCCTGTTTGTGCGGAACCGGGGGGCCGGCTTCCCCCCTCCCTTCAAAGAACCGCCCCCCTCATAAAGAGGGGGGGTTTTGTGTGTTGGCTGGTGGATTAATTCCCTCGGTTTTAATGCCTTCCGGCCGGCCAGCTGGCCGGCCGGTTTTCTCCAACGGGACCGGAAATTCCGGTGCACCCTTCGGCTTCCGACGCCGGCGGCCCGACCACCGGTCTTCTCTTCCCGCCGCGGCCCGGAACCGGCCGCGGTCTCCTCGTCCCGCCGCGGCCCGGAACCGGCCGCGGTGTTCGTCGTCCGGCGCGGTGCGACGGCACCGCGCCCCTTCGTCGTGCCTTGATTCCTTTCAACGCGGCGCGACGGCGTCGCGTTCTTGAATATTCTTCCTCGGCATGGCGCGACGGCACCGCGTAAAATAATTGCACGATTATCCGCGTGGTGTGACGGCACCACGCCACTTTGCTTCCACCCACAAGAATAAACAACAAGAACGATGGAGGGGGTTCGGCCGTGTTCATGCGGTCCGGCCCCCTCACGTTAAGCAATAATGCATCTTAAAATATTCAAATGCCTCATGTTAGACTTGCGAGATCCACGATCAAGAAATAAATAATTAAACAACAAATTAACAACCCCTACCTCGGGTATAAGGTTCGAAGATGGTCAACGTTCCGCGGAAGACAACGTCGCGGAGGTCGGGCGTCGTGGTAGCCGTTCGTCAAATCCGATGACGAAGGGATGCGTCCGAAGAGACACGTCGTTGGCGAAACTTCTTATGTCGACGAAGGGAATCCGAGGAGGAAGCGGCGTTCCCACTCGTTGACACGGAAGACGAAGAAGAGCGGAGCGGCGTTCTTCGTCGGGACTTGAGCGTTCTTCGTGATCTTCGTCAGAGATGAAGAAGAAGAAGAAAAAGCTCTCCACCTCTCAAGAAGACAAACCATTAACCAAAATAAAATAAGACAACATCTTATTTTATTAACACATAACACACTAGAATTTCAAATGTTTGAAATTCAAAAGGATTAACTCCCATAATTAAACAAGTAACTCAAGTCATTTAATGAGGCGTTAAGGGATTTGAGAGAATATGAAAGGTTTAGGGGTTCGTGTGGGCCCCACCACACTTAATCTTACCAAGGGAGGTTAAGTGGGTGTGGGTCCCACTTCCAATCCCCTTTGGTAGGTTTTAACAAGTTATAATAAAATTTGTTCTACACAAATTTTATTTAACTCAAACTAAAAACCCCAAAACTAACTTTCAACCCGCAACAAACGCAACTTCCGAAATGGTCTCTTTAAGAGAATATCGGTGCTGCGAGTTCATCGGTGCCCTCGGATTTCAATTCCGAGCACCGGATCAAAAGTTAGGAATTCCCGCTCGTTCGTTCACTGAACGTACCCGAGCCAAACTTCAGAAATTAATTCCGGGCACTCCGGGCCTCGGAATCAGGTGCCGTCTGAAACCGCGCTCTTGTAAAATTCTAAAGAAAATTAAGAAAAAAATTTCCATTGAATTTTACGGGTCTTTACATTACTCCCACCTCAGGGCTTTATGTCCCCGTAAAGTTACATCAAAAACTAGGGAAACAAATGAGGGTACTGAGCACGCATCTGAGCCTCCCGCTCCCATGTGCTCTCCTGGAGATTCCCATGCTGCCATCTGATGCGCACAAGAGGAATCGATTGCCCATGCAGGACCCGCTCCTGTCGATCCTCTATCTCCACCGGGACCTCCGTAAAAGTCACCCCATCGTCAACGTCAAACTCCCCATGATCAATGATGTGTGTCGGGTCGTGCACGTATCTCCTCAGCTGGGATACGTGGAAGACGTCGTGCACCCGGTGCAACTGAGGTGGTAGAGCTAGGTGATAAGACACCTCGCCAACCCTGCTGAGGACCTGGAAGGGTCCGATGAAGCGCGGAGATAACTTGCCGCCTCGGCCAAATCTCCGAATACCACGTCGAGGTGAGACCCGCAAGAAGACGTGGTCGCCATCCTCGAACTCTAGTGGCCTCCGCCTCCTGTCAGCATAAGACTTCTGCCGGCTCTGAGCTGTCCTCATCCGCTCCTGGATGACCTGGACCTTCTCTGTCATGGCCTGGACCATCTCCGGTCCCACCAGTGCTGACTCTCCAGGGTCTGTCCAGTACAAAGGAGATCTACAAGGTCGGCCGTACAACGCCTCGTACGGTGCCATCCCGATGGTGGAGTGGTAGCTGTTGTTGTACGCAAACTCCACCAAGGGTAGGTGGTCCTCCCAGCTACGACCAAAGTCGAGGACACATGCGCGGAGCATGTCCTCGAGTGTCTGAATGGTCCTCTCCTTCTGACCATCCGTCTGAGGGTGGAAGGCGGTGCTAAGACGTAGCTGCGTCCCGAACGCCTCCTGTAACCCCTTCCAAAGCCGGGAAGTAAAGCGGGCATCTCGATCGGAGATGATAGATGATGGCACGCCGTGGAGCCGCACAATCTCTTGAATGTAGAGACGTCCCAAGCTCTCTACTGAGCCCTGCTCTCTGATGGGTAAGAAGTGTGCCGACTTGGTGAGTCGGTCAACAATCACCCAGATGGAGTCGTGACCTCTGAAAGTGCGTGGAAGTCCAGTCACGAAGTCCATAGATATGCCGTCCCACTTCCACTCCGAAACCTGCAAGGGCTGTACCAAGCCTGCTGGTACCTGATGCTCTGCCTTCACCTGCTGGCAGGTGAGGCATCGAGAAACGAACTCTACTACTGCCTTCTTCATGCCCGACCACCAGTGCTGTCGTCTGAGGTCCTGGTACATCTTCGCCACTCCAGGATGTACCGCCAAAGGAGAAGTGTGAAACTCTCTCAGCACTTCCTATCGCAAAGCAACTGGTACCATGGTACGTCCTCTAAAAAGGATGATGTGCTCTGCTCCAAGGGAGAAACCATCAGGTGCCTGTCCCGAGGATATCTGTGCACGCCGTGTCTCACAGTCAGCGTCCCCGCGTTGTGCCTCCCTGACTCGCTGAAGTAGTGGAGGAGTGACTGTGAGAGAATGAAGAAAGGCTGCTCCATCTCTATCCACGAAGGATATCTGCAAAGAGGCTAGCTGCTCCGTCGCCTCCTCAAGTAGCTGAATGCCCTTCCTCCTGCTGAGGGCATCGGCTACTACGTTCCCCTTCCCAGGAGTATAGACTATCTCAAAGTCATAGTCCTGGAGGAACTCGAGCCATCGCCACTGTCTCAGGTTCAGGTCCTTCTGCGAGAAGATATACCTGAGACTCTGATGATCGGAAAAGACTGTAAAGCACTCGCCCATCAGTTAGTGTCGCCATGTCTTCAGAGTGAAGACCATTGCTGCTAACTCCAGGTCATGGGTAGCGTAGTTCTGCTCATGCGGCCTCAACTGACGTGATCCATAGGCGATCACGGCCCGCTCCTGCATCAGAACACATCCGAGTCCGGTCCCTGATGCATCGCAGTAGACAACGTACCCTACTCCCTCCTCATGAAACCTCAAGATAGGTGCGCTAGTCAATCTCTATCTCAGCTCCTGGAAGCTCTGCTGACATATGTCTGACCACACGAAGGGTTTCCCCTTCTTCATCAAAGCTGTGAGTGATGCCGCAACTCTAGAGAAGTCTGGCACGAATCTCCGATAGTATCCAGCTAGTCCAAAGAAACTCCGAACCTCAGTCACGCTCCTGGGTGGCTCCCAAGCTAACACAGCCTCAATATTCGCATGATCCACTGCAACTCCCGCCTCAGAGATAACGTGACCTAAGAAGTGGACCTCGCGTATCCAGAACTGGCACTTCGAGAGCTTACCATAAAGCTGGTGCTATCGGAGTGTGTCTAGTACAACTCGCAAGTGATAGGCGTGCTCCTCCTCTGTCGTAGAGTAAATCAGAATGTCGTCGATGAAGACCACGACAAACCGATCGAGGTATGGATGAAAGATCCCGTTCATGAGAGCCATGAATACTGCTGGAGAATTGGTTACACCGAAAGTCATAACCAAGAACTCATAGTGGCCATACCGACATCTGAAGGCTGTCTTCTGCACATCCTCATCTCTGACTCTGAGCTGATGATAGCCTGACCTGAGGTCTATCTTCGAGAACCACCGTGCTCCCTTGAGCTGATCAAAGAGGTCATCAATCCTTGGTAGCGGATACTTGTTCCTCACTGTCACCTGGTTCAGGCGACGATAGTCAACACAAAGTCGCAAGCTCCCGTCCGCCTTCCTGGCGAACAAAATCGGGGAAGCCCAGGGTGAAACACTGGGTCGGATGAACCCCTTGCCCTGCAAGTCCTCCAACTATACCCGTAGCTCTCGAAGCTCGGCGGGGGCCATCCGATATGCTGGAGTGGATATCGGGGATGTCCCAGGGTACAAGTCAATATAAAAGTCTACCTCTCTGCGAGGAGTTAGCCCTGGAACGTCGTCGGGAAAAACGTCCGCAAACTGATCCACCACTGCAGGAAAACCAGGACTCCGCACGTCAACTGCTCCAAGGATGAGGCTAGCCAACTGATGAGTGATGGGCTGTCCTCTCCTCCGCGGAAGTCCATCCTGTGCTGATAAGGCTCCCTTCTCTCCGGTGAAGGTGAACCTGCTCCCGTCGGTGCGTACACATCGCACCTTGCGCCTAAAACAGTCAATCTGTGCATGGACCGTAGATAGCCAATCCATGCCCAAGATGACGTCGTAAGGCCTCGACGCTGCTACAAGAAGAACCCAGCCGAAGCTCTCGCCTCCTAGAGTAAGCTCACACTGCCGGCACCAGTGCGTAATCGTCGAGTCTTCTCCCGTAGGAGTCTCTAGCCGTAAGGATCGAGCAAACGGCTCTGTCGGAATCTCCGAGCTCCGAACAAGGGCAGCGGCTATGAAAGAGTGACTCGCTCCTGTGTCTATAAGAACTGCAGAAAGTGTGGAATAAACATAGATAGTACCTCGAATCATCTCGGGTGCGCCGTGGTCGTAGGCCTCTACTGCCTGGAGCTGTGCCTGTCGCTGCCCGCCAGCTCCCTGTGGTCGGGGTGGACCTCCTGGTGGTGGTGGTGGTAGAGCCTCAAAGCGTCGGCCACCACCGGCTGCTCGTCCAGCTCCTCTGCCTCGTCCGCCTCCTCCCTGCGGACCGCCACGGTCGACCCTCTGCCTCTGCCTCGGTGGTCCCTCAACCGTCTGCTGCTCCTCGGCACGGCGGGTCGGGCAGTCACGAGCCATGTGGCCCTGCCCGCCGCACGAGTAGCACTGTCTGCCTCTCGTAAGACTGACTCCTCGCTGTGTGCCCCGCACTGCTGAGCCAGTGCCCTGAGATCGTCTGCCCGAAGGTCTGGTCTTTCTGGACCCCTGAGTCATCCGTCGACTGCCTGCTGCAGATGACTCTGCCACGTGCCGCCCTGCGGTGGGTCGCTGTGCTGGTGTAGACTCAGCAAGGAAGCTCTCGATCAGAAGGGCCCGCTCCAGTACTCCTGTCTGAGTCGGTATGCTGAGGGAGATCAGCGATGCCCTGATCTTGTGTCTCAAACCCTGCTCGAAGGTCCGGGCCCGGAAGAATGGGTCCCGTACCATGTCGGTCGAGTAGCACGAGAGATCGGTAAATCTCGCCGAGTACTGAGCGACCGTCCTGCTGCCCTGCCGCAGCTGTAGAAGCTCCTGGATACGCACCGCACGAAGGGTGGCTGGGACGAACTCCGAGCGGAAGAGGCTCTCAAAGTCCGTCCAAAGTAGAGATGCCTCATCGTGCACCTGGAGCATCAAGCTCCACCATCGTCCTGCTGCTGCGTGTAGTAGGCTCGCAGCGAGGATCACCATGAGGTCTGCTGGTGTCCTCACTAGCCTAAACACTCGAACCACTACCTCCAGCCAGTCCTCTGCTGCCTGGGGATCCGTCTCCCCGCGAAACCTGGGTGGTCGCTGGCGCTGAAACTCATGCAGTGCGCTGAGGCGACGTGCATCGTCAGCGGCTGCTGCTGGAAGCATCGGGGGATCGGCGGGTAAAGCTACCGCCGGTGCCACTACTGGCAAAGGGCCCTGCACCGAGTCATCGTCGCTCGGTGGGCTGTCGTCTCGCTCGACTCTCGGAACCCTAGCTGGCTGTCGTCGTGGGGCCATCCTGAAAAGGAAACAGGTGCGCCACGGTTAGAACAGTATACCTGGTGAGCTGATATAAGTAATCACAAAGAAAACATTGAAACACACACGCAATCAATGTTTTCGTGCACTAAGTCAAAAATCAGAAGTCAGGGTCCTGGTGTAGGGATACGTCGGCCGCCGCACCAACACTGGACTCCCTGGACTGATAACCACACTCAATACGCTAAACATTATTGCTTCACATAGAAAAGATCAGAGTTCGTGGTAGAACCGAACTCCTCTGATACCAATTTGTCACGACCCGCCCTCGGTGTCCGTGCCGTGACTACCCCATGCCCGCCTTCCATAGACCAGGGGCCGACGACTAGCACCAAGGCGTAAATCCCGATAAAAAGGGAAGGCATTGCCTTTGTAAGGTAAACAAACACCACAGAGTATGCAAGCGGAAAGTAAACACTAAACAAAAGCAGTACAACTGAAAGTGCGGAAAAGTAAATGGGCCAGAATACAAACCCAAAACTGAAAGTAAAGTACAACTCGAAAGGGAAAAACAGCAACAGAAAAGTAAATGCCACTACACCGAGCTGTCCACTGGAAATCCCACATGAAGGGTTGGTACAGATAGCTCCTCTGCTCCACGGGTCCC
Organism: Viscum album; assembly: GCA_963277665.1. Taxonomy (NCBI): domain Eukaryota; kingdom Viridiplantae; phylum Streptophyta; class Magnoliopsida; order Santalales; family Viscaceae; genus Viscum; species Viscum album. Next base: position 2,008,787,396 of record OY728130.1, on the reverse strand, counting down.
GCCGTCCGCTCCGAGCACGTCCCGCCCAGTGGTCCACCTCTGGGTACCGTCCCGCTCTGCAAGCCTCAGCTAAGGTCAACGCTGTCCGTCGTCTGTAACCAACACAACGTAGTGCGGGCAAAGCCCGTGCAGGGGTGAGTATAAGCTACTCAGTAGGGACCCCGAGACCCCTGAAGGTCTCTCAAATCCACAAAGGATAAACCACGAAGAAAAGTAACAATCACGAAGTAATTACCGACACTGCTTAGGTATATGCCCATACATATACCTAAGTCATCAATTCAAATACGCTCCAACCTCTGAGCCCAAGTACAACTCAGTCCACACAGGAAAGTAAACGTATTCCACACAGGAAAGCAAAACGTAATCCACACATGATTGCACAACACAATCCACACAGGAAAGCAAAAAGGATTCAGCTCACACGGGTATACTTCATTAAGGACGATAAAGATGATCACTGATCCATCTAAGTCGTCGGACCCACGAAGGATCGATAGGTAACTAACCCCCGCAATGACCCACACAGGATCGGGCCCACACAGGACCTGTAGGCGCTGGCTCACACAGAACCGCTGAGCGCAAGGACCCACACAGGATCGGGCCCACACAGGACCTGTAGCACTGATCCACGTAGGATCGCTGAGTGCTGTAGTCGTCGTCGTCGAATCCACACAGGATCTCTTTACTGTCGTCGTCGCAGTCACAGTAGCAGTCGTAGCAGTAGTAGTCACAGTAACAGTCGCAGTCAGCTCTAGGGTTCCCGCACACAGCAAGCTCGTTCGGAGGGTCCGCTCCACGAGCCGAGAGGCTGATACATCAACTGTCACGAAGACCAGAGTTGATGTATCTAAAAGTTCTGTATCGTCAACAGGAACTCAACGCAACAGACGGCGCGTCGATCGGACGCCCGGTCTGAGAGTTATTGGCATTTTCGTCTCCGGGGCCCGGTTGGTTTTTAAGGCAAAACCAACCCGACCGTACTCCACCTGCGTCCAAACCTCGGGCGGAGTATGCCAAAAGATCCGTCTCACTAAGAGGAACACAACACAACTGACGGCACGTCAATCGGACGTCCGTAGCTCAAGATATGAGCGTTTCCGCTCCGAAGGCCCGGTTGGTTTCGTGAACGAACCAACCCGGCCGAACTCAAAGTAATCCGAAACCTTGAGTGCAATATACCGAAACGACCGTCTCGATCCAAGGATCGTGTTTCCGCAGACGGTTCGTCGATTGGAGGTCCGAGGCTCAAGTTATGGCCAAAAGACCGGAACAGGTTCGAAACGGGGGGGGGGGGGTCCGGGTCCGGGCCGACCCGACCCGACCCCCCCCCCCCCTGGGGCGGCCCGGCACGGCGGCGGCGCGGCGGCGCGGGGGCCGCGGCGGCTTGTCGCCGCGGGGTGGCTGCACGCGGGGGCTAAGCCCCCGCTGATTGGAAGGCGGCGGGGCCTTTGTGCCGCGCCCATTTTTTTTAAAACGCCCCCCCACGTGGGGGGCCTGTTTGTGCGGAACCGGGGGGCCGGCTTCCCCCCTCCCTTCAAAGAACCGCCCCCCTCATAAAGAGGGGGGTTTTTGTGTGTTGGCCGGGGGATTAATTCCCCCGGTTTTAATGCCTTCCGGCCGGCCAGCTGGCCGGCCGGTTTTCTCCAACGGGACCGGAAATTCCGGTCCCCCCTTCGGCTTCCGACGCCGGCGGCCCGGCCGCCGGTTTTCTCTTCCCGCCGCGGCCCGGAACCGGCCGCGGTCTCCTCGTCCCGCGGCGGCCCGGAACCGACCGCGGTGTTCGTCGTCCGGCGCGGTGCGACGGCACCGCGCCCCTTCGCCGTGCCTTGATTCCTTTCAACGCGGCGCGACGACATCGCGTTCTTGAAGATTCTTCCTCGGCGTGGCGCGACAACGCCGCGTAAAATAATTGCATGATTATCCGCGTGGTGCGACGGCACCACGCCACTTTGCTTCCACCCGCAAGAATAAACAACAAGAACGATGGAGGGGGTTCGGCCGTGTTTATGTGGTCCGGCCCCCTCACGTTAAGCAATAACGCATCTTAAAATATTCAAATGCCTCATGTTAGACTTGCGAGATCCACGATCAAGAAATAAATAATTAAACAATAAATTAACAACCCCTACCTTGGGTATAAGGTTCGAAGATTGTCAACGTTCCGCGGAAGACGACGTCGCGGAGGTCGGGCGTCGCGGTAGTCGTTCGTCAAATCCGATGACGAAGGGATGCGTCCGAAGAGACACTTCGTTGGCGAAACTTCTTATGTCGATGAAGGGAATCCGAGGAGGAAGCGGAGTTCCCACTCGTTGACACGGAAGACGAAGAAGAGCGGAGCGACGTTCTTCGTCAGGACTTGAGCGTTCTTCGTGATCTTCATCAGAGATGAAGAAGAAGAAGAAAAATCTCTCCACCTCTCAAGAAGACAAACCATTAACCAAAATAAAATAAGACAACATCTTATTTTATTAACACATAACACACTAGAATTTCAAAAGTTTGAAATTCAAAAGGATTAACTCCCATAATTAAACAAGTAACTCAAGTCATTTAATGAGGCGTTAAGGGAGTTGAGAGAATATGAAAGGTTTAGGGGTTCGTGTGGGCCCCACCACACTTAATCCTCCCAAGGGAGGTTAAGTGGGTGTGGGTCCCACTTCCAACCCCCTTTGGTAGGTTTTATCAAGTTATAATAAAATTTTTTCTACACAAATTTTATTTAACTCAAACTAAAAACCCCAAAACTAACTTTCAACCCGCAACAAACGCAACTTCCGAAATGGTCTCTTTAAGCGAATATCGGTGCTGCGAGTTCATCGGTGCCCTCAGATTTCAATTCCGAGCACCAGATCAAAAGTTAGGAATTCCCGCTCGTTCGTTCACTGAACGTACCTGAGCCAAACTTCAGAAATTAATTCCGGGCACTCCGGGCCTCGGAATCAGGTGCCGTCTGAAACCGCGCTCTTGTAAAATTCTAAAGAAAATTAAGAAAAAAATTTCCCTTGAATTTTACGGGTCTTTACATGTTTTGAGTAAAGTCTATTTCCTACTCTTTAATATATATGGATATTTATTCTTCATATTCTACTAATCATGTAAAACTTCTCACATAATTTCCTTACTAGAGATCCAATAAAACTAGGGCCTTGAATTATATTCCAGATGAAAATCTTTAGAAAATTACAAGACAATTGTAATGAGTAACAAATTTTACATGTGCTACATTCTCCCGTAGACACTTGAAACATTTTAAAATAGTTTTTACCATAAATAAGTTAGTGAATATTTAAATAATATAAATATAATAAAATTATACTCATTGTAAACCAACAGAAATAAATATCTAGTTGGAGAATGATGTTGGAATTTCTAGATCACCGCATATCCGAATTCCACATTTTCAAATTCTCAGAGATGAATTGATCCATAAATTCATTCCATATGTAAAAAATTTCACCACATAGCCAAATAAAAAATCCAAATTACTCACATAGATGATTCCAATGTAGCTGAATGAATCACAACACCATTTGGAACCATGTAGCGGAATTTATCCCATATATAATTCAGACAACTGATTATTCCACATAGCCATTTTCACCATGTAGCCAAATCACATAGCCAAATTTCACATTTAGCTGAAATTGACATAGATAAATTAATCACATGTCTAATTAAAACCATATATTTATATTTAACATGTGTCCAATTCATGTATATAATTAATCCTTGTAATACATTCATGTATCTATATCATCAATGAATCTATATTATCACATATGAAATTCATCTACATAGATGATTTCCACATAGCTAAATCCAGAGAGTATCCAATTCATGTAGCTGAATTATTAATTTAGTCAATTGATGTTTCTAAGGGACCGAGGTAAGAAAATATCCACCAAACTGATTTCATCACATACCCAATTTTTGAGACTTGGTAAAATATCATCCAAAACATCAAGAGTCGAATAATTTAGTAGAATGGACTAAAAATAAAGATTAAAACCTGATAAACGTACTTAAAATAAAAAATATATAAATACATGAAGGATGTTTGAGATTATCATAACATAAAGAACTTAGGATATGATTGAAAAACATATTCAGTCCAACAATACCTTAGGGTTCTTCCTGAGGTGTTATGGATGAGGGATGCTCGGTGAATCCCTAGGGTCTTAGACTCAAAATGATGGAGGGGTGAATGTTGGATCACCAATGAGTGGATAGGGGATCCCTGTACATTTATTCTCATGATCAAAGTCACTCAAGGTCCGGTCAATGTAGGTATATTCAATTGGGGTCACATACTTGAGGATTAATGACATATATTGTTATTTTTCGGGTTATATGTGTATACCCAAGGAATGATTGTGTTTATATATGGAATAGTCATCATGATGTCCTTAGAGATATTCTGGCATCAGGCCAAAAAATTTATTATAGATGAGTTTTATTTATTATATTCTCTGGATTATATAAAATTCTAATAATCTCACAAGAACATATCATGTCATTACTAGTATAGTATGGGACCAAATTTATAGTGTCCTATGGAATTATGTACTCACACCCTAATTGTGATGATATTTCATTCAGGTACCCAGGAATCCATTAATTTTTATTGGTTTAGGTTTGTATATGGCTTGGTATTACTTGATCGAGTGGGATTTTTAGAATATGATCAGATAATAGAATTTTCTATAGCTCAACGGAATCATTGAGCCTATCTTTCTTATTTATATCAATATTATTTTTATATTGGATCATCCTAGTGGGTGATCAGTGACATATATAAGCCCCACTCTTTGAGTTATATATTTCATTTTAGGTCTTATTGATTCCTTTTCATAAAAACTATATAATCTAATGGGTGGTTATATTGATGGATGATTTTGGTTATTATTATCATTATTATACACTCTGATATAGGGGTTACCTGACAAGAATATATTGTTATAACAACAGTTTTATAAACCACTGGTGTAGGGTCCCCTACAATCAGCTAGGAGAGGCCCCCTCCTTACCTAGCGCATTTATTTTTTAAAATTATTAGTATATCCCATAGCCCTATTATCTTATTAGAATGCCCGACCTCACACAAATTCACATTTCCCTTGACTCCCTTCGATATGGAACTCCCCCACCCACAAATTTTATTTGTTATTCATTAATCCCACCTTATATTTTAGTTATTTTTTGAGTGGAATCAATTTGTGTTTTTTATTTCCCTATTCTATAATATCTCATTCTATTATTTATATATTTTTATTACCATGATTGTAAGGTTGATTTGGGTTTAATGTTTCATGAATTTTATTCGGGTTTTTATATATAGTTTAGGAATATAAAACAAAAGAAATTTATTTTTTATATTACATTCAATGTAGTATATATATTATTATACCCTTTAGTTTTAAAAATTTTGAATGGTTGAATTAATTTAACTCTTTTTTCCATTGAGAATAAATGTCTATGTGCATTTTGTTACTATTTATGAATTATAATTTTATTTTTAACTATGTTAGTCATAATGTTTAAATTATCATGTCCATTATGTTATTATTTAGTAATTATAAATTTTTATTAATTTTTAAGAAATCTAATGTGAATTTAGGAAAAAAACATCAAGCTGTGTTTATTTTCTTTTCTCTTACTACTATTTTATGGTGAATATTCTTCATTTTAATTCCCAATAGTGTTAATAAACTAAAATAAAATGTAACTAACATTATTTTGGATATGAATATACATAGATATTTGAAATTTTTATTTCTTATATGGATGTTTATGATAGTTTCATGGATCAATTTATGTTTTATATTTCATAGATATCAATTATGTATAATTTTCAATAAATTAAAATCTATATGAGATTTAAACTCCCATTTGTAAAACATATAATTGGATAATTAACCTGAAATGATTTAAACCCCATTATATGATGTTATAATTATAAAATGACATTATATGATATTAAATACTCATTATTAGATAATTAATTTTTGATTTTTTTAAATGCAACAATGCTTTTTGTGTTGTATTATTTATAGTTATTAGTTATTGATATATTGTATTTAAATATATTATTTATATGTATATGGTATTATTTTTTCATAGAAGATAAAAATAAGGAACTCAGACTTTTGTGATAATTCTAATGTTTGAATAATTTATGAAGGTCAGTTTCCTCTCAAATTGTTGTTTTCCTGAAAAACTATGCTTTTCTGTTATAGTGAAGTAATCATGTATGTTAAATTTTATTCATATACAATAAAATGGAGAGTGATTTAATATGGAATTGACTGAAAAATTGATTCAATTATTTTCAAATTTATTAAAATAAAGTTATAATTCCTCATTTACATAAATAAATTTTGGATTTTGTAATGAAATTTTGTTTATAAACTAAATAATTATGAATCTTATATGCATTAGAAATAAGTAATTTTTTGTAATTTTGATATGTTCTTACAATTGATATTGAATAATTCAAAATTTTTATTTGAATTATTGAAGGTTATGACTATTATATAGGATCTGGTTAGTTTTATTCAAAATGACTTAATAATGATGTAATGTTATGGTGTTGGTTTCACATTATAAGATAATTCTTTTGTTGAAATTTTTTTGGATGGTCCATATATTTTATCTTCACAATAATTTTTCTTGATTATCTAATGTATCCATACCTCATGAAGATGTTAGTTATTCTTGAAATTAATGATCATGTCCTTATGAATTTTCATTCCCTATATTGTGAATGACACAACATAATAATTAACATTTTTTACATCTATATTATTTTATAAAAGAATGTGTGAACTCCATAGATAGCTGAATTTAGTTGGATGTTTCATTCAATATAAAAAAATTTCTTGGTGGATATTACTCAGATGATATTTGTTGAATAGATAATTCCAATTTACATTTAAAGGAAAACATATATATTCCTCTCAACAATCATGAATTTTTATAGTCATACCCTACAATGGTGATTTTAATTTAAAATTGTTTTTGGTAAAAAAATTGATAAAATGAGGATGTATGATACTGATCATATATCAATTTTGTTTGAATGGAGATAGGATTATTTTTTATATTTTTCATTCCACAATGATTTATATGGTGTTGTTGTACAATTCCATTATTTTAATTTTATTTGAAGACCTATGTATAGTTATAAAGATGTTATCTACAAAATAAAATAGTATATTTTCAAAGAAACTATGTTTTTTTATAAAAATAGAAAGAAAAAAATTCTTATAATATTAATGATTGAATAGAAATGACTGGAATATAGAATATTTTAGTTGATTAGATTCCATTTATTAATCAATAGGATAAATAATGTATATTGATACAAAATATAATGATATGAGTATACATGATGAAACTAAAAAGTAAGATAGTGATGATAGAGTGGAAGAAATAAAGAATTATGTGAGGAATCTTATATATCAACAATGTTGTAAAATGACAATTATGGAGTTTTAAATGATGTTGTTTCTTGAGAAAACCATGTATAGAATTTCTAAAACATATATAAATTATATTATTACATTTTTGAAATATTTTTTTAATGATATAGATATTCCTTAAAACAATTTTATGTATTTAAAGTTAGTAAAAAAATTTGATTTTTACAAGTAATATTTGGGCTTTCCCTATTGATTGTTGCTTATTTTAGGAGGAAAACATGAAGATAAGTGATTCTATAGAATTTGGTAAATCATGATGGAATCCATATGTAGATGGAACACCATTTTGTATTCCACATAATGTTATATAGAATACTCTAGTGAGTATTAGAAACCAAAATATTATCTTGTCTAATGATTGATAAATATGTGATGGAATGATGCGAGGATAATAAAGGATAATTATGAGTTGGTTCATCCTAAAAATGAACTATAATGATGTAATATTGATGTAATATATCCCCATATTTTAGTTTATGTGTGTAATGTCAATTTTAAACTATCATTTGTAGGTTTTAATCTATTTGGTCAGATGATAACATTATATAACATGTGACTAATTTTCATTCACATATTAATCCTTTCTCCATGGATATGTTTGAGAAAATCAATCACATTAATAATAATACTCATATACATCCCTTCATATGTTTTCAATGATATTTATGTGTACATGAAACCGTTAATAAAATATTGATTCAACTTTAGAATGTGGGTGTGTGCATATATGATGCTTCTTTCAAATACATATTTCATATACATGGTATGTTTATGTGGATGGAAAATGATTTTACAAGTTATGCAATGATGTCTACCTAATGCATGAAGAGAAAACTATAATTTTCTTTTAGTATGAAGGATATAAGATTTAAAAGTCATAAATATCGTCATAGTTCTATCATAAAGTGAAATCTTTGATTGTTACCATGTCATCAATTATACAGGAATAATCATTGAAGGTCTGTTAATACCATTGTGATAGAGGGGATACTATTTTGTACGTATAGATCTTATGTGACTAAATAATTGAATCATGTAATTTTTTCACACAAGATAGGTCATAAAAATATAAAAATAGGAAGAATGTTTCATCTTAATCTGTTGTCAATTATATAAATAAAATTATCCAATTTTTTTACCTTATTAGTTAAATAATTTATTACGTCATTTTTTAGATGTTATGCCCATTGCGAAAAAAATATTTGAAATTTTGCTATAAATCATTGAAAATGTCATGGGGAATAAAAAAAAGATATGTATTCTCAATGAGACCTCATGGAATGGGATATCTGACTAGAACTACATCATGGGTATATTTGTGAAAATAAATAGAATGTTACATATTCCTTTTATAAGATGAAACCTTCAGAAATAAAATTTCTGGAATTATAAAAAATATACTAGTTACCTAATGGTTATTCAATAATTATATAAAAAATGGGTCAATATAAGAGAGGTAAAACAAAAAGTATATCAAAAATAATGTCTACCAAATCTTCTACAGGAATTGAATTCAAAAGAAATCCACCATTTATTTTCAAACAGTATACAAGTTTTAGCTTTCTATATTACTTAATAGTTTCATGAATGCAAAACACAATATATCAATGGGTACAAATTTGTTATATCTGGTCGACCAGTGGACATGAGAAGATTATGAGATGATTTTTTGTTAAGATCAATGACATAATGTTTATTATATTTTATTATATAGTAAGATTCAATATTTAATTGGTATTATTATAGATCTTTTAATAAAATACTATTATTGGATCATTAATCCCAATATTGATTCCCTGAAATGAAATGATTGTAGTGTGATTCAATGACATGTCATGAATAATTTATTTTAAACTATGGATTTATAGTTTTTGGCATAACCAACTTACTTACTACTAAAGTGCCATATATTTTTACATTAATGGTGAAACAAGTACTTTACGTCAAACAAAATCTTAGATCAAAATTTGGGGTCATTAGTGTTGTAATACAAAGAAATATTTTATATGATAATGGGGATGAAGTTAATACTATTTCATACCATATTGGTGTTGATCAATATACTTCATATAAAGATTAAACTAATCCAATAGTTTGATTTTACTGTGAACATGTAGTAGTGGTGGGTAATATATAGAAATTAAAAATATGTTCTCAGTTTATTATATTTATATATTATCGATTCATTATTGATAATTGTATTAAAATATCTTTATTTTTCTTTCATTTTGTAAATTCTAAAAAAATCACAAATAGTTCACTTGTAAACATTAAAACCTACTGACATGTAAGTTCATGTAGTCCATTAAAATTATCCCAGCTAAAAGTTATTCAAAGAAACACAACCTAAAGTGTTCATTTAATTTGATTTATCCCAAAATAACTGAACCCAAAAATGAATAAAATGACTTCATCCAAAAGTTACCAGTTAACATAACACAAAATGTACCAAATAGACTGACCAAAAATAAATTGAATCACCTTACCCAAATTAAACTAATATAAGTAACCAAAAAATTATAAAGTGATCAAATTACATAACCCAAAATGAAAATAAGGATGTAAACCAAATAAGACCTGAACCAAAAATAAATAAAATAACCTAACCCAAAATAAAAAAATGACATATCCCAAAATTAAGAAATGAAAAAATGCACTAAAAGAACCTAGTGACCTACCCTAAGAAAAATCATAACCCAAAAATGAACAAACTAAAATCACAAGAAAAATTAAAAAATGACATAAACTAATATAAATCAAATAAAAAAACCCAAATTTAACCAATTAACCATATAAAAAAATGAAAAAAATACCAAATAACTTAACCAAAAAAGAATTTACCAAAAAATTAATGAAAAAAATAACCCAAAAAACCATATGAGATAACTAATAATGAATCATATGGCATAATCCAAAATAAATAAAGTAACCTAGACCGAGAGGCACTACTTAACCTATCAAAAAAATCATTTGACCTAATGACCTAGAAAAAAAATTCATAACCAAAAAACTAACTAAATAACTTACCCCAATCATAGCTAAATAAACTTACTGTAAAAAACATAACCAAAAAATGAACCAAATAAACTAAATTAAAATGACCTTAACCAAAATAAAAAAATAACAAAACTCAAAATTAACAAAATTATGTAACTCAGAAAACAACATAACAAAAAAATGATGAAAATGTAATAACCCAAGTAAAATAAAAGTTCCTAACTAAAGATAAAAAAATTGTCTACCATAATGAATAAATTAAAAAATATTCTAAAATACCTATCCTAAAAATGTAACAAATGAAATAACTCAATAATTATAGAAATTACCTAACACAAAATTTAACTAATAACCCTCCAAAATATGAATAGAATTACCTAACTTATTAACCAAATGACAAAATGAAAAAAATAGCCAAATAACATCAACAAAAAATGAATCAAATGATTAAATGTTCAGAATGACCAAATTACCAAATTACAAATTACATAATACAAACTTAATTGGACCCCCGAAAACATAAAGAGGGAAAACCATATTATAGACACGTTTATAATGATAATTAGTTTAGGTTGATAATTTTTTTACATTTTTATTATATCATGAACCATCACAAGGGTGATTGTGTCATGACTCCCCAATCCCACATCCAATAAAAGAAGTGTTAAAGACTAGAATTGAGTTAGTATATTAATGACATGGTAGGCCTTATCCTATATAACTGTACACACACACACACATATCCAATATTATATAATTATGAAATATAAACACAACTAAATCAACCATTCATGCATACATAAATATCATATAGCCAGAGTATGATAGGAAGTATATAAAAGATATCAGGGATAAATACAATCCCACTATAAAGTGTCTAAAAACATAGGCCCAACATGAAATGTAGGTACTAGGTACTACTATCAAATCCATAGGAGCACACCTCAGTATGTTCAGTCTCACTAAGCACTGTCTGGTCCAGGCCTATCAAGGACTCTTCCAAAAGGTCGAGCGTCTACACAATACATGACATGTGCATACAAAGCCCATTCAAGGGTGAGTATAGCGATACGTGGTTGGACACCCTAAAACTGAAAATAATACAACAATGGAAATAAATTCATCTCTACATAAGTATATGTTTATAACACATATAACCATAATATTCATGTATACTTAAAAAAAACACAGTCTAATGGAATTTCCCCGCCATAGTACACTATCCTTGGATTCCGTGTCGAAAATTCAATAAATTCATAGTATGATAGAACACACCCGTGAGTCCAACAATATTCATGTATTATATCATAGAGGTAGTTATTTTAGATTCTCATCACTAGATATTACACACTAAAGCTCTGAATAGAATATTATCCATAGATGAGGATCACAATAAAGGTTATGGGATGATACCAACAACACAATCTAGATTAAACACTATGTATTTCATCTGCAACCATGTTGTGTTGGTAAAATGATACCAATAACTACACCAAGGTCATGAATATGAATTGAGAATATCAATCTAGGCCACTTATATGGATTCTAATGACTCTATCCCAGAATTCCTACTGAAGGGATTTTAGTCCTAGGAGTATGAGATGATTTTATACCAACTATAAGTGAATTGATAAGAGGAAACACACCAAAAAAAACTTTTCCAAGACACCGAGGAAAAGGGATCTAATAAATTTATAATAAGGAACATTATGTGAATTAGGGGTCACACACCATGTCCCTTGACCTCATGCCCTATGTGTGTAAATGACTCGTGACTCTTTCCCAAGTCCAGGTATAAGTACACAGAGTGAAAGCTACCTATGTAGTCTAACCATCTTCCAGTACATATATTTATTGCATGTTCATGTTCTCGGGCACTAATACACAACTCAACCCATGTACCTAGTCCATATCATGTTTGTTTGTGGGTGTACATAGTGTGTAGGCAGCCTGTGTAGTCCACCCCTTTCTCATGTACATCTGAGGTACACATTATGTCACGAGGGAGGGGTCAACCACCATATGAAAGGGTCACACATCATGTGAAAAATAACTCATTTTAAAAACCCTAGACATCATATAATGGTCCCCACCTAGTGTGAAGATCCATTTTACACGACGTGTAATGTCAGAGTTTCCAGAATCTGAGATTTGTGATCTACACATCTCTTTCACTACTGTAGCCCCCGATCCATCCATGCCTCACCCAGAAAATCATGAATCTTGCCTCGATGAACCTATCCAACACCAATAAAAATATTTTAGGACTTCAATCCACTTGGAAACAATACTATTCATCATTCTTCATTGCACATTATAGACCATGAAAATTGGGTCTCTCTATAATATGAATCACTTCCATATCCATCATTGTACCACCATCATGTCATTCTGATCTGAGAACTATGATATCAGATTATCATTCAAATAATTGGGTGCACAAATATTGATTGATCATGATAGGTTTAACGCCAATCCAAATAAAGAATGTTCATTGTGATAATGAATCAAGGGGGAAAATCACAAGAACAAGTGATAGTAATTATCCATGATAGATGTTTATGTCAATCTCGATACGTATATGTGAGAATTATAATTATGAAATCAAAAAATCAAATTAATTACCCCAAAATCATCAAGAAATAAACCCATATCATAAATACAAAAGATCCAAGAATGAATTTTTGGCTCAATTGTTCTTTGTTCATCATAGGAATCAAAAACATGGAAAGGAGACAAAAAAACTTACCTTCCTCAATTTGGATTCATCACTGATGGATAAAGATGTTTCCTCATATTCTTTGGTGAGATCCTTCAATCTTATTATGCACTATTCGTCGATCATTGATCCATTTGTCATCTTTCACTAGGATATCTTCTAAGGGATCCAATGGATCTTGTCTATTAAAAGGGTTATGTAGCTAACCTTTAAAATTTTCTATATGTTCTTATGTAATGTGTGATGTTAGGATGATGCATCATTAAAAAATAATTTATTTAATTATTTTATCCATTTTATATGCCTACTAAGAGTTTTTTACAAACATACTATACTAACCAATGCTAAGTCACACCTAGGGTAATGCTCCCATACAAAACTCAACAGTGCCTTCATATTTCTAATATGAGAAACTGTTTATATGCTATTCATAATTTTCAGATAAAATACACACCCATGCTATTTAATATATTTAATATATTTTAAACATTTATTTGGGTCACACCTAGCCTCAGAATCTCATAATGTCTCCATTCATGGTCTTGAAAATAATCATTATAATATAGAAAAATAATTCCTAGAAAATCTCAGACATTACATTCTCCACACCCTTTGGATTTATGTCCCAAAAAAAGATAAAACAAGGGATTCTCCCAAATAGATTAGTAATGAGCACATATATAATCATCATGCTCCCATGTTCTCTCATAAATATCCACATGCTTCCAAATGACACACATTAAAAAAATTCCTCACCCATATAGTATCCTCTTTTATTGATACTCGATCTCTACTAGGTACTCAGCAAGGTCTCTCAATCCATGATGTCCAACTCGCCCTAGTCCATTACATTTGATGAGTCATGAGCATAACTTCTCATCTTGATCATGTGGAAGACACCATCTACCCTAACTAACTCTGGAGATAGATCTAATTGGTCTTCCACCTATCCTTCTCTATGTAGTATCTAGAATCGGTGAATGAACCTCAAAGATATCTTGTCACAATGACCAAATATTTATAATCAACATTTTTTTAAACCTGCAAGAACACATGGTATCCTTCCTTGAACTCCAAAGGCCGTTATCGTTTGTTTCCATAAGACGTGTGATGACTCTATATAGTCATCATACACTCTTACATTATCTATATATTTTTAATAGATGATCACACCAAATATGGCCCCATGAATGGTGACTCTCCAAGGTCAGTCTGACAAAGTGGTGACCTATAGGTTCTCCCATATAAAGCTTCTAGTGGTTCTATACAGATGGAAGAATGGTGACTATTGTTCTACGGAAACTCCAATAGTTATTGGTGATCCTCCAAGCTATGGAAAAATTCAATCACACAAGATCACAACATATCCTATAGATACTAAATGGTTCTCTTAGTATGGTCATCCGTTTGGGGGTGAAACATTGTGCTCAAGCGCAACTGGTTCACAAAAGCCTACTGTAATCCCTTCCAAAACAAATATGCGAAATGATAATCATGTTCAAAAATTAATGTTGATGTAACTCCCTAGAGTCATACAAACTGTAGAACATAGAGGAATCCTAATACCCTTACTGAGATCTATTCCCATCTATCTAACATGTTGAACGGCATGGTGAGTCAGTATACAATAACCTAGATGGAATTATTCCCCATAGATGAACATGGTAAACCCATCACTATATATATAGATATCTCATCCCACTTCCACATTGTCACCTCAAGGTGTTGATAAAAACTTATTAGAACATGGTGCTCCATGTTCACTTATTGATATGTAAGTCATCTACAGATTAACTATGAAACCCCTTCTTCATCCCTTATCACAAAAATTGGCATCATAGTTCTTGGTACATATTTTCCACACAAGGATATAGCTCTATATGAGATGTATGAAAATCTCTCAAAACCTCCTCTAGTAATGTCATTAGTACCATTGTGCATCTAATGGAAATAATGACATGCTTCCCACCTTCATAAAATCCGTCGAGAGCATGTCCTTGGGATATCTGAGTATGTGTGGTCTCATAGTCAGTATCCCATTGATATGCCTCCTTGACTCCCTATAAGAGAGGAGTGGTGAAATTCATTGACTAGAGGTAATATTCTCTATATCCATCCACAAAGGATAACTATAACAATGATAACTGATCTGATACTTCATTCATCAACTGCGAACAAGATCTCAGGCAGAGAGTATCTTCTACAACATTCCCCTTCATAGAAGTATAGACAATTTAAAAGTTTTAATATTAGAGAAACTATAGAAATCACCCTAGAATCTGGTTATGATCCTTCAGAGAGAATACATACACGAGACTCTTGTGATTGGAGTGGATGATAAATTTCTTACCCATCAGGTTGTTCCACCACTTATTTATTGTGAAGACTACCAATTTTGAATCAAGATAATGGTCAATTTAGTTTTTCTTGTGTGGTCTCAACTAGCATGAACTGTAGGAAATCACTTCATGCCTCTCCATCCGAACAAAACCATTCCCTATTCCAGATGCATCTAATAACACTACCTGCATAACACCCTCCTATCAAAATCTCAATATGGGATAACTCTTCAAAATATTCCTCAACTACTGGAGAGCCTACTAGAACCTCTTTGTCCACATTAAATGCTACCCCTCTTGAGTCAATTCTATGATGGGTGATGATATTTTGGAGATATATGGTATGAATATCTGGTAATTTCCTACCAACCCAAGTAATCTTCTCCCATTCATCAAACATTTTTGTGGATCCAACGATAACACATCCTCAACCATTCCTGCGCCCACTTATACTCCATCCATTGATATAACAAGTCCTAGATAGTGGACCACATGAATCCAAGACTGGCCCATTGAGATCTTTCAGTGAAGATGGTTCTCTCAGAGTACATTCAGAACTATAGTTAGGTTTTTTATGTGCTCTTCCTCATATGATGATTAAAAAATTATATCTTTGATAAAGACTACATTGAACCTTTCAAATAAGGGATGAATGATATAGTTCATGAGTCCCATGATCACTGATTGGGGAATTCATCACGCCAAAGTTCATCACCAAGTACCTATAGTGACAGTAGTGAAATCATATTGTTTTCTTCAGTATGTCCTGTAACGACCCAAAGTTTCATTAATGGAAACCCCCTCTTGATCTTCTTAAATGTCTCTTTATATAAACTGTTTTTATAAAATGTCAACTTCTTTGGTTTTATGTTAAGAATTTTTGACCGTTGCTAATATAGTCGTTGAATAGTGATCACATGATTAGTATAAATATAGGACCTTAACAAATCCAATTTACTCAGACAAAGGAAGCGATGGCCTCATCCAGTAGAATTTCCCCATACGAAGCCCATTTGTAGGAGCTCGGAATAGAGGTGGCGTCTCTGGGCTTCTCCCTTGACCAATCCTAAGCTGAGCTTCATCATGTCAATCTCGAACGTGACCATCTACGAGAAATGTGGAAGTTGATTGAAATTACCACTCGAGCGACGTTTTCCGAGCCACCCAAGAGTCTGCCACCATCGCACATCTTAACCTTAGGTCTTATGCATCTGTTTTAAGGGGTTATGTAACAAATATGTAGTACTCTGTTCATGTACATTATTTTTGTATATAATAATGAATATAATTTCTATTCATTTTTGATACATTGTAAATAGTTTTTAAAGTACAAATGGTGTTTTTAGTTATTATTTAATTAAGAAATCTATTTTATTAAATTAAAGTATTTTTGAAATAAATAATATTTTAATAAAATAATAATAATATTATTAAATTAATTTTTATTTAATATAAATGATCTTATAATTTTATGAATGCAATTAAATTTTTTATTAAGGTTTGAAAGCCATTTTTGTCAAAACCCGTGAATTTTTGATAAATGTTGGTTTTTATTTTAAAAGTGAAAATTAACATATTTAGAAAATTATTTAGATAAAATAAATGTTATTTCTGGAATCAGGACATCGAAATTATCCAACGGTGAATTTTTCATAATTTTTTGAGATAGTCAAATTTTTGGGTAAAAATTAAATACCGTTTAAATATATAATGTGTTTTATGACATCATAATGACCCAATGGTGATGTAATAAAATACTTTAATCCTTAAGTTCTGCCAATATATGTTTTACGATTAAAATAATGTAATTTTGGGTTTTTTTACTTACTTTTCAAAGCATTAATGAACCCCTCAAGACATATTCAACACTTTGCCTTTTTAAATTAATTTCCATGAGAGTGTGACTCACCTCCACAAAAGCAACCTTATTATTTTTAAGAAGTTCGGACTATAGCCTTATAAAATATTGTTTTCCTCTTCCCTTTTTCAAAAACAATGGGCAAAAACCATGGGATGGTTTGGGTTTTGGATTAATTTAATATAAGGGGTCCCAAACATAAATAATAAAGAATTCCCTCACCATTCCTATATAAATCCACCCAAGCTCCCACTTCCTCCTCACTAAAATCCCTTGGAGTTAGTCCAAACTCTTCCCTACTCTCTCTATAATCCTCCCAAGGTGCCTCAAGCTCCCAATAAGCCTCTCACAAGCCTCTCTCTAGCCTTTGAAAGCACACTTCCAAGTAAGGGTTTTTCTTCCTTTATCATTTTTTTCAATTTTCTTTAAGTTGTATTGCCCTTTTAATTTCAATTATGAATGTTGGGGTATGGTTTCTCACCTCCCCCATACAGCCTTATTATTTTTTGAATGATGGGATACCCCTTTATCTCTCATTAAATACCTCCCTTGTACACCCGTTACTATGCTGAAATTCCGAAAGGAACTTCTCTCTCTTCTTTTACATTCAAGAAATAATTTTGTATCATGAATCCAAATTCCATTACAATTGTTTGTAAATTTATATATATGACCTCCTTACTGTTCATTACATGTAAATATGATGAGGAAATCCTTTCTCTCTCATCAACCTTTTTTATGAATTCTTATGTCACACCGTTACGCTGTCGAAATCGCACCAATTTTCTAATCCAATGCCATTGTGTAGTGGATACCATGACCATTTCTCCATCAAGGGTATCCACCTGTATGAACCTTTACTTATTGATTACAAAGTCTCATGTATTAATTCCACATTCCTTTATCGTGGAATAAATGATTGTGTTTTATGAATCCATTTTTTATGATCCATGTGGCACACTTATGCATGAAATGAAATGTTTAAGAAGGGTTCGCCCTTATAGCGCTCCAATGCATTGGGTAAAGTATAGTATCATGATACATCATGTGCAATGAGTGTTGAATCATGCTAATTCAAGTGCAACGAGGTTTTAATCGTGCTTTATGTGCAATGCGGATTTACTCATGCTCTATGTGCAATGAGCCTTGGCTCATCCAAATTCCATGTTAAGTGTTGTTGCCACATTTTAATGTTATGATTATCATGCTTTATCATGCCTCTATGTTCATGTTTCTTTTATGCTCTATTGATGTGCCTATTATCAAACATGTATTGTACTCCTCATGTTATTCCATGTGTACTCCCTTACTGGGCTTTATTGCTCACCCTTTTCTTATTTATGTCCTCAGGCTATCCCATGCAATGCTAAGTAAGAGGGATTGTAGTGGTCATGTAAAGGAAGTTTTCAATAAAGATGTTGTATTTCATGTTTTATGTTTTTATGTAATGATCCTAAGCCCAAAACACACTAAACCTCTTGATGTTCTTTGTTGTACGAAGTGAAGTTTTATGTAATAAATCTGGTTTAAGTTTGTAATAAATGTAGGGTTGTCATAGTGGTATCAGATGATATGTTTGGTTATTTTTGGGATTAGGATTAGAAAACCATAGTAAAGCCTTAGATACAAAGACTAAGTAAAATAAAAACATCTCTATGTTTTGGTGAGTATTGAGTAAGTGGGTTATCATTAAAATACATCCCTGTCTGGATACAAGCAGGTAGAGGTGGCTCTGGCACAGATGTATCCTAGGGATAAAACCCGAAAACACCGCTTTGAGCTAGACATGAACGAGAACTGGTGCACGAAAATGGGCCTTGCTGCACTCTTGGTTACGACACTCCCGGGGGATATTCTTTGGTAAATTCACAATCTTAGTATGAACCCTTATTAAGGGAATTAAAAATTCCCCTATGAGTATATGTCAAGAAGTAGATCATGAAAATCCTAGATTGAAGCCTATAGACTCATGAGTTAAAGAAATAAAAGTTTATTTATAAGTCATCAACTTTTGTCATTAGATTAAACTTTATGTGTTACCCCTAACTTTACTTTTATTCCATCCAATGGCCGGTAATAGGAGTTCTCGGGCTAACAACCGTTGTGAAGATCAGTGTGATGACTGTACTAATGAGATGCCCAATCCAATGGGAGTGGGAATCGCGAACATTGTCATGCTTGTCTCTCAGATAACTCATGTTTTGAATAGAAACATAGGTCAAGAGGAATGTTCATCCCCCCCCTAAGAAAGAACAAGTCACTATCGAGAGATTCATGAGGCAAAGGCCCCCTACTTATAGTGGATCATCCGATCCCACGATCGTTGAACAATGGATCAACTCCATTGAAAAGATATTCTCCATCCTCTAATGTTCTGAACAAGAGAAGGTTCTCCTGGCAGCTTATCATATGGAGGATGAAGCTGATCAATGGTGGTCGTTGATCAAAAATATAAAGCCCGAGGAGGAGATCGAGGCGTTGGAATGGATGGATTTTTGGAAGATGTTTTTCGATAAATATTTTCCGCGCACCCTCTGGCTTAAGATGGAAAGGGACTTCCTTTACCTTAAGCAAAAAGTTGAAGAATCTGTTAGAGTGTACGAGCCAAACGTCACAGGGCTTGCACGATATGCTTCCGGCTTTGTCGTTACCCCCGACACTACTACAAATACGGCTTTTATCAGCGCTAAAAATGTCCTTTATTAGTGCTAGAAAACCACTGATAAAGCCGGTGAAGATAAAGGGGGGGGGTCCCCTTTATCAGTGCTTCAAAAAGCACTGATAAAGAGCCCTTTTATCAGCGCTAAAAATAATCTCTGATAAAAGGGGTCTTTTATCAGCGCTAAAACGAAGCGCTGATAAAAGGGTCTTTTATCAGCGCTTGTTTTTAGCACTGATAAAAATTAAAAAAATTAAAAAAATAAAAAAATTTAAAAAAATTTAAAAAAATACTGCCAATCTCGGGGGGGGGGGGGGATTTTTACAGCACTTGAGCCCCCCTTTATCAGCGCTTTCCTATACCTCAAGTGCCCTCCCGCACTGCCTACACCCTTTATTAGTGCTAGCCCTTTAAATCAACCTTGTGCGCGCACCCGTGCCTCTACCCGGATTTGATCTCGAGACCTCCCTCCTGCGCACCTAAAGCCTTTGCCACTACCCTATATTGATTTGTTCTCTTATTCATGATATATCTATTTATTTATATATATATATAGTTATATTTATTCGTATAGTAATATATATTTATATTAATATATATAGTTATATTAATATATATATATATATAGTTATATTAATATATACATATAATTATATTAATATATGTATAGTTATATTAATATATGTATAGTTATATTAATACATGTATAGTTATATTAATATATAGTAGTTACATAAATATTAATATATTGGTATTTTAAATAAAATGGATATTAGTTATTATTTAGATAAAGCTAATATATTTTATATGTAAATATGTTTAATTATTTTTTAAAAAAAATAAATTTTTAGGTATGAATATATAAAAAAATTGTACATATAGTTATATATTTGATTATAAATAGTAGTGAATTATAAAAAATTATGAAATTTCAAATACATAATATCAATATGAATATAATAACTTGGAATAAATTCAGTCCCCACCAAAAAAAGCCAATAATACCTCCTCAAACGAGACTGAAAATCCACAAAATGTTAAAAAAATCTGCGTACCCCGACAAAAAACTCAGTTTTGGAGTCATTCTGGTCCTTTTTTGGCCTCGAAAAACGCTTGAACAAGGTTCCCCTGGGTCACAACCATGTAGATCTCGTCGCAGGCTTCGATTTGATATGTGGTATAGCTCAAACGGACACCCTGATCAAAAGTTATGGCCGTTTGAAGCTTGAGTTGCGTTTTCAAAATATTTTGGATCGTTTTTTAATTTTTTTTTATTTTTTATTCTTCAAATTGTTATTAAATGACTATTACTCCATAATAATTATCAAATTATTAATCAAAAATATTTTTTTAATTTTTTAAGAATCCATTTTAACTAAATATCTTTTATATTAAGTATATTAAGTGTAAGTGTACATTTATACTTATATAAAATATATTTAAAAATTATATATTATATTTATATCAATATAACTATATAACTATATTAATATATTAATATATTTTTTTTAAATTTTTTTTTGAATTCGACCCTTTATCAGTGCTTTTACAAAAAGCGCTGATAATGCCCCCCCCCATTATCAGCGCTACTAAACAAGCGCTGATAAAGGGGGTCCCTTTATCGGCGCTAAAAAAAAGTGTTGATAAAGGGGTACTTTTATCAGAGCTTTTTTTAGCGCTGATAAAGGCATCCTTTATCAGGGCTTTTTTGAGCACTGATAAATCCACCCCCCCTTTATCAGCGCTTTTTCGTTAGCGCTGATAAAGGGGTGGCGCTGGGCTTGCCCAGTTTTGTGGTAGTGCGAATGCAAAGTTGACCGCTTCTATGGTGGGATGCAGTCCAGCTTGCAGAAAGCATTAGCGATCCATGACTTCGACAACTACGAGGAAATTTTCCGATGTGCCCTCAAGGTCGAAATGTAGATCGGGGAATCACATGAGTATCATGTGGACAATAAGCGTAAGGTGGACTTCAAGTCTGGGGGTCCGATGGATAAATCAAACGATTCTAAGAAGATCCATCACCCCACTTGCCAAAAGTGCGGAAAGAAGAACCCTGGAAATTGCCTTAAGGGGATGAGAAACTGCTTCAGGTGTGGAAGAGAAGGACACCAAGCTGTTAACTATCGGTAAGAAAGACCAACAGCTGCGACAGAGGAGTGGAACGCTCTGTTCGAACCTCAACGCATTGTTAAATTCTATAAATGCAAATTACTGGGTCATTTTGAAAATCAGTTCCCTAATCCAAGGGTTTTAGGAGACATCCAACAACCTCCAAGGCAGCAAGGAAGAGATTTTTCGATCACTTCTGCCAAAGTGAACCCAAACAACGAAGTGGTGACAGGTAATCTAGTTATTCATTCAAGAATAGAGAACATACTTTTTGATCCAGGTTCTACACATTCTTTTATATCTCGATAGTTTAGTAGAACAATCTCAGCATCACCACAAATCATGGAAGTAAAGATGTCGGTGAGTAGGGAAAATGGGGAAATCATTGCATCCCATGAATATAAGTCCTCCCCTATTATAATCTGTGGATTTAATTTCCCGGAGAACCTCATCATACTCCATCTGGTTTAATTTGATGTAATTATTGGTATGGATTGGCTTTCCTTATATATAGCCAACATAAATTGTCGGGAGAGGGAAATCACACTCTATATGGAAAATCGACCCCCCAATTCATTACATGTGTCAGGAGGAAGACGAATATCCTTTAGATCTATCATCTCAAGAATGGATATTACTGCCTTATGAGCACGCATATCTGGATCAGATGATTGAGTCCAATGAAGAAACCATCCTTTAAGAAATGCCTATTGTGAGGGAATTCGCTGAAGTGTTTCCCGAGGAACTGCCTGGTCTTCCTCCTAGAAGAGATGTTGAGTTATCAATTGAACTTATACCTGGGGTGCTACCAATATCCAAGACTCCATATAGAATAGCTGTTGTTGATCTTGAAGAGCTAAATAAACAACTACAGTAGAATCTGGACAAATGGTTTATACGCCCAAGTGCTTCACCATGGGGTGCACCAGTCCTCTTCGTCAAGAAGAAGGATGGGTCAATACGGCTTTGCATCATTTATCATGAACATAACAAAATCACGATGAAGAACAAGTATCCTATCCCATAAATCGATGACTTGTTTGATCAGCTGCATGGAGCACAATACTTCTCCAAGGTGGATTTGCGGTCGGGATATTAAGGGTGAAGAAGGAAGATGTCCCCAAGACTGCTTTTTGTACAAGATACAGGCACTATTAATTCATAGTAATGCCTTTCGGACTCACCAATTCTCCAGAAATATTCATGGACTTGATGAATATAGTCTTTAGAGATTACCTTGACAAATTTGTGGTAGTCTTTATAGATGATATTCTAATATACTCCAAAACCAAGGAGGATATTGAAGAGCATTTAAAAACTATACTAGATACATTGCACATGGAGAAGATCTATGCCAAGTACAGAAAGTGTGAGTTCTGGTTGAAGGAGGTCTCATTCTTGGGCCATATCATCACAAGCAATGGGATATTTATCGACCCCTCCAAAACAGATGCAATTGAGGGATGGACGAGGCCAACATCAGTAACAGATATCCATAGCTTCTTGGGGTTAGCTAGATATTATCGACGATTTGTGAGGAATTTATCACGATTCTCCAACCCTTTTACCAAGCTAACTCGAAAGGGGGTAATGTTTTCTTGGAGTGATGAATGCGAAAAATGCTTCATGGAGTTGAAAACGAGGCTTATCACTGCGCCCGTGCTCACTTTACCCACAAGTGGGAAAATTTTTGTGGTATTTAGTGATGCTTCGAAGAACGACTTAGGCAGTGTGCTGATGCAGAATGATAAAGTGATATCATATTCCTCAAGGAAGTTGAGAATCCATGAGTGAAACTATCCAACGCATGATCTGGAGTTGGCGGCTGTGATCTTTGCCTTGAAAATCTGGTGGCATTATCTCTATGGAGTGAAATGTCAGATATATACTGACCACAAGAGTCTTAAATATATATTCACACAGAAAGAGATTAATTTGCGCTAGAGAAGATGGATAGATCTCATCAATGATTATGACTGTTCAATACATTACCACCCTAGGAAAGCGAACAGGGTGGCAGAGGCCCTAACTAGAAAGGACCCAATAATTCTATCAATGATGAGAATTGAGAA
Organism: Viscum album; assembly: GCA_963277665.1. Classification (NCBI taxonomy): domain Eukaryota; kingdom Viridiplantae; phylum Streptophyta; class Magnoliopsida; order Santalales; family Viscaceae; genus Viscum; species Viscum album. The sequence goes on along the minus strand of OY728130.1, from coordinate 2,008,763,156 downwards.
GGATCTAATCTTCGTAGACATGATGAATATGGACATGGGAACCATAGATAAGGGAACATCATCAATCCTTTCACAAATTATTGCTCAACCATCTCTTTTGAAAAAGCTAAAGTATTCTCAAAAGAATGATGTGGGAATTCAAGAAAAAGTGGAAGCTATCAAAACGGGGAAATCCGCGGAGTTTAATGTTAATGAAGAAGGTATTGTGCGGTTTGGGAAAAGACTATGTGTTCCATCATGTCTAGAGCTGAAGAAGGAACTTTTGGATGCCGCACATAGTTCAAATTTCTCTATTCACCCAGGGAGCACAAAGATGTATCGAGATCTCTGAGAAAAATTTTGGTGGGATAATATGAAGAAGGTGATCGCTGAATAAAATCAAAGTGCCTGGTGTGTCAGCAAGTGAAGGCAGAGAGATAGAAGTATAAGGGGATGAGGCAACCATTACCCATACTAGAATGGAAATGGGAGAACATCACCCTGGACTTTGTCACTAGACCTCCAAGGACATCCAAAGGCAACAATGCAATCTGGGTTGTTGTGGATCGTCTTACAAAGACTGCACACTTCATTGCTATTCAGGAGGATTTCTAATTAGATCAACTGGCACGGATATATATCAGGGAAGTGGTAAGGTTTCATGGAGTACCATTATCTATTGTGTCTGACCAAGATCCAAGATTCACCTCTATGTTTTGGAAGAGTCTTCAACATGCTCTGAATAATAAATTGAACTTCAATACGGCCTATCATCATCAAACTAATGGCCAATCCGAGCGGACTATCCAAAAACTTGAGGACATGTTGAGAGCATGCTCAATGGACTTTAAATGATGATGGTATCAACATATTCCTATGGTTGAGTTCTCATATAAAAATAGTTTCCACTCGAGCATCCAAATGGCACCATATGAAGCCCTGTAAGGGAAAAGGTGCAGAACACCGGCATGTTGGGTTGAGGTTGGTGAATGTAAGCTACTTAGACCAGAAATGGTCGATGAAATGGTGGAGAAGGTAACAACCATTCAGTAGCATATCAAGGCAGCCTAGAGTCGACAGAAGAGTTATGCAGATAATCATCGACGAGACCTTGAGTTTAATGTTGGAGACATGGTGTTTCTACACATATCTCTATAGAATAAGGTCATGAGGTTTGGAAGGAATGCGAAGTTAAGTCCAAGGTACATCGGCCCCTTCAATACTCTTGATCGTGTCAGGGCTATGGCCTATCGACTAGCACTTCCACCTGCCATGGCCAAAGTACATGATGTCTTTCATGTATCCCTCTTAATGAAGTACATACCAGACCCTTCACATGTACTCTCTTCCTAGGTGGTACAATTGGAAGATGATCTTTCTTATGAGGAGAAACCCATGAAGATCATAGATCGTAGAGAAAAAGTTCTACGAAATAAGTCAATGCCCCTCGTCAAGGTGTTGTGGAGAAACCAAAAGTTTGAAGAAGCAACATGGGAATCAGAGGAAGTGATGAAGCTGAGTTACCCACATCTGTTTTAGTGGTGGAAAAGGAAAATTTCGAGGGCGAAATTTCTTTAAGGGGGGAATATTTTAACGGCCCAAAGTTTCATTAATGGAAAATCCTTCTTGATATTATTAAATGTCTCTTTATATAAAATGTTTTTATAAAATGTCAAATTCATTGGTATTATGTTAAGAATTCATGACCGTTGTTAATAAAACCGTTGAACAGTGATCACATGACTAGTAAAAATATAGGACCTTAACAAATCCAATTTACTCAGACAAAGGAAGCGATGGACTCATCTAGTAGAATTGCCCCATATGAAGCCCATTTGTCAGATCTCGAAAAAGAGGTGGCGTCTTTGGTCTTCTCCCTTGACCAAGCCCAAGCTGAGCTTCATCATGTCATGATCGAACGGGACCATCTATGGGAAAAGTGGAAGTTTATTGAAATTACCACTCGAGCGATGTTATCTGAGTCACCCAAAGAGTCTGTCACCATCACACACCTTACCCTTAGGTCTTATGCGGCTGTTTTAAGGGGTTATGTAAAAAATTAGTAGTACTATTTTCATGTACCTTATTTTTTTATATAATAATGAATATAATTTCTATTCATTTTTGATACATTTTAAATAGTTTTTAAAGTAAAAATGGTGTTTTTAGTTATTATTTAATTAAGAAATATATTTTATTAAATTAAGGGATTCTTGAATTAAATAATATTTTAATAAAATAATAATATTATTATTAAATTTGTTTTTATTAAATATAAATGATCTTATAATTTTATGAATGCAATTAAAATTTTTATTATGGTTTGAAAACCATTTTTGTCAAAACCCGTGAGTTTTTGTTAAATGTTGGTTTTTATTTTAAAAGTAAATATTAACATATTTAGAAAATTATTTAGATAAAATAAATTTTATTTCTGGAATCGGGATGTTGAAATTATCCCACAATAAATTTTTCATAATTTTATGAGACAGTCAAATTTTTGGGTAAAAACTAAATACCATTTAAATATATAATGTGTTTTATGACATCATAATGACCCAATGGTGATGTAATAAAATACTATAATCCTTAAGTTCGGCCAATATATTTTTTTACCATTAATGTAATGTGATTTTGGGTTTTTTTTAATTACTTTTCAAAGCATTAATGGACCCCTCAAGACATATTCAACACTTTGCCTTTTTAAATTAATTTCCATGGGAGTGTGACTCACCTCCACATAAGAAACCTTATTATTTTAAGAAGATAGGACTTTGGCCTTATAAAATATTGTTTTCCTCTTCCCTTTTCCAAAAACCATGGGCAAAAACCATGGGATGGTTTGTGGTTTGTATTAATTTAATATAAGGTGTCCCAAACCTAAATAGTAAACAATTCTCTCATCTTTCCTATATAAACCCACCCAAGCTCCTACTTCCTCCTCACTCAAATCCCTTGGAGTTCGTCCAACTTCTGCCCTACTCCTTCTAGAATCCTCCAAAGGTTCCCCGAGCTCCCAAAATCCTCTCACAAGCCTCTCTCTATCCTTGGGTATCACACTTCCAAGTAAGGGTCTTTTCTTCCTTTCTCATTTTTGTCAATTTTCTTTAAGTTGTATTGCCCTTTTAATTTCAATTATGAATGTTGGGGTATAGTTTCGCACCTCCCCCATACTTCCCTCTTATTGTTTGAATGATGGGAGACCCCTTTCTCTCTCATTAAATTCCTCCCATGTACACCCGTTACTATGCTGAAATTCTGAAAGGAACTTCCCTCTCTTCTTTTACATTCAAGCAATAATTTTCTATCATGAATCCAAATTCCATTACAATTTTTGGGACATGTATCTGTATGACCTCCTTACTGTCCATTCCATGTAAATATGATGAGTAACCCCTTTATCTCCCATCAACCTTTTTTATGAATTCTTATGTCACACCATTACGCTGTCGAAATCACACTAATTTATTAAGCCAATGCCATTGTGTAGTGGATACCATGCCCATTTCTCCATCATTGGTATCCACCTTTATGCACCATTACTTATTGATTACAAAGTATCATGTATGAATTCCAAATTCATTTACCATGGAATAAATGATTATGTTTTATGAATCCATGTTTTATGATCTATATGACACACTTATGCATGAAATGAAATGTTTAAGAAGGGTGTGCCCTTATAGCGCTCCAACGCATTGGGTAAAGTATAGTATCATGATACGTCATGTGCAATGAGTGTTGACTCATTCTAATTAAAGTGAAACAAGGGTTTACTCGGGCTTCATGTGCAATGAGGATTTACTCATGCTCTATGTGCAATGTGCCTTGGCTCATGCTAATTCCACATTCAATGTTGTTGCCACATTTCCATGTTATGATTATCATGATTTATCATTCCTTTATGTTCATGTTTCTTTTATGCTCTATTGATGTTCCTATTGTCTAACATATAGTGTACTCCTCATGTTATTCCATGTGTACTCCCTTACTAGGATTTATAGCTCACCCTTTTCTTATGCATGTCCTTGGGTTATCCCATGCAATGCTAAGTACGAGGGAATGCAGTGGTCATGTAAAGGATGTTTTCAATAAAGATATTGTATTTCATGTTTTATGTTTTTATGTAATGATACTAAGCCCCAAAGACACTAAACCTCTCAATATTCTTTGTTTTATCAAGTGATGTTTTATCTAATATATCATGTTTAAGTTTGTAATAAAAGCAAGGTTGTCATATATCCTCATTCCATTCTTGTAGTTAGTGATATCCTGGCCTATGGTCATACTTTGAGAACCATCATACCCCCCCCCAAATGATTAAATATTACCTCAATCCTAATTAGAGGATACTTATTCTTCTTGGTCCCCTTGTTCATGTGCTGGTATTCAACACACAACCTTAAGCTCTAATATTTCTTCTTTAAAAAATACAGCTTCCCAAGGTGATATAATGGGTCAAACAAAGACCTTATTCTAAAAGTCCTCCATGTAGACCCTCAACATGAGAAAATATGTGGGATACATATGATATGATGGAATTGATATCAGTGATTCCCTTGAGTGTAGATCAAAGTATAAGGCCCTCTCTATACATTGAGGAAATTGTGGATCAACCTAAAGGAATAATTCCTCATACTCCACCACCAATATAAGAAACTAGGGACTCATAACATCTATTTTACCAAGGGTTAGACAATTCAACCGAAGATTAACCAGTTTCACCATCATATGAATTAGTCCATCCTTCACCGCCTCAGTTTTATTTTCAATGATGAAGGCAAAACTAAATATTTCATTATGGAAACACCAAATCCTTCAAAAAAAAATAGTCAATATGGGCATGAATTGTAGATAACCATTCTATAAAAAAAATTCTTAAGTTCTAGAAACTGATACTAAGAGATTCCAACAGAAACTCTTATCTCTAAGAGTCAAGAGACACTGTTGACTCAAGTGCATGATTCCTGAGTCTTGTCCTGTACGATTCTCCCAGTGGAAGGGTATATCTAAGGGCCAAATAGGAATCACTATGTATCATACATGTTATGTGGAAATAATTGAATGATTAAAACTTGTGTCTATTAGTATTGAAGCTAATATATAAAAGACACATTTCATACATCAAATAATTCCTAGAGCCACAATGTCATAATATTTGACTACTTGAAACTATCCCCACCACTATCCTCCAGATCCCTGATCCTGTAATGGACCACGGGTGGGTAGTGTTAGTAACAATTCAGAGAATTGACCACCTCCTTTAGCTCTCCTTGCTCATCTGTCACATCTACAACTTTGAGAACCTTTCTTCTCTTATCGTTTCCTCTTCCTCAGTGGCCATTCTATGGTCTCTCTATCAGATCTATGGTGAATCATAAAATATTAGGATAGATTTCCATTTCCTTTACCTGAACAGAACATTCTTTCTATAAGATAACTGGACCCACCCTACGTTCCCTGAACTGTAGATCCTCTTTCCTGGGACCTCCTCCTGAAATGCCTCACATGTCCAGGTCTTGGAGACCGATGTCGGCTCCCTACTACCAAGGTTTCTACTCATAATTTCCAACTTTTGGAAGCTAATAGATGTATTTACTCATACAAGGAAATCTAAACCACCAAATATCACCTTATAACCCTAGGATAGGGATAAATTTATAGAGGGATAACACTTCATTAGATGTCTCTATGCAGAACTCTATTGAAAGTATGAACCTAAAAAACTGGTCACAAACCATATCCATCAAGTACATTGTGAGGTTGTAATACATCAATAAATACCCATATCCTATCATGATGCACTTCTAGAGTTGTAGATTACATTGGATATGTACATACCTTAACATAGCAGGTGAGAACTACTCTATGATAGGGTTCTCAAACTATGTCCATGAAAGAGTCACCTCATTATATGTCTGGGTCACTAACCCCCACAATCTCTCTATTGATCCACGAAGAACACTCACCTCCATGACCACCATGTGATATTCTGGATCCATAACCAAATGGAAAACTCAGGTCACCTCCTAAACCTAGTATCAGCTCTCTATTGGTCGAGCTTGCCTCGGAACCCGATGGGTCCCTATCACTAAAATAAATGAAGCACACTCAGATGACTCACATAACATGATGGTACTATGGTTACCTCATAATAAAATATAGGTGGTGGTATAGCTTGTAACATACATAGGTTAACACCTCGAGAACTAGTCCCTATATCGATGCCTCATCACCAAGGGGATATTACTCATGATCATGCTGACTCCTTATTGGAATACGTCATAGAGGAAACCTTAAAATAAACATGATGTACCATGGTCAATGATTATATAAAGAGAGATGACTCAAAAATTAGTGGTAAAGAAGATGATTAGTGTTATAGTGCATGGATATGTCGACCGATGTGCCAACATGTCAGTCCCTGGCTAGAAATCCCAACATGAAATACATAACAAAATTTCCCCAAACTAATATCGCAGACTTTGGTCCTAATTTAGAATTTATATTCCACTGATATAACTCTGTCATGGTTCGTAAGAAAGGGCCCCAATCCATAAATACCCAATACCAACTCCAATAGACCATAGGATGGAGACGAGTACCTAGTGGGTGTATAACTAAAATTGGAGGCCTCAGCATAAATACATGTACTCACACACATATGAAATCCTATGTAATGCTAAAATGTAAAAAAAATAAACCAACCATACCTAAATACATCTAAATCCCAAAACCATTGTAAATATATAAATTAGAGGAATGTAAAAAGGTACATATACAGGGCCACCACAATGATTCTAAAAACGAATGTCTAACTTTAATGGAAAGTGACGCAGATTGCTATCAAAGCCACATGAACACACTTGAGTCTTTACAATATCACCAAGAACCATCTTGTAATGGTCCATCATTGAATCTCTCAAAAATTAGATCATCTACACAAAACAAGACACATATAAGAAAATACAGTGTAGGGGGGTATAACATAACTCGGAAGGACACCCCGAAACCATAACGAATATAGAGAATGAAATATAGTCATTTCTACATTGATATATGTCTACAACACATATAACAATAATATACAGATATAATCAACAATTACACATAGTATAACGGTAATTCACAACCCAAGTACACCAAATGAGGATTTTATATTTAATATTACAAAAAAAATCACTCATCCAGGAGAACACACTCTTGTGCCTAATAGAACTGATGAATTCCATCAAAGAGGTAGTGTCAGTGATGTATTTTCATGAGAAATTTTACACAGAAGGTGTGAATATAATATGATACCTATATGATGACCACTACCAAGGTCATGGGGTGATACCAAAAACTCAATATGTTAATGTATTAAGTAGAGTATCGATGCCCACATAGTGTTTTCATGATGATACCAAGAACTCCACCTAGGGAACGAAGATGAATAGAGGATCTCATTGCGGGCATCTCAGATGGATTCCAATGACTCCATATATGATGTCCTACTAAAGGGATCATAGTACATAGTTTAGGAAATGATCCCATAAAAACTATCGAGGAAAACAAATGGGGGAATGTAACACCCCTCCCTACGTCATTGTCTTCAGGAGGCGGTGAGGGTAACTTGGCCTTAGGCGACGTTCCCAAGATGCCAAAGGCTAGAAATAAATGTGATGGATTTGAGAAAAATTTGGGGAACGATTTTCCCTTATGAAAAAACCAACCAAACCATCCCCTACAAACCAATATATGATTCATGTCAATCAAAACATTCAAGCATGTATTCCCAAAGGACAACAATGTTGTTCCACAACACAACCAAAAATCAATACAACCAAAACCATATCAGAGTAGTATGTGGAAGACTCAACAAAAGACCCCAAATAAGCCAAGACACACTCCATGGCTCCACACTATGCTCCATACTCAAAGCACCATCCAGACATCACGATGCACCACTAAAGGAGGGTGATGCCTTACCTTTCCCCACGTCATGGTACACAATATCTGTAAAGACACCAACATGGCAAAGCAGGGGGTGAGTACTAAAACATAGTGGGATTTCCCCAAATGAATTCCCTATACAGGCCGCTAGGATAAAACCATTATCACATTTATATAAAACAATTTATATAAAATAATTACAAGTGAAACCATTTCCATAATCCAAACAAACCATTAAAAAGCCATCATACCCAAACCATGAACCCAAGGGAAAGCAAACCAAACATGCCACAAGCCATTTAATCATTCACACACTAGCACAATGATTTCCAACTTTCAAATAAATTTACATAAAATCAACCAAAATAACAAAATGGTGGGGCATATGTCCAACCCTTTCACCCATTCACACATAGTAGCACTTCTCGTCCACTTATCCTTTGATGGTGGATCTTCCATCCACTATCCATCCCCTTTTTATAGTGGTAATTCTCGCCACTTCCACAAAACATTCAAATCAATCACAAACAAACATATAACCCACCAATGTCAAAACACCATGAAATCAACCAATTCCATCGCATACCAATCTACTTCAATAAATCATCCATTTATTGAAAACCATTTTTCCAAACCAAAACAAATTTCAATAAAAACAATATCTTTATTGAAAACAATTTTTCATCAACCATTTTCCCAAATCAATGTCAACAAACCATTTTAAAATCTCTATTTTACAATCCACAACAATAGCCTTTTACTATAAAACCACATTTTCCAAAAAATCACCAAAACATCACACAATGGATATCTAACAAATTTCACACAACAAATCACAATTAATTTTTCAGAAGAACAAATTAATTGTAACAAAGAACCACTAGTTCCAACCAAGTGGAGTCAAGAGAGAAGCCACCTACCTTTAGGGTTCCAGTGAAATCAACCCAAAAGCCACCGCTCTTCAAATCTGGTGAACGCACCACCGAAAGCTCATTAGATCCCATTCCCTAACATCCACAAGCATTAAAGTATTAAACACACCCATTGCAGAAAGATCTCAGGACACTGATCGACCATCTCTTTCTCCCACTCTCAAGTATCCTCTTGAGTCTTACCATGTTGCCACAAACTGCAGAATAAACTGATGCTTTTACCACCCATGAGTTTCTCTTTCCTATCAACAACCCGCACTGGAACATGCACCAATGAAGAATCCATTTCTATGTCGACATGATGCCATTAAATCACATGGTCACGATCCGGATGATACTTTTTCAACTACGACACATGTATCACATTGTGAACCACACATAACCTAGGTGGAAAAGCCAAACGATAGTCCACCTCCCCAACCCACTCAAGAATATCAAAATGTCCAATATACCTCAAAGATAACATTCCCTAATTCCAAAACCGATGATGCCCCGACCAAGGAGAGATCCTCAAAAAAACATTATCACTCACCTTGAACAACAATGACCGTCAACAATGGTCTGCATGTGATTTCTGACAACTCTGAGCCGTCTCTATTCTATTCATGATCAACATGATCTTCTCTGTAGTCTCCTGGACATGGTTTAGTCCAAATATCGAGGACTCACTCAGTTCCACCCAACATAATGGAGAATGACACGTCCACCCATACAATTCTTCAAACAGAGCCGTATGTATGAATGCCTGATAACTGTTATTGTATAATAACTCAACCAACAACAAGTACTCCTCTCATGAGCCACCGAAATCCATAATACAAGCCCAAAACATATCCTACAATGTTTGTATCATCATCTCAGATTGACCATCCATCTGAGGGTGATACATTGTACTCATGGTCAACTTAGTTCCACAGACTTGCATTAAGAATTTCCAAAAACAAGATTTAATCCTCGGGTCTCTATCAGATAAAATTGAAACCGGAACACCCTTCCTCTTTACCACCTCCCGGATATAGAATTTGGATAGGTCCTCCACCATATAAGATACATGAATTGGGATGAAATGGGCCGACTTTGTTATCCGATCCACTATCACCCAAATGGCATCGTTACTTATGACCGTTATTGGGAGACCTTTGAAAACATCCATCGCTATTTTGCTCCCACTTCCACATAGGGATTGGTAAAGACTGCAACATTCTTACTGCCCTCTAATGCTCTGCCTTGACCTACCGACATGTCAAACATCTTGAAATAAACTCAGCCACTCTATATTTTATACTAGCCCACAAAAACTACGCTTTCAACACTTAATACATTTCTTGAATTCCAGGATGAATAGCCCACCTGGAAATATGGTATGCCCTGGGATGATTTTTTTTGACAAGAAACTGGTACAACCATCCGATTCCGAAAACACAAAACTGAATCTCTATTCAGTTTCTAACCCTCAATTGTCTCCCCACAATTGAGTCTCGACCCCATGGTCACACACTCAGAATTAGATATTTGTGCCTCTCTAAGCAGGCCAACCATGTCATGAATCCACAAAATCGGAAATAAGACCAATCTATCTCCCTGTTACTCATATTCCAACCGCAAGGTAGTTATAGCCGACATTAACTACCACTGGTCCAATACCTGTTTCCCCACCCGAGCATATGATTTTCTACTTAATGCATCAGATAACAAATTTCCCTAACCTGGTGTGTACATCAAGTCAAAATCAGACATTGGGAGATATTACATCCATCTCCTTTTCCTTCAGTTAAAATCTCTATATGAGAAAATATGCATCAAGATCTTATGATCTGTATATACAGAGAATTTATCACAGAAGAGATAATGACACCACACTTTCAAAGCATGCACCACTACTGCCAATTCCAAATCATGATTTGGGTAGTTCTTCTCATGCACCCTCAACTGTCGCGATCCATACAAAACTACATGATTTCATTGCATGAGAATGAACCCTAACCATGATCTCGATGCATCATAATACACCACGTACCCTTTTCCTGGTTCTGACAGAACCAAGATTGGTGCGGATGTAAGGCGACCCTTTAGCTCTTAGAAACACTCCTAACACTGTTCATTCCTCTGGAATGGAACATTATTTCTTATCAAAGATGTCATCAGTGAATCCAAACATGAAAAATCAAGAATAAAAAGTTGATAATACCCAACTAGACCAAGTAACCCCATATCCCAAACACATTATTTGGCGGTTGCCACGAGATAACAACCTCTATCGTTTCTGCATCCACTGAAACACCCCTTTCAGAAATCACATGGCCAAGAAAACGAACTTCCTGCATCCTTTAGTCACACTTTGACAATTTGGCATACAACAGATGATCCCTCAAGATCCCTAGAGTTGTCTCCAAGTGCTGCTCATACTCCAACAATGTCTTTTAATACACCAGAATATCATCTACAAACAACACAACCAATGAATCTAGATATCTATGAAATATCTGATTCATCAATTCCATAAACACCACTGGCGCATTAGATAGACCAAAGGCCATAACCACATATTCATAATGGACATATCAACTTCTGAAAGCTATTTTAGGAATATCGTTCCTCCTCACCCGCAATAGACAATATCACGACCTCAAGTCGATCTTGGAGAACCCCTGGGATCCCCTCAACTGGTTGAACAAATCATCAACTCATGGAAGTGGATATCTATTCTTTATCATAACTTGGATATGTATTCGATAATCATCACATAACCTTAATGTTCCATCTGCCTTTTTCACAAACAACACCGGCGCTACCCATGGTGACTCGCTAGGCTGAATGAACCCTTTGTTTTCAAAGTCTTCCAACTAGACATTAATTTCCCACAATTCAGTACGGGCCATCTGATTATATGGAAGTGAGATAGGACAGGTCCCTAGAATGAGATAAATTTTAAACTCCACTTCTCTTATGGGAGGTAACCCAGATAATTATTCAAGAAAAACATACATGAACTGATCCACCACTACCTGAACAACACTCTACTCAACATTAATTACCAATTCCAATGACAATACCACCAACAATTAAGATATCATGCCCATTTCTAGTGCCAACAAACCTGTTGCACCCTATATTTTATGCCTCTCTCCTCTAAAGAGATGTCTAATGCCATCATGTGTTGTAAAATCCACTGTTCACACATCACAGTCAATGTGAGCCTTAAATGCCACTAACCAATCCATTACCAGGATTACATCATACCTATCCATCTCAAGCACTGAGAAATTCCACATTAGCTCCACCTTGACCACAATGATACAACATGATCTACACAAGAGGATCAAAACTCTCTTCAACCCAGAGGTGTTTGAAGTTTTAAAACCGAGGGCATCATTTCTACCCTTAAACACATCAAATCAGCCACACGTGTTGCAATAAAAGAGTGTGAAGCACCAATATCAAATAGAACATGCATCAAAGATGAATTTAAAAGAATAGTACCTCACACCATGGATGGTTAGAACTGATCATCCACTATAACCTGCTCAGATCCAAACAAATGTTTTCTTTCAATGCACTGCTCTTTATTACCCTACTGAGGTGTCGTGGTATTTCGAGATCACTGTGACCCACTTTACTCATCTGCCGAGGGGTATGCTATTGTCCTTGTCCCATCGAAGCATACGAATTCCGTGATCCCTGAGGAGTATCACACACACCCAACCTCAGAGAATTCTAACAGTTATCCTACAGATGCCCCATCTGCATACAATTATGACATGCTTGAGTTTGGGTCGTACAATCTCACTTGATATGGCTCATCGAACCACACTGAAAACATCCTGGTTTGTTCTGTGGCTTCGGAGGAGGATTCACCGATCCTGCCGCCGGATTATGTGCCATACTCCTGCCTTGGGAATAAGTGTCCCTCCTCCACATGATCCTAGAGTTAGATTTCCCACTATTCCCTATGGGTACCACCATGATTCTTATTCCTGGAGTGCCCAACAGATCCCGATTAGCCTCCGAGGATCTATTCACCTTCTCTGTGTAATCATTTATACATAATACTTCTATCATTGAATAGATTTCTTGTCTTAACCTCTCTTAAAATATACTTACATTCAACGATGTGCTACCCGCCACCTCGGGTGTAATCCTCACTAATTTCATAAAAATAGATGCATACTCCATCAAAGACATAAGATCTTTCTTAGAACTAAAGAAATCAGTCGTACGCTGAATTCTGAACGTATATTGGTAGAATTGTTTACTAAAAAAATTCCTCAAAGCCTTCCCATGTCACACCTTGGTCCGTCCCTGCTGGGACTACCAACTCCCACCACTGAGGGGAATGATCTACCAACATATACGTGGACAGATTCTCTTTTAACTATACCAGTGTTGACAAGAAATTGAAATTTTTGTTCATTCTATTCAATCATGCTTCTTCCCTCTCTGGCTCCGAATGACCCCTGAAGATGGGTGAATTATGATTTGGAAACTAAACCACATGATCCACATTCCATGGTTCATCCATTTTATTTCCACTTTCCACAGATTTGAAAGATTGCACTTTGCTTTGCACTAGCTGCTGGTTCACCTGAGGCTCAAGTGCTACCACATTCTCAGTAGCCTCTCCCATTTGGTCACTACGACATCTACCCGGTTCCATTTCTAACAATTTAAAACAAACAACCATGAGTCTCACATCCTTAAAAATCAAGAATTCTCATTTCTAATAACATTACACAACACTATTACAACAAGGCTTTCCTCCTTTTCCACATTGACCATGTTTCAACTTTTCTGAAAACCTAACCATTTTCAAAATACCAAATTTATTCACATTACAATTTCACACATTTTCAAAACCATTTCTCAATTAACCCCATAAATTATTATACTCCAATGAAATATGAATCCAAGAGGGAAGTCAATTCTACCTTATTTGCCCTGCACATCTCATTGGTTACACCCACAATAATGATATTTCCAATGCCTATAAGTGTCTCCAAAACACTTATGTACCCAACTCCTCGGTAACATGAATTTTAACATAAGAGGGTTAGATACATCCTCTTATGATTTACATTCCATGTTCCGACATTCCTATTCCTTTCTACCATCCCAACGAAAGGAATATACCACAACGAATGTCAACTCCAAAACCAAGGCGCCAAAGTGACCGAACAACTGCTCTCACCTGAAAGCTAAGGACCAAAAAAACTATTACCAATTGTAACACCCTACCACTAACTCGTTGGATTTAGGAGGAGGTGAGGGTTACTTGGCCTTAGGAGTCATTCCCAAGGCACTGAAGTCTGGCTATAAATGATGAGGGATTTGAGAACAAATTGGGGAACAATTTTCCCTTAAGACAAAACCAACCAAACCATCCACTACCAACCACTATACGATGCATGTAAATCAAAACATTCAGGCATGTATTCTCAAAGGACAACCATGTTGTTCCATAATACAACCAAAAACCAATCCAACCAAAACCATATCAGAGTACTTTGTGGAAGACTCAACAAAAGACCAAAATAAGCCACGACACACTCCATGGATCCACACCTAGCTCCATGCTCCATGCTCCATCCAGACATCATGATGCACCACTAAAGGAGGTTGATGCCTTACCTTTTCCAATGTCATGGTACATAACATCTGAAAAGACCCCAACGTCCCAAACCAGGGGGTGAGTATTAAAACTCAGTTGGATTTCCCCAAATGACTTCCCAACACACACCACTAGGATAAAACTGTTAGCACATTTATATAAATCAATTAATATAAAATAATTACAATTCAAACCATTTCCATAAGCTAAACACACCCTTACCAAGCCATAATAGCCAAACCAAGAACCCAAGGGAAAGAGAACCAAACATGCAACATGCCATTTCATTATTCACTCACTAGCACAATAGTTTCCAACTTGCAAAGAAATGCACAACAAAACAACCAAAACAACCAAACGGTGGAGCTTCTGTCCTACCAGTTCACCCATTCACACCTAGTGGCACTACTCGTCCACTTATCCTTTGATGGAGGCCTTTCCGTCCACTATACATCCCCTTTTTATAGTGGTACTTCTCACCACTTCCACACAACATTCCAATCAATCACATCCAAGAATATGACCCACCAATGTCACAACAACATGCAATCAACCAATTCCATCGCATACCAATCCCCTTCAATAAATCATCCATTTATTGAATACCATTTTTCCATGACAAACCACATTTCAATAAAAACAACATATTTATTGAAAATTATATTTCATCAAACATTTTCCCAAATCAATCTCCACAACCAATTTTAAAATCAATATTTCACAATAAAAAACCAGAGCCTTTCACCATAATACCCCTTTGTCCCAAAAATCCCCAAAATATCACCCAAGGTATTTCCAACCAATTTCGCACAACAAATCACCATTAATTTTTCAGCCCAAAAAAGTAATTGTAACAAAGAACCACTAGTTATAACCAATTGGAGTCGAGAGAGAAGCCACCTACCTTTAGGGTACTGGAAAAATCGACCCACAAGCAACCACTCTTCAAATCTGGCGAAAGCACCAACGAAACCTCTCTAGATCCCCTTCCCTAACATCCACAATCCTTAAAATCAACATTCAAGGAAACCACAACTATAGATCTACACACAAAATGTGTAGATGTAGAAAACTAGTAAATATGGAAGAGTAGATCTAGGGGAGAAGAAAAAGAACCCAAGAGGAGATAATTACCCGGGAGAAACTGCCTTCAAACCACCTCGAAACCCCTTCAAAACACATCAAAAATGTGTTGGACAGGACCTCAAACCCTTGAAATATGAAGAATTCAAGTGAGTATCGAGTGAGAGATAATTTGTAGAGGAATGAGGAAAGCCCGAGTGACCCCAGGTTTTAAAACCTTACTTTTATGTGGCATCATGGTAATCCTGCATGGTTTGGAAAACCTTGCGCTAACCATGAACACGCTACTTCGTTGAGAGAGAGGGTTCACAAAGTTGCCTTGCATGGCTTGGAGAACCATGAACAGGTCATGCGAAGCCTACTGTCTCCCCCTACACGGTTTCCTACAACATCCGCATGGTTTCCCCTAACCGTGCTCAAACTGTGCTCCCCTAGAAAAGCCTCCAGACATATCCCAAACCATTCCACACTCTCATAACCTCTACCCAACTAATCCCATGCACATTAAACACATAAAAATTCATAAAAAAAAGGCCACATACTTCAAACCAGGGTTACTACAGGGAACACATCCAAACAAAACATGAATAAGATTTCAAAGATAATGGATCTAAGCCATGTATAATAAATTAAAAAACGTATACTAGGGGAAACATGAGATGTTTCTTGATCTACAGTCCAAACTAGGTAAATTTCCTATGTAAATTTCTTGTGTCTATATAGAAGTATTCACTATATAGGCTACCTGTGTTGTCTACCTATGTTCCAATACATGGATTCATCCCATATTCATATTCCCATGTACGAGTACACATCTTAGCCTATGTACATGGTCCCTGCCATATATGTTTGGTGGAGTACATGGCATGTAGGCTTCCCATATGGTCCACCCCATGTCTATGTACCTATGAGGTACACGAAGTGTAATCAGGAATGGGTCGCATTCCATGTGACACAGCCACACATTTTTTGATCCTTAACTCGTATCAGAATACCTAGACACCACAAAAGGGGCCAAAATGGGGTGTAGATCTGGTTTACATACTATGTAATGTGGGATTTTCTAGAATCCTAGATCCATGCTACACACATATTCTCCACTGGTCAAGCCTCTGTTCTGGCCACATATCTCCCATAAAATAAGGAATTTGGTCCCGATGAACCTATCCATCAATGATGAACAACTCCATAGCCATAGATCCACTTGGTAACAAGATTATTCATCCTTCTTCATTGGAAACTAAAGAATACAAAAATGAGGTATCTATGTCATTTGATTTTCTTCCTTCTACTTCATCGCACCAACTTCATGTCATCTATAATTTAATATTTCTATGCCAAGAAATTATTGTTAAAAAATTTATTGATTAGGATATGTCAAACACCCGGACAAATGATGAACAATAGTAGTGAAAAAGAGCATCGAGAGGGAACTCTAAGAACAAATGGGATGAATCATCTTAATCAATGTTTGTGTCAATCACTATTCATATACCTGAGAATAATAATGAATATATCTTCAAATCAAAGTAATTCTCCCAAAATCACCCTACAATAAAACAATCCAATAAATACACATAATACAATGATCAATCCAAGGGTCAATTAGTCTGTGTTCATCATAGGAATAAATAAATGGGATAAAAATAAAATAAAATTACCAACATAACTCAATTCAGATAGATTAATGATGAATAACGAAGCTGTATTGTGTTGGTTGGAGAGGTCCTTCGATCCTTACCCACACCATTCGACGATCATGGATCTGGTCATCGTCTGCCAATGAGATCTCCTCTTATGACTTCAATGGATTTCTTCAATTCATATGGTTTTGTGGATAACCCTATGAATTTTCCATGATCTCTTATTTAAAGAGGGAAGTTAGGTCACTACATTCTTAAACAAATAAAATACTTTTTTTAAATATTTTACCCATTTTACTCATTAGATGAATTACCCACAGACTCCCTATCCTGACCGAGATTAAGTAACACCTAGGTTAAAACTCATAGTATAAACTCAATGGTGCCCTCAGATTTATGATATGGGCACCCATTTATATGTTATTACACTTTTTCAAGATAACTTTCTTTGTGAAATTTATTATATTTAATATACATCAAATATTTATTTTGATCCAACTGTTTCTCATAATATCACTCTATATTAGCACCTGTTCTTGAAAATAATCTCTATAATTTAAAAAAAAAATAATACCCAACAAATCGGGGAAATTACATTTTATATTTATAATTAAATTTATATTTATCTTCCAATGCATGAAATATCAAATATCAAAGAGCCACAATAGAAGGGAATGTCTGAATGTAATCACCACATGAGAGAGCTAAGAACTCATCCTATAGTTTCCCATTAAAGTCTACTATTTCATATATATATATATATATATATATATATTAGAGAACAAGTAATATCTCGTAATTAATCTTTTTTATTTTTTATTCAGGTTCCACCATTTACAAGATAACTTTTCCCTGGCCAAACAAGTTACAGTGATTCCCAACATACCAGTTTGAGGGGGGAAGGTACTATAGCTTCTCATAATACTCATCATACCTAATTAAATATAGAACATTTCCCAGATTTAAGTTTCACCACATCTTTTTATCAAATAGTTACTTTAGAGGAATCAAGGAATTTTACACCTCCTATATTATCACCACCAATTTTTTGGATCTTCCTCTTCAACTATCATTTATTTATATAATGATAGCTCTCACTACCATCTCTATTTTTATATTTCATGGTAATTGATTTCAAAAAATCAATTACTTAAATATCTATTATCTCTAATATTTTTTATGCTTGATCTTTTGAATTTTAATACAGTTACTTAATATCATCCAAAACATATATTGGACCCCACACCCCACGAATTACATATGATATTGAATATTTAGGTCTTAAATATCCATTTAATCGCAATGATCATCCTGGATTTGGTATATATATACAACCATGGTGAATTTCATAAGAATATTTTTCATTATAACATGAACTAAATTAACATATTTCATTTATTCATAGTTATATATACCAATATTAAGTTGAATGAACATACTCATATGCATGAATTGTGGAAGTTCTAGTCACACGTTATGGTCAATTATAATGACGATATTCAAGTGATTAATAAAATTGGTAGATAATGAATAAGTTTTATTGAAACACTTCCAAATATGGTGACGTCATTTCAATGATATGATTTTCCTAGAATGTATATAGGGTGGAAATAAAGGATATTACATGGGATCAGAAATGGTTATGCTTGTTTATTACATAAAATTTTATATTATTATTGTATTTAAATGTATTAATATTTTGGTATCATCTTTGCTATAATTTTCCCGATGGTGATGTTATGAGGGATTCTTGACTGATGGAATTAGGTGAGTGATGAAGAGTCTATAATAATGATCAATATAATGGATAATATAGTAGATTTAGATCATATTTATTGGGTATACCAACCATTAATGAGTTTAATTTGACATAATACTAGGAACTGATTGTTTATTTCATAAGTGAGGAGCTTAACGTATTGTATAGATTTAATTTTTTAAAACTTATTATGATTCACATTAATATTTTTCTTATTATTGAAAATTATTTTATAGGAATCCTAAAATAGAAATAAAAAATCAAGGATACAACAATGTACGTTCACATTTTATTGTGAACTACTATGTCTGAGCATGAGGTACAACATTTATTTTTCCTAAAAAACAATGCCTAATTCTATACAATTAAAATTGAACAAAAACAAATCCAACCAACCACATATAAATTCATTGATACATACCAAATTGAAATAAAATTGAAATACAATGAATATAAAGAATCCTGAAAATTATCTCACATAACATAATAAAATAAAGTTAAAGTAAACTGTCAAAATGTTTAAATTTTATATAGGAACTATTAAAAACATATAATTTGTAAAATTATTTTTATTTTATCAATTAATTTATTATGAAATTCACTATTTTCTAAGAATAATATATATAAAAAATAATGAGTTCCAATATTTGAAAAAAAAATATTGATGTATTAATGATTTAACACAAAATACATCAACATCCCATAAAACTATAATCAATCCAAATAACCTGAAAATCCAAAACCACAACACTCATCCCCTGACTACCAAATAACATCATAATCATCTATTCAAGATCAAATTCAATGGATTCAATAATAAATTTTTATAATTCAATCCATACGACCTTTAAAATATCCATCCATTAAAGAAGCTACTTACCCTTTTTATTTATACACCTATGATCCAAATAATTGATAAAATCAAAATAACCACCCAATCCCAAACAATCATACCAAATTTGATTAAATAAAACTATATATGATTTTTTTCATTATAAATGATCTATTCCAAACTCCATCTCACACATAAGACCACAAATCAATAATATCATCACACTTAACATTAAATTCCTAAATTTCATCTTTGAACCAAAGGAAATATAAAAACTCAATTGCTTATCAAATCCCGAAAAACCAAAAAAGTCACAAGTAAAAGAAACAGCAGAAATAATAAATCAATTTATTCAAAACACCCTAACGTAGAACCATCAGAATAATTATTCTAACGATATAAACATTTCCATCTTAAATAATCCATATTAATTGTACCAAAGAAGTCATATCTAATGAGATAAAATATGTATTAAAATAAAAATATTGTGAATACCATAATATTATAAAAAATCTTATTTTTAATGACATAAAATATTTTAAAATTAAAAATTTATAAAATTCACCCCTTTTAAATTGATAATTAAGTATAAAAAATACTAGATAAATATAAATTTCTATAATTTCATTTCATCAAAAAATGAACAAAAATATTAAACCGTTTTCAATTATTTTTTCAAAAGTAAATTAAATAATAAAGATAATATTATTGAATTTTTTTATATTGATGTCATTTGAAGTTGGTGATATTGAACAAAGAAGGGCGTGTTCCACTAGAAAAAAAATTATTTACAAGAGTAGAAATAATAAATTTGTGAGTGTTTAAAATGAACGCATGTATGAAAATATTTTGAGTTTTATTATACAGATTTCAAATTTTAAAATCCATTTTACACTAATTATCTCATTTATATTGTCATAAAACTGCTGTTGAGGCTCTTGTTGAGAGATACGATCTTATCTTTAGACCCAATGATCAGTTGCAACAAATATTGGGTGATGAGCACCGTGGAAATTTACTTTGTTGGTCTATGAAGAGTATTGTACCTAATATGTGTTCTCCAACTATAGGATCCACTAACATATCTTGTTGGAACTTATTTGCAAGAATAAAATGTAGAGGTAGAAGAGGCCAATACAGTGTTAGAAGAAGAAAAATAATTATTCGCACAAAAGTGTGGAAAAAGTAAAAAGTTCAATAAGAATTTTTTAAATTATAGGAAAACGTTTTATTCATCAGAACCACAAGATACCTTAGTGATTTTTGATAAATTTATATTGATGGTAGGATCCATATATGACACACCCATTTAATGTAATTATAGTTTTAGTGGTGTGTGGGGTGCTGAATTTCATGATGGTAATGGAGATGAAAATGGTAGTGGTGATAATGTTATCGAGGATGTTTGATATGGCAGTGATGACCACGATGGCACTAATGGTATTGAGGGATATATTATTCCACTATATTTATGACTTTATATTTATAAAATTACTATTTGAAGCATGGTTGATGAATGTAATTTATTGTATATGGTTTTCTATTTTTTATAAATTATCAACTAGTTAAATGTTTAATGTCCTTGGATAAAGACATAAATGTATTTTTTTCAACAATGTATTAGTTTAATATTGATTGAGGTGTCCAAAATGGAATTTTTCCACAATCCTTGACTATACCAATGTATTTAAAACATTAGAATGTCCTCTATAAAAATTATTTAATTTAATAATTGGTATATATAAAACCAGGACACTATATACTAATTGTTCTAAAAAATCAATTGTTATTGGCATATCCCTATGGACTACATAACAACAGTTTCTGAATAATAATGTTTTAAAACAACTATTATTGGGTCCTTTTTCAAATTTTTCATTTTCTCCCCAAGGTTCCATCTCAAATCATTTCATCAAGTCGAAAACATCTGGCATATAAGAAGGAAATATTATGGTCACATGGAAGTATGGTCGGGCTACTCTATGAATTGATAAAGGATGGGACATTATAGAGTGGAATCAGATATATATTATTTTTCATACTATTTGTGTCCTTTTAGTCACAAGATATAGGATTGTGTGGGATCATGTGATGAATACTGGGATGGTTCATTATAAACACATATTTTGGTAGGATGTATAGGTTTACAAGGGTGGGATTTATGTTCCGGACCTTTGATTTTATGGATGATGTGATTTTCTACTTTGGTTACACATATGATATTTGTGGTTAATAATTTGTTTTTATATTTTTTTTTGGATCTTGGACCATTTTAAAGAGACCAATAATGGATTTGATTATTTTCTAGAAGTGGCAAGAGGAATATCATGCATCATGAGTCTGCATGTCCGATTCCCATGACATATAGGGGCCTACTAGTGTGACATTTTCCCACTAAAGATATGTTTAACTATATGATGTACCAGAAAATTCCTATATTATTTTTATCAAATATCTTCCTTGTGGTATTCAACTTAGTGGGACTGATATATATATATATATATATATATATATTTCAATGTGATGGAAGGTTATAGGGATCTTTGGTGAAATGATTATTGGTGAAAAAAATATAACCTCTTAGTTTATGGGAAGTAAGGTAATTCTAGAGTGATAGTGAGGCACATGGTTCCCTATTTAGGACCCCATAGTGGGTTTCTAGTACTTTGGTTCAGTTACATAAAGTGTTACTGAAAAAATATATATATAAGAGTGTTATGTTATAAAGGATGGTATTTTTGTGTTCTTAACCTAGATAATATTGATTTTTAGCGCATAGTGAGAGTTTGAGTGGATGCTCGTGACATGGAATGATTTCAGGTATAACACACATGTTCTTTATTTCACATTAATAAATGATTTATGAAAATAAATTACACATAATTCAAACCATAAAATTGATAAGTTTATTGTATTTTGGAACTAGTTACATAGAATAACATATTGACTATGGGATATAAAAACATTACTAAAAAAATCTTCGATATGCTTCTAAAATTCCATGCCTTTTAAACTGCATGGTTTAACATGGGGAAAACATAATAAATGGGTGATCTATAAATTAAATTAATGGAATAAACATGGAATAAGATGATTAGTTTTAGATATTACGTATATCAAGTGGGAATAATATTAGTTGTAACCATTTACAAGAACACTGAGACATTATATGGCATGATAATCATAACATGAGGAATGTCGTAACAACTTAAAAAACTACATCATAAACATAGGTAAACGATAAACCGCCAAACCATCACGGTGGAAACAGTACAATAATTTAATCATTTTAACGGATTTTCCCAATAAGATGTATCATGAAACTAAACATTATTCAATTCACAGGAGCTCTATAAAATTTTGGGATCACCCATCACATTCAATTCATTCTCATGCATAAGTGTTCCACATAGATCAAACAAAAAGGATTAATTCATCATAATATTTTATTAAATGATCATGGAGTGTGAAATACATACATTTTTGTACAATATAGATGACTTATAAGTTTTTATATGTGAATACCATTGATAGATAATGGCGTTGGTATTCACTTTAGAATTGTTTTTCCATGGGAAATCACGGTGAAATTTCGGTAGTACAACGACATCATAGAGAAATTTATTAATGGTTTGATGAGTTATAAATGGGTATATTGTAATTTTAACATAAAATTTACATTATTTGGTACATGGAATAAATAACCCATTATAAGGAAATTAATATAAAACACAAATGATAAATAAGATACTAGTATAAATAGGAGAATGGAAAAGATCCCTTACATGAGTGCGTAACTCCAAATGCATGGGAGGGGCTTCCTGGGAGATTGGAGGTTACTTCGGAGGTATCTAGAGAATTTATTTCATAGTATATATTTCGTTCAAGGTTTTTTAGTGAATATAAAATGGGTATTTCATTATTATTTATATAGAAAAAGATGGGGATTTCATTATTATTTAGGTTTTGGTCTCTACATAATAAAATAACCAAAGCCACAAACCAACCCATTTTTTTGCCCATGGTTTCTTAAAAAAGGGAGTGGTTATCATTATTTTATAATTTACTATTAAAAAATAAGTATTGTTATACCACTTATTATGTGGATGTGAGTCACACTCTTAAACAAATTGTTTTAAAACAATAAAATAAATTAACAGTTTTGAAGGATTCATAAGGGCTTTATAAAATTAATTAAATAAAAATAAAATGAAATTATATTAAATTTAAGACATATATTTGGTCATTTATGACATTTTTAGTATTTATTACATTACTTTTGGGTGATTATGATGTCATAATACACAATATTTATATACAGGACATTTAATTTTTACTTGAAATTTCAACTATCTCAAAAAATTATGAAAACATCACCATTAGATAATTTAAATGTTATGATTCAAAAAATGATATTCATTTTATCAAAATAACTTTCTAATTATATGAATTTTATCTTTTAGAATAGTAATTTACATTTATTAAAATATGATGGGTTTTTTTTGACAATAACAGTTTTTGAACCCCTATAAATATTATATTTGACTTCATAAAAACAATATGATCATTTATATTTAATAAAAATATTTAATAATTATATATTATTAAAATATAAAATATCTTAAAATTCCCAGATATCACCTTATTATATTCTTGAATTAAATTTTAATATTACCCAAAAAATACTATTTGTGTTTTATTATATCCAATAAAAATCATTTATAAAGTAACCATAATGGTTTTAAAATATATTCATAATTATATAAAAAAATCAACATAATCCTAATTTTTGGGCCTTAATATATATCCCATTAATATTCATGGAAACTCCCTAAGAGTATGGTTTGATATAAGGAGACTTTCATTTGGTGGTTCAGTGTATAATGTTTGAGCCATGATCTATATGAGCTTGAACATTCCCTGTAAATGTTTTTGATCATGCTCATGTTGTTAGATCTAATATAGGCATGTTAAACGGAAAATCCCAGTGATTATATCTCATTTGGAAACTATAATAAACAAGCTTCATATAGTGAAATCTTATTGTTTAAGGCCATCACATACTTTATTTGTGTCAATTGGATTTGTTAAAATCCTATATTTATACTAATCATATGATCGATGTTTATAATATATATTATCAATGATAATGATAGTTAATTATATTTTAAATTTAATTGGATATAATAAAACATGATAATGGCATGTGTTTCCTATAACCATATTACATAATATTACATTTAATTAAAACAAAAGGGGAACATTATTAAAGAATGTTCAGGTCATTGAAATATTTCCCCCTTGTGAAATTTCACCCTTTGAAATTTTAATTTCCCACAAAAAAAATATGAGGGGATCTTTTTTACATCACTACCTTTAGTTCGCATTTGACTTCTTCAAACATGTGGTCTCTCCAAAAAACATTAACCAGGTGCATTTTCTTATTAATTAGAACTATATCTCTATGACCAAAGTTCTTTGTCAGCTACTCCTTATATAAGAGATCATTATTCAATGGTACCACATCTATATGGAGTGCATGTGAATGTGATGGTATGTAATTCCTCAATAGGGATAAAACAAATAAGTCATGTATTTGAAATGGGTTATGTGGGGGTGAAATTTAGTAGGCCACCACTCTGATTTGATCAGGGATATCAAAGGGGGTGATTTATCTTGGACTATGATTTCCCTTTTTCCTTAATCTCTAAAATTTCTTCCATAGAGAAACATAGATAAATTCCATGTCTCCTGCATCAATCTCTAGGACTCAATGATTATTGTCAGTATAGATCTTATATCAACTCCGATAATCCTTGATGTGCTGATTCATGGTCTTAATATTTTTGACCATTTTCTCTACCATTTAATGAAAAAGTAGTTTTGGTGCCAAAACATTTTCCCAACATGAAGGTGTTCAATACCTATTCTCATAAAGTTATTCAAAGGGTGATATTTGGAAGCTTGAGTAAAACTGTTGTGGTATGATTACTTGACCAAAGGATGATGTTGGTTCCATCTTCCTTTCATGTCTATAGAACACTATTTCAACATGTATTCTAGTGTCTAAATAGTCCTCTTATATATAACTTCATTTTGAGGTTGATAATCCATACAGAAATTCAACTTAGTAGTCTATGTGTTTTGGAGAATCTTCTTAAATTTAAAGGTCAATCTTGGAACTAAATCATATATAATAAATATTGGTGTTCGGTGAATCCTCACAACTTCTCTAATCTAGATCCTTAAATATTAATTGAGTGATAAATCCTTTATAATCTTAATGATGTTTTCAGTCTTTGTATGTTGATCCACCACAACGCATGTAGCATTATTACATTATAATGTATGTCAAGTGTGAAATTATGCCGTAATGTTTTCCCATTTCCATATAGGTATGGGTAATGGTTGCATTATCCCCTTGTATTTTAACCTCTATGGTTTCACTTGATGACATACAAGACCTATTGATTTATATTCAGTGACCTCCCTCTTCATATTGTCCCACAAATAGTGTTATCAGAGATCTCGATTCATCTTAGTGCTTACTGGGTGGATGGAGATGGTTGATCTATGTTCACCATCCAACACTTCCTTATTTAACTCTGGATTTGATAGAACATATAGTATTCTACCAAATCTAACAAATCTTTCTTCATTAATGTTGAATTATTAGGATTTCCTATTCTTTATTGTTTCTACATTTCACTGAATTCCCACATCATCCCTTTATGAATCCTTTAACCACTCCATAATTAGAGGTTGATAAATAATTTGTGATTGTATTGATGGTGTTACATACATTATGAATCCCATATCCATTCATTATAACTATAAGAAGATTAAATCCCCCTCAATTACCATCAATGATAGAATTTTTGGGTCATTTCTATTTAGAGAATCATATACTTTACTCGCTTTCCTTGGATGGTAGTGAATTGAGCAGTCATAGTCCTTAATCAGTTCTAACCATCTTTGTTGGTGTATATTAAAATATTTCTATGTGAATATATAATCGAGGATTTCTTGATCCATATATTTTTCATATTTCTCAACAAATCGGTAGTTTTCCTCTATTTTTAAATCAAAGATCACCGCATCAAACTCCAGATCATGCGTTGGTTAGTTCTATTCATGAAATTTCAACTACCTATAATCATATGCTATGAATTTCTTAGTATTCATTAACACACATCCTAATTCATTCTTTGAACCATCACTGAACACTATGAAATGTTCTCCTCTTCTTGGTAGTATTAAAACATGAGTAGTGATAAGTCTCCATTTTAGGTCTTTGAAGCATTATTCACATTCATAATTCCAAGAAAACATGACCCCATTTCAAGTTATCTTGGTTATAATATTTTAAAATCACAATAAGTGTCTCCCAAATCGATTTTAATTCCCATATAATCCAAATAAACTATAGATATTGATCACAAATATTGGAATCATACATTATTTAATTACTTTTGTCTTTATAGGATCCATAGATATACCAATTATTGTGATGATATGATTCAATAAAAATAATCCATTCAAATATAAATCAAATTTTTGTACTATGAATAAATATTATTTTCCTCAAGGTCTTTAGAAAATTACTCATATGCTTCTTATGCTCCACCTTAGTTTTGGAGTATATTAGAAAATAATTTTTAAACACTACCACAAATTTTTTGAGTTAATATTTAAAGACTTTATTCATCAATTCAATGAATATTTCTAGAGAATTATTAAGATAAAAAAGGAATAACTATTAACTCATAGTTCTTGTACTTCATATGAAATAAAGTATTTGGAATATCCTCATTCTTTACCATAACATGGTAATATCCCCACTACATATCCACCATGGATAAGTATTATGATCCACGTTGCAGATAGAAAAGGACATCTATTCATAGAATATGATTGTTTTTCTTTATGGTGATCTTGTTGAGCTACTATAATCAATATAAAGGGGAAATTACCCATCATTATTTTTTATTAAGAGGACTGGTGCACCCCATGATAATGAATTTGGGAATATGAATCCTTTATCAATATTATCTTGTAGTTTATTTCTTCATATCATGAAGATCCACAACATCCATCCTATATGGATTCTTTGATAATGGTAACACTGTAGATACAACCTCGATTTAAAATTCAACCACTCTGTTAGGATGAAGAACTATATATTCCTTAGAAAACACATTATTTTATCCCCTCACAATAAGTATTTCTTTGAGGATGATTCATTCCTCAAATTCAGTCATTTGGGATAAATATACTTGATTTAGGTAAATAATATCCATTATTGTGATTTTGGTACTAATTAAGATTAAACATACTCTTTGTACCTGTACATAATTGGGTGTCAATTTGGGATATGGAGTGTGATTTCAATCTTGCAGCAATTTATGTTGGCTGAATATTGGGAAAGACAATACATGCTCATAATTTAATCATATTCTATCCAATGGAGTATAAAGAGTTCCACAATTAAGTTTATCCAAAAAAATTTCATTTTAGAGGATTTATATAAATGGGAGGAAATAATTACCCCATTTGATGTTTTCACTAAAAACTCTACTTCCATGATTTGTGGCGGTGTTTGAAATTTACTAATAAATTTTTATGACATGAAGGAATTCATAGAACAATAATAAAAAATTTATATTCTCTATTAATGAATGAATAACGAGCGTACCTATCACCACTTTGTTTTCTAGATCCACCTCATTGGTTAGGATGAAAAAAGATCACCCATGCTTCCATGGATTTTGTTGGTTTTCTCTAAAAACTTTTGTCTTGGGGTTTTGATATGTAAACTAATATGGTTTATTTTAGTTGAAGAAATGATCAAGGTGAAAAGGTTTTACTAGAGTGTTCATTTCCTCCACCACTGCATTGGGTTTCTCCTATTGTCAATGGAAGACAAATTTCCATTCCTACCCACACAAAAAGAATTTCCTCATCCCTCTTAGGCAATTTTCAGAGTGGGGTTTTCATCACCTTTGATAGGAGAGATGTTTTAAATTTCATAGCATGGTTATAATTATCCATAAAACCTCTTTAATTAAACTCGACATTATGATTCTTATCCCCATGATACCCTTAATTCTCTCCAATCTCAATTATTACATTCAGATCATACCATACAATTTTCTCATAAATATCAATGTCACTGATCGCCAAGAATTTTCATGGACTATGTTTTAGCACACCAAATAATTAGTGAACCATGATTTTAGGGGTAATGATAATGCTAGAGGAATATTGTGAAAGGCTTGTGATGTTTTCCTTAAACACATTGATATATTCATCATATTTCTTCTTTAGGTAAAGGAAATCCCTTTCCAGTTTAAGACATATATTTTTAAGAATGTATTTATTGGAAAATATTTTAAATAATTACATCAAACTATTTCTTCGATATCTTCCTTATGCTTTGTAATCTTGATCAATTTCCACTACTGGTCAGCTTCTCCCTCCATAAAATAAAAACGTATTAGAAACTAATATTTCTTAGAACATTAATGCACATATATGATCTTTTCAATGGAGATGATCCACTATTCTTCGATTAAGGAATTTGATGATCTATTGAAAGTTAGAGTCCTTTTTTATAAAGGTGTCAAAAACAACTTTTTAGCTCTGAGGGGGATTTGGATGGTACTCTTGATCGATGTTTCTATTCATAACCTAAGACAGATAAGAGAGTATCATCATGAAGTTCATTATTGATTCTCCCAACTGATTGGCCATCACATTAGGACAATCATCACATTTCACTTCACATTCATTTTTTACCTGATCCATCGTATTTATGGCCATTGGCTAAAATAAAATAAAAATTAGGGATATTTCTTTATAAACTATTAAACACATAACTAGGAATTTAAGGACATTAATTGTGTAACTTATAGCATACATTGACTTCTTTGACCTATTAATTTATATCTTTAATCTATGTTATCCATGATTTTTTTCCACATATAAATTCTTATCATAATTTTTGTTCCCATAATATTAGTTCATAATGAGATTATGAATTTACCAAAAACATTTCCATAGAATTTTAGAACCAAGGGAGTAGAAAGTACCGTTTTCATGTACCAGGTGACACTAAGTTAGGCCTAAGAAACCTTTTCAGAGTTGTTACCTCAAGGTACATCTATGCATGAACCATGTACACTTGTAGTATCCAGACATGGATGTATTTTATTGAAAAAACCTGTAATATATACTTATAAAATTTTTGGTTTTTTTTCTTATTCTCAGTCTTATTCTTTTTAATTTTTTTACATTTTTGTAATTATAATACCTAAAATAACAAAACATTTACTTTGATATGAACTATTAAAAATATGTTATTTATTTCACATTAACACATGATTTTTTACATTAAAGTAAACATAAAAAAACTAGGAAAATCGAAAAGTCTATATTATTTTGGAATTAGCTATATAACCTAACATATTTAACATGGGATAAACCAAAATTATTAAAAGCATCCTTAACAAGCATAAAAAATTCCTTGGAATTTCAAACTATATAGGATAACCTTGTGACAAACATAAGAATGGGGTGAGTTATAAACACCATTCTGGGAAGAAACAAGTAATAAGGTGATAATTGTTATAATGTAGGAATATAAATGGGTAATAAAATGAGTTTAAATCATAAACATGAACAATGATACATGATATAGCATGATAATCATAACATAGTAAATGTGGCAACAACATGAAACTCTACATCAAAAATACAGTTCAAGGAGAAACCTCAAATACATCTTGGTAGAAAATACCTATAAATGAATCAAGTTTAACCTTTATCCCAATATGATGTCTCATGAGACTAAACATTACCCAATAAATTGGAACATTATATAATTCTAGAAGCACCCATCACTTTAATTTCATTCTCATGCTTATGTTTGCGACATAGATCATACAATTAGAATTAAGTCGTCGTTATATTCTATTTCATGATCAAGGAGTTTAGAATATTTACATGTAATTCCTAATTAAAATAGTTATAGGTGTAAAATGATGATTAACATTGATAGTAAAAGGGTATGGTATTCACTACACAATTGTTTTGGAATGAAAAATCATGGTGAAATTTTAGCAGCATAATGACATCACATAAAAATTCATTAAATGGGTTGATGAGAGAGAAAATGGTCTATCATATTCAGAAAACAATTGTACTATAGGTAGGATATGGAATAAAATATCCAATCATGAGGAAATGAATATAAAATATAAAAGGCAAAAAAGATACTTGATAAATATGAGAAAGGAAAATATCCCTAACATGAGTGTGTGAATTCAAATTCTTAGTAGGATCCAATTAAAAGTTTGGGGGTTCCTTCAGAGGAATCTATATAGTGGATGTCAGAATATATATGTACTACATGATTTTTGAGTGATGAGAAATGGTATATTTTGTAGGTTTATATAAAAAATGTGGGTGATTCATTATTATATAGGTTTTGGACTCTACAAAATAAAATAATGAGAACCAAAAAACCATCCTATGGGGTTTCATATAGTTTCTACAAAAATTGAATGGTTGTAATTATTTTAAAAGTAAATGTATAGAACATAATAAAATAAAACCCTTTATTATGTGTAGGTGAGTCATACTCTTAAAGAAAGGGGTTTTAACATAACAATATATTAATAGTTTTGGTGGATTCAAAAGCTCATTAAAAAATTAATTAAATTTGAATTAAATCATATCATTTTAAATTAAAAACATATATTTGGTCATATATTCCATTTATAGTATTTATTACATTAGTTTTGGGTCATTATGATGTGATAATACTCAATGTATATTTATACGATATTTAATTTTTATCCGAAAATTAAATTATCTGAGAAATTTTATAAAAATTCACCATTGGATAATTTAGAAATTAATATTCTAAAAAATATTCATCTTATCTAAAAAAAATTATAAATAATTTTTTTACTTTTAAAATAGTTATAACTTTTTTTTGAGAATGATGAGTTTTTTTACAATTACATATTTTGAACAATTATAAAAATTACATTTGAAAGCATAAAAAGTATATGATCATTTAAATTTAAGAAAAATAATTTAATAATAATGTTTTTATGATATTATTTAGATAAAAAAATCCATTAATTATATAGAATAAATTCCTTAATAGAATATGAACACTACCCAAAAATACTTTTTATGGTTTTTATACCGAAATAAAAATCATTTATAATATAACCATAATAAGATGAAAAATATTCATAATTATATTAAAAAAATAATGTACATCATATTAATTCTAGGGTATTGATACATATCCCTTTAATACACCATTAAACTCTATGAGAGTAAGGTGTGCAAAAATGAGACTTTCATGGGGGGGGGGGTTGATGACTTGGTTTGGGATGTGATCTTGATGAGCTTGAACATATCTCGTAAATGTTTTAGATAATTCTTATGTAGTTAGATCTCATATTGGGATTCATTAAGGAAAAACCCAGCGATTATACCCCCTTAGAATCTTTTATAAATGAGCTTCATATGGTATGATCCTAATATTTAAGGTTATCACATCTTTTTTGTGTCAATTAGATTTGTTAAAAACATTTTCTTATACTAGTCATGTTATCACTCTTCAAAAACAATATTATCAATGGTAATGATAATTAATGGTCTTTTATATCCAATTTAATATTATAAATCAAAATAAGTGCACATTTTTTCTATAACCATTTTACATAATAAGACATTTAATTAAATCAAAAGTGTAATTCTATTTAAAACATTTATTAACATTACATTGGGTGGAAGCTAAGCATGTGGTTGGATTCAGAATGGTTTAAATGTTGAGATTTTCAATGATATCCTCCAACATGTTCGTATCCGGATTAGTTGAAATTTTCTAGAGAATGGTCATCCTAGTTTTGTGGTATTAATCTTAGGATCACAAGTCAGGTTTTTATCATTGGGTGGAATTAGAGTTTAAGACCTATATTTTTTAGATAGGATCAAGTTATTATGAAAGTTAATTATCCACTATGTTGTTTAAATTAGAAAGAGAATTGGTCATTTTTAGTTCGAGGGATGATGAGTTTAAAAGGAAATGTTATCATTGATTATAGGGAGAGGCACAGATTCAATTGTGTGACCTTTTTAGGTGGAGTTCGTGGAGCAGTATGGGGTAAGCCATATGGCGGGGAGTGAAACATTGGCCATTTATGGGAACAAACCCCTATATAATTGAATTTTTAGTAGTTTATAAGGATTAAATTTACATGAATTAAGAACATGTTTTATTTGGTGTTTTATACTGGTGCTCTGATATGATTGATACAGTGATATCCACTCATTATATGAAATAATAGGCAAAACATGAACGAAGATGGTTCAAACTCATGTTGGTAGAGTTATGTGTGTGATATAACTTCTCGTTTGATAGTTTATATGAGTATATAAAATTTATTTTATCATATCTTGATGTAAATACTATATTTGAGGTACATATGAGATAATGTTTAGAGACTATGTGTTGGAAATGATTTGAGGGTCTACTTAGCGCAACCTGACGATGATTTGGTGGGTGATAAATAATTCATGACATGTTCTAGGGGTGAAATATAATTTCATCACATTGTTCAGTGTATAATAATGATATGAAATGAATTGTGACAATTTTAGGGGGTTAAAAACTTTTTTATCACATGGTTCAAGGGGTGAATCTTTTTAGGAAAAGTAGTGAAGAAATATTTTGGGTGATAGTTATTTAAGGGGGTATTTAATGAAAATTATAGGTTCTAGGTATTCTTCTTTCCCTGCCTGTAGGTATATATGATATCATTTAGAGGAAGTAGGTAGGAGGTGGTCTAACTGGTTCTTTTAATAAATATTGGATATGGGGAGAGTGGAAACATGTTGGGAGTGTTGTGTGGGAAGTCATTAGTGGGATGATAGACAATTTGGAAGGTATTTTCAGTATGTAATTCTTTTGATGGGGAGTATAGTGATTTGGAATCAGCCTAGGAAAGTAGTGAATTTTGTAAAGGATCCCTATAATCCATGTGTTGAGTTCGTCGATACACCATATGGTGTTGGGGGAGAAATGTGTGGTTGTCTCAATATTGGTGTTTAGTTGGATAGAGAATAAATGGATCAACATTCATTGAAAAGTGTGGTGGGTGTTCACTATTTAACAACCTAGGTACATTGGCTATTCAAGAATCAAGTATGATAGTTTGATCATGATTTAGTGACCCATGATGGTTGAGATAATTTTTGGAATGGTCAATGAGACTTCTCAAGGATGAGAAGTTTTATGGTGGGGTGTTTTTAATTTTATTCATCATAATTGTTTATAAAATTCATTTGGGAATTCGAATTTTCCAATTTTGTTGGTTCTTTTTTTGGAGAATCTGTAATTGAAATGGGATTATAAGGGTTTGAAAAAATATAAGGGTATCCTACGAGAGGGTTCAGGCCTCAGGTGATGACATGTGGCATCAGTAGGACCTCAAAGTAGGTGTTGGTTGTTGGGGTGATGTAGGGAACCTAGTATTATAAACTCATGCCAAAAATCATAGATTCATAGTGTCAATAACTATGATATGCGTAAAAATAACCTACCATGATAAATAATGGAATGTACCGGGGGTTCACATATTGAAATTTGATTTTTTGTGTTTCTGAACGGGGACACCACCTCTAATTTCTTATCTTGATAAGAATTCATGGGGTAGATCATTAGTCTAGGATTATCCCTCTTCTTCTCTGTAGTTTTTGGCCTTTTTGAAGTGATTTCAAGGAGGATAAAAGGTATGGAAATCATTATCTCATTATTATCATATTATTCCTTCACCATGTTGATTTTTGGTGATGTTGGTTTTAACTCAATAATGGTGATTTAAATAGAGAATGGTGAAATCACTTGATTTTAATGGTGGATTTCTTGAGACTTACCCAATGGACATCCTGAGATAACTTCCTCCTTTCACCATTCATCATTTGATGCTGGTGAAATTATCATATGTAATAAATTTGGGTTTTTTTTTGAAATTTTTGGAAATAATTTTTTATTAATTGAATTTATATATTGGGTATATCTCATAAAATGTGTTTTGGGGTGTGTTAAGAGAGGACCACACCTCATTTTCATTGGTTTTAGTGAGATGGGATGGCCTGATGAGGTTTCCAAATGTATTCCATTTTTGAATAAATTGTATAATTCATATTATTGAATTAATTATCATTACCTAGAATGTGTTAGGTTCCTAGGAATGAGGGAAGTGTCTTGTAATGCCTCAACTACATAATCCAGGAGTCGGTTCGTTATTTTAATACATTGTCATGATCCCAAGAAATCAAATCCCAATGGACCGATCAGTTTAGCAAACATGAAAAAACTACATACAAACATAATTTTTACATTACAACATGAAATGAAAAACAAAATAGTATCACCATTGAAAAAACTCATATACCATATAATATCCTTATAGGAAAGTCATAATATACATATTCGCATCCTGGGGAAAACAGAAACATAGGAAATAGGTGAGCTCAGATTCTTAGTAAGGATAAATAATATTGTGGAAGTAATTATAAAAAGCATAAAAATTTAAGGTAGAGTATAAAACTTTGTCACAATCCTCTTAAACATAATATTATGAATTATTTAAAATTGATATTCTACTAGCTAAATAATCACATGTAATATCAACAATTAATCTCATAATGAGGTAATGCATATTTTCTGTCATCATTACCATACTATTAAGGCCTCATGCCAAGACCATACATAAGTAGGTAAAAAACGAAACTACTTTTCCTCAAGAGACTTACTGATGCATCGATGGGATATACTAGGCCCCACCCGTCACATACTATTTGTAATGAATTCCTCTTATTAAATGGGTAAATCATAACCAATATAAGCATTTATATTAAAATGAGCATATGCAATATTAATATATTATCCAAATACCATGAATGTTACAAAAGTATCACATCTATCAACAAACTATTCATAATCCCATCAATAAAATATGATAGGTTGTATTATATGTACTAAAACTCAATTAATCATAAGATCCAATATAGGATATTGAAATAGATGATTTTTTAATAAAATCATTAAAAACATATTTAAGAGAATGCCTCTTTTTATTGAAAATAGTTATTTTAAATGCTATAAAATTTAAAAATAAAATATTTTCATAGAAACTAATCTTGTAATATTTAAAGGAAGCTTCAAAAAATTAATACATCATAATGGCAGAAAAATATTTTTACACCATAGAATGAGAAATAACATTCTTCTAGTACTTTGTCAAAAAATCCAAACAATGTACCTCATAAAGAAAGTGACAAAAATATTTGTTTTATAAAATCAAACATAGGTAAAAATTTATCCAAAAAATAAATAAATAATAGTAATGTTTTGAAATAAATTTATTTGAAATTTAGACATGGATGATAAGTACGTTATATTAAATACTTATGTATAAACAACCTCAGACAATAATGAGATACATAAAATTAACACTTAACTTATATATCATTTAGTAGAGGGTGAATTAACCTCTTATATAATGGTTAAATATTGTTATTATGTTATTCCAGAACTGTATAAATTATTTATGATATCATATAGGATCCACTTATATCATTTTCTTAATAATATTTCATTATTATCATTGTTTGACGTGTGAACTACTTTATTTTCTTATGTTTATTTTGTAATGTATGTATTATTTCTTATAAATCAAATATAACATTTTCATTTTTAAAATTAAATTAAGTTCATAAATATTATATTAATTAATTATATAAATTATAATAATCATTATTAAATGGTTGTAGTGGAGGATGAATCTCATCACGTCATTGGTATGGCTGGTTGTATATACACACGAGCGATGATATGATTTCAATAATGGCTAAATGGAATATAATTGGATGGTATATTAATTATAAATTAAAATTATCATTTCATATTCATTATTGATATCCATTATACTCATCATTATACTCATCCAAATAAGGAAGTGTTGAATAAAAATTACAGCACGACGTGGAGACTATAAGCCATATGTACACATGTTTGGTGATATTTTTATTTATAGGATAAATAATAGGGGAAATGTGGTTGTCCCATAATCATAATAACAACTCATAATTTATATGATACAAGAGTTAGTAATTTTTTAAGGATATAACACAGAAAGGGGAAGTATAAGAAGTAACGAAATTGAAATGGATTAATAAAACAATTCCCTCTTCTTCAAGTATCTCATTTTCATTTGCACAAAAAGACTTCATTGGTTGGATTTATACCCAAATAATGGCCCCTAGGATGCAGTTATTCATGTTGGGAGGATAATTGGGAAGTATTTGTCTGATTCAAATGGCTTTAAAGATGTGTATAATAGAGAATGAGAGTTGCCTTTTATAATAGATGGGAGGGGCACAATAGGAAACTCTAAAACTATTAATTTATTATAAATTGATTTTCATATTCAAATAGATCCAAAGTGAGTTATTTAAATTATAAGATGATTATGGGTATAAATCCACTCAACTAATCAATTTTAGATGAGTTTAGGTCACAAAATTAACCTTATCTTTTAAACATAACCATTAGTTAAACAGTTTCACTCTTACCATGTCAACTTGTCTTATTAAAATATTGGGTTAACATATTTTATATAAAACTCCAAACGAACCCCAATTGGAAAATTTATAAAATATTTAATGATATTATATTTATTTGGACAAAATATATATTTTTTAGGAATTTTTTATCACTTAATAAACTATTATTAATTTTAAAGTGTCATCTATGTCAATGTTTATACTATTCCTTTTTTTTATTTTTAAAAATGTCATAAAAACTGAAAACATTGAATAAACACTTTAATTATGTCACTAAATGTCTAATGTTTCAATAAAATTAATATATGTCATTATCTATGTCAATTTATATTTATTTAATATTTTTAATATCATTTACTGAATATTTCCTTTAATATATCAATTACTCCATCATTATTGTTTCACTATTTAATTTAATTATTTATTTTTATAAATTTTAAATAAATTAATATGATTTAGATAAAAAAACTTATATGTTTAAATATTATTTATATTATACTATATTACTTATATAAACTTATATAAAAATTTATATAATTATTAAAATGTCATTATGTCATTTAAACACTTATTTAAATCAAATATAAAATATGTCATAATCTAACAAAGGTGGATTAAAAAGGATAAAATCATCACAATAAGGTTTCTATGTATAAAAATAGTTATCCAATGAAATTATAACATGTTTTATGGTAATTTTATAAAAAATTATATTATTTTTATTACATTTAATCACACGATTTACACTTACCTGTGGAAAATAAATAAAAATTCACAAAATTTACTATTCACCAAAAAAAATATTAATCATATTAGATAAAAAACATAAGAAAAATAACAACGATATATGTAAATTTTTCAAAATTTAATTCATAAATGCAAAAAAAAATACTTTTAATACAAATCCTGCAGATGTGGCGAGAGGGCAGGTAAAAGTGACATTCAATAGTTCAATAAATTTTTTATATCTAATTATATTATGAAAATGATTCAAATGAACTATATTGGTTTAATATATGTATTATTTATCTATTTTTAATTTAAAATAAATTGAAGGAAGATAAATATTTAAATTAAAGATCCAGTTTTTAACAAGAATGCAATATTTTTACTATTCATCAAAATTCAAACAATTAAAAAAACCAAAATTTCGCCCTAGGATAATTTTGATATTTTGAATTAAAAATTAAGTCTATTTTATGAATTAAAATTAATAAGTTTTAAAATTTGGATAATACTATTCATAACTTCTTTTTTAAACAGCTGATTTGATAGATCATGGTGCACATGAACTCAGTGTTGTGTGCAACGCAAGCTATTGAATTTATTTAAAAAACATACCATGGAATCATAGGGTGTTAAATTATTACCTCTTTAAAATAATATCATCCTAAAAATTTATTGAGTATAACCACCAAAAAATATTTTTTTGGGTTTTCATAATAAATTCCCAAGTTTTCCAAGTTGCCTCTTTAATTTTATGAGTTATACAAAGAACCTTTACTAATAGAGTCTTCTGATTCCTCAACAATAGTTCCCAAGTATCATGTATCATGATAGTCTCTTCACAATAAGATAAATCATGTTCAAATTCTATTTATTCATAGGTGTGTACATTAATTGGGTCTGGAATGTATTTCTTAACATTGATACATGGAAACATCATGATCTTCAGAGAGACTTGGTGGAATTGCCAAATGGTAAGCTATAACACCAATTCTTTATAGAATTTCAAAAGGTCCAATCTACCTAGGACATAAAATATCCCTCTTACATAATATTATAACACCATTCCATGAATACATCTTCATGAAAAAAAAGTGTTTTACTTGAAATTCCAAACCATTCCTTCAGTTATCAACATATATCTTTTAACTCATTTGATATGTTTTTATATGGTTTTGAATAGTATTTACTTTTTTGTGGTCCCCTGCATAATTTCTGGACCTACAAGCTTCATTTCACCAACTTCCATCCATCATCTTGGTTTATGAAATATCTTTCCATATAACGCTTCATATGGCACCATTTGAAAACCAGAATGGAAGATATTATTAAAGGAAAATTCAACCAGAGGTTATTATTGGTCCTATATACCTTGAAATTCACGTGAAAAAAATATTAACATGTATTCTAACGTTTTGATAGTCTTTTCTTATTTCCAATTTGGTTGATGGAAGAATGTAGTGCTAAAATAAAGATTATTATCTAGTGCTTTCTAAATAATTTTTCATAAGTTTGATATAAAACAACGATCTCGATCAGACAAAATTTACATAGGTACACAGTGAAGTACTACAACTATATTAATAAAGAGTTTTTCTAGGTTCTCAAGAGGTAAATATTCTTCTATAGAAAGAAAATGTGCTAATTTGGTAAGGTTAAAAAATATCACACCTCCCATCATTTCTCCATTGAGTATTTGGTAATCCAGTGAAAATTTCCATTGTAACATCAACCCATTTACACAAAAGTATAGTAATAGGTTTATTATTCCTTTAGGTTGTTGTCTCTCAACCTTAACTAGTTGTAAAATCATACAAATTGACACATATTTAGCAATTTTCCTGATCATTTTGTCCCACCAATGATGTCCCTTAAAATAATTATACATCTCAGTGCTTCTATACTGTATAGGGGAATTGGAGATTTGAAGATCATTCAATAATTACCTTTTATCTATTTTATAGATGGAACACAAAGCATCTTTCGAAATTTCAAAAAAAATCTTCTTATATGAATTTAATCTAAATACCAACATTCATAGATTTCCTTTTATTTTTAAAATCATCATCATTATAATAAGAACTTTTTATCCTTTCTAGTAAATATGGTTTTGCAACTATATGAAAAAGTTGGGATGGTTCACATTCTATGATAATTCCTATATATAATTTTACTAGATCCCTGAACATATGATCCCTTTAAACTCTCATTTCTTCCACAACTCCTTGGTAATTCCATATCAAAGCATCTTCTACATTATTTTCCTTCTTTAGGTTATAGTGTATTCTGAAATTATAATCTTTGAGTAGCTCAAATCCTCTCCTTTGTCTCATGTTCAGTAAATTATGTGAGAAAATATATTTCTGAATCTTATGATCAATACATATCCCACATATTTCACTGAAAGGATAATGTCACTATATCTTAAGAGAGAATATTAAAATATCCAACTCAAGATCATGAGTTGGGTAGTTTTTTTCAAGAATTTTAAATTTCCCTGATTCATAACCAATTACCCTATCATTATACATCAGGAAACAACCATGTACATTACTTGATGCACCACTCTAAATCACATTCCCATCATTCCAAGATGGAAAATTCAAGATAAGATCATTGAATTATATTTGATTAAATTATTCAAAAAATTCAACAGACTCTTTTGTACAAAATAATTAAAACCCTTTACATGTGATCTTGGTTAATGGGTTAACCAATCAGCCAAATTCTAGATGAAATTACAATAGAAACCTTATAAAAAATTAACCGTAATTCCTCATTTATTTTCATTGGTGTTTTCTATTCATGGATTTAATTTGTCTTTTATGGACCAACAATGATTCCATCAATAGAGGAAATATATCCATGAAATTAAAATTATTGAATCCAGAATTCACAGTTCCTAAATTTACCCAATACCTAATTTCTTCTACATGTCTACAGAACATTCTGAAAGTGGTTCTTAGGGTATTCATAGAATTTTAATTATACCAATATATCAACAATAAATAATATCAAAAAATCATCAAGATATTCTTTGAAAACTGTGTTATTTAGATCCATGAAAATAGATGATGCATTTGTCTCCCTAAATGAAATTAATATAAACTCATGAAGTATGTACTTGGTTAAAAAAAATTTCCTGAGAAAATATTCCTTATTTACAAAAAATTGATAACATCATGAACCATTTTAAATCTTCAAAAAAATAATTATCTTCGTGAAGTTGATCAATAAAATCAATAATGCAAGGAAGAGGTAACTTTTACTTTATTTTAATTGAATTGATTTCTCAATATTCATTGCACAACTTCATTGACCCATCAGTCTTCTTAACAAACAATTGAGGCTCCTTATGGAGAAATACTAGAGAAAATAAATTCCTTATTACTCAACTCCTCATGTGTTTTTATCATCTCTAGTAATATCATAGTATAAATTCAATAAGTAGTCATTGATATTATTCTTGCCTTGTAGATTAAGCCAATAAAAAAATGAACTCCCTGCTTCAGTGGATGTCCAGGTAAGTCCTAGGGAAATACATCAATGTATTCTTGTAGAATAGGTACGTAAACCCTTCAAATAATTATTTCTTCACCCATGGTTGATTTTTTTCTTCCTCTATAATAATTTCATTTAGAAGATATACAAGAGGTACATCCAGATAATAATCAAATTATGAAGTTTCTTCCCTAAGGAAAAAGGATTCTACATCTTTCTCATAAATAATAAATTCCTATTTCATGAAATAAATCTTATAATAATATTTTGATATTCATTCCATACAAAGGATTATATTAAAGTCTACCATAGCTATGTTGATAAATTTAGTAAATAATTAACATCAATATTCTATAATTGGAACATATCGACACATATTTATTTCAATGAGACATCCCTTAGGGGTTTTGACTAATAACTACCTTGTAAATGTGAGTTGGAAATATCCAATTTTTAAAAAAACAAGGAATATATAATGGAATGTTAAGATTTAGAATAAAATAAATCTTTGGATTGTTTTTAGGAAATGATTTAAATACCTCCCGCCACATCATTATGAACTTCATCCTCAGGAGTTGTGATCAAAAAATATTGGCATTTCTCCTTATTCTTTTTTCTAGGGAATGTGTCTTTGATGATTAGAAAAATAATTTTCATAATTTCCAATATCTTAAGATTTTTATCATTAAACAATGGTAGATTATTTCATTTCCTTCGAATAATAGGCTAAGTGGCCTTTTTCTCTAAACTTGTAACAAACTACAATTTCCAAAAGGAAAGTTCCACGATGCTTCATTCCACAGT
Source organism: Viscum album (assembly GCA_963277665.1). NCBI lineage: Eukaryota > Viridiplantae > Streptophyta > Magnoliopsida > Santalales > Viscaceae > Viscum > Viscum album. The sequence goes on along the minus strand of OY728130.1, from coordinate 2,008,720,705 downwards.
TTTTACGTGATAGAATGTTAATTATTCCCTTATTCCCATTTTCTTTATTTTCCATTCTAGGGTATTCAGAATACTTCTTCTTCTCTTTATTTCCTTTGAAGTCATAAGTCATAAGGAATTATTTTTCTATTCTAATTACACATGGAATATATCTTCTTACGATGAGAATGATTATGATAATAGTTCCAGTTGAAGGAATTGTTTTAAATAAAAAATGAATTGATAATGTTTACTAATTTGGATATTTATGTAGTCTGCAACATGAATTTGTATCCTTGTGATGTTAGCCTCATACTCTATAACAATCTCATCCTATTTTTTCGTTAGACTCAGAAATTACCTTTACATATCGGCTTGAAGTTCACTAGGAATGTATTTTTATATGAAAATTTCTTTAAACTCCATCCATTAAACATTTAAAAATTCTTCATCCTCATTAATTTTTTGAATTATGGACCACCATCTCCCGAGAGATGAAAAACTACCGTGATAAATTTTCCCATTTTTTACTCCCTATTGAAATAAATATTTTCTCTAATGAACTTATCCATTTCTTAGATACAAATGTATTTATATTCCCATTGAATTATTGATTTTTTTGTCTCATGAAGTGGATTAACATTGCTCCTCCACATTGTGGACCATGGTGCTCTATACAGGTAAAGTTATTATTCATAACCCGAGGCAAATGACTTAGTATGGTTATAATCTGTTCTAAAACATTTGTATCACTAGATCCAATATTATTATCTTTCATAGTTGGGAAATAAATTCATGGATTATGTATTTATATATAGTTTCCATTTCTTCTACTAGGAACCATTTTGAATCAATGGAATACACTATATTAGGTTATGAATCATAATCCAAAATTACAAACTAGTAAAATTATTTAACATAAATTGAAATATTTATGCATATCTAATCTCTTAATCATAAAAATGGATTCTTTGGGGACATATTTATTCATAATTCCTTTGTAATGGGTTTAAAGAAAATATGAATTATCATAAGAATATCTCACATGAGTTTCAAACCATGTGCATATTAAGGCATGTTGTCGTGTACCAGGTTTCATTGAGTTAGGCTCAAAACACCTTGTCAGAGTATTACTCCGAGGTACATATATTCTAGAACCACATTCACTTGTAATATCTAAATAGAGATTTATCTTCTAGTAATACCAACATAATCTCAATGTTATCAATATTTTAGGATGTTATTTGATACTTATCCATAGAGTCTATCTTTGGTAAATCCATCATTGATAAATGTTTTTTTAATATATTATTTTCAAGGATTGTACTAAACATCATTTGAAACCTATATTAATTACTATACCCTAGAAACTCAAAGGTGGTGCATTATTTTATTATATTTTTATGATCCGAAAAAATCAAATCCCAAAGGACCGATTTGTTTAGTATCCCTGGAAAAACTTGATACAAACATTTTTTTTACATTACATCATCGAATGAAAAACAACATAGTATCTCCATTGAAATTACTCACATTCCATATAATATCCCTATATTTTCAGTATAATATACATCTTTTTATCCTTGGGAAAAATTATACATAAGAAAGCAGGGATCTCAGATCCTTATTAAGGATAAAAAATATAGTAGAACCTACGATAAACATGAAAAAACATTAAATTCAATGTATAAAATAGAAACAAAATCCATTTAAACATAATATTCAGCATAATATAGAATGAATAAGTGAAATAATTCATTTAAAACATTAAATTTGATGTCCTAATAGTTTAATAATAACTTTTAATATCAATAACTAAACTCATAATAATGGAATCCATAATATCGGACATTGTAACTATAATGTGAAGGCCTCAGGCCAAGACCATACTTAAACAGGTAAAAACTCAAACAAGTACATATCATGAGGCAGAATGATGCATTGTGGAGCTATAGAGTTCCCCTACAATCAATTACTAAGTCCAATGCATTCCTCTTATGAAGGGGGTAAACATAAAAAACATAGACATTCATATTAAAACTAGAATATGGAGTCTTAATACATTATTCATAAACCATTATTGGTATAAAAGTAGAACATCCATAGTGAAACTATTCATAAAACCTTAAAAACAATATGATAAGTTTTATAGTAATAATTCAACCTCAAATAAACAAAATATCCAATAAATAATGTTGACATAGATGAAAAAGTTTTTTATAAAATCATTTGAAACTTCTTTAGAGAAACACCTCTTATTATTTAAAATAGTTATTTAAAATTCCCAAAAATATAAAAATAAAATATTTTCCTTGAATTAAATCATGTATATTAGTAAATGAAGATTTACAAAATTAAGGTGTCATGACAGTGGAAATATCCACTCACATTGTTAAAGTAAAAAAAACTATTCTCATACTTTTCTCAAAAAACCCAAACAAAGTACATCATAAGTAAAATAAAAAAAGATTAATTTTATAAAATAAACAATGGGTAAAACATTATTTAATCAATTTCAAAATAATAGTAATAATGTTTTGAAATATAGTTTTAAGAAACATGGACATAGATGATAAATATGTCCCAATATATAGTTATGTATAAACACCCTCAGATTGTAATGAGAATGTGAAATTAACCCTTACCACATACCCTACTTTACTCGAGGGTACATTAACGTAATTTATAATGGTTAAATAATTTTATTCAGTTATATAAGAATAATATCAATTATTTATTATATCATATATGATCCTATTATATCATTTTCTTTAAAATATTTCATTATTATCATTATTTTGAGTGTGAACTCTTTTGTGTTATTATGTTTATTTTATCATAGAAGTATTATTTATAATGAATAAGATATATAATATTAATATTCATAATGGTATTATGTAAAATAATATTATATTCATTCATTATATATATTTTAATAATCATTCTTAAAGGGTTTTAGTGGAGGACGAATCTTATCAGATCATGGAGACAGTAGGCCATATGTACACACAATCTACAATATCATTCCTATAATGTTTTAATAGTATAGAATTGGATAGTGTGTTTATTATAAAGAATCAATATATAGTAATATTAATTATTTTTATAAATTATAATCATCACTATACCCAACTAAATAAAGTAGAGTCGAATGACAAATTTCAACATGTCACAGATACAATTAATCGTATATATGCATGCATGGTGATATTGTTATTCCTATTATGGATAAAAGGAGGAATGTGGTTGTACCATAATAATAATAAAATATAATATTATTGATAATATGGGATTTATTACTTTATAATGGAAACAACATTGGAAGGTGATGTAGTAGAAGAAATGATGTTGAATTGAATTGGTGAAACAATTACCTATTCTTTGAGTATGTCCTTTTTATTAGCACAAAGGGACTTCATAGGTTGGATTTATACCAAATGTATGTCATATATAATAAATTGATGGAATTTATGAGTATATGTGGGTGGGTTTTGGCCAAAAAAATGGATTTATAAATGTGAATAATAGAGAAGGAGAGGTGCACATTTATAAGAGAGGGGATAGGCACTTTAGGAAACCCTAAAACAATAAATTTATTATAAATTTATTTTAGATTTAAAGTAGATAAAATGTGTTTTATTTTGAAGTTAATATGAAGAAGGATCAAAATAATATCAACAAATTAATTCTATACCTTTTTAGGTCACAAAATTAACCTAATATTTTGGATTTATCCCTTATATAAATAGGGTAACTCTTACCATGTCGAGTTGCCTTTTTTACACTATAGAGTAAATTTAGTAACTAAAAAATTAAAAATGAAACCAAATTGGTTAATTTATGAAATATTTATTATTATCTTAGTTATTTTTCTAAAATATATATTTTGAGGAATTTTTCTATCACTTAAGAAAATATATCTTATTTTAATGTTTCATTTACGTATACATTGATACGATTTTTTACTTTTATTTTACAACATCTCATAAGAACATTAATAAATTGAATAAAAAAAATAAATATATAAAATTCATGGGTTTTATTAATTTTTTAAATTTATATTTATTAAATAATTTTAATATCATTTACCTGATATTTTCTTTAATAAATCAATTACCGCATCATTATTGGGTCACCATTTAATATAATTTTAATTTTATAAAATGATAAATAAATTAATATGATATATATTAAATTTTTATCTTTATAAATAATATTTATTGATGACAATATCACTTATATAACATCATATTATATATGATATAGTTATTAAAAGTTTAATATGATATATTTAACTCTTCCATAAATAATATATAATAAATTTTAGAATCTTACGCAAGTGGCTTAAAAAGGAAAAAAGATTCTACAAATATTTATTTTTTTACAAAAATATTTACCCATTGAAATTAAGAACGTTATTATAGTTATTTTATAATAATATTTTATTATTTGGATTACCAATAATTACCACATTAACTCTTAATCGTGGTAAATAAATTGGAATTTAACAAAATTTGCATTAAAAAAAATCAATTTGACCCTTTTAGATCAAAAAATTAAAACTAATTACAAAAATTCATTTGAATTTTTTAAAATTAAATTGATATAAATAGAAACGTTACTTTTAATGTCAATCTGGCAGATATGGTGAAAAGGAGGGTAAAAGAGATATTCAAAAGATAAATAAATTTTTTATATCTAACTATATTATAAAAATTATTTTAATGACTTAAATTGGGTTAATATATATATTATTTTCCTATTGAGACTCTAAAATAAATTTAATTTAATTTAATTATTTATATGAAAAAGTCGGGTTTTAACAATAATGTCGTATCTTTCACTATTTATCAATAATTGATACTTTTTATATAAATTCTAAAATTTAACCCTAAGTTAATTTTGATATTCCAATTTCAAAAATGATGCCTATTTTAAAAAAAATTAAAAATTTCCTAATTTGGTTAATACAATTCATAACTGCTTTTTAAATAGATAGTTTCCTAGATGATAGTATGCTAGAACCTGTTGTTTCATGGAGCACAAGTTATTAAATTTATTTAAAATGAAATGCACCATGAAATATTGGAGTGTTACATGAATGGTTATCAAGATATTTCCTATGATTTATGTGATTTGGAGAGTCTTTTTAGTGTTTTTTGGGAAGAGGAATAAAATAGTAATCTTCTTGGAAGAGGTAGTTGGTCCTCATAACATTCCTGGTGGCATTATCCATGGTGTTTATATTCATGTGGGAGTGTGGTCGTACAAATAATGTGATGGACTGATTATTAATGAATGGCTTAATTTAATTTAATTAATTTCATTTAAATAAAATTTGTAAATTTTAAGATCACCCAATTTTAATGAATCAATATTCCAAGGAAAATAAGGACATGGGGAACTATCATAATACCTAATTCACATATAGATGAGTCCAAGACTAAGAAGATTCCATGACCCTTTGAATCCTCATAATGGGTGAGTGATGAGACCTGAGTTGGGAGGCCATAGTATGTTGGGTTATTACCCTTTAAATGTTTTAATCCATGGATTATGGAACTTAGGTAGTTATCTTACGATTTACGTGAGATGACTTTGCTAGAGTTAGAGAAGCATAGAGTTAGAAGTTAGGCCATATCTCTTGACTATTTCTAGTGTTAGATAACTCATAGGAATGTGGGGATGTAAAAGACTTTGATGATGAATATTGATCAGATTTCCTTTGAGTGTCAGACTTTAGACCTAGAGACCAGTTGTGATTGAGGATCTTGAGTAGAATGCCTCTTAAATATTCATGCACTATGGGACCCCAATGGGTTACCCATCATGAGATATCCTTGAGAAGGTGTGTGTGGTTATGGGTATATATGGTAGTGGGTGTCACCAAGATCCTATACCAAATGCTTAATATTGATGGGTATAGACATTGGGATGGGAATGTGGATTCCAACAGACCTTGATATATTTATTTTATTATTTTGGTAATGTTGTGTGATTGTGATTGATTCTTGGGAATTTGATTTTGTGCATATAATTATTGTGATTTCCTAGGATTCTTGGGAATCACCTGCTAGCAAGGATGTAACCTTGGGATGTTTAGTATGTTTGGGATCTGGTGTCACAATATATTAGAGGTGGATTACAGGTTCGTCTATTATCCAGAGAATTGATTGATGAGGGATTGGAATACCCACTGGCTGTACTTAGGATTTATTATCCCTGAGAATGTGATCATATATTTAGAAATTTATAATATTACAGGTATTCAAAAAAAATTATCATACCATTGTGAATGAATAGGTTATGCTATTTTAATGGTGATACTGGTAGAACATTAAAAATACCTTTGATTATCATGACTAAAAATGCGATATGAAGTGTTTGGTGGAAGTTTATCTTAACAAAAGGGAAGTCGTACATACCATGGTGATTTTTGGATCCCCTAAATTGATTCATAATATATCTTATTGGTATCAGATGGACTCACTGGTAATGGAATGGTTGAGGATCCAGGAGTAACTAGATGCCTATATATTGTCTGTGAAATATTAGGATTATATTATATTAGATTTCTTGGGACACCCATGAATCAATCATTCCTCAAAATTTATGTTTTCCTATGGCCTCCCCATCAAATGAGTCAGACTACACCTAGTCAGTGATGACTGCCCTGTTACTAAAGTAAGGTTTAACTGGAAGGCTTGAGGATGAGGTATGCTAAGTGATGCCCTAGGGTCAAAACTCATCATGGTGGAGTTGTGAGTGTGGGATACCCAGTGAGTCTATAGAGGTTATTTTAAGGTTATTCTCATGATTAGAGACATTATGGAACTGGATGAGGAAATCATGGTCGATCTAGGTTGAGAACATGAGGATTGAGGATGGATATTATGATTGGCCCAGTCTCTATGTGTACACCACTATGGAGGTTAGGTTACTAGATGGTACAATACCCATGAAATGCTCTGAGATAATCTGACATCGGGCCAAAATATGAATTATGGATGGTTTTTGTGTATTATTTTCATCTGTTTATATATATATTTGAGAATTTCACATGAAAATATAATTTCATTGGTGATATAGTATGGGAGTACATTTACATGACCCTTATGAGTTATTTACTCACACCCTTCTCATGATTGAATTGCTCTAGGGTACATGATCATCCCTTACATGTTACACGTTTGGGTGGGACTGAGGCAAGGGATGACTTGATCAATCGAGATAGTATAGGTGGATTTGTAGATCAGACTTTTTCATGGTTAAGGGACATTGTAGATCATATATTTATTTTTATTTCATTTTTTTCATATGGGACTGGCACAATTATTGATCAGTATTGTATATAAGCATGATTTTTTGTGTTTTATACTACATTTCATGTATTTTCGATACTTGTTTATTCAGTCTCCATACAAAAATGTATTTTCATATTTATATATGACTTTTTTCTTTAATCATTAATTCGTACTATTATATACTGTATATAGTCTCCACACAGTATTTCTCAGACGTCTCAAGCATGTCAGAATCCTCTCGTGTATAGGGAGTTCATCTTGAGGTCATGTGGTGATCAGGTACGACTACTCTATGTTGTGATATAGGGTGTAGAATTACATTTAACATTATTATATACCTCTAATTCATGTAAGGAGATTTTTATTGATGATTTATTACATGTTTAATAGTATACGATTAAAACTAAATACTAGTAAACTCCCTTTCATTATATGTTTAATTTAATTTGTAAGGAACCACCAACACTTTCTCAGTTTTCCTTCTAAAAATTTTGAATTCTTTATTGTTTTGGACTTATGTTTAATGAATATAAAATAGTAAAATAATGTAAAATATTAAATAAATGTGATGATGAATATTTAACCCATAGTATGTTGACAAAAATTGGTCCAAATAAAGATGAGTTAATTAATTCATTTGACCTCGAAATTAGATTTTAATTGTTTTATATCTTTGTTTAAATATATATCATTTTCAATAGGATTTACAGACAATATATTATTCTTTTATTAATTAGGGTTGATCTATCACACCATTTTATCATGATATTTTTCACTTGATATTTTTCATTAACTATTATGGCCATGATAGATAAGGATATTATGCCAAATATTTTTCTTCTTATATTGCATTAAGGTAATAGAAATTATTTAAATCATTAATCAAAACAAATATTCCACAACTTTCATTATACATTGGTGATGATCCTTATATCTTTAATTTTATTGATTATTCATGTGTTCATAATGAAAATAACTTCATTTCCTTTATCACAAAAAGGGATTACACTAAGCAGTTTATGATTGATCCATTAAAATTAAAATATATCTTTATATTGAAACATTTATGGTTTAATTTCAACAAAACAAATTGAATTTATATTTTAGAATAATTAATTTCCCAAATTTATAGTATTTTTATTTTTTTCTTCAATGTTATTTAAAATTTTGAAATTTTCCTTCAAATGTGGTGAGTAGCCACTATTAAAATCCTTGTTTTTTTTCTATCATTGAGAGCCACTTCAACCAAAAATTAATTTCTTATTTAATATCATAGAGGATTATTATTTTCTTTAGTAGTCTATTGATCCAATCCTAGAATATTGGTTATGAATTCCTTAATGTAATTACCTTGTTATTATCAACTTATTTAGATATACTATAGATAATATGATATATTTTGGATGTGTAACTAAGGTGTATTTTTCTTAACTAAAGGATTCGACTCAAACAAGTTCCATTTGTCCTCCAGATAGCTCCCACATTATTATTACCCTATTTGATTCAATATATATGATATTTTATAAGCAAAAAAAATTCTTTATTATTAAATAATCTACAAAACTAATAGTTCCCTTTCAAACTAGAAGTTCCTTGAATATATTGAGTTTCCTATAATTTCTAACTTATTTTCTTGATAAAATTATGAATTATATTTTATTTGGTTAAGGGAATATTTACTTCCCAAAATGAATTTAAATTTAATGGACATTTAATTGATATTTTTGGTGTTTTAATAATCCAATCCTTTTATATATTTTATCTTAAAACCTATATGGTAAGATATAATAGATTTATCTATTTCATATGTCACGAGTGTACTTTTAAACTATTTTTATAAAAAATTATTTGTAGTTTGTGAAAATTATTCCTTTATTTTTATATTTTTATCAAAGATAATTCTTTTATCACCCTTAATAAACCTAGGTTGAGTCATGTTTAATTTTTCTATTTTATTAGAAACATTATTCCAATATAATATTTCATTTTATATTAGTCTATAATGTTAACATTGTGATGTTTAATTATATAAAAATAATTATTTTCTCTATAGGGGATTTCATAATTTTCATTATTTATCTTCAAACCATATTTATTTATGGACTTTATTTAAATATTCCTCATTACTTGAGATTTATTCATGTCTTTTAATTTTATACATAATGTTACAAAATTTTCTTACACAATATTTATCAGACTAGATACTTGAGGTAGAGTAGTAATCCTCTTCCTTCCTAAATATAATTATATTATTTATTCTTCAAACTTATTCTATATTCTCAGTAGACATATTTGGTTATTTATAACTTCTTCGCCATTTCATTCTTTATGTAATTTCACCATCATAATAATTTTCATATTATACACTTTTTTAAAAATCAATCACCTATGATGTGTTATATTTCACCCAACATAATGAATTTATGTTCCAAATACATGAAAAAAATTCTTTATTATTAAATAATCTGCAAAACTAATAGTTCCCTTTCAGCCCAAAATTCACTAGAGGATTCAAATTCTTCTTTAGTATCTATTGTTTTTTCATGTATTTGGATTAAATTTTAAACATATCTCTCTTCATGAACACATGATCCATTCTCATATAAATGTTTAGGAGAGTACTATGGAACTCCTCAAAATATAAGTCTTCCATTTCATCTAGTATTAGTATATTTGAACCAAATATGTCAATAATATTTTTTACTATCTTTTTATCATAGTTAAATATTAAATTGTGTCCCTAAAGACATTAATGTGTCTAACTATATCATTATCTATAGTGAAGTAGTCATTTAATGTCTCATCTTCAACCAATCAGATGTCTCCAGATTTCACACTCAAATTGTTTAGTTTGGATTTATTATCTTTAACATTTAACTTATACATGTTCACAATAATATTCCATATTTACATATATGATTTTAGTCCCATTAAATGTTTGTACACATTGTGAGATAGAAAACAATTAAATTTATGTATTTTCAATCAACATAAGTTTTTTTTATTTTATAAGTTATAGTTGCATCTCTTACATGGGGTAAAACACACAATTTCTTGGAATCACTAACGTTAAGGACTTTTGAAAAATGATTGGAAGTTATCCTATTTTTCATGAAATTAATGTTTTTTATATCAAATATAAGAACACCCCTACAATTTAATAAAATTATATTCTTGTTTGAATGGAATAGAATTACAGAGTGAACACAATGAGCTATGATACAACTTAAATATCCAAGGATAATTGATTTACCAAAATGTGGTGAATCAGTTGTATATGCTTTTATAATTTCTTTTAAAAATAGGCCTTTGTGATTTTTTATGGTTGTTATCCACACTTATTTAAACACTCACTCACCCTATATGAAATAACAACGAGAAGATGCACAACACCCAATTATTTTTACATGGTCAAGATGAGAAAACACAATCCTTCATGTTTTTGAGTTCTTCTGAGTAATTGATTATATCACTATTCAAATTTATAGTGATTACATGTGTTGATAATCAAAGAAAATGGTTATGTAGGCATTATCCACTTCCTAGGGCATGTATCATCCACTTCATAAATACAAAAGAAATTAATTATATTGGTACCTTCAATCATTAAGATGATTTTACCTCCTATGTACAAATAATATGTTTACTACATATCAATATGACTATTAATCAATGAAAACATCTTCATTATTGAAATTACGTCTTTAACTATTAGAGAAATATTCACAGTAAAACATGTTCTTCATAAATCCTCATAAATCGTTAAAAATTATGAAACTATACATGGGAGTGTTCAATCACACCATAAACTTCTGTCATCATCTTCTTCCTCTATATTTAAATTATGGTATTTCAATTTTGAAAATTATTGACTTCTCAATGATCAGTTATTGATGCTCCCATATTTCTTCATTTTTAACTATTTTAATTCATAGAATACCATGAAAAATATCATTATATTTATTTATTTTAATTCCTATTTAATTATTGGAAAATTATAAACACTAGTCAAAAGCATCAGAGAATTACCCCAACTTGATCGTGATAATAAAATTTCAAAATTTTAAATTCAAAAATTCCCCAAATATCCCCACACAACATTCATCTAAACACGTATAATATCCCCCTTTAAATCATCCACAAAATTTGGTATATTCTTCTTTAACACTACAATTAATTTAAAATATAACTTTAATGTTTTTATTTATTCATATAAAACTCCATCACATTGTGGAATCTATTATTATGGAATTAATCCTAAAATATCTCAACATAAATCACAACATCATTAGATCATTGTAATGGTTAGTAAATTGAGGGATATCATATGCGTCATCTGATTTATGATTTCAAATTCCAATATAAATATCTCATTTTACAATGTATAAAATCTTACATGAGATGTTCACTCATCTTTCATATCATCTCTATGTGAATGAAGAATATTACGTAATGCGGATGATGATTCATTTTTCAAAATCTCATATAAACATGATAAATTATATTATATATATTCAAAAAAAATCTCATGTAACTTTTTAAATTTAATTTTACACGGTTGATAAGGTGTTTCCATTTATTCAATTCTCTTAACATATCATGAGAATATATGAAATATTAGTTTAAACTCTATACATATCCACAAAATTTATTATGTGTCTATTATGTCAGTTGTTTTAATTTTCTAAATTTCCATCACTACTTTAGAACATTATATTATGAATCTATTCAAATTTTGTTAAAATGATAACCCTTATTAAATTTTCATGAAATTTTTCATTATTTTAAAATAGATAGAGGAACATATTACATATTCATGAATCTTCTTAAATATCCCTTAACTAGGTGGATTTCATGCTACCAAAAAAAATTCCTTAATTAAACTCCAAAATCCTCAATTGATCCTATATATTTTTACACTGATATAAAAAATTATTAAACAACATCCCATTTTTATAAAAGTTTTTTGACAACAAATAAAAACTTCTCTAATAATAGCATTTGTTTATTCAAAATATAATATTTTATATTAATCACAGATTCCCTATTATGTCATAAGACCACACACATCTGTGTGAACTAGATAATGAATTTTTTTTATTAGTTCCTAGGTTTATATAGATTTCTTTTCAGTTTCCCCTTAATTAATGAATCAGAATTCATATTTCTTTAGCACATTAAAATTGGTATATTAACAATAGATTTGTATTTTTTTTCTGGTTATCTATATTTCTCATATTTTTAAAGATATATGCTAAAATATGATTCTATAATCTATTTTCTCATCAATAGATAATATGTTCACTATTTATTATGGACATGATAAATATTATCATGATTCTTTCTCCCTTGCATTAATGTGCTTTCATATTTTATTTTAATGGATCAACCCTTCACAATGAACAAAAATTACTAACATAAGTATCAAATATGATTCAAACATAGAAGATTATATCTTAATACCTTCACATAGATAAATTTTACATTCATTAATCCTTTTCTAATAATCCTTATTATTCCACTACAATTTATTTTTAATACACCATCATTTAAAAATATAATAATACCATTAATAATAGTTATCACATTTTTTTAATATATCCATGTTTGTAGTTATTTGGGATGAATACCCACTATATATAATCTATATGTTTTTTTAAATACCTATAAATTAAATTTTGAAAAAAAAATCTTTTATATTTTGTTCCAATGAAAAAAATGAATTTTTTTATTTCAATCACTATAATCTCCTTCAATAGAATATGAACTATTAACATCATCATCCATTAGGAAGGAAAAATTATTCTTCAAAGGAATAATTTATATACGTTCCATTTCATATCATTGGAGAAAATAACCAGTTTCAATAACTATTTTATTCCAAAAATTAAATTTATTATAGTCATAGATACAAATATTAATACAATGTCAACTAATATTATTTTCCATTCATAAGATTGATATGAATTTGTTTATCTACTCTTGAATTTATGGTATTTACTTCTTAATAACTTATAACATCATTAAAACAAATCATTGTTTGAGAAAAATGGCCACACAATAGATATTTTATCAAAGGAAAGACATTATATTCCCCCCATCTTACAATTTTATCACATCCCATACGTTTTTGAGTACTTCTAAAGGATAAAAATTTGTGCTTTTATTTATCCTTATTATTATCCTTTTTTTTACAATTATTTTTTAACCATCAAGTCAATATATTCTCATGAATATCCTATAAATCATTGTCCAAGTTTTCCCATTAATGCAATCCTTTATATTTTTAAACATTCCTCAAATTTTTTCAGACATTTTATTTATGTTCAAAATATTTTAGCTACCAAATAATAACTTCTTCTAATATTTTTTTGAATTTAATTATTTATCATTTTTTCCATAACAACAACTACACCATTAAGAGATTTAGTCCTACTATATTTTATTTATATAAATAATAAAGAGAATTAGTACTCTTAGATTTTCCCTTAATTTCTAGAAAAAAATTGCCCATGTTATATTAATTTCATTCAACAGTTTCTTATTTCTCTATAATTTTTTCATGTCTTGAAATATCAATTTCAAGTACATCCACACACATTATTTATCTGTATAACATAATTACTATGATTCAATTTGAATTTTAATATAACCCAGCATCCAGTACATTAGAATGAATATCATATTTTTAATAAGAAACACCCAATTGTTGTTCTAATTTAATATCAATAATAACCGCAATGAATTATTTTTTATTATATAGATATTACATTTTTTTAATTTAAGAAGATATTTAAAATCATTTTATTCCTAGCCAACCAATATAAAATTTTAAAATACATTGTTTTTTATTTTTACAATGAACATGGTTTTTATTCTTATTTTGGTGACATCTACTTATCCTCATATTTTTAAAATCATTTTTACTTCATATTATTCATTTCCTATTGAACATATTGACACAAAATGACAAAAATTTGCAACAATTAAATCACAAATTTGTTTATTTCCTTAAATATACATTTATTTCTATTTATATTACTAGAAATTAATGAAATTAATTTTTTTTCACTACTATATTTCAAAATTATTTATTACTCATCACAAATATATCAATTTCTTCAATAGAATAATCCTTAGTAAATTGATTGAATTAATATTATAATTTTACCATAATCTCATACAAAACTAAACAAATTTTAAAATATTCGGGGAATACAAAACTATGTTTATTTATTTAATTTAAAAATCATGTACACTATATATAGGTTTGAGCCACCATATGATAATATTAACAATTTTAACATGTCTAGTTTTTTAGAACAATATGATCACATTTCCACCAATATTAATAATACTGTTAAATAAATTATCAACATTTTCATGATCCATATTTATAAATAATTTAAAATCATTTCTTAAGACTTGATGATTTCCCTCCTTCACCGTACAATCCTCTTCGTAGACACTAGAATTGTTTTCCAAAATAGATTTATAAATTGTTGAACCAATTGTCAATATATAAATCATATTTTCAGGGGACAAACATAATTTATTTTGTGCCATGGAATATGTTTTCAAAAATATATTATCTAATTCAATGAAATCCATCTCTATCGGGTCACTAAATTGAATACCACAAATTATATAGCATGAACACAAATCCCTTGATATTTGATATTTCTATGTGATAATATTTGATGAAAATTTATTTACAAACTCTCTAAATATAGAGTAGTTGTTACGATTTGGTTCATCTCATAGATGAACATATTCATATCATTTAATCTTCTAAACTATTTTTGTATTTTCATTAATTTTGAAAGAAAAAAATTTAGAACAAAGAAATATTGTGAAGAAATAGATGAATATGCATTAAAATAGGTAAATGAAAGACAAAGTTTACAATATGCATGAAGAGTAAACAAGATTTAGTTATTCCATATTTATGTTGTCTATAATAGTCATAATGATGGATTTAATCATTATAATAAAATCTCATCTAATTAAATGATTAATTTATTAACCCATGTTTCCACTCTCACCATGAATAATGAACAGTCACACACTGATCTGTCATACTACATGAAACATTCTACTAAACTGTGACTAGAAACACTCAATATAATTATCTATCACAAATATGTGCATAAAGCATTGAAACATTCATCAAGACTATCAAATTCATTTAAAAATGTCAGACTTTTTATTAAGGAAAAATGAATAGAGAATGGGGAAATATTTACAGTAAGAGAGAAGAAGAAAATGTCTAGAGATACATGTGTCATCCCATATCTCCACATCAACATCACTATGTGATTGAAATGATGATGGAAGTAGATTATAAAATTAGTTTTCTACTCAATATTACAATTCAATATTCACACTCTTAAATTGGTTATAAGTTTATCCTTCCATTATTGGAATTATAATTACACCATAGGAATAGAGGAAGATGATACTTTTTATTAAAATAAAAAATATAAATTTAAAATCTATCCAAAAATCCTTAATACCCAGATAATTGAATTCTTCTATTTAATAATGGAAACCTGTTAACATTTATGATACTGAATGATGAGCAACTATATCTATATCTCTATAGTCCCCATTGTTCATTAGCTCACAGATGCACAAATTCTCATCATTTTATTCTAATATTCAAACTGATAAAACATCCCCATGTGATTCCATATCTATAATAACTGGATGTGATTCAACCCTCACTTCCATTTTCTCAGTCACCACTCATCCATCATTATATTAGATTCCCTCATGAAAAATATCATTATTCTCTAATTTCACCTCTTATTATTTTGATAAAGAGAAAATTTGGTTGACCATTGATCATTGATTCTATACCTAAATACTCATGAGTTAACCTAAAAATTGATCATTTAATTTCTAAATTGTTCTCATATAGTTGATTTGTAAATGAGTGATTATATAGTATCAAGGCAGTAGGATTTAATAATATATTGAATTAAAATTCACAAGATATATCTAATGATGAATCCTTTTAACATTATGTGGATAGTTATATCACGACCTATTCTAGAGGGGCTCTTGTTGTATCTACCCCAAGCCTACCTCAGATGGGCTATGGGCTGGCGACTAGCGCCGAGTATGAATATCCCACAAATGAGAGGCATTTTCCTAAGTACATGTACACACGCACACATCTCCATTCACTAAATGAATAAATGTTAAAAAAATATGTTAAAAAATGAATGCATACAATAATATAGAATCCATATAGAACAATAGTAGAAACAAAAATGTAAACATGGCCAGAATAAAAGCCCCCTAAAAGAAAGCGTCTGTAGAAGTGAGAACAGAAATTTATGAAACTCATCTATAGAAAACCCTACATAAATGGAAAGGTAAGGGATAACTATATGAAGCCATAGGATCACACCTCAACTGTATATTCATATTATGCACCACATGTTTCTCTTCCACCTATAACTCTATTAAAGAATCAATTATCTACACAAGACATGACAGATATAGGAAAATCCCAAGCAGTGGTGAGTAAAACATTACATAGTAGGAAACCCCCAAACCACAATGAAAATATAATACATTGAAAAATTAAAAAGGAATGCCATAAAGGAAGACCACAAAGGAATACCACAAAGGAAGACCACTAAAGGACACCACAAAAGAACACCGTGAAGGAACACCACTAAGGAACACCGCGAAGGAACACTGCTAAGGGACACCATGGAAGAACACCACTAAGGAAAACCATAAAGGAACACCACGAAGGTACACCATGAAGGGACACGATGAAGGAACACTGAGAAAGAACGGCAAAATGGAACACCACTATGGAACACCATGAAGTAACACCTTGAAGGAACACCATCATGGAACACCATAAAGGAACAACATGAAGGAACACAACACAAAAATACATGAATTATACCACACATATATACATAATGTGTACCACCCAAGAATACATGAAGCATACCACTTTGAAATACATGATGTATACCACACACAAAAATTTATACCACATTGAAATATATGATGCATACAACATTGAAATACACAATGTATACCAAACATAAGTAAATGAATTATACCAAACATAAACACGTGAAGTATATGACATATAAATACATGAAGTATACCTCATAGAAATACTTGAAGCACAATCATCTCACAGAAGTATATATCTATAGATAATATTATATGAACATATTGATATACGAAATATTATGAGGCACGCCATCTCAATGAGACAGACAATCTCTATTTGACACAAAGTCTCTATATGACAAATAGTCTCGATTAGACAAATAGTCTCAGTAAGACACCCTGTCCTAGTAAGACACATAGTATATAAGTCACATAGCTTCTATGTCCCATAGACTCTAGGTCACATAGATTATAGGTCACATAGTTTAAAGGTCACACAGATTCTAGGTCACACTTGTTCAAGGTCATGTAGATTCACCGAGATTCTATTTCACACAACATATAGTTCAGATCCATCCAAAAGATTCTTATTGCAGTGCCCTCGTTCTAGGATAAATGACTCCTTGAGCCTTTAGGTAGCATGAAAACATCCACAATAACTCACTTAGAGTATCTCAAAATCACCTTCTCGTAATGAGGTTCCCAATGCTGAAAACCCCTCATAAAACAGACACAAAGTTTGACTGATATGAACATTTTTGTAAAAAGGTCTAACTTAGGTTTGGTCTGGTCTGGTTTAGACTTGGTGGGTCCGGCCAGCTAGGCCTACTAGACTGTGGCCCAATATGTCTCTGGGTCAAGCCCATGTGTCCTCTAGAGTGGCTCTTCTCCCCTTGGATGCCCATAGTTGTGGCCTAATTCGCTACGCCACATGCAGTCCACCTCGACTGCATGCCTCCCATGTGAGGTTGTATCGTGCCACATTTCATGCGGGTGGCCCACCACAACACCTACACCAAAAACTCCACCATCATGGAACCGAGCCACATTCCAGCTCCCCCTATGGTCTGATTACATTTACAAGGCCTCCTCTCTACTGCGCCCCTGGTCAGCGTCACGTTCCATCTTCAGCAGCCATCCAAGCGACATCGTCACCCTGCTGGTTCTCCATTTCCCTAGAGCGACACTCTAAACCCACACCGCCACTCACCTGGACTGGTAGAAGCCACATCCTTTTACAACTACCATGTTCTAATTTCATGGCCAAATTGTTCAGTGCCTTCCCCGTCACACCTCCACTATGAAATTATAGGGTTGAATCTTCACCCTTGAATCATTGTGCCTGGAATTGGGGGCACAATGATTAATTGCTTGCAAATGGATTTCAAAGAATGGTAAATGATGAAGAACACATGAAGAAGGAATGAGATTTTGGGGAGATAATAAATTCACATGAACGTCTAAAGAAAGGATATAGTCTTTTTAAATGTCATACTCTATTCATTCTTATTTTAAGGAAGAATGAAGATGGATAATCATAATGTTGATTCACCCATTAATCCGCACGATTTAACCACAAGACAAGAGTTATCAAACCAATGATCAACATGTTTGTTGGTTGTTCCACAGACATCATTGAATCTATAAAGGGGAAACAAAATCACACGGAGGTCAAATTCCCTACCACGAGTTTGGATCTATCATTGATGAGGAATAGTTGTGTTGTTGTCATTGACGAGATCCTCCAGCTATGTTGGAGAAACAATCCATGATATGATATCTGATCCATCATCATTCGCTCAAGTGGATTCTTTTTCAAATCTCTCTCTAGCAGTTCTCTAGAATTCCCAAGGATATACGGCTAAACCTGGGAATTCTTCATAATAATTTTTTAAAGGAAATCATTGTTTCTTCAAAAAAAAAAATTTATTTTAAATTTATTTAATGATGATTATGTCCTTTTTGGTTGTTTTCATAGAAGACCCTCTCTAATTAATGATTATTCACTTCTCAAAAAAACACCACATTTAGAACTAAATGGTGGTATCTGATTTCCATTCCAAGTCTCTGTTCAAGAGTTATTAGGATTTAAATATAAAATAATAATTATTTAGTTAGTTTATTAATGGTTATATCCAAAAACAATATTTCATTGGTGACCCATGCGGGAAAATGTTAGGACTCACCTATGAAAAATTATCCACATCGAACAAAATGAGGACCTTAGATTTATAATACATGCAACTATTTTGTATTTATTCACATTTCTCCACAAAATGCGCGTACACTTTATTAAAAAATGAACATTTTTCAACGAACTATTAAAGGTACACCGATTATTGGAATCACATGTTGTCTCAGCACCTGGTCATGAGATTTCTCCAAAATAATTTCAAAAAAATTGTGAAAATATGAGTCATTGCATTCTACCCACATTATGTCTTTACATCTATGAAATAAAAACCAAGGGCTAACAAAATAATAGGGGGGACTGAGCACAGACCTGAGCCTCCTTCTCCCTTGTGCTCTCTTAGATATTCATTTGAGTCCAACAAATCTGTGTTCAAGGAATAAATTACTCATGAAGAATCTTCCCATATCCAGCCAAAATAATTTAACAAGCAAGCCCGTAGCATTCCTTGTTGATCCTTAATGGACCACTCAGTTTGGTTGTTTATCTATGGGTGAAATGTAGTGCTCAAGCATAGATGAGTCAAAAATTCCAACCACATTCCCTTCAACAACAATGATGTAAGGGGATCATCATTTTCTAAAACTGTAATCCAATAGAATTCATGGAGTTGAAATATATTCATCACTTATAGGCATCCCAATCTCTCAATAGAACTCTGCTCCTCAAAATCTAGGAGGATGATAGAGATAGTGATCCATTCAATGACCAACCAGATAGTATCATGTCCCATGGATTTACATGGTAAATCTATCATGTAGTCCATCTATATCCCATCCTACTTCTATTCTAGAACATCAAGGGGTAGAGTCAAACTTGATAGAATATCATGCTCGACCTTCACTTTCTAACACGAAAATCTGTAGTTGCCTTCTTTATGCCCAGCCACTAGAACTATCTTTGGTAGTCCTAGAACATATTTTACACACCCAAATGTATCGCCAAATGGGATTTACAGAACTACCCCAAGACCTCCTCCCACAATGTCACTGGTACCACTACCGATCCTATACAAAGAACAAAGTGCATCCAACCATTAAAATATTCTTTTGGGGAATGCACTGTGTAAATATAAGCACATATTGTCCCACAATAGGTATCTCTATGATGTGCCTCCCTGACCCGCTGTAAGAGTGTAGGAGTGAAAACCATCGAATGGATGTAATATATTTCATCTGCATCGATAAAGGATAACTGAGATGAGGATAACTTCTTTGATACCTTATTCATCAACTATAAACTAGATCTCCTACTGAGAGAATCTATCACTGTGTTACCCTCCCTAGGAGTACATACCATCTAAAAGTCATAATCATGGAAGAACTATAGCCAATGCCTCTATATCTACCTTTGAGGGATATATTGAAAATCCACCACCAGTATAGGAAACCAAGGACTCATAACAACCACTTTATAAAGGGTTAGTCTATCCAATTGATTATCCATCATCTGTACCCGCCTTAGTGTGATTTTATTCTATGTTTCCTAGGTTTCCATTTCACAAACAAGGAAAAATAAATTCAACCATTTCGAACACACCACATTCTTCACCAAAAATAGTCAATTTGAGAATGAGCCATAGGAAACCAATCCATACTAAGAATGATATCATAAGGCCTCAATGCCGATACAAAGACATCAAAAAAAAACTCTTGCCTTCAATAGTAGGGTCACACTATCCACACCAGTGCATTATCATCAAATCCCCACCAATAGGATTCACTAAATGTTATGATTGAGTCAATGGTTCCCCTAGAATCTCGGGGTCTATGACAAGATTCATTGAAATAAACTAATGAGTAGTACCTATGTCTATCTGTAATGCAAAAAATTTAGAATAGATACAGATCATGCCCTGAATCTTTCATGGAGGCCCAAGGACATAAGACTGTACACATTTAGTTGTCCCCTACCATTTCATCATACTCCTTGATCCTAGTGTGGACCACCTGAGGGTGGTGGTGGTAACAGAAATAAACCTATACCACCTTCTGCTGCTCTCCCAACTCCATTGCCACATCCTCCTCCTTGTATAACTGTATGCTCATGTATTCCCTTTACTGACTATATATTGATGTATCTATTCTACCAAGGGACTTGTAACCACAATGGTTCTCTCTATTATCCTAGAATAAGTTTAAATGCACAGAGGGATGACACTAGCTCAGATGTCCCTGTGTAGACCTCACCTGAAGGCCTAATCCCTAATGTACTGGTCATGTATCACATCAATCTAGCACCTGGATAGGTTATTATAACTCTAAGAATACCCATATACTAACATGTTGTCCTGCTTGAGATGTAAGAGATCTTTCACACACAACCATTAGCTTATATGGTGAGAACTACTCTATGAAATTTTTCCAAAACACTATCCATGGAAAAGTCACCTCATCGTCAGATTGGGTATCCAAACCCACCCATCACCCTGCAAAGTTGTGTAGAAGGCTCTCTATCATGACCAACATCTGATCTGATGGTGCCTTGACTAGAAAAAAAACTCAAATCATCACCTAAATCCAGACCTCAACATCTTCAATGTTTGGCTCACCTCATACAGAGAAGAATCTTTATTGGTGAAACTCATGAGGCGTGCTCAGACTGCGCTCCTCATCCACAGATACTACTAGTACCATGAACTTCTATAAAAGTGGTGGTATAAATAGTGCACCACTTGGAGGTGTTATGTATAGTAAAAATTCTTGTATCGATGTCTCTTCATCCAGCAAATTATCCTTCTGATCACATGGTGGAAACCTGGCTGGCTGTCAACTGGGAGGAATCTTGAAGTAAGACCAGATGTACCATAGTAAATAGAGTATACCCGATGAGATGACTCAATAATGATATGAGAACACACCCTAATACTATATGATGCATGTACCATTGTTTTTTCCAGCAACTACTGTTTTTATGTACCGAGTCGAAAAGGTAGAATTTAGAGTCATGTTGTAAAGATAAATTGGCCACCACACCCACACTTGATTCCCTGACATGAACGTCGAACTCCAAACACTTAAAATTGTTACCCCAATACAACCTCATAGACTATCGGTCCTTAATTATAACCAACCTCCTCTGATACCACTCATTCACGACCCATCCTAGAGGGTCCTATTCCATTACTACCCAAGCCCTCCTATGATTGGACATGGGGTGGTGACTAACACCAAGTAGGCATATCCAACAAATGGGAGGCATTTTCCTAAGTCCATGTACCAACATACATGTCTCCAAGACCATAAATGATGAAATGTATAAAAATAAGTAAAAAATTCATTCATACACTCAGATAGAAACCACAGAGTATGAAAGTACAAAAATGAAAATTAAATAGGGCCATAATATAATCCAATGAAAAGAAAGAGTCTCGAGAAGTGAAAACCGAAGTTCCTGATATTCATTCTTAGAAAACCCTACAATAAGGTAAATGTACTAGACAACTATATAAATCCATAAGAGAAAACCTCATATATCTTGTCTCACTAATCACCACCTAGTTCTGGTCTACCTAGGACTCCATCAATGCTTTGATCATCTGCACAAGAAACAACACATGCAAGAAAAGATCATGCAGGTGTGAGTAAAACAATAATCTATAAGACACCTCAAAACCACAAAGGAAATATAAAATATAGGATAATAACAAAGAAATACTATGAAGGAAGACCCAAAATAAAGACCACTAAAGGAAATCACCAAGGAACACCACAAAGGAACACCACTATGGAACACCCTAAAGGAACACCGCGATAGGACACCAAGAAATAACACCACTAATAAACACTATGAAGGGACACCATGATGGAAAAATATGTAACAAACCAACCCTAGTTATCTTGAGATGGTGATTTATTTTAATACGTTGAAATTATTATGAGGAATCAATTTCCAAAGGACCAATATGTTTATTAGTATTGGAAAATGTATTACATACATGAACATTACATTACAATTTATAAAATAAAACATAGTGTATATAATAAATTCGGAACACCATTATTCCTCTAGATTAACCCTTAATATCAAACATATAACACTTAATTGGAATCTTGGTATAATAAAACACAATAAATGGGTGATATTAGATGCTCAGTAAGGACAAACAATATAGTAGATACTATCACAATTAAGAAGAAAATTTTGATCCAATGTTCTAAACTGAAACAAAAGCCTATAAAAAATATCTTCATCATAATATGGAAAGAATAAATCAAATAATTCCATTTAAAAAATCCTAGGGATATTCAAAAATTTTAATAATCACATTTAAAATAAATAACAAAAATCATATCTAGGGAATGAAAAATGGCATACATCTTACCAACTGATTCAAGACCTCATGCCAAGACCATACTCAAATATTCTATTGAGGCCTTATTCCAAGACACTGTTTTGTCTCATGAGACCTACCAATGCATTGAGGGGCTTTAGTGGGCCCCTACCATCACTTAGTATGTCCAATTCATTCAACATATGAAATTGGTGAAACATAACATAGTCATTCGTATAAAAACTAGAAAATGAAATGTCATTACATTGACCATAAAAATGAATGAAATAAAAATAGAACATCCACAATCTATAATTTCATAAATCATGCATTATAATATGGAATATTTTAATATTATAAATCAACCACAATGAAGTATAATATATAGTAAATTATGTTGACATAGTTGAAAATGATTAGTAAAATTCATTGTGAGAAATATCCCTTTTTCATGAAATCATTTAAATGTAAAAATAATTATAAAGGATTTCATTTAAAAGAGATTTTTGAATAAAGTGTCCCATACAACTTTGAAACTATTCAAGTGAATTATCATTTTAAAACCATCATGTCCATATAAATAAATCCTTAAAATCACATTGAAAACATGGATATCAATAAAATAGATTTTGGAAATTAAAATTTTAAAATATTTAAAATGATGGTCTAGATAAAGAGTACCTTCCATAAATCCCTAAAAGATTTATTTTAAAAAAAAATTTATGAAACATGGACATGGATGATAAATATGTACCAGAAAATACTTGAATATAAACAATCTCAGATAATAATGAGATTGAGGAATTAACACTTACCTTTTGTCGGATACACTCTGTACGTATTTAAAAATTGATTATAATGTTTTTAAACATATCATTAAATTATATAAGAATAATATTAATATTTATGAGATCATATTATGATTCTTTTAGATAATTATGTTACCATTTTAATAATAATTTCTAAGTTAATGCAACATTTCAGGTGATAATCCTTTTCTTTTTCATATATGTTTAGACTTGTTATTTCATATCGCATTACATAGATCACAATTTACATAATTATAGACTATAAAATATGATTTATATATCATATATAATATATATATAAATATATATAATAGATTGATAAATAAAATGGAACACACAGTTCATGGAGATGGTAAGCCATGCGTACGCATGAACGCTATTTCCGTTTTTTATCATATTGAATGGAAGTAAGTGAATAACATACATACATACATATATATATATATCATCCCATTATAATTATTTTTTCATTTATTTCATTCTTATTAATAATATATATTCATATAATAATTCTTGGATGGTGAACATGGAAGATCTGTCTCATCGCGTCGTGGAGATGGTAAGTCATACGTGTTGGATCTGAATCTACGGATTACACACAAGAGGGGGGGGGGTGACATGTGCCTTTTCAAAAATATTATAATCTCTTCAATTTAGACAAATTCTGTCCACTATGCTTTTGCACGATTAAATATGCAGCGGAAAAAGTAAAAGCATGAACACACGGATGTATAGTGGTTCGGGGAACAGAAGGCCCCTAGTCCACTCCACCAACGCTCAAATCCACGAGCTTGGAGATTTTCACTATCTGGTCCTCGTTTCCACAGACCTGTTCACAACTGAGTACAGGCAGTTGACACCTTTACAAGATTCAGGCAAACACAGCCTTTCTGGTTCAAACACGAACCCACACAACTTAGAACGAGAAGCTGATCACTCAAAAATAAAAAAGGTTTTCGATAAAGAAAACACTGCTCCAGTTGTTCTTCACAATTACAACAGAATGCAATTGACAGTAGATAGATTGTTGTCTTCAGAAAATAAAGATCTGTAATCAAAACAGTTCTGAGTCGATCCAGTTGCAATAGATATTACCAGAAACTTCACAACTTCAGCAGCAGTAGATTCACAACAGATAGTCGATGTAGAACACGTGAATCTGCTATCAAGATCTTCCTTCGGTAATAAAGGTTCTACACTTCTTCTCGATCACCAGAAAAGAACGCCTTTTCACAGTCTCTGTTTCTTGCTCGTTAAAAGATCAATCTATATCTTTCACACACTTTTCTGTGTATATATATATATAAAATCCGAAGTTTCCAAGATAGAACATATATATTCAAATCTGAGAAATTCTTCCACATAAACAGATCCATAAAAATATCCTTTAGATTCGCGATAATAAATGAAATAACAGAGCCCTTGTAACTCCCCTGAAGAATCGGCACAAAAAGCTCTGTTTAAATCAATCATCAATCCATTTTAAATCGTCTTTGATTCATTCAAAGTCGTACTTAAGAATCGGCTCGAAATCCGCTTAATAAACCGCTTGTTTGACCAATGCAAAAGGAAACATCGTCTGTCAAAAATATCCCGACGCCAAACGTAGGGTTGATGACGTGGCTCCAAACGTAGGGTTCACAAACGTAAGGTTCACAAACTTAAGGTTCACAAACGTAAGGTTGAACATACATACTTTCTCTTCAGCATTCAAACGTAGGGTTGATCATCCATACTTTGTCTCGCTCCAACTCTCCAAAGAACGTACGGTTGATTATAAAAGTAAGGTTGATGATCCATACTTTTGAGAAACAAACTCAACACTGAAAACTAACGTACGGTTTCTCTTCCATACTTGTCCAACAACGAAAACGTAAGGTTCCTTCCAAACGTAATGTTCTTCTTCAATACTTTTCAACAACGTACGGTTCATTAACCATATGTTTCAAAATAACATAAAAGGTAAACTTTTCATCCATACGTTACGTTCATCAACGTAGGGTATGAACAGTGATTCCAGTACGGGCTAAAATTGATCTCGCGCTACAGTGATTTCAGAACACGCTAAAAATGATCTTGCGCTACAGTGATTCCAGAACACACTAAAATTGATCTCGGAATAAATAAAGTATGAAATCTCGTTGTATGAAATAAATAAATAAAATAAATTCCTGCAAAATACTCAACGAAATAATTAGTAAATAATTAAGGGTATTTGTGAGCATCAAAATCATCATAAAGAGACAGAGTATTATTTGAAATAATCTCCCCCTTTAAAAAACATTATTTTGAATTGTTTTAAAACAATACATTGCTCAACAATCTCCCCCTTTTTGATGATCACAAAACCCATAAAATAATAGAACTAATTTAATTGCAATCTTTATTGAAAAAAAAATTAGTTTTATAAAATTTTAGAATTCTGAAAGGATTAAAACAATATTTAACTATAATAAAATTTCTCCCCCATAAAAATAAATTTTCAGCTATCCAAATTTCTTCATAGGAAACAAATGAATTTAAATGTTGTGTTTATCCAAATTCTCCCCCTTTTTGTGATATCAAAAAGAATGAAAAATTACGGATTTGAACACATTCAATATTGCATTGAACTATAAGTAAATGCTATAATTAACTGTGTATGAATAAGTGAATTTGTTATACTGGCTAACTTAGTCATAAATCAATAAACAACAAAACAAAAAAGAAGTAAGAAAAGAATTTTCATTCACAAGCTGTTATATATATAAACGATTGTGATATACAGAGGAATCAAGGTTCATGGATAAGACAGGGAAAAAAAAGTGTCTATCTCCTTTGAATCACGGTCTTGATCTCTGTAAACTGTTCTCTGAGCCTCTTCATCATCCCATCTCCTAACTTGATGATAAGATCTCTGTTCTCTTGAGTCATATGAATTTCTTCAATCAAATTAACTCTGAAAAACTCATGCATTCTTTCTTCTTTTTCAACAAAAAGAGCCAGCTTTTCTGATAACTGATTCAAAAGAATCCTAATCGGTTGCTCTCCAGATGTCAACTGATCCACTAAAAATTTCTGATTATCTAGCAAAACTGACAAAGGGGAACTATTACACTGAAGATCGTGTAATCTGTCACTCATATTGCTTAGTGCTCCTTTAATTGCTTGAAATCTCCGAATCAAATCAGGTGAAGAGCCTGATCCACTCACAGCAATGTTTGCAACAGACTCAAATTTATTCTCCATGTAAATCTTCAACTCAGACATATCATCTTTCTTTACCATCTCTGATTTTAACTGATCAACAGCATGCAACATATTAGTCTTAAACAAATCTACTTCCTGTCTTGAAACAGTACATTCTTTCAGCTTCTGAAACTTCAACTGCTCTAAGTTCAAAGAATTTCTGAGACTAACATTCTCAGATTCTAACTGAGAGATACGCTTGTACAGCTCAACAACTTCTTCTTTTCTCGAATCAGGGGCACCCTGTGCTCTATTCTCATGTCTAGAAATAGGTTGATGAGGCAGGGCAAGTGGTAAAGAATCTGCATCTGACTGTTCTTTGTCCTTGTCCTGACAAGGTTGATCCACTGAACTAGATTTTGAATCCTGAAACACTTCCACTGAAAAATCTTCCTGAAGTACTTCTGTATTAGCTTCATAAGTATGTTCATCACGAACAGTAGTCTCTCTGATTTCTACTGAATGGCCAAGAACAATATTTTCTTGTAAATCTTGAGGCCGGGCCACTTCTTCACCAGGCACTGCCTCCATAGGTTGTTCTTGTTGTATTACATTTTCAACAGCCACAGTAGCAGATTGAGGTTCTTTTTGGATTTCCGGTTGAGCTACTGGTTCCTCTATCGGTGTAGTCTGCTCCACAACAGCTTCTCTCACAAATGAATAAGAAATTACCGGTTCAGAGGATTTCAAGGCAGGAGAGATAATTTCTTCATCCATTGACCTCTTCCTTTTAGATTGATGTCCTTCTTGACTTCTCTCTTCCTCAACTTCCTCCATCTCAAAACGAATTCTCCTTGCCACTGTACTAACCCTTGATTCTGCTTGTCCCTCCTTGGACTTAGCCAGTTGAGCCTGAGCACTCTCCGAGTCTTCCTCAGCTCCAACAGGTAAGAGTTTTCCTTTAATTGTGCTCCAGAAGTATCCTACTTTCTTTAAAGTTCCAGCATTAAAAACATTACTGTGGTGACATTTCACCCCAGCATCTACCAATCTGATCATTCCTCTTTTATGCAAAAACAAAGAAATGAACCTTCCATAAGGGAAAAAGGTCATTCTTGCTTCACTCTAACAGCAGTATCTCAGATATCTTATCATAAACCGAGGAAAATTAAACTTAATATCACACATCAGAAGATACATTATGTACATGTCAGGGTATAGGATTTTCTCCATCTCAGCCATCCTTGGTGCTAAACCAGTCTGAACAAATTTTACCAAGATTTTCTGATCGGGCTCCAAATCTTTAATAAACATTTTCTTTATCATTCTGGTTCCAAACAGAAAAGACATAATGTCTTCAGACTTATGTACAAAATCTCCAATATTCCGTAAATCGAAATGAAAAACTCCTTCATGAGGGCAGTTAAGAATTTGACTTATCTCTACAGATGATATGGAAAAGTCTTTATCCTCTATTTGAGCCAATAAACTATCCTCCGTATCACCAAGGCTAAACTGAACAGTTCTAAAGAAATGTCTCATTTCTGCCTCATATAGAAACTCAGAATTTTCACTATTAAAAGCTTGCTCAAGGCTTTGAAACGACAACGCTTGCTTCAACAGTAAATTAGTTTCAAACAGCCATTCTAAATCGATGACTTTACCTTGCAGTATTTTCCGACCAACTACTTTAGGTTTCTTTGCAGCACTGCTCTCAGCTTCATCTGGACGCTTAGTCTTTGCCATTTCAACAACGATTTCTGAAGGTTCGAAAGTTTAGGGTTTGAAGATTCAGAAAAGGGTTTTGGAGCAGATGTGCGGTTTTAGGTTTTCGAAAGGGTTTCCGAAAAACGTGAAACAGTTTAGAAGGTGAAACGGTTCTGACAGCCTTGATTCCCGTGTAATCACTAATCATTACTATTATTTAAAACAAAATAAAATTACTTTATAGCGGGAAACAAAAATTAAGCAGAATTCGAAAACAGAATAAGATAAAAAAAACTATTTAAAATTAAATAAACCTAACTCCCCCTTAATAAATTCAAACCTTTCCGTGGGAAGTGGTTTAGTAAAAATATCTGCTAATTGATTTTCTGTATTTACAAATTCTAAAAATATATCCTTTTTAAACACATGATCTCTTAAAAAGTGATGTCTTATATCAATGTGCTTAGTTCTAGAATGACTAATAGGATTTTTTGAAATATTAATTGCACTAGTATTATCACATAAAATAGGTGTATTATTGAAATTTAATCCAAAGTCCATAAGAGTGTTTTTCATCCACAACACCTGTTCACAGCAACTACCTGCAGACACATATTCTGCCTCGGCTGTTGACAGGGCAACTGAGTGTTGTTTCTTACTAGACCATGATACTAAAGACTTTCCTAAAAAGTGACATGTTCCTGAAGTACTCTTCCTATCTAATCTACAGCTTCCAAAGTCAGCATCTGAATATGAAATTAAATTAAAATCAGAGGTTTTTGGATAAAGCAGAGATTGATAAATAGTACCTTTTAAATATCTAAAAATTCTTTTAACAGCAGTTAAGTGGGATTCTTTGGGATTTGATTGAAATCGAGCACAAAGACATACTGAATACATTATATCTGGTCTACTAGCAGTAAGATATAACAAACTACCAATCATACCTCTATATAACTTGTTGTCCACTAATTTTCCAGTTTCATCCAAATCAAGTTTTATATTAGTACACATAGGAGTTGTAAATGTCTTGCTGTTTTCAAGTCCAAATTTCTTAAGTAAATCAGTAATGTATTTGCATTGATTTAAAACATTTCCAAAATCTTTTTGAAATATTTGAAGACCCAAAAAGAAATTTAATTCTCCCATCATACTCATTTCAAATTCTTTTTGCATTAATTCTGAAAATTCATGACAAAGAATTTTATTGGTTGATCCAAAAATTACATCATCAACATAAATTTGAACCAACAAAACATTATTTTTCACAGTTTTCTTAAAGAGTGTTGGATCTGCTAGTCCAACAGTAAAATCATTTTTCAAAAGAAAAGAACTTAGTCTTTCATACCAAGCTCTAGGTGCTTGTTTAAGGCCATAAAGAGCTTTAGTAAGTTTGAAAACAGAATCTGGTTTTTGAGAATTTTCAAAACCAGGAGGTTGCTCAACATAAACTTCCTCCATTAAATAACCATTTAAAAAGGAAGATTTAACATCCATCTGAAATAATTTAAAATTCATATAAGATGCATAAGCTAAAAGAATTCTAATGGCTTCTAACCTGGCTACAGGTGCAAAGGTCTCATCATAATCTATTCATTCTTCTTGATTATATCCTTTAGCTACTAATCTTGCTTTATTTCTAGTTATTATCCCTTGATCATCCTGTTTATTCCTAAAGACCCATTTAGTTCCTATTACTGGATAATCATGTGGTCTTTCAACTAATTCCCAAACCTTATTTCTCTTGAACTGGTTCAATTCATCCTGCATTGCTATTACCCAGCTCTCATCATCTAAGGCTTCTTCTATGGTCTTAGGTTCTTGTTGGGATAGGAAAGCAGAGAATTCAACTATGTTTCCAAAGTTTCTTCTAGTTTGAATACCAGTCTCTAAGTCACCTATCACAGATTCTAAAGGGTGATTCTTTAAGGTTCTAGACTGTCTAGGCATTACATTCAAAGGTTCTTCAGTGTCATGTTCTTCTGAACTGGACTGAATTTCTTTTATATCATTTTCAAAATCATTCTTTAAATTCTCAAGTCTCATGTTTTCATTAGAGTCAGGTTCATCTATTTGTTCTATCCTTTTCTCAAAAGGATCAGATTCATCAAATTTCACATGAACTGATTCTTCAACAATCCTTGACTTTTTATTATAGACTCTATAAGCATTGGAGGTTGCAGAATATCCTAAGAAAATACCTTTATCAGATTTTGGATCAAATTTACCAAGATTATCTTTGGTATTCAAGATGTAAACCTTGCATCCAAAAACTTTAAAGTAATTTACTTTAGGTTTTCTATTATTCCATAGTTCATAGGGTGTCTTTTTCAAAATAGGTCTTATTAAAATTCTATTCATTATATAACAAGCTGTATTAACAACTTCTGCCCAGAAATATATAGGTAGGCTATATTCATTTAACATAGTTCTAGCCATTTCTTGAATAGTTCTATTTCTTCTTTCTACAATCCCATTCTGTTGAGGTGTTCTTGGAGCAGAGAAGGTGTGTTTAATACCCATGTGTGAGCAAAAGGAATTAAATTCCTGGTTCTCAAATTCTCCACCATGATCACTTCTCAATGAGATTATATTAAAACCTTTTTCATTTTGAATAGATTTACAAAAACCTTCAAATAAACTAAAAGCTTCACTTTTATATTTCAAAAAGAAAATCCAAGTAAATCTAGAATAATCATCAACTAATACATAAACATACAATTTACCAGCTAAACTTGCTACTCTTGAAGGTCCAAACAAATCCATATGGATAAGTTCTAGAGGCTTAGTTGTAGCAACTTTATTAACTGATTTGAATGATGATTTGTGTTGCTTGCCAAGCTGACATGCATCACAGAATCTGTCATTTTCAAATTTGAGACTAGGCAAATCAGAAACTAGATGTTTCTTAGATAATTTATGTAAAGCATATATATTGCAATGACCAAGTCTTCTATGCCAGATCCAGGATTCACTTATATTAGCAGTTAAGCAGTTTATTTGTTGTTTACACAAGGAATACAAATCCAAAGTATAAACATTATCAGTTCTGGGTGCTCTAAACTTAAACGGTTTATCTTTAGAAACAGTACAACTATTGTTAGTAAAATCAACAGTGTATCCATCATCACAGAGTTGAGAGATACTTATCAGATTGTGTTTTAACCCTTGTACATAAAGTACTTTGTTGATTGAGACTGTCTCTGGATCTCCAACTGTTCCAATACCAATAATCTTTCCTTTGGCATTGTCACCAAAGGTGACAAGTCCTCCTTCCTTTCGAGTAAGAGAAGAGAAATTAGCTGAAGTTCCACTCATGTGTCTTGAGCAGCCACTGTCCATATACCATATTTCTTTCTTTCTTTGGTGACCTGCTACCTGCAAAGACATTCAAACAAATTGCTTTGGTACCCATATTTTGTTGGGTCCAGGAGTGTTAGCAAGCAGTGATCTGGGTATCCAGATTTGCTTTGTTTCCTTAAAATTGATTGAATCATATAGATCGTTGGAAATATAAGCTTTCTTAATTCCACATATTTGAGGTTGTCTTAGAAAACAGTTTTTAGCTATATGACCTTTTGTTCCACAGTAGTTACAAATAACCTGTTTAGTGCTAGGAACAAAATAATTTTTGTATAACTTAGGTTTTTCTCCTTTACTTCCAATTCCAAACCTTTCCTTTTTAATTACAGTTTTTCCAAGTATCTCATTTAAGACGTTTTCTCCTTTCGTAAAAACTAAAGCAGCCTTTTTATAAGATTCTACTTCATCCTGTAGAGTTTTTATTTTTGATTCAAAATTAATTTTATTTGAGTCAGCAGAGTTGTATTTGTCAATTAATTCCTTATGTTGTTTTAGCAAAGTATTTCTCTCATCTGAAATAGCTTTGTGCAAGTTCTTTATAGATTTATATTTTTTAAATAATGAGTCATACCTTTCTTCAAGCATATTGCAGTAAGCTGCAAGTTTTTTATTTGAGAAGCTTGTTTCAGAGTTTGATTCATTATTTGAGTCAGAGGAGTAATATGAGTGTACCTCATCAGTTTCAGCCATGAAACACATATTTTCTTTTAAATTGGCTTCTTCCTTCTCTGAGCTTGATTCAGAAGAATTACTTGAGTCTTCAGAAACACTCCAAGTAGCTTTCATAGCTTTCTTGTCTTTCTGTTCATAATCATCTCTTTTGAAGAATTTCTTATTCTTTGCATCTTTCAATTTTGGGCAATCCGGTCTGATATGTCCCATCTTTTTGCATTCATAACATCTCACTTCCTTGCTATCCTTTTTGAAGGATTTCTTGAAGTCTTTCTTCTTACTGTTGAACTTTCTGAATTTTCTGGCTAGCTGAGCCAGTTCTTCATCCGAATTTGAAGAATCAGAGCTTTCTGATTTAGCACTTACTTCTCTGTTCTTCATCTTTCTATCCTTTTGTTGAGAAGTCACTTTCAAAGAAGTATTTTCCCTTTTTATGTAGACTTTATGCTCATTTACCTCATCTTGCATTTCAGCTTCGTACATCATCAATGTACCAATCAGTTCTCTCATAGTTAGATCTTTAACAGAAGTTGATTGTCTGATTGCTGCAGAGATTCCATTCCATCGAGTAGGAAGTACTCTCAGTACCTTCAACGCTTGATCAGCCTGCTTGATTGGTTCTCCTAGAGCTGTTATATTATTGACAATTTCTGTCAATCTTCCATTCATCTGAGTGATGCTCTCTCCTTCAATCATTCTGAAATATCGAATTTTAACTTAGCAGTTGCATATCTCATCTGTCTTACATTATCTGTTCCTTCATAAGAAACAGCTATTGTTTGCCACATTTCATATGCAGTCGGGCATTGAGATACTCTGTTAAATTCATCTTGTCCTAGACCACAGATGATTTCATTCATAGCTTTTGAATTTATGTCATACTCAGCCTCTGTAGCAGCACTCCATGTATCGGGATTTTCAGGAATTTCATAGGGAGTCAGAATCTTTGAATAGACTTTGTAACCAAGATTTTTCAGATAAATAATCATACGTGATTTCCAGCAGCCATAATTATCTCCATTAAAGTAAGGTGCTCTGACCATTGACATTCCCTCTCTCATATCAGCCATGATACACTATGTATAATCTTTAAATACTTCTAGCTTGATAAGACTTTAAAAATAAGAAGCTCCTCCTTTGATACCAATTGTTGGATCTGAATCTACGGATTACACACAAGAGGGTGGGGGGGTGAATTGTGTCTTTTCAAAAATATTATAATCTCTTCAATTTAGACAAATTCTGTCCACTATGCTTTTGCACGATTAAATATGCAGCGGAAAAAGTAAAAGCATGAACACACGGATGTATAGTGGTTCGGGGAACAGAAGGCCCCTAGTCCACTCCACCAACGCTCAAATCCACGAGCTTGGCGATTTTCACTATCTGGTCCTCGTTTCCACAGACCTGTTCACAACTGAGTACAGGCAGTTGACACCTTTACAAGATTCAGGCAAACACAGCCTTCCTGGTTCAAACACGAACCCACACAGCTTAGAACGAGAAGCTGATCACTCAAAAATAAAAAAGGTTTTCGATAAATAAAACACTTCTCCAGTTGTTCTTCACAATTGCAACAGAATGCAATTGACAGTAGATAGATCATTGTCTTCAGAAAATAAAGATCTGTAATCAAAACAGTTCTGAGTCGATCCAGTTGCAATAGATATTACTAGAAACTTCACAACTTCAGCAGCAGTAGATTCACAACAGATAGTCGATGTAGAACACGTGAATCTGCTATCAAGATCTTCCTTCGGTAATAAAGGTTCTACACTTCTTCTCGATCACCAGAAAAGAACGCCTTTTCACAGTCTCTGTTTCTTGCTCGTTAAAAGATCAATCTATATCTTTCACACACTTTTCTGTGTATATATATATATAAAATCCGAAGTTTCCAAGATAGAACATATATATTCAAATCTGATAAATTCTTCCGCATAAACAGATCCATAAAAATCTCCTTTAGATTCGCGATAATAAATGAAATAACAGAGCCGTTGTAACTCCCCTGAAGAATCGGCACAAAAAGCTCCGTTTAAATCAATCATTAATCCGTTGTAAATCGTCTTTGATTCAGTCAAAGTCGTACTTAAGAATCGGCTCGAAATCCGCTTAATAAACCGCTTGTTTGACCAATGCAAAAGGAAACATCGTCTGTCAAAAATATCCCGACACCAAACGTAGGGTTGATGACGTGGCTCCAAACGTAGGGTTCACAAACGTAAGGTTCACAAACGTAAGGTTCACAAACGTAAGGTTGAACATACATACTTTCTCTTCAGCATTCAAATGTAGGGTTGATCATCCATACTTTGTCTCGCTTCAACTCTCCAAAGAACGTACGGTTGATTATAAAAGTAAGGTTGATGATCCATACTTTTGAGAAACAAACTCAACACTGAAAACTAACGTACGGTTTCTCTTCCATACTTGTCCAACAACGAAAACGTAAGGTTCCTTCCAAACGTAATGTTCTTCTTCAATACTTTTCAACAACGTAAGGTTCATTAACCATATGTTTCAAAATAACATAAAAGGTAAACTTTTCATCCATACGTTACGTTCATCAACGTAGGGTATGAACAGTGATTCCAGTACGCGCTAAAATTGATCTCGCGCTACAGTGATTTCAGAACACGCTAAAAATGATCTTGCGCTACAGTGATTCCAGAACACGCTAAAATTGATCTCGGAATAAATAAAGTATGAAATCTCGTTGTATGAAATAAATAAATAAAATAAATTCCTGCAAAATACTCAACGAAATAATTAGTAAATAATTAAGGGTATTTGTGAGCATCAAAATCATCATAAAGAGACAGAGTATTATTTGAAATAATCTCCCCCTTTAAAAAACATTATTTTGAATTGTTTGAAAACAATACATTGCTCAACAATACGTACACACGAGCGACAATATCATTTCTTTAATGGTTTAATTGTATGTAATTGGATGAAATATGAATTTTAAAAAGGAAATATAATTTTATATTTATTTTTTACAGCCATTATATTCATCTTTATAAATATATAAATTAAGTGTTCATGAAGAATAGTATACATCACGACGTGGAAATGGTAAGTCGTACGTACGCATGCATTGTAATATTATTTATCATATGATGGGTAAAAAATGTATTATGTTTGTAAAATAATTATAATAACATATCATCATATGTGTGGTACTAGATTTATTATTTTAGTATAGAAGAAACAATGAAATTGGAAGTAGAAGAAGACAATAAATTTTAAATAGGTGGTAAAACAATTAACTCTTTCTGGTGTCCCTTGTTGATTTACACAAAATACTCATTATGATGGCATTCCTAAAATTTTATAGCCTCTAGAATTATAAAAGGGATGTTGGGAGAGGAAATGGTCATATTTTGTCTGAGAAAAAAGGATTTGGACGTATGAATTAATGAAAAGGATAAGTGCCCTTTTATAAGAGACATGAGGGGCACTTTAGAAAAATATTGAAATATTAATTTATTATAAGTTTATTTTAGGATTATAATAGCTCAATATTAATTTATTTAGAGAATGAGATGATTATGAGTCGATATAATATCATCCAAAGAATTTTAGAAAGTTTTATTTCAGGAAATTAACATTATCTTTTATTATTAACCATTACTTAAATAGTTTAACTCTATCCATGTATTCTTGTAATTTTATACTATAGGGTTAATGTTTTTACATATAAAATTCCTAGAGAAAATAAATTGGATTATTGATGTAATTTTTAACATTATCTAAGTCATTTGGTCGAATATTAGATTTTTAAGATTTTTATATCATTTAATAAAATTATATTTTTAAAAAAACACATTTATGTCAATTTTGACCCTCTTTAGTAATTGATTTTTGTTAAAGTCATAAAAACCTAATTAGTTGGTTAAAAAAGGTATTAAATCTTATATAATATATCAATTTATTCCATAAAATTCTTGGATGGAATAAAAATGTTGAAATTACATTTATTGTAATATTTATAAATTCATTTATTCGAATCCTTCATTATTAAGGTAATCACTACATCATAATTTTCATAAATAAATATATTTATATACTGTCTAAAAATTATAAATAAAATAACGTGATGTATGAAATATTTTTATATATCTAATGACTATTTTTAAACAAAGATATTAGTTATATTACCCAATATTAAATTTGATTTAGTAAATGATATATGTTTATGTTATATTTTCCATTTCTTTAAATTAAATTTTCTAAAATGTCATTTTTACACCCAGGGGGCTCCCAAATTCTAAAAGATAAGACAAGGTAAAAAATGGTCGAATATATCTCATCCAATAATATTAGGACACTTGTTAGAGTAGTTAAATATTGTTATAATATTATTTTTTTACCCTAATTTAGCAGATTTACCATTTTACCATGGTAAATAAAAATAATTATTGAATCTATTATTCCTAAGGTCAGAAATTAAAAGTTACTTATTTACACATTTTGGACCATATGATTCAAAATATGGAATCTATTTTTCCAAATTGAAATCATAGAATTTACAGTGAATAATTTAAAATTAATTCCTATTTTCAAAACCAAAAAATGGGTATTTAATATGTAAAAAATCATAAGATTTACATATGTTTATGTCCAATTTAAATGTGAAATTATATAAAATGAATTATATTTATCAGAGTAGATAACTCAATAGGTGGGGGTGAATTTAGTCTCTATAAATATTTCTATTAAAGAGGTTATTTACAAAAAAATACCCCTTATAAAATTAAACAAAAAGTCAGTTTGTAGTGAATTTATTAAATTCCTTAATGTTCAATTTGATTCGCAGAAGATTGATTTGTTCACAGTTTTACTAAACTATCGATTAAAAAAACTTTTGAAGAAAACCTAAAGATTCAAAATATATGTAAACACATGCTAAACTAACTATCAATGTTCAGGTTATCTTAATGTAGGAAATACAAATCACATAAGAAATATAAGATAATCAACACAGTAGGTAAAAATAGAGATTCAGTCTCAAGATCAGACTTATTCCTCTCCACATGGTGATCACCAGCCACCGATATGTTTATATTATTAAACTTTTGATCCACACCCTGGATCGGGGTTCATAACACACCCTGTTTTCCAAGTCACAGTTGACCTCTACCGTAGTTATTTGGGGGAAATAAAAATTACCAAATCACAAGTAATCTCTTCCATAGTTCTACATGGGATACAAGTGTAATAAGTGATTGAGTATGAGGATAGTGTGATATTCTCTAGTTATGCTCATGAGATTGTGAGTGTGATACAAACAAATATACACACTGCTCAATTAATGAGGAAAAAACACAATAGAATTAAGAAAGATGATAGAGTCAAGAATTCTCTGTGTGTTGTGAAGTAATGCTCTAGACTGAATGGATGTTGAGAAAATAGTATTTGAGTACTCTTCTAGAAGTTGTCTTCAGAACTGAGTATAGTTGTTTCTTTAATCCAGCTTCAAGGAGTGAAAAGGTTAAGCTCCTTAATTTCTTGATGTACACTAAGCTTTTTGGAGAAATTTTCTTGTTACAATATTCTTGTAATATCAAGTGCTTAGGTGTTCTCTTTTCATATTCACACAGTTTGTGTCTCAGTGTGCACTACATCATATTTGACATCAAGGATGAGGTCCTTTTATACTCCATGATCATCTAGCCATAAAGATCTGTATAATTGAATATACCTCGTACTATCTACATATAGTTCTATAGAAAACATTAAATAATGTTAGAAACATTAATCTGTCTAAATATGACCATTACAAATAAATTTGAATTAATGAAATGGAAAGAATTATTTATGACTATTAGTGAGTCATATTAAGTCTATTGTCTTTGGTTTGGTGACATCATTTTGTCATCTTCAATGTGTCATCTTTATTGTGTCAACATTAGTCTTTCAAACATCGGTCTATCGACTTTGGTGTGTCGATGTCGGTTTGTCAAACTTCAGTCTATCGAACTTCGGTGTGAAGAATTCAGTGTGACAAACTTAAGTCTTTCGAACTTTGGTGTGATGAGTTTAGTGTGTCCAACATCAGTCTATCGAACTTCGTTGTAATGACTTCGTTGTGTCAAACTCCAGTCTTCCGAAATTTAGTGTGACAACATTGGCATGTCAAACTTCGGTCTATCGACGTCGGTGTGTCGAACTTCGGTGTGTCAAACATTGGTCTGTCAAACTTATCATCAGTGCCAGGGAATCTAGAATGATTTTCAAGTTTCTGTATTAGCAGACTATTTTTTATAAAAACGTTTATTTATAAATACATTTGTAAACATAATTATTCATGAATATAAGTGATTTACTTATTAAAGTATATGGTCTTGTATGACAAAATTGTTTCACATAGAGATGTTAAAATTCCCTAAAAGAGTAGAATCTGTATATTTAAATTATTTATGATTATGAAAACTACATTATCATAGAGGGTCCAACAATCTCCCCATTTTGAAAATCACAAATTGTGGCATATAAGAAAATATATAGAATATTGATATCGCAACATAGCATATGACACTAAAAGTTAGAGTCGAAAGTGAGAGTGTCCAATATGAATAAAGTCTTTCCATGTTTGAAATTGTAAAACAATTCCCCCCTCACTAAATGTATCAAGGTGAAAACTACCCCATATATAAAAAATATATTGTTAAATATAAAGTATGCCACTTATTTTTCTCCCCCTTCCGGGATTATCAAAAAGATAAGAGAGCGAAAAAAAGAAGAACAACAGCATAATGATTTGCATTAAAATTGCAGAAGAGTATAAGGAAAACAAAAAGATTGAATCCATATAAAAAACAATCCATCATTAAGAGTTTGGATGATGAGGATATTTCTCTTTGACTGAAGTATCTAACAGATAAAGAGAGGGTTTGGGAGTGGCAGAGGGTAGTGGTGGTCTGAGGATAACACCAGGCAGAGCAACACCTGCAGGGACAATAGCTTCAAGGGCATGCCACCTTTCTAACAACACCCGACTTGGATTCTGCTCTGTAAGAATATGTCGAATCAGAGTAAGAGATTGAGTGATAGTCAATTGAGCAGGAGGACAAGAGGTAGTACCAAGTGAAGCAGCCGGAGGGACCACAATATCTTTGTCCTGAACATGCAGATAAGGTTTGAGAAGTTTGATAAAGTCACTAATGATTTCACCACCATATTTCATGGATTCCTCAATGTCATCCTTATTTTCCATAAATTTACTTAGTAAAGGGGTAAATTATTTCAATTGGAGAACTTTATTTTTGAATTATTCTATGGATAGATGAATTATAAGATTTTCTACGAGAATCATCACGCAATTGATGAGATCATGCATGGTGTATATCATAGTGAAATACTTTTCCAATTTTTCCTGATTCTCTTTCTGAGATGCAGAGCCTTCATTTGTACACTGTCTGACCATATTGTTCTCAAGATCTGTATTTTGATGAAATTTTCAAGAGTTTCTCTGTCTATATAACTTTTATGTTTTTGAATTTCTTCTCTCATAACAACCTTCAGAGACTCCAAATAGGAATCATCACTTGTCCCATGCCTAGAACTGGATGGGCCAGTCGAAAGTTGTCCAAGATCTTCTTTCAAATTTTTCAGATCTACACTGAGTATATGAGTTACATGTTCTCAATACTTAAAGAACACCGCTAATAGAGGTCATGAAGTAATAGGTTAAGGAATTCAACTCATTGTTCATCTTTCTAACTTCTTCTCTCAGAAAGGTGTTGTGTCTAATAATGGTTTCTGTTGTAGTAATAAGATTCATTCGAATATCTTGAATATCCATTCATGCAATATTTGCTACATCAGCATCTAATATACTTATGGAGGAGGAGGATTCACTCCTGGATCCAACTGATGCTACTAAATACTCACAAATATCACATTGAATTGTTCCAAATCGGCCTTAGGGACATAGTTATTGGGCACTGCCTGAGCAACTGGGTCTACTACTGGAGATGCAACTGGTGGAATAGGTGCATCAGGTTCTGGGTCTACATGGAATTGTGGAGTAGGAGGAGAAGACACCCTTATTTCATCCGATACATACTACAAACCAAAAAGATTATACCCTAGATCACTATTCCACTATCTAGTACAGGTCCAGTCTCTTGGATCAACAGTATAAATTCTTACCCTTCTTCCCTGAGGCTCAGAAATAACATCAATATCATCAACTAATTCATCCTGGTCTCTGGCCACAATAACTTGTCTGGGAATAGGAACCAACT
Organism: Viscum album; assembly: GCA_963277665.1. Classification (NCBI taxonomy): domain Eukaryota; kingdom Viridiplantae; phylum Streptophyta; class Magnoliopsida; order Santalales; family Viscaceae; genus Viscum; species Viscum album. The sequence goes on along the minus strand of OY728130.1, from coordinate 2,008,679,051 downwards.
GATCTTTAGGTTCTGCCTGAGCTCCAGCTACTTCAGCTTCACCAGGTAGTCCCTCAATTAGTGGCACTAGAACTAAATATTTTTCATCCTGGCTAGTAGCCATAAGATCATTCGATTCTTGAATGATCCCTTTATTTTAAGCATTAGGTTGGAGTGGTATGTCCTCATGTTCAACATCTCTATGACCATCATCATGTTGATCAACATGCTCGACACCATCACCTGGCCCACATACAGATTCCTCACTGGATCAGAAAACCACCTATTGTCCCACTTTTAGAGAGTCTCTCACTTTCTCAACACATCCTCCATCATCACCATCATCACCATCATCACCATCATCATTATATTCTTCATCTGGTTTGTTAACATAACCATCAATTCCTATTACTTCAATTTCTTCCTCATCTTCAAGACCTAATAAAGATTCTCTTGAGGTTAATTCCATAGGTGGACTAGTAGGTCCATAAGTCATATCTTTGGGTCTTTTAGCAATACTTGGATCACTCCTATCATCAAAAGTATATCCTTCTTCCCTAGGAACTTCAACCTCAACTTCCTCATTAGAATAAACTGAAACTTCTCCTGGTTTGAGACCTGGATGAACATGGTCCTTTGGTCTCGAAGGATTGTCAACTAGATTGAAATCCTCATACAAAATTTTCTCATCTACTACACAACATCTCTTTCATGTCTTCCAGAAGATTTTCATCCTCTTAAAAATGGATTTTTGAAGACAAAAGCCACTACAAGCAATTATCAATTCCTCTCCATCTTCTACATAATCTAATTTTTTTCAACAGGGAAGAAATCATCCTCAGAAAATTTAAATAGGTTTCCTTCTTGGATGGATTAATCAAATCATATATATTCACCATAATATATCTGAACATATTCACTCTTATTCCATGTTTAAAAAAATCATGAAAACATCATGATATTTCATAGTAGTGAAATATCCCTTCCTTGGGAAGATTTGATGTTGTATGAACTTAAAAAGAAGTCTTACTTCTCCTACAAATTATTTTTCAATAGACCTCTTGGATTCTACATTTACAGTCTTCTCTTTTAGATCATCTTTATAGGAAGTTTTTTTGAAGCAGGTGGAATATTACCAGGATAGTCAGTATAGACACCTTCATGAGTCACCTCTAAGAATTCAGCCCATTCTTTTGATAGAAAAACCACTTCCTTTCCATTTACTATAGAGTTTTCCTTTCCTTGTTTAGCTTTATCTAGTTATATACTCATATACAGAGAGAATTCATGCACTAACTGGGGATAATAGGGTCTTTCATTGTTGGTGAACCAACTGAGCCATCATTGAGATTCCAGCACCTTTAAGAGAGAATATTTTCTTGACAGAAGCCACTCAGTAGACACCTCCTTTTCAGCTGTAACTACTCAAATTTCTATGCTCGGTTTCATAGTCCCACTGGACTCACCTTTCTGATACTTAGCAGAATGAGATTTTTTAGGTTCTTTCATTGCGCGATTAGTAGTATCCATGATGATTCTTCTGATTCCAATTGGGTTGAGAGGTCGAGAGTCGACAGAGAGTTTGAAAAAAGGTAGAAGGCCATACGACAGTGGAGAAGGTGAAATGTCGAGATGGATTGGACTAAATATATCATTTAAGGATTGTAAAATAGAAAATAGAAGAATTTAAACATGGTAAAAGGAAGAATAAAAAAGCATCTTTTAATTTAAATAAGACCACATTTACCAAACTACCCTTAAATATATCGGTGTAAATGAATTAATTTCAAGAAGATCGGTTTCACAGAATATTGGTTTGACATGATCGGTTTCAAGAATATCGGTTTGATAGGATCAGTTTCAAGAAGAATGGGTTGACATGATTGGTTTCAAGAAGATCGGTTTTATAGGACCGATTTTAAGAAGATCGGTTTGATAGGAACGGTTTGACAGGATCAGTTTCAAGTAGATTAGTTTGACAGGAACGATTTCAAGAAGATCAGTTTGACAGGATCAGTTTTAAGAAGATCAGTTACTGATTTATCACTCCTAATTCATGTATAATTTAATTCATTTTCTCAAAATTTAAGGATTTAGTGAATATATTAGTAAGAAAATGCTTAGTCCATATAAACTCAAGAGTTATATCACCTTTTTGATAATGATATCTCAAAACGTCATGTCTTACATACAAATGATTTATTCTAGAATGATATATTGGATTTCTAGAAATGATAATAGCACTTTTGTTGTCATAATTAATGGGGATATGTCTGAATTTAAATTTGTATTCTAATAACATGTGTTTCATCCAAAAAAATTTTGCACAACAACTACCATGAACAATGTATTCTGCTTCATTAGTTGATAATGCAACTGAATTATGTTTTTACTACACCATGATATTAATGTCATTCCTAAAAAGTGACATGTTCCAGAGTTACTCTTTCTATCTAACATACATCCACCAAAATCAGCATCTAAATAGCTAACTAAATCGAAAGGTTGTCCTTTTGGATAGAACAATCCTAAATTAGTTGTATACTTGAGGTATTTCAAAATACATTTATCACTAATTAGATATGACTCCTTTGGGTTTTCTTAAAATCTCTCACACATAAACACACTAATCATAATATCTGGCCTACTAGCCATTAAGTATAGAAAACTCCCTATCACTCCTCTATAAGTAATTTGATCAACTGATTTTCCACTTTCATCAATATCTAAATTACATGTAGAACTCATAGGAGTTTCTATACTCTTAATTCTATCAAATCCATATCTTTTCCAAATATCTTTTGTATACATACTTTGATTTTATGATAATACCTTTTTATTTTGAAATATTTGAAATCCATGAAAATATTTATGTTCACCCATTAAATTCATTTCAAACTTACTTGACATTATGTTTGAAAAATCATTACATAATAAATTTTTAGAAGATCTAAAAATAATATCATCTACATATATTTGTACTATTAATAAATCTTTAGAAACTCTGTTTACAACTAATGTAGGATTTGCAAGTCCTTTTGTAAAACCTTTAGAAATAAGAAAATTAATAGCCTTTCATACCAAGCTCATGAAGCTAGTTTCAAGCCATACAAAACTTTTGATAATTTGAACACATGATTTGGAAAAATTGGATTTGTAAATCCTGGGGGTTGTTCAACAAAAACATTCCCAATTATAAAACCATTTAGGAATGTACTTTTAACATCCACTTGATAATGTTTAAAATCTAGGTGTGCGACATAGTCAAGTAAGATCTGAATTGCCTCATGTCAAGCTACAAGAGGAAAAGTCTCTTCATAATCAATTCCTTCTTCTTGATTATATCATTGTGCAACAAGTCTTGCATCTTTTCAGACTATATTTCCACTTTCATCTACCTTATTTCTAAACAACAATTTGGTTCCTATGGTCAAATTATCATTAGTTATGTCTACAAGTTTCCAAACATTATTTTGTTCAACCTGATTAAGTTCTTCATGCATAGAAATTACCCAAAATTCATCATTGATAACATCATTGATATTTTTGGGTTCTACCTCAGACATGAACACTTGATGTTCAACTTGGTTTCTCAATTAAGCTCAGGTTTGTGTTCCATTATCTAAATATCCAACAAAATCATCTAAGAGAATATTTTAAAGGGTTTTATTTGGTCTGGTGAAAGTAGGAATTGATATTTCAAGTTGGTCAAGTTGATCTGGTTCACTACGGTTCTAGTGAGGAAAAATTTCAAAACTGGATGTTATCACAGATTCCATCACATGATGATTTTCGATATTTTCATTAATATCCGTATTAGACATACCCTCTTCAATATTTTCTGGGGTGGTCTTGGGTTTAGGGGGATCTACTTAATCAAACATGATGTGTACAGAATCCTCTAAACATGTGTTCTTCTTGTTAAAGACTCTATAGGATTTTCTTGATGTAGAATATCTTAGAAATATTCCTTCATCACTTTTGGAAAAAAATCTATCTAAATTATATTTAGTATTCATAATATAGACTTTACATCAAAACACTTTAAAATAACCTTCCTTGGGTTTCCTATTATTCCACAACTCGTAAGGAGTTTTCTTAAGAATGGTTCTAATTAAGACTCTGTTTATTATGAAGCAAGCTGTATTAATAGTTTCAGACAAAGAATAAATGGGTAGATCATATTCATTGAGTATAGTCCAAGAAATTTATTGTAAGGTTCTATACCTTTTTTCTACCACACCATTCTGCTGAGGTGTTCTAGGTGCATAGAATTTATGATTATAGACATTTTGTGAGAAAAAGGCCTAAAAATCTTGATTCTCCAACTCACGACCATGATCACTTCTTAATGATTTAATCGTAAATCCATTATGATTTTCTACAGTCCTAGCAAACTTGGTAAATTAAGAACAGGCCTCACTTTTATGAGCTATGAAAATGGTCCAGGTGTACCTAGAGAAATAATCTACATGAACATAAACATAATGCTTTCCATTGAGACTCGAAACTCTAGATTGTCCAAAAAATTCCATGTGAAAGTACTCGAGAGGTTGAGAAGTAGTTATGTATTTCTCTGTTTTGGAAGATATGTTATGTTTCTTTGTGTTTCGAGAAGTATTATATACATTATTTTCTTTAAACTCTAATTTGGGTAATTCTCTGACTAAGCCATTTCTGGTTAACATTATAAGAGAATGTATATTAAAATTTTCTAGTATTCTATGCTAGAGCCATTACTCTTTGTGAATGGAATTTAGACAAGTGACATTCTATGAGGCAAGAATTTCTAGATTTATAGCATATACATTGTTATTTATAAAGGCATTAAATACTAAGTTATTCTTGGCATCCAAAAAATGTAATGAATAGTTTTTGAATTTTACAATAAATCCATCATGACACAGTTGAGATATGATAATAATGTTATACTTCAGTCCATCAACATACAATACTTTAGAAATTTAAATAGAGTTAGGGTTACCAATCTGGCCTAGGCAGATGATTTTTCTTTTACCATTATCACTGAATGTGAAATATCCTCCATTGATCATGATAATAATTTTAAATCTTCAAAATCACTAGTCATATGTCTTGAACATCAATTGTCCAGTTACTATATCTTTTTATAGGAACACTTTAGGCAGATTACCTACAAAGCAGTTTAAACAAGAAACGACATTGGTACCCATATTTGTCTGGGTCCACAAACATTAGTAATATAAGCATTAGGAACCCACAATTATTTTATGGGTTTCTTATATGTAGAATATAAAGTATTTAAAAAATAAACATTATTTGGTCCTGTGAAATTGGATATATTAAAACAATTTGAGGGGCTACAACTTGTAGTTTAATTCTGGTTTTTGAAAATAGTAGCAGATTTTCCAGATTTGGATACAAAATTCTATTTAGATAAATTCCTTTGAACATGTTGATATTCTATCCCAGAAGTATACTTAGGAGCTATTTTTTTACCAAGAATTTGAGTAAGAGTATTTTCCCCATTAATAAAATTTTCTAAGTATTTCTTCATTTGTTTATTAGACATTTTTAGACCATTGTTCACTTTAAGCATTTGAGCATTTTTTCCATTTTCAGTTTTAAGTTCAGATTTAGTAGTCACACTAAGAGCATGTTGTTTCTTCAAATATTTATACTTATATTTTAACTCATTATAGGATTCCTCGATCATGTTGCAGTATTTGAAAAAATCATCATTTGTCATTTTTTCAAACTCACTTTCAGAATAATAAGAATCATGTACAGGAGAGTTTAAGGTTAACTCAGATGTGTTTATCGTGAAACACATATTATCCATATCATCATTCTCATTTTGAGAAGATCCAGATTCACTTAAGTTTTCCTCGTATGCACTCTACCTGGCCTTCATTACTTCTTTATATCTTATATCCTTATTTTCATACTTTTTCTTGTATTTCATCTTTGGGAAGTTAGCCTTGACATGTCCTTTCCATTTTTATTTATAGCAGATTATCTCTTCTGGTTTATCATTTTTCATCCAGTCCTTCTTCAATTTTCCTTGTTATCATACATTCCTCTATAACTAGGATTTTTGAAGGACTTACTTTTCCTATTAAATTTCGTGAATCATCTAGCCAATTTGGCCAATTATTCATGACTATATGAAGCCACTTCATCACTATAAGAGCATGTGATAGCAGCTTGAACATTATCTTTATCTTTACTTTTGTAGGCAATTTCCTTGAAGGATACAAATTTTTGATTTCGTTCATACTCCTCTTGATTTACCTTCAATTCTTATTTGTACATCATTAATTTTCTAATCAATTATTTCACTAGTATTTTATCAATGCCGCACAATTCTCTATTAGACACAGATGTTCCATGCCATCTTTCTGGTAGACATCACAGAATCAGCATGATCTGCTCTTTGGAAGATACTTCTATTCCTAAAGAAATCATGGTATTCATGATTTCATTGAACTTGAGATACATATCAGAAATGAACTATTGAGACTTCATTCAAAAATTGTCATATTTAATAGCATAAGTGTATAATCACATTTCTTTAACATTAGATGATCCATCATGTAAAACATAGAGAGTATCCCAAATTTCATGTTCAGTTTGATAGGCCGAGATACAGTTAAACTCTTCATCTATAGTTTCACTGTACAGAGAATTCTTTTCTTTACAGTTATTGTAATAGGTTGATTTGATAGATTCATCCCGAGTTCTTTTAGAGGTTTCAGGTATTGTATATTTACTTTCAATAGAAGTACAGATTTCAAATCCCATAATTTTCAGATGTATCTTCAATTTTAGATTCCACTGGGCATAGTTTGTTCCATTAAAGAAAGGTGGTCTATTTATAGCAGCCCCTGCTAATCTATTTTCCCTGATAAAGTTTTTAAAATAATATCAAAGAGATAAAACATAATAAATAACAGAAATTTGAAGATCTTTGAAACACAACTATAATCGTTGTTGTTATGATAAAAAAACATTGACAAATTTCTTCTGATACCAAATTTTGCTCGGAGTAGATAACTCAAGAGGGGGGGGGGGTGAATTGAGTTTCTATAAAAATTTCTGTTAAAGGGGTTCTTTATAAAAAAATGCCCCCCTCTAAAATTAAACACAAATTCAGTTTGTAGTGAATTAATAAAATTCTTGATGGTTCAATTTCATTATAAGAAGATTGATTATTTCTCAGTTTTACTAACCTATCGATTAAAAAACTTTAGAAGAAAACCTACTGATTCAAAACCAATGTAAACACTTGCTAAACTAACTATTAATGTTCTGGTTATCTTAATGCAGGAAATGCATATCACATAATAAATATAAAATAATCAACATAGTGGATAAAACAAGAGGTTCATTCTCAAGTTGAGAATTAGTCCTCTCTAATTGGTGATCACCTACCTCCAAACTATTTATATTAATAATATTTTTATCCACATCCTTGATCAGGGTTCACAACAGCACACCCTACTGTCCAGGTCACACATGACCACTACCATAGTTATTCGTGGGAAATAAAGATATACAGATCACAAGTAATATCTTCAACAGTTCTACATGGGATACAAGTGTAAGAAGTGATTAAGTATGAGGATAGTTTGAAATCCTCTAGTAATTCTCAGGAGACAGTGTCTGTGATACAAAATAATATACACACCGCTCAATTATTGAAGATAAAACACAACAGAGTTATGAAAGATAATAGAGTTAAGAATTCTGTGTGTGTTGTGAAGCAATGCACTAGACTCAATTGATGTTGTGAAAATGGTATTTGAGTAATCTTCTCGAAGTTGCCTTCAGAACGGATTCATGTAGTTTCTGTAATCGATCTTTGAGAAGTGAAAAGGTTCATCTCTTTAATGTCTCGATGTACACTGAGCTCTTTGGAGAAAGTTTCTTATTACAATCTTCTTTTAATCTCAGGTGCTTAGTTCTTCTCTTTTCGTATTCGCACAGTCTGTGTCTCAGCATGTACTACTTCATCCTTAACGTGAAATATGAGGTCCTTTTATACTACAGGATCCTCTAGGTATAAAGATCTTATCATGTTCATGTACCTTGTAATTTCTTCAGATATTCCTACAGACAACATTAAATAATGTCATAAACAATAATTTGTCTAAATATAACTATTAGAAATAAATTTGAATTAATGAAATGGAAATAGTTATATATGAATATCGGTGAGTCATCTTCAGTCTGTTTTCTTGGGTTTGGTAACATTTTTCTGTCATCTTCGGTGTTTCATCTTTAGTGTGTCAACTTTAGTCTTTCGATCATCAGTCTATCGACTATGGTGTGTCGACTTCAGTGTGTCAAACATCAGTCTATCAAACTTCTGAGTGGTGAATTTGGTCTGTCAAACGTCAGTCTTTCAAACTTTGATGTGACGACTTCAGTGTGTCAAACTTCAGTCTGTTGAACTTCGGTGTGACGACTTTAGTGTGTCAATCATTGGTCTATAGAACTTCAGTGTGACTACTTCGGTGTGTCCAACATCGGTCTATCTACTTCGGTGTGTAAAACTTCGATCTATAAAACATACCTTTAGTGCCTGGAAATCTTGAAAGATTTTAAAGTGTCTTTCTTACCAGAGTAAGTGTTATGAAAAAGATTATGTATAAATACATTTGTAAACATATTTATTCACGAATATAAGCTATTGAATTATTAAAAAATATGGTCTTGTATGACATAATTGATTCATAGAGAGATGTTAAAATTCTATGAAAGAGTGGAATCAGTATATTGAAATTATTTGTGATTGTGAAAACTACATTATCATAGAGGGTCCAACAACCTAAATTATATTAAATGATTAAAATATAATATAATTATAATTTTATACTACTAAAATTTATAATTTATCACTATAAATTATTTCAACTAAAAAAGTTGTTTTTAATTAAAATTTATTATTCTTCACCATTTTTTAAAATATGAAAATTATCAGAAAAGTACTAAATATTCAACCAAGCTATATTTTTATGTCTCTTTTATAAAGAATAATTTCATTTCTCGAAATTGAATATATAGAATAGTCTAATATAAGATTTAAAAAGGGTTCACGATTAAAAGGCAGAAACATTTTTTAGTACTTATTTTATGTATAAAATTCATTTTTTCCTTATATTATGTATATGAAACAAATAAGATGAATGATAAAATTATATGGTATATATATAAAATAAAAAATTTGGTTAATACTATTATTATATATTTTTTAATTGTCTAGTTTGATATATCATGGTGCACTCAAATTCAGTTTTGTGTGTAGCACAAGCTATTGAATTATTAAGAAGAAGCGTACCATGAAAGCTTGGGGTGTCATACAATATGAAGGGACACCTCAAAGGACCACCATGAAGGAACACCATGAAGGCATGCCACAAAGTCACAACCCTAAGGAACATGATGGGACATGATGAAGGAACACCACAAAGGAACACCATAATGGAACACCCCGAATGAACACCCTATAGAAATACATGAAGTATACCAATCAAAAATACATGAAGTGTACAACATAGAAATACACTAAGCATACCACACAATAATACATGAATTATACAACATAGAAATAGATGAAGTATACCAAAAAGAAATATATAAATTATAACACATATAAATACACCAAGTATACCACACTGATATAAATGAAGTATACCACACAGAAATACATGCAGTATACCACATAGAAATACATGAAGTATACCAAAAAAAATACAGTCAACTCACACAGGTATATATATACAAAAACATATTTTAACAAATCCAAGATATACCCGATTTTATGAGTTAGACCTTATCCCTGAAACACACATTATTTATATGACACAATCTTCATAAGACAAGTAGTCTTGAAAAGACAAACAATCTTTGTAAGACACCTAGTCATGGTAAGACAAACAATCTCTAAGTCACCATGATTATATGTCACATAGCCTCTAGGTTTCACAAATTCTAGGTCACATATCTTCTTGGTGACACATCTTTTAAGTCACATAGCTTCTTGGTCACATAACTTCTAGGTCGCATTGCTTCGAGTTCATAGAAACCACATAATTCTGCTCGCAGTGCATATATTATGGGAGATCCTACACTTAGAGACATTAACCAACTTGAAAAATTACACAAAAAATAACCTATATTATCTCAAAATGACTATCTCTTCACAAGTGTACCAACGTCGTAAAGGTCTCATCAAAAAATCCAAGTTTTAATGTTATAACAATTTTTATAAAACATTCTATCCCAGGTCCGGTTTTGTCCAGACCGTTGGGCTGCTGGGTCTGGCATGCTGTGTCTCTGGAGTGGATTTGCTGCTCCTAGTCTAGTTGAAGCTATGGACCAGTTCACTGCACGACACAAAAACTATACAGAAATCCATGTAGTTATCCCACCTCACCCCTTGCCTCATGGCCTTGCCACTATAGGATCCTCTAATGTGGAATCAATTTGTGTTCCGACTTCCCCCACAACCTGAAGCTACATATGTATCCTCCTTGCAACCTCGTCTCTTGGTCAAAGTTGTAGCCACCTGATATGGCATGCGCTGTCACCACAACCCCAACACATCACTCAATCCATGTACAATCTTTGGCAGCTGCCCGACCAGAGGCCTCGCCCTGCCAGCTCTCCATCTTCTGGGACCGACCCCTTGGAACCATGCCGCCGCTCGCTAGGACTTATTGAATCCACCACCTCATATCGTTGTTGTGCATTACTACCATTACTACTGTGTGTCGTAGTCCTAACCAAATCGCTCCATGCCTTCACAATCACACCTCTATTGTGACTTTATAAGGTTGGATATTAGATCTCAGATCATTTCACCATGAATCAATGATGCAATGATCGATCAATCTCATAAGGTTTTAGAATCAGGGGGAGAAGATGAAGAACAAAAATAGTACATGAGATATTGAGGAGAGAAAATAAATTAACATGAATTCTCTAAAACATATCTTTTCCTTTTTTCATGTTTTCCACGATTCGCTCATGTTAAAAGGATGAATGGAGAAGGATAATGACAAAGATGAATCACCTATCAAACCACACAATTTAACCATCATGCAAGGGAAACTAAGCCATGGATCAACCTGTTAATTGGTCAGTCAACATTCATTATTGAATCTAAAAAGGGAAAATTAAATCACAGTGATATCGAACACCCTACCTTGAGTGTGGATTGATCGTTGATGAGGAAATTTTGTGTTGTCGTCATTGATGAGATCCCCTGACTCCATTGGCACGATGATCAATGATCTAATATACAATATTTCATTATTCTCTTGAGTGGATTCTATCTCCATGATCTCCCTTGTGATTATCCAGAGTTAACAGGGTTATGCAGATAACTATAAGATTTCTACATAAGTATTTATCTAAAGGAAATCATCACTACGACAAAAAAATAATTTCTCTTTAAATTATTTAATAATGATTATGTCCTCTTCAGGGTTTTTCATACAGGTCCCATGCCAAATAATATTTTGTCACTCCTAGGGAAAAAACCACATTATAATATTGATGGTCCCATATATCCAATATGAGTCTTTGTTCATGATTTATTATGTTTGAAAAGAAAATAATTTTTATTTAGTTTTTTTATTCTTGGTCATGTCTAAAAAATATCTCACACAACCAGCCAGTATTGGTTAATGTTCGGCATCGCCTTAGGTAAAACTTGTGATCTGAACACAATGCTTCCATTGGATTTCTAATTCAAGAAACCATTTTAAGAGTTATTTCACTTTTTCAGGAAAATCACACACACAATTTACTAAAAAATGAACACTTTTCAATGAATTGTTCCGGGCACACCAGGTATCAGAATCACATGTCATCTTAGTGCCTGGTCATAGAATTTTCTAAAATAATTTCAAAAATAAATTCAAAAAATTATTAGTCCTTATATGTTCTAAACCCATGTTAAACCCACACAAGGCCTTTGAGGACTGTTATAATGTTGTTTAGCTTCTTAAAAGAAGAATTAATTATATATATCACCTTCTTCGTATGGGTTATTCATACATAATTTTTGATATGTGGAGTTAGTCACACATGGTTCCCGTGTAATTAGACAAGACCATTGAATATAATATTCCAATCATATGCACTTCTTGAGGACAAGATTTTAATCACATAAAACTATCCTATTTAATGTAAACACCTACTTGACAATGAATTAAAATGGGAAGGACCAAATAAAAATATAATTAAAGAAGAATTAATGTAATAAACAATAAAATAAGTAAAAAAAATTATAGAAAAAGGAAAAAATGATAAAAAATTTACAATTCCCAATAATTAATAATAAAAATTGTGAAATATTCTCTGGAAATAATTTTTCATATTTCAAAATAATAAATTATAAAATTCCCCTACACTTATTTATTACATATTCTTACAAAATTAATTATATTCTAAAAAATGACATTAAAATACAATTAAAAAAATTTCTAAGAAAAATTTAAAAAATTAATTTTGACTCCATGAATCCTAATTCGAAAAGAAAAATGTATCAATATCTCAAAGGAAAAATGCTAGTGGGGAAATAGTTCCCATATTAAATTTCAAATCACCCATAGAAATTTTGAATGGAATATAATGTTTTATTATATTTTTGAATATTTCATTAAAATTTTTCTTTTTTACTCAATTACTAATAAATTTATACATTAATGAATCCAAAAAATTTAAATTATTTAAATTAATCATATTCAATTAGATGATTGAGATTATGAATAAAAATAAACAAATTTTTACAAATAAAAATCTCAATATCCCACTAAACAAAATTAAAAGGCACACACAACTCACAAAATGGTTATGATTTTATTTTGAAACAAACATTCATCAAGTAATATTAGAAATTATATTCCTTTAAAACAAATCAAAACTAAATTATAAATGAAAAATTAAAACTAGAAAACACAAAATGAGATATTTTAAATAAGGTAATAAATATATTACTTTCAAAAAAATAACTACATAGAGAATTGAATATTTAACCTCTCAAATTCAAACAAAACAACCCTGTGTTTTGGAAGATACCATTTTGGATGATTAGGAATTATATTTTTGAAAATAATAAATCTAACTTATAAAATCTAAGGGTAAATGATATGACCATAATAACATCATGTTATGAAGAATGAAAAATAATTTCCCATAACCTTCACTTTAAATTGGAAAAAACATTCACACCCTTGAAAAAAGAAACATTTTTATACAAACAAAAAAAATCACTCCCCCACACCTACAATAATTGTTTTCCTCAATTAATTCTATAAAAACCATTCCAATTAATCTCAAATATTTAAATTAAAATAGTGAAAATTAAAGTGATATAATAAAACAACATGATAATCATTATTTAAGAATGATATATTATTGGATATCTCATGTGTTTGTTTCCTCTACAACTCAAATAATTATCTATCAAAGAAATAAAACAGAATAAAAAAATCTAAAATAAGATAACCTTAGAAAAACCTCCAATGTGGTGTTACCCTTTTTACTATTAATATGTAAAAAATAAATAGTTTAACCCCTATCAAAAGGATGATGATATTTTAAATGAACAAACTATCACATATAGTTCATTTTAAGGGAATAAAATATATGATAGAAAATTTCACATGGGATCATAATATTTTTTATACTGTTGATATCTAAAAAAATTAGACAAACATCAGCCATTTACTTATTTATTTTAATATCAATAATTAAATTCATTTTAAATAGATAATGCAAAATTATAGAATTGTCCACTTCCTTTTCTACTAATTCTAAACCAAAATTTTCAATGATAACATAGAGTTATAAATGATCCAAAAACAAGTACATTTTAAATATATTATTTAATTTTCTAGAAGCATGAAAATTTTAACTAACATATTTTAACATGACCGTGGTAGAGGAACATCAATCACAACTTAGTATATTCATAATATAAAATTAATACCCATAAAAAAATAAATCACCTCCATGGAAACATTTATAATGATATTTTACACGTAGAAGTAGTTATCCTAAGAGTATTTTTGAAATATAGGGGAGGAATTATGTATTTTCTAGCCAACTTTTTTTTGATTAAACATCAGTTTTGGGTTATCCTCATTAATGTGAATGTATATCTCTAGTTTAATTTACCTATTCAATCATGAAATAAATATTTAAATATATTATAAACTATATAATATTCTTAATCATTATTTAAAAATATTAGATATTATAAAAGGGATCTATATTTATCTACTTTTACACAATCCTTATCCCACTTGACCTCAATAAAACTCTTAAAATTTTTATAGTCAGATTCCATTTTAACAACTTCTAGATTCTCTTTTTAGAAATCAATGTGACCCAAGATCATCCTCTATTTTTTATTGTTCTTATTCTTCAAACTCATTATCTTTTATTTAGTATGTTACCTCTGTCCAACATTATTATTTTTATATTAAAGAGAAAGCACATTTAAGGGGAAAGTAGGAACCTCACAACTTTCAAGTTTCAGATCCAAATGATACGAACAATCTATTAAAGAAAAGACTGAGCTTTTTCGAATCGTTTTCCCTAAATAGAACCCAGGGAGTATCGTGTACCTTCGTGTCAGTGAAGTCCTTCAAGGTTACCTCGAAGAGAAGAGCCATGTTGTCCCAGGATTTCTTGAGCTCCTCTTTGCTAGTCTTCCCTATGTAGCAGCCTCTAAGTAGAATGTGTGCCTGCTTGTCAGCCCAATCGTCTTGCTCCTTTATAGTAGCCACCTGTATCGGTCTCTTCTTCTTCAAAGAATTGTTATCAAAAGTTTCCTCAAACAATTCCTCATCTGAATGCATAAGTAGATCCCTATGTTGCAACACAGAGACCATTTGGCGTTGTGGGTCGGCTATAGAAACCACTTCACGCTACTGCCCCTGGCCCCTCTACTCCACACCGCCTGAAGAAGACTCAGGACAAGAAGCATCACAACTTACCTGAGCAGGGTCCTTAGAGATGGCGGCCACCTCCTATTGGGAAAGGTCTTTGGACTTGTTTAGGGTTGAGCTGCCAGCCTTTGTAGAAGAATTCGGGGACATCTTTCTATTTTCATTGGATCTGGTAATAGGAGGGTAGTGGAGGTTAGAGTAGTCCTTCCTTCTGCACTCCCTCCAGTTGTTCGAGATAAAGCCATCAAAATCCATGACATTGTTTTTTCATTAGCACATTGAGGATCCAAAATAGTCATCCTCTATAACAAGCTCCTTAGGCACGTCAATGTCTGAGGCATCGGTCATTTCCTCTTGGGATGTTTCTATATCAGCTACAAGGTCCTGACTATGATCCACCCCTACAACCTCCTCACAATTGAGCCACTGATCTTCACCAAGAACTGCATACCGTTTCTGGGAGGTCCTGATTGGCCCCCTGCTAAGTCTTTCTCCACATAAGAGGGAGTCTATGAAGCCTACTTAGTGTTGCCCAAGACTCCTATCTTCTCAAGACCACAACCCATATATTGGAAAATATTGGGATTGTCTTCCAAAGTTAGCCATTGAGAGGCCTCCTCAGAACCATGACCATTTCTATCAACCTTCGGTATGGAATCATTATATGTTTTATGAGAAACCTCCTAGAAGGCCAGTGTAGATCCCCATGGGGTTCCCCTAACTGTCTGCTCCACCCTTTGACTGACCTCATTCTCATCCATAGGAAGGGTCCTCTTCACATGCACTACCCCACACCCTTGCATGTCGTCTCCCGATATGCTTGCACCTAGGTCACGTCACAGCTGATCAAAAACATCTGAAACAAGTGGCCCCAAAACCTCTGGACCACCTTTATGCACCCTAAGAATACCCCTGGTCTATGCCCAAAGGAACCTTCCTAGAGAGGTCCTTTACCAAAGGGATATGATCCCCCTTATTATTTTAAGATAATATGATGATTTATGTAATTTTTGAATGTGAAATAAAATTAGTTATATTTATAAAATCTATATTTTCCATGTAAATGATGATTTTAATTGAAATTTTAATAAATAAAATTTTTTAAATTATTTTCATAAAATTGATTCAATTTTTTAATTATACACACTGAAAAAAATTTAGGGTGAATATTTGTTACTTTTATAAAATAATTGATTTTTTGAGGAATAGTAAAATATGATAATTTATGATAAAAGATAAATATATGAATTATGGAGTCATATTTGATGTATGTCTGATATAAGCTCAAAATGAAGAAATATCCTTAATTATATTAATATATTTAGAGATAAGTCTCATAATATTCATATTCTTGATCCAAAATAATAAACTAATTAATATAATAATGATAAAACACCCATCTTATCCACTATAAATATCACCAATCACAACCAATTTTCCTCACACCACCTATGCTATAATACATGTCCAAATTTTTCCCAATACTCTTACCTAGAAACTAACCCATTTCCAGGATCTCTTGGTCTCATCAAAATTTCAAATACTTTTCCCAAATGAGGTTCTCATGGAGGATAAATTCAAAAGGAAATTTTTCTTTTAATTTCGTTTCATGTTCTTCCAATTTATATATTATATCTTCACATACCCTAAAAAAAATATAATGATTACTCCAGTACCTTAAATATACTATAATTCTATCATGTTAATGTATGTTCCATCATTAAATTCATTCATATCTCTCTTTATCCTGAAAATTAAATAATCTCTAGAGATGTGTCAATTTACAAATATCTGCAGCAATGCACTTTCATTTTACATTAACAACTTCTAGGATGTTAATAAATCCATTATGATGGTGGAAAAAGATCATATATTTAATTTTACAACCTTAATGATGTTCTATAACTATCATATATTTATACTACTAAATGATAAAATAAGATGAGTTTTTTGTGATAAAAAAACTGTAAAAATTAACCGACAATGATCATCACTAACATTTATCTAATGATTCATCTTCATTATATATAACAAAATTATTTATAAGATGATTTAAACTTTTGTAAGATCATTAATAATATATAATAATAATTCTGGATATTTACCCTCATTTTACATGATCTCCCATTCCTGTATACAAGTATACCAATCATGAATACTAAGAAAACAAACACTCCCAAATGATGAAATTAAAATCTATAACATATCAATAATCACATAAATGAACATTAAAAAACATGATGAATAAAAATAATGTATAAAAGGTTATTTATTTTTTATTTAATTTATCTAATGTGATTATATATTATATTAATGTGAAGAAAACATTCACACATAAGGTAAGTGGAATTTTTTAACCAAGTTATATTTCTCTGGGTTTTCCCATTTAACCCCATTTTTAGTATAGACATTACATATATATCATTTATTCATCATTATATTCTATTTTATAGGATATAATTTTTTTTCATTATGTTTTGACAAACACATTGTATTTTCAAAAAAGAAAATCTTCTTTAAAAACATATTTTAGTGCCAGATATTGTTTCTTCATCAATCAAGATTCATGATCTTTATATCAAATATGTTATTCCCTATTTAATTTTGGAACCCAATTCTTATGAAATTTTTATTAATTAAATTAAAACCATTAATTTTCATGGGTTATTTTATTTTCAATATTGATATACATTCTATGTGGCATGCATGATATTGTAAATGTCAAAATGATACAGGTGAAATCGGAATTATATAGCACAAAAAAAATTGTATAATGTGACGATTACAAATATAATTATTTAGTTATTAAATGGATTTGGTAATGTGATGTTTTTCATGAGAAATACTGAATTTTGTGTCAACAATATGATATATTTGGTCATAACTATGTGAGGTAATTTACCAGGGAGAGAAAATGATACATTTTTATGCATTTATTCATTCCATACCTTTATTTAATGCTTCCTCTCATGATTAGGATGATGATACCATGCTTATATTTCAATGATGAAGATTATTCCCACCTCATAATATATTGATTCATGTTATTATCTATCCTCCTACTGAGAGGTTAGCTCAGCCCTTTTATATGAATATCATCAAGGTACTGAGGAGAATACGAAAGCCTCTAAGAATCTAGAGAATAAGAAAATAAATAAATTTTTATATTTTAATTTTCAAAACTTATATATGGTCCTAATTTTCCCTAGACACTAAATCATTTTACCCTATTTTTTTACCACTATTATATTGTTAATCATTTAAATAATGTTTTAATAATGTTATAAAAATCCATGCAACTATAGTTGGTATCAGATCATGGTTTAGTTAATTTTGGAATTAATATTTGATAACCATAGTAAAAAACCCTTGTTGTGAGACTAAGTATAATTAAGAACCCAAGAAGCATTATTTTAGAAAATTATAAACATAGGGATCCACCAAGATATTCCTTTAGACATAATTGAATAATGAAATAAAATATTTATTCTTAACTAGTTTAATTTTTTTATAACCAACAGTATTTCAGAAAATAGGGGATCTAGGAGAAACCATGGTCAGTACAAATGTCAGGGAAACTGTAATAATTCCCGAATGACATCTCCAATTTCATAAGAGGTGGAGTGAAAAATTTCATCATAATTCTTACAATGTTTTATTAGGTTATGAATAATAACCTGAATAATGTGGAACATCCATCTTATCCTTAGAGGGAGACACTGGGTGTCGATTGTTTTATGTGGGAATGACAACAAATGTTTAGTGGATCTTCGGATCCACTAGTCCTAGAATATCAGGTCAAATCAATGGAGAATATAGTATTTGTACTTTATGGTTCTGAGAGAGAGAAGTTAACACTTTCCATTTATCATTTAGATGGAGAGGTCGACCAATGGTGGGAATTGATTAATAACATGAAGGAGAAGATAGAAATTCAATAGATTTAGTGGGAAGATATTATGATGTTGTTTCTCAAAAAAAATTTACCATGAAATTTTTCTACAAATATGGAGAGAGATTTCAAAGAGCTTAAAAAAATGGAAGGATAATTTTTCATGGTCAAAGAAGAAAATATCACATTGATTTAGATGTATGATTTAGGTTTTGTTATCAACAATGAAAGAAAAATTGATTGATTATTTATTGGTTTAAAAACCCACATTCTAAAGGATCTTTTAATTCAACATATTAGGTCTTAGGAAGAAGTTGTTCAATGTGCTCTAAAAGTATAGATAGAGTTTGGAAAATATTCCAATATCTATGGTGATAAGAAATGATAGATGAAGTTTCCAGTTAGGGGATGAAATGGGAATGGTGTAACGAAAACTCAATCATCCACATGTAGAAAATGATGGAATAAGAATAATGGGAACATCATCAAATGGATGGGAATATTTTCAAATTGTGGGAAAGAAGGAAACCATTCTCATTATGTCATAAAGAAATGAGGAAGCATAAAATGTGGTGGAGGAAATGAGATAACCTCCCATGGTACATTATTAAAATTGTTGAGAGTATGATCACTATGAAAGCTGGTGCACTAAACCATTAGTCCTTGAGGGTAATCGGCTTAAGAATCCCCCAATTACAATGGATAAAGGGAAAGAAGAATACACCACTACTGAATAAATAGAACAATAAAATAAATTCCTAAACGGTACACATAATATTTATTCAAGAATGGTAAAAGTCTTTTTTGATTCTTGTTCAACACATTAATTTTTTCCATATGTGTTTTCTAGAACTATTTAATCTAATCCCCAAAACCATGAAGAAGATATATCTATAAAAACACCCATTGGTGTCATTATTGAAAACCATGTGTGGGACCATTCTCTTATTGGGATACATGGGAATATTCTTCCATAGAATCTCATGATAATTCCAAAAGAGTAATTCAATGTTATAATGGTAATGGATTGGTTCTAGTTATATATAAAACATATAAACTGTTGGGAAAAGAAAATATATTTTCATATTTCAATCCATTCCATGATGTTTTAAAAATGAAGGGAAGATCAGTAATATCCTTCAGAAAAATCCTTCAATAGGGTGTCTGTTGATTCCCTGTCAAGAAGCATACTTTGATCTAATGGATGAGTTAATAGAATGAATCAACCAAGGGGAAAGGGTCATTCTGAGGGAATACAATGTTGTATTTCTTGAAGATTTACCCATAATTCACCTAAGAAAAGAGGTATATTTATCAATATAACTCATAACCAGAGCTAATCCTATCTCAACATGTCCCTATAGGATAAATCCTATCATATTGTATGAGTCAAAAAATCAATTTTAAGAGAATTTGGAGAAAGGGATCATATACCTTAGTGCATCACCTTGAGAAGATCCATTTCAAATTATCAAGCAGAAGAATGTATCAATGAGAATGTGTATCAATTATTAGGAACTCAACAAGATCACTACAAATAATAATATCCTCTTCCATGTATTGATGAATTTCTAGATCAATTATATGGAGTTAAATACTTTAGAAATGTGGATCTCCATTATGTATATCATCAGCTAAAGGTGCAGAAGGAAGATATTTAGAAGACTGTCTTTCATACATGGTATGGGTACTATGAGTTCATTGTGATTCCCTTCAGACAAACTAATTCCCCAATAATATCAATGGATTTAATGAATTGAGTATTTTTTAATCACCTTGAATGATTTTTCTAGTGTTTACCATTGATATTTTCATCTACTCTATGAGAAAATAGGAACATGAAAAACATCTAAGTCTTATATTGGTGACATCAAGGAAGGATACATTCTACACCAACATCAAAAAGTGTGACTTTTAGATTGATAACATCACATTCATGGGACATGTGATCACAAGTTATGGAATTTATGTAGAACCTAAAAAACAAAGGTGGTTAAGTAATGTCCCAAACCTTCCATTGTCATAGAAATCTGTCAATTCATGAACTAGCTAGGTAATTCTAACAATTTATGGCTAATTTATCACGATTTTCTATCCTTTTAATTATGTTAACAAGAAAACGGTTAAAATATATCTTTTCGGATGAATGTGAGGGAAGATTCAACGAGCTAAAGAGAAGGCGGATCACATCACCTCTACTAAGATTATAAAAATTTAGAGAATGTTTTTTTATAAGGACGAATCAATGAATGTATTTGGTTCGATACTCATGAAACATTATAATGTGATAGCTGAAACCTCATATAAATTGAATATCCATGAGGAGAACAACCTGAAACATGATCTAGAGTTAGAAGATGTTATTTTTTTCCTTCAAAATTTGGCAACACTACCTCTATGGTGAGAAGAGTGACATATATACAGATCACCAGAGCCTAATGTATATATCCACACAAAAAGATATAAATATGTGAAAATGTATATAGTTAAATCTAATCAAGGTATACGATTTCCCTATTGACTATCATACTATGAATGAGATCAAGGCAGCCGATGCTCGTAGTAGAAAAGATACTGCTACTCTATCCATGTTGGAAATTAAGAAAGACCCTATCCTCATAGATATGAAAAGGATGGGTTTGTAAATTATAACATCAGGGAAGATATCCTACCATTTCGTAATGATTTAAAAAACATATATCTAAGTGAATATTAAGGAGGCATAATGGTTTATCTTGTGTAAAAAATGAAATTAATTTCATTTTAAGAAAGTATGTTACAATAATTATATATCGATGATGATGGTGTGATTTTATTTGGAATGAGGCTTTGTGTGAATTCATCACCTGGAATAGGAATGAGTTATGAGATATTGACAATAGCTGCACTTTCTTTAAACATGATGGAAGTACAAATAATAATTGTGATATTTGAGAACACTTCTTGTAGGAAAAATGAAGTAGGAGATTGAAAAATATATATCAAGGTGCTTGATATGTCAGAAAGATAAATCCAAGAAATTGAAGGATAATGGTATGATTCAACCATTAACTATCCCCATGTGAAAATTGGATAATGTCATTATGGACTTTTTCATGGGTCCTTTAAATACATCCAAATGAAATGATGTGAGATGGGTTGTGGTGGATTGACTCACCATGACTTCCCACTTTATCACTATTCGAGAAGATATCTCACTTGGACAAATTGAAACGATATATGTGAAGGATGTCGTGAGACTGCACATGGTTGAACTCTCTATAATATTTTTTCATAATCCCAGGGTCATGTTTAAATACTAGAGGCATTTATAGCATGATTTGAGTACTGAATTAAATTTCATCACGACCTATCACCCCTAAATAGAAGGCCAATTTGAAACGACTATTCAAAAACTTGAAGATATGTTAAGAGCCTGATTAGTATACTTAAAAGGGATTATCACCATAATTGATCAATTTATCATACAATAATATCTTCCACTTGAGTATTCATGTGCATCCATATGAAGCTTCATATGGAAAGCGATTTAGAAGTCCAACCATTTTGGATAATTTTGGGAAAAGAAAGCTACTTGGATCTGATCATGTAAAATAGATAGCAGATAATGTTCATGCCATTAAATTACATATCAAATCTACTCAGAGTTTGAAAAAGTGCTATACTGACAACCATCGAAGGAAATTGAGGTTCAACATTGGATATAACGTCTTCCTTCAAATATCACCATAGAAGAGAGTGGGGTAGTTTGGAAAGAAATAGTATCCAAAAGTAGATTGGCCCCTTTGAGATCCTTAATTGCATAAGAGGTGTGGCCTATGTAATTTAACTTCCAAATAATGTGGATCAGGTACATAATGTGTTCTGTGTATAACTATTTAAGAAGTACATACCAGATCTATCACATTTACTAAACTCTGAGGTGGTATAGATGGAAGATGATCTCTCTTATGAGGAGTATCTCGTAAAGATTATAGGATAGAGTGATAAGGTTCTACACAAAAATACAACCAACCATTTCAAAGTGTTGTGGAGGAACCAAAATTGTAAATAAGCAACCTGGGAACCAAAGGTGAAGATGAAGATGAAGTACCCTCACCTGTTTTGTAAAACAAAATTTCAAGGGAGAAATTTTAAAAGGGTAGAATAATGTAATGACCCAAACCATTAGCGACTAAATTTAAACCTTATTATAGTAATTTAATATAGTTTAAATCACATAAAATCAGTTGTAGGCCATAATAAAATATATATAAATGAAAAATAAATGGAATAAGAAGTATTTCTAGAAGTTAAGAAACCGATATCCATGAAATAATAACATGGACTTAAGAATAGTAATATGACACTTATGAATAGTAAACCAACCAAATAAATAGTAACCTCACCCACGCAATTATAAATAAAATTTATATATATTATAAATTAAATTATGGTATAATTATATCATAGTATAATATATAAATGTTTTAAATGATTAATTAATTGTTGGATTTTATGTAAGTCAAAAAGATTTAATTTTAAATTATTGATGGATTTATTAATTTAAAATGAAACTAATTTTCATAAAATTTACTCATAAAATAATTTTTTTAATTATGATTTTATATTAATTTTATGAGTTTTTAAATAATTTTTCAAATTTTTATAAAATCAGTTATAGATTTAAAATCATTATTTTCAAAGTAAAATTTAAATTAAATTAAAAATTAAATTACACATATTATAAAAATTATTTTTATAAAATTGCGTTAGTTTTTTAATTATACACATTGTAACATTTCTACAGTCAATTTTTGGGATTTTTCTAAAAATCTTGAATTTTTTATAAATAGTAAAATTCGATAATTTATGATAAAAGCAAAATACATGAATTATGGAGTCATAGATGATGAAAATCATATATAAACCAAAATAAAAATATATTTATTCTTTATTATTTTAATATATTTAGAGATAATACTCAAACAATTCAGAGTCTTGCGCCAAAATAAAAAATCAATGAATATAATAATTAGAAAACACCCCTATCATCTACTATAAATACCACCTTTCACCACCGCTTTTCCTCACTCCTCTCAGGATTTTATCATTTTCAAAATTCTTCCTCATACTATTTTCAAACCCCTAGGCCTCATATATGATATCTTTTTCTTGTAAAAATACAATAACCTTTTCCCAAAGGAGGATCTCAATGAGGAGAAATTAATGGGGTAAATTCCACTTCCTTTTATTTTTATTTATTTTCATGTTCATTTTTATTATATCCTCACCTCCCATAATACAAATAGAATGATAATTCAATACATAACATATAATATAATTATATAACAATAATGGGATAACCATACTTACACTCCTCTATATATCTCTTTATTCTAAAAATGAAATTGTCTCCCTTGATGTGTAAATTTACCAACATCAAGGGTAATGAACTTTAATTTTTATTTAATTCCTTCAATGATGTTAATAAAATTACTTTAATTTCTGAAACATATTTAATATTTATTTTAAAACACTATTTCAGTTCTGTAGATAACAAATATACATAATACTTATTGGTAAAACAAAACGAGTTCATTCTAATAAAAAAACGACAAAATTTATCTAAAACTATCATTATTATCTTTTATCTAATGATTCATCCACATTAAATACAAAAAAATTATTTAAAAGATCATTTAAAATTCTTGGATATTATTAATAAAATATATTAACAATTTCAACAATTTATCATCATTTGACATGAACTTCCATTCTTGCATACTAGTAAACAGGTCATAAAATCTAAAAAACTAACTCTCCTAAATGATGAAATTAAATTCGATAACTCAAAAATAATTGAATAAATGAAATTAATAAAAATAAAATGATTCATATTTCTATATAAAAGATCATGTATCTTTTAAGTAATGAATATAATGTGATTTTACTAGATATTAAAGGGAAGAAAGCATTCAGACATAAGGCAAGGGGAATTATAAATCCCAACTCTCTTTCTTTGGGGTTTCCCTCATTCACTCCATTTTTAGTAATGATATTATAGAAATATAATTTGTTTATCAATACTTATATTTTTGTGATGTAAAAATTTTCTACTTATGTTTATGAAAATCAAAATTCCTTTCCACAATAACTCTTCTTTTAAAAAACTCTTTTACTTCTCATGATTATTTATTCATCACTCAATATTGATGAACTTATATCAAATATGTTATTCCATGTTTCATTTGGGATCCCTATGTTTATGAATGTATTATTTACAAAATTTGTCCCTTTACCTTCCGTGTTTTATCTTATATTTAATATTGATTTACGTTCCCTGCGGCTAGCATGTTAATGTAAATGTTATGATGTGATAGAAGCACCCAAAATTATATATTTCTCTAGTAAAATGTCTAAATTGATGTATCTCATGGGAAGAAAATTAATTATGTGTGAGAATAATTCTATATTTGGCCAAAAATATGTGTGGTAGTTTACTACTAAGACATGATGTTTCATTTTTATGAATTTCCAAATTCAATGACTTTATCTAATTATTTATCTCATGATTATGATAGTGATCACATGATTATGCTATGACGATGATGATTATGATCACTTCTTATTATATTGCTTCATGTTATTATATATCCTATTTATGGGATTTTAGCTCACCCAATATTGATGAATATCCTTTGGTGATTACTTACACTACAGAGAATGTGAAGGCCTCTTTGAAGCTATAGAAGAAGGAATTAATTAAATGTTTATATTTAATTTTGTAAAAGTTATGTATGGTCCTAATTTTTTTAAAAACACTAATCCTTTGGGCCCTATTTGTATAACACTATGATTTTTTTTGTCATTATAATTATATAATAGTAATGTATGAAAAAGTATGATAACCTTAATCAACATCATCCAAGTCACTCAACTAAACTCACCACACTCTATTGAATGAAAATTAATGTATAATGGTGAGAAACTGTTTGGTTTATTCAGATGAAAATAATTTCTAGAAGTGGAAATTATATTCCATATCTCTAAATCACAATCACTATAATCATAGCAAAAAAGGCAAAATTATACGATCATATTATTATTCAAGTCTTTAGGTGGATTAAATATTCAAACACACTATATAGTAAGAGGATTATCCATCTATTATTGTAGGTATAATAACACTACATTAACATAGAAATCCTAAAATTTATTTGAAAAAAAAACACTCTAAATCCATCCATAAATCTAGAATACTTATATAGTACACTCCACCATATAATTAAAAGAAAAAATGGGGAACCATTTAGGATATTAACTAAAATGGAGCACTATCAATGTGGTAGTAGATCCAATTGTTCTTCATCCAACTATAGATGATATTCCCATGTGTCTAGCTTCATCTTCTGACTAAAATAACTTCCATTATTTGATTCCACAACAAAATGACTTGGAAAAATTCCCATCCTCAAATCAATTTACTCAGTCACTACAGATTAATCCTCATCTCAGCACCCTTCATTTACTTCATTATCGAACACTGACATCCTATATTTTGATTATGACATGTGTGGAAATAGGGTTTATCATGCCTCATATAATCAATATTTAAATCCTCACGAATTATTTTGATTTTTATTATTTAATGTATAAACTATTATTATACACTCAATTTATCATTGTGTTATTATTCTATATAATTGGGTTGATCATATTGAATCCCAATTATACTATTTATTCAAAAGTTTTTTCTTATTCTAAGGAAATTTAATTTCTAGTGTCCAGTTATAAACCTGAGTAAACATAATGTAAGAAAACAAATTACCAATTTAAAGTTACAAAAATTATTAAAAGATGAATTATTATTACATAAAGAATTTTATACTGGGGTTATTCTTAAATATTTCTTTAGAATTGGAGTCAATTAAATGACACACCCATCTAATTTGACATTTCAAGTGAAAATCATATTTTAATCACTTATAGAGCATTAAAATATTACTTTAATTAGATGTAGTAAATCTTTTCATCATATAAACCTACAATAAATTAATATAAAATATGAAGAACCAAATAAAAAAATAATTCTAGAATAATTACGGTAATTATATAAAATATGTCTACAACAAAATTATTTTTATTAAAAAAATAAAATACTTAAAAAATTATAATGATCTATTATTAAAGGCCAATAGTGGAAAATATTACATGATAAATATTTTTAAAATATAGTACATAAAGAATAATCAATTTATAATATAAATTTTCATTATAATATTAAAGAAATTTAAGTCACCTAGTTTTTAAACACCTTTTAGATTTATAATTTCCCCCGACATATACATTAATGACATAACATTTTTATGAATAATTTTCCATGATTCATCATTTTGTCTCTGATACCACTTGCTGGTTCAAAGGTCTCATGATAATACCCTAATAGGGGGGAGGGTGTGGAACTCATGGTATTAGTACATTCCAAAACTTCATTTTTATTAATCTTATGTCTTTGTTAAACAAAATAAATGACTAATAACCTATCAGACTGTATAATCTCACGTATGTCAAGGTATGAATTAAATTAAATTATTTTTAATATATATTTATGACTATTTTGATTGTGGGATATTTGATGTATTTTGGGATGAAAAAAATAAGGAATTTAGATTACCCTTAGGATTGGTGGGATGTTGTAAAACCCCAGTTGAAATTTAGGGAGCCTCCACCATGGATCCATTTAGTGGGGTTGGTAAAAAGTAATATCTATCTGTCCATTGAATCTTGTTGGAAGCGACATAGATATCAATGGACCACAGAGAGGGTTGTGAAATTTTATTAGGTTTCAAGAAGGCACCCTAAACCCTAACTTATATAGAGGGTCATTTTCAGTCTTCTACGATCCTTTTTTCATTTAATTATATCCTTCCTTAATCTTTAGGTCACATGATAATGGAAATAGTGCTTTTACTATTCTTATTTACCCTCTATAATGTGGAATCTGAACTATTAATTTTATAATGGATTAAAGATTCATTCTTTGTGTAATATTTCTCTGAATAATGGAAACCACATGAAACTATTTAGTTATCATTCCCCTCACTATTTAATTTTATTCGAATATAGTTATATATTTTTTTTCAATTTTCCATATTTTGAATTGTCAAGATAATGATGGTCAATATATTTATGGTATTTTAAAACAGAGATTATATGAATTAAATTTACTATTATTTAGTATTTTCCCCAATTTTATATTAATTTTAATATGTTTTATAAGTTTGGTGTTTATGTAATTGAGTACGATGAATTAGAATTTTTATTTGTTAGGATTTGGTGACCATTAGATATTGATTAAGGATCATTATAAACAATATGTACCTACTTCATGTGGTAATACATAGTTTATTTGTGTCTTGTGATTATGTTATTATAATGTAATTGGTCAGAATTAAAAAATTGGGCCCATTTAGTCTGAATCACATCGATTGATGACTCAATGATCTCATGAGGAATGAAAAATTTATGTTCGATGTTTCATTAATGGTGGTGAGACATTTGTTGGTGAAGATATTAATTATCTATACTATCCTAAAAAAGAGATTTCACTAGGTGAGGAGGATTATATAATTATAGTGAGATATTTTGAAAGTTCTAGTCTAACCTCATACATCCAGGAGTGTTATTCAACCAACTGTGGATTTGGTTAGTAATTATTGATAAAGGTTATTCCTTATGGGATAATTCCACCATTTAATGGGTGACTTATGAGATTATTGATGATGACTTTTATAGTTGGAGATTATCATTTAGTGATGATGATAAATAACCTTATAAGAGGTAGGTGGATTGATTGTTAGTTTGGTTTTAGGTATAGAATTTCCACAGGATGAAATCTTAATGAGATCTATTCTAGGAGCATGTCTCTTATGTTTGAGGATATTTAAGGGTTATGAACTGAACCTATGATGGATGAGAAATTAGTTGAAATTTCAATGTATGACATGAAAATAATGTGATGGGTGTGGATATTGGGTATGGAATTTTATATCATGATGCCAGTTGATTGTGTATAATATGTTTTGGATATATTTTTGGATTTATTTTCTAATTTCTATAAGGGAGGGTTGCATCAATACCATTATTGTTAATTAATAGAAAAGTGTGACATGTTCATTCTATATGTAATTTGTATTGTAGTTTTAATAATTTTTCCATTATTTAATTTCGATGGAATATTCTATAATCATTATCATTTTATGTAATGTATTAGTGATTATGTTTATTAACATAGAATATTCTTATGGTCAGGGTCACTGTTGTGGAGTGTCCATGTAATATTATGTATCATTATCAAATAATGGTCTAGTGATTAGGTTTTTTTTTTGAATTTTTAGTTTCTAAATTATTATGATTCAGCTATATATGTAACCTATTTCATTTCTAAATAATGATCATCTGAGAGTGTTTATTATTGGGTACACTTCATATGATCTAATTCGTTTCTATGTAATTCACCTATGAATTTTATTATTTCCCAGGAATATCCAAATAACTATATAATATTAATTCATTGAAAGAATTCTTGTCATGATTTCAAATATGTGTAATGATTTTAATTACTATGGATATTCTTTATTAATTTTATAATTATTATTTTCACATAGACATTGTGCTTCTATTATATATGATTTATGTTAAATGTGTGTTAACATATATCATATAATATCATAAATTCCCTCATATATATAGTATTATTTTAGGACTATATTGATGGTGTAAAACTAGGTTATGTACTCACACAACGAATGTGCATCTATATTTGGAATTCAAGTAAGGGAATGGGCTTTATTATAGGTATAGAGATGGAGTAGCTCGATAAAGATCAAAATATAATACCAATGGTATTTCAATGTCATTTTATAGATGTTTATCATTCATATTTTCATTATCGGTTCTTCCTTGTGTATAACTAGCCCATCAGGTGATCTCTTTTTGACGTATGGAACAGTAGTGTGACGGGGTTCTATATTTTGATAGCATGTTTTTCTATATTTATTACAGTAATCCTTATATGATAAATTCCATATTTTATTTATGATTAAAATTTTGTTTAGATATTTTTTTATTTATGAATTAATTTAACCCATTATACTAAGGATGTATTCTCCAAATGAATGATTATCAACAAATTGCTACTAGTTTATAGCCTCTTTAGTATAGGGAGGCATGCCTCAGGTTATATGAAAACATGGTTAGGATATTGTATAGTGAACAAGATGGATAAATTAAATAATTTTATTAGAATATTGTTTAACATTTTTATTTATTTATTTATTTCATGGTACAAGGATTTAATTTTAATGGAATATAGAATAGACACCATTATTTGGCTTATCAAACACATTTATGGTTATAGTCTGAGTTACCAGAGTGAGGGGATTATGGTAATTTGTTTTGAGTATCAAAATTTCATTATTTAAAGACTTATGATATTAAAAGTTTTTATTTATTGTTTAAGCCTTATAATAATGTTGA
This sequence comes from Viscum album, assembly GCA_963277665.1. Taxonomy (NCBI): domain Eukaryota; kingdom Viridiplantae; phylum Streptophyta; class Magnoliopsida; order Santalales; family Viscaceae; genus Viscum; species Viscum album. Next base: position 2,008,648,712 of record OY728130.1, on the reverse strand, counting down.
AATATGTCTTGATACATGACTCATACATTGTATTTATGTTTATATTAAAATTTTATTCTTATTTGATATAGTAAAGCTAGTTTTGAAAATGGAGTTTTGAGAAAGAGTTGGTAAAATGTTTTTGGAAAATTTTTGTAGTGAAATAAATTTTAAAAAATCAGATTTGGTAAATAAACATATCAACAAAAAAATTTATGTATTCCCCAATAATTCATTAGCGTAATATTATTGAATTGAACATGATTAAAAAAACATTTAGTGACCTTTATCATGTGATACTAATATCCTTGTACTATTCAAATGGTTGGGATATAAATCATAAATTGTATGGTAAGGGATTGGGGAAAATTGATATATAGAGCTTAATGATGTGTGTGTTGGTAAGAGATTATTAACCCAACATGTACATCAATGTGTATATGTTGTGAATTGTTCAATATATTGGTTAGTTGCTCTTAAAAAAGGGGACGGAAATGACTGAGTGTTATATTTTGTAGCAGTTATGTAGGAAACTATAAAAAATGTTGATTGTGGTAAAAATACAAAATAGATTCCCTTTGGAAATAGTTAACATGGAATTTATAAAAAGAATGATTTGTGGAACGTATTGATGAATGTGAATTATTTATTGTCTTTTTCATGACTATAAATCTATGGGAACTTCATATCGAGCAAAGACTTATAATATATGTATGGTTTGTAGATTAGGTGAAGAGAATAGTGGACATGGATTATGAATCAAGAGAGTGAGAGTTAGCATGTTGAAAAATTAGGTAGGTAACTTCGTCCTTTCTTCCTTAACATAGGTCATAATATCCAATATGATAGTAATAGTGTGATTCATGTGTCTAAATAGGTATATCCCCATGGTGTTATTCAATTCATGTGTATCCCTTAAGTATTTATGGTGGTATATACCCAAATAGTGATTGTGAGGGATAATTTGTGTGTGATGTGTGGGTTTGTAAGAAGCCTAGTCCAGATGATTAGGCCTGTTACCAAAGAACCAGGGAGATACGAATCATAGGGACATGATTCAATTTATATAGTATGATAATAAGTATTTTTAATCTTATATGTGGGTAGAATTATATAGAGACTAGTGAGTACTATGAACAATGTCTAGAATGGTTCTTTTGGATTTCTCTTTCCATGTGTTTTGAGGGTATATTTTTTGTGCAATATACATAGTATCTCGAAGAATATAACCCAATATAAAACTTTTTATAGTGATATTAGTCATCAGTTTGGAATCAACAAAGTTAAATTGTCTATGAAGCATTTTGATTATAGAATTTGAAAAAACCTCGTACACTAAGAGATCATGAAGGAATATAGGCCACTTCAGTTCCTCAATTTTATAGTGCTATGTATTGGAATTATTGTGAGAATTTTCGAAAAATTCATACTTAGGTTGGGATTAAGTATTTAATAGTCCATGGAATGGTGTTTTGTAGCTCAAAATAAGAGAAAAAAGGGATATTAGGACCTTTAAATTATGATTATTGAATAATTAAACCTTTTGTATTGATGATATGTTGTTGCTTATAGACTACAACAATTTTATTATATATGGACTAATGAGGAGTTATAAAATTTCTACCAGATAGGTGATATTATTCCTATATGACCAGTTAAGAGGTAGTCTTATAGGGAGTAAAAAATCAAGATAATGATGATATATTTGAGGTGTGGTGTCTTGATGGATATTATTTTTAGGGATATCATTCCAAAAATATTCTAATCCATTGAAAAAATTATTTTGTTAAGAGAAGAGATAGTGTATATAGCCAAACATGACTTATATGTGTTTTCTTCTTCATCCTTTGAATGTGGATTGACATCCCAAAATACAAAAAATTGGATTTAGCATAACCAATTTTTCATTGAATAAACTAGTACGCTGAGAAATTTACATATGATCATGGGACTTTTTATGTTGGAGGATGAGGTGTATGTATGATAAATAATTATTGGTATAAAAAAGGGAAAATGAAATATCATATTGGATATATAATCTCTCTCTATTCTATTAAATGCATTCCTAGTGTCCTTACACTAATTACTGTTATGAGAGTTTATGGGGACCTAACATTTTTAAAAATCCCTTGAAGATTACACTATCAATTTTTTATGAATATTTTTTTTCATATCATCCTTGTAGAGAATTGAATTCTTAAAGGTCCATTATTTCAAAAAAATATCATGATGATTTGATTTAAGTATATACCATGTCTTCTTTTATTACATGTACTCATTTTTAGTCAATAAATATTTAATACTATTAGTATGGGTTTCCATACCACTTTAGTATATAGATATTATATTAATGGAGGGAAAAAATTAGAAATTTTACATCACATTTTCAGTTATCAAACACCATTCTTGTTTAAGGGGTGTTTTTAATACTCTTTGAAATAGTGTAAAATTTATTTTAATGTTATTATAATATATAATAGTTAGGTATGTTTGAGAGAGATTTGATAGAGAAACTAATTAGTGCCTTGAATTTGAAGATATAGAGGACATGAAGTTATTTTAATAGGGTTCTCATGAAAAAGTGTTTGGTTCACTTCACCCAAGAATTTTGGAACCCTATAAATGTATAAAAGAAGATTATTCTTTAATATGATATAAACTCTACATTTTTATGATAAATCATAGTTTTGGCTTTATACTTTAATTTTTCACTGTTGTGCTATGTGGATAATGCTTTTTTAATAGGGGTGTGCTAATAATGAGTTTTCATTATCATTGAAAAATGAAACCATGATGTCCTATGATTTGAATAACACAGAGTATGGATAGTGAATCAAAATTCTAATGTTATGTTTGGAATCAATCTAAACCAATAGTATTTATGTGATATAAGAGTTGAAAATGGTACATCTTTCTGGAATGGGGGACAAGGAAAATCCAATGTTAGAGTGTTCAACATTTAATTTTAAAAACATGACCATTTTTATAAGTGGATTATAATGTATGCTGATGGGGATGTGTCAGGTGAACCTATACCAAAGGTGGTTGAGGTTCCACATTGTCATTGATATATATGTGTGTATGTTACATGTTAGTAGTAAATAAATACCATATATGAGTGTTGATGGGTTGTTAACTAATTGTGTTAGAGATCATGACACACATCAGTGTATGAATTTAATGAATGTATAAGTAAATTATTGGATAATTAGAGCATATGTCACATTTGATAAATATATGAACATTTTGATATAGTTCTATAATACATGGGAAAATCAGTATGTTCAATAACTCAATAATTTTCCATACACTAATTATGTTTGTGTGATGATCCAGATACATATTTCCAAAATCAATGTAATTATAATAAAATTTATATGATACGTGGCTTTAGGTGATGTGTAGATCTCTGGGTGATATAGGTTCAATTGGATCATGTGTAACTATTAAATTCTCGCGTGAATCTCAATTCATATGGTTGTATATCATAGAATATTTATTCCATTCAGTAAGAGTTTTATATCTTTCCCCGTGTGTTTAAATAATGTCACAATGTTTGGGAGATCATATTTGGGGAATGAGATATATTTTCATCATAATGGATGGGTCATCTATGTGGTCATATGAAATTAGTGTAGCGAACTATTGGTTATCCATGATGAAATGAATATATAATTATATATATAACATAGATAATTAAGAGTACCTACAATTAGATTTATGTATGTCTAAGGATTCATAGTGATGCATCATGAGGATGGAAAGCAATATGCAGAGGAGTTTGCAATGACTTCAGGATGTTAAGATATTAATTTGATTTAATTATTGTATCTTAATATGTGTTTGTCTTTATTCTAACCTTGAGGATAGATAATAGGTTTTTGATATTAAAAAAAGAGAAATTTAGTATTCTATAAGAACCAATATAATATTATAAACTCAATCTAAGAGTTATATGGACAACCACTTGGAATCTTGTGGGTGTGGTAGGGGTTGAAATATCAGGACATCCATCATATGACTTTTAAAAGAGATTGGAACATCGATGAATCATCAAGAGGTTAGTGGGTTTCCTATTGGGAATATGGTCATCAACCTCAACTATAACATACAAGGATGGGGATTTTTGGGAATTATAAGGCCCTATTTTTACTTTTAATTTCATCACCCCTTCCTCCCTAATCTTCTCAATAACAATAAAAATCACATTCTCTCATATCCCCTCAATAATTTTTTTCTATAAACTTCGTGATTTTTAGAATATTCATGATAGATTAGTTAGTTTTACTTTCTCATTGTAAGGATTACCACATAAAATATTTTATTTGTGGTTTCTATATCCACTTCATAGTAATCCTCCTAAGTTATCTAGTTCTAGGGATTCTTTTTGGGGTTTTTAATTTTATGTGACTATGGAAAAATCAACATGTGATATCATATAAGAGGGATTACCATATCATTATGTACTTATAACCTAGAAATCTTTTATGTTTTATATTAATTTTCTTGTGAATTCTAGTTACAGGTTTTTCGTATGTAGGTTAGATGAACTATAATTCATGATAATAGGTCTTGGGATATCATGGGGAATCAAATTAGGATGATTATAAAAATTATGAACTTAATACAAATGATGTTCCTTGGTATTATGATAAAACATATTATAATAAGCATTATATTATGATTTATTACATAAAGAGACACTTTATACATCCTTTTAAGATCATGACACATATGGTATTTGAGTAATTTGGTAAATAATATAAAATCATTAAAAAAATACAAAAAACTTTTTAAAAACTCCAAATCATGTACTTATATTCCATAGATGTTCTAAAATTCCATGGGGTAACCAGGCGATGTACATAAAAAATGGGTTAGATATGATGCTCAATAAGGGAATAATCAAAGAATTACATGGTGAATGTAAATCATATAATTCAATAAGAATGTCAAGGAGGAAACAATTCATGATAATCATACACTTAATAAATGAGGTATGATAGAACTTGATAACATAAAGACAACATAAGAATATGTGGACAACATAAAACCTAACATAAGAATAAGTCAATGATAAATGACTGGAAAATATCCCACGGAGGAAAAAGTATCATAATGGATTATGTTAACTCTTTAATCCCATATATATTTTTTATAATAAAAATTTTAACTAATTCTTTTTAGGTATATATAATTTTGTTCCCATCCATCAAATTAATATCATGCACATGCCTAAGTGTTCTATATAGATAATAAAACTTAGGGATTTATTTTATAACTTTTAATCCCAAAATTAAGAAGTGTTTGATAAATGTTTGGAAGTCCCCAATAAATGAAGGGTAGGTAAAACTAGGTGAATTCCTTTGATTGGAAATGGGGATGGGTATTAACTACTTACTATTTTGGAATGAAAAATTGCTTGATAATTTTGGTTGTGTAACAACGGTACGCAAATTGAATAGAAGGTATTAATGAGAGTGAATGGGGGAATATAATAGCTATTAAATAACAATTATTGTAGTAGGGATGTGTAATAACATATCCTCACATGATATATTTTTAAATTAAAAGTCGTAATATAAATAATATTCATGAATGAATATGAGAATGGAAGGATCCTATACCTTGAGAGAGTGTTTCTTAAATATTGGAGGAGAATCATAAAATCATAGGGAATCCTTGGGATGGATTTAGAGAGGTAATTTTAGAGTATACACATTAACTAAATTGATTTGAGTGATTATAATTTGATTTTGGGAGGGGTTTTCTAGCAAAATAGCGGAATTATTTACTAATTTCAAATCATAGGTTTTGGACTCTATATTAAAAATCAGCCCAATCCACAAACCATACCTTTTTTATCCCTTGTTTTATACCCAATTGAATTTTATTTAATTATTTTATACATCTATGAACTAAAATTTTAAAAATAATATCATAGATGATGTAAAAAAGAGTCATGTTTAGAGAGAATTTATTTTAAAACATTAAAATATAATATAATGTTGGAAGATTCATCATGGCTTTTTAAAATTAATTAAATATCATTAAAATAAATTATTTTTACGTCTAAATATAATTTTGGTTGTTGATTGATTTTATGGGATCTATTAAATCAATTTTGGATCATTATTATGTAATAATACATACTATACATTAATATCGTATTTAATTTTTACATTAAGAATTAATTGTCATAGAAAATTATTAAACCTTTACTATTGGATAATTTTGAAATGTTTATTTCAAAAATATTATTTAATTTAATGAAAATATTTATTTAAATATAATAATTTAAACATTTAAACCAAAATACACATTTATTAAAAGATACTTATTTTTCAAAAAAAAATCCAGTATTTTATAAAAATTACATTGAAATTCATAAAATTATGTTATCATTTAAATTTAATAAATATTATATAATAAAAATATTTTATTAAAATATCCTTTGTTCTGGAAATTTGAATTCATAAAAATGTTGGTCCTAATTGAACTATATTTTTGAAAAATACAATTTATGTTTCAACATATCAAAATATAATTTTTATCAAAATTATTATTGAATAATTATAATGTAATAATGATAGAAATATATAATAATTATAATCATTAATATAAAAATATAAAATTTCATATTTTTAGGGTCTATATATATATATCCTTTTATTAAAATATAAAATACCCAACTACAAGGTGATTAATTGTGAAATTTTCTTATGGTGGTTTGATGAACATGGTTTTTGACATCATTTCATTGATCATGAACTTCTCTCATGAAGAATTACACTCATTCTTTATGTTTGAATCCTCATGTATTAGTCATGTTTTAATGATCACAAATCTTATTAAACCTAGTTAACTCCTTTAAATTATATCAAATCATGTGTATTAATTTTTTATGTATTCTCATGCTTTAAGAAGAGCTACTCAAGATCTTAATTTCTCTATATTTCGTTTACTTACTTTATACTATCTTTGATATACTCTCATAATATCTTCCTTAAAAAATTATTAGGTCCAATCCATTCTATTATCATCATTGCTTAAGTCTGAACACAGTTATTTTGAAAAGTCTGAGACATCGTGAGTCTGCCACTGGTTATGTCTTTCTTGAACCGTGAAACAAGACACCGTGAAGCAGAAACCCGGAAGCAGAGACTTTGAAGTAGACACCATTAAGAAAGAAACCATGAAGCAGACACTGTGAAGAAAGAAACCATGAAGCAGACACTGGAAACATGACACCATGAACAAGACACTATGACCATGAGACACTATGACCGTGAGACACTGTAACCATGAGACACTGTGACACTCATACACCATGATCAATCTAGACACCATGTGAAGGTGACACCGTTTCCATGACTTACTGTGACAACGTTTCTTAAACTATTTTGTTGTCTTTCAATTTAATTTCTAACAGTCATATTTGAAGATTTTAATGCACTGAAATAATTAATGTTTCTTTGTAGACATATCATCGGACAATACGAGGTACGAGGTGCATAATACATGCAAACGGTCAGCTATGACATATGCATTCCAATATGAAAGAAAAGTGTGGAAAAGAATCAAATTGTGAGATATAAGAAAAAAGCAATGACATGAGCACCATAATAAAGAACACACATAAGGAATGTTTCAAAAGAAATGCCTACTGCATGCAACTCGACACTACTGAAGAACACATGAAGCATATTAGAATATTAGAGAACATCTTCGCTCTGTTTCACCTCATAAAGAACACAAGCTGAATAACGACACTCTGTTTTACAGATAAGGACTCGAGATCTGCATCTACTTCAACTCAAGAAGTCCAAAGTTGGAAAGACTAACACTCAGAGCACTTGTAAACCCATCTCCATATCTTTACTATATTGTGTATCTGCTTATTTCCTTTCGATCAGAGTGTGTACCTGTAGAATAACACACTCTGTCTCCATCCTTAAACTGAAGGATGCAATATATCCTTCCACAACCATTCTATTACTCTTGTGTATACCCACTGATAATTGTGGTAGAGGTCCCTATTTTTCTGGGTATTTTGTCTCCACAAAAACTATGGAAGAGGTCCCTGTGTGACCTAGACAGTCTGTGTACTATTGTTAACCTGGATCCTAGGTGTGGATCAATGATTATTTATATAATCTTCTTGGTGGTAGGTTATCACCAAGTAGAGTGGATTAGGTCTCAGCTTGAGACTGAACCATTTTTTTCATATATGTTGTGCTTCTTAATTTAGTTTTCCCTATTTTATTTTATTACTCTATTATCCAAAAATCACAAATTTGACATTGATATTTAGTGTTGGAAAGAAGTTATAACTGTCTTGTCTTAGTAGAATAACTTCAGAAGTAATATTAATAAAAGAAATTAAGATTACTAAGAATTAATCAATCTTCTAAGAATTTACTTAAACTGTCAAACTCTTATAACAGTATAACCTCGATTAACTGGGCTGTATTTTATCTTTAGGAATACCATTTTATAAATATTTTTTATAGAAATTTTTATAGTTACTCAATTCGACCCTCCCCACTTGAGTAATATACTTCGACCAACATCTGGTATCAGAGGTTGTTTATTAAGACTCTATGTATTCTTACTAAACTGTGATTGTATTTGAACCGTAAAGATCTGTAAATTTCTATTTATTCTAAATTTCTAGCTCTTTTAATGCAATAATTTTTTATAGATAATATATTGGAAGGTTTTGCAAAAAATAGTCCACCATTCATTAATGGAACCAATTATGCTCAATCGAAAATTAAAATGAAAATTCATTTAGAGAGTATGAGTTTGGAAATTTGGCCATCCATTATAGATGAATACAGAATTCCAGCTACTGATAGAATCACATTCGATGAAACTACCAAAACTGCCTATAATAATAACGGAAAAGATATGAATGCTTTATACTGCTCCTTAGTAGATGAGGAAATTAATAGAATTTCTGCTTGAAAAACATACAATGAAATTTGGGATACCCTACCCGTCTCACATGAAGGAACATCTAGTTTAAAAGAAATTAGACTTAATATATATACTATCAAATATTATAATTTTAAAATGAAACCCGATGAGCCTATTTCTGACATGTATCTTAAGTTCAGTGAGATTTTCAACACAATGATTTCCCTTACAAGAGAAGTCACTGCTAATGAATAGATCATCATAATCCTTTGATGTCTACCTGATAGATGGAGGGGAAGCTGTTTCTCTATTAGAGAATCATGCGACATCATCAAACTACCTATAAAAGAACTCATTGGGAAATTTATGATGTATTAGGAAGATCTAAAAGTCAATAAAGAGGAGGATGAACCAAAGAATAAATCTATTGCATTTAAGACCAGCACCTCTAAGCACACAAACAAATGGAAATTGGATACTTCTATAAAATTCTCCCCCAGTGAACAATCATCATCTGACTGTGATGAGGAGGTGTCCCAAATAGCTATAAGATTCAATCGATTTTACAAAATGAAGAACATTTTTAGATAGGTTAACTTCAAGGGAAAATATGTCAAAGAAGGAAACTGGAAGAAGGAATGGAAAAGAAGTGACAAAACTGATGAAATTGTATACTATGAATGTAAGCGCAAAAGATATATAAAGGCTGACTTCCCAAAGCTCAATTACTAAAAGAAATATGAGTCAAGGGATAGGAAGTACAAAAATGAAATGAAAGCAACCAAGAGTGCCTCTGGGGATTATTCAAGCGACTCAAAGACATCACAAGATGAACATGCTAACAAAGCCACTATGTGTTTCATGAAAAACACATCTGAGGTAACACTGGACACTTCCATACATAACTCATATTATTATGAAGATGAAAGTGACTCTGAAAGTATGAATAATAAAGAAATGTTTGAATAATGTAACATGCTTGAGGAAACATGCAATGAACTAAAAGAAAAATATAAATCATTAAAGAAACACTATGCTGTTACTATAACTATTAAATCTGACCTCACAACTGGAAATGATAAAAATGCTCAACTGCTCAACGAATAAAATGAATGAATAATGTCTCACGAGCAATTAAAGAGTGACCTAGAAAATTTTACTCATGGGAAAAATATCCTTACCCAAATGCTAGGAAAACAAATTTCCCCTAAATACAACACTGTATTTGGTTATCAACATGGTAAAAGAAACCTTAGTAGAATACATTTTATTTCAAAATCTAGGACATATAGTTTTACTCCCAGTTCTGGAATCAATTCAACTAATTCAATCCATGATACATATTCTATTGTTTCATGTTTTTGTGGACCAAATCCAGTTTATTTTTCAAATACATTACACAATTTTTATAGCAAACCTATGAGACAAATATGGGTTCCGAAATCACTTATTACTAATATTACTGGACCCAAACAAGTATGGGTACCAAAATCCGTTTTTGCAAAATATTTTTGAAGGAAAGCAGCTTAAAGAGCTCCTATAAAAGTCAATAGTACTTAGATAGTCGATGTTCAAGGAACATGAAAAGAGAATACTCATGATTTATGAACCTGATAAAAGTAGATGGAGGTCATGTCACATTTTGTGACAATGCAAAGGGAATGATTATTAGTCTCAACTAAATTGGTAACTCTAACTCAATTTTAATTCCTAAAGTACTCTTTGTTGATGGTTTAAAATATAATCTACGTAGTATCTCACCATTATTTTATGATGGATTTCATGCTATATTTGAAAATAGTGATTGTAATATCTTTAATTCTAAAGTTGAATTAGTATTTTCTACATTATGAAATGAAAATGTTAATTTTGTTAATTTAGATTCTTTAGCATCTAAAAATGCTTCATGCTTAAGAGTATTTCATAAAGAATCTTGGCTCTGGAATAGGAGACTACGACAATGTAATGTTCACTCCCTTATAAAACTAACTAGAAAAAGGCTAGTTAAATACTTACCCAATCTTGAGTTTCCAAATGACAAAGTGTGTAATCCCTGTCAAAAGGGAAAACAACACAAAGTTTCCTACAAACCAAATAAAGAAGTGTCTACTTCTCAACCTCTCAAACGGGTTCATAGGGATTTGTTTGGACTATCCAGAGTTTATAGTTTTAATGGGAAGCACTATGTTTATGTTCTTGTAGATGACTTTTCTAGATATACATGGACCTTCTTTATGGCTTAAAAAGTGAATTCTTCTCTTACTTTACTAAATATGCCAAGTCTGTAGAAAATATTAGTGGACTTAGAATTAAATCATTAAGAAGTGATCATGGACATGAGTTTGAAAATCAAGAGTTGGAATCATTTTTCTCACAAAACGGTTATAGTCATAGTTTCTCTTCCCTTAGAACTCCTCCGCAAAATGAAGTTGTAGAGAGAATAAATAGAACCATGCAAGAAATTTCTAGAACAATTCTTAGTGAATATGACCTACCTATTTTTTTTGGGCTCAAACTGTCAATATAACGTGCTACATAATCAATAGAGTGTTGATTAGACCTATTCTTAAGAGGACTCCATAAGAATTATAGAAAAATAGAAAACCCAAGATTAGCTACTTAAAATTTATTGGTTGCAAAGTGTATATTCTTAATAAAAAAGTCAATCTTGAAAAATTTTCATCCAAAAGTTATGAAGGTATCTTTTTAGGATATTCCATGTCTAGTAATTCCTATAGAGTGTTCAATAAAAGAACTAAATGTGTGGAAGAATCTGTTCATGTCAAATTTAATGAAACAGATCCACATCATCTTAAAACCATCCTTATGAATTTGGAGGATGATGTATCAAATCTCAACATCAATTCAAAATCCTCAAATTCGTTTGTGAAAGAATCTGTGTTATCTTCTAGCTCTGGAAATTCCTTAGAATCAAGACACCATGATCCTGAATATTTTGATGAACCTGAAATTACTAGTTCCTCTTTTTCTAGAACTGTTAGATCCCTTAAGAACCATCCATTAGATGCTATTGTAGGAAACATAGACAAATGAACTCAAAAAAGAGTTTCTCTAAGAAATAAGATTGGACATAAAGTCTTTTTGTCACAACTTGAACCTAAAAAAATTAATGATGTTATCAATGATGAATTTTTAGTGATGGATATTAAGGGAGAACTTAATCAGTTTGAAAGGAACACAGATTGGAAACTTGTTGAAAGACCCAAGGATACATTCACCATAGGCACTAGATGGGTGTTTAGAAATATGGTAGACAAAGATGGTAACATAGTTAGAACAAAGGCTAGATTAGTTGCACAAGGATATAGTCAAGAAGATGGAATTGACTATGAGGAGACATTTTCACCAGTAGCAAGACATGATGCCATCATAATCCTTCTTGCCTATGTTGCACATATGAATTTAAAACTCTATCAAATGGATGTTAAGAGTGCATTCTTAAATGGGTATATAGATGAGGATGTTTTTGTTTAACAACTCCCTAAATTTACAAACCCCCATTTTCCAAATCATATTTTTGAACTATCAAAATATTTATATTGTTTAAAGCAAGCTCTAAGATCTTGGTATGATAGACTGAGTACTTTTCTAATTTCTATAGTTTTACAAAAGGAATAGCTGATCCTACCATTTTTAAAAAACAAATTTCTAATGATGTTTTAGTTGTTAAAATCTCTGTAAATGACATTATTTTTGGATCTTCGATGAATTCTTTATGTGTTGATTTTCTTAAAATGACGCAAAATTAGTTTGAAATGAGTTTAAGGGGTGAAATAAAATTATTTCATGGATTTAAAACCTTTCAAAATAATGATGGATGTTTTTTAACCAAATGTAAATATACTAGAGTTATTCTAAAACATTATGGATTGGATACCACTAAAAGTAGTGACACTCCCATAAGTACCACATGGAAGTTGGATCTTGATGAAGATGGAAAATCTGTTGATCAAACCACTTATAGAAGAATGATCGGAAGTTTACTCTACTTAACTGCTAGTCGTCCGGACCTTATTTTTAGTGTGTGTATGTGTGCTAATTTTCAAGAAAACCCTAAAGAATCCCATTTTAAATGCTGTAAATGGAATTTTCAAATACCTCAAGCATACACCCACTATAAGACTGTTTTATCCTAAAGGACAATCATTTGAATTGGTTAGTTATTTTGAGGCTGACTTCGGTGGCTGTAAGTTAGATAGAAAAAGAACCTCTGGAGCATGTCACCTTTTTGGAAAGTCACTAGTATCATGTTTTAATAAGAAAGTAAATTATGTTGAATTATCTATTACAGAAGCTGAATACATAGCTGCTGGCAGATGTTGGAAACAAATTTTGGGGATGAAACACACATTACTAGATTATGGATATCGATTCAGAAATGTACCTACAAATTGTGATAACACTAGTGATATTATCATCTCAAAAAATCATGTTTCACATTCCAGGACAAAGCACATTGATGTAACACACCACTTTTTGAGAGATCATTATAAAAAGGTGATATCAATTTGGAATTCATTGGTACTAAATATAAACTTTCTGAAATATTCACCAAACAATTAAATTTTGAGAGAATAGGATACATCATACATGAACTACGCATGGTAAATCTCAAATAGATAGCTTACTTGTTACTGTTTCAGGTCATACTGTTCAACAATTTACTATTTTATAATTTACTATTTCTTGATAACAATTTCTCAGCTAGTGTTTCATATTACGGTCTCACCATAATACTCAGTTATTGTCTCTCATTTTTACTGTCTAACTGTAAAATTCATGTTTACAGTCTCACAATTAGTTTTCTATGATTACTATCTAACAGTTACTGTCGCACCACAATGCACACTGAGAAGTTCGTTCACTATCTCACTTTGAAGTTCGTTCACTGTCTCACCGTAACATGGGTTTTCTGTCTCCCAGTAATGACCAGACATGGCCTCACCATAAAAATTCATTATAGTTTTTTTGTAAAACCGGTATCATGGTAATTATTCTATTTTCTTCTTTATTTTCCCAAATTTTTATTTTTGCGACGTTTGGTATTCCTAAATGATAAAATAAAAAAATTATCACTCGGTTTTTCACTCATGGTTTCTTCTACTTACTCATTTTGAACCATTATTCATCCTTGAAACCCTTCTCTCTCTCGAACCTTTGGTAAATGCCAAGAATGAAATGTCTGTCATCGTCGACACTTGAGAAGTGCAGCTCAAAGAAGAAGAAGATTGCACCTAAGCTAACACCCTAAGGACCTTTAAAACTGAATCTGGTAAACCACATTGTTATACCCAATAAAAAGATTTTCCCCAAATGGATTATGTATATTAAGTCTCTGGTGTTTAAAGTGTTAGAACATAAAGTCCAATTAGAATGGTTCTTGAAAAAATATAGACCCATCTACCCTAAGTTAGTTGCTCAGTTTTACTAGTATGAACAGTTCTCTTTTTATTATGGTGATAGTTATGTATTAAGAAGCTGGGTCAATGGCCAGAGATGCTTATTCTCTTTCAGGTTATGGGATGTAGGCCTACAGATACCTCAAGAAGGCATTTGTGAGGATTATTAGAGAGTACCTCCACCTTCAACTGAATTATTTAATTAGGAAGATCCCCTGAAAACCTTAACTGGAAATTCCACCCAGGGGAGAGCCATTTCTTCTGAATTAGATGAATAATCAAGGTTTCTGTTCAAGTTTATGCAAAATTTGGTCTGTCCCAAAAAAGGTGATTTTGCTTTTTTGAAATATAAGGATGTATTTCTGATTCACCTTATGAAAAATGGGCATAATATCAACATGTTCAAGTATATCATACATCATATGTGTGAGCTGATCAAAGTCACATCTAATTCAACTTCCTTGTTTTACTCTCGGCTAGTCTAATCCATGCTTCTTGCCAATGGTATGGTTAGACGTAATAAGGAAGTGATTAATGATTGTGAATTATGTTTCTCAAAATTAATAATCAAAAGAATGAAGATAAACTAGAATCCATGGAAATAGGAATAGGTGGAAGACAATAAGGGAATTTATGAGAAATTCAATCTGGTGGATTATCTCTCAAGACCCAGAAATATTTCTTATCCTGGTTTGGAACCAGATGAGATTATTCGGTATTCTGAAGAAGAGGCTGAAGTGTCTCCTTGGGAAGATGTTATTTTTGAGGAAGACAAGTGTACTATTCCTCAAGAAGTTCTTGAAGAATAAGTCCCTACTATTAAAGAAGATGTTAATCTTGAAACTCAACCGAAGGCTGAAACAAAATCAGTTTTCAATGAATCTGAAATGCATGCCATGGAAGAGCCTATAGTGGAAGAGCCACCAGTTTTTCAAGAATTCATTCTTGAGAAATGCCTAGTGGAACGATAAATTCATGAAATCATCCCTTCAGTTGAAGTGAGGATGGAGAAATATTTTCAGGTGGTTAGATAGGAAATAAGTGAGGAACTTTGAGCTGAGTCTATGGAATTAGGCTGAGATCCTAGGCCTCTCAGTGCTGAGAAGGAGGTGCCTGTTGAGGGGGAACAAACCCCAAATCTCAATTCTATTGAAGCTCCACACCTGAATGAGTCAAGTCTTATAGGCACTAAGTATAAGTTTCCCAGTTTCAATGAGGTTAATGTCTCTTAGTAGGTAACATCAAATGGACAAGATCTTTCCTCTATATTTCAGTTAAAATCAGTCTCCAATATCGCACCTACGAAGGAACCTGAGCATGTACCAGTCTCTATTCATGAACATTTATTTGAATAACCATCTTTTGTAAGTAATGACGATTTGAATGAATTTGGTGCTACCCTCTTGTTTGGAGTTGAGAAACTCATGAATACCCAACCTCTTCCGATGACCAATTTTAGTGAGACAGATACCTCACTATTATTAGAGAAAGTTATTTGGAAAATACAACCAAAAATGCTTCCTGGGATTCAATAAAGAAGATTTGAAAATAATCTACTTAGTAATGAAGTGAACACCCTAATAATTATGGTTGAAGACATTCATAGAGAGCTACATTAGATATCTAAGCATATTTCTCCTCTTGTAGAAACTATTGCTCCTCAAATCACACATGTTTTTGTGTCTCATATTCAACCTTATCTAGCTTCCTTAGATGAAAAGGTCATTTAAAAGAACAAACAAGTTGTAAAGGAAATGAGAGATCTTGATTCCAAACTTAATAAACACATGGATGAGTATACAAGGTGTCTTCAAAAGGAGCTGAATCAACTGAAATCTCTGACCACAGTTGTCAATGCCTCTAAAGCATCTGGTCAATCCTCTAAACCCTCCTTAGACCGTGATATGATCAAAACTGTATTCAAATAAGAGCTTCAGAATGTACTCAGTGGTTTCAATACAGCTTCTCTATCTCAAGTGATCATGAATAGTGATAGAGTTCTTGACCTAGTAAAAATCCACTCCAAAATTGCTAATGATTCTCAGTAAGAGATTGCAATGAAAGTGGATTTCTACTTCAACGTAATATTCTCCAAAACCGATATGACAAACCTTTTCAAGTATCTTGTAGATAATCTGCGGATACCTCCTATGACTCGAGATTTCAACACCCAGGTCCAAAGACTCACAGTGTTTACTAGATTATTGGACAAATTTATGAAGAACAAGGATGATATTTCGAAATCCATGTAGTATGGTGGAGAGATCATTATAGATTTCATCAAACACCTAAGGCCTAATTTTCATGTCTAGAGTACAACCATTGTTGCTTCAGCGGCTGCACCTCTAGGACATGGGATGCTTACCTTCACCTCTGCCCTAGCCTCAACAACTGTGTCTGTCCGCCAAGCACTAAGTCAGAACAGGTATATGAGCCTCGATCAACAACTGCATAGATCTTCTACTGCTCCTATTTTGGCTCCATCAGTCTTTGAAGGCCTACCATTACCCTCTTTGTCAACCACGTCACTCCCTTCTTCTACCTCGACCTATACCCTTATGGATTCCTCTTCTGCCACTATAGGTAAAGGAAAAAGTAAGGCTAGCCCATGAAGAAGAACATTTATTACTCTTT
This sequence comes from Viscum album, assembly GCA_963277665.1. Taxonomy (NCBI): domain Eukaryota; kingdom Viridiplantae; phylum Streptophyta; class Magnoliopsida; order Santalales; family Viscaceae; genus Viscum; species Viscum album. Next base: position 2,008,631,757 of record OY728130.1, on the reverse strand, counting down.
TTTGACAGGGATGCTACTGCTTTTGTATTTTTTTTTGTTTTTTACTGAACCTTATTTTCTATTAATGTAATGTCCATTTTGGACTTCTCTTATTCTACCTTTTTTATAATCCCAAAAGGGGGAGAAATTTATATATGTTTTCCATCTATCACTATAGTAAAATCCAATATACACTTTAACATTACATGATTTTTAATCATCAAAAAGCAGGAGATTGTTGGACTCCTCAAGTATTAGTCATGCTTTAATGGTCACAAATCTTATTCAACCTAGTTTAATCCGGTAAATTATATCAAATCATATGTATTATTATTTAATGTATTCTCATGTTTTAATAAGATCCATTCAAGTTCTTAATTACTCTATATTCACTTAACTTAAATTATACAATCTTTGATCTACTCTCATAATATCTTCTCTGAAAAATGTTATATGTCTAATCCATTATATTATCATCACTGTTTATCTGAACACCATTACTTTGAAAAGTATAAGACACTGTGAGTCTGCCCTTGGTTATGTCTTTCAGGCACCGTGAAGGAAGACACCGTGAAGTAGACACCGTGAAGCAGACACCATGAATCAAGACACCATGAAGCAGACGCCGTGAATCTAGATACCGTGAACAAGACACCATGAATAAGAAACTATGACCATGAGACACTGTGACCATGAGACACCGTGACCATGAGACACCGTGACACTCAGACCCCGTGATCAATCTAGACACCATGTGAAGGAGTCACCATTTCCATGACTTACTATGACACCGTTTGAAAAACTATTTTTTGTCATTTAATTTAATTTCTAAAGGTCATATTTGAATATTTTAATGCACTTACATAATTATTATTTCTTTGTAGACATATCATTGGAATGTACAAGGTATTGGGTGTAGAATACATGCAACCTGTCAGCTCCAACATATGAATTCAATGATAAAAGAAATGTTTGTCCAATAATCAAAGCATGCGATATGAAACAAAAAGAGAGGCCATGAGCACTATAATGAAGAAATCACTTAGAAAAAAGTTTCAAATGAAAGGCCAACTACATGAAACTCGACACTACTGAAGAACACACGAAGCATATTTGAAGCATAGAGAACATCTTCACTCTGTTGAACCTCACAACAAACACAAGCTGAATTGCGACACACTGTTTTATAGACGAGGACTCATGATCCGCATCTACTTCATCTCATGAAGTCCCAAGCTGAAAAGAATAACACTCAGAGCACTTCTAAACCCATCTCCATATTTCTGCTCAATTGTGTATCAGTTTATTACCATTTGAGAAGATTGTGTACCTATAGAAGAACACACTCTGTATCCCGCATTAAACTGAAGGATACAAGATATCTTTACTCAACCATTCTTTTACTCTTGTGTATACCAACTGATAAGTGTAGAATCGGTCCCTATGTGCCCTGGTATTTTGTCCCTATGAAAATTGTGGATGAGGTCCCTGTGTGACATGGACAGTTTGTGTAATGATGTTAACCCCGATCCAGGGTGTGGATTAAAGTTTATTTATTTAAAAAGCTTGGTGGTAGTTGATCACCAAGTAGAGTGGATTAGGTCTTGTCTTGAAAATGAACAACTTTTTTTATCTTTTGTGATGTTTAATTCAGTTTCCTCTATTTTATTGCTTTACTGTATAATCCAGAAATCACTAATTTCACTTTGATAGTTAGTCATGGAAATAAGTTATAACTGGATTGTCATAGTAGAATAACTACAAAAGTAATATTAATAACACAAATTAAGATTACGGAGAATTAATCAATCTTATCAGAAGTTACAAAAATAGTAAAATTCTTATAACAGTATAACCTTTATTAATTGGGATGTATTTAGTCTTTTGGGAAACCTTTTTAGAAATACTTTTTACAGAAATTTTTATAGTTACTAAATTCACCCCTCCCCTATTGAGTAATCTACTCCGACCAACACTTTAGTTGTGAATTCATGGATTGATCATGGTCAAGGTAAAATACATGTTATATTATCTCCCTCAGAGCCACTAATAAATGGCCTTTATCGGATATGATCCTATGGGCTGAGGTCATCGATTTCTTTATTTGAGTCAAAACGATTTATCATAACCATATATATATATATACTAATCATACTATCAATGTATAATTCTTATAATATCCATATTTATTATTCTTATTGGTCACTAAAATTCAATAGGATGTCACTTATAACAATCCAATATTTTAAAAGTAGTTCATTTTTTCAATAACTACATTTCTAAATATTGGATTCGTTCATTTACTATGGTTATTTCATATATAAGTGTTTTGATTGTTTGATTAATCTCCCCTTCAGAAAACTTCCCCATGAAATTTCATTAATTCTAAAAAAATAGATGAGGGTACTTATATTTCATTGCCTCTTCTTATTCCCATGTTTCTTCCTCTAAATTATTGTATTTCCGCAACACTTTGACCATGTGAGTTGTCCTATTTTGTAGAACATTGTCTCTATAATATTTTATATTCCCTGTATACTCTTTATATGAATGATTATTTTCTATTTCAACCACCTTCAGATTCAGTACATGTGAGTGTCCTTGTATGTACTTCCTCTAGAGGGATACATAGAATAAATCATGGACTTGATATAAGATTTGTGGGAGTATGACTCAATATGCCATAACTATGATATAATCAAGGATCTAAAATGGAGTGATGTATCATTGAATAAATCTTCCTTCTTACGAAACATCATAACATTATTCCCTGGTGATATATAAAGGAAAACCTTATCTCAACCTCAAACTCCAACTCTATTTGATGATTATATAAATTGATTTTATGTGATCATTGAGTGGTTTTCATATGAGGTTGAATGTTTTTATCCTTTTAAATATTATCCGATTCATGATTAGGTCCCATAATATTCTACTATACCACATTATCCAAACATGTGATAGCCTGAAAAGACTTCCCCTATAGGGCCACATAAGGTTCTAGTTGAATTCTAGAATAAAAAACTATTTTTATATGTGAACTCTTATAGGGGGAACTGTTGATCCCAACATCCTTGTAAAAACACTAAACAAATTTTCAACATATCTTATAGAGTTTAAATGTTCTTATAGTATGACTATCCATTTAAGGGTGATAGTATGTGCTAATTCTCAGATTTATATCCAATGCATGTGAAACGCTACTCTAAAACCTTAAGGTAATACATTGATCTCAATCATATACATTAGAGAGAGGAACTCTATTCAGTCTTAGCACATACCTTATGTATATATTCGAGAGTTGTTCAAGAGAGAAATGTTCCTTGATATTAAGGTAATGGGATAAATTTGTAAGGCTATTGATTACCATCTAAAGGAAATAATTTCATTTACGAATCTTGTGGAGTCCAATGATGAAATATGTGGTTGTGTTTTCCCTTTTCCATTCTAGTATGCGTAATGGTTTATTATATTCCTCTATTTATTCGATCTACATTTAATTTTTTTCATACAAAGCAGCGAGATAAAAATTCTTCAATTTATCTCTTCTTTTTCCCCCCATAAGTTTTTATTTAGATCTATATACATCACAGTGGTTCCATGATAAATATAGAAGGATAAGATTATTGAGTCAATAAGGATATCTTATGAATTCTCCATTCCTTATGGTTTTATGTTTTGAAAATCATAAAAACATTTTTATTATGCACCTAATTGTTATTCTGTTATACATACATAATTCTCATTTCGTTATACATATATAATTCTCATTACATTTACCTACAAAAATATCATTATGTTATACTTACTAAATTGTCATTCTGTAATACATATATATTTTTCATTACCTTTACTTATATATCTGTTTTTATTTTTACTTATATATCTATCATTACATTTAATTAGATATTTTTCATTACGTTACAAATGTCATACCATTTTTTCATGATACCGATATTGGAACAAATGTCATTCTCTTTTTATGATACTGATACTGGTTCAAATTTCATACCATTTTTTAGATGCTAGTACCCAAAAAAAGTGATACCATTTTTTCTAAATCCTATTTTTATTTTCGTAAGAATCTATTTTATTGATAATGTTAGAGTTATTTTATGTATCATTCCAATATTATCAGATTTTATGTTTTCTTATAATTAATATTTACCTTAAACATATCATCGTTTCTTATACATGAAATAATGTCATAGAATCTGTTACAAACTAACTGTTATCTATTTGACATGTGTCTAGGTCCCTATGAAATTTAATGAAAATATGACTTTTGGAGTAGAACTGACCATTGATAAGTTTTCTCTATAAATACTTTTTCATTTGAATGATTGAAGAAGATGACATAGTGAACTTCGTGGATGAATTTGATGAATATGAAAATTTTGAAAAGTGATTTCTAGAGAGAGAGGATCTTACAGCTCTTAGTGCTTCGTGCAGATGTTTTGAACAACAAGTTTGAGCATGAAAAACTTGTTTAGACATGCACTCTGATCATGCAGATCATGGACATCCAGATTTGGAAGAAAAAGGTTCTGATTTCCTTCTAAATCGAGGGCTTGCGGGGATATCAAGATAGATACCGATCTTTAGATTTAGGGATTACTTGGTTTTGAGTATGATACACTTCCTAGAAAGTAAAAATCAATGAACCTTTATACACGGTATTTGGATACCCATAAATTTGGGGTAAAAACTTCTTCCTGTTACTTTTTTTCTATTTCATGTTGTTTTTATGCCACTTCTATTTTAACTATGTTAAATTTAGAAAGCATAACATTATTATACGTTCAAATTCCATTACTCGGATTTTATTAAATATTCTATATGCTATAAGGTAAAATCATTCCATTAAGAAAATATTTATTAAGTTTTTATCCTAAGGTAGTAAGGTTTAAGAAAATCCTTCTTTAATAAGTTTTGTGAAAAAAATTTCAACATTATTAAAATATGTATTCATAAAGTTAAAAGGTAACCTTAAGAAACATATCTTCCAATGGTTAAGAAAAATTCCTTAAGAATGTTTTATATCAACTTTAATTGTTCCAAAGGAAATTTTAATGTATACAATTAACCCCCCCCCCCTCTTGAATTTGAGCATCTCAAAATACATATTTGATCCTAGAATTGGTATCTTATGTGGTATCAGAAATACTTATATTCACATATAAGCTTTATTTATCATGTTTTTTTTGTTACAAAACATTTCTACAAACATGTTTTGTGGAATGAAATTTTCTTTTAGTATGGAAGGTATTCATGTTGGATCTCTAGTCAATCTCAAACCTACTTGACCACCGATCATTGATGGAAATGACTATGAGTGATGGGGAGAGAGAATAATGACCTTTTTGATAAACACAAGTGTAGACAACTAAATTATGTTAACTATAGATTATAATATTCTTGATAAGGAACAAAGAACCTTCTCTAATCCAAAAGAGGTTGAATGCCAGCTAAACATTACGATACATAACACTTTTCTTTGTTTCTTAACTAGAAATATATTTAACCAAATTTCATCTTGTGAATCTATTAATAGTATTTTGATGAATATCTAAGTTACTAAGTTTGGAACTTCTAAAGTCATTGAGACTATAAGTTCCATGATCAGAGATGAATTTCACGGTTTCTGTTTTCCTTATGCAGAACCTATATGTAAGGATCAACAAAGATTCATGACTATTGTCAACAGCTTACAATCAATGGGTGAGAAAAGTTTAGATGATTATATTCCTATATATAATATTATAGACATCATGCCTAATAAATGGGAATCCAAGAGGACATCAATTAATGATAATAGGAAGGATACTCATATTTCTTTTGAAAACCTGTTTGGAAGACTTCTTTAACATGAAACCATAATAAAGAGAGATTATGATAATATTAAGAAAAATAATAGAAATGAACGTGTTGTTTTTACAACTACTTTAGATCATATGAATGTCCAGACTCCTAAGAGAGTAACAATATCTAAATATAAGTAAATTGTTATTCAATCTAAACCTTGTGAAAGTGAAGCTTCAGAAAATGAGTTAAAAAATCATTCTGGGAGAAAGAATAATATTTTTGGGTAGAAGAACTTTCTATATAGATACTATAAGTAAGATGGAAAAGATAAGAAATATGGAGAAGTGACTTGTTATGAATGTATAAGAACTTGTCAAATTAGACACTATTTACCTTTGCTTAATAAGAGAGAGAAGAATGGTATGAATATTGAAAGGAACATGAAGATGTTCTACATATCAAAGAATACGAATGTCTGGAAAGCCAATGACACTTGGAGTGCCAGTTGTGGAGATTCTTCTAATGATTCTTAAAAATATTAATATTTTGAGATATATAATATTGGTCTAATATCTAAACACCATTTTAAAATCATTGTCTTATTACTAAGGTAGAAACTATGGAATCCTTAACCAATATGTCTTTATGTAAAAATTTTCCTAAAAAGGGTTTTCTTTAGATGAAGAATCCACTTCATCAGACAACAATAATCATTTTCCATCATATCATGATGTTTCTAGATTCTTTAAGTTGCTTGAAATAAAAAACAGTAAAGTCTTTAAGATGATAGAAAATAAAAATTATAGAGAGTTTATTTGGACAAAATAAATTTTGGATCTTACCAAAGATCTTGATAAGAAAAATGATGTTTTAGAAAAAACAATTATGCAACATAAGAAAGTTAATTCTAAGAAGTATAAACTTTCTAAGGATCTTAAAAATATATTTTTAGAAAAATATGCTTTAGAGGACAAACTTAACTATAAAACTATTATTCTAGAGGATATGAATTATGTTTTGAGACTAAAATCTGAAATATTATCATTGATGAAACTTATTAAAAATTTTACTTTTGGTTAGTAAAATTTTGACAAGATGTATTCTCAGATCTGACCTCATGGAAATAATCATGGATTAGGTTATTCTCATGAAAAACCAATTTTCAAAAACAATTATTTTGTTCATCCAAGAGCTCCCTTTTTCACTAAATTTCAATGTAGTGAACATTGGAAAAAGAAGTATTCTTTAAAAAAGATCAATCCACTAGGTTTTATAAAGCATAATTTTCTAAACCAATGTTGATACCCAAGATTTTATTATCTAAAAATTTTTGATCCAAGAAATTTTGGATTCTGAAAACCAAACTCATTCTTTTTTTGGATAATGAATAAAGTACCAACAACATATGGCACATGGATAGTGGATGTTCCTGGCACTTGGTTGGTAACAAAGACTAATTTAAAAATATTTTAAATACTAAAGGCAGAAAAGTAACTTTTGGGGATAACTCTCAAAGAGAAATTGTTGGTATAAGTAACATTATTATTCTTGGTAAAGATTTTTTTTCAAATGTTCTTTTTGTAAAATGCATTGTGCATAACCTCATTATTATTAGACACTTATGTGATGATAGTTACCTTGTGAATTTTAGAAATGAAAAATGATTATTTTACAATTCCAAGGATGAGTTTATTCTCTCTACCCTTCAACATGAGAATGTATTCAATTTAAACCTAGAAGACATTAGTAATTAAAATCTAACTTTCCTTAGTGTATTTGAAGATCAATCATGTATTTCGCATAGAAGACTAGGGCATTGTAACTTAAGGAATCTTATTAAACATTATACGAAAGAACATGTTAAGGATCTACCAGAACTTACGTTTGATTCTTCAATATTATATCATCCTTGTCAATATGGAAAGAAATACAAATCTAGATTTACATCTATAAGTGAAGTTATAACTTCTAATGCCTTATAGTTACTACAAATGGAATATAGAGATGAAGTTAAAAACAAGAAAAATCTAATGATAACTATTCATAGTGATCATGGTGGAGAATTTGAAAATTTGGATTTTGAAAATTTTTGTTGTAATAAAGGTATTACTCACAACATGGAAACTCCAATAACTCCTTAAAGAATGATGTCTTTGAAAAAAGAAATGGTATTCTTCAAGAGATGACTAGAACCATGTTGAGTAAATTATAAATAGCCAACCATTTTTGGGTTGAAGTTGTAAGTACTGCTGTTTGTACTATAAATCTAGTTTTAATAAGACCTTTTCATAATAATACACTTTACGAGTTTTGGACTAGCCAAAGACCAAAAGTTTCATACTTCAATGTTTTTTGTAATGGATTTATCTTTAATACTAAAGATAAATTTCATAAATTTTCACCCCAATCTGATGAAGGAATTTTGTTTGGTTACTCTACAAACTAAGGTATATAATGTTTTTAATAAAAACACTTGCACTATGGAAGAAATGATACATGTTAAATTTGATGAAACTAATCATTTTGTATTCAAAAAATCTGAACTTATTTCTTATATATTTTCTAAAACTAATCACCAACCATTTATAGAGTTCTTTGAGATAAGGAAATTTTCTAGGAAAATATTTCTGAAGCATTTAATCCTGATGATTTTATACCCTATATTGATGAAAAAGTTTTTCCAAACCCAAGTCAGTTGTTACATAGGAATCATCCCATTGATAATATCATAGGTATTGTTAACCAACTAGTAAGATCTAGTAGTTCGTTAAAGAATGAACTTGAACATGTTTCTTTTCTTTCCCAATTTGAACCAGAGACTTCTAAAGAAGCCTTGGGTGATGATGATTGGATAAAGGCCATGCAATATGAATTCAATGAATTCGTAAGGAATCAAGTTAAACCATGGATGAAAAACCTATGGAATTTTCTGTTGTTGGATTTAATGGGTTTTTAGAAATAAAAGTGATGAAAATAGAATTATTGTTATAAATAAGGAAAGAATTGTTACTAAAGGCTATAATCAACAAGAAGTCATAGACTATAATGAAACCTATGCTCCTGTAGGAAGAATTTAATCTATCTATATTATTTTATCCTTTTTTGCATTCTTTAATTTCGAACAGTATCAAATAGACTTGAAGTGTGATTTCATCAATGGTTACGTTCAGGATGAGGAATATGTACATCTACCCCATTGTTTGGAAGATACAAAATATCCTAATCATGTTTACAAACATTCTAAATATTTATATGGACATAAAAAAGCCCCTATAACTTTGTATGATTGACTTTCATGATTTTTAAATAAAAATAACTATGTTATGAGAACCACCGATACAACCATTCTCTTTAATAAAATTATTAAACTTGTTTTAATTGTTTAGATTTATGTTGATGATATCATCTTTAGATCAACACAACAAACCTTAACCAATTCCTTTGAAAATATTTTGATATATGAGTTTGAGATGAGTATGATGGGTGAGTCAACTTTTTTTCATGGTTTTCAAATTTATCAAAAACCATAAGGAACATACTTATCACATAATTAGAATAGAATATATCTTTTTAAGAATTTTGGGTTTGAAAATAGAAAGGTTATAAGTACTCCAATCAGAACCTCTTATATTCATGATATTGATGAAGAAGGAAACCTGTGGATCAAAAATCTTATAAATGAATGATAAGAAGTTTATTTTACTTAACAGCTATTCGAACTAACTTAATGTTTTTAGTATGCATAAGTGAATGATACTATGAAAATCCTATTGATTCCCATTTAAAGGCTGTAAAAATAATTTTTTGGTACTTAAAAGGAACTTTAGATTTGGGACTATTTTATTCTTATGGAAATGATTTTGAACGTAAATGTTTTTCAAATGCTGACATTGTTTGTTGTAAAATGGATAGAAATTATACATCTGGAACCTGTCACTTTTTATGAGATTCCTTAGTTTCTTGGTATTGTAAGAAACAATATTCTTTAGCACTTTTCACTGGTGAAGCTAAATATGTAGTAGCTGGAAGTAGTTGTGCTCAAATGTTGTGTATGCAACACACACTCACAGACTATGGTATGAGTTTTAATAAAACTCAAATAATGAGTGATAAGACAAGTTCCATTTCCCTATGTAAAACCCCTACCCATCACTCCCATGAAAATCACATAGATATCAGAAATCACATTCATAGGGATCACACACTTAAAGAAGATATTATTATTCAATCCATCAGAACACAAGAACAACTTGCTGATATTTTTACATAACCATTACTTTCCGATAGATTTGAATACATTAAGAAAAATCTAGGAATGATCACTGTAAGGTAATAATTCATATCTACTTCTAGTTTAAATCATATCTTAATATTAATACACTCTTTATTTTAGTGATATTACATATGCTTGTTGGTTTTTCATTATTATTCTTTATTTAAGAAAGTTTATCTTTTGAATGATTCTTTTAAAACTCACAATTCTATATGAAAATCCATAATACCTTTCTATTCAGAATTAAAATTTTCAGAATTGAAATTGTCGGAATTCAAATTCTCATAATTGAAATTCTCAAAATAGAAATTCATGGTTTCTAAATCATCAAGGGGAATTTTTATAATACTGATAAATTCTTCAGAGTATTCCAATAGGTTCACTTTAATACTCTTAATTTTCAAATTTATTTGTTCCAATTGTGGGTATTTCATGATTTTAAATTCTTTATTTACCTTATCTCAAATGATTGGAATTCATACTTTCTACAATGATCCTCAATGATCAGATCATATTAGATTATTTTCATCCATTTGATTATCTTATTAAAGAAAAAAGGTCATTGATATGTCTATATAAGGGATGCTTGGTTTTTGAGTGCCAAAACATCTTCTCTGATCTCTGTGCCAAAGCTCTGTTACCTTCATAGTCCACATTCTGATTCTTTACTTTATTACACTTTGAATGTATCTTGAATCCTAAATAGAATAGATGCCAATTAGCAAGGAAATAAAGGACCTGTCGATCTTTAGGGAAAGACTGTTATGCCCTAACTTCGTTGCATTTTATGACTCCCTCATTACTATGGTCATAATAACTAACAGTTTGGAAATTGAATGTGTGGTAATGGATAAATCGTTGGATCTGGTTTACCTTGATCTAGTCATACAATTATATGAATTTGTTACTTTCATTCAAAAGGATGGAAATGATATGTTCAAGTTCAAATTTTAGGACAATGCTTATTCAGTTCTTTATAAAAAGAAAGAAAATGTTCTCAACATACTGTATGAAGGAGAGACTATTTTCTCTCTCTCACAGATTTCCCTCGAAGGAAGGTTCCTTTTAAAAAGGCATGGTTTTGGATTACCTTAGTCATAATTATGCTGAGATTACGAAGATTACAAATCTTACAACAAATCACAAACTGGCATCCCTATGAATGAAAGGTTTTCTTATTCTAAATAAATGGGATAAGGACTCTCTGAAGATATGTGACATCTTTCTATCAGTGTTTCTTGTGAATGTAAGGATGATCAACCTGATCAATTACATATTTCTCACCATCCAAGTAGTAAATGGAAGAACCATCAGATCTCAGATTCTTATGCATCTGGAAAATATCTCCAAAATAATCTAAATGTCAATTTAAGAGTTAACGATCCATGTCGATCGTTATCTAATCCATATAAGATTTTTTTTGAACTGTGATACTCTTAGGATAATGAAGGAAGAATTTTTATTTGAATCCATATCTTTTGAAGAAATGGATGTCCAGAACAAGGATGATGTTCCAAAATCAATAAAGTTAGTACCTAAGAAAAGGAAACATGAAGAACCTATCTTACCAGCACTGGTACCAGATGATCCGGCATCAGCACCTCCTCCGGAAAAGAATCCAATTGACCATTATGATACAAAAATTGAAAATTAGAGAGATATTGAAGCTACCAGAAAAGAAGGTGATCCTTCCTTTGGTTTAAACCCTATAGAGGCAAAGGCATTACAAATTAAGCAAGATAAAAATATAGAGAAAGAATAGATGGATAAGAACTTGAAGAAGAAATCCATGGAAGCCCATGTTTGTCAGTCATTACTGAATGTTGTAGATAATAAATTTCACGAAGTAGCAGAACCTCATTCTTTTTATAAGAAACCGGTTTTCACTCTCAAAGTCCATAACGACATGAAAATATTAACAATATCATAACCTGTTCATGAAATATAAGATCAGATTTTTCAAGAAGGTATTGATGTTGTTTTAAGGGAAGTGAAAGATTACATTGGAACTCCTTAGAGTTCAACTTCTAAATATATTTCAGAAGAAAAACATATTGAAGAAGAATATAAAGATGATGTTGGAGAACAAGTTGGGATTGAAGTGGAAAAAGAATTGAAAGAAGATGTTGAACATAAAAGTGATGTAGGGGAATAAATACGAGAAAAATAAAGACAAGAAGGATATCAAGAACAAGAGTCCAAATGGGATCAAAATGAACTAGGAGATCTTAATGTTTTTCATGTATCAGATGAAAAACCCACAGTTTGAAATCCTGTTAAAGGAAATACTATTTTGGTTGCCACATCTGATAAAGAAATGCCTTAGAATTCTTCAAAAAGTATAGAGAAATTGGATTCCTTAATGCCAAGAGGAATTGAGAAAGGAAAATATGATTCATACTCTGAATCCTCATCCTATGTTGAGAATGAATTTGTCAAGATATCTTTAAGGAAGATGGTCAGATCCATTCTGGTTCTTGCAAATATAAATTCTCAGAGTCAAATGATGCAAGTAACCCTGAATCAAACGATAGAATTTACCAATATGCTTATGGACATGGTAGTCAAGTAAAAAGATGATTTTAGAAATCTTTTTTATTGATTAGAAAGCTCTGAAGGTGACATGTTAGAAAGTCATTAACTACTCCAAAACCATCATGTAAGAGCTTAGACAGTTCAGTGACTTCATGGATTCAACAAACAAATCTTTCAAAACATGTGAATCCGAGTTCAACAAAGTCAAGGCATCCATTTATGAGAAATATAGCCAACTCAATTCTATTTCCCGGTCTGTAAGAAATGAAGAAGAAACCAGATCCAAAGTAGTGAAAAAGGTTTCCTATGAAGATGATTTTAATAAAAATCAAGAAGATAGAACCAAATCTCAAGAAGAAAAGATATTATCCTTAGAAAAGAAGAACTAGAATCAGGAGATCTTGTTGAATATTCTTCATGAAGATCATAAAGATGTGAAGAATCTTAAAGCTTTGATATTGAAAATGTTGTCCAAGAAGAAGAAGGATGGACGAATTTTTTTCATACATTTTGGTGTTTGGTTGTAATATAAACTTTATTTCCTAAATTCACTTATGAAATTTCCTTCATATCAATCTTTTGATTTCGAATGTATGCATACTTATCCTTACAGCTACATATTATACTTCCACATTCCTTTTTTAAAATTAGAAAGGGGTAGAATTTATTTAAAGGATGAATTTAATGAAGACTCCAAAGAGGGAAAATCATTTAAGGGAGAGTGTGGTATGAAATATTTCATAAGTAAGGGTGAGTGTCTTTTAGGAATAGATGTTTATCTAAGGGGGAAATTTTTTTTAAGAATGAAAACCGGATGTTAAGGAACCAGAATACGATCCACGGGAAACATAACCTAAAGGGGAGTTAGTCATATTCATCATATAATTATTTCAAAGTGTGAGATAATTTTTTTGCACTTGTTAATTAATGTCAATATATTCTTCCTTAGAAAAGTTGTTTGTGCTTTCCAAAAAGTGGGAGATTGTTCTGTCAAAAAGGTTATATTATGATTTCTACCTTCCTTATGGTTTTATGTTTTGAAACTCATAAAAACATTTTTCTTAATCTTTATATTTTCGTTCCATTAAATATACAGAGTTTTTATTCCATCATACATACAGAATTCTCATTACATTTACCTACAAAAATATCATTTTGTTATACATACAGAATTTTCATTCAGTTATACTCATATATTTTTCATTACGATTACTTATATATCTCTTTCATTGTGTTTACTTATATATTTGTCATTTCATTTACATAAAAAAATTTCATTACATTACAAATTTCATACTATTTTTTTATGATACCGATAATGATAAAAATTTCATGATGTTTTTATGATACCGACACCGGTACAAATTTCAAACTCTTTTTATGATAATGATAACCAAAAATAGTGATACTTTTTTTTCTCAATATGAATTTTATTTCCTTAAGAATTTTTTTTCATGATAATTTTAGAGTTGTTTAATGTATCATTTCAATATTATAGGATTCTATGTTTTCTTATAATTAACATTTACCAAAAAATTTACATCGTCTCTTATATATGAAATAATGTGGTACAATCTATTAGTCACTAACCGTTGTCTAATTGACACATGTCCAGGTCCCACATAAATTTATGGAAAATATGAAATTCCGAGTGGAGCCGACCGTTGAGATGTTTTTCCTATAAATACGACTTCATTTTAATGGGCCAAGAAGATGATAGGTTGAACATCGTGGATGAATTTGATGAATGAGATACAGCTGTGAAGTGATTTATAGAGAGAGAGGCTCTTATAAATCTCAGTGCTTCATGCAGATGTCATGAACAACTTGTTCAGACGTTCTTTAGGTATACTCTGATCATGCTAATCATGGGCTTCTGTATTTGGAAGCTAGAGGTTCCAATTTCCATCTATATCGAGGGATTTTGGGGATAGCAAGACAAATATCGATCTGTGAATTGAGGGATTACTTTGGTTTGAGTACGATAGAAATTCTTGAATGTATAAATCAAGGAACCTTTATCCAAGTTTGTTGGATACCCTTCTCTTTGATTTAAAAGAATATTCTTGTCACTTTTTTCTATTTCAAGTTGTTTTTTATTCTGATTCCATTTTAACTTTATTAAAGAAAAAATTATAACTTTTTTATACTTCCAAATTCTATTACTCTGATTCTATTAAATATTCTATATTCTTTAGGGTAAAATATTTTCATTAAGAAAATCCTTCTTATGTTTTTTTCTTAAGGTAGTAATTTTTAAGAAATTAATTCTTTAAGAGGGTTTGAGAATGATAGTTCAAAATTGTTATAATATGTTTTATTAAAGTTAAAAGATATCCTTAAGAAAAATATTCTCTTAAGGTTAAGAAACTTTCTTTAAATAAAGGCTTATATCAACTTTAAAGGTTCCAAAGGAATTTTTAATGTATACAATTCACCACCTCTTGTATTTGAGAATCTCGTTATACATATCTAATCCTAAAATGATATGGGAATCAAACATAAGTTTCCTCTTCAGTTATTGTTAATTTTTATGCATATCAAAGTTCCAAAACATATAAATCCGTCTTTAGAAAATTTGAACTATGGAACATTCATACCCAATTTATACATGTTCACATCATTTTTCTCAAATTCCTTAATCCCCTTGAGAATGTATGGTTGAGAATTTATTTATGAAATGTTTAATGGTGTTCTATTTGTTATTCCCAGGTACTTCCTTTATTGGGGAGATAAGTCTAGATACCCTATAATCCTCATCATCGATAGGGTTGTAGTATCTTTTTTCACATAGAATCTTCCACTTTGGTCACCTTCCCAGGATGGTAATGGATTGAACAGTCATAATCCTTGATCATCTTTAATCCCCTTCATTGGAACATATTGACATACTTTTGTGTGAATATATACTTTAGGACTTTTTGAATCGTATATTTGTTACACATGTACCTATGGAAATAATTTCAACAAATATTTACCCCAAATATCATAATATCTAGTTTTAAATTAGTATTTTTGTAGTTATACACATGAATATTTAATTTGAGGTAGGAATATGTTATCTTTTTTTTATCTTGCATGAGACACAACCCAATCCCTTTTTGGTTGCATCACGGTAGACCCAAAAATATTCCCTAATGGAAATTTTGGTGATCATAGGTGTAAGGATTAATCTATATTTCATATCATTAAATATTTCCTCAAATTCAACGTTTTAGATAAAAAACACCACTTGCATATTATCTTGTTTTGTGGTCCAAAAAATCAATATATTTTTCTCAGAAATCAATGATAATACTCATCTAATATATGTAATCTATAGATTTCAGTCACTGAGGTTAGTATAGGCCTTCTATTAACGACCTCTATTTTAAAAAATTCATAAATACACCTTTAATGGAATCACCATTCCCGAGGAAGGTAACATTCTCTATCCCAAACTCACATTTACTATACATTGAAAAAAACATTTCCTTCCAAAATTTCTACAATACAACATTCAAATACTCATCATGTTCTTCCTTTCTTTTTGAGTAGAAAAATATATAATCTACAAATGCTATAAAAATATTTTTGAGCTAATCCCTAAAGACTATAATCTTCATGTCCATAACAATTGTTGGAGCATTAGTGATTACTAGTGGAATAACTATGAAATCATAATTCATGTTCCTTGTAAGAAAATTATCCTTCTGGATATCCTCTTTCATCACTTTTACTTGGAAGTATCCCAACAAAAGATACACCTTGGATATATGTTGAGATCTACAGAGCTGATCGAACAAGTATTATTCCATGATAGTGGGTAATTTTTCATTATCATGTTACTGTTGAGATCATGATAATCAATGCAGAGGAGTAGTGACCCATCCTTCTTCTTGATGAAATGGACCATTGCACCCAATGACAATGAACATAATCATATAAACCTTTTATCATGATTATCATATAATTATTTATTTATCAACTAAATTTCAACAAAATCCCTTGTATATGGAGTCTCGGATATTAAAAAAATCTCACAGTATAAGTTTTATCAATAAATCAACATCTCAGTTAGGAGGAAGGTTGTATAATTATCATGTATTCACATCAGTGAATTCCCATACAAGGGACATGCCATCAAGGATGATCTATTATTTTGTATAATTAATTTGATATATATATATTCTTAATAAATATGATATAATATAAATTGTTTATATGATGATACCAAATATGATTCATCATCCTCCTTTTATATATATATAACTGGAGGATAATCCATGATACAGAGTGTTATCTCCCTACATTCCACACAAAAAGATTTTACTTGTCCCATTTGATAAATTTATGAGATGTTTATTCCTAAAATTTTGATAAGTTAGACATTATAATCTCATTCCCTTATGAGGACTCTCCCCCGTGAGGATTATTTGACTTTGAGGGCACATTAGATAATTTCCTTTTAGTTGTCAATCTCTTCAAATGCATATACATTTCATAGAATAGAATTTATTCCATGAAACAAGTGGTAAAATTTAATTTTAATTAGATTAAAAAGATAAAGGAATATCATGAATCTCTTGTGAATTTTGATTCTTATTCCATAATTGTTTCGTCATCAATTTTCATGAGTCTATCGAAATCATTATCAATTTTAAGTCTGAGAGTACGAGGTAAATATTTGTTGAAAAAAATTTATATAATTTATTCCACTCCATCACTTGGATCCCTTTATCATGCTTCATATTGTTTTACCAAATTCTATTATTTCTCAGATTATACTTCTATATGAACCACAAACAACAATAACATCTTTTAGTAAGAGCAAAAAAGGATATAGAAGATCATTTCAATGGAGTTGATTCATCATTCCATGATTATGGGATAAACAGATAACTTTTATTAAGGTAAATTTACCACATTAAGTTCTCAATTTGAATATTTTATTTATTGGGGTGATTCAGAAATTTCTCTTAATTCAGGTCTTGATTCAAAAATCAAGTTAATTGTGAAATTATTTTCATGAAGATACAAATTATTTCTCTCATCGGGCTGGTTAACTCATTTTCTTGTAAACCACTTACTCTTTACATTAAAAAAATACAAGGATTATATTTATAAGTTTATTCTTATCAAAATGTAATTAAATGTATTTTTCTAATCCCAATCCTAAAAATAACTAGACATTCCTCTGATACCAACGATAATAACACATAATTTAATATATTTAATGCATGAGTTGTTACATAAATGTAAACATAATACATAATCAAAAGATTTTGAGTCCAAGTTTCTTTGGTAAATTAGGTTAATAACCTTAAAAATTGAAAAATAAATATAATAAAATAATTTAAAAACTCCATAACATTAATTTTATATTCCATGGATCATATAAATTTACAATGTTTTATGAGGGGGAGTACATAAGAAAAGGGTAAGTTATAAGACCTAGTAAGGGAATAATCAAAAGAATAATGCAACTAAAATAATAAATATGAGTCAATTAGAAATTAAAATAGACATATAATGGGTGAGAATAATTATCCTGAACAATTAAGCATGATATAACATGATAACATCAAATAAACATTGTAGTGTGGATAAAACAAGAATCATGACATAAACTTAAGTCAAAGGAAATTGCCATGACTAAGTCTCATGGTGGAAAAAGTCCCATAATGAATTTGGTTCACCCCTAATAACATACATAATGTAGCATGAGAGAAAAACATTACCCAATTCCCAGGAGTTATATTCAATTCTTGGCCCACCAATCACATTCATATCATGTATATGCATTTGTGAGCCACATAGATCATACAACACAATGATTCCATTCATCACTTTTAATCCCATTATTAATAAGTCTGGTATATGTATATAAATATGTGAAATTAAAAATTAATGAAGGATATGTACTTCTAGTTGAATAACTTTGAGTGAAATTGAGGATGGCTATTCACCACACAATTGTTTGGCATGAAAAAGTGCATTATAAATTCAACAACAATAATGGCGGTACATAATGATTCATAGAAGGGATTAATGTGAGTTAAATGGGTATCTAATCATACATACATCATAATAATAGTATAATTGAAGTGTAAGTACACATCAAAATATTAAAAATTAAAAATTTAAAAGGATTAATATATAGAAGGTTCTAGAAAAAATATGAGAAGGAGAAGATCCCTTACCTTGAGAGTGTTATTATTAAAGATCAATGTAGCTTCATAAGTGCTTAAGGGAACCATGTAGGGATCTATAGCAGGATATTAAGATTGTATTCATGCTTTAATATTTTTTAGAGAATATTAATGGGTGTTGTTGGGGGTTTTTATAAAAAAATAGAGGTGAAATATTTGTTAATTTAAAAACTTTTGTTTTGGACTCGGTATAACTTATTAACACCAACCAAAAACAATACCATGTTTTTTTCAATTGTATTCTTCCAATGTGTATTTTTTTCATTATTTTATTATAATAAGATCTAAAACCCTTAAAATAATACCCTTGGTGAGGTGGAAGTGTGTAATTTTTATAAATAATTGAGACTAGAAACCTTAAAATATAAAATATGTTTTATAGGATTCATTAAGGGTTAATAAAATTAATCAAACAACAAAAAAAACTTTGTTAAATTGAAAACATATTTTTCATCTTGGATAAATTGTGGGCCTATATTAAATCACTCGTGGGGTGCAATGATGTCATAATACATTCTGTATTTAATTTTTACCAAATAATTCGAGTATCATAGAAAATTAATAAAAATTATCTGTTGAATAAATTTTAAATGATGATATAAAAGATAATATTTATTATATAAAAATAATTCTATAAATATAAAATTTTTTACTTTTAAATCACATTCCATATTTATTGAACAATGATGGTTTTTTAACAAATGTTTTACTTGTCTCATATAAAAATGAAGTTTAGCCTCATAAAACAATATTATCATTTATATTTAATAAAAATTAATTAAAAATAATACACAATAAAAATCTCATTTATTTTAAAAATTCACGAATTCACCAAAAATAGGGCCTTGATTGAATCTATATATTCCATAAAAAATATATTTTGTGTTTGATATTATTAAAATTTTATTTGTATTAAAAATATTATTTAATAATTTGAAATTAATATTAAAATATAAGAACACTATTTATTTAATTGAAAATAAATATGTAAACATTCATACTACAAGGGTCTATATATGTAAATTTTTATTACAACAAAAAATTATCTAAGGGATAGGTGTGTGGTTGTGATATTTTATTAGGGTTGTTCAGTGAACATGGTTTTGGATGATATATTGATCAGATTATACTTCTCCCATAAAAATTTCAATCATTCTTAAGGTGTTGAATCTTGGATTCTGATTTTTAACGTATATCCTAGTAATATTATCTCCCTTATAAGTTATGTTAATTCAGATTCATAGGTCATAATCAAAGGTTTCAAGGACATTGCTTCCTTTCTTGGTGTCAAAAAGATTTATCATAACCCTATATATATATACATTAATAATATAATCATTTTATGAGGACTATACTATCAGTAGTTACATAGTATAATGGTATTTTAAATATGAAAACATGTGACATATAATGGTCTAAAATAATCCCAATATTTAATGTCTTTTCTATAATTTCATTTTCTAATTAGGCATTCACTCACTTAAAAATTGAATTTGATTTAAAAATGATTATCTATTGTAGTTTTTTTATAATGTTTGGATTATTTCAACAAAAAAAATTATCAAAATTTAAAGAGTTATTGTGGAGGGTGTATGGAGTTGATTTATGAAACAATGATCTTTTACGGTAAAGTGGATTAAAGTTTAGAATTTTATCAATAATAGAGTTCTGTTCACTGGTGATAAGAATTGTTTCCTTGATTATCCTCAAGTAAAATGAATTCACTGTGCCAGGTGACTCACATACATGGAGTGGGATTCTTGTTTAAATGGGGTATAGAATTTAATGAACCAAACTTTTATCAACTGAATTTACCCCTTATTATAGTAATTTCATATAGTATAAATCACATAAAATCACTTATAGACCACAATAAAAATTATATAAATGAAAAATCAATGAAAAAAGAAGTATTTCTAGAAGTTAAAATACCAATATTGATAAAATATTAACATGACCTTGAGAATAGTAATATGACCCTTATGAATAGTAAACCACACTAATAAATAATATCCTCTCCCATGAAATTATAAATAAAATTTACACATCTTATAAATTAAATTATGGTATAATTATATCATAGTCTAATTAAATAGATGTCTTAAATGATTAAAAAATTGTTGTAAAATTATTATTCAAAAATATATAATTAAAATTTTATGAATGATTTTCTGATTTAAAATAAAATATATTTTCATAAACTGTAAGAATTAATTTTTTTGATTCATTTTGATTTTAAGATAATTTCGTGAGTTGTTATGTAATTTTTCAAAGTGTTATAAAATCAATTATAATTATAATGTCTATATTTTCCGAGTAAATGAAAATTTTAATTAAACATTAAATAACTCATATTTTAAAAATTATTTACATAAAATTTAGTTAATTTTTTAATTATACACATTGAAAAAAATTTACGGTTATTTTTTGGTATTTTTCTAAAACAATTGAAATTTTTATGAAAAGTAAAATTTGATAATTTACGATAATAGCTAACAACATGAATTATGGAGTCATAGATGATGAAAATTATATATTCAAAAAATTATAATTATTAATCATTATTTTAATATATTTATAGTTAATTATAAAAAAATTCATATTCTTGCGACAGAATAACAAATAAATGAATATAATAATATGAAAACACCTCTCTCCTCCACTATAAATACCACATCTTACCAGTTATTTTCCTCACTTCTCTCTAGATTTTATCCTTTCTCAAATTCTTCATAATAATATTCCCAAGAACCTGTCCTACATCTATGATCTCTTTGTCTCATAAAAATACGATAACATTTTCCCAAAGTAGGTTCTAAAGGAGGAGAAATTAAAGAGTTAAATTCCTCTTACTTTTCTTTTAATTTCTTTTCAAGTTTGTTTTTTTTATATCCTCACCTTGCATAATATATGTGGAATGATAACTCTAGTACCTTATATATAATAAAATTATATGACATTAATGGCATATCCATCATTAAAATCTTCCATATCTCTCTATTCTAAAAATTAAATCGTCTCCCGTGATGTGTAAATTTACCAAAATCAATGGTGATGCCCTTTAATTTTTATTTAACACCTTCAATGATGTTAATAAAAAAATATAATGTCTGAAACATATTTAATATTTATTTTAAAACTCTATTTATATTTCAGGGATAACCAATATACATAATACTAACTGTTAATACAAAAATAGTTCGCTATGATCGAAAAACCGAAACAATTAATCTAAAACGTTCATTATTACCCTTTTCAAATGATTCATCTTTATAACCAATAACAAAATTATTTAAAATATCATTTGAAATTATTGGATATCATTAATAAAATATAATAATAATTTTGGTAATTTTTCTGTATTTTACAGGAACATCCTATCATATATACAAGTAAACTGATCATAAAAACTAAAAAAATGAACTCCCCTAAATGTTGAAATTGAATTCTATAACTCATAAATAATAAAATAAATTAACTTAATAAAACCATAATTATTCAAATTCATATATAAAAAATTTTTTATTTTGTAATTAAAAATATAATGTTATTATATTGGATATTGAAGCGAAGAAAGGATACAAACATAAGGCAAATATAATTATAAATCCCAATACTATTTCTTTGGGTTTTCACTATTTCAACCTATTTTCAGTATGGATGTTACATAAATATAATTTATTCATCATTAATTATCTTTTATATGATGTAAATATTTAACACATATGTTTAGGACCATCAAAATATTTTTCTATAAGAACTCCTCTTTTAAAAAATACTTTTTACTTCTTGAGTTTATTTATTCTCCACTAAAGATTAATGATTCTTATAT
The DNA here is from genome assembly GCA_963277665.1 of Viscum album. NCBI lineage: Eukaryota > Viridiplantae > Streptophyta > Magnoliopsida > Santalales > Viscaceae > Viscum > Viscum album. The sequence goes on along the minus strand of OY728130.1, from coordinate 2,008,609,142 downwards.
CAAATATTTTATTCCCTATTACATTTGGGAACCCAATGCTTATGAATGTATTATTTATGAAATTAGAACATTTTCCTTCCATTTTTTATCTTATATTAAATATTTATATATATTATATGTGGCATTCATGTTAATGTAAATGTTATGATGTGATAGGTGAACCAAAAATTATATAGTGCTCAAATGAAATATCTAACGTGATGTATATCGTGAGAAAAAATTAATTATTTGTGAACATGATATTATATGTGTCCATAACTATGTTCGGTAGTTTACCACTAAGACGTGATGTTTCATTTTAATGCATTTACACAGTCTAGGCATTTATCTAATTCTTCGTCTCATGATTATGATTGTGATCACATGCTTATTCTATAATGATGGTGATTATGATCAACATATGTTATATTGATTCATGTTCTAATATATCCTCTTTATGGGATTTTAGCTCACCCATTATTGAATAATATCTTTTGGTTATTAGTTTCACTAATGAGAATATTGTTGGGAAAAATCCCTCAAGATATCATTGAAGCATTTTTGACGTGATTGTGTTTGTTGAAAAAATGGGCCTCCATGTTGTGTTTGTTCACAAAGAAGACCATGATGTATGAGTGTGTTGACAAAGGGGGTTTACATGGGATTTTTCGGCTTCAAGGAATGCTTTCAACAACCGATGATCGATTGAAGAACCTCGACAAAGGAATGGATGATCTGGAGGTGGTACAAAATGAGGAAATACATGGTGACACTGTTTTCCAGTGTTTGCCAAATTTTTGGGCCTGAAAATTAGAAAATGGAAAGATGAGTTTTTGGAAATGGGAGGTGCGTGAAATATTTGAGTGGTGTGCCAAAAATATTGTGGCGTGCGAAAAATATAGTTGCATATGAAAATTCATCATGGTGCGCGAAATATCAACGCAGTGTGCAGAAAAATAAAGTGCTGCGCGAAATATTTTCATGGTTCACGAAAAAGGAAAGTGATACACAAAATAGTTGGATGAAGTTTTTCACAGAAGAGGTTTTTCAACGTCCGAAGCTCGATAAGTGGCAAAGGCATCAGATGCGCGAAATATTGGAGTAGTGTGCGAAAAATGGTGTGGCGCAGAGGATGTGTTTTTCACGATCAAATAAAATTACGTGCTCAAGAAGGGTTTTTCGTGTAGGTTTGATTTTGCATATAAATATGAAGTGATCCACCTCTATTATGAGTAGCTCATGACTTAGACAACACCAAAGCAGTGGCGTGCGAAATTTATTTTTTCAAGGGATTTGTGCGTAAACATCAAGTTTTCGCATAAAGTTTGATGTTGCACAAAAAGCTAAGGTTTCACATAAAACTAGTGGTTTCACAAAAAGAAGATTGTTGCGTGAAAAGTGAATTTTGAGAAAAAGAATAAAATTATTCACAAGGTAGTGTAGAGTTTTCAGTAAAATATGTTTCACGTAAAATCAATTGTTGCGCATAAAAGGGGTGTTGTGCATAAAAGGGATGTCGCGCAAAAAGTAAACTTCGTGAAAAAGTAGAGAATTACATGCAAGGTGCAGTAAAGGTTGCGCGTAAAAATTTTGGTTTCCCTGTACAACCGGTTCAAAGTAAGATTCATCTTTGGGTGAAAGATAGATGTCAACAGAGCACCTATCAACGGTAAAGGATGAAGATTTAATTAGAGATAATGAATAGACCTGCAGGTCTATAATCTGTGAGTGGATCCTTTCTAAAGAAGTGAGACAAGGAAGAGGAAGAAGGTGATCCTCTCCACCAGCAGGGAGCCAGAGAGAGAGACACAGGGCGTGCCCCTTGGGAAAGCAGTTAGCTAAACCTAAACTTTGTAAAGGCAGTGAGCTTGGGTATTGAAGTGATATATCCCGAATATTGTAAATTGGCAGTGAGATTTAGTGGATTTGGTACAACGGAACATCACCATTGTATGCTTCGTGGATGTATCCCAATGAGGGGGAAAGAAGTAATAATCATTGTGTCTTCCTGCTTGCTTCCCTGCATTGCATTCAAATCATCATCATCCGATAAAGAAGAAAATAAATGATTATAATAAACACACAAGTGAAAACAAAGTGACCCTTTTAATACAAACGTTAAGATCTAGTGGGGCAAGATGAATTTTGAAAAAGAATATCAATACCCTAATTCACCCCATCCTCTTAGGGTATATAGTCCCCTATTGGTCCTAACAAATGTAAAGGCATCTTAGAAGCTAGATAAGATGGAATTAAATTAATGTTTATGTTTTATTTTTCAAAAGTTATGTATGGTCCCAATTTTTAGAAAACACTAAACCTTTGGACCCTAGTTTTATAACACTATGATTTATTTTATCATTCGAATGCTGTAATAGTAATGTATGAAAAATTCAGGTCACTTTAATTAAGATCCTCAAATTCATTCTACTAAACTCACCACACTCTATTGAGTTAAAATTAATGTATAATTGGGAGAAATAGTTTTGGTAAGAGAGTTGAAAATAGTTTGTAAAAGTGAGAATTCAATCCCATATCTCTAAATAACTATCACTACAATCATAGTATAAAGAAAAAAATATATGATCATATTAGTATTCATGTATTTATGCGCATTCAGTATTCAAAAACACAATCTCATAAGTGGTTTATCCATCTATTATTGTAGGTATAGTAACACCAAATTAAGATAGAAATCCTAAAATTTATTTGAAACAAAAAAACCATTTAAATCTATCACTAAATCTTGAATACTTATATAGTAGAATCCATATTATAATTAAAAGAAAAAAGTGGATACCATTTAGGATATTAACTTAAAAGGGGCCCCATCCATGCGGCAGAAAAACCCATTGTTCTTCATACAACTATTTATAATATTCATGTGAGCCTAGCTTCATCTTATAACTAAAATAAATTCCTTTATTAAATTTCCCAAAAACATGACTTGGAAAAATATCCATCCTCAGTTCAATTTACCCGGTCACAACACAATAATAATCATCTCATCATCCATCATTTACTACTTTATTGAACTCCGACATCCCACCTTTTGATTATGGCATATGAGTAAATAGGGTTGATCATCCCTCATATAATCAATATTTAAATACCCAAAAATTATTTATATTTTTCTTATATAATTTATAAACTATTATTGTGCCCAAAATTTCTCATTGAGTTATTATTATATATATGTGGGCCCATCAAATTTAATTAGATGTATCCTACACATTAAAATGTTTTTCTTATTCCAATGAAATTTAATCTCTTGTGGCTAGTTATAAAACCAAGTTATCATATTGTAAGAAAGTAAATTAGCAATTTAATTTTACATAGAATTATTAAAAGTTAAATTATTACTACATTAATCATTCAATACTTGGGTCATCGTTACATATTTCTTTAGAATTGGATTTATTCAAATGACACACCAATCTAATTTGACATTTCTTATGAAAATCATATTTTAATCACTTATAGAACTGGATAATATTACATTAATTACAAGAAATAAATCTCTTCAATATAGACACATATAAAAAATTTATATAAAATATGAATCACCAAATAAAAATATAATTCTAGAATAATTATGATAATAATAGCAAAATATGTCTACAAAAAAATTATTTTTATTGAAACCTAAATAACTGAAAAATTGATAATGATCTATAATTTAAAATGAAAAGTGGGAAATATTCTTGGATAAATATATTAAAAATATATTAGATAAATAATTATCAATTTCTATGATAAAATTACATTATATTATTCTCTAAATTAAAGTCACCAAATTTTTGAACACCCTTTACATTAATAATGTTCTTTAAAATATACATTCAAGATATAACTTCTTTATTAAAAAAGTTACCATGATTCATCATTTTTTCTCTGATAGCACTTGTTGATTAAAAGGTCCCATGATGATACCCTAATAGGGGGTGGGGTGAGGAACTCATGGTATCAATTCTATCCAAAACATCTTTATGATGAATCTTATGTCTTTATTAAACAAAACAAAAGATTGATAACCTATCAGATAGTAGAATGTTATGTATGTCAATGTATGTATTAAATTTAATTATTTTTTAATATATATCTATGTATATTTTGATTTTGGGAAAATTAGATGTATTTTTGGATGAGAATATAAGTAATTTAGATATCCCTTAGAATTGGTGGGATGTTGCAAAACCCGAGTAGGAATTTGGGGAGCGTCCACCAGGGATTCTTTTTGTGGGGTTGGTAAAATGTAATAACTATCGTTACGCTGAATCTTAGTTGAAGCAACCGGGATATCAATTGACCATAGAGTGGTCATGATATTTTATTAGGGTTTGAGTAGGAACCCTAAACCCTAACTTATATAGACGGGAGTTCTGAGTCTTCTAGGGACATTTTTTTACATTTAATTATATCGTCCCTTAATCATTAGACCACGTGACAATGGAAATATTCTTTTTTATATACTTATTTACCCTCCATAATGTTGGATCTAAACTCTTTATTTCATAATGGATTAAGGATTATTTATTCTTGTAAGATTTCTCTTAATATTGAAAGCCCCATGAAACTATTTAATTTTTGTTTCTCTTATTAATAAATTTTATTATACCATAGTTCTCAAAATTTTGGGTATTTTTTATATTTTTTATTTTCGAGATGATGATTATGAATATATTTGTTGTGTTATAAAATTTTAATTATATGACTTAAATTTACTTTTATGTATTATTTTCCCAAATTTTATATGAATTTTAATATATTTTATATGGTTCGTGTTTAAATAATTGAATACGATGACATAAAATTTTGATTTAATAGGATATGGTGACCATTAGATATTGAGTAAGGATCATTATAATCATTAGAGACCTACTTCATGTGATATTCCATAGTTTAGTTATATCGAGTAATTAAGTCATTATAATGGATTTGGACAAAATTAAAAAATGGGGCCCATTTAGACTATATCACATTGATTGATGACTCAATGATCTCTTGAAGACTGAAAATTTTAAGTTTTATGGTTTTTTGAGAGGGTTGAGATATTTTTTACTGAAGTTATTGGTTAGTTATACTATCCTAAAAAAGTGAGTTCACTTGGTGAGGAGTCTCGTATAATTGTAGTGAGATATTTTGAGAGTCCTTTTCTAACCTCATACATCCAAGAGTGTGGTTCAACCAATTGTTTATTTGGTTAGTATTTATTGATGAGGGGTTTTCCATATGGGTTTATTCCACCATTTAATGGGTGACATAAGAGATTATTTATGATGTCTTTTATAGTTTGAGAATATAATTTTGTGATGATGATAGATAACATTATAGGGGTAGGTGGGTAGATTGTTAGTTTGGTTATAGGTATATCATTTCAACATGACTAAATGTTAATGAAATCGGTTCTAGGAGCATATAGGTTATGTGTGATGATATTTAACGGTTATGAACCAAACCTAGGATGGGAGAGAAATGAGTTGTTACTTCAGGGTATGACCTGAACACATTGTGATGGGTGTGGACCATGGGTATGGATTTTTATATCATTATTCCAGTTTATTTTGCATCATTTATTAAAGGATTTTTATAGGACTTATTGTCCAATTTCTCCAAGGGAGGGTTACATCAATAGTAAGTTTGTGAATCTATATAAAATTATAACATGTGCATTCTAAATTTAATTTTGAGTGTAGTTTTAATAATTTTCCATGATTTAATTTCCATGTAATATTATATAAGCAGGATAATTTTTATGTAATGTATTAGTGAATAAGTTTATTGCTATATCATGTTCTTGTGGTCAGGCTCACTATGGTGGCATGTCCATGTACTATTATGTATCATTCTCATACAATGTTCTTGTGATTAGGTTTTTTTTGAATTTTTAGGTTCTAAAATATTATAATTCATCTATATATGTTTCCTATTTCATTTTAAAATAATGATCATATGATCATTTTTATTATTGTGTAAATTTCATATGATCTAGCTCATTTATAACTAATGCTCCTATGAATATTATTATTTCCAAGGAATGTCAAAATACCTATATAAAATGAATTGCATGAATGAATTTTTGTTGTGATTTCAAATACATGTAATGATTTTAATTACTAAGAATATTCTTGATTAGTTTTTTAATAATTATTTTCACATAGAAATCATGCTTCTATTAGACATGATTTATGTGAAATGTGTGTTAATATAGAGAATATGATATCATTAATTATCTCATATATATATATATATATAGTATTATTTTAGGACTCTATTATTGGTGGAAAACTAAGTTAGGTACTCACAAATTGAATATGAACCTATATTTGGCATTCAAGTAAGGTATTGGGCCCTATTATAGGTATGGAGATGGATTAACTTGATGAATTTTGGAAGATAATACCAACAGAATTTCAATGTGATTTTATAATAGTTTATCCTTCATATTTGTAATCTCAGTAACCCCTTGTGTATAACTAGCCCATCAGATGATCTCATTTTGATGTATAAAATTGTAGTGTACATGGGTTCTATATTTTGATAGCATGGTTTTGTATATTTATTACAGTAATCCATATACAATAAATTCCATATTGTATTGATTTCTAATATTTTATATAGATGTTTTTGTTATTCAAAAATTAATTAATTTCATGATACTAAGGATGTAATTTCCCCATGACTGGTTATCCAAAAATCACTACAAGTTTATAGCCTATGAAGTATGGGGAGGAATGTATAAGGTTATACGGAAACTAAATAATTATTTTGTATAGTAAACGTGATGGGTAAATTAATAATTGGGATTATAGTACTATTTGTAATGACCAGAATCTGGAGCCCCTTCACTAGTGCCCCACACCCGGTTCGCCACATGACCTCAAGCGTGTTTCCCCAAATGCCAGAGGTTGCTGACTTGCAGTGAGGGCCTTGGTAAGTTATTGGGGAAACTATGCCCTCATTTGTTAAGGTATACAAGGTAAAAAAACCAACCATAAACAGCGGAAGCTATAAACAACATGCAACAACTAGAACCCAACAGTAGAAACAATAACTATATAACAGTGATAATAATAATGTAGCAAGTACAAGAATCTAAGAAAAACAGAAAACACAACAACGTGCTGAAGTACAACTGAAAAACAAGTGCAAAGGAAAACAAGATAAACTCCTCAGCATCGCGAGCCCCGGTTCGGTCCCATGCTCTCCAGCTCCAGTGCAATTAAGAACCTGAAGTAGAAGGGCGCTTGACCTTATCTATACCTGCAGCAACATAGTCTGCTTGGGCCCAAAAGCATGGCCCATACAGGGCGTGTGATATAATCCTAGTAGGAAATCGCCCAAAGATTTGTGCCTAATAGTCAATGAATACATGGCAGTAAAAAAACAACAAATAGTAAATAGGAAAGCACAAGAAGCTACAAACCACAGTTCTAACAAACATATTACACAAGTAAACATCCATCAACAAGAAGGATAATGTTATCCCTTTGGGTAGATCTCATATCCTAACCCCTATGGCTCAACCTATATGTACCAGCAACCCTCTAATAAGCACACACAGTATCACCCCTCTGGTTCTTCTTTGAAATTAATAGACTATCTGGGGAATCACTCACTGTCAATTCCCCCTATAGTCTCGTATCATGCTAAAGGATCTGTGAGGAAGCACTCAACATATATTCCCCCTGAGGCCCCCGTCGAGGAACTACAGACTCTCTGAGGAAGCACTCATTGTCAATTCCCCATGTGGTCTCACATAGTATTAAATGACACTCTGGAGAAGCCCTTTCGTCAATTCTCCCTTTGGTCTACTACTCTATGTTATCACAGTTCTGAGTGAAAAATAAAACATGCTCACCATGCGTACATCATCCAAGAAATCCTCAAGAACTACTTGGCTGTCATTTTAAGGATCAAAAGCATAATAAAGTAGGATTTCCACTATCCTATGACTAGACATGGCTATTGGAAAAATGCCAAACAGGAAAAACAAACATATCAAAGCAATCTGAGCACAAAATAAATTACTCTACTTACAATCATAAACCTCTACTATAGCAATCAAGCAAAACAGGAAAATAGAAGGGGAAAAACAGGAAACCCACAATTTCCCACCCAAGGTAATTGGTGGAATTTCCACAAAATACTCATAAAATTTCAATATAAAGGTACAACCCACCTACCTCGATCCTAGAATATCGATATACGTGAACCACGGTGATTGATTCCCCTTAGAACATTGTAGATCTGAGAAAGATCACAAAATTCTCAACCCATGACAACTCAGAAATGAAGAGGAATTAGAAAACGAAGCACAAGAAGAAGAAAGGTCTTATCGCTAGGATTCCAATGCAATCGACCGTGCTCGAATCGGAGGATGGACGAAGATGTAGAAGTTCGTCGAAGATTCGGCCATATGGGTCGCTCTCAGATGAACATGACCTAGAAGGAGTTATTTCTATGCGTCAGGCGCGAGCTTGGTCTATTTAGTGAAAAAATAAGTACACGACGTGTATTTTTAAATTACACGGCGTGTAGTGGGTTTTTCCGTACTTCTCTAAAATCAGCCTCCACGTCATCCCTACACACCATGTGTGTGGCCCGGGCATGGCCAGCATATGGCTTTGAGCCGGGAAAGAGTACATGGCGTGTAATTCGAAAGTACCCGACGTGTACTTTGAAAATATCTAGAAAGTTCATTTTTCTTAAAATCTCCAGAAAAAGGAAAAACGCACCAGAAAGGAAGATCCAGGTTCTTACAATCTTCCCCCCTTAAAGAAATTCGTCCCCGAATTTCCCTAACGTGGCGTAGAAGAAGACCCCCCGAACATCTCTGGCCACTGCAATCGTACATCGGTCTCCCTTTCCTTGGTCTCGTCCTATACTCACCCATGCTGCTATAGCACCCATACCAGAGGAACAGACTGCCCGCGGAGAACCTTCGTACAACGATCGATGATCTGGATAGGATGCGCCTCGAACGATGCATCCTCTTCAAGTTCAAGTTCCTCAGGTTGAAAGGCATGAGACGGGTCTGAAATGTAACGTTGGAGCTGAGAGAAATGGAAGACATTGTGCCAGACCTGATACCTCTGAGGTAGCTGCAACCAATAGGCGACCATCCCCACTCTCTCCAAGACCTCAAACAGCCCGACATACTGCGGTGAAAGATTCCCTTTCTTCTGAATCCTCTTGTGCCCCATCCGTGGTGTGACACGCAAGAAAACCAGATCCCCGACCACAAACTCCAGAGGTCGTCTCCGCTGATCAACATAAGATTTCTGTCGAGACTGTGCTGTAGCCATCCTCTTCATAATCAACTCCATCTAATCTGAGGTCTCTTGAATGGGACGAGGTCCCAGCAAAGCTGCCTCCCCTGCCTCCAGCCAGCATAAGGGTGATCAGCATGGCCTACCGTACAAGGCCTCGTATGGTACCATCTGAATGGTCTCTTAGAAACTGTTTTTGTAGGAAAACTCCACCAGAGTAATCTGCTTCTCCCAAACACCGCCAAAGTCTATAATGCAAGCTCAGATCCTATCCTCAAGCACTTGGATCATGCCCTTGGACTGGCCATCAGTCTGTGGATGGTATGTTGTACTCAAAAGTACCTGTGTACCGAAGTCCTTCTAAAGTCCCTACCAGAACTGAGAGGTAAAGCGTGCATCCCTGTCTGAAACAATGGAGTGTGGAACTCCATGCAGACGTACAATTTCTCTGATATACAGTCATCCCAAATCATCAACACTAAAAGTCTCCTTGATCGAAAATAAGTGAGCAACCTTCGTGAGACTATCGACGACAACCCAAACAACATCTTTTTCCCAGGGCGATCTCGTCAACCCGGTCATGAAGTCCATCGCAACATCGTTCCACTTCCACTCCGAAATGGGTAATTACTATAAAGGGCATGTTGGTCGCTAATCCTCTGCTTTCACCTACTGACAAGTAGAACATATCATGAAAAAACCAGCAACATCCTTCATTATACTTGGCCACTAGTACTGGCGATGAAGATCCCTATACATCTTGTTGATGCCAGGATGGACTTCCCAAACAAAGGAATGAAAATCCCACATCAGCTCCTCGCGTATGTCTTTTGGCACCCATATGAGTCCCTGGAAACGCAAGATCTTATCCTCACCCACTGCCCATCAAGGAAGAGGGTCCTCTCCTAACACACTCTCCCGTAAGACTAAGCCTTCTCAGTCTGATAGCTGCCTCATCCGTACTCGATCTAGAAGTGTAGAGGTAACAGCTACAGAAGATAGGAAAGTCTGTCCCTGTCTGTCGTGCACCGCCAAATGAATCTCAGAGAACAGAGCCATAATCTTCCACTCACCACTAGCCTCCTAAACTGCCTGAATCTGAGTTCTCGTACTCAACGCATCTGCCACTGCGTTGCCCTTTCCTGGGATATAGGCAAGCTCAATATCAAAAGTCTGAAGATACTCATCCCACCTGTGCTGCCTCAGATTCAGGTCACGCTATGTGAAAATGTACTTGAGACTCTTGTGGTCGGTGAAGACCACAAAGTGCTCTCCCAGCAAATAGTGTCTCCAACAGCATAAGGCATGCACAACAGCTGCCAACTCTATATTGTGGGTAGGGTAGTTCCTCTCATGTGGCATCTGCTGTCGAGACCCATACGCAATGACTCGATCTCCCTACATACGCACATCTCCGGGACCGATACCTGAAACAACATAATAAACAGTGTAGCTCTTGAATAGCTCTGGCAAGACTGGTATCGGCGCTGACTTCAATCTTCCCTTCAGCTCTTGAAAGGCTGACTCAAAATAATCTAACCATAATAACTTCTCCCCCTTCTTGGTCAGACCTGTTAAAGGTGCTGCTAGGCGTGAAAAGTCCTGAATGAAGCGTATGTAGTATCCATCCCGCCCTAGGAATCTCTGCATCTCAGAAACGTTCTTCGGCTGCTCCCAGGAGACTACAACTCTCACTTTCTCTGGGTCCATATATACTCATTCCTTTGAGATTAGGTGACCCAAAAAGTGAATCTGATCCATCCATAAGTGGCACTTTGAGAGTTTAGCATAAAGCCGATGCTCTCTTAGTGTACTCCGAATGATCTCAAGATGTGTGGCATGATCATGTCAAGTGTGAGAGTACACCAAGATATCATCCACGAAGACCACGAAGAAATAGTCCAAGTAAGGACAGAACACCCAGTTCATCAGTTCCATGAAAACTGTAGGCCCGTTCGTGAGACCGAACGGCATGACTGTATACTCGTATAGGCCATACCTTCCCTTGAAGGCTTTCAGAGGTATATCTGATGGTATAACGTGCAAATGATGATAACTGGACTTCAAGTTGATCTTTGTGAACACCCGGGCTCCTCAAATCTGATCAAAGAGGTCATCGATCCTCGATAAAAGGATATCGGTTCTTGACCATCAACTGGTTCAGCTTCCGATAATCCACACAAAGTCGAAAGGTATTATCTGACTTTTTTGCAAATAGGACAGGTGAACCCCAAGGAGAAGTACTGGGTTGGATGAAACCCTTTGCCTGAATCTTCGCCAACTACTTCTTGATCTCCTGCAACTTAGGTGTAGTCATCCTATATGGAGGAATGGACACCGGTGCCGCTCCTGGCACGAGATCGATAGAAAAGTCTACCTCACGCTCATGAGGAAAACCCAAAAAGCCCTATGGAAGGATGTACTTGAAACGATCCACCACTGGAGGAAAGTACAATTGCGAAGTCCCCTGATATTCTAGATAAATACTAGCAATCTGGACCATCACTTTTCCTAGCCCATGATGCTCAAGTCCTCCTCGACTTGCCTGAACATCCCATTCGCCTCTATGAAGAACGGATTCACCCACTGGCGAAACGAAACTCACTCTACGACAATAACAGTTGACGACTGCCTAGAATGGAACCAACCTTTCCATCCTATGGATGAAATCATAGCCTGTCATCTCTAGGAAAAAGAGATCCCATAAGAAATGATACCCTCCAACCTTGAGAGGGCACCCTCTACACTGGCACACACTACATGTCCTCGTCCCTAAATGTGTGTCTAGTGTCAACGAGTTGGCAGAAAAAAAGATGCAGAGACCAAGGCTCTCCATGACAGCAATAGAGATAAAAATATTCACAACACCAGTATCGAAAAGAGGTGAAGATAAAACTGAGGCCACTAAAACCGTTCCTCAAGCTGTAGAAGGGCCGAGATCCTACTCTTGAAAAATCTTCTCCACGGTGAAAGACTGGCCTGCACCGCGGCCCTGCACCCTTGGCTGAACACTCTGAGTTGAACCTCTCTACTGGTGCTGAGGGACTGGTGGCTGACCACCATGGCCTCGACCTTCACCTCGGCCCGAACGGCCAGAAGAACTCCAGTTCCCTAACTGGTGAGAAACTGGCGGGGCTCCTCCTGAACGAGGAGTCATGGATGAACCCCGATCACCAGATGCTGGTGAGAAAACCTAGAAGAAACGCTGAAGGTGACCCATCACGCTGCAAGATCGGCACTCTACGGGGTCCCTCTAGCACTGCGTCCTCGTGTGCCCAGACCGGCCACACTGGTAGCATGTCACCTGGCTGCCTGATGATGCATCACGCTTCCTCGGGTCACCACGCGTACGTTCTCTACGGTTCTTCTCACTATCATATGGAGGAAGACTTGCTCTGGAAGCAGAACAGACCTGGTTCACAGGTCCAGTGTCTCTCAGATTGCGCTCTGCAATCAGTGCCTGGTTGACTATGGAAGAGATGGAAGTCAGCTAGAAGATGTTCACATGCGATCAAATCTCCCTCCTAAGTCCATCCTCAAACTTCCTTCCTAAGAACACCCCACTTCCATCCTAGAGGGGGGTGAAACGCTGTAGCTTAGTGAAGCGAGAGGAATAATCCATGATAGAAAGAGTACCTTACTCTATGCTCATGAACTCCAGGGCTCGATCGGCCCTCAGGTTCTCTGAGTAGAACCAGTCGTAGAACACGTGCTGGAACTCCTCCCAAACCATAGCATGATGTTGACCCGCCTATGAGATCACGTCCCACCAACTCTTGGAAGAGTCTCGGAGCATATAGGTAGAGATAATGACCCGCCTCTCTGGATGAGTCTCCAGATACTCGAATATAGTCAGCATGGCTTCCAGCTATGACTCTGCATCCTAAGGTCCTCCTTCCTCCGAAAACATGGGAGGATGCTGCTGCTGAAAAAACTCGCGTCAGGTCTGCCATAGTCATGGAAGGAGGCAGTGCTTTCTGGAAGGCCTACATCATCCTCATGAAACCTTCCTTGAACTGTGCATCAGCATCTAAAACTGGTATAACAGTCGGTGACAAGGCTGGCTCGACTGGAGGATTGTCAAGAAGTCCCTAATCATCCCTATCTGGTGTCTAATCACTGCCTGACGACAGACGTATGACTAGAGGGCGTCTCGGAGGCATATCTCTAAAAGATTAAAGTACACCCTAGATTAGAAAAACAAGGACAGAGAACACAAGAGTACAAAATGGAAATAGGGGAATAAAACACACAAGTTTAAAAAAATCGACTACACGACATGTATAAAAACTACATGGCCTGTCTTATTAAACCACTGACATGGGCGTGTACTCCTACCCTAAAAATCTTGTAACACCTCAAACCACACGACGTGTTGACCCAACACACAACGTGTACTTGAAAACTATTCCCCTGCCCGATTCTCTTTACACGGCTAACCCACACGGTCCGACTCAACTTGAGACTACACGACGTGTTATTAACACACACGACATGTACCAGACAAGGCTTCAGTGGGACGTGTTTTTAAAACACATGGTCGTCTACATGTATGAACCTTACACGGTGTGTTCCAAAAAAACACAACGTTTATAGGTGATGGTGACACCGTCCCGTGTTGCCCGCGACACGGTCGGGTACCTGAGCAACACTACACGACATGTGAACGAAAACACATGGCGTTTCTAAGAGAAGGTCAGGCCGACCCGTATTGTTTGTGACATGGCCGGGTGCCTAGAAGGGACTACACGGCGTGTTTCGTTACAACACGGCATGTGCTACTCGAGCTTCCCCGACCCGTGTTCTTAGTGACACGGTCGGGTACATGGCTCACTACTACACGGCGTGTACCTTCCATACATAGCATGTTCCTAAAGATACTTTCATGACATAGTGTTCTGCTCACACGATCAGTAACACAGCCTAAAAACTATACAGTGTGTATCCAAAAAGTGCATGCCGTGTATTCTGGGTTTTTCTGGCTAGTAGCTCAGAAACTGCACAGAACCCTAGAAACACTAAAAACAAGGAAAAGAGGTGCGAAATTCTGATTTGTGAGGGCTCATACTCCCCACGAATCAAAGCCTGGAATATCTTATAGTCACATAGAAGGGAAAAACAAACAACTCTCTAACATAACAACAGATATTCTATCAAGAATCTATCAAAACAGCATGTATAATCTACACGAAGTCTATGACAACAGCATGCAATCGCTAATGCACCCTAGATGACAAGGAAAGAATGCATGGAAAGTGATTTCTAGAAGTGCCTATATGATGCATGAGATGGAATACCCTCGTCTCATCGGGTTGTGACAGAAATAGAACTGAAATATCAAAACAATAACTGCACAAGTCATGAGGATCACTCTAGGTGAAAATATATTAACCATAAAAACTCAAAACCAGCAAACTGCAATTAACGAGGTAATATTTCTTTTCCCTGTACACGGGTTAGCTACTCCTAAGAAAAGATTAATACCAAGTACCGAGTTCATCCTATCCTTGGATAAAGTCTCCAAATAGTAAACTTAGAGAAAAGAACCCCTCTGATACAACTTTGTAACGACCCGAATCCGGAGCCCCTCAACTGGTGCCCCATACCCGGTTTGCCACATGACCACAAGAGCGTTTCCCCAAACGCCAGAGGCTGAGGACTAGCAGCGAGGGCCTTGGTAAGTTAGTCGGGAAATTATTCCCTCATTCGGTAAGGTATACAAGGTATGGAAAACAACAATAAACAATGGAAGTGGTAAACAACATGCAATAATTGGAACCCAACAACGGAAACAATAACTATATAGCAATGATAATAATGATGCAGCAAGTACATGTATCTAAGGAAAATAGAAAACACAACAGCGTGCTGAAGTAAAAATGAAAAAAAAGTGCAAAGGAAAACAACATAAACTCCTCAGCATCGCGAGCCCCAGCTCGGTCCCATGCTCTCCATCTCTAGTGCAATCCAGAACCTGAAGTAGAAGGGTGCTTTCCCTTATCTATATCTGTAGCAACATTTTCTGTTTGGGCCCAAAATCATGGCCCAAACAGGGTGTGGGATACAATCTCAGTAGGAAATCACCAAAATATTTGTGCCTAATTGTCAATGAAGACATGGTAGTAATAAAACAAGAAACTGTAAATTGGAAAACCCAAGCAGCTACAAACCACAGTTCTAACAAACAGAGTACACAAGTAAATAGCCAGAAACGACAAGTAAAAAGGTAACACATTGGGTAGCTCTGACATCCTAACCCCTATGGTTCAACCTATAAGTACCAGCAACCCTCTAGGAGGCACACATAGTCTCACCCCTCTGGTTCTGCTATGAAATTAATACTCTCTGGGGAAGCACTCACCGTTAATTCCCCCTATGGTCTCGTATCGTGCTAAAAGCTCTCTGGGGAAGCACTCAAGGTCTATTCCCCCTGTGGCCCGCGTCAAGGATCTACAGACTCTCTGAGGAAACACTCATCATCAATTCCCCCTGTGGTCTCACATCGTATTAAAAGACACTCTGGAGAATCCCTTTCGTCAATTCTTCCTTTGGTCTACTACTCTAGGTTCTCACAGTCCTGAGTGAAGAATAAAACATGATCAACACACGTACATCATCCATGAAAACCTCAAGAACTACTTGGCTATCATTCTAAGGCACAACATCATAATAAAGTAGTAGTTACACTATCCTATGACTAGGCATGACAAGTGGAAAAATGCCAAACATGCAAAACAAACATCGAAAAGCATTATGAGCACAAAATAAATTACTCTACTTACAAGCATAAACCTCTACTATATAAATCAAGAAAAGTAGGAAAATAGTAGGGGAAAATAGGAAACCCACAATTCCCCGCCCAAGGGAAGTGGTGGAATTTGCACAAAATACTCATCAAATTTCAAGAGAAAGGCACAAACCACCAACCTCGATCCTAGGAGATAGATATACGTGAACCACAACGATTGATTCCCCTTATAACGTCATAGATCTAAGAAAACTCACAAAACACTCATCCAACGATAACTCGGAAATGAAGATGAATCAGAAAACGAAGCTCAAGAAAAAGGATAGTCTTACCGATATGATTCCAACGCAATCAATCATGCTCGAATCGGAGGACGGATGAAGAGGCAGAAGCTCATCGAAGATTCTGTCGTACAAGTCACACTCAGATGAACATGACCTAGAAGGAGGTATTTCTGTTCGTCAGGCATGACCCTGGTCCGTTTAGTGAAAAAAAGTACACGGCGTTCATTTTTAAAGTACACGGCGTGTAGTGGGTGTTTTCGTACTCCGCCAAAATCATCCTCCACGTCATCCCTACACACCGTGTGTGTGGCCCGGGCATGTCCAGCATACGGCTTCGAGCAAGGGAAGAGTACACGATGTGTACCCAAAATGTAAATGGCGTGTACTTTGAAAATTTCCAGAAAGTTCATTTTTCTTAAAATCTCATGAAAAAGGAAAAACGTACCTAAAAGGAAGATCTGAGATCTTAAACTAGTTAACATTTTTTTATTCATTTCATAGAACAAGGACAGAATTTGAATGGAATATAGAATGGGCACCATTCTTTGGCTGATCAAATACATATATGATTTCCACCCAAGATACCAGAGTGAGGGGATTGTGGTATTTGGTTTTGAGTTTCAAAATTTCAGTATTTAATGAATTATGATATTATCAGTTATGATGTATTGTTTTAGAATTATAATAATGTTGAAATAGGTGTTGATACAATAACAATACATGGTATTTATGTTTATATGAAAAGTGAATTTTTATTTGTAATCGGAAAGCTAGTTTTGAACATGGATTTTGGAAAAAGAATTGGTAAAATGGTTTTGGAAAATTTTAAACTGAAATAAATTTTAAAAAATAAGATTTGGTAAAATAAAATATCGACAGTAATTTTTTTTTCTATTCATCCATTTAATTAATTTGTGGAATATTAATTAATTGAATGTGATCATGAAAAATTTATTGACCCTCATCATGTGATACTGATATCCTTGTACTATACACATGATTATGATATAAATAAAAAAAGGATGATAAGGGAATGTGGAAACCAGATATATAGAGTTGAATGCCGGGTGTGTTGGTAAGATATTCTTAACCCAACATGTATAGAAATGTGTATATGTTGTGATATGTTCAATATATTGGTCAGTTGGTCTACAAAATCCCAGGAAGAAAATGACTGAGTGTTATATGTTGTACCTATTTTGTAGGATAATATGAACATGGTTGATTGTGGAAAAAATAATAAATAGATTCCATTTGAAAATAGTTAACATGTAATTTGAAGATGAATTATTCTTGAAAGATATTGATGAATGGGAATTATTTATAGTCTTTTTAATGACTATAGAAATATGGTAACTTCTTTTCGAGCTAGGACCTATAGTATATGTATGGTTTGTAGATCAGGTGAATAGCCTAGAGTACATGGATCTTGAATCAAGATAGTGTGAGTTAGGATGTTACCAGGTTAGGATGGTCGTTTCATCCATTTTTTCTTGACATCGGTTATAATATCCAATATGATAGTAATAATGTGATCCAAGCGTCTAAATAGGGATAACCTCATGGGGTTATTCTAGTCATGTGGATCCCTCATGTATGTTTGATGGTATATACCCAAATAGTGATTTTGAGCAACAATTTGTGTGTGATGTGTGGGTATGTAAGAAGCCTAGTCAGGCTGATTAGGCATGTTACCCTAGGATCAGTTTGATATAAATCATAGGCACATGATTTAATTTAAATAGTCAAATAATACAAATTTTTATTCTTATATGTGGGTAGAATTTTAAAGTGACTGGTGAGGACTGTAAACAATTGATAGAATGTTTCTTTTGGATTTCTCTTTCCATGTGTTTAGGAGCATATATGTTTTGTGCAATATAGATGTTATCTAGAGGAATAAAACCCAATATAAGATTATATGTAGTGATATTAGTCATCAGTTTGACATCATCAAAGTTAAATTGACTATGAGAGATATCGAATATAGAATTATTAAGAACATCATACACTAAGAGATAGTGAAGTCATATAAGACTCTTCAATTTCTCAATTTCATAGAGCTATGTAATAGTATAATTATGGTAATTGTTTAAAAATTCACAATTAGGTTCAGATTAGGTAATTAATAGTCCATGGAATGTTTTGACATAGCTCAAAATAACTGAATAAGGGACATTAAGACATTTTATATTATGATTATTGAATAACTAACACTTCCATTTTGATGAAATGCTGATGCTTATAGACTTCAACAATTATATTAGATTATGGACTTATGTGGAGTTATAAAAATTCTACCTGATGGGTGATCCTATTCTTATATGACCATAGTTAACAGGTAGTACTATATGGATTACAAACTAGAGATAATGATGATATATATGAGGTTTTGTGGATTGATGGTAATTATTTTCATGGATATCAGGCTAAAAATATTCTAATACATTGAAAAAAGACTTCTATTAAGAGAAGTGATAGTGTATATAGCCATATATGACTTATAGGAGTTGTCTTCCCCGTCAAGTGAATGTGGATTTACATAAAATAATAATAAAAAATTGATGATCAAAACCAATTTTTCATTAAACAGACTCGTACACCAAGAAAGTTACATATGATCCAATGAAATTTTATGTTGGAGAATGAGGTGTAATGATGGTGGATAATTGTAGGTATAAAAAAGGGATATTGCAATATCATATTGGATATATCATCACTCTCTATTCTATGAATGGTGTTTTCTAGTGTCCTTATACTGATGAATGTTATGAGAGTTTATGAGGCTGCGACATGTTTAAAATACCTATAAAATTACACTATAAATTTTTAATGAATTTTTTACTTCATATCATCTTTGTATAGAATTGAATTCATAAAGGCCAATTATCATGAAAAATATCCTGATGATTATATTTAAGTACATAACATGTCTTCTTCTTTAATACATACTCATATTTATTCAATCAATCTTTAATATGATTAGTATAGGACTCCATGCCTCTTTAATATTTGGATATTATATTAATAGAGGAGAAAAAAATAGAAATTTTACATCACATTTTTTGTTATCAAATACCATTCAAGTCTAAGGGGTGTCTTAAAACTCCATGACATAGAGGAAGATTTCTTTTAAAGTGATTCTAATATTGAACAGTTAGTTTTGTTTGAGATTGATTTGATATAGATACTAATTAGTTCCTAGAATGTGAAGATATAGAAAACCTGAGGTTTTTTAATAGGTTTCTCATGACAAAGTGTTTGGTTCACTTAACTCATAAATTTAGGAACCCTATAAATGAATGAAATATTTTTATTTGTTATATGATCTAAACCCAAAATATTTATAATAATTCGTTATTTTGGTCTAATACATTAATTTTTCAATTTTGATCTATATAGGTAATGTTTTTTAACACAGTTTTGGTGATAATGTGTTTTAATTATCATTGATAAATGATCCCATGATTTCCTAAGATTTTACTAACCTGGAGTAAGGCTAGTAAAACCAGATTATCAAGTTATACTGAGAATCAATCAAAAACCAATTGTATTTTTGTGATAGAGGAGATGAATTTGGTATGTTTTTTAGTAATGGGGGACACCAAAAATCCAATGTTAGAGTGTTCGACATTTAATTTTAAAAAACATGACCATTTTTATAAGTGGATTAGAGTGTATGTTGATTGGGATGTGTGAGGTAAACCTAGACCAATTGTGGTTGTGGTTTCACTTTTCCATTTATATATAAGTTTGTATGTTACATGTTAGTAGTAAAGAAATACCATATTTAAGTGTTTATGGTTTGTGAACTAATTGAGTCAGATATCCTGATAGACATCGATGTTAGAATTTAATGAATAGACATGTACAATATTGGAAAATTGGAGCATATGTCAAATTGGTGAAATATATGAACATTTTTATATAGTTCAATAATACATGGAAAAAATCAGTATGTTTAATAACCCAATAATTTTGAACACATGAACAATGTTGGTGCGATGTTGAGGATAAATATTTCCAAAATCAATGTAGTTGTAATACAATTTATATTATGCGTTGATTCAGGTGATGGGTAGATCCAGATGTGATATAGGATGAATTAGAGCATGTGTAACTATTAGATTCTTGGGTGAATCTCAAATGAGATGGTTTTATTGAATAGAATACTGATTCCATTCAGTATGAGTTTTATATCTTTTATCGTGAGTTTTAATACTGTCACTATGTTTGTGAGATCATATTATTGGAATGAGATCTATTTTCATCATAATGGATGGGACATCGATGAGTTCAAATGAAATTAGTGTAGTGGACTATTGATTATTCATGATGAAATGAGTATGTAATCACATATACCACCAAGAATATTAGGAGTACATACAATTAGATTTGTTATGGTTAAGGATTGTTGGGGATTCATCATGAGGATGACAAGTGATATGGTGACGAGTATGCAATGAAATTAGGATGTTATTAATTTGATATATTTATTATCTTTTAATATGTATTTTTCTGTATTCTGAATTAGGGGATGGATTAGAAGTTTTTGATATTAGAAAAAGATAAATTTAGAGTTCCATAAGGACCAATATAATGTTATAGACTCATATTAAGAGTTATATGGACATCCAATTGAAATCTAATGGTTGAGGTAGGGGTAGTAAGATCAGTACATCCATTACAAGCCTTTCATAAGACAATGGAACATCAATGACCCATCAGGAGGTTAGTGGGTTTCTGTTGGGAATATAGTCATCACCCTCAAATATAACATATAATGATGGGTATTTATGGAAATTATAGGGCCCTGTTGTTACTTTTAATTCCTTCACCCCTTCCTCTTAATCTACTCGAAAACTATAAAAATATCCTTCTCCCATATTCCCTCAATTATTTTTTCCCAAAAATTCTTTATTTTTTGAATATTTATGACTTATTTGTTAGTTTTAAATTCTATTTCTAAGGATTACATCATAAAACATTTTATTAGTTGTTTTCATCACCACCTCAAGGAAATGCACCAATGTTCCCTATTTTTTGATATTTTATATATTTTTTGTATTTTACGTGACTGAGGAAAAATCGACATGTGATATCATATGAGAGGGATTCCATGATCATTATGTACTAATTTTCTAGAAATATTTGAAGTTTTAAACTTATTTTAAATGAATTATAGATATTGTTTTTTTGTATTTAGGTGACATGAACTATAATTTAGGATAATAGGGATTGGGTTAAAATGAAGAATAAAATTAGGATAATTAGAATAATTATGGGATTACTACATATGGTGTGCCTTGGTATTATGATAACCCATATTATAACATACATTTTTTCAGGATTTATTACATAATGAGACACTTAATACAGCCCCTTAAGATCATGACACATATGATATTTGGGTAATTAGGAACATAAAATAAAATATTTAAAAACAAATACAAAAAACTCATTAAAAACGCTATAACACATACTTATATTCATTGATCTTCTAAAATTCTAGGGGGTAACCTGAAGATATACATAAGAAATGGGTTAGTTGTAATTATCAATAAAAAAATAATCAAATCATAACTGGGTGAATGTAAATCATATAATTAAATAAGCATGTCAAGGAGGAAAAATAGGCTATAATCATACTCTTAAAAAATGAGGTATGATATAACATGATAACATATAGCCAAGATAAAAATATGGGGACAACATAAAACATTACATAAGAATAAGTCAATGATAAATTCCATGAAAATATCCCATGGTGGAAAAAGTATAATAATGGATTATATTCACTCCTTAATACTATGTTTTCCTTTCATGATACAAAAAATTACATAATTCATTTTATGGCTATATAAATACGTTCCCACCAATAAAATTATTATCATGTACATTTGTAAGTGTGTTATATAGATAATACAACATAGGGATTTATTTCATAACTTTTAATCCCACAATTTAGAAGTGTCAGATACATTTATAGATGTCCCCAATAAATGAAGGTTGGGTACCATTACGTGAATAAATTTGATTGGAAATAGGGATGGGTATTCAGTACATAAGTTTTTGGAAGGAAAAATTGTTGCATAATTTTGGTAGCGTAACAATGACACGTAAAGAGAATATAATTTATTAATTAAATTGAAAGGCATATATAATTTATTTAAAATTGTAATTAATGTAGGATGGATGTGTATTAACATATCCTAACATGATATATTTCAAATTTAAAAGTCATAATATAAATAATATCCATGAATGAAGAGGAGAATGGAATGATCTCATACCTTGAGAGGGTGCTTCTTAATGATTGGGGGAGATTAATAAATTCTTTGGGGGCATCATAGAATTGATTTAGAGAAGTAATTTTAGAGTAAATACATTAACCAAATGGATTTTAGTTACTTACAATGAGATTTTGGGTGTGGTTTTATAGCAAAAGAGGGGAATTGTTTATTAATTTCTAATAATAGGTTTTGGACTCTATATGAAAAATTAATCTAATCCACAAACCATGAAATTGTATTTAAAATGGTTTCTATGAAATTTTTATGTATTTAATTACTTTATTAGTCTAAGAATTGAAATTTTGAAAATAATAACATAGGATATGTAGAATTGGATCATTTTTTATAGAGAATTGATTTTAAAACATTAAAATATAATATAGAGTTCAGAGGATTCATCTTGGATTTATAAAATTAATCAAATAACATAAAAATACATTACATTAAAGAGTAAATATAATTTTGATCGTGGATATATTTTATGGGATTTCTTATATCAACTTTGGATAATTATTCTGACATAATACATAATATATATTTAAATCATATTTAATTTTTACATAAAAAATTTTTTGTCGCTGAAAATTAAAAAAATTCCCCACTAGATAATTTTTTAATGTTTATTTAAAAAAAATTAATTTAAGAAATCAATTATTAAAATATGATAATTTAAAATTTGAAACAAAAATCCCCATTTATGGAATGATATATATTTTTTACAACAAATGTTTTTATGTCTTTTAAAAAAATTACATTTGACTTCATAAAATTATGTTATCATTTATATTTATTAAATGTTATACAATAAAAACATTTTATTAAAATATCATTTGTTCTAAAGAAAATTGAATTCATAAATATATGTGTCTTAAATGAAACTATTTTTTTGAAAAATAAAATTTATGTTTTATCATATCTAAATATAATTTTTCTCAAAATTATTATTTATTCATTATAAAGTAATAATGATTGAAATATATATAAATATTTTAATGGGAATAAAAATATAGAAGATTGTATTTTTAGGGTCGATATATATATATATCCTCATATTTCAATAGAAAATACCCAACCACAAGGTGATTAATTATGAGATTTTCATAGGGTGGTTCAGTGAACATGGTTTTGGCCTTCGTCTCTTCGATCGTGAACTTATCCCATGATGAATTATGCTCATTATTTGGTTTTGGAATCATATATTGAGCATGGTCAATGTAAAATACTAGTGATGTTATATCCTTCATAGCCTCTGATAAACGGGATTTAAGGGATACAATCTTACTGGCCGAGGTCATCAATTTCTTTTTCTGTGTCAAAACGATTTATCATAACTATATATATATACTAATCATATGATAAATGTATAAATCCTATACTATCCATATTTATTATCCTTATTAGTCTCTCAAATCCAATAGTAATTTACTTATAACTTTACAAAATATGAAATATAGTACATTTTCTCAATAACTCTTTCTCTCAATATGGGATTCGTTCATTTACAAAGGTAATATCATTTATAATTGTTCAGATTGTTTGATTACTCCCCGTAATGAAAATTTCCCCATGAAATTTCATTAATAAAAAAATAGATGAGGTTACTTATATTTCATTTCCTCTTATTATTCCCATGTCTCTTCCTCATACTTATGGTATCACCACAACACTTTGACCATGTGAGTAGTCTTGTTTCGTAGAACATTGTCTCTATAATATTTTATATTCACTAGAAACTCCTCATGTGGATGATTAATTTCAATTTCTACCACCCCATGATTCAGTACATGTGAGGGGTCTGGTGTGTACTTACTCTGGAGGGATACATGGAACAAATCATTCTCATAAGATAGGCTTTGAGGGTGTTCTACTTAGTAGGCCATAACTATGATGTAATAAATGATCTCAAATGGGGTGATGTATCTTTGAATAAATTTTCCTTCTTACCAAACTTCATAACATTATTCCATGGTGATATATGAAGGAAACCCATATCTCAACCTGAAACATTAACTCTCATTGAAGATTATATACATTGATTTTAAGTGATATTTTAGTTGGTTTCATATTAGGTTGAATGGTTTTAACCGTTTACATATTATCATAGTCAAGATTAGGTCCCATAATCTCTTACTCTACATCTTTATCCCAACAATTGGGAGTCTAATAATGCTTCCCCTCTAGGGCCATATATGCTTCCATTTGAATTGTAGAATAAAACCTATTGTTGTATGAGTACTCTTATAGGGGGAAGTGTTGATCCCAACATCCTTGGAAATACATTTAACAATATCACAACATATATTCTGGAGTTTAAATGTATCTTATATGAGGACTATCAATTGGGGGGTGATAAGCAGTGCTAAAGCTCAGTTTTATATCCTACACATGTGAAATGATTCTCCAAAACCTTAAGGTAAAACATAGATCTCAATCATATATGTTTGAGTGGAAATTTTTTCAGTATTACCACATACCATATGTATATATTTTAGAGTTTTCAAGAGAAAAATATTCTTTGACATTAATTAAATGAGTTAATTAGTAAGGCTATTCATTACCACCTAAAAGGAGTTATTTCACTTTGTCCTCATATAGAGTCCTATGATAAAATCTGTTGTTGTGTTTTCCCATTTTCATACTAGAATGGTTAATGGTTTTATAATATTCTTCTAATTTATTTTCTTTACCTTGATTTTTATTCATAAAAATCATCGAGATAACAATTATTCAATTTAACTCTTCTTTTTATCCCCCACAAGTTTTTCTTCATATCTATATACATCATAGGGGTTCCTTGATAAATATAAAAGGATAATATATGGTAATCACCCATAAGTTTCCTCTTCATTTTTTTGATGCATATCAGAGTTCCAAAGAATATAAATCGATCAATATAAAATTCAAACTATGGAATTTCCATACCCAATTTCTACAGTACCACGTCAGTTTTCTCAAAATCCTTAATCCCCTCATGAATGTTGATAATTTATTAGATAAATATGGAATAATGTTCTATTTTTTATTCCCATGTCCTTCCTTTATTGGTGAAAAAATTTAGATCCCTTGTAATCTACATCATTGATAGGGTTGTAATATCTTTTTTTCACAAACCATCTTCCACTCTGGTCACCTTCCCAGAATGGCAATGGATTGGACAATCATAATCCTTTATCATCTTTAATCCCCTTCATTGGAACATATTGACATCCTTTTTTGTAAATATAAACATTAGGAATTTATGATATGTATATATGATACACCTCTACCTAGAGAAATAATTTCATCATATATTCAACCCAAATATCATATTATCCAATTCCAAATTAGTAATTGGGTAGTGATATTCATGAATATTTGATTGGTGGGAGGAATAGGTTTTCTATTTTTCCTCATGCTTGAGTACACAACGCAATCCCTTTTTGGATGCATCATGGTAGACCTCAAATTGTTCTCTAATGGCATGTCTGGTGATCATAGGGGTAATTAATAACCTATTTTTCATCTATTTAAATATTTCCCCAAATAAATAATTTTAGATAAAATTTACCCCTTATATATTATCTTGGTTTGTGGTCTTGAGAATCAGGATATGTTTCTCACAAATCAATAATAATATTCATCTAATATAAGTAAACTATATATTTCCATCACTAAGGTTAGTATCGGCCTTTCACTAACTACCTATGTTTTCTGAAAATCCACAAATACACCTTTAATGGACACAACATTCTCTAGGAATGTTACCTTATCCTTCCAAAACTCAAATTCATTGTACATTAAAAATAAAATTTCAATCCAAAACTTCTATAATACAACATTCAAATGCACCTCATGTTCTTCCTTTATTTTGGAGTAGATAAGAATATAATCTTTAAACACTATAAAAATATTTTTGAGATAACCCCTAATTTCTATATTCAACATGTCCATAAAAATTGTTGGATTATTAGTTATTACTAATGGAATAACTATGAAATCATAGTTCATGTTAATTGTATGAAAATTATCCTTGGGGATATACCCTGTAATAACTTTTATTAGAAAATATCCCGAAAAAAGATACACCTTGGATATATATTGAGATTCATGTAGTTTATCAAACAAGTATAATTCCATGATAGAGGCATCTTTTTCATTATTATGATATTATTGAGCTCATGATAATCGATGTAGAGGAGCATTCTTCTTGATGAAGAGGACAAGTGAACCTCACGGTAATGAACATCAGCATATAAAACTTTTAATAATATTATCTTATAAGTTTTTATTTATCTACTAAATTTCAGAAAAAAACTGTATATGGAGTCTTGGATATTAAAAATCTCAAGGTATAAGTTTTATCAATAAATCAACCTCCTAGTTAGATGGACGGCCATACAATTCTCAAGTAATCACATCAGTGAATTCCCTTACAAGGGACATGCCATCAAGGATGATATATTATTTTGTATAAATCATTTGAGATATATATTATTCCTAAAAATGATATAATATACATTGTTGATATGATGGTACAGAATATTATTCCTTCTCCCCCTTGTACCTGTATAGAACTGGAGGATAATCCATGATACAGAGGGTGATCTCCTTCGTTTCCACAATAAAAGAATTTACTTGTCCCCTTTCATAAATTTAAGAGATGATTATTAATACACATTTTATATGTTAGATGTTATAATTTCATCCCCTTATAAGGATTCTCCCCCATGAGGATTCTTCAACTTTGTGGTCACATTATATATTTTTCTTTTAGTTTTCAATGTCTCAAAATTCATATGCATTTCATAGACTAAAATTTATTCCACCAAACAAGTGGTAAAATTTAATTTGTAAGTAGGTGAAAAAGCTCTAAGAATATCATTAATGCTTTGTGAATTTTTATTATTATTCCAAAATGGTTTCATTTTCCATTTTCATGAGTCTATGGAAATCGTTATCAATTTTAGGACAGAGAGTATGAGGAAAATATTTGTTGAGAAACATTTTATATAATTTCTTCCATTCCATCACATTGATCTCTTTCTCGGGCTTCATATTTTTTTACCAAATTACTGTATTTATCAGCATATCCTTCTATATGTTACCCAAATAGCATTAACTTCTCTTGGTAAGAGAACAAAATGATTTGGAAGATCATTTCAATGGAGTTCATTCATAATTCCATGATTAAAGGATACACATATAAACTTTTACTAAAGGAAGATTGTCACATAATGGAAAAAGTTTTAACATTTTATTTATTGGGGGGATTCTGAAATTCCTCTTAATTCAGGTCTTGATTCAAAACTCAAATCAATGTTGAAATTTTTTTCACAATGTTACCAACTACTGCTCTCATCGGGTTGGGCGTCACATTTTCATGAAAACCACTTACACTATATATTACCAAAATCCATGTATTATATTTATAAGTTTATTATTATCAATAAGAGTTTGAATATTGCTTTCTAATCCAAATCCTAAAAATAACAAGGCTTTTCTTTCATACCAACTATAGGAACAAATATTTTAATATATTTATTTTTTTATTTTTTATATAATGGTACACATAATACATCTTCAAAAGATTGTGAGTCCTAATTTATTTGGTCAATTTGGTAAATAACATAAAAAATCCAAAAATTAATATAATAAAAGAATTTTCAAACTCTATAACATGAATTTATATTATATAGATCATCTAAATTTAAATAGGTTGACGATGGGATGTTTATAAGAAAAGGGTGAGTTATAAAACCTAGTAATGGAATAATCAAAGAATAACATGATTAAAATAATAAATATAAGTCAATTAAAATTTAAAATACACATAAAATGGGTGAGAATAATGACCTTGAACAATGATGCATGATATAAGAAGATAACATCAAATAATCATTGTAATGTGGAAATAACATAAAACATGACATAAACATAAGTCAAGGGAAACTGCCAAGACAAACTCACATGGAGGAAAAAGTCCCATAATTAATTATGTTCACCCCTAATAACATACATAATTTTACATGAGACAAAAACATTACCCAATTACATGTAAGTATATTCAATTCATGGCCCACTAGTTACATTCATATCATGTATATGCATAAGTGTGCCACATAGATCATACAACATAAATATTTTTTTCATCACGTTTAATCACATTATTAAATAGTGTTATATATATATATATATATATTTTTGTGTTAAATTAAAAATTAATGAATGACATGTACATCTAGTTTAATACCATTGAGTGAAAATGAGGATGGGTATTTACCACACAATTGTTTGGAATGAAAAATCACTTGATAAATTCAATAACAATAACAACAGTACATAATGATTCATAGAAAGATTAATGTGTGTTAAATTAGTATCTAATCACACAGACATTATAATAATAGTATAATTGATGGGTACTAACATATTCAAACATGATAAATTTTTAAATTAAAAGGAATAATATAAAGAAGGTTCTTGAAAAAAGAAGTGAATGAGAAGATCCCTTTTCGTGGGAGGGTTCTTCTTAAAGATAGGGGTAGCTTTATTAGATCTTGAGGGACCCATGTAGAGATCTATACAAGGATATTAAGAGTAGATTCATTCTTTAATTGTTTTTATAGAAGATGAATTAATGTTTTTGTGGGTTTTTATATAAAAATAGAGGGGAATTGTTTATTAATTTATAAACTTTTGTTTTGGACATGGTATAACAAATTAACCCCAACTTCAAACCATAGCATGTTTTTTCACTTGTTTTATCCCAATGTGGAGTTATTTAATTATTTTATAATGATAAGAATTAAATCTCTTAAAAATAATACCGTCGGTGACATAAAACTCCATCATGTTTATAAATATTTGAGTTTGAAATCCTTAAAGTATAAATTATGTTTTAGAGGATTCATTAAGGGTTTATAAAATTAATCAAAAAACATAATAAATGCATTATATTATACTAGAAACTTATTTTTATCATGGATAATTTTTTTGGCATATATTAAATCACTTTTGGGATGTCCTGATATCACAATACATACAGTATTTAATTTCCACCAAATAATTCTAGTATCCTAGAAAATTATAAAAAATTATCCATTGTATAATTTTAAAATGATTATTTAAAAGAGAATATTTATTATATAAAAATAATTCTATAAATATGAAAAAAATTTCATTTAAATCACAATCCTTGTTTATTGAAGAGTACTGGATTTTTTTAATGATTGTATTTTAGTCTCATATAAAAATGAAAAATTGCTTCATAAAACTATATTATCATTTATATTTAATAAAAATTAATTAATGATAATACTTTATTAAAATATCATTTATTTAAAAGAATCACCAATTAATCAAAAATAGGGACTTTATTAAATTTATATACATTAAAAAAATATTATTTTTGTTTCATATTATTAAAATCTAATTTTTATAAAAAATTATTATTTAATAATTGTGAAGTAAAACAAAATATAAGTACAATAATTATTTAACTAAAAATAAATATGTAAACATTCATACTTCAAGGGTCTATATACATAACATTTTGTTACAAAAAAAATCCATAAGGGATAGGTGTGTGGTGGTAAAATTTTATAAGGGTAGTTGGGTGAACATGGATTGGGTTGTGATTTGATAATATTGAACTTCTCACATAAAGACTTTCAATCATGCTTCATTAGGTGAATCTTGGATGGGGATTTTTAAGGTAAATCCATGTAATATTATCTCACTAATGAGATATGATAAATCAGCTTCATATGTTATAACCATACTTGTCAAGATCATCGCTTCCTTTCATGGTTTCATAATGATTTATCGTAACCCTATATATATGTATACTAATCATATGATCATTTTAGGATGACTATACTATCAATAGTTACATTAATTAATGGTCTTTTAAATATGACAACATATAACATATAATGGTCTAAAATAATCTCAACATTTAATGTGTTATCTATAATTTCTTTTCTTAATAACGAATTCACTCATTTAAAAATGGAATTTGATTTAAAAATGTTTATCCATTATAGTTTTATCATAATGTATGAATTATTTCAACACAAGAAAATTTATAAAAATTTAAAGAGTACTCGTGGAGGGGATTTGGTGTTGATTTATAACACAATGATCTTGTAAGGTTGTGTGGATTTATGTTTAAAATTCTATCAATAATATAGTGAAGTTCACCGGTGATAAGAATAGTTTTATTGATTTTACTCAAGTAAAGTGAATTCACTAGGTAAGGTGACTCACATTCTTAAAGCGTATTTCTCGTTTAAATTGGGGGAAGAATCTAATGACCCAACCTTTTATCAACGAAATTTACCCCATATTATAGTAATTTTAATTTTTTAAATCACCTAAAATCACTTGTAGACCATAAAAACTATATAATTGAAAAAATCAATGAAATAAAAAGTATTTCTAGAAGTTAAGAAAACAATATCGATGAAATATTTACTTCACCTTTTGAATAGTAATATGACCCTTAGTAATAGTAAACCAGCCAAAGCAATAGTAAGCGCACCCATAAAATTATAAATAAAAAATAGACATCTTATAAATGAAATTGTGGTTTAATTATATCATAGTCTAATTAAATAAACGTTTTAAATGATTAATTAATTGTTATAATTTTCGTAAGTCAAAAATATTTAATTAGAATTTTATGATTGATTTATTAATAAAAAATAAAATATATTTTAATAAAATGTACTCATAAATTTAATATTTTATTCATTATGATTTTAAGATAATTTTATGAGTTTTTATGTAATTTTTTAAAGTTTTATAAAATTAGTTAAAATTATAAAATACATAATTTGTAAGTAAATGAAAACGTTAATGAACAATTAAATTACACATATTAAAAAATTATTTTCATAAAATTGAGTAATTTTTTAAATTCTACACATTCAAAAATTTCTATAGTTGTTTTTATTATTTTTCTGAAATACATGAAATTTTAATGAATTGTAAAATTAGATAATTTACTATAAAAGATAAATACATGAATTGTGGAGTTAAAGATGTTGAAAATAATATATAATCCAAAAAATAATAGATTTATTATTCATTATTTTAATATATTTAGTGATCATTCTCAAGCAATTCATAGTCTTGCTCCAAAATAAGAAATTAATGAATATAATAGTGAGAAAACACTCCTCTCCCCACCTATTTTCCAAACTCTCAAAATTTTAATCTTTAAAAAATCCTTCCAGATACTATTCCTAATCCACTACTCCACATCTATGATCTCTTTATCTCATAGAAATCCAATAACCTTTTCCCAAAGGAGGTTCTTAGGGAGGAGAAATTAAAAAGGTAAATTCATCATCATTTTCTTTTAATTTCTTTTCAAGATTGTTTTTTATTATATCCTCACCTCCCATTATAGAAATGGAATTATAAATATAGTACCTAACATATACTATAATTATATAACATTAATGGGATTTCCACCATTAAAATCTTCCATATCTCTCATTATTCTAAAAATGAAATTGTCTCATGTGATGTTTAAAATTACCAACTTCAAGGGTGATGCACTTTAATTTTTATTTAATGCCTTCAATGATGTTAATTAGACAACTATAATGGATGAATCATATTTAATATTTATTTCAAAACTCTATTTATGTTTTAGAAATAAAAAATATACCTAATACAAACTAGTAAAACAAAATGAGTTCGTAGTGATCCAAAAATCAACAAAATTAATCTAAAACAACCATTATTATCTTTTATCTAATGATTCATCCCCATAACATATAACTAAATTATTTAAAGGATCATTTAAAATTATTATATATAATTAAAAAAATTTAATAATAATTTTAGATATTTATCTGCATTTTAAATGAACATCCAATCATGTATACAAGTAAACTGATCATAAAAACTAAGAAAACGAACTCTCCTAAACGATAAAATTGAATTCTATAACTCCTAAATAATAGAATAAATAAACATAATAAAACGAAAATAATTCCTATTATTATATAAAATATTCTGTATTTTTTAATTAATGAATATAATGTGATTATATAGGATATTAATGCGAAAATGCATTCAGACATAAGGCTAGGGGAATTATAATACCCAACTCTCTTTCTATGGGATTTCCCTCCTTCAACACTATTTTAGTATTGATATTACATAAATATAATTTATTCATCATTAATTTTTTTTTCTAGGATGCAATGTTTTTGTACTTATGTTTATGACAATCAAAATGTTTTTCCACAAGAAATTTTTTAAAAAAGACATTTAATTCTCAAAATTATTTATTCTTCACTCAAGATTGATGATTCTTATATCAAATATGTTATTCCCCATTTCATTTGGGAATAAAAAATATTATTAATGTATTCATTACAAAATTAGTCCCTTTACCTTCCATGGTTTATAATATATTCAATATAGATATGAATTCTATCTGGCGTGCATGTTAATGTAAATGTTATGATTTGATAGGTGTACCCAGAATTATATAGTGTTATAATAAAATTTCTAATGTGATGTATCTCATGAGAAAAAGTGAATTATGTGTGAACATGATTTTATCTGTGTCCACAACTATGTTTATCAGTTTACCACTAAGGCAAGATGTTCATTTTTATGCATTACTACATTCTATGCCTTTATATAATTCTTTGTCTCATGATTATGGTGGTGATCAAATGATTATACTATGATGATTATTATCATGATCACCTCATGTTATATTGATTCATGTTATTTTATATCCTCTTTATGGGATTTTATCTCACCCATTATTGATGAATATCATTTGGTGATTACTTACACTAAGGAGAATGTAGAGGCCTCTATGAAACTAGAGAAGATGGAAATAAATAAATTTTCTTGTTTTATTTTGTAAAAGTTATGTCTAGTCAAAAAAATTTCGAAACAGTACATCCTGGGGCACTAGTTGTATAAAATTATGATGTTTTTATCATTATAATGATGTAATTGTAATATATGTTAATATCGGGTTAATTTAATCAAGATCATCAAAGTCACTCAACTAAACTCATCACACTCTATTGAGAGAAAATAGTTTGGGTAATTGAGAGAAAATTAATGTATAATGGTGAGAAATAGTTTGCGTAATTAAGAAGAAAATAGTGTCTAAAAGGGGAAATTACATCCCATATCTCTAAATCACTATTACTACAATCATATAATAATGATAAAA
Source organism: Viscum album (assembly GCA_963277665.1). NCBI lineage: Eukaryota > Viridiplantae > Streptophyta > Magnoliopsida > Santalales > Viscaceae > Viscum > Viscum album. Next base: position 2,008,575,369 of record OY728130.1, on the reverse strand, counting down.
TTATATTATTATCTTATTATTCGAGTCTTTATATAGATTTAATATTCAAACAAACAATCTTGTATGTTGTTTATCCATATATTATTGCAGGTATAATAACACCATATTAATAAAAAATCCTAAAATTTATTTGAAACAAAAAAACACTTTGAATCTATCCCTAAATCTAGAATTCTAATATAGTAGACTCCACATTATAATTAAAATAAATACAGGGATACCATTTAGGATATTAACTAAAATGGAGCCTAATCCATGTTGTAGTAGATCCCATTGTTCTTTATCCAACTATAAATGATATTACCATGAGTCTAGCTTCATCTTCTAATTCAAATAACTTCTTTTATGTTATTTCAGAACAACACGACTTGAAAACAATTCCCATCCTCAGTTCAATTTACTCAGTCACTATATAATAATCCTCTGTTCAACATCCAATATTTAATCCATTGTCGATCTATGACATCCCATCTTTTGATTATGACATATGAGGAAATAGGGTTGATCATACCTTATATAATAAATATTTAAATCACCAGATATTATAAATATTTTTATAATCTAATTTATGAACTGTTATTATTCCCCCAATTTCTCATTTAGTTATTATTCTACATCATTGGGAATATCATATTTATTCCTAATTATCCTATTTATTAGAAAGTTCTTTTATATTCCATGGATATTTAATCCTTTTGGCCAGTCATAAACCTAAATTAACATAATGTATGAAAATTAATTACCCATTTAAAATTACACAGATTATTAAAATTTGAATTATTCAAACATAAAACCTTCAATACTTGTGTTATTATAACATATTTCTTTAGAATTGGATTTAATCAAATGACACACCCATATAATTTGACATTTCATTAGAAATTTATATTTTAATCACCTATAGAACATTAGAATATTACTTTAATAACAAGCAGTAAAACTCTGCAATATATACACCTTTAAAAAATTAATATAAAATTTGAATCACCAAATAAATATATAATTATAGAATAATTATTGTAATAATAACAAAATATTTCTACAAAAATTTTTTTTTATTAAAACATAAAACACTAAAAAAGTAATAATAATCTTTAATTAATGATCAAAAGTGGGAAATATTCCATGATAAATATTTTTAATATATATTAAATAAAGAATTATCAATTTTTAAGTTATAATTTCATTATATTATTCTAGAAATTAAAGTCCACAAATTTTAAACACCATTTACAGTAATAATGTTCTCCAAAATATATATTCATGATATAACATTTATATGAAAAATTTATAATGATTCATCATTTTGTCTCAGATAAAACTTGTTGGTTAAAAGGTCCCATGATGATACCCAAATAGGGGGTGAGGAACTCAGGGAATCAATGAATTCCAAAATAGCTTTTCTATAAATATTATGTCTTTACTAAACAATACAAAAGACTAATAACCTATAATATTATAGAAGCTAATGTATGTCAAGGTAGAATAAAATTCCATTATTTTATTAATATATATATATATATGAATATTTTTTTCATGGGATAGATAGATGCATTTTTTTAGAAAGTTAGGAATTTAGATTACACATATGATTGGTGGGATGTTTCAAGAACCCTAGTAGGAATTTGCGGAGCCTCCACCATGGATCCATTTTGTGGGGTTGTTAAAAATTAATCACTATCCTTCCACTAAATCTTGGTGTAAGAGACTGGGATATTGATGGACTATAGAGAGGATCATGATATTTTATTAGGGTTCATGTAGGCACCCTAAACACTAAATTATATATAGAATAATTCTGAGTCTTCAAGGATCTTTTTTTAACTTTAATTACATCATCCCTTAATCTTTAGGCCACATGAGAGTAGAAATAGTCCTTTTTCTCTACTTATTTACCCTCCATAATGTTGGATCTAAACTATTTATTTGAAAATGGATTAAAGTTTAATTATTTGTGTAATATTTCTCTCAATAATGAAAACCTCCTCGAACTATTTAGTTATCATTCCCCTTAGTAATTATTTTTTTCCACCATTGTTCCCTAATTTTTAGGGATTTTGCATATTTTTCATTTTTGAGATAATGATGATGAATATATTTATAGTATTATAAAATGTCGATTATATGAATAAAAATTAAGTTTATTTAGTTTTCCCCTATTTTATATGAATTTTAATATGTTTTATAAGTTTCGTGTTTATGTAAGTGAGTATTATGACTTGGAATTTTGATTTATTAGGATTTGGTGACCATTAGATATTGAGTAAAGGTCATTATAATAATTATGGACCAAATTCATGTTAATTTCCATAGTTTAGTTGTGTCCAAAGATTATGTAGTAATAATGGAATTGGCCTGAAATAAAAAATGGGGCCCTTTTAGTTTGTATCACATCGATTGATGATTCAATTATCTCATGAAGATTAAAACATTTATGTTTTATATTGCATCGAAAGTGGTGATCCATTTCTTGGGGATGTTATTTGTTAGCTATACTATCCAAAAAAAGTGAGTTCACTAGCTGAGGAGGCTTGTATAATTGTAATAAGATATTTAGAGAGTCCTTGTCTAACCTCATACATCCATGAATGTGATTCATCCTATTGTGGATATGGTTAGTAATTATTGATAAGGTGTTCTCCTTATGGTATTTTTCCACCATATTATTGGTGACATATGACATTATTGAGGATGACTTTTATATTTTGAGAGTAGTATTTAGTGATGATGAAAGATAACCTTATAGGGGTTGGTGGAGAGATTGTTAGTCTGGTTTTAGGTATATCATATCCTTAGGATGCAATGTTAACGAGATATGTTCTAGATCATATATATTATGTGTGATGATATTTAATTTTTATTAATTGAGCCAAGGATGGATGAGAAAAGAGTTGATATTTTAGGGTATGACATGAACACATTGTGATGTGTGTCGGCCTTGGGTATTAATTCTTATATCATGAGGTGAGTTTATTGTGTATAATATATTGAGGGATTTATTTTTAGGATTTTTAGTCCAATTTCTCAGAGGGAGGGTTGCATCAATAATATGTTTGTGAATCTATAGGAAAGTATGACATGTTCATTATATACATAATTTTGAGTGTAGTTCTAATAATTAAGAGATGATTTGTTTTTTGGGGAACATTCTATAACTAGGACCAATTTTAATGTCATTTATTAGTGATTATGTTTATTACCTTAAAATGTTCTTGTGTTCAGGCTCACTATTGTGGAGTGTTTGTGTACAATTATGTATCATTATCATATAATGTTCTAGTGGTGAGGTTTATTTTTTTCAGGAATTTATAGATTCCTAAATATTATGTTTCTTATATATATGTAACCAATTTCATTTCCAAATAATGTTCATATGATTGTTTTTGTTATTGTGTAAATTTCATATTATTTAGTTCATTTATAAGTAATGATCTTATTAATATTATTATTTAAATGTAATGTCAAAATACACATATAATATGAATTCATTAAAATAATTCTTTTCGTGACTTCAAATAAATGTAATTATTTTAATTACTAATGATATTGTTGAATAATTTTATAATAATTATTTTCATGTAGACATTGTGTTTCAATTAGACATGATTTATGTGAAAATTTTGTTAATATAGAAAATACGATATCATAAAATTCCTCATATATATTCATATAGTATTATTTGAGGACTCTATTGATGGTGTAAAAATAAGTTATGTACTCACACATGGAATGCGAACCTATATTTGGCATTCAAGTAAGGGATTATGCCATATTATAGGTATAGAAATAAAGTATCTCGATAAAGAACAGAAGATAATACGATTGGGGTTTCAAAGTCTTTTTATAGTAGTTTATCTTTCATATTTGTATTCTAGGTTGTGCCTAGAGTACAACTATTCCATCAGATGATCTGTTTTGGACGTATGAAACTGTACTGTGATTGGGTTCTATATTCTGATACCATGGATTTTTATATTTATTATGGTAATCCTAATACGATAAATTCAATATTGTATTGATGATTAATATTTTTTATAGATTTTTTTGTTATTTTAAAAATAATTTATTACATGATACTAATGACGTAATCTCCCCATGAATGATTATAAGAAAATTGCTACTATTTTATAGCCTCTGGATTATTTGGAGGCTTGCATTACGTTATATGGGAACTTTGTTAGGAATTTGTATAGTGAACAAGATGGGTAAACCAAAAAAAAATTATTCGAGTACAGTTTAACATTTAAATTGATTTATTTATGTCATAGTAGAAGGATATAATTTTAATAGAATATAGTATGGACACCAATAATTGGATTATCAAACACCTGTTTGGTGACAGTTTAAGTTACCAGAGTGAGGGGATTTTTGTAATTGTTTTTGAGTTTCAAAATTTCATGATTTAATGAATTATGATATTATGAATTATTATTTATTATTTTACCCTTATAATAATGAGGAAATAGGTCTTGATACATGACTCATACATTGTATTTAAGTTTATATGGAATGTTTATTCTTATTTTTGATTTGAATGCTAGTTTTGAAAATTGTGTTTGGAAAAAGAATTGGTAAAATATTTATGGAAAATTTTTATAGTGAATTTTTTTTATAAAATAACAGTTGGTAAAATAAAATACCAACAATAAGTTTTATTATTATTTTTTTGCAAGTAATTAATTGGTGGAATATTAATTAATTGGAAATGATAAAGAAAATTTTAGTGACCCTCATCATGTGATAATAATATCCTTGTACTATACTCATGGTTGTTATATAAATCCAAAGGAGGATGGTAAGGGAATGTGGAAACCAGATATATAGAGCTCAATGTTGGGTGTGTTGGTATGAGATTCTTAACCCAACATGTATAGACATTTGTATATGTTGTTAATTGTTCAATATATTGGTTAGTTGGTCTTCAAAATCCTATGAAGAAAATGGCTAAGTGTTGTATGTTTTAGCGGTTATGTTTAATACTATGAACAAGGTTGATTTTGGGAAAATAATAAATAGATTCCCTATGTAAATAGTTTACATGGAATTTATAGAAAGAATGATGCATGGAAGGTATTAATTAATGGGAATTATTTATAGACTTTTTCATGAGTATATAACTATGGGAACTTCTTATCGAGCTAGGACTGATAATATAGGTATGGTTTTTAGATCAGGTGAAGAGCGTAGAGGACATGGATTTTGAATCAAGATAGTGTGAGTTTGCATGTTGACAGATTTGGTAGAAAATTTCATCCATTTTTTATGGACATAGGTTATAATGTGTTATATAATAGTAACAATGGGATGCATGTGTCTAAATAGGGATATCTCCATGGGGTTATTCTAGTCATGTGGATCCCTCAAGTATGTATGGTTTTATATACCCAAATAGATATTGTGATTGGTAATTTGTGTGTGATGTGTGGGTGTGTATGAAGCCTAATAAGTCCGATTAGTCATGTTACCCATGAATCAGTGAGATACGAATCATAGGGTAATAATTTGATTTATATAGTCAGATAATATGTATTTTTATTCTTATATGTCGTTTGAATTATATAGGGACTAGTGGGGGCTATGAATAATTGTTAGAATGGTTCTTTTGGATTTTACTTTCCATATGTTTAGAAGAGTATATTTTTTGAGCAAAATACATTGTATCTATGAGAATATAACCCGATATAAAACTTTATATACTGTTATTAGTCACCAGTTTGGAATCATCAAAGGTAAGGTTTATATGATACATATCGATTATAGAATTATGAAGAGCCTCATACAAAAAGAGATCATGATGGCATATATGATTCTTCAATTCCTCAGTTTCATGGAGCTAAGTAATGGGTTTATTGTGATAATTTTAGAAAAATTCACACTTAGGGTGGGATTAAGTATTTAATTGTCCATCAAATGATGTGATATATCTCAGAATAAATGAAAAGGGATATTAGAACCTTTTATATTATGATGATTGAATAATTATCCCATCAGTTTTGATGAGATGTCGATAATTATAGACATCAAAATTTTTATTAGATTTTGGATTTATGAGGAGTTATAAAATTTATACGTGATTGGTGATCCTATTTTTATATGAACAGAGTTAGGAGGAAGTCCTATAGGGAGTAAAAACTAGATATAATGATGATATATTTGAGGGGTGGTGGCTCGATGGTTATTATTTTCATAGAGTGCATGCAAAAAAATTTCTAATCCAATAAAAAAAGTTTTATGATAAAATAAGAGAATGTGTATATATCCATACATGAATTATAGATATTTTCTTCCACATCCATTGAATATGGATTTAGGTCCCAAAATAATAAAAATTTGATTGAGCAGATCCAATTTTTCTTTAAACAGTCTTGTACACTGAGAATGTTACATATGATCATGGGAATTTTTATGTTGGAGGATTATGTGTGTGAATAGTGGATAATTGTAGGTATTAAAAACGGATAGTGCAATATCATATTGGATATATCGGCACTCTCTATTCTATGAATGGTTTTTCCTAGTGTCCTTACAATGATGAATTTTATGAGAGTTTATGGGGCCCTAACATGTTTAAAATCCTTGGAAGATTACACTATCAATTTTTAATGAATGTTTTACTTAATATCATTTTTTTTGATAATTGAATTAATAAAATCCCATTATTTTTAAAAATATTCTTATGATTAGATTTTAGTATATATCTTGTCTTCTTCTTTTACACGTACTCATATATAGTCAATTAATATTTAATATGAATACTAAGGGTCTCCATTCCTCTTTAAGATATGGATATTATATTAATTGATAGAAAAAAATTAGAAATTTAAAATCACATTTTAGGTTATCAATGACCATTCTATTCTAAGGGGTGTTTTAAATACTCTTTGACCTAGATGAATATTTCTATTAAAGTGATTCTAATATAGAATAGTTTGATATGATTGAGATAGATTATATAGGGAACCTAAATAGTTCATTGAGTGTGAAGATATAGGGAACTTGAGGTTATTTTAATAGGTTTCTCATAAAAAAGTGTTTGGTTCACTTCACTCATGAATTTTGGAAACATATAAATGAATGAAAGATTCTTATTTTTTATACGATCTAAAATCTAAATTTTTATGATAATTCATTGTTTCAGTCAAATAAATTATTTTTTTATTTTTTTCAGCTGTGTGGGTAATGTTTTTTTACATGGGTGTGGTGATAATAAGTTTTAATTATCATTGAAAAATGAAACCATGATTTCCTTTATTTTCATTGACCCATAGTCTGTCTAGTGAAGATATATTACCTTGTAATTTTGAGAATCAATCAAAACCAATGGTATTTATATAATAGTGGAGATGAAGTTGGTCTATTTTTAAGGAATGGGGGACATGGAAAATCCAATGATAGAGTGTTCAACATTTAATTTTAAAAAACATGACCATTTTTATTAGTGGATTATAGTGTATGTTTATTGGGATGTGTTAGGTGAACCAATACCAATGTTGGTTGAGGTTTCACATTGTCATTTGTATATAAGTGTGTATGTTAGATGTTAGTAGTATAGAAATATACTATTTTAGTGTTGATGGGTTGTCAACTAATTAAGTCAGATATCATGATAGACATCAGTGTTAGAATTTAATTAATAGGCATATACAATATAGGATAATCGGAGCATATGCCAAATTAGTGAAATATATTAATATTTTGGTATAGTTCTATAATAATTTAGAATAATCAGTATGATCAATAACTCAATAATATTAAATACTAGAATTATTTTAGTGTGATTCTCAAGATAAGTATATCCAAAAACAATGTAATTATAATAAAATTTATATGATGTGTGGCTTATGGTGATGGGTAGAGCCCTCGGTGATATAGGTTGAATTAGAGCATGTGTAATTCTTATATTCTTGGTTGAATCTCAAATGATAAGGTTGTATAGCATAGAATACTGATTCATTTCATTAGGAGTTTTGAATCTTTCATTGTGAGTTTTAAAAATGTCACTGTGTTTGGGAGATCATCTTTGAGGAATGAGATCAATTTTCCTCATAATGGTTAGGTCATCTATCAGTTCAAATGAAATTAGGGCAATGGATTATTGATTATCCATGACGAAATGAATATGTAATAACATATATCACCTAGAAAATTAAGAGTAGATACAATTATTTTTGAGTATGGTTAAGGATTCTTGGTGATGCATCATGAGGATGAAAAGCGATATGGTGAAGATTTTGCAATGACATCAGGATGTGAAGATATTAATTTGATTTAATCATTATCTCTTAATATTTATTTGTCTATATTCTCACTTTGGGGATGGATTAGTGATTTTTTATATTAGAAAATAATAAATTTAGAGTTCTATATGAACCAATATAATGATATAGACTCATACCAATAGTTATATGGACATCCATTTGGAATCTAGTGGGTGTGGTATGGGTAGTAAGATCAGGACATCCATCATAAGCCTTTCAAAAGATAGTAGAACACCAATGACCCTTCTAGAGGTTTGTGGGTTTCTTGTTGGGAATGTGGTTGTCACCCTCAAATATAAAATATAAGGATGAGTATTTTGGGGAATTAGAGGGTCCCCTTGTTACATTAAATTACTTCACCCTTCCTCCCTTATCTAATCGACAACTATAAAAATACCCTTATCCCATATCCCCTCAAGAATTTGTTTTCTTTAATCTTTTTTATTTTTGGATTATTTATTATAAATTATTTAGTTTTACTTTCTCTTTGTTTGTATTACCTCATAAAATATTTAATTTGTGGTTTCTGTCACCACATCAGGTCAATCTAAACAAGTTCCCTAGTTTTTTTTTGGATATTTATGGTTATTTTAATTTAATGTGACTAAGGAAAAATCACCATGTGATATCAGATGAGAGGGAATCCATTATCATTATGTACTTATTACCTATAAATCCATGATGTTTATATTATTTTTATGTTAATTATTGTTACGGGTTTCTCGTAAGTAGGTGAGATGAAATATAGTTCAGGATAATAGGTCTTGGGTTTTCATGATGAATCAAATTAGGATAATTATAATAAGTATGGACTTACTATATATGATGTCCCTTGGTATTATGATAACCCATATTACAATAAGCATTATTTTATGATTTATTGAATAAAGAGACACATAATACAACCCCTTAAAATCATGACACATATTGTATTTAGGTACTTAGGTACATAATATAAAATCATTAAAAACAAATACAAAAAACATTTTAAAAAATCCATAACATGTAATTTTATTTCTTGGATTTTCTAAAGATCCATGGGGTAACCGAACAATGTATATAAGAAGTGGGTTAGATATAATGATCAATAAGGGAATACTCAAAACATTACAAGGTGAATGTAAATCACATAATTCAATAAGCATGTCAAGGAGGAAACAATTGGGGATAATCATACTCCTAAAAAATGAGGTACAATATAACCTGATAACATAAGGACTATATAATAATATGGGGACAACATAAAACCTCTCTTAATAATATGTGAACGATAAATGCCAAGAAAATATCTCGTGGTGTAAAATGTATCATAATGGATTATGTTCACTCTTTAATCCCATATATATTATTGCATGATACAAAAACTACCTAATTGTTTTTAGGTCTATATAATTATGTTCCCATCCATTAAATTTATATCATGTACATGCATAAGTGTTCTATATAAAAAATACAACAGAAGGATTTATTTTATAACATTTAATCAAAAATTAAGATGTGTTAGATAAATTTATGGAGGTTCCTAATAATTTAAGGGTAGTTAAAACTAGGTGATTAACATTTATTGGAAATGGGGATGTGTATTAACTACATACTTATTTGTTATGAAAAATTGCTGGATAATTTTGGTAGCGTAACAACAAAGAAATTGAATAAAAGGTATTAATGAAAGTAAAATGGGAATATAATATCTTTTAAATCATAGTTAAATTAAGAGGGACATGTAATAACGTATCCTAACATGAGATATTTTTAAATTAAAAGTCATAATATAAATAATATTCATGAATGAAGAGAGGAATGGAAGGATCTGATACATTGAGAGGGTGTTGGTGTTTATTAATGATCGGGGGAGATTCATAAAATCATAAGAGCACCTTGGGATGGATTTAGAGAGGTAATTTTATATTAAACACATTAACTAATTTTATTTGAGTGATTGATAATTTTATTTTGGGTGTTTTTTCTAGAAAAAAGAGTTTAATTATTCATTTGTTTTTATTCATAGGTTTTGGGCTCAATATGAAAATTTAATCCAATCCAGAAACCATGCCTTTGTTTATCCCATGGTTTCTACTAAATTGAAATGTATTTAAGTATTTTATACATCTATAAACTAATATTTTGGAAATAATATCACAGGTGACATAGTAGTGAGTTAGGTTTATAAATAATTGCTTTTAAAAAATTAAAATAGAGTATAGGGTTTCTATGATTCATCATGGATATAAAAAATTAATCAGATAACATAAAAATAAATTACATTAATGTTTAAATATAATTTTTTTCATGGATAAATTTTATGGGATTTCTTATATCAATTTTGGATCATTATTACGATCTAATACATACCATACAATTATATCATTTTTAATTTTTATACAAAAAAATGATTGCCGCTGAAAATTATAAAAAATTCACCATTGGATAATTTTGAAATGGTTATTTGAAAATTATTATTTATTTTTAGAAAATTATTATATAAATATTATAATTTAAACATTTAAACCAAAATCCCCATTTATTGAAAGATTCTTATTTTTTGCAATAAAAGTATTTCCGACTTTTATAAAAATTACACTTGGATACATAAAAATATGTTATAGTTTATATATAAGAAATATTATAAAATAATTATATATTATTAAAAAATTAATAGTTGCAAAAAAATTTGAATTCATAAAAATATATGTTCCTATTAAAACTATATTTTTGAAAAATAGAATTTATGTTTCATCATATCAAAATATAATTTTTTTTCAAAATTATTATATTATAATTATATAGTAATAATAATATAAATATATAATAATCATTTAAATTAAAATAATGGTATAAAATATATTTTTATGGTCTATATATATATATATCCTTTTAGGACAATAGAAAATACCCAACAACAGGGTGATTAATTATGAGATTTTTTTAGGGTGGTTCGAGGAACATGGTTTTGGGCTTCATCTCTATGATCATGAACGTCTCCCATGAATAATTACACTCATTCTATAGAAGTGAAATCATGAAGTGGTCATGGTCAATGTAAAATACCAGTTATGTTGTCTCCAAAAGAGCCTCTGATAAACGGTCTTTATAGGATACGATCCTACTGGTTGAGGTCATCAATTTTGTTGTCTATTTCAAAACGATTTATCATAACCATATATATATACAAATCATACGATCAATGTATAATTATTATACTATCCATATTTACTATTTTTATTGGTCACTCAAATCCAATAGGATGTTACATATAACTATCCAAAATATGAAAATTAGTGTATTTTTTTCAAAAACTTCTTTTCTCAATATGGGATTTGTTTATTTAAAAAGGTAATTTCATTTATAAGTGTTCAAATTGTTTGATTATTACCCCTATTATAAAATTTCCCCATGAAATTTCATTAATTCAAAAAAAATTGATGATGGTACTTCTATTTCATTGTCTCTTCTTATTCCCATGTAGCTTCCTCAAACTTATGGTATCACCACAACACTTTGATCATGTGAGTTGTCTTTTTTTGTAGAACATTGTCTCTATAATATTTCATCTTCACTGGATACTCATCATATGAATGATTATTTTTTATTTCTACCACTTCATGAATCTGTACATGTGAGGGGCCTGGTATGTACTTACTCTCGAGGGATACATGGAACAAATCATGCACATGAGATAGGATTTGTGGGAGTTCTACTCAATAGGCCTTCACTATGATGAAATCAAGGATCTAAAATGGGGTGATGTATCGTTGAATAAATGATTTTCTTACCAAACATCATAACATCATTCCATGGTGATATATGAAGGAAAACTTTTTCTCAACCTCAAAATCCAACTCTCTTCAATGATTATATACATTGATTTTAAGTGATATTTGAATAGTTTTCCTGTGAGGTTGAATGGTTTTATCCTTTTTCATATTATCGTAGTGAAGATTTGGTCCCATGATCATCTACTCTATAACTTTATCCCAACACGAGGGAGTCTGAGAAGACTTCCCATAGAGAGCCACATAAGGTTCCATTTGAATTCATGATTAATAACCATTGTTATATAAGAACTCTTATTGAGGGGTGTGTTGATCCTAACATCCTTGGAAATAAATTAAACAATATATCAACATATCTTCTAGTGTTTAAATGTTTCATATAGGACAACAATCCATTTTAGGGTGATAAGTAGTGCTAAAGCTCAGTTTTATATCCAAGGCATGTGAAAAGCTTCTCCAAAACCATATGGTAATACTTAGATCTCAATAATATATGCTATAGAGTGGAACTCTATATAGTATTACCACATACCTTATGTATATATTTGAGAGTTGTTCAAGAGAGAAATATTCCATCATATTAATTAAATGCGCTAAATTAGTAAGTCTATTGATTACCACCTCCAGTAAATTATTTCATTTATGTCTCATATAGAGTCATATGATTAAATCTACGGTTGAGTTTTCCCATTTTCATATGAGTAGGGTAATGGTTTTACATATTCCCCTTCTTTGGACGCTCTACTTTGTTGTTTTTTCATATAAGGCACCGAGAAAAAAATTCTTCAATTTACCACTTATTTTTATCCCTCCATAAGTTTTTCTTCAGATATATATACATCGTATTGGTTCCTTGATAAATATAGAAGGATATGATATGAGAATCAACTATAAGTTTCCTCTTCAGTTTTTATGCATATCAGAGTTCCAAGACATGTAAATCCATCTTTAGAAAATTCCCACTTTGGAATATTCATACCCAATTTCTATAGTTCGACTTCTTTTTTCTCAAAATCCTTGATCCCCTAGAGAATTTATGGATGATAATTTACATTATAAATGTGGAATTATGTTCAATTTTTTCTCATGTCCTTCCTTTATTGGTGGGATAATTTTAAATCCCATGTAATCCTCATCATGGATAGGGTTGTAGTATCTTTTTTTCACATAACATCTTACACTCTGGTCACCTTCCAATATTAGTAATAGATTGGACAATCATAATATTTGATCATATTTAATCCCCTTCATTTGAAAATTTTAACATCCGTTTGTGTGAATATATACTTTAGGATTTTATTATCTATATATAAGTTACACTTCTACCTGTAGAAATAATTTCATCAAATATTCAACCAAAATATAATAGTATCCAAGTCTAAATTAGCATATAGGTAGTTATACTCATGAATATTTAAATATAGGGAGGAATATGTTATCTATTTTTCATCTTTCATGAGTGAACAACCCAATCCCTGATTGGATGCATCACAATTGACCTCAAATTCTTCCCTAATGGCAAGTCTGGTGATCATAGCTGTAATGATTAACCAACTTTTCATCTCTTTAAATATTTCTACAAATTTATCATTTTAGATAAACATAACCCCTTAGTTATTTTCTTGGGTTTTGATCCATGCAATAAGGATATGTTTCTCAGAAATTAATGATAAAACTCATCTAATATAATTAAACTATAAATTTCCATCATTGTGGTTAGTCTAGGCTTTCAATTAACAGCCTCCATTTTAAAAAATCCATAAATACACCTTTAATGGTATCAACATTCCCTACAAAGTTTACTTTCTCCATCCCAAAATCACATTTACTATACATTAAAAATAACATTTCCTTCCAAAATTTCTATAATAAAACATTCAAATGCACCTCATGTTCTTCCTTTCTTTTGGTGTAGATAAGTATACAATCTATGAATTCTATAAAAATAGTTTCAAGCTAATACCAAATGAATATATTCATTATGTCCATAAAAATTGTTCTAGCATTAGTGATTACTAATGTAATAACAATGAAATCATAGTGCATGTTTCTTGTATGAAAATTAGCCTTGTGGATATCCTCCTTCATCAGTTTTACTTTGAAATATCCTGAGAAATGATATATCTTTGATATATATTGAGATAGACAAATCTGATAAAACAATTATCATTCCATGATAGAGGGTACTTTTTCTTTATCATAATATTGATGATTTCATGGTAATCGATGCAGAAAAGCATTGACCCATCATTCTTCATGATGTAAAGGTCCAATTCACCCCACAGTGAATAAAATCACCACATAAACCTTTTATCATGATTATATTATAATTATTTATTTATCTTACAAATTTCAACAAATTCCATTTTATATGGAGTCTCGGATATTAAAAAATTTCCAGGTATAAGTTTGTCCATCAAATCAACCTCTCTGTTAGTAGGAAGGCAATACAATTCTCAATTAATCTCATCATTGAATTCCATTACAAGGGATATGCCATCAGGGATGATCTATTATTATGATTGAATAATTTGAGATATAAGTTCTTACAAAAAATGTTATAATATCCATTTTTGATATGATGATACCAAATATGATTTATCCTCTTCCTTATACCTGTATATAACTGGAGGAAAATCCATGATACAGAGGGTGATCTCCTTAATTATTCCACTTAAAGCATTTATTTTTCCTCGATAATAAATTAATGAGATGATTCAGCGTACACATTTTATAGTTAGATTTTGTAATTTCATTACCTTATGAGGATTCCCCCCATGAGTATTATTATACTTGGAAGGAACATTAGATAACTTCCTTTTAGTTTTCAATGTGTCTAATGCATATACATTTCATAGACTAGAATTAAGTCGACCAAAAAAGTGGTAAATTTCAATTTTTAAGGGGATGAAAAATCTAGAGGAATATCATGAAAGTATTTTGAATTTTAATTCATATTCCATAATGGATTCATAATCCATTTGTATGAGGCTATGAAAATTGTTATCAATTTTATGTCATAGAGTAAGAGGAAAATATTAATTGAAATAATTTTATATAATTTCTTCCACTCCATCACTTTCATATCATTGTGAAGATTTATATTTTTTTACCAACTTTAGTATTTATCAGCTTCTCCTTCTATATGTTACACATAAAACATTAAAATGTCTTAGTAAGAGAAATGATGGATATGTAATATCATTTCAATTGAGTCCATTAATTATTTCATGATTAAAGGATGAAAATATAAACTTTTATTAAGGGAATGTTATCACATACTAGTCTCGGTTTGAAAATTTTATTTTTTTTGGGGGATTCAAAAAGTCCATTTTAATTAATGTCTTGATTCAAAACTCATGTTAATTTTGAAATTATTTTCTGGATGTTACCTACTACTCCTTTCATCTGGTTGGGAATCTCATTTTCTTGGAAGCCACTTACTCTATAAATTACTGAAATACATGGATTATATTATAATTTTGTTCTTATCAATTAGTATTTAAATATTGTTTTCTAATCCCAATTCTAAAAATAACTAGAATTTTCTCTGACACCAACTATAATAACACATATTTTAAGATATTTAATTTATGATTTATTACAAATAGGTACTCATAATATATCCTCAAATGATTTTGATTCCTAGTTTCATTAGTTAATTTGGTAAATAACATTAAAACGTGAAAAATAAATATAATAAAATAATTTAAAAACTCCATAACAAGAATTTATAATCCATGGATCGTCTAAATTTATGATGTTGACAAGGGGACACACATATAAAAAGGGTGAGTTATAAAACCTAGTAAGGGAAAAATCAATGAATTGCAGGATTTTAATATTAAATATGAGTAAATTATAATTTAAAATAGACATCAAAAGGGTGATAATAATGATCTTGAACAATTAGACATGATATAACATGATAACATCAAAGAAACATTATAACGTTGAAAAAATATAAAACATGACATTAATATAAGTCAAGGGAAACTGGCAAGACAAAGTCACATAGTGGATATAGTCCGATAATGGATTAGGTTAACCCATAATAGCATATATAATGTCTAATGAGACAAAAAAAAAACATAATTCCATGGAGGTATATTCAATTCTTGGCCCACCACTCATATTCATATCACTTATATGCATAAGTGTACCACATAGATCATACAACATAAAGATTCCTTTTATCAACTTTAATTCCATTATTAAAGATTGTGATATATATATATGTGAGAGGGAAAGAGATTAAGAAATTAATGAAGGATATGTACATCTAGTTGAAAACATATGACTGAAAATGGGGATGGTTATTTACCACCCAACTATTTAGCTTGAAAATCACATGATAAATTCAAAAACAATAATGGTGGTATATAATGATTCACAGAAGGGATTAATGTGAGTTAAATGGGTATCTAATCTCACAAAGAACATAATAATAGTATAATTTAAGTTTAAGAACATATAGAAACATGAAAAATTGGAAATTAAAAGTCATATTATAAAAAAGGTTATTACAAAATAGGAGAAGGAGAAGATCCCATACCATGGGAGGGCTCTTCATAAAGATCATGGCAGCTTCATAAGAGGTTGTGGGAACCAGGTAGAGATATATAGAAGGATATTAAGTATGTATTCATGATTCAATAGTTTTGAGATAATATAAATGAGAGTTTTTGTGGGTTTTTATAAAAAATAGAGTTGAATTATTTATTAATTTATAATCTTTGTTTTGGAATCAATATAACAAATTAACCCCAACCACAAACCATCCCCTACTTTTTTCCACATGTTTTCTTCTAATGTGTAGTTTTTTTATTGTTTTACAATGATAAGAACTAATATAAGGCCCCGGCCTTAAACATTACTTAATCTTGTGTTATTTCAAGAATACATGTTGAGGATCTTTTCATGTTTATAGTTTTAGATAATTAGATCATAAATCATGAATTACACTCCACATTTAATCAAAGTGGTTACATAAAATATATTACTCATTTATCCCATCATCAGAAACATATTTCCAATAAAACATAGATTCTTTCTTGACACTTCCTTGAAACTATCATCACATCATGTACCTTTCCCTTGACCTGTGGAAAACATTTCAAAAACATGGGATGAGTATAAAAAGCTCAGCAAGGGATATAAGAGTAAGAAATGAAAACATTAGTTCATGTATGAAATAATACATTACTCATAAAACATAAGCATTTTAACATACCTCATCAAATCATGAATAAATCATAGAAATCATAAGATATAAAGGTAACTTGAGGCATTCATAACATTCTTACTTAGGGAGTAACCCTTATGGTTATGTTTGGAATACCCATCACAGTATATTCCATAAATCTCTTCAGAGAAACCTTAATGTTTAACCCCTTCACATTACCTGATGCATTTGAGAGCTATATCAGGCTCACTTGCCCTTATTTTATCATGGAACCACCTGTCTTCATAACAATTTCCAAGAACCATAACATAATTGTATCACATAAAACATGCATAAAGGAAACATAAAATTTCCACATTTCAATCACAAGATATCAATAAAATACATTGATATAATAAAACATTTATGAAAACCATTTTCAATACCAAAATAAATGAAACGTAATAAAAGGTATGAATTTTTCAGTTTTAAAAAAAGTTTGGTTATGGCTTGTAGAGGAAGCTGA
The DNA here is from genome assembly GCA_963277665.1 of Viscum album. Lineage (NCBI taxonomy): Eukaryota > Viridiplantae > Streptophyta > Magnoliopsida > Santalales > Viscaceae > Viscum > Viscum album. The sequence goes on along the minus strand of OY728130.1, from coordinate 2,008,557,648 downwards.
AACTCAAATAATGGTCACAACGGCGGAGATGTCATTGTCGTTGCATACATACGACAAAAAAACATTCATTTTTTTGTTTAGTAAAAAGATTCTTATAAAAAAGATTCCTTTTGACTAGACATAAAAGTAAAAGGGGTTTATACACTGTATAAAAGAACGTTGTGTATAGTACAAAATATGCCTCAATGAATGGAGATTGAGACGAAGTCCCTTACCTTGTATCTGACTTGACTCGTTCATTATTTAATCTCCTTAATAATAAACATGTGTTAATTTCTACTTTCTTAAGATCATTTTTCATGTCACTTATTCCTTTTATATCACTTATTAAAACTATGTGATTATTTAAGTTAATAACGGTCGTTTTAATGATCATTGGTATTTGAGTAAAAAAACTCTTTATAATTACACGTTGTTCATGTATCCATTATATCCAGAGTTATATTCATGATATAGATATCATATATATCATATATATCCAGTATATACATGCATTTATAATACTACATAACATTTAGCGGTAAGAAATGGAATGCACCGTTCATGGAGACGGTAAGCCATACGTACGCATGAACGCTACTTTCATTTCTATTTCATATTTTAATGAATGGAATAATAATTATATAAAGGTATATTATAAATCTAGTATAATATCATATATTATATCATTAACTCCATCCTTTATACATCCCTCATATGGCATTAACGAATCAAATCATTTTGAGGGGGCGGTAGTCCGCACTTCCTAAAATGAAGATATCGCGTTTACGCATAATGAAAACCATAAAGGTATGCCAAAAATGAAATATACAGAATCTTAAGGAAAAAATAAACATATTATATATAATATATAAATATAGTTTCATCTTAATGTCCACCTTTTAATGTGTTAGAAGAATATTGAACAATCTTCATTTCGTGAGGCAGAAATTCACCATCCACGAAAATAGTATGCTCTTTAACCATTAGATGAAGGTGTGTGTATGTTTAGCTCGAATAATTATTATAAAAACATCATAGTATATTTAATATACTGTTTTTGTTAAAAAATAAATGAATAAAAAGAGTTTATGGGGTTGGAGAAACAAAATAAAACAAAAGAACATTAGAGAAGAATTTACCTTTAAATCGGGTAACTCTTCTTGGTTTGAACCAAAATGGTTTCTCAAAGAGATTTCCGCCTAAGGTAAGGCTTCTAGGATGAAGAGAGGGATCTGGAGAGATAAAATGAGCAGGGATTTTCCTATCCAATGGCTTGAGATTTGTGGGTAAAGAGGTAGTGGTGGGGGCCTTTTATAAGAGGAGAGGAGGGGCACTCTTAGAAAGTTATAAAATGTTAGTTTATATTAAAATGTTTTTAGGATTTTAAAGGTCCCAAATTGATATATATCTAGGATAAGGTGATAAGGGTTAGAAATATACTCATCCAATAGGTCTTTGACATGTGTAAGTCTTAGAATATACATTATCTTTTCATTTTATTTAAATCGTTCATTAATGCGGTAATCACTACATCATCATGATGTCATAAATAATTTACTTTATGAAATGTCTAAAAATTTTAAAAAAATGATTTAGGAAATATTTTTAGCTTTCCAATGACTATTTATAGTCCAAGATATCATTTATGTTGACAAAATTAAAAATGGTTTACTCAAGTGATACATTCTTTAGTGATATTCTCCTTTCTTTAAAAATAAAAAGATAAAGTGTCACTTTCACCCAAAAGTGATTCCATGGGGTTCCTATGTTTGGAAAAAGGCATCCCATGGTCGTCCGTGACACAAACAGTAGCATTAAGACAGATGTTCGATTTATTTTTTATTATTATGTTATTATTTTATTATCCTTAACTACCCGATTACTAATTAATCAAGATAATTAAAGATAATTACCGTAATTACTATTCATAATGTCTAGAAAAAAAAGAGTCCTAATTACATAATTTTGACATTATAATTTCAAATATGGAATCCATTTTACCAAATTTCAAACATAGAAATTACAATCATTAATTTAAAAATAATTTTCGTTGTCAAAACAAATAGCGGGTTTTTTTGAAACAATATCTATGAAAAGTTTGGCACTTGTTTATGCCAAATTCCAATGTGAAATTAATTATAATGAACAAAATTGGATTAAATGGTAAAAATATATTCTAATTACATTTTAAAACAAATTATAAAGATAATATAATGATATAATTAAATTATATGAAAAAGTAGTTTTGATGTAAAATGCAGTATTTTTTACTATTCATTAAAAAAAGAACATGGTCAGAAAAATACCAAAAATTTATCCAAAGTAAATTTCAATGTCCCAATCATAAAGAATAAGTTTATTTTGACAAATAGAGATTATAAAATTTTCAAAAGATATATTTAAAAATAGTTCTTCCTCAAAAGGCGGTAAAACAATCTTTTAAAAATATTAGAGAATTTAATGCGTAAGATTGGATTTATTTTCATTTTAAGCCTCTAATACACTATCTAATTAATAAATAGACATAGATAAGAATATACATTATTAATTACTTAATTTGGATGTTACATCCTTCCCCCCTTTATAAAATTTCATTCCCGAAATTTAATTACTTATCGAATAAGTGAGGGTATTTATCCCTCATTGCATTTTCAGATTCCCATGTTGCCTCTTCAGTCATGTGAATTTTCCACAAAACCATTACTTGATGAATCACCTTATTCACCAACACCTGCTCCCTGTGGTTAAGAATCTGGACTGGTAGTTCCTCATAAGATAGATTCTCTTCCAACTGAACTACCTCTGGACTCAAAACATGAGATGGATCTGCCATGTACTTCCTTAACATTGAAACATGAAAAACATTGTGTACCTGAGATAAACTCAGAGGTAAAGCCACTCGGTATTCAACTGATCCAACTCTCTCCAGAATTTCTTATGGTCCAATGAACCTTGGACTCAGCTTTCCTTTCTTAGAAAATCACATCACACTTTTCCATGGTGATACTTTGAGAAAAACATGATCACCTACCTCAAAAGAGAGATCCTTCCTCCTGTTGTCTGCATAACTCTTCTGCCTGCTCTGAGCTATTCTCATGTGTCTCTGTATCAGCTAATTTTTTTTTGCCAACTCTTCTACTAATTCTGGTCCCATTAACTTCCTTTCACCCACTTCATCCCAGAAATCTGGAGTTCGACACCACACCTATATAATGCTTCAAATGGTTCCATCTGTATACTGGAATGAAAGCTGTTGTTATAAGAAAACTCACCCAAATAAATATGTTGGTCCCAAATTCCCTGATAATTCATCGAACAAGCATGTAGCATATCCTCCAAAGTCTGAATCGTTCATTCTGAATTCCCATCTGATTGAGGATGAAAAGTTGTACTAATATTTAATTCAATACCCAATGACTTCTGAAGGCCTTTCCAAAATTTAAAAGTGAAACTGGGATCACAGTCAGATACAATAGAGAGAGGAACTCCATGAAACCTGACTATCTCTTTAAGATACAAACGGGAAAGTTGATTTGGGGAAAAAGTATATCTTATAGCAAGGAAATGAGCAGATTTATTCAAGAGATCAACAATAACCCAGATTGCGTTATTACCTCGAGGATTCTTCGGCAATCCCACAACGAAGTCCTTGGTTATTTTCTCCCATTTCCACTCTAGAATTGGTAAAGGCTAAAGCACCCCTTTCGTTAAATTCCACCTTACTTTAACCTGTTGACAAGTCAAACACTTCACAGTAAAATCAGAAATATCTCTTTTCATTCCGTCCCACCAGTAATAGTACTGAAGATCTCTATACATCTTAGTACTGCCTGGATGAACTGAAAACGGAGAACTATGAGCTTCACATAACAACTCTCTCTTCAACTGTGAATCACAAGGCACACGCAATCTCTTCCTAAATCTCAAAACACAATCATTATCAATGTTGAATTCAGGCAACTTACCCTTCTGAAACAGCTCTACCTTTTTCTGCAACTCACTGTCTTGCTTATGTGCTTGCATAATTCTATTTGATAGAGAAGATTTCACTGATACCTGAAACAAAACAGATGGAAATCCTGCACCAACAATATCTATGCCAAAGTTCATCAAATCCTTAACCAAAGTATTACGCTCCAAACACAATATTTTTAATGAAGCATTACTTTTTCAACTCAAATCATCAACCACTTTATTTAATTTTCTATGATGGTAATGAATTGTACAATCATAATCCTTGATTAATTCCAGCCATCTCCTCTGTCTCATGTTCAGTTCTTTCTGAGTGAATATATAATTTAAACTTTTGTGATCGGTTAATATTTCACACTTTTCTCCATAAAAATGATGCCTCCAAATTTTTAAAGCAAAAACAATAGCAGCTAATTCGAAATCATGTGTAGGGTAATTTACGTCATGTGTTTTCAACTGACGTGAAGCATAAGCAATTACCTGGTCATTCTGCATTAGGATGCAACCAAGTCCTTTCAATGAAGCATCACTATAGATAACAAACCCCTCATTCCTAGAAGGTAGAGCCAATACTTGATAATTCAACAATCTTTTTTTCAGTTCCTGAAAACAATCATCGCATTATTTTGTCAAAATAAACTTAACACCCTTCCAAGTTAGCTTAGTCATTGGGAAAGATAACCATGAAAAATTTCGAACAGACCTTCGGTAATAGCCTGCCAACCAAGGAAGATATGAATCTCAGTAACATTTGTGGGTCTTGTCCATTCTTTAACAACCTTTGTTTTTGCAGGATCAATGGTTATCCCATATTTAGAAACAATATGACCAAGGAAAGAAATTTGTTGCAACCAAAACTCACACTTTCTAAATTTCCCATACAATTTCATATCTTTTAAGGTTTGAAAAAAACCCTTAAATTAATTTCATGCTCCTATTTACTTTTAGAAAACACCAAAATATCATCAATGAATACGACTAAAAACTTATCCAAGAACTCATGAAAAATTCTATTCATAAGGTCCATGAATACTGCAGGTGCATTGGTTAGCCCAAAAGGCATAAATACAAATTCTTAATGTCTATATCTTGTAGGAAACACATTCTTCAGATTATCTGCTTCCTTTACCTTCAACTGATGGTACCCCGATATCAGGTCAATCTTTGAAAAATATTGATCTCCCTGAAGCTGATCAAACAAATCATCGATATGAGGAAAAGGATATTTTTTCTTAATAGTGATGTTATTCAAGGCTCTATAATCAATGAAAAGTCTCATTGAACCATCCTTCTTTTTATCAAATAAAATATAGGAGCACCCCATTGTGATGATCTAGGTCGAATGAAACCTTTCTCTAATAAATCTTGCAATTGCTCCTTCACCTTTAAAAGTTCAATTTGAGAAATTCAATAAGGGGGTTTTGAAATTGGATTAGCATTGGGAACTAAGTCAATAGAAAATTCATCTTCTCGATCTGGTATTATTCCAGGAAACTCATCAGGAAAAACATCGGGATACTCATTTACCACTGGCACATCATTAATCTGAACAGTTCCTTTGTTTTCAAAAATATGTGCCAGGTAACATTCATTTCATATTTTAAAAGTTTCTCATCCTCTTGATATGCTATCAATAGAATGGGTTCATTCTTGTACACAAACTGAAAGCCTTTCTAAAAAAAACTTCTTTAGCTCTACAGTCAATCATAGCATGGTAAATAGAGAGACAATCCATACCCAGGATAACATCAAACTCTACTAGAGGTAAAAAAATAAGGTTTGCAAGTAGGTTCTTTCCACGGATAAGGATAGGAAGATTCTTACAAATTATTTTTGCCTCAAAATTTTCCCCAGGTGTTTTTACCACCAGTTCAGGAGTCATTTCTTGAGATGGTATTCCCATTTTACTAGAAACGTTTTCAGAGATGAAAGAATGTGTAGACCCCGAATCAAACAACACACTGGAATAATCTGAAAAAACAAACAAAGTACCTGATAACACTACATTTGATAGCCCAACATCTGTTGAAGTAGTTGCAAAGGATTTCACCATCCCTTTCTTCTTGTAGTCTAACTTCTTCCCATCACTTGAGATCTTTTTTGGACACTCATTTGCATAGTTTCCCATCTCATTGAACTTGAAACATTTCACTAACTATAAATCAAATTTGTTCTTACCATCACCCTGATCTTTTTCAGCGCAATCAAGAGCCTTATATCCCCTATTACCACATCGGTAGCACTTTCCAGAATTCAGAAGAAATTCCCCAGCATGCCTTTTACCACATTTATCACAAATTGGAAACTTAGTTTTCTTACCATTAGACCTTTTTGAAGAATTCTTCCCTTTATCCTGCCACCTTGGTCTCTTCTTTTGTTGGTTTTTATATGACACTTGATCATAGAAAAAAATCCATTTCCACCTTCTCATCACATCAAACAAGATTTTCATAACTTTTGACTCATGAGAAGCTCATTCCCTTCGATATTTTTCCTTTAATCCTGAGTAAAAACGATTGATTTTACTATCAAGGTCTCAGATAAAATTTGGAGCATACCTTGCCAATCCAGTGAACCTCTATTCATAAGCAGCCACTGAGTTGTCATGTTACCTCAATTCCAAGAATTTTTTTTCCATCCTAATTCAAACAGCCTTAGGAAAATACTTCTCAAGAAACATACCTTTAAATTCATCCCAGTCGAGAGCATCAATCTCATCAGCGTCCTTCATATTTTTAACCATCGACCACCACTAATCTGCTTCACCCTCCAAATGGTAAATAGAAAGACTAACCTTTTGATTGTCTGAACACCCCATGACATCGAAAATCTTCTCTAGTGCATTAATCCACCCTTCAGTTAGCACCAGGTCAGATGATCCTCTGAATGATGGGGGATGTTTCCACATGAAATGTTCCACCACTGACATGCTCCTCTATGTTTGATCTGGCTGATCTCGTGCATGGATACCACCACCATTTATCGCTTCAGTCAACTGAGCCATTACTGGAAAAAACTGTTTAGTTCCAATTCCGACCATCTCAGGATGCTGATTCGGAAGGTCATTTCCTTCTGTACGCCTTCCTAGCACTGCTTCCCTATTTCCTTTGCGGAAAACCATTCCGAACAAACATGTCTTAGATGAAGCAACATGGTTATCTTCAAATTCTATATCATTTCAATTTGACCATAAAAAATATATTTTTGGAAAATCATATAATAGAATTCTAACTCATAAAGTTATCTAAACCGAACTCTGATACCAACTATGAGGCCCCGGCCTTAAACATTACTTAATCTTGAGTTATTTCAAGAATACACGTTGAGGGTCTTTTCAGGTTTAGAGTTTTAGATAATTAGATCATAAATCATGCATTACACTCCACATTTAAACAAAGTGGTTACATAAAAGATAGTACTCATTGTTTCAATCATTGGAAACATATTTACAATAAATCATAGATTCTTTATTGACACTTCCTTGACACTATCATCACATCATGTACCATTCCCTTGACCTATGGAAAACATTTCAAAAACATGGGATGAGCATAAAAATCTCAGAAAGGGATATAAGTGTAAGAAATGAAAACATTAGTTCATGTATGAAATCATACTTTAATAGTAAAACATAATCATTTTATCATACCTCATCAAATAATGAATAAATCATAGAAATCATAAGACATAAAGGTAACTTGAGGCATTCTTAACATTCTGACGTAGAGAGTCACCCTCATGGTTATGTTTAGAATACCCATCACAGTATATTCCCTACATATCTTTGGAGAAACCTTAATATTTAACCCCTTCACGTTACCCAATGCATTAGAGAGCTATATCGGGCTCACCCTCCCTTAGTATATCATGGAACCACCCGTCTTCATAGCAATTCCCAAAAACCATAACATAATCGTATCACATAAAACATGCATAAAGGAAACATAAAATTTCCACATTTCAATCACATGATATCAATACAACACATTGATATAATAAAAACATTATGAAAACCATTTTCAATACCAAAATATAATTAAATTAATACATGTTATTTATTTTTCATTTTTAAAAAAAGGTTGGTTATGGCTTGTAGAGGAAGTCGAAACTCAAATAATGGTCAGGGTGGCGGAGAAGTTATTGTTGCCACATACGTAAGACAAAAAAACATTCCTTTTGTCTTTTAGTAAAACTCTTCATATAAAAAATGATTTCTTTTGACTATACATAAAAATAAAATGGTTTTATACACCGTATAAAAGAAAGTTGTGTATAGTACAAAATATGCCTCAATGAAAGGAGAATGAGACGAAGTCCCTTACCTCATATCCGACATGACTCGATCATTCTTTAATCTCCTGAATAATAAACTTGAGTTAATATATACTTTCTTAAGAACCTTTTTCAAGTTCATTATTCCTTTTATATCACTTATGAACACTATGTAATTATTTAAGTTAATAATGGGCGTTTTAACGATCATTGGTACTTGAGTCAAAAATAAACTCTTTATAATTACAAGTTGTTCATGTATCCACTATATCCAGAGTTCTATTCATGATGTAGATATCATATATATCATATATATCCATTATATACATGATTGTAAAATATTACATAACATTTAGAGGTAAGAAATGAAATGCACCGTTCATGGAGTCGGTAAGCCGTACGTACGCATGAACGCTACTTTCATTTCTATTTCATATTTTATGGAATGGAATAATAATGATATAAATGTATATTATAATTCTAGTATAATATCATATATAATATCATTAACTCAATCCTTAATACATCCCACATATGGCATTAATGAATCAAATCACTTTGAGGGGGTGGTAGTCAGCACTTCCTAAAATGAAGATATCGCATTTACCCATAATGGAAACCATAAAGGTATTCCAAAAATGAAAAATAAAGAAGATTAAGGAAAGCATAAAAATATTATATATCATATATAAATATAGTGTCGTCTTAATGGCAACCTTTGAAGGTTTTAGATGAATATTGAACAATCATCATTTCATGAGGCAGAAATTCACCATCCAGGGAAACAATATGCTCTTTAACCATTAGATGAAGGTGTGTGTAAGTGTAGCACGAATTATTCTTTTAAAAAAATCCTATTATATTTAAGATACTGGTGTTGTTACAGAATAATTGAATAAAAAGAGTTTAGGGGGTTGGATAATCAAAATAAAACAAAAGAACATTATAGAAGACTTTACCTTTAAATCGGGTAACTCTTCTTGGTTTGAACCAAAATGGATTCTTGAAGAGCTTTCTGCCTAAGGTAAGGATTCTAGGATGAAGAGAGGGATGTGTAGAGATACAATGAGCAGGGCTTGGCCGAGCCAATGTCTTGAGAAGTGTGTGTAAAGAGGTAGTGGTGGGGGCCTTTTATAAGAGGAAAGGAGGGCTACTCTTGGAATGTTATAAAATGTTACTTTATATTAAAATGATTTTCGAATTTTAAAGGTACCAAATAGATATATTTCGAGGATAAGGTGATAAGTGTTAGAAATATACTGATATAATAGGTCTTTGAAAAGTGTAAGTCTTAGATTTTACATTATCTTTTAATTTTATTTAAATCATTCATTAATGAGGTAACCGCTGCATCATCATGATGTCATAAATAATTTAATTTATTTAATGTCTAAAAATTATAAAAAAAATACTATGATGTAGGAAATATTTTTATATTTCCAATGACTATTTTTAGTCCAAGATATAATTTATTTAGACAAAATTAAAAATGTTTTATACAGGTGATACATTCTTTAGTGATATTCTCCTTTCTTTAAAAATAAAAAGATAAAGTGTCACTTTCACCCAAAAGTGATTCCATGGGGTCCCTAATTTTGCCACATGGAATCCCATGGTCAGACATGACAGAACCAATAGCATTATGACACATTTTTGGGGTCATTTTTGATTATTATGATATTATTTTATTATCCTTAACTACCCGATTACTAATTAATCAAGATAATTAAAGAGAATTACCATCGTTTCTATTCATAATGTCAAAAAACAAAAGAGTATTAACTACATAATTTGGACCTTATGATTTCAAATATGGAATCCATTTTACCAAATTCTAAACATAGAAATTTCAATTATTAATGTAAAAATAATTCCCGTTGTCAAAACAAATAGCGGGTTTTTTTGAAACAATATCTTTTAAAAGTTTGGCAGTTGTTTATGCGAAATTTCAAAGTGAAATTAATTATAATGAACACCATTGGACTAAATGGTAAAAATATATTCTAATTACACTTTAAAACTAATTAAAAAGATAATCTAACCATATAATTAAATTATATGAAAAAACGGTTTTGATGTAAAATGCAGTATGTTTCACTATTCAATAAAAAAAGAACATGGTCAGAAAAATATCAAAAATTTATCCAAATTAAATTCCAATGTCCCAATCATAAATAATAAGTTTATTTTGACAAATAGAACTTATAAAATTTTCAAAATATAGATTTAAAAATGATTCGCCATCAAAAGGCGGTAAAACAATCTTTTAAAAATATTAGAGAATTTTATGCTTAAGATTGGATTTGTTCTCCATTTAAGCCTCTAAAACACTATCTAATTCATAAATAGACATAGATAAGAATATATATTATTCATTACTTACTTGGGATATTACAAGTAAGCCAATTAAAATAATACCATTGGTGATGTGAAAGTGTGTCATGATTACAAATAATTGAGTTTGGAAACCTTAAAATATAAAATATGTTTTAGAGGATTCATTAAAGGTTTATAAAATTAATCAAACAACATAAAAACATTATGTTAAATTGGAAACATATTTTTCCTCATGGATACTTTATTTGGCATATATTAAATCAGTTTTGCGTTACAATGATGTCATAATACATACCGTATTTAATTTTTACCAAATAATTCGAGTATCATAGAAAATTATGAAAAATAAACCATTGGATAATTTTTAAATTATTATTTAAAAGATAATATTTATTATATAAAAATAATTCTATAAATATGATAATTTTTACATTTAAATCACAATCCCTAATTATTAAAGGGTACTAGTTTTTTAAATGAATGATTTTCTGACTCATATAAAAATGAAATTTATCTTCATAAACCTATATTATCATTTCAATTTAATAAAAATTAAATAATAAAAATACAATATTAAAATATAATTTATTTAATAATTCATGAATTCATAAAAAATAAGGGTTGATTGAAACTATATATATTAGAAAAATATAATTTGTGTTTCATATTATGAAAATATAATTTTTGTCCAACTTATTATTTAATAATTGAATAGTAATAAAAACATAAATACAATAATTATTTAATTAAAAATAAATATGTAAAAAATCCTACTACAAGGGTCTATATACATAAAATTTTATAACAACATAAAATTCTATATGGGATATGTGTGTGGTGGTGATATTTTATTAGGGTGGTTTGGTGAACATGGTTTGGGATATGATATTTATGCTATTGAACTTATCTTGTAAAATAATTTCTATTATTATTGAGTCGGTGAATCATTGAAGTGGATTTTTAGGGTAAATCCTAGTAATATTATCTAACTCAGAAGTATTGATCAATTTGCTTCATAGGTTATAATCATACTAGTAATGGTCATTTCTTCCTTTCCTAGTGTGAAAAAGATTTATCATAAAAAAATAAATATATACCAATCATATGATCATTTTTTGATGACTATACTATCAATAGTTACAATTTTTAATGGTATTTTAAATATGAAAACATTTAACATATAATGGTCTAAAATAATCTCAATATTTAATTTTTTTCTATTATTTCCTTTCCTAATAAGGAATTCACTCATTTATAAATGCATTTTTATTTTTATATGTTTATCTATTACAGTTTTCGAATAATGTATGGATTATTTCAACTTATAAAGATTTCTCAAAATATAAAGATTTCTCACGAAGGGTGTTTGGAGTTGATTTATGACACAATGACCATATAAGTTCAAGTGGATTTATGTTTAAAATTATTTCAATAAAAAAGTAAAGTTCACATGTGATAAGAATAGTTAAATTAATTATCCTCGTGTAATGTGAATTCACTAGGAGAGGTGACTCACATAATCGGAGTGAGTTTCTCATGTAATGTCTCATGCGACTTTATACATCTATGAGTAATATCTCACTCAGTTTTGAATGGGTTTTGATAGGGGAATCCATTTTAGAAGGGATAATGATGACCTTAAGGGGTTTCTATACCTTTGAATGGGTTCATTGTGAGATTATATATAATAACTTGTAAATATTGTGGGTGGTATTTATTTATTGTGAGAGATAACATACTATAGGTAGGTGGCCATATCATCAGTTAGATATATTATGTCTTTGACATGGGATGTTCTTGATTTATAGTCAAAGAACCTAAATCAAACGTGATAAATCTATTGATGGTTATGAGTTTCACATGGGATGGATGAGATATGATTATATTTTTGAGAGTACGACACCCATGTCATGAAATAATTATCTCCACGGGAATTGGTTTTGGTAGTGATATTATTCTCGTTTGTGTTTATTACCACAAAGACTTGTTTTATGTTATGGTGTACTCATTTATCTAAGGGGCAGTTGAATAGATGATGGGCCCAATGTTCATGAATTTATAGATAAGTTAGACATGTTTTAGATATATATAATTTCATGAATATTTTTGGTGATTATACAATGGTTTCATTTACATGAAATGTTCCATGCTTAGGGTCACTGTCTTGGAATGTAATGGAAATCTTGTTTATTACCATGGAATATTTTGATGATCTTGTTCATTTAAATGGGATTTTTACATAAAATAATGCATCAGTTTTCTTTAATATGCCAATTTTAGGATCCATTTTTGTGGAATTTTAATGTCTCAGTACACCATAATTTGTCAATGTATATAAATAGGTTTGTTATACTAAAATCATCATATTATAAGGTTAATTAGTATGGAATGTTCTTATTATCCGATTCAATTTGTTTGCAAATTTCATGTTTTTTTTGGTTCATTTAGATGTAATATTTAGATACCAAAGGATGATATTAGAATTTTAGATATTTTTAATGAATTTCACTAAAAATGTTCAATAATTTTATTTATAATTTCTAAGTAAACAACATTTTTCTTTTTCATCTGCCACTGATCAATAAATCATTTGGTTTTTTTTTCAAGGTAAAAGGTCAAAACAAATAACCAATAAATATTTTTAATATATGTATAGTAAAAATAGTTGAATTTTTTCTTCTATAAATTAATAAATACAAGTGTGTGTATTTGGAATTAAACTCTGTATCTATAAAAATATTTTTCATAAAAACACCCATGTGATGTTTCAGTTGTTGAAATAAATTAATATCGAAAAAAATTTAAAATTACATGTGATTATTTATAAAAATGTTTTTTATTAATTAATTAATAATTAAATTCTGTATAAATTTAATTTTTCTCTCGAGAAAAATAAATTTGTGTTCAATGTTGGAAGTAAAATCTATTTTATTTTGTGAAATATTTTTGAAACTATTTGTGATGTTCTTTAAGACAATAGAATCTCATAGTGAATTCAGTAATGTACAATCAAATATTTTTATGTGTTTAGACACATAAAAATTGGGATGAACTTTTGAGAAATGGCCCTATAGAGAATCCTTTGAAGAAGCATACTAATGAGGTAAAAAATGAATATATGATTCTTATCCTCGTTTAAACAACACGATGAATTCAATTATCCTTCATATGAAGGTTGAAACCATATGTTATATTCTCATTAGGAATGATTGGTTCCACCTACATGTACCTTGGGCACTAAATTAGATCATTTTTTTAGATCTCGGATGTAGTTTGTTTGTAGGGATGGAGGTGAAGGAAAGATTCTTGCAGAGCTCATTCAGGGATCACAACCTCCCTATTGTTTATGTGTATAAATGACTTATTTTAAGGGGAATATAATATTGTATTCCATTTAAATCTTGTTATGGAGGTTTGGGTGGGATATTCATCTTGATTCTATATAATAAAGAGGAAAATATAGCTATGGATAGGTCCCTATAATCATCAATAAATCTAGTTGGAAAAAATATTTTTGTCTTAATTTTCCAAAAACATCATATGCTTCCTTCTAAGTGTTCTCTATTTTTGGGGTCATCATAATTTGGTACCCCCAAAGTAACATATAAAAGGAAAAAATATGTGTATAGTTGAGGATTAAATTTTTTTGAGCAGTGAAGGTTTTTTTGGAGACATGGAAATTTGGATGTGAGGAAATTATTCTCTCTTCAATGCATTGAAGTTTGGATTTTTTTTAGTTTTGAGATATAAAACATGGAATTTTATTTTTATAGGATATCATTATATCTATGGTTTCTACACTCTTCATTTTAGTCTACTTTGAGGCTACATCTTCTTTCTTCCTCTGATCAACTATTTTATCTGATTTTTGTATACCACTAACATTTGGAATAATCTACCTTATATTATTGATTCTTAGTGGATTCATATTCTTGGATGAGGTCTTGATGTATTTACCTTTCATGCTTTCTTGGTTAAAAATTTTATGTTTCATCATTTAATTTTTTAAACATATTTTTGATCGTTATTCATCAAATTTTATTTTTAAACTTGTTTGAAGAGAACTAATTATATGTCCACATCATATTTACTATGGTTTTATTTTGTGTATTTATCACATACAATATTTCATAATATCAAGTATTATAGGGTATTTTTCAGATAAATTATGGAATCAAATTACATTCAGATTACTTTGTTGAATGTTTCCAAATACTGTATATAGAGATTAAAAATGAAGTATCTACTAAATTTAAAGTGAATGAATCTTCCATTTTTTAGTACACATAGGATAGAATAAAATTTTAATGATGAATTTGAGTTTTTGGATGAGATGGTTTGTTATTTCATTCATTAGTGGGGTAGATATGATGTGATGAACCATATTGTCAAAGTCTTTCCTACTCTGAAATTCGCAAGAAAATATTGAGACTACCAATGATTACATGTCTAGAAACAATAATTTTATTTCTTTTAAAATTGGTATATATTTTTAATCAAAATAGCGGTACATCTATTTCATAAAATTTCAGTGAATTTCAAGTTTATTTCAATCAGTTTTCTTATGTGGATATTACTTTTTAAAATAATTTTATTGAAATTTTGTAAAATAATATTTTAGCCAATTTTTAAGAGAATTTTCATGTTACTGTAGAGACCCAATCATGATGTACATATAAATTACATTATTTTTTAGGAATACATAATACATGACAAAAAACAGGTGCCCAATGTTCATATTAGTTTAGTGTCGTAGGAAACTCAAAACATAATCTTCTAATAATGGTGAATGATCTTGAACATCTCCATAAAGATCATACCCTTTTTTTCTTACTTAAAATATTTCTTTATATCCTGGGGAAACGAAAACATAAAAAGGGTGAGCTTAAATGCTCAGTAAGAGTAAACATGGAGAACATAAAACAATCCATAAACATTTGAACTTAAAAACATGAACATAAATCATAAGTAATGACATAAATCATGGAAGTACATAAGGCATTGATACCAAAAGAACATTAATCATGATAAAATAACATGGGAATAAAACATGTAATTGTGGAAAACCATTAAGCACATGATAAGATTTCCATAGTTGCCAAGTCATTTTTTCCAAGACCATCATAGTGGACAATGTCCATTACTGAACTGGGTTTACTTACTGTTCCAGCCCTATATTACTGAACCAGATTTACATGTTCTTCCAACCATGTCTATCTGATGAGATATAAATCTTTACCCAGTGCATTGGAGGGATATATAGGTCCAACCTATCTCATAATGACATCATTCTTATGTGTGCCACATAATAAATATAAATCATTCATCATAACCCAAAGAATAAAATAGGTTTCATAAACATCATCCCATCATAACATAATCCATATAAAACAAATGAATATCATTTCATCATAAGAAAAACCAAGACATGTAAATAATAGATACATTATACTTGAAACATAAACATACTAAATAATGTCATCATAGATGGAAAATAGTTTTGATAAAACACTTGAAATGAATTCTTGAAGAATATATCCTTTCATCTTCGAAATCATTTTTCCCCAAAATAACATGAAATTTTAAAAGAAATGGATTTTGTTGAAAATAATCATGAAATATTGTAGAATAAGAATCATTAAAATAAAAAATTATAAAATAGTAAAAATCCATTCATGCCGTATAAGTTAAAAAAACATTATTCTCGTACTTTTTCCGGAAAAGTCAAAAAAGTACCTCATATGGTAAATAAAAGAAAGATTCCTTCCATACCTTGTGGTAGAAGCCAAAAAGGGTAAAAATGAAATTAAACATACATGGAATAATGGTAAACATTTTATGAAAACATTTTGAGAAAACATGGACATAGATTATAAACATAACCCCAGTAAGTACATACGAATAAACAGTCCTGAATAAGAACGAGATGGGATTAATTATCCCCGACCTTATTTTCAATTTATTCCATATCTATTCGAGAATCCTATATAATGGGATTAAACATATTATTAACCAGTAACAGAATCATAATAGTATTTATAATATCATATATGATTCACTTATGACTTTATATTACCCGTTCATTTGTCAATTCCATGTTAAAGCAGTGTTTTGGGTAAAATCGTTTCATTTATCGAACGTGTTTTTACTTGTAATTATTCATATGATTACATAGATGATGATTAATTACTTATAGAATGTAAAACATGTTTTATATATAATATATTAAGTATATAATATATATATATATATATAATAGATCGATAAATGGAATGAAATACATCGTTCATGGTGATTGTAGGTCGTACGTACTCTTGAACACAAATTTCGTTTCCTTATTAAATTGAATAGAAGTGAGTAAATAACATATAAATAAATCTAGTATCATTATTATGTCATATATTTCATGATTATTAATTGTATATTTTTTATAATCATTCTGGACTGGTTAACATGGAGAATGAAGCTCATCGTGCCGTGGAGACGGTAATCCGTACGTACGCACGAGCAATGCTATCATTCCCCTAATTATTGAATGGAATTGGAGTTGATGATATAATATCTAGGAATCAGTATGATGTTATAATAATAATATATAGTTATTTTTTCCACAATTATTCACATCCATGTATGGTGGTGGTGGGAAAAAATATTACACCACAGTGTGGAGACGGTGAGCCGTACGTACGCACGTGTAGTGATTTCATTTTTCGTTGGATACATATAAGGTGAATTAGGGTTATTTCACATTTATAATAACATATCATTATATTAGTGATACTGGTGTTATTACTTTATAATGCAACAACTAAAAAATATGAAGTAGAAGAAGAAAGAATCTTGAATGAATCGGTAGAAGAGATTACCTCTTCCTCGACGCGGCTCTTTTAAACTTCTTCATAGGGTGATAGACTTGGCCTTTTGAGAAGACCAGAAACTATATAATATTACTATAGAGGTTTAGAAGAGTAATTATTAGGGTTTTTCGGAGCTTTAAGGATTAATATGGAGTAAAGAGAAGAGGGAAGGAGGTGCCCTTATATAGGAGAGGAGAGGGGCACTTTTGGAAACCTCAAAAATATTAATTTATAATAAACATAAAACCAATCTAAAAACCTAAAAAATCATTAAATTAGAAGATTATATTATATAGGGTGGTAATATAATTAACCAATAATATTTATACATGTTTTATGCTTATTTTAAACCTTATCATTTTTATTTATCCTCATTTAATCTATTGGATTTTATTTGCTGTAATAATATTCTAGTTTTTAAAGTGTTATAAATACTTACTTATGTGTTTTGAATTTTCCATAATTATACATATTATTACATTATCGACCATATAATTTTAAATTTCAAATTTTTAAATATTTTTCCTGATTTTTAAACAATTTAATGAAATGTTATTTTTATAAAATATCAATTGTGTCAATTTTGACACTATTCAATTATTTGAATTAAAATAATATCCACACAGAAGATATATTAGAAAAAAATTATTTAATAGATTCAGAACATGTAATATGAGACTAAAAAATTCATGGATTACATTAATTAGTTCATATAATATTTATTTTAATATTTTTATTACCATTTATTTGATATTTATCTCAATAAAATAATTACTACAAATTTTTTTTATAAATATTTAATATACTTATATGATGAATAAAAATTAAAAATAAAATACTATGATGAAGATAAATCTAATAGATTTTTTTAGGAATACTTTCAATCGAATTTATCATCTTAAAACTACAACATTTAAATTTTTATATTCATTATATTATGAAGGTGACAACTTTGACATCATTTAAAATAATATAATATAAATGTACTAATATGTTTTATAAGGTTCCAAATGGTCGAAAAGTATTCACTTGGATGATTAGGGTATATATATACTCTACCAATAAGGCTTGGGAAAGTTTCACGTCCTTTTGATTGGTATTATTATTCTAATAAAACAATATTATTGATTTTTCACTAAATAAATAATTTCTCCATCGTTAATGTATATTCTATTAATGTAATTATATATTTCCTAAAAATCACAAATAAATTACCATGATGAAGAAAAATATTTTATCTTTCAAATGAGTATTTATAATTGTATTTATATTCTGTATAACTATATTTTAAAAATTCATTAATTATTAATGTTTTAATGAGACATATTTCACTTTCTTTAAATAAAATAAATCAAATGTCTTAATCACATCCAAGTGGGTACCAAAAGATACAATTTTGACCCAAGTATATTATATGACGAAAATATAATCATCCAATTAGATTAATACAAGTGTTAGGGTAATTTTATTATATTATCTTGACCCTTAATTACCTAATTTACCTTTAACTGTAGTAAATAAAATTTACCGTAGTTACTATTCATAATGTCTAAAAATAAACTTTAGCCTATTAACAGAATTTGGAACTATAGATTTGAAATATGGTATCCATTTTTTTAATTTAAAAACACATAAGTTTCAGTATTTAATTTAAAATTAATCCCACTGTTGGGAAAACGGGTTCTGAAAGTTAAAACTTTACAAAAGATTGAAAGGATTTTACTTTTGAATTCAGTGTAAAATTAATGATAATGACATACATAATATTAAATGGTAAAAATATATTATATTTATTCTTTAAAACCATTCAATAATATAATTTAACCATATAAATTATCTTGATGAAAAATGTTTTTTTTAATTAAAATTTAGCATATTTTTACTATTCATCAAAATATGAAAGTTAAGAGAAAAATAGTAAAAATTTATCCAAAGTTAAATTTTATATCCTTATTTCGATTAATAAGTTTATTTCATCAAATTGAACTTATAAACATGTCGAAAACAAGATTTAAAGTTGGTGCGCCATCAATAGGTGGAAAAACTTCATTTTTTTAAAAATACTTATTTTTCCTAAAAAGTTTATTTTGATCCCATACCATGTTCTAGAATATGTGTAAGTTGAATTATATTATTATAAAATTAAAAATTTGGTAAATACTATTCATAACATCTATTTTATAATAATTTTATAACAATATAGCATTGTTTAGTGAAACTCGGTATTGCGTACACCACACACTATTAAGGAAGGTCTCTCTTGCATGTAACAAAAGCCATGAATAGTGTTTTTGTACACTAAAAGATAATAAGGTGTTGCATATAGCATAAGATAATCTTGGTGTAATGTACAACAGAATATACCAGTGAAATTGAAAAAAAAATATCCCTCATAAATCTCGGGGTGTTACATTCTACCCCCGTTAAAATGAATGTCACCCTCAAAATTCTTCAGGGTTTTAAATCGTTTACTACATGAATGTTTTGATCATAGATCCCATATCGTAAAAAGTAATACAAAAACCTAATTAAAAAAAATAAATTTAGAAACATAATGGTCACCTGATGTAAATCAACACTGGGATTCCACATAAGAGAACATAGGTGAAAACATGGATATGAAAGAGAAATCTAACCATCTTATTCTGATGAAGAATGATAGAGAACATGGCTGTAAAAAGCCTTAAATTTTTCATGATCTAAGGTATCATCTAATGCATCGTATATGAGGGTACTAGGACAACATTTTTGGTTTTCAATATCAATTCCCTGAAGATGATGAATTTTGGCATAATGATAAATTCATCTTGATTTCAGTGTAATATCATCGGTGTCCATTCCATGAACAATTTCCACTTCATGTAGTTTAATTGGCCATTCTTGAAGTATTATTATATCATTTGATAGAATTATAGGTCACTCTATCTATCTCTATAAAAAAAGATATTAAATATACATAAGTCCATCTATTGTGAAGTTAATCGTATATTGTTCCAAAAATGGGCTTATACCTCATCTAGCGTACCACATAATAAAATAAAACTAATTTATAAAAACCAAAGACTTCTTGTAAGCCAGTGGAAGGAAATAAAGGCCTATCCCACTTTGGTTGTGGGTTCGATTCCCGCAACCTTGTCCGACGTGACTGGTTGTTGCCCGTCCTACGGGTTGTTCTTTTTATAAAACTATACTATTATAAAATTCAAGGAAAAAATTTTCCTTAAACAATACAATCTGATTTACAACATTATCCATTCCATTCATTAGTCTTATCCAAAATTCTTCTGTCCAAGAAAATAATGTAATGAAAAATATTACTAGAGTGGTCATCTACCAAGTATGTAAATACAATCACTTATCCCCCATAAATCATAAGATATATCTTGTTGGTCACATTCCAAACATGTGAATACCATAATCATTTATTCTCTGGAAACATGAATTTCCATAGAACCTTAGTGAAAACATGAATTCTATCAAAAGTTAACTCTTTCCACATAACAAAATCCCAAAATTTCTATTTACTTAAATGATGATATCACTTTGTCCTTATATCAGTCATGAGCTCATTAATACTATAAAACATATTATTTTCTCATTATCCCTCAACATGAGCATATCAACTACTTTCCTAAAATATTTCAATCACTTTTCATGGTTACTAGTACCATACAATTATTGAAAACTAATACATAGATATTCCAATATTCCATAATATTATAAAATAAGTTTCCAAAACACTATTTTGGAATCCCATTACTTATACACTTAATCATTCCACCACTTCATTATCATATTCCAAATCACCAATAGTGATTGCATGTGACATCCCTTTGTCCTTTGCCTTAAGAGGTTGTTGATATCAATCATCATTAACCTTTGGATTAGGGTATTGGTTATCATAATTCCCCATTTCCCTGCACTTTTAGCATTCAAGTCTTGGTAGTGCATTCTCAGTATCCATTTCTTAATTCACATCATTATCAACCTTTTTCCCATTACATCGACACTCAGTTGCTCGAAGACCTTCTTTTCCACACTCAAAACATTTTCTAGTCCGTTTAAGACAATATCCACCATGCTTCTTTCCACACATTGATCATAAAGAAACATTTGTCTTCTTTTCACCATAGTATTGAGATTTTCCTTGAACTCCATCTTTCGTTTGTTGTCAAAACCATGAGGTGGATATGTAACACCAACTTCTAGTTCCAGCTTAATAGCACAACACACAATCTCTTCATTACTACTGATGTCTCTTATAGCTAATTCCTGTCGAAGACATGGTTTTATTCCACTGATGAATTGATCAACTTTACTTTCAGGTTGGATGATAAATCTAGAGGCATACACTGAAAGCCTTGTAAAATTCTCCAATTATATACCAACAGATTCATCATCCTTTTTCTTAAGCTCAAGTAACTCCTTTTCTATCATTGTTCAATGAATATTAGGGATGTACTTATTGAAAAACAAGTTCTTTAACTCATCTCATTCTATGGATTCAATTTCATCTTGGGGCCTTATATTCTTAATTAGAGTCCACCACTGGTCTGCTTCACCTTCTAAATGGTAAATAGCTAAAATGAATTTTTTGTGATCTGAACAGTGAAGTATGGAGAATATATTTTCAATGGTACTGATCCATTGTTCAGAAATAAGTGGATCCAAATACCCATTAAGATAAGTAGAACATTGACTAATGAAGGAATTAATAGAATATTGTTCCCTTTCATGCTCTTTTGGAAGTATAGAATGATTCATAGCTTTTATAAGTATAGCAATAAAATTTTTCACTCCATATTTCATAAAATAGGTTTGTTAAGAAGGAAAATAATTTCATTTCCAATTACAATGATCAACACAGTTTCTTCAGGTTCCATCCTTCGTCAAAAACCAAAAAATAATATTCTGAGAGGAAAAACTCATGATGGGAAAACAACATAATAAAGGATAATTACCATCAATATCTAACATCTTAGGTTTAATTCTAAGACCATTATAATAATTCTAGGACTATAACCTATACTTATACTTATCCTTAGGGACATCCCTAGACATATTAGAAATATATCTTGGGATCTCACTAATGCATTCACATCCTAGTTTCCAAAGGTTGAAAAAGCCATCGCTCTGATACCGACTGTAGAGACCCAAGCTTGATGTACATAGACATTACATTACTTTTTCGAAATACTTAATACATGAAAAAAATACACACCCAAAGACTGTATTAGTTGAGTGTCTTTGAAACCCGGAACATAATCTTATAATCATAGTGAAAGAACTTCAACATCTCCCATAAAGATATTCCTCTTTTGTTTTATTACCTAAAAACTTTATTTATATCATGGGGAAAAGAAAACATAAAATGGGTAATATAAAATTCTCATTATGGATAGTCATGGAGAATATAAAACAATATACAAACATTTGAACATAAAAATATCAACATAAAATATGAGTAACGACATAAATCATGGCAGTACATACGGGAATGATCACAAAGGAACATTAATCATGATAAAATAGAAATGTAATAAAACATGTAATTTTGGAAAACCATTAAGAAAATGATATTATTTCCATAGTATCCAAGTAATTTCTACCAAGACCATCATAGTAGAAAATGTCCATTACTGAACCGGGTTTACTTGTTGTTCCAGCCCGGTATTACTGAACCAGATTTACGTGCCATCCCAACCATCTCTATCTCATGAGATATAAATCATTACCCATTGCATTCGAGGGAGATATAGGTCCCACCCATCTCATAATGAAATCATTCTTATGTGTGAAACAAAATAAATAGAAATCATTCATCAAAACCCAAAGAATAAAATGGGGTTCAAAAACATCATCCCATCATAACATAATCTATATAAAACAAATGCATATCATTTCTTTATAAGAAAAATAAATCCATGTAAATAAAAAATCCATTTTATTTGAAACATAATCATACTAAATAATGTCATCTTATATGGGAAATAGTTTTGATAAAACACATTAAATTAATTATTGAGGAAAATATCATTTTTTTTCTTCAAAAATCATTTTCTTTTCCCAAAATTCCTTGCAATTTTAAAAGAAAAGGATTTTGTGGAAAATAATCATCAAAATTTATAGAGTAATATTCATGAAAAAAAGTCATTATAAAACCGTCAAAATATGTTCATGCCGTATATGTTAAAAAACATTATTCTCATACTTTTTCCAGAAAATTCAAAAAGTACCTCTCATGGTAAACAAAAGAAAGATTCCTTCCATACCACGTGGTAGAAGTAAAAAAGGGTAAAAATGAAAATAAACATACATGGAAAAATAAGAAATATTTTATGAAAACATTTTGAGAACACATGGGAATGGATGATGAAAATATCCCCAATAATTACTTATGAATAAATAATCCTGGATAAGAACGAGATTGGAATAATTATCCCTTACCTTATGTCCAATTTCTTCTGTATGTGTCCAAGACTAATGTATAGTGGTTTTAAACATATTATTAATTTGTAACAGAACCATAATAATATTTATGATACCATAAATGATTCACTTATAACTTTATATTACCCATTCATTTGTCAATTCTATGTTAATGCAGCATTTTGGGTATAATCATTTCGTTTTTCGTACCTGTTTTGACTTATAATTATTCATATGATTACATAGATCATGATTAATTTCTTCCAAAATTTGAAACATGATTTATATATAATATATTAAGAATATAATATATATATATATAATAGATCGATAAATGGAATGAATTACACCGTTTATGGAGACGGTAGGTCGTACGTACGCATGAACGTTGTTTTTGTTTCCTTATCAAATTAAATGGAAGTAAATAAAATATACATAAATACAGTATCATTATTACGTAATATATTTTATTATTATTTATTATATATACTTTATAATCATTCTGGAATGGTTAACATGGAGAATGAATCTAATCGCATCTTGGAGACGGTAATCTGTACGTACGCATTATCGATGATATTGTTCCCATAATTATTGAATGGAATTGGAGTGTATGATATAATATCTCAGAATCAGTATGATGTTATAAGAATCATATTTAGTTATTATTTACACCATTATACCCATCCAAGTATATTGGCGGTGGAAAAAAATATTACACCATAGTTTAAAGACGGTAAGTCGTACGTACGCACGTGCGATCAATTCATTTTTTGTAGGATGGATAGAAGGTGAATTAGGTTTGTTTCATATTTATTTTAAAATATAAGTATATTATTGATATTAATGTTATTAATTTATAATGAAACAACTAAAGTATATGATGTAAAAGAAGAATGAAACTTGAAAGAATCGGTAGAAGAGATTATCTCTTCCTCGATGTGCCTCCTTTAAACATCCTCTTTGGGCACTAGAGTTGGACTTTTGAGAAATCCATTAACTCTATAATATTACTAAAATGGTTGAGAAGAGGAATTGGAAGGGTTTGTTCAATATTTAAGGCTTTAAATGGAGTGAAGAGAAGAGGGAAGGAGGTTCCCTTATATAAGAGAGGAGAGGGACACTTTTGGAAACCTCCAAAATATTAATTTATAATAATCTCAAACCCCACCTAAAAACCTCCAGAAATAACTCAATTCGAATATGTTATTATATAGGATAGTAATATCATCAAACAATGAAATTTAGACATGTTTTATGTTTATTTTAAATCTTATCATTTTGATTTATCCTTATTTAATCTATATAAATTTATTTATGGTAATAATATTATAATTTATTAATAGCTATAAATACTTACTTATGAGTTTAGAATGTTACATAATTATATATATTATTAAATTTTAGAACATATAATTTTATATTTGTAATTTTTAAATATTTTTGGGATTTTTAATCAATTTAATAATATGTTATTTTTATAAAATATCCATAGTGTCAATTTTGACACTACTCAATTATAGGAATTTAATGAAAATTCACACAGAATATATATTCGAAAAAAACATTTAATATATTCCTAACATGTCATATTCATCTAAAAGATTCATGGTGCACATTAATTTTTTCATATAATATTTATTGTAATATTTGTAAAACCATTTATTTGATATTTCTCTTCATAAAAAAATTACTACATCCTTTTTGTATAAATATTTAATATACTTATTTTTTGCAAAACAATTCAAAATAAAACACTATTATCAAGATAAATATAATATAAATCATAATAAAACTTTTAATCTAATTTATCCAAATAAAATCACAAAATTAAAATTTTTATATTCATTAAATTATGAAGGTGAAAACTCTGACATCATTTAAAATTAAATAATATAAATGCCATAATCAGTTTTTTAAGGCATAAAATGGATCCCAAGTAGACCCTTGGATGATTAGGATATAGATATACTCTACCAATAAGTTTTGGTCAAATTTATGGTCCTTTTGATGGGTATTATTATTTTAATAAAAACTATATTATTGATTTTTCAATAAGTAAATTTTTTTGTACCATTAATGTATAAGTTATTAAGGTAAATATTTATTACTTAAAAATCACTAATAAATTACCATGATGAATAAAAATATTTTATCTTTCAAATGAGTATTTATAATTGAATTTATAGTCTGTATAACCTTATATTAAAAATAAGTTATTATTGATGTTTGAGTGAGACATATTTCACTTTTAAAAAAAAAATCAAAGGTCCTAATCACATCCAAGTAGTTTCCAAAAGATACCATTTCATCCCAAGTATATTTTAGGACGAAATTTAATCATCCAGTTATATTAATACAAGTGTTAGAGTAATTTTATAATATTATTTGTACCCTTAATTACCTGATTTACCTTTAACTATTGTAAATAAAATTTACCGTAATTACTATTCATAATATGTAAAAATAAAAGGTAGCATATTAACATAATTTGGTCCTACTTATTCCAAATATGGAATCCATTTTTTTAAATTCCAAACAAATAAGTTGTGGTATTTAATTTTAAATTAATCCCGCTATTGAGAAATAGGTTCTAAAAGTTAAAACATTGCAAAAGATTGAAAAGTTTTTACCTATGAATTCAATGTAAAATAAATGATAATGACATACATAATATTAAATCGAAAAAATATATTATATTTATACTTTAAAACCATTAAATATTATAATTTAACCATACAAATTATCTTGATGAAAAATGTTTTTTTATTAAAATTTAGCGTATTTTTACTATTCATCAAAATATGAAACTTAACAGAAAAGTATTAAAAAAATTTCCAAGGTAAATTTTTATATACTTAGTGAATATAATAAGTTTATGTCATCCAATGGAACTTATAAATGTGTCAAAACTATATTTAATGTGGGTGCGCTATCAAAAGGCGGCAAAACTGCATTTTTTTTAAAAATACTTATTTTACCCGAAAAATTTATTTTGTTCTCACACCGTGTTCTAGAATATTTGGAATATGAATGATATTTTTATAAAATTAAAAATGTGGTTAATACTATTCATAATAGCTAGTTCATAATAATTTTATAACAATATATCATTGTTTAGTGAAACTCAGTATTACGTATAACACACATTGTTAAGGGAGGTTGCTCTTGCGTGTAATAGAAGCCATAAATAGTTATTGCATATACTAAAAGATAATATAGTTTTTGGTACAATACATGTTAATCATGGTGTATCATACAACACAAGACATCAATGAAATTAAAAACAAATTATTTCTCATAAAATCTCAGGGTGTTACAGTTACTCTAACCAGTTCTAATCTTAATGGTTCTATGAAATTATGTTTTTTATGTATATTATTTTAAATGAATTTTTCAGGAGATATATTTAAGAGAAATTATATTTAGATATATATTATTCACAGAAAATATGGGGGAATTTAGGAAGCAAATATGGGACAATGTATCCAAGAAAGGAGCAAAGGAAGAAGAAAACCCATGTCAAAGAAGAGAGAGTTGGAATTTCATCATTATGGTGAGAAAGAAAATTTTTAATAAAAAATAATGAAGTAAAATTAGAATAAGAAAATTGAGATGGATATTATTTTACAACCTCTACTATTGTGGTGATATTTTCTTGTTCTATTACTCGATTAATATTTCTTTAAATGATTCTTGTCTTGTTTTTGACAGTGGTTCTTATTTTCTCGTGACAACAAGGAATGCATTTTTTTTAAATTTCACATCCTAGGTAATTTTTTGATTCTATATATGGTTAATTGTAATTTTTTTGATGTCATAGGTTTCAAGATTATTTGTTTCATGACCCATACAATAATTAAGATAATTTTGAAGACTGTTCGATATGAGAATGATGTTTGTTTGATTTTTTTGTACCCATATTATTGATGATTATAATTTTAATAGTACTTTTTATGATAGAAACTATATGGTTTCAAAGGGGTGCTTCATTATGGAATGAGTGAAAATTATGTCAGGTTTACACTAGACTAGATATTCTATTTCTAATGACACAACATGCGCAGTTGAGTGAATTTTTGTCTTCCATGTTTTGTAATAATAGGATCAACCAAATTTTTGTGATTGAGATTTGTTTTTGGCCAATTTAAATCCAATTTTAGATTTGAAATGTTTCTAATTTGACAATTATGATCAAAATATGGATGTAAAATTGAGAAAAGTGAGTCTCAAAAGTCATTCTATGCATAAGAAGTCATGGGAATCTAATTTAGTACATTCTGATTTTTCATCCCATTAAGTATATAACCATTAGTGGTGGTATTTATTTTTTTAATTTATATTGATTAATAGTGAATTATGAGTTTGTTTTATGGATTTAATTCCAAATGTCAATTGTTTAGTGTTTCTACGACAATTTAGGTTTCATCTAAGAGGGAATATGGTATAAAGTTGAAATATATTTCCACGAAAATGGTGGTATGTATTGTGGTATGTCATAATAATTTTTTACATTGTAATCAATTTTAAATGAATTAACATCTCATAATACAGATCATAAAAATGGTGTTGGTGAGTGGATGAAAATGTCTTTGTTGGAAAGAGTACTTTTTATCTTTTGTAAGAAAAAATTCTTGTACATTTTTAGGGAAAGCATTTATTTAATGTTTCTTATATTGTCAATTTATCACCTATGGTTTATTTGAAGTTAGAAACTCTTGACTACTAATTTTTTATAGAAAATAGATATTGTATACTAATTATATGTTTTTGTTTCAATGGATTTTTTTAATGTTCCTAGAGATGAGAGATCCAAGTTAGATGGTAAGGCACGATAGTGTATTTTTATTATCTATGGACATGATGTGTTATGATAAATGATCTACGATAATTCTTTGAAGAAACATTTCAAAAGTAATTATTCTATTTTTAATGAGTATTAAACTGTTATAGATATTGATAAGGGATTCAAATCTACTTCTTTAACTTCTATTGGATATTTCAATCTAGTTCCACTATCAGAGTCACATTTATCTCATGTTGTTGATTCTGGTGATCATATTAATGTGTTAAATGATTTTCATTGTAAATATGTTGGAGTTTCTGTTATTTATTAACCATTTGTTTTTTAAGATCCATTTTCATGGGTTATTAATGAACACGTAGTTTTAATTTTGAGATCAACTCGAAATCATACCATTTATACTCACTATTCAAATTCGGAATATACACTCCCCAGTGAAGGGGGATAACTGGAATTTTTTTATGCAGTGATGGAAAGTTATGGGAAACAAATGTGTCGCATCAATGAATTATTCGCTGATAATATTTATCAATAAACATTATTTTTAATTACTAATGTTACCTATAGGTAAGAATAATATTCTACATTGATTTATTTATCTGATTAGAAATGAAGAATCCAGTTCTATTCCATGATACAAGTCATGGTTATTTTTTAAATTATTATTCTAAAGGAAATATATATATTTTTATTAATTAGTTCATTGGTTGTTGAAATTTATTCAATTTTAGATATTCTTGGTTTGACTGCTAGTTTGGATTGATAGATGGATATGATGTATGTGAAGATATCTTTCCTCCATTTATATTTTGAATATGAGATTTATACTAAGAAGTTAGAGGTTTCTTTAACTTGGTGAAGAGAATTATGTCTTCATGTTAAATAAGAGTTTTCATATATTGAAGAAATATCCTATTTAGTGGTATAAAAAGCTTGAATCTATCAATTTTCATTATTATTTCTGGAAGTATTATATTGATCATTGTTTATATGTTTGGATATTTACTAATTATTATTTTGATGATTCCATTTTTTTAAAATTTTGATCAAAAACCTTATATTCTCAGTTCATACTCATTCTAGTATACCTTGTTCTCTTATGGATGTACTAGGCTCGAATGGTCCAATGAACCTTGTTAAACTAAATTGGTAAAATTCCTAGAGATCCCCTTAACCTGAAAATTTCATATAGATAAAATGTGAAACAACAAAATGTTGATTGTAAACCATAAATATTCCCATGAATCTGAGAAACCAAACTAATTTCTATAACAACGGAGTTACCATTATGGATGAAATAATAATATATGTAATTATATATTAATTAATTCCTATTAATAATAATTTACTAATAACAATTTAATTATATGTTTACTTTATGTTGATGACCTAATCATTCTTGTAAATTGATCATCTAGATTTGACTGATTTAAGAGGGATCTTTATCTGTCTTCTGTGATGAATGAATTCGGGATATCATAAATGATTTTTGTAATATCGATATCCCATGATATAAAGGATAATAATTTTTTTTATTCTAAGAGAGAAATATATATTAGGTTAAATTGAAATTTTATACAGAAAAGATATTGTTTTTATTACTCATATTTATTTATATTTTAATGTCAATATAAGAAAATTGCCTTCTACTAATAAAGAGATATAGGAGACTAGGCACATAACTTATTCATATTTTGTTTATTTTTTGGTTGTATGAGATGGTATTTACCAAACATGATATAAATCATGAATTTGGTGTGGTTATTAATTTTCTATCTACTCCAGGTGGGTTGAATTGGAGAGAAGTGAAATCTATACATCATCATCTTCATGGAACATCTGATTTGAGATTGTGTTTTTTTAAAATGGATGTTATGCTTTACATCTTTACAGATTCATATATGGATGTAGAAATTAATATGAGAAAATATAGTTTAGGATATTTGAGAACTTCATAAGGGGATAAGTATCTAGGTAGTCTATATTGTAGATATGTGTTTCTTTATCTACCAATAATTATTATTTTATTATTGCTATAGAGGCAAGTAATGATTTTTTGTAGATTATTTTTTAATGAGATTGATTTTAATCATGATAGGTTTTTATTATTTTGCAATAGTCGTAGCATTAACTGTTTGGGTAATTATTCCACTTTTCAATGAAGGTTGAACCATATTATTTTTTGCTATCATCAATTCTATGATGTCCATGATTCAAGACAGTTTCATTATGAGAAGATCCACGTAGATGAAAACGGTTCAAATATGTTTACTAATATTTTACATATATATAAACTGAGACATGCCCTCTGATTGAATGGTTTTCAGTGATCCCCACTTGAGTTGGAGATAGTTCTTTTGGGATCCTTCATTCATGTGGACCCAAAATGTAACATTGAAAATTGAAAATAATAAAAATTATAAGTACATTTTAGGGTTATAAACATTTGAGAAGATGAGGGTTTTCTAGAGTGATAGATGTTTTGTGGTGCTCCTCTTCTTATCCCCACATTATAGTGTAGTTATGGTTTTGAAATTGGTGTTTAGATCTCTAAATATTTAAATTCCACAGATTTTATCAGCTTTTATCTATGGAGGATGCATTCAAACTGCATCTGCTATATGCATTTGATCCCCTATATTATCAAATTATTATATTTGGGACCCCTATCAACTTCGGGGGTCTTTTCCATGAAGTCTTTATTATAACTAAAATATTATTTATGTACTAGGTCCCATGGTTTTTACTTTATTGGGGTTTCCATGATAAATATTTATGGTATCATCATTTATTTTTATGCACATATTTTATAATTTTTTCAAATTTGTTTTTATTTTCAAACATGTTCGAATGGAAAAAAAAATTCTGCTGCATGTTCATTTTGTTGTTCGTTTTCCAATACATTGATTTCCAACACTCCAAACACAATAAAAGGTCTAAATTACCTTCTCATTCTACTAATGATATTTTATGTCCTGTGTTCACTAAAAGGATTCAGGATTCTTTTTATTTCACCTATTAGTGCATGTTTGAGGCAACAAGGTGTGGTGCTCAGGGTCTTTCATTTATAATCCATTGTAACATCAAATTAAATTATGGGTATGTAGTAATTAATTTGTTAATTGGGGGTTTAATTTTCTACTTTTGTGCATTAGATTCAATGTCCATCATTTTCGGGTTTAAATATATTCCCAACCAATTCATAACACAACATCTCTTAAATAATTTTTATAGACATTCCCACATAAAAAATATTCACGTACCACCTATACTAAACCCAAAAATAATAACACCTGATAGCACACTAAAGAGAGAGAATGATCAATGAGAAATTGTTTTACTTTTAGGCCATTGAAATTTGTGCTTTAGGAATGATACCATATACCCAAATGAGGTACCCAAAATATCTTTATCCTCCTCTTCCAATTAAATTTGGATCAAATCCTCTTTAAAAGGAACAACCCTCACGATCCCTTAAACTCGAACTTCGTTCGTCGAAAAAAATCATAGTAAATTGATTCTTCAACATCAGATATTTTTTTCATTTTTTATTTATTATTCTTCTTTTTCTATGATAACACTGTACTGAATGTTTTGATTGATCCATGTCACTCTACTATTTAAATGTTATTATTTTTATTTTATTTTAATTTCAAAACTTATGTTATTTTTATAAACTTCTACCTAATTTATTTTTCTACTTAATCTATTACATATTAATTATGTTTAGTGGTTTGTGTGTATTATTCTTCATGTATATTTTTCTCATATTCCTTCAGTTGATTTCTCCCTATTATTGGTTATTACATATCTTTTGTTGTGATGTTTATATAGTTTCTTATATAGTCCAACAGAGTGATCTAAATGGTGAGTTTTGAGTAATAATTATATTTATATTGTATCTCTTTTTTATTTCATTGATTTTACTATAAAATTTAAGATGATATAGGTCTTTGTCTTTCTACTATGTTACATTTTTTTCTTATTCATATTTTAATAGTTATTTTCTTCATTTATATATTAGTTTACCTCTACTGAGTGGGTTATAAAATTTAACAAGGTGTGTGATAAGTCTAAATAGACATTTGAGAGTTTTTATCAACTATTGGAATTGATTTATTCAAATTGGAAGACATTATAATAGATATTTATCACCATTTTAATAATTTATTATGTTCAAGTGAGACATTTAATTTTTTATTTAGTTGAGAGAAGTTGTTACTGGGATGTGGAGACCCTATTTTGTCTAGTAACAATTTGAAATATATTTCAAATTACTCTCAAAGCCAGGCACTGAGACAGCTCATAATTCCAAGGCCCGATGATCCTAAAAATAATTTTTTAAAAATTAAATATATTTTATACCACACATGGAAATATTTTCATAAATAATAGAATATATTCAAAATGAATTCACAAAATGAAAATATGATACCCCTTTTAAATATATTGTATAGAATTTATCCTAGGTGTGACATATCGCTAGTCAACGAGGGGTATCCTAAAGGGGTATCCGTTGTAAGATGCGTTTAATTAAAATAAATAAATAATTTATTTATTTTGAAATAAATAACCAAAAACGTTTTCCCTATATAAATAATATTATATGGGAATTTTACCCTATTTTCTGTATAACCCTAGGATTGTTGAGATATGTTTCCACCTATCTTCTTTGATATATTGAGATTGGATGTTGACCAACAACCGAATAAGCATGAATCGAGGTACAATTAATGTAAAATGTATTATCCACCATTGGAGACTATTTTGTTCACCAATGATTGATCTAAATCGTTTTAAGGCCCACATTTTTCTTGGATATCCACATTTTTTGAATTAATCAAGCACAGTTTAATTTACTTATTTCATTCATGTAATTCCCCAATCTTTACAATAGCCATACTATTTTTTGATTCTTATTATTTTCTTGTTATGCCATGCTTCTCATCCTGGTTTTCCATGCTTAATATTATTTTACGAGAACACTTTTACAATGATTTTGATCTTATTTTTTATGGTTCTTTTCCACACACTTATACATGATCTTTACTTTTGGCCTATTGCAATGTGGTTCAAATTTTCTTTGTAGAGTCAATCATGATAAAACCCCATGGATTGAAAAATAATTCATGTGTGATGAATGGATTTTATATTTGAGGATGAATGGGAGATGATTTATGATGTGGGTGATGGCTTCAGGGATCTATGAATTGAATAAGAGAGGGAATATACCTAGGAGATGTAACGGTGGTGTGCATGATTCATACATGAGAACCAGATTCCAATTTTCTACCAAGAGAGTGGTCGAATCAATTGTTGGATGCAATTTTTCATTTATTTCAGTGGCCAAATGGTTTTGAACAATGACGCAAATAGTGGATATGGGATCGACATGATAGATTTTGATTTTTGTAAAACACCTGACTACACACCATTTTAACTAAAGAACACACATTTTATAGATGAATTTATAAGATGACAAGGGTTTTTGGGGTTTTAAAATATCAAATGTCGAGTTACGCCAAATATTCTATATTACATGGTAATGATGGACCAATATGTACTCATGGGTTTCATAGAAAAGGGCACGACATGGAACATTCCATGTAGAAGAACACGACTAGGTACACATGTACAACTTTATGGACACGTTCATGAGAGAATGGGAAAGGCTTGGGTGTCTTAGATATTTCGTGTAGTACACTTACACTCCATATAGAACATAATAGATAGAAAACAATGAATTAACGAGGAAAATTCTAGAATGATAAGTAGGGACACATGTTATAGGGATCCGTTACATGTTATTGACATTGTTTCACATGAAACATATAACTCTCATATCTCCTTCTATAACACGTATTTTTTCATGAGAATATCTTATATAGAGTTTTTTCTATTTAGATGAAAATTATAGAATTTATAGTGGATTTTTCAATACAATGTGATATTTTCTTTGTTATATTATTCTTTAGGCAGTGCTCCAAAACAAAATTGATCATAAGAGAGTGGTACACACTTGATGGACTTGTGTGCGAGTCCTATATTTAATTGAATAGTAAGTGGTACCCCATAATAGAGTAGGTAATGTGACCTCTCTCTATATAATGAGTGGTACACCCATAAAGGACTAAGCTGTGGGTTCCCTATCTACTGAGTAGTACCCCATGATAGATTATGTCATGAGGCCTCTACCATTTGAGTGGTACCCCCGAATTTAGTAGGGTGTGAGTCCTCTATTTGTTAAGTGGCACCCCATATGGACAAGGGCATGGGTCCACTAGATAGTGATTAGTACCCCTAATGTGGACTCAGGCACATGTCCTATATCTACCTACTAAGTTTCACCCCCTGATGCACTAGGGTGTGTCTACTCTACATGGAGATTGTTCTTAAACTATGTTAAATAGTGATGAGGTGTGGGTTATCTACATAGTTATATATTTCAACATACATGTGATATGTTGGGAAACAATGAAGCATATTTGGAACTATTGGAAAAATATTTTATAGGGTAGGGATATGAGATTAATATCCCCTTTCTCTATCACCTAGGTTTCTTTTATGATCCTCTACACACACAGTATATATATATATATATGTTGGGATTTGTTTTCCCCCTTGATTTGGTTTTGATCTGATTTCTTCTATTGTTTCTCCTATTCCTCCCCACATTAGTTTTTTGGGAATCAATCTGGGTAGGTACATACTAAACCATAAATGGGAGTTTTTGGATTTTTTATGTTTTATATAAATGATTTATAGGTTGTGATGGTTTAAGAATAGTATAAGGATACTCATGTGCCTTTGAGAATGTACGGTGGTTGGGGATTTGAGGAATTGATCCAGACTCCGTCATAATTTCTTTTCCTAATATTGTGAAGTTGGGAAATCTATGCATGTTGGGTTTGTATTTTTTTGATTTACATATAGGTTAACCTAGTATCTCGCTTTTTTTTTATTTCCTAGACATTTTCACATTTATGTTTATTGATCTAGATATTGAGGTATTTCATTAGGGCTCTTCAACACATCCACATGGATATGGTTGGTTGCATGCATATAGGTACTTTGAAAAAGGATTCCCATTTTATTTATTCCATTCTATTATGGTAACTATACCCAATCCCATGGAGGAGTGATTATGGTCATTGCATCTTGGACTAAAGCCTTTTTAGGAAGGCCTCGGTGGGGCTACCCATGAGAGATTGATATAAGAGGTGGTTTTACCTTGAGATGATGTTGGATAAATTTTCCCTTGTGAGGTTTAGTTAAGAACTTAGGTAACTAATGTCAAAGATTATTGAGAGAAGATTTCTGTCAAGGGAACCCAATGTTGACGTGGAAGATGAAATATCCATTTAATATGAATGTAATGACATGAATTTCAACTTGGCATAAAAAAATATTGGTTTCAAGGAACTTTAGTGAATGCATCATATTGGATCGACACTTTTGAAATCCCTTCATGAGTCATATATATATATATGATCATATGACAATGGTATATATTTATAAAATTCACAGGAGTCCTCCATGATGATAGTAAACTAGTTTATCGATTCAAGATCGTCATGATGATCTAATGAGTGATCATGCCTTAGTTTAGGGGCCATCACGTGAGTCGTTTCCTCTAGGTAGTAATGTAGCACCACCTCCCCCCCCCCCATATTTCAATAAGTGGATTATACCAACAGATCATTTTGATGATTAGTATAGGCTTATCACCCTCATGAGTTCCAATGGGATAGGCCAATGAGGCTTCATGGTGATACAGATCCCAATATAATGTAGGATTTTATTGAGTCATTGATTCATGTTTTTAGACTTTTATAGATCCATATTGATATGATGGTTGTCTTGGAAGACATCGTTTTCCATATAGAATCTTGGTGGTCTTGCATCTTACTCACATAAATTCTTGATGAGATGACACTCTCATGTTTTGACTACCAGCAACTATTTTTTTGAGGAGAATTACTCCTCTTGGTTGTAATTCATCCAGATTCAAGAGTTTTTGGAGATTTTTATAGGAGAGTAAATAGTCTTATGAGTATTATTCAACATTCAAAAAATATACAAAATACAACCTCAACATGGTTTGGTTAGGCTATATTTGGGATTGAATTTTTGATAAGGATCACCTTAGAGACATCCATACAGGTGTGGTACCCCTATGCACTCTCACGTATGTTGGAGTGTTAAATCAAGAACTAGTGAAAGACATATTTCTATCTATTGTGTTCCTGGTTCCTTGAGGTGTTCATGGGTTTCATAGTGATGAGTCATCTTTGGTAGTTAGAAGTAGCTAGTAGGGTCATGGCATTGGAGATCCTATCCTGGATGGATTCAGGCACATGATCATGAGGCTTAAGGAATACACATTAGACCTTGAAAGCCTCATGGTCACTGATGATATTCATGTGACTTTCCAGTTCACATGGAATTTTATTTAATGGCATGATGTGACATGGACTGAAGATATATAACATATGGACCACCATAGTAGAGGTTGTTTCATGATCGTGGATCTTCTAGACATGGCCAGGGTGGCCCCTAGTGATATAGAGCTAGTTTAGGTGAATATAGGTATTCAAATGGAGGAGTGTTTAGTGGTGGAAAATGTTATGATCTCCTTGCACCACCATCCCAAAAAATATGCCAATGCTGGGTTCATGGAGCTTTGCAGTATGGTTTAGGTGCAGCTATAGTCTATGGAGGCTTAATACTCGGAAGCTAATGAGATAACTAGAGATATAAAATTTTTTTATTCTAATATATATTTATTTACTATTAGACATTGGTATGATTCATTCATTCATATATATAATCCCGATGTGATACTTGGAGCTACCAT
Source organism: Viscum album (assembly GCA_963277665.1). Taxonomy (NCBI): domain Eukaryota; kingdom Viridiplantae; phylum Streptophyta; class Magnoliopsida; order Santalales; family Viscaceae; genus Viscum; species Viscum album. The sequence continues at coordinate 2,008,520,138 of OY728130.1, read as the reverse complement.
TTGAGATGTTACCCCCATATATTTTTCTTGTGTTTTTATAGGGTATGCTTCTTCAATATTATTTATCTAACAGTAGTGTGAGATTTTTTTAGTGGAGAGAGTTTCGAATGTGAACTCTTGGAAATAATAATGATACATCGTGATGTCATTTTGGGTATTGATACATTTTCCAAAGTCTGAGTGTAGATTGAATATCACTATACCTTAATCAGATTTCTTTAGATAGATGGTATGGGAGTATTTTTTGTGGGCAATCGAGATCTCATTGCGGAGAAAGTGGGATATTGAAGTATGAAGCTGCAACCCATCTACCATAATATTTCTTGTTTATCCTTTTGTGTAGTCGGGTCATCAAGAATATAGATTCCTTCAGTCATAAAGGATTATAAGGACTTCTTTCTCAAGAACATTTTTGGGTTACATCCAAGTATGGATAAGGAGATTTGATTCTTCATAAACTCCAAGACTGCTTTGATATCTTCTACACCTTTTGGATGTCCACTACTGAGTTTCGGGAGATGAGGGTAATATTATAGGATCTTTTAGGGAATGGTTTAGTCAAGCCTTCTTTGTCCGTTCGGGAAACTTGAGTGTTGTTCTTGAAAAAGGATGACATAAGCTTACAACATTGTGTTGATTACCATCATATTAACCAGATGACGATAAATAAAAATTACCCATTACTATGGATTATATACATATTTGGTTAGTTTCAAGGACGGATATGGTTCTCAAAAATCGATCATAGCCTGTGTTACCACTAGTTGATTGGAAAAAATTATGATATTCCAAATCCGGGATTCTGATGTCTCTACAGACACTATGAGTTATTAGAGATGGATTTCATTGTGATGAATGCCCCAAATTTTTATATTTAGTGAATAAACTATATTATCTAGTCATACATAGTCTAATTGTTTATCATCTCCATTGAAGAAATACTCTTTTACTCTTCCTTAAATGATGACCATGCAGAGTACTAGAGGATGTTCGAAGACCTTGTTTGGGTGGATGAACTATATGGTACAAAATGTGTCTGTTTTGGATCCATGGGGACGACTTTTTGGGTCACGGATTTTATAAGAATGAATTAGAAATATACCTAATGAATATTGATTCATTTATTTCATGGGATCCACTATAGAGTGTGTCAGGGGATAAGAAATTTCTAGGATTGGTGTTGTGCTATAAGAGGTTCATGGAAGACATCCCCATAATTATATCCCATTTGACCTCCAAGATGTTGAAAGGGTATATTTTTACCACTAATAAGTAGTTACAAAGATAATTTAACATGACATAGATTTACTAGTAAGATTTCTTATAGGACTATGTCATTGATATAGTTTATTCTCGCGGTAATTAAAATCTAGTAGCAAATTCCTTGATAATTTTTTTTGTTATTTATTGGTGGAGGAGGTTATTGAGATGTTACATTTCATATGGAAACCCCCAAAAAATAGGATAAGGAGTATTTTATTCATTATATTGTGTTGAATCCTCCAATTCTACAACATGTGAAGGATTCTTAGTTGGGAGGCATCAAATGAGTTATCTTGTGTGAAAAGATATCCATTAGATATTCCCCATATTGATTATATGAAGGATATAATCATTTCATTCTTTTCCAATAGTAGAAGATGGTTTTGGTATGGATGTGGGAGGAGGTGATGAGGGATTTTAATGCCTCTACTTTTTCATTACATGATGATGTATGGAATAGTTACAAGGACCTTAATCAGTATTTTTGGTGGGATGGAATAAGGTGGTGTGTTTTGGAGTTAATTTCTTGATGTCTTCCATGTCATCAGGGGAAGGCTAATAACCAGATTCTGGTTGTTTTTCTATAGCCATTTGAGATCTCATAGTGTAAATGGGATTACATATACATGGCCTTCTTGTTTAGGATTCCCCAAACAATGAGAAGTTTGGATTCCATTTGGGTTATATTTTTCATACTTAAAATGTTCGAGGAATTCCATGCTATAAGGATGAAAAGATATATAGAGTGTTTGGGGTCGTCGTACATGTGGAAGATCATACACATTAATGGGGGTCCCTTAAAAATTGTTTTTGATTATTATGGGAGAATTACATCACTATTTTGGAGATGTTTAGATAAGGAATTCAGGACCAATATGAGGATGAGAACAACATTTCACCCCTATTATGATTGGAAGACCAAGAAGACTCCCCATATGTATGAGGATATTCAAGTTCATTAGCATAATACTTTTTATGTATATGATTGGATCACATACCATTGGTAGTATTTACTTATAAAAACAATTATCACTCTAATATTTTCCTAAACCAACTATACACCATGTACGAGGGACCTCGTCAGTCACCCCTATGCTAGAATGAGATTAGTGAGGCACATATTTTTAGGATAGAGATGGTGTATGTAATGACTAAGAAGGTCTTGATTATATGTGAGTGGATGAGGAAAACCCCAAGGAAGCATAAATATTATGTATATTGACGATGTACGCCCTGGATGTTTGATATGGGAGACCACATTTTCCAGATATTATCCACATGATGAGTGTGGGGAGATTCATCCAGGAAGGAAGGCTATCCCCAAGGATTATCAGTCGATTAGAGATATTGCGAATAGTTTCCAAGGTCAATTAATATCCTCCCATGCCCATATTGTTAGAGACGCTTTATAACATATTCCATGTGTCATAACTGAGGAGATAGGTGCATGATACTGTGCAGGTTATTGACTGGGGTGAGTTTGATATTGAGGATTAAGACACATTCATAGAGAACATGGTGGTGATCAAGGATTTCCATGAGAGGGACCTATATGGATGTATTATTAACGTTGTTTGGGTGTTGTTGTGGCTTTTGATAATGAAAGAGAGCTCTTGTAAGTGGGATATCGAGATATAGGCTCAGTATCCCAAACTATTTTCTTTTTCTCCACTTTTTATCGGGATAAATTTATTAAAAGAGGAAAAAAATTATAGACACTATTTTTACAACATAAGACAGTGAAATAATTTAAGAAACAATTTCATAGCCAGGTGCTGAGACGCCATGTGATTTTGAGGCCTGATGAGATTGATGTTAATTTTATAAAAACGTTAAATATATTTTAGAGCACACACATTCAGTTTTTACAAAATAATTTAATATATTATAAATGGAGACTTGGATAAAAAAATCAAGTATATAGTTGAATCCAGAGCCTGGTATTTACCCTAGAAATGACCTAATGTTAATCAAAATTGAATATATGGAAGGGGATTCCTTTGTCAGGTGAATTCAATTTAAATAAATAAATTATTTATTTATTTTTAATTTAATGGCCAAAAACATTTTACCATTATTAATAACTTATTATAGAAAATATCCATTGTTAGATGCTTAACACTAGAATCATTTAGAGTAGTTTTCACCATTCTTTGTAAAAATTTGAGACCAGATGATGATCAACAACCTGGTATAAGTGAATTTTAGGAACAATGTTCACAGTAGGTCTTCTACATTGTTAGTGACTAAGAAATCCACTAATAATCAATATGTATCATGGAAGTGCCTGATTTTTATGGGATTTTCACCCTTTTTGAATTAATCAAGCGTGGATTAATTAAATGTTTTAATTTCTAAACCATCAAACATTCGCAAGACCCTATAATGTGTAGATTCAATTTATGTTCTCGTTATACTATATTTATCACCATAGATTTCCCTAAATGGAACAATTGTTTGAGAATGATTAGACAATGTGGATAATCACCTTTGTTTGGATGCTTTACCCCCATCAATATTTTCAATCTTCATTGTTGCATACGAGGTCATTGTTTGAATTTTTGGGTCAGTTCTATCTTGATCGAACCCCATAATTCATGAATGATTCACATATGATAAATGGATTGGTTAGTAGAGGATGATTCAAAGATTTTTTTAATGTAGTTGATTGCTTTATAGAACTAGGATTCAATGTGGAGATGGCATCTGGATAATAGATTCAACAGAGACATGTGAGCTATGTGTGATAAAGCTCGATTATGATTTTCGGATAACATAGGGCCATAATCAATTGTCAAAGGTGATTTTACACTAATTTAAATGGTAAAATGGGTGAAATTGGAAAAAAAAAATGGTAGAAATAGGATCCTCAGGACAATATTGGATTTGTATGATAACCAATACTATATATCATGTATTTTGATGAACACATGATGTGTAGACCCCCCACTACAAGAGATTGGGTTTCCTTCTATGTTAAATACCACATACAATGTTGGATCCCCACATGGAATATGAATCGTCTCTAGTTATCCAATTTGTACTCCAGGACAACATGGAAAAGGGAATGGATATGAACATTCCATGAACTAGATCATGATCTGGTACACGTGCATGAACATATGGAAACAACCAATAGATCATTGGCAAGACTCGGCTGACCGAGACACACCATGCAATACCCTTATATTCATTTTAGAACAAAATTGATATCATACAATGTACCAGTGAGTATATAACCATGTAGTGGAATATTCCCACATGTTGTGTGGACCACTTAAAAGTTGTTTTCATTATTTTTAGGAAACTTATACCTTTCACATATCATCCTTTTTAATATGGACTTAGGTGATTGATTGGACTATCCATAATGTTTTTTTCTAAATATAATTTGATGGTGGACATCATAGTGGATTTTGAGTTATGATGAAAGATTTTTAGAGCATGATGCATCTTTGGTTGGTGTTCGGTGATAGTAGTGATCGGGCAGGGTCATTAGATAGTGGTAGAAATCAATGGAATACGGTCAGGTTCCTCTATATATATACTTAGTAGTAGTCCCATGATGGACAATATAATGGTTCATCTATTTATTTGTGGAGTGGTTCACCCTAACGGACTATGTAGTGGGTCCTCTATCAATTGTGTTGTTCTCCCCACACTGATTGACCAGGGCATAGGTCCTCTACTACTAAGTCGAACCCCTTGATGAGATAGGGAATGGGTCATCCATTTATTGATTGGTACCCCTATGAGAGACTAGTGTGTGGTTCATATACCTACTAAGTGGTACCCCATTATAGACTAGGTTATGAGCCCTCTATATACCTATTGAGTGGATCCATCTGATTCACTATGTCATGGGTCTTCTAGTTGGAGATTGTTCACCCTCAACTGTGTGACATAGGGATGATGTGCTTGTGGCCCACAAAATCACTTCATCATACATACATGTGAAATGTTTTATAGTGAACTAGGCTTGACATAAATGGATATTACATAATTTTATATGAATATTTAATACATTACAAAATTACACACCTGTGGACTATAACAGTTTAGTGTCTTTCGAAACTTAGAAACAAAATATTCTTTCTTGGTGAAAGATAAACTACATATCCCATAAATATCTCAACCTTTATTAATTCTACCTAAAAACAGTCTTCATACTATGGGAAATGAAACTTAAGAAATGGGGGAAATTATTTTTTCAATAAGGATGAATAAAGGAAATGAATAATCAAAACACAAACCAAAGTGTATGAAACATAAGCATGAAATTTTATGATCAAGCCCTACATATTTGATAATATAATAAATAATGGAATTTCAGAAGACTTGAATCATAAGGAAATAAATAAAATAGGCCAAGGAATCATATAATAGTAAAATTCATGGAATTTAAGGTATGAATATTTGTTTTTAATGTTGTGAACCTTTATATGTATAAATTGGTTCACTCATTATGTTATGGACATGAAATATGGCCCAAATATCAACTGGTGGGCTTGAAACCTGGTCCATGAATTACTTGGGAACTTTTAATCATGTATGCACGTAACCATATGGACAAGAAACCATGTCCACTACTATCATTGTGAATGTGTAATCAAGTTCATGTATTACCTAATAGACATGAAACCAGGTCCATGCATAACATTGTGAACATGTAATCAAGATCACAATTAACCTTATGGACATTAATATAAGTCCCTGCATAATATTGTGAACATGTAATCAAGTTCACACATTACATTATGGACATGAAACCAAGTTCACGCATAACATTATGGACATGTAATCAGGTTCACACATTACTTAATAGAGATGAAACATGGTCCATGAATAACATTGTTAACATGTAACCAGGTTCACACCTAACCTTATGGATGTGATACCAAGTCAATGCATAACATTTTCACTGTGTAATCTAGTTCACACATTACCTAATAGACATGTAAATAAGTCCATGCATAACACTGGGAATATGTGATCAGTTTAACTCATAACATTGTGAACAAGGAAATTGGTTCACACATAAACCAATGGACACAAAACCAAGTTCATGCCTAACATTCTTAACAAATAATAAGGTTCAATCATAACATTGTGAACATGTAATCCGGTTCACAAATAATCTTATGTACATGCATCCAGGTCCATGCATAACATTTTAAATATGTAATTAGTTTCACACATAAAATTTATACTCATGAGTTATACATCGTTACCCAATGCTTCGGAGGGAGATATATGTCCCAACCATAACATAATGAATTCATTAATACATGTTCCACAAGATCATAAATTAACATATCATAACCCATGAAATGAAATGGGTATCAAAAATATGTTAAAATATTACAAAATGTGGAAACAATAGGTTTCATAATCAATTCATCAAAAGTATTACATGAAAGATATTATTGGTTTTCATATATATATCAGCCATGAAGGAGAAATGGGTTTCATAAAGACTGTGACATTAAGTGTAACCCATTCATAGAAAGGATATGAAAGGAAACTATATATTTGAATGAGTCACATACATATATTTTATATTTTATGAAAACTAATTATGAAATATACTTTAAAAAACATTTCTTGTGAAAAATATCGTTTCGTATTTTAAGAAATACATGTTATAACATAAATCCTTTGGAAAATCATTTTTTTAAATTATCATTGAAATATAATAATTTAATATTTTAAAAAATAAAACAATATTAAAATACTTTTCCCTTGAAAATTATCATCAAAATTATTTTTAAATCATTTTTGAAAACACATTTTTTAAATACAAAATATTTTTGACTCGAGAGAGAGAAGATTTTATTTTACCTAAAAATATTATATTTAGTACCATAAAGTGAAAAAATAGAACTATAACATGAGTATGTTTTGAAAAAAAATAAGGGAGAATGAATATCATGAGTTTTCTGGAGATATGGATAATAAAATTTCATCAAGGGAATCATAAACATAAACAATCTTGAAAAGGATGAGATTTTATCAACAAAATCTTTGTAATTCAGTAACAGGGGATCATACTCTACATGTAAAAATTTAAATTAAATTAAGCTTAATATATCATGTATAGAATTATATTCATGATATAAAATGTAAAATAAGAATATTTACCCCTCGAAAAAGATATTATTTTCATAACAAAACACGATTCTCAATGAAATAAAATTATGACAAAACTGTTTTACTAAATTTTTAACTTTTGATATTAAACATCATGAAAGAATGATCATAAAATGGGCATGTCATTAATCATAAATTTATGTACAAGATACATATAATACTATAATCTTCCTTAAATACACCACCCAAAAATTAAAGGGTCACGAACATAGCTTGTATCCCACATAAATTTAAAGTTAGATGAAATCCCCTTACCTTGTATCTTGATAGTCATCATACTCAATCAAACCATCTATATAATAAATATAAATTAATTATAAATATTTATCAAAACCTAATTATTATATCTAATACCATATATGGTTTGATTATGACTTTATATTTCCCATTTTTCAATGATTATAAGTTAAGGTTTCACTAATAGTAATATTTTCTTTCTTATTTTCATGTGTCTTAATTTGATGTATCTTTGGACCATATACATATACCATGATTCCAGAATGTAAAAAATGTTTTAAATGTTATTTATAATAATTATATTTATATTATAATAATATATAAAATTTTTAAGTATAAAATGGAATACACCATTCATGGGGTATGTAATCCGTATGTATACCTGAACATTGTTTCAGTTTTCATGGTTCGATTGCAAGAACATATGTAAATGATATATATATATATATATATATTTTTATATATTTATTGTAGTATAATTATTATATCATATATATAATATATTTCCATTAAAAACATCCTCAATACAATCCATGTGGTGTTTAAACGAATCACATTTCTTTGAAGGGGCGGAAGTCCACTCTTTTTTGAATGAGATTACCATATTAACACAAAATGGAGAGTAATGAGATGTGTGTTTTAAAAAAAATATAATCTTAAAGAAAAAATAATTATAATATATGATATATATAAATATAGTTTCTATCATAATGGACACTGTTGTTGGTGATAATGAAGAAATAAACAATCATCACTTCATGAGGCAGTTGTTTGTCGTAAAGAGATAAAATATGTCTGACATCCATTAGATTTAGATAAGTGTATGTTTAGGAAGAATAATTTTTATAAAAATATTTCTTTACATGTAGGATACTCATTGTGTCACAAAATAATTTAATAATGAGTGTGTAGGTGAGGAATAATGAAAATAATGTAAAAATGCTTGAGAGAATATGTTTCCTCTAAATTAGCTAACTCATTTTGGTTTGTTCCAAAACACTCCATTGAATGGAATTGTTCCCAAATGGAGGATTAAAATTAAAAGGGTGAATTTTTGGGAAGTTTATTGGGATGTTATTGGCCAATAATAAGTGGTTTAATAGGTGTGATGAATAGGTAGAGGAAGTGGCTTTTTATAGGGAAGGAAAATGATTCACATAGAATTTTTAGAACCTAGTTATGTGTGCACATGTTCATACATAACAAATTCATAAAAACCAACCAAATAAATAATAAATAGTTTATGGAATAACTATGTACATCTAATGGGTGTGTTATATGTTTCTAGGTCTTTTTTCCCTTAATTTTATAGTTTAGTCACTTTTTAATCTTAATTATGCCTTAACTACTATGATTAATTTTAATCAATTTTACTAATCATTTTGGTCAAATATTATCTTATTATTATTAGAATCTAATTATTATACATAAAAAATGGTTTATGTTGTATTTTAAAAATTCAATTCAGAAAAGTGAAAAAATTAATATATGTGCTTATCCTAGAGACGAGATGAAATAAAAGGGGTTTTAAGCTAGGAAAACCTTAAAAAGTTTCTTAAGCTATAATAGTTAGTTTCAAAGTGAATTTATTATCATGATTTAAATTTTAATAATTGATTTAATATTTATATAATTTTACCTTAATAAATTTATAATATCATTTATATTTAACAATTAATTAGAAAAAGGTAGTTTTTAACTAAAAGTAATATTTTTCATTATTCCTCAAAAAATGAAGTTTCTCAGAAAAATCCTAAAAATTAACCCTAAGATAATTTAGATTCTATACATTCAAAAATTATGTTTATTTTAACAAATTAAAATTTCAAATGAGCCTAGTGTTAATTTAATTATTAAATGTGGTTCATTCAAGAAAACAACAGTTTTAACATAAATGGACTGTACCAGAAATATTTTCTTTCATTGTCAATATGTTTTATTTATTTAAATTGATTATAAAAAATATTTGAAAGTTATTTATTGCAATTCTTAAAAATAATTTTTATTTTTCTGTTATAATCATCTTATTTAAATAATTATATATATATATATAATGGTGTTTCCTAGAAACTCAGTGTTGTGTGCTTATATTCAATGTCAATAGTCCATGTTATGTACACCAAGTCGTACTCCAAGAATGTGTTTCCTATAAATTACGCCAAGTCGGTATTTCATGTGAAAGGGATGTTTGACTTATTATTTCAATATATATATATATATATTACTATTTCTAGTGTCACGTTAAATGAAAAATGTAGAAAATATAAATTAATTCAAAAAAATATTTCATTAAATCTAGGGGAGTTACATTATAATCCCCTTAAAATGAATTTCACCTATTAAATTCTTATGTGTTATCGTAGCTAAAATATTGGAATGTTTCATTCATAGAACACCACATTGTAAAAATGAATACTAAAACTACTATTGAAAAGGGAAATTAAGAGCGATCACAATTACCCAAATTAACTCATAATGAGAATCCCAAATATGAGAACATAGGTGGGAAGTGAAAACCATGACATGGAAAAAAATATTACCATTAGGTTTTGGTTGAGAGTGATATGGAACTTAATTAGGTTAAAGTTAATAATAAAAAATTAATAAATCGGTGATTATATTTGGGACGATTTGATTCATTGGAAAACAATGCACTAGGATAATCTTTTTGGTTACAAGATCATTTCCCTATTGTTAAATAATTTTTAGGAAAAATAATACTTATATTATTTCATTCCCTTTAATAATTAAATTCTCACACTTTGGTCATGTCATGACTAATTTCCTCTTAACCACTTTCTCTAAAAATAAAGGTAAGTTTTTAGTTTTTGAAGAACTAACAAATCATGAGATCCCGGATATTTCATCCCATCAATTATGATCAAATCCAAATTTTTATAAAAGGTTGTCCAATGTGTATAAATCTTTATATGGAGAGATACCACATTAGTCATACTTACTTCATCTAATGTTAAACTTAATATTTTCTTAAATTGTAATCCATATAATCCTTCGGAAAATTGAACACATATAAATTTATAAATAAGTCAGAAAATATAATTAACATTGACTCCACCTATACCACAAAGTTTCCATTTGTTTTCACATTCCATAAATGTGAATACCCTCATCATATATTTTCTAGCAAAATGGAAATATCCATAATGAACATAAATAATTTAGAAACAAAATCATGCATTATTATTCCCAATGTTACTAGATTTATTACATAGATCTAATAAGTTTTAAACTTCACCCATGATGATATAGAAAATTTTTTCAACCAAAAAATACTTAGATCTTGGGAAATCAGGGACATCCAATTTACTTTATCAAAATCAACAATCTCTTTATCCAAGTAAAATAAAATTTTATAAACATCTTTATCACATTAAGGGTAACCTTAGATTAATAAATAGATCACTTTTCTATGTATTCATAACTGTTGGTCAGAGTGGACACTCAAGGGGGGGGGGGGGTGAATTGAGTTCCAATTAAAATTTCTGTTAAAATATTTCTCTTAAAATCCACCAATTAAAAACTAAGTTAAACTATAGTGAATTTGTAAAACTGTAAGAGTCCGATTAGGTTCTCAAAAGATTGATTAGATCTCAGTTAATTTAATTATAATATTAAATTAGCTTTTGAAACAAACCTACTGCATTACAAGAGTTACAAACACTTGCTAGATTAACTATCACAATATCTTTAAAAAAAATTGTATTTCAAAGTAATTAGTAGTAGAAAATAAAGAGGGTAATATAATTTACACTTAATCTAAGATGCACAATAGATATAACGAAGAGGTTCAGTCTCAAGCCGAGACTTTGTCCTCTCAAAAAATTTATATAAATTTGATCCACACCCTGGATCGGGGTAAACAACAATACAGAGACTGTCTAGGTACTAATACCTATACCACAATTGTTCATCAGAAAACAAAAACAATAGCACACTGGCTGTCCAGGTCCTACTTAACCTCTACCACTATCCACAGTGGGATAAAAGAGAGTTAAAGAAGGTTTGTCAGAGGATTTAGAAATCCTCTAGCTTAGCTCAGGAGATAGTGTGTGTATAAATATATAGAGTATACACTCTTCTCAAAATGTAAATAAAATAATCACTGAGAGATTAGATATGAGTTTTATAATGCTCTAGTTGTTTTAAGTGCAGCTCTGGACTCCTTTGATTAATCAGGAATGCTTTTGAGTCCTCCTCTGGTTTTTGTCTGAAAAACAGAGGGTCGTTTTCTTCACGTTCTATTTGATCAGCTTGAGTGTATGAAGAGATCGTTTTAGTTCTTCACTCCTTGATTTAAGTTAATCTTGTGTTCTATTATTGAATGAATGGCTTCATGTATGTCCAGTGTTCTTCGAGTGTGTATGAAGCCGTTATTTTCTGTTTGTATTAACCTCTTTTCATCACTCATTAGCACTTTTCTTTCACACACTTCACGCGCCTTTTTTATAGCTTTCAGCTCCGGCAATGGTAATGAATACCTTTTTACAGGTACGAGGTATGGTTCCCTACCATGCCAATAACTATCATAAAATAACATTGATTTCATTAATATCATCATATATGACTTTTGCTAAATTAATAAATAATATTGAGAGTATATAGTTTGAAGTTGAAAGACTAGTCAGTTTTTCATTAGTGGCCTTCTGTCGATAGATAAGTAATGGTGGACTTTGTATAGCGGTGACCTCCTATCGGTGGCTCTTTGTCCTTATGCCGGAAGCTCCTTGTAATGGTATTTGTTACTCGATGTTTTAGTAGCTCTATGTACCGGTGACTCTTTCTATCGGTAGCCCGTCTGTATAGGTAGCTCTTTGTATCAGTAGCTTTTTTGTATCAGTAGCTTGTTGGTATCTGTAGCTTGATTATATCGGTATCGTGTTAGTATCAGTAGCTCCATTCTGTTCCAGTTCTAATGTGTATATCGGTGGACTTGTGAATATGTGACCTTTCTCTAATGGTAGACTTGCATATCGGTAGACTTTTTATCAGCTACTTGTGCGTACCAGTGGCTCGTTTGTACCAGTAGCGGTAGCTCCGCTTCTATCGGTAGACTTGATCTATCAGTGTCATGATTACCGATAGACTTATACATAATGATAACTCTGTTCGATTTTAGTGACTGTCTATTCAGTCTATCGGTAACCTTTGACTATTGTTAGACTAAGTACCAGTAGGGCTCTATTTTTCTATATCAGTAGCTATGTGCATACCAGTGGACTTACCACTTATCTATTCTATGCAACCCATATGATAATAGAGTTAGAAATATTTCAAAGTTCATATAAAGAAAGGCAATTAGTGATTAACATATTTTAAAGATTATTTTAATATTATTATCAAATTGATAATAGAATGCCACAGATTTAAAGAATTAATATATAGATAAACATTATTTGGGAATATCAATGTACGTGAGAGCATAATTGGGATTATCAAAACATGTGAGGTCAAAAATCTCCACCTTTTTTATAATCACAACATATGATATTATACGCCCAAAATAATTAGTAATGTATCAAAGGATATTGCATTAGATCGAATTTTATCAGAGAAAACAATGTATTATAAAACATATATACCAAATATAAAATATAAAAAAAATGTACCAGAGGAAAATGAAGTAAGCTCATAAATGATAGTATTACTCCCACTTTTTCATAAATGATATTAGTTCTCCCATAGATATGTTTCCATTAGATAGTATTTCTCCCCCTTTGTGATAATAAAAAAGTGGGACAAGAATGAAATATAGGAGAAGAGAAGTAAAAGAGGGTAAAATAAAGTAATATCATATATATTTCTAGGAGAAAACAGATACAAATAAATACATAAATAAAACAAAACGAAATACAGGTGATTCCTATCACAAATCCTAGACACTGATCAATCGACATCCTCAGCATGAGATTTCCCCTTGGGATAAGAAGAGGATTCCAGTGTGGTGGATGTAGGTGGAGGATTAGGAACACCAAAGATGATCAGAGGTGGATGAGCTACTTGAACAGTTCCTGGACTATACTGTGTATCTATCTGAGTGATCATAGTAGTAAGGCTTTAGATAGCTTGGGCTGGGGTCATATGAGCAGGAGAAGTAGTAGAGGAAGATGTAGGTAAAGCTGGATGTAGAATCACTAGTCGAGCATCAACATGGAAGAAAGGAAACAATATATTTCTGAAATCCATAATGATTCCTCCTCATCTTTCCATTGTAGAAATGAAATCATCCATTTTTTCCATGAATTTTTCTACTGCATGTGTCAACTCTCTGAGCTTTCTAACATTTTCGCTGATGGCTTGATTGACTGGTGGGAGCTTCATGTTTTCTAACATAAGCTTAAAATAAGTATTGAGTTGATTCTTGGTATAAACCCTTTGGAAATAATAATCTACCTTGTCTTTCACCTTCTTTTGAGAAATAGAAGCCTCTCTCATATAGTCTTGAACAATCTTCATGATTTCTCTAGTGGTATCTCTAGTAGAAGCCACCACATTGTTCAGATCAGATGAGTCCACAGAGCCACTGGTTGATGCTAAACCAAGCTCCTCATTCATCGAATCTATAATCTGATCTGATTCCACTGATGGTTTGGAAGCAAAAGAACCACGAGATAAGGTTACAATTTCCTTGAAACTCTTAGTTATCCCACTTATATGATTTTGAACTGAAGAATATTGGTTGCTAACATGTTTTGTTGTGTAATGCTTAAACTCCTCAAAAACCGAGACCATTTGGCTGACTACACTCTTCACATAGGCCAAATCCTTGTCCGATTGAGATTTAGAACACATATAGGATTCTAGAGAGATAATTGATTGCTTTAGAACTTCAACATCCTCTACAAGTCTAGATACATGAGTTTGGAAAGCTGTAACATCGTCCACTATCTCTTCCACAATGGTTGACACATTACAACCAAGAGATAGTTCGAAGGACTTGTCCAAATTTCTCCACTCTTCAGCAAAGTGATACTTTAACTCAAAAACAAAAGCACTCAAAGACTCTTTGAGCTCATTATTTAAGGATTCAAGATCAGTCCTAGTGATCATATTAGCAGGCACTACACTTGGTTATCTTTCCGATACTATACTCGTCACATAGTTAGTCATAATTGATTGAATGAATGACACTAGTGAAGCTTGCATTCTCCTTATTTCTTACACAAAGATGATTTTACGACCAGACTTTAACTTATCCAAATCATGTATTCTTACCAAATATTTAGGTAATATCTCAGACTGAATATCATAATTGACCTTTTGTCTTTGAAAGGATGTCTCATTATCAGAATCAGGGTAATCCAATTCACAAAATACAAACCCTGAGTCCTCTACCCAATCTTCAAACTCAACAGCCACTGAAACACTACCAAACCTAGTTGAATGGTCCCACTAAACTGGTGCATTATCTTATACAACAATGACATCCTCACCAACTCTTTATTCCTCAGAATAATCTTTGACAACCATCTCCATTTCTGCAACAGCTAAGGGTTCCTCAAGAATAAGTAATGGTCTATCAACTTCATCAAATTCTTCAGCAGGCATTTGGGAATGTCCAATTAGTGGACTAAGGCTCATGCTGACAGAAATAGATGCTTCACTTGTATGAAATTCTTCTTCATTTTATCGAGAAACCTCTTCCTGATCTGCTCTCTGCTGGTTTTCCTTATCCATATGTGCCTCTTTATTTCTTAAACCAAAAATAGTTTCTGTACAAGGTAGGTTCATAGCACTTTCCTTTTCTTGTTACACAACTTCCGGAGATGGGATTAGAGGAAAGTCTGGATCTCCTCCATTTGCTGTAGAGAAATCTTCCTCTTCTGAATCATCACTATACTATGGCTCTTCTTCATCAGGTCCTAGACCTGGATCCCTTACATCCTTAGGCCTTGAAGGATGATCCACAAGATTGAACTTATCATATAGCTTCTTATCATCAGTAACCCATTCCCCTTTCTGTGGGTTCCTGTTTATCTTCATGTATTTGCAAACAATGCTTGTGATACAAAAATGATTCCTTACTACCACTGTCTCATCTTGAGACTCAGCTACCCCCTTCACTTTAATTATAATAGAAATCATCTTGGTAAAGAATAAAGCATTGGAATTTGATTTGAGTTTGGTCATATCGTCCATTTGAATCATTAAAAACCTACACAAATTCACCTTCACACCATATCTCAAGAGATGTAATAGATAGATATCTTGATGTCATAGTTTTGCAAAGTCCCCTCTTCTCGGGCTTAGCACATGTTGCATAAACTTGAATAGCAATATGTTCTCTCAATTCATTTGAGAATCCACCAATTTTATTTTCTCGCTAATACTAGTGAGCTCCTCTAGGGCAGTCTCATAATCAAAAATATCACTGGTAGGTGGTACTGTTTTCGTTGAATAACCATAAAATCTTTCATGTGGTACTCTCAGGTACTCATACCAATCAACAGATGAAAATGGTATTTCCTTTCTATTCACAAATGAAATAATTTTGTTATCATATTCTGATTTCTCAAAACTCAAAAACTAATAGAACTATTTTACTAGCTTCGGATAGTAAGGGCCATTATTATTTGACAAGTATTCTACCCACTTCTGATCTTCCATCACCTCGATAACTAACGATCTACTCGACATCATCCATTCTATGCATAGCTCTTTTTCGATTACAATATCTAAATTTTGTAAATGTGGGATCACTGGATGCCTCCCATACCTTGTTCTACTAACACTGCTACTTACTTCTGGCTCCGTCTTCTACTTCTTCACATTCAGCTCATCAATGTCATCTCTAACAGTATGGAGTTTGGTTTTTTCCATCTTTGGTTCGAGGAACTTAGGGTTTTTGATAGATTCAGGAGATAAGGATTGAGGGTAAAGGAAAGGTTCGGTGGTTTGAGGAGTAACTAGGACTTCGTTTTATCATTTAGGAATCATAAAATAAATAATTAAAATGAAATAAGTAAAGTATAGACGATACAGATTCTGGAAGCAAAAGAAGGAATTTTAAAACAATACATACATTATTGTGGGATATACAGGTGAGAATTACTAACGGGGATTTTTATCTATCAGTGAGGTCCACTAATGGTGAGGTCCATACTGGTGAGGTGTAACAGTGAGGTTTCATACCAGTGAGGTATAACAGTGAGCTTCCATTCCAATGAGGTATAACAGTGAGGTTTCTAACAGTCAAGGTTAATCATTCCTAACTCATGTCTAATATAACTTAACCTATCCGAACATAATGGTTTGGGGAATATGTCAGCTAATTGATGTTTAATACAGATAAATTCAAGAGTAATATCACCTTTTTTGTAATTATCTCTCATGAAATGGTTCCTTACATCAATGTGATTGTTCCTAGAGTGAGACACAAGGTTCTTTGAAATATTAATCACACCAGTGTTACCATAGTTTATTGAAACATGTTTAAAATCATATCCATAGTCCAAAAGAGTGTATTTCATCCAAAAAATTTGTGCATAGCAACTTCCAGCAGCTATGTACTCTGCTTCAGCAGTAGACAAAGCGACATAATTTTGTTTCTTACTACTCCAAGATACAAAGGATTTTCCCATAAATGACATATTCTAGATGTACTTTTTCTATCCAACTTGCAACCAAGAAAGTCAGTATCTGAATAACTCATTAATTCAAAAGATTGTCCTTTTGGATAAAACAAACCTAAATTTACAGTATGTTTAAGATATTTGAAAATTATTTTAACACCAAGTAAATGAGATTCTTTAGAATTAGCTTGAAATGTTGCACACATGCACACACTAAATGTAATATCTGTTTGACTAGTAGTAAGGTAATGTAATCTTCCAATCATACCTCTATAATTTGATTGATACACTATTTTCCCAGTTTCATCAATGTCCAATTTACAAATAGTACTCATAGGTGTTTCACTTTCCTTGATACTATCCAAACCAAAACGTTTTAAAATATCCTTTGTATATTTACTTTGATTCAAAATAATTCCATTTTCATTTTGAAAAACATGAAATCCAAGAAAATATTTGAGTTATCCCATTAAACTCATTTTAAATTCATTTTGCATACTCTTTGAAAAAATCAGTACATAAAGAATGTTTAGAGGATCCAAAAATAATATCAGCAACATAGATTTGTACTATCAAAACATCTTTAGAAATTATTTTAATAAAAAGAGTTGGATTAGAAATCCATTTAGTAATGCCTTTTGAAATAATAAAATTACTAAGTCTATCATACCAAGCACTTAGAGCTTGTTTTAGACCATATAATGCTTTAACATGTTTAAAACCCTGATTTTGGAAATGGGGGTTTGTGAATCCTGGTGTTTGTTCAACAAAAACATCATCAATTTTTAAACCATTTCGAAAAGCACATTTGACATCCATTTGATATAACATGAAATTCCGATGAGTATCATAGGAAAGTAAAATCCTAATAGCTTTTAATATAGCTAAAGGGGAAAATGTTATCTCATAGTCTATACCTTCCTCTTGACTGTACCCTTATTCAACTAACCTAGCTTTGTTTCTAACTAAATTTCCAGACTCATAAACATTATTTCTAAAAACCCATTTCGTGCCTATGGTCAAAGTGTCCATAGGTCTGTCAAATAATTCCCAGACTTTTTTTCGTTCAAATTGATTTAATTCTTCTTGCATTGCCATTACCCAAAATTCATCATTGATTTCATCATTGATATTTTTAGGTTCTAGTTGTGAAAGAAAGGCTTGATTATTAACATGATTTCTTATAGAAGGTGTAGTCTGTGTCCCTCTATCAAGATTACCAACAACAACATCTAAAGGACGATTATTTAGAATCCTAGTTGATCTAGTAAAGGTGGGACTAAAAATTTCATGATCATCTGTAGGTTTTGGTTCAACAGAAGCAGATTCTGGAAAGTTTCTAGAACATGATGTCATTACAATAGGGTCACTATTTTTGACATTTAGGTCCAGATCAGACAAGTCTTCTTTAAGATTTTCAATGGAATATTTGGGTTCATGTGGATCAGTTTCATCAAACTTGATGTGAATATATTCTTCGACACATTTGGTTCTTTTATTGAAACCCCTCTAGGCTTTTCTAGTTAAAGAATAACCAAGAAAAATCCCTTCATCACTTTTGGTTGAAAACTTGTCAAGATTGTCATTTGTATTGAGAATAAACACCTTGCAACCAAAAACTCTAAAGGTATTATCATTAGGTTTCATATTGTTCCAAAACTCATAAGGGGTCTTTTTGAGAATGGGTCTAAACAAGACTCTATTGCTAATATAGCAAGCTGTATTTACAGCTTCATCCCAATAGTAAACAGGCAGTTTATACTCATTAAACATAGTTCTTGAAATTTATTTAAGGGTTCTATTTCTTCATTCTACTACACCATTCTGCTGAGGTGTTCTAGTGGAAGAGAAATGGTAACTATATCCATTGTGTGAGCAATAATATTCAAACTCATGATTTTCAAACTCATGACCATGGTCACTTCTCAGGGTCTTAATATTAAGTCCACTATGGTTTTCTACAAACATATAGTATTTAATAAAGTAAGAACAAGCTTAAATTTTGTGAGCTAAGAAGTATACCCAAGTGTACCTAGAATAGTCATCTACTAAGACATTGACATAGTGCTTCCCATTTAAACAAGAAACTCTTGAAGGTGCAAACAAATCCATGTGAACCAACTTGAGAGGTTGATAAGTTGAAACTTCTTTCTTTGGATTAAAAGAAACATTATGTTGACTTCCCTTTTGACAGGGATTACAAACTTTGTATGTTGGGAATTTAATTTTGGACAGGTCTCTATCTATGTTTTTCCTATTATGTTTTCTAAGTGAATAAACATTGTAGTTTCCTAATATTCTGTTCCATATCCAAGACTTTTTATGAAAAGCATTTAAGAAAGTAATGTTTTGTTTAGCTAAAGAATTCAAATCAACAACATAAACATTTTCATTTCTCAAAGAAGAAAATACTAAAACATTTTTAGAGTTAAAAACATTTCAAGAATCATTTTCAAATTTAACATTGAAACCATCATCACATAACTGAGAAATACTCAAAGTAATCACAAAAGGTGACGTGGCCTCCATCTCCTTTGATTAACCTTTTGAAGCATGAGAATTCTCCAATCATGTGTCTTGAACATCCACTATCCAAGTACCATACCTTCTTATGATAACTCTTCAGGAAAGTCTCCTCAGACGTGTTTTTAATGAAATAAATGTTAGTGTTTTGAGATTTTTCATCCTGAGTAGAATCAGAATCAGTTGAACTGTCCTCTGAAGCACTCCAAGTTGCTTTAATAGATTTCTTATGCTTGTTGTCCTTGTAGTCATATTTCTACTTGAACTTCAATTTTGGACAGTCAGCTTTTATGTAACATTTTACTTTGCATTCATAGAAAAAACTTCATCACGCTTATCATATTTCTTCCAATCTTTCTTCCAGTGACCTTTGTTAACATATTTTCCTTTGGAATTTGATTTTATGAAGATTTTCTTCTTCTTGTATAACTTCTTTTATATTCCCTCTATTTGAGCCATCTTAGCATCACTGTTAGATGCACTCTCATCACTACTTGAACTTTCACTTTCACATTGAATTTTTCCTTTGTCATTACTCTTTGAAAAAGATTTCTTGAAGGAAACTAACTTTCTTTTAGGTTCATCATCTTCTTCCTTGTTTACCTTCAGTACTAATTCATACATCATTAACTTACCAATTTGTTACTTAACAGGCAGTTTGCTGATATTGCACGATTCTATAATGGAAATAGATGTGCCTCTCTATATTTCTGGAAGACATCTTAAAATCCTCATGATCTGTTCTTTTGTAGGAACAACTTTACCAAGAGAGCTCATAGTGTTGACAATCTCATTTAACCTTAGATACATGTCAGAGATGGGTTCATCAGACTTCATTTTAAAATTATCATATTTAATAGTGTATGTGTTAAATATTATTTCCTTAACATTGCTTTTTCCCACATGTAAAATAGCCAAAGTGTCCCAAATTTCATAAGCATTTTTACAAGAAGATATTCTGTTAAATTTCTCATCACCTAAATCACTGTACAAAGCATTCATTTCTTTATAGTTATTATTATAGACAGTCTTAGTGGCTTCATCCCAAGTAGTTCTCTCAGTGTCTGGAATCTTATATTGAGTTTCTTTAGCAGTATAGATATCAAATCCCATACTCTCTAAATGAATTTTTATTTTAATCTTCCACTGAGCATAATTTTTACCATTAAATAAGGTTGGCCTGTTGGTAGCAACACCGTTTAATCTATTAACCATAATTCAATTTTAGCAAATATATTTAAAGAGATATAATTTATAACTAACAGAAATTTATGATCTTTAAGATACAACTATAATCACAGTTGAAAAGCAGAGTATTTTGAAAACCTTATTAAACAAAACAACCCTCTGATACCAAATATTGGTCGGAGTGGACACTCAAGAGGGGGGTGAACTGATTTCCAATTAAAATTCCTCTTAAAATATTTCTAATAAAAACCCCCAATTAAAAACTAAGTTAAACTGTAGTGAATTTGAAAAAATATAAGGGTTTGATTAGGTTCTCAAGAGATTGATTAGATATCAGTTAATTTAATCAGAAGATTAAAATTTCTTTTGAATCTAACCTACTGATTTACAATAGTTACAAACACTTTCTAGATTAACTATCAATGTAACTTTAAAAAAATTTGTATTTCAAAGTAATTAGCAGTGGAAAATAAAGTATGTAATATACATTTGACATAATATAAGATGCACAATAGATATAACCAAGAGGTTCAATCTCAAGCCAAGACTTAGTCCTCTCAAAAAATTTATATAAATTTGATCCACACCCTGGATCGGTGTAAACAACAGTACAAAGACTGTCCAGGTACTATGACCTCTACCACAGTTGTTCATGGGAAAACAAAAACAACAGCACAATGGCTGTCCAGGTCCTACTCAACCTCTACCACTATCCATAGTGGGATTCAAGAGAGTTAAAGAAGGTTTGTGTGTGGATTTAGAAGTCCTCCAGTATGCTCAGAAGACAGTGTGTGTAAAAAATATACAGAGTATACACACTACTCAAAATGTAAATAAAATAATAACTGAGAGAGTAGATATGAGTTTTAGAATGATCTAGTGGTTTGAATTGTAGCTCTGGACTCCTTTGATTAATTAAGAATGCTTCTGAGTCCTCCTCTGGTTTTGTCTAAAAAACAGAGGGTCGTTTTCTTCATGTTTTGTTTCATCATCTTGGATGCAGGAAGAGCTCATTGTAGTTCTTCACTCCTTGAAAAAAGTTCACCTTGTGTTCTCTTCTTGAATGAATGGATTTGTGTATATCCAGTGTTCTTCGAGTGTGGATGATTCCTTTCATTTCTGTGTGTATTAAACACTTTTCAACACTCTTTAACACTCTTCTTTCGCACACTTCACGCACCATCTTTTTATAGCTTTCAGGTCTGACAATGGTAATGATTACCTTTTTACAGGTACAAGGTACGGTTCCCTGACATGCAAACAAATATCATTAAATAACATTTATTGCATTAAAATCATCAAATATTACTGTTTCTTAATAAATAAATAATATTGAGAGTATAGAGTTTGAAGTACCAAGGCTGGTCAGTTTTTCATCAGTAGCCTTCTATCGGTAGATATGTAACAGTTGACTCTGTATAGCGGTGAGCTCCTATCGGTAGCTCTTTATCCTTATACCGATAGCTCCTTATAACGGTAGCTGTTACTCCCTGTATCAGTAGCTCTATGTACCAGTGACCCTTTCTATCGGTAGCCTGTCTGTATTGGTACATTGTTTGTATCAGTATCTTGTTTTTATCTGTAGCTTGTTTGTATCAGTAGCTTGTTTGTATCGATGTCTTGTTTTTATCGGTAGCTCCTTTCTGTTATAGTTATAAAGTGCATATCGATGGACTTGTGCATCGCTGACCTTTCTGTAATTGTCGACTTGCATATCAATAGACTTTGTATAAGCAGCTTGTGCATACCGGTGGCTCGTTTGTATAAGTAGCGGTATCTCTGCTTCTATCAGTAAACTTGATCTATTAGTGTCGTGCTTACTGGTAGAATTATACATACCGGTATCTCTGTTCTGTTTTAGTGACTGTCTATTCAGTCTATCGGTAACCTTTCTCTATCAGTAGACTAAGTACCCGTAGGGATCTTTTGGTCTATATCATTAGTTATGGCCATACCAGTGGACTTACCACTTATCTGTTCTATGAAACACATATGCCGATTGAGTTAAAATTATTCCAAAGTTCATAAAAACATAGATTAACATTGATTAACATATTTCAAAGATTATTTTAATATTATTATTATCTTGATTATAGAATTCCACAAATTGAAAAAATTTATATATAGATAAACATTATTTGGGATTATCAAAGTATGTGAAAGTATAATTAAGATTATCAAAATAGTTGAGGTCAACAATAACCATTAAACATATCATTTTCATTACTTAATGAAAACATATACTAAAAATACTTTTATATTTCAGGATTCATATATTATAATCTTTGAATTCCAAATCATATTTACTTAATTCATACGAAATTATTCTTATACAATTACTCAAGGTCCAACAATATATTCCTTAATACCCCATTCCTAGAATTTTAAATATGAATAATGTATTATGTTTCCTCAACCTCAATCTAATCATGCTTATTATGTTTAATGTAAAAAATAATGGAAGAACATCACATATCTTTCACATGTAATTTTCGGTCAATTTATCTTTATAATTATAACGAATACTCATTCGACCCTTTGGATTTTCATTATAATATTCCCAATTTGGAAATATACATTCATAATTCCCATTATTTCCACATCTCTATCATTCAATGATAACTACATTCTTTCTAGTTAACTCTTCAGAGTAAAACCAAAAATAATAGGGTGGGAAACATATATGATATAAATATCCATATAATCCTTAAAAATTACTTATAGGAGAACTAAAGAATGATACCTTTCTTAATATATGAAACATTAGGTTTATCCTAGGTTATTAATAGAAAAATTCTAATTAAATATTTCATGATGGTTCATGAAGAGTGTGTGAATTCCCAAATCATATCCCTCGGGTGTGTCAAACGAGGTGTGTATCAAGGGCCATTGTTGTGTACTAGATTACCCCAAGTCAAGCATTGAACATATTTTCCGTGTTGTTACTCCAAGGTACATCTTCCAAAGCCACATCCACATAATGTTTCAAGACATGAATTTATTTCTAAGAAACCACTCACTCTATCCTTTAACTAAAATTCTATGTCATTTTCCTAAACATTTACTCATTTGTATACGTATCATTAGAGACATCCCTACTCATATCCATATAAATATAAATCGGGATATCACTAATGGTTTCTCATACTAGTTTTTAATATTTGACTAAACCTTTCCATTTATACCAACTATAGATAACCAGGCTTGACATACATGTATATTATATCATTTTAGATAAATATTAAATATATTAATAAAATGAATACATTCCCATGAACCATAATATTTTAGTATATTTGGAAACAAGGAAACATAATCTTCTATCCAAGTAAAAGATCTTAAACATTTCCCATAAAGATATCCACTTTTACTACATCTATCTAAAACCTTTCTTTATACCCTCAGGAAAGGAAACATAAAACATGGATGACCTTAGATGATCTATTACAGTAAATAATGGAAATGCATAATCATAAGATAAACAAAAGGGTATGGAACTTGAGCATTACATTTGAAGATCATTCCCTACATATTAGAGAACATAATAAAAAATGTAATTTCCTATGACATGAATCATATGGAAATAAAGAACATAGACAAAGGAAGAATAAAATTTGAAATGAAATGGAATTTATCGCATCCATGTTGGTTTATAACATTGTGAACACGTATAAGTATAAATTGGTTCAATCATTAAATTAAGGACTTAGAATCAGGCCCTAACATCAACTTGTGGACATGAAACTAGGTCCATGAATAACATTGTGAACATGTAATCTGGTTCACATATAACCTAATGGACTTGAAACCAAGTCGATTCTTAACATTGTGACCGAGTAATTAGGTTCATGCATAACCTAATGGACATGAAATGAGGTCAATTCAAAATATTTTGAAAATGTATTTAGGTTCATGACTAACCATAAGCACATAAATATAAGTCCATGCATAACATTTTGAACATGTAATCAAGTTCACTCATTACCATATGGATGTAAATCCAAGTTCATCCATAACATTGCGAACGTGTAATCAGTTTCACACATTACCTAATGGACATGTAACTTGGACCATGCATAACATTTTGAACATGTAATCAGGTTCATGTATAACCTTATGGATATGAATCCATGTCCATGAATAACATAGTAAACATACAACTAGGTTCACTCATTAACCAATGGACATGTAACCAGGTTCATGTATACCATTGTGAACATGTGATCAAGTTCATACAAAACATTACAAACATGTAATCAGGTTCACACATAAACCTATATATATGCAACTAGGTCCATGCATATCATTTTGGACACTTAATAAGGTTCACTATTTATATTATGAACATGTTATCATGTTTATGTATAAACTTGTGGACATGAAACTAGGTTCATGTATAACATTGTGAACATGTAATCAGGTTCACACATGAGATTTATACTCATTATGCATCCATTTTAATGCATTGTAGGGAGATATATAACACACACATCAAATAATGAAATCATAAAAAAATGTGGCACAATATCATAAATAAAAATATCATAACCCATGAAATGTAATGGGTATCATAAACATGTAAACATATCCCAACACATGAAAAAATTACATGTTTCATAATCTTTTCATCAAAATCATAACCCCAAAAAGAGTAATGGGTTTCATATACATATTACCCATAAAGGAGAAATGGGTTTCATAAAGACCAAGAACTTAAGCATAACTAATTCATAGAATGTATATTATTGGAGCATTTAGTTTGGCATAAGTAAAAAACAATTGATGTCATCTTACATGTAAAATAATATTGACATAAATTTTAAAAAACATTTCTTGTGGAAAATACCCATTCTTGTATGAAAAAATTATTTTATAACATATAAATATTTGAATACAATTTTATTTTAATATAACTTTTAAAAATTATAAGAGAATATTTGAAAAAAATAAAACATTATTAAAATATATTTTCATTTAAAATTATAATCAATGATCTTTTGAAATCATTTTTTGAAAATATAGTCTTTGAATACATTAGATTTATGACTACAGAGTGAGCTGATCATATTTTTCTAAAACATATTATCTTTAGTGCCAAAGTGTGGAAAAATGGAACTTCAACATGAGGATATCATGGAAAAATATAAGATAAGGAAACTCATGAGTTTTCTTTCTGTATGGATCATAATATTTTTTCATGGTAAGCATAAAAGTAAACAATCTCAAAAAGAGATGAGATTCTCTTAATATATTCTTATAAATTGGTAAAATGTGATCATACTCTCCATGTAAGATAATTTTATTAAATGAAGCATAATATATCTTTAAGGGAATTATATTCAGGATATAACATGTAAAACGGATGTATATACACCTAGAAAAAAAATTTGGTGGATAAGAAAAAAAATTTCTCAAAGAAGGAATATCGAGACAAAAATATTTTATCGATTTGGTAACTTTTTAATGTTAAAACTCATGAATGTTGGATCCTAAAATGGTCATGAAAAGTTCCCTAAATTTAAGTACAATTTAAATATAATACAATCATTTTTAGTAATTACACTACACAAAAGGAATGATTAGAAAACATAGATGGTATCTCCGAGAAATTAAAAGCGAGATGAAATCCCCTTACCTTGTGTCTTGACTCTCACCATACTCGTTCAATTCACCAGTATAATAAATATAAATATATTATAGATATTTTAAATAACAACATGATTATATCTAATACCATATATTGTTTTATTACGACCTTATATTACCATCTTTTTTACAATCCTATGTTATGGTTTCACTCTGGGTAATATTTTCTTTGTTCCTTATATGTGTCTAAATTTGTTATATCTTTGGTCCTTATACTTATATCATGATTCTAGAATGTAAACTCTAATATAAATATTATGTAAAATAATTATATTTATATTATAATAATCAATATAATATTTATTTATGAAATGGAATACATCATTCCGGGAGACGATAATATGTACATATGTAAGAACATTGTTTCCATTTTTTACGTACTGAATGAAAGTAGGTAAATGACATATGTATATATATATATTTATATATATATATATATATTATAGTAGAGTTATTATGTAATATATATCAAATATTTTCTTGAAACACATCCTTAATAAAATCTACGTGGTGTGTGAACGAATCATATCTGTAACACCCCAAGATTTCATAGTGTGTTATTTTTTCAAAATAATTCAATAACTTGCACTACACGCAACACCGAGTTCAATCACTCCATGACTTAAAAAAGGCCATTAAAAAGAGGTTATGAATATTATTAACTAAATTTTAAACTTTATATTATCCTTATAATTTTAGAATACATATTATGAGTTTCTTAGACATAATGCAAGAACAGATTCATTTTCAGTATTGCACTTTTATCAACTTTTAATAGTGAAACCTTTTTAAATACAATATTTTAATATTTTTGACTAAATGGGGACGTCAAAAAAATTTAAAATGAAACATCCCAAGCTTCAGCGGTACGATTTCCTTTGAATAATGCAATGGCGTGCATTGTACGCAACTTCGAGATTCTAACACACCACAATCAATCAAACTAGCCGTTATGAATAGTAATACCTACCTTTTAAAATTTTAGAATTTTTATCTCTCAAAATGGACTTCATTTTTGGATTCGGAGTATCAAATATAGCCTAAGGTGAAATTTTTGGTACTTTTTGGATAACTTTCATATTTTGATGAATAGTAAAAATTACTAAATTTTAATTAAAAACAACTTTTTTAATCAAAATAATTAATAATGATAAATTATGAATTTGAGTGGGTTTAAAGTATATTTAGAATATATTTTTAACATTTAATATAATGTTGGTCATTGGACATAATTTAACAATTAAACCGAACATAAACAAGTGTCAATCTTTTGATAGTTATTATCACTTAAAAACACTCTTTTTGTTTTAACAGCGGAAATTGATTTTAAATAAATTTCTGCCACTTCTGTGTTTTGAATTTAGAAAAATGGATTCCATATTTGGAATCAGGATGTCCAAATTGTGTAAATAGGTAACTTTTATTTTTAGAAATTTTGAATAATTACTGCGTTAAATATATTATTTACCATGGTTAAGGGTAAATCCGGTAAATAAGGGTTAAAAAATAATATTATAATAGTACTAAATTACCCTAAAACGTGTCCTAGCCTTATTGGTTGATACATGTTTAACCATAGGCATCTTTGGGTCTATTTTGGGACCCCATGGTGCCACTTGTAGGTGATAGGGACACTTTATTTTAATTAAGTTAAAATGAATACAAAAATGACACAAGCATATATCTTTTAGAAAAACAATTTTTATATAGGGTTATATATATTTGATTTTAGATTATAAATATTCATTAGAAAGATATAAAGATTTCCTACATATTGATATTTTATTTATAATTTTTAGACATTAAATAATTTAATTTATTTATGACACAATGATGATGAATTAATTACTATAATATTGAAAAATTAAAATAATTGATATTATAAATACCCAAATAAATATAATATGAAACTTTTAATGAATTAAACTAATTTTCTAGGATAATATGAAATATTAGAATTGATTTAATTGACTTTTTGCGAAGTAATAAATTTGTTATGAGTTTCACAAAAATCAACTATTGAATAGTGTCAAAATTGACATAAAAGAGTTCTTAAAACAAAAGTATATTATTAATTGATATTAAATTCCTAAAAATATAAGGTTCGGCCAAGAGACTTATATCATGATAGGTGCATCATTAATGGACCACTTGGGGGTCTCTTGGATGTATATAGTAAGTTTAGTAACCATATTATATAAAAATACAAAGAGACATTGTAAAAGTGAAACTAATTAACTTAGAGTTAATACTTAAAGATAAGGTTAATATAAGTACCCAAACCTGTCTAAATTATATTGGTTGAGTTGTTTTCGACCCATCCCCACCTTAAAATTTAAATAATCAACTTTGGAGCCATTAGAAACCGAATAAGAATTTATTATAAACTAATATTTCTAGCTTTTCCAATGGTTCCCCTCACCCATCTTATAAAAGGGCACTCGTCCTTATCTTTTCTTCACACCATAAAAGCATTTTGTTTCGGCCAAACTCGGCCCAAATACTCTACCAACTTCCCTCACTACAACCTAGAGGCCTTAGTTTGATCAGAAAGCCAACCTATGGAGCCCTTTTGATCAAATCAAAAGGAAGAAACCGAAGAAGAGGTAATGATTTCACCACCCTTTTCCAAGTTCCTTCTTCTTCCACTTCTTCTTACTTTGTTGTTACCATTCTAAAATAATAACTCCAGTATCATATATATACTGTGATGTTATTATAAATATGTTACAACCATATTCATTATTCTATCCACCCTTTGAATAACATGTCACCATACGTGCGTACGTACGGCTTACCGTCTCCACGTCGTGGTGTAATTGTTATTCAATATATTATTATTTGGATGGGTATAATAATGATGTGTAACTCATGTAAATAATAAATATAACATGTTAATGATTCTTTATATATGATATACCATCCATTTATATATTATTTTAATATCAAAAGAATGATATTGTCGCTCGTGCGTACGTACGGACTACCATCTCCATGAACGCGATGAGATTCATTCTCCATCATATCCATTCAAGTATAATTATCATTTTCTAATTTAAAAATGATGTTTAAGGACTTTATATCATTCTGGATATGAATAATATACAACCTATCCATTAAAAACCTATCTTACGTAATAAAACATATAAATGAAAACGAGTAAGTTAACACCCGAAACAACGATAATACTAAGATATTATTAACAAAGCAAAGTTAAAAGATCACATATGATATCATATTAATATATATGATTCTTGTATAATTTAATAACAATTATTTCACTATTATATAGGAGGTTAACCTACCCCAACCAAGTAAAAGTACAAGGTATGGGATTTTCTTATCTCACTTTCAATTCCAAGAGATTTCCATTGTTCGCCACTAAATTATTGAAAGTGGTGTATTGTGTACTGCAATTTGATATATATTATCATGATTCCCTTTATATTCATGTTATTCTGTAAATAATTTGGTGGTTATTAACTTCTGGCTATACGACTCAGTTGATTAACGTGGTAAAGGGTTTTCATCTCACTCTTTATTCCCGTGAGATTCATGCCATATTGCCACCATTACCTTTTGTGTGGTGTATGTACTTCCCATAATTATATTCTTTGTGTAATACACTCTAATTTATGTGTATTTACATATTCATTGTATGATACCTCTTTCATGGGTCGTATGTTTCATATGTTACCAAATTGGTAAGGGTTTATTTCACAATCTCTTCATTATCCGAGGTTGTTTATACGTAATAATCTACTGGGATTTCTTTATCATCCACATCCATGTTTCTTCGAAATGTATTTCAAAACATTTTTATTATTTACAAGAATATGGGTTAAAGTCATTTATACCCTTGTTTGAATTTTTATAAGAGGTTTATATAGGAATCATTCCGTTGTTTTCAGAACAAGGTCCTTTTTAACCTTTTTGACAGAATTAAGGTAAGAATGTTTTTTTTAACTTATACGGCGAGTGCGGCTATTTACCGCCGTTATAAAATCGTCAAAGCTTCCCTTACAAGATTATAAGAATATTTTTAAAGAAAATGTTTTATTTTATATGGATCTTAAATGATTTCAAAATAAAAAGAGATATTTCTTTAAAAAGAATTTTGATTTCATCTATGTCAACATCCTTTGATGGCTTTTAAGCTTATTTGAAGTTGGTTTATTATGATACAAAACATCCATATTTTATTAAAGTTTTTGTGATATTTTTGACTATGGATAAGCTATTCTTATGTCACTCATTTTTTCTTTAAGTATTGACATTTCATAAGTTATTTTTAATCCGAATGTTTATGTTATATTTCAACCTTTCATTCAGATGAATGTGTTAGACAAGTATGTTCTGGGTTGGGGACCGGTAAAAGTAAGCCCTCCGGTTTGGTCTCCGGTTATTAGAGAAACTCCGTTTTGGTCTCCGGTTATTAGAGGAACTCTGGGTTGGTGTCCGGTTATTAGAGGCACTCCGGGTTGGTGTCCGGTTATTAGAGGCACTCCGGGTTGGGTTCCGGTTACAGTTAGCCCCTAGGTCTTGGGACGAGGCCTTGACAAAGAAATTAAAGTTCAGCATTATGCATTACCTCATTATAAAAGTGGTTATTTATATTGCATGTGGTTATTCAATTAGTAAAATATCCATGTGAATAAGTAAATGGAATTATTTCATTTTACTTTTGCCATACGATGTTGAAGTTCAAGTTTAAAAGGCTTTTGATTCAGTTATACATTGCCTTAAATGTTTATGCTTATTTTGTAAAGTTTCGGCTATATTGTTATCCTTACTGGGAATTTGAGCTCACCCCTTTTCTATGTTTTATTTTTCCCCGGATGTGAAGAAGTAAGTTATGAATGACCTGCATGGATTTTATGTGGGGATATGAGTGTGGAATATGGAGACTATGTTGTTGTAGTAGTTTTTCACTTTATGATGTAATGTAAAACTTTATTAATATATCTAGTGTTTCCAAGGCTACTAAACCAATCGGTCTTTCGAGATTTGATCTTTCTTGTGATCATACCAATGTTATGTAATAATGCACCGACTCTGGGTAACTAGGGTCGGGGCGTTACAGTTGGTATCAGAGGAAGTTTAGTACAAAACTTGGAAGCTAGATTTAGATAAAATCTGATTAGAGCACATAGATTTAAGATGGACATTGAGGATTAGTATAGAAGAACTTCCTAGAATTTTGGTATTGTAGAGATTTTGTGAGTTTTCTGAGCAATACATCCCTGTCTGGATACGAGCAGGTAGAGGTGGCTCTGTCACAGATGTACCTAGGGGTAAAACCCGAAAACACCACTTTGAGCTAGACTCAAACGGGAACTGGTGCACGACAACAGGCCTTGCTGCACTCTTGGTTACGACACTCCCGGGGGATATGCTTAGGATAATTCTCATTTTCTTTACAAACCATTATGGAGGGTTTATGTGGATTTACTTCCTCAAAGGAGAAATTTTTATGATTATGGATTATGTCCATAAACTATTTAATTTATGTTATGTGTCTTACAAGTTTGGGATTAGGTATTGTTATTCATAAACTAATCTAGTGTATGCCATTGTTTAGAAATGGCACCCAGTAGAAGGAATGAGAACTCCAACAATGCACATGGTCCAAAGAGAAAGAAGGATCATATCTTTCATGGTCTTAAGACAGAATTTATAAGAGAAATAGTCTCCCATGTATTATCATCATATGAATAAATAATATCATGTGTTGATAAGATAAGTAAAGATTTTACTGAGTCCTATGGCTTTGAAGGGAAGCAAGAGAAGAAAAGGATGGAAGAGAGAAAGATGGATAAAGGAAAGAGGGAAAAGAAGAATTTTCCCATATGTGATAACTGTGGGAAGAAACACCCTGGAACTTGCCTGAAATGAATGGGAGTTTGTTATAAGTGTGGAGGAAAAGGGCACAAAGTACGTGACTGCAAGGGTAATAAAATGGTTTCAAATGTACAATGCTTCATTTGCAAGGAGTTTGGACACTACGCGAACCTATGTCCCAGTCATCAAACCATGCCGCAAATGATTCTATTGGATAATAATCTAGTTATGATACTACCAAAGATGAAGAGGATTGATTAGAGTTCTTATGTTGATTATGTAAATTGAGTGTTGTATCAACAATGTACTTTTTATAATAATTATGGAGTATATAAGGATTGTACTGTAGTACTATTTCATTTAGGACTTGAGATTGTGTGGAAAAAAGAAAAGTGACTCAATAGCAGGATAAATTTTTGGAGAATATATGGTTGAGAGAATGATAAACCATAATATAGTTCTGATACCGAGGTAGTGATTTTTGAATAATATATGGTTGTTTTGGATAAATTATATTGGATATTCTTGACTACCTTGAAACTAATTAATGATTTGTATATTCCATCATTATTGGGGTTTAAAACATTTTTGGATTGATGAAGTATATCCATCATTCTATATGGAATAAGGGAGCATGAACGTAATCAATAAGGAATATGTTAATTTGGGATGTTTCATTGTATTAAAAGAATACATGATGAAGGTATTCATATGCTATTACGGGGTAAAAAGGAACTACATTATGTTTACCATCCTTATAAATGTTGGACTGTTACTTTGGACAGAAGTATTTTGGATAGTTCTAGTTTGGATTATTTTGGATTGCCATAAAAGGACAACCCAGAGGTCAGGTGGAAACCCGTCGCGTCCGGCAAGGCCGTGAGACTTGAACCCACAATCAAAGGGAGACAAGGGTGTATCACCGACCACTAGCCCATGAGATGTCCTAGATTAAATAATGTAGTTTTTTTTAAAAGATCTGGTAGATGAATTATAAATTCATTTATTTTGGAACCCTGTACTAATAGTATAAATAGAAAAAAAAATTACATTCTATAATCTTTTACAGTGAAAGATGAGTTTGTGGTAGAAATTTATTAATGGATAAAACTATAATTATAAAGTAAGTATATCTCCTTATGATCTTATCCAATCTCATAAATAAATTTCTCAACATTAATAAAAGGAACTTAGAACAAAAATGTTGTCCTAGATGGTACCTTAAATCATCACTAATTTTTGGCTTTGAGATTGTGGGCCTTTTCATAGCCATGTTCTCTACCACTCTCCATCAGATAATTGATGGTTAGATTTCTCTTCCATATCCATATTTTCCTACATGGAACCCTAGTATGTGTTATTTTCAGTAATCTTCATACTTTCCACTCTTTATTTTAAATAGAGGCCTCATTAATTCATTTTTCGATGTGGGATTTCAACTAAGATATTTGGAAATGTCAAAAATGTGTTATCTCAATACCCTATGTTTTGTTTAACCGATGGTATTTCAAATCATCATAGATTGATGAGTTTAAGGACCTCAATTTTATACTTGTTTGTGATTGATGACCTCATTCACTACCTATAAATAATTATGTTTTTCCTCCAATAATATGTCTCTAATTGCCACCAATGTTCTCCTAATCGAGATCATAATTTGGTGGTGACCCTTTCATTTCTCTTTTCCTCATATTAAGACTAAATTTTTGTAACCCAATTTCCGATGTGGGTTTTCCCACAAAGATATTTTTTATTTTCAACCTTTTATTTTCGAAGAACAATTTCAAATTTCGAGGATGCAATTTATTGAAGGAGGGGAGAATGTAACACCCCAAGATTTCATAGTGTGTTATTTCTTCAAAATAATTCAATAACTTGCACTACACGCAACACCGAGTTCAATCACTCCATGACTTAACAAAAAAAAGGCCATTCAAAAGAGGTTATGAATAGTATTAACTAAATTTTAAACTTTATATAATCCTTATAATTTTAGAATCCATATTATGAGTTTCTTAGACATAATGCAAGAACAGATTCATTTTCAGTATTGCACTTTTATCAACTTGTAATAGTGAAACCTTTTTAAATACAATATTTTAAACTTTTTGACTAAATGGGGACAAGAAAAAAATTTAAAATGAAACATCCCAAGCTTCCACGGTACGCTTTCCTTTGAATAATGCAATGGCGTGCATTGTACGCAACTTCGAGATTCTAACACACCACAACCAATCAAACTAGCCGTTATGAATAGTAATACCTACCTTTTATAATTTTAGAATTTTTATCTCTATAAATGGACTTCATTTTTGGATTCAGAGTATCAAATATAGCTTAAGGTGAAATTTTGGTACTTTTTGGATAAATTTCATATTTTGATGAATAGTGAAAATTACTAAATTTTAATTAAAAACAAATTTTTTAATCAAAATAATTAATAGTGATAAATTATGAATTTGAGTGGTTTTAAAGTATATTTAGAATATATTTTTACCATTTAATATAATTTTGGTCATTGGACATAATTTTACAATTAAACCAAACATAAACAAGTGTCAATCTTTTGATAGTTATTATCTCTTAAAAACACGCTTTTTGTTTTAACAGCGGGAATTAATTTTAAATAAATTTCTGCCACTTCTGTGTTTTGAATTTAGAAAAATGGATTCCATATTTGGAATCAGGATGTCCAAATTATGTAAATAGGTAACTTTTATTTTTAGACATCTTGAATAATTACTGCGGTAAATATTTTATTTACCATGGTTATGGGTAAATCTGGTAAATAAGGGTTACAAAATAATATTATAATAATACTAAATTACCCTAAAACGTGTCCTAGCCTTATTTGTTGATACATGTTCGACCATAGGCATATTTGGGTCGATTTTGGGACCCCATGGTGCCACTTGTAGGTGATAGGGACACTTTATTTTAATTAAGTTAAAATGAATACAAAAATGACGCAAGCATATATCTTTTAGAAAAACAATTTTTACATAGGGTTATATATGTTGGATTTTTGATTATAAAAATTTATTAGAAAGATAAAAATATTTTCTACATAGTGATATTTTATTTATAATTTTTAGACATTAAATAATTTAATTTATGTATGACACAATGATGATGAATTAATTTCTATAATATTGAGAAATTAAAATAATTGATATTATAAATACACAAATAAATATAATATGAAACTTTTAATGAATTAAACTAATTTTATAGGATAATATGATATATTAGGATTGATTTAATTGACTTTTTGCGAATTAATAAATCTGTTATGAGTTTCAAAAAAATCAACTATTGAATAGTGTCAAAATTGACATAAAAGAGTTCTTAAAACAAATTATATTATTAATTGATTTTAAATTCCTAAAAATCTATGGTTCGGTCAAGAGACTTATATCATGATAGGTTCATCATTAATGGACCACTTGGGGGTCTCTTGGATGTATATAGTAAGTTTATTAACCATATTATATAAAAATACAAAGAGACATTGTAAAAGTGAAACTAATTAACATGGAGTTAATACTTAAAGATAAGGTTAATATAAGTATCCAAAACAGTCTAAATTCTATTGGTTGAGTTTTTTTCGACCCATACCCACCTTAACATTTAAATAATCAACTTTGGAGCCATTAGAAACCGAATAACAATTTATTATAAACTAATATTTCTAGCTTTTCCAAAGGTGCCCCTCACCCCTCTTATAAAAGGGCACTCCTCCTTATCTTTTCTTCACACCTTAAAAGCCTTCTAGTTCGGCCAAACTCTGCCCAAATACTCTCCCAACTTCCCTCACTACAACCTAGAGGCCTTAGTTTGATCAGAAAGCCAACCTAAAGAGCCTGTTTGATCAAATCAAAAGGAAGAAACCGAAGAAGAGGTAATGATTTCACCACCCTTTTCCAAGTTCCTTCTTCTTCCACTTCTTCTTCCTTTTTTGTTACCATTGTAAAATAATAACTTCAGTATCATATATATACTGTGATGTTATTATAAATATGGTACAACCATATTCATTATTCTATCCACCCTTTGAATAACATGTCACCATACGTGCGTACGTACAGCTTACCGTCTCCACGTCGTGGTGTAATTGTTATTCAATATATTATTATTTGGATGGGTATGATAATGATGTGTAACTCATGTAAATAATAAATATAACATGTTAATGATTCTGTATATATGATATACCATCCATTTATATATTATTTTAATATCAAAAGAATGATATTGTCGCCCGTGCGTACGTACGGACTACCGTCTCCACGAATGCGATGAGATTCATTCTCCATCATATCCATTCAAGAATAATTATCATTTGCTGATTTAAAAATGATGTTTAAGGACTTTATATCATTCTGGATATGAATAATATACAACCTATCCATTACAAACATGGCTTACGTAATAAAACATATAAAAGAAAATGAGTAAGTTAACACCCGAAACAACGATAATACTAAGATATTATTAACAAAGAAAAGTTAAAAGATCATATATGATATCATATTAATATATATGATTCTTGTATAATTTAATAACAATTATTTCACTATTATAAAGGAGGTTAACCTACCCCAACCAAGTAAAAGTACAAGGTAAGGGATTTTCTTATCTCACTTTCAATTCCGTGAGATTTCCATTGTTCGCCACTAAATTATTGAAAGTGGTGTATTGTGTACTGCCATTTGATATATATTATCATGATTATCTTTATATTCATGTTATTCTGTAATTCATTTGGTGGTTATTAACTTTTGGACATATGACTCAGTTGATTAACGTGGTAAGGGGTTTTCATCTCACTCCTTATTCCCGTGAGATTCATGCCATATTGCGACCATTACCTTTTGTGTGGTGTATGTACTACCCATAATTATATTCTTTCTGTAATACACTCTAATTTATGTTTATTTACATATTAATTGTATGATATATCTTTCATGGGTTGTATGTTTCATAAGTTACAAAATTGGTAAGGGTTTATTTCATAATCTCTTCATTATCCGAGGTTGTTTATACGTAATAATCTATTAGGATTTCTTTATCATCCACATCCATGTTTCTTCGAAATGTATTTCAAAATTTTTTTATAATTTACAAGAATATGGGTTAAAGTCATTTATACCCTTGTTTGAATTTTTATAAGAGGTTTATAAAGGAATATTTCCCTCATTTTCAAAACAAGGTCCTTTTTAACCTTTTCGACAGAATTACGGTAAGAATGTTTTTTTAACTTATACGGCGAGTGCGGCTATTTACCGCTGTTATAAAATCGTCAAAGCTTCCCTTACAAGATTATAAGAATATTTTTAAAGAAAATTATTTATTTTATATGGATCTTAAATTATTTCAAAAAAAGAGATATTTCTTTAAAAAGAATTTTGATTTCATCTATGTTAACATCCATTGATGGCTTTTAAGCTTATTTGAAGTTGGTTTATTATGATACAAAACATCCATATTTTATTAAAGGTTTTGTGATATTTTTGACTATGGATAAGCTATTATTATGTCACTCATGTTTTTTTAAGTATTGAAATTTCATAAGTTATTTTTAATCCGAATTTTTATGTTATATTTCAACCTTTCATTCAGATGAATGTGTTAGACAAGTATGTTCCGGGTTGGGGACCGGTAAATGTAAGCCCTCCGGTTTGGTCTCCGGTTATTAGAGGAACTCCGGTTTGGTCTCCGGTTATTAGAGGATCTCCGGGTTGGTGTCCGGTTATTAGAGGCACTCCGGGTTGGTGTCCGGTTATTAGAGGCACTCCGGGTTGGGTTCTGGTTACAGTTAGCCCCTAGGTCTTTGGACGAGGCCTTGACAAAGAAATTAATGTTCAGCATTATGCATTCCCTCATTATGAAAGTGGTTATTGATATTGCATGTGATTATTCGATTAGTAGAATATCCATGTGAATAAGTAAATGGCATTATTTCATTTTACTTTTTCCATACCATGTTGAAGTTCAAGTTTAAAAGGCTTTTGTTTTAGTTATACATTGCCTTAAATGTTTATGCTTATTTTGGAAAGTTTCCGCTATATTGTTATCCTTACTGGGCATTTGAGCTCACCCATTTTCTATGTTTTATTTTTCCCAGGATGTGAAGAAGTAAGTTATGAATGACCTGCAGGGATTTTATGTGGGGATATGAGTGTGGAATATAGAGACTATGTTTTTGTAGTAGTTTTTCACTTTATGATGTAATGTAAAAATTTATGAATATATCTAGTGTTTCCAAGGCTACTAAACCAATCGGTCTTTCGAGATTTGATCTTTCTTGTGATCATACTAATGTTATGTAATAATTCACCAACTCTGGGTAACTAGGGTCGGGGCGTTACAATATCGTATTAAGGGAGTGATAGTCCACAATTCCTCAAACGAGATTATCATATTAACATAAAATGGAATGTAAATAGATGTGTGTTTTAAAGGGAATAAATAAGATAAAATACTTAAATAATATAATACATTACATATATAAATATTTTTTCCATCATAATGGACACCGTGATTGGTGGTAATGAAAAAGTGAACAATCATCATTTTCGTGAGGTGGTGGTTTGTCGTACAAAGAAACAGTATATTCGATATCAATTATATAGATGTGTGTGTAAGTGTAGGTAGAGACATTTTCATTAAAAAAAATACTAGGATATTTATTATATTGTTTTTTTCACACAATAATTTATTAACGATGGTGTAGGGGGTGAAGAAGTATAATAAAGGAAAGGAGCTTGAGAGAAGATGTTACCTCTAAATCAGGTAACCCTCTTTGGTTTGACCCAAATTTCTTCCATGAGACGATTCATGACCAAAGGAAGGCTCAAGGTAGAAAGGATGATTTTTTTGGAAGTGTATTGGGTATGTATTTAACAAACATAAGTGGTCTAAGGGGTGTGAGTAATGGGTAGAGGTGGTGGCCTTTTATTGGAAAGAAAAAGGACTCCAGTGGACTTTTTAGAAACATGTTAGGTATGAAAACGTTCGTACTTAAAAAAAGTCATAACAAAAAAATAAAACTAAATATTAGAAGGTTTATGGATTAAATATAGAAATAAAATTGGTTTTATACATGTTTTATGTCATTTGGGACATTAATTTTAAGGTTTAGTGCCTTTTTAAGCTTAATTTGGCCTTCACTTCTATGATTAATTTTTATCACTTTTACTTGTGATTTTGGTCAAATATTAACATGGTTATTATAGAATCTAAATATTAGACTAACTAGAATATTTTTCATCAAATTTTGTAAATTCAATTCATATAAGGGGAAAAATTAATATTACTTATAACCCCACATGTGCGACGAAATAAAGGGGTTTTAATATAGGAAAATGTTCAAAAGATTGTTAAGATTTTATATCCAATTTTATAGTGAAACTTATTATAATGAATTAAATGTTATTAATATATGTAATAGTTATCTAATATTACCTTAAATACATTTATAATATCATTTATAATCAATAATTTATTTGACAAAATTCAGTTTTTAACCAAAAGCATTATTTTTCACTATTCATCCAAAAATGATGATTCTAAGAAAAATTACAAAAAATACTATTAGTTCATTTTGAAATTTTGAATTAAAAATTGATGTTTATTTGATAAAATTATATTTTAATATGTATCTAAAATTAATTTAATTATTAAAATAGTTTCTTTTAAGAAAATTGTATTTTTACCTTAAATGGTCTTTAAAAAATATCATCATTCATTATCAATATGTTTTTTTATATAAATATATTATAAAAAATATTTGAAAAGTATTTATTACTTTTACTATAACTAATTTAAATATTTAAGTAATAACTATCTCTTTTAAATAATTAAATACATGTTTCTGTGTGTGTTTCATAAAACATTAGTATTGCATTCATTGTAATCCAAGTTGGTGTTGCGTTTAATATATGCCTAGTCGTACGCCAAGCTGTTGTTGCGTGTAACCTGCACCAATACCTTACTGAATATTAAAAGAATGTTTCATTTTTTGTTTTAATATATATATATATATAAAGAACTATTTGTACTGTGTCACATGGAACACAAATTATCACTAATATTAATTAATTCAAAAACATATTTCACAAAATATTGGGGTGTTAAATGTTTGGAATCAATGATGGAAAATTTGAATTGTTAGAAAACTATTTTATTGTGATTTATTCTAATATGGAGATCAATATTCCCTCCCTTATGGGTTTCTATTTTGATCACAAACACATACAAACAAATATATATATATATATATACGTGTTTCTATTATTGTTGGGCTTTATTTCCCTCTTTATTTGTGATTGATCTAACTTATTATATTATTTCACCTACTTCTATTCCTCTAGTTCTGGGGGAATCCTAATAGGTATGTACAAAATCACCACTAAATTGAATGTTTTTCACATGTTTCATGTCTTATAAAGGATACAGACAAGTTTTTGGTCATTTTAAAAGTCAATTTGGATAACTATGTGTAGTGGACCACATACTATGTTCAATTTTCAGTGACATGGATCCAGGAAATCTCATATTTTCATTACTAGATATATTCAGGCAGGGAATCAGTTCAAGTTAGGCATTTATTTTACCCTTTACTTTTTGGTCTACTCAGTCACACTATTTTGTATTACCCATATATTTTCACATTCAAGTTTCATACTATATATTTTGATATATTTTATTTTGATAACTATTCAATTTTTCACAGATATAGTAGTCTGTGTGTGTACAGGTACTTAGAAAAACATCACCCATTTTAGTTTTTCCATTTCAATCTGGTCTCCAACCCCTAGAATTTGGATGCGAGCTTGTGGTTGTTACCGATTGGCATTCTTCTATATTGGAGGAAATCAGTGGGTAAGGGCATAACACGTGAAAATCAATTTGTTAATAAAAAAATATTTCACATGTTTACTAAATAATTTATGGAATTGTTAAGTTAATTAGACCTTCAATTTTATTAAGTAACTTTTAATAAATCCACTGCATCGCCTTTAAATGTTTATAACTTCCATGAAATATTTAATAAACATGAAAAATATAAAATAATATAAAATAATATAAAATAATTAAAATAATAAAATATAAAACATGGATCTAAACAAATCCACCTCGAGAGAATTATCCCCAAGGACATCCATTTTTCTACATTTCAGTTGTTTTAGACATTCTAAAGTTCAATAATGTACATTTAAAATAGTCTCCATATGTCACTTTTTTGGGTTGATTATAAGGATCTGTGTTTATTTATTTTCAGGTTATCATTTTTATATTTAGTACAAAATATATCAAAATCTTATAAAATGTATCATTGATTTTTTTTCTAGGATTGTTTTTCATAATAAAACACATAAATTTTTTGGAATTCTATATCTTTTAGGCATTGTTTTTGAATATTTTTTATGGGTAGTTGTCATTTGAATTATAAAAAAATGTTTTTATACACTTGTTGAAAGAAATATAAGAAAAAGAATAATTAGGAATGAAAACAAGGTAAGAGGAATAGTTTCTACCAATGATCAATTCAGTCAAAGAAGAGAGTGCAAATTAGGATCATTAAAGTGAAGTTGAAATTGAAGAGTTTGAGGATGAAATTGAACCATGTATACTTAAGGTCAAAAACTCAGGTTTATAGAGGCTAAGTATAAAAGTAATCTATTGTTAGAAATTTTAATGAAGAAAATTGGAAAACCCAAGTTTATATTTTCTCTTAATGATGGAATGACAGACCAATAAACCATGGATCAAATCTATACCAACCATTTTAAAGATGAATTGTCAATAAAGACACCCAACTACCTCAAAGAATAATAAAAACCATTGTATCTAATAGTGGTATAGGAAGACAAAATTTCTTATAATTAAGGGTGTTTGGAAAAAATAATAGATGATTATAATAATTTATACTTTCATTTTCCACTGAACTTCTTCCATAGGCATTGTAAAAAAATAGGTATGAACTGAGACATTGGGTGGGAGTGTTGAGTTAAATATTGATCTAAATTATTTCTCTCTCCAAAATGTAATTGGAAACATACTATCCTTGCTCCAAAATTATAGAATCAATACCTATATTCTTTAATTAAGATGGTGGGGATGGAATTACAATTAAGGAAATTTATCTTAATGAAAATTTTAATGATCCACTACCTAATATTATCATCTTTTCATTTATTTTTCATACATAACACAAGATTTTAGCTATGATGAATGATTTGGAGAGGTCAATTCTTCACAGTTTGGGATTAAAATTTACTCACTCTAAAATTAATATTGATTCCCCATATTTTGGTATCATTGAAATGAAACCACTGGAGTAGGTTCCATATAACATTAATATAGAAAGTCTAATAAATGTAGTAGCAGAAGATAAAGAGAGTGAAGTAGAATATGAAGATCATTTAGAAATAACTTTCATGAAATTAATAATTTTAGGTATATACCAATGATGATACGTCAAAAACTAATAATTATATTCCACACTAAAATGACATTAAATTCACTCAAGAATAGGTTAAAGTGAAATACCCAGATCAACTTCAACCTCCATCTATAAGCTTTTCAATACAAAATTGGTTACGGAAAAGCATGAACTTAAAATTGGAAAATTTCAATAAATTTATCTATGCATATGGAATAATGATTGTTCTGTAATTGGGTTCCATAGATCCAAATCATGGATGTTCTTTGATTATAATTACCTGTATTCTGTTTGATATATAAATATGTTTACCATACCATAATAGTTCTAATACACCAATGACCACAATATTTATGTTAACGTCCATAAATTACATTTTTTTAAAAATGGTATAAAAGTTATTTGGCTATAATGATTACCTAGAGATATCATGACAATAATCATAATATTATGTCATATTGTTCAGATACACTATGCTGATCACACACAAATTATGTGTTCCCATTAGGTGTTGGGGGCTCATTGGCACTGGGACTTCTTCTCATGATGTTTTCACATGGTGATCTTGAGTAGATTGGATTATAAGGACTGACCTACCAATAAGAACACAACATGTTTTAGTTGGCCTTGGCGGTTCTTATTTGAAAACACATTTAATGGTCTCCGGACATGATATTATTTTCATTGTATTGAATTTCATTATATACATTCACGTGAGATGAAAAAATATTACCTTGATGATATAATGTAGTAACTTATGTTGTGAGCATCAAGGTGGAATGAATTTGATTGAATAATGAAGATATAAATTGTTTCTATTTAAAGAAGGAATGTCCATACAGTTAGGTAAAAAAATAATAAAATGTGAATGGATGATGACCCAATGTGTGTATTATACTTTATAATACATTTTATAAAAAAAGAGATTATTACATGGTGTATGTTCCAAGGAAAATCATTCATCACTATGAATTTTCATTATCTCCATAGGGATCTCAAGGGGTTTATGGACTCGGCTCTTGGATTATAAATAGTATTCACTACTATTGTAATAAGGGATTAGAGAGTCACATACATAGAGTATTCAGAATTATGACATATTCAAATGAATAAATGTATAAGACATGGTGGGACCCCTATAGGGACTATGAATAATCAATCACTAATGAATAAATAAATTCATTATTATTTAAATATAGAATAATTTGAGTTGGACCAATTTATTAAAATTATTCCCAAGGAATTACTTTAATAAATCAAAATTATTATACATGAAAATATTTTAAAAATATTTATGGTTCTTTTTGTATTTTCAAAAACTACAGGTAAAGGTAATGAATAAATTTTTTCACACAATATATTTATTATATATTAATGTTTCGTGATAAATATATAAATGACTTTTATGATATAGTTAGTTGGTCATAATTTTTCATTTTTAGATTATATATTGGATTTTATTTATACAGGGTCCTGGGAACCCTTTTTGGTAGAATAAAATTTATGATATATGAAAAATGTAGAACATTTATATGGGAAAATTAATCTACTCGAATTTGGGAGATCCCTTCTCCCCCATCCCGCGTCATATAGAGAGATAAAGTTGTTCCATGAATTTGATCTTAGATAAAGTTCAAAAATTGAATAAACGAGATCACGGTGATCATCTGGA
The DNA here is from genome assembly GCA_963277665.1 of Viscum album. NCBI lineage: Eukaryota > Viridiplantae > Streptophyta > Magnoliopsida > Santalales > Viscaceae > Viscum > Viscum album. The sequence continues at coordinate 2,008,475,578 of OY728130.1, read as the reverse complement.
TGATGAAGGATACATTCTACATTCATTCCAACATACATATTTTGTCAACTATCATATACATGAATTCTTGAAGCTTGTGTGGATGATATAAACAAATTTGTCCTTGATTCATTTGTGAAATGATCACTGATGATAAGTCATCGAGGAAAAATCATTTAATAAAAATGAAAAAAGTGTTCATTTATTTTTTTTACTAGAAATAAATTTATGAGATATCATTAACCATTATCATGTCTAGAATCACTAGAGACGAAGTAGTTATGTCAATATGGTGAATAAAAGTTTTAATCCCTAGTCTTTCAGATTTTACTATGTGACCCGATATAGAAAATTGGTATCATAGTAATCACCATAATTTTATATACCAAGAATATTTAATTTTCCTTAAATTTAAATATTAGGATTTGTTTTAGTCTCAATGTAAAAGGCTATGAAATTATATGATATTGGATTGTAATGTTATGATCATCTAATATTTTTTATTCATATAAAAATAATTTTTATGGATATAAAATTTGAATTACACACACACAAACAAATATAAATATATATATATATATATATATATATATGTTTGTCTGTGTGTTAACTAAATTTCTGAGTTGTGTATGTGGAGGTAGATCTTATAAAACCCCATTTTATGGACAATTTTTCAGGGCTTTAGATGGTCGAAACTGTACCAAATAGTGGGATAATGTTATGGATCAACTAATTTTTCATAAATCCTATAAGAACTAGCAATTGAAAAGGGTTTTCATTGGGGGCAGGGGATGGTCTATGTTAGAAAAGAAATAAAAAAATGAAATAATGATGGAAGGTTGACTGTTGGAGTACAAACATGAATTGGGTAAAACTCTATGTGAATAGAGTCTTTCTCTACATTCCATTTAAAAAATATTTTTCTAATAAAAATAGACATACCCCCTACACCGACCTCTTCCTCTTACACTTTTTCCACCTTCTCCAGTTATGCCACCTCCACCTATTGTTCCTCTCTTCCCCTAGCCATCGTCTTTTATCATTGTGGCTTCCCCAAGATTCACCATCCCTACTACGCACATCCTCTATCGACCTCCTATGCAGCATCTCCTGGTAGGGACCCACATCATCGACACCCTAGTGTTGGCCCAATTTCCACGTTGGCCTTCCTGAATAACCATACCTTTCAGTGAATACCTACTACTACACACACACAAACACAATTCTAGTGAATTTCCACCCTTATTGGCATCCCCTATGTCTTAATTGCATGTATACCCTCTCTAAAGCCCCCAACAGATTAGTTAACCCATATCAATGTTGGGTAGTATGAAACTGAAATCGGTCTGTGTGGGATTTTCCTAACCAAGAATATAATAGGGTGGGTCCTTTATGACATATAATAGGCCTAGGGGGAATCTTCTCAACACAGTCATCCCCTTATTATAACGACCCATACTTTACATACATTGTTAATACTTCAAAATTAAAGTACACTTATTACAACATATGACAAAACCACAAAGGACCGTATAGGTATAGTGTCTTTAGAAACTGGGAAACATAAACAACTGGTTCATAAATCTTCTACAGTGTCTCCCATTTATTTCATCATATCTAGGGTCCCTTTTAGCATATTCTACTTAATATCCATCTTCCTGACCTGGGGAAAAGAAAACATAACAGGGTGAGCTCAAATGCTCATCAAGGGAAAATAAAGGAAATAAAAATCATATCATATCTTTTTGAAAATCAAAACCTGAAAAAGAGATCATAATATCTTAACATGGAATAAATCATAGAAGTGAAAATGAGATCCCCATAATCATAACATAAAACTTGAAACTTTGTGGCATGCACACATAATCATGGAAAATCATTTCTTGTTAGTGATGACTCATTGCCAAGACTATCTTAGTGGACAAAGTCCCTTTCTGAACCGAGTTCACTCCTCGTTTCAGTCCTGTATCACTGAACCGAAATAACCTCCAGTTCCACCCATGTCTATCTCATGAGATATAAAATCTTTACCCAATGAATTGGAGGGAGATATAGGTCCCACCCATCTTATAATGAATCCTTTCTTATGTGTGCCACATAATCATACATCATCGCATAACACATGTAACAAAAATGGGATTCTTGAAACATCATGACATCATAAATTAATTCATATAAGATAAAGGAATTCATAAAAATATTTCCATCATAACACAATCAAACCAATGTAATAATAGGGATAAAAACAGAACCCTTTTATTATCTTAGATGGAAAACAATTTTGATAAAATACTTGAACTTCATTCTTGAGGAAAATATCCTTTCTGCTTCAAAAATACTTTTCCTTTCTTAACATGTCGTACCATTATAAACTAAAAGAAGTTGATTAAAAATAAACTAAAAAACTTGTAAAGGAAACTTCTTGGAAATAATGTTTTAGAAATCCATTCATGCCGTATAAGTTAAAAAATAACATTCTTCTCGTACTTTTGTCGGAAAAGTCAAAAAGTACCTCGTACGAAAAACGACAAAAGATTCCTTTCATTTATTTTAATAAAAACTCACCGAAGGGTAAAAATGGATTTAAACAATTGTAGGTGGATGGAAATAATATTAAATATTGATGATACATGGATGTGGATGATAAAATACACCCCAGTAATTACTTATGAATAAACAATCTCGGATAAAAATGAGATTGTGATATTTCCCTTACATTAGGTCCGATTTGCTTTGTACGTGTCCGAAGCTCCTGTATAATGGTTTAAATAATGTTATTGACTTATTCCAGAATCATACATATTGATATGATATCATATATGGTCATATTCTTAGCTTCTTGTTAGTAATATTTCATTGTTACTTGTTACTCGGGTCTTTATTGCCTTTTGTTCTTATGCGTGTTTTGTCGAATACATTCTTATTCTTCTTTTAAGGTTATAGATACCTTATATCCATAATGGTATTAGTGTAACATATATCATATTTATTCATTAAATTCATTTATATAATTACTATGTAATGATGATCATGTAGAACGAGTCGCATCACATCGTGGAGACGGTATTCCGTACGTACGCACGAGTGACGATATCGTTCCTATGATCATGGAATTGTATTGGAGTGTATGTATATTATTTCTGTATCAATATTACTTTATAATAATCATAAATAGTTACTCATTACACCATTATACCCATCCTTGTAAGGTGATGGTGGAAAATAGATTACACCACGGCGTGGAGACGGTATTCCGTACGTACGCACGCGCGGTGATTTCATTTTTCCGTAGGATGGATAGAAGGTGAATTAGGGTTGTTTCATATTTATAATAACATATCAGTATGTAAGTAATACTGATGTTATTACTTTATCATGAAACAACTAAAGAAGAAGAAGTTGAAGAAGAAAGAAATTGAAAAGATCGGTAATGGATATTACCTCTTCTTTGGAACGCTTCTTTGAATCCTCCACTTAGGGAACTAATATTGGTCTTTGAAGAAGACCAGGACCTTTAGGATTATTCTAGGGAAGTGGAGAGGAGAAAATGGCAGGGGTTGGCCGAGCTTGAGTGCTCAATTTGGTGTGAGGAGGAGGGGGAGGAGGTTCCCTTTTATAAGGGAGGAGAGGGGCACCTGAGGAATATCTCAAAATATTATTTTATATTAAAGTCAAAATCGGTTTATAATGGTTCCAAAGGGTCTTATTTAGAATCTAAAGTGGGGATGGGTCGAAATCCTATCAACCAATAGGATTTAGACAAGTTTAGGGTATTATTTTAACCTTATCAACTAAATTTAACTCTAAGTTAAATAATTTAACTTTTACCGTGTCTTTTTGTTTTCTTACACTATATGGTTAATAAACATACTATAACATGTCAAACGAACCCCAAATTATTTATTATTAATATATATATCCTTATCTAAGTCATTTGGCCGAACCTTATATTTTTAGGAATAAAATAACAATTAATAATATAATATTTGATTTAAAAACTATTTTGTGTCAATTTTGACACTATTTGATATATGATTTTTTTTGAAAGTCATAACAGAATTATATGTTCGAACCAAGTTGATTAAATAAACACTAATATATCATAGTAACCTATAAAATTAGTGGAATTCATAAAAAGTCTCAAATTAAATTTATTTTGGTGTTTATAACATCAATTATGTCAATATTTCATTAATAAGATAATTACTGCATCATCATTGTGTCATAAATAAATTAAATTATTTAATGTCTAAAAATTATAAATAAAATACAATTATGTAGGAAATCTTTTTATATTTCTAATGAATATTTATAGTCTAATTTATCTTATGTATAACCCCATATTAAAAATGATTTACTTATTAAACTTTGATTTTAACTATTTTAACCCTTCTTTAAATAAATTAATAATAAATGACCTAATCTAATCCAAGTGGGCCTAAATGGTCATATTTTATTCCTAAGTTTGTTTTTGGTCGAATTAAACTTGTCCAATAGAATTAGGACATGTGTTAGGGTAATATTAATATCATATTTACCCTTAGTTACCCTATTTACTATTAACCGCGGTAAAAAAAGTAAAAAGTTACTATTCACCAAAAAATTATTTTTATCTCATTAAACAACATTTTACTTACTGATATCAACCGTGTCTGTCGGATTTTCGAAATTCCATTCACAGAAGCGGTAAAATTAAGTTTTATGCAAAAATTCAGTTTTTAACCTACCACTTAGTGGTTTCACTATTCATCAAAAATTGAATGTTTTCAGAAAAATACCAAAATTTCACCCTAGGATAATTTCGATATTCTGAGTCCAAAAATGAAGACCATTTTGAAAAATAAAATTTATAAAATTTCAAAAAGTGGTTATTACTATTCATAACGGCTAGTTTTAATAGCATATTGTTGTTTAGTGGAACTCGGTATTGCGTACGACGCAAGCTATCGAGGAAGGTCGCGATTGCGTGTAAAGAAAGCCAAGCAAGTGTTGTGTAGAAAAAAATTTCTTTGATGATTTATATAACATAAAAGTCTCGGGTGTTACATTCTACCCCCCTTAAAAATAATTTCGCCCTCGAAATTCGTCACTTTGTAACAAACAGATGAGGATACTTCTCCTTCATCATATCCTCAAGCTCCCATGTAGCTTCTTCAAGTTGGCGGTTCCTCCATAAAACATTCACCAAGCGAGTGGTCTTGTTTCATAGGACTTTTTCGCTACGATCCAGAATCTCTATCGGCTGTTCTTCATAAGAAAGATCTTTCTCCAGTGGTACAACTTCTGAGCTGAGTACATGTGAAGGATCTGGTATGTACTTTCTCAGGAGAGATACATGGAACACATCGTGAAATTGAGAGAGATTCGGTGGAAGCGCCAATCGGTAAGCTACCTTCCCAACACGATCCAGTATTTAAAAAGGACCGATATATCTAGGGCTCAACTTCCCCTTCTTTCCAAATCTCATAACCCTCTTCCAGGGAGATATTCGTAAGAACACTTTATCGCCAACTTCAATCTCTAGGTCTTTTCTTCGGTTGTCGGCATAACTTTTCTGTCGACTCTGAGCTGCTCTTATGTGTTGTTGAATAGATCTGACCTTTTCTGCCATTTCATCAACGAGATCAGGTCCTAATAGCTTTCTTTCCCCAACTTCATCCCAGCAAGTTGAAGTCCTGCATTTCTTTCCATAGAGAGCTTCATAAGGAGCCATCTGAATACTGGAGTGAAAGCTATTATTATAAGAAAATTCCACCAAAGGTAGGTGTTGATCCCAACCTCCATTGAAATCCATAGAGCAGGCTCTCAACATATCTTCTAGGGTTTGAATTGTTCTCTCAGACTGACCGTCTGTCTGGGGATGATAAGCAGTTCTGAAACTCAACTCTGTATCCAGAGTATGCTGAAGACTTCGCCAGAACTTCGAGGTAAATCTCGGATCCCGATCAGATATAATAGAAAGTGGTACTCCATGAAATCTTACCACTTCCTTTACATATATCCTGGCAAGCTGATCTAGAGAGAAATCCTCTCTAATAGCAATGAAGTGTGCAGACTTTGTAAGACGATCAACTATGACCCAAATAGCATTATTGCCTTTGGATGTTTTAGGAAGTCCTGTGACAAAGTCCATAGTGATGTTTTCCCATTTCCATTCGGGTATGGGTAATGGTTGTAACATCCCCTTAGACTTCTGTCTCTCAGCTTTAACTTGTTGACAAACCAAGCATCGAGAGACATATTCAGCAACATCTCTTTTCATGCCATCCCACCAGAAGTACTCTTTCAGGTCCCTATACATCTTCGTGCTTCCAGGATGAATAGAGAATGATGAACTATGAGCCTCATCCAGCAGCTCCTTCTTTAATTCGGGGATGGGAGGAACACAAACCCAATTCCTGAACTTTATTATCCCATCACAATCAAGGTTGAATTCAGGAACATTTCTCACCTTCTTTTGTAACTTGTCATCTTCTTTCTGTGCCTCTTTAATCTTCACATGTATAGATGGTTGAACATTCATTTGAGAAAGATAATATTTTTCCCCTTCTATTATAATTCCAAGATCCATCCTTTGTAAATCCATAAATATTGGATCTTTTGTGATCCTCATCATGGATAAACTAGCATGGTCTTGTCGACTTAATGCATCTGCCACCTTGTTTGCTTTCCCAGGGTGGTAATGGATTGAGCAGTCATAATCCTTAATCAGCTCCAACCATCTTCTTTGACGCATATTCAACTCCTTTTGTGTGAAAATATACTTTAAACTTTTATGATCAGTATAAATATCACACCTTTCACCATAAAGGTAATGCCTCCAAATCTTTAATGCAAAGATTACCGCAGCCAACTCCAAATCATGTGTTGGGTAATTTTGCTCATGGATTTTCAACTGTCGTGAGGCATAAGCTATCACCATATCATTTTGCATAAGAACACACCCCAATCCCTTCTTGGATTCATCACTGTAGATCACAAAGCTTTCTCCACTACAAGGCAGGGTGAGCACAGGTGCACTGGATAACCTTCTTTTCAACTCCTTGAAATTCTCTTCACATTCCTCTGTCCAAACAAACTTAAATCCTTTCCGAGTCAACTTGGTGAGTGGATTAGATAATCGTGAAAAATCCTTTACAAAACGTCGATAATATCCAGCCAAACCAAGAAAACTTCGGATCTCAGTTACTGTTGTTGGTATCGACCATCTTTCGATAACCTCTGTTTTTGCTGGATCCACAGATATCCCCTCTTTTGAGATTATGTGACCCAAAAATGCAACTTTTTGAAGCCAAAATTCACACTTGGTAAATTTGGCATAAAGCTTCTCCTTTCTCAGGGTCTTCAATATAATTCTCAAGTGATCTTCATGCTCTTCCTTGCTCTTTGAATAGACAAGAATGTCGTCTATAAAGACTACCACAAATTGATCAAGATAGTCTCTAAAGACTCTATTCATTAGATCCATGAAGATAGAAGGGGCATTAGTAAGACCAAATGGCATCACTATAAATTCATAGTTTCCATACCTTGTACGGAAAGCCGTCTTTGGTATATCCTCCCTTTTGACCCTTAATTGATGATACCCTGAACGAAGATCAATCTTGTAAAAGTATTGAGCTCCGCGTAGTTGGTCAAATAAGTCATCAATGCGTGGGAGAGGATACTTGTTCTTGATAGTGATCTTATTAAGTTCTCAATAATCAATGCAGAGTATCATTGATCCATCTTTCTTCTTAACAAATAGAACAGGTGCTCCCCAAGGTGACACACTAGGGCGTATGAATTCCTTATCAAGATTCTCTTGGAGTTGCTTCTTCAATTCCTGCAACTCAATTGGGGCCATTCTATAAGGTGTCTTTGAAATAGGCAAAGCACCCGGTACGAGTTATATTGAAAACTCAACTTCACGATTTGGTGGAAGACCTGGTAATTCCTCCGGAAAGACATCATCAAACTCCCGTAAGATGGGCATATTCTTAATCGTGAGTTTCTCACCAACCATTTGAGATAAATAACCTTCATTTAGTGGAATCAAGACCCATAAGATGGAAGGAATTTCCACTATAAGGTTATATTCATCCTTGCATCGATAGACGACCGTAGATTGATCTGGAATATGAAATGTGACTTCCCTTCTTTGGCAATTGATATGAGATCCATGTAGAGAAATCCAATCCATGCCAAGAATCACATCAAATTACACTAAAGGAAGGATCAAAAGATTTGCAGGAAGCACTTTCCCACAAACTTCGATCGGAGAAGAATTATAAACATTTGATGCGGCTGTTGTGCCATTAGGTGTTGTCACAGCTAACTCAACATCTAATTGTTGAGGTAGTACGGTGATACCCTTAGAAAATTTTTCAGAATTAAAAGAGTGGGTGGATCCAGAATCAAATAAAACATTTTCTACTTTAGAGTGGACGGTAAGTGTACCTTTCACCACTTCGTTATCGTACTCCACATCGCTGATAGAAATTGCATGTGACTTTCCTTTGTCTTTAGCCTTAAGATTTTGTTGACGTCGACCATCATCATCAACCCTTGGATTTGGGCATTGATTGGCATAATGCCCGATCTCCTTGCACTTGAAACATTGAAGTGTAGTAGGTTCATTCTGTGTATCCCTTCCTTTGTTTGCATCATTAGACATCTTCTTCCCATTATCGCGACATTCAAATGCCCGATGACCTTCCTTTCCACATTTGAAACATTTACTTGTCCCTTTAAGACAACTCCCTCCATGTTTCTTTCCACACTTTGAGCATAAGGAAAAGCTCATCTTCTTTTCCGTGTGCTCTTTAGATTTTTCTTTGAATTCCATCTTCCTCTTCTTATCAAACCCATGTGACTGATGGGTTACTCCAATCTCCATCTCGACTTTGAGAGCACATCGAATGATTTCCTCGTAGCTATTGAAGTCCCTTATGGCTAATGCCCTTCGAAGACTTGGTTTTAAGCCACTAAAGAATCGATCGATCTTACTCTCAGGTTGGATAATAATACCAGAAGCGTACCTTGCAAGTCTTGTAAAATTTGCTTCATAGGTACCAACAGATTCATCATCCCTTTGCTTCAGTTCAAGGAACTCTTTCTCCATCTTTGTTCGGAGAATACGAGGGAAGTACTTATTGAAAAATAAGTTCTTGAACTCGTCCCATTCCATAGACTCAATTTCATCCCTTTTCCTCGTATTCTTAATAAGATTCCACCATTGATCAGCATCTCCTTCCAAACGATACACTGCTAGGATGACTTTATCATGCTCAGAACATTGAAGAACTGAAAATATCTTTTCATTAGTACTAATCCATTGTTCAGCAACTAATGGATCAGTAGACCCGCTGAAAGAACGTGGACGCTGCCTCATGAAGGATTCAATAGAATGTTGCTCCTTCCTTTGCTCGTTTGGAAGTCCTGCATGATTCATAGCTTGAGAAAGTTGTGTGAGCATGGCTACAAGATTTTTCATTCCAGCTCCCATATCGTTTGGTTGCTCAGGGGGACAATCATTGCTTTGCCCATCGCATTCCGCATTAACACGGTTCCTTCGGGTTCCAGCCATTGACTAAAACCAAGAAGAATAGTGTGAGCAACACTAATTATAATAGGAAAACCTCATAAGTCAAGAATAAAATTTTCATGCTTAAGGTCTTATCTAAGGACATTTCTAAAACACTAAGATTGTGTTCTATGCTTAGACTTATCCTTAGGGTTCTTACTAAGGCTTTCACATCCTAGTTTCCAAAGGTTGACTATACCTTTCCTCTGATACCAACTATAACAACCCATACATTACATACATTGTTAATACTTCAAAATTTAAGTACACTTATTACAACATATGACAAAACCACAAAGGACCGTATAGGTATAGTGTCTTTAGAAACTGGGAAACATAAACAACTGGTTCATAAATCTTCTACAGTGTCTCCCATTTATTTCATCATATCTAGGGTCCCTTTTAGCATATTCTACTTAATATTCATCTTCCTGACCTGGGGAAAAGAAAACATAACAGGGTGAGCTCAAATGCTCAGCAAGGGAAAATAAAGGAAATAAAAATCATATCATATCTTTTTGAAAATCAAAACCTGCAAAAGAGATCATAATATCTTAACATGGAATAAATCATAGAAGTGAAAATGAGATCCCCATAATCATAACATAAAACTTGAAACTTTGTGGCATGCACACATAATCATGGAAAATCATTTCTTGTTAGTCATGACTCATTGCCAAGACTATCTTAGTGGACAAAGTCCCTTTCTGAACCGAGTTCACTCCTCGTTTCAGTCCTGTATCACTGAACCGAAATAACCTTCCGTTCCAGCCATGTCTATCTCATGAGATATAAAATCTTTACCCAATGCATTGGAGGGAGATATAGGTCCCACCCATCTTATAATGAATCCTTTCTTATGTGTGCCACATAATCATACATCATCGCATAACACATGTAACAAAAATGGGATTCTTGAAACATCATGACATCATAAATTAATTCATATAAGATAAAGGAATTCATAAAAATATTTCAATCATAACATAATCAAACCAATGTAATAATAGGGATAAAAACAGAACCCTTTTATTATATTAGATGGAAAATAATTTTGATAAAATACTTGAACTTCATTCTTGAGGAAAATATCCTTTCTGTTTCAAAAATACTTTTCCTTTCTTAAAATGTCGTACCATTATAAACTAAAAGAAGTTTATTAAAAATAAACTTAAAAACTTGTAAAGTAAACTTCTTGGAAATAATGTTTTAGAAATCCATTCATGCCGTATAAGTTAAAAAAACATTCTTCTCGTAATTTTGTCGGAAAAGTCAAAAAGTACCTCGTACGAAAAACGACAAAAAATTCCTTTCATTTCATTTAATAAAAACTCACCGTAGGGTAAAAATGGATTTAAACAATTTTAGGTGGATGGAAATAATATTACATATTGATGAAACATGGATGTGGATGATAAAATACACCCCAGTAATTACTTATGAATAAACAATCTCGGATAAAAATGAGATTCTGATATTTCCCTTACTTTAGGTCCGATTTGCTTTGTACGTGTCCGAAGCTCCTGTATAATGGTTTAAATAATGTTATTGACTTATTCCAGAATCATAAATATTGATATGATATCATATATGGTCATATTCTTAGCTTCTTGTTAGTAATATTTCATTGTTACTTGTTACTCGGGTCTTTATTGCCTTTTGTTCTTATGCGTGTTTTGTCGAATACATTCTTATTCTTCTTTTAAGGTTATAGATACCTTATATCCAGAATGGTATTAGTGTAACATATATCATATTTATTCATTAAATTCATTTATATAATTACTATGTAATGATGATCATGTAGAACGAGTCGCATCACATCGTGGAGACGGTATTCCGTACGTACGCACGAGTGATGATATCGTTCCTATGATCATGAAATTTTATTGGATTGTATGTATATTATTTCAGTATCAATATTACATTATAATAATCATAAATAGTTACTCATTACACCATTATACCCATCCTTGTAAGGTGATGGTGGAAAATAGATTACACCACGGCGTGGAGACGGTATTCCGTAAGTACGCACACACGGTGATTTCATTTTTCCGTAGGATGGATAGAAGGTGAATTAGGGTTGTTTCATATTTATAATAACATATCAGTATGTAAGTAATACTGATGTTATTACTTTATCATGAAACAACTAAAGAAGAAGAAGTTGAAGAAGAAAGAAATTGAAAAGATCGGTAATGGATATTACCTCTTCTTTGGAACGCTTCTTTGAATCATCCACTTAGGGAACTATGATTGGTCATTGAAGAAGACCAGGACCTCTAGGATTATTATAGGGAAGTGGAGAGGATAAATTTCAGGGGTTGGCCGAGCTTGAGTGCTCAATTTGGTGTGAGGAGGAGGGGGAGGAGGTGCCCTTTTATAAGGGAGGAGAGGGGCACCTTAGGAATATCTCAAAATATTATTTTATATTAAAGTCAAAATCGGTTTATAATGGTTCCAAATGGTCTTATTTCGAAGCTAAAGTGGGGATGGGTCGAAATCCTATCAACCAATAGGATTTAGACAAGTTTAGGGTATTATTTTAACCTTATCAACTAAATCTAACTCTAAGTTAAATAATTTAACTTTTACCGTGTCTTTTTGTTTTCTTACACTATAAGGTTAATACACTTACTATAACATGTCAAACGAACCCCAAATTATTTATTAATAATATATATATCCTTATCTAAGTCATTTGGCCGAACCTTAGATTTTTAGGAATAAAATAACAATTAATAATATAATATTTTATTTAAAAACTATTTTGTGTCAATTTTGACACTATTTGATATATGATTTTTTTTTGAAAGTCATAACAGAATTATATGTTCAAACCAAGTTGATTAAATCAACACTAATATATCATAGTAACCTATAGAATTAGTGGAATTCATAAAAAGTCTCAAATTAAATTTATTTTGGTGTTTATAACATCAATTATGTCAATATTTCATTAATAAGATAATTACTGCATCATCATTGTGTCATAAATAAATTAAATTATTTAATGTCTAAAAATTATAAATAAAATACCATTATGTAGGAAATATTTTTAGATTTCTAATGAATATTTATAGTCTAATTTATCTTATGTATAACCCCATATTAAAAATTATTTACTTATTAAACTTTGATTTTAACTATTTTAACCCTTCTTTAAATAAATTAATAATAAATGTCCTAATCTAATCCAAGTGGGCCTAAATGGTCATATATTATTCCTAAGTTTGTTTTTGGTCGAATTACACTTGTCCAATAGAATTAGGACATGTGTTAGGGTAATATTAATATCATATTTACCCTTAGTTACCCTATTTACTATTAACTGCGGTAAAAAAAGTAAAAAGTTACTATTCACCAAAAAATTATTTTTATCTCATTGAACCACATTTTACTTACTGATATCAACTGTGTCTGTCGGATTTTCGAAATTCCATTCAAAGAAGCGGTAAAATTAAGTTTTATGCAAAAATTCAGTTTTTAACCTACCACTTAGTGGTTTCACTATTCATCAAAAATTCAAAGTTTTCAGAAAAATACCAAAATTTCACCCTAGGCTAATTTCGATATTCTGAGTCCAAAAATGAAGTCCATTTTGAAAAATAAAATTTATAAAATTTCAAAAAGTGGTTATTACTATTCATAATGGCTAGTTTTAATAGCATATTGTTGTTTAGTGGAACTCGGTATTGTGTACGACGCAAGCTATCGAGGAAGGTCGTGATTGCATGTAAAGAAAGCCAAGAAAGTGTTGTGTAGAAAAAGATTTCTTTGATGATTTATATAACATAAAAGTCTCGGGTGTTACACTTATGGGGTCAGAAAAAAACACAGAAAGCCTTTTTAGCATTTTGTCGAAAAATGTGGGTGCCTAAAAAGATTAATATATTTTAAGATTTTATTTTTTTATTAGAATTAAAAACATTACATGGGACCATTTGAAATAAACTATTGAAATTAAAATAATGGTTTTAATTCATTTAAATTAGTTTGAAATAAATTTTTTGATACATTATTTTTAATTAGCATTTGATTTACTAACCAGTTAATCTTGTGCATTGATTGACAAATGTTTATTATATTTTATATTAATTTAAATAAATTTTACAACTATGTGAAATTAGTGTAGTATTTAATTTATTTTTGACACTCTGTGCATCATATATTTTTTTAATGTGTTTATGGGACTAGATTTCAATTAGTATAAATTTGTATGATTTTTTTCTTAATCGGATATCGTGACCTATGGAAGATTATTTTTTAATTATGATGATAATTTAATTAGTCGTGGACTATGGGTTGGTGATTTTTTATTCTAGATGTGTTATGGAAACATTGTACCAGGACACAAGCTGTGATATGGTTTTCTTCTGACTAAAGTATTTTATGTCCCAACCCCCTCCCCCTAACATACGACATTAAAGGGAGAGAGATAATGACCCCCCAAGTCCCACCTCTAGTAGCCCCTAGGTTGATGAATCAAATTCAGAGTATATGAAGATAATGAAATGGGGGGCGGATTAACATATACAATAATAAATTACCAAAAGATAGAATGAATAAAACGAAAGCAACTCTATGACATAATATAAAAGTAAGTGAAAACCATCAAACAATGAATGCATTAATAAAACTAATACAGAATAAATTCTCCAAAGCAAAGACCCAAAATAATATATAATGAAGTGACACCAAAAATATCTTATGGAATGAGATAGTAATGTCTATAATAGTTCATGTAAAACACCTAGAAACCTATAAATTGTTTAATATACATAGGGTAAGAATATAGGTATACTCAGTTGGAAAACCAAATTCTCCCGCACACATGGAAAATATGAATACCACTGAAACCATGAGAAAACAGTAGAACCAACATCACATACTTAGGTAAATTAACCAATCCCATCATCTCCGTAGTATGCTCTCCAAATAATCAAACTAAACTATAATATCACAATAAAAATAATATCGATAAATGGTACAACACACAACATTACCAATGATTTTATGCTGTCACACACCGACGTCATATGTACTATCCCTCCCATATTTTTTAAATAACATATATCACCTCCCCATAACATGGTCACATCACATCATGCCCATATACACATGGTCCACCACCTTATAGCCCAGTCAAAACTCATCAACCCCTAAGACACCTGGTCCATCACAATTAAACCACTTTCATAATCTGATTAGTAGGGTACCAAAAACATGAAATACATCAACCATGTACCCTCCTCCTACCATCCACATCCCCTAAAATGGTTCTTATAATAACATGTTCATATTACATCCGTCCCATATACACCTAGGACATTACCAAGCACACTACCAAAACAACTTACCATTATATCTTGTGAATATCTACATGCCAGGAAGAGATAGCGGGAATGATTGGGTATCCATACATCTATCTACATCACCAAGATGTTGGTAAAAACACCCCATCGAGAATATTCAAGTGTTTCTCCATAGTTATTCTCATTGGTGGGTGTGTATACAAATCAAAAGGATAATACAAGTACACATATATATCAACACACAACCCAAACATAAGGGTTCAAAACAATGTACTATCCAACTCACAACATTCACACTTCTTCTACCACCTCTAAATGCAGAACGCTATATAAAAACACAAACTACACGACAATTCCCACTTATCATTATGAATCAAATAATGTCCCATTATCCAGCCCCAATTATTTTAATTAAATACCCTTTCATTTCGGTTAACAAAACCAATCCTAAACCATTACAAAAATTTTGTTCTTATTCCTTTACTAGTTGGAAAACTATCACAATGAATCATGAAACCACAAAAAGATCCTTTAAACATTATCAAGATAAATGACCCCAAAACCCCCATTTCATAGCCACATCACACGTCCCCACCCATAAATTCTTCCCCATAAAATTGATAAATATACCACCAAATCTCTGCACCATAACATGAAAAAATAATCGATAACCCCATTTCCCTCAAGTACGACCACTTGTCAGCCATCATTCCAACACACCTCAAACTAAAAGAAATTATAAATCATCACACCATGAAACACAAATTCCTTAAAACACATTCAAGAAAATTTTATATATTTGGTGATGGATATTAATCAATTCCACTTCTTTATTTTATAAGAATTTTCACATAATCCATAATCCATGGGAAATTTTTTCATTATCCAAATATAATTAATTGGGTAGTTTCTAATTTATGATGATATCACACAAAACCAAAATAGGGTTTCTATATTATTACATCCAGTACATAGACAAGGACCCCATAATAAAATATATTCAGTGGGACATTTATCCCATGTAATCACAACATCAAATAAATATCAAATCTATAAAAATAAGTTATTCAACTACTTCCCCAAAATTTTTATTCAAATTAGTCATTTATTTTTATTTATTTAGATATAATACTTCTTAATGATAATAAATGTATATCTGTACCCCATGATACACAATTTGATAGCTTAATTTTGGAGTGGGCATGTTTTTGACCATGGGCTCCAACAAATATGTAGGGCTATAAATGGTTGGGATACCTCAGGTGATTACTCATAATCTTTTGATGATTATCTCTTTTTTAGAGGAAGGTGATAATTTATGTTAGCTTAATGAAATAGGTCATGCCTAAGGAACATCATTCTTGTTGTGATATCCATGTCGGGGAAACCAAGACATTTTCTACCATGAGAGGTCAGTATTGGTGGACTGGTATGAGACGTGCCATTGAAAATTTCATTTGAAGATATTTACCTTCCTGAGGATCAAATATGATAATCAGAGACTATCGAGATTGTTACAACCAATTCCTATTCTATTGTAGAAGTGGGATGACATCTATTGGTATTTTGTGATCATTTTACCTCATACAATGTGTTGAAGAGCACAAATAAGGGTGAATTTGGATATTCTCACAAAATAAACACATTTTCTTCCCATTAGGTAGTCAAAATAGGTAAAGGACCTGAGACACCTATATGTCCAAGAGATGGTTTAGCTCTATGGTGTGCCATTAGTGATAATTTATGACCAAGATTCCCATTTAACTTTTTGTTCCTAGAAAGGGCTCACTGCGTCTCAGGGAACCCAGTTGAGAATGAGGATCGCATATCAACAACAAATGAATCATCATTATAAGTGAATCATCTAGACTCTAAATTTTTTTTCGATCATTTGAGAATGGTTTTGGAGGTTTTAGGGATAAACACCATACATTAAAAATGTTTTCATATAATAATAGTTATCATCCCTCGATTAAGATTACATCATTTCATGAATTTTATGGACAACTGAGATAGTCCTCATTGAGTTGTGATGAGGTTGGGGAGCATTCCATGGCTGGAATGATTCTCATATTTGAGATTACTGAGATAATATTGATGATTCCAAAAAAATTAGAGATTGATCAATGTTACTAGAAGTTGTATTCCAACCATCATCAATGGTAGTTTGAGTTTCAGGTTGGTGATTATGTGTTTTTTTAGGTATCCATTCATTTGGAAAATCATCACTTAGGGAAGAAAGGGAATCCAGCAGCACATTATATCATTCCATGTCATTATGTAGAGAATTTTGGAAAGGTAACCTATTGTTTGGAGTTTCCACCATGGGATACCATGATCAATGTTTTCTTTCATGTCTCAATGTTGAAGAGGTACAATCTAAAAGCATATCATGTGTTATATTGGGTTGATTTGAAGCATTATCTTGATACAACCATTGTGGTGTAGCCAGTCATATCTTGGATTATCATAACAAGGATAATTGTGGTAAGTCAATACCACTGGTCTATATAATATGGATGTGAGTTGATGATATCCACAAATCATGGGAGTAGGAAACAATGGTGATGAATGAGTGGCCTCACATGTTTTCCTATGAGAGAACATGAGTTATTTATGTAGTCAGAAAGTAATATCCTGGTTATTTTTTGACATCATTCAAGTCACTATTATGTATAACTTTGTGATAATTTTTTTTGTTTTTATTTGGTGTTCTTAGGTTTTATGGAGTAGTCATAAATGAGATTTGTCAGTAAGATAGACCATGATGTAGGATTAGAGAACGGTTTGTCTGAAAGTGCACCTAAAATTGGGAGGGTGTTACAGATGGTCACATTGGAGTTTTTGTGGTTTTATAATAGTTATTCAAACCTTGAGACACCTATGATTAACATTTCGAATTGATTTTTCCATAGACGATGCCTTCTTCATTGTTGATTCACCATTTTTCTAAATGTGTAGGAAAACAATGTGGCCTGGTCTATCTCATTTAAATGCTATCATTTACCATTTCCCCTATCTATTTCTAGATCCTTTAACACTAAATTTCCCCCATTATGATTATCCCCTCATCCTTGATGTGGAATATTCTATTATCCATCCTTGGTGGAGTCGCCTTGGGGTATTGTGGTTTTGGATTGAGCTAATGCCAAATCTTCATGATTTCTTCTTCCTTCCTCCATTTCAAACATTACTCTTCTATTTTAATAAGTGTATGAAGACATATATGGTGGGGATGGTTGAAAGTGGGTTTTAATGGGGTGTTTGGTTTTTTTCTTGTTGCATTGGTGTGTGTAGTTTTCTCCTAACAATTGTGGGAGGAAGTCGTCAAATGCGATGAAGTTGGAATCGAATCTAAGGTAAATGTCTCTATTATTGGTCAATCTACAATGATTTACAATAAATTTATATTCTTCATTTTCTTGTGTTGTTTATTTTTTCATAAAAATTATTTGTGTTTGATGATTATCCCATTCGTGATATATATTATATGTTTTTTGGTATCTTCTTCACTTTATTGAGTACTTAGAATGTGGTGTTTTATTATGATGAGTCTTAGGATATAGGTGTTGGTGTCTCAATCCATGGATGGGTCATGTAAGTTTACCATTGGTGAAAATATTACCAAGATATTACTGGTTATAATTAGTTCTTTTTGTTATCTTTTTATGATCTGGAAATTGCTTCAGGTTGGATGGCGGGTTGGTTTATGTCAACCTAGGCTAATTCGTTACAAAGTGTTTATGGTAACAGTCCCATTAAAAAATCTATATTTTCATGTGTAATTGGATTTTATTATGTTTTTGATGTTGGTATTGAACCATTAACATTAATATTTACTTTATTGAATATCTTGATTCACATACTATGATGTATTGATGAAAACCGTGATAATGATTGTTCATGGTGAAGTAAGAGACATTGAATGTGAAACATGTTTTATTGCATTAATAGATAATGAAATGAAGGATTTATCACTTCTATCCATTGATGTAAGTAGATATCTCATCCCATTTGAATGAAATGTATATGACTTTATAAATCCTTGACCATGGAGTTTGGTTGGTGAGTTTATGTTTTTACAACACAATGAAATATAAATTGAGGATATAAGTTGACAGAACCAAAATACATCCCACATTACCTAAGATATTGTGACTTGGTAATCGTTCATAAGATGTTGAATTTCATTGTAATGTTAACTTATTTATCTATGTGAGTCTTGATGTTCGGCTATATAGAAAAATTGAATAATAGGTAGTTATACCTAATGCCACTGAGAAATAGGTACATAGGGTCACACTCTATGTTTATCTATATCCCCTTTTAAATTATAGTATGTAATTTAACAAGTTAGAATAAATAATATTTATTTGGGAATGGTTGATCTTTATAATTTAGTCACAAGTTATTTGACTGATTATGTGATTTAAATAATAATTATACATATTTTTTTCAAGTTTTATGAATATAAAATTATATTTATCGATGAATAATAAAGTAATATTTATTTATTAAATATATATTAATTATTCATGTTTGGTAAAACTCGATGGTGGAAAGTCGACTGAGCATAATGAGCTGATTGTAAATGATATAAATTATATTTATTTATATTCTCAAAGAATAATTCATATCAAGTGATTAATTTTCATAATAATAATTTTAGTGTTGGACATGGGAATAACTATGAATATTAATGTTGGTTAGGGGATTGTGTGTGATTTTCCGAACCTAATCCAACCATAGTAAATATCTAATTATTACTCTTTTACATGATCACTCATATTGTAGAAAGTATATATAGATAGGGTCTCTCAAGAACTAGGGATAGATAAAAGAAAAATCTTCTATCCACCTCTCTCAATCGATTGAGAGATCAACAAAATTTATTCTTCCTTAGAGAATAATATTGTTTTGATCAACTATGAACAATTAAAATGATCATGTTCATCCATTATAGCACCCATTGATTCTATGATGAAATTTTTAGATTTTATTAATAGTGTGGATCACCCCTAGGGAGATTCTACACTTCGATCCAATTGTATATGGGCAGTAAAATGTGATATAGTCAACCTGATCATCAACAAAGAATGAATGACAAGTTGGCATAAATATGTATCTATGAATAAATTAATTATAAATTACTTGTGAATTTCCTCACTATATATTTCATGAATTTTATTATATTCAATCTACCTATGGGTTTCAATGGACATGATGTTTTAATAATATACAACAGAAATTACAAAAAAACTAAGACTAAAAGAGGAGTTTGTCATTCTACCTAATGCTCTTCCGCTACAGCCCAAACCTAAAGTTGAATGAATTGAATTCCATACATGTTTATGCACTAGAATAGATTCCAAAACATGTAACAAATAAATATATTTTTACCTAGATGATTATGGTATATCCATATCTGAAATGAAAACCACCTATTATGCATAAGAATATTGATTCCCTTTCCCCTAATTAAGAAGTTAACATCCCAACATTTTCTAAAGGTATGGAACAATTATTTTTTGTTTAAATTTATTTAAACATAACATGAAATTATGATTAAGAATTTAAAGGAGGTATTATCAGAGTTCAGGGCTAATTTGAATCATGGAGCGCTGAAAAAGTTAATGTATGTCAGGCCGCATGGTTTGTATGAAATCATGTTACCCAAGGAACATGTTCATGTTGGTGTTGCAGGTTTGGGGAAAATGTTCTTTTTTATAGTTTTTGCACAGTTAATCAAACTGTTCTCCAACCATGAGATGTGCCCTAGTGAAGAAAGACATTGTGCACGACTGGTGCAATGTTTTCTAAACTATGTGGAAGGTAAAATGGGGGCAAAATTACCATTTAAACCATCATTAATTATTTAAGGTTTTTCTTTCTTCATCCCTCATTTCCTCCAGTGGATTATTCTCCCTCCACGAATGTGAACTTACCTTCTAACCACTATGGTGGTTTGATGTTACTCCATCATTTCTACATCAATTCCTTCACCATCGGAATATACAGACTCATCTTGCTAATCAATACCTTTTGATACTTATTTATTTTTAGGTTTCTCTATAATATGTTCCAGTTTTTTGATGCGATGTACTTTTTCTATACTTTCAAATTTTTGCTAAATCTATCATTTTCCTCTATCTTAAGATGAATGAAGGCATGTTTTAAGACGAGTGGAGCACTACGACATTGAGGTAGGGTGTTTATGCATTTTCCCACTCCTTTCATGGATTTCTTTAATGTTAAACTATTATTCAACTCAGCAGAACATTTCATAGAAGATTGTTTAGTGCACATTAAATAAATTAGAATAGTTCTCAGTGCCCATAATAACATTATCTCATTAATAAACCCATATTTAGGATGGTATCCTTGTCTTCATCCACCCATTTGGGTGTTCCCACCCTTTAGGGTCTATTTTTTACAATGATAAATGTTGAAATCATTTTTCATAGACTATTTCCTATGCATAGAACGGTTAATTACTGCCCGATGGATTCATTTTGATTAAATGGTGTAAGTTATAAATTTAATTATGAATTATTTTTTTCCAATGAATGTGAACATGGGATTTATTCCTCACCCCTCACATTTAAATAAATTATGAGGTTTCACTTTAATTCTATATTGCCTTAAATTTAATTATTATTGCATGTCTGTTGAATATCTTTCTTATTGTAATATATTCCTTTGGTCACAATTATTCTATACAAATGTCATTGTGCACTATGACATATGTTATTCTTATTTAATAGTTCCATATGTTAATGGATTGAATTGAAATCTTATTCTTAGTAAAGATTAGTGTCTTGAGTTACTGAGATGTCATTGATGACATATGGTTAGAGGGATGTTATTTATATGTGACCATGCTTTCATTTATTTTCTAATTCATATTTCCTTTCCATATAAGTTGTGACATTGATTTTTGGATTAAATTTCCTCTCTTGATTAAATATAGAGTATGTGAAATTGAAATGCTCATTTGTTGGAATGTTTTTACATATAAGCCATGAATTTTTCTGTACCCTACATGATATGGCTCACACGATTCATTCCAAGAGAGAACATGGTTCCCGTATTACAAATTTAAGGGATAGTGTTTATAAGGATAGTTGGTTACGACTCAACATGCTAGGAGAGATGGGTTGAATTTCCTAGTATAGGCTGATTGAGTGGTTTCTTATACTCGTGGGTGATATCAGTTCTCTAGGAGGGGCAACCGTGAATGGTCACATTTATAAGATGGATACATAATTCCATGGGAGATACTCAATAACATATGTGAGATACTTGGTATGGACTCAATGTCACCATTCCTTGGGTGATACATGGGATTCTATATGGGTTTCCTTGGATGGACTCAATGTTATTTAGTTATTTTCAGTCACCCATAGTGACCCTTGGGATTCTATTTAGATCACCATGGTTAGGATCAGGACTCCACCATTAGATTTGATAGATTTAAAATTTCTTTGTTCAAATTATATGCATCCTATATTATTATTATGATCTTTCTTATGGACATGTGATGCATCACCCTTATTTTACTAAGACACCTGAATGATGATATATGAATTATACCCCATGCTAATGTACATGTTGGAGGGGGGTATGCCTTTATCGGTTAGTTGTGTTTACTAATGGATATTGTAAACATATTATGATTCAAATGTACCAATTTTTAGATATTCATCTTAAGTCGATGGAGGTGGTATGGAATGGGTGTTTATTCCTGAACATGGAACAATATTTATAAATTTAAATTTTTTATATCCATTTAATTTTTATGACACACTGCTCTTTTGTTTAAATCAAGAAATAGAATGGTCTTCGCACCATGGGTGCTGGCCTACTGAGAATTACATCCCATACCCATATTGAGTGGAATTTGGTACGCGAGTAGACTTTGTGATCACAGGTAAGGAAAATGGGAAGTATATTACTTCTGATACTTGATTTATTTTCTAAATAGGATGGAGTTTAGGGAAAGAGTACCAAGCCTATGCTCATGATTTTATGTACAAGGTTTTTTGGTTTTTTTATAGAATGAATTATATTCTTTGTATCCAATATTCCGTTGTGATCTCATTTTTATAAAGACACAATACATGTCCATATCATAAAGGTATCTATTAATATTATTATAATTCAACCAATTGTTTATTTTTATAGTTTCTTTTGTGATTCATTAATTTAGCGGTTGTCTTATGATAGGTATATGATTCCACTATTTATTATTTATTGATTAACAATGTTCATTAAACTATTTATGAGGTAATAGTGTCCCATTAGACACAACCTAGGACCTTGCAACGAGTTGTCATCCTCTGGTATTTGGGGAAATGCGGTTGAGGTAATTTGGCCACCATATCATGGCATAGTTTAGTGGCACTTAAGAAATGATGCATCAATGTGGTATAAATGGGGGGTTTGTCCATTTTTCATACTGTTTGGGTTAAACAAGATATTGGGACTGTCTAATTTGTAATTTACCATGTGCTTAGATGTAGATAACCCGTGTACAAGGGACATCCAAATTATCTAGATTGGGGAATTGTATTTTTGATTATGCCATTGATGGTTGATATGACTTTTCCATTGGGTGACACAGTTGATTTGTGCTACTATTGATACTGGTATTATTGAGATGGTTATACTTATTACTTAAACCTAGTAAAATTATGGTGTTATATTACATGCATCATACGAGGCACACCGTGAATTTAATTGTCATGCATATTTCAATTCCACATCAACATTCAGTATGTATCGGCCTATATGCATGTGTTTGCTACTGTGATTAGTTTTTAAATAATGGAGTGACTATTCTCTTATAAATATAGAAATGTTCCAATTTATTTATAAGGTGTATTTCATGAAATTAATTGATTTGGCATCTAATTTCAATTTATAAGGTGTATAGAACATTATAAATTGGAATATTGATCCCCTTAAATAATTATGATTAATAGAGAATTAAATGCATAACTAAATCAATGTGAATACCACCTATTAAATTGAAACAGTCACCCTCAATGGAAATGTGAGACTTTGAAATTGAGTTTATCTTTGAAATGGGATATAGGCCACATCACTTGTGATTATTATGAGTTCTTCTCTTTCTTATATAGACCTGGCTCTACGGACGGGCTAATAGTTGCGTTATGCCCTGAGCCATTCCATGCACATTTCATGTTTACCACATTCCATATATATTGTTTCAAGTTTCAGGGAGTCATTTCACATTCTATTCCTTGTCTTCATTACTTTTATTTTATTAAATTTCACGATTGGAAATTTTATAATTATGCCATCACAACATCCTTATGCTTGACTCCAAGAGAGAGATGAAGAGTACACTCCAACGGCGGTGGACCCTGAGCCACCTAGTGTACCTACAAGAGTTCCTCCAGAGGAACCTCCTTCTGATCTTCCACTGGGCATTGATTCATAGTTCATTGATTGTTTTCTCAGGTTTATGTTTTCTTTTTAGGTTTCTTATAGGACTTCCATGACTATGGAAGAGCTAAATAAAGACATTAAGAAGAAAAATCGAATAACCTTCTCGAGGGATGGAGGTCCTCATGCTATAGTGTCCTGGTTAGGGGGTACAATATTCATCTTTTACCATATTTAGTTGCCTAAAGAGTAGAGGGTCATGCTTGCTACCTATTTGTTGTGTAACTCTACCAGGAATTGGTGGGATATTGTTTCTCAGTTAGAGCATTACAAATATATGGTTTGGGAAGACTTACCTATGAAATTATATGATCATTTCCTTCTACAATCTTTGAGAGTGGATGGATCCTTAATGTTCATAAAGATTTATTGGGGCACTATGTTGGTTCTTGAGTATTCATCTTTCTTCACAGAGATTTAGAGTTTTGTTCCATCTCTGATCGATGACGAATTGACAACTCCCAGGAACATTGAAGAAGATATTGGACATGTTGTCTTCATGATGATGATCATATTTTAGTTAATGTAGATTGTATATAATGTTAACCAAGACTTAATTATGGAATATAATCATAGAGAAGATGTAAATGATAGTAAGGAAAGTAAAATTATGCGACATGGTGATGGTTCTTATGATAGTAGGAAGCACCAATTCGAGTGTGAATGGGGGGTGGTGCCAACCAGGTGACACGCACTGAGTTCTCTATTGTGTGTCACTAGTGTGGTAGGCTGGGCCATAAGGGGATTTAATGCATTAGGAACCCAATGGAATGTCGAGATTGTGGAAGGATTGGGCATCTTTATCTCTTATTCCCTTCATTTCCTCCACCATCCTATAAAAGGGGATCAGTGCTAGCAACACTATTAGGTAAATGATATGAAACACCTTGTTAGACTAAGAGTTGTTATTCTAATATTTGATATGGATAAGGTGGTAATGATTATGACTTTGGGGGCTAGGATTTACAACATCAGTGTCAGAAGAGTTGTTATTATTAGGAAAGTTAGGCAACATCACATGGCCGAGTTTTAGTGTATATATATGTATTGAAACTATATCTAGAGGAGTAAGGTCTAGTGCCACGTAAAATTTGAGGTACTATCCTTGTGTCTTATACATTAGATACTCCCCTTTTCGATACCAGTGCATCACACTCTTTCTTATCCTATATGTGTATGAAAATTTATGGTATGGTAATCGAGTACTTATGTGGAATTATGTCCCACAACATGCCATTTGGGGTCAGAATAGGGGGTATACAAAAATATCATCAAATCCACCTTGATATTGGTTGGTGGAAATTTCTTATGTAGTTTCTTTATGCCTGATATGACCTTTTTCTATGTTACTCTATGTTATTATTTTCTTGTGCCTTATCGTGACCATGTGTATTAATATCACTGAGGGGTGTCCTAAACATTACTTAAGGGTCATGTGAATTCACACAAGGAAAAATGGGATATCCTAGTAGATCAAACTAGACACAAGTGAAATGGCCTTGTAATGGTGATAGCTATAATATAAAGTCTCTTTATGAGCGATTAGGGAATGAATATTGAATAATTATTCATGGGGTGGATCATTTTAAGGTTTTCTTTTTGGATTATTTCTCGAGCATGACTACGAAGAGAGAGGTTGATTTCACCCTAGCTCTACTTCAAGGTGTGGAAAAAATTTCCATTACTCTTTATAGGATGGCATCAACGGAGCTCCAAGAAATAAAAAAGTATCTTGATAACCTTGAGGATAAGGGTAGAACATCTCCATGTGGTTCAGTTGTGTTTTTTATATGAAGGTGGATGATACCCTTAGCTTGTTCATTATTTATCGATGGTTGAAATAGATTATAGTAAAGAACCATTATCCAATGCCTCGTATAGATAACCTCTTTGACCAACTTTAAGGATAATGTATTTTCTCTAAGTTCAATTGGAGGTCAATCTGTCATCAAGTTCATGTGAGACAATCATACAAACCATGTACAATGTTCTAGAATAGTGATGTCCTATACGAGTACTAATTATGCCATTTGGAATGAAAAACACACATGTAGTCATTAGGGATCCAATTAAATGGGGTTCCTACATCTTTCTTGATTATTTTGTGTTATACTTCATAGAAGACTTCTTTTTGTACTCACGCACCAAAAAAAACATGAAACACATATTTTTATTATGATGAGTACACTGAGAGAGAGCCAAATATATGAAAAGATCAAAAAATTCCCCATTTGGATCAGAAAATTTATCTTCATGGGTCATATCATATCCGAGGAAGGAGTATCAGTTTACCTAGAGAAGGTGATCACTTAGGTTTCCTAGGAGTATCCTAATAATGTGTTTCAAATACACAGTTTCCTCAGAATGGTTGGCTACTATATGGGTTTCATTAAGGACTTATCCCAATAAATAGTGCCTCTTATAGTCCAGACTATAAAGGGTGTAAATTTCCTATCATCTAATGCTTGTGGGGAATATTAGTAGGATATAAAAGGAAGAATCACATCAGCTCTGATTCTAATTATGCCTGATTTGGGAAGAAGTAATATAGAATTTTGTGATTCATTAAAGATCCGGTTGGGTTCAGTTTTATTGCATGGTGATCATAATGTGGAATATGGATCCTTCTATTCGAGGCCTCATTGAAATAACTATCTTACAGATGACGTTGTGCTATAATTAGTGTTTCTCGATCTATGAAGTTAGAGGAACTATCTATTGGAAAAATTTTTTTCTATTGATATAGATCATAAATGTCTTAAATATATCTATACTCACTGGGACAGGAATTTGAGGTAGCACAGCCGGGTGAAATACCTCTAGTCATTGATTTTGAGTTTTCTTAAACACCTAGAAATGGTAATTCTATAACACATGTACTGATCTGGAAAACATAGCCACAAGACATGACGGTGGCCATTAGTGAGTGGGAGATGATAAATATGTTTTTTGAGTTACATCTGGATGTTCAAGGGTTATAGAAGTAGATATTCTGAGTAGCTATAGTGGTGACGCCTTTTATTTTGGAATAGGTTCATATGTGTTAGTTATTAGACTCTGAGGGCCTTGTTATGAGGCAGAGAGTCACAAGGGAGAATCCATCTTAAATTTTTTACATTGATGTAAGAGACATCATGCTCTACCATAGGAATGATGTGGTGCCTTCTGATATTCAGGAATAGATGATGAGGTAGTCACATGCCTCTATTTGGGATGTTCATCTGGGGCTTACAAAGATGTAAAGAGACATGAGTTTTCACTAGCGCTAGCCAAGTGTGAAGGGGAAGATATCAGGATTCATCACTCAGTGATCCTTTAGTTAGTAGTTGAAGGCAAAGACATAACAACCTACTAGACATCAAAAACATCTATCCATTCCTGAGTGGAAAATGGAATGAAGTCACCATGGACTTCATGTTAGGTAATTCAAAATATCCTTGAGGAAATTATTCATTATGGGTTATCATCCACATGTTAATCAAGTTATTGCACTTCTTACCAATCTGGTAGTCCTTCTATGTTGATGAATTAGGAATACATTTCATGTAAGAGATAATGTGACTTCATGTAATACCCTATTCTATAATTTTATATTGAGATTCCTATTTCACATCTCTATTCTAGAGAGGGTTTTATAATCCAATGGGTTCATAGGTGATCATATGTAATGAATACCACCATTAGAATGTTGGGTAGTCTGATAGGATGATTCATGATGTAGATGATATATTTAGGGCTTATAATATTGATTTTGTTAGCTCTTGCGAAAATCATATTCCTCTTATTGAGTCATCCTACAATAACTATATTCAAGAAACAATTAATATGGGTCTATATATAGACTTCTATGGTAGACTGTACTGTTGAAAATTATTCTTGATTGAGGTAGGTGAGGTAGCTCTAACGTTTCATTGTCAAATTCAAGAGACTTTCGAGCTAGTTTGGGTAGTTTTGATGCATATGGATACTACTCAGTCGACGAAGATGTATTATATAGACCATCTCTATAACCTTCTATCATTGTTGGTGGGACATCAGGTCTTTTGTGTGTATCTTCTTGATTGGTTCATAAATGAATCAGTAGATAAGAAAATCTATCACATTGATATTTCAGGATGTTGGAGATGGTGGAGATAGTTGGGCTAGAATCCTATCAGTTGTTGTTGCCTCAAAGGTATCATTCCATACATGACGTCTTCCACATATCTCAAATTCAATATAATCTTCCATACCGATGTCATTAATTTGAACCCGATGATATCAAGATTCATGTGGACACATCTTTTGAGGAGAATCTGATATGTATCTTCCATCATATCACAAAAGTTCATTGAGGTAGGTCAGTTCCTTTGGTCTAGGTGCTATGACGACATGGAAATGTACATGATGAGTTATAGGATTGGGAGGGCGATGTGAGTGTGTAATGGCCAGTGATTTTCTATGATTATGTTGTTCCACCCTTAGAAGGGAAACTCAAGAAAGATATTTTTTTAAGGTGGGGAGGTTTTAACGTACCATATTTATCCAAAGGTATAGACCATAATTATTTTTTGTTTAAATTCCATTTAAATTCACATTATATGACTCCTAAGAGGTTAAAAGAGGTCTCTGGGGTGTCCATGGATTGTTTGAATCCCGATGCACAAAATATGAGTATATAGGTGTTGCCACATATTTCGTCTAAAACCAAGTGGTTGAGGGAGTAAATCCATGCAGGTGATCTAGGATTGGGGATAATTCACTTTTTTATAGTTTTCACATGGTTAGTCAAATTTAGAACCTTACCATGTAATGTTCCATTGTGAAGTAGAACAACATGAATAGTTGGCATGAGATTTAGCCAAATCATGTGCAGTGTAAAATGGGGGGTGGTGAATTTACAATTTTAGCCTTCATTATTGATGTAAGGTTTTGTTTTATATCTTATTTTTTCTAGTCTATCTTTCTCCTTCTAGGAAGATGAACTCCCCTCTTCAACTCCATGGGGTTTTGATGTTTCTCCCTTATTTCTCCACCGACTCCTAAATCATCATATGCTACAGACTTAACTCAATAAGATCTATATTTCACACTCCTTTATTAATAGTTTTCTCCCCGATACATTGTCTTATTTTGATGTGAGTTACTGTTTCCCTATTTTCATGGTGTTGTTAAATATTTTTTGGTTAGTCTTAGGATGAATCATATCTTGTTATCAAACGAGTGGATTACTATGACGTTGAGATATGAGGTCTATTCCTTTTCCTACTTGATTCTGAATTTTTAGACATTGCACCATTATGTCGCTTTTCATAACCTTGAAACAATGATTTGTTATTGTATATTTAATAAATTTGATCAATTTTCCATGAATATAGTAACCTTATCTCATGTAGAAACCAATATTTATGGTGTTCTCCTTTCCTTTGGAAACCCCTTTATGTGTGCACATCTATTATGGACCCGTTTTAACATGTTTAATGTGAAAATAACCTTTTATATCCTATTTCATTTGACTATATTGTATAATTACCACATGAGATATTCATTTAGATTAAATGAACTAGGTTATAAATTTAATTAAGAATTAATGGTCATCTATGAGAGTGACCTAGAGAATTATTTCTCAACACTCACATTTAATGACATGTTTATGTTTCAATTTAATTATACATTTCCTTACATTTAATTATTATTTCATGTTGGTTGAATGTCTTACTTTTTGATATATCCCCTTTCTCCCCAAATATGTAATTCCAAGATAATTATTCATTATGCCATACGTTATTCATAGTTTATTATTCCATAAGTGAATGGATTGAATTAAAATGTTTTCTTTAGTAAAGATTGATAGAATTAGTTATTGAGACGTAAGTAATGACATATGGTTAGAGGAAAAATAATTATTTGTTACCAAGGATGAATTTATTTTCTTATGCTTATTTCCTTTCCAAAAAATCTTTTACATTTTTTGCATTAATTTCATATATTGATTAAATGTCGATCATGTGATATTGAGATGTTTTCTTGTTATCATGTGTTTACATATACAGCATGTATTGTTTTGTGTGTTGCTAGATACGGATAACAGGATATGGAAAAGGATATAAAGTTTTTCCCAAATCAATGATTCCATAGATGGAATATTCATGCTCTGTTGGTTACAACTCAAGGCATATAGAGCAATGATTTCGCTTTCTAGGTATGGGTTTCCCGAGTGGTTTCTAATACCCATGAGTGACACCGGTTTTATAGGGGAGAAACTGTAACACCCAGAGATTTTATGAGATATATTATTTTAAATTTCTTTTATGTCTTCTACTATAATCTACACCAAGATTATCTTGTACTATATGCTACCCCGTATTAGCTTGCAGTATACGCAACACTATTTCTGGCTTGTATTACACACAATTTCAAGTTTTTCTTGCATAAATTATTATACACAACATTATGTATAGATTATTTTTATCCATAAATGAAATAAATTTTGATTATGTTATATGAAACACCAATGGGAGCTTGCACTACACGTATCCCTTACTTGGCTTGCATTACACGTAATCACAACCTTCCATGATAGCCTGTGTAGTATGCAATACCAGGTTTCACTAAACAATCATATATTGTTATAATATTATTTTGAACTAGCCGTTATAATTAGTATTAACCGAATTTTTAATTTTATAACATTATATTTCTTCCTACACATTTTCTATAATAATTTATGAGAACAAAATCATTTGTTCGAATAAAAGAACTATTTTTCAAAAAATGCAGTTTTACCGCCTTTTATTAGAGCACCAATTTTAAATATTATTTTTTAAAAGTTTATAAGATCAATTTTACAAAATAAACTTCCTATTTTGAATCAAGATATTAAAATTTACATTGGATAATGTTTTGATATTTTTTTGACAATGTTCTTATTTTGATGAATAGTAAAAACAAGGTAAATTTTACTTAAAAACAACTTTTTTCCTTGAGAAAATTTATATGGTTAAATTATAATAGTAAATGGTAATAAATTATAAATATAATATATATTAACCATTTAATATTATTTATTTCATTATCATTGATTTTACATTTAATTCGTAGGATAAATCAATTCTATCTTTTGCAATGTTTTAAACAAAAACCCGTTTGTTTTACAATGAGATTAATTTTAAATTCATTACAGAAAATTCTATATTTTTAATTTTTAAAAATTGATTAAATATTTGAAATAATTTTTTCAAAATTAAGTTAATAGATTACTTTTTATTTTTGGGCATTATGAGTAGTAACTTTTATTTACTACATTTAAAGGTAAATCAAGTAATTAAGGGTAAAAATGAGATTATAAAATTACCCAAACACCTGCTAAATTTTTATTGGATGAATAAAAGTCGACCCATATCACCTAAGGGTCTAAATATATTTATTTCATGGACTTTTGACAATGAAAATGATGTAAATATTATTAAAACTAAAGAAAGTTACAACATGTCACTCTCTTATATCTTTTAAGTGTAATAATTTTAATTTAGTCATAAAGTTCATAAAACCTTGAAAATAAATAGTATCCAGAAATATAATAAATTTACATACATCATGAAAATTTATTTAGAATTTTTAGGGATTAAATAATTTTCATTAATGGAGCCACAATAGTGATGCATAAATTGTTTATTTAGTGATAAATCAGTAATAGTGTTTTATTAAACTAATAGTGGCCATAAAAGGCACAAACAACCTGAAAATAACTTATTTTTAATGTACATGTAAAGCATAAGAATCCAATGGTCGAATATTTGACTATTTGGAGCCTTATAAATTCAATTATGACACTTATATTATTTTATTCTAAAGGATGTCAAAGTTGTCACCGTCATAAATTAATAAAGATAAAATTTTTAAAGTTGGTTGTTTAAGAAGATAAATTCGAATAAAACTATTATTATGAAATATATTATATTTATCTTCATCAAAGTATTTTATTTTTAATTTTTATACAAAAAATAAGTATATAATATATGTGTACAAAAATGTTGTATTAATTACTATCTTAAGAGAAATACAAAATAAATTATTTTAAAAGTATTAAAATAAATATTATAAGAACTAATTAATGCGCTAAAATAATTTTATAGATAAATATTACTTGTTATTAATCTATTAAAAAGGTTTCTTCGAAAATATAGTTTCTGTGGATTTTATTTAAATTCAAATAATATAATTTTTTTAGAATTGACACTATTGATATTTTATATTATTAAATTGTTTAAAAATCATATAAATATTTAAAAATTACAAATTAAAATTTCTATGATCTAAAATTTTATAAATTATTAAATTATGTATAATTAACAACACATAACTAAGTATTTATTTCCATATAAAATTTATGACATTATTACCACAAATAAAATTAAATAGATTAAGTAAGGAATAATCAAAATGATATGGTTTAAAATAAAATCAAAACATGTTTAAATTTAATTGGGTTATGATATTACAACCCTATATTATCTAATATACTAATTTTATTCACATTGGATGTTTTTAAGTGGGTTTGGGATTATTATAAATTAATATTTTAGAGGTTTCCAAAAGTGCCCCTCTCCTAGCTTATAAAAGGGTACCTCCTCCATCTCCTCCACACTCAATATTGAGCCTTCATGCTCAGCCAACCCCTAGACATTTATCTTCTCAACATATCTAGTTATATAATAGAGTTTTTGTTCTTCTCAAAAGTCCAACTCTAGTGCCCTAAGAGGAAGTCTAAAAGAGGCACGTTGAGGAAGAGGTAATCTCTTCTACCGATTCATTCAAGTTTCCTTCTTCTTCTAATTACTCTTATTTATTTGTTTAATTATTAAGTAATAACATCAGTATCACTCATATACTGATATGTTATTATAAATATGAAACAAACTTATTTCACCTTCTATCCATCCTATAGAAAACGAAATCACCACGCGTGCGTACGTACGGAATACCATCTCCACGCCACGGTGTAATCTGTTTTTCCATCACTAGCATACTTGAATGGGTATAATGGTGTATGGAATAACTATATATTGTTATTATAACGTCATACGTATTCCGAGATATTATATCATCCACTTCAATTCAATTCAATAATTATGGGAACGATATCATCGCTCGTGCGTACGTACGGATTACTGTCTCCATGACACGATGTGATTCATTCTCCATGTTAACCATTCAAGAATGATTACAAAGTATATATAATAAATAATCATGAAAGATATGACATAATAATGATATGTACATATATGTTTCATTTACTTAATTCCATTCAATTCAATAACGAAACGAATACATCGTTAATGCGTACATACGACCTACGATCTCCATGAATGGTGTATTTAATTCCATTTATTGATATACCATATATGTTTATATTCTGAATATATATGTTATATATATATATATATATATCATTTTTTACATTATATAATTAATTAAATTAGGATATAAGTAATAATATCAAGAACAATAAGTCCAAACACGTATGATAAATTATACGATTTTACCCAAAACGTTGCTTTAACATGGAATTGACAAAAGAATGGTTAATATAATTTTATAAGTGAATCATATATGATATCATAAATATTATTATGGCTCTATTACAAGTTAAAAATATTTTTATATCCACTATAAAAGAGTTTCAGACACGTGTGGAAGAAATTGGACCTAAGGTAAGGGATAATTTTTCAATCACATTTTTTTGAGATTGCTTATACGTAAATATTTACTGGGGTTATATTTTTCATCCATGTCTATAAGGATGTTTGTCATTATGGTGTTAATATTATTCCATGTATTTTTAAAGTCATGTTCACCCCTCTATGTCTTTTACTTTGTGTTATGGAATGAATATTTCTTTTGTTTACCATACGTTGTACGTTTTGACTTTTCCGTTAAAAGTACGTGGAGAATGTTTTTTATCTTATACAGCATGAATGGTTTTTTATGGTTTTATAATGCCTTATTTTCATGAAGCTTTTTCTACAAAATTTCATGAATATTTTCAAAAAAAATCCTTTTCATTTAAAATTTATTGGCATTTTGTGAAAAGAAAATAATTTTGAGCAAGAAAGAATATTTTCCTCAAGAATACATTTCAAGTGTTTTATCAAAACCATTTTCAATCTAAGATAAAATTATTTCATTTTTGTATGTTTCACTTATTATGTCTCTATGATTTACATGGATTCACTTTACTTATGATGAAATGATATCTATTTGTTTTATATTGATTATGGTAGGATGTGGTGATGTTTATGAAACCCATTTTAATCTTTGGGTTATGATGAATGATTTATGTTTATTTTTAGGTATAAGTAAGAATGTTTTCATTATGAGATGGGTGGGAACTATATCTCCTTCCAATGCATCGGGTAAAAATTTATATCTCTTGAGATAGACAAGGCTAGAACGGAATGTTAATCTGGTTCAGTGATACAGGACTGGAACGAGGAGTGAACTCGATTCAGTAAGGGAATTTTTCCACTAGGATGGTCTTGGCAGCAATTTCGTGGTTTCTATGGAAATTATATCATGTGCTTAATGGTTTTACACTATTACATGTTTTCTTCCCATGTTATTCTATCGTGATTGATGTTTCATGCATTATGTATTGGAAATATTTATTTCATATGATTTTGATGTTTAAACTTTATGTTCATATTTTTTTAATGTTCAAATGTATATGATTTTTTTCTCTCCATGCTTACCCTTACTGAGAATTTGAGAAAACCCTTTATATGTATTCATTTCCCTGGGATTTAAAGAAAGGTTTTAGTTAACAAAACAAAATGGGAAGATCTTTATGGGAGATGTTGAAGATCTTTCACCTTGACTAGAAGATTATGTTCCGAGTTTCTATAGACACTAAACTATTACGGTACTTGAGTGTTGGTTCTTGTTATGTATTAATTATTCCACAAAAGTAATGTAATGTCCATATACATCAAGCTTGGGTCTCTATAGTTGGTATCAGAGGGATGGTTTAGTAAGCCTTTAAAAACTAGGATGTGAAAACATTAGTGAAATCCATAGAGATATTTCTAAGGCATGTCTAGGGATGTCCCTACGGTAAAGTATATGTGTAGGTTATAGTCCTAGAATTATGGTAACATTCTTAGAATTAAACCTAAGATGTTATATATTAAAGTAACTCCCCTTTATTATGTTTGTTTCCTAGCATGATTTTTTCCTCTCACACTATTCTTTTTGGATTTTAGAAAATGGCTAGAAAGAGGAATATTCATGTTAATGGAGAATATGATGGAAAATGGAATGATATTATTCCTCAGAATCCAAATGAAATGGGATTTGGATGGAGAAACATCGTTATTATGCCTAATCAGCAATCTCATAATGTGATCAATAATATCAACTTTGGTAAGTTTCCTGACTCGGCTAATAAGAGAAAGATGGAGTTTCATGATGATCATAGAGGAAAGAAAGTTCAATTTCCATCATGTAAATCATGTGGGAAGAGGCATCAATGATAATGTTTCGACGGAACTTGAAGATTCTTTGGGTGTGGAAAGAAAGGACACAAATCCAGTAAGTGTAAAGGAAAAATTTTAGTTTACACCATGGACAAGAATAATGGAATTTCTACGACATCATCAACGATTAAATGTTTTAAATGTGGAAAGTATAAGAATTTTGTAAACCAATTCCCTGAGGAAAAATCTCTGGAAGAGATTAAACTTGGTCATACAAGTAGTATTTATGTTGATGATGATGAAAAAACTACAAATGATATATGAGATGAAAGAATTTTTGAGGAATAAAATGATGAAGCTTGGTCAACGGTTTAAGAAGATAGTGGAATGATTGTTTGTTTAACAAGAGTTATGTTAATGGTTCTATGGAATAAAGGAACATCTAAGTATTGTTACACTATTGTTTTTACTAAAGTATTTGAAAGTGTATGTTGAATGGTACTGGTAATCGTGAATGGTTATTCAGATATTTTTAGAAAGAAGATGATATGTGCATAATGAATGTATTAGGAGAAAATAATTAGATCATGACTAATATAAGGACAATGTGATATCATGGTTTGAGTATATAGAAAATATTGGATTTTGGTATGGGGAAAGAGATAACTTTTGATAGCATTCGTGTTTTCACTATGGTTTAATGGGTATTAATTTTTCAAGAGCACACATGACTAAGGTATTACCATGTTTGGAATGTGACCAACAAGATATATCGTATGATAAATGATTGTATTCACATGCTCGGAAGATGAAATTTCTAGAAATCATTTACTTTATACTATGAGATTGGATAGAAGTATTTCAGATAAGAATAAATATTAGAATGGGTTAAGTTGGACATCAAATAGTATTTTTTAAATCTAGTACCTTTTTTCAATATTATTTCTATAATGTTATAATAGTGTAGTTTTAGAAAAAAGACAACCTGCAGGACGAGCGACAACCCATCGTGTCGGACAAGGTTGCGGGAATCAAACCCACAACCGAAGTGCGATATTCCTTTATCACCTACCCCTAGCCTACAGGAAGTCCCTGGTTAGTAGAAACTATTTCTATTTTATTAAGCTGGATGATAGATGAAGTTATGTCCATTTTTAGAACCATATACGATTAATGTCACCATAGATGGACTTATGTATATAAAATTTTCTATCCTTATGTTTGAGACATATGGAATGAACTATAATTATATCGCATGATCTGTTACCACTTCATGAAAGGCAAATTTAACTTCATTTCATTAAGAGATGAAGTGGAAATTGTTCACATCATGAGCAATGGTGAGATTGTACCAAAATCAAGTATGTATTTTTTTAATTCAAAAATTATTTAACATTTGGGAAATGATCTTGAAAACCAAAAATGTTTTCCTAGTGCCCTCATATCTAATGAATCGTATGGTACCTCAGATCATCACAAATTTATGACTTTGTGATTATTGTATTTTTCATAGCGAAGTTCTCTACCACTCTTTATCAGAACATGATGGTTTGATATATCTTTCATATCCATATTTGCAGCTATGTTATCTTATGTGGAAACCCAGTGATGAGTTAATTTGGGTAACTGTTACGTTTCATACATCACTTTTTATAATTAATATTTAGTATTCCTTTTTACGATGTGGGTTTCTAGGAACGAAACTATCATGTAGAAAATGATTTGTTACCCCGACGAATTTCGAGGGAGAAATTCATTTTAAGGGGGGTAGAATGTAGCACCCTGAGATTTTGTGAGATATATTCTTTTTAATTTATATTATGTCTTCTATTGTACACTACACCAAGATTAGTTTTTACTATTCACAACACCATATTATCTTACAGTATACGCAACACTATTCTTGGTTTGTGATATACACAATTTGAAGTTCATTTTGTAGAAGTTTTTCTACGCAACATTATGTATAGATTTTTTTTAATGCATAAATGAAAAAAGTTTTGATTATGTCATATTAAACACCAATGGGAGCATTCACTACATGCAGCCCTGACCTGGCTTGCATTACATTAAATCGCGACCTTCCATGATAGCGTGTCTAGTATGCAATTGAAGGTTTAACTAAACAACGATATATTGTTATAATATAATTATGAAGTAGCTGTTATGTATAGAATTAACCTAATTTGAATTTTATAACATTATAGTTCATCATTAACATTTTCTAGAATAAGGTTTGAGAACAAAATCATTTTCGAATAAAAAAACAATTTTTCAAAAAATGTTGTTTTGTCGCCTTTTGATGGCTCACCCATATTAAATCTAAATTTTGAAAATTTTATAAGTTAAATTTTACAAAATAAACTTCTAATTTTGAATTAACATATAAAAATTTACATTAGATAATTTGTTTTAGATTTTTCTGAAAACGTTCTTATTTTGATGAATAGTAAAAACATGCTATATTTTACTTAAAAACAACTTTTATCCTTTAGATAATATATATGGTCAAATTATAATAGTAAATTGTTAAAATATATATATATATATATTATATTTTTACTATTTAATATAATTTATTTCATTAGAATTGATTTTACATTGAATTTGTAGGTTAAATCAATTCAATCTTTTGCAATGTTTTAAACAGAAATCTGTTTTTTCGACAATGGGGTTAATTTTAAATTAATTACTGCATCTTCTGTATCTTTAATTTGGAGAAATGGATTCAATATTTGGAATCAGTATGTCCAAATTATGTTAATAGGAAACTTTTTATTTTTTGGCATTATGAAAAGTAACTACAACAAATTTTATTTACCATAATTAAAGGTAAATCTGGTAATTAAGGGTAAAAATAAAATTATAAAATTACCCTAACACCTTCCAAAATTCTATTGGATGAATAAAACTCGACCCATATCACATAAGGGTCGAAATATATTCATTTCATGGACTTTTTACCATGAAAACAATGTAATTATTATTAAAACCATGGAAAGTGAAAACATGCCACTCTCTTATATCTTATAATTGTAATAATTTTAATTTAGTGACAAACTTTATAAAACCTAGAATATAAATAGTCTCCAAAAATATAATAAAATTACCTACATCATGAATTTTCTTTATAATTTTTAGAGATTAAATAATTGTAATTAATGGTGACACAATAGTGATGCGAAAATTGTTTATTTAGTGAAAAATCAATAATATAGTTTTTATTAATCTAATAGTGACCATAAAAGGCACAAAAACCAGACCAAAACTTATTTTTAATTTACATGTAAACCATAAGAATCCAATGGTCGAATATTTTACCATTTAGTGCCTTATAAAAGTAATTATGAAACTTATATTATTTTAATTTAAATTATTTCAAAGTTTTCACCTTCATACTTTAATAAAGATAAAATTTTAAAAGTCGTTTTTTTAAAGATCAATTGTACTAAAAGTATTATTATGAAATATATTATATTTATCTTCATCATAGTATTTTATTTTTAATTTTATACAAAAAATAAGTATATTAAATAATTATACAAAAAATGATGTATTAATTAGTTTCTTAATAGAAATATAAAATAAATGACATTAAAAGTATTAAAATAAATCTTATATGAACTAATCAATGTGATAAACTAATTTTATAGATGAATATGACTTTTTATTAATCTGTTAAATATGATTTTTTGAAAATATATTCTCTTTGGAGTTTATTTAAATTCAAAAAAATGTATTTCTTCAAAATTTACACTTGATATTTTATATTATTATTTTTTTAAAAACACAAAAATATTTAAACATTTCAAATTAAAATTTATATGATCTAAAATTTTATAAAGTAAAAAATTATGTATAATTAACAACACATAATCAAGTATTTATAACCATATAAAATTTATAATATTATTACCACAAATAAAATCAAATAGATTAAATAAGGATAAATTAAAATGATAAATTTTAAAATAAAATAAAAACATGTATAAATTTAATTGGTAGATTATATTACAATAATATCATATCTAATATAATATTTTGAGTCAATTTGTAAGTTTTTATGTGGGGTTGGGGTTTATTATAAATTAATATTTTAGAGGATTCCCAAAGTGCCCCTCTCCTCCCTTATAAAAGGGCACCTCCTCCATCTCCTCCACACACAACTTTGAGCCTAAATTATTTTCCAAACCCTACCAATTTATCTTATCAACATCTCTAGTTATATCCTAGATGTTCTAGTCTTCTCAAAAGTCTAACTCTAGTTCCCTAAGAAGAAGTTTAAAAGAGGCACATTGAAGAAGAGGTAATCTCCTCTACAGATTCATTCATGTTTGTTTCTTCTTTTAATTCATATAAGTTACTTGTTTAATTATAAATTAATAACATCAGTATAACTAATATACTGATATTTTATTATAAATATCAAAAAACCCTATTTCACCATCTATCCATCCTACGGAAAATGAAATCACCGCGCGTGCGTACGTACAGAATACAGTCTCCACGCCGTGGTGTAATCTTTTTTTCCACCACCACCTTTCTTGGATGGGTAAAATGGTGTAAATAATTACTATATATAGTCATTATAACACCATACTTATTCTGAGATATTATATCATCCAATCCAATTCCATTCAATAATTACGGGAACGATATGATCGCTCGTTCGTACGAACAGATTACCGTCTCCATGAAGCAATGAGATTCATTCTCCATGTTAACCATTCAAGAATGATTAGAAAATATATATAATAAATAATAATAAAAGATATGAAAAAATAATTATACTATATTGATGTACATATATTTTTCATTTACTAAATTCTATTCCATTCAATAAATAAATGAATACAACGTTCATGTGTACATACGGCCTATCGTCTCCATGAACGTTGTATTTCATTCCATTTATTGATCTACCATATATGTTTATATGCTGAATATATATGTTATATATAAATCATGTTTTACATTCTTGAATTAAGTAAATCTGGATATCAGTAATAATACGAAGAACATTAAGTCCAAACATGTATGATAAATGATACAATTTTACCCAAAACACCGCTTCAACATGGAATTGACAAAAGAATGGGTAATATAAAGTCATAAGTGAATCATATATGATAACATGAATATTATAATGGTTCCGTTGCAAGTGAATAATATGTTTAAACCCAAAATACATGATTTTCAGACAGGTACAGAAGAAATTGGACCTAAGGTAAGGGATAATTTTTCAATCTCATTTTTATTCGAGATTTCTTATACGTATGTATTTACAAGGGTAATATTTTCCCTCCATGTCCATAAAAATGTTTTTCATTTAGGATTTAATATTATTCTATGTATTATTAAAGGCATGTTTACCCATCTATTACTTTTACTTTGTGTTATGGAAGAAATCATTCTTTTGGTTACCATATGTGGTACTTTTTTACTTTTCGGTTAAAAGTACGAGGAGAACTTTTCTAACTTATATGGCATGAACAGATTTTTACTGTTTTGTAACACCTTATTTTCATGAAGCTCACTCTATCATATTTCATGACTATTTTTAAAAAAATCCTTTTCTTTTAAAATTTCTGGGCATTTTGTGAAAAGAAAATGATTTTGAAGGAGAAATGATATTTTCCTCAAGAATTAATATCAAGTGTATTATCAAAACCATTTTCCATCTAAGATTACATTATTTCATTTTTAAATGTTTCAAGTATAATGACTCTATGATTTACTTGGTTTCACTTTTCTTATGATGAAATTATATCCATTTGTTTTATATGGATTATGTTATGATGGGATGATTTTTAGGAAACTGATTTTACTCTTTGGGTTATAATGAATGATTTATGTTTATTTTGTGGCATAAGTAAGAATAATTTCATTATGAGATGGGTGGGACCTATAGATACCTCCAATGCATTGGGTAAAGATTTATATCTCATGAGATAAACAAGGATGAAATGATAAATTAATCTAGTTCAGTGATACAGGGCTGGAACAAGGAGTGAACTCGATTCAGTAAGGGACATTATCCACTTGGATGGTCTTGGCAGCAATTCCATGGTTACTATGTAAATCATATCATGTGCTTAATGGTTTGCCACAATTACATGTTTTATTCCCATGTTATTTTATCATGATTTATGTTCCATTCCTTATGCACTTGCAAGATTTATTTCTCAAGATTTTGATGTTTAAACATTATGTTCATGTTTTTTTAAGTTCAATTGTATATGATTTGTTTTATTTTCTCCATGCATACCTTTACTGAGCCTTTGAGCTCACCCTTTATATGTATTCGTTTCCCCAAGATTTAAAGAATGATTTTAGGTATGAAAACAAAAGGGGAAGATCTTTATGGGAGATGTGGAAGATCTTTCACCATGATTAGAAGATTATGTTCTGAGTGTCCAAAGAAACTAAACTATTATAGTCCTTGAGTGCTGGTTCTTGTTATGTATTAATTATTCTTCAAAAGTAATACAATTTCTATTTACATCAAGCTTTGGTCTCTACTGCAACTATGGATGGAACCACTGGAAAGGGGGATACTCCATGACATGGTTG
Source organism: Viscum album (assembly GCA_963277665.1). Lineage (NCBI taxonomy): Eukaryota > Viridiplantae > Streptophyta > Magnoliopsida > Santalales > Viscaceae > Viscum > Viscum album. The sequence goes on along the minus strand of OY728130.1, from coordinate 2,008,433,219 downwards.
ATACTAGGTACTCTCATTGAGATACATGGGATGGACAGAAAGTCACCATGCATTGATTGATACAAGGGAAGTTGTACGGGTCACTTTGGACAGACTCGGTGGTGTTAGGTTATTCGGAGACACTCGTAATGAACCTTGGTATTTTTTAGATCATCATGGTTGGGCTTGGGACTCCACTACTAGATTTTAAGGCTTGATTGATTGTTGGTTCATATGAGATGTTTTCTTTTATTATTACAATGATCTTGATTATGCACATGTTATGCTTCTCATTTATTTCACCAGCACACTTGAATGATGACATGTGAATTAGACCCCTAGCTGAATAACATGCTTGGAGTTATTACTTTCTCAGTTAGCCTTGATTAATTTTGGACCTTATATACATATCATGCTTTCTCAATTACCTATTTTTAATGACTCATCTGAGGCTGATGCATGTGGTATGGTAAGGGTTTCCATATGAGAACCCGAACCCTGGTTTACAAATTTATATATTTTATATCCTTAACTATTACATATGGTTAAATAAAATTTTATTTACATCCAAAAATTGAACGGTCTCAACCCCATTAGTCTGAGCCTATATAGATTTATATCTAAAAAATTATTAATGCATCATTTGGTTCCTAAGTAGAATTTATAGTCTTAGGTATGGATAAGAAAAGCATACGACTTTTGATGATTGATTTCTTTACTTATTATGTTGGATTTTGGGGGTAGAGGATAGAGCCTATGCTCAAGATGTGATATTGTAGTTTTTTTCCTCTTTTCTAATTTTTCTATACCATGCAATATATTCTTTGTATGATGTGTCCCCTTATTCTCCCATTTTATTTTGTAAAGAAACATGACATTCCATTATCATCATGGTATCCATTATTTATATTCTACTTTCTCCTATTGTTTAATTATACTGTATTGTGTTTTTAATTACATCAACTACTGTATGATAATATATAAATTCATAAAATATTTTTAATTTATTGAATACTATAGTTAATAGAATGATAAATGAGGGAATAGACTCCCCAAGAACACACCCTTGGCCCTCGCTACTAGTCAGCAGCCTCTTGCATTCTAGGAGATGCGCTGTAAGTCATGTGGCCATCATCTTAGGGTAGTGTTTAGTGGAACATGGGGAGGGACACTATAGAGGGGAACACCAATAGCCAAAATATCTATATTTCTATGATATCTTGATTCTTATAAAACCTTACCATCCATGAAGAGAGAATCCTTAATATACTTGGAGTGGCACTCTACATGACCCCCCTTTAAGGGATCTACAACATTGAATGCCATCGAAGACAAACAACCTAATAATCAATAATATTAGTAATAATAACTATAAATCCATAATGTTTTGTGTTAATTAATTTTTATTATTATTCTATTTATGAATAATGATATTATTTTATTATTAATTAGAGACAATTACATGTGCACCCAAATACAATGGAAATATACAAATCTGATTACTTCACCACAAATAATAATGTAATGAAAATAAAGTCATGATAATAACATTAATATTAATAAAGATTTGAAAATATATTCATGACCCACGAGTCCAAAGATCAATAAATAAAAGATAATAAAGTCATGAAAATTATTAATATATAATATGACATTATAACGATTAGAAGATAATAATGTAATAATAATTATTACTAAAGTCATGATATTAAAATCATGTTAATAATGTTTTTAAAATTTATATTTTATAAAAGTCATGATAATAATAATAATAAAATGAGGAAAATAGTAATAATATTATTAAATATTATTAATTTTTAATATAATGTTTTTTAATTAATTTTTTTAATAATAGTATAATTAACAATAATTATTATCATTATTAATAAATATATAATATTTAATAATATTTATTAATTAAATAATGGTATTATTATTAATACTTACCATTTTCAATTTATTTTTATGAAGTAATTTTTATTTCACTTCACTTTAAATATCACTCAGTATTAATAGAATATTATTAATTATAAATTTAAAAATAATACTAATATATGTATAAATTATATTAAATATTATTGATAATTAGAAAATATTAACTATTTTAGATTAATTAAATAATTATATAAACATTACTAAGACATATATTATTATTAATAACTAATTTTTTGTACCTATTAATTTTATGGAATTATTTTTTTATTTGTTTAATATTTATTAGGAGCCAGATATAGATTTTATATAGAGTATATTTATAGTTTTTTATAATATTTTAAATTCATTTAGTTCTTTTAATATTTAAATGTCATTCATTAAAATAAAAATATCTTGTGTCATCAATATTATTCTCTATTTATTATTAGAATGATAATCCATTTTAATTTTATATTATATACGTTCTTAGAATATGTTTTGAATTTCATTTAGAATATAGTTAAGGTTCAAATTTTATATGTTTTCAAAGTCACATATTTGAAATATAACGAATCTTATTTGGTTTCTAGTAGGTAATTTTAAAATATTTTATAAAATAAAATAAAATTACAATATAATTAAAATTTAAAATAAATACTAAAAATAAAAAATATATATGAAATTAAAAATAATTTCATAATATAGTAAACTAAAATTAATTTACTTGACACCAAAATTATTAATTAAAAATGTAACATGTATAATAAAAAATTTATGAGCATAATTTTTACCCACTATAACATTATTAATTAATGTATTATTTTAATTATTAAATGTATTGTAAATATATTCAATATTTATTAATAAATAAATTAATAATATTTAATAAAAATAGAATGATTAATCAAATTTATATCATAATTAAAAAAATTACTAACATAATTAATTATCAATTATTAATTTAATTGATAATGATTAACATTGTAATGAAAAATAATTGAAAATAATAAAATTAGTAAAATATGCCCCTACCCTAATTTGATCCTGAGATGTTCATCTAATCACCACCCCATCCAAAATTGTCTCAGTAATGTATGTTGTAAATAATTACTAATTTATAATAAATGTTATGTTTTGAAACAATAATATTTTGTGTAATTCATTTTTTTGTGCGTCATTTCTCAGAAAATTGTTTTTATTTTCAATTATTTTTATATTCATCCTCAAGGTTTTAAATTTTATATTGATTAGATTTGTATTATATACATTTTAAATTTTCAATGTCTCGAACTTTAATCAATATAATTTCTCAAGGATATGAATTTAAAAAATTATAAAATATAAATTATAAATATAAATTAAATTAAATATTAAACATTTTCTAAAAACATAAAAAATAATTAAACCAAATTTTTTTCTTAAAAATAACAAATATATAAGTAATAATTCACATACTAGAAATTTTTTTAAGTATGAAATAAATATTTTGAAGGAATATTATTTTTCACTTTTATATTTTTCTTTCAAATTATATTTATGTAATTGATATTATTTTAAATTATTATTTATATGTTCAATCATTTGTAATTAATTTATTAAAATTTTTATATGGTTGAAATTTTTTAATCTTTTGATGTCATCTATTTGATACATTATTATATGTCAAGTAGGTGAATTTGAATGTTTAAATATCTAATGTATTAATATTCTATAAAAAAAATTTAAAACATTAATTGAATATATAGTGAATAATTTAAAAAAAATTAATCTGACAAAAATTGTAAATGACACAAAATTCAATGCAAATCAATGTTGTATTAAAATATACCAATTTTTTTTTTCAATGATATGTTTTGTACTTAATGTATATTAATAATTATTTACATTATTAATTATATTAATAAGAATACTAATTAAATACATAAATAATTAGATTATATCTTAGATTTATAACAATAATTAATTTTTTACACATAAAATATTAATTATAATACTATAAATGATTATTATCAGTGATTATCAATTTTATAATTAATTTTTAATAACTAAAATATTGTCAATATAAACTTTTTTATATTATTTATTTAATTAATATTTTTTAATTATATGATTAACTATTTTAATAGTTAAATTAATATTTATAAAGTACAAAAAGAGTCTAACTGAAATTTGATACATGTCGTAACACCTTGACTTTTAATTAGCTTATTATGTTATTGTTTTACTAGACTGAGGCTTTATCAATAAAATTTGTGATGAGTTTGTTTGAAAAGTTTTAATATTTGTAATTTTTATATTTCATGGTAATCTTTCATGGTTTAGGGAAAATCATGGGACGAAGATTACACATGAAATTTTCATGTTGTTTTTTCTTTTCAGGTTATGGTGCATAGGTAGTATATGATTGGATCAAAATCGTGTAGAGTCTAGTGGAAACCATACAGGCCCTTTTGTACATAACAGTACAGACGCATTACATTTTCACTATTATTATAAATCATGCAATAAGAATGTGAAGGGATTTTAAATTTTCATAATGGAACATCTAATATTTATTGTACGGATTAGTAAACCATGTGGCTAATCTATAAAAGAGTGTTGTAGGTCCATAATTAAGATTCCACTACTGGAACATGATTTGTTAATCTAGGTGGTAAAACAATAAAGTATTCCCATTTTTAAAATATTATAAATTTTAAAAGGTTCCCTCCTAGATTTCTTAAAGCTTTAGAAAACCCATTGGTTCCCACGTAGCTCGACTGGCCTCTAGTTGCTTGAGTCCCCTATCAAAATACTCTTCCATTTCCCTCCCCCTTTTTGTTCCTCTATGATTGACCTTGGATATTCAAGGAAATTTTCTCTACTTTTATTCCCCTTTTATTCTTCATTTATTCATGGATTAGATTTACCCTATGAACCATAATTCTATAGTTTATCGATTTTAGGGTTGAAGGTGGACCTAATATTCGGTTTCTTGATGAATAGTATCAATAGGCATCATCTTCATCATCATTTGGTATTCTAACACCATAAGTAACATGTTCCGATGGATTTAAGGTTGGTGTTTCTATGTAATCCCTAATCATGACATGTATTATATTCCTGATATTTATAAATACAATTTTTACATATATATGATTATATATGGTTCCCTTGATGGGTGTTATATTGTTATTCAATGTTTTTGACACTTTCAATAAATTTATTTATATGGATTACATAGGTTTAATATATTAATTGTTGATTTATGTAATCCAAGTTTTCTTAAATTACCCTTGGGATATTCTCAAAATAATTAGAAATTATTAATCGGTGATTGGAACCAATAAAAAAATTCTAGAGGATTTCTTTCAATCAAAAAAGTATTTAGTTTCAAAAATATCCTTTATAAGAAAAAGTATGTTCTAGTTTTTATAAGAGACAAGATAATTTTAAATTGTTTCTAAAGGAGAAATTTTATTTTTTAACTATTTTAAATGTAATTTCTCAGTAATGATTTCTTGTAGAATCCTTTAATGTTCGATAGTATGGATTTTCATCAGGAGCTAGTTTTTAAGGCTTTGTTTTGAACATTATAAAGGGATTTTAAACTGGTTCATTGTGCTACCGTTGAAATTGTAAACCTTTCTTAGTTTCCTTGTGTAGTCTTTTATCCCTTATATGGATGTAGTTTAATTATTATTGTTAACTGATTATATCACATGTAAGTGTTGTGAGAGGAGTAGTTTACTCTGATTTTTTTAAAGGTTAGATGAAATTTATTTTTTCGGATTTATTTATGCATCTGATGGTTCCTTCAATTTTTTAGTCACATCTATTTGGTTGAGTAAAAATAAACCCTTGGATATGATATTGGTTAGGGATTGTACTACATGACTTCATAGCACACATGGGATCGTTCCCCTTTTAATTTGAAATGGTACTAGAGAGTGAGTTCCCTGGAGGAAGTCATTGTGAGATAGTTGGGTGGCATGTATATTTGTAAAGGATGAAATATAGGCCCACATTTATCACATGTTCTGTAATGTTCATGTATTTCTTCCCTTGAGCTCTACTGGGTTTCCCATGTTCTTCATTGATTATTTATAATATTATCTAGATGATCCGCATTATATTTTTCTTATATCCTCTTTCTTTTCTGATTTCAGGAAACCTATGTACTAATGCTTTTCATTTTGGTTAGTCCCATTTAATATAGTGCTAGAATATTGTAACATTATTATCATCACACTATGATTTATTATTTAAAAGGGTTACATAATTAGATTATTTTGATAAATAATTTAGAAAGGGTATTTGGTTTTGGTTGTTAATATATGTTTTTATTTAAAATGTATGGAATAAACGATTTGATGGTTTCAAAGAGTTTATTTTTTAAAATAAAGTTTTCCTTTGTTTTTTTAAACAATGGAATGGGTTTTAATGAATTTAATTTTTCTATAAATTGATTCCACAATTTTTCATTTATTCAAATTCTTGTTAAAGCATATTTTTACAAGGTAGTTCAAACTATCTTTTCTGGAAATTACGTTTTCATGGTATTACATAAATTCATTCATGATATCTAACAAAGAACAATTATCTAACACCCGGTATAAACCAATGGGAATAATATTAACACATATTTTCTATTAAGAACCATGTTATTACCTCTAGTTATTTCTAGATTATTTTCCCATGATGGTTTCTAATGTGGTGGGTGGTCGTTGCCCATGTTGAGTTGGTGTTTCTAGTTTGTCTTTACATTAGGGATATACCAGCCACTTTTTTTTTATTTTATTTATTTTTTTCATAGTTTTTGTACTTAATATTAAATTATAATATAATGAATTTTAATATTTACTATTATTCAAATATTATGTACTTATATTCCTTGTAATTATATTAATTAAATATTAAAATTAAAAAAGAAATTTTTTTATTGAACTCATTTATTCAATGGTTTTATTTAAAATATTATTGTAAAAATTTTTGAAATTTAATTTTTTTTAAAAATAATTTCTTTTCATAAATTCATTATGTAATTTTCATCATAGGGAGGATGTTTATGAATTTTCTAAAAATATATATTTTTCATGGAATAATAAAAAAACCGATTTTTTAAAAGTATATTTTATTTTCATAGTAAAATTATGCATTTATTTATTTTAAAATTTTTATTTGAGAAATATGATTTAAAATAATCCAATTATGGGGTTCTATATAGAATTTATACTTGATTTTAGTATGGAAACAATTTATATTTAAAAGGGTATTTTTACTAAAAAAATTCATTTTGTTTTTCCTATATAATATAAATTTAAACTCTACTACTTTTGTGAATAAAATTTTGAAAAATATATAATATATTTTGAATGTTAAAAATTTATTAAATAGGACAATTTTATTTTTTGAAAATATAAATAGTAATAATAGTTTTCTAAACCATGATAAAGGGTATATTGAGGGATGTTAGGTTAAAAATAAAGTGATAAGGACAATTATATAACCAAAAAATTACATGAATCTTATTAGATGAGTATATCTCGACCAAAATCATCCATGTGTTTAATTTATGACTATTTTGGGTCACATGGATGATATTATGACCATTATAATATTTTATATAAATAAATTTCAACCATGTCATGCCATTGTTTCTAATAAATGTTTAATTTTCAATATTGTATTATCCAATGAATACAATCAAATATAATTAGTATTTTTAAATTTGAAAGATTTATCTTAATTGTGGTAATTTCTAAAATTTTTATTGATGAAATAAGGACCTTAAATACTTATAAAAAACTGATATAGTAATTACATATTTTTTGAAAAATAAAACAAATGATTTTAACAAATTAAAAAAAATTAATTCAAATTTAATAATCTTATAAATTAATTTTCTAGGTTACCATGATATTTAAGTGATATAATATATATATATATATATGTATTGAATTTTATATGTGTTCTTTAAATTATTAGAGTCAATGTAATGAATTGTTCTAAAAAATGACATTATGGATATTTTATAATAGATAATATTTTGTCAAATTATATAAAATTTATAAAAATAATAAAATATGCACTTTGATTAGGATAATGTTGAAAAAATAAACCATTTTCCATTTATGGGTATTATTTGATTTTATAATATTTATATTAAGAGTCGATGAGTAAAAACTCACATTTCCATGGTAATAATTGAACTGGTTAAATAACAAGTAAAACCAAAAGATAGGCGTAAACATATAGTAAAAAATTATTTTTTTTATAATGTAATTTTGAACCATATTCATATTTCTTTAACAATAGATAACTTTTTATCTAGTTTTAATTGAATATTAATTTATAATAATTTAATATTTAGAGAAATATCAAGTGTTCTCCTCTTGTCTCTTAAAAAATCAAACCTCTTATTCTCATTTCTTCACAAATAAAATATCATTTTTTATAACATACCTTCCCAAAAAGCATTCTAGAATATCTTATATTATTCAATATGTCTGGGTTTTGGAATAATACCATCCGTAGAGGGAATAATGTGTTAGTAAAAATTCGTTTTCCAAAGAAGAGGTATAGTTTTTATGTTCGTGTTTTATTTTTTTACTTCATTCACATCCTTCAAACCTTTTTATACCATGATAAAATAATATATCATGTATTATCCATATAATGATATATTATTATATCTATTTAATTCCGTATATTTATCTACTCATCTATCAAATTGGAAATGATTCCATTATTCGTGTGTACGACAGGATATTGCCTTACGAACCGATGTAATCTGTTTTCCATTACTATCTCTAATGTGTGGTTATAATGATGGAATTAATGATTATATATTTAAATAATGAAATATATATCATTATTAAAAAAATATATCATTTAACTTCTTATTGTTCCATACATTGAAAATTGATAATGTCGTTCTTGTGTTTATGTGGACTACAACTTCCATGGAGAGATGCGCTTTTTTTCGTCACAATATCACATGGATGTATTGTATATAAGTAAATATAAATATTTAATATGATATATATATATATAATATTATAATCATTCTATAGTGTTAAAATAATACTTTCATACTTTCAATAATGATTTATAAAAAATGGAAACATTACTCTTGAGTATGTTGGACTTACCGTCCCCAATATTTTAACATAGTTCATTTTTCATAACCATATATAATGATTGAATTTATAAGTTTACTTGATATATAAAAATTTTAATTATGTAATTATTATAATTTTTGAGATTATGGAATAATGAATTTTTAACCATAATCAATCTATATAAGTTTTTATGGACTTATGAACTGAATATCTTCAAAAAGTCCGTTGTGAAATGGTTAAGTAATTTTATATAACATGGAAATAAGTGAAATAAAAATAATAATAAACATGAAAAAGGTTCTTCAAAAATTAAAATAACATACCAATGTTTATTATATTGTAAGATAAAAATTATACGTGATGAATCAAAATTATGGTAAGAGACGTTCCTTTAAAAATAATCTTTTTAAAATTTCCGTAAAAAATCTATTTTTTTCGACGAACATGTTTTATAATTTTTCTTTAAAATGGTATTAATATTTTCATATTATTTTTTGATGTCTTTTTTTATTATGATTTAATTTTTTCAATATATTTTTACGGGAATCATTTTTCTTCTTCCAAAGGAGGTACATTTTGACCTTTGAAAAAATAATATAGAACCAATGAATTTTTAAATTAAACGAAATGAGGGGATTTTACCTATATCTTGGAGCATTAATTTTTGAATTTTCCTTTATATGTTTTTATATTTATTTTGAAATAATGTTGTTTCTTTATTATTTGAACCACTTTTTTATTTTGAAATGTTTTTTTTAAGAATAAAGTGTATATTTATATCTAAAAGTGTCTTTCACATGTGTTTAAATGATTTTCAAGGGTTTTGTTTATGATATCGTACTTGTAAATTATTTCAAACGGGTTTGGTCCCAATATAGATCCTTTTAGAGCCTTTAATAGTTTATATAATTAGTGAAACTAGATATATTAGTGTGATCCCATCATATATTATATGATAGGTGAGCCAAAATAGTTCTATATTGCATTTGGGTTCTATATAGGTGGAATTAGATCATACAATTATTCATTTTATAAGAGTTATTTTGAGGGTGATATGTAAAAAAAGTACCTAGGAACATAAATTGATTTTATAAAGTTTCTAAAAATTATTTATGGAAATAATTTGATATCAAAAGGTAGGTTAAGAATTTATTTTTTACGAAAATTAAATTATTATATTTTTAGACGAAATTCTCTATCTTTAATAAAAGGGTTTTAACAGTTTTTCATATTTTTCACTAGACTAACTGTTTTATTTGTTTTTTACAACTTACTGAATGTTTTGTGCACATTCCACACTATAAAATTTTTTTCATTTGGATTTGAACAATATTAATATAAAAGATAAAGTCTAGAAGAAAATTATGATGATTTTTCATGAAAAGAAACCATGTTTTATTTACAAAATTTTATTTGGTAAGGAAACTAGAAACTGAGAATAACTTTCCACATGAAATATATGGGTTTACTATATATGATATTTTACCATTTCTCTAAAATTGTAATACAAAATGGTAAATGGGATTTTAATATAGTTAATTCTTGTTCAATGACTTTTGAACATGAAATTGATTAATCTGGGTCTTTATAGTTCGCATTAGAGGAGGGTTTAGATAAATTTTGAAATAATGTTATTTTTAGTTGAGGTTATATTATGAGTAATAGATACCATTGTGGGTTTATAATTTTATGTTATATCATATGTTAAATATCCAAAAAAACCCCTATTGAGGCATTATGTTATAATTGTTTAAGGTGATGAATGATATTTTTAGGGACATTTATTTTTGATGCAATTATGGGTTATTACATTGTATAATGATAAATTAATTGTATGATATATACATTGAGGTTTAATAATATCTATCATATTTAGAACATTACGGTTATTTATATGTATGTTTCAAAAATTTATAGGAACATTATGAAAATCATAGTTTCTAAAAATAGGAAAACCTACATGTTGAGAAACAACCTATCTCTTCTAGGAATGTTATATGGCTTGAATACAAAACTGAAGGGCTGTAGGGGTGAATCCCCTACCACTGGTGTACATGGTGTCTTTGTTATTATGAAATTTCTTTTTTATTTAAATATTAAAATAGATCGTAGTTATTTTCATTTAGATATCATTTGTTTTATCATATAGATTACCATGGGAATGAGAATTGATTTGTTATTAAGTGATTACTTTTATTTCCCAAGACGATAAAAATTTTGTGAACCCTATAAGATTAATGTAAACAAGTTACAATGAAATTTTATTTGAATAATAATGTTTGAATTATATTTTGGAAGAATATATTATTTTATTATGGATTTATGTTGATTTATGTTATTTATTGAAATGATTTTCATATCTTATATATTATATAAATTGGGAAATTATATTTTTATTGAGATGCTTTTATTAGGATTGATGTTGTTTTGGGTGATAAGTTTTATATTTAAAATTGATGACTATGTGATAAATTATTATATTTTTTGTGGTTCAATCATTGTCTAATTTTTTTGATAAATATCAATGATACATATTTATTTAATGGTCTAAGTTGAAATTTGGGTATTAGTTTAGAATTTTTGAGTCTAAGGGATTTTTTTTCATTTGAATGTTTTTTTATTTTGAGAATGATGTTAATTAATCCTAATAAATTTAGTTTAAAATAAATTTTAAAGGAAAGAAGAATAAATTTTAATATTTTTTGGTTTTTTTGATTCATAGAAGTTGATTCTAATGCATCATTCTTGAATCATTATTTTTGAATACTCTTCATTTGGATAAAAATATGATCTGTTGGTGTAAATTGTTTAAAGGATGAAAATATTCTTGCCATTTAAGTATATTTCCTTATGTTATTAGTATAAACTATAAAATTATTCCTCAGTTTTGAATTGTTTTTGAAATAAAAACATAATTCTTTTACTTTTCATACTGAGAAATCAATAGCCTTTTAACCCATCACCGATTAATGGGTTTTAAATGGTTAACAATCTCATTAACATATTCTATAATAATATTTGTCTATCCATGGTATTTTTTTCTCTTCCATATACAATTTCATACTTCCTACATACATTGTAAAACTTGGAAACCAAGTATTTTTTTCGATCGCCTCCAAACATTCCTTTCTCTCTTTTTAAAAGGAAGCTTTATTGATCCTTTTTATGATGTGGGATTTCAGTAAATGTATTTATAAAAGTCAATCCCTCATTATTGAGCACAAGTACTACATTGATAGGATGAACTTTCCATGGAGGCGGGGATACAACAAAATATATAATTGTAGAATTAGCAATTTTATTATTTATAAGTATTTTAAAATTATGTAGTTGTATTTATTATAAATATTTTAATAAATTCAAAAAATCAAAAAAGGAAATGTTTTATAAAACTAAATAATTCAAAATTTTTAAATGTTTATTTTTAAAATTATAAAATATTAATTAAAAAAATTGAATTTCATTTTTAAATTTACCATATTCAAATTATATTTGGATTAATTTGTAATAATTTCCATGAAATATTTATTTTTTAAGTATTGAAAATTGTAATTTTTAGATAGTCAAATTATGTTTTAGAATATTTTTATTTTGAATTACATGGATTTAAAATAATCCAATTATGGGTTTTGATATGTATTTTGTTCATTAATTTAGTAAAAAATCATTTGATATTTACAAATTACTTTATTTGAAAAACTGATTTTTATTGTATCTTTTTTTAATTTAAAATTATAATATAAAAAATCTAGAATTAAAATTTTTAAAAAAGGATTATATATTTAGATTACAAAGTTTCAAAATCAATAAATAAGTCCCTTTTATTTTGGTACAACATGAATAATAAATGTGATATCTTGAATATGGTGTTATATAATGAATATGTTATAATATAAATATTATATTGAAATATAAATTATTTGTCAATATTTTGGTACTTTTCTTTAAAATCAAAGTGAATATATTACTTACTTGAGTTCTTATAAGAAACAAATTGTATAATTGATTAATTAATTTTAATGTAAAATACATTATATTAAAAATATTAAAATAATTATAATTTGAGATAAATAATGTGGTGAACGTATTTTATAGATGACCAAGAAATTTTTCTGAAAGTATAAATTTATTGAGTTCAATGTTTAATTGTTTTATTGAAATTATTAATGTCACTCTAAATAGATGTTCTAAAAGTTTACATTATATATATTTTATTATAAATAATATTTTATTAAATGATATAAAATTTATAAAAATACTAAATTTTAATAGGTGATTAAGATAAAATTAAAACTATTCATAAATGTTCTATTTAGGGTCATTTTTTAATTTTAATGTAACTATAGTGGCAATTAAGGGTAAAAAATCATGTTGTCCCAATAAGTGTTAGTAGGATTAAATAGAGATTAGAACCAAAATATTAGTGTACGAATACATTAAAAACATTTATGTTTTTTGTTTTATGAGGGTATTTTGACCCATAAAAATATTCTACTATAAATAACTCCTTTTGGACACTTTTTTAATTGAAATTTTATTTATATTTAATTAATATTTTAAGAACATCTAATAGCTCCCCTCTCGTGCCTTATAAAAGGGTATCTCTTATATATATTTATTAAAACTTAAAATCACATTTTTATTGACTAATTCTAGAACAATTAAATTAATATAATCAATTATATAATTAATGAAGTCACATTTTAGGAATAATGCCAACCATAGAGGTCCTAATGTGTTATGTAATAGTGGTTTTCCAAATAATAGGTATAGTTTTTATATGTATGTTTTTGTTTTGTTTGTTCTTCCAAATCCCTCAACCCATCTTAAACCATTAAAAAATATACCCCATATCAGAAATATAATTTTATGTGATTTTTTTTTTGAATTTCCTATATTCATCTTATCTTCCCTGAAATCGGCAATGAAAATTTCATTCATGTGTACAGAAAACTATCGTCTTCTGAACCGATGTAATTTATTTTCCATTAATATATAGATGTACATTTTACAATGATAAAATTATTATTATAAATTATATTAATTAAAAATAAATTATTATTCAAATATAAAGTATCATTTTTCTTCTTACCTTTTCAAATAATTGAAAATGGTAGTGATGTTCATGTGTACGTTCGGAAAACCACCTCCATCGAGGGAAATGATTTGTTTCTAATCACCATATCATCTGGAGGATATAAATAATAAAATTTAAAAATATAATAGGATATATATATATATATATATAATATTATAATCATTCTAGAAAGGTAAAATAATACAGTCCTACATTCTATAGTGATTACTGAAATAAAAATGTTACACATGCATTTGCATGATGTACTATCTCCATGATTATAATGAGTTAATTTATCAGAAAAATAATTAATCAATGAATTTAAAATTATAATTTATATATAATATTGATAATTATTTAATTATTTTTATTCTAGATGTTATAGAATAATGATTTTTTTTGACCATAACATAAATATTGAGGTCATTTATGACTTATGAATTGAATATCATCAAGAACTCTAATATGAACATAAATGAGAAAGTAATTTTTTATAATAAGGAAATAAGTAGAATATAATAAATAATAAACTTTAAATAGATTCATAAAATTTAATTTTTTATCCTTTTTTATTTATGGAGATTATAAAAATACAAGACAAATTACACTCAATGTAAGAGACTTTCTTTTAAAAATTATCTTTTTAAAGTTTCATTTAAAACTCTCATTTACTTTGGTGTCCATGTTTTCTAAAAATGTTTTAAATAATGTTTTTACTACTCAAATATTAATATACAAAAGTAATTTTGTAACTATAATTCTAATTTTTACAAAATAGTTAGAAATGGATCTTGTTTTTGTTTTCTAAATGATGTACTTAGCGACCCTTATCACAAAAATACAAAATATATGTTTTTTAACTTATATGTAATGAGATGATTTTAACACCATAATGATTCCCTATTTAATTGATGTTTAATTTATTTGGTTTCATATTATTTAATTAAATTGGTTTCTTTCTGTTGTGTGTAGTATTTCAATTATAAAATGTTTTTTTACAAAGAAATTTTTTTATATCTGAAATTGTTTTTGATGTGGATTTAAACACGTTTTCATGTTTTTATTCATGATATAGTACAAAGTTATTATTTATGAAGAGTTGGTACCAATTATAGTTTCATGGTTGAGATTGTAATATCTTATATTTATGATGTATATAGATCATGTTGGGTGATACCAATATATATTATACAGTGGGTTCTCTTTGACAGCCCTGTAATGCACTAGGTTTTGTAGAGGTGGAAGTCAGCTATATGGTTATTCCATTTGTAAGAGTGATTGTAAGTTTGATATGAAAATTTTTTCCTTAGGAAACTATATGAATATTGTATTCATTCATATTATTTTTCTTATAATTCATTTGATTTATTACTATAATATAGTGATTTGTTTTTAATAGAATGAAAATGATTCACTTTATGGAAGAAAATAACTTTTTTTATGTAAATAATTTTTAAATGGTTTTCATGATTAACTAAACTAACATATTTCTTATTTTTATGTCCCTTACTGAAATTTTAATGATCATTTCATTGTTTAAATCCTTTTCTATATGGATTCAAGGAATATTATTGAAAAGGATGAGGTCAAGAATAAAATTATGAAGATTTATCCTGAAAAGAAACCATATTTTATTTGGATACTAAGTATATGTGTCCACTGATAATATATAGGTTTATTATGTAATATTTTCTATTAATTAGCTAATAATATAAACCTAAATGTTACTATGGATTATAAGAAAGTGAATTATAGCTCAAACACACTAGAATATGTAATTCATAAGGATGAGAGTTTAAAGTTTGTCTTGTATTTATTTTTTCACACTCTATATCTTATACATTTATAAAAGTGAGTTTGAATTTTATTTATATATATGGTATTTTTTTATTTTTTTTATTAATTTATTGTTACTTTTTTAATTTAAAATGGATATACATGTTATGGACACTTTATGTGGGATTCATGGTGATCCTATGATTCCAATATTTATTAATCTATGGAAAATCTGTTTCCATGAGTGTTTCCATTAATTAATAGGCACTAGTTTTGAGCCTAGGGGGATTGGGAATTGTATTCAATCCTGGTAATGATCCAGTTGGGATAGAATGTTGGGTTATTCATGTTTAGTTCATTGCAACTGGTCTCATAGCTAATGTCATTGAAATGGGGGCAAGGATATGAAAATTCTCTATTATTATTTGGTGAGATATTTGGTAGAAAATAAAATAATGTGGATTTTATGACTCTTTAGAAAGATCACAAGAAGGTGTCTGGTCATATTATATCAGGATGGAACCAACATTTCCATGAGTTGTGGATATTTTATTTTGTAATTTTATTATTTTTCTTTTATAATTTATAGTTATGTATTGTTCCTCTCAAGCATTTATGAGTCGCATTCAGGACTCCTTAAGTTTTTGTATGAGAACAATAAAAACCCGTCGATTTATAGTTTACTCACAAAAATTGACAACCCATGAAGAGACATATTTATGGGTTTTGGAAACATTTATGGGTTTATCAATGATTGATATGTGGTCCGTCAACCTAAAATCCAAATCACACGTTGTTTTAGATTCAATTTGGAGTAATATTAAGACTACCCTCAAGCTATTATAGACAATAAAAATAAATTAAGGGAGATATATTAATTTCTGTAATAATATCAAATTATTTTTTTGGTTAGGATGTGGCATTTTTTAATCATATGATTCATAATAAACTAATTTTGTGTTTGAAAAGTTTGTTTTACTCAGAATGTTTTTGGGTTTAGAATGAACTAATGAATGAATGTTGATGGAGAATTATTTTTGATGGTTTCCAAAATAGAATAAAACATTTTAATGGTCTTCGTGTTTTTTAAAAGGTGTAACCATATGTAAAAAGGTGATTTATAAATTCTTTACTGATCATTTTGAAATTTTAACTTATAGTAACCAATGAAATGATTTTTTCCAAGAGTTCTGTTTGTTGATCAAAAAATTTATTTCAAGTGTGTGATCTTGGTAAAGTTAGTTTTGAATAATTTTTTAGGGATTTTAACGGAAATTATTTTTTTGTGATTTATTAATGGTATTCTATATTTTGGTGGATTTTTTTTGTATTATTTCCTTGTCATGGTTAGACTACTTGGTTTGGTGTTTGTAAAATGAAGAGGGTTTATCCATGTTCCTTGTTACGTGGTCATCACCTACTAGGATGGTCTCAAAATATTATGTAAGCTCAATACTTAGGGAAAATCCTTAGGGTTACTCCATTAAATGATTAGGTGTACTTCATATTGTCTGTGAATATTCATATAAATAGAATTGATTGATAGAGTTTAAATTATTCTAGCTCTTATATCAGGTTTAGGATTAATTGAATCATAGTATACCTTTTTTTATATAGGTTTAGAACCACCATGAGTAGATTGAATGAACCATGATGAGTATCATGGGTGTTTTTTTGGATATTTGGTTCTTAGGATCAGTTATTTATGAGCATATATCAGATGAAATATTTTTTTAAAATTCTTATATGATTGTAATTTGGGGTGATTCCATATTGGTTATGATACGATGTTGGTTTTTCTTATAGTCATTATGTATCAATTATAAAATGTTTCATTATTATTTTTGTTATTTCCCTAAGTTTTTGGGTCTTTATTTTTATGGATCAAATATATAAATCCTTAGGTACTTATTTTGGGTTCCGAATTGGGTATGGTTTAGTTGGGCTCTAGTGGGAGTTATTTTGATTTTGTTGGATGAATAATTAGTATAAATTCATGATCGAGGTTCCAAATTACTCTCTTTTAATATTATTCTAACCAGGGTTAGAGCCATGTTGTTCAATATTGATGAATCATTTAAGTAGGGGTGATTATTTCTTAGTTATCAAATGATCGGGTTTTGGTTGGACATTTTTAGATCCATTTGACACATCCCTTTTTGTTTGGTATCTTCTATGTGGTATTTTGAAATATATTATTGGATTAATTGATAAGATAATTATTCTTTTGTCTGTTATGTGAAAATGTGTTTTTGTTGATATTGTGTGATATAAAGTTCATGTGTTCATATGAACTTCTATTTTGGATGACTTCCAAATGGTGGGAGACCATACTAGGACTCGGTGTTCATTGTCATTGTGTCTCTTGTTGGAAAATTGAAAACATCGTAGGTCACAAGGAATAGTTTTGGTTTGTGTATTTCTCCATTTAAAAAACATTATTATTTCTCCACCCTCCCATATAATTAAGGTGTTTGAGTTTTTAATTCTTAGTTGTCTTAAATATTTCAGTAATAATAATTTGGGGGTAGAAAGTTTTATAGTGGGGATTTGTGTAATGCCCAAAATTTTAATTTCCTTATTAAATTTTTCTCTTATTATCTGGAATATTTTTCCTTCATTTTTGGTTGGATTATCTTTAAAAAAAATTACTAATTAAATTTTTTTTGTTTCATTATTAGCTTGCACAGTTTAAGGGATACTTTGTGATGGCCCTTACAAAAGGATATTTCAATTTATTGTTTTTTGTTCTTTCACAGTTAAGGGGGAAGAGTGACACATTATATTAACAAAACCTTTCAAAGTCAAGATTAAACTATATGAGTCCATTTTTACGTAAGGGTAATTGAAGAAGTCTTACAAACAATTAATATAAATCAGGATACATGCCTGTAAATGGATTTTTAGTATTGATAATGTCTTTTTTAATGATTTCCACATAATCTAAAAAACCATTAAAATAAACTATGAAAATGTGTTATTGGTCTCTAGTGAAGTCTTAAAAGTTGATACACGATTTCCCAAAACCTATAAGAAAACCATGTATTAAACACAAAATATAAAAATAATGAAATTACAAATTTGGAATCCCTAATTTTTAAATCCCTAGGAAACCCCTTTCTCCACTATTTTCCTAAACAACCTCGAAGTTCATGAATCCCCTTTCACTGCACACTTTTTTGGTCTTTACCTTAGAATTACTCTAAGAATGAGCTTCTATCTTTAAGGTAAGAACCAATGTGTTTCCCCTTCTTACTTCCTTCTTCTTTTCTCAGAATGTCATTCCCCTATTAACCCTATGGTTATGGTAGGAAAATTTTAGGGTTTTAAGAGGACCTAATATCAGGGTTCTTAATTTTTAGGGCTAATAGTATTTTTCTTCTTCATCATTTGTTCTTATTATATCATATTTGAAATTTTCTTCTTGATTTAAGATGGTTGTTTCTATATAATCCCTTCTCTTTACATTTATTATATGTCTCACCTTTCTAAATACCATTTTTATATATAGTTAGAATAATTGATGGTTCCCCTGATGGGTATTGGATTATTTTTAAAAGTCTTCATCACGTTCAAAAAGGATCTCTATGAAATAAAGGGTTTTAATTTTTTAATTGTTGATTTAAGGATTACAACAATTATCAAATTCCACAGGGTCTATCATTAAATGAATTTGGAATTTTGAAATAGTTCATGGAACCATCGAATCATTTATAATGGAGTGCTTTAAATCAAAAAAGGATTATGTTTTGAAAACACCCCTTTAATGAGAAGTGAAATAATTATTTTTATATGAGACCAAAAAACATGAAATGATTTGTAGAAGATGTTTTTTTATTTCTAAATGATTTACAATCAAAATTTTATGCTTGTTATCTGGATTAAATTTTTAAAGATTGGTAGTATAACTTGACATACAAAGCTAGTTTTAAGGTTCTTGTTGGTACATTCTAAAGAGATTTTAATTTGATTTATTATGCTACCCTATAAATTGATCTCTATACATGGTATTCCATGAGTAAAATTAATACCCTCTATGGTGATGTAATTTAATTATTATTTGTAAATCCATATCACTTATGCATGCATTGTCAGAGGGGTTGTTACATGAGTGGGTGTTGGAGGTGTGATGATAATGATTTTTTATGCTTTATTTATGTAACTAATGATTATTTTAGTTATTTACTCATTGCCACTTGGCAGAGTACATTGAAACATTATGCTAAGAAATTAGTATGGGATTATAATAAACTAGTTCAAAGATAAAATGGGGTATTGTCCCCTCTAGTATGATATATGACTTGACAAAAAGTTCCCCCATGATACGAGTGTGGGGTAGTCAAGTTAATTTTATATTTTTTTAGGATGCAACATAGGCCAATAGTTGGTTCCTTGTTCTGTAATGTCTAAGAGCCTCTTCCATTAGGGCATATTGTGTTTAACATGTAATTCAATAATTTTTTATGATATTATATAGGGGATCCCAATATCATTTCCCTTTTATACCATTTTTTATTGATTATATGGAACCAATGCACTATTAATTTTCATTATGATTTATGACAATTAATATAGTTATAGTCAAATGTAACATTCTTCCCATCATGCTATGATTTTTATTATAGATTGGTTATCTGAAAAGTATCATTTGAGAGAGGTTTTAAAATTTGTAGATTGTGTTTGGTGTGAAGGGATTATTTTATGTAAAATTTATGTTTTATCATTTTTATGGTTTTAAAGAGTTTCGTTTTTTAAATGAGAATTTCTTATGTTTTTTATAAAAAGGGGAAGTGGTTTTAAAGAAGGAACATTTATTGAAAAGCATTATGTCATTTATTTTTGCCTATGTTCACATTCATGTAAAAGATTATTTTTAAAACTTAGCTCAAGAATGAATTTAATGAAATGTCATTTTCAATGTATTACGTACACTCTCTTATGATATCAAACTGGGAATAATTAACTCACACCCAATATACACCAATAAGCATATATAGAATTTATGTTTTCGTTCTAGAGCACGGTTCATGGCTCTAGTTATTTTTGTAATGTTGTCTATTTTGTTTTTATAATCAGAAGTGGTGAGTGGTCATAGGCCATGTGGAGTTGGTGTTGCTAATTCAGGTTTCCTTTGGGGTTGGGTAGCCACTTCAACCTACTATATTTATGTTTTTAGATGATTTTATTATATCTATTTTCATTATGAACTTTGATTCTTTTAAATTTAAAAAAGTGATTTTGAAGTGTTTATTTCATTTGTGTTATGCTTGGTTTGATTCTTCCATCATAACTGGTTATTTTATTTAGGATAGATGTCTGTGTTCTGAGCACTTTATGCCTAATCCATGGTGAGTCTCTAATACCTATTTATTTATCAATCAAGATTATAATTGTTCCCCAAAGTGCTTCCATTTGCACACACACACACACTAAATGTTAGACCAAGGGGATTAGGAATTACCTTATGAGCTAGTGCTGAGTCGGGTGGGGTAACATGATGGGTTAGCCGAAGCTAGTTTTTTAAACATACACTTAAGAGATTAAATATCCGAAAATTAAATTTATTTCATAAAAATAATAAATATACAATATTAAGTAGTAAAAAAAATAGAAAACAAAATATAAAATAATAATTAATTAAATAAATAAAATAAAAAACATTTATATTTACTATAAATATTAAAAAATTATTAATTATATTACCATTATTATAAAATTTGTAATTAATAAATTCACAATTAAAAAATATTCTATAAAAAATTTCCTAAAAAATATTAATATATTAAAACAGTAATTAATAATATTAAAAAATTTATAATTAATAAATTTGTAATACTTTTTTTATGATGCCATGGTAGTTAATATAATAAGCTAATAATGTATTAATTAATAAATTAATAAATTCAGGATAAATATATTAATTAATAAAGACATTATAAAACGATAGTATAAACACGTACACATATAAGAAGTTGTTAACAATAACGTACAATAAAAATACAAAAATGTATTATACTCAAAATTATTATCTAGAAACAGTAATACTCAATACTATTATTACTATAATTTAGTTGAAAATAAAAATGTTATTACTAATTAATTAATTATTATTTTTTCTATCTAATAATTATAATATTATAAAAAATAACAATAATCATATAATAATAATTGTCAACTATAATACTTTATTTAAAAATAAAAATAATTACATTAATATAAGAAACAAAAAAAATTCTTGACATAAATATTACTCTTTATGAACGTATAATTTAGAGTTAAAATGATAAATACACAAAATTACTATTATGTAATATATTATTAATAACATTGTAATTAATTATTGTTAAATTAATTAATAAATATTTTTCACTTCATTATGATATGTATTGTTTATTTTATTATTAATTGTTTATAATTTCATTATTAACCACATTATCAATTATAATATTATAAATTATTGATATTACATTTTGATAATTACATTATTAATTATTAATTATTATATTATTATTATATATATGTCAAATTACTATATCAATTATTTTTATTATTAACTATATTTTTAATTGTTACTAACTATTTTTATACATAAGATTAATTACATTATTAATTATTTTATTAATATTAAGATGTATATATTATTATTTTCTATATATTTATTATTATTTATTTTATTAATTACTTCAATTAAAAACAGTCTCTTTATTATTATATATTCTTTTATCAACATTAATTAAATTATTTGACAATAATTATTATAACATTATTCATTACTATTGATTACATTACAAAGAAATAATTAATTATTAAAAATGTTCTATTAATAATAATTTATTATCGTTAATATGTTTCTATAAAAAATATATTAATCATTTAATGCTTTAATAGAAGTGTCTGCATTCTATATTGAAAATTTAAAATAGAAATCAACAATCACAACGATATAAAAGGTGATTTTGGGAGGGACTTTATGTAATATTTGCAATGTATAATAATTAATTTATTACTGAATATAAAAATAGCTAAAAATATTTTTGTTTATATATATACAAATATATATATATATATGACAAACCAAATCAAAATAAAAATACAAAAAATAAAATAAAATGTGTTTTTAGCATAATGTCTTCTTTAATGGGGTTTCAAAGAGGATGTTGACCAATACACCTCCTTCTCTGAAATGTTTTTTAGAAAGGCCTTGTCTTGGAAAACAGCGTATTTGAATGGTTTTCAATGAAGTATCTCTCCAAGTGTATACCCACCTTTATATTAAAACTAACACAACCTTCAACGATTGATTGAGGTATTTCTTCTCAATATAACTATTTTTGGAATTATTTCTTTCACTAATATTAGAGAAATTTTCTTTTTTTCAGTAATAGTTTTGATGTATGTTTATTACTGATTGGGGTCCTATTTTTTCAGTCTAAATTCTACTGATTATTAATTTCCCCTAATCTGGTACTCTCGTAGTTAGCCAAATTTTGTTTGTTATGGGACCTCAAGCCTGCTGAACCATATGTCAGAGGCTACATACTAGTAGAAAGGGTGTAATGTATATGGTATGATGAAAATACCCTTTATTAGAGAGCTATAATACAATTAATGTAAAAAAATATTAGTGTAGCAGAAATATTGGAAAATATACATCATATAACTGGATAGTAATTGATAAACTAAGAATAAAATATTTAATTCCCACTGAATAATCTAATAACAATAAACTTACAATGTAATGATAGGATGAAATCTAACTAAATTTCAAACATAAATTATTACATAAAAAAGACCATGTCAAAACAAATAAATTCAAAATACCCTAGTCCTAAACTCCATGCTAGTCCCATCCCAAATCTTGAACTCATCCAACAAGAAATAATTAACTACAAAAGCTCATTCCCAAATTCAATCATATATTCCTAAAATATTATGAGGTAAAAAATGTTTTCCAAAATAGGGTGGGATTAAAAATAAGTACATCAACACCACTGTGTCTAAACAAGGCCAGTATAACAATTAAGTTCATGAAAAAATGTGGTAAACATGTGTATTAATTAATTAATTAACATAATACATCATAAAATGTTATTCGAAACCATGATTGAATATTTCTTGTCCTGAATGACATCCATTCCAATTATAACCACACATCAAAGGAATAAACACTTTACTGGGCCATGAAATATTAAAATTAAATTATAATCAGGTGGATCCCTTTACAAAAGGATTTCAGCATCTGGGAAAATCAATTTATATAAGTATTTCAGTATCCAGGCCAAACCCTTTATATAAGAAATTTAGAATTCAATCAAAGCCCTTTATATAATAATCTCTTCATTTTGGGGTATCCCTTTATATAATAATTTCATCATCACCATACATATTCCACTATAAGAATATTTCATCATTAATCAAAACATAAGTCAATACATCACGGATAATACATCATAAAAATACATGAAACAATGGTTAATTCAACCAATTATTATTTGTCTTTCAATTAAACCTATCATTCATTAAACTATATCTTAATTCATTTTCATGTGATTTTTCCCACACATTAATATCAAATAAACATACATAATTTCATTAATTAATAAATTCATTTTCTAAGGTGAATCTATCACATGAAATCACTTGAGGTCTCATGTCATGCAAAACATATTTTATTCCATTTTCCCGTTGGTTATTAATCCTTGGTAGAGTCATCATATGGGTATCCACCAGCTAGGTCCCTACACTATTAAGTCCACAGGGATCCAATGAGTAGTTTAAATATATTATTAACATTACCCATTATTCTATTACTTTAAATGTGAGTTATGTTGGAAAAATTACACAATATTTCACATACTAAATCAAATTGAAAAATACAACAAGGATTTTGTTTAAACTAACTAACTATATCTTGATATTACAAAACTGCAACCTGCAACACCAACAAGAACGAATAAAAACAATATCACAATAAATATCCCAGTTCATACAAGACCCAGATCGACAACTAATTCCTCAGTACTGAATAGTTTACACCACAATTATTAAAAAAATAAAAAAGGGGAAATCCAATGAAAACAATTCACTAGGTATTAGACTCTTGATCAAGATTTATAAAATGAATAAATTCACTACCAAATTTCCCAAAGCCACCCTAGGGTTAAAGGGAAGGTGTTTCACCAAAAAATGAAATAAAAATAATTCACACATCATGGTTTAAATCCATTGAGCTCATAAAATTCATGATGTGAAATCCATTAATTTTTTTTATTTCTAAATTTATGAGTTATGTAGAAAAAATGAGTCACCTTAGTTTAAAATATTCATGTTCTACTATTTTACATCATGGAATATTTTCAAAATGTGTAACTATTTCACGTACTAAACCAGTTCAAGATATCTTTCTTGCAAAATTTACATTTAGTTTAATAATTTTACAATATGTAAATGTATATCAGATGGCTCTAAGTGCTTCTTTTGTAGAAAAAAAACCAAACCACAATTAAAACCATCCATACAAAATAGAACCCTCACAAACCATTTTATAGGATTATATCTATATTCTTTTATATAAAAAAACATATATCCACAATCTTTAAGTCGTTTTCCATAGTAAAATCTTGCCATCCTCAGAAGTATCTTGATAATAAAGGTTTATAGAAGATGGAAAACCAAAAAAATTGTTTAATATAAAACACAAATAGGTTTTTGACTATAAAGATATGAGATCATATAAAATCCTCACATTATTAATGATCATCCTTGAGATTGTCTAATCATCATTGTGGGGTCTTGGAGAATAATATTGGCCACTGTTTTTACATTTAACAATCCCTCTCCTAGGTCCCCTCGTGAATACACCCATACTACCACTACACTGAAACTAGAGTTATAATATTTTCCTTGAGTAACATATCACTATAGATGTGGATTAGTATTAGATAATCCTTAAAGGATGCATCCGAATAAGGATTTATTTTATCAACATCAACTTCATGAGAAGGGTTAGGATGATATCTTTAAATCTATGATATGTGAAACACCTCAAGTGTGTAATCATAATTTTGTGGAAGGGAAATTTAGTATGTCACTATACCGAACCTTTCCAAAATCTTAAATTGATTGACAAACCAAAGTTCTAGTTTTTAATTTTTATTATACTGTGCATTCTTATCCTATGCGACACTACATGTAAATCATGATGACCATCCTCAAACATTAGAGGTCATCTATGAGTGAAAACACGTGATTTTTACGACTCTATATGGTAATTAACCTCCTCATGATCATCAAAACATTGTCAGTTGACTCTTTCATGAGACTAGATTAAACACTTTCTGACTCACCTACCTCTAACCAACAATGTTGTGAACAACACGACCTTCCTTACAAATCCTTGAAAGGTTCGATAAAAATCAATGTCCAAAAACAATTATTATAATTAAACACCTTGAATTTTATATTTTTATCCCATAAACCATCAACATCCAAAACACAACAATGAAACATATCCTCCAGAATTTGAATAGACCATTCTAATTGGCTGTCAGTTTGAGGATGGAAGGGTATGCTCAAGGAACCTATGATCCCAAATCCTTATAAAGACTCTACCAAAACTAAGATGTGAAAATATTATCTCTGTAAAAAATGATTCACCTTAGAACACTATGGAACTATACTATATTCCAAATGTAGATACTAACCATATCATCAACAGTGAAAGTATCCTTTATAAGCATGAAGTGGGATACCTTCAATAATAGATCTATTATCACATATATTGAATCATTCTTATTACTGTTATGGGGGTAATACAATCCTAAAATCTATTGATAAATCATCCAATTCCCACTCTAGAATACATAGAGTATGAAAAACTCATGTAGGACTCTAAATCTTAGCCTTAAATTAATGATAGGTGAAACATCTCTCTATAAAACCTAATAAATCATTCTTCATTCCAATCAACATGTACAGGCTACATAGATCATGATATATCTTCTACAGACCTGAATAAACAACCCATCTATATTCAAGGAACCCTATCATTATACCCTCTTGAAATTTTGAATGAATCCATACACATCATTGGAAAAGTAGAGATCCTTTTACTCCAATAGGATATACTAATAGAGGATCCACAACATATAAATTATCTCTTAATGTTAGATCCTACAGATCTGATAACTACATATTCTTGATCTATTCCAAAAATTGGGTATAATAGACATTTATGTTAGTTTCACTCTTCCCCAGGGATCTTAAACATATAGATTCATATATGAAAATAGATTCATCATCAAACACTGTTTGTAATACTCCTACAATGCCTATCACTATGAATTCTAGATCAGGCCATCCTGAATGAAATTTCCCTTTTCTGGTGTGTAATACAATTCAATGTGGAATGAATAAAGATACTTGACTCAGCTCCACTACCAAATGATTTGGTCCCACTGAGAAAATATGTTTTCGAATCTCTTGTGGTTTGTATACACAACCAACATCTCAAAAAAATTGTCGTGTATCCAACATGTCAGGGTACATACAACCATAACTAACTCAAAATCCTGAGTTGGTTAATTCCTCTCATACAGGCTCCATTGTCTGGATCCATAAGCAACCCAGTAGTCCTCCTACATTATAATAACTCTATGTCCAACAGCAGATTCCTCACATTATAGTTTATGTGACTTACAAAGAGAATCTAATGTGAGGATTGATGCATAGACCTAATTTCCCTTAAAATATTTAATATCTCTCCTGAAATAATTTTACAAAATCAACTTCACCCCTTTCGTAGTCATCCTAGACATCAGTGCTTAGAAATGTGGGATGTCATAGATAAATTAATGATTAAAACCTTATAAACCCTAAAAACTATGAATCTTGAATACATTCTTGTCAAATCCCATGATACATGTAGAGACCCAAAGCTTGACGTACATAGATATTACATTACTTTTGCAGACTACTTAATACATAACAAAAACAGACACACAAGGACCATAATAGTTTAGTGTCTTTGGAATCTTGGAATGTAATGTTCTAATCATGGTGAAAGATCTTAAAAATTTCCCATAACGATCTTCCACTTTTTGTTTCCTTACCTAAAACCTTTCTTTTAATCCTAGGGGAAAATAAAACATAAAAAGGGTGAGCTCAAATGCTCAGTAAGGGTAAGAATGTATAAGATAAAACATACCATATACATTTGAACTTTAAAAACATGAACATGAAGCTTAAATATCAAAATCTTGAGCAACGACATAAATCATTGAAGTACGTAAGGCATATATCACAATAGAACATCAACCGTGATAAAATATAATGGGAATAAAACATTTAATTGTGGCATACATTAAGCACATGTAATGATTTCCAAAGTAGCCAAGGCATTGCTGCCAAGACCATCTTAGTGGAAAAAGTCCCTTTCTGAATCGAGTTCACTCCTTGTTCCAGTCCTATAATACTGAACTGGATTAACTTACCGTTCCATCCATGTCTATCTCATGAGTTATAAATCGTTACCCAATGTATTGGAGTGAGATATAGGTCCCACCCATCTCATAATGAAATCCTTCTTACTTGTGCCACAAAATAACATACATCATTCATAATAACCCAACGAATAAAATGGGTTTCATAAACATAATCCCATCATCACATAATCCATATAAAATAAATGTGTATCATTTCATAATAATAAAAGTGAAACCATGTAAATCATAGAGACATTATGCTTTGAACAAAAACATATGAAATAATCTCCTCTTAGATGGAAAATGGTTTTGATCAAACACTTGAAATGAATTTTTGAGGAAAATATCCTTTCTTATTTAAAATCATTTTCTTTCACAAAATGTCATGAAATTTTAAAAGAAATTGATTTTGTTGAAAATATTCATGAAATATTTTTGAATAAGCTTCATGAAAATAAGGCTTTATAAAACTGTAAAAATCCTTTCGTGCTATATAAGATAAAAAAACATTCTTCTCGTACTTTTGCTGGAAAAGTCAAAAGTACCTCGTAAAAGAAAGATTCCATGCATACCATGTAGTAAAAGTAAAAAATGTTTAAAAAGGATATTAAGCATACATGAGTACACTTTTATAAAACATGGACATGGATGATATCAATAACCCCAGTAAATACTTACGAATAAGAAATCTCGGATAAAAATGAGATTTTCCAAATTATCCCTTACCTTAGGTCCGATATGCTTCGTACATATTCGAACCTCCTGTATAATATTTAAATAATGTCAATGAATTATTACAGAATCACATTCATTGTTATGATATCATATATGTTTCACTTATGA
The DNA here is from genome assembly GCA_963277665.1 of Viscum album. NCBI lineage: Eukaryota > Viridiplantae > Streptophyta > Magnoliopsida > Santalales > Viscaceae > Viscum > Viscum album. Next base: position 2,008,404,045 of record OY728130.1, on the reverse strand, counting down.
CTTTATATTACCCGTTCTTTTGTAAATTCCATGTTAAAGCAGCGTTTTGGGTAAAATCATTTCATTTATCGTATGTGTTTCGACTTTTCATTCTTGATATTATTATTTATATCCTGATTTACATAATTCCAGAATGTAAAACATGATTTATATATAACATATATTCATCATATACATATATATATTATAGATCGATAAAAGGAATGAAATACACCGTTCATGGAGATGGTAGGCCATACGTACGCATGAACGATGTTTTCGTTTTCATATTGAATTGAATGAAACTAAATAGATGACACACATATATATATACATAAATAAAGTAGCATTATTATTTCATATATTTAATTATTATTAATTATATAAACTTTATGATCATTCATGTATGGTTAACATGGAGAATGAATCTCATCGCGTCGTGGAGACGGTAGTCCGTAAGTACGCACGAGCGATGATATCGTTCCCATAATTATTGAATAGAATAGGAGTGGATGGTATAATATATCAGAATCATTATGATGTTATAATAACCATATATAGTTATTCTTTACACCATTATACCCATCCATGTAAGGTGTTGGTGGAAAAACAGATTTCACCACAGTGTGGAGACGGTATTCCGTACGTACGCACGCGTGGTGATTTCGTTTTCCGTAGGATGGATAGATAGTGAAATAGGGTTGTTTCATACTTATAATAACATATCAGTATATGAGTTATACGGATGTTATTACTTCATAATGAAACAACTAAAGAAGAAGAAGTGGAATAAGAAATTGAGTTGAAAGAATCGATAACAGACATTACCTCTTCTTCGAAGCGCCTCTTTGAGACATCCTCTTAGGGTACTAAAATTGGTCTTTGAAGAAGACCAGAACCTCTATGATGTTTCTATTGAAATGGAGAAGAGAATTGGTCTGGGGTTGGCCGAACTTGAAAGCTCAAAGTGGTGTGAGGAAGAGAGGGAGGAGGTGCCTCTTTATAAGGTATGAGAGGGGCTTCTTTGAAATAACTAAAAATATTATTTTATTATAAAGTCATATTCGGTTTTTAATAGCACCAAATTGAGTGATTTCGAAGCTAAGGTGGGGATGGGTCTAAATCCTCTCATCCAATAGAATTTATACAAGTTGAAGTTTCTATTTTAACCTTATCATTTAGATTTATCTTTAAGTTAAATAATTTAGCTTTTACCGTGTCTTCTTGTTTTCTTACACTATAATGTTAATAAACATACTATATGTAGAGACCCGTATCCTGACGTAAATGGACATTACATTACTTTTGCGGAATACTTGGTACATAACAAAACACACACACAAGGATCGTAATAGTTTAGTGTCTTTGGAAACTCGGAACGTAATCTTCTAATCGTGGTGAAAGATCTTCAATATCTCCCATAAAGATCTTCCCCTTTTTTTTACCTAGAACCTTTCTTTATATCCTGGGGAAAAGAAAACATAAAAGGGTGAGCTCAAATGCTCAGTAAGGGTAAACAAAAGAAAAATCAATCACATCATATTCATAAGAACATAACTTTTGGAAATCTTAACCTGCAAAAGAGAGCATAATTTCATAACATGGGATAAATCATAGTAGTGAAATGAAATCACAATAATCATAACATAAAACATGAAACTTTTTGGCATTCACACATAATCATAGATAATCATTTCTTGTTAGTCAAGACTCATTGCCAAGACTATCTTAGTGGACAAAGTCCCTTTCTGAATCGAGTAACCCTCGTTTCAGTCCTGTTTCACTGTACCGGTATAACCTACCATTCCAGCCATGTCTATCTCATGAGATATAAAATCTTTACCCAATGCATTGGAGGGAGATATAGGTCCCACCCATCTCATAATGAATCCTTTCTTATGTGTGCCACAAAATAATAAATCATACATCATTGCATAACCCATGTAATAAAAATGAGATTCTTGAAACATCATGACATCATAAAAAAATTCATATAAGATAAAGGAATTCATAAAAATAATTCCATCACAACATGATCAAATCAATGTAATAATAGGGATAAAAACAGAACCCTTTATTATCTTAGATGGAAAATAATTTTGATAAAACACTTGAACTCCATTCTTGAGGAAAATATCCTTTCTTCTTTAAAAATACTTTTCTTTTCTTAACATGTCATGCAATTATAAACTAAAAGAAGTTGATTACAAATAAACTTGAAAACTTGTAAAGGATGCTTCTTGAAAATAATGTTTTAAAAATCCATTCATGCCGTATAAGTTAAAAAAAACATTCTTTCGTACTTTTGTCAAAAAAGTCAAAAAAGTACCTCATACGAAAAACGAAAAAATATTCCTTTCATATCTTTTACTAAAAACTCACCGAAGGGTAAAATTGGATTTAAACTATTGTAAGTGGATGGAAACAATATTACATATTTAGGGAACATGGATGTGGATGATAAAATACACCCCAGTAAATACTTACGAATAAACAATCTCGGATAAAAATGAGATTGTGATATTTCCCTTACCTTAGGTCCGATTTGCTTCGTATGTGTCCGAACCTCCTGTATAATGATTTAAATAATGTCATTGACTTATTACAGAATCATATTCATTTTTATGATATCATATATGGTTCACTTATGACTTTATATTACCCGTTCTTTTGTAAATTCTATGTTAAAGAAGCGTTTTGGGTAAAATCGTTTCATTTATCGTAGGTGTTTTGACTTGTTGGTCTTGACATTATTATTACTTATATCATGATTTACATACTTCCAGAATATAAAATATGATTTATATATCATATATATTCAGTATATATATATATATAATAGATAGATAAATGAAATGAAAAACACCGCTCATGGAGACGGTAGTCCGTACGTACGCATGAGCGATGTTTTACTTTCCTTATTGTCTTGAAATGGAAGTAAGTAGATGACATACATATATATATACATAAATCCAGTAGCTTTATAATTTCATATATTTCATTATTATTTCTTATATATACTTTATAATCATTCTTAAATTGGTTAACATGGAGAATGAATCTCATCGCGTCGTGGAGACGGTATTCCGTACGTACGCACGAGCGATGATATCATTTCCATAAATATTGAACTGAATTGGAGTGGATTATACAATATATCAGAATCAATATAATGTTGTAATAACTATGTATAGTTATTCTTTACACCATTATACCCATCCATGTAAGGTGGTGGTGGAAAATAGATTACACCACGGCGTGGAGACGGTATTCCGTACGTACGCACGCGCGGTGATTTCATTTTCCGTAGGATGGATAGATGGTGAAATAGGGTTTTTTCATATTTATAATAACATATCAATATGTAAGTAATACTGATGTTATTACTTTATCATGAAACAACTAAAGAAGAAGAAGTTGAAGAAGAAAGAAATTGAAAAGATCGGTAATGGATATTACCTCTTCTTTGGAACGCTTCTTTGAATCCTTCACTTAGGGAACTAAGATTGGTCTTTGAAGAAGACCAGGACCTCTAGGACTATTCTAGGGAAGTGGAGAAGGGATTTTCGCAGGGGTTGGCCGAGCTTGAGTGCTCAATTTGGTGTGAGGAGGAGGGGGAGGAGGTGCCCTTTTATAAGGGAGGAGAGGGGCACCTTAGGAATTCTTAAAAATATTAATTTATAATAAATCTAACCCCACATAAAAACCTCCAAAAATGACTCATATTCGAAGATTAGGTGAGATAGGGTTGTAATCTCATCAACCAATCAAATTTTGACATGTTTGGATCTTATTTTAAACCTTATCATTTTGATTTATCCTTATTTAATCTATTTAAGTTTTTTTGTGGTAATAAAATTCTAAATTTTAAATTATAACAAATAATTACTTATTTGTTGAGAATTTTCCATAATTGTTTACTTTATAACATTATAGACCATATAAATATAAATTTATAATTTTTAAATATTTTTGTGATTTTTAAACAATTTTATAATATGTTATTTTTGTAAAATAACAATAGTGTCAATTTTGACACTATTCATTTATTTGAATTTAAATAAAATATATACAGAAGATATGTTCAAACTAAAAGCTTTAATATATTAATAAAAGGTCATATGTATCTATAAAATTAGTGTATCACATTAAATAGTTCATATAATATTTATTTTATTATTTTTAAAACCATTTATTTGGTTTATCTCTTAATAAAATAATTACTACATCATTTTTGTATAATTATTTAATATACTTATTTTTTGTATAAAATTTAAAATAAAATTCTATGATGAAGATAAATATATTACCTTTCACAATAATACTTTTACTCGAATTTATCATCTTAAAATCACAATATTTAAATTGTTATATTTATTAAATTATGAAGATGACAACTTTGGCATCATTTAAAATAAAATAATATAAGTGTCGTAATCGCTTTTATAAGGCTCCAAAAGGTCAAATATTCGACCATTGGATGCTTATGGTTTACATTTACATGTCCAATAAGTTTTGGTTAGGTATTTGTGCATTTTATGGTCACTATTAGTTTAAAAAAACTTTATTCTTGATTTTTAACTAGATAAACAATTTCTGCATCACTATTGTGTCATAATTAATGATAATTATTTAATCCCTAAAAATTATAAATAAATTTATATTATGTATATAATTTCATTAGCTTTCTGTAGACTATTCATGTTCGAAGTTTCATGAAGTTTATCACTAAATTAAAATTAATATACTTATAAAATTTAAGAGAGTGACATGTTGTCACTTTCTATGGTTTTAATAATAATTAAGTTATTTTCATGGAAAAATGTTCATTAAATGATTATAATCTGACCCTTAGGTGATATGGGTCGACTTTTAGTCATCCAATAGGATTTTGACATTTTTTAGGGTAATTTTAAAATATTATATTTACCCTTAATTACCCGATTTACCTTTAACTATGGTAAATAAAATTTACCGTAGTTACTATTCATAATTCCCAAAAATAAAAAGTAGATTATTAACATAATTTGGACCCACTGATTCCAAATATGGAATCCATTTTTTAAGATTCCATACACAGAAGTTGCAGAAATTAAATTAAAATTAATCCCGTTGTCGAATAAAAACGGGTTTTTGTTTAAAACATTGCAAATGATTGAATTGATTTAACCTACGAATTCAAGGTAAAATCAATGATAATGACATACATTATATTAAATGGTAAAAATATATTCTATTTATACTTTAAAACCATTCAATATTATAATTTAACCACATAAGATATTACTATGAAAAAAGTTGTTTTTAATTAAAATATAGCGTGTTTTTACTATTCATTAAAATGTGAAAGTTACCAGAATAATATGAAAAATTTATCCAAAGTAAATTTTTATTTCTTGATTCCAAAGAAGAATTTTATTTTGTTCAAATTAAACTTATAAACATGTCAAAAAATAGATTTAAAGTGGGTGCGCCATCAAAAGGCGGCAAAACTGCATTTTTTTGAAAAATACTAATTTTACCCGAAAAATTTATTTTGTTCTTATACCATGTTCTAGAAATGTGTAAGATGAATAATAATGTTATAAAATTAAAATTTTAGTTAATACTATTCATAACGGCTAGTTCATGACAATATTATAATAATATAACATTGTTTATTAAAACCCGGTATTGTGTACAACACACGCTATCGAGGAAGGTCGCGATTGCGTGTAATGCAAGCCAAGTCAGGGTTGCGTGTTGTGAAAGAATCCTTCATTGTTTCGTATAACAGAATCCAACCATATTTCATTTATACATTTAATATATATATATATATATATATATACTCAATGTTGCGTAGAATAACTATTATCAAAATTGTGTGTAACACGGTCCAAGAATAGTGTTGCGTATACTGCAAGCTAATACGGTGTTGCGTATAGTGCAAGGTAATCTTGGTGTAGAATACAACATAAGACGTTAATGAAATTAAAATAATATTTTTCATAAAATCTCGGGGTGTTACATTCTACCCCCCTTAAAATGAATTTCGCCCTCGAAATTCGTCGGTGTTATAAATGGTTAACTATTTGAAAGTTTCTTTGATAGAAACCCACATCGTAAAAAGGAATACCCAAACTTATCATTAAAAAACAAAAGTATGAAACGTAACAGTTACCCAAATAAACTAATCACTGGGTTTCCACATAGGTGAAAATATGGATATGGAAGAGAAATCTAACCATCATGTTCTGATGGAGAGTGGTAGAGAACATGGCTATGGAAAAGCTAGCAATCACAAAGCCATAAATTTGTGATGATCTAGGGTATCATCTGATTCATCGGATATAAGGGCACTAGGACAACATTTTTGGTTTTCAAGATTATTTCCCTAAAGTTGAAAATTTGAATTACAATAAATACTTACTTTATTTTGGTACAATCTCACTGTTGTTCGTGCCTTGAACAATTTCCAATTCATCTCTTAAATAAATGAAGTTGAATTTGTTATTCGTGAAGTGTTAGCAGATCATGTGATAGAATGACGGGTCATTCCATCTGTCTCAAAAGGTTAGCAAAATTTATATACATAAGTCGATCTATAGTGCGATTAATCATATATGGTTCCTAAAATGAACTTATACTTCACATATCATACTGCTTAATATAATAAAACTAGTTTTCTACTAAATAGGGACTTCCTGTAGGTCAGTGGTAGGCGATAAAGGCCAGTCGCACTTCGGTTGTGGATTCAATTCCCACAGCCTTGTCCAAAGCGATGGGTTGTCGCCCGTCCTGCAGGTTGTCCTTTTTCTAAAACTACATTACTATAACATCACATAAATAATATCAAAAAAAAAAGTTCTATACTTAAACAATACTAACTTATGGTTAACATAATCCATTACAATCTTTTAGGCTTATCCATAATACTCCAGTCGACTCTCATAATATAGTGAAAATGATTACCAGATATTTAACACCATCATCGATCCCCATATATCATAAGATATGTTTTGTTGGTCACATTCCAAACATTCAAAGTCCTTAATCGTGTATTCTCTTGAATACCTTAGTGAAAACATGAATGCAGTTAAAAGTTAACACTTTTCACATACCAAAATCCTCAAAATTCTATATACTCAAACTTAGTCCTTATATCAATCATGAGCTCATGAATACTGTTAAACATTTCATTTTTTTGTTTTCCCTTCATTATGCGCATAATATCTCAATCACTTTGAATACCACATTAGACCAATACATAAATATTCCAATATTCCAAGATAAACACTTAATCATTCCACCACATCGTTGTCATATTCAACATTGCCAATAGTGATCGCAAGTGACTTCCCTTTGTCCTTTGCCTTAAGCGGTTGCTCATGTCGATCATCACTAACCTTTGGATTAGGGCATTTATTAGCATAATGCCCCATTTCCTTGCACTTGAAGCATTGAAGTGTTGGTTGTACGTTCTCTGCAGTGTTTTCTTTATTCACTTCATTAGAATCCCATTTTCCATTACTTCGACACTCAGCTGCTCGATGACCTTCTTTTCCACACTTAAAACATTTTCTAGTCCCTTTAATACAATCTCCACCATGCTTCTTTCCACACTTTGTGCATAAGGAAACATTCATCTTCTTTTCACCATTATTCTGAGTTTTCTCCTTGAACTCCATCTTTCATTTCTTGTCAAACCCATGAGATGGATATGTAACACCAACTTCCATTTCTACCTTGATAGCACAACGCACAATTTCTTCATAGCTATTGAAGTCTCTTATAGCTAATGCCCTTCGAAGACTTGGTTTTAAGCCACTGAAAAATCGATCAACTTTACTTTCAGGTTGGATGATAATACCAGAAGCGTACCTTGCAAGTCTTGTAAAATTCGCTTCATAGGTACCAACAGATTCATCATCCCTTTTCTTCAGTTCAAGAAACTCTTTCTCCATCTTTGTTCGGAGAATACGAGGGAAGTAATTATTGAAAAATAAGTTCTTGAACTCATCCCATTACATAGACTCAATTTCATCCCTTTGCCTCATATTCTTAATAAGATTCCACCATTGATCAGCATCTCCTTCCAAATGATACACTGCTAGGATGACTTTATCATGTTCAGAACATTGAAGAATTGAAAATATCTTTTCAGTAGTACTAATCCATTGTTCAGCAACTAATGGATCAGTAGACCCACTGAAAGAAGGTGGACGCTGCCTCATGAAGGATTCAACAGAATGTTGCTCCTTCCTTTGCTCGTTTGGAAGTCCTGCATGATTCATAGCTTGAGAAAGTTGTGTGAGCATGGCTACAAGATTTTGCATTCCGGCTCCCATATCGTTTGGTTGCTCAGGGGGACAATCATTGCATTGCCCATCACATTCCGCATTAACACGGTTCCTTCGGGTTCCAGCCATCGTCTAAAACCCCAAAAGAATAGTATGAGAGGCAAAAATCATGCTAGGGAAAACAACATAATAAAGGGGTAGTACCCTCAATATCTAACATCTTAGGTTAAATTTGAAGATCGTTAGCGCAATTCTAGGACTATAACCTATACGTATACTTAACCTTAGAGACATCCCTAGACATACCTTAGAAATATCTCTAGGGATCTCACTAACGTTTTCGCATCCTAGTTTCCAAAGGTTGACTAAACCTTTCCTCTGATACCAACTGTAGAGACCCGTATCTTGACGTACATGGACATTACATTACTTTTGCGGAATACTTGGTACATAACAAAACACACACACAAGGATCGTAATAGTTTAGTGTCTTTGGAAACTCGGAACGTAATCTTCTAATCGTGGTGAAAGATCTTCAATATCTCCCATAAAGATCTTCCCCTTTTTTTTACCTAGAACCTTTCTTTATATCCTGGGAAAAAGAAAACATAAAAGGGTGAGCTCAAATGCTCAGTAAGGGTAAACAAAAGAAAAATCAATCACATCATATTCATAAGAACATAACTTTTGGAAATCTTAACCTGCAAAAGAGAGCATAATTTCATAACATGGGATAAATCATAGTAGTGAAATGAAATCACAATAATCATAACATAAAACATGAAACTTTTTGGCATTCACACATAATCATAGAGAATCATTTCTTGTTAGTCAAGACTCATTTCCAAGACTATCTTAGTGGACAAAGTCCCTTTCTGAATCGAGTAACCCTCGTTTCAGTCCTATTTCACTGAACCGGTATAACCTACCATTCCAGCCATGTCTATCTCATGAGATATAAAATCTTTACCCAATGCATTGGAGGGAGATATAGGTCCCACCCATCTCATAATGAATCCTTTCTTATGTGTGCCACAAAATCATAAATCATACATCATTGCATAACCCATGTAATAAAAATGAGATTCTTGAAACATCATGACATCATAAATAAATTCATATAAGATAAAGGAATTCATAAAAATAATTCCATCACAACATGATCAAATCAATGTAATAATAGGGATAAAAACAGAACCCTTTATTATCTTAGATGGAAAATAATTTTGATAAAACACTTGAACTCCATTCTTGAGGAAAATATCCTTTCTTCTTTAAAAATACTTTTCTTTTCTTAACATGTCATGCAATTATAAACTAAAAGAAGTTGATTACAAATAAACATCAAAACCTGTAAAGTAAGCTTCTTGGAAATAATGTTTTAAAATCCATTCATGCCGTATAAGTTAAAAAAACATTCTTTCGTACTTTTGTCAAAAAAGTCAAAAAAGTACCTCATACGAAAAACGAAAAAAGATTCCTTTCATATATTTTACTAAAAACTCACCGAAGGGTAAAATTGGATTTAAACTATTGTAAGTGGATGGAAACAATATTACATATTTAGGGAACATGGATGTGGATGATAAAATACACCCCAGTAAATACTTACGAATAAACAATCTCGGATAAAAATGAGATTGTGATATTTCCCTTACCTTAGGTCCGATTTTCTTCGTATGTGTCCGAACCTCCTGTATAATGATTTAAATAATGTCATTGACTTATTACAGAATCATATTCATTTTTATGATATCATATATGGTTCACTTATGACTTTATATTACCCGTTCTTTTGTAAATTCTATGTTAAAGAAGCGTTTTGGGTAAAATCGTTTCATTTATCGTAGGTGTTTTGACTTTTTGGTCTTGACATTATTATTACTTATATCATGATTTACTTACTTCCAGAATATAAAATATGATTTATATATCATATATATTCAGTATATATATATATAATAGATAGATAAATGAAATGAAAAACACCGCTCATGGAGACGGTAGTCCGTACGTACGCATGAGCGCTGTTTTACTTTCCTTATTGTCTTGAAATGGAAGTAAGTAGATGACATACATATATATATACAAAATCCAGTATCTTTATAATGTCATATATTTCATTATTATTTCTTATATATACTTTATAATCATTCTTAAATTGGTTAACATGGAGAATGAATCTCATCGCGTCGTGGAGACGGTATTCCGTACGTACGCACGAGCGATGATATCATTTCCATAAATATTGAACTGAATTGGAGTGGATTATACAATATATCAGAATCAATATGATGTTGTAATAACTATGTATAGTTATTCTTTACACCATTATACCCATCCATGTAAGGTGGTGGTGGAAAATAGATTACACCACGGCGTGGAGACGGTATTCCGTACGTACGCACGCGCGGTGATTTCATTTTCTGTTGGATGGATAGATGGTGAAATAGGGTTTTTTCATATTTATAATAACATATCAGTATGTAAGTAAAACTGATGTTATTACTTTATCATGAAACAACTAAAGAAGAAGAAGTTGAAGAAGAAAGAAATTGAAAAGATCGGTAATGGATATTACCTCTTCTTTGGAACGCTTCTTTGAATCCTTCACTTAGGGAACTAAGATTGGTCTTTGAAGAAGACCAGGACCTCTAGGACTATTCTAGGGAAGTGGAGAAGGGATTTTTTCAGGGGTTGGCCGAGCTTGAGTGCTCAATTTGGTGTGAGGAGGAGGGGGAGGAGGTGCCCTTTTATAAGGGAGGAGAGGGGCACCTTAGGAATTCTTAAAAATATTAATTTATAATAAATCTAACCCCACATAAAAACCTCCAAAAATGACTCATATTCGAAGATGAGATGAGATAGGGTTGTAATCTCATCAACAAATCAAATTTAGACATGTTTGGATCTTATTTTAAACCTTATCATTTTGATTTATCCTTATTTAATCTATTTAAGTTTATTTGTGGTAAAAAAATTCTAAATTTTAAATTATAACAAATAATTACTTATTTGTTGTGAATTTTCCATAATTGTTTACTTTATAACATTATAGACCATATAAATATAAATTTATAATTTTTAAATATTTTTGTGATTTTTAAACAATTTTATAATATGTTATTTTTGTAAAATAACAATAGTGTCAATTTTGACACTATTCATTTATTTGAATTTAAATAAAATATATACAGAAGATATGTTCGAACTAAAAGCTTTAATATATTAATAAAAGGTCATATGTATCTATAAAATTAGTGTATCACATTAAATAGTTCATATAATATTTATTTTATTATTTTTAAAACCATTTAATTGGTTTATCTCTTAATAAAATTATTACTACATCATTTTTGTATAATTATTTAATATACTTATTTGTTGTATAAAATTTAAAATAAAATTATATGATGAAGATAAATATATTACCTTTCACAATAATGCTTTTACTCGAATTTATCATCTTAAAATCACAATATTTAAATTTTTATATTTATTAAATTATGAAGGTGACAACTTTGGCATCATTTAAAATAAAATAATATAAGTGTCGTAATCGCTTTTATAAGGCTCCAAATGGTCAAATATTCGACCATTTTATGCTTATGGTTTACATTTACATGTACAATAAGTTTTGTTTAGGTATTTGTTCATTTTATGGTCACTATTAGTTTAAAAAAACATTATTCTTGATTTTTCACTAGATAAACAATTTCTGCATCACTATTGTGTCATAATTAATGATAATTATTTAATCCCTAAAAATTATAAATAAATTTATATGATGTATATAATTTCATTAGCTTTCTTTAGACTATTCATGTTCTAAGTTTCATGAAGTTTATCACTAAATTAAAATTAATATACTTATAAAATTTAAGAGAGTGACATGTTGTCACTTTCTTTGGTTTTAATAATAATTAAGTTATTTTCATGGACAAATGTTCATTAAATGATTCTAATCTGACCCTTAGGTGATATGGGTCGACTTTTAGTCATCCAATAGGATTTTGACATTTTTTAGGGTAATTTTAAAATATTATATTTACCCTTAATTACCCGATTTACCTTTAACTATGGTAAATAAAATTTACCGTAGTTACTATTCATAATTCCCAAAAATAAAAAGTAGATTATTAACATAATTTGGACCCACTGATTCCAAATATGGAATCCATTTTTTAAAATTCCATACACAGAAGTTGCAGAAATTAAATTAAAATTAATCCCGTTGTCGAATAAAAATGGGTTTTTGTTTAAAACATTGCAAAAGATTGAATTGATTTAACCTACGAATTCAAGGTAAAATCAATGCTAATGACATACATTATATTAAATGGTAAAAATATATTCTATTTATACTTTAAAACCATTAAATATTATAATTTAACCACATAAGATATTACGATGAAAAAATTTGGTTTTCATTAAAATATAGCGTGTTTTTACTATTCATTAAAATGTGAAAGTTACCAGAATAATATGAAAAATTTATCCAAAGTAAATTTTTATTTCTTGATTCCAAAGAAGAATTTTATTTGGTCAAATTGAACTTATAAACATGTCAAAAAATAGATTTAATGTGGGTGCGCCATCAAAAGGCGGCAAAACTGCATTTTTTTGAAAAATACTTATTTTACCCGAAAAATTTATTTTGTTCTTATACCATGTTCTAGAAATGTGTAAGATGAATAATAATGTTATAAAATTCAAAATTTAGTTAATAATATTCATAACGGCTAGTTCATGACAATATTATAATAATATAACATTGTTTATTAAAACCCGGTATTGTGTACAACACACGCTATCGAGGAAGGTCACGATTGCGTGTAATGCATGCCAAGTCAGGGTTGCGTGTTGTGAAAGAATCCTTCATTGTTTCGTATAACAGAATCCAACCATATTTCATTTATACATTTAATATATATATATATATATATATACTCAATGTTGCGTAGAATAACTATTATCAAAATTGTGTGTAACACGGTTCAAGAATAGTGTTGCGTATACTGCAAGCTAATACGGTGTTGCGTATAGCGCAAGGTAATCTTGGTGTAGAATACAACATAAGACGTTAATGAAATTAAAATAATATTTTTCATAAAATCTCGGGGTGTTACACTATAAAAAGCCAAAAAAAACCCCAAGTTGTTTATTATTAATATATATAACCTTATCTAAGTCATTTTTCCGAACCTTAGATCTTTAGGAATAAAATAACAATTAATAATATAATATTTGTTTTAAAAACTATTTTATGTCAATTTTGACACTATTTGGTAATTGATTTTTGTGAATATCATAACAGAATGATTAGTTCGAAAAAAATTAATTAAATCCCTAATAACCTGTCATATTAAACTATAAAATTAGTTTAATTCATAAAAAGTTTCAAATTACATTTATTTTGGTATTTATAACATCAATTATGTCAATATTTCATTAATAAAATAATTACTACATCATCTTTGTGTTATAAATAAATTAAATTTTTTAATGTCTAAAAATTATAAATAAAATACCATTATGTATTAAATAGTTTTATCTTGATAATGAATATTTATATTCTAATTTATCTTATGTATAACCCTATTTTAAAAATGATTTACTTATTAAACGTTGATTTTAACAATTTTAACACTTCTTTAAATAAATTAATATTAAATGTCCTAATCTAATCAAAGTGGACCTCAATGGTCATATTTTATACCTAAGGTTGTTTTTGGTCGAATTACACTTATCCAATAGAATTAGGACATGTGTTAGGGTAATAATAATATCATTTTTACCCTTAATTATCATATTTACTTTTAACCGTGGTAAATAAAAGTAAAAAGTTACTATTCACCAAAAAATATTTTAATATCATTGAACCACATTTTAGTCCTTGATATTAACCGCGTCTCTCGGATTTTCGAAATTCCACTCACAAAAGTGGTAAAATTAAGTTTTATGAAACATTCAGTTTTTTAACTACCACTTAGTGGTTTCACTATTCATCAAAAAATGAAAGCTTCCAGAAAAATACCAAAAATTAGGCCTAAGATATATTTGATATTATGAATTTAAAAATGATGTCTATTTTACCTAATTCAAAAGATATCAGTTGCATTTATTAATTTAAAAAATTAATTCTCGTCGTCAAAACAAATAGCGTGTTTTTAAAGGATAATAACTATCAAAAGATTGACACTTGTTTATGTCTGGTTTAAATGTGAAATTACATCCAATGACCAAAATTGTATTAAATGGTAAAAATATATTCTAAATATATTTTAAAAACACTCAAATTAATAATTTATCACTATTAATTATTTCGATTAAAAAAGATGTTTTTAATTACAATTTAGTAATATTTACTATTCATCAGAATATGAAAGTTATCCGAAAAGTACCAAAATTTCACCTTAAGCTAATTTCGATATTCCGAATCAAAAATGAAGTCCATTTTGAAAGATAAAATTTATAATATTTCAAAAAGTGGGTATTACTATTCATAACAGCTACTTTATAATAATATTATAGTAATATCTCGTTTAGTGAAACTCGATATTGCGTACTACACATGCTATCGAGGAAGGTCTTTATTGCGTGTAATGCAAACCAAGTCAGGGATAGTGGTTGTGCAAGATCCTTTTGGTGTAGCGTACCACACAAGACATTAATGAAATTAAAAAGAATATTTTTCATAAAATCTCGGGGTGTTACATTCTACCTCCCTTAAATTGAATTTCGCCCTCGAAATTCATCGGGGTTATAAATGGTTTACTAATCGAAAGATTATTTAATATAAACCCACATCATAAAATGGAATACCAAAACATGGCTTTAAAAACTAAAGTATGAAACGTAACGATTACCCAAATTAACTCATCACTGAGTTTTCACGTAGGAGAACATAGGTTAAAATATGGATATGGAAGAAAAATCTAACCATCAAGTTCTGATGGAGAGTGGTAGAGAATATGGCTATGAAAAATCCAATAGTCACAAATCCATAAATTTTTTATGATCTAGGGTACCATCTGATTCATCGGATATAAGGGCACTAGGAAAACATTTTTGGTTTTCAAGATCATTTCCCTAAAGTTGAAGAATTAGAATTAGAATAAATACTTACTTTATTTTGGTACTATCTCACTGTTGTTCGTTCCATGATCAATGTCCACTTCATCTCTTAATGAAATGAAGTTGAATTTTTTATTTGTGAAATGTTAGCAGATCATGTGATAGAATGAAAGGTCATTCCATCTGTCTCAATTAAAAGGTTAGAAAAAGTTATTAAATATACATAAGTCGATCTATAGTGAGATTAATCATATATGGTTCCTAAAAGGGACTTATACTTCATATATCATACTTCTTAATATAATAAAACTAGTTTCTACTAAACATGGACTTCCTGTAGGCCAGTGGTAGGCGATAAAGGCCAGTTGCACTTCGATTGTGGGTTCGATTCCCACAGCGTTGTCCGACGCCTTGGGTTGTCGCCCATCCTTCATGTTGTCCTTTTTCTAAAACTACATTACTATAACATCCCATCAATAATATCGAAAAAAGTTTTATCCTTAAACAATACTAACTTATTCCCAACAAAATCCATTCCAATCTTTAGGCTTACCTAAAATACTTCGGTCCAAGCTCATTGTATAAAGGAAACGATTACTTGAAATGTCATCAACCAAGCATGTGAATACCATCATTTATCCCCCATATATGTTTTTGGTCACATTCCAATTATGTTAATACCTTAATAATGTATTCTCTTGAAAAATGAGTACCCATTAAACCTTAGTGAAAACATGAATGCTGTCAAAATTTAACTCTTTCCACATACCAAAATCCAAAAATTCTATATACTCAAACCATGATATAACCTTCTCCTTATATCAATCATGAGATCATGAATACTATCAAACATTTAATTTTCTCCTTATCCATTCATTATGCGCATATCATCTACTTTCCAAAAATATTTGAATAACCTTTCATGGTTACTGGTACCATTAATCATACACTTTCAAAACATATGGAAAGACAACAGTGTAACAATCCTTAGATGTCCTTTTATTCCATAGTACCATGAGATTACTTATACAACATTACACTTGATAAACATGTAATCATTCTACTACCTTCTTAAACCATTGATTGAGCTTCAACAATTCTTTCATCTCACATATCATTTGTAGTCTCTTCATCATCATCAACATAAATACAACCCATACGACCGTACTGATTCTCTTCAAGAGACTTTCCCTTAGGGAATTGGTTTGAATAATGCTCGTACATTCCACATTTAAAACATTTAACCATTGTTGATGTCATAGAAATACCATTATCCTCATCCATGGTGTTAACTGAACCTTTTCCTTTGCACTTACTGGCTTTGTGTCCTTCTTTTCAACACCCAAAGCATCTTCCAGTTCCCTTGAAAAAATCTCCCCGATGCATCTTCCCACATGATTTACATGAGGGAAATTGAACTTTCTTTCCTCTATGATCATCATGAAACTCCATCTTTCTCTTATTATCTGAGTTGGGAAACCTACCAAAGTTTAGATTATTGATCATATTATGAGATTGTTGATTAGGAATAATAACGATGTTTGGACTTCCAAATCCTGTTTTATTTGGTTTCTCATGAAGAATATCATTCCATTGTCCGTCATATCCTCCATTATCATGAATATTCTTATTTCTATCCATTTTCTAAAACCCAAAAAGAATAGTGTGAGAGGCAAAAATCATGCTAGGGAAAACAACATAGTAAAGGGGGAGCACCCTCCATATCTAACATCTTAGGTTAAATTCTAAGATCGTTACTGTAGTTCTAGGACTATATCCTATACATATACTTATCCTTAGGGACATGCCTAGACATACGTTAGAAATATCTCTAGGGATCTCACTAACATTTTCACATCCTATATTCCAAAGGTTGACTAAACCTTTTCTCTGATACCAATTGTAGAGACCCAAAGATTGACATACATAGATATTACATTACTTTTGCGTAATACTTAATACATAACAAAAACAGACACACAAGGACCGTAATAGTTTAGTGTCTTTGGAAACTTGGAACATAATCTTCTAATCGAGGTGAAAGATCTTCAACGTCTCCCATAAAGATTTTCCACTTTTTGTTTCCTTACCTAAAACTTTTCTTTTAATCCTGGGGGAAAATAAAACATAAAAAGGGTGAGCTCAAATGCTCAATAAGGGTAAGCATGGATTAGATAAACATACCATATACATTTGAACTTAAAAAACATGAACATAATGTTTAAACATCAAAATAATGAGAAATGACATAAATCGTGGAAGTACATAAGGAATATATCACAATAGAATATCAACCGTGATAAAATTTAATAGGAATAAAACATGTAATTGTGGAATCTATTAAGCACATGTAATGATTTCCATAGTATCCACGGCTTTGCTGCCAAGACCATCTTAGTGGACAAAGTCCCTTTCTGAATCGAGTTCACTCCTCGTTCCAGTCCTGTAATACTGAACCGGATTAACATATCGTTCCAGCCATCTCTGTCTCATGAAATATAAATCATTACCCAATGCACTAGAGGGAGATATAGGTCCCACCCATCTCATAATGAAATCATTCGTACTTGTGCCACAAAATAACATACATCATTCATATTAACCCAATGAATAAAATGCGTTTCATAAACATAATCCCATCATCACATAATCCATATAAACGAAATGGATATCATTTCATAATAATAAAAGTGAAACCATGTAAATAGTAGAGACATTATGCTTTGAACATACACATATGAAATAATCTCCTCTTAGATAGAAAATGGTTTTTCTCAAACACTTGAAATGAATTATTCGGGAAAATATCCTTTCTTATTTAAAATCATTTTATTTCACAAAATGTCATGAAATTTTAAATGAAAATGATTTTATTGAAAATATTCATGAAATATTTTTGAGGAAGCTTCATGAAAATAAGGCTTTATAAAACCGTACAAATCCGTTCATGCTATATATGTTAAAAAACATTCTTCTCGTACTTTTTCTAGAAAAGTCAAAAGTACCTCATAATAGAATGATTCCATACATACCATGTAGTAAAAGATAAAAATGGGAAAAAAGGATATTAATAATACATGAATACACTTTTATAAAACATGTAAATGGATTATAGCAATAACCCCAGTAAATACTTACGAATAAGCAATCTCGGATAAAAATGAGATTTTCCAAATTATCCCTTACCTTAGGTCCGATTTTCTTCGTACGTATCAGAACCTCCGGTATAGTGATTTAAATAATGTCATTGACTGTTTACAGAATCATATTCATTTTTATGATATCATATATGTTTCACTTATGACTTTATATTACCCGTTCTTTTGTAAATTCCATGTTAAAGCAGCGTTTTGTGTAGAATCATGTCATTTATCGTATGTGTTTCGAATTGTCATTCTTGATATTAGTACTTATATCCTGATTTACATAATTCCAGAATTTAATACATGATTTTTATATAATATATATTCATCATATACAAATATATATTATAGATCGATAAAAGGAATGAAATACACTGTTTATGGAGACGGTAGGTCGTACGTACGCATGAACGCTGTTTTTGTTTCCTTATTTAATTGAATTAAACTAAAAAGATGACATACATATAAATATACATAAATCCAGTAGCTTTAATATTTCATAAATTTCATTATTATTCATTATATAAACTTTATGATCATTCATGTATGTTTAACATGGAGAATGAATCTCATCGCGTCGTGGAGACAGTAGTTCGTACGTACGCACGAGCGATGATATCGTTCCCATAATTATTGAATAGAATTGGAGTGGATGGTATAATATATCAGAATAATTATGATGTTATAATAACTATATATAGTTATTCATTACACCATTATACCCATCCATGTAATGTGTTGGTGGAAAAACATATTTCCCCACGGCTTGGAGTAGGTATTCCGTACATACGCACTGGCGGTGATTTCGTTTTCTGTAGGATGGATAGATGGTGAAAAAGGGTTGTTTCTAACTTATAATAACATATCAGTATATTATTTATACTGATGTTATTACTTCATAATGAAACAACTAAAGAAGATGAAGTGGAAGAAGAAATAGAGTTGAAAGAATCAGTAACGGACATTAGCTCTTCTTTGAAGCGCCTCTTTGAGATCTTCTCTTAGGACACTAAAATTGGTCTTTGAAGAAGACCAGAACCTCTAGGATGTTTCTATTGAAGTTGAGAAGAGAATTTTTCAGGGGTTGGACGAGCATGAAGGCTCAATGTGGTGTGAGGAAGAGAGGGAGGAGGTGCCCTTTTATAATGGATGAGAGGGGCATCTTTGGAATATCCAAAAATATTATTTTATTATAAAGTCATATTCGGTTTTTAATAGCTCCAAGTTGAGTTATTTTGAAGATAAGGTGGGTATGGGTATAAATACTCTCATACAATATAATTTAGACATGTTTAGGTTTCTATTTTAAACTTCTCATTTAGATTTAACTTTATGTTATATAATTTAACTTTTACTGTGTCGTCTTCTTTTCTTACACTATAAGGTTAATAAACATACTATTAAAAGCCAAACGAACCCCAAGTTGTTTATTATTAATATATATAACCTTATAAAATCCATTTGGCCCAACCTTAGATTTTTAGGAGTAAAATAAAAATTAATAATATAATATTTGTTTTAAAAACTATTTTATGTCAATTTTGACACTATTTGGTAATTGATTTTTGTGAAAATCATAACAGAATGATTAGTTCTAAAACATTAATTAAATCAATACTAACATGTCATATTAACCTATAAAATTAGTTTAATTCATAAAAAGTCTCAAATTACATTTATTTGGGTATTTATAACATCAATTATGTCAATATTTCATTAATAAGATAATTACAACATCATCTTTGTGTCATAAATAAATTAACTTATTTAATGTCTAAAAATTATAAATAAAATACCATAATGTATGAAATAGTTTTAGCTTTCTAATTAATATTTATATTCTAATTTATCTTATGTATAACCCTATATTAAAAATTATTTACTTATTAAACTTTGATTTTAACTATTTTAATCCTTCTTTAAATAAATTAATATTAAATGTCCTAATCTAATCAAAGTGTGCCTAAATGGTCATATTTTATTCCTAAGGTTGTTTTTGGTCGAATTATAATTATCCAATAGAATTAGGACATGTGTTAGGGTATTAATAATATCATTTTTACCCTTAATTATCCTATTTACTTTTAACCGTGGCAAATAAAAGTAAAAAAGTTACTATTCACCAAAAAAAATATTTTCATCTCATTCAACCACATTTTAGTCCTTGATATTAACTGTGTCTCTCGGATTATCGAAATTCCACTCACAAAAGTGGTAAAATTAAGTTTTATGAAAAATTAAGTTTTTTAACTAGCACTTATTGGTTTCACTATTCATCAATAAATGAAAGTTTCCAGAAAAATACCAAAAAATAGGCCTAAGATATATTTGATATTATGAATTAAAAAATGATGTCTATTTTACCAAATTCAAAACTTATCAGTTGCATTAATTAATTTAAAAAAATTAATTCTCGTCATCAAAACAAATTGCGTGTTTTTAAGAGATAATAACTATCAAAAGATTGACACTTGTTTATGTCTGGTTTAAATGTGAAATTACATACAATAACCAACATTGTATTAAATGGTAAAAATATATTCTAAATATATTTTAAAACCACTCAAAATAATAATTTATCACAATTAATTATTTTGATTAAAAAAGTTGTTTTTAATTAAAATTTAGTAATTTTCACTATTCATCAGAATATGAAAGTTATCCGAAAAGTACCAAAATTTCACCCTAATCTAATTTCGATATTCCAAATCAAAAACAAAGTCCATTTTGAAAGATAAAATTTATAAAATTTCAAAAAGTGGGTATTACTATTCATAACGGCTAGTTTATAATAATATTATAATAATATCTCGTTTAGTGAAACTCAGTATTGCGTACTACACACGCTATTGAGGAAGGTCTTTATTGCGTGTAATGCAAGGCAAGTCAGGGATACGTGTTGTGCAATCTCCTTTTGGTGTAGTGTAAAAAAGACATTAATTAAATTAAAAAGAATATTTTTCATAAAATATCGCGGTGTTACAATACTATTACTACAAACTGCTCTCTATCTATATAAACTCTAAGATCAGGGACTACATGGAATAAGAATTTCACAATATCAATGGAAAAACTACATTTATTTAGTTTCGTATATATCAGATTCTTTATCAATGTAGTCAATAAGATGTTAATATGTTATGAATGAACCTATATGTACTATGATTAAACTAATATGTCATAGAGAAAAATCAAAAAAAAATCATATAGGAAATATTGAAATATCAAATTCATCATGTATATTAATAATACTTGTGCAGTCATCAAAATAATTTAAATAACAATGAACTCCTTCAAGATATAAATTAGAATAAATGTAGTGTATTATAGGTGTTATTGTTTCAATCTCAATTGATGATACCCTAATATCAATTAAATCATAAAGAAAAATTGGTAAGCTCTTAGTTGATTGAATATATCACTAATTCACAGATGGGTATACCAGTTCTTGATTGTAATCTATTTCAATCTCTGATGCTCCACACACAAGCATACAGTCCCATCAGCCTTCTTGGAAAAAAATATCTTGATAACCCCACATAGATGTACCAGTCCATATGAAACCCTTGGCCTCTATATCATATAAATTTACTTTCAAATTAGAAAACTATACTGGAGCCATCCTAAATTTTTTTATATAAAATGTCTCTACTCCTCACACTTACTCAAACATTAAATTGATCTCCTACTTGAGAGGTAAGCCAAAAATATAATCAGGAAGGGAATTCATTAAATGATCTACCACTAGAAAAACAACATCCTACTACATTCCTCCATCTTCTTGATAATTTCTAGCTATCATATTCATTTTACAATAAAATGTTTACTGAATTGGTCCTCCATGACAAGCTTAAAGATCACACCCACCTTATTAGGAATACATGTATCCTTAAGAATATATTAATGTAACACTACTATAATAATGGCCAACATAGGGATGGAATAGAACTAACTAATAAATATATAGAATCATGTCAAAACATGTCATTTCACACACAAACAGTTCCCTAAATAAATGAGGACTGACAATTTCTTGATAACCTACGTTGTGAAATTTGATATTTTATAACTTTAATCCCAATGATGTAACGATGGTTAACACCCCATCCAATATTTTAACAAAAAATCTAAAACCATTTGAAATAAGAGAAGATATAAAAGAATGTAATGATTATATATAAAATAAATCACGAAAATGGGGGAATGATACATGTATCATACCTATGGCGGTAGAGGGACATATATCTAATATACTTGGAGTAGACTGCATAGTGTGATGTAGAGTTTCCCCTATACGTGTTTATCCTATATGAATCAACTTTGTTATTGCCTATTATTGGTACTGACTATCAATCACTAGGTTACTGAATCCCATGCCTCAACTAGAAAAAATTGTGTAACTCCAACTACTATCCTATTGAGGGGTAGTTGAGTCCTTCCTAGCCTCTGGTAGCTGTCCTCATCCCAAGCAATGATATACTACTACATTCCCAAAAAACCCACTATAGGTGGACCAGAAAACCAAAATAACATAACTCCAATAAATGGTACTTAAACTAAAGTCATTTGTGACAAAAATTTCCACACAGATAGTAATAAAATAGAACATGTTCCTAAGATGACTTCTAACTACCCTAACTGCTCAATGCTAACAACGAATATCAGGAACAAAAAAACAGTCCCTGGATACTCAGATTCCCCCATAGGTGGGTTAGCTACTCCCATTACCAATATCCCTACCAAATATAAAAAAAACATAGTCTCCTTCATATCATTCCCAAATAGTGAAGAAATGTAATTGAATAATCTGCTTCTGATACCACAATGTAATGACCCCCGATCCGACACTAACTCACATGGAAAAATTAGTTTTTTTATAAGACCTCAAGCATGCCTCCCAATATTATAGAGGATTTTAACTACCTTCATGTGTGTAAAGATCATATAAGAGATAATATACACCCTGATATTTAGTTACAATATAGCGGATGTAAAACAATATTAGAGTAATATAATTAGATGAAACATCATATTATTTGAAGGAAAAGGAGAAAATAAGAAAACCGATTAATGAATATAAACAAAATAATCAATTAATAATAAAATGAAAATTTATTGATAGGATGAAATGTATCAAATTTTCAAACATAAAGTAGTATAGATAAAAGTCCACGATGTGAAAAATAAACTCAGAAAAACCTAGTCTCAAACCGTATATTTTTCCCATATCAATGCTCTATCACATCCACTAAACATCAAATAACTACGAGGTTCCTTACCCATGTCTAAACATATATCCATTTAATTTTAGCAGGTATCAAATGGTGTTCTGAACAAGGGCTGAGTAAAAAAATTTGGTTGACACAATTATGTCTACAAAAATCAATCTAATAAATAAGTGTACCCAATAAATTGAAAACAAGGGTATTAAAAAATTAATTAATATAATAAATCATACATAATAATTAAAAATTGTGGTATAATATCTATGATCATGTGGAAAAACCATGACAACAATTACCACAAGCCCATGATATAATCCCAGAACCAGTTCAATTCCTTTAAGCATGACAACATAATCAGGTAGGGCCCTATATTTAGTCATTTTAGTATCTGAGAAAATCTATTTATAAAATCATTTTATCATCCTTGCTAAATCATTTATATTTTAATTTCATCATCTTTAAAAATTTAATTATATAATAATTTGATATCTAAGACAATCCCTTTATATAATAATTTCATTATTAACCAACATATCCCTTTATATAACCCTTTAAGCATCAATCAAGATGCAAGTCATAACATTAGGGATAACACATCATAATAACACAAGACGCAAGGGATAATTATTCCAAGTAAAATTTTTATTTCAATGACCCCTTTCATTCATTTAATTATAACATTATCTATTTCCAGGATATTTTTCATAACCATTAATTTCAAATCAACATTAGCCATTTCAATAATCAATTAGGATTTTTTTCAAGTTATATTTATCACTAGAAATAACATGAGGTCTTGTGTTATGATAAACATATATTAATCCATTATCTAGTTCATCCTAAATCTAAGGTATACTCACCCTATGAGTTGTCTCAAGAATGGCCTCAACAACATCGTGTCCAAAGGGATACATGGAGTATTCCAAACACCAGATTACCATTACAAATTATTAAATTAATTAACATATATCATATGCCAATGAAATCACTCTATATTTAATGCAATTATTCAAAAATAAATATACCAAATGGATATGGATTATACCATCATACTTTATCTAGAGATTAGAAAATTCTTCTAATAGGTAATGCCAATAAGAATGAAGGTGAAGAAGATCACACGAAGAAACCTAGATCACATCAAACAAAGATAAACATGGGATTCATAAATGGTCAAAATTTTACACCACGATAATAAATAAAAAATACAAGAAATGTGAAACCAAGGAAAAACAACTCATGAGAAATCTAAAACATGATATAAATGTTTAAAAGGGAATAATGAACTCCAAAATGGTTTGGAGCCACCCTAGGGCCTGAGGGACGGAGTTACACCATGAATGAATTAAAAATCATTTGAAAATCATAATTTAAAACCACCAAACCTCAATAATTCATGAAATAAAATCCATTCATATATTTTATTTATCAATTTTTTATTTACATAGAAAAACACATCGCCTCGGGTTATAAAAACTCCATCGACCACTTCCAATCATGAACATGTTTCATATTTTTTCACTATTTTACATCATGAACCAGGTCACAACATCTTGCTATAAATGTATACATATTTTTTAATGAGTTCATTATATGTAAGTGTCTGGTATAAATCTCTTAGTTTATATTTTTAAAAAAATTCCAAATATGTTTCAAACACTTCAAAACTTTATAAACCCATCATACGCCTTTTGACATGATTAATTAGAGACTCCAATAAATCATATAAAACATACATCCCAAAACATTATGTCACTTTCAACTAGAAAAATATTTTGAAACTCAAAATTTATTCCACCACCATGGTTTAATGAAGAATCAAATCTAAATAATGGTGGTTCAATCTAAAAGACAAATAAATATGTACCTAGAAAAATATGGGAGCTTATAATATTAATGGTAAAATATTACATTATCATAATTAATCCTAAAAAAAGAATAACCTAATAATTATATAGTAATTTTTATAGACATCCCCATATAATCATGTAAACATCCAAGTTATACTAATAATAATTACCACACCTTAAATTTCAACTGATGGGAGAGAAAGTGGATTAGGAAATTGTTGTGTTGTTAGTCTATTGTAAATTTTGTTTTATAGACGATTCCATATAAACCTATGTAGTATCAAAAAAAATTTCTCCACTTAAATTATCTATGAATATTCTATAAAAAAACCTCTTATTGTATCTTTGTGTAATTTTTGAGCATCTTCTGCCATCCACCAAATAAACCCCAGTTTAAGGACTATTTTTCAAATGATTTTCTTTTCATTTTATGATATCTTATCCATATTTTTTACATGTAAAAAACATGATGATAATTTAGTTTATACCATGTATATTTTATTAATACATGATATTATTCTATTTTATATTTTTATTTAACTTTTATATGTGTTTTTGTGTTTCCTTCTACCAAGGGTACTTTTCTTATTAATTAGTTGCATGTTAATATTTTATTGGTTTGTGTGTGTTATTTTTAATGATAAGAATATTTTTTTCTAACTTTTTTGGTTTTTTATTCTCATTGTTAGTATATAATACATTACTTCATAATTTATGTATAAATAATTTATTCATTTAGTCTAAGGTAGTGAGATTGGAAGTTGGTTTCTATTTTTAATTGTATTTATATTGTCTCTAATTATCTCTTGTTTTGAGTTGAGATATATTATGATCCATATTTTCAAACACCGTTTAATATTATTACTCAGTAAAAACATATTTATTCCCTTAATCATGTAGTCTAGATAGATGTAGTGTAATATAAAAATGATTAAGTGTTTCAACTATTTGAAAAATCTATCTAAAATATTCTAGCTACTCTTTAAAGCAATTTTTCCAAGTTGAAAAAAATTTTAATGAATATTTTTTATCATTTTAATAATTGTGGAAGGTAGAGTGAGACCTAAAATTTATCACTCATTTGATAAAGATTTTTATAAGTGATATAAATTAATTAAAAACAATTATAAGTACTATTTATTAAATATATTAAAGGCTCGTTGAGTTTATACTCAACTTAATTTTATCCCCCACATGCATTGAAAACAATAAATCACATTCAGTTTTGAATTTTTATTTTTCACGCCAAATTATCTCTCATCTATTGGTTTTTTATTTCTTCTAATAATATTTCAAAAAATAAATATAAATTTTAATAAACATTAAAATAATATAATTATTAGGAAATATTGGTCAAACCAAATCGTATTTGTAAGAATGGTCCTTGAGACCAACCATTATACTACTCCTGAGTGTTTTAAAAATTTTAATTTTTACAAAATTCCCTTATTAAAGGCCTATATTTAATTTAATAATATGAGACATGTCATGATTTTTGATGCCTCTAATGACATTTATTACTAAATAAATCATCTATAAGTATGGGGTTAATTGTTATGATAAAAGCCAGTATGGTTGACATTTTTATAACTTGGTGTGGTAGAAATGCCATGAGTAATAGTTAATGTGGTTTGTAGATGACGAAATGATAGAAAAAAAGACTAATAATAAGGATAACATAGATACAGTTTCTTAAATGGTATGTGAAATGATCCTTACATTTATATAGAGGTAGCGGAATTCACTAAAATAAGGTGTATAATTACCTGAATGTGTTTAAGGTTTCTCACAAACCTTGAAAATATAGCTTTAATGAGCTAATAAATAATAATAAGTAATATGAAACTGACCCCATAGTAATTCCATGGTACTAGGGTGACTGGTGGGATGAATTCAACACTTTTACAGAGCAACATCCACCCATTACTATTCTTCTATAATATCATTGGCACAATATTCATAGAGCTCCATTAACCTGTCACATGCTACAATAGTATATCTGATATACTTCTATTTAAGTTTTGGGTACAACATGGAATAATGGATTTAGACCCAAAATTATCCAATAGGGTAAGGATACACCAATCCAACACCATTTATGTTAAAAATTACTTTAAATTATTGATATGTGATGCGAATTACTACCTTTCATATTATACAATAAAAGAACATATAGAAGTATAAGAATATTTAATCATTCCCATTGGTTGTGGATTACTAAGGTATGTACTAAAAATATTTTAGTTAACATCACTATAATGGAATATCCAGTTTTTGGATTTTAGGTTTGGGTACAAGCCTTATTACAAGTATAGAGGGAGTGTAGGTCAACAGGGATATGGAGACTGCACCAAGCTGTTGTTGATGACATTTTTATTAAAAACCACTTTATTATTAATTTTTTATTCCTTATGTATGATAATTTAATGATATGATATATTTTTGATGCATGACTATATTAAATGTATTATATTCATATTATTATAAAATAATGTGGTTTATTTTTTATGGTAATAATTGCAATGTAAATTTAATATTTTATTAACAATTCATACTTATTATCTAAAACTGATTTCTTGTCAATAGCCTCTATCATATGGTTAGGTGTCCCTAAATTCGTATGTTGACCCAAATAAAGCCTATAGATGGTGATCGAGCGGGGTTTTCACCCACCCATACATGCCCACCCACCTAAATAATTTCAATGTAGAACATCAAACTAAAAAGTAAAAAACAAGCCTTAAGAACATAAAATATATCTCCTTGTTCACCCACATAAGTAGTATCAAATGTATTTATACCCATCATTGTGGTAAGTTTCCAAATAATTACTATCTCACTGATATTATGAAAAAATTATTTTTTTGGGATTTCTAATGGGCTAATCATTGTGGGTATCTTTTTTTTCAAATTCTTATCCATTCTCATAATTTCTAGAAATGGAGTCTAATCCCATCTAGTTTTGAAATTAAAAAAATAACATAAAATATTTATTAGAATGTTTCAACTCCAATATATATGATTAAATCCCATGTTTATGGTATTTATGATCCGCACGAAAAATCTTCCTCTACTATCAAGATAAAGTCATGAGAAAATATATATCTTGAACTGAATATAATGCTAGTACCAATCGGTGAAAACAAGAACCAAATTTTCAAAAAATATCATAAAATAAATATACATGAATAATGATAAAAAAGTAAATATAAAGTTTCTAATATAATGGATTAATTTTATATTCCTTCAATTTTGTTCAAAAATATTCATGGCTTGTCTCTCACTACCTTTTATGAGTAGTTTCAATATTTGTTCTCATAATATTATTCTTTAGCCTTAGATTTTTTAATTACTATTCTTTATCACATGAATAATATTATAAAATAGAACAATGTAAACTCTCCTCAATTTTAGTAACATGATCTTTAATTTCAAATTTCTTATTTTTTAACTATAATTTTTTTTAAGAAACCATCCAACATTGA
This sequence comes from Viscum album, assembly GCA_963277665.1. Classification (NCBI taxonomy): domain Eukaryota; kingdom Viridiplantae; phylum Streptophyta; class Magnoliopsida; order Santalales; family Viscaceae; genus Viscum; species Viscum album. Next base: position 2,008,375,004 of record OY728130.1, on the reverse strand, counting down.
AGCTCAAAAAGTGGAAACAAAAAATATTATTCAAATCATTAAATAATATTTTAAATAATCTCCCATGAAATTTTCTTTGTCTATTTTTATATATCATCTTTATTTAATATTTAAGCTTCCAAAGATACACTTTCTTATATTCCATGTAAAAATTCTCACATGAACATATAATTTTGTGGTGAAAAACATCATCTCATGATGAAAACTCTTTAATATGATAACATTAATCTTATCTTGAACAATGAATTAACTCTTAGTAATATAATATTTTTAACTCTATAAAAACACTTCATTTTGAACATTAATCCTAATTTATTCATAGGAACAACCATTTAATCTAATGTATCACTTAGAATGTTTTTATGTATCCATTGAAATCATTAGGTCGCATTCATTCGTTATCGGAGTTAAGCTTAGGTGAGACAAATTTCTTCTTATGTGTGTGACAAAACCGTTGATTCAATCTTATATATCATCAAAATTACTCTTATATAAAAAAAACATTATATTTAAATTTATATATAAATCGATCAATCTTCCATGAACTCTAGATCCATTACATGTCAGAGTTAAATCAAAACATTACTTTTACAATTTCATAAAATATCATATTGTTGCCTTTATGAGATTTTTTGTTACATATAGATATTATGTATTCAATATAAAAGTGTTCAAATTAACTTAGAATGCCATAAAAAATTATTTAACTCTTCTTAAATCAATTTAAACCCCCTTTATATAACTCTCTTACTATCTCAAATGTATTTATAAACTATCAATTGTATAGAGAATAAATACAAAATCATCAGTAATGGGATAAATAATATCATCATTTCAATTTTTTAACAATATATTATTTTTTACTTTGAACTCGTCATCATTACCAATCCTCTAAAATATTCTTCCCCCACCCCAAAATTATTACAACTAAAATGTAAAAACCACTTTTATCCATATTATCGATAATAATTTTTTGGTAAAAATATCTCATATTGATATTATCATTTTTGGGGTTAGTTCTTATATTAAAAGAAACAATTTGATAAATTCTATTATGAAGTTCTATCATGGTTATTGAAAATGTACATTGAAAATTCTCTTGGTTGGTGGAGAAATATATGATCTTCAATAATCATTAAAAATATATAATTTAAAGATAACTAAGAAAGAGGATCATCGAGGTATGGACTCTCTATATGAATTTCAGGGAGTTTTATGTATATGGAGGTTTCATTTCCAAGTGTTAACTAAACTGTATCGGGTAAAAAATTTAGACAAAGGGGAAATTTATTTTTCATTCAGGGGAATTTTCTTCATGTGAGTTATCATATTTCATAGATAGTTATAATTGTTTAACGAATTCGCATGAAATTTGATATTCCAGGATACCTAATTGAAATAAATAAAAGTTATGTGTTTCATAAAAGTTCAATAAATTTTAGAATGTCTTAGTTGTGTGAAGATAATAGAGTTGTGTGAAACTAGTAAGTAAATATTGTGGTTTCTTGATGGAAAGGAGTTTCATGCTAATGGTGACATCAAATAATTGATGTTTAGTGAACCAAGAAAGTTGTGATCAAGGTAAGTTGTGAAAGGGGGGAAGTTTTTTAAAAAGATTGCTAACCCAAATAAATAGTTTTCTAACCACCAACATTTAAGGTGTCCAACCCTTACAGAATACAAAGGCTCTAAAGTCATATATGAGTTGAGTGAAGTTAATTCATGTGTGATGTAGTCACTGAAACATCAGTTTTGTGACAAAAATATACTTGTCTATATATTAATAAGTGTGTTTCACACCAAATTAAGAGTTGAATGAATGATTTTAATTCCATGATAAATTTAAATTCTATAAAAAAGTTGATATTTTATTGAAAATTTTAGATTTTCATGAATGTTGTGAGTTCAGTGAAAAACTAAAATGTCGTGATATTTGGTTGTCCAATTAAAAAATAAAAAGTTTTGAGAAATTTATGAAATGTATGTATAAATTAAATTCTATTTTAAATCGAATTAAATTACCTAAAATTATGTTTTAAATTTATATTCACCTTGTGTATGAAAATTGATCTTTAGGACACTCCCATTATGGTGTAAAAAACATCCATTATAGAAATAAAAGTATAGTTACTGAAGGAATAGTGAGTCTACTTCATCATATAGGTAAATGTGATTTCAACTTGTGACTATTAGTGAATAAAGAGGGAAAATGAGTCTTCATAAAATATTTTAAAATTAGTTTACTATGGTGGATTTGGTACATTGAAATGTAGAATTTATATGACCTGTGAACTAGCTCAGTTAAGGGAGAACCACATAATATTAATTTGTCCCATGAATGTTATAATTCTTAATAAAACCTTCCCATTGAAATGATGTAGAGGGGTAATTTATTTAATGAATAATAATGATTAAAATAGAAGAGTGTTTAAATCTATTATACCCTAATTCAAACCCTTCTTAAGTAACTAATCATAGTCGATCCACCAATAAATATAATTGTTAATTTGAAAAGGGGTATTATCCTTCTCTTAAAAATGATACATGAATCAATAAAATAATAGTACATGTGAGATATATTGGTATATAAAAAAGAAATATTAATTTTTATATAAAAAATATCTAAAAAATATTATGAAATTGATAAGAGCTTAACTACTGTCTTTAAGGAGCTATGAATGTTTAAATAAATTAACATTTAAATAAAAATTGATGGAAAATTAGAAACAGTCCTCATTAATTTTGTGTAATGGGATGTACAGCCATTTATAGACTCAACTTCTCAAAAATCATATTAAAGTGTGATTTTATAATAGTTATAATAATATACTATTTGTATGGAATAAATTTCATCTCTAAAATGACTTAATTATTCATTTCATTAAAAAATATATTTAATATCCATTTATTTTGATCCTTAATGATGGGATATGTTTTTTAACATATTTTTATCATTATAGGTTTTTTTGGGACACTAACTGATGTTAGTTCACTAGAGGTTCTGATGTGTGATAGCTGAAGGGTACAACAATTAATATCACTAAAAATAAAGATATTTGATAGATACATTGAATTTTATATCTAAACATACCATCCAAATGGGATGAATGAATTGGCATAACTGGTTAAGATGATGTGAGTCTTTGAATAAAAAATGGTTTGTTTATGATGGTTGAATAAGAATGACTGTTTATAGGGAATTTAGGTTGGTAGTGGAAACCAGAAGCAAAAAATGGATTACTCTATTTTAAAAAAATGTAATCACATTTTATTTATGACATACTGATTGAGATTGAACAAGGATGATGTGCATTATAATTGTTTTTACTTCCTTGAGTAGTAATAAAGAAACCATATTTCATGGATTATGGATTATTTCTAAATGAAATAACACTTTTTGTTTTGGTGCCATTTTTTTATTTCAAAAGTTTCATACATAATATTTCTCATATTTGTAAAGGGTTTTAAGTTGAGGTGTGGTGGCTTGGGTGCAGTTTTCTTCCCAGTTCTATGCATTATAACCTTGTGTTTTTTCATAGATTTTTCATTCACACCTAATGTTTTGAAGGATTATATTGTTGTCATTTTAGAAAATGGTGGACATAAGCCAAAAAAAATTAATTAATGAATTAATATTGATTGATTCAATAGGATCAATCCACAATGAATGTGTTTCAGAGATCAATTTAGTGACATTACTCATCGAATTTCCATATTAGTGAATAATTTCTTTTCCTGACCTCCCATCTTACATTAACCTTAAGTAGTGGTAGCTCACAACATCTAATAAGAATGGTGTTTGATGAATGTACGGTTTGGTTTGTGTAGTTAGAGGGGAAAAATATTGGCTTATAGAAGATAAAAATCATGGACATAATTCTATACAAGAACCTTGATATTTTATTGGAGATAAGAAAAAATTATATTAAAATGAATGAATGATATATTTTAGACAAGAAACACCTAGTTTTATTGGATTATAACTTTCTTAGAATGTGGCATAAAATATCTAAGATGTAAAGAAAGTATCGAAACACTTAAATAACCTCACTGCTATATATGGTAATCCAGTAAAAATGCATAAAGATTTCAATATACAAAAATTATTTGACATGTGTATGTTAGAATGTTGGTCTTCTTAGGATGAAAAAACAAATTCTATTATAGTTAAAGTTAGTTGTATTGAGAAAAATTAACCTTTAGATAGTCGATTTAGGCTATGTATTCTCTATATCGACTCTTAGTGTCATGTGATATAATAATAACTGACGTGGGTAATTATACACTAATAAAAATAATTGTTTTAATAGTGTTAGCCTTTATCAACACTAGAAAAAGGGTTTATAAAGGCTCCTTTAATCATCTCTAAAATAATCATTGATAATGGTTACCGATTAAGATATCTTTTTTAGTACTGATAAAGGATTTCTTTTATCCGAAATTTATTTTTAGCACTGAGAAATGAGATCCTTTTTTAGTGAATTATTTTTAGGCTAGATAATGGTTACCCATTAATAGTGAATTACTTTAAGCAGGGATAAAGGTTACCCTTTATTAGTGATTTATTTGTAGCACCCATAAATGGATCCTTTAACATCGTTTTTAGCACTAATAAATGTCTGAATAAAATAAAATAAGTAAATAAATATGATCTAAAATGAGTTTATTAAAAAAATATTATTAATATTATTAATTAAATATTTATTGAAAAAAATTAATAAATTGATTCTACTATATATAAATTTGAAATAATAATAAATATTATCAATTAAATATATAGATATATGTTAAATAAAAATTATACAAACTAATAAAAATAATCATGTTTAGAAAAATATTGAACAGTTTATTAATTAAAAAATTATTTATAATATTATGAAACATTATATATTAAATATATATATATATATGATATATATAATAAACAACATATATTATTTACATTAAATAGTAAAATATTTAGTGAATAATGGTTTATAATGAAAAATTAATATCAATTAAAAATGCTAATTAATTACATCGATAATGGACATAATTAAATGTTGTTTGATTATTGAATTCAACATAGATCAAACCTATGCTATATTTATTTCACATTTATGTAATTATTTAATTTTTATATACAACACACACTCAAAAATATAATTTTTGGAATTTAACCAATTTCTATTATTATATATATATTCTATGTTTTAATATTTTTAATATGTATTTGACAGAGAAAATATTTTCAATTAATTTATATTTAATATCATTGTTTTAAACCCACAAAATTGTTCTTATAAGATGAATTGTTTCATTTTTATGATAATGGTGTTATTTTTAGCTGAATAGTAAAAATTAGCCATTTTGAATTTTTAACAGTTTTAAATTATTTCTGTAGTTTGGCCATCACATTATCTACACTGATCCAAAGTGAAAAATTATTTCTTTTCCAGATTCTGATCTTCCAGGGCTTCATTTAATATTTTTGGACCAAATGCTGAATCGGCCATATGAAAGTTCAAAAGAAGCTCTCAATTGGGTGAAAGAAAACTGTTTGCAGTTCTTCCTAGTTTTTGTGTGGGATCCATAACTCATCTCTAGTGGGCCCAAATGTTGTGAAATTCGGTGGGTGGACGCGAATGGAGTTTGGGAGAATATTTTATGAAGGAATCACCAATTGAATTGGCCGTTTATGGGGTAATTAAATCACCCTAATCCGGAGGATTTCGTTTTGGAGTGTCTGGGAGGAGAGAAACAATTCTCATAGTAAAAAGGTCATAACACTCGTACTACATGTCCAAATCTGCTAGGATTTTTAGGGGACACGGACAAGGGGATTATGAACATCATTAAAGAAGGTCTCAACGCGTGAATATGTCATTTAAGGGGGCTAAAACGCGTCAACATTCGTGGAAAACATTCACGATATAATAGGAGGAGAGCTCCACCCTCTCAAATCATCCATTCTCCATCCCATTCCTTCCGGGACACCAAGAAGAAGATCTTTTTGGCTTTATATTTTATTTTTTTCATTTTTCTAGTTTGATAATGACTTCTTTATTCCCCATTTATCTTGATTACCTTTACCGTGGTGGGGTAAACATTTGAAGTGATTGGGGAAGGGTTGGTTTCCTACATTGTAATGCTTGAGTTCTTGGATGCAATTGAATAAATTTCTTTCTTCTTCAATGTGGTCTTCAATTTCATATAGAGGATTTTGTTATCAAGTACGATCATTCTTGAATATTAATTCTGTAATTTATTTTTTCCTTGGTAATATAATCAATATCTCCCTCCACTAATTTCTGTTTTATATACGATGGAATAAACCAGGAATTAGTTGTGAAGTACTCAACGATCGTCAGTACGTGTAAAAGGTGTAGTAAATGTTTTTGGTTGTTTGGGATAAACAAAACCCGATCAAGTATTTCCCATTTAAATTAAGGATATTCAATACAACTATTTTACACGTGGAAGGAGAGTTGACCAAACCAAGATCTTGGTAAGGTTTTCTCTCACAATAATAATTTCACCAAGGAAGTGACAGGAAACGATTGTGGAAACTCACTTTAATCAACAAATAAGAAGATGTTTGAATTAAATTAAACATGGATATAATTACAATTAGGAAACCGACCCCGACCTAATCACCCTTTTAAATATCATAGTTTTTCAATCAATTTAATTTCAAATTTCATTTCAAAAACAAAACATTTTTTACCCTCATTTTAAAGTGACAACTCGTTTTGTGTGCACTCCTCTTCAGGAGTCATCCTAGGTCAACCACTTAACTACATTTTAACTTAGGAAATAATTGTTTTGCCACGCCCTATGATATGCGTGCATCAAACTTGGCGTCGTTGCCGGGGAGGTAGTGCCACAATATTTTTGTAAATTTTTTACAATTTTTTTTCTTTTAAAAAAACACAAAAATAATCTTTCCATAATGAATTCAAATGATTATTATTCTACATGGAATGAAATTTCTCACAGGTGCAAGAAGAAGACTACACTAAGGAGTCCCTCCAATGATGATCTGATGCACTTATGATAATGTTAAAGCAGGTGGAAAGAGGCATAACAACATGGATATCACTGGAAGATTTGATGGCCATGGTCAATGAACTACAAGTTGACTTAAAAAGATTCATGGCCAAGAAGGAAGTGCAACTAGCCTTTCCGGATTTCACTGAAGGCATCCATGAAGTTGAAGACAAACTCATGTTGGAGGAGCCAGACTAACTACCCCCATCCACTGATGATCGACTCTAAGAGGAACATTCAATTGTAGAGGATATTAATGTCGAATGAAATCAGGAAGATAATACATTCTTAAACTCAAATTATTTAAATTTTGATGAAACTAATTTGAGTATATCTCCTTATTCTATTGAATATTCAGATTCAGCTAACTCATACTACACCTTTGGGGATGATGTGAAAAACGAACCACCTGTTGAGAATATTCTGGAGGTCCCTGAAGTCATTGAAAATCTATTGGAGGATCCCCACAATGAAGAGATCCAATTTTTTGGGCCTGGGGAAAATAGACAAGAGGATGAAGCCTCCTTGAAGCCAGTGCTGGAAGACAAGATAGTTTCACAAGTAGCAACAAATGAGGAGGAGGATGTGTACTTCATCCTACCCCCACTATGCACATTGTACCACATTGCGAAGGGGGTGGATCTGGTGTACTTTATCTATAGAGTCCTTTTCAACATGAACAATGAAATGAAAGCTGGGAAGAGCCACATGTGGTTGTTCAAATCAAAAAAACCTTATCCACCATCATATTGGGGATAACCGATTAGAACTGCCCCTCTGGAGGCAGTCAAAACCTAGGGCCCACTTGGGGGATTAAACCAAGATCTATCCTTCCTTTATCATCCTATTTATATTTTCATTTCTTTTAATATATTTCTTATGTTATGTTTTTAGTTTTTTTAGGGTTTCAAAGAGGAACACTTAGGATCCAAACTCAACGTTGCATTGCCAATAAGTCAGGTTGTACCTCTCCTTTATACTTACTTAGTTGTTGTGATTCAATCAGAAATCTACATATATGTTAAATCCACTTGAATGCATCGAGGACACTGCATCACTTAAGTGTGGGGGAGAGAACCTTTGTAGTATGGGATTTTCATTTGATGTTTGTTATCACAAAAAGTAAATAAAATTGTGTGTTTTAGAATTTTTGTGTGTTTATTTTTCAATTTTTGGTGTGTTTTTGAAACTTTTGAGCTGAAATGATTATCAATACCATTTTTGAAACCCATTTCAATGAGTGAACCAATCTATTCCATGAAACTGAGTTTAAATGAATGCTAAAATAACTTTGTTTCAAGATCAAATATTTTGGAATTTCATGAAAAGTACACTGATTTTTGAAACCCTTACCCTATTTCACTCTCTATATATTTAAAATCACTTTCATGTGAGGCTTCTGAACCATTTTTGTTATATTCTTTTCGTTCACCTCATTTCTTGAGAGAACCAGACAGTGTTTGCTTAAACCAGAATTTGATTTATTTCTTTCAAAACATGAGGGTTTGGGGTACGTGTGTTTTAAATGATTGAGGCATTTATTTGGTTTGAATTCCCCTTTTCCAAATAATACTTTTCATTATGGATCACCTTTACATTTATCCTTCATTGTAGCCCCTAGTATCCATGAATTTCATGTTAGGTTAGCCACATTACAAGACAATTTTTCCTATCCTACCTGCTCTTGAAGAGAAATTGCATGATCTAGTTGAACATAAGTGTGGGGGAATATGTCTTGTGGTGTACTACCTCATTTGGTTATACTTTGGGTGGAAAATAAACTGTGGAAGAGATGTGTGTGATGGTTAAAAATTATTCTGTTGAAAGATGTGCCTTTTCTGAAGCTTTTATGACAGGAGAAGTTGTGCCTTTCTGGAGCTTCCAATGTAAAAAAGAAAGTTGTGCCTATCTAGAGCTTTAAAAAAATCATGTTTGAAAAGATTGAAATATTTTCTGATGAGCTGATTCAATGATGATGGAGCATATTTTCAACAACGGGGAAGTGAAGGAGCCCATATTTGAGTGAAAATTAGAATCTTTCAATTTTGCTTCAATAAGAGCCAAGCCTTCCTTTTTCGGCCTCAGAACTTTTAACATCTATATCCTACCAACCCAAAGCCACAGAATAACCCTGAAAAGTCCTCATGAGAAACACATGTCCTTGACTCACATCGGGTGGAGAAGTAGGAATTTATCAAGCCTATGGTGACTCTTGTGTGATTTTGGATGAGAAAAGCCTTGTTCAGCCTTTACATTTGTGAGATGAGTGAAAATTCATGTGAGGTAGGTGTTTTGTGTGCATGGGATAAGAAATGAAGTGGAAATATATTAAAATATAAAATGGAGAACTTGAAATAATTGTTTTTGATGAGGCATGATATCTTTTTGTTTCTTGGAATTGATTTGATAGATCTCATTGATAAGTGTTTTGGATTTGATTTGATTTTATTTTTACTTGTCCAGGAGTCCAAGTGCTAAGTGTGGGGGAATTGATAGAGAAAAATATTTTCAATTAATTTATATTGAATATCATTGTTTTAAACCTACAAAATTGTTCCTCTAAGATGAATTGTTTCATTTTTATGATAATGGTTTTATTTTGAGCTGAATAGTAACAATTGACAATTTTGGATTTTTAACAGTTTTAAATTATTTTTGTAGTTTGGCCATAACATTATCTACACTGATCCAAATTTCAAAATTCATTCTTTTCCAGAATCTATGCTTCCAGGGATTCATTAAATTTATTTGGACCAAAATCTAAATCGGCCATATGGAAGCTCAAAAGAAGCTCTCAATTGGGCGAAAGAAAACTGTTTTCATTTCTTCCTAGTTTTTGTGTGGGATCCATAACTCCTCTCTGGTGGGCCCACATGTTGTGAAATTCTTTGGGTGGACGTCCAAAGAGTTTGGTAGAATATTTTATGAAGGAATCAACGAGTGCATTGGCCATTTATGGGGTCATTAAATCACCCTAATCCAGAGTATTTCGTTTTGGAGAGTATGACTGGACAGAATGAATTCTCATAGTAAAACAGTCATAACTCTCGGAATACAGGTCCAAATCTGATGAGATTTTTAGGGGACACAGCCAAGGGAATTATGAATAACATTAAATAAGGTCCCAATGCGTGAAGTTGTCATTCAATGGGTCTAAAACGCGTCATCATTCGTGGGAAACCTTCTGGCTATAAAAGGAGGAGAGCTCCACCCTCTCAAATCATCCATTCTCCATCCCATTCCTTCCGGGACACCAAGAAGAAGATATTTTCGGCTTTATTTTTTATTTTTTATTTCTTTTTCATAGTTTTATAATGCCTTCTTTTTCCCCATTCATCTCGATTACCCTTACCATGGTGGGGTAAAAATTTGGAGTGATTGTAGAAGGGTTGGTTTCCTACAGTGTAATGCTTGAGTTCTTGGATGCAATTGAATAAATTTCATTCTTCTTCAAAGTTGTTTTCAAATTTATATAGAGGATTTTATTATCATGTTCGATCGTTCGTGAATATTAATTTCATTATTTTATTTTTCCTTGAAAAAATAATCAATATCTCCCTCCACTAATTTCTGGTTTATATACGATGAAATAAACTAGGAATTAGTGGTGAAGTACTCGATGATCGTTAGTACGTTTAAAAGGTGTAGTGAATGTTCTTGATTGTTTGGGATAAAAAACCCGATTGGGTATTTCTCATTTCAATTAAGGATATTCAATACAACTATTTTACACATGGAAGGAGAGTTGACCAAACCAAGATCTTGATAAGGTTTTCTCTCACAATAATAATTTCACCAAGGAAGTGAGAAGAAATGATTGTGGAAACTCACTTTAATCAACAAAGAAGAAGAGGTTTGAATTAAATTGAACAAGGATAGCATTACAGTTAGGAAACTGACCCCGGCCTAATCACCCTTTTAAATATCATAGTTTTTCAATCATTTTAATTTCAAATTTCATTTCAAAAACAAAACATTTTTTACCCTCGTTTTAAAGTGACAACTCGTTTTGTGTGCACTCCTCTTCAGGAGACATCCTAGGTCAACCACTTAACTACATTTTAACATAGGAAAAAAAATTTCCACTCCTTACGATAGGTGTGTGTCAAACTTGGCACCGTTGTCGGGGAGGTAGTGCCACAATATTTTTGTAAATTTTTGACAATTTTTTTTTCTTTAAAAAAAACAAAAAAAATCTTTTTATAATGAATTCAAATGATTATTATTCTACATTGCATGAAAATTTCTCACATTTGTAAGAAGAATTCTACAATTAGGAGGCCCTCCAATGATGAGCTGATGCACTGATGATAATGTTCAAGCATGTGGAAAGAGGCATAACAACATGGATCTCGCTGGAAGATATGATGGACATGGTCAATGAACTACAAGTTGACTTAAAAAGATTCATGGCCAAGAAGTAAGTGCCACTAGTCTTCCTGGATTTCACTGAAGACATCCATGAAGTTGAAGACAAACTCAAGTTGGAGGAGCCTGACTACCTACCTCCATCTAGTGATGATTGACTCCAAGAGGAACATTCAATTGAAGAGGATATTAATGTCGAACCAAATCAGGTAGATAATACATTCTTAAATTCAAATTCTTTAAATTCTAATGAAACTAATTTAATTATACCTCCTTATTCTATTGAATCTTCAGATTCAGCTAACTCATGCTACACCTTGGAGGATGATGTGAAAAACGAACCACCTGTTGAGAATCTTCTGGAGCTCCCTGAAGTAATTGAAAATCTATTGGAGGAGCCCCATCATGTAGAGATCTAATTTATTAGGCCTAGGGAAAATAGACAAGAGGCTGAAGCCTCCTAGAAGCCAGTGTTGGAAGACCATATAGTTTCACAAGTAGCAACAAATGAGGAGGAGGCATTGTACTTCATCCTACCCCCACCATACACAGTGTACCACATTGCGAAGGGGGTGGATCTGGTGTAATCTATCTATAGAGTCCTCCTCAACATGAACAATGAAATGAAAGCTGGGAAGATCCACATGTGGTGGTTCAAATCAAAAAAACCTCATCCACCATCAGATTGGGGATAACAGATTAGAACTGCCCCTCTGAAGGCAGTCAAAACCCAGAGCCCACTTGGGGGATTAAACCAAGATCTATCGTTCTTTTCTCATCCTATTTCTATTTTAATTTATTTTAATATATTTCTTATGTTATGTTTTTACTTTTATTTAGTTTTTCAAAGAGAAACACTTAGGATCCAAACTCAACGTTGCATTGCTAATAATTCAGGTTGTACCTCTCCTTTATACTTACTTAGCTGTTGTGATTCAATCAGAAATCTACATATATGTTAAATCCACTTGAATGCATTGAGGACACTACATCACTTACCTGTGGGGGAGGGAACCTTTGTAGTATGGGATTTTCATTTGTTGTTTGTTTTCACAAAAAGTAAATAAAAATGTGTGTTTTAAAATTTTATTGTGTTTATTTTTCAATTTTCTATGTGTTTTTGAAACTTTTGAGCTGAAATGATTATAAATACCATTTTTGAAACCCATTTCAATGAGTGAACCAATCAATTGCATTAAACTGAGTTTAAATGAATGCTGAAATAAATTTGTTTTAAGATCAAATATTTTGGAATTTCATGAAAAGTTCACTGATTTTTGAAACCCATGCCATATTTCACTATCTATATCTTTAAAATCACTTTCATGTGACGCTTCTGAACTAGTTTTTGTATATTCTTTTCATTCACCTCATTTCTTGAGAGAACCAGACAATGTTTGCTTAAACTAGAATTTGATTTATTCCTTTCAAAACTTGAGGGTTTGGGGTACGTGTTTTTTAAATGATTGAGGCATTTATTTGGTTTGAAGCCCCCTTTTCAAAATAATCCTTTTCATTATGGCTCACCTTTACATTTATCCTTCATTGTAGACCCTAGTAGCCATGAATTTCATGTTAGGTTAGCCACATTACAAGCCAATTTTCCCTATCCTACCTGCTCTTGAAGTGAAATTGCATGATCTAGTTGAACTTAACTGTGGGGGAATATGTCTTGTAGTGTACTACCTCATTTGGTTATACTTTGGGTGGAAAATAAATTGTGGAAGAGATGTGTGTGATGGTGAAAAATTATTCTGTTGAAAGCTGTGCCTTTTCTGGAGATTTTATGACAAGAGAAGTTGTGCCTTTCTAGATCTTCCAATGTAAAAAGAAAGTTGTGCCTATTTGAAGCTTTAAAAAAATCATGTTTGAAAAGATTTAAATGTTTTCTGCTGAGCTGATAGAATTATGATGGAGCCTATTTTCAAAAATGGTGAAGTGAAGGAGCCCATATTTGAGTGAAAATTAGAATCTTTCAATTTTTCTTCAATAAGAGCCAAGCCTTCCTTTTTCGGCCTCAGAACATTTAACATCTAAATCCTACCAACCAGAAGCCATAGAATAACCCTGAAATGTTCTCATGAGAAACACATGTCCTTGACTCACATTGGGTGGATAAGTAGGAATTTATCAAGCCTATGATGACTCTTGTGTGATTTTGGATGAGAAAAGCCTTATTCCGCCTTTACATTTGTGAGATGAGAGAAAAGTCATGTGAGGTAGGTGTTTTGTGTTCATGGGATAAGAAATTAAGTGAAAATATATTAAAATCTAAAATGTAGAACATGAAATAATTGTTTTTTATGAGGCATGATATCTTTTTGTTTCTTGGAATTGATTTGATAGATCTCATTGATATATGTTTTGGATTTGATTTGATTTTTATTTGTCCAAGAGTCCAAGTTATAAGTGTGGGGGAATTGATAGAAAAAATATTTTCAATTAATTTATATTGAATTTCATTATTTTAAACCCACAAAATTGTTCTTATAAGATGAATTGTTTCATTTTTATGATAATGGTGTTATTTTGAGCTGAATAGTAAAAATTGGCCATTTTGGATTTTTAACAGTTTTAAATTATTTCTGTAGTTTGGACATAACATTATCTACACTACTCCAAATTGAAAAATTATTTCTTTTACAGATTCTAATCTTCCCGGGCTTCATTTAATATTTTTGGACCAAAAGCTTAATTGTCAATATAGAAGCTCAAAAGGAGCTCTCAATTGGGAGAAGGAAAACTGTTTTTAATTCTTCCTAGTTTTGGTGTGGGATCCATCACTCATCTCTGGTGGGCCAAAATGTTGTGAAATTCTGTAGGTGGACGAGAAAGGGGTTTGGGAGCATCTTTGATGACGGAATAACTGAGTGAAGTTTCCGTTTATGGCGTCATTAAATAACCATAATCCGGAGTATTTCATTTTGGAGAGTCTGACTAGACAGAATAATTTCTCATAGTAAAACGGTCATAACTCTCGGAATACATGTCCAAATACGATGAGATTTTTAGGGGACACGGAAACAAGAATTATCAACAACATTAAAGAAGGGATCAACTCATGAAGATGTCATTTAATGGGGATAAAACGCGTCAACATTCGGGGAAAACATTCTGGCTATAAAAGGAGGAGAGCTCCACCCTCTCAAATCATCCATTCTCAATCCCATTCCTTTCGGGACACCAAGAATAAGATCTTTTCGTCTTTATTTTTTATTTCTTTTCTTTTTCATAGTTTTATAATGTCTTCTTATTCCCCATTCATATCGATTACCCTTACCATGGTGGGGTAAACATTTGGAGTGATTGGGGAAGTGTTGGTTTCCTACATTGTAATGCTTGAGTTCTTGGACGCAATTGAATAAATTTCATTCTTCTTAAAAGTTGTTTTCAATTTCTTATAGAGGATTTTATTATCAAGTTCGATCATTTTTGAATATTAATTATTTTATTTATTTTTTCCTTGGTAAAATAATCAATATCTCCCTCCACTAATTTCTGGTTTATATACGATTGAAGAAACCAGAAATTAGTGGTGAAGTACTCAACGATCGTTAGTACGTGTAAAAGGTGTAGTGAATGTTCTTGATTGTTTAGGATAAACAAAACCCGATCAGGTATTTACCATTTCAATTAAGGATATTCAATACAACTATTTTACACATGGAAGGAGAGTTGACCAAACCAAGATCTTGGTAAGGTTTTCTCTCACAATAATAATTTCACCAAGGAAGTGAGAGGAAACGATTGTGGAAACTCACTTTAATCAACAATGAAGAAGAGGTTTGAATTAAATTGAACAGGGATAGAATTAAAATTAGGAAACCGACCCATACCTAATCACCATTTTAAATAGCATAGTTTTTTAATCATTTTAATTTCAAATTTCATCTCAAAAACAAATCATTTTTTACCCTCATTTTAAAGTGACAACTCGTTTTGTGTGCACTCCTCTTCAGAAGACATCCTAGGTCAACCACTTAACTACATTTTAACTTATGAAATAATTGTTTTCCCCACCCTATGATAGGTTTGCGCCAGTATTCATCTTTATTTCAATGTATACTTATTTTTTATAATAGTTTTATTAATTAATAATACATGTTCAATCATTTAAAATTGTTAATGTGTATTCATTTTTAATTAATAAATTTATCTCCTTTTAACATCCATGAACTTATGATTAAATATACATTAATAATGTCAAAAATATATCTATAAAAAATATTTATAAATAAATATATTTATAAATGTATACAATCTATTTTTATACATGTATATATTTATAATTATATATAAATATATAATTATTTTCAAAAAAAGTATTAATATGATTATAAATTAATAATAATAAATTATAATTAATTTATTTAAATAATCAATATATTTCCTATATTATATATATATTTATATTTATTAAATTTCAATATATATATATATATAATTTCATAAATATATAAAATGATACAATTTTTATTTATAAAAGAACGATTTATACAATTATAAATAAACTATGATTAAATTATAATAAATATTTATAAATAAAGAATTTATTTACTATATTTATATTTAGTGCCAATAAAGATAGATATTTACCTGTGGTAATAAATTTATCACTCCAAAAGATTTATTTTATCAGTGGTAATTAATTTAGTGGTGATAAAAGTGATCTTTATCAGTGTTTTGTTGGAAGCACTAATAAAAGTCTACCAATCTATTAAAATAACATACATGTTCCAACTCGTTGCAATACTGAAGCTTTATTCGGAATCCATAGTTAGTCGGCACTCCTCCTTGGTGAATTGAAGCTCGAATCATGGCACAAATCCAAGTCATAAACAATTTCAGGGCTCAAATCCAAGTATTGATTGATTTAAGGGTCAAACAAATTCAATCATCAGACGTTTCACATGTTTGCGTTATGTCTAATTTCTCTAAGATTATTAAAAACATCAATACATAGAATCTTATTTTCTCCTCATCCTCCTCACTCATTGACTGCTTATTTGGGGTGATGTGTTTGTGTTTCTTTATCACCATTATTTCCACAGTATCATAATATCCCTATAGTTAACAATGTTTATTGGGGTTATTTTTTTTAAAATGACAGAGGGTTATCGTTTTTTATAATTTTTCTGCGTCACTACTAGTTGATTCTGTGGAAACCATCAATTCCAACGCCACTATATCTCGTTACTAGAGATTTTCGATCCATAAAGATTTTCAAAATTATAAAAAAGAAGAAATATCATATGCGTCGTTCCCCCATTCGCATGACCACCTCCCCCCTCATGTGCTCTCTCTTGTCAACACTTGAGACCCCCACCACCCTTCTACACATAGACTACATAAATCAAGAAATTAAATACTTATTAGACTCGACCATAGGGTCTTTGGAATGAAATCTTGGTGCATTCCCACCTCACCTAAAACATATCAATATAATGATATATATAGGAAAACTTATAATATAATTATATTAATGTATACACACAGACCCACTCAAATGTTTATAATTACATTTATATTTATGTATCTAAATATATATGTGTATGTGTATGTGTAATATTTTTATATTTTTTATGAAATGAATTTAACACATAACATATATAAATATGTTAAATATTTATATATTTATATGTATAAATTTGAAAAAAAATGAATTAAAAATAAAAATATATATTATATATTATATATTGTATATAATATATAATATATAATATATAATATATAATATATTATATATAATATATTATATATTATATATATAATAGACCAATAAATTTATAATTTCAAAATACATAAATAGATATATATAACACATATATATTATACGAATATATTATGAATATATATAAACTATACAAGTACAAATATATATTGTTCTTCACAAATATATATTATACTAATTTATTATTCAAATATATTATACAATTATATTAGACAAATATATTATACCAATATATTAAATTAGATATACTGTATAAATATATTACAAAAATATAATATATAAATATATTATACAAATATATTATAAAAAATATATGTTATAAAAAATGTTATACAAATATATTTTAAAAATTTATACGTAAAGAATTAAAAATAAAAATTTGATATGAATATTTTTATCACTATGAAACTATTTTTGTAAGGGTAGGCCTTATCCCATTTATCTTAAAACCTAAATATCATCAATAATTACTATAATTTATTTTAGTTTGACTAATCTGTTATACTATGTTCCTAAAATCACTCTAGAAACCATAATAGCCATGAAAAGGAAATTTTCTTATAAACACTACCCTTCATATGCTTGAAAATCAATTTAGGTGTACATGTATTGGTTCCACCCCTAATATTCCCAGATTAGAATCCATGTATATAAAATATCTCTTTATTTATTTAAATTTATTATCAATGCATTTTTATATCTTCTAGTTTATCAAATTATAGTTGATTATTTTTATTGACCATATTTGGGGTTCTTATTACTCATTAATTGCCTATATTATGTTTTCATTTGTTTAGTGGATTTAAGAATGAATTGATGGATAATTATAATAGATATAGTACTAGCCTTAGTTATAGGATTTAAAGTATTAAAAATTACATTTCTCATATAAATACAAAATTCATAGAGGCCATAAAGATTCATATATCATAACATATCTACACTGAGACCACTAGAATATCAGTCAATAATTTTTATGCCTCATTTATCCCATATTTAGTATTCCATGAGTTAATGACAAGTGACAATGTTGAAACTCTCCAAAATTAGAGGATTTACCTCTCTTAGAGAATGAAATTCATTACAATTTTCGTCTACATAATCATCATCTCCCAGATAGTTTTTATTAAAATTTATTTCATTAAACTAATCCCAAATCTCCTTTGTGTTTTGTGTACTTTTATGAGAATTATTAATCCCATGGTTGACTACAACTTTGAGTATTTCAAGAAACATAGGTTCATTCCCATGATATATAGAGTATGAGTGTCAAACAAAAAAATCAATAATAAATGTTTGAGGGATGATTTGATGAGGACGACAATTTTCTATAAATATCACATTTTAATGAATTAATATCAAGGATAACCCTTTCCTTTGATGATAAAAATAAGTTTATATTGGTCCCAATGTAAACTGTATCTTATACATTAGATGGGACCACAAAGAGGATATATGTATTATCAATAGAGAATCAAAATCCCTAAAAAACTAAAAAAATAGAGTTATATGAGAAGATAATGGTGTTTTTTTCATTTACTACGGTTTTTATCATAATATTATATGTTTTATATTTCATTAACATAATCTAAATTTAATTTTTTACTACTCAAGATGAAAATGAATTCTACAAATGGTGATTTTTCCAATCCCTCACAAGAAAAAAAAAGAATTAATGAATCCATTTGGGAAGATGTAAAGGTAATGTTATGATACACTTTATCTATTTTACAGAAATATTATATAACTAAATTTTGTTTTAATATAAATTATTTGTTTTAGTGTTAATTTATTTTAGAATGTTTTTATCCATATTTCATGAATTTATTCTCCAAAAATTCCATAAAATTATTCTCCCTAGAATCATTTTCACACCAGAAGTTTTGCATTTATAACTTTTCCTAAAGTTCCCTCAACTGCCTTTACACGAAGAGAAATGACACTGACTATGCTCAATCAAAAATTTAATATTGATTTATACATATTAAAATCATTTTATAAATAATTAATATATTGTTTCATATTTATTTTTAATTTATTTGTTTATAGTATTACTAATATAATAATTTTTTTCTATAGGTGGATTCTATTGTTATAGTTGGGGTGGTTTCTTTGAAGATGGTCATCCTTGAGAGATATTGGACTTTGTAACTAAAAAATTATAATGAAAAAAATGAAATGAATAGATAATTCATACAACTGTCATGAAAAGGAATATTCATACATCATCTTTAATTTTTTCACTATTTTATCTACTACATATATATTAATTTTAATTTTTATATAATATATATTTAGTTTCTTCATTGATCATTTGGGAAATCCTTTTTTAATCCAACTATCTATAAAAATACAAAAAAAGGATAAATTTTTTTCCACAAATTTTACCATGATTTCCACATTCATTTCCTTTCTTTGTTGACATTTTAATACTACAGACTGAGATGATTTTCCTAGACCAAAAAACATTTCCCATCATTGAAATATATTGTATTAGAGGAATCTCATGTGGTCATTTGGGTGACTTCTTGTAATATAATGGGAACATGTGATTCCATTAATCTTTTCTCTTACTACAATGAGAATGGTTTCTCGGAAAATAATATCGAATCAATATGAATTTTCAGGAGTTTTAAAAACAAAGACAATGGAAATAATGAAAACATTGGAAGTTAGTATTTTTTGAAGACATTGGGATGTGTAGAAATCTATTAGTCCATAATCCAATACACTGCGTGATGGGTATGACTGAAAGTCATTCTTTTTATTTAATATTGACATAAATTTTATTAAAAAAGACAACTCACATAATCAAAACCGAGATAAAATATTGTATTTTTTATATATTAAAAAGATCTATAAGTCATGTTTGACGTCTAAGAATCATCTGCCCCACAATCTGATACACGATGTGACCAGTAGGACTCAATGTGTTCGTTATGAGTTTAAAATCTATATTTTAGTTCAAAAAGTCTAACTCATTTCAAACCATGCAAACAATATACTATTTCATTTACAATTTAGTATGTTGATTCCTAAATCATTTTTGATTTGTTGGAATTAGTCTCATGTAAAAATGATAAGGGATGTAATATGTATGAGTCAAAATGTATGTTTTGAGTTTAAAAATACATTTTAACAAAAAATAAATTCGATGAACTATAAATTTAAAAACAAATTAATATTATTTGGATATTTTAGGACAATGATCCATTATCATTTGTGACGTTTTAGAATCAACCACACCTCAATCTCACACACAGTTCGACCAGTCTGACTCGAAGTTCTTTTATTATTTAAAATTGATATTAATTAAATGAAAAGGAAAACTGATTTACAAAAAACCATGAAAACATATTCTGATTATTTTGATATGTCAGAAAAATGTTCCCAAAGTCATATTAGACTTGTAATAATTTGAAATACATTAATCTACCACACGATGTGACCGACATGACTCCATGTGCATCATTTTATTTAAAATTGACATCAATTTTAGTAAAAATGACAATTGACAGACTCAAAATAAAGAGAATGTTTTTTTTAATTTATAAAAACTATACATGTGTCACTTGTGGTGAGTAGTAATTATCCTAACCTCAATTTGATACATGAAGTGCATGATAGGAATCAATGTGTCCATTATGAGTTTAGATTGGAGAGTTAAGTTCAGCAAGTGTCCCTTACTGAAAATTGGGCAAGCAAACTAATATTTTATTGATAATTTTATAAATCAATTTTTCAGAATTTTTGTTGTTGTTTAGGAATGAATCTCATGTTAAACTAATGCACGATGTTACCGGTTTGAGTCAAAGTGAGTGTTTCTAGTATAAAAGGACATTTTAGTAAAAAGATATGTAATTTACTCAAAATCAAGTAAACATATTTTGATTGTTTTTAGATTTTATTAAAATGATCCATAAGTAATTTTAGAAATTTAAGAATCATCCAAATCTCAATATAATAAATGATGTGACCTGTATGACTCAAGGTACATTTTTTATTTAAAATTGACATCAATTTTAGTATAAATAAAAACTAACCTACTAGAAACCAATAAAACATGTTAATATTGTTTTTATACATTAATATAACAATAAATAAGTCTTTTTTACCTTTATGAATGAAACTCACATCAATCTGATATATGATGTGATCGGTATGACTCAATGGGTCAATTATCAGTTTAAAATAGATTTTTGTGATCCAAATGTGTCACTCCCTAAAAACTGAGTAAATTTCCTCAGATTGAATTTATAATTTATATAAACGATTCATAAGTCATTTTTTACATTTAGGAATTAGTATCAAATTAAACTGACATAGAATGTAATCTGTATGAGTCAATGTTGGTGATTCTAGTTTAAAATGTAATTTTAGTAAAAAAGATAATTTACATAATCAAAACCAAGAAAACCCATTATTATTTTTTACATATGTAAAATGATCCACAATCAATTTTTGATGTATAGGTCTGAACCACAACTCAATATGACACACAATGTGACTCGTAGGACTCAAATTGTGTCTTTTTATTTTAAATTGACATCAATTTTAGTAAAAAGGACAGATGACCTACTCAAAACTATGAAAACACATTCTAATTGTATTGAAATTTTATAAAAATGAATCATTAGTAATTTTTTATGTGTAGGAATCAACCATTACTCATTCTGATACACTTTGAAACCAGTATGAATCAATTTTTCTATAATAACTTTATAATCAAAATTTTAGTTCAAAACATATCACTCAATAAAAAATGAGATAAAACGATTGTATTACCTTTATTATAGAGATATTGTCCTTATACACATAACATTACATGATTTTATTAATAATTAAACATCATATTACATTTTGAGGATCATAAAGTCTAGTATCATGTAGTATTAGGTACATAATAAAACATCACAGGAACAACTTTTTTTAAATCTCCTCATTGAGATCCTATATCCTATTGTGTTCAAACATCTAAATAGGATAACATGTGGATAAAAAGAAAAAAGGATGATCTAAAAATACCAGTAAGGGAATAATCATAAGAATAAATCATTGCACATGGGTTAGAAGTTATGACATAAAGATATAAGAAGCCATGGAACACTATATAAGGAATAATATTATTTATATAATGGGATCATATATTCGGGGAATAAAAGTAATTTGGAAGAAACATAAAACATTACATTATCATGAGTCAAGGCTCGTTTCACATAGAAGAGCATGAGTCTTAGCTAACCAACAAGACCATTTCACATGGAGAACGTGTCAAGGTAAACTACCAAGACTATTTCAACTAACGTCTCATGATACTAAAATTTATCAGATTAATTATTGTGCTATCATGGTGGTCACATCATAAAATGGTCATGTCTTTGTTTCCTACATAAATAATCATACATAAACATAATGGTATATGTGGAATTAAATGGTCATTGTAATAAAGTCATAAAGCATAATAGATGGGTGTTTCATAAAAGTATCCATGAAAGAATGGAATTAAATCATACATAGAAATTAATAAGTTAAAATAAGAAAAAATCATGATATTTAATGTCAAAATTAAGTGATAACATATAAAAATAGTTTTTATGGGACTTTATAATTAAAACATTTCTGTGAAGTTTTATTGAAAATACTATAGAACATTAAGAGAAGAAAAGGGAATGATCTTATATTTAAAACCAGAATTTAACCAAAAAAATTTCAAAATAAAATGATTTATTTTAGTAAAATAATTGTTTTTTTAATATATAACTGAGTGAACTTTAAATTTAAAATAATTTGGGAAGATCCTTTAAAACAGTTTTCTAATGATGAAGGTTTAAGAAGGAAACCACTTAAAACATGTAAATCCCTAAAGAAGACAGATGAATGGATATTGATAAAAGATCATGTAAAATATAAACATTATTTAGAATATTCACATAAAAATAAATGATAATTTCCATTTTGGAAAAGGGAGATAAATAATAACATAATGGAATAATTGATGTTTAGGTAGAATCCCTAACCTTATGTTTGATGGTGTTCTTTGCTTGATCGTAATATCCAAAATACTCAAATTAAATTAATTAATTAATAATACTAGTACCATTATAAATTAATTAGATTTAATATAACTCAATTAATTTTATTTATGGCCTTTTTCATAATTAAGAGATTCTATTTCATTTCGTGGAAGCATTGGTTTCCCTGGGTTTCATGATCGGTTTACCTAGATACATGTACGAAGGTTCATGTAAAGTGTGGTTAATTATATATAATTGAACCATTATATTCTTAATTATATTAATATAGTAAAACTTATAATATATCATTTGGATTTATGAAATTATAATGAATCCTTAGATAAATAGGTAATGATAACTCTTTAGGTTTATTTTGGCAGTTTTTCGATCAAAATGAGTTAGTTTGGTGTTCAAAACTAATATCCAGAGATATAAAGGATTACAAAGCATTAAATAAGATATATAATATATATTATAACATATTTCAAAAATAAAAATGGTTTCACTACAAAAACATTATGATTTTAAAGGAAATTGAAAATTTTTCGTCCATGAATGTGATAAATTAACACACCTCAAATGATGTTTCCATTTTTAATATGAAACGTTGGAGAAGGAGAGATGATGATGAATTATTAAATTAGAATAATTTTTTTTTATTTTTAAGTTACTGGAGTTATCATACCATTTGTATAATGGGATTTAAGTGGGAAAAAGAAAATAAAATAACATGAAATGTAAACAAAAGAATCATAAAGAGGAATTTACCTCTCGAATTTATCCTTCTTGGGAGCATCCTTAGGTAAGTGGTTTTGGAATTTTTTGTAACCAAGATATACTAGATAGGGAGAAGGGCCTTATAATTTTATTTTAGTAGAATTCAGAAAAGAAACAAGGATTGAGAGATCTATGGATATAAGGTGGTGATGGGAGGTATTTATAGAGGAGGATTGGAGTGTTTTCTTAATATTTAATTCATTAGTTTAGTTTTTTGATGAAGAAGAAAATTTACTAATTCATGACAATAAATAATTAAAATTATCATTTTATTTCTAAAAAATGGCCACTTTCATCATCCAGGACTAAAGAATTACTCAAAAATTCATTAATTTACATATACCGTAAATTGCTGTATTTTACTATTTCCCAAAAAAATCAAGCATTTTAGAAAAATCCCAAAAATTCACCCTAACTATTTTTTGAATTTTATAATTCTAAAATTAACTCAGTTTTATATAAATAATTTTCTATGTATTAGAATTTTATTTTTTTTAATTTAATCACAATTTACTTAAAAATAAAAATTAAAAAAAAATTCTTTTTTAAAACATTGAAATAAAATTAATGTCCCGTAAAATTATATTATAATGATAATAAATCAAAATATAATTTTATAAATTCATTTTACGATAATTAATTTTCTCTTATTTCATTAAATTAATCATAAATGAAATTAATTTTACATAAATTACAAAAATACATAACATAATTAATAATTTTTAAAATAATTATTTTCTTATACTATGATATTATTAGATCATATTGAAACTAATAATATTGACAAATTTTATTTATACATTCATTGGTTAGTTTACTGTTACATTGACTTTTTTTCTATTAATGAGGGTCACATTACTATTCCAAATGTTAAGTTACTTTTTCATCGATATGCATTCCGTAACTTAAAAAAGTACCATTTATTTAACTCATTATTCATTTGTAACTTTTGTGTTGTGTTCTATATGAAATATTATGTGACTGTACAATAATACATAATTATAATAAGGAAATTCTATAAATAAACTATTGGGTCATTACATTCTTCTCCCCTTATGAAAGTTCCCCGTCAAAATTTATTTTTATATTCTAGGCATAAAACAAGTGCTTATAGTTTTCTTTCATCGATATGTCCAGTTCCTATGTTGTCTCTTGGTACTTATGGTTCACTCATAGTACATTGACTAGGTGAGTAGTTTTGTTGTGTAGAACATTATCTCTATGATCCATGATTTTCACTGGATACTCCTCATCAAAAAAATCATTCTCTAACTATATCACATTTAATGATAGTACATATGAAAGATCCTTTGTATACATTATTAAGATGGATACATAGAATATATCATGTATTTAAGACATGGTTGGTGGAATTTGTAGTTGATAGGCCACTACTCCGACACAATCAAGGACCTCGAAGGGGATGAGCTACCTAGGAATTAGCTTCCCATTACTCATGAATCTCATTATCCTCTTCCATGGAGTTATACCAATGAATACCATGTATATTCTATTAAACAGGAGTTCCCATCGATGATTGTCTATATAACTATTCTATCGTCTTTGGGATGTCTTGATGTGCATCTGAATGGTATTCACCTTCTCACTATTTCATTGACTATTTCACATCCTAGTAGCTTAAGTTCACCTACCTCATCCCATCATTTTTGTTTTCTTAACCATTTCCCATAAAGGGAATTATATGGGGCCATTTGGATACTTAAGTGGGAACTAATGTTATATGGGAACTCCACCAGAGGCAGATGTTGGTCCCATCCTCCTTGGATTACCATGTAGCATGATATCCACATTTCATCCAGTGTCAAAATAGTTCGCTCGGATTGGCCATCAGTTTGAGTTCGATGGGTCGTACTGAAGTTCATCACAGTTCATTGATCATGGTTGATACATTTCCAAAACATCGAGGTGAATCTAGGATCTTGATTGGATATAATCAATAGTGGTATGACATGCATTCTTACCACTTCATTGATGTATATCCATGTATGTTTATACATAGATAAGTCCTTTCAAATTAAAATAAATTGATCTATCATTGAATGATGATCCAAAACTACCCATATGGTATAGTTTCTTCTGGATTACCTTGGGATTATATTGAAAAATACAATGGTAATGAACTCCCACTTCGTGTTGTTATATTTAGTGGTAGCATTATCCCCATATAATTTTTTCTTTCAGCATTCGCTTATTTACATACCAGTTACATTGATGAATATTAAAAAAATCTTCTTCTATATATTGTCCAATATATAATTCTATCAGAGATATTAATACATATTTGTGCTCCCTAGGTGAATAGATAGGGTTGAGCAATGTGTGTCATGAAGATGCTCTTTATTTTTTTATGGATAATATGGTTCACATAATCATGAAGCAAATCTTACAACCCATTCCTTATCAACATTGAATTCAGAGGAATTCCCATTTCTAATATCTTCCTCCCTTTTCTGAATTTCCACAATATTTCATTGGGCATCCTTTATTTTCTCTATAAGGTATGGTTGAGAAAAAATATAAGAAAGGATTGATGATTTCTCTGACATAATGAATCTCATGTACATCCACTAAAAATATAAGAATATTTTTTCCTTCTAATTTTTCATCATTGATAATGGCATATGATTCTTTCCACTTAGAGAATATGCTACATTTTTTTTCCCTTACTTGGATAGTAGTGGATTGAGAAGTCGTAATCCTTGATGACTAGAAACCCTCTTCACTGGTATATGTTAATCCCATTCAATGTTAATATATGTTTGATACTATTGTGATGAATATCAATCTTACACATTTACCCATAGTGGTAATTCCAACAAAAATTCAATGCAAATATCATTGTTTCCAACTCTGGATCTTCTGTAAGATATTTTTTAACATGAATTTTCAAATTCATTAAGCTTTAGGCTATCAATTTATCATTTTTCTTCAGTACACAACCTAATCCTTTCTTTGAAGCATTGATTTATTCCATAATGGGTTCTACACTTGTCAAGAGTGTGAGTATTTGCAAAGTGATAAGCCTCATTTTGAGCTTCTTAAAGATTTCCTCACATTCATGAGTCTTGAAAAAAATATCTCCCTTATATTTTAGTGTGGTGTATGGGTTCGAAAATCGTGATATGTTTTTCAAAAAAACATCGATAATACCAAGGTAGACCATGAAAGATGCGGATCTGTGTTATAGATGTAGTCATGAGCCACTCAACAATTTCCTTTGGCCTAGAAGGATCTATAAATATTTTTTTACTAGTGACAACATGCCCAAATAATGATACTTACTCCTCCTAGAAGTCACATTTATTGTACATTACATAAAAAAAATCCATTCATAATGTCCTAAATATAGTATTCAAATTCTCCTCATGTTTCTACTTTCACTCAAAGTATATCAGAATATCATTAATAAAGACAACCACAAATTTTTCAATGTAATCTCTAAGGAATATTTTCATTAATTCCAAAAATATTATAGGATAATTAATGAGTCCCAAGGGACACTGTATGAACTCAAAGTGTTCAAACCTATTTGAAGAGGCAATATTGGGAGTGTATTCCTTCCTTTCGCTTAATTAGGGATATCTTGAATGAAGGCCCACCCTAGAGAACTAACTATCCCATGACATGAATCGAACAAGTCATTTATCCATTGAAGGGGATATATTTTTTTCAGATTTTATTGAGATCACAATAACTAATGAAGATATGTATTGATCCATCCTTATTCATAACATAGAGGACTGGTTCACCACATGATGAAGCACTCATGCTTATAAAAAACCTACCCATATTCTTTGGTAACTGATTCTTAATCTCTTCCATATCTATAGTGTCCATTAAATAAGGTGTCTTCAATATATTTAGATATCCAAATATTAATTTAATTGAGAACTCAACCTCTTGATTAGGAGGAAGACCATAAAAATTGTTCAGGGAATACATCAGTGTAATCTATTACAATGGGCATGTCTTTGAGAATGATTATATCATTTTTATCAATCATTTGAGTGAGATATTCTTTATTATAAGGAAATAATATCCAAAAATGATATAATAATTATGATAGAGTTTCATCTTCATTCTTACACGCGTATATAATTAGAGGATTAATTGGAATGTTAAGAGTGATCTCCCTTTCTTCATAGTTAATGTTGTATTTGTATAAAGATATCCAATCTATATCCAAAATATCATCTAACACCACCACAAAAATGTAAAATAATATTTTATAGGAGGTTCAGTCAGGAAACATTAATCAGGGAGGTGTTATGTACTTTTAATGCAATAATTAACCCATAATCTATTCTCACAGATAACTCAATCACTATATTTTGAGGTGGTGTTTAAATATTTCTACTAATCTTGAAAGATATTAAAGAATGCGTAGAACTATAATAAAATATCATGTTCAATATTCTTGAATGAATAACCATATTACTTATCATGACATCATCTTCCATCTCCACATAAGTAGTAGTTGTAGCATAATACATTACATTGTTTCCTTGGAGGTTGTAATTGATTGATTCTTAAAACCCTTAGCATAGGAAATTATTTTTAAAAATTTCCATGTTCCTTGTAGTAGAATCAATACACTACTATTTGAGCGTTGATATGAACCTTCCTTTCTTCTCCAGCATTAGTGGGATTTTTCATATCCCTTCAGTAGTTCTTAGCTAAAAGCCTCATTATTCCACATTTTAAGAATTTCATGGTTCCCATTAGATAGTTCCCAGGATTATTATATGAACAATTTCTACACATGGGATGTAATGTCCTCTTTCCATCATGGTATTTGTTTTCGGATCCACCCATGTTAAACCACATTTTCCTCTCTGTCAACATCCCCAAAAGAAAAGTGAGAGTCCCTAATCTATATTTCATCCTTGAGGTCACAATGAACAATATCCTCGTAACTATAGAAGTCAAGAATCACAAAAACATTTCATAAATTTATATTTAGTCTGATAAGGATGCAATCCTCCTTGATTTCAGTGTTCATGATAAAGCCTGATGTGTATCATGCATTCCATGCGATGTTTTCATCATACACCCTAATGGACTCATCCTTCTTCGGCTTAAGTATGAGGAACTCTCTCTCAGTATTTAGAAAGTGTGTTTGAGGAAATTATTTACTGAACAATAGTTTCTTGAATTCCTCTTAATCAATGGATTCAATTTCCTTCATGGAAATCGTATTTTCGATCAGTGTCCACCACTTATGAATATCCCCATAAAAATGACAAATTGATAGCACAAATCATTATTCTTCAATGAAATTGAGGACATAGAATATCTTTTCAATGGAGTTAAACCAATATTATGTGATGAGGGTATCACAATATCCACTAAACATGGGAGGCCTTTTCAACAAGAATGAATCTATAGAAACTTTATTTTTCTTTGGAAAATCAAGTAATTCCAAGCGATTCAAGTTATTATTCATAAATTGAGCCAGTTTAGAAATTTCAATCATAAATATTTGAGCACCTATTCCCATAATATTTTTTCATTATAGAAATCATCAAATTTTCTATCACATTGATTGTTGGAATTTGTTCATCTATTTCCTTCCATTTTAATAATAAAAATAATTTACTATTAGTGGGCTTGAATACATAACTAACTGGAATATAAAATGGAAACAATAAACATAAAAGGATAAATTTGTAAAAGAAAAGTATATACTAACTTTTGTTTCTGTATATTGTAGTCTAGGTTATCCATGATTTGTTTCCTAACATATATTCTTATTGTATATTTTTCCCCTTAATAATGGTTGATAAGGATCTTTTGAATTTTAAAAATCATATCCCCTGGGAGTGTCAAACTAGGTGCGCAGTAAGGCCCGTTGTCTATACCAGGTTATGCCGAGTTAGGAACAGAATACCTTTTCGGTGTTGTTCCCCATAGGTACATATATACTATAAGTATTCTCACTTTTAGAATCCATACAGGGATGGATTTTATTGTTAAACCACTGGCTCTATACTTACCAAAACTTATGAATTTTTTATTATACATAGTATTATCCATATGTTTTCAACTAAAGTTCTCTATTCATATTCTCAAAAAATAACTAAACATTTTCTTCGATACCAATTATTGTGTCCCTAACCATTTAAACAAAACATTACATGATTTAATTCATAATTAAACTTCATATTAATATCCAATGTTGAAAAAGTCTATTGTCATTGTGGATTGGGTATATAATTAAATATCATTATGAAATCTTTTATTAAATATTCACATTGATAAGATAACACTAATTTTGCTAAATAATATACATATGATAAACTTAAGATAACATGAACAAAAGGGATGAGAAAAAAATCTGAGTAAGGTAATAATCATAAAAATAAATATTAGCACATGGGTTAGAAAGATTTTCATAATGATATATAAAGGAAACATACATGATATATAGAATCATAACATATAAAACATGTCATCATGTAGACATGGAATCATATTAATGTGGAATCAACTTAAAACATGACATTAGTATGAGTCAATTCTCATTAAACATAAAAGATATTGAGTTTATGCTAACCACCAAGACTGTTGCTTATGGAGAACGAGTCAAGGATAACCACCAAGATTGTTGCACCTAATGTCTCATGAGACTAAAATTTACCCAATTAATTTGAGTGTTGTATGGGTGCAACAATCATAAAATTTTCCTAAATATGTTTTCCACATAAAGAATCATAAATAATCAATCAAAAATCTTCATAAGGGTACACATGGAACAAAATTGGAATCTTAATCAAATAATAATGAAAAATATATGTGTGTATCATAAAAGTGTCCAAAAAATAAATAGAATTTAATAATAAAATAACTTTAAAGAGTGTAATTAAGAATATATCAAGATAATTGTGGTCAAAATGATGTGATAGAATGTAAAAATAGTATTTAATAAACATTAGAATTAAAACATTTCAGTGAAGTTTTATGGAATATTCTACATTGTATTTAGAGAACAAAAGGGAATGGTATTTAATATAAATCTAAAAGTGAAAAGGTTGATTATTATAATAAAATGAATCATTTTAGAATAATAAATGATTCTTTAAAAAATAAATGGTGTTCACTCAAAAATGGAAAATAAATGAAGAATTTATCTTTAAATGGCTTTCTTATCATGAAGGTCTTAGAAGGAAACCACTTAAAATTGTATATCCTCAAAGAATATGGATGAGTTTATCATGATACGTGATCAAGTTTTATAACAAAAACATTTAGAAAATTCATATAAGAACAACAAAAAATTTGATTTTTGTAAATAGATAGAAGGAATAACCTGAAAAAATATTGGATATTCGGGTAGAACCCCTTACATTACGTGTGATGGTTTTATCCAATTGATCATAATGTAATGGATAAAAAAATAATATTTATTAATTAATATTTCCAAAACGTTTTATACTGAAATTTATATAATATAACTTAATTAATTTCATTTATTTTCTTTTTTACGGGGTATGAGATTTAATTTCATTTTTTGGAAGTGTTTGTTTCCATGGTCTTATGCTCGGTTTACTTATATACATGTACGAAGGGTCATGTTTCGTGGGGTTAATAATCAAAAATTGAACCATTATCTTATTAA
Source organism: Viscum album (assembly GCA_963277665.1). Taxonomy (NCBI): domain Eukaryota; kingdom Viridiplantae; phylum Streptophyta; class Magnoliopsida; order Santalales; family Viscaceae; genus Viscum; species Viscum album. The sequence continues at coordinate 2,008,343,446 of OY728130.1, read as the reverse complement.
TGATATTATATTAGTTAAATATATATTATATAATTTTGTTTTATGAAATTATAATGATTAATTAGATAAATGTTTAATGATAATCATTTGGGATTATTTTGGCGGTTTTTCGATCACAACATACTCATTCTTTGTTTAAAATTAATATTACATGTAAAAAATGATTCCATAATCCTAAATAAAATATAATTCATATATTATAACCTATTTATACCATAAAAATATTTCCAATAACTCACCAAGATTAATTTAATGGAAGTTGAAAACATCATCATCCTTGAATGTGATAAATTGACACATCTGATACGATGATTCCATTATTTGTATAAATGGAGGAGGAAGGGGAGATGATGATAAATTATTACATTTGCATAAAACAATTCTAGTATATTTAAATTACTGGATTTATTATATAAATTTAATGAGGGTATATTAGGAGGGAACCACAAAATAAAGGAACTTGAAAACTAAATAAAAGAATCGGAAAGATAAATTTACCGCTTGAATTTATCCTCTCTAAGCACCTCCCTTTGGAAGAGGTTATTCTATATTGGTGTGAAATATAGCTCTAGGATAAGGGTAGAATCATATGATGATATTTTAGAAGAATATTGACAAGGTATAAGGGTTGGGAGGTGTGAGTAGAAGAGTTGGTGAAGGGTGGTATTTATAGTGGAGGAAAGGAATTTTTTCTCACTATTTAATTCATTTCTTTTGTATTTTACTAAATAAAAGAATTATTAATGATTACTGAAATTTAAAATAGTAAAATTATAATGGGAGTTGAAAAAATGGCTACTTATATCAGCCATGACATAATAATGACTCCAAAATTCATTTATCTATATATATCATAAATTAATGTATTTTACTATTCAAAAAAATTCTTGAATTTCTGAAAAATCCAAAAAATTCACCATAACCATTTTTTGACAAGTGGAATTCAAATATGAAATCCATTTTATAAAAAAAATTATATAAGAGAAATTTAATTTTTGACTAAAATCATAATTTACTAGAGAAATAAATATTTTAAAATTAAAAATGATTATCTAACACATTGGAACAGCAATTAAGGATTAATAAATTAAAATTATAATCAGAAGACATAAAATAATTAATTTATAAACTCATTTTTTGAAAATAAATTTTATTTTAATTTATTAAATTATTCATCCAATTATAATTAAATATACATGATTCACAAAAATACCAACACTTAATTTATAATATTTAAATTATTTATTTACTTATACTCGGATTTAATTATACCATATTGAAACGTATAAGATGGATAAATATATTTATAATTTCATTGGTGAGGTTACTATTACATTAAAAGATTTACTATTTATTAGGGCTACATTACTATTCCAAATGTCAAGTTTCTATTTCATAGGCATGTGTTCCTTAAGTTCTAGAGATACCATTTAATTCACTAATTATTCATTTATAAAGTGTGTATTGTGTTATATATGTACGATTATGTGGTTTTACTATAATAAGTAATTAGAATAAGGTAATTCTATTGATAAAACACTGGTTTGTTATATTGATAATTTTGGAAAATGATTCATATGTCATTTTTTATGTGTAGAAATTTGTATCATGTTAAAGAAACATACAATGTGGAAGGTAACATTCAAAGTGAGTATATCTAGTTTAAAATTAATTTTTAGTAAAAAAATAATAGATGTATTCATAATTGAGAAAAAACATTCGTATAATTTTTATTCATTTAGAAATTGATCCATAAGTCATTTGAGATGTGTAAGAATCATCCTCACCTCAATCTGATGTACGAGGTCACTAGTATGACTCCATGTGCATATTTCCAATATATAAGTTTAATTTTTTTGAAACATGCATCATATATCCAAATCCAAAAAAAATACTTGATTGTTTTCTAATCATTCTCAACGCTATTAGTTAATTAATTAATATATAACATTTATAATAAACATATCTATTAATTTGATAAAGATAATTCTTAAAGACAATCAAGTAATGGTGTGATGAGCAAGAATCCAACACAACTCAATCTGATACACAGTGTTCCTCATATGAATCAATGTTTAGATTAAAAGTAACACTTTATGTTAAATTATTTCATTATATTATTACTAAAATATGAATTGTTTTCATATACTAGTTTGTTTTTTTCTCGAGTTGGGGTTAAGATCAAAAGGGAGAGGATTATTGATGTTTCTGAATGAATTTAAATAAATTATAATTATTTAATTGTATAAACCAATGTTTAATATGTCTATAATATTTTGTTTTTTCATTTATTTGTGTTGTAAATTTTATTTCATTTAAATTATGTATTGGTAATTTATTTTTCTGATTTCATGGTGCTTTTGGTTTCGCAGTGCGCTACTATATCACACTATAGCATGCCCCCTTATCTGCATTTCTACATGTGTGGATAAAGGGGTACATTAACTTCTCTTTTATAATCACTTATATAATTCCATTCTATCAGTGCTTACAAATTGATGATAATGTACCACTTTATTAGATATTTTTAGGACTAATAAAAGTATAGGGATTTGCATCTCGCTTTGATAGTCATCATTTCTCTATGGTGGATAATTTCCATTTATAGCAATGTTAAAATCCTATTCTATATATGTGATAGTGGGAAGGATTAAATGAAGTTTAAGGATGTTAATAACAAAATATTCAATAAGGAGAGTCATCATAATGATATATAAATATATTTTTGTAATGAATTTAAAAATAAGAGAATATGTCTTACCACTAGACTGAAAACTCACCGAATGGGGAAAGGAAGGAGGTGTAGATGTAAGAGTATCTTAGAAGGTGGTTCTCCCATATATTGGAATTACTATAGGAAAGGTAATTATTTGAAATATTTAAGTGACAACATGGGGATATCTAGAAAATATACCATTGGTAGTGGATCTATGAATCTCTTGAGAGGAGATAAGAGTGACTTGCTACTATGTACTTATAGGACGTTGAGTTCATGGGTGAAAGACTCCAAAGCTCCATTATGAGCTATATTAAAGAGATAAATCTTGAAGAACTATACTTTTTGTTAGTTTTAAAGGTTCGTATAATTGATGAAATACCTTTGGATATTATAAGAAAAGAATATGTTTCAGTACAAACATGTTAAATAGGAATGATAGTGTTGAAGGACTTGGGGAGTATATTAGTCCTCTAGAATAATTTAATTTTCCTTGGTAAATTAGATTATTTATGTTTATGTACAATGTTCACAAATTAGGAACAAAATATTTCATGTGGAGATATAATCATCAGAAGGGGATTGCAGGATATGATACTCTATCTTATAAGGACACATAATGGAGCATTACATGTTAGACAGACATCTTCCATGAAGTTACAAGATGACCACATTTTCCATCTCATTAAAAAGGGGATGAAATATTACTTCCATAGAATTTCTAAAGGAAGGAATCATAAAGTATAGAATATGAGAATATTATTTATTTAGAAATAAAAAAAATAGAGTCTCCCCTATCAAAATAAAAAATTTGAATGTATATGAAATTTTACTTGGTTCCTATAGATGCTCAGGGGCTATCACTAGTGAATTATCATGGAGGATTACTTACCTATGACAAATTAGTAGACAATTCTGCATGAATATTTCGGGTTTAAATTTTAAGGCACAAGTATGGGATCTTTAAGACATTATTCATATGGTGGGACATGGTAGAAAAAGATATTGGATGCATGTTGAAGATATTACAATTATAAAATTTTAGAGAGTATGGACATATGGTTTCTATAGATTCTGTTAGTGGAAGGGGATTCATTTTTAGGAGAGAATTTTAGGAACATCGTAACAAAAAAGTGTTATAGGGAGGATGAACATGTCTTCTTAAGATAAGGAAAAGAGTGTGCATGTTCACACAGGGTTACCCTTGTCCATTGGGGTTAAATCAATGTAGTAAACCACAACATTTAATAATCCAATTTCATCATCCATAATTATATAGTAACATACAATGATATTTTTGTAGGATTGAAATAATTATGTAGATGCTCAATATACATGGGGGGTGAATTGTATACTTTAAAAAATTTCCATTCAAAAGGAAAGGTCTATGTTTAAAAAAGATAAACTAAGAAAATTCACAACACCTCAAGTCACCAATTGAAACATTGGGACAATGTATGAAGTTACAAACTTCTATTTCTATGCACTTGCTTAAATCTAGAAAGTGATTCTGAAAAACTGTTTGTGGAAATATGGATCTGGAAATTGAAACTTAACGAAAGTTTAAAATATGAGATTCTACCTTATAGTGTATAGAATCTAAATGAATCAAAGAACAAGTGTAAGGAAATATAAGAAGGTTATACTTTAATTACAATACAATATGAAGAGGAAAAACTTATAATCAAAAACAAGTAACAAGATATGAATCTTTTAACCCAAAGACAAGGGTATCCAAAAACCATGGATAATGGTCCATTGATTTAAACATTCATTGAAGTCTATCTAACCCACCCCAGGTTAAGCCCTCGATATGAAGATCATAGTCTCTGTCTTCCTCTCCCCACAAGCCCTCAACTTTAAGGTAGTTAGAACCTATGTCTTCCTCAGCAAGGAAGCCCTCGAACTTCAAGGATGTCGGCACCTCTGTCTTTTTATCCCTAGAAGCCCTCGAATGTAATCTCCAACATTCAGAGTCACATGAATCAATCTGAACGAGTAGTTTAGTACGCACAAAGCATGAAAGTATTCTCTCTCTAGAAATCACTTTAACAGCGTGTGGTCTCTAGAGTGATCAACTTCTTTTTGAGCTCTTTCATATGAGCTCCTATTTAAAGACTCGGTTGAATTTGGTCGGCTCCCTCCTCCAACAGTCATATTTTCCTTAAATTTCGGAGGGACCTGTACACACGTCACTAAACCAATGGTTTGTTAGAAATAGAATGGACGACATCATTTTATAAAAAAAACATATGTAACTGAATGCAAGGCATCTTTTTATAATGAATCAAGTGTCATCATATGAAAAACTAAAGTTCGGAATGTAAGAAAATAAATGTTCGGAGTCTAACCAAAAAGGAAATCTGAGTCTACTAATAAAGAGATATTCAGATTCTGTTTTATAGGAATTCAAAACCTGAATTCTATAGAAATCCAGAGTTTGAATTAATATGGAAATTTGGAGTCTAGTTTCACTATAATATATAATCTGAACATACAAAGTTTAGAGTTGAACTTATAGAAGTTTATATTTGAACTAGTAAAAGTTCAGAGTCGAACTCATAAAAGTTCGGAGTCGAACTAAAAAATGTTCGAAGTTGATCTTGTAAATGTTCGGAGTCAAACTCATAGAAGTTTGGAGTCGAAGTAGTAAAAGTTCGGAGTTGAACTCATAAATGTTAAGAGTCGAACATTGTTAGAGTTCATATCCAGAATTCAGAATGGAACTATATGAGAGTTCATATTCAGAATTCAGAATGGAACTTCATTAGAGTTCGTATCCAGAATTCGGAGTGGAACATAATTAGAGTTCACTTCCAGAATTCGGAGTGGAACTTCATTAGAGTTCACATCCAGAATTTGGAGTGGAACTTCATTACAGTTGACATCCAGAATTCGGAGTTGAACTTCATTACAGTTCACATACAGAATTCGGAGTGGAACATCATTACAGTTCACATCTAGAATTCGGAGTTGAACTTCATTACAGTTCACATACAGAATTCGGAGTGGAACATCATTGCAGTTCACATCTAGAATTATGATCCTAAAACAGAATGCCTCATATCTTAGCATTATATGATTCTGAGGGTTATGTTTGAGCCCTATTTTTACACTTATGATTAATATTGATATGTATAAGGAAATCTAATTTAGGGTAAAATTCCTAAAGAACGAAAATTTTCTTTATAGAAGTAAAGTATAGATTTTCTTAAGTATATGGTGTTTGTGATTCTCAAAACAAGAATGAATGGAAAATTCATAAGGAAACCCTTATTGACTCACCAATCACCCCCTTTTTGGAAATCAAAAACATCTTTATGAAAAAGAATATAAAGACTTTGAAAAATTTCATTATACTTTGAAATTAAAACTTATATCCATTTATTCATGAATAATGATGAATATGACTAACTAACCCTTAGGCATTGAAACTCTATAGATTGTATTCTGAATTTCTAGAATGAAGTTTTCATTATCATTGGAATGAAAAACTTCAAAATGAGGAACTCCCCCTTACATTAAGGATATTTCACTTAGAAATTTTTCCTTCTCCATTTTGATTTTTTCCTTCTCCTCTTTTGAGTAGTTCTTTTTTCCTTATCCCCCTTTGTGATTTTCAAAAAGAATTGAAGGGAATGGAAAAAATATATGGTACCTAAAATATTATTATATAACAAAACAAGATTCAACTGACCCAAAAAATTCATTAGATTTAATAAAATTTTACACAGAAAGAAAAATACAACAAAAGGTCACAGTGGGTTTATTTGTCTTCCTTATCCTTCGGGATCAGCTTATTTATCAAGTTTTTGAGTTTCTTCAAATCTCTTTGATCCTCCTCAGCTTGCCTCTCCAAGGATTTTATCCTTTCATTTTGGGATTTCAAAGCTTCTACCTGAGCCTTCATAGCCTCTTCCTGCATCTCCAGTAACTCATCTTTCATTTCGAGATTTTCTTTGAACTCAATCGGGAAATCACTTTCCCCTTTCCAGTTCTGTGCAACCGAGTTATGAATTTCTTTCAGATCTCTAACTTGTTGATTCCGAGAACATTTCTCAATGATCAGCTCATCCTGAAGATTCTTAATCTTGTTATCCTCTGTGTCAAAGGCATATTTTACCTCATTCTGAAAACGATCAAACTCAACTATGTCTTCTTCAACTTTATTAGACCACAGAGTGATTTTGCTGCATGATTTCATGTGAAAATAATAATTGATAAGAAAATTTTTATGGTCGGCCTCAATCTTCACACACATATCCATCACCATGGATAAGGATTCCGATTTCTGATTCAAGCTATGTTGCATCATCTGGCATCTTGAGTCTATGGTGGGAAATATCAGAACGGTGTCCACCGGCTTTTTCAAGGATCCAACAACAAAGTCATGCCCATGTGTTGATGCTCCGAATCAGATAATTTTCTTGGAGATTTCTCTTCTCTAATCTGTACTAGATTTCTTCTAGAAGAAGCACCAACCTGTTTCTTCCTGATGACATCTATTACGGGTGTCTCCATGAGCACTTGCTTTCCTTTAACAGTTTTTGGAATGGGTTGCTCATCTGGAGATTCTTCCTCACTTTCAGAAAGTTGAACAATCTGATCTTCATCAATTTTCTCCTTCTCTATTCCTTCTTCGAGAAAATTCTTGTCATAGGATTCTCCTTCATCATCCAAAACATTTACTTCCTCTTCCTCTTTCTTGTCATCATCCTTTCTAGTTTCTTTCTCAACTCCCTTTCCCAAAGTAACTAATTTTGCGGATTCAGGTTTTTCTTGATAATATTCTACTTGTTTGATCAATTCATCCAGATTATCACTTGCTTCGTCTTCTTCTTCTTCTTCTTCAACAGCCTCTTCATCTATTTTTTCACCAGCTTCTTTTTCTAGATCTCCAACTACATATTTACCCTTATACTTTTCCGGAGTGATGTAGTTCTCCCCAGGACTCTCTAGTAAATATGGTTCGACATCAATGTTTTCCGGAATAGGAATTTTTTCAGAGGCTAACTCTCTTTCTTTAAAAAGAGAATGAACAATATCCTCTTTTGACATCTTCTTCTTCAACTTATTTTCTTTTTCTTGCATTTCTAACTCATCAGCAACACTTTCCCTTATGGAGTTATCCTCAGCAGGGTCCATTCTGAACTATGGATCCCCTTATTTGATCTTCTCTTTGTCTTCGTCCACTTAGCTTCCACTTCATCTGGTTAAGATTTATTTTTTTCAGCTTGGGAGGTGCGGATATAGTTTCCATAAACTTTGGGGGTTTATCATCACCAACCACTTCCTTAAGCTTTCTCTTCTTTGACACTTTGTTCACTGGTTTAGCCTTACCCACATTTTCTTTAATGGTCTTAGTCTCTACCTCTGGATAATTATAAAACTCTCTTGTTTCTTTTGAAAAGTCCATATTAATTCTTTTCAATGTGTCATCACTAACAAGAATAAGCTTGCAATTCTGAACTTTGGACATACATGAAATCTTGAAGGTATCTAAACACTAAACTATTAGCTTTTATAGTAAGGAAGGGTACATAATGATTTGAGCTCTTAAGTTTCCTTCCTTGATGTTCTTGATCATCACAAGGATATGCCTCATCAGATTTATTTTTCTTAGATTCACCAAGAAGACTAATAAATATATGTCACTTTTCTTCAGGGTATCTTTATCACCATTTCTCGAAACCAAGAATCCGTGTACCCAATGTTGGAGAATCTGAATATTAGGAGAAAGATGATCTTTCATTTCTATCATGAAATCAATAAGTCCAAGACATTGTAAACCCTTAACCTTAACAAAACTACCTTGAGCATCTATGAGTTTGTGTGAATAAAATTATGCTTCTCCTTCATACTCTAGCCCCACCAAGCTTGCCGCCTTGGTGTAAATAAGTTGGTATATCTTGCCATAAGACATGAATGGAATCGTTTCTCTTCCTTCTTCCTCATAAAAACGTACTGATTCATAGAATTCTTCATGTAACTCTAGACAGATAGGGTCTTGATCACTCATCTTGAATATACATACATCTTCCCAACCATTCAGCCTGATGTTCTTGGAGATGAAAGAATCATACATGTTAAAATTTTGATGAACCTGCCTTTCTCTGTACACTTGAAATTTTGAAATTGGCTTCGTGGTAGACATATCTTGGAAAGTAGCTTCAACTGACATTCGGAATAGAGAGTTCTGGAAAATTTGGAACGAGCTTCAAAAAGATCGAAATGGTCCTTAAGAAGAGATTCAGGGTTTCGAGATGCGAAATAATTGAAAACCCGATGTGGGACAACCCTCAGGGGTCCCCTTTATACAGGCATTGAGACGACAATTCAGTTTCCATGGCTGATCGAACAGTTGAGATACATTTAGATTTGATCTGACGGTTGGAAAACATACCATAAGGAAAACTTGACTCTCATCATTTGAGGTTTTAAGAAAAACATTTGGATTTTAGAAACTAGAATATGAAAAATTTTAAATTACATACGAAAATACCAGCAACCAAAAATTGACTATGAAAACTTGACTAAGGAAGTCATACATTTCAGATTCACCTAGAAGTTTGTTCGTAATAGATATTATTCTTCTTGATGATAAAGCAGACTACGAAAAAAAACTAACTACAAAAAAAACTCGCTACGAAAAATATGAGTACGAAAAATTCTCATTATGAAAATTTTCATTACAAAAATTCTCATTAAGAAAAATTATTATTACGAAAAATTATCATTACAAAAAATCCATTACGAAACGTTTTATTAGGAAAAATTTCATTACAAAAATTTCAGTTCCGAAAGTTTCCATTCTGAAAATTTCAGTACCAAAAATTTCATAATGAAAATTTATGTAATGGAAATTTTCATTTAAAAAATGTTTGGTTACAAAAGCTCTTAGGAAACTATGAAAATTTTGGTTTTTCTGTCAAGAAAATATACTCCCCCTATGAAAAGGAGTTTATTAATGTAAGGAGAACTATTAAACAGGATATTAATGAAGAAGGATTAACTTACAGTTATCATTCCTAACTTCTGTTTAATGTATTCAAATCTATCAGAGGGTAAAGATTTTGTGAAAATGTCAGCAAGTTGATCTTGTGTTCCGATAAATTCCAGAATGATATCTCATTTTTTTGTGTGATCCCTAAGAAAGTGATGCATAATATCTATGTGATTTTCACACGAGTGATGTGCAGGGTTTTTACTAAGGGCAATGACACTTGTGTTATCACACAAAATTTGAGTCTTAGTAAAACTCAATCCATAATCTGTGAGTGTGTGTTGCATCCACACCACTTGATCACAACAACTTCCAGCTACTACATATTCAGCTTCAGTAGTAGAGAGTGCTATAGAATGTTGCTTCTTGCAGGACCAAGGAACTAATAAATCGCCTAAGAAATGACAAGTTCCGGATGTACTTTTTCTATCCATTCTACACCCACCAAAGTCATCATCCGAAAAGATCATTAACACAAAGTCATTTCTAGAAGTATAAAAGAGTCCTAAATCCATGGTTCCCTTTAAGTATCAAAAAATTCTTTTCACTACCTTTAAATGAGATTCCTTATGATTGGATTGATATATGGCACATAATCATATAGAAAACATTAGGTCTGGTCGACTAGCTGTCAAGTAAAGTAGGGTTCCTATCGTACCTCTAAAGGATGTTTGATCTACTGGTCTCCTAGCTTTATCAACGTCAAGTGTGTTTAAGGTACCTATAGGAGTACTTATACTCTTTGTATTGTCATAACCATACATTTTCAGAAGATATTTAATATACTTATGTTGGGATATGTAGATTCCTTCGGGTTTTTAAGATATTTGAAAACCAAGGAAAAATGTTAACTCACCCATCAAACTCATTTCAAACTCAGATTTCATTAGATCTTCAAAAGAATCAGTTAAAGATTGCTGAGTTGAACCAAATATAATTTCATCAACATAAATTTGAACAATTAAAACATTTTTCTTATATTTCTTTACAAAAAGGTTTGGATCTGCATTTCCCTTAACAAAGTTATTTTGAAGCAAAAATCATGTTATTCTATCATACCAAGCACGTGGGGATTGTTTAAGGCCACACAAGGTTTTGATAAGTCTAAAAACATTATCAGGATGTTTTATATCTTCAAAGCAAGGAGGTTTTTCAACAAAAACATCCTCTTGTACATAACCATTAAGGAAAGAAAATTTTACATCCATTTGAAAAAGTTTAAAATTGAAGAATGCTGCAATGGAAAGTAAGATATGAATAGATTCAAGTCTATCTACTGTGGAATAGGTTTCTTCATTGTATATTCCTTCTTGTTGATTATATCCTCTAGTAACTAGTCTAGCTTTATTTCTAATAATGACTCCATTTTCATTACACTTGTTTCTGAAGACCCACTTTACTCTAATAACAGAAGTTTTTGTAGGTCTTTCAACCAAGGTCAATACTTTGTTCCATTCAAATTGATTTAGTTCATCTTGCATGGATTTAATCCTATCATCATCACCTAAAGTTTCATCAGTGCTTTTTTGTTCCAATTGTGAAATAAATTCTAGATGTTCTACTTCATTTATTAAGGAATTTCTAGTCCTTACTGGTTGATTTACATCACCAATGAAACTATCACTGGGATGATTCTTAAGAAACACCTGACTTGGGTTTTGTAAAACTGGATCATCAACATAGGGTAGAAAATCTTCTGGGGTAAATGTTTCAAAAGTATCTTCTTGAACATTTTCCTTATCAGAAGGATCTTATATCAATGGTTGATAATCAGTTTTTGAAAACACATCCAAGGATGTAGATTGGGATGGTTTAAAAACAAAAGGATCAGTTTCATCAAATTTTACATGTACTGTTTCATCAATAGTACAAGTGTTTTTATTGAAAACTCTATAAGACATGGAAGTTGTGGAGTAGCCTAAGAAAATTCTTTCATCAGATTTGGGTGCGAATTTTTGTAGATTATTATTAGTATTCAGGATGAATACCTTGAAACAAAAAAACATGAATTAGGAAAGTCTTGGTTTTCTACCATTCTATAACTCATAGAGAGTTTTATTAAGAAAAGGTTTAATAAAAACTCGATTTATAGTATAACAAGTAGTACTTATAGCTTCAGCCCAGAAATGTCTAGTGATAGAATATTTACTCAACATGGTTCTAGTTATCTCTTGTATAATTCTATTTCTTCTTTCAACTACACAATTTCTTTTAGTAGTTCTAGGTGCTGAAAAGTTGTGAGTAATACCTTTTCTACTACAAAAAGTTTCAAAATAAGAATTTTGAAATTCTCCTCCATTATCAATATGAATAGTTTTCAGTGGAATGGTTTTCTCATTTTTAACTTAGGCTCTAAAGTTTTTGAAATAATAAAAATCTTCAGACTTCTTTGCTAGAAAATAGACCTTTGTAAATCTAGTGTAATCATAAACTAGAACAACCACATAGTATTTGCCTCCAATTCTTCCATTTTGTGTTGGATAAAAAAGATTCATGTGAACCAACTATAATGCATCAGTTGTTGAGACTTCACCGATTGATTTAAAACTAGATTTATGTTGCTTGCCATATTGACAAGGATCAAAAACTTTAGAAGAATCAAATCTAAGCTCTGGTATATCCTTAACTAGTTTCTTCGTAGAGATTTTACATAAGTTCCTATGGTTACAGTGACCTAGCCTTCTGTGCCATAACCTAGAATGATCTTCCATTGCACTAATGAAAGGTATGTCTTTGCTCCTAAGGTCTTCTATGTTCAATGTGTAAACATTCTCTTACCTATGGGCAGTGAGAATAAACTCTTCCTTGGAATTGTGTACTAAACACTTATCATTCCTAAAATTTACAAGGTATCCATTATTAAATAATTGACTTATGGTAATGATATTGTGCTAAATACCTTTTACAAATAGAACATTTGAAATCAATGTTTTACAAATAAGAACAAGATTACCTATACCAACAATTTATCCCGGAGCATTATCTCTGAAAGTTACTTTTCCTCCTTTTTTCTGGATAATATTTCTAAAAATAGACTTTGTTACCAGTCATATGCCAGGAACATCCACTATCCATGTACCATGTATTGTTGTTCGTACTTCCTTTATCATCCTGAAAACAATAAGAGAGTTAGACTTTCAGAATCCAAACTTGTTTGGATCTGAGATTTTCAGTTAATAAAATTTTGTGTACCCACATCATCTTAAAGAAATAAGCTTTATGAAAAACTAAGGTTTGGGTTATTTTAAATGAAAAATTATTTTCCCAGTGACCACCACATTGACACTTGGTACAAAATGGGGCTCTTTGAAGAACAAAATAATTGTTACTAAAAGTTGGTTTTGCATGGGTATAACCAAGTCCAGATTTGTTTCTTAAAGGTCATATTTGTGAATACATCTTATCAAAATTTTCTATACCTAATGTAAAGTTTGAAAAACACTTCATTAAGGAAAATAATTCGGAATTGAGTTTTATAACAATGTTTTTATCTTAAAAATCATTAGATTTGGAACTACAGCTAGGCTCAAAAACACTTTTCTTATAAATTAATTTTTCTAGATCTTTAGAAAGTTTCTTCTTCTCAGAATTTACTTCCTCAAGACTTTTTGAAATAATTTCAAAATCAGCATTTTTCTAATCAGGATATTTAGAAAGATCTGATATTTCTTTAATAAGAATAGTATTCCTAGAGTTTTCCTTATCATGTTTTTTATTGAGTTTTGAATTCTCAATCTCATGAAGTTCAACAAACCTAGAAACATCTTCATTGGTAGGTAAATTATTTTCTTCATCAGAATCAGATTCATCATCCGAAGAGTTATAATATTTACTATCATTAGAATTCAAAGAAACGTTGGTCAATGATTCATCATTGTGTACCTTAGCCATAAAACAATGATTGTTAATAGGTAATCTGGCTATAAGTCCAAGATTCTTTTGTCCAAAAGATTTGTAATCAGAAGATTCATCTGAAGAGTCACCACCACTGGCACTCTAGTTGTCAATAGCTTTTTAAAACATTCTTATATTTGTACTTGTAATAATTCTTTCTATTCCATTCATAATGACTCTATTTTTGTTCTTTCGTTTTGAGCAAAGTGTAATCAAGTCTAATGTGTCCACTTCTCTTGCATTCATAGAATGTGACCTCTAAATCATTCTTCCCTTTCCTATCCTTCTTCTTATATTTGGATTTGAAATTTCTCTGAATAGCTATCTTATTCATCCTTAGAGAAAGATTAGATAACTTATTCTCTGAGACTTCACTCCCACTAGATTCGGATTGGATAGTAACCTTCAAAAACATGGATCTTGTTACTCTCTCAGGAGTCTTTGCTTTCATGTGATTTGATGTTGTAGTAAAATCAACATTACCATTCTAATTCTTCTTTTTGATGTTTTCAGCATCTCCCTTCATTCTTATTTCATGTTGGATAATAGTTCCAAATAGTTCATCAAGAGAAATTTGAGTTACCTTCATGTTCTCAACAATATATGTTCTCTTTGATTCCCACTCATTGGGCATAATGTCTATAATCTTTTCTACAAGAGCTTCATCATCTAGACCTTTCTCTCCCATAGATTGTCAGCTGTTCACGATAGTCATAAATCATTGTTTTACTTTTCAAATAGGTTCTCCATAAGGAAAATTGAAACCATGATATTCTGCTCTCAACATAGCTCTTCTAGTCTCAATCACTTTAGATGAACCAAAATGAGTAACTTCAAGTTTCTTCCATATACAGTTAGCTGTTTCACAGGATGAAAATTGTCCATATATGTTCCTAGTTATTGAACATAGTAGAGTATTGTGGACCTTATAGTTTAATTGATAATCATGCTTCTCCTGGTTTGTGAAAGCACCTACATCCATATCATGAATTTTATAACCTCCAGTAAGAATAAAACAGTTTTTTACTCCAGTATTGATAATGAAAGTCTTCATTTGATCTCTCCAGTACTCATAATCGTTGCCATCAAAAGTTGGTGGTCTTGTAAAATTTATGTTTTCGATGGAACCAACGTTCATTCCTGTCATCTTTAAAAAAGTTTTCTATACAAAAACTTTTTAAACACAAAAGTTCATATTCAAAGAAAATATTCCTAAGCAAGGAAGAAATATAGAACAAAGAAAAAATGAGCAAGAAAAACTTATATGTGAGTATAAGTATTTCAAAGCCCTGCTCTAATACCAAATGTGATATTGGTATAGAGTATGAGGATTCCAACCTCTGATACCAAATGTAGTATCAAAATAATGATGTAGATGCTCAATATTCAAGAGGGGGGTGAATTGTATACGATAAAAAATTTACCAAGACAAGGAAAGATCTATGTTTAATAAAGTTAATCTAAGAAAATTCACAACACCTCAAATCCCCAATTAAAAGATTGGGACAAAGTATGAAGTTACAAACATCTAGTTTTATGCACTTGCTTAAATCTGGAATGTTATTCCGAAAAATAGGTTCCGGAAATATGGATATGGAAATTGAAACTTAACCAAAGAGTACAATATAAGATTCTAACTTATAGCGTATAGAATCTAAATGAATCAGAGTACAAGTGTAAGGAAATATAAGAAGGTTACACATCCCTTACAATACAATATACAATGGAAAAACCAATAATCAAAAACAAGTAACAAGATATGAATCTTTTAACCCAAAGAGAAGGGTATCCAAAAACATTTGATAAAAGTCCCTTGATTTATACTTTAAAGAAATTTTGTCTTACCCACACCAGGGTAAGCCCTCAATACGAAGATCAGAGTCTCTATCTTGCTATCCCCGCAAGCCCTCAAATTAAATGTAGTTGGAACTTCTGTCTTCCTCAGCAAGGAAGCCCTCAAACTTCAAGAAAGTCAGAACCTCTGTCTTCTTATCCCTGGAAGCCCTCGAATGTAATCACCAACTTTTAGAGTCACACGAAGAAATTTGAACGAGTAGTTATGTACAAACAAAGCATGAAAGGCTTCTCTCTCTTGAAATCACCTTAACAGCGTGTGGTCTCTAGAGTGATCAACTTCTTTTTTGAGCTCTTTCAAATGAGCACCTATTTATAGGCTCGTTTGGAATGGTCGTCTCCCTCCTCCAACAGTCATATTTTCCTTAAATTTTGGATGGACCATAACACCTGTCACTAAACCAATGGTTCTTTATAAATAGAATGGACAACATCGTTTTATAAAAAACATATGTAACTGAATGCACGACGTAGTTTTATAATGATTGATGTATAAGTATAAGAAAAACTAATGTTTAGAATGTATGAAAATAAATGTTCGGAGTCTAACCAAAATGGAATTCGGAGTCTTATAGTAAAGAGATATTTTTATTCTATTTTATAGGAATTCGGAACCTGAATTCTGTAGAAATCCATAGTATGAATTTCTAAGGAAATTTGGAGTCTGGTTTCACTAGAATTCAGAATCTAAACTTAAAAAGTTCAGAGTCTAACTAATAGATGGTCATAGTCAAACTAGTAAAAGTTCGGAGTTGAACTTTTAGAAGTTCGGAGTCGAACTAATAAATATTAGTAGTTGAACTTGTAGAAGTTTGGAGTTGAACTCATAGAAGTTCAGATTCAAACTAGTAAAAGTTCAGAGTCGCACTCATAAAATTTTGGAGTCGAACTTTGTTAGAGTTCATATCCAGAATTCAGAATCGAACTATATGGGAGTTCATATTCAAGATTCAGAATGGAACTATATGAGAGGTCGTATTTAGAATTCAGAATGGAACTTCATTAGAGTTCGTATCCAGAATTCAGATTGGAACTTTATTACAGTTCACATCCAGAATTTGAAGGAACTTCATTACAGTTCACATCTAGAATTCGGAGTGGAACTTCATTACAGTTCACATCCAGAATTCAGAGTGGAACTTCAACACATTTCACACCTAGAATTTGGTGTGGAACGCCATTGCCGTTCACATCTAGAATTCGGATCCAAAAATAGAATTCTTCAGATCTTAGCATTATATGATTCTGAGGTTTTGGGTATGAATATTATTTTTACAATTAAGAAAAATATTGATATGTATAAGGTAATCTAAGTTAGGGTAAAATTCCAAAAGAAGGAATTTTTTCCTTATAAAAGTAAAGTTTCGATTTTCTTAAGTATATGGTGTTTGTGATTTTCAAAACAAGAAGGAATGGAAAAGGAATAAGGAAAACCTTATTGACTCAACAATATTTTTCAATGCACACGTAATCATTAATTTTTTTAAGGATGAACTAGGTCACAAAGCAACAAAAATACCTGATGATAAAAATGGGTATTAGGGGGTTATAAATTCTGGTCAATATACACATATTATGGAGGAGTATTCTAATGAATGGGACAAGGTTGAGGTAATGTCTCGAGTGTGTAAAATTTTATGGTATGACAATGAAGAGTTAGGTTTTTGAGTCTTTGAAAATTACCCTTGAATATTCATCAAAATTGAAAAAAATTATTAAACAGAGTAATTCTATAAAATGATCAAAAGTAGGAAATAAATTTATATTGGGAAAATGCACCATTGACTGTTGACTTTTAGCATGAAGAACCACTGGATGTTACTAAAGTTCCATATAACCTAGTAAGCACACCAGTATTGGGAGTACTAGACTAACTATATCCACCCCCAAATTTTCATGCATAGATTACACTTCTTATTAATGGAATATTTAGTATATATAATTACGATCCATTCCACAAAATTATTGTTTTATTTAATTTTTAGACATGAATACATAAAGAAAGAACATAAATTTTCTAAATTATTTCCCTTTATGTTATTTACAAATAACTCCCTTCTTAGACAAATCATCCTGAAAAACATTCTTCATAACATGAGTAAGGTATAGAAAATAAACTGTTAGACCCAATTCATAGTAAGAGTAATTATAAGTGATATCAATCAATAATCATAAATAAGAATAAGATAAATATAATGGTATGAGTATGTGATCAAACATTATAATAATAATTCAACATATTTCAAAAATATTTATATACTAAACATGGTATATAGTTTTTTCTATAAATTAACATAATACATAAGAGTGTGGAATCATCAAAAATAAACATTAAAATATGAGAACATACCATATGAATAATAACAAAGGTTGTGGCATTCACATACACATAACAAATCACATCCTTAGTAAATATTAAAACCTAAGACAACCTTTGTGGACAATGTCCCATAATGTAAATTCCTACCTTGTCATTTACAATATTATCATATGAATAATTTCAAAATAGTTAATTCCATTGAATATTAGAATTTTATTCACTTTATCATCACATATTATTTTCTCAACTAGGTCATAATTATCCAATGAATTTTACGTATATGACGAACCCACCGCTTCTTGGATTAAAAGTTTACCACTTTTTTAGGGTTTATAATGAAACTTCCCATCACATAATAATAATCCATTTACATGCATGCCAGAAGATGATGGTAAAATTTATCATTACATAAAATCATAACCCATGGATATAAATTGGGATTCATAAACATCTAATCATCATAAACTCAATATATCAATAAAAAAAGAATAAATATAGAAATATTCGATCATAACCTCAAAAAGTATATGAAACAAAAAGGTTGTTATTTTAAATGAAAATTATTTGAAATGACAATATGGAATATTTCTTAAGGAAAATATAAATTTCAAGATTAAATCAGTAATTTAAAATAAATATAATTTCAAAATAATAATGAAAAATTTTATATGAAAATAACAAGAGAAAATTAAAAAGTAATTTTGAAGGAAAAGTGTATTCAATATGGTGGATAATGTTTATCATGTTGTGTTCTGGAAAAAAATAATTAATTATCATTTTTTAAGAAGTAAAATGTACCATGTTTGGAAAACCATATGATAATTTATTTTTAAATCATGGTAATGAAAGTAAGATACATTTAAAAATTAATTAAAATAATATTTTAAAATAGTAGAAAATTTCCTAAAACATTTTTAAATAAAATATAATCATGGAAGAAAACATTATAAACTAAATAAACAAATGGTTGGTTTTCCATGATAAGATTATTCTGATATATTTTTTACATAAAGAGATGAAAATAAGGTGAAATTTTATTATTTAAATATAAATAAAAGATAATAAAATAAATATATTTCATGAGGTAATGGTCATATAATTTCATCATTTGATATTTAATCATAAAAAATGTTGATAAAAATGAGATTATATCATTAGACCCTTACCTATGTGTGTCTTGATTCGTAAGTTCCCTAACCATATTAATAATAAATTATAATTGATGATAATTTTATAAAAACAATATTATTACATATAATAACATACATGGGTTACTCATGACATATTATTTCCCATTCGTTAATTATTTTTCATTCCCATCTTAATTTAAGGTATTAACAACTCAAATGTTTTATATATGTTTTGGATTAGAATTAGGTTTCATTCCCATTGATCATGGTTTATTTGTCTATAGAATGTAAATAATTATATAAATTATTTATGTATTCATTATATTTATATATAACCATTCATATAATGTATTAAATAAAATGAATATCATCACTACATGGAGATGGTAGTTTGTACATAGAGACCAATGATGTTTCAATTTTTAAATGTAAGGAATAAAAGAAAGATAAATATATTATTCATATATGCATAATAATTATTATGAAATAAATATCAAATATAAAATTTTAAAATACCATAATAAAAATCCTTAAATGATGGTTATGGAAAATGAATCATATTGTTACGTGGAGGTGGTAGTCAACTTGTATGCACGAGTGATACTTTCATCTCCCATTTGATTGATAAGAGATGGTAAATGGATACACCATCATAAAAATAATTCACAGAATATTTATTATTGTTTATTTATCATTTCTATGGATAAAACACTTTTATAGGTTGTATGTGAATAAATAAAATTTACTAAACTTGGTTAAGTTATATACCACTTCTATGAGAGACTTCCTTTTCGTTGAACCTTATGCCTTGGTGTATTGCTTTTATGAGAAGAAAAAAATATAGGTTTAAGGGGAGGATTGTTGGATGGTTTTTGAGCAGGTATAGTTTTATTTACATGGATCAAATGTTCTGAATAATGGAGAATAATAAGTTCCTTTTTTTAAGTGAGTGGGAGGGTACAAACATGTGATTTGTTAAAAGATTTAATGATATAAGAACTCATTCATTGGAAAGTGTATCCAAATGGATACATATTCTAATTATGGACAATATATGATTAAAATATTTTCAAAACATAAAATTTAAACATGTTTCTATGGAAATACTACACTTATATCTTGGTTTAACCCCCCTCCAGCAGATAAACCCATTTCAACACTAACCGTGATAACAATATTTAATAGTTTTTACTATTCCCAATAAAAACACATTGAAAATAAGAGATTAAATTATTAATTATTATTAAAAATATAGAATCATTTTTCAAGGATTAAATTTTTATATGTTGGAGAATTTAATTTAAGTAAGAACACAACCCTCCATGAAAATACATTTTATAACAACTGAACCTTTTTGAAAAGAACATAATATGTGCACATCCAGTTCCTTATAAAAACCATTAAATGAATTAAATAACATATTATTGAATATATAATCTACAAATATCATTAAAACCATTAAAATATATCGACAATTTTTGTTATAATGATAAAAATACATTGACCGCAAAAAAATATTTTTTAAGAAAATATACTTAGTAGGCTAAAATGATCTTTTAAAAAACAAGTGTAATGATTATTAGTTAATAATTAATTAAATTAAGTATAATTAAAATATAATTATATTACATTAAGATGAAATATAAAAAAGAATTAATATTTTACTTGAAAATAAATGATATTTTTTCTAAAAATCCTAATTTCTTAGTATTCACTAAAAAATATATATTTATACAGACAATATAAAAATAAATGGCATAAAATTTTTTCAGGATGATTTAAAAAAATTTATAAATTGTTTCTAAAAAGGTTGCTAAATTTTTAGAAATTAATTATACTTTTATTTGTGTGAAAATGACATAAAATATTTTTTGAAGAAAACAAATTTTTTAATAAAAAAATGAAATAACTCGAAATTGAGTACTTATTTATTTATTATAAACAAATCTATAAATTTGAACAGTTAAAAATCATTAAAAATAAATTTCATAATGATATTATTAATATTAACAACAAATATTTTAAAACCTCAGTTATAATGGTTTACTATAACATTGTTCATATAGACTCATTGTTTCATATATGGTAATCTATCAAATAACACAAGTTTATATAAAATGAAACACATATTAAATCATAGAGTGTTACATTCAAACTCCAATAAAATTTAGTTTTGACTCAAAATTTTGTAACATTAATAAAAAAATGATGATATTTTTGTTTCATCACATCTATGGGTTCCCAATTTGCTTCCTTTAATTAGTGATTCATCAAATGAACTTCAACCAGGTGAGTATTATTATTCTATAGAACATTATATAAACAATATAATATTTCAACTAGTTTCTCTTTATAAGATAATTCTTTAGAGGTATATCATATGTGTAATATCCTAGATGAATTAAGAATATGGAATTTTCATATTTATTAATATTTGTGAATTAAATATTAATTTTAATTTAAATTGGATTCCATTTTTGATTGTGTACCCAATACACAACAACAAATTTCTTTGAAATCTTACATTACACACAACATTATGTTATACCGAAAAATAATATAACAATATTATTATTTTAAATGGAAGTTAATGCATAGCCATTGTATTGGTGGAAATGAACAGGACTAACTACAATAAGATTATAAAAGTTTTTTCAATGTTTTTACATTTATTCAATAAAATTTAAAACCTTAAAATGTGAATGAATGTGATTTTAAGCATAAATACTCTAATATTCAATAAAAGGTCGATTTACCACCTTTTGATGGTGAACCATAATTAAATATAGTTTTTTCCACTTTTAAATGTTCTACTTTAAAAAATAAAAAATTTATTTAGAATCGGGACATCAAAATTTACTTTTGGTAAATTATTGGTATTTTTATGATAAAATTCAATTTTTAATGAATAGTGAAAATACATTATTTTAATTCCAAACTGCAATTTAATCTAATTTATTTATAAATATATATTATATTTTTAATAGGTTATAAAGTGTAATTATATTATATTTTTACCATTTAATTCAATTTTGGTTATCGGAAGTAATTTTAAATTGAAATTGGACTTTAATAAGTGTTAATCTTTTGATAGTTATTATTTCTTAAAAACACACTCTTTGTTTTGACAACAATGATTAATTTTTAAGTAAATAATGAAAATTATATTATTTGAATTTGTTAAATTTGAAAATATTTTTCAATTTTGAATATCAAATATAGCATTGGCTGAATTTTTGGCATTTTTCTGAAAAACATCAATTTTTGATGAATAGTGGAAATGTTGAGTAGTAGTTAAAAACTGACTTCTTCATTTAAATGAAAATTTATCACTTATGTGAACTTAATTTCCAAAATAGGACAAAATTTTTTTTATTAGTATGTAAAATGTGGCTCAGTAAGATGAAAATAAGTTTTTTTTGTGAATAATACATTTTGACATTTATTTACCGCGGTTTAAGGTAAATAGGGAAATTCACGGTAAAAATAATAATATAATAATATAAAATTACCTTAAAACATGTCAAAACCTAATTTTATGTGTCATTTCCAACCAATACAATCCTTGGGTGAGATATTTGGCCTTTTGATTCCATTTCGGTAAGATAATGACATTAATAATTTTTTTTTTAAAAATAAAATTAAAATTTTAGAAACATGTATTGTTTTCATAAAAATAATTAATGTGGGGTTATATAATTGATATATTTGACTATAAAAATACATTATAATGATAAAAAAAATTCCTACACCATGGTATTTGTTTTATAATTTTTATACATAAAATAAATAAAATTATTTTCGACACAATAATTTTACAGTGTTTAATTCATTAATGAATGATTTAAATAAAATAGATTATAATTATTTAAATAGTTTCAAAAATCTTTCCAATTATTATTGGATGATTTCATTTTGAAAAATATCCTTTTATATATTTTAATGTAATAATTTTTGGAACTTTAGAAAATGAAAATCATTTTATAATAAAATAATATTTTCAAACTATCCTAAAGAGACCCTCCTCCCACTTATAAAAAGCCCTAAAATCTAACCCATTACTCACACCTCTCAAGCCCCATGGTTCATCCAAAATAAATCCAAATAATTTCTCAAGTTCCCTCTATTCCACATATAAGCCATACCATATTACTAAGGCACTTCAATTAAATCTTTTAGTTCGAACCTAAATGAAGATACCCGATTTAAAGGTAACATCTTCTCGTATGTTCGTTTATTTTATTTTACTTATAAAACTCACTAAAATCTCTTTATTCCTCTATTTTATAAAAAAAAATATTATAATAAATATTATAGGATTATTTTATGAGAATTATTCGAACTACAATTCCACACAACATTATCTAATGGATTTGAACCTACTGTTTCGGTGGATGACAAACTACTGCCTCACGAAATGATGATTGTTCAAATATCTCCAACCGCCACTCATGGTGGACATTATGTTAGAAATATAATTATATACGATATATATTTTAATTTATTCTATCAATATTATTCTGGAATTATAATTTATAACATGCATTTGTGATTTTAATTTTGTATAAATACTATAATCTCTTTTGAGGAATTGCTGACTACCACCCCCTCAAAGTGATATGACTCGTTCATACCATAAATGGAATATATAAATGATGGTATTAATGAATATATGTAACATATATAAAATATTATATTATTATATAATTATAATATACCAATGTATCATTATGATTTTATTTCATTAAAAATGAAAAAAATGAAAGTAGCATTCTTTCGTACATATGGCTTACAATCTCCATGAACAGTGCAAATAATTTCTTATGTCACAATGTTATGGACTATTATAAATACATAAAAACTGGATATGTATGATATATATGAAATTTAAATCTTTAATATAATTCTGGAGATAATTTACTTTTGACCTCATTGACTAATTGTAATTATAACAAGTTCATTTTTTCGCAAATTCCCAACATCGACCAAATGTCAGATATGAAATAAAAAATTAAATACTTGTTATTACAATGTAATAAGTGATATAAAAGTAATAATAAATGTGAAAAATATTCTGAATAATGTATAAATTAACTTATGTTTATTATTTAAGAAGAATAATGATCAAAAGAGTCAATTCAGACACGAGTTAAGGGGGTTTCATCTAACTTTTTATTCCCATGAGATTCATGCAATATTTTCCACTATTTACTTTTGTGTAGTATATGAACCTCACATTACATTATTATTTGTGTAATATACTTACATTTATGGGTATTTACATCATTATTTTATGATCCTTCTTTCATGGTGTGTATGTTTCGTAAGTTACCAAATCGGTAGAGGAACCTTTCACCGTACTATTTTTGGAAAATACATCTTTTATGTAATGTATTTTAATTTCCTTATTATTTTGTTGGGATATGTTATTCAAAATCATTATTTCTATAAATAGTTTGTCTATGTTATGAGACACACTTTTCTCTCTCATTAACCCATTTTTTGAATTTCAATGTGATGTTGTTAGGCTGTCGAATTTCTTTAAGGGAACTTCTTCACTAATTATACATTCTTTGTGTTGAACTTATACTTCTTCATTATGTATTTCTAGTTATATTTGTGAATGAAATATGATTGTTTTACACTTAATATACAATAATATATGGTGTATTTATATTTTTCACACATAATTATGTCATTGAGTTATCCTTAATTTAATGATACGATCTTTGTAAGGGAACTTTCACCCTTCTATTTTAGTCAAATACTTATTTTATGTTATGTATTTTAATTCCCAATATCTAATGTTGGGATATGTTATTCATTATTCTAATTTATGTACAATATATTTTCATGTTATGAGATACCATTTCTTCTTTTCATCAACTCATTTTCTGATGTTTAATGTGATGTCATTAGGCTACCAAATTTTCATAAGGAACTAGGTCTCAATCACCTGTCATTTAAGGAAGATATTAATATTGTTCACCATTATTATCTGATAAGGTGTATATACTTCTATTTGAAATATTATATCGTGAGTATCCTTATTCTCGTGATATTATAATTTTTTTATTGTAAATTTTAAATTATTTTTATTCATGTATTTTCTATGTGGTAATAGACTATTTAAATAAAACATTGTTTTAAATGTTTTAAAGATTTATTCATCTAAATCATTCTAATTAATTTCCATGTTGTAAAAATGGTTTTAAAGATTTATTTATATGGAGATCAATGTTTTGAAATTAAATTTCTTTCAAAATATTCATATTTGAATGGGACACATTGATTCAAAAATCAATTTATTAAAATTTTTCAATGATATTGAAAATAGATTGATAAAACATTGATTATGTCAATATCACAAAATTCTATATTGTGATTGCAATGTTGAAATGTTATATTACCTTTATTATTTTTTATGTTTTATAGATATTTTATGGTTATTTGGCATTGTTTACATATATGGGTGGTTTCGTGATAAACTTAAGGCGGGTGAGCCCAAGATAACTCTCCAATGAATTGGGAAACGTGATAGAGGTAAAAGTTAATGTTTCTCCTTACAAATTTATAGAATATACTATAATGAGTATTCCAAATAGAACACTCTACGTAGATGTGAAAGTTACAATGTGTGTATTTTAGGAATACCATAAGTTACCTCTATGATTTATGATTTCATTGTGTTATTTATAAATCGTATGATTTCATGAGGTATGTTATCATTGAAAAGTATGGTTTCATTGATTTTTATTTATTGATGGGTTAATGTTTCCTTTCATTATTTTATAATTCTTACTGTGATTTTTTTCATCCCATGTTTTGAAAATTTTTTCATAGGACATGATGATGAATAGGGTTAATGATGGGATCAAGGAAACATCATGCTATCTAAAACATGAAACTATACATGACTCGTTTTTTCAAGAGTTTTTATTTTATGAAAAAATAGGAACTATGTAAAAGTGTCTACTTTTTAATTTTTTAGATTTAATGAAATATTTATGGCCTAATTCTTTAAAACTCTAACCCTGAAAATATCCTCAATGTAAATTATTAATTTAATTTAATATTTTGTAATGTTTCAAGGTTGGGTCCTTATAGTTGTTATCAAAGGTCGGTTTAGACAACTTTAGGGACTATGATTCTTTTTTAGATTCATGGTTAGTCAATATTTTTACTCCTAATGTTAAATCCATATTTAGTAACTTTTTTAGATCAAGGAATGTCTGTTACAAATGGAAGGAGGATGATCTCAAACGACATTCTTATATCTTCCTGATGTCTTACTTTCAATAGTTATTGAAAAGTCAAGTCCAGAAGACTCTGAAACATTATCTAACAAACAAATAACTGGAAATAAATTGATTGATATATTAAACATCTTTTCTATAACATTATACTATCGTGGATCATGGGTGGTATTTAATCAAATCCTATATTCTACATATTCTTATATTTTTATGAAAGGTAAAAATTAAAAAGGTATTTTCAATTAATTTACCTTATCACAAGCATTTGATGCATATTATGATTTTGAAAGAGGTGCTGATGATGGATACCCTAGCACAACCAATTTATATTTGAATTTAAATTATAGTCATTTAGCAAATACTTATGGTATTTTAAAAGGACCATTGATTGAATGATTCAACTCAAACTCGGTCAGACTATTTTATAGAAAGTATGTTTTATCAGATGTTTTGGAATTATTTGTCATACATGATTATTTTCCAAAATAGTTTTTCTACAATCAACCACAAGACCAAAGTTGTACAAGGTGTTTTTGGATAAAGGAAGCAGATGATTTTGAAGGATCTGTAAATATTTTTTTCAATGCATGGGCCATCTATCTAGGTGAACAAGATGATGATGAAACCAGGTATACATCATGATCAAGGCATGTTGTTCTTTATTTGGGAATTATGTTATTTTATGGAGGTAAAGTAAAATTTCAATATACAAAAGACTTTATGAATTAAGATATTGTGGTCATTATGAGTGGGGATAAAAATGATAGGAAGAAGACAACCATTGAGGTTAAATCATTTTATAGTTATTTTTTAGGAGTTTATCCCATTTTTAGGAATGTTATAAAATTATAGAGTTTATGAAAAAGGAAAACATGTAGACTGTGTGATGACCTGTCATGTCGAGCAATGAAGTGGGAATCGAACCAACAACCAAAGTGTGATTGGGATTTATTTCCTACCATGGGACTATGTGATGTCCCTCGTTCGTAATACATATTCATTTTAGTTTAATGATTTTATTGATCAAGAATAATTTTATTTGGAATATTATGCTTTATCAAATGGATATCATTAGTGTAGTAAAATAATTTTGGGATTAAGTGATAAAGGCTATTTTGGAAGACGTTTTCCTTTTTTAGGAAACTATATGTCTAATGAAAATAGAATAATTTTGAATTTTAATAGGGGAGTAATGGTGGAATTTTATTTTGGAATAATCTATGTTTTTATTATGAATATATAATGATTTTTTATATTTATGGAAATGAATAACTTATCATAGAGAATATGTGATTTGGTTAATTACACTTCAGTAATAGACATTAATAGTATTGAATGTTATTAAGAGATAAATAATAATATTTACTATGGAAGACTATGTGATCAAATCCTTCATAATTTTGGGTTTCAAACATAGTTTGGAAAATTTTAATGAATTTTAAGAACATTTGTGTATTGAATGGTCTTTGTTGAGATTTGGGTATTGTTGATTCAATTTTGGAAATTAAGAGTAGTATTTCTTTTAAAAAAAGATTATTCTTTTTGTGGATTATCTAATATTGTACTACCAATTTTGGATTTAGATAATGTATAAAGATAGGGAATATAGGTGGTTCATATTTGTTGGATTTTGTGATTCTCTATAATTTCATTCTAGAGCTTCAGGTGTGAATAAGCCCTCTCAAATACTCATTGTTTGTAGAAAAGATGAGTTTTTGGTAGAAACGTACAAAAGGATTAAACTCTACTCGGAAAGTAAGTATATTTCCTTTTTTCCTTAGTTAATATCATAAATATATTATCCAACATTATGAAATGGAATATAATACAAAATCATTTTCCGATAACTATTTCTACTGGGGGATCAATGATTGTTTAACCATTCAGGATTTTGTGATTTTCTGGTGGTTAACTTTATCCTAATCATGTTTTCTATCACTCTCTATCATAACTTGACATTTAGTTTCTCCTCTATATCCATGTTTTCCAAAATGGAATCCTTGTATGGGTTATATCGGGTGATCTTTTTATGTATATTTATTTCTTTCAAAGAGATAGTTTTATTGACACTTCTTTTCATATAGGACTTTTAATTAATTTTATAAGCCTAATTTTAAAAATGTGAAGATGTTATTCCCAAAAGGGGGAAGGATGTTACAACCCAGGTGAATAAAGAATATGGAATTTTTGCATTCATTAATATTTGTGAATTAAATATTAATTTTACTTGAAAGCGGGTTCAATGTTCAATGGTATACCTGATACACAATAAAGGGTTTTTTTGAAATCATACGTTAAACACAACGTTATGTTATAAAAAAATAATGTAATATTATTATTATTTTAATTGGTAGTTAACGCATATCTATTGAATTAGTTTAAATTATTAAAACTAACTACAATATTTTTATACTTTCTTGTTAAATGTTTTTACATTTATCCAATAAATGTTAGAAGCTTAAAATGTGAATGGATCTGATTGTAAGAATAAATACTCCAATGTTCATTAAAAGGACGTTTTACTACCTTTTGATGGAAAACCCTCATTAAATATTGTTTTAGTCACTTTTATATATTCTATTTGACAAAATAAAATTATTCTTTATAATTGCTACATCAAAATTTACTTTGGGTAGATTTTTGGAATTTTTTTAATAAAATTCATTTTTTAATATATAGTGAAAAATACTGTATTTAAATTCAAAACTACCTTTTAATATAATTTATTTACATGGTTATATTATATTATTTATTGGTTTTAAAGTTTAATTAGATTATATTTCTACATATTAATTTAATTTAGGCCATTGTTTGGAATTATATTTTGAAATTGAAAATAAACAAGTGTCAGTCATTTGATAGTTGTTATTTATTAAAAACACACTCTTTATTTTGAAAACATGAATTAATTTTAAATTAATTAATTAAAATTATATTTTTTGAATATGGTAAAATCTACATATTTTTTGAATTCATAATATCAATTACAACATAGGACGATTTTTTGGTTGTTTTTCTAAAAAACCTTAATTTTTGATAAATAGTCAAAACACTAAGTATTATTTAAAAAAAGACATCTTAATTTAAATGAAATTTTAATACTTCTATGAATTTAATTTCTAAAATCCAACATACATGGTTTTTATTAGTATGTAAAATGTGGTTCAATAAGATGAAAATAATTTTGGTGGACATTATCATTTGACTTTTATTTACCACGCATAAAGGTAAATAGGATAATTTAAGGTAAATATAATGTTATAATAATATAAAATTACCTTAAAACTTGTCCTAGCCTTATTTTATTAGTCATTCATGACTAATAAAATCCTTGGGTGATATTTTTGGCCTTTCAAATCCATTTGGTTAAGACAATGACATTAATAACGTTTTATTTAATGTAAAAATAAAAATATCATAAACATGTATTGTTCTGTATAAACAATATTGATGTGTGGTTATATAATAGATTTATTTAACTATAAATATAAACTATAAATCTAAAAATATTTCCTAAATCATTGTATTTTTTATAATATTTAGACAGAAAATAATATAATTATTTATGACACAATAATGATGTATTGTTTACCTCATTAATGAATGATTTAAATATATAAAATTATAATGATTAAAAAAATATCCAAAAGCTATCCAATTTCTATTTGATGATTTAATTTATAACAAGAATCATTTTATCATAAATTTTAATAATTTTTGGACCTTTATAATCTGAAAATCATTATAAAATAAAATAAAATATTTAAATTTCCTTAAGAGTCTATCCTCCTATTATAAAAATCCATCACCTCTAACCCATTATTCACACCTCTCAAGCCCCTCGGATCATCTAAAATATACCAAAATAAGCTCTAAAAACCCTATATTCCATTTATAAGCCTTACTTTAGTTAGAAGTAACTTCAAGTAAACCTTTGTGTTCAAACCAAAGGGAGATACCTTATTTAAAGGTAATGTCTTCTATTAAGTTCTTTTCATTTATTTTACATCTCCAACCACCTAAACTCTCTTTATTCCTTTATTTTATAAAAACACCAGTATCTTCAATATAGTAGGATTTTTTATTATAATTATTCAATCTACACTTCCACACACCTCAATCTAATGGATACAAACATACTGTTTTTGTGGACGGCGAACTACTGCCTCACGAAACGATGATTATTCAAATATCTCCGACCGAATCCCATGGTGGCCATTATGATGGAAATGTAATTAAATATGATATTTTTTTATCAATATGATTCTTTAATTCTCATTTATAACATTTTTTTATTCTTTTCATGTAGTATAAATACAATAATTTAATTTGAGGTAGTACGGACTACCACCCCCTCAAAGTGATCTATCTCGTTCATACCATACAGGGAACATATAAATAACGGTGTTAATGAAATTATTTAACATATATAGAATATGATATTATACTGGAATTATAATATACCTATATATCATTATGTTTTTATTTCCTTTAAAGTGAAAAAGTCATGAAAGTAGCGCTCATGTGTACCTATAGCTTACCGTCTCCATGAACGGTGCATTTCATTTCATATGTCCATATTTTAAGGAGTATTATAAATATATATAAACTGGATATATATATATGATATATATGATATCTAAATCATGAATATAATTGTTGAGATAATTTAATTTTGACCACATGGACAAATAGTAATTCAAACAAGTTCATTTTTAACTCAAATTCAGAACATCGACAAAATGTCTGATATGAACTCAAATAATTATATAATTGTTATTGCGAGGTAATATGTGATATAAAAGGAATAATAATCTTGAAAAAGCATCATAAGAAATTATTAATTAAATTATGTTTATTATTTTCTAAGAACAAGGAACAAATGAGTCAAGTCAAACATGAGGTAACGAGTTTTCATCTTACTTTTTATTCCCGTAAGATTCATGTTATATTTGAAACATTTTAATTTTTTGTAGTGTAGTTACTTACCCATATTGTATTTTTTGAGTAATATAGTTTGATTTATGGTTATTTAGATCTTCATTTTTTGATCCTTCCTTCATGGGGTATATTTTTCGTAAGTTACCAAATCGGTAAGGGAACCTTTCACCATACTCATTTAGCCATATAATTCTTTTATGTAATGTATTTTAATTTCATTATTAATATGTTGGGATATTTTATTCTATATAATAATTGAATTAAACATTTTTCCCATGTGATGAGTGATACTTTTCTCTCTCATTAACCTATTTTATGAATTTTAATGTGATATCGTTAGGTTGTCGAATTTCAGTAAGGGAACTTCTTCACCCAATTTCCATTCTTTGGGTTGAACTTCTACATTATGATTAGATATTTCTATATATGTGTGTGAATGAAATATGATTTTTTAAACTAAATATACACTTATATTGGGTTTATTTATATTTTTTACACATAATTATGTCATTAATTTATCCTTAATTTGATGATACGATCTTTGCAAGTGAACCATTCACCCTCCTCTTTTAGTCAAATTCATATTTGATGTTATGTATTTTATTTATTGTTATCTTATGATGGGATATGTTCTTATATATCCTTATTATTTACATTTTATGTAAAAGTGATGATATAATCTTTTTTCACTCATCAACTCATTTTCTGAATTTTAAAGTGACATCGTTAGGCTGCCGAATTTTAATAAGGAACTATGTCTCAATACCCTTTCATTTGAGGAATATCTTGATTTTGTGCACCTTTATTAAGATATAAGGTGTATATATTTCCCTTTGATATATTATATCATTAATATATTTATTCTCATGATGTAATAATTATTTTTAGTGTAGTTCATTAAATATTTTTATTCAAGTATTTTCAAAGTTGTAACAGAATATTTAACTAAAACATTGTTTTAAATGTTTTAAAGAATTTCTCATCTAAATATTTCTCATTTATTTCCATGATTTAAAAATGGTTTTAAGGATTTATCTATATGGAAATTAATTTTTTGAAATTAAAATTTCTTTCAAAATCTTCAAAGTGGTATGGAACACTTTGATTCAAAAAACTCTTTATTAAATATTTTAAATGGTTATGAAAATGGTTTGATGAAGCATTGATTATGAAAATATATTGAAATTATATTTTGTTATTTAAATGTGGAAAATTTATCTTTATTTTATGTTTGTTTTATTTGTTATGAATATGTTATGGTTATTGGAAATTCTTTAGGTATATGGGTGCTTCCATGATAAACCAATGGCGGGTGAGACCGAGTTTGCTATTCAATGCATTGGGTATCATGACAGAGGTAAACATTAATGTTTCTCCAAAAAGATTTAGGGAATATAATGTGATGGGTATTAAAAATTTAACTCTCTATATAATTGTGAAAGCTACTATGTTTGTATGTTTTGAATGCCATAAGTTACCTTTAGGATTTTATGATTTTTGTGTGTTATTCCTAAATCTTATTATTTCATGATGTATGTTATGATTAGAAAGTATGGTTTAATTGATTTGTATTTATTGATGTGTTAATGTTTCCTTATCCTATTTTATAACCCTTACTGAGCACTTTATGCTCATCCCATGTTTTGAAAAAAGTTTCACATGACATAAAGATGAATAGGGTCAAGGATGGGATCGAGGAAAAGTCATGATATCTTAAACATGGAGCTAGAAAAGACTCATTTTATTCAAGAGTTTTTGTTTTAATAAATAAAAGGAAATTAAGTAGAAGTGTCTACTTTGTAATTTTCGAGATGTAATTAAATATTTACAGACTAATTCTCCCAAACTGTAAACCTAAAAAGATCCTCAATATGAATTATTAATTTAATTCAATATTATGTAATATTCTAAGGTTAGGTCCTTATAATATGAGTTCATTACATGTGAAGGATCAGGTATTTATTTATTTATGAGAGACAAATGGAACAAATTTTGAAATTATTAGTGGTTTGGTGGAAGCACCCAATGATAAGATATAGGGCCTAATCTATCATGAATATAGTTTTGATAAATATACCTAGGTGTCTACTATCTTTCCTCTTTGAATATCATAACCTTCTTACACGGAGAAATTTATTAGAAACCCTTCTAAAAAAATTTAATTCTAGATCTTAGTAATGATTGTAAGAAACACACATTTATCTACTATCTTCCTTGATCTTCTATTGGATAACTATAACATTATCAATTGTTTCCTCAGCTAGCGTAATTCCCAAAATCATTCTTTATCTAGATTTTTCCCATCATGTTGGAGTTCAATACTTATTTTCATTGAGGTATTCATATGAATTCATGTATATGTTTTAGTGAATTCTATCATTATATGATAATTAGATAAGACCAAGATATTGGTCCCATGAATATTTAATAAACAGAGACTTGGGTCTCAACATATCCTTTAGTGTTTTGAATAGTCCTATTACTCCTACCATCTATAAGAGAATGATACAATGTATTAAAACACAACTCAATATCTCTTTCCTGATGAAGACTTTTCTATAACACTAAGGTAATCCTCAGATCTCAATAATATATAATAGAATTTGGAACCATATACTACCTTAATACATCATTAATGAATATCCTGATAAGATGATCAAGAGTAAAATATTTGCTTATATCGATGGAATGTGATGACTTCATAAGGCTATCAACTATAACCCAAATATCATAGTATTAGATACATGTTTATGGGATACAGATTATGATATCCATTGTGATATTTTTCCATT
The DNA here is from genome assembly GCA_963277665.1 of Viscum album. NCBI lineage: Eukaryota > Viridiplantae > Streptophyta > Magnoliopsida > Santalales > Viscaceae > Viscum > Viscum album. Next base: position 2,008,309,540 of record OY728130.1, on the reverse strand, counting down.
TCCATTCTTGTACAAGTAATGGTTGTAAAAAACTCATAGACTTTTTTCTCATAACCTTAACTGAATGAAATACCGACAAATGATATATATACATTGTAATATATCTCTACATTTCATTCCACCAGAAATAATATTTCATATATCTATACACCCAATTTCTTCCATAATGAATAATAAATGATGGGCTCTGAGTGTAGAGACCCTAAGCTTAACGTACATGAACATTACATTACTTTTGCGGAATACTTAGTACATAACAAAAACACACACACAAGGATCGTAATAGTTTAGTGTCTTTGGAAACTCGGAACGTAATCATCTAATCGTGGTGAAAGATCTTCAACATCTCCTATTAATATCTTCACTTTCTTTACCTAAAACCTTTCTTTATATCCTGGGGAAAAGAAAACATAAAAGGGTGAGCTCAAATGCTCAGTAAGGGTAAACAAAAGAAATATCAATCACATCATAAGCACATAACTTTTGGAAATCTTAACCTGCAAAAGAGATCATAATTTCATAACATGGGGTAAATCATGGCAGTGAAATTTAATCACAATAATCATAACTTAAAACATGAATCTTTGTGGCATTCACACATAATCATAGAGAATCATTTCTTGTTAGTCAAGACTCATTGCCAAGACTATCTTAGTGGACAAAGTCCCTTTCTGAATCGAGTAACCCTCGTTTCAGTCCTGTTTCACTGAACCGGTATAACCTACCATTCCAGCCATGTCTATCTCATGTGATATAAAATCTTTACCCAATGCATTGGAGGGAGATATAGGTCCCACCCATCTCATAATGATACCATTATTATGTGTGCCACAAAATCATAAACCATACATCATTACATAAACCATGTAATTAAAATGGGAATCTTAAACATCATGACATCATAATACAATTCATATACGATAACGGAATTCATAAAAATATTTCCATCACAACATAATCAAATCAAAGTAATAATAGGGATAAAAACAGAACCCATTATTATCTTAGATGGAAAATAATTTTGATAAAACTCTTGAACTCCATTCTTGAGGTAAATATCCTTTCTTCTTCAAAAACATTTTTCCTTTCTTAACATGTCATACAACTTTAAACTTAAAGAAGTTGATTAAAAATAAACATGAAAACTTGTAAAGGAAGCTTCTTGGAAATAATGTTTTAAAAATCCATTCATGCTGTATAAGTTAAAAAAAAATTCTTCGTACCTTTTTTGGAAAAGTCAAAAAGTACCTCGTACGAAAAACGACAAAAGATTCCATTCATATTCTTTACTAAAAACTCACCGAAGGGTAAATTTGGATTGAAACTATTGTAAGTGGATGGAAAAAATATTACTTATTGATGGAACATGGATGTGGATGATAAAATACACCCCAGTAAATACCAATGTAAAAACAATCTTGGATAAAAATAAGATTGTGATATTTTCCCTTACCTTAGGTCCGACTTGCTTTGTACGTGTCCGAACCTCCTGTATAATGATTTAAATCATGTTATTGACTTATTCCAGAATCATATTCATTGTTATTATATCATATATGGTCCACTTATGACTTTATATTACCCGTTCTTTTCTAAATTCATGTTAAAGTAGTGTTTTGGGTAAAATCGTCTCATTTGTCGTTCGTGTTTTTAACTTGTAATTATTCATATGATTACTTAGATCATGATTACTTAATTACAGAATATAAAACATGATTTATATATATATATATATTCATAATATACATATATAATAAATCAGTAAATGGAAAGAAATACACCGTTCATGGAGACGGTAGTCCGTACGTACGCATGAACGCTGTTTTCGTTTCCTTATTGAATTGAATGGAATTAAGTAGATGAAATACATATAAATATAAACAATTCCAGTATCATTATTAGGTCATATATTTCATTAGTACTTATTATATATACTTTATAATCATTCATGATTGGTTAATCATTGAGAATGAATCTCATCGCATCGTGGAGACGGTAGTCCGTACGTACGCATGAGCGATGATATCGCTCCCATGGTCGTGGAATTGTGTTGAAGTGTATGTATACTATTTCAGTATAAATATAACTTTATAATAATCATATATAGTTACTCATTACACCTTTATACCCATCCAATTAAGGTGGTGGCGGAAAATAGATTACACCACGGCGTGGAGACGGTATTCCGTACGTACGCACGCGCGGTGATTTCCTTTTTCCGTAGGATGGATAGAAGGTTAATTAGAGTTGTTTCATATTTATAATAAAATATCAGTATATAAGAAATACTGAAGTTATTACTTTATCATGAAACAACTAATGAAGAAGAAGTTGAAGAAGAATGAAATTGAAAAAGATTGGTAATGGATATTACCTCTTTTTGACACGCCTTTTCTTAGCCTCCACTTAAAGAACTATGGATGGTCTTTGAAGAAGACCAGGACCTCTAGGATGATACTAGGGAAGTGTAGAAGGGATTTTGGCAGGGGTTGGCCGAGCTTGAAGGCTCAAAGTTGTGTGAGGAAGAAAGGGAGGAGGTTCCCTTTTATAAGGGAGGAGAGGGGCACCTTAGGAATATCTCAAAATATTATTTTATATTAAAGTCAAAATCGGTTTATAATGGTTCCAAAGGGTCTTATTTTGAAGCTAAAGTGGGTATGGGTAGAAATCCTATCAACCAATAAGATTTAGACAAGTTTAGGTTCCTATTTTAACCTTATCATTTATATTTAACATTAAGTTAAATAATTTTACTTTTACCGTGTCTTCTTGTATTCTTATACTATAAGGTTAATAAACATACTATAAGCAGCCAAACGAACCCCAAGTTGTTTATTATTAATATATATAACCTTATCTAAGTCATTTGGCCGAACCTTAGATTTTTAGGAATAAAATAACAATTAATAATATAATATTTGTTTTAAAAACTATTTTATGTCAATTTTGACACTATTTAGTAATTGATTTTTGTGAAAAATCATAACAGAATGATAAGTTCGAACAAAGTAGATTAAATCAATACTTACATGTCATATTAACCTAGAAAATTAGTGTAATTCATAAAAATTCTCAAATTATATTTATTTGGGTATTTATAACATCAATTATGTCAATATTTCATTAATAAGATAATTACTGCATCATCGTTGTGTCATAAATAAATTAAATTATTTAATGTCTAAAAATTACAAATAAACTACCATTATGTAGGAAATCTTTTTATCTTTATAATGAATATTTATAGTCGAATTTATCTTATGTATAACCGCATAGTAAAAATGTTTTAGTAAATAAACTTTGATTTTACCTCTTTTAACACTTCTTTAAATAAATTAATAATAAATGTCCTAATCTAATCAAAGTGGGCCTAAATGGTCATATTTTATTCCTATGTTTGTTTTTGGTCGAATTACACTTTTCCAATAGAATTATGACATGTGTTAGGGTAATAATTATATCATTTCTACCCTTAATTACCCTATTTACTTTTTACCGTGGTAAAAAAAAGTAAAAAGTTACTATTCACCAAAAATTATTTTAATCTCATTGAACCACATTTTAGTCCTTGATATTAACCGTGTCTCTCGGATTTTTGAAATTACATTCACAGAAGCGGTAAAATTAAGATTTATGAAAAAATAATTTTTTTAACTACCACTTAGTAGTTTCAATATTCATCAAAAATTGAAGTTTTTCAGAAAAATGCCAAAATTTCACCCTAAGCTATAATTGATATTCCGAATTCAAAAATGTCTTCTATTTTACAAAATTCCCAAAATATAAGTTGCATTAATTAATTTTATAATTAATTTCCGCTGTCACAACAAATAGCGTGTTTTTAAGAGATAATAACTATCAAAAGATTAACACTTGTTTATGTCTGGTGTAAATGTGAAATTACAACCAATGAACAACATTGTATTAAATAGTAAAAATATATTCTAAATATACTTTAAAACCACTAAAATTAATAATTTATCACAATTAATTATTTCGATTGAAAAATTTGTTTTTAATTAAAATTTAGTAATTTTCACTATTCATCAAAATATGAAAGTTATCCGAAAATCACCAAAATTTCACCTTAGGCTAAATTCGATACTCCGAATCCAAAAATGAAGTCCATTTTTAGATATAAAATTTATACAATTTTAAAAGGTGGTTATTACTCTTCATAACGGCTAGTTTTAATAATATTTTAATAGCATATCGTTGTTTAGTGAAACTCGATATTGCGTACTACACACGCTATCGTGGAAGGTCGTGATTGCATGTAATTCAAGCCAGGTCAGAGATGTGTGTTGTGAAAGCTCCTTTTGGTGTAGCGTATAACACAAGACATTAATGAAATTAAAAAGAATATTTTTCATAAAATCTCGGGGTGTTACATTCTACCCCCCTTAAAATGAATTTCGCCCTCGAAATTCATCGGGGTTATAAATGGTTTACTATTAGAAAGTTTCGTTAATAGAAACCCACATCGTAAAAAGGAATACAAAAACAAATCTTTAAAAACAAATGTATGAAACATAACGGTTACCCAAATAAACTAATCATTGGGTTTCCACATAGGTGAAAATATGGATATGGAAGAGAAATCTAACCATCATGTTCTGATGGAGAGTGGTAGAGAACATGGCTATGGAAATGCCAGTAATCACAAATCCATAGATTTGTGATGATATAAGATACCATCTGATTCATCAGGTATAAGATCACTAGGACAACATTTTTGGTTTTCAAGATCATTTCCCTAAAGTTGAAAATTTGAATTAGAATAAATACTTACTTTATTTTGGTACAATCTCACTGTTGTTTGTGACTTGAACAATTTTCACTTCATCTCTTAAATAAATGAAGTTGTATTTTTTATTCGTGAAGTGTTAGCAGATCATGTGATAGAATGACGGGTCATTCCATCTGTCTCAAACAAATGGTTAGCAAAAATTTTATACATAAGTCGATCTATAGTGAGATTAATCATATATGGTTCCTAAAATGGACTTATACTTCATATATCATACTGCATAATATAATAAAACTAGTTTCTACTAAACAGGGACTTCCTGTAGGCCAGTGGTAGGCGAGAAAGGCCAGTCGCACTTCGGTTGTGGGTTCGTTTCCCACAGCCTTGTCCGACGTGATGGGCTGTCGCCCGTCCTGCAGGTTGTTCTTTTTCTAAAGCTATATTACTATAACATCCCATCAATAATATCGAAAAACATTTTATCCTAACTTATGTCCAACATAATCCATTCTAATTTTTAGGCTTATCTAAAATAATTTGGTCAAGGATTATAGTATAAAGAAAATGATTACTTGAAATGTCACAGAATAATCACGTGAATGCCATCATTTATCCCCCATATATCATAAGATATATCTTGTTGGTCAAATTACAAACATGTGAATACCTTAATCATGTATTCTCTTGAAGAATGAATACCCATTAAACCTTAGTGAAAACATGAATGTAGTTAAAAGTTAACACTTTCCACATACCAAAATCCTCAAAATTCTATATACTCAAACCATGATATCACTTAGTCCTTATATCAATCATGAACTCATGGATACTGTCAAATATTTCGTTTTCTCGTTTTCCCTTAATTATGCGCATATCATCTTATTTCCAAAAATATCTCAATCACTTTGAATACCATATTAGACCAACACATAAATATTCCAATACTTTATGATACAACATTATTTTGGAATCCCATTACATAAACACTTAATCATTCCACCACATCGTTTTCATATTCAACATCGCCAATAGTGATCGCATGTGACTTCACTTTGTGCTTCGCCTTAAGTGGTTTCTCATATTGATCATCACTAACCCTTGGATTAGGGCATTTATTAGCATAATGCCCCATTTCCTTGCACTTGAAGAATTGAACTGTTGGTGGTGCGTTCTCTGTAGTGTTTGATTTATTCACATCATTAGAAACCATTTTTCCATTACCTCGACACTCAGCTTCTTGATGACCTTCTTTTCCACACTTAAAACATTTTCTAGTCCCTTTAAGACAATCTCCACCATGCTTCTTTCCACACTTTGAGCATACGGAAACATTCATCTTCTTTTCACCATTATTCTGAGATTTCTCCTTGAACTCCATCTTTCGTTTCTTGTAAAAACCACGAGATGGATATGTAATACCAACTTCCATTTCTACCTTGATAGCACAATGCACAATTTCTTCATAGCTACTGAAGTCTCTTATAGCTAATGCCCTTCAAAGACTTGGTTTTAAGGCACTGAAAAATCGATCAACTTTACTTTCAGGTTGGATGATAATGCCAGATGCATACCTTGCAAGTCTTGTAAAATTCGCTTCGTTTATACCAACAGATTCATCAACCTTTTGCTTTAGTTCAAGAAACTTCTTCTCCATCTTTGTTCGAAGAATATGAGGGAAGTACTTATTGAAAAATAAGTTCTTGAACTCGTCCCATTCCATGGACTCAATTTCATCCCTTTGCCTCGTATTCTTAATACGATTCCACCATTGATCAACATCACCTTCCAAACGATACACTACTAAGATGACTTTTTCATGTTCAGAACATTGAAGAACTGAAAATATCTTTTCAGTGGTACTTATCCATTGTTCAACAACAAGTGGATCAGAAGACCCACTGAAAGAAGGTGGATGTTGCCTCATGAAGGACTCAATAGAATATTGTTCCCTTCTCTGCTCATTTGAAAGTCCATAATGATTCATAGCTTGTGTAAGTATAGAAATAAGATTTTTCACTCCATCTTCCATAACATTTGTTTGTTCAGGAGGGCAATCATTGCATTGTCCATTACATTGATCAACACGGTTCCTTCGGGTTCCAGCCATCGTCTAAACCCCAAAAATAATAGTGTGAGAGGCAAAAATCATAATAAAGGGGGAGTAACTTCAATATCTAACATCTTTGGATTAATCTAATATCGTTACCATAGTTCTAGGACTATATCCTATACGTATACTTATCCTTAGGGACATCCATAGACATACCTTAGAAATATCTCTAGGGAGTTCACTAGCGTTTTCGCATCCTAGTTTCCAAAGGTTGACTAAACCTTTCCTCTGATACCAACTATTGAGACCCGAAGCTTAACATACATGAACATTACATTACTTTTGCGGAATACTTAATACATAACAAAAACACACACACAAGGATCGTAATAGTTTAGTGTCTTTGGAAACTCGGAACGTAATCTTCTAATCGTGGTGAAAGATCTTCAACATCTCCTATTAAGATCTTCCCTTTTTTTACCTAAAACCTTTCTTTATATCCTGGGGAAAAGAAAACATAAAAGGGTGAGCTCAAATGCTCAGTAAGGGTAAACAAAAGAAATATCAATCACATCATAAGCACATAACTTTTGGAAATCTTAACCTGCAAAAGAGATCATAATTTCATAACATGGGGTATATCATGGCAGTGAAATGTAATCACAATAATCATAACTTAAAACATTAATCTTTTTGGCATTCACACATAATCATAGAGAATCATTTCTTGTTAGTCAAGACTCATTGCCAAGACTATCTTAGTGGACAAAGTCCCTTTCTGAATCGAGTAACCCTCATTTCAGTCCTGTTTCACTGAACGGGTATAACCTACCATTCCATCCATGTCTATCTCATGTGATATAAAATCTTTACCCAATGCATTGGAGGGATATATAGGTCCCACCCATCTCATAATGATACCATTCTTATGTGTGCCACAAAATCATAAACCATACATCATTACATAACCCATGTAATTAAAATGGGAATCTTAAACATCATGACATCATAATACAATTCATATACGATAAATGGATTTCATAAAAATACTTCCATCACAACATAATCAAATCAATGTAATAATAGGGATAAAAACAGAACCCATTATTATCTTAGATGGAAAATAATTTTGATAAAACTCTTGAACTCCATTCTTGAGGTAAATATCCTTTCTTCTTCAAAAACATTTTTCCTTTCTTAACATGTCATACAACTTTAAACTTAAAGAAGTTGATTAAAAATAAACCTGAAAACTTGTAAAGGAAGCTTCTTGGAAATAATTTTTTAAAAATCCATTCATGCTGTATAAGTTAAAAAAACATTCTTCATACTTTTTTTGGAAAAGTCAAAAAGTACCTCGTACGAAAAACGACAAAAGATTCCATTCATATTCTTTACTAAAAACTCACTGAAGGGTAAAATTGGATTGAAACTATTTTATGTGGATGGAAACAATATTACTTATTGATGGAACATGGATGTGGATGATAAAATACACCCCAGTAAATACCAATGTAAAAACAATCTCGGATAAAAATAAGATTGTGATATTTTCCCTTACCTTAGGTCCGACTTGCTTTGTACGTGTCCGAACCTCCTGTATAATGATTTAAATCATGTTATTGACTTATTCCAGAATCATATTCATTGTTATTATATCATATATGGTCCACTTATGACTTTATATTACCCGTTCTTTTGTAAATTCATGTTAAAGTAGAGTTTTGGGTAAAATCGTCTCATTTGTCGTTCGTGTTTTTAACTTGTAATTATTCATATGATTACTTAGATCATGATTACTTAATTCCAGAATATAAAACATGATTTATATATATATATTCATAATATACATATATAATAAATCAGTAAATGGAAAGAAATACACCGTTCATGGAGACGGTAGTCCGTACGTACGCATGAATGCTGTTTTCGTTTCCTTATTGAATTGAATGGAATTAAGTAGATGAAATACATATAAATATAAATAATTCCAGTATCATTATTAGGTCATATATTTCATTAGTACTTATTATATATACATTATAATCATTCATGAGTGGTTAATCACTGAGAATGAATCTCATCACGTCGTGGAGACGGTAGTCCGTACGTACGCATGAGCGATGATATCGTTCCCATGGTCGTGGAATTGTGTTGAAGTGTATGTATACTATTTCAGTATCAATATCACTTTATAATAATCTTATATAGTTACTCATTACACCTTTATACCCATCCAATTAAGGTGGTGGCGGAAAATAGATTACACCACGGCGTGGAGACGGTATTCCGTACGTACGCACGCGCGGTGATTTCCTTTTTCCTTAGGATGGATAGAAGGTTAATTAGAGTTGTTTCATATTTATAATAACATATCAGTATATAAGAAATACTGATGTTATTACTTTATCATGAAAAAACTAAAGAAGAAGAATTTGAAGAAAAAAGAAATTGAAAAAGATCGGTAATGGATATTACCTCTTTTTGACGCGCCTTTTCTTAGCCTCCACTTAAAGAACTAAGGATTGTCTTTTAAGAATACCAGGACATCTAGGATTATTCTAGGGAAGTGGAGAAGGGATATTGGCAGGGGTTGGCTGAGCTTGAAGGCTCAAAGTTGTGTGAGGAAGAGAGGGAGGAGGTGCCCTTTTATAAGGGAGGAGAGGGGCACCTTAGGAATATCTCAAAATATTATTTTATATTAAAGACAAAATCGGTTTATAATGGTTCCAAAGGGTCTTATTTAGAAACTAAAGTGGGGATGGGTCAAAATACGATCAACCAATAGGATTTAGACAAGTTTAGGTTCCTATTTTAACCTCATCATTTAGATTTAACATTAAGTTAAATAATTTTACTTTTACCGTGTCTTCTTGTGTTCTTATACTATAAGGTTAATAAACTTAGTATAAGCAGCCAAACGATCCCCAAGTTGTTTATTATTAATATAAATAACCTTATCTAAGTCATTTTTCTGAACCTTAGATTTTTAGGAATAAAATAACAATTAATAATATAATATTTGTTTTAAAAACTATTTTATGTCAATTTTGACACTATTTAGTAATTGATTTTTGTGAAAATCATAACAGAATGATAAGATCGAACAAAGTTAATTAAATCAATACTGACATGTCATATTAACCTAGAAAATTAGTGTAATTCATATAAAGTCTAAAATTATATTTATTTTGGTATTTATAACATCAATTATGTCAATATTTCATTAATAAGATAATTACTGCATCATCGTTGTGTCATAAATAAATTAAATTATTTAATGTCTAAAAATTATAAATAAAATACCATTATGTAGGAAATCTTTTTATATTTCTAATTAATATTTATAGTCGAATATATCTTATGTATAACCCCATAGTAAAAATGATTTATTAAATAAACTTTGATTTTACCTCTTTTAACCCTTCTTTAAATAAATTAATAATAAATGTCCTAATCTAATCAAAGTGGGCCTAAATGGTCATATTTTATTCCTATGTTTGTTTTTGGTCGAATTACACTTGTCCAATAGAATTAGGACATGTGTTAGGGTAATAATAATATCATTTCTACCCTTAATTACCCTATTTACTTTTTACCGTGGTAAAAAAAGTAAAAAGTTACTATTCACCAAAAATTATTTTCATCTCATTGAACCACATTTTGGTCCTTGATATTAACCGTGTTTCTCGGATTTTCGAAATTTCATTCACAGAAGCGGTAAAATTAAGATTTATGAAAAAATAATTTTTTTAACTACCACTTAGTAGTTTCACTATTCATCAAAAATTGAAGTTTTTCAGAAAAATGCCAAAATTTCACCCTAAGCTATAATTGATATTCCGAATTCAAAAATGACTTCTATTTTACAAAATTCCCAACATATAAGTTGCATTAATTAATTTAATAATTAATTTCCACTGTCACAACAAATAGCGTGTTTTTAAGAGATAATAACTATCAAAAGATTAACACTTGTTTATGTCTGGAGTAAATGTGAAATTACATCCAATGAACAACATTGTATTAAATTGTAAAAATATATTCTAAATATACTTTAAAACCACTCAAATTAATAATTTATCACTATTAATTATTTCGATTGAAAAAGTTGTTTTTAATTAAAATTTAGTAATTTTCACTATTCATCAAAATATGAAAGTTATCCGAAAATCACCAATATTTCACCTTAGGCTAAATTCGATACTCCAAATCCAAAAATGAAGTCCATTTTGAGAGATAAAATTTCTAAAATTTTAAAATGTGGTTATTACTATTCATAACGTCTAGTTTTAATAATATTTTAATAGCATATCGTTGTTTAGTGAAACTCGGTATTGGGTACTACACACGCTATCGTGGAAGGTCGTGAATGCATGTAATTCAAGCCAGGTCAGAGATGTGTGTTGTGAAAGCTCCTTTTGTTGTAGCATATAACACAAGACATTAATGAAATTAAAAAGAATATTTTTCATAAAATCTCAGGGTGTTACAATGAGAATATTCCAATATTATAATATCAAAGCCTAGTATTAAGAGGACATATACATGTCCCTAAACCTTATCATTCCATCATATTCGAGGTTGAAATTAGGATGCTTTATCACATTCTTTTTATGCCCCACAACCTACGTATATGCCTCTTTAATATTCACATGGTTTGATGGTTGAACACACATTTGAAGAAGATAATTTTTCTCGATTCAAAATTTCATTTTCTATTATTTTAGAATAAATAAATATCATATATGTTTTAAAATTTATTATATTGAATCTAGAATAATCATTTCGACTTCATGAATAATCATCCACGTTCACTTTTCCAAGGTGGTAATGTATTTAGCTATCATAATCTTTGATAAACTCCATCCTTTTTTATGGAACATAGTTAACTATTTATGGTTGAATAGATATGTTAAAATTTATGATAAGTGTTTATGTCACACCTTTCATGTGATGAAAATGTCTATTAATTTTTAATTCAACGATTACATCTACTAACACCAAATAATGAGTTAGTAAAATTTTCCCCTAAATATTTATTTTTGGTGAGGAATAAGCTACCACCTACTCATTATACATAAGAACAGATCCCAATTTTTTTTCATGTATCACCAAAAATAAAAAAACCATTCTCTATTGTTGGGTAATGTGAGAAAAAATGAAATGAACATCCATTAATTCATTTGGTTGAAATTTTATTCACATTCATTTATCTAATGGAGCCCATTAATGTGGTGATTGGATTATATATATATGAGAAGTCCTTCAAAAATCATCGAAAATATATAATAAATGTGAGAATACAAAGGATCTCATTCAATGTTTTTTTAAGAGAATATTCAGAAACTTCTATCCTTGATGGATTCTTTGACAAACCATATCTTGTGGTCATATGACACAAATATGAAACGTTGTATAGCCCAAATTCATTCTTAGTAAATCTTACATGCATCTTCACCTATAATAGTGTTTTTAATATAATACATAATAGATTGAAATGCCCTTCTTTTCTCATGGAATATATTTGAATATAATTTATAAATACCAGAAAAAATTGATCAAGGTAGTATTTAAAGACCATATATATTAAATCATTGAAGCAGCCATTGGAATTAGTAAGACCAAATAGCATGACAATAAATTCATAGTTTCCATAACTCAATATGAATTCTATCATTGGTATGTCTTCCAATTTCACCCTCAATATATAGTACCCATATCCAGGATCCATATTTGAAAAATATTGAGTTACTTCTAAAAGATTGAATAAATCATTAATACTATGCAGATGATACTAATTAATGGTTGTGATCTTTCTATATTCCCAATATTCCAAAAAGAGCTTTATTGATAAATCTTTATTCGTGAAAAATTTAGTGGGGAACCCTAAGATGATGTACATTGTAAAATGAATCTCTTATCAATATTCATTTAGAGTTTCTTCTTCCATTACTATTACTCAATTAAGGAAATTATATATAGAGTCTTTGAAATAAGTGTACCACCAAGTATGATTTCTATTGAAATTTAAACTTCATGATTCAGATGAAGACTCTGAAACTCTTCTTGAAAGGAAAATTAATTCCATTCAATCGTAATATATTTTATATTTATTTATTCCCAAACCACATAAGAGAAATACCTATTTTGAATAGAAATCAATACCCATGAATCAACATTAATTTCCATTATAAGTTTATTTTTATCCTCACACATATATAAATTCATATATTATTTCATAATATAAAATAATACATCCCTTACATAGAAATTGATATAGAATTTATATAATTAATGACAAACCACTCCCAAAATCACATCAAATTCAACTAGAGGAAAAATAAACATATTTACATGAATCACATTCCCATACAAATTAATTAATGAAAATTCATTGACTTGGGATAAGATCATCTTACCATTATTGTTTTTACAACAGTTTCAACAACAAATCATTGAGTTGGTAAGGTGATACATTTGAAAAATTATGCATATATAAAATAGTTGTTATAAAAAAAATCAAATATGACATTTGTTTTTCTGCATTTGATGAAAAGTGTACCATTCAGCACATCATTATCTTACCCCACATCAACTTTAGTGATCATAACATAATTTATTTTGTATCATTGTTAAAGATATTTCAATTTTTTATCCCCATAAATAACTATAGGATTTTGGAACATGCCAGTATAATACCCACAGTCCATAAACATGAAACAATGGAGTGCGGTTGGTGCATTCTGCCAAGGGTTTCCTTCATTAATTTCATTGAATATCTATTTTACATCACATGAACAATCTTTTAATCAATGAACTATTTCAAAAACCTACTTTATACCCTACTATGAAGATACATAAGATGTTATTGACATGTCTTGAAGGGTTTTCTTGATCCCCATGGGTTGGAAACTAGCACCCTACATCATACAATATCAAATAGGGAACAATGTTTTTCACAAATCAATGGAAGATAAAAGATACAATTCAATATGATCAAGAATCTAAAATGATAAGTACAAAAATAACAGATAAAATATTACTCAAGAAGATAGATAAACATAAATATTTAAAAAACAAAATCAACTAGAAAAATTATAAAAAACATATCATGTGTAACAAGTGGGAAATAGCTCTATCACTCACTATAATTTCTACATAGTCCAAAGTATTAAGAACATCTACCCACTATATGTGGAGAATTCCCTTTGATAAAACCTGGTATAAGAATGTATACAAACATCCAATGTAAAATATAATGTTTGAACTATAAATCACAAAATTGTATCACCAATTGTTTCAAAATAAATACAATAATAATGAAACCAAATATTATTTAACATTAAATTTATGGAATTCTTTTAATAATTTTATATTAAATGCTTATATAAAATATTTATCATGAATAAAAAAGATCCATAATCATTGGAATTTATAATCAAGTCATTAAAATAACTGGACCAAGTAAAAATACCTCAGTTATTTTAGTTCAAGTAATAAGATCATCAAAAATTTCAATAATGATTGTGTATCAATACAGCTGTGAACAAAAAAATCAGTCTACACCCAAATTAGGGAACCCCTATGGGCCATCTTCACCCCTAATGGGTAAGCCTCTTGACAAATCATTCTGTAATTATTTAGTAACACTTTTCATTATTAATCAATTACTATGGAATCAAGGTCCTAGAATTATTATCCTAGTTACCAATAACTAACAAGGCTAATATGTTTTCATCAATCAATCAATAAAACAAGGGAAAATTAACAATTTCAAATCAACTAAAATTATAGTTTCCTAGTTTCCATTTTTCAGCACACTATTCTCATTTCATAACTAAAATGAAGGCTTTAATATATTCATAAAATTTCAAATCACCATTAAATTTAATCCATTTATTCATTATTTAGCATAAGATTATTTTACCAAATCAATTAGAAAATCATGTTATCATTTTCCCAAAATAATCACTACATTTTAGTTCTATTAATGATGGTTTTTTCATTCAAAAATTTTCATGCCATTTCAAAACACAAATCAAATCCATTGAAATTAGGGATATTAAATCAAATAAAACCACATTTAAATAAAATAAAGAAAATATTGGTTTTAATTTTAGGGATAATAATGATGGAAGAATCTAATATTAATCACACAATCAAATTGAAACCCCACTATGCTATCATAAATAATTAATGAGGTGAAAGAGATCATGAAAAACATCATATAATGTAGATAAAATAAAATAGGGATTAAATCCATTAATAAAATGATAATCCATCACTTTATATGTATGAGAGTAGTATAGATCAGAAGAAACCATATAAGAGGAGAACCACTTACATTGAGGAGATCAAATGAGATTAACATCTCATTGGTCTGAGAAGAAAATGTGTGTGAGGAACCAAAATAACCACTTATGAGACCTCCAAGATAGAGGATTAATGTTAGGGTTATAATATGGTTTTTTTCTATCAAACCTAATGGTTACAGAATTTTTATAAAAATTTCTGGAGAATTAAAACCCAAAAGCAAGGATTAATATTTTGGGCTAAACTGTTAGAAAAACAATGCACCCTAACTATTCAACATTTCTGGTAGGGTAAATAATTTCACATAGGATGTAAAATAATTTTCCAGACAATACACAAATCATGAAAATGATCAATATCTATGGCTCTATAGTCTAGAGTGGCTAGCTAAAAAGTTTGGAAAACCTCTTTGCCATATCATGTGGCTCAAAATATGGCACAACGTTTTTTGAGCCAAATAAGACTGTTTTCTCAAATTATGCACTAACTATTCAAAACCCCTTGGCCTCAATTTTATTTCATATTAAAATAGAAAAAACCCAAAATAAAAACCAAATTAAAGGAGAAGAAAAAAATTTCAATGAATACCTGAAATAATGTAATGGGATGTTACAACCTCCCCCCCATAAAAACATTATGTCCCTAGAATACCTATCATGAAATCCCTTTATCTAAGAGGTGTGTCCAACTATCTCTCATAATTACCTCATAATACATCATAACATGTGAATAAGAACCATGCATCCTTATAACATGGAATAATGTTATCTTCTTCCTTTGATGTACTATTGTCTTATAGTAAATGATCTTGAGTAGATGCTCATTCATGGATAAATCAGGATAAACATAAAGATCTTCCCAAATATAGACATGACGTCTGTCATAAATATACCATCAAATCAATGATACATGGAAGACACTATTTATCAAAATCAACATCAATGGATGTGATAAATGAAAATAAACTTTCAAAACTTTCTCAACAACCTCAAAAGTTCCCACAAACTATGGTGAATGCTTCCCTTATTTCCCAATCCATCAAAGGCCCAAATTGGGTGATATTCTAGAAAACACATGTTCACAAACTGAAAACTCCATTGATCACCTATGATGGTTAGAAAAATATTTTAACAATATATGTTACTTTAATATTCTATAATGAATCAACTAAATCATCTTTGTATTTTCTTGGTCCAAAATCTACCCCATCAATGAACTCTCACTCATCTCTAACCAATGTAACATATATTTATATGTATGAAAATATAAGTCATTAAAGGATATAATCTGATATATAATTGGTAACCCTTTTTGTATATGATCTAAACTTTTCTTGAATGGATATCCCAATCTATATCAATTACTTGAATGAAATCATATATCATGACCTCCAAAAACTATATAGATAAATCAATCTAGCCATCTATATGTGGATGATATGTAATGGCATAACATATATGATATCCCATTGCCTCTTAGTGGACTCTCCAAAATCAATATATAAAATTGGGATCTCGTTCAGATACTATATAAGTAGACACACTATGAAATCTGAAAATCTCATCCTTGTATAGGCAGATAAAGTCCTTAACATTATTTATATTATGAATAATTATAAAGTGATATAATTAGGTTATCCAAACAACCAAAAATAATTTCACATTATTTTTCCATGTTGTACATGGAAACCCAACAATGAAGTCAATAGATATCTCACCCCACTTTTATGTTGGCACAAAATGTGGATAATGAAAACCCAATGGAATCTGGTACTCGGTTTCGAACATATGATAGGTATGAAAACAATAAAAAAAAGTCACTGATGTCTCATATCTTACCTAGACACTAAAAAAATATATGTATATCATAAAACATCTCTATGGTTCTAGTGTGAATAACCCACTAGGAATTATGGAAATCCATCATTACAAATTTTCCTAAAGTCAAAGGTACCAAAAAACTAATTATGAAAACATAAGATTATCATAGAAGGTAACATTAATTCTCCAAGAGTATTCCAACAGTAAAAGTTTTCCTAATGATAAAAAATATATCATCAATATGATGATTTTGAATAATCATTTTGAGAACAGTGTTGGTAAAATGAATACCTATCAATACAACCTTACCCTCTTCCTCCCAAACTAACAGATGAAACTATGAGAAAAGATCCACCATGTTTCACTATTCTGATGATTCTTTCAAGGCCAGGGTTGGTTATTTCTTACTCAAATAATTAGGAAACACATTAACCTTCCCCTTGGTGTATGAAATGTAAAAAAATCCTGTTTTGGAGATTAATGTATTATTAAAATAATAAGTAACTCAATATTTTCTGGTTAGAAAAAATGGAAATCCTTTCATTGATAAGATAATTATGTGAACCATTAAGATCATGCATCAAAAAATATGTGTTTTGTATCATGGGTTGGATAATTTTTTTCATTTTTCCTAATCAATTTGGTGAAGTATGATACCATGTGATAATCATTCATAATAATAAAATGCAAACCCTAATAGGAGGTGTTTAGAATGAAAAAATTGCCTTGCCAAGCCTATAGAAGTTTATATATTGGAATATAATTTGAAATATATTTAATCTCAGTGAATAGAGTTTTATATTTTTCATTCCCAAAAACTATGCTCCCTTTTAAGTGAGGGTGGTCAATATAGAATCCAACATTCAAGTAATCTTTGAAAAAACTATGGTAATATCCCACCAAGACAAAGAAACTCCATATGTCATAAAAATTAGGTGGTTTCTTCTATCTCATTATAGCATTCACCATATCTATATCAGTAGATATACCATTTTATAACACAAAATGTCCAATGAACTTCACATCTGGTCACAAGAAACTATATTTTCCAAGCAACACAAAAATTTTATGATCTTCAAATATTTCTAGGACATCTCTCAATTTAAGGAATGAATACTCCTTGGTCTTGGAATAAATGAATATGTCATCCATAGAGACAACCATGAATGAGTAAAGGTACTCATGGGATATCCTCTCTATTAAATCCTTAAAAACTATTTAAGAATTAGTTAGACCAAATGGCATGAAAATATACTCATAATTCCCATACCTACTCTAGAAGTCAGTATTATAAATATAAGATTTTTATACTCTAAATTGGTGGTAACTAAAACAAGGATCATTCATTGAGAACCAAATTTCTCAGTTTAACTTATTAGACATATAATAAATACATAGTAACATATACATGTTATTTATTATATATTTATTGAGTTTTCAATAATCAATGCATATGTGAAGTGTTTTATTAGATTTAATCTCAAATATAACAGGTTTCACCCAAGGGGACAACCTTAGGAATATGAATCATTTATCTAATATATCATCAAACTAAGTCTTTATCCCCTTCAACTATAATCGTTCCATATGGTAAGAATGAATAGATTCTCATAGAGTTTTATGAATTTCAGAAATAGATAACCTTATCTCTCATACTAGTGGTAGACTAGAGAAACTAGAAGGAATTACATCTAGAAAGACAATGATTAATAGAGGGAGATCATCACATAAAGTGTCTATCTCCATGAAAAAAATGATATTAACCTGAATAACCAAGGAAAATATATTTAGAATCTACTCAACCACATGTCACATTCTCCTTGATTTAAAACTCACACCCCATCTGGTACAGTATTATAGACCCATAAGAAATAACAGACAGTTTAGGCCTTATTATAAGTATGCTAATACATACCATGGATGATGTTGTCATGTTTCTTATAAATAACTATACAATTCTAGTTAAGATCAATATTCAAAAATATGTAAACTGAATTATGAAAATTAAGACCCTGCTCTATCATTGTTTTGAGGGTCATGTTGATATAAATCACATAAGAAAGATGTTATATAGGAGGATTTATTTATTTCAAAGTATGAGTTGATAAAAATGACAAAGATCCACTAGTATCACATAAATATGTTACTAAATAATAAGATATAGTGATGATACCTCTCACAATCACTACACTAATTTCAATTTCCTCTTCAAACTCTTCAAATGTGTGAATAATATTATTTCTAGATGCTTGGGGAATGAACCCATTATTTCTCAATGAATATGATTGAACTTAAGTAATTTTTTGAGATAATGAGAACATGAAACTATAGAGGAAAGAAAATAAATTATAGACCATCTATATTTATCATTCAAGATCTTAAGAATTGAGGATCTTCGGCACCTCAATACAAAGTAGTGTAAAATAAAAAATCATTCTCAACTGAAATAATGTTAATTATCCTCTTCCAAGACTATTCGAGTGTAGAGGAAAAATTCTATCTATAACCACCTTGATATTCATAATGATTCCCATTTTCATTAATGGAACTCCTAGAACTTACATTTGGATAAATATGAACTCATATCAACCCTAACTTACTATACATATCAAGATCAACCACCAATACCCTATCCAAAACATCAACCAATTACACTAGCTTCCTTTGGAAAATCTGAGATTAGATGTCAAATCAATGAATCCACTAAAAAATTCATTCCTTTGTCTTTACATTAGTCACCACCTTAAGAGAAACCTAAAAAATCTCCCCAAATCATTTTTCATAATTCATCATTGTAATTTCACCTTGCATAAGTTTGATAATGTCTTGTTATTTTTCCATGACCATAGATTTAGGATAGAACTGATTATTGACAATAACGTTAAAATATTTCCATTACATGTTCTCATGATAATTCAACATCAAAATTGAATTCCATTATATCCTTATAGGCCCTTACTACTTAAATTTATCATGTTGAACCTTAATATCATCAGGCATTTCATAGATCTAAAAAACAATCTCTATCTTTTTCAACCACTCCAAAACCTATTGAGTATCTTTAGAGCCCTGAAAATAATTTGGATTCTAAGAAAGAAACTCTTGGTTAATATAACAATATTAACTCCTTCAAGGATCCACTACCAATAACTAATTTGGAATGAGTAAATACTCTTTTCCAGGGGTTTGGAAATCCCACACCAATATCTCGAGAATTTAAATTTCCACTAGAGGATTTTATTTCTATTGTATACCAATAGATACTTCCTTTAGTGAAAACAATGTATTCTAGAGTAAGGTTTACCTATGACTTTTATATTATAGTAGATTTATTAGTAAATGATCTCAATATAATCATTAAACTATATAATGTATTTTTTTGAAATTATTATCTTATTAGAAACATTCATAGTATTTCTACATTTATTAATATTTTAGAAATTTCATCTTGTGTCACATGTATATTTCTCATTTTTTACTTCTTACCCCAGACACTTCGTGTTGATTATATTTTTCTCATCCTATGTAGACTTGATTCATTCTTGTCAATTTATTTTCACATTTTTAATGTAATCATAATCCATATTGATTTATTTTTAATGTAATTTTATGGTTCATTATTCATCTAGACTTGATCTCTAGTTGAGATTTATTTACACCCATTATATAGTTATAATTTTCTTCTAACCCATGTAAATCCTCCTAATAGATTTTTTTTCATGTCTCATATTTATTTTGACACCTATTTTAAAAATCATATTTTTCATAGTAGTATCCATTTTTAAATAACTATACAAGTTTATATTTTCATTTTATAGGTTTGAATAGGGAGTTCATCTTTTTATACTTTTTAGCCAATGAATTTTCCTTAAATCCTTATTATCTCTCTATTTGTGTTTTTTACTGATTTTGAAACATGGTGACTTGAAATATATTTGCTACAACATCAAAATCAACCCTTCTCATATTATCCTTAATTTTACAATAAAAATCACATTTTGATTCATTTAGAACATACTCATTATAACATAACTAATATTAACCAAGATGATAATTATAAATAGATATGCTAGAAACATTACCACTTTTATTACATTAAGCATGATGGTTTGGAGTGGATAGTAAGTGCCAAATTAATATAGAGAAAAATAACATATTTTTTTAGATTCAACATGTAATATTTTATTTACATGAAAATACATTTCCTGATCTATTAATTTTTCTAGCGAAGTTAACATAGAATGTCTGAACCAAGAGAGAGGATTATTCACATTAATTTTATAATTAACTAAAAAAATACCATGATCTATAATACTTTCCTCGATGAATATATTGATAATATTATATCATTTTTATATAATTATCCAACGATATAACATATCTAATGGTGATCCAAACAATATCTTTTGATCTTGAAGAAACACAGATGATAATATAGGTTCTACCACATTTGTATCAATAATATTGCGACACTCACCTTTGATAGAAACAAAATACTTTTGGTTAGATTTTTTTATTCTTATTATATTATTCTTGATAGAGGGAGAGAGAAGATAGGTGGAGAATTCTATCATGAGCATGAGATAAAAAACCTAGAGAATTTATTCATGGGTTTAATTTTTTATGGTGGAAATCATTGTGCATTACTTTTATCTAACCCCATTAAATGATATAACTTGGTATTCATATATATTCTTTAGGAAACAAATAATTTTACAAATAGACTCAAGAATTCTAATAATCCTTAGAAATCCCCACATCTTATATTAATATTAATATTTAAATTACATGTAAAACTCTCATGGGATAAATAAATTATATTCTATTAAATCAATAAAT
Source organism: Viscum album (assembly GCA_963277665.1). Classification (NCBI taxonomy): domain Eukaryota; kingdom Viridiplantae; phylum Streptophyta; class Magnoliopsida; order Santalales; family Viscaceae; genus Viscum; species Viscum album. The sequence continues at coordinate 2,008,287,765 of OY728130.1, read as the reverse complement.
TATTTTATATTTAAGTAATAAATAATATATAATTTTATTCAGACCCATTATAATAATAAACAGTAATTATATTTCATTTATCAATCCTCATATAATACATATTATTTACTTAATAAAAAAATAATGTAGTGACCCTGAACCTAGTAGCCTAGATCTGGTGTAAGATTTATTACATTGGCATAGATATGATGGGTCAAATTATGAAGGAACTATTAGTTTAGAAGTTTTTTATAACATGATATATAAATTATAAAAAAATTTACATTGGGAATAGACATTAAAAATGATACAAAACTAAACATAATGAACTGCATCCTTGAAAACTCATTCCAATATTTTTCTTCATCTAATGGAAAATTGAAAAAGATTATGGGTGATCACAAAGGCTATGAATGGGTTTAGTACAATGGAAGTTATCATGAATAAATAGTCACAATCAACATCGTCGTGTAAATAACATAAAACCAATTCTAATTAAATTACTTTTCTATTATGAAAATATTATACTTTATCAATATGGTAATTCAGATAACTAAACACAGATACCATTTAGCTCAATAATCTGAGAATGAAATGCATCATGTAATAATATCATAAGGGAAATCTCATGGATAATAACAATAACATTATTTTAAATGAATAAAATTACTAATATTTGGATTTAACGATATCAAGAATCATGATACCAATACCATTAATAGAATTCCTCTAGATTGTTTAAAATTGCATGGTTGAAGCCCATATGATTTGGCCAAATAATAACTCTCATGAGACCTATCAAGGAAATGGTGAGATATCTATTGCAGGAACCCACCCATATCTACATTTCCTAACAATTCCTCATATACCAAATAATTATTTTAATTTATAAATAATATATCTTATAAATAAAGTCCTCATTGAGTTGAGAACACATATTTATCTATATATCCTCATTTATTCATATATAATTAAAAAATGACAATATGTAGGAAGGAAATACATGTAATAAAACATTCATAGAAATAATGAAAATAATTTAGATTAATTTAAATTGAAACATTAACCTTCATGAAAAAATATTTAATCATTTTAAATTCTTAAAATTAGAAATATATACACAACATGAAAGTTCATATGTTCATATTAAGAAATATGTATCAATGAGATGAAAATTCAGAAAAAATTATTTAAAACGATCATAATGTGAAAGTGATAATTAATCAATGATTAAATTATGTGAATCAAATTTAAATCCACATAAAAAAGTATAGGTATTATATAATTTAATAATAAGACATTATACACATGTGCAAAAAAATTTGAAGGAAAATGAATAAGTAATATAACCCAATGAAAAAAATTAAGTCATTAAATTCATTAACACTCGGTATCATTAATTTCAAATCACAATTGCTGAAATAAATCATATTTTTATAAATACATAGATTTATGAATTATTCTTGATATTTAAATTAAAATGTGTAATTATGTACACAAAATAAAATAAATTGGGTTCACAACAACAGAATATGCCTTAATTAAAGGAAATTGAGACGAAGCCTCTTACCGTAAGTCTGAATCATCTCATATGTTCTTTATCATCCTGAATAATCAACTTGTTCTAATTATTTAAATAAATAGATTTTTTAATGTTTGTTATTCTCTTAATATTCCTTTTTACCATTATATATTTGATTACTTAATCTAGTATTTTTATTTCTAAAATTGCAATGATATTTGGATTATGGGTCAAAAATGACTTTGGTAGGTGGACTATGGTCAAATAGGAGATTATTTTTAAAATTAAAAAATAATAGTAATAAATTTATTTTAATAAATATACATGAGTTAAACTTTTAAAACTGATAATAAAATCTTATTATTTGAAATTATGGTAAAATTTTATCCTTTAATTATAATAGTAATATCATAAATACTATATTATTTCATTAAATATACTAATATATATCATCCATGAGTTGTGGTGATGAAAAGTTTTTCACATCACTTCGTTAAGGTAGTAGTCCACATGAACATGAACGATGTTATAATATTTTATGGACAGAAAAGTTAAAAAGAAAAAAAAATTATATTGTTTGAATGATATATATTTCATCAAAAATAAATTTATTTCATTTATTCCACATATAATCATTGACTCTATCCTTATTACCTTTCTTGTAATGAACTACTGAAAAAATGAATCACATCGCTTTATGTGAAAGTAGTATGACGTACACATGAGTGACATTATTATATTTCCTATGCAATGGAAATTAAATAAATTTATATATATGATATAATGACTCCAAAGGTATAATTATATTAAATATAATATATATATATACATTTCATCTATCATTATACATTACTATGAGAGGTGGTAATGGAAAAACAAATGGCATTGATTTTCGAGGTGGTAGTCCACCATACACATGAATGATGATTTTGAAACCCATTTGATGGATGTGGGGATGGATGTATGTAATAACCAGAAATAAAAAAATAATAATATTCTTATGAAAATGATGTTATTATAACATCATGGTTTAATAATAATTGAAGGAGGTTGTGTTAGAAATAAAATAAAAACTCTTATTAACGATTTTAATATCTTATTCTGGAAAACTCCTTTGGTTTTCTCCAAAATCCTTCCAAGGTCTGATTAATGCCTATAATAAGGTTTCTAGGAAGTGGGTATGGAATTTGGAATGTAATTTTGGTAGGTTTTTTCTAAAAAAATGTTTTAATGTCACAAAACATTTTGGATACCCTTGTACTTTGATAAATATAATGGTCCGAACATGGCCTGAAGGGCATTCTATATCCCCATGAGTTGGGGACTATCTCTTGACATCATAAAATATAATGGTGGAAACAATATTTGAATTTTAATAGTGGAAAATATAGTTATTATTCAGTATGTTCCAAATAAAACTCTATAGGGGGAATTGTACTAGAAGTTAAATCGGAATAAAAAACCCATAGTACATCATCAATGTATTAGAGACTCATGAAGAAAAATGAACCAAGTCCCAACAAGCAATGCTCCCCACATCCAAATATCAAAAATAAGACCACCTTCATTGGGATATTTACCCATTCTAAAACCTGGAAGGAGATTATATACAAACACCTGAAGACACATGTTGGGTGTTAATTAAAATCCCAATATAGTCTCACAAATAATTCCAGAATAGGATGCCACATTAATTTAGGGAATAAAAAACCAAATTTATTTAAAAAATCAAGGTAATTTCAATATAATATTTAAAAAAATCATTCAACACATTTTTATTTATGGAAATATTTTATAAAATAGCTTAATAAAACATTTATAAAAACCAGTTTATATAAATTCACAAGGAATGTGTAAAAACATTTACCATAATAGAATATATATCAAAATAGTTACAAGGGAGAAACATTGTTATCTTCCAAGAGGTATGAGATTTCTAGGTTATGGGATCCTCATAAACAAATATTATGATAACAAAAATGTGCACACACATACCACTAAAATGGGATTACAATGAATATCCAACATCCCACTATGGATAAGATCTTCCCATAACATTATGTTAGAGTTGTAAAGCATTAATCTGTAGAAAGGGAAATACAATAATAGCATGTTTTTACCTAATAACCCATTAACCACCTATGTTATCATCTTCTCAAACAAATATCAATAATTGTAAATTTATTTCAAATTTTTTTAAAATACAATTAAACAACTTCCCATTTCAATATGACAATTTCAATTTAAAAACCAAAATAGGGTTTTAATCAATTGATGCCTTTTTCCCAGATAAAACCAAATGGGATATTATAAAAAGATTATTAAATTTTACATAAATAAATATTGAGAATTAATTTCAGAAATCAATTCCAAAATTTATTTTCACAAATCAGTTAGACAAAAAAATTTCACAATTCTAAGCAATATCCACAAACATACCCCAGTTTAGTGGAGTTGGAGAATTTAACCCAAATACTATTCCAATTCAAAATCAAATACCAATTCAATGAAAATTTGTTTTTTCAAAAATCATTTTGATGAATTTAAATTAAAATATAAAATTTAGGGTTATATAAATTGGGTAATTATAAATGGATCCACCTACCGTAGATCAGAGGATCACACAACACAACTTCCATATTAGGGGTTGCCAACGAAGAATGTAATAAATAAGTATTAAACAAAAATATATATATATATTCAAGAAAAATAAATTGGTATTATAAAATCCACAAACATGGAGATATAATAAACCATATGGTGGATAGATTAATAGATTGGTAGAGACCCAGATGGGATAATTCACATAACAATAGGAGATTTAAGGTGATTTTCTATGCTTTGATCAGCATAGAAATGGGTTTGAAGGTGTAAAAGTGGGTCCATGTGATCCTTCTCAACCATAGAAATCATTATAGTGAATGTAAGGGATATTAAATAGGTAAATATACTTGTTTATGAATTTTTAAAAATTATCTAAAATAATTAAATCTCACGTACAATATTTTTTTTGGTGGGGATGGTTGATTTTTCAAACAGTGTTGCCTAACCATGAAACAATACTTGTGGGGATACAAGGTCCCTCCATGTTGGGCACACTGTTTGTCAAACCATGCCACAACTATGAAAAACCCTCAATTCTAGGGATTTTTCAATTTTCACTAGCATGGCACATGGTTTGAAAAAATCGTGTGCCAACTATGCATAGCTCAAAAGCCTTCCAAAATTTTAAAAATTTCTTCTGAAGAACCCCTGTACATGTCCCAACCAAAGCCTAATTATAAATAGGGTAGAGGATTACATGAAAATAGTAATGTTTTGTTACAACCTCACTAATATAAAACATTCTATCCCCATTAATCATGTTAAGAAGCATCCATGTCAAAAAGTTGAGGCCACTCCCCTCTCATTATTTCCCCACTCTCTCAAGTATCATGGTTCTCATGACCATTCTTCCATAAATCTAAATGTAATGGTATCTTCCTAAAATGAACAACCACAGTTTCATAATTAAATATCCTTTTAGGATGCTCAGTTACAGATATATTAGGCTTCACATCAGGATCGAATTATCTCGGAATATGGGATTGATCAAGAAGATACATTTGGATATATGATACATGGATTAAATTATTTATAATTGAAAGTAGTAGTTTAAGTGATACATTTTAATAATAATTCCTCACCTTCTCAATAACATCAAAATGTCACATAAAACGAGGAGAAAGAATCTATTGCCTCTCAAGCCATTGATGACCCAAATAGGGTGAAACATTCAAGAACACCTGATAGCAAAATTAAAATTATTTTGGTATTTGGGAACAATTAAAATTAGAAATATACCCACTCTCTGATATCAACATTATTCAGTAAATCAACTAAATATTTAATATAATCACTTGAACTAGTTCTGGTCCAACCAAGGATCTTTCACCAATCTCTAACCAACAAAAAAGAGATTTACATGGTCGAAAATTCCAGGTCTAAAAAGGATCCATTATGTTTGAATACTAGTAGTTATTGTTGTAATCAATCCTATCATATCCAAGATCGTTATCCCAATCGCCGAAAAATTTATAGAAAGTATGCACAAATCATATACACAAGAATATATATAGCTCTTTATGTCTGGAGATGTTATTAAGGATGGTATGTCATAGTCAAACAAACAAGAGATCCTAGTGTCTCTTAGAGGCCTATCAAAAAGTGTGATGTAAACTAGGGATCCCTCTCAATGACTATTTTAGGTGAAACTCCATTGAAATGAATAGTCTCTAACACATAGATATTTCCCAACTCCACATCATTTTTCATGTCACAAATGGGTATAAAGTTTCTTAATTTGGTGATCCCATATCACATTCTTCTTTCTTTAGGTATGCAGAAACACAACCAAAATGTCCATAGAGATATTATATCACTTCCATGTCCATGCTAGAAGTGGACGAAGACAACCAAAATTTTTTTGGTCATCATCATGGAATATTTGAATTTATAACAGCGATATTAAAAACATCAAAATATCTTATAAAATCTAGACACTAGAATCATCTCCATATGTCATAAAACATATTCATGGTTCCTAATGGTACTACCCATAAGGAATTATAGAAAACCCCCATTGCAGATTTCTTGAGCAACAGTGATACCAAAAATCTATACACATAACATCGAATTCCCTCTATGGAGATTAAGCAGTTAACAATGGTATCCCCACCATATAGATTGTTTTTAATTCTATATAAATCAACATCAAAATACTAATATAGTAGAATCATTTTGTGAAGAGTGGATTTTAGATAAAAATAGGGGACAGAAATCCCAAATACTGATTATGGGACTCCAGTATGCAACTATGAAGGAAGATCCATCAAGTTCCACTATTTTGATTATTCTTTCATTTCTTGGGTCAAATATTTCCAACTCGAACCATCTATGAAAAAATTCCCTTTAGGTAGTGTATATAATATTTAAATTTAAAAATACTATAGGTACTCCAATGAACGCCTCTAGAAGAGATTAAAATATTTTTAAGATAATATATAACTCAAGCTATTTTGGATATAATATATGGTAATACTTTCTTTGAGAAGTTATTATTTCCAAATATTTAGTGAATGCATCAAATCTACAAATTAATAGTCATGGGTTAGATAATTATTTTATCACATCCAAAGATTCCATGATTAGTAAGTAATTATATGATCACCCTGTACAAGAACAAAACCCAAACCTGAACAAGATGCATCAAAAAAGACCCCATAGCCTTGCCCAGCCTCTGGAGGAGTCAACATAAGAATAGTAGTCAAATGAAATTTTTTATGTACAAAAGAACTCTAACCCATAAAATCCAAAACCATATTCACTACCTTCCAGGTTTGGGATGTCATCAGAGAATAGAATTTTGAGAAATATTATAAAAATGAGTTATAATATCTAGCTAAAGCCAAGAATCTCAATATCTCGAAAACATGTTGTAGTTATTTCGATGTCATAAAGTTGTTCATATTATCAGGATTAACTGATATACCATGTTCCAAAACCACATTTCCCAATATATTTACTTCCAAAATCCATAAATCATATTTCAATAGCTTATCATAAAGTCAGTGATTTCTCAATAATTTTATAACCACTCAAAGATTATGTCCATGATCCTCCTTGTTCGTAGAGTAAATATAGATTTCATCTATAATGAAAACAAAAAAAGTACCTAGATACTCATGGAATATCATGTTCATGAAATCTATAAATACAACAAGCACATTATTTAAACCAAATGGCATGAAAAGGTACTCATAATGAAGGTTCCTTATCTAAAATGTAGTTTTATTATTGTAAAATTATTTTATTATTAACTAATGGTACAAAGATCAATGATCAATTTTCATGAACAATTTATCCCCCTTAAAATGGACAAACAGATCATCGGTCCAAGAAAAAATATATTTTTTCTTTTCCATAACTAAATTTAGTTTTCATTAATCAAAACATAGGAAAATTGACCCATATGCTTTCATATAAAATAGAACTGACATGACCCAAGGTGACACACTCATGCATTCAAATCCTTTCCCTAAATGATCATCTTGATGTGTCATAATCTTTTTCATTTCCATTACTTCCATGGATTAACAAGTAATATATACTTCATACGTTCAATGAACTAAATCGATAGAAAAATCTATCTCCTTTACCAATATAAAACCCATGAAGTCAAAGGAAAAAATGGGAAACATGATGAAAAATAGAGGGAGATCACCACCAATGGATTCTGACTCACGATCAAAATAGAATACTAATATCACTTTTACCAACTCTAGGTTAGAAGGTCACTCTATACTCGACCTCAAGCCCCATTCTCCATAAATGATATAGGACACCCCATAGGAAACTATAAAAGATACCCGTCAAATATAATAAAAATTAAAAAATTATTAGAAAGGAGATAATCTATCAAGAATAAAACATTACGAGGCTTCATTTTGAAAAAAAGTCCCATGTAAGATCAATATCTAATAATGGTAACACAAAAGTAGGACAATGAAGGGCCTTCTATCTTTTTCTTTTGTGGAGTGTAGTAATATTCATCACATAAGATAAAATCTTGGTAAGATAATGAATCTAATTGACAATAATGGTTGAAAAAAATGAATGATATCTACCTGTAGAAAATAAATACATCACAAATGAGAAATATATGTTGATTGTAACTATCAAAAAAATTGGACCCATATCTTTTTCCTCAGGATACTCTACCACTATTTGATCAAGAACCATTCTGGCTACCTATGGTTAAAAAACCATTGTTCATGATGCGTCTGATTTCACTATAGTTTATTAAGAATAAAATATCACATTCTACTTCAAGGAAAATAATATAAATGGAACAACTTTTTTATGTGACATAAGTATCCACATAAACCATATATTTTGGTTTCATCAATTAAAACCCATGTTAATTTATCATTTTTGAAATACTAGTATCAAATAAAGGGCCTCTTCCAAGCACCACCAAACGTCTAGAAAATACCTAGTCTTGGGAAACACCACGAGAAAAAAAAAATTATTTCGTTTGATGGAAGTCATATAAATTTCACTAGGAGAAAAAGGAACTCTAGTAAACCCTAACATATAACCCAGGTCAATTTAAACAATTAATTTTCTATTTAAAAAATAAATTTAGGAAATCATCATTTGTAAGAAAAACTAAGAAAAAATATCATATCAATGTCCCATCTCAGAAAATATAGTGTTAATATTATTATTCTATACAATATCATGTGAAATATGCACAATAATAGCAAAGAAATATTCACAATCTGTCATGGTCATATCAACCTGATTATGTTTGAAATACTCGATATCCTTGGTGAACACCATAGACTCTAGATAAAACTAGTTGGTTAAAAATTTTATAAATTACTTCTACTCTAATACCTATAAACTAATCACTATCACAATCATGTTCCACCATGTCTTTATAGGTCCCTATCACTTGAAGGTGGTACACTACACCTCGATTTATTCTAGTGTATCCCATAACTCAAAAATAATCTCAATTATTCCCAAAAAATCCCCAAATAGTAGAGAATAATTGGATCCATGTAATTAGAGATTCTTTTAGAGAAGGAACTCCTGAGAAAAAATATGCAAGTCATCGATAAGAGGTTCCATAAATAGTTCCTTAACATAAATAGATGAAGATGATTTTATGAGTGCTTGGAAAACACCCACAATAACGTCAAATAGTTTTTGTTTCAAATGAGGATTGGTTCACTGTGGTTCATCCACATCTTCTATTGGGAACATACTTTCACATCTTCTTGTAGGCATTATGTTACAAAACATTACAAGGAAACATTGAAAATATAAAATTAACACTCAAATATGGAATCAAGGTAGAGTAATCCCATCAGATAGGTAAATAAGAATTCTATTTCTTTGAGTCAAAAACAATTAAGGAAATTTCTAGAAATAAATATCAAGACATACTTCCCAAACAACCCTTGGTGAATTAAGGCTCATTATGAAGTGAGTTATTAAAACAATAAATCACAACTTCTTCTTAATTCAGGGTGGTCATGGTAATACCATGAACCCAATATAAGATGATGAAATAACAAAAGTGTATCGCACTCTAGGTTACATGGAGTGACACCACAAACACTATCTATGACATAACCTATTTAGGGGATCTCAATTGTATTTTGATGAAATAATAACTCATTATACCCTCATAGGGATGGACCATGGGAATACACTCATTATATTCTGATCTACGAAGAAATGATTTGAGGGGATCAAACCAAGATCATTTCATTGTTTACCTTATTAAAATAAAGACCCCAACTATCCCTTCGAGTAGTACATTTTGTGTCCCATGGGGGTACCCGACATGTCTCTCTAAGATTGGCACTACCTATGTCTATGTCTGACTAAAGACTAATGAATGCAAGAATATCATCATTGATTAGATAGGATAAAACCTAATTTCCCTAATATTATATTGAAAATGTCCATGACCAACCAAAATGATCATTATTCTATACTCAACTTAAAAAACACTTACGATATTCTATTTATCTACAAAAAACTGATGCCTGATGAAAAAATTATTTTCTCCTTAAAATGTATAACTGTCACGTTATGGGATCGAGCTACAAGTATGAATTAAATATCCTACAATGGTCTTGAATCAAACCTCTTAATGTTATGGTCATTATTTCACTAATGGTTTTCCAATATAATGGAACATGAAGTTATTATACAGAAAACAATATTTAATAATAATAATAATAACAACATTATTATTTTTATTATTTTTATTGTTATATAATATAATAGAATCCATGCATATACAAGTGGATGTACATCTATCTCTATGATCCTACATGAGTTTCCCTTCCTATAATTATTAAATAAATTTTAATTATATATATATATATAAACATTATATATATAGATATATATGTTATTTACAATGGGAAAAGGAATGACATGTCACATGCCCACCCTATTATTCACTTGGATGATCTCTTCTTCAGATGAATCCCCCTCTTTCTTGGATTATCTATCAATTATTTTATTATTAATATCATTGTTTAATTATTTATATCCTTATCCCTATACTTAGGAGGAATTCACACCCTTTTAACCTCTCCTATATGAAAAAATGAGTGTGACCCCCTTGGAACGAACACATTCTTGTGGTTCAATAAATTTTATTTATCTCTTTCTGTAGTTTTATCTTAATATCAAGCATATCAACATTATAATGCATCCCACTGGGAAACTAGAACACTTTCTACAATCCCTTAATGTTCACACCCGATGGGTTGTTGGCCATATTGGAACCCAACGAAAACTATCATTGGTGCCCATATGTCATTATTTCAAACATTACCACATCGATCGAATCATCCTCATGCCTCTATCTCATCTCAGAACTCCAAAGACAAACATATGACCATTGTATTTTGTTACAATGAAATAAATCACAATGATCATCTCTTTTGGTAATCGTTAAATCACTAGTCACCTGATTGTTGATTATGAATGCTATGAATGGAGGGAGAAACACACATAACACAATGTGATCCTCAATCGATGGATGTATTAGTTTGTCCATCATAAATAGAATTACAATAATGGGTTTATCAAAACAAAAAAAATGATAAATAAATTTCAAATTCTTATATATGGAATAGAATTGGATGATTTACTACCAACTCAGCCAGATCAGCGAATTAATTTTGAAGAGGGTTAGTTTGCACTCATCTAAAATAGTAAATTGGGGTAAGAAAAAAATAAAATTCCCTATATCAATATTATATAGTTACTCTTTGTAGAAGATGTCCATACCATTGTCTTTAAAAAAATATAAGCATTTGATGATGATATTTGTGGTACTTCGACCCTCAATCCATGATCCCACGAACATTCAACAATTCACATTATACTAGAGTTCTATATCCTCTCAGTTCATCTTGGGTTATGTGGAAAAATTTAGGGAATTAAATGATTTTTGGTTTATATATAGGATTCATTTGTTTTCTCTAATTTAGGGAAATTAAATTTAGTAATTTATTTAATTTCGTTAAATCTCCCAAGACAACCTCCATCAAAGGGCCTAACATTGACAAGAAAAATGCCACACCTAGGTTAAAACTAAGACCTAAAAATAAACCATTGTCTCATAATTATGTGTTGAAAATCCATTTGGGAGATATTAAAAATATATTATAAAATCCCCATTCAAGATATAATATATTTACTATTTTTATTATATCAACACCGAGGCTCACCAGGATTCCAAATCTCACACCACTCAGTTCTTGGATGAAAAAATATACCTTAAAATATTCCAATGTCCTACACTAAAAAACATTCCTTACATTTATCCCACCTTCCAAGACTATAGTATGAATACAGAAAATCCTACCTATATAGTGAATATACTAAACTCTCTACTGGGATTCCCATTCCCATGAGCTCTATTGAATGATCTAGTTTCAGTGATAACTAATAAGAAAGAGAAAAACATTCCCATTAATTGTATTATCTATAGGTTCTCAAGCACCATCAGGAACCTTGAAAAATGGAACTTAATGCTTAATGACAAAATAACATCTGCCAACATCATGTAGTGTGTTATTCATTTATATCCTCATATGAGAATCATGGAAAACACAATGTATTTGGATTACTATGGTTTCAAGGTCAAGTTGTACACCACATCTCTAACCCAACATAGTTATAGTGAAAAAGGCATGTGATCCTCAATGCTAGCTTACCATTATGCCCAAATCTACATTCTAACACCCCAATACATTGAATTTTTTTAAATTATTAATAAATTAAATTATTTTTCATGATTTTTTATACATAACACTATATGAAGATTAATCTAAACATAATAATGGGAAATCTATCGTTAAACTCAAAACAAAGTTTTACTAAACAAAAATACATTATAAAAATATTATTATTTAATATAATTAGATATAACCTAGTAATTAATATGGTGGTTATAAATATTATTAACTCACATATCAAAATATATGGATGAATTCCTTAGATACCAATTAATTTACAATAAATATAGGAACCAAGTGAATATATTGGAAATGTTTTTATAAATAACAATTTTGATGCCCAAAATGTTGTTTTATCCTAATAAATAAAACTAACTATATTTAGTGGATGGTATTAATATACAATATATTAAATAATATATTTTTAACATTCATAAAATATATATAATAGGCATAAGATACGAACAAAAACAATTTCATGCATAAAAACATTTATTTTTCAAAAGGAAAATTTACCACCGTTTAGTGGGGAACATATTTTAAACCTAATTTTTGAACATTTTATATATTTTATTTAAAAAATTAATATTATCATTTTAAATCAGAATATAAAATCTTACTCTTCAAAAAATTTTATTTTTTTTCTAATAAGTTTCTTGTTTTTATGAATAGTGATAAAATATTTTAATTTAATTTAAAAAACATTTTAAAAAAACATTTATATTGATAAATTATATTTTTAATTTTCTTTAGCTTATAATTATATCAATTTTTTTATTATTTAACATATTTTTGGTCATTGGAATAACTTTCATATTTACATTTTTTGTAATATCATTTCAATCTTTGGAACTTTATTTACTTTCAAAATTTGTTCTCTCATTCCATTAATGAGACTAAGTTTAAATTAATTTTGGCCAATTATTTGTTTTGAATTATTAAAAATTGATTCCATAATTTAAATCATAGGGTATAAATTTAGTAATTATTTCCCTATTATTTTTGGTCAAAATATGTATAGTAAATATATTATTTTATTTAATTACCTTGTTTAACTGTAAATCATGAAATTATGATTAAAAATAACATTACATGTATTATAAAAATAACCTAACACATGTCCTAATTTTCTATGATGAGATAATGTATACCAAAATCCTCCTTTGGCTAATTTTATAGCCTTTTGGCACCACATGGATGACTTTAGGTCTTTTATAGTATTTTATTCTACGGAATGTACAATTTGTCAAACTCATATTTGTAATTAGTATTACATTATTTTATATATGGATTGTTAGAATATATTTTCAACTATAAATATTAATTATAAATATAAATTTTTTACATTCGTCATGATAATTTAATTTTTATTTTAACAAACAAATAAATTAAACTAGAGCATTTCATAATAATGATGTTGTGATTGTTTAATTAAAATTCATAAAAAATAATTACTATTAAATAAAAAAAATAAATGGATACAATTAATGTCCTAAAAAATTTATAGTTTACCAAGAAATATTTTGGTTGTATTAATGGTATTTTCTATGTTAAATCATATATTTATGTTTTTTAAAAATCTGAGAAATAAATAGTGTCAAAATTGACATTAATTATATTTTAAAATGAATAATATTTTAATTAAATGATATAAAAATAAATAAAAGTATAAAATTATAAAAATGGATTTATATAATTGAGAAAATGTCATAAATCATTCATTTATGCTTCTTTTATCATTTTATAGTATGTGTATTGACCATTAAAGTGTAAAATACCAAGTTGTCATAGAAATAGTTAAAGGGTTTAACTAAGGGTTAAATCCAAAAGTTACGAGTATGAATGTGACCTGAACTAGTATATAAATAATTAGATGTGATTATTTTGACCCATAATCATATTATATTCTAAATAACTCACTTTAGATCCATTTTAAATTAAAATATAATTTATATTAATTTAATATTTGGACAGTTTCCAAAATTTCACCTCCCTTAAATGGTAGTGTAGAACCTCCCACCTCACTTAATCACTCAACTTTGAGCCGTAGAGTTCCCCTAAAACCTGTAAAAATTATATTTCAACATCCATACCATCATCCAAGAACCCTACCATTGAGAATAAATTCAGTTAAGTATGTATTTCTATATAAACCGAGAGGAGTTACCTAAAAACAAGGTTGCATTTTTCAACGATCTATTTAGTTTTACTTCCTTCCCAACTCCTAAATTTATTATTATTACATGATTATATAATAAAACATGTATCCTAAATTTACCGTGAATTTTATATGTTAAGGGTTTGAAATTCACATACACACACTTATATCAAATGGTTAACAAATTTAGTGTTCATGTACGTCGAACTACTGCCTCGTGAACCATTGACATTAACTTTTCCTTTGACACCTCTCATGGTTAGAAATTATCATGGAAATTATGTTTTTATATGATATATATGATAAATATTTTATCTTAATACTAATTTTATTTTAAAATAATAATTTTTTTTAGTCTTTAAATTTTTTTAAATGTGATAACATCATTTGTGGATGCGTGAAATATCGCCTACTCAAAGGGAAGAAATTCATTCACACTATACATAGAACATATAATGGATTGTTTTAATAAATAAATGTTATACATGTGACATATATATTATAAATTAGTTATAATATACATATATATCATTTACGTTTCATTCTTTTAGTATGGAAAAGGAATAATAGTAGCATTCATGCATACGTACAGCCTACCGTATCCTTGAATGGTGCTTTTTATTTCATATTTCCAAATTTTATGGATTATGATAAATATATATATATATATATATCAAATAGATATAAAATTTACATTATGGTTTAATGTTTTTTGATGATGAAATCACGATCTATGAAATTGGAACAACTAACAAAAAGTCAAAACATATTCGATAAACTAGGCAATTAACATCTGAAATAGTTTGAATGATTTAAGATTATTAAAAAACGGGTGATAAAATAATATATTAAGATCATATATGATATCATAAATATGAAAAAGGTTATGATATAAATCAATAAAATGCATTAAAAATTATAAAGTGGGTTAAAGCATGTACAACTTAGAAGGATGTTTGAGGTAAGGGTTTCCAGCCTCACTTTTATTTATATGGGACATGTGCCTTATATGGTACTTCTTTCTTCTCTATAGTGTATAAAATATACTTGAATATATTTTATTTGTATTATTATGAATGTAATTGTATTTTCAATCCCATATAATATTAGTTCATTCATTTTCATATGATTCAATTGATTATAAACTGGAAATGAGTTATTTTACAATCTCATCTTTATTCATGATTGTTTGTCTCTGTGTATCCACTGGGGAATATTTCTCTTCCATGTTAGTGCTTTCAAAAATTAATTTCAATTTTTTTAATATTCTATAAATAATTTTTATTCTAAAATTTATTTTTTTTGTATTTTTATAATATTCCTTAAAAGTAATCATCCTATCATTTACCAAAACAATGTATATTATGACATTTCATACAAAAGAAAAATGGATATTTATTTAACTTATATAGAATTAACGTAATGTTCTACCATAATGACCCCTTAAAATTTTTAAGATTATTTTTTAAGATTAAAATGTTATTTTCGATGAAAAATTTTCTTTATAAATGGGACATATTTTAGTAAAATGATTATAAAGTGGAAAAACACTTCATCTCAATTTGCATTTCACTATAAAAAAATATAACTTTATACACCTATATCCTTTTATATTGTTTATATACTACCCTAGGACATGCTACATCATGAATATACTTATTCTAATTATATTTTATGTATTATTTAATTTTATTCTTTCATAAGGATTATTATTCATAATTATCATAGTGGAATGGGACGCTTTGGAATGTTTAAATATTATTATCCTCAAGACTGTTTTAATGATATTTAAATGTTATTTCCAATCATCAAGGTCTACTACCATTATTGTTACTTATCCTATAATAGGGAAAATATTGATAAATTCATATTCATCATTTAATATAAAAATTTGATATATATCATCACTTATTATTTATATCAATTAATGGTTATAAGGAATGGTTTGGGATAGTGATGATTGGTGGGACCAAATATTATATAGACCATAGACACATCAAAAGGTTCTCTTGAGACAAATAAGCTGTCCAAATAAATTGGTTTCTGCCTAGAGTTTTAGATTTTCTTATTAATGGTCTTGACTATATAGGTTTTAATGTGCCTCAGACATGACATCTAATAATTAAGAATTTCCACAATTTCAGTTAATATTTATCCAAAATAAAATTCATCAATATAACAATAGATGATTTCTATTCTCAGTTCATTGATTAAATGAAATGTGTTTCAGTCATTTTCCATGACATATTGATTATTCCTTATCTTTTATTTGAAAGGCATGTGTTATAAGTTATTTACCTTTTCATATTGATTTATTATCTTTAATTCATTATTGATTCCACATTACATTCCCTTATAGTAGATTTTTTATCTCCCTTATATTTTTTGAATTTCCCCAAGGTTATGAAGAATAGATTTTTTGAATGAATTCAAGGATGAGAATTTGTTTTTTTCTTTGTTATATTTTATGGATTACCAATATAATAAGGGAACTAATTATGTACCTAGTTCATCAATAATACTAAACTTATCTATTCTTCCAGATTTTATTCTTTGTAATCATGCTAGTGTAATAAAATAATGCACGGGATCTTGTATTCTAGGGTCAACATGTTATAGTTGTTATCAAAGAGAGTTTAATAGAATCCATGGGGAGCGTATTCATGAAAACATACATTAACTAAACACAACCCATTAGATTAGTGTGTTTGAAAATTTTATTTAAGGAATAATTCCTTTTCATTTTATAGAAATTTTTTTAATGGTATAGATAATCATTTGGGTTTATATTATCATTGAACTTATTGTAATTATGGGTATTTATATTATTTTAAAACAATTAATCATAGCAGATAATATTTGGTGTTAATGTTTTTAATAATAAATATATTTATTTTAATGTTTTATAATTCTTGTCAAATTTTGGGATAATATTAATATGGGCATAGAAAAAAGAAAACCCACACGTTGGGTGACAACTTGTCAAGACTGGCATGACTATAGGGTGTGAACCCACAATTGAAGGGGGACAAGGGTGTATAACCTACCACTATTTTATGTGAAGTCCCTATTATCATAAAATATTTTTAGTGAAAATATATAATGGATGAAAGAAAATTGTTTTTTGGTGATTTTTTATCAAATACATTACATTGGGATTGGGAAATGATCTGGTGATTAGGTGATTCATATTATTTTGGAAGAAGTTGACTATTTTGGGAATCCTATATGATCAAGGAAAACATAATACTATAGGATTTTATTGGATACATAAAATTTGATTTATATTTTTTACTAATATATGATTTTATTATTTTCAAATGGGGATTATGGTAATTTATGGAAATGGATAGCATATCATGGAGATTATAGGATTTAGGATATTAATTTTTTGGTATAACATATTAAAATTTGTTATTGTTATTATAAAGACTATATGATCAAATAACTATGAATTATGGTATTCAATATTAGTCTAGAATATTTTTTTGGATGGTAGTTATTTAATAGATGATCTATGTCAAAATTATGGTATTACTATTAAATTTTGGAGATTAAATTTTTTTTCATTATATAATGGTTTATTGTATTTGTGTAATTATCTTATTATATCCTAACCATTATGGTTCTGGTTAATTTATAAATATGGGATGAACATATAGTAATACTTTTGTCGATTTTTTGATTCATGTAAATTTATTTTAATTCATCAAGAAAGAAAAAAATTGATCTTAAATACTAATCATTTGGAAACAAATATGAGTTGGTGGTGGAAATTAATTGATAGATGAAATTCTTCATGTTATGTATGTTTGTTTCCTTATGTTCTTATTCTTGGTTGTAAAAGAGTTCCTTAATTATATGAGAATTATTTTTGAATATAATATTTTTTTGTTTATGTTTTTTCTAAGAAATCAACGACCCATTTAACCCATCACATTTTGTGGTCTTACGATGGTACACATTCTGATTACTATGTTCTATAAAATTCTCCATCAGAACATGATATTTATATTTCTCTTTCATACCATGGTTTTTTTGAAAATTTTATGCAATTGAAAATCCTATTTTTATGGTGACCTTCACATTTCTTTTGTCCTATTAAAAATAAGATGTGTTATTAACCCAATTTATGTTGTGGTTTTTTTAAATATTTTTTATTTTCAAATATCAAACCCCAGACTATCGAGATCAAGTTTAAATTACTGGGACATAATTTAATAAATGTGGGGAGAATTTACCACACCGAGACATTAAATAAATTCAATTTTTATTGAATTTTATTTTTTATAGCTTTCATTATACTCATCCCCATGTTATGTTTATGTATCAAAAAACAAATATTTTCATTCCGTTACATGCTAGGTCATGTTTTATGGAACAAAAATATATTTTTAATAAATCAATTTATAATATAATAATACTTAATATAGACACTAATTAGGATTTTATTTATAGTATTGACTGAATTATGAAAATATATTATTGAATTCATTTCTTAAAAATTAATTAGGAATGAATATAAGAACAAACTGAATATATAGGTGGTACTTTATAAAAATAATTGTTTTATGATCATAAAGATATTTTATTCTAATAAATTAAATGAATTAAAATTGTCGAATGATATTAATGTAATATATATTCAATAATTTTTTTTAATATCATTCAAAACATTTAATAGGTATAAGATAAGAACAAACCCAATTTTATTCAAAGAAATCAATATTTTTCTAAAGGAAGTTTTACCGTATTATAAATGGTGAACCTATTTTAAATTCATCTTTTGAATGTTTTATATATTTATTTTGAAAAAATAGAAAAAAAATTAAATTGGAATATTAAAATTTACATTGGTTGATTTTTTGTTTTTTTTTCTAATATGCTTCATGTTTTGATGTATAGTGATAAGATATTATATTTTAATTGAAAAATAAATTTAAATAAATAATTTAAAGTTTTAAATTATATTTTTCATTGGTTATAAAGTACAATTTGATCAACTTTGTATCAGTTAATCTTATTTAGGTTGTTTGAATCAAATTCAAGAGAAATTTGGATATATAATCAATTCAATATTTTCAAATTTTTCACTTTAAAAACATGTTCTCTCGTCCCACCATCATGATTAATTTTAAAACAATTATAGCCATTTTTTTTGGAATTTGGAAAAATGTATTCCGTTTTTAGAATTATAAGGTCAAAATATATTAATTAGGACCCTTTTATTTTTAGGAAAAATATGAAGAGTAACTATTTAATTTTATTTATTTACAATGGTTAAAATTTAAAACATGTAATTATGTGTAAAAATAATATTATAAGGATTATAAAAATACAATAACACTTTTAATAAGAATATTTTATGTTGAATTTTTGACAAAAATCACAATGGGGAAGATTATTTGGTCTCTTGGATCCACTTGTATGACATTAAGGATTTTATTATATTTTATTCTAAGGAATGTCAAATATGTCATACTCATATTTTTAATAAGTAATAAATTTTTAATATATAGTTATTTAGAAGATACATTCCTCTATAAATATCCATTTTAAAGATAATATTTTTTTCTTTATAATAAAAAGTATATTTAATTTTTAGGGAATAAATAACTATATTAAAGGCGTTCAAGAATGATTTTGCAGTAATTTTTTAATTAATTATCATATAAAATAAAAATTATTAATGTTATTAAAATAAATATAATTTGACATAATTAATGCTGATTTTTTTGATTACCTGGTCTTATGATGGAATCATCAATGATTTTTTTTGATGTTATCTGGGGTTTTGATATTTTTTAAAATTTCAATAAATGAATAGTATCAAAATTGACATTAATGATAAATTAAAATAAATAATATTTAATTAAATGATATAAAATTCATAAAAAATATAAAAATATGAAATATTACTAATTAAATGATTAAAATTTAATCTAGGACTCATTTAAATTTGATTTTTTGTTTTATGGTAACTATATTTACCATTAAAAAGTAAAAAAAATCAAGTTGTCCAAGTAAGAGTTAATGGGTTTAACTAAGGATTAATAAAAAATAATAAGGGAAATATTGTAACCTGGATTAATATAAAAAGTATTTTTTTAGATTATTTTTACCCTAAATAATATTATATTCTAAATAACACACTTTGGATTCATTTTAAATTTACATCATATTTATATTAATCTTATATTTTGAGAGTTTCTAAAGTGCCCCATTCCTAAATTATAAAAGACCACTGCTTCCTTCACTTCATCACACAAAATGAGTGCTATATAATGGCCAAAAACCACTCAAATGTGCTCTAAACATCAGTCACCTAATAATAGATTCCTCTATTTGTGAATACTTCCATGTAAGTGAGTGTTTCTTAAAAACTAAACGGTTTTTCCAAAAAATGAGGCAACGTCCATCAAAAATATCATTGGTTTTTTTGCAATCCCCGCTGTTTAATTTTTCATTATTAAATTATTATATAATTCAATATATATCCTAAATATAATATAGGGTTCTTATTTTAATTTTTTTACCTACACCTACAAACACGTCCATCAAATTGGTAACAAATTTACTATTTGTGAACGACGAACTACCATCTCATGAAACGTTATTGTTTTTTTCTATTACCAACTATCATGGTTGGTCATTATGACGGAAAAAATTATTTTATATTATATATTATATTTATGTTATCTTAATAAAAAATAAATTTTTATATAACATATACCTACATTCATTACATTTTTTTGTAAATTCTATAATATCATTTGTGGAAGTGTGGACTTCCGCCCCCACACAATGATGGGATTGAATCACACTATACATGTGACTAATAAAAGATGTTTAAACAAATATGTTATATATATGAACTATATATATATACGATTTTTTTTATTATATAGATATATATCATTTAATTTTCATTCATTGAATATAGAAAATATGTCAAAATAGCGTTCATGCGTACGTACGTCCAACCATCTCCTTAAATGGTGTAGTTTATTTTTTATCTCGAAATTTTGTCGATTGTGATATATATATACACAATATATATTATAGTTACATAATGTTTTATATTCTACATATGGTAAAATAATGATCTAATTAATTGGAATAATAAACAAAATATCAAAATATACTCAAGAAACTAGTCAATTAAAATCGACAATAGTGAAAAGGTGGAACGATTATTAAAAAATGGGTGATAAAATAATATAAGAATGCCATATATGATATAATACATATTAATAAGGTACATATATAAAGTAATAACCTGATTGAAAATAAAATAAATGAGGTTGAGGATTGTACAACTAAAAAACAAGTGTGAGGTAAGGGAATTTGGTGTCACATTTATTTTTGTGCGAACCATATCGTATAAATTACTTATTTCTTTTGTCATGTTTATATACTATCCATAAAATAAGTTTATGACTATTATTATGAAGAATATCATGTTTTCATATCCATATATTTTATTCATTCATGTACAGAAAAATCGGCAGATTGTAATGTTGTAATGATTAATCACATAATCTCAACATTATTCTTGATAGTTTTCTATATCTCTACTAAAGAATATTGCTCTTCCATGTTAATATTTTAGAAAATTGTTTTAAAATACTATTTTAAAAAATTGTCTTAAAATTTTATATAATATTCTAAAATTATTTTTAAATTTCATTTTTTCCATTTTTCACTTTTACAAAATTATTTGAATGTAATATTTCTGTTGTTTTCAAAAACAAGGTACATAATGAAATTTCATAAAAAAGTAAAAGGAATGTTTTTTTAACATATACGGCATGAATGGAATTTTATGCTGTTATGACAACACTAATTATTTAAATATTTGTTTATAAGTTTAATTTTTTTTTTCAATGTAAATATTTTCATTTATAAATGTGCATCCTTTAAGAAAAAATATTATAATTTTGAAAACGATTTTTTTTCTCATTTTTCATTTCAGTATGTAATATTTTAATTTTATACACCTTTATCCTTTTATATGATGTATAAAATTCCCTATGATATGTTATATCATGAATATACTTATTATCAAGATATAATAAGTTTAATTAATGTTATTCCTTCATGAGGATTATTATTCAAATTCTTCAAAGGGATATGGTATGTTTTAGAATGTTTCATGATTACTTTCCTCAATTGTATTTTAATGATATTTGAATAGTATTTTGATTCTTCAATATCAAAAACCCTTTTTTTTATTTTTCCTTTGCTGGGGAATATATTGATAAATTTTTATTCCTCATTTAATATAGATATTTGATAAGGAAAATTGTTTATTAATTAAACTAATTACTGGATATGAGGAATTTTTTGGAATTGTTCTGAAGGGTTCGACCATGACATTATATTTCCTATTGATGCATCGACAGGTTCTAATTATACAAATAAGTTGGAGAAATTAAATGGAGTTATACCTATGGTTTTAAACCATATTTTGAAAGGTCTTTATGGTATATGTTTTTCATGTACATGAAGAATTTTGTCCAATAAATAAACATTTCTATAATTTCAGTTATTATTTTTCCATGGAATTTTTCATCTAAATATGTATAGATGAATTTAATTACCAATTCGTTAATTAAATTTCCTTTATTTTCGTAAGTTTCCTTTCAATATTGATTATTCATTATCTAGTTATTTGAATGACATGTATTATGAATTATTTACCTTGCCATGCTGATTAATTCTCGTCAATAAATTTTTCATTTTTCTTTACATTCCCTTAATAATCATTTTCGATCACCCTTTTATTTGTTCTATTTTCCCAATCTTATGAATATGATATTTTTTAAATGTGTTGAAGGATGAAAATTTATGGTTTATTTTTTATGCTTTATATTTTACTAAGGTAATAAGGGAACCATTTGTATATAAAAATTCTTAAAGACTAATAAAAGGATTATTTATTAAGGATTTTATTCCTTGTAATCATGATAATATATTGAAATAATTAACTGGCTCTAAGATTCTGGGGATGTGGTGTTACAACCATAACCCACGTTGAGGGTACACTCACTAGAACACTAGAATACCCATAAAATTAAAAAGGCCTTTGTAATTTATACAATAAGGAATCCTAACATCTTATAATATTTCCCCGATTCCCCAAGATGAATTGTACACATTGTAACTAGTGCTCAGTATAATAATGGGCCCATAAGTGTTGTCTCCCATTGGATATTACCATTATAGTAGTGACTTCTAGGGTCTCCCATACAATGCCTTGATTTGTACTATGACCCAAAACATACATGGTCACCCAAATTACATTCTATAGAAACATAAATTTCATCATTACATATCCATGTATATGGGTAAGAAACACTATGATCAACCACAATAGAGTCACATAGGTTTCCTACAATATATATATATATATTCATGAAAATAAGAGATAATCGTGATATTAAAATATTTTTGATGGAATTGAATTATTCCAGAATACCATCTATATGCTCAAAAATATTAAACACCCAACTATGATCTTCTCTCAGGTAGTTAAGAAGTGGGAAAACCTGTTTTTGTTTTATAAAATCAATCATGTGGCATCAAGAACTCTACCTTATCATGTAATCTCTATCCCAAGAACTATAGAACACCATCCCATTTCCACTTCCACTCAAGCTCCTTGACCTACACTAATATTAAAGTGATACATCGTGATTTAAAATCAACAACATACTACAACATCTTTTTACACCAAACCAATTACAATGAATAATGGTACATCTTCCCCACACCAAGATTATGCTTTTGTGAAATAGACATTATCATCACCTCCATTAAAAGAACGACTTGTTTCATTCTCCAATATCATAATGTTTATATTATCCCTAACTTTAAAAAATCCTTCAATATCATATCCAGTGGGTATGTAGTCATACAACCTCTCATAATCAATATCTCTATGTTTTTCCTCCCAGAATCACTGAATAATAGGAAGGTTAATAACCGTAAATTTTTTTTAGGTGGCACCATGATCAAGTGTATCACATGATCCACCTCAGAAATTGAGTACATAAGAATGTCATTGAAGACGGAAACGTTAAACCAATCCAATATGGGATGAATGGTTTGGTCCATAAGTCAAAAAATTTCTTCTGTGGAATTCAATATGATAGAGGGTATCACAATTATCATAGAGTAGCCATAATGTATTTTTAATAAAACATTTGGAATAACTCTCTCACAAACATGAAGCTAGTGATAACCCTTAAAGAGGTTAAACATTAAGAACCACTTCTCGCCTAAGAAAAAGTCAAAAAATAATCAATTATTTGGCGTGGATAATCCTCCTTAATAGTCCCATAGTTATAGAGACATGAACCCACACATTACCTTATGATCTCATCCACCTCCTAGGATGTCAACACTGGGCTTCCCAGGATGGTACACAGGGACCTATTAAATACACCTCTATAGATACCCCAACTAAACCATTATTTATCACAGTTCTACAGGTATATCAGATATAGTGTTGAAAATATTAGGTAATCTCTAGGTGTAGGTCTTTATATAAGACACTATTTCAATGGGGTGGTACAATGGGAACACTCTCAGAGAAGGTGTCCACATTCACCTTCAACACCAAAGGGAACTAAAATCTCACATAATATGTTGATCCAAGGGACACACTAGATAACTAATAAGAAATCAGTTGTATCCTCATACTCATGAACATATCCAATTAATCCATATATCCATTCTCCCCAAATAAAGAAAATTATATCTCACTTAATTGGGTACATAGATACCCTCACCGGTAATAGTCATTATAGCCATGAAAAATTAGAAACAAGTCAACAACAAGAAAAAACATAGGGTATCACCACTGATATAGAAAAAATCCACATGAAATTCTCTCTCCTCTCAAGTCATGCCACTCTATTGTTAGAAGTGCGTGATTACCAAACATATTTATAGGAACCTCTATACATAATGTTCAATATAAAAAGGATCCACTAAAATTTTTAGGTCATGAATAGGGGTTACATCCATGTAAAAGAGTCACACAAAATTTTTCCTAAATAGCATCAAGAGACATGAATATACATGTCATAAGTAAGACAAACTCAAAACTTATGTATCACAATCCTCTCCTAATTGAATCCATATTTCTTATTTCCTTCCTATTCTCATCAACCAAGGAAAATTACAACACACAGTTACAATAATGTGATCTTAAGCATACAATTTTAACGAATTCATCCACCATACATTAACACTATTTTCTTTTGGTGGAAGTAACTCACCCATATGGTTTTAGATTGCGTCATAATAATGTGTCATTGGGGGGGGAGATGTTCCCTTTTTACTTGTTTTTCAAAAATCATATAAAAATCATCAACACATGGTTATACTAGGACACTTTATCATACTCAATAAGTATAATTATTGGAACCACAATTAAGAGTGGTCTAATTGAAGTGGTATATTCACACCATAGGCTAGTTATAACCCACTATTATTTAATATGGGGTTATGGATCACCATGAATCCTAGATGGACTATATCTCTACAACTCATGAATTCAATTATAACATGTGATTCATTTGATGGTATGAAGGTGAAAAATATTTTTCATGGAGAATAATGGTCACTATAAAATCCATCTGATTGGTCAAGGTCCGCACAAATCGAATAACCTATACCACTTCTTTGAGTCAATCCTATACTTCCAGAGAGTATGGATCATTGTTTAACCTTAGAAATTCCTATTTTTGGAACATAAAAACTTTTTAAACATATATGTATTTTCTATCTAATAAACCTAGACCAATTAGTATCTCATCAAGTCGTAAATATTAAAGAAAATCTATAAATGATATAAGAACCACTCAATAGGTGGTGGAAATATTATTTTCCCCAACTATAAAAAACACAAAATCATTGTGTCCTTGAACTATGACCTCATAAATCTACTCTTCATCACCATGAAACTATCTCCAAATACTATATTGATATTTATTTTAAAGGAATATTATAAATTATTAATATTTAGAATGGGAAAATAGTTTATCTAGGAAAATAACATAGGACTGACAAGGAAACCAGTACGCATTTATTTAGGATTCATGTACTAATGTTATTCCTATAACCAATGCCAACATGTACTAAGTCAATAAGTGGGTCATCAATGTTCTGATGAATGTATACTCCAGCCACCAAACCAATATTAGAATCCCTAGACTGAGATAAAAATTCAAAACATATTTAAATTATCTCATAATTACAGAATAAATAAGTCATAAATAGATAAAAACTACAAAAAATTTATCATTGGCTTGAATTTCCATTGATACCACTATATCATAACCAAACCCACTAAGGCCGTCATAGTCAGTGGTAAGACAACTGTGACACCAAAATCCCACCTTCAATAGGCCATTTCCGAGCGACAAGCGTCATGTATTCAATAAGATACACAAAATCACTTAACCTAATTACATGTATTCATAAACACATCTCTAAGAATAAATATGATTAAAGGTAAAACCACATACCAAAAACTATTTCATGAATCCATCGAGATCCCACCTTTAGATTACTACATATTAAAAAAAAGTGAACAAATATATTCCCACCAAAACTAAAAACAAAGTCTGACATACTCAAAAGGTTGAAACATCAATCAAATGAAACATTGTTATAATCCTTGGTATATATAGCACAAACTATGATCCACCTTCTCCCAGTCCTCCATGCACTCTATAAAAATTCACATGTCTCTATAAGACAAGGCATGTGCTGGAAGAGCCAATGCGGGGTGGAGTAGGACAATACCCAATAGGACACCCCAAAAAAGAATACACAAGTATTAAAAGTATTCATCACATTAATACATAGGTATGTAATTCAAGATACGAGACAAAGTTAAAATAAAAAATAACCGAGATACATCCATAATATAATCCAAGTCTCAAGTACATCTCAACTAAATCAATATACTAGATTTTACATGAGGAATAAAGGTAAGAATCATATAGGTGATCTCACTCCCTGACCAATGATGAAATTGATAATTTCATTTTGGTAGGTTTTCCTTATCGGTTATCTCCATAGAAGGTAGAAAGTAGAACCCCAAATAACTCAACACATAGATAGTGGATCACACACAGGACAATTGGGGGACACCAAAAACTCTTTTTTATAAACCCACCAAGTAGGGGATCATATGCATGATTATACTATGGACCCTACTAAATTAACCTTCAATATAATAGATCATATCCATGTTTATTATGGTCACAAAAAAATATGAACCCTACCTAGGTAAAGAAAATAATGTTATAGGTTTACACACTATCGCATATAGAGGGGTACCAAAAACTCTATCTGAGACTCATCTGACATAGGGGACTATAATACTGTGGTTTGGATATAATGAAACATGGTACACTTATAGGAATATACCAAGTGAACACAATCAACTGATACAAGTATACACTATGATTGTTCAGTAGGATCCATTCAATATTATACTAATGTTGAAATAACAATAATGAAAACTCTACACTACCCTTCAATGAGTACATGACTTATCCCATTGGGGTTCATGGAATGTCTCTCTTGTCTTGAGAGTACCTATCACTGATTCTAGCATAATCCTAGTGAACACACGAGTCTCATCATCATTCTACCTAGACAAAAAAAATCAATACATTCCACCACAAATGGGCATGAATATCCAAATGGATCATGTTATTAAAATCCTCACAGAAAAACACTCGGGATAGTATTATTAATTACCCACAATGGACCCCTAGTGAATAGAAGAAATTTGACCCTATAATACATGAACAAAGCTTCATAGTGTCATACCACATGTGAAAATTTAATACCCAACATTTTTCTTGAATGAACTATATAAATTTAATGGTAATGATACAATTTATAGCTTCTCAAACAGTTGTATCATTAAGTATTTTTTTCAAAAAAGAGGATTAATAATAATAATAACAAAAATAATAATATGATTATATAAAATAATGACATTCACGAACATATACGAGGTTCAAAATCTCTCCACCAGAACCTATATGAGTTTTCACATATCTCATTGTGCCCCAAATTATCATATTATATATATATATATATTAACTTAATATTTATAATATTGAAAAGGGGTTAATTGAATATAACGTTAGACACCCACCCCCTTCTTCATGCGCACCAACTATTCTTAGAGTGTATCCCCATGTATCATGAATTATCCAAATGTTCTGTTATTTTTATTTTTATTATTGTATGTTAATAAATATAATTATCTATTATATTGAGATGAATTTACACCAATGATACCTCCCGTAGATGAAAAAATTCCACTCACCTATCATGGCTCCAATTCTTCCATGTGGTTCCTTAAAATAAATATATGCGTTTATTTAAATTGAGATTAATGTCAAGCATTATAGACTTAACATGTATCTATATTGGGAACTATGACACTATCCTCAAATAACTTGAATATCCCACATGAAGTTTCCTCAGCTATTTTAGACCCCAAAGGACACTACCACCTCTGCCCATGTCGCACTATCTTGATTATCACCGCCATAGACCGAATAATCATCACCCATTATTCATTTCTCAAAAACTGAAATCTGAAATCATTACCGTGATATGTTGTTCAAATAGTTGAACCTCAAATAATTTTCTCTTTCCAGTGTCAAAAAATCAATGACTAACTGATTATTGATGATGAACTCCCAAAATGGAGGGGGAAACACACATAAAAAATTAATCCTCAATCAATTTAGATGTTCATTTGGAAATCATAAATGGAATAAATTGAATTGGGTTATCAAAAAACAACAAATAAAAAGAATAAAAAAAACATTTAAATTTCAATATCTGGTAGAAAATAGTACATTGGAAAACCAACATATATTGGTCCTTTAATTAATTTTGAAGAGGATTAAATTTTATGGTTTTCAAAAATAAAGACATCATTAAAACCATAAAATTCAACACCCTGCCTCAATATTTGATCATTCAATGGAGGAGAACATGTCTTCACTATTATCATAAATGATATGCAAGAACATTACAGGGATCCTCATTATACCATAACCCATAGTCCATGATCTCACAAACATCCTCCCATTCTCTTACCTCTGATGTTGTCTATCCTTTCATTCCCTCTTGGGTTATGTGGATAACCTCTAGGATGTCACTATAGTGGGTTCTATATAGAGGTGTCATTATATTTATCCAAAAATGGTAAATCAATCAATTAATTAATTTAATTTATTCAATTCTCATATGATAACACTCTATCCAAGCACATGACACTGATGGTACATATGTAATTCCTTGGGTAAAATATAATCTCTAGAATTAAAAATTGTCTAGAATTTCATATTTGAGGATCTAATCAAGAGTTAATTCATTATTTATTAAAACATCATGCATGATATAATATATTTATTTGTTTTATGTTATCCATACCGAGTCAAACTAGGACATGGGATATCATTCCATATTAACATCTGGAATCAAAAATATTCCTCAAAAATTACATTATTTGATATAGTAAAAATAAAGTTGCTCAATATATGAATTATAAAACATTAAGTAGACATATCCATATCTATTAAATTCAAAAAAAATGTTATGAGGTATGATTAACCACCCATAGCATTAACTCTAAATTTTCAAGAGACATCGGTATGAACGAACTCAAGATGATATATATCCAATTATCATCTTCCTCTAATTTGGGATTTGGTTATATTTCCCTGAAAATTTTAATGACATGAAACAAGTGGTTTCTGTTCAAATAATACCAAATATCTATCTTGGTTTAATCTATTCAAACAATTTTAATTAACCTGGCCTATCTATTAACTTAATGGTTGGGTGTGGTATGAGTCTTGTAAACTATTTACAATATCTATTTATATAACATACGTTTTGTAATCAAACACAAATGTTTTTTATTTAAATATTCATTATCATTAAAAACATTTTCCTTATAAATTAGAAAATATTCTTTCCAAATTATAAATTAAATACATTTGTATCAAGAATGGAGTTTTTTTTGGAAACTACGAACATATAATAACAATATTTCAAAACCAGGATAATTCATATGGGAAACATGATGTGCTTGTATATTATAAAAAATATTAATTTTGGAACTATTGGAAATTCATAGAGCCATCTCACTATAAAAAATTTTCCATAATATATATGGTTATCATAATTAAAAAAATAAGTTACAACCCCATGAATTATATAATACCATGTCTATAGAAATAGATACATTACACTTAATAATAAGCACAAATATAGTTTCCCCTTTATTCTTTTCCTATTATTATTTTTTATTCTATTGGCCATTTATGCCACATGTGAAATAGACTATTTCATATTCCCTTACATTCCCATTAATTACACTCATTAAGGAAAATAAATGAAAAGTTGATATATACTTTATGTAACCCCTAGTTCTATTTTCCAAGATATTTCTTTTATTTACAAAAAACACAAGTATTTTAATTATTTATATCATTGTCAACATAGTGAACCAAGTTATGAATATCTATGAGATACTTTTCTTTGTTTTCAATATTGAAATTTACAAAATATAATTGGAATCTATGAGTGAGTGATAATAGTAAGAGATTAGTATCAAATTCTTTATGCAGTGTGAAGCCTAGTTCCTATAAGGACTCCATGTAGAAAATAAGTTTTCCTACATGAGGCCCAGTTGGTGAAAATTATCTATATTTCTCAAAAAGCGAGCCTTGGAGATCCCATACCATTCATACCATTCTATCTCTAAATAAATTCCATGGTGACAATGGATCTTGATAGAGAAATCCATATTCTCAAGAGTCTTCATGAGTTTTCATGATGCTGATAATAGTATTCAAATTGAACATCTAGTGCATTATTCCTATGTTTTCCCTCACAAATAAATTCTTTAGTAAGCAGATTTGGGATTGAGGATTCAAGAATATCAGTATTCTATTAATGGTGAAGCAAAACCTATAATAATATGAACCATTAATGAATGTTACATCCAGTTAACAGATGTTATTTCCCTATAATTAATCAAATAGATTGCATTGATAATCATTTCATTATAAAATTATAATATAAATAAAATTATATGTACTTTGGTTGATTAAATATTTTATGAGATAAAATAATTTTATTTTAATTAACTGTCCCATTATTTTATAATTTATCTACGACCCTTTCCATTAAACTATAAATTCCCCATAATTTTTAAATTCTAAAGGATGAGATTCATTTTTCCCTCATCATAACCCAATCATGTGAATGATCAATTATTCAAAGTTATTTAGCCTGACATTATTTCCAATTGTCGGATAGAAGATACTAGGTGTGTTGAGTAAAATAAAAAATCTTGAAATCTAGACTCAAATTAATACAATTCATGCCAACAAGATATATCAAGTATTTCTATGTATAAACCTCTACTTGTAAACATGAAAAATTCAACCCAAAACCATCACTAGACCTCACTAATAAAAGTAAACTTCATAATAAGGTTATGTGGACCCCATAGTCCTTTAATTTTATCTGAAATATTGTAATGGAAGATATATAGACTTATTATTACCTCGATGGATATTTTTATGAAAATAATAATTTTTATTGATTTAAATATTTATTAATAGTAAGTGGATTTTAAAAAAGTGATTGATCATGTATGGATAAAATGATTACACAAAATTCTTTTATTTTAATTCCACCATCCCATATCAATCCATTTATTTATATGATCTTTATTTTGATTCAAAAAATTAGATCATGCATTAAACAATAGAATAAATAATATGTGGAATGACCAGGGGAATTAAATAGTGGGGTTTTATTGAGTAAATAATAAACAAACCATTTTTCTATGTGAAAACTCTATTTGAGATGGTATGTCCTTGAGATTGAACATTTTACCTCTGTAATGTATATCGCCTTGGTTTGGTTTTGACTTGGATCCGTCTTGAACCAAATATATGTGCCCTATAGCTTCATCTGTTAAATTAATTTACTCCACCCATATATAAATGGAACTATAATGTTGTTTACATAAAAGAAATAGTATATTTTTATAATCATACATAATAAAAATTGATGGATGACTTGTAGTACATATATTTAATTTAGTAATTAAAATTAAAAAATACACACATTTATTATATTAAAATAAAACACACAAATAAACATTTTTCTCTAAGATCATTTCATCCACTAGTGAATAAAATAAATATTTAAAATTTCTTCAGATTAGTAATTTTGATTTGGTTTTTATTAATATAAAAATTTTAGGAAATAAAATATTAATTTCTATATTAATATTAATCCAATATATCTTGGATATACACATTAGAATTGATTTTAAATAAATTATACCAAAAATATTATTCAAAATTTAATAAAATATGTTCAAAACATGTACATTAAAGTAACTCAGGGAGAACATGTTTGAACTAATCAAAATGTACAGAGATCCCATACAATTTACCCAAACATCATATAACATAATTTTTTTTCAGTTAATTACATAGTGTGTATGAGTCAATAAATCAAAAATGGGAAAAATTTAAATTAATTAAACTTGTACTACAATTAATGTTCATGGAGTAGTCTATGTATTGTTATTATATGTGACATATAGTTCACTATTTTATGATGATATTAATTAATTATATAGTATCATATAAAACATATCACATTCAGTGTGTCAATTAAAAAATGACACAATGGAACATAAATAAATTTGTTCATTGAGTGATAAATTTAATTTTAATTTTTTTGTAAATAGTTTGGGTAACAACGTGTATATCTAGTTGAACGTTGTGTACCTTACCCACTGTATATCTAGGTTTCACATCTCAGGATTGGGTGTGTATATATGTATGGAAATATCTGCAGTACACAATATGTATATCTAGTATATGTAGGATAACCACATTGTTACATGGTTTCCAATCCCTGTTACGTGAAATAAATTCATTATATAACACAGACCCCATGTTTTCCACCATAAAAATGCATGTACTACACTTAGTGTAAGAGAGTTACAAAACATGTTTCCTAGTGAGCCATGTGCTAACCTAAATTTATCAAAAATCTATGTTCATTTTAATACTTCCAAGTATATATAATTCAAGAATCATGAAATTAACGTGAGATTCATCATGTTACATTCAACATGGGTACACTATGTCCACCTTAGGGCTACACACTATGTACCCCTGTGTTATCCAGCCAGAATCTCTTCCACCATCAAATGGGTTCTTTTAATGGCATTCATTAATTATTCCCTGGATTGGGGTTATATGAGTGATCAATTAAGAGTGTAAAAAGAGATCTCAATAATCATATTATAGTATCAAATGTCATGAAATGAAAAATAACTTATAAATATATTAATTATAAAAAATAAAAAATAAAAAATAATTTAATTTTTCCATTATGACGCAATATTTGTGTTCTATATTTATCAAATTAACCAATAGGGATTATGATATTCAATGGATCACTCGTAATGTATATAATATAAACCCTATGGAACATGATTTTTTTCCGAAGAACACAGATAAATTATTTCACTATATTAGAGAGAGAGAATCATTGTAATGTAAATTTATAAATAATTTAAGAAATTGAGAAGAATGAATAAATTGTTCTTGATAAAATTCATCATCAATGTTGCTAAACCTTTAAACCCTCTCAGTTTATCATAATTACCTAACAAGGATCCAAAGAATATCTCCTCTATCAATAATCAAAAAGTTTTCTAAAATATCTTAAAACACTAGTGAAATGATCGGTGCTTGCATGAAAGAGTGATAATCTTATGTTCTTCTATTTTATTTCTTATCATTCCTTTAATCAGTGATGAATCTCCCTTTTTCTTCATGGCCTTGAGACGAAAATGGATAATGAATAAGTTGAGATATATTTTTTGAACAATGATTAAAATATTTGAAAATTTCATAACTACCTATTTATAGAGCAAGGGATAGAGTATAATGTTTAATTAGTTGATTAAATACCATTTATAATATATTATAATAATAAATATCCCAAGTACACATAATATGAAAATATATTTATCTTATTTTACGGTGTTCACTAACTTATAGAATGCTAAATATTAATTTTTAGTATGATAGATAAATATTTATCACCAGACAAATTCATTTGTACTTTTCCTCTATGATATTATTTAATTATTCAACAAGTTTTTTAAAAAATACTAATCATTCAACAAATAAATATATAAATATTCTATGAAAAATCTAGTAAATAAATATTTGTTTAATATTCACACATATAGAAGAATTATTTATTTAATAAATAATTATATATTTACTATTTTTCAAATAACAAGAGATAAATAAATATTATATATTAGTTCAATTACGTAATTATATTTTGAATAATTATTTATTTTTTAGATGGGATCAATTAATAAAAACTGAATAAATATTATTTTATTAATAAATAGTGAAAACATCAATTTTTTTTGATAAAAATATTTTCATTTAAAGAATATATAAAGATGAAATTTGTTCTATAATGGTTCTAAAATTAAAACTAATTGATTAATATTATTAATAATCCTATTATTTTCGTTTTAAATAATTTTATGTTAATTTTTTTATTTAAACATTGAATACTTATGAAAACATTTTTACTTGAAAACTATTTGTCATCAGGTTTTGTGAGAAAATTAAAAAAGTAAATTTAATTAATTTTAGATATTTAATTTGATAAAAAGGATTATATATTTTTAATAATAATTTCTTAATTCTTTAATTATACATTTTTTAAAGTTGATTAATAAAATAGTAGTAACTTTCCAATGTATGTACGGATAAAACAGGGTTACCGGGTTGTAACCCAAATAATAAGGGAAATTTCTCAAATGAAAATTTATTAATAAAAATATGTTGATATATTAAGAGAAAATACTATTACATGTTAGAATAACTAGTCATTTGGAATCGTTTTCCTTATGAAATAATTTATTATATTTAATTTTTTTGTAAATCCATATGTGCCATCTCCCCCACTTATAAAAGGACACCCATACCTTCTATTATTTTCAATACATTGATTCTTATTAATTGAATAAAACCATCCAAAATATCTTATAAAATTTCATATCAATGATTTTGAGTTTTTATTGTTCTAAAAATACCTTCCCAAGGGTCCCTAATAAAGGATCTTACGGAGGCCTACTAAATAAGATGAAAACCTCTTACCAAAGTTTTTTCAAATAATCAATTTTTATTTTACGCATAATCTATTCTATTAATCTGAAAATAAACAATTTAATTATCATAAAAATATTAAAATGTTATTATTATTATGGAACCATAAATATTCAGAAATATTCAATCAAATTGGAAGTGAATGTATCTCTTATCTATATCTGTGGACTACCGATTACACATAGAGGTGCAATTCATTTTCCATTACAACCATTAATTGATTTTTATAAAGATGTAGTTAATTATGATATGTTATTTTTATTAAATATTTATTATTATATAATTATCTTATCACATCTAAATTCTTAAATTCCAATCCATCAGAAATGATAATGTCGATCATACGTATGTGGGGAGTACCACCTCCACGAAGTGATGTGATTCATTTTTCATTTTAGAATTACATGGATGGTAAAAAGGATATATTATTGAATAAACATTATATATATGTTACAATAAAAATTATATTATGCTTAATTGTTATTTACCTTTATTTTATTCTATCCTTGGAAAATTGAACAAATTTTTTTTATTTATGTACAACTTACAATCTCCATGAATGGTGTAATTAATTTTTATAAAAAAATAATTTACAGATGAATATTTATAATGAATATATATTATATTTATATCATGATTAATATTTTTTAGATGATGTAAAAATGGTCTAATCAAAATGATCAATACTACCGAATAGAAATTCTTGTGAAGAACGAAATAGTTAAAACCCGTAATCAAAGATTCTAATAAAGAATTATTAATAAATGGATGCTAATTTTTTAGTGGATAATATAAGATAAAATATTTATTTCCTTTATTTTAATAATGAATTATAATAAATTAATATTATTTATATAGTAGGTTATAGAGCATTCAAATAAAGCTAAAATTGAGGTATGCTATTTCTGTTCCAATCTTATTGTTTATCGATATTATTTTATATAATGCTTCTGACGATGAAATTCCATTATCTACGCTTAAGAATATAATGATTTTTTCTTCTTCTATAGTTATATCTGAATAATAATTTTTTTTTTCATATATTTTAGAACCCATGAAACCTAAGGAATTTTTTATCGAAAATTGCCTTTATTTCATTACTCATTTAAAAATGTTTTTTCTTCCATTAAAATATTTTAAAAAAAAATATCATGAATATGTTGAATATTGTCCTATGTTTTTTATAATAATTTTATAAATGATATACATTTAATACAATGTTTTAAAATATATAGACTTATTGTTTTCTATACAATTAACTTTTTATTTTTAACTAAAATTTTTAATTAAATGTTTGTTTTAACATACATGACATGAATAGAAATTCACAAAACCATGTCCACTGAAATTATTGAAGATTATTTTTAATGTTTCCATAGTTATTTAAAAAAATCAATCATATATTTTCAAAATAATTTATGTTTGATGTAATAAGATATTTTCCTAATGAAATGTTTTATGTGATATTTTTATGGGACTTTCATATAATATGACATACTCTAATTTTAATTATGATTTAAAATGGATATGATCCAATGATACCACCATTAGTTTTTATTTAGATGATTTATGTTAATGATCACGACATTTTTATGAATCTATTTTCTTTTATATAGGTTATGCTTTGATGAAATGTTTATAAAACATGTTTCTTTTCATGTGTCATAATATGATGAATGTTTTTTGATCTTATGACACACATATTTATGGATTAAATTATGTGTCAGGTGTTCATGGAATTATACTCCTCTCTAATCAATTGTTATTTTAATGCCTTAAACATATGATTTTTTATAATTATATGCTCTTATTGATCATGTTATTTAATCCCTTTATGATTTATCTCTTATGAACATCAATATTTTATTCAATGACTCAAGTTGATTTTCTATGATTTGAAATGTGTGGGTTCAAAATGTTATTCTCATTTTCCCATACCCTTAAGATCATGTTATGTTTAGTTAATCCTTAAAATCTACATTGTTTACCATTATAGAGGGTTAGAGAAGACCCTTTCCTATATTTCTTTTCCCCGGGGAATGAAGAACGGTATTATGTATGGTATGCTAAAGAAGGGTGATACTTATGAATATCTTAGTTAATGATTATGTAGTTCAATAATGAACCATTTTTTATGTATCTAATTTTCTAATGAAATTAGACCTATATAATTAAATCACGTATCATACATTCATATATTAAATATTCATCTAGTAATATGTGAAATTTAGGTATGACGAGAATGGGTCACTATTACCAAGATATAAACATACAAAAATAGGGAATGGAAAAATACTTCAAAAAAATTATTCATTTATAATATATCACTTATGAGACACTACACATTCCCAGATTCAGCCTGATAACTTTTTGACATGATTTTTTGAAATACAACTAAGTGAATTAAACATGATATGAATTAATAACTTCATAATATCCAAGGACCATTACAGATTCTCATAGGTATAAATATCCAATGACATGTAGACATATAGAATTATTACATGATGGGTTATACTGATGATATCTAATCATATAGATTTTCAAATGTGAACTTCATGATATTAAGTCTGACATCCTTATAAGTAATCCAATTGATAGTTTTTATTATTAGTGTAGTAACATATATTTCATCGACTAGGATTATATTAGTATTTGATTTTTGGCACTATTGGGAACTCCCAATGCATTAAAATGTAATTTTAATCTAATATTCATCTTAATAATTATTTTTTTGAGCATTATTTTGGTTATATATCATGGGTTTTACACTTAGGCTAAGAATTTTTAGGTAAGAGAGTGACATGGATCCTTAAAAGTCATTTAATAAAAATAATATTTTTTTATATTAAGCACTTGTGTTTTTATTGAATTATTTTTATTTTTTAAAATATTCATTTCATTAAAAAAAAGGATACATTATTTATTATAGATTTGTTTTTCCCTTGGGATTTTAAAATTTTGTCTTGAATCAAACCATTTTTGTATTCGTATTAATTTAGTAAGATAAATAATTGAGTTATTATTGGTGAAAACCATGATAATTCCCCTATTTTGATCAAATTTTAGACGTCCTCTTCTGTATAAACCATCATTGAAAAAATATATACTTAGAGGAAAAGAGAGGGGTTAGATGTTGGTTGTTGCAACATTAGATCGAGGAATGATATCTGATCATGTGATGATGATGAATTAGATATTATATTTGGAAATGGTTATGAGTGTTATTTTCAAAATATTGAATCATATTTTATTATTCCATGGGGTATGGTTTCATTCTTTTCCATATATAATATTCATTATTTAATCCTCATTGAATTATTTATATAAAACTAGTTTTTATATTTGATGTATTTAATATTTTATTTTTTGAAAAATAAAATAATTATTCATTATTCTTCATGAATTTTTTAAGGAATAATTTCTTAATTCATCAATTAAACTTTAAATATATTCTTTAAATATAGTGTATCACTAATTATTCCTAACATTTTTCTAGGTGGTGGGGGTGAATAGTGAATATGGTGTCTGATTATTCATTATCTTCTCCCTTCTCTCTTTTATGAATTCTTTTTTTCTTTATACACATTTGGATAGAAGCCCTTGTTATGGCCTACTATAATAAAATGGTGTTATTAAATAATATGTAGTTTTTTGGAAACCCTATGTATGGTGGTTTACATGATGGTATCATAGGGATGAAGTGATAGTGGTGGAGGGGAGCCTGATGGTGAAGTAGAATCAGTGAAAAGATTGATTCGAGTCATGGTTATCATACACATGAGTGTATAATGTGAGTCTACTCAGTGATCCTATATAGTTTTCATGGAGTCTAAGAGATTTAACACATGTTTACCATGTGTTTATTAGGTTTTCTAATAAGAAGTAATAGTAAACTCAAGTGTTTGACTGCCCTAGTCATGAAGAAGCCTCGTGTTGTTTAATTGTGTGTTGGATATTTAAGATTATATTGGATGTATTACACATAAAAAATAATAACAAATTTAATTAATTTAATTATATATATATATTTAATAATATTATTATAATTATTATTAGTTTTTGTCGATTATTGCTTTATATCGAGTCATGAAATTGAAAAACAGTATACATCATCGAGACCCATACAATGAGACAAACATTTAAATACTAATATGTGATATATTATTATAACATAGATATCATATTTTATAAATAATAATATTAATAATATTTTTAATTTTATTCATAACCTTGTTTCTGTCCTATATTATTTTTATGATTTTATATTAGGGAAATATTTTTGGTATTCTGATCTCGGGATTGTGATGATCGATTCACGACCTATATTTGATACCTACTTATGACTCATTTCATGGTCCTTTGGTCACAGAAGGTTTCATTTTTCATCATTGATATGATGAAATGTATATTTTTTTACCATGTCTCCATTTTAATAAAGTAAAAACTATTATGCTGTATATTTTTCTATGTAGACTGCAATGGTATATTTTTTTTGTCATATGAGACCATTTACCAGATAAGATATTAATATTATGAATTTAATTCTATAGGACCAATGATTGAAATTGGGATTGATTTTCAATGTGTTCTTGGAGTTAGTAACCCTATACGGAGCTATGATTATTCCAAGGCATGGCTAGTCCCCACCATCCTTAAGATAGGTTTAGTTTCCCCTAATTTTTTATTACAAGTAAAAATATACTTTGAATTGATATTAGATAAAGTTATTATCTCCCCATATACTCAAGGAGTGGTATTATCTATCTTTAGAGTGGACATTCCACTATTTAAAGAACATGGATGCGGCAAATGATCCCCATATGGAATTACAATCCCCCCATCCAACATGGCTAATTAGATCCTCTACTGAAGTACATGTGGGGTTATTTGAGTTTATTAGAGCTAGTAGTTTGTTTTTAAGTCCATAAAGGGTGAAATACACCATTTCCTTATGAATAAGATTTT
Organism: Viscum album; assembly: GCA_963277665.1. Lineage (NCBI taxonomy): Eukaryota > Viridiplantae > Streptophyta > Magnoliopsida > Santalales > Viscaceae > Viscum > Viscum album. The sequence goes on along the minus strand of OY728130.1, from coordinate 2,008,247,025 downwards.
ATAATGAATAGGATTACCCTTTAAGGATTTTGGTAGTAGTGTGACTATTGGAAGCTAATATAATACAAAATTTCATTTGACATGTTATTTCAAAATATATTGGAGGTTTATTTTGAGATATACAACATAGAATTTGATTAAATACAGGCTCCATGGTCTTATGTATTTAAGGATTATTTATTTTCCCATATATTAGAACATTTTAAGGTTACAGAATTGATTTTTTTGAAATTTTCTTCCTTATTAATAATAATTATTATAGATAATATCTACAATATTAATCATTGACATTTATCTAGTTAATATTTAGTAATAGGTGCTTGTTTGGATGTAATACCTTATGTCTTCCTTATATTTTTATGGGGTATCTTAATGGTTAATTTTATAGTCATTCCTACATGGGCCATGTGACCAAATGTTGTCTCTAAGCATACAGTGTAAATGTCATGAGATGGTCTTGGTTGACATGGCGTTGGCATGGGATTCTCATTGATGATTCTATGTGATACTTGGTTATGTATTATAGTTCATGATGACTTGTAATGGTGGTGAAAATCGATATGGTAGGTGTGTGGTTCAGGAGTTATGATAATGGAGAGGAGATATTAGTTCTTTATTTTCAATTTCCTTTTATATGTATTATTTCCTTTTTAGATAAATATAGGATTTACTTATAGTTGTTTTCCCATTAATAGATTATATAAAATTAAGTTTATTATATATATCCTATAGGTATTATGGATTATCAAGTGTATTTGAGATGTGTTTGTTATAGGTTCATATAGGATATGGCCTCCCATATCATGAGATATGCCTTCTTTGTGCTAGTCACTAACCCCTTTTTGTATTGGTGGCAGGATAAGGGTGGAACTCATAACTTACCATCAGTCCATGTGAGGCCCTAGTGGATCAGTTCATGTCAATATGTGTCTCATCAGATGATAGCCTATTACCATTGGATCTATAGTTTAAAAATATCATCATTGCACTTCAAGGTTCTCATCATAGTAGAGATCTTCTTATAAACTTCTAAATATGATAGATATTCCAGAACACGTTCAAATTAAATTTATATTGATGTTTAATCAGTATGTGATAAGGAATTAGTTTTCATGTCTTGGAATATACAAATTATTTTATGTATAAATTAGTCGGTTCGAGGAGACCCAATCCAATAAAATTAACATTGAATACTTTTTCATTTATCATAAGTGATGTATTTATTGTCTTTTTGGATTATATTATATTCTTATTTTTTATTGGTATGGATGAAAACATCATGTTTTTTTATTAAGGAACTCATAAAATTCTTAAAATATACACTTCATATAAAATTGATGTTAAAAATAAAGAACAAAACATATCCAATTAGTGTAAGAACCTAACACTCAGATACCAATTGAGATGCCCACTATAATCATGTAGTCACATTGAGGCATATGGTGGGGGGATGGAATCCATGTGAACAAATTTATAATTATTTTTTCTATTTATTTAATTCATACCATTTATCCTATTAAGATATATAGATCCCACCAATTATACGCAACCCATTAAAACAAAAAAAAGACAAAAAAGTATGGAAAGAAAACATATTGTGCTTTTACAAGGATAAATAGCAATATGGGTATATATTCCTCAATGTGTTGGGGTCAAGTCCAAGATAAAAGTGTTTCAAAAAATAATTTATTATAAACACACAACTATCTCCAATCCGATTAATATATCAAAAATGCTTCTTTATGATATTTCATTGTGCATTACAACAGTGTTTCAATTCCCCATTCATGAAAAAGTTCCTACATCAACTATGGGATACCAATGCATCTAATGAATTGATCTCCTTCTTCTAATTGAGTTCTTTGATAGCATGGTTATGGTTAATATTATCAACATAAAGGTTGGTATATTCTCATCACTTTTAGAATAATCAATATATGAATGGTAATATGACAACAAACATTTTCTTCCTCTTTCCCTTTTTTTTACAAGATTTATGGTAATATTTAATTAGTAGGAGATTATAATTATATATGATTCATGAGGTTAAAAATATTCCATTGAAATTGGATAACATAACTCTATCTCTTTCAACTCTTATTCTTTATCTTATTCTTCTCCTTCAACACTTTATATCCTTAGTTAAATTTTGTTTCTATATCCCCGTATTTTTTCCTTTATTCAACACACATGATTTTTTAGGAATAACAATATTTTCCTTTCGTCTTTAAATACCATTTTTATTCTTAAAATTTTGTTAACAAAATATCAATAAATTATTAAATGGATATATTTTCATTTTTTTAAAAGTATATCTTATGTTTTTAAACATTATGATATACTCATTTTAAAATTTGTAATAATGAATTCTATATAAATCCAGTATTATTAATCTCCATTAATCGTATTAAATTATTACAATTTAAATATACTAATTTTATTTCAAAGAGATCCCTTTAAATCCATTGTTTTTAATAATAAAATTTCTCCATGAGTCTATAATTTTTTTACTTTGAATATATACATTAAATATCAACAAAATCTGAACTTTTTTAGTCTTCATTTCCATGAACAGATTCAAAAAAAAATGAGGCATAGAATTCCTTATCATGAAATGATCTTATTTTTATTATCCTTATAATATCATTTGGATATAGAGGTATTTTACTCTTCAGTGTATGAGACATTTCGAAAATCATCATTGATTATTATTTATTTAAATAATAGTAATGTTTAATAAATGATGAATAATAATGCATCATATGATTTACTTACTTTCAAATTATTTCATTTAAAGACTCACATTCATTAATCTAATTATCCTTAAATATTATAAAAATCATATCACACATGCTCTAAATTTTTATAGTTTATCTCACCTTTAAAATATTTATATGTGATTTCCTTTTATTTAAATATAGATTTTTAATATTTTTAGGATAATTTTATGTAGATTTAACATTTTAAATAACTTAATTTATTGTGACTCTATTTCTTATAGAGTATAATCTCACACAAATTTAAATTTTATAGATTTATCTTCACACAACTTATCATCTAATAGATATAATCTTACATACCTCAAGCTAAATTGGAATCAATCTTCAACAGAAGAGTTGACTTATATAATTACTCAAATATATTTTCTATAACATCCATGAATATTTTCCAACACCCTTGAATTAACCAATGTTATTTTGATATATCCATATTTACAAGAAAATTTATTCTTACCTATCTTCCAAAACAACCAAAACACTTCTTATACAATAGTACTTCTAGAATTTATAGGGATTCACCTTTGATCGAATCATAAATAACCTCACTAATTCCAAAATAAATTATATTTTGATATCTTTTTCTTTTAGATCTAATATTCTATTGACATGTATCTTCTATGTAAAAAATTTCAATAACTGTTGATTTATTTTGAATTTTTTTCAATCAAATATACAATTTAGCAATTAATGATTAATCTTAAATAAAAGTTACTTTATTATGTTTCCAAATGTAATGACTTCATAATTTCTAGAACTCATCTACATAATTTTGAACTCAACTCCAATAAAACTTACCCAACATAAATTATCTCAAAAATGATTACATTCCATTAAAATATTCATATGATTATATATAAAATATTGAACACAATTTTAATGTATTTAGAGAATTTGGTAACTCCATCTTGAGTATTTTAATATTCTTACACTTCCTCAAATAACACCTCTTTATTATATTTCAAATATTAATTATAATAGCTCATTAATTAGAAAATAATAAATACAATATTATTATCACTTTATCATATAGGCTCTTTCAAAACATTTTGATTCTGTAACTATAAAAACAAAATTATTTCGATGAAATATCACAGGAAAAATCCATTATTGTTCTCCCTACATTACAAAACATTACTAAATTAATATTCTACAATTATGGTAGTAAACCATTTTTTCTTTTCTATATTATGAATTTATCTCTAGAAATATATATTTAATATTTTCATGAATCTACCCATATATGGGGACTAAGATTCTCAATAAGCCTATATTGACTCCACCTTATTTTAAATTTCCTAATCTATTATTGGAAATAATTACAAAAATAACAATCAATTAAGAAATTATCTACATATTTCAACCACTTTACTTAATAACAATTATTTTTCAAAATCACCTCATTACCATTTTCATAATGATATGATATGCTCAATAGTTTATTATTCATCTAATAAAAATATTTATTTTCATACTATATTTGATTCTATAATAATTTTATCCATACTAACACCTTTGATCTTTAATAGGATATCATTTATATGGGAAAAAACATGTGCCTCATATCACACTAGTTTTTTAGTTTATTTATATCACCTATATTTTGTGATAAAAAAAATTCCATCCTATAAGGAAACTTCAAAAACATTTAATTATTGTTTGGGTAGATTATATTATTTTAATATTATTGGATTTAAAACTATGAGTAATTTGAGTTGGTTGGATGGTAATATATAATTTGGAGTATTCCATTACTGTTCAAAAGTTCTATAACCATATTTTAAGCTATTAAAACTATTTTTTACATCAATATTTTTTCCCAAATTGTGGAACCTAATGTTTTGTTTTTAACTATTACATGTTCAATCTTAGTGGATTATATCTCCATTATTTATTAAGAAAAAAATTCACATGTAGCAATAAGACGTCTGAACAAAAAAACTACTCCTCCAATGGACCGAAGACCTTTATTTTTTATTGATTTTTGATAATTCACCTTTCAAGGGGTAAGGTGGACCCCTTACAAGGCTTGTAGTCTTAATTATTACATGGACCATATTTCTTAGAGAAAATAATTGATCATAGGCTTCAAATATTACATTCAAACCAGACTAACTACTTGGAATTGCTACTTCCCAGCATCTTCATCGTGAAATCAGCTCTCCACCATTGCATGTAAATTCAGCTAAGATTTCCTATGGATGCACATTCTTGTCCCAATGGCAGCTGCCATACCTTCTCATTCTTACAATCTGTTTAGCCTTCTATCGTGAAAGCTCCATGCTCCTCTTCCCTCGAAAGCTAGTTCTTTAATGGTTTTCTGGTTTGCATCCGCACGTAAGGTGGCTTGGAAGCCTTGAGGTGGCCCGAAGGCCTTACTATTCCAAAGTCCTGGGTGGCCCGAAGGCCTTAAAAGATTCAGGGACCAAATCTGTTTCCCGAAGGCCCAAATGGGGGAATACTCCCAACTGATATAGTGCCAAAAAAAATTTATTATAGTTCCTACTACATTACTACTACATTACCAGAAATTAGCTTCCGCCTGGATTTGAGCTCGGGTCGCCTAAATGCACTTAAAGAGCCCTCACAAACTGGGATGAGGCCCCTGTGCAAAAAAACACTTCAAAAAATACAATAAACATGTAATATTCTTTCCAAATACACAATCTTTTCTTCCATATAATGTTATCCCACCTTTATATATGACCTTTATTATGTTTATTTTTTAAAAAAAGATTATGTAAATCAATTTTATAAATTTGGACATGGAAAATTTTCCCACTTTTTATATGATTAGTTTCATCCTTTTCTAAATAATTTTTAAATGACTGAAACAACTTATTTTTACTAAATTTACCTAAAACAATTACTTGTGTTTGTGTAGTTAGGGTGGAATGTGAGTGGTAAACTTTATAATCCTACTTCCAAAATATCGGGGTTTGAATCCTATCATGACCAATGGGGGATTTATAATACATACATCAATATAGGAACAATGCAATTAGAAAGTGACATAGGTGGAAATTCTGGAAGGATGCTACACTGGGAATTCATGCCAGTATTAAGGGCCACTTGGTCTTGGGAGAATTGGCTATGTAATGGGTCTCCCTCAACCCTGATAGAAATAGGTATTTTCTTTTATAAAAAAAAGAGTCTTCGACCTCACCATTTTTAAAAAATAAAATATATTACAAGTAAAGAATCAGTAGACATAACCTATTTGTGTCTATTATTTTCTATACCATGAGTTCTTTTCATTTGAAGTTTAAACACTTTTTCATAAACTCTATAGTATTAATTTATTTCTTATATTTATTATATTTTTACTTGAACTATTGAAAGTTTTATTGCAATTATTGTTGAGCTTGTCCTTTTAACTATAATCATCAATAATTTTTAAATTTACCCTATCAACATATTTAACCCTAAGAATGGTAGTGGAATTTATACTATCAATAATTTTCCTTCTTTCAAAATTATCCTGTTTAAACTCTTCATCTTCATTGATTAGATTTTTTTGTTCAATATGGATTTGGTTTCCTCTATAATTTTTTAATTGAGATGTGTATTTTTACCTTCTACTAGTCAAAACATCTTTACACCCATCCTAATATAAATTCTTAGGGTTTAATTCTTGGAATATTATCTTAAAAAAACAAACTAACTATTAATTTATATGGCATCCTCTAGGATTCACTCTATTCATCTTATTAAGACATGATGAATTTTTATTATACCTCTTTAGAATTTTCCTCATCACCAATTATTTCTGCATGATTTTATGTATATTCTTCATGTTATTGAATATTATTGTGATAAAATTGTATTTCATCATCTTCATAAATTTTCATTTATATTGGTTTATTTTTAAGGACCCCCATGCATGATGGTTCAATTACATACTTCTTCATATTTATATTCACATCTAATTTTCAAAGGAAACTTGGTAGATAAGTTACCAATTTTACACAATTCCAACAGTTAATGTTATTTTACCTTGGTGCATACCATTCTGCCATTTGATATTTATTAACACCAAGGAGAGGATCTTATCAAAAATTACATATTCTAATATTTATCATAACCAACGTTTTATCAACAATCATAAATTTTTTTCGATTAAAATGAAATCTCATTATCTTTCTTGAAATTTATTTTTATAGAAACTCCACTTATAATCTCATAAAAAATTTTAAATACCATGGTATTGATTAAATTTTAAACTATTAATTTATATAACCCAAAGATATAATATATTGACATCAAACATGTTATAGATAATTCTCATAAGTTTCTTCAACAATATGATTTTTTAATGATTTTATCCACATTATTTTATGATATTGACAATTATATTATATATGTGAATAATTCATCTATTAATTCCCTTTTATACCCAGTAGACTTAATACCATGAGGTAGGGGGAGGGTGATTTAGGATATAACATATTAAAACACATCTCATTATTGATTTATTTTTTCCATTTACTATAAATATCTCTTTTATCTTTCCCATAACAATGTATGAACTGAAATTAAAACATACAATAGAGAAAACAAATTTTCTCACTTCACCCATAATCAGGATAGTTCAATGAACTATGAAAATAAATGTTCAAATTTATTAAATGAACCATATTTCAATACTTTTACCATTTTGGAGTAGAGTCATTATCCCACATAGTTCACTACCATCCACACAATGAAAACTCAATGTTCTATCAACTAAAGTGTATCCACTACTCCTCAAGAATATTTTTCCATTGAATTAATGAATCAATATTTTTTCACCACATTTGGTATTCTAAGAATCTATAAATTCATCTGTATTTTGAATATAAATTTACCATAGAGTTTTTGGGAAATTTCTTCTAGCTATCACAACATTGACTTTCACACAAAATTTTCCCATATTTCACACAACCTCTTAACTTTTCAAGAATAATTTTCATTTTTCATGAATCTTTAAAAAAAATTGAAAACATTTCCATCTATCATAAAGCTCATAAAATTTTTCAGAATCCCATAATTTTGTATTGGTGATTTTTTCATACATACACAAGTCCCATTTCTCTATGGAACTGATATTTATGTAACCAATTTTTTGAGGAATTAGTTTCTTGGATCACTTACAAAAACCATAGACCTTAAATTATTAACTTGTTGGAGACTTAAAATGTGAGGTTAGGGGCCAATTTATAGGCATTCCTATCCCCTATAAAACTAAAATTCTCTCCAATGACCTTGTTCATAACATTTATACTTTAAAAAACATCATGAAATTGAAGTTCCCTTTTGGACACAAATCACTACTATCCGGAAATTTTTTCTATGTTAATTGGGTTCAGGTAATTATATATGCATCATGAAAATATTACATTTTAAAATAATTTAACATTTAACTCTTCAAAAATTCACTTATAATAGATACAACATGCCTTTATGTCTCCACTATCATACATTGTTTTAATATACATTAGAAATAACAACTACAATACATTATAATTGACATTGTAAACTTGATTTCTCAACAAACACAACCACCCCCAAAAAATAAAATACAACCTTGAGGGTTTTTTTAAACAATAAACCCTTTTATTTTGGTTGAAAAATCCTTAACATTTTATACAACATTAATTATTTGGTTTCGATCTCATTTGAAAAACATCTCATATTTCCTCTTCAACCACAAATTTCTGCTTATATTTTAAGATAATGTTCAATGATTAACTCGATGTGAACTATACACCCACATTATACATTCCTAGTTGAAGAAACATGATTAGAAAGTGATTTTCAATAATGGATTAATTTTTTTATCAAAACCACATGTGTAATATTTCTCAAACCCAAAAAATATCAATTAATCGTAAATGATAATATTAAATATATGGAAAAATAATAATATCTACAATATTAGTGGTTACAAAAATTCACACTGATCATGGATCAGGAAAAGAAAACATATTAAAAACAACAGGATAACAAAATTCATCAATACCGCATAGCTAAACCTAAAATGATATATCTCAATTTTAATAATATCTTTAGAATTTGGATATTTTATAAACCCCCTATTTTTCTATCCCCCTATAAGATTCACCACCATTCATGAATATGAATTATACCACTTTTTAAGTGAACACATAGAAAAATTATTTTCTATTATCATTATAGTAAATAAAAAATATTTACAATTAGGGAAAACAAACAACAACTCAGTGAAAGTGGATCAAATCCAAATTGTTTATGTGGGAGGGTAAGATTAGATATCGAGAGCCAGACGATGAATTTCAAATTATTACATGGGAAATGAATTTGAAAAAATTTATAAATCCTAATAGTCTATGGGAATACACTCCATCATCACCAAACATTTCTCCACTTTCTCCATGATGATTTGATACTTGATTCCATTGGGTTTACTCCTTGAGGGGTGGAATCGATTTTTAGTAATATTTATTTTAAATGAATTTTCGAAATTAATTATAATCAGAAGCTTCAATTAAACACCTATATATACAAGACATCACTTCATCCATTACAACAGTGATAATGATCTAGGTGATGAAATATATTCACATTCGGTGGCACTTATTGAAATGAAATATTGTTTCTTGCATAACTATAAAATGCACAATTCTCCAAGATAGATTGAACCACATGATATTGTGTTTTATTAATTTATAAATCGTCCTAATCTACATCTACATATTCCAATAACTATTTTCGATATTTTTCATTATAATATAAATTTAATTTTATCATGCCTTTAATATATTGTAATATTATTGTTTCCTACAAGAAATTTTCATTCCATAGGATTATTTTTAAACCGTGTCACCTAGAATGAAAAAACTATATTTCAATTAATGTTTATATTATGTGAAACAATATTTCAATTATTTTACTATATTATATAGCATTAACTTATTTTCCTTTATATTCTCTCAGAAATTTCATCGAGGTTGCAACTAGAGTAGACATATCCAAAGAACCCTCCATTTAAAATAACTTTAGAACCTAATTATCATATTATAATTGTCAAATAAATGTTATTTTAATTTACTATAAAACCTATAACCCACGATGTAATTCTAGTACATTAATGATTGACTTTTCAAACCTCAACTTCTTAAACCGATCAAAATATTTTCACTAAGTTTCATTAGTCCCTCTGAAGGTCTTGTCATATACTCGTAGTAATAAAATCATTCTTTGACCACTATCATTATTATTCAAAGATTATAATAAAATATATTCTACAATAAACTAATATTTTTTAAATATTTAACTATTCTTGGATATCATACTCTCAAGGCATTATTTGGTACATAATAATCCATCATGGGTTTAATTTGTTTCTTATCTACATGAATTATAAAATCATGTGGCAACTAAACATACACCTATAATTCTATAAATACATTTATAAATTGTGAATCTATGTCAATATCTAATTATTTTTTATTTATTTCCACAATAATGAATAAAAATATTCAAATTCTCTCCATCCATGAAACTGGGGAAAACATCTCATGAATATCAATACCCACTATCTAAGAGCATCCCTTTTACACTGCCCATTCTCAGTTTCATATTTCCATGAGATCACCATATTATTTTTTTAAAAATACTTATTTTTTCTAGGTTATGTTAGTATCAACCAAACATTTAAAAATATTTCACTTTTATTCTTTTTTGATTTGGACATGTTTTTCATATATTTTCTGAAATGAACTCTCAACCATTACATCTTCTTAAAATTATTTGTCTCTTCTTCTAATAGAAAAATATGTTTTAATAAGGGGATTAATTTTCATCATATGTACTGGATGTTTCTAATTAGTGGTGAAATTATACATATCAATTTAATCTCTTATCATTAAATTTTGGTATAAACATATCTTACATCGTATATATAATCATCAGTGACATCATATAAATTTCATTGTAGAAATTGTATATCCCTTTATCTACTAACTTATTAATCAGTGTTCTCTTAATTTATTTCACTATATTTTGAGTATTTTTCACATTTTCCACCATAAAAATACCATTTTTCTCTAAATCCTTTCTTACACCCTTATTGATGTAATTATAATCAATGACTTTTCCATAGTATATATAGAAAATTTCATTATCTCAATGGGATTCAAATATTAAAAATTTCCCCATATTAACAATAAAAAATTTACTTTTGATGAAACTAATGTACATCAAAATCATATTATTTACATTCACTAGCTTGTATAAAGTATTGTCTTCCATAAAACAAAAAATAAATTTCTTAGAATTATAGCCCAATTTTAATTATAATTCATTCTACGACATATTTGGTATGACTTTATTTATAATAATTATTCTATCCTTCTTGATTATGATCTAGTTTCTCCACGCAAGAACATAATTTTTTTGAGGAGTTATCACTATTTAGAATTGATATGTTATTTCATGATTCTTGAGATAATATTCTACCCATATGTTTGTAGTCTTGGTACCTTTATTGGTTTGGAAGATTAGTATTTTTTATCCAACTATCATGTTTTCGTCTCTATGATATCATGCAATACAACTAAACAACTTGTATATGTGGTTAATTATTAGTATCTAATACAAATTTCTATAATCATCAATTTATGAAACATATTTTCTATTCCAATATATGATTCTAGGAGTGATAGTTCCACATACATAAATTTTCAGCCATTCGAGTACTCTTATATACCTTTATTCATTATCCTAGTAATTATTTATTTGAATTTTTCCTTATTGGTAGGAATTACATGTGTGTATATGATCAAGTGATGAAACAGAGAGATCTTGATCTCAATAATGATTTATGTAATCATTTAAGGATTGTTGATCTAATGAATGATAAATTTATGCGACAACCTATTAGCTTATTCCTTTAGTAGAAGGCACATATTTTATTATCTACTCTAATGTTAAATATTTACCTTCATGCTCTTACCTCGTATCCCACCTTCGCTAACATTTCTTTTTATGATACATAACTTATTAGTAAATATTAATGCATTCACTATGTCACATGTTTGACTGAAACTATGAAATATGTGACAATGGCCTTTAATAACCAATACATTTAACTGTCTCATACCTACATCTTCAAATATGGATTTTTTTGGAGAAATTAATCTATAGGTATTCATAATTATGGAATTATATGAGACATTTAATGTAATTATTGATTCCTATAACAAGATACCTATTTCAATTCATGTAGGAAATGCATAATATATCAATGATCTCTATAATATTACATTAGAAAACATTCAATGAAATATCTACAACCACACACTACTTTTTTATTCCTTTATTGATCAATGTTTTTGTCTTAGAATTTGGTTTTTTTAAATGCATGATCTTTCACAAAGTAATATGTAATAAAATTATAATAAAAATTTAAATATTAGCTTATCATTCTTATAACTAATGATAATTCCATGCTCTACTACGTTGAAAATTTTTGGGCATACTTTTTAACATAAAATTTCATTATTGATGGAATATATCTATCCATATTTCAAAATAAAATACAGCAGAAATGAAGACCATAGAATCATCCATTAAATATTTATCTTTTCACAGATACCATTTATTTCTCTTATTCTTTTTGGTATGTAATATATATGGAACCCACATTTTTAAAATTTCTTAAATTTCAATAATAATAACACATTACATGAGTTGAATTTATGTGTGTGACAAATAAAAAAAATTTATCCCATGAGTTATTTTATTCCAAGTGATTCTCAAATAATCCTTCATCTTTGGAGTAGTTTCCAATGGTCTGATTTCAAGTACAACTAATTTTTTTTTTCAATCAATACCCATATCATCCTATCATTAATATATGAATTTTTATTTAGTTAATAGTTTTTTTAATGATTTAATCGACCACCATAATAAACTTTTACTCTTTTATGACCAATGTTATATTATTTCCTGATGTCTTACTCAGATATAACAACATTTTCCTATATTCAACTCTTTATCATATGATGATGAATTCCACATCAAATTATCTAGTATATATGACTCTATCATTAATTTTTTTAGCTAAAACATTTATTACCCTATTTTTTCCCAAAAATTGATATTGTAATCAATAAACACATATTAGTTTAATAGAATTGTAGTTTTGTGCAAATCATTTTTTCCTTTATCATAATTTTCTCCTCTTCTCGTAATTATATATATAGTTTGGCATCATGAAGCGCTCTGTTGGATTTCTTAATTTTGGATATACAAAAATCTTTTTCTTTAAGAGCGACCTCAATATTGACTTTGAGATAAAATCTTACTTCATACAATCCTTCATAAATTTCACTCTCATTCTATTTCAGGGAATTAATCACAACTAAAGCCAAAAATATTATTTTTAGTATATTAAATCATTAACGTATTCTTCCTTATTCAATTATTGAAATGCCATTTTCTTGTGTAATTGGTATATCTTTCTTGATGTAAATTTTCATTTTTTTCCTACATTTCACATTGTCCAAAATACCTCTCTATGAGAATTTAAATCATCTACACCTTCTATTTTTAATTTCATATTACACTTAATTATAAGGTGGCCAATATTTCCACATCAAAGACATATCAGTGAATGTTTCCCATTAAAATATCATTTCCCCTTTGTATATTTGATCATATTAATGAAATGAATTCATGCACTTTTTATTCTTCTCAAAAACCCTCTATAATGAAAATTTCCACGTACTTGATTTCCACTGCTATAGACTAATCAATTTTTCATAGCCTTGTTTTCGTAATTCTGTATATACTATGCGACAAGAGTACAGTGAAAACAATTCAATGTTATCTCTTTTGGAGAATTTTCCTCAAGATATGACTTTCCAATAAATTTAAAGATAAATCATTTTCTTGTCTAATAAATAATCATTAATTTAATATAATTTATTAACAATCATTAAAATAATATTAACTAAATTTTTCGTCAAATGAAAAAAATGATTTATTTTTAACCAAATTAGGTTTCATGAATTTTAGGGTTTTATTTAAAATATTTATTTAAATTTATAGATATTAAATATGGAAGAAATTAATTTATTTTTTTTATTCATAATTTCAATTGTTATTTAAGGATTAATTTTTTATAATTTTTAAAAAAATTATATTTAAATTAATATAGAAAATATTTATTTTTATTGAAAATTGTATTTTAATTTAATTTATTTATAAAATAAATTTTTTTTTGAATAGTTTTATATTTAAATTAGATCATTTTAATAAAATATATTTTAATTATTTTCCTTATAATTAATTTCATAATAGAATTTTGTATGAAAATATTTTTTACATAAAAGTGAATTTTTCTAAAAAATATTATTTCCAACTCATTTTGGATGATTATATTTAAATTAGTTTCTGGATCTTTTGATAATTTAATATTGAAAAATTGATTCCATATATTTTGTCAAGAGATCCAAATTTTATAAATAGTTTAATTTTGTTTTTATTCATCGTCAATTGAAATAATATTTTATTTTGTTACCATGGTAAGAGTAAATAGGGTAATTCAGGTTAAAAATAAAATAATAAGGACTTAAAAATGACCCAAACACTTGCCATAATTTTATTGTATGCCTATATATAATCCATAAATATCAAAATTTAAAATAAATGAATTTTTTTAGTTTTTTCCATGGTTTTAAATATTGTTTTATTTATATAAAGAAAAGTCAAAAATCAAATTATCTTTAATTAATTAACTATAAATTTGTGAAATATGGAATAAAAAAATATAATAAAGGATAAATGTTTTTTTAAAAAAATTATTATCAATGAATTTTTTTTTCTTATATTTAGTAATGTAATAATAACCTTAAGATCTTATGAAATACTCATAAAATAACTATCTAATTGATATAAAAATAATATAAATGTTTTGATGAATATTAAAATTAATATAAATGGAATAAAATATTATATTAAATGAATTTTTTATATGAATATATGATTTTAGGGAATTATTAAATGAATATATTGTTATTATTTAACCTTCATGTTTTTTTCAAAGTCAATTAAAATGAAGACTTCCAAATTTATCATTAATGATATTTTATAATAAACACTGCTTTATTAAACGATTTAAAATTACAAAAAAGTATATCAATATAAGGGTATGGGATATGTTTGATGATATCAACCATGGTATTTATGTTATGTTTTCATTCTTTTAGTAACTACGTTGACCACTAAATCATCAAAGATTTTCTTCATAGTAATAGATAAAAAAGTTATTGGGGTGTCTAAAAACAAATAAGGGTGAAAAAATTACATACACTTGTATAAATTATATGTTTTGTGATTAACTATATCGTTCCTCATAATATATTAGAAATAAATAATTTTAGATCAATTTTGATATGAGTAATAGTTTTTATTAATTTAATACTCTATGTAATTCCAAGAGTTCCCCACCTCTCACTTTTAAAAGGGTCCATCTTCACTTATTCTCTTCACAAATTAGATAACATTTAGATCTATAAATTACATCCAAATTAATTTCTTAACATTCCTCCCACATTCTAGATGGTTTTTTTATCATAACACCATCCTTGGAATTTGTATTTATTTATACATTAAGTGGTAGTTCAAAGAAGAGGTATAATTCTTAACCAAACACTTTTATTATATTTCATCTTCTTCCGCTTTAAAATATTATTGAAAAATGATAAAATAAGAAAACCAATTATCTTAAATATATGTATATGTAATTTAATAAATTTAAAAACATATATCCATCTCTTATTTTGTCAAATGGGGAATGGAATCATCATTCAAGTGTATAGAAGACGACTGCCTCATGACCTGATGTAATTTATTCTTCATCATTATCTCTCTTGTATGGTTATCATGATGAATTTAATATATATATATATAATTAATTAAATATTTATCATTCTCTAAATGTAATATATCACATACTATCATACTTTTCAATTCTCCAGAAATTTATAACATCGTTCATGGGTACATTTAGACTACCCCTTCTACAAACTAATGTGATTAATTTTTCATCACTACATCACATTGATAATATATAAATATATGTGTGTGTGTGTGTGTGTGTCTGTGTGTGTGTGTGTTATAATAATTAATATTTTATTTATGAAATATCTATCATTATATAAATATTAAATATTAATTACCTTCATTCCATGATGATCATTGAAAAATTGAAACATTACGCCTACATGCATACAACCTACCATCTCTATGATTGTAATGTAGTTAATTTTTAAAAAATATTATTAATTATTGTTATTAAATGTGTACTAAATTTAAAAAAATGATAAATATTTCATTACTATAATAATATAGATAAATATTTATTCAGCACTTATACCATAGAAAACCAACCAAAATCAAATTAGACATACAAGCTGAATATCATTAAAACACCCGATGTAAACATAATTGATTATGTTATTGTATATGAAATAGTATTAAATGAAATTTGAGATTAATGAACTTACAATTTTTCTAACTAAATTAAAAAATTAATACATATATTTTATTACGGATGATAAATAACATACATGCTGAGTTAGACTCAAGTTAAAATATTCTTTTTTAGAAATACTATATTAACATCTCTCTTCCTACTTTTTTTCATCCAAATACATATTTTTAAAATATATTATTATTGTATTTATATTTACCTAAAAGAATGTTAATGAAAATTTTATGCTAGTTTGGAATTTACTCTAATGTTTTTCTAGAGGAATTTTTTTACTGAATGTATTGACATTTCTTATAAAAAAAAGAAATGATCTATTTTATTACATATGGAGACAAAAACCTTTTTTGTATTCGTAACTATTATTGGATGTTTGACTTCCTTTAAAATAATTTAGGTATTCTTTAAATAAATTTTGTATTTCCCTTAATTTTTTTATCTTTGTATTTAATATGTGTCTTAAAAGTAAATAATATTTTGATATCTCCAAGTGTTTATCATATGGTTTAAAAATATTTTCTCAAGAGTTCTATGAAGAAATGGTGAAATATGAATATGATTTTTTCATGATATGGTACATCAGAAATGATTAATTTAATGGGAGAGACCAATATAACACATGATAACTAGTGATCCAAATAAATCTAATATTATAATCATTCCTAGATCAATTTTATATTCACTTGATAACTATATTATAATTCGAATGTGTGGTTATTGTAATTTGGAAGGGGTTTTTAATGGGTTTTAATGGTTTTTATAAAGGAAATTTTCAATTAACCTATATAACCTTTCTTTTATTTCATATAAGTTTTCATGGAAATATTTTTATTTCAAAACATATGGAATGGTTATACCCATTCTGGGTGCAATATTAATTTTTAGGGAAAATTTTATTCATTGGAACACTCAGGATTAAAACTATTTATTTATTTTCATGCATAATAAAATGATTATTTGAGTTCAACATATATTATATTAAAGTAGAGCTCCATTTTATATCAACATTTTAAAAAAGAATAATGAGTTTCTTCTTTTTATGTACCTTATTGGGTTATTTAGTTCCCATTCAAAAATATAAATTGATATAAACAGTGTTTGGGGACGGGTAATAACAAATTAGATGTCAATTTGAAAGTTATTAGGCTTTCTCATGAAAATTGAATGTGTATTGTTTAAATTGTTCAGTTTTTTTTTGAAAAATGGACTTTGAATAACAGTATCCACTTTTTAATATATGGGGTTTTAATGTAAGAGATATAGATTATCTCACTAAAACCCAAAAACATAACTATATTTTAGAATGAAATAAATATAATTGTAGTAAAAAGATATAAGAATATGTAATGTTTGGGGATAGGTCTTTATAGCCCGTTGTGGAAAATAGCACGACAACTACTATTTTTTTGATGGGATCATCTCAAAAAATATTACTTATAATGGGAAGTGGTTCTGTCACTAATAGATGTTCAATTAAATACATTATATAAAAAAACAATTAGTGGCAGGCCCGGTTCAAAAAGTATTTGCGGTGGGATACTAGCCCGTCGCAAATAGCTAATATGTTATAAACCTTTTGCGATGGGTCCATTGCAAAAAATTTATTGCAACGGTAAAGAAACCCGTTAGAAAAAACCATTTAAAAAATATATATAATCTATTTGCGATGGGCCCCCCATCGAAAAACATCCCGTCATAAATACTTAATAAAATAGAAAATAATATTAATTTTATTAAAATAATAAAAAATACTAAAAAATATTAAAATTTTCAATATTTGAAAATAATTAATAAAAAAATAAAAAAATATGATTAATAAAAAAATAATATTTATATTATTGAAATAATAAAATAAATAAAAAGTGTTAAAATTATCAATATTTAGAAAAAATATATAAAATATCATAAAATATTATCATTATTAATATTAGTAAAATAAACAATCATGAAAAATATAATACTAATAATAAATATTAAAATATTAAAATATTATGAATACTAAAAAATTAGGAATTAATCACACCAATATAAAAGATAAAAACTATAAATAGATCATATTACAAAAATTGATCAATTCAAATGTTTTTAACAAAACAAAAAAATCCCTAGGGGATAGTATTCTGGAGGGGCTAGAGGAGCTGGTGGAGATAGTGGAGGAAACTCCATCACTAAACTTCGAGTTAGACAACAAATTTACTCCATCTGATAGTGTTTTTGCTGCTTCCATTGACGCATGTCATCATCGTGATGCTGCTACTGACGCATATATTCATGTTGCTTCTACAAACTCTATATAAGCTCAGTTTGAGCTCGCAACTACTCCTGATACTATGAGCCAGATGATGATTCCTCTCAATGATCTCCTCTCAAGCTGGACACCGACATCACAACAATACCATAATAAGTCCCATGATTCAAATGAGGGATGCTACCAACAACTCGACCCTTCTCAAAGGCATACTAGGTCACCTACATCCATGTCGCGTTATCTAAATGGTGGGAACTAGTATGATCAGTCTTCTCGGTCTGACTCTCAGCCTCTGTCTGAGAGTTCTTGACCTCATATAACTCCTTCAGTTTTAATTTGAAATTAAAATATTGAAAATATTAAATGCAGTTAATTTTAAAACCTGAAAAGAAATAATACTGACCACAATCTGACACTGGTGATCACCTCTAATATCTCCAGTGGCTGGATCACTATACATCCTATGATAAACATTGTACTCCGTAATATCAGAATGTTTGACCGCCTATATGAATATAAAAACACTTTTTATATGTAATTTTATATAAAATATTTAAAAAAGATACTTACCAAATGCTCTCTATGTGTACTGAATTTACGGCTACCAGCTCAATGTGTCACCTCCTATCTCCACCGGTTCTACCAGCCCAATGATGAACTCCATGGAAATCCACTACTCAACCAGTGTGAACATAATCCATCCAAAAATATTTTATGAAATTTACTCTGGTAGTTGGGATATGCATGACTCATCAAATACAATCAGACTGCATTCTTAAGGGATTTCCTTATCAAATTGTGAAAAACCTGACAGAAACGCTAATACATAGACACCTCTCATGCCCCATGGGATACCATAAAACTGACAAATAATTTATAATATCAAATTCTTAATGAAATTAATTTCTAAACAAATATTATTTATTTAGATAGCATCCAATGATTGAACATTTCAAGTCACACATCAACAGAAATCTATTCCCATGTGATTTATGGCCGAGAAAAATAATTAAGCAAGTTAGCACTCCGCTATCCTATATCTACATTCACAAAACTGTGAAAAAGAACAAATAATCAAATAATTATTATATAAATTAATTAATGATAGCTAACTAAAATACACTTGTTATCATACCCCCGTGTGCGTGGATCGTAACAATGATGTGGACGCCACTCGGGGATTGGGTCAAGAATCATAAGTCGCGCAAGACAGCGCCCCCTCCACGTACCCCCTAAACTGCCAGTAGCCTAAGGGTTAGATGATCCCAAATCCTCCTCATCCAATGGTAGCTCAGCCACCTCCAACTCACAATGTAGGTCAGGGTCCATCTGAAACACAAAATGATTTTTTAGAAGATAGTTTAAAATAACTATTACATATAGATATATATTAGTTATTATTATAAATTCCATTTAACAATGTCAATTTTTACCTTCATCATCATCTTCATATCTAATGATTCAATGTATTCATATTCAGCATCAGCATCATCAATATCCATATGAGTTTTAGTTTCATCATCTCTTGTCATTTAAAATTCATTTGTAAGATCATTAACATCATCTTCATCATTGACCCTTAATTGTGGGGTGACATTATCGATATTCATGTTTTTTTGGAAAATGATGGATTTTGATTATTCTTTGAAAAAATTTCAATTCCATGTACTTCATCAGAACCATATTCAGTTTGAGTAAACTAATTTTCCGAGATTTAATTATAATTATGCTCCACCAATCACTCAGGTATCTTGATGTAGCACACAACATTGTGTAATATATTTTTTGTTCATGATGAGCCAGTAAAAATGGATGATTTACTACAAGAATATTTTATATTTAATATCAACGTTTCCATGAATCAGATGAACATTCAAGCCTCTCTTTGTATCTAACCACCGACATTTAAACATTGTTATGTAATTTTTCCCTAGATAACACAGTTCAATTATTTCATCCAGCATGCTGTAAATTTCAACTTTAGTATCTCTATGATGCGATCCTGTCAAGAAAACTCCATTTTCATTGTTTTTTGTCCCCCATGTGCACATGTATGAAATCAAAAACTATTCACCGCATATGCATTGTAATATTTAACCATTTAGATGGTGCATTACTCAATATACACAATTGATTATCAATTTTATCAGCATGTTGAGAAACCTGAAATTGTTTAAAGCAATTATCTATATAATAAATAATAAACCGAATTGATATGTTAAACCATCAATAATTTATGTTACCAGTTTTTGAAACCATTGAGGAATTTTTTTTCGTCGTTCTTCAAGAGCAGTTGCTGTAATTTGTGGAAGCTATTTCTATATATGATAATCATATAACCAACAAATAAAATAAGTTTACATATCGAAACATAAATTTTAGAATAAGTTATAGAATAGCTCACAATAAAAATATTTTCATTTCTTCACAGTTGAGAAGAACATATGTATGAGATCTGTGATGTTCATCATCTAAAATCCATCGTTCATAAACTCCACCAAAGCCCAGATCTGGCTCTTTAAAAATTGATAATTTATTTTTCCATTTCATCATCATTATTCCCATATTTCCGTCCCATGCAGTTGTATTTTGAGGGATATTTAAATTCAAAATAATGAGAGCATAAAAAAGCAAGTTTCACTTACAAATAATGTTCAAAAATTGATCATTGAACTGATTTGTAGTTACATACAATTTTCTTCAATTTTTTC
The DNA here is from genome assembly GCA_963277665.1 of Viscum album. Classification (NCBI taxonomy): domain Eukaryota; kingdom Viridiplantae; phylum Streptophyta; class Magnoliopsida; order Santalales; family Viscaceae; genus Viscum; species Viscum album. The sequence goes on along the minus strand of OY728130.1, from coordinate 2,008,225,773 downwards.
ATGCACCTCTTGAATGGGTACATTCATCAAAAAATTTACGAACCTCCATATTAATCTTTATGTGGAAAATATAAAATCATATTTTCCATTGAGTCAAATAAAGTTGGATTAAATATTTTTTCTAGTTTACATATATTGACAAAAATAACTTCTTCTAGTTTACTTAGTGCATCATAGTCTGTTATCACTGCACAAATGTATCAAAAAAATATATGATATGTATGTTATCGAATCCCAAATAATATAATTCGATAAAACTTTTAATCTAATCGACATAAGTCTTTCCATTATTACATGAAAATCATGACATTTTAATCTGGTAATATGATCATTCTGAACACATCTTCCCAAATTGTAAGTATATCCATCTGGAAGCCTCAAATCTGCAATCCACTAAAAAAATAATAATCGACTCTCTTTGGATAGTGTATACGCTTCTTTTGGCTTCTTTAACCTCTCTGATTTTATATTTTCAAACATTTAATGTTCCGGCTATCTTTAAATTTGGGGAAGATATAATCGTGCCTATACATTATCTTTGATCTTACCTGGTGAATCTAAAACTGTATGAAATAAATTATCAAAACAATTCTTCTCGATATGCATGACATCCAACATGTGGCAGACCAACAAATTAGACCAATAAAGAAGATCCAAAAAATGCACCATTTTAACCAATTATGTTATTTCCCAAAGCCATGAATTTTCTATAAATTTACTACTAGCTCAAATGTGATGGGAGGGAATCAAAATTCAACTGACATTAACTTGGTTCCAGATATCATTTTTGGAGGGTCGTCCCTTTCAATTGTTTCATTTCTGAAATGAGTTTCATTCCTCCGAATGGGATGATTGGTTGGAAGAAATCTGCGATTACAGTCAAAATAGCATGGGTTTTTTTTTCATTGACGATAATGAAACATTGTTGTCTTTCATACAGTAAGGGAATGATTGCATAACTGGTGTACTCCAACCATATAACATGACATATTCCAATAAGTCACTAATCATCCTCATCCATGTAGATTTTATTATGAAATTTTGTTTCGCAGAAACATCATATGTATAAACACCATTTCTCCACAATGAATTTAATTCATCAATCATTGGTTTCAAATATACAGCAAAATTATTTTTCAGATGTTTTGAGATTAATAAGTTCAAAAATATATAGGGATCCTTCATCAACATCCTTAGAGGTAATTTGTACTGAGTTATAATGAAAGGCCAACATGAATACTGACTACCATAAGAACCAGACAAACAGAAACCATTAGTAGAAATACCCAATTTCACGTTTTGGGATTTTAAAGGAAAAACGAATGTAGTTGGTCAAAATATTTCCACGAATCACCATAAGGTGGATGATTCATGATTTTATCGGGTGAAATCTTGTTTTTGTGCCATGACATCATTGATGTTGTTTTTTGATAGATAAAAAAATGATGCAACCTGGGTGTAACGGGGAAATATCTCAACTATTTCACTGGAATTGATCCAGAATTCCCTGATAGAGCTTCTTTATACCTCGATTGTCCCCATTTGGGACAACTATCCAGTGAAACATTTTCACCAGAATATAAGATGCAATCATATGCGTATGCATGAATCTTCTGATAACTAATGACTAGACTACGAGCCAGCCTCTTGCTCTTATACTAATTTTCAGGCAACTTATTTCATTCATGTAATAGTGTTTTAACCAAAGAAAATATCTGATAAAAATAAGTTTTTGACATTTAATTATATAATTTAATAGCCAAATTTTTTGAAACCGCTTCTAATTTTCTTATCATGCAACCAGGATATAATGAATCCTCAATATACCTCAACAACTCATAAAATTCGGTAGGTGCCAACTCAGGAGTTAAATCAATAGCATCTTGAGTTTTTGTCTGTTGAATAGAAGGACATGCAACATTATGTACTAAATTTTGAAACAGTGATGGATTCGGAATCAAGTTATTAGTATCTTATCTGGAACAACATTCACCGTGTTGATACAAAAAAAACATAATCTGGTTGAAAACCAAACTAAATGAGATGTCCCCCAACCTTGTCAGTTGTGTCAAACGTTCTCAGAGAACATTTGTTTAGGTGGACACATAATTATTCCATATGAAACAAATTCTGGTTTCAATGATTCAAATGATAAGAAAATTCCAACACCCTCAATATATCATAGATTTAACCCAAAAACGTTGGGATTTCTGTGCTGATTTTTCTAAGCATGATCATTTAATTGTGAATTTTGTTGACTTCCTTGTTCCATATTTTCTACAAAATATAAAATCATTACTATTTTTTAAATTATTTGAAATTAGAAAAACACTATTAAAAAATAATATAAATAATTACAACTACTTCTTAATATTTACCATTAATTATGGGTGACACAATTTCAAGTTGATTAACAGCTACTCTTTTACACTACGGCTCATTTACTTGCAACTTTCTCACACGAAAATCATAATGAAGACTCTACTCGGAGGTGAACATATTCATTCATGTGCATATGAGAATGCATAAGCATACATCCGAGCGGATTCTACTTTGAGATTTCAGTGTGGCAAAGATGCAAGTAAATTAGCTGTCGGACAATAGAGCTCCCTTTTCTTCAATGAATCTTCTTCTTGTAACTGTAACCAACTAAAAACATTATGAAAAATGTGGTCCTATGGATACATATTCAAACTCGTGCATATGAGATTGGATATGCATACATAGAAGTATACTTTTCATAATATTTTGACTTAGTGAGAGTTGAAAGGAGAAGTCTCATCGAGAAAAAGGAGTATCGTCAATCCACTAAAAATTGTGCCAAGTTATTACAATTAATTACAATTTATTAAAATTTATTTTGTAGCTAATTATTGATAATCATTGTTAATTATTGATAATTAATGATAATTATTGCTAATTAATGCAATCTATTGCTAATTATTTCTAATTATTTCTATGTATTTCTAATTATTGCTAATTATTTCTAATTATAGCTAATTAATGCTATTTATTGCTAATTATTTCTAATTATACCAAATTATTGATATTTATAGTTATTTAATGATATTTATTTCTAATTATTGCAAATTATTGCAAATTATTGCAAATTATTGCTATTTATTGTTATTTATTGCTATTTATTACTATTTATTGTTATTTATTGCTATTTATTGCAATTTATTGCAATTAATTTCAATTAATTGTTATTTGTTTGTATTTATTAGTATTTATTAGTATTTATTAGTTTTTATTACTATTTATTACAATTTATTACTATTTATTACTAATTATTACTAATTATTACTAATTATTGCTAATTGTTACTAATTATTGCTAATTATTAGTAATTATTAATAATTATTTCTAATTATTAGTAATTATTAATAATTATTTCTAATTATTACTAATTATCACTAATTATTAATAATGTTTTCTAATTATTACTAATTATTACTAAATATTACTATTTTTATTATTTATTAATATATATTACTAATTATTACTAATTATTACTAATTATTACTAATTATTATTAATTATCACAAATTATTACTAATTACAACTAATTATTACTAATTTTTACAAATTACTAATAATTATTAGTATTTATTGTTATTTTTAAGTATTTGTTAGTATTTATTACTATTTATTACTATTTATTACAATTTATTTTATTTTTTACAATTTATTGATATTTATTACTATTTATTTCTATTTATTACTATTTACTACTATTTATTACTATTTATCTGTATTTATTACTATTTATTATTATTTATTACTAATTATTAATATTTATTGCTATTTATTACTAATCATTAGTATTTATTACTATTTATTACTATTTATTACTATTTATTACTAATTATTTTTATTTATTACTATTTATTACTATTTATTAATAATTATTACTAATTTTTAATAAGTATTACTAATTATTACTAATTATTAGTAATTATTAGTAATTATTACTATTTATTACTAATTATTACAAATTATTACTAATTATGACTAATTATTACTACTTAATACTATTTATTACTATTTATTACTATTTATTAGTATTTATTATTATTTATTACTATATATTAGTATTTATTAGTATTAATTACAATTTATTAGTATTTATTAGTATTTATTACTATTTACTTCTATTTGTTTCTATTTTTTTGTATTTATTACTGTTTATTTGTATTTATTTATATTTTTTATAATTTATTTCTATTTATTATTATTTATTATTATTTATTACTATTTATTACATTTTATTAGCATTTATTAGTTTTAATTACTATTTATTAGTATTTTCTTCTATTTATTATTATTTGTTACTATTTATTACTATTTATTTGTATTTATTTCTATTTATTAGTATTTATATATATTTATTACTATTTATTACTATTTATTACTATTTATTATTGTCTATATTTTTTATTAGTATTTATTACTTTTTATAACTATTTATTAATATTTATTAGTATTTATTACTATTTATTGGAATTTTGTAATATTTATGTTTAATTATTACAAATTATTAGTATTAATTACTAATTATTATTGTTTATTGGTATTTATTACTATTTATTAGTATTTATTACAATTTATTATCATTTATTAATATTAATTAGAATTTATTACTATTAGTATATATTTTTGTTACTAATTATTAGTTTCTATTACTGATTATTTGTATTCATTACTATTTATTAGTATTTTTTTAGTATTTTTTAGTATTTATTTGTATTTATTACAATTTATTAGTATTTATTTCTAATTATTACTAATTAGTACTATTAATTACTAATTGTTAATATTTATAAGTATTTTTTTCTAATTATTACTAATTGGTGTTAATTACTATTAATACTGTAAAATACAACTAAAATTATTAATTACCGATAATTATATATATACAATACTAATTATTGTTAATAATTATTAATTATTACTAATTACAAATAATTAATACTAATAATTTAATTTTATTGTTACAAGTAAATACAGATGAAAAAACAATTTAAATCTAACTTAATTACACCTAATCAACAATAATTTAAATTAATATAATGAAATGAAATAAATACTAAGTTAAAAATTTCCTAAATACCTCTTAACATGATCTCTCTTAATTATAGGCGGCTTCACAAATTCTACGTAAAAAAAGCTAACTCTAAAAAATTTCACTCTAAAATTAGAGTTTAACGAAGGAGAGGAACACGAAATTTGGGCTGAGAGAACAAAAAATGGAGGGGGTATATATAGGTTAGATTAGTTGCAAGAGGGCTATTAGCAACCGGAGTCCCGTCACTAATAGTATTTATTGTGACGGGATCCGTCGAAAATAACTTCAGCCACATTAATTACCGTCGGTGGTTTAAAGGTTATTTGCGATGGGGCTCATCGCAAAAAGTGACTTGCCGACACATTTTTTTCCAAAGGACAACTTCCTGTTGCATATATTTTTTTACCACCATCGGCTATTTGCGACGGGTCCTGTCGCAAATACCCTCCTGGGGTTGAACTAGTTGCGACGGGGGATCCCCCCATCGCAACATGGTCTTACCGCCTCCCGACATTTGCGACGGGCGTTGCCAACCCGTCACAAGTGTACTTTCACGAGGTGTGGCACGCAAACTGCGCCCATCCGCGTGTAACGTTTTGTGATGGGGCACATATTCCTATTGCAAATAATTGGTTATTTGCGACAGGTTGGTCTACCTGTCTCAAATAACATCTTCGACGTACTATTTGTGATGAGATTTATTCTCGTCGCAAATAGCCCGTCGCAAATAATGGTTTTTCCCATAGTGAAAGTGTCACCACTACTCCTCTAGAATATTTTTCCACTATGTTCTTGAATCAATATTTTTTAACCGCATTTGGTCTTCTTAGAAGCTATACATTCATCCATATTTTGAATATAAATTTACCATAGTGTCTCTAGGAATGTTCTTCTAGTTATCACTACAATGACTTTCACACAAACTTTTCTCAAATTTCACATGGCCTCTTATCATTTCTCGAAGCATTTCCATTTTCATGAATCTTAATACTTTTTTGAAAACATTTTAGTCTATCATAAAACTCAAAACTTTTTTGAGACTTCCCATAATTTTGTTAACATCAGTTTTTCATATATACACTAGTCCCATTTCCCTATAGAACTGATATTCATGTTACCAATTTATAAAGGAATTAGTTTCTTGGATCTCTTATAAAAACCATAGACTTGATATTATCAATAGGTAGGAGACAACAGACATGGGATTAGGGGCCTATTTATAGGCATTCCCATCCCTTAAAACCCAACATGCTCTCCAATGACCATGTTCATAACATTTAAACTTTTAAAAACATCAGGAAATTAAAGTCCCCTTTTTCACAAAAATCACTAATATCCTAAAATTTCTTTCTATTTTTATTGGTTTCATGTAATTATTAATGATTCATGAAAATTATACTTTTTAAAACCATAAAACATTTTATTCATCAAAGATTCACTTATAATAGATAAAGCATGCCTTTATGTCACCACTATCATACATTTTTTCAACAAACATTATAAATAACAACAAAAATACATTATAAATGACTTGTTAACTTGATTTCTAAAGAAACATAACCACCACCAAAAAATAAAATTTAACCTTGTGGTTTTTTTAATACAATTATTCCTTTTATGTTGGTTGAAAAATCATTACCCTTTTATACAACATTAATTATTCGGTTTTAATCACATTGGACAAACATGTCATACATTCATCTTCAACCCCAAATATTCTCTTATATCTCAAGATAATGTTCAATGATTTACTCATTTTCTACTATACACAAACATTATACATTCTTGGTGTCAGAAATATGATTAGAAAGATAATTTCAATAATCGATCAATTTTTTTATGAAAACTACAAGTGTAATGTTTCTCAAACCCAAACAATATCAATTAATATTGAATGATAATAAAATTTATAGGTAAAAATAATAATATCTAGAATATCATTGGATAGAAAAATTCACACTGAGTAAGGATCATGAAAAAAAACATATTAAACACCACTGGTTAAAAACATTCATCAAAATCCCATAGGTAAACCTTTAATGAAATGTATGAATTTAAATAATATCTTTAGAATCTTGATATTTTATAAACCAACAATTTTATTATTCCCCCCTATCAACTTCTCCACCATTCATGAATATGTCTTCTACCACTTTATATGTGAACATAGAAGAATAATATATTATATTTTTATTATAGTAAAGAAAAAATATTTTCAATTACAGAAAACACACCATAACTTAGTGAAAGAGGTTCAAATCCCCATTGTTTATGTGTGAGGGTAAGAATGTATATCGAGAGTTAGGTGTTCAATTTCAAATTATTAAATGGGTAAAGACTTTTGAAAAATTTAAAAATCCTAAGAGTCTATGAAAATATACTCCAGCATCACCAAACATTTCTAAGCAGTCTCCATAATGATTTGATACCTAATTTCTATGAGATTACTCATTTAGTGGTGGAAGTGATTTTTGATAATATTTATATTAAATGAATTATCCAAATTGATTCTAATCATAGACTTCAATTAAACAGAAATATATACAAGTTATCCCTTCATCCCCATCTACAATGATAACGAACTATGTGATGAAATATATTCGCATTCTGTTGAACTTATTGAAATGAAATCTTTTTTCGTGCATAACCAAATTAGGACCAATTCTATAAGATAGCTTACACCACATTATATTGATCTTTAATATTTTCTAACCCATCCATTATACATCTACATATACCAATAACTCTTGTTGTTATTTTCCATTATAATAAAAATTGAATTTCATCATGCCTTTGAAATATTGTAATATTATTTATTACTACAAGAAATTTTCATTTCATCTGATTATTTTGACATCTTGTAACCTAGAATTCTAAAACAATATTTCAAGTAAATATTCTATTATGTAAAAAAAATATTTCAATGATTTTACTATATAATGTAACATTCACTTCTTTTCCTTTACAAAATTTTGTAAATTTCATCAGGGTTGAAACTAGTGTTGTCATATCCATAAAACCCTCCATTTCAAATAACTTTAGAACCTATTTATCGTATTTTTATTGTGATATAAATTTTATTTTACTTGATTATAACACCTATAATCCATGAAGTAACATTATTTCACCAATCATTGGCATTTCAAACTTCAACATCATAAACTATTTAAAACATTTTCACTAGGTTTCATTAGACCCTCTGAAGTACTTGTCATATACTCACACCAATTAAATCATTCTTTGATTACTATGATTATGATTCAATGATTATAATCAACTCTACCCTATGGTAAACTAATATTTTTCCATTATTGAACCATTCAAGGATATCATACTCTTGATGCCATATCATTGGTACCAGACGTCTATTTGAAGAACTGTTAATAGTGCTGGTAATTTTGGAGCATGATAGTTCTATTGAGTATACGCCACATGAGTTCGGGGTATAGTTGAGTTATAGTCAGGTTGGATCGTGAACGAATCCAACTGGGCCTCTGGGACTAAAAGGCTAATAAATCTCAGACCGGGCATCTGATTGAATCTCCATCATTAGATTTAAGACCCCTATGACTTGGTAGACCATTAAGATACTTCTACATGGGACATCGTGACAGTCGGAGTATCGAACTATAACTCGGATAACGGATCCTCCCGGAGACGAGCGAGCATAGTGCAACAACATAGTAGCTGGCTAAGACCTGATGATTGCTAACCGATTCGACTTAGAGTGATTCTAATTGCCCATAGGGGAGCACCTTGGTGTCGCAGAAGACCCATAGTGGGGAGAAACTCTGTGTGATGTGGCAGACCAATGGTACTCGAAAGGAGAAGTACCTTAACAGTCTACGAGGGGGAGCGCCTCTATGTGACACTACAGACCCTTGATGGGGAGTACCTCTGTGTGACGTGGCAAACCCACGGTACTCGTTAAGAGGAGTACCTCAGCAATCCAAGGTTAGTGGGAAGCGCCACTGTGTGATGCGGCAGGCCCACTGTACTCGATAGAAGAGGAGTTCTCCAGCAGCTGAGGTGTTCGACATTGTGCTTGTAATTGTTACTTGATAATACCCCTAGAATAAATCCTAGTTTGAGTTGAGTCAGTAACCTTTGTGTTTACCTCGTGACTAAGATGAATTACTTGATAACTTAGGTATATGAATGGGCATACACCTAAGTGGTTTTATCTGTTGATTTCATACTTTATGGATTATCCTTATTGGTTTGGTGAGACCTTGAGGGACTCAGGGTCCCTACTGAGTATCGTTATACTCACCCCTGCATGGGATATGCCCGCACCTTGTGTTGGATGAAGACGGTGGACAATTCTAACCGAGGCTAAGTAAACTAGGACTGGATGGTACCCAAAGGTGGACCACATGGCATGATGGTACACAGAGGAGACGGACGGAAGTGGAGTGCTATGGAGGATATATGTACCTACCCTTCAGGAAGGAATCCGGGAGGATGACCCAGCAGTTGTTTTACTCTTCTTCTGTGGTACATTTTTTCAGTTGTACTTATACATTCTTGTTGGGCTTGTATTCTGGCCCCTCTACTTTTTTACTGTTTTGTATACAGCTTTAATTAGTGTTTAACTTCTAGCTCGTACTCTGTTGTGTGCGTTTTCAAGTCATAAAGGAAATGCCTTCCCAATTTTAAGGAATTATGCCTTTGGTGCTAGTCGCCAGACCCTGGCCTATGCAAGGCATGCTTGGGATAGTCATGGCATGGTCCTTAGGGGATAAGTCGTGACAAATTTATATCAGAGGTGTCAGTTCTACTGCAAAACTTAGGACTCTGATATTTTCTGAGAAGAAAATGTTTTAATGGTACGAAGTATGGTTTTCAGTTCAGGGACACCAGTGTCGGTGCGGCGGCCGATGTATCCATACACCAGGACCCTGACTACTGGTTTCCAACTCAGCGCATGAAAACACTGATTGTGTGTGTGTTTTCAAAAGTTTTCTTTAAGTCATCTCAAATAGGTCAACTCACCAGGAATAATTTTTAATGGTGTTGCATTTATCTCTTTCAGGATACCTCCCCATGGATGACCATCTAGTGCCCCAAGAGTTGTACGGACAGATAGCCCACTGAGAGGTGATGCCTCAGTGTAGGGACCACTCACAGCAGAGTCACCAATTGTACCACTACCTATTGGGCCACCGATTCCACCAGCCCCAACATCAGACGATGCATGCCACTTGAGCGCATTGTACTAGTTCCTGCGCTAGAGGCCACCAAGGTTCAAGAGAGAGACGGACCCACAGGCAGCTAAGGATTGGATGGAGGCTATGGTGAGAGTCTTCAGACTGGTAGGGACACCAGTCGACCTCATGGTGATTCTTGCAGCCATTCTTCTAAAGGTAGAATCATGAAGATGGTGGAGGTTAATGCTCCATGTTCACAACGAGATGACATTTCTCTAGGCAGACTTAGATATCCTGTTTCGAGTGGAGATTGTCCATTCCACCCTATGTGAAGTGTGGATACATGAGATACTTCACTTGCAGCAGGGGAGCATGATTGTAGCTCATTACTCAGTGAGGTTCACAAAACTATCGCGCTACTCCACCGATATAATATGGGACCCATTCTTCAGTCCTCGGACCTTCGAGCATGGGCATAGGAGAGAGATCATGTCTTTGATGATTTCCCTCAGCATCCCGACGTAGTCAGGGGTGTTGGAGCAATCCCTCTTAGTGGAGAGTTTCCTTGCTTAGCAGTCTCAAGTATTGAGACCCACCACTAGTCAACTTGTAGCAGGGTCTTCCTACAGTTTGATGTAGACATATGTCACCGAGGTCCAAGATGACCAGACCTACAGGTGGACAAACACATGAGTAAGGATTGGTTGTGCGGGGCACCCTGAGCAGAGACATACATTCCAAGAGTGGGTAATGTTTCTCAAGCAGTAGGTCGAGTCACATGGCTTGTGACTGTATGACCCGTCGTTTGGATGATCAGAAGGCGGTCGAAGGACATATCATGTAGAGGAAGAGATTCGATTGACGCTGTCCACAGGGAGCAGGTGGACGTTTCAGAGGAGTTGGTCATGCAGCAGGCAGTGGAAAACGTTTCGAGGAGTTACAACCACCACCAATAGAAGGTACACCCTGACCATAGGGAGTATGTGGATAGGGGAGAGCTCAGCTCTAGGAAGTTGAGCTCTACGATCATAGTGCTCCAGAGATGATTTGAGCTATGATCTATGCCTACTCCACCATCTCTACAGTTCTTATAGACATAGGTGTTCGTCACTCTTTTATTGCCACTACCCTTCTTAGAAGCTCAGAGATTCTGACGGATCCGTCGGATCGATCCTTACATCTAGAGACTCCAACGGGAGAAGACTCTATGATTATGCACTAGTTTCAGTAGTGTGAGATTACTCTAGGAGGCGAGATCTTCGATTGGGATCTCCTCGTAGTGGCGTCGAGGCCTTACGACGTCATCTTGGGTATAGACTAGTTATCTACAGTTCATGCGCAGATCGACTGTATTAGTCGCAAAGTGCGGTGTGTCCTCACGGATGGTACCAGGTTCACATTCACCGGTGAGGAGGGAGCCTTTGTAGAACAAGATAGACTTTCCCGGAGGAGAGTGCAGCTGATCACTCATCAGTAGGCATGCCTTACCCATGGAGCAGTTGATGTGGAGAGTACGAGCAATCCTGTAGTGGTGGACCAGTACACTGATGTTTTCCTTGGTGATGTTCTAGGAATTATTTCTCACAAGGAGGTGAACTTATACATTGACATGTACCTTGGGAAGACACAGATATCTTCACCAGCGTATCAGATGGCTCCTGTAGAGCTTCACGAGCTACAGGTACAACAAGAGCACTTGCAGTTGAAGGGATTCATCTGGGCCAGTGTTTCTCTTCAGGCAACCACGATTCTTTTTTCCAAGAATGTGGATGGAACCATGAGGCTTTGTGTCGATTGCCATCGCCTAAACTAGGTGACTGTGAATAACAAGTACCCACTCCCAAGGATTGATGACCTCTTTGATCAGCTATAGGGAGCACCGTGGTTCTTGAAGATAGACCCCAGATAAGGCTATCACCAGCTAAAAGTTTGAGATGAGGATGTGTAGAAGACTACCTTTAGATGTCAGTATGGCCACTACGAGTTCCTGGTTATGACATTCGGCATAACCAACGCTCTAGCATTGTTCATGTGACTCATGAATACAATATTCCATCCATACCCCAATCTCTTTGTCATAGTCTTCATCGAAGACATTCAGATCCACTCGACCACTGAGGAGGACCATCCATGCCATTTCCAGGTAGTGCTGGATAGACTCTAAGAGAACTAGTTTTATGGTAATCTCTTGAAGTGCCAGTTTTGGATCTGATAGTTTCACTTCTTGGGACACGTCATCCCGGAGTCTAGAGTTTTAGTGGATCCAGTGAATATTGAAGAGGTACTTGCTTGGGATCCACCCAGGAGTGTGATAGAGGTACGAAGTTTCTTGGGTGTGGCTAGTTACTACCATAGGTTCATTCCAGAAATCTAGAGAGTTGCAGCACCACTATCATTCTTAAAGAAGTAGGGGACTCTTCCTGTGGTTAGAGAGATTCCAACAGAGCTTCTTGGAGCTGAGTCAGAGGCTGAATAGTGCACGTATCTTAAGGCTTCCAGGGGAAGGTGTAGGGTACGTAGTCTACTGCGATGCATCAAGGACCAAACTCAAGTGTGTCCTGATGCAAGAGCGAGCAGTGATCGCATATGGTTCTCGATAGCTGAGACATAACAAGTCGAACTATGCTACCCATGACCTGGAGTAAGCAGTTATGGTCTTCACCTTAAAGATGTGGCGACACTATCTGATGGGTGAACGGTTTACTGTGTACTCTGATCATAAGAGACTTAGGTATATCTTCTCTCAAGAAGGACCTGAACCTGAGACAACGGTGATGGCATGAGTTCCTCCACGACTATGACTTCGAGATAGTCTATACTCCTGGAAACGGAAACATTGTAGAAGATTCTCTAAGTATGAGATATGGTATACACCTTCTTGGCAAGGCGATATATCAGTTTGCTTCCTTAAAGATATCCTTTGTGGATAGAGATAGAGCAGCCTTTCTACAGTCTCATTCAGTCACTCCGCGTCTTCTTCAGTGATTCATGGAGGCACAACGTGGAGACACTAACTGCAAGACTTGATGTGCCCAGGTCTCCATAGGGTAGGAACCTGAAGGATTTTATGAAGGTGGGGAGCACTTCATCCTCTTCCGAGGACACACTATGGTTCCAGTTTCACTTCAAGAGGAAGTGTTGAGGGAGTTCCACACATCCCCTTTAGCAGTACATACAGGATTGGTGAAGATGTACTAGGACATTCAACAACAGCAATAGTGGATAGGTATGAAGAACTAAGTAGCATAGTGTGTCTCTCAATGCCTCACTTATCAGCAAGTGAAGGTGGAGCACCAGGTACCAGCGGAATTGGTGTAGCCTTTAGTGGTCCCAGAGTGGAAGCGGTATGGGATATCCATGGACTTCATGACAGGACTTCCACGTACATCATGGGGTCACGACTTGATTTTGGTGATTGTCGACCAACTCACCACATCGGATCACTTGGTACCAATTAAAGATCAGGGTTTATTAGAGTGGTTGGGATGCCTTTATGTGCAAGAGATTGTGAGAAAAAATGGAGTACCTTCTTCTATTATCTCTGATCGTGATGCACAGTTTACTTCCAAGCTATATAAGGGGTTATAGAAGGATGTTGGGATGTAGCTTCATCTGAGCACCGCCTTCCATCCTCAGACAGATGACCAGGCTGAGGTTACCATTAAGACCCTCGAGGACATGCTGCATTCTTGTGTCGTTGACTTCAGCTGCGGCTGGGAGGATCACTTACCTTCGGTGGAGTTTTCATAGAACAACACTTATTAGTCCAACATAGGGATGACACCTTTTGATGTGGTATAGGGGAGACCTTGTAGATCACCTTTTTGCGGGATTGATCCTGAGGATTCAACACTATTGGGGACAGAGATGATACGGGCTACCATAGAGAAGGTGTAGATCATCCAGGAGTGGATGAAGACTGCACAGAGCAGACAGATGTCGTATGCTGACAGGAGATGGAGACCTTTAGAGTTTGAGGATGGCGACCATGTCTTCCTATGGTTCTAACCTGGACAAGGTTTACAAAGATTTGTCTGAGACGGAAAGTTATCTCTGAGGTTCATCGGTCCTTTACATGTCCTCCACAGAGTAAGAGAGGTGGAATACCTCTTAGCACTTCCACCTCTGCTGCACCAGGTGCACGACGTCTTCAATGTATCACAGTTGGGGAGGTACGTTCATGACCCTTCTCACATCATCGACCATGGAGAGATAGACGTTGACGATGGGGAGACTTTCACAGAGGTTCCAGTGGAGATTGAGGATCGACAGGATCGTTTCCTACATGGATGGTTGATACCTTTGGTGTGCATTTTCTGGCAGCACGGGAACCTCCAGGAGAGCACATGGGAGCGGGAGGCTCAGATGCGTGCTCAGTACCCACGCTTGTTCTTATAGTTTTAGTTATAGCTTACGGGGACGTGAAGCCCGAGGGTGGGGAGAATGTAAAGACATGGAACTTACATGGAATTTTTTCCTTAAATATATGGTAATTTTATGAGTCATCAAAAATTGACGGCGCATAATTCCAAGGCCCAGTGTGCCTGGAATCAATTTCTGATTTTTTGTTCAGGTATGTTCAGTAAACGTACGAGCGGGTTTTTATATCTTTTGAACCGGTGCTCAGAAATGAAATCTTAGGACTCTGTTGAACTCACAACACCGGTATTCGCTTAATGAGACTTTGATTTTCGACGACAGTGGGCCGAGAATAAAAGTTAATTTTTGGGTTTTCGTGGTAAATATTAAATAAAGGGAGATTCACTTTATTTTTATTTGAGATGCCAAGTGGGTGTTTGTCGGTAAAAATACCCTCATCAAAGTTAGAGGTGGGACCACCACACCTTAACCGCCCATGAAAGGTTATGGTGGTGGGGCCTCTCGAACCTATCCTCCCGCGAGAGGTTATGATGTGGGGACCACACGGGGCTACACTCCCCAGTTAATGGCGGGAGAATAAAACCTCTCAACTCCCCTCATTAATGAGGGAGAGTTTGTCTACATCCTCCCTCATTTATGCTTCCACCTTCCCTTTAATTAAATTGTGCCAACTCCCCTAATTAACTTGTTCCAATCCTCCACATTAATTAGGTGGATCCTATTAATTTATTTCACCATTTCAAATTCTACGCCAATGAAATAATAGATAAACTTATCTATTATTATTTTTCCTTTTCATATTGGTGGAATCTTGGGAGAAGTTGGAAGAACTATCCCAACGTAGAATGAAAAATGTGTACCTTCTCCAAATTATTCCTCAGAGCTTCTACCAATGTGGGACATCTTCAACTGACATACCCTCTGCATCGTCACCAATGAGATGATTTAGCTCAGTATTGGAAGCGTGCAGTAGACGCGGCGAACGATGATCTTCTTCATCTACTATATGAGACCCCATCAACGAATGATGAACGACGATCAAAGGTAGGGGGTTTTTACCTGTTGATGTTTTCCTTATCTTCTTCAACGGTTGGAAATAAATTTTTTGTGGGTGAGTTCCTGTTCATATTCTTACTTCTTGATGATCCAATTGATACCAACCTAAATGTGGAGGGTGTGGTCCAATCCAACATGGACTGACCCCTCCGCCGTTCTTGTTTGTGACGATCTCTGACATGGTTATGACATGAAAGAACGATGAAGGTGGTGATGACAAAGGTCGTGCTACCTAAGGAATCCGCAAACCGCGCAGCCCCCGCCATGCTCTGGTGCTCCAGGATGAACCACAACACTTCGGCCGAGCCACCTCGGCCGCACCGCGGCCCCCCGGCTCCCGACCACCGGCCTGCCTGGCCGCGCCCTACTCGGTTGCCCGCCGGCCCAACTGACACCTTGCGAGGCCACCCACCGGCCTGCCTGGAACCCTGCCCGGCTGACTACTGACCTCCCCAACCACCTACTGGCCCTCTTGGCGCCCTGTCTGGCCGCCTGCGGGATTGTGTGGCTGCCTGTTGGCCCACCAGCCGACCTTCCCGGCCACCTGTTGGCCCGCCCGACTGCCTCCCAGCGGCCTGGTTGCCACCTAACCGAACTGGCGCCCTACCCACACTAGTCTCCTGAGCCATCCCATAGCACCCCCACTCGCGGCGCCCTAGCCTAACCGGTCCGGCCACGTCCTCGCGACACTCTGGGCCGAACCAGCCTAGAGCCAAGGCTGAATTGCCCACGCGGCCTGCTAGCCTAGGCCCAGCGGGCCGGGTTGAACCTAACTGGAAAGCGCAACCAATGTGTTGGGCCAAAACCAAGAGTTCTGACCGGGTCGACCCGGACAAGGTCAGTCCAACCGGGTCGGACCGGACCCCGGTCCACTACTGACCCTTTACTTTCTTTTGCCATATCTTCTACACTGGGCGTCCGTTTGATGAACCATTAATGAAGCTGGTAATAGTGGAGTGTGATAGTCCCTTTGAGTAAACCCCAATGGTTTTTGGGGTATAGTTGAGTTACGGTCAGGTTGGATCGTGCACGAATCTAACTGGGCCCCCGGGTCTAAAACACAAATAACTGACAGACCGAGCGTCCGATTGATGCACGATCTATTGAGTTCAGACCCCTATGATGTGGCAACCTAGTGAGATACTTCTAAGTGGGACTTCATTATAGTTGGAGTATCGACCTGTAGCTCGTGGTGCATATCCTCTCGGAGACGAGCAAGGATAGTGCGAAGACCTAGTAGCTAGCTGAGACCTGACGACTGCTGACAGATTCAACTCGAAGTGATTCGACATTCCGAGTGGCAAGAGCCACAGTTTCTTAGCAGACCCACGTTGGGGAGCACCTCTGTGTGACACAACATACCCACAGTACTCGACCGGAGGAGTACCTCAGAAGGCTACGAGGGATAGCGCCTTTGTGTGACATGACAAACCCACGGTGGGGAGCGCCTCTGGGTGACACAAAAGACCCGCGGTACTCGACAAGAGTAGTACCTCAGCAGTCCAAGGTTAGTGGGAAGGGCCTCTGTGTGACACGGTAGGCCCACTGTACTTGATAGAGGAGGAGTTGATTGGCACCAGAATTGTTCGACATTGTTCTTGGAAATGTTACTTGATACTAACCCTAGAATAAATCCTGGTGTGATCTGAGTTAGTAACTTTTATGATTACCTCATGATTAAGAAGGATTAATTGATAACCAAGTTATATTTATGGGTATATTCCTAATTGGGGTTATCTGTTGATTTCATACTTTGTGGGTTATCCTTGTTGGTTTTGTGAGACCTTGAGGGACTCGGGGTCCCTACTGAGTATCGTTATACTCACCCCTGCACGAGCTATGCCCGCACATCATTTTGTTGGATATAGATGACGAATAGCACTGACCGAGGCTAAGTGTACAAATACTGGATGGTACTCAAAGGTGGACCACACGACATGATTGTACATAGAGGAGACAGACCAACATGGAGTACTGTGGAGGCTATCTATACCTACCCATTAGGAAGGAATCCTGGATAATGACCCAGTATCTATTTTACTTTAATTCTATTGTACTTGATTTCAGTTGTACTTATACTTTCCTGTTGAGATTGTATTCCGGCCCCTCTACTTTTTGCACTCTTTTGTACACAGATTGACTTAGTGTTTTTCTTCCAACCCATACTCAGTTGTATGAGTTTTCATGTCATAAAGGCAATGTCGTCCCATTATTAAAAAATTATGCCTTTGGTGCTAGTCGCCTGCCCCTGACCTATGGAAGGA
Source organism: Viscum album (assembly GCA_963277665.1). Classification (NCBI taxonomy): domain Eukaryota; kingdom Viridiplantae; phylum Streptophyta; class Magnoliopsida; order Santalales; family Viscaceae; genus Viscum; species Viscum album. Next base: position 2,008,207,855 of record OY728130.1, on the reverse strand, counting down.
GGACTTTGGGTATTCATGGAATGGGCCCCAGGGGACGGGTCATGAAAATATTGTTCTTAACCAAGCACTTTTATTTTATTTATTCTTCTTCCTCCCTAAACTATTATTAAAAATTGATAAATTTGGAAAAAATGAACTTAAATATATGTATATGTAATTTAATAAATATAATAACATATATCAATCTCATATTTTGTCAAATGGGGAATGGAATCGTCATTCATGTGTATAGAAGACGACTACCTCACGAATTGATGTAATTCATTTTTCATCAATATCTCTCTTTTATGGTATCATTATTAATTTAATATATATATATATATATAATGAAATATATATATATATATATAATGAAATATATATCATTCTTGAAATTTAATATATCACATACTTTCTTACTTTTCTATTCTCATGAAAATTATAACATCGATCATGCGTACTTTTTGACTACCACCTATACAAACAAATGTGATTCATTTTCCATCACGACAACACATTGAAAATTTATATATATATATATGTGTGTGTGTGTGTGTGTGTTATAATAAATAATTTTTTTTGATATTATTATCTTTATATAAATATAAATCATTTATTACCTTTATTCCATGATGATCATTGAAAAATGGAAACACTACTCCTACATGCATACAACAACCTTCTCTATGATTGTAACAAAGTTAATTTTCCAAAACTATATCTAATTATTATTAATAAAAGTATAGAAAATTAATAATAATGATAAATATTTCATTATTATAATAATATAGATGAATAGTTATTCATCACTTTTACCATAGTAAACCAACCAAAGTCAATTTTGACATACGAGCTGAATATCCTTAAAACAGCTAATGTTAACTTAAGTGATTAAGTAATTGTATATAAAATGGTATTAAATGAATTTAAATAATAATGAACTTGAAATTTTATCTAAAAAAATCAAAAAAATTAATATATGTTTTTTATTTCGGATTATAAATAACATACATGATGAGTTAGACTGATGTTAAAATTATTTCTTTTTAAAATATTATATTAAAATCTCTCTTCATACTATTTTTCATCCATGTAAATATCTTTAAAATATATTATTATTGTATTTATATTTATCTAAAATAATGTTAATGAAAAATTTGTGCCACTTTTAGATCATCATTAATGGTTTTCAAGTTGATTCTTTTTGCTAAATGTTTTGACATTCTATATTGAAAAAAAGGAATGTTTTTTTAATACGTATGAAGACAATGACTTTTTCCATCTTCATAACTATTAGTGTATTTTTGACATCCTTTATAAGATTTCGGGTTTTTTGAAATAAATTTTGTATTTTCCTTTAGTTTTTTATTTTTGTATTGAATATGTGTTTTAAAAGGAAATGGTATTATGATATCTTCAAGAGTTCATCATATGGGATAGAAATTTCTTATAAAGAGTTCTATGAGGAAATGGTGCAATATTAAAATGATTTATTCATGATAGGGTACATGGAAAAAAATTTATTTAATGGATGAGAGCAATATAAAACATGATAATGGGTGATCCAAATAAATCTAATATGATAGTCATTCATAGATCGAGATTTGATTCCATAGTCAATTATATTACAATTGGAAAGTATGGTTATTGTGATTTTTAAGGGGTTTTTAATAGTTTTTAATGGTTTTTATAAAGGTAATTTTTAATAAACCTATATAACTTTTTTTTATTTCATATAAGTTTTATTGGAAATAGTTTGACTTTAAAAAATATGAAATGGTTATGCCCTTTTTGGGTACAATGTTATGTTTTAGGAAAAATATTTTTTATTGGAACCCTCAGGATTAAGATTTTTTATGTCCATGTATAATTAAATGAATATTTGAGTTCAAAATATATTATATTAAAGCAGAGCTCCCTTTTTTATTTATGTTTTAAAAAAGACTAATTAGTTTCTTTCTTCTTTTTATGTCCTATATTGGGAAATTTATTTCTCATCCAACTATATAAAATGATATAAATATGGTTTTTGGAAGGGTAGTAACAAATAATATGTCAAGTTGAAAGTTATTAAGATTTATCAGGAAATGAGAATGTGTATTGGTTTAATTGTTTCGTTTCGTTTTGGAAAAATGGACATTGAATTATAGTATCCACTTTTTAATATATGTGGTTTTAATGTAACATTTAAAGATTATCTCACTAAAACACTAAAAATAATGATATTTGAGAATGAAAAAAGGTGAATTGTAGTACAAAGACACTAGAATATGTAATGTTTGAGGCTAGGTCATTATAGCTAGTTGTAGAAAACGACATCACAACTAGTATTTTTTGCGACTGTCCCATTGGAAAAAATTATACTTGCAATGGGAAGTGTTTCTATCACTAATAGATGTCTGAATAAATACATTATATATACAATAAACCTTAGAAATAGGCCCGTCACAAAAAGTATTTGCGACGTGATTCCAACCCGTCGCAATTATCTTATATGTTATAAACCTTTTGTGTTGGGCCCATCGCAAAAAAGTTATTGCGATGGTGAAGAAACTAATTGAAAAAAACTTTTCAAAAATATATATAAACTATTTTTGACGGGCCCCCCATTGCAAAAATTCCTGTTGCAAATACATAATAAATATATATTAATATTATTAAAATAATAAAGAAAATAAAAAATATTAAAATTATCAAAATTTGGAAATAAATAATAAGATACTAAAATAATATACATATGATTAATCAAAAAATAATATTAATATTATATAAATAATAAAATAAATGAAAAAAACTAAAATTATAAATATTCAGAAAAAATATATAAAAAATAATCAAAAATTGTAACAATAATAATAATAATAATTAGTAAAATAAACAAAACATATAAAATATAATACTAATAATAAAAAAAAATATTCAAAATACTTAAAAAATATGCAATGTTCACACCAATATAAAAGACAAAAACTGTAAATAGTTCATATTACAACGAATGTTCAATTCAAATGTTTTTAAAATAATAAAATAATTACTAGGAGGGATAGTCTTCCGAAGGGACTGGAGGAGCTGGAGGAGATGGTGGAGGAAACTCCATCCCTATAATATGGGTTAGATGGTGCATGTACTCTATCTGATCGTGATGCTTCTCCTGCCATCGATACATGTCCTCATCGTGATTCTTCTGACACATCTCTTCCTGCTGCTTTTGTAAACTCTCGATATGCTTAGTTTGAGCTCACAACTACTCCCGATACTTCGAGCCAGAAGATGATATCTCTCCACGATCTCTGCTCGAGCTGGACGCCGACATCGCATGAGTACAACAATATTTCCTAGTTGTCAAATGAGAGTTGATACCAATTACTTGGCCCTACTCGAAGGCATATTGTGTTGCATTCATCCATGCCACATTATCAAAATGATGGGAACTATTCAGATCAGCCATCTCTGCCTGACTCTCATCCCATTTTGGATATGTCACAGCCTCATACGACTCCATCAGTTTCAATTTGAAATTAAAATAGTAAAAATATTATATTCATTTAATTTTTAAACTGAAAAAAAATAATACTTACCAAAATCTGACGTTGGTGATCACCACTTATCTCTCCAGTGGCTGGATCATTGTACATCCTCTGATAAATGATGAACTCCGTAATATCTGAATATCAACTACCTATATTAATATAAAATAAACTGTTTATATGTAATGTTATATAAAATATTTGAAAAAGTTACTTACCAGATACTCTCTATGCGTACTGAATGTACGACTACCAGCTTGATGTGTCATCTCATGTCTCCCCCAGTTCTGATGGCCTAATGATGATCTCTAATGAAATCTACAGCTCAGCATGTGTGAACATAGTGCATCCCAAACGTGAGATGAAATGTACCTTGGTCAGTTTTCTCTACATGACCCATCAAATAATGTCACCCCTTCTTTCTTAGTGGTTGTCCTTCTCAAATTGTGCAAAAACTGAGAGAAATTCTAACGCATAAAAACCTCCCATGCCACATGGATAGCGCCCTACAAGCAATCATCTATAAGACACCATAAACCCTACAAATAATTTATAATATGGAACTAATAATGAAATAAATTTATAAATAATTATTATTTATTTACATATAGAAAATCATTGAACATTCCAAGGCACACATCAACAAGAATCAATTCCCATGCAATCCATGGATGAGATAAATAATTGGGTAAGTTAACACTCTTTGTCCCACAACTACTTGTGCAAAACTATTAAAAAAGAATAAAAAATCAAACAATGAGAATATAAATAAATAAATGAAAGATAACTATAATACAGAGGTTATCATACCCCCACATGCGTGGATCAAAACCATGATGTAGATGTCGCTCATGGATCGGGACAGGATTCATAATTCCCACAAGACTGTGCCCCCTCCGCGTGCCCCCTGAACTGCCAGAATCGTGATGGCCAGATGATCCCAAATCCTCACAATCCAAAGGTAACTCATCCTCCTCCAACTCATGATGTAGATCAAGGTACATCTGAAGCAGATCATAATTTTTGTTAGTAGATATTTGAAAATAACTATTACATATAGATATATATTAGTTATGATTATAAACGGCATTTAACTATGTCAATGTTCACCTTCATCATCATCTTCATATTTGACGATGTTAATGGATTTATATTCATAATCAATGTCATCAATATACATATGAGTTTCGGTTTCATCATCTATTATCATTTAAAATTCATTTGTAACATCATTAACATCGTCATCATTAACAACCCTTAATTGTGGGGTGTTATCATCGATATGTATGTATCTTTGTGAAAAGGATTGATTCTGAGTAGTATTTTAAAAAAATTAAGTTACTTGTACTTCATTGTATCCAAATTCAGTTAGAGTAAACTGATTTTTCCGAGAATTAATTTTTATTATGCTTCACCAATCCCTCAGGTCTCTTGAAGTAGCATGGTACTTTGCAAAATATATTTGATGTTCCAATTGAGCCAGTAAAAATGGTTCATTTACTGTAAGAAGACTTTTAAATTTAATATCGATGATTACATGATTCAGATGAACATACAAGCCTATCTCATTATCTAACCACCGACATTTAAACATTGTAGTGTAATTTTTCCCAAGATAACACAGTTCTATAATTTCATCCTGTAAGCCATAAAAGACAAATTACTTATCTCTGTGATGGGATCCTCTCATCAAAACTCCATGTTCATTTTTATTAATTACCCATATGCACGTGCATGAAATATAAAACCATTCACCACATATGAATTATATGATTTAACCATTTTGGTTGTTGGGTTACTCAATATACACAGTCGCTTATCAATTTTATCAACATGTTGAGACACCTGAATATTTGTAAAGCAATTATCAATATAATAAATAATGAACCGAATTGATATGTTAAACCATCAAAAAAATTTGTTACCAATTTTTGAAATGATATAATTTTTTTTTCTATAGGCTTGTAATTTATGGAAGGTATTTCTTGATATGATTATCAAATAACCTACAAATAAAAAAATGTTACTTATAGTAACATAAATTGTAGAATAAGTGATAAAATCACTCATTGTACAAATGATGTCGTTTATTCACAGTTGATCTGAACATATGTATGATCCCTATGATGTTCATTATATAAAATCTATCATTCATGAACTCCACTGAATCCATGCTTTAGATGATTAAAAACTGATAATTGATTGTCCATTTCCTCATCTGTATTCCCCTCGTTCCATCCCATGTGGTTGTGTTTTGAGGGATATTCAGATTCCAAATAATAAGAGCAACAAAATGCAATATCCACTTGAAAATAAGATTCAACAATTGAGCCATCAACTGATGCTTAGTTACGTACTTTTTTCTTCAATTGCTACATGCATCTCTCGAATGGGTATATCCAATGAAACATTACCAAAACTCCACAATAAGCTTCATGTGGATAATGTAATATTAGATGTAAGAATGTTGGTGTAAATATTTTTTCCAATTTACATATAATGACAACAACATCTTCTTCTAGATTACTTAGTGAATCACAGTCTGTTGTCTCCGCACAAATGTCTCGAAAAGAAAATATGATATGTCTGTTATCCAATCCTAAATCATATATTTCAGAAAACCTTTGAATCCAATCGGCATAAGTCTTTCCATTATAACATGACAATCATGACTTTTTAATTTGCTAATATGATCATTCTTCACACATCTACCCAAATTGGATGTATAGCCATTTGGAAGTTTCAAATCTTCAATCCATAGATAAAATAATATGAAATGTTCTTTGGACAGTGTCTAAGCAACTTTTGGCTTCAATAACATCTGTGATATGCCATTTTGAAATAGTTCAACTTCTGGTCATCTGCAAATTTGGGTAGGATGTAATTGTGCCATGACATTATCTTTGGTCATACTATGTGTATCGAAAATTGTATGAAATAAATTATCAGAACAGTTCTTCTCAATATGCATGACATATAACATGTGGTGGAACAACCAATTAGACCAATATGAAATATCCCAAAAATGCTCTGTTTTATCCAATTACGCTCTTTCCCAATGCCATGAATTTTCTGTTGGATTAATATCGGCCCAAATGGGATGGGAGGTAATGAAAATACAACTGACTTTAAGAATTTACCTGAGATAATTTTTGGAGGTCCTTCCCTTTCAATTGGGCCTTTTCTAAAATTAGATTTGTGCCTCTAAAAATGATGATCAGTTGGAAGAAATCTGTAATGACAGTCAAAATAGCTAGGTTTTTCCCCATTGATAAGAAAAAAGTATATTTTGCCTTTCATACAGTTAGGACATGATTTCAGTCCATGTGTACTCCATCCAGATAACATGCCATATGCTGGGAAGTCACTAATCGTCCACATCCATCCAACTTTTATTATGATTTTTTTTTGCCACAACATAATATGTACAAACACCATTACTCCACAATGAATTTAACTCATCAATTAATGATTTTAAATAAACGTCAATGTTCTTTTTCAGATATCTTAGGATTAATAAGGTCAAAAAGATATAGGGATCCTTAATCAACATCAATGGAGGTAAATTGTACGGAGTTATAAAGAGAGGGAAAAATTAATATTGACTAGCTTCAGAACCAAATGGACATAAACCGTCAGTTGAAAGACCCAATAACACGTTTCGGGCTTCTAATGAAAAATCTGGAAGCATTCGGTCAAATCTTTTCCATGAATCACCATCATTTGGATGATTCCAGCTTTTACCGGTTGAAATCTTGGTTTTGTGACATAAAATCATTGACGCTGTGTTCTGAGACATAAACAAACGTTGCAACCTTGGTGTAAGGGGGAAATATCTCAACTGTTTCATAAGAATCGATCCAGACTTCCCTAATTGAGATTCTGTATACCTCATTTTTTCACATGGGGGATAACTATCAAGTGAATAACTTTCACCAAAATATGAGATGCAATCATTTGCACATACATTAATCTTACGATAACTAAGGCCTAGATTATGAACCGACCTCTTACTATCATACTAATTTGCAGAAACACATTTCCTTCATGTAACAATGTTTTAACTAAATAAAATATTTGATCAAAACAATTGTTTGACATTGCATTATATAATATAATAGATATAAAATTTTCAACCGCTTCTAATTTTCTTATCTTGAAACCAAAATATGATGCATCCCCAACAGAACTCAACTACTCATAAAATTCGGAAGGTTCCAACTCAAGAGTTAAATAAATAGTATCCTGTGATTCAGTTTGTTAAACAAATGGACCTGTAATATCATGTACTAAATTTTGAAATCATGATGGATCTGGAATCAAGTTATTAGTATCTTATCTGGAACTACATTCACATCGTTGATACCAAAAAATATAATCTAGTTGAAAACAAAACCACAAAAGATGTCTCCCAACCATGACAAATGTTTCAAACGTTTTCAGAGCACATTTATTACAAGGCACTTAATTGAGTCTTCTGAAACAAATTTTGGTTTTGATGATGCAAATGATAAGAAAAATTCAACACCCTCAATATATACAAAATTTAAACCAAAACCATTTGGATATCTATGTTTATATATCCACATATGATCATCAAATAATGACTGTTGTCGACTTCCTTGTCCTATATTTTTCTACAAAATATAAAATAATTACTATTTTTGAATAATTTGAAATTAGAAAAACACTATTTTAAAAAAATAAAGATAAATAATAATAACTACTTCTTAATAATTCCCATTAATTATAGGTGACACAATTTCTAGTGGATTGATAACTACTCTTTTGTCGAACGACTCATTTACATGAAACATTCTCACAATTAAATAACTATGAAGAATCTTCTCGGACGTACGCTTATTCACTGTCATGCATACGAGAATTCATAAGTGTACATCCCAGAATATTCTACTTTGTGATTTCAGTGTGATAAAGATTCAAGTAAATGAGTCGTCAGAGAAAATTGTCTCCTTTTTGTCAATTAATCTTTTTCATGCAATTGTCACCACCTGAAAACATTATAAAAATGTGGTCCTATGAATGAATATTCAAACTCGTGCATACGATATTGGACATGCATATGTAAAATCATACTTTTAATAATGTTTTGAGTTAGTGGGAGTTTAAAGGAGAAGTGCCATTGGGAAAAAAAGCGTACCATCAATCCACTAAAAATTGTGTCATGTTATTAGAATTTATTACAATTGATTTTATTTCAAATTATTTCTAATTATTTAAAATTATTGCAAATTATTATTAATTATTTCTAATTATTAAAAATTATTTTTAATTATTTATAGTTATTTCTAATAATTGAAAATTATTGCTAATTAATTAAAATTCTTGCAAATTATTGCAAATTATTTCTAATTATTTGTATTTATTTATAATTATCTCTAATTATTGCTATTTATTGCTCTTTATTGCAATTTATTGCTATTTATTACAATTTATTGCAATTATTTTCCCTTAATTTCTATTTATTAGTATTTATTAGTATCTATTTATACTTTTTTTCTAATAATTAATAATTATTTCTAATTATTTGTATTTATTAGTATTTATTAGTATTTGTTAGTATTTATTATTATTTATTACTAATTATTACTAATTATTACTAATTATTACTACTTATTTCTAATTATTTCTAATTATTACTAATTAATGTTTAATTATTACTAATTATCACAAATTATCCCAAATTATTATTAATTATTACTAATTATTACTATTTATTACTATTTATTACTATTTATTAATATTTATTACTATTTATTACAAATTAATACTAATTATTTCTAATTATTTCTAATTATTAGTAATTATTACTAATTATTACTAATTATTACAAATTGTTAGTATTTATTAGTGTTTTTTAGTATTTATTACTATTTATTACAATTTATTACAATTTATTACAATTTATTTCTATTTATTTCTATTTATTACTATTTATCAGTATTTATTACTATTTATTTATTTTAATTACTAATTATTTTTATTTATTAGTATAAATATGTATTTATTACAAATTAATAGTATTTCTTACTAATTATTAATATTTATTAATATTTATTGCTAAATATTACTATTTTTTAATATTTATAACTATTTATTACTAATTATTACTAGTTATAAATATTTATTACTATTTATTACTATATAATAATATTTATTACTATTTATTACTATCTATTACAAATTATTTGTAATTATTATTATTTATTACAATTTATTACTATTAATTACAAATTATTACAAATTATTAATATTTATTACTATTTATTACCAATTATTACTATTTATTACTATTTATTACTATTTATAACTATTTATTACTAATTATTACTATTTATTACTATTTATTACTATTTATTACAAATTATTACAAATTATTATTAATTATTTCTATTTATTACTATTTATTATTATTTATTAGTATTTATTAGTATTTATTAGTATTTATTACAGGTTTTTATTATTTATTTCTATTAATTACTAATTATTACTATTTATTTGTATTTATTTCTATTCATTAGTATTTTTATTTATTTATTTCTTGTTATTACTAATTATTAGTATTTATTACTATTTCTTATTATTCAATACAATTTAATACTATTAAATAGTATTTATTATTATTTATTAATATTTATTACTTTACTATTTATTTCTATTTATTACTATTTATTAGTATTTATTTCTATTTATTACTATTTCTTACTTTTTGTTACTATTTATTAATATTTATTTTCATTTATTAGTATATATTACTTTTTGTTACTATTTATTACTATTTATTGGCATTAATTAATATTTATTAGTAATTATTACAAATTATTACTATTTATTACTAATTATTATTGTTTATTAGTATTTATTACTATTTATCAGTATTTATTACTATTTATTACTCTTTATTACTTTTAATTAGTATTTATTACTATTAAATAGTATTTTTATTAAAAAAATTTAGTATTTATTAATAATTATTTTTAATTATTACTAATTATTAGTATTTATTAATATTATTACAATTTATTACTATTTATTAGTATTTATTACTATTTATTACTAATTAGTGTTAATTATTACTAATTACTGCAAAATACAACTACTAATTACTAGTAACTGATAATCATTTATATACATTACTAATTATAATTATTAATTATTAATTATTACCAATTACTATGAATTAATACTGATAATTTATTTTTATTATTACAAATAAATAGTAATGACAAAACAATTTTAAACTAACTTAATTACAACTAATCAAAAATAATTCAAATTAATATAAAGAAATGAAATAAGTAGTAAATTAAATAATACATAAATACCTCTAAACTAGATCTCTTAAAAATTTAGGCGGTTTCTCATCTTCTTCATAAAAAAAAGCTAACTCAAATAAATTTTCACTCTAAAATTATAGTTTACCAAAGGGGAGGAACAAGAAATTCGGGCAGAGAGAAGAAAAAATATAGGGAGTATATATTGGTTAGATTAGATGCGATGAGACTATTTGTGACAAGAGTCTCATCACTAATTGTAATTATTGTGACGGGACTCGTCGCAAATACCTTCGGCCTCATTAATTACCATCGACGGTTAAAAGGTTATTTGTGAGGGGGCCCGTCCCAAAAAGTGACTTGCTTATACTATTTTTCAGACATGACAACATCCCATTGCAAATATGTTCTTACCATCGCCAGTTATTTGCGATGGGTCCCATTACAAATACAATTTTGGGGTCGAACTAGTTGTGATAGGGGATCCCCCCCTTCTAAACTAGGTCTTATCGCCTCCCGGCATTTGCGACGGGCGGTGCCAACCCGTCACATATACTATTTCGCACGTTTTGGCACGGAAACCACACCAATCCATGCATAACTTTTTGCGTTGGGGCACCTATTCGCATCACAAATAACATATTCAATGTACTATTTGTGATGAGATGTATTCCCATCACAAATTGCCCATCGTAAATAATGGGTTTTCAAGTAGAGAAAGTGTCTCCACTGTTCCTCTAGAATATTTTTCCATTCAGTTCTTGATTCAATATTTTTCCCCACATTTGGTTTTCTATGAAGCTATTCATTCATCTATATTTTGAATATAAATTTAACATAGTGTTTCTAGGAATATTATTGTAGTTATCACTACATTGACTTTCACACAAACTTTTCTCAAATTTCACATGACCTCTTAACATTTCATGAAGGATTTCAAAATTTTAGGAATCATAAAACTTTTTTGAAAACATTTTAGTCTATCATAAAACACACAACTTTTTGGAGACTTCCTATAATTTTGAGAAGATCAGTTTTTCCTATATACACATGTCCCATTTCCCTATGGAATTGATATTCATGTAACCAATTTATATAGTAACTAGTTTCTTAGATCACTTAAAAAACCATAAACTAGATATTATCAATGGGTTGGAGAATTCAAACATGGGATTAGGGGTTATTTGTAGGCATTCCTATCCCCTAAAAAACTAACATGCTCTCCAATGACCTTTTCCATAACATTTAATGTTTAAAAAAATAAGAAATTGAATTTCCCTATTTCAAACAAATTACTATAATCTTGAAATGTCTTTCTATATTTGTTGGGTTCATGTAATTATATATGCATCATGAATATATTCCCTTATAAAACCATTGAAAATTTTAAAATTCTTCAAATATTCACTTATAATAGATACAACATTCAATTATGTCACCACTGTCTTGCATTTTTCAACATACATTATAAATAACAACTACAATACATTATCACTGACATTGTAAACTTGATTTCTCAACAAACATAACCACCTCCAAAAAATAAAATATAACCTTGTAGGTTTTTTAAAAACAATGGTCCCTTTTATGTTGGTTGAAAAGTCATCACACTTTTATACAACATTAATTATTCATTTTCAATCACATTAGACAAACATGTCATACTTTCCTCTTGAACCACAAATTTCCTCTTATATCTCAAGATAATGTTCAATGATTTACTCAAGGTGTACTATACACCCACATTATACATTCTCGGTGTGATAAATATTATGAGAAAGAGAACTTCAACAATAAATCAATTTTATTATCAAAACCACTTGTGTAATATTTCTCAAACCTAAAAAATATCAATTAATTGTTAATTATAATATGAAATATAGGTAAAAATAATAATATAAACAATATCAGTGGATGGAAAAATTCACAATGTGCATGGATCTGTAAAATACAACAGATTAATCACCACTGGTTAACAACATTCATCAAAACCCTATAGGTAAACCATTAAGGATATATCTCAATTTAAATAAAATCTTTAGAATCATGGTATTTTACAAACCACCTATTTTTCTTTTCCCCCTATAAACTTCTCCACCATTCTTGAATATTATTTCTACCACCTTTTAAGTGGACACAGTGGAAAATAATTTTCTATTAGCATTATGGAAAACAAAAAAAAAATCAATTACAAAAAATACACCACAACCCTGTGAAAGAGGTTCAAATCCACTTTGCATATGTGTGGGGGTAATATTGGATATCGAGAGCCTGGTGTTGAGTTTCAAATTATTACTTGGGAAAGGACTTTGAAAAAATTTATAAATCCTAAGTGTCTATGGGAATAAAATCATGCATCACCAAATGTTTCTCCCCTTTCCCCATGACATTTTGATACTTGATTTCAATGTGATTACTCCTTTGTGGGTGGAGCCTATTTTGGAAAGTATTTATAAAAAATAAATTATCTAAATTGATTCTAATCAGAGGCTTCAATTAATCACCCATATATAAAAGCTATCACTTCATCCACATCAATAATGATAAAGATCTGGGTGATGAAATATATTAACATTCAGTCGCACTGATTGAAATGAAATCCTTTTTCTTGTATAACCAAAAAAGGAACAATTCTCCAAGATAGCTTTCACCACATGACATTGCCTTTTTATTATTTTCCAATCCTTCCCAATCTACGTCTATATATCCAAATAACTCTTATTGAATTTTTTCATTATAATATAAATTGGATATCTTCATGCATTTGAAATATTGTAGTATTATTGTTTACGACAATAAATTTTCATTCAATCGGATTATTTTGACATCGTGTCACCTTGAATTCCAAAACAACATTAGATGTAAAGTTTCAATTATATAAAACAATATTTCAATGATTTTACTATATTATGTAGCATTCACTTCTTTCCCTTTATATAATCTTGGAAATTTCTTCGGGGTTTCTCCTAGAGTTGTCATATCTATAGAACCCTCCATTTCAAATAACTTTTCAACCTAATTATCATATTTTATTGTGATATAAATGTTAATTTACTTGATTATAACACCTATAATCCATTGTTTCATGTTAGATCATCAATTATTGACATTTCAAACTTCCACTTCATAAACTATTGAAAATATTTTCATTATGTTTCATTAGACCCTCTAATAGTCTTGTTATATACTCACAATAAAAAAATCATTATTTGATCACTATCTTTATTATTCAAAGATTATAATCAATTCTACCCTATAATAAACTAATATTTTTCCATTATTAAACAATTCTTATATATCATAGTCTCGATGCATTATTTAGAACATTTTAATCCTTCTCTAGCTTAATTATTTTCTTATCTACAAGAATTATAAAATCATGTAGAAACTTAACATACACATATTCTTCCAAAAATACATTTATAAATTCTGAATTTAGGTCAATATTCCATTCTTTTATATTTATTTCCAAAATATGGAATAAAAACAAACAGATTCTCTCCATCCATTAAACTGGTGGAAACAACTCATGTACATCAATACCTATTATCTATGGAGTATCTATTTTACACTAACAATTCTCGGTTTCAGATTTCCATGAGATCACCATACTATTTGTTTAAAAATACTCATTTGTTCTAGATTATGTTCATATCAACCAAACAGTGAACAATATTTCACTTTGATTCTTTTTTGATTTGTCAATTTTTCATTCATTTAGTGAAATGAACTCTCAGCCCTAACAAATACTTAAAAATACGTTTGTCTCTACATGTGATAAGAATTATGTTTTATTTAGGGGATTCATTGTCATCATATATACTAGATGTTTCTAATCAGTGGTGAAATTATACATATAAATTTAATCTGTTATCTTTATATTTTTGTAGATACATATCTAATATCATATATTTCATCATCAATAACTTCATATAAATTTAATTCTAGAAATTGTATTTCCCTTGATCTACTAACTTATTAATTACTATCCTCTTAATGTTTTTCACTAATTTGTTTTAGTATTTTTCTCATTTTCCTCCATGAAAACATCATTTTTCTCTACATCCTTTATATCACCCTTATTAATGTAATTATATTCAATAATTTTTCAAGAGTATCTAAGGAAATTTTCTTCATCTCAATGGGATTGAAACATTCAACATTTATCCTTGTTAACAATAAAAAATTTACTTTTGATGAATCTAATATACTTTAACATCTTATTATTTACATTCAACAATTTTTTTGAAGTGTTATCTTCCCTCAAACAAAAAAATAATCTCTTATAAATATAGCTCAATTTTAAATATAATTGATTCTACGACAAATTCTGTATGACTTTATTTATAATAATTATTCTATCCATGTTGTTTATGATATAGATTCTCCACTCATGCACACAATTTTATTGAGGAGTTACCACTATTTAGACTTGGTACGTTATTATATGCTTTTTGAGATGATATTATACCCATATGTTTATAATCTCTGTAACATTATTTGTTATGATGTTTATTATTTTTTATCTATCCATCCTATTTTCCTCTCTATGATATCATGCAATAAAACTAAACAACATGTACATGTGGGTAATTATTTGTTTCTCATAAATTGTTATATAATCATCAATTTCTGAAACATAATTTCACTTCCAATATAAGAGTCTTTTAGTGATAGTTCCACACACGTCAATTTTCAGCCATTCTAGTACTCTTATATACATTCATTAATTTTGCTTGAAATTATTTTTTGGAATTTTTCATTGTGGGTAATAATTAAATGTGTGTGAATAATCTAGTGATATAATAGAGAGATATTGATATCTATCATGTTTCACATGATCTTGATATATATGAAATTTAAATTTTTACCTTCATGCTCTTACCTCGTATCCCCCCTTCACTAACATTTCCATCGATGATACAGAACATATTAGTAAATATTAATGTATTCACTATGTCACATGGTTAACTAAAAATATGAAATATGTAATAGTGACATTTAATAAAAAAACATTTACCCACCTCATACCTTCATTTTCAAAATAGAATTTTTTGGAGAAAATAATCTATAGGTAATCATCATTATTTAATTTGATGAAACATTTAATGTAATTATTGATTCTTATAACAAGGTACTTATTTCCATTCATATAGGACATGCATACTATATCAACGATCCCTATAAAAATACATTATAAAACATTAAATGAAATATCTACAACCCCATAATACTTTTTATTCATTTATTGATCAATGTTTTTGCCTTCGAATTTGGTTATGATTAAAATGCATGATCTTCTACAATGTAATATAGAAAAACATTATCTTAAAAATTTTAATATTGACTTATCATTCTTATGAAAAATGATAATTTAATGTGGTACTACATATAAACATTTTTGGCATACATTTTGATATATAATTTCATTATTAATGAGATATATCTATCTATATTTCAAAATAAAATACACTAAAGAAAATGACCAACAAATTTTGCATTAAATATTTAACTTTTCATAGATATAGTTTTTATCTTATTCCCTTTGGTATATAATGGATATGGAACACACATTTTGAAAATTTCTTAATATTCAATAATAATTAAAAATTATGTCATTTGAATTTATAAGTATCTGAGATAAAAAAAAGTTATCCCTTGAGTTATTTTATTCCATGTGATTCTCAAATAACCTTTCATCTTTGGGGTAGTGTCTAATTGTATGATTTCAAGAACCACTAATTTTTGTTTTCAATCAATACCCATATCATTCTTATCATTAATATAAGAATTTTTATTTAGATAATATTCCTTTTCATTATTTAATGGACCACCATAATCAATATTTACTCTTATATGAAGAATGTGATATTATTTACTAATGTCTTACCAAGATATATCAATATTTCCTTATATTCAACTTTTCATCATATGATGACGACTTCCACCTCAAATTATCTAATACATTTGACTCTATATTTCATTATTTTAGCTAGACCATTGATTATCCTAATTTTTTCACTGAAATTGATACTCTAATCGACAAGCATATATCAGTTTTATTGCATTGTATTTTTTTGATACTTATTTTATCCTTTATCATAGTATTCTCATCTTCTAGTAATTGTATATATAGTTTGGAATCATTAAGCGCTCAGTTGGATTTCCTACTTTTGGCTATACAAAAATGTATCTCTTCATGAGATACCTCAATATTGACTAGGAGATAAAATATTACTTCACACAATCCTTCATAAATTTCACTCTCATTCTGTTTTAGGGAATTAAATACAACAAAATAAAAAAAATATTATTTTTAGTATTTTAAATCTTTAAGTTATTCTTCCTTAGTCACTTTTAAAATTCCATTTTCTTGTGTAATTGGTATATATTTCTTGATGTATATTTTCATGTTTTTTTACTAAATTTTACATTATCTGAATACCTCTTCATGAAAATTTAAATCATTTACCCCTTCTTTTTTTAACTTAATTTTACACTTAACTATAAGGTTCCCAATATTTCCGCATCAAAAACATAAGAGTGAATGTTTCCCTTTAAAATATCGTTTTCCCCTTTTTATATTTGATCATATGATTGACATGAATTCATATACTTTTTATTCTTCTAAAAAATCCTATATTATTAAAATATTCAGGTCCTTGATTTCCACCTCTATAGACTTCTCATTTTTCCATAGCCTCATTTTCATCATTATGTATAAAATATGAAACAAGAGTACCATGAAATCTATCCAATATCATATATTTTTGATAATTTTTTTCAAGATATGAAATCCCAATAAATTTCAAGGTAATTGTTTTTTCAAATCCAGTAAATAATCATTAATTCAATTGAAATAATAGTAAATTTTATTACCTTGGTAAGGGTAAATAGGGTAATTTAGGTAAAAAATAAAACTATAAGGACTCAAAAACTCCCCAATCACATTCCATAATTTTGTGGTATGTGTATATAACATCCATAAATATTTAAATTAAAATAAATGACAATTTTTTACTTTGTAGAAAGGTTTTAAATATTATTTTATTTTATATAATGTAAAGTCAAAAATGTAATTAACATTCATTAATTAACTATAAATTTTTGAAATATGGACTAAAAAGGATCTGTTCAATTATAAACGTTTTTTAAAAATAAAAGATTTTATTATCAATTAAATTTATTTCTAATATTTAGTAATTTAATAATTACCTTAAGAACATATGCAATACTGATGATGTAAATATCTAATTTATATAAAAATAAAATAAATATTTTAATGAATATTAAAAGTAATATAAATGGAATAAAATATTATATTTCATGAATTTTTTATAAGAATATATCATATTAGGGAATTATTAAGGGAATATATTTTTATTATTTTACCTTAAAGTTGATTTCAATGTCAATTTAAATGAAGAGTGTCAAATTTATCATTTATGATATTTTATAATAAATAATGATTTATTAAATGATTTAAAATTACAAAACCATTATATCTATACAAGGAAATGGGATATGGTTAATGATATAAACCATTTCATTATGTTATGTTTTCATTTTTTAGTAAATATGTTTACCCCTAAATCTTAAAAAAAATATTTCATGGTAATAGTCAAAAAATGTTATTGGGGTGTGTAAATAGAACTAATGGTGAAACAAATACCTACACTTGTAAAAATTAATTTTTTTATATTAAATATATCATTACTAATAATATATTTTAAATAAATAATTTTAGATTAATTTTTATATAATTAAAAAATTTATATTTATTTAATATTCCATGCAATTCCAAGAGTTCCACACCCCTCACTTATAAAGGGGTATGTCTTCTATTATTCTCTTTGCAAATTAAACACCAATTAGATGTATAAATATCATCCCAACTAATTTTTTAACATTCCTGCCACATATTAGATTCTTTATTTTAATCCTAAAACCATCCTAGGAATTTATTTTTCTTCAAACCTTAAGTAATTGTTCAAAAAAGAGAAATAGTTCTTAACCAAGAACTTTTATTTTATTTTTTCTTATTCCTCCATTAAATATTATTTAAAATTGATAAAATAAGAAAAAAAATTATTCTAAATATATGTATATGAAATTTAATAAATTTAATAACATATATCCATCTCTTATTTTGTCAAACGGGGAATGGAATCATCAGTCATGTGTAAACAAGACGACTGTCTCATGAACAAATGTAATCCATTTTTCATCACTATCCATCTTGGTTTTCTACCATAATGAATTTATTATACATATATAATGAAATATTTATCATTCATGAAATGTAATATATCAAATACTTTCTTACTTTTCTGTTCTCTAGAAAATTATAACATCACTTATGCGTATGTGTGGACTACCACCTCTACAAACCAATGTGATTCATTTTTCATCATGACATCACATTGATAATATATATATATATATATGTTTGTGTGTGTGTGTATTATAATAAATAATATTTTATTTAAGACATTATTATCATTATATAAATATAAAATCGTAATTACCCTCATTCCTTGATGATCTTTGAAAAATGGAAACATTACTCTTGAATGCATATGACCTACCATCTCTTTGATTGTCAAATATATAAAATTTAAAAACTATATTTAATTATTGATATTAAAATTCTACTAAATTTTTTAAAAAGATAAAAATTTCATCATTATTATAATATAGATGAATAATTATTCATCACTTTTACCATAGGAAACCAACCAAAGTCAATTTTGACGTATGAGATGAATATCATTAAAGCACAAAATGTTTACTTAATTTATTATGTAATTGTATAAAAAATGGTTTTAAATAAAATTAAATAACAATGAACTTGATAATTTTTATGAAGATGTTAAAATTTTAATTTATGTTTTTTATTACAGATGATAAAGAACATACATGATGAGTTAGACTCAATTTAAAATATTTTCTTATAAAAATAATATTTTAACATCTCTCTTCCTACTATTTTTTCATCCTTGTACATATATTTAATATATATTATTATTGTTTTTATATTTACCTTAAATAATTTTAATGAAAATTTTATGCCACTTTAAAATTTCCTTCAATGGTTTTCAAGAGGAATATTTTTACTGAATGTTTTTACATTCCGTATAGAAAAAAAGAAATGTTATATTTTAATACATATGGAGACAACAATGTATTCCATCGTCATAACTGTTAGTGGATGTCTGACATAATTTATTAGATTTTACATTTTATTTAAATAAATTTTCTATTTTACTTTATTTTTTTTATTGAATATGTGTTTTTAAAGGACATGGTATTTTTATGTGTTCATGTATTTATCATATGGGTTTAAAAGTGTTTATCAAGAGTTATATGAAGAAATAGAACAATACTAAAATGATTTTTTCATGATATGGTATATAGAAACTATTTAATTTATATGTTGAGACCAATATAACACATGATAACGGGTGATCCAAATAAATTAAATATGATATTCATGGATAGATTGAGTTATTATTCACTAGATAATTATATTATAATTCAAAAGTATGGTAATTTTAATTTTTAATGGGTTTTTAATGATTTTTATATATGTAATTATTCAATTAAACTGTATTACTTTTTTTAAAATCTCATATATATTGTCATGGAAATAGTTTTATTCTAAAACATATGAAATGATTATTCCCTTTTGGGGTACAATGTTATGTTTTTTGAAAAATATTTTTCATTGGAACCCTCATGATTACAATTTTTTTATTTAATGTATTATTAAATGTATATTTGAGTTCAATATTTATTATTTTAATGCAAATATCCTTTTTTTATCTATGTTTTAAAAAAAGACTAATGAATTTATTTCTTTATTTTATTTCCCTTATTGGGTTTTTTAGTTCTCATCCCACAATATAAAAAATTATTAACAGGGTTTCGTAAATGGTAATAACAAATAATATGTCAAGTTGATAGTCATTAAGATTTCTCTTGAAAAGGAATGTGTATTGTTTTAATTGTTTAGTTTTTTTTGTTGGAAAAAATAGACATTAGATAATAGTATCCACTTTCAAATATATGGGATTTTAATTTTACTATTACATATTATCTCACTAAAACTATAAAACATAATGTTTTTTTAGAATAAAATAATGTGAATTATAGTACAAAGACACTAGAATATATAATGTTTGAGGATAAGTCTTTATAGTTGGAATCAATTAACAATTTAGATACATTTTCGGGTTAAGTTATTTTTAATAGAATTCACTGAATATATTTTACTTTCTGGTTAACTTAAAATGATATAATATATGAATATTTCCAAGTTTCCTCATCTAAAACATATCTATTTAGAATGGTGTTTTGAAGAGTAAATAAAGAAGGTGAAAAATAAAGTCACAGAGATGATGATATCCTTATGAATCAAAAAATGGAATGGTTATAATTGGAATAGAGTTGTTTTTTTTAAATGGATGTTTAGTTGAAATATGATATAAATGGTGGTAGTATCCTTGAATGATAGAAACCATGTTCACTATAAAGAAATATGTATATAATTGATA
This sequence comes from Viscum album, assembly GCA_963277665.1. NCBI lineage: Eukaryota > Viridiplantae > Streptophyta > Magnoliopsida > Santalales > Viscaceae > Viscum > Viscum album. The sequence goes on along the minus strand of OY728130.1, from coordinate 2,008,186,498 downwards.
ATTTTAGGAAACAACACAAACCTTCTTTCAATGGTTCATCTGATCCTATGATAGCTAAAGGGTAGATTAAATCCTTTGAGAGGATATTTTATGTGATGAGTTATTCAGGGCATAAAAAGATAAACATTTCTATTTATCATTTTTAAAGATAATATGACAAGAGATTTTCAATTATTAACAAAATTATCAAAAGGAAATCAATTGATGTTATGGAAAGAGATGAACAAAAAAAATTCCCATGAGAATTATTAAACAAATGTTGTTCATCTTAGCATGGGAAAACTATTCTTGTATTAGAGACTAAATGAGGATAATTATTTTTTAATATATGAAGAAAACATCACTCAATTGGAAAGGTACTTCAATAATTTTATGTGGGATATTAATAGTAAAACTAATTAGTTTATCCAGGATTTACCAAAGGGAATCAGGTTCCCATGAATTTAAAATTTTTGAGAGGCTTGTTTGATTTTTTGATGTAGAAGAATTACAGTTCACTAATTATCATTTACTCGATGAAAATAATATTATTATATGGTGTATGTAACACCTCGAGATTTTATGAGATAGATTATTTCTATTTTATTTTTTATATCTTGTGTTGTACAGAAAACCGAGATTATCATCCACTATACACAACACCATATTATCTTTTAATATATGCAACACAATTCTTGTCTTATGTTACACAAAATTTCATGTTCTTTTGTGAGAAGTAATTTCATGCGACATTGAGTATAACTTTGGTGCAATATATAAAAGATATATTTTTGGATTATGTTATATGCAACAAAAAAAGGAAGTTTCACAAAATGTAAAATTTACACAGATTGAATTACCCACAAGGGAAACCTTCCTCGATATCTTGGGTTGTACGTAATACCGAGTTTCACTAAACAACGATATAATATTAAATTATTATTTAATGGGATATAAAATAGCCATTATGAATAGTTTAAACTACATTTTAAATTATATATAATATTAAAATCCATCATATGTATTTTCTAGACATTATATAATAAAAAACGCATTTTTAGGATAAAAGAAGTATTTTATAAAAAATATTGTTTTGTCACTTTTTGATGGTCCACACATTTTAAATCTAGTTTTCGACATGTTTATAAGTTCAATTGGATAAAATAAACTTATTATTTGGAATAAGGATATAAAATTTTACATTAGATGAATTTTTGATATTTTTCTATAAATATTCATATTTTGATGAACAGTAAAAAAATATTCTAAATATTAATTGAAAAAAATAAAATTTCAACAGAATAATTTATACGGTTAAAATATATTATTTAATGGTTTTAAAGTATAAATAAAATATATTTTTGTGTTTTAATACAATTTAAGTCATTTTAATAAATATAACATTGAATTCATGTGTGAAAACTTTTCAATCTTTTACTATGTTTCATCTTTTAAACATAAACCTGTTTGTTCGACAACAAGATTTATATTAAATTAATTATTGCAACATAAATGTTTTGAATTCTTAAAAATAGATTCCATATTTGAAATCATTGGGTCTAAATTATTTAAATATGTTAATTTTTTATAATATGAGTTGTAAATACGGTAATGTTTATTTACTAAAGTGAAGGGAAAATCAGGTAAATTACGGTAACTAACAATATGATAAGGACAATAAAATTATCTTAAAAAATTCCATAATGCCATTACATTAATAAAGGTCTAACCTTAACCTCTTTGGTTTTAAACATAGTATTTTAATTTCTACATGACTATGAAAATGTCATACATATTAATAAAACTAATTAAAGTGAAAAAAATGCCAAACTCACATTTCTTAGAAGTATAATAATTTTAATATAAGAATAACCATGTGATATCTTAAATAATACATGGATTGTTAAAATAATTACCAACATCATGGTAATTTATTTTTCATTTTTTGGAAATAAATAATTACCTTAAAGTCTTATTCATTGATGATTTAATATTTAATTAATTGATGAGAAATCAATGAAACAATTTTTCATTAAAAATAAAAAACACTAAAAATGTCTGAAAACATGAGAAAATTTTATTACACATGTATATTTGAACCATAAGCATCCATTGGTCTAATTATTTACCATTTTATCCATATTTAATTGATCAGGACAATTATATTAGTTTATTTCATGTATTGATAAAATTGTCACATTCATACCTTAATAAGTATAAAATTCCTATTATTGTGTTCTTAAGTAGATAGATTTGACTAAATATATTCTTTAAAAATATAGTACATTTATCATTATAATAGTACTTTATTTTTAATTATTCTTTATCAAATAATTATATTAAATAGTTAAATAATATTTATGTAGTAATTATTTTATTAAGGAAAATATCAAATAAATGTTATTAAAAATATTCAAATAAAGATAATTTGGAATAATTAATCTTTCCAATGAATTTTAATTATTCTATTGACCCCTTATGGATATAATAAAATATTTTTTTTGAGGATAAAACCATATATTGATATTTCAAAAAATCTATGAAATGAATAGTTTCAAAATTGACCCCATTAATATTGAGTTAAAATAATTTTTTATAAAATTATTTAAAAGTCATAATACAATTTTAAAAATATATAGTAATTATGAAATAGTCTAAAATGTTAAAAATTATTCATTTATGGAATAATTGAACTCAAATAAGTAAATATTTCACTCTTTTAATATTGAAACATTTGTCCTATTAGTTGAGATTAAATAGAATAAAAAATTGTTAATTAATATGAAAATGGATAAATTGACAACAAAACTTATATAAATTCAATTGGATTATTCAATTTCAATATTATAATATTTTATAATAAAAAAAATCTATCATTTTTCAGGTATTTTTATTGATTTTCTAAATTGTTATCAATTAATAGTTTCATAATTTCTTAAAGTGTCTCTCACCCAAATTATTAAAGGACACCTCCTCCCTAATTTGTTGAAAACTCATTAGCCCTTCAAGTTTATCCATACCCTACCCATTTCCCTTCTCAACTTTCGCAGTAACATTCTAGAGGTGTTAGTCTTCTCAAAAGATCAAATCTAGTTCCATTAAGGGAAGATCGAAAGAGAACACATCAAAGAATAGGAGTTTGAGACAGATACAGAATAAATCTGATCTAAGGTAAGTGATAATTTTTTCAATATAATTTTTATATGAGGTTTATTATATGTTAGTATTTAAATGGAGTATATTTATAAACCATGTCAATATTTTCTAAAAATATTATCATAAAATGTTTAATATTATTTAATGTATTTTAAATTCTTTTTTACTGATTTTTTACTTTTACTAAATGGTATGAAAGGAATATTTATTTTGTTTACCTTAATATGTACTTTTTGAATTCTCTGAAAAATGTAGAAGGATAATTTTTTAACTTATACAACATAAACCGATTTTTTACATCTTCATAATGTCTTATTTTCATGAATATTCATCTAGATGAATTCATGTTTATTTTCAACTAAGTTTTTTTCTTCTTATATTGCTTGAAATTTATATAAAGGAAACTGTTTTTGAAAATGAAAGGGTATTTTCTTCAAGAATTGAGTTAAAGTGTTTTGTCAATATTTTTTTCTATATAAGATGATTATCCTCATATTCTTTTATGTTTCTATGAATATTAATACTATGATTTGAATGTTTTAATTATGGAATTATATATTATATGGATTATGTTATGGTAAAATGATATTTAAGAAACCTATCTTATTATTTGGGTTATGCTGTGATGAATGATTTATGTATTTGTAGAATATGTAAGAATGATTTCATTATGAGATGGGTGGGACCTATATCCCCGACCAATGCATTGGGTAAAGATTTATATCTGAGGAGATAAACATGGATAGAACGGAAAGTAAATCTAGTTCAGCAATACAAGGTTGTAACAACAAGTAAATTAAGATCAGTAATACATGGCGAGAATAGCATGTAAACCTGGTTCAGTATAGTAAATTGTCTACTATGATGGTATTTTCTACAGTTCCTTGGCTACTATATAAATAATATCTTGTGATTATTTTTTTCCACAATTATATGTTTTATATCAATGATATGTTATGATGGTCATGTCCACTTCTGATATATACCTTACAAATTCCCACGATTATTTCATGAGTCAGGATTTTGATATTTAAACATTATGTTAATGGTTTTTCATTATAATATTTATGGTTTGTTTTATGTTTTCAATGTTTACCCTTTCTGATCATTTGAGCTCTCCCTTTTTATGTTTTCTTTTATCCATGAAATAAATAATGGTGTTGGGTGTAACACCCCAAGCTTCTACGGTACGTTTCCCTTTGAATAATGCGATAGCGTGTGTTGTACGCAACCTCGAGTTCTAACACACACCACAACTAATTAAACTAGCCGTTGTGAATAGTAATACCTAATTTTTGAAATTATATATATTTTATATTTGAAAATGGACTTCATTTTTGGACTCGGAATATCGAATTTAGCCTAAGGTGAAATTTTGGTACTTTTTGGATAACTTTCATATTTTGATGAATAGTGAAAATTACTAAATTTTAATTAAAAACAAATTTTTTAATCAAAATAATTAATAGTGATAAATTATGAATTTTAGTAGTTTTAAAGTATATTTAGAATATATTTTTACTATTTAATATAATGTTGGTCATTGGACATAATTTTACAATTAAACCGAACATAAACAAGTGTCAATCTTTTGATATTTATTATCTCTTAAAAACACGCTTTTTGTTTTGACAGCGGGAATTAATTTTAAATTAATTTCTGCCACTTCTGTGTTTTGAATTTAGGAAAATGGATTCCATATTTGGAATCAGGATGTTCAAATTGTGTAAATGGGTAACTTTTATTTTTAGACATTTTGAATAATTACTGCGGTAAATATTTTATTTACCATGGTTAAGGGTAAATCCGGTAAATAAGGGTTACAAAATAATATTATAATAATACTAAATTACCCTAAAACGTGTCTTAACCCTATTGGTTGATACATGGTCGACCATGGGCATCTTTGGGTCTATTTTGGGACCCCATGGATCCACTTGTAAGTGATAATGACACTTTATTTTAATTTAGTTAAAATGAATACAAAAATGACACAAGCATATATCTTTTAGAACAACAATTTTTACATAGGGTTATATATGTTGGATTTTAGATTATAAATATTCATTAGAAGGCTAAAAAGATTTCCTACATAATGATATTTTATTTATAATTTTTAGACATTGAATAATTTATTTTATTTATGACACAATGATGATGCAGTAATTACTATAATAGTGAAAAATTAAAATAATTGATATTATAAATACCCAAATAATTATAATATGAAACTTTTAATGAATTAAACTAATTTTATATGATAATATGATATATTAGGATTGATTTAATTGACTTTGTTCGAAGTAATCAATCTGTTAGGAGTTTTACAAAAATAAACTATTGAATAGTGTCAAAATTGACATAAAAGAGTTCTTAAAACAAATATTATATTATTAATTGATATTAAATTCCTAAAAATCTAAGGATCGGCCAAGAGACTTATATTATTATAGGTTCCTCATTAATGGACCACTTGGGGGTCTCTTGGATGTATATAGTAAGTTTATTAACCATATTATATAAAAATACAAAGAGACATTGTAAAAGTGAAACTAATTAACTTAGAGTTAATACTTAAAGATAAGGTTAATATAAGTACCCAAACCTGTCTAAATTCTATTGGATGAGTTTTTGCGACCTATCCCCACCTTAACCTTTGAATAGTCAACTTTGGAGCCATTAGAAACCGAATATGAATTTATTATAAATTAATATTTCTAGCTTTTCCAAAGGTGCCCCTCACCCCTCTTATAAAAGGGCACTCCTCCTTCTCATTTCTTCACACCTCTAAAGCCTTTTTGTTCGGCCAAACTCTGCACAAATACTCTCCCAACATCCCTCACTACAACCTAGAGGCCTTAGTTTGATCAGAAAGCCAACCTAAGGAGCCCTTTTGATCAAATCAAAAGGAAGAACCCGAAGAAGAGGTAATGATTTCACCACCCTTCTCCAAGTTCATTTCTTCTTCCACTTCTTCTTCCTTTGTTCTTACCATTCTAAAATAATAACTCCAGTATCTTACATATACTGTGATGTTATTATAGATATGGTACAACCATATTCAGTATTATATCCACCCTTTGAATAACATGTCACCATACGTGTGTACGTACGACTTACCGTCTCCACGTCGTGGTGTAATTGTTATTCAATATATTATTATTTGGATGGGTATAATAATGATGTGTAACTCATGTAAATAATAAATATAACATGTTAATGATTCTGTATATATGATATACCATCCATTTATATATTATTTTAATATCAAAAGAATGATATTGTCGCTCGTGCGTACGTACGGACTACCGTCTCCACGAACGCGATGAGATTCATTCTCCATCATAACCATTAAAGTATAATTATCATTTGATGATTTAAAAATGATGTTTAAGGACTTGATATCATTCTGGATATGAATAATATACAACCTATCCTTTACAAACATGTCTTACGTAACCAAACATTTAAGAAGAACGAATCGATTATCACCCGAAACGACGATAATACTAAGATATTATTAATAAAGAAATGTTAAAAGATCATATATGATATCATATTAATGTATATGATTCTTGTATAATTTAATAACAATTATTTCACCATTATACAGGAGGTTAACCTACCCCAACAAAGGAAAAGTACAAGGTAAGGGTTATTTCACAATCTCTTCTTTATCCGAGGTTGTTTATACGTAATAATCTACTGGGATCTCGTTATCATCCACATCCATGTTTCTTCAAAATGTATTTCAAAACATTTTTACTATTTACAAGAATATGGGTTAAAGTCATTTATACCCTTGTTTGACTTTTTATAAGAGGTTTATAAAGGAATCTTTCCGTCGTTTTCAAAACAAGGTCCTTTTTAACCATTTCGACAGAATTGAGGTAAGAATGTTTTTTTTAACTTATACGGCGGGTGCGGTTATTTTCTGCCATTATAAAATCGTCGAAGCTTTCCATACAAGCTTATAAGAATATTTTCAAAGAAAATGTTTTATTTTATATGGATCTTAAATGATTTCAAAATAAAAGGAGATACTTCTTTAAAAAGAATTTTGATTTCATCTATGTCAACATCCTTTGATGGATTTTAAGATTATTTGAAGTTGATTTATTATGATACAAAACTTCTATATTGTATTGAAGGTTTTGTGATATGTTTGACTGTGGATGTGCTATTTTTATACCATTCATAGTTTATTGTGAAAGTATTGACATTTCGTATGCTAGTTTTAATACGAATGTTTATGTTATGTTTAAACCTTTTCATATGGGAATGCATTGGACTTAATAAGTGACGGGTGGAGCCCGCTATAGCTCCTCGATGCATCGGTAGGTCTCATGAGACAAACTAGTGTCTTGGCACAAGGCCTTGACAAAATCTTATTTGTAGTCTTGGCACGAGGCCTTGGCTATGTGGTTATGATAGTCTGGCATTATGCATTCCAACATTATGAAAGTGGTTATTGATTTTTGCATGTGATTATTCGATTAGTAGAATATCCATGTGAATAAGTAAATGGCATTATTTCATTTTATTTATGCCATACCATGTTGAAAGTTAATATTTAAAAGGCTTTTGTTTTAGTTATACATTGCCTTAAATTTTATTCTTATTTATAAAAGTTTCCGCTATATTGTTATCCTTACTGGGCATTTGAGCTCACCCCTTTTCTATGTTTTATTTTTCCCAGGATGTGAAGAAGTAAGTTATGAATGACCTGCAGGGATTTTATGGGGGGTTAATAGTGTGGATTGTGGAAACATTATGTTGTTGTAGTAGTTTTTCATTTTATAATGTAATGTAAAACTTATGAATATATCTAGTGTTTCCAAGGCTACTAAACCAATCGGTCTTTCGAGATTTGATCTTTCTTGTGATCATGCCAATGTTATGTAATAATGCACCGACTCTGGGTAACTGGGGTCGGGGCGTTACAGTTGGTATTAGAGGAAGTTTAGTACAAACCTTGGAAGCTAGATTTAGATAAACTCTGATTAGAGCACGTATACCTAAGATGAACATTGAGGATTTGTATAGAAGAACTTCCTAGAATTTTGGTATTGTAGAGATTTTGTGAGTTTTCCGAGCAATACATCCCTGTCTGGATACGAGCAGGTAGAGGCGGCTCTGGCACAGATGTACCTAGGGGTAAAACCCGAAAACACCGCTTTGAGCTAGACTCGAACGAGAACTGGTGCACGACAACGGGCCTTGCTGCACTCTTGGTTACGACACTCCCAGGGGATATGCTTAGGATAACTCTCACTATCTTTACAAATCATTATGAAGGGTTTATGAGTATATACTTCCTCAAAGAAAACATTTTTATGATTATGGATTATATCCATAAATAGTTCAATTTATGCTAAGTGTTTTATAAGTATGGGATTATGTATTTTGATTCATAAACTGATCTAGTTTTTGCCATTGTTTAGAAATGGCGCCTAGTGGAAGAAATGGAAACCGTATCAATGCACGCACTCCATGTAGGGATTTCCCTCCTGCTCAAGATAATTATAGTGGGGCTGGTGATGCAACTGGTGCTGATCAGCTAATCACCGTACTGGGACAACTTACTCAGGTTATGAATAATAACCTTACCCGTATGGAGCACCCTGATCCGCAGCGTGGAGGATCAATGTTAGATCGATTCATGAGACAACAACCACCAACGTTCATTGGGAGTACAAATCCCTTAGTAGCTGAGCAATGGATATTTTCCCTAGAGAAAATATTTCAGGCTTTGGGGAGTAGTGAAAGGGAAAAAGTTACCATGGCAGTTTACCGCCTCACTGGAGATGCTGATCAATGGTGGTCATTGATTCAAAACATGAAGGAAGATGATGAAGTATCAAACATGGAATGGAGGGAGTTCAAAGATCTATTTTTAGAAAAATACTTTCCTCGCGACCATCGAGCAGATATGGAAAGACAATTTCTGAGTCTGAGACAAAAGGAGGATGAGAATGTCACAAAGTATGAGGCTAACTTTACAAGGTTAGCGAGGTACGCTGGTGATTATATTCGCAACCCAAGAAGTAAGATTGATCGTTTCTTTGATGGGTTAAAACCATTTCTCCGTCGAGCATTAGTCTCACAATCCTTTTCATCGTACGAAGACATTGTCTCATGTGCTATCAAGACCGAAAAAGAATTCTCTAAGTCTTATGACTTTAAAGCAAAGCAAGAGAAGAAGAGACCTGCTGATCAATCTGGGAATGGAAATAAGGGGAAGAAGGGAAAGGTTGAATATCCATCTTGTGGTAAGTGCGGGAAGAAACACCCCGGTGCTTGCCTGAAGGGAATGGGAGTCTGTTACAAGTGTGGTGAAAAAGGCCACCAAGCTCATGATTGCAAGGGGAAGAAGGAAGCTACCAACGTTCAGTGCTACAATTGCAGGGAGATGGGGAATTATGCAAATGCATGCCCTAAGCGTCAGGAGAACTTACCACAGAAAAGGCCAAGGGATCAAGGCCAGGCTTATGCTATCACTACTGCAGAGGTAGAAGCTCCAAAGGACGTGGTGGCAGGTAATTTAATGGTCTCCTCAAGTTTAGCAAATGCATTATTTGATTCTGTATCATCGCATTGTTTCATATCTTCCCAGTTTGCTAAGAAAATTAGATATTTCCAATTTGATTTAATAAGGGAGTTGTCAGTTAAAACTCCTAAGGGAAGTATCGTTGCAACAATGTTTTGTGAATCAGTCCCCATTAGAGCACATAAATTTTCTTTATCTGCTGATTTCATCGTCATACCTATGATTGAGTTTGATATAATCCTCGGTATGGACTGGCTTTCGGACTATGATGCGAAGATTTATTGTAAGAAGAAAGAGGTTACGATTCTTGATGATAATGATAAGGAACACCTTATTTTTAGAGCAGAATCGTCACCACCTAATTCTTATTTACATCCACCCCCAGTAGCTCAACTTAATTCAATTATTGGGGAGGAAGAGAATGAAATAACTGTCGGTGAGGAAAGGAATGTTCAAATAGAGGATGTACCTATTGTGAAAGAATTTGTAGATGTATTTCCGGAAGATTTACCTGGACATCCTCCAGAACGAGAAGTTGAGTTTTCCATTGATTTGATTCCTGGATCAAGACCTATATCGAAGACCCCTTATAGAATGGCCACTGTAGAGTTAGTCGAACTAAAGAAACAACTAGAGGAATTGAGTAATAAGGGATTTATTCGCCCTAGTGTTTCTCCATGGGGAGCCCCTGTTCTTTTTGTTAAAAAGAAAGATGGATCTATGAGGTTATGTATCGACTACAGGGAGATCAATGCTATAACGATAAAGAACAAGTATCCCCTACCTCGTATTGATGATTTATTTGACCAACTGCATGGAGCTCAATACTTTTCAAAGATTGACCTTAGATCTGGATACCATCAGTTGTGTGTGAAGAAGGAAGACATTCCGAAGACAGCATTTCGAACCAGGTACGGGCATTACGAGTTTACTGTAATGCCGTTTGGATTGACTAATGCACCCTCTGTATTCATGGATCTGATGAATAGAGTTTTCAAGGAGTATCTCGATGAATTTGTGGTGGTATTTATTGATGATATCTTGGTATACTCCAAAACCTACGAAGATCATGAAAATCACTTGCGCATTATCTTGAAGACTCTGAGGAGGCATGAATTATATGGGAAGTTTAGCAAGTGTGAATTCTGGCTTCAGGAGATTTCTTTTCTTGGCCATATTGTCTCTAAAGATGGAATCTCTGTTGATCCTTCTAAGACCAAAGCAATCCAAGAATGGCCAGCACCTACGAGTATAACTGAGGTACGTAGTTTTATTGGTTTGGCAGGTTATTATCGACGTTTCGTCCAGAATTTTGCCCGATTGGCTAACCCATTAACGAAGCTCACATGTAAAGGGGTTAAATTTGTTTGGACAAAAGAGTGTGAAGAATGTTTCGAAGAACTGAAGAGAAGATTAGTCAATGCTCCTATATTGACTCTACCATCGGGGAATGATGGGTTCGTTATTTATAGTGATGCATCAAAGAAAGGACTTGGTTGTGTCCTTATGCAGAATGATAGAGTTATTGCCTATGCATCACGACAGTTGAAAATTCATGAACAAAACTATCCTACTCATGATCTCGAGTTAGCAGCTGTGATCTTTTCTTTGAAGATATGGAGGCACTACCTCTATGGTGAAAAATGTGAGATTTATACTGATCACAAGAGTTTGAAGTATATTTTCTCACAAAAAGAACTCAACATGAGGCAAAGGAGATGGCTTGAATTACTCAAGGATTATGATTGCACGATACACTACCACCCGGGGAAAGCAAACAAAGTAGCAGATGCTTTGAGCAGAAAAGACCATAGAGTTCTGAACATGATGAGAATTGAAAGGGATCCAATTTTCATGGATCTAGTGAAGATGGACATGGGAATAACCAGGGAAGGTGAAACATCAATGCTTTTTCAAATGGTTGCCAAACCATCTTTACTAGAAAGGATTAAGAGTTATCAGACCGATGATGAAGAATTTCAGAAGAAGATTAAAGCTGTGAATGATGGGAGATTGAGAGACTTTGTGTATGAAGATGGAATTTTGAAATTCAGGAAGAGACTTTGTGTTCCCAATATACCTGATCTAAAAAGGGAATTGCTGGATGATTCTCATAGTTCCAATTTCTCTATACACCATGGGAGCACCAAAATGTATAGAGATTTGAAAGAACATTTTTGGTGGGACAATATGAAGAGGGAGATTGCTGATTTTGTGTCAAGATGTATGGTTTGTCAACAAGTGAAAGCTGGAAGGCAACAGCCTGGAGGAGTCATGCAACCGCTTCCCATTCCTGAGTGGAAATGGGACAATATTACGATGGACTTTGTCATGGGGCTACCAAAGACTCCTAGAAGGAATGATGCAATATGGGTGATTGTTGATCGTCTTACCAAGTCAGCACATTTTCTTGCTATAAGAGAAGATCTACCCCTGGAACGTCTAGCAAGACTATATATTAATGAAGTTGTGAGACTTCATGGAGTACCCCTATCGATTGTTTCTGATCGTGACCCCCGTTTTACTTCAAGATTTTGGAAAAGTCTTCAGAAATCCCTGGATACTGAACTTCATTTGAGCACTGCTTACCACCCTCAGACAGACGGACAATCAGAATGGACTATTCAAACCTTAGAAGACATGTTGAGATCTTGCTCACTTGACTTTCAGGGTATGTGGGATCAATATTTACCACTGGTAGAATTTTCCTATAACAATAGCTTCGATTCGAGTATACAAATGGCACCATATGAAGCATTATACGGAAAGAGATGTCGTACACCAACCTGTTGGGATGATGTTGGTGAAAGAAAACTTGTAGGCCCAGAACTGGTGGAGGAAACGGTGGAAAAGGTGAAGGTAATCCAAAATCACATCAAAGCAGCTCAAAGTAGGCAGAAGAGCTATGCCGATAATCGAAGGAAGGATTTGGAATTTCAAGTCGGTGATCATGTTTTCCTGAAGGTATCTCCGTGGAAGGGAGTCATACGTTTTGGTAAGAAAGGTAAATTGAGTCCCAGGTACATCGGACCTTTCGAAATTCTAGAACGAATTGGGGCTGTAGCTTACCGATTGTCAATGCCGCCAAGTCTCTCCAAAGTTCACGATGTGTTCCACGTATCTCTGTTGAGGAAATACATGCCTGACCCAACGCATGTACTCACCTATGAAGATTTAGAACTGGAACCCGATCTGTCTTATTACGAAGAGCCCATCAAGATTCTTGATACGAGAGAACAAGTGCTGAGAAACCGGACGACGTGTCTGGTAAAAGTTTTGTGGAGGAATCATAAGATGGAAGAGGCAACGTGGGAACCCGAGGAACTTATGATGAAGAACCACCCGAGTCTTTTTATGCAGTAATACCCTAGAAATTGCGAGGACGCAATTATTTGAAGGAGGGGAGAATGTAACACCCCAAGCTTCTACGGTACGTTTCCCTTTGAATAATGCGATAGCGTGTGTTGTACGCAACCTCGAGTTCTAACACACACCACAACTAATTAAACTAGCCGTTGTGAATAGTAATACCTAATTTTTGAAATTATATATATTTTATATTTGAAAATGGACTTCATTTTTGGACTCGGAATATCTAATTTAGCCTAAGGTGAAATTTTGGTACTTTTCGGATAACTTTCATATTTTGATGAATAGTGAAAATTACTAAATTTTAATTAAAAACAACTTTTTTAATCAAAATAATTAATAGTGATAAATTATGAATTTTAGTAGTTTTAAAGTATATTTAGAATATATTTTTACCATTTAATATAATGTTGGTCATTGGACATAATTTTACAATTAAACCGAACATAAATAAGTGTCAATCTTTTGATAGTTATTATCTCTTAAAAACACGCTTTTTGTTTTGACAGCGGGAATTAATTTTAAATTAATTTTTTCCACTTCTGTGTTTTGAATTTAGGAAAATGGATTCCATATTTGGAATCAGGATGTTCAAATTGTGTAAATGGGTAGCTTTTATTTTTAGACATTTTGAATAATTACTGCGGTAAATATTTTATTTACCATGGTTAAGGGTAAATCCGGTAAATAAGGGTAAAAAATAATATTATAATAATACTAAATTACCCTAAAACGTGTCTTAACCCTATTGGTTGATACATGGTCGACCATGGGCATCTTTGGGTCTATTTTGGGACCCCATGGATCCACTTGTAAGTGATAATGACACTTTATTTTAATTTAGTTAAAATGAATACAAAAATGGCACAAGCATATATCTTTTAGAACAACAATTTTTACATAGGGTTATATATGTTGGATTTTAGATTATAAATATTCATTAGAAGGCTAAAAGGATTTCCTACATAATGATATTTTATTTATAATTTTTAGACATTGAATAATTTATTTTATTTATGACACAATGATGATGCAGTAATTACTATAATAGTGAAAAATTAAAATAATTGATATTGTAAATACCCAAATAATTATAATATGAAACTTTTAATGAATTAAACTAATTTAATATGATAATATGATATATTAGGATTGATTTAATTGACTTTGTTCGAAGTAATCAATCTGTTAGGAGTTTTACAAAAATCAACTATTGAATAGTGTCAAAATTGACATAAAAGAGTTCTTAAAACAAATATTATATTATTAATTGATATTGAATTCCTAAAAATCTAAGGATCGGCCAAGAGACTTATATTATTATAGGTTCCTCATTAATGGACCACTTGGGGGTCTCTTGGATGTATATAGTAAGTTTATTAACCATATTATATAAAAATACAAAGAGACATTGTAAAAGTGAAACTAATTAACTTAGAGTTAATACTTAAAGATAAGGTTAATATAAGTACCCAAACCTGTCTAAATTCTATTGGATGAGTTTTTTTCGACCTATCCCCACCTTAACCTTTGAATAGTCAACTTTGGAGCCATTAGAAACCGAATATGAATTTATTATAAATTAATATTTCTAGCTTTTCCAAAGGTGCCCCTCACCCCTCTTATAAAAGGGCACTCCTCCTTCTCATTTCTTCACACTTCTAAAGCCTTTTTGTTCGGCCAAACTCTGCCCAAATACTCTCCCAACATCCCTCACTACAACCTAGAGGCCTTAGTTTGATCAGAAAGCCAACCTAAGGAGCCCTTTTGATCAAATCAAAAGGAAGAACCCGAAGAAGAGGTAATGATTTCACCACCCTTCTCCAAGTTCATTTCTTCTTCCACTTCTTCTTCCTTTGTTCTTACCATTCTAAAATAATAACTCCAGTATCTTACATATACTGTGATGTTATTATAAATATGGTACAACCATATTCAGTATTATATCCACCCTTTGAATAACATGTCACCATACGTGTGTACGTACGACTTACCGTCTCCACGTCGTGGTGTAATTGTTATTCAATATATTATTATTTGGATGGGTATAATAATGATGTGTAACTCATGTAAATAATAAATATAACATGTTAATGATTCTGTATATATGATATACCATCCATTTATATATTATTTTAATATCAAAAGAAAGATATTGTCGCTCGTGCGTACGTACGGACTACCGTCTCCACGAACGCGATGAGATTCATTCTCCATCGTAACCATTAAAGTATAATTATCATTTGATGATTTAAAAATGATGTTTAAGGACTTGATATCATTCTGGATATGAATAATATACAACCTATCCTTTACAAACATGTCTTACGTAACCAAACATTTAAGAAGAACGAATCGATTATCACCCGAAACGACGATAATACTAAGATATTATTAATAAAGCAATGTTAAAAGATCATATATGATATCATATTAATGTATATGATTCTTGTATAATTTAATAATAATTATTTCACCATTATACAGGAGTTTAACCTACCCCAACAAAGGAAAAGTACAAGGTAAGGGTTATTTCACAATCTCTTCTTTATCCGAGGTTGTTTATACGTAATAATCTACTGGGATCTCGTTATCATCCACATCCATGTTTCTTCAAAATGTATTTCAAAACATTTTTACTATTTACAAGAATATGGGTTAAAGTCATTTATACCCTTGTTTGACTTTTTATAAGAGGTTTATAAAGGAATCTTTCCGTCGTTTTCAAAACAAGGTCCTTTTTAACCTTTTCGACAGAATTGAGGTAAGAATGTTTTTTTTAACTTATACGGCGGGTGCGGTTATTTTATGCCGTTATAAAATCGTCGAAGCTTTCCATACAAGATTATAAGAATATTTTCAAAGAAAATGTTTTATTTTATATGGATCTTAAATGATTTCAAAATAAAAGGAGATACTTCTTTAAAAAGAATTTTGATTTCATCTATGTCAACATCCTTTGATGGATTTTAAGATTATTTGAAGTTGATTTATTATGATACAAAACTTCTATATTGTATTGAAGGTTTTGTGATATGTTTGACTGTGGATGTGCTATTTTTATACCATTCATAGTTTATTGTGAAAGTATTGACATTTCGTATGCTAGTTTTAATACGAATGTTTATGTTATGTTTAAACCTTTTCATAAGGGAATGCATTGGACTTAATAAGTGACGGGTGGAGCCCGCTATAGCTCCTCGATGCATCGGTAGGTCTCATGAGACAAACTAGTGTCCTGGCACAAGGCCTTGACAAAATCTTATTTGTAGTCTTGGCACGAGGCCTTGGCTATGTGGTTATGATAGTCTGGCATTATGCATTCCAACATTATGAAAGTGGTTATTGATTTTTGCATGTGATTATTCGATTAGTAGAATATCCATGTGAATAAGTAAATGGCATTATTTCGTTTTATTTATGCCATACCATGTTGAAAGTTAATATTTAAAAGGCTTTTGTTTTAGTTATACATTGCCTTAAATGTTTATTCTTATTTATAAAAGTTTCCGCTATATTGTTATCCATACTGGGCATTTGAGCTCACCCCTTTTCTATGTTTTATTTTTCCCAGGATGTGAAGAAGTAAGTTATGAATGACTTGCAGGGATTTTATGGGGGGTTAATAGTGTGGATTGTGGAAACATTATGTTGTTGTAGTAGTTTTTCATTTTATAATGTAATGTAAAACTTATGAATATATCTAGTGTTTCCAAGGCTACTAAACCAATCGGTCTTTCGAGATTTGATCTTTCTTGTGATCATGCCAATGTTATGTAATAATGCACCGACTCTGGGTAACTGGGGTCGGGGCGTTACATTGGGTATGAAAACAAATGGGAAAAATAATTATTGGTGATGTTGAATATATTTCACTAAGAAAAAATAATGTGTTCTGATTGTCCAAAGACACTAAACTATATGTTCTTTGGGTATCTTTTTGTGTCATGTATTATGTTTTCCACAAAAAAATGTAATCCCATGTATATTAAGATTTTATTATTTAGAGATGGTATCATAGTGAATTTTTAGTCAACCTTTAGAAAATAGGAAGTGAATAATTTAGTGATATACCTAGAGATAATTATAAGGACGTGTATAGAGATTTCATAAGGATACATCAAGTAATGGACACAATACTATGGTTTTTATGATATTCATGACTGACCTAGGGTTAAACTAAAGATATCACAGATTGAAATATTATAAATAATTTTCCATTCTTCTGTGTTTTTAATCTCGGATATTTGTATCACAAATTTTTCTTTCTAGTCTTTGTCAATAACTATAACTACATATAACATAGATAACCATTTTTTGTTTAAGAAGTTAAATGTATTGGAATTATGATGATCGATTTCCTATGTGGAAACATGATGAAGAGAATCATGATGATGGTATGAGTATTGGTCATACTACATAGGATAATGTGATTGTAAACAACATGTGAAAGGTATGTGATATTCTTCCACTATTTTGTACATTAAACCTATGAATATTGAGGTTGAGAAACCTTAAAACATGATTCATATTATATGAAATATGATGATGATGGATCCTGAAAAATGGTTAAAGAATAATGCTGGATGATTGAGGTGCCTATATTTCGGAATTCAAAAATTATATTATATGTATCATGAAATATATAAGTGCATTAAGTATAAGTTGTCCATTAATGATTGGAAATGATATATTGAATATCTCAAAGGAGACAAAAATTTATTTAATGGTAAGGTGATATACTTGGAGAACACCTAATTAAGGGAAAGATAACACTTAATATGTCCCATACGTTAAGATAATTATATTTAGATAATGATATGTTGGATTTAAATTGGATGATTCTAGTTTCTTGGTAATAAATTATTGAGTTTTTGACAAGAGGGTTATGATATCATGGATGAATTATACAACATTTTGGTACATAAGGAATATATCCAATAAGTTTTAGAATAAGAAAGCATCGATGTTTTCAATAAGTCTATATAGAAATTTAGGTTATGCATGATTAAGTACATAAAATGTTTGTAATGTGACCAATAATATATATTTTATGATATATGGGGGGATAAATGATGGTATTCACATGCTTGTTATATAACCTTTCTTTTAATTTTTTTTATACTATGAGTTTGGCCAGATGTATTTTGGACAATCCTAAAGGTTGGAAAGGATTATATTGGACATAGAAATGTATTTTTTAGTGATACTTTTTTTAAATATTATTTCTAAAATTTTATAATAGTATAGTTTTAGAGAAAGGACAACTCGCGGGTTTTGCGCTAACCCATCACATTCGACAAGGATGTGGGAATTGAACCCACAACTGAAGTATGATAGGTCTTTATCTCCTACCACTGGCCTACGGGAAGTCCCTGGTAAGTATAAATGAGTTATATATTATTTAAGAGGTATTATAGATGAATTATAAGTCAATTTTTGTAACTATATACAATTAATATCCCTATTGATGGACTTATGTATATTTGATAACTTGTGCTACCCTTTTTCTGATAGAGACAGATGGAATTACCTATCATATTATCGCATGATCTGATAACACTTCAATAATGAATAATTTGACTTCATTTAATTAAATAATTGATGAAGTGGAAATTGTTCAAGGCACAAAAAATGGTGAGATTGTACCAAAATCTTGTAAGAATTTATTCTCAGGAAAACTTCTTCAACATTAGAGAATGGATCCTGAAAACAATTTTATTATCTTAATACCTGATTCTTTGATGAATCATATGGTCTCTTTAATCATCATAGATTTATGGTTCTTTGGTAGTTAAATTTCTCCAAACATTATTCTCTATCACTATCCATCAGAACATGATTGTTATATTTCACTTCCATATACATTTTTTTAATTCCCACATATGTCCTCCTATATGGAAACCCTGTGATGAGTTACATTAGATAACCCTTATGTTTAAAAAATTAATTTTTAAAAATGATGTTTTATTATCCCTTTTTACGATGTGGGTTTCCAGGAATGAAGCTTTCAAGTAGAAAACCATTTATAAACCGGATAAATTTTGAGGAAAAAATTCATTTTAAGAGGGGCAAAATGTAACACCCCATGATTTTATGAGATATAATTTTTTAATTTCCTTGATGTATTGTGGTGTACACTGATCCAAGATTACTTTTTGATATACACAACACCATATTATCTTGTAATATATGAAACACTAGTCCACGCTTGTGTTACACACAATTTAAAGATATTTTGATAGAATTTATTTCACACAACACTGAGTATAGAGTTTTCTCAATTATAAAATATATATTCTTATATTATTTTATAAGAGAAACCAAAGGAATCTTTCACTAAATCTAACAATAAATTTAATTTTATTACACTCAAGGGAAACCTTCCCCGATAGCTTTCATTGTACGTAATCCTGATTTTCACAAAACAAAAATAATTTATTAAAATATTATTTAATGGTTTATAATCTAGATATTTTGAATAGTATTAACCACATTTTAAATTTTATATATCATTAAACTTAATCCTACATATTTTATAGAGTTGATAAAAAAAAGAAAATCAATTTTTCGGATAAAATAAGAATTTTTCATAAAAATGCAGTTTTGTCACATTTTGATGGAGCACCAATTTTAAATATAGTTTTGAAATGTTTAAAAGGTTAATTTTAAAAAATAAACTTTTTAGTAGGAACTATGATATAAAATTTTACTTTGGATGAATATATGAAATTTTTTTGATAACATTCATATTTTTATAAATAGTAAAAATGTGCTAAATTTTAATTAAAAACAACATTTCTCATTGAAATAATTTATATAGTTAAAATATACTTTTTAACGGATTTATATTATTAATATATTATATTTTTATATTTCAATACAATGTATGTAATTTTAATTAATTTTACATTAAATTCATATTTAAATACATTTCGTTCTTTTGCAATGTTTTAACTTTTAAACAAAAACCCATTATTTTCAACAATGAGAGTAATTTAAAATTAATTACTATAAAATCTATGTTGGTAATTTTGAAAAATGGGTTCTATAGTTGGAAAAAGTGGGTCCAAATTATTTTAATATGTCTGTTTTTTGATATTATAAATGGAAACTATGGTAACATTTATTTACCAAAGCTAAAGGTAAATCAGATAAATTATGGTAACTAATAATATGAGAACAATAAAATTATCCTAAAACCTAAAAAAATACCATTATATGAATAAATTTATATCCATTTTTTTGTATAAACATATTAATTTAATGTCTACTTGAAAATGTAAATGACATAGATATTAATAAAACCAATGAAAGTGACAAAATGTCAAACTCCAATTTCATACAAGTATAATAATTTTAATCTTGGGATAAAGAGGTGATATCTAGGAAAATAAAACTTCCATGGATAGATAACAAAACAGCCTAAATCATCTTAATTTATTTTAAATTTTTAGGAAATAAATAATTACCTTAAAGTCTTGTTCTATGGTGATGTAATTATTAATTAATTAATGAGAAATCAATGAAATAATTTTTATTAAAATCAAAATTACAAAACAACTTCCCAAAAACAAGATAATAATTTAGCAATAGATTATATATCTACCATAATAATCTAATGGTATTATTATAGACCATTTGGATCTATATGTAATTTATTAGGACAAATATATTATTTTATGTAATGTAATGTTAAAATTATCACATTCATAATTTTGTTTGTATAAAATTTTTAATCTTGGGTTGTAAAGGGGATAAATTATATAACATATATTATTATGAAATATAGTATATTTGTCTTTATAATAGTATTTATTAAAATTTTTCTTCATTAAATAATTATATTAAATAATTAAAAAATATTTATGTTGTAATTATTTAGTTAAGGATAATATCAAATAATTGTTATTAAAAATGTTAAAATAAATATAATTTCGGGTCTGGAGTGTAAATATGGAGAGGCTGATTCAAGGTGAGTATTCGATATACCCGACTCAGGATGATTAAAACCCTAATTTAGCTCCACAATCATTTGATGTGGTTGTTGTTGGGAGAACAATCGCGAATAATGAGGCATGCTCAAATTATGTCACAGTTACTGCTTCAAGCATTAACCCTTAAAATTTCTGTAACTATGGACAACCAGAAATTTCCTTATAAAAAAAAGATGTAAATTATCTTGTATCTGATATCAACTTTTTTCTTGTTGGGATGTTTTCTTATGGTAGGTCGTCACCGAAATACTTAAGAAATGCACTTGAAATCATTGGATTCTCGGGTTTTCATAATGGCCTCTTGAACTCCAACAATGTCATATTTCATTTTTCATCTAAGGAGGATTACTATAGGTTATGGGTGAGATGTTCATGGTTCTTTAGAGGTTACCCTATGAAAGTTCTGAAATGATCCCCAAATTTTGACCCCTGTAATGAATCACCTATCATCCCGATTTGGATTGGATTCCCTGTCTACCACTACATGAGTTCAAGAAACCTGCATTGTTTCCAATCTCCATAATCCATGGTAATCCATTGATGTCAGATTCTGTGAAGTGGAGTCTCTAAAGGCCATCAGTTTCTAGGATCTATGTTGAAGTTAATGTTTCTCAGAATCTGTCTTCTAAAATATGGATTCAGATTGGAGTGTTCGGATTCTTTCAGGAGGCTGTTTAAGAAAGAATACATGAATACTTCTATTTATGCCTCAACCTCGGACATTCTCTAAAGGATAGTTGAAAAACAACTACAATCCATGAGACAAAGCAATACATTTGGGCTTCAAATGAAAAGTAAGATAGGATTAATGCTAATCAAATGGTTAATGTCAGCCAACCTAGGATACCACTTAATGGACCAACTGATGTGTGCAAGGTAGTAAATTATGATCATCCTTATAAGTTAATGGATGTTCAAACCCCTTACATTCTCCATGTGCCAGCACTGACCCATCTCTTTTGATGGAGAAGCAAAGAAAACAATTGGAATCACAAGAAAACGAGGCACTAAGTTGGGTGAACTCCCTGATTCAAGTGAGTACTCACATGGAAAGGATGATAATCCCAATAAAAATTAAGGAAATATACTTAAACTCAATGGCCAAGAAAGGGAAAAAACCTATTGTTGATGTCGATGGATTCATTACTCCAAATACTAATGAAACTATAAAATGCAGAGATCATTCTATCCTTGAAAGAACAATTGTCACATGATCTGTAGATGTCTATCTAAAGGAAATAAATGGACCCTCTAAATCCCAAACTGTAGTGAATCACTCAACTTATGAGGATATATTTCTGTCAAATGAAAAGGTAAATGAAAGTTTGGAATCTCAAATAAAAGACCGAGATGAAATATCTTACAAATTACTCAGAAATTGGGAAATTTATGTGAAGACATACCTTGATATTAGGCACAAAATGTTTAATAATTGGTAGGTACAAGAGTATAAGAAAACTCCCTAATTCTATATGATCAGTCTGCTTTGTTATTTAAGTCTATGTTTACAGTTTTTCTTGATGGTTTTATCATTTTATGCTCACAATGATTTAATTGGTGACATGTAGAACTTTGATCAATGTCTTCTTCTACTTCTTTTCTCAGACATTCTCAATGTTTATTCATGCACACAGACCTCTTTTTCAAAGCGCTGCATTCAGCTATCTTTGGTGGGTCTCCACTCAAGTATGATCCACCTTTTTTCCTGCTTTTGACTACTATTTGAATAACGGTTTCGAGGAAGAATATATATTGGGTTCTACAGTAAACTTGCTTCTCTTTATTAGATTTTTGCACTACTACATCTGCTTTTGTTGGATGTTGATATTGTAGTGCTGGTCGACACCCACAAAATCTTCTAGATCCAAATTTTTTCTGGTTTTTTCTTAATGGTGGTTTCACTATCTCAAGGACATTATTAGGTTTCATTTTAACCATTAGACACAACTGTGTAGCGTTAGAGAAAATTTTCATATTGATAAATAAATAAAGGTGCTCATCCTCGAGAATGGAAAACTCTAACCAGACATGGGATGTGCTTCTATTTTGACTCATTTTGACCTGTCCAAAGTTTTTTGGATCATGTTTTACTATTCTAATGATTGGTGAATTGGAAGTGTTGGATTTCCTTTAGACCGAAAGGATTGGTGGTGTCCCCTTTGGATAGTCCTTCTCATGTTTTTGTTGGATTTTCCTCCATGTTTCTTGGTTTTCAATTCTCTAAATCATGGATGGTGTAAGTTCATTGCACCTAGCGTTTGTACTATTACTTTTTTTTAATAAATTCACTCGGGGCATGAATTGGGTGACAAATTCATGTCACCACTTTTAAAAACATAACCTAGGATAATTAATTTTACCATTGAATTTTATCGATAACATTTACCCCTAAGGGATATAATAAAAACTTTATTTTTAGGACAACAAAATATCATGATATTTATAAAAATCTATGAAATAAATATTGACAAAATTGACACCAATGATTGTTTCTAAAAATAATGATTTTTAAAATAATAAAAAAATCATAAATTTTTGAAAATTTTAGAATAATTATGATATAGTATAAAAGGTTATAAATTATTCAGTTATGGTATAATTGAAATCATATAAGTAAATATTATACCCTTTTTATGTTTGATCATTTGTTATGTTAATAAAAATTAAACAGAATAAGTAATTTTTAATTAAAATGATAATTTTTAGATTGAAATAAAAACATTTCTTAAATTAATTTAATTGATGATATTTCAATATTATAATATCTTAGCTTCAAATATATCTCATTTGGAGGTATTTGGATTGATTTTTTAATTAATTATAAATTAATATTTTTATAATTTCCAAAAGTGTCACTCACCCAAATTATAAAAGGACACCTCCTCCCTAATTTCTCCAAAACTCATTAATCCTTCATGTTCATCCATACCATAACCATTTCTCTTACAAACATCCATTGCTATATTATAAAGGTATATTTATTTTCAAAAATACCAATTATATTTCCATTATGAGGAGATCTAAAGATAACATGTCGAAGAAGAGGATTTTGAAACACGTACAGATGAAATCAGACCTAAGGTAAGGGATAACTTTTGCAATATCACTTTTATCCAAGAATGTATATATATAAGTATTTAATGGGGGTATATTTAACATCCATTTCTATACATTCTAAAAATATTATCATAAAATGTTTAATACTATTCTATTTATGTTTAAAGTAAATTTTACCCATTTTTGGCTGTTACTACATTGTATAGATAGAATCATTCTTTTGTTTACCATACATGTTACATTTTTACTTCTATGAAAAAAGTACATAGAAAATGTTTTTTAAACTTATACAGTTTGAACAAAAAAAAATTCTTCATAATTCCTTATTTCTATGACGATTCCTCTACAGAATTTCATGTTTAATTTCAACAAAATTATTTTCTTTTAATGTTGTGTGAAATCTTGAGAAAAGAAAAAGTTTTTGAAGAATAAGGGATATGTTCTTCAAGAATTGAGTTCAACTGTTTTAACAAAATTATTTTCCATCTATGATGATTCTCTTTAAATTGGATTGTATTTCTATACCTCCTATTACTATGATTTGAGTGTGTTAATGATGGAATGATATTTTATACAGATTATGTTATGATAGAATGATGTTTAAGAAACTTATTTTATATCATGAGTTATGCTATGATGAATGATTTATGTCTTTGTGGAACTTGTAATAATTATTTCATATTGATAAGGTTGATACCTATATTGCCCTCAAATTCATTTTGTAAATATTTATATCTCATGAGAAAAACATGGCTGGAACGGTAAGTAAATATTAGTCAGTAATATAGGGCTAGAACAAAAAGTAAATATGGTAAAGTAATATATGGTTGGAATGGAAAATAAACCCAGTTCAATAAAGGAAATAGTCCACAATAATGATCAGATAAGATATTCCTTGGCCACTATGGAAATCATATTATGTGCTTTTTATTTTCCACGATTACATGTTTTATGTTAATGATACGATATCATGGTCATCTTCACTTATAATTTATTCCTTACAAACTTAAAAGATTTATTTTATGACTCAAGATTATGATATTTAAACTTTATGTTAATGTCTTTACATTTTAATGTTTATGGTTTGTTTTATATTCTTAATGTTTTCCCTTACTGGGCATTTGAGCTCACCCTATTTCTGTTTTCTTTTCCACGGGATATAGAAATTTTTTTGACGTAGTTAAACTAGTGGGGAAAATCATTATGGGAGATTTTGAAGATATTTAACCGAGCCAGAATAATGTGTTTTGTGTTTCTAAAGACACTAAAATATTACAGTCTTTCAGTATATTTTTGTGTCATGTACTAAGTTTTCCACAATATTAATGTAATGTCCATGTATTTCATGTTTTGTTTGTTAGAGTATAGATGGTAGGTAATGGGGATGAATCTATAAAATAAATCTAGAGTTAAGAAAATATAGTTCCCATATTGTGATTGTTGGGGTAAAAATTATCCTTTAAAATGTCTTATAAATTATTTTATGTGTTTCTCATGTGTAATTTTTGGATAATTGGATCATAACAATAAGTAAAATTAACATAATAATAATAATAATTTGAAGGTAAGATCTATTAATTTCAATGAGATAGGTAATT
The DNA here is from genome assembly GCA_963277665.1 of Viscum album. Taxonomy (NCBI): domain Eukaryota; kingdom Viridiplantae; phylum Streptophyta; class Magnoliopsida; order Santalales; family Viscaceae; genus Viscum; species Viscum album. The sequence goes on along the minus strand of OY728130.1, from coordinate 2,008,160,792 downwards.
TAGAACACATGTATTGAAATATTATTAATCAGGGTAGAAATCCGCATGATTTATGGAATAAGATATTGAAATGTTATTTTATAATACTACATTTGATTATGGGGAATTTAATGAAGTGGTGATAGATATATTACTTGTTAATTCAAAATACTTCAATTCACTATTTAACTCTTCATCATCCATCATTTCAAAGTAATTTTCTTGTAAAATGGGGATATCACCTCATTTTAAGAAGATATGAATTATATTGAAAACACCATGTAGAAAGAAAAAGAAACAATGATTTGTAGAAATCTTCCGGCTGTTATTATTTTGATTTTCCTTCAAAAAAATATTTTTTTTGAACTATCTATAGTTGAGTTTGATATCATTTTTGATATGGATTGGATTTTATTTTATCATGATAAAATATATTCTTGATCCAATAATGTATTTAATGATTTAATACTCTTAATAACCTACCATGAAGCTAGTAAATTGATTATAGAAATCCGTGAAAATTAATTAGATAATATAATTGAAAATAAAGAAACTATTCAAATTAGTGATGTGTAAGTGGATAATAAATATGAAGATGTATTTCTTAATTATTTACATTGTTTTATTTTTCATTGAGATGTTGATTTTACTGTATACTTTATACCTAATAATAATTCAATTACAGAACCCATTATTGAATGGATCAAAAAGAACTTATGGAATTGAAAAATATGTTATTGGATTTATTGGATAATGGTATTATTCCTCCTAGAACATCATATTTTGTTTAACTATATTTATTTGTGAAAATGAAATAGGGTTTTATGAGTCTTTTACATTGATTATTGATCCTTGAAAAGAATCATGATTAAGAAAAAGAACCATTTTATTCATATGGATTATTTTTTAGTCAGATATAAGGAGAAAATAAATTTAGCAGATTGATCTCTAGTTGGGGTTCCACCAGTTGCAGATGAGGGAGGAGGTTCTTCCAAAGACATTGATTAAAACTATATATAGGTGTTGTGAGTTTTTAATTATTTCCATTGGGTTTTCTAATGCACTAGATGTATTTATAGACATTATGTATAGTGTTTTTCATGATTATATAGTTATGTTTTTAGTTATATTATTGATGATATATTCGTATATTCTTAAATATATGATGATCATGAAATAAACATAAATATTTTTTTTCAAAATATTTAAATAAAAAAAGATATATGAAAAATTTAGTAAATGTGATTTTTGGCTACAAAATACTTTTTTCACAGTGATATTATTTCTAAAGATGGCATAACAATTGACCCTACTAAAAATAATGATGTTTAATAGTGGAAAAGACCAAATAATCCAATAGATATCCATATTTTTCATATAATTGTATGTTAGTACCAACACATGGTTTAATATTTCCCTCGTTTTCTAGACCACTGATAAACATAACTTGAAAAGGATTAATATTCATATGGATGAAGGAGTGTGTTAAATTTATTTAGAAACTAAAAATAAGATTGGTTAACTCTCTAGTTTTTTCTATGACCTTTATAAATGGTTAATTTTTTTATCTAAAATGGTGAATCTCGAAGGGGTCTTAGTTATTTCCTGATGTAGAATAATCGGGTAATTTCTTGAGTTTCATGAAATCTAAAACTTATTGAGTTAAATATTCCTATACATAAAATATATTTTAATTATGTTATTTTTTCTATTAAAATTTATAGGAATAATTTATATGGAATAAAATAGGAAATATAGGATGATCAAAAATGTTTTATGTATATAATTATGTATAAATAGTTGGAAATATGTTATATGAGATATCTATAAATAATAATGGATTATGAATGCACAATTCATTATAATCATTGAAATTAAAACAAATGTAGTTGATTCTTTTAATTAATAAAATAATTCTGCACTAACCATGATACATTTGGAACATGAACATTTGGATAATGATTTTATGAATTTTAACGAATAAATTATGCATAGAGAAAATTATTCTATTTTTTTACATTTTAGTACAATTGTATTTATCATTAATAATTAATCATTTATAGAAGGATGATCATTTTTTATAGGAAAGTTTAAATTTTATTAATAATGGAATGATTATATAGTAAAATGATGATGAATAATGTTTCATCATATTTTTAAAAAATATTTGTGTCCCTTATAATTTTCCATTAAAGGGATAATTGTTGATTACAACTCATATATCCCCATTTTACAATCATCCTGGTTTCACTATGATTTACACAAACCTTTGGGAGTATTACTGGTGGGATGAAATGAAAAGATTTATTATTGACCTTACAATTAAATGTTTTACAACTCAATAGACAAAAGAATAATTTAAATTACAATATCGGATAATTTATCAATTTCAAAAGATACAGTGAAATTGGAACATATATCCACTAATTTCATGGTTAGATTTAAATGTAAATCATGTGGTAACAATGTTATTTGGGTTATGATTGGATGATTAAATAAATATTTATATTTCATACCCATTAGAGATACTATATAATTAGATCATCTTCATTGAATATATATTAATAAGGTAGTTAGGTTACATGTAGTTCAACTATAACTTGTATCGTAAAATAACCACTTGTTCACATTTATTTTTTTGAGCAAACATCAAGAGTAATTGGGTACTAAATTTAATTTTAGTACAATAATTCATCATCAATCTGATGGATAATCATTGAGTACAATCGAGGCCCTTGAATACATACATCCTTATTTTTTAATATACTACTTGGTATTTTGGGATCAAAATATTTCATTGGATTATTTTTCTTATAAATATATTTTTCATTCTAGTTTACAGATGGTACCATTAGAGGCATTGTATCATAAGTGGTGTTATTCTAAAAATTTCATAGGATGAATTAGGAGAATGTATTTTGATGCATCCAAATATGGAACATGAAATGGTTGATAAACTGATGGTAATTCAACATATTGTGATGGATCAGAGCATGTAAAAATTTTAAGTCTGATAACCATTGAAAATACCATTCTTTCGAGGTAGTAGATCAGTTATTCCTTCAAGTTTCATTATGGAAATGTGTCGTAGATTTTTTTGAGAAGGGGGAAAAGTCTATAGTTTACTAGAAAATAATGAATAATAATTAAAATTGTACCATTTTCTTATAAATTTTCCTTTTCCTATATGTTTATTCAAGGCACATAACATATTTAATTTTTCAATTATAAGAAAATTTATGATAGATTCATCTCATATTTTCAGCATTGGAGTAGTTTAGATTGAATAAAATTATTATTGTGAGGAATAAAATGTCTAAAATATTGAATATAGATAAATATTATTATGGAACAAGTAAATAATGAGTTTATGGTCTTCATTTTGAAATTATATATGGTAGAATAAGTAAAATTAGAATATGAAAATCCTATATGGGAATGATATCCCCACTTATATAATATGTGAATAAAATTTATAGGATTCAATTTACCAAAAGAGGGAGGAAAATAAAAATCCATGAAAAATAAATATAAATAATTTTTCATAGAATGATAATATTAATTAATATTAATTTATTGAGTTATATTCATTATAAAAATATTAGGTATTTTATTTAGCGAAATGGAAAAGGCTTCATTTCAAACTAAAAAGAGGTTTCTTGTATTATATGATTTTATTTAAAAATATTGTTTACATATTATATAAAATTAATTATAAAAAATTAATATAATTTTTTTATCCAAAATTCTAAAATTATAATAGGGTTTTTTTTAAAAAATTTATGAATTTTTATTTTTCAATGAATATATACAAAATATTGATTTTTATTAAAATCTTTAATTTATTTTAATGTATATATAGAGTAAATTATATTTTTATTTTTTTTAAATTTTATTATTTCAGTTTTATTAAATGTAATATAATTGTAGCCTTTAAAATGAATTTTATACATTAGTTTAGTCTAAACAATTTATTTTTTACCAAAAGTGAATTTTTATGGAAAAACTATTTTTATCAGGTTTTACAAGAATAATTTTAATTTAAATAATAATATTTTTATGAATTAGATCTTGAAAAATGGTTTTAATATTTTTCGTCATATTTTCAAAATTTCATTAATAATTATATTTTATTTTTGGTCTTTATGAATAACAATCATAGTAAATTTGTTATAATTGTAAGAGAAATTTTGGAAATATTAGTTAGAAATAAAATAATAGGGGCTCAAAAATAACACATTAACCTGGAATAGTTTTAATGGATGAGTATATGTCATATAAAAACCAGAAAATTTCTATTATATGAAAAATTTCTATATTTCCATTACTTTGTACTTTAAATAATTTTATATAATGAAAACTACAAAATGTTATTCTCTTTGTTTTATTATATTCCAATAATATATTTATAAAAAAATAAACTATGTTTGGTTGTAAATGTTTATTTAAAACATAATTTTTTTTATTATTGAAATTTATTTCTAAATTTTAGAGATGAAATAATTTCTCTAAGAGCCTATGAAACGTCGATACAATAATTATCCATTTAACAAAGATATCAAATACATGATATTAAAATCATTAAAAGTAATATAAATTGAAAGTATTGTTATATTCCAAGAAATTTCTAATTAAATAAAACTTTATAGGGATGTTTTAAAGAACTATATTCAATTTTGATTTCAATCTACTATTAAATATATCATTCCAAAATTGACATTAATGAAATTATATATTATGAAATATCATATTAAATGATTTAAAATTCCTAAAAAATATATTCAACAAAAATAATGATATATGGTTTATCATATCATCCATGATCCATTTATGAGACTTTTTTTCTTTTATATTAACTATATTGACCCTAAAAGAGTAAAAAAATTATTTCATGGTATTTTCCAAACAAGATTAATGAGGGATAAAATAAAGAATAAGGGGGAAACATCGAAAAAATTACCAATTTTTTTTTATGATATATAATTAACCCATAATAATCCTATATTAAACAACCAATTTTGATCAATTTTTACTTGAATATTAGTTTTTATTAATTATATAATATAATTAATTCCAACAGTTCCCATCCCTTAACTTATAAGAGGGAACCTCATCTCCACTTTTTGACACATAAAAAATTTATATGAATAATTACTACCAAATAATTTTCTTAAACAATTAAACATGTCTAACAATAATTCTTATGGTCAGACAAATTTCATATGGAGTATTTTGGTGTAAACATTTAGATGATGTGTGAAGAAGATGTATAGTTCTTAACCAAGTATTTTTATTTTATTTCTTCTTCTATTTATAAAAAAATCTTTATTACCATTAAAAATTTGGAAAAAATATATAAAATAGGCATAGTTGTCTTTTATGTTAATTTAATGAACTATATTCATCTCCTCTTCCACTAAATGTGAAACAAAACATTCATTCATGGTTATAGAGGAATACCATTTTATAAACCATTAAAAAGAATTTTCCATCATCTTCTATAATGGATGGTCGTAAAGGTGAATTTAATTTATATATATTATATTAATTACATTTTTATAATTTCTGAAATATAATATATCATATAATTTTATACATTTCCATTCACTATAAAATGATAATATCCTTCGTGCGTTTGTGTAGACTACCACCTCCATGAAGAAATGTGATTCATTTTTCTCACCACATATATGGATGATAAAGTTAAGTGTTTTTAATGAAATAATATTTTATTTATGATTTGATTATAATTATTTAGTGATTCAATGATAATTACATTATTTCCATAATTACTATTGAATAATGGAAATGTTACGGTTGCAAATGCATAGCCTACCATCTCATTTATTGTAATATAGTTCCTCATTTGTAAACACTTTTCCTGATTTGTTTTAAAATAATAATTATAGAATTTAAAAATTAATTAAATAATTGAAATTAATTCGGATATAATGGAATAATGAAGTACATTACCATTGTCGACATACCAATGTAATTTTTAATGAATGACCCGAATATAATCAAAGTATCTGATATGAAATTTATTAATTATGTAATTTTATATAACATCGTATTAAAGAAAATAAAACTATAATGAAATTGACTAAGGTTATGATAAATGTATGTAATTAACATTATTTTATTATTCAATAAGATATGTAAATTATGTTACGAGTCAGACTCTGGGTAAGGGACTGTCTTTGAAGAATCATTTTTTAATGTCTCACTTAATACTCGTTATCTTCATTTTCCATATTTTTGAAATATATTATATAAATATTTTTAAAGATATTAAAGAATTAAGAAGGAAATTTTATTTATCTATTTAATTTATTTAAAATTTTTTATGAAGGAATATTTTTACAGTATATTTTTAGCCTTCTATACAAAAGTAAAAAAGGAATGTTTCATTTTAGAAGCTATGGAAACAAAAACATTTCTTAATTTCAAAAACATTAATTAATGTTTTTATTACATAATAATATATCTTATTTAACTTAAAGGAAAACGAAATCTAAAATTTTATATGATTTTTGGTGATTAAAATGTATTTTTTTAAAGAATGTGTTTTTCGGAACAGGAAACCATTTTGAATATGGTTTTACAAGTGTTTTTCAAGATTTTTATGATTAAATTTTTTAAGATCATTATAATATATTCATGATATGATATATTTAAATTTATTATTATAAAAATTGATCTTAATATTGCTACTGATGATGGGTGATACTGATATATATTATTTTATGGGTATGCCCAGATAATATTCCAACACATTGGTAATTATATTAGAGTCGGAATGTATGCTTATTAAAGTTTTTTTGGGTACTATAAGGGATCAATGAAAATTATTTTATAAGGAAACTACATGAAATTTATATGATTTCAAAGGAATTTCATCATATTCATTTGATTTAAAATTTTATGAAATGGTTCTTCACCTTTCGTAGGAAAATTTATTATTTTTGAAAAATTATTTCATAAAAACCCTTGAGATTATGATTTTTCATTTTTTATTTATTATAAAGTTTTTTTAAGAACATAATTTATAAACTATTTGTCTATACATAATTAAATGGTAATTTGATTTCAATTTTTATTATATTAGAGGAAAAATCACTTTTTGATATCATGGTATTAAATTTGACTAACAAGATTCGTTTTTAGGTAACTTTCTAATCTTTTTGTGCTCATCCAAATTTTTATAAGGTTTTTAATAGGGTTTAATTATTGTTAAGAATAATTTATAAGTTTAGATAGAAATAATTAATATTTCTCATTAAAATAAAACATGTTTTCTTTTAAATGTTTTGTTTTATGGAAAAATTTATATCTAGTTCAAGTATCCTCTTTATTATATAATGGTTTTTTTGAAAGGGTTATGTCCTAAATGTAAAAAATGTTAAAATGTAATGATAATTGGGGCTGAAAGAAGGATAATTCTTGTTAAAATACTCTATAATATGTAATTTTTCTATCTTCATATATATAAATGGACATACACCATTAGATTTAACTGGGGTGAAATTTTTTTCAAGATGTGTTTTATGGTCGCCATGTCCTCTTTGGTTTTATAGATAACATACATGTTATTTGTAATCACATTCAATCAATAAATGAATACATTAAGTGATTTATTAGGATGTATCCTCGGTTTCTCATCAATGTTCATTATAATTCTTAAATTAGCTTCTCAAATTTTGAATCACCTTCTTGGTGTTCAACAAATTTTCCCATATAAAATTTAAGGATTTTAAGAACATTATGTCCTTGAAGATTTTATTGGATATGGATATCCATAACAAATTTACTCCGTTAATATCCACATCCATATATCTTGTTTTAGAATATGATACGTTATCGCTATCTACACTTGGTGGGTTCCCACACATCATAGTTATATACACAAACATCACTGATTTTGGATGTAGTGATGATTCCAATTTTTCCACTGTAGGAAATTATTTTTTTAAATGATGAAAACTCTTATGTGAAATAGGACTATCATGGATTCAACTAAAAGATAATTAGTCACATTAATCATTATCTCTGATTCCAATTTTTATCCCCACTAGTTCAAATATTCTAAAGTTGGGTGGGTGTAAAGCAAAGAATGAATGATTAAAACACTTCCCATTGTGGATCTTGTTTCATAATTAAAAAAACTATACTCTCTCTCCTTCCCATAGAAACATATTAAATAAAATAAAAACATATATGAGACTAAAAAATATTTCTAAAATAACCATATACTATTCTGTTACAAGGAGTATCCGATGTAAATGTTCCCATTATCCATGTCCACTATAAGGAACTTCCATATAAAGGTTCAGAGTGTACTCATTTTTTATACTAGTTCACTAAAAGTTACACATTAAATGATCAATTACCTATTATATAAATGGTATGCAATAATCATTATGAATATTATTTTATTGATTTGTCGAATAAATGTTTTTATACCTAATTGAATATTTTATGAAGTTCAAATTTATTCCACATGACGAATGTCAATTTACAACTGTTTTTGGAAACATATTTTGTTTTTTGAAATATTGAATTTTGTGAAACCATTTTATCAAATATCACACACCTTATTAGCTAATAATAAAAAATTTCATTATATCACAATTATTTATACTTTTTATGAAGTTATTTAGTCTATTATGAAACTTCAAACAATCACACATCATCCGAGAAATTCATGAATCTCACTTGGTCATACATAAATAATTTCATTTTTCTTTAACAAAAAAAATTCATGTTACTAATTCATGCAAGAATAATATCGACTCAATTATAGACCAATTCATGAGGCCAAAACCACCAAAATTCAATGTGACTACAAATACATTTGTATCTGAGAAATGTATAATTTTTATTGAGAAAATATTTCATGTTTTGAGGAGTAGAGAAAGGGAAAAAGTTTTCATGGCAGTTTATTGCCTCACAGGAGATGCAAGTCAATGAGGGTCATTAATTCAAAACACAAAGGAGGATGAAGAAGTATCAAATATGAAATGGGGGGAGTTTAAAAATATTTTAATCGAAAAGACATTTCTCATAACCATTGAGCGGATATGGAAAGACAATTTCTGAGTCTAAGGAAAAATAAGGATGAGAATGTTGCAATGTATGAGGCTAACTTTAAAGGGTTATCAAGTCTTGGTGAAGATTATATATGTAAACCAATGATTAATATTAATCGATTCATTTAGGGGTTAAAACCGTTTCTCCATTAGGCAATTGTATCACAACCCTTCTCTTCATATGAAGATATTGTCTCACGTGCCATCAAGATAGAAAAATAATTCTATAAGTCTTATGAATATAAAGAAAATAAAGAGAAGAAGAGATCTACTAAACACTCTGAAAATTGAAATAAGGAAAAGAATGGTAAAGTTGAATATCCATCGTCTAAAAAATGTGGGAAGAAACACCCCTGTACTTTCCTGAAGGGACTGTGAGTATATTATAAGTGCGGTGAAGAGGCCACCAATATCTTGATTGAAATGGAATGAAATATTTTGTCAATGTTGAATTCTAAAATTGTAGAGAAATGGGGAATTATTCAAATTAATGTCCTATGTTCAATGAAAATTTACCTCAAAAAGGCCGAGGGATCATGGACATGCTTATGTGATCACTACTGCTGAGTTTGAAGCTTCGAAAGATGTGGTGGAAGGAAATTTAATGGTTTCCTCAAGTTAACCAATTATTTATTTGTTACTGGATCATCGCATTGTCTCATATCATCCTAGTTTTCTATGAAAATTATATATTTCCAATTTCATTTTACCAGGGAGTTTTCAGTCAAAACTCCTAAGGAAAGTATCATTGCAACATTGTTTGGTGAATCAGTACCCATTAGAGCATATAAATGATCCTTATCTGCTGATCTCATCTTTATACCCATGATTGAATTTGATATAATCATTGGTATGGATTGGATTTCAGATAATGATGAAAAATTTCATTGTAATAACAAGGAGTTTACAATTTTTGATGATGATAAAGAATATCTTTTCTTGAGAGGATAAACATCACCATTTGATTCTTTTCTAGATCTACCCCTAGCTCTACTAAATTAAATTTTTGGGGAGGAAAAGAGTGAAATAACAATGGGTGGGGAAAGAAAAATTCAAATAGAATATGTACCCATTGTACAAGAATATGTTGATGTATTTCCAATGGATTTTCCTGGACATCCTCTAGAATGGGAATTTGAGTTTTCCATTGATTTAATTCCTACTTCAAGGCCCATATAGAATACCACTTATAGAATGGCCACTATGGAATTAGTGGATCTAAAGAAACAACTAGAGTAGTTGGGTAATAAATCATTTATTTTCCCTAGTTTTTCTCCATGGGGAGCTCTTTTTATTTTTGTTAAGATGAAAGATAGATCTATAGGGTTTTGCATTGACTACATGGAGATCAATGCTATAACAATAAAGAACAAGTATCCCCTACCTCCATCAAAGATTTATTTAATCAAATTCATAGAACTTAATATCATTCCAAGATTGGCCTTTTATCCGGATATAATCAGTTGTGTGTGAAGAAGGAAGACATTCCAAAGACAGCATTTTGATTCACGTACGGGAATTTCGATTTTAAAATAATGCCCTTTGGATTGAATAATGGAACCTCTGTCTTCATGGATATAATGAACAGTGTTTTCAAGGAATATCTTGATGACTTTATAGTGTTATTTAATGATGATATCTTGGTAAACTCCAAAAGAAATGAAGATCATGAAATTCACTTGCACACTACTCTAAAGACTCTAAGAAGAAATGAATTATATGGGAAGCTCAGAATGTGTGAATTCTGGCTACATGAGATTTCATTTCCTGGCCATATTGTCTCCAAGGATGAAATCTATATTGATCCTTTAAAGACTAAAGCAATCCATGAATGACCAGCATCGACAAATACAATTGAGGTACATAGTTTTATTGGTTTAGCAATTTATTATCGACATTTCATCCAACATTTTTCCCGATTGGATAACCCGTTAACCAAGCTCACATGAAAAGGGGTGAAATTAGTTTGGAAAAAAGTGTGTGAAGAATGTTTTGAAGAACATAAGATAATATTATTCAATGATTCTATATTGACTCTACCAAATAGGAATGCTCAGTTTGTAATTTATAGCGATGCTTCAAAGAAAGGACTTGGTTGTGTCCTTATGCAGAATGACAGGGTTCTTGCAAATGCATCACAATAGGTAAAAAATCATGAAAAATAAACTATCCCACTCATGATCTTGATTTAGAAACTGTAATATTTTCTCTGACGATATGGGACACGATCATTATGGTGAAAAATGTGAGATTTATACTGATCAAAATAGTTTAAAGTATATTTTCCCACAAAAATAACACAATATGTGGAAGAGGAGATGTCTTGAACTACTCATGGATTATGATTTCACAATACACAACCACCCAGGAAAGGAAAATAATGTGGAAGAATCATTGAGCAGAAATTATCATGGAGTTTTGAACAAGATCCTAGTTTAAAGGGATCCTGGGTTCATGGATCTAGTAAATATGGATATGGGAGTAATCATGGAAGGTGAAACCTCAATACTTTTTAAACTAGTTTCTAAACCATAATAACTAGCAAGGAAAAAATTTCCTCAAACTGTTGATGAAGAGTTTCAAAAAAAATTAAATCTCGGAACAATGGGAGATTAATTTATTTTTTATATGAAGATGGAATTTCGAAATTTTGGAACAGATTTTTTGTTTGTGACAAACCTAATCTAAAAAGGGAACTGTTGGATGATTCTCATAGCTCTAATTTCTCTATTCACCCTAGTATCACTAAGATGTATAAATTATTGAAGGAAAATTTTTGGTAAGACAATATGATGAGTGATATTGCAGATTGTGTGTCAAGATATATAGTTTGTCAATAAGTGAAAGTTGTAAGACAACATCATAGAGGAGTCCTGCAACCTCTTCCCATACCTGAGTGGAAATGGGATGATATTATGATGGAATTTTTCATGGGGTTACCAAAGAATCAATGAAGGAATGATGCAATAGGGGTCACTATAGATCATCTTACCAAGTCAGCTCATTTTATTGCTATAAGAGAAGATTTACCACTTGAACATCTGGAAAGACTATATATTAATGAAGTTTTAAGACATAATAGAGTAACTCTATCAATTGTTTTTGATCGTGATCCCCATTTTACATCAATATTATAGTAAAGTCTTAAAAGGCCTTAGATATTGAACTTTGTTTGATCACTACCTACCATCCTCAAACTGTTGGATAATCAGAATAGAATATTCAAATAATAGATGACTTGTTGAGATCTTGCCCACATGACTTTAATGGCATGTGGGATCAATATTTACCTATGGTAGAATTTTTCTATAAAAATAGATTCCATTCTAGTATTTAAGTGGAACCATTGAAAGCGTTATATAAAAATTGATGTCGCACACCAACCTGTAGGGATGATGTTGGTGAAAGAAACCTTGTACGACCCGAACTTATTGAGGAAACAATGGAAAAGGTGAAGGTGATCCAAACCCACATCAAAGAAGCTCAATGTAGGCAAAAGATCTATACTTATAATCATAGGAAAGATTTGGAATTTCATGTAGGAGATCCTATTTTCTTGAAGGTATCTCAATGGAAGGGTGTTATACGATTCAGTATGAAAGGAAAATTAAGTCCCAAGTATATCAAACCATTCAAAATTCTAGAACGAATTGGAGTTGTAGCTTTTTGTTTGACAATACCACCAAGTATCTCTACAGTTCCTGATGTGTTCCACATATCACTATTAAGATAATACATGTATGGCCCAACACATGTTCTCACCTATGAAGAAATAGAACTTGAACCCGATCTGTCTTATTATGAAGAGTCTACCAGAATTCTTGATACTATAGAACAAGTGTTGAGATACCAGATGAATCGCCTTGTCGATGTTCTATAGAGAAATCATAAGATGAAAGAGGAAACGTGGGAACCCAAGGAACTTATGATGAGAAACCACCCTAATCTTTTTATTTAGTAGTGTTATAGAAATTTTGATGACCAAATTATTTGAAGGATTGAAGAATGTATCACCCCAAGCTTCCACGATAAATTTCCTTTTAAATAATGAAATTGCTTGCAATGTACGCAACTTCAAGATTCTAACACACCTCAACCAATAAAACTATAAATTTTGAATATTAATACCCATCTTTTGAAATTTTATATTCTTTTTCAAAACGGACCTCATTTTTGGATTCGGAATATCACAATTTTCTTATGCTGAATATTATGAACTCTTTAAAAAACTTTCAATTTTTGATGAATTGTGAAAATAATAAATTATAATTAAGAAAAACTTTTTTAATAGAAATAATTTATAGTGTTAAATTATACATTTGAATGGTTTTTAAGTATAATTATTTTATATATTTATAATTTAATTTAATTTAGGTCATTTTATGTAATTTCACTTTTAAACATGACAAAAACAACTATTAATCTTTTGATAGTTATCATTTTCTAAAAACATTCTTTTTGTTTTGACAACTAGAATTAATTTTAAATTAATTTATTCCGCTTCTGTGTCATGAATTTCGAAAAATGGATTACATATTTGGAATCAGGAGGTCCATGTAATGAAAATTGGTAATTTTTAATTTTAGTCATTATGAATAATTAATTTGGTAAATATTTTATTTATCATGGTTAATGAGGTAAATCTGGTAAATAAAGGTAAAATATAATATTATAATAATTTTAAGTTACCTTTAAATGTTTCTTAAACCTATTTAATGATACATTTCAGACCATGGGCATGTTTGGGTCTATTCGGGGACCCCATGGATCCCCTTGAGTGTGATAATGACACTATATTTTACTTAATTTAAATTAGAAAAAAAATGACATAAACATATATCTTTTAGTAAAACTATTTTTTCATGGGGTTATAAAATATATAAATTTGACTATAAATATTCAATTTAAATCAAAAAAAAATTTCCTACATCATGGTATTTTTTTATAAATTTTAAACATCAAATATATAATATTATTTCTGACATAATAATGATGTAGTGTTTACCTCATTAATGAATGATTTGAATAAATGATATTAAAAAAATAAAACAATATCCAAAACCATTCCAATTCTTATTGGTTTATTTTTTTAGAACATGAGTCCTCTTATCTTTTTGTTTAATGAGTTTTGGATATTTATTAACCGAAAATCATTATATAATAAAATAATATTTTAAAACATTCATAAAGTACCCTCCCCCTTATAAGAAGCCCTCACCTCTAACTGATTTCCTACACCTCTCAAGCCCTTTGGCTCATCCAATCTCTACACAATTAAGCTCCCTACATCACTATCTTACTCCTATAAGCCTTAACATATGCATAAGGCACTTCAAATATTGCTTTTGGTTCAAACCAAAGGGAGTTACCCGATTTAAAGGTAACATCCCCTCTTAAGTTCTTTTCTATTATTTTACTTCTCCTCCCCTAAACACACTTTATTCCTTTATTTTATTACAACAGAATTATCCTAAATATACTAGTTTGTTGTTATTAGAAGGATTTGAACTACACTTATGTATACCTTCATCAAATTGGTATATAACATAATGTTTCTATGGACAATGAACTACTACCACACGAAATGATGATTGATCAAACTTCTACTACCACCTCTTTTGGTGGCCATAATGATGTAAATATATTTATATATGATATTTATGATATTTATTTTATCTATAATCTTCTTTAATTATCTTTTATATTATACCATTTTTATTTTCATGTTGTATATATATGATAATTTCATTTGAGGAAGTGCAGACTTCCGCCCCGTCAAAGTTATATAACAGGTTCATACCAAACACGAAACATATAAATGATGGTTTTAATGGACATATGTAACATATATAAAATATTATATTATAATTTATTAAGAATATACCTATGTATAATTTGGTTTTATTTTCTTTACAAATAATAAAATGAAATGGAAGTAGAGTTCGTGCGTACGTACAGATTACCATCTCCAGAAACGCTATTAGAATCATTTCCCATCATAACCATTCAAGAATAATTTTCATTTTATTATTAATAATAATATTTATAAACATAATATCATTATTTTTACGAATCAAATACATCCTATTCATAACCAACATGACTTATGTAACAAAACCTATAATGAAATATGAATCAGTTCACACCCAAAACAATGATACTGCTAAAATATTATTAACAATGCAATATTAGAAGATCATATATGATATCATATTTATGTTTTTAGTTCTTGAATAATTTAATAACAATGATTTAAATATTATAATGGAGGTTAATGTACACTCTACCAAGTAAAATTACAAGGTAAGGGTTAATTTCACAACCTTTTTATTTTCCGAGGTTGTTTTTAAGTAATTATATACTGGGACATCTTTATCATCCAAATATATGTTTATTAAAAATTTCATTCAAAACATTTGTACTATTTACTAGACTATGGATTAAATTCATTTATAAACTTGTTTTAATTTTTATAAAATGGTTTAAAAATAATCTTTCTCTCGTTTTCCAAACAAGGTACCTTATGAAATGTTTAACAAATTAAGGTAAGAATGTTTTTTAACATATATGGAGGGTGCAGTTATTCTCTGCCGTTATAACAACTCTAAAGCTTCCCATACATGCTTATATGAAAATTTTCTAAATAAATGTTTTCTTTTATAATAACATGACTATTAAATGATTTCAAAATAGAAAGAGATATTCCTCTTATATAATTTTGAGTTTATCTATGTTAACACCCTTTAATGGATTTTATACATGTTTGAAGTTGATTTATTATGATAAAAATCAATCATATTTTATTGAAGGTTTGTGATATGTTTGACTATGGATGTGTTATTTTTATACCATTGATGGTTTATAGTTAATGTATTAACATTTTGTATGATAGTTTTAAAATAAATATTTATGTTATGTTTCAACCAATTCAAATGAAGAATGAATTTGACATAGTAAGTGAAAGGTGGAGCCCCATGTTTATCATAGATGCATCAGTATGTCTCATTAGTAAAACTAGTGTCATGGAATAATGCCTTGGAAAATCTTATTTGTATTCTTGGCACGAGGCCTTGACTATGTGGTTATGATGTCTGACATTATACATTCCACCATTATTAAATTGTCTATTGTTATTTCCTAGGATTATTTGACTATTAGAATATCCATCTGAATAAGTAAATGGAATTATTGGATTTATATTTTACATATTATGATGAAGTTTATGTTTAAAATTCTTATGTTTTAGTCTTATACATTGCCTTAAATGTTTATGCTTATTTATGATGTTTCTACTATATTGTTATCCTTTATGAGCATCTGAGCTTGCTCGTTCTATGTTTTATTTTTTCGAATATGTGAATAAGTATTTTATGGTTGACCTACAGGTATAGGATATGGGATATAAGTTTGTTCATAGAGGTCAAAATGTTTTTGTTGTTTTTATCGCATGATGTAATGTAAAACTTATGTATGTATATAGAACATCCAAGGCTACTAAACTAATAGGTATTTCAGGACATGATTCGTTATAACATTACAATGTTATGTAATAATGCACCGATATTGAGTAACTAGGTTTGGGCTGTTATAGATTTCGTCTCAATCTACCTTCCATTGAGACGGGTTTTTTGTTATGTCCCAATTAACTTTTATATTGTTTACAAGTGACACGCCAATATTTTTAGGAGATATATTTTTTTTCAAATTCATTGATGTATTATGTTGAAACATAATCCTAATAATATTTCATTACACATAATATTGGAAAATATTTTGGCATACACAACAATATCCATGGCTTATCCTACACAAAATATCAAGTTCTTTTGATAGAATTCATTTCACGCAAGACTGAGTTTATGTGAATAACTAAATATTATTATATAAAATTATAACCTAGCCATTATAATTGTGGATATGAACCATATACACTAATTAAACAAAATGTTCTACACACATGAATATATAAATAATTATTTTTTGATCAATTTATTATAAATGAAAATAAATCCCTTTTTAAATAAAAGGAAATGTATTTCTAAAAAACAAATTAAATGACAATAAGTGAGTTTATAAAATTATAAAATATCTTTGAATGAATTTTATTAAATATTTATCTAATTTATAAAATATAATGTTTACAATCCATATAATATGTTTTATAGACATGACCTAAAATAAATAAATTTTTTGTATAAAATTATAATTTCTCCAAACAATGTAGTTATTCCGAATATTGATGGATCTCTGAATTTAAATATGGTTTTTGAATATTTTTTATATTATATATAACAAAATAAAATTTTTATTCTGAAGTAGGATATAAATTTTTTTACTTTGGTTTATTTTTTGATATGTTTCTAGTATGTTTTATGTTTTTATGAATAGTAAAAATATACTAAATTTTAATTGAAAACAACTTTTTTCATCGATATAGTTTTTGTTCATAATTATATTTATTATTGTTTTAAATTATAAATCGAATATATGTTTATTATATAATATAATTTTTTTCATTGGAATTAATTTTACCATTACTTTAAATGTAAAAACATTTCAATCTTTTACCGTATTTTAACTTTTAAAAACCATTTTTTATTCCAACAACAGAATTAATTATTAATTATTTATTAAATATTTTTTGTTTTTAATTTTTTAAAATGGATTCCATTTTTTGAATCAGATGGTACAAATAATTTAAACATCATTCCTTTATTTCAGGGCTTTATGATTAGTAACTTTAGTAATTTTTATTAACATGTAAAAATAGTAAACTATGTAATTAATGGTAAATATGATATTTTAAAATTACCTTAAAACCTGTATTAATATTATTTTATGAGTTATTTTCGACCTAAACCATCCTTTGGATGAAATTATTCCCTTTGGATTTCACATGGATTATTTTATGACAATTAATACATTTTATTTTAAGAAATGTTATATATGCATCATCGAAATTTTAAAAACATTATCATTTTTAAAAAAAGCGATATACAAAAGCTAAATTAGACAATAAATAATAAATAAATGTAAAATGTATTTATTTACCATGATTCTTTATTTCTAATTTTTAGGAGGTAAATAATAACCTTAAAGGCTTATACATTTATGATGCATAAATTATTTAATTGATAAAAAATTAATAATTTTTTTAGAAATGATAATAACCATTAGAAGACCCAACAACATGAAAAAATCATATTGTTAAATTATATCTCAACCATAATAATCCAAGGCTTGAGTTTTTTAACATTTGGATCCATATGGAAATGATTATGGCATTTATAATATTTTATTTAAAGTGATTTTAAAGTTTTCATATTCTTGTTTTAATAAATATAACATTTTAATGTAGGCTTATACAACATATATATTCAACTATCCATATTCATGTAAAATATATAATAATTATACTCATTATAGAATTTTTTTTATTTTTTATTCAAAAAATAAGTATATTAAATAATTACATAAAAGAGTTGGAGTACATATTTTATTAATGTAAATATCAAATTAATGTTATTAATAATATTAAAATAAATATAATTTTGTAAAATTAATATATCCAATGATATTTATAGATAAAATTTACCTATTATGGATATAATAATATATTTTTTATTGAGGATAACATCGTTTCTCGATATTTTTAAAAATCCATGAAATAAATTGTGTCAAAATTGACACTATTGATATTTTGCCGAAATACTGTTTTACTAAATTATTTAAAAATCATAATAAATATATAAATAATTTATTATTACAATACGGTGTAAAATGATATAAATATTTCATTAATGGTCTAATTAAAATCAAATAATTAAATATTACACTATATAAATATTTAGACATTTGTTACCATAATTAATATTAAAATAGAATAAAGGAGGAGTCATTAAGATGATAATTTTTAAATTGAAATAGAAATGTGTCTAAAATTTATTTTATGTTGTTATAAATACTTTATGTAATCTAATATTTGAATATATTTCATTTTTGAGGTTTTTTATGTGGTTTTATTTTATAATAAGTTAATATTTTTGATGATTTCAAATGTGTCACATCCCCTCAATTAGAAAAGGGAAGATCCTCCCTCACCACTTCTCTTAATATTGAGCCTTAATGAATGGATATAATCTTACCATTTACCTTCCAAACTTCTTTATTCACATAGTAGCGGTTTTGGTATTTTAAAAATACAAAATATAGTGCCATTAGGTGAAGATATATATGGAGCTCGTCGAAGAAGATGTAATCACCTCTACCAATTATTAAAAATTATTTCTTCAAATACTTCCTCTTCACGAGTTGTTTCCATCCTAAGTAATAAATCACATATCAATTATATTCTGAAATATTATTATGATTATTGAATAACCATATTCCCCATTCTGACTATCCATCAAAAAAATGAATTCCCCATGAGTGTGTACGTACGGGTCATCGCCTCCATGTCGTGGTGTAATATGTTTTTCATCACCATATTACATTAATTAATATAATGATAGAAATAATAATTTAATATTATATAATAATATGATTTTGGATCAGAAATATTATATACACCATCTAATTTAATACCATTCTATGATTATAGGAATGATATTGTCGCTCGTGCATACGTACAACCTACTATCATCACAATGCAGTGTGATTCATTCTACATGATCCTCATTAAATCATGACTATATAAATTAATAGAATGGAAAAATATGATATATATTATACTATTATGATTATGGAAATGAAATAACAATAACCTATGAAGACGAATAAGAACTTATTCAACAAAACATGCAAATGAAAATAAAGCAGTTTAGTACCCATAGATGCGTAATAATGTTATTAACAAAATGAGTAATAATATTTTCACCTAATATATTATAAAATAATGATTCTGGAATAAGTTAATAACCTTATTTAAACCCTTAAAGTGGTGTTTTTGACATGTTCCATGGAACCTAGACCTAAGGTATGGGATTATATTTTCTCCATTTTATTTCTCTAGGACATATTCCTTATATTCCACCTATTTATTTTGAGTGGTTTTTATATTGCACAAGAATGTTTTTATGATACTTATTATGATGTTTTTGATATTATCTTATCCATCTAATTTTATTTATTTTTTGAGGCTTACAATTAGAATGATTAATAATTTGTTAGGGATAACATTACAATCTGATTATTATATGAGATTGTTCATAAATAAGTATTTACTGGTATATATTTATCATCAAAATCCGTGTTTTATAAAAGTTATTTCATAAATAATTTTACTATTATCTTATGGATATTTAAATTAATATTTACCCATTTTTCTATTTTACTAGATGGTTTGGATGTAATATTTATTTAGTATTAAAAATAGCTAATGTTTTACTTTTTTGGAAAAAAGTATTAGAAAAATGTTATTTATAATTATATGAAATTAAAGTGTTAGTATGTATTCATAAGTAAGTATTTCCATGAATAATCCTTTACAATATTTCATTGTTATTTAACAAGAAATTATTTTATTTTAAAATTTCAAGGTATTTTTGAGTAGAAAACATTTTTAAATAAGAAAGGATATTTTCCTTAAGAATTAATATCACGTGTTCTTTCAAAAATTATTTTCTATATATGATTAAATTATTTAATAGGTTTTTTTCATGTATACTATCCCTATTATTCATATGGTTTTATTATGTTAATTATGGAATTACATTTTTTACATGGTATTTTTATCAGGAGTGATGTTTAAAAGACCCATTTTAGACTTTGTCTTATGGTATGATGAATGATTTATGTTTTTTTTGGAATGCATATGAATAATTTCATTATGAGATGTGTGGAACATATATCTCCTTATTATTCATTGAGTAAAGATGTAAATATCATGATATATAACAGAATAGAATGACAAATAAACATTCTTCTAAAAAACAAAGCTGGAATTGTAAGTTAATATTTTTTAGTAATATAGCTCTTGAATGAGTAGTGAACATAATTCAGTAATGGACTTTTTATACAATGATGGTCTTAGAAATGATCCCTGGATAATATAGAAATGATTTTATATTCTTATGCATTTTCCACTATTCCATGTTTTATGAAAAATATATTTTCTCATGGTTCATGATCCCATTATGATTTATTCCTTATGAACCACCATGATTTATTTCATAACCCTTGATTTTGATATATGTTATATATGGTATGGTTATCAAAATTCATGTACATGTATTACATTCTAATGTTCATGTTTTATTTTATATTTTCCCTTTTTATCATTAATAAGTATTTAATCTCACCTATTTTATGTTTTTTTCCATTTTATAAAAAGAAAGGTTATATGTAAGAAAACTAAATGAGAATATATTTACAAGATATGTTGAATATCTTTTATGATGTTAGTATAACATGTTACCAATTTCCAAAGACACTAAACTAATACATTCATTAGGTTTCAATTTGTGTCACATATTATTTATTCCATAAAAGTAATGTAATGTCCATGTAAATCGATCCTTGTTGTTTACAGTTTGTATGAGAGTGAAGGTTTAGTAATACTTTGTATTCTAGTGTGTGAAAACATTAGTGATATCCCTCGAGATATTTCTATGAATATGTATAGGGGAGTCTTGAGGATAAGTCGAAGTATAGGTTACAATCCTAGGGGTTTTGTGATAATCATAAATAAAATAAGATTAAACAAAACATTTCATTGATTGAAATATTATAATTAATTCCCTTTAATTATGTGTTTTTAATATCAATTATGTATTTCTCATAATTTTCTTTTCAGTCTTAGTCAACAACCATAACTAGATATAACAATGTTTGTATTGAATTTATTAGATGTTGGAAGTATGAGAATTATGTAAATTTATTTCCTAAGTTGAATTATCATGAAACGAATCATGATGGTGGTATGAGTTTGGGTTATACTACAGAGGATAAAGGAATTACAAATGACATGTGAAAGGTATGTGAAGATCTAGCATTATTGTTTACATTAAACATATGAATCTTAGTTGGATTATAATTGAGGACCCCTAATAAATTCTTCATATTTGAGGAAAGAATATGTTGATGTATCTTGAATTATGGTTTAAGAATGATGTGGGATGTTTGAGGTGTATATGTTTCAAAATTAAAATATTATGTTATATAAATCATGAAATATATAAGAGTTTTTAGAATAAGTTTTTTATTAAGGTTTGGAAAGGATACATTAAAATGTTCTAAAGACATATAAAAGTGACTTATAGGAAAGGTGGTATATTTGGGGAACACATGATTAAGGGAATGATAACCTTTAATATTTCACAAATTATACGATAATTATTTTTGGATAAAGATATGTTTGATATGATTAATTAAATTGAATGATACAATATTCTTGGGTACTAATTATGGATTGTTTTGTCAAGAGTGTTATGCTATCATTGATGAAGTATTCGATTTTTTGGGACATATAGAATATAATCAATATGATTTGAAATTTGTAAAAATGAATGTTTTCAATAAGGATATATGTTAATTCATGTTATTACCATGAATCATGAGAATATAGTAGGAATGTGTTCACATTTTTCGAATTTGATGAACAATGGATAACTTATGATATATGGGGGATAAATGTAATGAAAACTAAGTGGACATTTAAAAATATTAAATTTTAAAATTTTATATGGATTATAATGTTAGTATTTTATTGAAATTTATGTTAAGCTTCTCATGATGTTTTTTATAATATTGTATAATTTCACTATAGGTAGACTTGTGCATATTTTATTACTTGTGATGATCAAATTTTTTGTGATGAAGATATATTGAATTAAATTTAATTATATTCATGGATCACATGATCTTTTTACACTTCAAGAATAAAAACTTAAAATTCATTTCTAAAAAAAGATACGAAATGGAATTTGTTCAAGGAATGATCAATGATGAGATTTTTTTGAAATCAAGTATGTATATATTCTCATATAAATTCTTCAACACATGGAAAAATAGATCATGATATAAAAGGGTGACTGATTTTTGTCATTTTGATGATATAAATTAACACTTTAATACTTTATTATTTTATGGTTTTGTGATTTATAACATTCTCTATATTACCTACATTCTTTTGATCAATAATCATTATCAATCATTATGATTATTTATGATTTTACTCTATGGAGAAATCTTCACCTATGATCTCATATATAGAGACCTAATTATTATTTACACTGGGAAGCTGTTATTTTACTACTATTCATTTTTAAAAGTATGTTTTATAAATCTCTTTTATTATGTGGGTTTCAATGAAAAAAAAATCCTAGTATTAATATTTTTATACCCCCGATGATCTTTTAGGTCGAAATTCATCTTAAGGGGGGTAGAAAGTAACACCCATAGATTTTTATAAAATAGTTTTTTTTAAATTTTATTGATGTATTGGGTTGTATGCTAAACCGTGATAATATTTCACCACACATAACACTAGCTTAGCTTGTGGTATATGAATCATGATTCTAGGCATTTTTACACATAATTTTAATGTTCTTTTGATAGAATTCATTTCATGCAAGATCCAGTTTAAGAGAACTATTAAATATTATTATATAACCATAAAACATAACCATTATAATATAATATATGAATAATATTAATATATTATGAAAATGTTATTTTTAAACGTATATAAAATTAATTAATTTTGTGATAAATTAATTATAAATGAAAACGTAACACTTTTTAAATAAAACGAATTGGTTTTCTGAAAAACAATCTAAATGAAAATAAGTGGGTTTATATAAAAATAAAATCCCTCTTTATGGTTTGTTTAAGGAAATATATTTTTAATATAATATATATAATATTTAAAAGTCATCTTATATGTCTTCTGGACATGATATAATAAAAAAATCAATTTCTCAGATAAAAGAAGTATTTTTCAAAATTGTAGTTTTTCCACCTTTTGAGGCATCCACATTTTAAATATAGGTTTTCAAACATTAATATATTATATTTAATAAAAAAACATATTATTTGGAAGAAAGATATAAAATTTACATTGGTTGAATTTTTTATATTATTTAGATAAGTTTTATGTTTCGATGAATTGTAAAAATATACTAAATTTTAATTGAAAACAACTTTTTTCATTAAAATAATTTTTGTTCATCAATTATGTTATTAAATAGTTATAAATTTAAAAATAATATATTTTAATTATTGAATATACATTTGGTCATTACTAGTAATTTTACATAGAATTTTGATGTAAAAATATTTAAATCTTTTGCAATGTTTTATCTATTAAAACCTTTTTTTAGTTTGCCAATGGGATTAAATTTAAATTTCTTAATGAAACATCAATTTTTTGAATGTTTTAAAAAATATTCCATTTTTTGAATCAATAGCTCTAAATTATGTAAATAGATTTCATTTATTTTTTGGCATTATGAATAGTATCTTCAGTAATTTTTATTAATACAGAAAAAACGTAAATCTAGTAAATATAATATTATAAAATCACTGTAACACTTTTACTTATATGATTTTATGAGTTATTTTCTAAATAAACAATCATTTAGTTGAAATTATACACTTTGGAATCCACTTTGATGATATTAGAACACTTAATATATTTAATTTAAAGAAATGTTTAATAATTCTCACTCAAATTATAATAAAATCACCATTTAAAAAAATGTTACACATAATCTAAATTTAACTATATAAAATCATTTTAAATATAAAATGTATTTCTTTATCAATATAATATATTTTTAATTTTTAGGAAATAAACAATTACCTTCATGGCTTTTACATTGATCATGCCGAAATTATTTTATTGATGAAATTTTTTTAAAATAATTTTTATTAAAATGATAATGAACATTAAAAGACATACAAAAAACATGACAAAATATTATTGGATGTGTATATATAGACCATAATCATCCAAAGTATGAGTTATAGACCATTTTAATCCATAAAAAATGATTATGGAACTTATAATATTTTATTTAATGTTATGTTAATGTTGTCACATTCATATTTTAATAAATATAACAATTTTAATACAGAATTCTGTAGAAGATTTATTCAACTATAAGTATTTTTTTAATATCTGGAATACTTATATTCTTCATAGAATTTATTTTTCAATTTTTATTCCAAAATAATTATATTAAATAATTACACAAACTAATGTGGTAATTATTTTATTAATGAAAGTATCAAATTAATTTTATTAAAAATATTTAAATAAATATAATCATTGAAATAGGATATGTTCAATGAATTTTATAGGTGAACTTGTCCCCTTAAAGATATAAAAAATATTTTTTCAAGGATAATATCTTATCTTTTTTTAAAATCCATTAATTGAATGGTTTCCAAATCAAATCTATTAATATTTTTTCATAATAATGTCTTATTAAACTATCTAAAAATTAAAATAATTTTCTAAAAATATAAAATAATTATGAACTGTTAAAAATTGGGCTAAGTTGGTCATTTAGATTCTAATTAACATCAGATAAATAAAAATTAAACTATTTTAATATTGAAATATTTGTTACTTTAGTAAAAATTAAAATAAAATGACTAAGGGTTAATTAAAATGATAAGGATTAAATTGAATGAAAAACTAGTAAAAAATTTATTTGATGATGATTTAACATCATTATCTAATATAGCCATTAAAATATTTTATTTAGGAGGTTTTTGGAAATGGTTTTGTTTTATTATAAGTCAATATTTTTGGAGATTCCAGATTTTCCCCTCATCTCAATTATAAGAAGGAATATCCTATATCAAAACCTAAAATTAATTTGATCCTTTACTGTTATATACCCCCTTACGATTTCTATTCTTAAATTCTATAGTAACATTTTAGAGGTTCTAGTCTTCTTAATATAACAACTATATTTCCTTTAAAATGATATCTAGAGGGCGCTCGTCAGAGAAGAGGTAATATCCTCAACAGATTCTTTCACATTATTCTTTATTATTATTCTATTTCATGAGTTGATTCCATAATAATGTAATAAATCCAGTATAAATAATATTTTTATATTTTATTTTGGTTATAAAACAACCATATAACACATTTTAACCATCATACGAAAAGAAAAATACCCACACCTAGGTACGTATGACTTGTCATCTCTTTACTATTCTGTAATCTATTTTTCATCACCAATTTAGTTGGATGGGGTTAATGATAGAAAAAATAATTATATATTATTATTATTACATTATATTTATTCTAGAATATTATATACAACATACACTTCATTACCACTGCACAATTATGGGAATGATATCGTCGATCTTGCGTACGTACAACCTACCATCTCCATGATGAGATGTGATTCATTCTACATGATTATCATTAAACGATGCTTATATAAATTAACAAAATAAATAAATATGATATATATTATAATAATCTCATTATGGAAGTGATATAACAATAACATAATAAGAAGAGCATGAACATATCTTACAAAACATGTGTAAGAAAAAAATGTAGTTAAATAATTGATGGACGAGTAATAATGTAATTAAAAATGGGTAATAATATGATCACTTATGATATTATAAAAATAATATAATATAAAAAGTTAATAATATTATTTAACCTCTTATATTGTATTTTCAGACATATATTATCGACCCCAAACCTAGGGTAAGGGATTATTTTTTCTCACTTTTATTTCTCTGGGATATAAGCCTTATACATCACCTATTACTTTTGAGTGGTGTTTATACTACCCATCAATTTTTTTAAGATAATTATTTTGTATGGTTTTCTTTCTACATATAAATTTAATTATATATAGTTTATATGGAATACAATTATACAAATTATAAATTGTTAAAGGATAATTTTGAAATCTCATTATTATCAGAGATTGTTTATATGTAAGTATTTACTGGGGTATATTTATCATCCACATCCATGTTTCAAAAAATGATTTCATAAAAGGTTTGAAAATTATCCTATTGATGTATGAATTTATTTTTACTAACTTTTAATTTTTACTACATTGTTTGGAAGGAATCTACCATTCGTTTTCAAAAAGTGGTACCTTTTGACATTTCTAACAAAAGTAAAAGAAGAATGTTTTTTAACTACTATAGAAAGAAAATATTTTTATCATTTCATAATTAATTATTTCCTAGAATAATCCCTTACAATATTTCAAGGTTAATTTTTAATAAATTCTTGTAATTTATAATTTCTCGGTATTTTGGAAGATAAACCATTTTTTAATAATAAAATATAGTTTTCACAAGAATTAATTTCATGTGTTCTATAAAAATTATTTTCCATCCAATATTTCATTCTTTAATAGATTCATGTTTTAAGAATACTATACCTATCATAGCTATGGTTTTATTTTTTTATGATGGAATTCAATTTATGAAATCAAAATTTTTTAAATGAATTTTGTTATTATGGAATGATGTTTATGAATCCCATTATTTTCATTGGGTTATGTAATGATTAATGCTTTATGTTTATATAGAACACATTAGAATGATTTCATTATGATATGGGTGGGGCTTATATCTCCCTACAATGAATTTCATAACGATTTAAATCTCATGAGATATAACATACTGTAAAGAGAAGTAAATGGGGTTTATTAATAAATATATGGAATGTAAAGTAAATCTAATTAATAATATAGGGATGGAGTGGGAAGTGAGCTCAGTTTAGTAATGGAGTTTGTCTTATATGATGGTCATTTCAAAGGTACATTTCTATTATTGAAATGATTTTATATGCACATGTGTTTTACACAATTTTATATTTTATTCTATTGCTATTTTTTCATGGTTCCTAGTTCATTTAGGATATAAACCTTTTAAACTATTATCTTTTTTAACTAAATATTTTGATATATTTTAAATATGGTATAGTTTCTCAAAGTTAGGTTCATGTTTTTGTATTTTTATGTTCTTGTTTTATTTTATATTTTCCTTATTTATCCATATTGAGTATCTGATCTCACCGTTTTTGTGTTTATATTTCCCCAACATATAAAAAAAGGTTTTAAATATGAAAAATATTGGGAAGTTCTTTATAGGAGATGTTGAATATCTTTTCCAAGTTAGGAGAATTTTTTCCCAGTTTCCAAAGACACTAAACCAAAATGATCATTAGGAAACTATTTATATCATGTAGTAATTATTCTCCAAAATTAATGTAATTTCCAGGTATGTCAGGCTTGGTTCTTTACAATATATAAAACCCACTGATATTTCATATTATGAATATATTTATTCTTTTCATAATATAAATTTGATTTATGTTATTCCTTCTTGGGGATTAGGATTTAAATGCTTCAACGTTATATGAGTCACATTGGAATGTTTAACAAAAAATTTCATGATGAATATTTTAATGATATTTTAATGGTTCTTCCATTTATCAAAGGAAACATCACTTGTTTTTACTTTTCATGAACATAGGAATTGTTGATAAATATTTATCTCCTATTCAATGTGGTTATTTGATCAAGCACATTGTTCATGGAATAAATCGATTACTCTATATATGTGGAATTCTTTGAATAGGTGGGATATTGGTTGGGATTATGTTTAGATATCCCCTTGATGCATCAGTAGTCTAATGAGATAAATTAGTTGAACAAATTTGACGGGTTTACTTGATATTCATAACCAACTTGTGAAAGGTAATATTGGTAATGTTTCCTTGTGCCAAAGTAACATGAAATCTAAAAATAAAAAATATCCTTCATTTAAATTCAGTTACTATTCCTCTATTTTTTTCATTTACATATAAATGGATGAATTCTATTCTGAGTTTATTGATAAAAATTTAATGTATTTCAGTTTCTTAGCATTCCATGTTTATACTAGCATATCTAGTTATTTGAATGTCACGTGTTATTAGTTATTTAACTTTACTTTATTATTATTATCACAAATTCATTATTTATTCAACTATAATTACCATTTATGGGGCTTTGAGATCACTCGTATTTTGTTTCAATTCCACAAGTTATGATGTGGAATCCTTTGAATGATATTTCAAGGATGCATTTCATTTAATTTCATTTTATATCATGCTTTATTATCTTTTCCCAATGCATTTTTGGTATCATGTATGTGCTCTAGATTTCCAAAATTACTAAACTTGATGGTACTTTAGTAATTTATTATGTGTAATATTTCCAATTTTATAAAATAATTCCCTGAATCCATGATTTTTGGGTTGGGTTGTTACATGATTTTGTATACTGGTTTGAGCTACTCCCACAAACTCATTTAAGATAATTATAACAATACTACATGATATTAATGTTCATAAAATATTTGTGGATGTTATTTAGTCTTGTTCTTCCTGTGCGTCATCACATCACAATATAAACATCAGGGTTCATTACATAGATGTTGTGGATAATAGATTGAGCCAATTGATTCATTTTCTCTCACTATGTCACCATTAGAGTAACCCTCTATATTACATTTATTCCTCGAGCTGAAATTTGCACCATTATTTGAATGGAAAAATGTGTCCCATCTACTAAGATTTCTTGTATGAAAAATATTTAAAACTATATAATTAATCCCAATTTAAATATAATTAGTAATATATAACACTAACACCTTTGATCAAATCCCAGTTCAGAGACCTACCACAAATATGTAAAATTTTGGCCTTCCACTACCAGCCACCTCTTTTGTAATGAGAACAATGTGAGTAAATTTAGAATAATATTCTATCAATGAATTATTCCATTATTCAAATTGAAATAAGTCTACCATATTTTCTATTATAAATTATTCTTGAGGAATTTAGTATTGAATAGTTCAAAAAATCATTTCCATATATGATATTTATATGACATAGCTTGAACGACTAATTTTCTCCATGATAGTATTAGGTCCTCCAGAATATATGTCATTATATTGACCATTATTTCCTTTAGTGTCCAAATGATGTAAAAAATAACAACCACCATACTCAAACATACAAATAATTTATCAGGTTAAAAATCAACATGAAACGTTAGTGGGTTCATATTTGGAAATTCTACCGAGTGATTACTTTATTTGGTTCTCAATACCGAGTATATTTTTAATATCATGAAATTATTGTTGGTAATCTAAACAAAGTCATGTTTTACACATGGTTAGAGTACAACCACATTCATTGTTTTTCCAACTCATTATTTTCTTTTTCCATTTACTTGCCTCATTTTCATTATACAACTCATTTAAAAATTTAAAAATTAAATACTTTTACTATAATTGTTATCATGGTAATATTTTATATACCAATAACAAAATTAAAAGAGCATATTACCATAATAAATTACTTATTTAAATAATTATGTTCTACTTGGATGTCTCTTCACTAATTCATGATACAAATAACTCACTTGTTAGATCCAAAATATTGAATTGATTAAAAACCTAGAAGTTCGTAAGAACATTTTATGTACCAAAACTTATGTTGTAACTTCATCTTCATCATATTAAGAGTATTAACATATTTTTAAAAAATAAATTTTATTTCCTAGCCCATACTATCTTTTTTCAACAATCCCAACATTAATGATTGCCCTAACTGTTGAGGAAAAAACCCCTTAGGGTAACATTGCTATGTTTTTAGGTTGATTGTGTTAGTTGAAAAAGTGTGTTTTTCATGATTAGTAAAGGACATCAAGAGATATTTTAAAAAAAACTATATTTAAAAATATCCATGAAAAGGAATAAATTCTTTTCAAGTAGTACAAAGAGTATGTATATATTGTTTTGTTATTTCCAAGTGTTTGAAAAAAATTGGGTACAAAATACGGAGATTGGAGAAAGGTGTTCTTGGAAAAGAAAGGCGAATGCTAGATTTAAAGTGATTATGAATGTTTCTTGAAGAGTAATTTGGGTCTATAAATTTATTCCCACCCCCCATTTTAGTAGATCAACCATTAGAGAAAATTGGGGCTCTAAATTGCAGAAGAGATATGCACAAAGGCAGTTCCACACAAAGTGAGTTGCAAGAAAAGCATGGTAGTCATGTGCTTGTCGGACTTATGAGATAAAGTTAATTATTTCAAGTAATATGCTTCATTTTTATGAAATACATCCGAATTATTCCCTAAATATACTGTCTGAACCAAAAGGGGGTTCCAAACAAATAGTTTTTAATGTAGAATTCATACTTTGGATGAAAATGGAATTTAATGATACACTAAATGAGGTGTAAAGAATATTGATTCATGTAATAAATAGTAGATATTATAAAGAAGTAGTGAGAAAAATTTATAAAACATAGTATTGATATTTCATACAGTTATTGGTTAAGAACTAGGAGGGACAATGATTCCTCTACAAACGTTGTAAATAGAAGTGCTCTTTTAGTGGATTTGGTTCATTAGCACATTGTCATTTTATAATCAGTGGATGTAGCCCAGTGTTGGAGAACCATGTAAAATTATTGTGTATCATGCATGGTTTAATTTCAATTCTTATTTTACTTTTGGACATAGAGGAATGAGTATTTTATTTAATAAATAAACAATACCTAATGGGGTATTTGTTTTAATATTTTATACCATAATTCACCCCCACTTCTCAGGGTATTTAACCTATTTTGGATGACTCTAACATATACCATTTTTAATATCCTACCCAACCCATTGTCTTGGGTTGGATGAGATTCCCAAGACACTAAAGGTTGGAAATAAATTTGATGGATTTAAACACAATGATACATGGGGGAAATGATTTATCCTATTTGATACACAAACAACCATCAAAAGATGAAACAATTATAAATAAACCAAATAAAAATATGTTAATAACTCATTTGAAATAACACAACAGTATAAAATAAAACAAATTCGAACATTATTTTATTAAAAAATATAAAATATAAAAAAACATTAAATAGTTGAAGGAATCTAAAAAAAGGGTGAACAAATAGATGCTATGACATGAAACTCTCTTTGATCTATCTCAGCTAACTAAAATAATGGCTATCAAGGTGATCTAATGGGGATATTTGAAATATTTCCCTTTACTATATTGAATAAAATAATGTATACACATGCACTGATGTTAATATACTAGAGTTATTAATAAATATCCATAGGTAAATACCAATTAATTTAAACAAATTACTCTAATACCAAAATCATTTTAGATCATATTTTTATTAAATATATTAGAGGAAATTAAAAGAAGTTAATGAAGTTTTCTCAATATTCACAATGAAGATGACCAATTTTCCAAATGAAAAAATAGTTTTCCATTTAAATTTTTAGAAGAAGATCAATAATTTCCATTTTTCAAAGCATCCATTTTTTCACAGAGACACATTATCTCATGTATGACAATTTTCATCCATATACCTATATGTTGTGATATATCCTCTACCAAGCTGTTTCATGGTGAAAGTCATCCACACGCCTTTTTAATCGGCACAGGGAACCAAGTCTATTTAAAAAATGTCTCATTTATGTAAAATCATGAACACACACTAACCATGATCCATTCCAATCATCACCCATATATTAGTTCCGAAAACATGTTTCAAACCCATATTTCATTTAAGAAACCCTTTTAGTCAATTTATTGAACACTTTGTGGGTAGAACCAACAACTGAGATTCAAAATCTAACTAGTATAAGAGAAATAAAATATTTATTTAATTGTGTGAAATAATTTTATATTAAAAGGTATTTATTTAAAAAAACAATTTTTTTAATTCTAATTAACATGTAAAGAAGAAAATATCACCTACCTCAGGTTTTTTTGCATGAAGCTTCATGGAATATTCCATAGATATTTCCATATTATTCTATTATTTGATAAATTACCAAGATAAAATGATCAAAAATAATTTGATCCAATATATCTATGTATAAAAATAATAATATATGGTTCATCTCAAGAGAAATAGAGGATATCCCAAACAAAGAGTAATGAAATATTATATTTGGAATTATACAATTGAATTCCAAATATTTGTTTTGTAATTATAGTTCATATATTTAAGATACCCAAAAATATCTTATGGTAACCATAGAAATCAAGATAATAGGATGTTAGAGGAAGAATGATACTTTTTATGAATGTTGTTTTGTTAAAAATGTGATTTCTATATAATGAAAAGAACATTACAAGGGTGGGTCTCAGAGTTTGAATAACTATGATAATTGGAATTGTCCATAATATTTTCATGTTTCTTGTTTAGTTTCCTAATTTTTAAAAACCATCGAGAAACCATTAACCAACCATGTAACTCCCAAAACACACAACCATCTTCTGAAAAACTAGATCATAGTTTATACTAACATTTCTCAAACCATGCATCTATAAATAACAATCCACGACCTTCCAATAACTTCCAGAAACATACCAATACATTACCCAGACAATCCTTTTCATTAAAATTTCTATAAAATCAAAAAATAATTCAAAAAATTGGTGTTATTTCATGATTTGTTTTTACCATTTGAGGAACTAAAATATATTTAATGTCACAATTATAGAGAATTTATACACTATGAACAAAAAAAAGAAATGTATGTAGTAATAATGGAATCTATGAATGACATGATTTGGTTAATGTAGTGATTAATGAAACATTTAATAATTATGAAGTTGGAATTATTTTCTTTGATATCCAATGTGAAATAAAAAAATATAAAACCCTATTGTCCCACACATGAATAAAATATATTGAATTTCATTATTATTTCATCATAAATTTTCATGATGATAAACAATTAATGTTATAGAAGATAGCCCGAAGTAAAAATATTGAGGACATGTTCACCAAAAAAGATTGTTAAATAATGTTCAAATAATAATTGTTAAATAGTGGTTTTTGAATTAGTGGAATGATATGGGGAAATAATTCCTACTGTGTAAAATATAAAGGTTTCTCAAATTTTCAAAGAGTTTATGAATGTTCCCTAAAGAAAATATTCATGTGGGAAAATTTTGATTGGTGACTTATTTTTAATTTCATCAGATATTCATTTATAGTAATTATATTAATTAAAATTTCATTCATTATATGATGTCTAGGATGGGTAAATAGAAAAGGAAAACAAGGTCTCTACCTAGTCGGTAAGACCCTTGATTGTTCACATCTTCCCAATAGAGTTATGATGTAGTGATAGAGTTTAGGTTGTTTTCCAATACCGAGGGGTCACCAGGTCGGTATCCAAAAAGAACTAGTAATTCTAATTTTTTTATACTTTTAGTGGAGTAGGTTTATATTTTTTACCAGATGGTACATAGTTTTTAATTTCACGGGGAATAACTACAATGGATGTAATAAATTTGAATTAATTATGATTATAAAGGTCACATGTACCTAGTAATATAAGATTTCATATCATGTAATTATAACTATAATTTAAATAATTTGTATTTTTTATACATATAAAACAACACCCATTTTAATTTATAACATAATCCATTTTTCCATTATTTCGTTATACGCATATATTATTTCTATACTGGTTTATTGTTGTGTATTCTTACTACAGTGAACATTGTGAAATAACTAGGGTGCAATGGAGTAATACATCTGATACACATAGTGGGAGGGATTTTTTTTTCTTATCATATCTTGATCATTTATTGATAGTGTATTTCTATTCACTAGGGGAATATTTATGTGGCTTGATAAAAATAATATATTTAAGGATTCCAAAAAATACTATAGAGTAAGTGAGTAGAGTAGGGTTTTCTGTATAACCCCTATTCTTATTCAGGAGATGGCTCCCCACTCCCCAGGTCTCCCGATTCTCCTCGTGCTAGGGTTTTATCCTAGCGCTGCTGCTCCCTTGTCTTCGTCACGCTCAAGGTATGTGGTTGCTCTCTGACCTGCCCCTCTTTTCCCACGTGTCTCCCCTTATTTTCCTCTTCTTTCGGTTCAACTACTTCTTTGGCTTCTTCGCTCATCTTGATTGGCGATGCTGTGTTTTGTGGCAACTTCACGGGCCTCGAGCGCTGCGTCCATTTCTCTTTTTGATGGAACCACCGTGAATAAACCCCATATCGGTTTAACTCAATGTAACTTCGATGATTTGAGATTATTTGTGGCATCGGGGATGGTTTTCGTCTGATTTCCCTTCCTGTTGGTCTTTTGTGACCAGACTCTTTATTTCACTTCCCAGATTCGCATATTTTATGGTTCCTTTCCAATGGATCTCGAGTCTCCCAACAAGACTTTTTCATTCTCCTGGTGGTGGCTCCATCGGTATGGCTCGGTGGTCATGGAGGTTCCCACATCTCTCTGTTGTAACTTTCGTCTGCTCTGAACTCTGCTCTGGCTCCTGATTTCCTCCATTCTTCTCCAAGTCGTATTCGAACGGTGGTTCTGAAGGTGTTTTGGGATGTGAGTTTGAAACAGTCATCTGAGTTTTAGGTGGTGTTTTCCCCATGGTGGCTTCGACTCTGACCATGGGTCACCAGAAGGCTTGATTTTTGTGATGGTTTTTGGTGCGGTTTCATCTCTTTTGTTGCTTCGATGGTTTGTGGTGGTTTTTTTGGGTTTCAATGGTGGCGACGATGGATTCCAGTGGATGGTCTCTCCGAAGGACTATTGTGGACGATGTATGTAGAGACCTGAAGCTTGGAGTACATAGATATTACATTACTTTTGCGGAATACATAATACATAACAAAAACAGACACACAAGGACCGTAATAGTTTAGTGCCTTTGGAAACCTGGAACGTAATCTTCTAATTGTGGTGAAAGATATTCAACATCTCCCATAAAGATCTTCCACTTTTTGTTTCCTTACCCAAAACCTTTCTTTTAATCCTGGGGGAAAATAAAACATAAAAAGGGTGAGCTCAAATTTTCATTAAGGGAAATCATGGATAAAATAAAACATACCATATACATTTGAACATAAAAACATGAACACAATGTTTAGACATAAAAATCTTGAGCAACGACATAAAACATGGAAGTACATAAGGCATAGATCAATATGGTACATAAATCATGATAAAATAGCATGGGAATAAAACATGTAATTGTGGAATCCATTAAGCACATGTAATGATTTCCATAGTAGCCAAGGCATTGCTGCCAAGACCATCTTAGTGGACAAAGTCCCTTTCTGAATCGAGTTCACTCCTCATTCCAGTCCTGTAATACTGAACCCGATTAACTTACCTTTCCAGCCATGTCTATCTCATGAGATATAAATCGTTACCCAATGCATTGGAGGGAGATATAGGTCCCACCCATCTCATAATGAAATCATTCTTACTTGTGCCACAAAATAAATATACATCATTCATAATAACCCAACGAATAAAATGGGTTTCATAAATATCATCCCATCATCACATAATCCATATAAAAGAAATGGATATTATTTCATAATAAGAAAAGTGAATCCATGTAAATCGTAGAGACATTATACTTGAAACATACACATATGAAATAATGTCATCTTAGATAAAAATGGTTTTGATAAAACAGTTGAAATGAATTCTTCAGGAAAATTTCCTTTTTTCTTCAAAGTCATTTTCATTTCACAAAATGTTATGCAATTTAAAAAAAAGGATTTTTTTGAAAATTTTCATGAAATATTTTGGAGGAAACTTCATGAAAACAAGGCTTTATAAAACCGTAAAAATCATTTCATGCCGTATACGTTAAAAAAACATTCTTCTCATCCTTTTTGTCGAAAAAGTCAAAAAGTACCTTATAGGGAAAATAAAAGAAAGATTCCTTCCATACCATTGGGTAAAAGTCAAACTGGGTAAAAAGGACTTTAAACAAACATGAAACTATTTTTAGGAAACATGGACATGGATGATAACAATAACCCTAGCAAATACTTACGAATAAGCAATCTCGGATAAAAATGAGATTTGCAAAATTATCCCTTACCTTAGGTCAGATATGATTCGTTCGTATCTGGACCTCCTTTATAATGATTTAAATAATGTCATTGACTTATTACAGAATCATATTCCTTGTTATGATATCATATATGGTTCACTTATGACTTTATATTACTCGTTCTTTTGTAAATTCAATGTTAAAGAGCGTTTTGGATAAAATCGTTTCATTTGTCGTCCGTGATTTGACTTGTAATTATTCATATGATTACATAAATCATGTTTAAATACATCCATAATGTAAAACATGATTTTTATATAATATATATTCATAATATACATATATATAATAGATCGATAAATGGAAAGAAATACACCGTTCATGGAGACGGTAGGCCGTACGTACGCATGAACGCTGTTTTCGTTTCCTTATTGAATTGAATGGAATTGAGTAGATGAAATACATATATATATACATAAATCCATTATCATTATTATGTCATATATTTCATGACTATTTATTATATATACTTTATAATAATTCATGAATGGTTAATCATTGAGAATGAATCGCATCGTGTCGTGGAGATGGTAGTCCGTACGTACGCACGAGTGATGATATCATTCCCATGATCATGGAATTTTATTGAAGTGTATGTATATTATTTAAGAATCAATATCACTTTACAATAATCATTTATAGTCATTATTTACACCATTATACCAATCCAAGTAAGGTGGTGGTGGAAAATAGATTACACCACGGCGTGGAGACGGTATTCTGTACGTACGCACGCGCGATGATTTCATTTTCCGTAGGATGGATAGATGGTGAAATAGGGTTGTTTCATACTTATAATAACATATCTGTATATTATTGATTATAATGTTATTACTTCATAATTAAACAACCTAAGAAGAAGAAGTGGAAGAAAAATAAAGTTGAAAGAATCGGTGACGGATATTACCTCTTCTTTGAAGCGCCTCTTTGAGACCTCCTCATAGGGCACTAAAATTGGTCTTTTAAGAATACCAAGACATATAGTATGTTTCTAGGGAAGTATAGAAGAGAATTTTGTAGGGTTTTTCCGAGCATGAAGGCTCAAATTGGTGTGAGGAAGAGAGGGAGGAGGTTCCCTTTTATAAGGGAGGAGAGGGGCGCCTTAGGAAAAACTAAATATATTATTTTATTATAATGTCATATTCAGTTTTTAATAGCTCCAAATTAAGATATTTCTAAGATAAGGTAGGGATGGGTAGAAATCCTATCATCCAATATAATTTAGACAAGTTTAGGTTTCTATTTTAACCTTATCATTTAGATTTATCTTTAAGTTAAATATTTTTTCTTTTACAGTGTCTTCTTGTTTTCTTACACTATAAGGATAATAAAATTACTATAACAAGAAAAAAGAACCCCAAGTTGTTTAATATTAATATATATAACCTTATCTAAGTCATTTTGCAGATAATTAGATTTTTAGTAATAAAATAACAATTCATAATATAATATTTGTTTTCAAAACTATTTTATTTCAATTTTGACACTATTTGGTAATTGATTTTTTTGAAAATTATAACAGAACGATTAGTTCGAAAAAAGATATTTAAATCAATACTAACATGTCATATTAACATATAAAATTATTTTAATTCATAAAAAGTCTCAAATTGCATTTATTTGGGTATTTATAACATCAATTATGTCAATATTGCATTAATAATATAATTACTCCATCATTATTGTGTCATGAATAAATTAAATTATTTAAAGTCTAAAAATTACAAATAAAATTACATTATGTAGGAAAGATATTTAGCTTTCTAATGAATATTTATAGTCGAATTAATCTTATGTGTAACCCTATATTAAAAATGATTTACTTATTAAACTATGATTTTAACTATTTTAACCCTTCTTTAAATAAATTAATAATAAATGTCCTAATCTAATCCAAGTGGGACTAAATAGTCATATTTTATTCCTAAGGTTGTTTTTGGTCGAATTACACTTATCCAATAGAATTAGGACATGTGTTACGGTAATAATAATATCATTTTTACCCTTAATTACCCTATTTACTTTTAACCGTGGTAAACAGAAGTAAAAAGTTACTATTCACCAAAAATTATTTTCATCTCATTGAACCAAATTTTACTTACTGACATCAACCGTGCCTCTAGGATCTTTGAAATTCCATTCACAAAAGTAGTAAAATTATGCTTTTTGTAAATTTGCAAATTCTCCTAGGAGGTGGGTAAAAGACGGTCAAAAGTTCAATAAAAATTTTATATATCTAGAATTATTATAAAATGACTCCAATGAATTACATTGAACTTATATAAGTATTATGTGACAATTTTGACCTAAAATAAATTTAAATAAAATAAATAATTATTTAAATAAAAAGTCGTTTTTTAAATAGTAACCCAGTGTTTTCACTATTCATCAAAAATTGAAAGTTTTTAGAAAAATACCAAAATTTCACCCTAGGTTAATTTCGATATTCCGAATCCAAAAATTAAGTCCATTTTGAAATATGAAATTTAAAAAATTTCAAAAAGTGGTTATTACTATTCATAACAGCTAGTTTTAATAATATTTTAATACCATATCGTTGTTTAGTGAAACTCGGTATTGCATACAACACACGCTATCGAGGAAGGTCATGATTGTGTCTTATGAAAGGCAAGTAATGGATGCATGTTGTGAATGCTTCTTTTGGTGTACCGTACAACACAAGACATTAATGAAATTAAAATGAATATTTTTCATAAAATCTCGGGGTGTTACATTCTACCCCCCTTAAAATGAATTTCACCCTCGAAATTCATCGGGGTGATAAATGGTTTAATACTCGAAAGTTTCTTTAATAGAAACCCACATCATAAAATGGAATACCAAAACTAATCTTTAAAAACTAAAGTATGAAACATAATGGTAACCCAAATTAACTAATCACTGGGTTTTCACGTAG
This sequence comes from Viscum album, assembly GCA_963277665.1. NCBI lineage: Eukaryota > Viridiplantae > Streptophyta > Magnoliopsida > Santalales > Viscaceae > Viscum > Viscum album. Next base: position 2,008,120,887 of record OY728130.1, on the reverse strand, counting down.
GAGAACATCGGTGAAAATATGGATATGGAAGAAAAATATAACCATCATGTTCTGATGGAGAGTGGTAGAAAACATGGCTATGAAAAAGCCAACAATCACAAAGCCATAAATTTGTGATGATCTAGGGTACCATATGATTCATCGGATATAAGGGCACTAGGACAACATTTCTGGTTTTGAAGATCATTTTCCTAAAGTTGAAGAATTTGAATTAGAATAAATATTTACTTTCTTTTGGTACAATCTCATTGTTGTTCATGCCTTAAAAAATTTCCACTTCATCTCTTAAAGAAATGAAGTTGAATTTGTTATTCATGAAGTGTTAGCAGATCATGTGATAGAATGATGGGTCATTCCATCTATCTCAAACAAAAGGTTAGAAAAGGTTTTTAAATATACATAAGTCGATCTATAGTGAGATTAATCATATATGGTTCCTAAAATGGGCTTATACTTCATATATCATACTGCTTAATATAATAAAACTAGTTTCTACTAAACAGGGACTTCCTGTAGGCCAGTGGTATGTGATAAAGGCCAGTCGCACTTCGGTTGTGGGTTTGATTCCCACAGCCTTGTCCGACGCGATGGGTTGTCGATCGTCTTGCAGGTTTTCCTTTTTCTAAAAGTATATTTCTATAACATCCCATCAATAATATTGAAAAAAGTTCTATCAATAAACAATATTAAATTATTTCTAACATAATCCATTCCAATCTTTAGGCTTATCTAAAATATTTCGGTCCAAGCTCATAGTATAAAGAAAATGATTACTTGAAATTTCACATAACAATCACGTGAATGCCATCATTTATCCCCCATATATCATAAGATATATCTTGTTGGTCAAATTACAAACATGTGAATACCTAAATCATGTATTCTCTTGAAGAATGAATACTCATTGAACCTTACTGAAAACATGAATGTAGTTAAAAGTTAACACTTTCCACATACCAAAATCCTCAAAATTCTATATACTCACACCATGATATCACTTAGTCCTTATATCAATCATGAGCTCATGAATACAATCAAACATCTCATTATCTTTTTATCCCTTTATTATGCACATATCATCTTCTTTCCAAAATATTTGAATCACTTTTCATGGTTACTAGTACCATTCAACATATACATTCAAATACATTAGGAAAAACAATAGTGTAACAATCCTTAGATGATTCTTTATTCCATAGTACCATACATTATTCTTTATAAACATACAATCATTCCTCAAAATTCTTAAACCACTGACTGAGCTTCATTATTTCATTCATCTCATATTTTATTTGTAGTCTCTTCATTATCATCCACATAAATACTAATCATATGACCATGCTGATTCTCTTCATGAGATTTTCCCTTAGGAAATTGGTTTTCATAATTCCCATAAATTCCACATTTAAAACATCTAATCATTGTTGATGTCGTAGCAATACAATTATCCTTTTCCATGGTGTTAACTGAACATTTTCCTTTGCACTTATTGGCTTTGTGTCCTTCTTTTCCACACCCAAAGCATCTTCCAGATCTTTTGAAACAATCTCCCTGATGCCCCTTCCCACGTGATTTAAATGAGGGAAATTGAACTTTCTTTCCTCTATGATCATCATGAAACTCCATATTTATCTTATTATCTGAGTCGAGAAACTTACCAAAGTTGAGATTATTGATCATATTATGAGTTTGCTGATTAGGCATAATAACGATGTTTGGACTTCCAGATCTCGTTTCATTTGGTTTCTCATGAAGAAAATCATTCCATTGTCTGCCATATCCTCCATTATCGTGAATCTTCTAGTTTACATCCATTTTCTAAAACCCAAAAAGAATAGTGTGAGAGGAAAAAATCATGCTAGGGAAAACAACATAATAAAGGGGGAGTACCTTCAATATCTAACATCTTAGGTTTAATTCTAAGATCGTTTCCATAATTCTAGGACTATAACCTATACTTATACTTAACCTTAGGGACATCCCTAGATATACCTTAGAAATATATTTAGGGATCTCACTAAAGTTCTCACATCCTAGTTTCCAAAGGTTGACTAAAGCTTTCCTCTGATACCAACTGTAGAAACCCTAAGCCTGAAGTACATGGACATTACATTACTTTTTCGGAATACATACTACATAACAAAAACATACACAGAAGGACCGTAATAGTTTAGTGTCTTTAGAGACATGGAACGTAATCTTCTAATCGTGGTGAAAGATATTCAACATCTAATATAAAGATCATCCACTTTTTGTTTCCTTACCTAAAACCTTTCTTTTAATCCTGGGGGAAAATAAAACATAAAAAGGGTGAGCTCAAATGCTCTGTAAGGGTAAGCATGGATAAAATAAAACATACCATATACATTTGAACTTAAAAACATTAACATAATGTTCAAACATCAAAATCTTGAGCAACGACATAAAACATGGAAGTACATAAGGCATAGATCATAATGGTATATAAATCATGATAAAATAGCATGGGAATAAAACTTTTAATTGTGTCATCCATTAAGAACATGCAATGATTTCCATATTAGCAAAGGCATTGCTGCCAAGATCATCTTAGTGGACAATGTCCCTTTCTGAATCGAGTTTACTCCTCGTTCCAGTCCTGTAATACTTAACCGGATTAACTTACCATTCTAACCATGTCTATCTCATGAGATATAAATCTTTACCCAATGCATTGGAGGTATATATAGGTCCCAACCATCTCATAATGAAATCATTATTACTTGTGCCAAAAAATAAACATATTCATAATAACCCAACGAATAAAATGGGTTTCATAAATATCATCCCATCATCACATAATCCATATAAAAGAAATGGATATCATTTCATAATAAGAAAAGTGAATCCATAAAAATCATAGAGACATTATACTTGAAACATACACATATTAAATAATGTCATCTTAGATGAAAAATGGTTTTGATAAAACACTTGAAATGAATTCTTGAGGAAAATATCCTTTTTTCTTCAAAATAATTTTATTTTCACAAAATGTTATTCAATTTTAAAAGAAAAGGATTTTGTTGAAAATTGTCATGAAATCTTTTGGAAGAAGCTTCATGAAAACAAGGCTTTATAAAACCATAAAAATCCTTTCATGCCATATACGTTAAGAAAAACATTCTTCTCGTACTTTTGTCAAAAAAGTCAAAAAGTACCTTGTAGGGTAAATAAATGAAAGATTCCTTACATACCATTGGGTAGAAGTCAAAATGGGTAAAGAGGAATTTAAACATATATTAAACCATTTTTAGGATACATGTACATGGATGATAACAATAACCCCAGTAAATACTTACGAATAAGCAATCTCAGATAAAAATGAGATTTGTAAAATTATCCCTTACCTTAGGTATGATATGATTCATATGTATCTGAACCTCCTGTATAATGATTTAAATAATGTCATTTACTTATTACAGAATCATATTCATTGATCTGATATCATATTTGGTTAACTTATGACTTTATATTACCCGTTCTTTTGTAAATTCCATGTTAAAGAGCGTTTTGGGTAAAATCATTTCATTTGTCGTCCGTGTTTTGACTTGTAATTATTAATATGATTACATAGATCATGGTTACTTACATCCATAATGTAGAACATGATTTATATATAATATATATATTCAGAATTTACATATATATAATAGATTTATAAATGGAAAGAAATACACCGTTCATGGAGACGGTAGGCCGTACGTACGCATGAACGCTGTTTTTGTTTCCTTATTGAATTGAATGTAATTAAGTATATGACATACATATATATATACATAAATCCATTATCATTATTATTTCATATATTTCATGATTACATATTATATATACTTTATAATCTTTCATGAATGGTTAATCATTGAGAATGAATCTCATCGCGTCGTGGAGACGGTAGTCCGTAGGTACGCATGAGCGATGATATCATTCCCATGATCGTGTAATTGTATTGGAGTGTATGTATAATATTTAATAATCAATATCAATTTACAATAACCTTATATAGTCATTATTTACACCATTATACCCATCCATGTAAGGTGGTGGTGGAAAATAGATTACACCACGGCATGGAGACGGTATTCCGTACGTACGCACGCACGATGATTTCGTTTTCCGTAGGATGGATAGATGGTGAAATAGGGTTGTTTCATTCATATAATAACATATCAGTATATTAGTGATACTTATGTTATTACTTAATAATGAAACAAACTAAGAAGAAGAAGTGGAAGAATAAATAAATTTGAAAGAATCGGTGACGAACATTATCTCTTCTTTGAAGCGCCTCTTTGAGACCTCCTCTTAGGGCACTAAAATTGGTCTTTGAAGAATAACAAGACATATAGGATGTTTATAGGGAAGTGTAGAAGAGAATTTGGCAGGGTTTGTCCGAGATTGAAGGCTCAAATTGGTGTGAGGAAGAGAGGGAGGAGGTGCCCTTTTATAAGGGAGGAGAGGGGCACCTTAGGAAAAACTAAAACTATTATTTTATTATAAAGTCATATTCGGTTTTTAATATCTCCAAATTGAGTTATTTAGAATATAAGGTGGGTATGGGTCTAAATCCTATCTTCCAAAAGAATTTAGACAAGTGTATGTTTCTATTTTAACCTTATCATTTAGATTTAACTTTAAGTTAAATAATTTTTCTTTTACCGTGTCTTCTTATTTTCTTACACTATAAGGTTAATAAACATACTATAATAAGCCAAAAGAACCCCAAGTTTTTTATTATTAATATATATAACCTTATATAAGTCATGTTTCTGAAACATAAATTTTTAGGAATAATATAACAATTAATAATATAATATTTGTTTTAAAAACTATTTTATGTAAATTTTGACACTATTTGGTAATTGATTTTTGGGAAAATCATAACTGAAAGAATAGTTCAAACAAAGTTATTTAAATAAATACTAACATGTCATATTAACATTTAAAATTATTTTAATTCATAAAAAGTCTCAAATTACATTTATTGGGGTATTTATAACATTAATTATGTCAATATTTCATTAATAATATAATTACTGCATCATCATTGTGTCATAACTAAATTAAATTATTTAAAGACTAAAAATTATAAATAAAAAACCATTATGTAGAAAATACTTTTATATTTCTAATGAATATTTATAGTCGAATTTATTCTATGTATAACCCTATATTAAAAATGATTTACTTATTAAACTTTGATTTTATCTATTTTAACCCTTCTTTAAATAAATTAATAATAAATGTCCTAATCTAATCCAAGTGAGCCTAAATAGTCATATTTTATTCCTAAAGTTGTTTTTTTGTCGAATTAAACTTATCCAATATAATTAGAACATGTGTTAGTGTAATAATAATATCATTTTTACCCTTAATTACCCTATTTACTTTTAACCGTGGTAAACAAAAGTAAAAATTTACTAGTCACCAAAAATTATTTTCATCTCATTGAACCACATTTTACTTAATGACATCAGTCGTGTGTCTCATATTTTTGAAATTCCATTCACAAAAGTGGTAAAATTATGTTTTATGTAAGTTTGCAAATTCTCCTAGGAAGTGGGTAAAAGACGGTCAAAAGTTCAATAAAATTTTTATATATCTAAAATTATTATAAAATGACTCTAATGAATTACATTGAACTTATATAGGTATTATGTGACAATTTTGACCTAAAATAAAGTTAAATAAAATATATAATTATTTAAATAAAAAGTCGGGTTTTAAATAGTAACCCATTGTTTTCATTATTCATCAATAATTGAAAGTTTTCAGAAAAATACCAAAATTTCACCCTATGCTAATTTCGTTATATAGAATCCAAAAATGAAGTCCATTTTGAAAGATGAAATTTAAAAAATTTCAAAAATTGGTTATTACTATTCATAACGTCTAGTTTTAATAATAATTTAATAGCATATCGTTATTTAGTGAAACTTGGTATTACGTACAACACATGCTATCGAGGAAGGTCGCAATTATGTGTAATGTAAGGCAAGTCAGGGATGTGTATTGTGCAAGCTCCTTTTTGTTTAGTGTACAACACAAGAAATTAATGAAATTAAAAAGAATATTTTTTATAAAATCTCAGGGTGTTACAATGGAAACTTTTGGTGTTAGGGTGCGTGACACGAGGCTGCTACATGATGATGACTATGGAAAGTGTATTAATGGTACTCTGCTATGTTGTTTTCTACAATGGTATTTTATGGTTTTTTTCCGTGGCATTGATAGATTCTGGCCGACGGTTCTAGTAGGCATGTTGGTGTTTACGGATGCGGTGGTGATGGTCTATGCTTGTTTTATGAATTGGTTTGAATCTTGTATTTGAAATTTGAAATCAGGTGCTGACGGTTTTCATTAGGTTCCCACTTTTCCTTAATGTGTCTCTTTTGATAAAATAAAAAATGGATTTGAGTAAGTGAGTAGAGTAGAAAGAGGCAGTTGTTGTTAATTAAAGTCCAATAGTTTTAAATGGATGGGGTTTTATGATTTAGAACCCACTATAAATTATTCATCATGTTATTCATATGAAAAAATGAAGTGTCCATGACGGTGGAACTATTATTTCATATTATAAAAATGACATTTAGATATATAAACTACTGGTATTCTAGGGAGATATGGAGTAACAATGTACTTAATGTAACACCCCAAGATTTTAATAGAGGAAAATAATTTTTGGTGGAATATATTTCACGAAACAAAATTATATGAAGAGAATTTAGTAACCCCAATACTTTAGGTAATTTTTCATTTAAAATTAATTCAGCATCTTCAATATCTTGTGATGCACCCAACATTAGGTTTAAAAAACATGATACTCTATTAAAATATTATAATTTAATCATAACTATTGTATCATAGAAATTATATTGGGAGGTACGAATATGAATAACTAAAATATTAATATTATATTGTTGAAACATGTAAAAAATATATCTATTGATTATTATAATTTAATAATAATTTGAAATAAAATGGAAATTTTTTCAGGAAAACTTTATTTTTTGAGATGGAGAACTCGTTTCACATTGCTCACATATTTTAATATTTATTTTTGAACACATTTAGAAAATTTATATTACAAAAAGATTTCATTTTTAAATTTAGAATTTAAAATTTATATTAGAGTGTGTTTTTGAGTATTTTCTTCAATTATTAAATCTAACTTGTGAAAATACATGTTTGTATTGTAAAATGACTTTTCATTAATATCTAATAAAATTTATATTTAAATTTAAAATTATTTTCAATATAAAATTTCGCCAAATATGTTTTAATAAATACAATTTCTCTAAGTGTAATCATTTTTTATTGAATTTTCTTATTAATACTTTATAGACTTACATGAATTTTACCTTTGGGAAACCAAATTGTCATCGCATATATGGGTGTAATTTTAAATCAATATTCTTCTATTATTTTAGTTAAATTTGACAAAATTAATTATAAATTTGGAATTAGAAGAAATAATATTGGTTTATAATTTAAAATTAATTGCTTTCTATAATAAATATTTGGCTTGATAATAAATTAGTTAACATAATTTAGGTTAAATAATGGTTTTGTGAAATTTTCAAGAATATTATTATATATGTATTTAAAGAAAACAATAATATTTATAAATTTAATATAATTATTGTTATGATGTAAATATATCATTTGTACAAGAATCATATCATTCAAAATAAAATACAAATGAGAAATCAAGGAAATAAACACCTGAAACAATTAAAATAATTTTATACTATTAATAGAGGGTGGTATGATTTTATAATATAATCATATATGGAATTTTATTTATTAATTTTTATAAATAATTGATGTATAATAATCCTATATTTATTATACAAGAGTATCACACAAAAAATAGGGAAATAGAACCTATTTTAATGTTTTCTAGATTCAATTATACTTCCATGAAACATATAATATATTCATAACTTATTCTTTTGTGGTGTATATAATTGAAATTTTGATATTTTATATCATGAATACATTTCTATTCATTTTATTTAAAATTTTATTATACATTATTTCTTTTACGTGGCATATGATTCAAATGTTTCAATAGTGGTAATAGTAAATTTCATAATCTCATCATTATCCAAGGTTATTTATATTTAGGTTTCCCATGGAATAATAATTTTATATTTATATCTACAAATCAATAATGTTCCTCCTCATATGGTTATTCATAATTTTTTTATGTAATAGTACCCTTTTCCCTCTCTTTGGTACTTATAATTATTGACATTTTTAAAAAATATATGACTTTGTTTCTCTCTTTGGTTGAAAATAATTTTTCATCAAGATCCATGTTTTCCAAAACAAATTCAAAAAAGGTTTTAAAATTTTAAAAAGAAATTTTAAAGTTCTTTTTTACTTGTGTTTTAATTTATAATATATATTTTTTGAATTGAATAGTACTATCATTTTTAAAATGAAGAACTTTTTTCCCTTTTATTGCAATTTAAAATAATGGTTTTCTAACATATATGGAATATACAAAATATTCCCATTATGTTAAGTGATTCACTAGTTTTTGGATTAAACATTATTTTTAAAAATGTAATGATCTAATTTAGTTTATGAAATTATTTATAAATATTTCTTTTCTATATTAGTGGAAACCATATCATTTCACATACCCCGTATAGGGATTTCCATCTAATGGAAGATAATGATTATGGAGTTGAATTATAGTTGGAACTGATCATGTTATAGCTATATTATGTTAGTGAACTCTAATTATGAAAAATAAAATTTCCCATATGGATGAGCTTACTCATCCAAAACATGGTTTAGCAATGTAAGAACACATTATGTGTCATCACCCTCCATTATTAAAGGGGTCTACAATTCCATTTGTTGATATGAAATAGAATAGTTCAGGAGAGAAGATATTTATCACTTTGGGTAGTATTGAAAGGGGGAAAGTCTCAAATGATTCATAATAATGGTGGTTATTAATTCAAAATTATAAGGATAAAGAAGAAATAAAAATCATGGAATAGAATTATTTTAAGGAACTCTTCTAAGAAATGTTGTTTCCTCATAAAAAAATATCAGATATTGAGGGAAAATCACCAAGTTTATGAAAAAAGGGAGTGTAAAATGTTTCAAGGTATGGATTTAGTTTTACAAGGTTAGAAATGAATCCTTTAGAAAATTTATATAATCCAAATATTAATATTGACCATTTCCTTAATGGGTTAAAGGGAATCTTTCAAAAGGAACTAATTTCCCAAACATTCTCATCATATGAGTAAATAGTATCATGTGCTATCAAGGTGAAGAATGTATTATCGAAATCTTATGGACTCAAATGAGAAAAACAGAATAATTATGTTGGATATAAAAATTAGGATAATGGAAAGAAGTGAAACATGTATTTTCTTCAATGCTATAATTGTGGACGAACAACCTTGGTACTTGCTTGAAGGGAATGAGATATTTCTACATATCTGGGGATAAAGTATATGATGATTGTAATTATATGGAAATAAATATGTTTAAACTATATAATTAATCAACTATATGGTTATATGGCACTACAAAAACACATTCCCCTTGAATCAAGGTAATATACCTCAGATGATTCTACGAGATTACATGAAAGTCTATGATATTAATAAGTATGAGGTGGAAAGATTCAAGTTCTTCTATAAATGGATTTCATAATTTCGTTGTAAATCATTTTTTTCAAGGATATTCCAATATATGAATCATGAAAATTATATGGATTTTACTACAAAAGTATTCATTTATGGATTTTGAATCATATACCAAATGGTTTAAAGAAAAGTGATTCTATAGAAAGCTTATATTTTTACAAAACAGATGATTAAGGTAAGATAAAACACAATATAGGATATATATTGAGATAATATATATATATATATATATATGTTTATGGGATAGTATTGGTGACCTTAAAATGATTATTTTATTTTTTTCCACTTATGTTATATTTGATAGGGTTTTCTATAGGTTTGTATTTATAGAATATTTTTGAGAACATGATACATTTTGTAGAATGCATGTTTTCATTATGGTTTTATGTTTGAAAAGGTATAAGAATATTCAAAATGTGACATCAATAGACACTTTATATTATATGGGGAATATAATGTAGTCCAACCTTTTAAAATTTTTTGATTATGCATTTTTTTAGATATATATTGAAAGAGACTTAAAGATAACTCTTTTTGAACTTTATTATATTGAACAATGGAAGTTAATAATTAGGTATTTGAAATTAATTTATTATTGCATAACTCATCAAAACAATTTCAGTCATGGAAGATATCATGATATGAGAGGAATAAAATGAAATTATTTTATGGATCTTATGATCTACTAAATGTAATTTTTAGTGTTATATCCACAAAAATTTATTTTAAGTATTAATTTCATGGAGTAAGAGATGATTCATAAATTGATATACTAAAATCCAATGAAAAAATTATACTTTTCATGTATATATAATTCCTTATATACATAGTATAGATTGTACTGGATTTCCTTAAGTCTTACAAAAGGATCCTGAAATAAAAATGATATCCTAGTACTATAATTTCTGATAAAAAGATGTTTATTTCAGTCATAACATATATATGGATTTTTGGTCATTAAATGTTAGAGACTACTGACTTTATTATTATCAATAATCTATACCACTCTCCAAAATTATTCAAAAATTTATTCCATGTCCATATTTTCACTTCCCATAAATGTATTTATACTTAGAAACCAAGTATATGTTATTCCAAATGACCTTTATACATCTGTTCTATTTTACAAACAGGTTTTTTAAGTATTTTTTTTTTGATGAGGTCTTCCAACAAATTAATTTTAAAATTTCATCCCCTTTATTATCAAGGTCAATATTAAATTTCGAGGGATCAATTATGGGGGGGGGGGGTAGAATGTAACCCCCTGATATTTTAAAAGAGGAACATCATGTTTAATAGTATTTATGAAATGAAAAAATAGTATTATAAGAGAATGTAATACCTTGATATATTATGATACTTTTATTTTAAAATGAGTTTAATATCTTCGATATTTTGAAATTAATGGAGCACTGGGTATAAATGATACACGATACTCTATAAAAACTTATTATCAAAACATGAATATTTTAACCTAGCTATTAATCACAAAGGTAATAATTTGAGTAACTAAATATTGAAAATTAAATGTACTAATCATGAATAAAATAAAGTAAATGTATATATATTTATTATAAAAAATATATGAATCACATAAATTAAAATGAAATTTTTTATGAGGAACTTATTTTTCTAGAAGGCAATTTTGTTTAAATTTCAAAAATACATTAAAATTATTTTTTCTCACTTTTAGAAAAAATTTATTATAAAATTAAATTCAATTATTAAATGAAAATTAAAATTTATGATTTAGTAATTTTTTGAGAATATTCTAGAAATAATAATTTAGTGTTGAATAATGAATAGTACTGGTTTTTACGTAAAATGAATTTTTCATTTTAATCATTTAATGATTTCATTGTGATTTATTTATTTTAAATAAAAAAATTCCTAAATTTATTTTATAATTTATAATATTTATCTTACTGTAATAATTCACATAATTATTCTTTATATTCTAAAATGTTATATTTAAGAGAATTTTCTCTTTGAAAACCTACTTTTTCGTCACCTCTACAGGAAAACTTTTAAATCATGTTTTTATATTCTTAGGTGTTGAATTTGATAAAATGAATTAAATATTTTTAATAACATTATTAAATAATATTAAATAATTTCAACTTAATTTTTCATCATAATAATTAGTAACAACAATAATACATTAATTAACATTGTTAATGTTAGAATAAGGTTTTACACATTACAAGCACTTGTGTTAAAATTAATTTTCCACAAAAATAATATTTTATTCAATAATTATTATTTAATATTTAGAATTATTGGGTCCAAATTATCTAATAAGGGTAATTTTATTTTTGGATCAATTGATAAATTACCTAGTTTAAAAGTACTATTTACCACACTGAAAACGAAAATCGCAAAAGTGAGTAATATTAAATGATAAGAAGTAAAATGATTAAACCATGTGTTGATTTATGTTTCTTAGGTGTTTCTACACCTTAATATCCTTAAATCAATTATTTATTAATTTTGGAGGAACTTGGGGTTAGGGTGACTTCCCATTATTGAATATTTTTGTGAATTTACGAAAATGCCAATCCTCCTCAATTATAAAATGACAGTCACTCCCATAAATTATTAACAAATCAAAAGCCACATTAATAGATAAAAATTTAAAATCATCCGTCCTTAACATCCTTTTAAATATTATAGAGCTACATTCACTCCCATAAAACCAACCCAAGGTTCCTTAAAAAGAGATCCAAATGAGATGTTTCTAAGAGAAGGTAAGTATCTTCACTAAGATCATTCTTTCTCATTATTCCTTTACAACCAAAAATTATTTCCTTAAAATTACAATAAAAAAAATATTTCCTTTATATTATTAATATATTATGTTTATGAAATAACATTTATAAATATCCTCTTCCCTTAAAAGGGAACTACAATCATTAATCATGTGTATAATATAAAACCGCCTCATGATCAAAAGTAACTAATTTTCCTTCAACACTTCTTATGGTGGGTTATAAATACGAATTTAATATATTTATATATATCTATAATATTTTTGATATAATTATTCTTATTACATTATAATATCACACATACAATTTATTCTTTTTATTCTGTTAACAGTATAATAATGTAGCTCGTGTGTACGAAAAACTACCCCCACACGATGTGATGTGATTCATTTTTGACTTATGATTTATAGGGAAAGTTATAAGGGTAAATTTAATGAATATATGTGATATATATAATTTTAAATAAAGTCAGTTAAATTAACATATCATACACTTCCTTACCCTTGCACTATTTGAGGGATTGATAAAGTCACTCATCCGTACGTATGATCTACCATCTCCACGACGTGATTCGATTCATTTTTATTTCCAATTTTCAACATTTATTATAAGGATATATCTAATGAAAAAATAATTTTCATAAAATTAATACCATTGTATATATTATATAAATATATCCTTTGTAAAAAATAAAAACATTCATCACAAAACACTCAAAAGGACATGAGGAAATTATCACCTCCAAATATATATTTTTATTTTGTAAAATCCATGTTATGGTTAGGTAGTAACCTGAAATCCAAATAATAATAACAAACAAATCCATATTACCAAATACAATTGCATGAAATCAAACTTCCAATTCCTAAATCAATATTTGAAATTAAAAATATTCACCCATCAACATCGAACCCCCACCAGTAACGAGATCTCAAGGATTGAGCTGCCTCAAACTACGCCCAAGATAAAAGTCCTCAACAAAATTGAAACATGTACTCTGGCAAGGCCCACTATCCGTATTCTAATAGAGCTTCCAACCACCATAGAAGAGCAAGCTGACCACATCAGTGTTGAAGCTACATTAACTCAACACCATAAAAAACAACACTCAAAACTGCCACCGCAACTAGTAATGAAAAATAACAAAAATCAGATCCTTTATCAAACGCATTGAACAGATCCAAAGTATTATGGATTGATCAAAAAATGTTCACCAATGATTTGTTAAAGGAATACCAAAAAATAGTCCGTAAAACTAAAAAAATCACCATTGTTGTTTCCATTGCAACCATTTAACATCTCCAATACTAATGAGGAAGATAAACTGATCATCTTTATATGAGAAATAAACATAAACCATGAATGTAACATAGTCGGCAACCAATTATCATATATAAAAACTTTATTAATACAACTTCACCAAATACAACCCTAATTGTTGGGGAAGAACATAAGGGTAGAGATTTATTTTAATGGTTGACGGCTCTAGATTACAATGACACTGAAAGACATAGCCAAAATAAAGAAAATCTACACAAGAGATCATGGATAGATTATAGATCATTGAAACACAAATTCCAAAATATATTTTACCCCTACTCTATATCTAATATAGTTTACAATAATGGTATTCAAGGAAGATAATTTTTTAGATGGTAGGGCCTCTAGTAGCCAATACAGATAACAGGACCATATAAACATCCCTGTGAAATTTCAACCATAAAAAATGACACCACCACTCATGAAAACATATTTCCAATCCATGATGCAGTAGTGAAAAATCAAAATATATAGTGGAAGAAGCCAAAATAAAGTATATTTAATAGAAGAGAGAAAGGCAAGGAGGACTAAAAGAGAAAAGAGAGAGGGGATGGGGAAGGTCCCAGTGAGGAATGAAATCCCCCTATTGATCACTGTCTGGGATGAACCTAGGGGAGAGGGAGAGAGACAGACTCTGACAAAAAAATTATCACTAAAAAATAGAAATAATATAATATTATTAACAAAATATTGTTAAAAATTTTATAATAGGATCATTTATGTTTAATATTTATGCCTATGGTTCAATTATATATTTATATTATAACTATATCTATTATAAAGGAGGTTTAAAAATATTCAAATGATGTAAAACGTGAGGTAAATTACTCTCATTTCACTTTTACTTCATTGAGACTTACACCATATTTGGTACTTATTCCATTTTTGGAATATAAAGAATCAATTGATATGTTATATCATGAATATATTTCCCTACATATCATTCAGAGTTTGATTACAAGTTATTTCTTTCATGGGGATTATTATTCGAACATTACATAATTGTTAAGGGTGTATTTCATAATCTCAACAGTGTTTGGGATTGTTTAAGATTAATTATCCATTAGGGGAATAATTTTATATTTTTATAATATAATTAATATATTTTCCTCCCCTATATTTATTCATTACCATATTCACATAATAGTACCATTTTCCATCTATTTAATTCTTAAAATTATTGAGAGAATTATTTCAATAAAATATTACATTTTTTGTCGCTTAGATTGAAAATCCATTTCAAACATGATCTCTAACTTTTAAGTTTTTTTCAATTTTTTTAATTTATTAAAATGATTTATTAATGTTAATTTTACCCATTAAATTTTTTGTTAATTTTTTTTAATTTGAATCTTGTTTTCATATTTTTAAAAAGGAACTTTTTAACCATTTAAAAAAGATTTAAATGAATTTTTCTTTAAACTTCTACAACATTAAAAAAAATTCTATCATGGCCACATGCTGTTTTAGTTATTAATTTATATTTTTCAAGTTTTATTATCAATGAAATTGATTTTCAGTTTTTTTGAACATTTATTTTTGAAAAAATAGATTCAAAGTGAATAAGTTATTTTACTCAACAACATTTTTAATGAAAATTTTATGATATTTCTATTCATCAATGACATAAAAAAATTTATACATATGATACACTGGAGATATGTTTTATTAATATCAGACTTATTAATTATTAATATGTTTTATGATATGTTTGAAAGGAGATTTATAATTTTATTATAATTTATTATTTTACCTCTGATGATTTATGATTATGTTTATGGATTGTGGTAATTATCAATATTACATATGATATTTTTTCCATAGTAATATTTATGTTGATTATGTTTCACCCATTTCATATTATGAATGAATTATACTAACTAGGTTATAGGTAGGGAATGAAATTACCTTACCCCATGGCACATGGGTTGGTCTCATGAGACAATTAAGGTGGCCAAATTAAAAGGCTTATAGCCCATACTTTTAAGATGTATTTTGAAACACATTGAATTAATGTTTATGAAGATCATAAAACTTAATTCCATTAATATGATATCTATTATTGATTTACGTGTGATTATTTGATTACTTAAAATATCCATGGATAAGTGTCAAGCTCATGTGACAACTTATATGGATCTATTTGATCATTATTTATTAATATAATATAATTCCCAAATTACTATTTAAATGGTATGTTTTTTAGTTATTTACTTTGAAAAATTGATTAGTGTTATTTATTCATTATAGCTTCCCCTATAAACAGTCCCTTATAGACCACTTGAGGTCACATATTTTTTTGTTTTTTTTACCCAACATATTGGGAAGTGTTTTTTGATTCATATGATGGGATAAGGTATGGGGATTAATGGAATTTTAATAGAAAACCCTTTTTATATTCTATGTATTTAATATATAATTTTAATTTCATTTATATACATATATATATATTAACTATACAACAAAATTATTTTATCCCTTAGTATATAATTTCATTTATCTTGATCCGATGTAATAATGTAACCAATGTATCAAGGCTACATGGGATGGAATCATTACACATATGAATGTAATGAGATGATGAAGGGGGTATTTGAGCTTATATTTATCCAAATAGATTTAATAGTTTTAATGGATCCTTGTTTTGTGGTATCTATAAATACATTTTACCGTGGAAATATAGTATTATGTCAACCAAAGCGTTCTCATGAGGAGATTATATATTAGTTCATTACTATCCTTTTTTATGTTTTCAATATTTATAAACTATATATATAAAAACAATGGGAATTTAATCTCATTAAAATGAAATATATTTATCTGAGTTTATTAATGAATCAATATTAAGATGTGAAAAGATAAAGGAATTTAATTAGGTAATAATAGAAATATATAAGTTGATTTTTTGATTTCATTTATCCTTAATTATCTGAAATATATTCTTTACTATTATTAAATTTTAAATGAATTATAGCCATAATTAGATTATCGTCCCTTTATTATATGATGCTATGAAATCATACACTATGATCTCAGTGCATTACCTCATTTCTAATGTGAGTTAACTGCTTTACTGTCAAACACTATGTGTGTTAACATGATCTCAACTATCAATATCCTTACTCAAATCTAAATTTAGAGAATAACTATTTTTATCAAATTAGGGATTACCCATAATCCTATGATTAAATATAACTAAACACTTTAATAAAATAATCACATCAAATATAAATTTATTAAATAGTTGGACATAAATGACTAAAAGTTTATAATTCATTATTCATTCAATAATAATATATAAAATCTTTGGATTGTCCTCCTAGAATCAATAATAAAATACTTAAAATTCTTTCTATAAGGGTCACACAAATGTTTATCCTCCTATATATTCAAAAAAGGAATCTAAAACCAAAATATAATTAAAAATAATATTTTGGAATGATTACTAATATTTCTATGAATATTATCTAAGTGGTATTTGCAAAGTCTTGGAATATTAATTTTAGATCATATAAACATTAATTATTATCTCCTCTGATGTTCCACTAACTGAATTCTGATTTAATTATATATTATCTTTTTCTTTTATGAAATGCATGTTCCTTATTAATTGAAAATTTTCTTGATTTGTTTAGAAAGATCATGTATGTTTGACTAATGGTTTTCATATAATATTTATAAAAAAACACATGGATAGTAGATTATCCACACATTTTATCTTCAAGTGAGGATCAATGTACCTCAATTTATTGTATTCATATTTGTTATCATTTATATAATGGATTAGATCTTAACATATAAATATTTATTATAGACTAGTGTGGTTAATGATAAAATAATGAATAATTTCTGATATAGATTTATTGTGACGATAATATTCATGCATGAATTTCATATGACCCTCTCATTGTCACTGATATATATTTTCCAAATTGTTACATTATCTTCTTAAATGTGTTTGGAATTTGTATTATCTATGATCCAAATTTTCTTAAAAATCAATTTTATATTCCCCTTAATCCTAGGTTATGATGTAATCTTGTAATAACAAAAAAAAATATAATCAGCCTCATGATATCTCCAATCAAATAGAATGGTATAACACTATTTCATTTCCATCAACAATAAAAGTATCATGTCATAAAACTAAATATCATAATTGTATGAGTGACATAAATAAAATATGATGATATATTTAATAACCATTATTGATATACCAATATCCTTCACCACTACCATTTATATTCAAATATTTCAGAGAATGATACAGCACCAATGCATGACCCCTCGAAAACAGAGCATGATAACTAGTTCATGATATAGATTTATTTAAATATGTGATTACATTAGAACATATGATACACTCTATTATCAATGGAGATAACATTCTTAACCTATTTTAATGTTTATTCTCCCAATGATATCCATTTTCCATAAGAACTAGATTACTTTATATCCATTGGAATGAACCCATCATAAGGTTGATATAACAACACTCATATAAACTCCATCTACAATATCCATTGATATATTTGTTCATATAAAATGATTCATATTGAAGATATAATTAAATTTTATTATAGATAATGAAACCATTATTTATAACTAAATACCTCAATTTTATTTTTTGATACACAATATCATATCATATAAAATATTTATATTTTATATAATTTCCCCCCTAACCCAGTCTCTTTTATTTACCCAGACCATTCTCCTATAGCAACATTCTCACTATTATAAGATATATCATATTATATTTATAATATTTAATTTGATATTAAATTATCCAATGGAATAAATTGATATCATATTCATTTATATGTCAATAAATCACAATAACCAAAGTTCTTCAATCATATTAAAAATCTAAAAATAATATTTAAAACATTAAATACCAAATTAATTATTTTTTTAAATAAATCCATAATATTATTAATTTAATAAATATTATATAGTATCTAAGAATGAATTTAAATAAAATATCCCAAAAACATATATAAAAATATAAATCTATCAATTCCCTCATTATATCAATTTTCACTCATCATAAATATCATATTCCAATTTAAAATTAATATTTATCTAGTCACCAATGAAAAAAAATTATAATTCTTTTCTCAAAACTCATCATGTATCACATATGTTTTGATATTCCATAATTCATTTATGTTCCTCTAAAGTTGATTCAATAAATTTTATAACCATTAACATTTTTTACTATTTTTTCCGGATTATATCACTATCATGTTTGAATTGATATGCAATATTTTCATATTCATAAGTTCATACTTCATTTCCATATGATTATAATATATCTCATTATTTAATCAATTAATAAATGATTAAATGACTAAAAATATATATTAATCATTGATGTTAAAAAATTATTATTTTTTGGTTAAAAGTTGAATAATAAAGACTAAATGGGGTGTTTGAAACAATGATAATAATACATGACATTATATTGATATTAATTAAAAATATTAATCCTTCCTCTCCATACCATTGAATCTAAGAAAACCCTTATTATATTTTATTTTTGTAATATACATTATAGACCCTAAAAAATGGATTCCTTCCTATAATATTTAAATGTTATAGAGAAATCATAATGATTTAATGAATTTATTTTACATAGAAAAATAATAATATGATTGTATTCTTCTGAAGTATATCTTTAAAAAAACTTATCTTTATTACATATTTATTAGTCATTTATCACATTAAAGTACATGTAATATAACCTATAAGATTGAAAATTCTAGTGTTTTTTGAAATTAGGTACAATAATTGAAAACTCAAAACATGGGATAAAACAACATTTTTGAAAATTTCCTTGTCATGATTTTATTCTACCATTGTACTTAAAAACTCATAGTGTAGCCTAAGAGTGCACATAAGATAGGGTTGTGTTGTAAACACTAGTAAGGGAATAAACATTAAATAACATGAATAATATAACAAATATTAGATAATAGAAATATAAATGGTGAATGAAATGGGTAATAATCACAAAAATGAACAATGTTACAAGATGTAGCATGATTACATAATTGAAACATGAGAAATGTGGATACAAATTGAAAAATTCATCATAAACATTGGTCAAATCTAACCACCAAGAAATAATTATTAATAAAGTCCTTTTATGGATTAATTTTACTTCCTAATCCCTTTCATGATGTCTCCTGGAACTAAAACTTTTCCTCATCTATTAGATCACAATATAATTCTGTGTTCACCCATCAGTTTAATTTATTTCTCATGCATATGTATTTCACATAGATCATACATAATGGATTAAATAATCATAATATTTTATTCTATGATCATTGATTGTATAATACATACATTTAAGTATCCAATAAAAAATTATATGTGCATAATGGGAAAAACAATTGATATTAAATGGGTATGGTATTTACTATATAATTGTTTGTGATGGAAAATAATGGTGAAACTTCAGTAGATTAATGGGCACATTTGAATGTTAATGAGAGTGATTGAAGAGTTTGTAATGGGTATCTCATGATTTATGCAAATAATAGAAAGTATTTTTGATATTTAATAAAATATCCCAAAATTAGGAAATGAATATAATAGACATAAGATAAACCATATACATGAATAAATAATAAAATAAGAGGATCCCTTACCTTGAGAGTGTGACACGAAATGTTTTGGAGGAGATTATTGAAAGCTTGGCGGATAATGTTGAGTTCTTTATAGAAGGGATTTCAGATTTAGGACATGACCTATGTATTTTTTGTTATGATAAATGAGAGATTGGGTGGGTTTATATAGGAAAAGAGAGGGGTTTTATTTATTATTTCCCATACATAGGGTTTAGATACTTTAAAATAAAAATAACTGAAACCACAAACCTGACCCTGGTTTTGGCCATTGGTTTCTACCAAAGAGGGATAATTATCATTATCTAATTTTAAAAAGTGATAAACTTTTTAAAATAATAAAATTTCTAATGGGTAAGTGATTTATGTACTTATGTAAGTAATTTTAAAACCATTAAATATATTATAGATTTGGGAGGATTCAAAATGTAATTAAGGAATTAAGAAAATAAAAATAAAATTATTTTATTTTAAATGATAAACATATATTTTTTCCATTTATACCTTTTATATTGTTTATTAAAAATCCTTTATGTTATTATGATGTCATAATACACACTATATATATATGTGTGTGTGTGTATTTAATTTCTACTAAAAAAATCAAGTATCTTTGAAAATTATAAATAATTATATTTTGGATAATTTTTTTGTTTTGATTAAAATTTAATATTAATTTTCAAAAAATAAATAATTAAATAAATAATTATTGTAAATTCTGAAATAAGAATCAATATTTAATGATAAATACTAGGTTTTTTGGACAATAACAGAATATCAACCCTAATAAAAATTTCATTTCACATCATAAATATTATATAATCGTCTATATTTAATAAAAACTATTTAATAATAATATTTCCATAAAATTTTATTTGTTTAAAATATTCATTAATTCATTAAGATAAATGAATTAATGGAATTTCAATATTAACAAAAAATAGAATTTTTTTGTAATGCATCAAAATCAAACAAATTTATAATGTAATACTAATAATAATTTAATTTAAACATTATAATATTGAAAATAAAAAATATAATAATTCTTCTAGGGTATTCATACATATCCCTTTAATACACATAAAATTTTATTAAGGGTAATCAATTTTACTATGAGACTTTCCTGGGGTGGTGTGACATACATTGTTTGTGTCATGATCTCTATGAACATAAACATCTACCGTAAATGGGTATGATCATTATTTAGATTTTAGATATATTCTTTTTCTTGCTAAATAGAAAAATAATAGTGAATATATATGTAACACCCTGAGCTTCCACGCTACGCTTCTCATTCAATAATGCAATAGCTTGCATTGTACGCAACTTCGAGTTCTAAAACACCGCGACTAATCAAAGTAGCCGTTATGAATAGTAATAACCACTTTTTAAAATTATATAAATTTTATATTTCAAAATGGACTTCATTTTTGTATTCCTAATATTGAAATTAGCCTATGTTGAATTTTTTGTAATTTTCTGAGAACTTCAAAATTTTTATGAATAGTGAAAAATACTTAAAACAACCTTTTTAATCAAAATAATTTAGAGTGATAAGTTATAATATTGAGTGGTTTTAAAGTATAATTAGAATATATTTTCACCATTTTATCCAATGGTGGTCATTAGATTTAATTTCACTTTGAAATTGGACATAAACAATTGTCAATCTTTTGATATAAATTGTTTCTTAAAAACACGCTATTTGTTGTGACAGCGGGAATTAATTATAAAATTATTTTAACGCAAATTATATGTTTGGAATTTCATAAAATAGACATCATTTTGGAATTCTGAATATCAATTATAGCTTAGGGTGAAATTTTGGCTTTGTTCTGAAAAACTTCAATTTTTGATGAATAGTGAAACCACTAAGTGGTAGTTAAATAACTGATTTTTCATTTAAATGAAATATTACCAATTCTGTGATTTGAATTTCAAAAATCTGACATACATGGTTGTCATTATGAAGTAATATGTGGTTCAATGAGATTAAAATAAATTTTTGGTGAATAGTAACTTTTAAGTTCTTAATCGTGATTAGAGGTAATTAGTGTAGTTTAAGGTACAAATAATGTTTTAATAATATGAGATGAGCATGACACTTGTCCTACTCCTATTGGATGAGTCATGGCCGACCAAGACAACCCATGGGTCAACTTGGGGACCCCATGGAGCCACTTTAGTTGGAAAATGACATTAATATATATTTATTTAATATATAAAATTAAATTGACACAAACATGAGTTGTTTTACTAAAACAGTTTTTAAGTCGGGTTACACAAGTCCAAATTTTGACTATAAATATTCATTAGAAATCTAAAACGATTTCTTACATCATAGTATTTTTTTTATAATTTTTAAAAATTAAATAAATTAAATTATTTATGACATCATTATGATGCAGTGATGACCTCATTATTTAACGATTTAAATAAAATGAGATGATAATTCAAAATCCAAGGCTTACACTTGTCCAAAGCTTATAGGATGGGGAGATTTAGAACCCTTATCACCTTATCCACGAATTATATAAGTGTGGGACCTTTAGAATCCGAAAATCATTGTATAATAATTTAACATTTCAATCTTTCCAAAAGAGCCCCTCCTCTCCTCTTATAAAAGGCCCCCACCACTCCCACCTTATTCACACCTTAAAGCCATTTGGATCGGCCAACCCCTGCCCAAATACTCTCCCAACTTCCCCCTCTTACTCCTAGAAGCCTCACTTTAGGCAGAACTCTTCCCAAGGAAGCCTTTGGCTCAAATCAAAAAGAGTTACCTGATTTTGAGGTAATGTCTTCTCTAATGTTGTTTTGTTTTATTTTTCTTCTCCAACCCCCTAAACTCTTTTTATTCATTTCTTTTATAACAACACCAGTATCCTCAATATACTAAGATGTTGTTATAATAAGGATTTGAGCTACACTTACACACACCTACATCTAATGGTTAAAGAACATACGGTTTCTGTGGATGGCGAATTTCTGCCTCACGAAAGGATGATTGTTCAGCACTCATATAACACCTCCAAAGGTGGCCATTAAGATGTCACTATATTTATATATGATATAAAATATGTTTATGTTTTACTTATGCTTCTGTATTTCTCATTTATGGCATACTTTATGATTTCCATTATGGGTAAAACGCGATAATTTCATTTTAGGAAGTGCGGACTACCGCCCCCTCAAAGTGATTTGAATCGTTAATGCCATATGTGGGATTTATAAAGGATGGATTAAATGGAATTATACACTATATTATACTGTAATTATATTATAAATTTATATCATTATGATTTCATTCCATTAAATACGAAATAGAAATGGAAGTAGCGTTCATGCGTACGTACAGCTTACCGTCTCCATGAACGGTGCATTTCATTTCGTACCTCTAAATGTTACGTGACATTATTAATGAATGTATATACTGTATATATATGATATATATGATATCTAAATCATGAATATAATTCTGGATATAATGGATATTTCACCACATGAACAACTTGTAATTATAAGAAGTTTATTTTTGACTCAAGTACCAAAGATCGACAAAACGACCGTTATTAACTTAAATAATTAAACAATGTTCATAACATGGTAATAAGTGATATAAATGAAATAATGAACATGAAAAAGGTTCTTAAGTAAATAGAAATTAACTCTAGTATATTATTCAGGAGGTTAAAGAACGGTCGAGTCAGGACAAGACGCAAGGTAAGGGAACTTCTTAACCCAACATCCATTCTTTGGGTTAATCTCCTACTTTCAAATTATGTCATGATATTATTATGTCTTATTCTGTATTCTTTATGTGTACCTATAGTGAATATACATAATATATCTATTTTATTTTAAAAATGATCTTTGTAAGGACTTCGTCTCAATCTCCTTTCATTGAGGCATATTTGGTTTTGTACACAAATTTCTTTTATATGGTGTATAAACCGCTTTGACTTTTACGTTTATTCAAAAGGAATCGTTTTTATACGAAGCGTTTACTAAATGACAAAAGAGAATGTTTTTGTCGTACATATGCGGAGACACCAACTTCTCCGCCGCCGTGACCACTACTTGAGTTTCGGCTTCCTCTACAAGCCATCATTTTTTTAATGAAAAATAAATACAAAGTTTTAACTTTCTTTTATTTTGGTATTGAAAATGGTTTTGAAAGCGTTTTTATTATAACAATGTGTTGTATTGATATCTTGTGATTGAAATGTGGAAATGTTATGTTTCCTTTATGCATGTTTTATGTGATACGATTATGTTATGGTTTATGATATGTTTAAAACTATTCATATGAGGAATGCATTGGACATAATAAGTGACGTGTGGAGCCCACTATAGCTCCTCGATGCATTGGCAGGTCTCATGAGACAAACTAGTTTCTTGGCACGAGGCCCTGACAAAATCTTATTTGTGGTCTTGGCACAAGGCCTTGACTACGTGGTTATAATAGTCTGGCATTATGCATTCCATCATTATGAAAGTGGTTATTGATATTGCATATGATTATTCGACCAGTAGAATATCCATGTGAAGAAGTAAATGGAATTATCTCATTTTGCTTTTGCCATATTATGTTGATGTTCAAGTTTAAAAGGATTTTGTTTTAGTTATAAATTGCCTTAAATGTTTATGTTTATTTATGAAAGCTTCTGCAATATTGTTATCCTTACTGAGTATCTGAACTCACCCCTTTCAAGGTTTTAATATTTTCCAGGATGTGAAGAAGTATTTTATGAATGACCTGTAGGGATAGTCAGAAGAGGATATGAGTGTGGACTATGAAGACTTTGTTGTTAGTTTTTCACTTTATGATGTAATGTAACATTTATGAATGTATCTAGTGTTTCCAAGGCTACTAAACTAATCGGTGTTTCGAGACTTGATCTTTTGTGATCATGCCAATGTTACGAAGTAATGCACCGACTCTGGGTAGCTGGGGTCGGGGCGTTACAATATATCCCTCATAATCTATGATAAATGGGAATCATAGTGTACAATCCTCATGGTTGATGATATACCATCATTTTTTTATCTATAGGATTAGATAAAACCCCATATTTATTCTATCATGTGATAATTGTTCAATGAATATATTTTCAATCATAATGATACAAAACTATATATTAAATATGATTGGATATAATGGAACCCAATAATTCAATGTTTATTCATTATCTGGAATACATATTATGAAATTTAATTAACTCATAAGGGGAATTTTATCTATAAATGTTCATATTGTTACAATGTACCCCCTCCTAAAATTTCACCCTTGACGTTTTCCTTTCCTAAACTATAATAGATTAAGGTAATTGGTTTTAACCACCTCCTTTGGTTTTGACATCGCTTCATCAAACATGTTGTTTCTTCACATCATGTTGACTAGGTGCATTGTCTTATTTTTTCTAACTTTGTCTATACAATCTATGATATTTATTGGATGCTTCTCATAGGAAATATCATTCTCTAATGGACCATATTTGGATAGAGTAAATGTGAGAGTTCTATTATGTTCTTCTAGAAGTGTGATACATGGAACACATCATGTACATGTAATAGGATATGTGGGAGTTCCATTAGATATGATACCAATAAAATGAGATATGAGATATCAAATGGACTGATTTACCGAGAAATAAGCATTCATTTCTTCCCAAACCTCATGAATTGCCTCCCGAGATTTGTTAAGATGAATATTATGGCTCCAAACATAAAATATAGGCCTCGAAAATGATTATATGAATAGATATTTTGTAGACTATGTTCAACCTTGATATGATGCTAAATGGATTTGACTATTTCCCCCATCTCCTTGACTATTTCGGTACCTATCAGTTTATGTTCTCAAACATCGTACCAATTTTCATGTGTTATAAACCTTTTACAGTAATGGTATTAATAAAAAATATTTGTATTAGTGGGTGGAAACTATCATTATATGATATCCCTAATAGAGGATTATGTTGATTCTATCATCCTTTGAAGTAAATTTAGAATGCTCTCAATATACACTTGATTGTCTAGTTTGTCTTCTAAGATTTTCCATCTGTTTGGTAGTGTTAAGTTGTGATGAAGTTAATCTCAGTATTTTGAGTGTGTTGGAGACTATTGTAGAAAATTGAGGTAAATCATGGGTCTCGATCATATAAAATCGATAGTAATGTTCCATGCAACCTCACTAATTCCATAATGTATATCATTGAAAATGGATCGAGTGATATATCCTATTAAATCATAATGAAGTGATCATTAATAGTAAATTGATCCAACAAATAACTATATAACATTATTTACTTTTATTTATTTAGAATACTATTGAAAATTTCTTCAGTGATATTCTCCCATTTTTATGTAGGTATGTGAAATGGTTGCATCATCCCATTGTATTTTTTTGTTTATTATTTCAATTATTTATTCTCAATACCTATTGACGTATATTCATTGTTATCCTTCTTCAAATTGTCCCACCAGTAGTGCTCTCATAGATCTCAAAACATTATTGTGCTTCATATATATATGAAGAATGTCAAACTATATGTATCACAGTTTAAATACTTATTGAAATCAAAATTTCATGCTACATGTAGTCATTTTTAGAATATCACAACACCTTTATTATAATTAAACTATTAAGATTTCTCTTTTCTTATAGCTTCTAATTTTTTTATAAATTTTGACATCATCACATTGAGAAACATTATTATTTTTAGATGGAAAATTGGAGAAGTAATTTGTGAATGTATTGATGATGTTCATAACTTTATGATTCCTATTTTAATTTTTTTATAATTAAAAATATATAATCCTTCTGGATTATCATAAATGGTAAAATTGTTGGATAATTTATAATTAGAGTTTATTCGGCCATAATTGTTTTTCCTATGATGGTATTTGATTGATCAATCATTATCCTTGATCCAATCTGACCATCTTTGTTGGTTTATATTTAGCTCTTTCTTGGTTAATATATAATCGAGGATCTTGTGATTCGTATATATTTCACACTTCTCTGAATGGAGATAATTTTTCTATATTTTCAATGTGAAGATCTCCAAAATAAACAGTAGATCATATACTGGGTAGTTTTATTTATTAAATTTTAATTTCAGTGAATTATAAGCAATTAATTATTCATTCAATATTAACACATATCATAATCCCTTATTCAATTCTTTGCTGAATAAAAAATATATTTCCCCAATTTTGGGTAGAATAAGAACATGATAAGTTTTATGACTCTTTTCCAACCCTTGAAGATCTCTTCATATTCCTTATTTATAAAAAACATGACTCCCTTCAATGTTATCTTGGTTATATTGGTTTAAAATCATGAGAAATTTATCAACTATTGATTATAATAACAAACAAGTCCAAGGAAACTATGGATATCTATCACTTATGTTGTAATTTTTCATTCATCAATTCCTTCTATCTTTGAAGGTTCCATAGATATACCCTTACCTGTAATAATATATCAAAATAATGAAACTTCTTTCACAAAGAACACACATTTTTTCTATATAGCATAATGTGTACTCTTTTATATGGTCTTTTTAATTTTTATTAGATGATCCTCATGATCATCTTTTATTTTAGAGTATATTATAATATCATCATCAAATAATTCAACAATGTTATTGAGATAATCAATAAAAAATATATTAACCAAAACCTATAATATTTTTACGTTATTAGTGTGTCCAAATGGTATTACTATGAACTCATAGTTCTTGTACCATATTTGAAAAATGTCTTGGGGGTATCCTCTTTCTTCACCCTAACATGGTAATACCTTGACTGAAATTCCACCTTGGAAAAGTGTTTGGATCCACATAGCTGATTGAATAATTCATACATCCAAGGAATATAACACATTATCATTCTCATGATCATGTTTATATGAAAATAATCAATGAAAATGTGAATTGAATTATCATTCTTCTTAATAAAGAGGACTAGAGCATCCCATGGTGAAGCACTTGGTTATATGAAACCTTTATCTTGATTCTACTATAGTTTATTTAATAGATTCACAGGTTCCAGAAAATACATTATATATATTTAGGAATAATGGAAATTCATAAGGTATTATCTCTATTGTAAATTCAACCTTTATGATAGGTTGAAGACTATGAAATGCTTCAAGAAACAAATCAGTGTATTCCCTCACAATGAGATTATCTTCATGGATGATACTTCCCTTAGATTAAATCATTTGAAAAATACGTTATTATTCATATGAAAAAATTATACACTTTTGAGATGATGGTGATAAATAATATTCATCCATCTAATTGCATTTGTACAGAATCAGAGGATGATATGTTATACAAAGCGTGATTTACATCTAACATAAATTTTTATTGACCTTATTTTGGGAAACTTAATCCTTACCTATAATTTCATAAAATAACGCCGAAGGTAGAATCAAATGTTTCAATGGAATGTTTAAACCACAAATTTTGACTGGGGAGAATCTATATACTTATGATGAAATAATTTACACATTTTTTGTTTTCACGAGCATCTCTACTACAATGCTATGTAGTGGTGTTGGATTAGTTCTTTTAATCATTTTTGATAAGAAGGAATAAGTAAATCTATAATAAAAAAATTTATTCACTATTATTGGATGAATAAATAGTGTATATTTCCCCACTTCATTATTGTGATACACTATAGAAATTGTGATGGAAAAATATAATAATATCAGCCTTAGAGGTTATTTTTTGTCTCCAAAAACCCTTGGCTTACTACATTGGTTTGCAAAGTTCCAGGGTTCCTTTCAATAGAGTAAATTAATAATGCACTTTTGGTTGATCAGATTGTTACTTTCCTTCATCAAATTATTGAAATTTTCCTTTAATTAATCTCTATCTAAGTGACCTTCCTTCCCACAACTAAATGACTCACTCACACAACTTATAAAATTTGTTCTTTTACTCACACATTAAATAAATGGAATTTGAAAAATTCATAGAATCATTAGATTTATTTATTGTAGTGCAACAATTAATCTCAACTTTCCTCTTCATATCCCCATGATACCCTTGAGATTCTATGATCTTCATTTTAACATTGAGGGCACATCAGACAATTTCCTCATAGATATCAATGCCTCGGATATCCATGGATTTTCATATACAATGTTTTATCCCACAGAAGAAGTTATAAAACATTAAATTGTGGGTAATGACAAATCTAAAAGAATATATTGTTGGTCCTATGATGTTTTACTTATACTCCCAAATATATTCATCATCTTTTTTCATGAGTACTAGGTAATCCATTTCCATTTTATGTTGGAGAGTGAGGGAAAATATTATCAATTTTTTTCTAGAATTCCAACCATGCCATAGGTTTGACTTATTTATCCTCTTAGTATTATTGATCAATGTCCACCTATTATATTGTTATCCCTCAAAATGATAAACATCTCATAGAACATTATCTTTTGGAAAAAATTAAGTATAGTGAATATATTATCAATTGATTTGATACATTGTCTCATGATTAAGGGATTAGATGATCTATTGAATTTTAGACAGATTTTTCACATAAGGATCTCAATTGGAGCTTGTTCTTTTATAGCGGTATTTGGGTGATCAACATATTTCATGTTTCTATTAATAACCTAATTCATTTGAGAGATTATCATCACAAAGTTTTTAATTATGGATTATATTGGGGTAAAAATATCATCTTGGATATCATCACATTTCCCTTAACATTGGTTTTTAACATAATTCACCTTATTTCCGGCCCTTGGCTAGAATAAAAAAGAAAAATTAAGAGTGATAATGCTTAAAATGTTAAAAACATAAAATGTAATCTAATGAATTTAATAGGATAACATATAAATTATATGTATTTGCATAACAGATAAATTTCTATGAATCATTATATGTTATCCATGATATTTTTTCTATCATAAACTCTAATTATAATTTTTGATCCCTTTATAATGGTTCATAACGAGATTTTTTAATTTATTAATTAATATCCTCTAAGAGTGTCAATCCATGAGTGAAAAAATCCCATTATCATGAACCCAATCCTGGTTATGTTTTTATCATTACATTGATCACATGTTCTACCACTATATACATCTATGCGAGAGCAAAACCCACTGAAGTATCTAGATATATATATATATATTATTGAAAAAAAAAACTTACTCTATACTTTACTAGAATTTAGAGATGATTTATTATAATTAGTCTTATCCATATTGTAACATCCCAGGTTAATAAAGAATAAAGCATTTTCATTTTTATTAATATTTATGAATTAAATATTAATTTTACTTTAAAGGGGTTGTTATGATCGACAGCGTACCCAATACGCAACAAAGAGTTTCTTTGAAATCTTACGTTGCACACTAGTAATAAATTAATATTATTTTAAATTATTGTTAACACATTGTCATTGTATTGGAGGTAATGAATGGAAATAATTAAAATATGATTATATATGTTTGTTAAATGTTTTTACATTTATCCAATAAAAGATAAAGTCTTAAAATAGGAAAGTAATTCAATTTTAGGCATATATACTCTAATTTTCACTAAAGGTCCACTTATCGCCTTTTGATGGAGAACCGTCATTAAATATTGTTTTGGTCACTCTTATACATTCTATTGGACAAAATAAAATTATTCCTTAAAATAGGGACATCCAAATTTTCTTTGTGTGAATTTTTGGTATTTTTCCGATAAAGTTCATTTTTTTAATGAATAGTGAAAAATGATGTATTTTAATTCAAAACCTATTTTTAATATAATTTATTTATATGATTAGAGTATCTTTTGAATTGGTTTTAAAGTGAAATTAGAATATATTTTTACCATTTAATCCAATAGTGGTCATTTGAATTAATTTCACTTTGAAATTGGACTTAAACTAGTGTCAATCTTTTGATACTTACTGTTTCATAAAACACGCTATTTGCTCTAACAGTGGAAATTAATTATTAAATAAATTAATGTAACTTATATTTTTTGAATTTTTTAAAATAGACATCATTTTTGAATTCGGAATATCAAATATAGCTTAGGGTGAAGTTTTGGTATTTTTCTGAAAAACGTCAATTTTTGATGAATAGGGAAACCACTAAGAGGTGCTTATAAAAACTGATTTTTCGTTTAAATGAAACTTTGCCACTTATGTTTTTTGATTTTCAAAAATCTGACTTACATGGTTGTCATTAATAAGTAAAATGTGGTTCAATGAGATTAAAATAATTTTTTTGGAGAATAGTAACTTTTAAGTTTTTAATCTCGATTAGAGGTAATTAGTGTAGTTTAAGGTAAAAATAATGTTTTAATAATATGAAATGACCTAGACACATGTCCTAACATTATTGGATGTGTCATGGCTGACCAATAAAATCCATGGGTCAACTTGGGGACCCCATGGATCCACTTTGGTAGGAAAATGACATTAATACCTTTTTATTTAAAGTTAAAATAAAAATGTCACAAACATGAGTTGTTTTACTAAAACAATTTTTAAATGGGGTTATACAAGTCATATGCTTGACTATAAATATTAATTAGAAATCTAAAAATATTTCCTATATCATGATATTTGTTTTATAATTTTTAGACATTAAATAAATTAAATTATATATGATACCATGATGATGCAGTGATTAGCTCATTATTTAACGATTTAAATAAATTGAAAAGATAATGTAAAATCTAAGACCTAAACAAGTCAAAAACCTATTGTATGGGTTTATTTCGAATTATTATCACCTTATCCTCGAAATATATAATTTTGGGAGCTTTTAAATCCTAAAAGAAGTTTTTAATAAAGTAACCTTTTATAACTTTCCAAGAGTGCCCCTCCTCTCTTCTTATAAAAGGCTCCCACCTCTACCACCTTACCCACACCTATAAAGACTTTGGCTCGGCCAAACCCTACCCATTTTGTCTCTATACATCCCTCTATTACTCCTTTAAGCCTAAATTTTGGAAGAAGTCTTCCCAAGGAATCCTTTGAGCTCAAATCAAAAAGAGTTACCCGTTTTAAAGGTAATGTTTTCTCTTGTGTTCTTATGTTTTATTTTGCTTCTCCAACCCCATAAACTCTTTTTATTCATTTATTTTGTAACAAAACCAGTATATTACACATACTAGGATGTTTTTATAAGAATTATTCGAGCTACACTTACACACACATGCATTTAATGGTTAAAGAACATACTATTTCTGTGGATGGCAAATTTCTGCCTCACGAAACAATGATTATTCAATATTCTTTTAACACCTTCAAAGGTGGACATTAAGATGAAACTATATTTATATATGATATATAATATGTTTATGTTTTACTTAAGCTTCTGTATTTTTCATTTATGGAATACCTTTATGGTTTCAATTATGGGTAAACGCGATATCTTCATTTTAGGAAGTGCGGACTACCGCCCCCTCAAAGTGATTTGATTCGTTAATGCCATATGTGGGACGTATAAAGGATTTGATTAATAATTTTATATATGATATTATACTGGAATTATAATATACCTTTATATCATTATGATTCTATTCCATAAAATATAAAATAGAAATGAAAGTAGCATTCATGCGTACGTACGGCTTACCGTCTCCATGAACGGTGCATTTCATTTCTTACATCTAAACGTTATTTAATATTATAAATGCATGTATATACTGGATATATATGATATATCTGATATCTACATTATTATTATAACACTGGATATAAGGGATACATGAACAACTTGTAATTATAAAGAGTTTATTTTTGACTCAAGTACCAATGATCGATAAAATGACCGTTATTAACTTAAATAATTACATAGTGTTCTTGACATGGTAATAAGTGATATAAAAGGAATAATGAACTTGAAAAAGGTTCTTAAGAAAGTATAAATTAACTCAAGTTTAATATTCAGGAGGTTAAAGAACGATCGAGTCATGTCAGACCTGAGGTAAGGGAATTCGCCTCAATCTCCTTTCGTTGAGGCATATTTTGTTTTATACACAACATTCTTTTATACGGTGTATAAACCCCTTTGACTTTTTATGTTTATTCAAAAGGAATATTTTTTATACGAAGCGTTTACTAAACAACAAAAGGGAATTTTTTTTTTCGTACGTATGCGGCGACAATGACTTCTCCGCCGCTGTGACCATTATTTGAGTTTCGGCTTCTTCTAAAAGCCATACCATTTTTAAATGAAAAATAAATACCATGTTTTACTTTTCTTTTATTTTGGTATTGAAAATGGTTTTTATAACTTTTTTATTATATCAATGTGTTATTGATATCTTGTGATTGAAATGTGGAAATGTTATGTTTCCTTTATGCATGTTTTATGTGAAACGATTATGTTATCGTTCTTGGGCATTTTTATGAAGACCGGTGGTTCTGTGATAAACTAAGGGAGGGTGAGCCCGATATAGCTCTCCAATTCATTGGGTAACATGAAGGGGTTAAACATTAAGGTTTCTCCGAAGATATTTAGGGAATATACTGTGATGGGTATTCCAAATGAAACCAAGAGGGTTACTCCATACGTAAGAATGTTATGAATGCCTCAAGTTACCTTTATGTTTTATGATTTCTATGATTTATTCATGATTTGATGAGGTATGTTAATGTACTTACGTTTTATGGTTAAAGTATGATTTCATTCTTATGTATATATATACTCATATTTCCTTTCCATATTTTTATATCCCTTACTGAGCTTTTTATGCTCATCCCATGTTTTTGAAATGTTTTCACAGGTCAAGGGAAAGGTACATGATATGATGATAGTGTCAAGGAAGTGTCAAGAAAGAATCCATGTTTTATTTTAAATATGTTTCTGTTGATGGAAAAAATGAATACTATCTTTTATGTAACCACTTTGTTTAAATGTGGAATGTAATGCATGTTTTATGATCTAATTCTCCAAAACTCTAAACCTGAAAAGATCCTCAAGGTGTAATCTTTTAATAACTCAAGATTAAGTAATCATTAAGGCTAGGGCCTTATACCTATGAACTTCACTAGATTTTTGTAATCCTAATCCAAAAAATAACTAAATATTCCTTTAATAACAACTACGACACCCCTTCTCTTTAATAAATATTAATTCATGATTTATTAGATAAAATTAAACATAATAAAACCTAGAAGATTAATACGTCTAGTGTATTTGAGAATTAGGTACATTACAAGACAACATAAAACAAGGTAAACCACAACATTATAGAAACATCATTGACATGCTCATATAATTCCATTGTACTTAAAAGTGCATAGGATAACCTGATGTTATAAGAAATAATGGGGAGATTTTTATAGATTATTAAAATAATAGAAATGGAATAACAAGAATAATGTAATAAATGTTATATAATTTCCATATCATTGGGGAATATAAGTGATGAAAATCATAAACATGGTCAATATGACCTGATATAACATGATAACATTAAAAAAACAAGGGAAATGGATGAAAAACATAAAAAACTACATCATAAAAATTGTTCAATACTAACTTATATAAAATCATAAAAGAAAAAGTACCATGTTAGATTAGGTTCACTCTCTAATCCCTTTCATGAAGTCTCATAAGACTAAAACCTTACCCAATGCATTATAGTGCTAAATAATTATGGGTGCACCCATCACTTTAATTTTACTCTCATGATTATGTGTACCACATAGACCATATAACATGGGTTAATTCATCATCAAATTTTATTCCACAATCAATTTAGAATTGAAAATAAATGACATAAGATAAAAATATACTTGACAAATGTGGAGAAAGGGAGGATCTCATACCTTGATATTGTTACTTCAAATGCTTGGGGTGATCTTGAGAGAACTATGGGGGGACTCTAGCGAGGAGAGGGAAGATTAAGTACATGAATAAAGTATTATAGTGAAGAAAAATAATATATTGGGTGACTTTATATAGGAAATGATATTGTAGTTCTTATAATTTCCCAAATATAGCTTTTTGGAATCTATATATCAAAATAAAAGAAATAACAAGCCTTTCTATAGATTCTCTATATGATTTTTTTCAAATAGTTTTGGATTTATTTTTTTATTAGGATAGGGTTATAGTTAATTAAAATAATAACCTTACTATTGTGTTAGTGAGTCTTGTTATTGATGAAATGATTTGCAAACTGGAAAATATAATATAGTTTTTGGACAATAAATAATGGCTTAAAAAATTAATAAAATAAATTTATAATCATATAATTTTAAATATAAAACGTATATTTAGTTCTCTATAACCTTTATATTATTTATTACATCACTTGCAGGTCATTATGAAGGCATACTAAACACTGTATATTTATATATATTTAATTTTTACCAAATAAATTGACTCCCAAAAAATTATAATAAAATCAATGTTGGATAATTTATATGTGATAATTCTAAACAAAAATTTAAATTTATAAAATTATATTTGTAAATATCTGTATTTACCCTTTTAGAATAAGATTCAATATTTATTGTGAAATTTTGAGCTTATTTACAATAACAGTTTTTGAAGACTTATAATAATTAAATTTTACATCATACAAATGATATGATCATTTATATTTAATTGAAAATATTTTATAATAATATTTCAATAAAATATTACTTATTTAGAAAATATAATAATTCATGAAAATAAATTATTTAATTTCATTTGAATAGAACCCAAAAATACACTTTAGGATTTATTATATCAAAATAGAAATCATTTATAATGTAACAATAATAAGAAGTATATAGAAATGTTTTCTATTGAAAATAATGTACATTCATAAGTTAATATAGTCTAAATAAATATAAAATAAATACACCAAAAATTAGCTAAGGTTAAGGCTCATGATTGTGACACTTTCATGTGGTTGTTTGGAATATATGGTTTGGGTTGTGATATCGATGATCTTGATTTACTCCCATAAATGGTTTTGATCATGCTTTATTTATTCGATATCAGCTTGAACATGGTCAAGGTAAATTAGTGGGATTATATATCCCTTGGAATCTATAATCAATGGGCTTCATAATGTATTATCCTACTGTTTGACACCATCACATCAATTATCTTTGTCAACTGGATTTGTTAAACACATATATTAATACTAGTCACATGATCACTATTCATCGACTATATTATCGATAGTATTTATACTTAATAGTCTTTAATATATTATTTGATATATTAAATCCAATGATGTGCATGTGTTTTATACATCCATAGTACATATTAAGTCATTTAATTAAATCATAAGGGGAATTTTTTTTAGAATTTTTTAGTTTCATACAATTTATCTATATTTAATGGATCCAATGAAATAATCAATTATCGTATAGTTATCATTAATTATAATTTGAAAATTAATCAACAGTAGGGTACAGATTTATTTTAACATTTAATATGATTCTTATAATTATTTTCATTATATCCATTTCTTTAAAATAGTAACATTTCAAGGTGACTCAATGTTTTTCATAGAGGTATTTGAAAATAAAATGCTTATATCATTAAACAATATTGTAGACTTTTTAAAAATAATTATAGAATGTTTTATATCTCATTAAAATACATAATCTATTAATAAATATACAGCTTTAGAGACATGGAAAATGGTATAAAACCTTCACATATAATATGATTAACATTAGAAATAACTTGTGCTCGAGATTTTAAAAATTTATCAAATTCAAAATAAATTGTGTTTTCAGTGTTAATGGATAATATTAAATGTAATTTAAAATGTGACTTTACAAATCAAATAAAAAAATATTCAGTTATTATTAATGAATAAAATAATAATAAAAAATAGGGATTGTTTCCATCCATTATAATTATTCGTGTAGTGAACATAATGAATTAAATTAATATATCAATTATAAAAAAATATATAATGGATAGAATTAAAAAAGAAGCTATTAATTATATTTAGAATCATAATTTTGGTGATCTACTTTTTTAGAATCTTATAATCACTATATATAATACTTTAATCAATCTCTATTCAATGTAAAATTATATTTAAAAGTTATATCATGGAACTATTAAAGTCCAGATGTATAAACTCTTGTAATAGTAATTGGTAGAAAAATCAAGAAATAAATTTAACTAGATAAGGAATTAAAATGAAATTTAATAAAAACACACAATCTCCATCTTTATGATCTTTCTGTAAGTAATCTAGTAATTCTTAACATTACTCTTACATTTGAACCAAATAGAAATTTCATAATAATTCATCCTAATTTCATAAATTTTATAAAATAAAAACTCTTTTTCAACACATTCATACCAAAAAAATCATATTCTTATATTTAATAACAAAATAATATTTATGTTATTGTCCAATAGGATTGTGGTAGGATTTTTCATAAAAAAAACAAGATATGGAAAATTTTCAATTGGATTCTTGAATTATTCTAAATAATTACATAAAGAATCATCTTTATTGTGATTTTAATCCATTCCATATGGATGATCCATTTTCTTGAAATTATTTAATATCCCATTAAATAACCATGGACCAAACATTATTCTATGGATACTAACATATATATACCTTCTACATGACTTCATACTTTCCTAATGAAGATTTTAATTTTCTATGATAGAAACGGGTTCTATGATCTCTTATTAGACACCTTTTTAATATAATTATTTAGAGAAAAAATTGATCTAAAAATATTTACTACCAAATTACAATCATGTGTCTTAGAAGGAATAACATTAAACAATTTACAACATATTCACTAGGTAGGATAATATATATATTCCTAATGAAATTGTGGAAGGCTCATATAAAATATGCAACTTAGGATAAAATGATTAAATAAAATAACTATGGATGTCGTGTTATTAATTTTTTCTCTGAGATATCTTGTATAAAATTGAACTGATAAAACAAATTACAATACTCCTAAATCCACAAAAATAGTTTACCAATAAAATCCTAAATCAAAAATCATTAGTGTTGTTCTTTATAGTATAGTATATTCGAAACAAGAAATATCTCCAAAAACATTTAAGAAAGATATAATCTTATTATCCAGAACACATTTCCTAATTGCTTATCCACTTCCAATATTCCACATATAATGGGTTATCCATTAACAAAATCGTTGACTGACCATATATCAATTTTTTTTTGAAATTTACTATATAATGTGGGATCAAAAATATTTCTAGGTTATTAATAATGTCTTCAAACTATTGAAAATAGTTTCTACATTACTATAATTACCATTTGGAAAATATTATTCAATGGTATTATAATATAATGGATTAATTGATAAATTATTATAAAGTCTAATAATATTTCATGTAAAACATTTTTCTATCCGTATAGATTTTTTTATTTGAATAAAAACATTATAAATTAAAATACTTATTTGGAATCTTATATTAACATATACTTTCTTATAAATATATATAAATGTATAATTATTAGTGTGATTTACTAGATTATGAAATCATATTTTTTGTGGTAGTAAGATTAGTGATATTTCCTCTGAATCCACCAAGTTTGGAATCCCCCACCTGGGAATCCAATAATAGTTGTGAAAATGGAATGTACTCAAATCTGTTTCTATGAAATGATATTTAATATCAACAATTTGAGACAAAATAAATAAGGGGACAACCTTGAATACTCTATAGATCTATCTATAGAAAATAATTAATTTTATTATAATCACAAATATCATTTATGTTTAGTATTTTAATAGATTTAGTTAATCACCCATACCTAAATAAACATAACATCACAAATTGTATACATACCTTTAGTGTTAATTTTTCATATAATGATAAATTGTTATGATTTAACATGTTCTGTTTCACTAAATATATTCATAACATTCATGTGGACCTCATCCTTGTCCCTAATCATACTTAAAACTATATAAAATCTTTTATACATGGGATATGCATAAAAAACTCATTAAGGTCAATATAAAAAGGTTATATTAACTTGTATGTCCATAAATACTCATAAAAAAATTCCATTTTCAAAATAGACATTGTGTTCAAAATAAATATGTTCTTAAGAAAGACATAAACTTCCCAACACAAATATCCTCATTAATAGTTTCATAAGAAATATTAAATGAAAAATTAAAATTAAAAAAGGATTCAATGCAATCATGGAAACCCCATGATTTTTTTAAATTATACATTTTACCCTTAAGATGTTTCATAGAAATTTCATTAAATACAATATCATTATCTTAGCTTCTGATTTGAAAATATTTAATTAAAATAAATCTCAAAACTAGATAAATCAGGTATGTAACAGGGGTTGTTATTTTCATGTCACTCTTAAAAATACAATAATGAACCTATAAATTAAAATATTGTATTAGGAGAAAACAAAAGGATTAACTCTACCCCATTTCACAATGCATTGGAGAAATTCATAGAGCTCACCTATACAAGGTTTATAATAGAACCACTTATACTTTTTTAATAATAGAACCACCCATCCTTAGTTTATAAAGTGACCACCTATCATTAAAATAAATTCCATAAAACTATATCATAGTGATAACACTGTAAATTGTGTATAAAGTATTTCTATTATCCCATATGGAAAAAATTAGTGATATACAAATATCCATTCTATTTAAAAACCCTTTTTAAAATACTCATAATAAAGGAAAATGGGGGTTTTATTTAATGAAAACATAAAATCTTATAATGGAATCTAAAAATATAGTAATGCTTAATCAATTGGGAAAATAATTTAATGGTTTATAGGTTAAAATAGAACTCCCCTTCTAATATTTTATACAAACAACTCTCATTATCAAATTAATGTTGTTGAATCATATATTCTATTAGGATATCATATCCCATATCACCCTCTGGTTCTTTTGTCAAATCTTTTGGTTGGGTCCCCTCTATGAGAGTCTATTTGGGACAAAGTGAGTGGTCACTCTCTTAAGGATATCCTTCTTTGGAATCCTCCCACTCCAGTATCACTTATCTAATTTTCCTGATGTTTTGATGGGGGTAGTTTTGCTTAGTAGAGGTTTTTCTAGTGTTGGTCTTTCAAATCAATCCATTTCTAGATGTGTAGTCATTTCAAGTATGGACATTGGTGGTACATTGGGGTTCCAATAATCCCATACTCCCTTAATTATGGGATTTTGTGGTTTTGAATATTTTAATTCCTCAACTATAGTTTCTAAGATGAATAAGAAATAACTTTTAAATGTTCTTACTTTGAAGGGGGATTTAATATTGGATTGGTTTCATAGATATATAATGGGAGGTTGGAATCATTTTAACCTATCCATTTGTATATAGAGGTTCACCAAAGATATAATTCCCCTCAAGAATTGGTTTGGCATAATCTTTTCAGATGACCTATACCCTTTTAAAACATTGGATTCTTTCATGATATCAATAAATAATTAGATTAATTCATATATAATGATGATAAAACCCTCCAACTCTAGTACTAATCTAAGGTAGAAATTTTTATCGAAATGTGTCTATCAAAACCTCTCCTATCGTGGCATTTCCTCTGGGTAGGTTAGTCCTTTAATTGGTGGTAGAAGCTCATTTTTTTATCTATTTTACATTAATATATATCATTTCAGTTTCATATTTACTATATATTAGAATGTTGAAATTTTTTATTAGGTTTTTCAGTGTCGTGAATGTTAACTGACATGGATCTTAGTCTCAGTTTTATGTCATGGATTGATAGCCCTTTCTTACCACCACCATGTAGCTCAAAAGAGAAGGAAGAGTCTAGTGTAACCCCCGAACCTCCCAGTACATTCTCTAACCACCTATCACCCCATCTATTGGGTTTTCCTCATATTTTTCTCCATTTGAATGAACTATTGTCTTGTTATTGAACCTTTTATGGTGGGACCAGATTTTAACTCCTTACATGGTCATTATGTGTCTCAATCCATGATGAACTCTTCTTACTTCCAGTGATGGAAGACTATGAACCCTATAAAGTCTTCATCATCTTCCCTATCCTACTGAAAATTATATTCCCTTAGTATATTTCCTCTGAATTTATCTATGTACTACAATATAATATCGTATGCTTAGGAAGGATCATACATTTTTTTATAATTCGCCACCTCTCTAAAGTTGTGTATGCAATAGATCTTAGACTAAGAGCTTGTCGACATACTCTTCCTGGATTTTTATGTTCTCTGTGATGACTGAGGCCAAATATCGGTGTACAAATGTTTGATTATTTCAATTTACATATAACATTCATTAGTATTTGGTTCCATGGTTTAACATATTTCATGTCAACTAAATTATCAATTGTAACACATCCCCAATAGTAGTGCTTCAAATTAAACAACTACCTTCTAAGATATTAATTTTTTTGAATAGAACAATGATTCACTTTTACATGGACATCGATCAATAGAATCCACACCTTTTTATATTATGGATTTCAAGAATCCTAAATGAACTGGTAGTAGCCTATTATTATTTTATCACAACATAGGTTATAATAAAATTTTATAGTTTTTTCTTCACATATTTTTATGAAAATGTGATTAGTTGGAAAGGGAGTCCTTATGGAATGATATAGGGGATTTAAACACAGAGGATAGATTTTGGCACATGGTATGGGAGTTTAACACCAATAGAGACAATTTGAAAAATAATGGAGGATTTTATTTACCTCAGAAGGCTATAAAAGATTTTTCAACATTCATGTCTGGTAATGTGATCCTTGGAATTCGATTTTTGGTAGACCATTTCACAAGAAAAAACATTTTTAATTAGAGTGGGAACACATGGATTCATCTTGATCTATGCCTAGAAAATTAAAATGTTATTTCCTATTTCTTAGAAACGAATATAACACACATGGTTAGAGTGTTTTCTGATCACTCCCCCATTCATTTTTACTTTTACCAGAGAGAATGGTGAGTTGATCTTTTACATCACTCTCAACATTGGTCCACTATCTCAGGTTATTATCAAATTATGTATTAAAATTTAATATACCATCAATGAGAAGATCATAATCCAACCAACATATCTAATTAATACATTAAAAAGTGATCTTAAATCAAAGAAAATCAATACCCCCCCTCAATTACTGGACATGGAGTGTAATTTCCCACCCCTTGCCATTGTCTTAAGAGTGAGTAAGGTAATTACTTAGCCTTATGTGAGATCCCCTAGATGAAAAACTATAGAAATAAATGTTTAAGGGATTAAATACATGTGGGGAATATTTATCCAACAATAATAAAACAACTATCCAAACAAACCCTAACTAAACAATCACTATATGATGCATGATAATAATGAAAGATACCTCACTATTTCACAAATCAAAATAATACTAATATTAACTATCACAGCAGAGGAAAACAATTTCAATGTAAAATACATAAGATAATCTTAAAAATACTTCAATACAACATCAATACTCTTTATCGACATGCTACATGCTCCATCTTCAATAGACAACCCAAGTACCACAATGTGGTGCTAAAGGTGTGTGATACATGAACTATTTCCATGTCCTAGTAGATGACATCTGA
Organism: Viscum album; assembly: GCA_963277665.1. Taxonomy (NCBI): domain Eukaryota; kingdom Viridiplantae; phylum Streptophyta; class Magnoliopsida; order Santalales; family Viscaceae; genus Viscum; species Viscum album. The sequence continues at coordinate 2,008,077,894 of OY728130.1, read as the reverse complement.
ATGTTTACAAAATTTCTAATGAAGGGGTAAGTACTACAACATAGTTTGTTTCCCCCCAATTAATTACCCACGCACGACACTAGGATATATTATTTAGCATCATTTATATAAAAAAATAAAATTAAAATAATTTATAAAATATTATATAGAATAATATAAGAAACATCAAAAATAGTGTATAAATCAATATAATCATGTTATTATCAACTCATTTTTCATAAAAATCTGTTTTCATGAAAACAACCAAACCATGCTTTAAAACTATTTCACATGTTACTTTTGGAATAAGCAATCCATTCTATATATTCACACTACCAACCAAGTATGCTTCGATATGAAAATTTCATACTCATGAAAAGTATCTCATCAATCAAAAATGTTGTCACAAGGTAATTATTTCCCATGATCCATTAAACCTTTTTTACTATGTTTAATTCTTTGTTTCAACTAAGACTAGTAAATTCAATATGAACACTCACACACCAAGTATTACAAAAAATCATTTCCAATACCAACATGAAAAACAAATTCTTCAAAACAATATTTTTATTTAAATATCTTTTCCAACAATCTATTTGAAAATATATTAAAGCCTCATTTTAAAATAACCATTTTGAAATCAAGAAAAGAAATCACATAGAACAAAAAATTCACCATAATTTCTTAATTTCATAGAAAACCTATAATCACTAACAAAATGATTCATATCATGAATGCAATAATATTTTAATTTCAATTTCAATCAATTAACTCAATTTGAAACTGATCCAATCAATTCTAGCAGGAGGAGTTGAGAGTGAAGCCACCTACCTCAAGTGTTTTGGTATAAATGATAAACATCATGAAAAACATCACAAAACATGGTTAAATCTTAACAAAACTTACCTTATATCTCCTTCCATATTAACAATAACACAAAATCGAAATAAATTTGGCATCCATAACCATAGATCAACCAACAATGATAATTGATCAATGAAACTAAGAGAGATGGTGATGTAGATCTAAGAAAATACTTTGAATCATTGGTAATGATGATTTATAGTGAGAATCAAGAATTAATGCACCTAGTAAAGCTCTGTATCGATTCCCATTTTCTTAGGAGAGGTTCTCCAAACCTTTGAGAGGCTAAAATCCAATGTTAAGGCTATTTGGGTGAAAATTGAGTTAGATGTTAAAAAGAGTGAGATCCAATTATTATGGATATAAAATCACACCCAAACATGGTTTACTCGCATTGTAAGATAAATCATTTGAAAATAGGGTCCCCTTCTTTTGGGTAAATGAATAAATAAAATGACTTCCTTGAATGGTTATTAGACCATGCACCAACTATGACAATGATCACTATCCAATAAATTCACAACATTGTACGTTGTCTCATAGGATTTCTTGTGGTTTGGACTAACCGCGCGCAACCCTTGCAACATATATCCCCCCCCAACTCACTATGCACAGTTACCTACAAGTCTTGAACAATTTCCACAAACTTTTCACCACCCATGAACCTATATTAATCCCCTAAAAAGATTTTAATAGTGCCCAATACTATCCCAAACCTCCCCAACTAATTTATACAATTATAAAACATAAAGAATGAGTTACATACCAAAAATGATGGGGTTCTACATGTTGGAACCTAAACTGTGTTCCACAGGATTGAGTCTTCCCTTATGAAGGAATTGGATGAGGTTTGATTCGTTATGATTTCACAAAAAAGAACACCCTGGCCGATATGATCTAGAGGAATGAATGCCTGGAATGTGACCAACCTCACATAAAATGGCCTAGAGAAGTAAATTACAATACCCGATACATTCATGAATTCATTAAAGAAAAAGCAATGGATCACTGGACATAATATTCTAAAAGTTGATGGCACCTATGAAGAAAATAGTTATTTTATCGAGATGTATGGAAGATTTTAATTTTTAATATCTTCTTGTAGGTCGCAATACATGCATGCAGAAAGGATGGATAAGGGTTCATGTGGTGATGCCTGATGTCATCCATTCCATGGTGTCTGATCTTAATAACATAGTTCGTGAATTTATTCTTGGATAAAAGGAGATCATTGAGGTAGTGAAGTATCATAAACAAAAAAGTGCACAAATCCCAACTAGTTTTCAAGGGTCCTTCTACAAGAACTCAAGGGAATCAGTTAGGTTTGACATGGTAAATGTTGTGAAATACTTTTTGGGTTGTAGCCTCCTTCTTGGACTTATTCTACTAACATGGTGTTCATTCCTATCATCATGGACTTGTTCTTGTTACATCACTACGTGATAATTATTGTGTCTGACATCCCCTATATGATCTTAGAAAACATGATCAATATAAGGTTATCTATATACCTCCCTCACTGAATTTCTAAGGACCACCATGGGTCTGTCAAAGGTAAATGAATATAAGGAATAATAGTTCTCGTTCACAAAATTTTGTGTGATATCAATCAAAAAATTATAGGATCCAATATTTCTATTAGGAAATATTTGGAAAAGGATTATAGTTGCATTTAATAAAATTACATTATCTAGGTACTCAACTCTATTTTATTATCTACTTGGTCCTTCCATATCTTTTGTAGGTGCTTCATCTTGGAATGAATTTCTATTTCCATCATGGTAAATCTATGTATTTTTTAAATTTTCAGAGTCCACTAGCTTGGTGAGGCTTTATCCCCATTCTTGTTCAACATTACCAAAGAAACCCTCAGTTGATTAATCAATAAAATAATATTGGAAGGAATAATTATAACTTACCACGATAGACATCACATTGGTGGAATCTATAATTTAATTTTCATGGTTGACACAATCATGTTTCATAATTTTTATAAGAGATCCATTTGACGAATCAATAAGGCCCTTGATGATTATTAAAAATAGAGTGGCCTACTTGTAAATTGTGAGAGGAGTTTTATTTATATTTCGAAATTGTTCTTGGATATGCATGTAGCCTCTATAGAATGTAGTTTGGGTATGTGTGGAAGAACATTTATATGGAATACTTGGGTTCACTAATTTCATTGCACAGACTTCAAATTAACTACTTTGAAATGGTAGTTAGTAAAGTAACTAGTTTCATGTTGAAATAGAAGAACCAATTCTAATGTTTTGTTAAGAATTATCACCCAAATGAATAACTTCCTCGCCTCCATTATGATTCATGTAATAATGTCTCTTGGTGTTTTGAATGGACTTATAAAGATCATATAAAATATCCTAACCTCATTCATTTGAAATAATCATTGTGATAGAAAACACAACAGGGAATACTTAGATAGTATGGAAAGATAAAATGGATAGAGGAATCAGCATTAGAAGCATCTATGTCATGATGTAGTATATGAATCTAAATATAGAAAGGTAGGTTCATGAGGGATGGATGAATTTGGGGAAATTTATTGTGGGAAGTACATGAGTAATCTAGAAGCACCGAGAGAGAACGATTCACGGATATAACACAAAATTATCTCACATATATGGAATATTTAGTTTAAAACAAAATGAATCAACATTCAGAGTTACTTCAGTTTGTAGTGTTATAAATGGGTTCACGCCAAAATGGGGTTACCTAGATGGCCAACCCCGAACATCAAATTTAGACAAAAATGAATGAATTTTCATTTTAACCATGCCTTTTTCATAATATCAAGATAAAATTTCTTTCATTATTAATATTAAGAAACATACATTACATAACCAATTCTACCTTTTCATGTAGAGAACTATTTTTCTTCATAGTATTCCTAAACCCATCTAACAGAAATGATTGTACTAAATCATAAAAAACGTAAGTGGTTTTGGAATATATAATATCCAATCCAACATTCAGAAAATCATTATCCAAAGTATCATGTTCCTAGGATAGCCTAGTTAATGATGAAATATCATTCAATCTCAATGAATCATATACAATTATTTATAAATTTGAATGGTAATGATATATATAGTCTTAGTAATTTATTAATTATTATCATATTATATGTCATGTTCAAATCTATCTAAGACAATATATAAATAAAAAATTGATGATCTGAACAAATTTCACAATTTACTTTATATAAATGATGTGTACAACTTTTTGAATAAAATATTATAGTCTCATGTTCAAGGTCCAATATTTGATAATTTTTTTCATGGTGTTTTAAATGACATGAGCAATAAGAATGTACCAGATCACTATAAATTAAAACAAAACCATATAGATTCAATGAATTAACTTTATAAATAATAATGTAGCCGTATATGGATGGTAGGGTAAAAACTAAAAAATTCACTAATCTTATTTTCAATTTCTTAAAACATTAATTGAATTTATTTTTCTAGATGACCATAAATTGTTTTCTTCTTAACGTGGTTAGTGGGATAGATTGTCTTGGAATGTTATCAACAAACTTCAAGAAATATCATAATTACCCAATAAAACTTCTAATCCTATTATATTTTATGGGTATTTTATATACATTTACCACTACAGTTTTAGTAGGATTAATTTTTATTCTTCCATTATTTATGACATGTTCATGGAATGAAATATTCAATAATAAAAAAGTAAATTTCTTAAATTCTCTATATGATATCATCTCAATCTATTTTTTTCTATAAACATCCTTAGATATTTTTCATGAACCTCATAATGTTTATAATAAACCCAAACATAATTAGTAAACAAATTACTCACTTATCCAAATATTAATTGTAGTCATTATTCATAAGATCCATAAATAATATTGGATCATTTTTCTACACTACGGTCATAACCACAAAATCAAAATTTCCATACCTAGTATGAAACAATGATATTGAAATTTCAATTTTCTCCACCTTCAATTTATGGTACCCTAACAATAGATCAGCCTTAAAAAAATAAGCTTCATAGGGTAGTTTTCTCTTCAGTTGATGGGCCAAGATCTAATGAAGTAGTTGTAAATGATTTCACCCCAACCTTCTATATATAGTATTACTACCCCCCTTAATTTATGATATTATTCATACACGCATCTTAATAATTACCCATCATTAAATTTAAAACAAATTACTACCTTTTTATCAATATTTTTCCTTCAACTACAATGTTATTTTTCTTTGCAATCTTGATATATATTCCAAAACATCTGCATTATAAGTACTCTCTCGTTTATATAACACATTATACTAGTTTATTTATTCAAATCGTATCACGAACTAAAATCTCAATTTCCATAACACCATATTTAATTGACAGATTATTCCCATTTTCATAAAATATGTACAAACATTTCTAATTATGTTAATTAAAAACAAGATCATAAGTAAAATCTACATCCACCATCTCAAAAGACTGAATATGATTCACATAACATTTAAATTCAAGATAAGACAATTTTATTATATATTTTAGAATAAATCCTTGGTAAAATGAAGTAATTTTACTATGAAGAAACTGAATAAATGTAGGGGTATAATTATCCAATCTGGTGAATTTATCTTCATACACAACCACTAAATATTCTTTTATTTTTCCTTAATTCCAAAAAATGATTTTCCATTATAAGATAAAAAAACAATGTAAAATATTTCTTAAAGAAAAAATTCTTAAATGAATTGCATTCCATGTTATCAATATTTTACCTTCCACTAGTATTTTAAACCATAGACCAACATCGATAGAATTCACTATTAAATGAAAAATAGTAATAAATACCATATTTAGGATCATAAAAACCCATGACATCAAATATTGTTTCTATATAATTAATACATCCCCCAGATACCACTATCTTAGAAGATCCACTAAGTAATAGGGTTGATTTCTCATAAAAAATATCTAAAATAGACATGTTTCGTTGAGGTAGAACTGGATAAAATATCTCATGGATAAAACCACCATTTATCGCCTACATCAACTGATCCATCAAAACAGAAAACTACTCTATAGAAATGTTTTCTATTGAAAATAATGTACATTCATAAGTTAATATAGTGTAAATAAATATAACATAAATACACCAAAAATTAGTTAAGGTTAAGGCTCATGATTCTGACACTTTCATGTGGTTGTTTGGAATATATGGTTTGGGTTGTGATATCGATGATCTTGATTTACTCCCATAAATGGTTTTGATCATGCTTTATTTATTCGATATCAGCTTGAACATGGTCAAGGTAAATTAGTGGGATTATATATCCCTTGGAAGCTATAATCAATGGGCTTCATAATGTATTATCCTACTTTTTGACGCCATCACATCAATTATCTTTGTCAACTGGATTTGTTAAACACATATATTAATACTAGTCACATGATCACTATTCATCGACTATATTATCGATAGTATTTATAATTAATAGTCTTTAATATCTTATTTGATATATTAAATCCAATGATGTGCATGTGTTTTATACATCCATAGTACATATTAAGTCATTTAATTAAATCATAAGGGGAATTTTTTTTAGAATTTTTTAGTTTCATACAATTTAACTATATTTAATGGATCCAATGAAATAATCAATTATCGTATAGTTATCATTAATTATAATTTGAAAATTAATCAACAGTAGGGTACAGATTTATTTTAACATTTAATATGATTCTTATAATTATTTTTATTATATCCATTTCTTTAAAATAGTAACATTTCAAGGTGACTCAATGTTTTTCATTGAGGTATTTGAAAATAAAATGCTTATATCATTAAACAATATTGTAGACTTTTTAAAAATAATTATAGAATGTTTTATATCTCATTAAAATACATAATCTATTAATAAATATACAGCTTTAGAGACATGGAAAATGGTATAAAACCTTCACAGATAATATGATTAACATTAGAAATAACTTCTGCTCGAGATTTTAAAATTTTATCAAATTCAAAATAAATTGTGTTTTCAGTGTTAATAGATAATATTAAATGTAATTTAAAATGTGACTTTACAATTCAAATAAAAAAATATTCAGTTATTATTAATGAATAAAATAATAAAAAAAAATAGGGATTGTTTCCATCCATTATAATTATTCGTGTAGTGAACATAATGAATTAAATTAATATATCAATTATAAAAAAATATATAATGGATAGAATTAAAAAAGAAGCTATTAATTATATTTAGAATCATAATTTTGGTGATCTACTTTTTTAGAATCTTATAATCACTATATATAATACTTTAATCAATCTCTATTCAATGTAAAATTATATTTAAAAGTTATATCATGGAACTATTAAAGTCCAGATGTATAAACTCTTGTAATAGTAATGGGTAGAAAAATCAAGAAATAAATTTAACTAGATAAGGAATTAACATGAAATTTAATAAAAACACACAATCTCCATCTTTATGATCTTTCTGTAAGTAATCTAGTAATTCTTAACATTACTCTTACATTTGAACCAAATAGAAATTTCATAATAATTCATCCTAATTTCATAAATTTTATAAAATAAAAACTCTTTTTCAACACATTCATACCAAAAAAATCATATTCTTATATTTAATAACAAAATAATATTTATGTTATTGTCCAATAGGATTGTGGTAGGATTTTTCATAAAAAAACAAGATATGGAAAATTTTCAATTGGATTCTTGAATTATTTTAAATAATTACATAAAGAATCATCTTTATTGTGATTTTAATCCATTCCATATGGATGATCCATTTTCTTGAAATTATTTAATATCCCATTAAATAACCATGGACCAAACATTATTCTATGGATACTAACATATATATACCTTCTACATGACTTCATACTTTCCTAAAGAAGATTTTAATTTTCTATGATAGAAACGGGTTCTATGATCTCTTATTAGACACCTTTGTAATCTAATTATTTAGAGAAAAATTGATCTAAAAATATTTACTACCAAATTACAATCATGTGTCTTAGAAGGAATAACATTAAACAATTTACAACATATTCACTAGGTAGGATAATATATATATTCCTAATGAAATTGTGGAAGGCTCGTATAAAATATGCAACTTAGGATAAAATGATTAAATAAAATAACTATGGATGTCGTGTTATTAATTTTTTCTCTGAGATATCTTGTATAAAATTGAACTGATAAAACAAATTACAATACTCCTAAATCCACAAAAATAGTTCACCAATAAAATCCTAAATCAAAAATCATTAGTGTTGTTCTTTATAGTATAGTATATTCGAAACAATAAATATCTCCAAAAACATTTAAGAAAGATATAATCTTATTATCCAGAACACATTTCCTAATTGCTTATCCACTTCCAATATTCCACATATAATGGGTCATCCATTAACAAAATCGTTGACTGACCATATATCTATTTTTTTTTAATTTACTATATAATGTGGGATCAAAAATATATCTATTTTATTAATAATGTCTTCAAACTATTGAAAAATAGTTTCTACATTACTATAATTACCATTTGGAAAATTTTATTCAATGGTATTATAATATAATGGATTAATTGATAAATTATTATAAAGTCTAATAATATTTCATGTAAAACATTTTTCTATCCGTATAGATTTTTTTATTTGAATAAAAACATTATAAATTAAAATACTTATTTGGAATCTTATATTAACATATATTTTCTTATAAATATATATAAATGTATAATTATTAGTGTGATTTACTAGATTATGAAATCATATTTTTTGTGGTAGTAAGATTAGTGATATTTCCTCTGAATCCACCAAGTTTGGAATCCCCCACCTGGGAATCCTATAATAGTTGTGAAAATGGAATGTACTCAAATCTGTTTCTATTAAATGATATTTAATATCAACAATTTGAGACAAAATAAATAAGGGGAAAACCTTGAATACTCTATAGATCTATCTATAGAAAATAATTAATTTTATTATAATCACATATATCATTTAAGTTTAGTATTTTAATAGATTTAGTTAATCACCCATACCTAAATAAACATAACATCACAAATTGTATACATACCTTTAGTGTTAATTTTTCATATAATGATAAATTGTTATGATTTAACATGTTCTTTTTCACTAAATATATTCATAACATTCATGTGGACCTCATCCTTGTCCCTAATCATACTTAAAACTATATAAAATCTTTTATACATGGGATATGCATAAAAAACTCATTAAGGTCAATATAAAAAGGTTATATTAACTTGTATGTCCATAAATACTCATAAAAAATTCCATTTTCAAAATAGACATTGTGTTCAAAATAAATATGTTCTTAAGAAAGACATAAACTTCCCAACACAAATATCCTCATTAATAGTTTCATAAGAAATATTAAATGAAAAATTAAAATTAAAAAAGGATTCAATGCAATCATGGAAACCCCATGATTTTTTTAAATTATACATTTTACCCTTAATATGTTTCATAGAAATTTCATTAAATACAATATCATTATCTTAGCTTCTGATTTGAAAATATTTAATTAAAATAAATCTCAAAACTAGATAAATCAGGTATGTAACAGGGGTTGTTATTTTCATGTCACTCTTAAAAATACAATAATGAACCTATAAATTAAAATATTGTATTAGGAGAAAACAAAAGGATTAACTCTATCCCATTTCACAATGCATTGGAGAAATTCATAGAGCTCACCTATACAAGGTTTATAATAGAACCAGTTATACTTTTTTAATAATAGAACCACCCATCCTTAGTTTATAAAGTGACCACCTATCATTAAAATAAATTCCACAAAACTATGTCATAGTGATAACACTGTAAATTGTGTATAAAGTATTTCTATTATCCCATATGGAAAAAATTAGTGATATCCAAATATCCATTCTATTTAAAAACCCTTTTTAAAATACTCAGAATAAAGGAAAATGGGGGTTTTATTTAATGAAAACATAAAATCTTATAATGGAATCTAAAAATATAGTAATGCTTAATCAATTGGGAAAATAATTTAATGGTTTATAGGTTAAAATAGAACTCCCCTTCTAATATTTTATACAAACAACTCTCATTATCAAATTAATGTTGTTGAATCATATATTCTATTAGGATATCATATCCCATATCACCCTCTGGTTCTTTTGTCAAATCTTGTGGTTGGGTCCCCTCTATGAGAGTCTATTTGGGACAAAGTGAGTGGTCCCTCTCTTAAGGATATCCTTCTTTGGAATCCTCCCACTCCAGTATCACTTATCTAATTTTCCTGATGTTTTGATGGGGGTAGTTTTTCTAAGTAGAGGTTTTTCTACTGGTGGTCTTTCAAATCAATCCATTTCTAGATGTGTTGTCATTTCAAGTATGGACATTGGTGGTACATTGGGGTTCCAATAATCCCATACTCCCTTAATTATGGGATTTTGTGGTTTTGAATCTTTTAATTCCTCAACTATAGTTTCTAAGATGAATAAGAAATAACTTTTAAATGTTCTTACTTTGAAGGGGGATTTCATATTGGATTGGTTTCATAGATATATAATGGGAGGTTGGAATCATTTTAACCTATCCATTTGTATATAGAGGTTCACCAAAGATATAATTCCCCTCAAGAATTGGTTTGGCATAATCTTCTCAGATGACCTATACCCTTTTAAAACATTGGATTCTTTCATGATATCAATAAATAATTAGATTAATTCATATATAATGATGATAAAACCCTCCAACTCTAGTACTAATCTAAGGTAGAAATTTTTATCGAAATGTGTCTATCAAAACCTCTCCTATCGTGGCATTTCCTCTAGGTAGGTTAGTCCTTGAATTGGTGGTAGAAGCTCATTTTTTTATCTATTTTAAATTAATATATATCATTTCAGTTTCATATTTACTATATATTAGAATGTTGAAATTTTTTATTAGGTTTTTCGGTGTCTTGAATGTTAACTCACATGGATCTTTGTCTCAGTTTTATATCATGGATTGGTAGCCCTTTCTTACCACCACCATGTAGCTCAAAAGAGAAGGAAGAGTCTAGTGTAACCCCTGAACCTCCCAGTACATTCTCTAACCACCTATCACCCCATCTATTGAGTTTTCCTCATATTGTTCTCCATTTGAATGAACTATTGTCTTGTTATTGAACCTTTTATGGTGGGACCAGATTTTAACTCCTTACATGGTCATTATGTGTCTCAATCCATGATGAACTCTTCTTACTTCCAGTGATGGAAGACTATGAACCCTATAAAGTCTTCATCATCTTCCCTATCCTACTGAAAATTATATTCCCTTAGTATATTTCCTCTAAATTTATCTATGTACTACAATATAATATCGCATGCTTTGGAAGGATCGTACATTTTTTTATAATTCGCCACCTCTCTAAAGTTGTGTATGCAATAGATCTTAGACTAAGAGCTTGTCGACATACTCTTCCTGGATTTTTATGTTCTCTGTGATGACTGAGGCCAAATATCGGTGTAAAAATGTTTGATTATTTCAATTTACATATAACATTCATTAGTATTTGGTTCCATGGTTTAACATATTTCATGTCAACTAAATTATCAATTGTAACTCATCCCCAATAGTAGTGCTTCAAATTAAACAACTACCTTCTAAGATCTTAATTTTTTTGAATAGAACAATGATTCACTTTTACATGGACATCGATCAATAGAATCCACACCTTTTTATATTATGGATTTCAAGAATCCTAAATGAACTAGTAGTAGCCTATTATTATTTTATCACAACATAGGTTATAATAAAATTTTATAGTTTTTTCTTCACATATTTTTATGAAAATGTGGTTAGTTGGAAAGGGAGTCCTTATGGAATGATATAGGGGATTTAAACACAGAGGATAGATTTTGGCTCATGGTATGGGAGTTTAACACCAATAGAGACAATTTGAAAAATAATGGAGGATTTTATTTACCTCAGAAGGCTATAAAAGATTTTTCAACATTCATGTCTGGTAATGTGATCCTTGGAATTCGATATTTGGTAGACCATTTCACAAGGAAAAAACATTTTTAATTAGAGTGGGAACACATGGATTCATCTTGATCTATGCCTAGAAAATTAAAATGTTATTTCCTATTTCTTAGAAATGAATATAACACACATGGTTAGAGTGTTTTCTGATCACTCCCCCATTCATTTTTACTTTTACCAGAGAGAATGGTGAGTTGATCTTTTACATCACTCTCAACATTGGTCCACTATCTCAGGTTATTATCAAATTATGTATTAAAATTTAATATACCATCAATGAGAAGATCATAATCCAACCAACATATCTAATTAATACATTTAAAAGTGATCTTCAATCAAAGAAAATCAATACCCCCCCTCAATTACTGGACATGGAGTGTAATTTCCCAACCCTTTCCATTGTCTTAAGAGTGAGTAAGGTAATTACTTGGCCTTATGTGAGATCCCCTAGATGAAAAACTATAGAAATAAATGTTTAAGGGATTAAATACATGTGGGGAATATTTATCCAATAATAATAAAACAACTATCCAAACAAACCCTAACTAAACAATCACTATATGATGCATGATAATAATGAAAGATACCTCACTATTTCACATATCAAAATAATACTAATATTAACTATCACAGCAGAGGAAAACAATTTCAATGTAAAATACATTAGATAATCTTAAAAATACTTCAATACAACATCAATACTCTTTATCGACATGCTACATGCTCCATCTTCAATAGACAACCCAAGTACCACAATGTGGTGCTAAAGGTGTGTGATAAATGAACTATTTCCATGTCCTAGTAGATGACATCTGAATGTTTACAAAATTTCTAATGAAGGGGTAAGTACTACAACATAGTTTGTTTCCCCCCAATTAATTACCCACGCACGACACTAGGATATATTATTTAGCATCATTTATATAAAAAAATAAAATTAAAATAATTTCTAAAATATTATATAGAAAAATATAAGAAACATCAAAAATAGTGTATAAATCAATATAATCATGTTATTATCAACTCATTTTTCATAAAAATCTGTTTTCATGAAAACAACCAAACCATGCTTTAAAACTATTTCACATGTTACTTTTGGAATAAGCAATCCATTCTATATATTCACACTACCAACCAAGTATGCTTCGATATGAAAATTTCATACTCATGAAAAGTATCTCATCAATCAAAAATGTTGTCACAAGGTAATTATTTCCCATGATCCATTAAACCTTTTTTACTAAGTTTAATTCTTTGTTTCAACTAAGACTAGTAAATTCAATATGAACACTCACACACCAAGTATTACAAAAAATCATTTCCAATACCAACATGAAAAACAAATTCTTCAAAACAATATTTTTATTTAAATCTCTTTTCCAACAATCTATTTGAAAATATATTAAAGCCTCATTTTAAAATAACCATTTTGAAATCAAGAAAAGAAATCACATAGAACAAAAAATTCACCAAAATTTCGTAATTTCATAGAAAACCTATAATCACTAACAAAAGTATTCATATCATGAATTCAATAATATTTTAATTTCAATTTCAATCAATTAACTCAATTTGAAACTGATCCAATCAATTCTAGCAGGAGGAGTTGAGAGTGAAGCCACCTACCTCAAGTGTTTTGGTATAAATGATAAACATCATGAAAAACATCACAAAACATGGTTAAATCTTAACAAAACTTACCTTATATCTCTTTCCATATTAACAATAACACAAAATCGAAATAAATTTGGCATCCATAACCATAGATCAACCAACAATGATAATTGATCTATGAAACTAAGAGAGATGGTGATGTAGATCTAAGAAAATACTTTGAATCATTGGTAATGATGATTTATAGTGAGAATCAAGAATTAATGCACCTAGTAAAGCTATGTATCGATTCCCATTTTCTTAGGAGAGGTTCTCCAAACCTTTGAGAGGCTAAAATCCAATGTTAAGGATATTTGGGTGAAAATTGAGTTAGATGTTAAAAAGAGTGAGATCCAATTATTATGGATATAAAATCACACCCAAACATGGTTTACTCGCATTGTAAGATAAATCATTTGAAAATAGGGTCCCCTTCTTTTGGGTAAATGAATAAATAAAATGACTTCCTTGAATGGTTATTAGACCATGCACCAACTATGACAATGATCACTATCCAACAAATTCAAAACATTGTACGTTGTCTCATAGGATTTCTTGTGGTTTGGACAAACCACGCGCAACCCTTGCAACATATATCCCCCCCCAACTCACTATGCACAGTTACCTACAAGTCTTGAACAATTTCCACAAACTTTTCACCACCCATGAACCTATATTAATCCCCTAAAAAGATTTTAATAGTGCCCAATACTATCCCAAACCTCCCCAACTAATTTATACAATTATAAAACATAAAGAATGAGTTACATACCAAAAATGATGGGGTTCTACATGTTGGAACCTAAACTGTGTTCCACAGGATTGAGTCTTCCCTAATGAATGAATTGGATGAGGTTTGATTTGTTATGATTTCACAAAAAAGAACACCCTGGCCGATATGATCTAGAGGAATGAATGCCTGGAATGTGACCAACCACACATAAAATGGCCTAGAGAAGTAAATTACAATACCAGATACATTCATGAATTCATTAAAGAAAAAGAAATGGATCACTGGACATAATATTCTACAAGTTGATGGCACCTATGAAGAAAATAGTTATTTTATCGAGATGTATGGAAGAGTTTAATTTTTAATATCTTCTTGTAGGTCGCAATACATGCATGCAGAAAGGATGGATAAGGGTTCATGTGGTGATTCCTGATGTCATCCATTCCATGGTGTCTGATCTTAATAACATAGTTCGTGAATTTATTCTTGGATAAAAGGAGATCATTGAGGTAGTGAAGTATCATAAACAAAAAAGTGCACAAATCCCAACTAGTTTTCAAGGGTCCTTCTACATGAACTCAAGGGAATCAGTTAGGTTTGACATGGTAAATGTTGTGAAATACTTGTTGGGTTGTAGCCTCCTTCTTGGACTTTTTCTACTAACATGGTGTTCATTCCTATCATCATGGACTTGTTCTTGTTACATCACTACGTGATAATTATTGTGTCTAACATACCCTATATGATCTTACAAAACATGATCAATATAAGGTTATCTATATACCTCCCTCACTGAATTTCTAAGGACCACCATGGGTCTGTCAAAGGTAAATGAATATAAGGAATAATAGTCCTTGTTCACGAAATTTTGTGTGATATCAATCAAAAAATTATTGGATCCAATATTTCTATTAGGAAATATTTGGAAAAGGATTATAGTTGCATTTAATAAAATTACATTATCTAGGTACTCAACTATATTATATTATCTACTTGGTCCTTCCATATCTTGTGTAGGTGCTTCATCTTGGAATGAATTTCTATTTCCATCATGGTAAATCTATGTATTTTTTAAATTTTCAGAGTCCACTAGCTTGGTGAGGCTTTATCCCCAAGCTTGTTCAACATTACCAAAGAAACCCTTAGTTGATTAATCAATAAAATAATATTGGAAGTAATAATTATAACTTACCACGATAGACATCACATTGGTGGAATCTATAATTTAATTTTCATGGTTGACACAATCATGTTTCATAATTTTTATAAGAGATCCATTTGACGAATCAATAAGGCCCTTGATGATTATTACAAATAGAGTGGCCTACTTGTAAATTGTGAGAGGAGTTTTATTTATATTTCTAAATTGTTCTTGGCTATGCATGTAGCCTCTATAGAATGTAGTTTGGGTATGTGTGGAAGAAAATTTATATGGAATACTTGGGTTCACTAATTTCATTGCACAGACTTCAAATTAACCACTTTGAAATGGTAGTTAGTAAAGTAACTAGTTTCATGTTGAAATAGAAGAACCAATTCTAATTTTTTTTAAGAATTATCACCCAAATGAATAACTTCATCACCTCCATTATGATTCATGTAATAATGTATCTTGGTGTTTTGAATGGACTTATAAAGATCATATAAAATATCCTAACCTCATTCATTTGAAATAATCATTGTGATAGAAAACACAACAGGGAATACTTAGATAGTATGGAAAGATAAAATGGATAGAGGAATCAGCATTAGAAGCATCTATGTCATGATGTAGTATATGAATCTAAATATAGAAAGGTAGGTTCATGAGGGATGGATGAATTTGGGGAAATTTATTGTGGGAAGTACATGAGTAATCTAGAAGCACCGAGAGAGAACGATTCACGGATATAACACAAAATTATCTCACATATATGGAATATTTAGTTTAAAACAAAATGAATCAACATTCAGAGTTACTTCAGTTTGTAGTGTTATAAATGGGTTCACGCCAAAATGGGGTTACCTAGATGGCCAACCCCGAACATCAAATTTAGACAAAAATGAATGAATTTTCATTTTAACCATTCCTTTTTCATAATATCAAGATAAAATTTCTTTCATTATTAATATTAAGAAACATACATTACATAACCAATTCTACCTTTTCATGTAGAGAACTATTTTTCTTCATAGTATTCCTAAACCCATCTAACAGAAATGATTGTACTAAATCATAAAAAACGTAAGTGGTTTTGGAATATATAATATCCAAGCCAACATTCAGAAAATCATTATCCAAAGTATCATGTTCCTAGGATAGCATAGTTAATGATGAAATATCATTCAATCTCAATGAATCATATACAATTATTTATAAATTTGAATGGTAATGATATATATAGTCTTAGTAATTTATTAATTATTATCATATTATATGTCATGTTCAAATCTATCTAAGACAATATATAAATAAAAAATTGATGATCTAAACAAATTTCACAATTTACTTTATATAAATGATGTGTACAACTTTTTGAATAAAATATTATAGTCTCATGTTCAAGGTCCAATATTTGATAATTTTTTTCATGGTGTTTTAAATGACATGAGCAATAAGAATGTACCAGATCACTATAAATTAAAACAAAACCATATAGATTCAATGAAGTAACTTTATAAATAATAATGTATCCATATATGGATGGTAGGGTAAAAACTAAAAAATTCACTAATCTTATTTTCAATTTCTTAAAACATTAATTGAATTTATTTTTCTAGATGACCATAAATTGTTTTCTTCTTAACGTGGTTAGTGGGATAGATTGTCTTGGAATGTTATCAACAAACTTCAAGAAATATCATAATTACCCAATAAAACTTCTAATCCTAGTATATTTTATGGGTATTTTATATACATTGACCACTACAGTTTTAGTAGGATTAATTTTTATTCTTCCATTATTTATGACATGTTCATGGAATGAAATATTCAATAATAAAAAAGTAAATTTCTTAAATTCTCTATATGATATCATCTCAATCTATTTTTTTCTATAAACATCCTTAGATATTTTTCATGAACCTCATAATGTTTATAATAAACCCAAACATAATTTGTAAACAAATTACTCACTTATCCAAATATTAATTGTAGTCATTATTCATAAGATCCATAAACAATATTGGATCATTTTTCTACACTACGGTCATAACCAAAAAATAAAAATTTCAATACCTAGTATGAAACAATGATATTGAAATTTCAATTTTCTCCACCTTCAATTTATAGTACCCTAACAATAGATCAACCTTAAAAAAATAAGCTTCATAGGGTAGTTTTCTCTTCAGTTGATGGGCCAAGATCTAATGAAGTAGTTGTAAATGATTTCACCCCAACCTTCTATATATAGTATTACTACCCCCCTTAATTTATGATATTATTCATACATGCATCTTCCTAATTACCCATCATTAAATTTAAAACAAATTAATACCTTTTTATCAATATTTTTCCTTCAACTACAATGTTATTTTTCTTTGCAATCTTGATATATATTCCAAAACATCTGCATTATAAGTACTCTCTCGTTTATATAACACATTATACTAGTTTATTTATTCAAATCGTATCACGAACTAAAATCTCAATTTCCATAACACCATATTTAATTGACAGATTATTCCCATTTTCATAAAATATGTACAAACATTTCTAATTATGTTAATTAAAAACAAGATCATAAGTAAAATCTACATCCACCATCTCAAAAGACTGAATATGATTCACATAACATTTAAATTCAAGATAAGACAATTTTATTATATATTTTAGAATAAATACTTGGTAAAATGAAGTAATTTTACTATGAAGAAACTGAATAAATGTAGGGGTATAATTATCCAATCTGGTGAATTTTTCTTCATACACAACCACTAAATATTCTTTTATTTTTCCTTAATTCCAAAAAATGATTTTCCATTATAAGATAAAAAAACAATGTAAAATATTTCTTAAAGAAAACATTCTTAAATGAATTGCATTCCATGTTATCAATATTTTACCTTCCACTAGTATTTTAAACCATAGACCAACATCGATAGAATTCACTATTAAATGAAAAATAGTAATAAATACCATATTTAGGATCATAAAAACCCATGACATCAAATATTGTTTCTATATAATTAATACATCCCCCAGATACCACTATCTTAGAAGATCCACTAAGTAATAGGGTTGATTTCTCATAAAAAATATCTAAAATAGACATGTTTCGTTGAGGCAGAACTGGATAAAATATCTCATGGATAAAACCACCATTTATCGCCTACATCAACTGATCCATCAAACCAGAAAACTACTCTATTCAAAATTAGACCATTATGGGATATTTTGTTTGGAAAGATATTATCCTATTAGTGCATTCCTACATTAGTTTCCATATTTAATCTCTGGAAAACTATTCTAAAAAAACATATTTTAGATGATTAAATATAGAAATATTGAAATGAAATATCACAATAATAATAAATTATGATCTATTAATGGTATATAATTATGTTATTTATACATAAAATTTTTTTAAAACTATTACTCTCATTTAAAATATAAGGACTCAGACTTAAAAAATCAATAAACTATAGTTTTAGGTAAGAATACATTTTTATTTCATTATAAATATATCTATGGTTTAACGTTTTTCTAAAAATTGGTAATCACAGTTACAAATAAAATTTTACCTAAAAAATTGAACCCTTGACTACTGCAAATTGGGCATTTAATCGAGTTAGTAAAAGGCATTTATCAACTCTATTGATGTGTCGAGGATGTATGTGATACTAAAGGGATCAAATTATCATTTCACCTAAAAAGCACTGATAAGGCTCACCTTTAATAGTGCTAAAGTGCACTACTAAATGCCCTACTGATAAATGGGAATTGTTTTGTTCATACACTCCCTTGGTCAACGTTTCCCTCCTTATTAGAGCTTCCCACACCCCTTTATCAATGAACTATCTAACCCTATACTCTCGTTCATTCCCCTTCCTCCATCGAGTTTCAAATATAATACATCCTTCTTGTACACTTTTGACCTCTCCAGTCCCTAATACTTTTTTTTTACATTTTATGATATATCTATATATTTATATATATCTCATAACATTAATTACACAGGCACACACACACACATATGTTTATATATATGTTTATATATAGGTTTATATATATTTTTATACAAACAGATAATGTTCATAGATTTCTAAAAAAAAATTTGTAAATATGTTTAATTTTTCATTTATAAAATTAAATATGTATGTGTAAATAAATAAAAAATTCTACATAGAGTTATATACATGATTTTAAAAAAGGTACATTCTAAAAAATAATAAAATTTTAAATCCATAATATAAATATGTATATAATCCCATGGAATAAATCCATTCCCCACTAAAAAAAGAAAAAAAAGACCCCCTTTAAGAAGGATGAAAAAACATAAAATGCAAAGAAATTTGGGTACCACAACAAAAACTTTGTTTTAGAGGCCTTATGTCCCTTGTTTGGACTCAAAAAAACATATATCAAGGTATTATTATTGATTAAGGTGTAGATCTTATCAAATGATTTGATTTGATATGTGGTAGATCTCAAATATACACCTTGATCAATTGTTGTGATTGTTTGATGTTCGAGTTACGTTTTCACATTTTTTTTAGATAGTTTATAGATTTTTTATTTTTTAATCATCTAATTTTTATTAAATGAATATTATTTAATAACAATTAACATATTTTAAATAAAAAAATATATTTTAAACTATTTTATAAACCATTTTCACTAAATATATTTTATATTATGTGTAAATTCATATATAGCCTTATCTAAAATATATTGAATATATATATATATATTATTTATTTAAATATATATATGTGTGTGTGTTAATATAGATATATATATATATGATTATATTATTTTTAATGAAATATATTTATTTTTGAAATATACCCTTTATCATTTCTACAAAAAAACATAGATAGGGGGTCATTATCAACACTTCTAAAAAACCACTGATAAATAACCCCTTTATCAATGGATTTTTTCTAGCACTTATAAAGGTGTGTACGTAATCTACATTTTTTTAATTTTTGATATGGTGTCCCTTTAATAACAGTTTTTTGGTACAGTTAATGACCCCCTTTATCTTCCCAAAAAAAAACAAATGTTAAAGAGCCCTTTTAACATTGATTTTTCAATCCCTCACAAAAAGAATTTTTAATAGAGCTTTTTTCTAGCAAAGTTCAAACCCAAGAACAGGATAAACCGAGTATCGTAGTAGGACTTCAACGCATTATCTATTTTTCCCCAATAAATAACATCCAAAATAAAAAAATACGTTCTTTTCATTAATTATCATAATAATTTTCATCTTTACCTCATCCTTGTCCCTAATCATCCTAAAAATCCACTCAAAGTAATTATAAATTTTTTATTAATTAAAAAAATCTCAGTAACAGACATATAAAAAAATTGACTTCCTAGTCCATAAATACTCGTAAAAATATTCCATTCCAAAATAAACGTTTTCCTCAAAATAAACATTTTCTTACCCAAGAAATTAATAGCTCCACCAAAATCCTTTTAAGAACCATTTCATAATAAATATTAAATGAAAAATAAAACACATAAATCTTTATTTTTTTCACAAATAATTGACGAAAACATTTTCAAAATGATACACATATCATCATTAAGAGGTTTCATAGAATTTTATTTAAATATAAGCTCATTATTTTACCTTGTGAAATCATAATAGTTATATAAAAACTCATAGAAAGCATCTATAAATCATGTAGGTAACTTGGGGAATAATTTTCCTAAAACTTTTATTAATGGAAAAACCTACACGTTAAAATTCAATAATCTTATAGGATAATATTAACTTGTTTACTCTATCCCATAACCAAATGCATTAGAGAGTTATATCAAGCCCACCATTCCTTGGGATCTAACAAAGTAACAAATTCATGTTTTATAAAGTAACCATGTTTTGTCATAAAAAATTCCTAAACTATAACATAATCACCACGCATGAATTATTTCATAAATCTATTCTTTTGACCCATAAGAATAACATGTCCAAATATTGAAATATTCATTCCATTAAAATATATTTATGAAAAAACCTATGATAAAGGGAATAATGTTTTTTATTTAAATAAAATAAAAAATATTGTATTGTAATTCAATCATCTTGTAATAATTATATAATTAGGAAAAACAATTTATTTTTTATATGTTATAATAGAACATTTTATTTTCATTAATTTCAAAACGATCTGTGAAAAATACATAAAAATATTCCATTTTAAATATTTTGTAAGAAAGTAAAACATGAAATAAAATTCCATAATAATTAATTCAAGTCCATTTAAATAATTCACTAATATAATTTTATGAGTAAATAAATCGATGAAAATGACTTATAAAATAATTTTTTAGAACAATTAATATGATTTTTATTGTAAAGTTTCTCTTATTAGGAGTCTGAATCATCACGTAAGTTCCATATATTCCTGAATAATAAAATTATGTTAATTATTTTCATGCTTTATATTATTTTTTATATTTATTATTCAAAATATTTTAACTAACACCACGTTATATAAAATTACGCAATCATTTATGTTCATTATAGTTGTTTTGAGGATATTATTCTCAAATGTCAAAAATGATGTTAATATGTTTACAACCGTAAAATATGACATTTTTATATCATATATAAATATAATTATCTAGAAATAATTATAATTCTTATACATTAGTTATTCTTTTAAAACAAACCATGAATGTTGATTATAAAAAATGAATTATATTATAATCATCGAGACAATATTCCATCAATATGCTTGGGTAACATTTTCATTTTTCAATTAAAATTATTGAAATTAAGTAAGTATTAATTTAAATTTCTAGAATTATTATTATACCATAAATATTATGTTATTTCTGTATGAACACTTATATATAGTATCAATATGACATTTGTAGGGAAAAATCATGTCCCTTCATGGAGGTGGTAATCCACGCGAATGTATGAATATTATAATCATTTTCCATGGATATAATATTAAAAAAATTGATGATATATTATCATTAAAAAATGAAAAAATATTTCATTTATATCATATATATTTATATACCTTACATCCATCATTATAACCATATATGAGAAGTAGTGATTGAAAACAAACAACATCGGTCGATTGGGAGGTAGTATGCCATACAAAGTAATGATTGTTTCTAAAATATTACCAAATTAACATAATAACACATTAGAATATTTTTAATAATTAGATTTTTTAGTTGATAATGTTTAATTAATATTTTAATGAGGTGGATGATGTAAGAAATGAAAAATGATTCATTAAGGACTACACCTCTTCTTTGAAAAAAATATTATGGTTTATACCAAAATACATACTTGGTTTGTTTTAGGTAAAAAAAATCATCTTTAACCTATGTAAGGATGTAGGGAAGAGATTTGGTATTGTAATTATAGAGATAAATTTATTAAATTGTATGAGTAATAGAGGATAGGATGTTCCCTTTTATAAGTGATGAGTGGGGTACTATTGTAATTTTGTGAAGTATTAAGTTAATATAAAGTATTTTTATTGAAAATTGATCAAAATTTATATATTTATAAACCATGATGATTATGAGTATAAATAATCTTATTCAATAAAATTTTGATGTGTTTAGGTGATTTTTTCACCCTTATCTCTTATTTTTAATCCCTTTTTATTACTTTTTACAATTATCCTGATATCAATGTTTTTTACTCTGTTGGGGTAAATAAATTTACTTTAAAAAGAAAAGAGGCCAATAAATATAACATGGTTTATATTTTAAACTAAATCCCATTAAATTTTCCAATTATATTTTTTTGTTGAAATTATAATTCAATTTATTATATATTATTTATTAAAAAATATCAATAATGCCATTTTTGGAACTATTCATTTCATATGACGTTGAAAATAACATGAAACATACTATAACTATAATATAATAAATCAAAATATCCCCAAATATATTATTAATCAATATAAAATTCTAGTTATAGTATAAATAATCCAAATAATATAAATATTTTTGGTTTTAAATTTATTTATGTGATTTTTCTACTACTTTCACAAGAACAAAGATATCACTGTCTACGCTATTATGATGATTTTTTCATCACTAAAATTTATATAAAATGACATCATAAAAAGTTAAAATACCAAATAACTATTTATAATAGAATATAAGTTGTCTTTATCCCTATCATAAAATATTATAGACATTAAAAGAAAGAGAGTGACATTTTTGACATTATAGTTTACATATATATTATTAAGGTAAAATATTAATGATAAATTTAGTTGGGAATATTTATGATTTTTGGATGATTATAAAGAATATATACTCACAAAAATAAATAAATTTAAGGTTTTTAATGAATTTTAGGCTTTATCACATTAGTTTTAAACATCATTAACATATTTTTCCTTTACTCTAGTATGGAAAATATACCATGGTTAATTTTCCCAATGAAAAACATAAAAGGGACCTATTTACAAGATTTGGATATTCTTATCCCAAATAATAGATCTATTTTCAGGATCAATTCCTTGAAGTGGTATAATTTAATTTAACATAAAACCTAGAAAACACGATGAAAAATGGTTTTTAAAAAAATTAATTTATATATAAATTAGTTTTTAATACCAAATCAAACCTAAAATTTATTCTAAAGACCAGAATTATTTTATTTCTAATAAAAATTCATCAATGACATTTTAAAACTAATCCAAAATATAATTTTACATCATTAATACATGAAATGAAAATACATTTTATAAAAAAATTAGAATTTTCATAATTCATTTAAATATGAATCATTTTAGAAAATATTAGAAAATTCAACCTTTGAAACTTTATACATGATGGATTAAAAAATTAAATTAAATTTTCATTTTTTTAAATGATGTATTTAAATAAAACAATATAAGATATGTAAACCAGCTTAATAAAAATAACACTATTTTATTTTTGACTCCAAAATTACATGATATTATTATAGTGAATATAATTATATAAAATATAATTATTGAATATTAATAAGACATGAAATTTATTAATTCTATCATTACGAAAGTTTTTACAACATAACAAATAAAATTTTAGGAATCAATCATAATGTTAAATCAAATATCTAACCCATTTGGTTGAATTATGGGTAGAGTATTGAGTTTTTCAAGAACCAATGACGGTAAAACCTAAACCAAACACCAAATCTAGCCCATCAAATGGCATTAGAGGATTTCTTAATCCCTGTGTGGTAGATACTAAAACTAGGGCATTAAGAACAACCTTAGGGAATATTTATCCCATCCATAAAAACCCAAGTAGGAGAAAAAAGTCATATTTAATTATGATTAGGCCTACCAAAAGAGAGTCATATGGTGGATTGGAAAACTATAAAATAAAAAAATTAAAAAATTGGTAAAAATTATGTACCAAATAATAAAGAAAAATTATCACAATGTGATTAATTTATAAATATCCCACCATGTCACTTCCATGATCCCACACCCCCTACAAAAAAATATACTTGTTGTACCCATGAGTGGGATTTCAATTAACTACTTCAGAAAAAATAACTTCTCCAAAAAACGTAACATGAAGGGTGTGGGAAAACTATCCTAGTATGACACCCAAAAGTGGTCTTAATTATTAATTTTATGATAAACCGTTTATTATCATTAAAATTAATGCTAGTATTGGAATATAATTTTCATTGCTTTTAAGAAATCATGAAATCCACCCCTTTTTTAAAACATTATACCAAACATTTTTCAAAACCACATCATTCCAAACATTTCAAAATGAACTGGTTTCCAAATAACTTTCACTGAAACCATTTCCTGTCAAATCATAGAACTTGAAAAACATTTCAAACATTTGAAATTTCCCAAGTATGAACTAGAAACCGTTTCAAAAAAATATAGGAACTTGGGAACAAAGTCCTAGGTCTGATTTGGTCTAGGATAGATATTATCCCCAAAAAATATTAGTATTAAAATGACAACTAGTGTTTGAATTACCACATGAAAAGTTACCCTTGTGTAGAATCCCACTACTTTAACAGTCTCTCATCATCAAACACTGTTTATTTAGTGTCCTAATAATTTATCCATGCTAAGAAAATATTGTGTGACTAACATACTTATGCCAATTCTATCCCCATCATTAGTAACCTAGGTTCCCATGTCCGACAATACAAACATCAGTATTTAACTATTCATTTCAATTAAATTATTTATTTACAGCACCTACCAAGAAAATAAACATGATTTAACAATTGAAATTAATTATATGATTTTAAATTATTCCAAAATAACCAATTTAAAAAATTAAAATAAAATTTATTTAATAAATAAAGTAAGAAAAATATATTTTTTCAAAGTCAATTAATTATTAAATTTAAATAATTATAAATAATTCAATTTAATAAATTGGGAAATATAATTTTTGGATATTCTATCATACAGATTTCATAAATTAAAGACTTTATATGAAACCACCCACCTCAAAAAACATTGTTTTTAATAGATGTACGGAATCCAAAAAAATAAGAAAAAGTGTTCTATGGAGAAAGAAATATTCCTTAAACAATAATTTCAAATAAAAAAAATAAAAAATCCTCAATTCCTAGAATAATTGGAATGATATGGATCACATACACAAATGCTTCCTAAATATCTCATCATGAGGAATAAAGATCCAGAAAAAAACCAATTCCTTTTTATATCTATAACAATACCAATTAGACTCATAGATCTAACAACTTAATATGGATTTCATATCCCTTAGGTAGGAGGAACACTTAAAATAGTAGGATCTTAGAAAAAACGAAGCTATACTTTCCAAAATAAGGTCCTAACATTGATTAGCACATAGATCCACTAATTATTCATGTTAGGATGTAAAAAATCATTATAGAATGGAGAATTAGTTTATATATTTCAATGTTAGGTCCAGGGAGAGGAATGAAATATTGAAAAGGAGTTTCAAGGAAAACATATGACACAAACCATAGTTTTTTTAACCTAGTGTTGCCACTGACTAGCTGATAGACCTATTATAGCTTGGGTTATCCTAATATATTCCACCAGATAGTGAGTGGATCATACCATATAGATGGTGGACCACAATTCATATTATCGATATAGTTATAAGTTCAAACTCTAAATCATCTCTAAGGATACCTCAACAAAAAACAAAAAACAAAAAACAAAAAGATATTATTTAGAGATGAACAAAAATGAAATTGATAGGTGATCATACGTGAAAGAAATACCGATATGTTAAAATATTCCTAAAAATATCCTTTTCTACGACAAAAAATTAATGTCAATGAGGGATGTTCAATGAAATATGAGGCCATTTATCCTTCATCATAGAAAAATTCTCCCACGTCAAATATGTTTCTATTCTATGATTTTCCTAACATGAACCAAATATATAGAATTCCCATGAAGAACCTTCAGATGAGATTCCAAAATAAAAAATAGTTTCTCAGTCACTGATATATTGGGATATATGTCAATATATTCCTATTAAAAAACATGATACAGGTCATTTAAATACATCTTGATTGGGGATTTAGGGAATACATTATTGATCAAAGTCAACTTATTTGGAACATACTACCAGTAATACCCAATTATATATAAACACTATTCTCAAATGGTCCAATATATGTCAACATTAATATCACCTTTTTCTCAATTCTATAATAAACTATCTAAGGTGATACATTCCAAAAATCCATTAACCAAATGAAAATTATATAGGAATATATTTATGTTCATTAAAATATTTATACTAGATCTGAATTTTCATCAACCATTGAAGTATAAAAAGGAACTTTTTCCTCAAAAAAATATTTATTTTTTATGGGATTTTATAGAGAGCATAAATGTTTTATATTTTAGTGTATGACTAATAAGTATTTTTATATGGATACTATATAAGTTACAACTGAAAATCCCACGAATCTCTAAATTCTATGATGCAATAATGATGTATATCATTAAAATATGAATATAACGCTATATATGACCATTATTATGATCATGGTAAATTTTATTAAACATTAATTTATAAACCATCACCTCCAATATTCATTTTGAGAATGGAGAGGTAATCCAGGGTTTCCATATCCAATATAATATAAGAAACCCATGAATTTTCACAATATCTTGTACGTATATCCTTCCCAAATCCATTATTATCAAACCGTTAACCCCCCAAATGGTATTATTTCATCAGGGATCCTATAGTTGTATAATAATGAAATATATAGACAACCCATATGACTTACAAACTGGATTCGGAAGTGGTTCATGTAAAACAAGAGGCTTTTGGTGTTAAACCTTATTTTTTGGGAAATTATTACATTTAGACACACAATCAGTGATGTCATGCTTCATACATAGGGAACATAATTTCTAAATCATTTCATAATACTAATAGTTTGTTACAAGATTAATATAAAACATTGAATAATTATAATCCTACATCACAATCTTTCTCGTAGATACGAGGACAATATACCGAATATTAGAGAAAAAAATCATTTTTAGAATATAGACCAACAATTTATTTTATTTTCATGATATAAATTATTCTAAAAAGACATAATGTAATAATCCCATGGGTTATCATAATTTATCAACTCAATAAGAGATGAATTCAACTAATCACCATCCCAAAAAAATATTAATACATGAAATTCATGTGAATCTATGAAAAAATGATCATGAGTTTCTATTCACACTTTGACCCAAATTGTACTGAAGGAGGAAGTATCATAATGCGAGTATTAGCCAAAACATTCCCATTCCATGGGGTGTAAATGATTTTTAAGACAATGGTATAATGTTAATAAACCTATCACCTTTTATTATGGGTCATGTCATTATAAGAAGATATGTAACTTAAACTATAATAATAATTATTATAATCTATGATCATTTAGAAAAAGTTAATGTTCGCAACACTTAAGAGAATTTATAAAAGCCACATATTTGGATTCAAGATTAGGATAATTATTCTCATGATTCATAATACTCAAAGTTACGTGTCACACATCATAATATCCATACATCACAACATATCCCTTTCTTACACCCTTGAAAACACAATAAACTATATATACCATTTTGGTTTCTAGAAAGATAAAAATAGGATCTCAGGTATGACATCATTTTAATTCATAAAAGCAAGAATAAAACGTATAATACCATAATAATATAAACCCATTATAAATAATATTAGTCAATGGTGATTCATGTTTTTAGAAATCCATCACAAACCACTAGTAAGGATAACCAAAAAATAATCGATTCATAATGAAATTTCATGGCTCTTCCCAATAGAATAAATATTTCACCTTTTAATGGTCAATTAAGATTGGGTTTTCCAAAAATACAAGTCCTAATAACAAAAATATTGGATTTAGAAATATTATTTACATAATTTATCAAAAATAAGTTTATCTCTAAATATTAAAAAAAATATTTTATATTAATCTCATGCACTTTAAAAAAATTGGAATAAATGATAATATCATCTCAAATACTTTAAAAATGAATAAATTAATTATTGAAATATTTTGTTAATAATATCCTTGAAAAGATCAAGAAAATTACTCAGGAAAATTGGTATAATAAAATAATCAATGTGTTCATACCTACTCCTAAAATGGACATTAGAATATTTGAATCACTAACATTGAGTGAGGGAAATATATTCTAGAGTTTGATATCTGACAACATGTTTAAACCATGTAACTCATTCATAAATTTAACAATATTGGGAAAATGGTACTTATTATTAATTGTTACCTAGTTGAGATTTTGATATTTAACACACAAATTAATATTCACATCATCCTTTTTATAAAACATAACATGATATTCCCAACATGATACACTCAAGAATATGAATATTTTCAACATGAAATTGTCTATTTGAATCACAAAATATTTCAATTCATTCGGTTCCATGTGATATGAAGGAATGGATATTAGTTGAGTTCTAGGAAACAAATATATTATGTAATCCTCCTATTTCCTAGACGAATAGAATTTTTTTATGATTTTTTTGAAATTCCCTAAATTCCATAGGATACTCAAAATATGGTAGATCATCTCCATAATCAATAGATAAAGATTATACAAATCTTTAGATTTTTGGTTTATGTGGTCTCCTAAAATAGTCCTCAAATCCACTCTAACTAAAATAACTATGAAATCCCATAATATTCAATATTTAGTTCTAAACATTGATAATAATCAATATGATCTATATAGGAAGTCAACCCATCCAGACCAATAAAAATATACAATTGTTAATATTTTATAACCAAATAATCCCAAAGTAGATAAAAAATGGTCATCAAGAAATAGCACAATATACATATTAATTGCAACGACCCAAACAATCAACAATGAAAATTCCTCTTGATCAAATTAAATGTATTATTATGAAAAATTTCTATGAATAACATATTCACTTCCATGGTTTTATGTTTTTTGATTTTAAAATACCATTAAGAATTGTGACCATTTCTAATATTATTGTTAAACAGTGATCACATGATTAGAATAAATATATGGCATTTAAAATACAATTTATTTACACAAAGGAAGTGATGGCCTCATCCATTAGACATTCCATGTATGAAGAACACTTTTTGGGGCTCAGAAAGGAGGTGGAATCATTGGGATTCACTCTTGACAAAGCCCAATCCTATCATCAATATGTTGAGCATGAGAAGAACCGCCTATGGGAGAAGTGTATGTTTATAGAGATTTACACCCAAGCGATGTTATATGAACCACCCCAGGAGTCTGTAACCATCGCACACCTTACCCTTTAGTCTTATGAGGGTTTTATAAGGGGTTATATAACAAGACCCTCACACTATGAGTATGTACATTATTTTTTATAGAGAATATAAATTCATTTTATTATTTTTACTTTGTAAATACTTTTTAAAGCAAAAAATAACATTTTTAGTGAATATTAAATTAACTAATATATATTTATTAATTAATAGATTCTTTTGAATTAAATATTATTTTAATAAAATATTATTACTAAATTAATTTTTATTAAATATAAATGATGGTATAATCTTTATGAATTCAATAGTGATTTTTTTTTCAAAACCCATGACTTTTCGATAAATGTCGATTATTATATTAAAAGTAAAAATTAACATATTTAGAAAATTATTTTGATAAAATAAATAATATTTTCGGAATGAGGAAATCAAAAATATACAATAGTGAATTATTCATAATTTTCTGAGACAGTCGATTTACGGGGTAAAAATTAAATACTGTTAAAATATATAATGTATTTTATGACATCATAATAACCTAATAGTGATGTAATAAAATAAAATAAACATTATTTCTGGCCAATATATATTTTACCATTAGAATAATGTGATTTTTGGTTTGTTTGATTTATATTACACGGCTTTAGTGGAGCCTCCAAGACTTATAAAAATGTTTAAAATTTTTAAGTTGATTTCCTTGTGAGTGTGAATCACCTCCACATAAGCAAGACTAATATTTTAAGATAGTTTTCTTTTGGCCTTATAAATATTTTTTATAATCCCCTTTGGAAAAAACCATGGGAAAACACAATGGGCTGTTTTGTGGTTTGGATTAGTTAAATGTGCGGTGACCAAAACATAAATAATAAAGAATTCGCTGTCATTTCCTATATAAACCCACCCAATATTCCACTTCCTCATCACTCAAAGACCTTGGATCTCAAAAAAAATCTTCTCTCCTCTCTCTAGAATCCTCTTGAAGAATCCCAGGATCTCAAGAAGCCTCTCTCAAGTCCCTCCCAAGCCTTTGGGATCATAATTCCAAGTAAGGGATTTCTTCCCCTCTCATTTTTTGCAAGTTTCATTATGTTTATATACCCTTTTATTTTAAATTAAAAATTTTGGGGTAAGATTTAAAACCTCCAACATACTTCCCTCCTTATGTTTGAATGATGTGAGACCAATTTATCTCTCATTAATACCACTCATGTACCCTTGTTACCATATCAAAATTTCATTTTGAATTTTTCTCTTATCATTTACATTCACAAAATTCTTATGTATTATGGATGTAATTCCATTAAATATGTTGGAAAATGTATCTAAATTACCCCCTTACTGTCCATTTCATGTAAATATGACGACACACCCTTTTCCCTCTCATCTACCATTTTTATGTATTCTTATGACATGTCATTATGCTACCGAAATGGCACCATGATTTTCCAAGCTAAAGTCATTGTGTAGTGAATACCATAACCATTCCTCTATCAAGGGTATTCAACTTTATAAAAATATACTTATTGATTATAAAGTTTCATGTATGAATTCCACATTCCTTTATCATGGAATAAATGATGATGTTTACTGAATCTATGTTATTTGATCCATGTGGCATACTTTTTCATGAGATGAAATGATTAAGATGGGATACCCTGATAGTGCTCTAATGCATTGGGTAAAGATTAGTATCATGACATGTCATGGGAAATGAGGTTTTACTCATGATAATTCATGTTCATTGAGGGTTTACATATTCTCCATGTGCAAGGAACCTTAGATCTTGTTAATACCATGTAAAGTGTTGTTTCCACATTTCCCTATTATGATAATCAGGGTATATCATGCATTTATGTTCATGTTTCTCTTATGATTTATTGATATTACTATTTCCTAATGTGTATATTATTCTTATTATTATGCCTTTTTACTCATTTACTAGGCTTTATATCTCACCCTTTTCTTATGCATGTCCTTAGGTTATCCCATACAATGCTATGTACGAGGGTATGTAGTGGTCATGTAAAGGAGGTCACTTGACGTCTCAGTATTCTATGATGTATCAAGTGTATATTTTATGTAATAAATCGTATTTAATTTTGTACTGAAGATCATGTTTTTTATAGTTGGTATCGAAGGATCGGTTATGTTATTTTTGGGATTAGGATTAGAAAACCCTAGTGAAAGACTTTGGTATAAGACTACGAATAATAATTTCATTGAGTATTGATTAAGTGTTTTATCAAGAAAATACATCCCTCTCTAGATACGACCTTGTAGTGTCGGCTCTGGAATAGATGCACATAAGAGATAAAACTCCAACTAGGTGTTTAGATCTTGTCCTAGGGTATCCTAGTACATGACAACGGGCCTTGCTGCACTCTTTGTTATGACAATCCCATGGAATATGCTTTTGTAAATTCACAAGCATAACATGAACCGTTGTTAAGGGAATAAAAAATTCCCCTAAGAATATATGTTGGTAAGTAAATAATGGATAACATATATTGATGTCTATAGATTTATTAGTTAAGGAAATAAAATGTATTTATATGTCATCTTTTTTTCCTTGTATTGCCCTTTATGTGTTACCCCTAACATTACTTTTATTCCAGCCAATGGCTAGTAATAGGAGGACATAAGATAACAACTGACGTGATAATCTTTGTGATGACTATTATAATGAGATTCCCAATCCAATTGGAGTAGGAAGAGTGATCTTTGACATGATACTCTCTCAGTTAACTCAATATTTGAAAAGAAACATGGGTCAAGAGGAATATTCAACCCCCCTAAGAAAGAACAAGTTTCAATCGAGAGATTATGGAGAAAAAGGACTACAAATTTTAATGGATCATCTGATCCCTCAACCACATAACAATGGATCAACTCTATTGAAAAGATGTTCTACATCTTTCAATGTTTTGAAAAAGGGAATTTTCTTCTGGCTATATATCGTATGGAGGGTGAAGCTGATCAATGGTGGTCATTGATAAACAATACGAATCTTAAGGAGGAGATTGTGGCGTTGGAATGGAAGGATTTACAAATATTGTTTTTCCCTTAATATTTTCCTCGCACCTTATGAAATAAAATGGAAAGGGACTTTCAGGCCCTCAATCAAAAAGATGACGAATCCGTCAGAGAATACACGGAAAACTTCATGGGCCTTTCATGATATTCATATCTCTTTGTCGTTACTATGAATGCAAGGTTTAATGCTTCTTTGGTTGGCTGAAACCTAGCATACATAAATCCCTTCTGATTCGTGACATCGATAGCTACATGAAAATTGTCTCATGTGCCCTCAAAGATGAAATGGAGATCGATGAATCCTAGGGGTATCATGGGAATAAGAAGCATAAGGTATAATTTAATTTAGGCAGTCGAATGGGTAAATCCCATAGTGTTGTGAATAATCAACACCCCACATGACAATGGTGTTGAAAGAAGCATCCCAGAAATATCATGAAGTGGACATGGAAATGCGTTAGGTTTAGAAGAGAAGGGAATATATCCATTTACTGCTGACAAGAAAAATCTGCGACTGCGACAGAGGTGAGGAATCCTCCCTTAGACTCTCAAAACATTTTTCTTTGCTTAAATTTCTAATAAAAAGGGAACTTTGAAAATAATTTCCCTAAGACAAAGGTTTTCGGAGCCAACCAACATCCTCCATGCCAGCAAGGGAGTGTTTTTTCCCATTACTACCACTGAAGTGAACCCCGACAACAAAGTGGTGACAGGTACACTATTTATTCATTCAAGAATTTAGAATGTACGTTTTGATTCTGGTTTTACTCATTCTTTTATATCCTAAATGTTTTGTAGAACAATCCCAACACCACCAAAAATGATGGAAATAAAACTTTTAGTGGGTACAGTAAATGGAGAAATCATTGCATCCCATGAATATAACTCCTCCCCAGTCATAATTTTTGTATTGAACATTCCTTATAACCTCATCATACTCCCTATGGGGGAATTTGTTGCAATTTTTTGCATTGGTTGGATTTCCATATATAGAGCCAACATAAATTTTCATGAGAGAGAAATCACTCTCTATATATAGAATCGACCCCCTAATTATATACAAGTATAAGGAGGAAGCTGAATCTTATTTAGCACCATCATCTCAAACATGGATATTACCGCCATATGATCTTTCATATCTCCCTCAGATGATTGAGTCTAAAGAATCAACTATCCGTGAAGACATTCCTATTGTGAGAAAATTTTCAAAAGTGTTTCCCAATGAATTTTCTGGTCTTCCTCCTAGAAGAGATGTTGAATTCTAAATTGAACTTATACCTGGGGCATGGAAAATATCCAAGACTTCTAATAAATTGGATATTGTCATGCATGAGGATATGAAGAAAAAACTACAGGAGAAACTAGGTAAAGGGTTTATACAATCCAGTGCATCACCATGGGGTGCACCAGTACTCTTCATCAAGAAGAAGTAAGGGTAAATGTGCTTTTTCCTTGATTATTGTGATCTCAACAAAATCACTATAATGAACATATGTCCTCTTCCACGAATCGATGACTTGTTCAATCAGCTAAGTGGACCGCAATACTTCTCTAAGGTAGATTTTCGGATGGGATATTGCCAAGGTTGAAGAAGGAGGGTATACTTAAGACTTATTTTCAAATAAGGTACATGCACTATGAATTTATAGTAATTCCTTTCAGACTCACCAATGCTCTGGAAATAATCATGGACATTTTGAAAATATTATTTAGAGAATACCTCGACAAATATGCACTAGTATTTATAGAAGATATTTTAATATACTCCAAAACAAAGGTGGATAATTAGGAGCATCTTATAACTATACTAGAGACGTTCTGAAAGGAGAATATCTATGAAAAGTACCTCAAGTGTGATTTTTGGTTGAAGGAGGTCTTATTTTGTGGCCACGTCATCACAGGAAATGGGATATCAGTGGATCCCTCAAAGACTACTGAAATCGAGGGATGGCTGAGGCCAACATAGATAATGGATATTCATAGATTAATGGGGTTAACTAGATATTATCACCGATTTTTGAGAAATTTCTCACGATTTTTAAACTTTCATTCCAAGATAACTTGGAAGGTAGTCATGTTTTCTTGAGTGTTGAATGTGAAGAGAGCTTCAAGAATTTGAAAATGAGGTTTATCACAATGCTTGTGATCACATTACCAACAATTAGAAAACTTTTTGTTGTATTTAGTGATTCTTTGAAGAAGGGGTTGGGTTGTGTGTTGAGGAAAAATGAAAATCTCATTTCCTATGCTTCAATGAAATTGAAATTCTAGGAGAAAAACTATCCAACACATGATCTAGAGTTTCCTACAGTGATCATCTCTTTAAATATTTAGTGACATTACCTCTTTGGGGATAAATGTAAAATATATACTGACTACAAAACCCTAATGTAAATATTCACATAGAAAGAGGTAAATATGCACTAGTGAAGATAGATAGATATAGTCTAAGACTATATCTGATCAATCTATTACCACAATGGGAAATTGAAAAAGTGGTGAGATTCTCAATGTAGAAATGACCCACCAATTCTATAATTGAAGAGAATTGGAAACAATCTAATCTTCTTAGACTTGATGAATATAGACATGTGATTTATAAAGAAGGGAACATCATCAATCCTTTCAAAAATTATTGTTCAACCATCTCTTTTAGAAAGGATAAATGATGCTCAAAAGGATGATGTGGGAATTTAGATGAATTTGTAAACTATCATGAAAAGGGAAATCCTTATATTTCATTTTCAATAAAGAATTAATTAAGATATTTGGGTTGATACTATTTATTCTATTGAATCTGGTTTTAATGAAGGAATGTTTGGATGATGCACATAGTTCAAATTTTTTCCATTAACCCAGGAAACACAAAGTTGTATCGAGATATCTAAGAGAATTATTTTTGGCATAACATGTAGAATAAGAACTCTAACTATACAGAAAATTTTCAGGTATGTGACCAAGAGATTGCTGAGAGGTAGAAGTCTAAGGGCATGATGCAAACATTACCCATACCGGCATGGAAATGGGAGAACCCCACTATAAAAATTGTCACCAGACTTCTAAAAACATCCAATGAAATAAAAAATTATCTAGGTCATTTTGAATCATCTTATAAAGACTGCACACTTAATTTAAATCAGAGAGGATTTTATGTTGGATCAACTAGAACAGATATGCATCATATATATGGTAAGGCTGCACGGAGTTCCACTATTTATTGTATCTGATTGTGATCCAAGATTCACCTCTTTAATTTCGAATATTCTTCAACATGATCTGGATACTGAGATGAAATTCAGCATGGATTATCATCCTCAAAATAATGGATAATCTGAGAAGACTATCTAGAAACTAGAGGACATGTTGATATCATTATCAATGTACATAAAACAAGGATGGGACCAACATCTTTCACTGGTTTAATTCTTCTATAAAAATAGTATTCACTCGAGCATCCGAAGGGAACCATATGAAGCCATTTATGGGAAAAGGTGTAGAATACTGGTGTGTTGTGATGATGTGAGTGAGAATAAGATGCTAGGACCAGAAATGGTCAAAGAAATGGGGGATAAGTTGAAAACCATTTACCAGCATATCAAGGCATCCCAAGGTCAATAGATGAGTTATACTGATAATCATCAACGATTCCTTGAGTTCAAAGTTGGAGACATGGTATTTCTTGGCATATATCCATGGAATAAGGTTATGAGGTTAGGAATGAAAGGGAATTTAAGACCTAGGTACATTGGCCACTCAGAGATTTTTGATCATGTCAGGGCTGTGGAATATCGACTAGCACTTCCACCTACCTTGGACAAAGTACATGATGCCTTCCATGTATCCATATTAATGATGTACATACCATACCCTTCATATGTACTCTCATCAGAGGTAGTACACATAAATGATGATTTTTCTTATGAGAAGAAACAAGTGAATTTCATGGATTGTAAAGATAAACATCTACGTAACAAAACTACCCACCTCATCAAGGTACTATAGAGAAACCATATGTACGAAGAGGAAACATGGGAACTAGATGAGGTAATGAAGGAAAATTACTCGAACCTATTTGTGGCTTAGAAGGTAAAACAAAATTTCGAGAGGGAGATTTCATAAGGGGGGAAGATAGTAATGACCCAAACATTCTTTAATAAAGAATTTTCATGGTCTAATTAAATCTACTATTATGAAAAATGGAAATTTATAACATATTCACTTCATTGGTTATTTGTTTTTAGATTTCAAAATACTATAATGAATTTTTAACATTGCTAATATAGTTGTGAAACAATGATCACATGATTAGTATAAATATAGGGACTTAACAAATCCAATTTACTTAGAAAAAGGAAGTGATGACCTCATCTAGTAGACTTATCCCATACAAAGCCCATTTTTATGATCTCAGAATGTAGGTGGTGTCATTGGGATTCTCTCTTGACCAACCCATGCCATGCATACACGTGTTAGGATCGAGCAGAACTGCCTATGTGAGAACTAGAAGTTCATAGAGATTGCCACTAGAGCGATGTAATCTGAGCGACCCCAAAAGTCTGTCACCATCACAAACATTACCCTTCGGTTTTATGCAGGTATTATAATGGTTTAGGAAACAAGATCCTAGAACTATGATTATGTACATTATTTTTTATTAAGAATATAACTTCATTTATTATTGTTACATTATAAATAGTTTTTAAATAAAAATTTACATTTTTATTTAATATTCAATTAATAAATCCATTTTGATGAATTAATAGATTATTTTAATTAAATAATATTTTATTAAAATATTATAATTAAATTAATTTTTATTAAATATAAATGATATTATAATTTTTTTTAATTTATTAGTGTTTGTTTATGTTTTGAAAGCCATCATTTATCAAAAGCCATGAATTTTAGATAAATGTATGTTTTTATTTTAATTGTAAAAATTCACATATTTAATTTTTTTGATAAAATGAGTATTAATTTTGGAATGAAGACATTGAAATTACCAATTGTGAATTTTTTAAAATTTTATGAGACAGTAAAAGTTTGGGGTAAAATTAAATACCCTTTAAATATATAATGTGTTTTACTACATCATAATGACCCAACAGTGAGGTAATATAATACTATAAACATTATGTCCAAACAAAATATTTCTTAACATTAAAATTATGTTATTTTAGGATTGTTTGATTTATTTTACAAAGCTTCAGTAGACCCTCCAAGACTTGTAAAACTTTTTATCCTTTTAAATTGATTTCCTAGAGAGTGTAACCCAACTCCACATAAGAAAGCCTAATATTTTTATAAGTTCAGCCATTTCCATTATAAAATATTGTTTTCCACTCTCCTTTGTCAAAAAAAATTTGATAAAACCATGTCCTGGTTTCTGGATTGGATTAGTTTAATGTTTGGTGACCCCAACCAAAATAATAAAGAATTCCCTCTCTTTTCCTATATAAACCCACCAACAGACCCACTTATTCTTAACTAAAATCATTATGATCTTGACCAAAATCTTCAATCCTATCTCTATAATACTCCCAAGGCACCCCGATCCCTCAATAAGCCTCTCTTAAGTCCCACCCAAGCCTTTGGGATCACACATCCAAGTATGGGATTTCTTCCTCTCTCATTTTTCCAAGTTTCATTATGTTTCTATACCCTGGTATTTTCAATTAAAAATGTTAGGATATGATTTTTAACCTTCACCATAATTCCATTTTTATGTTTGAATGATGCGATACCTCTTTCTCTCCCATTAATTCATCCCATGTACACATGCTACCATGTCAAAATTTCGTTAGGAATTTCTCTCTTATCATTTACATTCAAGAAATTCTTGTGTGTTATGAATCTAAATTCCAATACATATGTTGGGAAATTTTTCTAAATACCCCCCTTACTTTCAATTTCATGTAAATATGATGACACACCCCTTTCTCTCCGAACAACCATTTTTATGAATTCTTATGTCACGCCGTTATGCTGCCAAAATTGCATCATGATTTTCCAAGACAAAGTCATTGTGTAATGAATACCATTACCATCCCTCTATCATGGGTATTAAACATTATGAGTATTTACTTATTGATTATAGAGTTTTATATATGAATTTCAAATTCCTTTATTATGAAATAAATTATTATGTTTAATGAATCCATGTTATATGATCCATGTGGAACACTTTTTCATGAAATGAAATGATTATGAAAGGCATGCCCTGATAGCGTTCCAATGAATTGGGTAAATATTAGTATCATGATATGTCTAGTTAAGTGTGGTTTTACTACTGATAATTCATGTTCAATAAGGGTATACTCATTCTCCATGTGCAATGACCCTTTTCTCATGCTAATACCATGTTAAGTGTTGTTTCTAAATTTCCATGTTACGATAATCAGAGTATATCATGCATTTATGTTCATGTTTCTCATATGATACATTGATATTCCTATTGACTAACATGTATTTATTATTCTTATTATGCATTCTTTACTCCCTTACCGGGCTTTATAGCTCACCATTTTCTTATGCATGTCCTTAGTTTATCCCATGCAATGCTATGTACGAGGGAATTTAGTCATCATGTAAAGGATATTTTCAATAAAAGTGTTATGTTTCGTGTTGTAAGTCATTATGTAATGTTCTTAAGCCCCAAATATGCTATACCTCTAGGTATTCTATGTTGTATCTTATGACGATTTTATGTAATAAATCATGTGTAAGTTTGTAATAAATTTCATGTTTGTTATAGTTGGTGTCAGAGGATAGGTTATATTGTTTTGGGGAATAGGATTAGAAAACCCCAGTGAAAGACTTTGGGATAAGACTAGGAATAATAAAAATATCCCAAAATTTGGATGGTTATTGAGTAAGTGTTTTATCAGGAAAATACATCCCTTTCTGGATATGACCATGTAGTGGCGGCTCTGGCATATATGTACATTGGTGTAAAAACTCTGACAAGGAGTTTCAGGCTTGACTCAGGGTATCCTGGTACATGACAATGGGTCTTGCTGAACTCTTAGTTATGACACTCCCGAGGGATATGATTTTGTAAATTCACAGTCTTTCTATGAACCATTGCTAAAGGAATAAAAAAATTCCCCTAAGAATATTTTTTGGGAAGCAGATCATGGATAACATATATTGCAGTCTATAGATTTATATGTTATTAAAATAAAAGTTATTTATAAGTCATCAATTTTTATCCTTGGATTACCCTTTATGTTTACCCCTAATATTCCTTTTATTCCAGCCAATGTCCGGTAATAGGAGGGCTTGGGACAACAACTGATGTGATGATCAATGTGATGACTGTTCTAATGAGATACCCAATCCAATGGGAGTGGAAATCATGAACTTTGATACAATACTCTCTCAGTTAACTAATTCTTGGAATAGAAAAATGGGTCAAGAGAAACATTCAACCCTTACAAAGAATGAACAATTCACAATCGATAGCTTACTAAGAAAAAGTCCTCCAATTTTTAATGGATCATCTAATCCCTCAACTGCTGAACAATAGATCAACTCAATTGAAAAGATCTTCTACATCCTTCAATGTACCGAAAAGGAGAAGGTTCTTCTGGTTACAAATCGTATGTAGGGTGGAGCCGCTCAATGGTATACATTGATCAAAAATATGAATCCCGAAGAGGAGATTGTGGCATTGGAATGAAAGGATTTCCATAAAATGATTTTTGATAAATATTTTCCTCACACCCTATGAAATAAGTTGGAAAGGTAATTTTTTCCCTCATGAAAATAGATAACAAATCCGTCAAAGCATATAAGGAATCCTTTACAAGACTTGCATGATACAACTTCGACTTTGTCATTACCCTAAATACAAGGTTTATAGCTTTTTTGGAGGGCTGAAACATAGCCTATAGACATCCCTTATGATCCGTGACATTGATAACTATGTGAAAATTGTTTGATGTGACCTCAAAGTTGAAATATAGATCGGTGAATGTCAAGGGAATCATGGGGATAAGAAGCGTAATGTAGAATTTAATTCTGGAAGTCTAATGGATAAATCCAACAGTGCTATGAAAATCCAACACCCCACTATCTGGAGGTGTGGAAATAAGCATCAAATAAATTTCCTCAAGAGGATGAGGAAATTCTTTCGGTGTAGATGAGAACGGAATCTAGACATTAACTATAGAAAATAAAAACCCACATCTGGTACAGAGAGAAATGATTCGTTAGACTCTCAACGCATTGTTCATTGCTTCAATTGCAAATAACCCGAGAACCTTGCAAATTAGTGTCGTAAGCCAACTGTTTTCAAAGGAAACCAAAAATCTCCAAGCCTACAAGGGAGATCTTTTACCTTCACTACAGCCGAAGTGAACCCTGACAACGATGTGGTGATACGTACACTAGTTATTCCTTCAATAATAGAGAAGTTATTTTTTGGATCTAGTTCTATGAATTCTTTTATATCCTAAATGTTTAGTACGACAATCACAACATGACCAAAAATCATGGAAGTAAAAATTTTGGTGAGTATGGTAAATGGGGAAATCATTGCATCCCATGAATATAACTTCTCCCCTATCCTAGTTTGATGATTAAACATTCCGGAGAACCTCGTCATACTCCCTATGTGGGAATTTGATGCAATTCATGGAATGGATTCTATTTCATTATATAGTGCCAACAGAAATTTTCATAGGTGAGAAATCACTCTAAATATAGAGAATCGACCCCTAATTATATAAAAGTACAAGGAGTAAGATGAAACTTATTTAGCACAATCATCTCAAGTGTGGATATTACAACCCTATGAGAATTTATATCTGGATCAGATTATTGAGTCTAAGGAATCAACCATCCTTCAAGACATACCAATTGTGAGGAAATATGACAAAGTGTTTCCCATTAAATTTTCTAGTCTTCCTCTAGAAGAGATGTTGAATTATCAATTGAACCTATACCAGGGGAATTTCTAATATCCATGACTTCATATAAAAAGGATATTGAAGAGCATGAGTAGATGAAGAAAAAAATATAGGAGAATCTAGATAAATGTTTTATACACACAACTGCTTCACCATGGTGTGCACCAGTCCTCTTCATCAAGCAGAAGTATGGGCCAATGCGCCTTTGCATTGATTATCGTGAGCTTAACAAAATCACGATAAAGAACAAGTCTCCTCTTCCATGAATTTAGGACTTATTCAATCACCTATGTGGAACATAATACTTATCCAAGGTCAATTTTTGGTTGGGATATTACCAAGTAAGGGTGAAGAAGGAGGATATCCCCAATACACATTTTCATATAAGGTACACGAACTATGAATTTATTGGAATGACTTTAGGACTCACCAATCCTCAATAAATCTTCATGGACTTTATGAATAGTGTGTGTAGAGATTACCTTGACAAATATGTGCTAGTATTTATAGATGATATTTTAATATACTCCAAAACCAAGGAGCATCATGACGAGCATCTAAGAACTGTGCTAGAGACCTTGTGAAAGGATAATCTCTATGAAAAGTACACCAAGTGTGATTTTTAGTTGAAGGAGGTCTCGTTCTAGGTCCACATCATCACATGAAATGGGATATCTATGGATCCCTCCAAGGTAGCTGCAAGTGAGGGATGTCTGAGGCCCACATCGATAACAGATATCCGTAGATTCAGGGGGTTAGCTAGAT
This sequence comes from Viscum album, assembly GCA_963277665.1. NCBI lineage: Eukaryota > Viridiplantae > Streptophyta > Magnoliopsida > Santalales > Viscaceae > Viscum > Viscum album. Next base: position 2,008,034,959 of record OY728130.1, on the reverse strand, counting down.
ATTATCACTGATTTGTGAGAAATTTATCACAACTTTCATACCCTCTTACCAGGATAACTTGGAAGGGAGTCATGTTTTCTTGAGTGATTAATGTGAATAGAGCTTTAAGGAGTTAAAAAGGAGGCTTATCACAACACTTGTTCACACTTTACCAACAAGAAGAGAACTTTTTGTTGTATTTAGGGATGCTTTGAAGAATGGCTTGGGATTTGTGTTGATGCAAAATGAATATATCAGTTCCTATGCTTTAAGGAAATTGAAATTTCATGAGAAAAACTATCCAACCCATGACATAGATTTGCCTATAGAGATATTCTCTTTAATAATTTGGTGACATTACCGCTTTGGGGAGAATTGGGAAATATATATGGACCACAAAATCCTCAAGAATATATTTACACAGAAAGAGGTGAATATGTAGCTATGAAGATAGTTAGAGCAGGTCAAAGACTGTGACTCATCAATCTACTACCACCCTTGGAAAGTGAAAAAGTTGGTGGATGCTAAAATTATAAAATACCTATAAATTATATCATTGATGAGAATTGAAAACAATAAAATCTTCTTAGACTTTATGAAGATAGACATGAGATTGATAAATAAGGGAACATCATCAATACTTTCACAAAATGATTGATTAACCGTATCTTTTGGAAAGGCTAAAGGATGCTCAAATGGATTATGTGGGAATTTAGAAGAATGTGGAAACTATCTGGAAAGGGAAATCCTTGTAGTTCATTTTTAATAAAGAATTTATTTAGAGATTTGGGTCAAGAAAATGCGTTCCATCGAATCTTTAGTTTAAGAAAGTAATTTTTGATGATACACATAGTTCCAATTTTTCCATTCACCAAGGAAACACAATGATGTATCGAGATATCTGAGAGAATTATTGGTGGGATAACATGAAGAAGAATATCACATTGTATACATCAAATTTCCTGGTATGTGATTAAGTGATGGTTGGGATGAAGAAGTCTTATGGCATGATGAAACCATTGCCCATACCGGCATGAAAATGGGAGAAAATCACCATGGACTTTGTCATAGGACTTATGAAGACATCAAAAAGAAACAATTCTATCTAGGTCATTTGTTATCGTCTTACAAAGACTGAACACTTAATTTCAATTAGGTAGGATTTATAGCTGGATCAACTGGCACATATATACATCAGATATGTGGTAAGGCTACATGCGTTTTCACTATTGATTGTATCCGATTGAGATCCAAGATTTGCCTCTATGTTTTGGAAGATTATTTAACATGCTCTGGATACTGAGATGAACTATAGTATTGATTATCATCTTCAAACTAATAGATAATCTTAGCAGACTATCTAGATAATAAAGGGAATTTTGATAGCATTCACAATGGACTTAAAATAAGGATGGGACCATAATCTTCTACTGGTTTAATTCTCCTACAAAAATAGTATTCACTCGAGCATCTAAAGGGCACCATATGAATCCATTTATGGGAAAAGGTGAAGAACAACGACATGTTGGGATGAAGTCAGTGAGCGTAAGCAGCTAGGACCATAAATAGTCAAAGAAAAGGTAGATAAGGTGAAAACAACTCAGTAGAATATCATGGTTTCCCAAATTCGATAGAAGAGTTATGTTGATAGTCATCGAAGAAACATACAGTTAAAATTTAGATACATGGTATTTCTATGCATATATCCCGGTAATAATTTCATGAGGCTTGGACATAAAGGGAAGTTAAGACCTAGGTACAATGTCCCCTTTGAGATTCTTGATCGTGTCATGGTTGTTGCCCATCGACTAGAACTTCCACCTACCATGGCCAAAGGATGTACAAACCAGGCCCTTCAAATGTACTCTCTTCAAAGGTAGTACATTTAGAGGATGATTTTTCTTATGAGGAGAAATAAGTGATGATCTTTGATTGTTGGGATAAACTTCTATGTAACAAAACAACCCACATGGTCATGGTACTATGTAGAAATCATATGTACGAAGAGGCAACATGGGAACTAGAGGAGATAATGATGTAAAAGTACTTGAACCTATTTATGCCGTAGAAGGTAAAACAAAATTTTAAAGGCTAAATTTTATAAGGGTAGAAGATTGTAATGACCCAAACGTTCATTAATGAAAATTCATCAAGATATAATTAAATATATTATTATTCAAAATGTCTATGTACAATATATTCACTTCCATGGTTTTTTTATTTAAAAATACTACTATAAATTTTCACCATTGGTAATATACTATTAAATAGTGATCATGTGATTAATATAAATATAGGGCCTTAATGATTCCAATTTACACAAGAAAAGGAAGCAATGACCTCATCCAGTAGACATCCCCATACGAAGCCCATTTGTCAGATATCAAAATGTATGTGGCGTCGTTGGGGATTCTCTCTTGACTAAGCCCAATCCAAGAATCAACAAGTTAGGCTCGAGTGGAACCTCCTATGAGAGAAGTGGAATTTGGTAGAGATTACCACACGAGCTATGTAATTGGTGCCACCCCAAGAGTCTGTCACCATCGCACACACAACCCTTCAGTCTTATGCATGTGTTATAAGGGGTTATGCAACAAGACCCTAGAACAATTATTATATACATTATTTTTATAGAGTATATAAATTCATTTTATTATTGTTACATTATAAATACATGGTAATGGAAAACTAACATTTTTAGTTAATATTCAATTAAGAAATCTATTTTGATAAATTAATGGATTTTTTGAATTAAATAATTTTTTAATAAAATATTATTACTAAATTAATATTTATTAAATATAAATTATTTTATAATTATTATGAATTCAATCATGTTTTTTATTTTGTTTTGAGAGCCTTTTTTTATTAAAACACATGAATTTTCATTAGATGTCAGTTTTTATTTTAAATGTAAAAATTAAGATATTTAATTTTTTTGGATAAAATCAATATTATTTTTTAAATCAAGACATCAAAATTATCTAATGGTGAAATTTTCATAATTTTCTGAGACAATTGAATTTTTGGGTAAAATTAAACACCCTTTAAATATATAATGTGTTTTATGAAATCATAATGTCCCAATAGTGAGATAATAAAATACTATAAACATTATTTTCGGCCAATATATTTTTTACCATTAAAATAATGTGATTTTAGGATTGTTTGATTTATTTTACAAAGCTTTAGTGGGACCTCCAGAACTTATAAAACATTTTAACCATTTAAATTGATTTCCTTGGGAGTGTGACCCAACACCACATAAGAAGCCTAATATTTTAAGAATTTCGGCCTTTGGAATTATTAAATATTGTTTCCCACTCCCCTTTTTCAAATACAATTGACAATAACAATGGCCTGGTTTGTGGGTTGGATTAGTTTAATGTGCGGTGACCCAAACCTAAATAATAATGAATTCCCTCTCTTCCCCAATATAAACCCACCCAAGAACCCACTTACTCGTAAATAAAAGCCTTTTTAGCTCAAACAACATCTGCCTTGCTCTCTCTAGAATCCTCCCAAGTCTCCCCAAGCTCTCAATAAGCATCTCTCAATTCCCTCCCAAGACTTTGGGATCACACTTCCAAGTAAGAGATTTCTTCCTCTCTCATTTTTGTCGATGTTTCATTATATTTTTATCCCATTGTCTAGTATATTACAAATGTTGGGGTATGATTTTGCACCCAACCCATACTTCCTTCCATATGTTTTAATGATGCGACACCACTTTATCTCTCATTAATACCTACCATGTAAACCTGTTAACGTGCTAACATTCCATAATGAATTTCTCTCTTCTCATTTAAATTCAAGAAATAATTTTGTATTATGAATTTGAATTCCATTAAATTTGTTGGCACATTTGTCTGAATGTCCCCCTTACTATCCATTTCATGTAAATATGATGGCACACCCCTTTATCTCTAATAAACCAATTTAATGAATTCTTATGCCACATCGTTATGCTATTGATATTGAACAACAATTTTACATGCCAAATTCATTGTATAATGAATACAATGCCCATTCCTCTATCAAGGGTATTCACCTTTAAGAAAATTTACTTATTTATTATAAATTTTCATGTATGAATTCTAGATTGTTTTATCATGGAATAAATTATCATGTTTAATAAATCCATTTATATGATCCATGAGGCACACTAATGTAAGAAATGAAATGATTAAGAATGGTGCCCCGTGATAGCACTCCAATGCATTGGGTAAAGATTTTCATCATGATACATCACATGCAATGAGGGTTTACTCATGCTAATTAATGTGCTATGAGGGTTTACTCATGATCAATATGCAATAATTCTTGGCTCATGCTAATACAATGTTAAGTGTGGTTTCCACGTTTCAATGTTATGATAATCATGTTATATCATGCCTTTATGCTCATGTTCTCTTATGCTCCCTTGATATGCCTATTTCCTAAAATGTATTGTGTTCTTCTTGTCATGAATTGTTTAATCCCTTACTGGAATTTATAGCTCACCATTTTCTTATGAATGTCCTCAGGTTATACCATGAAATTCTAATTATGGGGGAATGAAATGGTCATGTAAAGGATTTTTTCAATAAAGATGATGTGTTTCATGTTTTAAGTTGTTATGTAATGTTCCTAATCCCCCCAAAGAATAGACCTCTCAATCCTCTATGTTGTATCAAGTGAATATTTTATGTAATAAATCACGTTTATGTGTGTAATAAGGAGCAGGTATGTTATATAAAACCAGCCCCTTTTATCTAAAGAGGTGTTTCCACCTCCATTACAAAAGGAATATGTTTTTCTAGAAGTTATATAGGATTCAAGGATGAGGTTGAATGAAAATAGTAATATTTACCGATATCAAATAAATAAATCACTAAATATGAAGAAATATAGATAATAACTATCAATATATAAGGACCCACACAAACTTTTACTGGAGACACTACCACTATGTGTAACTTATTTAATTTGGATCCCTATAGTTGGGCCCCTATTGACTTTTTATCATTTAACTCCACCAAAGATCTTGTAACTATTTATGGACCCAAGCCATGATAGGGATTCTTAATGTACTAATATAATTTATTAATGTGACCACAAAATCCACATTAATTGAATTTTTTTATGAGGTGTGGGGAAAAATAATTTGGTGTTCCCAATATTTTTGACATTGGCAGAAAGTCAATGGAATACATATTGTGGTTATCGCTTAAGATGTTGAGTAATCTTGTAACAGAGAGACACTACCACCTACATTATGAGTTTTAATCCAGTTCTTCTTATTTCAGTGGTAGATTCAGAAATTTATACTCATGGAAGTTAAATTCCATGTAACCCATAAATCCATTATTGGTTATTCTATACAACCAACACACTATCCACCACCTCAGCATAGGAGGTGAGATTTATCAAGAAAAATTGAGAATGAATATCTACTCACAATCCCCAATACTACCTATGTGCCTTCAAATAGTCCTTATATATAGCCATTATAGATAAATAAACTTGTTCAACCAAATAGTTATACTACTTAGTCGTGGTCTAATCACCTGGCAGTATGGTGTGGAACTCCATGAATTTTTCCATTCTAAACTATTTTGGAAATAATTGATGGAATATATGGAAATGTACTTATTACTCTCAAAACCCTCATTCATATTTTTTATAAACCATGATTTCCCACTATAATCATCTATAGACCTCAAGTTTAGATATTACAAATATTACCATAATAAAATTCAGAGTCTATAAAAAGATAAATATACAATCAATAATACCTTACCATTCTTCCACATTTTGAGTCTCGTTTTTAGCATTGAATTATGTTTTCCTATGATGTAGAAACTCTTAATCTCCATATTTATCTCATCATATTTATATTTGTACCTCTCTAGCATGAGTCAGTATGGGGAAAACATTCTGGTCTAGAAAATGGTCTTTCCATACCCCCACATCAACAAGGGTTTAGTTGACTAAAGGGTTTCCTATGAATCATCATCCACTGAACCCTCATAGAGAACATAATGAAGTCAATAAGAGAATGTTACTATATAAATTAATGTAAATATATTATTATGCAAAATAAGAGTCTCAATTTGAGTCAAGGGAATATAATCAAAAAATAAATAAAAATATTCATCATTGGCAATCTTCCCAACATACGATGGTACCCTAGGGTTTTTTTCTATTAAATGTGGTCATAAAATCACTCATAAACTATTCCCCAATTCTCAAAATCATATAACATATATAGCAAACAACATGATATATGTATATTATTATCATGGAAGGAAAAATGGTCTTGATACCCATTTATCATGAACCATGTAGGTTCAAACATGAACTGGACACCAAATATGGACCATATCAAGGATTGAAGGGTGTTTAGAATCCACATTTGTTTGTGTAAGGATTATGGAAATCAAGATTAACATTTTCAAATGGGTTTCCCAAAAATATAGAACCAACAGAGAAAGAAGGGCATATATAAAAGATAGATGGCATGGTAAAATAGTGTCAAAGAGAATAATGAAAAAAGAATATGATGAAAAGAACATTCCAATTCAAAAAAATGAAATAAAATATGCAAAAATATATTCAAAAAATATACAGATGATATGTGGGTAAATATACCAATATTTCAATAGTAATATACCACACCATTCTTATATGATTACCTTGAGCCTCAATGAATAAACTTCCCTTTACATATTCTAGAAAAAACAATATCAATACACACCCAATGGTATGTGAAATTTGTAAGAAAACTGACACATTATGATCCAACCAAGTTTTTCATATGTTTTATTTAAAATATGAACCATTTATTATCATATAAAATAAAATTTTGAATGAAATACCATTATCATTATTTTTCATGAAATAAAAAATAACATCCCATTTTAAAAAATTGTAAAACATTTTAAAATGCCCATATATCAATAATTTTACTAACAAACCCATTTTAAAAGAACATTTGACAAGAATATTTCCTTCCAAATCATTCAATGCACTAATTTTTTTTATCATTAAAATATTAGAGAAATTAACAAAACCCCAATTCTGAAATGTTATAAACATGGAAACAAAATCCTATGTTAGTTTATATCTAAGATATCATAGATCCTCAAAACAAATATGTGATATAATTCCACATGGTGCACATGTTACCCATGTAAAACATGCCTAGGGTGTAGGATTCCACTCTTATACGTGTCACTTTACCATAAACATTTTTTATTCATCGTTGTCATCATATATGCATTCGAGATAATAAATATCATTCCTAGTGTGATTATCCTACTTATTTCTCCTTCTTTGTTCCCATGGTTCTCTTGATCCGTAATCCAATATTTGGGATTTCACTTTTCATTTAAAATCAATTCTTTCAATCCACTGCCTATAATAAGTGGAATTAAAATTTCAAAATTCAATCCAATTTCAAGCTTTAAAATCATTCCTAATGAAAAAAAATTCTTGTTATGAAACAAAAAATTCATTTTAAAATAAAGGAATAAAAATATATTTTACTAATGGTAGAAAAAATTATTAAATGTTAACAATTATAAATTATTCCATTCAAAAATTTAGGAAAAGAAAATTCTGTATACAAACAATGAAGTACATCAAAAAACGATGTTATAATAATCCTTCCACCAATTTTTTTTCAACAACATCATAGAATCATCAAGAATGAAGAAATGAGTGCTGTTGGAAGTAAAGATGAACCATAAACCATAAATTCCAAATAATTAATATCAAATTCCTCAATTTCTAGTATAATTTTAATGACAGGAATCACTTAAAATAATTATTCCCAAATATTGCACTATGAGGAATAAAGATCAATAAAAAAACCATAATTTTTGTTTGATATATAAGAATCCCAATTAGAAAAATAAATCCAATGAATTCCCCTAGTTTTCATAGCCATTGGGAAATGAGATCATATGAAAAAGGGGATCCAATACCAAAACAAATCTATACATACAAGAACTGAGCCATGCATTCTATGAAAATTTTGATCTGCCAATGATTGTACTTGGTAGATTAAAAATAATCATAGAAGGAATTCTAGTATCATAAATATTAATATGATATGGAGGGATATGAATGGAATATTAATATGATTATTAAGGATAAGAATACAATATTTCTCTTGGATTTATTGGCTCCAACGGTGCCACTGGATAGATAAAGTCTTAGAGCTAGGGGTTGGGGTTTTTATGTAGCCATGTTCCCTCTAGTAGGACTTCTATATCCTAGGGTAACCCATTATAGACAATCAGATTGATGATTGATGACCTGTAGCTTTATCAACTACATGTGATGGTCCACACTCAGAATCACCTCTCAAGCCACCTCCTAATAGGTAAATGACCAAAAACAACCAAATATCAATGAGAGGGGAATGAAAATGGACCAAATACGTGACTCAGACTAAAAAATTAAAAGTTTAAAGATGATATTATTTTTCAATTGATAAAAATAATTATATCATTGAAAAAGAAGTACCATGAATTTTTTATGACCTTGACCATGGTAAATCAATCATGTTAAAACCTTCAATAAACCACATATTTAATCTAAAATGTCCCAAAAATGATCAAACCCCTTTTATAAATTTGGGATTAGAATAGAAAAATATGATATCATCCATATATAAATGAAATTGAATTTAATTATTTTAAGAAACATGTGACTATGTATCATTCCCTCCAACAAAAGAGAGATTTTTTTATAATAAAGGAATGATGCTTTAATATGTATTTTTAAGAGTCATAACATGGGTTAGAAAATAAAGCTTCCAAATAATATATTTTAAAAAAAACACATCTAAAATAAATTTATACACTCTTCCTATAATTTTTTAAAAAATATAATCGTATACCATAAAAGGTTCTATAGGAATTATAAAACATAAAAGGAATTCCCATTTATTAAAATTATTTTTAAGAATATGTGGATGACGTTTTTTCCTAATATATAAGATATACAAATATTTTGAAATTTCAGTATTACATAAAAAAATAATCAAATTTGAATTGGTCTGGTAATTTATGAATGATTGGACTATAAAATGGGAAATAAAGTTTGTCTTTATATTAAATCACATGTTTGGGTGGGTTATAGAGTTCACAATGAATTTGAATTTTCATTTTGTGGGGATTTTTAATTTTAGATCTGGGAATCTAACAATAGTTTAAAGAATTTTCACATCTCAAAAAAGTTCTTTATAATGTGGTTCATGGATTGGGTGATGTCTTGGGGGTTCTAGAGGCCATAGAAGGAGGAATGGGTGACTGGGATTTTTGAAAACAATTATAACAACACATTCCCATAATTAATAGGTTGGTCCCTAAGTGAATGGATTCATGGGGTTGTTTGTTAGTATTTAGTATGTTGAAAAGGTTTTTGGGAGAAGATCCAAAAAATTAAAAGCATGATTTTTTGAGTTACAACATGAATGTTACTAAAAAACTATTGTTTTATTTTAAAGATGGAAATGGCCTCTATTTTTCTTCTTAATAATACAACACATGGATATGGATAGGGTTGAGTATTTATACACCTAAAATAATCTATTTTTTATCCATTCAATGGTTTATTCAGACAATTTTGGTGGTTATCTTCTTCATATTCCAATCCTCTTTCATATCTCCCAATCATTATCAATGATTTGGGCGATGCTTATTTTAAGGAGAAAATGGAAATTCAATACACTTGATTAATACTAAGTTCTCATGAATCCTATAAATATGGGAACTTGATAGGAAATCCTTCTTCTATGAAATGTAATTCTATAAGGGTATGTTTTCATTTTGTTTTTTCATGAATTACCCCAAAAATAAAATTATTGGACTATTGAATTAGTGATATTATTTGTTGTTTTTTCATAGTTGGGTTGAAGTGTGTATTGAGAGTGTACTTAACTCCATTATTAGTGGTTCTATTGTAATGAGATGACCCATTTATACTTTACACATTTATTCCTAATTAAATTATGTTGTTTAGATAATTAAAAATTTTATTACTAATTTATTATGATTCCTTATACTGAGATAGGGTGCCAGGTGGTTTTAAGATGGCCGATGGACTTATACTTTCTTTATAGAGAGTTTTTGCCTTATTTATAAAAGGAAAAGGCATTGGTTTGAGGTATGTGGTCTTATTCCTCTAGATAGGGGTTGTGTATGTTTTATGAGGCATGTGTTAGGTTTTCATTCAACAAAAGGAGATTTCCTGGTTTAATACAATTTATATTTTAAAATTGACTGATTATATAGATTTAAAATGTTACATGGAAACAATGGTCCATGAAATATTCATGATCACCTTGATCATTGATAGTTGTGACCATGGCTTAAAACATGCTTTTCCAGGTTGGTTTGATTTTTAGCGATGAATGAAGAGTTCATTGAGAAAGATAACCTAGTGACACCCTAATGACCGAGATGGGATATGGGCCATTATTTTTTTAATATTTTCTAGGAAATGAATACTATTTATTCAATGAGGATGTGTTATCATATTAAGATATTGAGGGATTTTCTATCCTTAGAGGATCATGTGTTTATCCACGCTCTAAGACAATTACTATTACCCAAATGAGGGTTTCTATGATATAAGATGGACCATGAGACATAAGTGTGTGCCACATTGATATAACAACATTTAGAGGGTGAATTTTCATAGATAGTGGTGGTTGCACATGTCATAAATAACCTAAACCTATGTATAAAAATGAAGGGTAAGAGATGACAGTAGAATTCATGGGAATTAAAAATAGTCTAGCTATATTTATTTTTACTATAACCTCTGATATCATATTTCATAAGATTCATGGGAATAAATCATTGGTCGTAGAACTGGCATGATTTACAATGATTCTCATGAGTCACTTGATGAGATGGATGAGACCCTGGGATGATTTCTCAATTTAGATCTACTCTCATCATACATTGGTGGTGGATTCGTAGCTCTAATAGAATCCAGATATATATTTGACGCAGCGGTATATTTCTAGAGGAGGTATATTGGATCCAACATAAGATATATGATAATCCAAAAATATAGGAATTCTTATTATGGAAGGTGTTTTTCGCAACCCCTTTAATGCAATGGCATCCCTCCAGGGCCGGAAATGAGGTAAGTGAGAAAATGACCCTCATGTCCTAAATCTAGTGGGACCTAGGTTGGTAAAAATCAATGAGGGTATAAAAATCTCTTAGATAGAAAAGATTACCCTAATATAATATTATATGATTGGCGTATAGGATAAAACTCACCAAAAATAATATTAATAAAATTAAACAAAAAAACGTCTCATAATGCCTATAAAATGTAAATTGAGACAATAATATTCACCAGGTATGTACCAAAAAAATTACCTATAGTATGAACTCACTAGTAGCTCGAACCAAAGGTAGCAATGTCCATCTTGTTCCATGTAGACTTCAAGAAAATGAAAAATACTTTATCTATGTTGGGTGGGAAAAAAAGTATAACCAATATGATCATACTCATGGTATCAAGTGAACTTGTGAAAATAGTATTATAATACACAAGGTAATAAACAAAAAACCAATAAAAACCATAATAGGTTAACTATACAATCCCAAACATTCAATGTTTTTCTCACCAAATCAGGCATCCAATATAGTAATATTATATAAAATATGAAGGCTCTCTTCTAATACATCACCATTGATTTTCTTCTCTCATTCCCCAACATCGAATTTTATGTGATATCATACCTTTCATATATATTACATCTCAACCATCCATCCATGATGTGGGTTGGGATACGTCCCTACCTTCCCCTTACTTAAAAGGTCTATCATCCAATGATACCATTAGTCCTTGTTACATCACAACTGTGCTAAAAACATGTGAGACAACCCATCACATCTCACCCAAAGTGTCATAGGTCATCATGTAACATCTCATCTGAATAATCCTAGGCCATAAATCACATCTCATCATATAAAAATATTATTATGGTAACAAGAACTTGAAGGAAATCATCATTCTTCCTTCATCTTACCATGAATGACTCCCACCATTGATCTAATCATTAGTAAATCACCTCATGAGTGGGTAATCCCCAACACCAACCAATATATTAATTGATACTAAAGGAAGAGTTAGAAAGAGGGTGAGGTCCGCAAACTATATCTTCACCATCATAGATATTGCGAAATTTCCCATTATGAAAACTGTTTTGTTTTGGTATAGTCATACGTCTCAATTGGGTTGTGTATACATATAAAATAAAATTCAAGATATATTGATAAAATAAAATACCTAAACTATGGGTTCACAATAACTAGAATATCTTACAACACTATTACTCCACTACACCCCATTTAAACTCTCAGAACCACTACCATCACTAAATGCAAATGGAAATATAACCACCACACAAACCCACACATTACATCATTAAATTATAGATGCCACTATTTTATAAATTTAAAAGGTCATCACTAACTCCAATTAACTATGAAATATCATTTCCCATTTATATATCCCATTAATTTATATTTACTTCATTTATGCCTATTACTAGACATCAATTTTAGATATTTCTTATTTATATACCAATCAATGACATTTTATTTTAGGATTTAAATTTATTGCATGTAAAACTAGGAAAGTAACATAACCATACCACAAAATAGCTCACCAATATCATATTTCCAATCACCACAACACCATGATAGAAAATCCACCACACCACAATAACCATACACCACAACCACTAAACGATATCCATCACACCACAAAACCTATTAATACCTTCCAATATCGACCAAAACACATAACAAAAATGATAAATACTCCGAAAGTAAAACCAGTATGAAAATTACCATCTCAACCACCACACATCTCAACTATAGCAAAACATCCCACATCAAATCCCATTCCAATTGCGTCAAATCAACACCCACAAATCTAACAACCTCACCAGTCATTGCCATCACTACACTATATCCCACAGTGAATAAGGAATATAAAACAATTATAACCACCAAAATAATCAAATCCTAGGATCCATAAATAAGATTCAAGATATTATATTACGTATTTCATTATTTTTCATGATTATTATCACAATAGAAAAATTTATATGGAAAAATAATTTATTATCTATATATATAATCTTATCAATTTCAATTAGGGTAGTAACAATAATCATAACTATATGGTCCTAAAAAAAAATCATCTACCACATATGAAAGGAACCTAAAATCGATTATTCTCAAAAAAAAAGTCAATAGGTATGAATAACACAGAAACTATAACTTCAAACAATAAATTTATATAATTTATCACCATACCCATAAATGTGCAACAATATCATATCATTATTTCTTTTATTCTGACCCTTAATATCCACCAAAATGAATGAAAAAGAAAGTAATCCTGAAACATTGCACATAAATATGGATAGAATGATACCCCCTTACAATAAAGATTTATTTTTTTTATTCACAAAATAGGTTAGAAGAGAATTAACCAAAAATCCAAAAAAACACAAGGAAATCTCAAATCAACCAGAACCACAATAAAAATTATCAAAACATATTTCCTTGACACCTAGAATTAAAACAATATCACCACTCCGAATCATTTTAAGATATATGGAACTAAACAACGATGGGGATAGAGAAAATAAATTAACAATAATGGGAAAACCCCCCTTGGAACTCATGGATAAGCATAAGAAAAAACAATCAATAAAATCATCCAATGACATTTATGATATTCCCAAAAATTGGGGGGAAGAACTACTAAATGAGAGAATGTTATGCCTTTTGAAACTTTTAAATAGGTTTCCACTAGACTAATTCACATGATTTATTACATATTCATGATATAAATTCCCAAAAACTCATATAATGAAATATTTTAATTTTATTAATGCATGAAACTCTCAAAGTATAGACTTCCATTTAAATACCTTGCACATTGGCCTGAATTAATATACATCATGAATTACACTTTCATGCCCTGAATCTATTATACATAGACCTCCTCATCCAAAAATATACATGAATAAACCTATTCAAATTACATGAATCACCAAGTCATGTTGGTAATCCTATCCATTTCATTAACCACCTTTGTTAGTTCTATTATCACAGAAACCTATTCTGAATCATCCTCAATCCTTATATGAACACCTTTGACCACCAAACCAGAAAAATGATCATCAAATATTTCATATACCATTACATTATATACCTCTAAAATGATTATTATTATGTATAATAATTAAATACTCCAATGAAGTATAGGGTTTAAAAACCCATCCCATGAGATACCACTTAGGGATCTCGATACATCCCAAACACCACCATCAGCTAAATAAATCAAACTCAAATTTTTAAAAAATTCCATGAACAACTAAAACCCCATTGCTCACGGGGAACCACACCAAAACTACTAAATAATACCACACGGCACTTATTTTCTAGACAACCATGCATGCAGTCATATCCAAATCCACACAAACATAGCCATCAATCACTATTACAGACAAATGGCACATCCCCAATCATATAAATCAATAATTCCTTCATCCATGTCATGATATTAAACTCTTTCAGTAGAACATACTAATCTTTAAAATTTTAAACATATAATATAATAAAACATCATGATTAGAAATAATTTTCCCCTCCTTACATCCCATAAGATTTATCACACATCAAACCATCAAAGAAACCACATATTTTATAAAACAACAAGATTCAAACAACACATCATCAAGAAAACATTGAAAAAAAACGATAAGAAAATATTATAACTGTTGACACATCTACATCTCACAATCCCATGTAATTTCATAAAGGATACCATGCCTCTATTACACATGAACTAAGGGGATGGTGCATCAAAGAATCCATTTATTTTGATTATATTTGAGCTTTTTTGGTCCATCCATAATTGTTGGGTCATATTTGATATCAAGATCTACCCATTCAATGATGTGGGATTTATTTTGAAGATACAATCTATTTTGGGACTTGTAGAAGATTTCATAGATCATGTTTAGCCATAGTGGTAGTTCCTACCAATACACTACCAAGGAAACCCACTATAATCTTTCAAAAGGCCAAACAAACAGGGGATAAATATTTACCCACCTTCCAAACATATATTTCCATATTTCATGGGAAACCATAAAAAACATGGTATACATTATAGAAATATAGGTGAATACACCTACAATCATCACATGCCCTCTAACTGTTTATCACCACCTACAACCTAACTTAGACCAAATAGATCTTCATATTTTTTCTACGTACTACATGAGTACCAAGTACTTCTTACTCCCCAACCTCCTTCCACCACTATGTGGAATGTAATGGACGTTCATAAAATAAATCTATCAAAGCCATGTGAATTGATGAGAGATAGATACTATTTAGGTGGACTCTACCAAATATAGGAACCTTATCAACAATCCCTTAAAGTAGTGGACTAATGGTCAAAAATTATCCATACGCATCTAGAAAGTCCAATTTATCAACTTATCTGTAGGAGGGTGGATTGGAGTGATAACATAGAACTGAGATAAAAATCCTGATATAAGACCCTCAATAAATGTGAGTTAAAATGATGATCCTGATGGGATATGATGTTCCTCGGTACTCTATGAAGCCTAACCACATCATATATATACCACTTCACTAAGACATCCACAACTATCAACTCATAGATCAACAGAAATTGAGATGACTTCATTGGTTATCCCACTATCACTCAAATGACATCACATCCTCCCTAAGCTTGAGGAACCCCTTGGTTGGTGGCTATGTTCATAGGAATGACAAATGGCTTCTTTAAGGACACCAATTGAATATTTCATGGTGACCCTATTTATCTGACCCCCTTTATCCTTTCTCAGGATGTCCTCATCCACCTTATTCATTGGAGTATCAACATTGGTGAGTTACTTCATTACTGTTTAAAACTAGGATCACCCTCTATCCCCCACATGATATTCAATAATGTTGAATTTATTTTAATATACTCTAACAGAAGATCGATTAGTGGTATTAACAAGGTGATATAAGAGTAATTCAACTGGAGAATTCAGGTAATCAATAAGGATAGAAGCAACTATTACATCTCTATCACATATACATTCATTCTGATATCCTCAGTTCAAAATCGCCTCGACATGAAAAAAGGGTAGTTCCCTCTAGAAATCATGCGTGCCACCATCTCCTCATGTAGGATTCATATTTGGGACTCCAATTTCTTTATTTGAAGAATCTTGGAACATGTTCTCAATTGGATGAAATGATACTTATCCTTTGGGGGTCGGATAACACTAGTTAAAAACATCCTTCAAGATACCCCGTCCATGATATCTCATCCATTAATGTCACAAAGTTTTTCCTAAAAGGTATTGATAAAGTCTTAAATGGATTCATCAGGGACCCAATATAGGAATGGAAGTGACACTGAGAATCATGGCGTACGGTGGAATGTCCGGCTAGGGAAGGTGGCATCAACATCCACATCATTGATGATACCCTCACTAGCATGCATGAATGGATGGAATGGGAAGTACTAGAATATATTATTCTTTGGGGTATCACCATTCACAAATCTCACAATTGTAATCTGGAAATAGCTGATTGTCATGATTCCCAACTCTAGTATGTGATCTACCCCCTTTTAACTTCTCTTAAAACCCATTCTCAGCGGATTTTGGGAATGGTGACATCTCTATTTGGTATCAAAACTTAGTTAGGAATACTCTAGGCTTATCAGGCTAGCCTTCCATATATAACCTCTCCAGGGAGGCCAACTCTCACCTTCTATCCATTAGGGTTTTTTTGGATGAGGACCAATATGACACCTTCAACCTCATTGAACATATATATTAACTTGATAGGAGAATCGTAAACCCATATTTTGTATGGGCCTTCTCCACAAGGTATTTACACCGCTCTTTGGAGTCTCAGAAGTAGAATAATATTTGGAATGATTCATATTGGAACAAATGCATCCCTTTAATGTAAAACATTCTCACATGGATGAGGTAGTCCCCACATATGAGAATATCAAATGCTATAACATCCCATTGGCTTCAAAATTATTCTATTGCAATAGTCACAAGGAAGAGAGTGTGGGGCATCTATTATTTGAGGGAGACTGTGCAAGTGTAGTATGGGATTACATTGTTTATTTCAATACTCTACATGTTCAAAACATTATAGGTATTTCAATCCTTGAATGTTTGTTCCATGATGCCACAGAGAGGGTTCTAGAGAGGTTAGCCCACACCATAGATCTGCATGTAGGCTGTTGGTGCTTATGGAAAGCTAAGAACAAGGTTATGCATGAAGGGGTTCATACCTCAGGTAGGTTAGTCATTATTAAAATAAAGAACCTCCTCCTCGATATTTTTATCCTCATCTCCATCTATTGAGAGGCTCCAACCCTTGAATAGATTCAAGTGAATATGCCTTATACGCATCATTGTTGCAGACAAAACAGAATCCATGGGTTTTTATGTTCCCCCCTTCAATGGGACTCAAACTCAATATAGATCATTCATGAATTATGGGGGTCTTATATGGAGAAGGGTTCATCCACAACTCACCTGGTTTGGTCTTCTTAGCTTTCTCTTCTCAACTAGGTCATGAATCCTCTCTTTAGGAAGAGGCTAAGGAACTGATACATGGGCTTATCTAATGCCTCCAGAAGTGGTTCGATTTATCGAAGGTCTAGACTAATTCAATTATTCTTCACAATGCCATTCATGGAATTGGTTCCACTCCCTTGTCGATTCACTTCACCGTCATAAATTGACAGGTCCTGATTAACAATAACACTAGAGTGGTTCCCACATGGGGTGAGGGTAACCAAGTCACTGATCACATTGATTCTCTTTACTTTCTTATAACAGACCCTGTTTTTTAACATATTGTGCATTGATAGAAGCTAGGTGGGGTAAATATAGTTTTAGGTGATTCCTTTGGTCTTCATTATTTTAGGACACCTTAGGTTCTTCCTCTCCCTGGATATATAGGCTTTCCATGTCTTGTATTTTTTTTATTCCCATAATAAAAATTTACATGATGATCATGATGCATCGTTTCAAGCTATTCTACCCATTTCCAAATATCAATAGACACCCAAACCATATCTCCTCATGAATTTTGACTGTGTCATCAGCAATGATATTCCACTTTCATATGGTGTAATAGATCATACTATCATAATCCAAAATAAAATCCATTTACAAATACTTGAATAGATTAAAATCCCTATTATAAAAAGAATATTTCAAGATCTTGTTGTCTGTGAAAACCAAAAAACGCTCACTGATGAGGTAATAAAGTCATAGATTTAGTGAAAAAACAACTAATGAAAGATAAATATCTTGGATGGAATTGTTACACATACAGAATGTAACTAAATATACATATAATAGGTTGTTTCCCTTTAGTACATCATGAGACACACCAATAAAAGTTAGGAAGATTCACATAAAACCCAAAACATCACACCCCCAAAAATAAATTAAACCACTTGGGAATTATCTAACTTCTATTCAAGAAACTGAACACTACTTGAAACATATCAATCAACTCAAAGAAATATTCCCACTAATTTAAATTTTTTAAAATTAGTTTAAATCTGAGGCAAATCAGACACAAACCTCTAATAACAAATGGCCAGACCAATATATATTTAAACCACTTCCACATACGTAGGATCTATATAATAAACAAATACCTTGTTCTTTGACCAGTATAAAAAACAGAATTCTGAGGCACCACATACTAAAGTAAATTCACCTCTAGCATCTAAAAATAAGAATTTTATAGTTTTCCATAGATCTCGTGGTGTCAATAGGACTACATGACTCCTCAATGATACAAATTATACTCCCCTTATCACTTCTATTAAATCTATGTATCATCAATCAAAATGATGAAAACATACTCTACGAACTCATTGAATTTGGATTTCATGAGCCCCATAAACATAGCTATCCCTTTCATGACACCAAATAAAATAAACATGAACTCAATGTTCCCATTCCTATATCTGAAGGCGGACTTTGGCATATTGTATTCTTTCACCATCATATGGTGAATTCTAAACCATAATTCAACCATAAAATAAAACATACACTATTTAACTAGTCAAATTGATTGTTCATAATCAAAAGGGTGTACTGGTTATTGACTATTATCTGTGAAAATCTCTGATAGTTGATGCACAACCTCAAACTTCTATATTCCTTCTTATTGAACAACAATAAATCATTCTAAGGAGAAACACTTGAAAAAATGAAAAACATTTACATTATATCATCCTTTGGAATCCCCAATTCATGTAAATCCATTGAAACCATTTGGTAGGGATTCATTGAAATCCGAAACACACCGATTTCGATCTGCATCTCAATTTAAACATCCTATCGGTAAGGGTGGTAGTGACATAACCTCATTTGGAAAAAAAATTCTGAAAATCATACACTATCATAAGAACATTCACTTAATTAGATTTAATTAATAGCACCACCAACTAATAAAATAAAAGCACCACTTTCCTTCCACCCATCTAATAACCTCACTCACCGATTAACACCACTCATTGGACCTCCACATCCGAAAATGAAATTATCCTATGTAAAAATTCAAGGACTAATTTCATGGAATACATCTAAAGAATATAAAAAAATATTATATACTCTAACAATAATAGATAATAAAATGGGAACTAGAAGCCTCTTCAAATGATTTCACAAGGAACAAACCAGCATAGGAGAGAAAATGAGTTTGAGTCTGTAGAATCAAACAAGGAAAAAACTGGAGTACATGATAAACTTATCATACCTTTGACAACCTCTATCAGAGATGCTATTTTTTTCCTATACTGAGTTCATCTAATAACACTCATATCCTCTTTATATCTTTTTTCATCCTCCACGGTCATTCCATAGAAAATGTCACATTTGATAATGTCCTTGATAAGGTTGTCCCTATCCAAGACCCAATACCCTCGACAATTGAACAAGCATCGGTGGTACCTTCCAATAAAACTAACTTAGAGGAAATTGTTTCTGTTACTAAAAAGGATTCTAAAATATCATATTAAATTGGACCCACAGAGTCGATGTTCAAAAATACTGGTGGTGACTATGTCCCTCAAAAACATAGAATTAATGGAGGAATACCCCTATAGGTACTCAGATGGTATCTTCCCCAAAAAGATGAGAAATGAACTGCTATGGACAGGTCCCCATTGGTTGAAATCTCAACATACTCTATATATTTGACCCACTAACTATATATGTACTCATAAAGACACACTACTAGCCACTCTCTTGAGGCAAACCTCCCATGGAAATAATCCTCTCGATAATATGTACTTTCTTCGGCACCTCCATGTTTTCAGAAATGATAAATGTTGTGACTGTATACTTGATATCTATGTAAAGTTCGTCACCCAAAAACCATAATCTAGGCAAATCATATGGAAATATGTATACGTAAAAGTGATGTTGGTCCTTAACATGAAACTAATCTACCACTGTCATGACCCGACCCTACCAAGGCTCAATCCACAACTACCCCAAGCCTGCCTCCATAGGCCAGGGGCTGGCGACATGCGCCAAAGGCTAAACCACTTGGGGAGGCCTTTGCTTGAGTACCTGTACACACACACAGCCCACTCAATGCATAAGTGCAGAGTAAAAGGAAAAGTAAAGTACCAACTACTATAACTAAACCACAAAGTGCATCAACCTCTAAATAGTACAAAGCAAGTGCTGAAGGTAAACTGAAAAGAAAAAGGAGGAAAACACGCGCCCATCCAGAAAAGTGCCACAACCCGGCAACATTTAAACAAAATTAAAATAGCTGGGAGAGTCCCACACCTGGAACCCAACTACGACCACCACACGTGGTCCAAGCTCGGGAACTCCTAAGATCCTCTAACATCATGACCAACCTATCTGTCGTCTGCAAGGACACACCTAGTGTGGGAAAAGCCCAAGCAGAGGTGAGTATAAAAAAACTCAGTAGGATTCCCCGAAGGCTCAAGGGAGAAAAAAAGGAGGTAATAAAGAGGTGAGAAGTAGATCAAACAAGGAAAATTAAAGGAGTACAACCGAGAGTACAGTAAAGAGTAAAATAGAGTAACAACTCATCCCAACAAGAGAAAGGAAGTAGACTCATCCAAACACAATGATCTAGAAGCAGTGAGAAGATGAACTTCTCATTGAGTCTTTTCTAACTATAGCAGGAGAGTAGACTCGTCCAACCATGAGAAGCTAGACATGGAAAGCATGTGGCATACCCTGCGCGTCTTCACCTCTCCTGGAAGGAGAGTAACCAAAACCCAAGAAGTGGGTACTGGAACAAGGTATACATATATATATATATGATTTTTCAAGAAACCTGAACAAGATAATAACGGGATCTCCATCTCGTAGCTCAGACCAAGAAAGTGAGTCACCAAGAGTCCCAAAGTAAACACCATTGATACCCAGTATTCGTACGCCGTCCCTGAACTGCATGTCAAGGGGCTCAAATCACCGCACATTGACACTATCCGCTTTGGGCGGCACTGACTCGCCTGCACGGTTTTAGGTCGTGTCACAAGGATGTGTCTCGGTGGGGAAAGCACCCCTCATACATGAGAATTCTAGGGGAGCATCAAGCCACACCTCGTCACAGTCACATAGTCGAGAGGTCTTCTCTAAGTCAGGTTGTCATATCACTGACCCATACAACCAAGGGTCCTGCTCCGGTAGTCATGCAAACAGACCAGAGACTACCCTGGAAGAAAATACTGAGTTTGAAAGAAGTTGTAGGGTAACCCACAGCCCAATATCTACTGGAGGGTAAAGCCTATGAGGTCATCGGGTGACCCACTACCCAGTCTCTGCTAGATGGTAAACTCAAAGAGGTTGTCGGGTGACCCAATACCCAGTCTCTGCTGGAGGGTAAACCCGAAGAAACCGATGAGCAACCCACTGCCAAGTCCCTACTGTAGGGTAAACCATAAGATGTCGATGAGCAACCCACTATCCAGTCTCTAATGGAGGGTAAACCAGAAGAAGTCGATGAGCAACCCACTGCCCAGTCTCTTCTAGAGGGTAAACCCGAAGAATTCGATGAGCAACCCACTGCCCAGGCTCTGCTGGAGGGTAAACCCAAAGAAGTTGATGGGCAACCCACTGCCCAGTCTCTGCTGGAGGGTAAACCCAAAGAAGTCGATGAGCAACCCACTATCCATTCTATACTAGAGGGTAAAACCGAAGAAGTCATGACCAAAACCAAGGGAAACCACTCAACCCTGCTGGTTTAAACCATCGTGAATAGAGGGACCCTCTACGTCGCAAGAGATCAAACGTACATAAAGCAGAACACGACACGCACAAGGGGCCCACATGATATGTGGCCCAATATCATCTCCAAAAAATGATCACAAATGTTATTGGGTACAAACTGCAACATGTAACTCCAAGAATCCCCGTATACTCCTAGGGTATACCACATCTCTAGCCCAAAGGCTATCGTGCACACGACTCCCAACGTCAGCGAGAAGGGAGAAAATGTAATTTTTCCAACCTACTCCCTCCACGGCCCTATCACGACCAACCATATCTCTTCAAACATCAACTTCACTCACTCATGAGTGAACACGATCACATGCCAAGGGTTCTCTTCCAAACACAGTAAGAAAACTTGCCACTGAAGCACCTTTCATGCTTCCACATTTAAATGAGATTTTGAATGAGACTCCGGACGTCAAAATGGATCACTTCATTGTAATATTCATGTAAAAACATGCAAGAACAACTATTCACTCGCCTCCAAGAGACATCTGACGTAAAAGTCATTCAACAGTACTTTACACTAGAACGACATCCTGTGGTCCCGAGCCTCGGCCCCAAAAACAGTCGGGTGCATCGCACCATTGCGATCCCCTCAAGAAAACATGTCAAATTGACTGCTCAGTTGAGTGTAATGGATATCCCGGAAAAAAGATGCAGTTCGCCGAACCGCACACGGGCGGTGCTTCGTGGGACCCACATCCTAGTCCCAAAGCACAACGAACGGATCACACCATTGTGGTCATCTCAAAAAAGTACACAAGATTGAATAATCACATGTCTGGAACGGACACCTTGTGATAATGTTAGAAATTACCGCCAACTCCCAAAACACCCTTCATGGGGTCCACACCATCATGTAGAATTAAAGCGGGTGGATTTCTCCATTGCAATACCCTCAGAAAAACACCAAAAATTTACTGCCTGCACGCCCCGAACGGACGTCCGATGAAAAAGTTTCTAAGCGCTGCTCGCAGCTTAAAAGATGGGCCATGGGGCCCATGCCTCAACTCTGGCTTCAATACTCGAAAACACCTTGGAAATCTTATTCTTGATGCCAGGGTCACCACACCACTAACAGTGCTAAAATTAGACATCAGATGCTCTCGCACCATCCAAAACAAAATCTCGACAGTGCGATAAATAGTACTTAGCAGACACTTTGCGTCGATGAGCCCCCATCTCTGAAATTAAAAATTCCCAAGAAAAATCTCAAAATGTCCATCTGGAGCTGAGAATCACGTCCCCATAGACATCACATGAATTCGACACTAAGATTGCGAGTTATGATGTTTTTAACATCATTGGACGGAGACAGGGGGCCTAGGTCGACCCACCCCTTTAGGCCGACGGTCTGTGGCTGGGTTGCTTGGACCACCCGGTCCACCACGGCATGCGGTTCATCACATGAGCTATGCCACGTCAACTGGGACCGGCTAAGCCAGTCATCGTTTACTCCATGAGACCAGCGGGATGCGGGTCTCTGTCAACTAGTCGGGGTCGCGACGAACTCGGTTCTTCGCACCTGTCGGTGACCGGCGAAGCTGGCCAGCACGCCCCCCCCCCCCCTGCGTCACCCTGCATACGCCACTGGCCAGGATTTCTTGGAGCCACCGCGAGCCGCAGCCTCCACTGGAAGCCGCCGCCATACTGGAAGCCACCGCCACGCTGGGAGCCCACCGCCGCCTGAGCTCGTGGGAAAAAAAAAAGACAAACCGCCAGAATACTTCCTCGGGCCACCTCGGACGCCCCGGGACACGGATTTTCAATCCGAAAGGTTAGTTGGAAATCTCAGATTGATCTCTATTCAAAATCAGCCTTCTCCCAAAAATTCAATAGCAATTCGATGCAAGAAATTGAGTTCAAAGGTAAATGCAGAATCAAAAACGTAAAACGTAACCTCGTACCTCGTCGGGCGTAGCCCGATGCTTCAATGATGATCCGTCGGAGCCACCACGCCTTGCCGAAGAGATGGAGGAGAGGATAGGAGATCCTTCTTCATTGGGAGGGCTAGTCGAGGTTAAGCCTCCCCTAGGTTAAAAATCACCTCCTGAGCACAACGGTAGTCTGGAAATTTTAATACGAGGCCTTATTAAGAAGTTAAAAAACATAACGCTCGAGGCTGCAAAATTACGAAAATTCCCCTAGGGCGATTTCTCACAGAAGGGTCGTGCCCCCAAAAATTACACCCCTCCTAGGATAAACGACACGTTCTGGACACAATAGTGCCCTTCGTTTTCCCATCAGAGCAACCTTTTAAGAGATACTTGAGTCTAACGATTAAATTAATAAATTAATTGTTTTATTTAACCGTTTAACGTTCCGGTAATGGGAGAGGGGTCCCAAAGTCCCACGATGACATATTCTATGTCGTTCCTAGAGTAAAAACCCCATTTCAGACCCATATGTACTCTCAGATTTAGGATTCAAATTACCATTTAGGATTTATCCAATTTATTTGGCTTTTCCAGAGTGAATGCACTGAAAATTTCTTTCCGGCCACACTATGGCTCAGAATCGCACGCCGTATGAAGGCGCTTCTCTGGAATAAAATAAATAATATTCCAAAGTATTTTATAGAAAAAACCGAGTTCTTATATCATTCACTCCTTCAAGATTTTCATCCCTGAAATGAAAAACCGAGGAACTGTAACACCCCGACCCTAGATACCCAGAGTCGGTGCATTATTACATAACATTGGCACGATCACAAAGGATAAAGTCTCGAAAGACCGATTAGATTTGTAGTCTTGGAAAACTAGATATATTCATAAGACTTACATTACATCATGAGGTAAAAAAACTACAACAACATCTTTTCTTCATATCCCCTCATACTATCCCTGCAGTTCATTCATAAATTACTTTTTCACATCCTGGGAAGAGATAAAACATTGAAAGGGGTGAGCTCAGATGCTCAGTAAGGATAACAATATAGAAGAAGCATTTGTAGATAATCATAAACAGTTAAAGAAATTTATAACTAAAACAAAAGCCTTTTAAACTTGAACTTAAGCATAATATGTCAAAGATGAAATGAAATAATTCCATTTACTTATTCACATGGATATTCTACTAGTCAAATAATCACATGCATTATCAATAACCACTTTCATAATTATGGAATGCATAATTCCAGACTATCATAACCACATAGCCAAGGCCTCGTGCCAAGACTTCAAATAAGATTTTTCCAAGGCCTTGTGCCAAGACACTAGTTTGTCTCATGAGACCTACCGATGCATCGAGGAGCTATAGAGGGCTCCACCCGTCACTTACTAAGTCCAATGAATTCCTCATATGAAAATTTTTTGTCATAACATAAACATTCGTATTAAAACTAGCATAAGAAATGTCAATACTTTATCCACAAACCATGAATGGTATAAAAATAGCACATCCACAGTCAAACATAACTCATTCGATACAATATGGAAGATTGTATTGTATCATATTAATCTCAATAAAGAATAATTAAGGATATTGACAAAGATGAAAATAATCATCAAAACTATTTGTGAGAAATATCACCCTTATTCTTGAAATCATTTAAAAGTCACGCTATTTGTCAAGAAGCCATTTAAAATAGATTTTTGAATCAGAGTGTCACATACCACTTTGAAACTTATAAAAGGAGTGTTAATTTTAAAACATTAATGTCCATATAAATAAATACTTAAAACCATTTTTAAAAACATGGACATTAATGAGCAATATTTAGAAGAATATGTCTTTAAAAATTTTAAAAAAGGTAATTTAGTTAGAGTTTCTAACCAAAAGAGAGAAACTTGAATACAAATAATTGAGGTAATCAAAACATTGTAATATCATGAGAATAAAGGGATTCATGATATACTATGTCAAGGTACATTATATACACCACATAAATGTGATTTGGTGTATATCAACAATGTAGTCTCAATGGAATGTAAATTGAGATGAAATATCTCATAAAGGCTATATCATTAGGTTAAGGATAAATCAACGACATAATTATGTGTGAAAAATATAAATACACTCAATATGATTTGATATTCAGTGTAAAAAAATCAAAGGACATTCACACATATTCTTGTAAAAACAACGCCAATGAATTGGATGTTTAACTCAACAAATCGAGATTGAGTAAAAATTACTCTTATCAAGTTCATACCGATCACTTGAGAATTAATAAATGGAGTGATTATGTGTATCAAAAGTATATCCACATAAAGGTTAGTGGAAATTATGACATAAGAAAATGAATAGAGATTCCACACATAATCATGGAGTAAAATAATCAATGAAGTATGCGTAAAGCCGAATGAGTGGAAATTGAAATATCAAATTCCCTTATCAATTTGATAACTTATGAAACATACACCCATGAAAGAAGGATCTTAAAATGATGATGTTAATATCCATAAATTAAAGTATATTACACAATTAATACTATCATGGGAATTACACACACCACATGTAATAAATATGTGGTGCACAATGGAATTCTCACGGAATTAAAAGTGAGATAAGAAACCCCTTACTTTGTACTTTTTTCTTGGTCGATGGTAGGTTTACCTCCTGTATAATGGTGAAATAATTGTTATTAAATTATACAAGAATAATTTACATCTATATGATATCATATATGATCTTTTAACATTGATTTGTTAATAATATCTTAGTATTATCATTGTTTTGGGTGTTAACTTACTCATTTTATTTTATATGTTTTGTTACGTAAGCCATGTTTTTCATTGATAGGATGTTTCTTATTCATATACAGAATGATATCAAGTCCTTAAACATTATTTTTAAATAATAAAATGATAATTATACTTGAATGGATACGATGGAGAATGAATTTCATCGCGTTCGTGGAGATGGTAGTCTGTACGTACGCACAAGCGACAATATCATTATTTTGATGTTAAAATAATATATAATTGGGTGGTATATCATATATAAATAATAATTATCATGTTATATTTATTATTTACATGAATTAAACATAATTATTATACCCATCCAAATAATAATGTATTGAATGACAATTACACCACGACGTGGAGACGGTAAGTCGTACGTACGCACGTATGGTGACATGTCATTCAAAGGATGGATAGAATACTGAATATGGTTGTACTATATTTATAATAAAATTACAATATATAGGAGATACTGGATTCATTAATTTAAAATGGGAATAACAAATAAATAATAAGTTGAAGAAGAAAAGAATTTGAAAAAGGGTGGTAAAAACATTACCTCTTCTTCCGGTTCTTCCTTTTGATTTGATCAAAAGGGCTCCTTAGGTTGGATTTATGATCAAAATAAGGCCTATAGGTTGTAGTGAGGGAATTTGAGAGAGTATTTGGGCAGGTTATGGCATAACCGAAAGTCTTTGAAGCTGTGAAGTAATGAGACGGGGGAGTGGCCATTTATAAGAGGGGTGAGGGGCACCTTTGGAAAAGCTAAAAATATTATTTTATAATAAATTCATATTCGGTTTCTAATGGCTCAAAAGTAGATCATTTAAAGTTTAAGGTGGGTATAGGTATAAAACCGCTCAACCAATAGAATTTAGACAGGTTTGGGTCATTATATTAACCTTATCTATAAGTATTAACTCTTAGTTAATTAGTTACACTTTTACAATGTCTCTTTGTATTTTTATAATAAATGGTTAATAAACATACTATATAAATCCAAGAGACCCCCAAGTGGTACATTAATGATACAAATATCATGATATAAGTCTCTTGGCCGAACCTTAGATTTTTAGGAATTTAATATCAATTAATAATATAATATTTGTTTTAAAAACTCTTTTAAGTCAATTTTGACACTATTCAATAATTGATTTTTTTTAAAAATCATAACCGAATTATTACTTCGAACAAAGTTAATTGAATCAATCCTAACATGTCATATTAACCTATAAAATTAGTTCAATTAATAAAAAGTCTCAAATTATATTTATTTTGGTATCTATAATATCAATTATTCTAATTTTTCACTATTATGGTAATTACTGCATCACCATTGTATCATAAATAAATTAAATTATTTAAAGTCTAAAAATTATAAATAAAATATCATTATGTAGGAAATCCTTTTATCTTTCTAATTAATATTTATATTCTAAAATTCAAAATATATTACCCTATGTAAAAATTGTTTTTCAAAAAGATATATTCTTGTGTCATTTTTGTATTCATTTTAACTTAATTAAAATAAAGTGTCCCTATCACTTACAAGTGGATCCATGGGGTCCCAAAATCGACTCAAAGATGACCGTGGTCTGCCATGTATCAACCAATAGGGTTAATAAACGATTTAGGATAATTTATTATTATTATAATATTATTTTTTAACCCTTATTTACCGCATTTACCCTTTAATCATGGTAAATAAAATATTTACCGAAATAATTATTCAAAATGTCTAAAAATAAAAGTTACCCATTTACACAATTTGAACATACTGATTAAAAATATGGAATCCATTTTTCCAAATTCAAAAAACAAAAGTGGCAGAAATTAATTTAAAATTAATTCCTGTTTTTAAAACAAAAAGCGTGTTTTTAAGAGATAATAACTATCAAAAGATTGGCACTTGTTTATGTCTAGTTTAATTGTGAAATTATGTCCAATGACAAACATTGAATAAAATGGTAAAACAATATTATAAATATACTTTAAAACCACTCAAATTCATAATTTATCAATATTAATTATTTTGATTAAAAAAGTTGTTTTCAATTAAAATTTAGTAATTATTCACTATTCATCAAAATATGAAATTTATCCGAAAAGTACCAAAATTTCACCATAGGCTAATTTCGATATTCTGAATCTAAAAATGAAGTCCATTTTGAGAGATAGAATTTATAAAATTTTAAAAAGTAGGTATTACTATTCATAATGTCTAGTTTCATTGGTTGTGGTGTGTTATAATCTTGAAGTTGCATACAATGCACGCCATTGCATTATTCAAAGGGAAATGTACCATGGAAGCTTGGGGTGTTACATTCTACCCTCCTTCAATAAATTGCGTCCTCATAATTTTTTTTAAAATTCGGCTTTATAATATAATGGAAAGTCTCACATCGGAAAAAGAGTCAATAAAACTATCACTTTAAAAGAAAGGAAGAGAGGTATAAAGGTCACCCAAGATAACCCATACTAGGATTCCATGTAAGAAAACATGGATATGGATGATAAACTAAGTGTTCAGTTCTGATGGAGAGGGATAGGAAACATGATCAGGAGAAAGTTAACAATAATAAAATCACAAACTTGTGTTGGGACAAACGGTCATTAGTCTCCCAGTAGGAAAAGTAAACAGACAATATTTTTTTATTTTAAGTTACATTACATAAGGACGAGGAATTCATTTATGATATTGACTAAGAACATAAAGAGATATACTTACTTTTTAAGTAGAGTTTCATAATTTAATAACTTTTTACCACTAACTCATTTTTTTGAACAATGAGTATTCAAGAAGACTTGGTCACAATGAAAGAGCTAGAATAAACTTCTATAGAAATACATGATCCATGTAGGATAAACTATATATTTAACTTGTCTTTAGAGATTAATCAAAACCAAAATGGTTAGTATAATATCTGATGACCCCCCAAATGGATATTCCATTAGAGAAAAAAACTAATCATAATATCTAAAATTAAACCATCAATGCCCCAAAGATAAATAAATAACATTAAATAATCAATTGTCCTTAAAATCCTTCAATATAATCCAAACTTATATTGAAAATAAAAACTTATAATAATGTAGTCTTCCACGTTAAATTGTATCTCCAAATGACATTAATTACTCTTAAAGTCACATACTTAGAAGTAATTAACCTAATCATTTCCATAAACAACCCAAATCACTATATATCCACAATAAAAACATAGATAAAAATCCACCATTACTACTCAAATGAAATCCCATACTATTCTATTTTCCTTGGGCATATAGTGTTTACAACAAAGCGAACAACTTCCAAAATAACATCCATCACTTAATCACCAAATCATTTTCCTATACCAAGGGTATTCATTTAATAAGACATAATAAACCAACTCAACTTATTATTGATCAATAAAATTATTTAACTAAAAATAATTAGTCACACTATCCAGGGACTTCACGTAGTCTAGTGGTAGGCAATAAATCCCAATCGCACATTGGTTGTGTGTTTGATTCCCACAACTTTGTCCGACGGGATGGGTTGTCACACAGTCTACATGTTGTCCTTTTTCAAAAACTATATTTTATAATATTACCAAAATGAGATAAATTCCTCAAAATACCATAACATAATTTAACCACAAATATTATATCATACCTTTCATTTTCATCCCAAATTATAATAACATATAATTCTCTCAAACCCCAATGATCAGATAAAACCAAATGGTTATTTATACCTATATCCACAAGAGAAGAGATAATTCTTCCTCAAATATCATTCTCACATGGAAAACTGCGGGGTTACAAATACAAGAGAAAATTATTCCAAAGTAAACCCATCAACAAGGAGCGCTAATACTTTTTTACCATTTATCCAACCATTTCTTTCCACATAGCTTCTTCTTTGACCAAGAAAATATCCTATAGAATCGGGCATTCACTCGGGTAATGGCCAGGTCCCCTACATTTACGGCAAATGACTGTAAATGGACTCTTGGGACCATTTTTATCTTCTTCTATAGTACTCTAAATTCTTCTTCGGCAATTCTTTATTTTATGTCCTTCCTTCCTGCATGTAAAGCATTTCTTTGTCCTATTGAGACACATTCCTAGGTGTCTCCTTCCACATTTCGTGCATGATGGAAATTGAGGATTCCTTTCTCCATGGTCTTCACTGTTGGAGCTCTTATCATTCATCACCTTTCTCTTCTTTTTTGAGTTCGGGAATTGGTTAATATTTATATTGTTGATCATATTTTTGGAAAATTTATTTGGCATAAAGATGATATCTTTTACGCCTATCAACATTCCATTTTGTTGCTCATTTCCACCACCGTTCCCACCTTGTACATCATTCTCAAAGTCACTATGACTTCCTTGGAATCCAACCGTTGACTAAAACCAGAAAGCATTGTGTGAGTAACAATAGTCATAAAATCATTTAGAGATTAACATGTCGCCATATTCTAGATTTGAAACACATTAGGATTAACCATGGTCATTTACTCTCATCTTATATATTTAATACATCAAATTGGTTAGTGAAGAAAATGTAAATTATCCTAAGCATATCCCCTGAGAGTGTCGTAACCAAGAGTGTAGCAAGGCCCATTGTCGTGCACCAGTTATCGTTCTAGTCTAGCTCAAAGCAGTGTTTTTGGGTTTTACCCCTAGGTACATCTGTGCCAGAGCCGCCACTACCTGCTCGTATCCAGACAGGGATGTATTGCTTGGAAAACTCACAAAATCACTACAATACCAAAATTCTAGGAAGTTCTTCTATACTAATCCTCAAAGCTCATCTTAGTTCTACGTGCTCTAATCAAAGTTTATCTAAATCTAGCTCCCAAGGTTTGTACTAAACTTCCTCTAATACCAAATATAATGCCCCGACCCTAGATACCCAGAGTCGGTGCATTATTACATAACATTGGAACTATCACAAAGGATCAAGTCTCGAAAGACCGATTAGTTTAGTAGTCTTGGAAAACTAGTTATATTCATAAGTCTTACATTACATCATAAGGTAAAAAAACTACAACAACATCTTGTCTTCATATCCCCTCATACTATCCCTGCAGGTCATTCATAAATTACTTCTTCACATCCTGGGAAAAGATAAAACATTGAAAGGGGTGAGCTCAGATGCTCAGTAAGGATAACAATATAGCAGAAGCTTTTGTAGATAAGCATAAACAATTAAATCAGTTTATAACTAAAACAAAAGCCTTTTAAACTTGAACTTCAGCATAATATGGCAAATATGAAATTAAATAATTCCATTTACTTTTTCACATGGATATTCTACTAGTCTAATAATCACATGCAATATCAATAACCACTCTCATAATGATGTAATGCATAATGCCAGACTATCATAACCACATAGCCAAGGCCTCGTGCCAAGAATACAAATAAGATTTTGCCAAGGCCTTGTGCCAAGACACTAGTTTGTCTCATCAGACCTACCGATGCATCGAGGAGCTATAGTGGGTTCCACCTGTCACTTACTAAGTCCAATGCATTCCTCATATGAAAAGTTTTTGACATTACATAGACATTCATATTAAAACTAGCTTACGAAATGTAAATACTTTATCCACAACCCATGAATGGTATAAAAATTGCCCATCCACAGTCAAACATAACTCATTCGATACAATATGGAATATTGTATGGTATCATATTAACCTCAATCGAGAATAATGAAGGATATTGACATAGATGAAAATAATCATCAAAACTATTCGAGAGAAATATCCCCCTTTTTCTTGAAATCATTTAAAAGTCACACTATTTTTCAAGAATCGATTTAAAATAGATTTTTGAATCAAAGTGTCCCATAACACTTTTAAACTTTTAAAAAGAGTTTCAATTTTAAAACTTTAATGTCCATAAAAATAAATCCTTAAAACCATTTTTTAAAACATGGACATTAATGAGCAGTATTTAGAAGAATAAGTATTTAAAACATTTAAAAATGGTATTTTACTTAGAGTTTCTAACCAAAAGAGAGACACTTGAATAAAAATAATTGAAGTAATCAAAACATTGTAATATCATGAGAATAAAGGGATTCATGATATACTATGTCAAGGTACATTATATACACCACATAAAAGTGATTTTGCGTATATCAACAATGAAGTCTCAATGGAATGTAAATTGAGATGAAATATCTAATAAAGGTTGTATGCTTAGGTTAAGGATAAATCAACGACATAATTATGTGTGACAAATATAAATACTCTAAATATGATTTGATATTCAGTGCAAAACAATCAATGGACATTCACACATATTCTTCTAAAAACAACGCCAATGAATTGGATGTTTAACTCAACAAATCGAGATTGAGTAAAAATTACTCTTATCATGTTCATACCGATCACTTGAGAATTTATAAATGGAGTGATTATGTGTATCAAAATTATATCCACATAAAGGGTAGTGGTAATTATGACATAAGAAAATTAATAGTGATTCCACACATAATCATGGAGTAAAATAATCAATGAAGTATGCGTAAAGCCGAATGAGTGGAAATTGAAATATCAAATTCCCTTATCAATTTGATAACATACAAAACATACACCCATGAAAGAATGATCTTACAATGATGATGTAAATATACATAAATTAAAGTATATTACACAATGAATAAAATCATGGGCATTACACACACCACATGCAATAAATAAGTGGTGCACAATGGAATTCTCACAGAATTAAAAGTGAGATAAGGAACCCCTTACTTTGTACTTTTTTCTTGGTCGATGGTAGGTTAACCTCCAGTATAATGGTGAAATAATTTTTATTGAATTATACAAGAAGCATTTACATCAATATGATATCATATATGATCTTTTAACATTGATTTTTTAATAATATCTAAGTATTATCGTTGTTTCGGATGTTAACTTACTCATTTTCTTTTATATGTTTTGTTATGTAAGCCATGTTTTTCATTGATAGGATGTATCTTATTCATATCCAGAATGATATCAAGTCCTTAAAAATTATTTTTAAATAATCAAATGATAATTATACTTGAATGGATACGGTGGAGACTGAATTTCATCGCGTTCGTGGAGACGGTAGTCCGTACGTACGCACGAGTGACAATATCATTCTTTTGATGTTAAAATAATATATAATTGGATGGTATATCATATATAAAGAATAATTATCATGTTATATTTAATATTTACATGAATTACACATCATTATTATACCCATCCAAACAATAATTTATTGAATGACAATTACACCACGACGTGGAGACGGAAAGTCGTACATACGCACGTATGGTGACATGTCATTCAAAGGATTGATAGAATACTGAATATGGTTGTAATTTATTTATAATAATATTACATTATATAGGAGATACTGAATTCATTAATTTAGAATGGTAATAACAAAGAAAAAAGAAGTTGAAGAAGAAAAAAATTTGAAAAAGGGCGGTAAAAACATTACCTCTTCTTAGGGTTCTTCCTTTTGATTTGATCAAAGGGGCTCCTTAGGATGGCTTTATGATCAAAATAAGGCCTCTAGGTTGTATTTAGGGATGTTTATAGAGTATTTTGGTAGGGTTTTGCCGAACCAAAATGCTTTGAAGGTGTGAAGTAATGAGAAGTGGGAGTGCCCTTTTATAAGAGGGGTGAGGGGCACCTTTGGAAAAGCAAAAAATATTATTTTATAAAAAATTATATTTGGTTTATAATGGATCAAAAGTAGATTATTTAAAATTTAAGGTGGGGATAGGTCTAAAACCATTCAACCAATATAATTTATACAGGTTTGTTTCATTATATTAACCTTATCTTTAAGTATTAACTCTTAGTTAGTTAGTTTCACTTTTACAATGTCTCTTTGTATTTTTATATTATAAAGTTGATAAACTTACTATATAAATCCAAGATACCCCTAAGTGGTCCATTAATGATACACATATCATGATATAAGTCTCTTGGCCGAACCTTATATTTTTACGAATTTAATATCAATTAATAATATAATATTTGTTTTAAAAACTCTTTTTTGTCAATTTTGACACTATTCAATAATTGATTTTTTAAAAAACTCATAACCGAATTATTACTTCGAAAAAAGTAAATTAATTCAATCCTAACATTTCATATTAACCATGAAAATTAGTGAAATTAATAAAAGGTCTCAAATTATATTTATTTGGGTATCTATAATATCAATTATTCTAATTTTTCACTATTATGGTATTTACTACATCACCATTGTGTCATAAATAAATTAACTTATTTAATGTCTAAAATTTATAAATAAAATATCATTATGTAGGAAATCTTTTTATCTTTCTAATTAATATTCATAGTCTAAAATCCAACATATATAACCCTATATAACAATTTTTTTCTAAAAGATATATGTTTGTGTAATTTTTGAATTCATTTTAACTTAATTAAAATAAAATGTCCCTATCATTTACAAGTGGATCCATAGGGTCCCAAAATCGACCCAAAGATTCCCATGGTCGTCCATGTATCAACCAATAGGGTTAAGACACGTTTTAGGGTAACTTAGTGTTATTATAATATTATTTGTTAACCCTTATTTACCGGATTTACCCTTTAACCATGGTAAATAAAATATTTACCGAAGTAATTATTCAAAATGTCTAAAAATAAAAGATACCTATTTACACAATTTGAAAATCATGATTCCAAATATGGAATCCATTTTTCCAAATTCAAAACACAGAAGTGGTAGAAATTAATTTAAAATTAATTCCTGTTGTTAAAACATAAAGCGTGTTTTTTAGAGATAATAACTATCAAAAGATTGGCATTTGTTTATGTTTGTTTAATTGTGAAATTATGTCCAATGACAAATATTGAATTAAAGGGTAAAACTATATTATAAATATACTTTAAAACCACTTAAATACATAATTTATCAATATTAATTATTTCGATTAAAAAAGTTGTTTTTAATTAAAATTTAGTAATTTTCACTATTCATCAAAATATGAAAGTTATCCGAAAAGTACCAAAATTTCACCCTAGGTTAATTTCGATATTATGAATCCAAAAATGAAGTCCATTTTGATTGACAGAATTTATAAAATTTCAAAAAATATGTATTACTATTCATAACAGCTAGTTTGATTGGTTGTGGTGTGTTAGAATCTCGAAGTTGCGTACAATGCACGCCATTGCATTATTCAAAGAGAAACGTACCATGGAAGCTTGGGGAGTTACAGGAACAACTCGCGGAACTAAGCATGCACCTGGATCATCCATGCCTAGATGAACTCATGCACAGTCCCGCATCACCGCACATAGAACAAAGGATTTGATATTTTCACACGAGTTCTTCCCTTGTTGATGACGTGCATAGGAGAACGCTCACTTATTCTCAGGTGAGTCATGTGGGAGACGTCATGCACCCACTCCAGACTTTGGGGTTAGTGCAAGGTGGTAGGGAAACTCACCACCCCTTCGCATAGTCTCAAACGGCTTGAAGGCTCTCGGGGGTAGTTCAACTTCCCGACCTAACCCCTATGTCGCACACCATGAATGGAATCACCGTTTGGACCTAATACAAAGACCAGTTATTCTCTCCTTTAGAATATCCATATGGTGAAACACCCAAGGATATATGGTCATGCAAGATTTCATATTTGATGTCCCACGACCCAGACTCTCTTACACGCACAGAGAGCGAAGTAGTCGACACCATCAACTAAAGAAAAAGGTCACACGCCTTTTACATTACCAACACATGGTTGCACAGATTCCATGCGCCACCTTGGTAACAACTCAAACAAAGAGCAGGGAGAAAATAATTTCACACACATAGTCTAACAATTATTCTGCAAAAAAGTAGAAGAGTCTTAAAGCGTACCTCTTGCCACCTCCTGATCCACAAGATTGTAGATATCCAAAGCTTGTGGCTGTCTGTTGTCCCAACTTTCAACTCCCGGAGCCTAACGTGGACCGCCTAGTGGTGATGGGATGACCTTGTAAGGTCATCCTCCGCTTCCAGCTCCTCCTGCTCCTATGCAAGCACCACATCTTTTTGGCGCTACTCCAATCATGGTGTTGCCTCTGCCGCTGTGGTGCACCTGCTGGCTGCCCGATATTCTCAGCGTGCATGGTCGGGTAGTCTCGTGCCAAGTGACCTTGGCCATTGCAAGCATAACACTAGCACTCTTTGGGCTTCCCTGGTGCCCTCGGGTGCCACTGTGGTGTACGACCATGGCCCAGAGTCCACTCACATAAGGGTCTCCTTGGATGAGGCCCTGCACTTTGCTGCCATAGTGGTGCATGACCACATCTCTGAAACCGGCGGGTGGAAGGCCACCTGTGTCGAGGTTCTGTCTGCAGATGCCTGCTAGCTACGGAAGACATCTCGACTCTGTCGAATCTACTGCCACCACCAACTGTAGAGCATGACATGAATCTCTCTATCACCAGCACCTACTCTAGCACCCCAACATAAGTGGGAATGCCCAAGGGTACTATGATAGCACAAATCTCTCTGCGAAGACCCTGCTCGAACTTACGTTCTTGGAAGTTTCTGTCATGGACCATGTTCAGGTAAAAGCGTGCATGATCTATGAAACTAGTTGCATACTTGGTGACTGTCATCCCTCCCTGCTGAAACTGCAAGAGCTCCTAGTTCTGAACGAAGTGTAAGTAAGAGGGGTAAAACTCCCCACAAAACAGCAATTGGAAGTCGCCCCACGAAAGCGACGACTCATCAAGAAACTAAATCACCAGACTCCCCCAACGCCCAGCTTCTTTATGGAAAAGGATGGCAGGCAAAGCCACCATAAGATCTGATGGTGACTGCACAAGCCTGAAGAGGCGATCCACTGTCTCTAGCCAATCCTCTTCTACCTCAGGGTCTGGTTCACCACTGAACCTCACCGGTCTCTGTCGCTGGAACTCACGGAGTGCGCTCAACATACGCTTAATCTTAGTCTTCTCTGCTGAAGCTGTCTGCTGATAACCAGGTAGGGGTACTGTTACTGGCCCACCTGGAGAAAGGGACTCGCAAGATGGGTCATTGAGTGAGGCCTCATTGCTCATAGGGTCGTCGTCACAAACCAAAGCTTTTATCCTTGCTGGCGGTCTGTGCGGAAACATTCTGAATATTATCAAGGAGTGTCGCGGTCTGATGGGAATATATGTATATAACAATAATGAAAATGGGGATATGAATCAAGAAGGATAGTTAAATACTCAATCATAAGTGATTCACAAACCAATATTCCCTACAACAAGTGTCTCATCATGCCGAGTAGACAAGTGGGTTACCAGGGTCCTGGTGAATGGATACGTCAGCCACTGCACCATCACTGGACTCCCCGGCCTAAGAGCCTCTCTCAAGACACGTTAACACTCTTTCCCTAAATCCCAACAAATTTCTTTTTAGGGACGTCCAAACAACGTCCCAAGGAATGAACAACCTCTTATACCACTTTTTCACGACCCGACCCTACCCGGGCTCAAGCCGCAACTACCACAAGCTCGCCTCCATAGGCTAGGGGCTGGCGACAAGCACCGAAGGCCAAGCAACTAGGGTAGGTCTTTGAATAAGTACCTATACACACACACACATGCATCCCACTCAATTCAGAAGTGCAGAGTAAAAGGAAAAGTAAAGTACCAACTTCTGTAAATAAACCACAATGTGCATCGACATCTAAACAGTACAAAGAAAGTACTGAAGCTTAACTGAAATGAAAAAGGGAAAAAAACATGTGCCTAACCAGAAAAGTTCCAAAACCTGGCTCCAGGTAAACAAAAGTAAAATAGTTAGGAGAGTCCCACACCTGAAACCCAACTATGACCACCACACGCAGTCCAAGCTCCCGAACTCCTAAGCTCCTCTGACGTCATGACCAACCTGTCCGTCGTCTGGAAGGGCACACTAAGTGAGGGAAAATCCCAAGTAGTGGTCAGTATAAAAATACTCAATAGGATGCCCCAAAGGCTCGAGAGAGAAACAAAGGAGGTACTGAAGAGGTGAGCAGTAGATCGAACGGGAAAAATTAAAGGAGTACAACCGAGAGTACAGTAAAGAGTACAATAGAGTAACAGATCAACCCAACAAGATAAAGGAAGTAGAATCATCCAAACACAAGGAACTAGAAGTGGTGAGAAGATGAACTTCTCATCGAGTCGTCGCTAACTTTATTCGGAGAGTAGACTCAACCATCCACAAGATGCTAGACACAGAAATCACGTGACACACACCACGCATCTTCGCCTCCCTTGGAAGGATAGTAACCAAAACCTAAGGAGTGGGTTCTGGAACAAGGTATACATATATATATATATATATATTCTCTGTCAAGAAACCTGAACAAGATCATAAGGGGATATCCATCCAGTAGCTCAGCCCAAGAAAGTGAGTCACCAATAGTCCCAGAAGTAAACACCATCAATGCCCAGTTTCTGTACGCTTACCCTGAACTGCAAGTCAAGGGGCACAAATCAACGCACCATGACACTATCTGCTTTGGGCAGCACTGACTTGCCTGCACAGTTTTAGGTCGCATCACAAGGATGCATCTTGGTGGGGCAATCACCCCTCATACTTCAGTTTTCTAGGGGAGCGTCAAGCCACACCTCGTAACTGTCACATAGTCGAGAGGTCATCTCAAAGTCATGATGTCACATCACTGACCCATACAACCAAGGGTCCTGCTCTGGTAGTCACAGAAACAAACCACAGACTAGCCTGGTTGAATAGACTAAGTTTGAAAGAAGTCATCGGGTAACCCACTACCCAGTCTCTGCTGGAGGGTAAACCCTATGAGGTCATCAAGTGACCCACTGCCCAGTCTCCGCTGGAGGGTAAACCCTAAGAGGTCATCGGGTGACCCACATACTAGTCTCTGCTGGAGGGTAAACCCTAAGAAGACAAAGAGAAACCCATTGCCCAGTCTATGCTGGAGGGTAAACACGAAGAAGTCGATGAACAACCCACTGCCCAGTCACTACTAGAGGGTAAACCCTATGAAGTCTTTGAGCAACCCAGTGCCCAGTCTCTACTGGAGGGTAAGCCCGAAGAAGTCGATGAGAAACCCACTTCCCCTCCTAGGGTAAATGGCACATTCTAGACTAAAAGGTGCACTTCATTTTCCCATTTGAGCAGCTGTTTAAGAGATACTTGAGTCTAACCATTAAACGAATAAATTATTTATTTTATTTATCCATTTAACGTTCTGGTAATGGGTGAGGGGTCCCAACGTCCTACGGCGACATGTTCTATGTCGTTTCTAGGGTAAACACCCCATTTTAGACCCATCCGTACTCTCAAATTTAGGATTTGAATTACCATTTAGGATTTATCTCATTTATTTGTCATTCCTAGTGTGAACGCACTGAAAATTTAATTCCGGCCACACCGGGGCTTGAAATCGCACGGCGTTTGAAGGCACTGCTCTGGAATAACATCAAGAATATTCCAAAGTAATTTATAGAAAAAACCAGGTTCTTACACCCACACACTCTGGCTCCCCTAAAAAGGGGAATGTGAGCCTTACATATTTGCTAAATTTTTCATCAATGGTAATAATTATTAATGGAACTTAGTCTGGGGTTCTGGCCAAAGCACACATACCTCCTTGTATAAAATAATATACAATTCCCACAACATACATGATTCTCCCCAAAACTAACTACTGTTCTCAGAAATCCAAAACACATCCACAACCCAAATCAGAAAAAATAGATATTATGTTATTGATATTATAGCTACATCTTTAGATCTAATGTTCTCCAGTCATAATTTACCAAAAATATACTATGTAAATGCACAAAACCCCCTTTTTCATTTCCCATAATTCACTTATGAGTTTATTATAAATCAATCAATTATATTATCTTTATATACCTTAATTGAATGATGGAATACTACCATTTTTATTGATTTGTCGAAAGCAAGCCACAAAACAATGAGTCAAGGGGGTCTAAAGTTGTGAAGTCCCAACGCATCATTAACAATAAAATTGACTCCCTCAGTGGGAAAGGATCCCATGTGAAGCAATTAAGATATAATTTGGGTCGTC
This sequence comes from Viscum album, assembly GCA_963277665.1. Classification (NCBI taxonomy): domain Eukaryota; kingdom Viridiplantae; phylum Streptophyta; class Magnoliopsida; order Santalales; family Viscaceae; genus Viscum; species Viscum album. The sequence continues at coordinate 2,007,993,840 of OY728130.1, read as the reverse complement.
GGAGCTACAGAGGCCAAATAACCAACTGCCATGTTGCCTTCCCACAAAGTATGATTGATTTTTGTGTGGACTCCAATGAGCTGTTTAATTTTCCTGATCATGTAAGCAATGTTCCAAGGGTACTTATTGGTTCCAGACAATGCATTATAGAGGACCATTGAGTCTGTCTCCACTGCCTTGAAGTTTATGTGATGTTTTTTGCATAACTCCAGCCTAGTGACCATGGCCATGGATTCTGCCTACACCACATCACCCCTCCCATAACGAGCTGAGAAAGCAGCAACGACCGACCCCTACCTATCCCTTATGATGCCTCAACCACACATCTCTCCATTGAGAAGAGAATCGTCTGAATTTAGTTTGAAACCCCAGCTGGGCCGGTGCCAATAGATCCAATCCCCTTGCCCCTGCCTGTTGTCCTGGTTAGATACAGCATGATTCAGAAGAGAAGTCCTTACCGACGGAGCAGCCTGGAAATCGGTTCAAAAACTCTCCTAGTCCAGCAGCGTATTCCACATGCTGAAGGTGATGCTTATAACGACCCATAATTTAAATAAATTTTTATTACATCAAAATTGAAGCATACTTATTACAATATATAACAAAACCATGATAGAACCGTATAGGTATAGTGTCTTTAGAAACTGGGAAACATAAACAACTGGTTCATAAAGCATCTACAATGTCTCCCATTTATTTCATCATATCTATAGTCCCTTTTGGCATATCTTACATAATATGCTTCTTCCTAACCTGGGGAAAGAAAACATACAAAAGGGTGAGCTAAAATGCTCTGTAAGGGTAAACAAAAGAAATATCAATCACATCATATTCATAAGAACATATCATTTTGGAAATCTTAACCTGCAAAAGAGAGCATAATTTCATAACATGGGATAAATCATAGTAGTGAAATGAAATCCTAATAATCATAACTTAAAACATTAATATTTGTGGCATACACCCATAATCATATAGAATCATTTCTTATTAGTCAAGACTCATTTCCAAGACTATCTTAGTGGACAAAGTCCATTTCTGAACCGAGTTCACTCCTCGTTTCAGTCCTGTTTCACTGGACCGGTATAACTTGTCGTTCCAGCCATGTCTATCTCATGAGATATAAAATCTTTACCCAATGCATTGGAGGGAGATATAGGTCCCACCCTTCTCATAATGATACCATTCTTATTTGTGCCACAAAATCATAAATCATACATCATTGCATAACCCATGTAGTAAAAATGGGATTCTTAAACAACATGACATCATAAAACGATTCATATAAGATAAAGGAATTCATAAAAATAATTCCATCACAACATAATCAAATCAATGCAATAATACGTATAGAAACAAAACCCTATTTTATCTTATATGGAAAATAATTTTGATAAAGCACTTGAACTCCATTCTTGAGGAAAATATCCTTTCTACTTCAAAAACATTTTTCTTTCTTTAACATGTCATTCAATTATAAACTAAAAGAAGTTGATAAAAAATAAACTTGAAAACTTGTAAAGGAAGATTCTTTGAAATAACGTTTTAAAAATCCATTCATGTCGTATAAGTTAAAAAAAACATTCTTCTAATACTTTTGTCGGAAAAGTCAAAAAGTACCTCGTACGAAAAATGACGAAAGATTCCTTTCATATCTTTTACTAAAAACTCACCGAAGGATAAAATTGGATTTAAAAAATTATAGATGGATGGAACAATATTAAATATTGAGGAAACATGGATGTGGATGATAAAATACACCCCAGTAAATTCTGATGTATAAACAATCTCGGATAAAAATTGAGATTGCGATATTTTCCCTTACCTTAGGTCTGATTTTCGTCGTAAGTGTCAGAACCTCCTGTATAATGATTTAAATAATGTTATTGACTTATTACAGAAGCATACTTATTGTTATGATATCATATATGGTCATATTGTTAGCTTCTTATTAGTAATATTTCATTACTACTTGTTATTCGGGTGTTTATTACTTTTTGTTCTTATGCGTGTTTGTCGAATAAATTCTTATTCTTCTCTTTATATTATAGGTAACTCATTTCCAAAATGGTATTAGTGTAATATATATCATATTAATTCATTCAATTCATTTATATAATCATTATGAAATGAGGATCATGTAGAATGAATCTCATCACATCGTGGAGATGGTATTCCGTACGTATGCACGAGCGATGATATCGTTCCCATGATCGTGGAATTGTATTGGAGAGTATGTATAATATTTCAGAATCAATACCAATTTACAATAATAATATATATTCATTACTTTCACCATTATACCCATCCAAGTAAGGTGGTGGTGGAAAATAGATTACACCACGGCGTGGAGACGGTATTCTATACGTACGCACGCGCGGTGATTTCGTTTTCTGTAGGATGGATAAGAGGTGAAATAGGGTTGTTTAATATTTATAATAACATATCAGTATATGAGTGATACTGATGTTATTACCTCATAATGAAACAACTAAATAAGGGGTAGTATAAGAAGAATGTAACTTGAATAAAACAGTAGAAGGTATTACCTCTTTCTCGAAGTGCCTCCTTTAAACTTTCTCTTAAGGCACTAGAGTTGGTCTTTTGATAAGACCAGTCCCTATAGTAGGTTTCTATATAAGTGGGGAAGTGAAATGGGTAGGGTTTGGAGGATATTGAAGGCTCAAATTGGTGTGAGGAAGAGAGGGAGGAGGTTCCCTTTTATAAGGGAGGAGAGGGGCACCTTTGGAAATATAAGAAATATTAGTTTACATTAAATCCCAACCCCACATAAAAACTTCCAAAATGACTCATATTCAAAACATAGATAAGATAGGTTTGTAATCTCATCAACCAATAAAATTTAGACATGTTAGGAATTTATTTTAAATATTATCAACTTGATTTATCCTTATTTATCAATTTAATTTTATTTGTGGTAATAATATTCTAAATTTTAAATTATTATAAATAATTTCATATGTGTTGTGCATTTTCCATAATTTGACACTTTATGACATTGTAGACCATATAAATTTTAATTTATAATTTTTAAATATATTTTTGATTTTTAAACAATTTTATAATATGTTATGTTTATAAAATAACAATAGTGTCAATTTTGACACTATTCATTTATTTGAATTTAAATAAAATATATATAGAAGATATGTTCAAACTAAAAGCTTTAATAGATTCATAAAATGTAATATGTTTCTAGAAAAGTATTGTAGCACATTAAATAGTTCATATAATATTTATTTTAATATTTTTAAAACAATTTATTTGATATTTTAATTAATAAAATAATTTCAACATCACTATTGTGTCATAATTAATGACAATTATTTAATCCCTAAAAATTCTAAATAAATTTCTATAATGTAGATAATTGTATTAGATTTCTGTATAATATTCATGTTCAATGTTTCACTAAGTTTATCACCAAATTAAAATTATACTTATAAGATTTAAGAAAGTGATATGTTGTCACGTTCTTTGGTTTTAATAATAATTAAATTATTTTCATGGACAAAAGTCCATTAAATGAATCTAATCCGACCCTTAGGTGATATGGGTCGACTTTTAGTCACTAAATAGTATTTTGGCAGGTGTAAGGGTAATTTTATAATCTTATATTGACCCTTAATTACCTGATTTACCTTTAACTATGGTAAATAAAATTTACCGTAGTTACAATTCATAATGCCCAAAAATAAAAATTAGCCTATTAACACAATTTGGACCCAATGATTCTGAATATGGAATCCATTTTTCATAATTCAAAACATATAAGTTTCAGTAATTAATTTAAAATAAATCATGTTGTTAAGAAAACGGGTTTTAGAAGTTAAAACATTGCCAAAGATTGAAATGTTTTTACCTATGAATTCTATGTGAAATTAATGATAATGACATACATTATAATAAATGGTAAAAATATATTCTATTTATACTTTAAAACCATTCAATATTATAATTTATCCATATAAATTATCTCAATGATAAAAGTTGTTTTTAATTAAAAATTAGCGTATTTTTACTATTCATCATAATATGAAAGTTATCAGAAAAAAAACAAAAATTTATCCAAAGTAAATTTTTATACCCTGATTCAAAAGAAGAATTTTATTTTTTCAAATTGAACTCATAAACATGTCAAAAATTAGATTTAATGTGGGTGCGCCATCAAAAAGGTGGAAAAACTGTATTTTTTGAAAAATATTTCTTTTATCCAAAAAAACTGATTTTTCTTTTATACCTCATTCTAGAAAATATATAAGTTGAATTAAAATGTTATAAAATTAAAAATTCAGTTATTAATATTCATAACGGCTAGTTTTAATAATATATTAATAGCATATCATTGTTTAGTGAAACTCGGTATTGCGTACGACGCAAGTTATCGAGGAAGGTCGCGGTTGCGTGTAAAGCAAGACAAGCTAGTGTTGTGTGTAGTGAAAGATTCCTTTTATGATTTATATAACATTAAAACAAAATATTTCTCATAGAAGTCTCGGGTGTTACATTCTACCCCCCTTAAAATGAATTTCGCCCTCAAAATTCATCACTTTGTAACAAACAGATGAGGATACCTCTCCCTCATCATATCCCCAAGCTCCCATGTAGCTTCTTCTAATTGGTGGTTCCTCCATAAAACATTCACCAAGCGAGTGGTCTTGTTTCGTAGGACTTTTTCACTACGATCCAGAATCTCTATCGGCTGTTCTTCATAAGAATGATCTTTCTCCAGTGGTACAACTTCTGAGCTGAGTTCATGTGAAGGATCAAGTATGTACTTTCTCAGGAGAGATACATGGAACACATCGTGTACTTGAGAGAGATTCGGTGGAAGTTCCAATCGGTAAGCTACCTTCCCAACATGATCCAGTATTTCTAAAGGAACGATATATCTAGGGCTCAACTTCCCCTTCTTTCCAAATCTCATGACCCTCTTCCAGGGAGATATTCATAAGAACACTTTATCACCCACTTCAAACTCTAGGTCTTTTCTTCGGTTGTCAGCATAACTTTTCTGTCGACTATGAGCTGCTCTTATGTGTTGTTGAATAGATCTGACCTTTTCTGCCATTTCATCAATGAGATCAGGTCCTAATATTTTTCATTCCCCAACATCATCCCAGCAAGTTGGAGTCCTGCATTTCTTTCCATAGAGAGCTTCATAAGGAGCCATCTGAATACTGGAGTGAAAGCTATTATTATAAGAAAATTTCACCAAAGGTAGGTGTTGATCCCAACCACCTTTGAAATCCATAGATCAAGCTCTCAACATATCTTCTAGAGTTTGAATTGTTCTCTCAGACTGAGCGTCTGTCTGATGATGATAAGCAGTGCTGAAACTCAACTCTGTATCTAGAGTATGCAGAAGACTTTGCCAGAAATTCGAGGTAAATCTCGGATCCCGATCAGATATAATAGAATGTGGTACTCCAAGAAATATTACCACTTCCTTTACATATATCTTGGGAAGATGATCCAGAGAGAAATCCTCTCTAATAGCAATGAAGTGTGCAGAATTTGTAAGACGATCAACTATGACCCAGATAGAATTATTGCCTTTGGATGTTTTAGGAAGTCATGTGACAAAGTCCATAGTGATGCTTTCCCATTTCCATTCGGGTATGGGAAATGGTTGTAACATCCCCTTAGACTTCTGTCTCTCAGCATTAACTTGCTGACAAACCAAGCATCGAGAGATATATTCAGCAACATCTCTTTTCATGCCATCCCACCAGAAGTACTCTTTTAGGTCCTTATACATCTTCATGCTTCCAGGATGAATAGAGAATGAAGAACTATGAGCCTCATCCAGCATCTGCTTCTTTAATTCTGGGATGGGAGGAACACAAACCCGATTCCTGAACATTATTATCCCATCATAATCAAGGTTGAATTCAGAAACATTTCTCACCTTCTTTTGTAACTCTACATCTTCTTTTTGTGCCTCTTTATTCTTCACATGTATGTATGGTTGATCATTAATTTGAGAAAGATACAATTTTCCCCCTTCCATTATAATTCCAAGATCCATCCTTTGTAAATCCATAAATATTGGATCTTTTGTGATCCTCATCATGGATAAACTGGCATGGTCTGGTCGATTTAATGCATCTGCACCTTGTTTGCTTTCCCAGGGTGGTAATGAATTGAGCAGTCGTAATCCTTAATCAGCTCCAACCATCTTCTTTGATGCATATTCAGCTCCTTTTGTGTGAAAATATACTTTAAACTTTTATGATCAGTATAAATATCACACCTTTCACCATAAAGGTAATGCCTCCAAATCTTTATTGAAAAGATTACTGCAGCTAACTCCAAATCATGAGTTTGGTAATTTTGATCATTGATTTTTAACTATCATGAGGCATAATCTATCACCATATCATTTTTCATGAGAACACATCCTATTCCCTTCTTGGTTGCATCACTATAGATCACAAACCTTTCTCCACTATAAGGAAGTGTGAGTACATGTGCACTGGATAACCTTCTTTTCAACTCCTTGAAATTCTCTTCACATTCATCCGTCCACACGTACTTAACTCCTTTTCGAGTCAACCTGGTGAGTGGATTAGATAATCGTGAAAAATCATTCAAAAAACATCGATAATATCCAGCCAAAACAAGAAAAATTTGGATCTCAGTTATTGTTGTTGGTCTCGACCATATTTCGATAACATCGGTTTTTGCTGGATCCACAGATATCCCCTCTTTTGAGATTATGTGACCCAAAAATGTAACTTTTTGAAGCCAAAATTCACACTTGGTAAATTTGGCATAAAGCTTCTCCTTTCTCAGGGCCTTCAATATAATTATCAATTGATCTTCATGTTCTTCCTTTCTCTTTGAATAGACAAGGATATCGTCTATAAAGACTACCACAAATTGATCAAGGTAGTCTCTAAAGACTCTATTCATCAGATCCATGAAGATAGTAGGGGCATTAGTAAGACCAAATGGCATCACTATAAATTCATAGTGTCTATACATTGTACGGAAAGCCGTCATTGGAATATCCTCCCTTTTGACCCTTAATTTATGATACCCTGAACGAATATCAATCTTGTAAAAGTATTGTGCTCCGCGTATTTGGTCAAATAGGTCATCAATGAATGGGATAGGATATTTGTTCTTGATAGTGATCTTGTTAAGTTCTCGATAATCAACGCAGAGTCTCATTGATCCATATGTCTTCTTAAGAAACAGAACAAGTGCTCCCCATGGTGATGCATTAGGGTGTATTAATCCCTTATAAAGATTCTCTTGGAGTTGCTTCTTCAATTCTTGCAACTCAATTGGGGCCATTCTATAAGGTCTCTTTGCACAAGGCAAAGCACCCGGTACGAGTTCTATTGAATACTCAACTTTACGATTTAGTGGAAGACCATTCAATTCCTCCAGAGAGACATCATCAAACACCCGTACAATGGGAATATTCTTAATTGTGAGTTTCTCACCAACCATTTGAGACAAATAACCTTCATTAAGTGGAATCAAGACCCATAAGATGGAAGAAATTTCCACTGGAAGGTTATGTTCATACTTGCATCGATAGACGATCATAGATTGATCTGGAATATGAAATGTGACTTCCCTTCTTTGTCAATTGATATGAGCTCCATATAAAGAAAGCCAATCCATGCCAGAAATCAAATCAAATTCCACTATAGGAAGGATCACAAGATTTTCAGGAAGCACTTTCCCACAAACCTCAATCGGGGAAGAATTATAAACTTTTGATGCGACTGGTGTGCCATTAGGTGTTGTCACAGCTAACTCAACATATAATTGTTGAAGTAATATAGTGATAACCTTAGAAAAATCTTCAGAAATAAAAGAGTGGGTGGATCCAGAATCAAATAAAACATTTTCTACTTAAGAGTGGATGGTAAGTGTACATTTCACCTCATCGTTATCGTACTCCACATCGCTGATAGAAATTGCATGTGACTTTCCTTTGCCGTTAGCCTTAAGATTTTGTTGATGTCGATCATCATAAACAACACTTGGATTAGGGAATTTATTGGAATAATGCCCCATCTCCTTGCACATGAAACATTGAAGTGTAGTAGGTTCATTCTGTGTGTCCCTTAATTTGTTTGCATCATTAGACATATTCTTCCCATCATTGCGGCATTCAAATGCCCGATGACCTTCCTTTCCACATTTGAAACATGTACTTGTCCCTTTAAGACAACTCCCTCCATGTTTCTTTCCACACTTTGAGCATAAGGGAAAGCTCATCTTCTTTTCAGAGTGCTCTTTAGATTTTCCTTTGAATTCCATTTTCCTCTTCTTATCAAACCCATATGACTGATGGGTTACTCCAATATCCATCTCGACTTTGAGAGCACATCGAATGATTTCCTCATAGCTATTGAAGTCCCTTATGGCTAACGCCCTTCGAAGACTTGGTTTTAAGCCACTAAAGAATTGATCGATCTTACTCTCAGGTTGGGTAATAATACCAGAAGCATACCTTGCAAGTCTTGTAAAATTTGCTTCATAGGTACCAACAGATTCATCATCCTTTTGCTTCAGTTCAAGAAACTCTTTCTCTGTCTTTGTTCGGAGAATACGAGGGAAGTACTTATTGAAAAATATGTTCTTGAACTTGTCCCATTCCATGGAATCAATTTCATCCCTTTGCCTCATATTATTAATAAGATCCCACCACTGATCATCATCTCCTTCCAAACGATACACTGCTAGGATGACTTTATCATGTTCAGAACACTGAAGAACTGAAAATATCTTTTCTGTAGTACTAATCCATTGTTCAGCAACTAATGGATCAGTAGACCCACTGAAAGAAGGTGGACGCTGCCTCATGAAGGATTCAACAGAATGTTTCTCCTTCCATTTCTCATTTGGAAGTCATGAATGATTCATAGCTTGAGAAAGTTGTGTGAGCATGGCTATATGATTTTGAATTCCAGATCCCATAACGTTTGGTTTCTAAGGGGGACAATCATTGCATTGCCCGTCACATTCTATATTAACATGGTTCCTTCGGGTTCCAGCCATTGACTAAAACCAAGAAGAATAGTGTGAGCAACACTAATTATAATAGGAAAACCACGTAATCAAGAATAAAATTTCACACTTAAGGTCTTATCCTAGGTTATTCATGGTCATTTCTAAAACACTATGATTTTGTTCTATGCTTAGACTTTCCCTTAGAGTTCTTACTAAGGTTTTCACATCCTAGTTTCCAACGGTTGACTATACCTTTCCTCTGATACCAACTATAATGACCCATAATTTAAATACATTGTTATTACATGAAAATTGATGCATACTTATTACAACATATATCAAAACCAGGAAAGGACCTTATAGGTACAATGTCTATAGAAACTGGGAAACATAAACAACTGGTTCATAAAGCATCTACAATGTCTCCCATTTATTTCATCATATCTATAGTCCCTTTTGGCATATCTTACTTAATAAGCTTCTTCCTGACCTGGGGAAAGAAAACATACAAAAGGGTGATCTCAAATGCTCAGTAAGGTTAAACAAAAGAAATATCAATCACATCATATTCATAAGAACATAACATTTTGGAAATCATAACCTGCAAAAGAGAGCATAATTTCATAACATGGGATAAATCATAGTAGTGAAATGAAATCCTAATAATCATAACTTAAAACATGAAAATTTGTGGCATACACACATAATCATAGAGAATCATTTCTTATTAGTCAAGAGTCATTTCCAAGACTATCTTAGTGGACAAAGTCCATTTCTGAACCGAGTTCACTCCTCGTTTCAGTCCTGTTTCACTGGACCGGTATAACCTGTCGTTCCAGCCATGTCTATCTCATGAGATATAAAATCATTACCTAATGCATTGGAGGGATATATAGGTCCCACCCATCTCATAATGATACCATTCTTATGTGTGCCACAAAATCATAAATCATACATCATTGCGTAACCCATGTAGAAAAAATGGGATTCTTAAACAAAATGACATCATAAAACAATTCATATAAGATAAAGAAATTCATAAAAATAATTCCATCACAACATAATCAAATCAATGCAATAATAGGGATAGAAATATAACCCTATTTTATCTTATATGGAAAATAATTTTGATAAAGCACTTGAACTCCATTCTTGAGGAAAATATCCTTTCTACTTCAAAAACATTTTTTCCCTTAACATGTCATACAATTTTAAACTAAAATAAGTTGACTAAAAATAAACTTGAAAACTTGTAAAGGAAGATTCTTTGATATAATGTTTTAAAAATCCATTCATGCCGTATAAGTTAAAAAAACATTCTTCTCATACTTTTGTCAGAAAAGTCAAAAAGTACATCGTATGAAAAATGACAAAAGATTCCTTTCATATCTTTTACTAAAAACTCACAGAAGGGTAAAATTGGATTTAAAAAATTGTAGGGGGATGGAACAATATTTCATATTGAGGAAACATGGATGTGGATGATAAAATACACCCCTATAAATTCTCAAGTATAAACAATCTCGGATAAAAATTGAGATTGCGAGATTTTCCCTTACCTTATATCCGATTTGCTTCGTAAGTGTCCGAACCTCATGTATAATGATTTAAATAATGTTATTGACTTATTACAGAATCATACTTATTGTTATGATATCATATATGGTTATATTCTTAGCTTCTTATTAGTAATATTTTATTACTACTTGTTATTCGGGTGTTTATTACTTTTTGTTCTTATGCGTGTTTGTCGAATAAATGTTTATTCTTCTATTTAGGTTATAGATACCTCATGTACAGAATGGTATTAGTGTAATATATATCATATTAATTCATTAAATTCATTCAATTCATTTATATAATCATTATGCAATAAATATCATGTAGAACGAATCACATCACATCATGGAGACGATATTCCGTACGTACGCACGAGCGATGATATCGTTATCATGATCGTGGAATTGTATTGGAGTGTATGTATACTATTTCAGAATCAATACCACTTTAAAATAATAATATATATTCATTACTTTCACCCTTATACCCATACAAGTAAGGTGGTGGTGGAAAATAGATTACACCACAGCGTGGAGATGGTATTCCGTACGTACGCACGCGCGGTGATTTCGTTTTCCGTAGGATGGATAAGAGGTGAAATAGGGTTGTTTCATATTTATAATAATATATCATTATATGAGTGATAATGATGTTATTACCTCATAATAAAACAACTAAAGAAGAGGGAGTAGAAGAAGAATGGAACTTGAAGAAAACGGTAGAAGGTATTACATCTTTCTCGAAGTGCCTCCTTTAAACTTTCTCTTAAGGCACTAGAGTTGGTCTGTTGATAAGACCAGTACCTCTAGTAGGTTTCTAAGGAAGTGGGAAAGTGAAATGGACATGGTTTGGCCGAGCTTTAAGGCTCAAATTGGTGTGAGTAAGAGAGGGAGGAGGTGGCCTTTTATAAGGGAGGAGAGGGGCACCTTTGGAAATATAAGAAATATTAGTTTATATTAAATCCCAACCCCACGTAAAAACATCCAAAATGACTCATATACAAATCTTAGATGAGATATGGTTGTAATATCATCAACCAATAAAATTTATACATGTTAGGAATTTAGTTTAAACATTATCAACTTGATTTATCCTTATTTATCAATTTAATTTTATTTGTGGTAATAATATTCTAAATTTTAAATTATTATAAATAATTACATATTTGTTGTGTATTTTCCATAATATGACACTTTATGACATTTTAGACCATATAAATTTTAATTTATAATTTTTAAATATTTTTGTGATTTTTAAAAATTTTTATTATATGTTATTTTTATAAAAAAACAATAGTGTCAATTTTGACACTATTCATTTATTTGAATTTAAATAAAATATATACAGAATATATGTTCAAACCAAAAGCTTTAATACATTCATGAAATGTCATATGTATCTAGAAAATTAGTTTATCACATTAAATAGTTCATATAATATTTATTTTAATATTTTTAAAACAATTTATTTGATATTTTAATTAATAAAATAATTTCAACATCACTATTGAGTCATACTTAATGCTAATTATTTAATCCCTAAAAATTTTAAATAAATTCCTATGATGTAGATAATTGTATTATCTTTCTGGAGACTATTCATGTTCCATGTTTCTTTAAGTTTATCACCAAATTAAAATTATTCTTATATGATTTAAGAAAGTGACATGTTGTCACATTCCTTGGTTTTAATAATAATTAAACTATTTTCATGGACAAAAGACCATTAAATTAATCTAATCTGACCCTTAGGTTATATGGTCCGACCTTTAGTCATCCAATATGATTTTTGAAGGTGTTAGGGTAATTTAATAATCTTATATTTACCCTTAATTACCCGAATTACCTTTAACTACGGTAAATAAAATTTACCGTGGTTACTATTCATAATTCCCAAAAATAAAAAGTAGCCTATTAACATAATTTGGACCCACTTATTCTGAATTTGGAATCCATTTTTCAAAATTCAAAACATATAAGTTGTAGTAATTAATTTAAAATAAATCTCGTTGTTAAGAAAACGGGTTTTAGAAGTTAAAACATTGACAAAGATTGAAATGTTTTTACCTATGAATTCAAGATGAAATTAGTGCTAATGACATAAATTATATTAAATGGTAAAAATATATTCTATTTATACTTTAAAACCATTAAATATTTTAATTTATCCACATAAATTATTTCAATGAAAATAGTTGTTTTTAATTAAAAATTAGCGTATTTTTATTATTCATCAAAATATAAAAGTTATCAGAAAAATATCAAAAATTTATCCAAAGTAAATTTTTATACCCTGATTCATAAGAAGAATTTAATTTTGTCAAATTTAACTTATAAAAATGTCAAAAACTAGATTTAATGTGTGTGCGCCATCAAAAGGTGGAAAACTGTATTTTTTAAAAAATATTTCTTTTATCCAAAAAAACTGATTTTGCTTTTATACCTCATTCTAGAAAATGTATAAGTTGAATTAAAATGTTATAAAATTCAAAATTCAGTTAGTACTATTCATAACGGCTATTTTTAATAATATTTTAATAGTATATCGTTGTTTAGTGAAACTCGTTATTGCGTACGATGCAAGCTATCGAGGAAGGTCGCGGTTGCATGTAAAGCAAGCCAAGCTAGTGTTGTGTGTAGTGAAATATTTTTTGATGATTTATATAACATGAAAAAAAAATATTTCTCATAAAAGTCTCGGTTGTTACAATGCTGGTATGAGAACATGTTTTATTTGTTGTGATGAGCATTATTCCGAGCCTTCCAGATGGTCCAGCAGTCCTCTATAAGGATTACGACCCGACCTTTCCTCTCAGGACCCCGCTTGCCCGCCCCATGGAACCACAAACTGAAGAAATCATCCAACATTCCACCTTGAGTTTTCCAGCCAGTGAAAGACCTGTGTGCCTACCACACCCAGATTTCCTAGTCACTATCCACAAAGAGGTGTCCCACCGTTTCATTTTTAGGCTCCCTACAGCGGTAGCACCTAGAAACCAGACAATCCCCCATGCGTTGAATTTTTTCATCCATGGGTAAAGTATTATGTATAACTCTCCGCAAATGGAAATTTAATTTGGACGCCACCTATTTGCACCACAACATCTCCCCCATGGGTCGGCATTAATTGGATCTATCCTCACATGAATAAAATCAGTGATTGAGAACTCTCCCGACGTGGAACCCAGAAAAATGAGTCTATTCGGATCAACGTGAAGCACAATATTATTGAAACAGATCTGTTGGTCCTCATCAATTCTGGATTGAATAAAACAAGGTTGATCACAAGCTTCCCTGAAGGAAATGAGAGGAGTAGGGTAGCCTAGAAACCACAGACTTCCACCCACCTAGTTATGCTCCTCGAAATTTATATCACATTTTCCCACCAGCTAACATGATTGAGGTCTAAGGGTATAAACATATGGATGGATCATCTCCCATATCTTCCAAGGGTTTGATCTCTGTATGTTCACATCCTGGCCATATCTATCTTTCATGATCGTGCTCTAAAGGGTCTTATATTCCATAGCCTCCTACGCGAGTTTCACGTGTTTCCCTTTCATTGTCAAAGAAATGCTCCTCATATTGATTCCCCCTTCTGAAATAAGCCTTCCCAGGCACTCCCCCGAATCCTAGTGGTGTCTACCTTCCATATTCCCATCCCATATAAATTCCACCAAAATCCTCTCTATGTTAGCAATGAAACTTTTGGGAACCCTCAGGGTGGAAAGGATGTTCATGGGGATAGACACTAGGACACTTTCTGACTAGTGTTATGCGGACACCAAAGGATAAAAACTTGTTTTACAATTGCATATGAGCCCTGTGATCTTACTAATGATCTTTTCAAAGTGATGCACACTGAGAGAGTTTGGACTAACTGGTGCTCCGAGATACTCCATAGGAAAACTCCCTATTCTCATATTAATATTAATGTCAAGGGTCCTTTCCCTCCTGCGTGAGAGATTCTTTGTAGTGAAATAAAGGATTTTCTCCCTACTGACCACATGCCCGCTCCACTTACAGTAATCACCAAGTATCTGGTTCATCCTAAGCAATGATCTCCTCCTGCCATTGATGAAAATAATCGTGTCATCCGTAAACATAAGATGCACAATGCCCCCTAGAGCATGTCAGTTCCTGTATGGAATAATTTTCCCAATGCGAAGCCCTTGATTAATGGAGTAACTAAGGGAATTTTGGTATAATATGAAAATTGTGGGAGAGAGGGGATATCGTTGCCTAAGCCCTCTGCATGCCTTGAAGAAACCAAATTGCTTTCCCATAAAAGAGGATGAGATCCAAGCCGAACTGAAGCACTGAAACATAAGGTGCCTGATCTAGTTGGAAAACCCCATGAATGTCAAAACCCTTAGAATAGAGATCTATTACATCCTATCACAAGCCTTACTCATGTCTAATTTAACCACCAGATTTCTCCTAAAGACTTTTTTGTTGATTTCACTCACCATCTCCATCATTATTCCAATCGCCCCCTGTATTGACCACCCCTTAATAAATCCATGCTTCTCTGGAGCCATACAAGATATCAAGTAGGGTTTATATACCTTAACTTATTAATCTACTCGTAGATGATGAATATGATCAATTCTTGAAAATAAAAGCGGAATAATAATCTGGGTAGCATGAAATTTTATAACAAGTACACATAATTAATTCATATTTTCAATTAACATCCCATAAGCACAAAATTAAGAGAAGAATACAACCAATCTTGATGGATATTCCTCTTAAATGTATCTACCCCATAAATAGGTCTACCCCCTTGGCCATTTAATGAGTTTAGAGTTCATGAACTGACTCATGGGGGGCCTAAAAATCTTATTTCCTATCTAATCTCTCTAGTCCTTATAAAAAATTATGTTCAACTATCACCTTTTCCCAAGAATCCTAAAAAATCCCCACAATGCCTAACTCAAAACTCCTCTATATAAGTAAAAAAACATTTAATAACACATTTTCATGAACCCCTCCCTTTAAAGGTTTACCATCTGGTCTGAATATCATAGGTGTGTTATAATGACCCTAAGACCCACAATCAGTAGTCCCTTGGTTTGTGACAAGCATCAAGGGATTAAAATATCAATAATTAAATTCAATAACCTCAAATAATAATATAGGATTTCGAGATAGGATAAACAAACACTCAAAAAATAAATCATATAAAAACAGTAAATAGAAAACCATCCCAAATTGAAATTACAATTTCAGTAGATATAATAAATGTATCCATGTAAACACTAAGAAGATAGTTCCTACAAATTTAACTCAACAACATCTCCAACCAAAGATAAAAATATCCAGCTCATTTGGTCAATAATGGCCTCCTAGAGAGGAAAACAACTGTTCATATACATGGGGTGAGAATTTAAGTATACCCATTATTATCATATAAAAGTACTATAGTTCACATGGGAAAAAATGAAACTAATGTTCCATGGAATAATCAACATAGCCAATAACACTAAAATTGGTCAACTGACCAACCATATCCTCCCCATAGATCACTCAAGAAATCATGAATTTAATATAGTAATATACAATCAAAAACATAATTAAGGATCCCCGCTATTGTTTCCCCTTATATTTTACTCTATCACACCCCAACGTGGAATGTCCAATGCTCCCATCCATTCCATAAATATCCCACAATAACTAGTCATTTTGAGGTGGGTAGGATGTATCGCCGACTACCACACCCTTGAATGATTTATCATCAGGTACTAGAATTATTCATCGTCACATCACACCTCACAAAATGAATCTTGGCCTATAACATCCTATCTCACCCAAAGACACATGGTCCATCACATCACATCTTTCCTAAAGATACCTAGTCTTTCATATCATGTCTCAACACATAAATGGAGTAGTAGGGTATAATAAACATGAAACACATCAACCTCATTCCCCCCTCTCACCACGCATTATCAGTACAACATTTCACATCCTCTATCATCAAATAATATTTTGTTATTCTCTAATAGAAACTTGTATCATCATTGCTACTGAAGAAATTACAGGGCAGAGGGGGTATCTAAAATCTATATAAGCACTATCCTGGGTTAGGGGAAAAACATAGAGAATCGAAAACCATTGGGTATTGGTATGGTTATTCAAATATTGTTTGTCGAATATAAAAATAATAGAATAAATGATATATAGATATCAAAAAATAACCAAATTACAGGTTCACATAAATTAAACTTTCATAAAACCCCATTCCACCACTGATCCACAAATGAACTACTATAATCACTGCCTTAATAAAAGAAAAAACACCACACAAACACTACACAAAATCAAGAATTCACACTTTCAATTATTAATTACATGATTTTTATGATTTAACAGGTATCCACTTTACCGTATTAACTAATCAATTTAATTTTACTGTTACACAACCTATTCATTTAACTTTTATTTTATTCAAGTCATTTAAAAAAAATAGTTCCATTGAATTATTATTTATTTTATAACCCATTAAATATTATTTTATCATTTTTATATATTCTGTGGAAAATAGGATAACTAACATAACCATACCACAATAATTCTAACACATCTCACATAGAACTTATCGACAACAGTACATCATCTATGATACCTCACTACAAACACCATATATCCCAACTCCCACACCAAACAACCAGCACACTACTTCACATATAAACCACCACACATAAAAACTCCAACATAAATTTACACAACAAAACCACTAAATAACTTCTCATTTCAACATACACATATCATAATCGCAACATAACAGACCACATCACATCTAATCCCAACACTATCATATCCTCACCCCACACATCTCACATCCCATCTGATCAGCTCCATTTCCACAAAACATCTCACACTAGACAATACAAAAATACACAAAAAGTATCACATCTTTATATTTAATAAAATAGATTCATTGGATTAAATTATTTAATTATATATTTAGCATGGGTCATATCACACAATCCAAGTTTCTATGGGAAACAAATTTATTATCAATATATACATTATTATACTTTTCATTCCGGGTGTTACAAAAATCATCATAGGAATTTTATAACATACATTTCAGATGGAACATAATAAATTTTTGAAAAATATGTGATTTTCATCAAATTAAACATGAATTCATAACAAATAATAAAATTCATGTAATTTAGTAAAAGCATGCGATTATTCACAAACCCATCGAATTTTTATTGGGCTGTTTAATTATATTTACTAATATAAATAATAATATCCATCCATGGGGTGGAAAATCATATAATTCCCACATGGTTCACATAAATAGGGAGAGAAAGGTGAACCTTAACATATAAAGATCATCACATTTATTAGGATTGACATGGTAAAGGAGAATCAACATGGATACAATAATCACACAAGGAAACCTAATATCCAATTGAACAACATAAATAGGTCATCAAAATGCGTCACACACAAACAATCCTAACCAAATTAATATCACCATTTCGAATCCCTTGAAAAATCATTAATGTTAACAAGGTGGGAGTACAGAAAAATATCAACATTGATTTTCATCAAAATACATTCGAAATCCAGGGATACATGTCAGTGGAATGGTGATAAAAGATATAGAAATTTCATCTAGGGTTTCATAATAAAATTGTGGGGAATAATATAAAGATGAAGTGTTGTTAAAAATATATTAAATATAAAAACATGATGAAAATTAGATAATTCACATTTTGAATTACAAATTCATGTTGTGAAATCATGCAGGCTCTTGAAATAGAGGCGACAAATTAGATTTTAGGAGTGAAACCTTTAAAAATAAAATTTTTTAAAAATCTATATCATATCTGACCTAATTAAAACACATCCTGAATTACATATTACATTGAAGAATATTTTATAAATAAAATATCCCTCCTAAATAAAATATATTAATAACCACCTATACTAGTTTAAAAATAGCAGCACATTTCAAGAATACACTCCACTTCATGAACCACCTTTATTGGTTAGTATAGCTCTAACCACCACCAAAACCTCTAAAAGAATCCTATCAACAACTTTGACCACAAAAATTATAAATATAATAGGCTAAGAAGGCGCTGACTATTACAATGTTCCTTTCATATATAGATACCATTGGAAAATCATGGGTTTTGAGTCAATAATGAAGATACACGTTGACAATTTCATGTGCATGTGAATTAGATGATTCAATTGGTGGTATGGTATGATGTGTGGTTATATATCCCTAACACATATGTTGTAAATCATTATGGGGATTGTTGTTTTCCCTTGATTAGTGATTACAATACCCCGTAGTATTAGGTGGATTACCCAATGATGTTGTAACCGAGGATCCACTAGTTATTCAATTCCATTGATATTTACCATTGAATAAAGGGAGGGTGTTACCTTTTATTGGTTGGGTCACCTTGGAATTATTCATGACTAAACCTATAGGATTGTTTAGGGATACTTCTTAATATAATTATTGCTGAACTAATATCCATGATTCCTAGGTAATACTTTGGTGTTCACATTAAGTGATTGAGGAAAAGGGATTATTGGTGACACTATATGGTCTGCTACTAAATAGTGGAGGGGTAATCATTGGATCCATGGATTATGAAAGGAGGTTACCATGAGGTTATTATCAGTCTTATAGATTCTATTGTATTGGATAATACTAGTACAGTTGATTTGGGTTTTCAATTTAGGATAAATGAGGGTTCTTTGTAATGAACTATATTATACATGTTTCCCACAGTGTAGTTGTGATAGTATGGAGGAAAAATCATCATGATGTTCATATAGATTCTCCTACATTATGAGGAATAATGATTTGAGATGTATTTTTTAATGATAAGTTATTTATTTATTTTATCTTGTCTTTTCACACGTACATATCAAAACATATAAATTTTGGTATGAGACTCTGTTTGTGCTTACCTACTGTATTTTTTACTCACACCCTTCTCGGGCTACAATTGAACAGTTGAACTCAAGAATATATCATGTGGATATTAAAGGAATATGTTGGGTTGAGGTCTAGAATATCATGGCAAAGCTAACTAGCTTATATGATTCCAAAGTATTAGGATGTTATATAGGTCGATATATAGTGGAGCATCCTATACACATATTCTATTAAAATCTTTATTTTGTATTTTTAGTAATCAAGGTTAGGGGATAATGATGCTATAATAGTGTATTCTTCCATATCAATATATAATTAATTATTCGTGTTTATTTATTTTATATTCTATAATCTATTGGATTTTTTTGTTGATGGATGACTTTTTGTTTATTTTATTCTATCACATGCTCTGATACAATAGGGACAACCTCCCCATGAAATGTTACAGGCCCCCACTTCTATCCAGAAGCCTATGTCATTTTGGTAGGTACACCAGAGGTCACATGGAGAACCGGTCCATCTACTATTCATAGTCTGATCTAGGTTGAGACGTCAAAAAGTTACATCAGAGAATTGTTTTATTCATATATTATTTTATTTGTTTTTGGTAGACTAGAGACATAGAGATGTGTCATAGATCATGATAGAATCTGATCTGGTGTCTCATGAACACCTTTTATAGAAAAATTATAGGTTAACATGTTTATGGAATTGATTTTTACATCTTGTGATTTTATGGATGTTATGATTTTTTCATTTATTGATGCACACAAATGTTTTAGATTTATTATATTTTTTACTCTAGATCTTGGACTAATTTTCGAAGACCATGTTTGGATTTTCGATCTTAACCTATAGAAGAAAAAGGTATATCACGTATCATGTTACAATCAAATGGCATACATGATATAGGTCCTTCTAGTTTGATTGTTTCCCCCAAAAAATGAGGTTTATATGTTTATTATGTTAGAAAATGATCATAAAATGTTTTTATTTTATTTACTTCATGGAAGTCAACGTAGTTGTTTTAACTTGTTTATATCTATTTGTTTGGTGGTAGTTTATATTGATCAAATGGTTATACGATCGATGATGGAGAAAATGATGTTGTTCCTTCCATATTGGAAGAGTAGTAACTCTACGGTGCCAGGAAGGGTTTTTGTTTACATATAGGTACACCATGAGAAGGATATTTTTAAATAGGTTCGATTACATTGATTACTAGTAATAACCTTTATATTTTTCTGTTATATATATATTTCAGTGGTATTCTAATGAACATACCTTGCAATGTTATTTTTTCCTTGATATAGATTTTCCTAGAATATTACATTGGTCATGAAAATAGTGTGACTAGATCATATAGGGGAAATCCATTGTGTAAATTATTGAAAAATATGAGTTGTATGTGTTTATTTATTTAGGGTTCTAGTAACAATATATATTGTATCTTCTTATATAGAATGGAATGATATTCTACGAAACCAAACATTAGGTGTATTGTTCGTTAGTATTGATCATCAGAATATGATTATGATTGAGAGAGTATATATTTATCATATAACTAGATGTTTAGTTATTTTATGTTCTAGTAACAACTAAATTTGAGTCTTCTTATATATCATTGATGGTATTCAATAAACACTCTGATTATGGTTTCTTAACACGGATCTTCCTAGATGATACCATTGGGGATCAACCTAGGATTGAGAATATCAATGGGGAAGTCAGGTTTATGGATGCTCAGTGAGAATTTATTCATTTGAAGTTGGTTGATATGGAATTTTTTTTATTGTGGATAAGAGTCCTTTGAGAGGATGTTTGGAATGAGATATTCCAAATGGAATATAGTTGATAACATGAGTTTTTCCTATAAATTGAACCGGATGATAGATATGACTGGTTAGGATATGTTGGATTCCCTGATATTTTATAGTGTGACATATTGTTTAATGATTGTGATCCATTTCATTGATCACATGACTCAAATGAGAGGAGATCATCCTTAATGGTTCCATTTAGGTAAGAATATTTGGTAAATTATATTTTTGGAGACCGATTCATGATATTTTCAACTGAAATCATTGTATAATAATAAGGATGAATATCAATTTTTTATAAAGAAAATATCTTTGATTGTGGCTGCTTTTGGTATTTAGGGTTGGTTCTAAGGGAATGATCTGTTGGATTCTTAACACTGTGTATTATAGATGTTTTCTCAATTGAAATAGTGATATAGATTAGATGATTTTTTTTTGATTTTGAGTTATGAATCCTGGGATTATTATTCACGTTAAGTGGCTTGGTGGTACGAGATTTTACAACCTTGTCACAACATAAGATTTGAATGGTACATGCCATCAGTGCACAATACATATTTCATTTCAGAATCAGTGAGAATATATCTTCTAAGTGAGGACCAATGGATTTGATGACACACTATTGGTAATGGAGGACTAATTTAATGTTGAAATAGAAAGTTTCTATATATAGTAGTGGAGACAATAATGGTGGATCTGGTAGGGAGGCATGGTAGATTCGAGAGCTAGTCCCAAATAGGCGTTTCCTAGGATGGATGAGTTTTTATTTGTGAGAGAGCCAAAAAAATTTGATGGATCCTATTGATTTTATTCTTAATGATAGGTATAGAAAATTTCATATTGTTGGGTGTTCACCATAATCCATTAAAGGGCGATCTTAGTTTTTGAAGAATTATGTGGTTTCCATGGATCATGCTCCATTGATCTGAGAATGGGTTATGGTTTATGTTGGTCGTTGGTTCTTATGAATGAGAGATATGGTCACATATATATATATATTATGTATGTTATTTTATGGAGTGTTACCATTTCATGAATGAATCTCATACTAGAAGGTTCATTGGTTGGGAAGTATTAGTCATTGTTGGGTGGTGGTGTTGATTGGTTACATGTGTGATATGAATATAATTTATCTGGTCCTATGAAAATTCATGATTTAATGTCCAGATGAGATTTTGGATAATTTATCATATTGAAAACTATCTCAGGATGATCCCAATTTGTTTTCATGGTGTTTCATGCATTGGACTCACATTTTGTGACTTGTTTATGAGGGTGAATCTTCAATTCATGAAATGGCTCAAGTGGGTGAACCAATTTCATGACATGTTTCTTGGGGTGAAACCTAGTTTCATCATATTGTTTAGACGGTGAATAATATGATAAAATTTAATGAAGGTGTCTTTTTAAAAAACACCTGGGAAGTAAAATGTGTCAGTGCTATAGTTTAGTTGCATCATAAATATCACTATATGATTACTTCATGGTTTGTTAAGAATCATTCAATGAAATGGCCAATTGTGGGTTCCCTATGAATGGATAGTTTGTAAACATTTGATTTGGTTTAAATTTTTATGTGATAGGTATTACAAAATATTTTATGGTTTCATTATATGTTCTTTGGGTTAGGTGTGATGTAAACTTCATTAACAAGGTCATTGGTCTATTGAGGATGTGTTTGAAAGGTGACATTAATGGTGGAGGGTGACATGTGTCATAATCAGTCATCATTAGTTATATTTTATGGTGGGTATCATAATGAAAATGATTATGAGATTGACAAAACCATGGAATCACAAGATTGATAGGTTCCATGGAGAACAATCTTTAGTTTTTGATAATAGTTATGCACAGTGGATCGGGATTTGATAAATGATGTTTCTCATGGATGGAGGTGTGTATTTGAATCTTATTCAGTGATCTGGAGTATTTAGTGATGAACTGGGATTCGATTACTGAACTAAGTTGGTTGAATGTATTTTGGAATGGTTGATATAACTTCTTATGGATGATAAGTTATATGTTATCGAGATTTTAAAATCTCATGTCCAAATGAATTATGGAATTCAGTGGGAATTTGGATTTTATTTGGCGTGAATTGTTAGGTTTGTTAAATAGGTCATAGTAAAGAATTATTAGAATTTTAATATCCCAATTTTGTGATTTTGAATGGGGTTTAAGGCTCGATTGATGACTCGGGCGTTCATGAATGCACCAATAGATGAATCGGCGGCTAGGGTCAGTTAAAACATCAGCAACAGTTTCCCATTCAATAAAATAATCAGGTATCCACAACATGAAATGAATTCATTGTGTAGCCTAGATTGATTTATGATGTCAATAATGGGCCCATGAGTGTAGATTAAAAATTCATGCTGTGAAATTTGGGGTCATGACATGAAAGTTAGTTAGGTAGTTTTTTAATTTAATAGAGGGTATTGGCCACCCTTTTCTTTTGGTGAACCAGATACACGGTGAGGAATTCATTGAAACTTCACATATTTTTAATCTATTTTGGTTGATCTTTGTGGTAATTGGATTTAGTGAGTAAGTAGGTTCTTCTTATTATTTTCATCTTACTCATCTCTCTCCCTCTCTAAATGTAACAAATATGGGGGATGTTTTTTATAAGTCAATATCTGGGATTTCCCTGAAGGACGGTAAAATAACCTAAATTAATAAATGCTTTTGAGTATCCATGGAAGAAGGAAACCAGAGATGAAATATTCTAGATATATTGCATCATCCCATAATGGAATTTATTTGTTTGTATTTTTCATGGGGTTTTACCCAAAATTAACTTTTCTTACAATTGAGTCGACGATATTTTTTGGGAATTTTTCATTACATAGTTTCTTGTATATGTCGATATTGGATTATATCCCATGGAAAAAGAATTATTTTTGACATGATAACCCATTTGAATTTTATGAATTCATGACTAATTAAATTTTTTTATATTTATATTATGATATTAAAATTAATTAACTACGATTCCTTACAATTATATATTGCCCTTAGTAGTTGGAAGGTGGCTAGATGGACTTGGATTCTCCAGGTCGATAGTTTTTGTAACACAATATAAAAGGAAAATTATTTAGTTTGAGGTAGGTGATCTTCATACATACCATTATGGTTTATAGATGTTTTATAGGGAATTTGTAAGGTGGTCTCACCACCATGGGTGATGACCATGTTTAATAAAAAAATTATTTTAAATATAATGCTGGGGAAGATTGGTCAATGTACCAAGTCTATGAGGTTCTTTATCACAAGATTAATTTACATGATCTCTAATGGCATCTGTTTTTCCATGAAGGGTTCTAAACCTCAGTGGACTGACTATAGGATTTATATGATGGTATCAGTTAGAAAATTAACCTAGTGAGACCCTGATAAAGGATATTTATTATGGGCCATTATTATTGAATATTTCATCTATTGTGAATACCATATAGCCAGTGATGTAAAACCCTATTATGATTTCATGGGATATAATGTCCGTAGAAAGTTGAGTATTGACATAAGAACATTAATGAGACTAGGGAACCTCATCAGGGTTTCTCTGATCTACTATACAAAATAGACCTATGTTTGTGTCCCATTGAATAACCAACCCTGATCAGGTTCACATTATTCGAGAGTCAGGGTTTTGGTAACTACATTCCACAAAGAAAAACATGTAATCCCAAATGGGAGATGGTGATTGTGATTTTTGTGGTTGTTTGACCCACCCTATTTATTTTTTTTTTAATTAATTATGATATGAGATTTCATTGTATTACTAGGAATCATCTGGTGGGCCTGGAATTAACATGATTTTCCCATATTCCCATTAATCAATTGATGATATGGTTAATACCATATAATTCCAGATATAATGTGTTCCTATCACACAATATATTGGGGATATATTCCTAGATCTGATGGATTCCATATATTGTGGTGTCACATGAGTGGATTCCTAGTGTTTGTACTTAGGATTCAGTATAAGTGATATATGATTTTACATGTACATGAATTCCTATAATGGTAGGGTTTCCTTTGATATAGTGACACCATTTTGAATGATCCAGTGTTGGGATTTAATGGATATACTAATAGACCATTGCAAACACCTATAATATCTAATATTCAAAAGGTTTTATAAAAATTCTAGGCAGTTTATATACAAATGAAGATATGTTGGATAGCCCTATGGGGATTTATCTATCCTATTGATTTATTCATAGGATACCCATAGAATTAGGTAGATGCCTCATTAATTGAGTTTACGAAAAATTAGTTATTTTATGAATAGGATATTTACCATGGGGTCCATGGAGGGTATTCCCTTTGATATCCTAGGACACCCTATTATTAGTTACAACTCCACTTATATTGTTTTCTAGGGATACCCCTCCAAGGAATCACACATCTACTTGAAATCTATAATGAGTAGGTATTATCGTGGTTTTAATCCTAATTTTTTTTAAAATGATGGATTCATGGTGTTTTCCTAGGGTTTTCTAATAATTAGTATATTTTCATGTGTGGAATTATTAGATTGTGGAATATGGTTCCCTTTAGTTGATTCTCATGCTCAAAGACATTCTGGAGTTGGCTGAGACATAAAATGTCAATTGGGCTTGTGAACCTAAGGATCAATTCTTGATATTGGGAATGAACCAAGGTATACCTGTATTCTCATGGGGATAAGGTGATAGTATAAAGGAATGATCATTATGAAATGTTCATGGACACTACCAAATCAGTCTAGAGAAGGCTTTGAGGTTGATTATTTATTTATTTTTTTGGAATAGATTAGTTATTTGTGCATTTCAGTTGAGAATGTCACATGAACATATCTCAAAATATACTGGTTGTTATGGGACTATGTTTTCGCTTACCTATATATATTTATTTCACACACCCTACTCAATCCACCATTATAAATGAGTACCCATTCCACTGTCACATTATTATTATAGGAAAATTTTGGGATGGGGCCTAGAATTGCAATGTCAAGTTGGATATCTAAGGTGATATCAAGATATCGTGATGTATTGTGGATCAGGTTAGAGTAGATCTCTTATACATTAATTTTAGTCATTTTTTAATTTTAAAATAATTTTTAACCTAGTGGTTGAATATTGATTCTCTATAAATTTTTTCTTACATATCATTTTATTATTAGTGATTCTTGATTATTTATTATATTCTACATACTTTGATGGGTGTAAATATTGGTGTATTTTTTGGTTATTTTTATTCTATCACACTCTCTAATAATGGTGTTATATCCTCTCCATGATACCTCATAGACTCCTTCTATTAGGTGGAAGCCTCAAACATTTGATGAGGTTCACCTAGGGTTATGTGGAGAACAAGTCTGTTTTCTATTTATAGAGTTATGATGATGGGGTGTTACAATGTTGTAACATTGAATTTTGTTATTTTTTAAAACTATTTTAGTTTTTGGTATAATTTAGATGAATGAATTTTTTATAGTTTTTCATTGATTATTGAATAGTGCATCATTGATGCAATTTCCAGTAGACGATTATGTTACAAAGGGTATATGATGGATGTTCTTATCTAGTTTTTTTAAAATTGTTCTGATTTCATCGTGGGATACACACACGAATGTTTGAGATTTTTTATTTATATTTTATGGGATTTAGATCACATACCATTAGAATGAGGATTGGTTGGGATCTTATCATTCATTCTATATAGGGAAGAGACATATAATGTATTATATCATGATTGTAGGATCCATATGATATATACCTAATACTATGATTGGGTTCAATGATGAATGAGGTGCATCTATTTAATGTATCAGCAACTACTCATATTTTTTTATCTTGTATAAGTACATGGTGGAATTTTAGCGATTTAAGACTACTTTTATATGTATTTTACAATAATGATTTGTCTCATGGATCCTATGTTGATATGTTCTATGATGACGATGATGATACAATTCATTTTCTAGGGGATTATTTTAGACTCTGAGGGGTTGTGTGGGTTTTTATTACCTTATATGAATACTTATTGAGGGTGATTTTTATGTATTTTTGGTCACTCAGTGTTCCAGTAAAATCCTCTAATTTTTTCCCCATATATACATTAATGGTTTTCTCCCTAACTAAGCATATTCATATAGTTATCCCTTGATATAGATCACCCTGAATGATTTTTTTTTATGTGACAATTGTTTGAAAAAATGTTTTAGGGAGCAGTTCATTGTGCATATGATTGAGAAATGTGAATAATATGGGTTACGTTATTTAATATTTTATTAATAACAAGTATTTCATTTTTTAATAAAAAATGGAATTAAATTTTAACAAACTGAACCTCATGTTTATGGTTCATTGATAAAGATCATTATAATATGATACTGGTTTAGTGAGTATACAGATGTTATAAGACAAGATATTAAGTTATTTAATTATAAAAAACCACTAATATGTCCTTTTATGGTATATATTCGAAGAAATATTTTAAGCAGCCTTCATGATTATACTTCCTTAACAAATTGCTTCAATGATTATCACATGGGTGATCTTCCTCGGATTTTGATTCATGTGGGGGTCTTAACGTGTATATGTTCTATGTGTGATTCAGTTCCTTTTAAGTTAGTTAATATAGATATGTTTCCACAATGAGGATGATACCCTTGAAAGGGAGTTTTTCAAGTGAAAATATTTATGGACTTTGGATGGTAATATAAAACGTTTCCCATGAATTAACCCTTTCGAGAGTCATGAATTATTTGTCTGGTTGGGAGTTGTAGATTTTTTTTCATGCGACATAGTGTATAACGAGTCATAGTATTTTTTTGTTGAGGAAAACCCTTGAGAGTTTATTGAAAAGTTTATTCATTTATTTTATGTAGAAATCTGAGATATGTGTATGTTTTTTACATCTATGTCTGATAGGGGAAGTCAAATTTATGATATAGGCATAGAGATGCCTTTTATGTTTTTATAATGAAATCACTATGATAACTACTTATTTGGGTATTTAGGTACTATTTTTAGGGTAGGAATGGTAGTATAACTTTCCCTATCTATTTTTTACAAGTTTTTATATGGCACAATGATTGATCATGGATGGCCACATATGATTATATAATACAACTCTGGTTACAATGATTTTGATTAAGTGGACGGAGGGTATGGATTCACACAACCATGACATCCCAAATGATGACAATGGTACATGAAAATTTTACATGATACCTATTTAAATTTTTAATTGGTAAAAGTTTATATGTTGGACATGGCCTGATATATTTAATGAAATAATTATGGCCATGGTAGCTTATGGTTTTTTAGAATTATGAAATTTTCATCCATTGTATATGAGACATTTGTGGTGGATTAGGTGTGGTGGAATAATCAATATCGGAGTTGGTCCCAAGTAGGTTTTTCCAAGGAAGGATGAGTGTAGCATTGGTGGAGTGACATGCTTGTGGTGTTATATCCTATTTAGGTTACACGTAAGGATCATTCATAATGAAGTAACTATGGTTGGATGTACACCATAGTTTATAAGAGGGTAATAAATGTATTCAATTAATTTTTTGTGGTTTCTAGGGATGATGTTCTAGTGATCTAAGAAATAGTGTTTTGTAATGTTTTATATTGGATCTTATATATGAGTGATATTATCACATACAAAACTTTTATATGGTAGTGGATGGGGAATGATATAAGAAAGAAAGACCCTTATTCTGGAAGGATCATTGGCATGGATGTACTTTTCCTTGAATGGTTGATGTGGAATTTCGATGCTAGTGAGATATATATTTGAAAAATATGGTCTTGGGTAAATAAAAAATTTGAGGATCCGATGAGATGTTAGATGAGTTTGCGTGTTTTCATCGAGTTCAGGGTTTTCTAAGTATTGCTTAACAATTATTAATTGGGTGACCAATGATTCATGACTCGTTTCAGGGGGCAATCTCTAATTAATGACATTGTTAAAGGTGTTATGTAATTCCATGATATGATTGATGGGGTAAAATACACTTTCGTCACATGGTTTTGGGGGCGAATCATGTGATAAAATGTAAAAAAGGTGTATTTTTGTGTGAAAACACTTGGAATAGTAGATGACTCTAGTACCATGGTATGGGTGTGTCATACATTGCAGGAGTTTGATATTTAAATGTTTTTTCTATATCAATTGTGGAAAGGATAGTGTATGTGGGATCTATGTATAGGCAATTTATGATAATATAATTTGGAAAAAAATCAAAGATTATAGGTATTATCGATGTTTGGAAGGAGACCTTATTCATTTTTTTAGTACAAAATGTTGAATTCTACATAGATCATGAAGTTGGGTCACTGAGTATGGGTTTAACATGAAACCATGATGGTGGAGATAGCTAGGCATCTGAATATTTTTTGCTGAGTCGAGTTTAATGGTGTTTAGTTATATGAAACTAATGATGAATTTGATAAAACAATGGTGTCATAAGATAAATGTGTTCTTTGAAACACCATTTCGAGGTTTTTGTCATAGATTTTTGTAGTGTCTAATATTTTCATGAATGATGTACCTTGTGTTTCATGATTTTTAGTGGAAGACTATTTTTTATTCTAGAATATAGAAAAGACAACAATGCTCTGATTTTAATGCTATGTAGGTCATGAATGTTGTTGAATGGGTCATGAGACATCATGAAAATGAGAATTTATTTGGTTGGGTAATTGTCAGATCTAGTATCCTGAAGATTTAATGAACTCATTGGGAAATAAAATTAACATTAAGTGGAAATTTTAATTTTAGAACTAAGGCTTGCACTCGATTTATATGTTTTTTAACATCCCAAAATGGTGTTTCAATATTAGGTTCAAGGATCAGGTGATAAACTAGGGGTTTTAGAGGCCACCATATGAGGATCGAGTGACCGGGGATACTAAAATCTACACCAATAATTCATTCACATAATAAATAGGGTATTACTGACATTAAATGGATTCACAAGGTTTCCAATGAAGATTCATGATGTAATATAAGGATTATGATTGTATCTTTTATATTAATGGAATTAATCTATACGCCACAACCTGGAAGATGGTCATGTAGTTTTTTTTAAAGAGGGGATCGGCCCACTTTTTTCTTCATGAAAATGGGATTCATGGGAATGGATTCTTCTATACCTCCATCTACCAATTCTATCCTCACTTGTGGTTGATATTTGGTGAGATTTCAAGTCACTATAATGTAGTTTTTTCTTCCTATTTTCCTTATTTCATATCTCACTCATTGTTATTGACATGGGAGATGGTAACATTATGTTAAAAATAGAAATTTGGCAAATGGTTTTTGAAATTGAATGATTAATTCAGAGTTTTTATATATCATATGATAAGAGAAATATGAGAAGATTTCTGCCTGTTGTTTCCCTTTGTTCCTTCTAGTTATAATGCTGTTGGATATTTTCAAGGGACTTTTCCTAAATAATATTGTTTGAAAATTGAATCATTAAGATGATTTGGATTTTTGTTATTTTTTAGGGTCATGTGCATGTTAAGAGTTTAACAAAAACTGTTTCTAGAGGTTCTAGTATGACACATTGACCTAGTGTATTTTTATGAAATTATGATTAATAAGGTTTTATTGATTAATTAATTATAAAATTAATAATTAAATAATTGTGATGAATTTCTATGAGATAAGGCCCTGGGTGGTTTTATAGTGTCCATATGGACTTGAATGATTTTAGGATATAATTTTCATGTTGTTATCTAGAAAAGGAAAATGATTCATTTTGAGGTAGGTAGTCATTCATCACTACCCTAACTATTAATTAATTTTTTATAACAAATGTGTTATGATGTCATTCCATTAAGGGTGATGATTTTTTTTAAAAACTTTTATTTTAAAATGTGTTTCTTATATATATTTCATAACATTCCAAATCCATGAGGATCCCTGGAACTAGATTGGTCACCTCAGTCAACAATGGCAGAGGACATGACTGGAAACATGTTTAACTTAGGTAGATATGTTTTAGGTTGTGGATGATGCATTGGTTGACATGAATAACCTAATGCACCCCTAATGAATGAGACTAGTATTGTTCCATTACTTTTCACTATTACCTTATAGGTGAATTCCATTAAGAAAGTGAAGTTATTCAACCTTGTTATGATAGAATGAGATGTGATTTCCCAAGAGAATCATGTGTTGACATGAGACCCTGGATGAGGTTATGGACCCTCATGAGCATTCCATTAATGTATTATAATATAAGATACTAGATTGGTTTCCCATTAAATGAAAATCCTAGATCGACTGTATTTTTATGGGTAGTTATGGTTTCATGTGTCACCAAGAATCCTAACCAGTGTATAATCCCAAATGGATTGCATTTACAATGATAGGTGTGAAAATATGGTCAAACCTATCTATATTTTATTTTATTATTAATTGGTATATGAGATTTCCTATGAAACATAATAATTGGTCATTTTTCCTAGCACTTGTATGATTTCTTGACCATCATATGGTGATATTGATGAGACCATATTATGCACGACATGTTTGTATCTCATCCCACAATGTGTTGGGGGTTGATTCCCAGCTCGATATGAATTTAGATATATATTATATGCAAGAGTTGATGCATATAGGTGGTATCAAGGATCCAACAACAAAGATATGTAAATTTTTTTCCAAGAATTATTTTGAGGGTAGGGTTCCCTTTGATATAATGATAACATTGAGAATAATCTGGTTTAGATATTCTAATGGAGATACTAGTATAGAACATAAAATTCCCATGTTGATTGAGATTCAAATAGAGGTATGAGATTATGAGTTGGATTATATTACAAAAATAGATTTTAGATGTTATAAGGGTTATTTTTTGTATCCCTTCAATTGATTCCTAGTATACCATATAGGATCAAGTGGATGTGAAAATGATGGTTTGGATGAGGAATTATGAGTTATAAGATTCCAAGGATATTCAATATAAGATCTAGTGAGGGTGTCCTATTGGATTTTTTAGGTTTCCTAGAAATCAGATTTGCCTAGACATATAGGATCTCTTAGGGATTCCCCCTCCAGGGAATCTTTCATTGTCTAGACATTGAGAACACCCATGTACTACTTTGGGGTTCATTTGAAAGAATTGAGGTTGAGGGATTCCAAGGGTTATTCTAGGTTCCTCCACTCATTAGTAGAGCTATTAGCATGTGATATCCATAGGGTGGAAAAAGGTTCCACCAATGTGAATCACATTCCATTTTTGGACGAGGAATGTATGGTTGGTTAGTATATTAGACCCGAGGATCGACTATTGTTATTGGGAATGGCCAAGGATATTTGTGTACTCATATGCGGAGATGATGAGAGTATGGAAGTTCAGTGGTATAAAACTGCATAATGAAACTATAAAAAATTTAAATAAGGTATTGAGGTTTATTTTTTTGTTTTTTTGTTTTTACAGAAAATTTATTAATTTATTTTAATTTAGCATGTCACATGCACATATAAAAACATATATTATTTGTGTGGTAACATGATGGTGGTTCCCTATGGAGTTTCGTACTCACACCCTGCACAAGCTACCATTAAACATGGGTACTTTATCATCTCTCAGGTCATTATTACAGGAACAAGTTAAGATGAGGCCTATAATAGAATGGTAAAGGAAGGAAACTCTGATTATGTTAGGACATAATGTTGTGTTATGTATTATAGTGGAGTCGAACCTCCAATAATTTCTTTTTATTATTTTTTTATTTTAGTATTTCTGGTCATACCAGTCTGTGGTTAGTGAGAGTATATGATTGTATGCATCCAAATAATTTTATTATTGATGGTGTTATTTTTTTTTATTTTTTTCCATACTTTGATATATTTCTCTATTAATATGTGCGTTTTTTTTATTTTTATACTATCACACACTCTGATTTAATGGTTATATCCTCCATAGGATACCTATTAAAATGTCCTTTTTTGGTAGCCTATGGCCTCTAATGAGATGTGATCGCACCACGATTCACTTTTTTATTCCACCCTTACACCGCAATTTTAAACTAGTTTTGTAATTAATATTCCCAATATAATAATAAATTGCACTTCATGTTTGAATAAATAAATTAATTTTAATCAATATTATAATGGTAAATGTTACTTGTTTTTATTGTTTCAATGTAGGTGGAGGTGATTTAGAGGGCCTTTGATGAAGTGGAAGACAAATGGGCCAAAATTGCATGGATCCATGGACATCTTTCCACTGTTTTGCATAGTACACGAAATCTGTGCATTCAAATTGGCTGAAATTTTGCAGTCCTGTACAACCATTAATAGGATACATTTCATATTGAGGAACCCAATTCTGATTCGGCTTCTATGGGGAACATCCTAACTGATCTGTCCAAGCCACCGAATTTTGACCAAGTCAAATGCGGTGTTCTGTATTTTATCAATATATGGAGTTGTAGTTGTCCAAATTGTACTACACGTTCATTGGAGACAGTCAATAGGTAGGGATAAAACTTTTATTTTTTCTCCAAAGCGAGATAAGACTGTCTGAAGGCCGAAACACGTGGTACAAGTGGATTGAAGAAATCTGTGTTCCTAAAACCACCTTCCAATTTTCATATAAAATGGAACCTTGGGCTCCCCATTTGAAAGATCGGACAAGAGGCAAGTTTCTGCCATTTTTGAGTCCCCAAAGAGTCTTCTCAACATCCCTAGATGTTCTGGAGGCTATGGGAAGTCTACCCCAACATCTTTTTCTTCCTCCTCTCCCATGGGTTTCTAAACCCCTTGTGATCACCCGGGGAGGAACGTGATGTACATCCCGAGCTTCATGTTTGTAATATTTGAATGATCTTTTAAATTACAGAATGTTGTGTTGTTTTTCATCATCCTATATTCTTATTTTATTGAGTTATGTACTGGTATGTCATGCTCAACTCATATGATCATGTTTGGGGGTACCCATTCATTTGATGTTTCACACACAGTTCACCACTTTCTTTCCCCCTTTCAATTGTGGTGTTTGTGTGGTTTATATTGGTCAATTGAACTCACAAAAGCACTGTCAAGGCCATGTAAATTTATTTCATGGTATCACAAAAAAATAAGATACAAATTTGGACTGTGCATCGAGTTTTTCGTGTGTTGCCTTGGTGAGTTTTGGTTATGAAGTCAAACCAGGTATTAAAAGATCATAACCTCAATGTGTGTTTTTGACTGAACCCTAGGAGGTATCCTAGTATAAACTCAGTAACATTCTAGTTCTAGGTGTTACAAACCAGGTATTAAAAGATCATAACCTTATATCATGAAGTGATGAAGGATAAACATCATGCGAGTACCCCGGGTTGATCACGCTTAATTAATTCTGTTAATCTCTACTTTGTTTTATAGCTTCTATTTTCTATTGTCATCTTTAATCATCAATCCCAAGTATTATAAAACCTTATTTCCCCTATTAATTTTATAATCAATACCAAATTTTAGAATTAATGATCTAAGGCTCCGTCGAGAGACGACCTTGGGTTGCTGCTATACTGCAGAAATTCTAGTCAAAATTAAACAACTAATTTGACGCGCTCAACAACGCGGTCAAATTTTGGCACCATTTTCGGGGAGCCAATATCATTTTTTTTGTATTTCCTTTTATTTAGTTATTTTACTTCTTAATTAGTACTCCTCTAAATCCCCTACCCCGATTTGATTGTTTTTGTTTTGGGTTTTGTCTTTATTTTTGGTTGTTTTTGGTGTGTTCTTTATCTCTCTATGTCTCTCTTCTTCTCCATATCCCTCTCCAATTCTATAGTATAACGTTCTATTCTTATTTCACCCATCTTATGTATTTTTTTATCCATCTCAAATAAAAAAACCCAAAAAAAATCAATCAATCAAACTGGACATCATTGTTGCATGACAAGATCTGGTAAAGGAACACTACTTGAATTTGATCCTAAAATTGAAAAGTCACTTCACACACAAATCAAGGAATCTAGAGAAGGTCAATCAAGTAACATTGTGGAACCCCATTTAGAACCTCATGTGGTTCTAAACCAACCCAAAATTGAACCCAATCAAACCCAAGAAAACATGGTTGCAAATAATAGAACTTTAAAAGAACTTATTACCACTGATGTGGAATTCCAACCCGCGTACATCCAATATCCCGAGGATGCAGCAAACATTGATCTTAGATCAGGTCTTATCCAACTTCTTCCAAAATTACATGGTCTTCATGGTGAGGACCCTCACAAACATCTAAAGGAGTTTCACATAGTGTGCTCCACCATGAAAGCCCAAAATGTGTCGGAGGACCTCATTAAGTTTACAGCCTTCGCTTTCTCCCTTGATAGTATAGCCAAAGATTGGCTATGCTATTTTACTTCCACAATTGGGGGCTGGAATGACCTAAAAAGTCTTTTTCTAGAGAAGTTCTTCCCTGACTCCCGAACTGCATCAATTAGGAAATAAATCTGTGGAATTAGGCAATCGCAAGGAGAGACCCTTCATGAATACAGGGAGATATTCAAAAGACTTTGCTCAAGCTGCCCCAACCACCAGATTAGTGAAAAACCTATAATTAAATACCTCTATGAGGGACTTATCCCCATGGATCGTGGAATGATTGATGTTGCAGCTGGTGGTGCCCTAGTTGACAAAACTCCTTCTGGCACTCGTGACCTAATAGCCAACATGGCTCAAAATGCACAATAATTTGGTACACGAGCTATTGTACCAACCAGAGGAGTTCATGAGGTAAGTAATTCAGCCCTATAACAAAAGGTAGATACTAAACTTGATGAGATGCATACCCTTCGAAGGAAATTAGCTCAAGCACAAGGTAACTCACGCTCTTCTTATATTCCATTACATTGTGGGATTTGTTCTGATAACACTCATTTTTCTGACCAGTGCCCACAACTTCAAGATTCATATGAGTCCTGTGCAGCTGTGTTCCCAGGGCGTCCATTCCAATAAGCACCACCCTTCAAGCAAGAACAATTCAGGCCAACTCCAAATCCAGGGTGGCAAGCACAACCCCAATACCGACAATGAGGAAACTCAAGCTACCCAAAGCAGAATTGGTATCAACAAGGCCAAGGTATGAAACCTTCTTATCTTCAACTTCTCAAAACAATCATCCTCCTACTCCTCACAAATCGGAACCAAGCCTCAGGGGCATGGTGAAACAAATGGAAACCCAGAACCTTCAGTTTCAACAGACCGCACAATCATCTATTCAAGACCTACGAACCCAAGTGGGGCAATTGGCAAACACCATCGGTGAGCTTAAGATGCATGGTTCTGGACAACTACAATCACAACCCATTGCCAATCCAAAGGACAAAGGTAATGTATGTGCAGTTACACTTCGTAGTGGTAAAAAAGTTTCTCCTTCTACTGATTCTGCACAGCAGGTATGTCCACTCATGAAAACTCTCTTTCCCAACCCTCAAAAACTTCATGTAATGAAAAACCAGACAAAAATGGTAATCGAATAGTCATTGATGATTCAAATGAACAATCCATTCCCCTTCCTTACCCTCATAGACTCTCTAAATCTAAGAAAAACTTTGATAATGAGATTGAAAATGAAATAATGGATAGATTTAAAAAAGTTCATGTTAATATTCCATTTTGGGATGCAGTCAAGCAAATTCCCCGTTATGCCAAATTTCTTAAAGAGATTTGCACCCATCGCCGAAGGCTGAATGGGAATGAGAGAGTCAACCTGGGAAGGAATGTCTCAGCCTTTATTCAACCAGTAATGCCAACAAAATGCATGGATCCCGACACATTCACCATACCTTGTACCATAGGGGATACCTTCTTTTCTGATGCTATGCTAGATTTAGGTGCTTCCATTAATGTAATTCCTCACTCCATGTATAATTATCTACAAGTTGAAGAGCTTCAACCAACATGAATTGTTGTGCAACTTTCCAACCGGGGTACAACACATCCAAAATGAGTGAGTGACGATGTCCTTGTTAGAGTGAAGAATGGCATCTTCCCTACTGATTTTTACATTCTTGAGATGGAAGATACCCGAACCCAAGGACATTCCCCTCTAATACATGGGAGGACATTCCTAAAAACAGCGAAGATGATCACCAACGTTCACAATGGTATGATGTCCATGGAATTCGGAGGAGAAAAGGTAAGTTTTAACATCCTTGAGGCTATGAAACACCCCGTTGAAGAGAACTCCACTCTTCATGTATATTCGATGGAAGTGCTCTCAAACGATGCACACACACACAATTCTCTCCTCAACCCAACTCTGATTCCTTTTTGTTTTCTTCACCCTTGGATGATTTGAGTTTTGGTTCTTCTTTTGAATGTTGTGTGGGTTCAGAAAAATGTAAATTTTGGGCTTTAATTGATGAGTGTGTTTATTCTGAGGTACCCATGACTATCGATGATTCTGCAATTCCAATTTCAATAGATTCTCTTTCCTTTGAGAATAAACATGAGCATATAGATAGTTTCATGGACCTCACTCCCCCTAAATCCCCTCCCTCAATCTAGAAACAACCGGTGTTTGAACATAAAAACATACTTCTAATTTAAAATATGCATATCTTGAGGGTATTGACCAATTGCCTGTCATTATTGCCAATAACCTCTCTCCACAACAGGAATTGAAACTGCTCAAAATTTTGAGAGAGTGTAAAAAGAAAATAGGATGGACATTGGCTGATATTCCCGGGATTAGCCCATCTATTTGTATGCACCATATATTTTTGGATGATGAGGATAAACTTGTAAGACAATCTTAATGCCGGTTGAACCCCACTCTCCTTGAAGTGGTAAAATTGGAAGTCAGTAAATTACTTGCTATAGGGATCATTTATCCTATATTTGATAGTAAATGGGTTAGTCCAGTGAAAATTGTGCCTAAAAAATAGGAATAAAAGTTGTGTCAAATGGGAGGAATGAATTGGTTCCAACACATATGCAAAATAGTTGGCGAGTCTGTATTGACTACCGTCAA
Organism: Viscum album; assembly: GCA_963277665.1. NCBI lineage: Eukaryota > Viridiplantae > Streptophyta > Magnoliopsida > Santalales > Viscaceae > Viscum > Viscum album. The sequence goes on along the minus strand of OY728130.1, from coordinate 2,007,955,542 downwards.
CTGAATCAAGCCACGAGGATGGACCACTTTCTTTTACCATTCATTGACCAAATGTTAGAACGATTGGATGGTAAGTCCCATTATTGTTTCCTTGATGGCTATTCAGGTTATTTCCAAATCCATATAGCCCCTGAGGATCAAGAAAAGACAACATTTACCTGTCCATTTTGAACATTTTCATACATTAGGATGCCATTCGGTCTATCTAATGCTACTGGTACTTTTCAGCGATGTATGTTGAGTATTTTTTCTGAGTACCTTGAGAGTTGTATGGAAGTCTTTATGGATGATTTCACGGTATATGAATCTTCTTTTGATGATTGTTTGGAAAACCTAGGTTCTATCCTCTGCCGCTGCATTGAAAAAGATCTTGTTTTAAATTATGAAAAATTTCATTTTATGGTTGAGCGGGGGATAGTTCTTGGGTATGTCATTTCAAATAAGGGAATTCAAGTTGATAAATCTAAAATTCAATTAATTTAAACCCTTCCATATCCAAAATGTGTTCGTGAGGTTTGATCTTTCTTGGGTCATGCTGGTTTTTACCACTGATTCATTAAAGACTTTAGTAAGATCGCACTTCCCTTATCTTGGTTATTACAAAAGGATTTTGAGTTTTTGTTTGATAAAAATTGTGAGGATGCATTCAATTCACTAAAAAGGATTCTCACATCACCGCCCATAATCCAACCACCTAGGTGGGATCTCCCCTTCGAGCTTATGTGTGATGCCTCTAACATTGCCGTTGGGGCAGTTTTATAACAAAGGGTTGAAAAGGCTCCCCATGTTATTGCGTATGCCTCGCGTACCCTTGACCCTAACCAGGTAAACTACAAAACCACAGAAAAAGAACTCCTTTCTATTGTGTTTTCCTTGGAAAAATTCTGTTCATATATTCTTGGGTCAAAAGTAATTGTGTTTTCTGACCATGTTGCCCTTCGTTTCCTCCTAAAGAAACCTGAATCCAAGCCCCGCCTCATTCGGTGGATGGTCCTCCTCCAAGAGTTTGACCTTGAGATTAGAGATAAGAGAGGAGTGGATAATTTTGTAGCTAACCACATTAGTAGGATTTCCCCACCATTGGACCATCATGTTGACTCACCCCTACCCATTGGAGAATTCTTCCCTCATGAGAACCTTTGTGATGTTGTGGACCTTACCCTCTGGTATGCGGACATTGTGAATTTTATAGAAACATCTAGGGTCCCCACTGATTTTATGACTTCCCAATCCCAGAGACTTACAACATGATTCTCGATGGTACATTTTGGATGACCCAAACTTGTGGAGAATTTGAGTGACCAGGTTGTTCGTAGGTGTGTCCCTGACCACGAGTTCACCTCTGTTTTGACCTTCTACCACACCTTGGCATGTGGGGTCCACTTTGGCTTTCAACGTACGACTCAAAAGGTCCTTGACTCATGATTATATTGGCCAACATTGTATAGAGACGCCCATAGGTTTTGTAAATCATGTACTCAATGTCAATTCACAGGGAATATCTCTAAGAGGAATGAAATTCCCCAACATCCCATGTTATTCTGTGAAATCTTCGATGCATGGGGCATTGAATTCATGAGGAATTTCCAAATTCATTTGGCTTTGAGTACATCTTATTGGTTGTTTACTATGTATCTAAATGGGTGGAAGAAAAGGCCACCAAGTCCAATGACTCTCGAGTGGTTGTTGATTTTGTGAGGTCCCAGATTTTCAGTAGGTTTGGTCTACCAAGATTCATCAATAGTGATCAGGGTTCACATTTTTGCAATCATAACATGAAAAACGTGCTTCGTAAGTATGGGGTTGTTCATAAAGTCTCCACTTCATATCATCCCCAAACTAACGGACAAGTAGAAATTTCAAATCGGGAAGTTAAACGAATCTTGGAGAAAACGGTACAACCCAATAGGAAAGATTGGAGTTTGCGCTTTGATGATGCACTTTGGGAGTATCGTATTGCTTTTAAAACCCCAATAGGAATTTCACCATACATAATTGTGTTTGGAAAGGCTTGTCACCTCCCGGTGGAGGTAGAAAACCATGCATATTGGACTGTTAAACAATGTAATATGAACCTTTCAGATGCAGGTGAGGAAAGAAAGCTGCAGATTCAAGAGTTGGATGAAATTTGACGTGATGCATATGAGAACTCCCGAATCTATAAAGAGAATACAAAGGCTATTCATGATACCATGATTCACTAGCGGAAGTTCCATATTGGTGAGAAGGTCCTCATGTATAATTCCAGGCTTACGCTCCACCCAGGTAAGCTTCGTTCCCGATGGCTCGGTCCTTATACTGTTACTAATGGTTACCCTTTTCGTGCAATATAGGTTTTGCATGAGCAAAGTGGATGAATTCTTACCATCAATGGGAAGAGACTTAAACACTTCTATGAGGATTTTTCAATGAATCCGGTGGAGGAAATCCACCTTCTCGATGCATCATACCAATAAAACACACCTGGTTTTAACCTTTTTTCGCACATTCTCAATTATTTCAGTGAGGACACTGCACATTCTATGTGTGGGTGGTGGATACATTCTGGGGTTAGTTAGGAGTTTTCATCATTTTCTCCTTTTGTTTTCTCTTCTTGGCCTTCTTTATGGTATTTTCATTTTTCCCCATCAACAATTTCGAAATTACATGATGTGGAGACCATAAAGTGGGGAAAGTAAAAATACCACAACGAAGTCTAAAAATAATTTGTGTATGAGTTTACCGTCAAGGAGGGATTTTTAGTGAATTGGTTTTCTGTCAATGATATAAATGGTCGTATCTTTGTGAAACCTTTGAGGTGATTTATGCCCTTTGTGTGAGTAGTTTTTTGAAAACCGTGTCACTAATATCTCCACAAATGTTTGCACCAAACCACAGAGTGTTATTATTTCTTACTTAATATAAGGTAAATATATGTTGGGTTAATATTTTTAAGATTTAAATGATATTTCCATACGTTCGTTCCTTATCTGATCCATTTCATTACTTTACCAGATTGACCTATGCGTGTGTACCTAATGTCCGACTGCTGTACAGCCTCAAAAAAAAATTGTTGTGTCTTGGGAAGGTCAAAAACCACTCCTTCTCAACCTTTTATCTTGTTATAAATATTTCAATTATTGTCATGAGGATATCAAAAAAGGGTTGAGAGATGAGTGTGAGATTTGTTCCAATTGCAACTTCAAAAAATATATATATAATAAATGAGGGGAGTGATGAAATGTGAAACATATGGGGATATCTAGGTCGGGAGCTTATGGTTTGACTTTTGGTAATTCTTAAATGAGTGGGTCTTGAAATATGATTGTAAAGGATGTAGGACAGGTTCGGTGACAAGATCATTTAAGCTGAAAAATGTTAAAATAACATATATTTATTGGATAGCAAGTGGAAAGAATAGCATGGAATGGTTTTCACAGACACACATGGAGAGTGATTGTCATGGTTTACTTTTGAATTCCTTTCTCAATTGGGTATCATGAACCTTTTTGAATTTCGCTATGATATGATTTATGAGACATCTTTTTCTATTTTCACTAGGAAGAACTCTTTGGTGTGGTTTGTGCATTGATCACTTTACTTTAAATAACATTTCCTCAAATGATAAATCTTATGGATGTTGGAAATATATATATATGAATCATTGTACTTGGATATGTGACTTTTCCAAGGACTGCAAATGTTTAGGTGTGGGGGTGTGATCGTACCACGATTCACTGTTTTATTCCACCCTTACACCGCAGTTTTAAACTAGTTCTGTAATGAATATTCCAAATATAATAATAAATTGCACTTCATGTTTTAATAAATAAATTAATTTTAATCAATATTATAATGGTAAATGTTACTTGTTTTTATTTTATCAATGTAGGTGGAGGTGATTTAGAGGGCCTTTGATGAACTGGAAAAAAATGGGCCAAAATTGCATGGATCCATGGACATCTATCCACTGTTTTGCATAGTACACGAACTCCGTGCATAAAAATGGGCTGAAGTTTTGTGGGTCCGTCCAGAATATAATAGGATACCTTTCATATTAAGGAACCAAATGCAGATTCGGCTTCTATGGGGCCCATCCGGACTGATCTGTCCAAGACACCGAATTTGGACCATGTCAAATGCGGTGTTCTGTATTGTATCAATATCCTGAGTTGTAGTTGTCCAAATGGTGCCGAACATTTGGTGGAGACAGTCAGGAGGTAGTGCTACAACTTTTCTATTTTCTCCAAAGAGAGATAACACCGTCTGAAGGCCGAAACGCATGGTACAATTAGATTGAAGAAATCTGTGTGCCTAAAACCACCTTCCAATTTTCGTATAAAATGGCACCTTGGGCTTCCCATTTGTAAGTTTGGCCAAGAGGTAAGGTTCTTCCATTTTGGAGTCCCCAAAGAGTCTTCTCAACGTCCCTATAAGTTCTGGATGCTATGAAAAGTTCTACCCCAACATCTTTCTCTTCCTCCTCTTCCATGGGTTTCTAAACCCCTTGTGATCACCCCAGGAGGAACGTGATGTACATCCCGAGCTTCATGTTTGTAATATTTGAATGATATTTTAAATTCCAGATTGTTTTGTTGTTTTTCATCATCCTCTATTCCTATTTAATTGAGTTATGTACTGGTATTTCATGATCAACTCATATGATCATGTTTGGAGGTACCCATTCATGCGATGTTTCACACACCATTCACCACATTCTTTACCCCTTTCAATTGCGGTGATTGTGTGGTTTATATTGGTCAATTGAACTCACACAAGCACTGTCAAGGCCATGTACATTTATGTCATGGTATCACAAAGAAATAAAATACAAATATGGACAAAACATCGAGTTTTTCGTGTGTTTCCTTGGTGAGTTTTGGTTATGAAGTCAAACACAATTCACCCAATCAACGGCGGTGTTTGATGAATCATTGTGTGTTTTTGACTGAACCCTAGGAGGTATCCTAGTATAAGATCAGTAAGATTCTATTTCTAGGTGTTACAAAATAGGGAATAAAAGATAATAACCTTATATCATGAAGCGATGAAGGATAAACATCAGGCGAGTACCCCGGGTTGATCACGCTTAATTAATTCTGTTAATCTCTACATTGTTTTATAGCTTCTATTTTATATTGTCATCTTTAATCATCAAACCCAAGTATTATAAAACCCCATTTCCATTTTTAATTTCATAATCAAAACCAAATTTTAGAATTAATTATCTAAGACTCCGTCGAGAGACGACCTAGGGTTGCTGCTATTCTGTAGAAATTCTAGTCAAAATTAAACAACTATTTTGACGCACTCGACAACGCGGTCAAGATGTGCCTAAGGTCACCTCATGAACTGGCTCAAAACTATTCATAACGTTACCCTTTCTTAGGTGTTACAATTTCTTACCACATGGTTCAATTTTATATATTCTACAAAAACTAACTATCTTTGAGAAACCTTAGATGTTAATAACTCTTTATATTCATTCAACACCATTTTGAATATTTTTTTCATTATATCAATAAACATGGGGAAATAGATGGACTAATTCATAGAGTCTCAACTAACGTCTAGAAAAAACCACTTCTTAATCTAAAAAAATCTTCTAGTTTGTCTTCCTGGATGAAATAAATGTCTTGGACATTGATTTTATGAATTCTTTTACCTTTCTCTAGACAAAAAATATTTCAAATTTCTATATCATGGCATTAACTATAATGTGGTTGGAATATAAAAAAATTGGTTCCATGGATGAAGTTAATTTAATTTGACATTCTAAATGTTCTTAGAAATTTTAATTTATAATATTCTTCAAAATATCACTCTTTCTCAACCAATAAATCATTAAATACTTGAAATTATTGTAATTTGTTATACTAAATAATATTTGAAAGGATTTTGACACGTGAATACTGAAAACTAACAAGGATATATGATAACTAGAATAAAAATCATAAAAATGAACACATGTATCATTATAAATAAAATGAAGATGGACTGACCCCCTCCCCTCCAAAGGTACTCTAACTAGGCCAAAAACAATTGAATAAAGATAATGATTTTTGAATCCAACCTTTAATAGGTCATAAGTTTGTGATAGAACCATGGGTATATTGATCATAACCATGGAGTTAATTTCCCAATATATAGTTAAAGGAGAAAGTGATAAGAATGATACACCACTAACCAAAACTATGCATAGACTTGAAGAAATCCCAATACATTTTATGTCATACATAAACTAAAATGAAACATTCATGTACCAAAAGTATTAAATGGTAGTGATAATAAAATCCAACTACTCCTAATACCTTCTTAATAACAATTTTGATCTATTAATATATATCTGGATCAAAAATAGGTTATTGTTTACCGAAATATAGTTTATATATATATGGTGATGAAAAAATGTATACTGTATCACCCCAGGTAAATAAAGAATATGATATTTTAATATTTATCCATATATTTGTATAAAATGTTAATATTACTTTAATGGGAACGCTATGCTCGATGGCGTACCCAATAAGCAACGACGAGTTTCTTGGAAATATTACGTTGCACTGTAATATTAAAATTATATTATTTCAAATGGTAGTTAACTAATAGCCGCTGTAATGGTAGAAATGAATATAACTAACTAAAAAATCATTATATATGTTTTTCAAATAGTTTTACTTTTTACAATAAATGTTAGTGGATTAAAATGCGAATGAATCCAATTTTAAGCGTAAATATTCTAATATTCTTTAAAAGGTCGATTAACTGCCTTTTGATGGAGAACCCTTTTTAAATAAACTTTTTTACAATTTTATATGTTATATTGGACCATATTAAATCCTTCTTTAGAATCTGGACATCAAAACTTACTTTGTGTAATTTTTTTTATTTTTCTGCTAAAGATCATATTTAGTGAAAATGTTATATTATAATTCAAAACCTCCTTTTAATCTGATTTAATTATATGGATATATTATCTTTTTTATTGGGTTTAATGTGTAGTTAGAATATATTTTTACCATTTAATCCAATGGTGGTCATTGTAATAAATTTCACATTGAAATTGGACTTAAACTACTGTCAATATTTTGATATATTTTGTTTCTTAAAAACACACTATTTTTTTGATAATGGGAATTAATTATGAAATTGATTAATGAAACTTATATGTTTTAAATTTTTTAAAATATACATCATTTTTTAATTCGGAATATCAAATATATCTTAGGGTGAGTTTTTGGTATTTTTTGAAAAACATCAATTTTTGATGAATAGTGAAACCACTAAGTGGTAGTTAAAAACAGATTATTCATTTAAATGAAATTTTACCACCTATGTGAATTGAATTAAAAAAATCATACATAAATGGTTGTCATTAGGATGTAAATTGTGGTTCAATGGGATGGAAATTCTCTTTTTTGTGAATAGTAACTTTTAAGTTTAATTAATTTTGATTAATGGTAATTAGTGTAATTTAAGGTAAAGATAATGTTATAATAATATTAAAAGACCATGAGACATGTCCTACCCTTATTGGATGAGTCATGGCCGACCAATAAAATCCATGGATCAACCTGGGGACCCCATGGAACCACTTGGGTAAGAAAATTCCATTAATAATTTTTTATTTGATGTTAAAAAAAAATGTCAGAAACATTTATTGTTTTACTAAAACAATTTTTACATGGGGTTATACAAGTCATGTTTTTTACTATAAGTAATCATTAGTAAGCTAATAATAATTCATACATCATAGTATTTTTTTATAATTTTTAGACATTAAATAAATTAATTTACTTATGACACCATGTTGATGCAACAATTACCTCATTAATGAAAAATTTAAATAAAATAAAAAAATAATATAAGATCCAAGACATGCACATGTCAAAAACCAATTTTATGATTTTATTTGGAACCGTTATCAGATTATCCAAGAAATATATAATTGTGGGACCATTGATATCCTAAAATCATTTTATAATAAAGTATCTTTTCAAGAAATTCCAAGAGTGCCCCTCCTCCCTCTTTTAAAAGGCCCCCACCTCTACCTCCTTAACCACAACTCTCAATCCATTGGATCATCCAAACTCTACTCATATTGTCTCTCCACATCCCTCTCTTACTTCTAGAAGACTCACTTTGTCCAGAAGTCTTTCCAAGAATTCCTTTGATCTCAAATCAAAAAGAGTTACCTGATTTCAAGGTAATGTCCTCCCTTATGTTCTTTTGTTTTATTTTGCTTCTCCAATCCCATAAACTCTTATTATTCAATTCTTTTGTAACAACACTGTTATCTTAAATATACTAGGATTTTGTTATGAGAATTATTAGATCTATACTTACACACACCTCTGTCTAATGGTTAAAGAACATATTGTTTCCGTGGATGGTGAATTACTGCCTCACGAAATGATGATTGTTCTTTCTTATCCTACCACCTCTCATGGTGGCCATTATGATGGAACTATATTTATTTATAATATATATTATATTTATTTCCTTTATATTCTTCTGTATTTTATATTTAATACATACCTTTATTCTTTTCAAGTTGTGAAAATGCGATAATTTCATTTGAGGAAGTGTGGACTACCGCCCCCTCAAGTGATGTGACTCGTTCATTCAATACATGGAATGTATAAAGAATGAAATTTATGAAATTATGTGACCTATATAACATATCTATTATAATTCAATTATAATATATATATCTCTCATCTAGTTTTAATTCCATTAATGTGCCAAATAAATGAAAGTAGCGTTCATGCGTACGTACGGCCTACCGTCTCCATGAACGATGCATTTCATTTCTTTTTATCTCCAAATTTTATACAATAGTATAAAATGAAAATATACTGGATATATATGATATTTAAATCATTAAAACTATTCTAGAGATGATGGAATTATAACTATATGGAAAATTATTTTCCAACAAGTTAAATTTTTACTCATGTACATAACATCCACAAAAACATCTGATATGAACTCACTTTATTTACCAATTATTATAACATTATAATATGTGATATGAACTGAATAAATATATTTAATGGAGGTACATAAGCAATTATAATTTGACCAAATTTTATTATTCAGGAATATAATGAAACGAATAAGACAAGTCAGAATTGAGGTAATGGATCCTACGTCTCTCTTTCTTTTTAAGTACTCTCTTTTATGTCATTTCATTTAATCTCATATTTCTTTTGTTTGGGGATGTTCTATTATATTCCTCATTCTTTAATTTTTATGTTCATATTATGAGAGACCCTATTTGATTTCATAAATCCTTTTTTGGGAGCTTTAAGTGGTGTCGTTAGGCTGCTGAGTTTTCGTAAGGGATTTTTCATCTCACTTTTATTCCCTTGAGATTTATGCTACATTTTCCTCCATTTCCTTTGAGTGGTGTATGTACGACCCATTAGTATACTATTTTTTGTAATATAATTTCTTTTACGGGTTTTTACATATTCATTTTATGACCCTTCTACCATGGGGTGTACGTTTCGAAAGTTACCCAAATCGGTAGAGGGACCTTTCACCCTCCTCTTCTTTAAAAAGGCTTATTTTGTTATGTCTTTTAATTTACATCTTATTATGTTGGGATATGTTCTCATATATCCTTATTGCTATAAAATTAATCTAAAAGTGATGAGATAACCTTTTTTTCTCTCATCAACTCATTTTCTTAATTTTGAAGTGACGTCGTTAGGCTTTCCATTTTTTGCAGGGGAACATCTTAACCCAATTTTGATTCTTTGGGTTAAACTTGTACTCCTTGAATATGTAGTTCTATGAATATTTTTGAATGAACTGTGATTGTTTTAAACTTAATATACACTTATATTTGGTGTATTATTTTGTCACAAATAATTATGTAATTGATTTATCCTTAATCAAAGGATACCGTCTTTGTAAGGGACTTTGTCTCAATCTCCTTTCATTGAGGCGTATGTTGTTCTAATACAATACATTCTTCTATACACTGTATAAAATACCTTTGACATTTCATTTCATTCAAAGGGAATATTTTTCTACAAATTGTTATACTAAACATAAAAAAGGAATGTTTCTTTTAACATACACGGTGACAACAACCTTTTCTGCCCCCGTAAGTATTATTTGGTCTTTGGCTTCCTCAACAAGCCGTAATGTTTTTAAAAGTAAAAAAATACCATATACTCTTTTATGTATTTTGGTATTTAAAATGGTTTTGATAATGGATTTTTTATGTCAATATATTTAATTGATATATTGTGATTGAAATTTGGAAATATTTTCTTTCCTTTAAAATTGTTTTATGTGTTATGATTCTATAATTGTACTTGGACATTTGATGGGTGGTTACATGATAAACCATATGATTGGTGGTTCCGTGAATACCAAGACGGGTGGTTATGTTATAAACTCCAATGCATTGGGTTAGGAAGTCGGTCGTATGGCTATTCCATGAAGTGATATGTGTGGAAGTCGACCGTAAGGTTATTCCATTTAAGTATGTTTATGTCCCAAGTTACCTTTATATGTTATGAGTTCTTAATATGGGTCTTATGGTAATATTTTGGTTACAAAAGGGTATTTAATGATCTTTTATTTGTTGAATTGTATATTCTACTTCATAAAGGTGAAAAGTATTACTTTGATAAATTATTCATGGCTTACTTGATGTTTTGAAAAACTAATGGTTTTCCATCTTTAAGCATCCTTTACTGGGATTTTTATGCTCATCCCAAGTTTTTGAAATGATTTCCATAGGAATTAAAGATGAATTGGGTCAAGGATGGGATCAAGGAAAGACATGGTATATAAAACATGGAACTAGACATGTTTCTTTTTAAGGGTTTTTATTTTATGTAAACTTAGTAGAAGTGTCTACTTTGTGATCTTTTGAGATGTAATAGTTATTATCTAATTCTCTAAAACTCTAAACCTGAAAATATCCTCTATGTGAATAATTAATTTAATACATGATTATGTAATGTTATAAGGGTGGGTCTTTATAGTTGGTATCACATTTCAGTTTAGATAACGTTAGATGTTAGGGTATTCTCTAAGAATTAGTGACATTACAAAAATGGTTTGGATTTCAGAAAGAGTCATAGTTTTAGATAAAGTGAATGAGTAAGTATATATTAGTGTTTATCTTCCTCATTAGTACATGATAATTTTGTCGATATAATCACATTGACATTTTTTGTTTTAGAAAATGAATTGATCTAGTAGGCATCAAAGTGACAATGGGTTTGAAGGAATCTGTGGTGGTTCTCTGATTAAGAGACTTGATGAAATGGGGGATTAAATGAGAAATGTCGTGGTTATTCTAAACCAAATATCAGGATGCATGATTAACCACTTGAACCTTGGTGAGTTCTATGATGCATCATGTACGAGATGACCAAATCGATGTGGAAGTTCAGGTAATAATTATAAAGGTAACCATTAGGATTGATATGATCCTTACTTTTGAAGTAATTATGGGTTACTATATGTTATGAATGAAAATGAAAGGCATGACATAAACTTGAGGTTAAATTATGTTATGGTTATTTTTGATGATTTTATCTATTTTTGATGAATGTTTTAAGAATTATATAGCTTTGGAAAAAGGAAAACACGAAGACCGTGTGACAACCCGTCGCGTCAGACAAAGCTGTGGGAATCAAACCTGCAAACAAAGTGCGACTGGTATTTATCGCCTACCACTGGACAACATGAAGTCCCTGTTTAGTATGAAAAATTATTTTTAGATATATAATTTTATGAATCAATAATAAGTTGATTTTGGGTTATCTAGATAAATATTGACCTATCATGGATTATATATGATTAGGTTAATTTCTTTTCAATATGAGACTCTAAGAGAAAATGATGTTATTTGGAGATAAATGATAATTTTTACCTTGGATGACTATTGATTAAATCCATCAAATATTTGGGTTTCAATCTTAGTTTGATTTAATTTGAATAATTTAATGGAAAAATTGTTTATCGAATGGTCTTCATTGAACATTGGGTTTTGTTGGACAAATTTTGGAGATTATGAATAGATTTTCTTTTTTATAAAGGATTATCCTTTTGTGGATTATCTGATCCTGTTCTAACAATTTTGGTTTTGGTTAAGGTTTAAATACATGGGCAATATATAGTTCTCTTTTGTGGATAAGGTGATTCCCTAGAAGTCTATTATTTCTCTCTTAATGTGAAAAATTCATCCTAAATACTCATCTATTGGAGGAAATATGAGTTTGTGTAAGAAATCTAGTGGGAGATGAGAGTCTACACAACACTTAAGTATGTTTCCTTATGATTTAGTTAAGCTCATAAATAAATTCCTCAATGATAAGTAACTTAAAAAAAATGTTGTCTGTTAACTTTTCCAACTGGGGAATCAAATACTATTTAACCCGTCACAAGTTTGTGATTTTCTTGTGGTTAACATTCTCCTAATCATGTTTTCTATCACTCTCCATCAGAACATGACCCTTTCTTTTCTCTTACATGTCTATGTTTTCCTACATGGAATCCTAGTTTGGGTTAGCTCAGGTGACCTTTATACATTCCTTTCTTTCTTTTAAAGTGATAGTTTAATTGACTCATTTCCCGATGTGGGGCTTTCAATGAATTTTCCAAGACTAATTTTAAAATTGCGAGGACACAATTCCCAAAATGGGGGAATGATGTAACACCCCTGGTAAATAAAGAATATGAAAATTTCATACTTATCCATATTTTTTAATAAAATGTTAATATTAATTTAAAGGGAACTATTTTCTCGATGGAGTACCCAATATGCAACAACGAGTTTCTTGGAAATCGTACGTTGCACTCTAGTAATAAAAAAATATTTTTTCAAATGGTAGTTAACTCCTAGCCATTGTAATGGTAGGAATGAACAGAACTAACTACAAAATGATTATATATGTTTGTCAAATATTTTTACTTTTTACAATAAATGTTAGAGGATTAAAATGCGAATGAATCCAATTTTATGCGTAAATATTCTAGTATTCTTTAAAAGGTCGATTAACGGCCTTTTGATGGCCAACCATTTTTAAATATACTTTTTTACAATTCTATATGTTATATTTGACCATGTAAAATCCATATTTAGAATCTGGACATCAAAATTTACATTGTCTAAGTTTTTGTTATTTTTCCGATAAAGATCATTTTTATTAAAAATGTTGTATTTTAATTCAAAACATATTTTTTAATCTGATTTATTTATATGGATAGATTATCATTTTAATTGGGTTTAATTTTTAGTTAGAATATATTTTTACTATTTAATCCAATGGTGGTCATTGGAATGAATTTCACATTGAAATTGGACTTAAACTAGTGTCAATCTTTTGATATATTTTGTTTCTTAAAAACATGCTATTTTTTGGACAATAAAGATTAATGATTAAATTGATAAATGAAACTTATATGTTTTAAATTTTGTAAAATATAAATCATTTTTGAATTTGGAATGTCAAATATATCTTAGGGAGAATCTTTGGTATTTTTCTGAAAAACTTCAATTTTTGATGAATAGTGAAACCACTAAGTGGTAGTTAAAAACTGATTTTTCATTTAAATGAAATTTTACCACCTCTATGAATTGAATTTAAAAAATACGAGATACATGGTTTTAATTAGGATGTAAAATGTGGTTCAATGGGATGAAATTATTTTTTTGGTGAATAATATCTTTTATATTTTATTAATCGCGATTAATGGTAATTAGTGTAATTTAAGGTAAAGATAACGTTATATTAATATTAAATGACCATGAAACATGTCATACCCTTATTGGATGAGTCATGGCCGACCAAGACAATCCATGGGTCAACTTGGGGACCCCATGGAGCCACTTGGGTAAGAAAATGACATTAATAACTTTTTTATTTAATGTTAAAATAAAAATGTCGCAAACTTGTATTATTTTATTAAAAAATTATTAAATGGGGTTATACAAGTCATATTTTTTACTATAAATAATAATTATAAAGATAAAAAGAATTAATACATCATAGTATTTTTTTATAATTTTTAGAAATTAAATAAATTAATTTATTTATGACACCATGATGATGCATCGATTACCTCATTAATGAACGATTTAAATAAAATGAAAAGATAATGTAACATCTAAAGACATACACTTGTCAAAAACCTATTGTATTGGTTTATTTCGAACCCTTATCACCTTATCCTTGAAATATATAATTTTGGGACCTTTGATATCAGAAAATAATTTTATAATAAAGTAACTTTTCAAGAAATTTCAAGAGTGCCCCTCCTCCCTCTTATAAAAGGCCCCCACCTCTACCTCCTTACCCACACCTCTCAAACCCTTGTCTCATCCAAACACTTCTCATATTGTCTCTCCACATCCCTCTATTACTCATAGAAGCCTCACTTTGGGCAGAAGTCTTTCCAAGGATGTCTTTGAGCTCAAATCAAAAAGAGTTACACGATTTAATGGTAATGTCCTCCTTTATGTTGTTTTGTTTTATTTTGTTTCTCCAACCCCCTAACCTCTTTTTATTCATTTATTTTGTAAAAAAAGAGTATATTAAATATATTATGATGTTGTTATGAGAAGGATTATATCTACACTTACACACGCCTCTGTCTAATGGTTAAAGAACATACTGTTTTCGTGGATGGCGAATTAATGCCTCACAGAACAATGATTGTTCTCTCTTCTCCTACAACATTTCATGGTGGCCATTATTATGGAACTATATTTATTTATGATATATATTATATTTATTTATTCTCTTTTCTTATGTAATTTATATTTAATTCATACATTTATGTTTTTCATGTTGTGAAAATGCGATAATTTAATATGAGGAAGTGTGAACTACCGCCCACTCAAGTGATGTGACTCGTTCATGCAATTCATGGAATGTGTAAATAATGAAATTGATGAACATATGTGACCTATATAACTTATATATTATATTGTAATTATAATATATATATATATCTCATCTAATTTTAATTCCATTAATGTGCCAAAGAAATGAAAGTAGTGTTCATGCGTACGTACGGCCTACCGTCTCCCTGAATGGTGCAATTCATTTATTTTTATCTCCAAATGTAATGGAATAGTATAAAATGAATATATACTCGATATATATGATATTTAAATCATTAATACAATTCTGGAGATTATGTACTTATAACTACATGGAAAATTCTTTTCCAACAAGTTCAATTTTCACTCATGTACCGAACATCGACAAAAATGTCTGATATAAACTCACATTATTAACCAATTATTATAACATTATAATATGTGATATGAACTGAATAATAATATTTAATGGAGGTACATAATAAATTATAAATTGACCAAATTTTATTATTCTGGAATATAAAGAAATGAACAAGACAAGTCAGACTTGAGGTAAGGGTTCTTACCTCTCTCTTTCTTCTAAGTACTCTCGTTTATGTCATTTCTTTTAATCTCATATTTATTATGTTTGGGGATGTTATTTTATATTCCTCATTCATTAAATTTTATGTTCATATTATGAGAGATCCTATTTGATCTCATAAATCCATTTTTGGAAGCTTTAAGTGGCGCCGTTTGGCTGCCGAGTTTTCATAAGGGACTTTTCATCTCACTTTTATTCTCGTGAAATTTATGCTATAGTTGCAACCATTTCCATTGATTGTTGTATGTACTGCCTATTATTATACTCTTTGTGTAATATAATTTCATTTACGGGTATTTTCACCTTCATTGTATGACCCTTATTCCATGGGGTGTACGTTTCGAAAGTTACCCAAATCGGTAAGGGGACCTTTCACCCTCCTCTTCTTTAAAAAGACTTCTTTTGTCATGTCATTTAATTTACATCTTATTATTTTGGGATATGTTCTCATATATATTTATTGATATAATTTTACTGTAAAAGTGATGAGATACCCTTTTTATCTTTCATGAACTCATTTTCTGAATTTTGAAGTGACGTTGTTAGGCTGTCGAGTTTTTGCAAGGGAACTTCTTAACCCAGCTTTGATTCATCAGGTTAAAATTATACTCCTTGAATATGTCGTTCTATGAATATGTGTGAATGAACTCTGATTGTTTTACACTTAATATCCATTTATATTTGGTGTATTATTATGTCAAACATAATTATGTAATTGATTTATCCTTAATCAAAGGATACTATCTTTGTAAGGGACTTCGCCTCAATCTCCTTACATTGAGGAATATGTTGTTATAATACAAGACTTTCTTTTATATGCAGTATAAAATACCATTGAATTTTCATTTCATTCAAAGGTAATCCTTTTCTATGAAGCATTTTACTAAACAACAAAAAGGAATGTTTCTTTTAACGTACGCGGTGACGATGTCCTTTTCCACCGCCATGAGTATTATTTGTTCTTTGGCTTCCTCAACAAGTCGTTATGTTTTTAAAGGTAAATAAATACCATATAGTATTTTATATATTTTTGTATTGAAAATGGTTTTGATAATGGATTTTTTATGTCAATATATTTAATTGATATATTGTGATAAAAACGTGGAAATGTTTTCTTTCCTTTAAAATTGTTTTATGTGTTATGATTCAATAATGGTACTTGGACATTTGACGTGTGGTTACGTGATAAAC
The DNA here is from genome assembly GCA_963277665.1 of Viscum album. Classification (NCBI taxonomy): domain Eukaryota; kingdom Viridiplantae; phylum Streptophyta; class Magnoliopsida; order Santalales; family Viscaceae; genus Viscum; species Viscum album. The sequence continues at coordinate 2,007,938,929 of OY728130.1, read as the reverse complement.
CATATGACGGATGGTGCCGTGAATACAAGGAAAGGTGGTTACGTTATAACCTCCAATTCATTGGGTATGGAAGTTGGCCGTATGGCTATTCCATGTAGTGATATGTGTGAAAGTCGACCATATGGTTATTCCATTTAAGTATGTTTATGTCCCAAGTTACCTTTATATGGTATGTGTTCTTTATATGGGTTTTATGGTAATATTTTGGTTACAAAAAGGTAATTAATGACCTTTTATTTGGTGAAGAGTATATTCAACTTCATAAAGGTGGAAATTATTACTTCGATAATGTATTCATTGTTTACTTGTTGTTTTAAAAAACAAACAGTTTTATTTCTTTATGTATCCTTTACTTGGATTTTTATGCTCATCTCAAGTTTTTGAAATGTTTTCCACAGGACTTAAAGATGAATAGGGTCAAGGATGGGATCAAGGAAAGACATGTTATATAAAACATGGAACAAGACATGTTTCTTTTTAAGGTTTTTTATTTTATGGAAACATGGTAGAAGTGTCTACATTGTGATCTTTTGAGTTGTAATAGTTATGTCCAAATTCTCTAAAACTCTAAACTTGAAAAGATCCTCTATGTGAATTATTCATTTAATTCATGATTATGTAATGTTATATGGTCGGGTCTTTATATATAATTAGTAAAATTCTCCCAAAAACACTCTTGATAAATTTGATTGAATCATACTAAATCCTGGGGAGTAAAAAACTGAAACTAACACATCACATAAAGTGGTAGACAATGATTCCCCATTCCCACCATGGCTCTCTAACAAAATAATGCATTAAGGTGAATAATTATATATCAAAATATTATTAACATATATATATTAATGTAACTAACTTTCACTTCTCCGTTGGTTCTTTCTCGGATTCCCTACATCATGTACTCATCCCTTCCAAATGTATGTCATATATGATGTGATTTGGTCCTCACCCAACCTACCCCATTCTTTTGTAGGTCCCAAGTTCTCCTTTTGGAATCTATCTATATATCTATCTCAGCATCGTCATCAATGGATATTTAACAATGATTATGTTTAGAAGCCACTCCTTCGTATGTAAATGAATTATACCTAAAACCATCACAACCCATTCACATACAACATTTATATGGCTGATCCACTAGGTAAGGATACAATTATGTGTTATTTTTCAATCCATTACTACCCACACATAAATGTATTTTAAACGATGAGTTGTAATATATCAAGTAGAAATGTTACCTATACTATAAGACATTATAAAATGAGATATTATTACTCATTTACATATGAAATTAGAGATTAATGGAGTGTGAGAAGTAAACCATTGGTTCCCTTACCATCAATCGTGCTGGGGATAATATTCCTCAAATTATATGGGAGAATTTTTCCCAACCGATTCTATGAAATCTTGGATTTAACCATCCATAATTACAAAAAAAATAGTTAATGCTTAATATCCTACATCCAAAATATATTCTATGGTTTATAATATTCATTTGTATTACACAACATTAATTAATAAAACAAATCAAAACGATATTATGCCCATATGATACTAAGAACCTTTTAAGCCATAAAAAGTCCTTAAAAACTACCAAAAATACCCAACACATGATATTATTCTATTCATATTATTTGCAATACATTTTCATAACCAATGAATGTGGAGGGAAAAGTAGGCATGAAATCAAATGTTTAGGAAGGGGAACATACTACTGAAGAAATCATGGAATATACATGGAATAAATTTTTTGGAAGGAATATGTTGTCACCATAATGAAATAGTCAACTAAAACAACGAAAATAATATATCCTTAGGAACATATAAAAATAAATAAATCACATGGATAATAAAAAATTAATTCACATTGACTAAATGTATACTTCCTAGAATTGTTATATTACAATTAAGGCCTCACCTAAGACATCATTCTTACTGTTAAGACTTCAAGGAATATAAATTTCTTAATTGGTAATGAATACACCAAACACACCAACATATTTTTATCTTGAGGTATAATTATTCATCTAAGTTTTATATGTTTTTTGAACCCATCAATAAGGTAATTAAGTCCAACACATTCAATATTTGATAAATTAATAAATTAACATTAACAATAATAATTTATAGAGATAAATCATGAATATTGATATTAAATACAACCCCAACCATGTATACATAATTTACTAACCATAGCATTCAATAATAATCAATAATGTCAATAAATCATTTGTTTACAAATAAACTATCAATCTAGGTGAACATACTCTCTTCTGAATTATTTAAACTATGATGTCCACACTGAATAGAGTAATGAGTATATATCTTAGTCAATGATAGAATAAAATGATCATAATATAAAAAATTGAAATAAATTAGGTCAATGGTTTCAAATCATAATAATCCCAATGTAACATGGGATACATAAAATGAGGTTGACATTGTTGAAAAACATCCTTAAAAAATGATTCCTCAATAATACCACCCAAAGGGCATTAAAAGCTTGATTATTTAGTAAAATGAGATTAATACCCCAAAAGAAAAATATATATAAGAGGGTATATCAACAACCATAAATTTAAATAATTATTATCCTTTTGAATATGAAATTTAAAATGGAATTGAAAAAAAATAGTTTTTAGAAAACATTTTTAATATTTACATAGAATATGAACTTATGGGTCACTTCCAAAATTAGTTTTCAAAAGGTGAATTGAAAATTCATTAAAACCCATTAAATTTAAAAATAATATAGAATAATATATACTTGAGAATATATAATGTTTATCTTGTAGAAATGTGGAGAGGAATAAATCACATATCAAAATTAATTGAAAACACCTTTTAAATATTTTGAAAAATATATCTTTGCTGAGAGAATAAAAAGTAATAAAACAAAATTTGTTTTATAACTTCATTTTACCAAATTAGAATGTAAAATAACACATAATAATTTATTATTATTGTAGTAGCTATGCATTTACGATTATTATTCATAATAAAAAATAAAACTCAAGGAATATAAATTTCAGTTACCAAAATAACTTAAATTTTTTAGAGGGTATCAATAAATTGAAAAATTTAGAATATCATGATTAGATGTAAAATATACAGAAAAAATAATTATTTAATATATTGTAGGCAATGGGGTATTAGGTACCCAAATGAAAAGGGAAAAAATTTAACAATATAAAACATGTTATATAAAATTTAAAATAGCTACAAATAACCATTATTGCTTGAGTGGTGTCAAAACGATTATAATGATTTGGGGAAATAAATTGAGCATAAAATACAATGAATAAATTTTATTTAAATACAAAATATCCTAAATATTCTTTATATACCCCCATATAAATAAAATAAAGTTCATAATACCAAACATTCCATAAGAAGAGGAATTTGAGATGAAAACATGTATGACCTATGAAACATTCTAGCCAAAACACATTGAAGGATATGATTTCAAATGAAATGGTAAATTACATGAATAATTAGAGGGTTATGATAAAAAAATTACATAGGTTTAGTATATACACTATGACGAACCAAGATAGGATACCCTCTGGAGCTGGTACCTGAACTGAATTTCCACATAAACAAATTGAGTTTCCCATACACATCGGATGGAACATATCCCACATGAGTCAAAATATAAAAAGATTGAAATATATTTACAAAACAAAAGTAACAAAAATGTATGTATACATATATAACTCTGATAATAAAATAATATTTATCATGACATAACTGAAATAATAAAGTAGAAAAATGATACAACCCAAATAGACAAAATATATAAAAGTATATATCCAATTATCAATGGAAATAGGAAATATATACTAACTAGTTCATATGATAGAATGTGAAAACACCCAAAATCTAACCACTAGCTTCCAAAAAAATACGGGAAAAACCTAACCACCTCATTGCGGCATGTTTCATTTCTCTTTATTGAAATACATTAAATGTCATACACACCGATGAAGTGGAACATAGGTTATAAGATAGTAGGATATGTAGGATCCCAACCAGATCTTTCATATCAAGTCTCTATAAAATAATACGAACCAGATCAACTTTAATAAAAACATTGAATAAATAATATAATTTTTTTTATATCAAAGGATTATAAAAAAATTAAATTTTACCTTTTTCCTCAATTCCAAAATAATTGATTTAAATAGTTTTACTGAATTTCACATATATATAATTAAATAAAATAATGTAACACATATAATATAAAATCCATGATAGTATAAAATATATTACAAGTGAAGGAATATGTAACATCGTGCTGAAGATCACTATAGGTCAGTCTTATAGATTATTCATACCACAATAAATAACTAGTTCATAATCAAACATTAAAACATAGGCCCAAATATAATACAAACACCTCATTACAGAATCCCCTTAATATTTAAATATCAATTTCCTAGAACAAGTGGCTAGGAAAAAAAGAAACACCCCATGAGTAAACCCTCAGTAATTCCTGGTTGATGGACTTAAGCTAAAAATTCTACCTAAGTAACCCAGGATTCTCATGTGATCCATTTTCAAAATGATTTCATCAAAACCATGCCTTGAAACCCACTTCAAAATCCTTTTGAAAATATTTGAAAATTCTATTTTCTTTTATCAAAATATGGGAAAACCCATAAATTTACAAAACCAATTTTCTACACACACACATCAGTATATTAATCATACTATTTCATTTATAAAAAATGTTACATAAATATAGAAATATTGTTTAGTCTTAATAGTAATGGGTTGAAACCATCTTCCTCAAACATAGGTCACACACCCCCACAATGGGAATACAAAAAAACTCAACAATATTGAAAGATTCCAATGAATTCATCAACACATGTAAGAATAAATTTGAAAATAAGAAAAATCAGTAGAGAATAAAAAAACCCATACCTCATAGAACACAAACACCACACCACAACCAAAATAGGGTATCCAATATAGGAATATCACATAATGTATCTAGAATGAATAATGAAAAATTATCACCATAGATCAATGGAATTAATAATTCAATGTAACAGTTCTACTATGATCAAAAAAATGAATAAGAAAAATATATTATAAACATAGAGATATGAAACCCAACAACAATAGATATAAATCACTGAATGAAGTGATTTAGATAGATAAGGGGCCCCAAAATGTTCCACTGATAGCCTCTAAGTTGAGATCAATGAGCCTTCATCTCAATGAAATTAGAATCATTTGTAAAACTCCTTAAAAAACAAAAATATTTAGACTTCATGTCATTCCATTACACATAATGTAATCTATGAAAGTTCAAAACAAATAGAAATGCTTAGAATTTTATAGAAAACACAAACCTTTATAATACATGGTAAGTAATATGATCATGAAATGCACTAGACTCGTGAAATCCTCCTATTTGAAATTTCATGACATAATCCCATTTAATGTTTTGTATTACTCCTCCAACTACCAAATTAGAAATTTTAGTAGAAAGATAAAAACCACCATAGAAGATCTCTAAACTCAGGGGGAACTTCATAAGTCAATTACAAATTTATTCTCAGACTTTATTAATTTGAATAAAAATATATCTATGAAAATTAATTAATTTATACCAGCAAATGTTTTCCATCAACAGAGTCCCAAAATAAAACAAAATAAAAAGTAAATGACAAGAGAGAAAATAATTACATAAATTCAGGTAATAAGAAGTTACAAACTCCCCACCAAATGAATTTTTATCCCTAGGATTTCATGAAGATGAATTAAGTAAGGAAATTTTATGTTCACACAAGTCCATCATCATTGAATTGTGGTCCAATGTCTCATTATAATCTTATTCTTGTCATGATATCCTTTGAACCAACATAATTAATTTCCCCTACAAGACGTTCACATGAGAGATAATGACTGCTGCTACCTATTATATAATAGAAACACCTAGATCTAACATAGTATATTACCAAATCTAAACACGATAGGGATATAATTAGTATTTTCAGAGCTTTAATACCTAGAAAACATCATAGATTCTTATCAATTAAAAAAATGATAATCAATAAACAACATACCTAAGACGCTAAGTTACCTCACACTATCTAACATATATTAGAGCCATTAATCATTTTTTCTTTTCTAATGATTAACCAACTATGGTAAAACCTTTAATAAAACCCATCCACCTATTTCAGACACAAAAAGATGACATAGATAATTTCAATAATATTTCTTTCAACTCTATGTTGTACCAGATGCCTATAGATATCTTAAATCCTCTCTAATGTTTCTGGAATAGGAATTAGTCCCAACAAATATTCTTAACTCACCTATGCCCAAAAAGAGAGGTTACCTTCAGGGGAGAGCATATAGAAACATGAAAGAAGCAATTATAATCATCAAATGATTACTATTGTTATATGTAAACTCAATTAATCTAAGATAGATACCCCATGATCCACCAAAATCTAGGAAACAATAATGGATCATATCCTCTATTATTTGAATAGCACTCTCAATCTAATCGTACAACTATGGATGATAATTTGTTATAAAAAAGGCATAAGTCCCCATCACATATTGGAGTCTCCTTTAGTATCTTAATGTAATCCTATGATCATGGCCGAAAAATAGCATACGGAACCCCATGTAACATCAAAATATACTCAATATACATCTTACCATGATCATCAAGTTGTGTGGTGTCGTTGATCAGAATGAAATGAGAATTATTTTCCAACTGATCAATCACTACCTAGATATAATTCCACCAAAAGGTGTCCATGGTAATCCAAAAAAAATCCCATGGAAACCTCTTCCCATTTCCAAACCCATGCCAGAAGTGGATGGAGGAAACTATGAGTTTTTTGAAGCTTTTCCATTATCTATTGGTAGGTATAGTAGTAGGACACCAAATCTGCAATGACATGTTTCATACCCCACAACTATAATTAACATCTCATGACATAATACATATTTATTTTCCCTGAATGAATTTCCCAAAAATTAATATTGAAACAAAACAAAACTAATATACTAAAATTTGTTGTGACATGAAACCAATCCCAAAAAATAGATCATACCCTATGAAGTTATAGAACAACCAAATAGGGTCTCCACACCATAAATGATTTGTATAATTTCTGTTAACTCTTCATCTTGTTCATGAATTTACAAGATAAACACAAGGATGGGTGATGATAAATGAAAAATGGTCAAAACCATACATGTAAAATCCCCTTGAGAATCCTAGGGATATTTAATAAATATTCCCATAAGGTTATACTCTTCCTTTAAATATAGCATGTCTTATTATGGATCATTCCTACTAAGAGTGTCTTCAAGAACATTCACATTCCCCCATGTATAGGTGATGTTGAAGTCAAATGTTTGAATATATTCAACCAACCTCTTCTATATGAGATTGATGTATTTATAAGAAAATATATTGGTTAATGTATTATGGTTAGAAAATCCTATTAACCTCTCCCAAAAAATATAGTTCCACGAACACTTATTTGAATATATTATGAAGTAATTCTATAAACCAATAGAGTAGTAATTCATATAATGTGGTTGAATATAACGAGATCCATAAGACACCATATGGTCATCTTTCTAAAGAATGCAACCCAAAAAGTAATGATAAGTGTCATATAAAACCACACACACGTTATCAGGATCATGTAAGATAAAAATAATATTTGATTTATGAATTAAATTCAGTTCATCAAGAGAATACTGAAAATTTACATATCATATAAATCTCAACCATTTTGTAGTAATAGTAGTCAAAGGAGACACCAACATTGAGAAGTAATTGAATTATCGTATATAATATCTTGTAAGACAACAGAATATCTAAATTTCAATGACATTATGTTCTACTTCACAAGATATGATAACCTTTACCTTATTTGGTTCAATTGATAATCCAGGTTTATAAATCATGTTCCTTGTGAAAATCACTTCCAGAATCCATAAATTGAATTTCAAATGTAATTTATACCAATAATTAACTCTTAGTATTACTAAAACCAAACACCAATAGTTCTCATGATCACACATTGATATCATATAAACTAAAATATCAGCCATGAAAACTACCAAAAACTCTAGATATTCTTATGGAATACCCAATTTATCAAATATATAAAAACTGAATAAGGGTTAGTCAGGACAAACTATACCAAAATATATTAATAGTGTCAATACAAGCTCCCAAAAATCATTTTGGCATATTATACTCAGAAATTATAAGATGATGATATACTAACCAAATATCATTCTTTAAAAACCACTTTACCCCCTTTAACTAATAAAAAATCATTTACATGTGGCAAGGATATATGTTCTTTACTATTACCTAGTTCAAATTCTGATATTCGAAAAACTATTACATTGAACCATCTTGCCTCTTGGAAAACTGCCCTGGGGATACCTATGGAAAAAATCAGGCCAGGAAATATTTTCACAAATAGATCATTCAACAAAATCTAGATCTCATTCATACTTGTTAGTTCTATATTTTATGATGGTATTGAAATCAGTTGCGTACCCAAAAGCAGGTCAATTAAAAACTCTACCTCCCTCTTTAGAGGAAGACAAGTGAAATCATCTCGGAAAACAAGAGGAAAATCCCAAATGACTATAGGAATGCCAAAAATAGAAGACACATCATCTGGATTAACTACAACAGGAAAAAATAAAACCCTGATTTCTGGGAAGGAAGGTATTGCATGAGAATACCTAAAATCCAACACTCCCTAAAGCACCCTTGATATCCCATCAGTCCAAAAAATGAAACACATCAATTATAAAAATCATCCACAACATGATCTATTATGATAGAGTTCATCCTAATAATGAAGTCAAATAGATCTGTATCAGAAATGACAAAATACTAGACTAACTACATATAAACCATCGATGATGAACAAGAATGAAATTTAAAACCCATAACCTTTCTTTTCCCAAGAGGTGTATCTAACTCCACAACATATAGAATGCATTTTTCTATGTTAAATCATATCAATAATATGGGTAGATATAAATGAGGGGGAAGCATCCATATCAAATAAATAATTTTCTATTGAAGATTCAGTAATGATAGTACATCTCACTGTCTATTGAACTTTATATACATCTTATATAAACTCATATACTCTTTGAAGGTTCATAGATCCAAAGGTTTTTTTTCTTGAATCCATGTAGTATTTAAATCATATGACTATGCTATAGTAGCATGGATATGAAAATACCTATCCTTATCAAGGCATATTCATAGCCTTACCAAATCAATAAATATTCCCACAACATCCACAAATGTTATACATATTAATATGTGTAGGACAAGTACTTCAAGTGTGTATGACCTCTCCACACCCATAACAAGTTAGAGGCACAATACTATTCATAATTGAGAGTGTAGTGGATGCCATCATCTTATAACCACCTTCACTGATCATTTGATTATCTTTCTACTTTTTATTTTTTGATTGTGTGATACTGAATCTACCAACGGGTTGAAGAGAAAGAGAAGGTTGTCCCAATTTTCCTTCAATGCTAATTTCTACCATAATTTCCCTATCATTGATCTCCAAATTGGTATAAATAATAATTATATGTACATGGTATTTGATATATATTTGTAAAACATAGAGGAACATATAATCATTCAGATAGAAATTCTTCCCTACCACTATAGAAAAAGGATCAAGATCAACCTCCCAAATAGTCTATATAGACACAGAACATAATCCCAAATAAAAAGAGAGGAACTCTATAAATTATGTCATTGTCCATGAAATTTGACATAAATATTGATTTAATATGTTCTTGAAACCCTTCCAATAAAAGAGAATATGTCCATCCACTAGTAAAATAGAATCCCACTATGTTTTACTAGGCCCATCTTGTTGGAACACCACACACTTTACCAAGATTCTCTCAGGTGTATCCATGAATTAAATGATCTGATTGATATTTTCAAGACATTCTCCAACTCCTGTGGTTCGTTCAAGACATTGAAAAATTATATCTTCTTGTGCACGAACTCCTATGATTGATCCATTTCTCATACAGCTCTTAGATGTTCTTTAAAACCTATGTTATGGAAATTTTATAAATTATTGTCAACAAAAAAACTTAATGAAAGATAAACATAAGAATATATATATCTATATGAAGATTCACTTAAGGTGATTCCATAAGAAACTCTTAAGGAACCCATGGAAGACATCTCATAGGCATACCACGTCACACTGAAAATAAAAGAAACGATATGATAATAGAATAATCGTTGATCAAACCATAAATCCATAAGAAAAATAATATTGAGACAAATAACTCCAAAAAAAGAGTCCCAAATCCAAAAATGCAATGGTAACATATATCTTTTCAAAGAAAAAGATAGCGAGGAACTCACCCCAACCTACCTCTCAAGTCTTGAAAATCCAATCTATGTTTCACCAAATTTCACTAGAATATGAGTCTTGAGGGAAACCCGCCTCTAATTAAAAATATGATGAACCAAACTATAAATCACCATCAAACTAGTAGCCATAAAAAATTTATACATACCTGAGGTGATTTCCCAATCCCCATGGGCTGGAGACTATCACCCAAGCAACAAACAACCACAGTATGGAAAAATTTCCCTTTACATGAAGTAAGAACATAATATATATAAATATATATATAATAGAGAAAAATAGAAAAAGAATAAATATCTCATAACATAATGAGGAAATCAGAAAAATGTAACATCCCAAAATAGATATAGAATTCTAATTCACACACCCAATCATCAAAGGAAATAAAATTGAAACTAACTTCTTCATGTGATGGTGTTGGAAAACTGAAACCATCTAATAACCAACTACCAGAAATAGATAATGATAGACTCACCACCTTAATGTGGCACATTTTAATCCAATATATCAAAATACACACAATGGTCTATGCACCAAATAAGGGGTGATAAATTTAGTATCCAAAATAATCATTAGGATTCCACTCAGATGTTTCATAAAAAATCTATGTACAATAATCTAAATAATAAGAAAATTAAAAAAAGGACTGACAAATAGTTTATAATTTTTATATAAAATAAAGGAAGAAAATTTAATTTTCTATTTCCCAAATTTCCTAAATATTCCAGGTAAATAGTTTAAATAAATTTCACATAGATCAAATCATATCAAATGATGTCTCACATGTCATATCAAATCCACAGTAGTACAATCTAAAATAGTACAATCTATTTCATAGCTAATATCATGCCAAGGATTGTTATAGACTTGGATAAAAGTCTACTCATACCACAATGAATAACTAGTGAAAAATAAATTCCATATAAAATAGACCCAAGGGGAAGAGAAACCCTCCATGAGTGAATCCCCTAACAATGTCAAAATCAATTCCCTTGAAAAGTGTTACAATTAATTATTATATATTGTTGTTTTCTGGATTTATTCCCATAGTGATCCATGAAATAAATTTAGGAAATTGTGCATATAGATGGTTAATCCAACCCAAACTATAATGTTCCATAATTAATATTTGATTATGTAGTCATTTAGTTATAATAAAATTATACTAGAATCATAATGATATTATTTAGTATCTATTAGTGTAATATATATTAATTGTAATAATTAGTATTATATGATAAATTTAATGAATTTATTTCATTTTATAAAGAAATTGTTTTTCTCTTACAATGCACTTTTGGATGGTTGAATTTACTATGGTTGTTTATTTTTCATATTATCAATTGGTTGACCAATATTTTATTAAAGATCTTTAATAATTTCATAAGAATCATATTTATCCACTAATCTAATTTTCACGGCTATCCATGTCCTAAAATAGGGAAAATGAAAACTAAAATGAATTATTCCATGGAAGCGGTAGTCCACATGACACATGAAGAAAGTATCTTTTTTTTTATTAATAGAAAAAGAATGGTTGTTATCCATTGTACTATAATTATAATCACCTGATATTATCATAAGGAAAATTATATTATTATTTTATTCTAGTTTAATTTAATTTTATGAATTATTAGTGATCACAAAGAATTATAAATAAAGGAGTGGTTATAAATTTATACCACAGTTCATGGATCATCTAATGTGTTGAATGGGTTTGTCTTTTGAGTAATGGATTTCTGACAAGAAAATAACTTCATGAAGGTGTATAATAATGTTTAATATATGGTTGGGAAAATTTTATTCCCAAAAATGTGTATTTTTTAGGGTAATTGAGGAGAAGAGTATCCCTTTTATAGGTGAAAAGGCATACGATTTTTTTAAATACCCAATCATTTTCAGTAATGGAAAGTCACTCTTAAGGAATGTTGCCTCAAAATTAGGGTAATAATATAGAGAGTAAGGTATAAGATTTTTAAAGACCAAAAAACCCATTTCCATACATGTTTTAAACATTTTTTTTATAATTCCATCTCAGCTAAACCTTTTCTACCTTTTTTTACAAAGGCAACATTTTTTTCCAATCTAAATTGTCATTTATGATTGAAAATATATTAGTCATTATCAAATAATTTGGGAATATTGATTCCAAATTTGAAATCAATTTTATTATATTAATTTTCTATAACATTTAAATATAAATTTAAAATACTAAATGTATTAAATATTTAAAACATTTTAATTTGAAAAATATAACTTATATTATACAATATAAAATATGAGTCTTTAAATTAAACCCAACATTTTAAAAATTCTGAATTCACTTATAAAATAAATATTTAGTACTGTAAAATTGTTTTATGAATTTAAAACCCATAAATATATACTTCTAAGTCCATTAAATGCATTATATTTAAAAAAATGGTATTTTACACCATTAACCTAAAATTGATTTTTTAGAAAAAATAAAAACAAAATATCTTCATTAAATATAATAATGATGAACCCAGAAAAGTTCACTTTTCATATTGAACTCATAAATTTTATAAATTAAACTATTAATTAAAAATGAGATATAATAAAAAATTGTTTTCATATGAAAATAAATTTTTAAAAATGTCAACCATTGGCCTTTATATTTCTAATAATTTATTAATTAAATTAATACTGTGAAATTATTCATATAGAATATATTTTACCAATTTTATTCAAATGTTTCTCCAAATTTTAATACATATCACATAAAAATGGAATAATTAGAAAAAAAATTTCTAAGCATAAAATGATCATGTTATTCTTTTAAGTTATAACAATTAAATTTTATTCATGTTAAAAGTTTCTTTTATTATATATATATATAAATATTACAAAGGCTAGTTACTCTGATCCATTGCCTCTAATTCATTTTTTAGGTTTTAATGATATAAAAATATCATTGTTTCATTTTAGTTTGATGATTCATGATGATAGAGCTATCGAACACATTATTTATATAATGGAAATGTACATTGAAATATCTAGAAATAATATTCTACCCCACATAAATAAATTTCATCCTAAAAAATTTATTTATTACTTATTAATGAAAGTATTAAAGTTTATCCCTAATACATTCATCAATTGGGTTATGACCTCTAATATGACTACAACCTTCTCTCCTATGCTATATCATGTTACTTATATTTGTTCAAAAAATGATATATGTTCTTATAATAATATTCCTAAGTATGTATATAACCTTATGATATATTCTCCATAACATTCCTTTCCAAATTCAATTGGATTCCCCAAGTTATTAGAACATTTTGAAACCATATATCCTTTAATAAATTGAACCAATCAATAATATTCAAATGGTATTAAATTACTCTCCAGAAATTTTATTCCAAAATTCCAAAAATGTGATGAACAAAAATAAAATAGAATGAATATATTATCAAACCCAAGGTTAAAAATATCTCTATGGTTTATATGTTAAAAGGAATCATCCATTCATTATCACAACATTGAGCTCATACTAATCCTAAGATTTATCCATCCCTCAATCATGTGTTCTCAAATAGTTATCACTAAAATATAACGTTGCCATAAAATTACATTGCAAGATTTCCAATCCATCAAAGACAAAATATTATATTAGAGAAATCATAATATGTTACAAATAATTTTCATAACATTTTAAATATATAAGAATAACGTTAATAAATTCTTCTCACTAGTTAAAATAGATAAAATTATCAAGAATTAATTTCTATTAATATATCATCCTCAATAACATAGGTAATACTAGGATACATCATTTTCTATTATAACCGTAATATACTTAGAATATCAACAATTTAATTATGAATCATTATTTGGTTTGATGATATAGCGGTATCTAGATAAATTAAATTCTCATCTTCATTTTAATGTTCCTTTTTCAACAAAATAAAAAAACAAAAATTATTAGGAAAATATTAAATAAAAATAATGTAAACGATCATATTAATATTAAAACTAAAATTTCTCTAATTAAACATTAATTTTATCCTTTCATATGTTTAGTTCAATTTACTCTACATTAAGGTATCTTATCCTGAACTTCTTAAAATAATACCATAATTTAATTATGAAGTAAATCATTTATAATGGTGTGAAAATTTAATGTTTTTTACTAAAGAGTATACCCTAAGAGTGTCAATCCCAGTGCATAGTTAGTTATATTTTTCATGCACCAGGTGATGATTGAGTTGTTACTCAATAAACACCTTTTATGGTTATTTCCCAAAGGTACCTATGTTATAGATCCTAAATCGACTAGTAGAATATTTACTGGGATGTTACTTCATTAAAAAACATTTATTCTATTATTTACCAAAACATTAGGATGTTATCCTATTATAAGACATAACTATATGGTTTATTTAATAAATTTATCTTATCTCAATCCCTATAATACTTTCCCATATAACTTAATAGTTTATCTATATATTTTTAAATTAAAATCAATGATAATTTTTCCAATGTTGATGACATTTCTAAAACATAATTTATTATCAATTTTTATCATCTTAATCTCAAATGTTTCCTAAAACCAAATTTAGTACAATTGTGGAAATCCTTTATATAACCTTTCTTAATTACAAAATCAATAATAATTATTCCATCACTTACTTCCCTTGTCTATTTATAGGCCTAGAGCATTAGAGACCTTGGATTCATTATTAATTAATGAATCAAATCAAATGTACATTGTTCTCCAATGATATCAAGAACTAGTTAAGACATGTGAATCATTGAATATCTAAAAAAATACCAACACATTATATTCTACTACTTATATCATGTGTTATATTTTTCATCATAACATAGGTAAATGGAAACATAATATGGTGTTATGTTAAATGATTAGAAAGGTAATACATGAAAATCGTGGAATCAAGGAAAAACATGGAATGCATATCATGGAAGGGGTATGTAATATTGATAATGAAAAATAAAATAAATTTTTAAAAATAATATAACCAAAGATATTAAATAAAATAAATCAATCAAATGGACAACATAAAAATGTGATAAAATTCAAAAAGATGATCATCCTGATCTCATCAACAAGGCTTCATCCAATACATTGTTCTCTCTATCATGAACCCAATAGAGACATATTTTTGATGTGTCTAGGAATACACTAAATACCCAAACATTTTTGTCTAATAGGACCCACCAATGAATTGAGGGGTCATATAATGGCGGGACACACATATCTCTTAACTATTCCCAACACCTTCAACATTTGATAAAATGAAAAAACTAATATTTATAATAATTATACATATAAAAAAATATATTTCTATATGAATTTCCATTAATCTGAATTATGTAAGCCATTTTATTCATATCATTGGTGTAATGAGTATATGACTTAGTCAATGAATAGATGAAATTATTATAATCAATCTTGAGAAATAATGAGGATGATAAAAAAATAAAGTAACACCATTATAAAAAAGGAATCAAAGATTTATTTTTATAAAAATGAATAGAATCCTTTAAAGAAATTCTTGAATGATACAACCCATGAATGGATCATGAATTATATTATTTAATACTATAAGTTGAATGCCAAAAAATACAATTATAAATAATATGTTTTATAATGAACATAAATACAAATCATCATATTATCCTAGGGATGGGGAAATGATGCATAACTTTTAAAATAACAAAGAATATCTAGTTTTCACAATTTTTCCTGGTTATTTTTATTTATTCATGAAACTTTTCATGTAAAAAAGGAGTCTTCCATTAGGTAAAAATTATATACCATAGAGGCTCAACATCCCTCTTTCCAGACACTAGACATCAGGGATTACTATTTGGGAATGCTTCATATGATAGGGCTTCCAAAAATTTTGGTGACTTCCATCAAGTATCAAGTATCAACTCATATTAAATTTTAAATTTAGTGAATTAGTAATTAATTAAGTACCTATAAATTTATTACATTATAAAGAATGAATAAATTTCATCATCATTTATTGAACTCAAATTTTATCTGGTTGAGAATTCTCAGAGAAAATAGCATCAAGGTTACAGTTGGATTTTATCTTAATCATCGGTGGCTTGGGTAGATTCAACATTTTTATTTTGATTGGACATTTTTTGATGAATTAATCTTCTCTTATAGAGGACCATGTATGTGGGATGATGGTAGTAATGAAAATCTTGGAGGATGGCAGTAGTAATGAAACTGTTAGTGGCTTGAGATTGAGATGAGAATGTTGTAGGGAAGTGTCCCAAAAGCTTTACATGGATAGTGAAATGAATAGATTAATGTGGTTAAAGAAAGGTGCTGATGCTTGCATGAATATATTTTCTCAATGGATGTATGGCTATAGTATCACATAAATGGAAGAAGTTCTATAGATGAAATGTTATCATAGGAGGAAAGTGGTAATGCCATAGACAAAGCAGGAATATAATAACACATTTATGGAAGCAATCCAATTGAAGAATATTTATGGAAGAATTATATAAAATTATATTCTTGTGTGGAATGATGTCACCATTATAATGGAATAAACACTCCATTAAAATAATACTCAAATGTAGTATTTAATTCTTCTTTCCTAATGGGGATCATGATTTTTTTTCTCTATCAGTTATCATTGATAGAGGATCAATCTCACTAGGGACATTAATAGAATTTTTTTGTGCAGAAGTGGTGGTCTGGTGATTCCAAATATGAAGGTTTTTGTAGGGAGGTTTTTGTGGTATAATAGTGTGACATAGAAGAGCAATATTATTTCTTCTATATATCATGAAAAGTTCCCATAAACCCTACTATCCCAGATTTAAATTCACTTAGGTGCATGGTCCATTATAATATTTTTCACTTCTCTATTACCTCATTGATTTTATATAGGGGACATATGATCATTATCACCACCATGTACCTCCCCATGATAGTGATTCTCACCTCTAACCACCAAAAAATTATTTCTCCCACGCATCTGTCCACCTTCCAACATGGGATATTTGATACCTATGTTTCACCTCAGTCGCCACTACACTATATCTGGTTTTATTTTTCCATAGGCTGTCTATTTTAAATTATTTGGTTGTTGAGTACTAGGACATGTTTTGAATATTTTTTTCTAACAAAATATTAAATGACCTTGTCAAAAAATTCAATGTAATTGAAAAATCTGTAAGTAATAATTGATTCAAATTTATTTTATATTTTTAATAAAGGTATTTAAAATAAAATTACCCAAAAATATATATATTCAATGATTTATTATTTTTTTTATAAAATAGTTAGTATCCCAAAAAATTAAAAAAAATCGTGTATAAAATAAAGTTATTAGAGAACCATACAGTTAAACTCGTGCTTCTCAAAAATCATTGAATCTAAAATTAAATTTTTAAGAGTACCAATTCTATAAATATTAAAATTTAAAAGTAATAAAATTCAACATTTATCAATGGGAAAACCAATCTTTCAAGATTCATATAAAATTGTTATCAAACTACAAAATTTTCAAGAAAATTAGTCAACACATGCATCTCACTCTATCCATTTAGACTTTTATGGGTTGTATATTTACTTCCATTCTTGGATATTAATTTATTGTTATTAAACAAGTAAAACCATGACATACATCACAATGATTTTTTTCTATCACCACCCTAGGTACAAATTATATTTGAGTTATGCACACACCATGAGTGTGTGATTCTTTAAACAATATTAAAAAAGACCTACCTTCTCTACCCTATAGATACCTAACTCTAAATAATGATGAGATCATTGAAAAAGATGATACGACTCTATGGATTCAGTTTGGTGGGTAGTGATGATTAAAATATTAAGCCTCATGAGATGTTTATAATATAAATCATAATATAAGATATTCAATTGTTAAAGCTCAAAAAAATTCTCCCTTCTCTAAGTGACTACTTCCCATTACACACATATCATTGTAAATTTCATTATGTAATGAATACAGTTAATGAAATTCAACTTATTTATTTTTTCCCTAAATAATTTCTCTATTAAAAAACAGATTTATTTTTTATATTTTTGAATTTTATTCATAGAATGAATATCACATCCACAACCTATCCTCACATAATAAAATTATAAATTTCGTAATGTTTTTTTCTCCAAAGTCACAAAGCATAATTTTTCAATTTTATTCTTGTTAAATTTTCTTCAATATAGATATAAATGAAATGAATAAAATAATGATTATTGTCCTTTTAACATATCTTAAATAGAACCCCGACACATATTCCTTTCATTATAATGCATCCCTTCCATCATAAAATTCCTCACCCCATCACTCCATTAAAATATAATGAAAAATTCATAGAGTAAGGAAGAAAAGGGAAATATTGGCTTGTAATGATTCTCATTACGAACTGGAACATTCATTGGTCTCATAGGATAAATAATGATAATTATGAAATTTTTTCTCAATAAAATGTTTTAAATGAATAAAAATGTTTCAATTTTATTAAAAATGAATTTTTATTATCATATCATTGATATTTTCTAATGATCATTATATATATCCAGGACTTGTACATATATTATTAGATTATTTTATCATAATTAATCATGGAATAAAAACCAAATATCATAAATTATATTGGCCATGGATGACTAAGTATAGAATTCGCAAAAATAAAACAATAATTACAAATATTTTTAATAATCTCTATAATGTGTTATTAACTCCCTTTAACCTCCTACAACTACATAGGGTATCTTGGGGAATTTAAAAAAAGGATGAGATAAAACCCCATTCCAGGAATAAACTGGGGCATCAAGTATAACAAAATATTTATACAACATAATATTATAAAATAAAAGGAAATGATTATAAATAAAAATATGGAAGAATAAAATATAAAACATGAATCATATGATCATAGAAATATAGGAATTTGGAATAAATATATAACACTGCATAAACATAGTTCAAGACAAAATTTCAAGACTATATCACATTGTAGATAGAGTCCCATAATAGATTATGTTTAACCACTAATCCCACACATAATGTCTCATGATACAAAAAAACTACCCAATGAATTAGATTTCTATTAGGTTCAACATCATAACATGTTCATGCATATTTGTGCTACATAAAGAATCAACCATAAGGAATAAACACAAGGCTTACCCATGTAAATAAATGGCCATCACAATCATATAAAGAAAATAACAAAAGGGTGTATAAAAATGGTATCCATGAAATAAGGGATTTATATCATTCATGGTCATTCATAAAGTTAAAAATATTAATATATAAAGAATAAATATTTCTAACGTAATTGAAAACATGAAAAATTATGGTTAGGTAACATTGTGAAATATTTGACTTAAGTGTGGGATTAAGGAAAATAATAGAGTCCTTAAAAAAATAAAGGAATAATTGGTTGTATAAAAACCTAAATGAAATAAAATAGTTTTTCATGAAATATTTATTGAGTGAATTTTTTTTGGGATTAATTCATTTTACGTAATGCATTTCAAAATTGGTATGAAAAGGAAAAAATCCCTTTAATCAGTATTACTTATCAAGAGGAATTGATACATAAATATTTTAAAACATGTAATTACCCGTTAATGACATATTTAAAGAGGTATATAAATATTTTTTTTACATATAATAATAATATATGGTATGTATATAATTAGAATGTAATGATAAACTGAGGGGAAGAGATAGAAAGTGTAACCCAAAGTAAATATGGAGGTTCAAAGTGTTAACATAAATTGTAATTTATCTACTTGAATGTGATTTCACCTCCTATATAATTATTTAGATAATGTTATTAATTTATAAAAAACCATATTTATATTTATTATATCCTATATAGTTCTTATGTAAACTTATACCACCCACTCATTAATAATATTTCATTATAACAATTGTTTTGGGTGTAACTGCTTCATTTTATCAAGTATGTTTTGTCATGTAAACTCTATTTGATGTGTATTTTATATTGATTAAACATATCCATAATGTTATTATTTTTATAATTATAACATTTAATGATTTAATATATTTTTATAAAAATCATTGAATGTTCTATATGGAAAATAATTCACATCACTTCATAGAGATGGTATATCTTAGGTAAGATCAAGAGATGGTATCATTACCTTAATGGTGAATATGAAGATAAATGGATGTATATTGTTTTAAAATAATAAATATAATGTCATAATTATCATAAATATCTATTATTTTTGACTAAATTACCATCGAAATATTGTTGTGATGAAAAAGGAATTACAGAGGTATGTAGAGAGCATAAGTCGTATATACATACCCATTATGCATTTGTTTTTTATAGAGTGGGTCAATGGTGAAATATGTTTTATCATAGTAATAATAATAAAATATCATTATATATGTGACAGTATACTAATTATTTTAGTATAAATATAAAATACTTATAGATGTTAGACGAACAATGAAAATATTAAGATATAGTAAAGATGATTACATCTTCTGTGAAGGCACTCCTTCTAAAATTCACTTTAGGGACATAATATTTGTATTTTGGAAGGGAAAACCATAATAACATAAATAAGGATGTTTATAAGATAAATGGGATGATTTTTGTTAAGATATATGGCTCAATGTAGTGTTACTATGTGAAAGAAGGGGTTTCCTTTTATAATTTAGGTGAGTGGAACTTTTGAAATCTCTAAGAATATTAAAATATAGTTAGACTATTATAGAGATAAATTCTTCTTGATAAACTATTAATGCATAGTGGATGATATTTTAAACCATATATTATACCATTTGTCCTTATTTCTGTTTTTTTGTGATTTTTCAAAGATTTTAAAAAATATTATTTTCAATAAATATCTTATTTATCAATCCTAACCCAATCCAATACTTTGACTTTAAAAACATCAAAATAATAAATCAAATTTGAACCAACTGTTTTATTATATTCTATGTATGTCATGTTCATATAGATAATTTTTGTGGGGAATTAAATATCTCAAACTATATTTATTTTAGAACTTTTAATATCATTAATATGATCTATTCGTTAATTGAATAATTTCTACATCAGCATTGTGCAAGCATTTGAGTAACTTATTTCCTCCCTAAAAATTAAAAATAAATTATCATGATGATGAAAAATATTTTAGATTTTTGAATAAAATTAACAGTATAATTTTTTTAACAACCTAATTAATTATTGAATAAATCATTTTTGTAATTATTAATATGAGTTTGATAGTTATACTAGTTATAAAAATATTATTTAATTTTTTAATAAACATGGTAATAGATTAACAAAACATTTTTCTTATACGGATTAATTTTAAATATTAATTAGAAAATTTTAGAGATTTAATATGACGTAACGAATATAATTTTTTAAATATCACAATTAAATTTTACTTTGGATTATTTTTTTGTTTTTTTAGAAAATATTGTTTTTTAAGTGAAATGTTAAAATTCAGATTTTTTGTAAAAAAGTCTTTTCATTTTAATAATTTAATTAATTTTAAAGTCTCAATATTTTTTGGAATATGATTGAATGTAACATAATTAATATTTAATTAATATTTAATCCACTAAATAACTTTTTAATCAAATTTATAATGATTTTTGGTATATATTTTTTTGGCTTTAAAAACGGGTTTTTCTAAAAACCTTTTTAAAATTCATAATGTTTCCTCCTTTTAATTTATTTTAAAAATTCAATAATGGGGATTTTATTAAATAAAATTTTAATTATATATATTAATAAATACTATCATAGTTTCATATGATGAATTTTATTAGTTATATAGATAGTATAGAATAAACTTTTTCTAAGAAAAAATACTCTTTTTAGAAACCCATTGTCTTGATGCATCTGTAGGGGTAATATTAAATTAATATTTTTGACATATGTGAATTTAATTTATAAAATTTAATTATAAATTTTTTATTATAAAATATAGAATTTATTATATTGATAACATAATTTTTTTACTATAATGTTTAGTGAAAACCTTTAAAATTAATCACTACAATTAAGTTAAAAATGATTTTACCACTGTAATAAAGTTAATTTTAAGGGAAAAAATGAACTATAAACATTATAAAATCCAATGTATGGATAAATATACAATATATCTTCAAATATAGATAATAGATCATTATTGGGTCATATTGACAGGAAAAAACTGTGGTGGAATTTTCACTTTCAAAACAAGTACAAGGGTGCCTCTCAAAACACCTATAAAAGGTGAACACTGATACTCGTTTTTTCAAATCTAAAAACCAATATATTTTTCAATTGACTACCAAAATAAAATTCAAAATAAAATCTTATATTCCTATATTTCATTAAGTTTCTATAATGAAAACTGATGAAGGACTTTTGTGCAAACAAGAAAGAGAGACTTGAATAAGAGGAAAAATTCATCAATGAGAATTTTTGTTTCACATATTCCACCACCCCCTTCAATTATTCTTCTTCTATTATGATATAATAACCATAGTATATTACATAACAATAGATGGTTTTTTTATTATTATGACCTAAAAATAAACAAAAATTCATAAATTGGGTTATTAAATCATTATTCATCTGTATAGAGGACAACAGTCGTGCAAAATGATGTGATTTTCCTTTCCATTGGCACCTCTCATAGTTGGGTATGTAGATTGTTAGAAAATTATTTATTATTTTTATACAATAATTATAAAAATATAGTAATTATATTATACATACCTTGTTTATATTACAATACATATGGGATATGATAATTTTTCTTATATATACGTAAGACTACCACCTCATGATGCAATGTGATTCGTTTTTCTCAAACATGTTACGTGGAAGGTAATACGGGTAAAACAAATTTTGTTATTTATGTGAAATATTTAGGAAATTAATTAAATTATTATCATTATTTAAATATAAAACATTTTTTTTCCATTTCCTTTTATCCCACTCCAAAAATGATAACGTCATTCGTGGATGGGTGGACTACCACCTCCATAAAGAGATGTAGTAATTTTTTTCAACACTACATCACAAGAATTATATATATATATATATATAATTACACATAATTATATAATATCTTTTTTATGATATTTTGATCATTTTCTGGAAGATAAATTTTTCATACCATCTTTCGATTATGATCAATGAAAAATTGAAACATTACTCAAGCATATTATGGCCTACCATCTCCAATATTTTAATGTTTGTTAATTTTTAATAACCATATTTCTTGATTAGTATTAAAGTATAATTTATGTATAAATATGATAATTATTTTGTTATAATTATTCTATATATGTTTAAATGAGTACCTATTTAACCCTAATAGACCAACCATAGTCATTTTTAACACATAACTTGAATATCATTAAAACATAGCATATAATTTTAATTGATTGAGTAATTTTATATAAAATGGTTAGAAGTAAATTATATTAATTAAAAACTTGAAATTTTTTCAAAATTAATTAACAAATTAAATTAATTTTTTATTTAGGAAGATAAGTACAAACATGACATGTCAAACTCATGGTAAGGGACTTTGTCTCAATTTCCTTCCATTGTCACATATCATGATCATATACACCATTAATATTTTATATTTTCTAAATATGTCCCATTGGATATGTTATTTTATAAATTCTTCTATCTTAATGGTATTAAATGTTTTGTTAAGTGTTAAAATTTTATGGTGTTTCTTATTCAAGTATTTCTCAAGTGATAAGGGACAATTGATTTTTTTAAAAATTCATTTTGTAATGTTTTTTCATCAATTTATCTTTCTCAAACATGTCCAATATTAAAATGTTTTTTTTAAATATTATATGGAAATAATAGATTAATTATTTAAATTTTATTTCTATTTTTACTTAATTTTCATATTTTTATCAAAATAATATTATTACACATTTTATACGAAATGTTTTGAAAAAATGAAAAAAGAATTGGAATATTCATAACATACACGGTGACAATGAGTATTCCTCCATTAGGAAAATAATTTAATTTTGGTATTTATTTGAAAAAAATTACGTTTCAATTAATAGAAACCCCATTTTGATTTTATTTGGGTATTTTTCTATTGAAAATGGTATCCCAAACTAAAATGTTACTTTTATTGAAAATGGATTTTTTAACTGGTATTTTCATATACCAGATATATTTTAATGAGTTTAAATGAGTTTTTAAAATTTTTTATGATGTCAACTTTCAATAATGAAATTTTTTTATACGTGATATGGTAATTTAGCATTATACTATTGAAATGGGTGTTCCTATATAGTACAAGGTGAGCTCATTACTGCTTTTACAAATGGCTTCCTAGATATCATTAGTTGAGCCCATTAATGCTTATAAAATATTGTATCCTTGAAAGAACTATGTGATCCCAATATAAATTAATTAATGGGAGAGCCAATATAGCACTCCAACTCATTGGATAATGTAAATTTCATTAATATGAAAGATGAAGGGAGTTTCCAAATGTTTCTCCTATGGATATAATTAGGCCCTAGTTACATCTAATAGTATTTTAAAATAGATTATGAATTTGATAATCTATGTATCCAATATGGGTTTTAAATATATTAATATATATTTAATAGGATTTATTTGATAAAAAATTTCATCTGAATTTTTTTATTTCATTTTGTAATAGAACATTGATGGAAATGTAAAAATTTTATGGTTTTTTTATTTATTTTATTGGACTGGTAGTTTTCTTTCTTTAATATAACTTACTAAGATTTTTTGATCATCCCAAGATGTTAAATGTTTTTCTCATGATGGTTAAGGTATGGGATGTAGAAAATTTGAATGTATTGAAGAGTTTTTAGTAATTAAATAATTGATTGTTTCAAAAAATTGAATATAGTGGTAAAAAAGGATACTATTTGAAAGTGACCATTTTTTATTCTATATAATTATAATGTATGAGTCATAGCATATTCCTCAAAATCACTAACCCTGAAAATTTCCTCAATGTGAATGAAATTAAAATATTTACTAAAACATAATATTCTGTAATTTATAAGTATGGTTCTTTGTAGTTTGTATAAGAGGATTGTGTATATAACATTAGAGGTTAAGATAATCTTAACAATATTCACATGAATTATTGTGAATTTTGGTTGAG
This sequence comes from Viscum album, assembly GCA_963277665.1. Taxonomy (NCBI): domain Eukaryota; kingdom Viridiplantae; phylum Streptophyta; class Magnoliopsida; order Santalales; family Viscaceae; genus Viscum; species Viscum album. Next base: position 2,007,913,324 of record OY728130.1, on the reverse strand, counting down.
TTAAAATGATATATCATTTAAACCATATCATGTTTCTTCATAAAAACTACTTCTGTTCAGAATTTTTTTCCATGGATAAAATAGAAATGTTTTATTTGGTAGGCTCCAAGAGGAATATATTCTTACAAAAAATCATCTAAAGATGGTTGGAATCAGAATAGAAGAGTTTCTTGATGTGATGGATAAATTGTCATAGTTTATAACTGGTGATAGATTCCTTTCTTTAGAGGGACTCGATATACTATTATGTAACATGTAAATTGGTTATAATTTCATATGGAAACACCCCTATAATTTAGGGGATTATCTTAACACTTATAAATTAAGTTTTTATTAATTCATGGAGAAGATATTAAAAGTCATTAAATATTTAGAACTTAACATGGTTATTATTTAGGGTTTTAATTTTAAAGGAAAATCTAATTTAGGGTTGAATTTGTCCAAGAATACAATTGAAAATGATGATCTTGATTCCATCGAATGAGAATCCTTTAGGGATATTTTCCATGAGAAATATTTCCTTAAGTTTATTTGACTATAGAGGGAAAATATTTCTTGGAATTGAGTTATAATGATAAATATTCTGTACCTTCATATGAAACAAACATAATAATATTTTAAAGGTATATTCTAAGATATTATTTTTGAAAATGATATAAAAATTGATATATTTTACTCAATATTTGAAAAACCTATAAAAAATTAATTACTCACAAGAAAATTTAAAGGTTTGGATAAAGTGTTTTGTTTTTCTAAGATAGTTGGGATGGGTTTACTAAAATAGATATTCCTTAAGATGACTATACTAAGAAAAGGAAAAGTTTGAAGGAAAAAGAGAAAGAGCCTTATAATATTTCAATAGTAAATCCATATAAAAATTTAAGTGTTGAAAACAACAGTTCGTGGAATGTCTGATAGGATATTGTAAGAGTTAATAAAGAGGTCAGTTTGGTTACATGGCTCATAACTCTAAATAATATATTACTAAACATCCAAAAATTGGTTAAATTATAGTCAAAATATGGAAAGGTTTTTTAGTTTTAATGAGTTTTGTTATTAGGTAAATGTGTGTCTGATCCTAGTTACAAAGGATGTAAACAATCATGATCATGAATATATTGGTTTATCAAATTCATTTTCTCGTACTAAATTTGAATTATTTTTATAAAATTAAGTGGTGAACTGCATGATATATATGTATTCAATTTATTCCAATACCCTTTTCAACTTTCGATATATTCATCTTTCTTATTGAAGAAATTTTAATGTAAATTTGGGATAACACCTTATGAAGGTTAGATAAAACATTTGGTGAATACTATGAGTGTATGTATTTGAATAACTATGATTTATTTTAGTCTTACTGTTTTTAAAAATGGGATTTCCATTACAACTAATCTTGTTGAGATTCCCATAATAGAGTTTGATATCATTCTTGGTATGGATTGGATTTTAGTTTAACATACAAATATAGATTGCATAACTATGAAGGCTATGTTTTGTGATTTAATAATTTTTATAATTTAGTAAGAATCTATAAAAATTATTATAGGTTTCTATAAAATTTTTGTAGACCATACTAATGAAAATAATGAAACGGTTGAAATTAGTGAAATACAAATAGTAAATGAATAAATTGATGTATTTCTTGATTATTTTATAAATATTATTCCTAATCGGTATGTTGAATTGTTTACTAAATTTGTACCTCATGATATTCCTATTTCTTAACCCCTTATCATGATTTTTAGAATTGAAAATGAAATTTGTTGTATTGTTAAATAATGTTGTCATTTTACCTAAAAATTCATTATGGAGAAATAATATTTTGTTTTTTGAAAAGAAAGATGGTTTGATGGTAATTTTCATTCATTATAGATCTTTGAATAAAATCAATGATAATAAATTTATCCTTTTGAATATATTTTTTGAAAATCTCCAATGTGATCAATATTTTTTGAAGGCGGGCTTAAGGTCGGGGTACAATTAGTTGAATGTGAAGGAAATACACATTAAAAAAACTAGGTTTTAGACTATATATTTTCATTATGTATTTTTATTTATGTCTTTTGGGATATCTAAGGCTTTTATTGTATTTAAGGAGGTTACGAGTAGAATTTTCCATATGTTCTTATTAATGTTTTTGGTATTATTTATTTATGAAATTTTGGTATCACTACTAGAAAAACAGGTATTTGCGACGGGTCATTTGCGACGAGATCCCGTCGCAAATGGCTTTTTGCGACGGGGTCCCGTCGCAAATGACCCGTTGCTGAAAACGGTGTCGCAATAACATTTTTTTGCGATGGGCCCACCGCTAAAGCCCTTTTCCACGACGGGGAGATTCCTCGTCACAACTAGTACTCCGTATATTTGTAAAAAACTAGTTGCGACGGATCCCATCGCAACAGGTATTTGCGACGGGGCCCATCGCAAAAACTATTTTTTAACAAATAAGAAAATAATAATACTATTTGCGACGGGAATAGTATCCCGTCGCAAATACTATAAAAAAATAAAAAAAATAAATTGTTAATAAATTATTTTAATTAATATAATAATAATCCAATTATAATTCAAAAATAAAAAATAATAAAATATTAATAAATGATTTTAATTAATATAATAATAGAATTATAATTCACAAATAAAAATAATAAATTATTTTAATTAATAGAATTATAATAGAATTATAATTCAAAAATAAAAAATAATAGAATATTAATAAATATATTATAATGAGACAGAAACTACGAATAGAAAAAAAAATCATATTTTGATTTCACAAATTTTAAAACATAAATAAAAACTCTAATCTGAAGGAGGGGGGAGGGGGGGATCTGCAGATGGTGGTGGAGGAAACTCCATCCCTAAAGCATGAGTGAGTCGGCGCATGTACTCCATCTGCTCCTGATGCTGCTGCTGCCACCGACTCGTCTGCTCCTCGTACAGCTGCTGCTGGCGTCGACGCTCCTCCTCATGCTGCTGATGCATCTGCTCCTGCTCCTGTCGGAGTCTCTCTATCAGTGCAGTCTGAGATCGCAACTGATCCTCCTACTGTGTAGTAGAAGAAGATGCACGAGCTCCTCTCGAGCTGGACACCGACATCGCAGCACTGCCATAATAATCTCCGGGAGTCAGTCGAGAGCTGATACCAACTACCCGGCCCTTCTCGAAGGCATACTGGGTGGCCTGCATCCATGCCGCCTCATCAAAATGACGGCCAGTGGTCTGATCTGATGACTCGGCCTGACTCTCAGGCCAGGCCTGTGACTCTGCGGCCTCATACGACTCCTGTAGTTGCAATTTAAAATTAAAATTGTGAATATATTATATACAGTTAATTTTTAAACTTGAAAAAAAAAATACTAACCACGATGTGATGGTGACGATCACCTCTGAGCTCCCCAGTAGCAGGATCGCTATAAATCCTCCGATATACGTCGTACTCTGTAATATCGGGGTGCTCGACAGCCTATAAGAATAAAAAATAAACTATTAATATTTATAGTTATATAAAATATTTATAAATAATGTACGTACCAGATGGTGTCTATGAGTACTGAAAGAATGACTCCCAGCTCGATGAGTCACCTCCTGTCTCCCCCGATTCTGCCTCCCCACCGATGATCTCCTCTGAAAGGCACCACTCAACCAGTGCGCACATAATCCATCCCATACATGGGATGAAATGTAGTCTGGTCGGTGTGCTCTACATGACTCGTCAAAATCTAACACTCCTACTTTCTTCATCGCAGCTTTTCTTAAATTGTGCAAAAACTGATGAAGGCGATCACACATGGCCACCTCCCATGCCTCGTGGATGGCGTCACGCATGGTATCCTCGATCGGATACCATAAACCCTACAAATAAATCAAAATATCAAGTTAGAAAAGAAATAATTTTCAAAATAAAAATTATTTATTTACGTACGTACCAACCAATGGCCGAACATGGCCTGCTGCACATCAATTGGAATCTGCTCCCATGTGGTCCACGAGTGAGAGAAATAGTTGCGCAAAATAGCGTTGCCCTGTCCGACTGCTATATGCGGAAAACTATAAAAATTATAAACATTTCTTGTGTGAATAGATTAATGACATCTTAGTCAAATCAACAGGTTATCACACAGGTTATCACACCTCCGTGTGCGTGGATCAAACACAAGACGTTGACGTCGCTCGGGGAAGGGGTCAGGAATCATCAATCGTGCAAGACCGCGCCCCCTCCGCGTACTCCCTGGAGCGCCTGCAGGCTGAGGGTCATCTGGCAGCAACTCATCCGCATCAAAAGTCAGGTCAGCATCCGCCAACTCACGAAATGTGGTGTCATCCATCTGAAACAGAAAATGTTAATGTTGTTAGCAAATAATTCATAATTACTATTATATATACATATATACATAGTATGATTGTATATAAATACCATGTAATTCTATCAGTGTTCATCTTCATCATCATCTTCATATATGTCAATGTCATCTTCATATTCCTCCTCAACATCATCGATATCCATTCGAGTTACATTTGCTTCATCTCTTACCATTTCAAATTCATATGTGACATCATTAACATCATCGTCATCACCGACTCTTAAATATGGGGTGTCGTCATCGATACTCATGTCTCTTTGCAAAAATGATTGATTTTAGGTAATATCTTGAAAAACTTCAATTCTTTGCACATCAGTGAAAGCACATTCACTTTGACTAAACTGATTGTCTCGAATTTTGATTTTTATTACACTCCACTAATCAGTCAAGTCACTTGATGTAGCACAGTACATTGCGTAATAAACTTGATGTGTATGTTGAGCCAATAAGAATGGTTCATTTACTGCGAGAACACTTTTACATTTAATATCGATGATTCCATGAGTCGGATGAACATGCACGCCTCTCTCTGTATCCAACCACCGACATTTGAACATGGTTATGTTATGTTGTCCAAGATAACAGAGTTCAATGATTTCATCAAGTATGCCATAAAAGTCAACTTCATTTTCTTGATGATGAGATCCTCTCAAGCTAAATCCACTGTTCATTGTTTTTTTTCGAATCCCCATATGTATGTGTGTGGAATCAAAATCCATTCACCACATATGCATTATAAGTTTTAACAAGTTTGGAAGGTGGGTTACTCAATACACACAGCCGTTTGTCAATTTTATCAGCATGTCGAGACACCTGAAAATTTGTGAAATAATTATCAATATAGTAAACTATACATTGAATGAGTTGCTAAAAGATAAAGAATTTATGTTACCAGTTTGTGAAACCACTGAGAGAAATTTTTCAGTCAAAGTTCTTCGAGAGCAGCTGCTGTAATTTGTGGAATTTGTTTCTTGATATGATTATCATACAACCTATAAAAAGAAAAGTTATTTAATGTAACATAAATGATAGAATAAGTGATATAAACACTTACAGTACAACTGATGTTATCTCTTCATAGTTGAGCAGAACATACGTATGAGCTCTATGATGTTCATCATCTGAAAGCCAGCATTCATAAACTCCACCAAAACCAAGATCTGACTGGTTGAAAACAGATAATTGATTGTCGATTTCATCAATATTCCTCTCGTTCCGTCCCATTCGGTTGTGTTTTGAAGGATACTCAGATTCAAAATAATGAGAGCATAAAAAAGATATTTCCTCTTGCAAATAAGCTTCTGCAATAGATCCTTCAACAGATGCTTTGTTACGTACCTTTCTTTTCAATTTTTGCATGCATCTTTCAAATGGGTACATCCATCGAAACTGTACTAGACCTCCACATTTGGCTTCATATGGAAAATGTAACATCAAATGTTCCATTGAGTCGAAGAAAGACGGCAGAAATATTTTTTCCAGTTTACATATAATTACAACAACATGTTTTTCAAGTTTGCCTAGAGCATCATAATCTGCTGTAGCCACACAAATTTCCCGAAAAAATTGAGACATGTGTGTTATGGAATCCCAAATCACAGAATTCAACAGACCTCTTAATCCAATGGGTAGCAGTCTTTCCATTATAACATGACAATCATGACTTTTTAATCCAGTAATATGACCATTCTTTACACATCTACCCAAATTGGATGCACAGCCATCTGGAAGTCTCAAATCTGCAATCCACTGACAAAATAATAAACGGTTTTCTTTAGACAGTGTATAAGCTGCTTTTGGTTTCAGTATCCTTTCTGTTCTGACATTCTCAAACAGTTCCAATTCTGGACGCCTGCAAATTTGGGCAAGATCTAAACGTGCATTTACATTGTCTTTGCTCTTTCCTGGCGTATCCAAAACTGTATGAAACAAATTATCAAAACAGTTCTTATCAATATTCATGACATCTAACATGTTTCGGACCAACAAATCATACCAATATGGTAAATCCCAAAATATGCTACGTTTAATCCAATTGTGTTCTTTCCCAAAACCAGAAATTTTCTGTTGGTTTATTGTGGGACCAAAAGTGATGGGAGGTAATGAAAGTAAAACTGATTTTAACTCCGAACCTGATAGCATTTTTGGAGGTCCTTCCCTTTCAACTGTTCCTTTTCTGAAATGAGATCTGTTTCTGCAAAAATGATGATCAGCTGGAAGAAACCTGCGATGACAGTCAAAATAACAAGGTTTCTTTCCATGAATGAGCATAAATTCTTTGTTCTCTCCCATACAGTAAGGACATGATTTCTGACCATGTGTACTCTATCCAGATAACATCCCATAAGCCGGGAAGTCACTTATTGTCCACATCAATGCTACTCTCAGTATGAAATTCTGTTTCGTTGCAACATCATATGTACTGACACCAGTTCTCCATAATAAATTTAATTCATCAATCAATGGTTTCAAATAAACATCATATATTTTTCTTCGGATGTCCTGGAATTAGTAAAGTCAAAAAGATATATGGATCCTTTATCAACATCCATGGAGGTAAATTGTACGGAGTTAAAAAAATAGGCCAACATGAATATTGACTACCATAAGATCCAAACGGACAGAAACCATCAGTGGAAAGCCCCAGTCGAACATTTCTAGCTTCTAAAGCAAAGGATGGATGCACTCTATCATAATGTTTCCATGAATCACCATCGGCTGGATGATTCAAGCTTTTATCAGTTGAAATATTCTCTTTATGGCATGACATCATTGTCGCTATATTCTTAGACATGAATAAACGCAGGAGACTTGATGTAATCGGAAAATATCTCAACTGTTTTACAGGAATCAAACCAGACTTCCCGTGTTGTCCTTCTTTATATCTCAGTTGCCCACATGTGGGATAACTATCCAACAACTCATTTTCCCCAGAATATAAAATGCAGTCATTTGAACATGCATGAATCTTCTGACAAGTAAGTCCCAAATTTCGAATCAGCCTCTTACTCTCATAGTAATTTGTAGGTAAAACATTTCCTTCGGGTAACAGTGTTTTAAGCAAAGAAAATATCTGGTCAAAATAGGTGTTTGGCATTCCTTTATCTGATTTGATAGCCATAAATTTTGCAACTGCTTCTAATTTGCTCATCTTGCAGCCAGGATATAATGCATCCTCAGCAGACTTCAACAACTCATAAAATTCAGATGGTGCCAACTCAGGATTTGAAGCTATATCAGCCGGAGTTTCTGTATGTTGAACAGATGAACCTGTGACATCATGTACTAAATCTTGAAACCGGGATGGATCCGGAATCAAGTTGGTATCACCTGCTCTGGAACTGCGTTCACCATGTTGATACCAAAATACACAATCTGGTTGAAAACCAAAACGCAAGAGATGTTCTCCCACTTTGTCAAACGTGTCAAACTTTCTCAATGCACATTTTCTGCAAGGGCATTTTATTTTGTCTTCTGAAACAAATTCTGGATTTGATGTCGCAAATGATAAAAAAAGTCTCCACACCCTCTACATATACTGGATTTAAACATGAACCGTTTGTATTTCTACGTTGATTTATCCATATGCGGTCACCTAATAATGATTGTTGACGACCTCGTTGTTCCATATGTCTCTATAAAATATAAAAGCATTACTGGTTTTGAATAATTTGTTAGAAAAAACACTCAAGCTAGGATAATTATAGAGTTTAGATCATACACGACTGATGCAAACTTTTTTTGAGATAGTCCTAATTATTACTAATTATTACTAATTATTACTAATTATTGGTAATTATTACAAATTATTACTAATTATCGGCAATTATTGGTAATTATTGGTAATTATTGGTAATTATTTGTAATTATTACAAATTATTGGTAATTATTACTAATTATTGGTAATTATTACTAATTATTGGTAATTATTACTAATTATTGGTAATTATTACTAATTATTGGTAATTATTACTAATTATTGGTAATTATTACTAATTATTACTAATTATTGGTAATTATTGGTAATTATTGGTTATTATTACTAATTATTAATAATTATTACTAATTATTGGTAATTATTGGTAATTATTACTAATTATTGGTAATTAATACTAATTATTGGTAATTATTGGTAATTATTAATAATTAATGGTAATTATTGGTAATTATTTCTAATTATTGGTAAATATTACTAATTATTGGTAATTATTACTAATTATTGGTAATTATTACTAATTATTGGTAATTATTACTAATTATTGGTAATTATTACTAATTATTACTAATTATTACTAATTATTACTAATTATTGGTAATTATTACTAATTATTGGTAATTATTACTAATTATTACTAATTATTACTAATTATTGGTAATTATTACTAATTATTACTAATTATTGGTAATTATTACTAATTATTACTAATTATTACTAATTCTTGGTAATTATTGGTAATTATTACTAATTATTGGTAATTATTACTAATTATTGGTTATTATTACTAATTATTACGAATTATTGGTAATTATTACTAATTATTACTAATTATTGGTAATTATTGGTAATTATTACTAATTATTACTAATTATTACTAATTATTACTCATTATTGGTAATTATTACTAATTATTACTCATTATTGGTAATTATTACTAATTATTACTAATTATTACTAATTATTGTTAATTATTGGTAATTATTACTAATTATTGGTAATTATTAATAATTATTGGTAATTATTACTAATTATTACTAATTGTTACTAATTATTGGTAATTGTTACCAATTATTGGTAATTATTACTAATTATTGGTAATTATTACTAATTATTACTAATTGTTACTAATTATTACTAATTATTCTTAATTATTACTAATTATTCTTAATTATTACTAATTATTGGTAATTATTACTAATTATTGGTAACTATTACTAATTATTGTTAATTATTACTAATTATTGATAATTATTACTAATTATTACTAATTATTACTAATTATTACTAATTATTACTAATTATTGGTAATTATTACTAATTATTACCAATTATTGGTAATTATTCCTAATTATTACTAGTTATTGGTAATTATTACTAATTATTGGTAATTATTACTAATTATTGGTAATTATTACTAATTATTACTAATTGTTACTAATTATTACTAATTGTTACTAATTATTGGTAATTATTACTAATTACTACTAATTATTGGTAATTATTGGAATTTATTGGTAATTATTACTAATTATTGGTAATTATTACTAATTATTGGTAATTATTTCTAATTATTGGTAATTTTTTCTAAATATTGGTAATTATTTCTAATTATTACTAATTCTTACTATTTATTGCTAATTTTTAATAATTATTGGTAATTATTGGTAATTATTTCTAATTATTGGTAATTATTTCTAATTATTGGTAATTATTTCTAATTATTAGTAATTATTTCTAATTATTGGTAATTATTACTATTTATTGGTAATTATTACTAATTATTGGTAATTATTACTAATTATTACTAATTACCGGTAATTATTTCTATTTATTACTAATTATTTCTATTTACCGATAATTATTGGTAATTATTACTAATTATTGGTAATTATTACTAATTATTGATAATTATTACTAATTATTGATAATTATTACTAATTATTGATAATTATTACTAATTATTTGTAATTATTACTAATTATTGGTAATTGTTACTAATTCTTACTAATTGTTACTAATTATTACTAATTGTTACTAATTATTGGTAATTATTACTAATTATTACTAATTATTACTAATTATTGGTAATTATTACTAATTATTACTAATTATTGGTAATTATTACTAATTATTACTAATTATTACTAATTATTGGTAATTATTGGTAATTATTACTAATTATTGGTAATTATTACTAATTATTGGTAATTATTACTAATTATTACTAATTATTGGTAATTATTACTAATTATTACTAATTATTGGTAATTATTGGTAATTATTACTAATTATTACTAATTATTACTAATTATTACTAATTATTACTCATTATTGGTAATTATTACTAATTATTACTAATTATTACTAATTATTGGTAATTATTGGTAATTATTACTAATTATTGGTAAATATTACTAATTATTGGTAAGTATTACTAATTATTGGTAATTATTACTAATTATTGGTAATTATTACTAATTATTGGTAATTATTACTAATTATTGGTAATTATTACTAATTATTACTAATTATTACTAATTATTACTAATTATTGGTAATTATTACTAATTATTGGTAATTATTACTAATTATTGGTAATTATTACTAATTATTACTAATTATTACTAATTATTGGTAATTATTACTAATTATTGGTAATTATTACTAATTATTGGTAATTATTCCTAAGTATTACTAATTATTGTTAATTATTGGTAATTGTTCTTAATTATGACTAATTAATTGAATAATTACCAATAATTAGGAATAATTACCAATAATTATGAATAATAACATTATTAGTATATTTTATTATTAATATTAAAATAATATAATTTTCTAATTTATATACAGTTCTCTTTTCATCTGTGTGTTTTCTATCTCCATATACAAATAATACATGTGAAGACAACAAACACACAGATGAAAAGAGAACTGTATATATATAAAAAATTATATTATTTTAATATTAATAATAAAATATATTAATAATTAAATAATGTTATTATTCCTAATTATTAGTATTTATTACTAATTATTAAGTTATAAAACAATGTAAACAATATTAAATTACAAGTAATTAAGAATAATTAAAACTAATAAAACATTAAAAATAAATATGAAATTAAAATAAATATAAATACCTTGAAAATTGATCTGAGGTTGATCTCTGATCGTTCTTCAAAACTTCAATACCAACTCCGGAGAAAAAAAATAAACTTGAGAAAAACTGAACTGTAGAAATAAAATCTTGAGAGAAGAAGAAGATGGAATTTGAGAATGATTTGAAAAAAACAGATGGGGGTATTTATAGGTTAGATTAGTTACGACGGGCCCATTTGCGACGGGAACCGTCGCAAATACCTTAGCCAGCATTTATTACGGTCAACGGTTAAATAGTTATTTGCGACGAGACCCGTCGCAACTAACCACCTGCCGACATACTATTTGCGACGGGGGAATAATCCCGTCGCAAATACCTTTTACCGCCGCCGGTTATTTGCGACGGGGGAATATTCCCGTCGCAAATAGTTTTCCCGCGATTTGGCGCGCAAAGGGCGCCAGTCCTTTTGCGACGGGATAGCCTTCCCCGTCGCAAAAGGCTACTTATTTGCGACGGGCAAATACCCCTGTCGTAAATAAGTTTTTAACATGGGTATTTGCGACAGGATTTATTCCCGTCGCAAATAACCCGTCGCAAATACCCATTTTTCCCGTAGTGTATATTCTAAAATTAAATAGGATCATGAAATACACCTAATAGTTTTTTAGATAACCATAAGACAAAATAAATGATTTGAGATATTTTGAATTATAGAATTTTTATAGAAAACAATTTCATCAATTGTACATATTGTTTCTAAAGGTGGAATAACTCTTGACCCTATAAAAAAGGTTGTTCAAGAATAGACAAACCCAAAAATTTAATTGAGATTCATAGTTTTCTTGGATTAGAGGGTTAATATAATTGGTTAGTATAATACATTTCTCAATTTACTTGTGGAAAAACAATTTTATGTCAAAAAGATGTTAAATTACTCAAGATAAAAAAAATTTATGATCGTTTTCTGAAATGAAAAATAAGATTAGTGAATGATCAAGTTTTTTTCTTTCCTTCATGAAATTGTGAAATTTTAATCTGTAATGATGCTTCATTGAAAAGGAATAGTTATGTCCCAATATATAATGATCATTTAATTTCTGATGTTTTATGTTATTCGAAACCTCTTGAGTAAAATTACCTTTCACGTTATTATTAATTGGATTCTATGAGTTCTGATTTAAAAATTTTGTAGGCACAATTTTTAGGGGGTAATTTTTGTACTATATACTAATCAAGAAATTATAATGTATATATTAACTCCGAAATAATTAAACACGAGATAAATAATAAGATTTGAGGAAATATAGGACTATTATTTTATTATTCATTGCAATCATAAAATAGAAAAAAAATTATCCAATGCTTTGAGCATAAAAAATAATGCAACACTTACTGTGATACATTTAGTATTTGTCCCTTCTGAAAAATATTTAATAAATTTTATCCAATATTTTTTTGATACATAGACATAATTTTTTTTGGGTTTTAATGTAGTTCGCATTGTAGGAATGTATTATTCATGTTCAGAAGGGGGGTTATTGGTTTCATGGAGAGGTCCAATCCCTTAAAATGGTTATGTTTCCAAACATTAATATTGATGAAGAAGTTGTTTTATGATTTTTAAAATGATTATTTATTCCTTATGAATCCCAATTAAGGGAAAAAAAATTAGTCAAGATCAGAGCTCTCCATTTTCCATTCCTATTAGTATCACCATGATGTACGGTGACAATCGAGTGTATTAATGGTTGGATGTAATGAAAAGAGATATTATTTAATTCACTATGAATTGTTTTACTTTTCAACTTGTTAAAGAAGAACTACAGTTACCGACGGGAATGCTTCAACCTTTTTTGTGTTCCAAAGAGGAAATGATAAAATTTGCCGATGGTTTTTGTGGTGGTATTTTCAAGAAAATTAAAAGGTAATAGGGCCATTTGGGTTATTATTGATCGATTAACTAAATATGCACATTTTCCTCCCATCTATTATATGGTATAATTATATCATAATTCATGACTGTATATAATGTTGTTTTTCAAGTATCATGGTGTTCCTCTCTATATTGTATCGAACTATAATCACAAGTTCACATATAATTTTTGGAAAGCACATTATAAGTCATTGGGTATTGAATTAAATTTGAGTACATATTTTCATCCTCAATATGATGGAAAATATAAGTACACAATTCAGAACATGGTAGATACAATTCATTCTTGTTCAATGAATTACTAGGTAGTTTAATATCAACATCATTATCTATGTGATTTTTCCTATAATATTAGTTTTCAATCCATTATACAGATAGAACCATTTGTGGCATTATAGAGAATGTGTGTCTAGAAACCATCATTTTGTGATGATTTTGATGAAAATATGTTTATGGGAATAGAGTTGGTAGAGGAAATAGATGTGAAAGATTTTTTAGAAATATAGGAGGATTGATTAGAGGTGGTAGAAAAGTTATGTGGATAAATGGATTAAAGATCATTCATTCAAGTTATATAACCATGTCTTTCTCAATGATTCCTCGTGTAATCATTTTCTGTGTTTTAATAATAAGGGGATGTTTATTTGTTATTTTATTGGAATGTATGCAATCCTAGAAAAAAATTTTAGTTTCTTATAGAGTGGACTCACCTTAGTGTTTACCTCTGGTACATAATTTAATTAATATATCATTATTAAGGAATTATGTTTCTAATTCATCACATGTGTTGAGATCCGATGTAGTTTTATAAGAAGAAAACCTTTTTTATATGGAAACAACTATTCATATTTCCTGAGCTTTCAAAGAATTTTTGTTGGAATAAATCGATTCAACAATTTAAGGTTTAGTAGAAAAAATATATGGTTGAAGAAGCAACAATGAAATCAGAAATTGTTATGATAGAATGATATCCCTACTTTGTAATTGGTGAATAAAATTTAAATGAAATAATTTATAAGAGGGGGAAATGATGTAATAACTTATTTAATAATAAAATAAATCATTTTCATGTTAATTATTAGGAACTATAGTTATATCATTTATAAAAATGTTAGCAAATCTCGGAATCAAATAGGAAATTGATTAACATGAATCAATTTTTATATGGTTTTATAAAAATATATAATTAATAAATTTTAGAATTTTAATTTCATAAAATTTAAATCAATTTCTAAATCAACTCATCAAAATTTACATTGAGTGATATTGTGGTATATTACAAAAAATATTAATTTTTAGAGAATAGTGAAAAATAAATATTATATATAAAATGTTTTTTCATATAATTAAATTAAGAAATTAAAGCATCTCAATGTGACTTTAATACAATTTCATGTTGCCTACGTATTATTGAATTTATATTTAGTCCAAATAATTAATTTTTAATCAAATTGATTTTTATTTTTTTGTATACATTTATATTTGGGTTTAAAAATTAGTTTTTTTCTAAAACAATTTTAAAATTCATAATGTTCTATTTTCGATCTAATTAAAATATATTTTAATGGGTCAGTTTTTAATGGAAATTTATATATTATATATCTATAAATAAATATTAAATTTCATATAATGAATATTATTAGAGATATATTTAATATAGTATCATGTTTTATAAAAAATACTGATCATAAAATCGAACTGTCTTTCCATATATGTGGGGTTATTATTAAATTAAATATTGAAACTTTTGTGAATTGGGGATGAAAAAATATATTTCATATTTTTAATAAGAATAATTTATAATTTATATTATGGATAACATAAATTTTTACAATAATGATTAGTTAAATTTTTGAAAATTAATCACAATGATTAAGTTAAAAAAGAGTTTACCAGGGGAATAAACATGAAACATATGGGAAAAATGACTCCAAACATCTCCAACACAAATTTTATGAAATGTTTTTGACATTATACCTTTGAGAACATATAATATAATGTTATTAGTTCCTATTGACATGAAAAAATATAGGTGGAATTTAGTTTTTTAAAAAATCAAATGTGTCACACAACTCACTAATAAATGGTTACTCACTCTCCTCCTATATTAAAACATTCAAAAATAATTGGTTCATAAAATACCAGAAAAAATAACTTATACAAATCCAAAATATCTTACTATGACACATCAATTTTTCATAAATCCATCCAATGAAGGGAATTAGTGAAAAATAAAAGGATTTACCTGAGGAAAAGGTAGCATGAGTGAACGAGAATTTTGTTTTATTTCTTCCTCAACCAACATAAATATTTCATATACCATGTTGATATAACAACAAAAATATATTCCATATATTTAGGCCTTTTCATTATGTTTAATAACTAGAAAAATACACACTTCCATCAAATGGGTTGTGAAATTATCCTTCGTGTTTACAGAGGACTACCGCCTCACGGAATGATGTCACTCTTTCTTCCATTATAAACTATGACGATAGGTTATGTTAATAGATACAAAGTTGGTATATGATTTTTATAAAAAAATTATAATTTATGGGTAATTATGTCATATATATCATTTTAATCATCAAATACTTATGAGATATGATGGCATCGCTCATGTGTATGATAGACTACCATCTCACGAAGCGATGTGATTCATTTTTCACTAACTTTTTATGTGGATGGTAATTAGATTAAAGATAAAAAATATAAGAGATATAAATTGAATATTTATTATATTCATGATAGATTTATCATTTCTGAAATATAATATATCATTTTATTTTTACATTGTCACACATTGAAAAAATTGATAACATCATTCATGGATGGGTGGACTACCACATCCTCGAAGTGATTTGAACCATTTTTAATGACCACATAAATAGAAGGAAACCTAAAACTATATGTAATTAAATAATATGATATTTATAATATTATTATGATTTTAGAATGATAAATTTTACTTACCATTTTTCTATTATGATCATTGAAAAATTGAAACATTACTCAAGAATTCTTATTTTATACCATGTCCAGGATCATAACATTAGTCCATTTTTCAAAACCATTTATCATGATTTATTTTAAAATAATAATTAATGTATAAAATTGATTATTATTTCCCAATTATTATTCATTATATTTTAAAATAATAACCTGATTTACCATTTTAATCCTTCAATATTCATTTTTGGAACATATTCCTAAAATGTTCAATACATCCAACATAAGCTTAATTGATTATGTAATTGTATATAGCATGGAAATAAGTAAATTATAATTAATAATAAAAAATAAAAATGGTTTCAATAAAGTAATTAGTCAACATAAGTGTATTATTCATAATGATAATGGCTCATTGTGGAATGTATGACTTAAGGTAAGGAACTTTCTCTCAATTTCCTTTCAATAGGACATATCTTCATGTTTTTCACCATTAATGTTTTATATGGTTTATGTACATCCCCTATGAAATATTATATCATAAATTTCATTATTATCAAGGTATTTAATGTTTTTAGTGTTAATATTTAATGGGGATTATGATTTATGTGTTCCTTAAGTGATAAGTGTCATTTCCTTTAAAAAATAATATTTTAATGTTTTTCCATCAAACTATATTTCCTACCAAATACTTGTTTTAAAAAATGAATAATGAAATTTTTTACATAATAATAAAATAATTAAAAAGAAATTTTTTCGACTATTTTACTTTACATTAAAATGTTTTCAAATAGAATCTTTTTTAAATTATTATATATTAATTTTTAAAAAATTACAATAGGAATGTCATATTATTAACATATAAGAAGAAAAATAATTTCAATCATCGTAAAAATTATTTGATTTCTAGATTCGAGTGAATGGTTTCATGATTCATTCAATAAAAATAAATTCTATCTTTTATTTGGGATGTTTGGTATGGAAAATTGTTTTTCAAAACTTAGTCGTATTTTTTAAAAAATAGGTTTTGAAAAATGTAATTTTTGATACTCAATGTTACTTCCATGTGATTTTAAAAGAGTTTTTTCAAGTTTTTAATATGTAAAAGTGCAAGAATAAATAAATTTTTCATGATATGGTACTTTATCATTATACATGACAGATGGGTTTACATATATGGATCTAGGTGATCCTATAATAGAATATATGATGGGGTAGTCTAGATAGTGTAGGGTGAGTGAATTGCAATATATATTATGGGGAGACCCAAATATGATTTAGTGAGTTTGTTATAGATTAAATTATGGGCACTTTCTAATAGCACTAGTATGAATTGGGTAATACTCTTTGTTATAATATATAAGAAAGATGGTGTTTTAAAAGGATATCTTCTATGTATATAATTGGAATCCAATTACATCTGATATGGGTTTAAAATGAATTATTAATGTGAATATATATGTTAATGTCAATGGTTTTTAATTAAATTCCATCAGCTTTAAATTATTTATTTGATAGAAATGTGTTTATTTCAAGAGGATTTTTTTATTTATTTTTTTCATTGAATATTTATGTGAAGGTAAATATTTAATGGGTCTTCATGTTTTCAATATACTAATTGTTTTATTTCATTCTTATCCCTTAATGATATTTTTTTCACTCATCCCATACTTAATAAAATTATAGGATGGGTAAGGGAAAAGATTATGTCATGTTTAAACTCATGAACATATTTCTTGAAAGAAATTATGTTTTGTTTTACATAGATTTATTTGTTTGGAAAAAATGGATACTTATTGTAATTTCCACGGTTTTTAAATGTATGAATTTGTAATACTTCAAAATATATTTCCAGATCTAAAAACTAAGTCAAGAAAAGATTATGAGGCATGATGGGTCTATAAATAATTTTTGAAAAATATATTATATATATTAAATATCAAAAATCAATATTTTTCTTAAAAAAGTGGAATAATACATAAAATGAGTCCTGAATCAAAAATTTGAGGGAATTGTTGAACTTAGATTGCAAGGGTTTGCCCAAGTCTAACATAAACATTGTCGTTATTGGGAATTTGGGTAAAGTGAAGTCATATGTGAATAAATAAAATAAATAAAATAAATTATTAATTTTATTTATCATAACATGGCGATGTGAAATCCAATTTAAATACATGTTTATAAGGAGATACTAGTGTTTGGATCTAAAACCGGTAGATGTAGAGGACCGTTGGAGGAGAGTGTTATAGAACGATGATGTCAGGTCAGATCAAATGAAGGATCATGCACCATTAGAGTCTGTGTATCTCACCAATTTAGGAAACACAAAACTTTTCTTCATTTTTGATAGATAAAAAATCTATTTAATATTTTTTTTGGATTTATCCGCACATCATAACCCCAGATTAGCACAAATAAACCATGTAACATAATAATTCATGTGGCAATCATTCTAGGAATATGGATTAATATTTTGGATTTTGGAATTATTATTATTATTATTTTGATGTTTCATATACCAATTCATTCATGTTTCCATCAAAAATGGATTGAGGAAAAAATGAAAAAAGATATAGATTCTATCCACGCTCTAATGGTTAATGGTTTTATCTCCATGTTATATGTGTGATCTGCATTAGCAACTTTTTTGGCGTGTAATTTGATGAATATCTAGAGAACGATCTTTGCACAGTTGATAATAGGAACAACAGGTCATTACCATGGATTTGGGATAGATATTTAGTGAAAGAATTTGGGATAAACTACATAAACAGATCAATGGAAGGGTTGGAGGTTCCAAATCCCCATTTGGCATGTGAAACTGATGAGGTGTGACAATAGTTATTTCCCCGAGTGATGGGAATTTCAAGAATCCAATCCACTGTGATAGTCAAAATAGCATGGATAAATATTTTTGGTCTACGGCATGAAAGGATGTATATCTATGAGAATTTGTATGTGTGGATGAAGATTTATGAAGCTTTGCATAGGTTTTGTTAAAAAACCAGACAAAACTGCATGTAGCCCAATGAAAACAGACTGTGTAGTCTCTTCTGTACGATGATAGGTTTTTAACATAGAGATAATATGACAATACTGCTATTTATTACACAATAATTCATGAGTTACTAAATATTATTACACATAATAGAAATTAGAAGATCGATGAGTATAGTTTCTTTAGGAATTGCTTAAATTATATAAAAACATAAAATAGGGGGTACAACTAAATTATTCAAAACATCAATGATACTCTCATATTAGTGGATCTTACTTATAACTGTATGGGATAACTTGGGGATATATTGAAAAATTTGTGAGATATAAATACCAACAAGGGAGTAAACATGTAATTACATAAGAGTGTATTAAATGTTAGACAATAGGCATATCCATGCGATATAAAAGTTGTGATAATCATAAAAATGATTAATGATGCTTGATTTTGCATGATAATCACAAATGAAATATAAAAATGATGGAAAAACATATAACATGGAATCATAATAATAGGTCAAAGGAATCATCCAATACACCATGATGGATAAATTACCTTAACCGTTTATGTTGACTCCATTATCCTTTTCATGAAGTATAAAGAGACTAAAACAATACCCAATGCATTGGAACACTATAAACTTCCAGGTTTACCTATCAAATTCATTTCATTCACATGCATAATTGTTCTACATTGGACATACCAAATGGAATCATTATCATTAAATTTTATTCCATGATCATGGCTTGTGGAATAAATATTACAATTCCCCAATCAAACATGTATAATATTATAATGTGAAACACTCTTAATAGAAAATGGGAATGAGTATTCATTATAAAATTGTTTGGTAATAAAAATCACTGTTAAATTTTGGAAGCCTAATAGTGGAACATTAATATTCATGGGAGGGATTAATGATAGTGAAATAGGGCTTCTCTCAATTTTAAAATCACAAATACTTTAATGGGATGTTGATGAACAAATCACACCACTAGGAATTGGATATAATAGTAGTAAGATAATTATATTTCTTTAATAGTGATGGAAAAGATCAAATACCATACAAAATTTTGTCCTGGTAATGGGTGTACATAAAAGATCATGAGACGTATTAATCATAGTTAAAGGTGTGTCTCGTAATTTATACATTAAATGGATAGTATTGTGGATATGGAAGAACATATCTAAATATGAAAAAATTTAAATTCAGTGGCATATCATAAAAGAGGTGTCTTGATAAAAATGAAATTGCAAGATCCCTTACCTAGAGAACGTGATTCCAAAAGCATGGGAGGATCCTATTGATAGCTTGGGGGAACCTTTATTAGACTCTATATAGGGAAGGGAATATTGTAAAATTATCTAATGTATTTCAGTGAGGATAAATCTGATCCTGGATGGTTTGATATGGGAAATGAGTGGGGAATTCATTATTATTTCCCAAACATAGGTTTTGGACTTTTTATAATTAAGTATTTGAAACCAAAAACCATATCATGGTTTATTCCCTTTTTTTAAGTGTATTTTTTCTAATAATTTTCTTATGAAATTATCCAATCTTTTGGAAATGATAAACTTATTGATGTGGATGTGAATCATGTCCATAAAGAAACAATTTAAATATAAAAAATATATATTATTGACTTTAGAGGATCCATATTGGAATTATAAAATTAATCAAATAAACATAAAAATAAATAATTTGATGGTTGAACGTAAATTAGGTCCTGAAAACCATTTATATTATTTGTTACATCATTTTGGGTCGTTATGATTTCATAATACTTTCCCTGTATTTTAACAGTTGTAAATTTTACCCCAAACTCAACTATGTCAAAAAATTATGAAAAATTCATCATTAGATAATACTTATGTTATTATTCCAAAATTAATATTTATTTTATCAAAATATTTTTCAATATAAGTATTATTTGTAGTTTTAATCTAATTTTTTATATTTATCAAGAAATGATGCATTTTTTTACTATAATATTTTTCAAACCCTTGTTAATATTTTAGTTTACATCATAAAAACTATAAGATCAATTTCATTTAACAAAAATTATTTTATAATAATATTATATTAAAATATTATTTATTAAAAAAATCATGTAATTCTTCAAAATAAATGCCTTAATTTAATTTTAATGTTATCCAAAAATATATTTTTTGTATTATTGTATCAAATTCAAACTCATTAATAACGTAAAAATAATAATAAGAAAATATATTCATTTATTGTATAAAACATATATATACATATTATTATAATGTTGATGAATATCAATTTATTACACTAAAAAACTCCCTCATGGTATGGTTCCCGATGGTGAGACATTCATGGGGTGGTTTGGCATACATGATTTGGGTTGTGATTTCAATGAGATTCACCATCTCCCATAAATGGTTTCACTCCTAATTAAATATTTGGTTCTCATATTGGTCTTGGTCTAAGTAAATGACCAATGATTTCACCTCCCTTTAAATCTTTTATAAATGGACTTAATACATTATAATCTTACAACTAGTGGCCATCACTTCCTTTGTTCGTTTAAATTGGATATTCCAAAAACATATAATAACAATAATCATATGACCATTGTTAAACAAAAATATTATCAACTGTTATAAATCTTACTAGAATATTAAATCCAACGGGATATAATAAAAAAATGTATGTGTATATTTTTTCTATAATTTTAATACAAAGTTGGTGATTTATTTCAACCACATAGGGAATTTTTTTATCAAATTTCAGGCCATTACAATCACCCCCTTTATAAAATTTCTCCCTTAAAATTTCCATTTCACACTCTAAAATTGATTAGGGTAATTTTGTTTACTCATCACTTCTAGTTCCCATGCCACTTCACTGAAATTTTGGTTCCTCCATAAATTTTGAACCTATGCATTTCCTTATTCCATAAAACATTTTTTCTATGATCTAAGATCTTCACTAATAGTTTCTAAAAGGAAAAAAAGTTTTCCAATGGTAAAAAATCTGTATTGAATTCATGTGTGGTTTTTTGGTATGTACTTATTAAATTTTAATATATCTAAGACATCATGTAGTTGATATAGGTTAGGTTGGGGTGCTAGTCGATAGGCCACCACACTGATGCGATCAAGGATCCTAATGAGATTAGTGTATCTTGGACTAATCATTCACATCTTCCTAAATCATATGATTTATTCCCTGGATATATGTGGAAGAATACCTTATCTATAACAGTAAACATTAGGTCTTGTTGAATATTGTTATTGAATAGTCTTTACATTTTCCACTATTTCATCGACAATTTTAAGACAGAGTAGTTTTCATTCCCAAACATCAACCCAACATGGAGGTGTTTCTCACCTCTTCCCATAAAGATATTAATAGGGATATATTTGGAGGCTTCAGTGGAAACTATTATTTTATGATAACTTGACCATAAGAATATATTGATCCCTTCATCCATTGAAGTCAATTGAGCATGATCTCAAAATTTCCTAGAGTTTTTGGATAGTTTGGTCAAATTGGCCAACAATTTGTGGGTGATAATCATTTCTTAAGTTCAAATCGGTTTTTTGAGATCATGTAAAAGACTCTTATAGAACATGGAGGTAAATCATGGATCCTAATCAAATATAATTGATAGTGGTGTTCCGTGTATCCTCAACACTTCTCTAATGTATATCCATCCATGTTGATCGAGTGAAAATCCCTCTAAAATTGAAATGATGTTATTAGTATTTGTAATGTGATACACCAAAAACCGTATAGACATATTTCTTACTGATTTATTTAGAAGGTCAGTGACAAAGTCAATGGTTATTTTTTACTATTTCTATATGTGTATGGGTAATGGTTGAATCAAACCCATCAATTATTGCCTTTCTGCAATCATCTTGTTATATATAATGTGATCTACTTCATCATAATGTCCCACCAATAGTTTTCACAGAGTTCAATATACATTTTTATGCTTCTTTGATGCATGTAGAATGTTGATAAATGGTCATCATCCAATAAATCCTATGTCAATTATGGACATGATGGTATATATAGTAGTGATCCAAATCTAACAACTCGTTCATCCTTAACATTGAACCCTATGGATTAATATTTTCATTAAGATTACTATTTATTCTTAATTACCACACAATTTCTTTTATAATCCTTTATCGTAACCAGTATGGTAATTTGAGGAAAAAAATTTCTAAATGATTGTGGATTTTCCTTCATTTATGATCCCTATGTCAATCATTTCCTTGTCTAGGATGATCAGATCCTTCTAAATTCTCATCAATGATAAAATTTCTGAATCCATTCTACTTATATCAACTTAAACATTATTTTCTTACCCTTGATGGTATTATATTAAATGGTAAATGTGCTAAACGATATCCAAACAGATTCATTGGTGCATGATCATAAAATTTTTGTGTTAATATCTTCTTGAATCTTGTGTGATCTATAAACATATAACACTACCCCCCCCCCCCCCAAAGTTAGTGTCACTATATATTCTATGTTAATATCACTAAATAAAACTATAGATCATCCATTTGGTAGTTATTTTCAGAAACAATCAATTTCATTGATGCATAATCTATAAATTTTTCATTCTAAATTAACACACAAGCCAATCCCTTCTTCAAATAATTGTTGTACACCATGAAAAGATCTCAAATTATGTGTAGTCTAAGTAAATAAGAAATGATAAGAATCATTTTAAAGTCCTTAAATATCTCTTAAAATTCATTATTTTAAAAAACAATTACAAACTTAGGAGTTACATTGGATAGGGGGTCTGACAATCACGAGAGATTTCCCAAAAACACATTATAATACATATCTAATCCATAGAAACTACAGATTTCAATCATAGATTTAGGCCTCATCTATCCATAAATTACATATATCATTGAAAGTTATACATATATCCTATTTCTTGTGATAATATTCAATAATAATGAGACTATATTCAACTATAACTCACATTTTATATACATTTCAAAAGGGATTCCCCTTTTTAAAGACTTTCGGACAACACTTAAATTCTCCCACTACTCCTCCATAATTTTTGAGTAGATTTAAATATCATCTGTAAATACTACCAAAAATTTTACAATGTTATATTTATAGACTCTATTCATCAATTTCCTGAATATTATTTTAGTATTATTGAATATTAATGAAATTACTATGAAATCCTAGATTCCATAACTTGTTCGAAATCAATTTTCAAGATATTCTAATTCTTAAACCTTACAAGATAATACCCCAACCAAAGATCCACCTTGGATAAGTATTGGGATCTACATAGATGATTGAATATGTAATCAATCCATGTAATAAGATACTAGTTGTTTATTTTTATATTGTTGATCACATGATAATCAATGTGAAGGTGATTTGACCCACCCACATTCGCAACCTATACAACTAGTGCACCCCAAGGTAATGGACTTGGGAATATGAACTCTTTATCTAGATTATCCTATAGTTGTTTATTCAGCTCCTCATGTTCCTATACAACAATTCTATATGTATTCATAGATAATATTAACGGCCTAGGTATAAGATAGATTCAGAATCATACCACTCATCTATGATAAAGACAAGGAAAATATTTGGAAAACACATCACATATTCCCTCATTATAAGAATGACTTCAAGGATGATATTTTCATTATAATAAATCATTTGATCTCTATATGATTTCTTATAGAGTAATAATATCCATTATTGAGATGTGGGTGCTATAAATGATTCATCCTCCTCCATGGTCTTGTACAGAATTAGTGGACGATTCACAATATGCATAGTGATTTCCTTCTTTTAGCAATCTATGTGGAATATATATAAATAAATCCATCCCATACCTAGAAATATACCAAATTTAAATAAAGGGATTATCATATGGTGTTATGTAGATTTCATCCCTAATATTTTAACGGGGAATGAGCTATATATTTGGGATGAAATAATTTCCCCAATTTTTGTTTTCACTCATAGTTTCAATTCAATGATTTGGGGTAATTTTTGAATATTTCTACTAAAAATTCATGATATTGAAGAATTTATGTAACCCGAATGAAGAATTATATTAAATATTCTAGAATGAATTTCTAGAGTTCCTATAACCACCTTCTTGTTAGGATCCACTATAGTGTTTGGGATGTAATAGGCACAGCCATGCAACCTTGGAGGTTGTTGGTTGTATTTGAAAACCCATGGCTCACTGCATTTGCTTGAAAAGATCCATTATTCCATGAAGTTATTGTAATGAAAATGAATTATGGTTAAATAAGGGAATTACATTCCTTTTTCACATTAGTCAGTTTCTCATGATTTAAGTATCTTTATTGGTGCCCTATCATTCCATACCTTAGTCATTTCCTCATCCCCATAGTAATTTTTTTGGGTACATCATTCCATACTTTTTATAAGTGAAATATTGAAATTTTATAACATTGTTAAATTCCTCCACACCAAAATCATATTTAACCTACACACTCTCTATATTATCCATATAATACCATTGAAATTAATAGATCTATATTTTTACTCTAATGTAATAATAGAAAATGTTAATGTAGTAATCAATGTCTAGGATCTTGTTATCATTTTGAAGACTAGGTTTTCGCCCATCAAATAAGAAGTCTACATTATATTTGGGGATAATGAAAAATATGGAGGTGAATTATTAAATTAATTAAAAGTGTTCCTCATATTCCATAATGGATTATCATTATTATTTCATGAGCGATAGTCAATCCCTATCTATTTTATGTTAGAGAGTGATAAAAAATGTCTGGCAAAAAAAATTATGGAACTCCTTCCTCCCTATCACTTTGATATTTTCTTGATGCTCATCATTCTTGAAAATTATCCACCACTATAAATATTCTCCCTCCATATGATAAAGATCTACTATAACCTTCTATATCTCATAACATTAATGAATTGGTAGACATTCTCAATAATGTTGATCCATTATTCCACGATTGATGGATCATATTATCCATTGTAAGGTGGAGACCTTTCCCTCATAAGAGTCTCAATTGCATATTTTTCTTTATCAGGGGTATTTGGTAATTAATCATAATCCATGATTCTATTCATAACATTAGTTAGATGAGAGATTATCATCATAAATTTAATTATTTCATCTCTCATTGGGTTGGGTATCATATTTGGGAAGTCATCACATTTCCTTCAAAAATGGTTTTTTACTAAGTTCCTCTTATTTTTGACCATTTTCTAGAATAAAGTTATCATTAGGGATGATCATTATGAGTATCTGATTACATTAATGGGATAAATAATAAATTATATTTATTTCATAACTTATGAATTTCTAGGTTTCAATATTTGTTATCAATGATATTTTTTTCTAACATATACACTTATGGGAATTTTTATTCCCCTAATAGTGATTTCTAATGGGTATGAGAATTTGAAAATGAAAAACCCCTATGAGTGCAAACTACTTTTGTAGAAATTGCTATTTTCAGGCACCTATTCCTGATCGATTCTAGAAAATTGAGGTGTTTTCACATTTTACCCCTAGGTATACCAATTCAAGAGAAAAACCAACTTTTAATATCCATATAGGGATGTATTTTCTTTGATACCATGTAATATATACTAGTAAAAAATATAATGATTTTTTTTAGTCTTATACCTACCGTTTTTGATTGATTTTTCTAAATTTAATCCAGAAAATAACTAACCATGGCATTCATACCTATATTGACCACACTTCTCCTTATTACACAATAATTCTTGATTTAATACATAAGATTATAGATATTAAAACCTATATGGTAAAGAATTATTTTTCCTTTGGAAATTATGTACTTTATATAATAACATAAAATAAGGGTATATCAAAATTATTGAAAACTTCGATGACATGCACATATTATTCCATTGTTCAAAAAACATCATGGGTAAAACTATAGACAAACATAATAAGGGGTGATCTATAAATCCCATTAATTTAGTAAATATGTAATAAAATTAATAATGTTTTATATGTTATAAAATAGTAATATCCATGAAATATAAAATTAGTGAGATTAATAAACATGAAAAATGATTCATGATATTGAATTATAATCATAAAGGAATCCTAGAAATGTGGAATCATCTCTATACAAGGACTCATAATAATATGTCAAGGTTAACTACCAATACATCATGATTTAAAAATTATCATGATGGATTATGTTCACTACCTAATACCATATATTATGTTTCTTGAGACTGAATAATTTTAGAATGAATTTGAGCTCTATATAATTTTTTTCACACCCATCACTTTCATTTCGTTCACATTCATAAGTGTTCCACAAAGACCATAAAACATCAAATAATATATTATAATATCTTAAACCATGATCAAAGAGTGTGGAATACATAAATATAATACCATAATAAAATATGTATATGTTCATAAAGGTGAACACCCATGATAGGAAATGGGAATGGGTTCTCACTAAACATTTGTATTGCATGGAAACTCATGGTGACGTTTTGATAGCATAATGGTGGATCATAAATTTTCATGATATGGATTAATTAAAGTGAGTGGCGCGTATTATAATTTATATATATCTCTTTATTCTACCGAAAAACTCCTGAAAAATATGTTTCCTGATGGTGATACTTCCATGCGGTGGTTTGGTGTATATGCTTTGGGTCATGATGTTGATGAGATTAAAAATATATAACAAATTGTTTTGATCGTCCTTAAGGTGTTGGATCTCAACTTGGACAAGGTCAAGGGCCAATCCTAGTGATGGTATCTCCCCTACAGTCTCAGATAAATGGGCTTCATAGGGTATAATTGTATCGGTTATGGCCATTAATTCCTTATTTTATTCCAATTGTATTTTTCAGGACCATATATTTATACAAATCAAATGATCACTATTCAAATAATATTACTATCAATGGTTATGTAACATTACAGTCTTTTAAATCTAGTATGATATAATAAAACCAATAATGTGAAGGTTTTTCTATTATATTAAAACATAATATAAAATTTAATTCAACCACAAAATGAATTTATTTATTAATTTTTGGGTCATTATGATAAGTATCAAATTCCATGTGGTGAATATCACACATTGTGTTACCCTTAGCCGACACACTCCGCATGTACAGGGGTTACACTCCAAAGATTCCATGTATTGTTTTACATTGTGTACCCCTAGTAACATGTCATGTAACACATTGTGGACAACGTGTAGAAGGAGTAAATGACCAAGTGGCTATATGGACCAAAACATCATGTACATGGGAGGTACATAAGATGGATAGAGTATACGAACAAAGTCATGTAATAATACATGGCCAAGTACACAGACATCGGTCTGAGGTACATGGTCATCATCAGAATGGAACACTAGGTACTAGGGTGAATTCTACACACTGTGTACCTCAGGGGAACACTGTGAATTGAGAAAAATTACATGTCATGTGATAATGAGACTTGATTAATTCCCAGCTTTGTGAGATGTGATGTGTACCTCTATGGAAACTGCATGTACTCGTTGAGGATTTTTTTGATTCATCTATATACTTGGCTCAGCATTGTTGAGAGCGCCTATAATCTTCCTTGGACAAGTATTTGTTGGATGTCATCCCTTGGTCCATTGTTTTTGGCTTATTATAGAATCACTTCCAACTCAATGGATGGTGTTCCCTTCATTGGTAATTGTTTTGATAGAGTTGTTGGAATCCTTTTAGGAGGCCCGCAGTGTGATGTACTATCATGATTTTTCTCTAATTGGATTTCTTGGTATCTTCATGATTAAAACTATGTCGACGCCAATCCTCTACCAAATAGATTACCCTATATTGAGATTAGGTATAACATATAGCATTGGTTGTGATCATCATATTTGTATCATTATCTTTAGTCATCTAGTGTAAACCTCTTACGGAGAGACTTGATGTGTCGTACATCTTGGACACAATCCATCTGCGATATATGTCTTATTGAGGACGTTTGCTTGGTTCAGTGCTTTCCAAGATAATAGGGTTCATAAAGTGAAATCTCCCAAATGAGTAATCCATTGAAATATTTGTGACAGAATCCTAGAATGGATTTTCTATTGTGATCATATCATGATATTGTGTAACCACTCCATGTATATATTGATGTTTTGTAGTAAGAATCACATTATGATTAACATATCTTGTAATAAGATAACTACTATTGATGCTTTGTGTTTGATTATTTCAAGGTGCCCTATGGGGTATTATTGTACTCACCCCTACATGGGCCCTTCCAACACATTTCATGTCATTTATAGACAAGGGAACATTTTATGGAGTCCTTGGGGGACTATGGGATTGTGGATCTATTTTATTCTAGATCTACTAAAGAGTTTACTTGTTTTTCATTTGACAGTAGTCCCCTCTTTCTAAAGAGATTATAATTTACATTATAGTTTTTATTGGTCTTTTATTTATCCTCTTTTGTGATTCATTATACTTTATGTAATACACCAATTGTGGAATTATAAATGTATACATGAATTGAATTCATTTATTTAATGATTCAATATTTTATGGGATTTGATATGTGTGGATGAATACAATAACATTAGGAACATTTCTATTATATGGTTCTAATCTCCACCGCCTAGATATATGGAGAAGGGGATAGAGAATATTCATATCATGATCCATTGGGGTGGGTTATTGAAGATTAGTATCAGAGATATACCAAGCCCGATGTATTAAGAAACTACATGGGATTAGGATTAGAGCATGGATTTTACTTTTTCCATATTTGAGGTTTTTTTAGTTAATTTGAAACATTGTAAAAGTGTTTTGGGATTGGATCTCAGGCTAGGGTGTCTAGTTTTTGCGTTGCAGATGATATATCTGTTCATCATAATCATGATAACCTACTTTCTAAAATTGTATATACTAACACATGTAGTAGGGAACAAATTTCTATATAAATCATATTAGAATGGGTTTTGGT
This sequence comes from Viscum album, assembly GCA_963277665.1. Classification (NCBI taxonomy): domain Eukaryota; kingdom Viridiplantae; phylum Streptophyta; class Magnoliopsida; order Santalales; family Viscaceae; genus Viscum; species Viscum album. The sequence continues at coordinate 2,007,883,247 of OY728130.1, read as the reverse complement.
TTCGATGCCCTTTTTGAGTCCTTATCTATATATAGTCTTAACATTGGTACATATTGATGACCCTCAAGATATTGTTGCGATGAAATCCCACTAGAATTATGAGATAGTGTCATGGTGAAAACCAATAGAGTGATAAAGATTTAGTTTATAGACACACTCTGGATGTGTTTTTTTCAGGTTGGAACCATGATATGCTAACCACATGTTGAGCATCACATGTATCCTTTTGTGGATTATTGAAATGATTATTCATGTAGTGAGAAGTTGATATCTCGATCAGAAAGGAATATGATACCAGTAGTCTTGGATTGTTATGTGAGTTATAGAAATGGGGATCATTGAGGTTCTATGACTAGACAAACTCTCATCTTATTGAGGATAGACTCATGGAGGTGGAATGGGTTTCCAATAGGTGATAGACCCACATAATAAAATTGTTTCACATGTGACCCATTTTCTCTATGAATTAGCAGTCATATCTTGTGGTACCAGTATATTCAAACCCAATTTTGTGTGTGAATAAATAGTTATAGAGTTAGAGATAACCTAGTATTCATGGATGGCCAGATCCCCTTCTCGGGTGATGGTGGACTAGCGTGGGCCTATGGTGTGAATTTATAGTATGGACGAGACCCATCTTTGATGGTTGTCTATGAGGTGATAATTTTATAAAGTGACCGAGGGAGTTGGTAGACCCATGTTTTGATGATTTTTTATATGACATTTGACATGAATGGAAGAGGGACCATTTTCGCCACCCAGATTGTTCTTGAGACGTGATCTAAAACCATCTAGGTGAGTTAGTGCCACCCAAAGTGGATAATGTTGAGTTTTAGTGGATGTGCTTCTATGAATTGTGTGTTTTAGGTCGATTTATTTTCCAAAATTTTGGATTAAGCCTTGGTTTTAATAATATGGTGGAATTGGGAAATGACGATTTCCATGTGGTAGGAGCTTGTATAGTATTTGAGTGTGATTTGTGACGTGATGTGTGTATTCACTACCACATTTTAAGATTTCACAAAAATTTATGAGCCATATTTTCCTAATTATATCTCAATTTCTAGAGATAGTGAAATAAGTAGTTCCATTTTTGGTTGACCCCTCTGTAGGAGGATCCTATAGAGTGGATCATGGATTACATGATTCTACATTAAGTGTGACATGAATCTGTATGAATATACAGATCCTCATGTGGAATATCATTATAGCGGAGGTGAGACCATATGATGTTATCCTCTATAATGGATCGATTTCATAATATACATGATCCTATGTTTCTATTAGACATCCTAGTAGTACTTCTAGTTTTTTGGAATGTAGATTTCCTCCATTGATTAGGATAGATTCCTAGCTGGGCAGGATGAGCTCATGTGCTAGATGTTATGAACACATTCTTATTAGTTGACTAGTGGAACCTTTTTAGTAGAAGACACACGGTGTTTTTAGTTCCTATGATTGTGGTAGAGTATGAGGAAATCCTTATTAAGGATGTAATAAGATTACTTAACAATGAAGAGATATTTTTGTGCATCTAAATACTCCAGGGATGGCCTGATATCTATGTTATCATATTAGAGAACCTCATGATTCTATTGTAGCAATAGGTGTGGTTAGAGGAGTCTACAAAGTTGGTGTCGTGAATTACACAATGTGTTTTCCCAAGAATCCATGTGTTTTTTTCTTTAGTTTTGGATATGTTCTTGATGCTAGTTATGTATTGGTCTCACTTGAACTACGAGACATCTGGGAAAGTATAAACACCTTAGAATTTATGGCCTCTTCACCCAATAGATGGAGATGGATTAGATCTCCAAATTTGACCTCTTAATGTATTATCACTATCATCTGGATTGAGAGGTTTATATAACAATTATGGATTCCTAGAGCTATTTTCCATTCATTAAGTCCATGATGATAACCCTTTCTGTGTTTAATTCGTTAAAAAAATTTGCGAGAATTATTATCTGGATCATTAATCATTATTTGATCAGTTTTTTGGATGTCATATACAATGGCACCCACATGTCCTCGCTATCAGAGTTGAATCATAAGATACATGGGAGGATGATTATAAACATGTTCTGATTTTTCTAGTTTAATGGCAACTCTCAAGGAATTTGTTCTAGAAAATATCTTATCAGACATAGGAGCGAAAAAATCCCTATGGAGGATCAAGAATCATCTGATTTAGATCCACATAGTGTGTGGAATTAGAAGTGTATATCCTCATCATGGGTTTCAATTTTTATTTTTAGGGTGATGAGATAGAGTTGTTCAAATATTTGATGTTAACCTTATTTTGGTAAGAATTGTGTACTTTAGATCCAATCAGTAGTTGTTTCCCTTTTCTTCGTTAGATATTCTGAGAGATACAACATAGGGATATCCATTGTAAGATGTTGTCTGACTATATATCCACTAGATAAATTCCTTGTGGGATTTTCCTATATAGGGAATCACATCATATTTTTTTCTAGAGATGGATGTTAGTTTTTGTAAAACTATGAGACATGGTAATAAAGAGGTTTTATTCACATATAAGTACATTATTTGAAGGTGAGGATGTATTGATATCTCTTATTATCATTTGTGTGGCCAAAGAAGTTCTAGAAATTTTTCCTATGAATCTTTCTATTATCTCCCTTATTTTAGGTTAATTAGAAAATGTTTTTTGGAGATTTTGAGACAATTTTCCATGTGTAGTGTTGTCCAGCTTCATTAGATTTGTAACACCCTAACCCCAGTTACCAAGAGTCGGTGCCTTATTTTAATACATTCGCATGATTACACGGAATCAATTCCAGATGGACTGATCAGCTTAGTAGTCTTGGAAACAAGATACATACATAAGTTCAACATTACAACTTGAAAAGAAAAACAACACTAATTTATTCCATTAGAAACATCCAAGCCTCCAAGATTATGTTTACAAGTCACTCATAACTAACTCCTTCATATCCTGAGGAAATGAAACATAAGAAAGGGGTGAGCTCAAAATCATAGTCAGGGTAATAAATAAAATGGAAAATAACATAAATATTAATCATGGTTAATAATTGAAAACACATTCCTTAACGAATAATAAACATGAGCACTTTATGGCAGGAATATGAGCTGAGTAAATAATGCCAAAATAAAACATAGTCATGGCTGTTCTAAAAGTCGATTATCCACATGAAATATCAATACATAATCACATAATTATTGAATTCATAATGTTGGACATCATAACCACATAGTCAAGGCCTCATTAAAAGACTACAAATATCATTTTGTCAAGGCCTTGTGCCCAGACACTAGTTTTTCTCATTAGACATACAGATGCATTGAGGAGCTATAACGGGATCCACCCGTCACTTTCGTAGTCCAATTCATTCCTCATATGAAAAGTTTTAAACATAACATAAACATTCATATTAAAACTAGCATATGAAATTTCAAATCATTATTCACAAAACATGAATGGTATAAAAATAGAACATCCACAGTCAATCATAACTCATTCAATACAATATGGAAGATTGTATTGAAACAGATTAACCTCAATCGAGAATAATGAAGGATATTTGTTTCTGATGCTTTCGTTGGGGATGCATGCTTCCGTCATGTAGAGGACACACTGTTGTTGCCCTGTATTCCTGCTTTCCAAAGGCAGGCAGTATCTACTCTTTATTCAGGGACGTCTGCTCCTTGATAAAAAATGGGATGATGGGATGTCGGTTCCTCCTTCTGTGGATTCCTCCTAGGAACTCATCACCTAGTCCGGGACCCCCTCATAGATTTAATACGTAGTTTGTGAAGCTCTTCCTAGCTCCATATCTTCATGGACCAGATAATTACACTGCTTCTGTCAGGACCTTCCCAGGGGTCCGGTCAGAAGAGCAACCTTTGGTTAGGAGAGTATTCACGTTGGGCATCTCTGGCATGTCTGGATTCTGGGGGATTAGCATGTCTATCTTATGTCCCTTATTATAGGGATTCTTGAGGGCACGAAAGCCCGAGGCATCCCACATCGAATGTAGGGAATTTTATTCCATAGGCATGTATCTGAGGTTTTCCTCAGCATCCCATGTTTAACATAGGGTATGCCACATGATTAATGTTCAGCGGAGACAGATTGGACAGATCGAAACACTGGCTAGAGTGGATCAGATTGAAGAACCCCCTTGAGAGAACCCCATTATTAGGGCCAACACATGGGCGGCTTCTTTAATGCTTTTGAGGGGAATGGGGAATGAAGTGGCATGATCCCACCGTGATGTGGCGGCCTGGGTGAGAATCAGGATGGACGATGGCTTTGGACTTGGGCCACGATGATACTTCCTATGTATCCCCGTGGTGGGGAATCAAAGTCCGCGTTGTTCGATGAAACGATGGAACAACTGAGGAGGAAACTCGTGAGAATTGACGTAGGGATGAGACCTAGAAAAAGTGGAACCTCCAGGTTAGGGCATGACCTTCCCAAGACACATGGGCTCAAGGGAAAGGTTGGGACGGGACATGAGTGATGGGCTTGATCCTGATGGAGTCTTCCTACGTATCTCCATGGCAGGGAATCAAAGACCAAGTAGTTTAGATGGCGAATACAGTTTAACGTCATGTGGGACGGTTATGGGGCTTACAATCTGAGGTGAACCATGGTGGTTGCAAATCGACTTTAAGATGATCAGAATGACTGTGTGGTGGGATTGAACCTCGTGGAGACTTCCTACGTACCATGCCTTGACATGGATCAATGTCCTCATAGTTTGGGTGGATTGGGGCTTACACTCTGAGGTGGCCCAAGGTTGGAGTCGGTGAACCGATGTGGATAGGGACCGTAGGTCCCAGTGGATGGTGGGCTTAAACCTCATTGAGGCTTCTTACGTACCATGCCATGATAGGGATCAAAGTCCCTGTAGTTCGGGATGGATTGGAGCTTACACTCTGAGGCATCCCAAGGTGTTATGGCTTGAACCTTGTGGAGGCTTCCTACGTACCATTCCTTGACATGGATCAATGTCCCCGTAGATCGGGTGGATTGGGGCTTACACTCTAAGGTGGCCCAAGGTGGTGGGGCATGAACCTCGTGGAGGTTTCCTACATACCATGCCTGGACATGGATCAAGGTCCATGTAGTTCAGGTTGATTGGGGCTTTCACTTTGAGGCAGCCCAAGGTGGTGGGGATTGAACCTTGTGGAGGCTTCCTACATACCATGCCTTGACATGGATCAATGTCCCCGTAGTTTGGGTGGATTTTGGCTTACACTTTGAGGTGGCCCAAGGTGGTGGGGCTTTAACCTCGTAGAGGCCTCCTACGCACCATGCCATGAAATGGATCAAAGCCCCCAGAGTATAGGTGCATTGGGGCTTACACTCTGAGGTGGCCCAAGGTGTTGTTCATGGTTGATGCGTGCTCTAAGCCCACACGAGTCATGCTGGGTGCGAGAAAAAAGAAACAACAAAGACCCGATGATCACGTCATGAAAGGTGCGTCCGTGAGAGGTGGAGAGGGGATTACACGTTGAGCGGCCCGAGGTGTCGGGACTTAATCTAATTGGAGATCTGAGGGTGAAAACGCACAGTGGGAGAGGGACTTGGTACCAAAGGAAGAAGGATACCCGTTCTCTATCACTACATCTACTGGCCTCAGGTACCGAAGAAAGGAGGAGTAGGGATGCTGCCTCATAGAAGGAAAGCTATGGGCTTACACCATGGTGGCTGCCCTTTCCAGAAGAAAAAAACCACTCCGATAAGGATGATATCATCCCCTCTGAGGGGTGATACCATCCTCATGGCAACGAGTGGGAAAGGAGAATTTACAATGCAGGGGGAACCTGTGTGCGAGGCACGGGGCCAGGTTACATATTAACTTCATGTGCTGGGGAAGATGGTGCTTGGATGTTTAACGTCCTACAGCTTATATGAGGTGGGTTTTCTTTGCACCACTATGACATACATAACTGGTACCCTCTTCTCCTTGCAGGAGGGAAGGCTTCGACAACACCATATCAGGGGGGTGTCATGGAGCGAACCACCAAGGGGTCCACGATAGCAGGGCTATGCGAAGAAGTAATAGATGTTAGCATTCCTATGCAAAGAATAATGAGGCGAAGCAATGCAACGGCCAGTATCGTCTAGGGGACATTGAAGTTACTTCGTATGAGCCTCGAATGTCATATGGGAAAACCATGCATGATGCAGATGCCTGGGGTGCACAAGACACCTGTGAATAGAACCTAGAAGAAGGGAATTAGGCACTCACACAAGCGTACACCTGGGGAACACTGAGGAGAGGGGTCCTGGGGGAACTGCGTGTAACCTTTAAGGCTTGCGCGTGAAATAAGGGGACCCTGCATGAAAAAACCCAGGTCAGCGTGAAATCATGAAGATTTGGCACGAAACTAATGATGAGGATTTTACATGCAACTAGAAGGTATTGCGTGTAATGGAAGTGGATTGCACACAATGGAAGGAATTGTGCGCAAGGGGCGGACCCCGAAGGGGTTGGAATTCATTATAAACTGAAGGGGATCTCACACAAAGGCAGACCCCAGAGAGACTGGGCGTGAAGAGAACAGTACATGAAAGCCTTCTCCACACCTGTGGAAATCCAATTTGGCGAATCAGATCCGGTTCAGATTCTTCATCCTTGAAACGGAAGGGGTCACCTTCTTTTTATAGGCACCCGAGGGTGTGATATGCAGGTCAGCGCAAAATTTATTGCGCGATGGAGGCGGCGATGCAATGTGTCAACCGCGGGGGGTGCAGGTGTGAAATTATTTCACACCTGTGCCGAGGACTCTTCACGAATCCTGGAACATTCTGCACATGACACATTTTTTCACGTAATTCACCATTTTATTCACACAACACCTCCGGGCCCCCCAGACCGGGTCTTCGGGTCCGAATTTGACTTCACATTGTCATTTCAAAACATTGTTCAACACTTAAGCACTTTTCCGCGCCTATAAATTCCCTCCCCCCTTAGAATTGGATTGGTGAGAGGTCGAAAAGGTCGGATTCTGAGGTAAAAGCTGAAATTCAAGGCTTCGTGGGGTCCACGCATGCAAAAATCTAATGCGGTACGCAAAACTCATCCAGGTGTGGAATTTGCTTTTCGTGCGGGCACGAAACCCAGGATTAGCCTATAAATGTAGATGTGGGTCCCGTGATTTGAACAACTTTTCTCACGCGATATGCTTCGAGCCCTCGTGCGCGAAATTCACTCTGGTCCTGCACGAAAAACTGCTTCGGATACACGTAATTCCATCGCGATTTGGCAGAATTTTACACGCAAACCTAGTGTTTTTCACACCACGGTCTGAAATTTCATGACACCTGCTGATATTATGCGCAAGGCTCCCAGATTTCGCGCTAGTCTGCCAGATTTCACGCTAGCTACCAGAACACTTGGTCAGAATAAGATGGCCGCAAATCGGATGGATGAGGGAGAAGTCGCTGCTCGCAGAGCTGAAATGGTTGCAAACCCAAGGGTTTATGGTCCCAAAATGATTGTCTCTAAAAACCATACCCTTTTCAATCTTCCTAACCCACCCCAAAAAAACTATGCCTTGTCTGACAATCTACCGCTGTGAGACTTCGGAATTCTGGAGGAGGTCCCTCTACCAAGCTTCGTGGTTGATACACCGTGATCATGGGTGACCCGTGAGGACGATCTTCCTCGATACAACATCACCAACAATGATAACCTTGCTAGAGATACTAGGAATATGGACGTATTCGTCATTAATCCAAGGACCAAGACCATTGTCGATGGTGACCCTGTTGCGGAGAGCTCCCTGACCCTCTATGAAAGCACCTTTCGTCAGAGCATCACTGACGAGTCTCAAGGCTGGCTGCAAGACTGGGACCTGCGGTCCGGAGGTAACTTCACCAGTGAATGAGCTTGGCGTACTAGGTTCTCCATACATGCGACTATTTTGGGGCCGAGCTGCGGCACATTGGTCTGTTTGAGGTGGTGTGGGCATCATAATTCCACTTCTACTGCCAGGCTGAGCTCGGGCCAGAGCTGTTCACCCGATGGTCCCCCGACACCAACACTTTCAACCTTCACCATGGGGATGTCAGTATCAATCTCTGGGACATTCACTGCATTAGGGGTATCCCTTTTCAGGGCCATCAATATGATGAATTCCTCCTGCCAAAGAGCACCTGGGGTGACAGATCACAAACCCCCATACTGATGTGGCACCTGCTGGAGCTCTCCAAGGAGAATATGGGGGTCAAGGACTTCTTAAAGGACATCTCCTACACGGACTGGTTCAGCCTCTTCCTAGAGAGGGATCCATAAGTCATGATTCCAGGGCGGGGGAGACGGTGTCCAATCGCATCTTTGAGGAGAATGATCGGATCATACTATAGGTTCCAAGATGCGGGGTACTACCATTCATGGGTCAAAAGCATAAATGAGGCACGAGAAATAATTTTTTGGTACGATGGATTCCTCAACTCATTCCTAAGTATATGGCTCTTTCCGATGAGGGACGCAAGGATGGGAGTCTGTCCAGTGACCCTGGTGATGGCGGGCATCATGGCTGCCAACAAGAGGTTCAACCTCGGGGTCCACGTGTTGGATTGGTTGTATGCCATTTTGGGACATATCTCAAGAGGGCATCACCTAGGAGAGTATGTGGGCCCTTCCAGATTTTTCATGGCTGGGTTGCGGCTCATTGTGGAGAATACACCTTCCCAAGTTCCATTCGTCTTCTAGGTAATAGACTGAGACCCTCTCTGCTGAACATTGTCGGGGTCATGCCATTGATGCTCAACGAGGAAGGAGTAAGGATCAGAATTAGTAAACATTCCAACTTCGCCTTCATCCCATTCCCCACCCCAACTGGACAAATTGTAGATAATGGTCAAGGTTCACTGGAGCAGATGGAGTACTTCTACAGCATCAGAGGAGGGGTACATGTGGCCCGGATTGATGGAAAGATCTTCTGCGAGCCTTATTTACCGTCCAGGTTCACCAGGCAATTTGGGAGCCTCGAGTGGATGCTAAAAAAGGTATACACAGACTTCCAGGAAGAAAGGAATCCCTGTGTTCTTCATAAGTTGTGGCTGATGTTTATGGGCTATGGTTCTGGTGACATTATCACCTTTCCTCCCACCAGAGCCGACGTTGGTCTCTCAACCAAGTATGGCGATCTTTGGGCAATAGAATACCCTAAGGGGATTTTTCAGAAGTGGGTTCAGAAACTCAAGGTTTCCAGTGCAAAAACGAGGCAGCGAGAGAGTAGGAAAAGCACTGCTAGAGGGGAGAGATCAGAAGCGCGTCGGGCAATGGGGACCGCAGAGGCTGGGACCTCAGCAGCAGGGGAGTCACATGGCATGGTCGCTCCCTTGTCGCCTAGGGGAGGGGCGTCCCATGGAGTGGCTAGAGAACTTCCTGGGAAGAAAATAAGATACCTCCTTCAACCTTCTCAAGATTCCATTTTCCCAGTGCTATGGTCAGCTTGGCTAACCCTGCGGCAGTTGGTGAGTATAGAAGCCCTCTAGCAGAAGATAGTGCAAGACGAGATTTTGCTGCCAGAATTAGGGCTAGTCCGGGTTGCCAAAAAAGTTAACTTCCATCGATGACATGCATATCTAACAGGCTTGGACATGTATGAACGTCATCAGGGTCGGCGTTTGGAGCAACCTATCTGGGTGAAAGTGATGCTTGGCTAGGAGCAAGATCCGGAAACGATGCCGTCGGGGGAAGATGATGGCGGTTATGAGTCGGAGAGTGGACAAACAGGTGAGGAGGTAGAAGTAGAAGGGGAAGGTGAAGGAGAAGAGGAGACCAAAGGTGAAGGGTCTCAGGGGGGGCATCCCACCAAGGGAGTCTTTGGGAGAGTGGTGAGATCGTCAGCTCCGATATGGTTGTGACTGTGCTGCTTGAGGTGTGCTTCAACCCTTATTTATCCTTCTTCTTTTCTCCAGTTTCCTTTTCAATCCTTAATCCACTTTCCTTCTCTTGTGCAGGATCACATTGGTGCAGGTGCTGATCAAGAGTCACCAATCGAAGGAGGGGGAGAAGCGCAAATGGAACAAGATGGGGCACTAATGCTCGTTATTGAGCTGACGAGCATTGAAGGATCCCCTACTGCGATAGCTCCTGTAGTGGCCAGAACTCTGGCGGCTGGTTCTTTGGGCTCTCGTAAGTCCCTTGATTCGATACTAGTACTTATTGTTGGAGGAATCAACTGATTAGGGTTCTCATTGTCTCTACAGTGATCATGGCATTAGAGGCTCGTTAGGCTGCATAGCTCGGACCATCCGTGGGCGTGCCAATGGAAAACATACCGCCCCATCCAGAACATGCCTCCCAAACTAAGTCGGTCCTAGAAATTGGTGAGCAGGGAATGGAGGACACCAATGGCGATGTTGTCGGGGTAGGGCTGGAAGTTGACGAAGTTGCTACCAGGGCCGAGGTGGGGGAGGAAGGATGCTCGGATGATGAGGAGCCTATTCCCCAGGGAGGAATCTTTGAGGAGCGCACTACTGCTAGCATGTTGGCTGTCTTCCCTATCTATTGGCATGTTGATCATGAAGAAATCGATGATTCAGATTCAGAAGTGGCCGAGGAGAGCCGAATGATGCGACACAATGGATGGAAGTGCATCCAGCATTTTCTAGTTCAGCCTCAGACAGAATGGATGAAGTGGATGGGATCTCTCCAAACCTGGATGTGTTTCATGTGTTCTAGAGGGGCAGATGCTCAACGCCTTCACCTGATTGTCTGTGATTAAATGGCTGAGAAGATACGTGAGAGGAGCCATCACACTGATGTCACCCAGTGTCGGGAGGAGTCAGGGAGTACCCAATCATTTCTGATAGTAGACCAGGAGGTCCAACAACTTGAGTAATAGGTGAAAGAACATGAGATATTCATCGTGAACTGTTCTGAGCTTGTGGATCAGTTGAGGGCCAATCTGGTAGACGCCTAAGAACAACTCTTAGAGGCGAGTCGCAATATAACCAAACACCAAATTGAACAGGAACGAGCACAGGATAGGGTCAGCGAACTGTACTCTATATCCACTGATGAAGAATGATTCCTCAAAGGGCAGGATGTAGTCTTGGAGGCCACCAGCAAAAGGGTAGCTATGTTGGAAAGATCCATCCAAGAAGCCAAACCTTAAGGTCCCTGTTTTGGCCGAACCCATAAACATACATCGCCTTACTGCTTCTTATTTTGAACTAAACTGATGGACAGATTTATTTACAAGTTCCTTTGGTTTAATTTGCTCAACCATAATCCCGAAATAAATACCAATCCATTTTTAAGCTCACGTGGGCCGTACTCGATGTGAGACACAAGGGATTCTCACAATATTACTTTGTTTGATCGTGGGAGCATCAAACAAGATTATGGCATTCAAGATTCGATACCAGATTTCCAATGAGAAGAGGGAGGCCCAATCAAAGGAAGAGTACATAAGACCTATCAATGTATTGTCTTCTCAATGCGCTCTAGCGCATGAGCGGGGCAAAGCCAGGGGCATTGGAATCAGTCTGAACACAGGGGAATGAAAAATGTGAATGATGTTACCCAAATTCGAAACACTATAGGAGGGGCGTGGCAGTAATGGAACACTAATGAACATGTTCGAAACACATAAGCCCCATTGCATTAGCCTGAAATGGGGAAAAAATGAGGGTCAAACGATGACCATGTTAACAACATGGTACCTAACTCAAATATTGTTGATATGCCTTCCGAAACATTGGCCTCGGACACCAGGCATACCATAGGTCGAGCATTCATACTGTTAGGGGGTCCCTTAAAATGTGATAAGTCTTCTATAACGTTAGCCTCAGACTGCAAGCAAACCATAGGTCAAACATCCATACTCTTATGGGGTCCCTTCAAATGTTAAAGAGGATGAGGATCTGAATAAAGGGGCACACAAAGCGTGGAAAGTGATTTCGCATTTTTTTTGAAAAAAATCCAACACTCTTGGAATTACGCTGCCGTGGTGGAAGCACATTAGGCGGGCGCATTAATCTGACCATGGATCATTCCTACCTTTGAGATAGGACCTCTCTGGTGATGGAACCATCATTTCACAATGTCATTATGGGGCATCCCAAACATGTTCGAGGAAAATGATGGAGTTACACAACTCCTCAAAAGGGGTCAGGCCAAGGGGCCGGCAGTGAGAAGGGATGGAATTTTTGATCCCCTGGGCTGGACCTGAGAGGAAATGTCTGGGCATTCATACGTATCTCATGAGGATTAGAATCAAGCCACAGGTAGTTCTGTAAAGGGTCTTAGTTTAAGGTCGTAGAACTCAGACTAGGGATTGGTAAGGAAGGCAGGAGACACATGGTAAGGTTATTAATAACCCTGCTATGAATGAGGACGAGGTCTAGATAACCATGTGTTCCTTGGGGATGTTTTGAGGTCAAGGGGCCGAACACCAATATTAGGATGGTCCTGTGGGGAAGTTCCCTAGCTTTCCTACGTATCCCATAAGGATGGGAATCATGCCATATATAGTTCCGGGTGGTAGCATGGTAACATACCAGTGAAAAGGATGAAAGGGAATGCGGGTCTCGTCCTCGCACCCAAAAAAAGTGGTATTTAATGTATATTGTTTGTCCTTGAATGCTGAATGCGTTTTTTTTTGTGAAGTGACAGGCCTGGGGTATAAATTTCTGGCATCGCCACAAAGATAAAGCCATATACAGGCATTGAAAAATGGTATGGTAGATGATTGATACCCAACGTGATTCCCCCTATGATGAGGTCATCACAATGCAATGACATTTTTCGTCGTGCGGCCAGGACGATATCATCGCAGTTTAGGGCCGTGTGATTGGGCCTGACATCACAGTTTAGGGTCATATGTCCAAGACCTGTGGGAATGCACACAACACGATATAGAATACTTGACGTGAATGAGGACAAGGTCCACATCACCACAGTGTGTAATTCTGGGAGAGGAGCCTCGGGCCAGGAGGCTAGTGAGGGTCATAGGATAATAGGCTAGAGAAACTAGCTCCCAGCTGAGCTGGACCCAAAAATGGGATTTACGAGAAATCCTACGAATCCCATGAGGATGAGGATAAAGATACATATAGATCTTAGAAAAGATTCTAGTTTATGGTCTTAGTGCTCAAATCATGGGAGCCCTGAGGGATGCTGTATTGCTGATTTGTCTGCCTAACGTGCAGAGGGGCACTGAGGGATAGTGCCAAGAGTGTCGAGGTTCTACCTGGACTTGATGGGGTGGAACATAATTTGAATCATGTAACCAACATTTGAGGCCTGAAGGGGCTAGAGTTATGAAGTAGGATTACTACTGACCATGTTCGCAACACAACATCATGTCACGTTAGCCTAAGGACAAACAAATGAGCATCGACCGCTGACCTTGTTCACAACGTGGGATTATTAACAATTTGTTGTCTAAAAACCCTCAGGGGTGTTGGCCCATAATAGTAGGATATCCCTTAGGCCTATTATCCATGTCGTTTGGGGGTCCCTTCAAGTGTGAAAGATAACGGGGGCCCAAATGAAGGGGAACACGAAGCTTTACAAGTTGATGGAACTTGTCTAAGTCGAACCTGACACTCCGGGTGCTAGACCAGAGTACTCTTAAACACATCAGTGAACCATTGCAAAAGGTCAAGGGACTCAACTTGAGAGCCACCAAGAGGAGGAGAACTCCAAGGAGAAGCGGGGAACGGTGCCAAAAACCCAACGTGAAGGACTACATAACCTTGTACCACACCTATCTATCCCCTTATAGTGAGGAATAGGCCAAGGGGCCCAAGTGACCGGGAGATCATGAGATCTCTAAGAGATTAGGTTGGACCTGAAATCCAAATGTTTAGTCAGTCCTACATGTCCCATAAGGATGGGAATCAAGCCACATGTAGTTCTTGAAGATACAGTTTAATATCATGCGGGACGACATACAGTTTAACGTCATGTGGGATGATATAGAATTTAACATCATGTGAGACGACATACAGTTTAACATCTTGCAGTATGAAATACACTTTAACATCATGCAGGAAGACAGAATTTTTAACGTCATGCGAGATGACATAAAGTTTCACATCATGCGGGATGACATACTGTTTAACGTCGTGCAGGATGAGAAATTTAAGGTCATGCATGACCATAGTCCAGTTTAAGGTCATAGAGGACCAAATTCCTGTTTAAGGTCATGGAGGACCAAAGGATGTTTAAGGTCATGCAGGATCCAAGAAAATGGGTCTGGAAAAGTATTGGTTAAGAAACTTGGCATTGGTGGGATGAGTTATATGTTCACCATCCATGGTCTCCAGCGAGTATGCACCACTGGGTTAAACCATATGAACATTGAAAGGTCCTTCCCATTTGGGCTCCATCTTTGGTGGTTTCCTATTGGGGATCATTGGCGCTCTGAGGGTTAGTACCATGTCACCATGTATGAAGGAGTGGAGGTGAACCCTTTCATTGGAAGCACGAGCCACCCTGCTCTGATGCCTTTCTAGATTGTGCAAGGCACGGATCCTATTTTCATCCAGTGCTTCCAATTCAGCAAGATGGATTTCAGATACTCTATTTGGTACTTGCTAGACATAGGTTGCCGTGTGAAATGAGGGATACTGAATCTCAATGGAAAGGATGACCTCAGTTCCGTACACTAGGTAATATGGTGTCACCTGGGTGGAATTATGAGTTGTCGTCATATAGGCCTAGAGGGCATTGGGGAGCTTATCTGGCCAACTCTTCTTATTCTAACCAACCATTTTCTGCAGAATGTTAGAGAGGGTTTTATTGAATGCATCAATCTATCCATTTTCTTGCGCGTTATAGTGGGAGGTATGGTTAGAACTTATGTTGTACTTGGTGTACACATTTTTCAACTCGGCTGCTCGAATGTTGGTTCCGTTATCGGTGAGGATAGCATGAGGAACCCAAAATCGATGGATAATATTGGAACTCATGTAGTCAATGATAGAATTATCCTTGACATCCCTGATTGGAATCTCCTCTGGCCCCTTGGAAAAGAAATCCATAGCGGTCAGAATGAATCGGCATTGGCGAGCCCATGCGGGTGGGAATGGTCCTACAACATCTAACCCCCAGACTGCAAAGGGCCAAGAGTACATGGTGGTATAGAGAGGCTCTGGTGGCCGTTGCACAAAGGTAGCATGAACATGGCATGCATGGAACCTCTTGGCAAACTCGATGCAGTCGTGGATCATGGAGGGCTAAAAATAACCTAGTATATAGATCTGATGATACAGTTTTGGCCCAGCTTGATGGGCACCGTAGGAAATGGCATGAACCTCTTGAATGACCTGTGGAATCTTGAAACCCTATATACAATGGAGGAGAACACCATAAAACCCAGGCTTATAGGGGACCAGCTCAAGGATGCGACCACTCTGGAGGGAAAACTGTAGCGTACGGCGTTAGATTCACTCGTGATAGGCCCGATCAGCCAGTAGGCATCCATTTTAGAGATACTCTAAAAAATTATCTCTCTAGTCAGGAGTCGCTTCGACCACTGCATCTGAAGAACATGGGGTTCCTAACTTGGAAGATCCAACGGTAAGATGGCCTATCTGTAGGCCATCATCATCCTCTGGGGTGACGGGAGCAATGACTCTCCGGTGTGCGACATGTATTATCAGATCATCCTGCCCGAGCTCTGCAAGTGATGCAGCCAGGCTGGCCAAGGCATCTTCTCGACCGTTCTTTGACTGAGGGACATGGGAGACCTCTGGCCGAGAAGGGAACTGGACCACTTGCTAGAGGGTGTGCTCCACCAATGGTACGAGCTCTGGCTCCCTAACAACATAGCCACTATTGAACTACATAATGACTATCTCGGAGTCCCCTTTCACATGCAATTGGGGAACGTCGATCTCACGAGAAAACTCGACGCCAGTAATGAGGGCATGATGCTCCGCCTCATTGTTGGTACAACCTTCTTACAATAGGAATGAGTACGGAAGAATGGCCTGCACCGGGGTAATGAAGACGATACCCAGGCCCACTCTATTGTGGCTAGGGTCATTGAGCATCCTACGGGTGGGGCTCCGGGAGGTGCTATCGAAGTGCATATGCCAACATGGGATGACATGATCAACCGAGAAGATTTCCTCATCGGGAAAATCCACATCCAGAGACTGGTCTGCGTGGGTTGGATGGGAAGCTAGAAATTCCATGAATTCCTTCACATTGATAGCCTTCTCGAGAACAAACATGATGTTTAACTGCTTGAGGATTACCGCCCACTATGCTAGTTGTCTAGTCAACATGGGTCAGTTCAGGATGTACTTCAACGGGTCTACCTGAGACACCAGTTGTACCTCATGATGTTGCAGGTAATGTCACAATTTTTGTACTGCGAATACAAGTACAAGGCAGCTCTTCTCAATGGGGGAGTATCTGGTCTCTGTATCGAGGATCATACAACTGAGGTGGTTGAGTCTATTCTCTATCCCCTCATTGTTCATCTAGGAGATAAGAGCATCGTGGGACTGTTCCAAGGCATTGAAATAGAGAATTATTAGCTTTCCAGAGATGTTTGGCATCAATACCGGGGGATGGAGCAAAAATTGCTTGATTTCCTCAAAGGCGGTCTGGAACTATTCATCCCATTCGTAGGAAGAGCCTTTTTTATTAGCCGAGTAAAGGTCTTACACTTGCTAGCCAGATTCGCAATGAATCAGAAAATATAGGCTAATTAGCCTTGGGAACCCCAAAGCTCTAGAATATTTCTCGTGGGAGGCTTCTGAATGATGGCCTTGATCTTCTCTGGGTTAATCTCGATGAGGCACGAGAAATAATTGTTTGGTACGCTGGATTCCTCAACTCATTCCTAAGTAGATGGCTCTTGCCGATGAGGGACACAAAGATGGGAGTCTGTCCAGTGACCCTAGTGATGGCGGGCATCATGGCTGCCAACAAGAGGTTCAACCTCGGGGTCCACGTGTTGGATTCGTTGTATGCCATTTTGGGACATATCTCAAGAGGGCATCACCTTGGAGAGTATGTGGGCCCTTCCAGATTTTTCATGGCTGGGTTGCGGCTCATTGTGGAGAATACACCTTCCCGAGTTCCATCTGTCCTCCAGGTAATGGACTGAGACCCTCTCTGCTGAACATTGTCGGGGTCATGCCATTGATGCTCAACGAGGAGGGAGTAAGGATCAGAATTGGTAAACATTCCAACTTTGCCTGCATCCCATTCCCCACCCCAACTGGCCAAATTGTAGATAATGGTCAAGGCTCACTGGAGCAGATGGAGTACTTCTACAGCATCAGAGGAGGGGTACATGTGGCTCGGATTGATGGGAAGATCTTCTACGAGCCTTATTTGCCGTCCAGGTTCACCAGGCAATTTGGGAGCCTCGAGTCGATGCTGAAAAAGGTATACATAGACTTCTATGGGGAAAGGAATCCCTGTGTTCTTCATAAGTTGTGGCTGATGTTCATGACCTATGGTTCTGGTGACATTATCACCTTTCCTCCCACCAGAGCCGACGTTGGTCTCTCAACCAATTATGGCGAACTTTGGGCAATAGAATACCGTAAGGGGATTTTTCAGAAGTGAGTTCAGAAACTCAAGGTTGCCAGTCCAAAAACCGGGCAGCAAGAGAGTAGGAAAAGCCCCGCTAGAGGGGAGAAATCAGAAGCACGTCAGGCAATGGGGCCCGCAGAGGCTGGGACCTCAGCATCAGGGGCGTCACATGGCGTGGTCGCGCCCTAGTCGCCTAGGGGAGGGGCATCCTATGGAGTGTCTAGAAAACTTCCTGGGAAGAAAATAAGATACCTACTTCAGCCTTCTCAAGATTCCATTTTCCCAGTGCAATGGTCGGCTTGGCTAACCCTGCGGCAGTTGGTGAGTACAGAAGCCCTCTAGGAGAAGATAGTGCAAGATGAGATTTTGCTGCCAGAAGTAGGGCTAGTCCGGGTTGCCAAAAAAGTTAACTTCCATCGACGACATGCATATCTAACAGGCTTGGACATGTATGAATGTCATCAGGGTCGGCGTCTGGAGAAACCTCTCTGGGTGAATGTGATGCTTGGCTAGGAGCAAGATCCGGAAACGATGCCGCTGGGGGAAGACGATGGCGATGATGAGTCGGAGAGTGGCCAAATAGGTGAGGAGGTAGAAGTAGAAGGGGAAGGTGAAGGAGAAGAGGAGACCAAAGGTGAAGGGTCTCAGGGGGGGCATCCCACCAAGGGAGTCTTTGGGAGAGCGGTGAGATCGTCAGCTCCGATATGGTTGTGACTGTGCTGCGTGAGGTCTGCTTCGACCCTTATTTATCCTTCTTCTTTTCTCCACTTTCCTTTTCAATCCTTAATCCACTTTCCTTCTCTAGTGCAGGATCACATTGGTGGAGGTGCTGATCAAGAGTCCCCAATCGAAGGAGGGGGAGAAGTGCAAATGGAACAAGATGGGGCACTAATGCTCGTTATTGAGCTGACGAGCGTAGAAGGATCCCATGCTGTGATAGCTCCTGTAGTGGCCAGAACTCTGGAGGCTGGTTCTTTGGGCTCTCGTAAGTTCCTTGCTTCGATACTAGTACTTATTGTTGGAGGACTCAACTGATTAGGGTTCTCATTGTCTCTACAGTGATCATGGCATTAGAGGCTCGTTAGGCTACATAGCCCGGGCCATCCGTGGGCGTGCCAATGGAAAACATACCGCCCCATCCAGAACATGCCTCCCAAACTAAGTCGGCCCTAGAAATTGGTGAGCAGGGAATGGAGGACACCAATGGCGATGTTGTCGGGGTAGGGCTGGAAGTTGATGAAGTTGCTAACAGGGCCGAGGTGGGGGATGAAGGATGCTCGGATAATGAGGACCCTATTCCCTTGGGAGGAATCTCTAAGGAGAGCACTACTGCTAGCATGTTGGCTGTCTTCCCTATCTATTGGCATGCTAATCTTGAAGAAATCGATGATTTAGATTCAGAAGTGGCCGAGGAGAGCCGAATGATGCGACACAATGGATGGAAGTGCATCCAGCATTTTCTCGTTCAGCCTCAGACAGAATGGATGAAGTGGATGGGATCTCTCCAAACCTGGCTGTGTTTCATGTGTTCTAGAGGGGCAGATGCTCAACGCCTTCACCTAACTATCTGTGATTAAATGGCTGAGAAGATACGTTAGAGGAGCCATCACACTGATGTCACCCAGTGTCGGGAGGAGTCAGGGAGTACCCAATCATTTCTGATAATAGACCAGGTGGTCCAACACATTGAGTAATAGGTGAAAGAACATGAGATATTCATTGTGAACTGTTCTGAGCTTGTGGATCAGTTGAGGACCAATCTGGTAGATGCCTAAGAACAACTCTTAGAGGCGAGTCGCAATATAACCAAACACCAAACTGAACAGGAACGAGCACAAGATAGGGTCAGCGAACTGCACTCCATAGCCACTGATGAACCATGTTTCCTCGAAGGGCAGGACACAGTCTTGGAGGCCACCAGCAAAAGAGTAGCGATGTTGGAAAGATCCATCCAAGAAGCCAAACCTTAAGGTCCCTGTTTTGGTCGAACCCATAAACATACATCGCCTTACTGCTTCTTATTTTGAACTAAATTGATGTACATATTTATTTACATGTCCCTTTGGTTTAATGTTCTCAACCATAATCCCGAAATAAATACCAATCCATTTTTAAGCTC
The DNA here is from genome assembly GCA_963277665.1 of Viscum album. Classification (NCBI taxonomy): domain Eukaryota; kingdom Viridiplantae; phylum Streptophyta; class Magnoliopsida; order Santalales; family Viscaceae; genus Viscum; species Viscum album. The sequence goes on along the minus strand of OY728130.1, from coordinate 2,007,863,603 downwards.
ACGTGGGCCGTACCCGATGTGAGACACAAGGGATGCTCACACTATTACTTTGTTTGATCGTGGGAGCGTCAAACAAGATTATGTCATTCAAGATTCGATTCCGGATTTCCAATGAGAAGAGGGAGGCTCAATCAAAGGAAGAGTACATAATACCAATCAATGTATTGTCTTCTCAATGCGCTCTATTACATGAGCGGGGCAATGCCAGGGGAATTGGAATCAGTCCGAACATGGGGGAATGAAAAATGTGAATGATGTTACCCAAATTCGGAACACTATGGGAGGGGCGTGGAAATAATGGAAAACTGATGAAAATGTTCGAAACAAAAAATCCCCATTGCATTAGCCTGAAATGGGGAAAAATGAGGGTCAAACAATGACCATGTTCACAACATGGTACCTAACTCAAATATTGTTGATATGCCTTCCATAACATTGGCCCCGGACACCAGGCAGACCATAGGTCGAGCATTCATACTGTTAGGGGGTCCCTTAAAATGTGATAAGTCTTCTAGAACGTTAGCCCTAGACTGAAAGCAAACCATAGGTCAAGCATCCATACTCTTAGGGGGTCCCTTCAAACGTTAAAGAGGATGAGGATCTGAATAAAGGGGTACACAAAGCGTGGAAAGTGATGTCGCATTTTGTTCGAAAAAAATCCAACACTCTTGAAATTATGCTGCCGTGGTGGAAGCACATTAGGTGGTCGCATTAATCTGACCATGGATCATTCCTACCTCTGAGATAGGACCTCTCTGGTGATGGAACCATCATTTCCCAATGTCATTATGGGGCATCCCAAACATGTTCGAGGAAAATGCTGGAGTTACACATCTCCTCAAAATGGGTCAGGCCAAGGGGCCGATAGTGAGAAGGGATGGAATTTTTGATCCCCTAGGCTGGACCTGAGACGAAATGTATGGGAATTCCTACGTATCTCATGAGGATGAGAATCAAGCCATAGGTAGTTCTGTAAAGGGTCTTAGTTTAAGGTCGTAGAACTCAGACCAGGGATTGGTAAGGAAGGAAGGAGACACATGGTAAGGTTATTAATAAACCTGTTATGAATGAGGACGAGGTCTAGATAACCATGTGTTCCTTGGGGATGTTTTTAGGTCAAGGGGCCGAACACCAATATTAGGATGGTCTTGTGGGGAAGTTCCCTAGCTTTCCTACGTATCCCATAAGTATGGGAATCATGCCATATATAGTTCCGGGTGGTAGCACGGTAAGATACCAGTGAAAAGGATGAAAGGGAATGCAGGTCTCGCCCTCGCACCCCAAAAAAGTGGTATTTAATGTATATTGTTTGTCCTTGAATGCTGAATGCGTTTTTTTTGTGAAGTGACAGGCCTGGGGTATAAATTTCTGGCATCGCCACAAAGATCAACCCATATACAGGCATAGAAAAATGGTATTGTAGATGATTGATACCCAACGTGATTCCCCCTATGATAAGGTCATCACAATGCAATGACATTTTTTGTCGTGCGGTCGGGACGATATCATCACTGTTTAGGGCCATGTGATTGGGCCTGACATCACAGTTTAGGGTCATATGTCTTAGACCTGTGGGAATGCACACAACATGATATAGAATACTTGACGTGAATGAGGACAAGGTCCACATCACCACAATGTGTAATTCTGGGAGAGGAGCCTCGGGCCAGGAGGCCAGTGAGGGTCATAGGATAATAGGCCAGAGAAACTAGCTCCCAGCTGAGCTGGACCCGAAAATGTGATTTACGAGAAATCCTATGAATCCCATGAGGATGAGGATCAAGATTCATATAGATCTTAGAAAAGATTCTAGTTTATGGTCTTAGTGCTCAAATCATGGGAGCCCCGAGGGATACTGTATTGCTGCTTTGTCTACCGGACTTGCGGAGGTGCACTGAGGGATAGTGACAAGAGTGTCAAGGTTCCACCTGGACTTGATGGGGTGGAACATAATTCGAATCATGTAACCAACATTTGAGGCCTGAAGGGGCTAGCGTTATGAAGTAGGATTACTACTGACCATGTTCACAACACAACATCATGTCACGTTAGCCTAAGGACAAACAAATGAGCATCGACCGCTAACCTTGTCCACAACGCGGGATTATTATCAATTTGTTGTCTAAAACCCCTCAGGGGTGTTGGCCCATAATAGTAGGATATCCCTTAGGCCTATTATCCATGTCGTTTGGGGGTCCCTTCAAGTGTGAAAGATAACAGGGGCCCAAATGAAGGGGAACACGAAGCTTTACAAGTTGATGGAACTTGTCTAAGTTGAACCTGACACTCCGGGTGCTAGACCAGAGTACTCTTAAACACATCGGTGAACCATTGAAAAAGGTCAAGGGACTCAACTTGAGAGCCACCAAGAGGAGGAGAAGTCCTAGGAGAAGCGGGGAACGGTGCCAGAAACCCAACGTGAAGGACTACATAACCTTGTACCACACCTATATATCCCCTTATAGTGAGGAATATTCCAAGGGGCCCAGGTGGCCGGGAGATCAAGAGATCTCTAAGAGATTAGGTTGGACCTGAAATCCAAATGTTCTGTCAGTCCTATGTGTCCCATAAGGATGGGAATCAAGCCACATGTAGTTCTTAAAAATACAGTTTAATGTCATGCTGGACGACATACAGTTTAACGTCATGTGGGATGATATAGAATTTAACATCATGTGAGACGACATACTATTTAACATCTTGCGGTATGAAATACACTTTAACGTCATGCAGGAAGACATAATTTTTAACATCATGCGGGATGACATAATGTTTCACATCATGCGGGATGACATACTGTTTAACGTCATGCGTGATGAGCAATTTAAGGTCATGCATGACCATAGTCGAGTTTAAGGTCATAGAGGACCAAATTCCTGTTTAAGGTCATGGAGGACCAAAGGATGTTTAAGGTCATGCAGGATCCAAGAAAATGGGTCAGGAAAAGTATTGGTTAAGAAACTTGGCATAGGTGGGATGAGTTATATGTTCATCATCCATGGTCTCCAGTGAGTATGCACCATTGGGATAAACCATATGAACATTGAAAGGTCCTTCCCATTTGGGCTCCAACATTGGTGGTTTCCTATTGGGGATCATTGGCGCTCTGAGGGTTAGTACCATGTCACCATGTATGAAGGAGTGGAGGTGAACCCTTTCATTGGAAGCATGAGTCACCCTGCTCTGATGCCTTTCTAGATTGTACAAGGCACAGATCCTATTTTCATCCAGTGCTTCCAATTCAGCAAGATGGATTTCAGATACTCTATCTGGCACATGCTAGACATAGGATGCCGTGTGCAATGAGGGATACTGAATCTCGATGGAATGGATGACCTCAGTTCCGTACACTAGGGAATATGGTGTCACCTGGGTGGAATTATGAGTTGTCGTCATATAGGCCTAGAGGGCATTGGGGAGCTTATCCGGCCAACTCTTCTTATTCTAACCAACCATTATCTGCAGAATGTTAGAGAGGGTTTTATCGAATGCATCAATCTATCCATTTTCTTGCGCGTTACAGTGGGAGGTATGGTTAGAACTTATGTTGTACTTGGTGTACACATTTTTCAACTCTCCTGCTCGAATGTTGGTTCCGTTATCAGTGAGGATAGCGTGAGGAACCCAAAATCGATTGATAGTATTGGAACTCATGTAGTCAATGATAGAATTATCATTGACATCCCAGAGTGGAATCTCCTCTGGCCACTTGGAAAATAAATCCATAGCGGTCAGAATGAATCGGCATTGGCGAGCCCATGCGGGTGGGAATGGTCCTACAACATCTGACCCCCAGACTGCAAAGGGCCAAGATTACATGGTGGTATAGAGAGGCTCTGGTGGCCGATGCACAAAGGTAGAATGAACATGGCATGTATGGATCCTCTTGGAAAACACGATGCAGTCATGGATCATGGAGGGATAAAAATAACCTAGCCTACGGATCTGATGATACAGTTTTGGCCCAGCTTGATGGGCACCGTAGGAAATGGCATGAACCTCTTGAATGACCTGTGGAATCTTGACACCTGATATACAACGGAGGAGAACACCATAAAACCCAGGCTTATAGGGGACCAACTCAAGGATGCGACCACTCTGGAGGGAAAACTGCAGCGTACGGCATTAGATTCACTCGTGATAGGCCCGATCAGCCAGTAGGCATCCATTTTAGAGATACTCGAAAAAATTATCTCTCTAGTTAGGAGTCGCTTCGACCACTGCATCTGAAGAACCTGGGGTTCCTAACTTGGAAGATCCAGTGGTAATATGGCCTATCTGTAGGCCATCATCATCCTCTGGGGTGAGGGGAGAAATGACTCTCCGGTGTGCCACATGTATAATCAGATCATCCAACCCGATCTCTGCAAGTGATGCAGCCAGGCTGGCCATGGCATCTTCTCGACCGTTCTTTGACTGAGGGACATGGGACACCTCTGGCCGAGAAGGGAACTGGACCACTTTCTAGAGGGTGTGCTCCACCAATGGTACGAGCTCTGGCTCCCTAACAACATAGCCACTGTTGAACTACATAATGACTATCTCGGAGTCCCCTTTAACATGCAATTGGGGAACGTCGATCTCACGAGAAAAATCGATGCCAGTAATGAGGGCATGATGATCCGCCTCATTGTTGGTACAACCTTCTTACAATAGGAATGAGTACGGAAGAATGGACTGCACTGGGGTAATGAAGACGATACCCAGGCCTACTCTGTTGAGGCTAGGGTCATTGAGCATCCTACGGGTGGGGCTCCGGGAGGTGCTATCGAAGTGAATATGCCAACATGGGATGACATGATCAACCGAGAAGATTTCCTCATCGAGAAAATCCATATCCGGGGACTGGTCTGTGTGGGTTGGATGGGAAGCTAGAAATTCCGTGAATTCCTACCCCTTGATAGCCTTCTCGGGCACAAACATGATGTCAAACTGCTTGAGGATTACCGCCCACTATGCTAGTTGTCTAGTCAACATGGGTCAGTTCAGGATGTACTTCAACGAGTCTACCTGAGACACCAGTTGTACCTCATGATGCTGCAGGTAATGTCACAATTTTTGTACTGCGAATACAAGCACAAGGCAGCTCTTCTCAATGGGGGAGTATCTGGTCTCTGTATCGAGGATCATAAAACTGAGGTGGTTGAGTCTATTATCTATCCCCTCATTGTTCATCTGGGAGATAAGAGCATCGTGGGACTGTTCCAAGGTATTGAAATAGAGAATTAGTAGCTTTCCAGAGATGTTTGGCATCAATACCGAGGGATGGAGCAAATATTGCTTGATTTCCTCAAAGGCGGTCTGGAACTATTCGTCCCATTCGTAGGAAGAGCCTTTTTTATTAGCCGAGTAAAGGTCTTACACTTGCTATCCAGATTCGCAATGAATCAGAAAATGTAGGCTAATTAGCCTTGGAAACCCCGAAGCTCTAGAATATTTCTCGTGCGAGGCTTCTGGATGATGGCCTTGATCTTCTCTAGGTTAATCTCGATGCCCTGATATCTAACAACAAATCCAAGAAACATCCCAGAGGTGACCCCGAAGGCAAAATTCAATAAGTTACTGCATTGGGGAATTCCAGAACTTCCGAGACCATAATGACGAAGGCTGTCAACCTGATCCCATCTGGTCTCTAGCCCAAGGGGCCACACTTGACAATATCAAAGAAGTAGTGGCGCTTCGACTAGATCCAACTTATTCCAGCATGAAAAAACATACAAGTTTGACATACCAACATTTCCATGAGCTAGACGTCCTGATACCTGATGGGAGTGGGAGGCTCCAGGATCATTGGATCCTAGTTCATATTAGAATACAACGTGATCTTCCGATGCCACCTAGATTTTGGATCTTGGTTCCCTCTTGTCCCAGGAATGATAAAACATTGCCCCATGTCGGGGGGTCGTGGCCTCCAATGAATGGATCAAGAAGACATAGCCATCATTTATGCCTGCCCAAGGGTCGGTCGTAGTGGCGACATGCTCAACTTCGCTTTCCTGGTCTTCTTTATCCTTGATCTTGTAATATTCAGCGTCCAAGTAGCGGGCTTCAAAAGAGGAAAAAAGAAGACACATCACCTTGGAGGGTGCCAACTATACCATTAAGATATTACTTGAGGCATTGGTGATATGATAAGGGGACCACCGCGTGCTGGTGGAGACATGGTCTTCCCATTAATGCATTGTAAGCGTTGTCATAGGAGACAATTATGAACTCGGTGTTGGAAACTAGGCCACTGAACTGGGTCTTTAGACGGATCCTGCTAACCAGGGTATGCTCTGTCATGTCATATCCCTGGATCCTTAAATCGGAGGGAGTCATATCATCCTTGGACAACCCTAGCTTATGCAGCATCCGTGTCGGGATGTGGTTGATCCTGAAGTCGGTGTCAACAAGACAGCGGTGAACCTCCACACCGTTGAATTGGCTGGTGATATATAGCGGGAAGATGATCCCCTGTATGGGGGAGCCTTCATCAACTCTAGAGAATGAAATGATGGTCTGGCATTCAACATCCTCAAATGCTTCAACATGAGAATATTCTGCAGCTATTACCTCCATCAAAAACTGGAGGGGGCTCCTTAAAGCCTCGGCGAGCACCTCGTGAATATTTGGTGATGGGTGAAAGGATTCAAGGATGGAATTCCTCTATGGGATGCCATCGATATTCTTTAGAACATCGTACTTCCACGCTAGGCGCGAACTTCTTCTTGCGGGAAGCTGCTCTGTGATTGGAGGCATGGAGGGCCCTACCGGCTGGACCGACGCCCGACTAGTACTGTGAATATCCCGATGATCACTAGTTTAAGATTAGAGGGTAGCTGCTAGATGAGGATTAGACGGTTGGGATTGTCCTGTAATAGGGAGAAGCTAGTCGTGGCACGGTCCTAGTGGTTCTGCCTGATCTAGTAGCACAAACGGTGGCGAAGGTGGGCCTATTGAAACTAGATGAAGAGGCTGCGTGTGTTGAGTTCTGCGCTAGGCCTACTATCTAGTCTTAGTGGCCGGATGGACCTGGATGGAGGTGCCAACTGCTGCACCTCAATGACCCATATAGTCTTGGATCCGTTGATGTTCGCGTCAGATGGGGACATTTGGTAGGTTCGCCTGGCGCTCCCCCTCGTTGGGAGTCATGTTTGGGTTTACCAACTCAACGATGTTAACCGAAGTGTACCCTTGATTGTCGCCTAACAAATCATCCACCACTGGGAGGAATCGGGGAGTGATGCCCATCTCTGTGGGCATAAATTCGCCGAGAGTGCAGGACGACGATGACATTGGCGAGGCGCGTTTCTTTTTCTTGCACCGCTAATGCCTTCTCTTCAAGGAAGAGGTCGGCTGAGATGGTGATGTAGAAGTGGTAGCCACAGCTTCTAAAGGCTCTGGATGATTCAGGCATGCCCAAATGATGCTATGGGTGCGGTAAATCGTTTTTTGGGCCATCCAGTTTCTATACTTCTGAGACCCACGGTTAGAAACCTACTTCCACTCATCTTCGTCGTCGCTACTACTATCTTACCTCACAAAGACACCTGCCACTTATGTCAGGTTCGGGCCCAACCTGACTATGTTGTTTTCAATCTGGTCTTGGAGCCTGTCGTTGAACTCATAGACCTACTTGATGGTGTGCCCCATGATCTGGTGATAAGCGCAGTAGTTGGGGCGATCAATGCGATTCGCCTCCTCTGGATTTCAGCACTCAGGCAGTCGTACAATTCTCTACTCTAAAACGCTGTAGAATTAACTAGAGACCTGAGCCTCGTCGAACGAGTAGGTCTAATTTCTTATGTATGAAAATGGTGCTCTAGGGGCCTAACCCTAATGAGGGGGTGGAGGAGACTTCCGAGGAGGCGGAACTTGATTATATCAACTAGGCGGTGGCAGTGCATTACGCGGGGGTGCCTGCCTATTTTGAGGATGCTACTAGGATGGAAGCTGCACCCATGGTGGTGGGCCTCTACGGAGCTGCGGAGCTGACTCCACTAGTTGAAATTCTAGATGCCTAGGTTCCTCTACCTAGTCCACCGCGGGAGGCACGGCTCTGGTAGCTCTCCTTGCTGGGATTACAGGAGGCAGTGGGCATGCCTGGCGGGCATGTTACAGGGCTTCTTTGAGGTGTTGGGCCTTATCTGAGAAGTCTTGGAATCCTCTGGCATAGTTCTAAGTGATCAGGGAGGGAACCAGTTCCGTCTTGACATTTCCCACCCACATTTTCATTAATTTCTCCTGAGTTAGTGGCATGTCAGGGGATTATGTGAGCCCCTTCCACCGGGTGATTAAGTCTGCAACTCGCTCATCGGGCCTTTTCTTATACCCTAAGAGGTCTGCGATGTTCTTCTTCTAGGTGGTAGAGCTGAATTGGTAGATAAACTGCCTGCAAAGATCATCACATCTATTCAGTGATCCAACAGGGAACTGGCTGTACCAAATGAATGTTGGCCCCTCCAGTGTCTGAACAAAACAACAGAGCCTGGCGGCCTCCTGCTGTGCTGGGGTCCCTAGAATAGGCCCACACCTCGAGTTATAGTGGGACAAATGCTATAGCGGGTCCCTCGTCCTGTTAAAGGGGTATATGGTGGGATTTTTTAATTTCGGAGGCTTCAACATGTCATCCCCCCATGCCGGATATAGCTTTCCATCATGTAGGAAGGCCACCTGTCGTGCTTCCAAAATACTCTAGGTGGGTGATGAGTGCCTCCATTGGATCATCCAGGCGGGGGCCCCTGTCTTGACGGGGATCCCGAACCATGAGCGCATTACCACAGTATTCAATGCGATTGACAAGCTCAGCGGGTTGTGCTGTAGCTGGCGGAGCGACCATTCTGGCGGCCAGAGGAGCCCAACTTGGGTTCCTTGGATTGTTTTTCCATTCGAGGGAGTTTGGTGATACATAATAAGCCCTCTTTCCATGGGCTCTGGCTTCCACCCTTTCAGCGAACACGGCGTGATCAAGGTTTCCTGGGGGATATTGCCAATGGGTACTTGTTCCTACCCCTGCTGCCCCGGCCTAGGATCACCGTAGTCAGGTCATCACTCTACAATGTGGTCATCCAGAATTTCATCGACTAAGTTCTTCTGCTCATCCAACTACTGGCGCAGCATGGCCATCGCAGGGTCCTCTTTCTTCTTTTGCACTGAGGCAGATGGGTCGGAGTGCTTGACCGCTCCGATGTTCTCTTTGCCCTTACTGACATTCCGGCTGAGTACTAATGCCTTGGTGGGTGGAGGGAGACCTAGGAGGTTCCTCTTCTGAAGAGTAACCCTCCCCGATAGGTCTAGTGGTGGCACGTCCTTAGGGGGATGTCCCCATCATGAAGTCCTAGCTCATTCTCCCCTCCCGAAAGATCGGTCATGTTGACTGCCACTCTTCTTTAGGGCATGTCCTCACTATCTCCGAGCGAGTCCGGCTGCCGGAGAATTGCATTGAAGAAGAGGATAGCGTACTGCCCCAATCCACGGACTAGTGCATGGGGGGTAGCATCTTCAATAAATTTGAGGAGTACTTGGAAACTTTGAATGCATTGCTGCTGGAGGGCACTGTGGAAACTAGGTGACTTAGGGTGATGGACCGCGAGGAGTGTGTCCAGGTCAACCAGATGGCTTTGTTCACTGATGTCTTCAAGGTGAATTTGTATCCCATGATAAGTCACTCTCTGGTGGCAATGATGGAAGTGAGTCACCCAGAGGGTTTGCAGGAAACATTGAAACTCCTCCGGGGTGAGAGATTCTGGCATACAAAAACTCTATCTTGCGCCTGGCCAAAACATCTCAGGGAATTTCCCCCTGTGAGGATGGTCCAGAAGATCCTCAGCTCAGATTTAAGGTCTGGCCATTGATTTCCCCACTCGTCAATTGGGGGTGGTTGAGAAACTGGCGGCGACACCAAGGTAGACCGATGGGAGGACAGGCTGGCCGGTGGAGAATACGGTGAGCAGGCTGATTGGCCACTGAATCATGGGCTGTCCTCTGAGGGTTTTAGCGACCAAGCCGCCATGTCACAATAGGATAGACTAACGACCAGATCTCTTGAAATAGCATCAACATCTACCGAGGGTGGGTTATGAGGTGGATCTTCCACCATTGACCCCCAAACTAGCTCTTCGTAGTCTCTAGCCAAGGCAGAGGGCGCTTTCAGAGATGCCGGTGGAGACTACGCAGTCGGACCTAGGGGACATGCCATGTTCTCATCCTCTTTGATATACCTTCAAAGGAAAATAGGGATCCAGTGGATCTGGCATTCCCGGAGTACATGGATTATGCGTCTCATTCCTGCCCCATCCCATGACTCGGAGCACTGAGGAGAGGGCTCCCATGATGAGTCACACTCCGCTTCAAAGTCTGAGAAGCAGACTGGTGTGATTTCCATCCGGCGTTCCCCATAATTCCTCTTGTATTGATGATGACATGCCTTCCTTCCCTTGGGTGGCTCCTCAGGATAGGGGTGATCTCCAACATGGGGTTCTCTGACCACACTAGTGCTAGGGTGGAGAAGGTTTCCACCCGAGGATGCTGGGGTGCAAGGAGCACCAGGACAAATGTCGAAAGGGACACAGGGTGGACCTCCATGCTGGCGGGTGACCGGACATGAAATGTCTCCATACTGATTGTATGAGGTAGGGGGAGTGACCCCATACCCAGTGTAATGAGCGTGATAGAGACCCCCAAACGGAGTGTTGCTGTCAGGGGAAAGACCCTCCCTTGGGTTGGAGGTGGCGCGGGGCAGACCTCCAAGCCGAGGATGGAATCAGGGAGGATCTGCACCTTCGGTAGCGGCGGTACGGAGTGGGCCTCCACGTGAGGTGGCACCGCTGCGGATTGGTCTGCGGCGGCCATCACCTACACCGACGACTGAAAGAGTCGACCCAGCCTACCCATGAGGCGGTTGTTTCCTCGATCCAGGTCGGGCATAAAACAGCCTCTCCTCAACGTATACAGAGAGTTAGAGGTATGATTCAGTAGTGGCTCGGGCCATAGTAGTCACTGACGTTGAAGCCGCACGACAAGAATCCTCTTCCCTATGTGACTGACGCTGGCTCTTGGTCAGATGAACTGGAGACGGTGGTGCAGGCGCGGGTCTTACCTGCTCCTTAGTTTGGGGAACCGGGAGGCGGGGCTGACGTGGCCTTGTGGGGGCCCTCTCCAGAAGCCCTTGTAGAAAGACTCCGATCAGGCTAGCCCGAACATCCCCTACCACATCGGTGTAGCGAACGGATCTATCAAGGAGCTCTAGGGAAAAGCTCCCAAAACGATTTAATGTTGGGGTGGGGAGAAGTAGCTCCATGTACGGTCCTCGAGGGTGGCGTTGACGATGAGGCGTGATTTCCTCGAGATCTAGGTGGGCCATATCCCTAGTGGTGATGATCCCCTCCTCCTTGTACAAGCGTACGTGGTTATTAATTACCCTTCACTGGATAATTTCTGATAGAGAGAGGGGGCATAGGCACCCATCCGTCATGGCGGTCGGGGCCATTGTGGAAGAGGAAGAACTGCATGGGGTAGCTGTGTCGATATTGTCCCTACCCCTGTGCTTGTGGGCAGGTGATCGAGCTCCGAATGCATTAACTTAGTTCCTGGAAGTAGGGAGATGAACTCATTCACACTGTTAGTAAAAGAAATCGACAACCAGTGCCCCAGTTCCATTCTGTATTCCCTGACCGGTAAGAGGTTTCCACACTGAAAATGTCGCAGAACGAAATGCTCAGTGTCTTGACTATCCCAAATCTTTACGAGATTCACATCAGGACTATTTGGTGGGTCCTGGTACCAGATGACGGGGTAAAATGACATGTTAATCCACAAATGTCTCAAACGCTACTTGCCTCCATGTTGAGGAGAATAAATTCACATCGGGTTCACCATTTCTATTTCCAACACATTCTTCGAGGACACGCGCATCCGTCACGTAGAGTACACGCTACTGTTTCCCCAAATTCCCACTTTATAAAGGAGGGATACATCTGCTCCTTATTCCGGGACGTCTCCTCCTTAATCGAAATAGGATGATGGGATGTCAGTTTTTCCTTCCATGGATTCCTCCTCAGAAATCATCACCTAGTCATGGTATCTCTCATAGATTTAAGACGTAGTTCGCAAAGCTCTTCATGGTGCCATATCTTCCGGGACACTAGTTAATTGCGTTGCTTCTATTAGGAACTTCCAAGGGGTATGGTCAGGGCAGCAACCTTTGGTTAGGAGAGTAGTCATGTTGGGCATCTCTGGCATGTCTGGACGCTAGGGGATTGGCATGTCTGTCTCTTGTCCCTTATTATAGGGATTCTCAAGGGTGTGTAAGCCCGATGCATCCCAAATCAAACATAAGGAATACTATGACATAGGTATGTATATGAGGTTTTCCTCAACATCCAATTTTTAACACAGGGTATTCCGCAAGTTTAACGTCCAGCGGACATAGATCAGACTGATCAGAACACTGTCTAGAGTGGATCAGATTGAAGAACCCCCTAGAGGGAACACTGATATTTGGGCCTGCACATGGGCTGCTTCCCGAATGTTGTTGAGGGGCATGGGGAATGAAGGGGCATGATCCTACTGGGATGTGGCTGTCCAGGTGAGAATTAAGACATACGATGTCTTTGGTCTTAGGCCTCCAAGAGACTTCCTACGTATCCCCATGGCAGGGAATCAATGTTTGTGTAGTTTGATGAATCAATGGGACACCTGAGGAGGCAACCCATGGTAATAGATGCATGGATGAGACCCAGAGGAAGTGAAACCTCCAGGTTTGTGATTGAGATTCTTGAGACACATGGGCTTGAGGGAAAGGTCAAGATGATACATGAGTGATGGCCTTGAGCCTCATGGAGGCTTCTTACGTATCCCCATGGCATGGAATCAATGACCACATAGTTTAGATGGAAAACACAATTTAAAGTTATGTGGGATGGGTATGGGGCTTAAACTCTGAGGTGGCCCATGGTGGTGGAGAACCGACGTAAAGACGATCAGAATGACTTGGTGGTTGGCTTGAACCTTATGGAGGCTTCCTACGTACCATTCCTCGACATTGATCAATGTCCACGTAGTTCGGATGGATTACGGCATACACTCTAAGGTGGCCCAAGGTTGGAGTGGGTGAACCGACGTGAATAGGGACCTGGGGACTAGGTGGATGCTGTGATTAAACCTTGTAGAGGCTTCCTACGTACCATGCATTGACATTGATCAAAGTCCTCATAGGTATGGATGGATTGGGCCTTACACTCTGAGGTGGCCCAAGGTGTTGGGGCTTGAACTTCAAGGAGGCTTCCTACGTACCATGCATTGACATGGATCAAATTACCCATAGTTCGTACCATACTTTGACATGGATCAAAGTCGCTGTAGTTCGGGTGGATTGGGGATTACACTCTGAGGCGGCCCAAGGTGGTGGGGCTTGAACCTTGTGGAGGCTTCTTATGTACCATGCCTTGACATGGATCAAAGTCCCTATAGTCCGGGTGGATTGGGGATTACACTCTGAGGTGGCCCAAGGTGATGGGGATTGATCCTCGTGTAGGCTTCCTACATACCATGCCATGACATTGATCATTGTACCCGTAGTTCGGGTGGATTGGGGCATACACTCTAAGGTGGACGAAGGTGGTGGTCATGGTAGATGTTTTCACTAAGACCACGTGAGTCATGCTCGGTGTGACAAACAAGGGACATCAAAGACCTGATGAACACGTCGTGAAAGGTGTGTCCGTGAGAAGTGGAGAGGGGCTTACGCATTGAATGACCTGAGGTGCCAGGGCATACTCCTGGATGGGGACCTGAGGGCGACAAAGCGCTGCAAGAGAGGGACTTGGGACCAAAGGAAAGATGGGCCCCATTCCCTATCACACCCTACGCTGGCCTCAGGGACCGATGAATGGAGTAGCAGGGATGTTGCCTCCTGGAAGGAAAGCTAGGCGCTTACACCAAGGTGGCTACCCCTTCCCGCGGACAAACGCCACTATCATAAGGAGGATATCGTCCAATGTGAGGGGTGATATCATCTCCTTGGGGATGAGTGGGAATGGAGATTGTCCAATGACGGGGGGGCCCTGCGTGCGTGGCATGGGGCTAGGTCATAGTTTAACATCATTTGATGAGGACAATGGTTCTCGTTAGTTTAACGTCCTATAGCTCGAATGAGTTGGGTTTGCTCTGCACCATTATGAATTACATAACCTTTACCCTCTTCTCCTTGTGGGAGGCAAGGCATTGGCAATGCCATAGCATGGGGGTGTTGCGGAGAGAACCACCCAGGGGTCGACGTTAGCATGGCTATACGAAGAAGAAAAATTCATTAGTGTGGCTATGTGAAGAACCATGAGGCAATGTAATGAAATGGGAGGTATCATCCAGGGGAAACTAAAGTTAATTCATATGATCCTAGAAGGTCGTACAGAAAAACCATGCATTATGTGGATTCCCAGGGTGCACAAGACACCTGCGAATGGCACCTAAAAGAAGGGCATCAGGCACTCATGCAAGGGTACGCCCAGGGAACACCGTGGAGAGGGGTCCTGGGGAAATGCGCGGATCATTTAAGGCTTGCACATGAAATATGGGGACCCTTCATGAGAAACCCCGGGTTGGCATGAAATCGGGAAGATTTGGCAACAAACTCAAGCTGAGGTTTTTACACGCAACTTGAAGGGATTGCGTGCAATAGAAGGGGATTGCACACAAAGGAAGGAGTTGTGCCCAATGGGTGGACCCCAAAGGGGTTGAAATTCATTCTAAACCGAAGGGGATCTCGCGCGAAGGAGGACCCTGGGACGACTGGGCACAAAAAGAACCATACCTGGAATCCAACTTCGCATTCATCGAAACACGATTTCGCGCATGAGATCCGGTTCAAATTCTTCAGCCCTGAAATGGAAGGGGGTCGCTTTCTATTTATAGGCACCTAAGGGCGCGAAATATAGGCCAGGGAGAAATTTATTGCGCGATAGTGGTAGTGGAAACAAATTCCAACCGCATGGGGTGCAGTCGTGAAATTATTTCACGCCTGTGCCGAGGACCCTACCCGAATCTCGGGACTTTCCGCGCAGGACACATTTTTTTTCTCCCTTCACCATTTTTTTCATGCAACACATCTAGGCCCCCCCTAGACTGGGTCTCTGGGTCCGAATATGACTTCGCTTTATCATTTCAAAACATTATTCAACCCTTAAGCACTTTTCAGTGCCAACAATAATGACATAGATGAAAATAATCAACAAACCTATTTGGGAGAAATATCCCCCTTTATAATGAAAAAATTGAAAAGTCGCACTATTTGTCAAGAAGCCGTTTTAAAAGAGATTTTTTAATCAATGTGTCCCATACCACTTTGAAACTTTTAAAAGGAAATTTAATTTTAAAACATTAATTTCCAAATAAATATAGCCTTAAAACCATTTTTAAAACATGGTCATTAATGAGAAATATTTAGAGGAATAAAATTTTAAAACATTTAAAATGGTATTTTAGTTAGAGTTACTATCCAAATGAGAGACGCTTGATTACAAACAATTGTGGTAATAAAAAAAATTATAATACCATGAGAATAAAGTATTTCATTATACACTATGTCAAAGGACAATATCTACACCATATAAAAGTGAATTGGTGCATAACAACAAATAAGTCTCAAAGGAATGTAAATTGATATGAAATCCCTTATAAAGACAATATCCTTAGGTAAAGGATAAATCAATGACATAATTATGTGTGAAAAATATAAATACACTCAATATGATTGGATATTTAGTGTAAATAAATCATAGGACATTCACACATATTCTTGTAAAAACAACACCCATGACTTTGATGTTTAACTTAATGAATAGAAATTGAGATAAGTTCACATTTATATCAATGACTTGAAAATTTAGCAATGGAGTAATTATGTGTATCAAAAGTATATCCACAAAATCTGGAGTAGAAATTACTACCTAAATAATAAATAGTGATTCCACACATAATCTTGGAGTAAAATAGTCAATGAAGTATGTGTAAATTCCACCGAGTGGAAATTGAAATTTGAAATTCCCATAATGATTTGGTAACATATGAAACATACCACCCATGAAAGAATGATCATAAAATGAAGATGTAAATACTCATAAATTAAATTATATTACACCAAGAATAAAATCATGGACAGTACATATTCGACACAAAATGAAATAGTGGCTAATATAGCATGAATCTCACGAGAATAAAAAGCGTGATGAAAAACCCTTACCTAGTTGTAATCTATCGAGTCGTATGACCAAATGTTAATAAACAACAAATGAATCAAATAATTACATGAATATAAATATAATCATGATAATATATATCATATTTCAGTACACAATACACCATATAAAATAAATAAGTGGTGAACAATGGAAATCTCACGGAATTAAATGTGAGACAAGAAACCACTTACCTCAAGTCCGACTAGTCTTTTATGTTCCTTCTTCTTCTAGAATAACAAAAAAAAGTTAATTTCTACATGATTAAGAAAATTTTTCAAGTTTATTATTTCTTTTATATCACTTATTACCTTTCTATAACAATTAGTTATTTATTTGAGTTCATAATGGATATTTTATCGATGTTCGGAACTTGAGTTAAAAATGAACTATTTATAATTACTTTTTTTCAATGTGGTCAAAAGTACATTATCTAAATAATGAAATACATGATTTAGATATCATATATATATTATATACCCAATATATAAAACTATTTATAACATTACATAAAATTTGGAGATAAGTAATGAAATGCACCGTTCATGGAGACGGTAAGTCGTATGTACGCATGAACGCTACTTTCATTTCTATTTTGTATTCTAATATAAATAAAACATAATGATACATAGATATATTATAATTCTAGTATAATATAATAGATAATATATTTAATTCCATGCTTAATACATCCCACACAAGGCGATAATGAGTCATATAATTTTTAGGGGGTGGTAGTCCGCACATCCTCAAATGAAATTATCACGTTTTACCCATAATGGAATCCATAAAATATTCATATAAATGGAAAATACAGTAGCATAAAGAAAAAATAAAAATAATATATATATATATATCATATATAAATATAGTTCCATATTAATGGCCACCATGAGATGCAGTAGGAGATAATTGAACAATCATCGTTTTGTGAGGTGTTAGTTTTCCATCCACAGAAATAGTATGTTCTTCACCCATTAGATGGAGGTCTGTGTATGTGTAGTTCAAATAAATCACATAACAACATCCTTGTATATTGAGTAGACTTTTTTTGTTATAAAATAAATTAATAAAAATCTTTTAGGGATTTGGAGATGTAAAATAAAACAAAATAAAACAAAATAATTTAAGAGAAAGCATTACCTTTAATTTGGGTAACTTCCGTTGGTGTGAAAAAAAAAGACTTCTTGAAGAGCATTCTAGATAAGGTGAGGATTTTAGGAAGAATAAGGTGATCTGGAGAGATTATTTTGGTAGGGGCTGGATGAGCAAAGGTCCTTTAGAGGTGTGTGGAATGGGAAAGAAGTGGTGTTCTTTTATAAGGGGGAGGAGGGTCTCTTTAGGAAAGTGTGAAAAATATTATTTTATTATATAGTTATATTCGGTTTCTAAAGGTCAAAAACTAATTAAAGTTGAATATAAGATGACTTAGGGTCTAAATAAAATCATCCAATAAGAATTGGACAGGTTTTGGATATTATTGTAATATTAATAATCATATTTATTTAAATCATTTATTAATTTAGAAAATACTACATCATTATTGTGTTATAAATAATTGACATTATTTGATGTCTAAAAATTATAAAAAAATTACCATAATTTAGAAAAATATTTTATCTTTCCAATGATTATTTATAGTCTAAATGTTGACTTATATAAATCCATGTAAAAATTGATATACTAAAAGATATTTGTTAATGTCATTTTTGTCTTTACTTTAAGTTAATTAAAATAAAGTGTCATTATCATTGTTAAGTGGCTCCATGAGTTCCCGAAATTGACCCAAGGATTCTCATGGTCGTCTATGACTCATCAAATGAGTTTAGGATAAGTGTTAAAGTAATTTTGTATTTTTATAATATTTCTTTTACCTTGAATTACCCTATTTACCTTTAACTGTGGTAAATAAAAGTCAAAAGTTACTATACACCAAAAATTATTTTCATCTTATTGAACCAAATTTTACATACTAGTAACAAAAATGTATCTCATATTTCCAAAATTCAATTCATATAAGTGGTTAAATTTCATTTAAATGAAAATGTCGGATTTTTAACTACTACTTGGTGGTTTCTCTATTCATCAAAAAGTGATGTTTTTAGAAACATACCAAAAATTATGCCTAATCTATATTTGATATTCCAAACTTAAAAATGATATCTATTTTACCAAATTAAAAATGTAGAATTTGGATTAATTAATTTAAAATTAATTCCAATTGTCAAAACAAATAGCGTGTTTTTAAGAAACAATAACTATCAAAAGATTGACACTTGTTTATGTATAATTTCAATGTAAAATTAATTCCAATGACGAAGATAGGATTAAAGGGTAAAAATATAATCTAATTACACTTAAAAACTAATTTAAAATATAATCTAACCACATAAATAAATTATATTTAAAGTCGGTTTTGAATTAAAATACATTATTTTTCACGATTCATAAAAAATGAATATTATTAAAAAAATACCAAAATTTTACCCAAAGTAAGTTTTTATGTCCCAATTCTAAAGAAGAAATTTATTATTTCAAATGGAACATATAAAAGTGACCAAAACTAGATTTTAATAGGGTTCTCCATTAAAAGGTGGTAAATCAATCTTTTAATGTAAATTATGTTCAAAACTAGATTTATTCACATTTTAAGCCTCTAACTTTTATTGGATAAATGTAAAAAACATTTAACAAACATATATAATCATTTTTTAGTAAGTTCTGTTCATTCTTACCATTACAATAGCTAAGTTTTGACTTCCATTTAAAATAACAATATTATATTATTTGTATGTAACATAAGATTTCAAAGAAACCCATTTCTCTGTATCGGGTATAACATCGAATATAGTGTCCCCTTTAGTGTAGAATTAATATTTAGTTTATAAATAGTAATAAATTTGAAAAATG
Organism: Viscum album; assembly: GCA_963277665.1. Lineage (NCBI taxonomy): Eukaryota > Viridiplantae > Streptophyta > Magnoliopsida > Santalales > Viscaceae > Viscum > Viscum album. The sequence goes on along the minus strand of OY728130.1, from coordinate 2,007,844,479 downwards.
TTGTGTTATTTATTTACATGGGATGTTACATCCTGCCCCCCTTTTGGAATTTCATCCTCGTAATTTTAAAATTAGGCTTTGAAACCTCGTTAAAACTCCCACATCAGAAATGTGTCCGTTAAAATATCACTTTAAAAGAAATTAATAAAAGTAAAAAGGTCACTTGAGATAAACCATACTAGGATTCCATGTAGGAAATATTGGATATGGAAGATAAACTATGTTTCATGTTCTGATGGAGTGGGATAGAAAACATGATCAGGAGAATGTTAACGATGAGAAAACCACAAACATGTGATGGGATAAACGATCATTAGTTTCCAAGTAGGAAAACTAAACAGATCACGTTTTTTTGTTTTATATTCCATTTCATAAAGTTGAGGAATTTATTTATGAGATTAACTAAGAAAAGAAAGAGATATACTTACTTTTTAAGTAGATATTTGTTATTTAATAAATTTCTACCACCTTCTCATATTTTTTTCAAACAAAGAGTATTCAAGATGACTTGGTCACATCAGAAGAGCTAGAATAAACATCTAGAGAATAACGTGATCAATAAAGGATAAAAAATATATTTACCTTGCCTTTAGAGATTATCCACCACCAAAATGGTGAGTACAAGATTAGATGATCCCCAAAAAGGATAAACCATAAGAGAAACAAATACTAATCTTAATTTCTAAAATTAAACCAAAAATAACCCAAATATAAATAAATACCACCCATTAAACAATTTACCTTAAAATCTATCAATATAATCTAAAGTAATATTGAAACCCAAATCATAGAAGAATTTGGTTATTGAGTCTTCCAAGTTAAATTGTATTTCCAAATGACATCGACTACCCTTAAAGTCGCATACACAAAAGTAATTTACCAAATCACATATTATATATGATAGGTTAATCATATCAAAAAATAACTCAAAATATATATAAAAAATCACCATTACTCCTCAAATTAAATCCCATAGTATTCTATTTTTCTTGGGTATATAGTGTTCCCAATAGAGCAATCGTCTTCCAAAATAACATTTATCACTTAATCAGAAAATCATTTTCCTATACAGTGGATATCCATTTGATAAGACATAAGATCCCAAATAAACTTATTACTCATCAATAAAATAATTTAACTAAAAATAATTAGTCTCACTAACCAGGGACATCACGTAGTCCAGTGGTATGTTATAAATCCCAATCGCACTCTGGTTGTGGATTCAATATCCACAACTTTTTCTGACGTGACAGGTTGTCACATAGTCTGTGTGTTGTCCTTTTTCAAAAAATATATAATTTTATAACATTACAAAAATGAGATAAATTCCTCAAAATAACCACAACATGATTTAACTACAAATGTTTTCTCTTACCTTGCATTTTTTTCCCAAAATATAATAACTTGTAATTTCCTCAAACGTAATGATAATATAAAACCATATCGTTATTTATAACTATATCAAAAATAGAAAAGACATTTCTTCATCAAATTTCATTTTCACATGAAAAACTGAAGGGCTACAAATACAATAGGAAATTATTCCAACGTAATCCCATCAAAAAAGAGAGCTAATATTTTAAACATTTCTCCAACCATCTATTTTCATATAGCCTTTTCTTTGACCAAGAAAATATCCTATAGAATAGGGAATTCACTAGAGAAATGGAAAGGTCCCCTAAATTTATGGAAAATGACTGTAAATGGAATCTTGGAACATTTTTTATTTTCTTCTATAGTACTCTTCATTTTTTTCTCAACAATTATTTACTTCATGTCTTTCATTCGCACATGTAAAGCATTTATTTGTTCCATTGAGACGCTTTCATTGGTGTCTCCTTCCACATTTCCACCATGATGGAAATTGAGTATTCTTTTCTCCATGGTCTCTACTAATGGAGCTCTTATCACTCATCGCCTTTTTCTTCTTTGTTGAGTCCAGGAGTTGGTTAATATATATGTTATTGATAATATTTATTGAAAACTGATTTGGCATGAACACGATATATTTTACACCTATCAACATTCCATTTTTTTCTTATTTCCACCCTGTTCCCACCTTGTACATCATGCTCGACGTTACTATGACTTCCTTGGAATCCAGCCATTGACTAAAACCAAAAAGCATTATGTGAGTAAAAATAGTCATAAAATAATTTAGAGAATATAATGACACCATATTTTCAATTTTAAACACCTTTGGATTAACCAAGGTTATTTATTCTCATCTTATATTAAAATCCTTCAAATAGGTTTGTAAAGAAAATGTAAATTATCCTAAGAATATCCCCCGGGAGTGTCGTAACTAAGAGTGCAGTAAATCCCATTTTCATGCACCAGTTCTCGTTTAATTCTAGCTCAAAGCGCTGTTTTTGGGTTTTATCCCTAGGTACATCTGTGCCAGATCTGTCTCTACCTGCTCGTATCATGACAAGGATGTATTTCTTGGAAAACTCAAAAAAATATCCACAATACCAAATTTCTAGGATGTTATTCTATACTAATCTCAATGTCTATATTTGGGCTATGTGCACTAATTAGAGTTTATCTAAATCTAGTTTCCATGGTTTGTACTAAACTTCATCTAATACCAACTGTAACGCCCTATCCCCAGTTACCCAGAGTCAGCCCATTATTTTAATACATTGGCATCATTCCAAGGAATTATGTCATAAAGGACTGATCAGTTTAGTATTCTTGGAAATAAGATACATACATAAGTTCAACATTACAAATTGAATAGAAAAACAACACTACTTTATTCTATTAGAAACATCCAATCCTCCTAGATTATGAATGAAAGTCACTCATAACTAACTCCTTCATATACTAGGAAAATGAAACATTAGAAAGGGGTGGGATCAAACGCTCAGTAAGGGTAAGCAATACAATGGAAGATAACATAAATATTAAGCATGCTTAATAATTGAGAACACATGTCTTAACGAATAATAAACATGAGCACTTTATGGAAGGAATATGAGTTTAGTAAATAATTACATAATAAAACATAATCATTGGTGTTCTACAAGTCAAATAACCACATTAAATGTCAATAGCTAATCTCATAATGATTGAATGCATAATGTTGGACATCATAACCACATAGTAAAGGCCTTGTGCCAAGACTAGAAATAAAATTTTTTTGAAGGCCTTGTGCGAAGAAACTAGTTTGTCTAATGAGACTTACCAATGCATCAAGGAGTTATAGAGGGATCCACCCATCACTTAATTAGTCTAATTAATTACTCATATAAAAAGTTTGAAACATAACATAAGAATTCGTATTAAAATTAGCATACGAAATGTCAATACATTATCCAAAAACCATGAATGGTATAAAAATAGAACATCCACAGTCAAACATAACTCATTCAATACAATATGGAAGATTTTATTGTAATAGATTAACCACAGTAGATAATAATGAAGGATATTGTCATAGATAAAAATAATCATCAGATCTATTTGAGAGAAATATACCAATTTTCCCTCAAAACATTTTAAAGCCACACTATTTGTCATTAAGGGATTTAAAATTAGATTTTTTTAATAAAAGTGTCCCAGACCAATTTGAAAAAATTTAAAGTAATTTTAATTTTATAACATTAATTTCCATATAGATAAAACCTTAAAATGATTTTTTAGTACATGGATATTAATGAGAAAGACTTAGAAGAATAAAATTTTTAAACATTTTAAATGGTATTTTAGTTAGAGTTAATATCCAAATGATAGATGCTTGTATACAAACAATGGAGGTAACAAAAACATTATAATACCATAAGAAGAAATGATTTCATTATACACTATTTCAAAGGGTAGTATATACAACCTATAAAAGGGAATTGGTGCATAACAACAAAGAACTCTCAATGGAATATAAATTAATAAGAGATCCCTTAGAAAGACATATCCTTAGGTAAAGTATAAATCAATGACATAAATATGTGTGAAAATATAAATACATTCAATATGATTGGATAATCAGTGTAAATCAATCAGAGGACACTCGCATATATTCCTGTAAAAGAAAAACCAATGACTTGGATGTTTAACTCAATGAATAGAAATTGAGTTACGATCACGTTTATATCAATGACGTGAGAAATTATCAATGGATTGATTATGTGTTTCAAAATTATATCCACACAGAGAGGATTGGAAATTAATATATAAATAATAAATAGTGATTCAACACATAATCATGGAGAAAAATAATCAATTATGTATGCATATAGCCACTGAGTGGAAATAGAAATTTGAAATTCCCTTACCAATTTGGTAACATAGGAAACATACAACCCATGAAAGAAGGATCATAAAATGAAGATGTAAATACTCATATATTAATGTATATTACACCATGAATAAAATCATAGATAACACATATGCCACACAAAAAAGAAATAGTGTCCAATATTGCATGAATATCACGGGAATAAAAAGTGAGATGAAAAACCCTTACTTCATTGCAATCAATCGAGTCGTATGGCCAAAAGTTAATAACCAAAAAATGAATCACATAATACCATGAATATAAAAATAATAATAATAATATATATCAAATGAGAGTAAACAATACACCACATGCAATAAATAAGTGGAGAAAAATGGAAATCTCACAGAATTAAATGTGAGATAAAAAACCCCTTACCTCAAGTCCGACTTGTCTTGTATGTTCCTTGTTCTTCCTGAATAATAAACTTAAGTTAATTTATACACGATGAAGGAAATTTTTCAATTTTATTATTCCTTTTATATGACTTATTACTTTACTATAATGATTAGTTATTTATTTTAAATCATAATGGATATTTTATCGAGGTTCAAAACGTGAGTAAAAAATGAACTTGTTATAATTAATATCTTTCCATGTGGTATAAATCCCATTATCTATAGAATTAAATACATGATTTAGATATAATTTATGTATTATAGATCCAGTATATATATATCTATTTATAATATTACATAACATTTGGTGATAAGAAATGAAATGTATAGTTCATGGAAACGGTAAGTCATACGTGAGCATGAACCCTACTTTCATTTCTATTTTATATATTAATGGGATTAAAACATAATGATACATAGGTATATTATAATTACAGTATAATAACATATATAATATGATTAATTACATCCTTTATACATCCCACATATGGCATTAATGAGTCATATCATTTTGAGGGGGCGGTAGTCCGCACTTCCTCAAATGAAATTATCGTGTTTTACCCATAATGGAAACCATAAAATAATGATATAAATGGACAATAAAGAAACATAAATAAATAATAAAAATAATATATATTTCATATATAAATATAGTTCCATCATAATGTCTACCATGAGAGGTGGTAGAAGATAATTGAACAATCATCGTTTTGTGAGGCGTTAGTTTTTCATCCATAGAAACAATATGTTTTCACCTATTAGATGGAGGTGTGTGTAAGTGTACTTCTAATACATATCAATAAAATATAATAGTATATTTTTTATACTAGTTTATTTATAAAATAAATTAATAAAATGTGTTTATTGGGTTGGAGAAGTAAAATAACACAAAATAAAACAAAAGAATTTAAGAGAAAGCATTACCTTTAATTTGGATAACTTCCTTTGGTTTGAACCAAAACGACTTATTGAAGTGCCTTATTCCAATGGTGAGGATTCTAGGAGTAATAGGTGGATCTTTATAGATTATTTTTTTGGGGTTGTATGTGCTAAGGTTCATGAGAGGTGTGTGGAATGGGTTTGAAGTGGTGTCCTTTTATAAGGTGGAGCAGGGGCTCTTTAGGAATGAGTGAAAATATTATTTTATTATATTGTGATATTTGGTTTCTAATGGTACAAAACTAATTAAAGTCATTTATTATCTGACTCATGATCGAAATAAAATCATCCAATAATAATTGGACTGGTTTTGGATATTATTTTAATATTAATAATCATATTTATTTAAATCATTTATTAATGAGGAAAATACTACATCATTATTATGTCATAAATAATTTAATTTATATGATGTCAAAAAATTATAAACAAATTACCATAATGTAGGAAATAGTTTTATCTTTCTAACGATTATTTATAGTCGAACTGATGACTTATATAACTCTATGTAAAAATTAATATACTAACATATATTTGTTAATTCCATTTTTGTCTTTACTTTATGTTAATTAAAATAAAGTGTATTTATCATTCATAAGTGGCTCCATGGGCTCCCAAAATTTTTCTAAGGATGAACATGGTCGCCCATGACTCATCCAATATGTTTAGGACAAGTTATAAGGTAATTTTGATTTATTATAATATTTTTTTACCTTGAATTAAGCTATTTACCATTAACCGCGGTAAATAAAAGTCAAAAGTCATTATTCATCAAAAATTATTTTCATCTTATTGAACAAAATTTTATTTACTAATAACAAAAATATATTTCAGATTTTTTAAATTCAATTCACATATGTGGTAAAATTTCATTTAAATGAAAACTTCAGGTTTTTAACTACTACTTGGTGGTTTCAGTATTCATCAAAAATTGAAGTTTTTCTGAAAAATACGAAAAAAACATCCTAAGCTATATTTGATATTAAAAATTCAAGAATTATGTCTATTTTAAAAAATTAAAAACCTATAAGTTGGATTAATTAATTTTAAATTAATTCACGTTGTCAAAACAAATAGCGTGTTTTTAAGAAACAATAACTATCAAAAGATTGACACTTATTTATGTATAATTTCAAATTGAAATTAATTACAATGAAAAAATTGGATTAAAGGATAAAAATATAATCTAATTAAACATCAAAAAAAATTTTAAATATAATCTAACCATATAAATAAATTATATTAAAAGGTAGTTTTGAATTAAAATACATTATTTCTCACTATTCATAAAAAATAATATTATTAGAAAAATACCAAAATTTTACCCAAAGTAAATTTTGATGTCCCAATTCTAAAGAAGTATTTTATATTGTCAAATAGAACATATAAAAGTGGACAAAAATATATTTAAAGATTGTTCTCCATTAAAAGGCGTTAAATCAACCCTTCAATGTAAATTATGTTTAAAATTAGATTCATTCACATTTTAAACCTCTGGATTTTATTGAATAAATGTAAAAACATTTAACAAAAATATATAATTATTTTTTAGTTGGTTATATTCATTCCTACCATTACAAAGACTAGGTGTTAACTACCATATAAAATAATAATATTATATTATTAGTGTGCAATGTAAGATTTCAAAGAATCTCGTTGTTGCATATCGGGTATACCATCGAACATAGTGTCCCCTTTAAAGTAGAATTAATATTTAGTTCAAAAATATTAATAAATATGAAAAATGTTGTGTTCTTTATTTACCTGTGATGTTACAGGATTCCCAATACAATCATAACAATTATTGATTCATACATCACAACATAATGAGGGAGGGGATGCAAGAATACCTTGGGACTCATTATATGTCGTAATAATACTTTTAACTAGCTAGCTGTATTGGTAAACTGGATATATTAGGTTTCTAAGAAAATGATTCAAGTTTCCATGTTGGATTCTAAGCCATGTATGGGATGATCATTGACAATTTTTGGGGGATGATTACCACTCTACCACTAGAGTAACATATTTTTGAGGTCATCCTTGAGAGACCAAATAGGAAACAGTTATACTGGTTAGTACAAGTGGTAACATCACATTGTTCCAATTTTTACAGATAATTATGGTTTTAAAAGAATAAGTACATCTAGTAGAGGATGCGGGGTTCCCAATATACATTAGGATTCCTTAGTGGAATGATGGTTAAGGCCATTGGAGTTGGAAATATATGGATTCATAGGTAGTGTTGTTGGATATCTCTAGGAATTATAGGCCCTTATTTTTAATGTTGTTGTGTTGGGTTAGATAGTTTATGTGACACATAACCCTGAGGCCACAATGGTTTTGGGTATCCTTGTGTTCTTCACATGTTTCAGCCGAGGAGGTATGTTTACGATTCGTTTTATGATTTTGACCTGGGTGGGCTTGTCGATAAATGTGGGGTTTCCCTTTTCTAGGATTTGGTGATGTTGATGACTGGTAGTGTAAATTCCCTTCATGGGAAATGATTTAAATTGGGCGTGTGTTTAATGACAACACCAAAACCACCGGAAGATCTCAAGGGAGTGGGAGACCTATTTTATATCTTAATATCCCCATATTTTTCCTTAGTTATTTTTATCAAGGATGAAAATAATTGGGGGGAAAAAATATAATGTACAAATGTTTTCTTGTAATACTTTATAATTATTATTGGAATATTTATGGAGTGGGAAATTAAGAAGGAATTACTTTCTAAGGCCCATTGTTCATAGATTTTATTTTTAAAATATATTAAATATTATTAATATCATGAATATAATGTTTTCATTAAAGAGTTGAATAAATTATTGACAAAGGACCAAATAATAAATCTAAGGGAACCTTTGATACCAGAGAGCTTTATTTACTCTAGTAAATACATAAACTCTTTTGGTGTCAATATTTTGGTTAAAAGGCATTCGTTGGTGGATAAATATAATAGATTAATTAAAATTTTTATTTTATTTTTCTTAAATAAGTGACCTGAAATTCAATTTGAATACAATTTTTTGAGTATATATTAGGGTTTTTCAAAAAAACATAGAGAAATAAAAGAACTTTGGAGGATATATTTTTATGAAGACAATGTCACATCACCATAGATGACGGATTGTGCACCAATGAAGATTGTAGATCCTTCCAATGATGGAAATTCATAGATATTATTAATCAATAATAAATCTAAGATATATATAAGCCATTTATTTTTGGATTTATCATCATTTCACTCCCCTGAATGAATGTTAATTTATTAAATAACTAATGGATTCCCAAATATATCATTCTATGGGTATGGGATGATTTGATGTATTTGGGAATAATTATAATTTCTCTATTCATTGATATGTATACCAATTTGGTCATCATTCTAAAAAAATGGACTAAGGAAAAAACAACCAATTTACAAGTTTTTTCCTTCACACTTATGGTTTATTGTTTACTCTTCTCATTCTACATTCATTCATCATTGGAAATTTCATTGTCCTATGATTCAATGAATACTAGAGAAGGATCATTAAATATTCAATAGTTGGTGTAATGGATCATTACCTCAATTTTGGAATAAATATTTGGTTAATATTTAGTAGGATAGTACTTCAAAAATGGATCCATAGAGGGATCGATCTTTCTAGATCTCGTTATAGTGGGCGACTACGATGAGGTGCAACGTAGGGTATTTTTATGAGTAATGGGAACATATGAAATCTGGAAGATGGTGACAGATGGGTTGACAAATATCTAAATTCATGTTATTAAACATGTTAGGTGGAAGAAATAATATATTTGGGAGTCACCAATTAATACATGATAATATGTATGTGGGTTTAGGGAAAACCCCAACTATAAGGTTTTAGAAACCCTATGAAAACCCATCATGTAGTCTCTATTTTATGGTTCTTGTGTTTCAGTATAGAGATATGTTCTATATACTATGTGACATATTTAAAACTTCTTGTGAACCCCATATAATAAACTCATCTTGTATAGGGGGTACACTTCCAAGTGTTTATATAGTGTTTCAGGTCCTCTATACCATGTCACAAGCTAGGTAAACATGAAGGATAGCTTGGCATGAACATGGAGTACATACCCAGGTATTCATGTGGCTCCACATTCCATTTACATGGGAATTACGTGGGTATGATAGAGTACATGGATAGATCTATGAACTACGACACATAAAATTACATGCACATGGGTTTGGTGTATGTGGTCTTGGGAAGAACGACATGATGAGTGCACATGTCACTTCTACATGTCGTGTACATTTGGGGAATTCCATGTTTTGTAAAAAATTTAATTCCTAGTGGAAAAGATACAGAAGAAGTTACAAGATTAGTGACACATTCTATGCACCTCTTTGAAATTTACACATACTTCTTTAGTAGATTGTGGATTATTATTTCTTCTTTGCATGGATTTATTGCGAGCTAGTGTGATCTTCCTTAGACCAATATTGGTTGAGTATGTTCCCTTTGTGCATCACCTAAGGGTTTGTATAGAATTACATCCTCCACATAGTATGGTGATCCCTTCATCATTACTTATTGTATAGAGTTTTTTAATTCTTCCATGGACACCATAGTGAGATCCTATATTATCATCTTACCCTTGGTGGAGTTTTGGGTACCATCATTACCAAAACTACTCATTCGTCAATTCTATAAATATTGGGTTGATCTAGATTATGTTATTAATATAACATGTGGGCATTATTTTGATCCTCATATGTGTATATTTCTCTTTATAATTATAGTGTATACTTATTAGGGAGATACCCGATGAGTTGTAAATTTTAGATGGACACTGTCAGTGATATATGCTTAATGGAGCCTGTTCTCTCAGAGGAGTTCCATTAGTGATGGAAGGGATTGTGTAGTGATATCTATTAGATAATAATTACCATGAAAACATAATGTAATTATCCAAGGAAATATTTATATTTGTGATCTTACCTCAAGTATATGAGTCTACTACAAGTATATTTTGTTGGTTATTATGTCTCACCTTATGTTTGACATATCATGTGATGTGTTGACTACACCTGATGATTTGTGTTTGGTTATTTTAAGGTTTCCTACTTGGTATTGTTATACTAACCCATGATTTTTTGTACAAACATGTTTTTTCTTATGAACACAATATTATTTTTTCAATGTCCTTGGTGGACTAGGAGTAAGTTGAGCTATTTTAGGCTAGACTGAGTGAGATATTTACTGGTGTTTCATTTGACAACATTCCCCTCATTCAGTGTAGGATGTACTTTACATTGTAGTTCACATTGGGATTGGATTTGGATACTTTTGGGCATTAAATTACATTAAATCAGACACTTATTATATGATTATAGATGGAATAATGAATTGTTATTAGTTGTTTTACATTTCATAAATGTTTGGGCTTGTAGATGTGTGCATGTGTATAGGTACTTAAAGAAAATATCTTCCATGTGTGTGATTTTCCATTATATTTAGAGACACAATCCAATTTCCTATTGGATGTTGGATTATAGAATCTTCATCTTGAACCCCATCGGTTTGAGTCGGGACATTGATCAGAATTATCTACATTGTATTATAAGATTTTGTAGTGTTTGAGTTATGTCATAATTCTCAAAACCTCTAGTCATTAATATATATATATATATATATATAAGTGAATGAATGTAAGATCATGACTAAAAATTGTTAATATGTACTTTTTAATTATATTTAATTATAATTTTTATCAATAAATCTATATTAAAAATATTACCCTTAATAAAAACAAGTGTGAAATGTTTGGATTTTCATTCAATAGAAAATTATAATGGTATTAATATAATCAAAGTGTCCCCAAATAGTCATTTATTCATTAATTGTTTGATTATGGGCCAAAATTACCCATCCAATAAAATTAGGGAATGTTTTTTAGTAATTTTATAGGCCTTATCATATTATTTTTACTCTTAATTTACAGATTTGCGCTTTACTGTTGTTAAAAAAATTACCAACGTTAATATTCATATGAACCAATAATAAAAGGGGTCTATATACAAAATTTGTATATTATTTTTCCAAATATAGAATATATTTTTCAAATTCATATCATTAAAGTGGAATAATTTAATTTAATATTAAACCAAAATAACACTATGATATAGTTTTTCTAAAAAACTCCATTTTAAATATAAAATACTTAATACTAAATTCAAGTATAAAATACTTTTAAAATTCAAAAATTATATTATTTATAATTAAAAGTTACTAGTTAATCATTATAACTAATAAAAAATAATATATTACTTTTAAAATTCATTAAAATTAAATACATGTGTTAATGTAAATCAATATATTTCAATATTCCTTAAAATTTTTAAAATTTTACAAAATTCTAAAAAAATTATCTGAAGATAATTTTGCAGTGATGAATTAAAAAATTATGTTTTTTAAGTATAAATAGTATAAATGTGTCAAAATTATTTATATTTCTTTTATCAAGGTAATAAATTAAAACATTCTCTAAAGAAAACATATGTCTTAAGATATAAAATCACATTAAGAAAAAAAGTTAGTGTTTATTTACAAAGAATTAATAAATTTATTTATTTCATAATATGGTTACTATTATTATTACCTTCCAATTAAATAGCTGGGTTATAATAGTAATTTTAAAATAATAATAATATTTTATTATACAATACATATTTTAAACATGGTTTTAAATGAAACACAATATAATGAAGAAATAACATTATTTTAAATATTAATTTTATTAAAAATATTAGAGTGGTATTAATTTTCTAGTAAGTGGCATGCCCATTTTTCTGTAAAAAATATTCTCATGATTGGATTGGGAAAATTAGTTCAAGAATGCCTCTTAGGAATGAGACATAAAATTTAGAACAATCACTCATGGAATAAATTTATAATAAAAATTAAATCCAAATTAATTTTTGAAATTAAAAGTATAAAAAATAGTAGGTAAATTACATCTAAATAAATCAACAGTTTCAATAAAATCACAATCCATTGAATTTAAATCCTATTTCCATATTTAGTAATTATACACCCAACATTAGTTAAACAATTTTACAATCTTAAAAACAAGAAACATGTCATAATATAATTGCTAAGATAGTTAGATGAATTTTCTTTTTTAAATGTTTCTAGAAAATTATAATTTCACACTTTTATTATTCAAGTGAATTGTTGAAAAATGTGATCCAATAAATACCAGATTAGAAGGATTTTCTTGTGTTTTTTATAATCCAACATGGCGTATATCAGATATCATTATAAATAATGAAAATTTAGATTCACTTCAAATTGTAGCAAAACAACTTTTTATTACTAAGTCATTGATATTTTTTCAAAGGAATAATTCCTCCCAATTATAAATTCTACATTCAGATTTTAGTTTTTTTATAAAAGCTGATATGAAATGGTACCAGATATGTCACAATTATTTTTAATATGTATGTATACCATGCTACTTCACCTTCCATTATATAGATTTTTTTCCCAAAATATGTCCATTTTGTGGGTATCGCTCTGGAATATTTACAACAACATTATTAGGATGTCTATTTAACTGATTTCCCACTTAGTTTTTATCTCAATTCTTATTTTCAATCTAATGGGTGGAATCCTGAATATGTAACTCCCATATGTCTAGCCTGTGTTTTTCATATTCCATCTTCATTATGTAAATAAGAGTTTCATGTTTAGAAATTATATTAACCTTAGATCAAAGAAGATAATATCTAAATATAGATATTGAAAAAAAATATGAGGAACACCTTTTTGGTTACAATTCAGTTGATTTGAGTATAATCCATTTTAATTGATATATAAGAAATAACTTTTGGTTTTCATTAAATTCATTAAGATATAGATTCCCTTAATTATTTAGAGCATCATAAGGTAGTTCAAGTTGATCATCCTAATTTGATGGTTCCACTACTGTTGGGGTGATTAATCTCTTATTCATATAATCAAAATAACCCCTACATTAATAATTAAAATCCAGCTTTGTTTCTTTTAAATTCAACATAGAAAAAAGGGATAAATCATACTCAAATATTTTATAAATCTACTATAATACCATGTACTGAATAAAAATGATCTATTATGATTTAAACAAGCTAGGAAATTCAAAAAATTTATCACATAGTTTTAATATTTATCCACCTTAATATAATTTTGTTAACAGATAATTCCTATGTATATCTATTTCTCAACCATGAAATTAATTTTTTTGAAATTCAAAACATGATTCATTTCAAAACATGTTTTTTAAAAAAATATCCCCCAAATATTAAATAAAATAACTTCTAAGAATATTAAATTCAACCAAAAATACCACCAATAAATCCTCAATTGGATTAGAAAGGATACTTAATATTAACCTCTAAAATGTAATTAGGGCATTAAATAAACCTAATGGAATATATTTTTTAAAAAATGGAGTAATGGGGCATGTAAAGGTTTTCTAATCTTAATCATTTGGAGAAATGTATACCTAGAAATATCCTAATAATCCAACAAAGAAGCAATAATGTGGTCCTCCATCCAACTATTCAAGAATTTGGTTAATAATGAGATGGAAAAGTTGGTCTCCAATGTAATTGAATTATATTCTATAATAAATACGCATTATCCAGATTGTTTTTACTTACTTGGGAATAAAATTTATTACACTCTATCTTCCAAATGACTTGGTTAGTTTTCTTAGGAACTACATTGATGGGTTGACGCATTATGATTCCAAAATAGGATAAATGACCTCTTCCACTAAAGAAATTCTTTATTTCCTTAATCTATAAAAATATGATGGAGGTATATAGTCTCATTTTATTTTATCTAATTAGTCTAGAAACCCCCTTTAAAAAAATTCAATGTGGGGTGACTTTGGGGTTTATTCATGTGGTATTTCCTAAACTATACACTATAGATTATAAATTACATTTGATAAGATTGATCAATGATTTTTCTCATGTTCTAAATAAATTAATATCAGTGATCCCTAAAAAATATCTACTTCCACGAGGTATGTGTATTTATTTAACTAGGGTGCTGTTTTTACCCTAGTTTTGTGGATTTTTCAAGAGAAAAATAAATAAATTCTTGTTCTCTAATTAAAAATCATAAATTTAATTCATATATAAAAACTTATCCACTTATTTATAATTAAATAAATCACCATATCACTAAGATAACTCAACAGTTATATCTTTCACTTACATGAGATAAAAATTTAAATATTTATTTATAACCAAATGTTCTATAGTATTTTAAATAGAAACATTCTTTCCAATGGATATGAAATCATCAAACAAACTTGGATTTTTAATGGATTTAGTATCTTTATCATGGGAGGGTGAGAAATACTAAATGGTTATATAAATATTACCTAATAGAATCAATAATATTTAAGTGTAAAATTCTATTTCAATGCTCTGTAGTGAGTTTTCCATCATTCAAATTGATTATTTTCATGTAGGTCTGGAATAATAGTCTTCCTAAAACATTGGATGAACGTCGTAGTTCTATATATTCCTCTAATAAAATAATATTTATGTCATCTAGGAATATCAAACCTCTAAATCTCACTAACATATATTCTAAAACTACTACTATAATGAAAATGGCTATTTTTCGTGTTTTACCACTACTCTTTTGGGTATAAAATATAACATATAGAATTACATAAACATAAAGTGATGCATAAGATTTACCAATGATCCTAAATCAAATAAATCATTTGGAAAAGTTGATTAACTAATGGTTCAAAGAATGTGGAAATCACTTGGTTAATAATAGTTTTCACATAATGTTAATGTGATATGATCAGAAATAATTCTTCACAAACTAATAATATAATTCCCACCATGAATTCTATTTTTAGTGAAATATTCTTTAATAAATTTGGAATATGTGAGATTATCCATGATGGCTTCAGGAAGATGTATATTTATGTTATCTTTCGGGAAGGATGAATGAATAACCCATTGAAATTATTTGTCTTCAATATTCTTGAATGGATTATTCTATTGGTGAATAGTAGATAAGGGTCCTTATCCCTTTGTCTCCTTCATAATGGTGTCTCTGGTATTTTCATCTTAAAAATTCATGTACTCCATTATCCTTACTTTCTTCATCTCCACTAGATTGGATAGATTGGTCTTCAAAACTATTTCTAGAGATTCTAGCATTGATTTCATTGAGTCTCAATTTAGATTTATTAGATTTAAGATATTCAATATTATGAAATATTCTTGTTTTTATCATGCTTAAATTATCCATCATATTTCAAAAAAGTAATATTGGTAATTTTCTATCATTTTTTTATTAGGGCCCAAAAACATACTAGTTTTCTTGGAATATACACCACCTTCTCTTTTAAACCCTTAACCTCATTCCATAGTCGATGGTGCTCAGCTAATGGTGTAGATGATAAGATCTTATTGTAGAGAATTTTTGAAAATGGATTGGATGATAAGATCTCTAGTGGTAGGGCTACTTGTAAGATTTTTGAAAATATGGATGGTTTTTTAATTATTATTTGTATAGTGGTAGATATGGGTGTTTATTGCAATATATGGGTTTAAATTTACTTTTTTATATCTAAATCCAATTGGGGCTTGTAAATTTTTATTTCATGCAAATTTTATAGTACTTATATTGGTTTGGTTGTGGCACAACTCACCATGGTTTATAAATTAGTACAATGTTAAGTGAAATGATTGGTTGAAGAGTAAAAACCATATACATAAGGTGATTATTATTATTCACTCACATGATTCAAGAACATTTATATCAATAAATATTTATGGTACCCATACCTCTAATTCTATATTGGTGGGAACTATTTTTAGTTTCCTCAATCTGGATCCTATAATTCATTGGTGACATGTCAATCAAGGTTCATCTAAATTATTCATCAATGTGATTCCTACCATTTTCTTGGATAATTTGTATAATAATATAATGAAATTATTTTCATTCATAGCGTGATGAGGGAACCAAACCAAAAACATATTGAATCTCTTAAGGTATTTTCTGATACTTTTTCTAGATTCTTTTTTGATAGAATAATTCACTTTAATAATCAACATGATTCTGGTTTGTGGGAAAAATATTTTCATAATGAATAATTGGATGTTATCATATTCATGAATATCCCCTATTTATAGTTTGAAGAAACACTCTCAAATAGCTACCTTATATGAAAACTGTGACGCCCTCCATTTGACTCTGCCTTCAGCCAATTCCCAAGGATTGATATTTGAATAGAAATAGGTGAATTATTGTATGTCTCTCTTGGGATCTTCACCTATATTACCATAAAATTTCAGTAGTACCTATATCTTTTTATTTATACAACCCTAATAAAATTACTTCTATCAATTCAATATGGCCTCATTGGTTACTAAATTTTGGAAAACACAAGTCTCTTCAAGATTAATTTTTGTTAATATCTACAACTGCATGATAAAAGTGAACACTGAATATTTCAGTTCATTATTAAATAATTATTTATGAAAAATTAAAATTAAAATTTCTATATAAAATGGAAATGAATTATTTTTATAAGTCTAAATTATTAAATTTATGAAGTAATATTTAACGTACTACAACATCAATGGTTACATCCTTGATGCACAACTACTATTGGGATTGGAAAATCATTTCAATTTCCTATAGAATGAAGTTGTAGGGGTAACCAATGTTTCTCTAGGTATTATTACTATTAATATTATTTACATAAATGAATCATAAATCCTGGTATGTAGGCGGATCTTCTCCACCCGAGTCTTCCATAATCCTTTGTATGAGTAACATTCCTCTATTTATAAGAGGAAATTTTTTTCCATCAAGTCTATAAATAATAAAATTTAAATCATTATTCTTTTTCAAACATTACTAATTACATTATAAAGACTTCATGAAATCTTAAATTCATTATGAATCATGATGTTAATAATCCTTATTTTTTGTGGGATGATATTATGTGATATAGTCGCTAGATTAATTTAATTTGGATGTGCATGAAGGGAACATGACTTCTCCCTGTGAAATGTGGTCAAGAATAGGGAAATTATTTCTTATTCATGTTTTTAGATATTTTATATTTTTCTCAAGAAATTTTTTTCTTAAATTGAATAAATGTATCTGTTTAAAAATTTCATATTATCCTTTTGACTATAAACTTATTAATGGAATTCATGTTAACTTACCATGCCTTTTTTTCACTGTTGTATTATACAACTTTTTATTTAGGCCTAAAAATTATCAGGAACAAAATTTTTCATCATTTAGTTATTCAATTTGAGTAATATATCATATCTACACACCTCAAGCCCAAACTATAGAATGTAGTTCAACTATCTCGAAAGGTTAGATTAGACTGGGATTCCAAAAAATTTGGGAACTGCCCTAAATAATAATGTGTTTAGCCATGTCTATTACTAATACATGTGAATTGGGATCGAATAAAGTCCCCCTAGATTTGTATTCTAATATACAAAGAACATATTTCATAATATTTTCATAAAATTGAATTTAATCTTTTAGATCATTCTCATAAATATCGGAATCCATGTTTCGCAAGGAATTTCTATTCAATTGAGATTGATCAGGTGTGGCTAAACAATCAAGTGAGGTTGGACCTTAGTTGTTGGAGAAATCTTATTTTGAAAAGGATAACAAATGGGGGATGATGGTAGTGATGAAATTATTAGAGGCTATAAATGTCAAGGAAGGGGATGGAGGCTAGTGGTAGCATGGCAGAAGAATCCAGGTGGTGTAATGGAATAATATGATAGTCATGTGAATTAATGGTATCATGTCATAGAATAAGGTTGGTGTTTTAGGTTAAATGGTATATAATCAATAGAATATTAAAATGATACCATATTAATAGAAGTAGGCCTACTGAAAAAGAAGTGGTGGTAGTGGCGCTAAAGTACTGGCTTTGTAGATGCTGGAAAACATAGAACATTAGTTGAAGTAGGATGACAACATAACGTATATAGAGTCATGTAAGAGAATTATGTTTTCATGGTATGTAGTAGCATCTCAATCTCATAAGTAACACCCCATATAATTACGAGTAATTAGTTTTAGAGAATTCATCATTCCATGTGGGGATCATCCATGGTTTTTTAGTCATCATTAGTGTTCATTATTATGGCTTTATCTTTAAAAATACTCAAATGGAATTTGAAAATGACATTAGTTGTGGTCTATCTATATTTAGTGTGACATCAGTTATGAATATGTGTCTATTTTCATGTATCATGACATAGATGAAAAACACTGATGATCCTCTAAATGATAAATAATACCCAAAAACATCACAAAGTTAAAATTATCTTTTTTTTGTGATCTGTGTTAACGTATCCCACATATAAATTCGATTATTAAATTCATATGATGACCAATGGATCCCAACAATAACTATGATACTACCCTTATATGTAAATCTCTCTTCAAACCACTATATAAATCATACACTTCTACTATGATTTACCAGAATGTGCATTCTATGTGCTTCCTATTCCACACCTGAGCCACATCCCTTTGGCTTGGTTAGCTATCCTTAGAGCTATAAATGCAATAGTCATTGTAGGTTGAGGTAATTCCATGATGTTGGAAATTTGTTTACATAAAATAATATAAATTACAATTAAAATATTTTCAATATAAGATATATTTTTCTTAAGTAATAATGGAAGGAAAAATCTGCTTCTTAGTTTCACTTTTTCATATAATTATTTAAAAATATGGCTACCAAAAAGATATAATTAATGAATTTTTTGATAAAAAGTCAAATCATTATTTTTATTTTAGAAAAACTGTTTTAAAATAGACCTGTCACATACTATGTGTTCTATGGGAACTCTATGTCTTAGAAAAATGGGTCATAAGAATATTAATTCCATTATCTGATGTTGCTGGTGGATATATGTATAAAGATATATTTTTTGATTCATATCATTATATGTCTCTTTGTATCTTAATTAATGTCTATTATTTTCAATAATCTACTAATTTCAAACATTTATGGGTATTTTTCACCAATGATATGAAGGTTCTTAAGTCAAAACATGGATTTTAAATGAAATGTTATTGAGGTTGAGTCTAAAATATTATCTTAAAGTGTTTTAGATTACATTCCAATGTGTTTTGGATTGGTCTCAAAAGGTATTATATTGGATAAGATATTAGGTAAGGTTGATGATATATTTCATAAAGGTTTTTAATGATATCAAAATAGAGTCTCAAATTTTGTTTCACATGCTATGCATATGATAGAAAATAAGTTAAAACCTCCCAAAATAAATAAGGCTTCATTGGAAGTGTATGAATGTAGTAAATGGTCCCTAAGGCATCATATATCTGATAAAAGTGGGGAATATTATATTATATTATATGAGCACCCCCTATGAAATGAAATGAATTAAAAACTAGGAAATTTTTTTCCAATTACCATGGGAGATCATACTATATTCTACTCTTATTCAATGGAATTGAAATGTTAATGGTTTTAATGTTTGATAATTAGTCATATTGGGTTTCATTAATGATGTTTTTAATGATGAAACACATGGGTGTTGGTTCAACCATCATGTTAAGAGTAGTTTTCAACTTCCTTAATTACATATATAATAGAGATTTTTTTATTTAAATCCTAGATAACCAAGGAATAGTCCTATGATTAATTAAAATTGGCCATCTAAGTTTAATCATGTGAATCTCATTCATTTTCAAAACCCCCTTCATATAACTCTCATTATTCCTACTCCGTTTACCATACCAAAACAATAGAATATTTTTGATGGATGATAACTCGAATTGAGAATATATATTAATTCAGTATGGATCATAAATACACTATGGATGAGGGATTTCATTGAACTACCTCTTGGTGATCTTTATCAAAAATAGATGATGATGGTAGTATAGACATCGAATGTTGAGTTACATAAGATGTTATTTATTTTATATTTTATGCATGATATTTGTTTCACAAATGAAGTTCCTAGTTTCATGGGTTTATAATTTTCAACATCTTTGTATAACTGTTGTACTACAATTTGAAACACATTAGGTGTATTGTATCCACGCCTTTACTTCGGTTTCTTTAAATTATTATTAAAATTAAAATTTTTATGTTCTTTGTGAAAAGATGATCACTGTATCATTATAAATGAAGTAGTACATGAAATTTAATATAATCAGAAATCACATATGTTAATAATATAGAATAAAATAGGCACTGAATGATTCATATATGAGCTTATCAAATTGAAGAATAGATCAACGTTAATAGGATATAGACTACTCCCACACAGAATACATCACACACGAGCACCTATCTAATCTTAAACGAGGTCTGGATACACTGAGTTAATCTCACATTGAACCTTTTTAATGGTAAATGATCATTGAGATATTCCTAGATAATATATTATCATAATCCATCAATCTCATAAATTATTGCAACATATATCTAAGAGACTTGAAGCACATATTAATCCTATGTAATGTCCCACATATAAGTTTTAATCCGATGTGAGTGACATGATTAATCCTATGTGAGTTTATAGTTATACCTTTGAAGATTAATAGTTCATTACATTAAACTATCATTGGTGGTATATCATTTTACATGATGTCATTTCTGTGGAATTAATCCTATTTAGAACCCTTTGTCGTAGTAATATTGCATGATCCCATCATACATCATTTAATATTAATTATCCAACTTGTATCGCTAAAAAATATGCATTGTGAGATTTTTTTCATATTTATTATGAATTTCATTGCATAATTTATTAATTATATATTAATTATAGAAGAATTTCACAATGGGTTATTTAATTTATTTTTTTTAAAAAATTATTTAATTATAAAATATTGGAAATTAATTAATTATTTAGAATCATTTATTAATTATCCAATAATATTTATTTTCATTATTGAAAAATAACTTTTCCAAATTATATTTATTTCTTTATAACATTGAAATAAGGTGTTTATTTAGAAATTATAATGATAATTTATTAAGTAGTTATAAATTAAAAAATAGAGGATAAATATAAATGAGATTCAGTTTAATTATGAATTTTTCATAATTCATTATTTTTAATAGTTCTAATTAAATTCCTTATGTGAGAAATTATTTAAACCACATAAAATATGATTTTTTATAATTTATTTGATAATTGGTAAATAATATAAATTTGTGATATTTAAATTATATATATTTTTTATAACAGATATAGAATTTTAAAATTCTAATAATTAATTTAGTATTATATATTCATGTAAAATTCCATTTAATGATTTATGTGGAATAGTTCATTTTGAGAATTAAAATAAGGTGTTTCTATTTAAAATTATTGAATAGATATAATGAATAACTAAATTATAAATTGTTTATTTTATTTTTATTTAAGAATATTTCATTAATTACTTTTTATGTTTAAATATATGAATAGTGAATTTATTGAAAAGTTATTAACTACATTATTCATAAATAAAGATTTATTGATTTTTTTGTGTACAATTTAGTCTATGTTGTTAAAGTACTATTAAATGTTTTTATACATGCATATTAAGAGTTACATTCAAGGTATGATTATGAATTAACCTTTATTATAAGTTAGATTTGTCTTGAATTGATTTACGATCATGAATTCAGTAATTAATTAGGATTTAAACACATTAAGTGTTATAATTATAATGGATCTGATGTATCTCCTGAGTAAAATATACCATGGTATAGGTAATTTGGGTCATACTAATCACTAGATTATTGGAAAAATACATGTCTATAAAAGTGAGAGTTGAATATTTATAGCTCAATGATTACCCATGTGATCATTATTGATTTCATATAATTCTAATCACTTACATGGATAGTTTTTTTTACCATATTCATATGATGAATTGAGATATTTATCGATAAAGTTGGACTTCAATTGAGGTTAGTAAGACAAAATATAATATGGGTAAATAGTTAAACATGATTATAGTTTAAATATATAGATTTGGATTAAGGAATATGATTGAATGATAAATCATTAGATCCATGCCTATTTGTAATTTTAATAATATGACAAAAGATAATGAGTTTAAATACTATTAAAATATTATGTGTCATATTTATTACAAATTCAAAACTTGTCTATAACTTTATCATCCAAATATGTAGGTCATTCTTAATTAGGGTTCCCCTAAATTATCATAAGTATGAAAAGAAATTAATTGGTTCCCTCAATATTGTGAGGTTCTAATTCATTGAATTTCAGATACCCTAATAGCATTTGACTTCAAGAGTAATAGAGGTGAGTTTATCAATATAATTGATTGGGAAAAGTGTTTTCCACTCAACTATCAACGCTTCATATATAAATTGTTTGTTATGATGCCTTAACTAAATAGATAAGTGATATAAGAAATGATAAAGGGACCAAAATCACAGTGAAATGATTAATTTTAACCACCAAGGGATATAGTGGATTTTAAAGTGTTCGTCATTTTAGTGGGATAACATTGAACCAAATACATTACTAAATTTTTGAGAAACCTGGTACTTTCCAAAACAAAAGCATTTATTACATGTAATCACATCACCATCATTAAACCTAAATTTTGAATCAATATTATAGAAAATTTAATCATACTATAAGTAAACTCATATACTAGTCCCTTAAGAAGAGTTCTTAAGTAAGATAATTTCATTTTAAATAACTCCATCATATGTAAAAAACTATTTAAGTAGTACAACATGTTAATATATGTGCTAAACAGAATAGTAGAATTACTCACATAGAATTTCAAGTTAATTATGTAAAAAATAAACTAAGTAATTTTCATAATCACTTATATACTGAATATGATTGTGTATGTTAAAGACTTAATAATAGTAGCGGTTCCCATAATGATTGTATTGGGTGTATACTACATTTAGTAATCATAAATGGAAATGTTTCAATAATTTGAATGATTTCATGAAATATATAATATATTAAATAAGTTTTTTGGGAAAATATAAATACTATAAGTGATTTCTTGGATCTAGTACTATATAAATGTTAAAAGTGGGTAAATGATCAACCATATGAATAAAGATAAGATGGACGGTCTAAAAAGGATTCTTCCCACTTTCAATCATGGTAATTTGAAACACATATTCATGGTTAAGGATGTTTAATGATTTTATAGGATGGTATTGTCTTCAATACCTAAAGGATATTGAAAAAAAATAAGGGATTTCCAAGTTAGTTATTAATGTAATAGAATTTAGTTCATTGGGTTTAAAGGGTTTGTGACACAAAATATATTGTTTAATTTTTTTATAAATATATAGATGTTCGTAACTGAGGTATGAGTTGATATGTCATATATTTTTCTTTCACTTGATGAAAAAAGTAGTTTTTAATTAACGATTTGAATGTAAAAGAATTCATCATGATCATATTAATCATAAGGAATATTGTGTACATTTACTAAATTTCACTTTTATGGTGAGAGAATTTATTTTTTAATTACATGTTTTTATAAAAAAATATGAAATTATTGTTCAAATACATATTATTTAGGTTTCATTTTATTCTAAAATATTGTATCATTATAAAACATGGATAAAGGGATTTTCCTTTGATACGTGAGTGTATCATGTTTTTTGTTAAAATATGTGATATTAATATTCCACCACTATCAGAGAAATATTTTAATGAATAATATTATTTTAAAAAGGAAACTACATAAACATATAATACAATATATGATATTTATATTTCTTTTTGTTCGTTAAATATTCATGTAAATATTAAAAAATTATTATTTCCAAACACAACCTGTATTTTTTATCTTAGAAAAATATTTGGAAATTGATAATGTGATTAATATTATAGTGGGAGTATGTCTGGGCATATATAAGATAAAAATTAATAAATACAAAACTATTACACTTAAAATAAAAATTTAGTATCACATTATCCTAAAAGTGTTTATGGTATGCGGGTAAACTAAAAATTTTAATAAGTACATAAGATTACAAGGAAACATTTTGACGGAAAGGGTACCATGAATGATGATGATATACAAACAAATAGTTCTATGTAGACATGGAAAAAATATTAACATTGTTATGTTTAATGTTGTGGACTAAAGGAACATGAATATGTTCAAATATTTGATCGTTGGAAATATTTTTATTAATCCTCATTGTGAATAAAAATAACTTTATTCATATATGTTACTCACTAAAATGTTTAATTTTAGGAATTTATCATATATTCACATAGATAAATGGAAGTAATTACATAAATATACAATGAGTTAATAAAATAATCATCATTTTTAAAATATATGGCTGAACTAGCTGTGTTTCATATGAGATATATAATACAACCAATAATTTATGGTCTTTCTATGTATATATAAATGAGTTTAAGAATATAAAATGCATCATGTTATATGAAAGATAATATCCACTTTATAACTCATTTATATGCGTTGTGTATATGTATATATTTATATATGTTTTTTTATGTCTAGTAATAATTGACCTCTCTATGTATGGATTTGAGTTATCACAAATTGATGTTCATCATTGCGTATTGTGTGTTATGATGAAATTTTAGGGTTTTCATGATTATTATTCTTGTATCAAGATACAAAAAACTCTCATGAGGTAGAAAATTGGTACCATTCATTGTATGAATCAAGAATTATACTACATCGAGTGTAGTAAACGATGTCTTTGGTATACTTTGGGTGCATAGTTTATATTTGTATTCCCCACCATATGCGTGTTATGTGTTATGTAACATGGGAACCTTCATTCCTAGATACCAATATTATGAAATTTGTTTGGATTATCATATTAGAGGGTGGTAGGGTATGTTTCTGATCATGTCATCAATTAGAGAACAACCAACATGCAATATTTCCCCTGATGTGATGAGTATGTTTTATGGAACCTCAATTTATATATACAGAGAAAGTGTATGAATATACATCTATAATATATATTATTTTCATATAAATTTCAGTATGGATAATGTAATGTGATCATTTAAATAGGTGAATGGCATGTGATGTTTTGATCTACCTAACTAGTCTATACCCAATGAATCAATAACATTAAATATGGCTACATGGGATTAATGTACTCAGTTTCCCATGGTCACTTGATGTCTATGAAAAGGGATCAAAATAAAATTGATTCTTACATATTAAAATAGATGCATGTATATAATACATCTGTTAGAGATAGGTATAGATAAAATTCTAGCTCCCATTATAGATTGAGTAGAACTAATGATATTATAAGGAATATCATATCATATATTTATGCGAAAAATGGTTCATATTTGTTTTCAATGATATAAAGACCCATGGGGTCACGCATTATGGTTGGTAAAATAGTTATTGAGTTTTACATAGAAAATAATTTCAGAAGTTCTTTAGAGTTTTTCTATATATGATTTGGTTGATATTACTAAAAGTATTACATATTATGTTATACAAGGTGAAGTTGATGCATGGTTTTTTATAGTGTTTACAAGAATATCAAAAAATGGATTTGATATTTTTTTAATATTTATTATATATAATACCGTATAGAGTGAAATTGTGACAATTCCATTAAGATTTATTGAATGTTGGATATTATTGTATATATAGATTAAAACCATATATCTGTGATATGTGTGGGATGTGGTATTGTACCATATCTAAATTTTTCATTAATAATATGTGAAAAACTTGAGAAAAATTATATATCTAATTCATTTGATATCATACTTCAATCTACATAATTTTCATATTAGTAGAACATTAAAATGACTAATGTTTTAATCATCCTCATATGGGATATCATTAATGTATTGTTTCATGATAGAATAAATTGGTCTTTGTTCAGACAAGTGGTTATAAATATATTTTAAAAATGTGAATATCATATATTTTCTATAACGAATGAGTTAATGCAAGGTTGAGATATGGAGTATCCCACGACCAATAAATATTGGCTAATTTAGTGTAACTATGTGAATTTCAGTCTCTTTATAAAATCTCCCTCTTGATATCTATCTTTCCTCCTACTCACTCTATTATCCTATGAAATTAGAATGTCATGGGTGGAGAATAACCCCACTCAAATGTGTTTAATGGTTTAATGAGGCATAGGAATACAACACATATGAGTGATGAAAAAAGTATACATCATGGTATTATTTATATGGCTTGAACAATGTAAATTATAGAGGCATATATGGGGAAATGTATATAGGTTTCTCACCATTTTATAGTTTCTGTTTCTATTTTATTTTATCACATGGAGTTCCTAGATTAATTGATTTTTTTGTTCCAATTCCATATATAAGTGTTAAAATCATTTGAAACCTCTCAATTTTTTCATCCCGATATATCTTATTCACATAATGTTTTTATAAATGACTTTAGTGTGTATTAGGTAAACAAGTATGATTGATTACTACACACTATACATTTATTAATGGTTAATTAATTGTACTATTGGGATATAAGAAGATATGTTACATACCTATATCTTATATTTTGTAGGTTCATGGGTTTTTCTTCCAAACATAGATGATATCACTTATAATAATTGTTACAAATCCTTGATTAGGATGGAACAATTTGAATCATTGTATGGAAGAAACTTTAGATCACCTTTATATAGTGTAGAGTTAAGTGACATAGTTCATATGTGGCCAGAAATTATGTAATAAATTACTACATGAGTAAAATTAAATAGGAAAAGACAATATGTAGCTCCCAAAAATAAATATTTTATTTTTTGAAAGGATTCATCAACCCTAAGATTTAAGAATAAGGGTAACATATTTTTTTATGGTATAATATTGATTAATTCATCAGAAATGAAGAAATAAAGGGTAAATATCACTTAATATTTTAGACCATTATAGATTATAATTTGATAGCATATTAATTAAATTTTTATCCATTATATAGTGGGTTGAATGACATAATTGATATATCATAGTAAAGAATTTATAACCAAAATTGATCTCATAGAATCATGAATTATCGGGTTTAATTGGATTAAGATTCTTCCATTATAAATAATCCTACTCAAATTGTTAATCATAGTATAATGACATTTTGAGGGGAAATGATACCATTGGTATAGTTTTAATTATTGGAAAAATAGAGAGATGAATAGATATTGGAGAAAGATACAGATATACAAAATCAATTACTAAATTTATTATTATAAGAATCAATATAATGATTTCTATATAGGAGAATATTTATAGGGTAGTGTATTTAAGGGACCATGAATTTAGGGTTTGTTTATAATTTATTTTTTACATTTCATTTTAAATATTATTATATTTAATTAAAATTTGAGTTGGAAAAAACTGAAGATTTTGTACAAATGTACATGTTCCACTTGAACTTTAGTAAGAGGACACCATATGTTTAGTGGGATGGTAGTAAGAAATTTATAGTGAATTCATCAAGTTTTAATTTGATGGTATATTGCCAATGTTCAAAGGCTCGATAATGTTTTTATAAGGCCTTCTAATATTACAATGTTGTCATCATTCATTATCATTAAATAATCCACTTTATATATTTTCATCCTCAAATTTTGGAAATACTGATTCCTATCTATCAAGTAGGATTTCATAATACATGGGATGTCCTTATATTATCTCAATCATATTCTTATCATATTTTTATATGATTCTCATTTAGAGATAAAATTATGACATTCTTCTAAAAGTGAGTTTGTAAAATGAATGATAATATACTATTTCTCTTCTTCAATGTTTTCAACATATTTTTGAATGTGACTCATCAAAAATAATGTTTTTCATAAAATGATTATGTTTTCTTTATATTATTTAATAATACTAGTTATATTTATTTATATTATTGGATGATAATTTATTGACATCAGTGTTTGTGAACCCTAGCTTATTCATTAATTGTTGTCATTTTACATATGATAATGGTTTATATGGTTATATCATTATAATGATGGAAACCCTAAAAGTTCCATGGGTGTATAAATTCATTAAAACAATTTTTTAAAAGTAAATGGTATACAATAGAACAAAATTTTTATAATGTATTTTTAGGTTATGTTAATATCGGAATAAAAATGGGGGTTATTTTATATAAATTGGATTTTTAATTGGTTCAAAATATTTTCATGATTGGATGAAAATATTAATTACATTAAAATAGAATTTTCAATTCAATCATAATTATTAAAATTAAATTAAATGGATTTTTAAAGGATTTATGTTTTCTATGAAAAAAATAATGATCAAAAGTTTTTAGGTGTTATGATCATTATCTATATTTTTGATATCTAGTGTTTTCTTGATTGTTTAATAAGTGTTTAAAGATTATCCTAATAGTAGAAAAATTAAAAATATATAATAGAAAAAAAATAACTCCATTGGAATAGAGGAAAGGGTTATGTTAATGTTTATTATCATTATTATCACTCTATGTTATTGAGAAAGTGTATTTTTTTCTATTATATATATTTTTCCCTCTTGGGTATTTAAGAATAATAGTCAATGTGCATTTTTCATAATCAAAATTAGATTTTTAATGGTAATAGGTTATTTTATTTATCAAAATTCCTCTCTATTCTATTTAGATATAAGATGTTAACCTAATAATTATTAATTGAACCAAAATAAGATGAATATTATAAGGTAAAATTTTATGGGTCCATGGTTAACACTTGGTTTCTAGCTTGTATATTTATAGTCGTTTTCATAAACATGTTTTTATTTTTGTATACACCTTGTAACATAGATTTTTGTTATATTAATATATATATTTGGGCATACGCGGTCACCTAGTACCAAGTAATTACTCTAATACTCTACATGCACACAACATGTATATATAATGACCTTGTATGTGTGGATGTTGGTAAGGGAAATGGCTATATGGAAATATGTGGTGGTTCTTAGTAGTGGATACAGGTATTTGAGTTGTATATGGTCATGGTACACTGCACCAAAAAAATTATGGTTCTTTTTTTCATACCATTACAAATTTATATTCATTCGGTTTTTGGAATATTATTCATATGTCCCATTAGTTATATGGGTAATATAATATAACAAGGAATTAATTTTGTTTTATTTTTTCGGTTTTGATGTTGTTATGGTTTTTTCTATTCATATATGTTTTATTTTTGAGATATTGTTATGATATCAATGGTAACTAACTTCCATGGGGACAAAAAAAATACATACATGGAAATATTCACTGGACTTTATTAATAATTCAGTGCTCCAGATCTGTTGTTGAATCTTATATTTGGACTAATGGATCAAACCTAAGTTGCGATCTCATATAAATCCAGTATATTATTAATTGATTATTTACTAGTTAACATTTTTTTGTAATTAATGATCATATATTGAGATAGATGTGTTATATCACTATAGAGACGTGATACCAGAAGATAATGAATTAAAAATCATGTGTTCACTAATTTAACCCATGTCAGGTAATTTATCTATTAACGCTAATAACATTTATTAAAACAAGGGGATTTGTTAATTTTTTTTTTGTAAAATTATATATATCAAATAATATAAAATTGAATGAATAAAACAAGAATACAAATATTTTTTGGATAAAATTTAGAGTTAAAAAAATGATAAAGGTTATAAGATTCTATATTATATAAAATTGAGTTGTGTTTTTTCTCCCATTTCATCATGATAGTTGGTATAAATAGATGATATATCATGTATATAGATAATAAGTTGGTAGATATTGAATAAAATGGAAGATTGAATTTGGTGAATCAGGTTCTAATATTGTGTAATCATAGTTCATGGGATGTAATTCATCTTATGAGTTATGTGATAAATTGATCAATATTTATTGAGGTGAATCTAATATAAATGAGAAAAAAAATCATGGATTGTTGAGGAAAATAATTTAATATTACAAGATTCTTCCCATGGAATCTATAAATGATTTATTTATCTGTGTGGTATATGTTATAATACATCATATTTGTGTATCCTGGTTTTCATTGAATTTTAATGATAAAAGATATTTATAAAAATAATACTATAAATTTTAATTGAATAACTAAATCATGAGATAAATTGACTAAGATGAATAGTTTAATGAAATATTAATATAAAATTATTATTGCCACATCATTTCATAGGTTAAAATTTATAATGATTTTTTGAGGTTTTTTACATTTATTGAGATTTAATACACCAAATGATGTATATTTTTTTACTTCCAGAGGTTGTTTTGGGTAAAATTTTAGAATAAGAAGAGTTTAAAAAATTAAGGAAAAATTTAAAAATTAATGTCATTCTAACCTGGACACGATATGGTTCATCAAAATTATTGAAACCGTGATAGTACATATAGATAATTATCATATTATAATGACCCAGTTCATTATGTGTTGTGAATTCGTAAGGGGGATTTATTTTTTTAAGAGGGGTTATTTTTTAAAACCAATACTTAGATTAGGATTTTAATTATTTGTACATAAATGAATGATGTTTTTAGAAAAGGAATGAAGATTGAAAAACCTTATGGGTGCTTTATGGGGTTATATAGAATGGCCCAAAGGATATTCTAAAATTTGTTAATTTAGGTAGTTTTTTTCATAAACCCCATAGGTTGGGTCATGAAGGTTGTTTCAACTTTTTTAATCACACCATGAATGGAAAATGGACTATCGAAAAAGGGATGATCTTTTGATGGTGGTTGGAGGGGAGGTATTTCATTCCATGACCTCAAGTGGCTACAATGTGAAAATTTTGAGGCAATTGGGTGGAAACTCTTTACATTTTCATATTCATCATGAACCCCTTGGGCCACACCATTAACCAGTTACAAGTTAGTATTTTTATGTTCATTATTTAATTTTCACTGAAGATTTTTTTAGAATCCCTTGGGATACTTCTTTTTAGGTGTGTGATAAGAAGGTGAAATACCTCTTGGATGTTCCTTTCCCCATTTTATTCATTCTTGATATAGATTATTCATGGTTTATTCATTCAAATGATTCATGGTGAGATCCAACCATTTTTATCCACATTATTAATCTTTTGTATACCTTATTTCTGTTTTAGTTGGCTATGTATTTATAGATATTATTTTACTAGATCATTGAGAAATCATCATGCTTGATAGATCTTTCATGTGGGGATATTAAATCATGTCCCAAAGAATAAAACGAAGATTTAATTTATCAATTTTTCTAAATTTTAAGTGAATGTTGGGAGATAAACAGAATCATTTAATCATTGATTCAATGCTGTGATGTTTATATGTGATCATGGACCGAGAGGAGATTATTATAAGCACATCATAAAATTTATGATTTATGGTCATGGTAGTTGGCCTTTACATTTCTGAGTGTCGTGATATTTTAGTGATTTTATGTTTCTTGTAGTGTATATTATAATTTCGTTATATTTTATGGTTGGGATAGTTCTGTATAAGGTGGATATGGGATCATTTCATCCTAATATTCAATATGGACCATATAACAAGATAAATGGTTGGATATCGATTCCTTGATTTAATTACATCTGATGGCCCTCTGTAGGTATTTCTTTTGAGATGTGTGTTGAATTTAAAAATGATAAATTGTTTTCTATTTTAAAATAAATTTTAGAAAGGTGTTATGGATCAATATATTATTAAATGGATATATTTAACTGGATATGGTTTTGGAAATTGTATTTCAATATGATAATGAGAATATTAGAAATAAATTAGTTGTAAATTTGACCAAGGGCCTATTATGATTAATATGAAATGAGATTCCTTTTCAAAATGACTACATGAGTGGTTTTCATGGTTTTGAATATAAATCCAAAATGTATTTGTTTTAATGTGATTTGATACATTTGAAATTTTATGGGTGATGACCTGTAGTCTAAATAATTTGTGATTATTGATTGTGGTTTCTTGATATATATAGTAATATATGATGAGGCATGGTATTTGATTAAATTCGTCAAAAGTTATTTTTTTATAAAAAAATTGGGTTGGTATCAGTGAATGACATTTACCCCGTGGTGCATTGAGGTAGATTTTGGGATGTGTTGACAAGTGAGGTTAGGTCCTAGTGACTAGTGCATTTCTTGTGCATTAGTGAGCTTGTGAGACATGTTACATGACATGTAAATTATTAGTTGAGTTCATTGAGTACATGTTTTTTGTAAAATCATGCAGTTTCAAGGAATATTTTATTTCAAAAAAATTAATCTATTAGATATTTTTATTTACACAATACATTAATTTTACCATGCGATACACCCAACACCAATTTTAAACAAAACATGACATAATAATAAAATTTTATTTTATTTATATGATAGTAATCACCTAGAAATTAGAATAGAAGGTATAAATATGCTTCAATTTATTAGGAAAATATATGTTTTTCACATGATAATAAATATAATTTTCAGGTCTCCAATTATTTATAAATCAGAAGGGAACAACTTGAATATAGAGAAATTTTTGTATAGAAAACTATTTTTATGCACACAATGTAACGCCCCGAACCCAGCTACCCAGAGTCGGTGCATTACTTCGTAACATTGGCATGATCACAAGAAAGATCAAATCTCGAAAGACCGATTGGTTTAGTAGCCTTGGAAACACTAGATATAATCATAAAGTTTTACATTACATTTCAAAGTGAAAAACTACTACAACAACAAAGTCTTCATATCCACACTATTAACCCCTCATAATATCCCTGCAAGTCATTCATAATTTACTTCTTCACTACCTGGAAAAATAAAACATAGAAAAGGGGTGAGCTCAAATGCCCAGTAAGGATAACAATATAGCGGAACATTCAAAATAAGCATAAACATTTAAGGCAATGAATTACTAAAACAAAAGCCTTTTAAAATTGAACTTCAACATAGTATGGCAAAAGTAAAATGAAATAATGCCATTTACTTATTCACATGGATATTCTACTAATCGAATAATCACATGAAAAAATCAATAACCACTTTCATAATGTTGGAATGCATAATGTCAAACGTTAATTTCATTGTCTAGGCCTCATCCCAAGACCTAGGGGTTACTTCTAACCGGAACCCAACCCGGAGTGCCTCTAATAACCGGACACCAACCCGGAGTGCCTCTAATAACCGGACACCAACCCGGAGTGCCTCTAATAACCGGACACCAACCCGGAGTACCTCTAATAACCGGAGACCAAACCGGAGGGCTTACTTTTACCAGTCCCTAACCTAGAGGGCTTACTTTAACCAGTCCCCAACCTGGAGGGCTTACTTTTACCGGTCCCCAACCCGGAACATACTTGTTTAGCACATTTATCTGAAGAAAAGTTTGAAATATAACATAAACATTCGGGTTAAAACTAGCATACGAAATGTCAATAGTTTCACCATAAACTATGAATGGTATAAAATAGCACATCCACATTCAAACATATCACCAAACCTTCAATACAATATAGAAGTTTTGTATTATAATAAATCAACTTCAAATAATCTTAAAATCCATCAAAGGATGTTGACATAGATGAAATCAAAATTCTTTTAAAAGAAGTATCTCCTTTTATTTTGAAAACATTTAAGATCCATATAAAATAAAACATTTTCTATGAAAATATTCTTATAAGCTTGTAAGGAAAGCTTCGACGATTTTATAACGGCGGAAAGTAATCGCACCCGCCGTATAAGTTAAAAAAAACATTCTTACCTCAATTCTGTCGAAAAGTTTAAAAAGGACCTTGTTTTGAAAACGACGGAAAGATTCCTTTATAAACCTCTTATAAAAAGTCAAACAAGGGTATAAATGACTTTAACCCATATTATTGTAAATAGTAAAAATGATTTGAAATACATTTTTAAGAAACATGGATGTGGATGATAAAGAGATCCCAGTAGATTATTACGTATAAACAACCTCGGATAATGAAGAGATTGTGAAATAACCCTTACCAATTTGGTAAATTATGAAACATACAACCCATGAAAGAGGTATCATACAATGAATATGTAAATACACATAAATTAGAGTGTATTACACAACGAATATAATTATGGTCAGTACATACACCACACAAAAGGTGATGGTGGCAATATGGCATGAATCTCACGGAAATGAGGAGTGAGATGAAAACCCCTTACCTTGTACTTTTCCTTGGTTGGGGTAGGTTAACCTCCTATATAATGGTGAAATAATTGTTATTAAATTATACAAGAATCATATATATTAATATGATATCATATATGATCTTTTAATATTGCTTTATTAATAATATCTTAGTATTATCGTCGTTTCGGGTGATAATCGATTCGTTCTTCTTAAATGTTTGGTTACGTAAGACATTTTTGTAATGGGTAGATTATATCTTATTCATAATCAGAATGATATTAACATTATTTTTAACCCTAAAATGAGAATAAGACTTGAATGGATACGATAGAGGATGGATCTCACCGCGTTCGTGGAGACGGTAGTCCGTACGTACGCACGAACGCTACTTCCATTTAATTTTTATTTTAAAAGAATTGAATCCAAATGATACATAGGTATATTACTATTCCAGTATAATATAATATTTTATATATGTTACTTAAGTTCATTAACACCATCCTTTATATGTTCCATGTGTGGTATGAACGAGTCATATCATTTTAAGGGGGCGGTAGTCCGCACTTCCTCAAATGAAATTATCGTATGTATATACAACATGAAACGAATAATGGTATGAAATAAAATGGAATTACAGATGCTTATATATAAAATATATATCATTAATATCATATTTAATTACAGTGCCATCATAATGGCCACCATGAGAGGCGGTAAGATGTATTTGAACAATCATCGTTTCGTGAGGCGTTAGTTTGCCATCCACAGAAACATTATGTTCATCATCCATTAGATGGAGTTGTGTGTATGTGTAGTTTGAATACTTCTTATAACAACATCCTAGTATATTGAGGATACTGGTGTTGTTACAAAATAAAGGAAATAAAAAGAGTTTGGGGGTTGGAGAAGCAAAATAAATGAAAATAATTTAAGAGAAATCGTTACCTTTAATCTAGGTAACTCACTTTGGTTGGAACCAAAGGACTTCTTGAAATGCTTTCTGCCTAAGGGGAAGCTTCAAGGAGGAGGAGAGGGATGTGGGGAGCTTATTTGGGCAGAGTTTGGACGAGCCAAGTGGCTTGAGAGGTGTGAGGAAAAGAGAAGGAGGAGTGCCCTTTTATAAGAGGGGTGAGGGGCACCTTTGGAAAAGCTAGAAATATTAATTTATAATAAATTCATATTCGGTTTCCAAAGGCTCCAAAGTTGACTATTCAAAGGATGATGTGGGGATAGGTCGAAAAAAACTCATCCAATATAATTTAGACAGGTTTGGGTACTTATATTAACCTTATCTTTAAGTATTAACTCTAAGTTAATTAGTTTCACTTTTACAATGTCTCTTTGTATTTTTATATAATATGGTTAATAAACTTACTATATACATCCAAGCGACCACCAAGTGGTCTATTAATGATTAACCTATCATAATATAAGTCTCTTGGCCGAACCTTAGATTTTTAGGAATTTAATATCAATTAATAATATAATATTTGTTTTAAGAACTCTTTTATGTCAATTTTGACACTATTCAATAGTTGATTTTTGTGAAACTCATAACAGATTGATTACTTCGAACAAAGTCAATTAAATCAATCCTAATATATCATATTATCCTAGAAAATTAGTTTAATTATTAAAAGTTTCATATTATATTTATTTGGGTATTTATAATATCAATTATTTTAATTTTTCACTATTATAGTAATTACTGCATCATCATTGTGTCATAAATAAAATAAATTATTTAATGTCTAAAAATTATAAATAAAATATCATTATGTAGGAAATCTTTTTAGCTTTCTAATGAATATTTATAATCGAAATTCCAACATGTATAACCCTATGTAAAAATTATTCTTCTAAAAGATGTAAGCTTATGCCATTTTTATTTTTATTTTAACTTTATTAATATAAAGTGTCATTATCACATACAAGTGGCTCCAAGGGGTCCCCAAATTGACCCAAGGATGCCCATGGTCGGGTATGTGTCCACCAATAAGGTTAGGACACGTTTTAGGGTAATTTTGTATTATTATAATATTATTTTTTTAACCCTTATTTACCGGATTTACCCTTTAACCATGGTAAATAAAATATTTACCACAGTAATTATTCAAAATGTCTAAAAATAAAAGTTACCTATTTACACAATTTGGACATCCTGATTCCAAATATGGAATCCATTTTCCTAATTTCAAAACACAGAAGTGGCAGAAATTAATTTAAAATTAATTCCCGCTGTCAAAACAAAAAGCGTGTTTTTAAGAGATAATAACTATCAAAAGATTGACACTTGTTTATGTTCGGTTTAATTGTAAAATTATGTCCAATGACCAACATTATATTAAATGGTAAAAATATATTCTAAATATACTTTAAAACTACTAAAATTCATAATTTATCACTATTAATTATTTTGATTAAAAAAGTTGTTCTTAATTAAAATTTAGTAATTTTCACTATTCATCAAAATATGAAAGTTATCCGAAAAGTACCAAAATTTCACCTTAGGCTAAATTCGATATTCCGAATCCAAAAATGAAGTCCATTTTAAAATATAAAATATATATAATTTCAAAATTTAGGTATTACTATTCATAACGGCTAGTTTGATTGGTTGTGGCGTGTGTTAAAACTCAAGGTTGCGTACAACACACGCTACTATTTTATTCAAAGGAAAGCGTACCGTGGAAGCTTGAGATGTTTCATTTTAAATTTTTTTTTGATGTCGCAATTTATTCAGATAGTTTAAAATATTTTATTTAAAAAGGTTTCACTATTAAAGTTGATAAAAGTGCAATACTGAAAATGAATCTGTTCTTGCATTATGACTAAGAAACTCATAATAGAGATTCTAAAATTATAAGGATTATATAAAGTTCAAAATGTTGTTAATACTATTCATGACCTCTTTTAATGGATTTTTTTTGTACGTCATGGTGTGATTGAACTCGGTGTTGCGTGTAGTGCAAGTTATTGAATTATTTTTAAGAAATAACACACTATGAAATCCTGGGGTGTTACATTCTCCCCTCCTTCAATAAATTGCGTCCTCGCAATTTGAAATTGTTCTTCGAAAATAAAAGGTTGAAAATAGAAAATATCTTTGTGGGAAAACCCACATCAGAAATTAGGTTACTAAAATTTAGTCTTAATATGAGGAAAAGAGAAATGAAAGAGTCACCACCAAATTATGATCTCGATTAAGAGAACATTGGTGGCAATTAGAGACATATAATTGGAGGAAAAACGTAAATATTTATAGGTAGTGATTGAGATCATCAATCACAAACAAGTGTATAATTGAGGTCCTTAAATTCATCAATCTATGATGATTTGAAATACCATCGGTTCAACAAAACATAGGGTATTAGGATAACACATTCTTGACGTTTCTAAATATCATAGTTGAAATCCCACATCGAAAAATGAATTAACGAGGCCTCTATTTAAAATAAAGAGTGGAAAGTATGAAGATTACCGAAAATAACACATACTAGGGTTCCATGTAGGAAAATATGGATATGGAAGAGAAATCCAACCATCAATTATCTGATGGAGAGTGGTAGAGAACATGGCTATGAAAAGGCCAACAATCCCAAAGCCATGAATTAGTGATGATTTAAGGTACCATCTAGGACAACATTTTTGTTCTAAGTTCCTTTTATTAATGTTGAGGAATATATTTATGAGATTGGCTAAGATCATAAGGAGATATACTTACTTTATAATTAGAGTTTTATCCATTAATAAATTTCTACCACAAACTCATCTTTCACTCTAAAAGATAATAGAATGTAATTTTTTTATTTATACTATTCGTACAGGGTTCCAAAATAAATGAATTTATAATTCATCTACCAGATCTTTAAAAAAAACAACATTATTTAATCCAGGACATCTCATGGGCCAGTGGTAGGTGATACACCCTTGTCGCCCTTCGGTTGCGGGTTCAAGTCTCGCAGCCTTGCCGGACGCGACGGGTTGCCGCCCGACCTCCGGGTTGTCCTTTTATGGTAATCCAAAATAATCCAAACTAGAACTATCCAAAATACTTCTATCCAAACTCACAGTCCAACATTTATAAGGAAGGTAAACATAATATAGATCCTTTTTACCCCGTAATAGCATATGAATACCTTCATCTTGTATTCTTTTAATAAACTGAAACATCTTGAATTACCATATTCCATATTGATTACATTCATGCTCCCCTATTCCATATAGAATGCTGGATATACTTCATCAATCCAAAAATGTTTTAAAACCCAAAAAAATTTATGGAATATACAAATCATTAATCAGTTTCAAGGTAGTCAAGAATATCCAACATAATTTATCCAAATCAATCATGTATTATTCTAAAATCACTAACTCGGTATCAGAACCATATTATGGTTTATCTTTCTCTCAACCATATATTTTCCAAAAATTTATCCTGCTATTGAGTCACTTTTGTTTGTTCCACACAATCTCAAGTCCTTAATGAAATAGTACTGTAGTACAATCCTTATATACTCCATAATTATTATAACAAGTACATTGTTGATAAAACACTCAATTGACATAATCAACATAAGAACTCTATTCATTCCTTTTCATCTGTGGTAGTATCATAACTTGATTATTATCCAATAGCATCATTTGCGGCATAGTATGATGACTGGGGCATAGGTTCGCGTAGTGTCCAAACTCCTTGCAAATGAAGCATTGTACATTTGAAACCATTTTCTCACCCTTGCAGTCACGTACTTTGTGCCCTTTTCCTCCACACTTATAACAAACTCCCATTCCTCTCAGGCAAGTTCCAGGGTGTTTCTTCCCACAGTTACCACATATGGGAAAATTCTTCTTTTCCCTCTTCCCTTTATCCATTTTTCTCTCTTCCATCCTTTTCTTCTCTTGCTTCCCTTCAAAGCCATAGGACTCAGTAAACTCTTTACTTATCTTATCAACACATGATATTATTTCTTCATATGATGATAATACATGGGAGACTATTTCTCTTATCAATTCTATCTTAAGACCATGAAAGATATGATCCTTCCATCTCTTTTGATCATGTGCATTTCTGGAGTTCTCATTCCTTCTACTGGGCGCCATTTCTAAAAAATGGCATAAACTAGATCAGTTTATGAATCAAAATACATAATCCCATACTTATAAAACACTTAACATAAATTGAACTATTTATGGATATAATCCATAATCATAAAAATGTTTTCTTTGAGGAAGTACATACTCATAAACCCTTCATAATGATTTGTAAAGAAAATGAGAGTTATCCTAAGCATATCCCCCGGGAGTGTCGTAACCAAGAGTGCAGCAAGGCCCGTTGTCGTGCACCAGTTCCCGTTCGAGTCTAGCTCAAAGCAGTGTTTTTGGGTTTTACCCCTAGGTACATCTGTGCCAGAGCCGCCTCTACCTGCTCGTATCCAGACAGGGATGTATTGCTCGGAAAACTCACAAAATCTCTACAATACCAAAATTCTCGGAAGTTCTTCTATACTTATCCTCAAAGTTCATCTTAGGTCTACGTGCTCTAATCAGAGTTTATCTAAATCTAGCTTCCAAGTTTTGTACTAAACTTCCTCTGATACCAACTGTAACACCCCGAACCCAGCTACCCAGAGTCGGTGCATTACTTCGTAACATTGGCATGATCACAAGAAAGATCAAATCTCGAAAGACCGATTGGTTTAGTAGCCTTGGAAACACTAGATATAATCATAAAGTTTTACATTACATTTCAAAGTGAAAAACTACTACAACAACAAAGTCTTCATATCCACACTATTAACCCCTCATAATATCCCTGCAAGTCATTCATAATTTACTTCTTCACTACCTGGAAAAATAAAACATAGAAAAGGGGTGAGCTCAAATGCCCAGTAAGGATAACAATATAGCGGAACATTCAAAATAAGCATAAACATTTAAGGCAATGAATTACTAAAACAAAAGCCTTTTAAAATTGAACTTCAACATAGTATGGCAAAAGTAAAATGAAATAATGCCATTTACTTATTCACATGGATATTCTACTAATCGAATAATCACATGCAAAAATCAATAACCACTTTCATAATGTTGGAATGCATAATGTCAAACGTTAATTTCATTGTCTAGGCCTCATCCCAAGACCTAGGGGTTACTTCTAACCGGAACCCAACCCGGAGTGCCTCTAATAACCGGACACCAACCCGGAGTGCCTCTAATAACCGGACACCAACCCGGAGTGCCTCTAATAACCGGACACCAACCCGGAGTACCTCTAATAACCGGAGACCAAACCGGAGGGCTTACTTTTACCAGTCCCTAACCTGGAGGGCTTACTTTAACCAGTCCCCAACCTGGAGGGCTTACTTTTACCGGTCCCCAACCCAGAACATACTTGTTTAGCACATTTATCTGAAGAAAAGTTTGAAATATAACATAAACATTCGGGTTAAAACTAGCATACGAAATGTCAATAGTTTCACCATAAACTATGAATGGTATAAAATATCACATCCACATTCAAACATATCACCAAACCTTCAATACAATATAGAAGTTTTGTATTAAAATAAATCAACTTCAAATAATCTTAAAATCCATCAAAGGATGTTGACATAGATGAAATCAAAATTCTTTTAAAAGAAGTATCTCCTTTTATTTTGAAAACATTTAAGATCCATATAAAATAAAACATTTTCTTTGAAAATATTCTTATAAGCTTGTAAGGAAAGCTTCGACGATTTTATAACGGCGGAAAGTAATCGCACCCGCCGTATAAGTTAAAAAAAACATTCTTACCTCAATTCTGTCGAAAAGTTTAAAAAGGACCTTGTTTTGAAAACGACGGAAAGATTCCTTTATAAACCTCTTATAAAAAGTCAAACAAGGGTATAAATGACTTTAACCCATATTATTGTAAATAGTAAAAATGATTTGAAATACATTTTTAAGAAACATGGATGTGGATGATAAAGAGATCCCAGTAGATTATTACGTATAAACAACCTCGGATAATGAAGAGATTGTGAAATAACCCTTACCAATTTGGTAAATTATGAAACATACAACCCATGAAAGAGGTATCATACAATGAATATGTAAATACACATAAATTAGAGTGTATTACACAACGAATATAATTATGGGCAGTACATACACCACACAAAAGGTGATGGTGGCAATATGGCATGAATCTCACGGAAAAGAGGAGTGAGATGAAAACCCCTTACCTTGTACTTTTCCTTGGTTGGGGTAGGTTAACCTCCTGTATAATGGTGAAATAATTGTTATTAAATTATACAAGAATCATATATATTAATATGATATCATATATGATCTTTTAATATTGCTTTATTAATAATATCTTAGTATTATCGTCGTTTCGGGTGATAATCGATTCATTCTTCTTAAATGTTTGGTTACGTAAGACATTTTTGTAATGGGTAGATTATATCTTATTCATAATCAGAATGATATTAACATTATTTTTAACCATAAAATGAGAATAAGACTTTAATGGATACGATAGAGGATGGATCTCACCGCGTTCGTGGAGACGGTAGTCCGTACGTACGCACGAACGCTACTTCCATTTAATTTTTATTTTAAAATAATTGAATCCAAATGATACATAGGTATATTACTATTCCAGTATAATATAATATTTTATATATGTTACTTAAGTTCATTAACACCATCCTTTATACGTTCCATGTGTGGTATGAACGAGTCATATCATTTTAAGGGGGCGGTAGTCCGCACTTCCTCAAATGAAATTATCGTATGTATATACAACATGAAACGAATAATGGTATGAAATAAAATGGAATTACAGATGCTTATATATAAAATATATATCATTAATATCATATTTAATTACAGTGCCATCATAATGGCCACCATGAGAGGCGGTAAGATGTATTTGAACAATCATCGTTTCGTGAGGCGTTAGTTTGCCATCCACAGAAACATTATGTTCATCATCCATTAGATGGAGTTGTGTGTATGTGTAGTTTGAATACTTCTTATAACAACATCCTAGTATATTGAGGATACTGGTGTTGTTACAAAAGAAAGGAAATAAAAAGAGTTTGGGGGTTGGAGAAGCAAAATAAATGAAAATAATTTAAGAGAAATCGTTACCTTTAATCTAGGTAACTCACTTTGGTTGGAACCAAAGGACTTCTTGAAATGCTTTCTGCCTAAGGGGAAGCTTCAAGGAGGAGGAGAGGGATGTGGGGAGCTTATTTGGGCAGAGTTTGGACGAGCCAAGTGGCTTGAGAGGTGTGAGGAAAAGAGAAGGAGGAGTGCCCTTTTATAAGAGGGGTGAGGGGCACCTTTGGAAAAGCTAGAAATATTAATTTATAATAAATTCATATTCGGTTTCCAAAGGCTCCAAAGTTGACTATTCAAAGGATGATGTGGGGATAGGTCGAAAAAAACTCATCCAATATAATTTAGACAGGTTTGGGTACTTATATTAACCTTATCTTTAAGTATTAACTCTAAGTTAATTAGTTTCACTTTTACAATGTCTCTTTGTATTTTTATATAATATGGTTAATAAACTTACTATATACATCCAAGCGACCACCAAGTGGTCCATTAATGATTAACCTATCATAATATAAGTCTCTTGGCCGAACCTTATATTTTTAGGAATTTAATATCAATTAATAATATAATATTTTTTTTAAGAACTCTTTTATGTCAATTTTGACACTATTCAATAGTTGATTTTTGTGAAACTCATAACAGATTGATTACTTCGAACAAAGTCAATTAAATCAATCCTAATATATCATATTATCCTAGAAAATTAGTTTAATTATTAAAAGTTTCATATTATATTTATTTGGGTATTTATAATATCAATTATTTTAATTTTTCACTATTATAGTAATTACTGCATCATCATTGTGTCATAACTACAATAACTTATTTAATGTCTAAAAATTATACATAAAATATCATTATGTAGGAAATCGTTTTAGCTTTCTAATGAATATTTATAATCGAAATTCCAACATGTATAACCCTATGTAAAAATTGTTCTTCTAAAAGATGTAAGCTTATGCCATTTTTATTTTTATTTTAACTTTATTAATATAAAGTGTCATTATCACATACAAGTGGCTCCAAGGGGTCCCCAAATTGACCCAAGGATGCCCATGGTCGGGTATGTGTCCACCAATAAGGTTAGGACACGTTTTAGGGTAATTTTGTATTATTATAATATTATTTTTTTAACCCTTATTTACCGGATTTACCCTTTAACCATGGTAAATAAAATATTTACCACAGTAATTATTCAAAATGTCTAAAAATAAAAGTTACCTATTTACACAATTTGGACATCCTGATTCCAAATATGGAATCCATTTTTCTAAATTCAAAACACAGAAGTGGCAGAAATTAATTTAAAATTAATTCCCGCTGTCAAAACAAAAAGCGTGTTTTTAAGAGATAATAACTATCAAAAGATTGACACTTGTTTATGTTCGGTTTAATTGTAAAATTATGTCCAATGACCAACATTATATTAAATGGTAAAAATATATTCTAAATATACTTTAAAACTACTAAAATTCATAATTTATCACTATTAATTATTTTGATTAAAAAAGTAGTTTTTAATTAAAATTTAGTAATTTTCACTATTCATCAAAATATGAAAGTTATCCGAAAAGTACCAAAATTTCACCTTAGGCTAAATTCGATATTCCGAATCCAAAAATGAAGTCCATTTTAAAATATAAAATATATATAATTTCAAAATTTAGGTATTACTATTCATAACGGCTAGTTTGATTGGTTGTGGCGTGTGTTAAAACTCAAGGTTGCGTACAACACACGCTACTATTTTATTCAAAGGAAAGCGTACCGTGGAAGCTTGGGATGTTTCATTTTAAATTTTTTTTTGATGTCCCAATTTATTCAGATAGTTTAAAATATTTTATTTAAAAAGGTTTCACTATTAAAGTTGATAAAAGTGCAATACTGAAAATGAATCTGTTCTTGCATTATGACTAAGAAACTCATAATAGAGATTCTAAAATTATAAGGATTATATAAAGTTCAAAATGTTGTTAATACTATTCATGACCTCTTTTAATGGATTTTTTTTGTACGTCATGGTGTGATTGAACTCGGTGTTGCGTGTAGTGCAAGTTATTG
Source organism: Viscum album (assembly GCA_963277665.1). Lineage (NCBI taxonomy): Eukaryota > Viridiplantae > Streptophyta > Magnoliopsida > Santalales > Viscaceae > Viscum > Viscum album. The sequence goes on along the minus strand of OY728130.1, from coordinate 2,007,799,498 downwards.
AATTATTTTTAAGAAATAACACACTATGAAATCCTGGGGTGTTACACACAAACATGTTTTATAATAATAAATTAAAAAAAACATTTTATGAATGATATTAATGATATATATCTTAAAAGGTAAATATAATATTTTAAATCTATATTATGTGTCTTCTGTGTATTATATAAAATTAATCTAATTTTTCCCTTAAAAATGTATCTTAATAAAAAACTAGTTTTGTCGCTGTTTACACACTTCTTAAAAAATAATTTTTGAATATTTTATAATGTTTATTTTAAAAAATTAAATTAAATTTGAAATTTTCATTTCAATTTTATCTTAGAGTGATTTTATATTATTTTATGAGAAGATAAAGTTTTCGATGAATAGTAAAAAATTATGTTTTTTATTAAGAATTTTGATTTCTATAAAAAAAATTAAAAACATTAAAATTTATTAATAATGTTTTAAAAGTACTAATATTTACAATATATATTTAAATCTAATTTAAGTCATTTTAATTAATATAATATATATTTTTGATTTATTTTTTTAAACATTTGAACATTTTCTATTTTAAATACAACTTTCTCATCACCTTAGTATTATTAATTTAAAATTAAAATTTTACAAATATGTGAATGTATTTTTGAATAATTGATTTCATATTTTCAATAATTTTTTTAATTATCTAAAAAGTTTAACAAAAAATTGTACCATAATGAATAATAAAAATAGTAAACATTGATTACGGTGGTTTAAGTAAAAATGGGTTTATCGAGGGTTAAAAAAATATATGGGTTAAATATATTCTAGAACATGTACACAACACATTTGTTTCCCTATATTGAACTTATATATTCTTGTATAAATAATGTATCTTTTGGAGTTTTATTTCAACTATAAATCATGTGTAAATTGTATTCTTTGAAAACCCTTATAGGTGTGCCACTCACCTCACCAATAAAAGGCCACCCATTATACTCTATTCGTCAAAAATTAAAACCAAATTTGTTCTTACAAAAAGATACCAAATAACCCATTTAATTATATAATATTATCCAGTTTCAAATATTTTGGTCTGAAAGGCATCCTAATGAGCCTTTTGTTGCAAATCAATAGAAGTAGTATAAAGAAGAGGTGGAATCTATAACTGAACATTTTAATTTATTTCATCAACCTCACCATTCAATTATTTCTAAAACATGATGAAATAATAACATAATCTTCATCCACATAATTATATTGTTTTATATTAAAATCATTCGGAATAAATTTATACACTTCCATCGAATTATATAAACAATCATCGATCTTTTGTACAACAGGCTACAGCCTCACGAATTGATTTTATTCATAATCCATAACCACATCTCATTAATTGATAAATTACTATTTATATATATATATATTTTAATATATATTATTATAAATCATTGATTATAATACTACACCTACCCTCTTACATGAAAACCCATTAGAAAATAATATCATTGCTTGTGTGTATGGCGGAATTCCGCTTAACAAATTATGGTGATTCATTTTTCTTTTTTATTTTACAAGGATCGTAATAGGGATAGATTAAATTAACATATATGATGTTTAAATATTTATAATTCCATGATTATGATATATTTTTACCTCCTTAGTTTCCATTGTATTAGAATACGATAATTTTGCTCGTGTGTATGGAAGACTACTACCTCATGAAGTGATATAATTCATTCGCTATGTAGTAATTTCATAGAATGTTATAAGGATATTTTTACATAATCATAAATGATATACATATTTTCTAATTTTTTTAGTAAAATGTAATATATTATTTTTCTCTTTTTTGTTCAATCTATTGAGAAAATTAGAACAACATTATTTCATATGTATGACATACTTTATCTGTGAACTGTGTATTTCATTATATAGCTCTATCTATTATCGATTACTATAAAAAATATATTGAATATAAATCATATTTATATCCTGTTTAAAATTATAGATATAATGAATCTACTATCAATGTAGTATTACTGAAAATTTAAAATAAAAATATACTTGAAGAAAATTAGTTATCACCTAAAACTTGATTTTGAAAAATAATTAATAATAAATTTTTTATAAAATATCATAATTAATTCATATGGGTTTATAAATATGATGGTGGTTCTTTAATGTGAGTATAATAAACATATATTTATTATTCAAGAGTTTCGAATGTGTATGAGATATTTTAGGACTTAATGTATGGGATTCCTACCTCATATTTATTTTCTATGAGATGCAAGTCGTAATAACAAATGTTTATTTTATGTGGTGAATATAATTAAAATGAATATATTTTAGATTATTATACTTAATTTTTCTTATAAACATATCAATTTGATGATATATCGTTATTGAGATTTATGGTTCAAAATTAACTAAAGTGGAAATCTTTTATTTCTAGGAGATATATGCTAGTAAAACACTTGTTTCATTTATGTGTTTCTTATACTTACCATCTCATATGTTATATCATGAATCCCTTTATTTTAACTATATTTAATGTATCATTCTATTTTATTCATTAATGTTGTTTATGATTTAATCCATTATAAAAGAAACAAGGTAATTTTGTATCAAATTAAATCCTTTGAGACATATGTCATATTATGAACTTATATTATTTTATCAGGTGTATATAAAAAACCATTGAAAGGTAATGGAATGATTTTATTTATAATCATTATATTTTATGTTTCATTAATTTTTATCCATTCATTGGGCTTATGATATAATTTTACTGAAGTGGTAATGGTTTTATCATATAATCTCATCGTTTATCGTAAATATTTATCTATGTGCCTCAAGTGATATAATATTATGACCCACTTATTAATATAGTAATTAATTTAATTTTTCATTGGGTGTATTATTAGAATAAATATTTCCCTATATTTTTATTTTCTAGGTACTCAACATTTCAAAATAATGTTTTAATGAAAAACCATCTATGTTTCTGATTTCGGTCCAAAATCCATTTTTTCATCCAAATACATGTTATTAAAAAATGTTTTTAAAATGATTTTAAAATTATAAAAAGTATTTATTATAGAAATTTTCACCAATGTATAAATTTTTTATAAAGTTTTTCAATTGAATATTCATGTAATTTTCCAATGAATTCCTAGTTAGATTTTATCATAAAAATGAATATATATTTTTTAAAAGTATAAAACCTGAATCAAATTTCCCATGATCAGAAACATTATTTCCTTTGGTTTATCCTTTTTATGTATTAAATGAAATTTTGAAAAAAAAATTATTTATATTCTTTATGTTTTTATATTATTTTCTCATTATTTTTTATATATTTTCCTCAGAGAAATGTTTTAATTTTTTTAAAATAATCCTTCATATGTTTTAAAGTTTATTTTAAAAGAAAATGATTTTTAGATTGTATTATGTTTTAAAAATATTTTTTCAATTTGGAAAAGTTATTTTCCTTGAAGAATGTTCCAATTGATCTTTTGGAAACATTTTACTTATAAGATGGCATACATTGATGAAAATTATTCTTTATTAAGGATATGACCCCTGTATACCATTCTTATTATTTCTAAATCATTTTTCTTTATGGTTTGGAGATGATTATGAAACTAGTTTATTTTTAATGGGAATTGTTATGACTAAATTTTTTTATGAAACAAGATTCTTTTAAACATATTATGCTATGATTAAATGATTATGAAACCCATTTGTTTTCGTGGGTTATGATATGAAGAATGATTTTTTGATCTTGTGGAACACGTATGAGTGATTTTAATTATGTTATTTTTGAGACCTATATATCCCTCCAATGAATTGGTTAATTATTGTTATATAATGATATAAATAGGAATAGAATAGAGAGTGAAACTGGTTCAGAAAAGGAAACATTCCAGAATGATAGTCTTGGGTGTGAACCTTTAATACCATTATGGTTTGGGGGGTAAAATCATTCCACTATGATATTTATTTTTAAATAATCCTTTACTAGTTATGAAATTATTTTTTATGATTATGTGTATTCCACAATTCCATTTATTATTTTGGAGTAATGTTATTATTTCTAATGTTCTTTGACTTCCTTCTATATCATAAAATATGGACTCTCAATATTTATTTCATGATAAGAGATGGAGATCTTTGATTTGTTGGGTGTGGTTTTCATGTGTTATTCTCACATACTCGTACCCCCATGACCATGTTATATTTACATATTTTCAATATTTTACCCTTACTGAGCATTAATATCACCCTTTCTTATGCTTCGTTTCCCTAGGTTAGAAAGAATGGTTTTATGTTGGGCATGTATATGTAGAATACTAACTTGGAAGATATTGTTGGGAAATATTGAATATATTCCACTAAATAATAATATTGTTACCGAGTATCCAAATGTACTAAACCATTATGATCCTTAGGTGTCTGTTTGTGTAATGTAATGAACATTCATTTATAAGATGTAATATCTAGCTATGAAAGTCTCACGTTTCTACAGTTGGTATTAATGGATTGATTTATTTATCTTTTCAAAACTAGGATAAGATAAAATAGTGAAATACCATTAGATATTTCTCTGGATATGTATACGTATATTTATAATGATAAATATAAGTATGATTCAATGAATAGTGTAATTTCATAGAATTTATGTAAAGATATAGTGAGTGGTTTCCATGAAATTAAATCCAATTTTTTATACTAAATCTGGATTTGGATCATTCACAATGGTACCTAGAGGTAATAAATCCAAAAAGGGGGAGTTCAGATTGACTCGATCATCACCTGGTGCATAGAAATGAGCTTTTCTTCACACCTAGTTTGACACTCCTATGGGATATTCTTTGGAAATTCCTGAGATTTTTATAAATGATAATTTTGGATTTAAATCATGACCTTGAATAACCTATTTTTAGTATATGTTTTCATATAGTGAAAAAACCCTCTCATGAAATATGCATATTATATGTGATTTTTCATGATTCTGTAGTTTCCGTCTAAGAATATTTTTACTCACAGTATGATTTTTTTTTCAATGGTAGCAACCAGAATGAACCAAATTAATATTGATTGAAATAGGCAATTTTTTTACGGTAAAAAAATTTGGTAATGAATGGAATTTAAGATATTTTGATTATGATTAATTATTTATCATAATATATTATTACAAACATTCACCCTAACCAATTCATGAACTTATATATAAAGAGAATGATGGAGTTCATTGAAAACATAGGTGGTAGAGACCATAAGGAAATAATGATTATGTTTCTAATATTCCATGAATCTGAGAGAAACACAATAGGAAATGTCTCAATTTGATGAGAAGATGTTTTACGTGTTGACTAGAAGGGAATTGAGAAAGTTATTACAAATGAAAATTTAAATGTTTAGACAAAAAATGGATACAAATATTACTCTCACAAATGTATTACTAATGGATGGTTGTTTTAACTATGGAAATCATTTTTCAACCGTTGTAACAGGGAGAAATCTAAAGAAGAGTATCATCACGATGGTTTATGTGATGTTTTTTGTGTGATGATGAATATACAAGTATTGTTCATTATAAGTTATTTTGAAAGGGTTTACAAGAATAATTTTAATTTTACTAATGATATTGAAGAGTAATTTAACAAAATTTTGATATTTTGTGGAAAATACATGTTTATGCGAACAGAACCCTTATGATTTTCCAAATGTTCATATATTGATGTTTTGAGAATGATATGTTGTATATGAAAATTTTAAATTGGATAGTATTAATAACCATGGAACTAATTAATGATTTTAGGAAAAAGTGATTTATATTATCATTGATGGATATTAAATCATTATTTTTTATATAATATATTCTATAATATTTGATTTTATTCATGGAATGAGGATGTGTGTAAGTTTTCATTAAGTTATTATGGTAAATACGGTTATTACTATTATTCAATAAAATTTAATACTATGGTATTCACATATTAGGTATGCAAAACTTAAGATATAATTTATGATATTTGGGGGATTAATGTTATGTTGAGTTAGTAAAATTTAGTGACCTTATTTACAAAATTTTAATTTTTGCACTGTTAATAGTTTAACCATTTATGGAATAGTTTATGTTTAAATTTTTCTGATGTTTTACAAATTAATTTAATATTTCACCATATGATTTTTTTGCATCTGGGATGACCTATGCTATGATTATTTATAATTACTAGATGTGTAACGAATGAATTATTATTATTTTATATATATTATTATCTTTTAGTACCTTATACATGAAAATTCAAATCCTAGAGTAAGAGATGTAGTGTAAATTGTTCAAGGCCCCACCAAAGGATGAGATTGTGCTTATAAAATGGAATGAACTCAAGTAAATATATCTATGAATTAAAATTCATTAAATGTTGGACAATGATATTCAAATAGAATTTTTCCACTATTACTATAATTTATTTTTAAATCCATCAAAATTTTCACACCTCTTAGATTCTTGAATTTATTGGAGTTTATTTTTTAATGATCATTGACTTAATTTTTTTCCAATGTTCAATGTCACTATCTATCATTATTTGGATATTATTCTTTTTATCCATTTTCATATATTCATTTATATCCTATGTTATCCTATTTGGAAACCTATTATGTGTTTTTCTATATGAACATCATTAATCCATTTCTCTTATTTCAAGAGGAATTTTATAAACCCTTTTAAAAATGTGTGTTTCCCATAAATGAATTTTCAAATTTTCCTTTTTAATGAAAAAAAGATCAAATAGTGAGGTTGGAATAGTTTTTATAGGGTATAATTTAATGGCCTAGGATTTTGAAAAATATATTTTTTTATAAATAAATTTATTCATTTTGATATTTTTCATTACATGGAACATTGATTTTATCTTCTGTTACATAGATAACTGAGTTGAAAAGATACATGATATAATATTGAAATATTATTAATCAAAATCACAGTTAGCACCTAGATTTTATTAAATATTGTAAGAATTGTATTATCAAAGTTATAATAATATATGGTTTGTACAAGTATATACTATTAATTCATTTGATACTAATTAATTTTATATGAAAATAAGAACCATTTAAAAATAAAAAAATATATTTCTATAAAAACTATTTTCATGTTCCCAGATGTGTCCTACATAAATAAAATAAAATAATATTATTTAAATTATATTACTATGATTTAGATATTACATATTCAATATAATATTTTACAATCATCTTATTGGTTTTTTAGGAATGACATAAAATAAATCCAATTTACTATGTTAAAATAGTATTTTTCTAAAATTAAGGTTTTTAACACTATTAATACTTCTTTAAAATTAATTTCCCTCTCATTTATTTATTTTTTCTGAAAATTTTTATTTTTTTTGAAAATATCATGAAAAAAATTTATTAGGGTGAACTTTTAATGAATTTTTAGGAAAGGTATTATTTTCAATAAATAGAAAAATAATATTTTTATTAAGAATTTTCCATTATTATAAATAATATAAAAAATAAAAATTATGATATGATGGTTTTAAATAAAAAATAGTTAATTTATACCTCAATTATTCCAATTTAGATTATTTTAATCAATTTTAATATAAAATTTTGATATTAAAACAGTTCAACATTTTGAACATTTTCTCTTTGAGAAATAACTTTTTCATCGTTTCTATGGGGTTAATTTTAAATTAAAATCTACCACTTATATAAATGGAATTTAGAAAAATTGATTTCATATTTTAAAAAATAATAATTAATATAATATTATATATTCAAATTATTTTTTTCTCATATTAAATTGTAAAAATATTTTAAATTTATTGTAGTGTTTCCTTTAAAAATGAGTTTACTTGGGGATAAAATAAATAGATAAGTGTTTCAAAATAGAAAACCTACTTGAAACCCTTTTTTCCCATATATAGACTATATATCTTATATTTTTTATAATTAACCAATTTTCACACACATGGAATGTAAAAAACCTGGGTATGCCTATTTCATTTCAGAAATTAGATGTGTGTCACTCTCCAAAATTATAAAAATCTGCCCACTCTAGTATCCTTATAAATTAAAATAAAATAATTTGGAAAATAATTTAAAGTAATAACTATATTAAATCCATTATATCATAGAATAATATTTATTTTTTTTATAAATTCGGCCTGATAATTCATTCAGTGCATACCAGAAGATGTTGTATGAAGAAGATGTAACATCTTTAATCGAGCATTTTTGTTTTATTTGTTCATCCACCTCCTTTAGTAAATGTAAAACAATTATGATATATTATACTCAATATATTAAAAATAATGATATTTTTTATATTAATATAATTAATTAAAAACATATCCACTTCCATCAAAGGTGATACAAAATATTCAGTTCTGTGTACGTCAGACAACTATCTTACAAACTGATGTTATGTGTTTTCTTTCATCACATATCACAGTTAGATATAATGACATATTTCATGTTTATATATTATATTTATGAAATTATTATACATTTATAATTATATTAATACGTATACCTTCAAATATCCAAACCCATTTGAGAAAAATAATATCACATGTTAGTGCATTGGACTACCGCCTCACAAACTGATTTGATATGTCTTTCATTTTTTACATTTATTTTAATATTTATATATTACATAAATATATATGATATTAATAAAAAAATAATACTTATGTAATATTTATATCATTTATACCACCTAAATTACATTTTTTTATAATACAGTAAAGTCATTAATTTTTACAGTGAACTACTGCCTCACAAAACGATGTGATTCGTTCTTCAGTTACACTTTTCAAGGATATAAATAAAGATATGTTTAAATAAAAAATGTGATATATATAAATATATCTGAAATAATTGTTTTTTCTTAATTTTAATATATTATTTAACATTTTTCATTCAATTCATTGAGAAAATGGGAACTATATTTTCTTTATGTATAGCCCATTGTCTCTATGAATGGTGTATTTCATTTTTATTAATAAATTTTATGGATCCCTTTAAATAAATATATACTGAATATATATGATATTTCAATCATGGTTAAAATTGTTTAAAAAATTGATTCACGACCAAAAATGTAGGAAAAAAATAACTAATCAAATCATATAATAAAAACAAAGACGGTATTACTTGAAATGTGATTTCAATAAGAAATTTTTGATAAATGGGTAATAAAAGGGCATAAATAAAGAAATAAGAGATAGGATGATAAATATTACTATTATTTTGTAATTTATATATAAAAAATTATTTATTATAATGGGGGTCTTAACACATATGAATTATGTCGAAACATGTGGCAAGGGATTTATATATTAGATTTACTTTCTATGAGAAACATGACATATTCATTATGTGTTTCTTATGTGGTGTATATACTACCCATGAATTTAGTTTTTTATTTTTATCCTAAAAATAATGGATATTTATATATCCATTTTATAAAATATCATTCATTGGTTTTATTGTTCAAAATTTACTAAATTGGTAAGGGATTTCGTGTCTCTCTTTTATTTCTGAGAGACATAAAAATTAACCAATAATTTTTTTGTATATACATACCCTTTGTAATGTTATTTAATGTTTATATTCTTTTTATTAATATATAATGTTTCAATTTATGTTATTATTAAGTGGGGATGTGATTCAAAATATTACTAAAGCAGTGGTGGATTTGTATCTCAGATTTCCTTCTTTTAGACATATGTCATATTTGGAACCTATATTATTTTATGAAGTCTGTATACATCCCTTTGACATGTAATATCATAAATTTATTTATAAAATTTATAATTTAATATTTATATAATTTATTCTTTAAAGGGGATTTTGATTTAATGTCATTAATTTGGTTATGGTTTTATGGAACTATATCATCATTTATCGAGATTCTTTAGGTTTGTTCTCTAGATAATGAAATATTATGATAAATCCCAATATAAAATATTAAAATAAATTTCTCTATGGTTATGTTATGATAATAATTTTTTTTAATTTTCCTCTCTTTATTTACTAAATAGTCCCAAATAATATTTTTGATGAAAACCCTCTTTGTTTCTCTATTCGGATGAAAAGCAATTTTCCTTCAAAAAATAGTTTTTATAAAAAAATTGTACAATATTTTTAACATTCTCTAAAATAATTGTTAAAGAAAAATTTTACCCTCGACTAAATTTTTGCTGAAATATTTGATAGGAATATTGATGTCTTTTTTCAAACAATGGTTATTTGTATTTAACCAAAAATGGTACATTAATATTTGTTTTAACATGGATGACATGGAGATAATTTCATAAATCCAAAAAATTATTGATTTGAAGATTCAATTAATTGTTTTTAATGTTATTTATAAATAAAAATATTTTTTAAAGGATTTTTACAAAGTTTTTTAAAAATGAAAAAGGTGTTTGTATACAAAAAATGTTTTAAATTATTTTAAATATTCCTTCCTAATTTTAAAACATTATTTTAAATGAAATTGTTTTGAAGATATTTTAGTATTTAAAATGTATTTTTTAATTTGGAAAGGATATTTTTACACATTATTTAACAAGTAATCCTTCAAAATCATATTAAATCAAATATGAAATCCTTTGACGCATCATTTTATTTACAAGGGATATGATCCAAGTATATCCTTCATTTTATTTCTCTCAATGGTTTATGGTTATGATAAAATTATATTTATAAAACCCACTTCTTTTTTAATGGGTAATGCTGTAATTAAATGATGATGTGATTATGTAATGAGTATCTTTCCCATATGTTATGTTATGATGAAATGTTTATGAAACCCATTTAATTTCATGGGGTATTATATGATAAATTTTTTATAATATTGAGCCACATATATGTATAATTTTAATTATGTGATGGGTGAGACCTATATATACCTCAAATTCATATGTCATATATTGATATCATGTGATATAAAATAGACTGGAATGGGGAGTAAACCAAGTTCAATAAAAATTATATCCACTCTTATTGTCTTGGGAGTTGAACATTAATATTGTGATGGTTTGGGGGTGAACCCTATTCGACTATTATAGTTTCTGAAATTTTCCATGAATACTAAGGAAAATATTTTATATTCTTATGATTATGGTATAATTCCATGTTTTATTCCAATGTTATGATCTTTTAGATCATGTTATTTTTTATGATATGGGTCTAATGGAATTAAAATATTTATACCAAGATTTATTATTTTTATCCTTGATATGTAGGGTACAATTTTCATATGTAATTTTCACTTCCTAATACCCTTATTGTCACATTATTTATACCTATTTTCCATTTATTACATTTGTAGTGGATCTGAGTTATCCCTTTCTTATTTTTCCATTCCCCATGATATGATGAAATTTCTTAAGTAGGGTATTTCTATGAATAGTACTAAATGGGAATATATTTGTGTGAAACATTGAATATATTTAAAAAAATTAGAATATCATGTTCCCATAAGCCAAAATAACTAAAACATTATTATCCTTAGGAGTGTGTTCTTGTAATGTAATTATTACTTATCTAAAACATGTAATTTCATTATATTAGAATCTTCGGTCACTAAATGTTTCATAAGAGATGATTTACAGATTCTTATAAGCTTTCAAGTTTTTTCCTTTCTATGACTGATATATCTTAGTAGGAATTACATGTGTTTGAGTCATATATATTTATGATGGTTGGAACTTCAATGAGTAAGATAGTTGGTTGGAGCGTGATGGGACATCCTTGTGTGAAATGGTTGGACTCGATGAAATAATTTTTGTGTCAGTCATGAGTGAGATGACTATATTTGGAATGTGATATAAGATAGTGGGGCCACTATGATTGAGATAGGGGATTATTTATGACATGCTATGGGATATGTCTGGATTTCACTACCTTGATTGAGAAGGCTGTGGATGGTTGTTGATGTAGCCTCCCTCGAGTGATTATATATGGTCAGAATCATGGTGTGTGTTCAAATGTTTCATGAAAACCTACCACATGTCCTCAGATATTGGTATAGTAATATGTTAATAATCTTCCATAAATATTATTCTATGGTTTTTGAGGAGATATTAGTTGAGTTCTTTCCTTCTAGTATGGATCTAAAGTAGTTAATGTTATGTTCATGGTGTCCTGATTAACTCATGATGGCAAGTGCAATGTTTTTATTTTTTTGGATAGGTGTGTCATATTCACATATAATCACTATATAAATATATATATTTCATTAACATCCACATTATCACAAGAATAATTACTATTGTTGAATAATTATAGATTATATCTAGGTTGTTATACTCCTCCCCCACTCATGTACCGAGCATAGATTTCGATGTATTTGGTTTGACCTCTATAATTACTCTCTAGTACATATTGGAATGCATATATACATGTAGTTTAGTTATCTAGTTACAAATGAGGAGGAATTTTGATGATGGTATATGAGTTTCTCTGGAGGGTCTTTATTTTATTTCAACTTATCATTCAGTATCTATACCATCAATTGTGAATTTATTTATATATGATGCATATTATTCCATACTTATTTTATAATTATTCCCTATATGGGTTAATTAATTATGTATTAGGTTTTAATCCTATATATTCTAGACTACAAGGGCCCATGGGTATCCCTAGTTAACATCTACATGCTTTTTGGAAGTCTGCTATATGGAAAGGTTATGGAAAATTCATGATAGATTGTTGCATGAACCTTAGGATCCATTTACATGGAATAATCTCCCAATGACTCTTTTCACTAAATTCCACTAGTATTTAAACTCCAAAATTTGTGAAGTTTCACCTAATTCCTTTTTGGGACCCCACTCAGGTGCCATTCAAGTGATATAGGATAGGGCATTACACACTTTATCTGTAACAGCCCGAGATTTTATGAAAAATATTTTTTTTAATTTTATTAATGTCTTGTGTTGTACTCTACACCAAAAGGAGCTTGCACAACACACATCCTTGACTTGCCTTGCATTACACGCAATCGCGACCTTCCTTGATAGCGTGTGTAGTACGCAATACCGAGTTTCACTAAACAACGATATGCTATTAAAATATTATTATAACTAGCTGTTATGAATAGTAATAACCACCTTTTAAAATTTTAGAAATTTTAGCTCTCAAAATGGACTTAATTTTTGGATTCGGAGTATCGAATTTAGCCTAAGGTGACATTTTGGTACCTTTCGGATAACTTTCATATTCTGATGAATAGTGAAAATTACTAAATTATAATTAAAAACAACTTTTTTAATCAAAATAATTAATAGTGATAAATTATTAATTTGAGTGGTTTTAAAGTATATTTAGAATATATTTTTACAATTTAATACAATGTTGGTCATTGGATGTAATTTCACATTTAAACCAGACATAAACAAGTGTCAATCTTTTGATAGATATTGTTTCTTAAAAACATGCTATTTGTTTTAACAGCGGGATTTAATTATAAAATTAATTAATGCAACTTCTATGTTATGAATTTGGTAAAATATACTTCATTTTTGAATTCGGAATATGAAATATAGCTTAGGATGAAATTTTGGCATTGTTCTGAAAAACATCAATTTTTGATGAATAGTGAAACTACTAAGTGGTAGTTAAAAAACTGAATCTTTCATAAAACTTAATTTTACCACTTCTGTGAATGGAATTTCAAAAATCCTAGAGACATGGTTGATGTCAGTAAGTAAAATGTGGTTCAATGAGATGAAAATAATTTTTGGTGAATAGTAACTTTTTACTTTTATTTACCACGGTTAAAAGTAAATAGGGTAATTAAGGGTAACAATGATATTAATATTACCCTAACACATGTCCTAATCCTATTGGACAAGTGTATCTCGACCAAAAACAACCTTAAGTGTAAATTATTATCATTTAGGCCCACTTGGATTAGATTAGGACATTTATTATTATTTAATTCAAAGAAGAGTTAAAAGAGTTAAAATCAAAGTTTATTTACTAAAACATTTTTAATATAGGGTTATACATAAGATAAAATCGATTGTAAATATTAATTCGAAAGCTAAAACTATTTCCTACATAATGGTATTTTATTTCTAATTTTTAGACATTAAATAATTTAATTTAATTATGACACAATGATGATGTACTAATTATCTTATTAATGAAATATTGACATAATTGATGTTATAAACACCAAAATAAATGTAATTTGAGACTTTTTATGAATTCCACTAATTTTATAGGTTACTATGATATATTAGTGTTGATTTAATAAAAAAATTTCGAACATATAATTCTGTTATGACTTTCACAAAAATCATATATCAAAAAGTGTCAAAATTGACACAAAATAGTTTTTAAATCAAATATTATATTATTAATTGTTATTTTATTCCTAAAAATCTAAGGTTCAGCCAAATGACATAGATAAGGATATATATATTAATAATAAACAATTTTGGGTTCTTTTGGCATTTTATAGTAAGTGTATTAACCATATAGTGTAAGAAAACAAAAAGACACGGTAAAAGTTAAATTATTTAACTTAATGTTAAATCTAATTGATAAGGTCAAAATAATAACCTAAACTTGTCTAAATCATATTGGTTGATAGTATTTATACCCATTCCCACTTTATCTTCGAAATAAGACCCTTTGGAACCATTATAAACCGATTTTGACTTTAATATAAAATAATATTTTGAGATATTCCTAAGGTGCCCCTCTCCTCCCTTATAAAAGGGCACCTCCTCCCCCTCCTCCTCACACCAATTTGAGCACTCAAGCTCTGCCAAACCCTGCCAAAATCCATTCTACACTTCCATAGAATAATCCTAGAGGACCTGGTCTTCTTCAAAGACCAATCTTAGTTCCCTAAGTGGAAGATTCAAAGAGGCGTTTCAAAGAAGATGTAATATCCATTAACGATCTTTTCAATTTCATTCTTCTTCAAATTCTTCTTCTTTAGTTGTTTCATGATAAAGTAATAACATCAGTATTACTTACATAATGATATGTTATTATAAATATGAAACAACTCTAATTAACCTTCTATCCATCCTAAGGAAAAATGAAATCACCGCACATGCGTACGTACGGAATACCATCTCCACGCCGTGGTGTAATCTATTTTCCGCCACCACATTAATTGGATGGGTATAATGGTTTAATGAGTAACTATATATGATTATTATAAAGTGATATTGATACTGAAATAGTATACAAACACTTCAACACAATTCCACGACCATGGGAACGATATCATCGCTCGTGCGTACGTACGGACTACCGTCTCCACGACGCGATGAGATTCATTCTCAATGATTAACCATTCATGAATGATTATAAAGTATATATAATAAGTACTAATGAAATATATGACATAATAATGATACTTGATTTATTTATATTTATATGTATTTCATCTACTTAATTCCATTCAATTCAATAAGAAAACGATAATAGCGTTCATGCGTACGTACGGACTACCGTCTCCATGAACGGTGTATCTCATTCCATTTATCAATATATTATATATATGTATATTCTGAATATATATTATATATAAATCATGTTTACATGTTTTAAATTCTGGATATAAGTAATCATGATCCAAGTAATCATATTAATAATTACAAGTTAAAAACAGGAACGACAAATGAGACGATTTTACCCAAAACGCTACTTTAACAGGAATTTACAAAAGAACGGGTAATATAAAGTCATAAGTGGACCATATATGATATAATAACAATGAATATGATTCTGGAATAAGTAAATAACATGATTTAAATCATTATACAGGAGGTTCAGACACGTACAAATCATGTCGGACCTAAGGTAAGGGAAATATCACAATCTCATTTTTATCCGAGATTGTTTATTCGTAAGTATTTACTGGGGTGTATTTTATCATCCACATCCATGTTTCATCAATATGTAATATTGTTTCCATCCACTTACAATAGTTTAAATCCAATTTTACCCTTTGGTGAGTTTTTAATAAAGAACATGAAAGGAAACTTTTGTCGTTTTTTTCGTACGAGGTACTTTTTGACTTTTCGGACAAAAGTACGAAGAATGTTTTTTTTAACTTATACGACATGAATGGATTTTTAAAACATTATTTCCAAGAAACTTCCTTTACAAGTTTTCAAGTTTATTTTTAATCAACTTATTTTATTTTAAAGTCGTATGACATGTTATGAAAGGAAAAATGTTTTTGAAGTAGAAAGGATATTTTCCTCAAGAATGGAGTTCAAGTGTTTTATCAAAATTATTTTCCATCTAAGATAATAAAGGGTTCTGTTTCTATCCCTATTATTACATGTATTTGATTATGTTGTGATGGAAATATTTTTATGAATTCCTTTATTCTATATAAATTGTTTTATGATGTCATGTTGTTTAAGAATCCCATTTTTATTACATGGGTTATGCAATGATGTATGATTTATGATTTTGTGGCACACATAAGAATGGTTTCATTATGAGATGGGTGGGACCTATATCTCCCTCCAATGCATTGGGTAAAGATTTTATATCTCACGAGATAGACATGGCTGGAATGGTAGGTTATACCGGTTCAGTGAAACAGGACTGAAACGAGGGTGACTCGGTTCAGAAAGGGACTTTGTCCACTAAGATAGTCTTGACAATGAGTCTTGAATAACAAGAAATGATTCTCTATGATTATGTGTGTATGCCACAAAGTTTCATGTTTTATGTTATGATTATTGGGATTACATTTCACTTCTATGATTTATCCAATGATATGATATTATGAGCTCTCTTTTTTGCAGGTAAAGATTTCCAAAAGCTATGTTCTTATGTATATGATTTGATTGATATTTCTTTTGTTTACCCTTACTGAGCATTTGAGATCACCCTTTTATGTTTTCTTTTCCCCAGGATATAAAGAAAGGTTTTAGTTATAAAAAATAGGAAGATCTTTATGGGAGATGTTGAAGATATTTCACCAGGATTAGAAGATCATATTCCGAGTTTCCAAAGACATTAAACTATTACGATCCTTGTGTGTGTGTTTTTGTTATGTACTAAGTATTCCGCAAATGTAATGTAATGTCAATGTACGTTAAGCTTCGGGTCTCTACAGTTGGTATCAGGGTAAAGGTTTAGTCAACCTTTGGAAACTGGGATGCGAAAACGTTAGTGAGATCCCTAGAGATATTTCTAAGGTATATCTAGGGATGTCCCTAAGGATAAGTATACATATAAGATACAGTCCTAGAACTATGATAATGATCATAGAATTTAACCTAAAAAGTTAGATATTGAGGATACTCCCCCTTTATAATGTTGTTTTCCCTAGCATGATTTTTGCCTCTCACACTATTCTTTTTGGGTTTTAGATGATGGCTGGAACCCGAAGGAACCGTGTTGATCAATGCAATGGACAATGCAATGATTGTCCTCCTGAACAAACAAATGTTATGGGAGATGGAGTGCAAAATCTTATTGCTATACTTACACAAGCTATGAATCATTCTGGACTTCCAAATGAGTAGAGAAGGGAACAATATTCTATTGAGTCCTTCATGAGGCAACTTCCACCTTCTTTTAGTGGGTCTTCTGTTCCACTTGTTGCTGAACAATGGATCAGTACCACTGAAAAGATATTTTCAGTTATTCAATGTTCCAAACATGATAAAGTTATATTAGCAATATATCGTTTGGAAGGTGAAGCTGATCAATGGTGGAATCTTATCAAGAATACGAGGCAAAGAGATGAAATTGATTCCATGGAATGGGACGAGTTCAAGAACTTGTTTTTCAGTAAGTACTTCCCTTGTATTCTTCGAAAGAAGATGGAAAAGGAGTTTCTTGAGCTGAAACAGAAGGATGATGAATCTGTTGGTATATACAAAGCGAATTTTACAAGACTTACAAGGTATGCATCTGGCATTATCATCCAACCTGAAAGTAAAGTTGATCGATTTTTCAGTGACATAAAACCAAGTCTTCGAAGGGCATTAGCTATAAGAGACTTCAGTAGCTATGAAGAAATTGTGCGTTGTGCTATCAAGGTAGAAATGGAAGTTGGTGTTACATATCCATCTCATGATTTTGACAAGAAACAAAAGATGGAGTTCAAGGAGAAATCTCAGAATAATGGTGAAAAGAAAATGAATGTTTCCTTATGCTCAAAGTGTGGAAAGAAGCATGGTGGAGATTGTCTTAAAGGGACTAGAAAATGTTTTAAGTGTGGAAAAGAAGGTCATCGAGTAGCTGAGTGTCGAAGTAATGGAAAAAGGGTTTCTAATGATGTGAACAAAGCAAACACTGCAGATAACGCACCACCAACACTTCAATGTTTCAAGTGCAAGGAGATGGGACATTATGCCAATAAATGCCCTAATCCAAGGGTTAGTGATGATCAACATGAGCAACCACTTAAGGCAAAGGACAAAGGGAAGTCACGGGTGATCACTATTGGCGATGTTGAATATGACAACGATGTGGTGGAATGATTAAGTGTTTATGTAATGGGATTCCAAAATAGTGTTGTATATAGTATCGTGGAATATTGGAATATTTATGTATTGGTCTATTGTGGTTTTCAATAATTTTATGGTACCAGTAACCATGGAAAGTGATTGAGATATTTTGGAAAAATAATGATATCCACATAATGAAGGGAAAACGAGAAAATTAAATATTTTACAGTATTCATGAGCTCATGATTGATATAAGGACTAAGTGATATCATGGTTTGAGTATATAGAATTTTGAGGATTTTGGTATGTGGAAAGTGTTAACTTTTAACTGCATTCATGTTTTCACTAAGGTATTCAAGAGAATACGCGATTAAGGACTTTGAATGTTTGGAATGTGACCAACAAAACATACCTTATGATATATGGGGATCGACGATGGTGTTAAATCTCTGGTAATCGTTTTAACTATGTTATGAGAGTGGACAGCAGTATTATGGATAAGCCTAAAGATTGAAATGGATTATGTTGGACATAAGTGAGTATTGTTTCAGGATAAAAGTTTTTTTCGATATTATTGATGGGATGTTATAGTAATGTAGTTTTAGAAAAAGGACAACCTGTAGGACGGGCGACAGCCCATCGCTTCGGACAAGGCTGTGGGAATCGAACCCACAACCGAAGTGCGACTGGCCTTTATCACCTACCACTGGCCTACAAGAAGTCCCTGTTTAGTAGAAACTTGTTTTATTATATTAAGCAGTATGATATATGATGTATAAGTCCATTTTAGGAACCATATATGATTAATCTCACTATAGATCGACTTATGTATATAATTTTTGCTAACCTTCTGTTTGAGACAGATGGAATGACCCATCATTCTATCACATGATCTGCTAACACTTCACGAATAACAAATTCAACTTCATTTATTTAAGAGATGAAGTGGAAATTGTTCAAGGCACGAACAACAGTGAGATTGTACCAAAATAAAGTAAGTATTTATTCTAAGAAAATTTTCAACTTTAGGGAAATGATCTTGAAAACCAAAAATGGTGTCCTAGTGATCTTATACCTGATGAATCAGATGGTACCTTATATCATCACAAATCTATGGATTTGTGATTACTGGATTTTCCATAGCCATGTTCTCTACCACTCTCCATCAGAACCTGATGGTTAGATTTCTCTTCCATATCCATATTTTCACCTTTGTGGAAACCCAGTGATTAGTTTTTTTGGGTAATCGTTACATTTCATACTTTAGTTTTTAAAAGCCAAGTTTTGGTATTCTTTTTTACAATGTGGGTTTCTATTAAAGAAACATTCGAATAGTAAACCATTTATAACCCCGACGAATTTCGAGGGAGAAATTCATTTTAAGGGGGGTAGAATGTAACAGCCCGAGATTTTATGAAAAATATTCTTTTTAATTTTATTAATGTCTTGTGTTGTATGCTACACCAAAAGGAGCTTGCACAACACACATCCTTGACTTGCCTTGCATTACACGCAATCGCGACCTTCCTCGATAGCGTGTGTAGTACGCAATACCGACTTTCACTAAACAACGATATGCTATTAAAATATTATTATAACTAGCCGTTATTAATAGTAATAACCACCTTTTAAAATTTTAGAAATTTTAGCTCTCAAAATGGACTTCATTTTTGGATTTGGAGTATCGAATTTAGCCTAAGGTGAAATTTTGGTACCTTTCAGACAACTTTCATATTCTGATGAATAGTGAAAATTACTAAATTATAATTAAAAACAACTTTTTTAATCAAAATAATTAATAGTGATAAATTATTAATTTCAGTGGTTTTAAAGTATATTTAGAATATATTTTTACAATTTAATACAATGTTGGTCATTGGATGTAATTTCACATTTAAACCAGACATAATCAAGTGTCAATCTTTTGATAGATATTGTTTCTTAAAAACACGCTATTTGTTTTAACAGCGGGATTTAATTATAAAATTAATTAATGCAACTTCTATGTTATGAATTTGGTAAAATAGACTTCATTTTTGAATTCGGAATATGAAATATAGCTTAGGATGAAATTTTGGCATTGTTCTCAAAAACATCAATTTTTGATGAATAGTGAAACTACTAAGTGGTAGTTAAAAAACTGAATTTTTCATAAAACTTAATTTTACCGCTTCTGTGAATGGAATTTCAAAAATCCGAGAGACACGGTTGATGTCAGTAAGTAAAATGTGGTTCAATGAGATGAAAATAATTTTTGGTGAATAGTAACTTTTTACTTTTATTTACCACGGTTAAAAGTAAATAGGGTAATTAAGGGTAACAATGAGATTAATATTACCCTAACACATGTCCTAATCCTATTGGACAAGTGTATCTCAACCAAAAAAACCCTTAAGTGTAAAATATTATCATTTAGGCCCACTTGGATTAGATTAGGACATTTATTATTATTTAATTCAAAGAAGAGTTAAAAGAGTTAAAATCAATGTTTATTTACTAAAACATTTTTAATATAGGGTTATACATAAGATAAATTCGATTGTAAATATTCATTAGAAAGATAAAACTATTGCCTACATAATGGTATTTTATTTCTAATTTTTAGACATTAAATAAGTTAATTTATTTATGACACAATGATGATGCAGTAATTATCTTATTAATGAAATATTGACATAATTGATGTTATAAACACCAAAATAAATGTAATTTGAGACTTTTTATGAATTCCACTAATTTTCTAGGTTACTATGATATATTAGTGTTGATTTAATAAACTTCTTTAGAACATATAATTCTGTTATGACTTTCACAAAAATCATATATCAAATAGTTTCAAAATTGACAAAAAATAGTTTTTAAATCAAATATTATATTATTAATTGTTATTTTATTCCTAAAAATCTAAGGTTCGGCCAAATGACTTATATAAGGATATATATATTAATAATAAACAACTTGGGGTTCGTTTGGCATGTTATAGTAAGTGAATTAACCATATAGTGTAAGAAAACAAAAAGACACGGTAAAGGTTAAATTATTTATCTTAAAGTTAAATCTAATTGATAAGGTTAAAATAATAACCTAAACTTGTCTAAATCCTATTGTTTGATAGGATTTAGACCCATACCCACTTTATCTTCGAAATAAGACCCTTTGAAACCATTATAAACCGATTTTGACTTTAATATAAAATAATATTTTGAGATATTCCTAAGGTACCCCTCTCCTCCCTTATAAAAGGGCACCTCCTCCCCCTCCTCCTCACACCAATTTGAGCACTAAAGCTCGGCCAAACCCTGCCAAAATCCCTTATCCACTTCCCTATAATAATCCTAGAGGTCCTGGTCTTCTTCAAAGACCAATCATAGTTCCCTAAGTGGAGGATTCAAAGAGGCGTTTCAAAGAAGAGGTAATATCCATTACCGATCTTTCCAATTTCTTTCTTCTTCAACTTCTTCTTCTTTAGTTGTTTCATGATAAAGTAATAACATCAGTATTGAATACATACTGATATGTTATTATAAATATGAAACAACTCTAATTAACCTTCTATCCATCCTACGGAAAAAGGAAATCCCCGCGCGTGCGTACGTACGGAATACCGTCTCCACGCCGTGGTGTAATCTATTTTCCGCCACCACATTAATTGGATGGGTATAATGGTTTAATGAGTAACTATATATGATTATTATAAAGTCATATTGATACTGAAATAGTATAAAAACAGTTAAACACAATTCAACTACCATGGGAACGATATCATCGCTCGTGCGTACGTACGGACTACCGTCTCCACGACGCGATGAGATTCATTCTCAATGATTAACCATTCATGAATGATTATAAAGTATATATAATAAGTACTAATGAAATATATGACATAATAATGATACTGGATTTATTTATATTTATATGTATGTCATCTACTTAATTCCATTCAATTCAATAAGGAAACGAAAACAGCGTTCATGCGTACGTACGGACTACCGTCTCCATGAACGGTGTATCTCATTCCATTTATCAATATATTATATATATGTATATTCTGAATATATATTATATATAAATCATGTTTTACATGATTTACATTATGGATATAAGTAATCATGATCCAAGTAATCATATTAATAATTACAAGTTAAAAACACGAACGACAAATGAGACGATTTTACCCAAAACGCTACTTTAACAGGAATTTACAAAAGAACGGGTAATATAAAGTCATAAGTGGACCATATATGATATAATAACAATGAATATGATTCTGTAATAAGTCAATAACATGATTTAAAGCATTATACAGGAGGTTCGGAAACGTACAAAGCAAGTCGGACCTAAGGTAAGGTAAATATCACAATCTCATTTTTATCTGAGATTGTTTATTCGTAAGTATTTACTGGGGTGTATTTTATCATCCACATCCATGTTTCATCAATATGTAATATTGTTTCCATCCACTTACAATAGTTTAAATCCAATTTTACCCTTTGGTGAGTTTTTAGTAAAGAATATGAAAGGAATCTTTTGTCGTTTTTTTCGTACGAGGTACTTTTTGACTTTTCCGACAAAAGTACGAAGAATGTTTTTTTTAACTTATACGACATGAATGGATTTTTAAAACATTATTTCCAAGAAACATCCTTTACAAGTTTTGAAGTTTATTTTTAATCAACTTATTTTATTTTAAAGTTGTATGACATGTTATGAAAGGAAAAATGTTTTTGAAGTAGAAAGGATATTTTCCTCAAGAATGGAGTTCAGGTGTTTTATAAAAATTATTTTACATATAAGATAATAAAGGGTTATGTTTCTATCCCTATTATTACATGGATTTGATTATGTTGTGATGGAAATATTTTTATGAATTCCTTTATTCTATATAAATTGTTTTATGATGTCATGTTGTTTAAGAATCCCATTTTTATTACATGGGTTATGCAATGATGTATGATTTATGATTTTGTGGCACACATAAGAATGGTTTAATTATGAGATGGGTGGGACCTATATCTCCCTCCAATGCATTGGGTAATGATTTTATATCTCATGAGATAGACATGGCTGGAATGGTTGGTTATACCGGTTCAGTGAAACAGGACTGAAACGAGGGTGACTCGGTTTAGAAAGGGACTTTGTCCACTAAGATAGTCTTGACAATGAGTCTTGACTAACAAGAAATGATTCTCTATGATTATGTGTGTATTCCATAAAGTTTCATGTTTTATGTTATGATTATTGGGATTACATTTCACTTCTATGATTTATCCCATGTTATGATATTATGAGCTCTCTTTTTTGCAGGTTAAGATTTCCAAAAGCTATGTTCTTATGTATATGATGTGATTGATATTTCTTTTGTTTACCCTTACTGAGCATTTGAGATCACCCTTTTATGTTTTCTTTTCCCCAGGATATAAAGAAAGGTTTTAGGTATAAAAAAAGGAAGATCTTTATGGGAGATGTTGAAGATCTTTCACCAGGATTAGATGATCATATTCCGAGTTTTCCAAGACACTAAACTATTATGATCCTTGTGTGTCTGTTTTTGTTATGTACTAAGTATTCCGCAAATGTAATGTAATGTCAATGTACGTTAAGCTTTGGGTCTCTATATTATCTATAGTGAGTACGACTGTTTCCTGATTTAAGGGAATAAATTTAATTATTTTAATTATTAATAAATAATGATATTTTTTTTAGAATTTTGGGAATTTTCAGAAAAATAACAAGACATAGTGTTTACTCATAATGGGTTTTAAATGATTTTATGAATCTGGATAAAAGTTTTGGTAGGATATTATATTTTAATTAATTTTAATTCTCTTATATTCAGTAGTTTTTTTGGTTTTTTCATATTTTATTGTAAATCTTTTTTTCAAAATGAAAATAAAGTCTATATTGATCATGAATGGATAATATTTTTAAGAGTAAAAAATCAAATGTCATAGCTTGATAAATAAGCGCTTTTAAAATAAATTACATTTTTATTTACTTTTTTCTTACGTTATCATGTTTACCAGTGGATCCATCTCATTACATTTTGGATATTAATAAAAATTATTTATTATATAAGGAAAACCAGTATTGTAAATTGATTTAAATAAGTAGCGTAGTTTAGATTCATCTTTTGAACACAAAATCTATACATAATGTGAATTATATGTTCTAATTCATTTAACATTGATAGTTAGAATGGTTAAAGAAGTATTGGTTTAAATTTTTCTTGTAGAAACCAATTCTTTTTATAATAATGAAACTATAAATATAAATATTGTTATTAACTATTTTATATTTATATATTTTGAGGAACTATATTTTCAAATTATGTACCACTATATTTATTTTTACTAAGTGCTTTTCTATATTTTAGTTGATTTATTGTATATATTTTTAATAATTCAATGAATGATAAATGAAATTTTGGGAAATAATATTGGTAATTCCTTATTTTGTCTTGTGGTTGAATCTGAAATGTTAGATTGATATTTCGTAGTAGTATAGTGTTAGAAATGGTCATAAAAAATCTAAATTTTAATTAATGTGTGAAGTTATAGATTCTTATAAAAATATTGTTATAGGAGACACATGTGTCCCAATTCAGGTTATTTAAGATTGTACAATCATAAATATACTTTAATTAGGGATTATATCCATTTTTAATCCAAATATTTTTGTTATAAAAGTGATATATCTCAAAACAAATTTCTTTTTATAATATTAAAAACATGCGGGTAGTGTATTAGATGTGAATTAATAATGATGTTTCTATGGGGAATATTCTGTAATAATTGAATACAATATAATGAAGAATGTTTTTATCAAGGTAGATCCCAAATATGAAAAAGTTTTTTATATGATTTAATTCCTTTAATAACAGCATGGAAGAAGAAAATAAATTTTTTTATGTATGATTATACACGATTGATTTCATTATATTGAGATTTTAAATCATTCAATAAATTATCTTTTTTTAAGAATACGGTAAATAACAAGATGAACAATAATAATGTAATATTTATAAAAAGATAGTGATATAGATGAATAAGTATAAAGAAAATATGAAATTTTTATTCAATGAAAAGTATTCTAATAAAAATCGGATTATATAATCATTGATGTTTGACAAGAAGGTATAATTACCATTGTTTATCAATATGGATATTAAAAATTGTAAGATGATAGTCTTGAAATATTTTTTTAATTAGTTGCTAAATAGTATACTTCCTTGTAAAAAATTTATAATCAAACAGAATATGTCATGAAGGGTAATATACATGTTAAATATAGAAAGTAATATAAGTGATAATAATAATTGTATATAGATAAGTTGTTTTCTTTATTTTCATCATATTAATTATTAACAGGTTTATGTTATTCTACTCTGTGGGTAACCCCTACATATATTTCATAAAATAAGATTTATTTTAATAACAGTTCCTTGGGATATAGTGTGGGGTGATAAAACAATATTTTTTGGGAAAAGAAATCTTATAATATGGTTTCTTATAAACCAAAACCCAATAATGTTGGTCCCTTTATTTTAAATAACTATATTTTGTTTGGTTATGCTTAATTGCTTATTTCCATGTCTATTAGTGATATAAATATCATTTCATGAAGTACATGACATATTTATTTAGACTAGTATAAATATTATTCACTTCATTGTTCATTTTTACTTTTGTCCTTGATAGAAATCGCACGTAAACATCATTTTTGAATTGATATATTTTTTCCTTATTATATGTAAACCTCATTAGTAAGTATAACACCTTTTAAGTTATAGATACACTATGTGAATGGGATTTATTACATTTTTATAATGTTTAGGATTTATTTATATGTTTCCATATGAAAGTGTTGCCTATTATTCCGTGTTAGTGGATTCCATGGAAGATTATTGACATAATTCCATGTGTATTTTAAAAAACTTTTTAATGGAATTTTAACATGTTTATGGTCATACTTTAAATAAAACATGATTTTAAATTCATTAAACTTTTAAACCATAGTATTGATCATGAAAAATGAGGTTTTTTATTTGGTATATATTTTATAATCTTGGATTTCGGACATATATTCCTATGTTTCCATATTTTAATATTAAAATTTTTATTATACTTATATGATTATCTTGTTAGTATTTCTTTTAGAGAGACATTTTTTTTATTTAATGATCATATATTGGTGTTTGAAACCTATTTTTTTGGGTTTCAACATGAAATATTTGTACTATCTATTTTTAGAGATATATACAATGATATTAGTCATCCAAAAGAAGACAGAGTCCTCATATGTAATGAGGGTTACATATATGTTTATGATTATATGCGTATAAATGAATATATATATATATATATGTATACATTCATCCCTATATGGATAGTGTGTCCTTTAAGGTGGGGATGGATTCATATATACATATATAATTATAGTTCTTTAGTTTGATAGGAGTGTAGTTGAACTAAAATCAACACTGATACTTGTAAGACACACTATTCAGGTCACCAATAACCCTAAGGGAATTATATGATCCCAGGAGATGGATACTAGAGACACAGTCCTAGGTATACTATTAGGGAATGATTTAATTACATTGATCATAAAATTAATTTAATTCCAATTTCAACCAGAAAAATAGGGTGGCTTATCCCTAAGATGAATATCCAAAAAAAATCTCAATACCAAATAAGCCATATATGAATGCAGAAGGATGTATAAACCATAAAAACTAATTATTTGTTGTCATAATAAAACCATACATAATAAATAAATTTTATAAAAACATTCCTTAAATTATATCATATCTAAATAATGCCTAAGGGAACTAAATCCAAGGGAAGGATACGGTATGTGCCTATGATGTCCTTAAACTATCCAACTGTCAATTTCAATAGTAGTCTGGAAGCTGAAACCACTCTTCAGACACCCAAAACTCATCAACAAACATACAATAGCTACCAATGCACCTTTCATACATATAATATATCAGAGGACAAGTATCATCAAAACTGGGGTGTCCATGTAGGGTGTGAGAGAAAATACTCATTAGAGAACCTACAATGTTGTTTCAAAATATAAATAGATATAAATTTATGTTCATAAACATGTATATACATTAACATAATTATAAAAAATATCTTTCAAACCATCCATTGAATAAGGAAAGAACCATAAAATAGGATTGAAATTTAAATATTAGGGGATAAAAAAAGAATCTTGGCATCCTGTTTTATTAATTTATTAAACTTGTATGTTATCACAATAGAATGGAATCAGATTTATCCATATCAGCCAAACACTCTGTGAGATTTTTATAAAAATATAATTATTTCACTTCCCTAAAATAAAATATCTATCTACCATGTATGATTCTTTTATACATTTTATATAGATTTCCATGCACCCAAACACACACATGTACGTATGTATCTAATACCCTCATACTAATGTTTCCACTCATCTCCTCATTGGGAAAAACTATACATGTATCATCAAACCATATAAATCAACTAATCTCCTTATGGGGATAAACTATACTTGTTATATAATCCATTATAAGAACGCCTCATATTTTAATAATAAGGAATGAGTATATATATATATAACTATAATCATATATAGAAATGAAATTCATCCTATATAGGTAGAATCCTTCCCTGAAAAGAGGAAAATTATATATATATATATATATTCATATTTATCCAGTATATAAATATCAATGTTGGAGTTACAAGAAAACAATCAAATACTATAAATGTGATATATTGAAAAATAAAAGTTATACAGATGAAAGATGAATCCTGAATGTAATTTCCCATAGTTTTCAATAGAAATTCCTTTCTTATAATTATTTCATATAATCCCATGAAATTTCAAAAAAAAATTAACTACTAAGTTTTATGTGTCCGTTAAACAAAATATTGTCACCTCTGTGATTCGAATTTTAAAAATCTGACACACACAATTGCGATCAGTAAGAAGTTTGGAGTATAATATTACCAACTTATTTTTTTGAATAGTAACATACCCTTATTAATAGTAATTTTACCCTTATGAATAATTAAACACCCTAACGAATAGTAACCTTACCTATGATAGAATATAAATAATATTCATGTGGAACTACGATATACCTACATTTGGGAATAAGAAAATAAATGTTTTAAAATTGTTGTTTTGGAATAAATTAAGGTTTTAATTAAAAAATAAATTTATAATATTTATAAAATTCTTTTGGAAATATGGAATTCATTTTTGGATTCTATACATCAAGAAATAGTTCTAGTAAATTTTTGGGATTTTTCTAAAATATATGATTTTTTACGAATAGTAAAATATGATAATTTAAGATAAATGATAAATACATGAATTATTATATCATCAACTAATTCATGGATGATTTAAGGACATTACCAAGATCTGACATGAAATAATTACTATTTTTGGTCATGGAATCATCACTATTGTTGGTATTGAGGGAAAATAATAAACTAAAGAATTTCATATTATGGAAACTCTCCTCCCCTCCACTGTAAATACCACCTCACATTACCTATTCTCTTCACTCCTATCATGCCTTTTACTTTTCCAATATTCTTACCAAATCTCTCCACATACTCCTTTTCCATGTCCAAAAGCCGTTATCATCTTCAAAATTACAAAACCTCTCCCCTTATGAGGCTCTCAAGGATGGTTGAATCAAGAGGTAAATTCATCTTTTCTTTTAATTAATTTTCTTTATATGTTCCATTGTTTTCTTTTCTATCCTTAATAATCCTAATTAGAATGTTATGAAATTTCTATTACCGTAAATTTAAAAGAAATTTTTTATGATAATATAATATGTTATTAACATCTTCCCTTTTAATCGGCTTTTATTTTAGTTGAAAATACACCATCCGAGATGTGTTAAATTACCGCATTCAAGGACTGTGGGTTTCCAATTTTAGTTACAATCTTCATTTATGGTCATGAAACCATTTTCATGGTTTATATAGACAATAATTTTTGTATTATGTCTTATCTATGTTACATGAATCCATTTTGACGGATTTTTTTATTTATAAAACAAAACATGTTCGTTGTGGCCAAAAAACCGCCGATTAACCCAAAAGGTTATCACTGAATTTTTATATAATGATTCAACTTCACTCCCAGTAACCAAATAATATTTACAACCATTTATTCTCCTAGGAATTCACTAATGTCATATAACTTCAATTTTAGACATTCACAATATTCTTACATGATTCTTCATTCATGAAAATATGTAAACCAATCATAAAAATCAAGAAATCAAACGGATCTCAACAATGAAATTGAACCTCATAACAAATCAAAAAGGTTATGAATTAACACATTAACATAATAAAAAATTATTTTCATATATAATAGGTTATTAAATTACTTATTAATTATCCTAATTTGATTATTCTTTTCATTAATTTCAAGAAAATTTCACCATCAGACTTGTTATAAGGGATCCTCTCTATTTGACATTTATTCAAGAATTTCCTATATGCTATTCCATTTTATGTGTAATCCCTAATGATGGGGTATGATATATCATATCCACAATAATTCCTTCATTATTTTTAAGTGTTGATAATCCCCTTTCACTCTCATTAATCTCTCTTATGTACACCTGATACCATTCTTATAATCTGTAATGTATTCTACCAGAACCTCCTTTATTCCTTTGGGTTGCCTTATATTACATGAAACAAAAATTATGATATCAAATCTTTTTATGTGAATATTATTAATTATATTTACAAGTACCAAATTCATTTATATTGACTCTTTCATAATTATATTTTTGGCATATACATGTTTTTATGTGATTACCTTCTCTATACTTCCTGATAAGAAAACCTGTTTTTTAGGGAACAGTGTGAATTCTAACCAGATTTCAAGTGCACTCTATCTTCTGTTTGAAGCCACCATTTTCCTTATAAAATCTGTCATTTTTGTTATGAATACAATTCTTGTTTCAATTCTAGTTTCATATAAAGGATTGTTCCCTTTTCAATTTTAAATGCACTATAGTATTTTCCTTAAAACCACACAAAAATGGTTTAATGCTCAAATTTTTTAAATATTTTTATTACATGTTATCACTTATACATGACATAACCTACCAAGATACATTCTTATTTTCCATTATGAATGTCCACGTATATTTTAGTTCCTTTCATTCATGGACACTATTATGATATGACCATTTTTTAAAGCTTTATGACATGATTGTGGTACCCAATTCATTCTATGGGTAACCCTTATGTTTATGTATGATTCCTTTTATGGAAAACGTATTCATGAAAAAGTAATGTGGTTGCACTCAAATAGCTCACAAATTCATTGGGTAATTTTAAGCCTCATGAGATATTATATGTGACGGTATGGGCGGTTAGCCTTGGCTTATGATACTATGTTAAATGATCTGCGGGTTTAGCCTTGACTCATACTAAAGTCATGTTTTATATTGTTTCCACACTTCAATTACTCCATTTTTATAAGATTTCATGTTTATATGTTAATGTTTTATATGTTACCTTCCTTTTTATTTGATCATGTAATGTATTCTATCTCGTATGTTAATGATTTGTTCTTATGGATATTTCCGTTATAGGATATTTAGCTCATCCCATTATTCATGTGTTCCCTAGGGGATCCTATGCGGATGTGTGAGCAAAACGGATTTTAGGAGCCCCCAATGAAGATGAAAGAAATAAGTGTTTTTATTCCCATGTTTTATGTTTTATGTACCAAGTCTTCAAAGACACCATAAATCATGATCCATGGCGTGTAATCTAAATCATATTAATGTTAAAATCATGTAATATCTTATGTAAAAGGATATGATCTCTATAGTTGGTATCAGAGGATGGTTTATTTATTTTTAGAGATTATGAATAAAGGGCCTTAGTGAGTCCATAAGGATGAGACTAAGTATAAGAAAATATCCCTAAATTCTGGTACATATATAGTATGTGTTTTATCCAGAAAATACATCCCTCTATGGATACAAATAGGTAAATATAGATATGGCATAGATGGCCTTAGGTGTAAAACCTATAACCAGGAGTTTTGGGCCTGACCCGAGGTATCCAGGTACATGAAAATGGGCCCTACTACACTCTTGGTTAGACACTCCTGGTGGATATGATTTTGTAAATTCGTGATCATAGTAGAAACCCTTATTAAGGGAATAAAAATTTTCCATAATAATATTTGTTAAGAAATAGATTGAGGATAACTAGGGTTTAAAAATAATCAATCACAAGTTAGGATATACTACTCATTTACAAGTTTATCCTTTTATATTCAAAAGTTTCATTTTTTAAGATCAATAACAAAGTATTAAATCCCTATAATTGTACGTTATTTTTATTAGTTAATGGTTGGAAATAGAAGAACACATTTTAAAACCCAATGTGATAGGAAATGTGAATATTACCCTAATGACATGTCTGATATGATGGGAATGGGAGCTCAAAACATTATGAAAGTACTTTTCAGCTTGCTCAAGTTTTGAATAATAACTTCAATAATGTGTAATTACCTCTTCCTCCAAGGAAAGAGAAATTTTCTATAGAATTCATTATGTGGAAAAGGGCACCCATGTTTAGCAGATCTTCATATCCCCACCTAACAAAATAGTGGATTAACTCCATAGAAAAGATTTTCTCCATCCTCTAGTGCTTGGAAGAAGAGAATGTTGTATAGAAGATCTATCATTATGATGGGGAAGTTGATAAGTGGTCGATACTGATCAAGAATACAATGTACCAAGAAGAAATTGATTCAATGGATTAGGAATAATTCAATACGATGGTTATCAATAAATATTTTCCACGAACCCTCCATCTGAAGATGGAAAGATAGTTCCTTGGTCTCGAGCAGAAAGAAGATGAGTCCATCGGGGCATATAAAGAAAACATTACAAGGCCTACAAGGAATTCCTCTAGCATTTTCATGAAAACCAAAATAAAGGTGTATCTCTTATTTAGAAAAATAAAGCCGAGTCTATGAAAAGAGTTTGCAATATGAGACTTCGACGGCTATGAGGAAGTAGTATGTTGTTTCCTCAAGGTTGAAATAGATAGAAGAGACTTTCAATGGAAATACATTCAATGGTATCATGGGAATAGTGAGAAGAATAGAAAAATAGAGAAAAACATCGGTGGTTCAATAAAAAATAGCATGATGGAAAGAAGCCTGAATATCCAACTTGTAAATGTTGTGGGAAGAAGAATAAAAGAAACTGTCTAAAGGGAACCAGGAATTGTTTCAAATGTGAAATATTGGGAAACTGGTTAAAAACTACCATGTTGATATGAATAATCCAGATAATGTGGATGAAGAAAAGAGGGTTTAGATCAACACTCAACCTATAGTTGAGTCTTCATACTTAAAGAAACATGGGAATTATGCGAACAATTTCACATTTCCAAGGGTTTTTAGAGAAAATTGACCAGAACCACCAGGGAAACAAGGAAGGGATTATGATATCAGTACTGCTGATGTGGAGACAAACAAAAATGTGGAGACAGTTAAGATAGTTATTCATTCTATAATAGCGAATATACTACTTGATTATGGTTTTAATCATTCTTTCATATATTGAAAATTTAGTAGAACTATTCATAAACCACCTCAAAATTTGGAGGATATATAATCTATGAGAATAGATAATGAGGAAAATTTTGCATCCTTGTTTTATAATCATCACCGGTTAATTTTTTTGGGCTGAAAATCTGAGAAAATCTGGTCATGAATCATTTAGTGGAGTTGAAAACAGTCTTAGGCATCAACTTTCAATCCTTATATAAAGACAACATCAACTGTCAGGAATAGGAGATCACTCTTCCCATCCCAAAGAATCCTCCAATAGTTTACATGTCAAAGGAGGAAGGTGAATCTGCTTTCAAATTATTGTATCAAGTGTGGATATTAATTCTTTATGATAATGCACTTCTAGCTCCAATTAATGAGACAGCGAAGACAATCATTCTTGAAGACATGCTCATCCAGGGGGATTACACTAATGTATTCCCTAAAGAGTTACCTGGTATTCCTCCTAATTGAGAGGTAGAGTTCTCAACTGAACGTATTCCTAGATCTCTACATATATCAATGACACCTTATAGAATGACCACAGTAGAGCTAAAAGAGCTGAAGAAGCAGTTATAGGAGAATTTGGAGATGGGTTTTATTTTCCTGAGTGCTTCACCATGGGGTGCTCCAATCCTCTTATTCAAGAAGAATGATGGTTCAATGTACCTATGAATTTATTATCATGAGATTAATAAAATAATTATAATGAAAAAGTATTCCATTCCATAGATAGATGACTTGTTCAATCAGCTTAGATGGGCCAATTATTTCTCTAGGGTGGACCTTTGGTAAGGATATCGCCAATTAAAGGTGAGGAAGGAAGGTATTCTCAAGAATTCCTTTTGAATAAGGTATGGACATTATGATTTTATAGTGATTCCCTTCAGACTCAGTAATTCTCTATAAATCTTCAGGGATTTAATGAATATATTCTACAAATATTACATAGATAAGTTTTTGGAAGTCTTTATTGACGATATTCTGATATAATCCAAGAGTAACGAGGAATATGAGGAGCATTTTAATACTATGTTACTGTTTAAAAAATGGAGAATCTATATGAAATTTATAGTAAATGTGAGTTACAGATGGTTGAATTATCATTTTTTGGGCATGTTATTACCAACAATGGGATATCTATGGTCCAATCCAAGAAAAATGTGATTAAATAGCAACCCAGACCAACATCTATAATGGAGATCCGGTGCATTTTGGGTCTAGTAGGGTATTATCAAAGATTTTTAAAGAACATATCAAAATTTCCAATCCCAAAAACCATTCAGACACAAAAGGGTGTAATGTTTTTCTGGGCATAATAATTTGAATATTGTTTCAAGGAGTTAAAAAATAGGTTTATCACTAAAGCAGTACTCACACTCCCAATAAGTGGATAACTCTTGGTGGTGTATAGTTATGATTCCAAGAACAGATTAGGTTGTGTGCTAATTAAAAATTATCAATTGATTTCTTATGCCTCACGGAAGATAAAAATCGATGTGTAAAACTATCCTACACATGATCTAGAGTTTGCGGTAGTGATCTTTTCTTTAAAAATCTGGTAGCATTATCTCTATGGGGAGAAGTGTGAGATATATACTAACCATAAGAGTATAAATTATATATTCACACAAAAATATCTTAATATGCACCAGCGAAGAGGGATATAGCTCATCATGTATTATGACTACTCAATACACTACCATCTAGATAAGGAATATGATGTAGTGGATGATCTAAGTAGAAAGGATCATGCATCATTATCAATGATGAGAATTAAAAAGGCTCTAATATTATTATATTTATAGTGTATTAAAATTGGAAGCATTAAGGGAGGAAAATAATCAACCCCTTATCAGAAGATTTCTCAACTATCCCTTATGGATAAAATAAAGGATGCACAAATAAAAGGTGTGGAAATTAAAAAAATGGTGGAAGCTGTTAAAAATGGAAAATACTCAGAGTTAAAGATAGATAAAGAAGGAGTGATAATATTTGGGTCACAATTATGTGTACCATTAGATCTAGAGATAAAGTAGAAGATTCTAAATGATTCACATAGCTTAACCTTCTCTATTCACCCATAGAGCACAAAGATGTATTGAGATATACAAGATAAATTTTGGTGGGACAATATGAAGAAGGAGATTTCTGAATATACATAGAAGTTCATGGTATGGAAATAAGAGAATGCTGAAAGATAGAATTATAAGGGGATGATGCAACCACTACCCATACAAACATGTAAGTGAGAGAAAATCACCATATACTTTGTCACTAGACGTCTAAGAATATCAAGAGGAAACCATGATGTATGAGACATGGTTGGTTTCCTTACAAATATAGCACACATTATCACTATTTTATAGGACATATCATGGGATTAACTTGCATGGATATATATGAAAGAGGTGGTAAGGATACATGGAGTACCACTATCTATTGAATCCAATTAAGATCCGAGATTCACCTCAATGTTCTAGAAAAGTCTCTAACATGATCTAAGAACTGAACTGAACTTTTGTATGACCTATTATCCGAAAAAGGATGGAAAATCGTAGAGAACAATTTAAAAACTGGAAGATATATTGAGATCATATTCTATGGACTTTGAAGGAGTATAGGACCAACGTCTTCTACTAGTTGAATTCTCCTACAAAAACAGCTTCCACCTGAGCATCCAAATGGAACCATACAAATCCCTTTATGAGAAGAGGTGTAGAACACTAGTTTTTTGTATTGAAGTCGGTGTGCATAAGCTGCTAGAACCTAAAATTTTCGAATAAACGGTGGAGACGGTGAAAACTATTCAGCAACACATCAAGTCATCCCAAGTCGACTAAAGAGTTATGAAGACAATTGTCAATGAGACCTTGAGATCAAAGATTGAGATAAGGTATTTCTATGTATATCTCCATGGAAGAAGGTTATGTGGTTTAGAAATAAAGGGATGTTAAGTCCTAGGTACATCATCCCAATAGAAATTCATCATCGCATCTAGGTTTTGGCCTATCTACTATAACATCCACCTACCATGGACAAAGTACATGATGTATTCCATGTATCCTTCTTAAGTAAGTACCTACCATATCCTTCACATATTCTCTCTTCCGGGTGGGTAGAGTTAGAGGATGATATTTCATATGGGGAGTAGCTAATGGAGATCTATGCTCAAAGAGAGAAGGTACTAGGTTACAACAATACTCACCTTGTCAAAGTAATGTGGTGGAACCACAAGTAAGAAGATGAAATATGGAAACTAGAGGTGGAAATAAAATAAAAGTACCCACATTTGTTTATGTGGTAGAATGTAAAATGAAATTTTGAGGGTGAAATTTCATAATGGGGGAAAATGTAATGATCCAAAGATTTCAATGGAAATTTCCTTCTTATAATTATTTTATATAATCACATGAAATTACAACACAATGAATTCCCTAATGCGATGTGAACATAAAACATAATATTCTCACCAATGTGTTTGGAATTTAAAAAATCTGATAAACATAATTGTGATCAGAAAGATGTTTGCAGTCTAATATGACAAACACAATTTTTGGTGAATAGTAACATACCCTTATGAATAGTAATATTACCCTTATGAATAGTGAAATACCCTAATGGATAGTAATATTAACTATGAAAGTTTATAAATAAGATTCTATGGGAAACACTATATACATATATTAAGAAATAAGAAAATAAATGTTTTAAAATTGATCTTTTTTAGTAAATTTTGATTTTAATTAAAAAATGAATTAACGATATTTAAAAAATTGATTTTGAAAAATGGATTTCATTTTTGGATTATACACTTTGATAAATTATTGGGGTTATTTTTTGGGATTTTTCTAAAATAATTGATTTTTTGGATGAATAGTAAAATATGAACATTTACGATAATTGCTAAATATATGAATTATAATTTCATTAATTGAAGCATGGAATATGTAATGAGATTATCTTGAACTCACATGAAAAAATTACTTTTTTTGGTCATTTAATCATCTATATTACTTGTCTTGGTGTCAAATAAAAGAATAAGGTATTTAATATTATGAAAACTCTAATCCCCTCCACTATAAATACCACATCTCCTTACCTCTTCTCTTCACTCCTATCAAGCCTTTTGTATTGACTATATTATTACTAAGTCTATATTCAAGATCCTTACCCATGTCCAATATCCATTAGCGTCTTCATAAGACCAAATCCTCCCTCATTAAGAGGCTGTCAATGATGGTTGAATGAAGAGGTAAATTCTTATTTTCTTTTCATTCATTTTTTATACAAGTTCCTTTGTTTCCTTTTCTATCCTTACCTCTCATTATATAAATTTTATGAAAAATCTAGTATATTAAATTTACTAGAATTTTTTTATATAATTTAATATTTTATTATCATCTCTCCCTTACACTTCTTTTATTTTAGTAGTAAAGACAACATCTGAGGTGTGTTAAATTACTACATTCAAGGATAGTGGGTTTTCAATTTTAGTTACCATATTCATATGTGGTCATGAAACCATTATCATGGTAGAACCAGACCACAATATAATTTTTATGTCTCATATATGGTTCTTTAATACTTTTATACATAGGTTATTTATTTATAAAATAAAACATGTTTATTGTGGAAAAAACCCTCTAATTAACCCCAAAGGTTATCACTAATGATTTATATAATAATTCGACTTCACTTCAAGTAACCAAATTAAATTTACAACCATTTAATCACCATGATTTTTCTATTTTCACATAACTTCAATTCAATATAATGACTTTAAATTTACATGATTCTCTATTCATGAAAATAAGTAATCCGATCATAAAAATTGAGAAACAAAAAAGACCCAAACTATGAAATTGATCCTCATAACCAGTTAGAAAGGTTATTAATGAACATAAAAAGGTTATACTAAATAATTTAATTATAGAATAGGTTTTATAATTACTAATTAATGAGCATAAGTTAATTATTCAGGTCATTATGTCCACGAAAATATCACCATCAGACGTAAGGTAAGGGATCCTCTCTATTTTTCTTTTATTCAAGAATGTCCTCTATGATATTCCATTTTATACCTATTCCATAATGATGGGGGTATCATATAGCACCACCCCGATACATCCCTCATTATTTATACGTGATCATAAACCCCTTTCTCTCTCATTAAGCCCTCTTACGTACCCCTGATACCCTACTAAAAATCAGTAAGGGATTCTACCAGAAACACTTTTGTTCCTTCGAGTTGCCTTATCTTCCTTTTTCCAAAATTAAGTTATCATATATTTTTGTTTGAATTTAAAATTTTTTTACATGTACTTAAATTATTTATCAAAACCCTTTCACCCTTCACCTTCGGGAAATACATGTTTCTAAGTGATTCCCTCTTCAATACTTCCTTATAGGCAAACCTGTTTTTGATGGAACTTCCATAATTCATAGGCAATTTCAATTGAACTATATATTATGTTTTAATCATAAAATTTAATTATAAAATCAGTGATATTTATTATGAATAATTTCTTGTTTCACTTCTGGTTTTATATAAATGATTTCACCCTTGGTATTTTAAAGGCTCTATATTATTTTCCTTAAAACATCAAAAAATGTTTAAATGTTAAATTTTTTTAAATAAGTTTCTTACATGTTGTCACATATACTTGACATAATATAACATCATAAAATACTATAATACCTTATTAAAGGAATTTTATAATTTAGTTCCTTTCTATCGTGGATAGTTTTATGATATGACCATTTGTTATGCTTTATGACATGATTGCAGTACCCTATTCTTTCCATGGGTAACCCTTATGTTTATGTAATATTTATTATATATAATTATTTATGTGGAAAACATATGATATGTTAATATGGGTGTGACTAGATATCACTCCAATGCATTGGGTAATGGTATGTCTCATTAGGTGTTATGTGGGACGATCTTGCCGGTTATCCATCACATGTACTACTATGTGAAATGATCTTGGAAGTTAGCATTGAATCGTACTAATGTCATGTTATAGGTTCATGGAACATTTCTAGGACCCCATGTTTATATGATTAACTTTTTATAAATTATAGTTACATATGTTTCATGCCTATTTATATCATCATGTCCTGACTTCTATTCATTATGTTAATGCTTTGTTCTTTGGGTTATATCTCTTACTGAGCTATTTAGCTACTCACTTGGGTCATGTGTTCCCCAAGGTACCTTATGTAGATGTATGAGAAAAATAAAAGATAAGACCCCCCTATGAATATTAAATAAAGAATTATTTTTTAGACCCATGTTTTGTGTTTTATATATCAAGTCTTCACAAACACTGGACATCCTGATCCTTGGCATGTAATCTAAGGTATAATATTCTTAAAATCATGTAATGTATTATGTAAAATTCTAGGGTCGCTATAATGAAACATGGTTTTACAAAAAATAGATGGTTGTGTTAAATTTTGTGAAAATTATTGATGATGTTTTATTTTTTATAGTCATCGATGATGATAGATTGTTTCTCAGAATATTTTAATGAAGATGTAATAAATTTCGAAGACTGAATTATGAGAAAACATTGAATAATTTGTTATTTTGAATTTATAGAGATATATTGATATAAATAGAATAATATTAAGTATCCTTTAAGAATAATTTTTTTATAATTATTTAAGATAATTTGGGGTTTGGATTAATTTGTAATTATAAAAAATTTATTAGATACGATTGAATGTATCATGGTGAATAAAACCATCACCACAACATACACAAAACATTCAAATAGATGGAAAAATAATTTTTATTGTTTAAATGGTATATTTAAAGAATCCTAAATATTTTAGAATATCATTTGAACTGATATTTTTTTTAAATGACATAGTGGGCCAAATTGTTGTAGTGGTCATGGTGATCAATAATAAAGATCTCATAGAAGTCCAATGAAATTAAGCACAACATGAAAGTAATTTCATTTTATGTTTGGATGATGCTGGTATATTTAGTTATATTAAAAAGGGATTATGTGGAATCCCATGCTAATGTAGTGGGTGTTTCATTTGAGAATGTGAACTTATAATGGTTAATTGATGGAATCCCACTCTATCGTGCTCAATAGTTTGAGAAAAGAAATTTAATTTGAGAAATGTGTGTCCGTATATAGAAATTATAGATTATTTGGGGGATCTATGTAAGTATTGAATCTGATTAAATAGGTAGAAGTTCAAAATGAGAAAGATATTTGGGTATTATGAGTTTTGAAGGAAATGCTTCCTCAAGATTAACTATACCACTATATGCTAATCGGGTTGAGTGCATTTCACCACGTTTTTTATTAAGAGATACACCATGTGATATGCTAAGCTGCAGTGAAAGGAATTATACTATGATATTTTTACTACAAAAATGGGAATTATATATATTATGGTTTTTGATAAAAAAAATAAATACAAGTTTAAATGGTTGTGTTGTGCCAGAACAATTAGTTGGAGTATAAAAATATCACAAAAGATTAAAAAAATATTGAAGATTAAAATAGAGATACCCATACATTATATCCATGTAGATGAATGATAACATCTATATAGTATTATTAAAATGCATAAATTGAGTTTTCATGCTTAATAAATAAGAAGGAGGAAATTAATATTAGAATTAATTAGATCATGGATAATGATTATAAAAATTATTTCTAAACTGGAATAGGTATCATAGAGATATGTTTGAATGATTTATGTAAAATATTTTAATTTGAATGATTAAATTATTGAGAAATTTTATAATAATAATCTAGACATAAATTAATGTGTTTATATTTTTATAAACAATGCTGATAGTTGATATGATTTATAGATTTTAGAAGATTATGAGTGGATATCACCCCTTAGATCAAAATATATAATTAATGGAATTCTATAAAACTACACTTTAAAGTTTTGGTAATACAATATGAAAAATACATCATATTGTATATTCAATTTTCAAGAAGTAGAAAATAGAATCACCTGAGAGAAATTATCTAATCCAATTTAAAAGAATAATAATTTAACCTATGCATATTTCCATATATGGAGTTTTTAAATGGAGGAAGAAGATGAATTATAGAGGAATACAATTTCCATGTCTATTTATATAATAATAGTATATATCTTAAGAAAACAATATTTATTTCTCATAAATACAACACTATGTATGAACAAAATGAAATAAGATAATTATATCTTGAAATTTTATAAATCTAGTATAAGTAAAATTGGATCATGCAATCACTTTTGAAAGACTGGTAGTAATGATCACAATAATATCTTTCCACAATCAACCAATAATTATTTGTGGCATAAAAAAGTGAATAGAATTTTAGAACATCTATTTGAAAAAGGAATATGTCTGGTGACTTAATAAATTATCCATAAAATAAATTGACCCTCATGTATATAAAATATTGATGAGGTACTCATGTATACAAAATAATCATTCATTAACTCAAGTATTGATTGAGGGTGTAAAAACAATCAAATATCTAGATATTAGTAGTGATCCCTTCCTGATGCCATTGTAATATCCTCAGTAAAGTATTGCATCCCTAGAACACAAATATATTATTAGATCTTAATCTATATATTATCCCCTAAAACAGAAATAATATATTATTTTATAAGGAAAATGATAAGGGAAATTTATGACAGGTAGCAACGTTATTCACCCCTCCCCTCCCCTAAAGGTTCATTGGGACAATTTTTTTAACGAGTTGTATTAGAGCCTACATGTTTTGATATGTTTAATATTCATCTATATTATATTTTATTAACACAAGGAATCAAGTATGAGACCACAATTTTTAATTGGGACCTACAATTATGGTAAGTAGAATAAAATATTATGTTCATGTACTGTTGTGGGAATTTGGTTCTCGAATTTATTCCCTGAGATTCTAATTTGACAAAGAAAATGATGGTAATAGAGACCCAATGATAAAAAA
The DNA here is from genome assembly GCA_963277665.1 of Viscum album. Classification (NCBI taxonomy): domain Eukaryota; kingdom Viridiplantae; phylum Streptophyta; class Magnoliopsida; order Santalales; family Viscaceae; genus Viscum; species Viscum album. The sequence continues at coordinate 2,007,757,428 of OY728130.1, read as the reverse complement.
GGTTTTGGAATGAAAATTATTCACAAAGTACTCACAAAACTCATTCATTTTTCTACAACCATTGAAATTTTGAAGACCTTGAATGTGAATTGTAACACCCAAATATTTTGAATCAATTTCCATTGAATTAAAATTACAAGTATTTTATATCAAGCCTTGCATGCAACCTCCAGTCTCTATAATATAAAATTTAATAAAACATTATAACATATCCATTAATTTGGATAATAAAAATTTTAATAAACAAATCATGAAAAATATGTATAATGTTTTTTATTTAAAATGTATCGATAATTTTATACTAAATATGTAATAAATTTTAATTAATGTAATTTTATACCTAAAAAATATGTTTTCCTCACATATAGTTTTATCACATTTGTTTAAATATAATTTAAAATTAATTTCAACCATTTAAAAATTTATTTTAAATAAATTAATATCATTTTCAATTTTAACTTGTAAATATAATCATAGTGTTAATTTTTATTAATTTTCTAAAAAATTTATTTTTTAATAACAACATAAATATAATGTTCTTTTGTAAAAATTAACATTTCATTCAATGAAAATTTCCAATTATGTACTTCATTTAATCTCAATATTTTCTAATTATAATTTAATTTAAAACAATCTTATTAAATGTATATTAATCAATATTATAATTTTTTTTGTTATAAGATAGTTTTTGGTCTTAAAAACATTTTCCTCAAAGAACTATTTTTATACACACTGAGTTTTTAACTCAATAAATTATTAAAATATATATTTATTAATGTTTTTAATTAAATTTTTATATTATATATGAAATAAATTATTTTTACATTCATTATATTTTTTACAATGTAAGAACTGGAATAAAATTTAGTTTTATTCATAATCAATCATTTCCTAAAAACTGGATTTCATTGAGGTTTGTGAGATTAATTAAAATTAAATTATTCTAGAAAAAAAATTAATATAGTAAAATTTATTCCAAATTTTCAATAATAATAATTAATATAAGTTAATAGGGTATACAGAATTTTTAGTTATAGTGAATAGTAATAATAGTAAAATTTTGTTACAACTTTTAATGTTAAAAAAGGTTTATCAGGTGTAAACCATGAGATAAGGATTTCATTTCCATCAATACCTATAAAAATATTATTTATTTAATATATTTGAACATTATATTATACTAAATTTAAATCAATATCCATTTTTAGCCACATTCCATTGAAAGTGACAACAAATCATTGAAACCATTTAAGAAATTCTATGTGTGTCCCTCCCCTCACTAATAAAAGAGAACCTATTCTAATCCTTCATTTAGACCAATTTATCGTTATATAATATAATAAACATAATTAAAATATTTAAAATAGTCCTAAATATCCTTTTATATATTTATTTATTCACATAAGAATTATCATTCAATGCTTAAGGAGTATGCTAGGAGAGGTCTATAAAAGAAGAGGTATAGATCTTGACCATGATCTTTCAATTTTGTTTCTTATTATAAGTAATATAAACTTTATGTATCGATAAAAAATGATAAATAAGGTATCATAAAAATATTAATATTTTATAATGATAATTTAGTAAACATTTACAACTTATTCTCTATCAAATGAGAGATGAAAATATTGTATGTATGTATGTGTGGATTATCACCTCCTTGTAGTTGAATGATTCATTTTCTTCCATAATCATTCATGGGTAGTTACTATGATATATTTATTGTTTATAAATGATATATATTTTATATTAATTTTTCTATAATGGTAAATTAATATTTTCTCTTCTTTCATTCAATCCATTGAAAAATGGAAGCATCACTTATGCATTTGGACGAACTATTATCCAATCATAGTGATGTAATTCATTTTTCTTCATTATTTTATAAGAATGATAATTAATATTTATATATTTAGTATATATGATATTTATTTCCTTACTAAAATTATATAGATGATAAAAACTTGATCAATGTGTAAGGAAAATAACCATATAATCAAAAAATATATGAAAAATGAAGTGTTTAACACCCAAAATTATGGTGATAATAAATTAATGTTAATGAACAACTAATAAGTTATAATAATTAAATTGTATATGGTATTATAGGTATTATTATAGTAAATTTTAGAATTATAATAAATATAAATATAAATTAATAGTGGTTACATCACTTATAAAAACAGAAGGCTTTAGGTTACAATTTTATGTTACAATCAAATTGTTATGATGATTTGGTATGATTTAATTATATGATATATATCTCCATATTTTTTTCATTATTCTACTATATTTATATATTAATATTTCATTTTTTAATTTCATTTTCCTTTATTAAAGTACTTAAGATATCGATGGAAGGTTTTTAAGGAAAACAGACCATGTTTTTCTCTAATGTCCAAAATATTTTCTTAAATTTCAATATTTAATTTTAAATATATTTAATAATTTTTTTTATATTGTAAATGAATTTAATAATTTAATTTTAATTCATTTTTTACCATAAATTAAATTTATTTAATGTAATATTATTGTAATTTTTTAAAGAAGGTTGTACTGACTTTTTACTAACAATGTGAAAGGAATTTTCTTTATCATACACACACTGAACACATTTCTCTAACAACATTAATATTATTATACATGAAGATTTAATTATATATTTTCTTTTTTATTTTAAAATCATATTATTTCATTAATATTTTTGAAATTTTTAGATTATAAAAATGTGATTTCGAATATAATGGATATTTTTTCAAGAAATGTTCTTGTAATCTATTAATGTTATTTTTATATATAAAAAAAATCCTTTGATGTTTCCTCGAATTTATTAGGGATATCATAAAATGTTTTTGTCATTATTATTTATCATTATTTATAATTATTTTGATGAATAAATTTTTATGAAACATCTTTCCTTCTTACAATTTATGATTTCTAGAAATGAATAATGTGTTATGAAATTATGGAATACATATTTACAATTTTCATTATGTGATGTGTAGAAGCTGAAATATATTACCCTAAAATTCATTGGGTAAATAAGGTTATATAATGATATTATAGTGACTTGAATTTATCATGAAAATAGAATGGTAAAGTAGTTTTTCCAATAAAATGTTTTTGGGTGAGAACCATGAATAATGAAACAAAGGAATGGGGAGGGAACACCATCCTTTATTGAAAGAACTACATTTTTCAGAAGTATGAAAAATTTTATATTAAAATTTTTGGGTGTAATTTTTTTTCAAAATATAAAACCCTTTCTACTGCATCCTATATTCTAATATAGATCATGTTAAATTTAATTAATAATGAATAATTAATAATGAAAAACTAAATTCAAATCATACGCCATCTGATTTCGGTTAGAATCACTTTTCACTCACAATTATTGGTCCTTTATCAATGTAAAAAACCCAAAACCATTTATATTATACCAAAAAAAATATGAAAAAATTATTAGTTGTCTATGAAACCTATGTTCTATCATAGATAATATGAGTCACTACATCATCATCATGATTTAAGGAGATAAAACTGACAAATCTCAAACTTGTATTGAGAAATATTTGATCTACCCTTTACATTATTTATATAGGATTTGAGAGAAGAGAGAATAGATATAATTTATGAAATAAACTCCTCTATATGGTTGGCTCTTAAAATATATATATATACTTTTGTTTCAACATCCATAAATTTCATTTGGGCCTCGATGGATGTGTACCCCCAAAACACACCAAAAAAATTCTTAAACATCTCACAATAGTGTCCAAAAATTTCATGGATATTTTAACTCAATCTTGTAACGCATAAAATATGTTAGGAGATAAAAATATATTCATTAACTAAACTTATCTCACCTAAATATATTAAATGCACCTTGAATATTAAATAGTTAATCTTCATTTGAAATTATTTTTCTTTGTATTCACTAAATGCCTTAGGAATATAATAAGTTAATAAATTTAATTGAAAATATTCAAAACATAATGAATATTGAATTTATTTACTTAATTTTAAATTATATGAAATTTCAAAATTACTAGGCACTTCTCCATGACTCTCATTATCCTAAACTATAATTAACTTGAATTTTACATGCTTCTAAATATTCTTTTTATGTGACCATCTTGGTCCCTATCTCAAAAGTAGTGAATACCATTCACATATCAAAACTAGAGTCTATAATCCCATCAAGAACCTTAATGAGTTAAAGAATAATCATATCAACCTCCTACAAACACACACTATATAATATAATCTCCAGTTCTGGTGATATCTCATAATGAAGGATACACACTTTGTGTCATCATCTTGTTATTATTCATTATTTTTCAACCATTATAGATGAACTTACCATTAATAACTAAGAAAATTTATTTAATAAAGATACTTCAATTGTAGTCAGCAAGACCCGAGACATCACATCCTTCTTGAATTGACAAAAATAATTCTTAATAATTCAATCAATCTCATACAACCAATGACACACCCAAAATAAGCTACCTCATCCCAAAATATGTTCCTTGGTTTTTGGAATTCATTATTGTATGTAATCAAATTAAACCTAATGATAACGATCATTAGTGGAGAGACTGATACATATGTTCACATATAATAACATGTAATGACACCCAAAATATGGGGTGATTTTATTGGTAGGTTATTCCCCATGATATACACTACATAAGGCGGCCATGTGAAATCTTCCTGAGAATAAATATCCCTGCTTGTGAGCCCCTAATTCTTGATAGTCTAACATCATATGTGTCATATTAGTATAATTTATATATATTGTATAGAATATTTTTAATATTAAAATCATAGTATATTGATCTTATCATTATAATCTTGAACTACATTAAGATTTTAATATAAAAAATAATAAAACGACATTACCACATATATAGTGTACATAAATGTATCAACATTATCATAGTAATAATACATTATGATAAACTCACATTAAAAAAGATAATGTAATAAAAAACTAATTTTCATGTTAGTTATTAGGAACCAACATTTAAATACTATCATTTTCATTATATCTAACTTTATAAAGATCAACATTATAGATCTGACATGATAAGATAATGATTTTTAAGTGTTAAGGATTTAGTCATTGGGCTTGCCATGTTTTCATACATGGATACATCATTATCTATAAATCCATCTCCTTTAGTTAATATTTTCAATATATGAAATCCTTGAGTTTAAACTCTTTTTCCTCAATCATAATCCTGAAATCATGGTTAGTACCAAAAATATGATTCCAACAACTATAACAAATAATTTCATATTTTTTTACTTTCACTGCATCAAAAGTAGAAACATACTCCATATTTATAGATACCGCAAGAACAGAATTGAATAAGCCGTAATTCCTCCTAACCTAATACCAACTATTATATTAGATCATTTCTCTATAGAAGTACTATTTTTTCTCTAATATCTCGTGTTCATACCGCTATATGAACCAAGAAAATATAGATTTTTAATTCTCAAGTACAATTGGATAGTTCTAAGTGCATTCCTGGTAGGTCAACAATATTAAACTGATATTTCCTACTAAAACGTATTTATTATAAATATCTACTACATAGCATCTGGTATGTGTTAAATCAATCATAGTTGTGAATGATATTCTATTTGTTATTTTACTCCCACTTTATGTATCATGCATGTCTTCTTGGATTGTTATATACCTTGTGGCATTGGGAAAAATCTCTTTTGAATTGTTCAAACACATTGTAAGTATATTTAGTTTTACTAGTTCCATATAACGTATAGTCCTATATTATTGAATATTTTTCTCCAAAACATGGGTTTCTAGGTTAATTAAATATTTATATATTATCTTTCAACCCACTATTAAAAAAATTTATGGATAGTAATAATTTTCTATATGTTATCAATACATTCTACTTTGAAACTATGGTGATCCCACTAAATTATCAAAGACACATGGAATAAAATTATTACATATGCATATTCAATGAACACAATGCATGAATTAACACATTATTTGATCTATATACTAATCATTCCACATTGGAATTATATGGTGGGAATAACCATTATGGTTGTTTCATATAGACGCATTCCAATATTTGTGGTCGTAACATATAATTCCCAATACGATAATTATAAAACATGTCTATGGAAAAAAACCAAATGGATTTATGCATTATCATTTTTTATTACCAATCAATCATTTTTGGTACAACACATTATTGAATCATCCAAAATAAGAATATGGTTTTTGTACATGGAAATCATTTTCCTGAATTCATATAATCATACCTTTCATAGATTATTTCCATTTTCTACATCCTTATTTGACCCATATTTCTCTATAAATAATGTATCTCACACTATAGTGAATAAAACATCGCTACAGCAGTTTTAAACATCCTAAAAATTATTTGTCTCTAAAGTATTCCTCTTCCACATTATCTTGGGAAACTTTTTCCCATACCAATTACTTGCGCATCTCAATCCTTGACTTTACAAATGAAAATTTAGCTCATATTACCTCAAATAGATATGTTCACTATTTTATAGAAATATTTTCCAGTAGTTTTCTATAACTTTTTCTATCTCATTTTCATTTGTAATATCCTAATAAACCACAATGAATGATATGTTAGAATGAAAATTAATTTATTATTTATGAATGTTTGTTTAATAGATTTCCTTAACAAACTCTTTGTATCTAAACATATAGAGTATGCCCTAATGGATTTCCATTATATTATAACATATGTTACTTATATTTTTAGTATAGTTAGCATATATTTGTGGGTTAACACTAATATTTGAGAAGAAGGTATCAAGGCATAATGAAAGAGTTTTAAATTATCATTAAATATCATCATTGATACTCATTTTACAAACATCATGAATTGGATGTGTATAAGGGAATGTGCATTTGTGAAATAACTCATACTAAATATTAACGATCAATGTATGAATGTAAGACTATTTATTAATTATCCTTATACTAGCATCATAACATTTTCTAGTATAAGGAAATATGAGTCTATGAATAAATCCACTCTATATTTATAATGATCAATAAATTTATAGTTGATATAAACGATGGATCACCAAAACGAAGAAAATCATATATATTAATGATGGATATTAGATTATTTAATTTTATATTATTTATTACTCTTAAAATTATTTCATGAAGTCTATGAATTTCACTCTACCTTTTTTGGAATTTTCATTCTATCTAGATGAACTAATTCTGAAATATTTTTTTTTTATTTTTATTTTTAATATTTTGTTTTTTAAAAATTGGATAATAAATTTGATGATAATACCTAATTTTTTCATCTCCCAATATTTTAAACACTATAATGGGAATGTCTTTTACAACTACATCATAGTTTACTAAAACAATAGCAATATTTACACAACTATATATTTAAGTATTACATTTTACTTTGATCAGTTTTTTCTAATGATTCCAGAATTACTGGACTATTGTTAGAGTATTATTGTAACAGTCTATACCATCAAATCCTATTACTTTTCTAGATATTGGTTTTTAGAGATGTTCAGGGGAGGTCCTGGGAGTTATCATGGGATTCGGGGGTGCAACAAAGATTTTGTAGGGATTGAACTCTATGAAAGTGAAATACATGACATGAATCTTGATTCCATGTCTTATTCTAGGTGGTTCATGGTGTGTAAATTTTCATGATTTGAGAAAAAAAAGAAAGGGGATGGGTTTTTTAGTAGAAACTGAGCAGGAGGCATTACATGATGTGAAAGTTGATTACAAATCATGCAGTCCCTCACTGCTGTAATGTTATATGTATTTTCTAGACACTATGTTTTTCAATCCCTATAGGTATAGTGACTTCCCCTTTTCCCTAGGTGACCCTTCATCCCCTCTCCATCATTTTTTTGGATTCCAATTCCATGGATGGATTCTTAGTTTTTCCCCATAGATCGGTAACAATCTATCTTCAATCCAATGTTTATTCAACCTATTTTTTGCAGTTTCATCCAAGTTGATCTACATTTTACTCTTTTTCATCTCATCATGTGATAGTGGATGGTCTTCCTTGGTTATAATGGGGATCTCTTTAGTTTTTTTGGTGTGGTATAGCCGCAGAATCTTATAATGGATGCTAATATCCTGGAAGAGGTGATTAGAGATCCATTGTATGATCTTTTCTCAGGAAAATTACATGGAATCCCTTTTGAGGTAGGCTTTCCTTCATCTCTCATATTTTGGAATAATTCGGGTGTGGTAATACATATGTTCTCCTTATGATGATAGTTGAGTATTAATTAACATTGATAATTGAAATAAGATGAATTAAGAACGGTTTTAATAATAATATTTTTATTAAAGTCACATGAAATTATTATTATTATTATTATTATTATTGTTATTATTATTATTATTATGACTGATTCAGGTTTAGCTTCACTGGACACACGGGTAGGGCATGGTTCTGAGACCGCGCGGTCTGCCCAACTTTCAAAATGAGTTAAAAACAAAACCGGATAATGAAATAATAATAAATAATGAGATTTAAATAAAATGGAAATAAAAAGATTAATAAACTTTAATAAATTGGTTTAATGATAATAATAAAAATGTTATTTGAGAATAATAAATGTTATGGTTAAGATTATGTGATGCTATTACAATTATTATTATTATTATTTCACTTATTTCATTTATCTATTTTAGTACATTTTTTATCTCTTAATTTTATCTTTTCCTTATTTTTCCCCCCTTCTTTTCTCTCCCTCACTTCCTCTCCCCCCCCCCCTCGGTTGTCCTGCACGGCTCACCCCCTCCACTCTAACCCTAGTCATCACGCTCCCTCTCCTCCACTCTCGTCGCCCTCCTCCTTCTCCCGGCTAGCTCGCCCCATCGTCGGCTCCCCGTCACATCGTACCCCACCCTTTCCCCCTTGATGTCCGATCGAGCAGTACCCCCCGGCTTGGAACCGCCGCCTCCGCTTGGAAGCCCTCCAGACCCCCATGACCCCCCTTCTCATCATGCTAATCTCACATCCCAGCATCTCGCATGCACTGCTTCCATCCTCCCCGACAGTCCTCAGCTTGTCGCAGCCACCTCCAACTAGCTCCCATGTCCAGCGCCACCCCGGGATCCTGGCTTGCGCCACCCACACGATCCCTCCTCACCCGCGCCGTTTGATGGACCAACTTCGGGACCCCCCTGTTTCCAGCCCGAAACCACACCAGACATCCCCTGTAGTGCCCCCTCCTGTGACCGCCGCTGTCCGCCGACCTCCCCACCTCACGCAGAACCTCTGGGCGCTGCTCCTTTGGTCGCGACTCCCTTGTTAGCCAACGTCTCCTCCTCTTTGCAGGTGCAATGCTGCTCGGATGGATTTTCCAAGCGCGACGTGACTCCGCACCTCTACAACGTGCTCAGACAACCCCCTATATGCATACCGCAGGTGCGTTTTACTCGATTCAGTTGGTTCATCCTTTGGGAGATTTCTAGGTTATGGATTATGTGGTTTTTGGTTTCGATTTGATGTTATTTTTTTTCCAATTCATGTTTTAGGGTCTCCTTTAAGTTTGTTTGTGGTGCGTATTAGGTGTGGATGAAGGTCCGCATAAGATTTGGGAAAATTCAACATCAAGGTAGGTGTTTCGATGCCTCAACATCACTTGATTAGTTTAATATGTCTGTTTAGATGTACTTTTGTACACTTTTATTAGATTATGTGGTGTGTTTGGTCTGAAAAGGGGGATTTTGAACATGTCTTTAGGTGATGATGGATTTCACACCGTCTTTGTGGAAGCTTCTTGGTCAAAGGTTGGAGGTTCCGCATTTAAACATTGTTTGATAAATTAATTTTCTTTCTTAGTTAATTTATAATATTAATTGATTAATTCTTATGGGTGCATATTTCACTATCTTGAAGTTTGTCTATGCATCATTTTTGTTTAGCGGTATTTTTATGTGGTGCAGGTGCGTTCTTTCCCTGGAAACTTGTTTTTAGTCAATTGCTAGTTTTTATTAATGTTTGAAGTTAGTTTTTCATATGTGAAATGTGTAATGTTTGTGTTCTAGTGTTTTCATAAAGTTTGTGTCTGTTTTGTGAAAATGTGCAAAGTGTGCAATTTCTGTTCTTGATGTGGTGTTGGGTGTGTTTGGACATGAAAGAGGGTTGAGTGGTTTCGTGTTTTAAAGTCGTGTTATATTTCTTTTTAAAGAATTTGTTTACAAAGAATTTAATATGTTTTAATAAAATTATTAACGATGAAAATTTAATACGTCTTTAATAAACAATTATTAACAATGCAAAAATTGTTTAATTGATTTGGGTGAAGTATTTTGGAGTACGTCCTTTTCCAAATGGTATTATGTGTGTGTGAAAGTGTGGTATTTGGTTTATGTAACACACTAGTTGTTTTACTTGTTCATGTTTGACATGAAATGTGAGATTGAAACAACGTTTTGCACAAAAAGGGGAAGCCTGGGTACCAGGTGGGTGGACTAGACTAGCATGCTAGTGATACATGAGTGTCTCTGGCCCAGTTTAACATAGCTAGATAGACGCTTACAACACTAACTAAACATTGGATGATGACTGGAGACCACTACGGTAGGAGGTGTTTCCCTGCCAGTGGCTCGTGCACGGGAATGTATGACATGGTTCACCGAGAGGTTAGGTTCTATGGTCCCATTCCTCCTTCTAGTATCTTTAGGGCCTCTCCCACTTTTGGTTCTCCTGGACTACTATACACCAACCGTCGGCATACAGTGTAGCTTTTGGTTTTTGTGAAGGTTTGGGTTTTTCTTTTAAGAAAAGGTGTTTTTTATCCATGTTGTTTTCTTTAAAAGTTTTTTCCTTATAGAAACTGTCTCTTTTAAATTGTTGAAACTTTGGTATCCATTTATTTTATTTATCCTGCAAATGTATTTGTCATTTAATGATTATACGTGGATCCTTTTTATTTGGGTAACGTCCTACTGGGCTTTTGGCACACACCCTACATACACATTTGGGTGTATGTAGACATTGTTTCTTGTGTATTCCAGGTTGTGACATCGTGCTCTGCAATGGTGGTTCTGGTTTCTGTTGGTCTTCGTGTGCAGGTTGGTGTTGGTAGCTTGTGGATGCAGCTTCTCGTGTTTCCGGAGGTTGGTTTTGTAGTTTAATTCTCTATTCTTTTTGTTGTTCATTTTGGGTATTTAGTTGAATTGTAGACCTAAACCTGTTTATAGGTTAGAAGTGTGTTTGGTAGTCGGTTTCCAGTTTCAGTTTATTTATCTTGTTAGTTGTTTTTATTACTTTTATTATGGGTAAACATTCCAAAAAAATTCTAAGTTGATACCCGGGCACTTCTGCCAGCCCGTGGGGATCGGGAACACCCTTCGGTCCTTGGCGCAGACCGGGTCGGGCACCGGTTCAGATGGCGAACCGGCCTGGTTCGTGACAAAATGATATTAGATGGAGGTTTTCTCTCTTGGGTCATGTTATTTTGAGATAGATTCATTGTAGAACAATGTTAACGGTGTCGGAACTCAACGTTATGATTATGAGTAAGGTTCCTGGCCAACACACCTCGTGGCGGGAATCGAGTTACCAACCTAAGTTGAGGTTTGTCTGAGTCTTTGGTTCTTGTGGTTAATCTTGTCTTAGGGAAATGAAAAGGGAGTAGGGTCAGTGGTCTTAGTGAGCTAGTATGGTCTAGAAAGCCTTGTGGAGCTGTGGACACTGTCCTAAAATACTCTCTGTGGCCAGTGGCGTGATCAGCGTATGTCCTCCAACCATATGTTCCAATCACCCGCTGACCCTAGTTTCTTCTTGCTTTGCTTCTTGTCTCTTTGTTTTGGAATTGTGAGAATTTGGTTTTTAAGTACAAATAATTTGGTCTTCTAAAATGTTTTGAAATAAAGTGCTTTAAAAATAAAATCATGTGAATGATTTGGAAAGTGTGGGGTGGATGTTTTGGTTTTGAAAAAAATGGAAAGATTTGGTTTTTATCCTTGGTGTTCTGATGGGAAACCATATGAATGAGTGTATATGGAAAGATAAATGGTTAATGTCATGTGTGGATGAGTGCCTGGATGGACATGAGGTGGGTGCTGGTGTGGCACGTGAACATGCATGTGCGAGGCCCATGGGACACCATTGGTGTTTGTGAAACACACTGGCTATGCTTATTTTTAAAATGTTTTGTTAAAGGAAAATTTGGTTTTTTTGAATAACCGGTGATTGTGTGGTGTGTCCTTGTATTTTTTTGAAAGGTTGGATGTGAGGTGTTTTGAGCCGGGGATCCCTTATGGTTGGTTTGTGTCCTGAGATTGAATTCTTATTTATAAGTTGGTATGCAAGCGTGTAGCTAGTTAATTCTATTTGAAAGTACATCGGGGAGCCCTTGTAGTGGTTTCCCTTGTACGTTTGGTGTCCGATTATGGTATGTCCTGACCATTGGACCAGTTCGGTTGGGTCCATGTTTTTCTCTCTTAGCTAGTGTACGCCCCCAATAAAGATTTAATGTGTGAATGACATGCGACCACGGATGGTTCACCGTTGGCCGACCCTCCAGTTGACTAAAGTAAGGACTCTTTCTATTTAGTGACAATGCTAAGTCTATTCCTTCTTTCCGTTAGTTAAGTGGATCCTCTCGCAGTAAAATGACAGATGCGAGGTGAGTTGAAGGGAGTTTTGGTCTTTTGAGTTGTCTGACTCATTGGGTATGAAGTTGACATCGTTGTGTCTAAAGGTTCCCCTGGAAGCGGTGAAAGAAATTCCAGTGGGGAAAGATGAAGGTGGTTCAGAATTATCAGTGTTGACCAGTGTCATGAAGGTCTTTATAGTATTTTCATCGGCCGCAAGGGTCATGTTCGGTGATGTCTTGTAGTGTGAGTTCTCTTTGATAGTCAAGGGTGATGTTTGACCTCATTAATTTGAAAGTTCTGTTTGGAAACGGAGAAGGAGATCCCAGTGGGGAAATGTAGAAGCATCATGGGGTGTTCAGTACGGGACACTATTCAAAATAACATTTGGTCCTTCATTGGTTTCGTTTAAGAAAGGGTCTACGTTAGGCCACTAGTTTGACATACACAGTTGTATGAGGATGCTATGGTCATTTACAGGAATCACGTGTGGTTCAAGAAGTGGTTTAATGTCCTTCTCCGTATAATGTTCCTCTAAACAATAACGGTCAGGTTCGGTGACAATTTTCTGATGTCGTGTTCTCATTTAGTGTGACAAAGGGTGATGTTCATGCACCATTTCAGCTCTTGTTATTGTAAATGTTCCATGTATGATCAGTGAGATGTTGTAATGTGTTGTTTTTTTGGGTGTTGTATCAATTGCAGTGTGGTTGCATCTGACACATAAAGAAGAATCTCCGTTCAGGAGTCTTCAATACCTGACTGCGAGGCAAGAGATGCTTCAAACATCATGGCTCCATCCATAGGCCTCGAAGTGAAGCTGGCGCGTGGTCAGGAACCCTGAGAGTGTATGATACCTAGACTCTATTTCTATCATCAGTGTTAAATGTAGAGGCAATTTAAATTGTTTCTATGGTTGTTCTGCTCTGAATGATCCGTCTGGTTGCATGAGGTTTTTGTGACCTTGTTGAGGCATTTTCGTCTTGTAGCCTTAAAGTCTTGGGGGTTGCGTCCCATTGGATGCAATCTCTTTAATGATCCTTATGGGAGTTTTTTGAGTAAATCTGTCTCAAATCTGAATAATGCTCATCCATGAATGTGGAAATGCTGGTTTGTCTTGGGTCATGATTTTGATGCCCTGGTAGTCGGGCCCCTCCCTCCCCGCCCCTTGTGGGGGGGAGTTTGGTCACTATCGAGAATTTTTCAAAGTTCTAGATCCTCTGTTAGTTCTATTGGCGGTGAGACCCACGCTGAGTCTCGCACAAAGGACTCTGTAATAAATTGGTGTTAGCCTTTCCTTAATGGTGGGGAGTCCGCCCGGACCTCCCCATGTTGGTTTTCCAGTTTTTTCTTGGGCATTGGTAGGTTCTTAAGGGTGGGGAGACCCACCTTAGGTCTCACACTAATGTCTCTAGAATGAATCAGTGATGGACATTTCTTTAATGGTGGGTAGTCCGCTAGAACCTCCCTGTGTTGGTTTTCCAGTCTCATCTTGAGTGTCAGTGATTTCCTAATGCTGGGGAGCCCCTCGGGCCTCCCCATGTTGATCTTTTGCTTCCATTTTTTTATTTGGCTTGGTGGTATGTGATAAGAGTGTTCCTTTGACATGGTTATACCTTGTTTGTTTATTCTAAACAAATGGTGTGGTTTTCGTTTAATGGTTCTTGAGGAATTTCGTCTTGTAAAGTTTATTTCTGTGGGTGTGAGGGCTCCTCTTCTTAACCAATCAACTGGTGGTTTTTCAACTCTCTATGGAGGGAAACGCATATCAGAAAGTCTTCTTATGAATTTATTTAGGTTGTCATTTGAGTCACTACCTCTGAGCATGATGATTTTTCTTCTTTTCACTTGTTGATTGTGGGGTATCAGTTTCTTCGTTGGGGTTCAGTCTTGGTTGTGGATTTCTGGGGACAGAAAGCTTTAGGGTGGGGAGAATTGTCACACCCATCATTTCTAATTTGTTTATTTTAATTAATTTTCTGAGCATCGGGTAGTTCGGGTCGAGGCCCGACATAAAATTTCTAAGTCCTTATTTAAAAATGGGTGTTTTGACCTTTAATGCATCCAGCGCACCGCGGTCGAAGCTGTGCGGCCTTGCTTGGGTCGTCGCGCGACCCCGCCTGGTCGTTGCATGCCTTACCGATGTTCAATTAACGAAATAAGATGAATTAAGAATGGTTTTAATAATATTATTATTAATAATGTCACTTGAAAATATTATTATTATTATTTTTATTTTTATTATCATTATTTTTATGACTGCTTCAGTTTTAGCGTCGCCGGATGCACGGGCAGGGCACGATTCTGAGACCACGCAGTTCACCCGACTTTTAAAATGAGTTAAAAACATAATCGGATAATGAAATAATAATGAATAATGATATTTAAATAAAATGGAAATAAAAAGTTTAATAAACCTTAATAATTTTTTTTAATAATAATAATAATAATATTTTTTGAGATTAACAAATGTTATGGTTAATATTATGTGATGTTATTACAATTTTAATTATTACTATTTCACTTATTTAATTTATTTATTTTAGTAATTTTTTATCACTTTATTATATCTTTTCCTTAATTTTTTTCTCCCTCCTTTTCTCTCCCTCACTTCCTCTCCCCCCAGTTGTCCCGTGCGACTCACCCCCTCCCCTCTAACCTTAGCCGTCACGCTCCCTCTCCTCCACTCCCATCGCCCTCCTCCTTCTCCCGGCCTACTCGCCCCGCCGCCAGATCCCCGTCACATCGTACCCCACCCTTTCCCCCCCTTGTTGTCTGCTCGAGTAGCGCCCCCCGGCTCAGAACCGCTGCCTCCTCCTGGAAGCCCTCCGGACCCCCCATGATCCCCTTCTCGTCACGCTAATCTCCCATCCCAGCATCCCTCTCGCGCCGCTACCATCCTCCACGGTAGCCCTCAGCTCATCGCATCCACCTCCCACTGGCTCCCATGTCTAGCGCCGCCCCCCGGCTCCAGGCTTACGCCGCCCCCATGAGCCCCCCTCGCCACACTGTTCGACGGACCAACTGCCAGACCCCTTGTTTCCAGCCCAGAACCCCGCCGGACCTCCCCTCTAGTGCCCCCTTCTATGACCACCTTTGTCCTCCGCCCTCTCCACCTCGTGCACCACCTCCGGCTGCTTCTCCTTTGGTCGTGGTTCCCCTAGTTTCCAGCGTTTACTCCTCTTTGTGGGTGCAACGCTACTCGGATGGACTTTCCAAGCGCGTCATGCCTCCGCACCTCTACAACGTGCTCGGACAGCCGCCTATATGAATACTGTAGGTTTGTTTTACTCAGTTTTGTTGGTTCTTCCTTTGGGAGATTTTCAGGTTAGGGATTATGCGTTTTTTTTGGGATTTGATGTTATTTTTGTTCCAATTCATGTTTTAGGGTCTGCTTTGAGTTTTTTTGTGGTGCGTATTAGGTGCGGATGAAGGTCCACACAAGATTTGGGAAAATTCAACACCGAGGTAGGTGTTTTGATGCCTCAACATCACTTGATTAAATTAATATGTCTATTTAGATGTACTATTGTACACTTTGATTTGATTATGTGGTGTGTTTGTTCTGAAAAGGGGGATTTTGAACATGTCTTCGGGTGGTGATGGATTTCACACCATATTTGCGGAAGCTTCTTGGTCAAAGGTAGGTGGTTCCACATTTAAACATTGTCTGATAAATTAATTTTCTTTCTTAGTTAATTTATAATATTAATTGATGAATTCTTATGGGTGCATATTTTATTATCTTGAAGTTTGTCTATGCATCATTTTCGTTTAGCAGTATGTTTATGTGGTTCTAGTGCGTTCTTTGTCTGCGAACTTGTTTTTAGTCAATTGCTAGTGTTTATTAATGTTTGTAGTTATTTTTTCATATGTGAAAAGTGAAATGATTGGGTTTTAGTGTTTTCATAAATTTTGTGTCTGTTTTGTGAAAATGTGCAAAGTGTGCAATTTTTGTTCTTCATGTGGTGTTGGGTGTGTTTGGTCATGAAAGAGGGTTGAGTGGTTTCATGTGTTAAAGCTGTGTTATATTTCTTTCTAAAGAATTTGTTTACAAATAATTTAATATTTTTTAATAAATCTATTAAAGATGAAAATTTAATACATCTTTAATAAACAATTAGTAGCAATGCAGAAATTTTTTAATTGAGTTGGGTGATGTATTTTGGAGTGCGGCCTTTTCCAAATGGTTTTCTGTGTGTGTGAAAGTGTGGTGTTTGGTTTATGTAACACCCTATTTGTTTTACTTGTTTAATTTTGACATGAAATGTGAGATTAAAACAACTTTGAGCACAAAAAGGGGAATCATGGGTACTAGGTGGGTGGACTAGACTAGTGTTCTAGTGATACGAGAGTGGCTCTGGCCCAGTTTCACTTAGCTGGATTGACGCTTACAACACTAACTAAACATTGGATGATGACTGGAGACCACTACGGTAGGAGGTGTTTCCCATCCAGTGGCTCGTGTATGGGATTGTATGATATGGTTCACCGAGATGTGAGGTTCTAGGGTCATATTCCTTCTTCTAGTATCATTAGGGCCTCTCCAACTTTTGGTGCTCCTGGACTACTATACACCCACCGTCGGCATACGGTGCAGCTTTTGGTTTTTGTGAAGGTTTGGGATTTTCTTTTAAGAAAATGTGTTTTTTAACCAAGTTGTTTTCTTTAAAAGTTTTTTCGTTATAGAAAATGTCTCATTAAAATTGTTGAAGCTCTGGTATCCTTTTCTTTTATTTAACCTGCAAATGTATTTGTCATTTAATTTTTATACATGGAACGTTTTTATTTGGGTGACGTCCTACTGGGATTTTGGCTCACACCCTACATATACCTTTGAGCGTATGTAGACTTTGTTTCTTGTGTATTTCAGGTTGTGACATAGTGCTCAGCGATGGTGGTTCTGGTTGCTGTTGATCTTTGTGTGCAGGTTGGTGTTGGTAGCTTGGGGGTACAGCTTCTCGTGTCACATGAGGTTGTTTTTGGAGTTTAATTCTATATTCTTGTTGTTGTTCATTTTGGGTCATTAGTTGAATTGTAAACCTAAACCTGTTTATAGGTTAGAAGTGTGTTTGGTAGTCTATTTCCAATTTCAGTTTATTTATCTTGTTAATTGTTTTTCCGTCTTTTATTATGGGTAAATTGTTCCCAAAAATTCTAAGTTGATACCCAGGAACTTGTGTCATCCCGTGGGAATTGGGAATGCCCTTCGGGCCTTAGGGCGGACCGGGTCAGGCACCGGGTCGGATGGTGTCCCAGCCTGGTTTGTGACATGTCAAGAAGCCTAAGGGCTCACCAATGAAAGAATAACAGATGTTGTAACATTATCACACCCAAGACAAAATTTCATGGGGTATGCTTTTTATAAGAGATATTATATTTGTGGTAACCATGGATATTTGGAAATAACATATAGTTGAATGAAGAAAAATTAATTTAATGGGAATTCCAATATTACTATAGACATAGATTTAATTTACACCAAAAGAAATATTATTAATATTGATTAAAATATGTAATTTTTTAGAGGCATATGGAGCTTTATGGAATAAATAATGAGAACCAATGATATTATATTTAAAATATCCCTCTTATATGGATAGAATGTTGTTTCAAAATAATAATAAAATTAATAATCTAGACCATTTTTTGAGGGAGAATGATGTGAAAATAAAAACGTATTCACCATTGATAAATAGGATTTATGTGACTCTTATGGTTATTGAATAGAGATAAATCATGAAAATTTCCTTATTGGTGGCTCCTAATACCCCACATGGAATGTAATTAATGTTATTATAAGATGCCTCCAATGGTGGTGAAATCCTGAATAGAGATACACCAAGGAAGCATTAATTTAAGATACATGCAAAAGTGGGATGAGGGTCACAATGAAAATGGAAACCAGAACAAGTATTATAATGAATCCTGAAACGGGAATCTAAAATAAAATTTCCACATGTATTATTGAAAAATGATCCACTAATAAGAATTAAAAGAAACCATGAAAAAGAGTGTTAGTTAACAATGACAAAACGTGTCATGACCCATCCTCGGGGCTCGTGTCGTGACTACCCCAAACCCACCTTCCATAGGCCAGGGGCTAGAGACTAGCAAAAAAGGCGTAAATCCTGATAAAAGGGAAGGAATTGCCTTTATATAAGTAAAAAACACAATAGAGTACGCAAGCTGACGTAAACACTAAGTAAACTGAGTACAAAAGTAATTGCTGAAAAGTAAATGGAACAGAATACAAACCCAACTTAATGTACAGTACAACTGAAAAGAATGTACAACAATAGTAAAGTAAATCAGCAACCAGCGAGTCATCCTCTGGCTATCCCACCTAAAGGGTGGGTACAGATGGTCTCCTCAGCTCCTCGGGTCCTGTCGTCTGCTCCCTGTACGTCTCACCATGTGGTCCACCTCTAAGTACTATCCCGCTCCACAAGTCTCAACCACGATCAGCGATGTCTGTCGTCTGTATCCAACACAACATAGTGCGGGCATAGCCCATGCAGGGGTGAGTATACGATACTCAGTAGGGACCCTGAGACCCCCAAAGGTCTCACAAATCCACACAGGATTAACCACAAAGGAAAAATAAAAATACAAAGTATCAACCAGCTCTACTTAGGTATTTTCCCATACATATACCTAAGTCATCAATTCTAGTTCGGCTCCAACTCATGAGCCCAAGTACAACCCAATCCACACAGGAAAGAAAAACCCAGTCCACACTGGAAAGCAAGTCAATCACATCTATGATAATGATTGAATGTAAAGAATTAGCTCACATAGGTATACTATTCATGAAGTGGGGTGGAGATGATAGATATAGCCTCTGGATCATCTCCCCTGCTGAACCCACGTAGGATCCAAGTACAGAAGTCTTCACTGCCGAACCCACGTAGGATCCTAGTACAGTAACCATCGCTGCCGAACCCACATAGGATCCAAATACAGTTGTCCTCACTACCGAACCCACATAGGATCTAAGTACAGTTTTCATCTTCATCGAACCCACATAGGATCCCAGAACGGTTGTCGTCAGAGTCGCAGCCAGCTCTAGGGTTCCCACACACAGCGTAATCGATTCCGGGAGGGTCTGCTCCACGAGAAAAGAGGGGGTCAATACATCACCTGCCATGAAGTCCAGAGTTGATGTATCACGAAGGTCCGCCACGTCATAGGGGGCTAACCAAACAAACGTGTCCAAGGAACTGCGTACAAGATGACCAAGCCATTTTCCAAAAAGTACACGGCGTGTTGGTATGGTTACATGCCGTGTATTCAGACACCAGGTACTGCCTGTGTAAGCAGCCCGTGTCATCGGGCTGGTCTTGTAAATAAGTAAGTACACTGCATGTGGTATGGTTACATGTCGTGCCTTCAGTCTATGGATACTTTACATGTACCACAGCTTGTGTCGAAGGGTTGTTCATGTAAAAAGGAAGTACACGACGTGTGGTATGGTTACACGCCGTGTCCAATGTTTTGGGGTCAAGTCCATGTGCGTTGGCCATGCCTGGCTGTGTGGTGGAGTACATGCTCATGTACTCCACCCCGTGTCTGTCTATTCCCGGAATACACGTCGAGTCATCACGAAGCCGCTTCTGCTATGGTGAAGGAAGTACACACCATGCCTCTGGGCCGTGTGGTTCTGCCCATGTCCTTGAATCTCCAGGATTACACATTGAGTCATCACAAAGCCATTTCTTCCAGGGTGAAGGAAGTACATGCCTTGCCTCTTGGCCATGTGTTGCTGCCCGTGTCCATGTATTTTTCGTGAATACATGCCATGTATATTGATGTCTCCTCTGTCAAACTGTATGGAGAGTACACGCCGTGTTTCTAGATTCACACGCCATGTGTTACTTTTCTATCGTCTGAAACGAAAGAAATAATACGCTTTTACTACACGGCATGTGCTTCTGGAGTACACACTGTGTATTCTGAAATTTTCCAGAATTGACGCCTCTAGACAACATGCCTCTCGAGCCATACGTTCTTCGTTCCGATGATCTGATTTCTACGAAACTTCTGCTTCTAGGTCACCCTGATGCACTGAGGATGTTTATGATGTTTTCAGGCCTCCGATCAGCTCTGAAAACATAACTTGATTCACCACTCACGAACAGTTGAAGGTCTCCACTTATTCAAAAGAACGGCGGAGGAATCAGACCGTGTTAGTTTGGTCCAGTCCCTTCCACATTAGTCCGATAACAAGTTGTTTAAGAGGAATAAAAACATGGAAGAAAAACCAATATTTCTCAATAAAAAATACACCCCTACCTCGTGACGTGATCTGCAGAGAGGTGGCGTCGTTCGTTGACGTCGGAAAGGTGACGCCGTCATTTGTGAATTCCCCATGGCGGTGTCTCCTCCCTTGATGGAGAACCATTAAGCGTTCTTCGTCGAGAAGGATGGTCATTCTTCATAGAAGGAAGAAGTTCTTCAATGCTTTAGATCTCTCCTTCCAAATCCTCCTCACACAACAATTCTAACCCCAAAATAAAATAAGCTTCCCCTTATTTTATTTTACTTTTCCATGTATTCAAAAACATAAAATTCAAACACATAGTTAAATTAATTGAAAAGGTTCAATCAATTAATTTAGTGTGTGTTGGCATGAATTAATGTGGGAGAGTGGGGAGAGGAAGAGTTACCCAATTAAATACAAGGGGTTTAATGGGGGGTTTAAGGGGTTTTGGAAAAGGGGAGAGTTTGGGCTCGTGAGGTCCCCACCTCACATTTATCGTCACATGGGTAGTTAGGATGCTAGTGGTTCCCACACTAACTCCCCCATGTAGGATTAAACAACCTTAGTTAGAAATAAAATTGTACCACAATTTTATTCACTCTTTAATTAAACAACATTTTTTTAACATCACCTCTCGAACAAACGCATCTTCGGTAAATGTTCTCTTAAGAAATTATCGGCGCTGCGGTTTCATCGGTGCCCTCAGATTTCAATTCCAAGCACCGGTTCAAAAGATAGAAAAACCCTTTCATTCATTTACTGAACGTACCCGAGATAAACTTCAGAAATTGATTCTGGGCACACCGGGCCTTGGAATTAGGTGCTGTCAGAAACTGCGCACTCATAAAATCCCAAAGAATTTAATAAAATAAATTCTTCAAATTTATGGGTCTTTAAATTACTCCCACCTCAAGGAATTACGTCCCCATAAATCTAAATCATAAACTAGGGAAACAAATGAGGTTATTATGCATGCATATGATCCTCCCGCTCCCATGTGCTCTGTTGGAGGTTCCTGTGCTACCACCTAATGCACACTTGAGGAATCGAAAGTCCACATAGGACCCACTCCTATCAATCCTCGATCTCCACTTAGAACTCCGCAAAATTCGTCCCATCATCGATGTCCAGCTCTCCGTGGTCGATTATATGCGTCAGGTCTTGCACGTATCTCTTCAGCTGAGATACGTGAAAGACGTCGTGCACCTGGTGCAACTGAGGTGGAAGAGCCAGGTGATAAGCCACCTCTCCTATCCTGTTGAGAACCTAGAATGGTCTGATGAAGCGCGGAGATAACTTGACACCCTGGACAAATCTTTGTAATCCACGTCGAGGTGAGACCCGTAAGAAAATGTGGTCGGCATTCTCGAACTCTAGTGGTCTCCACCTCCTATTAGCATAAGACTTCTCTCGGCTCTGAGCAGTCCTCATCTACTCCTGGATGATCTGTATCTTCTCTGTCGTAGCCTGAACCATCTCTCGTCCTACAAGTGCTGACTCCCCAGAGTCTTTCTAGCACAGAGTTGATCTGAAAGGTCGGCCATACCATGCCTCATATGGTGCCATCCCGATGGAGGAGTGGTAAATGTTATTGTACGTAAACTCCACCAAAGGTAGGTTATCCTCCCAGCTGTGACCTAGTTGTAGGACACTTGCACGGGGCATGTCTTCAAGAGTCTGAATGGTCCCCTCTGTCTGGCCATCTGTCTGAGGATGAAATGTGGTGATCAGGCATAGTTGCATCCCAAATGCCTCTAGAAAACCCTTCCAAAGCCGGGAAGTAAATCGAGAATCTCGATCGGAGACGATAGATTATGGTACACCATGAAGCCGTGCGATCTCCTAAACGTAGAGGCGTCCCAAGCTCCCCACTGAGCCCTGCTATCTAATAGGTAGGAATTGGGCTGACTTGGTGAGTCGGTCCATGATCACCCAGATAGATTCGTGTCCTCTGGATGTTTGTGGAAGCCCTGTCATGAAATCTATAGATATCCCATCCCACTTCCACTCCGGGACCGCTAAGGGATATACCAATCCTACTGGTACCTGGTGCTCTGCCTTCACCTACTGGCAGGTGAGGCATCGTGAAACGAACTCAGCCACAACCTTCTTCATACCTGGCCGCCAGTGCTGTCGTCTGAAATCCTGGAACATCTTTGCTACTCTTGGATGTACCGCCAAAGGGGAAGTGTGAAACTCCCTCAGAACCTCCTCTTGTAATACAGCTGGTACCATAACACGTCCCCTAAAAAGGATAATGTGCTCTCCTCCTACAAAAAATCCAGCAGGTGTCTATCTTGTGGATATTTGTGCACGTCGCGTCTCACAGTCAATGTCCCCACGTTGTTCCTCTATGACCCGCTAAAGTAGTGTAGGAGTGACTGTGAGTGACTGTAGAGAGGATTCTCTATCTCTATCCATGAAGGATATCTGCAATGCGGCTAGTTGCTCTATCGCCTCTCTAAGTAGTTGAATTCCCGACCTTCTACTGAGTGCATCAGCTACTACATTCCCTTTCCCAGGAGTATAGAATATCTCAAAGTCATAGTACTAGAGAAACTTGAGCCATCGCTGTTGTCTCAGGTTCAGGTCCTTTTGTGAGAAGATGTACTTGAGACTATGGTGGTCAGAGTAGACTGTAAAGCACTCGCCCATCAGATAGTGCTGACATATCTTCAAGGCGAAGACCACTTCTACTAACTCCAGGTCATGGGTAGCATAGTTCTACTTGAGCTACATCAACTATCGTGAACCATTGGCAATCACTTCCCGCTCCTGCATCAGGACACACCCGAGTCCAGTTCCAGATGCATCGTAGTAAATAACGTACCCTACGCCCTCCTCTAGTACCCTCAAGATGGGTGCACTGGTCAATCTATGTCTTAGCTCCTGGAACTCTGCTGACATTTATCTGACCACACGAATGGTTTCCCCTTCTTCATCAAAGTTGAAAGTGGTTTTGTAAATCTGGAGAAGTCTGGAACAAATCTCTGATAGTATCCAGCAAGACCTAGGAAACTTCGCACCTCTGTCACGCTCCTGGGTGGCTCCCAAGCTAGTACCTCCTCAATCTTTGTAGGATCCACTGTAACTCCCACCTAAGAGGTGACATGCCCCAAGAAGTGGATCTCTCGAATCCAGAACAGACACTTCGAGAGATTACCATAAATCTGGTGCTCTTAGTGTGTGTCGAGTACAACCCGCAAGTGGAAGGCGTGCTCCTCCTCAGTAGTCGAGTAAATCAATATGTCATCGATGAAGAATATGAAAAATCGATTGAGGTGAGGCTAGATGATCCTATTCATGAGACTCATGAACAATGATGGAGCGTTGGTTACGCCAAAATGCATAACCAAGAACTCATAGTGGCCATTTCGACACCTGAAGGTCGTCTTCTGCACATCCTTATCTCGAACTCTGAGCTGATGATAGCCTGACCTGAGGTCTATATATGAGAACCATCATGCTCCCTTGAGCTGTTCAAAGAGGTCTTTAATCCTTGTAAGTGGATACTTGTTATTCAAAATCACCTGGTTCAAGCAACGGTAGTCGACACACAGTCGCAAGCTCCCGTACGCCTTCCTGGAGAACAAAATCGGGGAAGCCGAGGGTGAAACACTAGTCTAATGAATCCCTTTACCTGCAAGTCCTCCAACTGTACCCGTAGCTCACAATGCTCAGAGAGAGGAATCTGATATGCTGGTGTAGATGTCGGGGATGTCCTGAGGTATAGATCAATATAGAAGTATACCTCTCTGAGAGGAGGTAGTCCTAGAACGTCGTCAGGAAAAATGTCCGCATACTGATCCACCACATCAGGAAAACTCGGACTCGACACATCAACTTCTCCAAGGATGAGGCCAGCCAACTGATGAGTGATCGGCTATCCTCTCCTCTGTGTAAGTCCACCTTATGCTGCAAAGGCTCCCTTCTCGCCGGTGAAGGTGAACCTACTCCCATCTGTGTAGACACACCGCACTTTTCACCTAATACATTCGATCTGAGCATGGACTATATATATCTATTCCATACCTAAGATGACATCTTAAGGCCTCGATGCTGCTACTAGAAGATCTCAGCCGAAGCTCTCACCTCCTAGAGTAAGCTCACACTGCCGGCACCAGTGTGTAATCATCGATTCTGATCCCATACGAGTCTCTAGTAGTAAGGATCGAGCCAATGACTCCATCGGAATCTCCGAGCTCCGAACAAGGGCAGCGAAAATGAATAATGACTCGCTCCTGTGTCCATAAGAACTGCAACAAGGGTGGAGTAGACCCAGATAGTACCTCGAATCATCTTAGGTGCGCCATGGTCGTAAGCCTCCACCACCTGAAGCTTAGACTTCCTCTATCCGCCAGCTACTTGTGGTCGGGGTGTACCTTCTAGTTGTGGTGGTGGTAGAGCCTCGAAGTGTTGTCAACCACCTGTTGCTCAGCCAGATCCTCTACCTCGTCCACCTGCTCCATACGGACCACCACGGTCGAACCTCTGGCTCTGCCTGGGTGGTCCCCCAACCGTCTGCTGCTCCTCTGCATGGTGGGTCGGGTTGTCACGAGCCATGTGGCCCTGCCCGCCGCATGCATAGAACTGGCTACCTCTCGTATGACTGGATTTTCTGCGTGTTCCCCGCACCTCCGAACTGGTATCCTGAGGTCGCCCACCTGATGGTATGTTCCGCTTGGACCTATGTGACATCTGTCTACTGCTGGCTGCAGAATACTCTGTCGTGGGTTGCTCTGCGGTAGGCATTGCTGCTAGCGTAGGCTCAGCAATTAATCTCTCTACAATTAAGGCTCACTCCAGTACTCCTGCCTGCGTCAGAATGTTGTGGGAGATCATCTAAGCCCGGATCTCATGACTCAGTCCCTGCTCGAAGGTTCGGGCCCGAAAGAATGGGTCTCGTTCCATGTCCGTGGAGTAGCGCAAGAGGTTGGTAAATCATGTCGAGTACTGGGCTACTGTCATGCTGCCCTGTAGTAACTATAGTAACTCCTGAATGCGCACCGTACGGAGGGTGGCTGGAATGAAATCTGAGTGGAAGACACTCTCGAAGTCCATCCATAGTAGAGATGCCTCATCGTGCACCTAGAGTATCAAGATCCACCAACTACCTGATGCTGCATGCTGGAGACTCACCGTAAGGATCACCATGAGGTCAGCTGGTGTCCCTACTAATCTAAATACTCTTAATACAGCCTCCATCCAATCCTCGTCTTCCTGAGGGTCCGTTTCTCTGTGGAACCTGGGCGGCCTCTGATGCTGAAACTTCTACAGTGCACTCAGGTGACGTGCACTCTCCACTGCTGAGGCTGGTGGCATCGGTGGCTCGGTGGGTAGAGGAACCGTCGGTGCCTCCGCTGTAATGGGGCCCTACACCGAGGCCTCGTCGCTCGGTGGGCTGCTATCTGGCACATAACTGTGAACCCTAGTTGGATGCTATCGTGGGGCCATCCTAAAAAGAATCAGTTTCGTCGCGGTTAATACAATATACCTGTTGATATGACTCAAAGTAATCACAACGAAAACTTTTGAAACACACATTCAATCAGTGTTTTCGAGCACATAGTCAGAAATCAGAAGTCAGGGTCCTGGTGTATGGATACGTCGGCCATCGCACCAACACTGGACTCCCTGGACTGATAACCACACTCAATACCCTAAACACTATTGCTTCACACATAAGAAATTATCTGAGTCCTAAGTTCTACGATAGAGCCGACTCCTCTAATACCAATTTGTCACGACCTGTCCTCAGGGCCCGTGTCGTGACTACCCCAAGCCTGCCTTCCATAGGCCATGGGGTGACGACTAGCACCAAAGGAGTTAATCTCGATAAAAGGGAAGGCATTGACTTTATATAAGTAAACAAAAACAACAGAGTACGCAAGATGAAGTAAACACTAAGTAAACTGAGTACAAAAGTAAGTGCTGAAAAGTAAATGGGCCAGAATACAAACCCAAATGAAAGTACAGTACAACTGAAAAGAAAGTACAACAGCAGTAATGTAAATCAGAAACCACCGAGTCGTCCTCCAGCTATCCCACCCTAGGGGTGGGTACAGATGGTCTCCTCAGCTCCTCGGGTCCGGTCGTTCGCTCCATGTACGTCCCGCCAAGTGGTCCACCTCCTGGTACTGTCCCGCTCCACAAGTCTCAACCACGATCAGAACTATTCGTCGTCTGCATCCAACACAACGTAGTGCAGGCATAGCCCATGCAGGGGTGAGTATACGATACTCAGTAGTGACCCCGAGACCCCTGAAGGTCTCACAAATCCACAATGGATAAACCACAGAGGAAAAATTCAAACACGAAGTATCAAACAACTCTACTTAGTTATATTCCCATACATATACCTAAGTCATCAATTCAAGTTCATCTCCAACTCATGAGCCCAAGTACAACCCAATCCACACAAGAAAGCACAACATAATCCACATAGGAATGAAAGTCAATCACATCTATGATAATGATTGAAAGTCAAGACTCAACTCACACAGGTATACAACTCACAAAGAGGGGTGGAGATGATAGATATAGCCTCTGGATCATCTCCTCTACCGAACCCACGTAGGATCCAAGTACAGAAGTCATCGTTTCCGAACCCACATAGGATCCTAGTACAGTATCCATCACTACCAAACCCACGTAGGATCCAAGTATAGTCATCCTCGCTGACGAACCCATGTAGGATCCAATTACAGTCTTCAACGTCGTCGAACCCACAGAGGATCCCAGCACGGTAGTCATCGCAGTCGCAACCACCTCAAGGGTTCCCACACAAAGCGTACTCGATTCCGGGAGGGTCCTCTCCACAAGTCAAGAGGGGTTCAATACATCAACTATCACGAAGTCTAGAGTTGATGTATCCAGAAGGTTTGCCACATCATATGGGGCTAACTAAACAAACGTGTCTGAGACACTGAGTAAAAGACGACCAAGCCATTTTCCAAAAAGTACACGGCGTTTTGGTATGGTTACACGCCGGGTCTTCAGACACCAAGTATTGCCTGTGTAAGCAGCCCGTGTCATGGGGCTGGTCATGTAAATATGTAAGTACCTGGAATGTGGTATGGTTACATGCCATGTCTTCTGTCCACGGGTACTGTCCATGTACCACTACCAGTGTCGAAGTGTTGTTCGTGTAAAAAGTATGTACACGATGTGTGGTATGGTTACATGTCGTGTCCAAACTTCTGGGGTCAGGTCCATGAGCACTGGCCATGCTTAGCCGTGTGGTGGAGTACATGCTCGTGTACTCCACCATGTGTCCATGTATTCCCAAAATACACGTTGAGTCATCATGAAGCCACTTCTTCCATGGTGAAGGAAGTACACGCCGTGCCTCTTCTTCGTGTGGTTCTTCCCATGTCCGTGTATCTCTAGGATTACATGCTGAGTCATCACGAAGCCGCTTCTTCCATGGTGAAGGAAGTACACACCGTGCCTCTTGACCGTGTGTTGCTTCCTGTGTCTGTGTATTTTCCTTGAATACATGCCATGTCCATCGATGTCTCCTCTATCAAACTGTGTGGAGAGTACACGTTGGCTGTATAGAGTCACACGCCATGTATTACTTTTCTAACGTCTGAAATAGAAGACACATTATGCTTTTACTACATGGCGTGCGCTTCTATAGTACACGCCGTGTATTCTGGAATTTTCCAAAAAATGACACCTCTGGCCAGCATGCCTCTGGAGGCATCTGTTCTTCGTTCAGATGATCCAATTTCTACGAAACTTTGCTTCTAGGATGCCCCGATGCTCTGAGGGAGTTTAAGATGTTTTTGGGCCTCCAATCAGCTTCGAAAACATTACTTGATTCATCGCTCAAGAATAGTTTAAGGTCTCTACTTATTTACAAGAATGGAGGAGGAATCAGACCGTGTTAGTTTGGTCCGGTCCCTTCCCCATTAGTCCGATAACAAGTGGTTTAAGAGGAACAAAAACATGGAAGGAAAACCAATATTTCTCAATCTAAAACACACCCCTAACTCGTGACGTGATCTGCGGAGAGGTGGAATCATTCATTGATGTCGGAAAGGTGATGTCTTCATTTGTGAATTCCCCACGGCGGTGTATCCTCCCTTGATGGAGAACTGGGAAGCGTTCTTCATAGAGATGGATGGTAGTTCTTCATCGGAGGAAGAAGTTCTTCAAATCTTTAGATCTCTCCTTCCAAATCATCCTTACACAACAATTCTAACCCCAATAATAAAATAAGCTTCCCCTTATTTTATTTTACTTTACCATGTATTTCAAAAACTAAAAATTCAAACACGTAGTTAAATTAATTGAAAAGGTTTAATCAATTAATTTAGTGTGTGTTGGCATAAATTAATGTGGGAGAGTGGGGAGAGGAAGGGTTACCCAATTAAATACAAGGGGATTAATGGGGGGTTTAAGGGGTTCAGGAAAAGTGAAGAGTTGGGGCTCGGGCTGGCCCCACCTCACATTTATCCTCACCTGGGTAGTTAGGATGCTAGTGAGTCCCACCCTAACTCCCCCATGTAGGATTAAACCACCTTAGTTAGAAATAAAAGTTTGCCACAATTTTATTCACTCTTTAATTAAACCACTTTTTTTAAAATCTCCTCCCGAGAAAACTCATCTTCGGTAAAGGTCCTCTTAAGCATTTACCGGGGCTGTGGTTTCATCGGTGCCTGCAGATTTCAATTCCGAGATCTGGTTCAAAAGATAGAAAAACCCGCTTGTTCGTTCACTGAACGTAACCGAGCTAAACATCAGAAATTTATTTCTGGCAAACCGAGCCTCGGAATCAGGTGCTGTCAGAAACTGCGTACTCGTAAAATCCCAAATAATTTATGAAAAAAATTTCCTTCAAATTTACGGGTCTTTACAAAACACAAGTTTTAATCCTAGGATGTTTATACATAAACCTATTTAATTTTTTATTTATTATTTAGTCTGATGAATTAAGTGACGTCAGAAAAAAAGTTGGAGATAACATTCATGAGGTATTTACACTAATTATAAATTGATAATTAAGGGAATTCTTTGTGTATGTGTTAAAAGGGGGATATGAAATGTGAATCTTTCCCAAAATTACTACTTATGAAATTTCTTAGAAGATTAATGTATGGATCTAATATTTACTATTAGAACCAATCTATATATACTGATATTAATACACTTAGTGGGTATCATAGTTAATCTTCCATTGAATAAGACTATCTTGATTGTAGAAATCAATGGATATATGATAGATAACTAGATATTGAATAATATATGTTCATGGATTAGTGGATGGTCTATTAATCCAACAATGTTAATTAATATATCACATAGGTGAAAAACCTAGATTTATAATATATATATATACATGTTGTAATTTTATTTCAAATACATAAATATCATTTATATAGATACAAAAAAAGCATTTGAACATACCATAGCAAAAAATCCCAGTTCTATACATTACAAAAGTATTGAGAATTATTTGGAATCCTCATAAAGTGATTTCAAGATCGTTTTTTATGGTGATAGATTTTATAATAGTGAAAATAATGTTTAATCAGTAATATTCCCTAAAGATGATAGAGGAAAGGTATATATAGAAAAGTGATTCAAAAGAGTAATATTATATAATTTTTTTCTAGAGGATAAGTATTTTAGGGGGAGATGAATAATATCAATTAAATGCTTCTTATTGTCAATTTAACTAATGGAGACACATTATGGTGATTTGCGAGATTGGGGATACATGTGGCATCACTTGTTTGTTATTAGAACATTTTTACAAAAAAAATATTTTAATTGGCATTTTCCTTACCCATGTATATTAATGTTAATGTGATTATTGTTTTTGGAAAAGTTTTATGAAGTTAAAGGTGTTTTAGTTTCTCTTATTTTATATGGTTTATTACTATGGAAAACATTGATATTTTTAAAAAAATGTATGTTTCTTATACTAAGTCCTAACTCAGTAGGCATATAGTATTTAATGAAAATTATTTTATACTTTCTTGAACTCAATAATTTAAATTATGAATGATACATTTAACATCGATATAAAAATGGATTAAATAAAAAATGATCAAACATTGATAAGTTGAATCAATTTTGAAATTTTTAATGTTATGTAGATGACTATATTCATGGAAATAATTAATTTGAAGTATTAGATAAATGAATATGTGACGAATTTCAAATCCAAATATGTGTATGAATACAAAATTTATTTTATTAAGATAGTGGGAGATGGTGTTGAAAGATCCATAAATCAGTTTTCATTTTTTATAACTTTATGAAATAATGAAAAGAAGGATTTATGGTTGTATTATAAAAAAATGTGTATAATTTTAAAAACAAATAATGGATATGGTGTATTTGTTGATAAACATTGCTAATGTTGAATTAGTAGATATTCATTGATCATAAATGAATTGTCTTCAAAATTGTTTCTAGGAAATGGTGATGTTTTACAAGGATGAAGTATTATAAAACATTGAAGAAATTATGATATTTAATTAATGAATATATATAGAGATAAATATATTAATATAGAGTGAAAATAATGAATAAGAATGTTTAATATTGTTATTAAATTTTATTTTGGATTTATATGGATGTATAACTTGTAACGACCCAAAGTTTCATTAATGGAAAATCCCTCTTGATCCAGTTAAATGTTTCTTTATGAAAAATGTTTTTATAAGATATCAACTTTTTTAGTTTTACTTTAAGAGCTATGACAGTTACTTTTTTAGCCGTTGAACAGTGATCATCTGAGTAGTATAAATATAAGGCTTTAACGAAACCATTTCTACTCAGACAAAGGAAGCGATGGCCTCATCCAGTACAATTGCCCCTTACGAAGCCCATTTGTCAGAGCTCGGAAAAGAGGTGGCATCTTTGGGCTTTTCCCTTGACCAAGCCCAAGCTGAGCTTCATCAAGTCAAGCTCGAACGTGATCGTCTACGGGAAAAGTGGATGTTGATTGAATTTACCACTCGAGCTATGTTATCCAAGCCGCCCCAAGAGTCTGTCACCATTGCGCACCTTACCCTTAGGTATTATGCGGCTATTTTAAGGGGTTATGTAACAAATAAGTAGCACCATGTTCATGTACATTTTTTTTGTATATAATAATGAATATAATTTCTAGTCATTTTTGATACATTGTAATTCGTTTTTAAAGTACAATTGGTGTTTTTAGTTATTATTTAATTAAGAATTATATTTTATTAAAATAAAGGATTTTTTAATTAAATAATATTTTAATAAAATATTATTATTAATATTAAATTAATTTTTTTTATTAAGTATAAATGATCTTATAATTTTATGAATGCAATTAAAATTTTTATTAAGGTTTGAAAGCCATTTCTGTCAAAACCCGTGGATTTTTTTATAAATGTCGGTTTTTATTTTAAAAGTGAAAATTCACTTATTTAGAAAATTATTTAGATAAAATAAATATTATTTTGGGAATCAGGACGTCGAAATTGTCCAACGGTGATTTTTTCATAATTTTCTGAGATAGTCAAATTTTTGGGTAAAAATTAAATACCATTTAAATATATAATGTGTTTTATGACATCATAATGACCCAATGGTGATGTAATAAAATACCATAATCCTTATGTTCGGACAATATGTGTTTTATCATTAAAATAATGAGGTTTTGGGTTTGTTTGACTTACTTTTCAAAGCATTAATGGAGCCCTCAAGACTTATTCAACACTTTGCCTTTTTAAATTAATTTCCATGGGAGGGTGACTCACCTCCACATAAGCAACCCTAATTTTTTAATAAGTTAGGACCTTGGCCTTGTAAAATACTGTTTTCCTCTTTCCTTTTCCCGAAACCATGGGCAAATACCATGGGATGGTTTGTGGTTTGGATTATTTTAATATAAGTGGTCCCAAACCTAAATAATAAAGAATTCCCTCACCTTTCCTATATAAACCCACCCAAGCTCCCACTTCATCCTCACTAAAATCCCTTGGAGTTCGTCCAAACTCTGCCCTACTCTCCCTAGAATCCTCCCAAGGTTCCCCAAGCTCCCAAGAATCCTCTCACAAGCCTCTCTCTAGCCTTTGGAAGCACACTTCCAAGTAAGGGTTTTTTCTTCCTTTCTCATTTTTGTCAATTTTCTTTAAGTTGTATTGCCCTTTTAATTTCTATTATGAATGTTGGGGTATGGTTTTGCACCTACCCCATACTGCCCTCTTATTGTTTTATTGATGGGAGACCCCTTTCTCTCTCATTAAATGCCTCCCATGTACACCCGTTACTATGCCGAAATTCCGAAAGGAACTTCTCTCTCCTCTTTTACATTCAAGCAATACATTTGTATCATGAATCTAAATTCCATTAAAATTGTTGGGACATGTATCTATTTGACCTCCTTACTTTCCATTACATGTAAATATGATGAGGATCCCCTTTCTCTCTCATAAACCTTTTTTTATGAATTCTTATGTCACGTCGTTACGCTGCCGAAATCACACCGATTTTCTAAGCCAATGTCATTGTGTAGTGAATACCATGCCCATTTCTCCATCAAGGGTATTCACCTTTATGCACATTTACTTATTGATTATAAAGTTTAATGTATTAATTCCACATTCCTTTATCATGGAATAAATGATTATGTTTTATGAATCCATGTTTTATGATCTATGTGGCACACTTATGCATGAAATGAAATGTTTAAGAAGGTTGTGCCCTTTATAGCGCTCCAATGCATTGGGTAAAGTATTGTATCATGATACGTCATGTGAAATGAGTGTTGACTCATGATAATTCAAGTGCAACGAGGGTTTACTCATGTTTCAAGTGCAATGATGGTTTACTCATGCTCCATGTGCAATGAGCCTTGGCTCATGCTAATTCAATGTTAAGTGTTGTTGCCACATTTCCATGTTATGATTATCATGCTTTATCATGCCTTTATGTTAATGTTACTCTAATGCTCTATTGATGTTCCTATTTCCTAACATGTATTGTACTCCTCATGTTATTCATTGTGTACTCCCTTACTGGGCTTTATAGATCACCATTTTCTTATGCATGTCCTCAGGTTACCCCATGCAATGCTAAGTACGAAGGAATGTAGTGGTCATGTAAAGGAAGTTTTCAAAAAAGATGTTGTATTTCAAGTTTAAAGTTTTTATGTAATTATCCAAAGCCCCAAATACACTAAACCTCTCGATCTTCTTTGTTGTATCAAGTGATGTTTTATGTAATAAAGCATGCTTAAGTTGTAATAAAAAGCAGGGTTGTCATAGTTGGTATCAAAGGATAGGTTTAGTTATTTTTGGGATTAGGAAACCCTAGTAAAGCCTTAGATACAAGACTAGGCATAATAAAAACATCCCTATGTTTTGGTAAATACTAAGTAAGTGGTTTATCAAACAAATACATCTCTGTCTGGATACGAGCAGGTAGAGGCGGCTCTGGAACAGATGTATCCTAGGGGTAAAACCCGAAAACACCGCTTTGAGCTAGACTCGAACGGGAACTAGTGCACGACAACGGGCCTTGCTGCACTCTTGGTTACGACACTCCTGGGGGATATGTTTTGATAAATTCACAATCTTAGTATGAACCCTTATTAATGGAAAAATGCCCCTAAGAATATATTTTAGAAGGAAGATCATGAAAATCCAGGATTGAATCCTATAGACTCATGAGTTAAAGAGATTAAAGTTTATTTATAAGTCATCAACTTTTGTCTTTGGATTACCCTTTATGTGTTACCCCTAACTTTCCTTTAATTCCAGCCAATGGCTGGTAATAGGAGAACTCGGGCTATCAACCGTTGTGGAGATAAGTTTGATGATTGTACTTATGAGATGCCCAATCCAATGGGAGCGGGAATCGCAAACTTTGTCACGCTTCTCTCTCAGCTAACTCAAGTTTTGAATAGAAACACTGGTCAAGAGGAACGTTCAACCCCTTCTAAGAAAGAACAAGTCGCTATTGAAAGCTTCATGAGACAAAGGCCTCCTACATTTAGTGGATCATCCGATCCCACGATAGCTGAACAATAGATCAACTCCATTGAAAAGATATTCTCCATCCTCCAATGCTCTGAAAAAGAGAAGGTTCTCCTGGCGGCTTATCGTATAGAGGGTGAAGCTGATCAATGGTAGACGTTGATCAAAAATACGAATCCTGAGGAGGAGATCGAGGCTTTGGAATGGAAGGAATTCCGGAAGATGTTTTTCGATAAATATTTTCCGCGCACCCTCCGTCTTAAAATGGAAAGGGACTTCCTTTCCCTCAAGCAGAAAGATGAGGAATCTGTGGGAACGTACGAGGCAAACTTCACAAGGCTTGCACGATACGCTTCCGGCTTTGCCGTTACCCCCGAATGCAAGGTTGACCGCTTCTTTGGTGGGCTGAAGCCTAGCTTGCGGAAAGCATTAGCGATCCGTGACTTCGACAGCTGTGAGGAAATTGTCCGATGTGCCCTCAAGGTTGAAATGGAGATCGGAGAATCACAGGGGTATCATGGGGACAAGAAGCGGAAGGTGGACTTCAATGCTGGTGGTCCGATGGATAAATCCAACGGCGCTAAGAAATTCCAGCACCCCACTTTCCAAAAGTGTGGAAAGAAGCACCCTGGAAATTGCCTTAGGGGGATAAGAAAATGCTTCAAGTTTGGAAGAGAAGGGCACCTAGCTGTTAACTGTCAGCAAGAAGGACCCGCGACTGCAACAGAGAAGATGAACGCTCCGTTCAAACCTAAACGCATTGTTCAATGCTACAAATGCAAAGAACCGGGTCATTTTTCAAATCAGTGCCCTAATCCAAGGGTTATCGGATGCAACCAGCAACCTCCAAGACAGCAAGGAAGAACTTTTTCCATCACTTCTGCCGAAGTGAACCCCGACAACGAAGTGGTGACAGGTACGTTGGTTATTCATTCAAGAATAGCGAACATACTTTTTGATTCAGGTTCTACGCATTCTTTTATATCTCAAAAGTTTAGTAGAACAATCCCTGCACCACCACAAATCATGGAAGTAAAGATGTCGGTGAGTACGGAAAATGGGGAAATCATTGCATCCCATGAGTATAAGTCCTCCCCTGTTATAATCTGTGGATTGAATTTCCCGGTGAACCTCATCATACTCCCTTTGGTGGAATTTGATGCAATTCTTGGCATGGATTGGCTTTCCTTATATAGAGCCAACATAAATTGTCGGGAGAGGGAAATCACACTCCATATGGAGAATCGACCCCCGATTCTTTACAAGTGTCAGGAGGAAGATGAATCTCCTTTAGCTCCATCATCTCAATCATGGATATTACTGCCTTATGAGCACACATATTTGGCTTAGATGATTGAGTCCAAGGAAGAAACCACCCTTGAAGAAATTCCTATTGTGAGGGAATTCGCTGAAGTATTTCCCGAGGAACTTCCTGGTCTTCCTCCAAGAAGAGATGTTGAGTTCTCAATTGAACTTATACCTAGGGCGCTACCAATATCCAAGACTCCATATAGAATGGCTGTTGTTGAGCTTGAAGAGCTGAAGAAACAACCACAGGAGAATCTGGATAAAGGGTCTATACACCCAAGTGCATCACCATGGGGTGCACCAGTCCTCTTCGTCAAGAAGAAGGATGGGTCAATGCGGCTTTGCATAGATTATCGTGAACTTAACGAAATCACGATAAAGAACAAGTATCCTCTCCCAAGAATCTATGACTTGTTTGACCAGCTGCGTGGAGCACAATACTTCTCCAAGGTGGACTTGCGGTCGGGATATTATCAAGTAAGGGTGAAGAAGGAAGATATCCCCAAGACTGCTTTTCGTACAAGGTACAGGCACTATGAATTCATAGTAATGCCTTTCGGACTCACCAATGCTCCGGAAATATTCATGGACTTGATGAATAGAGTCTTTAGAGATTACCTAGACAAATTTGTGGTAGTCTTTATAGATGATATTCTAATATACTCTAAAACCAAGGAGGACCCTGAGGAGCATTTAAGAACTGTACTGGAGACTTTGCGCAAGTAGAAGCTCTATGCCAAGTACAGCAAGTGTGAGTTCTGGTTGAAGGAGGTCTCATTCTTGGGCCATATCATCACAAGCAATGGGATATCTATGGACCCCTCCAAAACAGATGCAATTGAGGGATGGCTGAGGCCAACATCGGTAACTGATATCCGTAGCTTCTTGGGGTTAGCTGGATATTATCGACGATTTGTGAGAAATTTCTCACGATTGTCCAACCCTCTTACCAAGCTAACTCGAAAGGGAGTAAAGTTTGTTTGGAGTGATGAATGCGAAGAAAGCTTCAAGGAGTTGAAAAGGAGGATTATCACTGCACCCGTGCTCACATTACCAACAAGTGGGGAGCTTTTTGTGGTATTCAGTGATGCTTCGAAGAAGGGATTAGTATGTGTGCTAATGCAAAATGATAAAGTTATATCCTATACCTCAAGGCATTTGAAAATGCATGATCGAAACTATCCAACGCATGATATGGAGTTGGCGGTGGTGATCTTTGCCTTGAAAATCTGGCAGCATTATCTCTATGGAGAGAAATGTGAGATATATACTAACCACAAGAGTCTTAAATATATATTCACACAGAAAGAGCATAATATGTGCTAGAGAAGATGGATAGATCTCATCAAGGATTATGACTGTTCAATACATTACCACCCTGGGAAAGCGAACAAGGTGGCAGATTCCCTAAGTAGAAAGGATCCAGCTATTCAATCAATGATGAGAATTGAGAAGGATCCAATCTTCTTAGACTTGATGAAGATGGATGTGGGAATCATAAAGAAGGGAACATAATCAATCCTTTCACAAATGATTGCTCAACCATCTCTTTTGGAAAGGATAAAGGAAGATCAAAAGGATGATGTAGGAATCCAAGAAAAAGTGGAATCTATCAAAAAGGGAAAATCCTTATAGTTTAATGTTAAAGAAGAAGGAATTGTGCGGTTTGGGAAAAGACTATGTGTTCCATCAAGTTCGGAGTAGAAGAAGGAACTTTTGGATGATGCACATAGTTCAAATTTCTCTATTCACCCAGGGAGCACAAAGATGTATCGAGATCTCTGAGAAAACTTTTGGTGGGATAATATGAAGAAGGAGATCGCTAAATATACATCAAAGTGCCTGGTGTGTCAGCAAGTGAAGGCAGAGAGGCAGAAGTCTAAGGGGGTGATGCAACCATTGCACATACCAGAATGGAAATGGGAGAACATCACCATGGACTTCGTCACTGGACTTCCAAGGACATCCAAAGGAAACAATGCAATCTGGGTTGTTGTTGATCGTCTTACAAAGACTGCACACTTTATTGCTATTCGAGAGGATTTCTCTTTGGATCAACTGGAATAGATATATATCAGGGAAGTGGTACGGTTGCATGGAGTACCACTATCTATTATGTATGACCGAGATCCAAGATTTACCTCTAGGTTTTGGAAGAGTCTTCAACATGCTCTGAATACTGAACTGAACTTCAGTATGACCTATCATCCTCAAACTGATGGCCAATCCGAGCGGACTATCCAAACACTTGAGGATATGTTGCGAGCGTGCTCAATGGACTTTAAAGGAGGATGGGATCAACATCTTCCTCTAGTTGAGTTCTCTTATAATAATAGTTTCAACTCGATCATCCAAATGGCACCATATGAATCCCTGTATGGGAAAAGGTGTAGAACACCGACATGTTGGGATGAGGTCGGTGAACGTAAGCTGCTTGGACCAGAAATGGTCGAAGAAATGGTGGAGAAGGTGAAAACCATTCAGCAGCATATCAAGGCAGCCCAGAGTCAACAGAAGAGTTATGCAGATAATCGTCGACGAGACCTTGAGTTTAAAGTCGGAGACATGGTGTTTTTACGCATATCTCCGTGGAAGAAGGTCATGAGGCTTGGAAAGAAAGGGAAGTTAAGTCCAAGGTACATCGGCCCCTTCGAGATTCTTGATCGTGTTGGGGCTGTGGCCTATCGACTAGCACTTCCACCAACTATGGCCAAGGTGCATGATGTCTTCCATGTATCCCTCTTAAGGAAGTACATACCAAACCCTTCACATGTACTCTCTTCCAAGGTGGTACAATTAGAAGACGATCTTTCTTATGAGGAGCAACCAGTGAAGATCTCATATCGTAGAGAAAAAGTTCTACGAAATAAGACAATTCCCATCGTCAAGGTGTTGTGGGGAAACCCCAAGTTTGAAGAAGCAACTTGGGAGTCAGAGGATATGATGAAGCTAAGTTACACACATTTGTTTTAGTGTGGGAAAAGGAAAATTTCGAGGGCGAAATTTCTTAAGGGGGGAATGTTGTAACGACCCAAAGTTTCATTAATGGAAAATCCCTCTTGATCCAGTTAAATGTTTCTTTATGAAAAAAGTTTTTATAAGATATCAACTTTTTTAGTTTTACTTTAAGATTTGTGACCGTTACTTTTTTAGCCGTTGAACAGTGATCATCTGAGTAGTATAAATATAAGGCTTTAACGAAGCAATTTCTACTCAGACAAAGGAAGCGATGGCCTCATCCAGTAGAATTGCCCCTTATGAAGCCCATTTGTCAGAGCTCGGAAAAGAGGTGGCGTCTTTGGGATTTTCCCTTGACCAAGCCCAAGCTGAGCTTCATCAAGTTAAGCTCGAACGTGATCCTCTACGGGAAAAGTGGAAGTTGATTGAATTTACCACTCGAGCTATGTTATCTGAGCCGCCCCAAGAGTCTGTCACCATCGCGCACCTTACCCTTAGGTCTTATGCAGCTATTTTAAGGGGTTATGTAACAAATAATTAGCACCATGTTCATGTACATTATTTTTTTTTATATAATAATGAATATAATTTCTAGTCATTTTTGATACATTGTAATTAGTTTTTAAAGTACAATTGGTGTTTTTAGTTATTATTTAATTAAGAATTATATTTTATTAAATTAAAGGATTTTTGAATTAAATAATATTTTAATAAAATATTATTATTAATATTAAATCAATTTTTTTTATTAAGTATAAATGATCTTATAATTTTATGAATGCAATTAAAATTTTTATTAAGGTTTGAAAGCCATTTCTGTCAAAACCCGTGGATTTTTTTTTAAATGTCGGTTTTTATTTTAAAAGTGAAAATTCACTTATTTAGAAAATTATTTAGATAAAATAAATATTATTTTTGGAATCAGGACGTCGAAATTATCCAACGGTGATTTTTTCATAATTTTCTGAGACAGTCAAATTTTTGGGTAAAAATTATATACCATTTAAATATATAATGTGTTTTATGACATCATAATGACCTAATGGTGATGTAATAATATACCATAATCCTTATGTTCGGACAATATGTGTTTTATCATTAAAATAATGAGGTTTTGGGTTTGTTTGACTTACTTTTCAAAGCATTAATGGAGCCCTCAAGACTTATTCAGCACTTTGCCTTTTTAAATTAATTTCCATGGGAGGGTGACTCACCTCCACATAAGCAACCCTAATTTTTTAATAAGTTCGGACCTTGGCCTTGTAAAATATTTTTTTCCTCTTTCCTTTTCCAGAAACCATGGGCAAATAACATGGGATGGTTTGTGGTTTGGATTATTTTAATATAAGGGGTCCCAAACCTAAATAATAAAGAATTCCCTCACCTTTCCTATATAAACCCACCCAAGCTCCCACTTCCTCCTCACTAAAATACCTTGGAGTTCGTCAAACCTCTTCCCTACTCTCCCTAGAATCCTCCCAAGGTGCCCCAAGCTCCCAAGAATCCTCACACAAGCCTCTCTCCAGCCTTTGGAAGCACACTTCCAAGTAAGGGTTTTTTCTTCCTTTCTCATTTTTGTCAATTTTCTTTAAGTTGTATTGCCCTTTTA
The DNA here is from genome assembly GCA_963277665.1 of Viscum album. Lineage (NCBI taxonomy): Eukaryota > Viridiplantae > Streptophyta > Magnoliopsida > Santalales > Viscaceae > Viscum > Viscum album. The sequence goes on along the minus strand of OY728130.1, from coordinate 2,007,716,677 downwards.
ATTTCAATTATGAATGTTGGGGTATGGTTTCGCACCTCCCCCATACTTCCCTCTTATTGTTTGAATGATGGGAGACCCCTTTCTCTCTCATTAAATGCCTCTCATGTACACCCGTTACTATGCTGAAATTCCGAAAGGAACTTCTCTCTCCTCTTTTACATTCAAGCAATACGTTTGTATCATGAATCTAAATTCCATTAAAATTGTTGGGACATGTATCTATTTGACCTCCTTACTGTCCATTACATGTAAATATGATGAGGAACCCCTTTCTCTCTCATCAACCTTTTTTTATGAATTCTTATGTCACGTTGTTACGCTGCCGAAATCACACCGATTTTCTAAGCCAATGTCATTCTGTAGTGAATACCATGCCCATTTCTCCATCAAGGGTATTCACCTTTATGCACATTTAATTATTGATTATAAAGTTTAATGTATTAATTCCACATTCCTTTATCGTGGAATAAATTATTTTGTTTTATGAATCCATGTTTTATGATCCATGTGGCACACTTATGCATGAAATGAAATGTTTAAGAAGGGTGAACCCTTTATAGCGCTCCAATGCATTGGGTAAAGTATAGTATCATGATACGTCATGTGCAATGAGTGTTGACTCATGCTAATTCAAGTGCAATGAGGGTTTACTCGTGCTTCAAGTGCAATGAGGGTTTACTCATGCTCCATGTGCAATGAGCCTTGGCTCATGCTAATTCAATGTTAAGTGTTGTTGCCACATTTCCATGTTATGATTATCATGCTTTATCATGCCTTTATGTTAATGTTACTCTAATTCTCTATTGATATTCCTATTGCCTAACATGTATTTTACTCCTCATGTTATTCATTGTGTACTCCCTTACTGGGCTTTATAGCTCACCCTTTTCTTATGCATGTCCTCAGGTTACCCCATGCAATGCTAAGTATGAAGGAATGTAGTGGTCATGTAAAGGAAGTTTTCAATAAAGATGTTGTATTTCAAGGTTAAAGTTTTTATGTAATGATCCTAAGCCCCAAAGACACTAAACCTCTCGATCTTCTTTGTTGTATCAAGTGAAGTTTTATGTAATAAAGCATGCTTAAGTTGTAATAAAAAGCAGGGTTGTCATATAACTCATTAAGAATTATTTGGTGATGTTATCAATAAGGTTTTTGAAGGAAACTTTTACCCCTCGATTCCCCATACTATAGTGCATATATATATATATTGTTTTCGAAATTAAAATGGGTGATTCTAATCTAACATGGGCATTGTTTTTGGAGTTTTAATTATTAAATTATTATACAAGAAATATCATAGGATGATACATCATAATTATTGGAGCAATGATCAAATATATAGCTATCCGGAATATTCTAGAGATTCAAAATTGATTTGAAAAACATATTAATTTTTGTTTTAATGATCTTGATAGATTAATAAAATAAGAAATGGGGTGTATGAGGAATTACATGATGAGGCATTGGACATTTTTGTGACATTTTTCACTCATAATTTTCAACCAGTCAAAGCTTATTCCATAGTGCTCGTTCTTTCTAGATAAATTTTTTTCTATATGAACTGAATATAATCCGAAGGATTTTTGTATTTCACATTTGATCTATGTAAGGTGTGAATCATATTATATGGGATCAGGTTCAAACCAACAAATAGACTAGGTTATTATGAATTTCAAGGCGGATTCTTCCTAGAAATTCACTATTCTATACTATGGTGATCATGTTTGGCGTGTATCAGAATGTTTTTACATGGATGTTCTCTAAGTGAAGAACATGCATTTAGAAAATTCAATTATACAACGATATCCTAAATTAAAAATAACTTTATTTTTTTATTTGGTATTTTAAAATGGATTGTTTCAATAGTACTGTTATGCAGCAGATATTCAGTAGGGTGTTTAAAATTTTTTAAAAGTTCTCGACCATTTAGCTTTTTAAAATTGAAGTATCCTCACACGGTATTTATAACACCCTATAAATATAATGGTTTAAGAGTCTAATTATTACTACTCATATAAATTACATTCACCATTCATTTTGGGAGCCTCACAGTTTATAACTACACAATTAAGTGTGCTTGGCCTTGATTGGTGATTAGGATGGCTGAACTCATGGATTGTTTTTCATGGTGTGTGTTTGAGTGAGGAAAAACCCTAATGAAAGAAAAATTATTGTCTTATGCTAGAATTAATTAGTTTGATGACTCATTCTAGCATGTGGGTGGGCCCACGTGTCTGTGAGGCAATTAGTGGTTCTTGGAAGGCTAGGAATTGATGATAACGTTATGGAGGGGTGTATGTGCTATCCTTGGTGCCTAGTTGTTATAATGCTGTTAGAGTTGGAACACATCTGGAAGTGCAGTACCACAACCTATGTTGATATAAAGGGTCCATGATAAAAATGGTGTTCCCTAAAGGGGGGATATCGTAACAACCTAGAAAGTTAATGGGATGAAACACTAAATGTTACTACCTATATCAATAAGTTGAACCTTTCTATTTTAGATCCTAGTTCATTAGAGCTCCACCTTTTAAACTGATTTTTTAGGAGTAGTGATTAGGATGGGTAATTTCCTCTGAAATTTCAAAGGTCATGTGTTAGGGTAAAAAAATGACACAGAAAGATCATGTTTTGGCATATGGGGGACTTCATTATTCTTTTGGCCCATTCAAGCACCTTGGTGGGACCTATGTTGGATGTGTGTGTCTGCTGGGAAACTGGTGGTGATTTTCAATTCAGGAACTAATTTCCAAATTAGGTTGGGATGTGTGTACTATCATTAGGCCCAATTTTGTTAGAATATATAAGTAGTTAAATGTGAATATCTGTACTGAAAAAGTTAAAAGATTATATTGGGAATTTATTGCCGATTAATAGGAATGTGAGAAAAATATGAGATTAAGTATGATTACAGTCTAAGATTATCCAAACTACTTTGAAACTATAACAGGAAATCATTGAGATATATTTGGGAGATATATGTCAAAAAAACTATTATAATACATGAATAAATTGGTTGTTTTTTGGAGAATTTTCTCAATATAAGAGGATGAATTTTTTCTATACTAAATTGTGTAGTGACATATCATGATCTATTGTTTATGAGGGATGAAGAAAAAATTTCAACCACTTGAGAAAATGTGTTACATTATATAATATGATAGAAAAATCCTCATAAAGGTTATAGAAATACAATATTATGAATACATGATATTGTATATTTGATTTAGTATAAACAGACAGATAGAATATCTTAAATATCATTATATAATCTAGTATAAAAGAAGAAAATGATGAGATTGCACATATTTCAATATATAGAGTTTAGATAAGTAGGAAAAATAGGATTCATATTAGAATATTAATACCACGTCTAGTTTTATACTAATTATAAAGAGATTAATAAAATAAGTGTAATTTCACAAACAATATCATATTTTTTATGAATTAAAGGAAACAATATAGTTCTAAAGAAATATATTCTTCATTTGGGAGAAGTAGACGATAATCCTATCATCATTTTTTAAATATAAAGAGTAAAACACATAGAAAGAGGATTATATAATCTTACACTGATGGATGGATGCACAAGTAATTTAATATCATATCAGAGCATATTTTTTTGAAGTGGATGATGCAAGGTTCCTCATAACCATATTTTGAATGAATACATACCCTCATGTATGTAATCTATGATATCCTCAATTATTTAAATTATTCATTCCATGAAATGATTAATTATTTAGAGTTCGAGATCATTCTTCGCACCTACTATCAATAGTCTTCCCTTCTTGAGTATATAATAAATTCCTTTCTGAGAGTATTACAAACCTTCAAAAAATATAACGCCATCAGTGCGTGTGCATTTGATTATTACTTAATAGTAAACTTTGTAAAAAAATATATGGGGTCTTGCTTAACATTCCATATATATTTTAATATTCAGGGAAAGGGAGAGTAAGAATAAGAGATTTAATGTGTTATTGCTAACACATTAAAATAATCTTTTCTACAAAAAATACCAATTAATGGAAATTATTGGATTGGTTGCACATAAATTCACCATCCCCCTTAGGGTTATTTAGGCCCATTATTTACCAAAATAAGGTAATAATATCAATACTATACATTAACTCAATGCATCTTGGTTTCCAAAACAAAATAATATACATGAATTATAAAAATAGTAATCATTACTTTTTTTTGAATAGTATACATTCTTTATATATATAAAAAGAATGATTCTTATCAATAGTAGAAATTATTTAAACCAAATAATACATGTTATTTTTAACATGAAATAATAATTATAGTTCAAATTTAAACTTGTCCCAATACATGATATGCTTAAAATCTAATAAAATAATAGTAGGATAAGCATGGAAATAAGAAAGCCATAATAAATAGTGTGACAATGTCCTCAAAATATATAATTCACAATAATAATTACATTATATAGGAAAACAATATTATTAAATAATGAGGTAATAACCAATTAATTAAGAAAAGTAAGTTTCTAAAATTCTAACTTTAGGTATTTGTTGTTTTTTTGAAGTACCCATTGTTAACCACACATTAGTTGAAAACACCTCCCTTTTCATTAACGGGAACAGAACATTACTAACACATATAAGGTTAGTTAAAAATTTTTCCACACTTACTACTTAATTAAAATATTTATAGGAAACACATACGAGAAGAAATATATTAAAATAGAGAAGATGATTATTTTCAAGTAATTTGATTAATAAATTATATTTGGGAAGGAACAAGGATTACTTCATACCAATTTAAATTCATTTAAAATAAAGATAACCCAATTTGAGTGTAGTTTAAAAATGAAAAAATGGTCCGATTTAAATTAAGTAAAAATAATTTACTCTATCCCCTAATAGAGAAAGATCAAAAGGGGAGTGTATTATATAAATTACATTAAATAGGGGGAATTCCCAGTGGATTTGGTTTTTAAAGAATGAATCAATCATCAAAAATATATGTTTTCTAACAAGGAACATAAAAAACATTGATCTCATATATAACACAAATAAAAGATATGTTATAGTTTTTAAAACAAAATGAGGTATAGCACATGAAAATTTATGATAATATTTGAAATAAAATATTTTCTAGTTCTATGCCAATTATTTACACTGAACTACCAATAAATTATCTCATAAATGTTAAAATCACTTAACTAGTGGTTATGTATGGTTCATTGACATCTAATTCATTTAGGATAAGTGAAATTAAGTGATAATATTATTTATTTTGTAATTTAAACCCATTGTAATTTAATTTATCCAAAATAAAATAACTCTCTAAATTTATAGGGTATGAAAATGTTCCAAGCTCAGTCAACATCCTCATGTGATTGGGAAAACATCACATAGTCATGAATAACAAGAAATAAGGTTGATTTTTCATTATCACCCAAGATAAATATTTAAATGAATATCATGGATATAAAATTATCAAAATGAAAAAAATGCAATGATCCATTAATTTATCAATAATAAAGAAAATCCCATACATATTGTTATCAGAATGCCCAGTATGAATACTTAACTTATTATAAAAAATACTATTTATATATCGAAAATTAATATTTAGGAACGTCTAAGTAAATATTTATTAATTATTTATACAACATATGACCGCCATGTGGCATGCATATCTGAATAATCACATAGATGGTTGAGACCACCTAAAAATATTAATAGTGATCTTTACCTTACCTCCCAAATCACAAGGGAAAAACCTAAAACTAAAACAATATTCTATAACTATGAAATCCCAAATTATAGAACTATATAATAAACATATTTCTAATCCCAAAGGAGTATTACAAATAGAATTCTATAAATCCATTGAAAATCATCACAACCAAAATCCTTAAAATATATCAAATACATCACCCTTATATATCACCATAAAATTTTTAAACACCTAAAACAATATTTACCTTAGTTGACATCCATAAAATCGACAATTAAATATTACGAAAAGCAACGTTAAGTCCTATTTGAAGTAATATTAGGGGAATACATACTATCTTATGTTAATTTCACCATGAATAAGTGATGTACATATCGAAAATCTATAATTCCTAAAAATGGGATTAGAAGAAAATGGGAGGGGAGGGAAGAAGCCATTGGATGAGAGACATATCTTCATATTAGACATTAATAAATCCCTTAGAACTTTATTAGATTGAGAATATAAGATTGTAAAAAAGAATAGTTCCATATAGGATCTCCCAAGGAACATGTAGGTATGTAAGAAATTATATTCATGGACACTTTCTGGATGTTTAAGAAGGGAGAGATAAAAATTATAGCTTTCCCTAATTTAAGAAAACCAACCACAAAACAACTATATTTTGGGTTGGAACCACTAAACATCCATTGTAAGGGTTTTATGGAACTGGAATCTCTACTATAAATATTTTGGAATCCATTGGAACTCAATTGGACTTCAGCTAGAACCACATAAAGGTTTCCCTCTTCCCAGCATACCTAAAACATTATTTTAACTCCCAAACATCCAATTAATCATTAAAACATATCTGAAGAACAACAACTAATATTTTAAAATAAAAAAAATCAATAAAAACATCCATATATAAAATATGAACCTCCCTATAGATGGTAAAAATTATAAATATCACCCATTTTGAAAAATTTAAACAACAAAATTTAACTAGAAATTAAAATTGCTTGAACATTGTTCATTAAAACACCCTAAGACATGACTTTTCATTATTGACTATTCTAAGTCTATGTTTATTGAATGATTAAGTAATCTTAAAATCCCACATGTCATAATAAAATATATAACTAATTTAATAATGAATCAATAACACACTCGATAACGATCTCCCAAAAGCTCACGTCAATCACAAAATATCTTAAGAAACAACATATATGAGGAACATTGAATATCAAAACTTTTAGGGTAAACCAAAATATCACTACTCTTCCAACCAACTTACAGTTAGAATCAATATGAGTTATTTATAAAAAATGGGATACCGTTACCCAAAGGTATACAAACATCCATATAGTTCCAGGAATAATATGAAAATGAATAAAAATAACATCTATTTTTCTTACTATCACAGGTTTCTCTTAATGTTGTATATGGATGTATTTCAACTATGATTTCATTTTAAGAACAATATTTTCATTCTACATGTTTTCATAAAAAAACTAATCTACATTTCAAATGTTTCATGTTAATGTATTTTTAAAACCACAACAATTTATGAAATGAAATAATTTCTTAGCTCTACCATTTGAAAAACTGAGTCGTAATTTTCATTTGAAAAATAACCCATTCATATTAACCATCCCACCTCAAATTATCTTTTCAAAAATAATTTTTACAATGAAATTATTTCAAATTAGGCTCTATATTTTCAAATAATGTTAATTCACAAACAATATATGATTACATTTTTTTACCCCATGATCTATGTTAATACAAAGTAGAAAAAATCCACTTCTGCAACACCATCATTATATGAAAATAACTACTATATTGCATCAAATTTATAATTATTAACATTAAAACTTATTTTTATAATCATATTTACAAAAAAATCTTCACATTCAAATAAGTGTGGTTCATTCCAAAAAATAATCTTCTCTAAGAAAACATCATCATGTAAATATTATCACTAAAAAAGTTATTTCAAGAACCCAATAATAGTGAAATCTAACCGCCCTCAATAACTAATCATAAGTGAAAAAACACTAAAAAATATTTCACAAGTATGATTAGAAATAAAATATATAATCCTTCAAAATAAGTGATATAAAATATTGTGACAAGGATGTGTAAAATTGTAAACATGAAACGCGCTCAACTACAGATCAAACAATAGGAAAACCAATATCACACCCAATATATATTTCTTAATATTACTAGTACTACCATTAGAAATAAACATTAAATAGAAATTATAGTAAATGAATATGAATGGAATATTTATTTAGGTACCAAGGGAAATGATAAATAAAAAATCCTAAACTAAAAATATTGTTCATTATTAGATGTATAACATTTAGAAATTAAGTGTAATAGTCATATGGAATAAATTGAGAATTCTATGTAAATTGAATCAATTATTGATTAATATGATCCAAACATTCACCAGTCTATAAATAGAACTGTACTATAATTGTATTTTTTATATTTAATCAAATATAATCATGAACCAATTCCAATAAAAATATAAAAAACAAAATTCAAACACAAATTATGTTTTGAATTCATATGAATTCTTTCCCACTAGTATCTATATATGATGCACGAATATATGAGGATTGATTTTTTATGCACTAACCACATATACTAACCAAAAAATAATTATCTCTAAAACGTGTATAGTAGCTAAACACACTCTCATGACATGAATAACAAACCCATGAACATAAAATCATTTTCATTATACATATTCAAAACTGGAATGTACAAAATTAGAGGATGCATGTATTTTAAGGTGTTTATAATTGGTGTGATAATAAATACTTTTTAAGGTACCAAAAACATTGTCTAAAAGAGAAAATTATTAAACATGTGTATTCCTGAACATATATATACAATTATATATGCCTTAAAATATTTATTAAATTACATACTGTATGATTGAACTAGTCACTTAATCAATTACAGTTAGTTTTCAGGGTAGCAAGTATAATATATAAATGATTTTATACCAAAATGGAAAACATGTATCATGAAATAATATAATAGAATTATGTTTCAAATAAATAAGTAAAACCTTATTTATATATTTCTTTCAATATTTGAAATTTACCCATAGACTATATGGGAGTTTCACATTGAGTATGTATACTTGTATCCATACTACATAGAAATAAACATTCAGGCACACACAAGTTTGTGTGTGTGTACATATGATCACCCACCAGAGGAGGCTAGTCATATCCTTATTAAGAGTAAGTAGACATGTATCATACACCCCTTGTATACAACTAATTTAATCATAGAGAGAAACTATGTGTGTGTATATATATATATATCATCCTCTCTTAAGAGGCATCTTCTTCTCATTATATGGAACGTGAATATGTATATAAACTTTTCAATAATCATATACATATATATAATCCTTACAATATATTAATCATCTATTTTAATAAAGAGTCATTGTATATACATATAGATATATATATTTATATATCTAGTAAAAAACACTCAATCTCAGACTTGCAAAAAAAATTCCAAATACAGCATGGGAGATACATATATAAATCAAGGATATATTTTTGAAACCCAAACATCAATCCTCAAATAAATATAATAATATCAATACCATAAAATATTTTATTGAATTAATATTTTTACAACACAATTATATTCATGACTTATATATATAACAAACACACTCTTTAAATGTATTTGATATCCCAAAATAAAAGTTTTCCTCAACCTCCATCCTTTATAAAAACAATTATTATGTATAAAAACAGTCATTAAATCCACCATGATGAAAAAGTATACTATAACCCATTATCATGGATGAAGTTTTACATTCATTAGTTGGATTGTTATTAAGATACTCAATTCTAATAAATGTGATTAGAATAAAATTGGAAAACAAATAAGAGGATAAGATAAGGGAGGATTATGTTTTGAATATGTATGATGACAAGTAAACCCAATAATTTCATGAAAAAGAAATTATATCTTAAAAACCCAATATTAATTATATATCATTATGATTCATTCCTGAAATTTGATTTTTTAGTGTATTTTCAAATGTAGATCCATAAAAAACTTGAACATAAAATAACTACATGATCTCCAACCATGTTTATAAAAACTATCACCCTCCATATAAATATATCTCATAAAACCATTATTCATATACCATATTAAAGGAAACATAATAATGGTTTAGATCAAATGATCAGGAAAGGTTAACAAGGAACCAATCAATGATCATTTAATTATAACATGATTAAAAAATTATGACAACATGAGTACTAGCTTTGAAAATCATAACCACTAATTCATATATTATAGTCATGATCTGTAGAATAAATCTTGGTATATCAAAAGTCATAAATCATAATGGAATCATAGAATAGTAGATATGATAAAATAACATTAGAATATGATCATTTAATAAAATTGTATCATAAGTTTCTAAATAATCATAATCATAGAAGTCTTATGTAAAGGATATTTTAAAATACATTCATCATATGTTAGATTAGGATAACCACCTATATACGTACTTTGGTTTTGGGATAATGCCCATTGTCCCATGTTTTGGGATTGGGATAACCTCAATCATACCATATCATCTCATAACATATTAATATTTAGCAAATTCATTAAAGGTATTAATAGATACACCTATAATTTTATCATAATCCATTCATATATATTCCAGGTGATCCTAAAAACAATTATCATTTCATTGTAGCATAAATTATATAAAAGGAAATGGGTTTCATTAGTATATCATATTTATAATGAATAATAATATCAATAAATAATATGTATGGTATTATAGGATCACATCCCCAGTGAATAACATGTTACATAATAAGATGTTATCATAGATGAATATTTATTTAAAAGATCAGTGGAATATTCTTTGGGGGAAATACCCATTTGATTTTGAAATTAATTATTTATGATATAATAATTTCCAAAATATTAAGTAATATTTTTTTTGAATAACCATTGAAAATATTAATGGATTATTATTATAAAATAGTAGCCTAAATTTCAATAAATCTCATTCATGTGATTTATATTTAAAAAAATATTCCATTTTCACATTTTTTTAAAGGATCCTCATTCATAAAATGACAAGAATGTTCATTTAATATTTTAATAGAATCTAAAATATTTGTAAAAATAAATTTAATAAATAATTTTAAAATTATCAAAACATTATTCAAAATATTTTATAAAAACTATGTTCATGGAAGAAAATATTTCATAATTAATAGAAAAACAGTGTATAATTACATTAAAAAACATTGATTTTGAAATTTGAGTACATATAGAGACGAAAATTAATGGAAAGCATGGAACACCATGAAATAAATATAGTTTAATAGAACTAAATTTTTATTATTTTGATATATTGATCATAAAATATTTCATCATAAATTTAAAAATAAATTATCCCAATAAAAATAATATTATAACTTAAAACACTCATCCTATGTTTGAATTCTATATTAATAGATCTAACCTCATGTATAATTAATTTAAAATTATTTTACATTACTAAAACTATTTTAATAAATATAATACAATACATGGTTAAATATTAACATATTATCACATGTTTACTAGCATTTCATAATTAAAATTATTTTTTCCAGGTGATTACTTTTTTATTTTTACGAATGTTTTGATTTGATGGTTATGATCCTTTTACATTGATCATAGTTCTATAATATCCATAATTTTAATCAAGATAAAAATATCTTATATGTTTATAAAATAAATATTTTGAACCATCCATAATATATAGAGATATAAAAATGAATTACATTCTATTTTGAGATGGTAGTCTTTAAATAGGCATGAATATTGTTTTCATTTCATAATAAAATGAATTATGAAATATAAATTATGTTTTATCATTGAAAATATTAATTATATCATAAATATCATATTTTATTATAAAATTCCTCATTATATCAATACATGTGATTAGGTTTTGGAAATATAATCATATTTCAATAAGGAGATGGGCATCCACATGTATGCATAAGCAATACTTTCGTTTCCCATTTGTTAGAAAAAGGTGGAAATGGTCCTAAAATTATAACAATAACATCAAATTATATTAATGGTACTATATTAATTATGTTATTATTGATACAATTATTTTATATAATGTAGATGAAGTAATACAATTTAAAGATCTCTGTTAAGATTTATAAATCATCTTTGAGAGACCACATTAGGGTCACAAATAACACCGTGAAATATTGATCTTAAGATATAAAAAGTGCATCTATAATGCATTTAAATAATTAATGAAGGTTATGGTGAAGATATTTTTCAATCAATATGGCCTAAAATTAATGAGTAAGGGTGTTGGGGAGGTTCCCTTTTATAAGTGAGTGAGAGCACTCACATAGAATTACTTAAGATATTTAAATAATATAATACAATTGTTTTTCAAAGATGGACAAAAATAAAAAATAATTTGAATTTTGAATAATATATCATTAAAATATATCCAAATAATTATAATTATTCAAGTTTTTGTGTAAATCCAACACGTATCTCTTGTTTTAACCAATGGTAAAATAGTTTCAACCCCAATCATGGAAAAATATTTTTACTATTTTTAAAAATCATTATGACCAAAAATTAATGTGTCGTCATTACTAAATTTATTAATTTTCATGAAAAATTGTAAATCCATTTTATCAAATTTAATTTCTTTAAATAGAATAAATTAATTTTCAAATAAAAATTCAAAATGTAATGATAAAATATTTAACAGTGATTTTTTAATCATAGAACAAAATTTATATTCATTCCATTTCAGTAAAAATTAGAAAAAAAAAAAAATTTATATAGAATATATAATATATAAGTATTAATAAAGTTAATAATAGTTTTTTATTAGTTTAATTTTTTATGATAATAACACATTGCACGGTTAAAAATAGTTTTATAGAAAATAACTTCTATTAACTTTAAATGAATGTCTCATAATTCTTAACCATTACATAACTAATTTATAAATGATTACTTGTTTATTAAAATTAATTATAAATAAATTTCAATAAAAATTTATTTTTAATTGTGGTCGAAACAATTTTTTACAAAATAGTACACAAAATGTCGAAAATACATTTTTTTTAAAATATATTATTTTTAGGTCATTAAAGGATTTAATGATTATTTTATTGAAAATAATCCATAAATTTGAAAATATGATTATATATATAACATAATATTATTAATCCTATTAATACACTTCATTACAAAAAATAATTTACAAATACATACTACATCATGTGTCCATTTAGACTTAGGCCCATGTATAATGAAATAAATCAAGCAATTCAAGTTTATTCAAAGGATGTACATATAAAACTTTGTGGAATTACATAATACCACCTTAAAATGAATATATAAATTGAAATTATATCACTCTAATAAATAAATGATGATTTATTTCCTTTGTCACATCCTTATGTTCCCATATATCTTTCTTAAATATAGAGTTCATCTTGATAATTTTAACCAAGTGAGTAGTCTTATTCTATGGAACTTTATCTCAATAATAAATTATTTCTACTTGTTTTCATCATATAAAATATCATGATACAGAAGTAGAACCATTTATTTTTACACATGGTAATGATCATGCATGTATATCCTTATGATATATATGTAGAACACATAATTAAATTGATATCGGTTTGGTATAAGAGAAATGAAAAAATATACAGTACCTACTCAATAAATTATATTGAAGGGATTGATATACCTATTTATAATCTTCCCATAATTCTAAATATCATAACATTGTACCATTTTATCTTTCAATGGATTATTTTCAATCCATATTTGAATTACTTATCTTTTCGATGATCGTTAGCATAAATCTCAAATCGACTATGAGCTTCAATGATACACTACTGAATGGATCAATCATTTTAGGATATTTCCTTAGCTATCTAAGGACCCAATATCATTCTATATGAGACTTTGTCAATAAAATTTTGAGATCTCCACTTATTTTCATATAGGTCTTCAAAAAGATGCTTATATATTCTTCAATAAAATATTTTAAATAAAAAATAACTTAAGGAATTTGTTGATACTAACACCATTGAAATGGAGAGAGTAGTATCTCAACATATCCTCTAGAGTTTGATTGTTCCACATAGAATTATAAATCATATGAATATATTTGGTTGTATCGAAATGTATCTTTATATCTTGAGCTTATTAAATACTTCTCTAAAAGTTTAAGTTAAAGCTCATATCTTGATTAGAAACACTAGAATATGGTACTCCATTGATCCTTAAAACGTCTTTAATTTATATCCTTTAAAGAGGGTCAAGAGAAATATATTTTATAGAATAAAGTAAATATTATGACTTCATATGGGGATATAATATGACCCAAATTGATTTATGTCATTTAGATATTTTGGGGAGTCGGATGATGAAATCCATGGTGACATTTTCATATTTCCATTATAGTATGGGTAATATTCGTAAATTCCATTTTGAATATTATCACTTAAAATTAGTTTCTTGACATACTAGGTATTTATATACATACTCTATAATATATCTTATCATGTATTTCCAAAAAATACTTCATTATGTCTTTATATATCTTCGTACATCCAGTTTGAATAGAGAAGAACATGCTATTAGTTTTTTAATATATCTGTCATCATGTTTGATACTAATGAGGAATATACCCAATTCATGAAGGTTATTATTAAATTACAATCATGTTTGAATTGTGTAACATTTCCAAACTTCTTTTGAATTTCTATATCTTCTTTTAGGACTATATTTATAATATACATTGATAGATGGTTGGAATATCATTTGAGAAAGATAATATTTCTCGCCTACCTTTTGGATTTTTTGGCAAAAGTTTTGATAATTTTGTAACATTAAATCCTTTTCTATCCTCGTCATAAATAAGATTACACAATACTTTGGACTCAAACCATCAACCACATTTTCCAATTTCCTATGGTTGTAATGTATTGATAATTCATAATCATGAATCAACTCCAACTATATTCATTGATGCATATTCAAATATTTTAGAGATAATATATACATTAAACTTTTATGAACATTATATATGTCTCACCCTTCTCTATAAGGATAATCCTTTGGTAATTCATACTGAATAACACTCTATTCTAATGAGTTAAAACTATCACAATATCATTCTACATTAAAACACATCATTTCACCTTCATTGATACATTAATAGAATAGTGTGACCCCAGATCCACCGATCATCCTTCTTATCATATACTGGAAATTATCCTCACATTTATATTTCTAATGAAAATTTAATCCCTTCCATTATAATAAAGAGCGTCGAATACAAATCCATGACAATTCTACCCAAATTGTTGACAATAGCCATCAAATCCATGAAAAATATGGATCTCAGTCACAATGGTTGGTCTAGACTAATGTTCTATAACATCTTCCATCGATGGATACAATGATATTCAATTTCTTGGGAATATATGTTCTAAAATTGAATCAATATGTAGAGAAAAGAAATACATGGTAAATGTTTCATATATATTATTCTTCTATAGTGTCTTTAAAAACATCATAGATTGATCATCATGCTTTTCCGTGCACATAGATTAAATAAGAATATCATCTATAAGGACTAGCAAAAATTGATGAAGGTAATAAAAAACAATATAATACTTAAATACATAAATATAATGATTTAATTAGTAAGACCAAATGGGATAATAATAATAATAAATACATTGTGTCAATACCTCATGTGAGGGGTTTTCTGGGTAATACTTCACATTCTACCCTAGAATGGTAGTTTCTACTTGAGATTCTTCTTTAATTCCTTTAACTTAATTATGGATTTTAAATATGGATTCTTTATTCTTTTAGTAGTATTAAGTATAATTCATATTGAAAACTCAACATTAATATTTGGATGAGTACAAAGAAACTAATCTGTAAAAAAATTGTGTATAATAAAAATATATTAAATGTTGTGTTTTTATCCAAACAAAGAAGAAAAATATCCCCTTTGAACTGGAATAAGTACCCATAAAATGGATGAAATTTCTATTATAATTCTAAATTTATTCTCACAATAATATACTATCAAAGGTTTGTTCATAAATTAGAATATGACTTACATTCCATATAAATCAGTATGGTATTTATATAATGAAAAAAATTCAATGCCCAAAATTACAAAAAATCAATTATAGGTACAATAATGAAAGTTTCTAGAAGAACATTTCCATAAGATTCGGTTGAAGAAGATACATATATTACAGATGTGATCATCAAACCATTAGGAGTTTCCAGTTGTAATTCAATATCTAATCATTGAGGTGGTATTATTATACCTTTATAAAATAATTGAAATACAAATAAAGGGTATATATATTTTCAAATAATACATTAATAGTTTTATTTTAAACAATAAGTGTAGTTCTCAACACTTCATTATTGTAACACAAATCAGAAATAGTAATGGAATGATATTTCCTTTGTCCCTAGGTTAAATAGGTTTCTAAATTCATTCATCCATTTGTACCATAATACAAGAGCACTAGTTAACATAATTCTTATATTACAAACATTTGAAACACTTGATTTTATGTGTTTAAATTTTTATATCTTTCTATCCATTCACATATTTAGTTAACATCTTCCCATCACTTCAACATTATATTTCCAAATATCAAAATTTACACACATAATGTGATTACTTTTCCCATTAAGACAATTTCCTCAATGTTTCCTTTCACACATACAGTAAAAATTAAGACTCTTATTCCTACCTCTGTGGTTTTAATTATTATTATTTCAATTCTATTCAATATTTCATTTCTTGTCGAATCCATTATACTGATTAGTAACAGAAAACTCTATTTCCACCTTGATATCACATCAAAGGATTTCTTCATTTATCTTAAAGTCGCTTATGGATAACACACCATAGATACATGTTTTTTTTGCCACTGAATAATCAATCAATCTTAATTTTTGATTTAATGATAATACTAGAAGCATGCACATATTTTTTTGTAAATTTTTTCCAATATGTACTAATGTATTATTCATTCCTCTTGTTTTTTCCAAAGAATTAACTCTAAATTTTCATATCAATAATATAAGGATTTTACATATTAAAAATTAATGATTTTAATCTCACCCTACTATATTTAGTCATTTTATATCTATTTCCTTTTTTCGTGATAAAATTCCACCATTGAAATATTTTCCCTTCTAAAGGATATGAAACCCAAAAAATCCATGATCCACACTCTAGAGAAAAATATTTCTTATGTTTTATAGATCCAATACTGATAATTTAATTGATCAATATATCTACTTCAGTAAGGTGGATATTTCTAAATAAATAACTCAAAACAATGTAATTTAATCATTTTATTATTTGAAATTCAACATTAATCACGGATTGGGAAAGATATGTAATAATTACATTGATATTTTTTATTCCAACACTAATCACTTTTAGTTACACAAAAGGACAATCCTTGAATTTTCAAATCATATTCATCATTAATATAGTTCCTTCAAGTTTCTTCCTTTAATATAAAATATAATTCATAGTGTTATAAGTAATAATCATAGTAGGAATCCAAATAATCAATAAATATCATTTATTGGATGTATAAATCATGACACCCTATTTTCAATCTATGGAACCTTTGGTTTGACCTTTCCCATCATTGTTCCTCATCTATTCAAATCCTTTATGAAGTATTATAATGAAAATGGAAATTCTTCCAGGAATATCTCTTATGAATTTCAATCCATGGATGTAGTATTAGGACCACTCATTTTTAGCCTGTGACGATGATGTTAATATAGAATCCACCTCGTTTAGAGTTTTTGACACTTGGAGTATCTGTTCCATGACAACATCCACATTCAAGTGTCCAGATAGGGATATATTTTCTCGAAATAAAACAATCCATTATTTATAATTATTTCAGTTTTTCTTCTATACATAGGCATATCTAAAGGGTTCTCATTGAACTTCCCACATACTAATTTCCAAAAATAACTAAAAATTTCTCTAATAATAACCGAGGTGGTCCATGATTTTCATACAAAAACATTAAATATTATTTGATGAATTTTTATTAAATATCATTAAAATCATTCCTAAAACCATAATGATTTATTGTTTTTGGAAACATAGGCACATAATCAATGTGTACATAAAATAACGAAATTATATCCCACAAGGTTATTCCCAACTAAAATCCTTTATATATATATATATATATATCACTACCATACATTATTATAATCATAGGGAATGAGGAAAGATAATAAAATGAGAGATCATATTCACATTAAGGGTAAACATGGGAGATGTCAATGATTATTTAAGAGTAACATAATCATCACAAGGGTTTGGGAAAATGAGTAGAATATTTGAAAAGCATACACAAATATTCATTTAACAAAATCATTAGTCGGGGTATAAATCTTGACAGTTCATATGACATGAATCAAAATGGAATAAATTAACATGTTTCACGAGATCATAACATTGGAATAATATAATGTCATAAAAGATTCTCATGAAGTTTTGGATGATCATAATCATGGAAATATTATATGGAGGATACCCACCAATAAATTAATCTCATGTTAGGCTTCGGCTAACAACCCATGTGCCAACTTTGGGCTTCAAATAACCTCTTGTGTACCATATTTTTTACTTGGAATAACCCCCATTTATCATTTGAGATCATATAAAATTAATCTTTTCCCAATTTATTTGGGTAGATATAACATAACCTACCATCACATAATCATAAGAAATTAATATTTATGAAATAAGTTCCTGAAAAAATTTATCATTTCATCATAATTAAAACCTTGGATAAGGAAATGGATTTCATCAATATTTCATAATTACAATCAATAACCACAAAGATAAAAAATAAATATTGTATTATAGAATCATATCCCAAGTAAATAAAAAGTAACATCATTGTATGTTATCATAGATGAAAACATCATTTAAAATATCAATGGAATATTTCTTAGAGGAAATAACATTTTAATTTTGAAATCACATAATTAATATCTAAACATGTCCAAAAATATTAATATTTTTTAAAATTTTAATGTTAACATGGAAAATTATAATATATGATAAAAATAAAAGGGTATTCACTATGGTAGGAAATGGTTTTTCCTGTTTTCTATGTTAAAACAAATATCTAGTTCACACCCTTTCTAAAATGTAACAGATTTAGAAGAAGACAACCCATTTCATCTCAATTTTTTTTGTAGAAATTATAAAATGGGTGAATATTAATTTGATAAATAAATAAATAATATTATTTTCATTCTTCAAAATATTTTATATAAATAATTACTTTGTATAAAGTACTTCCGAATGAATATTTAAAAATATTTTTTGTTTCTTTAAAACATTATTTCATACTTTTCAGTACCTAAAAAGAAGAAAATGAAAGGAAAAAAAAATTAATATCTAGAAATAACTCAAGGATATAAAAATTAATAATATTTCAATGTATTTATATATATCATATAATTTATATGTAGAAAAGTTAAGAATAATAAAACCTGGTAAAAATAATATTTTAATATAAAACCATTACCACAAGTTTGACTGGCTCTATAAGTGATCCAAAATATTCTATGAAAAATTTGGATTTATTATAATTATTTTTAACAACCATATTAATACATATAGTGACTTTATTATTTTAATAATAATATATTATCACATGTTCATTAATAATAACTTTTAAAAATTACAGTTCTAGGTGAAAATTATTCCATTTTTTCATGAATGTTTTAGTTTATTAGTTATTATACCTGTACATTGATCGTTGCTTCAACATATAATGTTACTACTTATATAAATATCATATATTTTATTTTCATACATATTTATATTCATTCATATAAACGTTGAAAAAGAAAAATGAATTGCACAATTCATGAAGATGGTAGTCTGTACGTATGCATGAACTGGGTTTTAATTTTCCAATGAAAAGAAGGGAAAATGATAAATATTATTTTACCATTAAAGAATCATAATTATATAACAAAAAATATATATTTTTATTAATTTTTTATTGTAATATTTAAAGTAAGGATGTGATGTAAAAGAAATCATATCATTACATGGTTGTGGTAGTCCACATGTATGCCTAGGCCATACTTCCATTTCCCGTTTGATAGAAAAGAGGTAGAAAATAGTCTTTCCTTCATCATAATAATATATAAGTATATTTATTATCCTAAATTAATTATTTGATTATTGATATAATATGTTTAAATAACTCTTAATAATAAAAATAATTGAAAGAGATAGGTTAATATTTTTTCCATTACTTTAAGGGTCCTCATTTTTCTTGCACCATAATCCTTAAATGATATGTATTAGTAAAATACTATGATATCAAGGATAATTTAAATTAAACATAGAAATAGTTTATTGGAAGTTCCTAGCTGAGATATAGGGCTTAAAATTCATGAATATTGTTGGAGAAGAGGTCCCCTTTTATATGTGAGGAATAAGATCCACATGAAATTACATATTTGATATAAATAATATAATGTTACATTATTCTAAAAACTACATTACAATGGATTAAAATTCAATTTTTTAATAATTAATGTTCAAAATATAAAAAATAATAATTAAAAATATTTGTGCAGTAATATTACCCTTATCTCTTAGTTTAACCCGTTGTATGTCTATTTTACCATTAACAATAGTAAATTATTTTTATTATTTTTACTATTTATTTTGTCAAAATATGAAGGTTTCCAAATTCAATAATTTGGGAATAATGATTAAAAATATTAAATCCAATTTATCAAATTACATTTTTATTAGTGTCAAAAATAAATTTTAAAATAAATGTGAAAAACACAATGAAAACTCATTTAAATAAATATTTTATAAGAATAAAAATGAATTTAAATTCACTAAATTCCTAGAAAAACTATGAAAAGGAAATCAAAATCATTGATAAAATACATTTTCTAAACATTTCATTAAATTTATTATCAAATTATTGTTATTTTAATTTATTATGATAAAAACACATTGTAAAAAAGTTAAATAAAATTAACCCTTATATGATATTATCTTAATTCCTAAAATTTAGATAAATAATGTATGCATGATTTTTTATGAATTATATAAATTATCAATTATATTCAATAATATCGTATTTTGATAGTGATTAATATATATTTTTTAAATATTAATAAAATTTATTTATAAAAATATATTTCTTCACAATATAGGTCTTCAAATCATTAACTAATTTAATGATTACTTCCAAGGAATAAAGAAATATATTTGAATTTAGAAAAATATATATTTATATTTAATAAAATGATTAATCATATTCATACCTCCCAAAATAATCAATATGTTATAAAAATGTACTATATGACGGTTTCATTTAGGATAAGGTATGCATGTAAATAAATCAGTCGAATACAACAAGTAAAATTCAGAAGAAAAATAAATTTAATAATTTTTTATCATATAAAAACTACCTTAAAATGATTATACATTATAAAGAAGATAGTGATAAGTATAACACCATTGTGATGCTCCCACAGTTCATATAAGGGTTAGAAGGCATAAATATTGAGGACCTTTTAGTGTTTGAAAATGTATATGAAAAAATCGCACTAATTTATTATGAAATAAACTTCTAGGAACCCACCATAAATATTGTAAAAAATATTGGATTTCTATTTGAAGGAATGTAAGATACTGGAATATACACCAACCATTCTATGGTATACACTATAACATCATTATACTTTACGCACTACCCCTATAATGGTTTCCCTCCACATAACACACCAAAAACACTACCAAAACTATTGAACCTTCAAGGAAACCATAAATAATACCAAAAATAAATCCAAAATACTATTCTAAAAATTATAATTTGATTCCAAAATATTGTGATAAAAACATACCCTCTCTCTAGAGGTAAAAAATCAAAAATATAGCATTTAAATTGATTTAAATCAATAAAATTTGATATTAATTTATATGATGGGAAAATGGTTTATTATACTAGAATCCTAGTAGAGAGTAATTATACTCATAGATATATATATGTATATATATATATATATTACCTTCCATTTATGGTTGTCTTTAAAAGAAATACCTGGTGAAAGGGTTTCTTTTGTTGGAAAAAAACAATAACTTGGATTCATTGCATGGATTTATGCTGGATTGTACGATTCCTACCATCACATTATTTATATTAAATCATTGAAATATTAGTTCATTTTTCTCAATATTGAGTATACAATATATTTCATGGTTCTTTTCAAATTTCTAAGAAAGTTTATTCTATAGTTTTAAATGAAAATCTCATTTTAATAGTCATCACAAAACATAATGCTTTTCTAATTGTCTTAGTACAACACAAAATATAAAGTTACATTCAATAGAATGTCTATAACTAGTGTTACAAGATATATATCATTATAGGGAAAAACAATATTAATATCCATAATAGTATTATATTATATATAAAAATATACAATAAAATTAAGTATAAAACCATAAAAAATGGAATGGAAATGATATCAAAACTAAGAGAATAGAATGAATGATTTCCAAGTTAGATTAATGTGTATTTATAATGGGTAATATGGTTATTGCATGGAATAATTAAATAGTAATATGATATAATAAATAAAAAACTAAGAAAATATAAAATATCATATGGTAATAGTATAATTAGTAAATATAAATGATTTATATCTACAAATAATTAATAAAATAATTAAATAAAATTGTTTTGTAATAATATAATATTTATTAAAAAGGTTTTTTAAAAAATATATGTGAAATGAATGATTTTAAAATACCCGATGTGTTTTACTCAATAACAATATTTTCTATGAATATAATATTATTTTCATAAAAATCATGAATTTTAGAGTGAACCCATTAAAATTATCAAATAGAGAGTAAAATAATAAAGTATTATATTCATATGAATTTAGTATTACGAATTCATTTTTTTTTAAAAAATTAATGAATATAAATTATTGCCTAAAAATTTATCTTTCTCATTTACATATTTTATTTTAAAATATTAAAAGCAGTTACATAAACATATAATTCATTTCCAAAGACTAAATTATATTTTCAGGTTTCTAAAATAATTATATTCAAGTAAAAGTTTTTTAAAAGTATAAAATAATATAAAAATGATGTTAATTTATTTATATAGTAAATAAAAAATAAATATTCTAAATAGTAAATCCCATGATTTAAAACCATTGTAAACCCAATGGCTTTTAATTTTCCTCATCCTAGATTTATAATTCCTAAATCAAAAAATTGTTAAATAAATCACCCTATTTTTCTATAAATAGACCAATATCCTCTAATGTCTCATCACATAAAAAATTTAACTGTAATTCCCCTTTCTATTTACCTCTAAAGAGTCTGTAAAAGAGTTTATTATTGTTATAAGGACATCATTTTAATGTTCTATAAAGTTTTCAAGAAAATTAATGGTTTCTAATCCCATCTTTTCTTTTCTCATTTGAAATATGTATTAATTCCTTTAAATTTACATATAAAATGATGATATAATTCATTGTTATAAATTAATTATTTTAATATGAATTAGTTATTATGACAACAATTCATTATAATTGCTTCATAAGGTTTTATAATTTTAATATATTTCCATAAACATCAATATCATTATCTAAATACCTTTATATGACATGTATATCTAGTATTGTAGATTTATAATTTCTTAAATGGATAATTTTTCTGAGGAATTGTGATGACAATATAGCAGATGTATCCTATGATGAGTTGTTATTATTTTAAATATACTTTTACCCAATTAAACATCGTGTATCAATGCATTCTTAGTTATAAGTTTCTCTTTAAGTATATTTTTTATCCTTATTTCCTATCAAATATTTATGTCATATAATAATAATTTATAGTTGGAATTTTTATACATTTTTTTAGCATCATCGAATTTGAAACTACAATTTTAATTGTATAATATTATTTATACCCTTATAAAATGAAAGGATCTTGCACTATTACACCATTATCAGTCCTACGATAAGGTTACATTCCTTTAAAATTCTATTATCTTATAGTTTATAATTTTCATAATGGATCTCCACCTAGATTGAAATATTGTTCAATTAAATATGGATTCCTTAAAAACAATTCCTCCATAATTTTTATGAAGATAATTATTGAATACTTATCTGAGTTTATGTATGGGTTTTCAAAATGAATTATTTTAATACTTTTAGATTTAACAGTTGGTCAATTTTTAGTAAAATATGTTTAATTTATTTGATAGATTAATTTTCATGGAGCACTCAGCCTAAACAATATCAAAAAAATTATTATTATTTTAACTATATTGTGTTAAAATATATTTTAAATTAGAAGGAATGAATAATATTAACCACATTATAAAATATATAATTTTTATACGCATTTTTAATATATTAATTTTTGGTTAGGTAATGAACAAGTTTATTTATTTAAGTCATTTTCCGTTTGAAATATATGTTTTTTTTTCAAAAAAGTTCTTTCTATTATTTTCTATGTTAAAATTATTATAATTTATTTTCAAAAATTTAGATAATATATTTGATAAAATGAAAATATATTTTGAATTCATCAAGTTTAAATTATGTTAGGATAAATTTTTGAGAATCTTTTAAAAAGATTAAATATTCAGTGAACAATGGAAAATTCTTCTTTTTTGTAAAAATGAAATTTAATTTTAATAAGTTATGAAATTTAAAAGTAACATTATTTTTTGAATATATTTTCAAGTAACACAAATATTATTTTGGAGAATTCAATCCACTTAAATTCTTTTTAATCAACATTATATTTTTTATTAGAATAAGTTATTTTAGGTTTATAACAATATTTTTCTGAAAACACTTTTAAATTAAATATTGCTTATCCTTTTTAATTAATTAAAATTATACCTAATGGGAAATGTTACAAAAGAAATTTATAGTTTAATTTTAAATTAATATTAACTAATATTTAAACAATGATAATTATTATTCATAGAGTTAATATGATGTCATATCTTTCTTGAAAAATTCTCTTCTGGAAAAGAAACTTTTTTATTACGTCTTCAGGATTAGTTTTTAATATAAATTTTCAAATTAAATTAATTTTATTTTGTATGTTGGATTCCATATTTTTAATTATAAGTTAATAGTTATTTTTTAATATTAGTTTTATCACGACCCGTCCTCGGGGCCCGTGTCGTGACTACCCCAACCCCGCCTTCCATAGGCCAGGGGCTGGCGACTAGCACCAAGGAGTAATTCCTGGTAAAAACAGAAGGCATTGTCTATTTAAAGTAAACAAACACCACAGAGCAAGCAAGCAGAAGTAAACACTAAGTAAAAACTGGGTACAACAGTAAGTGCGGAAAAGTAAGTGGGCCAGAATAAAAACCCAAACTGAAAGTAAAGTACAACTGAAAAGAGAGTAGAGCAACTGAAAAGTAAAGCCACAACGTCGAGCTGTACACTGGAAGTCCCTCCTGATGGGTGGGTATAGATAGCCTCCACAGCTCCTTGGGTCCATCCGTCCGCTCCAAGTACGTCCCGCCCTGTGGTCTACCTCCGAGTATCGACCTGCTCCTCGTGCCTCAACCACGATCAGCGTTGTCCGTCGTCTGCAACCAACACAACGTAGTTCGGGCATAGCCCGTGTAGGGGTGAGTATAAGCTACTTAGTAGGGACCTCGAGACCCCCAAAGGACTCCCAGAATCCACAAAGGATAATCCACAAATGAAAGATACAAACACGAAGTAACATCCGACACTTCTTAGGTATATTCCCATACATATACCTAACTCACCAATTCACATTCAGATCCAACATCCGAGCCCGAGTATAACCCAGTCCATACAGGAAAACACAACCCATTCCACACAAGAAAGAAAAATGTAATCCACATAGGATATCAAGTCAAACTTATCAAAGATAAGAATTGAAAGTCAAGATTCATCTCACACAGGAATACTTCTTCGTAAGAATATGGAGATGATCTGATATTGTCACTGATTCATCTAATTCGTCAGACCCACATAGGATCGATAGGTAATAACCCCCGCAATGACCCATAGAGGTTCGATAAGTAACTAACCCCTTCAATGACCCATACAGGATCGATAGGTAACTAACTCCCGCAATGACCCACATAGGATCGGACCCACACAGGATCTGTAGGCGCTGGCCCACACAGGACCGCTGAGCGCTGACCCACACAGGATATGACCCACACAAGATCGGTAGCACTGATCCACGTAGGATCACTGAGTGCTGTAGTCATCATCGTTGAATCCACGGAGGATTTCTGTACAGTCATCATCGTCGTCGCAGTCACAGCCAGCTCTAGGGTTCCCACACACAACAAGCTCGTTCGGGAGGGTCCGCTCCACGAGCCGAAGGGATGATACATCAATTGACACATAGTCCGGAGTTGATGTATCCAAAAGTTCTATATCATCAACAGGAACTCAACGTCACAGACGACGTGTCAATCGGACGCCCGGCCTGAGAGTTATTGGCTTTTTTATTCTAGGGGCCCGATTGGTTTTTAAGTCAAAACCAACCTGGACATACTCCAACTACGTCCAAACCTCGAGCGGAGTAATCCAAAAGGTCTCTCTCACTTACAGTAATCCAACAAAGTCGACGGCACGTCAATCGGACGTCCGGATCTCAAGTTATTGGCGTTTCCGCTCCGAGGGACCGGTTGGTTTCGTGTACGAACCAACCCGGCCGAACCCAAAGTACTCCGAAACATTAAGTGTAATATACCGAAATGGCCATCTCGATCCATGGATCGCTACACAACTGATGGTGCGTCGATCATAGGTCTGTAGCCCATGTTATGGGTAACAGACCGAAAAAGTCCGGTATTATGGGGTTCATGCCCAGTCCGACCCGGCCCGGTACCCCCTGGGTCTGCCCGAACCGGGTCGACCTGACCCAGGTCCGGGTCCGGCCCGCTTGGGCGCGGCCCGGCCTGGCCTGGCGGTCCAGTCGGGCGGCTCAGCCTGGGCAGCCGGCCCGGCGCGATGGCGCCAGCCAGGTGGCTCGACCGTTTGGCCGAGCGAATGGGGGGGGGGGGGGGGGCGCCTGCCCCCCATTTCGTAACCGCGGCCCCCATTATGGGGCCGCTCATGCTGGCTAGTTGAGGGTCGTAACCCCTGACTCTTCCCTATCCGGCTAGCCCGCTCCGGCCGGCCAGCTGTTGCTTCCATGGGACCGGCAAGGGCCGGTCCCCCTGCTCCGACGTCGACGGCCCAAAACCGGCTGCCGATTCCCCTGCTCTGCCGCGGCACGACGGCGCCGCGCCCCTCCGCCACGGCCCCGCTCTGGCCGTGGGGTCTTCAGGTTTTTACGGCGCGGCGTGACGGTGTTGCGGCATGGTTCGATTTTTAAATGTGCGGCGCAACGGCATCGCGCATCCTTGATGCTCATTCCCACGTGGTGTGACGGCACCGCGTCACTTTCCTTCGAATCGCAACAACACAAAAAAAAATAAGTGAGGAGGGTCAGTCGTGTTTGTGTGGTCCAGCCCCCTCCCTTTAAACAATAGCAAGCATTCCAATTGAACGAGGATAGATGATGGAAGAATTCATGAATAAAAAACACATAAAAACCCTACCTCGTCAAATTTGTTGAGCGAGGGTTCATCGCGGAAATAACTGCCGCAGAAGAAGACGTCGCGGAAGGAGAGAGTCGTGTCGCGGAGAAATGATTCGTCGGTGTCGTGTCGTCGATCTCTGAGGAATCTGGCGTTCTTCGTGTTCTTCACGTTCTTCGTCGAAGATGAAAAAGATGTTCTTCAAGCTCCTCAACTTTTCTCCAAAGACTCACACAACAAGATTCCAACCGAAATAAAATAAGTTCATCACTTATTTTATTAACATAACGTAAGCATTTGAATTTCAAAAGATGAATTAATTCCCTCAATTAATTAACTCAACATGACATAATAAATGGAGGGTTATGGAAGGTTAGGGAAGATGAAGGGGTGGGTTTCATGTGGGCCCCACCACTCTCCTAACCTCCCATGGGAAGTTGGGTGGTTACCCCAACTTCCACTCAATGGATAAACCACTTAAAAAAATAAAAATTGTAACTCAATTTTTATTTTATCTTCTACAAATTTTTAACAACTCCGCTCGTGAAAACGCAACTCTAGAAAAGGTGTTCCTAAGAAAATACTGGCACTACGAATTCATCGGTGCCCTCAGAATTCGATTTCGAGCACTAGTTCAAAAGTTAGAAATGCCCGCTCGATCATTCATTGAATGTACCCGAGCTAAACTTCAGATAGAAATTCCGGGCACACCGGGCCTCGGAATCAAGTACTGTCAGAAACCACATTCTTGTAAAATCCCAATGAAAATTAAGAAAAAATTTATCGTGAATTTTTACGGGTCTTTACATTACTCCCACCTCAGGGCTTTACGTCCCCGTAAAGATAAATCAAAAACTAGGGGAACAAATGTGGGTAATGTGCACGCATCTGTGCCTCCCGATCCCAAGTGCTCTCCTAGAGGTTCTCGTGCTGCCATCTGATGTGCACGAGAGGAATCGACCGTCCACGTAGGACCCGCTCCTGTCGATCCTTGATCTCCACTCGGACCTCCGCAATAGTCGCCCCATCATCTATGTCCAGCTCCCCATGGTCAATGATATGCGTCGGGTCATGCACGTATCTCCTCAGCTGAGATACGTGGAAGACGTCGTGCACTCAGTGCAACTGAGGTGGTAGAGCCAGGCGATAAGCCACCTCACCAATCCTGCTGAGGACTTGGAATGGTCCGATGAAGCGTGGAGATAACTTTCCACCTCGGCCAAATCTCTGTATACCACGTCGAGGTGAGACCCACCAGAAGATGTTGTCGCCATCCTCGAACTCTAGTGGCCTCTGACTCCTGTCAGCATAAGACTTCTGCTGGCTCTGAGCTGTCCTCATCCGCTCCTGGATGACCTGGACCTTCTCTGTCATGGCCTGGACCATCTCTGGTCCCATAAGTGTTGACTCCCCAGGGTCTGTCCAGCACAGAGGTGACCTACAAAGTCGGTTGTACAACGCCTCGTATGGTGCCATCCCGATGGTGGAGTGGTAGCTGTTGTTGTACGCGAACTCCACTAAGGGTAGGTGGTCCTCCCAGCTGTGACCAAAGTCGAGGACACATGCATGGAGTATGTCCTCGAGAGTCTGAATGGTCCTCTCTTTCTGACCATCTGTCTGAGGGTGAAAGGCGGTACTCAGATGTAGCTACGTCCAGAATGCCTCCTGCAACCCCTTCCAATGTTGGGAGGTAAAGTGAGAATCTGGATCAGAGACGATAGATGATGGCACACCATGAAGCCGCACACTCTTCTAAACGTAGAGACATCCCAAGATCTCAACTGAGCCCTGCTCTCTGATGGGTAAGAAGTGAGTCGACTTGGTGAGTCGGTCGACAATCACCCAATTGGAGTCGTGACCTCTGGAAGTGTGTGGAAGTCCAGTCACGAAGTCCATAGATATCCCATCCCAATTCCACTCTGGGACCTCCAAGGGATGTACCAAGCCTGCTGGTACCTGGTGCTCTGCCTTCACCTGCTGGCAGGTGAGGCATCGAGAAAAGAACTTTGCCACAACCTTCTTCATGCCCGGCCACCAGTGTTGTCGTCTGAGATCCTGATACATCTTCGCCATTCCAAGATGTACCACCAAAGGGGAAGTTTGAAACTCTCTCAGCACCTCTTCTCGTAAAGCAACTGGTACCAAGGTACGTCCTCTGAAAAGGACATCGTTCTCTCCTCCTAAAGAGAAACCATCTGTTGCCTGTCCTGAGGATATCTGCGCACGTTGTGCCTCATAGTCAGCGTCCCCACGTTGTGCCACTCTGACCCGCTGTAGTAGGGGAGGAGTGACTGAAGAAAGGCTACTCCATCTCTATATATGAAGGATATCTGTAAAGCAGCTAGCTGCTCTGTCGCCTCCCCAATTAGTTGAATGCCCGTCCTCCTGTTGAGAGCATCGGTTACTACGTTCCCCTTCCTAGGAGTATAGACTATCTCAAAGTCATAGTCCCAGAAGAACTCGATCCATCGTCGTTGTCTCAGGTTCAGGTCCTTCTGCGAGAAGATGTACATGAGACTCTGGTGGTCAGAATAGACTGTAAAGCGCTCTCCCATCAGATAGTGTCGCCACATCTTCAGAGCAAAGACCACTGTTGTTAACTCCAGGTAATGGGTAGCGTAGTTCTTCTCATGCTGCCTCAACTGACGCGATCCAAAAGCAATCATGGCCCACTCCTGCATCAGGACACATCTGAGTCCGGTCCCTGATGCATCGCAGTAAACTACGTATTCAACTCCCTCCTCTGGTAGCCTCAAGATTGGCGTGCTGGTCAGTCTCTGTCTCAGCTCCTGGAAGCTCTGCTGACATCTTTCTGACCACGCAAAGGGTTTCCCCTTCTTCATCAAAGATGAGAGTGGTTCTGAAACTATGGAGAAGTCTGCCACAAATCTCTGGTAGTACCCAGCTAGTCCCAAGAAACTCCGCACCTCTGTCACGCTCCTGGGTGGCTCCCAAGATAGCACTGCCTCGATCTTCGCATGATCCACCGCAACTCCTACCTCAGAAATTACATGTCCCAAGATGTGGACCTCGCGTATCCAGAACTCACACTTCGAGAGCTTTCCATAAAGGTGGTGGTCTCGGAGTGTGTCTAGTATAACCCGTAAGTGGTAGGCGTGAACCTCCTCAGTCGTCGAGTAAATCAAAATGTCGTCGATGAAGACCACGACAAATCGATCGAGGTATGGCTGAAAGATCCTGTTCATGAGGGCCTTAAACACTGATGGAGCATTGGTTATGCTGAATGGCATAACCAAGAACTCAGAGTGGCCATACCGACATCTGAAGGTCGTCTTCTGCACGTCCTCGTCCCGAACACTGAGGTGATGATAGCCTGACCTGAGGTCTATCTTCAAGAACCACCGTGCTCCCTTGAACTGATCGAAGAGGTCATCAATCCTCGGTAACGGATACTTGTTCTTCACTATCACCTAGTTAATGCGACGATAGTCGAGATAAAGTCTCAAGCTCTCATCCTCCTTCTTGGCGAACAATATCGGGAAAGCCCAGGGTGAAACACTGGGTCAGATGAATCCCCTACCCTGAAAGTCCTCCAACTATACCCGTAGCTCTCAAAGCTCAGCGGGGGACATCCGATATGCTGGAGTGGATATCGGGGTTGTCCTGGGGTACATGTCAATATAAAAGTCTACCTCTCTATGAGGAGTTAGTCCTGGAATGTCATCGGGAAAAACGTCTGCATACTGATCCACCACTGCAGGACAACCAAGACTTCGCACATCAACTGCTCCTAGGATGAGGCTAGACAAATGATGAGTGATGGGATGTCCGCTCCTCTGTGAAAGTCCATCATGTGTTGTGAAGGCTCCATTCTTGCCGGTGAGGGTGAACCTACTCACGTCGGTGCGTACACACCGCACCTTGCGCCTAATACAGTCAATCTGAGCATGTACTGTAGATAACCAATCCATGCCCAAGATGACATCGTAAGGCCTTGACGCCACTACAAGAAGATCTCAGTAGAAGATCTGGCCTCCTAGAGTAAGCTCACACTACCGGCACCAGTGCATAATTGTTGAGTCTGCTCCCGTAGGAGTCTCTAGCTGTAAGTATCGAGCCAAAGACACTATCGGAATCTCCGAGCTCCGAACAAGGGTAGCAGCTATGAAAGAATGACTCGCTCTTGTGTCTATATGAACTGCAGCAAGGGTGGAATAGACACATATAGTACCTCGAATCACCTCGGGCGCGCTGTGGTCATAGGCCTCCACTGCCTGAAGCTGTGCCTGTCTCTGCCCGCCAGATCTCTGTGGTTGGGGTGGACCTCCTGGTGGTGGTGGTGGTAGGGCCTCAAAGCGTCGCCCACAACCTGCTGCTCAGCCAGCTCCTCTGCCTCATCTGCCTGCTCCCTTCGGACTGCCACGGTCGACCCTCTACTTCTGACGGGGTGGCCCCTCAACCGTCTTCTACTCCTCGGCATGGCGGATCAGGAAGTCATGAGCCATGTGGCCCTGCCCGCCGCATGCGTAGCACTGTCTGCCTCTCGAAAGACTGGCTTCGTACTGTGTGCCCTGCACTGCTGAGCCAGTGTCCTGAGGTCGTCTGCCTGAGGGTCTCGTCTGCCTGGACCCATGAGTCATCCGTCGACTACATGCTGCAGAATACTCTGCTACGTGCTGCCATGTGGTAGGTCTCATTGCTGATGAAGGCTCAGCAAGGAATCTTTTGATTAGAAGGGCTTGCTGCAGTACCCATCCTGTGTCAGAATGCTGAGGGAGATCAGCAATGCCCTGATCACATGCCTCAATCCCTACTCAAAGGTCCCGGCCCGGAAAAATGGGTCTCGTACCATGTCTGTCGAGTAGCGCATGAGATCGGTAAATCTCACTGAGTACTGGGTGACCGTCACGCTGCCCTACCGCAGCTGAGGAAGCTCCTAGATGCGCACCGCACGAAGGGTGGCTGGAACGAACTACGAGCGGAAGAGGCTCTCAAAGTCTGTCCAGAGGGGAGATGCCTTGTCGTGCACCTGGAGCATCAAGCTCCAACATCTGCCTGCTGCCGCGTGCAGTAGGCTTGCTGTGAGGATCACCATGAGGTTCGTTGGTGTCCTCACTAACCTGAAAACTCGCACAACAGCCTCCAGCCAACCCTTGGCTGCCTGAGGGTCTGTCTCCCCGTGGAACATGGGAGGTCGCTGACGTTGAAACTCGTGCATTGCACAAAGGCGACGTGCATCGTCAGCGGCTAGGGCTGGTATCATCGGTGGCTCGGCGGGCATAGGTACCGTCAGTGCCTTTGCTGTCAAAGGGCCCTGTACCGAGGCCTCGTTGCTCGGTGTGCTGTCATCACGCACAACTCTCGGAACCCTAGCTGGCTGTCATCGTGGGGCCATCCTGAAAAGAAACAGGTGCTCCATGGTCAAATAGTATACCTGGTGAGCTGACATAAAGTAATCACAAAGAAAACTTGAAACACACATACAACAAATGTTTTCATGCATTAAGTCAGAAATCAGAAGTCAGGGTCCTGGTGTACGGATACGGCGGACGCTGCACCAACACTGGACTCCATGGACTGATAACTAAACTCAAAACTCTTCACACTATTTCTTCACATAGAAAAAGATCAGAGTCCTGAGTTCTACGGTAGAACCGAACTCCTCTAATACCAATTTGTCACAACCTGTCCTCGGGGCCTGTGCCATGACTACCCCAAGCCCGCCTTCCATTGGCCAGGGGCTGGCGACAAGCACCAAGGCGTAATTCCTGGAAAAAAGGGAAGGCATTGCCTATGTAAATTAAACAAACACCACATAGCAAACAAGCAGAAGTAAACACTAAGTAAAAACAGGGTACAACAGTAAGTGTGGAAAAGTAAGTGGGACAGAATACAAACCCAAACTGAAAGTAAAGTACAACTAAAAAGAGAGTATTGAAACTGAAAAGTAAAGCCATAGCGTCGATCTGTCCACTGGAAGTCCCACCTGAAGGGTGGGTACAGATAGCCTCCACAGCTCCTCGGGTCCAGCAGTCTGCTCCGAGTACGTCCCGCCCAGTGGTCCACCTCCGGGTACCGATATGCTCCTCGTGCCTCAACCACGATCAGCGTTGTCTGTCATCTGCAACCAACACAACGTAGTGCGGGCATAGCCCGTGCAGGGGTGAGTATAAGCAACTCAGTAAGGACCCCAAGACCCCCGAAGGCCTCCCAAAATCCACAAAGGATAATCCAAAAATGAAAGATACAAACACAAAGTAACATCTGACACTTCTTATGTATATGCCCATACATATACCGAAGTCATCAATTCGCGTTCGGCTCCAACATCCTAGCCCGAGTACAACCCAGTCCACACAGGAAAACACAACCCATTTCACACAGGAAATAAAAAAGTAATCCACACAGGATATCATGTCAAACTTATCGAACATAAGGATTGGAAGTCAAGATTCAGCTCACACAAGAATACTTCTTCGTAAGACGATAAAGATGATCAGATATTGTCACTGATTCATCTAAGCCATCGGACCCACATAGGATCGATAGGTACTAACCCCCGCAATGACCCACAAATGATCGATATGTAACTAACCCCCGCAATGACCCACAGATGATCGATAGGTAACTAACCCCCGCAATGACCCACACAGGATTGCACCCACACAAGATCTGTAGGCGCTGGCCCACACAGGATCGCTGAGCGCTGACCCACACAGGATCTGACCCACACAGGATCGGTAGCACTGATCCACGTAGGATCGCAGAGTGTTGTAGTCATCGCTGTCGAATCCACGGAGGATTTATGTACAGTCTTCATCGTCATCACAGTCGCAGCCAGCTCTAGGGTTCCCGCACACAACAAGCTCATTCGGGAGGTTCCGCTCCACGAGCCGAAGGGCTGATACATCAATTGACACATAGTCCAGATTTGATGTATCCAAAATTTCCGTATTGTCAACAGGAACTCAACGTCGCAAACGGCGCGTCAATCGGATGCCAGGTCTGAGAGTTATTGGCTTTTTCATTCCAGGGGTCCGGTTGGTTTTTAAGTCAAAACCCACCCGACTGTACTCCAACTGCGTCCAAACCTCGAGAGGAGTAATCCAAAAGTTTTGTCTCACTTAGATTAATCCAACAAAGTTGACGGCACGTCAATCGGACGTCTGGAGCTCAAGTTATAAGTGTTTCCGCTCCGAGGACCCGATTGGTTTCGTGTACGAACCAACCCAGCCGAACCCAAAGTACTCTGAAACCTTGAGTGTAATATACCTAAACGATCGCCTCAATCCAAGGATCACTACAAAACTGAAGGTGCATCGATCGGAGGTTTTTAGCCCAAGTTATGGGTAACAGACCGAAAAAGTCCGGTATTAGGGGGTTCGGGCCCAGTCCGACCCGGCCCGGTACCCCCTAGGTCGGCCCGAACTGGGTCGACCCAACCCGGGTCCGGGTTCGGCCCGGCCTGGGCGCGGCGCGGCCCAGCCTGGCGGTCCGGTCGGGCGGCTCGGCCTGGGCAGCCGGCCCGGCGCGCTGGCGCGCTAGCGCCAGCCAGGTGGCTCGGCTGTTCGGCCGAGCGGATGGGGGGGGGGGGGGGGACGCCTGCCCCCCATTTCGTAACCGCGGCCCCCAATATGGGGCCGCTCATGTTGGCCAGCCGGGGGTCATAGCCCCCGTATCATCCCTGTCCGGTCGGCCCATTCAGGTCGGCCGGTTGTTGCCACCACGGGACCGGCAAGGGCTGGTCCCCCTGCTCCGACGCCAGCGGCCAGGAACCGGCCGCCGGTTCCCCTGCTCCGCCGCGGCCTTGGTTCGTCCGGCACGGCGCGACGGCGCTGCGCCTTGGTTCGATTTTCAAATGCGCGGTGCGAAGACACCGCGCATCGTTGCCTCACGTTCCCGTGCGGTGCGACGGCACCGCGTCACTTTCCTTCGAACTGTAATAACACAAAAAAAATAAGGGAGGAGGTTCGGCCGTGTTTCTGTGGTCCGGACCCCTCCCGTTAAACGATAGCAAGCGGTCCAATTGAACGATGATATATGATGGAAGAATTCACAAATAAAAAGACACAAAAAACCCCTACCTCATCGAATTCGTTGAGCGAGGGTTTGTCACGGAAATAACAATCGCGGAAGAAGACGTCGCTGATGGAGAGAGTCGTGTCTCGGAAAAATGATTCGTCGGTGTCGCGTCGTCGATCTCCGAGGAATCTGGCGTTCTTCGTGTTCTTCGTCGAATAAGAAGAAGAAGTACTTCAATCTCCTCAACTTTTCTCCAAATACTCACACAACAAGATTCCAACGAAAATAAAATAAGTTCATCACTTATTTGATTAACATAACTTAAGAATTTGAATTTCAAAAGTTGAATTAATTCCCTCAATTAATTAACT
The DNA here is from genome assembly GCA_963277665.1 of Viscum album. NCBI lineage: Eukaryota > Viridiplantae > Streptophyta > Magnoliopsida > Santalales > Viscaceae > Viscum > Viscum album. The sequence goes on along the minus strand of OY728130.1, from coordinate 2,007,680,844 downwards.
CAACTTAACTTAATAAATGGAGGGTTAAAGAAGGTTAGGGAAGATGTAGGGGTGGGGTTCATGTGGGCCCCACCACTCTCATAACCTCCCATGGGAAGTTGGGTGGTTACCCCAACTTCCACTCAATGGATAAATCACTTAAAAGAAATAAAAACTGTAACTCAATTTTTATTTTATCTTCCACGAATTTTTAACAACTCCTCCCTTGAAAACGCAACTCTAGAAGAGGTGTTCCTAAGAAAATATCGGCGCTGCGAATTCATCAGTGCCCTCAGAACTCGATTCCGAGCACCGGTTCAAAAGTTAGAAAAACCCGCTCATTCGTTCACTGAACGTACCCGAGCTAAACATCGGATAGAAATTTCGGGCACACCGGGCCTCGGAATAATGTACCGTCAGAAACCACACTCTTGTAAAATCCCAAAGAAAATTAAGAAAAAATTTCCCTTGAATTTTTTTGGGTCTTTACAAGTCTCATTTTTATTAATAAAAATTAGTCATGGAAAAAAAATTATTGCAGGACAGGTAAAATAATGAAATAGGTTTAAGTTAAATGGTAAAAGATTAAAATACCTAAAGAATAAAACATTATATGGGATTATATGCGTTTATATATCATAAATATATTTCAAATCATTAAATATGTATCTAATTTATCATAATTAATTCCAAATAATAGGGGTTGTCTTCAAATATAAAATAATCATTATTTAATAACTTAAAATCACTTCACCTCAAGTATAAATACCATTACTCACCACCCATTTCTCATCACAGTCCATGATGATCCTAAAATATATTTAATACAATATCATATCCACTCGAACTATTTCCTTGTTTTATAGGCCTCAAAAAATGAACACTTCCAAGGTCATTAAGGTGTCCTTCAAGGATGCGAAATTTATGTGGTAATATCCTCAAAACACCTCTCTTATAATCTTTTCCTCTTCTAACTTCTCCCGACACCCTTCATCATTAAGGAAATAATATTGAAATAATAATGTAAATAATTTATTTTATCTTACTAATGGAATATCTTCTGTCCATCACTTTAATCACCTAATCTTATTCAATAAAACGACTCCATTTTCAAAATTATAATGGTTATCCATCTTTGGGAATAATTATTTTTTATTTTCTAGTTCCACAATCTTGGATGGTCATAAAAGTATTATTATTAATAATTATAATTGTAACATATATATTATAACCTATTTCAGCTTTTGGAGCACATAAATATACATAATATTAGATAAAATCAAACTAGATCGTGATGGTTAGAGAAACCCCCAAAATAAACTAAACATATATCATTAACATTTTTTCAAAAAAAATCAACCTCATGTTAGAAATAAAAATGATATATTATACCATTTATAATTATTTATGTGCCTCAATACCATTAAATTTCACTTATATTGTTATATTACAATTTTATTAAAATATCCTTAATTATACATAAGTGAACCAATCATGAAACCATGAAATGAACACATATGAAACAATGGAAATTTTGAAATATTATTAGTGAATGGGTTTTATGATGTTATAAAAGTTCCACATAAGTTATTATAAATATTATTATTTTTCCTAAATTAATTAACAACATTCTTTAATTCATTATACATAAGGTAAAGGTATGCAAAACTAAAGGAGAGTGTGAGATACGGGTTTCTTGTCTCACTCTTAATATTGTGATATTTATGACTTATTCACCCCTTATTTATTGTGTGGGCTGGATATGTACTACCATTTAGTTTATAACATCTTGATATAATTATAATTATTTTATTACATATTTAATTTTATAATAATTACTTTTATAGGGCATACAATTCAACTGATTACTAAGTGGTAAGGGAACAAATATCCAGAATTCCAATATGTTGGTTTGACTTCTACTTCCTTGATTATGTCTCACTAAAATTATTTATGAAATGATTTCAGAATATATTATGTTGACTTTACACTTTTGAAAGTTTCCTTATAGAGGATACACTTATTTTTTTCAATTAATTATCACTTCAATGATTTGATATCTATAAGGGACCTTCTTTTAGAAATTAAATATTTTAAATATTTCCATAAAAAATCATTTTCTCCAATGTCTATGTTTTCTTAAAAAAATTCTAAAAATATTTTTTATTTTTCTCTTACTATTTAAAAATTATTTTTTACTCATGATTGAAATTTAACAAAATATTTTTAAATGATTCTTTTTTCTAAACAAGGTTCTTTAGGATTTGTTTGAAAAAACATGGAAGGAATTTTTTCTTACTTATACGAAATGATATGATTCACCCAAAATCATGATTCCTTAATTCTTTAAAGTATCTTTTATAGGATTATGAGTTTATTATCATTGAAAATTTTTTCTTTTATAAATGAGATGAATTTAAAAAAATCACAAGAGAAATTATATTTACCTTGAGAATTGATTCCAGTGATCCTACAAAAAAGCATATTTCAATCTCAAATAACATTATTTGATGTTACTTATGAATAAAATAGGACATTATAAATTGTTACTATTCTTATAATTTTATATGAATGGTTTATGTATAGTTAACCTGTTTTTCAGTGGTTATTCTATAATTATGTTTTTATGAAACCCATTTATTTTCGTGGGATCTAATATGATGAAATTACTTATGTTCTTCTGGAACACATATGTATGGTTTTTAATATTTGATGTGTGGGGCCTATATCTCAAAAAAATTGTATTGGTTAATTTTTTATATATTATAGGATTAGACAGAATTATAATGGGGAGTTAAATTGATTCCATAATGTACTTTTTCTATAATGATAGTCTTGGGAGGGAACCTTGACTATTATGAATATTTGGGGAGTGATCCAATTCCAAATTATAATCCACCATAAGATCCATCACTAAGATGGAAATGAATTTCTATACATATTTTTATGGAACATTCCATGTATTATTCGAATATTATTCTTTAAGGGCTCATAAGTTTTTTTTATTAGTTTCTTATAAACTACTAAAATTTATTCAGTGACTCAATATTAGGATCTCTGATATGCATGGAATAATTTTCAAAGGTTATGTACATGTTTTTATGCATCTATGAAATGTTATGATTGATATCTCACTTGTTTACCTTACTAAAAATTTCATCTCATTCTTTTCTTACATTAATTTATCTCGGGATGTTATGTAATATAATAATAATGATATTTTAAAATGGTTCTAGTTATAAAGGAATAAACAGGAGGTAATATTTATGTTTTATGAACTAGTTGCTTATTCTTCCATGATTACAAGGACATTAAAACCATACAGCTTTGGCATGGCATTAATAATTTATGTAATGAATATTCATAAATTTATATTTAATATTTATATATCAAGATTATGGGTCATTATAGTTGGTATCAAAGTAATGTTAAGTAAATCAATAGAAAATGTGACCATAAAAATTTAAGTAAGATCCCTAGAGATATGTATATGTATATGTCCCATTACTAATGTATTGGTAACAGTCATGAATAAACTTTTATTAAATATAATGTGTCATATATTGAAATTTTATAAGCAATTTACCTTGATTATATGGATTTCCATCTATGATTAGTGTTTCTAACTCATTGATTTTTTGGTTTTACACAATGGTTGGAACTAGTATGATTCATGTTAATGGTGAATGTGACTGCCATTGGAATGATCCACCTTGTGACAATCCAAATTAAATGGGATTTAGAAAGAAAAATTTATTTATTATGAGTAATCATAAGTATCATAATATAATCAATAATATTAACTTTGGTGAGTTTCCAAACCCATCAAATAAGAGAATGATAGAGTTTCATGGTAACTATAGTGAAATGAATGATCAATTTTCCTTATATACAAAATTTAGGAAGAGAAATCAAGGATAATGTTTCAAAAGAACAATAAGATATATTGGGAGTGTAAAATAAGGATATAAAGAAAATAATTTTTAAAGGAAGACTTAAGGTTTCAGTTGATACATTAGATGAGAATAATGGTATTGCAAATTCATTGTATATAGTTAAATGTTATAAATGTATAATGTGTTGGAATTATGAAAATAAATTCCCTATGGGAGAGTTTGTGAAGACAATTATTATATCTTTGTGAGTGATGGATGTTTTTTTTATGATGAAGAGACTACAAATTACAAATTATATGGAATAATTTCTATGGACTAAAATGATGAATTCTAGTGAATGGTTTAAGAATGAATTATAATAATTTGTTGTTTGTGCACTATAATTAATAAATAATGTTGTATAAATGCTTCTATCGTATAATAGAATAACAGATCATGTAAGTATTGGCCCAATATAGTTTTTCTTTATGTATTCTAAATTATTTGTTGAATTTTTTTTGTAACCATTTAAAGTTACTAAGATGGTATGATGATATTGTTTTAGAAATAAGGATTAAGTTAAAGATAAACCTTAATATGATATTCATATTTGGATGAAAGATATATATAAGGATATTTTATAGTGATAAAATGAGTCATATTGTATTTATTACCTTGAAAATGATTAGTTAAATGATTATAAGTTGGTTTATAGATTCATTTTATCAATTTTTTGGACTTATGGAATGAGGAAAGAGATAATTGTTTTTAAAGAAAACATGTTTCCACAATGTTTTTATTATAATTTAATAAATGTATTTTCTTAAAATTGAATAGAAAATAGTTATCATCTCAGGTTTTTTGTGTGAAAATTAGGATTCACATAAATTGTTTTGGAAGATTAATGATAAGTTTATTTGAAAAATTTAGTGAAAATTGTTATAATGTTTTAGAGTTAAATATTATTTTGAACATTCATAATGGTATAAATTTATGATATAGTTTAAATTAAAATTTAGATGAGGTTTTAGATATTAGTTTATTACTTAAAGGTATGAATATTTATTCATATCGTATAATATATTATAACCATTTTGTTATGATAACTAGACACAAAAGGAATAACTTTTCATCCCATTATGGATATTAGGATCCACTTCTTCTGTAGGAATTAAAATTGAAATATAATATCATGGAGTAAGACATGAAGTGAAAATTCATCAAGGCATAGCCCAATATCGATATTAGACTTATGATATTAAATCATGTAACTATATATTCTCAAGTTATTTTCAAATACAATGGCATCATATTATCTTCTATACTTATGATATTAGTGAACTTTTTCAGACATATTTATTCTATGATTTTGAGGTAATTAACCTTATAATGACTATGTTATCTATCATTATACATTAGAACATTACATTTAGATTTCACACATATTTACATAATCTGACATTATAATTATATTCTCCAAATCGGAATCCCGATTTTGTAGTGATCTCTACATATTACTTTCAAACTTTTAAAGAGGATATTTTATTGACACTTTTTACGATGTGAGTTTAACATAATGTAGTTTTCAAATATCCACAACATGTTTTTGAAGTGAAATTTCTTATTTCAATGTCAGAGTTTTTGGAAAATTCTTGATCATATCAGGATGGAAGGTTATCGGCTAGTTATTCAACCAAATCTCTATCATGTTCATGATGTGTTCTATAAATCTCTCTTAATGAAGTACATACATGATCATTCAAATGTACTAAACTCAGAGGTCATACCGTTGAAGCATGATAGTTCTTATGGGGAAATACTTGTAGATATTATAGGTCATAGATATAAATTTCTTTGAAACAAGTCCACTCACCTAGTTAATATTTTGTGGAAATACAACCAATTTGAGGAATCTCTATGGGAGCCTAAAAATGTAAGGACATAGAGGTATCCTCATATTTTTATATTCAAGTGATGAATTTTAAAGAAAAATTTTATTTTTTGGGTGGTTGAATATGTAACCATAATATTTTATAGTATTTCTATTTTGAGTAAAATAAATAAAATCTTTTGGATAGTGTGTTTTCACATAACACCAAGCTAAAGTGAACTTCAAAAAAATACCATCTGGACACAGCCTTTGAAACCTATCAATTTAATTTTTAGGAATTAATAGTTTTAATAACCTTATGTAATATATAATTGCTTAAATATTTATTAAAATATTAATCTGTTCTTAGGTAATAAACCAATGATTTTTAGATGAGTCATTTTGTTCATGAAATATATGTTTTAATCAAAAAACATTTACTATTTCATTCTATATGAAAATAAATATAACTTATTTTGATTATTTTATAAAATTTATTTGATAAAATTACTATTATTTTTGGATTCATAATTAATAAAATATCATATGCTGAATTTTTTGAAATCTTCTGAATATATTAATTTTTTAGTAAATAAAGAAAAATACTGATTTTTTTATAAATTTCATCTCATTTTAATAGATTAAGAAAATTTAATGTATCATTATGTTTTGAATATGATTTCAAGTAAAATATATATTATTCAGTTTTATTTCATCTAACTAAAATTTTTTTAATCAGTAGACATTGTATTTTGGAGTAATTTAATGTTTGGGTTTAAAATATGATTTTTCAGAAAACTGTTTTAAAGTCAATAATGTTTCTCATTTTTATTAAATTAAAATATTCCCTACTATGTAATGTTTTAAATTATATTTATATATTACATATCAGTAAATATTTATTTAGTTTCATATAATTATAATTATTATTCATTGTTCTAATATGAAATCAACATTTTTTGAAGAATACAATTTGTAAAACCCCACATTTTCTTCACATCTACATGTTTTGTTTTAAATATAATTTTTCCAATTATATAAATTTAATTGGGTAAAATGGAATTAATATTTTGAATCCTAATATCCAAATTAAGTTTTAAGGATATTTTCCTTTGTAAACCTAAAAAATTACCTTGGTTAAAAAAATATTTACCACATTATTGGCAAAATAATAAAACTGATTAATGTTCAAATGTTAATGGTTAAAATAACTAAAAAATTAAAACATTAAATGGGTGTTTTTTCTTCTTCTCACACATAATTTGAAATTAATAAATTAATTATTTCTCTATTCTTTGGAATTATTTCTACCCAAATGTGGTTGGATTTAAATATAAAATACATAATTTATAATAATTTAAAACCTTCTCACCTCTAGTATAAATAAAATAGTTCACTAAAATAATTCTCCTAAAATTAATTGCTTCTCCAAAAATAACTTAAATATATTCCCCTCCTCACTCTGCCCATGTCAAGGTGCAACTATTCTCCTAAAAGTTTCAATTCCATAGTCTTTAAGTGACTATTGAAGGATGTGATATTCTAGAGGTAATTGTCTGAATCCACATCAATTATTTTCTTTTCTTATTTTAATTTATCATTACCTCATTTATCCATCAAATAACAATAACTCAAAAATTATGTAAATATTGGAATCTAATGTTTTTAGTAGAATATATTTTATAAAACCCTTTTATTACCTCCTAATTATTTAGTAAAATTAATTTTTTTCCCAAATCATGGTGATTAATCATCTATTTGAATAATGATTGTTCGTTATCAATTACCACATTCAAGGCTAGTCATAAAAGTATTATTATGGTTAAATAAGAATTGAAAGTGTATATTATAACCTATTCCATGTTCTATAATGAATATATATCTATAATATAAAATAAAACTTGTTCATGATGGTGAGAGAAATATCCAAAAATCAACTAAACATTTATCATTAACATTTTTATTAAATAAATAATCATCCTTTTAGGAATAAAAATGACATATGGGAAAATATAAACATGTGAGTGTTAATTAATACCATTTAATTTCACTTATATAACTTTATTTGAATATGAAAATATATTCTGTAATTTTTCATTAAAAAAAATCATGAAACCACAGAGAAACACACTTGATAAAATAAAAAATAATGCAATTTTTTTAATAAATCTGTCTTAAGATTTTATAAATGTACCAAATAAGGTTTTAAAAATATGATTACAGTTTTGGAAATAGTTAATAATATTTTTTAAATATTTTTTTATGAGGATAATGTATAGAAAAAAATGGGAATTGTAAGGTAGAAGATTCTCATCACACTTTTAAATGTAATAGATTTATTCTTTATTCACCACTAATTTATTTTATATGATGTATATTTACTACCCATTGATATATCATATCGTGGTATCCATATCTTTATATCAATCTAACCTGATTAGCCACAAAGACAGTTCTTTGGACCTTGTGTCACTGGCTTTAGGTGCACCCCCTCTAATATAAAGGCTAATGACTAGCAGCGAGGATGTGAAAGATATATAGATGGGATATTATATCGTCTGATAATAATACAATAACGGTTTGATATAAATATTGTATCTGAAGAAAAAATCCAATATACTCAAACTAATAACCCATCCATGGTGGAAGCACAATCAATTTCATACAATAGATTAATCATAATCAACAACAGAAAAAAAACAAAAAATTCAACATTCCATTTGTAAGTACTAAAATACAACATGCATCCAATACATGTCATACAATACAATAGTAAAAGAAATGATCACCCATGGGTGACTAGTAGCATAAAAATATAAGTAACATGCTTATATAGAAAAGAAAAAAAATAAAACACCATCAGGTGTATGAACCTCAAGTTCTCGTGTCATTCATCCCAAGATAACTCAACAACCATGATATAGCTCCAGAGCTCAAACCTTTACCTGAACATAATATAATGAATCCTATATTCTCCTAAAATGGTATATGTGGTATGTGATAACAAGCCTCAATATGTCACCCCAATAGGTTCAAACCATATATTTTTATTGAAAATGTGTTTACTAATAGTAAATAATATAGAAACACATTAATAAATCAATCCCATGCATCCATGGTTCTCAACAGCCACCAAAAGTCTATAACATACTCTATCCAATGCTGAGATAACTAGATAGGAGAGTATCCTTAGCCCATGGCTCTAGGAATCCTCTCATATAAAATATCCCAAGTTGAACCCTCAGGTTCCATCTCCAAATTTCACCAAGAACCTAGTGTCATCTACCATGTAACCAACATCCCAAAGAAATGCTCAATAAATAATCAGGTCCCTCATACTCCTTCTTCTATGAACACATCAGCTCAATGCTCGGCATCCATATGTACAATGATATCTATCCTCAATATAATATCAATGTCAAATCTAATAATGATGTCTAAAGGAATGAATATTTCTTCCCACCAAAATACATCCTAACCTAATGGCCTCATGCACTTTGAACTTTATCCCCCCAACTGATAACCTTGGTGTTGTCATCTGATGGCTCCTCACCATCCCCGTTAATTTCTATTAAACCCCCCTATTTTAACTAATATGATACTATCTTGATCATCTACCTTCACAAGTTGTCAATACCACCTCACACATCTGAGTCAACCAATGAACACATAACTCCAAGATGTGCATTAACCAATATGCGTGAGATGAAATAAAAAATTTAGAAACTGAGGCACACCCATTACAGTTCCTTGTTCCTATGAGACACCATCATTCAAAACTGATGGAAATTACTTCTAATATATCCCAATACATTCCCAGAACCTGATATTCATTCATCCTCATATGATGATAGAATCACCCAACATATGATCCACATCACCCATAAAACATGTTTAATTAGTATTTCCCATCATGATGATTACATCTCCTCAAAATCTATATCCATATCTATGACAATCCTCTGGTGGAGCCTATCATATTTCATTTTAAGTCATCAGTACATATAATTTATTACACATTTATGTACCAATTAAATATGATTGATTTAAATAGCTAGAATTCAATAAAAAATCAATTTACTAAAAAGGAAACACAAAAACCTAACTATCCAATGTACAGAACCACTCGCATGGGTCAAAAAACTTGTAGTATCATGCATGAATTCCCATAAACATCTGACAAGGATAAATTTACTTAATTTAAAGAAACAATTAAAAAAACTGGGCCTCGCTTGGTCAACAAAATGGAACCCTCATTGCGGAACGACTAAAACACATTCAAAATAACTAAAAAATGTTTTCCCCATCTAATTTGTAGAGATAATGGTAAAAAATCTGATCATGGACTCCAACATAGAATTATTTCTATGAAATTTGGGTTTCAGTTAGATGTCTTGAAAATAGGGAAAAACAACTCACATAGTTTTAATGGTTGTTGTGGGCATAGAAAATAAGAAATAAAGAAAGTGAAAGAAGACACTTGTTAATACGAATCCACAACAATATGGATTGAAAAATTGACCTCGGATAAAGAAGATAGATCAATCCCTTTATAGAAGAAGAAAAGTGGATACACACCTTCTCTGTGTGGCCCGTAGTGTATGGGGGAGGAGATAAACAGATTCAATGAGGGTGGGGAAAATATAAAATAGACTACTTAATAGGCCTCATGGCCAGATCACATATTTTTCTAAACCATAACGTAACTATGTAGATCCTATAACTTAGAAACCAATCTTCACATGTTTATTCCACACGGTTTTTCCAAACCGTGTACAAACCATGAATGTAGTAGTATAAGGGTACTTCCCAAATGTAACTAATCATGCATCTTGCGTATTGTTTAACCTAACCACGTGCAATCCATGTGAATTCCCTTGACTGAAAACTATCGAAGTATTTCATGGTTATGTTCCACCACCCACATGAATTATAGAATTCTGATCATTACAAAAATAGTGTGCACATTTTTTACTAATATGTCGTATAGTTAAATCTGATTTTGCACATCAACTTATATTTCTCCATAACTAGGCCTTAGAGATATCAATAAATCCAATACCCATCCAAACATACAAGGTATTTTACAAACCTCAAAACCCATTTAGAAAAATGGTCTTGGGGTAAGGGATCTCTCATAGTTAATTTCTGATAAACAATGAAGATGTTGGCATACCAAGCAACCTCCAAAAAACAATAAGTTTGGATAATTCAACCCTCTCTAAAAACCGGGGACATTACAATCTCCCCACCATAACATATATTTTCCTAAATCTATAAAACATATTACGAATCTTGTAATGATCATTCCCATCACCCAATCATTAGCTTGTGAAACCTCATTCTAAAAGGGAACATGTCAACTACCTTAAGGGGGCTCCCCGCATTATGCGTGTCATATAGTGGTCATATCCAGGACCAAAACTTAAATAAAATTGACAGTCCACCAACCATACCAGACCTTATTGTCTTCATGTGATGCATCATCGTTCTTGTACCTCAATAGGTACTCCCGCGTCATAACTAACACCCACAAAAAACCTTCACTACAATGGTGACATCCTCATGCCCATGTCACGCAAGGCACCTATGTGGTCCCGTATGTCAATATATGCTCAAATGTATTGATTCCTAACTCCTAAGTCAATTCACTCGATGTAGTGACTCATATATTCATACACTACTCAAATTACACATCCAATGATACCCACATATAAGTTTTGGTTCCATGAACGTCATATATATAGATATATATAGATCTTAATATGAATAACACCTACTACCGAAATCTAGTTTGTCCATAAATACATTTTTCACCTCATGTTACAAAAATGGAATTTCCTATAAACAAGCCATGTCAAAATATAACAAAAAAAGACATAGTTGCACCCACCGCATACCTTTAACTGTTGATGGATCACCACCTTGATCTTGCCCTAGAATCTCTACAAAATTCCCATATACATAAGATTAATATCATAAATCTCTCTCTAATTCCAGTGTTACAGTAGCCACAAGCCACTAAGCCCACTGTTTGGTTCCACTATCTCTATGATGACCTTCGTGTGCATTTGAAACTTGTCAAACAAAACCCGGTGCCTCTCATAGTGAGTCCAGACATGTCCTTTCTTTCCACACTAGAAGTACAACATCAAATTCCCACTCTAAGTTTTATTCTTGATTTTGTGGCCTAACAAAACTAATGGGACTCTTATCATCCTAAATTCCTTATATCTAATTCAACATAGTTTAAATCACTTAATTCCATTACACAACTCGACTATGACGTATCCGTCATGTTTCTCTTGGCTATGGGACCCAAGTTGACTGCCTCTGGAATGAGTCCAACCTAACCATGTTCACCATCACTGGAATGACATTACATGGGGGAATGAGGAAATTTTGGTATAAAGGATTCCTTATATATTTAACATGGGTTAATCTTGATATTATTAATAGGGGTCTAAATCATCAATGTAGTAGATATTATAACCACACTTTAGAAAATTGTGGGTACTTTTAATCCATTGTTCTGATCAAATGATTCTTATTTTGTATTTCAGGCTATTTCTATTGTTCATGGACAATTTTTTAGGACCATGGTGCATTGTACAGTTGGAGTGTGTTTATGGAAACCAAGTGGTTCCTCCAAATAAACCACACATGATGATTTTAGTCACTACATTGTGGCTCATTAATGGTGAAATCCATGTGGCCTCAGCTCCAAATAGTGCATCCTATGGAATTAGGGTCTTATTGGGTTGGATTATGTTTATTATAATAATGAAACAGAAATATGTACCCATTCTAGAATCCTATAAAGGATGCTGAGTTGGGTTCACATTTAGTACTAAACATGTGGCATAACCCCTCAAACCATTTTATTTTTTTAATCCCTCAAATGTTTTAATTGAAATCCTAAAACCTTATTTATATCATATAAAACAACCTTTTTGACATAAATAACACACTTTGTATTTTAGAGGATCTCAATAGAGGATTAATTCTTCATAAACCCATTTTATCTCCATTTTGAGTGTCGGTGGATGCATTTGATTCCTCTTAAATAAGTTTTTTCTGCATTATTTAGAACCACAATTATTATCTTTACTCCTTAATTGAGTATGATGAATCCCCATTTTCTGTTATCTGAACCATGATTTAATGAATTGTAATTTTAGTGTTGCATCTTTGATCATCCTTTCCTTTGATTCTCTATTAGTAATTTCATTTTTAAAAGACTGGTAATTTGATCATGTAACTTAAAGGTAGTTGATTCCATACGGGTTTCCCTACAATTCAAATCTATATATCTTATATGAATCAAAATGTGGTTTTAATTGATTTCTTCAAACATAATTTATTTTATGTCTGTTATTTAAAATGCATGGATTTTCAAAAGATATCCATTTTCAAAGGCTTTGATAGGTTATGGGAATTTTAAAAATAGATAGAATTAAATGAGAGATGATTTGATGAAATTATTTGATTTTGATCCTTGATAAATGGATTTAAATGAAATATGTTTTTTGAAATCCAACATTTTTCTAAAAACCTATGGTTTTATTTTGAAATTGAAATTGAATGTTAGAACATGAAATTACACATATGTATTGTAAATGAATTTTTGACTTGAAATTATTTCCGTTTATTGATTGATTGATCAACATGTGACCCTATGTAGTTAGCAGTATATTTGAACAAGAACACTAGGACTCTGACTCTCATGAAATATATTGAAAATGATAACTCTGACTAAACTAAGTTCATCAGGATTTCCCCAACTTGAGTATTAATTGATTTTATCTTGTGTTCATAAGCCTTACAGATGTGTATACACACATGAGTGTTATTTATTTACTATGTAGTGGGTGGATCATAGATCCAAAAACTTACCACATGGAATATACCAATGGTTCTTTCTTTTTATTTGATTATTATATGCGAGTTCTTATTAAATTTCTTGATTCATGTCCCTTTGTATTTTATAAAAAAATTAATTTAATATTATCCTATATATATCTTCCATCAAATTGATTTTAATGTATATAATAACAAAAATTATGAAACTGGTTTTCCATGTCATACCACTATTTAAATTAAAGCATGAATGGATAAATATTTTAGGAATTTATTATTTAATAATTTTTAAAAGATATTGGTATTTTTTATAGAATACCACCTATTCTTTTGTATTTCTATAGATTATGGTATGTTATGTCATGGAAAAGAGAAATTTCCACTTAGAGGTTGTGGTTGTGATTCATTCATTGGACCAAGGAATGATGGTGGTGATCAGTATAGATATGGTTCACCTGTGGAAAGAGGATGTTGAGACGGTGACTTAGTGTATGTTGTGAAGTATTTTAGTATGACGTGCTATTTGGATTTTCTACCTATCATTTTGTGGTACTTTTGTCCTTGAGGGGTGTTTTGAATACTAATATTCTATTGATTTATTTTATTATAGTATATTCAGGTGAAAAATTGTTCCCTTCAATTATTGTTGATTCCATCTTCTAGTCACTAATGTTTGTGGTTCAGGAATTCCCTTTAGGCTATTATAGGATAACTCATGTATCAATGAACAAGGGCATACAATATTGTTCATGATAGTCTATTCCATCCTATTCATTATTAAAGTTATTATTTCTTATTTCATATATATTAGATCATATTGTTTTTATTATATTTTATAAAACATGAAATAAATAGATAGTATAGATTATAGTACTAAAAAAAGTTAATTATTTCATTGAAAACACATTAAATCCTTAATGTAAGTGAATAATTTTTATAGAGATTAATAAAACCCTTTTCTCATTTAAAACCATTCATGTAATTCTAAAAAAGAAAATAAATTCTTTATATTTTCACTCAATCTCATTACATATATACCTTTGGAAATACCATTTCCAAATAAAATGATATATAAATGAATAAATCACAACAACAATTGGACATAACTATGAAAATGGAATAATACAAAAGTTTTTAATAAAACGTTTTCTACTGTAAGAAATCATAGGGGAATATATACAATGAGGGAGATATCACATACATAGATACAAAAATAAATTATTGAGCATTATGGGATATAACATGGGTCATAAAATGATATGATCTTATACTTTACCAACTAATCATGACCAAACTATGGATAACATTTCATTTAAACCAAAACACATTCCATAAGACTAAACCACATTATAATATTTGGGAGAACTTCCCATCTTTTATAATTTCACACTACATGGTAAAATGGCCCATGTTTTCACTGTTGACATTGAGAAACACATGTTACTAGAGACTTTGTAGAATTAAAAGATACACTGAAGATACTTGTTGCATAAACGGGAACAAAACCCACCAAAGGAATTAGATTCATAAATGTCCACACCTTCTTGAATAGTGTGTGCATCATGATGGTATTCTAGACACTAGGAAATAAATACATCGAAAATGAGTTTAACCATTTCATAATGAATGTATGAGTTAAAAGGGCATCACCTAACTTCATTAATTTACAAAAAAAACGACCTCTTAGGTGGTAAATTTCATTAAATAAACCTTTCCAACTTCAAAGTTCCTATAAATACCTCCTTTAACCCAAAATTTAGTAGGATGTGAACTTATGACATCCCCCAGAAGCATTGAATTTGTAAAACTCCTCCATTCACAAAAATAAAATTGATAAATCCTTATAGGTGATCGTATTTAATGAAAATCCTCTCCTGAGTTATAGAATATCAAAGAACATGGTGGAGATGATCGTACCGGTAGAGGAAACCCCCTCACACATCATAGGGATTTTTTATATAATTATCCTTGTGAAATTAACTCTATGGGATCCATGAATTTCCCCCAAGGAAAGGACCCCTCTAAATAAATCTTAATGCATTTTGAAACCCTTAGCCTTCAAGAAACTCCCAACCTTCAAAAACCCACCTTGAAGGTTACTACATAGTGACTCGTTTAGCAGATCAACCTATGATAATTTTTAGTGCTCAATGGTTTTATACCTAATCAATCATAGTTCATTAATTCCCAAAATGTTATCATGACTATATCACAAAACCTCATGTTTTTTCAAATTTGTTTCAACAATGGCCTATATAGTTTTATTTCCTCTTTATCTTATGAATATGCACCGTAATTTCAATATCTTTTTCTCACATCACCGTGATGTAGTCCACTCTATGTGAAACCTATAGGTTTATGTATAGAGGACATGTTGGTCCTATATATGGGATCATCAAGGTAAATTACACACCTTTCTATTTTAAGATAGAAGGTTCATTATCTTCCTCTCCTACTTCAAAATGGTATCCCTTGTTGTATTCCACTACAATGTCCATAATGTATAATGAATAACTAAATAGCTTAATGTCCTAGTTTTATATTGTTTAATAGTACAAAAATATCATTAACACATTATATTGAACTATATCCCAACCCTATGCAATGATAAAAGAATTCCATGTATATAACTAACATCGAATGAGGCCTCCTCATCCATCATTGGATAATACACCTACAACAGGAAGACCAAATGTTTAATCCCCACACCATCCCCTGTAGACATTTTTTCTATAACATCAACATATATACTAGATAATGACAAACTACATGGACCGATATGGTCCCTCGACCATAAACTATGGAATAAAAAACATTTTTTTAATCTCTTTCTACTAAAATGGTATCTAAGTTGCCTCCATGGGTCCAAATCCTAACATAATTAAGTTTTCTCTCTGAGGTTCATTCCTGATCCACTAATACCACCATTAAATCTATATTTCTCTTCTTAGGAAGATGAAAACATTAAGATTTCATCAATCCTCATATAGGAAAAAATGAAAACCACAAAAACCACAAATCTATTTATATTCACCAAGGAGGAAATTCCCCTAAAGTGTGTGTATCATCGCTATGGGAACAAACTAAAACCCCAACATCAATATAGAAAATCACCACAAGACATTAAAATTCTCACAAATTTGTCCCCAAAGGATATTAAACTAGTGATAAAACTATCCTCAAAAGATGATTAACATCTACCCAACATATCCCAACAAGATATAAAACTTTAGAAAATTTGATTACGACATGATAATAAACCCATTTACATCCAATTCTAACGAGAAGTTAAGTGTCTGACTGATATGTCTCCACAAGATGTTAAGAATGTGATTGATCAATCCCCACCAGAAATTAAATATGTGACCAACCATTACCATGAATATTTAAACCAGTGACCCCACTAGGTGACTTAGAATATATACCCCATGCATTTAACATGACATACATGATTTAAAATTCCAAAGAATTCTTAATCCCATGGTGAAAATTACCCTATTATGAATATGGGATTCCCTGGGTTCTAAGACTAGGATTATTTATATTTGATATTCAATTGAAATTTAAAGAGGAAGTCATTATATATTCCTAGATCTCCCAATGCCCATTGATGTATAGATGTATCCAACAATACCATCCTCTCTAACCATAGATATATTCCTTATCGTGGTAGAGGTAGTTTAATTAACCTGTGTCCACCGCAAGAAAAAACAGATAATGAGCTTCATGAAAATGAAATAAATATATAAAGGAGATAAAAACAAGAAAAATATATCCATATAAGAATACATATATGGAGGAAATAATATCCCATCATTTTATAACAATCAAGTAGTCAACATCACCCATAATATTGGTAGAGGCCGCCTGTCTTTGGAAAGTGGGAATACAAGGAAACAAACCAGCCACCATAAAAGATGAGTGACTAGTCCATGGAAAAAAATCACTTCAGAAGACGTGAATAAGGTACTATCACTGCATAAAATTTGATGTGTGTTCTCAAATCAAAGGCATTAGAAAAAATGGTAAACTAGATATAAATAATCTTCTCATTCAAATGTTTGTATATCGATAATCTTTGACACCAGAAGATTTAAATTTCACCATATATAGACAAAAATTATGAGGTCTTTGTATCCCAACACGGTTGGACTATCTTGAGTTTTTTAACTAGTAAGTATGGAAAAATGACTGATTTTTGGAACATATTCTCTAAGACATAATCATTGTCTAACCTTCCACCATCTAGGAGAGAATCAATAAGTTAGGGAACCACTGTCATAAACAAAATGATTTTTATTAAATTAATTTAGGATACATGAATCTGGAGAATGAAAATTTTTAATGAACTACCACAAACAGGAATGGGGGAAAGAGGACCATCGGTGTGAAAATACAAAACAATTATTCTCCTGTCATAGAATCCACCATTCCCACAACTACTAGGTTCCCTCGCCCTATCTCTAACATAGAATTCATTAACAAGAGGATCATAAAAAGAAAATTTCATAAATATGAATTGGAAGGGGTCATATAAACCAATGAATTCGGGATTATGGTCCATAAAGAATTCATAAATCACTAGTGTCATTTCCCCCAGGGTTCTACTCGAGCTAGAACCACCCAGTTACCACAAAAAACATTTTGGGAGCCTCTAATCTGAACATTATTATGGATATATCTCCTTTGAAAAGGAGGTAGGTGATGTTTAAGTCACTCCCATGATAACCACCACTAAGGATACACCTATTAAGGATCCAAAATGTGTCACACCAATAATTCTGACTATATTCATAGTCCAACAAGAAAAAAAATCCTAGACCTGCTCCATTGACCCCAGTTTAGATCACACAAACCAACACCATGGGATGGTCAAAACCCCTAATTGATATGATTACTCTTCCTCATATCTAGGGTCCACTTTAAAAAAATACAAACATCATCTCTCCCCCACATCCACTGTGATAGGGACCATTTTTCCTTGATTGGGATTGAAACCTTACTCACCCACTATGAAGGTTGAGAAAAATCACCCCATCTTCTGTTCCACCAGAAACCGTTATGTCCCACACCATGTTGAATAGCTTCACAAAACATTTCCTCTCAAAACACCCCTAATTAACATTAAGTTCCACCCTGTATTGATGAATTCCTCTTCCGTGGAAATTTATCCCAATGCAACAGGAAAAAATATACTTTTGGGGTCTTTTCCCTGGATGTTGGTTATTGTGCATGAGGAAGGAATCCTTGTGACCCTTAGATATAATACCTTCAGATTTTATGAAATTTTTGTTTCAAAAAAAATTATTTCCTTTGAAATCTTTTGTTACATCAAGCACTTACTTTGTTCAAAATGTGGCATACTATTAACATATTATTATTTAATATGATAGTTATTTCTTAGCTATTGGATTGGAGGGAATAAATATGATTATAAAAATTAATAAACTATATGTGTTGGACCATTATATAAAATTAATTCTTTTGTTACCAATTATTTATATGTTAAATAAAAATCCATTTGAAACTAAAGGAAATCTTTTTTATAGAAACTAATTTTATGCATAGAAACATGTTTTATATAAATAAATTAAAGAAAATAATTTTATTGAATAATTTAAAAACATTATATATTAAATATTCCATAAAATTTTTTAAATTTAAATTTAATTGTTTTATATATATAATACAGTAATAAATCAAATTTTGAGCTCAAAAATTGATATTTTTCTAAAAAAATGCATTGTCCCATTTTGTACACTTATTTTAAAAATAATTATTCAAAATTTTATAATTTTTTTCGTAAAATGAAATTATTTTTTGAAATCATAATTTCAACGTAATATTATAGGTTATTTTCCAAGATTTTCTAATAAGATAAATATTTCAGTGAAAATTGTAAAATGTCAGTTTTTATTAAAACCATGCATTTTCATTCAAATAATTTACAATATAAATTTATTTTCGAATGATTTTAAATATTAAATTAGTTATATGATATATATATATAAATATTTATATATGGTTTTGTGTTTGTTAATCAAATTTAGATCATTCCAATAAATTTAAATATGTTTTTTGATATAAATCCTTAATAAACCATTGAATCATTTTTCTTTGGAAAACTATATTTTCCTCATGTCTGTAACATTAATTTGAAATTAATTTCCTTCACTTATGTAAACTATATTTTTTAAAAATTTATTCCATATTTTTAATTACAATAATTTATATTATATAAGTAGGTCAACACAATTTTTTTTCTATAATTAAGAGTAAAAATAGTAAAAATTAATTATAGCAATTAAGGATAAAATGGTTTTATATAGGAGTAAAAGTAAAATTATCATAATTAAAATTACCTAGAAGCATATAAAACACCTAATATAAGTGAATATTTCAACCTAATACCCTATAATGTTTCATAATAGAATATTTGGGATCCTTGTGTCATTTGAAAAATGTTTGTGCGACTTTTTCTTTCAATAATTACAAGTGTTCCACTCACACCACTTATAAAAGGGAACCCCCTATTATCTAATATTAAAACCTTAATATACCTTTGGATCATACAATAAATACTCAAATATCTTCTTTATTCCCCCAAAACCATGATATTGATCTCTTATTTTGATCATAAATCCAACCTATGAATCCTTTGAGTGTATAACTAGGGACGTTATCTAAAGAAGATGTATCATTCTTAAACGAGTATCATTATTTTATTTTTTATTAAACCCCATTAAAATATTATTCAATTATTATGATATAATTACACTATTATTACACATATAATTAAATTTTATTATTTAAATTTTATAAAATAAATAAATCTCTTCATCCAGTTAATGGGATACAAAACCAACAATTATGTGTCCGATGGTCTACCACCTCACAAGGTGAAATCATTAATTTTCCATCACTGACTGTTATAGATGGATATAATATTTATATATGATATTCGTTATATTATTATACCTATATAATTATAGTACGACATATACCTTCTTACCTCCAAACACATGGGAAAATAATCATATCTCTTGTGTGTTTGATGGACTACTTCATCGCGAACTAATGTGATGTGTTTTTCATTTTTATGTTATATGAATGGTAAGAAAGATATATTAAATGAAAATATATTATATTTTTTTACTGAATTTAACTTCTATTATTATGATTACACTTATACATTGATTTGTTTCCATGCGCGATTATGATAACATTGTACGTGTGTACGGCGGACTACCACCTCCCAAAGTGATGTGATTCATTTTTCCCTAACTCAATGAATGGAAGGTAATTAGTGTAAATTTAATGAATATATGTTATATGTATTAAATAAAAATTAATATATTTTTTACCTTTTATTTATTTCATTCGTTGGGGAAATGAAAACAACATCCATCTATATGTACATTCTTCCATCTCTATAAACTATACATTATATTTTTTATCTCTATATCTTTTTGAGTAATATAAATAAATATATAATAAATATATAGGATCATTATATCATTTTAAAATATCCTGATATGATTCAAATATGATAAATTTAATAGTGCCGAAAATTAAAAATCAAAACATATATAAAATCCAATACATTTATTGGGAAAAAGGTTCTATTAAAATTGAATTGTTTACAAACATCTAATAAAATGTTATAATTAAATCATACATGGTTTTAAATATATATATATATATATATAATTATTATTTCCTAATTTATGTATAATAAAATTTCATTTATTATACATGAGGTTGGAACATGTATGATCTTATTTGAAAATTAAGGTATGGGATTTTCATCTCCCTTTAATTTTCTATGAGATAAATGACATATTCACCATGTGTTTCTTTTATGTGGGGTATATAATATCCATGAATATATTTAATGTCACTTATCCAAAAAAAATTATGTGGATTTACATATCTATTTTAGGATCACTCTTTTATGGGGTATAGTTTTTCAAAGTTACCAATGTTGTAAGGTATTCTTTATCAATTTATCTTCTTTGGGATAGAATTTATGTTATAAACCTATATTATTTAATGAGCTGTAAATAAATCTTATTAGAAACTTAATATAATGAATGTATTTATTTGGAGTATTTTTTAAATATTATTTAATTTTATTCCTTCACAGGTCTTACAGTTCAATGTTACCTATATGATTCAATCTCATTGTTTATTCTGATTATTTATGTTTATGTTTCTAATGAAGAAATTTTTTGATCTACCTACTAATAAACTCATTTTTTTCTTTTCATATGTTAATGTTATGAGGATACATGTTTCCCTATATTTTCCACTTTTTATGTACTAAAAATTTCCAAAGAATGGTATTAAGAAAAATATAATTTTTTCTATTTTCTGTCAAAAATAAATTTTCATATATATATACATGATTTCTAAAAAGTGTTTTAGTAATGTTTTAATTCTTATATGGTATTGATAAAAATCTATTTTACCCATTTTAATTTATTTAAAAAAGTAATTGGAATATCCATATTGTTTTCAACGTAAGACCCTTTTGGATTTTATCTAAAATGTTAAAGAAATAATTGTTTTAACGTGAACAGAATTTCCCAAAACGATGACCACTAAATCTTTTAAATATTCTATTTTAAATTTAAATTTATTATTTTAATAAAAACAAATTCAATATTAAATCTTCTTTTTTGATTTTAAAAGTGATTTTTAGAGAATGGTTATCTTCTACATGAAATGTTATAATTGTTTATTAAATATTCCTATATATGTTTCAAAATTGATTTTAAATAAAAATTATATTGATACTATATTATTCTTTTTTTAGTTTTTAAAAAATATGTTCAAAGTAGAAAGGCTATTTTCTTCAAAAAATGTTCCAAGTTATCATTAAAATCCATTTCCTATCTATACTGAGGTCCTTTAATGTAAATTATGTTTTATTAGGGATATACTCCAACGATACTATTCTTGTTCATTCTATACATTTATTATGTTTATAATGAAATGATTCTTATGAAACCCAATTATCTTTTCATGGTTCAATCTATGATAAAATGATGAAATTATTATGAAACTATTTTATTCTCCATAGGTTTTGATATGATGAAATCATTATGAAGCCCATTTCTTTTCATGTGTTCTGATATAATTAATTTTTTATAATATTTTAGTACACATTTGTATGATTTCCATTATATGACCAGTGGAAAATATCTCTCCCTCCAATGCATGGGTAAATATTTAAATATAATGAGAAAAATAGGATGTGAATTGGGAGTGAACCAATTCAGTAAGGTATTATTTCTCCGATGATAGTCTTGGGAGTGAACCGTTACAACTGTGATAGTTTGGGGAGTGCACCCATTCCAATGTTTTAGACTTAAAAATGACCCATGACTACTATGTAAATTATTTTATATGATTATTTGTAAACCAAAAATACATGTTTTTTTCAATGTTATGCTATTAGGGATCATATTCTTTGATTTTCGTTTTATTCGTGTATTTTAAAATACCAATATTTATTACAAGACTCAAAATATTAATCTTTGATATTTAGGGTATGATTTCTATATTTTATTATCATGTACTCATACAATTATTCACATGTTATGTTTATATACATACCACATTTACCCTTTCTGAGAATTTGAGATCACCTGTTCTAATATGTTTTCCCTAGGTTATGATGATTTTTTGACATGTGACACATATTATAAGGGTTCAACTTATGAGGAACATAGTGGAATATGATCTAGTTCACTTATGAACTAATTATTTGTGTTTTCTTATTTCCAAATTGAGTATACATTTATGATCCCTACGTATATGTTTTTACAATGTATGGAATATTTATAAAAAAATATGTAATATCTATATACAAAAATCATGGTTCATTATAGTTGGTATCATAGGGATGTATGGTTAACCATTAGAAACTAGGCTTAAAAATAGTAGTTATATCCATAAGTAATTGACTAATAATATGTATAAGGTTAATTCTAAGGATGATTAAAAGGATAGGAAAATATACTAGAATTTGTTTCAATGAGTGAGAGAGTAGTTTCAATGAAATTACTATCATCTTTTGATACTACAAGTGGACGTGTCTCTGGACTAGAGTTGGTAGTGGGTAATAATACTGTAAAGGGCACATATACCAAGATTTGGTCTTAACATAGTGGTTGAGAATGGTCCTTACTACATACATAGTTTGACACTCACGTGGGATATGATTTTGAGATTCAAAAACTCTATGAACCATCATGAGGGATTTTTAATATCTAATGACAAAGAATTACCTCATTTAAACATATCGTGTCATATTTTTAATGGAGGGTTTCACGGATTGTATGAACTTATAATTTTTCATGATTTTGTGGATTATCATTATGTTTATTTTTTCTCAATCATTGTTTTTATGTTAAGTCAATGACCATAAATACATGGAACATGAATGTTATAAACACCATATTTTTGAGAAACCAAATGGTATGATAACAAAAATAAAGGATATATTTATTATTCTTAATCAATTATCTTGATACATGATTCAAAAATTTAACCATAACAAAAACATAGACACACAAAATAAGTTAAGGATAGATTTCACTCAAATATAGAGTCTTAGAAACCATGAGGGAATGAAGATTTAGTTCAATATTTCAAAAAACGTGCAAATATTATACCTACTAAACGTCTTTGATGAATGGGTAGATATTTTGAGAGTAGTATGGGAGGACATAATGAATGAAATTTCTATGGAAAAATTACAATTTTAGTAAATTAAACATAAGAGAATAATGGTATACCAAAGGTATCATAAATGGTTAAATGTTTTAAATGTAGAAAATATGGGTATTATTCAAAGATATGTCATATAGGGAAAACATGTGAATTCAAACAACAAGGTTTTATGAGAAAGGTTATATTGTTGATGCGGAGTGCGAAATTAATTAAATATAAAATGTATGGGATATTCTTATACTATTTTTACATTTTTAGTGAACATGTTTTTTCGTTGTAATAATTTAAAATCATTATAGAATAATAATGGATCTACGCACTGATATGGTGTGATATTATGATGAACAATTCTCGCAAAATTTTTATTATGAAAATAATAAATGTATAAATATCATGCATATGTATTCTTTTAGTGATAGTGGAATAACTCTTAAAGGGAGTCCCTAATTAGAAATATAAGATCGTCATTGAGTCAATAATGTGAGGTTTACCCTTGGTGAAACCTAAGGATGTTCGGAGTAAGACTTTCGGTTAAAGAATTCATTGGTGGAATGATTAATTAAAATAAATTTTTAAATTTTTAAATTTTATTTTAAGCATGCATGACATAAATTTCTATATGAACAACTCTTTATATCGATTATCTAGGTATAATTACTATATAACTTATGATAATTTTAATGAGCTCTGATATCCTTTTTGTCAGATTGAGATTAGAGGATGATGGTTGATTCTATCATGTTGGATAATTAGGTAGTGGATAAAGAAGGATCCTCATATCACTGGAGAATTAATTATTCACAAAAAATAAATTCACATTCAATATAGGTCTCATAAATTGTAGTTTCCACCCTTGATTAAATGACTGATCTATGATTTTTTCTTCTATTCTTTGATCTAGATATTTTGATCTCCATTGAATTCTAATTCAATAAATTTAAATCATTTGAATAAATTTTTATTTGATATTTCATGAAATTTACAATAGAAAATAATGTTATTCAATATTTGGCAAATATTTATTGGACAAAAAAGTATTATAATGTTCATCTACATTTCCCGTCATTATTCTTTTCATTCCTCACTATTATCATATGGGGTCATAGTTCCACATTTTCGAGGTGGATTGGAGCATGATCAAATCACTAAATTTATGATGGTTTAGTTAATGATGAAAAATATGATGATTTTTAGATGTACCAGGATAGGTTCAAGGATGTACATGAGACCTTAATAGATTATAGATCTGTAGAAGTGATGGTTGGGCATGTGATATGTATAGGTGATGCTACATTCATCATGTTGGTGTCCATATTCTAGTTTTTATCCATTGTAGGATATGAAATTGATGGTTTCAATTTTATCTTAAAATAAACAAATTTTCATGTTTTCAATGTCCATAATTCAAGCCTAAAGTAGATAGGTTGGGATCTACATTATGAATGAGACTTTCTGTTAAAAACCTAACTAAATGGTGTGTATTGGGATAAACACATTCTATGTATCCTACCATGGCAGCTACACTAGGGTTTCAATATAAGATTAAATATAACATTCCATGTAGGTGGCCCTACATTGGATGTGGCCCTAAGAAGTTACCCAATCAATGTTTCAAATGCACATACTCAGGGCCCAAAGTGGAAATTCATGCCATGTACCAATGTACATGGGAAGAGATAGAAATAAATGTGCATAGGTTAGGATGCATGGCTATGTGTTCAGGTAGTTAAAAATGATTTTTATCATAACAAAAATATTGTGTATACATAAATGTTTTCCCCATTTATGTCATGGGAGAACTTGTATAAGAAGAGGAGTCGGGACACACACTATCTAGACCACATAAATGTCATGTATTGCTTAATGCATGTTTTACCCCTTTCAAACCCTTCATTTTGACATAGATTTCACCCACAGGTTTTCTATAATGGTTTCATTCTATATATTATTTCATGGTGGCCTCTATAGAGACTTTATAGATATTATGAAATATGTTTTCACATTGACACTTATTCAGGAAACTCTTGATAGTACCAATGATCAGACATGGTTTTCATATAAATGATTGGATTAGTACTCCCCTGTTACACCTAAGTAAATGTCCAATACTATATCAGATAGATTAGGGGGCCAGTACACTCATCTCATATAAGATATTGGGTTCCTCATTCTATCATAGAAATTTTGGTGTCATTAATCTCCTATCACATTAGGTTGTGGGTTCCTCTGGTTATCAAAAATATATTGGTTTTAGTTGTCCCTTTTCATACAAGGGCATGGGTTCACAATTTCTTTACATAGGCTAGTTATGTACTCCCATTACTACAATTCATTATATCTCTACCTACAGAGTTTTAATCCCTCGTATTCATGCTCCTACAGTTTGTGGGTCCTACACATTAGATGCATACTACCAGAACTTTGTATCTGTGTTGGGAGGTTTAGGGCCCTATACTCATAATCTAGTGTGGTTTCAATTTATATGATAAACTTCTAGATATGTAGGAATCCTCATCAACTTTTTTTGGCCTATGAGATAGTGATAAAATTTCTATCTAATTTGGGTTTCTTTGTGTGCATATATATGTGTATATGATGGGTTTTGATTCCCAATTTTTTTGGGTTTAGTTCACTATTATTTTGTAACTCTATCTATCACATTAGGATTCGGGGTATCCAATTAGGTATCAATATTCTTACCCATTGTAGAAATTTTACCTCACATGGCATGTCTTATGATGATTGTAGATAGATAACTGGTGATTATGGTGGATTGTAATGACACATTGATTCATAAAATGTATATAAGGGTCAAACCTAGATATCTGGGGAAGGGATCTCCCATATTTCACTTTTTTCTATTTTCTGTTTGTTTGGGACTTTATTTATTATTGGTTGTATATTCTCCTCCTTTTAGACTTTGGTTGTATTCTGTTGTACTGTGATGTATTACCTAGAGATTATTGCATGCATGGTTAATCTCTAGATGTTACAATAGTTAATTTATATTCTTATATACTATTTCATGGATATGGTTGGGTTCATGTATACAAGTTAACATAGAAAATTTCACCCAATTTATTTCTTCCTTCTTTGTCCTTATTGCCAACCCCATGCCTATTTTAGGCGGGGTTGGTGTAACACCCCAGGTAAATAAATAATATGACATCTTTATATTTATCCCTATTTGTGAATAAAATATTTATATTAATTTAAAGGGAATTCTATGCTGGATGTCTTACCCAATATGCAACAATGAGTTCCTTTGAAATCTTACGTTGCACTATAATAATAAAATAATATTATTTTAAATGGTAGTTAACACCTAGATTTTGTAATGGAGGGAATGAAAAAAACTAACTACAAAATGATTATATATGTTTGTAAAATATTTTTTATTTTTACAATAAATTTTAGAGGATTAAAAATGTGAATGAATTCAATTTTAAGCGTAAACATTCTAATATTCTTTAGAAGGTCGATTAACCGCCTTTTGATGACGAACCACTTTTAAATTCTATTTTTTACAATTTTATGTGTTATATTTGACAAAATAAAATTCTTCTGTAGAATCGAGACGTCAAAATTTACTTTATGTAAATTTTTGGTATCTTTCCGATAAAGTTCATTTTTTAATGAATAGTGAAAAATGTTGTATTTTAATTCAAAACCTCTTTTTAATCTGATTTATTTATATGATTAGATTATCTTTTGAATTGTTTTTAAAGTAAAATTTGAATATATTTTTACCATTTAATCAAATATTGGTCATTGGAATTAATTTCACATTGAAATTGGACTTAATCTAGTGTCAATCTTTTAATAGATATTGTTTCTCAAAAAAAAGCTATTTGTTTTGACAGCGGGAATTAATTATTAAATTAACTAATGAAACTTATATGTTATGAATTTTTTAAAATAGACATCATTTTTAGTTCGGAATATCAAATATATCTTAGGATGTATTTTTGATATTTTTCTGAAAAACTTCAATTTTTGATGAATAGTGAAACCACTTAGTGGTTGTTAAAGAAACTGATTTTTCATTTAAATGAAACTTTTCCACCTCTATGTTTTGAATTTCAAAAATTAGACATACATTGTTGTCATTAGGAAGTAAAATTTGGTTCAATGGGATTAAAATAATTTTTTGGTAAATAGTAACTTTTATGTTCTTAATCACGATTAGAGGTAATTAGTGTAATTTAAGGTAAAAATAATGTTTTAATAATATCAAATGGCCCAGAAAAATGTCCTACCCTCATTTTATGTGTCAGGGACGACCAAGACAATCCATGTGTCAACTTGGGGACCCCTTTGAGCCACTTTGGTTGGAAAATGACATAAATAACTTTTTATTTAAAGTTAAAATAGAAATGTCACAAGCATGAGATGTTTCACTAAAACAGTTTTTAAATGGGGTTATACAAGTCATATTTTTTACTATAAATATTAATTAGAAAGCTAAAAAAATTTACTACATAATGATATTTTTCTATAATTTTTAGACATTAAATAAATTTTATTATTTATGACATCATGATGATGCACCGATTACCTCATTAATAAAGGATTTAAATAAAATGAAAAGATAATGTTAAAACTGTAACTTAGACTTGTCAAAAACCTATTGTATGAGTATATTTCAAACCATTACCACCTTATCCTTGAAATACATCAATTAGGGACCTTTAAAATCCGAAACTCTTTTGAAAATAATGTAACATTTTGTAACTTTCCAAGAGTGCCCCTCCTCTCCTCTTATAAAAGGCCCCCACCTCTACCACCTTACCCACACCTCTAAAGCCTTTGGATCGGCCAACCCCTGCTCATTTTTCCTCTACAAATCCCTCTATTACTCCTAGAATCCTTACTTTGGGAAGAAGTCTTCCCAAGGAAGCCTTTGAACTCAAATCAATGGGAGTTACCCGATTTTAAGGTAATGTCTTCACTTCTGTTCTTTTGTTTTATTTTGCTTCTCCAACCCCCTAAACTATTTTTATTCATTTATTTTGTAACAAATCCAGTATCTTCAATATACTAGGATTTGTTTATAAGAATCATTCGAGCTACACTTACACACACCTACATCTAATGGTTAAAGAACATACTGTTCCTGTGGATGGCGAATCTCTGCCTCACGAAACGATGTTTGTTCAACACTCATATAACATCTTCAAAGGTGGCCATTAAGATGTCACTATATGTATATATGATATATAATATGTTTATGTTTTACTTAATCTTCTGTATTTTTCTTTTGTGGCATACCATTATGGTTTCCATTGTGGGTAAACATGATAATTTCATTTCAGGAAGTGCGGACTACCGCCCCCTCAAAGTGATTTGATTCGTTAATGACATATGTGGGATGTATAAAGGATGGATTTAAAGTTATTATATATGATTTATGTTACATATAAATGATGAATATAATTCTGGAATTAAAATATACATACCTTTCATTTAGTTTTAATTCCATTAATATGACATAGAAATGAAAGTAGTGTTCATGCGTACGTACGGCTTACCGTCTCCGTGAACGATGCATTTCATTTCTTACCTCTAAATGATTATGTAATATTATAAATACATGTATATTCTGGATATATATTATATATATGATATAAAAATCATTAATATCATTCTGGATATAATGAACCTTTGACCACTCGAACAACATGTAATTGTAAGAAGTCCACTTTCGACTTAAGAACCAAATATCGACAAAACAAACATTATTAACATAAATGATTACATAATGTGTATAACATGGAAATAAGTGATATAAAAGGAATAATTAACTTGAAAAAGGTTCTTAAGAATGTAGAAATTAACTTATTTTTATTATTCCGGACCTTAAAGAATGATCGAGTCAAGTCGGACCCGAGGTAAGGGATCCTACTCCTCTCTTTCTTTTTAAGTACACTCTTTTATGTCATTCATTTTAAGCTCATATTTCTTATGATTGGGATGTTCTTTTATATTACTCATACTTTAATTTCTTTGTTCATATGATGAGAGACCCTATTTTCTCTCATAAATCCATTTTGGAAGTTTTGAGTGGCGCCGTTAGGCTGCCGAATTTTCGTAAGAGATCTAACCTCTCTCTTTCTTTTTAAGTACTCTCCTTCATGTAACTTCTTTTAAGCTCCTCTTTTTATGATGGGGGATATTATTTTATATTCCTCTTTCTGTAAATTTTATTTTAATATGATGAGAGACCCTATTTGATCTCATCAATCCATTTTTGGAAGTTTTAAGTGATGCCGTTAGGCTGCCGAGTTTTCATAAGGGATTTTTCATCTCATTTTTAGTCCTATGAGATTTATGCGACATTTTCTACCATTTACTTTGAGTGGTGTATGTACTTCCCATTATTATACTCTTTGTGTAATATAATTTCATTTATGGGTATTTACATATTCATTGTATGACCCTTATTCAATGGGGTGTATGTTTCGAAAGTTACCTAAGTCGGTAAAGGAACCTTTCACCCTCCTCTTTTAAAAGACATCTTTTGTTATGTCTTTTAATTCACATACTATTATGTTGTGATATGTTCTTCTATATCCTTATTGATTTAAATTTTACGTAAAAGTTATGAGATACCCTTTTTATCTCTCATCAACTCTTTTTCTGAATTTTTAAGTGACGCCGTTAGGCTGTCGAATTTTTGCAAGGGAACTTCTTAACCCAATTTTGATTCTTTGGGATAAACTTGTACTCCTTGAATATGTCGTTCTATGAATATGTGTGAATGTCCTCTGATTGTTTTTCACTTAATATCCACTTATATTTGGTGTATTCTTTTGTCACACATAATTATGTAATTGATTTATCCTTAATCCAAGGATATCGCCTTTGTATGGGACTTCGTCTCAGTATCCTTTCATTGAGGCATATTTTGTTTCATATACAAACTACTTTTATACGGTGTATAAACCCCTTTGAATTTTACGTTTATAGAAAAGTAATCTTTTTATACGAATAGTTTTACTAAACAACAAAAGGGAATGTTTTTGTCGTATGTATGCAGAGACAACGACTTCTCCGCCGCCGTGACCAATATTTGAGTTTCGGCTTCCTCTAAAAGCCATACCTCTTTTTAATGAAAAATAAATACCATGTTTTACTTTTATTTTATTTTGGTATTGAAAATGTTTTTCATAATGTTTTTATATCTATGTGTTGTATTGATATCTTGTGATTGAAAAGTCGAAATATTATGTTTTCTTTATGCATGTTTTATGTGATACGATTATGTTATGGTTCTTGGGCATTATTATGAAGACGGGTGGTTCCGTGATAAACTAAGGGTGAGTGAGCCCGATATATCTCTCAAATGCTTTGGGTAACGCGAAGGAGTTAAGCATTAAGGTTTGTCTGAAGATATTTAGGGAATATACTGTGATGGGTATTTCAAACGTAACCAAGAGGGTTACTCCCTACATAAGAATGTTATAAATGCGTCAAATTACCTTTATGTCTTATGTTTTCTATGATTTATTCATGATTTTATGAGGTATGTTAAAGAGAATATGTTTTATGGGTAAAGTATGATTTCATTCTTATGTATATATGTACTCATGTTTTCTTTCCATACTTTTTATAACCCATACTGGGCTTTTTATGCTCATCCCAGGTTTTTGAAATGTTTTTCACAGGTCAAGGGAATGGTACATGATATGATGATAGTGTCAAGGAAGTGTCAAGAAAGAATCCATGTTTTATTTTAAATATGTTTCCGTTGATGGGAAAAATGAATACTATCTTTTATGTAACCACTTTGTTTAAATGTGGAATGTAATGCATGTTTTATGATCTAATTCTCTAAAACTCTAAACCTGAAAAGATATTCAATGTGTAATCTTGTAATAACTCAAGATTAAGTAAGGTTTATAGTCGGGGCCTTATAGTTGGTATCAGAGGTCAGTTTAGATAACTTTAGAGGTTAGGGTATTCTCTAATCATAAGTGACATTACCATAATGGTTAGGATTTCAAAAAGAGTACTAGTTTTAGATAAAGTGAATGAGTAAGTATATATTAGTGTTTACCTTCCTCATTAGTACATGATGGTTTTGTTGATATACTCACACTGACATTTCTGTTTTTAGTGAATGGATGGATCTAGCAGGCACCCAAGAGACAACAGGTTTGAAGGAAACTGTGGTGGTTCTCTGATTAAGATACTAGATAAAATAAGGGATTCAATGAGGAAACTCGTGGTTGTTCTAAACCAACTATCAAGGAGTCATGATCAACCACTTGAACCTTGGTATGATCTGTAATGCATCATTTACGAGATGACCAATCGATGTGGAAGTTAAGGTAATAATTAAAAAGGTAACCATTAGAGTTTATATGATCCTTACTTTTGAGGTAATTATGGGTTATTATATGTTATGATGGAAAATGAATGGCATGAGATAAACTTGAGGTTAAAATATGTTATGATTATTTTTGAAGATTTTATCTCATTTTGGGGAATGTTTTAATAATTATATAGTTTTGGAAAAAGTACAACACGCAGACCGTGTGACAACCCGTCGCGTCAGACAAAGCTGCGGGAATCGAACCCACAACCAAAGTGCGACTGCTATTTATCGTCTACCACTGGACTACGTGATGTCCCTGGTTAGTTTGAATAATTATTTTTATTTAGATGATTTTAGGAATCAAGAGTAAGTTTATTTTGGGTTATCTATGGAAATGATTCACCTATCATTGAGGATATGTGATTAGGTTAATTACTTTTCAATATGAGAATTTAAGAGCAACTGATGTTATTTGGAGATAAAAGTTAATTTGTACTTTGGAAGACTATGTGACTAAATCCTTCAAATATTTGGGGTTCAATCTTAGTTTGGTATACTTTGAAGAATTTTATGGAAAACTTGATTATCAAATGGTCCTCGTTGAACTTTGGGTTTTGTTGGACAAATTTTGGAGATTAAGAATAGATTTTCTTTTTATAAAGGGTTATCCTTTTCTGGATTATCTGATCTTGTAATAACAATTTTGGTTTTGGTTTTGATTAAATTCTAAAGACATGGTAAGTATACAGTTCTCTTTTGTGGATTAGGTGATTCTCTAGAAGTTGATTATAGTGAAAAGTCTTCCTAAATACTCGACTTTTGAAGAAAATATGAGTTTGTGTAAGAAATCTAATAAAAGTTTAAAGTCAACATGATAAGTAATTATGTTTCCTTATGAATAAATTCCACAATAAAAATTAAATTAAAACAAAAATGTTGTCTATTAACTTTTCCTACTGGGGAATCGAATACCGTTTAACCCATCACAAGTTTGTGATTTTCTTGTGGTTAACTTTCTCCTAAACATGTTTTCTATCACTCTTCATCAGAACATGACCCTATGTTTTCTCCTTCATGTCCATGTTTTCCTACATGGAATCCTAGTATGGGTTAACCCGGGTGACCTCTATACTTCTCTTTCTTTATTTCCAAGTGATTGTTTAACCGACTCTTGTTCCGATGTGGGACTTTCAAGGATGTTTCCAAGCCCAATTTTTAAAATTGCGAGGATGCAATTTCCAAAAGGGGGGAATGATATAACACCCCAGGTAAATAAATAATATGACATCTTCATATTTATCCCTATTTGTGAATAAAATGTTAATATTAATTTAAAGGGAATGCTATGCTTGATGGCTTACCCAATACGCAACAATGAGTTCTTTTGAAATCTTACATTGCACTATAATAATAAAATAATATTATTTTAAATGGTAGTTAACACCAAGCTGTTGTAATGGAGGGAATGAACAGAACTAACTACAAAATTATTATTTATTTTTGTCAAATATTTTTACTTTTTACAATAAATGTTAGAGGATTAAAAATGTGAATAAATTGAATTTTAAGCGTAAACATTCTAATATTCTTTAGAAGGTCGATTAACCGCCTTTTGATGGCGAACCAATTTTAAATCCACTTTTTGACAATTTTATGTGTTATATTTGAAAAAATAAAATTCTTCTTTATGATTGAGACATAAAAATTTACTTTGTGTAAATTTTTGGTATCTTTCCGATAAAGGTCATTTTTTAATGAATAGTGAAAAATGTTGTATTTTAATTCAAAAACTCTTTTTATTCTAATTTATTTATATGATTAGATCATCTTTTGAATTTTTTTTAAAGTAAAATTAGAATATATTTTTACCATTTAATCCAATAGTGGTCATTGGAATTAATTTCACTTTGAAATTGGACTTAAACTAGTGTCAATCTTTTAATAGATATTGTTTCTTAAAAACACGCTATTTGTTTTGATAGCGGGAATTAATTATTAAATTAATTAATGCAACTTATAGGTTTTTAATTTTGTAAAATAGACATCATTTTGGAGTTCGGAATATCAAATATAGCTTAGGGTGAATTTTTGGTATTTTTCTGAAAAACATCAATTTTTGATGAATAGTGAAACCACTTAGTGGTAGTTAAAAAAACTGATTTTTTGTTTAAATGAAACTTTTCCACCTTTGTGTTTTGAATTTCAAAAATCCGACCTACATGGTTGTCATTTGAAAGTAAAATTTGGTTCAATGGGATTAAAATATTTTTTTGGTGAATAGTAACTTTTATGTTCTTAATCGGGATTAGAGGTAATTAGTGTAATTTAAGGTAAAAATAATGTATTAATAATATGAAATGACCTAGAAACATGTCCTACCCTCATTGGATGTGTCATGACCGACCAAGACAATCCATGGGTCAACTTGGGGACCCCATGGAGCCACTTTGGTTGGAAAATGACATAAATAACTTTTTTTTAAGTTAAAATAAAAATGTCACAAGCATGAGATGTTTCCCTAAAACTATTTTTAAATGGGGTTATACAAGTCATATTTTTGACTATAAATATTCAATATAAATCTAAAAAGATTTCCTACATCATGATATTTTTTTATAATTTTTAGACATTAAATAAATTAAATTATTTATGACATCATGATGATGCAGCGATTACCTCATTAATAAAGGATTTAAATAAATGAAATAATAATGTTAAAACTATAACTTAAACTTGTCAAAAAACAATTGGATGAGTATGTTTATAACCCTTACCAAATTATCCTCAAAATACATCAATGTGGGACCTTTAAAATCTGAAACTCATTTGAAAATAAAATAACATTTTGTAACTTTCCAAGAGTGCCCCTCCTCTCCTCTTATAAAAGGCCCCCATCTCTTCCACCTTACCCACACCTCTCAAGCCTTTGGTTCGGCCAACCCCTTCTCATTTTGCCTCTCAACATCCCTCTATTACTCCTAGAATCCTCACTTTGGGCAGAAGTGTTTCCAAGGAAGCCTTTGAGCTCAAATCAAAGGGAGTTACCTGATTTTAAGGTAATGTCTTCACTTGTGTTCTTTTGTTTTATTTTGCTTCTACAACCCCCTAAACTCTTTTTATTCATTTATTTTGTAACAAATCCAGTATATTCAATATACTAGGATGTTTTTATAAGACCCATTCGAGCTACACTTACACACACCTATATCTAATGGTTAAAGAACATACTGTTTCTGTGGATGGAGAATTTTTTCCTCACGAAATGATGATTGTTCAACACTCATATAACACCTTAAAAGGCGGCCATTAAGATGTAACTATATTTATATATGATATATAATATGTTTATGTTTTACTTAAGCTTCTGTATTTTTATTTTGTGGCATACCTTTATGGTTTCCATTGTGGGTAAACACGATAATTTCATTTTAGGAAGTGCGGACTACCGCCCCCTCAAAGTGATTTGATTCGTTAATTCCATATGTGAGATGTATAAAGGATGGATTTAAAGTTATTATAAATGATTTATGTTACATATAAATGATTAATATAATTCTGTAATTAAAATATATATACCTCTCATTTAGTTTTAATTCCATTAATATGACATAGAAATGAAAGTAGCGTTCATGCGTACGTACGACTTATCGTTTCCATGAACGGTGCATTTCATTTCTTACCTCTAAATTATTATGTAATATTATAAATACATGTATATTCTGGATATAAATGATATATATGATATCCAAATCATGAATATCATTCTGGATATAATGAACCTTTGACCACACGAACTAAATGTAATTGTAAGAAGTCCACTTTCGACTTAAGAACCAAATATCGACAAAACAAACATTATTAACTTAAATGATTATATAATGTCTATAACATGGAAATAAGTTATATAAAAGGAATAATGAACTTGAAAAAGGTTCTTAAGCAAGTATAAATTAACTCAAATTTATTATTCAGGACGTTAAAGAACGATCGGGTCAAGTCGGACCCGAGGTAAGGGATCCTACTCCTCTCTTTCTTTTTAAGTACACTCTTTTATGTCATTCCTTTTAAGCTCATATTTCATATGATTGGTATGATCATTTATATTAATCCTTATATACTTTTTATGTTCATATTATGAGAGACCCTATCTTCTCTCATAAATCCATTTTGAAAGTTTTGAGTGGCGCCATTAGGCTGCCGAATTTTCGTAAGAGATCTAATCTCTCTCTTTCTTTTTAAGTACTCTCCTTTATGTCACTTCTTTTAAGCTCATATTTGTAATGATGGGGGATGTTATTTTATATTCCTCTTTATGTACATTTTATTTTAATATGATGAGAGACCCTGTTTTATCTCATCAATCCATTTTTGGATGTTTTAAGTGGCGTCGTTAGGCTGCTGAGTTTTCGTAAGGGATTTTTCATCTCACTTTTAGTCCCGTGAGATTTATGCTACATTTCCCACCATTTCCTTTGAGTGG
This sequence comes from Viscum album, assembly GCA_963277665.1. Lineage (NCBI taxonomy): Eukaryota > Viridiplantae > Streptophyta > Magnoliopsida > Santalales > Viscaceae > Viscum > Viscum album. The sequence continues at coordinate 2,007,643,720 of OY728130.1, read as the reverse complement.
TGTATGTAAATCCCATTATTATACTCTTTGTGTAATATAATTTCATTTATGGGTATTTACATATTCATTTTATGACCCTTCTTCAATGGGGTGTATGTTTCGAAAGTTACCCAAGTCGGTAAGGGAACCTTTTACCCTCCTCTTTTAAAGGACTTCTTTTGTTATGTATGTTAATTCACATACTATTTTGTTGGGAAATTTTTTTCTATATCCTTATTTATGTATATTTTATGTTCATGTGATGAGATACCCGTTTTATCTCTCATCAACTCTTTTTCTGAATTTTTAAGTGACGCCGTTAGGCTCTCGAATTTTTGCAAGGGAACTTCTTATCCCAATTTTGATTCTTTGGGATAAACGTGTACTCCTTGAATATGTCATTCTATGAATATGTGTGAATGTACTATGACTGTTTTTCACTTAATATCCACTTATATTTGGTGTATTCGTTTGTCACACATAATTATGTAATTGATTTATCCTTAATCCAAGGATATCGTCTTTGTATGGGACTTCGTCTCAATCTCCTTTCATTGAGACATATTTTGTTTTATACACATCCTACTTTTATATGGTGTATAAACCCCTTTTCCTTTTACATTTATCGAAAAGGATTCTTTTTATACGAAGAGTTTTACTAAATGAAAAAAGGGAATGTTTTTGTCGTACGTATGCGGCGATAACGACTTCTCCGCCACCGTGACCATTATTTGAGTTTCGGCTTCCTCTACAAGCCATACCTTTTTTAATGAAAAATAAGTACCATGTTTTACTTTTAATTTATTTTGGTATTGAAAATGGTTTTCATAATGTTTTTATATCAATGTGTTGTATTGATATCTTATGATTGAAAAGTGGAAATGTTATGTTTCCTTTATGCATGTTTTATGTGATACGATTATGTTATGGTTCTTGGGCAATATTTTGAAGACGGGTGGTTCTGTGAGAAACTAAGGCCGGGTGAGCCCGATATAGCTCTCCAATGCATTGGGTAATGCAAAGGAGTTAAGCATTAAGGTTTCTCCGAACAGATTTAGAGAATATATTGTGATGGGTATTCCAAACATAACCAAGAGGGTTACCCCCTACGTAAGAATGTTATGAATTCATAAAGTTACCTTTATGTCTTATGTTTTCTATGATTTATTCATGATTCTTTGAGGTATGTTAAAGTTCATATGTTTTATGGGTAAAATATGATTTCATTCTTATGTATATATGTACTCATGTTTCCTATCCATACTTTTTATAACCCTTACTAAGCTTTTTATGCTCATCCCATGTTTTTGAAATGTTTTTCATAGGTCAAGTGAATGGTACATGATATGATGATAGTGTCAAGGACGTGTCAAGAAATAATCCATGTTTTATTTTAAATATGTTTCCGTTGATGGAAAAATGAATACTATCTTTTATGTAACCACTTTGTTTAAATGTGGAATGTAATGCAAGTTTTATGATCAAATTCTCTAAAACTCTAAACCTGAAAAGATCCTCAATGTGTAATCCTGTAATAACTCATGATTAAGTAAGGTTTAAGTCCGGGGCCTTCTAGTTGGGGTTGTGGTGTCCTGGCCATCGGTCGGCTAAGAATTCCCCAGTGAGTATAGTAATTATACAGTGATGTTAGTGGTGGTTCAACATCAGGATTATTTTTGGAGTATTTCCCGAATGATTTTGGTTGGGAACATATAAAAATAACATAAGAGTGTCTAAAGTGTGGATTTAATGCTAGGGAACCCAATATTGGTGTATTAGATGATATATCCATACAAAAGAACTCTAAATAACTTCTTTTCATCTCAATATACTAATACATTGGTTATAGTGATCAATGGTACATGCATCAAATTGGATAGAGACCAATTTTTATCCTTCTTGATTATGATCCCAAAATATTTATTTCAATCTGATCGTGGTACACCTTGATTAATTTTAGGATGCCTCCATAATGATATACAATCGTGTTACTGATTCAGTATTGTAAATATTTTCCAATAAAGAATGATTCCTCGGTTCACAGGTCATACAACGATGTGTTCCCTCAAGGTGGGTTGGAAGTAGCACCCAAAAATAATAAGAAGTATTATGTGCTTTCATTTTAGGTTGATTATTCAAAAAATATAAGTGAAATCTATGAGTTCCTGCTTTAAATACCGTTGAGTACCCATGGGGAGCCAGATCCCCTTAAATAAGTGGATTCGATAGAGATAATGATAAAGGTATTTTGGATTTCTCATTACATGAAAAACCATATAGTTGTGTTAGAATCTAGTCTTTTTCATGGAGCAGTTGGTCGATGGTAGAGTTTCGTTACAGATATCGATGATGAGAAAAAAATTCCATGGTATAACTTCCTAATGTTATTTCATGAAGAGTATTACCCATATTTATTATGCTTAGTTCGTATCTAGGATCTTATTTAAGGAAAACATTAAAACATGATAGTATTTGAGTATTTTTCAAGGTCCACTAAACTTACACGCTACTCACATGCCTTGGTTTTAGACAGAATCTTCCGGCAATTGAATTTTTAGGTGGGTCACCAAAGATACATTCAATCCAGTGTGGGATCCTTATTCCTACCCAGTTAAATTGGATTACCAGATATGGTTTTGGTGACTTTGGTCATCATAGTAGAGGGGCATCGATCCATTGGAGATGGTCATGTACAACATGTTCATGAGTTATATGAGAAACGCAGAAGTCATCATACATGAAGATATCAGCAGATGAGGTATTCCCAATCCTGGATGTATGGGTCTTTCAGGGATTACACAATTTATCTAGTCATCCAAGAGATGGGTGATGTTATTCTTATATCAGGAAAAGTCTCATGGTTAACTATTTATTAACTCATTGCACAGATTAAGACCAAAATATTGTAGATGGACCTCCACAATAGAGGAAACATCATGATCATGGATCCCTAAGGGATGTAGAATTACTAGAGGAGCATTATCAACTTCATAGGTAGTTATAGTTGGTGGAGGAATACATTATGAGATCATACCACCACCACCACCACCACCAGGTTTTCCACTTTAGGCACAAGAATGTAGTAGTAAATGACATGGACAGTTATAGGACTTGGAGGTCTGTGACCAATATACTCATGGGATGATCTTAGTTATGATCTAGTTTAGTATACTATATCATAAGTACTAGTATAAATAGATATGTGTTATTACATTATCTACACATTTCTGTTCTTATATCTAGAGATTTCATATGACACTTCATCCTAGTATATATGGTTAGAGGTTCCTATATGGATCAATTATTTAATATCACTCATCATTTGAATGTGTGAGCTATCATTTGGTGTAGAGATAATTACAAGGGACCTCTTGGACATCAAAATGAATCCTTATGACTTCATCATGGATATGGATTTGTTATGTATAAATTAATCCTAGATTAACTATCTTCACATATGTGAAAGATGATTTCAGAGAGATGGAGTGATATTCCCCTTTATGTTTGAGAGATATCTCATGGCTAAATGACTGGGACTTGTGTACAAGAGTACACATCTTATCCCCCAAGAGTTAGATAGTTTAGATAATAGTTTAGTGGACTCTTCATGCATATAGAATCCTTTAGTATTTGAAGAATGTATAGATTTAATTCCATAGGATACCCTGGGACTACATCTATGGTGGTAGATATACTTATGAATTAATTTTCACCGTAGGACTATGCCAATATTTTATACAACATATTGGATGGCCCCTACAAAGATCTGAGAGATAAGGGTGCAGTTGCAGGATAGTTAAGATAATTATTTTAGAAAAATAAATGAGTCCCCCTGTGTCTCCCTTTTTTTAATTAATAATGATGATGGGATATTGCATATTTTTGTTGACTATTATCACCTAAACCATTCCAAATTAAATAAAAAGTACATCATTCTAATGATTGATGATATATTTTATCATTTTCAAGGTTTGATATGGTTATTAAAGATCGATATCGGGTTTGGCTACCACAAGTTGAGGTTCTTATAGGTTTTTATTTCAAGTATGGAATTCCTTTTTCACTACATATAATATTAGTTCATGGTGATGCATTGTGGTTTGAATAATACCCCCTCTATGTTTTTGGATTTGACAAACTATATCTTTCCGACATACATGGACCATTTTTTTGTTGTATCCATTAATGGAATACTCATGTAGTCTACATCCTAAAAAAGGAATGAAATGTACTTTAGGATTTTACAAGACTTGATCCTAGAGAATTATCTTAATCATCACCTCTAAAAGATCTAGTTTGGGATCTATGTGGTTAATTTCCTAGGAAATTTCATTTCCAGGAATAGATGTATTATAAACCCATAAATGATTGGTGTAGGGATTACATGGGATCCACCCCAGAACATGTTGGAGGTGAATATTTTTCTCATCTAGGGAGCGCAATATAGGTGGATTATGGTGGACTTATCTATTATTTAATAACATTTGACCATCATCATGGGAAAAGTAATTTTTTTACATGAATCAAGAAGTGGAAAAGAGCTATTGATGAGTTGAGCCTAAGGTTGACTAGTGATATTGTTTTGAGACTATAGATGTATGGAATGGAGTACATAATGTATTTTGATTCCTATTGAGTAAGATTTAGATGTTTGATGATGACTCTTAAGGGAGTGATAACTTATGGGTGGAGGCAATTGAGACCCCCACGAAGAAAACTAAAATTCATGGAATGAAGTTTGTAGTTGTAGTATTCACTCTGATGATGTGAAGGTTCTATATTTTAGTAGAGGCCTATGATGTTTACTCAAACCATTGGAGTATCAGTTATATCTTTAAACAATGATATATAAAATTGAGATTGAGGAACTTGTTAGATTTGCATAAGAACTATGACTTCATTATTGTATATACTCATAGAAAGGTAAATGTGGTGGAATATTCCCACAACATTAATTCCCATTATCATTTGCTGGAGAAGGCATCTGAGCAGTTGGCTTCTTTGCAGATAATGCTGGTAAAATAGATAAGAAAATATTAACCTCATTTGATGGTATTGGATCCTCCACTTATCTATCCTTAGTGGGAGTCTAATATGGAATAATTATACTCTGAGGTTCTATCTTACTACATATATATTTAAGATTCATCATATGGATTTTATGGAGGGAAGAACATAATAATTTTGTAGGGATGAACAGTGGGTTCGATCATGATTTGAGAGGAGGCTATTATATAGTTTTAGAATCCTCATTTAGAGGTATGTCCCAGCATGGGGATGATGTATAGGAACCTTCAGCAATATTTTTGGTAAATTGACGTCATGTGGAGTGTTGTTGATATTTTATCTCTATGTCTCACGTGTCATCATGTGAAGTCTATGCACTAGGTGATGGACTATTTGAAACAACTTATTGAGATATCATAGTGGAAAAGGGAACAAATATCTATTAAATTTGTGATATGGATTCATCACGAAGGTAATTTCCATCATACCTTATAGGAGATAGTTGAATGACTTATAAATTCATCACACTTCCTTTCCCATAGGGAGAAGAGTTCAGCGTATAGATTATGACTATTGTATACATGGTATATTTTCTGGATCCCTAAGGTACCCTCAATTATTTTCTCTGATAGAAATGTGTGGTTTACATAACAATTGTCTTGGGAAAACTAGGAGAAATTTCAGACCCATTATTGGATGAGTACAACATGTCACCCCCAAATAAATAAATAGATTTATTTCTCTAACAAAGTGGGGGATAATATACTGAGGGAATGTGTTTTGGAATTTGAATGAAACTAAGAGAATTAGTTTCCATTTTTATAGTTTTATTATAATAAAATTTATCACTCTCTGATCAACATGGATTGTTTTTGTGAATTTTATAAGAGACCCTTCAGGTCACCCTTATTCTAGATATGGATTGTTGAGAGATATATTTTTGGTCTAGAGATTGTGTAGCTGATGATGGGTAATGTTTAGGTGATCTATTCTAATTTGATGATAGAAGAGAGCTATAATAAATCATTTATACATTTAATTCATATGTTCTTGGAGTACAATAATGGAGACCATGTTTTATTAAGAATCTCCCCAGGATGAGGATTGTGGTGGTTTTCCAAGGGAGTCAAGTTATCCCTGAGGTTCATTGGGAAATTTTAGATCTTATAGAGAGTAAGAGAGGATGATTTCCATACATCCTTAAAAACAAAAGTGGAATGAGTTCATGATGTCTTTTGTGGGTTACAACTGAGAAGATATGTGCATGATTCTACACAAATTATATACTGGGGTGAGATGGATGTTGATGATGGATCCAAATTCATGGAGTACCCATTTGTAATCAATTATTGGTAATATAGTATCCTTTGAGGATGGAAAATATCCTTGGATTGTATTTTGTGTCTGCAGGAGAGCATGTAAGAGTGTTTTATGGATTTTGACAGCTAGATGTGAGCATAATATCCAAAAAATCTGTTTAGATTGTACATTTTTTGGAATCTAATTCCATGATAGGGAAATAACATAGTTACCTTATTTTATCATAGTAAAACACTGATATTTATTAATAAATATTATTAGAGAAGGTCCTTGAGGCTGAGTGAGTTTCCAATACCTGGTCTGCCCAGAATTGATAATTTAAAATTATTAAATCTATTAATATCATGTTCATATTGGTTTTTGGCAATAATGAAATAGATTTATAAAATAGTCTAGGATTATAAATTTGAGACTGTTGTTGAGTCAAGATTATTTGTTATACCCTATGTGCAACCAAGGGTTCATCATAAATGAAAATACTTTTAAGGTAGTCATTGATGGTTAATTTAATTTAAATAAATGATTATGTTTATTTATTTAATTATAAACACATATGACCTAAAATCTTCTATTAATAAAACATTATAAACATTCTATATGTTTATCCATTAAATCCCTCGTTGAATTGAGGTAAGATCTATTATACATCATTGCTGGATTGATAATAGGGGATAACAACTAATCAGAATGAGGTGGACCATTAGATAGTGAAGACAATGGGATACTCACATCACTACAAAAAGCGTTCTTCACTAGAAATTTTTTCTTTTCCAAGGTATGTATCATCAATTTTAGTATCTACCATTAATTAATGTTTTTATCATTAATTTTATCTCCTATTCAGTAATCTATGATCTTTTGATATTCGCATTGTTATCCTAGAGGATACTCAAGTGGGGGTGAATTGAGTTCCTATAAAAAATTACTGATTAAAAAGATTTCTTTTAAAAACCCCCAATTTAAAAAAAAATTAACTGTAGTGAATTTATAAAAATTATAAGTGTTCCATTAGTTTCTCAAAGATCGATTATTTCTTAGTTAACATAATCAAAAGATTGTGTTAGATTTTGAATCTAACTTACTGGATAACAACAATTAAAAACACTTTCTAGTTAAACAATTAGAGTTACTTTAAAAAGATTTGTATTTCAAAGTAATTAGCAGTGGAATACTAAAAATAGTTTTAACTGAAATAAGATGCACATTAGTTTTAACCAAGAGGTTCAATATCATGCTGAGACATAGTCCTCTCAAATAGTTTATATAAAACTCTGATCCACACCCTGGATTGGGGTAAACAACAGTACTGAGACTGTCCAGGTACTAAGACCTCTATCACATTTCTATATGGGAAAAACTATAACAATAACACAGAGGATAACTAGTTCAAACTTGACCTCTACCATAATTCCCAGTGGGATAAATGGAAGTTTAGAAAGTTTGAGTGAGGATTTTATATATCCTCCAGTTATTCTTAGGAGATAGTGTGTGTTTAAGATAAACACACAAACACCACTTGAAATGTAAATAAACAAATCACAATAGATCTAATAAGATTAAGTTGATTTTGGAATGATCTATGTGATGTAAATGCATCTCTGGACTTCTTTTGGATTGAGAAGATGTTGCTTTGAGTCCTTCTCTAGAATTTGTCTAGAAAAATAGAGTATCGTGGTTCTGTTTCATGACTTCCAGGTATGGGTGTTTTTCATGAGATTGCAATAGTTTTTGTAGAGTAGAAATTTCAATCTACTCCCAGTAAAGATCTTTTTTGATGCTCTCATGTATCTATTCGTTCTTCTACCACATACGTCTCTTCGTGCATCTCTATTTTGATGCGTAGCTTTGATCTTCCATTTATAGCTCATGTGGTCCGTCATAAGGCATGATTACTTATATAGGTATGAGGTATGGTTCCCTAAAATCCAACAATCATTAATTAATAACAGTTGCATTAAAATCACCAAATATGACTGTTTCCAATAAACAAACTGAAATAGAGTGTAGAGAAACAATGACTAGTTTCCATCGGTAGCTCTTTGTATTAGGGAACTTGTAACGGTGGACTTGTGTCGATAGGTCTGGTATCTGTATCTGTCACTCTCTATAACAATATCTTTATGTATCAGTGACTCTGTGTAGAATTTTCTCCTTTTATTGGTAGCTCACTTGTATCGGTATCTCACTTGTATCGGTAGCTCCACGTACCGGTAACTTCTTCTATTAGCACCACTCCTTCTATCTGTAGCTGCTTGTGTAGCAGTAGCTTTGTATCGGTACCTGTCTGTTTGTATCGGTAGACTATTCCTCATTGAATTTTTGTATAACAGATGGCTTGATCTATCAGTGAACATTGTTTATCGGTAGCTTTTTCTGTATCAGTGACTCAAAAACTCAAATTCTTATAAAGTACATGTTCTATGCCTATCCTTTCCAGATATAGTTAGTATTAAGAATAATCATTGTTAAAAAATTATAAACATAAATAAAAATTGAGTAACATATTCCAATGATATGATCATTTTGATATTTGTATAAACTCAATAGAATGATTTCATAATTTGAAATTATAATTAATATATAAATAGACATTATTTGGGATTATCAAAGCATATCTAAACATAATTGAGATTATAAAAACAGGTGAGTACAACAATGTAGCCCTTTTTGATAATCACAAATTATGGCATTGTAATATAGAATAATCATTAATGTATCAGTACAAAATACATTTTTTCTCTTTCTCAGTGTGTTTTATGAAATTATTAAATGATTTCAAAATATCATACCTTGTAACCATTAATGAAATATTTCAAATGTACAAGATAATATAGTATTAAATACTAATTTATTAGAGGTAGAATTATATAAAAAAAGTATTTAATAGACTCATTATTTATCTATGACTCATTATCCCTATCTTTGGCCACATTATTCTCACCCAAACTTCTTTATATAATTATTTATCCCCCTTTGTGATTTGTAAAAAGGATAAAAAAACAACAAAATGTAAAAGAGAATGAGATCCTGTGGATATGTCTTGAGGAAAAAATACATAGAAATACAGAAATGATACAATAAAGAATACAAGTGATCTCTGTCAAATGTCTTAGCATCTAATCAATCCACCTACCTGATATGTAATTTGAATTTGACCTTGGGATCAGAAGAGGATTAAGGCATGGAAGTCATAGGAGAAGTCTTGGGAACACCAATGATGGTCAAAGGTGGTTGATCTTATGAAATATTGTCGGGCCTGTAATGGGTACTCCTTTGTGTGATCATAGGAGTAATACTTCTGATAGCTTGAAATGGAGTCAACTGAGGTGAAGAAGCAGACTGACCAGAGGTAGGCTGGGTTGGAGGGACAATAACAGGGGTACTGTCCACATAGAGAAAGGGCAGTAATAGGTTCCTAAAATACATTATGATTCCTCCAACTCTCTCCATAGCAGAGATAAAATCATTCTTGTTATCCATAATCGTTTCCAAAGCAGGAGTTAACTCCCTGAGCTTTCTGACCTGATCTCTGAAAGCTTGAGTGACTGGGGGTAGTTTCAGATTTTCTAACACACACTTGAAATGATTGTTTAGATGATGCTTGGTATACACATTCTGAAAATAAATATCAATCTTGCCTTTGATTTTATTTTGGGCAGTATTAGAATCTCTCATATAATCCTAAATGATCTTTCTGATATCCCTTGTAGTATATATCACCTGAGAAACAGATGAGCTACTGGAACTAACTTGACCAAGTTCTTCATTCAGCACAGATCTAAACTGTTCAACATCAACTGAATCTCTGGAGGTACCAAGAGGTTTTATAGTAAAATCTACTGTTTATTTGAAAGATTTGGTCAAATTAAATATTAGTTTCTTCACAACCAAATATTGAATACTGACATGCTATTTTATGGTCTTCTTAAAACTCTAAAAAAACATCCACAATGTGTTTCACTACACTTTTGATGTAATTGATGTCAGCATCAACTTGATCTTGGGAACTAGAAAAGATATATAATGATGAAACAGATTGCCTCAAAGAATCAGCAGCCTTTGTCAAACTCTTAATCTAATTTTGACATAGTTTCACTTCATTCATCACATCTCTCACATCACTTGACATAGCACATTCAAGAGAGAATTCCAAAGATTTTTCCATTTTTCCTAGCTCTTCAACAAAGAGAAATTTCAATTCTAAAATAGATGCAATCAAATTCTCTTTTAACTCAGCCTTTAAAAAATTAAGATCATCCATAGTTACAAGATTTTCAGGAAAAACAATTGAGGTTCTCTCAGACAAAATATCAACTAAATCTACAAATTTTCCATTTGATTGGCCTTCATTAGATCCTAAATAATTAATTTCAACCACCAAAAATCCTAGATCCTCTGAAAAATCTTTTACCTCATGCAAAACTGAGACAGACCCATATTTAGCAGATTGATCCCTCTCAAGTAGAGATTCCTCCTCTTCATCACCAACTGTAGTCATCTCTACTTCAGAGGAGTCATCTATAGCCTTATTTATATCCAACCCTGATGGCACAAATAGGGGTATATTAGTAATAGGTAATGGTCGGTCCACATCAGTAACCTCCTCAACAGGCATAATAGAGCACTCAATTAGAGGACTAAGACTCAAATAGGTACTTCCATCAGTGTTAACAGAAACAGGTTCTCCATTTTCCGAAACTTTTTCATCTTCATCATCACTACTACTGGAATCTAGAGTAGTCTCCTCATGATCTGATCTAGGCATGTCTTCTTCATCCATAGAGGTTTCTATATCACACTTTCCCAAAACTTCTTCCCTTCTAGGTAGGGTCAAAGGTGGACATGCATTTCCCTAAGATACATTTTTGGAAGGTGGGAATGGAGGAAAATTAGAATCCCCTCCATATTCTATAGACGTATCCTCCTCACCATGTTCTAGACCTGGATCTCTCTTATCTCTTAGCTGATTGGGATTCTCAACCGTGTTAAATTTATCCTAAACATTCTCATCATCATTTACCCATTTCATTTTCCATGGGTTCTAGCTAATCTTCATGTACTTACAAACTGTTTTTGTAATACAAATGTTGTCTCTCATAACCATTATCTCATCCTAAGACTCAGCCACACCTTTTACCTTGATCATCAATGAAATCAGCTTTTCAAATAATAGAGCATTTGATTTTGTCTTTGGCATGGTCATATCTTCGATTTAAATCATTAGAAGCCTACATAGATTTACTATGACATTATTCCTGAAAAGATACAACAAGAATATATCTTGGAATCTAAGGGTTTCAAAATCCCCTCTTCTTGGACTTAACACATGCTAGAAAATTTTGACCAGATACCAGTTTTGTCCATCCATTTCTATAGAAACTACTTTTCTTGGTGAGCCATTTCCAGTGAGCTCTTCCAAAGTAGTTTCATACTCAATAATGTCACTAGTATGAGGTACTGACTTTGGAGAATATCCAAACTCACCCTTGTGTGGAACTTTCAAGCACTCATCCCATTTAATAGAAGAAAAAGATATTATCTTTCCATTCACTATTGAAAACATTCTATTCTCGCCCTAAAATTTCTCAAAACGAAAATACTCATAGAATTCCTTAACTAGTTTCTAATAATAAGGACCATTGTTATTTTCAATACACATGAGCCACCCATGTTCCTCAAATATCCTCAGAATCAATGATTTTCTAGGAAGAAGCCATTCTACATAGAGTTCTTTCTCGATTATGATATTTATATTAAGTAAGTGCAGTTCACTCCACTCTTCTCACGACTTGTTCCACTACCACTACATTTAGATCCTACATTCTGCCTCATTGCACTCGGTGCATCACCTTTATCTCTAAAAATATTCCTTTTCACTCCTTCCAATTTTGAATCGAAGAACACAGGGTTCGCAAGAAATGTGGGGGTTCAAGAATTATGGTTTGAAGTGAAGAGAGTTCGTGGTGGATTAAAACGTGACATAGAATTAATTTTTATCATTTAGGAATAGAGATGTAAAAAAAGATATATTTTAAAAACAATAAAGGTTTCGACTAAAAACACGAAATTTAGACAGTGAAAAACATATTAGTGACAACTACCGATGAGAATCCTAATTGTGAGGTTTCTCTAATGGTGAAGTCTCTCTAACAGTGAGGTCTATCTAACGGTGAGGTCTCTCTAATGGCTAGGTCTCTCTAGGAGTGAGGTCTCTCTAATGGTGAGGTCTCTCTAACTATGAGGTCTCTCTAACAATGAGGTGTCTCTAACGGTGAGGTCTCTCTAACTATGAGGTCTCTCTAACAATGAGGTCTCTCTAACGGTGAGGTCTATGGAAAGTTTATCATTCCTAACTCATGTCTAATGTAATTTAACCTTTATAAACTTAATTTCTTGTTGAATATGTCTTCTAATGGATGTTCAGTTCCTATAAATTCAAAAGTAATATCAACCTTTTGATAATGGTCACTCAAAAAATGATGCCTTACATCAATGTGTTTAGTCCTAGAGTGAGATATAGGATACATAGAGATATTGATCTCACTGGTGTTATCACAATTTATTGATACATGCCTAAATTGATATCCATAGTCCAATAATGTATGTTTCACCCATTGAATTTGTGCACAAAAACTAACACAAACAACATAATCTACTCTATCAGTAGACAATGTAATTGAATTATGCTTTTTACTACACCAAGACACTAAGGACATACCAAGAATATGACATGTTTCAGAAGTGCTCTTCCTATCTAACTTGCAACCAAAAAAGTCCGCATATTAATAACTTATTAAATCAAATGATTGTCCTTTTGGATAAAATAATCCAAAATTTTTAGTATGTTTAATATTTCTGAAAATCCTTTTAACAGCAAGAAAACGTGACTCTTTTGAATTAGCTTGAAATCTTGCACACATACACACAGTAAACCTAATATCTGGCCGACTAGCAGTAAGCTAATGTAAAATCCCAATCATACCTCTATAATTGTTTTGATCCAGTGGTTTCCCTGTTTCATATGCATCCAATTTATAGTTGGTACTCATAGGTGTATCAAATACCTTATTACTATCAAAACCAAAACTTTTTAAAAGATCCTTTGTATATTTAATTTGATTTAAAATAATACCATTTTCATTTTAGAAAACATAAAATCCATGAAAATATTTGAGTATTCCCATTAAACTCATTTCAAATTCATTTTCATACTCTTTGAAAAGTCAATACACAAAGCATTTTTAGAAGATCTGAAAATAATATCATCAACATAGATTTGTACTATCAAAACATCTTTGGAAATCCTTTTGATAAAAATATTTGGATCAAAACTTCCTTTAGTAAAACCTTTTGAAATAATAAAATTAATAAGTATATCATACCAAGCGCACGGAGCTTGTTTTAAACCATATAAATCTTTAGAAAGCTTAAAAACTCGATTTGGAAAATAAAGACTAGTAAATACAGGTGGTTGTTCAACAAAAAATTCTTCAATTATAAAACAATTTAGAAAATAACTTTTAACATTTATTTGATATGACATGAAATTCATATGATTAGCATAAGAAAGAAGAATCCTAATAGCTTTTAACCTAGCTACTGGTGCAAAAGTTTTCTCATAGTCTATTCCTTCTTCTTGACTATAACATTGTGCAACTATTCATGCATTGTTTCTAATGATATTTACAGATTCATCAAATTTATTTCTAAAAACCCATTTTGTACTGATGGTCAAAGTGTATTTGGGCCTTTTAACTAATTCCTAGACTTTGTTTCTTCTAAATTGATTTAATTATTCTTGAATTTCCATTACCCAAAATTCATCCTTGAACCCATCATTGATATTTTTATGTTCTAACTGTGAAAGAAAGGCTTGATGTTCAACCTGATTTCTTAGAGATGCTCTAGTTTGTGTTCCTATATCTAAAAATCCTACAACAACATGTAAAGGATGGTTCTTTAGAATCCAAGTTGGACTGGTCAAGGTAGGACTAGAGAATTCTGGTTCTTCTGTAGGTTCAGTTCCAATAGGATCGTGTTTTGGAAAATTTCTAGAATTTTTTTTATAGCTGGTTCACTGCTTCTATCATTATGGTCCAGAATAGATAGGTCTTCTTCAAGATTTTCAAGAGAAGACTTAGGTTCATGGGGATCATTTTCACCAAATTTTACATGTAGTGATTCTTCCACACACCTGGTTCTTTTGTTAAATACTCTATAAGATTTACTAGTTACAGAGTTACCTAGAAAGATTCCATCATAACTTTTAGAAGCCAATTTTTCAATATTATCTTTAGTATTGAAAATAAAGACATTGCAACCAAAAACTCTAAAGTAACTAAAATTAGGCTTCCTATTATTCCACAGTTCATAAGGGGTCATTTTTATGAACAAGCCTAATCAAGACTCTATTTTTAATATAACAAGCGTATTTACGTATTCTACCCAAAAGTAAATAGGTAAGTCATACTCAGTATGCATAGTTCTTGAAATTTCTTAACGGGTTATATTCTTTCTTTCTACTACACCATTCTGTTGAGGTGTCCTTGGGGTTGAGAAATTGTGACTGCAGACATTATGTGAGTAATAGGTTACAAAATCATGATTTTCAAACTCACGGCTATGATCACTTATCAGGGTCTTAATCTGAAGTCCACTAAGGTTCTTTACAGACTTGGAGTATTTAATGAAATAGGAACATGATTCAATTTTGTGAGCAAGAAAGTATACCTGAGTATATCTAGAATAGCCATCTACTAGAACATAGACATAGTTCTTCCCATTCAAACTAGAAATTCTAGATGGTCCAAACAAATCCATGTAAACCAACTCGAGTGGTTGAGAAGTTGAATATTATTTAATTAATTTGAATGAATCTTTATGTTGCTTTCCCTTTTAACAGGGAATGAAAGCTTTTTCTATTGAGAATATTAGTTTGGGTAGGTCTCTAGCTAAATTTTTCTTATCTAGTATTCTATGTGAATGAACATTGCAGTGTCCTAATATTTTGTGTCATTTCCATGATTCTTTATGAAAATCATTTATATAAGTAACCTTTTGTTTGGATAGAGAATTTAAGTCTTCATCATATACATTTTCACCTCTTAAAGCTGTAAATACAAAAATATTTTTAGAATCAAATACATTGAAAGCATCTTTTTCAAATTAAACATTGAAACCATCATCACACAACTGAGAAATGATTAACAGGTTATATTTTAGTCCATCAACAAATAATACATTAGAAATTAAAATTGAATCATTGTTACCAATCTGGCCTAAGTTGTTGATTTTTCCATTTGAATTATCACCAAAGGTGACATGCCCTCTACCAACCTTGATTAAAATCTTAAAACATGATTAGTCTCCAGTCATATGTCATGAACATCCACGGTCCATGTACCATATCTTCTTACATGAACTCTTTAAGTAGGTCTCTTAAATAATAGGATTAAACAGAAAATGGTTTTGGTACCCATATTTTCTTATGTCCAAACAGTTTAGCAGGTAAAACATTAAACACCCATATTTGTCTAACAGTTTTCCTATAATTAACAGGTTCAAAATATTTTGAATAATATATTCTGTTTCATCTGGTATAATATGAATATATTGATGAAGCTACATATTTTCCAAAACTGGAAATTGATGTAAACTATCCATTTTTTGGAATAAATTTATTCTTAACAAACTACCTCGGTTCAGGATGGTATCCTAAACCAGTAGTACACTTTGGTGCAACCTATTTTCCAAGCATTTGAGTTAGAGTATTATTTCCATTTGTGAACTTCTCAAAGTATTTTTTCAATTTCCCAATGGAAAATTTAAGTTCAGTATTTTCCTTTAACAATTGAGCATTCATTTCTTTTTCTATACTAAGATCAGATTTAACAGTACTAGTCAAGGTATACTGTTTTTTTAATGATTTGTACTTATCTTTTAGCTCTTTACAAGTATATTCAAACTTATTATAGCATTAAAATAATTCAGTTTTAGACATATTATCATCATTATTTGAATCACATTCATTCCTAGAATAGTAATCATTTAGTATATGGGAGACAATTAAATTATATGTTTCAGTCATGAAACACATGTTGGTATGATTCTTTTCAGAATCAGAAGCCTCAGACTCACTTTTTCTAACATCTCAGGTAAATAAAGAATAACACATTTTCATATTTATTAATATTTGAAAATTAAATCTTAAATTTACTTTAAAGGGGTTTCTATGTTCGATAGCATGCCCGATATGCAATAAAGAGATTCTTTGAAATCTTACGTTGCACACTATTAATAAAATAATATTATTTTAAATGGTAGTTAACACATAGCCATTGTATTGGCGGGAATGGATATAAATAACTAAAATATGATTATATATGTTTTTTAAATTTTTTTACTTTTTTCCAATAAAAGATAAAGGCTTAAAATATGGAAAGAATTCAATTTTAAGCATATATACCCTAATTTTCACTAAAGGTTAACTTATCGCCTTTTGATGGCGAACCGTCATTAAATATAGTTTTGGTCACTCTTATACATTATATTCGACCAAATAAAACTCTTCTTTAGAATTGGGACATCAAAATTTACTTTTTGTAAATTTTTGGTATTTTTTCGATAAAGTTCATTTTTTATGAATAGTGGAAAATGTTGTATTTTAATCGAAACCCTCTTTTTCATCTAATTTAATTATATGGTTAGATTATATTTTGAATTGGTATTAAATTGTAAATTTAATATATTTTTACCATCTAATCCAATAGTGGTCGTTGGAATTAATTTCACTTTGAAATTGGACTTAAACTAGTGTCAATCTTTTGATACTTATTGTTTCATAAAAACACGCTATTTGCTCTAACAGCAGGAATTAATTATTAAATTAATTAATGTAACTTATATGTTTTGAATTTTTTAAAATAGACATCATTTTTTAATTCGGAATATCAAATATAGCTTAGGGTGATGTTTTGGTATTTTTCTGAAAAACCTCAATTTTTGATGAATAGTGAAACCACTAAGTTGTACTTAAAAAACTGATTTTTCGTTTAAATGAAAATTTACCACCTCTGTGTTTTGAATTTCAAAAATACAACATACATGGTTTTCATTAATAAGTAAAATTTGGTTCAATGGGATTAAAATAATTTTTTCGGTGAATAGTAACTTTTAAATTTTTAATCGCGATTAGAGGTAATTAGTGTAATTTAAGGTAAAAATAATGTTTTAATAATATTAAATGACCTAGACACATGTCCTAACCTTATTGGATGTGTCATGGCCGACTAAGAAAACCCATGGGTCGATGTTTGGGACCCCATGGAGCCACATGGGTAAGATAAAGATATTAATGCCTTTTATTTAAAGTAAAAGTAAAAATGACACAAACATGAGTTGTTTTAATAAAACAATTTTTAAATGGGGTTATACAAGTCATATTTTTTACTATAAATATTCATTAGAAATATAAAAAGATTTCCTACATCATAGTATTTTTTTTATAATTTTTAGATATTAAATATATTAAATTATTTATGACACCATGATGATGCAACGATTACCTCATTATTTAACGATTTAAATAAAATAAAAATATAATGTAAAATCTAAGACCTAAAATTGTCAAAAACCTATTGGATGTGTGGATTTCTAACCCTTATTACCTTATCCTTTAAATTTATAATTGTGGGACCTTTTTTATCCGAAAATCATTTTATAACAATGTATCTTTTCTTAACATTCCATGAGTGCCCCTCCTCTCCTCTTATAAAAGGCCCCCACCTCTACCACCATACCCACACTTCCAAAGTCTTTGGCTCGGCCAAACCCTGCCCATTTTGTCTCTCCACATCCCTATCTTATTCCTAGAAGCCTCACATTGGGCATAAGTCTTCCCAAAGATTCCTTTGAGCTCAAATCGAAAAGAGTTACCCGTTTTTAGGGTAATGTCTTCACTTGTGTTCTGTTGTTTTATTTTTCTTCTACAACCCCCTAAACTCTTTTTGTTACATTATTTTGTAACAACACCAGCATATTCCATATACTAGGATGTTGTTATGAGAAGGATTTGAGATACCCCTACACACACCTACATCTAATGGTTAAAGAACATACTGTTTCCGTGGATGGCAAATTTCTGCCTCACGAAACGATGATTGTTCAACACTCATATAACTCCTTCAAAGGAGGCCATTAAGATTTCACTATATTTATATACGATATATATAATATTTTTATGTTTTCCTTAAGCTTTAATATTTTTAATTTAAATTATACCTTTATGGTTTCCATTATGGGTAAACGCAATATCTTCATTTTAGGAAGTGTGGACTACCGCCGCCTCAAAGTGATTTGATTCGTTAATGCAATATGTGGGACGTATAAAGGTTGGATTTAAAGTTATTATATATGATTTATGTTACATATAAATGATGAATATAATTCTGTATTTAAAATATACATACCTCTCATTTAGTTTTAATTCCATTAATATGACATAGAAATGAAAGAAGCGTTCATGCGGACGTATGGCTTACCGTCTCCATGAATGGTGCATTTCATTTATTACCACTAAATTATTATGTAATATTATAAATACATGTATATTCTGGATATAGATGATATATATGATATCCAAATCATGAATATCATTATGGATATAAATAACCTTTGACCACACGAACAACATGTAATTGTAAGAAGTCAACTTTCAACTTAAGAACCAAATATCGACAAAACAAACATTATTAACATAAATTATTACATAATCTTATAACATGGTAATACGTGATATAAAAGTAATAATGAACTTGAAAAAGGTTCTTAAGAAAGTATAAATTAACTCAAGTTTATTATTCAGGACATTAAAGAACGACCGAGTCAAGTCGGACCCGAGGTACGGGACTTCATCTCAATCACCTTTCATTGAGGCATATTTTGTTTTATACACAACCTTCTTTTATTTGGTGTATAAACCCCTTTTAATTTTACGTTTATCCGAAAGGAATCTTTTTTATACAGAGGGTTTTACTAAACGACAAAAGAGAATATTTTTGTCGTACGTATGCGGCGACAACGACTTATCTACCGTCGTGACCATTATTTGAGTTTCAGCTTCCTCTACAAGACATACCTTTTTTAATGAAAAATAAATACCTTGTTTTACTTTTATTCTATTTTGGTATTGAAAATGGTTTTCATAATGTTTTTATTATATCAATGTGTTGTATTGATATCTTTTGTTTGAAATGTGTAAATGTTATGTTTCTTTAATGTATGTTTTATGTGACGCGGTCATGTTATGGTACTTGGGAATTATTATGAAGATGAGTGGTTCTATGGTAAACTAAGGGTGGGCGAGCATGATATAGCACTACAATGCATTGGTTAACGCGAAGGGGTTAAACGTTGAGGTTTCTCCAAAGAGATTTAGGGAATATACTGTGATGGGTATTCCAAACGTAACCAAGAGGGTTACTCCCTACGTAAAAATGTTATGAATGCCTCAAGTTACCTTTATGTCTTATGATTTCTATTATTTATTCATGATTTTATGAGGTATATTAATGTGCTTATGTTTAATGAGTAGAGTATGATTTCATTGATTCTTGGGTATACATGTACTCATGTTTCCTTTCCATATTTTTAAATCCCTTACTAAGATTTTTATTCTCATCCCACGTTTTTGAATTGTTTTTCACAGGTCAAGGGAAGGGTACATGATATGATGATAGTGTCAAGGAAGTGTCAAGAAAGAATCCATGTTTTATTTTAAATATGTTTCCGTTGATGGAAAAAATGAATACTATCTTTTATGTAACCACTTTGTTAAAATGTGGAATGTAATGAAAGTTTTATGATCTAATATCTAAAACTATAATCCTAAAAATATCATCAACGTGTAATCTTGTAATAACTCAAGATTAAGTAAGGTTTAAGGCTGGGGCATTATAGTTGGTATCAGAGGTCGGTTTAGATAACTTTAGGACTTAGAATTCTATTAAATGATTATCCAAAAATATTTTTTTTATGGTCAAATTGAAATGATATAGCATTTAAAAATTACCATGTTGGTTCACCTAAGGTATTTCTGTGATAAGAATGGTTTTACATAGAAGAAACAGAGCAGCTTTTTTGGGAAGGCATACAGAGGGAAATGACCTTTCAAATCAGTATCCTGAGATGGTCGGAATCAGAACTAAATATTTTGTTGCAGTGATGGCTCAGTTGACTCAGGTGAAAAATGTTGGTTGTTTTTATTGATAATATTTGGGCGTTTTCTAAAAGTAAAGAGGAGCATGAAAGACATTTAAGGGTTATTTTACAAACCTTAAAAGAAAATAAATTGTATAGGAAATTCAGCAAGTGTGAGTTTTGGTTGCAACAAATTTCTTTCCTTTGTCACATTGTTTCTAAATATGGGATAATTGTTGATCCTGCAAAAACAAATGTTGTTGAAGAATGGCCAAGACCCACAAATTTAACAGAGATTCGTAGTTTCCTTGGTTTGCAGGCTATTACCAAAGGTTTGTTAGAATTTTTTCACAGTTCTCTAGTCCAATGACTAAGCTAACTCGGAAGGGTGTTAAGTTTATCTGGACAAAAGAATGTGATGGTTGTTTTCAGGAATTGAAAAGAAGATTGATGAATGCTCCAGTTTTGGAACTACCTTATAGGAATGGGGTGTTTGTTATATACAGTGATGATTCATTGAAAGGACTTGGTTTTGTTCTAATGCAGAATGATCAGGTAATTGCTTATGCTTCATGACAATTGAAAACTCATGAGGTAAATTACCCTACACATGATTCGGAATTAGCTGCTGTTGTTTTCGCTTTAAAAATTTGGAGGCATTATTTTTATGGAGTAAAGAGTGAAATATATTCCGATAACAAATGTTTAAAGTATATATTCACTCAGAAAGAATTGAACATGAGACAGAGGAGATTGATAGAACTAATCAAAGATTATGATTGTACAATTCATTACAATCCGGGAAAAGAAAATAAAGTGGCTGATGCTTTGAGTCGAAAAAGTAATGCTTCATTAGCAGTGTTGCGTTTGGAACGTGATCCTTTGGTTAAGGATTTGATGAAATTTGGAATAGAAGTTTTTTGGTGTAGGATGTTCTTATGTTTTGTTTCAGGTATCAGTGAAATCTTCTCTATCAGATAGAATCAAGAAAGCAGAGAAGCAAGACAGTGAGTTTCAGAAAAAGGTAGAGCTGGTTCAGAAGGGTAAGTTGCCTGAATTCAACATTGATAATGATTGTGTTTTGAGATTTGGGAAGAGATTGTGTGTGCCTTGTGATTCACAGTTTAAGAGAGAGTTATTATGTGAAGCTCATACTTATCTATTTTCAGTTCCTCCTGGCAGTACTAAGATGTACAGAGATCTGAGAGAGTATTACTGGTGGGATGGAATGAAAAGAGATATTTCTGATTTTACTGTGAAGTGTTTGATTTGTCAACAGGTTAAAGCAGAGTGGCAGTTACCAAAAGGGATGCTTCAGCCTTTACCAATACTAGAATAGAAATAGAAAAATATTTCCATGGACTTCATTGTGGGATTTCTGAAGACACCTTGTGGTAATAATGCAATCTGGGTTATTATTGATCGCTTGACTAAATCTGCTCATTTCCTTGATATACGGGATAATTTTTCCCTAGATCAACTTTCCCGTTTGTATCTTAAAGAGATAGTCAGGTTACATGGAGTTCCTCTCTCCATTGTATCTAATCATGATCCCAGGTTCACTTCTAACTTTTGGAAAGGCCTTCAGAATTCGTTGGGCACTGAATTAAATTTTAGTACAGCTTTTCATCCTCAATCAGATGGGAAAACAAAACGAACAATTCAGCCATTGGAGGATATGCTACGTGCTTGTTCGATGGATTATCAGGGAAGTTGGGACCAACATCTTTCATTGGTTGAATTTTCATATAATAACAGTTTTCATTCCAATATACAGATGGCACCATTTGAGACGTTATATGGGAAGCGGTGTCAAACTCCAGCTTTCTGGGATGAAGTGGGTGAAAGGAAGTTGATGGGACCAGAATTGGTAGAAGAGATGGCAGAAAAAGTTCAGTTGATTCAGAAACACATGAGAACAGCTTAGAGCAGGCAGAAGAGTTATGCGGACAATAGGAGGAAGGATCTCTCTTTTGAGGTAGGTGATCATGTTTTTCTCAAAGTCTCACCATGGAAAAGTGTGATGCGATTTGGTAAGAAAGGAAAGCTGAGTCCAAGGTTCATTGGAACATATGAAATTCTAGAGAGAGTTGGATCAGTTGCTTACCTAGTGGCTTTACCTCCGAGTTTATCTCAGGTACACAATGCTTTTCATGCTTCAATGTTGAGAAAGTATATGCCAGATCCATCTCATGTTTTGAGCCTAGAGGTAGTTCAGTTGGAAGAGAATCTCTCTTATGAAGAACAAACAGTCGAGATTCTTGACCATAGAGAGCAAGTGTTGCGGAATAAGGTAATTCACTAGGTAAAGGTTTTGTGGAAAACCCATATGGTTGAAGAGGCAACGTGGGAATCTGAAAATTCTATGAGAGATAAATAACCCCCACTTATTTTGATAAGTGAATAAAATTGAGAGGACGCAATTCCCAAAATGGGGGAAGGATGTAACATCGCAGGTAAATAAAGAATAAAACATTTTCATATTTATTAATATTTGTAAATTAAATATTAATTTTACTTTAAAGGGGTTTCTTTGTTCGATAGCATACCTGATATGCAACAAAGAGATTCTTTGAAATCTTACGTTGCACACAAGTAATAAAATAATATTATTTTGAATGGTAGTTAGCACATAGCCGTTGTATTGGTGGGAATGGATAGAAATAACTAAAATATGATTATATATGTTTTTTAAATTTTTTTACATTTGTCCAATAAAAGATAAAGGCTTAAAATACGAAAAGAATTCAATTTTAGGCATATATACCCAAATTTTCACTAAAGGTTCACTTATCGCCTTTCGATGGTGAATCGTCATTAAATATAGTTTTGGTCACTCTTATACATTCTATTGGACCAAATAAAACTCTTCTTTAGAATCAGGACATCAAAATTTACTTTGTCTAATTTTTTGGTATTTTCCCGATAAAGTTCATTTTTAATGAATAGTGAAAAATGTTGAATTTTAATTCAAAACCTATTTTTCATCTAATTTAATTATATGGTTACACTACGGAAAAAAAGGAATTTAGCGGTGGTTTTGAAAAACCGCCGTGAAATCTTGCGTTGGGAAACTATTCACAGTGGTTTTCAAAACTGTCGCAGAACGTTTCGCGACAGTTTTTTAGCGGTGGTTTTTTTATTTTTTTATTTTTTTTATTTTTTTTATTTTTGTTATTTTTTTTAAATTTTTTTTAAATTTTATATATTTATTTTTATATTTATTTATTTATATATTTATTCATTTGTCGTATTTATTTATATATTTATTTCGTATTTATTTTATTTATTTATTTTCCGTATTTATTTATTTATTTATTTATTTATTTATTTATTTATTTATTTATTTTATTTTATTTTATTTATTTTATTTATTTTATTTATTTTATTTATTTTATTTATTTATTTTATTTATTTATTTATCGTATTTACTAATTTTATTATTTATTTTTCGTATTTATTTATTTTATTTATTTTATTTCATATTTATTTTATTTCGTATTTATTTTATTTATTTATTTTATTTTATTTCTTTATTTTATTTATTTATTTTATTTATTTCTTTATTTTATTTATTTATTTTATTTCATATTTATTTTATTTATTTATTTATTTCGTATTATTTTATTAACTTTATTTATCCATGCATGCACATCCCATGCAAATGCACATGCACATTCACATGCATGTCCATGCAATATAAAGAAATTCTGCGTTTGATGAGATTTGAACTCCTAACCTCTTGCATATTTTCCAAAGACTTTACCACTCCAACAAGCTCGCCATGTGGTTAATAAACAGAATTTAATATACTTATATATATTAATTGAAAAAAAAAATAAAACATATATAATAGATATAAACTCGATAATTATAAATAATAAATAATAAAAAATAAATAAATATAAATAACAAATAATAATTAAATATAAATAATAAATAAATAATAAATAATAAATAATAAATAATAAATAATAAATAAATATAAATAATAAATAATATATATATATATAATAAATAAATATAAATAATAAATAAAAAATAAAAAATAAAAAGTAATAAATAAAGATAAATAATCAATAATCAATAATCAATAATTAATAATAAATAATAAATAATAAATAATAAAGACACATAAATAATTAATAAATATAAATAATAAATAATAAATATTAAATAATAAATAATAAATAATAAATAATAAATAACAAATAATAAATAATAAATAATAAATATTAGATATAAATAATAAATAATAAATATTAGATATTAGATATAAATAATAAATAATAAATAATCAATAATCAATAATCAATAATCAATAATCAATAATCAATAATCAATAATCAATAATGAATAACAAATATTAAATATTAAATATTAAATATTAAATATTAAATATTAAATAAATAAATATAAATAATAAATAATAAATAATAAATAAATATAAATAATAAATAATAAATAATACCTAATACATAATACATAATACATAATACATAATAAATAATAAATAATAAATAATAAATAATAAATAATAAATAATAAATAATAAATAATAAATAAATATAAATATTAAATATTAAATAAATATAAATAATAAATAATAAACAAATATAAATATTAAATAATAAATAATAAATAATAAATAAATATACATAATAAAAACTAAATAATAAATAATAACTAATAACTAATAAATAATAACTAATAAATAAATATAAATATAAATAATAAATAATAAATAATAAATAAATATAAATAATAAATAATAAATAATAAATAATAAATAATAAATTATAAATAAATATAAATAATAAATAATAAATAAATATAAATAATAAATAAATATAAATATTAAATATTAAATATTAAATAAGAAATAAGAAATAATAACTAATAAATAATAACTAATAAATAAATATAAATAATAAATAATAAATCATTAATAAACATAAATAATTAATACATATAAATAATAAATTATAAATTATAAATTATAAATTATTAATTATAAATTATAAATTATAAATAATAAATAATAAATAATAAATAACCAGTTACAAATAATAGATAATAAATAAATTAAAGTATATTATAAATAATAAATAATAAAGGAAACACATGAAGAAGTATGAAAAGACGTGATAAGGGATAAAAACCATGAAATCACATGAAAATGGATAGAGAAGCATATGAAGAATGAGGCATTAGAAACAATGAGAACGCATGAAAACTCATGACAACTCTAGAAAACTCCTTAATAATTCAACATAATCATCATAATAACCCATAAAAAACCATTGATAAAGATAACAAGTCATTGAAACCCAAATAAATAGTAATAAATGGAGCTACCATTAAAACCCGTCAAAATGGTCATAAAGAGACAAAAACCTCGGACTCACATTAACAGAGATAAATTATGATCCGAGAGTCTGTTTTAGATCCTCAACCTGTCTAATCAAAGATCCTAAAACGATATTCAACCTGAAAGGTGAAAGAGTCTGAATGGATAGGTGGATCGGAAGTTATGACCATTTAAAAAAAAGCTGACGGGGAACGGGTGCTAGAAACGAGGCATTGGAAAACATAACAAACCCGGTACCCACTAAAAAGACCATAACATATGATCTAGGTGTGCATGTGGGCGCCGTGACCAGTAAAACAAGAGCTCATGGAACGAGCTATGATCTGGCAGTTGGAGGAGGCCGAACTGACACGCAGATCGAAAGTTAGGTCTGTTTGAAGACAAGTTCGACGGGACACCGGTGAAGGAAATGGGGTTTTGATGGCCTTCGGAGAGGTTTTTGGGGTCGAAAAACACGAAAAAAGCTTGCTTGGGTTGAATTGGTGCGTAGCTCTCTTCGCTGGATTTGATTTGATATGTGGTAGAGCCCAAACGGACTCCCGGAGCGAAAGTTATGGTCGTTTGAAGTTGGAGAACTTTTTTCAACATTCTTATAACACTAATATCATCCACAACTTAGATCGTCTCACGGCTTTGATTATACGTGGCCTTAGATATCTTCATGAGCTTCGATTTGACTGGTCGTGGCGCTTCAACGGACGTCCGGATCAAAATTTATGGTCGTTTTAGTGATTTCGGGGTTTCTCGTGTTTTTTTATTTTTTCATTTCATTTCGCGGCGGTTTTACCGAAACCGCCACTATTTCACGGCGGTTTTTTAAACAACCGCTGCTATCCCTCGAAAAAATAAAAAAAAATAATATACAATAATTTTTTTCCTTTTAGCGGCGGTTTTCTTGTAGTGTTAGATTTTTTTTAATTGGTCTTAAAGTGTAATTTGAATATGTTTTTACCATTTAATCCAATAGTGGTCATTGTAATTAATTTCACTTTGAAATTGGACTTAAACTAGTGTCAATATTTTGATACTTATTGTTTCATAAAAACACACTATTTTCTCTGACAGTGGGAATTAATTATTAAATTAATTAATGTAACTTATATGTTTTAAATTTAGTAAAATAGACATCATTTTTGAATTCGGAATGTCAAATATAGCTTAGGGTGAAGTTTTGGTATTTTTCTGAAAAACATCAATTTTTTATGAATAGTGAAACCACTAAGTGGTACTTAAAAAAAGTGATTTTTCATTTTAATGAACATTTACCACCTCTGTGTTTTGAATTTCAAAAATCTGACATACATGGTTGTCATTAAGAAGTAAAATGACGTTCAATGAGATTAAAATAATTTTTTGGTAAATAGTAACTTTTATTTTTTAATCATGATTAGATGTAATTAATGTAATTTAAGGTAAAAATAATGTTTTAATAATATGAAATGACCTAGACACATGTCCTAACCTTATTGGATGTGTCATGGCTGACCAATACCACCCATGGTTCGATTGTTGAGACCCCATGGAGCCACTTGGGTAAGATAAAGACATTAATGCCTTTTATTTAAAGTAAAAGTAAAAATGAAACAAACATGAGTTGTTTTAATAAAAAAAATTTAAATGGGGTTATACAAGTCATATTTTTTACTATAAATATTCATTAAGAAAAATAAAAAGATTTCCTACATCATAGTATTTTTTTTATAATTTTGAGATGTTAAATAAATTAAATTATTTATGACACCATGATGATGCAGCGATTACCTCATTATTTAACGATTTAAATAAAATGAAAATATAATGTAAAATATAAGACCTACACTTGTCAAAAACCTATTGGATGGGTGGATTTCAAACCCTTATCTCCTTATCCTCTAAATTTATAATTTTGGGACCTTTTTATCTGAAAATCATTTTATAACAAAGTATCTTTTCTTAACATTCCAAGAGTGCCCCTCCTCTCCTCTTATAAAGGCCCCCACCTCTACCACCTTACCCACACTTCCAAAGCTATTGGCTCGGCCAACCCCTACCCATTTTGTCTCTCCACATCCCTATATTACTCTTAGAAGCCTCACTTTGGGCAGAAGTCTTCCCAAGGAAGCCTTTGAGTTCAAATCAAAAAGAGTTACCCGTTTTTATGGTAATGTCTTCACTTGTGTTGTTTTTTTATTTTTCTTCTCCAACCCCCTAAACTTTTTTTATTCCTTTATTTTGTAATAACACCAGTATATTCCATATACTAGGATTTTGTTATGAGAATTATTAGAGATACACCTACACACACCTACATCTAATGGTTAAAGAACATTCTTTTTCCGTGGATGGCGAATTTCTGCCTCACGAAACGATGATTGTTCAACACTCATATAACACCCTCAAAGGTGGCCATTAAGAAGTCACTATATTTATATATGATATATATAATATTTATATGTTTTCCTTAAGCTTCTTTATTTTTAATTTATGTTATACCTTTATGGTTTCCATTATGGGTAAACGCGATATCTTCATTTTAGGAAGTGCGGACTACCACCCCCTCAAAGTTATTTGATTCGTTAATACCATATGTGGGATGCATAAAGGATGGATTTAAAGTTATTATATATGATTTATGTTACATATAAATGAGGAATATAATTCTGGAATTAAAATATACATACCTCTCATTTAGTTCTAATACCATTAATATGACATAGAAATGAAACTAGCATTCATGCGTACGTACGGCTTACCGTCTCCATGAGCGGTGCATTTCATTTCTTACCTCTAAATGATTATGTAATATTATAAATACATGTATATTCTGGATATATACGATATATATGATATCCAAATCATGAATATCATTCTGGATATAAAGAACATTTGACCACACGAACAACATGTAATTGTAAGAAGTCCACTTTCGACTTAAGAACAAAATATCGACAAAACAAACATTATTAACATAAATTATTACATAATGTTTATAACATGGTAATAAGTGATATAAAAGTAATAATGAACTTGAAAAAGGTTCTTAAGAAAGTATAAATTAACTCATGTTTATTATTCAGGACGTTAAAGAACGATCGAGTCAAGTCGGACTCGAGGTATGGGACTTCGTCTAAATCTCCCTTCATTGAGGCATATTTTGTTTTATACACAACATTATTTTATATGGTGTATAAACCCCTTTTAATTTTACGTTTATACGAAAGGAATCTTTTTTATACAAAGCGTTTTACTAAATGACAAAAGGGAATGTTTTGGCGTACGTATGCGGCGACAACGACTTCTCCGCCGCCGTGACCATTATTTGAGTTTCGACTTCTTCTACAAGCCATACCTTTTTTTAAAATGAAAAATAAATACCATGTTTTACTTTTATTTTATTTTGGTACTGAAAATGGTTTTCATAATGTTTCAATTATATCAATGTGTTGTATTGATATCTTGTGATTGAAATGTGTAAATGTTATTTTTCCTTAATGTATGTTTTATGTGATACAATTATGTTATGGTTCATGGGAATTATTATGAATATGGGTGGTTCCGTGGTAAACTAAGGTCGGGTGAGCCCGATATAGCTCTCCAATGCATTGGGTAAAGCGAAGGGGTTAAACGTTGAGGTTTCTCCGAAGAGATTTAGGGAATATACTGTGATGGGTATTCCAAACGTAACCAAGAGGGTTACTCCCTACATAAGAATGTTATGAATGCCTCAAGTTACCTTTATGTCTTATGATTTCTATGATTTATTCAAGATTTGATGAGTTATGTTAAAGTGATTATGTTTAATTAGTAGAGTATGATTTCATTGATCCTTATGTATTCATGTACTCATGTTTCCTTTCCATATTTTTATATCCCTTACTGAGCTTTTTATGCTCATCCCAAGTTTTTGAAATGTTTTTCACAAATCAAGGGATGGTTACATGATATGACGATAGTGTCAAGGAAG
The DNA here is from genome assembly GCA_963277665.1 of Viscum album. Taxonomy (NCBI): domain Eukaryota; kingdom Viridiplantae; phylum Streptophyta; class Magnoliopsida; order Santalales; family Viscaceae; genus Viscum; species Viscum album. The sequence continues at coordinate 2,007,613,904 of OY728130.1, read as the reverse complement.
TGTCAAGAAATAATCCATGTTTTATTTTAAATATGTTTCCGTTGATGGGAAAAATGAATTCTATCTTTTATGTAACCACTTTGTTTAAATGTGGAATGTAATGAAAATTTTAAGATCTAATCTCTAAAAATATAAACCTAAAAAGATCCTCAACGTGTAATCTTGTAATAACTCAAGATTAATTAAGGTTTAAGGCTGGGGCCTTATACTTTTTGTGTATTCCAAAGCACTCCATGTACCCTTCAAATATTTCCTATATTTTTTGACCTTATAATCATATTTCTTCTTAAAATTAAATTTTGGAAAGTTAGCCTTAACATGTCCTTTCCTTTTACATTCATAACAGTCTATCTCATCATCATTATCAGCTTTCTTCCAATCTTTCTTCCAATTACCTCATTGGTCATACATACCTTTATAATTTTATTTTCTGAAAATTTTCGTCTTCCTATATAATTTATTGAATCTCTTGGATATCTGAGCCATCTCATCATCACTATCAAAATATGAAACTTCACTTTTTGAGCTTTTTACAGGTATGTGAACTTCCTCCTTGTCCTTTCTCTTGGAGGTAGTTGTCTTAAATTCCATTGACTTCATCTTAAGTTCATCATCTTCCACTTTTTTAGCTTTATCTCTTCTTTATATATCATATACTTACAATTAGCTCCTTAACAGGTAGTGAACTTATATCACATGATTATATTAGTGAAACAGATGTTCCTCTCTATCTTTCTGGTACACATCTGAGTATTCTCATGATTTGCTCCTTTGTCGGAACCACTTTTCCCTGCGTGCTCATTGTTTTAAAATTTTCATTGAACCTGACATACATTTCAAAAATAGGTTCATCATGCCTCATTTTAAATTTATCATATTTAATAGTGTAAATTTTTAATCTCATCTCTTTCACATTTTTTGTTCCATAATGACAAACAACCAAAGTATCCCATATTTCGTGTGTTGATTTACAAGAATAAATTCTGTTAAACTCTTCATCTCTTAGAGTGCAGTAAAGCGCATTCATTGCGTTAAAATTATTCTTGTAATCAGATTTTGTAGGATCATCCCATGTAGTTCTAGTAGTATTTTGAATCTCATACTCATAATATATATTAGTCCAAATGTCAAATACCATACTTTCTAAATTAATTTTCATTTTGATTTTCCATTGGAAATAATTAACACCATTAAAGAAAGGTGGCATGTTGGTAGCTGAACCTTCTAATCTATTATCCATAATTCATTTATATCAAATATATTTAAAGAGATAAAAATTTACAAATAACATAAATTTAAGATCTTTAAGATACAATGAGAATCCCAATTGAAAAACAATGTTTTTTGAAAACTTTCATAAAAAATGATCTGATACAAAATGTTTTCCTAGAGGATACTCAAGAGGGAAGGTTAACTGAGTTCCTATAAATGATTACTGATTAAAAATATTTCTATTAAAAATCCCCAATTTAAAAAAACAAATTAAACTGTATTGAATTTATAAATATTATAAGTGATCAATTAGTTTCTTAATGAATTTTTATTCCTAGGTTCACTTAATATGAAGATTAAATTAGATTTTGAAATTAACTTACTAGATAACAATTATTACAAACACCTTCTAGTTCAACTATCAGATTTACGTTAAAAAAATTGTATTTTAATGTTTTTAGCAGTAGAATAGTGAAGATAGTTAAAACTGAAATAAGATGCACAACGATTTTAACAAAGAGGTCCAGTCTAAAGCTGAGACTTAGTCATCTCAAACAGTTTATATAAAACATTGATCTACACACTGGATCTGGGTAAACAATAGTACTGCGACTGTTCAGGTACTAAGACCTCTATCATTGTTCTATGTGGGGAAAACTATAACAATAGATCACTGGATATCCAGGTCACACTTTACCTCTACCACAATTCACAGTGGGATACAAGAAGGTTAAGAAAGTTTCAGTGAGGATTTTAGATATCCTCCAGTTATTCATAGGATACAATGTGTGTTTAAGATAAACACACACACACACTACTCGAAATGTAAATAAAAAAATTGAAATAGAGCTAATAAAATTGAGATGAGTTTGGAAATCTCTCTGTGATGGAAATGCAGCCCTTGACTCCTTTTCGATTGAGCATATGTTGTTTTGAGTACTCAGGAATTTTTCTGGAAAATAGAGTATCATGGTTCTATTTCTTGACTTCCATGTATGGTTATTTTTCTTGACATGTCTATAGTCTTTGTAGCATAAACATTTCCTTCAACTCCTAATAAATTTCTTCTTTGAAGATCTCGTGTATCAATCATTTTTCTACCACATATTTCTCTTCATGCATCTCTCTTTTTATGCACAACTTTGATCTTCCTTTTATTTCTCATGCATTTTGACATAATTCATTATTACTTCTGCAGGTACGAGGTACAGTTCCCTAACATCCAAAAAAAATCATTAATTAATAACAGTTGCATTAAAATCACCAAATATGACTATTGATAATAAAAAATAGAAATAGAGTTTATAGAAACAATGACTGGTTTCCATTGGTATCTCTTTGTATCAGTGAACTTGTAATGGTGGACTTTTGTTGGTAGGTCTTCTATCAGTAGATGTCACTCTCTGTAACAATGGATTTATGTATCAGTGACTCTGTGTAGCGGTAGCTCCTTTTATTGGTAGCTTACTTGTATCGGTAGCTTGCTTGTATCGGTAGCTCCACGTACTGGTAACTTCTTCTATTGGTACCGCTCCTTCTATCAGTAGCTTCTTGGGTAGTGGTAACATTGTATCGATAGCTGTCTGTCTGTATCAGTAGACTATGAATTTGTGAATTTTTGAATTATAGAAGGCTTTGTCTATCAGTGACCTTTGTTTATCGGTAGCTATATCTGTATCAGTGGCTCAAAAACTCAAATTCTTATAAAGTATTAGTTCTATGCATATCATTTCCAGATTGAGCTAGTATCAAGATTAATCATTGTTAAAAATTTATAAACATAAATAAACATTGAGTAACATATTCCAATGATATGATCATTATGATATTTATATGAACTCAATAACATGATTAAAAATTTGAATGTGTAATTAATATATAGATAGAAATTATATGGGATTATCAAATAATATCTAAATATAATTGAGATTATCGAAATAGGTGAGTCCAACACACAAAATCTTGTTCCATAAATTTAAATTTAGTATTCAATGGATATTTGATATTCCATGTTATCTCCCCTATAAATCCTAGTTATGAAATATTTTTCAACAAAATTTTAACCAATAAATAATTACATATTTCAAGTGAATTTCTAACATACATCTTCACATTCCTCACCATTAGCCTACAGGGTCATGATTAGACATTTTCGGTGTTGGTTTGAGCATGATTGTTCCCATAAATTCATTATGGTTTGGTGAATGATGATATACATGATTATTTTTTGATGGATCGGGATAGGTTGTGGGATTCGAGTGAGACCTTTATGGATCCATGATCAAGAGTTTTGATGTATGTTAATGAGAAATTCATCGGCAGCTCCACAAGCATCTAATTAGCTTTCAGATTCTGAATTCTAGCCAATTGAGTTCATGATGTTTATGATTGGTATTATTACCTTTAAATGTGATGAATTTTCAATGGAAAATTGGTATAAATCATGGATGTAGTAGTGCATCTAGGATCCCCATTAAAACCCATAATTTATGTAAAAATTAAGACTACATGACATGCACTAGGATAAGATAAGCCTAGGTATCCTCACTTTGTTGTGATGATAGATTTTTTAGTGAATATTACATATCACATGTTGTGTTGATGGGAAAACATACATTATGACCCTACAAAGGTGTCTAACACACGCTTTTCCTGATGTTTGGAAAAAATAGGGAAACTCTCAAATGATGTATTATGAGTGGTAACTAGGATGTATTTATTCAAGGAGTAGTGTTTAAATCTATGTGTAACATAAAATAACAAGTATGAATAATTTAAGATAACAAGATATGTTTTTATATGTATGGTGAATTTATAATGATAGAAAAGTTATTGCATTCAGGTTATCGTTTATTTTATGAGATTTTATAATAGTATCTGAGAAAAAATGAAAATTATGGTTTGAGAAAGAATTGTTTAATGAATTTAATAACAATTATTTCTTTGATTCAATATTAATTTAATTATATATCATTATTTAGAAATAATAATGCACTATTTTCAATAACTCAAGAAATACCAAAACTTTTTTGATTGTCCCTATAAAATTGAATTAATCTATCTTAATTTCTTCACATGTTTTAGTTATCACTAATCCACTCCCTTACTTAATTTTCTTTAAATAATAACCAAATGGTGTAAACATAAATAGATCATGTAAGGGTATATTAATATTTATATAAAATCAACTTATTATTTAATAACAAATTAAAATATTAACATATTTAATATTAATCAAAAATAAATTAATATGAAAAAGATCAATTAATATAAGGGAATTCCTATAAATTGTTAAATTTTAGAAAATCAAGCACCACAGATGCGCATCCCCTTTCCCCTAACCCAATAACTATGAATTCCACCCCTCTATACAAGAAGGGTTCAATTAATTAAAAAATTAACAAGACATGAAAAAATAGAAATACATTTCAGAGGAGGATGATCTCTTCCTTTGCGGTGATGTTTCTCCCCATTGAACCAAATGATTGGGTTGTGGAGTTGATAATTTATAAGGATGATCTCTCCTTATTTTAAATGTGAGGAGGGACTTTTAGTCTCTTTTCAATAATGGAAAACCATGAGAGGGGTCAAAAAATATCCCCACGCCCACCGATTTTCCTTGTTTGAGGGAGGGACTCCTGCAACTTCTTATGTCAAGGTACTTTGTTGGTGGGATCCACAAATGGGGGAAGATCTCAGGTTTATTAATATAACATGGGGTGCACAGTGTGTAGGCAGAGATGGTGGGGACTCAATTGATGGTGGAAATGCAAGGAATGTGACAGGAAATGATAGTGGTGGTGCTTGAGGATGAGGTGTGGAGAAGATCCCGTAGAACAAATGCTTGTTGGTCCGGTCAAGAAGTGTAGCAGATGTAGAGAGGCGGCTTGCAGGGTGTCCGGAGGTGACATTACAGTGGTGGCAGTGGATTATCCAACATCTCTCATTGGTGGTCTCATGGTATCAGATGCAAGTGAGCATCAGTAGGTTCAATGGGTAGAGTCAAGGGAGGTGGGGATGTCGATCGTTAGTGGAGGTGATGACATAAGAATTAGATGGAGGAGGTACTAGAAGGGATGTCGGTGGTATGTTGCATTTAGGTGGGAAGAGAGTGATGGGGTCCTAGTACATTCATGGAAAGGAAAGAAGGTGGTGTGGAAATAGTTTGTTCCTCCTCTATTATTTTTTATAGTAGCCAAAGGAGGTCGAATGGGAGATTGGGAGAGGAAGCCTGAACACTAAAGCTCCGAGTTGGCGAGGAGGACCATAGCATTGGTCAAGGTCAATAGTAGGGGTTTCAGAGAAGAAGAGGAGGGGGGGTAGTGCTGTCTATGGTGGTGGAGGGATGTGTGAGTGTGGTAGCAGCAGTGGTCTGGGGTGGAGTGCGGTGGAGTATGGCTGAGTATAAGAGGGCTTGAATAGAGAATTGTATATCCCATGTCTCACTTCAAAATGGTGGGATGCTGAGAAATACTTATTATTCCTCCTCAAAAATCATCCTAAAAATGATATCAGACTACAGTTGGAAGAATCAAACCACCACATGGATCAACCTATCCACCCTGATGTTCTCCTCCCACCTCAGCATGATGCTTCTCTATAAACCAGTGCATAGCCCTTGGGCTGCTTATGCTTTCCATGGGTCTTGATCACCTAAGGCCTAAATGTGGGACTTTATCACCCACAAGTCATGCACAGACCTGACCCCTTGAGTGCCCCCATCTAAATAGAACTCCAAAGACTTATGTGGCTATGCAGGCTCCTTCTAGGATGCCCAAGAGGAAAAAGGTGTTTGGTTGAAGGTTGTCCTAGATGGGATAATTTTTTACACAAAAATGATATAAATATTTATAAAATTCTTTTATAAAAAATTTGGTAAATATTAAGAAATTGTGAAATTCATTTCTTTTACCCTTTTAAAACCATTCTTGCTTTCATGCCCCAAATTACCCATAAATTGCTAAAATATTTATAATCATGGTTTTTTTACATTGAAAAATAATAAAAATATTTTGAATTTATGTTTTCAAAAGTGCACATTAATTTTTTCAATCAAATACCCTAACACTTAATCAATAATTGTCCTCAATAATGAAATCTCAATATGTAATATCAGAGGGAACCAATGTTCTGAATATTCAAATTACAATGCTATATAATAAAAAATTATCAATATAAAATAAAACATTCTAATTCTCTATTAAATATCAATTTGATTTTCCATTTTTCAAAGAAACAGTCTATTTATTTATTTTAATTTTATCATTTGAAAAATGATAGAACTTCTCCATTTATTTATTCAAGCTCTTAAATTGATTATTTTTTAACATTCCAAATCATGGTCTACCTGAATTATTAATATTTTCTCTCATTAAACATGATATAATGGAAATAGAGTTGTGCTCATATCTAGAGAAAATTATTCTTGTCCATAATCTTGTAAAAGAACTAATTTCTCCACTTTGTAAAAAAATAATACACATAAAATGACAAGGTCTTTCAATTAAGATTATAATAACTTTGAGACTAAAAGTTGGTTGGGTATGATGATTAAAAAGAAATATAAAGGAGGTGGTTTAACTTTTCAATCATAAATCAATATATTCAAAGAATAAATATTAATGAATTAATCCCCTTCCAATTGTGTCAACTCCAAAATTTCTCCAAGTCTCAAAGTAATGATAATGACCAGTTTAATCATAATGAATGATTTGTCCTCTCTCTTGATTTTTTTTAATATTTCTCCTTTTTTTCAATGAACCTTTTCATTTTTTTTATTTTTCAAAAGTAATGCTTTAGAATAAACCTCACATCCCTAATCTAACCACATATTATAGAAATCATATGTCTAGTAATTTTGATTTTTGGATTATGAAAATAAAAACACATTTTATCAACATTTTTTGTTCTTTTTTTCATTTTTTTTTATTCAAGTAGGGAAAATAGTACAGAACAATGAATGATTTTCCAACCTTTTACAATTACAATAATAAGTTCTCCCACACTTCTTATATACATTTTAAATCATACCATTTATCATTATTCCTTTTACCCCAATACTTCAACAATAGAATATCATGAAATTTCAAATAGTAAGGTAGGAATGGATAAAAATTAGATGAAACATACCCAAATGGCCTGAAAGAATTCATTTTTTATTTATTTTTTATAAAACCCCTTTCAAGGGATGAGGGGGAACCCTTACAAGGACCGTAGGCTTAGAGATTACATGAACCGTAGGCTTGGGATATTAAATGATCCAAAGGTATTAGGTAATTCAACCAGACTATAACTATAAGGAACTACCCCTCCCCAATATTTACATCTTCATGGTAGATCTCTACATTTACATGGTCATTAGGCTAGGATACCCATTCAAGAATAGGCTGGTCCCGATAGCATAGCCATACCCTATCATTTTTCCAAATCCATTTTCTTTTTCTCTGGTGAGTGCACTTACTCTAAATCTTACTGTAGGTATGCTTATTTTTTGTAGAGTCTGTCTTGGGAAACTGCAGTGATCATGTGGGACAAAGGTCTTGAGGTGGCTTGAAGGTCTTAAAAGAGGCCCAAAAGCCTTACTGACCCAAAGGCCTGGTTGGCTTGAAGGGCCTAAGGACTCCAAACCAAATTGGTGGCCCAAGGTGAATAGTTCTGGCAACTACAATACCGAACATTACTTGCTACATCACTACTATAATACCTCGGAATTATGCCTCCACTTGGTTTTGAACCCAGGAATCATTGATGCACTTCAAGAGTCTTTTCCAACTAGGTCGAGGCTCATGTGAAAACATGGATCTTCCATAACAAGGTCATTTTTGTTCATTATTGGATAAATAAGTATTGTTTTAAAGGGGGTATTTTAAGGATGTGTGGTTTATAAAAAGAAGCATCAAAAATTTTAATGGTTTTTTTTGGATAGTGATATTTTCGAAAAGTTAAAATTCAAGTTCTATAAGGTGGAATAATCCAATATCAATACAGAAATATTCTCAAGATAAATTAAAAAGTACATAGTCTATATATCTTATCTGGAATGTGATATATGATTTAGGACAATCACTCAAGTAATGATTAATATTAATAAATCAATTCATATAAATTTATTAAAATCAGAGCCTGAAAAATGGTTTGTAAATTTTATTGACATAAATGAATTAATAACTTAAATTCATGAGTCCTTATTTTAATATCCATGGTTCTCTTTATAAATTCAGTTCTATGTTTTACTCATTTAATCAAATAAACATTGAAATCTTAAAAATAGTATCACTGGATTCCTAAGAAACTCACCCATCCTAGTTCAGTCATGTAGAGAGTAAAGACAATTGTGGGTATACAATTTTATCCTTTCGAAATAAATAAACATTTTTTGGGCACAAAATAGTATGGAGTAAAAATGATAAACAATGAACACAAACTCCCTTATGAAATAAATATTTGGGTTCTATTCCTCTACTTCCTTGGCCCTACATTGTGTCTTCCTTCCATGATGACTTTGAAAATAATCATAACCACTCATAAAAGTGTAAGTACCATTGAATATGTGATTAAAATGGTAATTGAGTTCTAAATCCTAAGAAAATAGTGAATCTATGGTTGACTCCCAGATGTACCTTTTGTAAATGTCGTGGGATCAACCTCACCTAATGAGAAGAAATTAGTAAATGGGATAGAGAAGTTTGATCTCCTCCACTAGTTATCGAGGAAAAAATCCATATAACTTCTTCATTATTTTCAAATTTATATTTAATGGGGTTCCTCCATCATTTTTCCTGACCTAAATGGAACTAAAATGTCATAGATTACTAACAAGAAAAGGTCCCTCCAACTTGTAATGAAGCTAACCTAACATTAAAATCTGTCTAGAATTATAGAATAGAGCTTAGTATCTTGGTTGATAGGTCATTGGCTGATTTATTTTGTCATGTTCCACCCTGTTACATTATTTTTAAATCCATGAATTTCCAAAATATTCTCTTCTATTTTCATCCATCTCCTACAACTGTAGTTTTCTCTCTTTCCCACCACTCTCTAAACCGAAAATAATTTTTTTTTAAATCCCATTATGCTTGGTGATCCAATTACACCGGTAGGTGATTGATTTTTTCCTAACACAATCAATATGGGGTCATACCAATGGGTGTATTTTATGCTATCTGGTATGCCCATAATGTGTCGGAAATCCTTTTTCTACAATATTTTTTGTTCGTTTTGACTATATTCTCTAGGATTCCTTTGTTCTCACGGTATGATATTTCATAAGGGACATTTGTTTGTGTATGATAATGTGTACAAGTTTTGTGGTGAAACACATATTTCATCATCATATCCTCCATTCATCTATTTCAAAAATATGTCCCTTAGTTGCAGATGAAGGCTCTTGACACTCCAAACCTACAAAAAAATATGTTCCCTAAAGAATATCACACACTACATTGGCATCACCAGTTTTGGTGGATTTAGATTCTACAATTTTTTATACATAATCAACTGGGAGTAAAATATAATATTCTCCAAAAGTATTGGAAAAGGACCCCATAAAATCAAATCCCCAAACATCAAATATCTCACAAAAAATGTCAGTTATCTATATCATATCATTCCATTTTGAAATGTTAATAGAAAATTATAATTATCCACATTTTTTATGTAAATAATGAACATCATTATGTTGGGTATGCTAATAGAATCTAGATTAAAAAAATTAGTAGTTCATTGAGTTCCAAAATGGACACTATAAGAATGTTTATAGAGAAAATACAAAATAGACTCATTTACACTTATTGATAGATATATTATTATAATAGGATCATTAAAAATTTCCTAGAGAAGGTGATCCTCTTATATATAAAATCTAGATTCATCATTGAGTGTATGTTTTTTATCAGAGTTAAGGGTATAATGTACACAAGATGTGGACAAATAATTTATTATGTCCTCATACCATGTTACTTAATCTTCTATGACGTAGAGTCGTTATCCTCGCATACAATCATTGAGTGGTCCTAGCTCTATAATATTTATCTCATCAGTGTTCAGTAGCCTACTGAAGTGATATACAACATGGTTTTTAGCCCCATTTTTTCATTAATCTATCAATTGAACAACTTCATGAATATTATCCATCTCAACAACCATGGTTCGACATTGGTCTTCATCATCAAGTGTTTGACTGTTGCATGTTCAGAAAATACCACTAATTTGTTTCCAATATAATATGACCTAATCTAAACACAATATAAATAAAATCATTATCAGTTTTTGTGTAATAGAGTTGAGTGGAATCAAATATTCATGGAGCATATGTTATGACTTTGGGGTTTCCATCAATTCTTTGGTAAAGAACATCTCTAATAGCTTGATTTGTCACACCAAAATGTTTCTTAAATGGATGTTCCTAATTCTAGGGCTTCATTATTGGATGGGTAATCAACTTATGAATCAGTTCAGCATATGAATTCCTATGATATTTATTAAAAACAAAATAAGACACTTTTAAGAGAAATCATGTGAGTGTTAGGTAAATCTTACTAAAATCATTGATGATTCTTTTATAAAATTCTACATAACCCAGAAATGATCTGATGTTTCTCACATAGGTGGGGTATGGAAAAGAATTCATGGCCTCAATTTTATATTTATCCACCTCAATTGCATTTTGTGAAATGTAAAGTCTTAACACTATCCTTTTTTCAATGATTGGTAACACTTCTAAAAAATGTAACAAAAAAGATAGGCAATTTTTGGATATTTCAAATACCAAGGAATGATTCATAGAGTACACAGAAGAAATCAACAAATACTCCCAAGATCTATGTGATGTAGTAGTATCTAGGAGCTTCATGACCACACTATGCAGCATAGCTTCGCAACAGAACTATGCAGCTTAGCTTCGGGAGCGAGATATGTGGTCGAGCTACGATCAAGATGATTTTTAAAGTCCCTACATAGAGAACCTTCATGGCGGACCTGCACAAAATACCTATGTGGGAGAAGTTTCTTCGGCCAGGCCTTACCCATGCCTATCAATAACACCCTTGGGCTCCCCATTTCTAGACTGAAAAAAAGTGAAAGACTCTCTAAAGATCCCAATGCATAGATCTTTTGCCTAGATCTCTCAAATAATCTCAGGTAGTTCTCTAAACTACAATAGAATGGATAATTTAAAGGGATAGTCTTGTTTTGAAGTTATTCACATTCTTCAGATCTCATCCATACCTACGTGGTATATCTGATCACCTCACCTATGCATTATATATGTGTGCCACAACTATGCGGTAGGGAAAAACGGGGTACCTACGCGGCATTACTTGCGCGAGGTACCTATGCGACCATCTTAAGTACCCTTCTTTAAAGACATCCATGGAAGATTATCTCCTTCCATGGTTCCCTTACCTGAAAGGGTCTATGTTTAAGTCTTCGTAGAAACCTCCTAACTTCTCAAGCCTTTGGGTAAGGCACATCTGCATGGCTCCATTATCGGTTTTTATTTCCACGATCAGAGGTTTCCCACATTTGTTCCACAATGGGGTTAGGATTCATGGGATGTTTGTGGGTTTTTATATCCACAGTCACATGGACTCCTCTCCCATAAACAGTGTTGGTAATTTCCCAGTTTTAAGGTTGGTTGGTTACCGGCCTCACCATTCTCAAAGAGGTGACTCGAGACCTCAGGTCTCTGGTAGGGAACATACAATTCACACTTTTCATTCCACGCATGTATAAGAGAAGTCTTCCTCCCCTACCAGAACCAATTTTAGGGTAGCAATCCTAGTATAATCCCCTCAACTTCACCCCATATTCCTTGCATTGGACCCTTGTCCAATGAAAATAGAACAGCAGGAAGGTTCGTCGCCTCTCCCTCTTCTATGGTCGACACACCCTCTTCCATCAGCATGGAGGAAAATTTTGGAAGTGTGAAGTTTCATTGTTGAGTCTATCAAATCCTACTATTTATCACACTGAGTATGACTCACGTGGGCTTAAGGATACGTGATGGTTGAAACATATGCACAAACACTCATCAAATGAACTAAAAGAACTCTGATTCTTGCTCAAAACAGAATATGTAGGAAGCTCTTTTAGGGCTTGAGCTCACAGGATATCCTCCACAAGAACCCAATCCTAATTCCCCCAATTTGGGAATCCTCCTTAGGAAATAAGCCCCAAATTCAATCCTCAAATAATCAAGGAATTCCTTTTACAGGAAGTAATCCCAAACTCATCTCTCTTAGAGGACTATACTCTCTTATGAGGTTCATCAAACTACGTGGGCTTTGATTCCCACTAATATGGGATACGTAGGAAGCCATCATGAGTTTCAAACTCAACACTTCAAATCAACCCTGTTCTATTTGGGCCATAATCCCAATAGGGTATGATTCTACTTGGAAACTCATATCCTTTCCAAGTTCCTTGGGCTGCTTCAGCATAAGTCCCACACTATGTTTTCAAGTAAGCACCATCTGCTTAGTGGTCCTTATCACATGACCATAATAGGTATGATGTGTCCTATTAAGAGACACCGAAATACGAGGATTCTGATTCCTTTCAAAAGGATATGTAGGTAGCTCATTTTATGATCACAATCCCAAGATTAAAACAAACCATAATCTCCCCAGATGACAATAAATTTCATAGTGCCCCACTGAGTGGATTAAATATCAAAATCATCCTAAAAATGATTAAAAAAATCACAAATTGGTATATTAGAGGATACCATTAATGGAAAAACATGAATACATATAGATGTTTCCATGGATGAAGAACCCTGAATGCATACTTACAATTCTAAATTTTACAAATGTTAATAAGTGATTTTAAATTTCATGGGATACATATGATATACTTGGTGAATTAATAAGGATTCGTGAAATTATTTTAATTTTATAAAGAGAGTATCAGAGTAGACCATAATTCCCCCCAAAAGAGAGTGATAAGTCCAACCTCCCATCCTCTTGAACATTGCACTTTTTTAGTATTGTAAAGATAAAAACATAACGAACGTTTGCCTTTGGAAAGCAAGTCCTCTTTGGATAAAGAACATTTGGAAGTTTCTACTTCCATGAATAAATCAAATGGAAATCGCCTGGTAACAATGATTCTTTTATCTAAAACACACGTTTCAAGGAACTAAGAAACAAAAATTGTGTACCCGATATAAAACCTTAACCATGTTAATAATATTACCCACATGTTAGGCCCCTATCAATTGATAGAGGAAGGCCAGAACAAGGAATTAATCACGCATGTATCCATCTAAAAATATTTTTTTTAATAATTTTTTCCATTGTTCTCAGTTTTCCATAGAACTCCCTTCAAACCAATGAATGGATTTCTCCAAGGCAACATCTATAAACTTCCTCACACCTCCTCAAGCTAGATCTCCATCCACAGTAAAGAAGTTATCACCAACCTATAATCTTCAATGCTGGGTCTCTAATGTGCTGATAAAGGAATATCGCTAGCATGGTACAATCCCAACATTGGAGGCTGCTCGATAGGATCACCAGGTCAACAATAATCCTTGATAATCTGGCCAACAACGACCAATGACCAAGAAGCAAAAAGTGTCAACCACCATATTCAACTATTCCTGGTCATTATCCCCAAAACACAATAATAAATCTCTCTCGTACTATGTGGAGGTAGACCAAGAGGTCACTGAAGGCCTAAATTCAAAAATACAGGAGTCCTTCCCGAGGACTCCCACAAGTAATCACCGCCAGAATCATGTGGTAGTGTATCCCCAACATGATGGGGGTGTTGCCTCTGGAAGTTTTTCCCAGGTCTCTTAGACAGGGGCACACAAGACAAACCACTGGGGATAACGTTTGTTTAATAGGATGTAGGTTCTCACCTCTACCTCCATCGTAGAACTCCATCGATCAAACTTGATGGCAAAAAATGAGAGGGTACATACACCCTTTCATCCTAATTTTGTTTCTCAACATTCTCTCTGGACAGCAACCCACCAATCCCACCGGATAAACCCGATGGATTACCGTGAATAGGCACATACACCTGTTTAAAAGTTATCAACCAGTCAGCAAGCTCCTATGACGTTATTTAAAGAGTCCCACCAATATAATATGGTGGAAACTGGTAAGTAAGAACATACACCAATTTATAATCACCAATTCTGTCAACAATATCTTCTGCCAGTATTGAAGGATGCTTGTCAACCACATTTGATGAAAATATCCAGCATGCACATACACCTACCAATGTTCATCAATCCTGCCAACAGTATCGTTTGGTAGCACTCGAAGATGTCAGTCAGAAATCTCCGAAGACAAATTTAGGGCAGACCCAACTCTCTACCCTTATGCGCGAGTATTGTCAATATCCATTTAATGGAAAAGGAGGAAAGGAGCAGGCACCAACACCTACTCCAAATATTTAATGAACGTATATACTTGTTCCATCTACTGAAGTAAACAAATACATCTTATAAATGTTAAAAGCGCAAATGTAAATCCCTTCCCATATTTTGGAAGCGTTCCAGGATATTTTGACAACTACTTCAGTAGTATCAGGGAAAAAACACATAAATCTATCCCCACACATGGGATGACACATCATCATGCCATCCCAGAGTAGATACACACCTCTGTTTCAGTCCAGGAGGGTCATGGGGTATACTCCCCCATATCATACAGACAAAAAGATCGGGAACATAAACCCTTTCCAATTGGAGGTAACAAGTCTGTTCTTGTAACTAATCCAAATAAAGAACGTATACATGCCCATGATAACTATTTTTCCCATAAATTGGCCCCCACTAAGTATTAGAGAACATCTAAGAAAAAATCTCACCAAGTATTATTGGAAAATAAAGATTCAAGATGTGATTTAGCTCCTCTTAATGCTGAAGTTCTTGAAGCCCTCGAACATTTTTTTGTTGCAACTCAAGATCCTACCCTCTCATTACCATATTTTGGGAGTTCTAGTTGTAGTTCTAAATTTTCTGACCAGAAAAATCATCATGAATGTTTGATTCATAAAAATTCAGTCAATCCATAATGTCTATATTATTATGAGATCCATGACAACCCTCCATTTGGCTAGAAGACCATGGAGCTAGAAGATTTATCCCCTGCTGTAATCTATCAGGGTGATCCTCCCCATGATGGAATTCACTGTGAAAGTACTCTTTGTAGTAGTATTTCACATTGTCAAAAATATTCCTTAATTGACAATGTAGTAACAAGAAATCCCTCCTATCTCAAGGCACTTGAAAACACAAGGTCAGTCATGTCTGATGCCTTGTCATTTACACTGAAGTGTTCTCTATTGTTTTTTAACAATCATTCTCTTATCCTCTCTTGGGTCATTTATCCTCTAATGCAGAGCATCCAATTTTTTAAAACAATGTACAGAAACCTCTAGTAGAATATGATGAAGAAATATTGAACATGAGGAAACAATTAGATAAATGAGAAATACCAATCATGTTCTGGCCTTCAGCAAATTCTAAGATTGATATTTATGAATTGACTACAAAAGATTGCATTCATGACATTCATCTCAACTTATGGAAAACTCTTCATCATATGAAAACTAAATTATTACCTTATGATAAATATCAAAATCATATAAAGGTAATAGAAGGGTTATAGTGCCAAATTTACTTGGCATCTCTTTCTGTTTCCCAACATACAAGGGTTAAAAAACAATAGAGAACCCTTCAGTGTGCATGTCTCAATGCTCTAAAGAGGCTATGAAAATTAATTTCTGATTCCACATCTAATGTTCGAATCAGAGGATGGGGTGCCTATGGAGCATTTCATTTCACTACACTCCAAAATCAGAAATGTCCACCAAAAGTGGTCTCATGCAATGTTGTTTCCCACGGCCAATCACAATCAATAGGTTTTGTATGTAATCAAATGTACGCTCCAGAAAATACCTCAACCAGTTCTCAACAGAATCAGTCCCAACGAAAAGAAGTTTGTCTAATTTCTTCTACATCAAGCCTATGAGAATATTGAGGTGTCCCGTTTAGAGGATGTCAGGCATCAGAGAATGCAAATGTCCAAAATATCACATCGATCTTCTAAAATAGGTGATTTGTGTAATTTTCGGATGATGCACCCCGCTAATGTCTGAACCAAAATCCCCAAAATCAAAAGAGAAGTTTCACGAATTTTAGCTATAGTAGTTCAAGAATCACCCTAGCTTGTTAGGCTGGGGGCTCATTTAATTCAACCTTCAAATTCATTAAACAATGTTAAAAGATTTGAAGAAGAAGAACAAGATCAATCACAACCTTTAAGGATGGGACTTTTTTGTATCTACTATCCCCTCCCCAAAAAAAGACAGTTTTCTCTCGATTAGGGAAGAAGCCACAAGGAAAGTGTACATCTGAACTACCTAATTATTCCCTTCATGTTACTTTCTAGAAAACAGTTACAGGGAATTCATCATATAGGAGAACGGAGTTTCGTGAAAGACAAAAAGTTAGATGATATACTAGAAACACTAGCAGAATGCCACTAATACATTATGTGTTAGTGAATTTTATCAATAAAATTGCAGAAGATCCTCCAGAAAAAAAATTCCAGTTCATGGGAATTAGAAGATGAAGTTATTCTCCACAATATGGTACACACTGAGGCAAATGATGAAGGTGTGTGTACTTGAAATCATAGGATTACCAAAAATCTAGGTATACATTCAAATAACTAACTCCCCCGTCTCTAAATGGCGTCTAACAAGGGCAATGGAAAAGGTCATATTGCATCTCAATTTTCTACTAGGGAAGGTCATTATATTTCACTTGAAGAGAGACTTTCACATCAAGAAGAGTAAATTAAGGAGTTTAAAAGACTCGATACAAAGTTTCATTGAAACACCATTTTTCCTAGACATACTCCTCATGCAAGTCCTCAACTTGAAAATCATGTAGGATCTCCTCAGCAAAGAGGATATGTAGTAACTACAGATGCAGATAAATAAATCCATCTATTGGGTTGACAATCAAAACAGATATCAGCACCATCATTAGCGGTCTTACCATTTATTGCAATATCTCAAGTTCCAGTTGAAATACCTCTATAGAATCCAGCTCATATTGATATTACCCAAATAATTATGAATACAATTGAGGCATTAACGACATGGTTGGAAGATATGGAGGAATAACGTGCACCAGTTCATCCAGAAATGGGAGCTTACCCTGAATGGGTGGATGCAATTCCTTCCACAAAAAATTTTTTGAATACCACATTCCCAATTTCTAATGGTTTAGGAGATCCGGAACAGCACATAACACATTTTGTTTCTCATTGTTATCCTATGATGGGAACTCCTCAACAACAAAAAGCAGTTGAGCATAGGTGTTTTGTGAATTAATTATAGGGAGCAGCTTTTGTCGAGTATACAAGTTTGAAATCTTGATAAATTATTTTGTTGTAAGATCTTCGCCATAAATTCCTTCTTCAATTTAGCTCTACATTACCATAGATGAAAGTTTTTTATCTAACGAATTGTAAAAAACGGGAAAATGAAAGAGTTTTGGATTTCATTGCTTGCTGGAAGGGATAAACATATTCCTTTAGTTTATCACTTCTTCAAGAAGAGTTTCTTCCAATCTGTGTAGAAAATTAGCATGATGAATTACACACACCATCGATCCCTGTGAAACACACATGAGCGTTTCGAGACCTTACGACAATTTCTCAGTAGATAGAAGATTCTATTATAGAGACTAAGGATAAAAATCGTGTAGTTCCATCAGTTTTAGGAAGGAGAATAGGAAAGGCAGAAGCTGCTACAGTTACACTCAAACATGCACCAGTACCTGCTTCTCTATCATTACCTAAATCATACCAAAGGGATCCACTTCCTGAGCATCAACAGCAATGACCATCTCATCAAGATGATCAAAGATATCAAAGGTGGAAATAGTTTGTGGAATTAAATAATAAAATATATTCTTTCAAGAATGTGAAAGTTCATAGATACTTCATCTCATCCATAGAAAACAATTTGGTTCAGTTTCCAAGGCCAACGAATCCAAATAAATATGGATATAAAGATTTTCCAAATTATTTCCCATTTCATTAGATGTTGGGACACCCCATTCAAGAGTGCTTTGTTTTCAAAGACTTTCTGCAAATGATGGTAGACTCTGGACAAGTGAAATTTAAAAGTTCATCAGCTCAAGTAGACTGTGTTACTACCACCAGTCCAGAGGAAGAAGGATAATAGCAAGAGGTTAAAAGTAAAATTGTACAAAAATATAATGATTGTATGATCAGGAAAATGATCAACAAAACACATGCTATTTTATGAACACAGATGAAACAACTAATTGTGTCTTATACCACTCCTGCAACAGAAAAACCATATTCACCAAAGGTTCGTTCCTCAAAGAAACAAGGTGGTAATAAGGACAAAGAGCTGTCAGAAGAAGAAGAACTCACATCAAGGACAAAGTTTTCCTTAACCACGGTAGATTTCATGCCTTCTGTTTCAAAATCACAGGCATCGCCCAGTCAAATGGTACAACTAGAAATAACCCGTCATTTAGAATCTTCCTTAGATGAAGAATTGATTATTGGTTCCAATAATGTTATCGATTTAACAGATCCTTATGCCAATGGTGATTCTAATTGTATTGAGTCAGAATTCTTTGTTCCTAATTTGGGAACTAGAGGAAGAGGCCAAGGTCGAGGATAAAAGGGAGAACATGGGAATTCCAAAAACCATCCTTTTAACACTTCCCCTGCTCAAACCATATATGAAAAAGAAAATCATGGAAGATCCCGTTTACGATCTCAACATGAACAAGGTGTTTCTTCCATGAAAAACAATTCTAGTTCGGGCAAAATTATTCTGGATGATCAATTAGAAGCTACACCATCTTCTTCTCAGCATATGAATAGAAAAAGTCAGTCTAATTTACCAAAGTTAGCAATATTTCATACTTTTATTTCAACACAGAATACATCTACAATAGAAGCATCAACTTCTAAAGTACATGCTAAACCTCATCTCTATGATGGGAAACACAGACCTTTGGACCAAAATTATGATTTCATGAAACAATTGGCCCAAGTACTAGCCAAGTTATCAATTTTGGATTCCCCAAATCTATCCAAATATCTTTTTGAAGCACTCATTCAGTCCTTGTTAAGTCATCAAGAATTTGAAACAGAAGTTGCTACTAGAAAAGTTTACAATATAAGGAATGATTTTGCAGAATGTCATGCATTCAAATTTTTTACTGATGAAGATGAAGACCATGTGGTACATGGACACATCAGACCTTTATATCTATCTGGAAAGGTCAATGTCATGGATATCTGATGAGACATCATTGATTATGGCTCTGGGGTCAACCTCATTCCTATTCGTACACTTCATCGATTGAGCCTGACTGAATCAGACTTATCTCATTCAACATTAATTTTTCATGGATATGACAAGAATGAACAAGAACCTCTGGGAAAAATTACACATAGAACATAGTTTGGAGATCTTGTGTCTAAGTTATATTTCATGGTTGTTCGTCAGGACACAACCTTTAATATTATTCTTGGAAGGCCTTCGTTGCATCAACATGCAGCCATACCTTCATCATACCACCAATTTCTGAAATAATGTTTCAACGGACAAATAGGAACATTTTATGGTGACAAGGCTCCATTCAAAACATGTGAATCTCAATATTTTGAGGCAGTGTTTTATCACACAAGAGGAACTAAGTCCATGGCCAAGGAGATAAGTTGAGTAAATTCTCCAAAATTACTGGAAAAGATTCCATCAAATCCATTCATGCATTTGAGTATAGATTATGGGTTACCCATCAATCAAGTTGAAAGGGTAAATCCAAATCCATGCACTCATCCAATAATTTCCATAATGTCAAATACGACAATTGAGCCCTATAACATGGGAGAAATTATTGATCCACCAAGCAATGATAGAAGCTTGAATGGAGATGTTTTCATTTCATCTGTTGAACTAAAATGTGCCTCTACTTCGTTAATCAAAAAAGAATAAATTGTAGCAATATTAGAAGTAGAAAAATATTTTGATTCTCAATCCATCAATCCCTCCTTACCATTGGAAGACCCTTCGTCATCCGTAGGGTCAGATATGGTGGCTTCTTCTTCGAGATGTTCAATTACTGATTCCTCCCCTAACATGGAGAGTTTTTACTTGTCATCTACCATGTAAATGGAAATAGATGAAGTGACACATAATGAAGAAGAATAGAAGGATCTCAGGGATGCTCCTCCAGCATTTAAAGAAGGTGTTTTTACCATCGTGGATGAAATCTGAGAAATAAATCTAGGTATAAGAGAAGATCCACGCCCAACCTTAATTAGTGAAACCATGACCTCTAAAGAGAAATAGGTTTATACTTCCTTTATAAAGCAATATTGAGATATATTTTCTTGGAACTATATGGAGATTCCAGTTCTTAATCGTTATGTATCCACCCATCATTTAGGTTTTCCATAAGAACATCGTGGGTTCAAGCTAGCAGTAATGAGAACACACCCAACTCATGACTCTAAAATTTATGCTGATGTTGATAAGCTTATAAAGGCTATCTTTTTCAGGGATGTTCATTATCCCAAATAGTTGGATAATGCTGTCTTAGTGAAAAGGAAGAATGGGAAAATAAGTCTCTTCATTGATTTCATAGATCCTAACTGGCATTGTCCTAAAGATGATTTTCCAGTCCCAATTACAGAATTTATAATTGATGCAACAGCTAGCTATGAAGCTCTTCCCTTATGGGATGGATATTCTAGGTACAATCAAAATTGAATGGCCCCATATTCTGAATAATCTATATCCATTAGAGCTCCTCAAGGTCTGTTTTGTTATTTGGTAATTCCCTTTGGTTTAAAGAATCCAAGCGCGACATAAAAACATTCCATGCACCATATCTTGAAACCCTTCTTAAGGAAATTTTTTGAATGTTATGTATATGACTTTTTATTAAAATCCAAACAATGTTCCAATAACTTGGCTGATTTGGAAACAATATTTCACAAACATCTGCAACATAATTTGAAGATGACCTCCTTAAAATGTGCTTTCGGGGTAGCCTTAGGAAAATGTATTGGCTTCTTTGTACGCCATCAAGGTATCAATGTTGATCTGGAGAAAGAAAAATCAATCCTTAGTATGTCACCTCATCGATATTTGAAATAAATGAGAGGACTTCGAGGACACTTGGCCTATATTCAGTGCTTTATCACCAATTTGGCAGGAAAATGCTTAACTTTCACCAAATTAATGATGAAAGGAATCACTTATCAATGGACTGAGGATTTCCAAGAATCATTTGATATACTCAAAAAATATCTCTTGATACCACCAGTATTGATGCCACCTGTTGAAGGAAGTCCATTATTTCTCTACGTGACAACTTTAGAATAATCACTAGGTGCCTTCCTCGCCCAAAAAAATGATACTGGAAATGAAAACTGCCTTTATTATCTCATTCGTACTCTGCATGATGTGGAAACTCGGTATTCAATTATTGAGAAGTGCTACCTGAAATTAATATTTTCAGTTTAGAAATTGATACAATACATGCTACATCATGAGGTCCTATAGGTATCTTGTAATAACCCGCTCAAATATATCATCATTCGTCCTATGCTTACATGACATCTAGCACGACATGTGGTTATTTTGCAATATTTTTATATCAATTTTGTGCCTAAAAAGGTAATAAAGGGCCAAGCCCTGGCTAATTTCCTTTCCAAAAATCCATCCGTGGAAGATACATCATTTAATACTGAACATTTTGATGAAGAGGTCATCTCTATTCAAGATAATTCCCAAACATGGGAAATGTATTTTGATGGTGATTCTAGAAGTTCAAAAGGGAAGAGAATATGAAATCCTAAACTCAACAAAGTTTGATTTGGAATAGTCATTATTTCCCCAGAAAAGGTAGTATTGCCTTATTCTTTTCTATATTTGGAAGGTGGTACCAATAATGAAGCAGAGTATCAAGCCCTCATTGTAGGTTTGTAATTTCTCTTCATGTACAAATAAATCATTTAAGGGTAAAAGGTGATTCAGAATTGGTAATCAAACAAATCAATGTGAAATACTCTATCATAAAAGAAGAGTTAATACACTTGTGTGATTACATCATAGAGTTAATGGATGAATTTCTCTTAGAGCCGACATTGTACTATGTCCCGAAATCACAAAATTCCCAAGAAGATGCACTGGCTAATGAAGATACAGCCTTGGAAGATCCAAATCAGGATGAGACAGTTATCAACATAACCCATCGTCATGTGGTTTCACCTTTTTTCCAAACCATAAGGGAAGAAATTAATGAAATTAGCCCTATTTCAGAACTGTATGGTCACACCATGGGATGGAGAACAATCATCATGGAATATCTTCAAAATTGGATTCTTCCACTAAATATGGATGAGAAGGAGCAGATCCGGCGACGAGTGTCCAATTTTACTCTTAATGATAGTCCAGACCACCAAAATATTCGTTATAAGCATGAATTTGATGGAATTATTTTCAGATGTATTAATGGATAAGAGACTGTAGCTTTCATGAAAGAAATACATTTAAAAGATTGTGGTGCCCACCAATATGGGCATAGACTCTTAGATCAGATCTGAAGGCTTGGATAATATTGGCCTTCAATGACACAGAATTGTATAGACTTCAAAATATTTCATCCATGTCAAGTGCATGAAAAAATCATTCATATACCCCTAGAGTTTCTACATATAGCTAAATACTCCTGTCCATTTTCCACATGGGTAATGGATGTAGTAGGGCCTTATCCTCCAGCCACGACTATGCAGTTCAACTATATTCTCACTACTATATAATTCTTCTCTAAGTGGGATGAGGTAATTCCTCTCAAGGAAGTTGGAGCCAAAAGCATCACTATTTTTTTCAAAAGTAATACCATTACCAGATTTGGAATTCCTCATACTATTTTGATGGACAATGGCACAAATTTTTTTTTTCTACTGAAGTAAAAAAGTAATATTGGGAATATAATATCAAATCCAACCACTCCTCTCCCTATCATGTGGAGGCCAATGGAAAGATAGAGGATTTAAACCAAACCCTATTAAATATACTCCAGAAGATGGTGGATAAATATATGAAATTAATGCCTAATATAATTTTGAATGCTTTATGGGATTATCATACAACTATCCAAACTTCCACCCAAGAAAATCCTTATTCATTGGTATATGGAACTAAAGCAGTTTTTCCAATTGAAGTGAAATTTCCTTCACATAGAGTTTCAATCTTTGATTTGTTATCTACTGATTAAATATCTCATAAATAGATTAGTCGGTTGGAACAATTAGATGAGAAAAGATTGCATACTTTGCATCATCTATAAGTCTATCAGAATAGAATAGTGTGAGCTTTTAATAAGAAAGTTCACCTTCGTTCATTCCTCCTAGGATAATCGGTATTGGTCCTTAGACTCCAATGATACCAGGAAAGAAACCTCCAAAACATGAACCGAAATGGGAGGGACCTTATTCCATACATAATTTCTATTCAAATGGAGTCTATGCTTTAATATCAATGGATGGAGAGCTCATTACATCTCCACCTAATGTGAGATTCTTGAAGAAATACTTTGTGTTATTATACACCTTAGTCCTCACTGTAAGACTTTAAACTGCATAGTACAATGTCTTTGCTGCAAGACATAAAACCACACAACAACCAATTTCCTAGTTTCAAGACATTAAACTGATTAACAAACAAAAGTTTCAATGTTTCATAACGTTAAAGTGCCTAGTATCTTTATCCTTGTTGCATGAAGATAAACTACATGACATCATATGTACAACTAATGTTTTATCTATTTAATGTCAGAAGCATCCATAAGAAAATGTCGTTAATATCATCACTACTTCTTAGTAGTACACAAGTCCCTCTCTTTCCTATGTCGGATTCAGATCTACATAGAGGCCAAGTTTCAAGAACAATGTATGGATTGATTCTCATTTTCAATGAGATACGTAGAGATGCCTGAATCTCCAATTTTGGGCCCAGCCACAATCAAAAAACATTCCTATTTTTTTCTCCTCATGTTTATGAATCAAAGCTATACAGAGTATATCTATAAGATATATGATTTGGCCTTTATACCATTTCACGTCTTAAGATTTATCATTCTTTCAGAACATTTCAAATGCCCCATTCCTCTAACCAAACATAGCATGAGGAATGATTGTTTAAAGAACTACGTATGGCTTGATTCTCATATATTTCGAGATTATTAAAGACGCCTAGATCTCAAATCTTGGTCCCAACAACAATAAAAAAAACCCCTTTATTTCTTGTATAAAATCAAATCTGCATAGGGAATGTTTTAAAATCTATGTATGACTTGATTCCTTCCCCAACAAGACATATAGTGATACTTGGGTTTTATCCATTAATTCAGTTCTAATATGACTTTCCTTTTATATCAGTTCATTTTCATCCTTAACTCATGACGTTACACTGAATGAAAATCTAATACCCCTATTATTCATTTTCATCACCTTAGAATTATAAAAGAAACCCTTACTGGTCCATATTTCTCACACCGAGCATAACTCACCTGGGCTTAGGAATTGAGTAAATGGATTCTTTATATAAGATGTTTTAATTTCTTATGGGGCTACTAATGTCATTACTGCAAGACAAGAAACTGAATAGTATAATGTCATTACTGCATGACATAAAACTGCACATTACCATATTCATTCAATGGAAACAAAGTAAGTCTCCATTTTATATATGAGTCAGATCTATGTAAAGGACATCAAATTAATGGAGAATATTGGTTCAAATATTTCTCATATACATTGGGAAGAACCCCTTCCATATCTCACACTCTTAATCTTGATTTTTATTTCATATTTTTCATAATCTTTATTACGGTTTCAAGTGACTATCTTTCCAATATCTGAGAGCTTTTTTTCCTGACTATGCAGCATGTTCCCTTAGGCAGCCTTGCATAAGTTACCTACATAACAGTCCTGTCAGCCAAATGATGCCACTATTTGGTTATATAGCACATGCCCCAGTTGGCCCTGCCTAATACAACCACTATCATGGGTTAGTCAAATAATGCTAACATCGTTCTTGGTTATCGTATCTTTGTCCCCTTTAATATTTGATGACAATATACAAGAATCTATATTTTAAAAAAGTCATTCAAGTATACTTGTTCCATTATCTTTCTTAGAGTATGAGAGTCTCAAGACCATGTTTACACATTTCCCTCATCATGTGTTTGATACAATATGAAATAGTCTTGAAATCACCTGGACACATGTTTTATATTTTTTCCATTTCTTGTCCTAGTTGTATGACCTAAAACTAATGACAACATATCATTTACATTTGGGTTAGACCATTATAAAAGTTATATTCATATGATTCTTTGGATATCTTGATTGGAAATACCCTTTCCATATTTAGGTACCTTTCTCCATAAACCAAACTCTATGATTTGGAAAATATGAATCTCCATAAACTTTCTTCGACTTTTAGAAATAGAACGTCAAACTTCTGAGAGATCTTTTTCTTGAATATACATCACATTCCCTTAGGCGGGCTTGCATAATTTGCCTACATAGCAGGCCTATCAGTCAAAAGATGCCATTATTTTACTATTCAATATATGCCCCAGTTGGCCATGCATAATACAGCCCCCCATAAAGAGTTTGTTAAGTAATGGAAACTTTGTTCTTAGAAAAGGATTCCTCTAATGCTTCTATCCCTTTACCCATACCATTCCTCGGTTTTAGAAATTCTCAAATCATATTTTACAATTTTTAATTTCATACCGTAACATGATAGTATATTTTCAAACAAATAATCAAGAAATTGGGGGAGTTTTATACTTTTGGTCATAGCTAAAGACTTTAAATTAAAGCCACCCAATGTCATCACTGCATGAATTAAAACTGAATAGTACCAATGTCCTCCCTACATGAGTATTGGGTTAAAAATAACCGTTTTTCATTATTAAAATTCATTTTCTTGGCAAAACCCCCTACTGTGGTCTTAAGTCACACAAATCTTATTTTCCCCTATCTATCAACAACGAAATGTTAAATTCTTAAAGAGATATTTTTTTCTGACTATGCATCATGTGCCAATTGGTGACCTTGCATGTAACATCCCAAATGATAAAGGGTTAAATGAAAAAATTATATGACTCATGTCAACAAGGTGCACCTTCCTTTTAGGGAGCCTACCTGATTAGAACTCCACAGTTAAGCGATCTTGGCCTGGAGTATTGATCGGGATGGGTGACCTTATTGGATGTTTCTCAGGGTGTGTGTGAGTGAGGAAAAAGCACACTTGAAAGGAAATGTGTTGGAATTTGGGGAAAATCATTAGTCAGATGACCCGTTCGGGCACATGGGTGGACCCTGGGGTGGGCCACATGTGTCTGCGGGGCAACTGGTGGTACCTGGTAGGCCAAGACCCGACGACCATGTTAATGCAGGGTGTTTGTGTTGTCACGGGGACCCAGTTGTCACATTTGGTATCAGAGGAAAAACCTAGCCTTAAGTGCATGGTGCACTGCCTGGCATGAGATGTAAGGCCCACAATGAGGACGTTGTTCTCTAAAGGGGGTGATTGTAACACCCCAAATGATAAAAGGTTAAATGAATTTATGATATGAATCATGTCAACATGGTGCACCTTCCTTTTTAGGAGCCTACCTAATTAGAAATCCACAGTTAAGCATGCTTGGCCTGAAGTAGTGATCAGGATGGGTGATCTTCTGGGAAGTTTCTCAGGGTGTGTGTGAGTGAGGAAAAATCACACTAGAAAGGACATGTGTTGGCTTGTGGGAAAAATCATTAGTCAGATGGCACGTTTGAGCATGTGGGTGGACCCTTGGGTGGGCCCCATGTGTCTGTGGGGAAGCTGGTTGTTCCTGGTGGGCCAGGACCCGACGGCCATGTTAAGGCGGGGTGTTTGTGCTATCACCGGGGCCTAGTTGTCACATTGAATAAGTTACTTACATAATAGGATTTTCATTCAAAAGATGCCACTATTTGTATATACAGCATATGCCCCAGTTGGCCCTGCATAATACATCCCCCATAACGAGTTTGTCAAATAATTATAACTTTATTCCTGGAAAAGATAGAAATTATGATGATACATGCTTTAAGATTTTCTATCCATAAAAAATCGAGGCCCTATATTCCACTTGGAAATGTTGAAATAATGTTAATGTAATTCTTAGCCATAGTGTTTTGTTTGGGATTTAATTCAAGCTTTATGGTCAAAGCTATTTTGACCATAAATATTATCCCTTTACAGTCCAACATGCATGACTTTAAACTGGCAGTAACAAAAGATTAGGTACTCATTATATTGAGAACTTATAAGGGGAACACTAAACAAAAGTCGAGTCCCAACTCACTAAACATATATTTTTTATGATTTAAGTAATATTGAGCAATAAAAAAAGGTCAAAAGACACATACTGTTGGTTTTATCCATATAACCCTAGAAACAGTCAAATTATGCTCATTAGGTCCCTCATCTTAAAATGAATATTTTGGGCACTTCATTCGTATAATTATAAATAATAATTGTTTAAAATAAAGGAATAATTATCATCATTTACCTTTCATATTGCTATCATGAATAATTGGAATGAAAATTTATATGATTGAATACAAAATTTCATTCATTTATATGAAATTATAGGGACATCCCCAAAATAGAGCCTCTCTGTCAGGTTTCATAATAAACTCTAAAAAAGAATTTTCATTTGTTGGACCGCTTTATATGATCTATCAGCTGCATGTTGAAGTTGAGATAGTCGAGAAACTCTAGCCTTCTCTTCTTGATGAAGTGCTTCCTTCACAGTTGAAATGGAAGTTATCCCCTCTAATTGGTTTTCTCCTAATGTTTTATTTAATTACTCTAGTTTTTTATGAACAACATTAAGTTTTTGTTGAAGAGATAACAACTCCTTCGTGGCTTCTTTGATTTTTTTTGTCTAATCTCGAGCGATTTATTATTATGATTTGCCTATGCCTCAACTACTGCAGCTTGAAAGCCCTCAATATCAAGGATTTGTTTTTCCTCTTCAAAATATTGTCAGAGATTATGCGCCTACTCCTGTCAGTGAATAGTCTCCTTCATGGCATCGTAGACCAGCCAATAATTGAACCCACCAAATCCCAACACGCAGAATAATGCTGGGTGTTTTGAAAAATGGGACGATAATTCATTTAATGTATTTTCAGAAATTATGCTCCAAATCTGCCACCATTTCTTTTTACGTGCCATGCCAAGAGCATATTGCATCTCTAAATCTGATTCTAAGTCACTACCATGAGATTAAATGAACTCTGGAAACAGGTCGCTTAGAGAGCTACCTTGTTCTACTTATCTTGGGACAGTAGAAGCATCACCTTCTGATCTAGGAGCTGATAACACTAAATAATGAATCAAGGTCATTATTAGTTTCAAATGGAGGAAACAAATATGATTCAGATGGCTGATTATATTTACCCAACAATAAGTCAGCTACTTGATTGGATTCATCCCCAGTATTCTCAGCTCCATTGTTTTGAGCAGATGTTTCTAGAGACAGGGTATTTCCATGAATTTTCTCTATTATGACATTTGTAGGATCAGGAACATCTTTTGATGATGGATCATCTGTAGGTATTTCCCCAACTCCAGCAGAAGGAGAAAGTGTAATTCCCTATTTATGAAGAGTCTTGGTGAGATTTCCTACAGATAAAGCTGCATAAGATGATTTTTGATGTAAATAATCAAGTTGAAGAACAAATTATGTATGCAAAATGCAAGAATAGGGAATTATGCCCTTGCAATTCCTCATGAAAATCCCTAAATGCTTTGATGGAACATGGAATATCAATATTTGGATTAAGGGTGTCCATACTTTCAGTGTATGCGGCAAAAAATGATAGATCATCCTCACCATTTAAGGTATCCAACAATTTTTTGTTGATGCCCAAATGGATTCTTCTAACATTTGGTTCTATTATCTCTTCAATTGATATGGTAGTATCAGGTCCTTCTAGATTTGGGTCAAAATTAGAATATATATTAGATTTCCCTGGATCATTATTCCTTTCTTCTAAAGCAATAAGAATATCAGTGTTGATTAATTCAGGATTCTTTGACAAAAGCCACTAAATAATTTATTTAATCTTAACAAGGATTACCTCTATATCAATAGATCTAGGAGCTGGTATAGCTTAATATCATGGTGATTTATCTACTAAAAATTTTGATTCATCAGCATAAACCTGGATTTCCACTAAGGCTTCTTTTTCTGGTCTTAAAGAATCAACTCTTAATCCCATGAGAGAGGAGAGAGATATAGATCCCATAAGAAGATAAAATGTGGTTACCAGAATGTATGGAGCATGTTGTATGCCTAATGGATTATATAAATACTTACTCATTCGGTGAACTCTTCAAAGCAATATCATTTCTCTATTGCGTTTCTTTTCAAAATCTTGAGGAGAGATTGAAACACTTCTATTTGCAAGAGAAACTTGATGTAATGGTTGAGGATTATCTGTCGTCATTACCCCAGTCATGATTCTTAGTCCTAGAGAATGTTCTGGCAACTAGGAAGGATCATTCGTTGCATCAATGGGAGAACCTGCAGGACTATACTGAGGCGATTCAAGAATCGGTCCTGATCTCCCTTCTCTACATTCAAGCTTCCAAAATAAATTTTCTTCATGATTAATGATTATAAATGATAAAATATAGTTGATATGAAAGAAAACGGGAAATACATTCTCAGTATTAAAAAAAATATCCCACTCCTCCTCAGAGTCGATAATTACCCCTTCGCGGACTCCTAAGTCCCGCAGTTGAGATACTCATTTAGAGGCTAGGATTTGTTCATTAGTTGCATATATAAAATTCTCTATCTCTGCAATATACTTTTGTACTTCATCCAAGATATTGTCCAAATTGCAATCAGAAGGTTCCTTGATATCACCAATATCTGGTATTCGAATGCCATGTTGAAGAAATTCCCCAGCATCCCTAAGATCAAGGGTTACACTCTCCCAATGATGAATGGTTGAAGGGCGCACATAATTCGATCTTGGACTGGTTAACTGTGGAATATATTAAACACCTTCTGATTGAAGAGCTTCTTCAGAACTTTCTTCCTCATAAAGTTCATTAGATGGAATAGGAATCTCGGTTTGATGGCGACAACTAGATCGCCTTGGAGTTGGAGGTAATGCTTCTCAAGCCTTGTTATTCATAGTATACATCATGCGAATATGTTTTGTGGGTTATGAAACCTCTGAAATTTATGTATCATCTCTGGCCTTGGACATCTTTCTATGATTTTCACATGAAATAGTCATTGTAGACGCCACTCGATATATTCCATTTGTCAGAGCCCCTTGAGGATATGAAGAAACCCATGATTTGGAAAACCTAGCTTCCAATCTGATTGATGCATCTGGTGTAGGTATTGTAACTGAAAATTTTCATACCTCTATAGTTTTTAGAATCCATAATTTTCACGCTACCCTTGGGTGATTCTGATGTCTCACATATGTGGGTGGGAAAGTATTTGATTGTTAAAGACATCTGAACTGACGAGAAAACCTATAGGGGACATAAGCCTCACAGATAATTTAACCATCAATCCTGGATGATAATACCCCATCTGTAAATGCCATCGTGTAGGATCTCAGCTCATAATTCTTGTCTTTACCATCATCAATAAAGGTTCTAGTTGGTGGATTACCAAAAGGAAAGAAGTTGAATTCTCCTGAGACATTTAATTCCTTAAGTACCTCGTTGGGTCTCAAGTTCAGAGGCTTAATACTAGAAACTTTATGTAAAAACAGGGTCAATCAACCATTAGGAACTCTGACTGAGTTCAACACTGAGTATGAATAAAAATTTTCTGCAATCCAGCCCCACAATTCTGAATGGAGCCTTCCCACTCTATAAATGCAACAGGAGATGGTAAATTCTTTCCAAAACAGGGGTTTCAAGCCTAATATACTTCCCCTCTACCAATTTAGTTAAAATGATGAATGTATTTTATCTTAAACCTCCTCCGGATTCGTGAATTGGAATAAAATAAACACTTAGCCACATATAAGGGAAGGCATCTAAGCGTACTCTTGCATCTATATCGGGTTTGACATTATAACCTTACTACTTGTAATCACCTCTTTCCAGTGTAGACCAATAAGTGCCTGAACTGCATCGGTTATCAGTAGAAGGAAAAATAGTAGGATGTCCACAGGTTGGACCTTTTTCTGTTGTTACTTCTAATAATGCTTCCATCCACACTCTATCATGGATATATTTCTTACCCTTGGGTAAATTCTTCGCTATCATAAGTAATTCATGGGACAAAAGTGATATTCTAGTAACATCCCCCATGTTGAAGTAGGTGGGATGAATTCATCATATATTTCCCCAATAAAAGGAATTCCAACTATTTGGTAAAGGTCCCAGGGACTAATACCAACTTAACCATGCTTAAATGAATGGAATTAATCTGTGGACTACACAAGCTCAGTAATTCAGGAATGAATTCATTTTTGTAAACATAAGTTTCCCCATCCATACAGCATCGTAGATATGAATGTCTGATAAATATTTTCAGAATTCTTCAGAAGTCTGACATAACCAGAATGCCCACATCCTCTCTGGTTTTACACCCCCTCCAAAACGAAGGTCCCAGTCTCATTTCCAACCATTAGATTGATCTATTTGAGAATCCTGAAAAGTGGAATCAAAACAATGTGGTCTTGGATCTACAACATGATCATTCATGTCTAGAGTGCAACCACTGTGATGAAGGATGCAACTAATAGGGACCTTTACTTCTTGTATTGGAACTCCACTTGCACTAATATTCATGTTTTTATAGTTGGATTACTGAAGAAACAAATTATTTGGAATGTACTTCATAATAGATTGAACATGGGCATCTTGCAAAATTTCATGCTTGTACATGTGTAAGTAAGAATGTTGAGGATAGTCATACTGGTACAGAATCTGTCCCTTCCATAGTTCAGGAAGAGTACTTTCAACAAAATCATAATAGTCTGGCCCGACGATCTTCCTCATTCCCTTTTGGAGAGCTTTAGCTTCTTTGGTATGCATTATCAAATGACTCATTCTTTCCTACAAAAAATGAATTACCAAACATTCAAGACACTATTTGTGTAGGTCCTTCGACAAGGTCCTTCGACAAGGACCTTATACGAGGTATGTCACGTAGTTCCTTCAACAAAGATCCTAGAGAAACTCTATCGGTGAAGTCCTTTTGGCGTTACTCAATTGAGTAAACATTTTTACCTTGAGAAAATTTCAATAGAATTATGTGAGGGCACAACACGATGCAGCTGGGTGAACGAGCTACACAATGAGAGTCATAAATTTTGGAGAAAGCACAGGTGAAGAAAAAATCACGAAAGGTTGAGACGTATTAATAGGCAATAGAAGACCAATGCATCATGGCTGCATGCCATACCTACGTGAAATACTTGCACGAAGTACTTTCATGACAAAATTGTGCCATTTAATAATCTATCATGATTTTTTCCTAGACATTCATCTCAGGACATGACCCTCTTTGTATATTTCGGATCCAATTTTGAGGGGGAATTTTTTTGAAACAACTTAAAAAAAGTAACCAAAAAGATAGGCAGCCTTTTGATATTTCAAATCCCAAAGAATGATTCCAAGAGTAAAAGGAAAAAAATCCAAAAATACTCCGAAGCTCATGTGATGTAGTAGCATCTATGAGCTTCGTGACCACACTACATGACACAGCTTTGGGACCGTAATATGCAATTCAGCTTCGCGAGCGAGCTACGCGGTCGAGCAATTCGCGAGAAGATTTTTGATGACCCTACGCGGAGCACCTACACGGTGTACCTGCGTAAAATACCTGTGCGAGCAAAGTTTCTTCAGCCATTCCTCACCCGTGCCTATAAAATAGGACCCTTGGGCTCCCCATTTCCCTACTAAAAAAACACCCTGAAGCTCCCTTTAAGTAGCTCTTTCTCCTAGATCTCTCAAATTATCTCAGGTAGTTCTATATACTACAAAAGAATGAATAATTTAAAGGGATATGCATGTTTTTAAGTTCATCCCATTTTTCAGTCCTCATCCACACCTACGCGGTACATCTGAAAGTTGCACCAACATGGCATATTTGCACGCCACACCTACGTGATAGGGAAACGCGTAGTACTTAGGTGGCATACTTGCACGAGGTACCTATGTGACCAGCTCAAGTACCCTTCTTTAAAGCCATCCCTGGTAGGGTATCTCATTCCATGGTTCTTTTATACGAAAGTGGCTATATTGAAGCCTCCACCAAAACCTCATGACTTCTCAAACCTTTGGGTAAGGCACATTAGTGTGTCTCCAATTTGGGTTTGTGTTTTCATAGTCATAGGTTTATCACATTTGTTTCATAGTGGTGTTAGGATTCATGGGATGTTTGTTGGTTTGAATATTCATAGTCATATTGACTTTTCTCCCATAAATAGTGTTGTGAAGTTCCCACATTGGAGGATAGTTGGTTACCGCCCTCTCCCTTCTCAAAGAGGTTACCCAGGACCTCAGTTCTCCAGTAGGGAAGATACACATAGCACGGGTCATTCGGCGCAAGTATAGGAGAAGTCTCCCTCCCCTACCAGAACCAATTTTAGGGCAGCCATTCTGGTATAATCCCCTTACCTTCACCCATTGTTCCTTACACTGGACCCTTCTCGAATGTAAATGTAATAGAGGGAAGGTTCGTCACCTCGCCCTCTTCCACGATCGACACACCCTCTTCCATCAGCATGGAAGAAAAATTTAGATGTGTGAAGTACCATTGTTTAATCATTCATATCCTCTTGTTTCTCACACTGAGAATGAATCATGTGGGCTTAGAGATGCATGATGGTTGCAACATGTGCACAAAAACTCATCAAATAGACTACAAGAACTTTGATTCCTATTCAAACTAGGATATGTAGGTTGTTCTTTTAGGACTCGTGCTCGGGATATTCTCCTTAGTAATCCAATCCTAATTCCCCCAGTCTGGGAATATTCCTTATGAAATAATCCCCAAATTCAATCCTTAAATCATCAAGGCATTATTTTTTCAGAAAGTAAGCCCAAACTCATCTCTCTCAGAGGACTATACTCTCTTATGAGATTTATTGAACTATGTGGGCTTTGATTCCCATAAATATGGGATAAATAAAAAACATCCTTGAGGTTCAATCCCAAAACTTCAAATCAACCCTGTTCTCTTTGGGCCATATTCTCAATAGGTTCTGATCCTACTTGGAAACTCGTATCCTTTCCAGGTTCCTTGGGCTGGTTCAACATAAGTCCCACACTATGTTTTCAACTAAGCACCTTCTGCTTAGAGGTCCTTATCACATGAACTTAAATGGTGTGATGTGTCCTATTAAGAGACACCTAACTACAAGGGTTCTGATTACTTTTACAAGGATACGTAGGTAGCTCATTTTATGAGCACTGTCCCAAGATTAAAACAAACCATCATCTCCCTGGATGACGATAAATTTCAGAGTGCCCCACTGAGTGGCTTAGAAACCAGTATCATCATAACAATGATTAAATGAATCTCTAATTAGTATATTAGAGGATACTGTTAATTGAAAGACTCGAATACATAGAGATTTTTCAATTGATGAAGAACCTTGAATGCATACAGACGATTCTAAATTTTAAACATGTTAATAAGTGATTGTAAATTCCATGGGATACCTATGATATACTTGGTGAATTAATAAAGATTCATGAAAATATTTTAATTTTACAAAGAGAGATCCGAGGTAGACAATAATTCCCCTCAAAAGGGTGTGATGAGTCTGACCTCCCATCCTCTCGACCAATTAACGTACGTAAGTATCGTAAAGTTGAAAACATAATGAATGCCTGCCTTTGGAAAGCAGGCCCTCTTCGGATAAAAGGACTATTGGAAGTTGCCGGTTCCATGAATAAATCCAATGGAAACTTCCAAGAAATTTTGATTCTTAAATCTAGAACACACGTTTCAAGGAACTACGAACCAATGATGAAGTGACATCTTTCAATGTTTAAAACCAAACTTTTCTCTATACATGTTTCGAAAACATTCTCATGATTTTCTATGAAATGATCAAATGAATCCCCAAAATAGTAAATTCATCATGAAATACATACTTGTAGTCCTCTATGTGATTAGAGATATTTCCTACCATACATCACTGAAATTTACCAAGGGAATTGAACAATCTGAAAGGTGTCTTCTTATATGAAAAGGCCCCGAAAGAAAAGATGAAGGTTTTCTTCTCTCGATGTTATGGGGAAATTGGAACCAGAAAAAAAATCCATAAAATCCATCCAAAAATCATTAACGTGTTCAGCCTTCCAGTCTTTTAATATATGAATACTGAATGGGATTAGGAAATGATCTTTTCAGCTGACTTGGTTGACTCCTCGATAATCAATGCACACCCTCAAACTATTCTTGAATCTCATGGGAATTAAGTTAGATTCCACATTTTCAACAATGGTAAAACCTAATTTCTATTAAAAGACATGGATAGGGATGACCCATTGAGTGTCATAATTTAGGTTAATTTTATATGAATTCAATAACTTTTCAACTTATTTTTAAAAAAATCTGATGATGGGGGGGTTCAGTGTAACATCCCAGGTAAATAAAGAATAAAAAATTTTCATATTTATTAATATTTACTAATTAAATATTAATTTTACTTTAAAGGGGTTTCTATGTTCGATAGCGTACCCGATACGCAATAAAGAGTTATTTTTGAAATCTTACGTTGCACACTAGTAAAAAAATAATATTATTTTAAATGGTATTTAACACGTAGTTGTTGTATTGGCGGGAATGAATAGAAATAACTAAAATATGATTATTAATGTTTTTTAAATGTTTTTATATTTATCCAATAAAAGTTAAAGGCTTAATATAAGAAAATAATTCAATTTTAGGCATATATACTCTAATTTTCACTAAAGGCCCACTTATCGCCTTTTGATGGAGAACCGTCATTAAATATAGTTTTGGTCACTCTTATACATTCTATTGGACCAAATAAAACTCTTCTTTAGAATTAGGAAATCAAAATTTTATTTCTGTAAATTTTTTGTATTTTTCTAATAAGGTTCATTTTTTAATGAATAGTGAAAAATGTTGTATTTTAATTCAAAACCTCTTTTTAATATAATTTATTTATATGATTATATTATCATTTGAATTGATTTTAAAGTTAAATTAGAATATATTTTTACCATTGGATCCAATAGTGGTCGTTAGAATTAATTTCACTTTGAAATCGGACTTAAACTAGTGTCAATCTTTTCATGCTTATTGTTTCATAAAAACACGCTATTTGCTCTGACAACAGGAATTAATTATTAAATTAATTAATGTAACTTATATGTTTTGAATTTTGTAAAATAGACATCATTTTTGAATTCGGAATATCAAATATATCTTAGGGTGAATTTTTGGTATTTTTCTAAAAAACATAAATTTTTGATGAATAGTGAAACCACTAAGTGGTACTTAAAAGAACTGATTTTCCGTTTAAATGAAATTTTACCCCCTCTGTGATTTGAATTTAAAAAATCCTACATACATGGTTGTCATTAAGAAGTAAAATGTGGGTCAATGTGATTAAAATAATTTTTTGGTGAATAGTAACTTTTAAGTTTATTAATCGTGATTAGAGGTAATTAGTGTAGTTTAAGGTAAAAATAATGTTTTAATAATATGAAATGAACATGACACATGTCCTACCCTTATTGGATGTGTCATGGCCGACCAATAAAATCCATGGGTCAACTTGGGGACCCCATGGAGCCACTTTGGTAGGAAATTGACATTAAAAACTATTTATTTAATGTTAAAATTAAAATGTCACAAACATGAGTTGTTTTACTAAAATAATTCTTAAATGGGGTAATACAAGTCATATTTTTTTACTATAAATATTCATTAGAAATATAAACAGATTTCATACATCATATTTTATTTACAATTTTTATACATTAAATAAATTAAATTATTTATGACATCAGGATGATTCAGCGATTACCTCATTAATGAACGATTAAATAAAATGAAAAGATAGTGTAAAATATAATATGTAGAATTGTCAAATACCTATTGTATGAGTATATTTAGAACCCTTATCACCTTATCATTTAATTATATCAATGTGGGACCTTTAAAATCCGAAAATCATTTTAAAATAAAGTAAACTTTTATAACTTTCCAAGACTGCCCCTCCTCTCCTCTTATAAAAGGCCCCCACCTCTACCACCTTACCCACACTTCCAAAGCCTTTGGATCAGCCAACCCCTGCCCATTTTGTCTCTCCACATCCCTCTATTACTCCTAGAAGCCTCACTTTGGGCAGAAGTCTTCCCAAGGAAGCCTTTGATCTCAAATCAAAAAGAGTTACCCATTTTAAAAGTTGTGTTTTCTCTTGTGTTCTTTTGTTTATTTTGCTTCTCCAACCCCCTAAACTCTTTATATTCATTTATTTTGTAACAACACCAGTATACTTAATATACTAGGATGTTTTTATAAAAATTATTCTAGCTACACTTACACACACCATCATCTAATGGTTAAAGAACATACTGTTTCTGTGGATGGCGAATTTCTGCCTCACGAAACGATGATTGTTCAACACTCATATAACATCTTCAAAGGTGGCCATTACGATGAAAATATAATTATATATGATATATAATATGTTTATGTTTTACTTAAGCTTCTGTATTTTTCATTTTTGGCATACCTTTATGGTTTTCATTGTGGGTAAACACGATAATTTCATTTTAGGAAGTGCGGACTACCGCCCCCTCAAAGTGATTTGATTCGTTAATGACATATGTGGGACGTATAAAGGATGGATATAAAGTTATTATATATGATTTTATACTGGAATTATAATATACCTTTATATCATTATTATTTCTTTCCATTAATGTATGGGATAGAAATAAATGTAGTGTTCATGCATACGTACGGCTTACCGTCTCCATGAACGGCGCATTTCATTTCTTATCCCGAAATGTGATGTACTATTATAATTACATATATATAATGGATATATATGATGTATGTTACATTTAAATGATTAATATAATTCTGTAATTAAAATATAAATTTCTCTTATTTAGTTTTAATTCCATTAATATGACATAGAAATGAAAGCAACGTTCATGCGTACGTACGGCTTACCGTCTCCATGAACGGTGCATTTCATTTCTTACCTCTAAATGATTATTTAATATTATAAATACATGTATATGCTGGATATATATGATATATATGATATTGAAATCATGAATATCATTATGGATATAATGAACCTCTGACCACATGAACAACATGTAATTGTAAGAAGTCCACTTTCGACTTAAGAACCAAATATCGACAAAACAAACATTATTAACTTAAATGATTACATAATGTTTATAACATGGTAATAAGTGATATAAAAGTGATAAATAACTTGAAAATGGTTCTTAAGAAAGTATAAATTATCTCATGTTTATTATTCGGGATGTTAAAGAATGATCGAGTCAAGTCGGACCCGAGGTAAGGGAACTTCTTAACCCGATTTCCATTCTTTGGGTTAATCTCCTAAATTAAAATTATGTCATGATATTATTATTTTCTATCTTGTATATATACTTTCATTATGTGTAAATATATTGAATACACATAATATATCTATTTTATTTAAAAAATTATCTTTGTAAGAGACTTCATCTCAATCTCCTTTCATTGAGGCATATTTCATTTTATACACAACTTTTTTTTATACGGTGTATAAATCCCTTCGACTATTACTTTTATACAAAAGGAATTTTTTTCTACAAAGAATTTTACAAAACGAAAATAAAAGAATGTTTCTTTTAACGTACATGGTGACAACGACCTTTTCCACTGTCGCGAGTATTATTTGGTCTTTGGCTTCCTCAATATGCCGTGATGTTTTTTAAAATGAAATAAATACCATATACTCTTTTATGTATTTTGGTATTGAAAATGGTTTTTATAATGGATTTGTTATGTCAATTATTTTAAGTGTTATATTGTGATCAAAGTGTGGAAATGTTTTCTTTCCATTATATTTTTTTGTATGTCTTATGATTTTTAATGGTA
The DNA here is from genome assembly GCA_963277665.1 of Viscum album. Taxonomy (NCBI): domain Eukaryota; kingdom Viridiplantae; phylum Streptophyta; class Magnoliopsida; order Santalales; family Viscaceae; genus Viscum; species Viscum album. The sequence continues at coordinate 2,007,574,462 of OY728130.1, read as the reverse complement.
CTTGGACATTTGACGGGTGGTTATGTGATAAACCATATGACGGGTGGTACCATGAATACCAGGATGGGTGGTTACGTTAGAACCTCCAATGCATTGGGTATGGAAGTCGGCTGTATGGCTATTCCATTAAGTGATATGTATGGAAGTCGACCGCATGGTTATTCTATTTAAGTATGTTTATGTCCCAAGTTACCTTTATATGTTATGTGATCTTTATATGGGTTTTATGGTAATCTTTTGGTTACAAAACGGTAAGTAATGATCTTTTATTCAGTGAAGTGTTTTTACTACTTCATAAAGGTGAAAAGTATTACTTTGATAAAGTATACATGGTTTACTTGTTGTTTTGATAAACTAACAGTTTTCATTCTTTGTGTATCCCTTGCTGAGATTTTTATGCTCACCCCAAGTTTTTGAAATGTTTTTCACTAGACTTAATGTGGAATAGAGTCAAGGATGGGATCAAGGGAAAGTCATGCTATATAAAACATGGAACTATACATGTTTCTTTTTAAGAGTTTTTATTCTATAGAAACATAGTAGAAGTTTCTACTTTGTAATATTTTGAGATCTAATAGTTATATCCTAATTCTCTAAAACTCTAAACTTGAAAAGATCCTCGATGTGAATTATTCATTTAATTAAATATTAAGTAAGTTTTAAGGCCGGGGCCTTATAGTTGGTATCATAGGTTGGTTTAGGCAACTTTAGGAGTTAGAAAATTGATAATTATGAATTAATTTATGGTATGATTGAAATGATATAGCATTTAAAGATTACCATGTTGCTTTGCCTAAGATATTTCTATGTTCAGAATGGTTTTCCGCAGAGGAAACAAAGCAGCTGTGTTGGGATGACATTAGGAGGAAGAGAACCTTCCAAATCAGCAACCTGAGATGGTCAGAATTAGAACTGAACAATTTGTTGTAGTGATGGAACAATTGACTTAGGCTATAAATGGTTGTGGTATCCATGAACGAGATCAGCCCGATCAACCGGAGAGGAACATGTCAGTGGTGGAATATTTCATGAGGCAACATCCCCCATCATTCAGAGGAACATCTGACCCCGTTCTAGCTGAAGGGTGGATTAAATCATTGGAGTCGATTTTTGATGTCATGGGGTGTTCAGAACATCAAAAGGTTAGTCTTGCTATTTACTGTTTTGAAGGTGAAGCTGACCAGTGGTGGTCGATGGTGAAAAATATCAAGGATAGTGATGATATTGATGATCTTCACTGGGACGAATTCAAAGGTATGTTTCTTGTGAAATATTTTCCTAAGGTGGTTCGTCTTAGGATGGAAAAACAATTCCTAGAATTGAGGAAGGATGATGATTCAGTGGCTACTTATGAAGAAAAGTTCACTCGACTGGCAAGGTATGCTCCAAACTTCATATGAGATCTTGATAGTAAAATTATCCGTTTTACTCAGGGTTAAAGCCAAGGTATCGAAGGGCTTTAGCTTCTCGTGAGTTCAAAAGTTATAAAAAACTTGTTCGGCGTGCGGAGAAGGTGGAAATGGAGTTTGCCGATGATCAGGTGACCTTTGACAAACAACAGAATAAGAGGTCCAGTTGGCAGGAAAAAAGGAATAATTCATCAAAGAAGCAAGGAGGTAAGAAAACCAAATATCCATCCTGTGATAAGTGTGGTAAAATGCATCCTGGAGAATGTTTATCCAAGTCTAGAAAGTGCTTTCGGTGTGGTAAGTTGGGTCATATTTCTCACAACTGTAAGGAAGATGATCAAGCAGGCAATGAAAAGCCAGCGGTAAGATGTTTTAAGTGTAATGAAATGGGTCATTATGAAAATGAGTATCTAATGAAGAACTCAACTGAGGGAAAGCAGCAAGACTACAGGCAGAAAGGGGTGGTGAAATCCTTTGCAACTACTTCAGCAGATGTTGGTCCATCGAATGAAGTAGTATCAGGTACACTGTTTGTTTGTTCAGATTATGACAATGTGTTGTTTGATTCGGGGTCTACACATTCTTTCATCTCTGATAAGTTTTCTAGTAAATTGGAAATTCCATATCAAGATATGAATATTGAACTTATGGTAAAACACCCAGAGGGAACTTTGAGACAAAAAGGAATTATAAGAACCTTCTTATCCTTGTGTGTGGAAAGAATCTACTAGCAAACCTTATTTTTTTGCCTCTAGTAGAGTTTGATGTTATTTTGGGAATGGATTGGCTTTCTGTTTATCATGCTAAGATTGACTGCAGAGCTAAAATGTTTTCTTTTCAAAATGATTTTCAGTTTGTGTACAAGAATATACCCTTGATTTTGATAACATATCAGGAAGTTGAGAAACTAGTAAAAGATGGAAATGAATGTTACCTTGCACATATTGTTGAAAATAAAGTAACTGTTCAGATTAATTATGTGCCAGTGGTAAATGACTATCTTTATGTTTTTCCTGATGAGTTTCTTGGTATTATTCATGATCGGGAAGTTAAATTTACTGTTTACTTAGTTCCTGATTCTAAGATAATTTCAAAACCCCCTTATCGAATGGCTCAAGTTTAACTTTTAGAGTTAAAGAAACAATTGCATGAGTTATTAGATAAAAGTTTCATTTGGCATAGCACATCACCATGGGGGTGCTCGTGTCTTGTTTGTTAAAAAGAATGATGGCTCAATGAGACTTTGCATTGACTATAGAGCCTTAAATAACATTACTGTTAAGAACAAGTATCATTTTCCTCATATCGATGATTTGTTTGATCAGCTTCAGGGAGCTCAGTATTTTTCGAAGATTGACTTGAGGTCGGGGTACCATCAGTTGAAAGTAAAAGAAGCAGGCGTTCCTAAGACTATGTTCTGTAAAAGATATGGCCATTATGAATTTGTAGTTATTCCTTTTGGGTTAACCAATGCACCTGCTATATTCATGGACCGTATGAATAGAATTTTCCATGAGTTCTTGGATAAGTTTATGGTTGTTTTCAGTGATGATATTTTGGTGTTTTATAAATGTAAAGAGGAGCATTAAATTAATTTAAGGGTTATTTTAAAAACAATAAAAGAAAAGAAACTGTATGGAAAATTCTACAAGTGTGTGTTTTGGTTACAACAAATTTATTTCCTTGGTCACATTGTTTCAAAAGATGGCATAACTATTGATCCTGGTAAAACAAAATTTGTTGAAGAATGGCCAAGACCCACAAATGTAACCGAGATCCGTAGTTTTCTTGGTTTGGCTGGTTACTACCGAAGGTTTGTTGAAACATTTTCACGATTATCTAGTCCAATGACTATGCTAACTCGGAAGGGTGTTAAGTTTATCTAGACAAAAGAATGTGATGATTGTTTTCAGGAGTTGAAAAGAAGATTGGTGAATGCTCCAGTTTTGGCACTTCCTTCCAGGAATGGTGAGTTTGTTATCTACAGTGATGCTTCGTTGAAGGAATTTGGTTGTGTTCTTATGCAGAATGATCAGTTAATTGCATATGCTTCACATCAGTTGAAAACTCGTGAGGTAAATTACCCTACACATGACTTGGAATTAGCTATTGTTTCTTTTGCTATAAAAATTTGGAGGCATCATTTGTATAGATTAAAGTTTGAAATATATACTAATCACAAATGTTTAAAGTATATATTCACTCAGTAAGATTTTAACATGAGACAGAGGAGATGGCTAGAATTAATCAAGGATTATTATTGTACAATTCATTACCATCCGGGAAAAGAAAATTAAGTGGCCGGTGATTTGAGTCGAAAAAGTAAGGCTTCATTAGCCATGATACGTTTGGAATGAGATCCTTTGGTTTTTGATTTGATGAACATTGGAATAGAAGTTGTTGGTGCATGAAGGTCTTCTGTTTTGTTTCAGGTATCAGTGAGATCATCCCTATCAGACAGAATTAAGCAAGCACATAGGGAAGACAGTGAGTTGCAGAAAAAGGTAGAGCTGGTTCAGAAGGGTAAGTTGCCTAAATTCAACATTGATAATGATTGTGTTTTGAGGTTTGGGAAGAGATTATGTGTGCCTGGTGATTCACAGTTGAAGAATGAGTTGTTATGAGAGGCTCATAGTTCCCCGTTTTCAATTCATCCTGAAGTACTAAGAAGTATAGAGATCTGTGGGAGTATTACTGGTGGGATGGAATGAAAAGAGATATTGCTGATTTTACTGTGAAGTGTTTGACTTGTCATCAGGTTGAAGCAGAGTGGCAGTTACCGAAATGGATGATTCAGCCTTTACCAGTTCTAGAGTGGAAATGGGAAAACATATCCATGGACTTTGTTGTGGGATTACTTAAGACATCTCGATGTAATAATGCAATCTAGGTTATTGTTGATCGATTAACTAAATATGCTCATTTCCTTGCCATACGAGATACTTTTTCCCTAGATCAACTTTATCGTTTGTATCTTAAAAAGATAGTTAGGTTGCATGGAGTTCTCCTCTCCATTGTGTCTGATCGTGATCCCAGGTTTACTTCTAACTTTTGGAACGGCCTTCAGAAGTCGTTGGGTACTAAATTAAATATTAGTACAGCTTTTCATCTTCAATCAGATGGGCAGTCAGAACGAACAATTCAGACCTTGGAGGATATGCTACATGCTAGTTTGATGGATTATCATGGAAGTTGGGACCAACATCTTTCTCTAGTTGAGTTTTCTTATAATAACAGTTTTCATTCCAGTATAAAGATGGCACCATTTGAGGCATTATATGGGAAGCGGTGTCGAACTCCGGATTTTTTGGATAAAGTGGGTGAAAGGAAGATGATGGGACCAAAATTGGTAGAAGAGATGGTAGAAAAAGATCAGTTGATTCAGAAACACATGAGAACAGCTCAGAGCAGACAGAAAAGTTATGCAGATAACGTGAGGAAGGATCTATCTTTCGAGGTAGGTGATCATGTTTTTCTCAAGGTTTCTCCATGGAAAAGTGTGATGCAATTTGGTAAGAAAGGAAAGCTGAGTCCAAGGATCATTGGACCATATGAAATTCTGGAGAGAGTTGGATCAGTTTCATACCGAGTGGCTTTACCTCCAAGTTTATCTCAGGTACACAATGTTTTTCATGTTTCGATGTTGAGAAAGTATATGTCAGATCTGTCTCATGTTTTGAGCCCAGAGGTAGTTCAGTTGGAAGAGAATCTCTCTTAGGAAGAACAACCTGTCCAGATTCTTGACCGAAGAGAGCATGTGTTGCAAAATAAGGTAATTCACCCGGTAAAGGTTTTTTGGAAAACCCATATGGTTGAAGAGGAAACGTTGGAATCTGAAAATGCTATGAGGGATATATACCCCCACTTATTTTGATAGGTGAATAAAATTGTGAGGACACAATTCCCAAAAGGGGGGAAGGATGTAACATCCCAGGTAAATAAAGAATAAAACATTTTCATATGTATTAATATTTACGAATTAAATATTAATTTTACTTAAAGGGGTTTCTATGTTCGATAGCGTACCCGATACGCAACAAAGAGTTTTTTTTAAAATCTTACGTTGCACATTAGTAATAAAATAATATTATTTTAAATGGTAGTTAACACGTAGCTGTTGTATTGGAGAGAATGAATAGAATTAAGTAAAATAGGTTTATAAATGTTTGTTAAATCTTTTTATATTTATCCAATAAAAGTTAAAGGCTTAAAATAAGAAAAGAATTCAATTTTAGGCATATATACTCATATTTTCACTAAAGGTCCACTTATCGCCTTTTGATGGCGAACCGTCATTAAATATAGTTTTGGTCACTCTTATACATTCTATTGGACCAAATAAAACTCTTCTTTAGAATTGGGACATCAAAATTTACTTTGTGTAAAATTTTGGTATTTTTCCGATAAAGTTCATTTTTTAATGAATAGTGAAAAATGTTGTATTTTAATTCAAAACCACTTTTTAATATAATTTATTTATATGATTAGATTATCGTTTGAATTGGTTTTAAAGTTTAATTAGAATATATTTTTACCATTTGATCCAATAGTGGTCATTGGAATTAATTTCACTTTGAAATCAGACTTAAACTAGTGTCAATCTTTTGATACTTATTATTTCATAAAAACATGCTATTTGCTCTGACAACGGGAATTAATTATTAAATTCATTAATGTAAAATATATGTTTTTAATTTTGTAAAATAGGCATCATTTTTGAATTAGGAATATCAAATATTGCTTAGGGTGAATTTTTGGTTTTTTTCTGAAAAACATCAATTTTTGATCAATAGTGAAATCACTAAGTGGCACTTAAAAAAACTGATTTTCCGTTTAAATGAAATTTTACCACCTCTGTGTTTTGAATTTAAAAAATCCAACATACAAGGTTGTCATTAAGAAGTAAACTGTGGTTCAATGGGATTAAAATAATTTTTTTGGTGAATAGTAACTTTTAAGTTTATTAATCGTGATTTTAGGTAATTAGTGTAGTTTAAGGTAAAAATAATTTTTAATAATATGAAATGAACTTGACACAAGTCCTACCCTTATTGGATGTGTCATGGCCGACCAAGACAATCCATGGGTCAACTTGGGTACCCCATGGAGCCACTTTGGTAGGAATATGACATTAAAAACTATTTATTTAATGTTAAAATTAAAATGTCACAAACATGAGTTGTTTTACTAAAACAGTTCTTAAATGGGGTTATACAAGTCAGATTTTTTACTATAAATATTAATCAGAAAGCTAAAAAGATTTCCTACATCATATTTTTTTATAATCTTTAGACTTTAAATAAATTAAATTATTTATGACATCATGATGATGCAGCGATTACCTCATTAATGAACGATTTAAATAAAATGAAAAGATAATGTAAAATCTAAGACTTATACTTGTCATAGACCTATTGTATGAGTATATTTTGAACCCTTATCACCATATCCTCGAATTATATCAATGTGGGACCTTTAAAATCCTAAAATCATTTTTTAATAAAGTAAACTTTTATAACTTTCCAAGACTGCCCCTCCTCTCCTCTTATCAAAGGCCCCCACCTCTACCACCTTACCCACACTTCAAAAGCCTTTGGCTCGTCCAAACCCTACCCATTTTTGTCTCTCCACATCCCTCTCTTACTCATAGAAGCCTCACTTTGGGCAGAAGTCTTCCCAAGGAAGCCTTTGAGCTCAAATAAAAAAGAGTTACCCGTTTTAAAGGTAGTGTTTTCTCTTGCGTTCTTTTGTTTTATTTTTCTTCTCCAACCCCCTAAACTCTTTTTATTCATTTATTTTGTAACAAAACCAGTATAATAAATATACTAGTATGTTTTTATAAGAATTATTCAAGCTACACTTACACACGCCATCATCTAATGGTTAAAGAACATACTGTTTCTGTGGATGGCGAATTTATGTCTCACGAAACGATGATTGTTCAACACCCATATAACACCTTCAAATGTGGCCATTAAGATGACACTATAATTATATATGATATATAATATTTTTATGTTTTACTTAAGCTTCTTTATTTTTCATTTTTGTCATACCTTTATGGTTCCCATTGTGGGTAAACACGATAATTTCATTTTAGGAAGTGCGGACTACCGCCCCCTCAAAGTGATTTGATTCGTTAATGCAGTATGTGGGACGTATAAAGGATGGATTTAAAGTTATTATATATGATGTTATACTGGAAATATAATATACCTTTCTATCATTATTATTTCTTTCCATTAAAGTATGAGATAGAAATGAAAGTAGCGTTCATGCGTATGTACGGCTTACAGTCTCCATAAACGGTGCATTTCATTTCTTATCCCCAAATGTGATGTACTATTATAAGTAAATATATATAATGGATATATATGATGTATGTTACATCTAAATGATTAATATAATTATGTTATTAAAATATACATATCTCTCATCTAGTATTAATTCCATTAATATGACATAGAAATGAAAGTAGCGTTCATGCGTACGTACGACTTACCGTCTCCATGAACGGTGCATTTCATTTCTTACCTCTATATGATTATGTAATATTATAAATACATGTATATGATGGATATATATGATATATATGATATAAAAATCATGAATATCATTCTGGATATAATGAACCTCTGACCACACGAACAACATGTAATTGTAAGAAGTCCACTTTCGACTTAAGAACCAAATATCGACAAAACAAACATTATTAACTTAAATGATTACATAATGTTTATAACATGGTAATAAGTGATATAAAAGTGATAATGAACTTGAAAAAGGTTCTTAAGCAAGTAAAAATTAACTCAAGTTTATTATTCAGGCCGTTAAAGAACGATGGAGTCAAGTCGGACCCGAGGTAAGGGAACTTCTTAACCCGATTTCCATTCTTTGGGTTAATCTCCTACATTAAAATTATGTCATGATATTATTATGTTCTATCCGTTATTTATACTTTATTTATGTGTAAATATAGTGAATACACATAATAGTTCTAATTTATTTAAAAAATTATCTTTGTAAGGGACTTCGTCTCAATCTCCTTTCATTGAGGCATATTTTTTTTATACACACCTTTCTTTTATACGGTGTATAACCCCCTTTTACATTTACTTTTATACAAAAGGAATATTTTTCTACAAAGAATTTTACAAAACAACAATAAAATAATGTTTCTTTTAACGCACGCGGTGACAACGATCTTTTCCGCCTCCGCGAGTATTATTTGGTCTTTGGATTCCTCAACATGACATGATGTTTTTTAAAATAAAATAAATACCATATACTCTTTTATGTATTTTGGTATTGAAAATGGTTTTTATAATGGATTTGTTACGTCAGTATATTTAAGTGTTATATTGTGATCAAAGTGTGTAAATTTTTTCTTTCCATTATATTTTTTGTTTGTCTTATGATTTTGTAATGGTACTTGGACATTTGACAGGTGGTTACGTGATAAACCATATGACAGGTGGTGTCGTGAATACCAGGATGGGAGGTTACGTTATAACCTCCTATAAATGGGTATGGAAGTCGGTCGTATGGCTATTCCATTAAGTGATATGTGTGGAAGTCGACCGTATGGTTATTCCATTTTAGTATGTTTATGTCCCAAGTTACCATTATATGTTATGTGATCTTTATATGGGTTTTATGGTAATCTTTTGGTTACAAAAGGGTAAGTAATGATCTTTTATTCAGTGAAGAGTTTTTAATACTTTATAAAGGTGAAAAGTATTACTTTGATAAAGTATACATGGTTTACTTGTTGTTTTGATAAACTAACAGTTTTCGTTATTTGTGTATCCATTGCTGAGCTTTTTATGCTCACCCCATGTTTTTGAAATGTTTTTCACAGAACTTAATGTGGAATAGGGTCAAGGATGGGATCAAGGGAAAGTCATGCTATATAAAACATGGAACTAGACATGTTTCTTTTTAAGAGTTTTTATTCTATGGAAACTTAGTAGAAGTGTCTACTTTGTAATCTTTTGAGATGTAATAGTTATGTCCTAATTCTCTAAAAACTCTAAACCTGAAAAGATCCTCAATGTGAATAATTCATTTAATTCAATATTAAGTAAGGCTTAAGGTCGGGGCCTTATATTCAGTCTCATCTAGGGTTGCCTAAATGGTTGACGTTCCTCCTATAAAAAGATTTTATGTGAGAATACCACAAGTTTTATCCATGATATATCTCCAAGACTCTATCCTATGGCATGGGAATTTCATTTCATAAGGTCAATTAGTGATCTCTCCAGGGACCCATTGAGAATATTAGAAATGATCACAGGTAATTTTTATCCCTCCAATAGATACACATATTTCAAATCACTAGGGGTGTGGTTTTAATTTAAGACTCACAGGTTGTTATATTGATGATAATGAATTAACTTCTAATTTAACAGAATCATGTACTCCCATGAGAGGGGTATTATATTTCTATCATCCAGAATATCATCAATGAATTCAGAAGTGATTTAACAATTTTCATATTAATGAGTACTCTCTCCTCCAATTATGTGATTTTTGAAACCTACGAATTCATAAAGCATACCTGAATCATTAATTGTATCACTACCTTCTCCATGTGAGATTGTAAATAAGTATTATCTATTTAGAGATATTCTTTTCGAGTCAAGGAAATTAAAGTTCCTCTTGCTATCTCCTAGATCAATGGTCATGGTTCCTTCATGCACATTGATGAATTTCAAGGCTATTTTCAAGAACAGACAACAAATTTTTTTGGTGAATTTCTTGGTGCATCATCTTCTTCCATGGTACGTATGTAAAAGTATGCTAAAAAGGAGTCCCTTAACTCCCACTAACACAGCTTTTACAACTCTGACTAGAAAAAAAGTTGATCGATTTTCCAATTGGATGATCACCCTTGTGGGATTAATTTCATCATTTTTAAAAGATGGGAATATAGAATTAGAAATTACATTTTTGGAAGCACCATGGTCACACAAAGCATCATAAAAAATTAAATAACCCATTGTGCAAGAAATAGAAAATGTTGTAACGCCCCGACCCTAGATACCTAGAGTTGGTGCATTATTACATAACATTGGCACGATCACAAAGGATCAAGTCTCGAAAGACCGATTAGTTTAGTAGTCTTGGAAAACTATATATATTCATAAGTCTTACATTACATCATAAGGTAAAAAAACTACAAAAACATCTTGTCTTCATATCCCCTCATACTATCCCTGCAGGTCATTCATAAATTACATCTTCACATCCTGGGAAAAGATAAAACATTGAAAGGGGTGAGCTCAGATGCTCAGTAAGGATTACAATACAGCAGAAGCTTTTATAGATAAGCATAAACACTTAAAGCAATTTATAACTAAAACAAAATCCTTTTAAACTTAAACTTCAGCATAATATGGCTAAGATGAAATGAAATAATTTCATTTACTTATTCACATATATATTCTACTAGTAGAATAATCACATGCAATATCAATAACCACTTTCATAATGATGGAATGCATAATTCCAGATTATCCTAACCACATAGCCAAGGCCTCGTGCCATGACTACAAATAAGATTTTTCCAAGGCCTTGTGTCAAGACACTAGTTTGTCTCATGATATCTACCGATGCATCAAGGAGCTATAGCGGGCTCCACCCGTCACTTACTAAGTCCAATGCATTCTTCATATGAAATGTTTTGAATATAACATAAACATTTGTATTAAAACTATCATACGAAATGTCAATACTTTATCCACAAAACCATGAATGGTATCAAAATAGCACATCTACAGTCAAACATAACTCATTCGATACAATATGGAAGATTGTATTGTATCATATTAACCTCAATCGATAATAATGAAGGATATTGACATAGATGAAAATAATCATCAAAACTATTTGAGAGAAATATCCCCCTCTTCTTGAAATCATTTAAAAGTCACACTATTTTTAAAGAAGCCATTTAAAAATATGTTTTTGAATCATAGTGTCCCATACCACTTTGAAAATTTTAAAAGGAGTTTTAATTTTAAAACATTAATGTCCATATAAATAAATCCTTAAAACCATTTTTAAAACATGGACATTAATGAGAGAGATTTAGATGAATAAGTCTTTAAAACATTTAAAAATGGTATTTTTGTTAGAGATTCTAACCAAAAGAGTGACACTTGAATACAAATAATTGAGGTAATCAAAACTTTGTAATATCATGATAATAAAGGGATTCATGATATACTATGTCAAAGTACATTATATACACCACATAAATGTGATTTGGTGTATAACAACAAAGAAGTCTCAATGGAATTTGAATTGAGATGAAATCTCTCATAAAGGCCGTATCCTTAGGTTAAGGATAAATCAATGACAAAGTTATGTGTGAAAAATATAAATACACTAAATATTATTGGATATTCAATGTAAATCGATCAAAGTATATTCACACATAATCTTATAAAAACAACACCAATGAATTGGATGTTTAACTCAACAAATGGAGAATGAGTTAAAATTACTCTTATCAAATTCATATCGATGACTTGAGAAATTATCAATGGAGTGATTATGTGTATCAAAAGTATATCCACAGAAAAGGGGAGTGGAAATTATGACATAAGAAAATGAATAGTTATTCCACACATAATCTCAGAGTAAAATAATCAGTGAAGTTTTCATAAAGCCGAATAAATGGAAATTGATATTTCGAATTCCCTTATCGATTAGGTAACATACGAAACATACACCCATAAAAGAAGGATCATACCATGATGATGTAAATATCCATAAATTAATGTATATTACACAATGAATACAATCATGGGCAGTACACACACCACATGCAATAAATAAGTGGTGAACAATGGAATTCTCACGGAATTAAAAGTGAGATAAGAAACCCTTTACTTTGTACTTTTTTCTTTGTCGATGGTAGGTTAACCTCCATTATAATGGTCAAATAATTGTTATTGAATTATACAATAATAATTTACATCAATATGATATCATATATGATCTTTTAACATTTATTTGTTAATAATATCTTAGTATTATCGTTGTTTCGGGTGTTAACTTACTCGTTTTCTTTTATGTGTTTTGTTACGTAAGCCATGTTTATCATTGATAGGATGTGTCTTATTCATATCCAGAATGATATAAAGTCCTTAAACATTATTTTTAAATAATAAAATGATAATTTTACTTGAATGGATACGATGGAGAATGAAATTTATCACGTTCGTGGAGAGGGTAGTCCGTACGTACGCACGAGCGACAATATCATTCTTTTGATGTTAAAATAATATATAATTGGATGTTATATCATATATAAATAATAATTATCATGTTATATTTATTATTTACATGAATTACACATCATTATTATACCCATCCAAATAATAATTTATTGAATGAAAATTACACCACGACGTGGAGACGGTAAGCCGTACGCACGCACGTATGGTGACATGTCATTCAAAGAATGGATAGAATACTGAATATGGTTGTACTATATTTATAATAATATTAATGTATATAGGAGATACTGTATTAATTAATTTAGAATGGGAATAACAAAGAAATAATAATTTGAAGAAGAAATGAATTTGAAAAAAGGTGGTAAAAACATTACCTCTTCTTCAGGTTCTTCCTTTTGATTTGATCAAAAGGGCTCCATAGGTTGGCTTTATGATACAAATAAGGCCTCTAGGTTGTATTGAGGGAAGTTGGGAGAGTATTTGGGCTGGGGTTGGCTGATCCAAAAGGGTTTGAAGGTGTGAAGTAATGAGAAGGGGGAGTTCCCTTTTATAAGAGGGGTGAGGGGCACCTTTGGAAAAGCTAGAAAGATTATTTTATAATAAATTCATATTCGGTTTCTAATGGCTCCAAAGTAGATTATTTAAAGTTTAAGGTGGGTATAGGTCTAAAACCACTCAACCAATAGAATTTAGACAGGTTTGGGTCGTTATATTAACCTTATCTTTAAGTATTAACTCTTAGTTAATTAGTTTCACTTTTACAATGTCTCTTTGTATTTTTATATTATATGGTTAATCAACATACTATATAAATCCAAGGGACCCCCAAGTTGTCCATTAATGATACACATATCACAATATAAGTCTCTTGGCCGATCCTTAGATTTTTAGAAATTTAATATCAATTAATAATATAATATTTTTGTAAAAACACTTTTATGTCAATTTTGACACTATTCAATAATTGATTTTTTAAAAAATATCATAACCGAATTATTACTCGAAAAAAGTTAATTAAATAATTCCTAACATGTCATATTAACCTAGAAAATTAGTTCAGTTAATAAAAAGTCTCAAATTATATTTATTTGGTTATCTATAATATCAATTATTCTAATTTTTCACTATTATGGTAATTACTGCATCACCATTGTGTCGTAAATAAATTAAATTATTTAATGTCTAAAAATTATAAATAACATATAATTATGTAGGAAATATTTTTATATTTCTAATGAATATTTATAGTCTAAAATCCAACATATATAACCCTATGTCACAATTGTTTTTCTAAAAGATATATGCTTGTGTCATTTTTGTATTCATTTTAACTTAATTAAAATAAAGTGTCCCTATCACTTACAAGTGGATCCATGGAGTCCCAAAATCGACCCAAAGATGCCCATAGTCGGCCATGTATCAACCAATAGGGTTAAGACACGTTTTAGGGTAATTTAGTATTATTATAATATTATTTTTAACCCTTATTTACCGGATTTACCCTTTAACCATGGTAAATAAAATATTTACCGAAGTAATTATTCCAAATGTCTAAAAATAGAAGTTACCTATTTACACAATTTGAACATCCTGATTCCAAATATGGAATCCATTTTTCCAAATTCAAAACACAGAAGTGGCAGAAATTAATTTAAAATTAATTTCCGTTGTTAAAACAAAAAGCGTGTTTTTAAGAGATAATAAATATCAAAAGATTGGCACTTGTTTATGTCTGGTTTAATTGTGAAATTATGTCCAATGACAAACATTGAATTAAATGGTAAAAATATATTCTAAATATAATTTAAATCCACTCAAATTCATAATTTATCAATATTAATTATTTCGGTTTAAAAAGTTGTTTTTAATTAAAATTTAGTAATTTTCACTATTCATCAAAATATGAAAGTTATCCGAAAAGTACCAAAATTTCACCCTAGGCTAATTTCAATATTCTGAATCCAAAAATGAAGTCCATTTTGTGAGATATAATTTATAAAATTTCAAAAAGTAGGTATTACTATTCATAACGGCTAGTTTGATTGGTTGTGGGGTGTTAGAATCTCGAAGTTGCGTACAATGCACGCCATTGCATTATTCAAAGGGAAACATACCGTGGAAGCTTGGTGTGTTATAATGTCCTTGGATCTCGACATTTTTGGGTTAAAGGTTGGTTGATATCGGCTGACGCACTCCTTCCATAGTTTATGCATTCATCCCCATCTCTCTTTGCTCTATTTGTTCATATTTATTTCATAAACATCACATATTTTGGTATTCGGAAGATTTCCGCCAGAAATGAAATGATGATTTTAACCATTAATAAGGTATCATGGATCTCTTTTTTATTTGTTCTTCTTCGACCTTTAATGATCAAGCTAGTGTAGAAGAGAATTATACCTTGTTTCCTATTTTCTTTCTTTTTTCACATTCACTTGTGTTCTGGTCATATTATTGTGTTGGATGAGTTTATTTTATGGTTTTTTATTGGAATAATCCAAAAAAATGGCTCAAGTGGTCAATGTTTCTTTCCATTTGAGTTGTTATTTTACTAACATTATCATTTGGATGAGGGACATTTTGGGATGGTTTTTTCCTTGACTATTGGTAAGAAGATCAATAAGTCTATCAAATTTTATACCCAAAATATTAACTATATTCTTCAACACAGAAATCTAATCTTTTTTGTGGTACTTATGAGAACTTTTTGGAGGCTTTTCAAAATTATTTTGTTGGAAAAGTGGTGATTGAAATGTTTGTTTTTGCTGGAAGAGCTTCTTGTAGGGTGTCTAAATCAAAAAAAAAATTATTGACAGGCTGTTCATTCCTAGTTATATGGACCTATGAATCCTTGATGGGTTTAAACTTTTCTCCATTGTATATTTTTTGGTAATTGTTTTTTATGAAATACAGCTACACAACTTCCTATATCTTGTATCTTAATACATCGATTAGTGTACTAATTGGGTGATTAAAATAATCTACATACCTATGGTGGAGATAATTGCTCACACACATTCTTACTGGAAATTTTTGTCATAAGTCTTGTTATTTGTTGATTTTTTGTCGTAATTAGAGGTGATGGATCCAAAGAATTTACCTCATGTATTTCTGTTGTACCAGAGATTCTAGTCCAGAATTTTTGTGAATTATGGGAGATCCCCTCATTCAGGTTTCGGCCTTCTGTGGGTTATATTTCAATCAATATTCATCTTGGGGATTCATCCCTAAGTTTTGTATCATTTTCGATCAATACATGGAAGATGAAGGCCAGGAAGTGGTGCACCTCTACTATTTAGAATGGGAGTCTTGAACTATGCTTTTGGAATCATTCCCAATACTCATAAAGAGTCTCACATGTAGCATGATAAATAGAATATATCACTATCCTAATTTTTGTGTTCTTGGATGCTAGGAAGAAAATTTTAATTATAATTTATTTTATATCATCCCAATCACAGATTTATTTGGGTTTTAAGGTATAAAACCACTCCTTAGCTTCTCCCTCAAGTTAAAATGGGAATGTTGTCAATGTGACTTACTCTTCCGCTACTCCTCTAAGTTTGATGCTTGAACCCGCATTGATAAATTAGTGAATGTGCTAGTTAGGATCCTCACCTACAAGGCCATGAAATTTGAGTATCCCTTGAATCATGTTAACTCATAACTCAATGTCATTTGGTCCCTACATAGTAAAATGATACGGCTAGTTGGAAAATTATGGGGCACAAAAGATCTATTAGGAATGTAGTGGGTCTAGAGCCATTATGGGTGATCTTGAATGAATACTTGAGTCTTATAAAATTATTTATTCAGAATTTTTTTCAGTATTGATATTCCTAATCCTAGAAAACAATTTTTCCTCTATCTCAGGATCAAAATTGAGTAGTTCCTCATTTATGGTCCTAGTCATGCGGATTTAAACATGCTCCTCGAAAATAGAACTAGATTTGACACACGCTTATCTTGTTGCATGTAAAATGAAATGAAATTACCTAAGGGTGTATTATGAGTGGAAACCAAGATGTCATTTTTCTAGGACCAATTTTTAAATTTATGTTTCAGTTAATATAAAAAGTATAATCAATTTAGGAAAAAATGTCATTTTTTATAATATTGACAAATTCATAATGAGAGAGAAGTGATTGGATTCACGTTGGGGTTTCTTTTTTGAGATTCCATCAGAGTTTTTGAGAAAATTAATCTTCTTGGTTTTATAAATAACATTTAAATTAATTTAATACAAATCATTCCTTTAATTCACTTTTGATTAAATTTTATGTCAAAATGTTGAAATCTAAATAGATTATTTGCAATTACTCTTCAAATACCAAATCTGGTATTTGTATTCCCTAAATAATTAAATTATACTATCTTAATTTCATCACAAGTTTTATTAATCACTAAAGCACTTTGTTCCTTTATTTTTTTTACAAAATAACTAATTTTTGTAAAAATAAATATATCAGGTAAGGGTACAAAAATATTTAAATCAAATAAACATAATGTTTAATAAAAAATTAAAAAACTATTGTTTAATATTTAAATTCAAATAATAAATGAAATTGAAAATAATTCAATTAAAATAAGAGAATTCTTTTTAATTGAAAACTTTTAGAAACTCATGCATCACAAAAGTAGACCCCCTTCCCTTCACACAATCACTAATAATTCAACTCCTCCATGAAAAAGGTGGTAATTGATATAAAAAGTTAACAACCCATAAAAATATTGAAAAAATTTGTTGAGTGGGAAGATCTCCTCCTTGGTGGTGGTGTTTCACCCCTTTTCCCTGAATGGGTGGGTTGTTGAGTTGACTGTTTAGAACGCGAATCTCTATTACATTTATGGATGATGTAATCCTACTCCCTTTGTAATAAATGAAAAATAAGGTAGGGGTCAATAAAAATAACCCCCCCCCCCAAACCTCACAACATCTCCTAGTTTGAGGGAGGGACACCAACGACTCCAAGTTTCAAGGGCCCATGTGAGCGGGATCCACATGGGAATGACAGGCCAGGATGCATGCATGGAACTCGGGGAGTGTGGTGCATTAGAGGAAAAATGGGAAATCAGTGTCTAGTGGGAATGTGAGTGTTGTTACATGAGATGGAAATGGTAGTTCTTAAGGACAAGGTGTTGAGAGATGGATAACAGTCCTTGGTTCTCCTAGTCCAACTGAGAAGCAGAGTGGAGGCGGAGATGTGGCCAGTAGGGATTATGGTGGAGACATTGCAGTGTCAGAAGTATATGATCTGACATCACCTGATGGTGACCTCTAGGCAGTGTAGGCGAGTGATGAGTGGCATTATACTAGGCACGGGTCGATGGAGGTGGTGATGTCGAGTGGATGTGGTAGTTCTAGAGTGGGAATTGGATGGAGGAGGCATTGGAAGGGAGACTGGTGATATAAAACTATGAGCGTGGTAGAGCACGAGGTGGTCCTTGTGCATGCATGGAGTGGAATGTAGGTGGTGAAGAAAAAATTCATTCCTCATCCTCCGAACATTACAGTGGTTGGTGGAGGTTTAATCGGGGATCGAGTAAGGTATTTAGTCTGCCAAAGCATTGAGGTGGTGAAGAAGAAGGTTGTAGAGGTTGAGGAATTGCATGACATGAAATGCATTATAATTGGGTGGCATTAGCATTCAAGAAAAAGGGCTTCCATCTCTCTGTCCTTAAATGGGATTTGTTACTTATTCTCATGATTACCATAATACCCAGAAAAAATCCACCGAACATCAAACCCAACTGGGAAGGATCTTACCACATTCATAATTTCTACTGCAATGGTGTGTACAAATTGATCCCCATGGACATGGAGTGCATCACACCTCCCCCAAATTCTATGTTCATTAAGTAGTTAGAATCATAAATCTCATATAGTCCATGTTTTATGAATTTAAACTACTATTGTTATTGTCCAAACCATATGATGTCAAACTATATGAAAACTACATTAGCACATGATGTGGAACTATAGCCTTACCATGGGTTGTAAACATTGGTTTACTCTTATGAAAATATTCATGATGATCCAAAATCATGCATCCATAATAAATTATATTGAACTATAGGCTTACCCTATGTGATATGAGAGGACCAGTTTGGGATATACCTAACACTGAGAAGGGATGAATCATTGTTTATGACCATTTTAAAAAAATTCCAACTAGTTATCCCTATAAATCCTGACCTCTTAGGATCAATATTCTTTTATTCTATTTTTCTTATCACATGAAATAATATTCAGGCAATAAAAATACACTCATGATATTTTTACAAGGTTCACTACTCAATAATATGATCTAGATTTGTTCCATGTATGGTGATGACTAATACATGGATTCTCCATTATAATGTGATATCTATTATAGAAGTTTGTCTTATAATACAATTCTTTATCCAGAGGGAGTCCCTACACATTAGAGGGGGTGTAAAACAATCCACTTCCCTAAACTGGTGATAAATTAGTCCAAATTTGAGATCCATGATTGTTCTTTATACTGTATTTTAATATTGTCTTGTCCCTGTTGAAAAGGTTTTTCAACAAAAATATTATATTACAACATTTTAGACTTGTTGGATGTCACACTTCTTCTTTTCTTCTTCCACAACATTCTTCTTTTTCTTGATTTATTCCTAGAAGCATGAAACTACCAACCTCTTATTCTCTCTTCTTCAGTGAAAAACCAAATGTACACTACTTCTTCTTCTTTCATCTTCATTATTGTAAATACTGAAGGCACAAAACTCCTTATTCTTCTTGGATATAATCCCAATAACCAATGTGATTATTCATGAAATTAGGATCACCTTACTAGGCATCATTAGAATCAACTTTTTTTCATTACTTCTTTTCATATATGAATAAGATCAAACCAGTAGAATTTATTTGAACTTCTCCATTTCATTCACTAATTATTGATATAGATTATATTTTCATGAATGAATTTAACATTTTTATGTATTCATGGAGCATTCATAACCTCTTCTCTAATAATTCCTTAATCCTTCTATCTCAACACACACACATTCCACTTTAGTTTCTTTATGTTTATATTCATTTGTTCTTCTCAAAACTAGAATGGGTATATACAATGTCTACCTTTGTTCTTGAAAATTTATGTGTCTCTTTTTTGCACACACACAAGCTTCTTATTTACAATGAATTCACACATGGCCTTCAGTTACAACAAATAAATCACATTAGTGGAAGTGCATCATTAATGCAACCTTCTTCCTTCATTCAGTCTTATTCTTCTTCAAAAAACACACCACAGTAAACAATATATTTTCATTATTCATGAATGGACAGAGCATCCAACATGTGGTATTTGTGGATCTTCATCACAAAATACACCGACGGCTGGGTTAAACCAGATGTTTTTTTAGTTCTCCTTCATAGAGGGGGTGGGGATCTCCTTCACCACTTAAAGTGCGACATGGGTGCTTACACACCTATTGTGTGTCCTGAGACTTCTTCTTCATGATACGATTCATGAGTGCATCGCACTTGTATACATCCTATGAGATCTGATTTTACTTCATGAAGCCGAAAAGGCTTTGTTTTTGAAACACCTACCCTCTTGTATGGGGATGGAAAAAATATTCATCATCTTAGTGAGGCTCCTTTTATAATTGAGGAAAAACTATTTTCTGAATTAAAATCTCATACACAATGCTCCTAAAATTTTGTTATTGAATAGTCGAGATCATTGGATTCAAATATTTTCCCATCCATGTAAAGATGTACTGAGATTTATGGGGTGATTTCTATTTACAATGTGTGAAAAAAATCTCTTCATGCATGAATTTAAGATCCCATGTATCTCATTTTCAAACCACGCATGAATCCACATAGCCCTAGAAACTTCTTTTTCCACTTCCTTCATTGAACTTCATTGTTTTATTGAATGCATGAAAATGAAATTGCATTCATGATCTCGGTTTAATCGAACAGTCTTCATGATATCATAATGATCATTCATGGTGATCTAGTAATGGTTCTTCATCATCTCAACTGAGTAGTAGTGGCACCAGAAAAAATTGGATAAAGAGGATGATGACACAACTTCATCAAATGTTGTGGGAGATTCAAACAGCTCTAGTTAAAATATGCGTGGCATGGGATATATGGATGGGAAGCCAGTATTATATGATTGCATGTTTGATCATATGATAGTTTGTGATATCATGCAGAATCAGATGAATAGCGGAGAACATTTCACTCGTTAAAAATGTTCTCCAACATTGAAATAGAGTTAAGGATGAAACGTGATTTATATATCAAGGCGCTATGTCCTTAGCTCATATTACACGTTCACACTCCATGGTACATCCACGTACTATGTTCTATGAGGGTTTTCTTAATGCCCACCCTCTACTCAGGCATTATCATAACTATGTGTGGGCCTATACATGGCCCTGCACTGCCACTTGCGGGTTATCCTGGATTGCTTCCCCTTGGGGTGCAGTTGACTTTTTCCCGCAAGTGCCTCGAGTTGAGGGTAGCTATCCAGCTAGCGAGATAACCCACTTTTTTAGGTATTACCATAAAAATAACATGCATAAAGTGCATGGACACATATTATTTCCAACATGCATGGGCACCTTCAAATTTCTATACCGTGTGCTCACCCTTCTTCTTTTATTCATCTTCTCTTCTTCACATTATCTACTTCCTGAAAATAACATGATTATTTTCATTTTTCATGATCACTCTTAGAATCTTAAAGCCTCAACCACCATTTCATTTTGAAACATGAAATCCAATGAACACTTCATTATCACCCTCATTTATTGTGGTAAAATTTGTATCACACATGATACAAGTTCTTTGAACATGGGATCATTGCATCAATCATTTCATTTAAACAACTAGGATAATTTCCCAATAATGTAATCCAATGCTATGAATCCCTAAAAAATCATCAGGAATCTTAAATTCTACAAAGCTCCATCAACTTTAGAGAACCTTCTTCATTTTGACCAATATTGACAAGTGTTGAAAAAAACTGCATACACAATGTGGTCCCAACAATCTCCACTTTGTATTTTTTTTCAATACTTTTATCTTCTCTCAAATTAATGTGTCAACATCAAAATGAGAATTTTATCTCTGCCCTTTACTTTTTTCAAATATTCATTTCACTTTCTCTTGCTCTTATTAACAAGAAATACAATGTCGATGGTAGTGATGGTATCAGTCCATACTTAACAATTATTCCATCAATCATTTACCTCTATGTCTACTTCATCTATGATCAACATAGAAAACAAGAGGATTTGATTTAAACAACAATGTTTCCCATTACACACTGAACATGATACCACATGAGATAAGAACTCATGTTCTTGTCTTCAAATAATTTCCACTTTCATTATAGGATGAGGATAAAATATTTGATATGAATATTTCAAAGATCAATCAACCAGAGACTCATGTACTCAAATCAAAAATTGGATAAAAACATTCAAGTACAATAGACAGGATAAGTGACCTTAGGTCTCTTCTATTCTTCTTATTTCTTTGATTAATTTAGTCACTCCCCATTTGAAAAATGATATTTATTTGGTGTATCCCATGATCAAATATTTAGAAACGAAAAAACCTTTTCAAATGACACAATCTTCAAGATATTTCCTGATTAAATAAATTTAATACCAACTAAAGTTGATACAAATTGAAATATTAACTATAGATGCTTTTTCATATGTATCCCCCGCAAGAGAAACACTTCCATAGTAAATTTTCATGTTCTCCCACTGAGATCTTGATTCACCATCCATTCCCTATATTATAAGAAAAAATATAATACAAAAATATTTAAGGTAATTAGGGGGGGTCCACTAAGTATCATTAATGTGAAAAGAAACTTTGAGATTATTTTCACAACCCAGATGATCCATTTAATCCACTCTTTACACTTTCACATTTGATATTCAATTATGATTGCATTTGTGTGTATCTTTTCAATTATCCCACTTCTTTTTTTTGTGAATCTTCCTTCTTTAAGATGTCTCAAAGCACAAGAATCTCATAGTCCAACATTCATCTTCTAAAAATATTATTCTTGAGCTATAATAAATGTAATGCCATTTCATACCACATGAATATCTTTGTTTCACCTAATACACATAACTTCTATAACATCAAGTGAAATTTTTTTATTTCCTTTTTCATTATCCTTAGCATGGGAATCTTAAATTTTTCTTATTCCTTCCAAATATACTAGCTAGATAACCAAAATGTTATTTGGAACTGAAGCATCAATATTGGATTTTACACATGGATTATTTTGAATGATATACTTCTTAGGATTTATTTTGGATGAACCACCCTTCACCTTGTTGGATTTAGAATCCAAAGACACCTCATATTTCATTCATTGGATCTTCATGAGAGAATTTGTTTTTTAACATTATTATGATTTATTCCCAACGAATATTCTTCATTATTGTCCATCTTTTGTGATTAGCTTTTCTTATCAACATTGGGTACATGTTGAGATGAAATCGTACCAACTTTGTGACCAATCCCATTGCGTAAATCACATATTTTATCAAGCATTCCAAATCGGTGGGTTTTATATAGTTTCTTCTGGATATATAAATGTTGGTGCTTCTTCTCTAGATTTCTACCCCATTGAAATGGAATTCCATTGTTCTTTTACATTTGAAATATTGTTCCGACAATTTAATGCCCAATTCCCAAACATGTTGTAGAACCAACATTGACCCACAAATCTTAACTTCTTGATATCTTCTGTTTAAGGTTGTTGGGCCATTATATTGATGTGTTATGCACTATATGGGGAGTCACCTTTCAAATTCTTTTTTCATGTCCATATAATCCATTGTGGTAGGTATCTCCTCAACTTTTTCATCCATACTTGTTTAGAATTTTTCTTCCATCCTCCACTTTTTGTAAAACAGTTTTAGGGACATTAGTATATGATGATATGGATGGTACCTTAGCTTTCTCAACTTATTGGGATAAATAATTGAATGATGTCATGATCTTCTTATCACAAGTAGGATTATTTTTGTTATAAAAATCATCCAATGAACATTGAGTACCAAAAGTAACTATTTCCTTCTTTTGTGAAGTCTCAATATGTGTCTTCTTAAGATTGGTCCACTGAAATTCCAACTGTATAAATTTTATATTGAGGATGAATTTCTGATTTTCAATCATAATAATCTTCTCTTCCCAAGCCTTATTTTTTATTTCATCTTTATCCTCATGCATCATCACTTTATTTTTTAAAGAAGAGTCATGTTACATGAACTTTATGCAAGTTTATTCCAAATGTAATCCCTTGAATAAAGTTCTCATATTCAGATTATCATCAAGTTCTTTGAACTTATTTCCAAAGTCTTATTGACATCCTCTTTCTAATCAACCTCTATGAGCCATTTTTGAGAACTTAATTCAAATTTCATCTTTATTTCTTCAAATGATCCAACCTGTCTTGAGAGTTTTAAACATTCTAATTTCTTTATTGTAATACCTTCTCTAAAGCATTAGATTATTATTCCATCTAGGTAATATCCTACTGCATACATTGAATTAATACACAAACTAGGGATGCACATTCATCCAGAATATCTTGAAGAACAATTCTTAATCTTCTAGATGATAATTCTCAAGAGTTTATAGATTGATCATCACCACATGTGCTAGCATTTTCATCATGAGTATAATTTTCAAATGTACTAACACAAACCTCTTGATCACTATAGTTATGATGGTTTTCAATATTATATATGGAATATTGATCCACATTTTCATTACTTTCCATGAATTATGTATCTTTATTGTCACAAAGACATAAAGTTACAAATACATCCTATTATTTAGATAATACGGGCTTCAACTTCAGTTTTTTGTATTATCTTTATTTTTTCTATTCATCATGGTATTGGTAGATACATCCTTATAATCAGAGATAACTGATTTTTCATTAAAAATATGCTTCATTGATAAATTAGGAAAGAAACTCAAATATTCAAAAGGTAATAACTTCACTGTCGAGAAATAAACATAAGTGAACATTGCACTCTGATAACAATTGAGAGGACCAGTTTGGAATATTCCAACCACTGAGAGGGGGTGAATAAGTGTTGTGGACATATTTATACCATTTCCAAATTTTTATCCATGTACATACTGACCTATTAGAAACATGATTCTATTTTTCTATTTTTCCTATCACATGAAATAATATAAAAGCTGTAAAAATATGAACATGATACTTTTTCAAGGATCACAACTCAATAAAATAATCCACAACTTTTCCATTTATGGGGATGAAAAATACTGGATTATCCACTCAAATTTGTTAATTGTTAGTGGTTTGGCTAAAAAACAATCTTTTAGCTATGGTGAGTCCTAATAATTTAGCGGGGGTGGGAAAATACACTTCCCTAACCTAATGATAACCTAGTCCAACATGAATATCTTTACAGGTTCTTTGATATATCTTTTGAAGACAGTCTTCTCCCTATTCAAAAGGGTTTGCAACACCAATAGAATCTTACACTTTTTGAGACTTATTTGATGTCACACTATTTCTTTTGTTCTTCCGCAACCTTCTTCTTCTCCTTGTTAATTACCATCATGCATGTTACCGACCTCATCTTCTCTCTTATTCAGTTGAAAACCAAATACACACTTTTTCTTATTTATTAATATTATTTAGTGTAAAAATCAAAAGTAATAAAACTCTTTATTCATCCTGGATGCAATTAGAAACACCAATGTTATTATTCCAGCAATGTGGATCTGGTTATGGGGCTTCATCATAATCACCTTATTTACTTTCATCTTTTCATATATACATGAGAACATGAATGTAGAATTTAGTTGGACTTATCCATTTCTTTCAATTATTAACGATTAATTTATATTTCCCATGAATGATTTCTCCTTTTGATGTATGTATGGAAGCATGCATTACCACTTCTTTAATCTTTCCTTATTCATTCTCTATGAACACACAGACTTCCCACATTAGTTCTTTATGATTATTTTCATGTTTTCTTCATCAATACTAAATTGGTGTATCCATTTTCCTCCTTTGTTCTTGCACATTCGGGTGTCTCATATTTTCACACACACACGCTTGTTCTTTCTATTTCACGCACACAAGCCATCAAGTTTCTTCAAATTAAGAACATGAGTACAATTTCATCATGCATTCAACCCCAATGCTTAATTTAGTCATCATATTCTACAAAAAAAACCTCTATAAAAAATATAGTTTCATTAATCATGTAAAATAGAAGCACCAACCCATGGTATTTATGGATATTCTTTACGAAATACACCATGCGCTTGGTTAAACCGATCATTATTCATGGTTAATCTTAACACAGGGTGTTTAGATCTCCTTATCCACATGAAGCATGACAATGGTTTTACACACCTATTGTGTATCCATGGTTCTTCTTCTTTGCAAAATTCTTCAAGAGTGAATTACACATGTTAAAGGAATATGTGATCTTCTTGTCCTTCATGAAATAAGAACATAGTATATGTTGTTTAAATAGACACAATCTAGTATGTTAAAGGAAGAAAAATTATTCAGCTTGTTGAGACTCCATTTTTAGGTGAGGACAATAATCGTTTCATCATTCAAATATCATACCCAATGCTCCTCAATCCTTACATTGAATTGCAGATATCTTCAGCATCAAATATCTTACAATCTGTGCAAAGATATGTAGTGATTTATGGGGTGTTATTTTTCAAACGAGAGACAAAAAATATCTTCATGCATGCATTTAAGATTTAATGTATCTCATTTTAAATCTATAAAATAATCCTCACATCCTCAGCTACTTTGTGTTCCATAGCCTTCTTTAAACTTCACTATTTTGTTTAATGAATGCAAATGCAATCACATCCATGATCTCAGTTTGATCCAACACACATCAAAATATTATAATGACTAGATATGGTTATCTATTCATGGTTATTCATCATCTCCAGTGAGTAGAAGTGGCATCGATTAACACTGAGGGAAGATGATGACAGTGTGACTTCTTCAAATTTCGTGGGATCTTCGGACAGTTCTGGTTCAAATGCGTGGGGCTTGGGATAGATAGATGGGTGGCCATAATTAGATGACTTCATGGTAGATCATATGAGTATCCACAATACCATTTGGGATCAGATGAATGGATGAGAACATTTATATATTTAAAAATATTGTCCCACATCAAAACAGAGAGGTGAATGAGATGTAGTTTAAGTATCAAGGCGCTCCATCCTCATCTCAGATTACTCTTTATCCCTCCACGACACATCCATGTACCATGTTCTATATAGCCTCACTATACTCTCACCCAATGCTTAGGATTCTTACCAACGATGTGTGGTCTAATACACTGCCCTACACAACAACATGTAGACTAGCCTAACTAGCTTCTCCTTGGGTGTGGTCCACTCTATCTTGTATGTTCCTCGGGTTGAGGCTGGCTGGCAGGCTAGAGAGCTGGCCCAATTTTTTATGTCATCCAATAAAAATAATATATATATATATATATATATATATATATATAATGTGCATGACCACTTATTAAATCAAACATTAATGGACACCATCAAATGCCATTACCATGAACACACCCTTCTTCTCTTCTTCATCTTCTCTACTTCATACAAATCACATGATTCTTTTCATTTTTTTATATCACTTAGAATATTCACGAAACCTCCACCATTAATTTTTTGGAACATTAATTCCAAATAACACTTCATAATCACCATTATTTACTCTTTTGAACATTATATCACTCATGATACTAGTTATTTGAACATAAGATATGTGCATTAATCGTCTGATTTGAACAACATCAAGAATTTTCAAAGTGTGGAATCCCATTCTATGAATCCATAACCATTCTCTTGGATTCATCAATTTAACCATCCTCCCTTAAATTTGGAGCTACTTATTCATTTTGACTAGTATTGACAGCTATTCACAAAAATTACAACATCATACACAAAGTGGTCCCAACATGATGAAAATCGGAAGCCTCTTATGAAAAGTATTATATGATTATATCTCCCCATCTCATGCAATGAGAAGTATGAGATGCTTTAGGTGATAAATAGAGAAAATTTCACCCTCATGGCATTGTTCTTTGACCATGTTGCATTCAATAACTACGTGTGTCTTGATTCCTAGATCCATGGAATGTGTAGAAATTACTGTACGCTTTAACTTATGTCCCTAATCTATTTTTCACTAGGGGTGATCATCTATATTTGCAATAGTCCCCCATGTCCTCTCTTCACTTTGGGTTCCTTATTCCTAACTAGGGAAAAAATTCCACACTCACTACATTCTCCTTTCATGTCACATGACAGAAAAACTGTATGACACCATCCTATATATATGCCTTTAAAAATATTATAACCTATGTGTAAAAAAAAGGATTCTTCTTGAAACAAGCATGATATGTGTTAATTTTAAACTATAAGATTCCTTAAATAACACTTATGAGATAACCCCAAGATGGTCGCCATAGGACTCCAAATTATTTTTAAACCCCAATCATATTCCTCGTCCCAAAATATAGTAAAAAATCCTACATATATCCTTACTAAACTCAAGTTATCCCCATGTTCCTCCTCTTAAGTATTATTCCCCCTCGTCATATTAGAAGTCCAATATTCCATCATTGCATCAAATGAGAAAGAAATACTAGGCTACCCTTAGGTGAAATTCCAAATATGTCCCCATAAATCACATTCATGCCCCCAAGGGGTGTCAATGCCACAAATTGGTTTATCATCCAATCATATTTATATATCCTATCAGCATTCAAAGATACCCTTATGTTCTATTATTAGGAAGTAAGGACAAGATTGTTAGTTCACAATCCTTGTGCCCTCCATCCTTGAATCTTTTTGTTAAACATTTTCCTTACCCATGAAATAACCATGGGATGATTATATAATGTCAAAGAGACACATCATTCTATGAGATAATATACCTCATGAAATAGGAACAATAAAATACACTTACCCCTAAGAGAATTCCACATGTAATACTCAATCACACAATCATTTCCCCTATATAAGCCGAGAATCAATCACATGTAAGACCTAAATGTTCCATCATTGCCCCTACAACATAGAGGGAACTTCAAATTAAAATTACCAATATCACCATATCTTACACTACAATAAATGAGAAACTTCGACATTATATCCTTGATCACACCATTATTTATCATATAACGCATTGGAATCATCTATGTGTAGTCCCCGAATAATAACATCTTTTCTCATCAATAGATACATGCTTTCACTACTGAAATCCCTCCATGGGAAAAGATATATGAACATAAATAGTTTATATCATGTCCTCATTATATTTTGTTAAAAAACATGTTCAATGTATTCACTATATGATGTTAAACTAAATGGTCCACATCCCTTCTAAATAATGTTAAGCTACAAGATAACTTGATCCCTTGTTTGAGGGGAACCCTTCATTCCTATGTTGGAAATCTACAGCACTATGTTCTAGACCTACTATGGAATGATTGCTAGTTCTTCTGGGAAATATTTAGATACGTGAATATTATATCATGTTGTCATCCCAACCAAAAACATATTACAGGGTCTTCCCCCATAGGACAATGTTCAATATTCTCTTATCAATGTGTCCATCCAGAAATTTTTAGTGTGTGGTGGAATAAATATCAGAGTCTTTAATTTCCACTAATTATCCATCATTTCAACTTCTATAGTTTTTGAATTATCTGATTTGGATCATTTCCACCCACCCAATCTATGTAGCCCCCCCAATGGAAATGGTTCCTTGCCACACCACCTTTACTACCTTCCTGAGAACATGCATAAAATTATATTTTCATATATTTAATATTTTCTTTATTTCAAAAATGATTATCAATTATCTTAATATGTTTCAATCATGGTCAATAGCCACTCCCTACATATTAGTTACCCCCTTTATTTTCCAAATATGAGTAGTCAGAATATAAAAACATTTCCACCTCCCATTGTTCATGGGATGTTTTAACACCCTTGGTGTTATTCTCCAAAAAAATACTGAATGGTGGCTTATTAAGTCTACATCATGGATTTTTTTTCAATGTTGGCTTCTATTAGACCTTCTTAGGCTAAAATATTCAATCATCGAGCAAGGACCATGTGGAGTTTGGAGTCGTGGTGGTAATTTCCAACATGAATGGTTGAGACACATATACATCCGAAAAATGGAATGTTACAGTACATTTTTTGAGCTTTATAACCTTTAACTAAAAGCTCCGGTCTAAGAATCATGACCTTAAATAATGTGAAACATTCCTTAGGGATATTTATTATGTCACCAGTATCCTCATATATTTTTTCACATTGGTATAACATTCCATTGTCCCATACAAACCTCTTTGAAATATATAATACACTTTTCATTTCATCATGACATTAAACAATGATAAAATCATTTCCTAAACTATTAAAATATCACTATGCCCCATTTTATCTCCCTTTTATCTGATTTTTTTACCCTAAGTGTGACATCAACAACCCCAAGACAGAAACCTCATTATTCCAAGAATAATCGTCACAAATGATGTGCATATTTCCATTGGAATTTGTTTCTCAGTGGGCCTCCTTCATCATTTTTTAATGTTGGATCACTTCTCTTTCATTCCAGTCAAACCTTTTTACAACACCCTTTACCTTGATCCATGCATCTGGACCTTAAAATATTTTTCATCCATTAATCCATGCAACATAACCTTAACATATGTGAAACTAGACCATTATGGCCCCAATCCACATCTAGTTTTCCTCCTCTACGGTTCTTATTGAAACTAATTCCACCTTCCACTCGTAGCAATCTTTCCAAAGAGTCATGATCCATTCCATATTCAGTCTCCTATCATGATGTGTTCTATAACTACACGTAGCTTGATTACAACTTCCATGGGATATATATGGAGTCCTAGATCTTATATATTGGTCCAATAATTAAAATCCTCCCACTGATCACACTATATTGTGGAATACTCCCCCCACATGGCGAGTTTACTCATACATATGCATTTTGATTCTTAAGG
The DNA here is from genome assembly GCA_963277665.1 of Viscum album. Classification (NCBI taxonomy): domain Eukaryota; kingdom Viridiplantae; phylum Streptophyta; class Magnoliopsida; order Santalales; family Viscaceae; genus Viscum; species Viscum album. The sequence continues at coordinate 2,007,543,693 of OY728130.1, read as the reverse complement.
AAAGGTGGTCATTTAATTATAGACTTAAACTCTGTGAAAACTTATGTGGTCTCAATTATCATTTTACCTCTCTTAAAATTGGGTTTATGTTTCTTCTCTAACCACACAGTCCTCCTCAGGTGGTCAAAAATTGTCAACCATAAACTAGGTTCCCTCTTGAAAACTTCGTGAATTGAATTTGAATGTATCCAGGCATATATATAACCCAAAATATTTATCCTTCAGGTCTAGATGGCTTGACCATAAAATACCACAGGAAAAAAGAATATATTTTTATTGGGCTGAAAACTCAATGGGGTAACATGAGAAGAAGATATACTTTCTCCCATAAAGTCGCCCTCACAACACGAGAAACAATTTTTTTAAATGAAAGAGGCAGAAATATGGATGTACTTTTCATTATTCCCTAAAAAATATTGGATAGGCCTTTTGGACCCACTATTCTGGAAAATATTTAGGGCCACATAGTAACTTTCCCAACATATAATATTCCTCCCCATGGTACCACCATTTGGGTTACCTTTTCAAACATCCTATTACATTGAAGAGGTGGAATTTCATTCAAATATGTTCATACATCCTGATCATAATATACTAAAATATAATACTAACATTTTAACTATAATATGTTAAACTATATGTAATAATTATCAGTGATATTGTCCAATAAAATATAGAAATTACATGTCCTTATCATATGAAATTAAACTTTGTGTTCAACATCATTTCTATAAGATGATAAACTGTAAATTTCTCATCTATATTTCATAACATGAAACTATTATGTTTCTAAGGCACACAACTAAGAGAACATTCACCTCTTTTAGTGTTGGTAGTCTACCATAATTCATTGGTTCATTGATTGTCACTTTCCCACCAATATGGTGCTCACCTCGAATGGGGAGTCTAGTTCATTCTCATATTGATATTCCAATCCAATACACCCATAAACGCAATGGTGTAAACACAAGGGTGTTGATATAAATACGAATATACACTCAATTTAACCTAGTGATTCATGATTTCCTCGATTTGGATCCCCAGAAAAATCCATGTCTGAATATGACCCCTAATAAAAATTGTGGATTTCCAGAATGGCTTACCTTATATATTGGGCACATGCTTATGAGGAATTTAAAAGATAATTTGATAGGTTACATGATTTAAATATGATAAATGGTTGAAAAAAAATTGTATGTCTATACTCTTGTATGTACTATTGTTGGATCTGTGTTTCAAAGATAGTCTTTATTTTCCTTTATTGGTCTATCAACATCCTAAATTATGAATCCTAGACATCTTGATTCACTCCCTCCATAGCCCCCATTATTTGGGTATAATACAAAACCTCCTATATTACCCCACTCATATAACTCTGAATGTTTTCAAATCAAGTCAGATATATGGATTTAGCCCATCCAACCAAGGATTTTATAGTCATAACACCACCCTATTGTCGATGGATCATTCTAAACATCACTACCTATTATTATCATATAAGAAAATGATTATATATTTATATCTTGTTTCTCATACCAAGAATTACTCAAATTAGATTAGGGATTTACATCTATTTTTCATCTTAATATGGTTGGTGTGTGTATGGAAAACGCTACAAAAATAAGAAAAAAACATCTTCATTTCTTGAAAATGTTGTGATAATGATGAGGATCATCCATAAACTAGAGCCTCTATTTTTTATAAATAAATAAAAGGAAAAGAGTCACTTCTAAGGTTCTTACCTAATAAATGAATGTTCCTACTTGGCTGTCCTCTATAGAGAATCTATTAATTACATGTGACACCTATAAAGATCCACTGCTTCCCCAACAGATGTGGTAAAAACCACTTCATCATGTACGTGCACCAGATCATACTCAACCCTTTCATTCCACTACGTGGTATTCATACTCTTACACTTTAGACCTCTCCACATAGCATGAAGAACAGATGTCCTACAATTTACTATACACCAACTCATGGAGATGTCCCAAGCTAGAGCGTGGAGGTCAATGTTGTCTGTCTCACCAGTCTATTAGCTCATAGGCCAATAATTAAGGGACCCCATCAGACTATTAAAGTCATCTCACAAGGTGTAGGTGATGCTATTTTATACACTACTCCATTATCCATTCTAGAAATAAACCCATTTTTTCTTGATGACATAAAATACCAAGTCGTCATGATCTTTGGGTTTCATAGACTCATAATCATGTAATTTTATGATGTCATACTATGTATGGTCACCCTTTAGAATAATTTTAGATAGGATGGGATACATGTCAAGAGGGATTTTATACTTTCCATATTCACTGCGGTATAGATGGCATTACTGACCTCCCAAAGTGGTTTAGGCTTATGCTCAACTTCAATAGTCTCTTATGTAGCCACCTCTTGGGTGGTGGATTCGGACTTCACAACCTTCACTATGGGTTCCTCCTAATATAATGCTACCTCAGTTTTGGGTTCCACCTACTCTAAAACCATCTATGTTGGTGGAATCCCCAATATGAGATTCAATTCGATTGAAATATAAGGTTAATGAAATCAATCCTGACATAGATGAATGGAAATAATGGTATAAACAAAGAAACATTTACACATAGCATAAAGTCCAGTAAAAAATAAGAATGAATCAATAGAAAGTCTAGATGGAATGGCACCCATACACTGATTGATTACCTATCCACGAAAAGATTCTCCTTATCCAAATATTTCATATCAATTTAGATGGGAAAAATCAATTTAATATAGGGAATCAATATATAAATCCTAAAACCAAACATAGAATAAGAGGGGTTACAAAATTTCCAGGAGGTTTTTACAGTGGGTGATCCACCACTTCAACCACATGAATTTCATGGATGATAAATGGTTGTCTACCTATTAATGCAACATTAGGGGAATTGGCCACATCTGCCTATTCATGGTTTGGGTCATTTACATCGTAATGCAATGACTCACCATGAATACCACCTCATATATGGTTGTTGACTTCTTCAGATGTCAATAGATGGTAAGATAATGATTTCAAAAGGGTTGGTGGATTAATTTATCCCAAATAACAGAAATTTCACCTTATAAACAATGCAATCACTTCCCTAGGGGGACCAATAAGTCATCAATCCTATATGACTCTATCATACCCACTGTTGCTTAACCCATACTGATTTTTGGATGGGTGGGAATATTTAATATTATCCTCACCTTTTCCATCATGGGGTTTGATATAACATGGTAGAGGATCACTTCATCCATCTACATCGGGTATTTCATTGCCTCACCATAGGGGGACTGGAATCCCTCCTTAGATTAAGCTAACCCAGGAAGATGAATCCCCCCATGTTGAAGATGCATCCAAATTTCAGGGATATAGTTGAAATGCCAGTTAATCTTCTATGTCTTCTAGGTGTCAGAAAAGGTATCTTATTTAGAGATATTTGTACAACATAGATTTTATCCTAGAGCCAAAAAATGCACACTTAGAATAGATCAGTGGGTCAACCTTCTTCCCAATGTCATTTCACTAGTATCCTTAGGTCCTCCACTCCACCACCTCCTAGATTTGTAGTTGGAGCTCTTATATGAGAGTTGACTCTTCCTATTCGATGTGATACCCAAGTCATTTCTCTCCCCTAGCCTCATGGATATAGGGATCCCATTTCAATATATTCCCAGATGACTAAGGGGCTCAATATTTTGGAAAAGCTTGCACACTCCCACCATTTCATGTATTTATGAAAGTTGATGAAGGCAGTATTGGATAGTAAAATATCTTTCCTTTACCTTATATCCTCTCTTGTAAACATATATCATATCTATAGGAGGAATGAAAGGTAAAATTATTATTTCACTATCATTTATACCCTTGGTAAGTCTTATGGAAACATTAGTATTGGAGAGAAAACTTGTATAGGGTGTATGGTTCACAAATAAAATCATAGTCAACCCATAATAAGTATTATTATTTCTTTTTTATGTTGTTTTTAATATTCTATATTTTTTATTTATTTTATTTTAGCTTATGGATCTCTAATATTTGCAGTGGTAATGCCCTTTTTTACACTATTATAAAACTTGGATCTCTATGATAAATTGTTTCCAAGTGTTGTTTTCTAGATGTATTAGAACTTGTACTGGAATCTTAGTATAAGGAATGACCTTTGAAACATTTAATTGACTACATCAGGAATAAAATAAAGGGATAACTCATGTTAGATCATGAAGTAAATGAATGTATTCATTTTCAGTTAGTATCTATATATCGTCAATCATTTTCTAACTATTAATCTTTATCCATTCTGACTAATATTCAATATATGATAGCCACATATACTTCTATAACCAAATATAATTTTTTAATCTAATTCATTTATATATTTTTCATTGAAGGTCAATATTTCATTATGGTCATCAATAATTTCTATTCCCCATAGAGAGAATACTAAACTTAGGAACTTCATCATTGATACCACCTTTTGTTCTTAGTAAATCTAAATACCCTTTGGGGGAGAGGGGTTGAATCCTAGTATATAAATATATTTAAAATTACCATAACCAACAACATTTCTCCACTGTTAGATAGAATATTTCACTCCCTCAAAAACAATTGAGATGGTATGACAAACATATAAGGAAACTTGTGATTTAACTTGGTTAACCTATATAGGGTTAATCTAAGGAGAATAATATAATGATGTGTTTGTGAAGTAGAATAACTAAGAACAATTATTTTTTACAATTTTGGAGTGAAAAACTGTCCCCTAGTTTATAACCCACTCCAAAACAAGGAACTCACTTCTCTCACTCACTTAAAATACTTACTAATCCTTCATCTAAAAATTTATGGATCACTACAAACCAATAATGTGATTTCCCCAACAATAGTGTATCAATTATATTTTATTTCATTGATGTGATAACTCCATGATGTTCTAGAAAGATTTGCTCATATATATCTTTTATCTTCTAATAATCTCACACTAGTATGTAATTCTCTTTTTCTTCATTATTTGAAAAAAATATATCAAATAATAGTAGTGGTTATGCCCCTCTTATTTTTTTCTCTTAATATATATTCAGAATATCATAGGAATATAATTTCTATATTATTATACACTATAATTTTCCCCATATTAATTTTAGAATCAATTAATTTGAATCTATCTTTAATTATTTAAAGATACTTAACATTCAAATAACTCTTAAAGTCTCAACCATTCCATTCTTAGGATATTCTTAAAAAATCATGGTGAGAGTTTCCATCATGTTTCATCGTGAACTTATTCGATAGAGTGGACATCTATAAATAATCAGAACAACTAAAACCCATTAACATCTCCTTGTTGTGTGTTCACATTTCTCATGATGTGGAAATATTATAGACATGATTCATTATCAATCATATTTGTGTGTAATAATGTATATCATGATCCACATGTATCCTCCTTATCAATAATATTTTAGGATTGATGAATAAAAATAATCTTATGTACTATTATGATATCAAATCATCACCTCTAAAAATGGATATAATATAACAAAACTTCCCTATAAATTAGGCTCAGGTGTAACCCATTTATCATGGAAGTGGATATTACTTATTTTCCCTTAGTCATGTATATTCCCATTTTGTATCACCCTTTTTTTCATAGAAATGACAAAAAATATATTTCCCTTTTATCAAGTAAATAACAATTTCTTATAATCCACATTGGTTATTTTCCATTATCTATCTGGAAAATCCTTAAATATCATATTAATGGCTATTACATTTTCAAGAATGATGATTATGTATCGCTGGGAATGTCCTTCCATTTCCACATTTCATCAATTTTTTGGATTTTATAATTATGTATTCAGGTAATGCTCTAGGATTTTTCTATATTCATTGTTGTGAAATTTTTTAATAAATTTTTTTAACATTTTATTATTATATTGATAACCATTTTATTTTGTACATTATCAATTTTTTAGAATTTTATCAGCACTAGTCACCATTACATATTGAATTAAGGACCCTTATGTATTACATGGTTATATTTATATATTATAGTTTATATAAAAAATATTTTTATATAACACATTAGTAGTTACCTTTATGTATCATAGAAATTAATCTATAGGATTTCATGGATCCTGAAACATTATTTGTTTCACCTCTTTTATAATATACTATATATTAACCCAAATATATTTTATATCCTCCCATAGGATATTACATATACTAATACCATTATGAATTTAATATTTTATAATGATATTCACTCAAGGGTTTGTCATTATGCTTGTGTTATAGTTCCAATAACAATTTATATTTACCTCTTTAATTTCATTTTATTTTCAAAATCATCTTAAAAAAATTCTGGCCATTAATTTTAGTCTACCTCTTAATAATATTGTATCCTTTCAAAAGTAATTGGATCTATAATTATAAAACATACAACTTTCATAACAACCTTCAGTTAAACATAAAGTATTGGCTTCTATAGATGTAGTATATTCTTGGTTTTATACCTCTAGAACATGGAACTTCTAGAAGAACCTTTAGATCCACTAGTAGGGTCAACTTTGGGACATCCACTTGATCAGATTTAAGAACTTATTTATCTATTCTTCTAGAAAACCAGACTTCTCCTTTATGATATTGTATATCCCTTAAAAACCTTATTATTAAACACTACAAAAAATACTCCAGCTGTATTGTTTATATAATTTCTTTTTAAAATAAATGTTTTTAAAAAATAAATGAATATTTCACCTTATATTTGAAATAGTATATAATATTCAAAATAATTTATTTTTATATAAGTTAATCTACGTTAATTTTTTCATGATTTACTAGTGATATGATCCATGGATACTATCTAAATATTTTCTTTGTATTACTTATGATCATAAATTGTGTAACTTTTAATGAATTGAAGTTCATTTTCATGGGTTAATTATGCTATAATGGGATTATGAATGCTTCCATTTGGTATAAATATGTGTTGTTATTTTTATATGATGGGTGGTTATAATATAGCACTACAATGTATTGGGTAAATTTATTTATATCATGATATGATCTATATGGTATTAATGAGTGAACCCAATACATAATGATTATTTTAATGGTGGGTGAACCAAATACACTATGCTATAGGACTCTATCAACAATGTGATGATGAACTTGGTGTTGAGTCTTCAGATAATAAAGTTCATTATATGATTATTTTAGTTCTGAATATATATGTTATTACATATTCCAAGGTTATGTTTTTTTAATATTATCTCATAATTCGACATTCCAATACCTCATATAAAATTATATGTTGAAATCCTTATGCCATGATTCATGATTTATGATCCATTTTTTGTTGTATAGAATTTGATTACGCTATATTCTCACACATCAAATATGTTCATATTATAGTGAATTATGAAATTCAGTTGGTGTGTCTTATGTTCATATCATTAAAGTCATTTTATATAACCACATATTATGTTTACATTCCCTATGTAATAAAAGGGTATTATGTATGATAGGTCAAGAGGGTATCTTGTTTGAATATTATTCGAAAGAGATGTTAATGAATTTTTTAAAACATGTAGTTTATGTATCTATTCTGTAAAGAAAAATATATTGGTTCAAAGGTGTTATTTATTATGAGATATAATGAATATTCATGTAAAATGATTTAATGTGTAAAAATGTTGTGGTTGGGACATCACAGTTCGAATTAGAGCAGAGATTAGTTAATTTTGGGGATTTTTTTTTGAATAATGAGGGATAAAACATAAATTAACCACTGTTTAACCAAAATTATTATAGATTTGACCAAGAATTTCATAAGTTAAACCTATTTTTTAATATGAATAAATCATGTTTCTATAGTTAGATAATTCATTGGGTGGATTTTTATTATCTTATGATTATTTACTACCAAAACATTAGTTCAATACTCACACTATCCTTTTTAGTTTAATTCAGTGAATATATGGTGGAGGAATTCAGTTTATAAATATTAGGATAGATAATTCAATAAGAAACCAAATGGAATATGTTATAGAGTTAAAATTATCACGTTTTTTATTACCCAACTCTCTCATGATATAAATAATAACACAAACCATGCTCAACTCTAAAATGTCCTATGAAAGGAAAAATATCCATTAATTCCATCACACAACAACATCCAACATCCTTTAGTGGGTATTCTGATCCTTTAATTGTTATGTGATGGATATGTATAATGGAAAATATATTGTATGTTCTTTCATGTATAGGTGTATGAAAATTATGATTTACTTGTTTATACTTTTTAATGAGAATTAGATCAATGAAAAAATCTCTTGAAGAATAAAAGGTAGAAGTAATAAATCAATTCCTGGAAATAAAAGGATTTAAGGAATATATTTTTGAATAAACATTTTCCCAAAACTATTCATACAAAAATAGATATGAATTTTATTGAACTAAATAAAATGGGGGAATAATACACTAGTACTTATAGCTAAAACATCACAATACATTCAATTTATGACATTTGTTTATCATTGAACCTTAATGTAAACTCAAAAGATTATTTATTGGTGTAAAACCAATCTCTAAAAGATGTTTCATATAAGAGACATTGATAGATTTAATGAATTTTTTTTGATGTGTTCTCAAATTCAAATAGATATTTTAGACTCTAATTATTCCTATGTTTTGGGATGAAAAAGCATAAAATTGAGTTTCATGGAAGATAAAATGATAAATCCTATGTAGGAAATAAAATTTATCTTCTTATATTCCAAAAAAGAGTTTATATGTATAGAGGGAATTGTTTCAATGGAATAGATAAATGCATCATATTTGGAAGATATGATATCCAAGAACATGGCTATTTAAGGGATATGAAGAGTATAACCTATGAAATAGATAAAATTAATGATTTATAAATTGAAAAACACAACCTTTAATTTTTTAACTATAATAGTGTGAAAATTACAATAAAAAATGCACCAATCCCATGCATAATGATGACAATAAACATTAGTAACTGTTAAATCCATGGTAGAAAGGGAAACCTCAGGAATCCAAAACTACTAAAGTGGGTCATGAAAATAATGTTTCAAAAGGTACACTCATCATCAAGTCTAGAACTACAACGTCTTATTTAATTCTTGTTTAACCCCTAATTTATATCTATAATGTATATTAAAGGCATTAATTCACTTCCCCAATTATTAGATATTGAATTTTTAGACAAATTTGATGAGATTTTTTGGGATTAATTGGATATCTCTACATGGATTCTCTATTAATTTCTTATAAGGGGAAATATATTTCATATTCTAAATGAACCCTTGATCATTGTAACACGCTGAGATTTTATGAAAAATATTCTTTCAATTTCATTGATGTCTTGGGTTGTACGCTACACCAAGATTACCTTGCGTTATAAGCAACACCATATTAGCTTGCAGTATACGCAACACTATTCTTGGATCATGTTACACACAATTTTGATAGTAGTTATTCTTTGCAACATTGAGTGTGTATATACATATATATATATTCAATGTATAAATGAATTATGTTTGGATTATGTTATATGAAACAACGAAGGAGTCTTGCATCACATGCAACCCTAACTTGGCTTGCATTACATGCAATCGCAACCTTCCTCAATAGCGTGTGTAGTACGCAATACTGGGTTTTCACTAAATAACAATATATTGTTATAATATTATTATGGACTATCCATTATGAATAGTATTAACTAAATTTTTAATTTTATAACATTATTATTAATCTTACATATGTTCTAGAACATGGTATGAGAACAAAATAATTTTTTTGGGTAAAATAAGTATTTCTAAAAAAATGCAGTTTTGCCGCCTTTTGATGGTGCACCCACTTTAAATATGGTTTTGACCGGTTTATAACTTCAATTTGACTAAATAAATTTTTTCCTTGGAATCAGGATATAAAAATTTAATTTGGATAAATTTTTCAAATTATTTTGATAACTTTCATATTTTGATGAATAGTAAAAACACGCTATATTTTAATTAAAAACAACTTTTTCCATCGCAATAATTTATATGGTTAGATTATATTTTTAATTGGGTTTATAGTGTAATTAGAAGATATTTTTACCATTTAATCCAATGTTGGTCATTGGAATTAATTTCACATTGAATTTGGACATAAACAAGTGTTGACCTTTTGATAGTTATTGTTTCTTAAAAACACGCTATTTGTTTTGATAACGAGAATTACTTTTAAAATTAATTAATGCCACTTCTATGTTTTTAATTTTGAAAAATAGACATAATTTTTGAATTCGGAATATCAAATATAGCTTAGGCTGAATTTTTGGTATTTTTCTGAAAAACATCAATTTTTGATGAATAGTGAAAACACTCAGTTTTTGGTTAAAACTGACTTTTTATTTAAATAATAATTTATTTTACTTAAATTTATTTTAGGTAAAAATAGATACATAATACTTATATATGTTCAATGAAATTCATTACAGTCATTTTATAATAATTTTAGATTTATAAAAATTGTATTGAACTTTTCACCGTCTTTTACCCACCTCCTAGGAGCTTTTCCAATTGTTCATAAAACTTAATTTTACTGCTTCTGTAATTTGAATTTCTAAAATCTGAGAGACACGGTTAATATCAAGGAGTAAAATTTGGTTCAATTAGATAAAAATAATTTTTGGTGAATAGTACCTTTTTACTTTTATTTACCACGGTTAAAAGTAAATAGGGTAATTAAATGTTAAAATAATATTATAATAATTCAAAATTACCTTAACACTTGTCCAAACCTTATTGTATGAGTAATGACCGACCCTGGGCATCCTTGGGTAGATTTGGGACACCCATGGATCCACTTATGAAAGACAATGACACATTAGATTAATTAATTTAATGTAAAGACAAAATTGGCATTAACAAAAATCCTTTAGTAATTAATTTTTATAAGGGGATATATAAATTATATTTTCGAATATAACTATTAATTGGAAATCTAAAAATATTTCCTACATGTTGGTATTTTTTTTTAATTTTTAGACATCATATAATTTAAATTATTTATGACACAATATTGATGCAGTATTTACCTCATTAATAAATGATTTAAATAAATAAGATTATAATAATTAAAATATTAACCAAAACATGTCCAGTTCTGATTGGATGATTTTATTTCGACCATGAGTCATCTTATCTTCATCTTTAATTATTTTGGGACCTTTTTAAACAGAAGATAAGTATATAATAAAATAATATTTCCACACATTCCTAAAGAGCCCCTCCTCTCCCTTATAAAAGGAGACCACTTCTATGCAATTCCTCACACATCTCAATCCTTTTGGCTCATCCAAACTCCTCATACTAAGCTCCCTACATCCCTATCCTCCCCCTAAAAGCCTTAAATTAGTCAGAAGGCACTTCAAGAAGTCCTTTTGGTTCAAACCATAGGAAGTTACCCAAATTAAAGGTAATAGTTTCTGTTAAGTTGTTTTTTTATTCTACTTCTCCAACCCCTAAACTCTTTTTAATAATATCTTTTGTAACAAAACCAGTATCCTCAAAATACTAGGATTTTGTTATGAGAAGTATTAGAACTACACTTACACATACCTCCATCTAATGGATGAAGAACATAATGTTTCTGTGATGGCAAACTAACGCCTCACGAAACGATGATTGTTAGATTTTCTCCTACCGCCTCTCATGGTTGCCATTATGATGAAACTGTATTTATATATGATATATATTATGTTTATGATTTCCTTATGCTTCATTAATTCCCATTTATATCAATATTTTATGGTTTCCATAGTGGGTAAATACGATGATCTCATTTGTGGAAGTGCGGACTACCGCCCCCTCAAAGTGATGTGATTCGTTAATGCATTATGTGGAATGTATAAAGGATGGAGTTAATGATATTATATATAATATTATACTGGAATTATAATATACCTATGTATCATTATGTTTTAATTATGTAAAATAATAAATATAAATAAAAATAGTGTTCATGCGTACATACAGTTTACCGTCTCCATGAACGGTGCATTTCATTTCTTACCTCCATATGTTATGTACTATTACAAATACATGTATATTCTGGATATATAATGAATATATATGATATATAAATCTTCATTTACATTCTAGAAGTAATTGAATCCTGATATAAGTAATAATAACATCCAGAACAACAAGTCCAAACACGTACGATAAATAAGATGCTTTTACCCAAAACGTTGCTTTAACATGGGATTTATAAAAGAACGTGTAATATAAAGTCATAAGTGACTCATATATGATATCATAACAATGAATATGATTCTGTAATAAGTCAATGACATTATTTAAATCGTTATACAGTAGTTTAGGATACGTATGAAGCATATCGAACCGAAGATAAGGGATAATTATTCAAATCTCATTCTTATCCGAGATTGTTTATTCGTAAGTATTTACTGGGGTTATGTTTATTATCCATGTCCATATGTTCTCAAAATGTTTGTATAAAATTTTTAATTTTCATCCATATATGTTTAAATTCATTCTTACCTTTTTTAACTTTTACCACATCGTATGGAAGGAATCTTTCTTTTGTTTACCATACGAGGTACTTTTTGACTTTTCTGACAAAAGTACAAGAAGAATGTTATTTTTAACTTATACAGCGTGAAAGGATTTTTACGGTTTCATAATGCCTCATTTTAATGAAGTTGACTCTACAATATTTTATGACTATTTTCAAAAAAATACTTTTCTTTTAAAATTTCATGGAATTTTGTGAAAAGAAAATGATTTTGAAGAAGAAAGGATATTTTCCTCAAGAGTTCATTTAAAGTGTTTTATCAAAACCATTTTCCATCTAATATGACATTATTTCATATGTGTTTGTTTCAAGTATAATGTCTCTATGATTTACATGGTTACACTTTTTTATTATGAAATGATATCCATTTCTTTTATATGGATTATGTGATGATGGGATGATGTCTATGAAACTCATTTTATTCGTTGGGTTATAATGAATGGTGTATGTTTATTTTATGGCACAAGTAAGAATGATTTAATTATGAGATGGGTGGGACCTATATCTCCCTCCAATTAATTGGGTAAAGATTTATATCTCATAAGATAGACATGGCTGAAACGGTATGTTAATTCAGTTCAGTGATACAGAACTGGAACAAGGAGTGAACTCGATTCATAAAGGGACTTTTTCCACTAAGATGGTCTTGGCCGCAATGCCTTGGCTGCTATGGAAATCATAACAACTGCTGAATGGTTGCCACAATTACATGATTTTTTCCCATGCTATTTTATCAAGATTGATGTTCCTTTATGATATATGCCTTACGTACTTCCATGATTTATGTCTTTGCTCAATATTTTGTTGTTTAGATTTTATGTTCAGGATTTTGCATTTAAATGTTTATGGATTGTTTTATGTTCTCTATGCATAACATTATTGAGAATTTGAGCTCACCCTTTTTATGTTTTCTTTTCCCCTGGATATAAAGAAAGAATTTAGGTAAGAAATCAAAAGGGGAAGATCTTTAGGGGAGAAGTTGAAAATCTTTCACCACGATTAGAAGATTAAATTCCGGGTTTCCAAAGACACAAAACTATTACGGTCCTTGTGTGTCTTTCTTTGTTATGTATTAATTATTCCGAAAAATTAATGTAATTTCCATGTACATCAAGCTTTGGGTATCTAAAGTTGGTATCAGAGGAAAGGTTTAGTCAACCTTTGGAAGCTAGGATGTGAGAACTTTAGTGACATCCCTAGAGGTATTTCTAAGGTATGTCTACGGATGTCCCTAAGGTTAAGAATATTTATAGGTTATAGTCCTAGAATTATGGTAACGATCTTAGAATTAAACCTAAGATGTTAGATATTGAAGTTAATCCCACTTTATTATGTTGTTTGACCTATCATGATCTTTTCCTCTCACAAAATTCTTTTTGTGTTTTAGTCAATGGAGGGAACCAAAAGGAATTCGGTTAACATTGAATCGAATGGACAAATTAGTGATTATGAGCATCGAAATTGAGTAATGCCTAGAGGGACTGATATTGTGATTATGTCGAATCATTCATCGCGATATATGATTAACAAGGTGAAATTTAGTGGTATTCCTAATTCATCAAATAAGAGAAAGATAGACTTTTATGCATGTTCGCATGTTGATGAGAATAAAGAAAGGAAGGTTGAGATTTATAAAGAAGGGAAGAAGAACCTTGAGGAATACCTCAAATAGAGGGGAAGATGTTATCTGTGTGGAGAGAAGGGTCATAGAGTGACAGACTGTTATGGAGTTCAATGCCTTATCTGCGAACAATATGGGCATTACCCAACTCAATTCCCTGACATAAGAGGTTACTTCTAAATCAAGAAAGGACATATTCCATGACAATAATTAAAGATGATGGTTTTAAGTATTTATGTATTCGTATTCAAGAATAATGTTATTGAGGTACTTTTATGGTATATTAGAATATCTATGTATTGGTCCACTGTGGTTTTCCATAAGAATATAGCATCAGTAACCATGAAAAGTGATTGAAATATTTTTGGAAATCAGATGATATGCGCATAATGAAGGGATAAAGAGAAACTAATATGTTTGATAGTATTCATGAGCTCATGATTGATATAAGGACTATGTGGTATCATGGTTTGAGTATATATAATTTTTGTGATTTTGGAATGTGGATAAGGACAAGTTTTTATAGCATTAATGTTTTCAACTAAGGTTCTATGGTAATTCATGTTGCAATAGAATAAGTGATTAAGGAATTCACATGTTTGGAATGTGACCAACAAGACATATCTTATAATAAATGATGTTATTCAGGTTCTTGTTATGTGACCTTTCCAGTAATTTTTTTATTTATACAATGAGCTTGGACAAATGTATTTTCGATAAGTCTAAAGATTGTAAAGGGTTATGACGGACATCATATAGTATTGTTTAAGGATATAACATTTTTCGATATTATTTCTGTAATGTTATAATAGTGTAGTTTTAGAAAAAGGACAACCTGCAAGATGGGTGACAACTCGTCGTGTCGGACAAGGCTGTGGGAATCGAACCCACAACCGATGTGCGCCAGGACTTTATCGCCCACCACTGGTCTATAGGAAGTCCCTGATTTGTAGAAATTAGTTTTATTTTATTAAGGAGTATGATAGTTGAAGTATAAGTCCATTTTTGGAATCATATACGATTAACCTCACCAAAGATAAACTTATGTATATTTGATAACTTTTGCTAACCTTTTGTTTGAAACATATGGAATGACCCATTATTCTATCACATCGTCTGATAACACTTCATGAATAACAAATTCAACTTCATTTCTTTAAAAGATGAAGTGGAAATTGTTCAAGGAACGAACAACAGTGAGATGGTACCAAAATCATGTAAGTATTTATTTTAATTCATTAAATTTAGGGAAATGATATTGAAAAACAAAAAAATGTTGTCCTAGTGCCCTCATATCTGATGAATCCGATGGTACATTAGATCATCACAAATTTATGGGTTTGTGATTGTTGGCTTTTTTATAGCCATGTTCTCTACCACTCTCTATCAGGACTTGATGGTTATATTTTTCTACCATATCCATATTTTCACCTATGTTCTCCTATATGGAAACCCAATGATGAGTTACTTTGGGTAATTGTTATGTTTCATACATTAGTTTTTAAAATCAAGTTTTAGTATTCCTTTTTATGATGTGGGTTTCTATGAATAGTAAACGATTTATAACCCTGATGAATTTCGTGGGCGAAATTCATTTTAATGGCGGTAGAATGTAACACCCTGAGATTTTATGAAAAATATTCATTCAATTTCATTGAGGTCTTGTGTTGTACTCTACACCAAGATTACCTTGCGCTATACGCAACACCGTATTAGCTTGCAGTATACACAACACTATTCTTGGATCAGGTTACACACAATTTTGATAGTAGTTATTCTATGCAAAATTGTGTGTGTATATACATATATATATATATTCAATTTATAAATGAAATATGGTTGTATTATATTATACGAAACAACGAATGAGTCTTGTATCACACGCAACCCTGGCTTGGCTTATATTACACGCAATCGTGACCTTCCTCGATAGCGTGTGTAGTACGCAATATCGGGTTTCACTAAACAACGATATATTGTTATAATATTATTATGGACTACCCATTATGAATATTATTAACTACATTTTGAATTTTATAGCATTATTATTAATCTTACATATTTTCTAGAACATGGTATAGGAACAAAATAAATGTTTCGGGTAAAATAAGTATTCTTCAAAAAATGCAGTTTTGCCGCCTTTTGATGGCACACCCACTTTAAATATACTTTTTAACATGTTTATAAGTTCAATTTGAAAAAATAAAATTCTTTCTTGGAATCAAGATATAAAAATTTAATTTGGATAAATTGTTCATATAATTCTGATAACTTTCGTATTTTGATGAATAGTAAAAACATGCTATATTTTAATTAAAAACAACTTTTTTCATTGCTATAATTTATATGGTTAGATTATTTTTTTTAATTGGTTTTAATGTATAATTAGAATATATTTTTACCATTTAATCCAATTTTGGGCATTGGAATTAATTTCTCATTGAATTCGGACATAAACAAGTGTCGATCTTTTGATAGTTATTGTTTCTTAAAATCACGCTATTTGTTTTGATAAGGGGAATTACTTTTAAAATTAATTAATTCCACTTCTATGTTTTGAATTTGGAAAAATAGACATCATTTTTGAATTCGTAATATCAAATATATCTTAGGCTGAATTTTTGGTATTTTTCTGAAAAACATCAATTTTTGATGAATAGTGAAAACATTGAGTTTATGGTTAAAACCGTCTTTTTATTTAAATAATCATTTATTTGATTTAAATTTATTTTAGGTAAAAATAGATACATAATACTTATATATGTTCAATGAAATTCATTGGATTCATTTTATAATAATTTTAGATTTATAAAAATTGTATTGAACTTTTTACCGTCTTTTACCCACCTCCAAGGAGCTTTTGTAATTGTTCATAAAACTTAATTTTACTTCTTCTGTGAGTTGAATTTAAAAAATCCGAGAGACACGGTTAATATCAAGGAGTAAAATGTGGTTCAATTAGATAAAAATAATTTTTGGTGAATAGTAACTTTTTACTTTTGTTTACCACAGTTAAAATTAAATAGGGTAATTCAAGGTTAAAGGAATGTTATATTAATTCCAAATTACCTTAACACTAGTCCAAAACTTATTGGATAAGTAATGGCCAACCATGGGCATCCTTGGGTCGATTTTGGAACCCCATGGAGCCACTTATGAAAGATAATGACACATTAGATTAATTAATTTAATGTAAAGACAAAATTGGCATTAACAAAAATCATTTAGTAATTAATTTTTATAAGGGGATATATAAATTATCTTTTGAACTATAAATATTCATTCGAAATCTAAAAAGATTTCCTATATGTTGGTATTTTATTTATAATTTTTAGAAATCATATAAATTAAATTATTTATGACACAATAATGATGCAGTATTTACCTCATTAATAAATGATTTAAATAAATTAGATTATAATGATTAAAATATTATCCAAAACATGTCCAATTCTGATTCAATGATTTTATTTCGACCATGATTCATCTTATCTTCATATTTAATTATTTTGGGACCTTTTACAACCGATGATAAGTTTATAATAAAATAATATTTCCACACATTCCAAAAGAGCCCATCCTCTCCCTTATAAAAGGAGACTACTTCTATGCAATTCCTCACACCTATCAAGCCTTTTGGCTCGCCCAAACGCTGCCCAAATAAGTTCCCTACATCCCTATCCTCCCCCTAGAAGCATTAAATTAGGCAGACGGCACTTCAAGAAGTCATTTTGGTTCAAACCAAAGGAAGTTACCCAAATTAATGGTAATAGTTTCTCTTAAGACGTTTTCTTTTATTCTACTTCTCCAACCCCTAAACTCTTTTTAATCATTTCTTTTGTAACAAAACCAGTATCCTAAAAATAGTAGGATTTTTTTATGATAATTATTAGAACTACACTTACACAAACCTCCATATAATGGATGAATAACATAATGTTTCTGTGATGGAAAACTAACGCCTCACGAAACGATGATTGTTCGAATTTCTCCTACCACCTCTCATGGTATCCATTATGATGGAACTGTATTTATATATGATATATATTATGTTTATTATTTCCTTATGCTGATTTTATTCCGAATTATATCCAGCCATTATGGTTTCCATAGTGGGTAAATACGATGATCCCATTTGAGGAAGTGCGGACTACCACCCCCTCAAAGTGATGCGATTCATTAATTCCTTATGTGGAATGTATAAAGGATGGAGATAATGATATTATATATGATATTATACTGGAATTATAATATACCTATTTATCATTATGTTTTAATTCTATTAAAATAATATATATAAATAAAAGTAGCGTTCATGCGTACGTACGGTTTACCGTCTCTATGAACGGTGCATTTCATTTCTTACCTTCGTATGTTATGTACTATTATAAATACATGTATATGATGTGTATATAGTGAATATATATGATATATAAATCATGATTTACATTCTATAAGTAATTAAATCATTTTATAAGTAATAATAACATCAAGAACAACAAGTCCAAACACATATGGTAAATAAGATGATTTTACCCAAAACGTTGCTTTAACATGGGATTTTCAAAAGAACGGGTAATATAAAGTCATAAGTGAACCATATATGATATCATAACAATGAATATGATTCTGTAATAAGTCAATGACATTATTTAAATCATTATACAGGTGATTTGGATACGTACGAAGCATATCAGACCTAAGGTAAGGGATAATTATTCCAATCTCATTCTTATCTGAGATTGTTTATTCGTAAGTATTCACTGTGGTTATGTTTATTATCCATGTCCATATGTTCTCAAAATGTTTGAATAAAATGTTTATTTTTCATTCATTTATGTTTAAAGTCATCCTTACCCTTTTTTTTCTTTTACCACATCGTATGGAAGGAATCGTTCTTTTGTTTACCATATGAGGTACTTTTTGACTTTTCTGACAAAAGTACGAGAAGAATGTTATTTTTAACTTATACGGCATGAACGGATTTTTACAGTTTTATAACACCTCATTTTCATGAATATCACTCTACAATATTTTATGACTATTATCAACAAAATACTTTTCTTTTAAAATTGCATGGAATTTTTTGAAAAGAAAATGATTTTGAAGAAGAAATGATATTTTCCTCAAGAATTCATTTCAAGTGTTTTATCAAAACCATTTTCCATCTAAGATGTCATTATTTCATCTATGTATGTTTCAAGTATAATGTCTCTATGATTTACATGGTTTCAATTTTCTTATTATTAAATTATATCCATTTCATTTATATGGATTATGTGATGATGGGATGATGTTTATGAAACCCATTTTATTCATTGGGTTATAATGAATGATGTATGTTTATTTTGTGGCACAAGTAAGAATGATTTCATTATGAGATGGGTGGGACCTATATCTCCCTCCAATGCATTGGGTAAAGATTTATATCTCATGAGATAGACAAGGCTGGAATGGTAAGTTAATCTGGTTCAGTGATACAGGACTGGAACGAGGAGTGAACTCGATTCAGAAAGGGACTTTGTCCACTAAGATGGTCTTGGAAGCAATGCCTTGGCTGCTAGGGAAATCATAACAAATGCTGAATGGTTTCCACAATTACATGATTTTTTTCCCATGCTATTTTATCAATATTGATGTTCCATTATGATATATGACTTATATACTTCCAAGATTTATGTCTTTGCACAAGATTTTGATGTTTAGATTTTATGTTCAAGCTTTTGCATTCAAATGTTTATGGATTGTTTTATGTTCTCTATGCTTACCCTTACTGATCATTTGAGTTCACCCTTTTTATGTTTTTTCCCCAAGATATAAATAATGGTTTTAGGTAAGAAAAAAAAGTGGAAGGTCTTTAGAGGATAAGTTGATGATTTTTCACCATGATTAGAAGATTAAATTCCATGTTTCCAAAGACAATAAACATTTACGGTCCTTGTGTGTCTGTGTTTGTTATTTATTAAGTATTCTAAAAAAGTAATTTAATGTCCATGTACGTCAAGCTTTAGGTCTCTATAGTCACCTATCATTATAAGCATGATAATTAATTCTTTATGGATTTTATTACCATTGTATGAGACTTGTAACCTTATACTAGGGGTTACTTTTCACAAATGGATAGAGAAAAACCCATTACAAAAAATATAACTATTTTTGATATATATAAAAGTATTTATAGAATGTTTCCATTTCCTACCCCTATATAATGATGTATATTTTTCAATAGGACTCAACCTTGTTCTATGCATATATCAAAGAATACATTTTGAATATCACTAAATGATTTTTTTGAATATTAGAATTAATTAAAAGATAATATGGATAAGCATTTTATGCACACATTTGCTTCTCCATAGGGTTCATTGGCCCTATTTGTTAAGAAGAAAGATAGATTAATTCATCTCTACATTCGTTATTGGGAACATGGAATGATATTGATCAAGAAAAAGTATCATATACCTAATATTGATGACTTTTTCAATCAATAATGAGTGGATGATTACTTAAAGATGGTTTATCATCAATCTTTATATCTTTATTTATGATCGAAAAGAGTTGATATATCCAATATAACATTGCATACATGATATAGACACTATGAATTCATATTGATTCATTTTTTAATTAAAAATTCCCTTATAATATTCATTGATATTATAAAAAGAGTCATTATATATTACCTTATAAAATTTGTGGGTCAATTTACAAATAATATTTTAATATATACATTGAGCAAGGATAAGCATGAAGAATATATTATAATCTTACTAAAAACATGATAAAGGATAAAGTTTATGAACAATTTATCATTAATGTTATTTGTTATTAAATGTATCATTCGGGTGTCATGTAATCACAATTGAGGGATTATATGTGGATCCTTCAAATATATGGGTGATTGAAAAATGGACTAGAACATGAACTATATTTGAGATGAACATTTTTCTTGGATTGGAAAGATACTATGAAATCAATTTTATAAATTTATAATTACTATAAAATACAGTAACCATATTAAATTAGAATAAATATAGGTTCTTTTGGATATATGATCATGGAGATAATATATTATATCTTATTATTATGCTGGTCACCCCAACTATACTCACATTACCCTATATTGAATAAGGGTTTCTGATGTACAATGATCCCAAAATGAAGGTACTGAGATGTGTCCTCATGTAAGATGGCATAGGGGAATATTATTCCTCACATTAATTAAATATTCATGAGATATATTACTAAATTAATGATCTAGATATAGCATCAATAATATTTTTATTAACGATAATAGGGAAGTTTCTCTTTGGTGAAGAGTTTCATATGTATAAATAAGATAATAAAAACATCTAAAATAATATATTCACATATTGGGAGTTCAAAATGTTCTCAATAAGATGATTGGAGTTGATTATAGAATATTAATATTCAATACATTACCACATTAGAATGGAAAATAACATGGATGTTGTTCTATGTAGGAAGGATCAAACTACATATTCTAGGATAATGATTAAAAGGGACATAATACTCATAGATTTAAAAAGGACTAATCTCGTAATCATATGGTAAGGGGAGAAATCCTATGTTTCCCAAATGAATATTAAACCATCCATCCATGTGAAGATCAAGGGGGAATATATTGAGGATATAGAGATATATATGAAGGTGAGGAATAATTCAAACCTTGACTATAACTGACTGAAAATTAAATTTTTATTTTTCAAACACATGTAAGTAGAAAGTGAGAAACCATGAGTTCGACCACTAATGGAAATAACAAAGTCATTAAAGTATAATTTAATTCTACCAGATTTAAAATCCCTAAACAATTTCTAATAGATATAATTTACCTAAGTGTATGGTAGATCCATAAGAAGATCTTTAACCCAAAATGCAAACTTTTCTGAAGGCAGGATGTACTCTTCAAGATTGATCTTCCCATTTTCGAAACTCCCAACAAAAATCAGGTCATGATTTCCAATCCAGTTATATTTCATCTTGTTGAGAGTTACCCTCAATGGTTTCCCCATATTTTTAGTAGCTTTTTATTCCTTGGAATTGAGAGACAAAACCTATTCAACTGGTTCTTCTTCCATGCTCCTGAGAAACTCCCATGATTTCTCCAGCATATCACATGAATTATATTGGTTATCCTACTTATTTTATTTCATCTTCTTTGCTGACCATTTCTCTATTAGAGGAGGTAAAGATAAGTAATCCTTCCTCTCTTTTTTAATTCCCTTCCGCCCACACATGTATGGAAATTGTAGAAAAAGCACAGTGAATATCATTCTAGTTTTTCCTAAGACCTCTAAAGGTCACACAAAAATTGGGGTTATATTTGAATTACCTATATATTATAAAACTTTCACTACTATTAAATAATATTAATCTCTTCATCATATTTTCAAGATATAAATAATTTCAGTATAAATTTTGGATAGAGAACCACTCTTAATTATTTCTAATCAATATATATATTTTACCATAGTGTTTCCTATAAATATTCAATGATAATTAGATAGAAAGATAAAACTAATTATTCTTAAACAAATTTTTAATTTTAAAGGACCATTGAAAACATGGATGATATGGTGATATATATTTTTATATATTTTAATGGACGTTGGGACCAATAACTTACCATGGTAAAGTTATAGTATATCAAAAAATTTCATTATAGCATTCAAATTTTACATTATGAGGCTTTGAACATGATATGGTACAGAACACCAACACAATGGATGAAATTAGGGAGAATAATATTTTGACACTATCTTTTTCAACAAATGTTAGAGAAGATTCAAACTATTTAAAAACAAATTAAAACATTAAATGATTGATATACGAGATGTGTTTATACTCATCAATGATATTAGGATATTGAAGATGGATACAATTTATTACTTGAAATACAAATATGGAAGCGGGTTACGAAATATAGTAATAAAATAATTTTAATACCTATAAATAGTGGCCCCTTCAAAATTATTGATTTTTTTGTGATGGATGCTTCTATTCTTACACGTCCACTAAAACATTCCCAGGTGAATTATTTTTTCCATGAATCACTTTTGAGTAAGAAAATACATTCTCCATCACATTTACCAAATTCATAGGTAACACAGCTAGAACATGGTCTCCCGTATTAGGAAAATCGGGTAAATATATTGGATTTTAGAGAAAAAGAACAATGATATATGACCACTCATCTAGATAAAGTTAGTTCGATTAATAATAAGTTTGTGGAAGCAACATTGTAACTTAGATATGTTATGAGATAAAATTTCCATCATTTTTTCATTATAGTTAAAAAATATTCAGGGAGAAATTTTTTAAATCGATGTTGAATATAACACCTTAGTACTTTAGTATGTATTTCTATTTAAATAAATATTTTGTGTATGATATCTTGTTATAATCGAAACAAATAAGTAAAATAAACAATTCCTTATTACATTATGGTAGAACATTATTATTATAAATGATATATCTTATAAGATAATTAAAAAAATAATAGATTAAAAAATAAAAACATAATGAAACCAAAAATTAAATAAAAATAATACTATGTTGTAAATCTCAACATCATTATCTACCTTATAGATTATACCTCTAAAACTAACAACATAATGAATATAACATGTTTGAAATATGATAAGAATAATGATATGTAAAATATAGAATGTTATAAAAGAATTTAGATATATATGTATGACTATATATAGTAATGTAATATGAAATCAATATATATGAAAATTGGTTATATGGATATTGGTTACATGGTCTCTGGATATATGGTCCTTGGATATACACCTACCTTAAATGAAATAAAAGATAAAATTTAATTATAATCAATTATTATAAAATATGTATTTTTATTCATTACGTATTTTTATTAATATGAAATAATTCTATTATGTTTTTATAAAATTCAACTAAATATTCTAAAAAAATCATTGATAAAATTTAATGATTGTATGAAAAATAATTGATGGTGGTTAAAATATTTTAATGTTACAAATATAAATTCTATAAATTATTGTTTTTCTGAGTATTGTTTATTTAGAATTTAAATTGATCAATTTTAAAAATTAAATCTAATAAAATGTATTTTTTATCAAATAACATGATATAATAAAACATATTTAATAATTAATATTACAATATAAGATTACAAATAGATTACATTAAAAAAATAAATTTCCTAAAAATAGATTTCTTAATAGATTTTATTTAAAATTTTACTTCATTATATATATATTAATTGAATTAGATTAAATGGATTTAGATTTTTAAATAATCACATTGAAATTTGGTAAGTGGGTAAATTTTATTTGTGGGAAAATGTTATCTAGGTAAAAATAAAGGTACCATAGTAAAGATATAATGAGGTAAAAGGAAAACATTTTGGGGTAAATGACTCAAATATTTATAATATTTTCTCTAAATTGTGTGGATAAGGGTATGAATGACCTAAATGCATTATTTTTCATCTTTTTATCAACTTTACATGTAAAATTATATCTTTTAACCTTATGTAATAGGAATATATGATAATGTAACTCAAAACTCATTTATAGAAGGAAGCCTCTTCTACTCCTCTAAAAAAATATATTCAATTTATTATCTAACTAATGCATTGTTACATTACAATTTATAATGATTTAGTAAATATTTGATTTCCTCTAGTTCTAATAAATAAGAATAAACCATTCATTAAAAATGTTAATATTTCAAGGAGAGGATCCCTCAAAGTATTTATCCTTTTTATAATTATCTAATTAAATTAAATTCTCATATCAAATCATTATAAATATAATTGTTCCTATTAATTATATTTTTTTATAATGATTATGATTATATGAATATTATATTACCATAATATGACTCTATACTCCTACCAACTCATTTGTTGAGCTTTCTCTTGTCTAGGATAGTTTGACCACAAACATGAACAACATTATACAAACATCATCATTTTTATAATAAATGTTCCTTTTTAAAATAATAATATAAAACAATAACTTATGTTTCTAGTATAGTTCTCAGAGGGTGAAATAGAATATAATCATCATTTAAATGTAACATGTTATTTTTGAAAAATTAATCGAATCTTGCTCATAATGAATTCCATTATCAGGGACCATTCCTATACCTCCAATAAAATGAACATGAGAATAAATAAATCTTTTTAACATAACAATTCTATTACCATGAATGATATTTAAATTATTAAATTTTAATCAACTAATTAGTATTAATTTATCCATTATGAGACTCACACATAATAATCAAAATTACTAACATCTAAAGAAAAATTATTCATTAACTAACTAATATATGTGTAATAAATGATTATGAATAAATAGTATAAAAAATAAATGATATGAATATAGATCTATAAGTGATAAAGATATCACAATTTATTATATAAAATTTTAGAGAAACTTTATGGAAGTCAAGAATAATGGTAATGGTTTCTTCTCTAATATAACTTAGGAATCAAGAATGTTTATTCTTGAAATTCAGTCATGAGAAATTATATGTTCTTATAATATGATGTAAAAAAATACTCTTCTTCTATAGATACTTTTGGGGGATATATGTATTTTACCCATTTCATCTCAAATTTTTTTAATTATCAAAATATGATTCTTGTAAGTTAAACTGCCCTTGTTAATTATTTTTAGTCAAGATTATTTTCCCTCCATGACCATATTTCTGATATTATTATATGCATGTCATTATACATGCTTCTATTGTTAAATACAGTTATATTGGATATAAATTTATAAAATATTCAAATAAATCATTTTAAAATCTATTTTTAATCATTTTCTTTCATTATTTTCTCTATTTTTCATTATTAAGCTTCCATATTAAGTTTTCATGGTTCTTATATTTCATTTTTCATTATTTTATCATTATAATTTTGAAAATTTTAATTTATATGCTATTTTATTTTTAAAAAAATATTAAAAATGTAAAGGATGTTTATTAATATTTACAAATAGTTTTCAAATGTTCTCACAAAGTTATTTTTATCTTTTCCAGTAACCTTTTCAGTATCACAATTTTAACATTGGATATGAAATAATGATACCATCTAAATTATTTCTCTTTATGGTTGGGATGGTGTATTATTTAAATTTTTATTAAACCAATTTCATTCTCATGGATTAATTTTTCTACGATAGAATTATTATTTCTTTCATTCTCCAAACATATATATATGGGTTTTCTTTATGATGTATGTGTGTTTGATAATTTCCAAAAATATATTTTGTAAATATGTAAATTTCATATGATGACATGTAAAGGATTATGGAGTGAACCTAATCCCTTAATGTTAAGATAATGCAAAGTAAACCCATTTTACAATGTTATTGGGAATTATATACTATGTTATGATGGTATTGGTAGTGATACTTCACAACAGAAAAGAAATTATATTTGTTTTTTGTGCCACATTTTTGTATTATATATCGATTTCATAAGGTCCTTTAGTTATAACTACTCTCATAAGGTGTGAATATGGGTATGAAACCCATTTTTTCTTGAACACTTTTCATAAAAATAAAAAAACCATAAATGATATTTACTTTATAAGTAGTGTGTGATTTCATGAGTTGTTCTTTTAAACATGATTTTATTAATATCTATCTCATAACAAACCCATAGTCATTTTAATGAAGTATTACTTGACACAAAATTTACAATTTATGTACTTCATAATATATGAAATGTATGCATATAAGGGACAATAATTTTACTCCACTAACCTAAACTTAGTGAATCCTGTGATCATACATCAACAATGTATCATGATACTAGAATAAAATAAATGAATTATTTGGTGGTAGGTTTATTCTATGCATATCAAATATTATAATAACACCCCATTAAAAGTATTATGTATATTTCAATACTTCTCAAGGGTTACATTATATATCTTATATCTTACTATCAGGTTTATGAAATGAAAATATTATTTTCAACAAATATAATATAAAACAGTATCACCACAGATGAAGATATGGAATGTGTTTATAGGTTCTCCTTAATGACTATGTTATACTCTTTTATATAGTGGTCATCAACATATCTGTAACAAAAATATTACTTTTCATGAGTTATGGATGAAACTCCATCATCATTCTATTGAATGATATACATGTAGCAACAATTCTTCTTTAAATATTATTCATATCTTAATTCAAGAATGATTTCCCCATATTCTCTAACAATTCAATATATATATAAATTTTAATTAATTTCAAAATTATAAACACTTTTTTTAAGAGGAATATTTCCCATCAATTTCTTTTTCTAAAATTTCCTTGTCTTTACATTACAAGATAAAAATTCCATGTTTCCCTTTGAAAATCTTTAAAGAACACAACGGGTATGATGGAAAATATGTAAAACACTCCTATGTAATTCATATATAAATCCATACACTCTAAAAATATAAATTTATTTAAGAAAATTAATATTCTTTTTGTAATATTAAATCCCATGATTTGATACATATTAACTTCTCAATAACTGATCATAATTCTTAAAAAATTTCTCTCAAGAACTTAATTAATTTTCTTGGTGTGATTTAATAATATATTATATCGAAAACATATTCTATAAAGTGAAAATATTAAAATAAACAAAGAAAATGAAATATATCAACACATATTCACACTATGTCCGTTCTTTTAAGTGCATGATAGCATTCAAAGTATACCATATTTTCAATCGTATTTTGTAATTGACAGTTTATATCATAATCTAATTCAGGTCAATGAATAATAAAATAGAAAATTAAACTAACAATATGTATCAACCCTCTATCATGGAAATGACATTTTTATAATTTTCTGGTAACCTTTACATATCATAGTGTATTCCAACACTTTCAATTTTATGTTTGAGAATTACCATTTTTTACCATGTTCATAACACTTATGTATCAGTGTGATCCTTCTCTACGACTATTAATAAATTATAACTCACTCTTCTCAATAAAAAATGACTCTTACATATTATATAAAATTAATCTTAGATATAATGATTTACCAAATTCATTAAAATGTTTACCTTTAGGTATTGTACTAATGACTGATATTTATTCCACTATGTGTTTTCCCTTTATTACATTTTTTATAATATAAACATTATGTATCATCACTGAACATTATTTATTCAAGGAAATTTATTCCTTTTCCAATTTCAATACCATGGTGCCCATTTGGTATTTGAAAGATGTTTTTTACGCATATATATGGAACACTATGATTTTTTATATTTATCATTCAATAGAGACCCATAAACATATTAAGAGCATTGTTAATTTCATTTTATTTGGAACACTATATTTTATATAACCCTTATATATTTTCCTAGATTGAACTTAAATATATGATGTTTAACAATTATCTCAAAACATTACATCCAAAGCCTTACGAACAAAAATAATATATATTCATTTTTAATAGCTTAGGTACTTTAAATTTAGTTTGGGGGCATTTAGATGAAGATCAATTTCTAGAACGCATCAAAATGTTCTTCTGAAATATCCAAAAGTCTTCTTTTAGAGAAACCTTTAGAAATTCTTCATTTCCTCATCTCGAGTAGCTTCCACCATAACTTATAGAATATCTCATCTCCTACTTCCAGTCCACTTCTACTTTTAGAACAACAAAAAATTTATTTATAGAAAAATTTATATAATATTCTCAAATTATATAATATATTAATTTTGTTCCAATATCTACAAAACCAAAATCCCCTTATTAAAAAAATCAAACACGAAACCTAATCCTTAATGAGATTCTATCGATCTCCCAATTTGGATTTTTCTGACACAATATCATGAATCAAATATAAAAAACATCATGATACCACTTATATAATTAATAATCACTATGATTTCTTATTTACCCCTTAGTTTATTATCTTTAACAGTTCGACATCCTTTATATTCAAGGTTCAGTCTTAAGAAAATTGACAACAATTCCAAAGCATGCCTTCTATTAAAAGTAATAGATATAAAATATTTTAAAAAACTTTTCCTTGATATAAAAAGCTATCACCATTCCTCATTATTATCATTATACCCTACCTTCCTCATGAAAAACAAAAAAAAGATATAATCTATTGATAAAACAAATAGAGATACAAATCAAATGTTTGGATATTAAATATACGTTACATGAAAACATTAATTTTTTTATCTTCCTTAAAATATTATCCATATTTTTTAATTAACATTGGGGAATCATAAATAGAATATATAACCCTTTGAAAATATATTTCTTGAATAAAATTAGAGAAGCTATGATCTCCCACTTATAATACACATCAATACTCCTATGATTTCTAGCACAGTATTAACTTATTAAGAATAATTCCATATTTTACATTCAATCTAAAGGAACTCATCAAAATGAGGATTCATACTCAATGATTTTATGTGTGATAACTTCTTATATAGAATGAACCTTTAAAAAAATATAAAATATTTTTGAGTCAGTACATTGTTCAAAAAATAATTCATTAAGCTAGTAAAAAACTTCTATCAATTGCAAAAACCTTCTTCCACAGATCTTAACTATTCACAACAATAGTATTCTTCAATAAAACTCATTTTGTGATATTAATCAAATTTCCACAAATCCATTAGTTAATAAACCATGATTTATAATTTTTTTGTGATATTTCATAATTTATTTTCCATGTATTATCTAATGAAAATAACATTCCACCAATTGAAACAACATATTTATTCTTTCATATTCTTTATGTATTTCCTATATTGATAAGGATAACACATTTCAATCATTCATATCCAAACTAAAAAGCCTTATTATATTTATCAATAAATATATAATTTATATTCAGTATGATATTTATCAATTAAAAGTAGATTTTGGTATGACGAAAACAATAACATGATACCACTTGGTATATTATAAAAAATAATTCATCAGTTTTCTTCTTCTGGTTTCTCTACTAGGATGTGTTGTTCAATTTTCTTGGTCAAATTCCAATATGTGAACATAACATAAATAGTTCAACTAGATCTCGATTCCAACCAGAATACCGCTTATAATTTCTATGATTCTTCTTCATGTGATAAAGTACATAGAATAAAATATTCAATAGGATAAAAATTATAATTGTCGAATATTAATTGTAACTATAAAGAAATAATGAATAATATATGGAACATTTGATGAAATATTCTCATGGATCATATCTCTCTAGAAATATATATTAATTTGATATAAGTTATACTATTTAATTAAATGGGGAGAAGGGGACATCCACATTCATAACATCAAGGAATATGGTGGGCCAATATATTCCACACCCTTTTTCAATATCTTTGAATTCACTCTTGATTAGGTTTAATATATTTATTAAACTTTTGAAAATGTAGGACCAACTTCATATTGATAGGATTAATGTAGATTATTAATTTTCGTCCTTCTTAATGAATCTTAGGTCTACTATGTATAAAAAAATTTGGTATCTAAGGGAACATTATTCATAATTTTAATGAGAAATTATTGTTCATATGATCATATCCACTACACCAAAAATAGTTTCCATTGAAATCATATCTTAAATATTATGTGTTGTCATGTTTCCATCACTTCTATTATTAATTCTTGTACCTATTGGATTTAGAACACACACATTGAGTATATACCACATTTTTTCAGTATTGAAACCTATTATGAAATGTATTCATTTGTGTTTTTCAGGTATCTATTTTGTTATTTGAGTGTTCTAATTCTAAATTATTCCATAATCAACCTTTAACTTTTGGATCAGTTCTTGTGAATTGGAAGAAACATCTCTTTCCATCTATTTTAGATCAATAATCATACAATGTCTGTTATTTTGATATACATTTTCTTTCCTCAAATAATACTTTAACTATCTCTTTTGACCTCTATTATTATCCTTGACCTTTTCTATGACTAGTTTGGCCGAATTTTTAATTTTCAAACCTGGATTCTATAGTGTATCTTGAACTTAAAATTTTTACCTTATAAAAATTTATTCTCCAATTAACTATTTAATAAATTTTACTTGATCTTGAATTATATTTGTTACACCATAAATAGTCTGGGTCTTCTCTTCACTCATTATTTGGTACTCAACAACCTTATTTAATCATTAATACTTATAATATTTTAATTTTATAATTATTACCTTTAAATTTAACATCTCTTCTTCCTTATGGTTGAAAATATA
This sequence comes from Viscum album, assembly GCA_963277665.1. Classification (NCBI taxonomy): domain Eukaryota; kingdom Viridiplantae; phylum Streptophyta; class Magnoliopsida; order Santalales; family Viscaceae; genus Viscum; species Viscum album. The sequence continues at coordinate 2,007,512,188 of OY728130.1, read as the reverse complement.
CATTGGCATCACAATATCATATATTTAATTTCTAATTTATGGATTTGTAAGCATCCATCCCATAAAGTGAAACCTCCAACTCTTCAATGAGATTAGCTCTCCTTTCTACTTCACCTATATTATCATCCATATATTCTGACTCATATATAATATCCATGATAACATCTTCTTTTAATTCATTTTATTCCTAAATTTTTTCTTCTTATGTTTTTTCTAATATACTATCATATTGTGACATTTGGTTAATATTCTTGAATAATTTATTCTTATTAAAATTCATTCCCTTCACATTATTAAAATATTTCTTTATGTGAAGTTCACCATCCTAATAATAATCTTGAAATTTCTTGAAACAATTCTGGCGTGGTACCCAAACAATCAACATTTAAATAATTAAAGTTAATTTTCTTTTTTGATATTTCTTTTACCCATTTTTAGGTTTGAGGAATGTAATGAAATAAATTCGACAAATTATTATTCTTCTAAATTTCTCTCCATTGTACGATTCACTGATGGATTAAATTATAATTACTTAGAATTGAATTTTTAAATATCCATTTTATCATCTCTCCTTATCTCATATACAAAAAAGTGTACTATGAAAACTATCAAACATCATATCCATCAAATTCATCTATATAGGAACTGAAACATTTGAATTAAATTAATTTTTAAAAATTATCAATATATTCTTTATGAATTTCATCTCATTTCGGGTTTCCCTAAGTCTACCCATATCTTCTACAGTCACCTTTACCTAACCAAATAATGCATCAATAAATTCATTTGGTTGGATCCATAAATCTTTATATATGTTAAAAAACACTATAACTTATCTTCATATAATTTTGATCCACCATTTAGGGATATTTAGAATTTTTTCCAACATGGAATATGAGGATTTACAAGACATCACCATCATATATGATTTCTTTGCTAAGGACCCCCCAAGTTCATTAATCATATATATTTTGACATTAAAATAACATTTATCCCACTATAATATTTCCTCATTGCTGATATTGATTTATATTTTCCAAATGAAAGGGAAAATAACATCTCATTATAAATATGAAAATTAATATTGTATCCAATTCATCCATAATTGAAATTTATTTCCATTGAATATATTAGTCTCTTAGAGATTTTCTACCACCATGAATTCCTCTAACATAATAATTTTAATAACTTGATTATCAACATCTTATAAAACATTACAAGAAAAAATGGGTCATTAGTGAGAGATATCCTGAGAGTGGGTGAATCAGGGTGTGAAACTCATTCAGAGTTAAACACATATTCATTAAACACACACCACCCTTACTCATATTAATATCATATTTAGTATAGACACAAATAAGTTTTAATTTTCATAATTATTTTATTATTATCCCTCTTATAAGTAGAAATCATTCATCTTAATCAATGGTTACTTGGCCTACTCTCTCAAATTTGTGTCTTCTATAAATAAGTCAATCATTCGAGTAGGGATCCAGGAGTTTAATTTTTTCACATGAACTAGACTAATAAAACGAGCATGAAATTTAAATGTAATAATATATCATAATACGATAAATCAATTTTTTATGGTTTATACAGGATAAATATCTCAAACATGGGGTAACTATCAATTAAAAGGTTTAGGGATGGTTCTCTACCTCCCAAGTGTCACTCCCTAACACCATTATTTTTATCAATACTTCAATAAAGGAAAGAATATTTGGAATATATTCCAATAAATAATATAATCACCACTATTTAATATTATTGGTGTGTATATTGGTTTGAAATTATCTTAGTGTGATTATCCTTAACAGACTTGTTATGAATATCACCATTATAGCAGTATTACATTCCATGAGTCATCATGTTAACTCTTCCACAATTATTTAAAATTATCTGCAAGGAAAGCCAATAATTCCATCAATATTTTTCGTCGATTCTTTCTAAAATTTCTATCACACAATATAAAATATATTTATTATTATATTTGGGTGTATTATTTTTACATAGTAGAAAACATTAATATTTGTAGAGATAGATATATCCATAATATTCACTTCATGAATCTCATTTTCTATATATAACTATAAAAATTATGAATATCTCTGTTAGTAAATGTCAAAACTTCACACTGAGTATTATGTAGAAATATACCTAATACACTTCTTCATTTCTGAGATAAATCCATTCATTATAATAAAATATGTTCACAAAAAATCATGAATATTATTTTCATAATGTTTTGGAACCATGACATTAAATATATTAATATCTCAATATATAACCATAATTTTATTATATTTCTTCCTCGTGGTCCACATAAATTATCACAACATGATACTTTGACCTTTTATGACATGAAATTCACTACTAGTGTTATCATATTGAATAAAAATTACATCTGAAATACATTTACACATCTTGAGGATGTAGCCATTATTTTGGTGTCGTAAAAACATTCACAAAATGTCATTTAGTCAGTCACATTTTATTATTAATAATTCATATCTTATTCAGGGTTTTGTTTATGAGTTCTTAAATTGTAATGGAAATGATCACTACGTCTTTCACCTATATTAAATAATTGAGCCTTTCATATTCTCATGATTACCTTTCATAATCACAGTATTGTTTAACACATTTATATTTTTCTATCTAGAGATTACCTTTATATATTTGTTTAGTGGCTTGTATATATTATACTGAGGCTTTTTCTAGGACTATTCCATGTTTCAATCTAATTCTTCTTTGTACCAAATCACTCCAACATATTAGAATATATAACTTTTACATAGATGAATATACTAAAATAATGTAAGCGGTTACCTTTATTAATTAGTCTGTTGACCATTATATACAATACAAATTATTTCCATTTACCTCAGTTATTGAAAAATGAATCTAACATATCATAAATAAATTTTTTATATTAATTAGACATTATGTATTCGATATTTTTAGTTCCATGTTGACAATTACACTTTTGAATGATTTCTTTTACACATACTAAGAGACCTGAAGGAATTTTTTGATGTTTACCATCAAAAGTAACCCTTTCATATACTTGGAAATTTATGATGTTTTCACTTTCTAGTGAACATATAATTTCGGGTGAATCTTATATATTTTTTGGATAACTTTTACATATTAGTAAAATTCTAATACATTAAATAATTTACATTGCAGACCATAAGATTAAAATTAACCTCATCCCATAATTCCAAAAAACTAATAAATATATAATTTAATTTTTTATCATTAAACTACAAAAAATAATCAATAAAACCCTCATATATTTTTTGGGAACATCCAAAGATCTTCTTCAAGACTATCTTCTAAACCTTTTTTAGTTGATCTTCTACAACAGCTTCTGGATTATCTTTTGAAACACTTACAATTATAATTTTTCCACACTTCCACTTTGTTATACAATATATTTTTCTCTTGTAGAATAATTCCATAAATATCCAAAACATTCATAATATCATTAATTTGGATCCAATAATTCAAAAACCTAAAATATATTTTTTTATAATAAAACTAACATAAACACCAAAGGTCAATTAGATTTTAAAATTACACTGAATTTCAATTTTTATGGTTCTATGATTATTATCTCAAGGTTCTACACTACATTACCCAATGTCACATGTTATGTTGAAATCCTTATGTTATGATTCCTAATTAATGATTAGTCTTCTATTGGTTATAATTTACTTATATTATGTAAATTTACTATGATTATGTTCACATATCCATATGTTCATCTAATACTCACTACTGATCTTTGATTGATATCCCTTATGTCCCCCTTGTTCAGTTTCTAAGATCTCCCTTTATTTTATTTCCATACCCATGGAGTTTATAAAGGATATTATATATGTTATATATTTAACAGTATCATTTCTGAATAATATTTATGGGATTTGTTAAAAAATGATTCAAATATAACTTTGTTATGTTTCTAATCTAGACATAAACTAAACCTTTACGTTTTAGGATGTATTTTATTATTCTATGTATTAAAAATTCATGCTAAATGGTTTAATATGTATATATGTTATTTTTGGGTTTTATCAAGTCAATTTTCAAATGAATTTTAGTTTCATCAAATCTCATTGAGGGAATTCCCAATGGATCCTATTGTGACAAATAGGAGTCATATAGTTATATGAATAACCAAAGAGTGAGATTTTATGATTCCAAAGGGTTTTCAATCAAGAATGTATTGATTCCAAAGGTTGGAATACTATTAAGAGAAGCTAGTTGAAAAAGAATATTCAAATATACGAGAGTGATATGAAGTGTTTTAAAATAATATCCTTTATCTACTGCATATTCTATTGTACTTATAGGGTTATAAAAAATTATTATCATGGGAGTAATTGGAGTAATATTATTACCTATCTATGTAATTTTTCCAGAGGGTGGATCAGTTATTATTTGGGTAGGTTTTCCAAAAAATATTGCTTATGTGTTCTCATTTTCACTTCATAAAAATAATATTTTATTTTTTTATCCCATGGATTATGATTTTTTTCCCACCATGTAATTTCCTATTTTTTAATTTTATTTACAATTTATTGTGTTTGTTTAATCATTTTTTTGGTCCAATGTAATGCATTTTCTTCACAAATTTTTAAATTAATTTGGTGGAAGGGGTGTTTAGACTTCTTAGTTACACATAATATTTTTTACTATTATGGTAAAAAAGCTTATGATAATCATGTTTTTCATTTGATGTCATTTTAGAATCATTTGAGACTGTAAAAATATGAAAAATTCTAAACTATAGTGGGTTTGTGGTGATGTAAGGAGGTCCTTTCCCAATCCCTTATTTCTCTCCATTTGGGGGTTATAATTGTTAGTTGAACTTGAGGGTTGGGATCCCACTCTTGATTTATTTCCCTTCATTTTTTTACATCAGTATTAGATTGTGATTTCTTTATCTCTGTTAATATAGGTAACTATTCCTCTTATTTCCCTATTTTTACATCCTATTTTCTCCATTAATTTTTAGTCTATCTCAAAAATGATTGACATCATATTTCTATAAGGAATATTGAAATTTGACTTGTATGATAAGCCATTAAATTGAAATGGGTAAAATACTTAGAGAAGGTTTAACTCCACTGATTTCTTATTGATTCGATAATTATATTTTTCTTGGTGATATTTTCTAGTATTTAAATTGATTTATGTTAAAATTGATGAATTCCCTTGTGAATATAAATGGATATTTCTTTATAGGAGTGAGGGGGTATGACTTGTATTATTGGCATGTTGTTTGTCAAGGTTTCTTCTAATAAAGGCTAAATTGAGATTTTTTACATTATAAACATTTTTATTAAAATGAATAATAATTTACAAATGTTTATAATTAATTATAGTTTGAGTTATGGGCTTAGATATTATCATGGATCAGCAAAATATTTTATGAGTAGTTTTTTAATATTTTCATGAGTATTTCATCTTGGTAATGAGAAATGTCCCTTTAATGATTAAGATGATGAATTTCTCATATGATTGTGTAAACATGTTGGGAATTCATGTTTGGGAATAAAATTAATATACATTGATCATGAGATGAGTAGGTGGATTGAGAAGATCCTCTCATGATTGGTATTTTTATTCAATATGATTCTACGAAAGTAATGATTCCAGACCAACTTCATCTCTAATGAGATTCAATTAAAGTTATGTTGAAGATACCCAATTAAGATTTTCATCAGTGTATGGCTCTATGTAATTAATGTAATGGGTTGAAATTAGGTCACATAAACCATGGTACTGATTGGAAATGGGTGATGATTTTTTGAATTGGTGTTTTCAAACCTATTATTTTATTCATCCAAGATTATCTTAGTGATTGGATTAGATGGTTGAATCATTGGTGTGGCCTCATAGTTGTGCGTGAATATTGGCACTTTTAGATAATAACATGTGGAAATGTCATATCTTGTTCATGGAGAGCCACTTGGGGTGACATAGTGTAATTTAAAAAGTATAGACTACAAGTGGGAATCCATGAGATTCTATGATTAGACCTAAGTGGGGTATATTGGTGCTTGATTAATGATTATAGTGGGACTACTCAATGATGTGTGTTAAATCTGGCCTTCAAAAATGGGGCATGGGCTAAAGTTCATAGTGATTTAGTGAGTCTATGTGTGACCTAAGGGTCAGTTTTTGGGTTTATTAAGACTTTGAGACTTATCATTGACATGATGGTTGGGTATAAGTGTATTGATGTAATATTTTTAGATGAATATTTTTGTTATGGTGGATTTGTTATGATCTATATGAGTTATCCCATATATTAGTGTTAGGTATGGATATTGGGATAGTTGAGAGATATGCTATTGAATTATTAATAATGTGTTTTTTCAGAATATCGTAACCATGTTTTTCAGCTACATATAATGTTACAAACTATATACCATGGGATCTAGGTATAGAGTTATAGTTCCATAGATCGCATTCCTTCCATCTTCTAGGAGGATTATATTCCAAATGAGTTATTTTAACACCATAATATTATAGGAACTATTTTTCATTAAATAAATACATTTTTGAGGAGAATATAACATATGAAACACCAAATTAAAATGGTATATTATATATTTTACAATTATTGATAAACATTAACACAAAATGTGAATAAAATCTGAAATATCAATAAGAAATTTTAAATAATATTGAAGCCACATGTGAACAAATATAAAGTTAAAATTTAATATTTTTATTCCTTGAATTTTTTTAAAGAATTATTTTAGGTATTATAATACCAATTAACTGAACAAGTTTATGTGTAATATGTTAATAAAATCCTTTTTTGTTCAAAAGGCATATTTTTTGAAGAATTTTAAAATTCTATATATTATGTATTTTTTTCTTAATAAATTGAATTAAAAATTTATATGTGATTTTTATAATTAATTTTTTCAATGAACATAGTAATATATTAAAACTCATTTAATTAGTAATTGATTTGAAATATAATTAAGAAAACATAACGTTAAAAAATTTTATTTCTTTAATAAAATATTGTTTTCATTATATTATATAATTTCACATAAATTATAAATTTTTGGTTTAATAAATTTAATTATTTCAAAAAAAAATTATTTTTTGAAATTATCTTATGAATTATTTTTGGGATTTTTTGGAAGAATTTGATTTTTAGTGAAGATATATCTTTTGAATACCATTATTTTTATTATGTCATTATGATATATATATATATATATTAAAAACTATTATGAAACCTTTTTTCATCCAATAATGTATTTTAAGTATAAAAATATTGAATTTTAAAATATTGTGTCGAATTTATAAAATTATATTTCACATTTTGGAAATAAAATTACACTTTATCATAAAAAAACTATTTTGGGCTCTAAAGATTTAATGGAGTGGTTGGAATCACTAATTTAATTTTTAATTGATTTAAATGACAAATAATAGTTCGTTTATTCTAAATAATCCAACTGTTTTTTAAGGAATCAATACATCTTAAAATTAGTTTTCATAAATAACAAAAAATCCAATATTTTAAACCCAAATACCTCCTCCTCGTGTATAAATACCAACCCATTACATATTTCCTCTCTACTCTAAATCCCTTTATCATAAATTACCTCTCACTTTACCTATGATTATTATCCATATAAAGCTACTATGATTTTAATATGAAACTATCAAAATTTAAGAAGCTACATTGCAAGGTATGGTGAGGTTCCCTAGACCCCCACTCCTAGATATGATGCCAAAGACATTATTTGGACACTATATTAGATAAAAAATTCGATGAAACTACATTTATTTAACATAATTTAAATAATTTAAACATTACGTCTCAAAATAATATCCTAATCCCAATAATTAATGGTGTTGTGTATTTGAGGATCAACTATGAAATTATCTTATTTTAAAAAACATATGAACGTTTCTCTATAATCAAACCTTGTTTGTCTCCATTAAAAGATCATCATATGTTATACTGATCTAAATAACATGGGGAATGAATTCATGATAAAGGGTTGATCTCAAATACACAGTATGGAAATGAATCATTGACATGTCATCAAGGGTTGGATTATAAGCATATGGGAAAATGATAGAAGGGGAGAAGTATCATATTAAAAGGAATACATAACAATAAGGGTTATCAACATAATACAATAAAAATATGTGTAATTTCATATAACAAGTTATATAACATGGAATGAAAGTGTATAAAAATTATAAAATAAACATGATCCATGGAGAATAATCATAAGATTAATTATATGGCATGTTAAGGAAAAAATGTACAACAATAAATTATATAACTAATATAGGTGAATAATTCATAAAATAATGGAGATAGAACCAAATCATTTTTCTTATATCATGGAGGAGTCTTAATCACTACCTGAATCTAATAGTGGATCAATAATCACTACAAAATTCAAATAAACATATTGGATTGAAAATCACTACTTATTTCCCATAATCATATAAGAAAATACATCACATCCGGATTACCATAATGGAGTGAGAATCGATATGTGATTCCTATAATCATCTCATGAGATTTAAATCCACAACCAATGCACTACATAGATATATTGTACCCCACTTATCATTAACCATACATATGTGTTAAATTATGACAAAAAAATACATTCATTAAACATATATTAATTAACAATTATAAAATAGAATTGTTTCATGAAAAACATTCCATGAATATTTGATAATCTATCAGGAGAAAGAATATAGATCATGGCCTACAAAAATATCCCCAATTTTTCCTAAATATCATCAATGGATATTGACAGAGATGAAAAAAAATATCATTAAATATTATTGGACAAATCACTTTGAAAATCATGAATAAATACCCCATTTCTAAATTCCTTAGATATTTTTAAAATATTTTAATAAAAATGAAATACATTGATGGTGATAGTGAATTTTAAAATTTTCCCCTAAAACCAAAAATTATTTTTATAAAATAATCAATAACATAAATATTATTAAAATCCCATTATTTTCAAAGATATAAAAACTAATGAACAATTATTTCATAAAAACACATTCCTTTAAAATCCATTTTAAAAACATGAATTTTATTTTTAAAATCAAACATTGGATTTTGAATGTTATAATTGAATTTATTTTCTTCTATAAAATCATTGTTAATTATAATCAGTTGGAAAACGTTTTTAAAACTATGATAGGAAATTTACAAAAGAGGAAATCTCAAAACGTGGAAATAAAACATAAATGATACTTTCAAAAAACGTTTTTACCACACAGGTAAAATAATAAGATACTAGTCACAATCTAAATTAATTTTCAATAATCTGAAGTGAAATTTTTTCATAAAATTTACATTAGAAAGTATTCTTCAACAAAGGATCCATGAAATGTATATAGTGTTTTTCAGATAAAATGTTGTGCGGAAGATAAAACAGATGATCATGAAATAAAAACATTTTTAATAATTTTATATAATTTTTTAAAAACACCTATTATAAAAAGGGGGTAATAGTACTTAATTTTTAATAAATTAAAATCAAAATTTAATTTCTACATTAGTTAATAAAGAATTGGGATTATAATTATAATTGATATTATTTTTGGGAAATAAAAATATGGATTTGGAGGGAAAACAATCATTAAAGTTGATGAGAATTATTTTAACAATGATATACTTATTGAGAAAAAAATTTGTTAAGGTATAATAATTGAAATTAAAATTAATTATTTATGGATAGGAATATATATTCAATAAAATAAAATCTTATGGTGGAAGAAATTAGCATTTGAATAATGATGTTTAATAAGAATCATTATAACTCAATGATGGAAGACTATTTAAAAAAGACCCCTAAATTTTTTTTATATTTTTTACGAATTAAATTTGGTATCTTGGTTTTCTGTAATCATGGATGCTTCCTAAAAGTAATCAAGGATTATCATAGTCATATGAGAATATATAGATGTATATATATATATATATATTTACAAAAAATGGGGGTTTGAATAGGGAAGGAAAGTCAAAGACTCAATCCTATACGATGCATGTACCATTAATCCCAACATGAAATTTCATGGTATACCAAGTCGACAAGAAGGTAGTCAAGGTCCTAGTGAATGGATATGTCAATCACCACACTTTCACAATATCATTTAACCTTAGATCCACATGCAATATACTTTTTCAATCCCCATAAACATGAAAAATTATTATTAAGGGGTTACATCCAAACAATGTCCCAAAATTGAACTTCCTCAAATACCAATCTATCATGACCCGAACCAAGTTAGTGCTTGAGCCGCAACTACCCCACGCCTGCCTTCATTGGCCATAGGGCGATAAAACCCATCGAACGAAAAACTTACTTGAGGAGGCATTTTACTAAAAACATGTACACAGACACAGAAAAATCATTTAAAAATATTAGAGGGAAGGAAGAAAAAATGAAACATTACTATAATGTAAACCAAGCATGCATTATCCTCTAGACAGTAAGAAATTTAAATATTATATAATGAAATGTAAATGAGAAAATTAACGGCCAACCATAATGATGTCCCTATGACATTGAAAAATGGGAAGAGTAAATAATTAAGAGAGCCCCACTTTTGAATCCTAAAGCTACGACCATCATACACAGTCTAAGCACCCAGTATCCATAAGCTCATCTATATTCATGGTTAACCTATCTGTCAACTGCATAAGACAAAAAGTGTGTGGGAAAAGTCAATGCAGTGGTAATTATCTACATACCTAGTAGGAAACCCCAAAAGTGGAAAGGGAATTTAGAGATATAAATGAATAAAAAGACAGTAGGTAACATAATGTATAGTAAAAGAGTATAGCTAAACCCAAACCAGGAGTGAAATTATAATCATCCAAACATAAGGGGATAAATATGGTTAGTGGATAAAATACCCCAATAGTATTTTACACCTATTGTAGTTAAGTATACTCATCCAAACATGAGAAGATAAACATTTAATATACATGGAATACCCAACACATCTTCGCCTACTTAGGAAGGATCGTATTCAAATCCATGGCGTGGATACAATAGAAAGGTCTATATATTTTTAATCAAAAGAATCCCAAATGAGAGAGTTATGGGATCTACATCTCATAGATCATCCCAATAGGAATAGTATCCTACATTTCCAAAATTCCATCAATAATGCCAAGCATATCATGCGTCTGTCCAGAAGTAACCATCGATGTTAAGTCATGCATCTTCACTTTTCTACATGGTCAAGGGTCTAAAATATTTTGGAATATGACCCATTACCATGTAAAATAGGAGGGTTCCACTCCAAGAATCAATGGAGAATACATGCCCTAGATGGTAAAAGGGTTTCAATCCGATCATAGAGTTCTCATGCCTAGCCCTGGAAAAGGGATCATCTCTAGAAGTCTATAGAGGCTCCAGGACCTATACGGACTAGAGGGTTCCACTCTAAGAGACATCAAGGACCCATTCCCTTCCCAACTAGAGTATCCCACTCTAGAAGTCATCAAGGACCCATTACCATCCCACCTGGAGGGTTCCACTCAAAAGTCTGCCTCTTTTGATAATGTATGACCACTTCCATCATCAGGTATAGCCTTAAAAGGTGTCGTGCCTATAAAAGTTCACATCGTGTCTCCAAATATGACACTGAGGGGGTGATCATGTTCGATGTGTAAAGACACTATGAATATGATAATTTTGGTCCAAAATGAATGTTCAATCAAAGGATATATTAACCAATAATTTTTTCTGAAAAGAGAACCAGGGGTACATGATGTGTTAGGGGACCCACAAGGTGTGAGGTCCTTCTCCACCGCCCGGCCAGGTCCCTGGCCGGCCCACAAGTCCATCCCTTGTAGCATTACATGTCATGTAGGTGGACTACACAACGTGTCCTAGCTAACTAGGACAAGAGTTTTTTTCTTATTGTGTTTGCGTACTGGAGTACACCACCATGTTCTTTACCCCATTTACATCTACATAGGTTCCCTTCTATGTGACCCATCACATGGTTTTTCAAATAGATGAAGGGATACATGAAATGTAATCAGAAGGATAATATGTTCTCTCCTCTTTATAATTTCTCAAACCCAATATTCTACCATAGAAAGGGGATACACATATTGTGCTCATCCTGAAATAGGGCGTGTAGTTAGAATTTTCTAGAAATCCATGATCTGATCCTCACACTTGAATCTACTCGATACTCCATAGATATTTCCTTGAATCATCCTGAAACTCATGGATCATATTGAAAATCATGGTCTTTGTTCATCATTTTCTGGAAAACAGATGACATTGTTCATGAGGGTTACACTACATGTTTTTCACACTTCTGCCCCTCCATTCATTTAACTAATGATATTTAATCACCAAATAGAACATTCATACCTTGAAATATTCCTGAATCTATTCCCGTTTTTCCATACTGTTATTGTTTCTTCAATCCACTATGAATCTTGGGGTCCTATCGAGATCGATACCTCCAAGAAAGGTTGGATCGGGACTTATGGGATCTAACCAGTGAAGAATGCAAAAAATGATAGGATATAAATACACAAAACCAAATGTTTAATAATTAATTCGAAGATTTCATGGATAATAGATCATAAATGGGGAATACTGGGGTTAGATAAAGAGTGTAAAATAATTATATTCCTATACATGGGAACACGTAGAGGCTGAAAAAAGAACACAGATCAAAGAATGAAGACTGACCTACTCAATACATTAAATCCATGTCATAAAAAACCAAATGGCAAGTCATGCCTCATTTTCAAATAATTTTAAGATGAAAAAATTACATTCAATTATTTGAGATATGATTTTAAATTAGTTGTGCCTAGATCTGATCTGATAGGGCAATCTGTCAACGTCTGAGATGATCCATCAGGGCACGGATCAAGGAGAGATTATCTTATGCGGCTAACCTTGGTGATTATATCATAACGATATATGAATAAAATATCAATGAGCTTACAAATGAATTAATTAATTAATTTACTAATCAATTAATCCACTTAATGTACCACTACTGAGTGAAGGGTCTAGATGCCCCACACCGACTCACTTTATATCACACCAAGGGTAAAACCCACATTCCAGACTCTACCATGGTCTAAAATCTATGATAAAAAATTTCTTTAATGACTTATCCAATTTTATTTTAGAATACACATCCACATAGTCTAAAATATATTTAATATTTTTTATAAAATTGATTCTGGGCACCCCAGGCCACAATATCATACCCCATATTATTACTAGTTTTGGATATATATATATATATATATATATTTCTATGTTTGAAAAGGAAAAACTGGTTTTCTACAACATGAATATCTTATTAAATATTTTAAAATCCTTATTCATATAAATTATCATCTATAAATATAATTTATACACATATACCACAAATATTTTAGCCGGTTATAGTTTATTTTCATCCTCATATGATGGAATTATTTGATTATCTTATTCGTAGAAGAATAATGGTGATGGGGTCAATTCTCACTTATTAGTTCAATTTTTATAATTCCAAGATTATTCAAGATATAATAATTTCATTTTTTAATGACTCGTTATGTTTCATTTAATTAGTTGAATAACATATATGTGGTTTGGGGAAATAGAAATTGTGATGAACTAGATTCAACATGTTTAGTATTTGAAATGTTATAAAATAAAAAATATAGTATACTTTAATAAGATATATGCATAGTCATTAAAAGATAAAAAATTTATCTTTATTAAATTATCTTACCATTATATAAAATTACGTAATAATTTATTTTTTAAACATTATAACGCCATCCATATACGTTGTAAAACTAACTCAAATGAGAGAATAATATAATTATTTAATAAGTCCAAGATTGTTTTTATATAAAATAAATATAAAATTCATTGATTTTAAAAATTATAAATATTTCATTTATCTTTATAATATTTTATCTTATAACCATCTAGGTATGGTGGTGATCAAAAAATGTAATTTATCATTTGTAGATATATAAATTCACATGTCTGTATGGTTAATAATTCCATTTCTCAAGAATTTTGATAGAGTATTTAAAAAACATTTATCAGCATATAATTATAATTTTTAAATGTTCCAAAGAATAATTCATAAAATTAAACTTTTTACCATCCTTGAAAGGAGATAATTAAAAAACAAACCACTTTTCTTCGAGGATGTAGTAGTCTATACAAACAAACAATTGATATTATTTTATCTTTCTTAATATATAGAAATGATTATATAATGGATTCCCAATTAACATAATAACATTACATTACATCAATAATAATTATATAATTATATTGGGGTGGATAGAAAAAAATTTAAGGAATATCAAGAAGAAAAGACTAAGTTGTAAGAAATACTCATAATGAGGGAATGAGATTTTCATTGGAAATTTCCACAAAAATAATGTCTTAGACTTAAAAACTAATACCAAACTCTTATAAAATAGAGATAGGTTTATAAAAGTATAAAATAATATTTCATGAGAATGAAATTACACGTAATAGTTGTATCATGAGGTTGTGTGAGTGGTCCCCATTCAATATTGAAGTCAAGTTTAATTTTAGAAGTACCCATTTCATTTAAATAATTATATATAACTATTTAAGGTTAAAATGTTCCATAAGATGGAAATAATGGACTTTTGGTTGATATAATGCTTATAAATGATAAAACATGAATTTTTGAACATGTTATGAGCACTATTTAGTCATTTACCATTTTATTTTAGGTGTTACCATTTTCAGTTTTTACCTTGGTAACAAGTTTTTAAATAAGAAATATATACTTTAATAAAAAAAATAATCTATCCCATATTAAAATAAATTGGTTTTATAATTTAAATTAATGAACTATATGAAATATATTTCAATTTATAAATAAGGAAAATTTACTTTTAAATTTATAAATTTAAGATGTAAGAAAACTATTTTTTAGAGAAATATTATATTCACCATTAAATGTTCTTCATCATATTTTGTGTTTATTAAAAATTAATTGAGTGTTAATATATATATATATATAAGTTCAAAAAATATTAATTTCACTGGTGATAAGAGATTAATTAATGTTATTAGGTAGAAATTTGACATCAATAATAAAACACATCTTTGAAATCAACTATTTTATCGTTATCTATGTAATCAAATTCTATCCCCATATTCATATTTTTATGACTAAAAATGAAATAAAATTTATCATATATTATGATAATGATAATATAAAATATTAAACTAATTTTTTTATATTAAATTTCAATAATGGATGAATAATATATTTTAAATATTGGGGAATAAATATAGTTTCTTGAGTAAAATATAAATTAAAATTACTAAATAATAAACATGTGTTTTATAAAATTAAAATGGTAATGTTAAATTAATAACATTGCTGAATAAATATATTTTTTGTGTGTATTAAAAAAATTAAAAAAATTTGAGTAATACTTAGTTCATGATAATTATATTTGAAATAAAGTATTTATAAAAATGATTTTTTCATTATCCACCTAAAAATCAATTATTTTTTATAAGTATCAAAAAAACACTCTAACCTAATTATGAAATGATAAATTTAAAATTATTTTAGTTTTATTAAATGAAAATTCTAATATTTATAAATTTATCATTTGATGGAAAATATAATATAAAAATAAAAAATTGAATTTATTGAAAATTTCTACTATAAAACACGAAGTGTTCTTGACCCTATTTGTATGAATTTTTTATTGATTAAAATATTTTTAAATACTATAAGTTTTATTATTCATAAAATTTAAAAATAATATTAATATAATATGTCACTGATTTTTTTTAGTTTGAGGTAGTGTGTAGAGAATGATATTGAATATAGTATTGATTTTGAGAAAATATATTCCAACATCTCTCGATTTTACATCCCCCACCAAATAAATTACATCAACACAATTTTATTTGCTTTCAGTAAATAAAAAGATGATATTATTATTAATACAATAAATAATTTAAATATAATACGTAATAAAATATCCTTCTTACTAATATGATTATGACTAGAAAACTCACATATTCATTATAATTACTCTATATGAAAAAAACTCTAAAAATTATACATCCTTAGTTGGTTATAGACACAGGTACCTCAATAAAAATATGTTTTAAAATTAAGATCACTATGTACTCATTTGATATTTTTTATTTTAGATTCTTTCATGTAGATCATTTTATGTCCATGAGTTGATACAATGTATCATAAGGCCTAAAAATTAACATAATCTATATAATGATGGACAAAGATGAAAAAATTGATGAAATAATCTTGAGTTAAAATATGTAGTAATATGTTACTATGGTATTTGAACTTCATATTTTGAAATATTATTTTGGAATTATTTTACAAAAAATCATATGATATAGTTCCAAAATTATTGTTAAAATAAGGTACTTATTAAGGATATTAAAAACATTTATCAAATAATCAGAATGCATATTCTTCTTGAATGCCATTATATATTTCAATATAATAGAGAATATTAATTCATTTTCCTGACCATTATATTGTCAAAATTTTGATACAGTCCTATATGGTATTTTTTATTGTGAGTAGGTTGAAATAGTTAGGATATCAATATATGATGAATCCATTCTCATGAACCTATATGAAATAAATTTATAGGAGATTATTCAGATTTATTAAAGAACTATTCTCAAGTAAGTTGAATGTTTTAAGTATGTTCTAAAATTAATTGATTTATATTTAGAAATTATCATTTTAATAATTTAATCTGCAAGGGTGAGAAGGGTTGTGTGAGATTTCTACATATCAATCTAGAGAGTGATTTTTATTTTCACCACTTCATTATTTTGGTATAATTGAATGTTATTTATTTTATGGGATATTCATTGTTCACTTGTTTTAATAGGTTATTGATGTTCATCATCCTTGTTAGTACGTGGATTGGGGAATTGTCTTAGGTAATTACTATATTCCCAATATTGAACTAAATTTGGTACCCCATAATGAACTTTATTTGTGACGAATCAGTCCCAATGACACCATATACACACTGCCTTTAACATGGTAATCGAGTCCTGGCCCGCCAGGTACAACTAGTTCCCCTGAAGACACATGGTCCCCACCCTAGGGCCCATCCACATGCCTGAGTGGTCATATAACTATTGATTGTCCCCACATTCCAGAACATGTCTTTTTTAGTGTTCTTTGTCCTCACTCACACACACCATATGAATCTTCCTAGAACTTCACCCATCCAGATCACTACTCCAGGCCAAGAACGTTTGACTACAGTATTCTAATCATATAGGATCCTGAAAAAGAAGGTTGACCTTATTGACATGAGTCATATAATTTTTTCATTTTACCTTTTATCATTCTGGGGTGTCACATAACCCCCCCCCCCCCACCCCCCCCCCCCACCCTGTTAGAGCACAATGTCCTGGTCCTGGCCCCTACATCTCAACTAACGCAGTCCACTTTACTTAGGGCTGGGTTCCTCATTTGACACGAATTGTGATCATTGGTTCCCGGTGAGAGATCAAACACCCCGAATTTAACATGTTCATCGAGTCATGGCCCACTAGGTTCGACCAGTTTCCCCACAGACACAAGTTCCCCAACCAAGGGCACACCCGCTTGCCCGAGATCGTCATCGGACTAATGACAATTCCCACATGCCAACACATGACATTTTCTATGTTCTTTTTCCTCACTCACACACACCATATGAAAAATCCCAAATGGTCACCAATCATGATCATTACTCTAGGCCAAGCATGCTTAACTGTAGAGTTCTAATCCAGTAATCTCCCAAAAAAGGAAGGAGGTTCTTGTTGACTTGTTTCATATCATTATAAATTTCACCCTTTATCATTATGGGGTGATACATTATTTTCCTCTATCATGTTTATTGAAATATTCATTCCCCCTGGAGGTTATCTACTATTTTTTCTCCTTATAAACATATATCAGACCTTAATGTCCACTAGAGACATTTCCCTATTCACTTCTTACTAAATTATTTGAATAGGGTAAGTGTCATCTACATTCTTATATGGCCATCATCAATAAAGCTTCTATAAAACATCATCCTTTCCTTATTTAGAAATAACGGGGTATTATTATTATAACAAATGTTAATAATAACTTTAAATAACTAGTTATATAGGACCACAAGACTTCGTACACTAGATTATATCCCATATGGCTTCTAATTGGGAGAATCCACATATTTTCCATATAATCTATCGGTAACATTGTTTCTTCGTGTTTCATAAACTACAAAATAAAAAAAGGGATTAACTTGAGTGGTTAAAAAGAAACATTATCTTAGAATAATAATAAATATTATCATAAAAAATAAACCTCAAAATGTTTACTCTTTCAAAAAGTAACATTCTCTTTATGTTCATCCAAATCCACTCTTTCTTAATTATAGGTTTCTATAGTCTGTGTTTTATTATAATCCTTGACATAATTACTTAAAATGATAAATACATCAAAATGGATCATAAATTGAATGGGTTTATCTAAAATAATTCACTTGGGAGTGTCTATCATGGTGTATATTATGGTAGCCTACAGACGTTACCCTCACATAATAAAAATACGTAAATAAAAACTTTTATTACAATATATTATGATTATATTTTAGGTTTATAGTTCAAAGAATTAAGTACAAACATAAAAAACAAATCCCATATCTATTGAAGCTAATAAAAATTTTATCCCTCTATAATATACTGATTAGTCTATAAAAATTCTCTAATGTCTTCCATAAATTCTCCACAAAAGATACTCTTCTAATCACTTCATAAATTGTAATTTTATTCATAACAAAGGGATATTGACACATTGGTAAGGGGTTATAATAGTTAATCAGTTTCAGTAAACATTATAGATAATAATTAAATATACATATTATGCATAAGATGAGAATATGGATATAATTTTTATATATAAGAACTTTATATTCAAAAAATAATAGACCATAAATCATGGGATATGGAATGGAATAATAAAGAGTGCAGAATATCTTCGAAAAGTGGTACAAACATAGAATTTAGTATTTCTTGAAAAGCGTATAAAACATTCACAATAATAAGACTTAAAGCCATATAAAAAATAATTATTCAAAATAATTTTTAGAAAAACTCATTATATTTATGAATTATAATGTGAGAAAATCCATTATTCCAATTATTTTGTGAAAAAAATCATTATGTACATACCTTACTGTCTTGAGATATATCAAACAAATGAATTTCATCAGAGAGTTTTTTAACACCCACCCATTATAATCCAAATATATTTCTTCTAAATAAAATAAATAATCAATAACAAGGAACCCGAGGAAATAAAATTAGTCTATTATACATTTAAAATGTAATCAAATAATGAAAACATTTATAATTCTAGCATTATAAAATAAAAACCCATTGATTATTAATGGGATTAAAATTATACTAAATAACATTCATGGATAAAAATATTCATTGAAATATATATTATTTAAACCATATGGGTAATGGGTATATAGTTTAGTTGTAAATTTTTCGAGTTAATCAGATTTTGGAATCTAGGTAAACACCCTTAAATCAAGGAAAATTGAAAAGGGGGTATATACAATGGAAAAACATTCAAATAAATTTTTTGCCTATTTATAGTGGATTATTCGGAATGATTCTTGTAGTGATAGATAAAAATTATAATAGAAAGAAAACATTTCATAATCCGTCCATATGAAAAAGTTTGTATGGTAATGTTTCAAGAATATCCATAATAAAGCATATAATATGTCAAAATATATTGGAATAAGTGTGAATTTTTTTCAATAGTAGTATAAAAAAACATATTTGTGATAATGGATAACAATGGAATTTTAATGATATTTATTTTAAAAAAATTATAAAAAATTATGGATATTAATTTAATTTATAATTATAGTGGGTGTAGGTATCTTTTCAATGAAAAAAATTAAATGGTAGAAATATTTTTCCAAATGATAAATTCTAAAAAGTGTCCCTTTTCAAAATTAATGAAAATGAGCCTTACAAAAAGAGTTAAAAATTTACTTATAACATTTATAAAAGTTCAGAGTAATTGAAAATAACATCAATTCATTATTTAGTAACAAATAATGATATTCATAATATCATCCAAATAATATGATCATGTCTGTGGAGGATTTTCAACTAAAAGGATAAAGTAGGTTTCATTTTATTAAAATGGGTTAAAAATGATGAATTAGAGGAAATGAAAAAGTGATAATACATATAAAACCAACTAAATTATTATATTTGTATAAAATGATTGGAGATTTTATAAATAAATGTCTTAAAAATTATCTAGATGTATTATCTCCCAAACACCATCTTAACATTAAATTTCTTTTCATGAAAAAACCCTAACAATAATGTTATTATAAGAATGAAAATAACATAAGAGGGATACCAAGAAATGGAAATTAAAATATCATGAAATTTAAAATATAATTTAAAATTAAATTAAATTGGGAAGTTATGAAAAAATATAAAATAAATTAATTAATTCATATACAACATGTCTCTTGGAATTTAAAAGAGAGACAAACAACCCATAGTAATTTAGTATATTTTGAATTTAAATTAAATACAATTAAGAAAATGATATGAAACATCAATCCCCGTGAATTAAATGAATATATTAAAATAAATTCATTAGTATGTAGTTAATCCATATTAAGGATATTATGGTATATAATAATAAATATTTCTCAATAAATTAAATTTTATACAAAACCCCCTTTCCGTAATTCCAAAATTCTTTTAAAGAATATAAATATAATTTCTAAAAAACCACTAACATTAAATTATACTTTATAAATTTAATAAAATACAATATAATTTAGAAACATTATTTATGATCATTTATAATGAGTATATTAGTCAGTTAAATGTTTTTTTACCTTCGAGTGTCCACAACATTAGTTGTTTTCTGTTTTCTTTATGAGATCACATTTGGCACACATTATTTTCTAAGAAGGTAAAAATTATAATATAATTTTGTTTAAATATATATGTTATGTCTACTTAAAAATATAATATCACATTACATAATTTTTTTATAGTTTTTTTTTCATTAAAATCGAATCAATGTCATTTTATTTTGATCAAATATGATATTTCATTAATAATTTAGATACATAATATAATCTTTATAGAATCAGAAAAACAAGATTTGATTATTCACTTGTAATTTTGTATTTATTTGTGTTTCCATATTAATCCATCATATATGTTTATAGTATCATTTATATAGTTCATTAAATCGACCCATATGATAACACGTTTTAACATGATGGGTGAGTAATGAAAAGGAAGTGTATAATATAATTATAAAAAATTAATAATTACATTATTTATATGTTTTTAGTATTTTTAATAAAATTTCATGAATCTTGGATAAGTAATAAAAAATTAGGATAAAAATTAAAATTGAGGCTTCAGGGAGGTGGCAGTCTACATGTACGCACAGTCAACATCATCATTTCTCAGAAAAATATATAGGATGATGGTAGATAATAATTTTCCCATTTAGATTCAAAAATATATTATATATCTTATCTATTTATTAATATAATCATTAAAAACAACCATGAGATTTGTTTGTGAAAAAAAAGACATCATTTTGTGGAATATGTAGTCTACACATACTCATGATCGATGTTCTTTTGTTTTTTCTATGTTGATGGGAAGGAATATATAATTGATTTTCCATAAATATAATAAAAATTAATTATAATAATTAAACGGAGGTAATTATATTATTATGTATATTATTATTTTTAACATAAAATATATTAAATAAAAGGTAAAGTGTTATGTAATACTTATATCAGCACACTGAAATTTCTTATGAAAATATTCTTATAAATGAAAGGCTTAGAATTAAATATTATGAGAATGGGTTTCATAAAAAAAAGGGTAATATAATAGAGTGAATTTTTTATAGGTTAATTTTAATTATCATTGTACTGTGGATCACTAAAAATGTGTAAGTGATCTCCTTTTATCAGTGTGTAAAAATAACATTTGTGAATACACATTATTTTCCAACAATGGATTTTCACTATTAAAGTGTCAGTGGAACAAAAAGTGGTAAATAATGTATAGTGGAGTGATATTTTGTCTATAATACTTTGAAACCTAATTCACATAGAAGTTTTAAATATATTTGAAGTTATTTATTCATAAATTTTAACATTTTCATTCTATTTTTCTTTCTTTAAAAGATTTAGTTTTCACTAATGAAAATAAATTTTTACTAAAAATATAATATAACCGTTATTAAAAAAATTTATTGTGATTGATCAAAATTAAATTTAAATTTAATTTAATTTAATTTCATTATAAATTTATATATTCTTTTAAATTAAATTTTTTGATATATAGAACAACTTTATTATATATTTTGTTTCACTATGAAGTATTCTTAATCATATTTAGTTTTTATTTTTAACAAAATTAGTATATTTATATTTATATTTTGGTTTAAAAAATATATTAGATTCAATATTTAAATTTTTTTTATTTAATTTATTAATAACTAAAAAATATTAATAGAACAATTCTTGAAAAATAATTGTTTCCCCCATTATCATTGTAATTTACATTAATCCTAGTAATATTATTTATATGAATCAAAATGAAATTTAAATAATTACATAATATTTAAATTTTGATCTTAAATTTGAAAATAAGTTTATCAAATAAAATATAAATGTTTTAGAATAGTTAATTTCATAATTAACGCACATGGCCCATAAAAATGGTTTTTTAGAATACTGTATTTTTAACCATAAAATTATTGATTCTATAAATGTAAATTATATAATATGGTTGATTATAAAAAATAATTTATTTTTTGGGAATCCAAAACATAATTTTAACTTTAAAAATATTAATAAAAATAAAATAACAAATATTTATTTATAATTAGATTTAGAATAAAATTTGATCAAAGTTCCAAAAATTGAATAAAGGATTCCTTTGTTTAGAAAAATATATAAAATGGATATTCTTACCCATTAAATAAATCATAATTTAATGAAATGTTTTTATTATTTTATATATCTTTCTTATATAGTAAAACATTCATAAAATTTTTAATTTTTTTAAAAACAATATTGTTCACAATTTAATTAAATGTAATTTATTAAAAAAATCATAAATTCGTTATAAACTAATTTTTATATGTAGATTTCTAAAATAAAGTTCATTATTGAAATTAAAGTTTTTAAATTTATAGATTTATATTTTAAATGATAACATATAATGAAAAGTAACTTTTATTTAAAATTATGTTTTCTTGCATCATGCGTTCATAATCTAAATATATATGCATTTCTAAATTATTACGATGTTTAAATTTACATAGTGTTTTTTCTTCTATTTTAATAATAAGATTCAAATAATATTTTGAGGGTCATTTTAGTCTCATGTTTTCTTCTATGACACAATCGATCAAATATAGTATTAATTTCAAAAAATCCAAAATCTTTAGTTGCTACATTTTACCCAGTCAAATAAAACTTATCCTCATAATTTCAATTTTTACTCACAAATGAAATTTCGTGAGGGTATTCAAAAAAGATTTACCACATGAGATATAAATTCTAATATGAAATATACCTTACTCTCTTAATATAGTTTAAGTTACTCATATTTCATCAATCAATAATAATATTTCCCAACCATCATATACTCGATTAGGTATATACCATATCAACACATTCTATCAAATTTAAATTTCCCCAAACTATCTAAATATCCCAAACATTAAACCACAGTGTAATCATATATTCCTCTAAACATTTCCACACTCATTTACCCTTTAACGATATAAATATTTAGGTCATAAAATCATACACTATTATAAAAAATATAAAATCCCAAAAATGAGATTATGTTTACCTAACATGTCTTCAATCAAACATAAAAAACATTTCTACAAATCTAATCTAACTTAATTTTTCAAATTCATTCAACAATTTATTATGTTAGAATTTTTCATATTATAATCTTATGATTTATCCATCACTCATTCATATATTATTCAATGGATTTCCCTAATAATATAATAATTTATTAAAATAAAATTTCAATGCTAGTGATGCTATAAAATATACGTTTTCAAACCATTAAATAAAAACAACTAAAGAAAAATACTTTAATTTTTCACATAAAAATAATAAATTTAAGAATCTACTCGAATATCATTGATAAATGTTACTAATAAAAAAATATCTAAGATTACAAAGATTTAATATCTATCAATATATTAACCTCACTAACTTAGGTAAGACTAGAAAAATACCCATATCTATCATAACATGGATATATCAGTATTCTAAACTATTTATGTATACTCCGTTATTTGTAAATAAGACAAAGTGGATTATAAATACATTCCATTATTAGCTTCATTGTCATTAACATGATTCAAAAAAATACTAATACAAAAATGGATATAATAATATCCATAATATGAATATGAAAACATCACTCTTAATACGTCTTCCCCTAAGAAACCTTCATTTTTTACAAATCATTAATTTGCTTCAACATATGACTTTCATTGTTCAATATTTTTTTATTAATGGTCATCTTATAAAAATATTAAATATAATTTTTTAACATCATACTCAAATACTTGGTAATAGTTGATAAAAAAGAATAAGAATAACCAAATCATATCCAACGAGACTCTGAAACTAGGCATACAGTGAGGAATATTTTTTAAAAACCAAGTGGCAATTAAGTTAATACTTAGTCATTATTTTACAAGTTTATCAACTATTAGTAACTCTATTCATGTTCATGTATCCATTTATATAATCCATAAATTGATTTAATTTATTCGAATACCACATTCTCAATAATGTAACAAAATTTTATGATGTTATCGTACACTTAAAATTATCACCTAGACTTATCCATAGAGATTTTGAAAAATGTTTCTTATCCAAATAACTAAAATATTAAATGTTACATCATCTGAAATATAATTTTATCTATACATTTTAAATTATTATCAACCCTAAGATATCAATCCATAATGACATTGAGATAATCAATCAGTGACACCCTTATCTTGAAAGTAATCTAAATACTCTTTTAATAATAATGTTTATAGATCATGGACAAGACTATATCATAATTTCATCTCTTGTATCAAAAATTACATTACAAAAAATTCCATTAATCATTTAGGTTTAGGGATTTATTTAATTGGGTCCAATAATTAACTAACAAAACCTGTTTATTTTTCAACTAATGGTTATTCTTCCACAATATGAGTAACTTCTTAATCTATAATAGTTCTTAGACTTCTCCCAAAAATTATCCAAAAATAATATTCCTAGATATACATAATATGTATAACATTTCTTTATATCATGGGGAAATGGAGACATAAAAAATAGTTGAAATCAAATTCTCATTATAGTTAAATATAATCATCAACATTCAATGACCATAATTAATCATTAGATGTGACTATCGATATAATAAATTTATACTGAGAAAATAATTGATCATAAATCATTGAATTTTTGTATGGTATGTCATAATAGTGTGAAATTTCTTAGAAAAGAGGCACAAAAATTAAATTTAGTGAATCATAAAAAGAAAAGAAATATAAAAAATATAATAATAATAAGCACAGAATCCTTGAGCTAAAATTCATTATTCCCATTATTTTTTTGAGAAAAATCATTATATCTATGAATTAAAATGTGAGAAGACTCATTATTCCTTGGACATTCTGATATAACTCATTATATTTAATCCAAACTATATCATGAGATATCAAACTTTTCCAATTCATTATAGTGTGATATAAGAACTTACATATCATCATTCATATGTAATTATTCCACATAAAATCAATTATAATATCATAAGGAAATGATGAAAGTAAAAAAGGGTTTATTATCTCTGTCAAATGGAATGATACAATTAAAACATTAATAATTCCATCAGTATATTTGTAAACCAATTAAATATATATGGGTATTAAATAATCTATGTTAATTTATAGGTAGACACATTTCAATGAAGAATATAGTACTTACATCATATAGGTAAATTGTATATATTTATGTCTAAAATTTCCATAATCCAATAAAATATGGAATCAAGTTCAACAAACTTCAATTAAAAAAATGAAAAAATAAGGTATTTAAAAATGAAATAAGTTGTTAGAAATATTTTGACTATTCACAGTGGATGGTTAGTCATGAAAAATGTAGTAATGAATTACTACTCTAACGAAAAATAACATTTCTTCATCCACCATGGGAAAAAAGGGTAGATTGTTTTATTTGAATAATATCCTTGAGTTGGTATTAATTATTTCAAGTGAATTTTTCATAAGGGAAAAAAATTATAGGAGCATTACAAAAATTACATTGGAAATAAGGATTACCCATGAACATTAAAAATGTTTATTTCAAAAATTAAATATTTTATAAAATATTAATAATTATAATTTATTTTAGAAACCAAAAAAATTATATATGAATCTTCATTGAAAAATGAAAAAATGTAGAAATATGTGTTCATGTGGAAACTACAAAAAGATATCATTTCACACATTGGTGAAAATGAACCCCAAGAAAAATGTTAAAAATTTAATTAAAACACATAAAAATTTTAAACTGAAATTAAATGACCTAAATAAAAATTGAGGAATATAAAAGTATATCCTTAAAAATATCTAGTTATTGTGGTCATGGATAAGAAGGGTTCCTGACAAAAAAAGAACAGTTAAGTTCAGTTTCCTTTGATCGAGAAAATAATTTTCCAAGGAAAAAATGAAGTAGTTATAATACATCTAAAATAGAAAAAAATCATTGATTGATATAATTATGGGTGTTTAAAAATTAAATAGCCTAAAAACTCCCATGGTGTATTATCTTCCAAAAACAATCTGAAAATTAAATTCAGATAAAATGAGAATCCCATAAAGAATGGGTAATCTAAGAATCAAAAGAACATGTGGGGTTTTCTATAAAATAGACATTTAAATATCATTAAATTAAATATATTCAATATAATTAAATAAAAGTTTAATGTGAATAAATTATCTAAAATAAATGACATTGTAAAATATCAGATATGTCTCATGGGATTGAAAATAGGACAAATCAACTTTAAAACATTAGTATTTTTTGGATCAAGATCTAATTAAAGATATAAAATGATATGGATCATCAAACCTAATAAAATAAATTCATATAATAAAATAAATTTATTATTCATTAATCCCATCATAGTAATGATATTTATAGGCATAATAGGAAATATTTCATAAGAAATTAAATTTGTGATAAAAAAACCCCTTACCTTAATTTCTGAATTCTAATCTAGAACTTGAATGTGATATATAACAAATATAAAAATCAAACAATTATACATTATAACCTTACTCATAAACATTTACTATTATATACTTCATTTCTAATTATTTTTTATGATAATATTAACTATATATATATATATATTATTTTTACCAATGGGTGTTAGTAACATAAATTTTATTATATATGATTTTTTATTTTGATTTTAGTACCCATTAATTATTACAAAGTTTTTAATTACAAGATTATTTAATTTACTATAATATATAACTAATCTTTATTTATAAAAATCATATACCATTTCATTGTTTTTTTAGTTATTTTGTGTGAAAATCAAATTGATGGCTATGTATTTCGATCAAAGATTTTATTTTAGTAAAAAGGTGCATAATTAATATAATCATTCTATAACCCTAAACCCATAGTTATTTGATAATTATAATAAAATTATAATATTAATTAATTCCCAAAATTCATTCATGATTTTGTTTTATAGTGTCGTTCCTATAGGATGTTAAACCAACCCAAACAATAACACTTTGACACTCAATGAGTTAGAATGGTAAAGGAGGTATATAAAATAATTATTAAAAAATAATAACTATATTACATTGTTTTTTTTGTTTTGAGTCACATTTTATGTGGTTCTTATAATTAATTAATATAAATATGGAAAACAAAAAAGTTACATTGGGGAGGCGGTACTTCCCATGTACATAGAATTAATATCCTCATTTCTCAATGAATTAGAGAGATATAGGTAGATAATAAATTTATTTTTTAGATACAAAAATATATTATATATATCATATATATTCATTAATATCATCATAAAAAATCACTATATCTATATTTTAAAAATGGAATATTTCATTTCTTGGAGGCAGTAATTCACACCTATGCCCGATCGATGTTCTATTGTTATTTTCTAAGTGGATGGGAAGGAATAAATGAATTAAATTCATTTAATATAATGAAAATTAAGCACAAAATGAAACTTATAACATTATATATTTATTTTTGAGATAGTCTTATATGATAAATATTATGAATAAAAATTTAAGGATTAAGTCATACTAACATTGAGACCTTGAAATTTATCTTAAAAATCTATTTGTAAATTAAGGGATTGGATCAACATCTACAGAATATGGTATTTATCAAGTTCAAGGTACTGATATGAGATGAAAATTTGGTATTTTTTATGATGATTCTAAATTAAAGGGTACAATTGAAAGGGTGGAATTTATCCCCTTTTATAAGGGAATGAAAAATACGTTTTGTGAATACCCATTTTCTCAATAATGGAATGACACTATTGAAATATCAATGGATCCAAAATTTTGAAATAATATAATAATTCTGATATTTTGTAGGCTATGACACAACAATAATTTCATCACGTGTTTTAAATATATTTTATGTCATTTATATTTAAATAATAAATTTTTAACTTGTTTAACATTTTAACTAGTTTTCAAATAAGTTATTATATTTTTACTAAAAATTTAAGATAAAATATTATAAAATCGTTTTTAATGTGAATAAAAACAATTATCCTCCATTTAATATAGTTTAAATTAAAATTTATTAAAGAAATAAATTTTATATGAAATGATTTAGTATACAAGATAATTGTTTTTTAAAAAATGTTGATTTCTCTATTAAGAGTTATTAAAATTATTTAGAGTTTATATACAAATAATCAAGTGGAGTTATATTTATATGTTGGTTTAAAAACTATATTAGAGTCATTATTTAAAAAAATTCTTTTATTTAATAATAATTTCCCAACATTAACTAAATAATTCTTTAAGAATAAGAGTTTCTCTATTTTTTAGTAATAAATTTAATCCGGGTGATATTATTAATAAGAATAAAAATGATATTAGAATCAATAAATAATATTTAAATTTTTAATAAACATTGAAAAAATTTAATAAATGAAATATCTAATTATTTTAAGAGTTATATTCATAATTATCACACATGATGTGTAAAATAACTTTTTAGAAAATCTGTATTTTTAATATGAAAATTTATGTTTTGGTTAAAATATTCAATGTTATTAGTTTTCATAAAATAAATTTATTTATTATAAAACAATTAAAAATTCATTTTCTTCAGTGGAATATAAATATTAATTTTACAATAAAATATTTTTGCTTAATGAAATGACCAAAAAAATATTATAAATAGGAATAATATGGTACATTAGTTCAAAAAAATAAAAATGGGTTTTATTAGTTCATAATAATACTAATAACATAATTTTAAATAATAAATAAATCATTGATTAATAATTTATTTGATAAGTTATTATATATTTTTTTTAAAATGAAATATTTGTAAGATTTACTATTTTTGAAGAAAACACAACTTTCATTGATCACATTAAAGTCAACTATTATAGAAAAATATAAAAATTCACCCAAAGATAATTTTTACATGAAAAATGATAAAATGAAGATTTTTTTACAATATTAAATATGTAAAATTTTTAAATTTTAATTTTAAATGAAATTTTATAATGAAATACTATTACGCCTTATGGCATGGGGGTGTTGCAGAATATGTACTCTACGTTGATCTGATGACTTTTCATTATAGAGGTCACTTGGGGATTTCTTTTTCTAATAACAAGGTAAATATTCTTTCTTTAAACTTGTGCATAGTTCATGTTGGAAAATTTATTAGGAATAGACCTTCATTAATATTTCTAAGGAAATATCCTTACACAATTGGGTTTGTTAGTCTTCACACTGGTATGATAAATTCCTCCAACGTCATTTTTTATTTCTCATCTAAAATGAGTACAATCGATTTTGGGCAAGGTGATCATGGGATTTTGGTGGTTTCATAATGATAGTTCTGAAATAGACCCTTGAATTTGATCCTAATATGGAATCCCCTAGTGCACCTTTTTGTCATGGTTTTCCTTGATTACATATTCATCTTTTTAACAAAATTGCCTTGTTTCCAATGTCAAGACTTATTGGTTATCCGTTGAAGTTGGATCCTACAACTTGAAAAATATTCAGAGATTTGGTTGCTAGAATTTATACGGATATTGATGTGTCTAAACCACCTCCATGTTAGATATGTATTCAAAATGGAAACCATTGATTCTTTAAAGAGGATATTTATGAATGTTTTCATGGAAATTGAAAAGTATGTTGAAGTTTAGACTCATGTTATTTCCAATGTTGAGTGGATCCCATCTTGAAATGGTAAATGTATTCAAAGGGATTTTTGATGGTGTCCATGTAGCTATGAGTGACCCCACAGATATTTTCCCAACATTGTAGGATGATCAAGATAATCCTAGTGACTCTCCTAAAATCATTGAAGCATTTACAAGATAATGCACATCAAGAGGAAATGGATTTCCTTTATTCATGTGCCACAAAAGGAAATAAATTGGTGGTCGATGATGATGGTTATATTAACCCAAATCCTAAAAAAATAAACATAAGGATTATTAGAAGCCGAAGAGAACCATTGTAACCATATCTTTCATATTAATTGCTAACGTAAACTCGGGCCATCCACAAAATGAAGTTGTTAAAGACCCATCCTCATTTATAGATGAAGAGAATATAGAAGTGATACGTAGACATAAAAATAATAAGAGGAGAGTTAAAAGGATCTCAATGAAGTGATATAATCATGGATTGAAAAACATTACTACTTGATATTTTTAATATATCAATAAGGGGTTATTACATTCCATGAATATTAGAAAATCATGGATCACATGTCCTCTACAATTAAAATGAACTTTGAACGAAATCCCAAACTTGACGATGGGATGTAAACCTTTCTTCTGGATGCCATGTTTTGGGTATGAATAGGTTCTTATTTTGTTGGAATTACATATATTGGTTTATCCTAATTCTTCGTTTTCACTACATGTCCAGCCAAAAAGATTGGGATCATTATTGCAGTGAGTTTTTTTGAAGGGCATGTATCCAGTGGTATCATGGTTTTAAATATGTGAGAAGCTTTTTTTATCACATCTTTATACAGGAATGAATTTTCTTTAGTTATTAGGAGTTATCTATCTATGTCTAGTAGATTTTGATTCACTTTTTCATTTTCTTAGTGGTTGTTTTATCCATGTTCTTTGACATCAAAGAGATATCTTCAATTTCCAGGCAGAGCATTCACAACAACATGGAAGATGGTGTCTTTGACTACTCTTGATGATGGTTTTCTTTTTTTCATCCCATTCTGTAATATCTAGATTTACATCTGGTGAGAATACAATGCACCTTGTGTTATCACTTTCTGCGACTTTTTATTTTAAAAAAAATTGTGATATGAGTTGGGTAACCAGCTTATGCTCTAATAATTTTGGTTTGTTTTTTTATTATTTATTTTATTCATAATATTCATCTAACATGTCTAAGAATATTTTAATTTGTTTCTTTTATTTCATTGTTTTGTATGACATAAGGTATCAATGATAATATTAATTTTAAGGATAAAAATATGTGGGTCATTACATTATGCCCCTAAATAAATTGGGTCCTCAAAATTTTAAATATTACTCACTAATGAAATTAGATGAGTGTATTCTTAACATTATTTATTATTCAAGATATAACATTAAATATGAAATCTACCATGCACTCTTAGCTATAATATGATACTTTTATTTCATTAAAAAATATTAATTTATAAACAATAATATATTCATATATGTATACACCCTAACCATACAGTCACCAAAATATTAATTTATCGAAACCATATAAATATCCAAGACATTTTCTAATATTGAAAAAACATATTATTTAAGAAATTAACTCTAAAATTAAACCTTATATGATATTAATATTTAGTAAATAAAATCACACATTAGTGAAAATATACCACAATCCCAAAAATGCCATAAACATCCCAAAAAATATCCTAAATAAATTTGCAATACCATGCTTACAAATACTATCTAACTTTAGTTTTCAAAAATTAATCAATACATTATTATATCAACATCAATTATATTTCAATCATAGGAGATATAAAATCCCTAATTTTTTATTTAATAACTATCCCAAAAAATATAAATTTATTATAAAATCAAATTTCAATGTTATTGATGCCATTTAATATTTTTTTCTAAACCATTATAGAAAAATTAATGAAGTAAAATTCTTATATGTTTCATGTAATCGTCATAAAACTAAAAAAATAATAATATCCCTAATAAATATCACATGATAATGAAAATAAATTAAAGTATCAATAATTAATTTATATTAAGATATCGACTTCATTACCTTGGGAAAGAATACAAATATTACATTTTCCATCACAATAAAAATATACTAGGATTCTAAACTATTAAGGTATGTTCCCTTATTTTGTTATATGAAATATTGGTTTCTTGATACATAATTTTATCAGCTTTATTTTCATGATCTTGTTTCAAACAAGTATATAAAAAAAATTGGTTATCATAATTTCTTAAATATTAATATAAAACAATTAATCTAAAATTTTCTTCTCTATGCCACTATTTTTTTTAATAAATGATACTTCTTGTTTAACAAATGACTATCCTTGTTTAATCCTTCTTTATCCTTACTAGTCTTCCTATATGGTTATCTAAAATAACTATTTAACATCCTAATTAAATTCATTATAACAGTTCATAAATAGAATGTTATTAGCAAAATGATAGCCCATGAGAGTATCAAATTAGGTTTTCAGTTATGCCTCTTTGTCATGTACCAGGTGATGATCACATTAAAACCTGATCCCCAATTTTTTGGATTACTACCCCTCGAAACATATGTATTATAGGATACATTAATATGTTTACAATCTAAATAGGGATATCATTTCTAGAAAACCACATAAACAAAACCATACAAAAATTCCAGGATTTTATCATGGACATAGAATTATACCTTATTGTTATCCATACATTTTTTGCTAAAGTTATCTCATCACAATCACTAAAATATTCAATATTACATCAACATGCTTAAAGGGTTTATTTATTTTCATGGAATTATGATAAAACGTAACATACAATACATTAATTATATTTACATCCTTAGCCAATATTTACCTAATATTCAAAGTTTTCTGAACCATAATTTGATACCATCTATGACAGATCATATTCCTATCCATATCAAAATTACATGACTTAAATAAAATATATTATTATTATACATTTTTATTATATATTAATTTTATAGTTCTAGAGAATTAGGATTAATAATTAACTTATAAAACCCTTGTCTTGTTCAACTAATGTATATTTTCCCAAAAATATTAGTAAATTATTAATCCATAACAATTATTCATTATCCCCCAAAAATTATCCCCACAAGATACTCTTCTAGACCCATTATACATATTATTATTCTTCATAACCTATGGAAATTGATACATAATAAAGTTGTGAGATAGGATTCTTATTAAGGGAAAATATTACAGATAACAATAAAAAATAATATGTGAGAATAATATGGGCATATGGGTATAGTCATGATACAAAGTAAAGTTATTCTTAATAAATAACATATCATAAATCATTGGATAAGTCATGACATATAATTATGCTATGAAATATCATAGAAAAGAGTCACACCCATGGAATGTAGCATAGCCTTAAGATAAATTCTACTTATAAAGGGGGAACAATCTTAAGAATATGAAATATTTTAAAAATACCATTATACCTATTCCTTTTTCAAAAATAACATTATATCAATGTTTAAAAATATATGTAAACCCATTATTTCCGTGGATTTATGGAAAAAGGAATATTTATATTCCTCACTATCGCATGGGAGATCAAACATGACTTGTACATTGGTTGAATAAGTGCACCATAAAATAAATAATTCTACATATTACAAATAACACATGCATATAAAATGGATTTCATATCCCTTTTAAATGAAATATTGTATATAAAACCATCATTATTTGATCAATAATTGTAACGTGATATACTTATGGAAAACAATGTGTATTTAAATATATATTGTAACATTATATGTAAAGACCATTAGATAAATATTATATATTATATGGTATTTATATATTAAATATGAATTTTATATAGTCAAGTAAATAATTTTTTGAACAAATTAATGCATTGATTCTAGGTGAACACCCTTCAATCAATGAAATGGAAAACAGGGTATTCACAAATGAAAGGAATTATTTGAATAATTTTTCTTATTAACATTGGATATTTAAGAAGGAAAAGGAAATGATGAATCACCCTTCCAATAGAAAATAACATTTCATAAGGAATCTAGATAAAACATTATATGTAAGAATTTGAAAAATATCCTTAATCCATTGTTATATTTTTCTAAAGATGTTGACGCAGGTGATATATTTTTAGGAGAAATAAAAATATAGATTTTTAAATTTGGAATACCCTATATGTTTTAATATATATATATATATTATAAAACATCGAGGATTATCAGTTCTTTTAGAAACCATTAAAATGTAGGGAGGCTGTTTTATGGAGAAAATTAAAATGTTAGAAAGATGTGTACCCATTGAAAATGTTTAAAAGTTATTCTCTTCACAAATTGATGAGAATGACCCTGATAGAAAATGTTAAATAATTTAATCAATTTTTTTAATTAAATAAAATGTAATCCAATTACCTTAATAAATTAATGAGAAATATATAAAGATATTCCCAAAATGAGAGAATAAACACAGAAATAGAAAAAGGGATGATCCTAACTGAAAAAAGATATGGGGTTGGTTTCACAAACTTGAAATACATCGTGTAAAATATGATTCAATGGGAAGTGAACTTTTTAGGGTACATGTTTCACCCATTAATAACTAAATATTATTATATTTTTTTTTGAAATGATAAATATTCCCTAGAAGTATTTTCCTTCAAAAAAAATTGACTTCATGATATAATTAGAAAAAATAGTTATGGTTTGACTAATATTTTAATCAAAACCCTTTTAAATTGAGATATTAAACTGGATCTTAAAATACCATTAATAAAAGAAAATTCATGAAAAATTTCTCAAGTGGGTAGTGTATCAACTATATAAAAAGAACATGTTTCCATATAGAAAACGTGTCTTGTGCATTAGAAAAAGAGGAAAATAAACCCTTAAATAATTTTTATATTTGGAATAAAAAATAATATAAATAGATAACATTACATTGATATTAAAAACAAATAAATTTAATTAATTTTTCATATAAAATAAATGACATGGGTCACCCAATCAGTCTACAGTGAGTGTACCTCACTTTAGGTGAAAGAGGTCATTAAATTTCGAGAGATGTTAGTATAATGGGTAATCCATCAAATCATATGATGGAGTTATAATAAAATAAAATTTGTTTTTATAGATTATAAAAATTTATGATCAAACATTTGTGGTTTTTAATCATCATAGAATTTGTTTATTGGTGGGGGATATATTTGGGTTATTGGTATTGGCAGATATCATGTGTTTCATTTCATCATCGGGTGGAGGAATCATGTTGTTGATTCTATGTAAACACCACAGTAGGGCCAAATTAGTTTTAAAGATGTTAATGAGTGATGGTAGAGATTTGATCATTTTCTTATGTTAGGGTATGGTCAATTTTTATTGGTATCTAGAACATTGTTCAGATGGTGTTTGATGTGTGTGGAGTAGCTGACCATTTTTTTTCAAAGAAATTATGATTGTTTATGATCAAATATAAGAAATATGGTCTTAATCAATCCAAATAATATATAAGTATTGGAATTGGAATTTGGTGGTTCGGTCAAGTATGAGGATATCATCATAGATTCTTCTTGGTGGTGATAATTCCTTGGTTAAGAAGATTATGACAACCTAGAACATTGTGGATATATGATTCTTAGGTAATGGTAAACTATTGTGATATGGAGAAAGGAAATTTTGAGATTTTTTATTCAGATTCAAGTGTTTGTAAATCAATATGGGGTGTTATATTCCAATTTCAATGGCTATATAAAGGTGCAAGAGTGATTTTATAGGTTTTTGAACAATAAAAAGATGGTATATTGCTATAGAAAACTATAGAATCTATTATGTACCTGTTGGGGAGGCATCAGAGACATGGTTCTTATTAGTGGGACTACAAAAAGAAGCAACAAATTTTAGGTACCGAGTGTATGGATAATAGGTACTTAATGGTGTGGCAAGAAATGTGTTCCTTTTATTAGGTTCAGTAGGTTGTTAATGTGGTTTGATCAATCAACCAGTAAGATATGTCAGGTTGTTTCCATATGATGGGATAATGGGTTCATTTAAAACCCCTTTATTAAACTACCCTATATTGGTTTCATCCCTTGGCAAGTTGAACCAGAGGTAGGGTATCCTATCACCCTCTCTTTCTCATCCCATTTACCCTGAGGATAAGAGGATGTAATGGATTGTTTCATCACATTGAATAAAGGTAAGTCTTTCACCTATTCCTCCATTGCTCATCCCATAGTCTCATATATTTTTTATTCCTTATGAGATATAATTTCTTTCATATTTATTCATGTAATGGAGCAATATGACTAGCATGATAGATCTTTGTGGGGAAATTGATAGGGTGTTTTTAGAGTAGTTATAAATTTCAAGTTTATTTAAATTTTTAAAAAGTTATGTTTAATAGGATTATTATCTAGGTATTTCATTGAATTTAGTTAAAATTTACAATTTTTTTGGTGTATATCGATATTTATTTTTTCATAGGATTATGGGGGGTAGAAAATGGATCTTTTTCATTTCATTACAAGATGGATCATCCACAGAGTATAAGTATATGATTTTTTTGAAATTATTTATCAATGAATAAAATTAATATAATTGATTAAAAATTAATATAATTAATTATATTATGACATAGGGGATGGAACCAAGAATTCTTGGTTGTATAGACATGAGTTTTATGGGTTTAAACATATATCACTTTTGAGTTTGGTTTTGTTGGGTCACCTAAAAGTGTAAAATAACACTTTTTAATGGAAAATGTCCTTTTTGAAAATTAATAATGGTTTTATTGATCTTAAAATTATAGTTCTACACTTGGGTTACATATCAATACGTTTCCATGCTAATTGAATTATGAGAAATATTTAATATTTAGAAATAAATTGGTACAATTTAGAAGAGAAAGACCATTTATATCTCATAAATGGAATCTCTTATAGAAATTATAACATCAATTGTTTTTTGGAATGGGAATTATCTTTTAGGAGGGGTATTATATTTATTTTCAGGTCTCAACCCCCAAACTTGGTTTTAATGGGTTTTTATTTAAATCACAAAATAAATTACGTCCTAGTTTAAAAAAATGATTTATTTTTATAAAAATAGTGATTTGTTAATGTAAAAGTTTATTGAAGTGTATTAAAGACATAGATATTACAAAAACACATTACTACACTAGTTGGGAGAACTAGAAGCAATATTAAGAGGACCCTTTATGATGTTAATGGTGGGAGTTATTGATATGTAATTCCCAATATTGGTATGTTATATCAACAAAATTAGACACCAAAATTATATGTCCAAATATTTCCTCTTTTCCCATTGGGGGAGTAATACATTGGATAATTTTTTAAAGGATAATTCTTTGAGGAGGAATTGACAATGATAATGAATCATGTAATAATCAATGAATCTCTAAAAAATCTTAATTACAGAAGGAATGTTTTTCCAATCCTAAAAACTATTTGATTTTATGAGATTTGATTTTATACATCTCATTATTGAATCACATAGTCTTTTTTGACAAAAACGTTGTAATATTATGAAATATTCAACATATAAAAAATAAAAAATTATTTTATGTAAATATAAATAATTTTTTTTTTAAAAATATTTCCTATGATATTATTCCATGATAAACATAATTTATAATAGTTTATATATTACTGATTTCATTATGATTTTAGTCATGAAAATAATTTAACGCTTTAATTTTTTGGGCATTTATATATAAATATACACTAATAGATACATTAGTTAATGTGAAACATTCTTTAATTATAAGTTTATTAGTTATAAAATGGTTTTTATGATTATCATTCTTATTATTCTTTTTTAACATTTGTGGTCGTCACACAACCAATGGATGCAATGGATAAAAGATTTGAAAAATAATAAAGTACCCAAAATTTATGGATTATTGAGTTAGTATTTCACTTTAAATCCCATTTGTTCTTTGGAAAAATTACTCAACCACCTTATGAGAATTAGAATGTTCCCATCTAACATCGTTCATCGAATAATAGGGTCACATTCATTTTGTTTATTTGGTCACTCATGGTTAAGAAACTTGATATTGAGAATGTTACAGTGGTAGTTACGCATGTAAATTAAGTGACTACAGTGAGATGAGTTTTTAGATATAGTTGTATGTTTATATAATATAGAAATGAGATGAATATTCAAGGTTTGGTGATATATGACCAATAGATCATCAGTAAGGTGAAATGATAACTCTAGGTAATTCTGGTTCGATTGATGGTGATTTCAAGAATAATAGGTGCATTAATAATTGATCATGAATTGGATTTCAATAGAAAAAAATATCGGTGAAAATTGTTCAATGTTATGGGAATAAATTATGGATCATGTTTGGAATTACAAAATACATAGTGTTTATTCTTTTGGGTCACATGGTGTGTATATCAGATTCTATAGAAACTATGGTTTTTATGTGGTCGTAAATATCACACACCATGTGACCATTGGTCACACAATATGTACAAAAGACAATTTAGTAAAGGAATATAATGAGGAACATGAAAAACATGGTCCATGATCCCACAGTCATTTGGACTATGTCACATGTCATGTACATCATGTATACGGCTCATATATGTTTAGTAGTGCATTCCCAAGTAGCCATTAAAGTCACACATTATGGAGTAAAACTATATTTCATATATTTTGGTGTATAATTATGTAACAACCCAACGTTTTATCATTGGAAATCCCCTTATTATAATTATGTCTTATAGTATAATTGCATAAGATTACTTTTATAACATAATACAAACATTATAAGTGAAGAATAAGTGAAATAAAAGGTATCTTTAGAAGTTAAAGAACATATAGAAATAGTAACATGACCATTGGAATAATAATGAGATCCTTATGAATAGTAAACCAGCCAATGTAATATTAACCTCTCCGATTAAAGTATAAATAAAATATATCTCAATATATGTGAAAATATGGTATATTTATATAATATAGTTAGTAAATAAATATTTTAGAAATTATTTATATGGTTTTGGTGTTTTTTTAAGTCCAGAATATTGAATTAAAATTTTATGATTAATTTAATAATTTAAATTAAGATATTTTCTTCATGAAATTTATTCATAAATTAATATTTTGAATAAAAATAATTTTATTTAGCCTTAATTAATTTTTGAAATTATTAGAAAAGATGTTTTAAATTTAAAATATTGTTTTCAAGTAAATTTTGATTTTGATTAAATAATAAATTAATCAAATTAAAAAAATATATTTTTGGAGAAATGGACTATATTTTGGTATTATACACATCAAAAAATGGTTACGGTGATTTTTTGGTAATTTTTTGAAATACATCAATTTTTTGGAGAATAATAAAAATACAGTTTTTCAAAAAAACAATATATCATAAATTGCGTCATTTATGATGTAATGATGATATAAACTTTCTTGAAATTTATATTCGACCATGTTCTATTTAATTAAATAAATTGTTTCTTATAATACAATAAACTCAGTTTATAAACCTAAAAAGAACTTTCCAAAACAAAAATCAAAAAAGTGATTCCTCAAAATATCATTTTCTCTTTATTTTCAGTTTCCTTTTAATAAATTAATTAATTTAAATTAAAAAGATAATTTAATATCTAAAACTATTTATATTATATTATTATATGATTTATATTTTCAAAAAACTACTATTACAAGTCTAACATTTGATATATTATTTAATTTATCATTATATTCTGAAACACCTACTCCTCAAGTATAAATAACCCCTCTACTCCCCTTGGGAAATCATTCCTATCATCCATTACTAAGACCAATCATTGGAATAATTCTCCCTAAAAAGCATCATATAATACATATGAACATTCTGAAGACCTCCAACTCCAATCACCAAAAGAGTTATAGTTTCTTGTAAGATAAGATACACTGAGAACAGAGTAAGACTCTATTAAATCTTCTCTCCTTTCATCCTATTTTATTTATTTAAACTTATATTTCCAAAACAAAATGCTATGAAATTTATTATAAAGTATGTTAGCATTATAGTAATGATGGTTACCAACTATAATTATCATATTAATGAAAAATATAAATTACATACTTCCCTTTCCTGCACTATTAAAAACATCCTCTAAAAGGTCGGTTAACCATATACGGAGACGTTGCCAAGGTAATTATTATAATAACCTTTATGTATAGAGAATATAAATTATATATAATATATTAATATTAAATTAAATGTTATCTATTCTTATTAAACTATTTATACTAATTTATAAATTACATTTAATAAAAAGTGAAATTGACGTAAGACGGGGAATTTTAATGTAAAATATGATATCAAAATGCTTTAATTTCATAAACAAAAGTTATGATATAAAATCAAATGAATATAATTGATAAATATTTTTATAAAATAAATATAATTAACTTTTATATCATTTTTATAATAAATATATATTTTTTATTTAGGAGGCGTAAAATAGATGAAATTAATCAGAAATTAAGGTAAGGGATTCTCTCCATTTTACTTATATTCAAGATTATATTCAATGTTAAGACCTTTTATGTGTAATTACTAGGGATGAGGAATGATTATTCACCTCCACCATACTTCCATCATGATGTATAGATGATGATAAACCCTTTTATCTCCCAATAATCCCTCCAAAGTACACATGATACCATGATGATATTTTGTGAGGGATTCAACCCGAACCTCCTCTATTCATTAAGATGTTTTATCTTTATTTTTAACTTAATGGGGATATCTATTATTATTATATTAATTGTCTAAATTCTATGTGAATTTTATAAACTCATGTAACAGGTTCCATCCATCATTTTGTTTTGCGGATATACATGTTTTTTTGTGATTCCCTCCTCAATAATTCCCGATAAGAAAACCTATTTTGAGGGACCTTCCTAAATTCTTACCTGATTTAAATTTCACACTATATTATTTTTTAATCCACCATTATATTTATAATATATGGGTTTTTATTGTGAATACCTTCCAGGTTCACTTCTTGTTTTATATAAAGGATTTTTCCCTTTTCTATTTTAAAACCTCTATAATATTTTCTTTAAAACTATTCAAAAATGATTTTACGAAAAAATTTCATGAAAAAATTTTATACATGTTTTAACTTATACATGAAATAAATCACCATGATACATATTTATTTTTACTTTTAAATTTTAATAGATACATTAGTTCCCTGCTTTCATAGAGTATTTTGTGTTATGCTCACTTGTTATGTTATATGACATGATTGCGGTACCCAATTCTTACCATCTGTAACCCTTGTGTTTATATTTGATTGATTATGTATGATTATTTATTTGGAAAACATATTCATGAAATATTAATATGGCTGTGCTCAGATAATGCTACAATGCATTGGGTAATGTTAAGTCTCATGAGATGTTGTGTGCAACAGTCTTAGTGGTTAGCCTTGGCTTGTGCTATTATGTAAAGTGATCTTGGAAGTTAGCCATGACTCATACGAAAGTCATGTTTTATATTTCATCCACAATTCTATAAATCTATGTTTATATGATCCTATATTTATATGTTATTATTCTGTATGTTCTATGATTTTATTATCATCATGTCATGCCTCACAACCCATATTTTAAATCCTTATTCTTATGTATACTCCCTTACTAGGAGATTTAGCTCATCCCTTTGTTATGTGTTCTCCAAGGTACACTATGATGATGTATGAACAAAAGGAATATTAGGGGATATATTAAAATATTAAATAAAGATGTTTTTTTCTTTTAGTCCCATGATTTATGTTTTATTTACCTAGTCTTCAAAGACACTTGACTTCATGAACCTTGGCTTGTACTCTGATGTATAATTATGCTTAAAATCATTTATTGTTATGGGTAAAATGATAGGTTCTCTATAATTGGTATTAGAGGTTGGTCTTGTTATTTTTTGGGGTTAGGAATAGAGAACCATAGTGTGAAATTTATGGATGAGATGAAGTATAAAAAAGGCCCTAAATTTTGGTAAGTATAGATTAAGTTGTTAATCATGAAAATACATCCCTGTCTAAATACAAATAAGTAGAGGCAGCTCTGGCACATATTTACCTAGGACTGAAAACTCCAACATCGAGTTTTGTGCCTAACCTAGGGTATCCTAGAACATGACAATGGTCCTTGCTATAGTCTTGGTTTGACATTCTTGGAGGATATGCTTTGCTAAATTCCAGAGTTTAGTAAAAACCACTATTAATGGAATAAAATAATCCCATAATAATATAAGTTATGAAATATAGCAAGGATAACATAGATTTAAACCTATCGAATCACAAGTTAAGATATACTTCTCCATTACATGTTTATCCTTTTATGTTCAATGTTTCTTTTTGATTCTCAATAGTTAAGTATTCAGCCCTCTAATTGTACTGTAGTTTTTATAGGAAATGGAGTGAAATAGATGAAATCATGCCACCAATAAATGTGATAGGTAAAGTGATGATTACCCTAATGATATGTCTGATATGATGGGAACGAGTGCTCAAAACATCAGAATAGAACTATCTTAGCTGGATCAAGTTAGGAATAATAACTTGAATCATCTGGAACACCCTCCTCCTCCATGTAGAGAGAAATTTACCCAAGAATACTTCATAAGGAAAAGGCCTACCACGTTTAGCGGATCTTCTAATCCCCTCCTCATGGAATTGTTGATTGACTCCTTTGAATAGATATTATTCATCCTCCAGTGCATGGAAGAAGAGATAGATTTACTAGAAGTCTATCATTTTGATGGGGATGTTGATTAGTGGTGGAAACTGATCATGAATACAAATCCCCATGACAAAATTGATTCCATGTTTTAGTAAAAATTCAAGAGGATATTTTTCAATAAATATTTATCACAGACCCTCCATC
This sequence comes from Viscum album, assembly GCA_963277665.1. Classification (NCBI taxonomy): domain Eukaryota; kingdom Viridiplantae; phylum Streptophyta; class Magnoliopsida; order Santalales; family Viscaceae; genus Viscum; species Viscum album. Next base: position 2,007,468,565 of record OY728130.1, on the reverse strand, counting down.
TTCAGATGGAAATAGAGTTCCATGGTCTAAATAAGATGGAATATGAGATCATCAGGGCATATAAAGCACAATTTACAAGACTTGTAAGGTATGCATCAGTCTTTATCCTGAACCACAAAAGCTAGGTTGATATATTGTTTAGTAGACTAAAGACGAGTCTACAAAAAGTGTTGGTGATCCAAGAATTTGATAATTATGAGGATATTGTATATTGTGTCCTAAATGTTGAAATTAAAATTGGAGACACAAAGTGGACTCATAGGCTTTGTGAAATGAAGTAGAAAACTAAGAACAAAATGGGTTGTTCAACAAACAAAACCAATGATGGAAAAAAGCCTGATTATCCCACTTGTAAAATTTATGGGAAGAAGTATCTTGGGAGATGTCTAAAGGGAACCAAGAATTGATTCAAATGTTAAATGTTCGAACATATGGCCTAGAACTACTGATGTTATTTGAAGAATCATTTTTATGTCGAAGAAGAAAGGTTGGCTCTGATCAACACTCAACCTGTAGTGCCAAGTCACAACTACAAGAATCATTGTCATTATGGGATCAATTTCCCTAATCCAAGGTTTGCTGGAGGCAATCAAAAAAAACTTCCAAAGAAACAAGGAAGGGTTTATGTCATCACTATTATTGAGGTGGAGTCGAACAACATTTTTGTGATTGGTACTCTAGTTATTCATTCATGAAAAGAGAACGTACTATTTGTTTCTGGTTCTACACATTCTTTCATAGATTTCATGTTTAGTAGAACTATACAAACACCACATCAAAATTTGTAGGATAAGTTATCTGTGAGAATATAAAATGGGGAAATTTTTGGGTCCATGGCTTATAAACCCACCTAGATTAACGTTTTTGGACTGATCCTCCAAGAAAATAATATCATACTTTCTATAGTGGAGTTAGAGGTTATCTTGGTCATATATTGGATATATTTATATAATCCCTACATAAAATTTAAATAAAGGAAGATAACTTATTACAACCCAAATCATCCTCCAATTATTTAGAAGTGTAAGGAGGAAGATTAGTCTTCTTTATAATTAGTGTATCATGTGTGGATATTAATTCTTTATGAGAAATCATTTCTAGCTCAAATGATTGAGACAAATGGGGGAATCATTCTTCAAGACAAGACCATCAGAGGGATTAAACTAATCTATTCCTTAAATAGTTTCCAGGTCATCCTCCTGATCTAGATGTTATTTTCTCAATTGAACTTATTCCTAGATCTCTAAATATATCCAAAACACTATATAGAATGTCCAATCTAGAGCTAGAAGAGCTAAAGATGTAGTTACCGATGAATATAAAGAAGGGTTTTATATGTTTGAATGATTCACCTTGGGGTGTGCCGGTCCTCTTCATCAAAAATTAGGATGGTTTAATGCACCTATGCATTGACTATCATGAGATCAATAAAATCACGATAATGAACAAGTATCCCCTACCATAGATAGATTAATTGTTCGATCACCTTTATGGGCCTACTTATTTCTCTAAGGTAGTCCTTTGGTCGTGTTATCACCAATTAAAGGTGAGGAAGGAATATATTCCCAAAACATCCTTTAGACTGAGGTATGAACATGATGAGTTCATAGTGATTCACTTAAGACTCTCTAAATCTACAGAAATTTTCATTGATTTGATGAATATAGTATTTACATATTACCTCGAAATTTTTTTGGTAGTATTTATTGATGATATTCCGATATAATACATGAACATGTAGAAACATGGAGAGAATTTGAATAACGTTTTAATGATGTAGTGAATGTAGAAACTATTTGCAATGTTTAGTAAATGTGACTTCAAGGTGTAAGAAGTATCATTCATGGGGAATGTTATCAACAACAAAGGAATGTCTGTGGACACTTCCAAGGAAAAGGTGATTGAAGAGTGGCCTAGGACAACATCTATAATGTATATCCATAGGTTTTTAGGTCTACCTGTGTATTATAGATGATTTGTGAAGAGAGTTTCATGATTTTCAAACCCAATGGCCAAAATGACATGGAAGGGAGTAATGTTTGTCTAGACTTAGGAATGTGAAGATTGTTTCAAGGAGTTGAAATATAGTTTTATCACTACACTAGTACTCACACTCCCAACAAGTATAGTAATCCTTGTGGTGTATATTGATTCTTCAAATAAGGTCATAGGTTATGTGCTAATAAAAAATGATAAAGTGATAGCCTACACCTCAAGGTAGTTGAAAATTTTTGAGTAAAACTATCCTACGCATGATCTAGTGTTAGCGGTGGTGATCTTTGCTTTAAAATCTAGCGACATTATTTCTATGGGGAGAAGTGTGATATATAAACTTATCACAAGAGTCTCGAATATATATTCATCCAAAAATAGATTAATATGCACTAGTGAAGATTGATATAGCTCATCAAGGATTATGATTCCTCAATCCACTACCATCCGGGTAAGGAAATTAAGGTGGAGGATGCTCTGAGTAGAAATAATCCTACATCATTATCAATGATGATAATTGAAAAGAATTTGATATTATTATATTTATAGAGGATAAAAATGGGAATAATTAAGGGAGGAACATCATAAAAAACTTCTCAAATGATTTCTCAACCACCCATCATGGAGAAAATAAAAAGAATTCTCAACAAAAAGATGTGTAAATTCTGAAAAGGGAGGAAGCTATCAAAAATGGGAAATCTTCAGTGTTTAGGATTCTTTAGGAAGGAGTTGTAAGATTTAGGTCATGATTATGTGTACCATTTGATCCATAGGCAAATAAAGAGATTTTTAAGGATTCACATAGCTCAACCTTCTCTATCCAACCATGGAGCACAAAGATGTATCAAGATCTCCGAGAAAACTTTTGGTGGGACAATATGAGAAGAGAGATTGCTTAGTATACATCAAAGTACCTGGTACGTCCAAAAGTGAGTTATATGAGGAAAAAGTGTAAGGGGATGATGAAAACACTACCCATACCATTATGGAAGTGGGAGAACATCACTATGGACTTTGTCACAGGTCATCCAAGGACATTTAGAGGAAACTATTCTATATGGGTCAGTAAAGGATCGTCTTACAATAACAGGTCAATTTATAAAAATTCAAGAGCATTTCTAATTATATCAACTTGAATGGATATAAATCAAATAATTGGTTTGAATACGTGGAGTGCCACTATCTATTTTATCTGATCGTGATCTGAGATTCACATTGACATTTTAGAAAATTCTCTAACATGCTCTAAGAACTGAACTGAAATTCAGTACGGCCTACTATCCTAAAAATGATGTCCAATCTGAGCAAAAAATTCAAACACTGGAGGACATATTGAGAGAATGTTATATATAATTCAATGTATGATCGGACAAACATCTTCCAGTGGTTGAATTCTCCTATAATAACATTTTCCACTTGAGCATCTGAATAGCCACATATGAAGCCCGTTGTGGGAAAAGGTACAGAACACTAGCATGTTGGGATTAATTCAGCGAGAAAAAGATACTAGAACATGAAATTGTCGAAGAAATGGTGTATAAAGTGAAAACCATTCAAAAACAGATCATGGATTCCTAAATATGACAAAAGAGTTATGCAGACAACTGTCGATGAGACCTTGAGTTCAAAGTAGGAGACATTGTATTTATCCTCATATCTCCATGGGAGAAGGTCATGATATTTTGGAAGGGAAGCTAGGTCCCATGTATATCGACCCCTTCTAGATCCTCAAGCGTGTCTGAGTTGTGGCCTATCGACTGGCACTTCTGCCTACCATGTCCAAAGTAAATGATTTCTTTCATCTATCTATCTTAAATAAGTACATACCAAACCCTTCAAATGTACTCTCTTCATAGGTGTACAGTTAAAGGATGTAATTTTGTATTAGGATTAGCTAGTGAAGATCTTGGATCATAGAGATGATATAATATGTAATAAGACAACTCACATGGTCAAGGTACTAGGGCAGAATCATAAGTACAAAGACGCAACATGGGGACCGGAGGAGGTAATGAAGGAAAAGTACCCACACCTGTTTATGGCCTATAATGTAAAAAAATTCGAGGGAAAAAATTCTTAAGGGGAAAGAATGTAATGACCCATGGTTTTATCAATGGAAATTTCCTTCTTATAATAATTTTTTATTTTATGATCATATAATAATACATTTATGAATCTATAGAAACATTATAAGTGAAGAATAAGTTAAATTAAATGTACCTTAAGATGTTAAGGAAAATATACCAATTGTAACTTTAGAAATAGAATAGTAATGAGACCCTTATGAATAATAAATTGGCCAATGTAATAATAACTTCTTTAATGAAAGTATAAATAAAATTTATCTTTTTATAAATGAGAATATGGTATAATATATCATAGTACAGGTAAATAAATATGTTAAAAATTATTAATAATGTGTTGGTATTTTTATAAGTCTGGAATATTTCATTAAAATTTTATGATTAATTTAATAATTTAAAAGAAAAATTAGTTTCATGAAATGTATTCATAAATTAATATTTTTATTCTAACATAATTTCAGGTGCCCTTAAGTAATTTTTCAAAGTGTTAGTAAAGCAGTTTTTAATTTGAAATTTGTATTTTTCAAGTATATTTTTATTTTTATTAAATATTAAATAAACCATATTTATAAAAAAAATTAAAAATTGATTTAATTTATTGATTCTACAAATTGAAATATGGTTGGTTCATTTTTTGGTAATCTTTTGGCCTACATTAATTTTTAGGTTAATAGTAAAAATATATTTTTTCACATTACCGGTATATCGTAAATTGCATCATCTATGATGTAATAATGACATAAACATTATAGAAAATTATATTAGGCCATTTTATATTTAATTTCCTAAATTATTCCTTAAAATAAAATAAAATAAATTTCCAAATCTAAAAAGAACATTTCAAAACCTAAATTCAAAAAGTGATTCCTTAAAAAATCATTTTCACGTTCTTTTCACTTTCCTTTGAATAAATTAATTAATTCAAATTATAAGATTGATTTAAAGTCGATAAATAATTATATTATATTAATATATGATTTATGTTGTCAAATAACTACAATTAAAAGTCAAACATTTGATATATTATTTTATTTTACATTTAGTTTTAAAAACACCCCCTCTTCATTATTTAATAACCCCTCTCTCTCCCGTTGGAAACCATTGCTCTCATACATTACTAAGCAAAATATCTACACAAATTCTCCCACTTAATCCTCTTAGAAAACTCAAGGGATGGTATGGATCCCTCCCACTCCAATCTCTAAGATATTTATATTTTTGTGCAAGAGAAGACACATCGAGGAGAGAGTAAGACTCTATTAAATATTCTCTCTTTTCATCCACTTTTTTTCCTTTTACCCTATACCTTTAAAAACATATGCTAACATTTTTATATTATAGTAATTTAACATTATATTAATGATTTTTACCTAATAAAATTATCATATTAGTGAATAATATAAATATCATACTTCCCTTTACGCACTATCGACAACATCCCATTAAAGGTCAGTTTACCATGTACAGAAACATTGCCAATATAATTATTATAAACACCTTCATTTATGGAAAAAATAAATTATATATTATATAATAATATAAAATTAAATTTATTCTATGCTTCTGAAACTAATTATACAAATTATATATTAAATTTAACAAAAAGTTAAATCATCCTAATATGGGAAATGATTACGTAAAATATTATATCAAAACCCTTCAATTTCATCAATCAAAATTATAAAATAAAATCCAATGAATATAATTGATAAATATTTTTATAAAATAAATATAATTAAATTTTATATCATTGTTTTAATAAACATAAATTTATTATTTAGGAGGCGCATAAGAGACAAAATTAAGTGGAAATTAAGGATTGCGGTCCTCTCTATTTCACTTTTATTCAAGATTGTATTCTATGATATACCCTTTAATGTGCAATTCCTAGTGATGGGGTATGATTAAGTGCCTCCCCCATACTAAATTCATGATTTATAAATAATTATAAACTCCATTATCTTTCAATAATCCGTCTTAAGTACACACAATACCGTGCAGATATTCGTTAAGGGATTCAACCCGAACCTCCTATCTTCTTTTGGGTTTCATTATCATTCATTTTACTTATATGAGGTTATCTATTCTTCTTATATTCATCATCAAAATTCTATTTTAATATTTCAAACTCATGTATCAAGTTCCATTCATTGTTATCTTTTTTCGGATATACATGTTTTTCAAGTAATTCCCTCATCAATACTTCCCGATAAGCAAACTTTTTTTGAAGGACCTTCCTGAATTCTTACCTAACTTCATGTGCACTCTATATTCAGTTTTATGCCACCTATTTCATTATAAAATATGTATTTTTATTTTGAGAACATTCCGGGGTCACGTCTAATTTTTTATAATGGATTTTTCCCTTTTCTATTTTAAAGGCTCTATACTAATTTCCTTAATACTGCTCAATAATGTTTTTATGCCAAAATTTATTGAAGATTATCTTACATGTTGTCACTTATACTATAAATAACCCAAAATGATATATACATATATATATATATATATATATATTCTTATGAATTTAAATGTATACTTTATATCCCTTCTTTCATTAACACTTTTGTGTTACACCCATTTGTCGTGCATTATGACATGATTGTGGTACCCAATTCATACCATGGCTATCCTTTTTGTTTATGTAAGATTGATTGTGTATGATTATTTATGTGGAAATCATATTCATGAAAATTTAATATGGGTTCACCCAGATAGAACTCAAAATCATTGGGAGAAGTTAAGTCTCATTAGATGTTATGTGTGACGGTCTTGGCAGTTAGGCTAGTCATATGCTATTATTTAAAACGATCTTGGCATTTATCTTTAAACCATATTAATGTAAATTTTATGTTTCTTCTACAATTCTATGACTCTATTTTTATATGATCCCATGTTTATATATTATGATTCCATATGTTGCTCACTTTTTATCAGTGTTACATGCCTTCTAACCAATTTTCTAAAGGCTTATTCTTATGTATACTCCCAAACTGGGTTATTTATCTCATCCCTTTGTTAATGTGTTCCTAAAGGTACCCTTTGAATATGTATGAGCACAATGGAAGTTATGGGATCTTTATTAAGATTAAATAAATAATTTTTTTTATTTTATTCCCTTTTTTATGTTTTATGTAACTAGTTTTTTAAGAAACTATACTTCACGATCCTTAGCATGTACTCTCATATATAATTATTCTTAAAATAATGTAATGTTATGGGTAAAAATCAAGGGATGCTAAAAATTTGATATGTATTTGATATAAAATCACAGACTGAGTAGTTAGACCCTCATGGAACTCATATTTTTAGACCCACCATGTAGACTAATTTCATAATTTTAATAAAATGAAAGAGAACTACATGACATGTGTCAAAGAAATATATGTCATGTAGTTGTTTGATTTCATTATTTTTCATATATTCTCTCCTGAGTGTCAAAATTGTACACTTGATGTTGAGTCAATAAGGTTTTCCTTATGACTTTTCCATTCCTTCTTGTTTTGAAAATCACAAACACCCTATCTTTAAGAAAATTGCTTTTATAAGAAAAATTGCTTTCTTAAGGAAAATTGCTTTTATAAGAAAAATTGATTTCTTAAGGAAAATTGCTTTTATAAGAAAAATTGCTTTCTTAAGGAAAATCGCTTTTATAAGAAAAATTATCCTTATCATGTTTTCATACATATGTTTCTTAAGTATGAGATTCGGATTCATTTTCTCTGAATTGTTGAAACTTTGATATAAAGCATTCTGTTTTAGGATTTGGATTCTGGATAAGAACTATAAGGAAGTTTCATTCCGAATTCTGGATATGAACTCTAACTAAGTTCTATTCCAGATTCAGGGTACGAATTATGAAGAAGAATTCTCATTACGAATTCTAATGAAGAAATCTCATTCTGAATTCCCATTACGAATTCTAATGAAGAATTCTCATTACGAATTCTAATGAAGAAATCTCATTCCGAATTCGTATTACGAATTCTCATTATGAATCCTGATGATGAATTCTCATTACGATTTCTGATGACAAATTCCTATTCTAAATTCTCATTCCAAATTCACCTATTAAACAGAATTTGAGTATCTTTGTTTTATACACTCTGAATTAATTCAGACTCCGAAAAATATCTTTGTTAGACTCCGAACTTTTATATTGATTACACTTCTAATATTTTTCTACTCTTTACTATTGTTCTTTACACTCCGAATCTTCACTCCGAAGTTTTTCATTCCGAACTTTTATGTTAGAGTTTAAAACGATGTCGTACATTCTGTTACACTTGTTTTGTTATAAAACGATGTCGTCTGTTTTGTTATAAACTAACCGTTGTCTAAGTGACACGTGTACAGGTCCCTCCGATCTTTAAGGAAAATATGACCGTTGGAGAAGGAGCCGACCTTACCTATAAATAGGAGCTCATTTGAAAGAGCTCGTAACTGAAAGGCTGGCTAATCTGCTTGAAGTGATTTCTAGAGAGAGAGTCTCTTATTAACTCTAAAAGCTTCGTGCGACTCCGAATGTTGGTGATTATATTCGAGGGCTTCCAGGGATAGGAAGACAGAGGTGCCGACTACCTTAAAGTTCGAGGGCTTTCTTGCTGAGGAAGACAGAGGTGCTGACTACCTTAAAGTTCGAGGGCTTTCTTGCTGAGGAAGACAGAGGTTTCCAACTACCTTGAAGTTGAGGGCTTGCGGGGATAGAAAGACAAAGACTCCGATCTTCGTATCGAGGGCTTACCCTGTTGTGGGTAAGACAGACTTTCTTGAAAGTATAAATCAAGGGACCTTTATCCAAGGTTGTTGGATACCCTTCTCTTTGGGTTAAAAGACTTATATCTTGTTACTAGTAGTTTTACTACTTGTTTATATTCCGCTACATTTTGTATTATAAGGAAAGTATAACTTTCTTATACTTCCTTACTTGTACTCTGATTAGTTTAGATTCTATACGCTTTAAGTTAGAATCTCATATTGTAATCTTTTGTTCAGATTCAACTTCCGGAACCATATATCTGGAACCTACGTTCGGAATCTATTTCCAAGTTTTCTTTTGAAATTAGAGGTGTTGTGAATCTACTATGTTTAACTTTGTTAAACTTAGCCCTTTCCTTTGCATAAGAAAAACATAGTTATTCTTAACTAACTTTAAAGGTTCCAAGGGAATTTTTAAAGTATACAATTCACCCCCCCCCCTCTTGTATATTGAGCATCTCATACTATATTTCGATCCTACAATTGGTATCAAAGGTTGGAAACCTCTTACTCTATACCGATCTTATATTTGGTATCAGAGCAGGTCTCTGAAATACTTTTACTCACATACAAGTTTTTCTTGCTCACTTTATCCTTCCGAACATTGTCATTCTGAATTTGTCCATTCCGGACTTTCTCATTCCGATCTTTTTGATTACGAATCTTTGCTACTAACAAGGTTGTGTGCAATGTTATATCTAGTATGGCAGGAGTTAATATTGGATCCATTGACAATCGAAATCCAACAAGACCACCTATATTTGATGGTAATGATTATGAATGCTGGAGAGATCGTATGAAGACTTTTGTTATTAATACTAGAGTAGATAACTTTGTTATTCTTACTGGTTATTCTAATATTCCTGACAAGGAAGTCAGAACTTTTTCTAACCAGGAAAAGCAAGAATATCAACTCAACTATAAGGTACGCAATACTTTACTATGTTCAATGACTAGAAATATATATAGCCAAATTTCTTCTTGTGAAGCAGCTAACTGTATATGGAAGAAGTTAGAGGTTACACACTTTGGGACTTCCAAAGTGATTGAGACTAGAAGAGCTATGCTTAGATCTGAATATCATGGCTTCGATTTTCCTTATGGAGAACCTATCTGTAAAGTTCAACAAAGATTTATGACTATTGTCAATAGTCTAAAATCTATGGTAGAGAAAGGTTTAGATGATGAAGCTCTTGTGGACAAGATAATTGACATTATGCCCAATGAGTGGGAATCCAAGGGAACAACTATAGATGAGAACAGGAAGGTCACTCAAATTACTCTTGATGAATTATTCGGAACTCTTCTACAACATGAAACTAGAATGAAGAGAGATGCTGACAACATCAAGAAGATGAATGGAAGTGGTACTGTTGCTTTTACTATAACATCAAATCAGATGAAAGCTAAGACTCCTGAGAGAGTTACCAGATCCAAGTCTAAGAAAGTCATTTTCCAATCCGAATCTAGTGAGAGTGAAGTCTCAGAAAATGAATTAGCCAATCTTGCTCGAAGGATGAACAAGATAGCTGGACAGAGAAACTTTCAATCAAAGTATATGAAAAAGGACAGAAAAGATAAGAAAGATGGAGAAGTTACTTGTTATGAATGTAAAAGAGCTGGACATATTAGACCAGATTGCCCTATGCTCAAAAAGAAAGAAAGGAAGTAAAGACATTCAGACAGGAACAGAAATAAGTATTATAAAGCCAAAGCTAAGAAAGTTTTGAAAGCTAATGACACCTAGAGTGCCAGTGGTGGTGACTCTTCAGATGAATCTTCTGATTATGAATCTTCAGGACAGAAGAATCTTGGTCTTATAGCCAGATTACCTATTGATAATCATTGTCTTATGGCTAAGGTACGAAATGCTGAATCTTTGACCAATGTTTCTTTAAATTCTAATGATAGTAAGTATTATAACTCTTCTGATGAAGAATCATCTTCTGATGAAGAAAATACTTTACCTACTTATGAAGAAGTCTCTAGGTTTGCTGAAATTCTTGAGATTGAGAATTCCAAACTCAACAAGAAACTTGATAAGGCAAACTCTAGGAATTCTATTCTTATAAAAGAAATATCAGATCTTTCTAAAGATCATGATAGGAAAAATGCTGATTTTGAAAATATTTCAAAAAATCTTGAGGAAGTAAGTTCTGAGAAGAACAAACTTTATAAAGAACTAGAAAAAGTAATTTCTAATAAAAATGTTTTCGATCCTAACTCTAGTTCTAAAACTAATGATATTAAGGATAAAAACTTGGTTGTAAAACTCATGTCCGAAATTTTTTCCTCAAAGAAGTGTTTATCAAATTTTACCCATGGTAAGGAAAATTTTGATAAGATGTATTCTCAAATATGACCTTTAAGAAATAAATATGGATTTGGTTATACCCATGAAAAACCTATTTTCAGTAACAATTATTTTGTTCCTCAAAGTGCCCCATTTTGTACCAGGTGTCAATGTGGTGGTCACTGGGCAAAGAATTGTTCCTTAAACAAAACCCAATCCCTAGGATTTCACAAAGCTTACTTTTCTAAGAAGATGTGGGTTCCTAAAATTTTATTGTCTGGAAATCTCGGATCCAAACAAGTTTGGATTCCGAAAGTCAAATTTTCTTCTTGATTTCAGGATAATAAAGAAAGTACCAGCAACAATACATGGTACATGGATAGCGGATGTTCCCGGCACATGACTGGTAACAAAAGCTTTTTTGAAAAGATTATCAAAACGAAAGGAGGAAAGGTAACTTTCGGAGACAATGCTAAGGGAGAGATTGTTGGTATTGGTAATATTGTTTTTCTTGGTAAAACCTTGATTTCAAATGTTCTTTTAAAGGAGATATTATTCTTCAGTTTATCGGAACGCAAGATCAACTTGCTGATATTTTCACAAAATCTTTGCCTTCTGCTAGATTTGAATATATTAAACAGAAGTTAGGAATGATAACCGTAAGGTAATCTTTCTTAATTAACTTTCTGTTGAAAAAATATCCTTACAGTAATAAACTCCTTTTCATAGGGGGAGTACATTTGATTGTTTGTTTAACAAAGTTTTTCAAAATTTGTTTTCAAACTTTTCGGAATGAAGATTTCTGGAATGGAACTTCCGGAACTAAAATTTTTCAGACTGGACATTCTCGTACCGAATACATCTGAAATAGAAGTGTTCGTAATGAAAAATTCCGGAATGAAAATTTCCGGAATGAAAATTTTTGTACTGGCAATTTCATAACCAGATTTTTGTACCGATTTCTTTTTCGTATTGACTTTTTCGTATTGACTTTTTCGTAGTGAGATTGTTCTAGAGTAAACTATTGAGAACTTTGTCTTTTCATAATAAAGTTTTTTTTCGTAATCATCTCTTTATATTACCCATTACGAATAATCCTCCTAAGCGAATCCGAAAGGTATAATTTCCTTACTCAGGTTTTCGTAGTCATATTTTACTTGCCGCCATTTTCTTGTTTTATGTTTTCAGATTTTAGTTTTCTTAAATCATTGCTTTAATAAATACCTCAAAAAGATCGGATTTAAGTTTTCAACTATCAGATCTGATCTCAGATCATTCTAACCGTTAGATCAACCGAGGAAGTTGAACCGTCGTTTCAGTGCCTATATAAAGGGGACCCAAATACTCGTCCCACATCGATCTCAAGCTCTCGCGTCCCGAAGTTCTGCACCTCTTTTTTAAGGTCATTCCGAACTTCAGTTTTCTCCGTTCCGAACTTCCCAGAGGACTTCAGATCCGAATGTCTGTGGAGTTAGCATCTCAGGAAATGTCATCCACCAAGCCTATTTCTTAGTGGTTAGTTTACAGAGAAAGGTTACTCCATCCGGATTTCTTCAACAACTATGATTCAATTATCTCGAAGAATATTAAGTTGAATGGCTGGGAAGATGTTGCGGTGTCAAAAACCGGGAATCAAGATGAAGTATATTCAGATTTACTTGTCGAGTTTTATGAATCCGTTTCCTTCTTTAAGGAAGATGATAGGGAGAAGTTTTCTTTCAAGTCATATGGTAAGACCTACAAACTTTCTTACACCAAGGCTACAAGTTTGGTAGGATTGTCTTATGAAGGAGAAGCAGAATTTATTTCGCACGTTTTACCAGACTCTAAGGGTAGCTTCGACAAGGAAAAAGCCTTAGAAACTCTCGGAATGGCTGATGACAAGGCTCCGAAGATTGCAAGTCTATCTACAAACTTCCGGATTCTAGAGTTATGGGTGCAAGGACTTATCATACCGAGGAAAGGTGATAAAGATAGCTTAAAGAAAAGTGAGATCTATATCCTAGATTTCCTGATAAATTTATGGATGTTCAATTTCATGAGGCATATTCTTATAACATTTGAGAATCTTAAGAAAGGAAATCTCAGAGCACAGATCGTAATGTACCCAGCAATATTGTCGAAGTTGATAGTTCGGTGTCTTGAATCTTTCAAGGAAGCTTGCAGATCTAAGCCGAGGGTATGAAAAATTTTGTTGGTGAGTGATGACACTATTAAAAGAATGGATGTAGCTTTTGACAAGAAGTCTGGAATGTTTATTGACGTACCTGCTCAAGAATAAATCGTTCCAAAAGCTGCTGATCCGGAATCATCTAAGCCGGTAAGGAAGAGAAAGCTGAAAGAAGTGGCAGTCGAAGCCGAGAATCCTAAGTCTAAGGAAGTCCACTCCGCACCTCCAAAGCCTAAGAAGAAGAAAGCCTATCCTGATGAGGTTGTTACAAAGTGGAGAGATGATAAAGAGAAAAGGAAAGAAGGGGATCCGCAGTTCGGATTGGACCCTGCGGAGGCTAAGGCTTTGAAGGAGAGAACTGCTGATGAGCTTGAAAAACAAGCTAAACAAAAGAAGCTCAAGACGAAGATGTCCGAGGCTGAGGTAGCTCAGGCCTTGTTAAAATTCAATGAAATGGTTTCAGCAACTATTCCAGTTCCGAGATCTTTCTCCTTTGAATCTCTACCTGAGACTCCAGGAAGAAATCTTGTTGCTCCCGAAGAAGCTGTTACTAAGAATTTTGAGGAAGTAGAGCAAGTTGATCAAGTTAATCAAGTAGAAGAGGGTGCTGAAGGAAGTGGTGAAACAGGAGATGTGCTGAAACAAGTGGATGATTACAATGGAACACCTTCGGAACACTTATCGCTCTGAACATCAGAAGCTGAATCCTCGAAACTAGTTACTCCAGCAATAGAAGAAGAGAAAGGAGAAGAATAAGTTGCCTATCATGGAGAAGAAGAACAACTATTACATGATATTGCTCGGATGAAAAACGTAGAGGTTGGTGTTCAGGAAGTTGCTGATGAGGAAGATTTTGTTGTTCAAGTTTCTGAAAGTGAGAAGAAAACTCCGGAACAAGATTCTATTCCGAAAAAAGATAAGGGGAAGCAAATTCTTACTGATACTCCGAGTTCAGAAGAGAGGAAGAGAAAGGAAGCTGGTAGTTCTTCAAAGAGAAAGTTGGAGCTTACTGAGGAAGAAAACTCTCCAAGCAAGATTTCAGATTCGGAGTCATCCTCGTTGGGGCATGACTTTGTTGTTCAGTCTTTAAAGAAGTTGGTGGGAACCATTCTGACCTTCTCTAATATTGACTCAAGATGCCAGATGCTCCAACATGAGTTGAATCAGAAAACCGACTCTGTATCTATGGTTATGGATAAGTGCATTGAGATTGAGGCTCAGTTCAAAACCTTCTTTGTTGGTTACGAAGCTCATAGAAGATCTTGCAAGAGGATGACAAACTGGTCAAAGAAGACTGTGGAAGAGATGAGGTTGCTTGATGAGTTTCAAGACAATGTTAAAGATGCTTTTGAGACCGAGGACAAGAAGATAAACGAGCTGACTTCCTCCTTTGAAGAAAATCTGACAGAAGAAAAGAACTTCCGGATCCAAGAAGTGAGAGATCTGAATGGGAAGCTCAATTCCGTTTCTCAGAATTGGAAATTTTAAAGAGATCATCGGATTGATTTTGAAGATAGGATGAAGGCTCAGGAAGAAAAGATCCAAGCTCAAGAAGAAAAGCTGAAAGCCCAGGAAGAAAATATTGAAGCTCAATCCGCAAGAATAGTGGTCTTAGAGAAGCAAGCTGAGGAAGATCATAAAGACCTGAATAAGATCAAGACTGTTCTTAAGGGGCTCTTGTCAAAGGAAAAAGATCCGAAATAACTTAATCCAATCTTTTTGTTGTATTCTTTTTGTTACTGACATTCCAAATCTAATGAAAATTTTGTATCTCGTTTCCATTGTTGTCATTACTAATCTTTCAGGTACTTTGTTATTTTTTTCCATTCCCTCCAATTCTTTTTGAAAATCACAAAGGGGGAGAAGGAAAAGATTCTTAAGAAAAAGAGGAACTATAATAAGAGTTTATCAAAGGGGGAGAAAGAAAAAATACCCAAGGAAAAAGAACACTAATAAGAGTTTGTTTAAGGGGGAGTTTTTTTTCTTAAAGAAGACCTTATTTTTTCACTCCGGAAATCCGAATACGATCCTTAGAGTTTCAAAGCCTAAGGGGGAGTAAGTCGTATTCATCAATATTCTTAAAGCAAAGTGAGATAAGACTTAATGTTTTTTTTCTTTCTTCCTAGAATAGCTTTTTCGTAAGGATGTTTGTGCTTTCCAAAAAGGGGGAGATTGTTGAGTCAATAAGGTTTTCCTTATGACTTTTCCATTCCTTCTTGTTTTGAAAATCACAAACACCATATCTTTAAGAAAATTGCTTTTATAAGAAAAATTGCTTTCTTAAGGAAAATTGCTTTTATAAGAAAAATTGCTTTCTTAAGGAAAATCGCTTTTATAAGAAAAAGTATCCTTATCATATTTTCATCCATATGTTTCTTAAGTATGAGATTCAGATTCATTTTCTCGGAATTGTTGAAACTTTGATATAAAGCATTCTGTTTTAGGATTCGTATTCTGGATAAGAACTATAAGGAAGTTTCATTCCGAATTCCGGATATGAACTCTAACTAAGTTCTATTCCAGATTCAGGATACGAATTCTGAAGAAGAATTCTCATTACGAATTCTAATGAAGAAATATCATTCCGAATTCCCATTAAGAATTCTAATGACGAATTCTCATTACGAATTCTAATGAAGAAATCTCATTCCGAATTCGCATTACGAATTCTCATTACGAATCCTGATGATGAATTCTCATTACGATTTCTGATGACGAATTCCTATTCCGAATTCTCATTCCGAATTCACCTATTAAACAGAATTTGAGTATCTTTGTTTTATACACTCTGAATTAATTCAGACTCCGAAAAATATCTTTGTTAGACTCCGAACTTTTATATTGCTAACACTTCTAATATTTTTCTACTCTTTACTATTGTTCTTTACACTCCGAATCTTCACTCCGAAGTTTTTCATTCTGAACTTTTATGTTAGAGTTTAAAACGATGTCGTACATTCTGTTACACTTGTTTTGTTATAAAACGATATCGTCTGTTTTGTTATAAACTAACCGTTGTCTAAGTGACACGTGTACAGGTCCCTCCGATCTTTAAGGAAAATATGACCGTTGGAGAAGGAGCCGACCTTACCTATAAATAGGAGCTCATTTGAAAGAGCTCGTAAATGAAAGGCTGACTAATCTGCTTGAAGTGATTTCTAGAGAGAGAGGCTCTTATTAACTCTCAAAGCTTCGTGCGACTCCGAATGTTGGTGATTACATTCGAGGGCTTTCTTGCTGAGGAAGACAGAGGTGCCGACTACCTTAAAGTTCTAGGGCTTTCTTGCTGAGGAAGACAGAGGTTTCCAACTACCATGAAGTTGAGGGCTTGCGGGGATAGCAAGATAGAGACTCTGATCTTCGTATCGAGGGCTTACCCTGGTGTGGGTAAGACAGACTTGCTTGAAAGTATAAATCAAGGGACCTTTATCCAAGGTTGTTGGATACCCTTCTCTTTGGGTTAAAAGACTTATATCTTGTTACTAGTAGTTTTACTACTTGTTTATATTCCGCTGCATTTTGTATTATAAGGAAAGTATAACTTTCTTATACTTCCTTACTTGTACTCTGATTAGTTTAGATTCTATACGCTTTAAGGTAGAATCTCATATTGTAATCTTTTGTTAAGATTCAACTTCTGGAACCATATATCTGGAACCTACGTTCGGAATCTATTTCCAAGTTTGCTTTTGGAATTAGAGGTGTTGTGAATCTACTAAGTTTAACTTTGTTAAACTTAGCCCTTTCCTTTTCTTAAGGAAAACATAGTTATTCTTAACTAACTTTAAAGGTTTCAAGGGAATTTTTAAAGTATACAATTCACCCCCCCCCCCTCTTGTATATTGAGCATCTCATACTATATTTCGATCCTACAATTGGTATCAAAGGTTGGAAACCTCTTACTCTATACCGATCTTACACTTGAGTACTCCATTATTGTAAATATCCCCAATTAAATGTAGTGGTGTATGTTATAATGATTTAAAATGATGTTTCTAAGTTTCTTTGTTTATATTATGTTAATATTATTGAAAAAAGTGGTGATGAGGTATGGGAGAGACGTTTGGTTTTGATATGTGGAGGTACAACCCTAGAGATTTCTTAGGAGAAGGAATTAGTCTCATGTATTTTTTGGATTAGGTGGCCCCTTGTAGGATTTGTCATAAATGAATTTCATCCTTGGGTTTTAGATCCTCCATCCAAGAAAGTGACCAGAACACATTTGATTTCAATGAGGAATATATCACACATTCTATAGGAAATGTTGGTTCCCCCCATATGCTTGAGTGTGGGATCTCCATCAATCGAGGTTTGTGTGTCACTATACAATGTAGATAAGATTTATGTTTAAAAATATGGATTATTACTTATTCGAATGATATATATATATATTATCAATGCATGGTAACCTTATTATATATCTAACGGGTCATCATATAATACATGAGGTTTGGGCGGATTTCATGATGTGAACTTCGATTGATGATGATTTTGGAATTATGTATAGGAATACTCCGTTACATAATTGTTATATCCCTATAGAGAACAACAACCTTGGGTGGGGAAGAATCTTGGTATTAATGTTTAAAACAATTCTTCTAATAATTAGTATCTTGTTTAATAAACTTATGGAAGAATTAAATTTCACTGACCATTCCCCTTAATGAGGAATGTAATAAATAATCAACATAACGGATATTAATTCCTTCTCTTACACTAGGATAGTCCAAGGAGTATACTCAAAAATTCCTCTATACACAAAATTAACTTAAATCCAACAACATTTTATGTGAAATTTGGATTAGTCTCAATGACAATCCAAGTTCAAAATAATGAATACTTGGGGAACTCACAACTCTACTTTAATGAGGCACACATTTCTCTATTTTTAAAATCCTTGTTTATTGAGAAAAGTATGATGAAAACATAAACCATTGATGTTGTTTGTCTTCATCACAATCAATTTTAAATTTAATTAACAATAAGACACATTAAATAATAGTTTTGTTTTTCCTATAATCATTTTTATGAGATCTAGAATAACCCTTTGAAATTATACTCTTGAATGTATACATGTTTCATTATCCCATTGTACTGCACAGCAGAAATCTCTCAATTTTTATTTCAATCCAAATGTTAGGATTGACTCTAATTTCAGTCATGATTTTTCCAATAACACTATATGATTACTAGGGTCATCATTCACTATTTAATTTTTATTGACCATTATAAGATTCAATCTATAACTACCTTCATTCACGATTATAATAGAAACCTCCAATATATTGATATTATTTGGATGTGGCGTGGTAATATGTGATATGACATTGTTTTTTCCATTTTTCATATCCAATTTATCGGAAAACATAACCATAGTTAATCCATAAATTCATCATTTATCCCTATGTTGTGGTTAATAACACTATGACATGGAGTCATCCAGTTGACCAGACCCTCTACTCAAAAAGAAGAATCATTCATTAACACATGAACAATCTATTGCATGATATCATCAAACCTCTTATACCACAAAACATACTTTTTCAAGGACACATAACTATAATGTGAGATCAAATATGTTTATTATCCTAAATTCCGTACTTCTATTAAATATTTACCTTCAATGACATAAGGTCGCAAAAAATATTTTAAATTCTTATTTTAATATTACAGAAAGTTTTTATACTTTAATTGATTTATATATGTGTAATATAATTGTTTTTTATTTATAATAGGATATAATGTTAACATAAAATGAAGATAAAGAGATTAATTTTGGATGATTTCATGGCATGATGCTAAAATATTGTAGACGGATTAGAATTGAAGAAGTTGGATAATGATTTTTTCGCATAATTAATGGAGTTGACATCATAAACAGGTTGAGGTAGATGTTCACTGAAAAAATAGTGGCTAATAATATTGTGAGAAGATGATTCTGGTGATGTTTTTGGCATACAAGGAAGAGTCTCACATGGTGAACTAGATTCTCAATGTGAGGTGACTGATATATAGATTTTGGTTGCTCATTCATGCCTTGAAAATCCATCATGTCATGATTTCATTAGGAAACATGATATGTAGAGGCTAATCTACAATATTAACATTCTTAAATAATTATTCAAATCTATAAAATGTCATCAATCGGAAATAATGATCGATTCAAACAAGTAATATTTTACAAGATTGTGGTATAATTGATTGTAGAATTCCTAAAATGGAACAATATGAATTCAAGGACCCTTTTTGACCTGAATGATAACAAAGGGTGGGACATATTCGTATACATAAAGGCATTGAGGATTTGAAACATATTAATATATCTATAAAATAAACCACTGTGACTGGGGATAGAACTTTTGTTACTCATATTTTATTTTCAATTTTTTTTATAATTTTTTTTCAATGTACTCGTGTATTCATACTTTTGAATTCTGGTGTTTCATTCTTCTAATATAATCTACCTTTCTCGCTTAACTCCTTCCACCAAGACATATTATGCTCAAAATGGTGAGTGAAAGACCAAAGAAATAGACTCAGGGGATATTTCAAAGCATTCCCAAATTCTCAGGCTTTAATTTCAAAATAATTTTATTTATTATGGTTAATACGATGGAAGTGTATGAGTGCAGTTATCATACACCATGAAGTAACATAAAATTTCATTTATATTCAATAATTTACATTATATCCCTCCCATATCTTGTGATTCACTATATATAGTCTATTTTAGGATGCTTCATGAGATGAACTGGTATACAATGGCGACGGGTCCGGTACTTTATTACACTCTCAATCGAGGTGTTTTTTCATCATGGCTATTAGATGACGTCTGATTAGGTGTAAAGAAGATGTATCCTTGGCATGATAAATCTCACACTCAATAAATTAAAGTGGAGTAATTTATTAATGTGAATTCATAAATGAATCATCAAAATGATTTTAAACAATAATATATCAATAATGATGAAACTCATTTATCCAACCCTATGAACCAAAACATTTCACCCCAACTTCATTAATTTTGCATTTACACCTGAATTTAGGATGTAAATTTCATTCACATTCCCTATAGAAATTTATTATTATTTTAATAAAACAATAAACCCCAAAAATATGAAGAATATGTGAATTTGGAATAATTTTTGATTGACTGCTAAGATCCTCAAGTGAGACAGCCCTGGTAAACCATTATTCTACACTTGGAATATGAATTTTATCATTTTCAATACCCAATGAAATTCATGTGAATAACTATTGTAAATATTGGTGAGCCAAGATATCTTTCAATTGTTAATTTCTTCTTTAAATTTTTGTAAAGACATTGTTTATTATAATTAAAAAAACATAAATCACATTTCTCTATGGAGTATGTTCTTTATATTATTATTATGTTTGTGAGAATATTTTAGAAATCAATTTTTAGGGATAAAAATTTCCTATAATTTTTAGCATGACCAAAGGAGTATTTGAAAAAAATTGAAACCTTAGATATGGAACAAATTGAGTTCTGAAATTACATCCTATTGTTTTATAAAGCAGATGAGCCACAAAAAATATTCCTACATATTCTATTATAATTTGTATATTGAAATAAAAGTGGCTCCTTTTATACTTTAAGAATATACACAGACTAAATATCTCAACATCTAGATAAAAACCCTCACTGGAGAGATGGATTGTGAAGATAAGACTCACATGCTAATGCATATATTGGAAATCAATAAGAATTATAAGAATTTTTAATGGAATATAGAGATGATTAATTGAGATGATATGTCCATATTTTCAAAGTATAGTAATAAAATCCTCTTTTTATATTAATATCTATAGAGGAAGAGTCCACCTAGGTGGTGGATTTTGAAGAATATTTGTAGGATCCAAACTACCTACCTCTATCTGTTGAAGATCAACTCCAAGAGGCACTTTACATCAAAGATGATATTGATGTTGAACAAGAATAGGGAGGTAGTAATTTCAAAAAAATTATTTTATTTTATTTTTATAATTTTTAATTGAGTATTAACTATCCTTGTTTAAATTTTTTAGAATTTTCCAACTTTTTCTTTTCCATAAAGGAAGATGAAGGAAATGAAAATTTACAATATAAGAAATACATTGAGTACTCTGAACATGTTGTTAATTTATTTTGGAAATACCATGAGGAGACTTAAGTGGACTTTCATGAAGAAACATTGATAAAATAATCTTATACTGTAAGGGACTATTTTGATATTAATTCCTCACATTTAAAATCTATTCAAATTAAATAGATCATTATATTTACCTTCTAATATTACATTCATGAAGTGTATCTTGAGAAACTAATATAGAGTTAAGATGTGGTTATATAAGTTGTAATAAAGTGGGATTAGGATTCATACATTATCCTACCCTACTAAGAATGCTATGCCAAATTGAAAAGGGGGTGGATTTAGTGTACTATTTTCATGGATTCCAAACAACAGTGGAGAAGAAATAAAATTTGAAAAAAGAAATAGGTTATGGTTTAGATCCAAGAAACTCCAACCACGTATAAACTTTGTTTAACAGATGTTATTTTTCTTAAATAGGTTGTAAAAACTCAATTACAATATGGGGGGTCAAACCAAGAAACTTATTTTCTTTGATTTATTTTTTTCTAGGGAATTTAGTTTTCAATTTCTTTTAGGAGTATATTATGTTTCATCCTAATACTCTTCTATACTTTTTATGTATGTTTGACATGGTCCTAGTACATTAATGGGTGATTTTTTTAGGTACATGATAATGTGAAATTGGAAGGAATTAAATTGGACAAAAATAATAAAAATTCATTCTATGAAATGAATTCACACTATGAAAATGGTTTTTATCATGAATTGGAATTCATACTGTGAATGATATACAATAAAAAATTATACAAAAAGAAGCTGTGAAACCCAAACCAAAGCATTATTACAATTAGATTATTAGTTTCAATTATTTATTTTATTTGACACTAATTTTTTTAATTTTTTGAGCTCCATAAGAAAAAGTTGCATGTCCCACTTTAAACTCTTAAACTCAAGTGATAATCTATTAGAAATATGTTGATTAAGATAATCATTATTCTAGGATTTAATTTAAACTATTTCCATGATTAGATGAGAATAATGGTAAATTTAATGAGTAAAGTTAAACATGAGGGTCCACATTTGATGGATATAGATTTTTGGGAATTAGATTTTATTTTATAAAAGACAATCCTCATAGATTTGGTGTGTTAAAATTGTGAATGTACTATTTATTGGTTAATTATTTTTTGTCATTCTATAATTAATTTTTGGAAAAAAAAGTATGTTTTCATTCTTTAAAAAAATTATGAACTGATATTTCACATTCGTTCAATATAATATTTATTGTGATACGAAGGCATGTTTTCTTCACGACCATTATGATCATCCTATCAAAGTTATGATTATACACAATCACTTATAATATGGTTAAGAAATGTAATTTTTTTATCTCTTTATACTACGAAAAATCATTTCATCAATCCCACTACTTCCCATAAGACAATGAATTATATTTTTTGGAAATAATTTATATTTAATTACTATTATATAAATTCCAAACCTACTCATAGTAAGTTTCATGATATTCCGAAGACTAATTTTTGGGTATATATTTTTCATGGTATATGGGGATGTATTATTTTTAGGATATTTTATGGGTAGATTTCATGATATTTTGGTAGAGTGCATATTTTAATTTAATATATTTTATTATTACCCTGTATTACTATAATGAATAGATATAATAAAAAAATAACAATATTGGTAGTGTATTGTGAGGATTAAAAGTCCCCATTACCATAAGAGGGATGTTATAATCATATATTGTTAGGATATAGATGTGAAATGTTTCTTCAGAATAAATTTTTAAAAAGATTAAAAATGAAAAATAATTAATAGAAACAAATAATTAGTGGGAAATTTATTCATTATGATTACTCATATCATGTTCATATAACAAACTATAAGGATGGAGAGATGACATCATTCCATCATTATTTTCACAGAGCTTATATTTTGATATCGTGAACTATTATATAGAGTCAAACCATATTTTTGAGCATTACTTTAACCATTACCAACATACCTTAAACATGAGAGAAATTTTACCCTTAATGAATATTCCTCCCAATTAAATTTAATCCCTACCTTGACACGATGGAGATGTTTGATTTCTTGAAATCCAATGTTAATTGACAAGTACTTAAAGTATTAGTACAATTTTGATACAGTTATTATATTGATTGTTGAATAAAATAGATTAAAATTTTGGTATATTTCAATTGTAATTCACATTAATAATAAATTATGAAATTTAAATTAAAGTAAGAAGGAAAATTATTTTTTAAAAATACAAAAAGTAAAATGCATGAATAGTTTTTTTCATTCAAGAGTGAGGAGTTGGTGTGTTATTTTGTGTTACATAAAACAATATATTTATATTTTAAAAACATTTGGATCCATTTCTTTTAAAATTGAAACTTTGGTTGAATTAAATTCCTTTGTAATATTGTTGAAGTTACATACACGAGGACAATAAATCTTTAAGATTGGGGGAATTGACATTATAATATTTTGCATGATTATTTTAATATTAAATAATTTTTTTGTACTTAAATTGATTTATCTTGCTATGAATTCATAATTTTTGTGATTTATAGAATTATAAAATTTTATATTGAAAACGAACAAAAGGAGACAAATATTTGAAGTTGTCAAAACTAAGGCACTAAACTATTCAAGATAGAGAAGATGTGAATAAGTTAGAAAAATAAATTATCACATCATGTAAAGAGTTTATGTAATTATATTTTTGAGTAAGATGTCCACCAAAAAACATGGAGACCATTCATTCTATGAGATATAAGTTTCACATGTTTGCTTCACAATGAAATTATTTTCATCAATAATTACATTCAATGACTAATTTGATGAAGACATAGATTTTGGTAACCATTTCATACCATTAAAATCCATTTCATCATGAGTTCATCGGAAAAGAAGATAAGACGAGGTTGAAACAAAATATTCACTTTTTGAATTAAGTAATAATGTTATGAATCCATCATAGATATGAAATAACTAATGATTAAAACATGTGATATTTAATATATTCTTCAGTATTGTTGATGGAATAATTTTGTGAACATACATGGAAGAATTAAAATAAAATTTTTGAACTAAATTATGGCATGGGAAGAAATAGAGTGTTATAAATAGATGTAGAATTATTAGTAAAATCTTGGTAATCTGATGATTTGTTGAGGAATATAACTACTACAATTTAGGTTTTCTTTTCTATTTTATTTTATAGTTTCTTTCTCAATGTTATATCATATTAATATTTTGGTATTCGTGTGTTTCATTCTTCAAAACTCATCTCTCTTTATATCTTCCCTATTTCTACCATGTTTTCTTACACTCCAAATAGTGATAAAATGACTGGAATCCTTGCCTTGGGGAGGTATCATGACATTCTCAAATTCTTGCACATTAATTTTAATTTTTTAAACCTTTATTTGTCGTGAGTGAGAGAGAAGTTTATGGATATAGAGATTTTAAAACATGATGAAACTATAAATTTCATTTATATTGTTTTATTTAGATTCATTCCCACCCTTATGAGTTAAAATACTTCATATGAAGGATTTTAGATTGCTTGAATGGATAAAACAACATATGTTGGAGTCTAGTCTTGTAATGTATTACACTCTAAATGAAGGTGGATATCTTAAA
Source organism: Viscum album (assembly GCA_963277665.1). Classification (NCBI taxonomy): domain Eukaryota; kingdom Viridiplantae; phylum Streptophyta; class Magnoliopsida; order Santalales; family Viscaceae; genus Viscum; species Viscum album. The sequence continues at coordinate 2,007,443,497 of OY728130.1, read as the reverse complement.
TGGGTATTGTATGAAGTGTAATTTAGATTGATAATGATATATCCTAGACATGATATATCTCACAGTCAATAAATTTATAAATATTATTTCATAAATTATATTTCATAAATTTACTATCAAAATTATTTTAAACAATAATAAATAAATAGTTAAGGAACCTATATAAACAACCCCTAATGAAAGAAATATATTCCTCACTTCATTATATATGTATCTATATCTAAATTTAGGATTTAAATTTCATTAAAATTAACTCTATAATTTTTCATTGATTAAATAAAAAAATAATACAAAAAAGAGTGCAATATGTGAATTTGGAATAGTGTTTGATACACTGCAAATATCCTCAAAAGAGAGGACCTTAGTCAGCCACTATAGTACAATAAGAATAAAAATAATATCAGTATCACATCCGTATAATAGGTGTTTCATAAGGTGTATAAATTTTGTAGATACCTTCTCATCCAATGTTATTAGTGCATAACATTCTCTTGGTAGTGTGTCACCTCAAAATAATCGGTTGCTCTGAAATTTATCCAAATGACTCATGTGTCATTGTGTAATTGGATATGACATAGATAACTACTCATGAGTCTCAAATTAGATATACCTCATATAATCTGGTTCCTTATAATACACTTCATTCCCTTGACTTTAACACCAATGTGAAATGGGGTTCTCTGACGCACTCCTCCTTGATGCTTACATGAGGCACATGCCACTACTCTCATGTACACATCGACCCATCTACGTGCTCTCTTGTCCCTGAATGTTTTTTGATATATCTACATACGAACATCACTTCTTTGTTGACTTCTCCATGTGGAACCTATGTTTAGCCACCATCTTTTTTTGGAGGAAGCTCTGGTGTTGGTCTTGAGTGGGATTCAACTTGATTTTGAATCCTCCCAAACAATATTATGTTGTGGTATTCTCTATATGATGCAGCCATGGTTAGTATAGTATGGTCAAGATTTAATGTAATAGATATAATAATATACTCTAACTCACAATATTCATTGATGTGGGAAATGAGATATAGAATAGGAACTATCTTGGATTCTGTCTTCACCATATAAAAAAACAGAACACAAAAAACCTTTTGAACGGATTTTGGAGAAGAAGCTCCCCATTTTGGTTTGTAAACAATACTTAAAAACCTCAAGTGTCACATCCTATAAATATTACACATTGAAGATAAATATAAATTATCAATGAATCATTAATTTTAATCCAAACATAAGTTATGATCAGTATAAAAAACATGATTTGAGTGAAACTTTTTTTGTGGTCACTTCTGAATCATCACAAACACCTCTGAATACTTTCAACAACCACATATATCCATATAAATTTCATTGAAATACTTTCCCCCTTTATCTGATTCCCCCTTTTAACAAATACATATATCTTCATCCCCCCCCCTTGAAAATTAACCAAATTAGATATATTATCTAAAAGAGTTCATAAGATGGGGTTTTATATCCAACAAATTTAGGAAATAAAACATACCTTTCATTAGAAACAATCTACGGTGAGTTAATTTTCCATATCATAATAAATTAATTTGATATATATTATTGAAATCCTTTTTAAAACTAATTCTTTTCAAATACCTCTTTGGAATGTGCTTTGTCAATATGTCAACTTCTTAAACTATTGTAGAAAAATAATCCAATATCAAAATCCATTATCCACCTTCTCCTATATGAAATGATATTTGAGCTTGTTGTTCTTTGTTCATGAATGAGGAAAAGGATTTTTTCCTAATATTTAATGCTTATCAATTTTCACACATGATTGGAATAGTATAAAACACATCAATTGTAATATCCCATGTAAATAATGAAATAAAACATTTTAGTTTTAATTAATATTTTGTGATTTAAATATTTATTTTACATTAAAGGGGTTTCTAAGTTCGATGGCGTACACAATACACAACAACATGATTCTTTGAAATCATACGTTGCATACTAATAATATAATATTATTATTTTAAATGGAAGTTAACGCCTTGTTTTTTTATTAGTGGGAATGAACAGATGTAACTAAAATATGATTATACATTTTTTTAAAATGTTTTAACATTTATCGAATAAATTATAGAGGCTTAAAATCTGAATGAATCTAATTTTAAGCATAATTTACTCCAAAAGTTTGATTTACCACATTTTAATGGAGAACCCTCTTTAAATATTGTTTTGGTCACTTTAATATGTTCTATTTGAAAAAATAAAATCTTTCTTTAGAATCTGGACAATAAAATTTACTTTGGGTAAATTTTTCGTATTTTTCTGATAAAGATCATTTTTTAATGAATAGTGAAAAATACTGTATCTTAATTGAAAAGTGTTTTTTAATCTAATTTATTTATATGGATAGATTATCTTTTTATTTTGTTTTAATGTGTAATTAGATTATATTTTTACCAATTAATCCAATTTTGGTCAATGGAATAAATTTCACTTTGAAATTAGATATAAACAAGTCTCAATCTTTTGAATGTATATTGTTTCTTAAAAAACACGCATGTTGTTTTGACAGTGGGAATTCATTTTAAATTAATTTCTGACACTTTAATGTTTATAATTTTAAAAAATGGATTCCATATTTGGAATCATGAGGCCTAAATTGTATAAATAAGTCACTTTTATTTTTAGACATTTTAAATATTTACTACCGTATAAATTTTATTTATGATGGTTAAAAGGTAAATCTGGTAAATAAGGGTGAATAAATATTATTATTATAATATAAAATTACCCTAGCTTTGTTCTAATTTTATTGGTCCTAATCTTATTGGTTGATACATATCCATCCATGGGCATCATTGGGTCTATTTTCGGACCCCATGGAGCCACTTAAGAGTGATAATGACACTTTATTTTAAATAACGTAAAGTAAAGGTAAAAATGACATAAACAAATACCTTTTTGTAAATTAATTTTTACATGGGGATATATAAGACATATTTTTTATTATAAATATTAATTGTAAATATAAATCTATTTCATACATCATGGTATTTTTTTTATAATTTTTAGACATAAAATAAAAAAAATTATTTCTGACACAATAGTGGTGCGATGTTTACCTCAATAATAAATTATTTAAATAAATAAGATTATAAATAATATAAAAAATATCTAAATCCAGTGAAAATATTATTTTATTATTTTATTTCAACAATTATTCATCTTATCTTTGACTTTAATTTGTTTTGGACCTTTATAAACCGAATATCATTATTTAATAAAATAATATTTTCACACTTTCTAAAAGAGCCCTTACTCCCCCTTATAAAAAGTCCTCACTTATAAATCATCCCTAACACCTCTCATGCCCCTTGACTTGTCCAAACCATAACCAAATAATCTCTCAACATCTATGTCTTCCACCTAGAAGCCTTACCGTAGACAGAAGTCATTTCAAGACGTCCTTTTCGTTCAAACCAAACGAAGTTACCCAAATTAAAGGTAACAGTTTCTCTTAAATTCTTTTCTTTTATTTTACTTATCCAACCCCTAAACTATTTTTATTTCTTTATTTTATAATAACACCAGTATCCTCACTATACGGTAATTTTTTTATGAAAAGGATTCAAACTACACTTACACACACCTCCATCTAATCGGTAATGAACATACTGTTTTTGTGGATGGAAAAACTAACTCCTCACGAAACGATGATTGTTCAATTATCTCCTACCGCCTCCCATGGTGGCCATTATGATGGAAATATATTTATATATGATATATATTATGTTTATGTTTTTTTTATGCTTCTGTATTTTCTATTTATAGCACACCTTTATGGTTCCATTATGGGTAAATGCGATAATTTCATTTGAGGAAGTGCGGACTACCGCCCCCTAAAAGTTATATGACTCGTTAAATACATATGTGGGACATATAATGGATGGAGTTAATGATATTATATATTATATTATAATGGAATTATAATATACCTATGTAACATTATGTTTTAATTCTATTAAAATAAGAAATAGAAATGAAAGTAGTGGTAATGCGTACGTACGACTTACCGTCTCCATGAACGGTGCATTTCATTTCTTACCTCCAAATGTTATATACTATTATAGATACATGTATATAATGAATACATATGATATATATGATATCCAAACCATGAATATTATTCTGGATATAATGAAATTTTGACTAAGTGAACAGTTTTTACTTATAAGAAGTCCATTTTTTACTCAAGTATCAAATATTGACAAAATGACCATTATTAACTTAAATGATTACATAATTATTATAACGTTATAATAAGTGATATAGATGGCACAATAAACTTAAAAAAGGTTCTTAAGAATGTATAAAATAACTTTAGTTTATTATTTAGGATATTAAAGAATGAACGAGTCAAGTCGGACACAAGGTTAGGGACTTCGTCTCAATCTCCTTTCACTGAGGAATATTTTGTATTAATACAAAAATTTTGTTTATATGTTGTACAATATCTTTTTACATTTCATATCATTCAAAGGGAATATTTTTCTTCTAATTTTTTTACTAAACTACAAAAAAGAATGTTTCTTTTTAATGTAAGCACTGAAAATTACCTTTCTATTGTCACAAGTATTATTTGATCTATGGTGTCCTTAACAAGTCGTAATGTTTTTAAAATGAAACTAAAAACCATTTACTCTTTTTTACATTTATTGGTTTTGAAAATGGTTCATATAGTGGGTTGATTATTTCAATATATTTAAATGGTTTATTGTAATTGAAATGTGGAAATGTTATCTTTCCTTTATGTTTGTTTCATGTGATATGAATATGTTATGGTTCTTGGGAATTTTTTATGTATACAGTTGGTTCCGTGATAAATCTAGGGCAGGTGAGACCATGATATCTCTCTAATTCATTGCGTAACATGATGGAGGTAAGTGTGAATATTTCTCCTAAGATATTTAGGGAATATACTATGATGGGTATTCCAAATCTAACTCCCAATGTAGTTGTGATAGCTACAATGTAAGTATGATATAGATGCCACAAGTTTCCTTTATGATTTATGTTTTCTATGTGTTATTCATAAGTCTTATGGTTTCATGATGTATGTTAAAGGGATTATGTTATGTATGAAATGATGAAATACTATTTTTTTTCTTTGTTTTATAACCCTTACTGAGCTTTTTATGCTCATCCCAAGTTTGAAAATGTTTTTCAAAAGACTTAAAGATGAATAGGGTCAAGGATGGGATCAAGGAATAGTATTGCTATCTAAAACATGGGACTATAATTGAATCTTTTTTTCAAGAGTTTTTATTTTATAAAAAAAAGGAAACTTTGTAGAAGTGTCTACCTTGTAATTTTTGAGATGTAATTTAATAGTTATGGCCTAATTCTCTAAAACTCTAAACCTGAAAAGAATCTCAATGTGAATTATTCATTTAATTCAATATTATGTAATGTTTAAGTTCAGGTCCTTATAGTTGGTATCAGAGGTCAGTTTTGACAACTTTAGGAGATAGTGTATTGTTAAATTAATATACATAAATTAATTTATGTTAATATTGAAATGATATTGGATTTACAGATTACCTTGTTGCTTTGACTAAGATATTTCTATGTTTAGAATGGTTTTCCACAGAGGAAATAGGGTAGCTATGTTTGGATGATATCAGCGGGAAGTCAACCTTCCAAATCAACAACCTTAGATGGTCGAAATTGAAACTGAACAGTTTGTTGCAGTGATGGCACAATTGACCCAGGCTATAAATGGTGGCGTTATCCATGCATGAGATAAGCTAGATCAACCATAGAGGAACATGTCGGTAGTGGAGCATTTTATGAGGCAACATCCCCCATCATTTAGAGGATCATCTGACCCTGTGCAAGCTGAAGCGTGGATTAAAGCAATGGAATTTTTTTTTGATGTCATGGGGTGTTCAGAACCCCAGAAGGTTAGTCTCACTGATTACTATTATGAAGGTGAAGCTGATCAGAGGTGGTTTATGGTGAAAAATATCAGGGATAGTGAGGATATTAATTCCCTTGATAGGGATGAATTCAAAGGTGTGTTTCTTGAGAAATATTTTCCAAAGGTGGTTCATATTAGGATGGTAAAACAAATCATGGAATTAAGGAAAGTAGACGACTTAGTGGCTGAAAATGAAGCAAAATTCACTCAAATGGAAAGGTATGATACAAATTTCATACGAGATCTTGATAGTAAAATCAACATTTTTTACTCAAGATTAAAGCTACAGTATCAAAGGGAGTTAGCATCTTGTTTGTTCAAATGTTATGAAAAACTTTTTCAATGTGCAGAGAATGTGGAAATGTAGTTTGTAGATGATTAGGTGTTCTATGAAAAACAATAGAATAAGAGGTCGAGGTGGCAAGCGAAAGGGAATAACTATACCAAAAAGTATGATGGTAAGAAACTTAAGTTTTCAGTTTGTGAAAATTTTTGTAAAAATAATTTTTGGGAATTTCATTTAAATACTTTTAAGTGCTACCAATGTGGTAAAATGGGATATAGGGCACGTAATTGCACTTAAAAAGAGAAGGGTATTGGTAAGACAAAATCTGATTTACAATCAGTAAAATATTTTAATTGCAATTAAATGGGTCATTATGCAAATGAGTATATAATAAATAACTCAACTGAGGGAAAGCAGCCAAACTAAAAGCAGAAAGGGGTGTTGAAATCCATTGTAACTACTTCAGTAGATGATGGGATATCTAATGAAGTTGTATTAGGTACACTGTTTGTTTTTTCAAATTATGTGAATGTTTTGATCAATTAAGGGTCTACACACTCATTCATTTCTGAGAAGTTTTCTAGTATATTGGGAATTCCATATCAATATATGAATCCTAAACTTCTGGTAAAAACACTGGGAGGAAATGTTTAAATAAAAAAAATCATAATAACCTTCATGTCCTTGTGTGCGGAAAGAATTTTCCTGCAAACCTTATTGTTTTTCCTCTAGTAGAGTTTCATATTATTTTAGGTAGGGATTGGCTATTTTTTTATCATGCTAAGATTGATTGTAGAGCTAAAGAGGTTTTTTTTAAGAAATATTTTCAGTTTGTGTACAAGAATGAACCCTTACTTTTGATAACATATCAGGAAGCTGAGAAACTAGTAAAAGATAGAAATTGTAACACACCAAGATTTTATGATATATATTATTTTTAATTTCTTTGATATCTTCTTTTGTATGCAACACCAAGATTATCTTGCAGTATATGCAACAATATACTTGGTTTTTGTTACACACAAGCATGACCTTCCTCGATAGCTTGTGTGGTACGCATTACCGAGTTTCACTAAACAATGATATATTATAATATTATTACGAACTTGCTGTTATGAAATGTATGAACAAAATTTTTTATTTTATAACATTATAATTCATCCTAAACATTTTCTAGAACATCGTATCAGAATAAAATTAGTTTTTCAGATTAAAGAAGTATTTTTCAAAAAATGAAATTTTGTCGCCTTTTGATGGAGCACCCATTTTAAATCTAATTTTTGACTACTTTATAAGTTATATATGTCAAAGTAAACTTATTCTTTTGAATCTGTATATAAACATTTACGTTGGATAAATTATTTACATTATTCTGATAACCATCATATTTTGATGAATAGTAAAAATTCGCTAAGTTTTAATTAAAAACAACTTTTCTCATAAATATAATTTATATGCTAAAATTATAATATTGAATTGTTTTAAAGTATAAATAGAATATATTTTTACCATTTAATATAATTTATTTCATTTTAATTAATTTTATATTTAATTCATAGGTAAAAAATTTCAATCTTTTGCAATGTTTTAAATAAAAAACCATTTTTTCTACAAGGGGGTTAATTTTAAATTAATTACTGCATCTTATAGGTTTTGAATTTGAAAAACTAGTTTCAATATTTTGATTCATTGGGTCCAAATTATGTTAATAGGATACTTTTTTCCATTATGAATAGTATTAAGCGTAAATTTTATTTACACAATTAATAGTAAATCCGGTAATTAAGGGTAAATACAATATTATAAAATTACCCCAAAACTTGTCATAATATAATTGGATGATTATATATCATCCATAAACATACTTGGGTCTAATTAGAATCTTTTATAACCCACTTGGATGAGATTAAGACCTTTAATTTATTTTATTTAAAAGAAAGTGAAATATGTCTCACTCTAACTCTAATAATGGAATTATTTTTAATATATAGTTATTAAGAATATAAATTCTATTATAAATACTCATTTGAAATATAATTTCGTTTCTTTAGTGTGGTAATTTATTTTTAATTTTTATGAAATATACAATTACCTTAATAGCTTATACATTAATGATGCAGAAATTATTTATTTTTTGAAAAATCAATAATATAGTTTTTATTAAAATTATAATACCCCTAAAAAGACCCAATAACTTAACCAAAACTTATTGGTAGAGTATATATACACCATAATCATTCAAGTTTCATCTATTTTGCCATTTGGGGCCTTATAAAATAGATTATGACATTTATATTATTTTATAATAAATGATGTCAAAGTTTTCACCTTCAAAATTTAATGAATATAAAAATTTAAATGTTGTTATTATAAAATTATAAATTATATTAAAAGTATTATTATAAAATATAATATATTTATCTTCATCAGTGTATTTTATTTTTAATTTTTATCCAACAATGATGTTTATTGAATAATTATACAAAAATGGTGTAGTATCTATCTAATTAAGAGAAGTATCAAACAATTGGATTTAGAAATATTAAAATAAATTTTATATGAACTAATTTATGTTCTCCATTAATTTTCTAGATGAATAAGATAGTATAGCTAATCTATTAAATATTTTGGTTCGAATATATCTTCTGTGTGAACTTTATTTAAATTCAAATAAAAGACGTGTCAAAATTGACACTATCGATATTTTATAAAAATAACATATTATTAAATTATTAAATAATAAAAAGAAATATTTAAAAATTACAAATTGAAATTAATATGGTATATAATTTCATAAATTATTTAATTATGGATAATTCACACCACATAAGTAAGCATTCATAACCATTTAAAATATAGAATATTATTACAACAAATAAAATCAAATAGATGAAATAAGGATAAATCAAATAGATAAGGTTTAAAGTAATTTTACAACATTTATAAATGTTATGGGATGATGATATTACTACCCTATCTCATCTCATATTCGAATCTGAGTCATTTTGGAGGTTTTTATGTGGGGTTTTAGTTTATTATAAATTAATATTTTTTAGGTTTCCAAAAGTGCCCCTCTCCTCTCTTATAAAAGGGAACCCCCTCCCTCTTCTCCTCACTCCATTTTATGACTTCAAGCTCATACAACCGCAGAAAATTCCTCATTTCAACCTCTATAGTTATATTATAGAGGTTCTTGTCTTCCCAAAAGACCAACTCTAGTGTCATAAGAGGAAATTTAAAAGAGGCACGTCGAGGAAGAGGTAATCTCTTCTACCGATTCTTTCAAGTTTCTTTCTTCTTCTACTTACTCTTCATTGGTTGTTTCATTATAAAGTAATAAAATTAGTATCACTAATATAATGATATGTTTTTATAAATATGAAACAACCTAATTTCACCTTATATCCATCCTACGAAAAATGAAATCATCGCGCGTGTGTATGTACGTCTTACCCTCTCCACGCCGTGGTGTAATCTATTTTTCCACCACCACCATACTTGGATTGGTATAAGGTGGAAATAATAAGTATATATTATTATTATAACATCATTCTGATTCTGATATATTATATCATCCACACCAATTCAATTCAGTAATTATGGGAACGATATCATCCCTCGTGCATACGTACGGATTATCGTCTCCACGACGCGATGAGATTCATTCTCCATGTTAACCATTCAATAATGATTATAAAGTTTATATAATAAATAATTATGAAATATATGACATAATAATGATACTGAATTCATTTATATGTTATTTACAAACTTCCATTCATTTATATAAGGAAACAAAAATAGTGTTCAAGCGTACGTACAACCTACCGTCTCTATGAATGGTGTATTTCATTCCATTTATTGATCTATTATATATATATATATATATTCAGAATATATATTATATATAAATCATTTTTTACATTCTAGAAGTAAGTAATCATGATCTAAGTAATCATATGAATAATTAGAAGTCAAAACATGTATGAAAAATGAAACGATTTTACCCAAAACAATAGTTTGACATGGAATTGAAAAATGAACGAGTAATATAAAGTCATAAGTGAATCATATATGATATCATAAATATTATGATGGTTCTATTACATGTTAATAATATGTTTAAACCCACTATACAATAATCTCATACACATATGGAAGAAATTGGACATAAGGTAATGGATTATTTCGTCTCACTTTTATTTCTGTAAGACATCTGCCTTAATCACCATCTATTTATTTGGTATGGTGATTATGCTTCCCATGAATGTTTTATGATTTATATTATGTAAAATATGATATTTACCTATGGAAGTTATTTTCATTATTTTATGACACGTATGATTCCACCGATCATAAAAGGTAAGGGATCATTATTCGAATCTCATTCTTATCCGAGATTGTTTATTCTTGAGTATTTACTAAGGTTACATTTATCATCCATTTCCATGTTTTATAAAAATGTTTTCATAATGTTTTTACTATTCTTCGATGTATGTTAACAGTTTTGATTACCTCTTTTTGACTTTTACTATGTGGTATGGAATGAATCTTTCTTTTGTTTACCATACGAGGTACTTTTTGACATTTCCGAAAAAAGTCCGAGAAAAATGTTTTTTAAATTTATATGGAATGAATGAATTTCAACAGTTTAATAATTATATATTTACATGAAGCTTCCACTACCTGATTTCCGGATTATTTTCATCAAAATCCTTTTCTTTTAAAATTACATGGCATTTTGAGAAAAGAAAATTATTTTGAAGAAGAAAGAATATTTTTTAAAGAATTCATTTCAAGTGTTTTATCTAAACTATTTTCCATATAAGATGATGGTCTTTAACATTGATATGTTTCATTTATAATGTCCTTATAATTTACATGGTTTTATTTTGGTTATGATGAAATTATATCCATTGTTTTATATGTATTATGTTGTGATGGGATGATGTTTATGAAACCCATTGGGTTATGATGAATGATTTATGTGTATTTTGTGTCACATGAAAGAATGATTTCATTATGATATGGGTGGGACCTACATCTCCCTCCAATGAATTTTTTAATGATTTGTATCTTGTGAGATAATCATGGCTACAATCACAAGAGAATCTGGTTCAGTAATATAGGGATGGAACGACAAGTAAATCTGGTTCAGCAATCGACTTCATCCACTTTGATGGTCTTTTCAGCAATGCCTTGGCAACTATAAAAATCATATTATGTGCTTAATGGTTTTCCAAATCTCCATGTTTTATTTCCATGCTATTTTATCATGATTAATGGTCCTTTATGATAAATTCCTTACGTACAACCATGATTTATTTCACAACTCAAGATTTTGCTGTTTAAACTTTAGGTTCATGATTTTAAGTTCAAATGTATATATTTTTTTATTTTCTCCATACAACCCCTTACTAATCATTTGAGATCTCCATTTATATTTTTTCATTTCCCCAGGATTTAAATAACAGTTTTAGGTAAGAAAACTAAAGAGGAAGATCTTTACAGGGGACGTTGAAGATATTTTACCATGATTAAAAGTGTATATTCCGAGTTTCCAAAGACACTAAACTACTACGTTCCTTGGGTGTCTATCTTTTTCATGTATTAACTATTCCAAAAAAGTAATGTAATGTCTATTTAAATCAAGGTAGGTGTTTCTATAGTTGGTGTTAGAGGAAAGGTTTAGTTAACCTTTGGAAACTAGGATGCAAAAACCTTAGTGAGTTCCCTAGAGATATTTCTAAGGTATGTCTTGGGATGTCCCTAAGGTTAAGTATAAGTGTTGGTTATAGTCCAAGAATTAGTATAACGATATTATAATTAAACCTAAGATGTTAGATATTGAAGCTACTCCCCCTTTATTATGTTGTTTTCCTAGTATGTGTTTTTCCTCTCAGACTATTCTTTTTGGGTTTTATAAAATGGCTGGAAACCGGAAGATTCATGTTAATCGAGAATATGATGGACAATGGAATGATATTCTTTGAAAGTAACCAAATGAAATGGGATTTGGAAGGCGAAACATTGTTATTATTCATAATCATCAATCTTATAATATGATCAATAATCTCAACTTTGGTATGTTTCTTGACTCATCTAATAAAAGAATGATGGAGTTTCATGATGATCATAGAGGAATTAATGTTCAGTTTCTATCTTGTAAATCATGTGGGAACAAGCATCCGTGCTAATGTTTCAATGGAACTGGAGGATGCATTGGGTGTGGATAAGAGTGACCCAAAGCCAGAAATTGCAAAGGAAAAGGTTCTGTTAACACAATGGATAGGGATAATGGTATTACTAAGACATCAACAACGGTTAAATGTTTTAAATGTGGAATGTATGAGCATTGTGAAAACCAATTATCTAAGGTAAAATCTCATGAAGATAATCAGAATGGTTTTATGGGTAGTATTTATGTTGATTATGATAAATATACTGCAAATGATATATGTAATGAAAGAAGTTTTGAGGAATAAAATGATGAAGCTCGGTCAATGGTATAAGAAGGAAGTGGAATGAATGTATGTTTATCAAGAGTTATTTTTTATAAGTAATTTCATGGTACAATGGAATAAAGAAACATCTATGGATCGTTACACTATTTTTTTCCTTAAGTTTATTAAAGTATATGCTGAATTGTACAGGTAACCATGAATGGTTATTCAGATATTTTTTGAAGCACCTAATATACTGATAATGAATGAATAAGAAGATAATGAAACGTTCGACAATATTAATGAGCACATGACTGATATAAGGACAAAGTGTTGTCATGGTTTGATTATATAGATATTTTGGGATTTTGGTATGTGGAAGGAGTTAACTTTTTACAGCATTCAAGTTTTCACAAGGATTCTATGGAAATTCATGTTTCAAGAGAATACATGATTAAAGAATACACATGTTTATAATATGACCAACAAGATATATCCTATGACATATGGGGGATAAATGATGGTATTCAAAGCTTGATAGATGATCTTTATAGTAATCTTTTTTTTAATACTATGAGTTTGGATAGAATTATTTTCGATAAGACAAAAGGTTGGAATGGATTATGTTGGACATCATATATAATTTTTTAAGGATAATTTTTTTATGGAATGTTATAATAGAATAGTTTTAGAAAAAAGGAAAACCTGCGGGATGGGAAACAACCCATCTCTTCGGAAAAGGATGCGAGAATCAAACCCACGACTGAAGTGTGGCAGGCTTTTGTCACATACCAATGGCCTACAGGATGTCCCTGGTTAGTAGAAATTAGTTTTATTTAATTCAGCGGTATGATATATGATGTATAAGTCCATTTTTGCAACCATATATGAATAACCTCACCATAGATGGACTTATGTACCTTTTATAACTTGTGATAACCTTTTTGTAATAGAGATAGAGGGAATGACATATAATTCTATCGCATGATTTTTTGACACTTCATGAATTAAAAATTCAACTTCATTTCTTTAAATAAGATATGAAGGGGAAATTATTCATGGAATTACCAACAATAATAGTACACTGAAATCAAGTAACTGTTTATCCTTATGAAAAAATTCATCTACATTAGTGAATTGATCTTGAAAAACTAGAAATGTTGTCCTTGTACCCTCATATTCGATGAATCAAATGGTACCTTCGATCATCACAAATTTATGGCTCTGTTATTGTTGTATTTTTCATAGCCATGTTCTCTAACACTCTCCATAAGAACTTGTTGGTTAGATTTCTCTTCCATATTCATGTTTTCAACTATGTTATACTATGTTCAAACCTAGTGATTAGTTTACTTGGGTAACCTTTATGTTTTATAATTTAGTTTTTAAATTTTAGTTTTAGTATTCCTTTTTATGATGTAGGTTTCTATAAAAGAAACTTTCAAGTAGAAAACAATTTTTATCCGTGATGAATTTCGAGGGAGATATTCATTTTAAGGGGGGTAGAATGTAACACCCTGAGATTTTCTGAGATATATTCTTTTTAATTGATTTCATATAATTTGTTTTATGCTACACCAATATTATCTTGCAGTATATGAAACAATATGATTGGCTTGTGTTACACGCAAGAGCGACTTTCCTCGATAGCTTGCATGGTACGCAATACAAAGTTTCACTAAACAATTATATATTATAATATTAATATATACTAGCCCTTATGAATAGTATTGACCACATTTTTAATTTTATAACAATATAATTCATCATACACATTTTTTACAAATGGTATGAGAATAAAATTAATTTTTCGGATAAAAGAAGTATTTTTCAAAAAATGTAGTTTTCTTTCCTTTTGATGGTGCACCCATTTTAAATATAATTTTTTAAAAGTTTATATGATAAATTTGACAATTTAAACTTCTTATTTTGAATTAGTATATAAAAATTTATGTTGGATAAATTTTTTACATTATTCTGATAACCTTCGTATTTTGATGAATAGAAAAAATACGATAAATTTTAATTTAAAACAACTTTTTTCATCGATATAATTTATATGGTAAAACTATATTATTGAATGGTTTTAAAGTATAAATAGAATATATTATTACCATTTAATATAATTTATGTCATTTTATTTAATTTTACATTGAATTCATAGGTAAAAACATTTCAATCTTTTGCAATGTTTTAAATAAAAACCCGTTTTATTTACACAGGGATTAATTTTAAATTAATTATTTCATATTATATGTTTTGAATTTGGAAAAATGGATTCATAATTTTGAATCATTAGTTACAAATAATTTTAATAGGATACTTTTATTTTTCGTTTTTTTAATAGTAACTACAATAAATTTTATTTACCAATGTTAAATGTAATTCTGGTAATTAAGGCTTAAAATATTATTATAAAATTACCCCAACACTTGACTTAATATAATTGGATGATTATATTTCATCCAAAAACATACTTGGTTCGAAATGAAATCTTTTGGAACCCACTTGGATGAGATTAAGACATTTAATTTATTTTATTTAAAGGAAAGTGAAATATGTCTCACTCAAACTCTACAAATTAAATTATTTTTAATATAATGATATACAAAATATAAATTAGATTATAAATACTCATTTGAAAGATAAAATTATTTTCTTTATTATGTTAATTTATTTATAATTTTTTAAAAATATATAATTACCTAAATAGCTTATACATTAATGATGCAGAAATTATTTATTTAGTGGAAAATCAATAATATAGTTATTATAAAAATAATATTACCCATACAGAGACCCAAAAACATTACTAAAACATATTTCTTGAGTATATATACACCTTAATCATCCATGTGTCAACTTTTGGACCATTTGTATCCTTATAAAATAGGTTAGTAAATTTATATTATTTTATTTTAAATGATGTCAAAGTTGTCACCTTCATAATTTAATGAATATAAAAATTTAAATATTGTGGTTTTTAGATGATAAATTAGATTAAAAGTATTATTATAAAATATATTAGATTTATCGTCATCATAGTATTTTATTTTTAATTTTTATTAAACAAATAAGTATATGAAATAATTATAAAAAATGTTGAAGTAATTATATTATAAAGAGAAATATCAAACAAATGGTAATAAAAAATATTAAAATAAATAATATATGAAAAAATTAATGTTATCCATGAATTTTATAGATTATTAATACATTTTAGTAATATATTAATGTTTTTTGGTGGAATATATCTTTTTTTTGGAATTTATTTAAATTCAAATAAAAGAATAGTGTCAAAATTGACACTATTGATATTTTATAAAAATACCATATTATTAAAAAAATTAAAAATCACAAAAATATTTATAAATTACAAATTTAAATTTATATGGTCTAGAATGTCATAAATTATCTAATTATGGACAATTCACTACACATAAGAGTTAATAAAAATTTAAAATTTAGAATGTTATTTCAACAAATAAAATCAAATTGATTAAATAATGATAAATCAAATTGATAAAGTTTAAAATAATTTTCCAACATATCTAAATTTTATATGATAATGATATTAAAACTATATATCCTCTCATATTCTAATCTGAGTTATTTTTGTGGTTTTTATATGGGGTTTGAGTTTATTATAAATTAATATTTTGGAGGTTTCCAAAAGTGTCCCTCTTCTCTCTTATAAAAGGGAATCCCCTCCCTCTTCTCTTCACTCCATTTTAAGCCTTCATGCTCAGACAACCCCTAAAAAGTAATCTTCTCAACCTATATATTTGTATTATAAAGGTTCTAGTCTTCCCAAAAGGCCAACTCTAGTGCCCTAAGAGGAAATTTAAAAGAGGCATGTCGAGGAAGAGGTAATCTCTTCTACCGATTCATTCAAGTTTCTTTCTTCTTATACTTACTCTTATTTAGTTGTTTCATTATAAATTTATATCATCAGTATCACTAATATACTTATATGTTATTATAGATATGAAAAAAACCCTATTTCGCCTTATATTCATCCAACCAAAAATGAAATCATCGCACGTGCGTACGTACGGCTTACCGTCTCCACGCCATGGTGTAATCTGTTTTTCCACCACCACCATATTTGGATGGGTATAATTGTAGAAATAATAACTATATATTATTATTATTATAACATCATACTTATTCTGAGATATTATATCATCCACATCAATTACATTCAGTAATTATGGGAAAGATATCATCCCTTGTGCGTACATACGGATTACCATCTCTATGACGCGATGTGATTCATTATCCATATTAACCATTCATGAATGATTATAAAGTATATATAATAAATTATCAGGAAATATATGACATAATAATGATACTGTATTTATTTATATGTTATTTACATACTTCCATCAATTTTAATAAGGAAACGAAAACAGCGTTCACGTGTACGTACGACCTACCGTCTCTATGAACGGTGTATTTCATTCCATTTATCGATCTATTATATATATATATATATTATTTTTAATATATATTATATATAAATCCTTTTTTACATTCTATAATTAAGTAATCATGATCTATGTAATCATATGAATAATTAGAAGTCAAAACATGTATGACAAATGAAACGTTTTTACCCAAAACATTGCTTTAACATGGAATTGACAAATGAATGGGTAATATAAAGTCGTATGTGAATCATGTATGTTATAATAAATATGATTATGGTTCTATTAAAAGTTAATTATATTTTTAAACCCACTAAACCAGAGTCTTAGACACATATGAAGGAAATTGGACATAAGGTAACGGATTATTTCATTTCACTTTTATTTCTGTGAGACATATGACTTAATCACCATATATTTATTTGTCATGGTGTGTATGATTCCCATGAATGTTTTATGATTTTTATTATGGAGGATATGATATTTACATATGCATGTTATTTTCTTTATTTTATGACACAAATGATTCCACCAATCATAAAAGGTAAGGGATAATTATTCCAATCTCATTCTTATCTGAGATTGTTTATTCTTGAGTATTTATTGAGGTTATATTTATCATCCATGTCCATGCATTATAAAAATGTTTTGATAATGTTTTTAATAGTATTCCATGTATGTTTAATGTCATTTTTACCTCTTTTGGACTTTTATTATGTGATATATAGTGAATCATTCTTTTGTTTACCATACAAGGTACTTTTGTATTTTTCCTTCAAAAGTACGGGATTAATGTTTTTTTAACTTATATGGAATGAATAGATTTTTTCAGTTTCTTAACGCCTTATTTACATGAAGAATCCTCTACAAAATTTCATGATTATTTTTAACAAAATACATTTCTTTTATAATTGAATGGCATTTTGAGAAAAGAAAATGATTTTGAAGAAGAAAGCATATTTTCTTCAAGAATTCATTTCAAGTGTTTTATCAAAACTATTTTCCATATAATATGACATTATTTAACATTGATATGTTTCATGTATATTGTCCCTATTATTTTCATTGTTTTATTCTATTTATGATGAAATTATATCCATTGTTTTATATGGATTATGTTATTATGGGATGATGTATTTGAAACCCATTGGGTTATGATGAATGATTTATGTTTATTTTGTGGCACACGAAAGAATTATTTTCATTATGAGATGGGTGGGGCCTATATCTACCTCCAATGAATTGGGTAAATATTTATATCTCATTAGATTGACATGGTTGGAATGGAAAGTAAATATGGTACAGTAATATAGGGATGGAACGATAAGTAAATCCGGTTTTGCAATGGACTTCGTCCACTATGATGGTCTTGGTAGAAATGCCTTGGCTACTATGGAAATCATATTATGTGCTTAATATTTTTCCACAACTCCGTGTTTTATTTCAATTCTATTTTATCATGATTAATGTTCCTTTATGATCCATGCCTTCTGTACTGCCATGAATTATTTCACAACTCCAAATTTTTATGTTTAAACATTATGTTCATGTTTTTATGTTCAAATGTATATGTTTTTCTATTTTCTCTATACTTAACTTTACTGAGAATTTGATCTCACCCTTTATATGTTTTCATTTCCCTAGGATTTAAAAAAAGTTTTTAGGTAAGAAATCAAATGGGGAAGTTCTTTATGGGTGATGTTGAAGATCTTTCACCATGATTGAAAGAGTATGTTCCGAGTTTCCAAATACACTAAACTATTAAGGTCTTTGGGTGTCTATTTTTGTTATGTATTACGTATTCCGAAAAATTAATGTAATGTCCATGTAGGTCAAGATATGCGCTTCTACTATTGGTATCATAGGAAAGGTTAAGTTAACCTTTGGAAACTAGGATGGGAAGACTTTAGTGAGATTCCTAGAGATATTTATATGGTATATCTAGGGATGTCCCTAAGGTTAAGTATAAGTATAGGTTATAGTCCTAAAATTAGGGTAACAATCATATAATTAAGACTATGATGTTAGATATTGAAGTTACTCCCCCTTTATTATGTTGTTTTCCTAGTATAGTTTTTTCCTCTCACACTATTTTTTTCGGGTTTATAAAATTGCTGGAAATCGGAAGATTCATGTTAATGTAGAATATGATGGACAATGGAATGATATTATTCATGAGAAACCAAATGAAACGGGATTTGTAAGATGAAACAACATTATTATTCCTAATCAGTGATCTCATAATATGATCAATAATCTCAACTTTGGTAAGTTTTTTTACTCATCTAATAAGAGAAAGATGGAGTTTCATGATGATCATAGAGGAATGAAAGTTCAATTTCCCTCATGTAAATCGTGTGGGAAGAGGCATCAGGGGGAATGATTCAAAGGAACTGAGAAGATGATTTGGGTGTCAAAACGAAGGACACAAATCCAATAATTGAAATGGAAAAGGATCAGTTAACACAAAGGACAAGGCTAATGGTATTGCTAAGACATCAACAATGGTAAAATGTTTTAAATGTGGAATGTATGAGAATTATGTAAACTAATGCCTTATGGGAAAATCTCATGGAGAGAATCAACATGGTTGTATGGGTAGTATTTATGTTGATAATGATGAAGATACTACAAATGATATATGAGTTGAAAAGAAGTGTTGAGGATTAAAATGATGAAGCTCGGTCAATGGTTTAAGAAGGTAGTGGAATGATTGTATGTTTATCAAGAGTAATGTTGTATTAGTAATTTCCTAGTCCTATGGAAAAAATAAACATCTAAGTATTGTTACACTATTGTTTTTCCTTAAGATTTTGAAAGTATATGATGAATGGTACTGGTAACCATGAATGGTTATTCAGATATTTTTTGAAAGCACCTAATATGTGCATAATTAATGGATAAGGATATAATGAAAAGTTTTATAGATATTAATGAGCTCGTGAATGATATAAGGACAATGTGATATCATGGTTTGAGTATATAGATATTTTTGGATTTTGGTATGTGGAAAGTGATAACCTTTGACAGAATTCATGTTTTCACAATAATTTTATAGTAATTCGTGATTCAAGAGAATACATTATTAAGCAATTCACATGTTTGGAATGTGACCAAAAAGATATATCTTATGATATATAGGACATAAATGATTGTATTCAATTCTTGGTAGATGACCTTTCTAGTAATTGTTTTCTTTATACTATGAGCTTGGACAGAAGTATTTTCAATAAGCCTAATGGTTGGAATGAATTAATTTAAACATTATATAGTATTTTTTAAAGATAAAACATTTTTCTAGAATGTTATAATAGTATAGTTTTAGAAAAAAGGACAACCTACAGGATGGGAAACAACCCATCACATTAGAAAAGGATGCGGGAATCAAACCCACAACAGAAGTGTGACATGCCTTTATCACATACCAATGGCCTATAAGAAGTCCATAGTTAGTAGAAATTAGTTTTATTTTATTAGGCGGTATGATAGATGAAGTATAAGTCAATTTTTGGAACCATAATTAATGTGGTCCATTAATTATCTAGATGAATATTATATTTTAGGAATCTATTAAATATTTTGGATCTAATATATCTTCTGTGTTGACTTTATTTAAATTAAAATAAAAGAATAGTGTCAAAATTGACTCTATTTATATTTTATAAAAATAACCTATTGTTAAATTATTTAAAAATTAAAAATTAAAATCTATATGGTCAAGAATGTCATAAATTATCAAATTATGGACAATTCACAACACATAAGTAAGCATTAATAACAATTTAAAATTTAGAATATTATTACGAAAAATAAAATCAAATAGATTTAAAAAGGATAAATCAAATTGATAAGGTCTAAAATAATTTCCCAATATGTCTAAATTTTATTGTCTGATGGTATTAAAACCCTATCACATCGCATATTCTAATTTGTGTCATTTTGGAGGTTTTTAAGTGGGGTTTGAGTATATTATAAATTAATATTTTTGAGGTTTCCTAAAGTGCCCCTCTCCTCTCTTATAAAATGGAACAACCTCCCTCTTCTCTTAAGTCCATTTTAAGCCTTAAAGCTTGAACAAACCCTACCAATTTCTCTTCTCAACCTCTCTAGTAATATTATAGTGGTTCAGGTTTTCGCAAAAGACCAACTCTAGTGCCCTAAGAGGAAGTTTAAAAGAGGCACGTCGAGGATGAGGTAAACTCTTCTAGCGATTCTTTCATGTTTCTTATTCTACTTTATATTATTTAGTTTTTTCATTATAAATTAATAACATCTGTATCACTAATATACTGATATTTTAATAAAAATATTAAACAACCCTATTTCTGTAACATCCCAGGTAAATAATGAATTATACATTCTCATATTTATTAATATTTACGAATTAAATATTAATTTTACTTTAAAGGGGTTGCTATGTTCGATAGCGTACCCGATACGCAACAAAGAGTTTCTTTGAAATCTTACGTTGCACACTAGTAATAAAATAATATTATTTTAAATGGTAGTTAACACGTAACCATTGTATTGGCGGGAATGAATACAAATAAATAAAATATGATTATATATGTTTGTTAAATGTTTTTAAATTTATCCAATAAAGGATAAAGGCTTAAAATATGAAAAAAATACAATTTTAGGCATATATACTATAATTTTCTCTAAAGGTCCACTTATCGCCTTTTTATGGAGAACCCTCTTTAAAAATAGTTTTGGTCACTCTTATTAATTCTATTAGACCAAATAAAATTCCTCTTTAGAATCGTGACATCAAAATTTACTTTGTGTGCATTTTTGGTATTCTTCTGATAAAGTTCTTTTTTTAATGAATAGTGAAAAATGTTGTATTTTAATTCAAAACCTCTTTTTAATCTAATTTGTTTATATGATTAGATTATATTTTGAGTTGGTTTTAAAGTGAAATTAGAAGATATTTTTACCATTTAATCGAATAGTGGTCGTCGGAATTAATATCACTATGAAGTTGGACTTAAACTAGTCTCAATCTTTTGATATATATTGTTTCATAAAAACACACTATTTGTTCTGACGGTGGGAATTAATTATTATATTAATTATTGTAACTTATATTTTTTGAATTTTGTAAAATGGACATCATTTTGTAATTCAGAATATCAAATATAGCTTAGGGTGATGTTATGGTTTTTTTTCTGAAAAACATCAATTTTTGATGAATAGTGAAACCACTTAGTGGTACATAAAAACTGATTTTTCATTTAAATGAAATTTTACCACCTCTGTGTTTTGAATTTCAAAAATCCGACCTAAATGTTTTTCATTATGATGTAAAAAATTTTTCAATGGGATTAAAATAATTTTTTGGTGAATAGTAACTTTTATGTTTTTAATCGCGGTTAGAGGTAATTAGTGTAATTTAAGGTAAAAATAATGTTTTAATAATATTAAATGACCTTTACACATGTCCTACCCTTATTGGATGTGTCATGGACGACAAAAAAATCCATGGGTCAGCTTGGGGACCCCATGGAGCCACTTTGGTAGGAAAATGACATTAATAAAATTTTGTTTAATGTTAAAAAAATGTCACAAACATGTGTTTTTTTAATAAAACAATTTTTACATGGGGTTATACAAGTCAGATTTTTGACTATAAATAGTAATTGGAAAGTTAAAACTATTTCCTACATCATAGTATTTTTTTATGATTTTTATATATTAAATAAATTAAATTATTTATGACATCATGATGATGCAGCGATTACCTCCTTATTTAATGATTTAAAAAAATGAAAAGATAATGTAAAATCTAAGACCTAAACATGTCAAAAACTTATTGGATGAGTATATTTCAAACCCTTATCACCTTATCCTTAATATAAATCAATTTGGGGCCTTTAAAATCTGAAACGCATTTGAAAATAAAGTAACATTTTATACCATTCCAAGAGTACCCCCCTCTCCTCTTATAAAAGGCCCCCACCTCTACCTCCTTACCCACACCTCTCAAGCCTTTGGTTTGGCCAACCCCTGCCCATTTTGTCTCTCCACATCCATCTATTACTCCTAGAAGCCTCACTTTGGGTAGAAGTCTTTCCAAGTAAGCCTTTGTGCTCAAATCAAAAAGAGTTACCCGTTTTAAAGGTAGTGTTTTTTTGGAGGTAATGCTTTGGTCAAAGACCAGAGCACAATTTATTAATAAACAAAAAAAAGGATTACAAGAGGCAAAAAGATGGGATTTTTTTACAATCTCTATCAAAAAGGTATAGTAAGTCAGAAGAAATAGAGTCCATCCAAGTCATGCTCTAATGAACTCCTTTGTTGGAAAGAGCATCAGCAACAGCATTCGCTTCCCGGTAGGAATGAGTAGCTATATAGTCCATCCCATGGAGCAAATTCAGATAATTCATCCAACGTGTGGTAAGTGTCCAGGCCAGATGGATGTTGCCATTCCAGATGGCATGAATGATAGTGGTTGAATCAATTTCTATCCAGAGCTTTCTTCAACCTCTTTGAAGAGAAAAATCAACAGCATGAATGACCCTTAACATTTCCGCCTCTAGAGAAGAAGAGTGACCACATCCAACATAGAAGCAGCCCTGACACTACCCAGCTGAGTCTCTGAATATGGCACCACAACTGGCAGGTCCTGGGTTGCCTTTGGAGGTGCCATCGACGTTCACTTTAGTCCATCCTGGCATTGGAGATTTCCAGAACACTTCAAATGAGTGTTTGGGCTTTGGGTAAATGCCAGGAACACGGAGCAGTCGAAGAATCACAAAGTCACCAACTGAGTTGTTACAACAGTCTTTTTGTATTGAGGCAGCTTCATGAACCGCAAGAAGAATCCGAGATTTCCCTGCATTTAGATTGAGACGGTGATTATTGTGAATGAGAGCATTTCTAACGTACTGGATCTCATGTAGTAGCTCTACCACTGCCGCCAAGAAATGGTTTTTTATCTATAGAGAAATATCATATCTAGTACAATTTTTTTATAATAAGGAAATTGAGTCATTAAATAACCATCTGTAATTAAATAAATCAGAAATATAATTCCATAGAGCAGAGGCCGTCACGCAAGATAGAAAAAGATGATTGGAATCCTCCCTATTCTGATTACACAAGAGACACTTAGAACAGGGTTGAAAACCAAAAGTTGGAAGACAGGTTTCCATTGGTAATATATTATGGGCAATGCGCCAAATAAGGGTGAGCCTAGAAGGTTTAATCCAGGGTTTGTTAAAATGATTCACCCATAGAAAACTAGAGTCATTATCAGAGAAAATATGCTTATAATAATTTTTTGAATATAGGATTCCATTGGTAGAAGGCTCCCAAACAAGGAAATCACTATCAGGAGAAAAAAGATGATTGTCAACAATTTGCGCAATATTTTCAGGGAGATCGTGATGGTGATATTCTAAGACCTCCTTTATAGTCTGATTAGTATCTTCAAGAGGATTATTATAGGGTAACAAGAATATCAGAGGGGTACCACACCAATTGTCACACCAAAAATTTATGGAAGAATCAGCACTGACTATCCATCTAGAATTTTTCATGATCCTATGATAAGAGTCCCGGATAGAGGGCCAGATGGATGAGCTGATGAAATTAAAATTACCTTTTAAAAGCTTAAAGAGGAATCTATGGTTCAGGAATTAAGTAGCCTTAGAAGTGGAATTAATAATGTGCCAAGTGAGGCGGGCCTGAAGAGCATCATTGAACAATTTTAAATTTATTATTCCAATACCACCATTAGCAATGGGCTTACATCAAGATTTCCATGGTATTGTAACAAGCTTCTCTTTAAAAATGCTTCTAGACCAAATGAAGTTTTTAATATAAGTGTTCTTATGTTTTATTTTGCTTATCCAACCCCATAAACATTTTCTATTTCTTTATTTTGTAACAAAACCATTATCTTCAATATACTAGGATTTTTTTATGAGAAGGATTAGAGCTAAACTTACTCACACCTTCATCTAATGGTTAAAGAGCATACTGTTTCTATGGATGGAGAATTTCTACCTCACGAAATGATGATTGTTCAATATTCTTTTAACACATTCAAAGGTGGCCATTAAGATGAAAATATATTTATATATGATATATATTATGTTTATGTTTTCCTTATGCTTCTGTATTTTTCATTTGTGGCATACCTTTATGGTTTCTATTATGGATAAACATGATAATTTCATTTTAGGAAGTGCAGACTACCGCCCCCTCAAAGTGATTTGATTCGTTAATGCCATATCTGGGACGTATAAAGGATGGCGTTAATGATATTATATATGACATTATAATGGAATTATAATATACCTTTATGTCATTATGATTCCATTCCATAAAATACGAAATAGAAATGAAAGTAGCGTTCATGCGTACGTACGACTTACCGTCTCCATGAATGGTGCATTTCATTTCTTACCTCTAAATGTTATGTAATATTATAAATGCATGTATATACTGGATATATATGACATATATGGTATCTACATAATGAATATAACTCTGGATATAATGGATACATGAACAAATTGTAATTATAAGGAGTTTATTTTTGACTCAAGTACCAATGGTCGTTAAAACGACCGTTATTAACATAAATAATTTGATAGTGTTCATGACATGGTAATAATTGATATAAAAATGAATACTGAACTTGAAAAAGGTTCTTAAGAAAGCATAAATTAACTCATGTTTATTATTCAGGAGGTTAAAGAATGACCGAGTCATGTCGGACACGACGTATGGGACTTCGTCTCAATCTCCTTTCATTAAGGCATATTTTGTTTTATACACAACTTTTTTTATACAGTGTATAAACCCATTTGACTTTTACGTTTATTCAAAAGGAATTTTTTTATATGAAACGTTTACTAAACGACAAAAGGGAATGTTTTTTTTGGTCGTACGTATGCGGCGAAAACGGCTTTTCTGCCGCCGTGACCATTATTTGAGTTTTGGCTTCCTTTACAAGCCATAACTTTTTTTAATGAAAAATAAATACAATGTTTTTCTTTTCTTTTATTTTGGTATTGAAAATGGTTTTGATAATGTTTTTATTATATCAATGTGTTATTGATATCTTGTGATTGAAATGTGGAAATGTTATGTTTCCTTTATACATGTTTTATGTGATACGATTATGTTATGGTTCTTGGGCATTATTTATGAAGACGAGTGGTTCCGTGATAATCTAAGGGCGGGTGATCCCGATATAGCTCTCCAATGCATTGGGTAACGCGAAAGTGTTAAATGTTAAAGTTTCTCCAAAGAGATTTAGGGAATATACTGTGATGGGTATTCCAAACGTAACCAAGATGGTTACTCCCTACGTAAGAATGTTATGAATGCCTCAAGTTACCTTTATGTCTTATGATTTCTATGATTTATTCATGATTTGATGAGGTATGTTAAAGTACTTATGTTTTATGGTAAAATTATGATTTCATTCTTATGTATATATGTACTCATGTTTCCTTTCCATATTTTTTTATAACCCTTACTGAGCTTTTTATGCTCATCCCAAGTTTTTGAAATGTTTTCCACAGGTCAAGGGAATGGTACAGATATGATGATAGTGTTAAGGAAGTTTCAAGAAAGAATCCATGTTTTATTTTAAATATGTTTTTGTTGATGGGAAAAATGAATTCTATCTTTTATTGTAACCACTTTGTTTAAATGTGGGATATAATGCATGTTTTATGATCTAATTCTATAAAACTCTAAACCTAAAAAGATCCTCAAGGTGTATTCTTGAAATATCTCAATATTAAGTAATGTTTAAGGCTGAGGCCTTATAGTTGGTATCAGAGGTCAGTTTAGATAACTTAAGGAGTTAAAATTCTATTAAATGATTATCCAAAAATATTTTTTTATGGTCAAATTGAAATGATATAGCATTTGAAAATTACCATGACTCTTCATCTAAGACATCTTTTTTTAGAATAGTTTTCCGTAGAGGAAATAGGGAAGCAGTGCTAGGAAGGAATATAGAAGGAAATAACCTTCCGAATCAGCATCCTGAGATGGTCGGAATTGGAACTGAATAGTTTGTTGCAGTAATGGCGCAGTTGACTCAAGCGATAAATGGTGGCAGTATCCATGCACGAGATCATCCAGATCAACCGTTGAGGAACATGTCCATGGTGGAACATTTCATGAGGCAACATCCCCCATCATTCAGAGGATCATCTGACCATGTGCTAGCTGAAGGGTGGATTAAAGCACTGGAGAAGATTTTCGATGTCATGGGATGTTCAGACAATCAAAAGGATAGTCTTGTTATTTACCGTTTAGATGGTGAAGAAGATCAGTGGTGGTCGATGGTTAAAAATATCAGGTACGCTGATGAGATTGATGCTCTTGACTGGGATGAATTCAAAGGTATGTTTCTTGAAAAGTATTTTCCTAAGGTTGTTCGACTTAGGATGGGAAAACAATTCCTAGAATTGAGGCAAGAGGAAGACTCGGTGGCTACCTATGAAGAAAGGTTCACTAGATTGGCAAGGTATGCTCCAAATTTTATCCGAGACCTTGATAGTAAAATCAATCATTTTTACTCAGGATTAAGGCCAAAATATCTAAGGGATTTAGCTTCTCTTGAGTTCGAAAGTTATGAAAAGCTTGTTTGATGTGCGGAGAAGGTGGAAATGGAGTTTGCCGATGATCAAGTGTTCTATAACAACCAACATAAGAAGAGACCGAGGTGGTACGAGAAAGGGAAGAATTCTTCAAAAAGGTCTGATGGTAAGAAAAACTAAGTTTCTAGTTTGTGATAAATGTGGTAAAAGGCATGCTGGGGAATGTCTTCTGAATTCTGGAAAGTGCTACTGATGCGGTAAGATGGGACATAAGGCTCGTGATTTCACTGAAAAATATCAGGGTGATGGTAAGACCAAATTTGATTTACAGTTACTGAAATGTTTTAAGTGCAATGAGATGAGTCACTTTGAAAACGAGTGTCTAAAAAAGAGCTTGAGTGATGGGATGCAGTTAGACTACAAGCAGAAAGGGGTGGTGAAATCCTTTGCAACTACTTCAGTAGATGTCATGCCATCAAATGAAGTTGTATTAGGTACTTTGTTTTTTCAGATTATGCCAGTGTGTTGTTTGATTCGGGGTCTACACATTCTTTCATCTCTAAAAACGTTTCTAGTAAAATGGTATTACCATCTCAAGAAATGACTCTTGAACTTGATGTAAAAACACATGGGGAAAATGTTGAGGCAAAAATAATTTATAAGAATCTTCCTATCCTTATACGTGGGAAGAACCTACTTGCAAACCTTATTGTTTTACCTCTAGTAGAGTTTGATGTTATCCGGGGTATGGATTGGCTCTATATTTACCTTGCGAAAATTGACTGTAGAGCTAAAGAAGTTTCTTTTCAAAAAGACTTTCAGTTTGTGTACAAGAATGAACCCTTACTGTTGATAACATATCAAGAGGTCGAGAAACTTGTAAAATATGGAAATGAATTTCACCTTGCACATATCATTGAAAACAAGGGAACTGTTCAGATTAATGATGTGCCAGTGGTAAATTAGTATCCAGATGTTTTTCATGATGAGTTGTCTAGAATAATACCAGACCAGGAAGTTGAATTTATTATTGACTTAGTTCCTGATGCTAAGCCCATTTCAAAATCCCCTTATCGAATGGATCAAA
This sequence comes from Viscum album, assembly GCA_963277665.1. Classification (NCBI taxonomy): domain Eukaryota; kingdom Viridiplantae; phylum Streptophyta; class Magnoliopsida; order Santalales; family Viscaceae; genus Viscum; species Viscum album. The sequence goes on along the minus strand of OY728130.1, from coordinate 2,007,414,719 downwards.
CTGAACTTTTAGAGTTGAAGGATCAATTGGAAGATTTATTAGAGAAAGGTTTCATTCGACCTAGAACATCACCATGGGGTGCTCCTATTTTATTTGTTAAAAAAAATATGGTTCTATGAGACATTGCATTTATTATTGAGCCTTGAATAATATCACTATTAACAACAAGTATCCTTTGTCTCATATCAATGATTTGTTTGATCAGCTCCAGGGAGCTCAGATTTTTTCAAAGATTGACCTGAGATCGGGGTACCATCAGTTGAAGGTAAAGGAAGAAGTTATTCTGAAGACTTTGTTTCGTACAAGATATGGCCATTATGAATTTGTAGTAATTCCATTTGGGCTAACCAATGCACCTGTTGTATTCATGGACCTTATGAATATAATTTTCCATGAGTTCTTGGATAAGTTTGTGGTTGTTTTCATTGATGATATTTTGGTGTTTGCTAAAAGTAAAGAGGAGCATGAAAGAAATTTAAGGTTTATTTTTCAACCCTTAACATAAAAAAAATTATATGGGAAATTCAGAAAGTGTGAGTTTTGGTTTCAAAAAATTTCTTTCCTTTGTCACATTGTTTCTAAAGATGGGATAACTATTGATCTTGAAAAAACAAAGGTTGTTGAAGAATGTCCAAGACCCATAAATGTAACTGAGATTCGTAGCTTCCTTGGTTTGGAAGGATATTACAGAAGATTTGTTTGAAATTTTTCACGGTTATCTAGTTCAATGACTAAGCTAACCCGGAAGGGTGTTAAGTTTATCTGGACAAAAGAATGTGATGATTGTTTTCATGAACTGAAAAAGAAGATTGGTGAATTCTCCAGTTTTGGCACTAACTTCTAGGAATGGTGAGTTTGTTATCTACAGGGATACATAATTGAAAGGACTTGGTTGCATCCTAATGTAGAATGATTAGGTAATCGCTTATTCTTCACGACCGTTGAAAACCCATGAGGTAAATTATCCTACACATGATTTGGAATTAGCTGATGTTGTTTTCGCTTTAAAAATTTGGAGCCATCATTTGTATGGAGTAAAGTGTGAAATATATTCTGATCAAAAAAGTTTAAAGTATATATTCACTCAGAAAGAATTTAACATGAGATAGAGGATATGGCTAGAATTAATCAAGGATTATGATTGTACAATTCATTACCATCTAGGAAAAGAAAATAAAGTGGCTGATGCTTTGAGTCGAAAAAGTAATGTTTCATTAACCATGCTTTGTTTAGAACGAGATCCTTTGGTTTTTGATTTGATGAACTTTGGAATAGATGTTTTTGGTGCATGAAGTTCTTCTGTTTTGTTTTAGGTATCAGTGAGATCATCTCTATCAGACAGAATCAAGCAAGAACAGAAGCAAGATAGTGAGTTGCAGAAAAAGGTAGAGCTGGTTTAGAAGGGTAAGTTGCCTAAATTCAACATTGATAGTGATTGTGTTTTGAGATTTTGGAAGAGATTATGTATGCCTGGTGATTCATAGTTGAATAATGATTTGTTATGTGAGGCTCATAGTTCCCCGTTTTCAGTTCATCCTTATAGTACTAATATGTACAGAGATCTGCGGGAGTATTACTTGTGGGATGGAATGAAAAGAGATATTGCTGATTTTACTGTGAAGTGTTTGACTTGTCAGCAGGTTAAAGCAGAGCAGCAGTAACCGAAAGGGATGTCTCAGCCTTTACCAGTGCCAGAGTGGAAATGGGAAAAATATATCCATGGACTTTATTGTGGGATTTTCGGAGACACCTCGAGGTAATAATGCAATCTGGGTTATTGTTGATCACTTGACTAAATATGCTCATTTACTTCCTATTTGAGATACTTTTTCCCTTGATCAACTTTCTCGTTTGTATCTTAAAGAGATAGTCAGGTTACATGGAGTTACCCTCTCAATTGTATCTGATCGTGATCCCAGGTTTACTTCTAACTTTTGGAATGGCCTTCAGAAGTCGTTGGGTACTGAATTAAATTTTATTACATCTTTTCATCCTCAATCATATGGGCAGTCAGAAAGAACAATTCATACTTTGTAGGATATTCTACGTGCTTGTTTGATGAATTATCAGGGATGTTGGGACCAACATCTTTCTTTGGTTGAGTTTTCATATAATAACAGTTTTCATTCCAGTATACAGATGGCACCATTTGAGGCGTTATATGGGAAGTGGTGTCGAACTCCAGCTTTTTGGGATGAAGTGGGTTAAAGGAAGTTGATGGGATGAGAATTGGTAGAAGAGATGGCAGAAAAAGTTAAATTGATTCAGAAACACATGAGAATAGCTCAGAGCAGATAGAAAGGTTATGCAGACAATAGAAGGAAGGATCTATCTTTCGAGGTAGGTGATCATGTTTTTTCTCAAAGTTTCACTGCGGAAAAGTTTGTTGCGATTTGGTAAGAAAGGAAATCTAAGTCCAAGGATCATTGGACCATACGAAATTCTGGAGAAAGTTGAATCAGTTGCTTACCAAGTGGCTTTACCACCGAGTTTATCTCAGCTACACAATTTTTTTCATGTTTCGATGTTGAGAAAGTATATGCCAGATCCATCTCATGTTTTGTGCCCAGAGGTAGTTCAGCTGGAAGAGAATCTCTCTTATGAAGAACAACCAGTCCAGATTCTCAACCGAAGAGAGAAAGTGTTGTGAAATAAGGTAATTCACCAGGTAAAGGTTTTGTGGAAAAACCATATGGTTGAAGAGGCAACATGGGAATCTGAAAATTCTATGAGGGATAAATACCCCCACTTATTTTGATAAGTGAATAAAATTGGGAGGACGCAATTCCCAAAAGGGAGAAGGATGTAACACCCTAGGTAAATAATGAATAATAAATTCTCATATTTATTAATATTTACTAATTAAATATTAATTTTGCTTTAAAGGGGTTGCTATGTTCGATAGCGTACCTGATACGCAACAAAGATTTTCTTTGAAATCTTACGTTGCACACTAGTAATAAAATAATATTATTTTAAATGTTAGTTAACACGTACCTGTTGTATTGGCGGGAATGAATAGAAATAACTAAAATATGATTATATATGTTTGTTAAATGTTTTTAAATTTATCCAATAAAGGATAAAGGCTTAAAATATGAAAAGAATTCAATTTTAGGCATGTATACTCTAATTTTCATTAAAGGTCCACTTATCGCCTTTTTATGGAGAACCCTCTTTAAATATATTTTTGGTCACTATTATAAATTTTATTGGACCAAATAAAATTCCTCTTTAAAATCGGGAAATAAAAATTTACTTTGTGTAAATTTTTGGTATTTTTCCGATAAAGTTCTTTTTTTAATGAATAGTGAAAAATGTTGTATTTTAATTCAAAACCTCTTTTTAATCGAATTTTTTTATATGATTATATTATATTTTTAGTTAGATTTAACGTGAAATTATAATATATTTTTACCATTTAATCCAATATTGGTTGTTGGAATTAATATCACTTTGAAGTTGGACTTAAACTAGTCTCAATCATTTGATATATATTGTTTCATAAAAACACGACATTTGTACTGATGGCGGAAATTAATTATTAAATTAATTATTGTAAATTATATGTTTTGAATTTTGTAAAATAGACATCATTTTTGAGTTCAGAATATCAAATATATATTAGGGTGAAGTTTTGGTTTTTTTCTTAAGAACTTCAATTTTTGATTAATAGTGAAACCACTAAGTGGTACTTAAAAAAACTGATTTTTCGTTTAAATGAAATTTTACCACCTCTGTGTTTTAAATTTCAAAGATCCAACATACATGGTTTTCATTAGGATGTAAAATTTGGTTCAATGGGATTAAAATAATTTTTTGGTGAATAGTAACTTTTAAGTATTTAATCGCGATTAGAGGTAATTAGTGTAATTTAAGGTAAAAATAATGTTTTAATAATATGAAATGACCTTGACACATGTCCTACCCTTATTTTATGTGTCATGGACGACCAAGAAAATCAATGGGTCAACTTGGGGACCCTATGGAGCCACTTTGGTAGGAAAATGACGTTAATAACTTTTTATTTAATGTTAAAATAAAAATGTCACAAACATGTGTTGTTTTACTAAAACAATTTTTACATGGGGTAATAAAAGTCATACTTTTGACTATAAATAGTCATCGGAAAGATAAAAATATTTCCTACATCATAGTGTTTTTTATTATTTTTATACATTAAATAAATTAAATTATTTATGACATCATGATGATGTAGTGATTACCTCATTATTTAACGATTTAAATAAAATGAAAAGATAATGTAAAATCTAAGACCTAAACATGTCAAAAACCTATTGGATGAGTATATTTATAACCCTTATCACCTTATCCTCCAAATAAATCAATGTGGGACCTTTAAAATCCGAAACTCATTTGAAAATAAAGTAACATTTTATACCTTTCCAAGAGTGCCCCTCCTCTCCTCTTATAAAATTCCCCCACCTTTACCTCTTTACCTACACCTCTCAAGCCATTGGCTTGGACAAACCCTGTCCATTTTGTCTCTCCACATCCATATATTACTCCTATAAGCCTCACTTTTGTCATAAGTCTTTCCAATTAAGCCTTTAAGCTCAAATTAAAAAGAGTTGCCCGTTTTAAAGGTAGTGTCTTCTCTTGTGTTCTTATATTTTATTTTGCTTCTCCAACCCCCTAAACATTTTTTATTCCTTTATTTTGTAACAAAACCAGTATATTCCATATACTATGATGTTTTATGAGAAGTATTAGAGCTAAACTTACACACACCTTCATCTAATGGTTAAAGATCATACTGTTTCCGTGGATGGAGAATTTCTGCCTCACGAAATGATGACTGTTCAATATTCTTCTAACACCTTCAAAGGTGGCCATTAAGATGACACTATATTTATATATTATATATATTATGTTTATTTTTTCCTTATGATTCTGTATTTTTCATTTGTGGCATACCTTTATGGTTTCCATTGTGGGTAAACAGGATAATTTCCTTTTAGGAAGTTCGGACTACCGCCCCCTCAAAGTGATTTAATTCATTAATGCCATATGTGGGACGTATAAAGGATGGTGTTAATGATATTATATATGACATTATACTGGAATTATAATATACCTTTATGTCATTATTATTCCATTCCATAAAATATGAAATAGAAATGAAAGTAGCGTTCATGTGTACGTATAGCTTACCGTCTCCATGAACGGTACATTTCATTTCTTACCTCTAAATGTTAATTAATATTATAAATGCATGTATATACTGGATATATATGATATATATGATATATAAATAATAATTATAATTCTAGATATAATGGATACATGAACAACTTGTAATTATAAAGATTTTATTTTTTACTCAAGTACCAATGATCGTTAAAACGACGGTTATTAACATAAATAATTACATAGTGTTCATGAAATGGTAATAAGTGACATAAAAAAGGAATAATGAACTTGAAAAAGGTTATTAAGAAAGTTTATATTAACTCACGTTTATTATTCAGGAGGTTAAAGAACGATCGAGTCAAGTGTGACACAAGGTATGGGACTTCGTCTCAATCTCCTTTCATTGAGGCATATTTTGTTTTATACACAACTTTATTTTATACGGTGTATAAACCCCTTTGACTTTTACGTTTATGAAAAAGAAATCCTTTTATACCAAGAATTTACTAAACGAAAAAAGGGAATGTTTTTTTGGTCGTACATATGCGGCGACAACGACTTCTCCGCCGCCGTGACCATTATTTGAGTTTCGGCTTCCTCTACAAGCCATAACATTTTTTAATGAAAAATAAATACCATGTTTTACTTTTCTTTTATTTTGGTATTGAAAATGGTTTTGATAATGTTTTTTATATCAATGTGTTATTGATATCTTATGATTGAAATGTGGAAATGTTATGTTTCCTTTATGCATGTTTTATGTGATACGATTATGTTATAGTTCTTGGTCATTGTTTATGAAGATGGGTGGTTCCGTGATACAATAATGGCGAGTGAGCCCGATATAGATCTCTAATGCATTGGGTAACGTGAAGGAGTTAAACGTTAAGGTTTCACCGAAGAGATTTAGGGAATATACTATGATGAGTATTCCAAACGTAACCAAGATGGTTACTCCCTACGTAAGAATGTTATGAATGCCTCAAGTTACCTTTATGTCTTATGATTTCTATGATTTATTCATGATTTGATGAGGTATGTTAAAGTGCTTATTTTTTATGGGAAAAGTATGATTTCATTCTTATGTATATATGTACTCATGTTTCCTTTCCATTTTTTTTATAACCCTTACTGAGATTTTTATGCTCATCCCAAGTTTTTGAAATGTTTTTCACAGGTCAAGGGAGTGTTACATGTTATGATGATTGTGTCAAAAAAGTGTCAAGAAAGAATCCATGTTTTATTTTAAATATGTTTCCGTTGATGGGAAAAGTGAATACTATCTTTTATTGTAACCACTTTGTTTAAATGTGGGATGTAATGCATGTTTTATGATCTAATTCTCTAAAACTCTAAACCTGAAAAGATCCTCAAGGTGTATTCTTGAAATTTCTCAAGATTAAGTAATTTTTAAGGCTGGGGCCTTATAATTTCTCCTTATATCTATCCTACTAAAAATGAAATCACCGTGCATGCATACGTACGGCTTACAGTCTCCACGACAGAGTGTAATCTGTTTTTCCACCACCACCATACATGGTTGCGTATAATGGTTGAAATAATTACTTTATATTATTATTATAATATAATACTATTTCTGAGATATTATATCATCCACTCCAATTCCATTCAATAATTATGGGAACGATATCATCACTCGTGCGTTCGTACGAATTAACGTCTCAACAACACGATCAGATTCATTCTCCATGTTTACCATTCAAGAATGATTATAATGTATATATAATAAATAATCCTTAAATATGTGAAATAGTAATGATATTGGATTTATGTATATTTTATTTACATACTTCCAATCAATTTAATTAGGAAACAGAAACTGTATCCATGCGTACGTATGACCTTCCATCTCCGTGAACGGTGTATTTCATTCCATTTATCGATATATTATATATAAATATATATATTATATTCTGAATGTATGTTATATATAAATAATATTTTACAATTTGGATGTAATTAATAATGATCTTAGTAATCATATAAATAATTAGAAGTCAAAACACATACGACAAATGAAACGATTTTACCAAAAACACTACTTTAACATGGAATTGACAAATGAACGTGTAATATAAAGTCTTAATTGAATCATATATGATATGATAAATATTATTATGGTTATGTTAAAAGTTAACAATATGTTTAAACCCACTATAAAGGATTCTCATGCACATATGGATGAAATTGGACATAAGGTTCAGGATTTTTTCATCTCACTTTTATTTCTGTGAGACATATGCCTTAATCACAATCTATTTTTATGGTGTTTATATGTCCCATGAATGTTTTATGATTTTTATTATGGAGGATATGATATTTATATATTCATGTTAATTTCTTTATTTTATTACATGTATGATTCCACTGATCATAAATGGTAAAGAATAATTATTCCAATATCGTTCTTATCCGAGATTTTTTATTCTTAAGTATTTACTGGGGTTATATTTATCATCCTTGTCCATGTTTTATAAAAATGTTTTTATAATGTTTTTATTATTATTCCATGTATTTTTAAAGTCATGTTTACCTCTTTTTGACTTTTACTATGTGGTATGGAATGAATCTTTCTTTTGTTTACCATACCAGGTAATTTTTGACTTTTTTGGAAAAAGTACGAGAAGATTATTTCTTTATATTATACGACATGATCGGATTTTTATGGTTTAATAATGCCTTATTTCCATGAAGCTTCATATACATGATTTCATGATTATTTTCAACAAAATCATTTTCTTTTAAATTTCCATTTCATTTTGAGAAAAGAAAATTATTTTGAAGAAGAAAGAATATTTTCTTCAAGAATTCATTTCAAGTGTTTTATAAAAACTATTTTTCATATTAGATGACATTCTTTAACATAGATATGTTACTTGTATAATGTCCCTATTATTTACATGGTTTTATTTTCTTTATGATGAAATTATATCCATTTTTTATATGGATTATGTTATGATGGGATGATATATATGAAACCCACTGGGCTATGATAAATGATTTGTGTTTATTTTGTGGCACACGAAATAATGATTTCATTATGAGATGGGTGGGACATATATCTCCCTCCAATTCATTGGGTAAGGATTTATATCTCATGAGATAGATATGGATGGAACAGAAAGTAAATCCGGTTTAGTAATACAGGGCTGAAACAACAAGTAAATCTGCTTCAATAATAGACTTCATCCACTATGATGGTCTTGGAAGTAATGCCTTGGCTACTATGGAAATAAAATTATGCGATTAATGTTTTTCACAACTCTATGTTTTATCTCCATTCTATTTTATCATGATTAATTGTCCTTTTTGATCCATGCCTTACATATTGCCAAAATTTATTTCACAACTCAATATTTTAATGTTTAAACATTATGTTCTTGTTTTTAAGTTCAAATGTATATGTTTTTTTTATTTTCTTCATACATACCCTTACAGAGCATTTCATCTCACCCTTTATTTGTTTTCTTTTCCCCAAGATTTAATGAAAGGTTTTAGGTAAGAAAAAATGGGAAGATCTATATGGGAGATGTTGAAGATCATTCAACATGTTTAAAATATTATGTTCCGAGTTTCCAAAGACAAGAAACTTTTATGGTCCTTGGGTGTCTATTTTTGTTATTTATTAAGTATTATACAAATTTAATGTAATTTCCATGTTAGTCTAGCTATGGGTTTCAATAGAAATGAATGTTACCTGGTATATATTGTTGAAAATAAAGGAACTGTTGAGATTAATGACATGCTAGTGGAAAATGAGTACCTTAATATTTTTCTTAATTAGTCGCCTGGTATTACACCTGATCAGGAAGTTGAATTTAATATTGTCGTAATTTTTTAAGCTAATAAAATTTCAAAACCCCCTTATTGAATGGCTCAAATTGAACTTTTAGAGTTAAAGAATCAATTGTAGGAGTTATTAGATAAAGGTTTCATTTGACCTAGCACATCACCATGGGGTGATCCTGTCTTGTGTGTTAAAAATAAAGATGGTTAAATGAGACATTGAATTGATTATAGATCATTAAATAACATCACTATTGATAACAAGTATCATTTGTCTCATAACGATTATTTGTTTGATCATATTCAGGGAGCGTAGTATTTTTTGAATATTGATTTGAGGTTGGGGTACCATCAATTGAAAGAAAAGGAAGAAGACATTCCGAAGACCGGGTTAGTACTAGATATGACCATTATGAATTTGTAGTTATGCCTTATGGGTTATCCAATGAACCTGGTGTATTCAAGGATCTGATGAATAGAAATTTCCGTGAGTCCTTAGATAAGTATTTGGTTCTGTTAATTGATGATATTTAGGATTATTATATAATTAAAGAGGAGAATGAAAGTCATTTAAGGGTTGTCGTGAAAACCTTAATAGAAAAGAAACTGTATGGGAAATTCATCATGTGTGAGTTTTGGTTACAGCAAATTTCATTCCTTGGTCACATTTTTTCGAAAAATGGCATAAATGTGGATCCTGCTAAAACAAAAGTTGTTGAATAATGGCCAAGACAATCAAATATAACCTTGATTTGTAGTTTTCTGGGCTTAGTAGGTTATTATCGTAGGATTGTTGAAATTCTTTCATGGTTATCTAGACAGTTAACTAAGTTAACATGAAAAGGTGTTAACTTCATTTGGAAAAAAGAATGTGATGATTTTTTTTAGGAATTCAAAAGAAGATTGGTGAATGCTTTAGTTTTGGCACTACCTTCCAAAAATGGTGAGTTTGTTATTTACAGTGGTGCTTCATTGAAGGGACTTGGTTGTATCCTTATGTAGGATGATTAGGTAATTCCTTATGCTACGCGTCAGTTGATACCACATGAGTTAAATTACCCTACATATGATTTGGAATTAATTGTTCTTATTTTTGCTATAAAAATATGGAGGCATCATTTGTATGGATTAAAATGTGAAATATATACTGACCAAAAAAGATTAAAGTATATATTCACTCAAAAATAATTGAACATGAGATAGAGGAGATGGTTTGAATTAATCAAGGATTATGATTTTATGATCCTATACCATCCGGGAAAAGCAAATAATATGGCTGATGCTTTGAGTCAAAAAAGTAATACTTCGTTAACCATGCTACATTTGGAATGAGATCCTTCAGTTTTTTGATTTGCTGAACTTTGGAATTGAAGTTTTTAGTGTAGAAAATTCATCTGTTTTGTTTTACGTTTCAATGAAATAATCTATATCAGACTGAATAATGAAAGCACAGAAGAATTATAGTGAGTGGTAGAAAAAGTTATAGTAGGATCAGAAGGGTGAGTTGCCTGAATTTAACATTGATAATGTTTGTGTTTCAAGGTTTGGGATGAGATTATGTGTGACTTGTGATTCACAGTTGAAGAATGATTTATTATGTGTAGCTCATAGTTCTTTGTTTTCAGTTCATCTTGGAAGTGCTAAGATATACAGAGATCTTTGAGGGTATTACTAGTGGGATGGAAATAAAAGAGATATTACTGATTTTACTGTGAGGTGTTTGACTTGTCACTAGGTTAAAGAAGAGAGGTACATATTGAATTGGATGCTTAAGTCTTTACCAGTTTCATAGGGGAAATGGGAAAATATATCCATGGGCTTCATTGTGGGATTACTGAGGACATATCGAGGTAATAATGCAATTTAGGTTATTATTGATTGGTTGACTAAATCTGAAATGTTCCTTCATATTCGAGAAAATTTTTTTCTAGATCAACTTTCTCAGTTGCATGTTAAATAGATAGTAAGGTTTCATGGAGTTCCCCTCTCCATTGTATCTGATCGTGATCCCAAGTTTAATTCTAACTAATGGAAAGGTCTTTTGATGTCGTTGTATACTGAATTAAATTTTAGTATAGCTTTTCATCCTCAATCAGAGTGGAAGTCAGAACGAACAATTCAAACCATGGAGGATATGTTGCATGCTTGTTCACTAGAATACCATGGAATTTGGGACCAACATATTTATTTGGTGTAATTTTCATATAATACAACTTTTCATTCTAGTATACAGATGGCTCTATTTGAGGCATTATATGGAAAGTGCTGTTAAACTCCAGATTTTTGGGATGAAGTAGGTGAAAGGAAGATAATGGGACTAGAATTGGTAGAAGAGATGATAGAAAAGGTTCAATAGATTTAGAAGAACATGTGAATAGCTCAGAGTGGGCAGAAAAGTTATGCGGATAACCGGAGGAAGGATCTCTCTTTTGAGGTAGCTGACCAGGTCATTCTTAAAGTTTCTCCATGGAAAAGTGTGATGCATTTTGTTAAGTAAGGAAAGTTGAGTCTGAAGTTCATTATAACTTATGAAATCCTGGAGAAATCTGGATCAGTTTCTTATATAGTGGCTTTACCTCCAATTTTATCCCAGGTACACGATATTTTTCATTTTCAATGTTGAAAATGTATATGCCAGATCCATCTCATGTTTTAAGTCCAGAGGTAGTTCAGATTGAAGATAATCTATATTATCAGGGACAACTAGTCCAGATTATTAACCATAGAGAGAAAGTGTTGTGGAATAAGGTAATTCACCAGGTAATGATTTTGTGAAAAACCATATAGTTGAAGAGGCAACGTGGGAATATGAAAATTCTATGAGTGATAAATACACCCATTTATTTGATAAGTGAATAAAATTATGTGGAAATAATTTCCAAAAGGGGGGAAGGATATAACTTCCTAGGTAAATAAAGAAATAATACATTTTTAATTAAAATTTTGGGAATTAAATATTAATTTCACTTTAAAGTGGTTTCTATGTTCAATGTCATACCCAATACGCAACAACGGGTTTCATTGAAATCTTACGCTGCACATTAATAATATATTATTATTATTTTAAATGGTAATTAATGCCTAGCCATTGTATTGGATATAATGAACATAACTAACTACAATATTATTATACATGTTTGTTAAATGTTTTAGCATTTATCTGATTAATGATATAGGCTTAAAATGTGAATGATTCTAATTTTAAGCATAATTTACTCAAAAAGGATCATTTTCCACCTTTTGATGGAGAACCCTCTTTAAATACAGTTCTAGTCACTTTTATATGTTCTATTTGACAAAATAGAATTCTTCTTTAGAATCAGGAAATCAAAAATTTCTTTGGGTAAATTTTTTGTATTTTTCTGATAAAGTTCATTTTAATGAATAATGAAAAACGCTATATTTAAATTCAAAAGTGCTTTTTAATCTAATTTATTCATATGGATAGATTATATTATTAATTGGTTTTGTAGTTTAATTACATTATTCTTTTTTCCAATTAATCCAATGTTGGACATTGGAATTAATTTCACTTTGAAATTGGAAATAAACAAGTGTCAATCTTTTGATAGTTTTTGTTTCTTAGAAAACACGTTTGTTATTTTGACAGTGGGAATTAATTTTAAAATAATTTCTGCCACTTTTGTGTTTTGAATTTGGAAAAATAGATTCCAAATTGTTAATCAGGTGGTCTAAATTTTGAAAATAGGTAACATTTATTTTTAGACATTTTAAATATTTACAACAGTAAAAAATTTATTTACCACAGTTAAAGGGTAAATCTGGTAAATAAGGGTAAATAAATATTATTATTATAATATAAAATGACCATAACATGTGTCCTAATCTTATTTTTTGATAAATATCCGACCATGGGCACCTTTGGGTTGATTTTGGGACCCCATGGTGCCACATAAGAGTGATAATGTCACTTTATTTTAAATAACATAAAGTAAAGGCACAAATGACATAAACAAATATCTTTTCGTAAATTAATTTTTACATGGGGTTATATAATTCATCATTTCAAATATAAATATTCATTGTAAATATAAATAGACTTTCTAAATCATGGTATTTGTTTTATAATTTTTTGACCTCAAATAAATAATATTATTTATTACCCAATAATGATGCACTGTTTACCACATTAATAGATGATTTAAATAAATAAGACTATAAATATTAAAACAATATCCAAAACCTGATAAATTTTTATTTGATGATTTTATTTCAACCTTTATTTATATTATATTCAACTTTAATGATTTTTGGACCTTTATAAATCAAATATCATTTTATAATAAAATAATAGTTTCACACTTTCTAAAAGAGCCCCTCCCCCCTTATAAAAACCCCTCACTTCTAACTCATTCCTATCACCTCTCAAGCCCCTTGGATCATCCAAACCCTCCCCAAATAATCTTTCAAGATCCCTTTCTTCTAACTAGAAGCCTTACCTTAGTCATAATTCACATCAAGAATTCTTTTTGGTTCAAACCAATGAGAGTTACCCAAATTAAAGGTAACAGTTTCTCTTAAATTCTTTTCTTTTAATTTACTTCTCCAACCCCTAAACTCTTTTTATTATGTTATTTTATAACAACACCAGTATAATAAATATACTATGATGTTTTTATGAGAAATATTCAAAATAATGTTACCCACACCTCCATCTAATGGGTAAAGAACAAACTGTTTCTATGGTTGACAAAACTAATGCCTCATGAAATGATGATTGTTCAATTATCTCCTACCATTTCTCTTGGTGGCCATTATGATGGAAATATATTTATATATGATATATAATATTTTTATGTTTTTTTATGCTTCTATATTTTCCATTTTTATCATTCCTTTATGGTTTTCATTATGGGTAATTGTGATAATTTTATTTGAGGTAGTGCGGACTACCGCCCCCTCAAAGTGACATGACTTATTAATGCCAAATATGGGAAATATAAAGGATGGAGTTAATGATATTATATATGATATTATACTAGAATTATAATATAACTATGTATCATTATGTTTAAATTTAATTAAAATAAGAAATAGAAATGAATGTAGCATTAATGTGTATGTACGGAATATCGTTACCATGAACGTGGCATTTCATTTCTTACCTCCAAATGTTATGTGTAATTATAAATACATGTATATACTAGACATATATGATATATATGATATCTAAATCATGAATATTATTATGAATATAATGAAATTTTGAACACGTGAACAACTTGTACTTATAAGAAGACCATTTTTGCTCAAGTACTAAATATCGACAAAATGACCATTATTGACTTAAATGATTACATAATGTTTATAACATGGTAATAAGTGATATAAATCGAATTTTAATCTTGAAAAATGTTCTTAATCAATTATAAATTAACATTATTTTATTATTAAGGATACTTAAAAATGAATGGGTCATGTCGGACATGAGGTAAAGGACTTCATCTCAATCTTCTTTCGTTGAGGCATATTTTGTTTTAATACACGACATTATTTTATACGATGTATAAATTCATTTGAATTTTCATTTCATTCAAAGGGAATATTTTTCTATTAATGGTTTTTCTAAATGAAAAAAAATAATTTTTTTTAACATAAGTGGTGATAATGACCTTTCTATCGCTGTGAGTATTATTTGATCTATGGCTTCCTTAATAAGCCGTAATGTTTTTAAAAGGAAAGTAAATACCATTTAATCTTTTTTACATATATTGGTATTGAAAAAGGTTTTGATAATAGGTTTATTATTTCAGTATATTTAAAAGATATATTGTAATTTAAATGTATAAATTTTATCTTTCCTTTATGTTTGTTTTAAGTGTTATGAATATGCTATGGTTCTTGGGAATTGTTAACGTATACGGGTGGTTCTGTGATAAACCTAGGGTGGAAGATCCCATGATATCCCTCCAATTCATTGGGTAATGTGATTGAGGTAAACATGATTATTTTTAATTAGAGATTTAAGGAATATATTGTGAAGTGTATTCTAAATGTAACTCCCTATGTAGCTGTGATAACTATAATGTAAGTATGATATGGATGAGACAAGTTACCTTTATGATTTATGTTTTCTATGTGTTATTCATAAGTTTTATGATTTCATGGGGTATTTTAAAGAAAATATGTTATGTATTTAATGATGAACTAATGTTTTCTACCTTTGTTTTATAACATATACTGAGCTTTTTTATGCTCATCCCATGTTTTGAAATGTTTTTCATGGGACATAAAGATGAATAAGGTCAAGGATGGGATCAAGGAAAAGTCATTCTATCTAAATCATGGGACTAGACATTACTCTTTTTTCCAGAGTTTTTATTTTATGAAAAAATGGAAATGTAGTAGAAGTGTCTACCTTGTAATTTTTGAGATGTAATGTAATAGTTCTGCCCCAATTCTATAAAACTCTAAACCTTAGACGATCTTCAATGTGAATTTTTCTTTTAATTCATTATTATGTAATATTTAAGGCAGGGTCCTTATACCAGCTTCCAAACTATATCATTATTGTTGCATCCATAGCATTTGGGTGCATGTTTTAGTGGTGGTAATGGTCTCGTCCTCCACTATTCTCTAAGATATGAATTCATGATTATTTCTTTTATATTATATGTATCAGATCACATGATAAAAATAACCACCTAATATCAATTTTTTATCATTTACCAATAATTTCCAGTCAACCTCAGTGAATCCCAAAAAAGGTTTCTATTAATCTTTGTGAATGAAAAAACTATAGTATACCATATTATGGATATATTAAATTATTTTTATCACATCATTAATTTTGATTTCCCTAGGATCACTCTTAAAATAATAAACATTAAAACTATAAAATAAAACATTCAAATGAGTTCGAGTAATATAGAGTAAACATCCAATTATTTTTCAATATGTACCCACATCGAACATGATTCTCCACTCATATTTTTATAATTTCAACGTTTTTTTCATCATAGTTTCCATGAGACATGAATTTTATATCTGAATTATTATTTAAAAATCATTTTAATATTTAATTTTTAAGATAAATATCCCATTATATTTTTTAAATTACTTATAATCCTAAGAAAAATGACATTTCTCCAATTAGTGAAATTTTGATTTTACAACTCATGAGTTCTAAAAAACAGTGACTTGGATATCATATAAGCATCAAAAATATATTTAATCAATATAAATAATATCCATTAGTCACTTATCATTCTATTTGATGATTTAGAGGTTATGATTTACTCTTCAATAAAAATTATATTCTTTAATAATTTAACTAACCTAAAATAACATACTCTTAGTGCTTATATAAATCATGATAAATCCATATTTAATTGAAACACTTTTACTTTATATTCATTAATGATAAACCCATATGATTCCCCAATGTAAATTATCTCTTCAAGGAATCCATTCAAGAAGGAATATTTTATACCCATTTGATATATTTTGAAACCTCTTAAATTTTAATGGGGAAGAATAATAAAATAATTTCAAGCCATGCTATGGGAACAAGTGTAAGATCAACGTAAATTACATAAATTTTGGAATACCCTTTTCACAAATTTTATTAATTGTTTCAAATAAATTTTCATTATTAATTAAGATTATTTAGAAAACCCCACTTGGAAATGACTAGATTATTATAACTTATCCTTAATAAAACTTACTATGTTTCATCTTTTTATATTTGTTCTACTACTTAATTCATAGCCTTGATCCAAATCTCACCATTTTCAAATTCTTTAAATGACTTTAGTTTTACCAAATATAATATAGATACTTTATATTGAACTTTTATTATTCAATTTTGGATTCAGGATATTTGGTCTCTAATAATGTTTCTTTTGGTCACTTTAGACCTACTTTTTTCTTCATAATGATAATGTAATTTATATACATTCTTCAAAATATGATTATTTATCAGAGTTTTAATCATTGTTTACAACTCTTACTAAACCCTTTACTCCTTAAAAACATTAATATTTAGAAATTAGATTGTGTGTTATGTATAGTAAGCCCTTTTTCTGCAGTTATTTTCTATCTTTCAACAACTACAAAATAATTTATCTCAATAATCTTTTAAATAATCTTATTATAACACCTATAAGAGTTACAATATAAATAATATTCAAAAAATATTCCTTTATCTCCATGATCTTAAAATTTTCTACTCATCTTTTTTTTGAGAATAAAATATTTGATTCATAAAATTTTGATGTTTTTAAGTTTGGGTTTCATTCCATGCCCAATTTCGTATGGAATTACCCTTTATTTTCACATATAAATAATCTATAAAAGATTTAAAATTCATATATAAATGTTTCTATTCAGTAAATTTCTATAATATACCTTTCAATCAACATTATTTGGTACAT
This sequence comes from Viscum album, assembly GCA_963277665.1. Taxonomy (NCBI): domain Eukaryota; kingdom Viridiplantae; phylum Streptophyta; class Magnoliopsida; order Santalales; family Viscaceae; genus Viscum; species Viscum album. Next base: position 2,007,397,362 of record OY728130.1, on the reverse strand, counting down.
GTTATTGATTATGATATTACAACATTCCTCTATGCCTGTTTACTGGGGTGTTATAATAGTCAAAACCTAATACTGAATTACATGTTTATCTAGATATTATTTAACATTATGATTTATAAATTCAATCCCATTATTATTTTTGAATTTATAAAACATAAAAACATGCATAATTTTTCCATTCCTCTTATAGACAGTAGTATATCTGTACACCTAGGTCTTTCATGTGATAGGAATAATCCTTTCCATTTTTCTTAAGTCATCAACAAATAACACATCATACCTCTTTCCATCAATTTCATTGGGTGATATTTTCCAAAAGTATCCACATTCACAAGATCAATCAACATGGATGCCTCTATATTTTTTTTCATTAATAACCTTAGGACAATCTTCTCATTTTGACATGAATCACATATATGAGTATGATCATACCTGATTTGGGGAATATAACATGCTCTATTTCACTTTACTAAACTACACAAATATTTTTGGCTTAAATGGACAATCCTCCTATTACATATCATATTATCCTCTACTTTGGACCTTATATATAGATATTTTACTCTCTAAAAATGTATAAATGTCCCTTTGTTATTCTTCCATATAGAATAAGTGAACCCGATTTTCATTGACAATAGATACCTTTTTTGTTAAAGTTTACCACACATTTGTTGTCACATAATTAGATAACACTGATATGAATTTTGACTTATACCATCAACCAAGAGAATATATGTACTTACATAATCATTTCCTCCAATATTATCCTTTCAAAAACAAATAATTTGAAGACCCTAATCATTTCTCAAAAGAATATAACTATCTTTTTGTACTTTAAATTCATAATGTGGTATTTTTTTGTTCATATGTTATGTGAATCATAATTCCAATAAAAATGATATTGACATGTATATTTCCATTATGGTAATATTGTTAAAATTATAATTATACGAATTTCCTTTAATATCCCATGTTGGTGATGAATGTTCCTCCACAATAGTTGTCTCCAAAAAAATTCTTCTTTAAAAACTAAAAATATGTTTTTAGAGTCTTTAATTTTGGATAAAGGTTCCAATATTATCTTTCTTCCACATCCTATAATTTTAAAATAATTTATTTTAATTCTTGATTCCCAATTTAATTCCTTATACCCAAATCTTGCAAAACAAAAAATAGTATACATTAAAATAAAAAGAATGATTTGAAATCTTGTTTGCTTATTTGGGTTGGCTTTTTTCCCGAAAGGGCCTCCTAGCAATAGATCACATCTAGTAAGTCTTTAAAAAATTTCTATAGAAAAATATATAAATCATTATTCAATAGAGTAGGCATTTTCCGCATGATTTATTACCTTTAAAGATCATTGAAGAGAAATAATTTTCTGGGAGTCGATGCTTGTTATTTTGATGAAACTACATATATTTTCTTATATTCAAGATATTTCCCCGTAAATTTTTCATTGCCATTGAACAGATGAATATGAGGAATAATTAAAAAAATAATTCAAAACATTCTTTTTCTTGATTAATGATGATCTCTATATATTTTTTATCATTATTATTTGTGTCAATAATCGTTATTTATTATCACACATCTGACATATATTCGTAACTTCATCTAACACCTCAATTCCCTTTCACTCTGTCATTTATATTTTTATCCAGAACATCAATTATTAAAGTCTGTTATTAAAATTTATTCTTTAGTTCTAATTCCATTCTTCAGTTTCCTAACAATTATATTTTATTTTTCCAAACTTATAATTTACCTCTAACATTTCTTCTTTTTAATATTCTATTTAGATCATGGAATCATGCATCATTGTACTGGACTTCTTAGACATTTCTCTAAAAACATCATGTTCCACAAGGGCTGACTCAAGTTCTTCTAGTAGATTAACCATTCCAACAAATCATTCATTTTCATCATTATTATAATCATTTCGTGGATTCATTATAATATCCATCAACACACATTAACCTATAAAATTATCAACTTCATCTAATTCACATTCTCTAAAAATGTATTCTTCTTTTGAAATATATTTTTTAATAACTTCCATTCAGAATTATTTTAATACTTTTTCATATTTTTGGTGTTTTTTTTATATCGTCATCATCTTTATTTTTTTAGGATATTTTGAAATATTATTTTCAACCATTCTGTATTTTATATAAGAAAGGGGAGACATGACATCAAACCTTCCTCCTTTTCTCTAATTATCGGTTGAAAACTGACATAACTTCATCATCTATTTCATTTTATAAATTATCCTTGATTAAAATATTTTTATGGAATTAAAGGCCACCATCTGTATAATTTCCACAATTCTTGACACATTGTATTTGTATCTAATCACATAATCCAAAGGAGTACTATACAATCTATCGAGTGAATTATCCTTCAAGTATTTTCCTTCTATAACTTAAAATTTTCATTAAAATGTGAATATAGAATTCTCATAATCCTCTTCATGATCTTCTCATCACTGATATAATTATAAGGGCCTCAAATATCTTCAAAAAGAAAATTTAAATGATCAAGAAAAGAATCATCTTACTCAGTTGAATTAATTCTAAAATCATCTTATTTATTATATAAAACCTATAACTTTGTCTCAAAATCCTCAAAATATAATTTGTAAGTATTCATTAGAATTTTAATTATATAAAATTATTTTTTACAAGATATTAACTTTTTTAAAATGGGATTTGAAAGAGAATTTTTGATGGAATATATGACTCTGGCATCTATATCTAATTATTGATGATCTCTATCGCCAAAGGCACCACTTTAAATACTAATAATGATTATATAAATATTTTTTGAGAAAACAATTATTCTTAAGGATTTGAAATAATGTTGTATAACAATTTTCAATAATATTAATTTACTACAATAAAATATGGGGATGCCTTTACCGTTGAAAATGATTTACAGGATTCTAAGAGAGAAATATATTAAAGATTCATTTTATATCACTTGTTCAATCCCTATATATGGTAACACCCTAAGAGGGGTCGGAGGGATAAAGATATTGATGTTTAAAACACTTTTTCAATGAATGATGTTATTTTTCTATAAACTAGATGAACACATTGATTCTCTCTACCATTCTAATAAATGTATGGTGAAGGTCGTGAAAACCATAAGTAATTTTACTTGGTTCACTTTCACTGGGATAGTCCAAAGAGAATGCATGAAAACAATACTATGAATTAAATTAATTAACATCTCATTGAATTATAATTACAATTTATATGAGTCTCAATAACCCTTCAGATTCACTACTTTTAAAAAACAGGGAACTCACAAATCTCATTCAACAACAAACTCACTACCCCATTTACGAAATCTTTCCTTCTTCACATGATGGTGAAACAAACATACACCAATGATGTTAATTCTCTTAAGAACATGAAATTTCCAATTTATGTGACAATAAAACACCTTGAATAACACCTTATTAAGTATTAAAAATTATATATGATATATAGAATAACCCTTTGAAAATACTCTCCAAAAAATATCCTTGTGTCTTTCTCTCAATGTACTACAAATCATGAATATCCATTTTTTATTTCAATCCAATGGTTATTATTGGATATGTTTTCTTTTAGTGTTATGCAAAGTATCCACTATGATTATTGATGTCCTAATGAACCATTTAAATAGAATATGACATCAGTAGATTCAATCTATAAATCCATTTCTTCTTGTTTCATGTTAAAACATCTTGTATACTGAAAGTACTTTTACACTCTGTGGTCATATATAATAAGATGTATTATTACTAATTTATTAGATTATGATGTTGAAACCCTCACTATTAAGATGAAATAAATTATTAGTATCTCTCTATGGTGTGGTCAATATCATTTCAACATGTTGTATTCAATTTGATGAGATACACATCTCGTAGAGTAGTAACTCTGCTATTAACCCATATAAATTCTCAAACATGAAATCATACAACTTATTTTCAAACAAATATTATTTTTACAAGACACATAACAATGGAGTGAGATCCCATATGGTTAAGGATCCCAAATTTTTACTTCTATTAAATTATTACTTTCCACAATGAAAGTATTAGCTATAATGAGAAACAATTTCTTCCGAAGGATAATTGGACTCGCCTATTTTAATAATCCCAAATCATATTTCATTAGTTATTATAGTTTTTATCATGCAACAATTATGTATTTTTAATCTCACTATTTCTGTATTAATTTTAAAGTGTAACATTTTCTATATAAAGGTAACTGATATGAAGGTGTCTGTTAAGAGCATTCTGTTTAAGTCACAAGTTGAGTCTACTGATTAGAAAGTTACCACTGAGGAACCTTACCACTGAGAGGTTACCAATGAGGAACCTTAGTGCTGAGACATTACCACTAGAAGGTTACTACTAGAACATTACCTCTTGAAGGTTACCTCTGAGGAACCTTACCACTGAGTTACCATTGCAACTTCAAAACTACGAGTCCACCAATCAAGGTATACTGTTGTAGAGCTACCACTAGAGTTTACTAATATAGGGCCACTGATGGGAAGATTATCACTGGGATCTTACTAAAATCACCTATAAAAGGTTATTATTTGAATGTTTCTATTTAAAGCATATGGCTACAAGATTGTTGTTATGAATTTACCACTAGAAGTATACTGATAAAAGGTTACTACTGGATGAACCTTGGGAATTCACAAGTCTACTACTGATAAGCCTACCAATGAAGCCTACCATTACAAGGATACAAATGATAAGCCTACCGATGAAGTCTAATATTGCAAGACAACCGCTGATAATCCTACCATTGAAAAGGCCACCGCTACCCGTCTATCGATAGATATAATCATCTACTCTATAATTTTTCAATTTTCTTAAGATGATTCAAATGGTCATATATGGTAAATTGAATTCTTTTTACATTAATTATTGTTGATTATAGACATATCTGGAAACTTTACAAGGTACAAGGAAGACTGCACATAGTTTGATCATTCCTATTGTCTTACCTCAAGGATAAAATAAAAGATCGATCTATAAAAGATAATGCTGGGTGTGAGAGATATTACACAAAATACCTAAAGAAAAAGTAGAACATACCAACACTTACATTGTGAATCCAATAGCTTCATGAAGATTTTTTGGGATAAAAAATTCATGGTTTCCATGTTTTGCTTCATCGATTCTCTTTCAAACCATGCGGCTGAACACCTCAGTACCTGGAAGACATAACCTGAAGATGCGACACTCTATTTTAGAGACAACGTCCAGAGAAGGACTCAAACTAAAATTTCTTCACATGAATGAGTCCATAGCTAAACTGAAAACACAAAGATCCTTCTAAAATCAATCATAATAACATTAGCTCTATTGTATTATTTATCTTACATTTTTGAGTATTGTGTGTTGGTTTATTAACCACACATTGTCTCATGTTCTTAAACTAGAGGATAATCAAAATCCTCACCCCAAATATTATTTAAATTTTTGTTTCCCACGTATAATTATGCAAGAGTCTGTGTGTGTCCTGGTTGTTTGTTTTTTCCCATGAAGAACTATGGTAGAGTTTGTGAGACCTGGACAGTTTGTGAAATCTTTTGTAAATCCCGATATAGATTGTGTATCATGTTTATTAAAATAAACTTCTTTGTGGAAGTTGATTACCAAGTGGAGAGGATTGAGTCTCAGCTTGAGACTGAACCTCTTGTTTAATTATTTAGAGTAAATAATTTTGTAATAATCTATTTTTTATTTCCTGGTGCTTATAATTTCAAAGACTGAAAATTGTTATACATTAACTATGATAGGTAGTATTGGTTTGTGTGTAAATGTGTTTAATTAAGTAAACATGTTTCAAAAGTTGGATAAGTTTTTACACTAATTTAAATGAGGACTAATAATCCTTTGAGAGACATGTTGAGAAAATTAAAAATTTATATCCATACTTCGTTAATTAACTAGGCTATTTCAAATTGGGGGATTTTATCCTAACAGTTTTAATGGAAATTTTAGGTAGGATCTCAATTAACTACCCTCTTGAGTTTTCACCTCCACCAACATGTTATATCAATCTTTATATGGTGTGTACACTTAAAAATGTATAATATATTTTAAATTATTATAATAGTTTCGAACACCATATTGTACCTTAATATGACATGTAAAAATACTCCCAAGTCTTACACTTGTCATTCCTCTGAGAATACAGCACCATAAAATCATCTTTTTTCCCTTGACCCACCAGTTTTGTGTAATGGTGTCCACTCAAATCATCCTCTATCCTACCACCATATAAAAAAGACCACTTCTCTCAGGGTCATGCTGACCAATATGTGAACTCACCATTTGTATCTCCCTGACCCATTTTTCCATCCAAATAGTTCTTTGGACTAAGAGCCACTGGATCTTATGTGTGGCTCCTAGAATGGAAAAGGATACCGACTAGTAGCAAGGGTTTCAAGAGGTGATAATCATATTATATACCCTCTAGTAATGATTAAATGATCGTAAATATAAATATAAAATATGCACTATGAAAAATACCAATAGACACTGGACTAGTAACCCACCAATGGAAGAAGCACAATATGAAATAGAATTAATAATAATAAACAAGCTTAATAATATTGGGAGAATTAAACATCAAAACATGCCATTTTTAGATATTATAATTGAAAAAGCACACAAAATAATTCATATAGACATTATGAAGAAGAGTTACCAATCTCTGAACTCAATACATACATATAATCATACTGATACAAAAGAAAAACTCAAAAAGGAAGCTCTTGATGAGACCTGAAGAAATGTTCCCTTTCCTTCCATACCATTCTAACCCAATCACAATGTTTCAGTTTTGCATACTATACCATTACATAATCTCAAAGATATAAAATCTACATGCATCATCAAGGGACCATGTAGGGTGTGAGAAAAAATCATAGTAGGACACCATTATTTTGTGACTATCATACGTCTGGGATTAAGAATGTGTTTTAAAATAATAAATAAAATAACACAGTCACATCATATAATATAACACACTTTCCCTTTTCTCAACAATCACATGGAATTAATCACCGGTATACCATAGTGAATATGATCTTTAACCAATGTCCAAGTCATCCCCTGATGTAAAGTAGTCCAGGTGAACCCTTAGGTTCTACATCAAATAAAATCACCTGGAACCTCATGCCAATTAACACCTCATGTCCAACCATATTTGATATCCTAAGGGCATGCCCAAATCAAGTACACTATCTTAAAGACCATAGCTCATATGAGAACTTGTCGACTCATAGCACCATATCTGAGGCATAGTTGTACATGTCCTCCAAATAATATCACCATCATCTCAATAGTCAATGTCTTGAGGAGATGTTCATCCTCCATAATAAGTCATGGAACTATGTCCTCAAGTAAGGAAATCCTCATCCCCCAACTGATTGTCCAAATTCTATCTATCAATTAATCATCACCATATCCTTAGAGTTCTATAGAAAAACGATCCATCCTTTTTTGTATGCTAGAACTAATGGATGCTATACCTAGATGACTGGTTAATACCACCTCATCATCTGATCCCTTCTATGTTCACATGACTCAAAATAGTACTTCGGTTAACACAGGTGATCGGAAATCACCAATAAGTTCCTAATACATATCAACTGGAACCTCTTTCCCCTATAACCATTTTTTTCCAGTAAAATGGTTAACAACATCCAAAATAACATGACCTTTGCTCGTAACATAACGACCTCATCACCTCATCTGATGACCAATTCACCCAACCAGTGATAAATATCACTTGAATAAATATATCATAGTGCATGCCTAATATGATAATCATATCATTTAAATCAAGATGGCCAATGTTATCTTTATCCTTAGAAAAATCCCATAAAAATCCATTTGAACACATAAATTCAATATAATTAAATTAAACAATTCAATTTAACATAAAAAAACCATGACCAAATCATCCAATGTTCCATAGACACTCAAAAAACCCTATACATTGGTAAACCTCTATGATATTTCTCATAGGAATCTCATATAGTCAATTTAATTACTAAAGACAAGTGATTAAATTCATTGGGCCTCTCACTCACTCAAAAAACAACATTATAAAATCTACAATAAAACTATCATGACTTACTAGTGAATGTTATGAACCACCTACATCATGTTGGTATATGCATGCATGTCTGATCAAAGCCTCTAACTCGAGATGATTTGTAAGAAATCATCATTTTAGATAAAAAACCTAAAAATGGGTTAAATGGGAACACAATGATTTATTACTCTGTATGGGAAAGAGAAAAGAAAAATATAATAAATTGGAATCAATGTCTCACCAATATAGATTCTAATTGGTAGATAAATCAGGAAGTGGATCTTAAATGAGGTATTTGGTTCCATGCCTAACGGAGTAGGAAAAGATGAAGGATTTCCCTACTATGTGTGACTGAAGGATAAAGAAGGTGGAGGAAAATATAAAAGGGTAGAGAGGTAGTTTTTTGATTTCACACTTTTAATGGGTATCATGGTCATCTCACATATATTGTACAGCCATGTGCCAAACATGTGACACCAACACTCCACACTCATGGCTTAATGGTTCATGCACATTGTGTACCAAATAGTGTGCAAACCATCCATTAGCACTCTATCCAAATCCACAAACATGGTTTCACATATGTGTACCCCCTCTTGAACTGTGTCCATTAGAAATAGAGGGATGTACAATTTCTCCTTTTATGCCACACAATTTTTTCAATCCATGGTCCTTAGTCTGCATACTCTAAAATGTTTGGGTTTTCAACCTCTAATGCACCCAAAACCAACAAAAACCCAAAGACACTTTCTAGGAATTAATAATAAAGTAATAAAAATTACATGGTTCATGGAAACTATTAGAATTGATTATCAATAAATGAGAAAATAAATGTCATGACCAAAAAACTCTAATAATTTAAAACAGGTGAGAAATTTAAACTAAAAAAAAATATAAGACATTACAATCCCCCCACCATAACATAGCTCATCCATGAGAAATCAAAAATTAATCTGAGATAATACCGAATATACCCATCCCATTAAAACTAAACAATATTACCCAGTCAAAAGGGAAAGAGTCGACTACCTCGAGGGCCCTCCGCCTTAGGTATTACCTACCTCTATCACTTCTTTACCATAAAAATGAAACAAAAATGATGGTATATTAAGAATTTCATGGACTCAAAGTCCTACCATGATATATAATTACTCATGAATCTCATTGACTGCTCTTATATAATACCGGAAACCCATAATGTCCCACTTTTCATCAGATTTTATCCTGGTGTCCTTGTCGTACATGACACCTATTCAATCCTCACCTCAATAGATACCAAAATCAGTTCCAGTTACATTTACATCAATTGTAACTTGCATCACATAGATTTAGTTATGCTAATAGACCTCATTTTTATCCCACATCCCATCGATTCTCAGATTCTCACACACCTCATAAAATCCACACATCTACTGATGCTCACATAAATGATCCCGCTATCACACACATTATATATAAATAATGCATATGAATCAATTCCAAATTAATAACCGCAATTTGGTTTGTCTATAGATACATCTCGTTCACCTCAATAACCAAAAATATACATGACTCTAAAATGAAAATCCAAAAAGAAAACAATGAAAACCCTTGATCACTCCCATGATGTACATTTGATCATAATTGGCTCATTAGCCTACTCTTACCCTGGAAGATCCACCATATTCACTTTGGTGGATACTCAGCTTACAGAACTCTAACCTTCCTATGGTTCTTCAACATCCCCCATCAACAAACCCCATTGTTCGGACTTTCTATCTCTGCCACAACCTCTGAGTGTAGTTGAAATCCTATTACCATCGCCTAGTACCACTCCTGATATGATCTCAAAATCCAGGTCCTTCCTCTTTCCATTATTTCTAGCTATCCTAAAAGGCTTCTTGAAGAACCAATCGAGATGTCCAACCTTTCCTCACACTTGTAACTCCTTTGATTCTCGATCACACTTAATAGTCACATGACCGATCTTCCAACATTGAATGAACACCATAGATGATCCACTCTAAGGTGGCATGATCATTCCATGGCCTGACTACCTTTGTGGAACTCCTCTCAAACTCACTTAATGTTATCTAAAGTATCACCAATATAATCACATGATGTCATCACCAGGATCAAGTACGACTGGTCCATCATGTTTTTCTTGGCTATGAGCGCCGAATTTACCACCTCTGAGAATGATTCCAACTTGAATATATTTACCTACACATGAACATTGTTCCTTAAACCATCCTCAAAATTTCTTACCATTGATGTGATGTTACCTAGGATACTAGGTACAAAATGAGACAAATCATTGAATGTCAAAACATAGTGCATGAAGGACATCTTATCCTATTGAAGGCTCAATAACTCTTTAGATATATCTTCCCTCAAAATAATTAAGAAGAATTGATCATAGAACCTAGCCTCAAAATCCTTCCTAAATAGTCCCTCGTGTATGGCTACCAGAACCTGTATGTCCCATAATTGTTTTCCAAATCTCTTAACCATGTATATTTCCAGCTTCATGCTCTACCCTAGTGGTGTCTCAAACTACTCAAAGATCATCTGTAACAATTGTATCTAGTTTATATCCACTTTTGGTTTAGACTCACCCTGAAATTGTAGTGGGTGATCCGATTTGGAATCATAAGTCTAGTAGTCCATTGAAGGATCATCTCCTTTGGCTCCCCTATCAATCCCCTATATGACATGTACCAAAGTGGATCTGAGATGATTTTCAATCCCTGGCCCAAAATCTATCTAATTTGGTGGCTAAATCGCTTTCATTGAAGCATGCACCTATACATGTAGTTATGGTGCATGCCCTTCCAGAACCTTCGGGGTCTCATCCCAAGCCTTAATGGTATAAATTAGTGCATTCTACTAAAACAAAAAATCATCACCTACCTAATGCTCCATTGCAACTCATCTTGGTTGCATCCCACTGAATTATAATACCATGGTCTGAAAACCCAGAAAACATATATAAAATAATTTAGATAGTGAAATAAGTCATAGAAAGTGAAGTCTCAATAACCTTACCCTCCCCCATCATAGCCATGTATCATAAAATTTGTACTTCTGGTACCTTGCACATGAATTTCAGATCAATTTATCACATATTCCTCGATCCAAGATAGTCCTGCTGAACAATATAACCTCAAACCAACGACCATGTTACCCAACCTAGAGATCAACATCACAGGACATAATTTTCCATGCATGTTCCTCTAAGATCTAGTCCCATACATATATATATATATATCACATAACAAATCAACATATCATATGAAAATGCATATATATAGTTATATGACAATACTACTATGTGTCTATCAAAATATTAAACAATTATAGAAAACAACCCTTTCCATTCTGGGCCAAGGATCCAAAATCTCCACCCTTTCCATAAAAATTCAAGAGAAACATGCCATAATAGATAACAATAAAACAACCAAGTGCACAAACCATGGTGGAAATAATATCAACTGTAACATAATAAAATTAAAAATGTAATTCTCACCCCTGGAAACATGGTTCATGATGCATGGTGTTGCAGGACCCAAACACGATATCTAAACAGTGTTCTGAAAACATCACAATATTCACTCTACCGTTTCCCAAATAGTAAGACCAATAAAGAGATAAAATAAAATCCTCAAATACCATTTGAAGTGTCGTGACCCATTTACCCACCCAAATAGTTTATCATGTTGAGTCTCACTAGGTGTTAAGTGCACTTCTCCGATCACAAGATGCTGGTGACTTGATGTAAGGGTCTAAATAGGTTATAGTGGAGGGAAAATACCCCTTGTGATGATATACTAATGGTCTATATAAATATAATTTATGTAGCAGAAATGAAATACCAATAGACATTGGACAGGTAACTCACTAATGGTTGAAGCATAAAAGACAACAAGATAAATAATAAAAAACTATCTCAATAAAATTTTCATATTTAAACATAAAAAATCTATTTGTATCTAGAAAATATAACATGAATTTTAAATAGCTCATATAGATATTAATTAGAAGGGTTGAAAATGGCTGACCTAGGTACGTACATAATAGAATTTTGATAAAAAATAAAAACTCAATAAGGAAACTCTTGTTGAGACATGAAAAAATGGGCCCTGGCCTTCAATCTCATTCGAACTCAACCACTAAGATACATCTCCTAAGACTGTACCATTATCTAATCACAAAGACATAAAATGCCACATGTATCTTGAAGGGCATGTGTAGGTAATGAGAAAGAATATCAGTATGCCACCTCTAACATGTTCATATCTCACGTCTATGATTAAGAAGGTGTCTCAAAATATAAACAAAATAGAAATAGAACATCATATAATATAACCAACTTCCCTTGTTCTCAATATCCATATGGAATAAATCACAAGCTTTATCCATCCCTAGTATACCACAGTGGAGTTGTTCCTTAGCATTATCCCATGGCATTCCATAATGTAATGTAGTCCTAGTGAACACTCAGGATCCACCATCTAATAAAATCAACCAAAACCTTTTGTCCTACCATATTTTATATCCCAAAATAAAACCCAAATCATGTACCTATTCCAAATGGACTAATATATTAATAAACCCTATCAGCACATGGAATTACATCTTAGGAAAAATGCTACCTGCCCTCATAATAACATCACCATCTACTCAATATTCAGTGTCTAGAGGCATGAAAACATACATCCTATAAAATAACTCTTGGACCAATGGTCTCATTTATAGTGAGCCACTTACCCCAACCGATAGACTCAACACTCTCTAATTATGTCTTCTCATCATCCCAATGGATTTCTTTGACAAGTACTGTCATGACCCATCCTCAAGGCCCGTGCCATGGCTACCCCAAGCCCGCCTTCCATAGGCCAGGGGCTAGCAACTAGCACCAAAGGCGTAAATCCTGAAAAAAAAAGGCATTGACTTTATAAAGTAACCAAACACAATAGAGTATGCAAGCTGGAGTAAACACAAAGTAAACTGAGTACAAAAGTATGTACTGGAAGGTAAATGGGCTGGTATACAAACCCAACTGAAAGTACAATACAACTGAAAAGAAAGTACAGTAGCAGAAGAGTAAAATAGCAACACCGAGTCGTCCTCTGAAAATCCCACCTGAAGGGTGGGTACAGATCGTCTCCTCAGCTCCTCAGGTCCATCTGTCTGCTCTGTGTACGTCCCGCCAAGTGGTCCTCCTCCGGGTACCATCCAGATCCACAAGCCTCCACCTCGATAAGTGTTGTTTGTCGTCTGCATCCAACACAAAGTTGTGCGGGCATATCCCGTGCAGGGGTGAGTATACGATACTCAGTAGGGACCCCGAGACCCCCAAAGGTCTCTCAGAATCCACGAAGGATATACCAGAAAGGAAAGATACAATCACGAAGTATCAACCGACTCTACTTATATATATGACCATAAATATACCTAAGTCATCAATTACAATTCGGCTCCAACTCTCGAGCCCAAGCACAACCCATTCCACACAGGAAAACATAACCCAATCCACACGGGAAAGAAAGTCAATCACGTCGATGATAATGATTGATGTCAAGAATCAGCTCACACAGGTATACTTCTCACGAAGGGGGGTGAAGATGATTAGATTCAGCCTCTAAATCATCTCATCTGCCGAACCCATGTAGGATCCAAGTACAGAAGTCGTCGTCGTCGAACCCGCGTAGGATCCAAGTACAGAAGTCATCACCGCCGAACCCACGTATGATCCAAGTATAGTGACCATCGCTGTCGAACCCACGTAGGATCCGAGTATAGTCATCATCACTATCGAACCCACGGAGGATCCAAGTACAGTCGTCCTCGATGCCAAACCCATGTAGGATCCAAGTACAGTCGTCTTCGTCGTCAAACCCATGGAAGAACTCAGCACGGTAGTCGTCGTAGTTGCATCTAGCTCTAGGGTTCCCGCACACAACATACTCAATTCCGGGAGGGTCCACTCCTCGAGTAAAGGGGTCGATACATCAACTATCACGAAGTCTAGAGTTGATGTATCCTGAAGTTTTGTCTCATCAAAAGGAACTCAATGCGACAGATGGCGCGTCAATAGGACGCCCGGTCTTAGAGATATTGGCTTTTTTGTTCTAGGGGCCCGGTTGGATATATGTTTGTTCCAAACCCAGTTGTTTACCAAAGTTTTCCAAAACTCACTTATAGTTTCACAAAAGGATCGTCACATCTAAAGGGTCCCAGTGCCGTAGACAGCGCATTGATCAGACGTGTGGTCTTTATGTTATTCATGTTTAAGTGAATAACGGGCCCAGCCCCTTTAGCCCAGTGGGCCCACGGGTCGATCTTACCCAGTTTGATGGGTCCGGCCCGACAGGGGTGTCGGATCGGTCTGAAGGAAAACATAGCTCGGCCTGAAGGGCACGTCCTGGCCCGAAGTTGCGTGGCCCGGCTAGCTTGGTCCGCTGACCGAGTGGCTCGACCTGAAGGCCGAGCGGTTCCGAGGGTCCCCAACCCCCCCCCCCCCCCCCCCCGGCTGTCCAAACCGGTGACGCCAAGCGGCGCAGCCCTTCCAAAATCGGTAGGCTAGGTTGGACGGCCTTCTGGTGCACGCGGCCCGTGTGGCGGGCCGTGGATTTCTTCAGCACAGTGCACTCCTGGCATCGCAGCTTCCCTTTTCCCGGCCGGCTAACGGTCTAGACAGGTCTTCTACCGAAGCGGCCCGTGAAACGGGCTGTGGTTCCTCCTGTACAGCCGGCGTGTCACCGACGGGTTCCTTCACCACGTTCTTGGCACGATGCTGCGGCGTCATTCCTCCTCTACCTTCAGTTGCCGATTCTAAAATAATAAATGAATTCAACAGAGGGTCGTCGGGCCGTGTTCGTTCGGCCCGCACCCTCCGCGTAAAGCGATAGAAATTGGTCTTAGTTAAAAAACAATTCCCAATGAAGAATGGGGTAAGAAAACATTAAATTTCAAGAATAAACCCCTACCTTGATAATTTACATCACGCGTCAGGCGTCTCGGAAGTCGGCGTCGTAGGGAAAGGATTTGTAGGGGACGTCGGACTCTGCCCGAGGAGGAAGCAGCGTCTCCTCTCTTGTCGCAAAGAAGAAAATGGGTGGCGCATTGTCATTTTTTGTGGAACTGGTGTTCTTCATCGGAGGGAGGTGATCTTCAAAAACTCATGAGCTCTCCCAATCCTCCTTCACAGATTGAAATCCCTCCTCCAGTAAAATAATAGGCTCCTCCTATTAGTTTATTACACATGCAATTTAACATTCAAAATCCAAATCACCACATTAGTTATATGCGTTGGAAATTAATTAGAGGGAGGGAGAGTAAAGATCCTCATTAATTAAATGCATTGGGATTTAATTAATGAGAGGGAGAGGATAGGGAGAGGAAAGATCATCATTAATTAAATGCGTTGGAATTTAATTAAAGAAAGGGAGAGGAGAGGAAAGATGCTCATTAATTTGAGGGGTTATCATCGATTAATGGAGTGAGGGAGGTGGAGAGATTGACAATTAAATGGGGGTTTCCAAATTAATGGTGGGGTTTAAGGAGTTTAGAGGAAAGTAAATGGTTGGGGATTGTATGGGCTCTACCTCTCTAACATCCACACTTGGGTAGTTAGGTGGCTGTGGGTCCCACCCTTAACTACCCATGGAATGAATTAACCTCCTTAGATACATAATAAAATTGTTCCGACAATTTTTTTAGCTCTTTAATTAAACCCCAAATAATAACTTCTCCTCCCGTGCTAACGCGACTATGGTAAAGTTCCCCATAAGAAATTATCGGTGCTGCGAGTTCATCGGTTCCCTCAGATTTAAATTCCAAGCACCGGTTCAAAAGATAGGAAGACCCGCTCATTCATTTACTTAACATACCTGAGCTAAACTTCAGAAATTGATTCGGGCCACACCGGGCCTCGGAATCAGGTGTCGTCAGAAGCCAAGGACTCGTAAAATTCCGAAGTATTTATGAAAAAAAATTATTTGAAATTTATGGGCCTTTACATTACCCCCAACTAAGAGATTTAAATCCCCATAAAGCTACAACATAAACTAGGGAAACAAATGAGGGTACTGAGCACACATCTGAGCCTCCCACTCCAATGTGCTCTCCTGGAGGTTCCCGCACTGCCAATGAATGTACACTAGAGGAATCGACTATCCACGTAACACCTTCTCCTGTCGATCCTCGATATCCATCGGGACCTCCGCCAATGTCACCCCGTCATCGATGTCCTTCTCCCCATGATAAATGATGTGGGTCGAGTCTTGCACGTGTCTTCTTAGATGAGATATGTGGAAGACGTCGTGCACCCGATTCAACTAAGGTGGAAGGGCCAGGTGGTAATCCACCTTGCCTACCCTACTGGGGACCTGAAATGGTCCGATGAGGCGCGGAGATAACTTGCCGCCCTGGCCAAATCTTTGTAACCCACATCGAGGTGAGACCCGTAAGAAAACATGGTCACCATAATCAAACTCTAGTAGTTTCCGCCTCCTAACATCATATGAATTATTTCTGCTCTGTACAGTCCTTATCCACTCCTAGATGATCTGCACCTTGTCCATCGTAGCCTGAACCATCTCCGGTCCTATGAGTACTGACTCCCCAGGGTTAGTCCAGTATATAGGTCTTCTTCAAGGTCGGCCATACAGTGCCTCGTAAGGTGCCATCCCGATGGTGGAGTGGTAGCTTTTGTTGTATGAAAACTCCACCAAGGGTAGATGATCCTCCCAACTACGACCAATGTCAAGGACACATGCACGGAGCATGTCCTCAAGTGCATGAATGGTCCTCTCCGTCTGGCCATCCGTCTTAGGATGAAGGGCGGTGCTCAGGCGTAGCTGCGTCCCAAATGCCTACTGCAACCCCTTCCAAAGCCGGGATTTAAAGTGAGCGTATCGATTAGATATGATAGACAATGTCACACCATGAAACCGTACAATATCATGAACATAGAGGCATCTCATGCTCTCTACTGAGCTGTAACAACCCAATCTTTTTGAGTAGTATAATAACTTACTCTTAATGATTTAATAAGATGTTAGTGGTTAATGCAGGAAGAGGAGGCGATGGCTTCATCCAGTAGACTTGAACCTTAGGAAGCCCACTTATCAGAGCTTGGGAAGGAGGTAGCATTTGTGGGCTTCGCTTTGGACCAAGCCCAAGCCGAGCTCCAGCGTGTCAAGCTTGAACGGAAACGCCTACGGGAGAAGTTCAAGTTAGTAGAGATTACTACTAGGGCAATGTTATCTGAGCCTCCCTCAGATTCTCTCACCATAGCACACCTTACACTTAGGTCTTATGCCGGTGTTATAAGGGGCTATGTGACGAGACCCTAGCTTCCTTGTGTAATCCCTTCGGGTAAATAAATTGAGATTTCTTCCTTTAGTGATGTTTGTGAAATTTAAAATGTCCAGATAATTTTAGAATGTATTTTATTGATGAATTTTGAAAAAAGGATATTTTAAAATATTTATGTAAACCCTAAATAACTAATGATGTGTAATGATTTTCAAAAAATGGTCTTCTAAAAAAGTGTTCAGTAAGGAATTTGGAGTCTAATAAGATCAACATAATTTTTGATGAATAGTAAATTAAGAATAGTGATTTTATGCTTAGGATTAGTAATGTGAGCAAATGGATTAGTAATTTCACTCAAAGAAAGTTTTAATATAATTTAGACACCTAGATTAAGTAATGTGATTCAATAAAATGGGTAAATATCGATTTCATAAATTATTTGTCAAGTATTAGTTTTTTCAGATGAATAGTGTTTTTTAATTAAAAATTTAATTAAAAATAATTAGAAAATTATTTTTATAAAAATGACTTTATTTTTTAACTCAGAGCATCGATATTATGTTATGGTAATTTTTGGGGTTTTTTCTGAAAAAAATGAATTTTCGATTAATAGTGTTTTTATTTAAAAATTAAATTAAAAATATTTAGAAAATTATTTTTATAAAATGGATTACATTTTTGAAATCAGAGCATTGATATTTGGTTAAGGTGAAATTTTGGGATCTTTCTGAGAAAGTTGAATTTTCAGTGAATAGTAAAAATACAGTTTTAGGGTTTCGGTATGTTTAATGACATCATAACTGTGTCATGATGATGTCATGAGATCTTTTAAGGGTTTTCCGGCCAAGGGTGATGAATTATTGTTTTGGGGGCCCCATGTGGCCTAACTCCTTGATAAATGCCAAGGGAGAGCACATGGGTTTGAGAAAAGCACATGTGAGGTGTCCCTTGGCCATTATTGCCTTGTCCCCTCACTTTCCCTATAAATACCCACCCTTTCCTCCTTTAGTTTTCACTCCCAACTCTCCCCCAACGAAGTTCTGGTATTCTTACCTTCCAAGGAGTCCTCCCAAGGTGCCCCAAGCCCTCAAGGTCCAAACCATTGAGTTTCGAGAGTCACGTTTTAAGGTAAGGGATCCGACCTCTCTCTTTCTTTTCATGTAATCTCTTTTATGTCATTCCATTTATGCTACATGTTCATATGTGAGAGGATGTTCTTTTATATTCCTCTTACTACCCTTTTCATTTTTATATGATGAGAGATCCCCTCTTACTCTCATCATTTCATTTTATGAAAGTTTAAGTGACGCCGTTAGGCTGCCGAATTTTTAAGGGATCCTTTCACCCTTCTCATTTTTCAAGTTCGATTTTCATATCAAGTCTTTCAAGTTACTTTTTTATTATGTTGGGGTATGATCTCTATATCTATCATACTTATCTCTTATGATCATATGATGAGAGACCCTATTTGATCTTGTCAATTCATTTTTATTGAAGTTTAACTGACGTCGTTAGGCTGCCGAATTTTCATAAGAGAAATCTAATTTTTGTCTTCCTTCCATGTTTTTCATTTCAAATGGTATGTCCTCCAAATTTCATTACCATGTCCATATATACTTCTTATTCCGTTCCTATACTGTTTTATGGATCATTTATGAGTGGGTGACCCATGTCCCCTCTCTTTTCAATGTTTTCTAAAACCTTGAAACATAGCCGTTGTGCTGCAGAATTTTTGGTCTCAAAATGCCTCTCTCTTTTCTCAAAATTATTTTATGTTATAAAGTGAATACTCAAAGCTCTTACTTCTACAAGGGTATTCACATATATATCAAAATGTTCTATTTTAAATTCTGGGATTTACATTCATGATACCCTCTTTCCCTTTCCGTGGGTTTAAAGTGACGTAAGGATCATGTCTTTAAAGCAGTTTTTTAAACGTTATGATTATGAAATGAAACCCATTTATTTTATGCTATATGGGTTATTTATGAAATTTTTGATGATGATATATGTGGATCACATGATAATAAAGGAAAATTTAAGGGTGCGCCCTGATAGCGCTTCAATGCATTGGGTAATGATGTAACCACTAGAGATTACAATTTTCACGATACCTTGGTGAATAACCTTGGTAATTTTCAAATGACACCTTGGGGATGGACCTTGGTGATATGTTCATGATTGTCTACGTTAAATGATGTAGCCACATCTTCAAGTTATGAAAAATGTTATTTTTATTATGAAATGCCTCATGATTTCTTTCTCATTCCTTAAAGTTCTTTTCATGTCCTTATTGAAGTATATCAAGTTCACATGTAAAATGTTCCTCTTGTTTCCCTTACTGGGCCTTCTGCTCACCCTTTCTTTTGATGTATGTCCCCAGGTTATGAGATGCAGTAATGAACCTAGGATGAACTTAAGGAGAAGCCTTTCAAGTGTTTAAGAAGAATGTTTTATGTTTTTTCATGTATTTTGTTCCTGGTTTCCAAGACACTAGACCTTAAAGATCCTCAGTTTTGTGTAATGTAATGAAAGTTTATAATATAAAAAGGCGGGATGCTATAGTTGGTATCAAAGGATGGTTTAGTTATTTGTGGAAATTAGGATATAAAAACTTTAGGAAGAACCCTATAGAAAAGTTTAAATATAGGAAAACTTCCTGGTATTTTGGTAAGTATTGAGTAAGTGGTTTATCAAACAAATACATCCCTGTCTGGATACGAGCAGGTAGAGGCGGCTCTGGCATAGATGTACATAGGGGTAAAACCCGAAAACACCACTTTGAGCTAGACTCGAACGGGAACTGGTGCACGATAACGGGCCTTGCTGCACTCTTGGTTACGACACTCTCTGGGGATATGTTTGGTTAATCACAAGATTTTTATGAATCATTATGAAGCAATTATAGAGAAGTACAATTGTTTAAGCATGAAGTCTTAGTTAAAAGATTCATAAATGAAATAAGTTTCTCACTAAGGTTTTATTCTTTTAGAAGATGGCGGGTAATAGGAGGAACCGTGCCGATGGTGACCGCAATGCACCATGTGCTGACGGCCCTCCGATGGAAGCCGGAATGGAAACATTCATGCGAATGATGAACCAACTGACTCAAGTTATGAGTAATAACTTGAATCAAGCTGAGAGGCCGACCTCACCACGAAGGGAACAACACTCTATTGAGTCC
Source organism: Viscum album (assembly GCA_963277665.1). Taxonomy (NCBI): domain Eukaryota; kingdom Viridiplantae; phylum Streptophyta; class Magnoliopsida; order Santalales; family Viscaceae; genus Viscum; species Viscum album. The sequence goes on along the minus strand of OY728130.1, from coordinate 2,007,376,749 downwards.
TTCATGCGTCAACGACCACCAACATTCAGTGGATCTACTGACCCATTGGTTTCGGAACAATGGATAAGCTCCATTGAAAAGATCTTTTCTGTACTTCATTGTTCGGAACAAGAAAAAGTCACCCTTGCTGTTTACCGCCTAGAGGGAGAAGTTGATCAGTGGTGGTCACTGATCAAAAACACGAAGCCACGAGGAGAGATGGAAGCTATGGTGTGGGAAGAATTTCGGGGAATTTTCTTTAACAAGTATTTCCCTCGTTCCATGAGAACGAAAATGGAGAAAGAGTTTCTCGAGCTGAAGTAGAAGGAGAAATAATCTGTTGGAACCTATGAGATGAACTTCACAAAGCTTTCCCGTTATACCTCAAGCTTCGTCATGGACCCTAATGGGAGGTTGATAGATTCTTTGGTGGACTACGACCTCATTTGTGGAAGAATATAGCCAACAGGGACTATGATAGCTATGAAGAAATAGTTCGAAGTGCCATGAAAGTTGAACTAGAGTTTGGGGAGACACAGTGGTCTCACAAATCTAATGAGAAGAAGAGAACTCTAGAACCGAGCCTGGGAAGAAGTTTTTAGCAGGAAAGAGGTGTAAAACATATGCAACATCCCACATGCAATAAATGTGGGAAGAATCATTCGGGGAACTGCTTGATCGGAAGTGGTAAGTGCTATAGGTGTGGAAAAGAAGGCCATATTTCTCGGAATTGTCGTAGTGATGTGATGCCTCAACTTCCCAACACTAACGACAGAGGAAAGATGGTTCTGGCCCTACCCGAAGTCACATGCTTCAAGTGTGGACAACTTGGGCACTTTGCTAATCAATGTCCAAATCTGAGGGCGGTGGAGGGGAATCACCATCAACCTCAGCAGAGGCCAAGGGAGAAAGGTCGTCCTTTCGCTATCACAACAGTTGAAGTTGAAGTCCCGAACGATGTGGTAGCAGGTACTCTTGTTGTCCTCTCAAAACTAGCAAGTACTTTATTTGATTCTGGTTCTACGCATTCCTTTATTTCCTCCAAGTTTGCAAGGAATATAGAATCAATCCCTGAACTGCTAGAGGTAGAGTTGTCAGTCAAGACTCCAAGTGGGATTATCCTTGCATCAAAAGTATTTAGAGACTCTAGTGTTTACTTTGGTGAGCACAATCTTATCGCAAATCTACTAGTCATTCCCATGATGGAATTTGACATTATACTAGGGATGGACTGTCTCTCAAAGTATAATGCTAAGATCAAATGCAGAAGTAAGGAAATCTCAGTAGTCTTGAATAAACGACCTACAGTTATCTTCCAAGGAGAGATATCCCGAACCGATCCCTATCTAGAAGCACCTCCTATAGCTTTCTTTATGGAGTTAATCGGTGATGAGGAAGAAGGGAAAGGGAGCATACAAATTGAAGATGTTCTGATTGTTCAGGAATACATGGATGTATTTCCTGAGGTGTTACCTGGACCTCCCCCAGAAAGAGAGGTAGAGTTCTCCATTGAACTCGTACCTGGGTCTCAACCGATATCAAAGACTCCGTATAGAATGGCAAATGTGGAGCTATAGGAGCTAAAGAAACAACTCCAAGACTTGTTGGAGAAGGGGTTTATCCGACCGAGTGTGTCTCCTTGGGGAGCACCAGTTCTCTTTGTGAAGAAGAAGGATGGATCAATGCGGCTATGCATTGATTATATAGAATTGAACGGGGTCACAGTGATGAACAGATATCCTCTTCCAAGAATTGATGATTTATTTGACCCACTTCATGGGGCTCAATTCTTCTCTAAGATTGACCTTCGATCTGGTTATCATCAACTGAGGGTGAAGAAGGAAGATATTCCAAAGACTGCCTTCCGATCAAGATATGGGCATTATGAGTTTACTGTTATGCCCTTCGGCTTGACTAATGGTCCTGCTATTTTCATGGATTTGATGAATAGAGTCTTTAAGGACTACCTTGATAACTTTGTGGTAGTTTTTATTGATGATATTTTGATATATTCAAAAATTCGTGTGGAACATGAAGATCATCTGAGGGTTATTTTGAAAACTCTACGGAAGGAGAGGCTCTTTGGGAAGTTTAGCAAGTGTGAGTTTTGGTTACAACAAGTGGCTTTCTTGGGGCACATCGTAACCAATGATGGAATCTCGGTTGACCCTGCAAAGACAATGGTTGTGGAGGAGTGGCCTCAACCCACAACAGTAACTGGGATTCATAGTTTCCTTGGTTTAGCGGGATATTATAGGAGGTTTGTGAAAAACTTTTCACGACTTTCTAATCCACTAAACAAGTTGACTCGAAAAGGGGTTAAGTTCATCTGGACAAAGGAATGTGAGGAAAGTTTCCAAGAGCTGAAGAAGAGATTGGTTACTGCACCTGTGTTAACACTACCCTCTATCGGAGAAGGATTCGTTATTTTTAGCGATGCATCTCTGAAAGGGATTGGGTGCGTCCTCATGAAAAATGACAAAGTAATTGCTTATGCATCTCGACAGTTGAAGATTCATGAGCAGAATTATCCTACGCATGATCTAGAGCTGGCGGCTGTTGTTTTTTCTCTAATGATATGGAGGCACTATCTTTATGCGGAGAAATGTGATATATACACTGACCACCAAAGTCTAAAGTATATTTTCACTCAGAAAGAATTGAACATGAGACAAAGGAGATGGTTGGAGCTTATTAAAGACTATGATTGTTCAATTCATTATCACCCTGGAAGAGCAAACAAAGTCGCGGATGCATTAAGCAGGAAAGATCCTTTTGTTCTGGCAACAATGAGGATCTTAGGAGATCCCATGATTAAAGATCTAGTAAAACTGGACATGGGAATTATAAGGAAAGGGACATCATCAACCCTATCCCAAATTATTTCTCAACCATCATTACTAGAGAAGATCAAGAAGGCTCAAAAAGAATATCCTTTGCTGCAGGAGAAGTTTGAGGCTGTAAAGGATGGGACGTTACCTGATTTCAATATTGATCAAGAAGGAGTATTGAAATTTCGTACAAGACTATGTGTTCCATCTATTCCGGGGATAAAGAATGAACTGATGGATGAAGCTCATAGCTCGACTTTCTCTATACATCCGGGAAGCACTAAGATGTATAGAGACCTCTGTGATCATTATTGGTGGGATAACCTGAAGAGGGAGATTGCCGATTACACTACAAGGTGCCTGGTGTGTCAGCAAGTAAAGGCAGAACGACAACTTCCTAAGGGGGTATTACAACCGCTAACCATACCAGTATGGAAGTGGGATAATATCACTATGGACTTTGTAACTGGTCTCCCGAAAACATCCAAAGGAAACAATGCGATATGGGTTATTGTGGACCATCTCACCAAGATAGCTCATTTTATCTCTATTCGGGAAGATTTCTCTCTGGATCAGTTTGCCATGATATATGTGAAGGAAGTGGTAAGGCTGCATGGGGTACCACTATCCATCATATCTGATCGTGACCCAAGATTCACATCAAAATTCTGGAGAAGTCTTCAGCATGCTCTGAATACTGAATTGAATTTTAGTACGGTCTATCATCCTCAAACTGATGGCCAATCTGAAAGGACTATTCAGACACTCGAAGACATGTTGAGATTATGCTCAATGGAATTTAAAGGTGAATGGGATCAACACCTCCCATTAGTTGAGTTCTCCTATAACAACAGCTTCCATTCGAGTATTCAGATGGCACCCTATGAAGCTCTGTATGGAAAGCGGTGTAGAACTCCTACTTGTTGGGATGAAACTGGTGAGAGGAAGCTTCTTGGGCCTGATCTTGTGCAAGAGATGACGGAACAGGTTCATGCCATCCAACAACACATAAAGGCTGCTCAGAGTCGGCAGAAGAGCTATGCTGACAATCGTCGAAGGGACTTGGAGTTTGGTGTTGGTGACAAAGTCTTCCTTCGAATTTCTCCATGGAAGAGAGTCATGCGGTTTGGGAAGAAAGGGAAACTCAGCCCTAGGTACATTGGCCCCTATGAAATCCTTGATCGCATAGGAGCAGTGGCCTATCGTCTAGCACTTCCACCGAACCTAGCTCAAGTTCATGATGTCTTCAATGTATCTCTCTTGAGGAAGTACATACCCGACCCTTCGCATGTACTGAACCCAGAGGTGGTACAACTTGAACATGACCTCTCTTATGAGGAGCAGCCAGTGGAGATCTTGGACCATAGAGACAAGGTTCTACGAAACAAGACTACCCACCTTGTGAAAGTGTTGTGGAGGAGTCATAAGTATAAAGAAGCGACTTGGGAGCCTGAGGAAACGATGAAGCAAAAGTACCCTCACCTTTTCGACTAGGCCTCAAGTATAAATTTCGGGGACGAAATTTCTTAAGGGGGGAAGAATGTAACGACCCAATATTTTTGAGTAGTATATTAACTTACTCTTAATGATTTAATAAGATGTTAGTGGTTAATGCAGGAAGAGGAGGCGATGGCTTCATCCAGTAGACTTGAACCTTATGAAGCCCACTTATCAGAGCTTGGGAAAGAGGTAGCATCTGTGGGCTTCGCTTTGGACCAAGCCCAAGCCGAGCTCCAGCGTGTCAAGATTGAACGGAAACGCCTACGAGAGAAGTTCAAGTTAGTAGAGATTACTACTAGGGAAATGTTATATGAGCCTCCCTCAGATTCTCTCACCATAGCACACCTTACACTTAGGTCTTATGCCGGTGTTATAAGGGGCTATGTGACGAGACCCTAGCTTCCTTGTGTAATCCCTTTGGGTGAATAAATTGAGATTTCTTCCTTTAGTGATGTTTGTGAAATTTCAAATGTCCAGATAATTTTAGAATGTATTTTATTGATGAATTTTGAAAAAAGGATGTTTTAAAATTTTTATGTAAACCCTAAATAACTAATGATGTGTAATGATTTTCAAAAAATGGTCTTCTACAAAAGTGTTCAGTAAGGAATTTGGAGTCTAATAAGATCAACTTAATTTTTGATGAATAGTAAATTATGAATAGTGATTTTACGCTTAGGATTAGTAATGTGACCAAAGGGATTAGTAATTTCACTCAAAGAAAGTTTTAATATAATTTAGACACCTAGATTAAGTAATGTGATTCAATAAAATTGGTAAATACCGGTTTCATAAATTATTAGTCAAGTATTAGTTTTTTCGGATGAATAGTGTTTTTTATTAAAAAATTAATTAAAAATAATTAGAAAATTATTTTTATAAAAATGACTTTATTTTTGAACTCAGAGCATCGATATTATGTTATGGTAATTTTTGGGGGTTTTTTCTGAAAAAAATGAATTTTCGATGAATAGTGTTTTTATTTAAAAATTAAATTAAAAATATTTAGAAAATAATTTTTATAAAATGGATTTCATTTTTGAAATCAGAGCATTGATATTTGGTTAAGGTGAAATTTTGGGATCTTTCTGAGAAAGTTGAATTTTTAGTGAATAGTAAAAATACAGTTTTAGGGTTTCGGTATGTTTAATGACATCATAGCTGTGTCATGATGATTTCATCAGATATTTTAAGGGTTGTCCAGCCAAGGGTGATGAATTATTGTTTTGGGGGCCCCATGTGGCCCATAACTCCTTGATAAATGCCAAGGGAGAGCACATGGGTTTGAGAAAAGCACATGTGAGGTGTCCCTTGGCCATTATTGCCTTGTCCCCCCACTTTCCCTATAAATAGACACCCTTTCCTCCTTTAGTTTTCACTCCCAACTCTCCCCCAACTATTTTCTGGTCTTCTTACCTTCCAAGGAGTCCTCCCAAGGTGCCCCCAAGCCCTCAAGGTCCAAACCTTTGAGTTTCAAGAGTCACGTTTTAAGGTAAGGGATCCGACCTCTCTCTTTCTTTTCATGTAATCTCTTTTATGTCATTCCTTTTATGCTACATGTTCTTATGTGAGAGGATGTTCTTTTATATTCCTCTTACTTCCCTTTTCATGTTTATATGATGAGAGATCCCCTCTTACTCTCATCATTTCATTTTATGAAAGTTTAAGTGACGCCGTTAGGCTGCCGAATTTTTAAGGGATCCTTTCACCCTTCTCATTTTTCAAGTTCAATTTTTATATCAAGTCTTTCAAGTTCCTTTTTTATTATGTTGGGGTATGATATTTATATCTATCATACTGATCTTTTATGATCATATGATGAGAGACCCTCTTTGATCTTGTCAATTCATTTTTATTGATGTTTATGTGACGCCGTTAGGCTGCCGAATTTTCATAAGAGAAATCTAATTTTTGTCTTCCTTCCATGTTTTTCATTTCAAATGGTATGTCCTCCAAATTTGATTACCATGTCCATATATCCTTCTTATTCCGTTCCTCTACTGTTTTATGTATCATTTATGAGTGGGTAACCCATGTCCCCTCTCTTTTCAATGTTTTCTAAAACCCCGAAACATAGCCGTTATGCTGCAGAATTTTTGGTCTCAAAATGCCTCTCTCTTTTCTCAAAATTATTTTATGTTATAAAGTGAATACTCAAAGCTCTTATTTCTACAAGGGTATTCACATATATATCAAAAAATTTTATTTTAAATTCTGGGATTTACATACAGGAGACCCGCTTTCCCTTTCTGTGGGTTTAAAGTGACGTAAGGATCATGTCTTTAAAACAGTTTTTAAACGCTATGATTATGAAATGAAACCCATTTATTTTATGCTATATGGGTTATTTATGAAATCTTTGATGATGATATATGTGTCTCACATGATAATAAAGGCAAATTTAAGGGTGAGACCTGATAGCGCTCCAATGCATTGGGTAATGATGTAACCATTAGAGATTACAATTTTCACGATACCTTGGTGAATAACCTTGGTAATTTTCAAATGACACCTTGGGGATGAACCTTGGTGATATGTTCATGATTGTCTGTGTTAAATGATGTAGCCACATCTTCAAGTTATGAAAAATGTTATTTTTATTATGAAATGCCTCATGATTTCTTTCTCATGCCTTAAAGTTCTTTTCATGTCCTTATTGAAGTATATCAAGTTCACATGTAGAATGTTCCTCTTGTTTCCCTTACTGGGCCTTCTGCTCACCCTTTCTTTTGATGTATGTCCCCAGGTTATGAGATGCAGTAATGAACCTAGGATGAACATAAGGAGAAGCCTTTCAAGTGTTTAAGAAGAATGTTTTATGTTGTTTTCATGTATTTTGTTCCTGGTTTCCAATACACTAGACCTTAAAGATCCTCAGTTTTGTGTAATGTAATGAAAGTTTATGTTATAAAAAGGCGGGATGCTATATGAGCCCTACTCTCTGATCGATAGGAAGTGGGCTGACTTGGTGAGTCACTCTACGATCACCCAGATGGAGTCATGTCATATGGAAGTAAATGGGAGCCCCATCACAAAATCCATGGATATCCTGTCCCACAACCACTCTGGAACCTCTAAGGGTTGTACCAAGCCTGCTGGTACATGATGCTCTGCCTTCACTTGCTGGAAAGTGAGGCATTGTGAAACAAACTATGCTATAGATTTCTTCATACCCTGCCACCAGTGTTTTCATCTGAGGTCCTAGTACATTTTCTACACTCCTAGATGAGTGCTAGATGGGATGTGTGAAACTCTCTCAGCACTTCCTCCTACAGTGCAACTGGTACCATGGTACGTCCCCTGAAGAGGATGACGTGCTATCCTCCTTCAGAAAATCTATCAGGTGTCTGCCCTGTGGAAATCTGAGCACGTCACATCTCACATTCAACGTCCCCACGTTGTGCCTATCTGACCCACTAAAGTAGTGGAGGAGTGACAGTAAGAGACTGTATAAAGTCTTCCCAATCTCTATCCATGAAGGATATCTGCAATGCAGCTAGGTGCTCTGTCGCCTCTCCAAGTAGCTGAATGCCCGATCTCCTGGTGAGAGAATCATCCATAACATTCCCCTTCCTAGGAGTATAGAAAATCTCAAAGTCATATTCCTAGAGGAACTAGATCCATTTCCGTTGTCTTAGGTTCAGGTCGTTCTGTGATAAGATGTACCTGAGACTCTGGTGGTTGGAGTAGACTGTAAAGAGCTCACCCATCAGATAGTGCCGCCACATCTTCAGGGTGAAGACCACTGCTACTAACTCCAGGTCGTGGGTAGCGTAGTTGTGCTCATGCTGCGTCAAATGGCATGAAACATAGGTGATCACTGCCCGCTCCTGCATCAGGACACACCTGAGTCTGGTCCCTGATGCATAACAGTATACCACGTACCCAATGCCCTCCTTCGGTACCCTCAAGATGGGAGCACTGGTCAATATCTATCTCAGCTCTTGGAAGCCCTTCTGGCATCTATCTAACCACACGAAGGGGTTCCCCTTCTTTGTCAATGCTGAGAGCGGCGCAGCAACTCTGGAGTAGTCTAGCACAAATCTCCGATAGTATCCGGTCAGACCTAGGAAACTTCGCACCTCTGTCAAACTCCTGGGTAGCTCCCAAGAAAGTACTACCTCGATCATCACAGGATCCACATCAACTCTCTCCTCCGAGATAACGTGCCCCACGAAGTGAACCTCTCAAATCCATAATTGGCACTTCGAGAGCTTACCATAAATATGGTTCTCTCAGAGTGTGTCCAGTACAACCCGCAAGTGGTAGGAGTGCTCCCCATCCGTAGTCGAGTAAATCAGTATGTCGTCGATGAAGACTACGAAAAAATGATCGATGTAAGGCTGAAAGATCATGTTCATGAGACTCATGAACATTTCTGTGTGTTGGTTATTCCGAAGGGCATAACCAAGAACTCGTAGTGGCCATAGCGACACCTGAAGGCCATCTTTGGCACATCCTCATCTTGAAATCTGAGCTGATGATAGCCTGACCTGAGGTCTATCTTCGAGAACCATTTTTCTCCCTTGTGCTGATCAAAGAGTTCATCAATCCTCGGAAGTGGATACTTGTTCCTCACGGTCACCTATTTTAGGCGACAGTTGTCGACACATAGTTGTAAGATCCCATCCACCTTCTTGGTGAATAAAATATGAGAATCCCAGGGTGAAACACTGGGTCAGATGAAACCCTTTCCCTGCAAATCCTTCAGATGTACCCGCAGCTCATGAAGCTCAGTGGGAGCCATACGATATGCTGGAGTAGATATCTCTGTTGTCCTAGGGTATAAGTCGATGTAGAATTCTTCCTCTCTGTGAGGAGGTTGTCCTGGAACGTCGTCAGGAAAAACGTCGGCATATTGATCCACCACATCCGGAAAACTCGGACTCCACACATCAACTGTTCCTAAGACGAGACTAGCCAACTGATGCGTGATAGGCTGCCCTATCCTCCACGTAAGTCCATCCGGCGCTGCAAAGGCTCCCTTCTCAGCGGTGAAGGTGGACCATGTCCCATCCGTGCGGACACACCACACTTAGTGCCTAATACAGTCGATCTGAGCATGGATTTTAGATAACAAATCAATGCCCAAGATGATGTCATAAGGCCTTGACGCCGCTACATAAAGATCCTAGCCGAAGCTCTCGCTTCCTAGAGTTATCTCACACTGCCGGCACCAGTGTGTAATTGTCGACTCTACTCGTGTAGAAGTCTGTAGCCATATGGATCGTGTAACGACCCAAAGTTTCATTAATGGAAATCCCTCTTGATCTAGTTAAATGTCTCTTTATGTTTATATAAAATGTTATATTCTTTGGTTTTATGATAAACATTTTGATCATTGCTAATATAGCCATTGAACAGTGATCACAAGATTAGTATATATATAGGACTTTAACAAATCCAATTTACTCAGACAAAGGAAGTGATGGCATCATCCAGTTGAATTGCCCCATACGAAGCCCATTTGTCAGAGCTCGGAAAATAGGTGGCGTCCTTGGGCTTTTCCCTTGACCAATCCCAAGCTGAGCTTCATCATGTCAAGCTCGAATGTGTCTGTCTACGGGAAAAGATGAATTTGATTGAAATTACCACTCGAGCGATGTTATCCGAGCCACCCCAAGAGTCTGTCACCGTCGCACACCTTACCCTTAGGTCTTATATGGCTATTTTAAGCGGTTATGTAACAAATAAGTTGTACTATTTTCGTATACATTATTTTTTGTATATAATAATGAATATAATTTCTTGTCATTTTTGATACATTTTAAAAAGTTTTTAAAGTACAAATGGTGTTTTTAGTTATTATTTATTTAAGAAATATATTTTATTAAATTAAGGGATTTTTGAATTAAATAATATTTTAGAAAATATTATTATTATTATTAAATTAATTTTTATTAAATATAAATGATCTTATAATTTTATGAACGCAATTAAATTTTTTATTAAGGTTTCAAAGCCATTTCTGTCAAAACCCGTGAATTTTCCATAAATGTCGGTTTTTATTTTAAAAGTGAAAATTCACATATTTAGAAAATTATTTAGATAAAATAAATGTTATTTTTGGAATCAGAACATCGAAGTTATCCAATGGTGAATTTTTCATAATTTTCTGAGACAGTCAAATTTTTGGGTAAAAATTAAATATCGTTTAAATATATAATGTGTTTTATGACATCATAATCACCGAATAGCGATGTAATAAAATACTATGATCTTTATGTGCGGAGAATATATGTTTTACCATTAAAATAATGTGATTTTGGGTTTTTTTGACTTACTTTTCAAAGCATTAATGGACCCCTGAAGACTTATTCAACACCTTGCCTTTTTAAATTAATTTCCATGGGAGTGTGACTCACCTCCACATAAGAAACCCTAATATTTTAAGAAGTTTGGACTTTGGACTTATAAAATATATTTTTCCTCTTCCCTTTGCCAAAAACCATGGGCAAAAACCACGGTATGGTTTGTGGTTTGGATTAATTTAATATAAGGGGTCCCAAACCTAAATAATAAAGAATTCCCTCACCTTTCCTATATAAACCCACCCAAGCTCCCACTTCCTCCTCACTAAAAGCCCTTGGAGTTCGTCCAACCTCTACCCTACTCTCTCTAGAATCCTCCCAAGGTGCCCCAATCTCCCAATAAGCCTCTCACAAGCCTCTCTCTATCCTTTGGAAGCACACTTCCAAGTAAGGGGTTTTTCTTCCTTTCTCATTGTTGTCAATTTTCTTTAAGTTGGTTTTTCCTTTTAATTTCAATTATAAATTTTGGGGTATGGTTTCTCACCTCCCTCATACTGCCCTTTTTATTTTTTAATGATGGAAGTCCCTTTCTCTCTCATTAAATGCCTCCCATGTACACCCGTTACTATGCCGAAATTCCGAAAGGAACTTCTCTCTCTTCTTTTACATTCAAGCAATAATTTTGTATCATGAATCTAAATTCCATTACAACTGTTGGGACATGTATATATATGACCTTCTTACTGTCCGTTACATGTAAATATGATGGGGAACCACTTTCTCTCTCATCTACCATTTTTATGAATTCTTATGTCACGTCATTATGCTGCCGAAATCGCACCGATTTTCTATGCCAATGCCTTTGTATAGTGGATACAATGCCCATTTATCCATCAAGGGTATCCACGTTTATGAACCTTTACTTATTGATTACAAAGTTTCATATATGAATTCCACATTACATTATCATGGAATAAATGATTATGTTTTATCAATCCATGTTTTATGATCCATGGGGCACACTTATGAATGAAATGAAATGTTTAAGAAGGGTGAACCCTTATAGTGCTCCAATGCATTGGGTAAAGTACAGTATCATGAGACGTCATGTGCAATGAGTGTTGAATCATGATAATTCAAGTGCAACGAGGGTTTAATCATGCTTTATGTTCAATGAGGATTTACTCATGTTCCATGTGCAATGGGCCTTGGCTCATGCTAGTTCCATGTTATGTGTTGTTGCCACATTTCCATGTTATGATTATCATGATTTATCATGCCTTTATGTTCATGTTTTTTCTTACCCTCTATTGATATTCCTATTGTCTAACATTTATTTTACTCCTCATGTTATTCCATGTGTACTCCCTTACTAGGCTTTATAGCTCCCCCTTTTCTTATACATGTCATAATGTTATCCCATGCAATGCTAAGTACGAGGGAATGTAGTGGTCATGTAAAGGAAGTTTTCAATAATGATGGTGTATTTCATGTTTTATGTTTTTATGTAATGATCCTAAGACCCAAATACACTAAACCTCTTGATCTTCATTGTTGTATCAAGTGAAGTTTTATGTAATAAATCATGTGTATGTTGTAATAAAAATCAGGGTTGTCATAGTTGGTATCAGAGGATAGGTTTAGTTATTTTGGGGATTAGGAAACCCTAGTAAAGCCTTAGATACAAGACTAAGTATAATAAAAACGTCCCTAAGTTTTGGTAAGTACTGGGTAAGTGGTTTATCAAACAAATACATCCCTGTCTGGATACGAGCAGGTAGAGGTGGCTCTGGCACAGATGTATCCTAGGGGTAAAACCCGAAAACACCGCTTTGTGCTAGACTCAAACGGGAACTGGTGCACGACAATGGGCCTTGCTGCACTCTTGGTTACGAAACTCCTGGGGGATATGTTTTGATAAATTCAAAAAGCTTAGTATGAACCCTTATTAAGGGAATTAAAAAAAATTCCCCTAAGAATATATGTTAGAAAGTAGATCATGAAAATCCTAGATTCAAGCCTATAGACTCATGAGTTAAGGAAAAGAAAGTTTATTTATAAGTAATCAACTTTTTTCTTTTGATTACCCTTTATGTATTACCCCTAACTTTCCTTTTATTCCAGCCAATGGCTGGTAATAGGAGGACTCGGGCTAACAACCGTTGCGATGATCAGTGTGATGACTGTACTAATGAGATGCCAAATCCAATGGGAGAGGGAATCACGAACTTTGTCACACTTCTCTCTCAGCTAACTCAAGTTTTCAATAGAAACATAGGTCAAGAGGAACGTTCAACCCCCCCTAAGAAAGAACAAGTCGCTATCGAGAGCTTCATGAGACAAAGGCCTCCTACATTTAGTGGATCATCTGTTCCCACAATCACTGAACAATGGATCAACTCCATTGAAAAGATCTTCTACATCCTTCAATGTTCTGAACAAAAGAAGGTTCTCCTAGTGGCTTATCATAAGGAGGGTGAAGCTGATCAATGGTGGACATTGATCAAAAATACAAAGCTTGAGGAGTAGATCGAGGCATTGGAATGGAAGGATTTCTGGATGATGTTTTTCGATAAATATTTTCCACGCACCCTTCGGCTTAAGATGGAAAGGGACTTCCTTTCCCTCAAGCAAAAAGATGAAGAATCTGTTGGAGTGTATGAGGCATACTTCACAAGGCTTGCACGATACGCTTCCGTCTTTGTCGTTACCCCCGAATGCAAGGTTGATCGCTTCTTTGGTGGGCTGAAGCCTAGCTCGCGGAAAGCATTATTGATCCATGACTTCGACAACAATGAGGAAATTTTCCGATGTGCCCTCAAGGTCAAAATAGAGGTCAGGGAATCACATGGGTATCATGAGGACAAGAAGCAAAAGGTGGACTTCAATACTGGTGGTCCGATGGATAAATCCAACGGTGCTATGAAGATCCAGCACCCCACTTGCCAAAAGTGCAGAAAGAAGAACCCTGGAAATTGCCTTAAGAGGATGAGAAAATGCTTCAGGTGTTGAACAGAAGGGAACCGACCTATTAACCGTCAGCAAGAAAGACCCACGGCTGCGACAGAGGAGAGGATCGCTCCATTCGAACCTCAATGCATTGTTAAATGCTACAAATGCAATGAACCGGGTCATTTTGCAAATCAGTGCCCTAATCCAAGGGTTTTCGGAGAAAACCAACAACCTCCAAGGCAGCAAGGAAGAGCTTTTTACATCACTTCTGCTGAAGTGAACCCGGACAACGAAGTGGTGATAGGTACGCTAGTTATTCATTCAAGAATAGCGAACTTACTTTTTGATTCAGGTTCTACACATTCTTTTATATCTCGAAAGTTTAGTAGAACAATTCTAGCACCACCACAAATCATGGAAGTAAAGATGTCGGTGAGTACGGAGAATGGGGTAATCATTTCATCCCATGAATATATGTCCTCCCCTTTTATAGTCTGTGGATTGAATTTCCTGGAGAACCTGGACATACTCCCTCTGGTGGAATTTGATGCAATTCTTGGCATGGATTTATTTTCCTTATATAGAGCCAACATAAATTGTTGGGAGAGGGAAATTACACTCCATATGGAGAATCGACCCCCCGATTCTTTACAAGTGTCAGGAGGAAGATGAATCTCCACTAGCTCCATCATCTCAAGAATGGATATTACTACCTTATGATCATGCGTATCTAGCTCAAATGATTGAGTCCAAGGAAGAAACCATCCTTGAAGAAATTCCTATTGTAAGTGAATTTGCTGAAGTGTTTCCCGAGGAACTGCCTGGTCTTCCACCAAGAAGAGATGTTGAGTTCTTAATTGAACTTATACCTGGGGTGCTACCAATATCCAAGACCCCATATAGAATTGTTGTTGTAGAGCTTACAAAGCTAAAGAAACAACTACAGGAGAATCTGGATAAAGGGTTTATACGCCCATGTTCTTCACCATGGGGTGCACTAGCCCTCTTCGTCAAGAAGAAGGATGGGTCAATGCGGCTTTGCATCGATTATCGTGAACTTAACAAAATCAAGATAAAGAACAAGTATCCTCTCCCAAGAATCGATGACTTGTTTGATCAACTGTGTGGAGCACAATACTTCTCCAAGGTGGATTTGTGGTCGGGATATTATCAAGTAAGGGTGAAGAAGGAAGATGTCCCTATGACTGCTTTTCGTATAAGGTACGGGCACTATGAATTCATAATAATGCCTTTCGGACACACCAATGCTCCAGTAATATTCATGGACTTCATGAATAGAGTCTTAAGAGTTTACCTTGGCAAATTTCTGGTAGTCTTTATGGATGATATTATAATATACTCCAAAACCATGGAGGATCATGAGGAGCATTTAAAAACTATACTAGAGACTTTACGCCAGGAGAAGCTCTATGAAAGTACAGAAATTGTGAGTTCTGGTTGAAGGAGGTCTCATTCTTGGGCCATATCATCACAAGCAATGTTATATCTGTGGACCCCTCCAAAACAGATGCAATTGAGGGATGGCCGAGGCCAACATCGGTAACGTATATCCGTAGCTTCTTGGGGTTAGCTGGACATTATCGACAATTTGTGAGAAATTTCTCACGATTTTCCAACCCTCTTACCAAGCTAACTTGAAAGGAAGTAAAGTTTTCTTGGAGTGATGAATGCGAAGAAATCTTCAAGTAGTTGAAAAGGAGGCTTATCACTGTGCCCGTGCTCACTTTACCCACAAGTGTGGAGCTTTTTGTGGTATTTAGTGATGCTTTGAAGAAGGGCTTAGGATGTGTGCTAATGCAGAATGATAAAGTGATATCCTAATCCTTAAGTCAGTTGAAAATCCATGAGTGAAACTATCCAATGCATGATCTGGAGTTAGTGGCGGTGATCTTTTCCTTAAAAATATGGCGGCATTATCTCTATGGAGAGAAATGTGAGATATATACTGACCACAAGAGTCTTAAATATACATTCACACAGACATAGCTTAATATGCGCCAGAGAAGATAGATAGAGCTCATCAAGGATTATGACTGTTCAATCCAATAACACCCTGTGAAAGCGAACAAGGTGGCAGATGCCCTAAGTAGAAAGGATCCAGCGATTCAATCAATGATGAGAATTGAGAAGGATCCAGTCTTCTAAGACTTGATGAAGATAGACATGGGAATCATAGATAAGGGAGCATCATCAATCCTTTCACAAATGATTTCTCACCCATCTATTTTGTAAAGGTTAAGGGATGCTCAAAAGGAAGATGTGTGTATTCAAGAAGAAGTGGGAGCTATCGAAAAAGGGAAATCCTCGGAGTTTAATGTTAATGAAGAAGGAATTGTGCGGTTTGGGAAAAGACTATGTGTTCTAATAAGTCCAGAGCTGAAGAAGGAACTTTTGGATGATGCACATAGTTCAAATTTCTCTATTCACCCAGGGCGCACAAAGATGTACTGTGATATCCGAGAAAACTTTTGGTGGGATAATATGAAGAAGGATATCAATGAATATACATAAAAGTGCCTAGTGTGTCAGCAAGTGAAGGAAGAGAGGCAGAAGTCTAAGGGGATGATGCAAACATTGCCCATACCAGAATGGAAATGGGAGAACATCACCATAGACTTTGTCACCAGACTTCCAAGGACATCCAAAGGCAACAATGCAATCTGGGTTGTTGTGGATCGTCTTACAAAGACTACACACTTCATTGCTATTCGGGAGGATTTCTCTTTGGATTGACTGGCATGGATATATATCAGGGAAGTGGTAAGGTTGCATGGAGTACCACTATCTATTATGTCTGATCGAGATCCAAGATTCACCTCTACGTTTTGGAAGACTCTTCAACATGCTCTGAATACTGAACTGAACATTAGTACGGCCTATCGTCCTCAAACTGATTTCCAATCCGAGTGGACTATCCAACCACTTGAGGATATGTTGAGAGTGTTCTTAGTGGACTTTAAAGGATGATGGGATCAACATATTCCTCTGGTTGAGTTCTCTTATAAAAACAGTTTCCACTCGAGCATCCAAATGGCACCATATAAAGCCATGGATTGGAAAAGGTGTAGAACAACGTCATGTTGGGATGAGGTCAGTGAACGTAAGCTGCTTGGACCAGAAATGGTCAAAGAAATGGTGGAGAAGGTGAAAACCATTCCGCAGCATATCATGGCAGCCCAGAGTCGACAGAAGAGTTATGCAGATAATCATCAATGAGACCTTCAGTTTAAAGTTGTAGACATGGTGTTTCTACACATATCTCTATGGAAGAAGGTCATGAGGTTTGGAAGGAAAGGGAATTTAAGTCCAAGGTACATCGGCCCCTTCGAGATTCTTGATCATGTCGTGGTTGTGGCTTATCGACTAGCAATTCCACCTACCATGGACAAAGTACATGATGTCTTTCATGTATCCCTCTTAAGGAAGTACATACCGGACCCTTCATATGTACTCTCTTCCGAGGTGGTTCAATTAGAAGATGATCTTTCTTATGAGGAGTAAACAGTGAAGATCTTAGATCGTAGAGAAAAAGTTCTATGAAATAAGATAATGCCCCTTGTCAAGGTGTTGTGGAGAAACCACAAGTTTGAAGAAGCAACTTGGGAATCATAGGATATGATGAAGCTGATTTACCCACATTGGTTTTAGTGTGGGAAAAGGAAAATTTCGAGGGTGAAATTTCATAAGGGGGGAATATTGTAACAACCCAAAGTTTCATTAATGGAAAATCCTCTTGATCTAATTAAATGTCTATTTATGTTTATATAAAATTTCAACTTCTTTGGTTTTATGTTAAAAATTTTGACCGTTGCTAATATAGTCATTGAACAGTGATCACATGATTCGTATAAATATAGGACTTTAACAACTCCAATTTACTCAGACAAAGAAAGTGATGGCCTCATCTAGTAGAATTGCCCCAGACGAAGCCCATTTGTCGAAGCTTGGAAAAGAGGTGGCGTCTTTGGGCTTCGCCCTTGACCAAGCCCAAGCTGAGCTGCATCATGTCAAGCTCGAACATGACCGTCTACGGGAAAAGTGGAAGTTGATTGAAATTACCACTCGAGCGATGTTATCCGAGCCACCCCAAGAGTCTGTCACCATCACACACCTTACCCTTAGGTATTATGCGGCTGTTTTAAGGGGTTATGTAAAAAATAAGTAGTACTATGTTCATATACATTATTTTTTGTATATAATAATGAATATAATTTCTAGTCATTTTTGATACATTGTAAATAGTCTTTAAAGTACAAATGGTGTTTTTATTTATTATTTAATTAAGAAATATATTTTATTAAATTATGGGATTTTCGAATTAAATAATATTTTAAGAAAATAAAAATAATATTATTAAAATAATTTTTATTAAATATAAATGATCTTATAATTTTATGAATGTAATTAAATTTTTTATTAAGGATTGAAATCCATTTCTGTCAAAACCCATGAATTTTCGATAAATGTCGGCTTTTATTTTAAAAGTGAAAATTCACATATTTAGAAAATTATTTAGAAAAAATAAATTTTATATCTGGAATCAGGACATCGAAATTATCCAACGGTGAATTTTTTCATAATTTTCTGAGACAGTCAAATTTTTGGGTAAAAATTAAATACCGTTTAAATATATAATGTGTTTTATGACATCATAATGACCCACTAGTGATGTAATAAAATACTATGATCTTTAATTTTGGCCAATATATGTTTTACCATGAAAATAATACGATTTTGGGTTTTTTTGACTTACTTTTCAAAGAATTAATGGGCCCCTCAAGACTTATTCAACACCTTCCCTTTTTAAATTAATTTCCATGGGAGTGTGACTCACCACCACATAAGCAACCCTAATATTTTAAGAAGTTCGGACTTTGGTCTTATAAAATATATTTTTACTCTTCCCTTTTCCAAAAACCATGGGAAAAACCATGGGATTGTTTGTGGTTTGGATTAATTTAATATAAGGGGTCCCAAACCTAAATAATAACGAATTCCCTCACCTTTCCTATAAAAATCCACCAAAGATCCCACTTCCTCCTAACACAAAGCCCTTGTAGTTCGTCCAACCTCTTCCATACTCTCTCTAGAATCCTCCCAAGGTGCCCTATGCTCCCAAGAACCCTCTCACAAGCCTTTCTCTACCCTTTGGAAGCACACTTCCAAGTAAGGGTTTTTTCTTCCTTTCTCATTTCTGACAATTTTCTTTAAGTTGTTTTGCCCTTTTAATTACAATTATAAATGTTTGGGTATGGTTTCGCACCTCCCTCATACTTCCCTCTTTATGTTTGAATAAGGGGAGACCCTTTCTCTCCCATTAAATGCCTCCCATGTACACCTGTTACTATGCCGAAATTCTGAAAGTAACTTCTCTCTCTTCTTTTACATTCAAGCAATAATATTGTATCATGAATCTAAATTCCATTACAATTGTTGGGACATGTATCTATATGACCTTATTACTGTCCATTACATGTAAATATGATTAGGAACCCCTTTCTCTCTCATCGACCATTTTTATGAATTCTTATGTCACGCCGTTACGCTACCGAAATCGCACCGATTTTCTAAGCCAATGCCATTGTGTAGTGGATACCATGCCCATTTCTCCATCAAGGGTATCCACCTTTATGCACCTTTACTTATTGATTACAAAGTTTCATGTATGAATTCCACATTCCCTTATCATAGAATAAATTATTATGTTTTATGAATCCTTGTTTTATGATCCATGTGGCACACTTATGAATTAAATGAAATGTTTAAGAAGGGTACACCCTTATAGCACTCCAATGCATTGGGTAAAGTATAGTATCATGATACGTCATGTGCAATGAGTGTTGACTCATTCTAATTCAGGTGAAACGAGGGTTTACTCGTGCTTTATGTGCAATGAGGGTTTACTCATGCTCCATGTGAAATGGGCCTTGGCTCATGCTAGTTCCATGTTAAGTATTGTTGCCACATTTCCATGTTATGATTATCATGCTTTATCATGCCTTTATGTTCGTGTTTTTTCTTACGCTCTATTGATATGACTATTTTCTAACATGTATTGTACTCCTCATGTTATTCCATGTGTACTCCCTTACTGGGCGTAATAGCTCACCCTTTTCTTATGCATGTCCTCAGGTTATCCCATGCAATGCTAAGTACGAGGGAATGTAGTGGTCATGTAAAGGATGGTTTCAATAAAGATGTTGTATTTCATGTTTTAAGTTTTTTTGTAATGATCCTAAGCCCCAAATACACTAAACCTCTCAATATTCTTTGTTTTATCAAGTGAAGTTTTATATAATAAATAATGTGTAAGTTGAAATACAAAGTAGGGTTGTCATAGATCGAGCCAAAGCATCCGTCGGAATCTCCGAGCTACGAACAGGGGTAGCGATAATAAAATAATGACTCACTCCTATGTCTATAAGAACTGAATCAAGGGTAGAGTAGACACAGATACTACCATGAATCATCTCAGGTGCACCATTGTCATAGGCCTCGACTACCTAGAGCTTAGCATGTCCCTGTCTGCCAGCTCCCTGTGGCCGGGGTGGTCCCCCTGGTGGTGGTGGTGGTGGTAGAGCATCAAAGTGTCATCCACCACCCGCTACTCGGCCATCTCCTCTACCTCGTCCACCTTCTCCCTGCAGACCACCACAGTCAAACCTCTACCTTTTCTTGGGTGGTCCCTCAACTGTCTGCTCCTCCTCTGCATGGCAGGTCAGGCAGTCACGAGCCATGTGGCTCTACCCGCCGCATGCATAGCACTGCCTGCCTCTTGTATGGAAGGCTCTACTGCGTGTGCCCCGCACATACGAACCAGAATCTGGGGGTTTCCCACCTGATGGTCTGGTCCTCTTAGACCTCTGTGACATCTGTCTACTGCTGGCTGCAGGAGACTCCGCTACGTGTTGCCCTGCGGTGGGTCTCGTTGCTCGTGTCGGCTCAGCAAGAAAGATCTCCACAAGAAGGGCTCCCTCTAGTACTCCTACCTGCATCAGAATGCTGAGGGAGATCATCAAAGCCTTGATATCATGCCTCAGTCCTAGATCGAAGGTATGGGCCCAGAAGAATGGGTCTCTTACCATGTCAGTGGAGTAACACGAGAGGTTGGTAAATCATTCCGAGTACTGGTCTATTGTCATACTACCCTTCCGCAGCTGTAGTAACTCCTAAATGTGCACCACAAAGAGGGTGGAAGGGAAAAACTTCGAGTGGAAGAGGCTCTCGAAGTCCTTCCAAAGTAGAGATGCCTTGTCGTGCACCTGGAGCATCAGGCTCCACCATCTAACTGCTACTGCATGTTGGAGATTCGCGGCAAGGATCACCATAAGGCCTGGTGGTGTCCCGACCAATCTGAAGACTTTGACGATAGCCTCCAGCCAATCCTCAGCTACCTAAGGGTCCATCTCTCCACAGAACCTGGGCGGCCTCTGTCGCTGAAACTCATGCAACACACTCAGGAGGCGTACACTCTCCGCTGCTGGGGCGGGTGGCATCGGTGGCTCTGCAGGTAGTGGTACCGCTGGTGCCTCCACTGTAATGGGGCCCTACACCGAAGCCTCGTCGCTCTGTGGGATTCCATCCCGCACGTAACTAGGAACCATGGCTGGCTGCCTTCGTGGGGCCATCCTGAAAAGAAACAGGTGTGCCATGGTCAAACAGTATACCTGGTGAGATAACACAATGTAATCACAATGAAAACATTTGAAACACAAAAGAAACCAATGTTTTCAAGAACTGATAAGAAAATCAGATTTCAAGGTCCTTGTGTATGGATAGGTCGGCCGCCGCACCAACACTGGACTCCCTGGACTGATAACCACACTCAATACTCTAAACATTATTTCCTCACAGAGAAGAAATTATCAGAGTCCTGAGTTCTGTGGTAGAACCAACTCCTCTGTTACCAATTTGTCACGACCCGTCCTCAGGGCCCATGCCGTGACTAACCCAAGCCCGCCTTCCATAGGCCAGGGGTTGGAGACTAGCACCAAAGGCGTAAATCCTGAAAGAAAAAAGAAAGGTATTTCCTTTATAAAGTAAACAAACACAATAGAGTACGCAAGCTAGAGTAAACACAAAGTAAACTGAGTACAAAAGTAAGTGCTGGAAAGTAAATGGGCCAGTATACAAACCCAACTGAAGGTACAATACAACTGAAAAGAAAGTACAACATCAGAAGAATAAAACAACAACACCGAGTCATCCTCTGGAAATCCAACCTAAAGGGTGGGTACAGATAGTCTCCTTAGCTCCTTGGGTCCGGTCGTCCGCCCCATGTTTGTCCCACCAAGTGGTCCACCTCCGGGTACCTTCCATCTCCACAAGCCTCCACCTCGATCAGTGTTTTCTGTCGTCTTCATCCAACACAATGTATTGTGGGAATAGCCCGTGCAGGGATGAATATATGATAATCAGTAGGGACCCTGAGACTCCTGAAGGTCTCTCAGAATCCACGAAGGATAAACCATAAAGGAAATATACAATCACGAAGTATCAACCGACTCTACTTAGGTAAATGCCCATACATATACCTAAGTCATCAATTACAATTAGGCTCCAACTCTCGAGCCCAAGCACAACCCAGTCCACACAAGAAAACACAACCCAATCCACAGAGGAAAGAAATTCAATCACATCAATGATAAAGATTAAATTCAAGACTCAGTTCACACAGTTATACTTCTCAAGATGGGGGTTGGAGATGATTAGATGCAGCCTCTGAATCATCTCTTCTTCCAAACCCATGTAGGATCCAAGTATAGAAGTCGTCGCCGCTGAACCCACATAGGATCCAAGTGCAGAAGTCGTCGCTGCCGAACCCACGTAGGATCCAAGTATAGTGACCATTGCTACCGAACCCACGTAGGATCCAAGTACGGTCGTCATCACTGCCGAACCCACGGAGGATCCAAGTACAGTCGTCCTCACTGCCGAACCCATGTAGAATCTAAGTACTGCAGTCTTCGTCATCGAACCCACGGAGGATCCCAACACGGTAGTTGTCGCAGTCGCAGCCATCTCTAGGTTTCCGGCACACAACGTACTCAATTCTAGGAGGGTCTGATCCTCGAGTAAAGGGGTCGATACATAAAATTTCACAAATTCCGTAGTTGATGTGTCTCGAAGTTTTGTCTCGTCAAAAGGAACTCAACGCGATAGACGGTGCGTCAATCGGACATCCGGTCTGAGAGATATTGGTTGTTCCGTTCTAGGGGGCCGGTTGGAAATATGCTCATTCCAAACCCGGCCATTTTACAAAGTTTTCCAAAACTCACTTAGAGTGTCGAAAAAGTACCGTCTCATCGAAAGGGTCCCAGTGCCATAGACGGCACGTGGATCGGACGCACGGTCTTTAAGTTATTCAAGTTTATGTGAATAACGGGCTCGGCCTGTATTGCCTAGTGGGCCCACGGGTCGGGTTTACCCAGTTTGACGGGTCTGATCCGGCAGGGGTGTCAGACTGGACTAAAGGAAAATGTAACTCTACCCGAAGGGCACGACCCTGCCCGAAGTGGCCTGGCCCGGCTCGGCCCAGCCCGACGCGGCCCAGCTCGGCCCGACCCGACGCGGCCCGGCAGGGCGCGCGGCCCTGCTGGCTCTGCCAGCTAGCCGGGTGGTTCCGAGGGCCCCCTCGGCTATCCGAACCGGCGGATCCACCCTTCCCAAACCGGTTGTCTAGGCCGGTCAGCCTTCTGGCGCACGCGGCTTGCCAGCACGGCGCCCTCCTAGTGTCGCAGATTCCCTTCACCCGACCAGCTGACGGGTCGGCCGGTTCTTCCATCGAAGAGGCACGCGAAACGGTCCGTGGTTCCTCCCGCACAACCGGTGTGTCGGCACTGGATTCCACCACCGTGTTCCCGGCAGAGTACGCCGGTGTCTTGCCTCCTCCGCCTTCGGTTGCCAATTCTATAATAATAAATGAGATCAACAGAGAGTCATCGGGCCGTGTTCGTTTGGCGCGCACCCTCTGCGTAAAGTGATAGCAATTGGCCATATTTAAACAATGATTCCCAACAAATAACAGGGTACGAAAACATTCACTTTCGTGAATAAACCCCTACCTCGATAATTTACATCGCACGTCGGGTGTCACGGAAGTCGGCGTCAAGGAAAAAGGATTCATAGGCGACGTCGGAGTGCGCCCGAGGAGGAAGCAGCGTTTCCTCTCTTGTCACGGAGAAGAGAATGGGTGGCTTGTCGTTGTTCTTCGTGGAACCGGAATTCTTCGTCGGAGTGTGGTGATTTTTAAAAACTCAAGAGCTCTCCCAATCCTCCTTCGCACAATGAAAGCCCTCCTCTGGTAAAATAATAGGCTCCTCCTATTATTTTATAACACATGTAATTTAACTTTCAAAATCCATATCACCACATTAGTTAAATGCGTTGGCAATTAATTAGAGGGAGGGAGAGTAAAGATACTCATTAATTAAATGTGTTGGCATTTAATTAAAGAGAGGGAGATGAGAGGGAGAGGGAAGATCCTCATTAATTAAATGCATTGGCATTAAATTAAAGAGAGGGAGAGGAGATAGAGAGGAAAGATCCTCATTAATTTGAGGGGTTGTCATGGATTAATGGAAGGAGGGAGGTAGAGAGATTGGAAACTAAAGGGGTTTTGCCAAATTAATGAGTGGGATTCAAGATTTTAGAAGAAAATAAATGGTTGGGGCTCTTGTGGGCCCCACCTCTCTAATATCCACACTAGGATAGTTTGGTGGCTGTGGGTCCCACACTTAACTACCCATGGGAGGAATTAACCTCCTTATATACATAATAAAATTGTTCCAACAATTTTATTTACCTCTTTAATTAAACACCAAATAATAACTTCTCCTCCTGTGCAAACACAACTACGGTAAAGGTCCCCTTAAGCAATTAATGGCTATGCGAGTTCATCGGTGCCCTCAGATTTCAATTCTGAGCACTGGTTCAAAAGATAGAAAAACTCACTCGTCCGTTTACTGAACGTACCCAAAATAAACTTCAGAAATTGATTCCAGGCACACTGGGCCTCAGAATCAGGTTCCGTCTGAAGCCATGGACTCATAAAATTCAAAAGTATTTAAAAAAATTCCCTGAAATTTCCGGGCCTTTACAAGTACCTCCAACATTTTCCCTAATCACCAACTAATGAATACCACTAACCACACGAGTGGTCAATACCACGTCATCAACTAAGTCCTAATTTGTAAACATTATTGAAAATGGTGAATTGGAAAACAAGTGTGAGAAAAAATCACCAATAAGTCCCTAAGAAACATCAACTATAACCACATTCCACTGTGACCATGGGGCTCAAATCTAATGGTCAACAGTATCCAAAATCACTTGGGCTATGCCTGTAACCTAATGGCCTCATAGACACATATGATGACCATGTATCTCAAACTATGATCAATATCAATTGAATATATAGTTATTTGGCCATTCCTAGAAGGAAAATCATATCCCTTTAGTCCATATGGACCACACAATCTGAATCCTTGGACCAAGCCCATCACATTCCATTAAAACTCATAAATTGAATTTAGTTAAATAAAACAATTAAATATAACATAAAAACACTCAAAAAAATTCTTCCTCTGGTTCGTAACCACTCACAAAACTCTATCCATTTGTAAAATTTTGTGAGCATGCCTATAAGCATCTGCAATGGTCATCATAATTACATAATGGTAGGAAATTAAATTCGTAAGGTCTCACTTGGTGAACCCAATGGAATACTCAAATATGAACTCCCAAAAACACTTATGAAGTCCCAAATAAAGGAAAGAACCACCTAACTCATGGTGGTAGATGCTTTCATTTCTGATATTAGCCTCTAACTCGATCCGATTTGGAAGAAAATAGTGTTGTATATAAACACCATTAAAATAGTGTAAATCTGATCACATGGATTTTTTTTACTGTATGGTGAGAGAATATACAAAAGGAAATAATTGGATTATAAGGATTACTATTATGGATTCAACATAATATATAGATCATGAAAGGAAGCTAATTTGACATAGTTAGCACCACACATTACATAGGAGGAAAATAGAGAGGATCTCCCTTATTTGAGTGATTGATGGTGGAAGGAGGGGGAGGAATAAATATAAAATAGTAGTAGGTTAGTTTGGTAATTTCAAACTTTTATTGGGTCATACAGTTATCTCTCACTACTTTGAAAACTATGCGCTAATATGTGACACCCACTTTCCATGCTACAGGATCACAATGTTCATCAACAAGGTCCACCAAACTATACACAAACAAAAATTGATTGCTCTATAAAAAACAAAAGACAAGTCCAAATAGTCTTGAATCCCCTCTTACATAGTTTGTCAAACCATATCTATTATACCTAGAGGGATGCACAATTTCTCCTTGGAGGTAACACAGTTTGGTCAAACAGTTTTTCTTATCCTTCACATCTTGGATTTTTTGAATTTCAAGCCTCTGACCCACCCAAAATCCACAAAAACCCTAGAACACTATCTAGGAAAAAATATTCATATATAATAAATTCCTTGGGTCAAGGAAACAATCCATATTTTGTTTCTATAAATTATAAAAAAATTGGGACCCCCACTATCCTCTAAAAATTCAAAATGAGTGAGGAATTTGACCGAATCCAAAAAACCCCTGATGATTCACCTGTGAACACATGTGTGTGATCTACCTATACATGAACCATACATATTGGTCTAGTATTCTATGTGGGGCATGGACACATCCAACATTTTTCTAGACAATTCTCAATCATTATCCATGATCTGGATTGGTGACGTTTTTATATCCTCATAAAAAATACTTCATCATAGTCTTATCCTTGTGGTTTATCCATGGAGACTATGGTGTTATAAATATTGAACATACTTCACTTTTTATTTTCCTCAAATTCATCATGTAATATCTTAGGTAGAATGATCCGTAGCATAGGATATATCTTTGCCTCCATCATTACCTTTCCAATAAACAAAACCCATACAGACATCCAAAGGGATTTTGGCGAAAACATTAAAATGCATCTTATAGTTGGGGTGTTAACATTATATTTTTAAAATTTCCTGAAAATTTGTGTATATATTGTTTAATATGAGGTATGATTAATTCTAGAGTTTGGTATTTTGCTTTTGGGTTTTCACCTCATTTTTTTTGTTCTTGGTCTTTGAGATTTTATGGAACCTATATGTTTTAACATATTTCATTTGGTATTGGGTTTGATCTTACTCATGATTTTTTATTTGATTATGGTTTTATGGAGTAATATTAAGTATTATTACACTCTCCCCTACATGGGATTCATTTCAAAAAATGTTGTGGCTATGTAGATGATTCACAATTTAGAGGCATCCCTGGTTGAAATGGAGATGGGATGAATTTTTTGGAGATATTTTTTAGTGGTATAATGTGATCCTTGATTATGGTTGATGATGTCAAAAATTTATATACATGTTCTTGTTATTAGTAGGTTCCTTCAATTTCTATGAGACTATTGTACTTGGTGATGTGTGGTTTACACATTTATATACTCTATAAATGCTTTCGCATGAATCATTTCATCAAATAGGTGTTTTCCCATGCATTTATCTTTTATAAAGTTTATTTATATTTCTATTATATATATATATAATGGTATTTTAAAATATCGTTTTCATTTTAATATTGTTTCAATTTAAATATGAGATATTTTGAGGCCTCCCAAATATTTTGTGACTTAATTACTCTGGTCACAAAACCCTTGTCTATTAGTTTTAGGTTTAGATTATCACACTCAACATACAACAAACATAATTTGGAACTCTTTGGCCCTAGTCATGTGAGATGGTATAGCATCAGTTCAAGTATTAATGATAGAGTTCAGAATTGATTTTTTGTGATTAAATGCATAGGGATTTGGGGTAACCAAGATATATGGTTTTGGATAATTCATTATACTATGGAGCCCAGTATTGATGTGAAATTTTATGTATCCATTCAAAAATTCATTTACAATATAGTGATCATATCATAACTCAAAAAGATTAGTTATGGAGTTTTTTTATGATGATGCATATATCGTGCAGTGGTCATATGTGGTTATTATATCCTTTTTATGTTATATAAACTAGATATGCTCGATTAACTGGGGAATCATCCCATCAAAGAAGATGTCACCCTGTATTAGCCAGCTCGGATTCACAAATGGAGTCATGATAGGATAGTATTACTATTTCATCCACATTCCACTGATGAGTAGATTAATGAGGGATTAGTTCATGGATATTATTGGTTTACATTCTTCTATACATGTAGAGTGTTTATTCCCCACCATTATTCTTTGAGAATACCCATATATATAAAGATTGCTATATCATAGTGATGAGACTACCAATAAGTTTATTACATGGTATGTATGAAAATAGTGGAGTCCTCTTAGGTTATGAGGTGACATAAATATTTGAAAATGCAATATTTTTATGTATTAACTTGGAAATAAACTTGATGTATTCATTACCTTTTTCTATATGCAACATTTACTTTAAATAAACTATGATATAGTATACCTTTACATTATAGCTATAATATAGGGAGCTATGAATAGGATGCACCTCATTATAAAATATATATAAATATATTTTTTCCTATATTAAAATGTATTCACTTATTCATAATATATAATATTTAAATATTTAATTAAATTATTTAATGATTAAAAGCCTTATTTTCCAATTAAATTTATTTTTCTATATATTTTTTATTTTTATCTTAAAAATGTATATTGATCACGGTTGAAAAATAAATTCAATGAAATTAATTGATTATATATATTTATAAATTATAAATCATTCATTCATAAGTTATCTATTCGTTATGAATTAATATAAAGTCATTTAAATGTTAAAAGACTTCTTTTACAAATTTTTTTTATAATGAATATAATATATTATATATTGAATAAAATATTTTAAAATTCATTTTAATGTTTTTACTATGAAATTAATGAAATTTAATTTCGTATTATGCTTATAAAATCATTTTTCTAAAAATAAGTTTTCATTAATTTTCATAGGATTATTTTATAATTGATCTTTTACATGTATAGAAATGGAATTTAGTAAAATTAATTCCATATTTGGAATCATCCTTTCTAATTTTTTTTATGATTTCACTTTCATTTTCAGTTTTAATGAATAGTAAAAATAGTAAAAATTTGTTTCAACGGTTATAGTTACAAAAGGATTACCGATGGTTAAACCAAGAGATAAGGGTACTGTTTTAATTTAAAATTTTATAATTATTGTTTATTATAGATATTCAAGCCTTATATTACCCTATATTTTTTTCCATCTCCATTTGAAATCACTTTTATTGTGAAATAAATTAATATATTTTAATCTTTTGAAAAAGTCCTATTATGTCCCCTCCATCTCTCAGTAACTGACACTACATCTTCTATCTTAAAAAAAATCAAGAGCCACATAAAATGGCCATTCTCTAGCCTAATACATTCATAAAATCACTAATAAATTTCCAATAGTTCCTTTTTTCATTGTAATTTCTTCCATTTAAGCCTTATGGTCTTAGCCAAATGAGTATTATCAATGAAGAGGTCTTACTCTTAAGGGTACACTCAATTTTATTTTGAATTAAACCATCTGTAAAACTATTTCAATTATCATAATATTATTATTTTAATATCACAAATAGACTACGATTTAATTATTATGATCAAACAACCACATCACACATCATTTACATCAAATAGGACATGAAAGTATCGATTGTGCGTAAGTGTAGACCACCACCACCCCACAATGATATGATTCATTTCCATCATAATCATTCATGGTTGGTTGTAATGATTGATTTCATAAATATATATTCTATTTATTAAATAAATTTTATTCAATTATGAAAAAATATTACTTATATTTCTTTTTATTTTTATTATAAAATGAAAAAATGTGTTCATATAGATATATAGACTATTGTCACCATGAATCGTGTAATTAATTTTTCTATCTATAAATTTTATGTATGCTTATAAATGTGTAAATAATTAATATATTTGATATTTTTATCATAAATAAAAATCTTGAGATTATGGAACCCTAATTAGAGTACAAAGATTGGATTTGTTGAATCCAAACATTCATGAAAAAATAAAATACTTAACACCCAAAATCGACAATTTAAATTAGAAATTATTAATAAATATTCACTAAAACTTTATATGTTGATCATATATTTTATTTTTATTATGTA
Organism: Viscum album; assembly: GCA_963277665.1. Lineage (NCBI taxonomy): Eukaryota > Viridiplantae > Streptophyta > Magnoliopsida > Santalales > Viscaceae > Viscum > Viscum album. The sequence goes on along the minus strand of OY728130.1, from coordinate 2,007,346,979 downwards.
TATTTTTGTTTTATTAATTTACAATCAATTTAAATTTAATATATAATAGGTTATATTTCTATTGAGAAAATGTCAACATGAAGTAAGGGTTATGCATTACAATCTAATTTTTTTACAAGGAATGTTAATTATTAAATTTAAGATGATCAAATAATACTGTTTCTATCTAAAAAACATCAATTTTATTAAACATATACCAGTTTTTGAAGAATACAATTTTTCCTTTTTATTTTATTCTATGTAATTAATCAAAATAATTAAATAATATATTTTGGGAAAACAAACATTCATTTCCTCTCTAATTGGGAATTATTTTATTATATGTCCATTTCTAATTTAAAAAGTATCAATATATTTTACTATTATATAATTATTTATTAAAAATATATTTACCCATTCTTTACTTCCTATAATATTTGTAAAAATAAATCTTCTCTTTATTTTCCAATCAAGGTCATTTTTACCAAAGGTGTGAAATTAATATTAGTTTTAAATTGTTCCAAATGAATCAAATTTTCCACCATCATGACTACACTTTTATTGGAATATTTATTTACTAGTTTCTATGTTTCCTTTCAAATAAAAATTTTTCTTTATTTTTTAGAAATTTTTTAGTTTTAATTAATGGATTTTAAAATAAAAAGGGTGTTTTCTTCAAGAAATGATTTTGTGATTTTTTAAAGTAATTTTTCATCCATGATAACAACCATTGATGATAATTATAATTTACTAGAAATATGAGTCTATTATACCATCTTTATTCTTTATCTATATGTTTTATGTATATGATGATAAAATATTCATGAAACTCATTTTATATTCCATTGGTTAACATAGGATGGAATTAGAAATGTTTTCTAATCTTTTGGAATACATAGGAATGGATTGTGATCATATTATTGGTGTTTATGTTCTATCCTTCCAATTAATTAGGTAAAGATTGATGTTTTTGAGCTCAATGGGTATTTTGGAGGTTATACCTGTCTTAAAATATGGTACATAGTAGGCTATCCAAAGACCAAAGTAGATAGACATATGGTTGTCCAAAACGAAACATGTAATTTATGTCTCAATGGGTAGACTTGACATAAAATTTATATGAATATAATTATGACACACTCGATTATACTCTTTTAAAACATGATCTTATTAAAATTTTATTATATCTTAGATCATATACTTGGATTAATTATCAATTCATGTCTTTTTAACTATCATGATTTATTCTAGGACTCGTTATTATGGTCAATTAATTATAGAATATGGTTTTCAAATGTTAATTTCATATTTTTATAACCTAATACACTTGTTATGATTAAATGATCATTGATATAGTAAAAAATAACCCGATTAGAGGGGTTTATTTTTATAGATTAGAAGGGGTTAAAACCCCTTCAAAACACATTAGTAGAGATTATGTGAAACCGCCGCTAATGTGGAATCCTACTATTGTTAGAGACGGTTCTGAAGAACCACTGGTAAAATTGTAGGAAACCTAGCTGTGCTGAGATTAGAAGGGGTTATAACCCAATCTAATTTATCACAAAATTTGAGATTAGAGGGGATTAAAAACCCTTTAATCTATCCACCTGAGTAGTTGTGGTTATAAACCGCCATTCTTTGAATAAGTTTTATTCATTAGAGGTGGTTTTTGTAATCACCTCTATTTATGGTTAAATTATAGGGGGTTTTAAACCCCTATAATATAGGGAATATTATAGGTAGTTATGAAATCCACCTCTAAATATAATTATTATTAATATTTCTAAAATACACTCCCTACCTCCTATTATGGTCTCACCCCCCACCGCATGGAGGCCCCCTTCGCATCACGTTCCCTCGGTTCCCCTCTAGTTCCCCTCTGGTTCCCCAGACTCTTATACACCAAATCGTCACACCTTACTCCCTAATACCCTAATCCTCATGTCCTCCCCATTACCTAGTTCCCTACCCCAATTACAATAGTCCAATCCCACCCTCTTTCCCTCAAGTTCAAGATGATGTGTGCATGCCACCCCACATTCACACTGATATTTTTTTAAAATGTGAACACCCATAGTTTTCGAACCACAGACTCTAATGACACATGACCTAAATCATTTTCACAACACCAAAACGATTTGATTATATAATTTACCAATTCTTATATTTATATATATTAGAATGGTGTTTCAAATATTTATTATTTTAATAAACATTTATATATATATAAATATTTATATATGATATATTTTTGTATAATATTTATATATAATTTATATTTTTGTATAATATGTAATATATATTTGTTTATAATATATATTGGTATATATGTATGTGTTTTTGTAATAATATATTTATTAATTATTATTATTATTACATATATTTTTTAAACTATAAAAATTACATGTTGGTTTTATAAATATTATACATTTATATATTTTATGATTTATATTATACATATATTATATTAAAGAAATTTATATTATATATTTTTATACCAGATTATGTACATTTTTATTATATCATATATATATATATACACAAAACTAAATACATTCATATAATTGGAATTATATAATATATTTAAATGATATATATATACTAAATTAATTTATAATTAATATGGTTTGATATAAGATATATAAAATAATAATATAACATATATACATTTATAGGAAAGTCAATATTTATAATATAATAAATATAATTATATTTTATTTTATAATTATATAATATATTTGTATGTATATTTTCATTTAATTTGGTCTATATTATATATATTTGTATACATAATATAATAAAAATGTATTTATTCAAAAATATACAATCAAAATGTAGTTAATATAATATATTATATATTTGTGAACCCCCATGATTTCCTTTTCAAAAAATAAATTATATATATATATATCCAAACCAATATTATATATATAACTCCTTTAAAATCTGACTGAATATATAGAGATTTTAATTATTAAATTATCAATGTTTTTGACATAACCATCTATAAAATCAAAGAAAATATGAACAAAAAATAATGATAAAAAATTAGAAGGGGTGTTGAGCCCCCACTAAATTTGATGATTATAGGGGGGTGTGCATAACCCCCTCTATATATAATTTAAAGGAGGTTGTGCAGAACCCCCTAAAAAACCCACCACCAATCTTCTATTTTTATTTTGTAGTGATAACTCCCTTTTTTACCCTTACCGAGTATTTGAGCTCACCCTTTATTATCTTTCCTTTTCCCCTGGATATGAAGAAAGTATTTAAGATTGAAAATTATATCATGGGTTATAGTTATGATGTTCTTAGTGGGAGATGATATAAGAATAATATTTACCTGATGTTTATGTATCCTGGTTTCTAGAAGCACCAAACCTTTATGGTTCTATCATGGATCATTATTATATATAATGAATATTCATCTTAATAATATTTACTATTTATGTATGTAATCATTGAGTGACCACATCTGGTATAAGATAATATTTTACTTGTTTTTTTAAACTATGATGTAGAAATTTAGTGATAACCCTTAGGATAAGTCTAAGTATATGAGGACATCCAATGTTATTATAAATAAATTAGTGTGGATTACATAAACAATATATCCCTACCTAGATAATACCTTGTTGATGTGACTTATTATTGATTTAAATAAGGGTAAATTCTATGAATGGGTTATATTGGATGGTATTAACTTGATCATCACTGGTGCATGATCAATGGGATTTAGAATTCACACTTGTTAGACACACTATGAGGGATGTTTTTGGGATAATTCAAATTTTTTATGAACTATTACAAATAATTTGAGTATTTGATGAAAAATGATGAACTATGTTATACATAATGTTTTAGTGTTTTAAAAAAAGGTATAATTATTTTGAAATCCAATGAATTTGTTTTTGGGAGTATGTTGTTTATCATTGAGATTATGGTTGCTCATAGTATTATTATTTATATTAGGCAATGGATAGATCATAAATAAACAATGTAAAAACATAATTTCATGGAATATTAAATGATGTTCATATTCATAAAACTAATAATATGGGATGTGTAATAAAAAATATCATTGTTATACTTAAAAAATATTCTCAGACCATGAATCATGCAAATATTATAAATAAGAAAACGAGATAATAACATATTGTTGAGTGTATCATGAATCCAAAACTGGATTCTTTTAGTAGATCCACCAATCAACTAATTCCTGAGGATAGGTTCGATACCATGGAAAATATATTGTTCATTGTCTACTATTTTGTGTATAAAATATTTTTTTTGGTTGTTTATAATTTGGAAGAAAATGAAGATTAATGTTTTATTCTTATCAATAGCATAAGGAAATATGATAAATTAACTCAATGGAGTGGGATGAGATTAAAAGATTATTTGTCATTACATATTTTACTAATACAAAGTATATAAAAATAGAGAATTTATTCCTTGATTTAAAGAAGTTGGAAGATGAATCCATTAGTGCTTATGAGGAAATTTTTACAATACATTTGTGGTATGATTCTGGTGTTATCCAACCAACTTGAAAATAAGGTTGGATGAGTTTTTAGTCTCTTAACACCATGTATATGATGTTTTTTATCCATTAGAATATTAATATCCATGATGAAATCATATTTTTCTATCAATGTGGAAATATATATTAGATTAGTACATATATGTCATTGTTTTTATAAGAAAATAAATATTGACTTCAAAATAAATTATAACAATATAATATATGGAAGGAAGAATATGTGGAATACTTTATTTGATATGTTAGGAAATAAACATAGAGAAAGTTATATTAAAGGTTCTAGTAAATTATTTAAATTTGAAAATTATGTCCATTAAGAAATAGAATTTCAATGTAATGTGAAGATGTTATCTAATGATGTGAATAGAGAGAAAGCTCCATAGAATACACCACCCACACATACTCTAGTGTTTAAAATAAAAATAGGTTTGGAATTATGATAAACAATGATTTAATCTAATGGTCAATGAAAGTGATATACATCATAAAACACTTAATACTATAGAAAATGGGATATCTTAAGTGATCACTATTTTATATATGTGGTATGATAATGATGTGGGGAATTATACCCATAACATCCACTCAAGAACTACTAATGTCTCATTTTATTCGGGATATACCCTCTCATTTATATCTAATGAATTTTGTAAGTTTCTAAAATAAAACCTAAATGATTAGATGTTAAATTAGAAGCAAAAACATACAATTGTATGATGATCACATCTAAATTTTTTATTCTTCTATAATTGATGTTTGTGTTAATATTCTTCCTACAAATCACATCATTCCCACTCTATATAAATTCATTGTTATTTTGATCATGGATTTAATTTATTTATATAAATCCAATATTTATTATCAATTAAATGAAGAAACATTTTATATTCTATATAAACCTATGATTATATATTGGTGTGAGGATATATAATAATGTATAATGAAAACTACATCAATTCTATGGGTCTTTATTGCTATTAAAAGGGGGTATTTATCTATGATGGTTGGATAGACACTCAATATTGAGTATAAACATATGATATATATGTTTTGTGAGGTCTTCCTAGAATATATTCCTTGTCTTTATGTGAATAATGAAGTTTATCTTTCAATATAACACATACCCGATGCTACACCTATTTCAAATAAACTATATAGAATATACCAAATTAAGTTGCATTAATTGAGGGAGAAAATCTTGGAGAATAATAATAAGGGATTAATTTTTACAAGTGCATCACTATGTGGTGTACAAGTTCTTTTGATAAAAAGAAAGATGGATCAATGCATAGTTCTAATGATTATTAGGAGCTGAACAGGATAATAATCAATAATATGTTAACTATACCTTATATTTATGATTTGTTTAGTCAATTTCATAGATAAAAATATTTTTTGAAGATTTATATTCAATCAAGATACTGTCAATTGATGAAAAAAACCTTGTATATAACTAATAAATGTTTAAACTTTGGGTTTAGACACGATGAATTTATAGTGATTCCCTTTGGTCTTACAAATGTCCCCACTATAATAATGTATTTATTTAATATAGTGTTCAAATATTGCCTTGACCAGTATATGGTAGTATTTATAAATAATATTCTTATATATTCTAAGATAAATTTAGAACCTGAATGTCACTTGTGGTATGTACTAAACGACCTATAGAAAAATAGGATATATGTAAAATTTACCACATGTGGAATTTTGGTACATAAAGTTTCTTTTTTTGGTTATATATCCTCAAGTAAGGGTATATTATTGGATCCATCAAAGAAGGAATCTATTAAACATTGGATTGGAATAACTTATGTGGATCTGTTCCATAGTTCTCATATATTGGATGGAAATTACCAATGATTTTTGATTATTTTCTCACAACTATATAATCCACCCACTAAGTTAACTTAGAATGGAGTCAAGTTATTTTTTATAGTTGAATGTAAGTATATTTTCAAATAACTAAAAAGAAGTTTAGTCAGTGCACTTATACTCACACTAACCAACAATGAAAAAGGGATTGTGATTCATAGTTATATATTTGATAAGTGGAATTAATTTTTTATTATTCCTAATGATTTTTTGATAGATTATGCCTCATGAAAATTAATGGTTCATGAGCATAATTATATGACTCGGGATTTAGAATAATCAGTGGTGATATTTGAATTTATGATTTAGAGAAATTATATTTATCAAGAAATTTGTGACATATTTAATGTTCCTAATACATTAAAGTATATATTTTCCTATAAATATTTCAATTTGTTCTAGAGTAGATGTATAGAATTGATTAATTATTATGACTACTCAATAAAATACCACACTCGAAAATCAAACAAGGTGGTTGATGCTTCAATTCAAAATGACCATTCTAGCATATCGATTACAAGGATCTCAAAATATCTAATATTCATGGATTTTCAATGGATGTTTTGGGAAATATGAAATAAAGGGGTGAAATAATACATAGTAAAAAATGAGTATTCATCCATTTATAAAATTAAATATTAAAGATGTGAATATAGTAGGTGTAGAGTTAAAAAAAAGTTGTGAAATTTTATTGAGATAAACCTTGATTACAATGTAATTATAAGGTTCAATAGCTGAGTATGTGTCCCATCAATACTAGACATGAAGTAATACCTATTTTAAGAAACTTTAAGTTTATAATTCCTTGTTCATCATAGAAGTTCAAACATATATATTGTTATGAAAGAGTATTTTGGGGATGAAAACATGAAAATGGATATTTTTGAGTATATATCTCAGTTCTTGGTATGTTATAATGTTAAGGAAGATATATAGATATCAAAGGGTATGTTACAACCACTACCAAAAATGTAAAGACCCAGAAATTTCGAGGAAATGTTTTTCATAAATACTTTGGAATTTTACGAGTCTGTGGCTTCTGACAGAACATGATTCCTCGGACCGGTGTGTTCGGAATCAATTTACGAAGTTTAGCTTAGGTACATTCAATAAATGAATGAGTGGGTTTTTTTATCTTTTGAACTAGTGCTCGGAATCAAAATCTGAGGGCACTGATGAACTCGCAGCGCCGATAATTGCTTAAGGGGACCTTTACAATATTTGTGTTTCAAGCATGTTGAGAATTAATTTTTGGGGATTTAGTTTAAAATAAATAAAATCGGTGGCACAATTTTATTTCTATGGTTGGTGGTTAATTCCTCCCAAGGGGAGTTGAAGGTGGAGCCCACACCCACATAACCTCCCATGGGAGGATATTTCAGGGGTGGGTCCCACACGTGACCTAAACCCTCGATCATCCCTAAACCCCTTAACCCCCCATTAAACTCCATTGTTTAATGTTGAAAACCCCTTGAATTTAAATGTGTAACCTTTCCACTTCCTCTCTCTATCCCTCTTTAATTCTATCCAACACACACCTTAATTAAATTTTTGAACCTCTTCAATTAAATTTATTAAGTGTTTGAATTTCAAATTTTGAATGCATGACAAGTTTAATTAAAATAAGGGGTAGCATTTTTTTAATTTTTTTTTGGCTTGTTGTGTGGTGATTATTAGTGAGAGATTTTGTGTGAAAGAAAAAGGAAATTCCTATTTCTTTGAAGAACATCATCCTCAATGAAGAACGGTTCTTCTTCGACGAAGGACATCTTTCCATCAATGTAGAACGACTCGGCGGCCACGATTCTCCATCCTCTTCTTCTTCCGTTAGAAGGGAGGATACACCGATATGGAGAACTCACCAATGTCGAAGCAGCTTGTTTTCTTTTCTCCATGACAAGAGAGGAGACGTCACTTCCTCGGGTGTACTCCGATGACGATAGAGATGACACCGTCATCTACAATGCTTGTCAACCGTGGACCCTATCGAGGTAGGTGTTTATTCTTGAAAGTGGATGTTTTCATAGACCATTATTCATTGGGAATCATTGACTAAAGAGGTCCAATTGATATCAATTAACGCCGAGGGAGGGGCCAAACGAACCCGGCCCAACGACCCTCCTCTTGATATTATTTATTATTTTAGAATTGGAAATCGAAGGTGGAGGAAGCACGACGCTGTCGCGCCATGCTAGGTACATGGAAGAGGAAACTGGCGTCTTCGCTCCGATTGTGCTGGAGGAACCACGATCCGCTACACGGGCCACTTCGGTAGAAGAACCGGCCGGCTTGTTAGCCGGTTGGGTGAAGAGGAGCCACGGAGCCAGGAGGGCGCCACACTAGAGAACCGGCCGGCCCGTTGTCCAGCAGGGCGGAGCCGGACCGTGAAACCAGGAGGGCACTGTACTGAAGAAGTCGCGGCCCGCTGTGCGGGCCGTGTGCACTAGATGGCCGGCTATCCTAGCCAGTCGGTGTGGTCAAGGGCTGCGCCTGTTGGTGCCACAGGTGCGGACATACGCCCCCCCCCCCAGAACCGCTTGGCCTTAGTCCGAGCCCGCCCGGCTTGGAAATGCCACTTTGGGCCAGAACATGCCCCTTCAGGCCAAGTTGCATTTTCCTTTAGACCTGTCTGACACCCCTGCCAGGTCAGACCTGTAAAACTGGGTTAACCCGACCCGTCGGCCCACTTGGTTAAACGGGTCAGGCCCGTTATTCACTTAAACAAAAATAACTTAAAGACAGTGCATCTCATCGACACTCCGTCTGTGGCACTGGAACTCTTTCGATGAGATGGTCCTTTTGTGTTACTCTAAGTGAGTTTTGGACAACTTTGGTAAATGATTGGGTTTTTAATGAGCATATTTCCAATCGGGCCCCAGGAACAGAAAATCCAATATCTCTTAGACAGGGAGTCCGTTTGACACGTTGTCTGTCGTGTTGAGTTCCTTTTGACAAGATGGAACTTCTGGATACATAAACTCTAGACTTCGTGACAGTTGATGTATCGACCACTGTACTTGAGGAGAGGACCCTCCTAGAATCAAGTACGCTGTGTGTGGGAACCCTAGAGCTAGCTGCGACTGTGACGCGATGATGACTGTACTTGGATCCTACGTGGGTTCGGCAGTGAGGATGACTGTACTTGGATCCTTAGTGGGTTTAGTAGTGATGACGACTATACTTGTATCCTATGTGGGTTCGGCAGCGATGGTTTCTATACATGGATCCTACGTGGGTTCGACAGCGATGACTTCTGTACTTGGATCCTATGTGTTTTCGGCAGATGAGATGATTCGGAGGCTACATCTAATCATATTCACCCCTCTTTGTGATTAGTACACATGTGTGAGCTGATTCTTGACTTTCAATCATTATCATTGTTATTATTGACTTCTTTCCTGTGTGTACTGGTTGTGCATGGGCTCCGAAGGTGGAGCCGATCTGAGTTCGATGACGTAGGTATATGTATGGGAATATACCTAATTAGAGTTGGTTGATACTTCGTGTTTGTATCTTTCCTTTGTGGTTTAACCTTTTTGGATTCAGTGAAACCTTCAGGGGTCTCGGGGTCCCTACTTAGTATCGTTATACTCAACCCTGCATGAGCATTGCCCGCACTACGTTGTGTTGGTTGCAGACGACGGACAACACTGATCATGGTCGAGGATTGTGAAGCTAGATGGTATCCGGAGGTGGAACACCTGGAGGAACATACACGGAGTAGATGAATGAACCTAAGGTACCAACGAGACTATCTCTACCCACCCTTCAGGTGGGATTTCTGAAGGATGACTCGGTGGTTGCTGCTTTACTTTTCAGCTGTTGTACTTTCTTTCTCAATTGTACTGCACTTTCTGTTGGGTTTGTATACTAGCTCATTTACTTTCCAGCACTTACTTTTGTACTCAGTTTACATAGTGTTTACTCCAGCTTACATACTCTGTTGTGTTTGTTTACTTTTATAAAGGAAATGCCTTCCCTTTTTACCGGGATTTACGCCTTTGGTTCTAGTCACTAGCGCCTGGCCTATGGAAGGCGGGCTTGGGGTAGTCATTGCACAGGCCCCGAGGATGGGTCATGAAAAATAGGTATCAGAGGTGTCAGTTCTACTACAGAACTCAGGACTCTGATAATTTATTCTCTATGAAGTAATTTTCTAAAGAATAATGAGTGTGGTTTTTAGTCCAGGGAGTCTAGTGTTGGTGCAGAGGCCGACGTAAACATACATCAGGACCCTGACATATGCTTTTTGAGTCAGTGCTCGAAAACATTGATTGCATGTGTATTTTAAAAGTTTTCTTTTTGATTACTTCGTGTCAGTTCACCGGGTATATTGTACTAACCGTGACACATCTGTTTCTTCCCAGGATGGCCCCACGAAGGCAGCTAGCTAGGGTTTGTAGTTACGTGCGGGATGGAAGCCCACCGAGCAGTGAGGCCTAGGTTCAGAGCCCCATTATAGTGGAGGCCCCAGTGGTACCACTACCCACTGGGCCACCGATACCACCAGCCCCAGCAACGGAGAGTGCACGCCTCCTGAGTGTGTTGCACGAGTTTCAGCGAGAGAGGCTGCCCAGGTTCAGCGGAGAGAAAGACCCTCAGGTAGCCGAGTATTGGCTGGAGGCTATCGTTAGAGTCTTCAGATTGGTAGGGACACCATCAGACCTTATGGTGATCCTTTCCATGAGTCTCCTGCACGTAACAGCAGGTAGATGGTGGAGCCTGATGCTCTAGGTACACGAAAAGGCATCTCTACTTTGGACGGAGTTCGAGAGCCTCTTCCACTCGGAGTTTGTTCCAGTCACCCTCCGTGCGGTGCGCATCCAGGAGTAACTACAGCTGCGGCAAGGAATTATGACAGTAGCCCCGTACTCGGTGAGATTTACCGACCTCTCACGCTACTCCATGAACATGGTACGGGACCCATTCTTCCAGGCCTAGACCATCAAGCAGGGATTGAGGCATGAGATCAGGGCTTCGAAGTTCTCCCTCAGCATTCCGACGCAGGCCAGAGTACTGGAGAGAGATGTTCTTGTGGAGATTTTTTTTGCTGTACTGACGCCAGCAGCAAGACCCACCACAGGGTGACACGTAGCGGAGTCTTCTACAGCCGGTAGTAGACAGATGTCGCAGAGGTCCAAGAGGACCAGGCCATCAGGTGGGCAACCTCAGGGTACTAGTTCAGATGTGCGGGGAACACACAACAAAGCTATTCATGCGAGAGGGAGGCAGTGCTATGCATGCAAAAGGCATGGCCACATGGCTCGTGATTGCCCGACCCGCCATGTAGAGAAGCATCAGACAGTATAGGGACATCCCAGGTAGAGTCAGAGGTTCCATCATGGTGGTCCACAGGGAGCAGGCGGACGAGGCAGAGGAGCTGGCCAAGCAGCAGGTGGTGGACAACGCTTTGAGGCTCTACCACCACCACCACCAAGAGGGCCACACCGACCACAGGGAACTGGCAGACATGGGTAGGCTCAACTCTAGGATGTCGAGGCCTACGACCACAGCACACCTGAGGTTATTCAAGGTACTATATGTGTCTACTCCACCCTTGCTGTAGTTCTTATAGACAAAGGAGTGAGTCATTCTTTTATTGTCTCTTCCCTTGTTTGGAGCTCGGAGATTCCAACGGAGCTGTTGGCTCAATCCTTACGGCTAGAGAATCTTATGGGAGCATACTTGACGATTACGCACTGGTGCCGGTAGTGTGAGCTTACTCTTAGAGGCTAGAGCTTAGGTTGTGATCTTCTTGTAGCGTCGTCGAGGCATTATGACGTCATCTTGGGTATGGACTGGTTATCTACAATCCATGCCCAGATCGACTCTATTAAGCGCAAAGTGTGGTGTGTCCGCACAGATGGGAGTAGGTTCACCTTCACCGGCGATAAGGGAGCCTTTGCAGCACGGGATGGACTTACGCAGAGGATAGGGCAGCTGATCACACATCAGTTGGCTAGTCTCATCCTAGGAGTGGTTGATGTGCGGAGTACGGTTCTTCCTGTTGTGGTGGATCAGTATGCAGAAGTTTTTCCTAAAGACATTCCAGGACTACCACCTCATAGAGAGGTATATTTATACATTGACATGTACCCCAGGACAACACCGATATCCAATCCAACATATCAGATGGCTCTCTCTAATCTTTGTGAGCTGCAGGTACAGATGGAGGACTTATAGGGAAATGGATTCATCAGACCCAGTGTTTCACCCTGGGCTTCTCTGATTTTATTCACCAAGAAGGAGGATGTGAGCTTACGACTATGTGTCGACTACCGTCAACTAAATCAGGTGACTGTGAAGAAAAATTATCCACTTCCGAGCATTTACGACCTCTTTGATCAGCTCAAGGGAGCATGATGGTTCTCAAAAATAGACCTCAGGTCAGGCTATCTTCATCTCAAAGTTTGAGACAAGGATGTGCAGAAGATGGCATTTTAGGGGTCGGTATGGCAACTACGATTTCTTGGTTATGCCCTTTAGTGTAACCAATGCACCATCAGTGTTCATGAGTCTCATGAACAGGATCTTCCAGCCTTACCTCGATCGTTTTTTCGTAGTCTTCATCGACGACATACTGATTTACTCGACTACTAAGGAGGAGCACGCCTACCACTTACAGATTGTACATGTCACACTTAGAGAGCACCAGCTTTTTGGTAAGCTCTCGAAGTGCCAGTTCTGGATTCGAGAGGTTCACTTCTTGGGGAACGTCATCTCATAGGTGGGAGTTTCTGTGGATCCTGTGAAGATCGAGGTAGTACTAGCCTGGGAGCCACCTAGGAGCGTGATGGAGGGGCGGAGTTTCCTAGGTCTGGCTGGGTACTATCAGATATTTGTGCCAGACTTCTCTAGAGTTGTAGCACCGCTTTCATATTTGAAGAAGAATGGGAAACCATTCGTGTTGTCAGATAGATGTTAGTAGAGATTTCAAGAGCTTAGATAGACATTGACCAGTGGGCCCATCTTGAGTCTACCGGAGGAGGGTGTAGGGTAGGTAGTTTACTCTAATGCATCAGGGACCATACTCGGGTGTGTCCTGATGCAGGATCAGGCAGTGATCACCTATGGTTCACAACATTTGAGGCAGCACGAGCAGAACTACACTACCCATGACCTGAAGTTAGCAGTAGTGGTCTTCACCTTGAAGATGTGGTGTCACTATCTGATGGGCGAGTGCATTACAGTCTACTCTGACCACCAGAGTCTCAGGTACATCTTCTTTCCAAAGGACCTACACATGATACAATGGTGATGGCTCAAGTTCCTCCAGGACTATGAATTTGAGATAGTCTATACTCATGGGAAGGGGAATGTTGTGGCTGATTCTCTCAGCAGGAGTTTGGGCATTCAGCTACTTGGAGAGGAGACAGAGCAGTTAGCCGCTTTGCAGATATCCATCATGGATAGAGATGGGGCATCCTTCCTACAGTCCCTCACAGTCACTCCTCCACTACATCAGTGGTTCTGAGAGGCACAGTTTGGGTACGTTGACTGTGAGACGCGACGTGTTCAGATTTCCACAGGGTAAGAACGTTATGGATTTTATGAAGGAGGAGATCACATCATCCTCTTCAGGGGACGTACCATGGTACCAGTTGTACTGCAGGAGGAAGTGCTGAGGGATTTTCACACTTCCCCTCTTGTGGTACATCCAGGAGTGGAAAAGATTGACTAGGACCTCAGTCGATAGCACTGGTGGATGGGTATTAAGAAGGTTGTAGCAGAGTTCGTTTCATGATGTCTCACTTTCCAGCAAGTTAAGGAGGAGCACCAAGTACCAACAGGCTTGGTATATCCCTTAGAGGTTTTGTAGTGGAAGTGGGATGGGATATACAGGGATTTCGTGATGGCGGCTCCCACGTACTTACAGAGGACACGACTCTACTTGGGTGATCGTAGACCGACTCACCATGTCGGCCCACTTCCTTCCGATCAGAGATCATGGCTCAGTACAGAGGATGGGACACCTCTACATTCAGGATATCGTACGGCTTCATGGTGTGCCATCGTCTACCATATCCAATCGAGACACTGGCTTTACTTCCCTACTTTTGAAGGGGTTTCAAGAGGCATTTGGGACGTAGTTATGATTGAGCACCACCTTTCACCCTCAAACTGATGGCCAGACGGAGAGGACCATTCAGACACATGAGGAGATACTCCGTGCATGTTTCCTTGACTTCGGTCGCTGTAGGGAGGATCACCTACCCTTGGTGGAGTTTGCGTACAACAACAGCTACCACTCCATCATCAAGATGGCACCTTACAAGGCATTTTAAGGCTGACCTTTCAGATCAACTCTATGCTGGACTGACCCTGGGGAGTCATAACTCGTAGGACCAGAGATGGTTGAGGCTAAGACGGAGAAGGTTCAGGTCATCGAAGAGTGGATGAGGACTGCACAAAGTAGACAGAAGTCCTATGGTGATAGTAGGTGGAGACCACTGGAGTTTGAGGATGGCGACCACATATTCTTATGGGTCTCACCATGACGTGGATTATGAAGATTTGTCCGGTGCGATAAGTTATCTCTACCATTCATCGGACCATTCCAGGTCCTTAGTAGGGTAGGTGAGGTGGCTTACCGCCTGGCCCTTCCACCTCAGTTGCACCGGGTCCATGACGTCTTCCACGTATCTCAGCTGAGGAGATACATGCATGACCTGACTCACATCATTGATCATTTGGAGATGGAAATCAATGACGGGGCGACATTTGTAGAGGTCCTGGTGGAGATCGAGGATCAACAGGAGCGGGTCCAATGTGGACTTTTTATTCCTCTGGTGCGCATTAGTTGACAGCATGGGAACCTCCAGGAGAGCACATGGGAGCGAGAGGCTCATATGTGTGCATAATACCCTCTTCTGTTTCCCTAGTTTTTGTTCTAGCTTTACAGGGACATAAATCCCTAAGATGGGAGTAATGTAAAGATTCTGAAATTTCCAAGAAAATTTTATCTTAAATACTTTGGAATTTTATGAGTCTGTGGCTTCTGACGTCACTTGATTTCGTGGCCTGGTGTGTAAAGAATCAATTTCCTAAGTTTACCTCAGGTACGTTCAGTAAACGAACGAGTGGGTTTTTCTATATTTTGAACCAGTGCTCAGAATTGAAATCCGAGGGCACTGATGAACTCGCAATGCCAGTAGTTTCTTAAGGTGACCATTACTGCAGTTACATTTTAAGTGGGTTGAGAATTAAATTTTGGGGATTTAGTTTAAAATAAATTAAATTTGTGGCACAATTTTATTTTTTGTGGTTGGTGGTTAATTCCTCCCAAAGGGAGTTGAAGGTAGGGCCCACACCCACATAACCTCTCATGGGAGGATATTTGTGGGGTGGGTCCCACACGTGACATAAATCCTTGATCATCTCTAAACCCCTTAAACCCCCTCCCCCGCATTAAACTCCTTTGTTTAATGTTGACAACCCCATTAATTTAAATGTGCAACCTTTCCACTTCCTCTCTCTCTCCCTCTTTAATTATAGCCAACACACACCATAATTAATTGTTTGAACCTCTTCAATTAAATTAATTAAGTGTTTGAATTATAAATTTTGAATGCATGACAAGTTTAATTAAAATAATGGGTAACCTTATATTCATTTTGGTTGGATTGTTGTGTGGGGAATATTGGGGGGAGCTTTTGTGTGAAAGTAGATGGAAATTCCTCTTTCTTTGAAGAACATCATCCTCAACGAAGAACGGTTCTTCTTCGACGAAGGACATCTTTCCTTCAATGTAGAATGACTCGGCGACCCCGGTTCTCCATCCTCTTCTTCCTGCACGACAAGAGAGGAGACACCGACGTGGAGAACTCACCAACGATGATGCACCTTATTTTAATTTCTCCATGAAAAGAGTGGATACGTCACTTCCTTGGGTGCACTCCGACGACCATAGAGACGACACCGTCATCCACGCCACTTTTCAACCGTGGAACCAATCGAGGTAGGGGTTTATTCATGGAAGTGGATGTTTTCGTACCCCATTCTTCATTGGGAATCATTGACAAAATACGACCAATTGCTATCACTTAAAGTTGAGGGTGCGGGCAGAATGAACATGGACTGAAGACCCTCCCCTTGATCTTGTTTATTATTTTAGAAATGGAAATCGAATGCGGAGGAAGCACGGTGTCATCGCGCCTTGCCGGGTACATGGAAAAGGAAACCGGCGTCATCACGCTGGTTCTGCGGGAGGAATCACAGCCCGCTACATGGGCCGCTTCGGCGGAAGAACCGGTAGGCCCGTCGGACGGCCGAGAGAAGGAGAGCCATGGTGCCAGGAGGGTGCCGCACAATAGAACCGGTCGGCCAGTCAGCTGGCCGAGCGCAACCGGACTACTGGGCCAGGAGGACACCATGCTGAAGAAGTCGCGACCCGTCGTGCAGGTTGTGTGCACCAGAAGGCCGGCCGGCCTAGCCAGCTAGTTTGGGGAAGGGTGGTGCCGCTTGGCGCCGCCAGTGTGGAAAGATGCCCCCCCCCCCACTCGGAACTACTCGGCCGGACGGTCGAGCCAGCCGGGTCATGCGCCCAGCCAGGCCGCGCCCCCTGCCGACCGAGCCAGCCGGGCCGCGCCCCGCCGTTCCGGGCCGTTCCCTACTGAGCCGGGCCGCACCGCTTTGGGCCAGGACGCGCCCCTTCGGGCCGAGTTGCATTTTCCTTCGGACCGGTCCAACACCCCTACCAGGTCGGACCCTTCAAACCGGGTTAACCCGACACGTCGGCCCACTGGGCTAAAAGAGTCGGGCCCATTATTCACTTAAACATGAATAACTTAAAGACCGCACATCCGATCGACACGCAGTTTGCAGAACTGGGACTCTTTCGATGAGATGGTCTTTTTTTGATACTCTAAGTGAGGTTTTTACAACTTTGGTAAATGGCCGGGTTTGGAATGAGCATATTTCCAACTGGGCCACTGGAACGGAAAAGCCAATATCTCTCAGACCGTGCATCCATTTGACGTGTCGTCTATCACGTTGAGTTCCTTTTGACAAGACGGAACATCAAGATACATCAACTCTGGACTTTGTGACAGTTTATGTATCAAAAAACTTACTTGATGAGTGGACCCTCCCATAATCGTGTACGTTGTGTGCGGGAACACTAGAGCTGGCTGCGACTACGATGACAATGACCATTGTACTTGGATCTTACATGGGTTTGGCAGTAAGGAAAACTATACATGGATCATCCATGGGTTCGGCAGTGATGAAGACTGTACTTTGATCCTATGTGGGTTTAACAGCGATGGTTATTGTACTTCGATCCTGCGTGGGTTCGGCAGCGATGACTTCTGTACTTGGATCCTACGTGGGTTCAGTAGAGGATATGATTTAGAGGCTACATTTAATCATCTACACCCCACTTTATGAGTAGTATACATGTGTGAGATGAGTCTTGACTTTCAATCATTATCAGTGTTATGATTGACTTTTTTCCTGTGTGGACTAGTTGTGCATGGGCTCAAAAGTTGGATCTGAACTGATTTTGGTGAATTAGGTATATGTATGGGCATATACCTAAGTATAGTTGGTTGATACTTCATGTTTGTATCTTTCCATTGTGCTTTAACATTTGTGGATTCTGGGAGACCTTCAGGCATCTCGGGGTCCCTATTGAGTATCGTTATACTCACCCCTGCACTGGCATTATCCGGACTACATTATGTTGGTTGCGGACAACGGACAACACTGATCGTGGTCAAGGCTTGTGGTGATGGATGGTATCCGGAGGTGGACCACCTAGCGGGACGTACACGGAGTGGACGGATGGACATGAAGTACCGACGAGACTATCTGTACCCACCCTTCGGGTGGGATTCCCGGAGGAGGACTCGGTGGTTGCTGCTTTACTTTTCAGCTGTTGTACTTTCTTTCTCAGTCGTACTATACTTTTAGTTGGGTTTTTATACTGGCCCATTTAATTTCTAGTACTTACTTTTGCACTCAGTTTACTTTTTGTTTACTCCATCTTGCATACTCTATTGTGTTTGTTTACTTTTATAAAGGAAATTCCTTCCCTTTTTACCGGGATTTACACCTTTGGTGCTTGTCGCCAGCCCCTGGCCTATAGAAGGCGGGCTTGTGGTAGTCACGGCACGGGCCCCGAGTACGGGTCGTGACAAAAAATATAATGTAAAATGGGAAACATCACCATAAATTTCATCATTAAACTCCCAGAAACATTTAATGTCCACATGACAATTGGGTTTCAGTTGATCACCTTACAATGTTAATAGATTTAATTTCTATCAGAATTTTTTTTACTTGGTCATATTTTATTGATATATATTAATGAATTGGAAAGGTATTAGGGAGAACCACAGTCTATTAAATCTGATTTAGATATGAGGTTCAACTCAATATTTTTCAAAACCATTCAGCAAGCTCTAGTTACTGAGTTATAATTTAGTACTATGTATCATCCTCAGATAAATTTTTAGTATGATTACCTATTCAAAACCCTATAAGATATGTTTTAATCATGTTCTATATATTCCATATGTGTTTGGGAAAAACACTTTCCTCATGACAACATATATTTTAACAGTATATTTCACATAAGCATTCAGAACGCACCTTGTGAATCAATCTATTAAAGGATGTATATAACAAAAAAATGATGTGATGAAGTTAATAAATAATGATATTTGGACCGATGTATGATCTGAAAAAACAAGACACAGTTAGATCTATTCAGAAATGTTTATATGAATATATGATTTGATAAAAAAATTATGAACAAAAACATCAGTTAGGTTTAGTATTCAAAGTTGGTGATAATGTATTTCTAAAAATTTATCCATATATAAAGATTAAGAGATTCAAGAAAAAGGAAAGTTGAGCCCAAAGTATATGTGAACCATCTAGATTATTGACTGAGTAGGGATGGTATCCTATCACTTAGCACTTCCCCGAACCTCTCTCAGACTCACAATGCATTCCATTTATCTATCGTGAGGACTTAAATACATGATCCTTCATATGTGTTGAAAATATAATTTTTACCACTGGAGTATGATAATTCCTACAAAGAACACTTAGTACAAATATTTTTTCTTATAAATATAGTTTATCGATCAAGGATACTAACCTGGTAAAATTTAATTATAGGGCTCATAAATTCAATTATGAAACATGGGAAGCTGTGGCTGTGATAAATTGGAGATATCCTCATTTTTTGTTTTATATTTATGTAATTTTTAGGGATATATTGATCTCAAGGGGGTGTGTTATATTATCAAAAAAATTATAAGTATTTACTTTGAAATAGGTTTCATTTATTAGATACATTTCTTTACAAAGAACCCCAAATATAAATAAACCATAATATAATATACCATTATGAACAATTAGTTCGACTTATGGGGGAGAATAATATTTAATGAATTATGAAATACACATATAAATGTGTTCCAGTATTAAAATGTATGTATTAATTCCAAATAAACAATCATTAAAATTTTAATGAAATTATTAAACCATTAATAGGCATATTTTTGTAAAGAAATTTATTTTTCTATATGTTATGAATTTTTCATTTAACAAAGTATATTGGCCACAATTAAAAAATAATTTTAATAAAATTTAATGATAATTTATCTAAAAAAGTATTTATAATTTATTTATCTAATGTTTATAAATGAATATAAAATCATTAAAATCTAAAATGGGTTATTTTCTAGAAAATGGTTCTATATGGGAAAAGTGTTTTTTCATAATCAATTTGGCATGAAATTATTTATTAATTATTTCATAAAATTTTATAAATTATATATATTAACTCAAATATTTTATCATTCATTTGATGTTTTCTTATATGTAAGGAATTAAATTAAGTATATTTTTTTGATTGAAATTGTATTTTTTTGAAAATGAGTTTAATCTGTACTATAGAAGCACTGTAGAAGGTTCAGTACTAGTACCATATTAGTGAAACTATTTAATAGATTTTAGAATTACAAGAAAATAAATGGGAATTCACGCTAAAAGGCCATCAATAAATACATGGGTCATTGGTCTACAGGGCCTGCGAACCAAAACGTTTCAATGCCTCTGGGCCACATGGCCTCTAGGCCATGAAGTATTGTAGGATCATATTGATGGAGATACATAAGGTTGATGGATTAATGAAGAAAAAAACTCTGTATAGAAAACTATTCCTATGATAGAATGATAGATATGGTTCAAGCCATCAACCCATTTAGCACTTCCCAAGGGCAATGCAATCCATTAACAACATTCGGTGGTGAGAAAATTCAAACATGATGATGTGTTAGGGAGGAGTTATTATAGTGTTGTCAAGTTATAAAGATGAAAACTAACTTGTTCTGCTAGTATTCTAGTCCATGTACAAAATTATTAATTTCTCTACACCTTCATGTCACATAAGGGTTCCCTTTCGACCCAATTAAAAAGAGGGATTTTCATATAATGAATGTGGAATTTGAGCTAAAATATGGGATTTCATTTCATTTCTATATCATATTTTAAAATAAATTTTTAAAAAATATAGAAACTGAATGTGATATATTTATTTATTTATTTTTAATTTTCATGAAAATATTTTTTAATGAAGACACTTTCATTTTTATTGATAATTGATAAAAAAATAAATATTTTTTTACTACGATTAAGGTAAAAAAGGGTTTACTGGGGGTTAAAATAAGATATGAGGGAAATATTTACACATAAAAATTATTAATTCTTAATGGATGAAGATATTTATACCCTATATTATCCTACTATTGAATACATTAAAATTGTTAAGAATTATTCTCGAGTAAAACATTAATATATTTTAATATTTTTGAAAATTACAAGAATGTACTCTCCTTCCCATATAAAAGGACACCACATCTTCTATCTTAATCACATTTAATGATCCTCTTATCTTAAAAATCATAATAAAATAATTTAATAACATTTCTCCACACATCTTAGAGGTCCTGGTTGGATCATAATAACATTTAATCAAGGCTTAATCGTGTGTGAAAATGGAGGTTTCTGAACAAAAATGTATAACACTTAATGGAGTACATTAAATTTTATTACTTATTACACCTTATCTAAACATATTGTATCCATAATAACATGAATAATATTTTCTGATAAAATATAATATGTTATTATGATAATGTAAAAAACTATTATCAACTTCATTTACATCAAATGAGAAAGTAAAGTACCTCTTGTGCGTACGTGTGGACTACTGCCTCCAACTAGTGATATAGTTCAATTTACATAACCATAATTAATGGTTAGTTACAATGAATAATTTAATAAATATATATTATATCTATAATATAATTATGGTTTTTAAATGATAAAATATCATTTATCTTTCTTTCATTATTTTTGTTATAAAATAAAATAATTTTCATAATTACACACAAACTATCTTCCCCATGAATGGTGTAATTAAATTTCCTATGTATACCATTTAAGGAAGGTTATAAATATTTATATAATTAATATATAATATATTTATATCATAATTAACATTTCCAAGATTATGGTACCATGATCAATGTATAAGAACAATAACTATCAAAATAAACCTTTCATTAAAAAAATGGAACAGTTAAGAGATAATAACAATGATTTTAATAAGGAATTAATATTAAAAGGATGTTAAAATGTTATATGTGGATCATATATGATATTATAAGTATGTATATTATGTTGTTATAGATTAATAACTAATAACAAATTATTATACAAGAGGATAAATTACATTTGAATAAATCTAAACACGAGGTATGGGTTTTACGTTGCAATCTCATTTTTTACCAGTAGTGTTTATTCTTAAATTTATAATTATGTGATATATATAAAAAACCCATTATTTTCATCATACATTACTTATTTTTATATAAAAAAAATTCTTTCAATTTTATCTAGTTAAGTACTCAGGGAATCAAGAAATTTGTTTAATGAAACTTGAAAATGTTTTTCTCTCTAGACTGAAATATTTTTCATCCATGTAAAAATTTCATTTAACACATTTTAAAAAATGTTTTTACTTATTTAAATTGATTTATTAAATAAAATTTTAAAAATGTTTGAATTTATATAAGATGTTTTAAACGTAATATTATTTTCAATTTCTAAAAGATGAAATTTTTAACGAAGATGTGAAATGAATCTTAGTTTTAACATATTTCGTATAAATGGATTTTCTCACAATCAGGAATACTATTTCTATTAAACCATACTCTATAATTTTCCATTTTTCATTTCAAAGAAAGTATTTTCCTTACCGTATTATAAGTTTCATGATTTTAACAAATTTATTGAATACTGAAACGTATATACTCCTCATGAAATGTTTTTGTGATTTTTCAAAGTAATTATTAAACATTGATAACATCAATTTATGTTACATATTATTTTATGAGGATGTGATTTTATTATATAATATTTATTATTTATAGAGACATTTTATGTTTTTGATGTTGAAATATTGAAGTAAACCTTTTTTGGTGTATAGGATATTTTTGGCCACTATCTCAGACTACAATGGTTTTATTATAATAATTCATGTAATATATTATAACATATTATCTTACCTCATACATATCCTAAATTATTTCAAAGTTTATCTTTTATATCAGATCATTTCAATCATTTAACTAATTATGTGTATTTACATCTAAACAAGCTTATAACAGATTTTCTATGTATAATTATGGGTATTAACACTTTCTGAATTTGATGTACTATAAGATAGATAGAATATCTAAAATTCTCTAAGAATGAGTCACTAACACAGATAGAAGAAATGAGTCACTGACACAGATGACTCACTAATGCATATTACTCACTAACGCAGATGACTCACTAATACATATGACTCACTGACACGGATGACCTACCGATGCAATAGACCTACCATCAGTCCATATGACTTACTGATGCATTGTTCTACAGATGCAGAAAACTTAGAGATGCATATTACTCACCGACATTCCGACTCATAGATGAATATGACTCACCGATGTAGATGACTCATGGAAGCAAATGAATCATCGACACTGATGACCTACTAATCAATCGGCCTAACGTCAGTCCAAGTGACCTACCGATGCATGGTGCTACTAACCAATGGATTCACCGATAGTTAAAATTTTCCACCAATACAATGATTTATCTACATATGGGAAGACCAACAGAAATTCACATTGATGGGTTGAGTCACAAACAGAAGGAGATACCGACAGATGTCTTAACGATAGACTAACTCACTGATAGATGAGTCACTGATAGACAGATTTAATTTTCATTTATTAATATTATTTCTAATGGTCATATTTGATTCATTTAATGACACTAATTTTTTTTAAATAGTTTGTAGGAATTTTAGAAGATAGTATGAGGTACGACGAACCTATGCACGTGGAAATAACATGCTCTTTGTTGGCCGTCAAATATAAAATCATTTTTAAGAATGAGTAAAAAATGAATATACACATAGAATAGAAGAGAAGTGTGGTGTACCCACATGTTAGACATAACAAAGAACATGTTTGACTCTCATGCTCCCATGGTGTACCGTAGAAAAAAAAGGAAGAACATGCTAGGGAATCTAAATCAATATGTACATCAAATTGGAAAACTACCTCATTATTTTAAAGAATGGTAAGGATATACCTGCAGAATCATACTTATACCTAGGATCCAGAATATGACACTCAATATTTGTGTCAACTTCAAGAAGGATACTCAAACCTCATCTAAAATATGTATGAATAGTCCATAGCTACATCTCAAGACACACAGAGCATTATAAATCCATTCTCATATTTATTTTCTCTATTGGGTGTATTTTTACATACCTTCAAGAAGTGTGTGTATCTTTTTGTAAAGTATACATTGTCTCCTATATTAAACTAAAGGATACAAGATATAATTCCACTCATACATTCTTACATCTGTTTACTCCCACAGATTTGTGTGGAAGATGTCCTTGTGTGACTTGGTAGTATGAACCCATGAAGAACTGTGGTATAGGTCTTGTGACCTAGAAATCCTATGTGCTGTTGTAAACCCTGATCTAGCATGTGGATCAATCAATTTATTAATTAAAAAACATGGTTGATGGTGATCACCAAGTGGAGAGGATTATGTCTTTTCTTGAGACTGAACATATGGTTTTATTTCTGCTATATTTTTTCTTTTAGTTTTACTCTATTTTATCACATATTTCATAAAACTAAATTGGACTTGGATAGTTAGTCTTA
Source organism: Viscum album (assembly GCA_963277665.1). NCBI lineage: Eukaryota > Viridiplantae > Streptophyta > Magnoliopsida > Santalales > Viscaceae > Viscum > Viscum album. The sequence goes on along the minus strand of OY728130.1, from coordinate 2,007,322,322 downwards.
GCAAGTTTTTATAACAATATTTAATTATTAGGATAGTTTAAAAAGTGGTATTAATTATCAACATGATATAACTATGAACTAATAAATCTTTTGCGAAATTAATCGATCATTTAAGCTCTTATAAATTCACTACTAGCTAACTGGTCAATGGAATATTGAATTTAGGGGAATTTCAAAATATAATTTTTAGCCGAATTCGTTATAGGAAATAAATTCACCAACCTATTGAGTGTCCTACTCTGAAAAACATTTGGTATCAAAGGAATTTTGAATTCTCAGTATTTAAATATTTTTTATACTTTTCAACTATGATTTTAGTTTTATTTCATTGATATTAAAATTTCTGCTTATTCCAAATTTTATCTCTTTAAAACTATTTTTTAAAATATTATTTTGAAAAATATGCTCTAAGGTGGTGTTACCAATAGACCAGCATTCTTTAATGGAACCAACTATGCATAATGGGAAATTGAAATGAAAATTTACTTAGAAATAATGGGTTTTAAAATATTCCATTCAATTGTAGATTAATATAAGATTCCTGACACTACTATAAATTCTTGGGATGACCCAACTGAAACTGCTTTAATCATAATTAAAAATCCCTAAATTCATTATACTGTTCTTTTGGAGATGATTAATTTGATATTATTTCTTCATGAAAAACATTCCATGAAATTTGGGATACTTTCACTACATCACATGTAGGAACTTCTATATTTAAAGAAATAATACTTAAAAAATATACCATTAAATATGATAACATTAAAATTAACTCTGATGATCCTATTTCTGACATGTATCTAAGGTTTAATGAAATAGGGAACACTATGATTTCTTGAGGAATATATTTTACTAACAAGGATAAATTTATGAGGAATATCATATGCTTACCTGATAGATGGATACGAAATACTATCTCTATTTGAGAATCAGGTGACATCAGAAAACTAAATTTAAATGAACTCATTGAAAAACTGATGATGTATGATGAAGATCTCACACTAAAAAAAAGAAGAAGATGAAAATAAGAAAAAATTAGTAGCCTTCAATACTAATACCACTAAGAACATGAAAAAAGATAAGGCGCTAGCTTCTGTTGAAAGCTCTAGTATTGATGAATCAACATCAAATAGTGATGGAGAGATGGATCAGTTGGCTAAAATATTCAAGAAATTCTATAAGAAAAAAAGTTCTCCCTGAATACCAATTATAATTGAAGATATGATAACAAGGGAAACTATAAAAAGGATAAGTAAATAAATGGAAATTAGGGAAGATTGTCTGTTATGAATGTAAGAGGAGAGGACATGTCAAAGCTCACTTTAAAAAATTAAAATTCAAAAAGAATTGTAAAACAAAGACAAGAGGTATTAGAAAGATATGAAGGAAACCTAGAGTGCCTCTGAAGATAGCTCCAACAATTCAACACCATCTCATGATAAGAGAGATGACATAGAAAATATTTGTTTTATGACAAATACATCTGAGGTAACCTTAGATTATCCTATACATAATTGTTACTATTTTGGAGATGAAATTGATTATGATAATATGAAAAGTGATGAACTATTTGAATATTGTACCATGCTAGAAGTGACATGCAATGAATTGAAAGATAAATATCAATCCTTAAAGATACAACATGATCTCACAGAAAATATTTTGTCTAAACATACTACTAAATAAGAAAATAATGCTCAACTGCTCAAAAAACAATGATTTAAAAAATTATAATAATTATTTATAGAAATATCTAGAAAAATTTAACAATGGGAAAAATAATCTTACTCAAATTCTTGGTAAACAGATAGATATTAAGTGAACATATTTTAATAGATATTAGCCTTGACAGAGAATCCTATCTAAAACACATTTTATAACTTATTCTAGAAAATATGTTCTTCTACCTAAGAATCAAAATTATACTGCTATTTCCAGTTCTAAAAATTATTTTACTACCTCTTGGTGTTCTAGACAATGTAGTGTATATTTTTCAAATATGTTATATAATGCATTTAGGAACTAATGAAGTAAATGTGCGTATTTAAATCACTAACTTCTAATGTCGCTATAGCCAAACAAGTTTGGGTACCAAAATCTATTTTTGTTTGATTATATTTTAGGAAATCTATCTGAAGAGATAGTGAAAGAGTCATTAGTACTTGGAATGGGGATGTTCAAGTCATATGAAAGGATGTTATTCAAGATTTAATAACCTAATCAATATTTATGGTGGATATGTCACTTCTGTTGGAAATACTAAATAAAAAATAATTGGCAAGGATGGATTGGTAACTCTAACTCAGTTTGACATTCTAATGTACTTTTTATTGATGGAATAGTATATAATTTGCTCAGTATTTCAAAATTATATGGTAATGGATTTCATGTTGAATTTGAAAATGATGCTTGTAGTGTTTTTAACTCTAAAAATTATTTAGTATTTTCAGCTTTTAGAAATTAAAATAAATATTATGTTAACATTTATTCTTTAGTATATGAAAATATCACATATATTATTATATTACATTTGGAATCTTGAATTTGGCATAGAAGATTAGGAAAATGTAATGTTCACTCTCTTATAAATATTAGTACAAATGTAATAGTCAAGGATCTACAAAAAATTGAGTTTTCAAATGACAAAGTCTGTGATCCTTGTCAAAACAGTAAACAACACAAGATATGTTTCAAATTAACCAAATAAGTTTCAACTTCTCAACCATTTGAGCTGGTTCACATGCACTTGTTTGGATCGTCTTGATTTTTTTGTTTAAATGAGAATCACTATGTCTATGTTCTTTTATATGAATAGTTTAGGTATACTTGAACTTATTTCTTATCTCAAAAAAGAGAAGCATGTACTAATTTCCCTAGGTATGCTAAAATAGTGGAAAACTAAAGTGGACTAAGAATAAAATCAATAAAATAGATCTTGGACATGAGTTTGAAAATCAAGACTTTTGATCTTTTTTCTCACACAATAGCTAGAGTCGTGACTACTCTACCACTAGGACACCTCAACAAAATGGAGGTGTGGGAAGATGAAATAGAACCTTACAATATATAGCCCGAAACATGCTTAAGGAATATGATCTACCTATTTACTTTTGTCATGAGGCTATGAATACACCTGGCTACATAATTAATACAGAATTAATTAGCCCTATCCTCAAGATGGATCCATATGAGTTGTGGAAAAATAGAAACCCCAAAGTTAGTCCCTCCAATGTTTTTGGTTGCAAAGTCTATATCCATAATACAAAGGGAAATCATGATAAATTTTCATCCAAGAGTGATGAAGTAATCTTCCTAGGTTAATCAACCTTCTATAATTACTCTAGAGACTTTCATAAATGGACTAAGTGTGTGGAAGAATCTAAGCATATAAAATTTGATGAAACATATCCACATGAACCTAAGACCTCCCGAGAAAACCTAAAATATGATACCTAAAATCTAGACATAAATTCTAAATCATCTAATCATCTTGTAAATCAATATATTAAATCAAATAGTTTTAGAAATTCATAAGATAGTGTACATGATGAACTCAAAGCTATAGATGAACCTGAAATTACTATCCCCTCTATTTCTAGACCAACTAGAACTCTCAAGAACCATCCTTTAGATGTTGTTGTTAGCGACTAGGATAAAGGGACACAAACTAGAGATTCTCTTAGAAACCAATTTCAATTTAAAAAGTTTTTGTCATAACATGAACCTAAAAACATCAATGATGTAATTAATGATGAATTTTGGGTGATGGATATACAAGAAAAAATTTATTAATTTGAAATAAATGATGTTTGAAAACTTTTGGATAGACCCAAAGACACATTGATCATAGGCACTAAGTTGGTGTTTCAGAACAATGTAGATTAATCTAGTAATATAGTTAGAAATAATTTTATATTGGTTACACAAGGTTATAATAAAGAGGAAGACATTGAATATGAAGAAACTTTTTCACAAGTTTCTAGAATAGAGGCCATTAGAATCCTACTTGATTAAGCTACCCATATTAATTTCAAACACTATCATATGGATGTTAATTGGTCATTCCTAAATGGGTATATAGTTGAGGATATTTTTGTTGAAAAACCCCTAGGTTGTACAAACCCTCATTTTCAAAATCATATTTTCAAATTAACAACTGGTTTATATGGTTTAAAACAAGATTCCAGAGCTTGGTATGATAGACTACACACTTTTCTCATAACAAAAGGTTTTACAAAAGGAATTACAGATCCTAATCTATTTACAAAAACAATTTCTAAAGATGTTTTAGTAGTTCAAATTTATTTAGATGATATTAATTTTGGATCTTCAAGAAATTATTTGTGTATTTATTTTTTAAAAATAATGAAAAGTGAAATTGAAATTAGTTTGTTGGGTGAACTCAAATTCTTTCTTGGATTTCAGATTTTTCAAAATAATGAAGGTATAATTTTAAATAAAATTAAATACAAAAAATACATTTTAAAAAGATTTGGATTTGATAGAATTAAAAGTAGTGACACTCCAATGAGTACTACTTGTAAGTTGGATAATGATGAAGATAGTAAATTTGTTGATCAATCCACATACAAGTGAATGATTGGACGTTTTCTCTACTTGACTTCTAGTATACCAGATATAATGTTTAGTGTGTGTATATGTGCTCATTTTCAAGATAATCCCAAATATACTAACTTAAATTTGGTTAAAAGTGTTTTCAAATTCATCTTATATACCATCAATTTAGGGGTTTTTACCCTAAAGGAAAATCCTTTGATATAGTAAGTTATTATAATGCTTGTTTTAGGGGATGCATGTTATATAGAAAGAGCATATCAAGAACATATCACATTATGGGAAAGTATTTGGTTTTTTGGTGTAGTAAGAAACAAATTTTTGTTGCATTATCCACTACTGAAGCTGAAGACAATGATAATGGTAGATGTTGTGCTCATATTTTGTGGATGAGACACACTCTGCTAGACTATGGATATCAGTTTAGACATGTACCAACAAAATGTTACTATACAAGTTCTATTAACATTTCTAAGAACCTAGTTTCTCTTTATTGATCTAAACATATTGATGTAAGAAATAACTTTTTGAGAGATCATTATCAAACAGGTTATATCACTTTAGAATTTATTGGCACTGAATATCATCTTGCTCATATATTCACTAAGCCATTGAACTCTGAAACAATGAATTACCTCGTACATGAGTTAGGAATTATAAATCTATGAAAAATTATGTTTCAATTCCTTTTTTTCTTTAAGTTGAGTTTGTCATGCCGACACTGACGTTATATCTTTCTGACATAGTTTTCATTCCAACACCGACTTTATGTATGGCATACACAGTTGTCACGTTGACACCGAAACTTTGTCATGTCGACACAGTGGTCTTTATAACACCATTAGTGTTATGATATATCTTTAATATTGACACCAATGACTCATTATTTTTATACACTATATGTTTTTATCAAAACAACATTCTTTCATTAATTTTGTTGAACCAGGTTCATGATTTCAAGATTACATAATTTCAAAATCCCTAAATGACATAGATTTGAATTGATCCACTCAAATCCTTTACCACTACACTCTCTCGTCCATTTATCTCTCTCTCTCTCTTTACCTCAGACCATTCACCTTATATCCTTCAGATTGAATGTATTGTAATGGATCATGTGAATTGAGCTCTTAATGATGGAGAGTCTTGTGCTTTTAAGAAACAGAAAGGTGAATCGGGAAAATATTCACCACCGTGAAATCATGCTCTCTAAAATCATATTGTAACTCTAGAAAAATAAGTTATTGTAGAATGGTTATTAAAAAGGAAGTCTCTACTACTAAAGTAAATTAATGATCAAGTTTGGATTGAGTGGTTATCAAATAATGAACAACCCTTTTACCAGGAGCTACATCATGTGTTTTACATAAATATGGTTTTTTTTTGTTTGAAGGAAGTTATGTAGTCTGGATAAAATCCATAGTAAAAGGAAGTAAAATATCATTCTCTTCAATACATTGGGCATAATGTCTTAATGTTCTATATAAAGGTGTATTTAATGATTATCAAGATACCTCTCCACCTGAGAGTGAAATGTTTTTGTTTGATACAATTGTAAGGGATATTACTAATAATGATTAGCATAGAAGACCTATTGATACATAGTTTAATGGACAATGCATAATTTTGTTTAAGTTTATCTTGCATCAAATCTATTCTAGGAAAGGGGGCTTTTCTTCTCTAAATTATCAAGATGTCTACAAGGTTTATCTACTGGGAAAAGATGTCAAGGTAAATTTTTGTAGATACCTCATTGTGCACATGAATGAGATGATCAAACCTTCCTGAAAAATTAATTCCATGTTCTATACAAGGATGATCTCAGCTAGGATGAAAGAAAAAGGTTGTGTAGATAAAGGTAAATAAGTTCTTTCTGAGTACTGTGGGATCTTCCTCAGTAAAGAAATTTGTAAAAGGCTGAAAATCAACTTGAACCCTTAGAAGAGAGAATGGGTAAGATCTAAATATAATATATATGAAAAGTTGATTCTAATGGATCATCCAACTAGACCTAAAAATATGGTTGATCCTAGTTTGGGACCAAATGAGGAAGTTTTTTATTCTTCAGAATAGGAAGAGGAGTATGTCACTCCATTTAGAGATCAAGGATCACCTATTGATGATATGAGTCATCCTAACACAATTGTTCCTCATAAAGTTTTTTCCTTGTACCTCCCAGTATTACATATACCATACCCTTTAATGGGTCAACTCTTGAAGATAATGGGGATGAGGAGGCAGATGTCTTAGGTAGCATGGAATATGTAAGCAGATCCAGTGGATATCAAGGAGAAGAATGTGAAAATGGTGAAGGTGGGTGTGGTAGTGAAGAGGAAGAAGAAAAAGAAGATAGGTATAAAAATACCAATGAATAACATTTCTCTAAACATGATTATGATGAATGTAATGGAAGTGATAATGACACATATAAGGATGATCAAGGTGAAGATGTTGAAATTATTGATGCTTTGGATCAGTCTTGGTTGAAATAACCTCCTGAATTTGTTGTTGAAGTGAGAGAGAATCCTAAATTTGTTGCTGAATTGTAAACTCAAGAAATTCATGTACCTATTTTGGTTTATTAAAGAAAAATGCCTCATTATGAAAATGAGAAACCATTAAAGGAAGATCAAATTGAGAGATAGACTCTAGAAAGATAAAAAGAAGTTGAAATAGAGAATCAACATGGAAGAGTAAGGCTAGAAACCCTCAAACATTTGGATGACGATATAATGGATGAATGGGTAAAGAATCCTAGGTATGTGGCACTAGGATTTGACTATATCAATTCATAGGATTATGTATTTGTACCTGTTCCAAGAGAAATAGTGGATGAGACCCTTTCTAGTGACTATGTCTATTAGGTTTATTTGGAGAAATTAAATTAAGAGATATTTTCATCATTAATAAATTTGGTACAATCTCAAATGAGATATTTGATTGATGAATCTAGGAGAGAAAACACTGAGCTGGATAATAACATTAAATCTACCCAGCCTATGGATGAAGGTGTAAGGAAATCATGAATTATAGTTTTACTTCTGCCTCATCTAGTGAATATCTTGATAATGATGTTTCAGTATCACAGATGGTGATAAAGACAATTTATCCACATTGGAATACAATTTCTGAATCCATTGTGGTAAGAAACACTATGCTTGGGAATGGGATGAAGAAGTTAACTATTGGCATCAATGTTTTAACTACTGAGTACATGAATACAATGTAAAGTGATAGGAAAGGACTTTACGAGATTGTTTCTCATCTTAAAGATCCATATTTTTTCTAACTACGGAAGTAAAAGAAAATTAAGAAATCTTCTTCAACCGCAACTCCTAATACTAAGCCCTCTACATCTGGTCAGACCTCTTAGACTCTAGATATTGAGTCAATCAAAACTATTGTAAAAGAGTATCTTAAATATCTTTTTGATACCTCCTTTGGATAGCCTGAAAAATATTGTGAATAATAGTGGTCGTGTGTATGATATGGTCAAATTCAATAACAAGGAAGAATCTTCCACTCAAGAAGTGCGCACAAAGTGGATAATTTCATATTTCTCCAAGATTTACTCCAACAACTAGTTGATAAGTTATTTTAAGTATTTGGGAGAAAATTTTACATTACCTCCATTTACTGATGAATTCAAAGTACAAGATTAGAAATTAATGGACTTCAATCCTCTATTTGATAAATTCATGGATAATAAGGATGAATTGGAGAAATAATATAAATTTAGTTGTGAAATTATTGGGGATTTCATCAAACTATTCAAACCATATCTCCATGTTCAGAGTAAAGCCATTGTTGTTCCAGTTGCTGCTTCTCTTCACTCTGCTCAGACAATGTCTCCCTCTCTAATGTCATTTTCTCAAGCCTTGACCAAAATCCGTCTGGTTATCATAGAACGAAGTCAACCTCATCCATCATAAAAGCCCAAACCAATCCTGGAACCCACTAATCTATAAACAATCCTTTACCTCCACTGAAGATCTCTTCAGATGCTCCTCTTTCTCCACCACCACCTATAGGACATAACATTGATCCATTTGATAAGGGTAAGGCACCCCATGACCTTATGTCTTAGTGTGGATTGAATCTTTTTATAGGTATTAGTTCTTGTAATTTTTTTCTTTTAGTGTACTATTCTTATGAATGCTATTTTATCATATTTAATTTTCTATTTCAGTTTTTAACCTTCCACTTTCTGCTAATCCCAAAAGGGGTAACATTATTAAGAATTATTATTCTTTAATGTTACTATGATACATTTCACTTCCTATAATTATATTTGAGCCTACTCATCTTTATGGGAATTAATAATTAGATTGTTTAAATTAATAATTCTTTGATTGTACTTAATAATGCCATGATTTATGATCATAAAAAATGGGGAGATTCTTGGCCCATATGATATTATTGGCTACTATCTAAGACTGTAATGGTTTTAATTATCCCAAATCATTTCTCATATAATAACATAATATATTACCTCATGAATGTTCCGAAATTACGTCCATTTTTTTCTTGTATATCAGATCATTTTAATCATATAACTAATTTTTTCTGTTTAAGTCTAAAAAAGATCACAACAGATTATTAATGTGTTAATATGGTTATTAAAACATTATGATTTTTTGCACTATAATACAGACAAAATGTATAAAATTTTCTTAGAATGAGTCATCGACACCAACAGAAGAATTGAGTCACCGATATAGATGACTCACTGATGAATATGACTCACCAACGCAGACAAATCACAAATGCATATAACTCACCAACACTGGTGACCTACCGATGCAATTGACCTACCATCAGTCCATGTGGCCTATCGATGCATGGTGCTACCAATGAATATGAATCACCAATTCCTATAACTCACCAACACAGATGACTCACCGATACATATGTCTCACAAATGCAGATGAATCATCGATGCAAATGAATCGCCGATGCTGATGACCTACCGATACAATAGACCTACCATCAGTCCATCTGGCCTACCAATTCATGGATCTACCGAAGCAAGGACTCACCAATAGTTAAAATTACATGCTGATACAATTAGTCACCGATTTATAGAGTGACCTATTGAACAGAATACTAATGGGTGGAGTCACCGACAGAAGGAGATACTGACAGACGACTAATTGATAGACTGACTCACAGACAGATGAGTCACTGATTGACTATTTAAATTTTCATTTATTAATATTATTTCTAATGGTCATATTTGAGTCATTTAATTAAAGTGAAATATTTAATAATCTATTGTTGGAATTTTAAAAAACAGTACAAGATACGATGAACCTATTCACGTAAAAATAACATGCTCTTTGTCGGACCTCAAATAAAAAAATCATATTGAAGAATGAGGAAAAAATTACAGACACAGAGAATAGAATAGGAGTGTGACGTGTCCTCATGTGAGACATATAGTAGAACATCCTCAACTCCCATGCACCCACTGTGAACTCAAGAAAATAAAAGGAAGAACATGCAAGGGAATATAAATTAGTCTGTTCATAGAATTAACAAACTAGCTCAACATATCAAAGAAGAATAATGATATCCATGTAGAACTATATTTTTACCTGGAAGATAGAATATGACACTCTGTGTTTGTGTCAACTTCTAGAAGAGGACTCAAACCTTATCTCATCTACATATGAAGAGTCCAGATCTGCATCTCAAGAAATTTAGAGCCTTCTAAATCCTCTCTCATATTTAATTGCTCCATTGTGTGAATTTTTACATACCTTTGATCAATGTGTGTATCATTATATAAAGAAAACACTGTATCAAACTAAAGGATACAATATGTACTTCCACTAATACATTATTACATCCATTTAATACCATGGATAAGTATGGAAGAGGTCATTGTGTGACCTGGTAGTTTCTACCCATGAAGAACCGTGGTAAAGGTTTTGTGACCTGGACAACGTTTGTGCTTTTTTTATTCTTGATCCTTGGTGTGGATCAATTTGTTTATTAATTTAAACAGGTTGGTGGAAGGTGATCACCAAGTAGAGAGGATTAGGTCTCTTCTTGTGACTGAACCTCTTATTTTATTTCCGCTGTGATTTTATAATTATTGTTACTCTGTTTTATCAGATATTTCATAAAACTAAATAGGACTCTGATAGTTATTCTTATCAAGTGTTTATAACAATATTGACTTATTAGATTAGTTTCAAAAGTATTATTAATTATCAAATTTATATAACTGAGAACTAGTAAATATTTTGAGAAAATAATTGAACAGTCAAGATCTAATAAATTCACTACTGGATAACTAGTCAAGTGAATTTTGAATTTTTTTGGAATTTAAAATTATACATTTTAACACAAATTATGATAGGATATCAATTCATCCCCTCCGGAGTTTTATACTCCAACCAACACCCTTATTATTTTCAATCGGTAATTTTATAATGTTAATAAAAAAATTCATGATCATGTAACATATGTATGAATGGATTATGATTATGTGATGAGGGGATGCATTATAGATCTCCAATAAATGCCATAAATATGAATATTTAACAATATAAAAGGATACCAGTAAGGTAATCTCAATCCCAAAAAGGATATATGCAATGTTATCCCAAGACCAATCTTGGAAAACTAGTGGTTATCCAATGCCTAACATGTGATTAATGTGTTGATGGGTACCCATAACATGAGACTTATATGATTAGGATTATTCCACCCTCTATTCAAGTATTTTATGAAATTATCTTATGATTGAGTATTTCACTCATAGTTCATGTTCATGAATTAAAATATTATTCATGTCTTATGAACATTCAATATTAATACAATGACTCATTATTAAGATATATGAATTACTCATTATGTTTTTCATAGGATAAGATCATGTTATCAAACATGATATGATTAAATGATCATTGAAGTCTCCCTTTCCTACCCATATAGATTATGTGATCCCACCCATTTTTATGTTTCCTTTTCCACATGATATTAATAAAGGCAATAAATTTGATATGTACATGAAGGGTGTTATCTATAAAGAGTTTAGTGGGAGATGATATATATTTTTTTTTTCCCGGTTATTTATGTATCCAGGATTCTAAATACAATAAATATATATTTTTCTAGTTTCGATCATAATGATATATAATGAATATTAATCAAATAAGATATAATTCTTATGATTTATTTTGTATTTACTTGATATATATATATGTGATAGAGAATTAGTTGGATTCATTGACTCTCAATTTCTATTTGGATCATGAACATACCAACTAAATGATGGATATAGAATCAAGTTCATGATATAATGTATACTAAAACACATTACAATGTTAATATAACATAGTTGGAGTTCAATAATGTGTTTTCAAAGATTTATCCTATATATTTTAGGATTCTATGAGACTAGAATATGTTGGACACTCTTTAGGGTTGCATGGCCATGGTCAAATTCGGGATAAGTTGTTCGAATGAGGTACACCATGGGAGAGATTAGAAGTAGGTTCTATTTAGATTGGGAGTTTTATTGACGTATCTATTAGTGGATTTTACCTAGGGTTATTCCTTAGAGTTTACTCCACCAACATTGGATCCCTTGAGTGAGAATTTCCAATTGAGGATTACCTAGTCATTATACACCATAATATTTTGAACAAGATTGTGTTTTACAAAACCAGATTTGTTCTATGAGAAGAAAATTATGGTTAAAATTTATATCTATAAATAAATATCCTATAGTAGGTTTAGTATCCTTAGAACATATGGAATTCAATAATGGAGATGGTGCTGTAGGATGAGCCAATGGTGGATGACAACTCAATCCACATCAAACACCACTACAACCACTATCTAGTCCTATCCGGGCATGTAATACTAGAATCTAGGGACTTATATTATTTTATGTAATAGTATCCACTGACCAATAAATAATATAAATGGTTCAAGGAATTATTTTTACCTTCCTTACTAACACTTTTGCTCGTCAATCCCAGTTTGAGATATCAATTCCTTTTAGTATATTTATACATGGTGAGTTTGGAAAATTCCCAGTTATTATATGGTGTTTCATAGTAAATAATATGAGTTACTATTTCCCCATTTTGGTGTGTCATATCATAATGTTGGATGATAAGGTGACCCATCAAGATGTTATTGTTAAAATCCCACAAATTCAAAACTATCCTACAACGAAAGGGTTGTTTTGGATGATTTGTACCTATAATTGTGTAAGAATATGTAAATATTTTTATATAGTACATTATGGGATTTACATAAACAGAATATTGTTTTTCATTTCATTTTTGTTTAAAGAGTATAATTATATATGTTAATTTTTATTGGATAACCCATTTTAACAAAGTGAACTTGTGGTACTAAAACAACCCTATTGTCTTAAATAGATTAAGATGGTGGGAGGACATTACTTGGAATTAAGATACAATCCTATGATTCCAAAGGCTAAAAATAAATGGAAAGTAATTCATTAAATAGTGGAGGAAAATATTCCATTTCAGAATAAAATAATAAAATTAAACATTTCATAACCAATTAACAACTACAGGAAGAATGATAATCATATAAAATAACTCAATGAAATACCATTGATAGAAAAACCAAACTATAAAAGAGTACCACATTAGAATACTACAATATCAAAGTAAACAGTGGAAGAAACAACCCAAAAAACTAAATACTCCAAAACAATATAATAATTTCCAACCATGCTCCATGATCTACTCCATAAAATATCCAAATTAGCATGAATCACCAATATAGAAGTGTGATAGTTTAATTTTTATGTATCCTAATAAACAATATCAGGAAAATCACCAAAGTTACAAAGTTGGCATGAGTAATAAAACTCAGTAGGTTTTCTACAAATTATTTCCCTACTCACACTTTTAGGATAGAAAAATTTATAAAATTTATAAAATAATATTTATATAAATAAAATGAATATTTTATAACTAAATCACAAAACTCAATGCCAAAATAGTTTCCCATACAAAAATAGTTTTCTCAAAACCAACCAATTTACAAGGAAAGAAACCAAAAAATACCTCAAAAACATTTTTCATGTTCCATTTTGGAATAAAATTTCTACTAAACATATCCACACATCCAACCATTCATTAAAACAAGAAAATCCCTATACTTGTGTGTGGTGAGTCATCCTTTCACTGAGCCCCAAATTATCGAACAATTTGAACAGGGAAAGAACTAACCCTTATCCATCCAAAAATTGATGGGAGAGACATCACACCCTTATCTATCACATTTTGAGGTGGAAAAAACCTGATCCTTATACATCCCAGTAATGATGGGTGAGACTTCTCACCCATATCCATCCTGAATGTATGTGAACACCCATAACTATTATTCTAAAAACATTTTGAAAAGAACCATCTAGACCATTTTAATACAAGTATTATTTTATTAAAAATATTTTTGTGAAATAATTTCAATAAAACCAACCTATTTATTGAAAACAATATTCCATGAAAAAATACAAAAAAACACTTTAAATCATCATTTTAATATCATGTTACCAATTTCAATTTCCACAAAAATTCCTAATTTCCAAAATTCTATAAATTATCACTAATTTAGGTTTTTTATAATAAATTAGCGTTAATTTCCCGTCCATATTTTAAGAAAAAAAATCAACTTGAAATAAGCCCCTCAAGTTATAAATAAATTAATCGAAAGTGAAGCCACAAACCTTGGAAATTTTGAAAAAATGGTAAACGGTGCAAAAACCATCCACGTAACCCGAACGAATCTCCAAATACCTACCTTAGATTTCATCCCCTGACATCATAAAATCAAGATAAAATCATATTTATCATCAAATAACTTATATCTACCCCCATAGGGAATATATCTATGAAAATGCGAGGGTGAATATGATCTAAGGAAAACTAAGGAAATCCACCATAAAAGATGACTTACCATGATAGCTAGGCTTCAAAAAACCATGAAAATCTCCCAAATCACTTCCAAATTAATGGGGTAAGCTTCTATATCATTTGACTCAGAGAAATCCTGAGTTTTGGAAAAGATTAGGAAATAAAAAAGGGGTAAAACACAAATCTGACCTAGATCCACCTTTTTTGGATCATGTTTTTAAACTATGCATAGTTAGTCATATGATTTGGAAAATCTTGCCTTAACTGTGACCCAACCTATGCCTTATTGGGGATCTCACTTGGCTATCCATAATTGTTAGACAAAACTTCCCCAAATGTGAAAATATAAATTATCCCACTTTACACGGGTTTTACTAGGTGTCCACATGGTTTGGCCAAACCATGATGCTTAATCATGTGCCAACCCAGATCTCTCTGTATCATTGTGAAGTGTTTGTGACATCAGTTACATAGATTCTACCAATCATTAACCAATCGTGAACATGTATATAATCCAAAAAACATTCCAAAAGTCTTCCAAACCCTATTATACTTCACCCATATACTTTACAGACTTGAAAAGCATAATAGAATGGATAATTACTTGAAATAGTTGGATCTACATTATCCCCACCATTGGTATTTTCGTCCCTAGAAATCTGAAAATCACTAGTTTCCCAAAAAAAATTGTCATTTATCTATCATTTCTTTCTTTCATTCCCAAGTCTCTTCTTGAATCTTACCATGTTTCCAAAAAACCAACACTATACCAATGATATTTTTACACATGACTTTATATTTCCTAACCACAATTTTCACTAGGATATGTACCAAAAATGAATATAGATCTTGTTTAATTTGATCACATATAATCATATGGTCAATATTAGGGTCATAAATTTTCATCATTAATATAAGAAACCCATTATGCACCACACTGAAACATGGTGGAAAAGATAGATAATATGTCACCTCATGAACATGTTAAAGTATCTCAAAAGGGCCTATGTATCGAGGATATACTGTACCATTTGCCCCAAAATATCGATGTCAATTCCTTAGAGAGAACATAAAGAACACATGACCACTCACCTCAATGGAAAATGACAATCAATGATGATCCGTATAAGATTTATGACAACTCTGAGTCACCTTCATTTATTTTCATATCAACTAAATCTTATATGTTTCTTAATGGACAATGATCAACCCAAACAATGAAGTCTCACCTATTTACACCAAAAATATTTAAGAATGAAAATGACTCCCATACAATGCTTCGATATGAGCCATATGTATCAAGGGTTAATAAATTTTTTTATATGTGACTCTATTAATCGACTGTTCTCTTCCAGTGATCCAAAAACATCCATTACACATGCCCGCAACTTGTCTTCCAATATTTTTATCACCCTTTTGGATTGTCCATTCATCTAAGGATGATACACCATGCTCATGGTCAATTGTGTCCCAATGTATTTCGGTAAGGATTTCCAATAATTAGATATAAAACAAAGATCTCTATCTAAAATGAATGAAACTGGTCTTCCATGCCTCTTTAACACTTATAAAATATAGATTTCTGAAAGGTCCTCTACCATATGAGATTCTAGTATGTGGATGAAATGAGATGACATTGGGATATGATCCACCATTAACTATATGGAATCATGTTTCTGAACGATTCTTAGGAGACTTATTACAAAATCCATAGTTATATGATTCTATTTTCAAACTGGAATAGGTAGAGACTACAAAGTTTCTTCTAGTCACTGATGCTCGACCATAACTTTTTGATAAATTAAGAATCTCAAAACGAACTCAAATACCATTAATTTCCAACTAACCCACCAAAATTATTCTTTAAATTTCTTATACATCTTCGATATTACTGGATGGGTAACCCATCTAGATTAGTTATTATTACAAAGAAGTAGTTTCTAAAAATCCATTGGTATGACTCTATGATTTCTAAAGTGTAACACTAAGCTCCCATCCAGCCTTCATCCCTCAATGTTCTCCCCACCATTATTTTTAGACCTCACAACAATGCATTCAACATTAGATGTTAGTGCCTCATTTCCCATTTTTACCAAATTAGGAACAAATGAAATAGGGAATAAGTCCACAACTTCACCTTGATTTTAACATTTCAAGTGCAAGTTGGATATGACTGACATCATTAACCATTCATCTAAATATTTTTTAACTGATAATATGACTTTATACTTAATGAATATTCCACCAAATGTTTCATTCCCAGTGTATAAATCAACTAAAATAAAACAAATGGAGGTACTTAATACATATTCAATGTCTCATATTAAAATACCTTTGTGAGAAAATATTTTTTAGTCTCTTATGATATGTAAAAATTCAAAAACAAATCCCATAGAGGTAGGGATTCCAAATAATTAAATCATGAACTACAATAGATAACTACATGTTTTGGGTAGTTCCTCTAATGAATCTATAACTTCCCTGATCCATTGGCATGAAAATGATCTCACTAAATGAGAACACAACCCAACCTTGATCCCAAAGAATCACAATACACCATACACCCTTGTTTTGATTCTGAAAAAACCAAGATTGTTGATGATTTATAGGGAACTTTAAACACTTGAAAAGTAATCTATCATTTCTCATCCCAATGGATGGAAAATTATTCTTTATTAGGGCTTTAATATGTTAATCTAGACCTAAAAATCATAAATACACCATCAGTAATAACCCACAAGACCTATGAAACTATTTAATCTAAAATACATTCTTTAGTGGTTTCCAAAAGATAACATCTTCTATATTTTATGGATCCACATAACCACATTTTTTTAGAGGCTAAATTGACCATAAATCTTACCACTTGTTTCCAGAAATAACCAATTGATAATTTTTCATACAAATAATTATCTCTTATGATTCACAAGACAATAACGATGTTTTTCGAAAGCTGAACCCTTCTCATTTATTACACCAATATGTCATCCACAAACACCACTATAAGAGAATCTAGTTATTATTGAAATATATAATTCATAAATAATATAAATAAATCTTTTAAATTTTTGAGACCAAAAATCCATACCCATTTTTTTTAATGGACATCTCATCACTTGAAATCTATCATTGCAATATCATCCTTTCGAACCCACAATTGGTGATAACTGAATCACAAGTCAATAATAGATAAACACTAAGGTCCCTCAACTAATCAAACAAATAATAAATGAATAGAAGTGGGTATTTTTTATCTATTGTAACTTGGTTAATCATATAATAATCCACACCTATATTAAGAGTTACATATCATTTTTTTACTAATTAGACTGGTGTTTCCCACAGAGACGTGTCAGGACAAATGAATCAATTTCATTATAACTCTTCCAACTAAATATTCAATTCCATTAATTATGATGGTGTCATGTAGTAAGATAGAATTTAAATATGATTGGTCTCTTGAAGGAGTAAAATCCTAAACTCCTCTTATCTTAAGGGTGTAAACCCTAAGAATGTTTTGGGAAAAACATCCACAATCTAATCGACCACTTCTTTAAATAGTTATCCTTGATCTCTTACATTGATTCCAAATTCAAAACCAACAAATAGTATTAGATAATTGTAATTGATGGTTACAACAAGCCCAATCCACCTTCCTTTCCATTCATGTCTCTGTGAAAGAGATTCTTGTCTCCATATTTAGTGGTAAAACTGATTCTTTGTTTATAATAGTCAATGCGATCCATGAAAATATCCAACCAATACATATATAAGATCTTAGAAATCCATCTCAAGAACAATTAAATCCCATTTGAGCATGGATCCATCAATAGTTTTCGAACAATATCTACACAAAAAGCTAAAAATTTTCTTTAACCAATAGGAGTTTGAATATTCAACACAGAAGGAATCATCTTATACTTTATACCCACCAAATAAACAGCATGAGAAGCAATAAAGAAATAGGATTCACCTTTATCAAAAAATTCTTTCATAAAGTTAAAATTCAAAATAATCATACCACACACCCTAGATAGTCAAAATTGATATTCCCAATAACCTACTCAGCTGTATATAATTTCATGCTCACAGTACTTTGTTTCTTATTTCTCTTTTGAGATTGCCCAAGCTGAGGTGTCATGATATTCCTAGAGTCACTATGGCTCACTCAATTCTTCTAACAAGATTGATTCTACATCTCTCATTCCATCGAAGGATATGATGTATGTGACACCTAAGAAGTATCATGAGAAAAAAACCATGGAGCACTGCAACAATAGCACTAAATAATCCCCATATTATTCATATTGTTGAATTCTCTAGGTAGTTTTTTAAATACTCGTTTCATGTGACTAGGAGAACCACATTGAAATCTTCTTGACATTCTATTGGGTCATGAAGGGAGGTTATTTTTCTTGTGTTCCAATTTGGATGTGTTTTACCTCAAGGAGATTTTGTGTCCTTATTCCTCTTAATATTAGTGTTGGAGTTGTCACCGCCTCTCATAAAGACAAAAATAGTTCCTCAACATGGATTTCAATTAGAGACATGTACAATAAAAATAGTTTCTAGTTGTAGTCCTGATTAAATGTTTTGAAAATCCATAATGATTCTTTGAGCCAACTGGTCAATCACATGTGGCTAAGGTGTAACCACATTCTCGGTGGCCTCTTCCAAATCATCCCTATGATGTCTATCCAGTGTCATTTTTATAAATAGAAAACCATCAATAAGTTTCACTCTCCAGAAGCTGATGTCTTTAAAATTTTATGTTCTACCACATCATCTATCATAATATGGATTTCAAAAAATCAACATTTCTATGTTCAACCATTTTTGAAAAAAATAACTATTATTTGGAAAATAAAATAATTTTGAAAATACCATAGCTGTTATCTTTTTCAAGACCATTTATTTCAAAATAATTTCAACATTTATCAAAAATAAACACAATGAACCAAACCATATACCATTAATAAAAATGATAAATTAACTCTTAGTGGGATGTCATTTATATAATGAATTTCATCCTCATCTCGTTGGATAAACCCATGTTAATGAGATTTAATATCCTATAAGTGTATCCAGAACACTTATGTACCCAAATCCCAAGTATCATTATGTTCTGCATAAAAAGTTTACATATGTCTTTTTATGATCAACATTTCATGTCATGAAAATCCTACTCCTTTCTACCAACCTAAAATAGTGATTTGACCCAAATGAATATCGACTCCTATACTGAGAGAACCGAAGAACACCTTTTTACTAGGCACCAACAAATATGATACCACTTGTAACATTCCTCTTCTCATTATTGGATTGAGAAGGGGGGACATTACATGGCCTTAAGATACATTCCAATGATTCCCGATGCAGGAAATAAATTCTAAGGGATTCATTAACATGTGTGGGGTTATTTTCCATTTTTTAATAAAACAACACATCAAAACATGTCATAACAAAGTTACCACCACATGATGAATAATAATAATAATATAAAAAACTCTTGGAAATACCATCGATATCAAAACCAAACAACAAAAGAGTACCATAATAGAAGACTATCATGTGAAAGTAAATAGTAGAAGACACAACCAACACAACCCAGAGGCACATAGACCAATCACCAAGTTCTAAAAATGATCTATAATCCACTCCACAAAATATCCCTAGCATCAGTAAGCACCACTATATAAGTGTGATACATTACCTTTCCTTATGTCCTGAAAAATGATATCCATAAAAGAACCAAAGATACAAAGTAGGGGAAAGTAATGAAACTCTATATATTTTCAAAAAATCACTTCCCTAATCATTCCACAATGATTGGAAAAGTAATCACAATTATATAAAGAATTTATATAAAAAATTGAATATTTTCTAATAAATCCTAGAAATCAATACCAAAAATAGTTTTCCATGCTAAAATAGTTTTCTCAAAACCAATCAATTTACAAGGAAAGTAACAAAAAAATACCTTAAAACAATTTTTCAAGTTATATTTTCGAATAAACATTACATTTCACATATGAACACATAAAACCATGGATGAAAACCTATACCTCTCTATACTCATGGTTTGTGATTCATCCTTTCACAAAGCCATCAGATAATGAGCCATTTGATGGGGGAAATCCCTGAACCTTATCCATCCTAGAAATGGTGGTGGATAATTCAGACCCTTATCCGTCCCATTTTTACAAGGGAAATTATTGACCCATATATGTATCACAATAATTATAGGGGATACTTCATACTCTTATCGGTCTTGAATATATATGAAAACACACAACAATTATGAAAAAACCCAATGCCCAAAAAAATTCAATAATTTAAATAAAACAATTATTTTATTAGAATAATTTTCTACCTAACCATTTAAAAAAAACCCATTTTATTGAAAACATTATTCCATAAAATAGAACAAATCAATCACTTTAAAATCATCATTTTAAAATCAAGTTACAAATTCTACTTCCCACAAAAATGCATAATTTTCCCAATTCTATAAACCATCACTAAAGATGTATTCCAATAAGATAATTCAAATCAATTTCCCAACCAATTTCAATAAAAAATCAAATTAATATTATGACTTCATTTTATAAAAATAGGAGTTGAGAGTGAAGCCACATACCTTATAAATTTGGTGAAAATGGTTAATGGAATGAAAAACTTCCAAGAATCCTGGTTCATACACCAAAAAATATTCTTAGATCTCTCCCGCTAACATTATAAAAGCAAAACATAATCATATTTAGCCACAATTACCATACATCTATCCATGATGGATGTATATCTATGAAACTAAGAGAGGGGGAGAAGTAGATCTACAGAAAACCAAGGAACACCACAATAAATGATTACTTATTGTGATAGCTAGGAGTAAAGGCACCATGAAACATCTCCATATTTCCTCCAAATCAACGAGGAAAAAACATCTAGCCTTTGAGAGGTAGAAATTCCGAGTTTGGGTCTAAATAGGGAAATAAAGAGGTGTTAAAACACAAAAGAAATATAGATACACTTTTTGGATATTGTTTTCTAAATCGGGCATGTTTATTCACCTGGTTTTGAAAATCGGGCATTAAGCTTTCACCAAACTCTTCCTCAAGGGGGGCTATCACATGGTTGGCCCCCATTATTAGAAAAATTATGTGGCAACCATGAATAAGGTTATTATCCCACATTGCACGGTGTCTCCTGTGTGGTCACATGGTTTTAAAAAACTATGTGCCAACCCAAATCCGTCTATCTCGTTGTATTTGGGTTCCTTTAGATTTTGATGGTTTCTACTAACCATGAATAAATCGTTCACATTTATAAAATCCTAAAGAAAACCTTCCAAAATTATTCAAAACCCTCCCAAAACTTATTCATATACATCACATACATAAAATGCATAAAGTAAGGGTCACTTACTTTAATCTGGGGATTCTACATCTATGATTGGGAAACCTAATCGGGGAAGGTTTCATCACAACCAAAGTAGCCCCTTTAGTAATGTGTAGAGGGTATTTGATGGTTTACATTCAAGTTTATCTATTGAAATTATAGAATACTTGGGGAATTTTTGGGATCAACGAGCTCCCATGTTATATTTGTAAATTTAATTAGCATTAAAAGGGTTTATTAATTTAAGGATCCTTTATATAAGGAAAATAAAAGGGCCATCCGACTAGGTATTTTGGTTTTTTTCTAGGATTTAATTAAATTGAAATGATATTTGGTACACCCTATAGGTTTGGGTTATGGATGTGACAATTTTATCACATTGATGGTGTTTTATATTATGTTTTTAAAGAATATAATATTTTAGAGACTTGATCAGTTAGAATAGAAAAATAGTGGAATAGTGATGGATTATTTAGTCAGAGTATTATACATAGTGGGTATAGGATATACATGAGAGTCTGGCCTAAAAATGGGTTGTAGTGTGCTACTAATTTATTGTGAATCCTTTCCCCCATCTGTCAAGATTGTCTTGGAAGTCCAATTTCAAAATATTTATATTTGAATTATGTTTCCATATATTCCTTGGATGGTTATATGAATGATTATCCAAAAGATATGTCATATTTTACCTCACCACTTTATTGGATATTGTTGTTATTGAAATAGTTACCCTAGGTGTTACGGTGGGAAAGATTAAGGTAATATCAAATAGTAAGATGAGGTCCCTTGAGGGTGTTAGTCTAACCGAAAAATAATATTCTTAATGTTCTAGTTATATATTTGAGTTGGAAAATATTTCAAATAATATTTAGGTTTAATTTTTTTGAGTTGGTAATTTTTATCTAGGGGTCTTTATCTAAAAGAGTGTGACCATCTAAAAGGGTTGGGACCATCTACCTACGTTAGTGTTTAGATGTGGCACTGATGAGCTACAATCTAGTATCATAGTGTTTTAGGGGGTCTGTGTTTATTTTAATTTTCTACTCATTATATTTTATTAATTGTTAATATAACCCAACCAAGATATTGTTTTGGTGAATATAGTCTTTCTTTGGAATTGTTATTGTGGTGGTGAGGCTCTCATAGATGGTATAAGAAATATTGAGCTTATATTTGATGATTTCATAAATCATGGGGTGGTAAGAATTAAAAATTGAACCTCTTCATGTGAAAATTTATAGTGGAAGCATACCTTAAAGGGGAAGTCTATGTGATATCTGATCGTTCAAAGGTGGAATCATTGAGTGGATCGCCTTGTGATAGTGGTTGATGTTTTTTGATTGTTCCTATGAGATGGAATCTAGGTTTCTCTAAAAATGTGGGGAGTATGGATCTCCCATTAGTGGTCTGAACGATATCAAATGAACTTATTACTAATTATTTACGGATTTATTCCTACACACAAAATTTTTTGTCATTTGGATAAAAATTTTCAAATAAGATTTCTTGGAAAGGATTGGTATGATGTAATCTCAAACAATTTTTAGAGATTTCATGAGAATGGATTAAGATAATATAACACATAGAGGTATAAATCCAAAAAACTATTTTGTGAGGTTGTTTAGATAAATTATTTTATCCATGGTTAACTTAAAACATAGACACTAAAAGGTTCATAAATCATATAAGAGGATGGGTTGTTTTATGCATGAGGTACTTCTGGGAGGTTTGTTGTCCAAACCAACTTATTTACTTTTTAATAATTAAAATTCATATCGGTGGGTAAAAATTGGCTAAATGGATTTTTATGGGTTACAAATATCTTACTTTTTAGTTGAGAATTCTTAGGTACCCTGAAATAGGTAAAAATGTAATTTTGGAAATTAGAATGATCACGATTTTTTTATGGTTTGATTGATCTCTATTGAAAATTATACTATTTGGTTGAATGTTGGTAATATTCCAACCTAGTTTAATTCTAATGAATATTTAATGTTTATGAAGAAAAATTATTCTATGAGTGATAATTATAATGTATACTAGTTAAAATCGGATAAGAAAATTGTAGCATTGTGGTTCCCTCTGGAATGATTTTCCCCCTATGAGTGGTATCATATTCATGATTGGGGAATAAACCTTGGACATGGTTTTAATTAGTTTTTTTATGTAACATAATTAATTATTTAATATCGTAAAAAATATTTTTTATTATTTTACTAATTTGGTGATGTAAATGTTTTTAGGGAGTTTTAAAAAGTTAAATATTTTTAAGGAACTTGTCTTTCAGTGTCGATATAGATAAAAATGGTTTTAATAAGGGATATTATATATGAATATTTATGGTAGTTATTTATGTAATTTTCTATCTATTTGGGAATGTATTTCTAACACATTTGTCTTTTCCCTCCCATTGGTTTTTATCAATCCCTTCCCTCTTTTTCCATCAGAGGAAGAAACCCTTGGATAATTTTTAAGATTATCATTTATTATTGTGTAATCTAAAATGATTATGAATCATAATGTGATAAAAGAATATATATTTATATATTCTTCATTAAGGTAAGAATATTCTTCTAATCCTCGTACCTGGTTTATTTTTTTATTTGATTCCCTTCTTCTTAGAATCAAATAACATAAGGTTATATTTAAAAAAATGTTTAAAATTTTGGTATATTTAAAATAAAAAATATTAGATGGTATTTTATGGAAATTAAAATACATAATTTCAATAATATTATTTCATGGGAAATTTATTAATGAATTTAAAATGTTATAATCATTGTTTAATTGTCTATGCAATGAAGATTTTGGCTATTAAAATAACACATAAAACTTTTTTTATGAGAATGTATCTATGATTTTTACTAAAATATATATTAATTTATGTCCCACATTATCATTTAGTATAATGATTTATCATAGCATGATTTTTATAATTATTATTTCCTTAATTTCATTTTGTGATCTTGTGTTCATCGCGGAACTAATATCTACGAATAATTAAAAATCGTGGGTATGAAAAATTGGTCAAATTATTATTCATTAATTAGTTTCTTATCATCAAATTTCTCGGAATACATGAGAATCCCCCTTTTGAGTGTTCAAACCTTCCCATTATCCACTATTCTTCAATTTTTCTATACACGTTCGTTTTTCTAACTAGATCTATTATGGTTTTATGATTGAGGAGGGATGAGAAGTGGTGTTTATTATGTGTGAGGGTAGAGATATTGCTAAAAAATGGATTTTCAAATATTTTTTGTTGTTTTTTTAGTGGAAAATTGAAATGGATGTGAGTGGATCAGTGATATAAGGTCAATGATGCTCTAGAAATGTATGTTGAGAACTCTAGGGAAGTCAATGGTAGTTGTTGGTACTTTTGGGAGAGAAGGATGACATATCTGGATATATAAGGGGTATTTAGCTAAAGAAACATAGTGGATATAATATAGGAATCCATAGGGATGTAATTATGAATATGGTGTAAATTTTTGGAATACACGACATTTAGTCCTTTGGGTCACATGCTCTGTATATCAGATTCTATAACAACTAGTTTTTTGTGGTAGCTATAATTATCTTCTTCCATGGGATCATTGCTTATAAACAATGTATAACAGACCACATTGATCATGTAATTATATATTTTATATAACTAACTAGTCTAACACATCATATATTCCATTTCATACATTGTGTACAGTGGATTCATGACTTCGGTAGTTTCAACAGTACACGCCTGAGTGGTCTATAGACCCTCATGATATGCACTAATAAATATATTTCATATATAAAGGGTTATTAAATAGTTTATATAAAATATATATTATTATAAAAATATGTGTTCCCTATATGTTATGTAAAATATTGGATATTTCATGAAGGTCAACACTCTAGGTTCTTGGTTGTGGCATACAACTACATTTAATATATATAAGATGTAAAAGTATTATAGTAGTTAGATTATATATTTTTAATATATTATTTGTTTAGTGTTTGAATAAGAAACATTTTTATTTCATTATATGTTATTTTCTTTACAATACAAGATAGTGTACGTTAAAATAATTTGAAGAGGTTTTCTGAGATAGTTGGCGTATATGATTTTTCACATCTTCATAGAGGAAGTGGCAGTGTAATAGTGTGGTGTTTAGTGTGAAAATAAGGATGGTATCCCACTTTGAGAGGATAATAGTATAATTAATTATTCATCATATGTATTTTTACAATAGTTAATGTCTACTATAGAATTTGGGAACATGACTTTCAACCATGGGGAACATTCCCTATATTGTTGTATCGGTTCGGTACACCATTAATCCCAAAGAGGTGTAAGTACCCAATAATACAGATATGGTCTAAAACCCCTAGGCAATTAGTTATAGGTCCTTTACCTATAGAGAGGGGTGTTAGCCAAAAATATTTAAATATGTTTTCTATTTAATTATATGTTTTTTAATCCCTTAAGAAAAATAAATATCCCAGTGAGGTGTGGGTTCTCTGTTGTGTCTACAATGATGTAGCATTCATTCTTGGTAGTTCTACTATCTATGATAACATTATATTTATATGTTATGGATTTTATAATCACATAAAATAATACAAAACTTCCAAATAAATATGTCTTATATATGGGTTTTAAACATTATTTTGGTTATTTTTTTCAAATACTTTAAGTATCTTTGGTAGCATACAAGATACAATCCTTCGTGTAGTTGAGTATTCATGTTGGGGGATTCCACCCCATTCATGGTTTTAATTATTTTAATTATTACAATTGGTTTTCCTCTTATTATTGGTGGTTTAGGTTTGATTTAAATCATAATTTTATTTTTAATTTTTTTCAGTGAATCCCACTTTATATGTTTATACATACTCATGAACCAACATTGTGTCTACATATATTGTTTCTGTATAAACATGTCATAATTTAGAGGTATCCTTATTGAAAGTAGTGATATATCATCTTGATAAAATCTAATTTTCATTGGCACATTGTGGTCCCTAAAATTGGTGGGTGATGTTATAGATTTGGTCAAGGAGTTCCGGTTATCATTAGGCTCCTTACCTTTCCTAGATAACCTCATATCAAGTGATATAATCTATGTGTATATGTGCACCCTTGAAATATTTTCCAATGTTTTGTGGTATCAGATTGTTTTATTCTCATGAAAACAGCTTTTACATAGTTTAGTTATTTGTATATTATGTATTTATGATGTTAGTTGGATATATCTTTTGTATTCAAGTTTCATATTTATATAGTTTAAGACCTTCCACATAGGGTATGTCTTCATAGTCCTAGAGACTAGGACATGGCCTTTTGGTGATGTGTTTCAGGCGACACACTTGGCTTACTACCAGTCTAGGTAGGGTCCTGGTGGGTAAAGTCTGATCAACCATTGTGGGATTGAATGAAGTCATATATTGACAATGGTAACTCTGTTTTAGAGATAGATATGATTTTTAATATCTATCCATATGCGAGGAGACCCAAAAATTACATGATTAAACATTACATATTAATAGAAAAATATTTTTTAAACATAATTACGATCCACAATAGGAGAATAATGTTTTATTATTTTTTGTAATTATAGACTCATAATCAATAGTTAAATTAAATATATACCTAATATCTCACTTAGTTCTTTCGAAAAAACACTTTTACTTGACAAATCATACTTAAAACTTTTCTTCATATCATAGGGAATAGTAAATATAATAATAGGTGAACCCATTTGCTCATTAAGGTTAAAAAATGTATATATAATTGATAATTTAAGAATAAAATGATCATAAAGATATGATGATATGTGTTTAACATTTAAAATTATACCCAAAAATTCGTAGATAAAAATATAAGTTATAACATAAGGATTTAAAGTTAATAATACATGAAAAATAATGGAATCAAAGAACATGATCCTTGATCAAAAAAATTAATATAATATAATGGAATAATTAGTTTCATATAGTGTGGTATGTAACGCCCTGACCCCAAAAGCCTAGATTAGGTGCAATATTTTTATACATTTGCCTAATTATAAGGAATCAAGTCATAAAAGACCGATCAGTTTAGCATTCTTAGAAAATAAATTACATACATGAATGTTACATTTCAATTTCAAACATACAAAAGAGAATAAATTATCATTTGAGAATTCCATTAATCCCCTAGTTAAACCATACTTATCAATCATTATAAACTTTTAGGAATTATGGAAAAATAAATCATAAGAAAGGGGTCAGAACATATGCTCATTAAGGATAACAATATTGAAGAAACTTTCATAAATAAGAATAAACATTTAAGGAAATGTATAAGACTAAAACCTAAGCCTTTAAGACATAAAATTCTGTATAATATGGCCAATATAAATAAAAAAAATTCCATTTACTTATTCACATTGATATTATACTAGTCAAATAATCACATACAATATCAATAGCGAATTTTATAATGATGGAAGGCATAATGCCAGACTTCATAACAACATAGTCCAGGCCTTGTGCCAAGACTGCAAATAAAATCTTGTCAAGGCATTATACCAAGACACTAGTTTGTATCATGAGGCCTACCAATGCATCGAGGAGCTATAGAGGGCTCTACCCATCACTTAATAAGTCCAATGAATTCCTCATATGAAAAGGTTTACACATAACATAAACATTTGTATTAATACTAGCATACGAAATGTCAATAATTTATCCATAAACCATGGATGGTATAAAAATAACACATCCACAGTCAAACATATCACAAATCATTCAGTACATTATGGAATATATATATAATAAATCTACCTTGTTCTAGAATAATATCTTGTAAAGTATGTTGACATAGTTGAAAATGATCAGTAAAAATCATTGAGAGAAATATCCCTTTTTCATGAAATCATTTAAAAGTAACATAATTTTTAAAGGAATTAATTTAAAATATATTTCTGAATAAAATTGCCCCATACCACTTTGAAACTTTTACATTTTAAAACATTCATGTTCATATAAATAAATCCTTAAGATTATTTTGAAAACATGGACATTAATGAGAAAGATTTAGAATAATAAATATTTAAAAAATTTAAAATGATGTTTTAGTAAAAAGTACCAAAAAATAATCCCTTTTAGAACTCTTTTATGAAACACGGACATGGATAATAATTATTTCCTACTATATACTTACGTTAAAACATCCTTGGATAATAAAGAGATTTTGAAATTAACCCTTACCATGCACTTTCCTTTGGTTGAGGGTATGTTTAACATTTTGTATAATGACCATATTATGTTATTAAATTATACCTGAACCATATTCATATTTATTATATCATACATGATTTATTTATGACTTTATACTACCCATTTAATAATTATTTCCATGTTAAATTAACATTTTGGGTTATAATCGTTTTCTTTATCGTACATGTTTTAATTTGTTATTCTTGATCATATCATTTAGATCATGATTTAAATACTTCCAGAATATAAAACATGAATTATATATCATATATATTTACCATATAAATATTTATAATAGATAGATATATAAAATACAAGGCAATATTTATCGAGATGGTAGGTCGTACGTAGGCATAAACGTTGTTTCAATTTTCATATCGTATTGAACAGAAGTAAGTGAATAAGATATATGTAAGTATATATATATATATATATAGATATATCCAGTATGATTATTATGTCATATATTACATACTTATTAATAATATGTATTTTTATATTCATCGTTGAAAGGTGAACGTGGAAATCAATTGCATCGCATTGTGGAGACGGTAATCTATACGTACGCATGAGTTACAATATCATTATATTGATGGTGAAATCATTTTTAATTGGATGGTATATCATTTATAAAGAATAATTAACATGTTATATTTATTATTTACATTATTTATACTCATTATTATAACCATCCAAATAATGAAGTGTTTGAATAACAAACTACACCATGACGTGGAGACGGTAAGTCGTACGTACGCACGTCTGGTGACATTGTCATTTATAGGATCGATAGAATAAAGAATATGGTTATAACATATTTATAATAACATCAAAGTTTGTATAAGGTACTGGATTTATTATTTTGGTATAGAAACAACAAATAAAGATGAAGTGGAAGAAAAAAAGAACTTGAAAGAGGGTGATTAAATTACTACCTTTTCTCCGGGTGTTTCCTTTTCAATTGATCAAAAGAGCTTCATAGGTTGGCTTTCTGACCAAAATAATGACTCTAGGTTGATGTGTGTGAAGTTTTTATGATATTTGGGGAGTTTTTGGCCAAGAAAAAAAGGCTTTGTAGGTGTGATTTTGAGAGAAGGGGAAGTTCCCTTTTGTAAGTGGGTTGAGGGTCACCTTTGGAAAAGATTAAAATATTTAATTATTATACAATAATATTAGGTTTATAATGGCTAACAATAAATTTATTTAGAGCCTTAGGTGGTTATGGGTCTAAATACTCTCAACCAATTGGTTTTATGCATGTTTAGGTTACCATTTTAACCTTATCTTTTAGATTTAACTCTTTGTTAAATAGTTTTTCTTTTACCATGTCTTCTGGTATTCTTAAACTATATAGTTAATTAACATACTATAAAATTCCAAGATAACCTCAAGTGTTTCATTAATGACATATATAATATTATTTAAGACATTTTTTCATACCATATATTTTTTAGAATATTATATCGACCAATAATATAGTATTTGTTTTAAAAACTAATTTATATCAATTTTGACACTATTTGGTATTTTGTTTCTTGTGAAAGTCATAACAACCTTATCACTTCAAAAAATATTCTAATCAACCCTAAAATGTCATATTAACCTAAAAAATTATTATAATTTATCAAAAGTCTCAATTTAAATTTTTTTGGATATTTATAATATGAATTACATTAATATTTCATTAATAAGGTAATTACTGCATTATCAATGTGTCATAAATAAATTGAATTATTTAATGTCTAAAAATAATAAATAAAATTCCATTATGTGGGAAATATTTTTATCTTTCTAATGAATGTTTATATTCTAATTTATACTGTGTTTAACCCTATAAAAAATGGATTAGTTATTAGACTTTGAATTTAACAATTTTAACATTACTTTAAATAAAATAATAATAAATGTCCAAATCTAATCCAAGTGGACCAAAGGAAATAATATTTCATTTATATGGTTGTTATTAGTCGAATTACACTTATTCATAGAATTAGAAAATTTGTTAGGATAATTATAATATCATTTTTACCCTTAATTACCCTATTTACTTTTAACTGTGGTTAATAAAAGTCAAAAGGTACTATTCACCAAAAATTATATTCATCATACTGAACCAAATTTTATTTACTGATGTCAATCATGTCTCTCATATTTTTTAAATTCAACTCACATAAGTTGTAAAATTATGTTTTATGTAAATTTGAAAATGCCCCTTGAAGGTGGGTAAAAAACATTGAAAAGTTCTATATATTTTTATACATCTGATTTTTTTTAAAAATGACATAAGTTAATTAAATTAAACTTTTATAGGTATTATATATCTACTTTGACATAAAATAAATTAAAATAAAATAAATAATTATCTAAATAAAAAGTCGGTTTTAAATAATAACACAGTGTTTTTCACTATTCATCAAAAATTTAATGTTTTCAGAAAAATACCAAAAATTTACCTGAAGCTAATTTTCATATTCCGAATTAAAAAATTATGTACATTTTACCATATTCAAATAATAAAAGTTTCATTTATTAATTTAAAATTAATTTCTATTATCAAAACCAAAAAGCAGGTTTTTAAAAAAGTAAAAATAATCAAAAGATTGACATGTGTTTATGTAAAATATAAATACAAAATTACTTATAATTACCTAAATTGTATTAAATGATAAAAATACAAACTAATTATACTTAAAAACCATTCAAATTCATAATTTAAAACTATATATTATTTTTATTAAAAAAGTTTTTTCAATTAAAACACATCATTTTTCACTATACATCAAAATATGAAGGTTATCAGAAAAGTACCAAAAATTTGTCCAAACTAAATTTTTATGTCCTACTTATAAATAAGAAATATGTTTTGACTAATATTATATAAAAGTCTCTAGTATTTCATTTAAAAAAATTAACCATTAGTAGGCTAAAAAATCGTATTATTGAAAAATACTTCCTTTATATGAAAATTTTAATTTGATATCATATTATGTCTAAGAAAAGAATAATACGGTTGTTAAAATTATATTGAGTATATTAGATTCAAAATACAGTTAATATTATTCAAAACCACTTTTTGAACGGCCAGTTTGATATGTTGTGGTGCGTTCGAAGTCGGTGTTGTGTATAGCGCAAGCTATTGAATAACTTTAATGAGATAACGTACTATAAAATCTTGGTGTGTTACATTATCACCTACTTTAATAAATTGTGTCCTCACAATTTGAAATTATTCTTCAAAAATAAATGGTTAAAAATAGAAAAATACCTTTGTGGAAAACTGACATCGAACATTGGGTTGATAAATTTTAGCCTTAATTAGAGGGAAATGGAAATGAAAAAGTCACCACCAAATTATGATCATGATTAAGAGAACATTGATGGAAATTAGAGATGTATAATTAGAGGAAAACATAAATATTTATAGGGAGTGATTAAGGTCATCAATCACAAATAAGTGTAAAATTGTGGGCCTCTAAGCCATCAATCTAAAGATGATGTAAAATATCATCGGTTCAACAAAAAATATGGTATTAGGGTAACACATTTTTTGGTTTAAGATCCCTTCCCTAAATTTTATGAATTAATTTATTCCTAGAATAAGAATAAATATATATATATATATATATATGAAAAGTAGAGTTTCATCCTTCAACTAATTCCTACAACAAACTTATCTTTCACTCCAAAAGATAATAGAATTCAATAATATTCTATTTATCCTAATGGCATAGGGTTCCAAAAATAATTATTTTATAACCATTTTGATAGAATATTTTAAAAAAAAAACTACATTATACAAACAAGGATATCAAGTAGGCCAGTGGTAGGTTATGAACCTTTGTTTCCCTTTCGTTAGGGGTTAAAGTCTCTGGGCCTTGTCGGGTGTGACGAGTTATCGCCCGACCTACAGGTTGTCCTTTTTAAAAAAAAAAAATAATCTTAAGGAATTCATTATCATTAACAACATTATCCAATGTCAAACTTAATCCATTTCACCGTTTAAACATATCCATAATAATTCTGTCCCCACTCACAGTCCAAAATTTATAAGGAAGGTAAACACAAAGAAGATCCTTTTTTCCATGTAATAACATGTGAATACCTTCATCATGTAATATTTTAAAACATTATAACACAATTAATTACCATAAAACCTTATTGATTACATTTATGCTCCCTTATTCCAGATATTATACTAGATATACTCCTTCTATCCAAAAATATTGTAAACTCCAACAATGATGGAATATAAAAATCATTAATCAGTTCCAAGGATGTCAATAATATCCAATATAATTTATCCAAATCAATCATCTCTTATTTCAAAATCAATACCTTAGTATCAGGACCATATTAAAATTTTATCTTTCCTTCTACCATGTATTTTCCAAAAAATTTAACTTTCTATGGAGTCACTTTTCTTGGTTCCACAGGTTCTCAAATCCATAATGAAATATTACCGCAGTACAATCCTTATATACACTATAATTATTATAACATGTACATCATTAATATAATACTCAAATGACACAATACTTTAACAACATAAGAACTCTAATCATTTTTCCTCATCTTTAGTAGTATCATAACTTGATTATTATCCAATAAAATCATTTTGGGCATACTCTAATGATTTAGACATTGATTCATGTAGTGTCCCAACTCCTTGTTTATGAAGCATTGTACATTTGAAACCCTTTTCTTACCATTGCAATCACGTACTTGGTATCCTTTTTCTCCACACTTATTACAAACTCCCAATCCATTAAAGAATTTGCCGAGGTGATTCTTTCCACAGTTATCACATATGGGAATATCCTTCTTTACCATCTTCCATTTTTCCATATTTCTCTCTTCCTTCCTTTTCTTTTCTTACTTCCCTTCAAAGCTATAGGACATAGATAATTCTTTACTAATCTTATTAACACAAGATAATATTTCTTCATATGTTGAGAATATGTGGGAGAATGTTTCCCTGTTAAATTTTGTCTTAATACCATGAAATATATGATCCTTCTAAAAATTTTAATCATGCGTATTGCGGGAATTCTCATTCCTTCTACTAGGAACCATTTCTAAACAATGGAATACACTAGGTTAGTTTATGAATCGCATTCCATAATTCCAAACTTGTAAAATACCTAACGTTAGTTGAAAATATGATGTATCTAATAAAATTAATAAAAAAATTTCTTTTAAGAATTTTTTACTCATCAATCCTTCATAATGGCTTGTAATGAAAATGTGAATTATCCTAAGAATATTTTTTTGGGAGTGTTGTAACCAAGACTGTGGAAATGCCCATTATCCTATACCAGGATACCCCGGGTAAAGCCCGAAACTCCTTGTCAGAGTTTTCACTCCTATTTACATCTGTTCCGGAGCCTCCTCTATCTGTTCGTATCCAGAAAAAGATGTATTTCTTAGAAAATACTCAAAAACTCTACATTAACAAAATTCTAGGAAGTTCCTCTTTACTAATCCTCAAAGTCTATCATATGGTAATGTTCTCTAATCAGATTTTATCTAAACTATTTCCAGGGTAATTGCTAAACTTCCTATGATACCAACTGTAATGCCCTTACCATAGAATCCTAGAGTTGGTGCATTATTTTAATACATTAGCATGATTACAAGTAATAAAGTCCTGAAAGAATGATCATTTTAGCAGTCTTGGAAAATATATAACATACATGAACGTTACATTTCAATTTCAAACATACCATAGAGCATAAATTACCATTTAGTAATTCCATTAATCCCCTATCTGAACCCTACATATCAATCATAACACGCTTCTTAAAATCCTAGGAAAATAAAACCTAAGAAAGGGGTGAGCTCAGATGATCAGTAAGGATAACAATATAGCAGAAACATTCATAAATAAGAATAAACATTTATGTCAATGTATAATACTAAAACATAAGCCTTTAAAACAAAAACTTATGCACAATATGGACAATATAAATCCAATAATTCCATTTACTTATTCACATTGATATTATACTAGTTGAATAATTACTTGCAATATCAATCGCTAATTTTATACTGATGGGATGCATAATGCCAAGGTTTATAACAACATAGTCAAGGCCTTGTGCCAAGACTACAAATAATATTTTTTCATGTCCTTATTCGAAGACACTAGTTTGTCTCATGAAACCTATCGATGCATCGAGGAGCTATAGCGGGCTCCACCCGTCACTTACTAAGTCCAATGCATTCCTCATATGAAAGGGTTTAAACATAACATAAACATTCGTATTAAAACTAGCTTATGAAATGTCAATACATTATCCATAAACCATGAATGGTATAAAAGTAACACGTCCATAGTCAAACATATCACAAAGCCTTTAGTACATTATCGAATATTTTTATAATAAATCAACCTTGATCAAAATAATATCTCGTAAAGGATGTTGACATAGTTGAAAATGATCAGTATAAATCTTGGAGAAAAATATCTGTTTTCATGATATCATTTAAAACTCACATAATTTACAAAGGAAGTAATTTAAAATATATTTTTGAATCCATGATTTCCATATCACTTTGAAACTTTAACAATTTAGAACATTCATGTCCATATAAATAAATCCTTAAAATCATTTTCTAAAACATGGACATTAATGAGAAAGGTTTAGAATAATAAATCTTTAAAACATTTAAAATGATGCTTTAGTAAAAAGTACCTAGAAAT
Organism: Viscum album; assembly: GCA_963277665.1. Lineage (NCBI taxonomy): Eukaryota > Viridiplantae > Streptophyta > Magnoliopsida > Santalales > Viscaceae > Viscum > Viscum album. Next base: position 2,007,286,487 of record OY728130.1, on the reverse strand, counting down.
AATCACTTTGAAAACTCTGTTATGAAACATGGGCTTGGATAAAAAATATTTCCCATCAGATACTTATGTAAAAACAACCTCTAATAATAAAGATATTGTGAAATTAACCCTTACCTGCACTTTCCTTTGATCGAGTGTACATTTAATTTCTTGTATAATGACCATAGTAATTTATTAAATTATAACATAACCATATTCAAATTTATTATATCATAAATGATTCATTTTTGACTTCATACTAACCATTTAAAAATGATTTCTTGGTTAAATTAACATTTTTGGAAATAATAGCTTTCTTTATCATACATGTATTAACTTGTCATTCTTGATCGTATCATTTAGATAAATATTTAAATAATTCCAAAATATAAACCTTTAATTAAATATCATATATATTTAGAATATAAATATTTATAATAAATAGATATGTGTAATGGAAGGCACCGTTTATGGAGACGGTAGGCCGTACATACGCATAAACGTTGTTTCCGTTTTCAAATCATATTGAACAGAAGTAATTGACTAAGATATATGTAAGTATATAAACACATATATATATATATCTACAGTAGCATTATTATTTCATATATTACTAACTTATTAATAATATAAATTTTTATAATCGTCGTTAAATGGTGAACTTGGAAATGAATCTCATCGCGTCATGGAGACGGTAATCCGTACGTACGCACGAGCAATAATATCATTATATTGATAGTGAAATCGTATGTAATTGGATGGTATATCTTATATACAGAATAATTATCATGTTTTATTTATTATTTACATTAGTTATACTCAGTATTATACACATCCAAATAATTAAGTGTTTCAATAACAAACTACACCACGACATGGAGACGGTAAGCCATACGTACGCACGTATAGTGACTTTGTCATCTATAGGATGGATAAAATAAAGAATATGGTTTCACCATATTTATAATAACACCACAGAATATAGAAGGTTCTGGATTTATTATTTTGATATAGAAACAACAATGAATAAGGAAGTAGAAGAAAAAATGAACTTGAAAGAGGGTTGTGAAATTATTACCTCTTCTTCGGGTGTTTTATTTTGAATTGATCAAAAGGGCTCCTTAGTTTGGCTTTCTGATCAATGTAAGGACTCTATGTTTATGTTAGGGATGTTGGGAGGATATTTGTGCAGGGTTTGTCCAATCTAAAAGGTCTTGTACTTTTGATTTTGAGAGAAGGGGAAGTACCTTTTTATAAGAGGGGTGAGGGTCACTTTAGGAAAAGATTAAAATATTTATTTATTGTACAATCATATTAGGTTTATAATGGCTCCAAATAGTTTTATTTTGAGCCTTAGGTGGTTATGGGTCTAAATAATCTCAAATAATTGGTTTTAGGAATGTTTAATTTACCATTTTAACCTTGGCTTATAGATTTCACTCTTAGTTAAATAGTTTAAACTTTATCATGTCTTCTAGTATTCTTAAACTATATATTTAATAAACTTACTCTAAACTTCCCAGAGAACCTCAAGTGGTTCATTAATGACATATATAAAATTATTTAATCCCTTTTATGAAACTTATATTTTTAGGAATATTATATCAACCAATAATATCATATTTGTTTTAAAAACTAATTTAAGTCAATTTTGACACTATTTGGTATTTTGTTTTTGGTGAAAGTCATAACAACCTTATCACTTTGAAAAAAAATTATATAATAAACCCTAACATGTCATATTAACCTAGATAATTAGTGTAATTCATCATAAGTCTCAATTTACATTTATTTGGATATTTATAATACCAATTATTTTAATATTTTGTAATTAAGATATTTATTGCATCATCATTATGTCATAAATAAATTAAATTATTTAATGTCAAAAACTTATAAATAAAATACCATTATGTAGGAAATATTTTTATCTTTATAATGAATATTTATAGTTGTATTTATTTTGTATGTGACCCTATATAAAAAATGGTTTAGTTAATAAACATTGAATTTAACACTTTTCACTATTCTTTAAAAAAATGTCCTAATCTAATACAAGTGGACCAAAGAGAATATTATTTTATATATAAGGTTGTTTCTAGTCGAATTACACTTGTCCAATAGAATTAGTACATGGTTTAGGAATATTATAATATCATTTTTACGGTTAATTACCCTATTTACTTTTAACCGCGGTAAATAAAAGTCAAAAGTCACTATAAAAAAATTATTTTCATCTTATTGAACCACATTTTACTTACTGATGTCAACTGTGTCTCCCAGAATTCTGAAATTCAACTCATAGAATCGGTAAAATTATGTTTTATGGAAATCTGAAAATGCTCTTGGAAGGTGGGTAAAAAACGTTAAAAAGTTCAGTCAAATTTTATACATCTAATTTTATTATAATTTGACTCCAATGAATTAAATTAAATTATATAGGTATTATATATCTATTTTGACATAAAATATATTTAAATAAACTAAATAATTATTTAAATAAAAATTTGGTTTTATATAATAATGCAGTGTTTTTCACTATTCATCAAAAATTAAATGTTTTCAGAAAAATACCAAAAATTTTCCCAAAGTTAATTTTGATATTAAGAATTCAAAAATGAAGCCCATTTTACCAAATTCAAAACATATAATTTTCATTTATTAATTTGGAATTAATTTCCATTTTTAAAACCAAAAAATGGGTTTTTAAAAAATTAAAAACATTCAAAAGATTGACATGTGTTTATGTAAATTTAAATTTGAAATTACCTAAAATGACCTTCATTGTATTAAATGATAAAAATATAATCTAATTATACTTAAAAACCATTCAAATGCATAATTTAACACTATAAATTATTTAGATTAAAAAAGTTATTTTCAATTAAAACTTTGTCTTTTTCTATATACATCAAAATATGAGAGTTATCAGAACAGTTCCAAAAATTTGTCCAACATAAATTTCTATGTCCTTCTTCTAAATAAGAAGTCTGTTTTTTCAAATTTAATATAATAGTTTCTGGTATTGAATTTTAAAAAATCACCATTAGTATGTGGTAAAATTGGATTTTTTATAAGTATTTCCTTTATCTAAAAAATTGAATATGTTCTTATATTATGTATAAGAAATTCATAATATGGATGTTAAACTTATATAGAGTATATAAGATTTAAAATTCATTTAATACAATTTATAATCGCTTTTTGAACGGTTAGTTTGGTAAGTTGCGGTACGCTCGAACTCGATGTTGCGTGTAGTGCAATCTATTGAATAACTTTAATGAGATAAAGTAATATAAAATCTTTTTGTGTTACATGGTATGTCCATAATCATTTAAATATTATGTCATGAATACTCATTAATACATTCATCACGTGTTAATATTGGGATAACCACCCATATAACTACTTTTGGTTTGCATAACCACCATGCAACCTATTTTGGGCTAACGATAGCCTCTTTTGTACCTTCTATGCTCATATAACAATAATAAATACATAATCCACTAGATAACTATAACAGACAAATTCATCACATAATTATAATCCATTCACGTGTATTCCCCAAGTTCCTGAAAGAAATTATCATTCCATCATAACATAACACTTAGAAAAAAATTATTAAAAATTCCATCATCATAACCACAAAAAACTAGGTGAAAAATAAGGAATATATAATTGAATCCTAATCTAAATTAATAATAAGTAACATCAAATAATTTTATCATAGTTTTAAAAAATAATTAAAAGATCACTAGAACATTTCTTGAGGAAAACAATATTGTAATTTTTAAATAACTTATTTAAAATTTAAACAATTAAAAATAATAATGTAAATATACTCATCAAAAATATCATGGATATGTTTAATAAAATATTCAAATAATGTAGTTCTTAATTTGGTGGGAAAATTTTTTCTTGTGTTATATGTTAAAATAACAATTTTTTACACTTTTTTTTTGTAAAAAGTATATCATTTATAAAATGATTAGAATATTCATATTAAAGAATTTTATATAAAAGAAAACATGAATAATAATTTAATAAATAAATAATTAAAGAATAGTAGAAAAAATAATTATTTAGTGAAAATATGGATATGGAGAAAGTATATTCTGGACCAGAGATAAAAACAAGCTCCATTTTCCTTTAAAAATTGTGTTTCTATATTTATTACATAGAAAGAGGAGAATGAAAGGAAAAAATGATTTCTAAAAAACTATAGGATTATAAAATTCATGATATTTTTTATATTTATATCATATAACACCATCATTAGAAATTTAGGCACAAACAATCCTAGTAAAAATGAGACTGTAATGTAAAACCCTTAGGTCAAGTTGGATCTATGACGTAAGAACTAATACCTCTTGAATGATAAAATTAAATTTATTATAAATATATTATAGAACTATAAATATACTTATAATTTAATATATGATCCTACTATAATATTTCATCACCAATTTATAATCAATTATTCATTAAAATAACTATTATGATTTGTTATTTTTTTTGCTTTTTCATCAATGTTTTGGTTCAACAGATCTTATCATTTTACATTGATCATGGTTCACTCAAATCCAAAAACTTTACCATGATATAAAAATAATATAAATTTATTATATATACTTTTATAACATTATATAAAGGTTTTAGATAAAAAAAATTAATTACCATGTTCATGGGAACAACAGTCTATATGTTCGCATGAATATTGTTTTTGTTTTCAAATGAAAATAAATAAAGAAAAATACAAAATATTTTATCATTTAAAAATAATAAATATATAATAAATATCAAATATATTTATTATATATTTTATTATAACTAACGATGAAATATGGTGATGGAATATATATCATATCGTTGTGCGGAGGTGGTGGTCCACACATACGCTTGAGTGGTACTTTCATTTCATATTTGATGGAAAAGAGGTGAAATATTTTTTTTCATTCGTCATAATTAAATATAATTATATTAATGATGATATATTAGTAATTTGAGGATGGATAAAATAGTTTTTTAGAAGGTATAATAAGAAATAAAATTTAATTTACTCAGTTAAGGGTTATACATCTTCATTTAGAAACCCCCTTTAGATTACCCCTTATACTTTAAAAGTATAGTATTCTGATAAAAAAGAATCTATTAGATATGTGGAGTTATTTTAGGAAAGTATTTGGGTAGTTTTGGGATGAGTTATATTTCTCATGATGTGAATAGAAGAGATGGTGGGTGGTGTCCTTTGATGATGGAGAGTGATGAAACATTCATAATTTTTCAAAATATTAAAATATATTAATGTATTACTCAACAAAATACCATAAAAATGAATAATGATTGGAATAAAAGAAAATATTTATAAGATATTTTTCTAAACAAATAATTGTTATTCATGTTTAAGTAGTTTTATTACCCTTCTTACTTTGTTTACCCTCAGGTCAACATGTTTTAGCCTTATACATAGTAAAAAATTGTAACAGTTTTTACAATTCATTATTACAAAAAATGATGATAGCCTCGTTGTCAAATTTTTAAATTATAATTCCAAAAATCGTTTCAAATTTATTAATTTAAGTTTTTAATTTGATGAAATTAATAATTAAATAAGGGAAGAAAACACAATGAATACCTATTTTTAGAAAAAAAAATAGTATTTTAAGCAAAAAACATAATTTAAATTCATTAATTATCTTGTAAAAACAATCACATGAATTCTAAAATATATTATTAAATTTATAATCAATAAATTTCTATAAAAAATTATTATATATTTATTTAATTGATTAATTATGATAAAAACAATTTTTGGAAGAATTACTCTTTAAACATTAAATAATTTTATCTCAATAACTAATTTTTTGACAACTATTGATTGAATGATTATTCATTTACTAATATAAGTTATAAATATATTTCATTGAAAAAAATTCAATAGTGAACAATATTATTGTTTAGATGAAAGTAAATTAAATATAGAGAAATATATTTCTTTGAAAAATAGCTTTTTAATCATTAAATAATTGAATTTAAAATTAAATGATTATTTGGAAGGAATTGATCAAAAAAATTATTTCTTGAAAACATCTATATATATATATATATCTCATATTGTCTGTAATTCAATTTTTACCCACAAATCTAGTGGCTCTTTTATAATGGTAAATTGTATCACATTTTCTTTAGACACAAGGTTGCGTGTAAAGAAATATATCAAATACATAATGTATATTTGAATGTAAGTACATATAAAATAATAGTGTGTTTCAATGTGGTTTAATTTATCTTCTTATGTTCACTTTTTGGTAGTTTGGATTCAAGAAAATTATTACAGGTAATTAGTCTTAATTTGTATACGGGGATTGGGAAAATCCCCTATAAATTGTATAGGCATTTTGTGTGTTTCTAGGGAATTAGATGAGCACTTCGTGACATCATCACTAAAGGGTTATGATTATAGTTATAATAAAAAACCCATCTGGAATTTTTTTATTGTTTGTGTTGTTACCTTTGTAGATATTGGTGTTTAATTTTTTTTCAATAAGCATAGAAGTCAATATATGTTTAGATGAAAATCATAGATTGATTTTTAATTTTCCATATTGAGATGAAATTAACATTTCTTGTATATTTATTATTATTTAATGATTAAAAATTATTATTTTTATGTAAAGTTTTCAATGGATTGTTGATATTCCAAAATGTTATGTCTTTATAAAGGAATATGAGAGCATGTTTATTGTTTATTTAATTATTGAGAAAGAAATAATTAAGATCCATTCTTGTTGTTTTTAAGCTTTAATATTGATATATCATATTTATATATCTCTTGGATAAAGATAAGGGTTGAATAATGAGTTTATATTTTTTGTACAATTATAATAATTAATTACATTAAACTTTTAAAGATTAATTGATGATGAAAATATGAGACAATTGAAGAGGTGGAATAACATTGAAACACTATATAGAGATTTCAAGTTATTTAAGAGATATGGTATTATTTCAGTATGTATAAAAATATTTTTTGATTTTCTGTAATGTTATTCTAAATAAATTTTAGTAGATAGGGATGTTTTTAGATGAATTTTGAAGGTAGGGCATGATAGTATATATTTTTGGGAGTTTCTATTATTTAATGAATTGATAAAGTATTGGATACATATGATTAAACCTATTTTTTTGTTATCTATGTATGATTCAATTTTAAAATTATTATGCTATATAATATTAATAACATTGAATATTAAGCTATCTTATATTAAATATGCTATATGGAGTTATATTTGATTAAATATAATTAATCATAATCTTTATAAGAAGGATTAGAAGTTTATATACAGTAAGTATAACTATTATAGATTCCACATTGGATTAACATGAAAATTTTAAATTTATTTATGTTATTAAATCTATTACACAATATAATTATTCCATAAAATATCATTTTTTGAAAAATTAATACAGTGTCATAGAAGGAGAACTCACACCAACCTAAATATATTCTAGGATAACATGAATAAATATATGAATAAATTTAAGAAATGTGATAAGAATTAGAACATGGTAGCATGATACACAGAAATAATATTGGTAATATCAAAGGATATGTATAAAATAATTCATGGATTTATTAGAATAAAAATATATTCAGGTGAATTTTAAAATAGTGATTCAATCAATGATTGTATTTTTATTCAAAATATAAACATCAGAGTAATTTGGATATTGTTCATGATTCAAGATAGGGTATATTTGAGATGGTAAAAATTAGATTACACCATAGAAATTAATGCCCCTCTATGAAGCAATTTGTTGATGAATATTATGTTTTTGAAGGATCGAAAAATTTTCAAAATATGAGAAAATACATATCATAATGTTTTTTCTATTCCAAAGAGAGTGATGGAAAATGATTTATGGGATGATATTTTCTATACAATGTTATAGTGTAAAAATTTATTGTAATATTGAAATTGAGTTTGATGTTTTTCTTTCACTATAAAATAATATTACAAGTCCTAGTATTATTTATGTATAAAAATAATACAATTTTTTTCATAAATATTGGTTTCCTTGTAACCATTGTCAGTGCACGTTTTAATGAATATAAGGAATTAAAATAAGGATTTTTTAGAGACATAAATTTAAATAAAATATGATTATTATGAAGGTTTAAATGATTTTTTAATTGTTTAAATGAGTTTCTATAAACATTAATAATGAATAAAATAATGACCACATTCATGAATATATTTATATATATATGATTTTTCAAATAATTCTCAAGAATGTAATTTTTTAAAATGAATGTGTCGTTTAATGGAGAGATAAATGATAAAATGTTTATGATTAATTAAATGAAAATTTTATTATTACTTTACTTAATAATGAATTATATTTTAATATTATGTTTCATTTGATTGAGTAAAATCATTGTAATGGAAAGATAATATCATGTTTCCCCAAATGATGAAAGAGTTTTATGTACAATATAAATAAATATGTAATAATATGGTAATTTTGAATATAAAATAAGGAACAGAACAAACATTACTACAATTAATATAAGATCCCTCTATGTTGATGATGATGTAGAACATAATGAAGTAAATATGATGTTTCTTCTAAAAAATATCTCAAGATTAAGTAGATAGTGAGAGGATTGGGTTCCAATATCTATTTATCATAAGGATTAAAGGATATACTGAGATAGTCATTCTATATGTTTGTAATTTAGTAAGACATAGTGGTTTTTTATACTAAGTAATGATATAATAATTTTTATTTTAGAAGATCACATGTGAATAAATGATAATCACACTTCAAGGAGGATCCAACTAAATCTAGTATCTATACTGGTAATGCTTTTTCACGGATATAATAAGGGAGAAAGTTGGTGATTCAATGTAACATAGTTTTTTTGGGACAAAAGGGTTCAAGTACATCCCCTTTACTTTGGTTAATTCTAAATAACATAATATCAAGAATGTGCATGTTGGATAAAAACCCACATACACCAAGGACTATCTCTCACATTTTGAGTGATCCTAAAAAATTATTTTGTTCCTTATTATGTGTTTTCTTGTTAGAAATATCATTCATTCAAACCAATTGAGGAATGAATTTAGTGAGATCAATTCACCATAACCATTTCAGAGGTTTAAAATGTGTAAATTACTAAAGTCACCCTCACTAAATCACACTGTTTTCCTTTTGGATTTACAAATCCTAGTGGAATAAAATTGCAAAAATATCTATGATTATTCATCTATTTTAGTTCAGAAAATATAAGGATTTTATGATTTATCTTTTTTCTCCAAAATTGTTTTTAAGAAGTTATTATTTTTTAAATCAAGTGAGTTACCAATCAATTAATCTACGAAAGAAATATAATCTAATACTTTGAAAAATAGGTTGAATGATGGAACAAAATTGTGAAAGGCCTAATGAAATAATGGAGAGAAATATTAATATTAACTACATAAATGTAATAAAATTGGAAATATTTGTATTATATAAAATTCTAATTTTCCACTTGAAAGAACAAGTGATTATATAATATTTTTCATATAAAAAAGGGTAAAAACATTTCATCTATAGGCTCTAATAATGAATAAATTGGACCTATCATGCGTTAAGAATTTTTTTTAAAATAACACTAATTGAATTCAAGAAATAAATTCAACCTTATAATATTCAAATATTTACAATGAAATTATGTCATTCCAATTTTATTTCAATATTTTTCTTTTTTATGAATAAAGTTAATGTGGGGTGATCATATCACAAAAGAATCATATGATAAATTATATAATGATTCCTATTATTATTTCATGAATTCACTTTATTTATAAATGAGCTTTTCAATTTATTTTGGGCTCTTTTAAATATAAAAATTAATAGATCACCCAACATGAATAAGTGAAATGTATAATGGGTAATGTACTTTAAGATACATTATTATTGTGGATTGGTCTCACCAAACAAGTGTAGTTTAAAAGTTCTATAAATGTGTTTCCTATAGATATGCACGTGAAAAATGATAAGGAATCTCTTAATGAAATTCAAGAAAATTAAAAATCCTTGAAACATCTTATTAAAATGTTTCGTGAAGGGTTAAAAAATAAAATGATATCTGTGATGTCATGAAAACTCGAATAGAAATTATAGGTGTAATGAAATTAAAATATTGATAATTTATTTAAAGTGAGGAAAATAATGCATAAATAAAATGTTTTGAAAAATAAATTAAAATAAATTTAATATATGTTAATTCACATCAAATAAAAAAAGAACATAGTAAATATGTAGTTTCTGGAACTTGATTTGAAATTTGAAAATCTAGAAATTGTTCAAGAAAATTCTTGATAATATGATGTGAAAAGAGTTTTTGTATTAAACTCATATCATACGAATATTTATTCTAAAATACCTCTATTTTATTACATGAATACCTTTGGATAATATAATGTTTAATATATTGAATTCTCAATCCAAAAGGTACCATTTTTATATATAAAAATTTCCAGTAAATATATTTTTTCGAATAGTGTTGTATATATTGAATTTTTTTGGAAAACGTGTTGGTGAAAAAATATAAGAAGCACATTAATACATCAAGGTTTTATTTTAGAAAGTAAACAAAATATGATACCCTAAATTATTCTCAATAGAAGGGTGTTACTATACAAAATATCAAGATATCCATTCTTTATAGATTATGTATAAGGGTATAAGATCATGGCTTGTTGGCCATATTAGGGATGTGAAATATATGGGAGTAATGAAATTAAATATTAGAATACTATGTCAATCTATAGAATAAAAAATCATCATTAATAAACATAGATAAAATTTGGGCTAAATTATATTACGAAAAATAAGGATGATAATATATTCTTCTCTAATAGATTCAGAATCTTAGAAATTTGTTATTATACTTTCAATAAATGCTATTATAGTGAGGAAGTATGCCATTTCAAAAAAAATAACAATGTTACAGTAATATTTTTATGAAACTAGATCACTAAAATTGATATGAATTCTGTTATAAGAATGTTGAGTTACTTTTGGTAAACTAGAAACATACAATTGTTAAAAAACAAAACCCAAAGAAGCCTAAGAAAATTTTTACACCAAAAAACAAGATGAATCAATTTCTATTATGAAAAACCTTTCTCACCATGAGTTTTAATGGGAAAAAATTGAATTTTGGTGATGATTTTGGAAATATGAATCAAAAAAATGAATCAATTCAAAAAATAAATAATATTGTTTATTTATTGGTGGTAATTCCTTAGAATCCATATAGAAAATCAAAGACATCATATCATGTTTGTAAATAATATATGGTCATTTTGGTAGTACAATTAGAAATGTAAATAAAAATAAAGAACAAAAATATAATTATGGTGAAAATGAAAAACATGAATTCCATATAATGAATATGAAATATTTCAGTCGTTATCAAAAAAATGATAACTGAATATTTATTGATGTGGTGAATAAAAGGTATAAGAAGGTTAGACATTGATCAAAAATATTAGCTTATTATAGTACTAGACTAAGTGGAAATGTTAAATAAGTTAAATATTTCACCAATAGACTCGTTTTATTTAATGAATGATTTCAAAAAGAAGATTATACAAATAGGGAAAACTAAAAAATGCAAGGAAACCATGCTACGCAAAAAAATCACTAATTTAAATAGTATAAGAGTAAGTATAAAGATATATATTCATGATAATGCTAAAAGTAAATTTTTATATTTGTTGATAAGAAAATATTAACCTTTATATCTTACTAAAGTTCTATGGGTATCCAAGTTTATTCCCACATATATTCTTATTATTCATTCTATATAGAGAATTTAAGGTGATGCATGTTTTTTAGGAGAGAATAAGAATGATGAGCACGATCTCAAATATTCACATTAGATTATAAGTTTCCATTGTGGAATTGAACTTAACAATTGATTTATTACATCATATTCAATTACACGATCATGCAAGATGAATAATTATTAAATTTCTCCCATAAAGGGATGGCAGTTTGAGAAATATACAAAAAGAAATCATGATATGTGAATCAAAAAATTTCTATAAATATACTTAATATATTTCTAGAAAGCTATTTTTATCTCATTATATCATCCTCACTATGAAGGAATAAATATTTATATTAAGAGGTATAATTGTTTTAATAAATGAAATGATAAATGAAAAAAAAAATTAACACATGTTTATAAATTACATGTATTGAAATTTTCATTAGTCACTCCTATTTTTACACTTACTATGTCTCAGAGAGCGTTAGATTTCATTAATTGATGACTTAAAATTATTTATTAACAGTTGAATTTATTTTATATAAGTTGTAGATTAAATAAAATTAAATAAAAAATATTTCAATTCAATTTCCCTATTTTAATTAACCAAAAATATGGTTGGTAGATTATTTTTCCCTTATTTTATATTAGTGTTTTATTTTTTGTCAACACACAATGATCTTAATATAAAAAGGGGAAAATATAATGGAAATAGATTATTATACCATAAAGTTATTATTTTAAAATTTTATGCAGGATCTACATCTCCTAAATGTTAAAAAATTTGGTGGATTTTTAAAATGTTCCATAGAGTATTGGCATTTCTAAATAATATATATCTATAATAGAATATAAGAGAAAATTTGTGAGTTTTATAAGGATATAGGTCATGCGATCCATTCATGTGATTTTAATGAATTAAAATTTCTATATCATATGGATATAACTCTTTGATGATGATGAGAGATAATGAAATAGTTAAGGAAGGTGCTACAATTATTGTAATTAATTAATATCCAATTATGAAGATTGGTTGATGAAGAACAATTGAGGTATTCAAGGTAATGGAATATCATTAAAGAAAATTAAAAGATTTCATGTGTTGTGAGGGATTTTTGTATTATTTTAATATTAATAAAAAGAATTTTTATATGTATTAAATTCATTAAATATGATTTTTAGTGGTTTGATAATTTTTTATATGAAATTAACAGGTTGGAGGGGAATTTTGATGCTTTTTGGAGTTGTAATTTTTATGAAATTGACAAATTATAGACTACGAAAGATTAAACCTATATTTTATTATCTACATATGATTAAATTATTGCCTTTTTATTCTATATAAGAACAATATAATGAAATAAATGGTTTTACAAAATTAAATCTATTTTGTGGATCATTGAATGATTAAATCATATGAGTCATGAGTTGAGTAATAGGGAATGATAGTTTCATGGGTTGTGTATAAATCATAAGTATACTATGCTATAATAACTTTAATGTTTTTAAAATATATGTGTGATAAATTTGATTCATATTCTTTATTTTTTATTGATGTATTTAATATCAAATTAAATGAATAGTTTCAAAAATGATATTAATTATATGTTATGAAAACAATATTTCATTAAATAATTTGAAAATTATAAAAATATTAAAAGATATAATGGGGATTATATATCACTAAATATTTCATCGTTAGTCTATTTATGATCAAATTTTCACCTTCTAATTTATGTTATAACCCTTTATTATTTAAAAAATATTTATCGTTATTAAGGTTATAATTGTTTAACGAGGGATTTAATCCAAAGGATAAGGTTTAAAAAGAGTTCTAAACTACTAAAAATTTTATTTTATGATTATATTAAAAACATTAACTAATTATATTTTAATATATGGGATTTTTGAACCATTTTAAATTATTTATACACATTTTTTATTATAATATTTTGTGAATTTCAAGAAGTGCCCCTCCCTTCACTTATAAACATGCACCCCTTATCTCTCTTACATACACAAACTATAACCATATATTTTGAAAAAAACAGAACAATAATGTTTTAAACATTTTAATAAATGGTATTCAGGTTATGGTATTCTAAAAACCAACCATAGGTTCCTTAAGATAAGATCCGAAGGAACTATTTCAAAGAAGACGTAATTATCTTCACCAAGAAGTTTTATTTTTCTTCTTCTTTTACAACCATCAATTATTCCATAAACATTAAAATTTAATAAAAAATTTTGTTTAGTAAACATATTTGTTATTTGGTTTAATATAAATCTACTTTTCAATAAAATGGGAGACACAACCATCGCTTGTGTATACGATGGACTACCACCTCATGAACTGATACAATTTGATTTTATTACCGCCTCACATGGCTTGTTATTAAGATAGAACTAATGAATATATATGATATTTACCTCATTATTAACATTATAATAATGATTTATTAGTAATAAAATAATAATTTAAAGAATAAGAAAATCAAAACACACATAAAAACGAAGCAGTTAACACCCGAAGCAATGATACTGATAAAAATATTATTAAAAAATGGGTGATAATATATTATAAATAGATTATATATGGTATTTCATATATGTATGTGGTTTATTTATGTATTTATAATAATTATAAATTTATTATAAATTTTTTTAAAATCACTTAAATGGAATTTCAAACATGAGGTATTGGATTTCGTCTCAATTTCCACACTATTAAGATATATTTAGGGTCATTCACCAGTTTAGTTTTATGTGGTGTATATAATGACCATATTATCTATATAAAATGATTATATATTTTTTAATGGTGATTAATGTTTCAATTCATGTTAAAATATTCATTGGGTTTCAATTTAAATGTTGCCAAATAGGAAAGGATTTATTTTAAAATCGCATTTTTGGGATTTCCTTTATTTCTTATGAAGGAATCTAATAAAATATCCTTCGTAAGAATAATTGTATTTATTATCTTCAAAATATGTATGTATTTTACATATTTTATTCTATATTTTCCTATCTTTTTCATTTGAATTTTTTATTGAATTTTTTAAAATAAAAACCTAAATTATTTTTATTTTTAGTCTCATATATTTTTATTACATGTCAATATTTTTTCAAACAAAAATAAAACAGTCTTTTTTATTTACTCAAATGATTTACTAAGAAACTTTTATGTTATCCATGTATAATTATAATGTTTTAAAGGAATATATTTAATTTTCCTCTATTGTTTCACCTCTATCATTCAATATAGAAAGTCAATTTTTTAATTTATAAGGCTTTAAAAGGGATACAAAACTCCATACCCATTTCATGAAATTTAGCTTCTTCTTTAAGTGCTCAATGGTTTTACAAATAAATCTCATTAATGAAATTTTAAGTTGGTGTTTTTATTTTATTTTCCATTTTTTAAAATAGTAATTATTTTATTATTAAACCATTATTTCTAAAAAATTTATTATTATTTTATATCTCTTATTAATTTTATTGTTATTAACAATATTTTGAAATATTCACTTTATTATGATAATTTTTATTTAAACACTAAATATCTATTAAATATAAATATTATGATAATCATGTATAAGATTTTTTCCTAAACTATATACCATTTTTACATGTAATTTATTACATTGAAAGTTATTTTTATTGACTGGGGAAATATTAATATTTTGTATTCATTACGCAATTCATAAGTTTCTTAATAAAAAATATTATTTATGAATTAAATTTATCATTAAATATATAAATAATTTATTATAAATTTAGTAATGGGTGGAACTCTGTTATAGAGATCCCCCCAATATATCAATATGTTCAATACGATAAACTAGTGTGCTGGCCATATTAAATGGGTTTCTTGGTGTATACATACATATTGATTAAAATATATTGGAATAGTGACTTAATAGTAATGATATAATTATGTATAAGATGATGAAATATAATATTAATTATTTCCTACATTTTGAATTAATTTATTATTATATATGAGATTATAAAATTTATATTTTCCTTAGATTTGTTCCATGTTCGGGTTATTGATCAAATGGAATGTGTTTTCAGTTATATACCTTAAAATATTGATTATGATTTATTTACTTATAATAGATTCCATTTAATATAACCCTTAAAATGAATTTGAGCTCACATTTATTTTTTCCATTACCTAGAATATGATGAAAGATATTATTAATATTATCAAGCATATAAGAGTATTTATTATATTGTGTATTTTTTATTTCCAAAGCAATATGTTAATCATATATGTATTTGGTTCATACATACAAATAAGCATATCATTCCTATGGGATAATATCCCTTCAATCATATGACAGTGTAAAAAAGTAGACACCTTATCTAGGTTAAAAAAATTGAGGTTTCTGTAGTTTTTATTAGAGGAATTTTAGTACAACCCATGGGAATTAGATTTTAAATGAACATAGGTAACATGAAAATTATGATAGTTCATTTGAGTATTTAATAAATTTTAGAATTATAGGGAATTTTATTTTATTGGTCAATATTAACGTTTATTATGAGATAACCCTATGTGTTTCATTATTGATTGATGGACCCTGATATAAGAAAGAGAGTGAAAACCCATAGATAATGTATTGATTAACCTACTGATCATGAAAATTATTCTAGTGTTGAAACTAAAAATATTATGCATTTTTGGGAAGATTAATCTTTTTATGAGGAATAAAAATTATTTATTAGAGAACCATATTATTTTCCATCAGGATTCAACTATTCTGGATGGCTTAATGTGACAAAAATAAATATCTTTTAATGGATCTACTGATCCATTTATCGTTAAACAATTGATTATGTCTCTCCAAAATATATTTTTTGATTTGAGATGTAATAGAGGAAACAAGTTATTCTAAAAGAATATTTTATTAAATAAGATTCATGAAAATTGTGATTAATGATCTAGAATACTAATTAGTCTAAAGAAATAGAAATCATTTAATTTAGTACATTAATGTTATTTCTATCAATAAATACATCCCTTGTAATAGTGATATAAAATGGGGAGGAAGTTCCTCACATCAAATCGAAAGTAAGATGAATGAGTGGTGGTGTGTAAGGACAACATTACTAGATTATATCGAAATTATTTGGAAAATATACATAATATGTAGAGAAATATTGATTATTTATTTGAAGGTATTATGTTGTGTCTCATAAGGGTGGTAATTTATCAAACATTTTTCATCATATGATAAATTAGTATCAGGTTTTATTAAAGAGGGGATAAAATTTTATAAAACTTGTTTCTTTATGGGAAATTGAAGAAAGAATTTGTTGGATGATAATCAATAAAAAGGTAACATGTCATTGAAGAAGAATGTAATGAATAAATTTCGATTACATAAACATTGTAGAAATAAACATCCTAGTAAAATATGGAAGCATATAAGTGTTTTTTAGAAGTGAGAGGATATGTTTCATCTAGATAATAACTATAAGAAAATGGAAGAAAATAATATTAACTATTTCTTAGAACCCCAAGGGTCAAAGGAACATACCATAGAATAATCCAAGGGTAGAAGACTAAACATATGGAATTACAACTACTGAAGTATAATTTTAAAGAGATTTAGTAAAAGGTATACTTACCAACGAATCAATAATTGAAAATGTTTTATTTGATTTTAGTTCTACACAATCCTTTACATCTGTTGAATATTCATAGGGTATCAAATCTCCACCAAAATGATTATATATTGATTTTTCTATGGAACTCTCAATTTTATAAAGATAACATCTCAAGCCTAGAGCTCTTATCTGATAGAAGTTGGTCAGAATATGATTCATGGTAATCATCGTATCCTTCATCTTCTGAATTTGATTTAATCTATGGAATGGATTGGATCTCTCAATATAAATACCATATCAACTATCGAGGACATGAAGTTACACATGATTTTCTAAATCAACATATGAAAATAAATAACTGGAAGGATGAACATAAACTCCCAATGAAAACTACATCAATCATATGGGTTTGAATACATATTCATTTCATTTATATATCTTAGATGGTTAGGGAGAAACTCAACATTGAAGATATTTCAATTGTATGGGAGTTTTTTTATGTATTTTTATAATATCTTCCTAATCCTCCCCTAAATCATGGTTTTTATTTTTCAATAGATATCATATCTGGTGAAACATCTATTAATTATAATCTATATAGAATTTCCTCTATTAATTTGTGAGAATAATGAAAAAACTAAAATATAATATAGATAAGGTATTAATTTGCGATACCAAATCACCACGGGGTGCACAAACATTTCTGTTAATAATAATAATGTGTCAATTGGACTTTACATTAATTATCAGGAACATAAAAAATAACATCTAAAAATAACTATTATCTAACCCTTTTCGATGATCTGTTTGATCAAATACAATAATACCAATGTTTATCCAATATTTATTTTCAATATATATATTATCATCTAAGGGTTAAGAGAGATAGAGAGGATATACCCAATACAACCCTTCCTACATGTCATGATTGTTTTGAGTTTATAGTAATTTCATTTGAATGTACCAATGTTCGTTATATCTTTAAGAATATAATGAATAAGAATTTAAATATTTCCTTTATCAATTTTTTGAAATCTTTAAAGAGGATATTATTATATATTCAATGATCAAGGAAAATCATGATGAAAATTTCATACTTGTATTTAATAGCCTATGGAAAGAGTAGTTATAAATAAAATGTTATTAATTTTAAATTTTGGTTATAAAATGTCTAATTATTGGGTCATATAATGTCATGTGAGGGAATATAGGTGGATCCTTATAAGATGGATGTTAATGACAAATGTCTTAGACTAACTATTTTAACTTAAATATATAGTTTATTTTGGTTCTCTTGATACTACTAATGATTTGTGAGAAATTTCTCATGACTAACTAATTTACTCATCAAGTTGACTCTAATGAGGGGT
Organism: Viscum album; assembly: GCA_963277665.1. Classification (NCBI taxonomy): domain Eukaryota; kingdom Viridiplantae; phylum Streptophyta; class Magnoliopsida; order Santalales; family Viscaceae; genus Viscum; species Viscum album. Next base: position 2,007,267,683 of record OY728130.1, on the reverse strand, counting down.
AAAGTTAGTTCAGATAGATTACTATGGAAATAATTTCATGGAAATACATATAAGATTATTAAATGTTTTTATGCTCACACTACCCTATAGTGGATAAGGTTTTGGGTTTTATAGTGATACAATGAAGAAGGTATTATGATGTATACTTATGCAGAATGAAATTGGGATAGCATATGCCTCACACCAATAAAAATTTAATGATAAAATTACCTAACTAATAATTTTGAGTTGAAAGTTGTAATTTTTACATTAAATATAATGAGGAATTATTTTTATGGTGATTTGTGGGGTATATATACTTACCATAAAATCACTAATTATATATACAAAGAAGTAGTTAAATATATTATAGAGAAGATTGCTACAGTTGATCAAAGATTATGATAGGAATATACATTACTATACTAGGATGATGAACATGGAGGATGGTGATTGGATTTAGAAAGTTCATTCATGTTTTTCCTTTATAAGGATTCAAAGAGATCAAATTCTTATAGATTTTCAGAATATTAATTTAAATTTCATTGAGAATGGGGAAAATATTATCTTTCTTAGATAAATAATCAACTATTAATCTATGAGATGATTAATAAGTTAGAGAGTAAAGATTTATAATTATAGAAGAATGTGAGGAATGAACCTGAGTTCAACTATGATCATGCTAGAATAATAAGGTTCATGAACTGAATATCATTCTCATTAATACTATATTTGAAGGAGGTATTGGTTGAAACTCATATTCCATAATTCTATAATCATCATAGAATCATGAATATGTATAGAGATCTGAAATAATATTTCTGGTGGGATAGCATGAAATGGGATATTTCTAAGTATGTATCCTGATTCCAAGTGTGAAAGAATGTTAAGGTAGGGAGATTGATGTCTATGGGAACATTATAACCATTACTCTTACAAAAATAAAGATGGGGAAACATTTACATGGATTTCATCATCATACATCCCAAAATATATAAGTGGAACTAATCTATTTGTGTTTTATATGATCACCTTTTGAAATAATTTCATTTTATTTCTATAATAGAATATTTACCACTTTATCTACATAATTGGTTATATGTCAAGAAATTTTTGAGATTTCATGGTGTAAAACTCTCATTAATATCTAACGAGTAACCATGAATTTTTTGAGTATTGGAGATGCATTTAGCATGCTCTGGATATATAGTTGATTTGCAGTACCACTTATCATCTTTATATAGATGTATAGTTTGACAGGGCTATTTAAACTCTTGAAGGCATGTCGAGATCATTCATTATGAATTTCAATGGAGGATAGGATCAACATATTTCTTTACTATAATTTCCATAAAACATATATTTAAATTGATATTTTATAGGGATGCATATAAATCCCTCAAAGGATGGAAGAATATAACTACAATTTTTTGGGATAAAGTTAGAGAAGGAAATTTACTTGGACCATATCGAGTTGAGGAAATGGAAAATAAGGTTAGATACATTCAATAGCACATAAGTGAAGCTGAGAGTCATAAAAAAGGTTATAATTAATAATTCAAAAAATAACAGGTGTTTTAAATTATTGAATATGCACTCCTACAAATATCTCGTTGGAAGAAGACTATGATATTTTTAAATAATGGAAACATAGACCAAGATATACTAGTCTCTTTAAAATTATTGATCGTATTGGTTTAGTATATTAACTTTTTGTGATTACACATAATCTCTATATTGTTTTTAAAGTGTTAGATTTATCTCTCATGAAATAATAATTACCTAGTCCTTCCCATGTACTAAACATAGGGGTCATATCACTTGAAAACAATCTATCTAATGGGGAATATCCAGTAGGAATTATTAATTGTAGAGAGAAAGTTATATGAAACAAAACCACTCATTTAGTCAAAGTTTAACGGTGAAATAATAAAATTAAGGAAGCTATGTGAAACATGAGTATATGATGAGTTATAATTATTATCATTTATCGGTATTAAGGTAATAAATTTTTTAGGGAAAAATTATAATGACGGGGTAGAATGTAAGCCCAATATATTTTATGATATAATTCACTATAAATAAATTTCACTGACTGCTTGCTTCACACGAAACACCAAGATTAAATGAACCAGAAAACATATTAAAATATTACTAAATAATTTTTTAAATATTCATATAAATATTATATTAGGATAAATTTTTGGTATTTTTCTGGAAAAGATTTATTTTTCAAAGAATGGTTAAAAAATTAGACTTTTTATAAAAAATCACTTTTTAATTGAAAAATCCCCATATTGATTTTAATTTAATGAAAAATTAACATAATAATAATTTATTTCTAATTAATCAAATTATTTATTCTATAACCATCATTATACATAATTTTTTAATGGGTTCATTCTTGGACATAGAAACGCATTTTTCTAAAAAATTGATTTTCATTGCATTATATATTTTATTCTTAAATTAATTTATTATAGTTATATGAATTTAATTTTTAAAACAGATTCTATATTTAGAATAATTATGCATAAATATTTTAATTATCAAAATTTTGTTTTTGTTCATTATAAATAGTAACCTTGGAACATATTTGACACCTCAGTAGGGGTAAAATATGTAAAATTAGGTTAAAACTATGGGATAATGGTTTCACAAGTCTCTAAGAAATAATTTAACACTATTGTATAAATTTGTTTCAAAAATTTCCACAAATTTATATAACATATGGCCACCTGGTCCCCTTTTTCTTTAACAATGACCATTATAATACATTAAGAAAAGAATAAAATAAAAATGTCAAACTCTTGACATTAATATCTATAATACATTTAAGGGTAACAATAAGTTATGTTCAGTTTTAAATATTCATTTGAAATGATAATTAATAATTCTTAAAATTTTCATTTTTATTTAATATCTATTGATTTAATAATTACCATAAATTCTTTTGAAACACATACACAATACTTATTCAACTAATAGAAAAATAAAATAAACTATTTTAAAAATATAAAAACTAATAAAAATTGGATTACTTATTATATTAAATGAATTTTATAATTAGATACAGCGTTTTAAGGATGTGTAAAGGTGTTATATTCAAATGATAACTTTTTATTGATGTATAGAAAGTCAGATTAAATGGGTAGTGTCAAAATGAGGTTAATAATATTTCATTAATATAATTTTGTATTAAATTTTTTAAAAATCATAAAAAATAGAAACAAGTAATTGGGTAATATATATTCTATAATTTCATCTGTTTTCCATTTATGATCCATGTTTAACCTTATAAGTATATTTATAACCCTTTAATATTTAAATTATTACCATGGTTATCGTTAAAATATGTTAACCAAGGGTTTAATCCATAAGTTAAGATTTATAATGTTATTTATACCTATATAAATGTTAGTGGATGATTATATTATAATCATACCATCATTATATTCATTTTTATTCATTTTTTACCCTTATTACATATGTTAGACACATATTATTTTATTTTATTTTATGAATTTTGAAAATTTCTCCTCCCCTCACTTATAAAAGGACACCATTTATCTCTATTACATATACTTCTTTCAGGAGTATATCTCGACAATACCTTACCCACTACTTTTCTAAACATCAATAACAATGTTTTGGGGGTTTTTTATTTCCCAAATTAATATCCCTAGTTTCCTTAATAGGATATATAAATGACTTATTTCGAAGATGAGGTTATAATCTTCACTGAGCACATTAACTTTCCTTCTTAATTTAACATTGTATTTTATTTCCTAAAAATTATAATAAAATAAAACAATTTTTTCAAATATACTATGATTTTATTATTTTTATTTAATATTATTTTTCCATTTCTTTCTCCAATAACTAGGAAACAAACCCATCACATGTGTTTATCGTGGACTACCGCCTCATGAACAGGTGTAATTTTTTTCCTATTACTACCTCATATGGATTGTTATAAGGATGGAAATTATAAATATTTATAATATTTATATCCTTATAGAAATTATATATATTATTTAAGAACAATTAAAGTTCATGTACTGGAATAATTAGATTAAACATACATGAAAAATAAAGTTGATTTCACCGAAAAATGATAATAATAAATGCTTTTTAACAAACAGGTGATAATATATTATAAAAACATCAAATATGATATTATATATATTTATATATTTCTTTATTTAATTATAATAAATATATAATCATAAAAAATGATGTAAAAATCACTTACAACCATTGTCAAACATGAGGCAAGTGATTTTGTATCGATTTCAATTCTATTAAGACATATTTGTTAAAATGAACATATGTACATTAATGTGGTGTATAGTCTTATACTTTGATGAATTTAATAATAATTTTTATATATATTTATTCATGATTATTACTATTTCAATTCATGTTTACTCTTTTAATGGTTTTCGATTTAAATGATAACAATGTTGTAATTATTTATTTAACTATGTCATTTTTTTCTTTTCATTTTTTTATCGAAGATATCATATAATATATTCTTCATAAACATTATATATTTTATTATACATGGGATATTTAATGATTTTCATTGATTTATTCTTACTTTTCCTCTATTTGTCTCGTTAATCAGGAAAATATATTTTTAAAATAAATACTGATCTTATTTCTCTTTTTGATCGGGTAACTTTTTCTTCAATGTCAATATTTTTCAAAATTATTTACAAAAGAAATTTTAGTTTTCTAAAATTATTTATAAAATACATTATATTTTATCATTTACTTTATAAAATTTTTCAAATGATTCATTTTAATTGTTTACAAAACATTAATTTTTGAATTTATATAAAAAGAAGTCAAAAATGTTTTTAACGTGTATGGACTAAATAGAATTTCTTGACACCAAAAAAAATATATTTATATTCATCCATAAGTTTTTAATATTTTTACAAATAAAAAACCTTTCTAAAATATTGTGTAAATTTTTTTCTTCCATTTTAATTTATTATCCAACGGTCCTAATTTTATTATGAAGCCTAGATTTAGGATAAATTCATATATATCTAGTATTTATTATTAGTTTTGTGTTCATTGAAAATCTATTAACACATTCAATTTCGTTTTTTCTTTTTTCAGACAATACATTTATCTTAAATATCCATATTATTTGTATAATGGATAAAATGTTATACTAAACTGTGTTTCATTTTTTATATGGTGTCTTACAATGAATTTTATTTGATTATATGGGAAAATTATTTACTCAATATACAAATTTTTTGTTAAGGAATATTATTTACAAATTAAATTAATCATTCAATATTGGAGTAATGAATTAGACATTCAATGATGAGTGGGTTCTAGATATAGACATCCCCCCAAAGCATCAGTGGGTCTCTTAATCAAAACCCATTTTCTTACCTTATTAAATTGATTTTTTGGTGCATACATATCCATCAATTAAACTATATTTGAACAATTCCTTGATGGTAAACATATCATGAAGTTTGAGATAATGAATTCAAATATTAATAGTTTCTTTCATTGAAAATTTAGATATTATTATCCATGAGATTAATGAATTGATATTATTTATGGATGCATTTTGTGCTCATGTTCATGATTAAATGGACAATAATTTTATATATATACCTATCTATATTGATAATTTGTTATTAACCCATGATAGATTCTATTTTGTGTAGCACATATTGAGAATTTGATTTTAACCGTTATTTTATTTCCTTTCACTAGGATATGAAGATTGATATTATGAATAATATCATAGATTTATGAGTGTCTCATATTAAATTAAATTTATATTTATAAATTAATTTGATAATTATGAATGTATTTGGTTCTTCAAGACTACTAAATTAATTTGTCCATCAATATGAGATCCCTTTTATCTTATTCCAATGTAATAAAGTAGAAATAGGCTTTGGATTACAAGATTATGGGATTCTAAATATTCCATATCATCGCTTTTGTGAAAACTATCCTTAATATCCATTCGCCTAATAAAATAATCATTGAATATTTCATTTTCAATTAGAACACAAATGTGATTGTGATAATTGATTGATAGAAATTAATTGTCATATAATATGTCTTATACATAATTTAAAACGTTAATAATAAATCATTATTTATTATTACAAAATTTTAACATCCATATATAGTTTATTTAGAATACTTACGAGGAGTATCAAGTCCATAAATATCTAAATTATGATGAAACTATATTTTGGTACATGGATTCCATTATTTAAATCAATCATACATTTCATATTTTAGTTTACTACTTAATTGTTGTAATAATTTGTTAGCAACCATGGTAAATCTAAAACCACCTATGGTTTTGACTTCCTACATAGTATTTGTCTTCTAGAATATCCCCTCCCATTGATCTTAGTAAATTATATTTTACTATGCCAACTCATATGAATCTAGAGCCTATAATTTATTAATTTATAACCCAACCCCATGATATCAATATAAATTTTATTATCTTATATAAAAATGTAGTCTTTCTAAGATAATAAGGGGTTTTGTTATCCTCATTTTCACTAGGATATTCAGTAGATATGTATTAATTTTTTTACTAATGTCTACTACTATCAAAAGCCATATTTTATAAAATTATTCCCATAAACCATTAGAAGCATAATATTGTAGATTATAATCAATATTATATACATTAGTAAATGTAGTTGTCATCTGGTTAGTGATTGTGATAATATTTTTGAAACATTTCTAAAAATAATTATTCTAATACATGTAATAAATATAGAAAACTTCATCAATCACATTTCATTGCAATCAAAATTTGATATGAAAGGTAATGTGATTTTAGGATAACCTTAATCTCACATATCATTGATTGATGAAAACATGGTTATTCCACCCTTGGATAAGCTAGGCTTGAAGATCCTAAATCCATAACCAAGTGTATTCATATATTTATTGAGTATTCCAAAAATATCATAATGGAATCACATGATGTACAAGAGCATACTTCTATGTTATGACTTTGGAATAGTTCATGAAGTTTTTCTAAACAATCACTAGTAACAGTATGGCCTACCTTTGTTTTAGTTTTCTTTGTAAAAATTATTTATTAGTTAATATACATAGTTTCTTGGATTAAAATAGACTATAACACTAATTTGGATATAAAAATTTCATCAACAATAGGTTTTACTTAATAAATAAGTATATTTCAAAAATGTGTTTGTTTCCTCTGGAAATGGGGATGACCTCGTTTGTTTAAGGTTCAAACATTCCAATCAGTTTCTAGTGGGTTTGTTTGTAGAATTGGAAACATCCAAAGATTCTATATCCATTTGGGCCTACTTTCCAAAGGTAAGTTCTCATTAGTTTTGAACCGATGAGGCTTAAGAATTTGCATTGGTCAGAAGGATGGGTGGTCTGACTCATCACACCTTTTTGGGGGTAATTACTGTCTACTCTAGGACTCTCTTTATAGATTTGAGTTATGTTCGTGAATCATTATTAAATTACCAAGTATGAAAATGAACTTTCCTTTAAATCTAACAATCAATTATTAATATGTATGAGATTTAGAGAATATTTAATATGTATTTGAGATTCTTCATCGACAAGGAATCATATGTATTTTTAGAGATTCTTAGTCAATGGTATCCTTCAATACATTGTATAGAGGTCTCTTGGTCATTATGATAACCATACTGGTTTTAAATCCACTCAGTGGGGCACTTGAAGTTTATTGTCATCTAGAAGGACATGGATTATTTCGGAGATGGGATCGTACCCGCAGATGGGATACCTATGTATCCTTGTTTATAAAAGAAATCAGAACCTACGTAGTTCGAGTAATGAATTATGAGGTTTATTCATGATTGATGGCCCAAAGAAAGATGTCATAATTACTTTTGCACTCTAAGATCACGTGAGTCACGCTTGATGTGAGAAACAAGAGGTATTACTAAAGCCTGATGATTGTGCCACAAAAGGTGCAATCATAAGAAATAATGTGTGGCTTATGTTTGTATGAGTGCCCAGATAGATGATGATTGGGAATTACTTCGGAGAAGAAGCCTGGCAATAAGGTCCATAAAGGGATATGTGCTTTATGGAGATTTGGATGCTTAACTTAGGACATAATCAAGAGGAGGTTTTCCAAATTAGAGGCGACTTATGATTGGGTTTTATTCTTGAGAAGGAAGCCCCGATCAAGATAAATTAATACTGGTTAAGAGAAATAATGGCTGGGGAATATTCTTGAGATGGAGGCCCAGGTTAAAGGGACTTGAGAACTAGGGCTTATTCCTAAAAAGGAGGCCCAAGTTAAAGGGACTTGAGAACTCGGGCTTATTCATGAAAAGGAGGCATGGTTAAGGGAAATTATGACTGGGTCTTATTCCTGAGAAGGAGGCCCAGGTTAGGGAACTTATGACTAGGGCATACTCTTGAAAAGGAGGCCCAAATTAAAAGATCTTCTCATCTTAAAATATGAGGTTGAATCAATGAAATCTCTAACCTTAGTGATAGAAAGATAAGTAAATCACTAGGTTTTGAGGTATGTTCCACAGAATTCTTTTAAAATAAGGAATCTAACAATGGAATCATTCCAAAAATGGACTTGAAGAGTGTTTTAAAGGCTAAATTTTGAAGAGGATTGGTGGATTTTAAGAAATGAGTTGGATAGGTAGGAGAGGCACACAAAAAAAGGTAGGCGTGCAACTCTTGGTGGGGCGTTCAAGTCCTGGTCACGCAAGTGTACTTGCGTGGCATAGGTGTACTTGTGCGCCGATTAACCAGTGGGGTAATACATAGGCGAGGCTTGGTTCAAGCCCTTAGTATTATCCCTAAATACATCCAAATGAGTGGTGCGCAGGTTCTGTTGAAGGGATAAGGTGGTGCACAGGTGTGACTATTTCCCTTAAGGGTTAGACACTTAGGCACACAAATTTTGGTAAATTTCAACACTTAGGACATTTTCCCCCACTTAAGATCTTTCATTAATGGTAAGAAATTACCTTATAAGTGTTCTGAAGACTTCAATAAGAGACTAGGACACCGGGAGCTCAAATCTAGGTTTTGGAATTTTTCCGTCCTTGAAATGGGGAGTCCACAAGAGGTATTTATATGGTGATAAAGACCTTGGGTGAAAATAAAATAGGGTACTCAAGTCACCTATGTGCCCAATATGTGGCGTGTAGGCATACCTGTGCGACCATTTTGGAAGTTGCACAGCCTATGCTTAAAGAAATCCATGTTCATGCCTTTTTCAATTTTTTATGTTTCTTCAAAGGATGAATCACTTTGGGTTTAAGGTATTTCCCTTTTCATTCGTTAGACTCTATGATGGAAAGAAGCGTCAACCAAACTCCCCCCTCAGAGTTGGATCCGAGAGAAAGGAGGATTTGACTCTGAGGTAACAGAGAAAACCAAGGAAGAATGGCGCGTAAGTTTTGAGCGCACAGGTAGCGGCGCGCAGGTGCGAGCCGCGGAGGCCTCGGCGTGTAGGGTTGTGGCCATGCCTATAAATATGTGTGCCATTATTGTGTAAAGAACCCAGATTTGAACGCATCTGAGCTCTTTCCATGCAGGTTTCTCTCATCGCGCAGGTTGCTGATTTTCCGCGGTTTCATTACTTCTGTTCATGTCACACTTCTGCAGAGGTATTTGGACCTGCAAGGTGATACCTGCGCACCAAAACTTGCAGGACATAGTTACACTTGAGATCCAACTTTGGACTTGTGCTCCTTAATGCCTTGGCCATTTTTTCATTTTTCTTCACAAATTTTATGAAAAACCAACTTACTTAAGAGTTAATTATTCGACCTTTGTGTAAGTTAAATGGCACAAAGATGAATTGGAACAGCTGATGAACTGGCTAGCAAGCGAATTGATGATATGATGAACATTTTTGGCCATGATTACTATGATATATGCCATAGAAATCTCCTAGATTTTTCCAAGTACTTGAAGAAGTATCATCTTAATTTTCCACGGAGCTTCTACTTGCCTCTATATGGGCATGGTCATCTGCAAGAATTCAATATTCCAGAGGCAAAGAATTATCTCCCGCATTCTTGGTTTCGGAATTACACCAATTTTTCATCAGAAAATATCTCAATTGGAGGATCATTTGTTAGTACTGTAATAGTGTAGAATGCCTAAGTAATGCATCATAGCCCTTGTGCCCCAGATCTAAAACCTCACAAGCCCGAGCTGCAACCACATTGTTATCCTTCAATCTTCCGAAATTCTCAGATGGATCAATCCAATGTATGGAAGAGGATTTGGTACTTTGGTCCTGGAGGATGTGTGAATCCAACTTGGATGTGGTCATATTGGGTGCGACAAACCTGTGAAGAGTTTGACGAGGATTTGAAAGGATCTGCAATATATGAAGCATTCTAGGCTAGGTAGACATATGTCTATAGGAATTATGACTTTGTACCAGAGTTAATCAGCCTTTAGAGCCCAGAAACCAATTCCTTCCATCTGAATCATGGAGAAGTATGCATCAATTTTTGGGATATCTATACGATCTCAGGGGCTCCAATTTTGGTTGATATGTATGATGAATTCATCCCCCCAAGGAAACTTGGAATGCTTCAGAGAAGACATTGACTTTGGCTTGGGAGTTATTGAAAAGTTTATACAAGCTCAAGAACTCAAAGACCTCCAAAACTCATTATAGAATGGATAATCATCCAGTGGAGTGGATGGATATGGTTCTTACCAGGAAAGAGGGGGAGTGGCCTAGCTGTACTCATCCTATAATTTTCCCTAGAATAGAGAAGACAGGTGTTTCTGGCACATTCTGGCCGACTCTAGAAGCAGGAGAATTTGATAAGAGGGGGTATGAAGTGGATCAAAGAATCCCAAAAAATACATGTGTGGCGGGCTTATTATCCTTGTGGCTCAGTGTTTATCTTATTCCAGTCAGGGATTCGAAGGGAGGCGTCAGGCCATGACCTTCGTTGTGACAGCCATGTTGGCTGAGAAGAAAATGGTTTGGTTGGCCACCCCCATTTTGGCAAATATTCAAAGGAGCTTACTCCATGTCATTATGGTTAACTCTCCTTTGAGAATAAAGGGACCATTCCAAGTATTGTGGGGATGGATCGGCACTCATTTCATGACATATGCTGTACAGAATGGAGTACATGTTCCTAGAAGCTCTTTCAAGCCATCAGTGCATGAGTTTTTTGGAGATGCTCTCTTATCCCTCAACATCTATGATATGAAGGTGAGGCTGAGCATGTTCAAGGAATTAAATTTCTTTCCTTATGGAAACCCACCAACTGGTCGGTTTGTTGATGATGGAATAGTCGGCCTGGAACTGAGGTCATACATGCTGGCTTGTAGAGATGGTGTACTGGATACCAGGATTGAAGGAGATACTATATGCAAGGCCTATGCTCCATATAGATTTTCACGCCAATTCAAGTGTCTGTAGCAGACTGCTGTATCCCCTCTTGTTCATGTGAGGTCAGAGAAGCATTCGATGGTTTCCCGACAACTATGGTTGCTAACATCTATGTAGAAGACCGGGGTAGTGTTTGATCTACCAGTTAATAAAGCAGCATGTAATTTGACTACATGGTATGACAAGAACTGGATAGAATCATACCCTGAATGGGTACTAAATCATCTAGTTCATCAGGTGGGGAAAATGAAAAGAACTGTAGAGAAAGAAACCCTTCATCGGGAAGGTGACACTTCCCCACCTGGAGCTGATTCACCAGGTTCCTCACCTAGGTCTGACTCGCTGGATTCCCAAGATGGGGATGATGAGGCACATCATATGGAAAAGCATCCTCGTGCCAGATATAATCCTCTTGTCATAATCAAGGGACCCACTCCATCGGTTCCTAGTGAGTTACTTCATTGAGGAAATTTAATCTCCATTACTTTATAAAGCAACAATTCTGATTTTATTATCCATTATCTATAGTTGCTGGATATGGGAAGAATTTTAAGTCGAAGATTGTAGGACCCTCCTCGTAGCCTTCTGGTACACACGTTGAATATATCCGACTGGAGGTTGTCCAGACATGGCGGACATTATATTGTGATGCTGAAACTGCCAGGCTCGATCTGTGCGAGGGGCTACACATCTCTAGAATAGGAAATCTTCGGGCCTCCACCGATATCTATTTCAAGGATAACCCTGATGATGTGTGGGCTTATATTAGAGAGCTGGAGATTCTCATATATTCCGCTGATGATTCCATTCCTTTCACCAAGAGGGTGAAGGAAATGATAGATCATGGCACCACTGAGGGGATTGGTGCTTTTGGAGATGAGGAGTGGCATGATTACGTTTCTCCTGAAGATGTAAATATCTTTCCTTATTTGCTTTGCAACTTCATTTAAGACAAATATTTTTTACTCAAGGAAATTACTTTCTTCATCTTGCATCTCACAATGAAATGAACTATTGAGGTTCCTTCACCACAATATAGCCATGTTGGTACTTCCATCAGGGCTAATGAATCTCCTTGCGTGTCGGGTGAGGTATCTCCAGGCTAGCAGGCCATGGAAGAGAATTTATACATGGCTCTTCATTCTCCAATTCCTGTATTTCGAGATGATGATGTCATAACTCCCAAAAATCCGAAGAAGCAAAGGCATCGAAGGAAGAAGTCCACAACTAAATGCTTCATCAATAGTGGTAATTTCTTCGGATAGTCATGAGTCTTAACCCATGAAAAGATTTCTCAAAAAAAAAATTGATTGCAGGGTCTTCTTCAATTTATCCTTTGAGGGATAGGACTGACCCTCCTCTGAGAATGATGAAGGGTTCTAATGAATAGTCGCAAATTCATGTTGACTTGGCTGCTCCAGAAGAAGAACCAGTGTCTGTTCCTAGTACAGCTCATGCTGCTACTGCAAGAAGAGAAGGGCCTACTTCTAGTAAATTAAAAGTGCTTCATAAAATGTTGAAAGAAAACATCAACTGACTTCCATTCGGTGATACTTTAGGTTCAACCTCAGCACAGGAACATTTAGCGGCCATTGAAACTAATGCTGAAATTTTATCTGAAGAAGTTGTCTGTGGTCAGAGGCCATAGGATAAGGGTCGCCAAGAAGATGTATCGAATGCTCCCACTGGTGAGACTAACCAATAATCTGAGATATCATTGGATTAAATGATGAAACTTGGCACATCTTTTGAAGACATTTTTTATAATGTTAAATTACCATGTAATTTAGAAGATTTTGGACGTGAGTGTTATTCTTTGTCCTGTTAAAATAACTTATTATTACATCTCTGACCCTGATTGGATAAAATGTGCAGTTCCATTTGACCAAGCTATTGAACTGCCAATGCCTGAAGGGGGTGTGGACAACCCTACTATTGCAGAGACACTAGATCATGTGGAGCTAAACCCAGTAGATCTCCCTGAAACTCGTCTTGAAAATCCTGTTTAAGCTAGGAAAGATGGGTATGAGCCTTCTCATGTTGTTGATCTACCGTTGGGTAAGAGATAACAATATTTGTGGTTTCGGTTAATATTCAAGACAACTTAATAAACTTTTTTATCCTTTGAAGCTAACCTAAACATTCAATTGACTATGTAGGGCCATCAATTTCAGTGTCTATATCTGGAGGTGAAGCCTCAACCTCCGCCCCAACGGGAATAGAAAGTGAAGTAACAAGGGTCGAGGGGAAGGAACAGAACATGGCACTTCTCTAAGTGCAATAATCCTGGATTATATTCCCCCATGTGACAGTGAGGTTGAATTAGACCTGGAGGTACAAATGGCGCTCCAATTATCACGACCCAAGGCATGGAAGAACATATGGAATATCATATCTGAAGTGCCTCTTAAAGAGCTTTCATAAAAGATCCCCCAAATATCATCCTTGTTCATCATGTTGGGACTTGGAGGTTTTTGATATCAAGAGATCCATGCCACAGTGAGAAAATTCATCTTAGGAAGGGAGCAGGAGTAGAGGTATCATCAAGACCTGACCAGAGTGAAGTTGTTGGCCAATATTAGTGAATTTGAGGTTGTGGTGTCCTGAGCTGTGGATGATCATACTGAAAATTTGAAGGAGCTAAAACATAAGATCAAAGATAAAGTTGTCCAGCATATGTACCTTCAGAAAAAGTTAGTTTTTTTTTACTGGGGAACTTGGCCAGCTTAACAATTCACTGGAAGGAGTTCAAACAAATGGTATGAAATCCATTGCAGATACCAAGAAATCACTCCATCATGTTGAAAAGAGTGAAGTTGGTCGAGTGCAAGAACTTCAAGTGGCAGCTGATGAAGCTCGGGATGACGTATATCAAATGAAGACTTATGTTGAAAGTATCTTGTAATCCCTGAAAAAAAGATAAGAGACTTCAGTCTGTGGATGTCCTTCTAATTCTTGTGCATCAATGAAAGACACTTTTATCTTCAATCATTTTTGTCTGCATTATTTTTCTACCTACTTTAAATCGTTATTTAAGCCAATGGGCATTGTGAGCATAGTTTGATTTTTGCTAGGATTATAAAAATAACCCTAAAATTTTGAATCTTTTTATTACTCAATATTACCTAAATCATGTAAAATGTATGTTTAGTGAGCTGGGACTTGACTTTTGTTCAGAGTTCCCTTGTTTCTTGTGGGCAGTTTAAATTCATGCATATTGAACATAAAAAAGGCTAATGTTTAAGGTCTAAATAGATTTTACAAAATGGATTAAAATGGACTCAATTCCTTGATAATTTATTTGAAAACATATTACCATATTCATGTATGGGGGAAATGAAAACTATGACTTAATAAATTTTGAATCTAAGGAATGATATGAAAAAGGGATAAAAGGCATTAGAAGAAGTATTTCCCAATAATGAAGTTACCACTATTTAACAAACCCTTTAGGGGGTTGAATTATGTAGGGCCACTTAAGGGAATTGGCTGCATAGTCAAATAATTGAATCTTTTGGCTGACAGGTCTGTTATGTAGACTGTTTATGCAAGGCCGCCTAAGGGAACATGCTGCATAGTCAGGAAAAAGAACTTTCGGAAATTTTAATTTTCTATTACTAAAAAGCAAGTGAAAATTTATGGATATTCAAAATTTCCAAAGCACAGTGTAACAACCTGAATCCGGAGCCCCTCCACAGGTGCCCCGTACCCGATTCGCCACATAACCTCAAGATTGTTTCCCCAAACGCCAGAGGCTACCGACTAGTAGCGAGGGCCTTGGTGAGTCGGTGGGGAAACTATGCCCTCATTCGGTAAGGTATACAGCGGAAAGACAACAGTCAATAGCGGAAGCAGTAACAACATGCATTACAGCCGAAACCAAACAGTATAAGCAATGAATATATATAGCAACGATGACAATGATGTAGGAGGTACAAGTATCTATATAAAGTAGAAAACACAACAATGTACTAGAATACAACAAAAAACAAGTGAAAATGAAAAACAAAATAAATACCTCAGCATCGCGAGCCCCAACTCGGTACCATGCTCCCCAGCTCCAGTGCAATCAAGATCTTGAAGTAGAAGGGCGCTTGCCTTTATGTATACCTGCAGCAACATAGTCTTCTTGGGCCCAAAAGCATGGCCCAAATAGGGTGTGAGATACAATCCCAGTAGGCAATCACCCAAAGATTTGTGCCTAACAGTCAATGAATACAAGGCAAGTAATGAAACAAGAAGCAGTAAATAGGAAATCACAAGCAGCTACAATACATAGTTCTAACAAAAGAAGAGCACACGTAAACAACTAGTAACGAAGGAAAAAGGTAACCCTCTGGGTAGCTCTCATAGTCTAACCCCTATGGTTCAACCTATAAGTACTAGCAACCCTATAGGTGGCACACATAGTCTCACCCCTCTGGTTCAGCCAAGAAATTAAGCAAACTCTCTGGGGAATCACTCACCATCAATTCCCCCTATAGTCTTGTAACATGATAAAGGCTCTCTGGGGAAGCACTCAACGTCTATTCCCCCTGTGGACCGCATCGAGGTACTACAGACTCTCTGAGGAAGCACTCAATGTCAATTCCTCCTGTGGTATTGTATCATAATTAAAGACACTCTCGAGATTCCCTTCCGTCAATTCTCCCTTTGGTCTACTACTCTAGGTTCTCACAGTCCTGAGTAAAACTAAACATCCTTGGCGTGCATGCATCGTCCATGAAAACCTCAAGAAATACTTGGCTATCAACTGAGGCTCAGAAGCAAAACAAGGCAAGAGTCCACAATCCTACAACTAGGCATGACAACTGGAAGAATGCCAAACAGGAAGAACAAACATGGCAAAGAAACCTGAGTACAAAATAAAATACTCTAATTACATTCATAAACCTCTACTACAACAATCAAGAAAAACATGCAAATAACATGGTTAAAACCAGAACACACAAAACCTCGTTCAAGGGTATTGGTTGAATTTGCATAAATTACTCATCGACTTTCAACAGGAAGGCACAAACCACCTACCTTGATCCTAGGTGATAAATATAAGTGAACCACGATGACAGATTCCCCTTGGAATGATGTAGATCTAAGAAAACACACAAAACACTCAACCTGCAAAAACATGAAAACCAGGAGGATTCAAGAAACAAGGCTAAATCAGAAGGAAGAACTCACCACTGCGATTCCAATGCAATTGACCGTGCTCGAATCGGAGAACAGACGGCGAGGCGGGAGCCCGTCGAAGATCTAGTCATACGGTCGCTCTCGGGAAAACGAAAACTGAAGAAGAAGATGAAAATTGGGGTTAGGCGCGACCCCGGTCCACTTAGGGAAAAAAAGTACACAGCGTGTACTTTTAGAGTACATAGTGTGTACTGGGTCCTTTCTGTACTCCGCCAAAATCGGCCTCCACGTCACCCCTACACACCGTGTGTGTGGCCCAGGCACGGCCAGCACACGGCTTCGAGCTGGATCAGAGTACACGGAGTGTACTCAGAAATTACACGGTGTGTACTTTGAAAATTTCCAGAAAATCCATTTTTCTTAAAAACTCCAGAAAAAAGGAAAAACATACATGAACAAAGATCCAGGATCTTACCAACATCCCCCCTTAAAGAAATTCGTCCTCGAATATCCCAAACGGGGCATAGAAGAAGAATCCCCAAATAGTTATGGCCACTATGATCATACATCAGCCTCCCTCTCCCAGGTCTCTTCCTGTACTCGCCCGTGCTGCCATAGCACTCGTACCAGAGGAATAGATCTCCCACGGAGAACCTTCGTACTGTGATCGATAATCCGGATAGGCTGCTCCTCGAACGACGCATCTGCTTCATGCTCCACTTCCTCGGGCTGGAAGGCGTGAGACGGGTCTAAAAAGTAATGTCGGAGCTGAGATATGTGGAAGACGTTGTGCATGTTCTGATACCTCTGAGGTAGCTGCAACCGATAGGTGACTGGTCCCACTCTCCCCATGACCACAAATGGTCTGACGTACCGCGGTGAAATCTTACCCTGTCTCTGAATCCTCTTGTGTCCCAGCCTCGATGCGACGCACAGGAACACCTGATCCCCAACCTCAAACTCCAGAGGTCATCTCCGCTGATCAGCATAAGACTTCTGTCGAGACTGTGTTGTATCCATCATCTTCCGAATCAGCTCTATCTATTCTGAGGTCTCTTGAACGAGACGAGGTCCCAGCAAAGCTGCCTCTCCTGCCTCCAACCAGCATAAGGGTGATTGGCATGGCCTACCATACAAAGCCTCGTATGGTACCATCTGAATGGTCACCAAGAAACTGTTGTTGTAGGAGAACTCCACCCGAGGAATATGCTTCTCCCAAGAACCTCCAAAGTCTAGGATGCAAGATCGGAGCATATCCTCAAGCACCTGGATCGTGCGCTCGGACTGGCCATCAGTCTAGGGATGGTATGTTGTACTCAAAAGTACCTGTGTACCCAAGGTCTTTTGAAGTCCCTGCTAGAACCGAGAGGTAAAGCGTACATCCCTGTCTAAAAAAATGGAGTGTGGAACACCATGTAGACAAATGATCTCTCGGATGTAAAGTCGCCCCAGATCATCAACACTGAAGGTCTCCTTAATTGGTAAAAAGTGTGCAACCTTCGTAAGCATGTCGACGACAACCCAGATAGCATCATTTTCTCGAGGTGTCCTCGGCAACCCAGTCACAAAGTCCATTGCGAAATTGTTCCACTTCCACTCTGGAATAGGTAACTACAGTAAAAGGCATGCTGGTCGTTGATCCTCTGCCTTCAACTGCTGACAAGTAGAACATCTCATGACGAAACCAGAAACATCCTTCTTCATACCTGGCCACCAGTACTGGTGATGAAGATCCTGATACATCTTGGTGACGCCAGGATGAACTGCCCAAATTGAGGAATGGAAATCCTGCATCAGCTCCTCGCGTATGTCTGCCGGCACCCATACGCGTCCCTGGAAACGCAAGATCTCATCCTCGCCCACTGCCCATCTAGGAAGAGGGTCCTCTCCAAACATACTCTCCCGCAGGATTAAGCCTTCAGAGTTGGATAGTTGCCTCATCCGTACCCAATCAAGAAGTGTAGAGGTAACAGCTACAGAATATAGTAAAGTCTGTCCCTGTCTGTCGTGCAACTCCAGATGAATCTCAGAGAACAGAGCCATCAGTTGCCACTCACTGCTAGCCTCCTGAACTTCCTGAATCTGAGTTCTCCTACTCAATGCATCTGCCACTACGTTGCCTTTCCCTGGCGTATAGGCAAGATCAAAATCAAAGGACTGAAGGTACTCAAACCACCTGTGTTGTCTCAGGTTCAGATCCCGCTGAGTGAAAATATACTTTAGACTCTTGTGGTCAGGGAAGACCACAAAGTGCTCCCCTAGTAGATAGTGTCTCCAACAGCATAAGGCCTGAAGAACAGTTGCCAACTCCAGATCGTGTGTAGGGTAGTTCCTCTTATGTGGCCTCAACTGCCGAGACCCATATGCAATGAATCCATCCTCTTGAATAAGCACAGATCCCAGCCCAATAGCTGAAGCATCATAGTAAACAGTGTAGTTCTTACCTGGCTCTGGAAAGACTAGTATCAGTGCTGACGTCAACCTCCCTTTCAGCTCTTGAAAGGCTGACTCACAAGAATCTGACCATAAGTACTTCGCCTCCTTCTTGGTCAGACCTGTCAAAGGTGCATCTAGATGAGAAAATTCCAGAATGAAATGTCTGTAGTAACCAGCCAACCCTAGGAAACTCTGTACCACCAAGACATTATTTAGCTACTCCCATAAAACTACAGCTCTCACTTTCTCTGGGTCCACTTATACTCCTGCCTCTAAGATGATGTGACCCAAAAAGTGAATCTGATCCATCTAGAAGTGGCACTTCAAGAGTTTAGCATAAATCTGATGCTCTCTCAGTGTACTTAGAACGATCTAAATATGTGTGGCATGGTCATGTCGAGTATGAGAGTACACTAAGATATCGTCCACGAATACCACGACAAAGGAGTCCAAGTAAGGATGGAACACTCGGTTAATCAATTCCATGAAAACTACAGGCGCTTTTGTGAGACCGAACGACATGACTGTATACTCTTATAGACCATACCTGCTCCTGAAGGTTGTCAGATGTATATCTGATGGTCTAATGTGCAACTGATGATAAACAGACCTCAAGTCGATCTTCAAGAACACCTGGGCTCCTCGAAGATGATCGGAAAGGTCGTAAATTCTCGGCAAGGGATGTCGGTTCTTGACCGTTAACTGGTTCATCTTCCGATAATCCACACAAAGCCGAAGGGTACCGTCTGCCTTCTTTGCAAACATGACAGGCGAACCCCAAGGAGAAGTACTTGGTCGGATGAATCCTTTATCCTGTAGCTCCTCAAAATGCTTCTTGAGCTCCTGCAACTCATGTGTGGACATCCTATAGGGAGGAATGGACACCAGTGCCACTCCTGGCATGAGCTCAATAAAGAAGTCTACCTCACGCTCTGAGGAAAACCTGAAAAGTCATCTAGAAAGACGTCCCTGAAGCAATTTTCCACTAGAGTAAAGTCTAACTATGGAGTCCCCTAATCATCCATATAAAGACTAAAAATCTGGGTTGTCACCCCTCCTAGCCCAAGATGCTCGAGTCCTACACGACTCGCCCGAACTTCCCACTCGCCTTTATGAAGAAAGGACTCGCTCTCTGGTGAAACAAAACTCACTTTGCGGCGATAATAGTCGATGACTACCTAAAAGGGAATCAACCAATCCCTGTCAAGGATTACATCATAGCCTGTCATCTCTAGGACATATAAATCCCATAAAAAGTGATACCTTTCAACCTCGAGAGGGAACTCTCTACACTGGCGTACACTAGATGTCCTCATTCCCAAAGGCGTGTCTAGTGTCCACGAGTCGGCAGAAGAAAAGATGCAGAGTCCAAGGCTCTCCACAACAGCAACATAGATAAAGCTATGATAGAACCAGTATCGAATAGGGTTGAAGATAAAACTGAGGCTACTAAAATCGTACCTCGAACAGTAGAAGGGCCAGGATCCTGCTCTTGATAGGTCTGTTCCATGGCGAAAGAATGTCATGTACCGCGGCCATGCGCCCCTGGCTGACCACTCTAAGCTGAACCGCCATACTGGTGCTGAGGAACTGGTGGCTGACCGCCACGACCACGACCTCCACCTCGTTCCGAATGGCCGAAAGAACTCCAGTTCCCCCACTGGTGAGAAACTAGTGGTACTGCTCCTGAATGAGGAGTCATGAAAGAACCACGGTCACCAACTTCTGGTGAGAAGACTTGGCAGAAACGCTGAAGGTGACCAATCTTTCCGCAAGATCGACACTACATAGGGTCCCTCTGGCACTGCGGCCTCGTGTTCCCTGACCGACCACACTGGTAGCATGTCACTTGGTTGTCTGACGATGCATCTCGCTTCCTCTGATCACCACGTGTATGCTCTCTACGGTGATTCTTGATGCCATCTTGTGGAAGATTAGATCTGGAAGCAGAAACGCCCTGGCTCGTAGCTCCAGAGTCTCTCAGATTGCGCTCTGCAATCAGTGCCTAGTTGACAATGGAAGTAATGGATGTCAGCTGGAAGATGTTCACCTATGAGCGGATCTCCCGCCTGAGACCATCCTCTAACTTCTTTGCTAAGAACACCCCACTCCTATCCCGGAGGGGCGTGAAGTGCTACAGCTCAGTGAAACGGGAAGAATACTCCATGACAGAAAGAGTACTCTGCTCTAAGCTCATGAACTCCCGGGATTGGTCAGCCCTCAGGGTATCCGGGTAGAAGTAGTCATTGAACATGCGCTGGAACTCCTCCCAAACCATAACCTGCTTCTGAACTGCCTGTGAGATCACGTCCCAACACCTCTTGGTGGAGTCTCGGAGCATGTAAGTGCTGAGGTTAACCCGCCTCTCTGGAGGAGTCTCCAGATGCTCGAAGATAGTCAGCATGGCTTCCATCCATGACTCTATAGCCTGAGGTTCTCCTTCCCCCGAGAACGTGGGATGATGCTGCTCCTGAAAAACCCGCGTCAAGTCTTCCATAGACATTGCAAGAGGTGGAGCTCCCTGAAAGGCCTGGATCATCCTCATGAAACCTTCCCTGAACTGCGCATCAGCACCTACAACCGGTATAACAGCCGGTGCCAAGGCTGTCCCGACTGGAGGATCGGTAGGAAGTCCCTCATCAGCCCTATCTAGCATCTGATCACTGCCCGACGACAGACGTACGACTGGAGGATGTCTCGGGGGAATAGCTCTGAAAGATCAAAATCACACCTTAGATCAGAAAAACAAGGACAGAGAACACAAGATTACAAAAAAGAAACATAAGAAGAAAAACACACAAGTTTGAAAAAAAATGACAACACAGTATGTATAAAACTACACGGCGTGTCTTCTTAACCCACTGACATAGGCGTGTACTCCTGCCCTACAAGTCGTGTACCCTTCAATATACACAGCGTGTCGCACCCACACACGGCGTGTACTTGAAAACTGTTCCCCTGCCCGAGTCTCCTTACACGACTAACCCACACGGTCCGACTTAACCCGAGACTACACGGCGTGTACTTGAAAACTGTTCCCCTGCCCGAGTCTCCTTACACGGATAACCCACACGGTCCGACTTAACCCGAGACTACATGGCATGTTCTTAACACGCACGGCATGTACTAGACAAGGCTTCGGTGACCCATGTTTGTGAAACACACGATCGTCTACACGGCTGAACCTTACACGTCGTGCTCCGAATAAACATGGCATGATTAGGCAAGGTGACCTCATCCCGTGTTGTTCATGACACGGCCGGGTACCTGGACAAGACTACACGACATGTTCCGAACAAACACGGTGTGTGGAAAAGAAGGTAACGCCGGCCTGTGTTGTTTGTGACACGGCTGGGTACCTGGACAGGACTACAAGGCGTGTTACCTAAGGACACGGCATGTTTTACCCAAGCTTCCCCGACCCGTGTTGTTAGTGACACAGCCAGGTACACGGCTCCGAACATACATGGCGTGTACCAATCATACACAGAGTGTACCAATTGTACATGGCGTGTTCTCGAAGTTACTCCCAAGACACCGTGTTCTACTCACACGGTCAGTGACACGTCTTGAAAGCTACAGGACGTGTATCCAAAAAGCACACGCCGTGTATTCTGGGTTTTTCTGGGCAGTAGCTCAGAAACTGCTCAGACTCCCAGAAACACTAAAACAAGGGAAATAGGTTCCAAATTTCGATTCGTGAGGGCCCATACTCCCCGCGAATCAAAGCTCGGCATCTCCTGTAGTCACATACAAGGGAAAACAACATCTCTCTAACATAACAGCAATGATTCTATCAAGAGTCTATCACAACAGCATGCATAATCTACACAAAGCCTATCACAACAGCATGCAATCGCTAATGCACCCTAGATGGAATGGCAAGAATGCATGGCATGTGATTTCTAGAAGTGCCTATATTATGCATGAGATGGCAAAACCTCATCTCATTGGGTTGCAACAGAAATAGAATCAAAATATCAAAACAATAACCGCACAAGTCATGCAAATCACTCTAGGTGAAAACATAACAGCCATAAAACTCAAATACAGCAAACTGCAATTAACGAGGTAGAATGGCATTTCCCTATACACAGGTTAGCTACTCCCGAGCATAGCTTAATACCAATTACCGAATCCGTCCAATCCCTGGAAAAAGACTCCAAACAGTAATGCAAGAGAAAATAACTCCTCTGATACCACTTTGTAACGACCCGAATCCGGAGCCCCTCCACTGGTACCCCGTACCTGGTTCAACACATAACCTAAAGTGCATTTCCCCAAACGTTAGAGGATCCCGACTAGCAGCGAGGGACTTGGTGAGTCGGTGGGGAAACTATGCCCTCATTCGGTAAGGTATACAATGGAAAAACAACAGTCAACAGCGAAAGCAGTAACAACATTCATAACAGCAGAAACCAAACAGCGGAAGCAACGAATATATATAGCAATGATGACAATGATGCAGAAGGTACAAGTATCTACGGAAATCAGCAAACACAACAACGTAATAGAATACAACAGAAAAAAAGTGAAAAAGAAAAACAAAAAAACTCCTCAGTATCGCAAGCCCCGGCTCGGTCCCATGCTCCCCAGCTCCAGCGTAATCAAGATCCTGAAGTAGAAGGGCGCTTGACCTTATCTATACCTATAGAAACATAGTCTTCTTGGGCCCAAAATCATGCCCCAAATTGGGTGTGAGATACAATCCCAGTAGGAAATCACCCAAAGATTTGTGCCTAATAGTTAATTAATACAATGCAAATATTGAAACAAGAAGCAGTAAACAGGAAAGCACATGCAGCTACAATACATAGTTCTAACAAAAGAAGATCACAAGTAAAAAACTAGTAATAACGGAAAAAAGGTAACCCTCTAGGTAGCTCTCACAGCCTAACCCCTATGGTTTAACCTATTAGTACAAGCAACCCTCTAGGTGGCACACACAGTCTCACCCCTCTGGTTCAGTCAAGAAATTAAGCAGACTATCTGGGGAAGCACTCAACGTCAATTCCCCCTATAGTCTCGTAATGTTCTAAAGGCTCTCTAGGGAAGCACTCAATGTCTATTCCCCATGTGGGTCGCATTGAGAAACTATAGACTCTCTGAGGAAGCACTCAACGTCAATTCCCCCTGTGGTCTCGTATCCTAATTAAAGACACGCTGGAGAAGCCCTTCCGTCAATTCTCCCTTCCTCTAATAAGAGTTATTGGCCTTCTCCATAGGTAGGGTTAAATATAACCTGATTCTTCCCTTTCCCCATGTTGGATGCCTTTCGAAGAGGGGGGAGTTTTTTATTGGAAGGAATACCTAAATTCTGGGTAAGCCTTTGATTCCGGGTATGCACACCTTCTTCATTTGTCTCTATGTTCATAGACTCTTCAGCAGGAACTTCCTCATCTGATCCCTCAGAATGATCCTCATGCTCTAGAGGATCAGAAACAATGGAATTGATGACATTTATTGATGCATAACGCATTGCATCCCTTCTATCGGCATTTCTACGATATTTTCTTCTTCCATGTCCTTGATGAGACATTGCTTTTTGTTGAGTGGATCCCTCAGGAATTTCTTGACAAACCATAATTTGGAGGGAATATCCTGATAAATTGGATCTTCTTATCCCTTGTGGATTCTTCCCTAATCGATAGAATACTGACTTCAGATGAGGAAGGGATTGAGGATTTGAAAAATTCCCGAGTCCAGTGGACTGGGGTTGTTCCTACTCAACTCCTTGAATCCTATTTGTTGATTGTGAGGGTTGGGTTAAAAGAGTACCTAGTCTAGAAAGCCGAGGTGGTTCTTGACCTGCTACATTTGAGACTTTCTTAAAATCTCTCTTAATTTTGTGGAATTTAGTCTGGAAATTGGCCGAATGCATCCACCTACATCCAGTCAAATCACCTGGCTCAAATGACCGCTGGAGGATTTCTGACACTTATGTCACTTGATGATGTGCCTTATTTAAATGAGAATCATGTTCAATATTATCATTTGCTTGATGCAAGAGTAATTCAACAACTTATTCTAAGTATTCCTGACATTGGGAAGTACAAGTTGAGTCATGTTCTTGAGAAAGCCTTTGATTGTGCACAAAACCATCTAGATGTGGTCAATTCTAGGAAATAACGTAAGAACCCGGTTTTTTCTATAAAAGACTTTGGAATATTGTTGAGGTTATTCTAGAGCAGCAGCTTCAGACAGTGTGCGATTCTGAGCCCCGGTGTGGCTGGAATTCAATTTTCAGTGTGTTCACACTAGGAATGCCAAATAAATTGGATAACTCTTAAACGGTGATCTAGATCAGAAATATGAGTGCACAGATCGGTCTGAAATGGGGTTTTTACCCTAGTAACAACATAAAGCATGTCGGTGCGGGATTTGTAGACCCCTCTCCCATTATTGGAACATTAAACGGATAAATAAATTGATTAATTTATTTGTTTAATGGTTAAACTCAAGTATCTCATAAATGGTAGCTCGAATTGGATAACTGAGGGCACCGTTGAGTCCGTAGTATGTCGTTTACCCTAGAAGGGGTGTAATTTTCAGGGGCGCGGGCTGTCAGTGAAAAATGGCTCTGGGGGCATTTTTGTAATTTGGCGTCCTCGGGCGTTCAGTTTTATAACGTTCGAATGAAGGCTTGGATTAAAATTCTGAGACCGCCGCTGTGCTTGGGAGGTGGTGTTTTCCATAGGGGAGGCTTGACCTTGACTCTGTCGAAGGTTTTATATGCGGCTTAATTTGGGAGTTAAATTAATTAAAACTTTTTAATTAATTTTCTCTACTTATACCTACCCCCCCCCCTTCCCTTCTTCATTTTCTCTGGCAGAAGAAGGCTCAACCAAGAAGCTCTCCTCCATCACCTCCTCCTCTCCAAGTGTGGAATCCGGAAGAACACTACGAAGCTTCGGGCTACGCCCACGAGGTAGGAGATCATTGTTTTGTTTTTAATTTCAAATTGCTCCTTTGATCCTAAATTGTAGCGTCTAAATTTTGTTTGATCTTCAAACAAATCCCATGTCTGTGTAGTATTTATCCTGAGATTTCCAATGGTTGTTACAGATTTAAAATCTGTGTCCCGACATGTTCGCAAACATTTGGCGAATTTCACAGGTTTTTTATGTTTTTCGGTGAGGATCTAGCCTTCCGGGCGGCGGTGGTCTGAGGGAGCGGTGGCGGCCCGAGTCGGCGGCACGACCGGTCTTCAGCGGAGGCGGTCGGGGCTCAAGATCGGGCGGAGCAGGTGGCTCCACTACAGGTCAGCGCGGGTGAGGCCAAGTGGAGGTGGTCGAGGTCATGCGGTGTGGGCGAGCAGCGGGCGACGGCAGGTGAGTGCGGTGGTCGGGTGAGCTACGGGGGACGGTGAGCGTGAGGCGGGGGGTTCCTCCAGGCGAGCACGGGGGCGCCAACGAGGTATGAATACCAGGCTGACCGGCTTTGCCGGTCGGCGAGCAGCGTGAAGATTGGGGTCTACGGACCCCGGCTAGAAGACAAGGACCTGCATATTGCAAGTCATGTGGAAGTGGAGCCGGACCGCCTCCAGCTGGTCTGGGTAGGGCAGTCGGCCCGCGTGATCTGCGGGCCGGTTCAGGCATGGTGGGTCAGCCGAACCGGCCCGACCCACCAGTCTTCGTCCGTTAAAAAACATTTTAATGCCCATGAAATCTAGACTGGGCGTCAGATTCGCGTTCCTTCAGCGGCAATGCATTCCTTAAACCAAGGCATAATTTTTGAGATGGTCTCGGGAATTTTTTGTTCCCGAGGCAAGGGGTTCTGTGGCACGAAACGTACTTTAAGTAAGTTTGGAGTTTTCCATGAGTTCTTGTTTTGAGCGGCGCAGACACATCCGATGTCTGTTTTGAGCGTCGTCAGCGGCGTTGTGACCCTGTCATCAAGACGAAGATTTCTAGTATGGTTTCGGTCGTTGAAACTGGAGTTCAGGCATGGGCCCCACGGGCCGTCTTTTAAGATACGAGCAGTGTTTAGCAACTTTTTCTTAGGACGTCTGTTCGGGGCGTGCGAGTAGTCAATTTTGGGTGTTTTTCTGAGGGCATTGCTTTGGCGCAATTGGCCCTCTTTAATTCCGCATGGTGGTGAGGGCCCCACGAGAGCTGTTTTGGGAGTTGGCGGTGATTTCTAGATTTATCACCAGGTGTCCATTTTGGACAAGTGAATATTCAATCTTTTGTGCATTTTCGAGAGGATCACAATGGTACGATTTTTTTCATTGTGCTTCGGGGCCGAGATGTTGGTCCCACGAAGCACTACTCATCTGCGGTGCGGCGGAATACATCTTTTTCTCTAGATATCTATTGCACTCAATTGAGTAGTCAATTTGATGTGTCTTTCCGATCAGATCCCAATGGTGCGATGCACCCAACTGTTTTCTAGGCTGAGGCTCGGGACCACTGGACTTTGTTCGGACGTAAAGCTGTGTCAGATGACTTTTTCATCGGATATCTGTTGGAGGCGAGTAAGTAGACGATCTCGCATGTTTTTCCTCGAGGATTACAATGATGTAATCTGTTCAGGTGAGAGGAGCCTCTTAAGTGATCTCGTTAAATGTGGAAGTATGAAGGGTGCCCAGGTGGTGGTTCTTCTTGCAGTGTTCGGAAGCGAACCCTTGGCGTGAGATCGCATTCACTCCCATGTGATTGAAGTTGATGTTTGAAGAGATGTAGTTGGTTGTGCATGGGCTGATGAGGTGGAAAGTTGTAGTTGTTACATTTATTCCCTTTGTGTTGGCGTTGAGTGCCATGTGCACGATAGCCTTTGGGCTGGAAACAAGGTATACTCTTGGAGTATACGTGAACGTTTGTAGGTACATGTGGTTTTTTGTACCTGAGAACATTTGTGCGCATGGTTAGAGTTGACTTGGGACATCACATTGTGTGGGACCCATGTGCATGTCGTGTTCTTCGTTTGGTACCCTTGACGTCTCGCGACGTAGAGGTTCCCTCTGTTCTCATTTGTTTGACCAGCTGGGTTGTGTTTTCCACTGGTTCTTTTCTCGATGGTTTGGCCAGAAGAGTTGCTTTGTGTTCCCTGGTAGACTTCTTGTGGATTCGGTGTGACCAATACATTACGCGGGCACTGATCATCTACCCAGGAGGTTGTTTCCAGTACGGTTGGGTTGGAGTTTGTTTCCAGTAGGGATGGCCAGGAGGTTGTTTCAAGCAGGGCTGACCAGGAAGTTGTTTCCAGTAGGGCTGGCCAGGAGGTTGTTTCCAGCATGGCTGGCCAGTTGTACAATCCAGTAGGGATGGTAGTGCAGTACCATCCAGTAGGGATGGCCAGAGCGGTACCATCCAGTAGGGATGGTCAGTACAATGGTGTTCATCGAGAAGTACCATCCAACAGGGATGTCCATAGCGGTTCTGGGATTACCACCAGCGGGGCTGGGAAGTGGTCCCCGATGCCAGGTTTACCTCCAGCTGGGCTGGGAAGTGGTCCCCAATACCGGGTTTACCTCCAGCTGGGTTGGGAAGTTATCCTCGATGATGGTTCTGAGCCTCCGTCCAGTGGAGTACCCTTTTACAGGATTGGGAATTGGGACTCCTCGACGAATTTAGCCAATCTCCCTCCAGTGGATTAACCTTTTATGGGACTAGGCAGTGTGGTACCCGTCTAATTTTTCCAGTTCTCCCTCTTGTGTTAACCCGTCGACTTCTATGGATTACTCTCTAGAGGTTCTAGGCAAGGGGTCACCTGTCGACTTTGAGGAGACCTCTCGACTACGGGGTAGTTATGAGGTGTGGTTTGACATTCCCCCAGAACTCTCAAGTACGAGGGGCACTTTCCCCACCGAGACGTGTCCTTGTGACGAGACCTAAAACCGTGCGGGTGAGTCTGTGCCACCCGAAGCGGATAGTTTCAAGGTAAGGTGATTTGATCCCCTTGACTTGCAGTTTGGGGAAGATGTGCGGGATGCTGGGAATCGATGGTGTTTACTTCTAGGACTGTTGGCTACTCATTTTCTTGGGTTGAGCTACGGGATGAAGATCCCCTTACAATCATTTTCAGGTTTCTTGACAGAGCATATATATATATATATATATGTATACCTTGTTCCATTACCCACTTCTTGGGTTTTGGTTACTCTCCTTCTAGGAGAGGCGAAGATGCATGGGGTATGCCACGTGCTTTCTGTGTCTATCTTCTCATGGTTGGATGAGTCTACTATCCTACTATAGGTAGCGAAGACTCGATGAGAAATTCGACTTCTCACCATTTCTATCTCCTTGTGTATGGACGAGTCTACCACCATTATCTTGTTGGGTTGATATGGACTCTCTATTGTTACTATACTACACTCCTTGTTGTACTCTTACTGCACTCTTGGTTGTACTCCTTCACTTTTCCATGTTCGATCTACTTCTCACCCTTCAATACCTCCTTTGTTTCTACCTTGAGCCTTCAGGGAATCCTACTGAGTATTTTTATACACACCCCTACTTGGGCTTTTCCTGCACTTGGTGTGCCCTTGAAGATGACAGATAGGTGGATCATGACTTCATCAAAGGTTAGGAGATCGGGAGCTTGGACCGAATACAGTGGTCAGAGTCAGGTTCTAGGTGGGAGACCCTTCAAGCTTTTTTTCTTTTGGTTACCTATTGTTGGGTTGTAGTACCTTTTCTGGTTGGGCATGTGTTTTCCCCTTTTATTTTTCCATTTACCTTCAACAGCTGTCTTGTACTGTTTAGAGGTCGATGCACTTTTTAGTTTATTTATAGCAATTGGTACTTTTCTTTTTCTTTTACTCTGCACTTTTTCATTGAGTGTACTGCATGTGTGTGTACAGGTACTCAGGCAATGGCCTCCCCGAGTTGTTTAGCCTTCGGCGCTTGTCGCCAGCCCCTGGCCTATGGAGGCGGGCTTGGGGTAGTTGTGGCTCAAGCCCGGGTAGGGTCGGGTCGTGACAAAGTAGTGTCAAAGGTGGTTCGTTCCATGGGACTTTTTTTGGACGTCCCTAAAAATGAATTGGTTGGGATTTAGGGAAATAGTGTTAACGTGTCTCAAGAGAGGCTCTCAGGACAGGGAGTCTAGTGATGGTTCGGTGGCCGACGTATCCATTCACCAGAATCCTGATAACTCGCTTGTCAACTCGGCATGCTGAGACACTCGTTGCAGGGAAATTTGTTTGTGAATCACCTAGGATCGAGTCTTTGACTTTCCTTCTTGAGTCAGCTCCCCATTGTTGTTACTGTTATATACATATATTCTCATCTAATTGTGACACTCCTTGATAACATTCAAGATGTCTCCATGATGAATTCCAACTAGGATACCAGCTTTGGTGCGTGAAGAAGACCCTGTGAGCTACGAGGCCTCAGTCTAGGTACCATCATGCGAGTCCCTTTTTCTGGGTGGGTAGGTAGCAGCACTCCCACCTGGTGAGGAGCAGACAGCTTCAGCAGAGCAGACTGAGCATGAGCGCAGTTTGAGCGCGCTCCGTGAGTTCCAGCGATAGAGACCGCTGAGTTTTAGTGGTGAGCCAGACCCTCAGGCAGCATAGGATTGGCTAGAAACAGTGGTTTGCCTCTTCAGGATTTTGTATACACTGATAGGTCTTATGGTGGCTTTGGCCGCCAACCTTTTCCGTGGAGCATCTTAGCATTGGTGGAGTCTGGTGACTCAGTTTCTTGATGATTCTTCGTTTTCATGGGGTGACGTCCAGTTGTTGTTTCATGAAGAGTTTTTCCCCTACTGCTTATGCTCTATTAGGATTAAGGATCTCCTGTAGTTTCAGCAGTGAGGGATGACGGTGGCCAAGTACGCGGCTAGTTTTGCTGACTGTGCACGCTTTTACCCAGACTTGGTCTATGACGGAAACTTCCGAGCATGGAAGTTTGAGCATGGTCTCCGTCGAGAGATTCGTGCTATCATAGTACCCTTGGTAATTCCCACTTATGCTGAGGTTCTTGAGTAGGCACTAGTGACAGAGACATTCCTATCGCGTTCTACAATTGGTGGTGGCCGCAGGCTCGACAGAGCCGAGACGTCTGCCGCAGCTAGCGGGCGTCAGCAAGAAGAAACTCGACACAGGTGGCTTTCCAAAAACTGGACTCAATGGCATGGTCGTACATCACATTGGCGCCGGAGGGCACTAGTGCAGCCCAGAGAGAGTTGGTTCTATGCTTACGACGGGCGAGGTCACCTGGTGCGGGACTGCCCGACCAGGCACGCTGAGAATATTGGGCAGGCAGCAGGTTCTCCACCGCGACAGAGGCAGCGTCGTGATCGGAGTAGCGCCCAAAGAGATTGTTCTCATATAGGAGCAGGAGGATCTGGAATTGGATGATGACCTTATGAGGTCTTCCCATCACCACCAGGCAGTCCAAATCAGGCTCCGGGAGCTGATAGTTGGGACAACGGACAACCGCGAGCTTTGGATGCCTTCGATCCTGTCGGGCATGGGGTGATAAGAGGTACTCTCTACAGCTCTTCTATTTTTGCAGTATAATTGTGAAACTCTGTGCTTGAAATGATTTTTATTCCTACTCTTTGTTTGAGTAATTACCAGGGTGGCGCAGGGCGTCTGTGTAACCCTGTGTTGGTAAGGTAAAAGGCATGGGAAATTTTTCTTTAGTGGATGGTGTCGAATATTTTGCTCTCCAAGCGTGTAAGAGAGTATGGGTCATGGGACATCGACTGTGAAATCTTGTGTGATCAGATATCCTTGGGTTTTTTACCATATGTATATTCAAAAGGAAAGAATCATCGGAATTTTTCCCAGGTATGAATGGGGATTCCAGTCACGGTGTGCGACGTATGGGTTTGGTCGGGGAGTTGAGCTAACCCTGTGAGCTTTCAGGCCATTTAAGACCGTGCAAAGGGATGGAAAGGTTCCCTATCGCCTTTCCCTAACCCTAAAGGCTGGTTTGGGTAAATAGCATCTCCCACGTGACTCACCCAACAAGAAGTTAGTGTGCTCCTATGCACATCATCAGCAAGGGCAGACCTCGCATGAACAGATGAAATATTTTGGTCTGTGTGCGGTGGCGCAGGTCTGTGCAAGAGTTCTTCTCGGTACGGGAGAGCCAGGTGTGGGCTTTGTACCCTAATTGGTCCCCTAGTTTTTCTTTTCGGAGATGAAAATACTGAAGTAGGTAATGATGTAAAAACCCGGTTTTTTCTATAAAAGACTTTGTAACATTCTTGAGGTTATTCCATAGCAGAAACTTCAAATGGTGTGCGATTCTGAGCCCCAGTGTGGTCGGAATTAAATTTTCAGTGTGTTCACATTGGGAATGCCAAATAAATGGGATAACTCCTGAATGGTGTTCCAGATCAGAAATCTGAGTGCACAGATGGGTCTGAAATGGGTTTTTTACCCTCGGAATGACATAAATCTTGTCGGTGATGGACGTTTTCACCTCTCACCCGTTAATGGAACATTAAACGGATAAATAAATTGATTAAATTATTTTTTTAATTGATAAACTCGAGTGTATCATAAATAGTAGCTTGGATTGGAAAGCTGAGAGCACCGTTGAGTCCAGAGCGTGCCGTTTACCATAGAAGGGGTGTAATTTTCACGGGTGCAGGCCGTCAGTGAAAAATGGACATAGGGGAGTTTTCGTAATTTGGCGGCCTCGGGCATTCAGATTTATAACTTTCAAATGAAGGATCAGATTAAAATTTTGAGACCGTCTTTGTGCTTGGGAGGTGGTGTTTTCCCTTGGAGAGGCTTAACCTCAACTCTGTCGAAGGTTTGAGATGCGGGTTAATTTGGGAGTTAAATTAATTAAAACTTTTTAATTAATTTTCTCTACTTAAACCTAACCCCCCTCTTTCCCTTCTTCATTTTCTCTGGTGGAAGAAGGCTCAACCAAGAATCTCTCCTGCATCACCTCCTCCTCTCCAAGTGTGGAAGCCGACGGATTACTCTGAAGCATCGGGCTATGCCAATGAGTTAGGAGATCTTTGTTTTGTTTTTAATTTCAAATCTCTCCTTTTAACCTAAATTGTAGCGTTTAAATGTTGTTTGATCTTTGAACAAAGCCCATGGTTGCGTAGTATTTATCATGAGCTTTCCAATGGTTGTTAGAGATTTAAAATCCAAGTCCGGACGCGTTTGAAAACATCCGACGAAGTTCACTAGTTTTTTATGTTTTCCGGCGAGGATCCGGCCTTCTGAGCAGTGGTGGTCCGAGGTAGCAGTGACGGCCCGAGTCGGCGGCACGTCCAGTCTTAAGTGGAGGCAGTCGGGGCTCGTGATCGAGCAGAGCAGGCGGCTCCACGGCGGGTCGACACGGGTGAGTCCGAGCGGAGGTGGCCGGGGTCGTGTGGTACGGGCGAGCTGCGGGCGATAGGGGGCGAGCGTGGGGGTCAGACAAGCTGCAGGCAACAGCGACCGTAGGGAAAGGGGTTCCTGTGAGCAAGCACGGGGGGCGCCAGTGAGGTGTAGAGTCCAGGCCGACTGGCTTTGCCGGTGGGCGTGCAGCGGGAAGACCGAGGTCTACGAACCCCGGCTGGCAGACAAGACCCACATATTGCGGGTCCTGTGGAGGTGGAGCTGGACCAGCTCCAGCTGGTTCAGGCGGGGCAGTCAGCCCGCGTGATCCACAGGACGACTTAGGCATGGTGGGCCGGCCGAACCGGCCTGGCCCTCCTGTTTTCTTCCGTTAGAAAAAATTAAAACGCCCATAAAATCTAGACCGGGTGTCGGATTCATGTGCACTCAGCGGCGACACGTTACTTAAAACGAGGCAAACATTTTGAGATGGTCTTAGGAATTTTTAATTCCTGAGACAAGGGGTTCGGTGGCACGAAATGTGAGTTATGTATGTTTGGTGTTTTCCGAGAGTTCTTTTTCTGAGCGGCGTGGACACATCTGATGTCTATATTGAGTGTCGTCAGCGGCGTTGTGACCCTGGCGTCAAGCCGAAAATTTCCAATATGGTTTCATGCGTTGAAACTGGAGTTGACATGTGGGACCCACAGTCCGTCTTTTAAGTTGTGAGTAGCGTTTAGAAAATTTTTCATCGGACGTCTGTTCGGGGTGTGCGAGCAGTCGATTTTGGGTGTTTTTCTGAGGGAATTGCTTTGGCGCAATCTGCCTGCTTTAATTCCGCATGGTGGTGTGGGCCCCATGAGGACTGTTTTGGGAGTTAGCTATGATTTCCAGATTTATCACCGGGTGTTCGTTTTGGACAAGTGAATAGTCAATCTTGTGTACTTTTTTGAGAGGATCACAACGGTGTGATCTGTTTGTTGTGCTTAGGGACCGAGATGCGGGTCCCATGAAGCACCGCTCTAGTGCGATGTGGAGGAATACATATTTTTCTCTGGATATTCGTTGCACTCAACTGATCAGTCAATTTGATGTGTCTTTCCGAGGAGATCGCAATGGTGCGATGCGACCGACTGTTTTCGGGGCCGAGGCTCAAGACCATGGGACGTCATTCGGGCGTAAAGTGATGTCAGATGACTTTTTTGTCGGATATCCATTGGAGGCGAGTAAGTAGTCTATATCTAGTGTTTTTCCATGAGGATTACAATGATTTAATCTGTTTAGGTGAGCGGAGCCTCTTACCTGATCTTATTAAATGTGGAAATATGAAGGGTGCTCCAGTGGAGGTTCTTCATGCTGTGTTCGGAAGCGAACCCTTTGTGTGAGATCGTGTTCACTCCCGTGTGAGTGAAGTTGAGGTTTAAAGAGATGTATTTGTCCATGCCTCGGCCGATGAAGTGGAAAGTTGGATTTGTTATGTTTACGCCCTTTGCATTGATGTTGAGTGCCATCTTCATGATAACCTTTGGGCTGGAAGCGTGGTATACTCTTGGAGTATACGGGAATGCTTGGAGGTACATGTGGTTGTTTGTACCTGAGAATGTTTGTGTGCATGGTTGGAGTTGGATTTGGACCACACATTGTGTGGGCCTCAAGTGCGTTCCATGTTCTACTTTGTGTACCCTTGACCTCTCACAACGTAGAGGGTTCCTCTGTTCTCATTTGTTTGACCAGCCGGGTTGAGTTTTCCCCTAGTTCTGTTCTTGATGGTTTGGCGGACAGAGTTGCTTTGTGTTACCTGGTAGAGTTCTTATGGATTTGGTGTGACCAACACATTACATGGGCACTGATCCCTTACCCAGGAGGTTGTTTCCAGTAGGGCTGGCCAAGAGGTTGTTTCCAGCAGGGCTGGCCAGGAGGTTGTTTCCAGCAGGGCTGGCCAGGTGGTTGTTTCTAGCAGGGCTGGCCAGGAGGTTGTTTCCAGTTGGGGTGGCCAGTTGTACCATCCAGCAGGGATGGTCAGTGGGGTACCATCTAGCAGGGATGGCCAGAGCGGTACCATCCAGCAGGGATGGCCAGTGGGTTACTATTCAGCAGGGATGGCTAGTACAGCGGTGTTCACCGAGCAGAACCATCCAGCTGGGATTCCCAGGGTGGTTCTGGGTTTACCTCCAGTGGGGCTGGTAAGTGGTCCCCGATGCCGGGTTTACCTTCAGTTGGGCTGGGAAGTGGTCCTCGATTCTAAGTTTACCACCAGCTGGGCTAGGAAGTGGTCCCCGATGACAGTTTCGAGCCTCCCTCCAATGGAGTACCCTTTTACGGGACTGGGTATTGGGACTCATTAACGACTTTATCCAGGTCGCCCTCCAGTGGATTACCATTTTATGGGACTGGGAAGTGTCTCACCAGTCGAATTTTATCGGGTCTCCCTCCAGTGGGAACCCATCAACTTCTAGGGATTATCCGCCACCGGGGCTGGGTAGGGGGTCGCCTATCGACTTTGAGGAGACCTCTCGACTGTCGAGCAGTAACGAGGTGTGGTTTGATGTTCCCCCAGAACTCTCAAGTACGAGGGGCACTTTCCCCACTGAGAAACTTCCTTGCAACGCGACCTAAAACCGTGCGGGTGAGTCAGTGCCGCCCATAGAAGATAGTGTCAAGGTGTGGTGATTTGAGCCCCTTGACTTATAGTTTGGGGTAGATGTGCAGGATGCGGAGCATCGATGGTGTTTACTTATGAGACTGTTGGCTACACACTTTCTTGGACGGAGCTACGGGGTGGATATCCCCTTACGATCTTGTATAGGATTCTTGACAGTGCATATATATATGTATACCTTGTTCTTGTACCCACTTCTTGGGTTTTGGTTACTCTCCTTCCAGGAGAGGTGAAGACGAGAAAGGTATGCCACATGATTTCCATGTCTAGATTCTCATGGTTGGATGAGTCTACTCTCCTGATATGGGTTTCAAAGACTCGATGAGAAGTTCATCTTCTCACCGTTTCTATCTCCTTGGGTATGGATGACTCTACCTACTTTATCTTGTTATGTTGAGTTGGACTTTCTACTATTACTCTACTGCACTTTTTTTGTACTCTTACTGCACTCTCAATTGTACTCCTTTACTTTTCCCTGTTTGATCTTATTTTCACCCTTCGGTACCTCCTTTGTTGCTACCTCGAGCCTTCGTGATATCCTACTGAGTATTTTTATACTCACCCCTGCTTGGTCTTTTCCCGTACTTGGTGTGCCCTTGCAGACGACGGACAGGTAGATCATGACTTCAACAGAGCTTAGGAGATCAGTATCTTGGACCATGTATGGTGTTCAGAGTCAGGTTTCATGTGGGGGACCCATCGAGCTCTTTTTCTTTTGTTTACCTATTGCTGGGGTGTGGCACCTTTTCTAGTTGGGCGCGTGTTTTCCCCTTTTCTTTTTTAGTTTACCTTTAGCACCTGCCTTGTACAGTTTAGAAGTCGATGCACTTTGTGGTTTATTTATAGAATTTGGTACTTTACTTTTTATTTTACTCTGCACTTTTTCATTGAGTGTGTTGCGTGTGTGTGTACTGGTACTCAGGAAAAGGCATCCTTGAGTTTTTTAGCCTTTGGCACTTGTCACCATCCCCTGGTCTATGGAGGCAGGATTGGGGTAGTTACGGCTTGATCCCGGGTTGGGTCGGTTCGTCACAAATAACATTGCATGAGACCACCTTTGGTGGGCGTTGCTTACTGGAGAGCAAAGTGATATTCAGTACTCCATGAACACCCCATCCTCTAATATGAAAACCAGATGGGGAATTCGCAATTAACTGGTGAATCTTTTGAGTGCACCATGGCATGAATGATTAAGGTCTCTCTGCTGTTTTTCTACCATCGGATATCGGGAAATTGAGAGAGATGCCAAATCAATTTGGCATCGTAACCCTTCAATTATCTTGACATTATTTTCATATCCATCATAAGACAATATTTTATTTTTCGATTGAAAACGTGTTTTACACATGTTGAGATGAATATCATGAATACAATATTCCATCAACATTTTTGGAATATCATACTGAGAGTCAGCCAAAGGCCAAAACATGACTGGTACTTCACCTTTCTCCAGTTGTTTTCTCATATTCAGCATTTCCTCTTTATCATTTGATGATGATTTTTATACCTGATTAGACCAGAGATGGTGCTTCTTTGTTGCTTCATCAGATTCAATAAGATTGGTAGAGAATTAATTTATCAAATTAGAAGATGAATGACCCAGGGGTGGTTTGGAGAATAACCCACACCCCGGGCTATCTTCTGATTGAGAAAGTATTTCACCTAATAGTGGTAAAGAATCAGACATTATTGGATTCACATTTGCAAGTGCCTCAAGATAAGAGGGCTCTCTCGTCACTACATTGTCCATTGGAGAATTTTCTAGGCAATGTGAATTACTACTGTGGAGAGGACATTCGTAGATAAATTCATCATCATGGTGAGGACAACCATGGTGGGTTATAGAAAAAGATGAAACCTTTTTCTCCTTGAACATCTGGCCACACAGAGGGTTCTTGTGGCTCTTATCTGAAGATGATACTTTGTGATCGACCGAACTATCATGAAGAAAGCCTTCATGAGGAAGTGTCTGGTGAAGACCTTAGGAATTAATGTTCCCACTATTGGGAAATGAGAGAGTAGAATCTTTAATTCTAGAAGATAATTTTCTGAGGGCTTCAAGAACTCCAGAATCGACCAAGGCCTTATTACTGATTGGCTCTTGATTTCTTGACTGTACTGGATGGGTCTTCTTCTTAGATTCATTCTTACTAACTTTAGGAATTACTTGTTGACAAAAGTGGTTATTATGGGTAGGTGTATGTGCCTGCTCAAGAGAAATATCCTCGTTAGGCTGATTATCTCCACTCGAATCAGGTGTTTGTGCCTGACTTGGTTGTCAGTGTGACATGAGGGAGTATGCCTCACAACCCTCTTGGACTAGAACAAAGGTGTGTATCTATTCCAGAGTGATATTTTGATGTGTCACTCCACTGGTAGGGACATATTTTCATTTCTTTCCCTATGATGTTGTTGAAACTGTTATAATGTTCTGACAGGCATCCAGAATATGAGCAGGGATTTGCTTTTGCTCCTTCACCATTGTCAAAATGTGCTTGGTGACTTCAACAACCGGAATGGGAATATACGTCCATTCTGTTCATGGAGTAGGTGTGTATTTCAGCTTATATCCTCCTTTTCCTGTCAGTGAATTCTGACAATACTCATGTGTGGGGGAAGAGAGTTGAGTCTGCTCCAAATTTGTCATCGAATCATTCCGACTGGCTTCTCTGGATGCTACCAAATGAGACTGTTATCAATATTGAAGAATATTGGTAGGTGTATGTGTCTGATGTGTATTCCAAGTCAAGTATAGTTGACGATTTTCCTTCAATACTGGCAGATGAGGCTACTGACAGAACTGTTGATTGTAAACAGGTGTATGTGCATGCTTATTAGTTGCCACCATATTTGATTGGCGACCTTGATTGGGTGCAGTCAGACGAGCCTGCTGATTGGTTGATGAATTATAAACAGGTGTATATGCCTGCCTATAATACTCTACCAGAATTTCCTGATGAGATTGGTGAGTTTCTTCCAGACGAGTCTGCTAGACAGTGGGATTAGAATGGACGGGTGTATATACCTGATCATTTCTTGCCATTAAGTTGGGTTTATGGAATTCCATAGAGGGGAAAGAGGTAATAACCTGCTACTTGTTGGTTAGACTTCACCTTTTTCAGTTCGTCTTGGGTGCTCGGGTCTGAGGAACTTGAGCTGAACCCCTAAAGATGATACCCTCATCATGTTGAGGGTGCACTGCCACACGATTCTGGCAGCGATTGTTGATGGGAGCCATCAGAAAGGACACTTATCTCATTTAATTAAGCCTTCAATGACCTTTTCATTCACCTCCCCATAGTATGGGAGGGACTGGTGATTGAGTTCTGGGGATAACGACCTGAAACGGTTGGAGACGGTGGTTGGCACCACCTGCTTCTTGATCGCTGGTCATCGCTGTCCGGACAACCCGGGTGAATTATTTACTTGGAGGACTTATCATGCGGCCTCCAGAATCGGAATGGTACCATTTTGACGATATTCCATAACTAGTGCATTTGATACCCAGTGTTAAAGATTCTGAGTAGGTGATGTCATCCTCAGAGTGGACGAAGATCCAGTCGGAGTAGTAGTAGAGGTATTTACAACAGAGGTATTCACAGGTGTGAACTTTAGAGAAGCCATTTCTGTAATGCATAAGATCTTGGAAAAGACTGCATGTTTAATATAATAGACATGATCAAGATAATTTCGGCCACTACATTTTTTGGATGAGCACATATGTTATTGATTTTTTTGTTGGCCCTCTCATTGAATTTAAATTGGGGCCTAACAAATAAGTAAAAAATCATTTTAACTTGGTTAAGGATTCATGTCGGGTTCACCAATTTTTGTTTCCTCTAGAAATGGGGATGACCTCATTTGTTTAAGGTTCAAACATTCCAATCTGTTTCTATCGGGTTTTTTCATATAACCGGAAACATCCAATGATTATTTATCCATTTGGACCTACTTTCCAAAGGTAGGTGGTCATTAGTTTTGAACCGATGAGGCTTAAAAATTTACATTGGTCGAGAGGATGGGAGGTCGGACTCATCAAACCTTTTTGGGGGGAATTATTGTCCACTTCAGGACTCTCTTTATAGATTTGAGTTATGTTCGTCAATCCTTATTAAATTACCAAGTATGAAAATGAGCTTTCCTTTAAATCTGACAATCAATGATTAATATGTATACGATTTATAGAATCTTTTATATGTATTTGAGGTTCTTTGTCGATAGAGAATCATCTATATTTGTCAGATATTTTTATTCAATGGTATCCTTCAATACATTGTATAAAGATCTCTTGGTCATTATGATAACGTTACTGGTTTTAAAGCCACTCAGCAGGGGCACTTGAAGTCTATTGTCATTAAGAAGGACATGGATTATTTCAGAGTTGGGATCATACCTACAGATGGGATACCTATTTATCCTTGTTTAGAAAAGGAATTAGAACTCACGTAGTTCGAGTAAAGATGTATGAGGTTTATGCATTATTGATGTCCCAAAGAAAGATGTCATAACTAATTTTACACTCTAAGCTCATGTGAGTCATTCTCAGTGTGAGAAACAAGAGGTATTATTAAAGCCTGACGATTGTGCCATGAAAGGTGCAATCATATGAAATATTGTGGGGCCTATGTATGTATGACTGCCCAGATAGATGAGTATTGGTATTAAGTTCGAAGAAGTAGCTCAGGAACTAGGTCCATAAAGGTATATGTGCTTTATAGAGATTTGGATTCTTAAATTAGGACTTAATCCTGAGGAGGATGCCCAAATTAGAGGGGACTTATGATTGGGTTTTATTCCTGAGAAGGAAGCCCGAATCAAGAGAAATTGAGACCGGTTAAGAGAAATTATTAATGCGGATTATTTCTGAGAAGGAGGCATAGGTTAAAGGGACTTTGGAAATGGGGATTATTCCTAAAAAGGAGGCCCAGGTTAAAGGGACATGAGAACTGGGGTTTATTCTAGAAAATTAGGCCTAGGTTAAGGGGAATTCAGACTGGGACTTATTCCTGAGAAGGAGGCCCGGGTTAGGGAACTTGGGACTAGGGCTTACTCCTGAAAAGGAGGCCCAAATTAAAAGATCTTATCATCATAAAAGATGAGGTTGAATCAATTAAATATATAACCTTAGTGACATAAAGATAGGTAAATCACTAGGTATTGAGAGATGTTCCACAAAATTCTTTTCAAATAAGGTATACAACAAAGTAACCGTGCAAAAAATGGCTTTGAAGAGTGTTTTGAAGGCTAAATTTTGAAGTGGAGAGGTGGATTTGAAGAAATGATTTGGATAGGAAAGAGAGCCACCCAAAAAGAGGTAGGCGCACAAGTCTTTGTGGGGCGTGCAAGTCCTAGTTGTGTAAGTGTACTTGCGTGACACTGGCGAACTCGCGTGCTGGTTGACCAATGGGGTAATACTTGGGAGAGGCTTGGCTCAATCCCTTAGTATTATCCCTAAAGAATTCCAAATGAGTGGTGCGCAGGTTCTGTTGAAGGGATAAGTTGGTGCGCAGGTGTGACCATTTCCCTTAAGGGTTAGACACTTGAGCATGCAAATATTGGTGAATTTCAACACTTAGGATTTCTTCCCCCACTTTAGATCTTCCATTCTAGGTAAAACAAATTACCTTAGAAGTGTTCGGAAGACTTCAAGAAGAGACTAGGGCGTTGGGAGCTCAAATATGACTTTTGGAATTTTTCAGTCCTTGAAATGGGGGGCCCACAAAGGGTATTTATAGGCTGCTAAAGACCTTGGGCGAAAATCAAATAGGGCACACAGGTCACCTGCATGCCCATTATGTGGCGTGCAGTTATACCTGCGTTACCATCCTGTAACTTGCGCGGCCCATGCTTAAAGAAATCCATGTTTATGCCTTTGTAGATTTTTGACATTTCTTCAAAGGATGAATCACTTTGTGTTTAAGGTATTTCCCTTTTCATTCGTTAGACTCTGTGATGGAAATGAGCGTCAACAGTGTTATTATTATTCATATATTTATATTCATAATTGATTTATAATTCAAATTATCCTTCATTCAATAATTATTATACTACTAGATTAGTATGAAAATACTATAATGATAGATATTCTATAATTAAATAAAGTCTCATTTTTAAATATGTAAACATATTTTTTTTTGATAATAATAAGTTGTTCAACTTGAATCCATTAGAGAATCATGAATTTTGAACAACTCTACACTAATATAATAATAATCCTTTTATAATTTTATAAAAAAAACTACCTTCAAGTAGTATTTATATACTTAATTAGTTCAATAGTTTTAATTAATTTATGAAAAACCCTTTTATAACAACCATGATGTAAGAAAAATGTATTAAATTAATGAATAAAATTTAATTGAGAACTTCTTTGTCATTTTATTATTATTTTTTTCGATTACGATTCATAAAACCTAAGAAGAAAATAACATCATACTACTTTTCATTCAACTTGATCCTTATAACGACCTAACTTTTGACCATGGTACGGATCATTGGTTTTTCATTTTGAATCATTCCTTTAATCATGTTAATAATATAATACCACCTATGGAAGGCCTCAGGAGGGTCCAGGGTTGGTTCATAGCCTGGAGGTCTGAAAAATGTGGTCGAAGGCGGGGTTGCACGGTTAATGTAAATCATGCACCCCTGACCAAATGGTTTGTGTAAACTGTACAGTAGCAAATATGGGATCCAATAGGTCTTCATGGTTTTCCTTTAACCATTTGGACTAGGTATACGACCATGTGGCTTGATGCAGATCATGAATAGAGCCTTAATTCATGATTTTCATAGATTTTGTTAATAGTGCACTTAAACATTGTGCATTGATATTTTTGGGGAAAAATACCATTTTCCCCTCTTTAAACTTAACTTTAAGTTTCTTCTTCCCCTCCCTCTAGTGGACATAACACTAGGTCTCCACATTCATTGATCTAAAACCATTCTAATTCTTGGATCCTTGATAACTCCTCTATCTAGTGACCGATCTTCAATCCAAAGGAAACATCGGATATCCAAAAGTAAGGATTACCACTTACACTACTAATTATTTGGTTAATCTCTCCATCTATTTCAAAATTTAGAATTAGGCTCATATACCATGTTTTCTGGGTGTTGGATTGAATCTCAGATCTCTTCAACTTGCTTTGAATATGAGTTCGATATCAAGTGAGGCATCATTAGCATCCCTAAGTTAGGTGGTGTTTCGCACGGAATCCGGGGATGACCTCCTGGACGGGAGATTCAAACATTCTAATCGGTTTCTAACGGGTTTGTCCGTAGAACCGGAAACATCCAATGATTCCACATCCATTTGGACCTACTTTCCAAAGGTAGGAGCTCATTAGCTTGTGAGCTAATGAGTCTTAGGAATTTGCATTGGTCGAGAGGATGGGAGGTCAGACTCATCACACCTTTTTGAGGGGAATTATTGTCTACTCCGGGACTCTCTTTATAGATTTAAGTTATGTTCGTGAATCCTTATTTATATTACCAAGTATAAAATGAGATTTCCTTAAGTTTTAACAATCAATGATTAAATATGCAAGAAATTTAGAGAATCTTTTATATGTATTCGAGGTTCTTCATCAATAGAGAATCATCTATATCTGTTTAGAGATTCTTGGTCAATGGTATCCTTCAAAACATTTATATAAAAGTCTCTTGGTCATTATGACGACCAGGCTGGTTTTAAATCCACTCAGTGGGGCACTTGAAGTTTATCGTCATTCAGAAGGACAAGGATTATTTCAAAGTTGGGATCGAACCCATAAATTGGCTACCTACGTATCCTTTGTTTTGGAAAAGGAATCAGAACCCACGTAGTTCGAGAAATGGAGTATGATGTTTATGATTGATGGCTCAAAGAAGAATGTCATAATTACTTTTACACTCTAAGCTCACGTGAGTCATGCTCGGTGTGAGAAACAAGAGGTATTGGTAAAAATTAGACAATTGTGCCATGAAAGATGCAATCATAAGAAATTGTTTGGGGCTTATGTATGTATGACTTCCCAAAATAGATGAAGGTTTAGGATTTACTTTTAAGGAGAAAATCCAGGAACAGGGTCCATAAAGGTATATGTGCTTTATGGAGATTTGAATACTCTAATCTTGGGGTTTACTCCTAAAGAGGATTCCCAAGTTAGGAGGGGACTTATGATTGGGTTTTATTCCTGAAAAGGAAACCCAAATCAAAGGTAAATTATGACTGGTTAAGATAATTTTAAGGGGGATTAAGGTTTACTCCTAAAAAGAAAACCCAAGATTATGACTGGGACTTACTCCTAAAAAAGGAGGCCCAGGTTATCATTGAGTCTTATTCCTGAAAAGGATACCCAGGTTAGGGGACTTGGGGCTTACTCCTGAAAAGGAAACCCAAGATTATGACTGGGA
Organism: Viscum album; assembly: GCA_963277665.1. Lineage (NCBI taxonomy): Eukaryota > Viridiplantae > Streptophyta > Magnoliopsida > Santalales > Viscaceae > Viscum > Viscum album. The sequence goes on along the minus strand of OY728130.1, from coordinate 2,007,223,418 downwards.
CTTACTCCTAAAAAAGGAGGCCCAGGTTATGAATGAGTCTTATTCCTGAAAAGGAGACCCAGGTTAGGGGACTTGGGGCTTACTCCTGAAAAGGAAACTGAAGATTATGACTGGGACTTACTCCTAAAAAAGGAGGCCCAGGTTATGACTGAGTCTTATTCCTAAAAAAAAGGAGACCCAGGTTAGGGATTAAGGTTTGGGGCTTACTCTTGAGGAGGATGCCCATATTTGAGGTTGGGGCTTACTCCTAAGAAGGATGCCCAATTTTAGGAACTTTAAGAATTTGGGGCTTACTCCTGAGGAAGATGCCCAGGTTAAAGGATTAATAACTAGGGATTATTCCTGAAAAGGAGACCCAGGTTAAAGGGGAATTTGTCAAGACTGGGGCTTATTCCTAAGGAGGAGGCCCAGGTTGAGGGAATTATAAGTCTTTTGGAGACTTGGGACTTACTCCTGAAAATGAAGCCCAAGTTTTAAGGGACTGGGGCTTACTCCTGAAAAGGAGGCCCAGGTTAAGAGAATTATGGATTAGGGCTTACTCCTGAGGAGGAGACCTAGTTAAAGATTCTCTCATCCTTTGAATGATGAGGTTGAATGAAATCTTCCACAGAATTCCTTTTAGATAAGGAAGTCAATCAAGAAAACATGTCAAAGATGGCTTTGAAAAGTGTCTTGAAGACTGGATCTTGAAAAGGAGAGGTGGGATGGTATTAAGGAGATTAATTGGACAAGGAGGGCACCCAAAAACATAAGGGCGCGCAAGTCCTTAAAGGCGCGCAAGTATTGCAGCGGCGCGCAAGTATTGGTCGCGCAAGTATACTTGCGCGACATGAGGGGTACTTGCGCGGTTCTCAAATATCATTTAGAATATTTGAGCGACTCTTTAAAAATCCCTTTAGAATCCTCTTGAGGTTTATCCAAAAAAGGGACGCGCAAGTTCAATTGAAAGAATAAGGCGGCGCGCAAGTGTTGATGAGTTTCAACACTTAGGCCTTCCTTCTTCTCTTTTAAATCTTCCGTTCTAGGTAAGAAATTACCTTAGAAGTGTTCTGGAAGCTTTGAGAAGAGACTTGGGCGTCGGGAGCTTCAATCCGAGTTTCTGGAAAAAGATCCTCTTGAATGGGGGGCCCACCGGGTCTATTTATAGGCAAAAGCAGGCCCTGGGTGGTTACCGGGCGGTTACCACTTAGGTCGCGCAAGTCACTTGCGCGACCAAGGTCACCGGGCAAGTACACTTGCGCGACAGTGAGATAACTTGCGCGGTGCAGTTGCTTTGGATCATGTCTTCATGCCTTTGTCGATTTTTGATGTTTTCTTCAAAGGATGAATCACTTTGAGCTTGGATATTCCCTTTTCCGATCTTTAGATTCTGTGACGAAAGGAGTGTCAACAAAAGTCCCCCCTCAGAGTTGGATCCGGAGAGAAATGAGGATTTGACTCTGAGGAAATCGAATCCCTCCAAAGGAAAAGGGAGGTGCGCAAGTCTTCCGTGCACAGAGGGCAGCGCACAAGTTTTCGCCGCGCAGGCCTTGAGCGCTCTGAGTGCGGCGCGCAGATAGGCCTCCTGGCCTATAAATACACCGCTTTTGGCCGTGGATAACACCTGATCCCGAAGTTCTCGAGCTCTCGCCACGCAAGTCTCTTTTTCCACTGTTTCCTCGCTGTCACGCTACTCTCAAGGTAATAGGGCTTGCGCGGTAATACTTGCGCGACAGAAACTTGTGTGGCACGTGTATCACTTGCGTGACATCTCCATACTTACGCGCCTTAATGCCTTAGCCATTTTTTCCAAATTTCTTCACAAATTTTATGAAAAAATAAACCCATTTAAGAGTTAGTTTATTCATCTTTTGTGCAGATTCAGTGGTTCCCAAGGAAATTGGAACGGCTGATGAACTGGCTAGCAAGCGGATTGATGACATGATGAACATCATTGGCCATGATTACTATGATATCTGCAACAGCACTCTCCCAAATTTGGCTAAGTACTTGAAGAAATATCATCCTAATTTTCCACAGAGCATCCATCTGCCTCTGTGTGGTCATGGTCATCTGCAAGGATTCAATGTTCCAAATGCAAAAAATTATACACCTGAGATGCAGTTGCACTGCTACTCCTCTATTTCGGTTTTGCTATGCATTAAGAGCAACAACAATGGTGTGAACTATCAAGTTCTTCCTCTATGCCATTTCCTTGTAGATATGAAAATGGCAAACCCATGGGCTGAAATGTTTTCCACTAATGGTTGGTGGAGAGAAGACAAACATGGTATTAGAGTAATATCTGAAAAGAGTACTCTCTCCAAATGGCTCTTTACTTCCAATGCTCCATTCTCAAATCCATGTATCCTTCTTCCAAGTCTCTCGGACAGAAACAGAGTCACTGTTTGATCAGCAAAAAAATTTTCTCAAACCGCACTCAAGAATATCCTTTTACAATTGTTCCAAGAAGAGCTGGTATCACTGCATCTCTTATTGTATCCAGTTGAATGAATGAATTCCAGGTGGTTTCTGATGAAGCTCGAGATTCTGTAAATCAAATGAAGTGTTATGTTGAAAGCCTCTTGTAATTCTTGAAAAAGAGAAGAGACTCCAGTCTGTGGATGTCCTTTTATCTCCTGTGTATCAATGAAAAACACTTTCATCTTCAATCATTTGTACCTGTATTCTTTCACTACCTGCTTCAAATTTACTTAAGCCAATGGGCCTAGTAAGCATAGTTTGATTTTTACTAGGATTATTACAAATAATCCTACAAACTTTGAACTTTTTAATTGCTCAATATTACCTAAATTATACATAAATGTATATTTAGTGAGCTGGAACATGACTTTTATTCAGAGTTCCTTTGTATTTTGTGGGCAGTTTAAAGTCATGCATGCCGGACATAAAGGGGCTAATGTTTAAGGTCGAAATATCTTTGACTAAAATAGATTAAAATTGATTCAATTCCTTGAAAATTTATCTTAAAACATATTACCATACTCAAGTATGAGAGAAAAAAATGTAAACTATGGCTTATGAATATTTGAATCTGAGGAATGATATGAAAAAGAGCTAAAAGGCATTAGAAGAAGTAGTTTCCAATAATGAAGTTACTATTATTTAACAAAACCCGTTAGGGGGTTGAAATATGCAGGGCCACCTATGGGCATTGGCTGCATGATCAAATAAATAGCATCTTTCGGCTGACAAGTCTGTTATGTGGACTGTTTATGCAAGGCCACCTATGGGCACGTGCTGCATAGTCAGGAAAAAGAATTCCCAGAAATTTACTTTCCTAGTGTTAAAAGCCAATGAAAGTTTATGGAGATTCAAATTTTCTAAAGTATAGAGTTTGTTGTATGGAAAGGGGTACTTGAATATGGAGAAGATATTTCCGTACAAGAATATCGAAGAACTGGATGAATATCACTCCTACGAAGGTCTGACCCAAACGTAGGGAAGAAGAATAAACCATAGACTTGAATACTTTCAGATCATGAAAAAGGATATGGGACAAATATGTTAAGGATGGCTATTTTTTTGCGGATCCCTATATACTATCGTTTAAGACAAATAAGGACAAAAGAGGCATTCTTCCCAAGAATGAAGTTACTATTATTTAACAAAACCCGTTAGGGGGTTGAAATATGCAAGGCCACCTAAGGGCATTGGCTGCATGGTCAAATAAATAGCATCTTTTGGCAGACAAGTCTGTTATGTGGACTGTTTATGCAAGGCCACCTATGGGCACGTGCTGCATAGTCAGGCAAAAGAATTCTCAGAAGTTTGACATTTTTGTGATTAGAAGTCATGAAAAGGGTTATGAAGATCTGATAATATTTAAGGTTAGGATTATAACACATAAAGATGGGTATTTTCCAATGTATATAGAGATACATAGGTCAATGATAACCATAATCATGTTGTGGCTGGGTCCTGAATTGAAACTTGGACTTCACTATGTATCTCATAAGAATGAGAATCAAGCCATACGTAGTTCTTGAAATGCAGTTTAACGTCATGCAGGACGAATGTATGAGTGATCTTAGTTTAGGGTCATAGAATTTGGACCATAATAATGAATACACAGTGTGTGTTTTCATGAGGACTTTTCAGCCAAGGGACTGAAAGTGAAATTTGGGGTTAGGCCCAAAAGACTTGGGACTGGATTCGAGGGACACTCGAATGTTCCTACGTATCCCATAAGGATGGGAATCAAGTCCACGTAGTTCTAGAACTACCCTTTGTACAAATTCGGTTCGTACATGTGAAGGGTGAAAGGGGACTTTAGTGCAATGATGGTTTAACCTAAGATAAAAAGTTTAGGCATTACCATGTATGCACGTAGTCTTTTGAAAATGAAAACTATGATTGAAAAATCAATGTCAATAATAGTTCTCTTTCAAATGAGGAAATCAAGGAATATTGTAGTTTATTGTCGTACCGGACAAAAGTGTTGTATAGTTGAACGTCGTATAACAAGGACGAAAATGAATCAATGTAAAGATATTGATTCTAGGGGCGGTTTCACGAATCAACATTATATGAGATGGTGGTGAACCGATGTGAAGAGATTGTTTTTGGGCTTGAACCCTGGGAGGTTGACTACATACCCAGCCTGGAGGGCAAGGATCAAAGTCCGTGTAGTTCAATTAAAGAATGAATTAATGATCAAGTTGTTCTTGGGGACAACGATCTAATTAAAATGTTGTTGGGATTTACACATGGTTAGGGGCCCAAAGAGAGTATTATGGTTGATATTTGCACTAAGATCATGTGAGTCATACTCGGTGTGAGAAACAAGAGGTAATAACAACCTTAACGATGCACAGTTTAATGTCATGTAGGACATAAAAAAGGGACTATGCAGTTTAATGTCTTGCAGTTAGGACTATTGGTGTTGCACAGTTTAGTGTCATGTAGCAGGGACAAAATAACAGTTTAATGTCATGTAGGACATATCAAGGACTTTCTGTACAGTTTAGCGTCATGTAGTTAGGACGATGGGGACAATACAGTTTAACGTCATATTGGACGAAAGGGGGATTGTGCAGTTTATTGTCATACTGGACCTTTGAGATTATATAGTTTAACGTCTTTCCGGACGTAAGGGACTTTTATACAGTTTAGCGTCATGTAGTTAGGACGTCACAGTTTAACGTCTTGCTGTACGTAAGGGATTTGCAAATAGTTTATGGTCATATACATGGACCAGGGATGATGCAGTTTAAGGTCATGCTGGACGGTTTAGGGAACTTTTCCACAGTTTAATGTCGTGTGGGACGAAGTTGCAGTTTAAAGTCATACTGGACCATGGCTGTATAGTTTAACGTCATATAGCAAGGACGAACTGGTGTTGTACAGTTTAAAGTCATGTAGCTAGGACTAAGGTGAACCAATACAAGGATATCAATTCTGGGGACTTTTTACAGTTTATCGTCATGCGGGACGTTGGAAGTGCCACACAGTTTAATGTCATGTTGCTAGGACACAATATAGTTTAATGTCATCTCGGACAAAATATAGTTTAATGTCATCTCGGACAAAATATAGGAACTTCTGTACAGTTTAACGTCATGTAGATAGGACATAATACAGTTTAGTGTCATGTTGGACATAATACAGTTTAGTGTCATGTAGGACATAATCAGGGACTATGCAGTTTAAAGTCTTGCAGTTAGGACTATTGGTGCTGCATAGTTTAGTGTCATGTTGCAGGGACATAATCAGGGACTATGCAGTTTAAAGTCTTGCAGTTAGGACTATTGGTGCTACACAGTTTAGTGTCATGTTGCAAGGACATAATCAGGGACTATGCAGTTTAAAGTCTTGCAGTTAGGACTATTGGTGCTGCACAGTTTAGTGTCATGTTGCAGGGACATAATCAGGGACTATGCAGTTTAAAGTCTTGCAGTTAGGACTATTGGTGATACACAGTTTAGTGTCATGTTGCAGGGAAATAATCAGGGACTATGCTGTTTAAAGTCTTGCAGTTAGGACTATTGGTGCTACACAGTTTAGTGTCATGTTGCAGGGACATAATCAGGGACTATTCAGTTTAAAGTCTTGCAATTAGGACTATTGGTGCTACACAGTTTAGTGTCATGTTGCGGGGACATAATCAGGGACTATGCAGTTTAAAGTCTTGCAGTTAGGACTGTTGGTGCTGCACAGTTTAGTGTCATGTTGCAGGGACATAATCAGAACCAATGTGACTGTTTTGGCTCTGGGAACAATATTTTGTGTTTATACAAAATACTTCATCAGAAATCTGGCATTAGTTGGAGTCGTGATGTGTTCTCCATCCATTGAGATTATAGAATATGCTCCATTGGAGTAGACCTTATGTATTGAATAAGGTCCTTCCCATTTTGGTTCAAGCTTGGGAGGCTTCTTTCCTGGTATCATTGGTGCTCTGAGAACCAATACCAATTCTCCCTAAATGAATGAACGAAGACGAACTTTTTTGTTAAAAGCTCGTGCTATTCGATTCTGATAGATTTCCAAGTGGTGAAAAGTGCACAATCTTTTCTCATATAACTGTTCCAATTCATTCAACCGCTTTTGGGATTGATCATCCTTAGATAACTGATCAAAAATGGCTATTCTGAGTGAGGGCAATTGAACTTCAATTGGCAAGACTGCTTCTGTTCCATATACCAATGAATATGGAGTTGACCGCGTTGCATTGCGAGTGGTAGTCCGATAAGCCCATAAAGCATGAAAGAGTTTATCAGGCCATGACCTCTTATCTTTATCCACCATATTTTGCAGTATATTTGAAAGAGTCTTGTTGAAGGCCTCTATCTGTCCATTAGCCGTTGCATGATATCGAGATGAATGGTTGGACTTAATGTTGTATTCTTGATACAATTTCTTTACCTCAGAAGAACAGAAGTTGGTGCCGTTGTCCGTCAATATGGTATGAGGGACACCAAATCTAGTAATGATGTTAGACTTGATGAAGCTAACAATGCATTTAGAACTGACTTCTTTGAGAGGTACTGCCTCTGCCCATTTTGGAAAAGAAATCAGTAGCAGTAAGAATGTACTTAAACTGCTTGGTCGTAGCTGAAGGGTAAGGTCCCACCACATCCATTCCCCATGTGGAAAATGGCCATGAGTATTTAGCTGTATGAAGCAACTCTGGAGGTTTATGAATGAAGTTGGCATATACTTGGCATGAATGACACTTCTTTGTGAAATTAACACAATCCTGTATCATTGAAGGCCAAAAGTATCCAAGCCTTCGAATTTTATCAGACAATCTATGTCCAGACTGGTGGGCACCACAGACTCCTGCATGCACTTCTTTTATGACAGTCATTGTCTCTTCACCATCAATACATCTAAAGAGAACTCCATCAAAACCACGTTTGTAGAGAATTTTCTCGAGGTGGTTTGGGCTATCATAAAGAGTAAAATTGACCACACGTCGCCGAATTTGTTCTTTCTCGGCTCTATCAGGTGGAAGTGTTCCATTTTGAAGGTATTCCCTGATAGGTGACATCCATCCTGTAGTATGACCATACGGTTCAGGAATGGGACTAATTTCATTAATTTCCTCTGTTCTGACTTGAACATAAGGTGAAATTGCACGACGGTGGGCAATACAGATGGTTGTCTCGTCCCGATTTGGATCTTCTGAAGCTGTGGCAATATTAGCCAGTGCATCAGCTTGAGCATTTTGTGATCTTGGGACATAAGAAAATGTCGGTTCTGAAGGGAATTCCGACATTAACTCTCTGACGTAATCATACAAAGGGATTAATTCTTCTTTTCTGATGGCATAATCCCCATTGACTTGTTTGATTACCAGGTCTGAATCACCTTTCACCTTTAAGTGATTCACTTGTGCTTGAAGCGCTAACTCCAAGACTGTAATGAGAGCTTGGTATTCAGCTTCATTATTGGTACCACCTTCCCACAACAAAAAGAAATAAGGTAACACTGCCTTATCTGGAGAAATGAGCACAATTCCTAAACCAACTTTGTTGAATTTAGGATTTTCCATTTTCTTCCCTGTTGGACTTCTAGAAGCACCATCAAAATACATTTCCCATGATTGAGGACTCTCTTGAATAGAGAAAACTTCCTCATCAGGGAGTTCGATATCTGAATACGTGTCTTCCACTGAAGGATGTTCAGCCAGGAAATCAGCCAGAGCTTGGCCCTTAATTGCCTTTTAAGACACATACTGAATGTCGAACTACTGTAGAATAACCGCCCACCTTGCCAGACGTCCTGTAATCATTGGACGACTAAGGATGAATTTGAGCGGATTATTACGAGATACCAATTGGACCTCATGATGTTTCAGGTGGTGTCTCAGTTTCTGAACTACAAAAATTAATGCTAGGCAGCACTTTTCAATACTTGAATACCGGTTTTCTGCTTCAAGCATAGTTCTACTGAGATAGTAGAGACTATTTTCATTCCCAGCATCATTCTTTTGAGCGAGAAAGGCACCCAATGATCGTTCTAAAGCTGTCACATAGAGGATAAGAGGTCTACCCTCAACAGGTGGCATGAGTACTGGTGGACTCAAGAGGTATTTCTTGAGAACATCAATTGCTTCTTGACATTCTTCAGTCCACTGGTAAGTGACTCCTTTCTTCAATAATTTGGTAAAGGGTAAACTTTTTCCTGCCAAATTGGCGATGAAACGCCGAATATAGGCTAAGTGTCCTTGAAGTCCTCTTAATTATTTCAAATTCTGAGGAGGTGACATACCAAGGATTGATTTAGTCTTCTCAGGATCCACTTCAATACCACGATGGCGTACAACAAAGCCGAGGAATTTTCCTGAGGTTACCCCAAAAGCACATTTTAAGGGGTTTATCTTCACATTATGTTGTCGAAGCTTGTGGAATATGACTTCCAAATCAGCCAAGTGATTAGAACGTTGTTTGGATTTAACTACCAAATCATCTACATAGCATTCAACAAACTTCCCTAAAAGAGGTTTGAAGATACGATGCATGGCGCGTTGATATGTTGCACCTGCATTCTTTAAACCAAAGGGCATCACCCGGTAACAAAACACACCTTGAAGAGCTCTGAAGGCTGTATATTCCTCATCTTATGGGGCCATTCGGATCTGATTATATCCAGAATATCCATCCATGAAAGAAAGTACTTCATATCCAGCCGTCGCATCAATTAAGAGTTCTATAATCGGAACTGGGAAATCATCTTTAGGACAATACCGATTAAGATCTCTGAAATCGATGCAAACCCTAATTTGTCCGTTGTTCTTCTTTACAGGGACAATATTAGCCAAACACTTGGGATATTGAACTTCTCTGACGAAGTTAGCTTTAATAAGCTTATCCACTTCAGCCTCAATTTTGGAAGCATAGGTTGGGTGTGTTCTTCTCGCGGCTTGCTTGAATCCTCGATGTTCTTTTGGTAAACCCAAATGATGAGTAGCAACATCAGGATCAAGCCCAAGCATTTCTGTATAATTCCAAGCAAAAATATCTTTATTTTTCTTTAGAAAAGAAATATACATCTATTTCTCTTCAAGGGTCATGGCCGCACTAATTAAAGTGGGGCGTGGATCTTTCTCTGTACCTAGATTTACTTCTCTGAGTTCATCCACAGTGGTAGAGATACCCTCTTCAAATGCTGGAGGAGCATCTCTAAGATCTTCCTCTTCCTCTTCATCATGTGTTATTTCTTCCGTTTCTACTTGCAAAGTAGATGAAAAAACGAAATTCTCATGATCATAAGAGATGTCAAAATTTTCACATTTTGAAGAAGATCTTCCATTTCCGACCCTATTGATGATAAAGGGTTTTCTTTGGGAAATAAAGAAGAGATGATGGATTGAGAATCGACATCATTATTCACCTTTGGTGTTTCTATAACTTCTTCTGGCCTGATTAGCGAAGTATAGACTTGTTGTATTTCAGCAGACGAAATGAAAACGTCACCACTTATGCTTTCATCACTGCTTGGTAAGTTACCAATTTCTCCCATGTTGTCTGGCTCGATTGCCGTAATTGACATTATGGATCTTTCCATAAGAGTATTTTAATTTGGGCCTATTTTGTCAATTTGAATGATAGGTAACACATAATATGTACTCATATGTGAAAATGGATTTATTGGAATTTTTTTCAAACCATATGGAGCATTAACCTTGGTAACTTCCTTCATTGTAGATTTTTCTCTTCCCTTCATGTGATAAAATTCCTCCTCAATGTATTGAGACTCACATGTCTTGAACGGGGATTTAACACCATACAATGTTCCAATTTGACCATCGAAATAGTATTTGAGACATTGATGGTATGATGACGGAATAGCTGCATGCTGATGTAGCCAGGGTCTTCCAAGCAAGATATTGAAAGCTGAGTCTTGATCAACAATCATGAAATCCGAATTGGAAACAAGATCTCCAAACTGAGTTCTGAGTGTAACTTCTCCTAGTGGATCTTGTTCATTTTTATCATATCCTTGCAACATCATGGTAGAAGGAGATAAATCAGATTCCGTGAGGCCCAATCGACGATGTGTACGAATAGGCATGAGGTTGACTCCTGAACCATTGTCAATGAAAGCTCTTCGAACATCTATACCATTGACTTTGCCAGATAAGTACAAAGGTTTTATGTGCCCATGCACAACATCATCTTCATCTTTATCAGTAAAAGATATCACTGCATGTAATTCTGCAGGATTATTCTCTACGTGATAGATTTCAGCTGCAGCAATTTCAGCTTCAAACTCATGAGGACTTGACAAAGCTTCGATGAGTGCTTCCCGAAGATCTTTTGACAGATTCAAAGCATCCAAAATTGATAACTTGGATGGTACTTGGGCCAAGTGTTTCAATATATCATACTTTTGATCTAGAGGTCTGCGTTTCCCAATAGGAATATGCGGTTTAGCAGGTACCTTGGAAGCAGATGCTTTGGAAGCTGATGCATCTTGTATTGAAGTTGGAAACATCCTTGGTTTTGGAAGATTAGACTGATTAGATCCATTTACATGCTGAGATAAAGAAGATAGAACCTTTAATCGGTCTTCCAAAATAACTGTGCCAAAACTGAGTTGGCCATTGGCAAAAGAACTTGCTTGTTCTTTTTGAGCTCGTTGAAGGGCTCTACCACGAGTTTCTGCTGCATATACGGTGCTAGCAGGGGTAAAATTAGAGTAGTGGCTTTGGAAAGATCCACGTCTTCCCCTATATCCTGAACCTCTAGAACCTCTTCGGATTCCCTTATTTGATACAGGGAATTCAGGATCATCAAGACTGGAATATGAATCTGTTAATTGGATCATATTAATAGAACTAAAGATTAACTCTTCGTCTGATAAAGACTCTGCCTGATTAGCCTGTTTAGGCTGTGCCGTTTGATGGGGCGGTGCCCGTTGCTTTGAAGTAGATGGCATGAAATCTTCTAGAGTCAAAGACAATTTAGGCTTTGATACATACTCATCTTCTCCTGATTCCTCTTTCTTCTTTGAATTGCGCTGCCCTTTTGAGGATTTGTCTTTTGATGGAGGATTTACTGCAGCTTTTGTAGGAGACACAATTGGCTTCTTCAATTGTGTTCGCAAAATGGAATGAGTCCGATTGATTGTCTTTCTGACCATCCAATCATCATATTTTTCGCAGTTTTGCTTTTGACTTCCTGCCACTCGCCTCCTTCCTCTGGATCTGTAGCAGTAATACATGCTACATGAGCTGAAGAACCCTTCAATTTGACTTTTCCCAAGTCAACCATCTTTTGCAGGAGGTCTTTAAAGACAAAACACTCCTGGATGGGATGCCCCAACATTTGATGAAAAGGACAATAATTGGGACGGTTTTCATCTCCTTCCTTGTTTGGCCTCTTGGGCACTGGTAATTGAACCAAATTATTTTCCAGAGCTGCAATGAAGTAACCAGGAACTTGCTCATTTCAGAAAGAGTATGTTTTACTCTTCGTATCCTCAAATTGTTTTCGTTGTTGATCTCTTTGATCATTTGGACGAAACGGCCTTTGTTGTTGGCGTTCAAGAGGTGGAGTCCTTTGAGAAGATGAAGGTTTTGAAGTAGATATAGGTACAGGTGCTTGTTTAAGCATAACAGTAGCAGTTTCTACTTTACCCATTCTTTTTCCTAGAGCTGATGGAATTACACGAGATTTAACCTTAGCCTGTATAAGGGAATCTTCAATCTGCTGAGCGATTGAAGTAAGGTCTCGAAACCCTCCTGTGTATTTCACAGGGATCAATGGCGTGCGTAATTCATCACGCAAATTTGCCACACAGATTGGAAACAATTCCTCCTGAGGGAGTGATAAACTCAGGGAATACGTTAATCCCTTCCAACGAGCAATGAAATCAGAGACTCTTTCATTTTCCCTTTGCTTGCAGTTTGTAAGATTGAAAACTGTCGTTTTTGGCAATGTTGAGCTAAACTGAAGAAGGAATTTTTGACGAAGATCCTCCCATCCGATGACTGACCGGGATTGCAAGCTTGTATACCAGACAAAAGCTGGTCCTTGCAAGGTTCACACGAAGCATCTGAGTTTCACTGCTTCTTGCTGCTCTGGAGTTCCCATCATAGGATCACAACAAGACACGTAATGCATCAAATGTTGTTCAGGGTCGCCTGATCCATTGAAAGTAGGGAAAACAGGGTTTCCAAAACTGGATGGAGGAGAAATTGAATCTACCCATTCAGGGTAAACTTTCTTTTCAGGTTGAACTTGCGCCCGTTTTCCTTCCATAGTTTCTAACCGAGCTATTAATGACTCAATAGTAGTTATTAACTTTTGAGAAATGTCAGGTTGAACTTGGTTTTGGGTAGGTGCAATGAATGGAGCTTGGACAGACGTGGTGGTTGGTGCTGCAACTGATGGTAGTGCTGCCAACCGTTGTTGCGTTTGACCCATAGGATTAGACCTCTGTGGGTGTACTGATAAAGGAGGATATTCTTGATCCATCTCAGTAGTTACAACAAATTCCTTCGGCTGTTGGAATTCAGCATTCTTAAGAAGAAGACTACTCTGAAGTAGTTCTTCATTCAACCTTCTTAATTCTTTCATTTCTTCCTCCTGTTGTGCAAACCTTTGCTCTAATGAGAGAGATTGACCTCCATCAGAGGAAGGGTGAGAAGTAACCTGATTCTTTCCTTTCCCCTTATTGGATCCTTTTCGGAGAGGGGGAAGTGGGTTACTTGAAGGAATACCCAGATTTTGGGTAAGCCTTTGATTACGTGTGCGCACACCTTCTTCATTTAGGTCTGTGTGCGAAACTTCTTGAGCAGGAACCTCTTCGTCTGATCCCTCTGATTGAGCCTCTTCTGGTGAATCAGCAGCAACGGCATTGATGACATTAATGGATGCATATTGCATGGAATCCTTTCTATCAGCATTTCTGTGATATTGTCTTCTTCCATGTCCATGATGAGACATGGCATTCCGTTGATTTGATCCCTCAGGAACTTCTTGGAGAACCGTTACTTGGAGAGAATCTCCTGATAGCTTGGCTCTTCGTTCCTCTTGAGGCTTATTCCCTAATCGAGAGAATACTGACTTTCTCTGAGGGAGGGAATGAGGATTTGAAAAAGTCCCCAGTCCGGTGGACTGGGGATGTTCCTGTTGTTTCCGCTCAACTCCTCGAATCCCATTTGTTGACTCTGAGGGTTGGGTTAGAGAAGTCCCCAGTCTAACAAGCTGGGGTGTCTCTTGACATGCTATGTCTGAGATCTTCTTAAAATCTCTCTTGATCTTGCGAATCTTAGTTCGGAAATTAGCTGGATGCATTAACTTGTATCCACTTTTATCACCTGGTTCAACAGACCGTTGGATGATTTCCGAAACTTCTGTCTTTTGATGACGTGTTTGATCCAGATGAGAGGCTTGTGCAATATTCTCGCCTACTTGATATAGGAGCAATTCAACAACCTGTTCTCTATATACTTGATTTTGAGAGGAACTAGTTGAAGCCTGTTCTTGAGAAAGCTTTTGATTATGAACAAAGCCCATTGACTGTGGCCGGCCATGGGCAATAACATTGCATGAGACCATTTTCGGCGGGCTTTGCTGACCGGAAAGCACTGTGAAATGTAGTGCTCCGTGAACACCCCATCCTCTTATATGAACATCAGATGGAGCATTGGCAATTAACTGACGCAATTTTCATAGTGCACCAAGGCATGAATGTTGAAGGGTTCTCTGTTGCTTTTCAGCCTTCGGATTCCGAGAGACTGATAGAGATTCCAAATCAATCTGACGTTGTAGCCCTTCTATTATCTTAAGATGATTTTCATATTCATCGTAAGATAATACCTTTTTCTTTAATTGACAAAGAGTTTTCCATATGTTGAGACGAATATCATGGATTCCATCATCCGTCAACATCTTTGGAATGTCGTACTGGGAGTCAGCCAAAGGCCAAAACATGGCTGGTACTTCACCTTTTGCCAGTTTTTTTCTCATGTTCAGCATTTCCTCTTTATCATTAAATAAATATTCTTCTACCTGTTTGGACCAGAGTTGGTGTTCCCTTGTTGCTTCATCGGAATCAACAAGATTGGTAGAGAGATCATTATTCATGCTGGAAGATGAATGACCCAGGGATGGTTCGGAGAATAACCTGAACCCCAGGCTATCTTCTGATGGAGAAAGAGTTTCACCTGCTGATAGTAAAGCATCAGACATGACTGGTTTTACGTTTGCAAGTGCCTCGAGATAAGAGGGCTTTCTCGTCACTACATTGCCTTCTGAAGAATTTTCGAGACAACGTGAATCACTACTGCGGAGAGGACATTCGCAGCGAAGTTCATCACCATGAGGAGGACCGTCATGATGGGTTACAGCAAAAGATGAAATCTCTTGTTCCTTGGTCTTCTGACCACACAGAGGGTTCCTGTGGCTCTCATCTGAAGAAGAAACTTCAAGATTGACCGAATTTTCATGAAGCAAGTCTTCATGAGGAAGTTTCTATTGAAGACCTTCAGAATTAATGTTCCCATTATTGGGAACTGAGGGAGTAGAATCTTGAATTCCGATAGATTAATGTATGAGGGCTTTAAGAACTCCAGCATCAAGCAAGGCTTGGTTACAGATTGGCCTTTGATCTCCTGACTGTGCTGGGCGGATCTTTTTCTTAGATGCCTTCTTACTCGCTTTAGAAACCACTTGATGACGAAAGTGATTACTCTGAGCAGGTGTATGTGCCTGATCAGGAAAGATCGTCAGGTTAGGCTGACGATCTCCACTCAAATCAGGTGTATGTGCCTGACTTGGTTGTCCGTATGATATGGGGGAGTATGCCCCATAACCCTCTTGGACTGGAACAGATGTGTGTGTCTGTTCTGGAGTGAATCGTTGATGTGTCACTCCATTTCTAGGGATAGATTTATGTGTTTGTCCCTGTGATGATGTTGAAGCTGTTATGATATCCTGGCAAGCATCCAGGATATGAGCAGGAATTTGCTTCTGCTCTTTCACCATTGACAATATATGTTTGGTGACTTCATCCGCCGGAACGGGGATATACGTCCATTCCGGGCTTGGAGTAGGTGTATGTGCCTGCTGCTGTCCTCCTTTTCCTGTCAGTGAATCCTGACAGTACTCAAGTGTGGAGGCAGAGAGTTGAGTCTTCCTCCTGTTTGTCGTCGGGACTTTCCGACTGACTTCTCCGTGCGCTACCAAGCGAGACTGTTGGTAGGCTTGATTAGTATTAGCAGGTGTATGTGCCTGTTGATTACACTTCGCCAAACGCGGTTGACGAGATCCATCATATGTAGTCAGACGAGTCTGCTGACTAACTGATGATGCATAAGAAGGTGAATGTTCCTGCCTATAGTACTCCGCCGGAATCGCCTGGCGGGATTGGCTTGATGCTGCCAGACGAGTCTGCTGGACAGCGGAATTAAAACGGGCAGGTGATTGTGCCTGCTCGTTATTTGCCACCAAGTTAGGTTGGTGGATTTCTCCGGAGATGGCAGGGATGACAACCTGCCTATTGTTAACCGGATTCCGTCTCTGGCGGTTCATCTTGCCTGCTCGGGTTCGAGGAACCTGAGCTGAATGCCAGGAGTCGGTACCCTCATCATGTTGAGGGCGCACTACCGCACGAGTCTGGCGGCGATTGTTGATGGGAGCCCTCAGGAAGGACTCATGTCTTTTTGAATTAAGGCCCTGAGGGACCTGCTCATTCACTTCCTCAGAGTAAGGGAGTGAATGGAAATTGCGTTCCGGGGATAACAACCCGAAACGGTTGGAGACGGTAGTCAGCACTGCCTACTTCTTGATCGCTGGCCGCCATTGTCCGGATGACCAGGTAGAGTTGTTAACTTGGAGGGCTTGACGAGCGGCCTCCAGAGTTGGGATAGTACCGTTGCGACGGTACTCCTTAACCAGTGCATTAGAAACCCAGCGTTGAAGACGCTGAGTTGGTGATGTCATCCTTAGAGCGTACGACGTTCCAGCAGGAGTAGCAGCATTGGTTTTCACAGCAACAGACCTCACAGAAGAGGTGTTCACAGCAGCAGTATTTACAGGGGTGAATTTAAGGAAATCCATTTCGCAGAAGATCTTGAGAAAAGAGTGCCTATTCCATATAACATACATAATCAAGATGAATCCGGCCACTTCATCTTTTGGATGAGCACATGTCAATGATTGATTTGTTGGCCCAAGGGGCCTAACAAATAAGAAAAACATCACTTTAACTTGGTTAAGGTTTCACGTCGGGTTCACCATTTTTGTTTCGCACGGAATCCGGGGATAACCTCCTGGACGGGAGATTCAAACATTCCGATCGGTTTCTAACAGGTTTGTTCGTAGAACCGGAAACATCCAATGATTACACATCCGTTTGGGCCTACTTTCCAAAGGTATGCGCTCATTAGCTTGTGAGCTAATGAGGCTTAGGAATTTGCATTGGTCGAGAGGATGGGAGGTCGGACTCATCACACCTTTTTGAGGGGAATTATTGTCTACTCCGGGACTCTCTTTATAGATTTAAGTTATGTTCGTGAATCCTTATTTATATTACCAAGTATAAAATGAGCTTTCCTTAAGTTTTAACAATCAATGATTAAATATGCAAGAAATTTAGAGAATCTTTTATATGTATTCGAGGTTCTTCATCAATAGAGAATCATCTATATCTGTTTAGAGATTCTTTTTCAATGGTATCCTTCAATACATTTATATAAAAGTCTCTTGGTTATTATGACGACCAGGCTGGTTTTAAATCCACTCAGTGGGGCACATGAAGTTTATCGTCATTCATAAGGACAAGGATTATTTCAAAGTTGTGATCGAACCCATAAATGGGCTACCTACGTATCCTTTGTTTTGGAAAAGGAATCAGAACCCACGTAGTTCGAGAAATGGAGTATGATGTTTATGATTGATGTCTCAAAGAAGAATGTCATAATTACTTTTACACTCTAAGCTCACGTGAGTCATGATCGGTGTGAGAAACAAGAGGTATTGGTAAAAATTAGACAATTGTTCCATGAAAGATGCAATCATAAGAAATTGTTTGGGGCTTATGTATGTATGACTGCCCAAAATAGATGAAGGTTTAGGATTTACTTTTAAGGAGAAAATCCAGGAACAGGGTCCATAAAGGTATATGTGCTTTATGGAGATTTGAATACTCTAATCTTGGGGTTTACTCCTAAGGAGGATGCCCAAGTTAGGAGGGGACTTATGATTGGGTTTTATTCCTGAAAAGGAAACCCAAATCAAAGGTAAATTATGACTGGTTAAGAGAATTTTAAGGGGGCTTGAGGTTTACTCCTAAAAAGGAAACCCAAGATTATGACTGGGACTTACTCCTAAAAAAGGAGGCCCAGGTTATGAATGAGTCTTATTCCTGAAAAGGAGACCCAGGTTAGGGGACTTGGGGCTTACTCTTGAAAAGGAAACCCAAGATTATGACTGGGGCTTACTCCTAAAAAAGGAGGCCCAGGTTATGAATGAGTCTTATTCCTGAAAAGGAGACCTAGGTTAGGGAACTTGGGGCTTACTCCTGAAAAGGAAACCCAAGATTATGACTGGGACTTACTCCTAAAAAAGGAGGCCCAGGTTATGACTGAGTCTTATTCCTAAAAAAAAGGAGACCCAGGTTAGGGATTAAGGTTTGGGGCTTACTCTTGAGGAGGATGCCCATATTTGAGGTTGGGGCTTACTCCTAAGAAGGATGCCCAATTTTAGGAACTTTAAGAATTTGGGGCTTACTCCTGAGGAAGATGCCCAGGTTAAAGGATTTATAACTGGGGATTATTTCTGAAAAGGAGACCCAGGTTAAAGGGGAATTTGTAAAGATTGGGGCTTATTCCTAAGGAGGAGGCCCAGGTTGAGGGAATTATAAGTCTTTTGGAGACTTGGGACTTACTCCTGAAAATGAAGCCCAAGTTTTAAGGGACTAGGGCTTACTCCTGAAAAGGAGGCCCAGGTTAAGAGAATTATGGATTAGGGCTTACTACTGAGGAGGAGGCCTAGTTAAAGATTCTCTCATCCTTTGAATGATGAGGTTGAATGAAATCTTCCACAGAATTCCTTTCAGATAAGGAATTCAATCAAGAAAACATGTCAAAGATGGCTTTGAAAAGTGTCTTGAAGACTGGATCTTGAAAAGGAGAGGTGGAATTGTATTAAGGAGATTAATTGGACAAGGAGGGCACCCAAAAACATAAGGGCGCGCAAGTCCTTAAAGGCGCACAAGTATTGCGGCGGCGTGCAAGTATTGGTCGCGCAAGTATACTTGCGCGACATGAGGGGTACTTGCGCGGTTCTCAAATATCATTTAGAATATTTGAGCGACTCTTTAAAAATCCTTTTAGAATCCTCTTGAGGTTTATCCAAAAAAGGGACGCGCAAGTTCTATTGAAAGAATAAGGTGGCGCGCAAGTGTTGATGAGTTTCAACACTTAGGCCTTCCTTCTTCTCTTTTAAATCTTCCGTTCTAGGTAAGAAATTACCTTAGAAGTGTTCTGGAAGCTTTGAGAAGAGACTTGGGCGTCGGGAGCTTCAATCCGAGTTTCTGGAAATAGATCATCTCGAATGGGGGGCCCACAGGGTCTATTTATAGGCAAAAGCAGGCCCTGGGCGGTTACCGGGCGGTTACCACTTAGGTCATGCAAGTCACTTGCGCGACCAAGGTCACCGCGCAAGTACACTTGCGCGACAATGAGATAACTTGCGCGGTGCAGTTGCTTTGGATCCTATCTTCATGCCTTTGTCGATTTTTTATGTTTTCTTCAAAGGATGAATCACTTTGAGCTTGGATATTCCCTTTTCCGATCTTTAGATTCTGTGACGAAAGGAGCGTGAATAGGTGGTCTATAGTTTCCCATTTGAATTTTGGTCATTTAGAATTTAATTTTTCATTTCATGATCCATCCTTAGTTTATCTTCTTAATTTTAGTGATTCATTCATGTATAAATTACCCTTGATCCATGATATAAGAAAATTTATCCTTGTTTAGGGGTTCATACATCAACCTTTCTCTATAAGGACACCCATAGGTTTGCCACATTGAAAATGACCTTTTGTTCAAAAGGGTTTAAAATACATGGAACCCAATTTAACATTCACCATGGATTTTTATTAAAATAGTTATTTCTGAATTTTTAATTAATCTATACTGAGGTTCCTCAATGGTGATTATCCCCTTTTGAAATGGAATTGTCTAAATGGGAATTTGACTTTTCGACCTCAACCCTTTGGCCTTGACACCTTTTCTTGAAATGAATTTTCCATGTTAGGCTAATTGGATGGTCAGCTTGTGTAAGTTATATAGGATGATATGGATTTAACAAATAAAATGAATTGGCTTAAATGGAATGGTATCAAGGCACATAAAGTCCTTTCCCTTGACATGGTTTATTATGAAGGCATTACATGTTATGGTATGTTTTTTAAATTGAAATGATATAAGATGTTTTTATTTATGTTATACGATATGAATGTGAATGAGTGGGAGGTATTCTTACTCGATTATAGTTATGAAATGTATATGGTTGGGGGGGAATTCATACCTCACTCAAGTTATGATATGTATATGGGTGGGTGGAATTCTTACCTCATGTCAGTTATGATTTGTATATGGGTGGGAGACATTATTACCCCATGCTAATTATGATATATGTATATGGGTGGGTGTAATAATTACCTCACTCTAGTTATAATATGTATATGTGTATGGGTGGGATGAATTCATACTGCACACCAGTTATAATATCTATATACATGTATGGATGGGAGGCATTCATACCCTATTCCAATTATACTCTCTATATATATTTGTGTGTGGTGAATTGATCAGACATACAATCCTTGAGCTAAATTCGGTAGACCCTCTAGGTATCCTTTAGGAACCTGAGGAATAGGTAGTTTACATAATCATCTTTGGTTTACTTTCCTTCTTATTATTTCACATTGTTTACTTAAGAGTTCCTACTCGGTTTAGATGTAGAAATTATTATTAGTGTCCTACTGATAGTTATCTCAGACCCTACTCAGGCTGCCGTTGGAACTAAAAATGATTTTTTTCCTTTAGAAATGGATAGGGGAAAACATCACTCTTCAGGTTGATGATACTTACTATTTAGTTATAGCTTTGGCGTAGAGGACCGGGCATAGGCTCAAGATACTAAAAAGCACCTTTTAGATTTTTTTCGCTTTTGAACTTTTTGTTTAGAATTCATGTTTCTTATTTTCCACTTTTTCTTTTGTAATAGCATGCCATGAATACTTGTTTGTATTAGACACTGGATATAGGTATTTTTAATATAATTCATT
This sequence comes from Viscum album, assembly GCA_963277665.1. Lineage (NCBI taxonomy): Eukaryota > Viridiplantae > Streptophyta > Magnoliopsida > Santalales > Viscaceae > Viscum > Viscum album. The sequence goes on along the minus strand of OY728130.1, from coordinate 2,007,202,664 downwards.
CTATGGTTGTATTTGATTGTCTTTCCTCTATTTACAGTAACTTTCTATTTGATTATGATTTCTCTACTATCCACTTTTGTGGTATCTATTGTGTTACTTATACAAGGGGGTATATTTTACCTACAGTACTACCAACACACCCCACTACTGGTCGACACCCTCTATATTAACAGGAGGTGCACCATGTGTAACAACATGGCCCAATGACAGCATATACACCACGCCTTTAACATGGTTTATTGGGTCATGGCCCGCCAAGTACCACCAGTTGGCCCACAAATATGTGGTCCCCACCTTGGGGCACACCAACGCACCAGAATAAGTAATATGAATAGTGAAAGTCACAAAAGCCAAAAAAATGTCTTGTACAGTTTGTTTTGTCCTCACTCACACACACCTTGGAAAAATTCTTAGGAGGTCACGCATTCTGATCACTACATCATTCCAAGCACGCTTAAATGTGTGGTTCCAATCTGGTAGGCTTCCGAAAATAAAGGTGCACATTGTTGACCTGAGTGATTTCATTTATTAATTTAACCTTATATCATTATGGGGTCATACATCCCCCCCAGAGCACAACGTATTCTTGGTGGGTCCTACATCTCAACCCAAGTAGTGGACCACACTTAAGGATGGGTACCACCAATGATACCAAATATAACAACTGGGCCATGATGACAAGATAGACACCCCACCTTTAACACGGATTTCAAGTCCTAGTCTGCCAGGTACCACCAGTTGGCCCACAGACATGTGGTTCCCACCCTGGGTCCCACAGACATTCCAGAATAGGTCATCTAACTAATGAAAGTACCCACATGCCAACAAATGTCTCTTCCGGTGTGTTTTTTCCTCACTCACACACACCTTGTGAAAACTCATAGGAGGTCACCCATCATGAACACTACTCCATTCCAAGAAAGATTAACTATGGTGCTCCAATATATTAGACTCCCATAATGGAAGGAGCACCTTCCGGACATAGGTAATATCATTTAGTAATTTAACCTTATATCATTATGTGGTGTTGCATTCAACCCCCCCCCCCCCCCAGAGCACAACTTCCTCATTGTGGGCCCTACATTTCAACCCAAGAAGTGCACCACACTTAAGGTTGGGTACCACCTCTGATACCAAATGTAACAAATGGGCTTCAGTGACAACATAGACAACCCACCTTTAACATGGTCATCTAGTCGACGTCCACCAGGTACCACCAATTGGCCCTAAACATGTGGTCCCCACCTTGGGTCCCACCAACATTCCAAAATTGTTCATCTGACTAATGAAAGTCCACACATGCCAACACATGTCTTTTTCAGTGTATTTTGCTCTCACTCACACACACCTTGGGAAATTTTTAGGAGGTCACCCATTCTGATCACAACTCCATGCCAAGCACGCTTAACTATGGAGTTCCAATTTGGTAGGCTCCTAAAAAGGAATGTGCGCCTTAATGGCATGAGTAACATCATTTAGTCATTTATCCTTATATAATTATGGGGTTTTATATTCATCCCCACCCCCTTAGACTATATGGTCCTCGTTGGGGGCCCTACATCTCATCCCAGACAGTGCACCACACTTAATGTTGGGTACCACCTCTGATACCAAATGTAAAAACTAGGCCCTGGTGAAAGCATATACACCTCGCCTTTAACATGGTCATCAGGTCCTGGCCCACCAGGTACCACCAATTTCACTACAGAAATGTGATCCCCACCTTAGGGCCCACTGATGTGCCTGAATGGGCCATCTGACTATTGAAATTCCCTACAATACAACACATGTCCTTTCCAATATGTGTTTTCCTCACTCACACACACCCAGAGAAACATCCCAATAGGCCACCCATCTTGATCACAACTCTCATCCAAGAACACTTAACTGTGGAGTTCCAATTAGGTAGGCTCTCTAAAAGAAATTTTAACCTTGTTGACATGAGTTATATCGTTTATTCTTTTCACCATATATCATTCAGGGGTGTTATAGCATGGGTCATGTATCCTACCAAGCTCAGGGATGAAGTTAAGAGGAATCCAGGATCTGGAAATCACAAAGTGGTTTCAGAGGGGGTTCCATTCTTACATTACTATTTGGTGACAATGGAATGGATATTGGGAAAGCTTGGGACATGTTCACAAGTTGTGATTGGGTATCATGAACTCATGTAAAAGGTAGAGGCCATGATTCTATAATTATGATTTTTCCTTCTATTTATTTTTGATACAATTTCACCTTGGGGTGATACACATGAATTTTGATGTTATTGATATTGTATTTAACAGAATTAATATTGTATTACCTTGACCTAATGAAATTATGGTTATACATTAGAAAATGCATCACAATAGGCAGAATATGGATAAGACATGAATTTTTTCATTCTAAGTTTAAATGTTTGCTCTAATTTTCTATTACCTATTTATGTTACCTTGTTATATATATACAGTTGTGTTGATACTTTATTTTGGATTTGGATAGTGAAATGGTGTGAGTTCAGTGGGTGTCACTCTTTGATTCATAAGTTTTATGGGACCTTATGGATCAGAAAATGGTATTCTAGATGACACAACCATTTTTGAATGGTATAATTAGATGAAGAAAAATTCTTTAGATGAGAATTAAAACCAACTGAGTTCCATCTTTTGCTTCATGAGATTTAATGGCCCTTATGGGTTGGAAATTGGCATATCATTGGATTTATCTGATTTAAATGTTTTAAATGTATGAATGAGAATGTTTCCAAGTGGTAAATTATTTATAACCTGAGAACTATTGTATTTCAAAATTCTATCATAGAATATTTACCCTAACCAATACTTTGTAGTGGGTAGTGGGAGTTTTTCTATTCTTATGGACTGTTATGGTTTGTTTCTATGTTTAGGCCTGGATTTTGAAGTAGTAATATTGGCGTGTTCGTTGTTATAGGAAGTCTTTAGTACCTATCTTGGATCATTTAAAAAAAATATTCTAAACTTCTTCAATCCCATTTGATATTTTTTTGGGAATTGTACAATTATTCTTTAATCATGTCCTCAAGTCGTGTGCCCTAAAGGCGATGGTGATCATGTTCCATAGGTGGAATACCTTGGGCCGATAGTTACCCACCTATCATGTCACTCATGGATACACTTCATGATACTATTATGGGAATTGATGCCCAGTTTCGAGAGGGATTTTTGTGTATGATATGGAGTATGCAAGGTGTAGTGAAACCTTTCTTAAGTACGGTAGAGTTGACTCATGAGTTTCAGATGTGGCATCCTTCTACTTTCTCACGGGATGTTGAACCACATGCTATGGAGTCTTTGTTTGTGTTGATCATGTCTATCATCATGAACCTAGAGATTTTACCAAAGGATAGGGTCAATCTATCTGCTTAATTGTTATGTGATTCATCTAAGAGGTGGTGGGAATTCATCACCTAGGTATAACAACATAGAGAGATGGTTTGATCAATCTTCCTGAACATCTTTTATGGATACTTATTTTCCAAGACACTAAGGGATGATAGAGATAGAGGGTTTATGAATCTTCAATAGGGGACCATGTCAGTAATGTATTACTCATCCCATTTTATTGATATGTAACGGTTTTCTCCCACTTTAACTACTCTTTATCGTATGGCTGCTAAGAGATTTGAGGATAGGTTGTGGTACACCATCCTATCACAATTCAATATATTTAGGATAAAAACTAATTCTGCAATCATCATCTATACCATAATTACATAACAAAACCTTAGATATGTGGATGGTGAAATCCAAGGTTGTTCAGCACCTAATTCTTCTAGTTGATTTCATTATGGACATAAACGATGTTTAAAATAATTTCATAGTGGTTGTAGTGGTCAGGATCATATCATGGGTAGTTCTCTTATCATTCACTAGTGCATGGTGACAAGAAATTTTAGGAGGAAATATACATGGAACCCAGTTCAGTGTAGAGGATATGGAAGGGAGTGTCATCTCCTCCCTTTTTGTTAGAATTTACATTTATTCCCTAGTGATCTAGGATCTACACCTACTCCTCTCTTAGTAGATGGGTCAACAGGGTGATGATAGTTAGGCAGATGGAATAGAACTAGTCAATTTGGCCATTTTGGTGGTCAATGAAGAGGTAATCAGGAATAAGAATATCAATTCTAGTAGTTGGTTCTCACTTAGGGTAGTTAGGTAGTGACTCAAGGCCATATTGCAAGCCAGTTACATGGAGTCCAACTTACACCATCGAAGTAGAGCTCTGAACTATCTAATTTCTAAGGTACTATTCAAGTTACCTCCATATTAGGGTCTTTTTGTTTGATATAGGTGTGTCTCACTCTTTCATATCTTAGAAAATCACTGATATATTGGGCCTCATATTTGAGTAATCTCTTGTAATTTGATTATAGATACTCCTTTATGTATCCATTCAAATGGCATTCCTAATTTCCAAAATTGTACCCTTGAGATAGGTGGTTACCTTTTTGTGTGTAACCTGGATGTTCTTGACATGACAGACTTGATTTAATCATTGGGATGGACATTCTAAATCTCTAAAGATATTTTATTGACTGTTATCAACATAGGGTGATGTTTACATTTCCTAAAGGAATTACACATGTCAACAAGGGAGAATGAGATGTCAGTGTGACATGATTAGGAACCGAGCTTTAGAGGTTGGGTTGTGTAATTTCACATGTTTTGAGTCATTACCTTAATAACAAGTGGTTAAAACCAACTATCCTACCACCTGTAGTAGATAATTTTATAGACATTTTTTCTGATGAATTCTCTAGTATACCTCTTGTTTTATTGGTAGAGATTACTATTGAGCTTATAACAATAGTGGAACTGGTGGCCATTCCTCTATACAAGATGGAAACTAAAGAGAGATCAAGAAGTTGTTTGAAGATCTGGTGGAAAAAAAAATTATAAGCCCTAATATATATCCTTGGGTTTCACATTTCCACTTTTCTAATAAGTAGGATAGTACCCTTAGGTATTGTGTGGAATACAGTCAGTTGAATTAGATGAATATTAATAACTGGTATCTATTTCCTAGAATAGATGACCACTTTGATCAGCTATGAGTAGGGAGGTAGTTTTCAAAGAGAGATCTATAGTCAGGCTATCACCAGGTGCATGTCAGGACCTTAAAAATACACAATGTAGATTTTAAGAGAATGTATGGTCTATAATAGTAGTTTATTATTCCTTTCAATCTCACAAATACACTTTCTATCTTCATTACTATTACAACCTTTTTCCCCCATATCAAGATTCTTTTATGGTGGTTTTTTTGGAAGATATCTTGGTGTGTTCATGCTTCATACATGATAATAAAACATATCTTGAGATCATGTTGAATATATTGATATATAATCATCTCTATACTATGTTTTGTAAACTCGACATTTGGATCGACAAAACCCATTTCTTGGGTCATATCATCTTTGATTCAGGTGTTTCCGTTGACCTAGAGAAAGAGAGGGTTGTATTTTCATGGGAGAATCCTAAGAATATCATCAATGTTCATTGTTTCTTATGGATTTCTTGATATTAAATACACTTAATTCAGGATTTTTCATTCCTTGAAGCACCTCTTATGGGCTTCACAAAGAAAGGTGAGAAATTCAAATGATCAGACGCTTGTGAAACATCCTTCTAAGAGATGAAGGGAAGATTTACTTCAGCATTGATATTGATTCCACCAGATCCAGGAAGGTCTTACAAAGTCTACTGTGAAACATCATTTATTAGACTTTGAACAATTTTTATGGAGGATGAGTGATTCATTGAGTATGGTTCTCCTCAGTTGAGGCCTCATGAGTGGAGCTATCAAATGCACGACCGCCAACTTATTGTCATTTTGAATTCCTTACACAGTTGGGGACACAATTTTCTAGGAGATTATTATTTTTATTTCAAGGACCAAAAATTCATAAAATACATCCCCACATAGAGGTATATTAATCTCATGTAGTATAGGTGGGATTATTACATGTAATGGTTTGATTTCTAGCTTGCTCATACTCAAAAAAAATTTAAGTAACTGATTCTCTAACTGGAAAACTCTTAAAAAGGTAGTTTAGGGTTCCAGTGATGAATGGAAGCATGTGTAATTATTCTTGTAAATGAACATTGAGGTTTAGTAAGACCATGGTTAGGCTATTTCTCAGCCTTTGCGATGAAATATACACTTCTAGAACAAGTACGGTTGAGATAGTTATCTAATCCAGAGGCCTTGTCCTACAGGAAAGTGTCTCAAATGAAGATATTACTTCTGGATGGACGGTCGATGGGGTTGATGCTCTATTGTTTTGTGGGATTTTATGGGTCCTAGGAGAAATCAAAGACGATCAAATGAGGTATTTCCACACCTCGGTAAGGGAAGTTCACCACATTTTCACCAAAATTTATTGATATCTACGATACCAATACTAGTGGCCTTTCCTGAAACATGAGGTGGCCAATTTCATCACTCGAGGTTCCCCCTGTTAGCAGGTGAAGGTAGAAAATCAACATCCAACAGGGAATCATCATATGTTGTCCATTCTCAAGTGGAAATGGGATGATTTTTTGATGGAATTCATGACTGGACTACCCATATCCCCTCAAGGCACTGACGTAGTGTTGGTTATTGTGGATCATTTAAAATGGATGAACACTTCTTACATTTGTAAGAGACCTTATTAGTAGGTGATGTAGGATGTTTGTATGTCAAGGAGGTGGTACATATTAATGGAGAACCACTTTATGTTGCTTCTGATATAGATTGTAGTTTCATGTCACGATTCTGTTAGGGGTTTAATAGGTCCATTGGTACACAGTTACTTTTGATCACGACCTATCACCCTCATAATAATATATAGAAAGAGTATACAATTAAGGTCTTATATGATATTCTCTTTGCGTGCATTATCAACTTTCGGTGTTCCTATAAGAAACAATTTCCCCCCATTGATTTTTATTATAATCATAGATTCTAGGATACCATTGAGATAACTCGCTATGAAACCTTTTATAGTAGGCCTTGTTGTTCACTTCTATGCTGGATAGAGGCAGAAGATGTAGCAATGCATGGGCCTCATCTCATTCAGGAGACTACATAGTTGGTCCAAATTATTAGGAAATGCTTGTTGAAATCTCTATATAGTCATCAGTCTTATGTCAGCACATGTTAGATACCTCTTCAGTTTGATGTTGAAGACTGAGTATTCTTAAAAGTCTCACATAGTTTGGGGCATTAACATATTCACAATCTAGGTAATCTATCATCAAGGTTCACTAGACGCTTCTAGGCTATGAATTTGATCTGACAAGTGGCTTATCAACTAGCACTTCCTTAGATATATTGATCCATGAATATGTTTTTCTCATATGTAAGCTTCACTACTATTTTCGAGACCCATCTCATGTCTTTCACGCTTATGAGTTTCAACTAGAAATAGATTCTTACTTAGAGGAGTATCTGGTGTGTATTTTGGATTGGAACATGAAGAAACTATGAGATAGGTTTTTTACTCTTGTACTAGTTATATGGAATCATATCTATGTATATGATGAGACATGGGAGAGAGAAGTTGATATATGATCATATTGGTTGTAACTATTTCATGACAGTACCCCTAAACCCCCAAAAGGGAAACTCAATGATGAGTTTCTATAAGGAGGGAGGTTGTAACGACTCAACTTTTGATAAATGTACGGATCGTTGGTTTTTCATTTTAAATATTTCCTTCAATAATAGAGAATATATATTATTTATTAAGAAAGGCATGAGGAGTGACTGAGGTTGGCTCAAAGCCTCAAGGTCCAAAAAAACGGGGCTTCAGGCTGGGGTTCACAGATAATGTTGACAGTGTGACTTTGGACACACGGTTTTTGTAAATCATGAGGCTATATAAAGGGGAACATACAAGTCCATAGAGTTTTTCTATAACAATGTGGGCCAGGTGCATGGTCATGTAGTCTACAAAAAATAGGATACATATCCTTAATGCCCCATTTTCACTCGGTTTGTAAATCTTGCGCATAAATCGTGCACAGTGGGATTTTGAGGAAAATTTTCCATTTTTCCCTCTTTCATTGTAAGTATAATTTTTCTCCTCCCCTCCCTCCAATGGGCAGAACCAAGGGTCTCTTTATTTGAGCTCAAACCCTTCCAGAGCGTCGATCCTCGGTAACTCCTCCGTATGGTGATTGATCTTCAAACCAAAGGAAACATCATAAATCCCAAGCTAAGGCTGGTTTCTTACACTCCTCCTTCCATGGTGAATATCCCCATATGTTTTACTAATTGGGCAAAAGATCATAGACCCTATTTTTAGGTCATTGTACTGAAACTCGTATCACTTCCAACCTTCTTTGAATTTGAGGTCAATATCATGATTGAAATCATCTATGTATCTATGATATATGGTAACCAGTTTTCCATTTGTGTTTTGGCCATTTTTTATTTAATCCATCATGTCATGAGTTGGCCTTTTTTGAGTTTCTTGATTGCATTGGTTCCTTCTTGTCTAAAGGACCCTAGATCCTTTATATATGTGAATTGATTCTTTCTAAGAGGGTTAGACATCTCCCTCTCTCTATATGGACACCCATAGGTGTACCACCTTGAAAATGGCCTTCTAGTAAAAATGGTTAAAAATACATGGAACCCAATATAGCTTCTGAGTAGGATTTTAATGGAATTAGAAGTTGACCCATGTGTAATTGATGTATGAATAGGCGCATAAATGGTTCTTATACCCTTTTGAATTGGGATTTTCTAAATGGGAATGTGAGTATTTAAACTTGACACTTTTCCCTTGACACATTATCTTGAAATGAATTTTCCATGTTGGGAAAATTTGTTGGTTTTATTGTTTAGGTTAGAACGGTTGATATGGGTTTAACCTATAAAATTAATTGGATTCAACGGAATGGTTTCAAGGGATTTCATGGCCTTTACCTTGTCATAGTTTATTATAAAGGCATGACATGAAATGGTTTGTAGTTTAAATTGAATTAATATAAGATGGTTTAAATTATGTTATATGATATGAATGTGAATGGGTCGGATATATTTTTACCGCATTCCAGTTATGAAATGTATATGGTTGGGATGCATTCTTACCCCATGATAGTTATGATATGTATATGGGTGGGGGAAATTATTATCCCTCACTAGTTATGATATATGTATATGGGTGGGAGGAATTACTACCTCTAGCTAGTTATAATCTCTATATATGTATGGTTGGGAGGAATGCTTACCCCACTCCAGGTACAATCTCTATATACATGTATGGATGGGATGAATTAAACCCCATTCCAGTTACACTCTATATATGTGTATGGGGACTCAATAAGACATACCATCTTTGAGCTGATTTAGGTAGAACCACTAGGTATCCTTTAGGAACCTCAGCAAGAGGTTGTTTATTTAATCATCTTTGGTTTACTTTCCATCTTATTATTTCACATTTTTTAATTACGATAACATAATTGGGTTACATGTAAACGCTATTGGTGGTGGCCTACTGAAATATATCTAATATCCTACACGGGATTCCATAATCACTTGAGAAGACTTTTGCCTTCATGTATAGATAGGGGAAAACATCACTGTCTAGGTTGATGATTCATACTGATTAGTTGGAGCTTGGGAGTATAAGATCATTCGTAGGCTCGCGATTCTATAGACTAGCTTTTGGATTTTGTTTCATTTTTCACTTTTTTCATCATGCATGTTTAATGTTTTCATGTTTTGTTTTTTTATATCAGGCCAAGGATACATGTTTGAATCAGACACTATCTATAGGAATTTTAATTTGTCATTCATCCTTTCAGTGAATTCGATTATTCTTCCAATATTTCCTATATCTGTCTACATGGTTATACTTCTGATACTATTCACTTTTGATGTGTCTACTGTGTTATTATAACATGGTGATATAGTCTCTCAGTCATACTACATCCACAATCCCACAGCTAGTCGGAATCCCTTAGACTATGGGGAGATGCACCATGGTTCATGTGACCAATTCAGCTTGGGGCATGAGTTACCTGGCTTCTGGGTTTGGGACATCACCATCCTCTTCCTCTTGGTTAGATGTTTCAATGAATCCTTTTAATTAGGGACATTCTTAGGAATTTTTAATTTTCTATTCTGGTTATTGACTATAATAATAAATTTATTTTCACACTACATGTCATTATTAACATGGAGATGTAGAGTAATGTGATCTTAGAGAGACTTCTCAATGTTGTTCATATTAAAATTCAAAAAAATATTGAGATTATATAAGAAAGTAATGAATGTATGAAATCTGTGTATAATTAATTGAGTAGAATAAAACATGTAATCTATAAATACTTAAGTATATATAATTAGTGTGACTACATGATTCCTTAATGGTGAAACTTCTCTATGTTTTGATGTGAAGATAAACATTTAGATATAAACTTTTTCTAGTGTAACTCTCTATAAAAAAATCATAGATGTGTTTGACTATACTGTATGTATCCATGCTCTCATGAGGTTTTGTGACTAAAAAGTACTTTTTTATTCAAGGAAAATAAAAAATATAAGGAGGAAAGACCACGAAATCTCATGGGGAAAAGAAATAGTGAAGGCCTAAAGAATCATTCTTAATGAAATGTTTTCAATCATATCAATGAGACCCCAAGCTAGTGTAGAGAGTCATGGTCTCTCTTGTACCACCTTGTGTAGAAAGTGAATCAGCTGTGAAATTTCATTCACACCATGTGCGAATGACACAAATATTATGGTTAATAATGTTTCTATAATACCAAATAGAGTAAAAAAAGTCTGAAGGAACATCAAATTTCTGTTGGAGAAATATAACAATCACGATGGAGTCTGATTCAACGTCTGATATTGGAAGGATAATGCACATTCACTAAGAGATACCCACAACCATAGATTTGGTCTCTACGACAGGGGAATTACTAGTACCAAATAATTATTTGAATCCTAGAATCATGGAACCTCTACAATATCTGACTAGACTGCATCCCCTCATGTTCCCTTAAACACAAGAACTATCGACATTGAGTTTTAGACATATGCAGGGTAGACTATATTTGACCCATGTATGGTAGGCTCAATTGGAAATTCCATTCATGTAGAAATTTTAGTGGAAATGATCTATATTTAACTTTACATGATCTTTATAAATTTCATGTTATGTATAAAAAATTATTATAATCTCTTTCCAATTGTGAGATTAAATCTCATTATTCGTTTGAGTGGACTTCCCAACACTAAAATCAAGGATTATATTTCATCACCACATACCTCTAAATTTTTATTGAACACATGAAGGCTATTAAATACAATATATAATTCTCTAAGATGAATTTATAACCTAATTATGGTTTTTTGAAAATTAAATGTTCCCCTGAAAAAGGCCAGAGCAGACACATTATCTATGGGAGAATATTAATTCAGATTATGGAAGGATTATTTTAAATTAATATTTTATTTAGGGATTTTTCTATTATTTATAATTGGTTATTATTTTATTCATTTAAATATCCAGTAAATACTAATTGAATTTTACTTAAGTGATTTACCATGTGTAGATAAAATATTCATGCACAATACATTTATTATTTATTTCATCTATGAATGCTTCATTATTTAATTAATTTATTTATATAATAATAAAAAGGGATTAATAAGATAAAATAATATAAAATAACCATTCATAACAGATAATAAATATTTTCACGATCCTAAGATTTATCTACTAATTTTTTTATTGAACGTACAAGAAAAAACAATTTTTTTATTGAAAAAAATCCATAAGTTATTATTGAGATGAGTTATAGAATCTCTCCCCTATCCAGTGTATTACAATGGTTAATTTTACCTCATATTCCTATTGAACTACATCCAATCACTTATGAGATCTAACATTAAATATGTTTTATCAAAACAAAGATAATGGGAAACTAAAAAAGTAGTTTAAGGGGTTTTACAAAAAGAAACCATGAAAACACAATTCATTACATAATAAGGGGATATGATGAAAAACGTGATATTTTTTTATTTTAATAATAATATTAATTAGAAAAAGACTCATACAATAATTAAATAAAAATAAATCCAATACATACATAATTCATTCAATATCATTATGATTCATACACAGAAAAAATATAAATTTAATAAACAAGAATTAATTTCACTCATTCTTGATTTAGATAAAACACGCTTCAAGTAATTAATTATATTAATTAATTCATTCATTAATTTATCTTGATTCTCATACAAATATTACTTGATATTCTCATCCACTATAATGTTTGATAAAATTAATAAATTAATAATATTTAAAATTAATTAGGTACAAAATAAGAACATGGAGGCTACATGAAGTTTACTAATCTAAAAAACCCAATATGGGCATAATCATATATTATGCACTCACATGGAATGTAGTATGTATGACATGCCACATATTTACATGATGTGTATTTTCAATCAATAACCCGCATACATTTGCTAATTTATTTGTTGTATACCACTTTTAATGAATGTGGAGCGCACAATGTGTAATGAGGATGATTCATGGCATGTGGCAACAAATTTTACATGGAAATTAATTAAGAATTTTTTTATTATTAAACCATATAACATTGTGTTTACTCTAAATTAATGATAAATAAAAAAATTGTTAATGGTGATTAATGATATAATTAATTTTAATTACATGTAAATTAATTTATGAGGTTCAAAACATATCCTAGCATATACTTCATATAAATGGGTTTGAGACATCAAGTGCATTAACTACACACAACACTTGTGTATTATATATACACTGCATGTTTTAATTAACTACATACAACGTGTGTTGTAATTATAAATTGTGTGTACATAAATTATAAACCACATTTATATTAATTCATTTCACATTAGGTATGTATTAATTTCACACCAAATGTGTAATAATTATATACTAAATTTTTATTAATTATACATTGATTGTGTAATAACTAATAATATATTGTGTGTGTTTCAATAAATTACACACCACTTTAGAATAAATCGCATATATCATGAGTATTAATTACATATCCTAGGTGTATAAATTAATTACACACATGGAGTATTAATTACACAATATTGCTATTGAACACATGACAACCACATTGTGTGGGGTCACATAATGTTTATGTGAGTTACACATCATGAAACTGTGAAAACTCAGCGCCTCTCATGGATGGTATGAATTTTTCATTTGATCTTGGTTAGAAGAATAATTTTTATGAAGATATCATAAATTTTGGATTAAATAATGAATTTATTAAAATGAAAAGATAATGAAAATGTATATAATGATCAACAAAATAAATAATTATAAATTTTAATATGAATTATTGGATACCACATAAAGGATCATAATGTAGAATAATTTCTTGTTAGGAATTAGAGAAATCATATTTTCTATATTTCAATTAATTAATTATCATGTATATGAAAATAATTATCATAACATATAAATTAAATTCAATAAGGATTTTAAATGATTTCTAGAACTTGGAAGAGAGAATTTTTTTCATGTTAAATTTATAATTAATTTAAATTAAGAATTTCATTTATCTTGAGAATTTTTCTTCAAATAAGGGGTTGATCATATAAGTGTTATTTGGTAGTAATATTTTTGTTATATTAGGATCAATGGATAGAATCCCTAGAGTGGGGATACAAATGATATATTTTGATATCAATGTGTCACTAATGGTACACTAGGTTCTTGTTTTAATGTACCAATCATCTTGTTTACCCCTTTGTTCTCAATACAATCCTCCAAATTCATATTGAATAGAAAAAAGTTGTTAAATAAAATATTAATTTAAAGATTTTAACTTGTGTCTCTCGGTCTTGAGTTATAGGATTCTACTAATCTTGATAGAAAATATCTAGATTATTATTCATATAGAGAGAACTCTAAAGAGTGGTTTACTATGCACACCAAGGATTTGGTTCATCCTTGAAAATAATATACATGTTGAAAATATAGACATAGGGTTATATTGTTAGGTTATTTCATATGAATTCCTTATCAAATATTAAACTCTATACATTATCATGTATAATATAATAATAATAATAATATTACTAAATGGAGTGCACTAAATCACACATTATTAAATTTAAATAATATTCATGGTCTGGAGAATAAATATTTATTTTAAATATACAAATCACAAAAAAAAAATTCCTAATTTTAAATCAGTAAATCATGAATATTTAATATTCAACAGACTAGATAGTAATATGTATTTCAATAATTAATTCCATACAGAATTTGATCTAGATAAATAGAAACACTAAGTATCTAACCCTCTAAACTTACTAATTAGTTTCATTAAGAGATTTCACCAAATGTTCAATATCATCATTTATTAAAATAAAAAGCCACAAAAGTGGAAGATGGTAATTTCATAATGATGAAATACACATATAATTTCTCACTATGTAATATAATAACATTTTCTCAATTACTCACAAAAATAGTTTCACACACATTTCATCAACCTATGTGCTCAATATGTATTTATTTTACTATTTGAAATGAACCCACCAATACACCAAGTCCATGGAAGTTATTTTTACAGTTTCCATTCAATCAAATGGATAATATATCAACTTCTATAAAGATAGAAGGGATATATTGTTCCTCAACATATTAATTCAGAACATACTATTCATGATGTACCAAACATACCTTGATTCTCTAAGAATATATTTCATTACTATTTCCTGGGATAAATATTTTTGTGTGACTCATGATATTCATAAATAATAATCATAAAGCCTTAGTTTGATTACTCAATATCACATATATGAATATCCAATGACACATAAAAATTTAAATTTATTACATGAGGGTCTATCCCAAACATCTCTCGCGTTGGTGGTTACCATGTGTGAACTATAAGAGATGAACCCTCATCCCGTTGCATGTACCCACACCTAACAACATACACCATCTATATCCCATCACATGAAATCATGTGACCATAAGACAAAAAAGTTTATAATCATAATTATTTCATACCAAGATTATCCTCCTAGAATTAAATTGATATGAAATTTTAAATGTGAAATATATTTTATAACATTTTCATGTGAATGTTATACATAAGAACAATCATTAAGTGGTATGGAATTTATTTATTGTGAAATAAATAAATTTACAAGAAATCTAAATTAAAAAAGTAGTTATTTATAGGGAACAAAGTACTATATGTCCTTTATTCCTAATAGTTAATCTTCTTATTTATAATCCATACATAGTATCCACCCTCTATAATAGAGGATATTTTGAAACTATGAAATAATTTTACAAGTCATTTCCTTAGAGTTGGAGTTAAAATATTCATCACTAATCATTACAAAAAAAACATACTTAGGACATTGGGATATCCATCCATCCTTATAAGAATTGATGTTAATATGGTTAAAATAAATCTTTGAATTCAAATGTGAAAGAATAATAAATCCATCCCATATATACCATAATATCTTTATAAAATCCTACCTTAGAATAAATGTGAAATTTCATCTTCTTTATGACACGTTACTTTGGTGTTCTTGATATGGCATCCTCAATTCGTACTGCTTTCCTCTAGGAGAACATCTATAACACCAATTTATTATAAACTCTTCACCAGCATATTAATAGTATTTTATAAAAAAAAATATTCTTTCTACCATGGATCACCATATAATGATCATTTTTAAAAATCATAACTGTGCTTGAGGATGAAACACACATTTCTTTATATCACATCATTGATAAAGGAACAAAGGTATAGTGGAATTATTTTACAGTGAAACATGAATCTTTTGATTTGTAGTAACTCCATTTTCTATGAATAACTCATTCCACTAATTCTTAGGATACATACACAGACAATATATAATCCATTCATCTTAGTTCCAACACCCTAAAACTATGATTTTCATCCCCCTATCACGTGTGTTTATGAGATACCCATACCAAAACTCCTTATATATAATAGTTTATTCAACATAAAATCATATTTCAAGATTGTTCATATGTAATATTTACCTCACACTTTTCCACAACCATAGAACCCCTTAATTCTCCTATTATCCTACCATCCAAAAACTTTAGTATAAATACTTAGACCCTTTTTTCAATAGAATTTAATTACATAACATAGGTATGTTCCGCACTTCAGAAAAACATGAATATATAGAAGTCCAAAATGGGTTGGCGATAGTTAAGAGTAAGAAAACGACTTACCTCATCTACAACAATTGAAACCCATCAAATAATATAACTTCTAGCCAATACTATTAAGTCCCCAAAATATTCTATAAATTCTAATTTCTATTCATGATGCCATAATGTGAAACCAGTCCTAGTTGAATCACATTGACATACCCTTCTTAAATAACTTTTCTTATGATTGAGCTATCTTTTGGAACATTTTTTACTTTTGGTAGAACACGTTCTAAAAAATTCTTAGTTCTTTGATATTGAGGCTTCTCTATTATTGTAACAAATCATTTCTAGTTAATACTCTTCAACAAAATATAAATATAAACACGGATTAAAAATTCAATATTTTCCATTATTCATAATGCACACTATAAGAAAATTAGATGGCCCTTATGCTCTTCCAATTTTTTCCACCTTAGACAAAAATTCAAAAATAATGTAAAAACATAAATTGGCTTAGATGGTCATCAATAAGTAATTACAGGTATTTAATCGATCTCAGTAAAAATTGTTCATGGTTCATATGAAACTTAGTAAATAAGATTATTTTATAACCCCAAATGTTCCAAAATAATGTAAAAGTATAAGTTGTACCCTATAGTACAAAATTTTTTATCTTCCAAAAAACTCATAAGATTATTTTATAACCCCAAATGAAAAACAAAGGTCATGCAGCTCTATAACACCGTGATATACCAAAACTACATACGAAACTAATAATACCTTGTACCCAATCCACCAATCTAATTCAGTATCTAGTAAAGACAATAAATTTATATAGACTAGATAATATGGTAGAATAGAGACAATAAATTTTTTCAAAATGATCCTGCCACAAAAAATGACTTGGTTTGGAACTAATGTCTACTCCATAATATAACATGTTGCAAAATTAAACATTTTGTTAAATGAAAAGAACTTGATTAACAAGGGAATGATAAATCCAATAACCTTACCAGGACACTAATTTATAATGAAATTACTCCAGTGAGTTCCATGATAGACACCTTTTGCAACACTCCCTCTATGAAATCACACATGGTTGATAGAGGATTTTTTTCTAGAATCTATCTATACACCCATTATATCTAAATCCTCAACATCCTTCATTATATCATTTTTTTCTTCTACCTTTATAGATTCAAAACCTATTGGCTTCACCAGCCTTTAATATCACAATCATCATATCTCATGTTCAGCACACACTTCTAGGACTCATATGGTCCATAAGACCATCCATTGGGAATTCACCTAATGGGAACAGATGGTACTCAATTTTCTTAGACATGTGACCGAAATCATCTATTTATATAAAGGATTCACAATACCAAGCTAGTTGTATTGGTTACACAACCTTTTTTACTTCTTGGGTATCCCACCACTTGATCAAGGAAACCCTTTCCAACATAGTGAATTCACCAACTCAACTACAACATTTTAGTGAATAGTATGTGCTTTTGAATTCATCCCCATGAATTTCTTATATTTATAAAATATTCTAGAACACAACATCCATCTTAAAAACTAATTCTAGAATATAGAATAATCCTCAATGTTGGATTCATTTTACAATTTCTTCTCAGATTTATCTTATGTAACATATGTATAATCGTATATAACCTTCATTATTGGTCTAATTGAATTGTTTTTGACTTCTCCACTACCTCAAGAAACGAATTTTGTATCCAAAACATACTCATATAGAAATTATTATTTGAAATTGTTTATGTTATTGTATTCATCTAGAACCTAAAGGTGAGTGTGAGCTTCCATTATTAAGTTTGGTCAGTGTAATTATGGAAGTATTCTTTTGAATGTTACAAAACTTTATACTGAAAACATTTATTACAACAAAACCTAAAACCCATATCCATACATTTTTTAAAAAACTTTTTGTAGCACAATGGTTACTTGTTCAACCACTATCAGGTACCTAATGGATCTCATTTTAAATCCCCACCACTAGGTACCTAGTATGCCACTAATGTGTAAATGGTAGAGGCTCTATTTTTATTGAATGCACTCTAGTAGGCAATAGGCACATGATTCTTCCCAACCAGTCACACAAGGAAAAATATAACTTTATATACGTATCTACCACCTCGCACTCCAACATTTTAATATCTATAATAATATAAAACATCCAAAAAAACATTCAAACATGAGTAAAATATCTCCTAGAGATGTGTTAATAACTCCTGTCAATTTATTTTTAACCACAATTCTAAAAATTCCTCTACTAAAGATCATAAAATTAAAATTTCCATTATAATTACTAACATGTAATGAAAAAGTTTACTATAGAAATCATTCATGAATTTATATATAAATTAAAATCGATATTGTTTAAGTATATAGGATGCGATTTTTATAAATTTTATAAGAGGGTTTTCTTGGGAAATAATATTGATAGTTTTTCTGATATAACATTGTTGAGACACAATAAGAACCCCATAAATATGTTTTCCAACATAATTATGTTGAATTATTTAGTTACTACATGTAATATAGATTCAATTTTTATTTTCTCTTAAAGTAAACCTTACTTATTTAGTCTCATATATCATGAATATCTATTTATAGGTAGAAACTAGTTAGATTTCATGAAAAATTTTGTTATTCTTTTTTTACAAATTTACTCATTGAATCGATTAGGAATTAATAATAAATAAAACCTCAATAATAAATTACTAGTTATTTCCTAAATATTTTTCGATGAAAAGTATATTAATATAATTATACAATTTATTTAGTATATATAGAGTCCCTTTTTAACAATCATTATTTCCTAGAATTTATATTCTAATACTTAATGTTTTGTTTAAAAATTGTTCGAATTATGGTTTTTCATAAAACAAAAAATGATTAGAAAAATAATGAATGATAGAGGGGGTATGGACAGATTTATACCTTTTTTATAAATACTTAAACTCTTAATTTATCATTCCTGTAAAGGAATTTAGTTTTATTTATACTAAAATATATAATATGATTCTTCATTAACCCACTATTGATCCACATGAATTAGCTGATAAATTTTCTCTTCTAACAAAACCTCATATTTACCCTTATGTTCATAAAAAACTAGATTAGTTACATCAAGAAGAAGGCTTTATAGTTCCTCAAGTGGAACTAAAAGTTTAAATTTTGATATAGGATTCATAGTTTAATAAACATTATACTATATCACCCCAAGAACCACACTTCTATATCTAGTTCTTAAAACACAAAAATTACAAGTCTGTATTTTATACACATATATGATTACAATATATTTCCATCAATTTTAATACAAAGATAATTTAGATTTGAGTTTTATAGAATATATACAATTAATAAGCTATTAAATCTCAAATTTTGGCAACAAAAGGACATTTCTCCACTATATAAGTAGATAATTAATCCATAATGAATCTTTAACATCCCCCATAAATTATCCACATGAAATAATACATTAATATTATAATTATTAAAACTTTTTTTAATAACATGGGGAAAGGGAAACATAATAAATGGATGAGGTTAAAAACATAGTTTGGGTAGACATAATAATAAATCATAAAATGATATACATGAGGCATAACATGATATCATTCTGAGAATTATCATAATCTTGATAACATGGAATATAGAGGTGATATCAAAAAACATGGATTTAACAATGATCATAACAAAAGAACATGTCATAATTGGAATGTGGTGAAAATATAAAAAAAACATCTTAAGCATAAGTCAAGTCACCCTACCTCATTAACATAACATAATTGGCTAGGCTAACTTCTCACACACCATGGTTGACTTGGAAAATTTCCCATGAACAATGATATCTCATGATATGGAAACATTATCAAATGCATTGAAGGGATATATAATTCTAGGACCACCCATCACATAATTTAAATCATCCAAATCTATTCAACATGGTTTTAATAAATATATCTTGAAACCCCAAGAAAATAAAATTATTTCATATCCTTTTCATGTGTTTTCTAATGAACCATTCATAATTTGATCAATAAACATGAGAAGGTACACCCATGGAAAATAAGTTGGAATTCAGTGACTTAAATCGTCTTTCTTAGTAAATACCACTCTATATATATGATTACACATATGGTAATTTAAATGTATTTGAAATTGATATATTTTTTATACATCAATTTTTTTAATGAATCAATGTATTAGTCATCTAGATAAACACCATTAAATCACGTAAAGGAAGAATGAACATTTATAGTGGAAAAAATGAAGTTAAATAATTTTTATACAAGATGTTTCTTTGGAAAGATAAAATAGGTTGTGAATCATAAAATATATTTAAAATAGAATTTCATAATCCATCGAGATAAAAAATGTGGATGTTTTGTTTTAATAATAACAATTATCAAGTACATGACATATATTAATAATTTTTGTAGAAACAATTGAAAATTTATTTATAATTATTAATTTCTTTTTTCCATTAAAACATTAATAATTGAGGATTTTATTATTCCATGAGAATAATAATGTCATTTAGTGAATACTTGAATGCGTAGTTAGAAAGTTTCATGGGAAATGAAAAAGTTAGTTGAAAGATACATTCATATAAAAATGTGCAAAAGGTATTCCTTGTCGTCCAAAACACACAATATGAAAAAAATTAATATATTTCATTTTAAAAAAATTCAAGAAATTTACCAGATTTAAAAATTCTATTTTTAAAACTATTTTGAAGGTAGAAATTTTGGAACATTTATAACATTACTTTAGAAGAAATGTTTTAAAAAACCAATCATGCACAAAACATTTAAATTCCATTAAAACTATTTATTGAAACCCACATTATAAAAAATTGTATTAAAAAACATCATTGATAATAGGTGAATATAATTATGAATATCATAGGAAATATTATAGACAATAATTTGGACATATAAAACATATATATGGAAGAAAAATATATATATGATTAAGGTTGGAATCAGTCATTTTTATAAAGGAATATAAATGAGAACGTTGTCCCCCAAAGAGAAAAAATTTATTGAAAGGGATTAATTTCTAAAAAGATAATAAATTAGACATGTTTTAAAATAAATGTTGTGATAAATTAGATTTGTAGGATCATCTCCATTAAAAAAATTCATGAATCATGGAAAAAATGTGTCTGGAATAAAGTTAATTTTAAAATAAACCATTAAAGGGTAAAGATATTGAAAATGTTCTAATAATTTAATGAATAAAATATATTTCACAAGAAAATAACAATTGGGTAGTACATACACCGTATAGAAATAAATTTATGTATAATGTATAATTTGTCTCAATGAAGGGAGTTTGAGAAACAAAATCCCTTACCATATTTTCCCACTTTGTTGATTAGACTCCAACTTCCAATAAAATAGCCATTAAAATATTAAAAATCTATTTTAAACAATTATTTGTCTATATATACCTTATATATATAATTAATTATTATTTACAATGAATATGGCGGTTTATTAAAGATTATATTCAACAAGAAGTGTTCTTACATTGAATTGTCTTACAGATATGTTATAAATTCAATGTTAATCTATAAAATCTAATACCAAGATCATCATCATTCATTTATTTCCAATGTTTATTTAATATATATACCATTATTATTCGTAATTTTAAAATTTCATCCCTTGAGTATTTTATTTATGACTCTTGAAGATGATACTAGAGAATAACTTATTTCATAAGTTTTTAATGAACATAAATGATATATTATTAAAATGTTTATATATTAATATTATAACTCCAAGAAAATATAACATATTTAATTATTTATTATTATTTTTTTCAAAAATACAATAGTTTATTTATTCTTACACTATATGAATATTAAAACATTGTTAAAGTAGGTGATATGTTGACCAAAAAGATATTATCGTAATGATCAAATGAGTAAGACGATTTTATTACATATTGTTCAAAATAGTTTGGGGGAATGCATGTATATTAATAAAATATAAACAAACCCCTATTTATTGAGTATGGATCCCACAACATGGCATGTATCCCTAAACCCAAACCACCCAAAGTCTCAAAATATAGAACTTTCTGAGTTCCCATTGACACATAACCTATAAACATGACATAATGTCACAGAGTTTAAATTCAATGAAAATTATAATGAATTTCCACGAAAAATGGGTTGAAGGGCATGTGTGATCATAATAATTTCAACTCCATATAAATTTAGGACACACAAACACTAGACATCTCCTTTTCCATTGATGAATCCTATGTGTAGACAAACCACCTTATGGTCCACCAATTCTCCTTGCCATTATTTTCCCACCCTCACATAATACATATTGAGTATCAACCAATGTGCCATGCATCGTTGATTATACATAGGTCTTAATTCCCCCATATAGGTTCATTCATCTTCATTGGTCACACCCAAGATCTAATCTCCCTCCCACCAAAATCTATGATCACGCTCAATATCTAACCATCCTTATGCAAAATCCATTATTATCACACATAATCAATTAATTCATCGTGCCACACCTTCTAATGATCTCACCAATTTATTAAATAGATTTTTCTCTGTCCACCTTGCCTTATCTGTTAATAAAATAACTGAATTCAATGCCTCTATATAGGTAGACAACCCTATACATTCCAGCCACTAACCAACAAACATCTTCCAGAAATATATCCTCTCATGAGCTACATACCATCACCCTTATCGTTATTATAAGAAAATACCTAAAAGATTAAATGTTCATATAAAATGTTTTCATGATTTAAAATCAAATCCCAGTGGTAGGTCCCATCCAATGCCAGAGATTCCCACACATTCCCAATCTAGGGAATAACTTTGAATTTCCCTTTTTATAAAATGATTAGTGTCAGAGTCTTGTGGGACCTGATCCTATGTCAGTTCCCCTAGGTAGCGAATTGGCACCAAGTAGGTGTACCACTCATCTAACGACCAAGATGATTATTACATATTTTTAATATTACATTTATAGAATCGTAGAAATGTAATATATATCATATATCTCCATAAAATTCATTCATTTAACCATTAATTGTTGATGGGGATGATAAATGAAATTCTTCATTCCTAGAGGTAGTATTATTCATGTACCCATGCTTAAAAACCCATTTCCCAATGAATTAAAAGATAAATCATATATGAAAAATTATTATTACAAAATTATAATAATTTTATGAAAACTTATTAGTTCGTTAATTAAACTTTTTTGACCATCCATATAAGGTGGTTAATTGAAATAATACACGTCATTAATATAGGAAGTAGCCCTCACATATGCATGATTAACAATCTCATTCCTTAAATAATATAAATAATAATGTTAATTGATAAAAGTGATCATTTAATAATTGTATAATTTCAAAAAATGCAGATTTTTTCATAAAAAATATCCTTGATACCATCAATAAGAGGAAGTGTTAAAAATGGACCACATCATGTCATGGTGACAGTAGTCCACACATATGCATGATCAATCCATTTTTTCTTAAAGGATGGTACATAACGAATAAATAGGCATTGTTGTGTTATTATAATTACATTTCAGTATATAGTTGATACTTGATTACTTATATTAATTTTTTTCGTTGGACTTATCCTTCTAAATGATGGTGGTAAGATAAATAATGGGGGAAAGTCTATAGTTTCTGGGAAATATAACTAGTAATAAAAAATGGGAAATGATTCTAAATAGAAATTGGATGGATGATTGTGTAAATAATGTGTGTATGTGTGTCCTTTTATAAGTGAAGGGACGGTGGTTTTTGAAATACTTCAACATATTAAATAAATTCATTACACTATTTAATGTAAAAGACCCCAATACTTAAAAATTATGTATTATTAGTTATTATATGGATGAAACACCTAAAATGAATTAACTTTTGAGACATATTTGAGGGAATTAGAGGTTTATACTTTCACTTTTACTTTACCATTATATACTTTTTCCCACTGTTACTTTTACTTTCTCCCATATCGAGTAATTAAAATTATTATTGTCCAATTTTATCAAATCATAATGTTTTAATATTATAATTCAATATATGATATCAAATTTATCAATAAGTTATAATATTTTAATGAAATGTTAAATAAAAAAATAAACTAATGAGAATCTAAAAACATTTTTTAAGATAATCATGTATTAAATTTGAAAATTTATGGGAGTTAAAATTTTCAATTAAAAAAAATTATGATCTAAATTGATATTATAAATCAAATGAATTTTATGTGACATTAAAATCAAGTAACAACCCAATTTTGAAAAAATATTCATTATTTGGATCAAAAAGACATAAGAAAATTCCTTATTAAAGTAACCATTTACATAATTTCTACAAATACTACCCATGGGTTTTATAAGATGATATAATATTTTAAAATTCATAATTTTATTTTTTTTTTAAGTATAAATCTATTCAATGAAATGGTTTTATTACTTCTTAAATCATTCTTATATTTTATAAAGTTACTAAAATTATAATTTTCATAAAACCTTCATTTTCGACTAAAAAAATATTCAAAAAATATGATGTAAAATTCATACTAAAAAATTCATATTTTAAATTAAAAAATATATAATTTTTTATAATTATTTATCAAAATATTATATATTTTACTTTTAATTGAAAAAACAAATATAATGGTACTCTATTTTTATTTAAAAAGACATTCTTAAACATTAAGTGTTTCCCATATTATTTCATACCAATTTTCTAGTTTAAAAATTTTCAATATTTTTTGTCATATATGTATATATATATTATTTTTTATCATAATGATCTTTTCAATGTCATTATTTTAATTTATTAATGTATCAAGGCCATTTTTAGTGTATGAAATGAATAATATCACACCTAGATATATTTAATGGAAAAAATATATATTTTAGTTTTGGGATGTCAAATTCTCCCCTCCTTAAAAAAAATTCCCCCCCATGATTTTATACAAAATTATTAGTGAATGGAATAAAAAATATAGACATGATTTAGGATAAAATTTAATATGAAATTTCTATGTAAATAAATTCAGTAAAAAAAAGAAAATTCATCTTTTTTATCTAGTTAACTAAATTTTTAATTTTCCTTCTGAAGATTGATTATTATGTCCCAATTTTCATTAAATAAAATATTTTATAGTTTATTTGAGACATTCCCTCATGTTTTTATTCCCACATTTTTTATATATATGAAATTTTATAATTTTTCCTACATCCAATTCATCTTCCAAATTTCATGATTCTTTAACCTTATTTTCATTGGTCTAATATGAAATTATAAAATATTAATTATATCATTAATAATTTTTTATCGTTTATTTGGAACAATAATTACATTTTAAGCACAATTGTTATGCAAATAGATTGTTGGGCGAGAAAATTACTACATTGTACATTGTTTCCATTATTAGCTCAGTCACATCTTTCCCTATCCAATATATTAAAAGAAACAATACATATGAGAATAATTAAATTAGTAATTTTACAATGGTATAACAAATGAAATATAATAAATAATTCATAAATTATATAGATACCTTAACTTATGATTTTTTAGCTATAATATTGGTTTCCCATTATCAGTTTAAAATTTAGTTATCAGATCTAGTTAACTTCCATAAAATAATATTCTCAAATAATTCACGATGGCTTACAAATAGAATGTTAATTAACCAATTATAACTTCTAGGAGAGTGTAGCCATGCGCGTAGTAATTTCATATTCACTGTACACCAGAATAATGATATGGATATACTAGACCAACTCTATTCAGTGTTGTCAAAACTAAATGAGTATGTTCAAAAACTAAATCCATATTCTATTATTTATACTTCTAATTAATTTCTTTTAAAACAAAAAAATCTAAAGTTTACCAAAATTTCAAAATGTTCTCCTATTTTTTGAAGTATACCTATAGTTTTCACAAAAGTTATCTTATCATAATTCCATTTGATATTCAACAATTTTTACCTAAAGTATTATATGTACTATTGAAACAAATTTCATACTTAACATATCAACTATTGATTTCATTCTTAAATAAGAAATAATCTTCAACCAATATCATCCAAACCTCTAAAGTCATATAAAAATAACTTCGGTACCAACTACAACATCCTCAGACCCATGGTTTTTGATATGCTGTGAAAAACATATAGTTTTTAATATTGGATTCAATAAATATCAATCATTACAATATCTTCCACAAATTTTGAATCACAATAAATTTCAGTTTATAGTTTTAGAGAATAAAAAATATTAATAAACTACAAAATCTTTATTTTTCTCCAAAAAAGATATTTGTTATACTATATAAAAAAGATAATTCATTCATAATGATCCTTAAACACCTTCAATAAATCATTCATACAAGATAAGCTTCTAGGTTTAGAATACATAATTCATTCTATCCTCACCTGGGAAAAGTGAAACATAAGAAGGGGTGAGCTTAGACACACATTATGATTAAACATAATAATAAATCATAACATGAGATATGCAAGGCATAACATGATATCATAATAAGAATTATCATAATATTTTGAGCATGGAATAAAGAGACGATATCCCAAAAATTGGATTAAAATTTATTATAACATACATTCATGTTATCATATCATGTTTTTTACAATATAAACAAGAAAATATATGTATAAGTTATGGATCATTGTCTAGTTAACATGACATATTTTTCTTGTCCAACTATGTGCACACTATCGTTAAATAGGATCATTTCTCATGAACCGTTATATCTCATTAAATGGAAACACTACCAAATGTATTGGAGGGCTATATAATTCTACGTCCACCCATAACATAATGAAAATCATACATATGTGTTCCACATTGTTTAAATCAATATATATTTAAGTACCAAAGGAAATAAAATAGGTTTTATATCAATTTAAAGTGGTTATATAATGAATGATTCATGATTTATACATGGCACATGAAATAATAAACTAATGGAAAATTAATTGGTATATTATGACTTCAAATGTAACTCATGGTAAATAAAACACAATAAATTGGTGAGTAATACTCACATTGGGAAATATGATTTTCTTACAATGGTATTTGGATATGAAGGACTTATGATTGTTAATAGTGGGAAACGGCAATGGCTAGTAAGATAGAGTCCTAGGATAAACAAATGGGTATAGTTTCCCAATGTAATTTAAATATTTCTGTGTGTAATTGTGGTTTATTAGGGTGTCCTTTTATAATTTAATGTAAGGATATTTCAAGAATAACATTAAATTTTTCAAATATTTATTTTCACTATTCAAGTTGAAAGAACACCATACTTCATAATTACGTAGTATGGGTCATGATATGATGGAAACACATCCAATACACTTATTTTAGGGACATATTTGAGTGATTTAGGAATTTGTAATTTCCATTTTATCTTTATCCATGTGTACTTTTTTCCAATGTAACTTTTACTTTCACCCATGTTATATAATTAAAATTACCAATATTAAATTTTATATTATCACATAATTTGAGAATTATAATCCTAGATATGATATAAATTTTAACAATTAAAATTACTTTTTATGAAAATATAATTTCAAAATAAACGTGCTTCATCCTAAAAATTATTTTTAATGATAATCGTTTTTAAGCATATAGTTTATGTTTGAGTTAAAAATGTAAATTCTATCATTTTTATGACCTAAATTGACTTACTGTCTAAAATGAATGGTGAGTGACATTAAAATCAATACATAACCTAGTTTTACCATAATAGTAATTAATTAAAGGAAAATACATAAAAAAAATTTGTATATTAAAGTAGCCCTTTACCATAGTTCAAAAGATATTGGTCATGAGTGTTTAAAGTTGAAATAATATTTTTTAAGGAATAATGTTACTCGGTAATTTTATATCCGATGACTTAAATTTTTTATGACATTCTAGATAATTATTATATATTTATCAAATAAATAAAATTATAATTTTTTGAAAACCACATTTTCACCTAAAATTTGATATTTTTAGAAAATGATAAAATATTTATACTAAGTAAATTATTATATTCCCGTCTAATTAAATAAAAATAATTTTATCTAATTTTGATTCCATGATTATTATATTTAAATACAAGTAATCAGACTTAATAATTAAATATACTCTATTTACCTCTTACATTTGAGAATCTTTTTTGTTTTAGAGTTTTAGGGTATTAGGTCATAATTGATATATAAAAACCCAAATAATAAAATTGGACACATCTTATAATTTTCCAGTTTTTGTGACATATAAATTTTTTAATATATAACATAACTTATTTTCCTAAAAATTATTCATTATATTATACTTAAACTCTTCTTTTCCCTTCCCCATCCTTATTCCCTATGAAATTTTTTTAAAAGCATATAATAATAAAATAAATCTCATTAAGGAACATAAAAAGAAGAAAAACATTAGTCTAGTGGGAAACATTAAAACCCTTTTATTTTTAACATTATCTTCAATTTTACAAAAAAAATATATACACCAAGAAAAATACACACATTTTTTCTCAAGAAAAACCATTAAACCCCCTTTTAAGAAAATAAAACACCTTTTTGGAAATTTAGATCATCATATTTATAAATCCATTTCAAAACACTATAAATAATAAAAAACATAAATCCAATTTCAAATATGATTTTCTAGAAAAAGTAATTATTACCCTATGTGTTGGACAGCTAAAATGGGTCTCACCATTAATCTGAGCTATATCAGGCACAATCCTTTTGGATGAGATATAATGGGGCTCAAAACATCATAAAAACTATATCAGGCTCAACTATGGTATATAATATGGATCAATCCATTGTATAAGTGGTATCAGGCTCACCCAATATTCATATATTTATCATTTACCATATCATGGATAAAAAAATTTCATTATCCTTTCTATCATAAAAACCATTGAAAAACACTTTTGAAACCGCATGAAAAACCATTTCAAATATCAAAATACCATTTTCTGTAGAAACCCCTTCTCAACAAAAAAAATAACTATAAAAAGGAAAATCAGTTTTTTCATTAAATAAAACATGAATGATTTAAAAAGAATAAATATATCAAATAATCTTAATGGTTGTGGGAAATTTTATCTATCATATACATTAAAACAGTATATTCATTTTTTTTTTCTTTTCATTCTATATAAAACATTAAAATGTTCATTTTGATAACCATTGATATAATTCCAAAATTGAAATAAAATTTCCCTAAAACAATTTTATGAAAATATAAAAACATTCACAGAATAATTTATAAAAACATGGACAAGGAAGTCATTGAGTTGAAAGTAAAAAATTTAAAATATTATTTTTTAAGGAAGTCCCTCTCCACTTTAAAAACAATTGAAACTTAAGTCACATGAAATAATTACATTAAAAAGCTTTTTAATATCATAAAGATAATGGAGTATATGATATAATATGTAAAATGGGCTATATATAAACCTTATTTAATAATATAGTTTTTAGCGTCAAATTATACCTCATGAAAGGAAACTGAGATGAAATCTTTTACTTACCAAGGGCAATAGTCATTTGATCCTCCTATTCACAACCAATTAAACCATATCCGAACACCTTCGCTTTTCGGTGCTTACGAGTCTTTCATTGATATGATTTCTCGTACACTACACTTTCCAGTGCGTTGTTTCGAATAAAAAAAAATGTGATGGGTCCTACTTATAATTGAGGCTTAGTATACATATGTATATATAATATAGTGATGACTCATTCATTATAATTATAGAATATCTTTCTAATTTAATACATCTAATTTTTCATATATTTCATATCATATATAATAATATATCATATCATATATAATAATATATATATATATATAAATTATAAATTTTTTTTTCTTTTAGATTTTTGTATTTTATTTTTGTTGAAAGGTGAAAATAAATTCTAGTTTAAAAAGAAATTAAAGTAAAAAATTTAATCGTAACTGAATCATCACATACATTCTTTATCTTCCTGCATAATAATCTAGTATAAATTACTTATTTAATTAAGATCATTTTTCAGGTTTATTATTAAATTTTTATATCTCTTATAACCATGTTATATTTGATTACCTAATTAATTAAGTTCAATTTGGATATTTGTATGGTATTTGGCTTACGATTTCAAAATTAGTACGTTAGGTAGATTATTGTCAAAGTGGTCATTATTTAAAAATATCTAAAATTATAATCATCAAATAATTATCTTATTTATATAATAATAATAATTTTAAAACTAATCATGATATATTATTATGAAAAATGGACTATGTTATAATCACGGAGATGGTATTTCGTATATACACATGAGTAATGTTTCCATTTTTCAATGATCATTATAAAAAAAGGTAAGTAATATTTTATCATTCCATAATGTTGAAAATAGAATAAATAAAACATTATTTCATTATATATAATATATAAATATATATCGTCCATTTTACATAGTGATGAAAAGGAGCCTCACAACTTCGTGGTAGTAGTAGTCCACCCATTCACACAAACTACATTAATATATTTCAGTGTAAGAAATAAAATGATATGCTATCTTTTTAGAATGATAAATAATTAATTAATATCATAATTATTTAATTTAACTCACATATATTAATTAAAATTGTCGTTATTACCTTCCATGTAATCTGTTAGTGAACAACAAATCACATCACTTCATGAGGTTGTACTTTTCCATACACATGAGTGACGTTCTTGTATCCCCCGCAGAATATAAATTTTGAAGCTATATGTGATATTATAACTCCAGAAGATTAAAAATTATAAAAATTTAATATATATTTTTTAAATATATCATTATAAAAAATAATTATGGGCAATGATGAAAAATTAATGATATCAATCTGTGAGGAAATAGTCTCGCATACACACGAATGGTGATTTTGTATCCCATTTTATGGAAGAAGATATGGATTTAGGTTATTAAATTAACATAAGAACATATTATTATATTATAATTATTTATTTTATATATTTTTTATGATTTAAAAATATGTTAAAGATATGGAAGAAGATATTAAATAAAAAATTTCGTTAAACATTATACATATTCTTTAGAAAACATCCTTAAATAACACCAAAAGCCTTTATAGGATAGATTTCTGATCAAAATAAAGGCTATGTATTCCTGATAGGTAATTAAGGAATATATTTGGGTTGGTATTTTTTGAGATAAAATATTTTTATATGTAATTATGAGAGGGGATGTGAATCCTTTTATAAGTGAGTTGAGTGGCACACATGTATGTTTTGAAAAGAAAAAGTTGTACCCACATATTTTACATGGAAAAAGCCTCAAAAATATACTAATGTATATACATGGACATTAAAAGTTCAAAATATTCTATAAAATAAATTTTAAACAAAATTTTAGGTTAATTTTACCCTTACATTTTTAGTTTGACCACTTGTAAATCTATTTTTACCTTAACATCGATAAAATATTTTTACTGTTTTAACTATTCATTATGAAAAAAATAACATTATCTTATTTGATAATATAAATTATAGAAAAGTGTTTTTTCAATTAGTTTATTTTTCAAGAAAATAATGATTTTATTTTAACTCTATGACCTTTAATACTATATTTATGAATTTAAATTTAAATTAATTTATATATAATATATAAAATTCATTTACATAATTAGTTATTATGGGTTTTTTAATTAATTAAAAAAGAGAAAATGTGTGTATGATAAAATAGTTTTCAAAATGAAATCCATTTTTAATCCCCAAAAAAACATATACTGAAATACAATATAAAGTTATCTAAAATGATATAAATTGGGTTAAATAAAGATATATAAAACTTATGTTACTTGAAATAATATTCAAATTCCTATTTCATATTTTAATTACTTAATTCATTGAAAGGAAATTACATTTTTACAAAAATTGGTATTTTCACTATTTACTGAAAAATCAATATTTTTCAAAAAATCACAAAATTCCATGGAATTTTAATTTTTATATACCGATTTTAGAAAATATATTCTTTTTCAGAAATTAAAATTATTATATTTATAAATTTAACTTTAAAAAAATTTAAAATAATAATTTTAAATAAAATTTTCATTTTCTACGAAAAAAATTATTAATATTTTCAAAATGAAAAGAACTACCCAATTTATATTAACATGGAAAGATTTATTATATTAATAAATTATTTTTAAATTACTCCATATTTTTTTAATTTCAGTTGTTATAATTTTATTCACTTGTTGAACATGTGGGGATATCTTTCCCTCACATCATTTTTAGATTCTCATGTTGCTTCTTCAACCATATGGGTTTTTCAAAAAACATTATGTTAATGAATTAACTTTTTCCAAAACTATTTGTATATATGTTCAACAATCTAAATAGGTTATTCCACCTAAAAAATATTCTCTTCCATCAAAACTACTTTCAGACTCGTAACATGAGACCATTACAGTATATAATTTTTTAACATTGAAATAAGAAACACATTATATACATAGGATGAACTCAGGGGGTAAGTCCACTAAGTAGGAAATTGATCCAACATTCACTAGGATCTCATATGTTCAAATGAACCATGGTATTAAATTCAAATTTTTTAACAAAACTAATAACACTTTTCTATGGAGATTCTTTGACGAAGACATGATCACCTATATGAAAAAAACGATCTTACCTGTGTCCATCTGCTTAACTTTTATTCCTGCTCTGAGATGTCCTCACATGTTTCTAAATCAACTAAACCTTTTAAGAAATTCTCTCTACTAACCTTGTTCCCATTAACTTCATTTCTCATACTTCATTCAAAAAATATTCATCTGACAGTACATTCCATAAAACAAAATCAAAAGGTTCCATTTGTATAATATAATGAAAACTACTATTATAAGAAAACTCAACCAGAAAAATATATTGATCCCAAATTCCCTACTAATCCATTGAATTAGAATAAAGAATATATTAAAAGTTATGAATTTTTCTCTATAACTTTATATCTGCTTGAGGATAAAAAGTTTTACTGAAATTTAATTCAGTACCCAAATATTTATAAAGTTGTTTTAAAAAATTAGATGTAAACTAGGGATCACAGTCTGATCAAATGGAGAGGGGAACACTATATAAGCTGACTATATCCTTGATATATAGTCGAGAAAGCCAAACTAAATAAAAATTCTCTTGAATTAGAAGAAAATTAATAGATTTATTTAATTGATAAGTAATACCCTAAATACATTTGTTAACTCGAGATGTCTTTAAAAATCCAAGAAAAAAAATCCATTGATATATTTTACAACTTCCACTCCAGCACTGGAAAAGGTTAAAAATTCCCTTTACTAATTTCTTTTATTATTTAACCATCTCAAAACTCAAACATTTCATGGTAAATTCAGTAATATATCTTTTCATACCATCCCACCAATAATACTCTCAAAGGTCGTGGTATATCATAGTGCTTCCATAATGAATGGAAAATTATGAAATATGATCATTACTCAACAAATATCTCTTCAAATGGAAATAATGAGGGACCCATAATTAATTTTCAAATCATATAAATCCTTAATTATCACAATTAAACTCAATAAACATACTATTATTAATGGATTCTTCCTTTTCCTATAAATAATGATCCACTTTCTAAAATGACATAATTATTTTGGACAAATTTTACTACACTAAAACCTGAAATAAAATATATTATGTCTTTATATATTCAGCTTTGAGGCCAAAAATTATCTAATCATTAACTAAATGGTTATGTTCCAATTTTAACATGGTTAGTGTATCATTAGTTTTCCAACTCAAAGCATCGTACACTTTGTTTTATTTTCCAATATGGTAAAGAGTCATGAAATAAAAATATTTGATCAATTCCAGAGATCCTCTTTGTATCAGGTTCTATTATTTTTGAGTGACTGTAGATTTCAAGATATTATGATCAATTTATATTTCACATATTACTCGATTAGAATATTTCCTCAAATTTTATAATGAAAAACCACATCAACTAATTTCGAATAATGTGTAATGTAATTTAAATCATGAGTTTTCAACTAGTGTGACTCATAACAAATTAACTGATCATTCAACATCATAAAACAACCAAGTAAATTCAAAGAAGAATCATTGTAGATGAAAAATTCATTATTTATGGAAGGCAAGTCCAAAACTGGATTTTTCACCAATCTTCTTTTTAGTTTCAATAAATAAGCATTACATTATTTTTTCATAAGGAATGTAAATATTTTTCTTCTCAACTTAGTCAAGGGGCTATATAACTGGGGAAAATTTTCAACAAATCATCGGTAGTTCAAAAATCCTTAACTGTATTTCATGATATTCGTAACCTTTAGAATATACCAAAATATATGGAATAAACAAAAAAAATCTAAATAGTTCTGGAAGAAATTTATTCATAATATCCATAAATATAATTGGTGAATTATAAAATCGAAAGGGAAAAAATACAACCTCTTAGTGACAGAATCTATTCTGAATTAATTTCATCATAATTACATCCTCCTTAACCTTTTGATCGTGTTACCTAGACCTTAGATAATCTATCCAAAGATATTGAGATCTATTGATCCTAACAAATAAATCATTGATATGATGAAAATTATGTTTTTTCTTAAAATTAATGTTATTCAAGTCTCAATAATCAATGAAAAGTATCATTGAACCATATTTGTTTTTAATAAAAAAAGGAACAAGAGCACATCGGGGTGATGTTTTATGGAGAATGAAACTTTATCTAACACATCATTCAATTGTGTTTTCAATTATAAAATTTCTACTTGATCCATTTGATAAGGGAGTTTAAAATAAAACCTATAATTTGTTACTATGTCATTAGTAAACAAAACCTCCTGATTAGGAATAACAGAATTAAAATCATTAGGAAATACATCCATGTATTCATTTATCACTAGAACATAACTAAATAAAATAGGTTCTTTATTTTAAACAATATGATCTAGGAAAAATTCACTTCAATATCTAATATGTTTCTCATTTTTTGGTAAGTTATAAATTTCATGAAATCATTGAACATATATTTTTTATCTCTTCAGTAATTCTTAAAATTGTAATCTGAAATCCAATCCATACCAAGAATATAGGTGACCCAATTTTCACCATCTAAACAATAAAACATCAAAATGAAATATTTGATCACTTGAATTCCTAATTAGCTTTTAGGTTAAGAGTTTTATAGAATTATTAATAACACTTAAATAAAAAATACCCATGAATTCAATAGATTATTTTATTCCCGCTACAACTATCTTTTCATATTATATATTAATTCTTCAACATCTCCCGCAAACATCATCTTGTTAGAAGCCTTCCTAAAAAATAATTAAATCATCAGTCTTCATAAATTGGTTAATATGAGACATAAGAATTGTGAGATTTATTTCTCAGTAAGGGTAAAAATAAGATTTAAAAATTTAATGTCATCAGTGATCATAGGAAAATAATAATAGAATGATTATGTAGTAAATGTGTATGAGCATAACTTAATATATTATTATACATTAATACTTATATCATTAATGATGAAACCAGGCGTAAATTTTTATCAATGACATGATTCATAATAATCAATAATAATGGTCTACATTATTCTAATCTTGGGGGATGTAATCAGAAAAACCCTATAGCAATTATAAAGAAAACATGTTGGTATTTTAGGAACATTATCTTCATAACCCATTTTAAACCCATGTAAGAAATAACTGGAGCCTAGTCAAGTCCATAGAATATAAATTCTAGAAACTCCTTACCCATTTCATTTGAGTACTATCTAGGAACACCCATTATATAACCTATATTAGACTCACATGATACAATCTGGGCACAACCATCATATAAGCTATATCAGGCTAACTTATGTGCTATAATGAGGCTCAAAAAATTGTATGAAATTAATTATCCTCACATATTAATCATTTAATTCTCATGTAATAAATAATAAAACATTTTATGATTTCACATGTTTTCCATAAAACCCTCTAAAAACACTTTTGAACCCATTTGAAAAGCCTTTTTAGATATAACAATACATTTTTCATTTAAAACCCCTATTTTGAAATAACAAAATACCCATAAAAGGGGAATAATATTATTTAATTGAATAAAATAAGAAATATTTCAAAGTAATCTGTAAATAAAACATCAATTGTGGTGGTGGTAGAGTTCATTTTCAATAAATACATTAAAATGGAACTTTCCTTCTGTCTTTTTAACAAAACATTGTGTATAAAATAGGTAAAAATATTATTTTAGAAAACCAATTAAATAAAGTAAATAGAGGCATAAAATTTCATTTATAAATAATTTATGTCAATATTAAAGAATTTGTAAAATCATTTTAAACACATTGATAGGGAAGATAAATAGTTGGAATGAAAACAATAAATTTTGATTGTTTAATAATAATAATAAAAGTTCCTTATAGTTTTTAAAACATTTGAATCATAATCCCCATGAAATAATAAAATTAAAGTAAACTGTTAATTATCATGTGAATAAATTAATTAATTATATAACATATTATTTTCACTATATATACAATTAATAGAATAATATAGGTGCATACCAACAAAATATCCCTCAATAAAATGAAATTGAGATGAAGTTCATTGCTTTGGGTCTGACTCAACTTTTATTTTATTTATATTCCTGAATAATAATTTATGTTAATGATTTTATTTCTTAATAAAAAAATTCAACTTTATTATTCCTTTTTATTTCACTTATTACCATGTTATATATGAATACTTACTAAATTATGTTGACTTTGGATTTTTTTGACTGTATTCCGATTATGTGTCAAAATGACTTGATTTGGATGATTATGGTCAAATTGGTCATTATTTAAACATATATAAAATTATAATGATGAAATAATTATATTTTCCACATTTAAATTATACTTATAAACCCAATCATAAAATATGGTTATTAAAAATGAAAAATGATACAATCAATGAGACAGCAGGTCGTATGTATGTGTAATGTTTCCATTGTTCGATGATCATTACAAAAAGAAGGTAGGTAATATTTTATATTTACATAAAGATAGTAATATCATAAATACCAA
The DNA here is from genome assembly GCA_963277665.1 of Viscum album. Classification (NCBI taxonomy): domain Eukaryota; kingdom Viridiplantae; phylum Streptophyta; class Magnoliopsida; order Santalales; family Viscaceae; genus Viscum; species Viscum album. The sequence continues at coordinate 2,007,165,252 of OY728130.1, read as the reverse complement.
TTTTTTATTTATATATTCTTTTATATTTTACCCATGTTATTTAGTGATGAAAAAGAGTCACATTGCATTCTAGATGTGGTAGTCTGCGTGTATGCATGAACAACATCATCATTTTTCAATGTAAGAAAAAAAAATCATATATTAAATTTCAATAATTATAAAAATTTCATTAATATAATAATTATTTCATTTATAGAACATATATTTATTAACATTATCCTTATTAACCTTCATGTAGATTGTTTGTGGAAAATGAATCATGTCACTTTACGAGGGGTTAGTCTGTCGTACACATGAGAAACATTATCGTTTCCACTACAGAATGGAACGTAAGAAAATATATATGACATCACAAATATATAATATAAATATGTTAAAAATATAATATATATATATATATATAAATTAAATTCATCATTGTAATATGTTGTGAGATTCGATGATGGGAAACAAATGACATCGGTTCCTGAGGCGATTGTCCCACGTACACATGAATGATGATTTCAAATCTCATTTGAGAAAATATGAGATGTATTAAGGTAATTAAATTAATATATTAACATATAAGTTTATTTAAGATAGTGTATTATCATATATTCATAATTAAATAATATTTTAGGGAGATATAAGAACAAATAAAATAAAACTCTAAGTTAAGCATGATAGATCTTCTTTGGCCAACCTCCTTAGGCAACCACCAAAATCCTTCATAGATTGGTTTTATGATAAACATAAAGTATATTGTAAATGGGTATATATATCAGTTATATATTTGGGTTTTCATTGGATCATTAAATTTTTTAAGGTGTGAAGTGGAAGGAAGATGTGGTGGCCTTTGATAAGTGAATTGAGTGGAACACATGTGAATTTGGAAAAGAAACATTTATACCCAAATTTCACACATTAAAAAAAGGCTCAAAAATTGTCTATTATGTATATTTAAAAATTATAAGGTATAAATATGTCCAAAGAATATAAATTATACAATTTTTAGGTCATTTTAACATTAATATTTTTATTTTAACTGTTTGAGAATCAATTTTAACCTTAATCATGGTAGAAGATTTTTATTGTATTAACTATTAATTATCTAAAAATAATAATTTGACATTATTAGATAATTTAAATTATTATGATTAAACATATGAAATCAATTTTATCAAATTCAATTCACTTATGTGTGATAATTTAATTTAAAGTTAAACACGTTGACATGATAAAAAAGATGTTTTTCAAGAAGTGTATATTTCAAGAGAATGATGATTTTATACTAACTCTATAACTTGTAATAATTATTTTATTAATATAAATTAATATTTATTGATTTATAATATATTAATTTATTTAAATAATTCCTAATTAGGATTTTTCAATTAATTAAAATGGATAAACATTATGAACATTAGAACATTTTTCAAGGAAATCAAGTTTTTAAACCCAAAAATAAACTTATACTAAACTCCAATTTGAAGTTTATTAAAAAAATTAATTGAAATAAATATAAATAGGTATTAAATTTGTTACTTTAAAATATAGTCAGATCATTATTAACCTTTAAAATTACATAATATATTGAACATAAATGGCATTCTTACAAAAATCAATATTTTAATTATTCACCAAAAATCAATATATTTCAAAAAAAAAAAAATGTTAAGATAATTTTGATATAATTTTTTAAAAATTTATATTTACTTTATAAAATCAAATTTCAAAATATTTGAAATTACAATTTTAAATAAAAATTATTATAAAAGAGTTTATTTAAAACTATTTACATTTTATTTAACGTAACATACCGACCCTAGTTACCCAAATTCAGTGCATTATTACATTACATTAGCATGATTAAAGAAATAATGTCTTGAAAGACAGATTGGTTTAGAATCCTTGGAAGTACTAGATACATACATTAGTTTTACATTACATCATGAGATTAAAACAACAACAACATTTTCTCCCCTTTGAACACACTTATATCCCTCAGCCTATCTACACAGGTCAACCATAAAATTCGTCTTCACATCTTGAGAAAAATAAAACATTGAAAGGGGTGAGCTCAGATGCTCAGTAAGGTTAACAATATAGCGGAAACCTCATAAATAATCATAAAAATTTAAGGAAATGTATAAGACTAAAAATTAATCCTTTTAAACTTAAAACTCAAAATAATATAGAAAATAAAAATCCAATAATTCCATTTACTTATTCATATGGATATTCTACTTGTCTAATAATCACATTCAATGTCAGTAACCAATTTCATAATGATGGAATGCATATTACCTAACATCATCACCACGTATTCAAAGACTCGTGCCAACACTACAAAGAAGATTTTGTCAAGGCCTTGTTCTAAGAAAGTCGTTTGTCTCATTAGGCTTACCAATGCATCGATGAGCTATATCAATCTCCACTCGTCACTTAATAAGTCCACTACATTCATTATATGTAAAGGATGAAACATAACATAAAAATTTGTATTAAATCTAGCATACGAAATGTTAATACGTAAACCATAAACCATGAATGGTATAAAAATAAAACATACACAGTCAAACATATCACAAAAACTTCAATACAACATGAATTATTTGTATCATAATATTGAACTTCAAACAAGTATAAAATCCATTAAAGGATATTGTCATAGATGAAATCAAAATTATTTGAGAGGAATATCACTTACTATTTTTAAATCATTTAAAATTCATGTAAATATAAAATAAAACATTTATTTTGAAACATTTATTATAATAATGTTAGGGAAGATTCAAAGGTGTTATAACGGTGGAGAATGACTGCACCCACCGTATACGTTAAAAAACATTTTTACCTTATTTTATCGAAAAGGTCATAAAGTAAATTGTTTGGAAAAAGACGGAAAGATTCCTTTCAAACAATTTTATAATAAGTAAAAAAATGTATAAATTACTTTAACTCACAGTCTAGTAAATAGTAAAAAAAATTGAAATACATTTTTAAGAAACATGGATGTGGATGATAAAGATATCCCAGTAGATACTTACCTAAAAATAACCTCAAATAATAAAAAGAATGTGAAATAAACCCTTACATCATACTTTTCCATGGTCGAGGGTATGTTAACCTCTTATATAATAGTTAAATAATTGATATTAAATTATAAAAGCACTAGATACATAAATATAATATCATATATGATCTTATAATATTTCATTGTTAATAATATATTAGTAGTATCATTATTTTGGGTCTTAACTGATTCCTTTTCCTTTATATGTTTTGTTATGTAAGTCATGTTTGTTATAGATAGGAATTATTTGATTCATATACATAATGATTTTATGTTCTTAAATATTATTTTAAATAATCAAATGAAAATTATTCTTGAATGGTAACGATGGGTAATGAATCTCATCGCGTTCGTTGAGACGGTAATCCGTGCATACACATGAACGCTACTTCCATTTAATTTGTTTATTTTAAAAGGAAAGAAATCCAAATTATACATTGGTATATTATTATTCCAGTATAATATAATGTTTGATATATGTTACTTAAGTTTATCAACACAATCATTTATACATTCCATGTGTGGTATGAATGAGTCATATCACTTTGAGGGGGCGGTAGTCCGCACATCCTCAAATGAAATTATCGTATATATACAACATGAAAATAATAATGATATTCTATAAAATATAGTTATATAAGATAATAGATAAAATAAATATCATTAATATCCTATATAATTATAGTTACATCATAATGGACAACATAAGAGGTGGTAGTAGAAATTGAACAATCATCGTTTCATTAGGCAGTAGTTCGCCATCCACAAAAACATTATGTTCTATACCCATTTGATGGAGCTGTGTGTAAGTGTAGTTAAAATACATATCATAAAAAAAACCTAGTATTTTTAGGATACTCGTGTTGTTATAAAATAATGGAAAAAGGAGAGTTTAGGGGGTTGGAGAAGTAAAATAAAAGAAAATAACTTAAGAGGAGATGTTACATTTAAATTGGGTATCTCCCTTTGGTTTGAACTAAGAGTATTCTATGAAGTTCCTTCAGAATAAGGTAAGGATTATATAAAAAATAAAGGGATATAGGAAGCTTAATTGGGTAGAGGTTATACGATAATTGGGACTTGAGAGGAGTGACAAATGGGTTAGATGTGAGGTATTTTTATAAGGGGGAGGAGGTGGTCTTTCCGAATGTTTGAAAATATTATGTTATTGTATAAAGATTTTCAGTTTACAAAGGCACAAAACTAAATAACTCTGAATTTATGATGATTCATGTTTGAAGTAAAATCATCCACTAATAATTGGACAGGCTTTGGATATTGTTCTAATTTTTATATTCTCATTTATTTAAATCATTCATTAATGAGGTAAACACTACATTATTATTGTGTCATAAATAATTTTATTTATTTGATGTAAAAAAATTATAAAACAAATACCATGATGTAATAAATCATTTTATCTTTCAAATTAATATTTATAGTTGAAGATATAACATATATAACCCCATGTAAATAGTACTTTTATATAAGATATATTTTTATGTCATGTTTGTCTTTACTTTAAATTAATTAATATAAATTGTCATTATCACTCTCAAGTGGCTCCATGGTGTCCCAAAATCAACTCAGGTATGCCAATAGTTGGACATGTATCAGACAATAGGGTTATTTCACGTGTTTGGGTTATTTAATATTATTAATATATTAAATTTTACCCATATTTACCAGATTTACCCCTTCAACCATGCTAAAGAAAATATTTACCAAAGTAATTATTCATAATCTCTAAAAATGAAAGTTACCTATTTACAAAATTTTGACCAATGATTCCAAATATGGAATCCATTTTTTCAAATTCAAATCACAGAAGTGGAATAAAATAATATAAAATTAATTCCCGCTATCAAAAAAATCATTGTTCTAAGAAATAATAACTATCAAATGATTAACACTTGTTTATGTCCAGTTTAAATGTGAAATTACATCCAATGATCTAAATTTTATTAAATTATAAAAATATAATCTAATTATATATAAAACCTGTTAAATTTATAATTTAACACTATAAATTATTTCGATTTAAATGTTGTTTCTAATTAAAATTTATTATTTTTCACTATTCTTCCAAAATTGAAAGCTTTCAGAATATTACAAAAAAATCACCCTAAACTAATTTTGATATTGCGAATCTAAAAACGAAGTCCATTTTGAAAAAAATATATTAAATTTCAAAAAGTGAGAATTAATATTCATAATGGCTAGTTTGATTGGTCATGGTGTGTTCAAATCTAGATATTGTGTACACCACAAGATATTGCATTATTTAATAGGAAATGTACCATGGATTCTTGGGGTGTAAATTCTTACCTCCTTCAAATAATTTCATCCTCGAAATTTCAAGAATACTACAACATAAAAAGATTCAGGTGTTTCTTCATAATAACATCCTCAGGTTCCCACGTTGCCTCTTCCATCTAATGATTTCTCCATAGAACTTTAACCAGATGAGTCATTTGTTTTCTCAACATTTGTTCTCTGGTATCAAGAATTCTGATAGGATCTTCTCAATAAGACAGATTGGGTTCTAGTTCTATTTCTTCATAGTAGAGTATATGTCTTGGGTCAGGCATGTATTTTCTCAATAGTGACATGTGGAACACATCATGAACTTTGGAGATACTCAGCGACATTTCCAAATGATAAACTATAACTCCAATTAGTTCTAGAATTCCAAAAGTTCTGATGTATCTAGGAATTAATTTTTTTTCTTACCGAATTGTATAACACCCTTCCATGTAGATACCATCTAGAAAACAAGATCTATTACTTGAAATTACAAATCATTCCTTCAGTTATCATCACAGATTGTTTTCCTATATTGAGATGATTTTATGTGGGTTGGGATAACCATCACCTTTTTTATGGTTTCCTCAACAAGTTCTAGGCCTATGGGTTTTCTTTCACCAATGTCATCCCAACAAGTTAGTGTGCAACATCTCTTTCCATATAATGTTTAATATGGTGCCATCTGAATACTTGAATGGAAACTATTGTTATAGTAAAATTCTACCAGAGGTAAATACTGATCCTACCTATATTGAATGTTAATTGAGCAAGACCTCAATATGTCTTAAAATGTTTTAATATTCTACTCGGATTTTCCATCAGTGTGAGGGTGGTAGGTTGTGCTCAAACAAAGTTCAGAATCCAAGACCTTCTAATGTCTATTTGAGAATCATGATGTAAAATAAGGATCATGATCCAAAACAACCGATATGGGTACTACATGAAGTCTTACAACATCATTAATATATACTCTTTCCAGAGTTTAAAGTGGTAATTATTCTCTTATAGCAAGAAAATGAGCCTACTTGGTAAGACGATCCACAATTACCTATATTGCATCATTTCTTCTGGGATACTTTGGTATCCCCATGAAAAATCCCATCATAATATCATCCCATTTCCACTCAGGTATGGGAAGAGGTTGCATTACTCTTCAAGTATGTTGTCTTACAGCTTTTACTTGTTGAAAAAACATACATCTTGACACATAATCATCAATCTCTCCCTTAATGTTGTCCCATAAAAAATGTTCCTTCAAATCTCTATACATCTTAATGATACCAGGGTGTATAGAGAAATTTTAGCTTTGTGAATCATCCAACTATTCCCTTTTTAGATTATTTATGTTAGGAACACTAAGTATATTCCCAAATTTCAAAATCCCATCTTCATATATGAAGTCAATTAATCTCTCATTGTTCAAAGATTTAATTTTCTTTTGAGACTCCTCATCATTAGTCTGAAAACATTTTATCCTTTCTAGTAAAGATGTTTTTGCAACCATTTGAGAAACTATTTATGATTCACCTTCCATGAATATTCTCATATCCATCTTTACTAGATCCATGAACAAAGGTTCCCTTCCAACCCTAATCTTGTTCAACACTCCTTGATCATTTCTGCTCAAAGAATCTACCACATTATTTTCCTTCTCCGGGAGGTAGTTTATGGTTAAATCATAATCCTTTACTTGTTTGAGACATCTCCTTTTCCTCATGTTGAGTTATTTTTTGGAGAAAATATACTTAAAACTCATGTTATCAGTATAAACCTCATAGTTGGTCATCGTAGGGATAGTGTCTCCATATATTCAGAAAAACTATTACAGATACTAAGTCAATATCATGAGTGGTATAGTTTTTTTCAAAAAAAAATAGATGCTTTGATGCATAGGCAATAATTCTATCATTATGCATAAGTACAAAACCAATTAATTTATTTAAAGCATCACTATAAATAACTTACCCATCATTCTCTGATTGTAGATTCAATATTGGATAATTGACTAATATTATTTTCAGTTCTTAAAAACATTCTTAACACTTAATTTTTCAAACAAATTTAAACCATTTATGTGTGATCTTGGTTAATGGGTTAGCCAATTAGGAAAACCTTTGGATGAAATGTCAATAATAAACAGCTAAACCAATTAAACTGTGTACCTCGGTTATACTTGTCGATGTTGTCCATTCTTAGATTTCCTGGGTCTTTGAAGGATCAACTGAGATTCCATCCTTTGAGACAATATGGCCAAGAAATGAAATCTATTAAATCCATAATTCACACTTGTTAATCATAAAATATAATTCATTTCTTATAAGAGTCTTTAGAATAGTGTGAAAGTGATATTCACGATCTTCATATAATTTTGTTTGTACCAAGATATCATCAATAAATACCACTACAATGTCATCAAAATATTACATTAAATCTTTGTTCATTAGATTCATGAAGACATAGAGATCATTAGTTGGTCCAAAAGTCATTTCTGTAATCTCGTATGCCCATACCAAGTTCGAAATGATGTATTTCGAATGACTTCCTTCTTCACACACAACTAATGATATCCCGATCGAATGTCAATCATTGAAAAATATTAATCTCTATGAAGTTGATCAAATAAATAATCAATTAGAGGTAGGGGATACTTTTTATTTATGGTTATAACATTGTTCTTCGTGTAGTCAACACACAACTTCATAGATCCATCTTTCTTCTTAACAAAAGGAATAGGGGCTCCCCATGGAGAATCACTAGTGAGAATAAATCCTTTATTACTCTACTCCTCTAGTTGTTTCATTAGCTACACTAATACCATAGATTCCATTCTTTAAGGGGTATTTGATATTGTCCTTGAACCAGGAATTAAGTCAATGTAAAACTCAATTTCTCATTTTGGAGGATGTCCAGGTAAATCATCTAGAAATACATCAACATATTATTATACAATAGGTACATACTCTATTTGAAAATTCCTTTACTCATTTATAGTTATTTCTCTATCTTCCTCCCCAATAATTGAATTTAGTCACGCTACAGGGGGTGGATCTGGATAAGAATCAGATGGTGACATTTCTGCTCTATAGATAAGTTATTCTTATCATCATCAAAAATTGTAAGCTCCTACTTCTTACAATAAATTTTCGCATCATAGTCCAAAATCCAATCCATACTGAGGATTATATCACATTCAATCATGGGTATAAATATGATATCAATAGATAAAGAACATTTATATTCCCTAACGGGGACTGATTCACAAAACATTATTGCAATGATACTTCCCTTAAGAGTTTTGACTGAAAACACCCTTGTTAAATCAAATTGGAAATATCTAATTTTATAAGAAAACTAGGAAGATATGAAATAATGCGATGATCTAGAATCAAATAAATCATTGGATAAACTTGAGGAAACCATTAAATTACCTACCACCACATATTTCAGAGATTCAACCTTAGCAGTAATGATAACATAAGATTGGACTTCCTCCCTTGTCCTTTTTAGAGGTATGTTTCATTAGAGCTTACGACATTAATTTTCCTAATTCCCCATTTCTCTACAATTGAAACATTCAACATTTGACAGCATCTTTCTTTCCTTTGTAATCACGGTCTTGCTTGCCTTTCTCACCACACTTGTAACAGACTCACATTCCCTTCAGGCAAGTACCAGGGTGTTTCTTCCCACATTTACCACAGTATGGATATTCAAATTTTCCCTTCATCCCCTTATTTACATTTCTAGAGTGTTCAACAGATCTCTTATTCTCTTATTTTTCTTTAAATTCATAAGACATAGAGAATTCCTTTTTGGTTTTGATAGCACATGAGACAATATCTTCGTATGATGACAAGTAATGTGTGACTAATTCTTGAGGGAGAGATGGTTTTAACACATAAAAGAATTGATCAATCATACTCCTTGGGTTACGTATATAATCTTCATCTTTCCATGCTAACCTTTTAAATTTGGCCTCATACATTGCGACATTCTCATCCTCCTTTTTCCTTAGACTTGGAAATCGTATTTCTAAATCTTCTCTATGGTCATAAAGAAATTATTTTTCTAAGAAAATATTTTTATACTCCCTTCATTCAATATTTGATACTAATTCATCCTCCATTGTGTTTTTAATTAATGATCACCATTGATCTGCATCTCTCGTGAGGCGATAAACTTCCATGACAACCTTTTCCCTTTCACTACTCCCTATAGCATGAAATATTTTCTCTAAAGAACATATCCATTGCTCAGTTACAAATGGAGTTTTAGTTCCATTTAATTTTGGTGGTTGTTGCCTCATGAATTGGTCTAACATTAATCCTCTGCATTGTGAATCAATGTGCTCCATATGGGTAAGTTTATTATTCATAACCTGAGTGAGTTTTCCCAATATGGTGATATGTTGGTCATCACCAATGGAATCACCTTCTCCACTATAATTATCTTTATTAAGAGGGATATCCCTACATGGATTTTGTGTGTTGATATGGTTCTCATTACTTCCACTAGATTATATTTTTAAACAATGGCATATAATACATTAGTTTACGAATCAAAGTACATAATTCCAAACTTGTAAAACACTTATCATAAATTGAACAATTTATGGATATAATCCATAATCTTAAAAATGTTTTCTTTGAGGAGGTATATACTCTTAAATCCTTCAAAATGGGTTTTAATTAAATTTTTAATTATCCTAAGCATATCCCTAGGGAGTGTCGTAACCAATTGTGCAGCATGGCACATTGTCATTTACCAAGATACTCTGGGGAAAGCCTAAAATTCCTTGTTAGAGTTTTCACTCCTAGGTACAATTATGCTATATCTTCCTCTACTATACCATATCCATATAGGTATGTATTTCTTGGAAAATATACCAAATCTCCACATTACCAAAATTCTAGGAAGTTCTTCTATACAAATCCTCAAATTCTATCTTAGGGTAATGCGCTCTAATCAGAGTTTATCTAAATCGAGTTTCCAAGGTTTGAACTAAACATCCTCTCATACAAACTGTAATTCCCTGAACCTAGTTACCTAGAGTCAATGCATTATTACATAACATTGGAATGATACAAGGAATCATGTCCGGAAACACCGATTAGTTTAGTAGCCTTTAAAGTACTAGATACATACATAAGTTTTACATTACATCATGAGATAAAAACAACAACAACATTTTTTCCCCTTTAAACACACTAATATCCCGTATCCTATCCCTATAGGTCAACCCTAAAATACTTATTCATGTCCTAGGAAAAATAAAACATATAAAGGGGTGATCTCAGATAATCAGTAAGGATAACAATATAGTGGAAACTTAATAAATAAGAATAAACCTTTCAGGGAAAGTATAAGACTAAAACATAAGCCTTTTGAACATAAATGTCTGCATAATATGGAAAATATAAATCGAATAATTCCATTTACTTATTCACATGGATATTATACTAGTAGAATAATCACATGTAATATCAATAGCCAATTTTATAATGATGGAATATATAATGTTGGACATCATAACCACATAGTCAAGGTCTCGTACCAAGACTACAATTAAGATTTTGTCAAGGCCTTGTCCAAAGACACTGGTTTGTCTCATGAGACCTACTAAGGCATTGAGGAGCTATTGCGGGCTCCACCTGTAACTTACTATGTCCAATGCATTCCTCATATGAAAAGGTTGAAACATAACATAAACATTCATATTAAAAATAGTGTACAAAATGTTAATATATTAACCATAAAACATGAATGTTATAAAAAACACATCCACTATCAAACATATAACAAAAAAAATCAATACAATATGGAATATTTGTATCATAATAAATCATATTCAAATAAATATAAAATCCATTAAAGGATGTTGACATAGTTGAAATCAAAATTATTTGAGAGGAATATCTCTTTATATTATGAAATCATTTAAAAGTCATGTAATTATAAAAGAAAAAATTTATTTTGAAAATATTGTTATAATATTGTAATGGATGCTTAAAAGGTGTTATAATAGTGTAGAATATATGCACCATCCATATAAGTTAAAAATCATTCTTACCTAAATTTGACAAAAAGGTCATAAAGTACATTGTTTGGAAAACGACGGAAAGATCCTTTCAAACCATTTTATATGAAGTCAAAAAAGGGTATAAATGAATTTAACCCATAGTATAGTATGTTTTAAAAATGTTTTGAAATACTTTTTCAGAAATAAGGATGTGGATTATAAAGTGGTCCCAGTAGATACTTTTGTAAAAACAACATTGGATAATAAAGATATTGTGAAATTAACCCTTACCTTGTACATTTCCTTGGTCGAGGGTACTTTAACCTCCTATATAATAGTTAAATCCCTTTAATTAAATTATAAAAGAACTAAAAACATAAATTTGATATCCTATATGATCTTATAATATTTATTTGTTAATAATATTTTAGAAGTATCATTGTTTTGGGTGTTAACTGATTCGTCTTCCTTTATATGTTTTGTTACTTATGTCATTTGTTTATGGATAGGATGTATTTGATTAATAACCATAATTATATTATGTTATTAAATTTTATTTTTAATAAAAAAATGAAAATTATTCTTAATGGTTATAATGGGGAATTAATTTCATCGCGTTCGTGGAGAGGGTAATTTGTACGTACGCACAAACACAACTTTCATTTCATTTTTTATTTTAAAAGGAAATAAAACCAAATGATACATAGGTATATTATTATTCCAGTATAATATAATATTTTATATATGTTACTTATGTTCATTAACACCATTCTTTATACATTCCATTTATGGTATGAATGGGTCATATCACTTGGAGGCAGTGGTAGTTCGCACTTCCTCAAATAAAATTATCGTATATATACAACATGAAAAGAATAAAGGTATGATATAAAAGAGAATTAAAATTTATCATAGATATAATAAATATCATAAATAACATATATAATTACATTTCTATCATAATAGCCATCATACGAGGTGGTAGTAAAAGATTGAACAATTATTATTTCATGAGGTAGTAGTTCTCCGTTCGCAGAAACATTATGTTCTATACCCATTAGATGGAGGTGTGTGTAAGTGTAGTTAAAATCCATCTCATAAAAACAACATAGTTTATTCAGTATATTGTTGTTGTTATAAAAGAATCGAATAAAGATGTTTTACGAGGTTGGAGACGTAAAATAAAAGAAAATAACTTAAGAGGAGATGTTAAATTTAAATCAGCTAACTCCCTTAAGATTGAACCAAGAGGCTTCCTTGAAGTGTCATCTACCTAAGGTAAGGCTTCTAGGAGGAAGAGAGGGATGTATGGAGATTAATTGAATAGAGTTTGGGTGAGCCAAGAGGCTTCAGAGGTGTGATAAATGGGTTAGATGTGAGGGATTTTTATAAGGGGGGCTCTTGGAGAATGTTCTAAAATGTTATTTTATTATATAATGATTTTCGGTTTTTAAAGGTCCAAAACTCATTAATGAAGAAGATATGATGAATAATGTCCGAAATAAAATAATCCAGTAATAATTGGACAAGATTTGGATGTTTTTTAAATTTTTATAGCATCATTTATTTAAATCATTCGTTAATGAGGTAAGCACTGGATTGTTATTATGTCATAAATAATATTATTTATTCAATGTCTAAAAATTATAAAAAAATATCATGATGTAGAAAATATTTTTATATTTCAAATGAATATTTATAGGTGAAGAGATAACTTATTTAACCCGATGTAAAAAATTATTTTACTAAAATATATATGTTTATGTCATTTTTGAATTTACTTTAAATTAATTATTATAAAGAGTCATTATCACTCTCAAGTGGATTCATGGGGTCCCAAAATCGACCCAAGGATTCCCATGGTAGGAAATTTATCAGTCAATAGGCTCATGAAATGTGTTAGGGTAATTTACTATTATTATAATTTTATTTTTTACTTATACTTACTGGATTTACCCCTTTAACCATGGTAAATAAAATATTTACAGAAGTAATTATTCATAATGTCTAAAAATAAAAGATACCTATTTAAACAATTCGGACCTCATGATTCCAAATATGGAATCCATTTTTCCAAATTTTAAACACAGAAGTGGGTGAAATTAATTTAAAATTAATTCTTGTTGTCAAAACCAAAAGGGAGTTTTTAAGAAATAATAACTATCAAAATATTGACACTTGTTTAGGTTCAGATTAAATGTGAAATGATAACCATGGTAGCTTGGGGTGTTAGATTTCAAAAATTACTTAATATTTTTATAATAATTATAACTATATAATTCATATTAATATACATGAAAATGATTTATTTTATCAATAACAATGTTTTTTCATAAAATGTATGTATAAAAATTGAAATATATTGATAAATTATTATTATTTAAATATAAATTCTTAAAAATTAACTGTTTATATATCAATTTTTTTATTTAATGAATTTTAATATTTTATATAATATATTTATTCCAATAAAATGTTAACAAAAATATTTTTTAAAGATTTATACTTTTACATTCTATTGTAAAATTATATTTTTTAGTGTGTGTGAATAAAAATATCTCCCATAAAATTATATAATAAAATATACATATAGAAATCCTTAGATGTTACACCAACCAACTAGGGCGAAGTGAAACTTAGAAAGATGAGGAGTGGTTTAATATTTACATCACATATTTAAGAGTATTTAATATCCAAATATGTTTTGGGTTCACTTAACCACCTGTATACCTGAAGGAGCGGGTCATCACTAGGGGAAGCGATGGTAGAATAAAATAAAGATCATGTGGTTAATTAGAGGGGTTTTGAAAAAGAAATTATGGATATATTTATCTAGATACTATTTATTTATTTACATATTGGCACATTAATAATTATTGAATGATGTTTATTTTTCTTATAAAATACAATTTTTTTATATTATGATCTATTTGTATTTTATTATTATATTATATGTGATATGGAGATTAAATCCATGTGTTTCAAGATGGAATTAAGGGAACAACTTCAGACAAAAAGCGATATTGCTCAAGCTTTTGAAATTTTTTAAGGAAGTGAATAAAGTAGTAATATCTTCGAAAATTTATTCATGGGTATGAGAGTATTTAGTACTTAAAACATGAAAAATTGATTCCAGGAAGATTTGAGTTTAGATGTATTTCCACAGGGTAAGAATTGTTGTAGTGTTATTTCTCATAGTCCTACAGGATCCCAGATTAGATACATCTAATGTGGTCATTCTGGAAATAATAGACCAAGATTTCCCAGTGATCCAAAATAGTTATATCATTGTGGAATCTATGGTCTTCTTTAGATGTTTTTTAGGTCTAATCCTTTTGATATTGTCATCCTATAACCTCAATAATTTCAAAAAAAATGTTGGGTTAGGTGGATGGATTAAAAGGTAAGATTTTCCTTTTTCTAAAAGATCTCAATGGGAAAACATGTGAGTATTATAGAGTTGGTAATTAATTTCTTCCCTTTATAAATTAGTATTTTTCTTATAGATCAATCAAGATATAGATAGAAAAAATTATTGGTGATAAGTTTACAACAAGTGTTATGGGAAGTCTTTTTATTGTTAGATGTATTATTCTAGTATATATTATTCTCTTTTGGACATAAGAGGTTTTTACTCATTTATTTAAAATAATTTTCCATCAATTTTTATTTTTAGGATTCAATTATCTGTGAAATTTATTAGCATTGAAACATAATTGGGTAAGTTATTATAGAGTGGTAAGAGGTTCCTTTCATGAACTCTTATGGTTGGATTATTAAATCATATTTATTAATTTTTTACTCATCACTAAAAAATATTTTATTTTATCGTAGGAATATATTTATTGGATCAGTTTGAATCCCATAATGAGTTCTATATGAGATGGATATTTATGTTGATCCCTAATCCATATTAGAACCCACTCAGAGGGGGGTTAATCAGTAGTAAACTCGTTTTACGAATTCTTTTACGTTCGAGTTCATCCTTTTGAACTTATTAAGGTTATAAATATATTGAATGATATATATGAAACTCACGTCATGTGAAGTATTAATAGTAGAGATAGTAGAGCATCATCTTTATAGGTTATGTCTGAAACACCTACTCTATTCCATGATTTTTATACCCCCTAACATGGATTATCTGCAATAATATTTTTTGTAAATTATAATGGATGATACAGAATTAAACTATATCTATCCTAAATCCTCAAAGGTGTTTCATTATACTAACTCCCTAATTGTTACTAGAATCCACACTGTACTACTGGTAAATCCACATAAGAGACTTCTTATACTCCAACTGTAATTGAGAGAATCTATTTTCTTTCGACTCCAACAGATTAACTTCTTCCTTTGGATCTAATTGATAGTCTCAGTTTTCTTCTATCTCTAACCAGAAGAGATAACCTTCCCTAAAAACTAAAATTAATACTTCACCATTTTGGAAGGCACATCTACTATACAGTGATATATTAATCTTCCTCCAAGATCTTGCTAAATCACAGCTTCTTTTATACCCTTCATGTACCTTTGTAGAATTCTAGTCTTGTAAAAATATTATGATCACCTATATCTGATCTGTTTTCTCAATGAAACTATGAGAGGTCTATGATTATTTCTTATATTTAAGAACACCCTTCAATTATATTCATGAAAATTATACACACAGAATCTTCAATATTTTCTTGAAGATAATAAATTTTACAATATTTATTCTTCCAAGTACTCATCATGCATGAAAAAAAATATCATGGACTTATTAAGGTATAAAACCTAGAACATATATTTCTCCTTGTATTATTTAATGATCAATTATTCACTATTTTATTTCAATATCCTCAATTCCATAAATATTAAAAGGTCCAAGAATCCCAATTTTATATGCATTCATGTATTCATGTATTCATTTTCTTGAGTTTGACTAGAACATGCATACATTGCATTGTATTCATGTACTTAATGTAGGAATACATTCGCTTCTTCTATTTCTATATCTTTCACTATTATTCACATTCCATAGGTATATGAACACTATATTATTGCAACCACTACACATAAATTGTATTATTGATCCTAAATTCCATTACACAAGTGACCATAAATGACAGGGTTATTCTTCATTTCTCCTTCACAAAACATAGTGTCAGTTTTAAACTACATCACGGTTCTCAAAAAGTTCTCACAATTCATGAGGGATAGACATGAGGGTATTACACTATCCAATATTCTTCGTGGAACAAATTATTTGTGATTATACTCATGTGTGTTTTCCATAGGTTGAATGATTTTCGGAATATATTCTTCCTCATACAAGAAAAATACAAACATAATATATTTTTGAGAACCAATGAAATTTATTGTGGCTCAATTTTCTTCAAAAAACTAAGATCCATCTTAAATAGAATAAACAAATTTGATCAACAATTATTCTATTTTTAAAAGATATGATTGTCGCCTCATTTCACTGTCTCTCTCAAGATTTTATTCCATGAAGAATATCTAATATTGAAGTTATGTCACATATTTTATGAATAACCAAATTTCACACATTTAGCACTTATATTGTAAAAAAATAAAGTTTCTCTTCTTAAATGTTCTATTGATTCGTTCTTCATGTTCATATGATGATAATAACATGCTTCAACATTTTAAAGCTCTAATACTTCCATGAACATTGAATTCTTGATATGTTTCATACCACATCATTTTCATCTCACCATGTTGATTCTATGAGTTAACTGCATGAATGAAATATAGAAATTATATGAATGGAGGTTCGAATCTTCATCACCTGACAAGATTGATCATAAAACACCCATGGTGACCTCATATTGATTAATAGTAGTTTGTTAATATACCCAGAAACAATTGGTTCTTATCAGAATTGGTAGGTAGAAGGAGATCACCCACAATGATCAGATATTTTAGAAAAAACTAATTTTTAACAAGCGCTTATGTCAGTATATTTAAATATACATATGGACAATGTAGTTTTTGGTTTCAACCCACATCAGTTTTCAGTTCATTTGAACACCGATTAATAAATCAATATGTGTTGTTAAACTATTTTCCATGGTAGCAAGGGATCAACACCTACATCTCACTTCAGACATAATCCATATCCCAGCTCCATGAGATCACTCATTTTCTCCCTCCTTCGGGTCAATAAAAGACGCAATGGCCCTATATTGTCCATTTATTTCCATGTGGGATCGCTCTCCAATGATGTAGAGGCCTCCTCCAATATGTGGGAATCAGCTGGTCCCATTTTCTTATGTGGTTGGATCATATTTTTTATATAAGCCCCTTTATAAAATAAATAGAACAATTTTATGAATTGAATATAAATCCAAACCATCGGTAAAAATGACTCCACATATCTCCAATACAATTATTAAATATGGCCCCAAATATCATATTCATAAACTATACTACATGCAAATTGAATACTTTTATGGCCTTATTTTAGAAAAATAATCAGGTAAAATAAATATTATTTCTCATGGACTTGATTAACTTTTCTCCTTTATTATTGTAGAAAATGTGAAGAACTACTTAGCTTGTGTATTTTTCATTGAATATTAGCTTCAACAATTATCCATGATCAAGTGGAATTATCCAATCATGAAAGTCCAATGATATAAAGTTAATCCATAATAATTTTCCATGCATAACCACTTTATCTGCACCTACTAAACACATATTGACACATCATTAAAAAAAATATAACATGGGTCCCAATAATATCTCCACTTATACATTGTTATAAATAACCCTTCATATAATAATATTTAAATAAATAATTTCAAAATTATCCCCATTATTTTATATTACATGAATAAGATTAATGGGTACTTCTCATCTCATCTTTCTTCTAAAAGATATTAAATTCTCCCTTATATGAATTTTTTTGATCAATACTAAGAGAGGGGTGATTTCACATGATTTTATTTACAAATATATTTTAGTTAATCAACTCTATACCAGTAAGGGATATTTATATTTAGAAAATAAGAGAGATACATCAAGGTTCTCAATGTTTTATATTAAATACCAAGCATGTGAAATCATTTTTAGAAATTATCAATTAAAATTTTAGGGGTAGTAAGTAACCATATTTAGAAATCAAATGATAAATAATTCACATATTTTGATAAGAATGTCATAAAGTTCATGAGAAAAAGATATATATCCCACATTTTTTCATATTATCATTAACCAAGAACTCTCCTTTAATTGATATGATTAATTAAATTAAGATTGGTGGATGAAAGTGTGACTAGAACACCATAACATTAAGGTTTGAACTCTTTCTAGAAAATGAATGGTTCTTCTAAAAATTGTTCCCCCTTAAGGGATGCATCCATCCCATTCAATTCCTTACATTTTAGTACATAATCATATATATATAAAGAAATAAAGATGTTCCTTTTTATTCCATAAGAGTAAAATTCATGTAGAGAACTTCCTATCAACCTTGGACATTCTTTTCTCAAGATCTCATTAAACATCTCATGAACTTTGTGTAGAAGGAATTTTTACAACTTAGTTTCTGTAATAAATTTTTTTCCAATATATTTAGAAACTTATTCAGATTCAACCAATTTATTATTAAATTTATATTGGTTTGGCTGTAAATTATGAATTCTTTATTAACATATTCTATTTTATTATAATCTTTATAATACATTCAAATATGTTTCTATTAAAACCTATCCACTTTATTTGTACAAGGAAGATATCATAGTAGTCATGTCATGCATTTCTCAACTATGTGACCCTTCTTACCTCTTCTACAAACCTCATCTAGGAATTGATAAATGTTTTTCATTAGAGTCTATATGGATTTCTGGTCACATCATTATTTCTAAAAGAAAATATACTAATATATTCACCAATATTACCCCTTGATTCATGACAATTTCCGATAAATTAAATTATATACTAGTAATATTAGTCTTTGAGACTATATCATTAATAGGTTCATCAAATAACACTGAACCAAGGTCTTCCACCTTGATATATGTTTTTTCAAATATAGATTATTGTTATACTTATTCCAACTGATCCTTATTTTATTATTTTATGGTGTAATCTAATTAAGTTTCACTAATTTTGGATCTTACTACTTTTGAGTTGAAATAACACTATTTTGGAAACTTATCAGGGAATATATCTTCTTTCCCCATTTCAAATCCACCCTTTATGTGGGGGGTTTATTAGTAACTTTCATTATCTATGTATTACCAAAATAAATTTAACACATATACTATAAAATGAAACAATGTTGGTGCATAATATTGTTTCAATGTTATGGGACTAACATCTCCTTATACAATGTTTCTGTTTGATTAGAATTTTATCTCATGATCTTTGAGGAGGCATGATCTTCAGACCACAATTCTACAGAAACGTCTCTTTTTCCAAAAATGTGGTAAGTTTTATCTATTGGATATTTCTAATTCTTTAATTTAACATCAATCTATAAACACTTAATGTTGATGGAGTTCTTTCCATCCTTAATTGATCTCATCATGGCATCCCAATCCTCCTTCTGGTTCTTAATTTGTTCCTCATGATTTTCTATTGATTCTGGTGTAGAATTACTAAGTATTTTATCTAGACTGATTTAACATCTAATTAATAATCCTTTTCATCCATTGATACATTAACAAATTTTTCAATATCATGGAATACTTCTAAAAACACAACTTTAAAAGAAACTTTATCATAGGAATTCATTATAAATTATTATTTAGTTTCATTAATAAATTTATCCAGTTCTTCTACTTGGTCATTGAGAGTGATCAAATTTCCAAATAATTTCTTAATATATCCTCTATTTGTTAACCTTATTTTTCTAGTTTTTATTTATTAAAAATAAGTCCCTTGAAAATTGAAATGATAAAATGTGACAATTAATTGGGGAATTTAATTATATGTTTTTTGAATTATGAATAAATCTCAGTAAATTATACAAAATCGTCACAACTTGATTCGGCTTCATCAGAATAATCATAATCAAAATAATAATTTTATCATGTACCAATTTTAACAACTATACTTTGTGAGGTCTCTACTATTACTACAAGATTCCTCTCTAGCTTCCTTTCTTATATTTACATTCTATTAATCTAATTCCATGAAGAAATACCTACATGAGGTAGCTCACCCATTTGTATAAATATTCACATTATACAGAATTTCAAATTTATTTTGAGGGAACCTACATTAAGATATTACCTGTATAACCCTAGGTCGGATTAGATCCTACATAGAGGGGTTGATTTAGTGGAACAACTATTTTATGAATTATTTTACTTTCAATTTAAACATCTTGAACTTATTAAGGTTAATGTTCCAATCAATGATATATATTATTCTAAATTCAAGAGTAGTGATAATAATTGAGATAACATCAAATATTATTTTCATGGTTTGTCTAAAAGACCTACAACTTTACATTTTTTTATAACCTCAAAATGTGGATTCTCTACAATACCATTTTTATCAATTTCAATGGTCGATAAAGAATCTCATTGTATCTATATTGAATCCACATATGATTTAACTTATATTTCATCCCACAGAGTCACTTTAAACCAAATTTTCCTCCTAAATCCACACAATAGACATCTTCTACTTAAACTCCAACCGAGAGACTCGGTTTGCTTCTAGAGCCAACCAAAAGACTACATCTTCTAGCTCCAACTAAGAGACTCTATTTTTTTATAGATCTAATCTAAATACTTCACCTTATCTTATCATAAAATAAATAATATAACCATTTATAAAGGATGAACCAATATATAAAGATATCTTTATCTTCCTCCATGATCTTGTGGGATAATACTGGATTCTAGTCTTCCTCAAATATTATGATCACCTATATCAAATCAGTTTCCATAGTAAAATTATACTCAATTTTTGATAATTTATTCTTTTTAATACCTATCCTCCCATATATGTGTCAAAATGATACAAACACAATCCTAAATATTTTATTCAAGATAAGAACATTCACAATATCTATTGTTCTAAGTACTCTTCATGTGTGAATAATAAGATAGATGGGTTATCACGGTATAAAACCTAGAACATATATTTATTCTCCATTTATTATTTTATGTTATATTATCCACAATTTTACTTCATTCTCCCCACTTATGTAAAGTGAATTGGGATTGGTTATATCCATTGAATATTCATTCACATATACATATATTCATGTGCATGTGTTTTATTGTCACATGAATTTATTGACTTGTATTCAAAAAATTCATATAATCATGCATGTACTTATTCTATTTATATATCTTTCACTGACCTTCATACCCAATATGAAAATACATACTATCTTCTTACAACCAATTTTTTCAGATAAAAATTTAGAAATTTAAGTCCTTCACACGAGTAATGATCAAACACACAATTTCTTCTTCCATTATCATTCATGAAAACATTTTGAGATATGATATATTTCCTAGTTCTCAAATAGTTCATACAAGTTAGAACATGTGTAATGGTATCACAATATCCGAGTATCTTTATAGAAAAAAATATTCATGAAGAAAATCGAGTGTGATTTTCACATGTTTAACACTCATGTGATTCTCCTCTTCAACATGCAAGAAGAATATACATATAATATCTCTTGGACAATCAGTAATGTTCATGGTGGATCTATTTTCTTTTAAAAATGAAGGATCTCTCATGTTTTAGTAGTAACCTTGATCAAGGTTTCCCTTATTTTTAAAGTAAATGATCACCTATTTGTTGCACTACCACTCTATTATTATTTTTTCCAAATAAATATCGGATATTTAAATTGTTTAATGACTTTTATGAATACACAAAACTCAAGCGTTTTTAAAATATCTTATGTCGAAAATAAATTTTTATCTACTTATACAATCTCATGATGCATTCCTCACATTTATGTGACCATAAGTTCTTACTTCCTCATATTAAATATAAAATCCTTCCATGGATATTGACCACTTGAAATTACATATATATCATTGTCTGTGTTCTTCAATGTTGGCTTCTAGGAGTTAATTGCATGCATGAAAAATATAGATTGAATGCATGGATGTTTGGAGCATAATTTCCTTATGATATTAATCATTAAACACCCATGGAAACCTCGTATTGATAAAATTTATTAAATCCATGTAATACAATGAAACAAGAACTCACAGATATCGGGAGTTTGAAGGAGATCACCCACAATTATTGTGCCATCAAGAAGAAATTCATCTGATGGTGATGATTATGCTGATATATTTTAAGTGAAGGACAAATAATGTAGCATGAGACATCATCCCACATTGGTTCTCACTTCATTTGGGTTATTCTTAATAAATCAATTTTTTCTAATAAATATATTTTCCATGGTAGTGAACATATCACGTCACACATGGGTCATAGTCTGTCTTTATGTGCTCACTCGGGTTTTCTCTCCTTCATGCCTATTCGGGGCCCAGTTGTCCGATTATATTCATGTGGTCCATTATGGTCTAGATCTTCCAATTAATAGAGGAATCCTCCGATGTGTGGGATTTATTTTGATCCTTTTCATTTTGTGGTTGGCCCCGGTTTTTTATATAGGTCCCTTAATAAAACACTTATAAAAATTCTATGTTTAGAATAGAAATACAAGACTTCCTAAAATATGACTCTTAATATCTCCTTGAAAATTATCAAATATAATTCCACAAATTATATTCCGCAAATATTTTTCATTTACTCATTAAAATTAAATTTTTTTCATCTCTTTCTTTTTTAATGAAATAATCATGAAAAATAAAAACTATTTTTCATGTACTTGAATATCTTTTTTTGTTCATTGTTGAAAAAAATGTGAAAAAATCCTTTGGACATACCTTTTTCATTGATGATAGGTTTCAAAAATTACTATATTTCAAAGATAATCATCCAATTATGAAATACAATTACATAACGTGAATCCATAACAATGTTTCAAGCATCACCACTTCATCCAAACACACCAAACACAAACATAAAAATCGTTGAAAAAATGAAACACTTGGACAAACAATTTTTTTATCCTAATAGGATTCAGTAAACAATTATAATGGAAGATGAATTATAATAATGTATAGAAATATAATATCAAAGATATATTTGAATTATCACCTATTTGGTTTTGATTTTTTTTGTTTTGATCTAGTGATATAGAGAGACAAAATCTATTATGTTATACAGTATGATTAATTCTAGATATTATTCTTATGGATTTATTAGAAACACCTTGGAAACAATATTTATAATTTTACACTTATTTAGTACCTAGAACAGAGTTTCTTTTTATTCTAACATTTTATATAGCCTAGGTATAACTGATATAATAAAAAATTAATCTTATGGCGTATAAGTATAACATTTTATCCAACCTTTCTCATCTACTTGGGGTGTTTTTTTTGAGTATCATGATGGAAAATTAAAATTATACATATAATATCTTAAGATAAATTATTAAACTATTACGAAATAATTAACATTAAAAAATATCTATGATTTATTTGATTAATAAATAGGGGGAAGTGGTCCATAATTATAGATATGATATTTAAGTAACACTAACTATAAGTAAAACTCAAGGATATTCACATGAAAAATTTCTGAAGATTATATTGTAGTCATCTGATTTATGTTGGCTAATTAAACAACTATTTTCATAGATTTTATGCATATAAATTTTCATTCATTTGGGGAAACATTTTTATAGTCTTTTTTGATGTAATTCTTGGGAACTCAAGGCCTCAAAAATAAAATTAAAACATTTTTGAGTAGTTTTTTGGAATTTATTGAGTACATAGGCTTCAAATTAATCAATCTTTATGTTTTTTTAATTAATGAGTTTAAATTCCTCACACACATGGTGTAAAAACTTGGAATTGAATATTCGATAATGTCATGCGAAGTACCTAAGAACACAAAAAAGATATAAAATTTTTATTAAATAAATGATAGTATTGTCCCTTCATACTATATTTTTCTTATATTAACACACTTATAATCGATATTATAAATAAATGAGATAACTTCAATTGTTAAAATCAATGAGATTTGGATTTCTTTAGAATTAATTAATAGGCATAATATAGTACCTTTTTTATTATTATGAATGTATAATGATTTTTTAGACCATTGATTGGGGAGTTAAATCAATGGTAATATTTTAGAATTTATTTTCTATTAAATTTATCCTCTAAAACTTATTATAATTCGATACTCTTGAATTTATTACACAACCATAATTTTATGTAAATATAATTAAATATGTAAAGGCACTTAGGTTTTTATAATGTTTGGTCCTAATGTGGGTACATAGTCCTTACCATTCCATCTCCCATCAATCCATGGATGTCCACCATATATTTAAATGAATAAAAATGATCTAACTCCCATAGAACTCTATCTATCACCCAATAAAAAATTATACTGAATCATAATAGTAATAATGTTTTCTTATCCCTCAGAGCCAATAAATTATGAAAAAATAAATCCTTTTAGAAAAACAATTTCTATATTTTCTATTCATAGTAACTCTCTCTAAGCTATATATTTTTCTGGTGTTCCTTAGTTTCTTTCTTTTGTGTGTTTCATAAGGTACACCACTTTCTAATAGCTATATCCTATACATATTCATCAACCATGTGATTTCATGGATGTATACCCACTCTACAGAAACTTCATTACTTTTGGTTACTCGTAAATAGTACATCTAAATGAGCCTTCATCCCATATATAGCAGTCTCTCTATTTTTCATGCTAAGTGTAAATGTATACTGTAAAAATGCATGGAGGTGTAGTCACGATCACTAAAGTGTGTTCATGTAACTATATAATTATTCATATAGATGGAGATTTATTACCAAAAATTTAATCATGTAAATGTATAACTGTAAATGTATAAATATCCATACATATGTAATTGCACTCACTAAAGCATTATGCATACTATAATTATAGGATTGTATAGAATGAATGGATAATATAAATATATTATTAGAGTGCAGGGTAAATGGGTATGTACCATCAAGTATTCCTACCAAGAAAGATGGATTTCACAAGATAATTGTCTCAAAATTGAACTTTGAAGTTTTTCTATTTCAAATCTCTTAAAGAACTAGAATATTGTTAGTTTTCAAGATATTACTGAAATATTATGTTTTTTTTTTTCTTGTAATGTAATGGGAAAGTGATTAACTATAAACGGTCATGAAATAAGTGAAAATTACTGAGGGTAATGGATCATAAAGTAATATAAAATATCAAATTTTTAACTAATATTTATTGGGTATATTATCTGTTATCACTAGAAAATGTTACCATTTTTAACATATATAATTGAAACACACACAAAACATATATAATTGAAACATATGTAATTGAAACACAAAAAGAACATATGTAATTGAAACAAATAGAACATATATAATTTTCACATGAGTATTTTACCATCTTGAACGTATGTAGTTGAAAAACACATAGAACCTACGCATAGAATATTAATAATTTAAAATGTGATTAGTTAGAATTTTAAGAAAAAGTAAATTACATAATAATAAAAATACAGTGAACAATTAATTTTATACATTATATTATAATGTTTAAAACCAATTTAATGAGCCTTTACCTATTAGAAATCATAAACAAGAGTACATTGAATAGATTATCAAAAAAACATTAGAAATTAAAATCAATTTATTAAATTCATAAAAAAATAAAAAATAACAATTACATTAATTTTGGACATTAATATATGGAGAGAATATTATTTATTAGAAATTTGAACAATATAATGCAACATAAAAAAGGAATTTTACACCTTATCATTAAAAATAAGAGTCCAAATAAAATAAATCATTCATTTTATATCGTAAATAATAACTCTGATGGAAAAAAGTATATGAAAAATTATTATAACACTTATAATCTATGAGAAATGCTTTTAAATAATTACTTAGTCATTATTTTTCACACACAACGATTATAGATTGTACATAGATGATTTTAAATAAGGTTATTAGGATATATTATAATATATTAAAGTTAAATTTGAATTCGATGGAATAAATGAAATTAGATAAATTACAAAAAATAACTTATATAGTGTAAATTTTAAAAATAATAAAATGTAAGAAAATAATTAAATAAACCTATAATATAATTTTAATAGACTATTTTAAAATAGAATAAAATAAAAACTATAAAATATGTTAAAAGGGGGTAATATTAGAAATATTAACATGGAGTAAAGTATCAAATAAAAATATATTAAAAATTGAATAGATTGAATGAAAATAGAATAAATGACAACATAATTAATACCCTAAATAGGGAATGTGAGTTTTAGATCTGAAGACAGTAAAACATGAATTAAAACCGGGGGGTATTAGAAGTTTTGGGATAGAGCGAGACCAAAAGCTATTAATATAACTAATAGAATATTCCAAGTAGGATTGCAATTTGGAATTTTAGGGATTTGATATAAATCATTCAAGGCCACAAATTAAGTTATGATAAATAAAAAATTATAGGAAAACTAAACATATTGGTGAACTCATTATCTATCGAAACATGCATGAAAAATTAAAACCACATCAGGAATTCTAAAAAATGAAATTAAATAAGAACATTAAAGGAAATATAAAATGGGAATAGAAAAGTAGTTATGTAAAATTATCAATTTTATTATTATTCATGTATGAACAATGATATAGTTTCTCACATAAGTTGAAGTAGGGAAAATTCAAAAATGTCAACATATTAATCAGATGAGATGAATATATTTGGGGGGAGAAGATAACAAATAAGATGATTAACCAAAATTGACTAACTATTTTCTAAAATGGATATATCTCATTCAAGAAGAGGTCCGAATTTGATAAAAAAAAGTCTTTGATTATAACCCACGATATGAAATGGGAAACCAATTGGGGGAAGGGTATTGAAATTTTAGAATGTAAGTAAATAAATTTGATGAGGAAATGAAATTGGGTAAATTTTTATAATTATTGAAAAAATAACATGATTATTCCTCGCACCTAAAAGTGTTTGAAGGAGAGATTATTTGGAAGATTCCATATTGATCCACTTATTTCGACCAATAATAGATGACCGTGATGGGATTAATTAATAGTTGGGATAAAGCCGAATGTAGTAAAATGGAGTGGAGGTGGATGTGATCAAATAAATTGGAACTTTATTGAAATAATCAATTGTTTGGATGTAGATTTGGGAATGGGGTGATGGGAATTATGAAATGGTGTTGTGGATGGTGGAATCGGGACTATATTGGAGTAGGAGTGGTGGAGGTGGTGGTGGAGACCAAGACTGAGGTATAGAAGGATGCAGAGGATGAGATGAGGTATAGGTGGAGGTAGAGGCACATTTTAAAGTGTATTTGAAGATAAAGTCACAGGAATAGGTAGAGGTCAATTCAGAGGAGGGTTCATAGAATCATGTAGAGAAACTTATGAAAACCATTCTAAGAATCATTATGTATATGGAATCCTAAAAGGTTAAATCCAATTAAAATACTATACCATTACCATTTAATCACAAATAATGCATCTTTAATTATCATGCTCAACAAAATAATTCTCACATGATGCCCCTACCATGACAAACATCCAAAACACATGGGTTTGAAAATGAATAAATCATAACATGAATAATATATCAAAGAAATTACAATGAAATATGCTAAACAAAATCGCAAGTGAGGCATCTGGAACTGCAAAAAGAAAAAACATTAGTTTGAAAATGTACAAAGTATTATAAGCTTAATAGGTGAGAAAACGACTATAAATAATGGAAAGAGGCAAAAACAAATAAAATAAAAATAATAATTATTCCTTAATAATCACTTTTTATTCATTGTTCCATAACTTCTCACATCCTACAAGCCAAAAAAAGCATGTTTGACAAAATTGTTGTATTTTTGGACAAGAAAGGAAATGAGAAAAAAAATTAGAATTTTTAAATACTAGTGCATTTATAAGAAACAAAATTGTTTTCAAGAACTTTCAAAATATTTTTAAAGGATTCAAATAATTTAATGAAAGGCATGGTGTAAAAGACATAGAGATAATGTATTATTTAATTTGTTGAGGGGGATGATATAAATATTTTCCAGAAATAGATAAATATGATTTTAAAATTTATAATAAAATAAAAATCGATTGAAAAAATAAACATTGGAATGGGAAATATATATAAATAATCAGTAAATGAAGAAGTTTTAAATAGAATAATGCTAGGTTCGTGGCTAGAATTATTTTGAGAGGAAATCCTTTTAGGGTTTCTAAGGTATGATTTTTTATAGAATTGAACACAAAATAGAAAAAAAATAAATGGAGAATTATATTCCTTACCAAACATATAAAAATCATAGAGATAAGTTAATTTAGGGATTCAAAAATATAGGAGTTCTCGTGTGGTATAAAAATAATATAAGGATATACGGTTCGATTATATTTCACAACTCTACCTAGATATTTACGATCAATGGAGTAAGTGAATTATGATCTATGTGAGACAGAGGACAATTGAGTGATATTGGTGTTAGGGATAAAGATATATTCAGTTGGGGTAGGGAAAGATGCTGGGAGTAGGGGAATGGGGACTGGGGACTGGGGGCATAGGGATGTCGAGAAGTTGATTATATGGTAAGATGGAGACCACGAGACAGTGACTGGTGATTTTTGATCTGGGAGCTAGCAGATTTTCAATCGATGGGATTTGAATGTTGAGCGACTGAGGCCAAGGCGGAGGTATAGAAGGATTCCAAGGAGGATGTTTTGGTGGATAATATTAGTGGGTAAGTGTATATAGAGGTCGAGGTGAAGGTGTAGTCTGAGGTGGATGAGAATTTGTTGTTGGATAATTCGAACACGGAGGAGTAGAAGGAGGTGAATTAGGATGTGTGAAGTAAATTTGTGAGGAGATATAAGTACAATATCTATTTAATAACATAATAATACATATGCTGCAATTATTACTATCATAAGGTTTATGATAAGTGATAATAATATTAAAAACAAAAAAAACTAAAAATTATGAAATAATAAGACATTTGAATAAATTATAACACACAAAGAAATGTAATGTAGTGAGCAATGTACTTGGGTATGGTGAAAAATTTAATGAAAAAAAGATATATATTACATTGAACATAATAAATTTAATGATGGAAAAACCAACTAAAAATGATTTTTTTGAATAGAAGATAAACTATAAATTGTTAGAGAGATTTATATTTGGGAGGTATTGTATGGTATTTATGAGATTAATATGGTATCTAGATAATTAATTTATAAATAAGTCTAGCTACAAAACAATTGTTCAGGTAATAAAGAATGTTAAGTGAAATAGTTTAAAAAATACTACCAAGGGCCTTTGGGGATCAGGTTTCCATTAAAAATCAACTAATATAATAATTTATAGAGTATTATAATTGGGAATGAATAGAATAATGGTAATTAAATACATTGATGAAATAAAGTTTTGGTAAATTTTGGTATGATAAAATTAGTGAAGGAAGAAGATACTGGTGACGTTTTCTAGAATTATAACATGGTATTGGACAATGAACACAGCATTAAGTCATTATTTTTCTAAAATAAGATCCATTTTTTGGGTTTCTAAATACATAAGATGTCCATTAAATGTATAAAGCACCAGGATTTTGAAAATTATGTAACATCTGAGGAATACATCCTATTAGGTCTTGGGATTGAAAAATGTGTTGTGTATGATAATAGATGAAGGAAAATTTATTAGAGTTAGAAATTGATTTATCTGATACTGGGTATTAGAGTTATTAAATATAGGTATAAAAAAAATCAATTATAGAGACATTGATATTGAAACAAATATGAGGTCAATAATTTAATGAGGATGCACATATATTAAGAACATTATATGATAGTCAAAAAAAGAGAAATTTTATGGGGAACAATCAGTTGATGAAATTTATAACACTATAATAGGAATTCACAAAGCGCTTTGTCTTGGAAAAAATGAGACAAAATGTGAGGTTGAGTAGCATGGAAGAATTTTTAGAGTATAAAGATTTAGTACTCTTCTCTATCTATTAAAATATGATGGTTTTGGTGTAGAATATGGGTTGAGAGGTTGGAGCGTGGAGGTGGAGGCCAACATGGTGGAGGAGGAGGAAAATACAAGATGGAGGCCGGATAGAGGATTAGGTCGAGGAATATGAAGAGGGGGATGGAAAACTGGTAGAGATAGAATATTAGATTTGGGGGAGGAGATTCTGGGTGTGGGGGAGGAATTTGGGAAGAGAGTCGAGGGTGTGGGGGAGAGGAATTGAAGGGAAGGGGCGCACAAAAGTGAGAAGGGATATAGAGGTGACACATGGAAGAAAAAATAGTATATATAATATATTTTATATTCGATCAACTAAATGATTTTATGAATTTCTATGTCATTCTAAAATATTTATAATGTCAATAAAATTATAATTTTCCTAGAAAAACATTTTACACTAAAGGTTGATATTTATAGAAAATTATTAAAAATTTATACTCTGTAAATTTTTATTATCTATATTAAAAATTAATTACATTTTTATATAATTCTCTTTCAATAAAATATATATTTAAATTTTAATTGAAAAAAGGAAATATATTGACTAACAACATTTATTTAAAAGGACCTTCTAAAAAATTAATTGATTCACATATTATTTCATACCAATTTTATAATTTAAATATGTTTAATGTCTTATATTATATATATATATATATATTATGTGTTATCATAATTATCTTTTAATGACTATTATTTTAATTTATAAATGTATCAGAACCTTTATTTTAGTGTGTTCAATGAAATATATCACACTCAAAATTATTTAAAGGAAAATATAAATAATGTAATACTAGGATGTTACATTCTCCCATTCAAAAAAAATTGATTCCAAAAAATATTTACACAAAATCATAAATTAAATATTTCAAATAATTATGCATAATTTAACACAAATTTTAAATTAAATGTATATATTAATATCTTAAACAAAAATGGAAGACAAGTCTTCTTCCTCAATCAAGTTAACCAAATCCATCATTTCTACTTAGGAAATATATTCCTTATGTCCCCTTTTCTACACATAAAACATTTTTTACTTCCTTTATGACATTTACTTGTTTTTTTCTTCACTCATTTTTGATATATAGAAAATTGTTTCTTTTCCCCCATCATCTTCATCACCTGGATTTTTACAATAATCCATCCTTATCTTATTTGGTGCTATAGGTAATGTGAATAGATTCAGTTTTTTAATAATATTTTTTGACAGTTGATTTTGAATAATAATAATATTTTTTACCTATGATTTTATTCTAATAGATTTTTGGTCAAAAAAATTACTACATTATTCATTGAATCCATTTTTAGTGCGGTTAATTCATTATCAAAAAGTTACATTAAAAAAATTGGGGATCTAAATACATAAATTAGAAAATGTACAAGGAAAAACTCTAATCCAACAATAAATTATTCATAAATAATGATAATACCTTAACTTAATTGTATTCGGTTTCTATCGAGGTTATCCATTTTCATTTTACTATTTGGTTCCCTAATCTAGTTAACTTTCATAAAACCATATGCTTAAATCTTTTATAATTAGTTGTAAATATAACGTGAATTAACCTAGTATATACCCGAGGAGCCTATGTCTAGGTGTGTAGTTGTGGACCATTAACCATGCACTAGGATATAACCAAAAAACGTCTTTCCTTGGTTATCACCCCTAGATTCATATGTTCCAAAACGAAATCCAATTTCCGATATCCGAATAGTTCTTTAATTTCTAGAAAAACCATAAAATTTATGCATTGACAAAACAATATGTAGGTTCTTATAAAATTTTACATATGATTAGGGTTTTCAATAAATTTATCTTATCATCATCCTATAACATATTTAAAAATTCTTACTTAAATATTTATCTATACTATTTATAATAAGATCATCATTTACATATCCACCCTTTATTTCATCTTGATTTTTTAATCATCTTTATGAAATATCATCCTATCCTCTATAGTTATCTTAAAATTTATTTGATGTTAATAATTGCACACTCAGTCCCATACTCATGGATATGATGAAAAAGACACCTAACTTTCAATAATTTCATTGATACATATCTTTTATTCCAAAATATTTAACAATTTTTCAATCCAATTACCTTTTAGTTTATGGTTTTAAAGAATTTAGAAAATTCATAAACTATAAAATCTTTAGTATTCTCAAAAAATTATGGTGTCCCCTATATTATAAGTAAATTAATACATAATTATTATTAACCATAGACCATAAATTCTTTATACAAGATACCCTTTTAAGATTAGTATTTATAATAATTTCATTCATAAATAGTGGAAAGGGAAACACAATAATGGACGAGGTCAAACTCTCTGTAAAGGTGAATATATTAATAAATCATAACATGAGGAATGATAGGAATAACATTATATCATAATGGGAATTATCATAAGCTAGAGAACATGGAATAATTATATGATAACATAAAAATATGGATTACAAATTGATCACAAACAAAGATTATGTCATCATAAGAATGTGGGGATGACATAAATATGACATTATAAGCATAATTCATGCATATCTATCTCATTAACATGATATAATTGGCTGGAATAACTTCCCACATGATATATTTGTCTAGTATCGTTTCAAATGAACCATGATATATCATGATATAGAAATATTACCCAATTAATTAGAGGGTTATTGTATATGAAAATTTCATTGGGGCATGCCCGCACATCAGAAACATGTTTTTCATGCGTTGGATTCTCTTGTTGCTATACATTCCCAATTTCCAAAGGAAGTAGGATTTCATCACCATTAATAGTGATTTATTCTCCTTAATCGAAATGGGATGATGGTATGTTGGCTTCTTCTTCCATGGATTCCTCTTTGGAACTTGATTCCTAGTTTAGGTCTCCCTCATAGAGTTAAGTGATGTTTGTGAAACTCATTCCTAATGCCATATCTTTGTGGATATCAGTAAATTAAACTACTTCTGCCTAGACACTATGATTCTATCAAGATAGGGCAGCAGCCTTCGGTCTAGAGAGTAGGCACGTTGGGAATCACTGACATGTCTGGATGCTGGGAACATTGGACACCTATATTCATCCTATTGGGAGGGAATTTAATTTGAGGAATCTTATCGGTGTAACCTAAGAAATCTAGTGTCAATCATGGGGTATCTAATGTAAAGGGAATATATCCTCCAAGACTTTAACTTAAGGAATCCAATTATTTTCATGAGTTAGCTGATTCCATAGTAATATATCTTCAATGAATTTCACCTCTTGCATCCCATGTTCTTCATGAG
This sequence comes from Viscum album, assembly GCA_963277665.1. NCBI lineage: Eukaryota > Viridiplantae > Streptophyta > Magnoliopsida > Santalales > Viscaceae > Viscum > Viscum album. The sequence continues at coordinate 2,007,131,433 of OY728130.1, read as the reverse complement.
GTATATATTCATTGTTAGGTCACAATTTAAATGTATTATAGAGATATATTTCATCAAGACACCCCATGTAGGTAGATCAATATTATGAGTCCCTATGAGGGAATATGTGATACCTATAATTTTACCAATGCATGGGTCAAAATTCCCCATGGAGGTTGATCCCGGGGTGTGTCCCATAAAATAAATATCCCACACCTTGAAGGTTGATCAGAACACCTCTTAGGGTGGATTTGGGAGGTACATCTCTAGGAGGGAGTACCTGAATGGTTTACTAATTGATGGATCAGAACTCCTTATGGAGATGGATCTAAGGGGTGCCCCAAAAAGTATATATTTCCCACCATGAATGTATATTAGAAAAATCCTATGGGTTTACTAGGGATGTACATATTTTGGAGGAAGAATTTGAAAGGTTTACCAAGGGATGGATCAGAACTCCCCACAGAGGTGGATCTAGTTGGTTCCCAAAAAGGGAACATGTCACACCATGAAGGTTGATTGGAACACCCATTGGGGTGGATTGGGGAGGTACATCCCATGGAGGGATAACCTTAATTGATTACAATTGGTATGTATGTAACCTCTTGGAGGCATCCTTTGTACCTTTTTTAAAATACATGGATCAAAACCCACATAGATTGATTATGCAGTTTAAGGTAATGTGATTGGATTAGTTTGTGTATTTTAATATCATGCGGTAAGGATGATCATGTCATGAATGGTTCACTGATAAGGGGTTTTGTGGTGTTCATGTGTGGAAGCTACCCATTACAATATGATTTTTCTTAGTTGGAGTTGTTGTGGGGTTTATGCATTGAAGATTTATGAGGGAATTAAAGAAGGTTTGGTATCTCGTGTGAGGGGAATGATATTACTAGGGGTGTGGCCTGAAGAAAACTAGTGTGGATTTGAATATTATGCTTGGAACCCATGGAGGCTTCAATTGTATCCTAGTTATTTGGGTATCAATGCCCATGTAGTTCTTAAGGGTTTGGGATTAATCTTTTGAAAGGCCTATTTAAATGGACATTAGGGTTTATACCGTATAAGAATCCCATTGAGGTTTGGGATCATGAAGCATTAATGATCACCAAAACCCTATAAGCTCATGTGATGCATTCTCAGGGTGAGAAACAAGAAGAAGCAGTAGATCTAAAAATCACATGATCCCCTTTGTCTACTGGTGGATAAATGTTGTGTTGCTTCTAAGAGAAACATCGATGTGTGTGGGTATTATGCATGGAAGATTCCCACGGGAGGATCTCATTACATGTGAGGATTAAATAATAGCATATGAAGAGGACCTCGTTCCATGTTAGTGATATATAAGACTTCCTTTTTGATGTCATTCCATAGCACTCACACATGGATCATCATATTCTTATAGCATAGGGTAAGGCTATAGTTTTACATCATGTTATGAGAACTTTATCATGAAGTTTAATGCCATATGACTCGGATACGATACTATGTAGTTTTACATCAATAATATTGAACATGGATGGACACATTCCCTGACCTCGGGGATTTTCTAACTATATCTCATTTTCCATTTGGTAGGGCATGGCTTTGGCACTGCTAGGTCATAATGATGGGCGTGTCTAGTCACAAGATCCATGTTATTGTGCTTATGTTATTAACTAAGAGGTAGTTGGTAGTCTTTTGTAGCACTTGAAGTGGATTAGGCCATAGGAATGAGTGGAATAGGTCACATAGGGAATCTAGGTGTAGCTAAACTGATCTTGGCTTGTTGTGCAGGCCTAGGGAACTTAGCCTTTGTAAAGAAGAGTTGAAATAAGGGAGGGCCAGCATGGAGAGGCCCAAAATAGGGGTTTTGAAAATATTATGGTCTCATAGAGAGGTTCTTCATGAACCTTTGGTTCTTTATAGAGTTAATGGGATTTGAAAATAAATAGTATTCACAAAAAAAGTGACCCTTCCTTAGGATGAAATCCTGGATTATAAGAGGAGTTCTTTGTGAAGGTTGAATGCTTCACAAAGCCTTGAGATCCACTGAGGGACTTCTTTTTTCCTGAAGGTTGTAGTACTTCAATAAAAGAATATCCACCTAGGGTAGAGGATATTATGAACACATTTAAGGTGGTTTCATGAATCCTAGGTACGTTGGATGATCCATTTTTTGTCTAGTTCATGATGCTCTAGATGTTTATGAATTGGGAGAAATTCAAGAGCAGAAAGGTTGGGTAAACGTCCTTAAAATATCATAATAGGGGTTATTTGTGATAAATGGTTTTCTTAAAGTTTGTAAGAGGATTTAGAATAAATCTTGAGCTTCATGAATGTAAATACCTCTATTGGACTCATGAAGATACCATTAATCATTCATGTGGTCTCTAAGTGTCAATGGACTCATGGAGGGACATCATCAATAATTTTCATAGTCCATAAATTCCATCAAAATCATGAAATAATTCCATCATGAATTCAAAATGTCATAAAGGAGACTTCCCATATGGTAGATATATGAGATTTATCCATTTACAAAGAGGTATGGATTCATGAATCAGACCCTTAAGAGGGTTTTTTGTCTTTTTTGGCTCCTATTTTATCCAAACAAACCATGTCATCCTCAACTGTTCCCGTGAAAGATATTTTGACACAAACCCTCCCCCCATGGGAATGGAATCCAACGGGGATAATGAGGTTTTAATTATGAGATGAATTCGCCAAAAATTGGTGTCACACTCCATTTTTTAAATATCAGTCATGATTCTTACTCTCAATGTTTATTCGTGATGGTCACTGGAACAATGGCTATCATAAATCCATGCCATGTAATACACCAATAAATAAAATGGGGGAACTCAAATACACCAAACCATCATGTGAAGAAAATAATTTTCTCACTTTTCAAGAAGATATTAATCTATAGAAATTTGCTCTGTGGACACCTATTTAGAAAACTAGACATTTAAAAAACCTCAAATGATTCTGAAAACACTAGACACCAATAACCACATATCCATGATGTGATCCCTAAGACCTAGAGCACTATGAAATTATCTCAAATAATAGGATTCCCAAATGAACATCATGAAACAAGCTCATAAAATGCATAAGTCATGAATCTGATGTATTTTTTTGAGAATTAATGTTGATGTAGTTTTGAGGGAATCTAAGGCCTACAATATCAATATTAGGGAGTGTGTCTGATGTGCCTTAGACCATGGAACACTCTTGGTACTACTGACGAAGTTTCGGAGGAAATATCCATTGTGAAATAGTATTTATCTATAATGTTGGACTGATATATGGTATTTTTATCTCAGCGACAAGTATAGACGAACTAGACTACTAGTTTATAGTCATATTAGGGAAATACCAGTGGCACAAATCTGGTGTAGCTTATATCTGGAAGGAGAGTGTGCCAAAATTAGTTGGCTGCCTCTAGAAAAATAGCAAAAAATAATGATGTGTAGAAGCTGTAGGATGATCCATCCTCACTTAAGTATAAAAAAATTACCAAATCCGGTATGGGGGACCAATATAAGGGATAGAATGACAACTGGTATTTGTTCCAGGGTGGAAATTTCATAGATTATTAGGATTTTCCCAACAAGGAAAGCATGTAATGAACTTATTTTGAGGTAGATATGAAATATTTAGGACATTATAAAGAATAATGGGATTCATGGTTCCATATTTACCAGCCAAATGAGATCATGCCCAAGCTACTGAGTGAATGGTCACTTGGGACAAACACATTTCATCTGTACCATAGAGAGGCATACATCAGTCTTTTGGACCTTAATCATATTGATATAATATCTATATTTTTTGATTTATGATGAGTTTCTTCCCACATATAATGTGTGGTATGATCAAGAGAAGCTACCATATTTAGCTAAGGCACTACTGGATCTAGTGTAGAGCACAAAGTAAGAGAATTTTGGGATGAGGGATCTTACATTTCAATATTGGTTTTAAAATTTTATGAGAGAACCTGTGACAGAAACAATTAATAGATAAGATATATCCAATATGTGTCTGAAAATTCCTTTCATGTGTCTCAGGGGATACCAATGGGGCAAGGAGGGATCCAAATAATAGATTATGGAGGTGATAGAGTGGCAGCTATGGGGATACAATTTCAATACGGAGGCTCAACCCATATTCCAGTTTATGAGATACATCATAGCACTCATCTATGGATGGATTCTCCAAGTGAGAGATGCACACATAGGGGTTTGGCCAAGTAACTTAATAATAGTGGTGATGCTAGCTATGGGGAAACATGTTAACAATGTTTTCACAATACTAATGATGTTTTACAAGGTACATTGACGTATCAACAATGGGATGATGTCATTGTGTGGGGGGGGGCCTTTTGACTTTCTATAAAATTGGGTGGATACACACATGGTAGGTTATTAGTACTCGAACCCCATTTCCCCTTCCATAAATAAACTTCTAACCAAAAATCAAGAATATCAAGGGAAATATCCTATTCATGATTAGTATGGTTGAAGTTCTAGAGAATGGTGTGTCGGCATACTACTTCATTTGTTAAATTCTCCACTTGATAACAGGGATGGTGATTGATGAATACATAGGGTCGTACAATGGATATCATAGCTCTTGGACTTTCTAGGTAGGGTACTGGTGGTGAGGGTCATGTGGGGACCCTTCCAGATGTTTTCTCCATCTGTGATCATCCATCAGCACCCGCTTCATAGGTTGCGGCCATAGAGGATGAGGTGGAGATGGTGGAGGCCACTATACCAATAGAGATGGATGGGGATCATGTACTACTAGTGTAGGGGGAGCCTCTTCTACTGGTTTAGTGGATATTGAGGATATATTCCCCAAGATAGTTATCAAGAGGCTTATGTCCAAAGACCTGTACTTAGAAGATCTGACCAAATGTATATTGATAGTATTTCCTACATACGACCACGAAGCACCAGAATATTTTTAAGATTCTATCCTAGAGGTTACCGTAGATAACTAGGATATCTTTTATAAGTCATAGAAGAATGTGCAGAACATCATCACTCATATTCAGATAGATAATCTTCCACAATAGGTGGTATCACACTACTATTGGTTAATCAGTCTGGGGACTGGTTGGGTGAACTCTAGCACTCTTCATACACTATATCGGAACTTCCTTCTCGAGCAAGAATGTGAAGAATGGAATGATCCTAACCTGGAATGTATTAAACACAAGGATGAGGGATCTTAAGTGCTTCAAAAATACCCAGGAATAGATTTATAGCCTTGAGAGTCTGGAATAAGAGCACAGAATGGTGGCTGCTATTTAGGCTAAGATCACTCGTAGTCTAAGGGGTCAACTAGAAATGTATGTGTCTAAGGAGGCCAAGACCTAGATAGTAGAGGCTGGGTGTTGGTTTGTGTATATACAATATTAAATCATGGATGAATATGTTCACTCCATATCCAGTGAAAAGAAAGAAGATCTAGATGTGCAGCAGCAGGTATTCAGGGCTAGTTAGCGGAGGCCTGTCATGCTTGAGTGCTCGATCACTAAGGCGGAGCAGTAGAGGAAAAAATTTTAAGGGTAGGATTTAATATCTGGATGACCCTATAAAACTATGGTTTTCTTAATTCATATATCCATACATATTTATTTTCCTTAGTGTCTAACTTTGTTCAAGTGTGTGAGACAAACAACAACCAATCCTTAAGATCACATGGCTCATGATTCGTGTTAGACCTAAGGGATAGTCATATGATTTATCCTCATATAAAATTTCTATATAATCATCATTAATATGGGGTCTTATATTTTTTATATCCTATTGACAGTGTCTAAGATAAGAGAGGATATTGCAACAGAATGAGGCTCTCAGAACTGCCAAATTTCTTTTCCAATGTTCACTAGTGCATGTGTGGGATGACACTAGTGGAATTTAATTCCACCCCAAAAAAGTAGAATGTGGAGTGTGAATAATAATTCCCAAAACATGGAAGACATGGATGGTGGCGTCTTATTGTAGTATAACTGCTGACCTTGTTTGAAATACCTCATCCATATCAATTAGCTTAGGATGGGGAAAAATAAATGAGGTTTGACCACTGAACATATTCGAAATAAAGAACTTCTCTCATATGAACATCTAAAATCATCTGTGGTGTTATCTTAGAATGGTAGGTGATCCTTGCAAAGACACCATTCCATTAGGGGTACCTTCAAACATTGATGAGTATGAGGATCCATGTAAGGGGAACATGAATAATAGAAATAAATTGATAAAATTGTTGAATGGATTCCAACACTATTATGACTATAACACCATGGCATGAAGAATTTTTTAATGTGTATATCAGTATGAATGGAGGTAAACCTAATCTTTCAATTGAATAATCATACCTAAGGTCAAGAGATTAGTGAATGAATGATGTGAGAAATGAACGGTATTCGTGGGAAGTGTTTCAAGGGCATAATATACCTTGTAGTTTTAACATCATGTAGTGAGGATGATAAACAAGTCATTTCACATTGATAAATTTTGAAATTGGACACAATGTTTTACCTCATACAGTTAGGATGGGGAATTATAATGTTTGATGTCATGTGATCATTACACATCGCACAGTTTAACATCATGTGACTGAGACATGGAGTATATAGGGATTACGTATCGAGCTTCCCATCATTTCCTTCTTATCCCATGAGGGAATCTTGTGTTCATTACATGGGGTAGATTCACAGTTTAGCGTCATGAAAAAGAAGACTTATGTAACCAAAATAAATGTTACCTGCCCAGTCATGAGAGTTGATGGGGTTAAAATTAAAGCAGACACTACACTAAGAAGTCGAATCTAGGGTGGGTCACATTAAGTTTAGGGTCATGTTGCAAAGTCAAAGAATCCAAGTTTAAGTTTATAGAGTTTAGATCTATTGAAAATAGTTTAGCTCATAATGATTGAACTGAGGGGTGTGTCTTAAATAAATGTTTATGGGACCCAAAAGGTAAACCAAAGTGAATGAAGAGGCCTATTAGGCCACCTAATGTTAAACCAAACATTCATGAGAAAACATACATATCGTTTAAGGTCATGATGATCAAAACATAGGCCCTTAGTTTAAAGTCATAGAGTTTGGACTGGGGGTTCTCTAAATGGATATGTGTGGAATGGATATTTGATATACTGTACAAGAATGAGGACCAAATAGGCCAAGAACCACACCACATATTTCTTGAAGTATTCTCATACATTTTAAATTCATGATGTATGGAATTAAAACATGGTTTTGCAGAAGACTGATGCCAGTAGTGAAATAATCTATCAAATGAGGTTATTAAATCTTATCATATTTAGATATGAAGAATACCGCATTTATATAAGGTGAGAATATAGTTTAACATCATTTTTTGAGGACATTCCTTCTTCATATCAGGTTATGAGGACATCCTATCCTGCTGATGGGAAAAGGTAATTGAATGGGGTTGATACCTTCAAGGAATCCAAGAGAAGGAAAGGCTAAACATCACTATATATTCCGTTTGGATGGGAATAATGTTATATGTAGTTCTAGGAGATAACACACACTATTTAAGGTTATATAGTTTGGAACAATGTGGAATTCCATCGTTATCATGGGGCATCCCATGTTCAGGGCATGGTGTAACATTTGTTAACCATCCCATATGTATTGTATGAGGCATCCCAATTTAAAATGGGGAAAACATAATCCATTACATAAGAGGAATATTGAGGTTGTCTAGGGAAAGACTATAGTTTAATGTCATGCACTGAGGAAAATAGTGGAAGTATTTTGAAATGGATATTCATGGAGAGATAATTATAAACTGATGTGAATAAGAACCAATATGGCCCACATTACCCAACACACTCCAAAGGAACCCACTCACACAACTTAATGGCATGATGAATAGATATAGAATCTATGATTAAGGTTGTAAATCTCATACCATGGGGCTCTTAGAACAACAATATGTAGTGTGGTGGAGTGAAACCACCGATGTGAATGAGGTCTAAGTTGTCCCAATGCCACACCAGATACTATAAAGATGACATAGAAATAGTTTAAATTCAAAATTCTTGGAAAGGGGAAATCAGTTTAAAGTCATGATGTATTGACTGGAAATTGTGTTTTCTACAAACTTGTATTGTATGATAGAGGTAACACCTCTTGTGAATGAGTCATGGAGACCCTACAACACACAAGTATGAGGGGAAAATATAACATAGTTTAAGGTCATAAATCATTTTCCAAAAAATGGGTGGGATTTAATGTCATGTTTCTTGGACTGACACTAGACCTACATAAGCCCATGTCTTATGGAGGGAGTGAATACTCCATTTGAATAGATCCAAAGGGACTAATACAACACAAATAGGGCAAGAGGGCCAATGATTTTATGAATTTGAAGCTCGTCTTAGAGATGAGTAGTTTTAGCATTTCTATGTATCCATTATAGATGGGAATCAAGACATTCATGGTTATAAAACATGGCATTGTAAGAGATAGACTCTAGAAGGGGTGATATTCCTTGGAGAAAAAATATAATACATCCCATGGTTATCATGAGGCATCCAATTTTCAAATCATGGGGTAGTTTGAATCATCTCAAACTCATCACATGAGGCATACTAATTTGAAATGGGAAAATTCGCCTATTATTAAGTGGAATATAAATTTTTAATAGGGTAGAATCATAGTTTAACATCATTTGTCAAGGATTTAAGACTTCACTATTTAAATTCATACAACTCAGGCTATTAGGAGTCGTAAATATTTTATGGTCATAATTATTTTACTTGATGTAGATTGTTTAAGGCCGTGTAGCCTAGAAAAAATAATTTCTATAAGTTTAAGATCTTAAATCTCAAAAAAAATGCCTATTTTAACATCGTATTCCATGAAATAGGATTATAGTTAAATGTTATAGAGTTTAGACTAATGTGATGGGTATCCAAAATTGAAATGTTCCATGTGGTGGAATGAAAAACCTGATTTGAATGAGGTACAATAAGGATTTACACCATCCAACACTATTCATAGAGAAAAATCACACGTAGTTATTGGTTGTGATTCACAGAACATAGGCTATTAATTTAAGGTCATAGATTTTTCACATAACACGTAGTATAATATCATGTGATAGGGACATGGACAAACGGTTTAACATCGTATGATGGGGACGATAATTTTTAGGTACTTTAATTCCATGCAACTAGGATGCATGTTTTACTATTTATCATCATGAAACTAGAATTCCTGGTTTCCTATCATAAAGTAATGTTTGAGAAACTTGGTGTTTGATGGAAGAGTAATATAGGTGATCAAAGAGTATTCACCATTGGAATAGACCTTATAAATTATATGAGTTTCTTCCAATTTTTTCTCTAATAATGGTGGATTCTTGTCGAGTATCTTCAGTGTTCTGATGGCTAGTTCTATGTCACATTGGAGGAAGGGGAGGAGGTAAACCATCTTATTGAATGCTCTTGATATCTTTTCCTTGTTCCTCTCAAGATTGTGCAAGGCCTAAAGCTCCTTATCTTTTTGATGGATTCCAGATCAGCTAGATAAATTTTTTCCATTTTTTTGACATAAAATAGTCAAAGACTATTGTTTAGAGCAACTTTAACTAAATAATAATGGAAATTACTACCTTTGTTATGTACACCATGGAATATGAAGTCACCTAGGTAGAATTTTGATTTGTAATCTGATATGACCACAGGGAATTAGGGATAATTTCTAGTCAACTCTTTTTATTATATCACACCATCTTTTAAAAAATGTTATAAATAATTTTATTGAAGGAATCAATATTTCATTTTACTTTCATGTAATAAAAGGAAGTATGGATGGAATCGATAGAGTAATTGGGGTAAAACATATTTATCTTTTTAAACCCAAATATATTTATATTGTCATTTTGAATGGTGTGAGGAAATCCGAACTAATGGAAGATGTGGGAGCTCATGAATTTTTTCATAGACTAGGAAATGAATTCCATGAGGTAAATTTTTTCTTCCCACAAGGAGAAGAAATCTATCATGGTCAGAATGCACCTTCACTAGCGAGATGTTACTGTAGGATATGGCCCCATAACATTAAGTTCTTGTAGTGCAAAGTGCAAAGAATACTTGGTTGTGTGGAAGAGATCTGGTGATCAATGACCAATGCTGGCATGAATCTAAAATTTGTAGAATATATTCAAGAATTAAATATAGTCGTGGAACATGGTGGGATAGAAATAACCCATCCTATGAATCTAGGGGGAGATATTCAATCCCACCTGGTAGGCACCACAAGACCCAGCAACAACTTCCTACATAACTTGGTGAATCTAATATCCTTGTATGAAATGAAGGATAATCCAATAAAAACCCCATATATAGAGAGTCTTATCATGTTTATTCCTGATTTGGAGGGTAAAATACATTGGGATATGATAGATTCACTTATGCTCAACACATTATGATAAGAGGATACCATGTTGGAGGTACTCGATAGAAGAAGTTTTCTAACCAAAGGTGTCTTCTGGAATAGGGTAACCCATGGGTCCATATGTGGAAGCACTGGATGTCAAATGATTTACCTATTAGAAATATTTAGGAATTAAGGGAGAGACTACCCTCTGATGTGCCACATGAATGATAAATTCATCCTTCTCTAGCATTGTGAGGGAAGTGGCTAGAATTTTTGAATGATCAGCTCAACCATTCTGAAATCGAGGAAGATGAGTCACCTCAAGTTGATAAAATAATTGAGCTATCAAATAGTGAGTGAACTCTAGTAGAGGCACGAGGTCTGGATTTCGGATGATATAATCACCAATAATCTATTTCATGAAAAATTTAAAGTCTCCATTCACATGAAAATAGGGTGGATCAACCTCGAGGGTCAACTCGAGACCAGTAATGAAATCCCGACACTCTTCTTCAATTTTGGTGATGCATTCTGACATTATAAATGAGTATGGTTTGATAGACTATGTAGGTGTCATGAAGATGAACCCAGTGCATACTCTGTTGGTCTTTGGATCATTAATCATTCTACCAGTTGGGCTACCGATGGAACCCTTGAAATGAATCGTTCTACACGATATGTCTTGGCCCACTAAAAGGATATCCTTGTCCAGAAAATCATCATCCAAGAGAAATTATTCAATGGCTAGATGAGAGGCTAGAAATTCAGCTAACTCTTGACCTTTTATTTATTTCTGTGAAATGAATCATATGTTGAACTCTTAATTGATAACTACCCAACATTCTAGGCATCCTATCAACATAAGACGATTCAGTATATACTTTAGTGGGTCCACATGGGACACTCGCTATATCTCATAATGTTGAAAATAATTTTGTAACTTATTCACTATGAAAAATAGTGAAATGATGCTCATATCAATAGGATATTATTTTCCCTATCTATAGAGGACCATGCGATATAGATAATATTAATTGTTCTCTCTACCTTCATTTTTTTTCTAGGTGAGAAGGGTACCATGGGACAGTTCAGGGGAGGTAACATAGAGGACCATAGTCTTACCAGAGATGGGTGGCTTCAGTACTAGAGGTTGTAAATATACTTTTAAATTTCCAAAAAGGTGGTATTTCACTCCTCGTCCCACTAGTAGATGGTACCTTTCTACATTATCCTAGAAAAGGGATTGCATTTTATTCCTAGGTTTTCAATGAACCGATATATGTAGGTTGAGTGTCCTTAAAAGCCTCATAACTCCTAGAAGTTTCTCGTAGGGTTATATGGATGAAGACCTTGATGTTTTCTAGGTTAAACTCAATACCTCTCCATCTGAATATGAATACAAGAAACATCCCATGGGTTTCCATGATTTCACAATTCAAGTGGTTCATCTTAAAATTCTAAGAGCATGGGAAGCTAAAAACATTCTAGAGATATCTAATTTGGTCCTCACACTAGTGGTATAGACCCCCAAATCAAATTACACTAGCATCCTAAGTATAGGTTTGAAGATTTAGTTCATGGCCTATTCATTATATGATCTTGAATTCTTCATACCGAAAGGAATTAAATGATATAAAAAGGTCCCTTATTGATCTTTGAATTTGTTAGATTCCTTATCCTTGGGAGGAATCTAGATCTGATTATATCTAGAGTATCCATCCATGAAAGAGATATCCTAAAATCCCATTGTTGCATAAATCAATAGACCTATCATTGTATGTGGAAAATAAGCATTTTTAATATGAAATTTGAGTTCTCATAATTCAATACAGACTCTGATTTCCCATTCTTCTTTTTGATAGGAATGATGTTGGCTAGCCAGTTGTGGTATAAAACTTCCTCTATAAAGTTTGATTTGATAATATTATCAAACACAACCTCTAAAAAGGAACCATAATAGGGGTATATTTTTTTGGTAGGATTCTTGAACCCATGATGTCTCACAGGGAGACCAATATGGTGGATGGATACCTAATGGTCTGCTACTAGAATCTCATCATAACTCAAGGAAAATACATTGTGGTGTTGCTTTAGAAAGGATATGTACTACTACTGCTCCTCTAGATGAATGTTTTCACTACATAGATATTCCCCTAGATATTATTTTATACTATGGTTCACCTAAACATACTCATCAATAGATTTATATACACCCACTTCATATTATAGAGGAGTGTATTCCAAATCCCCTTCATTGTATGAGCCATGATAATCGGTAAGAGGGGGTTTATCTAGGATAACTGATTTTGGGGGAATAGTGGTGCCCAAATGGGAGGATACATATTCCCAAATAAGTTATATATTCTCTATTGAATCCATGGAAACATGGGATATCATGAAAATCTCATAAAGACGTTGAATGTGTGGCCCATGCGTGACTTAAAGAAATGGTGGAGATTTGGAATTTTTAAATTCAAACTTGCTCTGTAGAACATGTGATATTATCGTGAAATGGTGTCCATTGGGAGAAATTTTCATTTAATTATAGGGTCAGGGGATTATGGAATCACATGAGACAAGAATATATTGGTTTATGATGTGATTCCTTATAATTATTCACTTTTTGGGATGAGAAATCCCTTCCTCTTAAAGATGAAAAAAACTCCTCAGATCTGATGTTGTGGGTTCCATTTGATGAATTGGGGGAATGAGAGCATCATCCAAGTCTAAATATGGATTTTACACGATTATTTTTCACTCCACATCATTGGAAAAAACATTATTTCCCTCTCCCTTGTAGTAGTTTTCATCCAAATAGAAGGATTCATAGGAGTTGAAGGGGGATGCATCCCCAAGAAGCACACCAAATTTACTGTTGAGGGGGTAATTGAGGAATTAGTGATATGATAAGGTATCTTATGGATGAAGATGATATAAGGGACAAAACCTCAATGCATTATAGGTGGTTTATTATGAGTCATCCATGAATTGAGTACTTTCTACCAAACCTCTAAACTGAGTCTTTAACTGAATCTCTCCAAATGGTCTATAATTTGTACTATCATAACCCTAAATCTTTAGGTAAGATAAACTAAAGGTTTCTTCATTTATTCCCAACATATGGAGTTTTGGGGTCAGGATGAGGTTGAAATCAGAACCTATGTCGACTAGACAGTGATAGATCTATACACCGTTGAACTTGCACGTGATTTACATTTGGTCAATATTCCCCTATGTGAGGGAACCCACATATTCAATGGAGAATGAGATTATGGCTTGGAATTCTTCTTTACCAACCTAATTTGTATAGTAGGACTCAATGGCCGCTACTTATATTTCAAACTAGTGGGGGAGTTTCAAATATTCTGTGAGAACCTCATTCATTTCATTAGATAAGATGAATACCTCTAGAATTGAGATCCATGTAGGTGTTCTGGAGAAGTGAATTAAAAAATTGAAATTTCAGAACTGATGCACATTTCATCCAACAATGCTTTTGCTCTTTGGTTGGGGGCTTAATGGGTTATTTCATCTGTACCACTGGGTTCTAACTGGTGTAAGAAATATCCTGCTACTCAACATATAAGTTACCAAAAAAATAATTTTCTGATTTTCTGCTAGCTGATGATTGACTTTAGCTGGAAACAACCGATCACGATGTGGTCAAGGATTATCTTCCCAATCAGTTAGGGAAGTCAAATGTGGTGGAATATTTGATGGAGTAGGCCTGGATTATTTTTCCTGATGATCTTTATGAAAAACATGTTTCTTGGTTTTATTAGTGTGTATAGTTCTGTTTGAGGAACTGACTTGTGTGGTTTAGAGGATTTCATATCTTTGACCATTACTTTGATGACATAATCTATAATTACACTATAATTTTTTGTTTTATTCTTAATCATTGCGTTGTGTGATGGAGTCTATCAGCTCAATAACATTCATAGAGGCATAATCCTTCTCATCATTATATGGGTCCTCCAATGTTAGGCAGATCCTGGTGGTGATTTCCAACTCTGGAGGAATAAAATTTATGATAATATGGGTTGTTTTTTAGCACTAATGGGGGAACTTGATTTACAATACACTTTCAGTGCCTGATCTTCTGAGACATACAAGGTTGTTGTGTAGATGCAGAAGTGATTATTGTAGAATGAGAGGAAATCATAAGAGGTTCTATCCTCCTTAAATGGTCATAGAAGACACCATGGTCGTGGGAAACTACTATGCGGTACAACCAGTTATCATAATTATGACTCCCATAGTTGGAAACCTCATTTAATTCCCTAGAACTCTCTTTATCGCTATTGGGCATAATAGATATGTGTTCTACCTATGCCGATACATTTCCTAACTAGACCATAACACTATCCACTTGATCCTAGATCTAATCCAGGACCACATATCATTTTATTGATGGTATGTCCAAGGTTCTTGAGGTAAGTTCAACGGTGAGTGTTATCAGTATGCTCAGCTTCCTGGTGCTTCTTACACTCTGGTGGTTTCAGAATCCACCACTGTAAGAAACTAAAAAAATAACTGAGAACATATGAATCTTTGAAATAATAATCGGGGTTCCTATAATATGTAAAGGTAACCATTGGAACCTGGCCCTGGAAATGGGCTGGATGATGAGGAGGGGTTGGTTCCACAATCTATGGTTTTGGAGGCTATGTTTAGTGAGGAAACACCTGAAAGTTCTATTTTGGGAGAGGATATTCCTACAAGGGTTGTCGAATATAGATCAGATCTTCAGGTATGGGATCCAACAACTCTAGTTGCTTGGGGGCCTCTACCTATATAGTGGTGGTAGTCTCGTCAGTGGTGTTCTGTTCTCACAGGAGTGGGGTGAGGCAATAGGCATGCATGATTTTCCTATTTCAAGGCTTTAACTAGGTGTTGGGACTTGTCAATAAAATCATTTAACCAACCTGTTAAATTAAGAGTGTTGATGATAGGGACCATCTCAGACTTGAAGTTCCATACACACATCTTTAGTATCAATTTTTGAGTTAGTGGCATGTCGAGTGAATAAGTGAGGCCTTCCCACCTGGTGACAAAATATTTGACTTGCTCATCAGGTTTTTTTTGCATTGAAGATGTATGTATTTATTTTATAACATGTGGTGCAGATTAAATGATATATGAACTATCTACATAGGTATTCTTAGCCATTTATTAACCCTATAGGTATCTGGTTATACCAAAAAAATGTGTTTCCTTCCAATGTGTATGTGAAACATTGGAGATTTTTGGTCTCATACTAATCCAGGGTTCCCAATATGGGTAAGAACATCTAGATAAATTTGGAGATATATTGCAGCAGGTCACCAATTTCTTTGAAAGGGGAAAATAAAGGGTTCCAAAAATCTAGTAGTACTCACATGCAATCTACCCATTCTAGATATGCATTGCCTTCAGGAGGGATTCCCACCTGTCATATTTCCAGGGATTCAAGGGGAGCATTGAGAGAGGCTATCAAATATTATTGGTGGAGATCTCTATCTTGAGAAGAAATCCTAACCCCAAATTAATTGTTATGATCACAAACTCTATTAGTAGGCTTATAAAATTAGGGATCAGCTCAATTTGAGTCCTAAAGAATATTATCACACAGCTCGGGTTGATTCAGTGACTCATATCATGGTTACCTTCCACAAACTCGTAATTCTAGTCTATCAAGATGCACATGATCACCAAGATCAACTAGGGGAATCGAGAAAAGTATCAATATTATTCCCCCACTAGGGGAGTAATGGTATCTTGTCAAGAGGTGTCATAATCTGGGTGTCTATCTGCTATGAAATTAGTGATTATTTTCTACTGTTCTGCGGGCTTCTGGAGTAAGAAGAATATAGTGGGAACAAGAAATATTTTCAATGTGTACTAAAATTTATTAGATGGGTAAAAAATGTTCTTATCCTTATTGGTATTCTAATGGGAAGGTAATGAAGAATAGGGATCCCCATGGTCGAGTTACATACTTTGTAGGTGAGTACGGACACCCATGTGAGGGTTTTTCTGGTACTACGTTACCCCAGGGGGTGGGTTCTCCTCATCGAACTCTATATTGAATCCCCTATCAATCATTTTTTCCAATAGGTTGGGGATAACCATGCTTACCATAACTATAACTAGATGGAAATGCTTTATATCAATGGGGTAGGTAAGGATGTCATAAGATAGGGATGAAGTGGAAAGCAATGTACTATCCCCAACATCAGATATGCACTTGTAGATACACCTCTTCAATAATCCTACAGAGCACTATGAGGATCCTGACTCATATATTTTTGGAGGGTTTTGTGGTATTCGGGTGACGTAGGGTGCTAAGACACTAGGAGTGATGCCAACTCAAGAATTCAACACTACTAATCAATGTCATCAAGGTACTCTTGGATTCTTGAGTAGACCAACTGATGATCATAGAGGTGGTGAAGTGATTCCCAAATGGTCGGGGAAAAAAATGTGGCCTGGATCTTAGTGTGGGATTCTTAGATATCAAATTTGGAAGTCGTATTTTTTCAAAACACTACAAACTACTAATTGGTAGTTATAGTCTCCCCCAGGGTTTCTTGGTCAAAGGTGGGGAACTTCCATTGGTCATCCCAAGATTTGATCAGTGTTGTCTTAGAAATTGGTGAGGGTACCAATGTATATCAATGTGATGGATGTTTAGATGTAATTAGAGAAACTAAATGGGTTACATGTTCACTGCATGTTTGGTCATCCCATGCATATGACACCAATTGAAATATCATGTCCTTATAATTCTGGGTGTCCACCTCTACCTCATTTTCAAGGGCAGCAGCGCTCATCATTGGATCTTCAGGTATCTCACCATCTTAAGGAGTTATCCCCGACCAAAACAACTCTCTATTATCTTTATCAGTGGAAGAGGGGGAGGCTAGTGACGACAATGTTGGCTACACCATGATCCCCAAGAAGGGATCCAAAACATCATCCACCTGCATGTGCATGGGAGGGATATGGGGATCATGTGGATTTAGACATATGGGATAAAGAACTTTACCTATCATGATCATACCCCGGACTCTAATGGATTGAGTGGAAAATCCAATAATAATTCATCTTATACCTCAAAATCAAAATGATCAAAATACTCAATTATGATCTTACTTTTTCCTGTATTCTGTATTCAGTGAAGGATGGTATCCCTTCTTCTCTATGATGGTTCTTCAGTGTAGGATATCTCTTCTTCATGGGGTATACCTTCTTGCTTGTTTTTCTTTATGTTATGAAGATCTCCAGGTTGAGGAGATGAAATAAAGAGCTGACCTTCATACTGGTAGTTGAATTCATGGGGAGGACTTAAACTCGGATAAAAGGGAACATGGGTAGGACATTCGTATTGATCGCTGAATGATTTGGGAGGAACTCCATTTTGATTGGCTTTTACACAGGGAGGAACTCCTTATTGGCTAGCAGGGATAGTATAGGGAGGTCCTCCA
This sequence comes from Viscum album, assembly GCA_963277665.1. NCBI lineage: Eukaryota > Viridiplantae > Streptophyta > Magnoliopsida > Santalales > Viscaceae > Viscum > Viscum album. Next base: position 2,007,113,568 of record OY728130.1, on the reverse strand, counting down.
TACTAGTTGTCTATGAGATTGGTAGGACCACCACTTGAGCTAGGAACTACATTAGAAGGGCCTTCATGCTTATTGTGATAGTGAGGAGACCCTACTCTTTGGTTGGTTGCGGTGTGGGGAGGACCTACTCACTTAAACTCATCCCCATGGTTCAAATCATTATGAATATCAATGGTGATAGAAATTGACATATTCAACCCATCATTCACACAAGGTGGTTTATATCTTGATCCCAATATGGAAAAGATGGATCCCTTCTCATCTATTATAGGAATTTGGTGGAATTATTCTATGCTGATAGGGGCCACTGGAGCTATGGAAGAAAATCCCCCTTATAAATAATTTCCCAAGGCCTAAACATGATTTTTTCATCGGTTCATTCAGACTAGTGTTGAAAGATCAAGGGCAAGGTAAACCTATGCTTCAGCGTGAAAATCCAATCATTACTCACATTTACAACGCATGGTGACAACCCTTCTTAGACTGTACTAAGAATTATTCATAGTTCGGGTGAATTAGGAATCCCCAAATTCTTTATTATAGGGGTCTGAGTCATAGGATTTCTTAGGGGAGGGGCTCCTAAACTAGTTTTCCATGAGAATAAGGATCGGGTTCTCCCTGTGTAGCCCTTGGTGTAAATGGTGTCGATGAGGTTATGAATCCTCTAGGTCTTGGTGATCAATGTCACTTGTGGGAATGAGACCCTCTTGCACATACCAATTTACAGTCGTGTCCATCACCCTTCTATTGTTAATTTCATAGTGTGGTTTCTATTGTGGGAATGACCTCCATCCATTTGTTTTCAAATTGGTAGGGCTTCTTAGAGAAGATCCTTAAGTGGTTTTTTTGTTCTGTTTCGGCTCGGGTTTTCTTCAAACCTTCTGCATATTCCTAAAATATTCCCATGGAATGTATTTTATTGCCAAATGTTATATATTTCTATATGCATAAACTGCATAATGAGAATCATACATAAGTGTGCCGCATGGTTTCAATCAACATTTTATAAAAATTCCAAGGAAAAATGTGTAATATATCATTTTCAAGTGGTTTCCAAAGGAATAATTCATTATTTAATCAATAAACATGACATGATATACTAATATAAAATAAATGGATAACCAATTAATTTAAGAATCATTATTGGCAAATACCACTAATCATATAGGTGACTAATAATTAAATCCTTAACTTTGATTTTCCATGGAATTATCTTTAGAAATGAAGGGATTCGGCTTATTAAGGGTAGAAAAGTGATATGGATAGTGAGATAAAGTTCAAGGACAATAAAAATAGCATATTTTCACAAATTATTTTGAATGTATTGGTTTGAAAATATTTTTTTCTAGGGTGTCTTTTTATAAGTAAAGGGATGTGTTATTTTCTCGTTATCGCAACTTATTAAATTATTTATTTACTCTATTCATCATCAAGGATTCCATTTTTATTGAATGAAACTAAAGAGACAAGAAAGATGTAAAAAATGGTCCAAAGGAGTCCTAAAATAATGTTAGCTGAGGGAATCCCCTCGTATAAATGATAGGCCCTCGGGTTGAAAGAATTAAATGTTTAGCGAGATGGTCACTTCAAGGATTTCGTCATCTTGAGAGGCTAACTAATCTACAACTTTATTACCTTCACACCATGTATGAGTAACCTTAATATAATTTCTAAGGAGAGCTATGCATTTTCTAGGGATGTAAGATATTGACCTTTGGGTTTGATCTTTACCCTGAAGGAGGTTGTGAATCATCATTGAATCAATCTCCATGTGAGATAAGCTGATGTTCTTCTGGATACTCCACATGACTCCAGACATCAATGCATTGGCCTCGGTTTGAAAGCTAGTGCCGTTCTTGTAGTGGGCCTTAAAGTTCAGAACCACACTCCCCCTCTCGTCCCACACAACCCCTCCACCCCGAGCAATGCCCTATTTATAGAAACAACCCGTATTTAGATTGAATGCTACCTTTGGGTGGAAACCATTTCACCTAATGGCATTGAAATCTGAAGCGAGGGGGGTTTGATTCATAGTCAACGAAACACGATGGTTCCTAAGAGAGGGGCTTCCTACCAATTTTTTAAAAAATGCACCAAGCCTACCAAAAAGATCTGAATTCTTGCGATGATGGAACACCCTAAAGAAGTAAGCCACTCATACCTCTCCCAGTTCCTTTCTTTCTAGAGACACCATCATCCATCATTGAGAAGAATAGCACGAGCCCTCATTTCTGTGCCAATTCTATTTGTCTCCTAAAATCATCTCTCCAAGAAGGGATCATCACAGTGAACCCCAACCATTGAAATTATGGATTTTGGGTCATGATATGGTTGAATCACCTCCCATAAACACATGTTTGGAATATATTTGAGTAATTTATGGGATTTTACTTTCACCTTCTAATTTAACCATGTGTAATATTTCACAGTGTAATTTTAACATTAACCCATGTTATGAATTTTTTTTATCATTATTAAATTTGATCTTATCAAAAAATATTGACTACTATAATCCTAGATATGATAATAATTTTATAAATTAAAATTAATAGGGTATGAAATTTTAATTTAAAAATAAAATTTCATAATTCTTAATAAAAATATTTAAGATACACATGTTTTTAGGAATAAAATTTATGTATGAGTCATAATTATTAATTTCAATAATTTTTTAGAATATATTTGATTTGTTATAAATAAAATTGTAGATATGTTACATTAAAATCAATCCATAACCTAATTTTATGAAAATGTTTATTAATTGAAATTAAAGACATAAAATAATTTTCTTTGATAAAGTAACCTTTTAATTTAGTTCTAAAAATAATTGTTGTCGATTTTATAAGATAAAAAAATATTTTAATAAAAATTAGGTCATTTCTTAAGTTCATATTATATCACATAAATTGTTTTATGTTCAAATAGGTCATTTTTATATATTGGTAAATTCAATAAAATTGTAATTTTTGTAAAAACCACATTTTTGACTAAAAATAGATATTTTCATAAATGATCAAAAATTAAATTTATGTAAATTTAGATTCTATGAAATGAAAAATAATGTTAATTATTTCTATTTCTATTTTAAGTAATTATATATTTACCTTTTAGAAGAAGAAAAATTATGATATGCATTTTCACATAAAAACGGCATTATTAAACATTAATTGTTTCTAATATAATTCAAAACTAAATTTATAATTCAATATGTTTTATTATTTTATAATATATATATATATATAATGTTATCATAAGGATATATTAAATATGATTAACATAATTTATTATTTTATCATGAAAATTCTTTTATATCATGTGAAGAAAAATATCATGCTCTAAATTATGTAATGGACAATATGCATACTAGAATATTAGGATGTTACACCAACATTTTGTGGTGAAGTGACACTGAAAAAAAGTGGGTGAGTGGTTTAAGATATAAATCACATATTTGAGAGTGTTATGTATCTAATGTATTATTGGGTTTTCTTTACCACCACTATACCTGACGTAACTGGTATTCAGGTGGGGTATGTGAAATTAGAAAAAAAAATAAGGATTATTGTAAAAATTTGAAGGGTTTAAAAAAATATGGATAATTTGTTACATGTACTCTTAATTCAGTTAAATATTGCGACATTATAAACACAATATTAGCATTGGTTTTAGTTGTAGAATACATTGTTAGATTTTCTGATATATTTTTTATTGAATAATTATCGAAGATGAGATAGAGAGTTTAAATACAAGTATTTTAATATTGTATTAAGTAAATTATTATAGAAAATAGTGGTAATGTTCAACATTTTTACTTTTTATAAGGAAGTAAAAATATTAGTACTTTATTAGACAAGTTACCAAGGGAGTGTGGTAGTAATTTGCTCTTCTGGTGGGAAATTTAATGCAAGGAATAAATTATTTAGGGAGTATTTCAATAGGATAATCATGATGGGAGTATTATGTTCATATTTTTAGTGGATCCTAGATTTTATGAATCGTATGTGGTCATTTAAGAGACGCTATATATAGTTGTCCCTATGAGCTAAAAAATTTCTATCAGTGTGGCATGTATTTTTATCTTTAGAGGTTTTATAGGTTTACTCTTTTTGAGAGTTTTGAACAATGACCTGTAAAAAATTAGAAATCAAATATTCTATTTTGTATATAGAAGACTAGGTCAAATTTCCATTTTTTATTGAAAATAAATTGGGATACATGTGAGTATGATAAAGTTATTAGTTAGTTGGTCCATTATGAAATTTTTTGTTTTGTTACAGATCAATCGAGGTAGATCTAGAAAATTTTTATTCTTAAAAAGCTTTCAAATAATGTTATTGGTAGTCCTTTTATATTGAAAAGTATTATTATAATATCTTTATTGTTTTCATATGGACTTTTCGAGTTATGATTTTTTTCGGTCATTTATTTAGAATAATTTTGTGTTAGGTTTGGTTTTGAGGGTAGAGTTAACCATGAAATTAATAATCATTGTAACTTTATTGGTTAAATGATTATAGATGGGTAAGAGGTGGCATCCACGTTTTTATGTTGTAGGATCAAATTTTATAATCTTGTATAAAAACTATTTGAGAATATTTGAGGCATGTATTTTTTAAGTCAATTAAATTCCAATAACCTTTTCTATAAGTGGATTGTATCATTTTCTATATCCTAATTAGATTCAATATACTCTTTTTTCCATTTAAAATTGATAAAAATTGATAAAAAATAGATTATTTGCACATTTGGAAGATTGCCAATTAAGTAATGATTTTTTTCTTGGATGTAGTGTTTTTGAGAAACCTAATGTGTTACCCTATGTAGTATGAATCATTGTAGATATTTTTATTAAGTATTTATTATGATCACTTCTTAATTAGGTGGGGGTTTCCATTTATTTAGTAAATGGAAGAGATTTTTTATGTATATAAAATTATATAGCCCAGGTAGAGCTATGATAATTGAAAATTCATCTTGAGGAGATTCAGTCTAATGTTTTCATCCAAACTGGAATATGTGATTGTGGTGTTCTTGTTATTTTTTATAATTAGAGTGATTTAATCATACTATTATATATCTACAATCATAAGTAGAATGATTTAATTATTATGAACTAATATTCATTTTCTCATATCGATGATTTTCTTGATCAATAAATAGGGGACAAATGGTTTTTTAATATTGAGATGAGATTTTCATATCACTAACTCTGGGTAAAAAACTCTAGGATATTCCCAATAAAAATTTACCAGGTTGTTATGGTAGTCATATTAATTATTTCAAGTAATGAAACCAGTATTTTCATATATTTTTTAATAAAATGTTCTACACATTTTTGGATAATTTTGAATAGTCTTGGTGGATTACATCCTTTTGTACTCACGGTCTAAAGAAGAGTATAAAAACAACATTTAGCTATTTTGGGAATGTTATGAGGGAGTAGGAGTCATGTAAAGCTATATAAATGTTTGTTTTGTAGTTAATATTTAAAATTACTAACATACATGGTGTCAAAATATGAAATTAATATTGAGAAAATGTCTTGGGAATTGCCTAAGAACATCACAAAGATTTAAATATTTATATTAAATACAATATATTATTGTCTATTCATATGAAATTTTTCACATACATACATTCCCTGATAAAAATATTATATACATGAGAGATTATAACCTGTTTAAAGAAATTTTAGTTGGATTTATAGGACATAAAAATTTGTCTTACTCTAAATCAAGTCATGATTATTCAGAAGGTCCATGAATTATGTAGACCACTAGGGGTTGAATCAACTGTAATATATTTAAATTTATTATCTCTAGAAATTAACCTATAGGGTGTGTTAATTTTTTGATACCCATGAATTTATAACACAACCTTACTCATATTAAAAGATAAGTAAATAAAGAAAGCCACATAAGATTTTTCATGTTTTGGTACCTATGTTGGTTCCTAGACCTTACCATGTTGACTCCCATCGATCCATGTATATACAGTATAAAATTAATTGTATAAAAATAATCAAACTCCAATAAAAATAATTATGTATACTGAAGAGAAATTATACCAGCTCGCAACAGTTAATGGTATTTCATATCATCATATCCAACATAATGTTGAAACATAAAATATATTCAAAAATAAATGTTATAATAATTTCTCTATCTAGATACACTTTATCTTATAAGCCTTTATTTGGTGCTTCTCATTCTCCATCCAATATGTTTTCATACAGTATAACTTTATCTAATAGACTAGTCAAATACCTCTTATAAAACTAAGTGGATTCTTTTTCAGATACTGATAGTGAAAAAATATCACCACTTCTGCTCAATAAAAACTAGAACTTCTTCATGATACTACACCCCTTATATAGACATACATCCTCTAAAAACAATGAGATTGTGTGATATATAATTTTCATTTTTTCACTCAACTCAACTTTTTTTTGAATTCCTTCAATGTTATTGAGACATTGTAGTCAACATTCTTATTCAATGTTTCCTCATAACTCAGCATACAAAAATTAAACATCCTCATATAACATCTAGATTTGAAAATGTTTAAATAATAGATATTTTTCATCATAATTAATAGCTATAAAAATATTTATAAAGTTCCTAAAACCAATTTTTTGTGTAAAAACATATCTTTATGATCAACTTTTTCTGATAACTTCGATAATTCACTATCTAGTGGTCTTTTGATAATCTCTCTATTGGAGCATTGTTTAGTGATCATATTTTTTTCTCTTTGAAGTACATCATTATAAAATCATTTATCTATTGAAATCACATTTCTCTTTTTAAACTATTATATGGGATGATCCCTCATAAGTATATCTAGTTGAACATTGAAAAATGTTTACCTAATAGAAATATATTTCTGTATATGGTAGAAATAGATGATTCCTTCTATTCGATCATCTTTTTTTGATCGGCATGAATATAAAAACTCATCTCGTTTAATTCCTTAAAAATTAACTCTATCTTGTGAAATTTATTTTTCTTATTCTAAAACCATAAGATATTTCTTCTTTTTCTAGAGTTATAAAGTATCAATACAATCATCTTGTGTTCGATTATAACTTTAGATTTCTTCATTTTCTCGTAAAACTTTGAATATGCACCACTCTACATCATCATAACATGGAATTGGTTCAAACCTTAAAACTATAACATTATAATGATATAACTTTATTTTATAGAACTACATCTTGTAGAATTTTTCTATTATCCATAGTCTCATATGTTGGTATAAATGTTTTAAAAAAAATTACACCCTTTATCAACATTATTCCTTTAAACAAACATATATTAGAATCATGATATCCTTAATGAAAATGGGATGTAATAAATATTTAGGATTATTAAAGAATTATTTGAGATTATAAGGAATATAGTGTCATCATTCCTTAAATAAACAATAAATTAATTGAACCTTATATGAAAAAAAAACATTCTAAAAAATTCGAAAAATATAACATTATTAATATCATAAACCCAAGGGATCTTCAATATCCCCATATGGATTTTTTGGCAAGCTTTTTTCACAAATTGTTTTATAAATGTTTTCAATTCAAAACCTTTCACATAGATAATGTCTTAACATCCCACTATTGGTTTAATAAATGTTTTTGATGGAATTTCATCCCTTAGTGACAATAAATTGTTTGACTATGAAATTTATAAAATCTCCCTAAATCATGTCAAGATCCAATATATTAACTTACAACCATTTTAATTTCTCTCCATTTTTATGATAACACCATCTACAAATTTAAAATGGATAGAGTACAGAGTATTAATTATTCTCAACCTTCTTCAAAAGAATATAAAATAATTTGGGGGTATCCTTAAAACATTCTTAGGTTAGTGGTGGAGCCTGAATGTATATTTTGATCCTCATTTACTCAAATACTTCCCATCCTATATATTTGGTGAAAACATCATTAACATGATATTTTTTTGAAATATACTCAATCGTTACAACTACACTAGAAACATTCTCCTTGATGAGGTGATATTTTATATCAATGTTCTTTGATATTTATTGTTGTATCTGTTTTTTTGGAGAGATCAATGAAACATTGATTATCTTGAGGAATCTCTAATAGATTTTTAATATTCACCCCCAAATATTCTACCATAAATTTCATCCATGTCATTTGTGTGCATGCACAAAAGGATAAATACATTCTTATTCTATTGTAATCAATTTAATAGAGCTTAAATTGTTAATATTCTAACTCAGAAAACATTCAACTAAGAATAAAGTTCTACCTGGTGTTGATTTTTGTTCATTTAAATCATCAATACAGTCAACACTGGAGAAACTAAAAAAATGCCAACTTATTCAATAATTTGTTCATTATGCCACATTTTTCTATTACAATAACATACCAAATAATTATTTTTCTCTACAAAATGTAGCATGACTTTGGATAACTCTGATATCATTTACATAAATTAAAAACATATAAACTGTATAGTATTAAAGTAATAAGATATTTAAAATTCTTGGACAACTAATAGAAATCCATATTAATTAAAATATTTCCAACTTCATCATTAAGAATCTTATTTATAATGGAATTTAGGTATATAACAATCCATTGAATCTTTTATTCCAAACATTTGAAAAAATTATCTGGTATACTTTTATTCTAAAAGGATTATATAGCCTTCAGTCTCCACATTCTATAGCACAAGAACTAAATCCATTTCCCCAAGAATAGACATCTCAAATAACCTATCCCTTTGTTATATAAAATATTCATACATATGTTATTTATCCTTTAAAAATATTATTTCATCAATATAAATAATAATGATTAAATATTTGATACTTGTTGTATTTACATGAGGATTTATGTCAACCATTCCTCTAGAAAAGATTCATGTTTAATGGAAATTTTCATGTTTTTATTACTAAGATCGAGCATCATACTTCATCCCCTCAAATTATATCTTCATATTTTAAAATTTTATTCCATTTTTTCTTGGATGAATTCATATATTTGTTCAATATATACTTCTTTCTAAACATCCTAATTTATGGAAGCTGATTTAATACCCATGTCATAAAATTTTTATCTTTGATGAGTAGAAACATCCAAAAACATTTTTATAATAAGTGATTATAAAAGGGTAACAGGTTTCATTCATGTCTTCATGTTGTAGGATCAAATTTTATTATCAGGGGGATCATCATCAACAGCTTCAGTGGCCCCTATCACTCATTTATTTATAATAATTTTATGTTAGGCTTGGTTTTGAGGTAAGAGTTAACCATAAAATTAATAATCATTGAATCTTTATTGGGTAAATTATTATATAGTGGTAAGATGTTTCATTCATGATTTCATGTTGTAGGATCAAAGTCTATACTCTTGTATAAAAAACACTTGAGAATATTTGAGGCATGGATTTGTTGGATCAATTCAATGCCCATAACCTAGAGCCACTAGAGCTATGAAATATGATCCCCATTGAAAATAATTTCCCTAGGCCTACGTAGGATATTGGCATCAGTTCATTCAGACCGGTGTGGACATATCTAGGTTAAGGTACCTTTATTATTTAGTGTAAAAATCCAATCATTACTCGCATTTACAAGGCTTGGTGGGACCCCTTCTTGGTGTGTCCTGGGAATTTTTCACTACTGGGGTGACTAAGTAATCGCCCAATTCTTTATTATAGGGGTGCGAGTCATAAGATCTTTTCAGGGAGGGGCTCTCGAATTGGTTTTCCATGAGAATAAATATTGGGTTCTCCCTGTGTAGCCCTAGGGGACAATGGTGTATGTAACACTATGATGCCTCCAGGTCTTGGTGATCTATATCCCTTTTGGGAATGACCCTTACCTACACATAACAGTGTATGGTGGTGACTATAAAGCTTGTCTTGATAATTTCATAGGGTGATTTCTGTTAAAGGAATGACCCTCTTCTATTTGTTTTCAAATAGGTAGGGCTTTGTGGAGAAGACCATTAATTGGTTTTTTGGTCTATTTCAACTTGGATTTTCTTCAAACCAGCAGCATATTCCCCAAATATTCCCATGGAACGTATTTTATTTCCAATAGTTATATAATTCTATATTCACAATTCACAAAATGAGAATCATAAATAATTGTGACGCATGGTTTCAATCATCATTTCATAAAAATTCGAAGGAAAATTGGTATTATATCCTTTTCAAGTGGTTTCTAAAATAATCATCCATTATTTCATCAATAAACATTACCTGATATACCAATTTAAAATAAATGGATACCCTATTAATTTTAGAATCATTTTTGGTAAATACCATTAATCCTAGAGGCAACTAATAATCAAATCCATAACATTGACTTTCCTTCAAATTTTCCTCAGAGATGAAGGGATTTATCTTTTTAAGGGTAGAAAAAGGCTATGGCTAGTGAAATAAAGATCTAGGAAAAAAATTGTAGAGTTTTAAAAAATAATTTGAATGTATGGTTTTGAAAATATTGGGTGTCAGGGTGTCTTTTAATAAGGGAAGGGAAGGGTAGTTTAGTAATTATCTTAACTTATTAAATTATTTCTTTACTCTATTCATTGTAAAAGAACCCCAGATAATGAAATTATGGATTTTGGGTCATGATGTGGCTAAATTACCTACCAAACACACATGTTGGGTATATATTTGAGTAATTTATTGGTTTTACTTTCACATTCTTATTTAACCATGTGTATTACTTCCCAATGTAACTTTTACTTTTACCCATGTTATGAAAAAATGTATCATTACTATATTTGATCTTATAAAAATAAATTGACTTGTATAATCCTAGTTTTGATAATAATTTTATAAATTAAAATTCATAGGGTAGGAAATGATAATTTAAAAATAAACTTTCATAATTCTTAAGAATGATTTTTAAAATACTCATGTCTTTTAGAATAAAATTTATATATATGTCATAATTATTAATTTCAATTATTTTTTTGAATATAGTTGATTTATTATAAATAAAATAGTGGATATGTTACATTAAAATCAATCGTTAACCTAATTTTATAAAAATATTAATTAATTTAAATGAAATATGTAAAACAATTATCTTTGATAAAGTAACCTTTTACTTTAGTTCTAAAAATATTGGTCATGGATTTTATAAGATAAAATAATATTTTATAAATAATTATTTCTTTTCTTAAATTCATATTTTATCACTAAAATTGTTTTATGTTTATATAGGTCAATTGTATTTATTGATGAATTCAAAAAAATTATAATTTTTGTAAAAACGACATTTTTGACTAAAAATATATATTATCATAAAATGATCAAAAATTAAATTTCAGTATATTTTGATTCTTTAAAATATATAATAACGATAATTATTAGTATTTCTATTTAAAATAATTATATATTTACCTTTTTGAAGAAAAAATATAATGATAAACCTTTTCACTTAAAAGGCAATCATAAACATTAACTATTTCTCATATTATTCAATACTAAATTTATAATTTACTAGGTTTAATATTTTATATCATATATATATTTGTATTTATAATGTAGTCCTAATGATATTTTAAATATGATTATCTTAATTTATTATTTTATCATGAACATTTTCTTAGATATCGTGAAGAAAAATATCACACTCTAAATTATGTAAAGGACAATATATATACTGGAATCTTAGGATGTTACGCCAATATTATGTGGTGAAGTGATGCCTTAAAAAGTGGATGAGTGGTCAATTGTATACATCACATATTTTAGAGTGTTATGTATACAATATCTTATTGGGATTTCATTACCACCTTTATTCTTGAGGTAACTGGTATTCAGGAAGGGTATATGATATTAAAAGAAAATAAGGATTATTGGCACAATATGATGGGTTGAATAAAAATTATGGATAATTTTATACGTGTATTATTCATTGAGTTAAATATTGGGACATTATAAAAAAATATTGGCATTGATTTTTTTTGTAGAATACATTTTTAGATCTTTTGATATATTTTTGTGGGATAATTATCTTAGATAGTATAGAGATTTTAAATCCATGTCTTTCAATATGGTATTAAGGTAATTACTAGAGAAAATAGTTGTAATGTTCAACATTTTTCCTTTTTATAAGGATGTAAAGATATTATTACATTATAAGACAAGTTATCCAGGGAGTGTGGGAGTAGTTAACTCTTATAGTGGGAAAGGTTATGCAAGGAAGAATTGATTTAGGAAGTATTTCAATAGGGTAATAATTATGGGAGTGTTATTATCATATTTTATGTGGATCCTAGATTTGAGGCTTCTAATGTGGTCATTTTAGAGACACAAGACGTAGTTGTCCCTATGAGCTAAAAAAGTTCTATCAGTGTTGCGTGTATTTTCATCTCTAGAGGTTTTATAGGTCTACTCCTTTTGAGAGTTTTGAATGACGACCTCAAAAAAATAGATATTAAATTTTCTCTTTGGTGGATAGATAACTAGGTGAAATTTCAATTTTTTATTGAAAATAAATGGGAAAATAGGTGAGTATAATAGATTTATTAGTTAGTTGATCCATTTCAGAATTGTATATTTTGTTACATATCAATAAAGATAGATCTAGATAAATATGTACTCTTAAAAAGTTTTCAAAAATTGTTATTGGTAGTCCGTTTATATTGATAATTATTATTCTAATATCTTTAATGTTCTCATATGATCTTCTAGACTTAGGATTATTTCACTCATTTATTTATAATAATTTTGTATTAGGTTTGGTTTTGATGGAAGAGTTATCCATGAAATTAATAATCATTGAGACTTTATTTGGTAATTGATTATAGAGGTGTAAGAGGTGTCATTCATGTTTTCATTCTGTAGGATCAAATTTTAAACTCTTGTATGAAAACTATTTGAGCATATTTAAGGCATGGATTTGTTAGATCAATTTAATGCCCCTAGATTTTTCTATAAGAGTGTTGTATTGTTTTATATATGTTAGTTAGATTCAATATAATATTTTAGTGGGATTTTAATTGTTTAAAATTGATAAAAATTAGATCAGTTATACATTTGGATGATCACTTATTATGTGATAATTTGTTTTCTTGAATATTTTGTTTTTGAGAAACCTAAGGTGTTAGCTTATGTAGAATGAATCATTATTGATATATTTCTTAAGTATTTATTAGGATCACCTCCTAAATAGGTGGGGGTGTCAATTTATTTATTACATAGAATATATTTTTTATGTATATAAAATTTTATGGCCCGGGTAGATCTATGATAATTGAAAATTCATCTTGAGGAGATTTAGTCTAATGTTTTTGTCCAACCTATCACATGTGATTGTGATGTTCTTGTTATTTTTTATAAGTAGGGTGATATAATAATAAAATTATATATATACTATCACATGTATAATCATGTAATTATTAAGAACTTATATACATTTTCTCATATCGATGATTTTCTTGGTTAATAAATAGGGGACAAATGGTTTTTGAATATTTAGATGAGATTTATGTAACAACAACTCTGGGTAAAACACTAAGATGTTCTCAATACATATTTATTAGGTTTTTATGGTAGTAAGGTTAATGAGGACAAGTAATGAGACCAATAAATTCATATATTTTGTTAATAAATTTTTCCACACATTTTTTGAAAATTTTGAATAGTCTTTGTGGATTACATCATTTTGTACTCAAGGACTAAAGAAGAATATAAAAATAACATTTATTTATTTTGGGAATGTTATGAGTTAATAGGCTTCAAGTGTAGCTATCTAAATGTTTGTTTTATAGTCAATATTTTGAATTCCTAACATAAAAGGTGTCAAAATATGGAATTAATATCGATTAAATGTCTTGGTAAGTGCTTATAAACATCACAAATATTTATATATTTGTATCAAATATAATATATTATTGTCTTTTCATATGATAATTTTCATATAAATCCATTCCTATGATAACTATATTATATAAATGATAGAACATTACTTGTTTAAAGTAATTATAGGAGGATTTATAGGAGATAATAATGTGTCTTACTCTAAATCATATCATGATTATTCTTATAGTCCAAGAATTGTGTAGACCACTGGCGGTTGAATCAATCGTAATATTTTTCAATTTATTTTCTCTATAATTTAAACTATGTGGTGTGTTAATTTTTTGATACTAATGACTTTATAACATAACCTTAATCATATTAAATGATATGTAAATAAAGAAGGCACACAAGAATTTTCATGTTTTGGTCCTAATATTGGTTCCTAGACCTTACCATGTTGACTCCCATCGATCCAGGGATATACACTATAAAATTAATGGAATAAAAATAATCAAACACTCATAAAAATAATTGTGTCTCATGAACTGAAATTATACTAGATTGCAATAATTAGATGTATTTCATATCATCATATCCAGCATAATATTTAAACATAAAATATATTCAAAAAAATGTGTCCATAATTTTTTCTATCTAGTTACACTTAATCTAGTAAGCCTTTATTTTTTGTAGCTCATTCTCTATAAAATATGTTTTCATCCAGTATAATTATATCTGAAAGATTGGTCCAATACCTCTTATTCAACCAAATTACTTCATGGTCACATACCTGTAGTGAAAAAATATAACCACTTCTTATCACTAAAAACTAATACTTCTCCATGATCTCACCCCCATTATATAGAGATACATCCTCTAAAAACAATGAGATGGTGTGATATATATTTTTAATGATTAACTCAATTCAATTTTTGTTATAATTCCTCCAATGTAATTGAGACATCGTAGTCAACTTTCTTCATCCAATATTCCTCAAAACATAGCATCAATAAAATTTAAACTTCCTCAAATCACATCTAGATTTGAAAGTGTTTAAATAATATATATGTGAAATTATAATTAATAAATTTAATAATATTTATAAATTTCCAAAAACCTATATTTGGGGTAAAAACATATCCTTATTAGAAACTTTTTCTAGTAACTTTGGGAATTCACTATCTAGTGGTCTTTCGATAATCTCTCTGTTGAAACTTTGTTTAGTAATCATCTTATTTCTCTATCAAGTATAACATTATAAAATCTTTTATCTGTTGAAATCAATTTTCTCTTTTTATACTATTCTCTATGATGATCCCATAGAATAATATACAGTTGAACATCTAAAAATGTTTATCTAATAAAAATATATTTCCTTGTATGGTAAAAATATATCCTTCCTTCAATCCGATAATCTTTTCTTTATCGGAATGACTAGAAAAACTCATCTTGGTGAATTCTTCAAAAATTAAATATGTTTAGTGAACTTATTTTTCTTATTCAAAAACCATAATGTATTTCTTCTTTTTCTAATGTTTCAATGTATCAATACAATCATCTTGTGTCTGATTATAACTTTATACATTTTCTTTTTGAGGTAAAACATTGTATAGACACAACTCTACAAAATCATAACATAGACTTCATTCAAACATTAAAACCATAACATTATAATGATATAAATTCATTTTATTGAATGAAATCTAGATGCTTTTTTCTATTATCCATAGTCTAAAATCTTGGTATAAATGTTTTCAAAAAATTGAACTCCCTTTATCAACATTGTTCCTTTAAACAAACATATATTCAAATCATGGTTTCCTTAATGAAAATGGGATTTAATATATATTATGGATATGTAAAGAATCATTTGAGTTTATAAAGAATATAGTTTCATCATTCCTCAAATAAATAATAAATTAATTTAACCTTAGATGCAAAAACATTCTAAAAAATTGAAAAAAAAAATATAACAATATTAATAGAATAAACCAAAAGGATCATCAATATCCCCATATTTATTTTTTGGATAACGTTTTCACAAATATATTTATAAAATTCACCAATAAAAAACCATTCACATAGATAATGTCTTAACACCACACTATTGGTTTATAAAATGTTTTTTATGTAATTTCAAACCTTAGTGACAAGGTATTTTTGACCAAAAAATTGATAAAATCTAAATAAATCATCTCAAGATCCAAAATTCTTACTTCAAAACATTTTACTTTTCTCCCAATTTTTATGATAACACCATCGAAAGATTTATTAAAGTTAGAGTACAAGGTTTCAATTTTTCTCCACCTTTTTCAAAAGAATCCAAAATAATTTAGGGGTATCCTTAAAATCATTCTTAGGTTAGTGGCGGATCCTAAACTTGTAGTTTCATCTTGTTTTACTCAAATATTTTCTTCACATAGATTTAATGAAAAAATAATTAACATAGTATTTTTTTGAGATATACTCAAGAATTACATCTATACTAGAATCATTCTCCATGATGAGGTGGTATTTAATATCAATGTTATTTGATATTTATTTTTGTATCTGTTTTTTGGAGAGATCAATGAAAAATTGATTATCCTGAAGCATCCCTAATATATTTTTAATATTCACACCCAAATATTCTTTTTGAACATTCATTCACATCATTTGTGTGCCGGAACAAGAGGGAGAAATATATTCTTATTGTATTGTAATAAAATTAATAGTGCTTCATTTTTTAATATTATAACTCACACAACATTCAACTATGAATAATGTTCTACCAGATGTTGACTTTTGTTCATTCAAATCTCCAGTATAGTCAAAATTAGTGAAACTAAAAAAATGTCAACTTATTCAATCATTTGTAAATTATGCCACATTTTTGTATTCCTTTAACATACCTAAGGATTGTTTTTCTCTTCAATATTTGTCATTACTTTAGATAAATCTGATATCTTTCACATAAAGTTACTACATATACACTATCTAGTATTAAAGTAGTAAGACAAAGAAAACTTGTAGACAACTAATATAAATCCTTATTATATAAAATCTCAAAAACTTCATCATTAATAATATTTTTTATAATCAAATTTATTTATATGTCAATCCTTTGAAAATTTCATTCCAAATATCTATAAAATTTATTTGGTATACTTTTATTCTATAAGAATGATACAACATTCAGTTTATGTGTTTTATAGCATAGGAATGAAATCCATTTCCCCAAAAATAGACATCTCAAATCACCTATCCATTATTTCTATGAAATATTCACTCATATGATATTCATCTCCTACATATATTATTTCATCAACATAAATAATAATGATTAATGCTTTTATACTTGTTGTCTTTACATGGGGATTTGTGTCAACCTTTCTTCTAAAAAAGAATCATGTTTAAAGGGAATTACCATTTTTTGATTACTAAGATCGAGCATTATACATCATCCCCTAAAATTATTTCTTCATATTATAAAATTTTATTCCATTGTTGTCTTGGATGAATCCATATATTTGTTCAATATAATCTTCTATTTGAACATTCAAATTTGATAAAGCTATCATAATATCCATATCATAAACTTTTTATCTTTGATGAGTAAAAACATACAAAAACATTCTTTTAGTAAATGATTATAGAGGGGTAAGAGGTGTCATTAATGATTTCTTGATGTAGGATCAAATTTTATAATAAGGTCGATCATCTTCCACTAGTTTAGTGGCCCATATGACTCATTTATATATAATAAGTTTGTGTTAGGTTTGATTTTGAGGGTAAGTTAACAATTATATTAATAATTATTGAATTTTTTTGGGTAAATGATTATAGATGGGTAATAGGTTTTATTCATGTATTCATGTTGTAGGATCAAATTTTATACTCTTGTATGAAAAATATTTGAGAATATTTGAGGACTGGATTTGTTGGATCAATTAAATGCCCATAAACTAGAGCCACTGAATCTATGAAATATGATACCCCTCATAAATAATTTCCTTGGTCCTATGTAGGATGTTGGCATCGGTTCATTCATACTGGTGCAGACAGATAAACGGTAAGGAACACATATTCTTTAGTGTAAAAATCCAATCATTACTCACATTTATGAGGCTTGGTGAGAGCCCTTCTTGGTGTGTAACAAGAATTAGTCATTGCTGGGGTGACATAGGAATCCCCAAATTCTTTAGTATAGGGGTGTGAGTTATAGGAACTCTTTGGAGAGGGGATCCCGAATAGGTTTTCCATGGGAATAAGGATTGAGTTCTCCCTATGTATCCCTTTGGGGAAATGGTGTCGGTGAGGCTATGATGCCTCAAGGTCTTGCAGATCCATGTCCATTGTGGAAATGACCCCATCCTACACATACTAATGTACGACGGTGTTCATCACCCTTATCTTGATAATTTTATAAGGTCATGTCCTGTAATGACCCGCAATTTTGAATAAATCTTGTTTCCTAATTTTATGTGTTATTTTATTTTATTTTTATACTCAACAAAAATGTTTCATTTGATAAGATGATTATAATTAAAATGAGACCATTGGGTTTTGACTATTATGTGACCATTGGTCAATATGAACGTTGGAAACTAAATGTTTTGATTTTTGTCTCTAAATACAAGTAATCTTGGTTAATTATTATAGAAAGAAGATTTGATGGCCTCGCCCAGTAGTCTTGGAGCGATCGAAGCCCATCTAACAGAACTTGGGAAGGAGGTAGCACCACTGGGCTTTGCTCTGGACCAAACCCAAGCCGAACTTTATCGTGTGAAGCTAGAACGGAATCGCATTCGCAAGAAGTTCAACCTGATAGAAATTACTCCTCATGCGATGTTGGCCGAGCCTCCCTCAGATTCTATCACCTTAGCACACCTTACACTTAGGTCCTATGCTGGCATGATAAGGGGCTATTTAAGGAGACCGTAACTGCCTTGTGTAATCCATTGTTTTAAATAAAAATTGGGATTTCTTATTATGATAATGTTTATGACTTTTCAAATGTCTGTATAAATATAGTATGCATATTTTTGGTGAATTTGAGAGAATGTATATTTTAAAAAATGTTTATATAAGCCTTAAATAATTAAAAATGTGAAATGATTTTCAAAAAATGGTCTTTTAAAATTATATTCAGTACGAAATTTAAAGTCTAATAAGATCAACTTGATTTTTGATGAATAGTAAATTATGAATATTGATTTTATGCTTAAGATTAGTAATGTGATCAAATAGATTAGTAACCTCACTTAAAGAAAGTATTAAAATAATATAGGCACCTTGATTAAGTAATGTGATTCAATAAAATGGTTAAATAACGGTTTCATAAATTATTATTCAAGTATTAGTTTTTTCAAGTGAATAGTGTTTTTTGATTAAAAATTAAATTATAAATTTTTAGAAATATATTTTTATAAAATGGATTTCATTTTTGAACTCAGAGCACCGATATTATGTTATGGTAATTTTAGGGGTTTTACTGAAAAAATGGATTTTTGGTGAATAGTGTTTTTATTTAAAAATTAAATTAAAAATATTTAGAAAATTGTTTTTATAAAATGGAGTTCATATTTGTAACCAGAGCATCGATATTTAGTTAATGTGAAATTTTGGGTTTTTTCTGAGAAATTTGAATTTTTAGGGAATAGTAAAAAAAGCAGTTTTAGGGTTTCTGTATGTTTAATGACATCATAACTATGTCATGGTGATGTCATGAGATATTTTAAGGGATTTTCGACAAAATGTGATTAATTATTTTATTAGGGTCCCCATGTGGCCCAACTTCATTGGAAATATCATGGAAGAGAACATGGTTTTGAGAAAACCACTTTTGAGGTGTCCCTTGGCCATTAATGCCTTGTCCCCTCACTTTCCCTATAAATACCAAGCACTCCTCTCATCCATTCGACTCGAAAACCATCCTCAACGAAGTTCTGGTCTCCTTACCTCCCAAGGAGTCCTCCCAAGGTGCCCCCAAGCCCTCAAGGTCCAAACCTTTGAGTTTTAAGAGTTACATTTTAAGGTAAGGGATCCAACCTCTCTCTTTCTTTTCAAGAAATCTCTTTTATGTCATTTACTTTATGCTCCATGTTATTATGTTAAAGGATGTTATTTTATACTCTTATTACTACCCTTTTCAGGTTCATATTATGAGATATCTCCTCTTACTCTCATTATTTCGTTTTATGATGTTTTAAGTGGCGTCGTTAGGCTGCCAAATTTTTTGTAACAGATTCTTTCTCCCTTCCATTTTTCAAGATCTATTTTAATGTAAAGTATTTCAAGTTTCTTTTTATTATGTTGGGTTATGATCTCTAAATTTATCATACTGATATTTTATGATTATATGATTAGAGACCCCATTTTATCTCTTCAATTCAGTATTTTGATGTTTTAAGTGGCGCTGTTAGGCTGCCGAATTTTTAAGTGGTTCTTTCACCTTTCTCCTTTTTCAAAGTTCTAATTCCATGTCAAGTCTTTCATGTTCCTTTTTATTATTTTGGGGTATGATCTCTAAATGTATCATACTGATATTTTTTTGATCTCTTCAATTCAGTATTTTTGATGTTTTAAGTGGCGTCGTTAGGCTGCTGAATTTTTAAGGGATTCTTTCACCCTTCTCATTTTCAAGATCTATTTTCTTGTCAAGTCTTTCATGTTCCTTTTTATTATGTTGGGGTATGATATCTAAATATATCATACTTATCTTTTATGTTAATATTATGAGAGACCCTATTTTATCTCATCAATTCATTTTTGTTGATGTTTAAGTGGCGTCGTTAGGCTGCCGAATTTCTAAGGGGTTCTTTCACCCTTCTCGTTTTCAAGATCTATTTTCATGTCAAGTCTTTCAACTTCCTTTTTGTTATGTTGGGGTATGATCTCTATATATATCATACTGATAATTTATGTTCATATGATGAGAGACCATATTTGATCTCGTCAATCAATTTTTGGAAGTTTTAAGTGACATCGTTAGGTTGCCGAATTCTCATAGGAGAAATCTTATTTTTTGTCTTCCTTTCAAGTTCTTCGTTTCATATGGTATATCATTGAAATTTCATTACCATGTTCTTAAATACTCTATATTCTGTTCGCCTCCTATTTTATGAATCATTTTTAGTGGGTGACCCATGTCCCCTCTCTTTTTAATGTTTTCTAAAACCATGTATCATAGCCGTTATGCTGCATAGTTTTCGTCTCAAAATGCCTCCCTCTATTATCTCAAAATTATTTTATTTTATTAAGTGAATACTCAAAGATCTTATTTATATAGTGGTATTCACATATATATCAAAATTTTCTATTTTAAATTCTGGGATTTACATACATGAAACCCGCTTTCCCTTTTTCGTGGGTTTAAAGTGACATAAAGACCATGTCTTTAAAGCAATTTTTAAAACGTTATGATTATGAAATGAAACCCATTTCTTTTATTCTATATGGGTTGTTTATTAAATGATTGATGATGATATATGTGGCTCACATGATAATAAAGACATGTCAAGGGTGCGCCCAGATAGCGCTCCAATGCATTGGGTAAAGACTTAATCTCTAGAGATGACCTTGTAAACTGATTCCTTGGTGAATAACCTTGGTAATTTTTAATGACACCTTTGGGATGGACCTTGGTGAAACGAAATGATTTTCAATATTAAATGTTGTATTCACATCTTCATGTTATGAAAAATATTATTTTTATTATGATATTCTTCATGATTTCATTCTCATGCCTTTAAGTTCTTTTCATGACTTTATTGATGTATCTCAAGTTCATTTGTAAAATGTTTCGCTTGTTTCCCTTACTGGGCCTTCAGCTCACCCTTTCTTTTAATGTATGTACCTAGGTTATGAGATGCAGTAATGAACCTAGGATGAACTTAAGGAGAAGCCTTTCAAGTGTTTAATAAGAATGTTTTATGTTGTTTTCATGTATTATGTTCCTGGTTTCCAAGACACTAAACCTTAAAGATCCTCAGTTTTGTGTAATGTAATGATAGTTTATGTTATAAAAAGGCGGGATGCTATAGTTGGTATCAAAAGATGGTTTAGTTATTTATGGAAATTAGGATATGAAAACTCTAGGAAGAACCCTATAGAAAAGTTCAAATATAGGAAATCTTCTTGGTATTTTGGTGAGTATTGAGAAAGGGGTTTCCAAGCAAATACATCCCTGTCTGGATACGAGCAGGTAGAGGTGGATCTGGCACAGATGTACATAGGGGTAAAACCTGAAAACACCGCTTTGAGCTAGACTCAAACGGGAACTGGTACACGACAACGGGCCTTTCAGCACTCTTGGTTACGACACTCCCGGGGGATATGCTTTGGTAAATTCATAAGCTTAGTATGAACCATTGTTAAAGGAACAAAGATAATATAAAATAAATATTTACATAAGAATATATGATCATGGATATCCTAGATGGGAACCTAGGGGATCACAAGTTAGGGTATACTTTTCTTCTACAAGTTATCCTTATATGTGTTAAGCTCCTTTTCATGATTATTGTCTAAGTATTCAAGCCCCTAATTGTACTTTCTTTTCGTAGTTAATGGTGGGAAATGGAAGAACATGTCCCAATAACAAATGTGATAGGAAATGCGATGATTTCCGTATTAATATGATAGAGATGATTAGGGGATTAAATTATGATTATTATTTTGGAAGACGTTCACTATTTTGGGGACTCTATATGATCGACGTAAATAAATTACTACGGTATTTTCATTGAGGAGTAAGGTTGACTTATATTTTTAAGAATCAATGAATTTAAGGTGGACTTATAGTAATTTAGGTTACTAATGGGAATGATTAACCTATCTTGCGTAAAATATGTTTAGGTTAGCTACTTTTGTTATAAGATGTTAGGTGTGGTTGATGTTGTTTGGAGATTAACAATGAAGTTTATTTTGGAAGACTATGTTATCAAATCATTCTTGTATTTGGGTTTCAATCTTTGTTTTGGTTTATTTTGAGGAATTTTAAGAACAGTTATTTATGGAATGGTCTATGATGAACTTTGGGTAGTACCATGGAACTTTGAAGATTTAAAAGTAGTTTCCATTCCTACGGGATTCTTTCTTTTTGAAGATTTGTTTCACCTTACCCTTTCTGTTTTTGGGATAATGTTTAAAGATAGAAGAAATAGATAGTTAATCTTTTGTGGATTATGTGATTCTATAGAATATGATTATTGTGCTTTTGATGAGACCAAGTGTTTTTGAATTCTCATCATTTGGAGAAAAGATTAGTTATGGTAGAGACTTATTAAAGGATGAAACTCTACTTGAAGGTAGGTATATTTTCTTATGTTTCTGTTCAATGTAGTAAATGAATTCCTCAAAATTATGAAAAGGAACGTAAAACAAAAATGTGGTTGGTTTACGTTTCCTACTAGGTAATCAAAGGCCGTTTACACCCATCATAAGTTTGGGATTTTCTTATGGTTAACTTTATCCTAATCATGTTTTCTATCACTCTCATTCAGAACATGACCCTTTGTTTTCTCCTCCATGTCCATGTTTTCCTACATGGAATCCTAGTGTGGGTTAACTCGGGTGACCTTTGTACTTCCCTTTCTTTCTTTTAAAGTAATAGTTTTACTGACTCCTTTTCCGATGTGGTACCTTCAATGAAATTTCAAAAAAAAAATTTAAAAAATTGCGAGGACGCAATTTTTTAAGGGGGGAAGATTTTAACGACCCGAAATTTTGAATAAATCTTGTTTCCAAATTTTATTTGTTATTTTATTTTATTTTTATACTCAAAAAAAATTCATTTGATAACATGATTATAATTAAAATGAGATCGTTGGGTTTTGACTATTATATGGCCATTGGTCAATATGACCGTTGGAAACTAAACGTTTTGATTTTTGTCTCTAAATACAAGTCATCTTGGTTAATTATTATAGAAAAAAGATTTGATGGCCTCGCCCAGTAGTCTTGGACTGATTTTAGCTCATCTAATAGAACTTGGGAAGGAGGTAGCACCACTGGGCTTTGCTCTGTACCAAACCCAAGCCGAACTTCATCGTGTGAAGCTAGAATGGAATCGCATTCACGATAAGTTCAACCTGATAGAAATTACTACTCGTGTGATGTTGGCCGAGCCTCCCTCAGATTCTCTCACCTTAGCACACCTTACACTTAGGTCCTATGCTGGCGTGATAAGGGGCTATTTAAGGAGACTGTAACTGCCGTGTGTAATCATTTGTTTTAAATAAAAATTGGGATTTCTTCTTATGATAATGTTTATGACTTTTCAAATGTCCGGATAAATATAGTATGCATATTTTTGATGAATTTTAGAGAAAGGATATTTTAAAAAATGTTTCTGTAAGCCTTAAATAGTTAAAAATGTGTAATGATTTTCAAAAAATGGTCTTCTACAATTATGTTCTGTACAAAATTTAGAGTCTAATAAGATCAACTTGATTTTTGAGGAATAGTAAATTATGAATATTGATTTTAGGATTAAGATTAGTAATGTGACCAAATAGATTAGTAACCTCACTTAAAGAAAGTATTAAAATAATCTAGGCACCTTGATTAAGTAATGTGATTCAATAAAATGGTTAAGTAACAATTTCATAAATTATTATTCAAGTATTTTTTTTGAGTGAATAGTGTTTTTTAATTAAAAATTAAATTAAAAATATTTAGAAAATTATTTTTATAAAATGGATTTCATTTTTGAACTCAGAGCACCGATATTATGTTATGGTAATTTTTGGGGTTTTTCTGAAAAAAATGAATTTTCAGTGAATAGTGTTTTTATTTAAAAATTAAATTAAAAAAATTCAGAAAATTATTTTTATAAAATGGAGTTCATATTTTTAATCAGAGCATCGATATTTGGTTAATGTGAAATTTTGGGATTTTTTTGAGAAAGTTGAATTTTTAGTGAATAGTAAAAAAAAGCAGTTTTAGGGTTGTAGTTTGTTTATTGACAGCATAACTGTGTCATGGTGATTTCATGAGATCTTTTAAGTGGTGGTCGACCAAAGGTGATGAATTATTTTATTGGGGGCCCCATTTGGCCTAACATAATGGGAAATATCATGGGAGAGCGCATGGTTTTGAGAAAACCACTTTTGAGGTGTCCCTTGGCCATTAATGCCTTGTCCCCTCACTTTCCCTATAAATACCAAGACCTCCTCTCATCCATTCAACTCAAAAACCATCCTCAACGAAGATCTGGTATCCTTACCTCCCAAGGAGTCCTCCCAAGGTGCCCCCAAGCCCTCAAGGTCCAAACCTTTGAGTTTTAAGAGTTACATTTTAAGGTAAGGGATCTGACCTCTCTCTTTCTTTTCAAGAAATCTCTTTTATGTCATTTATTTTATGCTCCATGTTATTATGTTAAAGGATGTTATTTTATACTCCTATTACTACCCTTTTCATGTTCATATAATGATATATCCCCTCTTACTCTCATTATTTCGTTTTATTAAGTTTTAAGTGGCGCCGTTAGGCTGCCGAAATTTTTGTAACAGATTCTTTCTCCCATCCATTTTTCAAGATCTATTTTCATGTAAAGTATTTCAAGTTCCTTTTTATTATGTTGGGGTATGATATCTAAATTTATCATAATGATATTTTATGATCATATGATGCGAGACCCCATTTGATCTCTTCAATTCAGTATTTTGAAGTTTTAAGTGGCATCGTTAGGCTGCCGAATTTTTAAGTGATTTTTTCACCTTTCTCCTTTTTCAATGTTCTAATTCCATGTCAAGTATTTCATGTTCCTTTTTATTATTTTGGGGTATTATCTCTAAATCTATCATAATGATCTTTTTTTTATCTCTTCAATTCAGTATTTTTATGTTTTAAGTGGCGTCGTTAGGCTGCCGAATTTTTAAGGGATTCTTTCACCCTTCTCATTTTCAAGATCTATTTTCTTGTCAAGTCTTTCACGTTCCTTTTTATTATGTTGGGGTATGATATCTAAATATATCATACTGATATTTTATGTTCATATAATGATAGACCCTATTTGATCACATCAATTCATTTTTGTTGAAGTTTATGTGGAGCCGTTAGGCTGCCAAATTTCTAAGGGGTTCTTTCACCCTTCTCGTTTTCAAGATCTATTTTCATGTCAAGTCTTTCAAGTTCCTTTTTATTATGTTGGGGTATGATATCTATATCTATCATACTTATAATTTATTTTCATATGATTAGAGACCCTACATTATCTCGTCAATCCATTTTTGGAAGTTTTAAGTGACGTCGTTAGGCTGCCGAATTCTCATAGGAGAAATCTTATTTTTTGTCTTCCTTTCAAGTTCTTCGTTTCATATGGTATATCATTAAAATTTCATTACCATGTTCTTAAATACTTTATATTCTGTTCCCCTCCTGTTTTATGAATCGTTTTTAGTGGGTGACCCATGTCCCCTCTCTTTTCAATGTTTTCTAAAACCATGTATCATAGCCGTTATGCCGCATAGTTTTCGTCTCAAAATGCCTCCATATTTATCTCAAAATTATTTTATGTTATTAAGTGAATACTCAAAGCTCTTATTTCTATAGGGGTATTCACATATATATCAAAATGTTCTATTTTAAATTCTGGGATTTACATACATGAAACCCACTTTCCCTTTTTCGTGGGTTTAAAGTGACATAAAGATCATCTCTTTAAAGTAATTTTTAAAACGTTATGATTATGAAATAAAACCCATTTCTTTTATTCTATATGGGTTGTTTATGAAGTGATTGATGATGATATATGTGGCTCAAATGATAATAAATACATGTAAAGGGTGTGCCAAATAGCGCTTTAATGCATTGGGTAAAGACTTAATCTCTAGAGATGACCTTTTAGACTGATACCTTGGTGAATAACCTTGGTAATTTTTAATGACACCTTGGGGATGGACCATGGTGAAATGAAATGATTGTAAATATTAAATGTTGTAGCCACATATTTAAGTTATGAAAAATGATATTTTTATTATGATATGCCTCATGATTTCATTCTCATGCCTTTAAGTTCTTTTCATGACTTTATTGATGTATCTCAAGTTCATATGTAAAATGTTTCGCTTGTTTCCCTTACTGGGCCTTCTACTCACCCTTTCTTTTAATGTATGTCCCCAGGTTATGAGATGCAGTAATGAACCTAGGATGAACTTAAGGAGAAGCCTTTCAAGTGTTTAAGAAGAATGTTTTATGTTGTTTTCATGTATCGTGTTCCTAGTTTCCAAGACACTAAACCTTAAAGATCCTCAGTTTTGTGTAATGTAATGAAAGTTTATGTTATAAAAAGGCGGGATGCTATATGTCCATTATGGGAATAACAATCATTCGATTGTTTTCAAATAGGTATGGATTTGTGGATAAGACCCTTAAGTTGTTTTCTGGTCTATTTCGACTCATATTCTCTTCAAAATAGCCTCATATTCCTCAACTATTCCCATGGAACACATTTTAGGGACAATATTTATATAATTTTATATACACAAATCGCATAATGAGAATCATACATTAGTATACTATATGGTTTCGATCAACATTTCATAAAAATACCAAGTAAAATGGGTATTATATCCTTTTTAAGTGGTTTCGTAAGGAATCATTCATTATTTACTCAATAAACCTAACTTGATACACCAATATAAAATAAATGACTACCCAATTGATTTAAGAATCATTATTGGTAAATGCCACTAATCCTAGGGGCGACTAATAATCAAATCCATAACTTTGATTTTCCTTTGAATTATCCTTAGAAATGAGGGGCTTCGACCAATTAATGTTTGAAAAAGGATATGGATAGTGAGATAAAGATCTAAGAAAAAAATTAGTAGAGTTTCCCAAATTAATTTTAATGTATTGGTTAGAAGATAATGGGTGTTGGGGTGTATTTTTATAAGTGAATGGAAGGGTAGTTTTGGAATTATATTAACTTATTAAATTATTTCTTTGCTCTATTCAATGTAAAAGAACACAAGACATTGAAATTATAGATTTTGGGCCATGATATGGTTGAATCACCTCCCATACACACAAGTTGGGGATATATTTGAGTAATTTATTGGCCTTTACTTTCACATTCTATTTAACAATGTATACTATTTACCAATTTAACTTTTACTTTCATCCAAGTTATGAATAAAATTTTTAATTTTTAAATTTGATCTTATCAAAACAACATTGACTATTATAATCCTAGATATGATAATAATTTTATAAATTAAAATTAATAGGGTAACAAATGATAATTTAAAAATAAACAATCATAATTCTTAATAACGAGTTTTATGATACTCAAGTTTTTAGAATAACATTTACGTCTGAGTCATGAATATTAATTTCCATAATTTTTTTGAATATAGATGATTTATTATAAATTAAGTAGTCGATATGTTACATTAAAAAAACTCCATAACCTAATTTTATGAAAATATTAATTAATTGTAATTTAATGCATAAACCAATTTTCTTTGATAAAGTAACCTTTTAATCTAGTTCAAATAATACTCTTCGTGGATTTTGTAAGATAAAATAATATTTTAAAAAAATTATATCATTTATTAGGTTCATATTTTAACACTTAAATAGTTTTATGTTCATATAAGTCATTCATATATATTGATAAATTTAATAAAATTATATTTTTTATAAAAACTGCATTTTTGACTAAAAATATATATTTTAAGAAAATTATCAAAAATAAGATTTAATTAAAAATTGATTCTATAAAATTTAAAACAAATATTATTATTTATATTTCAATTTAAAATAAATATTTCCTTACATTTTAGAAGGAAAAATAAAATGATAAACTATTTCAATTAAAAAAGGCATTCATAAACAGTAACTATTATTCAAATTATTCAATACTATATTTATAATTTACTAGGTTTTAATATTTTATATCATATATATATATAATGTTATCATAATGATATTTTAAATAGGATTATCTTAATTTATTATTTTATCATGAACCTTATTTTAGGTCATGTGAATAAAAATATCACATTCTAAATTGTGTAAATGACAATATATATACTAGAATCTTAGGATGTTACGCCAACCTTCTATGGTGAAGTGACACCTCAAAAATTGGATGAGTGGTTTACGGTATGCATCACATATTTTAGTGTGTTATGTATCCAATGGATTATTGGGTTTTATTTACCACCATTATACATGACATAACTGGTACTCACGTGGGGTATGTGATATTAGACGAAAATAAGGATTATTGGCACAGTTTGAAGGGTTTAAAAAAATATGGATAATTTATACATGTACTCTTCATTGAGTTATATATTGGGACATTATAAACAAAATATTAGTGTTGATTTTGGTTGTAGAATACATTGTTATATCTTTTGATATATTTTTATTTGGATAATGATCTTAGATGGGATAGATATTTTAAATCCAAGTATTACAATATGGTATTAACAGAATTACTATATAAAATAGAGGTAATGTTAAACATTTTGACTTTTTATAAGGATTTAAATATATTATTACTTTATAAAACAAGTTATTGAGGGATTGTGGGAGCAGTTAGCTCTTCTAGTGGGAAAGGTTATGTAATAAAGAATTGATTTAGGGTGTATTTTAATATGGTAATCATGATGGGAGTGTTAATCTCATATTTTTAGTGGATCCCAAATTTTATGCCTTTAATGTGGTCATTTATGAGACACTTTACATAGTTTTCCCTATAAAATAAGAAAAGTGTTATCAGTGTGGCATGTATTTTCATCTCTAGAGGTTTTATAGGTCTACTCCTTTTGAGTGTTTTGAATGACGACCTCAAAAAAATTAGAAAGAAAATTTTTTGTTTGGTGGATAGATGACTAGGTGAAATTCAATTTTTTATTGAAAATGAATGGGGATTCATGTGAGTATGATATAGTTATTAGTTTGTTGGTCCATTTCAAAATTGTTTGTTTTGTTACAGATCAATCGATATAGATCTAGAAAAATCTTTATTCTTGAAAATTTGGCAAAAATTGTTATTGGTAGTCCTTTTATATTGAGAAGTATTGTTCAAATATATTTTACATTCTCATATATCTTTTAGACTTTGAATTTTTTTAATTCAATTATTTATAATAAGTTAGTTTTAGGTTTGGTTTTGAGGGTATAGGTAACCATGAAATTAATAATCGTTGAAACTTTATTTGGTAAATGAATATAGATGGTAAGAGGTTTCATTCATGTTTTCATGTTTTAGGATCAAATTTTATACTCTTGTGTAAAAATTATTTGATCATATTTGAGGCATGGATTTTTTAGATCAATTAAATGCCTATAAATTTCTCTATAAGAGGATTGTATCATTTTCCATATCCTAATTAGATTCAGTATACTCTTTTGTGGCATTTAAATTGTAAGAAATTGATAAAAATTAGATCATTTGTACATTTGGATGGTCACCTATTAAGTGATGGTTTTTTTCATGGATGTATTGTTTTTGAGAAACCTAAGGTGTTAACTTATGTAGTATGAATCATTCTAGAATAGTTTGTAAGTATTTATTATGATCACCTCTAAAACAGGTGGGGTTTCCATTAATTTAGTACATTGGATAGATTTTATATATATATATATAATTATATAGACCAGGTAGAGCTATGATAATTGAAAGTTCATATTGAGGAGATTTAGTATAATGTTTTTGTCCAACCTATCACACATGATTGTGGTGTTCTTTTTATTTTTTATAATTACATTGATATAATCATTCAATTATATATATACTATCATAAGTATAATCATGTAATTATTGTTAACTAATATACATTTTCTCAAATCAATGACTTTCTTGATCAATAAATAGGGGACAAATGGTTTTTGAATATTGAGATGAGATTTATGTAACACCAACTCTAAGTAAAACTCAAGGATGTTCCCAATACAAATTTATCAGGTTGTTATGGTAGTCATGTTAATCAGGTCGAGTAATGAAACCAATATTTTCATAGATATTTTAGTAAAAATTTCAATACATTTTTGGATAAATTTGAATAGTCTTTGTGGATTACATCATTTTGTACTCAAGGTCTAAAGAAGTGTATAAAAACTGCATTTAGCTATTTAGGGAATGTTATGAGGGAATATGCTTCATATTAAGAAATATAAATGTTTTTTCTATAGTCAAGATTGTAAATTCCTAACATACACATTGTCAAAATATGAAATTAATATTTATGAAATGTCTTGGGAAGTGCCTATGAACATCACCATGATTTATAGAATTGTATTAAATAAAATATATTGTTGTATATTAATATGATATTTTTCACATACATCCATTCCTCTGATAAATATATAATATAAATGAGAGAACATTACTTGTTTATAGCAATTTGAGTTATATTTATAGAAGATAATAATCAGTCTTACTCTAAATCATGTCATGATTATTCTGAAGGTCCAAGAATTTTGTAGACCATTGGGGGATGAATCAACCGTAATAATTTTCAATTTATTTTATCTAGAAATTAACATATGTGGTGTATTAATTTTTTATACCCTTATCATTATAACACAACCTTACACATATTAAAATACAAACAAATAAAGAAAGGAACATGAGATTTTTCAAGTTTTGGCCCGAATGTTGGTTCTTAACCCTTGCAAAGTTGACTCCCATTGATCCATGTATATACACTATAAATTAAATTAAATAAAAAAATAAAACTACAGTAAAAATAATTATGTCCCTTGAATTGAAATTATAGTGGCTTGAAACAATTATAAGTATTACATATCATCATATCCAACATAATATTGATATATAAAATCTATTCCAAAAAACGTGACCATAATTTCTCAATCCAGTTACAGTTTATCTAGTAAGACATTATTTGGTGTTTTCCATTCTCCATCCAATATTTTTTCATCTACAGTAAATCTATATGATATATTGGTCCAATACCTCTTATCTAACCAAGGGACTTCTTGGTTAGATGCCCATAGTGAAAAAATATCACCACTTCTGCTCACTAAAAACTAGTACTTCTCCATTACCCTACACCCTTTATATAGGCATACATCCAAAAAAAACCATGAGATGTTCTGATATATAATTTTTAATTTTTCACTCAACTAAACTTTTATTTGAATTCCTTCAATGTTATTAAGAAATCTTAGTCAACTTTCTTCATCAAATATTCCTCATTACTCAGCATCAAAAAAAATTAAGCTTCCTCAAATCACATTAAATTTGAAAATGTTTAAATAATAGCTATGTTTTATCATAATTAATAACATTAAAAATATTTATAATGTTTCTAAAACCTATGTTTGGTGTAAAAAATTATCCTTGTAAGCTACTTTTTCTGGTTACTTTGGGAATTCACTATCTAGTGGTCTTTCAATTATCTCTGTGTTGGAACTTTGTTTAGTGATCATATTATTTCCCTATCAAGTACAAAATTATAAAATCATTTATCTGATAAAATCACATTTTCCTTTTTATACTATTCCCTGTGATGATCCCTCAGAATTATATAAATTTGAACATCTAAAAATATTTATCTAATAGAAATATATTTTTTTATATGGTAAAAATAGATGTTTCCTTCTATCTGATCATCTTTTTTTGATCGGCATGACTAGAAAAACTCATCTAGGTGAATTCCTCAAAAATTAATTGTTTCTAGTGAACATTATTTATCTTATTCTAAAACCATAAGGTATTTATTCTTTTTATAGAGTTACAAAGTGTTAATACAATCATCTTGTGTTCGATTGTATCTTTAGATATTTTCTTTTTCTGGTAAAACATTGTATAGAAACAACTCCACATCATCATAACACATATTTTGTTCCAACCTTAAAACCATAACATTATAATGATATGACTTCATTTTAAGTAACTAAATCCAGAAGAATTTTTCTATTATCCACAGTCTCATATCTTGGTATAAATGTTTTTAAAAATTTCAACACCCTTTACCAACATTCTTCCTTTAAACAAACATAGATTAGAAACAAGATTGTAGAGACCCAAAGCTTGATGTACATGGACAATACATTACTTTTGCGGAATACTTAATACATAACAAAAACAGACACACAAGGATCGTAATAGTTTAGTGTCTTTGGAAACTCGGAATATAAACATCTAATCATGTTGAAAGATCTTCAACATCTACCATTAAGATCTTCCCCTTTTTGTTTCCTTACCTAAAACCTTTCTTTATTTCCTAGGGAAAATAAAACCTAAAAAGGGTGATCTCAAATGCTCAGTAAGGTCAAACATATAGAACATAAAACAATCCATAAACATTTTAAAGCAAAAAACTTGAACATGAAATCTAAACATAAAAACCTTGAGCAAAGACATAAATTGTGGAAGTACGTAAGTCATATATCATAATGGAACATCGATCATGATAAAATATAATGGGAATAAAACATCTAATTGTGGAAACCATTCAGCACATGTAATGATTTCCATAGTAGCCAAGGCATTGCTGCCAAGACCATCTTAGTGGACAAAGTCCCTTTCTAAATCGAGTTCACTCCTCGTTTCAGTCCTGTAACACTAAACCGGATTAACTTACCATTCCAGCCATGTCTATCTAATGAGATATATAATCATTACCCAATTAATTTGAGGGAGATATAGGTCCCACCCATCTCATAATGAAATCATTCTTTCGTGTGCTACAAAATCATAAATCCTACATCATAGCATAACTCATGTAATAAAAATGGTAATCTTAAACATCATTCCATCATAACATAATCCATATAAGATAAAAAGACATTTCATCATAAGAAAATTGAAACCATGTAAATCATAGATCCATTAAACTTGAAACATACACATATGAAATAATGTCATCTTAGATGGAAAATGGATTTGATAAAACATTTGAAATGAATTATTGAGGAAAATATCCTTTCTTCTTCAAAATCGATTTCTTTCACAAAATGCCATGCACTTTTAAAATAAAATTATTTTGTTGAAAATATTCATAAAATCCTATTTATTAAGCTTCATGAAAATGAGGCGTTATGAAACCGTAAAAATCCGTACACGCCGTATAAGTTAAAAATAAAATTCTTCTCGTACTTTTGACGAAAAAGTCAAAAAGTACCTCATAAGGTAAACAAAACAAATATTCCTTACATACCATGTAGTAAAAGTCAAAATGGGTTAAAAGGAATTTAATAATACATGAAAACATTTTTATAAAACATGGGCTTGGATGATAAAGATATCTCCAGTAAATAGTTACGAATAAACAATCTCGGATAAAAATGAGATTGATAAATTATCCCTTACCTTATGTCGGATATGCTTCGTATGGATCCGAACCTCTTGTATAATGATTTAAATAATTTCATTGACTTATTAAATAATCATATTCATTGTTATGATATCATATATGTTTCACTTATGACTTTATATTACCCGTTCTTTTGTAAATTCCATGTTAAAGTAGCATTTTGGGTAAACTCATTTCACTTATCGTATGTGTTTCGACTTGTCGTTCATGATATTATTTCTTATATCCTGATTTAAATAATTCCAGAGTGTAAAAATGATTTATATATAATATATATTCATTATATACATATATATTATAGATCTATATAAAGAAAGGAAATACACTGTTTATGGAGACGGTAGGCCGTAGGTACGCATGAATGCTATTTTCGTTTACTTATTGAATTGAATGAAAGTTAATAGATGACATAAAAATATATATACATAAATACATTAGCATTATTATTTCATATATTTCATTATCATTCATTATATGTACTTTATAATCATTCTTGAATGGTTAATCAGGGAAAATGAATCTCATCGTGTTTGTGGAGACGACAGTCCGTACGTACGCACGAGCAATGATATCATTCCCATGATCGTGGAATTGTATTAAAGTGTATTTATAATATTAAATAATCAATATAACTTTACAATAATAATATATATTCATTGCTTTCACCATTATACCCATCCAAGTAAGGTGGTGGTGGAAAATAGATTACACCACGGCGTGGAGACGGTATTCCGTACGTACGCACGCGCGATGATTTCATTTTTCGTAGGATGGATAGATGGTGAAATATGGTTGTTTCATACTTATAATAACATATCAGTATATTAGTGATACTGATTTTATTACTTCATAATGAAACAACTAAAGAAGAAGAAGTGGAAGAAGAAATAAAGTTGAAAGAATCGGTAACGGACATTACCTCTTCTTTGAAGCGCCTCTTTGAGACCTCCTCTTCGGGCACTAAAATTGGTCTTTGAAGAAGACCAGGACCTCTAGGATTTTTCTAGGTAAGTGGAGAAGAGTATTTTTCAGGTTTTTTCCGTGCTTTAAGGCTCAATGTTGTGTGAGGAAGAGAGGGAGGAGGTGCCCTTTTATAAGGGAGGAGAGGGGCACCTTTGGAAAAACTAAAAATATTATTTTATTATAAAGTCATATTCGGTTTTTAATAGCTCAAAATTGATTTATTTAAAATCTAAGGTGGGGATGGGTCTAAATCCTTTCATCAAATAGAATTCAGACAAGTTTAGGTCATTATATTAACCTTATCTTGTAGTTATAACTCTTGGTTAATTAGATTGACATTTACCATGTCACTTTGTATTTTTATGTTATATAGTTAATAAAGTTACCATATACATCCAATAGACACCAAAGTGTTCCCTTAATGATACACCTATCATTATATAAGTATTTTTGCCGAACCTTGGATTTTTAGGAATATAATAACAATTAATAATATAATATTTGTTTTAAAAACTATTTTCTGTCAATTTTGACACTATTTGGTAATTGATTTTTGTGAAACTCATAACAGAATTATTTGTTCAAAAACAGTTAATTAAAGCAATGATAACATTTCATATTAACATATAAAATTATTTTAATTCATAAAAAGAATCAAATTACATTTATTTGGGTATTTATAACATCAATTATGCCAATATTTCATTAATAAGATAATTACTGCATCATCATTTTGTCATAAATAAATTAAATTATTTAATGTCTAAAAATTATAAATAAACTACCATTATGTGGGAAAACTTTTTATCTTTCTAATTAATATTTATATTCGAATATATCTTATGTATTACCCTATATTAAAAATTATTTACTTATTAAACTTTGATTTTAACTATTTTAACCCTTCTTTAAATAAATCAATATTAAATGTCCTAATCTAATACAAGTGGGCCTAAATGGTCATATTTTATTACAAAGGTTGTTTTTGGTCGAATTAATCTTATCCAATAGAATTAGGCCATGTGTTAGGGTAATAATAATATCATTTTTACCCTTAATTATCATATTTACTTTTAACCGTTGTAAAAAAGTAAAAATTTACTATCCACCAAAAATTATTTTCATCTCATTGAACCACATTTTATCCCTTGATATTAACTATTTCTCTCATATTTTTGAAATTCAATTCACAGAAGTGGTAAAATTAAGTTTTATGAAAAAATCAGTTGTTTAACTACCACTTAGCGGTTTCACTATTCATCAAAAAAATGAAAGTTTCCAGAAAAATACCAAAAATTAGGCCTAAGATATATTTGATATTATGAATTCAAAAATGATGTCTATTTTACCAAATTCAAAACAAATCATTTTCATTAATTAATTTAAAAATTAATTCCCGTCGTCAAAACAAATAGCGTGTTTTTAAGATATAATAACTATCAAAATATTGACACTTGTTTATGTCTGGTTTAAATGTGAAATTACATCCAATGAACAACATTGTATTAAATGGTAAAAATATATTCCAAATATACTTTAAAACCACTCAAATTAATAATTTATCACAATTAATTATTTCGATTAAAAAAGTTGTTTTTAATTAAAATTTAGTAATTTTTACTATTCATCAGAATATGAAAGTTATCCGAAAAGTAACAAAATTTCACCCTAAGATAATTTCGATATTCCAAATCCAAAAAATGAAGTCCATTTTGAAAGATAAAATTTATAAAATTTCAAAAAGTGGGTATTACTATTCATAGCGGCTAGTTCATAATAATATTATAATAATATCTCGTTTAGTGAAACTCGGTATTGCGTACTACACACGCTATCGAGGAAGGTCGTGATTGTGTGTAATGGAAGCCAAGTCAGGGTTGCGTGTTGTGCAAGACTCCTCCGTTGTTTTGTATAATAGAATCCAACCATATTTCATTTATACATTGAATATATATATATATACACTCAATGTTTCGTAGAATAACTACTATCAAAATTGTGTGTAACATGATCCAAGAATAGTGTTGTGTATACTGCAAGCTCATACGGTGGTGTGTATAGCACAAGGCAATCTTGTTATAGCTTAAAACACAAGACATCAATGAAATTAAAAGAATATTTTTCATAAACTCTCGGGGTGTTACATTCTACCCCCCTTAAAATGAATTTCTCCCTCGAAATTCGTCGGGGTTATAAATGGTTTATTACACAAGAGTTTATTTCATATAAACCCACATCGTAAAAAAAATACTAAAACTTCATTTAAAAAAGGAACGTTAGAAACATAACGGATACCCAAATAACTCATCCCTGGGTTCCCACATAGGAGAACATAGGTGAAAATATGGATAAGGAGGAGAAATCTAACCATCATGTTCTGATGGAGAGTGGTAGAGAACATGGCTATAAAAAAGCCATCAATCACAAAGCCATAAATTTGTGATAATCTAAGGTACCATCTAATTCATCGGATATAAGAACACTAGGAAAACATTTTGGTTTTCAATATCATGTCCCTAAAGTTGGAAATTTTGAATTAGAAGAAATACTTGCTTGATTTTGGTACAATCTCACTATTGTTCATGCTTTGAACAATTTCTTCTTCATCTCTTAAAGAAATGGAGTTGAATTTGTTATTCGTGAAGTGTTAACAGATCATGTGATAGAATGATGGGTCATTCCATCTCTTTCAAACAAAAGGTTAGCAAAAGTTATCAAATATACATAAGTCCATCTATGGTGAGGTTAATCATATACGATTCCAACAAATGAACTTATAGTTCATATATCATACTGCTTAATAAAATAAAACTAGTTTCTACTAACCAGGGACTTCCTGTAGGCTAGTGGTAGGCGATAAAGTCCAGTCACACTTTGGTTGTGGGTTCGATTCCCACATCCTTGTCCGACGCGATGGGTTGTCTCCCATCCTACAGGTTGTCCTTTTTCTAAAACTACATTACTATAACATCCCATCAATAATATCAAAAAAAGTTCTATCCTTAAACAATACTAACTTATTTCCATCATAATCCATTCCAATATTTAGGATTATCTAAAATACTTCGTTCCAAGCTCATAGTATAAAGAAAATGATTACTTGAAATGTCATCAACCAAGCATGTGAATACCATCATTTATCCCCTATATATCTTGTTGGTCACATTTCAATCATGTGAATACCTTGATCATGTATTCTCTTGAATAATGAATACCCATTAAACCTTAGTGAAAACATGAATGATGTCAAAATTTAACTCTTTCCACATACCAAAATCCAAAAATTCTATATACTAAAACCATAATATAACCTTCTCCTTATATCATTCATGAGCTCATGAATACTATCAAACATTTAATTTTCTCATTATCCTTTCATTATGCGCATATCATCTACCTTCCAAAAATATCTGAATAACCTTTCATGGTTACTGGTACCATTCATCATACACTTTCAGAACTTAAGGAAAGACAACAGTGTAACAATTCTTAGATGTCTCTTTATTCCATAGTACCATGAGATTACTTATACAACATTACACTTGATAAACATATAATCATTCCACTACCTTTTTAAACCATTGACCGAGCATCGACAATTCTTTCACCTCACATATCATTTGTAGTCTCTTCATCATCATCAACATAAATAATACCCATACGACCATACCGATTCTCTTCATGAGACCTTCCCTTAGGGCATTGGTTTGCATAATGCCCGTACATTTCAAATTTAAAACATTTAACCATTTTTGATGTCATAGAAATACCATTATCCTCATCCTTGGTGTTAACTGAACCTTTTCCATTGCACTTACTGGCTTTGTGTCCTTCTTTTCCACACCCAAAACATCTTCTAGTTCCTTTGAAACATTCTCCTTGATGCCTCTTCCCACATGATTTACATAGGGGAAATTGAACTTTCTTTCCTCTATGATCATCATGAAACTCTAACTTTCTCTTATTATCCGAGTCAGGAAACTAACGAAATTTGAGTTTATTGATCATATTATGAGATTGCTGATTTGGAATAATAATGATGTTTGGACTTCCAAATCCCATTTCATTTGGTTTCTCATGAATAATATCATTCCATTGTCCATCATATCCTCCATTATTGTGAATCATCTTGTTTCCAGCCATTTTCTAAAACCCAAAAACAATAGTGTGAGAGGCAAAAATCATAATAAAGGGGAAGTAACTTCAATTCTAACATCTTAGGTTTAATCTAATATCGTTAGAGCAATTCTATGACTATAACCTATACGTATACTTAACCTTAGGGACATCCCTAGAAATACCTTAGAAATATCTCTAGGGATCTCACTAAATTTCTCACATCCTAGTTTCCAAAGGTTGAATAAACCTTTCCTCTGATACCAACTGTAGAGACCCAAAGCTTGACGTACATGGACAATACATTACTTTTGCGGAATACTTAATGCATAACAAAAACAGACACATAAGGATCGTAATAGTTTAGTGTCTTTGAAAACTCAGAATATAAACATCTAATCATGTTGAAAGATCTTCAACATCTCCCATAACGATCTTCCCCTTTTTGTTTCCTTACCTAAAATATTTCTTTATTTTATGGGGAAAATAAAACATAAAAAGTTTGAGCTCAAATGCTCAGTAAGGGAAAACATAGAGAACATAAAACAATCCATAAACATTTGAAAGTAAAAACATGAACATGAAATCTAAACATTAAAAGCTTGAGAAAAGGCATAAATCGTGGAAGTACGTAAGGCATATATCATAATGGAACATCAATCATGATAAAATATAATCGGAATAAAACATGTAATTGTGGAAACCATTCAACACATGTCATGATTTCCATAATAGCCAAGGCATTGTTGTCAAGACCATCTTAGTGGACAAAGTCCATTTCTGAATCGAGTTCACTCCTCATTTTAGTCCTGTAACACTGAACCGGATTAACTTACCATTACATCCATGTCTATCTCATGAGATATATAATCTTTACCCAATGAATTGGAGGGAGATATAGGTCCCACCTATCTCATAATGAAATCATTCTTTCGTGTGCCACAAATTCATAAATCATACATCATAACATAATACATGTAATAAAAATGGGAATCTTAAACATCATGCCATTATAACATAATCCATATAAGATAAAAGGGCATTTCATCATAAGAAAAGTGAAACCATGTAAATCATAGAGACATTAAACTTGAAACATACACATATTAAATAATGTCGTCTTAGATGGAAAATGGTTTTGATAAAACATTTGAAATGAATTATTGAGGAAAATATCCTTTCTTCTTCAAAATCGATTTCTTTTCACAAAATGCCATGCACTATTAAAATAAATGTATTTTGTTGAAAATATTCATAAAATACTATATAGTAAGCTTCATGAAAATGATGCGTTATGAAATCGTAAAAATCTATTCACGCCGTATAAGTTAAAAATAAAATTCTTCTCGTACTTTTGTCCGAAAAGTCAAAAAGTACCTCGTAAGGTAAAAAAAAGGATTCCTTAAATACCATGTAGTAAAAGCCAAAAAAGGGTAAAAAGAACTTCAAATATACATTAAAACATTTTTAGAAAACATGGGCTTTGATAATAAAGATTTCCCCAGTAAATAGTTACGAATAAACAATCTCGGATAAAAATGAGATTGGTAAATTATCCCTTACCTTACCTCCTGTATAATGATTTAAATAAAGTCATTGACTTATTAAATAATCATATTCATTGTTATGATATTATATATGTTTCACTTATGACTTTATATTACCCATTCTT
Source organism: Viscum album (assembly GCA_963277665.1). Lineage (NCBI taxonomy): Eukaryota > Viridiplantae > Streptophyta > Magnoliopsida > Santalales > Viscaceae > Viscum > Viscum album. The sequence goes on along the minus strand of OY728130.1, from coordinate 2,007,072,727 downwards.
TTTTAAATTCCTTGTTAAAGTAGCGTTTTGGGTAAAATCATTTCACTTATCGTATGTGTTTAGACTTTTTGTTCATGATATTATTACATATATCCTGATTTACATAATTCCAGAATCTAGAACATGTCTTATATATAATATATATTCATTATATACATATATATTATAGATCTATAAAAATAAATGAAATACACCATTTATGGAGACGGTAGGCCGTACGTACGCATGAATGTTGTTTTCGTTTCCTTATTGAATTGAATGAAATTAAATATATGACATACATATATATATACATAAATACATTATCATTATTATGTCATATATTTAATTATTATTCATTATATATACTTTATAATCATTCTTGAATGGTTAATCCGGGAAAATGAATCTCATCGCGTTCGTGGAGACGGTAGTCTGTACGTACCCCCGAGTGATGATATCATTCCCATGATCGTGGATTTGTATTAAAGTGTATGTATAATATTACAGAATCAATATCACTTTACAATAATCATATATATTCATTACTTTCACCATTATACCCATCCAAGTAAGGTGGTGGTGGAAAATAGATTACACCACGGCGTGGAGACGGTATTCCGTACGTACGCACGCGCGGTGATTTCGTTTTCCATATAATGGATAGATGGTGAAATATGGTTGTTTCATACTTATAATAACATATACGTATATGAGTGATACTGATGTTATTACTTCATAATGAAACAATTAAAGAAGAAGAATTGGAAGAAGAAATAAAGTTGAAAGAATCGGTAATGGACATTACCTCTTCTTTGAAGCGCCTCTTTAAGACCTCCTCTTAGGGCACTAATATTGGTCTTTGAAGAAGACCAAGACCTCTAGAATGTTTCTAGGGAAGTGGAGAAGAGAATTGTTCAGGGTTTGGCTGAGCATGAAGGCTCAATGTGGTGTGAGGAAGAGAGGTAGGAGGTGCCCTTTTATAAGGGAGGAGAGGGGAACCTTTTGAAAAACTAAAAATATTATTTTATTATAAAGTCATATTCGGTTTTTAAAAGATCCAAATTGATTTATTTAGAATCTAATGTGGGTATGGGTCGCAATACTCTCATCCAATATAATTTATACAACTTTAGGTCATTATATTAACCTTATCTTTTAGTTTTAACTCTTAGTTAATTAGATTGACATTTACCATGTCACTTTGTATTTTTATATTATATAGTTAATAAACTTACCATATACATGCAAGAGACCCCCAAGTGGTCCATTAATGATAAACCTATCATTATATAAGTATCTTGGCCTAACCTTATATTTTTTGGAATAAAATAACAATTAATAATATAATATTTGTTTTAAAAACTCATTTATGTCAATTTTGACACTTTGGTAATTGATATTTGTGAAAATCAAAGCAGAATGATTAGTTAGAAAAAGGTTAATTAACGTAATAATAACATGTCATATTAACATTGAAAATTATTGGAATTCATAAAAAGTATAAAATTACATTTATTTGGGTATTTATAACATCAATTATGTCAATATTTCATTAATAAGATAATTACTGCATCATCTTTGTGTCATAAATATATTATATTATTTAATGTCTAAAAATTATAAATAAAGAACCATTATGTAGGAAATCTTTTTATCTTTCTAATTAATATTTATAATCGAATTTATCTTATGTATAACCCTATATTAAAAATAATTAACTTATTAAACTTTGATTTTAACTATTTTAACCCTTCTTTAAATAAATCAATATTAAATGTCCTAATCTAATCCAAGTGGGCCTAAATGGTCATATTTTATTCCTAAGGTTTTTTTGGTCGAATTACTCTTATCCAATAGAATTATGACATGTTTTAGGGTAGTACTAATATCATATTTACCCTTAATTATCATATTTACTTTTAACCGTGGTAAAAAAAAGTAAAAAGTTACTATTCACCAAAAATTACTTTCATCTCATTGAACCACATTTTAGTCCTTGATATTAACCCTGTCTCTCGGATTTTTTAAATTCAATTCACAGAAGCGGTAAAATTCAGTTTTATGAAAAATTCAGTTTTTTTAACTACCACTTAGTGGTTTCACTATTCATCAAAAAAATGAAAGTTTCCAGGAAAATACCAAAAATTAGGCCTAATATATATTTGATATTATAAATTCAAAAATGATGTCTATTTTACCAAATTCAAAACATGTTAGTTGCATTAATTAATTTAAAAATTAATTCTCGTCGTCAAAACAAATATCGTGTTTTTAAGATATAATAACTTTCAAAAGATTGACACTTGTTTATGTCTGGTTTAAATGAGAAATTACATCCAATGACCAACATTGTATTAAATGGTAAAAATGTATTCTAAATATACTTTAAAACCACTCAAATTAATAATTTATCGCTATTAATTATTATGATAAAAAAAGTTGTTTTTAATTAAAACTTAGTAATTTTCACTATTCATCAGAATAAGAAAGTTATCCGAAAAGTAAAAAAATTTCACCCTAAGCGAATTTCAATATTCCGAATCCAAAAATGAAGTCCATTTTGAAAGATAAAATTTATAAAATTTCAAAAAGTGGGTATTATTATTCATAACGGCTTGTTCATAATAATATTATAATAATATCTCGTTTAGTGAAACTCGGTATTGAGTACTACACACGCTTTTGAGGAAGGTCGTGATTGCATGTAATGCAAGCCAAGTCAGGGTTGCGTGTTGTGAAAGTCCCCCCTGTTGTTTCGTATAACAGAATCCAACCATATTTCATTTATACATTGAATATATATATATATATACACTCAATGTTTCGTAGAATAACTACTATCAAAATTGTGTGTAACATAATCCAAGAATAGTGTTGTGTATACTGCAAGCTCATACGGTGTTGCGTATAGTGCAAAGAAATCCTGTTGTAGCTTACAACACAAGACATCAAGGATATTAAAAGAAAATTTTTCATAAAATCTCAGGGTGTTACAAAGATATCCTTAATGAAAATGGGATGTAATATATATTTAATATTAGTAAAGAATCATTTGAGTTTATAAGGAATATACTGTGATCTTTCCTCAAATAAAAAATAAATTAATTTAACCTTATAAGAAAAAAAAATTCTAAAAAAATGGAAAAATATAACAATATTAATAGCATAAACCCAAATGATCTTTAATATACCCATATAGATTTTTTGGAAAACGTTTTCACAAATATTTTTATAAAATTCATCAATACAAAAACTTTCACATAGATAATGTCTTTAAACAACACTGTTGGTTTAATAAAAAATTTATGGAATTTCATCCCTTACTAACAAGAAATATTTTGACCATGAAATTGATAAAATATCCATAAATCATCTCAAGACACAAAATTTTAACTTCCAAACATTTTACCTTCTCCCAATTTTTCTGATAAAACCATATATAGATTTAAAAAGGATAGAGTACAAAGTTTTAATTATTCATTACCTTTTTCAAAAGAATCCAAAAAAAATTGGGAGTATATTTAAAAAAATTAGGTCAATGGTGGAGCCTAAACTTGTAGTTTGATCCTCATTTACTCAAATAATTCCCTTCACATAGATTTTTTGAAAACATCATTTACTTGATCCTTTATTGAAATATACTCAAGCATTACATCTCTACTAGAACCATTCTCCTCGATGAGGTGATATTTAATATCACTGTTATTTTATATTTATTGTCGTATCTATTTTTTAGAAATGTCAATGAAAATTTGAATATCCTCAAGCATCCCTAATAGATTTTTAACATTCACCCCAAAATATTCTGACTGAACTATTATTCGCATCATTTGTGTGAATGAATAAGAGGTAGAAATAGTTTCTTATTATATTGTAATGGAATTTATAGATCTTCATTTTTAAATATTCTGTCTCACATGACATTTAACTAAGAATAATGATCCATCTGATGTTTATTTTTGTTTATCTCAATCTCTAGTATAGTCAAAATTAGTGAAACTAAAAAAATTTCAACTTATTCAATCATTTGTACATTATGGCACATTTTTCTATTCCAATAACATACCTAAGGATTATTTTTCTCTTCAATATGTGGAATTCCTTTGTATAACTCTGATATCATTCACATAAAGTTACAATAAATACTCTATCTATTATTAAAGTAGTACGATAGAGAAAAATCGCGAACAACTAATATAAATCCTTATTATTTAAAATCATTACAACTTCTTCACTAAGATTCTTATTTATAATATAATTTAGGTATATAAAAATCCTTTCAATCTTTCAATCCAAACATCTATAAAAATTATCTATTATACTTTTATTCTGAAATATTGATATAGCCTTCAGATTACACATTCCATAGCACAAGAATGATATCCATTTCCCTAATAATAGACATCTCAAATCACATATCCATTTTTTCTATGAAATATTCACACATATGATATTTACCCCCAAAAAATATTATTTCATTAAAATAAATAACAATTATTAATGATTTGATACATGTTGTCTTTACATGGGGATTTATGTCAAACTTTCCTCTAGAAAATATTTTTCTTTAAAATAAATTATCATGTTTTGATTACTATGATTGAGCATCATACTTCATCCCCTACAATTATTTCCTTATATTAAAAAATATTATTCCATTTTTTTCTTGGATGAATCTATATATTTGTTCAACATAATCTTCTTTCTGAACATCATAATTTTAGAAGGCTAGCATAATATCTATATTATAAACATTTTATCTTCAATGAGTAGCAACATCCAAAAATGTTCTTATAGTTTCAAGTCTTAAAATAAGGGAAAATGTTTTTTTCAAAATCAACACCTTCCACCTATGAGTTACCATTTCAAACTACCTATGCATTTTTTCTTGAAATTTATCCCCATTTATGGAGATTATTTCTAACCACCCCTTTTTTCTTATAACATTCTTTCCTTTTTGTTGAGTAATAATATCACAGGTATTATTCTTTTTAGTTGGATCCAACTCTTCATTAATATCATTTTTCCAATATTTATACTCAACATATTTCAATATATTGTGTGGTTACACCTATGATATAAGTTTTTTATTATTCACAAATATTCATTTTTTTCTTGTCTAAACTAGAGCTTCCTAATCTCCAATGGTATTTTTAAATTTAAATTATTTTTTAAAATTCATAAATTTTTGTGTTTTTCTTATGGTTTAAATTTCATCGTCACTGCCCTAATCAAAATAAACATTTACCAGATTACATTAATAGTCATCTTCCTTCTCATTAACTTCCCTATATTTCTTCATTATTTCTTTTGTTACAATATCATCATCAATAAAAACAACTCTAGTAAAGGTGGACTGATTTCAATAACTTTTACATCAAAGGAATCAACCAACGTATTTAGTTTTTTATTCCAGCACTTGTAACATTACCTATTGGATCAATATCAAATGAAAACATATTAATATTTATTTTAATAAAATTTTCATAAATCCATGTTTTTTAAAATAAAATTTCATTTATTTTAAGACATTAAAATATAAGAACGTTTTGGGATGTTTATACTCATCGGAGATACAAAGTTTATGATATGGATATTATGGTAGCTTTAATAAATTAGGATGTTCAGAAAGAATAATTTATTGAAAAAATGTATGGATTCATCCTAGACAATAATGAAATAAAATTTTATATTATAAAGAAATAATTGTAGGGGATGAAGTAGGATGCTTGATCATAGTAATCAAAACATGATAATTTTCATTTAACATGAATCTTTTTGAGAGGAAAGGTAGACATAAATACTCAGGTAAAGACAACAGGTATCAAAGCGGTAATAATTTTTATTTATATTGATGAAATAATATTTATAGGGGATAAATGTCATCTGTGTGAATATTTATGAATATGTACAGATGTACTTATAGCTTCTCCCTTGAATAATTTTGTGAGCTTATATTTATCCAGAAAACAACTTCTAATTTCAACTAAACTTATGTTTTCCTTTTTCCATTATTTTATTATGGAGTGTAGAGAACATTATAGTGATGTATAATTCCATATTTCATTAGGTAGGTTTCAAAAGAGTTACTTTTGTACTCCTTTATATATTTGTTTTCACATATTTAAGATATATGCATCCATTTACTTTTAAATATCCCCTCTACATTTTCTAAACATATTTTCTACCTATGAATTATGTCTCATGAAGATTACACCAGTCACCTAAGTGAAATCATCAATCAAAGTAACAAATTAAAAAAACACCCTTGTGGATTTATTTTTCATTGACCCACATAGAATATATAACATGATCTCAAGAGTTCTTTTAGATTTAATTTCAACATCTTTATATATTCAAATAACCATACATCCTTTTAGGTAAGTTATACGAGTAGCATTATCTTTCTTATTCTATTATGGTATGTCTCTTGCAATATCTTCCCTCATTGTTTTTCTCAAACACTTTTAGAAAATATGCCCAAGTCTTTCTTTCTATAATTTGTTTTCTCCTCAAAACATAAATATAAATAATTACTAGGACCAATAATATATAATAGATCAGCCTGAGTTCTTTCTCCATTAGTGAAATCTGTTCTATCTTTCAAACATCTGATGATACATGAATATTTTCAAAATATTAATTCCTTTATATCATCATATAGTTGGGTAACACAATGTAATTTGTGCTTTAGTCCATCAACTAATTTAAAATTATTTGACTTTATCTTTTGATCTTCAATATTATCCATACCAATTCCCCTTATTTTTAAGAAATAATCATTTTTTAAAGTGGTATATCCTCCCTCATGTTATTCAGTGTTTTTCAATATTTTTACATCATCCATAATATTTAAGAAATAATAACAATTAAGAATCCATGATTTACTCTTTTATTAATATTTTATAGTAGTAACCACACAAAAATCCATATATTCAATTTTATTTTTCATATTTTCCTTATCTTTTTGTGGTATAATTAATATTACAAAGAAATATTTTCATAAAATATTTAGAATAGTGACTTGGTTGGTCACACCTTCCCAAATCATCTACCAAGTAGTCAAATAATGTTTTTATTAAGAAGTTTTTAACCTATGATGAATTTTCATTTGTTTTTTCCTACAACTTTATGTACATACCTCTTTTTCTTCCACTATCCCCCAGGCATTAGTTCTAGAAAACTCCCAAGAAGAGACATATTGTTCCAAAAATTATATGAATTGTTCTCATAAATCCAAAAACACCAATAATATCCTTTGAAAGTTGATATTTTATAGAAATATGATTTTTCCCTAGGATACATTTATGGATAATCAATATACATAAAACCATATGCTTTCCCATAGCATGGGGAATTATTCACTAAGGAAAAAAACTAGCTTTTGCAATGGTTTTTTTGCTACAGGATTAATTCTCGTCGTAAAAAGACCATCCTGGAGGTTATTTGCGACAGGGAGTTCGACCAGTCACAAATAACATGTTGTTTGAAATGAGATTTAGGGTCCCATCGCAAAATGTAATGCGTGGTTTGGCGTAGGTTGTGTGCTAAACCACAGGAAGGTTATTTGTGATGGGAAAATCTCCCCATCATAAATATCGGTGGTGGTAAATGGGTTTTTATGATGGGATGTTGTCCCGTCGCAAAAAAAGTGTGTCGGAAGGACACTTTTTTGCGACGGGTCCCGTCGTAAATACCAGCAGTGGTAGAAAGGTATTTGCGGCAGGATCTTGTCTTGTCGCAAAAAGTGTGTTGGCAGGACACTTTTTACAATGGAGCCTGTCACAAATACCTTTTTAACCACCGACAATAATTAATGATGTAAAAGGTATTTTGGACGGGAACCGTTGCAACAAATCAAACATATATATACCCCCATATGTTTTTCATTCTCATTACTTGAATTATTATTTCTTATCTCCCTATAAACTCTATTTTTTGAGTGAAAATTTCTCTGAGTTAGTTTTTTTTAGGAGAAGTTGTGAAGTCGTTTACATCAATAGGAGATCAAGATTAAAGGTATTTATAATTTATTTAATTTATTATCTATTTCATTTTTTATGATAATTTTAATTATTATTGATTAGTTGTAATTAAATGAGATTTAAATTGTTTTGTTATCAGTATTTATTTGAAATAATAAATTGAAATTATTAGTACTAATTCTTAATAATTAGTAACAATTGATATTTAATAATTATTATTAATTGTTAACCAAAATTAGTATTGTATATAAATAATTACTTGTAATTAGTAGTTAGTAGTTACAAATTGTAGTTATTAATATCAATTAATGTTAATTAGTAATAAATAGGAATAATTAGTATTAAATGGGAATAGTTAGTAATAAATAGGAATAATTAGTAATAATTACTAATAAATATGAATAATTAGTAATAAATAAGAATAATTAGTAATAAATATGAATAATTAGTAATAAATAAGAATAATTAGTAATAAATAAGATTAATTAGTAATAAATATGAATAATTAGTAATAAATAGGAATAATAAGTTATAAAAATGAATAGTTAGTAATAAATAGGAATAATTAGTAATAAATATGAATAATTAGTAATAAATAGGAATAAATATGAATAAATATAAATAAATAGAAATAAATAGTAATAAATAGTAATAAATATGAATAATTAGTAATAATTAGTAATAAATAGTTATAATTAGTAATAATTAGTAATAAATAGAAATAAATAGTAATAAAAAGAAATAAATAGGAATAATAACAAATAATTAGTAATAATTAAGAATAAATAGTAATAAACAGTAATAAATAGGAATAAATAGTAATAATTAGTAATAATTAGTATAAAATAGTAATAAATTCTAATAATTTGTAATAAATAGTAAAAATAGTAATAAATATGAATAATTAGTAATAATTAGGAATAATTAGTAATAAATTGGAATAAATAGGAATAATTAGGAATAATTAGAAATAATTAAGAATAAATAAGAATAAATAGGAATAAATAGGAATAAATAGTAATAAATAGTAATAAATAAGAATAATTAAGAATAATTAGAAAGAATTTTGAATAATAAGGAAAAAAATAAAAATAATTAGGAATAATTAGTAATAATAATTAAGAATAATTAGGTATAATTAGGTATAATTAGTAACAATAATTCGTAATAATTGGTAATAACTAGTAATAATTGGTAATAAATAGTAATAAATAGTAATAAATAGTAATAAATAGTAATAATTATTAATAATTAGTAATAATTAGTAATAATTAGTAATAAATTGGAATAATTAGTAATAATCAGAAATAAATTGTAATAAATTGTAATAAATAGGAATAAATAGTAACAATTAGTAACAATTAGAAATAATTAGTAACAACTAGTAACAATTAGTAACAATTTGTAGTAATTAGTAACAATTAGTAACAATTAGTAAGAAATATTAATAAATAGCAATAAATAGTAATAAATAGCCATAAATAGGAACAATTAGAAATAAATAGCAACAATTAGCAACAATTAAAAACAATTATAAACAATTAGGAACAATTAGTAACAATTAGTAAGAAATAATGAGAAATAGTCAAAAATAGTAAAAAATAGTATAAAAATAGGAATAAATGGTAACAATTAGCAATAAATAGGAAAAATTATAAATAAATAGGAACTATTAGAAATAAATATAAACAATTAAAATATTTAGAAATAATTAAGAACAATTAGGAATATTTAGGAATAATTAAGAACAATTTGGAACAATTAGTAACAATTAGGGACAATTAAGAACAATTAGAAATAATTAGAAATAATTAGAATTAATTAGCAACAATTAGGAACAATTAAAAACAATTAGGAACAATTAAAAACAATTAGAAACAATTGGGAACAATTAGAAACACTTAGCAATAATTAGAAATAATTAGGAACAATTATCAACAATTAGAAACAATTAAGAACCATTAGGAACAACTAAGAACAATTAGGAACAATTAGGAACAATTAAGGACAATGAAGAACAATTAGAAACAATTAGGAACAATTAGCAACAATTTTCAATAATTAGGAACAATGACGAACAATTATGAATAATTAGGAATAATTATGAACAATTAAGAACATTTAAAAACAATTAGAAACAATTAGAAACAATTAGGAACAATTAGGAACAATTAACATCAATTACCCATAATTGGAAACAATTAGCAACAATTAGGAACAATTAGAAACAACTAGGGACAATTACGAACAATTAGAAACAATTGGAAACAATTAGCAACAATTAGAAACAATTAGTAACAATTGGAAACTATTTGAAAAAATTTGGATTTAAATAATTAGCCACAATTAGCAACAATTAAAAACAAATATGAATAAAATCAATTGTAATAAATTGTAATAACTTCTAATAGCTAGGAACAATTTCCAGTGGATTGACGGCACTCCTTTTGCGCGATGACTCTTCTCCTTTCAACTTTCACTGACTCAAAACATTTTGAAAAGTATGATTCTACGTATGCATATCCAATCTCGTATGCACATGTTTGAATATGAATTTATAAGACCACATTTTCCATAATGTGTTCAGATGGTGACAGTTACAAGGAGATGATTAATTTAAAAAAGGGAGCTCTTTTGTCCAATGGCTCATTTACTTGCAACACGATAATGAATATGCGAACCTCCAAGAAAATTCTTCATTGTGATTTCTATGTGAGAAAGTTTTAAGTAAATGAGTCGTCAAACAAAAGTGTTGTCTTCAATCCACAGGAAATTATGTCACCTGTAAGTAGTGGTAATTATTAACAAGTAGTTGTAATTATTTATCCTTTTCTTCAGATAGTGTTTTTATAATTTTAAATTATTCAAAAACAGTAAGGATTTTATATTTTGCAGAAAAATATGGAACAAGGAAGTCAACAATAGTCATTATTAGATTATCATGCTTGGATAAATCAGCGTAGAAATCCTAACAGTTCTGGTTTAAATATTGTATATATTGAGGGTGTTAAAACTTTCATATCATTTGCATCATGAAAACCAGAATATATTTCAGAAGTCACAATAAAGTGTCTTTGTAAAAAATGTGCACTGAGAACATTTGACATGTTTGGCATGGTTGGGGGACATCTTTTGTAGTTTGGTGTTCAACCAGGTTATGTTTTCTGGTATCAACATGGTGAACATTGTTCTAGATAAGATACTAATAACTTGATTTCAGATCCTTCGCTATTTCAAAATATAGTACATAATGTTGTAGGTCCATCTGTTCAACAAACTGAAACTCAAGATGATATTGATATAACTCATGAGTTGGCACCATCCAAATTTTATGAGTTATTGAGGTCTGTTGGGGATGCATTATATCTTGGTTGCAAGATAAGTAAATTAGAAGTAGTTACAAAATTTATGGCTATTAAATCAGATAATGAAATGTCAAACAATTGTTTTGATCAGATATTTTCTTTGGTTAAAACACGGTTTCCGATTGGAAATGTGTTGCATGCAAATTACTATGAGAGAAAGAGGCTGGTTCATAATCTAGGGCTTAGTTATCAGAATATCCATGCATGTCCAAATTATTGTATCTTATATTTTGGTAAAAATGATTCGTTGGATAGTTTTCCCACATGTAGACAATTGAGGTATAATGAAGCTCAACTTGGGATATATGGATCGATTCCAGTAAAACAGTTGAGATATTTCCCTCTTACACCAAGGTTAAAGCATTTATTTATGTCTCAGAACACTGTGTCGATGATGTCATAGAACAAAACCAATATTTTAACTGATAAAAGCTTGAATTATCCATCTGATTGTGATTCAGGGAAACATTTAGACCATCTACATCCGTCTTTTTCTTTAGAATCCCAAAACATGTGATCGGGTCTTTCTACTGAAGGTTTCTGCCTGTTTTCGTCTTATGGCAGTCAGTATTCATGTTGGTCTATCATTATAAATCTATAAAATTTACCTCTAGGGATGTTGATGAAGGATACATATATCTTTTTGACCTTATTAATTAGAGGACATCCGAAAAATAATATTGATGTTTATTTGAAACCATTGATTAATGAGTTAAATTAATTGTGGGCCGATGGTGTTAGTACATATGAAGTTGCTGTGAAACAAAATTTCATATTAAAAACTGTATTAGTGTGGAAGATTAGTGATGTTCTGACATATGGCATGTTATCTGGCTGGAGTACACATGGTCTGAAATCATGTACTTACTGTATGAAAGATAACAAATCCTTTATGCTCGTCAATGGAAAAACCTTTCTATTTTGACTATCATCGCAGATTTCTTCCAACCGATCACTCTTTTCAGAGGAACAAATAACATTTCTGAAAAGGTACAATTGAAAGGTATGGACATTAAAAAACGATATCAGGTACATAGTTGAAATCAGTTGTATTTTCATTACCATTAATCACATTTGGGTCAATGGTAAACCAACAGAAAATTCATGGCTTTGGGGAAGAACATAATTGGATAAGACGAAGCATTTTTTTGGATCTTCCATATTGGTCTAATTTTTTGGTCTGCCACATGTTGGATGTCATGCATATTGAGGAGAACTATTTTGAAAATTTATTTCATACAACTTTGGATACACCAAGTATGACCAAAGATACTGTAAAGGCACGATTAGATCTTACCCATATGTGCAGGTGACCAGAACATGAACTATTTGAAAATGTCAGATCACATAGGTTAATGAATCCAAAATTAGCTTATAAACTTTCCAAAGAGATTCACTTATTATATTTTCAGTAGATTGCATATCTGAGACTTTTAGATGGCTATGCTTCCAATTTGGGAAGATGTGTTAAGAATTGTTATATTACCAGATTAAAAAGTCATGATTGTCATGTTATAATGGAAACACTTATTCCAATTAGATTCAGAGGATTGTTGAATTATATGATTTGGGATTCGATAATAGACATATAATATTTTTTTCGAGACATTTGTGAAGTACCAACAAACTATGATGTTCTAAGAAAACTGGAAGAAGATGTTGTTGTAATAATATTTAAAATGGAAAAAATCTTTCTACCGACTTTCTTTGACTCAATGGAACATCTGATATTACATTTTCCACGTGAAGCTAAATGTGGTGGTCTAATACAGTTTATATGTATGTATCCATTCTAGAGATGAATGCATAAATTGAAGAAAAAAGTACATAACAAAGCATCATTTGAAGGCTCAATTGCAGAATCTTATTTGCAAGAGGAAATTCTTTTTCTTCCCTTATTATTTTGAATCTGAATATCCCTCAATAAAAAATCGCATGGGACAAAATTAGGGGAATGTTAATGACAAAATGGACAATAAATTATCAGTTTTTAATCAGCCAAATCTTGGCTTCGGTGGAGTTCACGAATGATGTCTTTCTAATGATAAACATTAAAGAGCTCATACATATGTTTTTCTCAACTGTAAATAAATTACATCATTTGTATTATGAGTGCTTCTATCACTTATTCTATAATTTATGCTACAGTATGTAAACATATTTTATTTTTAGGTTATATAATAATCATATCAAGAAACAACTTCCCCAAATTAGAGCAGCTGATCATGAAGAAAACAGACAAAAAAAATTCTCAATGGTTTCAAGAACTGGTAACATAAATTATTTATGGTTTAATATCAATTCCATTTATTATTTATTATATTGATAATTGTTTTATAAATTTTGAGGTGTCTCAACATGCTTATAAAATTGATAAGTGACTGTGTATATTGAGTAACCCACCTTCCAAAATGGTTAAATCTTATAATGCATATGTGGTGAGTGGTTTTAGATTTCATACACGTGCATTTGGAGAATCAAAAAAACAATGAACATTGGAGTTTTCTTGAGAGGATCACATCACAGAGAAACTGAAGTTGACTTTTATGGAATTTTGGATGAAATTATTGAGTTGTGTTATCTAGGACAGAATTACATATTGATGTTTAAATGTTGGTGGTTGGATACTGAGAGAGGCTTGTGTGTTCATCTGACCCATGGAATCATTGATATTAAATATAAAAGTCTTCTTGCAGTAAATGAACCCTTTTTACTGGATCAACAGGCACATAAAATTTATTATGCAAAGTATAGTGCTACTTCAAGAGACTTGACTGATTGGTGGAGCATAATAAAAATGAAATCTCAAGAAAATCAGTTTACTCAAACTGAATGTGGTTCCGCTGAAGTGGAAGGAATTGAAATTTTTCAAGAGACTTCTCAAAATCAATCTTTTTCACAAAGAGATGTGAATATCGATGATGACACCCCATAATTAATGATCTATGATGATGAAGATGTTAATGATTATAAAAATGAATTTGAAATGACATAATATGATAAAACTGAAACTCGTATAGATATTGATGATGCTGAGGGGGATGATGAAGACATTAATATTGAGGTTTATGGAGATGAGGATGAAGATGGACATTGACATAGTTAAATTCTTTTTATAATCATAACTAGTATATATCTATATATAATAGTTATTTTCAACTATCTGCTAAAAACAATCATTTTTTGTTTCAAATGGATCCTGATCTATTTCGTGAGTTGCAGGAGGCTGAGATACCTTTGGATGAGGGGATTTTGGATCATCTGACCCTCAGCCTAGTGGCGTTTCAGGGGGTACGTGGAGGGGGTGCGGTCTTGCATGACTGATGATTCCTAAACCTATCCTCGAGTGACGTCCATGTCTAGGCTTCGATTTATGCACACATATGTATGTTAACCTGTATATTTAAGTTAGTTTTCATTAATTTATTTATATATATACTAATTGTTTGATTATTTATTCCTTTTTCATTATTTTGTGCATGTAGTTGTTGTACAGGGGAGCTATATCTTGCGCAATTATTTTTCTCATCCATGGATCACATGGGAACAGATTCTCATTGATGTGTGTCTTGACATGTTCAATCATTGGCTGTTATGTAAATAAGTAATATTTATTTTGAAATTTATTTTACTAATAACTTGATATTATAAATTTTTAGTAGGGTTTATGGTTACCCATCGATGATAGCATGTGTGGCGTTATCCACGCAGCATGGCAGGTGTCTATGCGTGATCGTTTCCGTCATTTTGGCACAATTTGAGAAGAATAGACATTAAGAAAGCAGGAGTGAGAGAATTTGATGATTCATGTAGATCCCACCAACCAGAGTACATTTCATCTTATGTTTGGGATGGATTAGGTTTACCCTGGTTGGGTGGTGGATTTCAGAGGAGATCTTTAGTGGGTCGGCAGAACTGGGGGAGATAGGAGATGATGCATCGAGCTGGTTGTTGTACATTCAGTACGCATAGAGAGCATCTGATAAGTATCTTTTTTAAATATTTTATATATCATTAAATATAAATAGTTTATTTTATATTTTTGTAGGCAGTCGAGCATCCTAATATTACAGAGTATGACATTTATTGGAGGATGTATAGTGATCCGGCCACTTGAGAGATGAGAGGTGATCGCCAGTGTCAGATTGTGCTTAGTATTATTTTTTTCAATTTGAAAATTAACTAAATATAATATTTTCACAATTTTAATTTCAAATTGGAATTGAAAGAGTCATATGAGGCTGCGAACTCTCAGACACAGGCTAAGAGACAATAAGAGATGACATATCTGACCAGTACCCACCATTTCGATGAGGCGGCATGGATGTTGGTGGCACAATATGGCTTTGAGAAGGGCCGAGTAGTTGGTATCAGCTCTCATATGACTCTTGGTACTTATTATGGTACTTCTATGATGTCAGCATCCATATCGAGGGGAGATAATGGAGAGGCATCATCTTTAGTCTCACAGTATCAGGAGCAGTTGCGAACTGAGACCGAGCTTATAGAGAGTTTGCAGAAGCAGCATGAAAAGATGTGTCGGCAGCAGCAGAGCATGAGGAAGAGATGTGTCAATGGTAGCAGCATCATCACAAGCAGATGGAGTAAATGCGTCCTCTGATTCATAGTTTAGGGATGGATTTTCCTCCACCGTCTCCTACAGCTCCTCTACCTCCTAGAGAAGACGACCCCCCCCAGTGATTTTTTAATGTTACAAATATTTGATTTTAAGATTAGTTGTAATATAAACTGTTTACAATTTCTATCTTTTATATTGGTGCAAATATTGCATAATTTAATTTTTTTTATTTTTAGTATTTTAATATTTATTATTAGTATTATATATCTTTAATATTTATTTATTTTACTAATAATAATAATAATATTTTATTAATTTTTTATATTTTTTTGTAAATATTGATAATTTTAATAGTAATTTTATTTTATTATTATTTTAATAATATTAATATTAATTTTTCATTAATCATAAATTTTATTAAATATATTTTTTTAGTATTATATTTTTCGAGGTTTGTTTATTTTACTACTAATAATATTAATAATAATATTTGATGATTTTTGTATATTTTTTTGAGAATATTGATAATTTTAATATTTTTTATTTCTTTATTATTTTAAAAAAATTAAAATAATTTTTTCATTAATAATAATTTTATTATATATATTTTTTTATATGGTTTAGTATCTGCGATGGAGACTTTTGTAATGGGACCCCATCGCAAATAGTTTAAATATAAATTTTTAAAAAAGGAATTTGTGACGGGCCTGTCATAAAAGGTTTTATATATAATGTATATAATCTGAGACCTATTTGCGACGGGGCACTTCCCCATCGCAAAAGGTTAAAGTATATATAATTTATATAATTAGAGACTTATTTGCGACACCGTTTTCTACAATGGGCTATTTGTGACGGGGCCCCGTCGCTAAAGCCTATTTGTGACGGGATCTCGTCGCAAATAACCCATCGCAAATAGATTGTTTTCCAGTAGTTAGTATTTTGTAATATGTTTCTATCTTCCACTGATGTGATTTATTTTTCATATCCTTTCTGAACCCATTATCTCTCTTTTTTTATTCTTAAGACTCTATGGTTATTAAAATCGGATGATCTTTAATGTATATTTGATTTATATATCATCTAATTATTTTGATGACCTCTCCTAATAACTTGATATGTTTCTAAATTAACCACTGATGTTTTTTTGAAATTATATTTCATTTTCCTCAAGTTTTTGTTTGCCTTGAGAGATCAATATTGACACTTATATTTCTCTTCACCCTTATAAGTAGGTTTTCCATCATGACCTTTCCCAACATTTCCTTTTTCCTCTACTTGTATCTAGAAATTATTAATTTATTCTATATAAGGATCTCCTTATTGAAAAATTTTCTGTTATATTTTTCTTTATCATGCATCCCTTCTTCAATATTTTGGTATATTTCTTTAATTTTTTGTTTTTATTAAGGTATATCACAATATATTATCACACATGACATTACCAATAGATTTTTTACCTCATTTTTTTCCATTGTTTGAATTATTTTTATTTCATTCAACAAGATTCATGAATTTTTTGATATTTTTTAGATTCACATCTTCTAAAGAATTATTTTCTGTTGGTTCATACTATTCCCATTTACTCACTATACTTCTTTTTTCCTTAATAGAACCTTATATTTCTACTATTATATTTCTTAAAATCATTACAATTTTTTCACCACGTATACCTATAAGGATTTTTCTTGAACCAACCCAACTCATCCCTCCATCAGACACCTGACCCTGTTCATGATAAGGCATTATTGTAATTTCTAATCAACATGGTCTAGAAAAAATGAATTAGAATTGAAGAATCACCAATTTGAGAGTATTTTTCATATTAAAAAACTAAATAAATTAGAATTGTAAATTAAATCAAAAAATTTCATGAACTATTAATAAATCAGACATCCACTATAGATAAAATTAAACAAATAGAAACATGATATCAAAATATAGAATGTAGAGAAATAACAAGGATCACCCAAAAACTTCCTCAACCTATGAACACCCACTTCAATAAGGTAAATACACCCACTTATAAAGGATATTTTTTTTCACCATCCAATATAGTTACCATCCATTTATACAAAGTGGTAAATTTTAATTTCAATGATATAATAAATGAAACCAAAATAAAACTAAACTCTAGACATGCCAATATCCTTATGAATTTACAAGTCACCTCCCAACTAAAGAATCCCAACACCCCATGGGGTAGAATAAAAGATAATTTTAAAGCTATAATTGAAAAATGATAGAGATATAGGCGTGAGAATAAACATTTATTATAGAGATACCAAAATAGAAACCACACCCTATGCGTTAACTATAATGAGAAGAAAATTCATGCTACTTGGAAAATATAAATATATAATTATAGGGTATTCTTTTATTTTCAAAATAATTCAAATGATAATTATATTATTAAACCATTTTCCCTTTTTAAATTTTCATAAAAAACATAAATAATGATGAACTTCCAAAAAACTAATTTACATGAAAGAGAATGCGATAAAAGAAAATTTATATTATGAAAAATATTACTTCTAGAATCTAGTTTATAAAATCCTACAAAAGAGTGAAAAGTAGTGTGTATGTAAAACATGTTGCATGGGTTCCCATGTGCTAGTCAATATTACTTATGAATATATTTTAAATATACTCATAATCAATCTCTAGAGGTGCCAATTACCATCAATCATTTCCCAAACACTCAGTGACACCCTCCCTAGTTTGATTGATGGGATTGTATCATGGGAAGTCAGTTTAACTACTCAGGGCCACTAGTCGTGTGTAAGTAAATTAGTGTGGAATGTGTACCTAAAGATCCCACATAACTACACAAGAATTTACAATACGTATAAATGGAGGTCAGTTTTAAAATTATATAATATACATACATATCAAAAAAAATCAAAAAAATCAATCATTCACATTCACATCTCTAACCTCTCTCCTTAACCCCAACCCCTTTTCAAGCTACATCAACAAGTGTAAACCTCATATCGAGCCTACAACCCATTTCACACAAAACATTTCCAATTCTTGGGGAATTCACTAATAGTGGTTTTAATTTCCTGAAATATTTCAATTATTCAACTAGGCTTTATCTTTTAAAAATAAAATATTGATCATTTCTAAAATCGTCATTCTAATAATAGATTTCATGTCCCAAACCAAAATTCTCACTTAGACACATATAAACTTATATATATAAATACACCTTTTCCCAATGAAAATATTTCCAAATCCATGTGTGAATATGTAAAAATAGGGCACTGATATGTATATTTATCTATTTATCTATATGTGTATAAGTCATGTTTAAAGGATGTAATAGAATTATAACCCATTTTGTGAACATTAGGAACCAAACATTTCATCAAACCTTTTAAGAAAAAAAATCAATGAATTTCTGAAATAATACATTATTTTCAAAACATATAATTTATATAAATTATAATACTAAAAAATCATCCAAGGTGGTCATTATTTCAAAAAATATATATTATATTTTTATCAAGAGGTTCCCATGTCCAAAACTTCGGGAAAACATGCAAAAATAAAGAGAACCCAATTTCAAGAAACAAAAAACATTTTATATAATTTATATACATCTTATTATAATGAAAACACATATTAAAATACCCAATAAATAATATTTTCTAGTTTTAAGGCTCAAACATTGGGTAACTTACCTCAAACCGAAGAGAAACCTGCTGCCTTCAATGAGTGAGACCTAATACCACCTCAATGAAGTTCGTAGATCCCTGAGAAATATAAATAAACCATAGGAAAATGAAAAAACACAAAAAGTAAAAAAAATATAAATCCCTATTGTTGGGATGGAGTTAAAAAATTTGTGAGATAAAGTAGAAAGAGTAAGAATAAAGTGATGAAGAGGGAGGAATGCTTACCTCAGATGATCACACCACGAATCTGGAGGTGTAACAGAATAAAAGGGAGGGTGGAGAGGAGGATGAGGTGCTTGTACAAGGATACATTTGGGCATGTTGAGCACATTTGGGAGGAGGATAGGCCATTGGATTATTTAGAGAAAAATAAAAGAGAGAAATTTTGTTAAAATCCATTTTTAATGTTCTGGAAACCGCACATTGTTGGTCAAACCATGTGATAACCATGTTCCCCTACTAGAACTCTTGGACATATCACATTGGTGGTGATAATGGTTGGGGTAACCACCTACCAACCATGTGTTCATCTTCTTAAAATAACAATACCATCTCCAGGGTTTCTACATGTTTTATACTTACCAGGCACAAACCATATGCCTATATTGAAAATAAAAAATTTTGAAATTTTGAAATCGATTCATCATAAAGATTAAAAATAAAGATAAAAAAAATATTATATTTCAAAATAAATAATAATTTGTGTTTTGGGTGAGATAATTCTCCCCACCATGAAACTTTTTACACCAATAAAGTTCAATGTGATTCAATTGACCGTGATATAAGTAAAGACAAATTACTAATCAAGGTAATTATCCCAATACTCGAATACTGAAGAACCAACACTCACCATAACATAAAAATACAAAACTCTAAAATCCATAATAAGATAAATAAATCATCCTAAAAAATCAAACCATATATCCTAGGATATAGCTTGTGATAATAAATAATTGAAACCATTAAAGTAAAAAATGAAAAGAAAAATAGAATGCCATATCTCCAAACACAACCGAAAAAAAGGATCACCACAAACCCAAATATATAATTCACTATATAAAATCATAATGGTATATTTGTGATCTCTATGATTATTTATCACATGAACCATGGTCTTGTCCAATCAGACCTCTTTGATCAGAGTCGGATGGTGGGGAAACAATGGATTTCCTAATCAATTAAGCTTTAATACCAAGTTCACCATGATCTTATTCAATGTTGGTCTCCCCACCATATAAATTCTATAGTCAAACAATGATCTCCCAAGATGAAACAAACTCACATTTTTTAATGATATCCAAAATATATGGTAAATGATGTACTAAATCATGAACATCAACACTTCACATAAAAATCAGAATTCCACCAAAAAGATACTTCAATTAAAACTAGAATCTATAAATGATAGAAAATTATTGAAATATATGAAGAGAAGCCCCTGATACCCTACCATCCTTAAACTATCTTCAAATATACAAGACATATCAAACTATGAACTACCTTTAAACCCTTAAATTCCTACTAAAGATAATAAACCAATGCACTACCATTTGGAATAAACACAACTATGACCAACCAATCAAAATATAAAGATATGATATATCAAAGAAATTACCAAGAAAAAACACCTCAACAATATCATCATGAGCACTGTTCTTGAGTCAAAGGGGGAAGACCATAGACCAACTCTCGAAATATCAACTCTCAATAAACAGAACTGATGATAAATATAAATCACCCTTCCAAATCATCTAAACCACTCACCTAATACTTTTTTATTCAAAGGGGTGATACCAACACTGGGGAATGAACCTCATCAAAATGTATGATCACTAAAACAATTGGTACTCCCAATTTTGTTATCAATGGGAATACCAAGAAAAATTATAATTCATAATTTCATGAAAGACTCCAACCCCATCAAACTCACACATACAAAACCTTAAAATAATAACTAATGTTAATCATTGAAATTAATATTCACCTAGACCTAGAGGACTACAACCTAGAGACTAGCCACCCACTTCTTATTGATACATTTTTGGAGAAAACTCAAAAAACATGAAACCTAAATCCATCAATTCATTATTCCCAACACAAATAAAATACTCCCTACATGAAACAAAAACCAAAACTAAAAACACATTTCCTAAAAAAATATTTATATAAAATCCTATTTTCAATTTAAAATCAAAAAAATAATAATTTGAAAAGACAAGACTCATTTTGAAAATTATACTCCAAAAATACTCCATACAACATTGAAAAATCCAACAAAAATTATTTTAATTAATGTTTAAACATTTAATTAATGAATTTGAACAATTTAAAATTTATAAATTCCACTTAAGAAAAATAAAAACGCCACATTACTTAAAATTTTGGAAATTATACTCTTAAACCATTTTCCAAACCAAATAATTATAATAAAAAAAATTTAAAATACTACATTTTCAAAATAGAGTTTCTGTAATATTTTTAGAAAAGACCTTCAAGAAAATGACCTTAAAAACTCCATTGAAAAATATTTCCCATCTCCAAAGTCCCCATTTTAAATTAAAAACTAGTATTGACCACTTAAAACCATTTTTAAACACATGTTTCCCTATTTAAAATATTAAAAATTTACTTGAAAAATATTTCAAAATTACAAATCCTTTATCACTGTTAGTCAAAACACAATTAACAAATAACATGAAAAAAAATCCAACCAATAAGGGATATGTGATCATACATGAATTAACAACATGGCTTGGTGGACCATGTATCAACCCCAGAACCATCACTAAGAGTAATAAAAACATACACATAGTCCCCCCATGGGTTACCAATCCACATGATCTCACAATGTAATACCAACACAATTATCATTCCATCCCCAAAATAAAAAAATCATAATCCCATAATTCCTTTGTGACTCTTATTTTTTTAGAAATGGTCATAATGAAGAACTGACCAATTACCTACCTCCAATGCCTTGTGGATACTATCTACATTTATCATACATCCCAAATAACAAAGGGATACTTATGAGAGATCAAAGTTTCTTATGGAAATAATAAACTGATAGATATCATACTATTTTTTCATAAAATATTGTGATTCATCCCTTAATCGGACACTCGATCAGGTTCGTGAAAAGGCCTAAATGGGAATTCCTAATCCCAGTAGGATGAGTGCCTAGGAATTAAGGAATCACCACTTGGGAATAATTTAACCCATTAAAAACTTAAATAAATAAATAATAGAATATATATAAATTTTTGGCATGACCAATCTATACACTGGATGTCCACATTAGATAATGATAAAAACCAAATATCTTTAATTAAGAATACATAAAAATAGAAATGAGCACCAAAATACCACCTAACTCTATAAACACTAACTCCTACAAGAAAAATATTCACACCTCTAATGGATCTTCTTCATCCATCACCAACTATAGTTACCCTCCATCCAAAGAATGTGGTGAAAGACTATGTGGATGATGTAATAAAGGAAACTGAAATAAATCAAAACTAAAAACATACATGTCTTCTTATGACTATAAACGACCCCCCCACCTATAAAGAATCCTTGTACCCCATTGATGAGAAAAAAGATAATCTAAAAACTACAACTAAAAATGATAGAGATATATCCCTGAAAATAAAAAATCCCAATAGAAATGACAAAATAGAAGACACACCATATGACTTAACTTTAAATAGAAAACCATTTCATTATTGAATGAGAATATAAATATATAAGGAAAGTATTTTCATTTCATTTTCAAACAAGTAACAAGTTGATGATTTTCATAAACTATTTTCACTTTTAAAATTTTCAAAAATGTTTTTAAGAATAATGAATTTACAAAAAATACTATTTAAATGGAATTTTATATTCTAAATTAAATTTTTCAATAATAAATCATATTTGTGGGAAATAATTCTATAATATTAAAAAATTTAGAGTAAATTACAATGTATGTAAAACAAATGTCACGGGATCTCAGGTGATGGTCACGATGACTAAGTAAAAAGATTTAAGAATTCTCATAATAAATATTTAGATATGGATAATATCATCAATCACTACAGAAACACTTAGAGACACCCTCCCTAGTTCGACCATGGTGGAAATCCCATTGGTAGTTAGGTTACCTATTTCGGGCCACTAGTTAATGCATAATCTCAACTAGAGTAGCATGTGTACCTAGGGATCCATCCTAACAATCCATGACTCCCCATGAAATATTACTAGAGATGAGTTTCTATCAAGCTCGCATATACATTCATATCATAATTATTTACGTAAAACCACAATTCACTTTCTCACCTCCCCCCCCCCCTATATGCTTCCCCTTTCCATGTTAAATCAATAAGAAAAAACCCAAAATGTTCCTACATCACATTTCTCACACCACATTTATAATAAAATGGGAATGACTTGAGAGGGGTTTTAATTTCCATAGATATTTCAAAGTCTCAAATGGGAATTATATTTTAGAAGGAAATATTTATCATTTGGAAAACCATCTTTAAAACCATAACATTTATATCCCAAACCACACTTAACACATATACACATATATACCTATATATATATATATAAATACCCATTTTCTTAATGCACATTTCCCAACTCCATGTGTAAATATATACAAATAGATAAGTTATATATATGTACATATATTTATTTATATATATATGTGGGTATAATTCATATTTAGAAGAAGTTAGAGAATTTGAAACAATTTTTTAGATCTTTGGGAATTGAACATGTCATTAAGGCTTTAGGGAAAACCTCACTGGACACGACACACGGTTAGGGTGCATGTTTAAAGAAATTGTGAACTATCTATGTTGATGGATCAACTAAATTATAGGTGCACCTACACAATTTATATATATATTCCCATAATCATATTCCAATTATGAACTTTTGATTAAAATTAAAAAATTAAAAATTTTAAAAATGGTTTGACCTGAGAAAAATTAATTAATCTAAAAAATAATCAAATAATTGAAAAAAAAAATAATTAATAATGGTCTTGGGGTGAGTGGTTTTTTTCAAAATCATAATAATCTTGTTTAATATATATCTTTTCAAGATCATTAATTGTAAAATTATTGATTCATCTATACTTCAAACATTTATATGGGTGTTTTTCTTTGTATATGAATCCATATTTCTAGTAAATTTTAATGATAAATAATATGATTATATCATTCACTTCAATATCATCTTTGTTATCTTCATAATCATCAAGGCCCATTACATCATTTCGAGGATCTTGTATTTTCAACTTCCCCGTAGTTTGAAATGAAATATTTTCCTTAATCTTCATTTTAATGTCATGAACTAGCTTTTTCATATTTATAAATTTTATTTATTCACTTTTATGTTCCCCACAAATATGTTTTTGATTTTTTTCCAAGTTTACTTAGATGATTTGAGACCAATCGCCTTCATAAAAACATTTTCTAATAAGTTAATAGGAAGACTATTCCATTATTTTCCATCAACATCATGATTAAATTTGTTATAAAATCAAATAGGAACATATTTCTCCATGAGTTGAAACCCAAAAGTAGCTACATCAACCACCTTGATGCCAAGAGATAGTAGATATAGTATTATTCTATTTTCCTATCATTGATAATTTTTGAAAATAAAGGTAGTATTACCTATGATATTAACCAATTTGAATTATATTATAGAACAAAACCATGATTCAATAACAATTTAAGGTAAATGGATGGTGTAGAAAACTGACAAGTGGTGGGGTGAATTAGTGGTAATCTTTTACTAAATGTTTTCTCTAAAAATTAAACTTTAAAACATGTTAAAATTTTCAACCTCTCAAATTTATAACACTAAATTGAACATATAAAACATTAATTAAATAAATAAAGACCCATAGTTTTTTACAAGGTTTTATCACAATGTCAGTACCTAGTTCATTCTATATCGACACTCATTGATTGATGGATATCCAGTATATAGTGAACTGAATATAAACAAGAAAACTATTGTCAAGTTACATTATCTCTTTTAATAAAATTATATTGGATACCACATGTTACAAACCATTATTACCCTTTATATCCAAAACAATATTAAAACATAAATTTTTCTCATTGAAACATTTTCAAGAATTTCTCTGTTTAATACATCTTCTTTAAACAAGTCACTTCTTGGTAGGATAATCATGTTGAAAATACTTCCACACTTACTATCACTCAAAAAACACTACTTATAAATGATACTAAGCCCCTTTAAATAGTCATAAATAATCTAAAAATCAAGGATAAGGAACAAACTCTTATTCGGTATTTTCCACTAAACTAAACATTCATTTGAACACCTTTAAAGATTATGAAACTTCAAAGTAAAATTTCTTTATCAAATTTTCCTAAAAACTCATCATTATAAAACTAGTAAAAATTATTTAAATATATTATATATTTATTACTGTTGAGAGAAAATCTCATCATTATAATAATTAATAACTTTAAAAATATCTTTAAATCTTTTATAACCTCCATCTAATGTAAAAAAAAATCTTTCTGATCAAATTTTGTTGATCAATTCTATCTGAAAAGATCGTGAATTATATGTCCAATGATATTTCTAGAATTTTTATATAGGAACTTTGTGTGGTGAATAATATATTTCTTTATATATTACAATATTAAAAAATCATTTGCCTGATGCCATCGAATTTCTTTATCTGAGACTCATCCTTCAGATGAACCCTTGGAAGTCTTTCTAGATAAAATTCTAAAAAAATTAATATAAAATAAATTGAATTATATATTTTGTATAAACCCAATATTAATTATATAATATCATCACAGTCTGATCAGGTTTACTTGAAACACTCATCCAGGCCACTTCCTCAACACATCACCTTTTTAGTTGACTTTTTTATTTCTCTATCTAGTAACCTTTACATATTTATTCTTATACTGGAATTAAAAGGTATCTATATTATCATCCAATATAAATTACAACTTCATATATTTTCTCTCTCTATTAAAAAATTTTAGTCACAACTCTAGGCCTTCATAAGTTTAGATTTGTTTAGACAATACATCTGAAACATTGTAATAATACAAATTCATTCTATATAACTATTTCTAGTAGGCTCATTTCATTATCATTAGTAAAGTAGATTTTTACATCCATATTGAAGACATTGTTTACCCATTATCTGAATTATTATTTTGAAAAAACATATCTTGTAATCATGATAACCTTAGATAAATAATGATGTAAACAAATGTTTTGGATTATCAAAGCATTTTCTGAATTTGTAATAAAAGAGGTGCCACCATTTATATGAAAAAAAACAACTAATGTTCACCTAAAACACAAACAAATTCGGATAAAATGTTGTAAAAAATTAAAAAATCAACCCAAAATATATTTATATTCTAATGTTGGTGAAAGGGCTTGATATATGTTTTAGGCTTTTTTGTAAGTCTTATATTTGTTTTGATGTATTAATTTCAAGTAGTTTCTTATGGCATTTGAAAATTATAGCCTCAAGAAAAAAATATCCAACCCATAATTTAGAGTTATACACTATAGTGTATACTTTATAATTTTCAGTAAACAAATTTTTTCAAATATTTTTTCATATACATAAACTATAAAAACCTCATGTGTATATTTTCATATAAAAGTATTAATTTGAGGAAAAATCAATGGATTAAATAGCTATGATCTTTTGATTTTAATATTTTTTGTACACCTCATAAAGGAAATAATGAATTTTATTATCTAAATAGAACGTATCAACCAAAAAAAGTATTATAACAAAAGTAATATTGAATTCTTATGGATGTATGTTTTTAAAAAAAATGAGAAAATTTCAAGCTGTGTTCAGTTTGGACCAACTGTTGATTGTGAATGAGTGGGTAGATAAATGTGCTTCATAATCATTTACATCAGGCTACCATTGTAATTCTTAATGGAAACTCCCAATATTACCCACATCTATAACTAGTTATAGACCTTATATCAAAAGGTATCCAGTTGGTTGGGATTTTAAACCCATTGACACTTAAGAGGTCACATTGGTCAAGAGGAAGGGATATTGGGATCTTCTCACCCTATGGGGGGATTCTTGCCTACCATAGGACTCTCTTATAGATATAAGATATTTTTTATGATATCTTTCTAATCCTGATAAGGGATAGGTTACACTAAATATCATCATAGGTTAGATATTTTTATGTATAGATGAACGAAATATCTTTATTAATTCCTTATATATATTTGGAGGTTCTTCATCTATTTCCAGAGTAAAAAATAGCATTTTATATGTTTAAGCTACATAAACAGACACTATGGAATTTTATTTCATGTTGGGAGGTGGTTAACATTATGAGGAGGGGATTGTGCCACTTTGTGTTGTCCTACGTATCTTGTTTATTATAGGAATCAAAACCCACATAGTTCATTAGAACACATGTAGTTTAACATCATGTAAAAAAGACATATGTGTGATCACTTAGACACTAAATATTTAACCTTGAGTTTCGAAGATATATCCTTAATATCCTGGTTATATATAGAATCCGAGTTATTTTTGTTCATTCATTCCCTTAGGACCATCCCCAAGGTATTTAACCTTATATGGGGGATATTTTACATCGTGCCACTCATTGGGGCTTTCATACAGAGATTCCCATATATTGTGTAGATTCATGATGAAAATGACATGATTATTTTGACTACCTAAGAACACGTGATCTATGATTTCTGTGAGAAATAAGGGATAACAAGAAATCAGTCTTATAGCATATGGTTGTAGGTATTATGTACTAGTACATCCCTTGGAATGTTTAATATGGAGCCCATGCCTCATGGAGACATCCAACGTATCATCATTGTGATATGAATTAGAGTCATTGTGGTTCAGTTTTCTTATCAGTTTGATGATTCATGAGGTATATTGACAAGACCATGGGAATTATTGGTTCTTAATGGTTGAAATTTCATAGAAACCATGGAACTTACCCTGAGGTTCATTCCCATTTTAGTTCGAGATCAGGCCTTATTAAGGCATCCGACATATCCAAATTATGACAGGAATTAGAGTTCCTATAGTTTAACTGGTCAAGGCTATTACACTAATGTTTCCCTTATATAAAATACATATCATATTATTCCATTGATTGGGTATTACACACTAATTTTGGTCTTATGATGATATAGGCTTATCATGTAAATGATATGATCATTGCGACTCCCTAAAACCTTGTGATCTATGCTCGGTGTGTGAAATAAAGTATTAAAAATAATTTTTCTCATTGCTTTTGGATAGGTATTTCTATACCAATACTTTCATTAGATTGATTAATATAGATCTAAGCCCTTAGGAAGTCATTCTATATATATTGGTTATATAAAGAATCAGATTCATCATTGTTCCCTTGATTGGGGATTACACACTAAGGTATCCCTTCTGATTGAGGCTTACATGTTTAGGGACAAAAAATTTATCATGGATTGGGATCTCTATTTGATCTAACCTGATTCCCTTCTTAAAATGTAAGAGGATTAATTCTTGACATGTCAAAATACTATTACATGATCTAATTGACTTGTCTGGGATACATCGCATAACCTGGATAAGCATGTCTGATGGATGTCACATGATCAAGACTGTATTGTCTAGATAACATCACAAGACCTAGATGGATAATCCTAGAATCCATCGCATGATCCAGGATGACATTCATAGAGTTCATTGCATGTTTCTGATGAATTTTCATAGTTTCATCTTGAAATATGGCTGACACACTTTCAAGGTAATCGAGAGAGTCAATGTGTTGTGTCTGGTGGGTGATGCATGATCTAGGATAACATGACTGGAGGAAATCATGAGATCCAGCTGATGTTCCTGGAGAGTGTCATAAGATCCATTTGGCATTCCCATGTACTATCATGAGACTTAGTTGACACGTACTAGTGTTACCACTTGAGTTAGGGGACAAACCTAAAGGACCACACAACAATCTGAGGTATATCCTATAAGGGTTTTCATGACTTGGGTGGCATGATTGGAAGTTTCGTATTACTTTCTTTGACATCTACTGGGGACTTCTCATGATTCAAATAGCGTACCAAAAGAGCATCTATTGACTAGGAAGAGATGTCCTAGTTTTTCCTCTAGAACTGAGTGGTTCAAGACAAACGTATGAGGATCAGTATATGTGTTCTTCACATAAGCCTCCAACCATTTTTCATTTGTTTAATTTTTTATTAGAAATACCTTGGATGGTTCATTAGGATTTTGTCGATTGGAAATTTGTGTGACCTTGGGGAGCTTATCTGGATACTACATCTAGATTAATGATTGTTCAAGGAAACTTTGCAAGAGAAGAAGGATTTTTCAAAGTGACTTCATGGGCCTTATGTAGGCTATGAATCGTGCATGAGTGTCCATGTGACCTTCTATTGGTATGGATATTGTGTATCTGTTGGGGGCTCATGTGATCCAATTGATCATGGCCATATTTTTCATCCTTTTATTTCTATGGAAAATAATACCCATATTCATGTATTTCTTCTTTTTTGGATTTTATAAATCCTATTTAGGAATCAACAAATGCCTCCACCCCCAAGGAGAAATGTTTTTCAGGAAAAGGGATTAGTTCTGAAAAATGTAAATGAATTCCTAGGGCTTTAGTGATATCACCAATCAATTTCTTATGTGACATTAGGTCGGTCATGTGAAATTTGGTATTCTGTATGATGCCCTATAAATTAGGCAGAAAAGAGGGAGTCATTCACTGGATACTTGATAATCCAAATCTTCTAAGCTGTGCTTATATCAAAAAAACATTTTAATAAGACCTTCTCATAATATCTGATAGTGAGACCTCACCACAATCCCGTTTCATGAGAACATCTCCATGAGACTTCTTTTTCCTTCACTCCCACTCAAATCAAACATGAACTAAACTTCGGTAATTGTTTGAACTTTGGTCATGGGTATGTGATCATCTTGAAGGTTTTTTTGGGAACTTCGTTCTTGATAGAATGATCCTTTGACTATTATAAGGCTCACGTGACCATTTAATGGTCATGTAATGAAGTCCTTATCATATATTCCACTCAATAGTTTCTCGATCCTATAATAACCCTTCCCTTTATTTCATATTTAATAATTATTTATTACATAAAATTTCACTTAATAAAAATCAGAAGAATGATAGGTATAGTTCCTTTGAGGTTTATGAACATTACATAACAACTTAAAATAGGAAATACAACAACATGTGTATTGAAATCGTCTTTTACATGACCAAAACATTCCTTCATACTTAACAAAGCATGGGACAACCTGAGAACATATATAAGAAAAGGGTGATATTTCAACCCCATTAATGGAATAAACATGGTATTACATAAGGATAATAATAAATGTTAGTAAAGGAATATCAATGAGGAATAAAAGAACATGAATAATAATAAATGATATAGCTTGATAATCATAATAGGGAAAATGTGGCAAAAACGTACAACATGAAGTAAGCATGAGTCAAGGCTCATTGCACATGGTGGAGCATGATTCATGGATCATTGAACATGGAGGATCGTGGAATGACGACCATTGAAAATGGAGGAGCATGAGTCAAATCCCATTGCACATGATGTATCAAGATACAAAACATTACCCAGTGAGTTGGAGTGCTATCAGGGCACACCCTTAATTATCTATTCATTCTCATGTTTAACTGTGCTACATAGATCATAAAACATGGTTTCATTAAACACCTTAATTTATTCCATGATCTAAAAATGTTGAATTCATACATGAAAGTAACAATAAATGAGTATATGTTCATGAAGATGATTACCCTTGATAGTGAAAGGGATATGATACTCACTATAGGGTGATTTTTTAATGGGAAATAGTGGTGTAATTTTCGCAGCGTAATGGTTTCATATATGAATTTATAAAGTAGGTTGATGAGTGATAAAGGGTTATGTAATCATTTAGAAATGAAATGGAAATAAATATAGATATTTAAGATCATAACATTCTTACAAAGGTGGAGAGCCTAGCCGAATAGTCATGTGAAGGTGGAGAGCTGATTTCACGATGAAGATATTGGGGAGGAGCAGTTCCAAGTACTTAGTCTAGGTTGTATGTAATGTTTGAAGCCTACATGCAATGAATTATTCTACGACCTATGGTCCATGTAATACTTACACCTACAGGCCTTGTAAGGGTTCCACCTCACCCCATTAAAGGTGGATTATCAAAAATCAATAAAATATGAAGTCCTTTGGGCAATTGGAGGTAAGATCATAACAAAACATTGTTAAAATGAATTTATAAGACATAACATAAACAAAATGCTTGATAAAAGTGGAGGCTGGAAGATTCCTTACAATATTTCGACATGGTTACGGGTTAACAAAAAGGATCATAAGAGAGATAAATGAGAGTTAAATATGAAACCATCATTTAAAAATAAAATGTATAGTAAGGTGAAAGGTAAGAATGTATCCTAACTTAATCAAATGGAAATAAAAAGGGATTATCATAAATGTAGTTCTTGATAAAAAGAGGAGAGAGAGAATACCTTATAGAATTCCATCATAATAATAGCTCAAGTTAAAATAAAAATGAGAGGAAATAAATGATCCCTCATATAAATAACATATATTTTATAGAAAGTTAATGATTATAAATTAATGTAAATATAATAAAATGAAATTAAAAAATCTAATCTCAAGGGTGGTGCTTGAATTCAAAGAAGATGAGAGAAATCCCTTACATCGATATTTGAATCTACAAGATTAAGAGAGGATTCTTGGGAGCTTGGGTTACCTTGTGAGGACTCTAGGTAATAAAGGGAAGTGTGTGGACCATCTTAAAGGAGTTTTAGGGAAGATAAATGGAATCTTTGATGGGTTTATATAAAAAAGGTGGGTTTTTTATTATTTTGGTTTTGGACAATACATAACCAAATATTCCAACCCCAAACAATCCCATGATTTTTTAACATGTTTTCTACAAAATGAGAGTGTTATACATTATGTTATAATGACAAGGTCAGAAGATAATTATATTTCTCCCTTAATTATGTGGAGGTAATTCATACTTGCAAGGAAATGATTTTATAATCTTAAAATATATTTAATGTCTTGGAAGATTCACTAGGGATTTATAAAATAAATTAAATAAACATAAAATTAAATTATTTTAAATTAAAACAATATATCTAGACGATTATACCTTTTATATTATTTATTACATCACTATTGGTCTAATAGGATGTCATAAAACACACCGTATATTTATATGGTATTTATGATTTTACCCAAAAAATAAATTGTCTCAAAAAATTAAGAAAAGTTATCCATTGGGTAACTTAAACATCCTGATTTCAAAAATAATATTCATTATATATAAATAATTTTCTTAATAAGTGAGTTTTCACTTTTAAATTAAAAAATTATATTTATTTAAAATTGATGGGTTTTTCAACAATAACAATTTTTTAACACTAATTAAAAAAATAAATTTGACTTAATAAAAAATATATGATAATTCAATAAAATTAAATTAATAATAATGTTTTATTAATTAAAATTTAATTTCAAAAATCCATTAATTAATTTAAATATTTTTCTTACTTGAATTTAATTAATAACCAAAAATATTATTTGTGATTTAAAATCATTTATAAAGTGAAAATAATAGAAAGAAAATATATTCTATATTCTATAAAAAATAATGTACATATTACTTTTTCTAGGGTCTTGATAAATATTAATTTATTACACCAGCATACTCCCTAAGAGTAATGTGCACGATAATGGGGCTTTCATGGGGTTGTTCGATGAACATGGTTTGGGATGGGATCTCATTGAGCATGAACTTCTCCCATAAACAGTATCTCTCATTCATAATTTAGTGATTCTTAGCATGGTCTTGGTCTATGCACAATCCATGAAATTCTATCTCTTTCAAAAGATCCAATAATTGGGATTCATAGGGTATGATCCTACTGGTTGATTCCATCACTTCCTTTGTATGTGCTGAATGGATTTGTTAAAACCTCATATTTATACTAGTCATGTGATCATTGTTCAATGGATATATTATCAACGGTAAAGATACTTAATAGTTATTTAAAATACAATTGGATAAAACCAAATAAGTTCATGTGTTTTCTCTATCTATAAGAAATTTAATTAAATCAAAAGAAAGGAAATTTTATTCATAAATGTTCGGGTCATTACAACCTTCCCCCTTTAAGAAATTTCACCCATGAAATTTCCTTTTCTCACACTAAAACATATAATGGAAACTCTTCTTCATATCCTTCTCTGGTTCCCACATTTCTTCTTTAAACTTGGGGTTTCACCCCAACACTTTGAGAAGGGGAATTATATTATTTTTTAAAGCATTTTCTCTATGATCTATGTTCTTTATTAGATTCTCCTCATAAGAAAGGTCATTCTCTAATGGTACCACCACTAGATTGAGTACATGTGATGGGTATAGTATTAACTTGATTAAGAGGGATACATGGAATACATCATGTAATTGATATAGGTTTGGTGGGAGTGTTAGTCGATACATCACTGCTCTAATGAGATAAAGGATCTAAAAGGAACTATGTACCTTGGATTAATATTTACCTTATTCCCAAATCTCAAAACTCAGTTATATAGATATATTAATAGGAATACCATGTCTCCACTATCAACCCCTAGGTCACATAGACAATTATCATCATAGATCTTTTTTCGACTCTGAGAAGTTTGTATGTGCTAGTATATGGTCTTAACATTATCCACCATTTCTTAGACCATTATAGGACCTAGAAGTTTATGTTCCCCAACTCTATACTAACATGTTTGTGTTCTTCACCTCTTCCCATTAAAGGCTTCATAGGGTTCTATTTGGATTCTTGATTGGAAACAATTGTTTTAATAGAACTTCGCCAAAGAAATATATTGGTCTCATCAGCCTTTTAAGTCCATTGGGTAGTCTCTAAACATGTCCTCAAGTGTATGGGTAGTCTGCTAAGATTTTACATCAGTTTTAGGGTGATAAGATGTAATGAAGATCAAATCAGTGTTTAGAACATGTTGGATACTTTCCCAAAACATAGAGGTAGATTTTAGATCTCGATCAGATATAATTGATAGTTTTACTCCCTGAAGCCTTACCCCTACTCTGAAATATATTTTTTCCGATTAATCTTGTGAGAAATTATCTTGTATTATAACAAATTTCGCAGTTCTTAAAAGGAAATCTGCAACAACCTAGATAGAATTGTTTCCCTTGGATGTCTTTGGAAGTCCAGTGACAAAGTCCAGGGTGATTGTTTCCCATTTCCATGTTCGTATTGGTAATGGTTACATCATCCCCTTATACTTCTTCCATGCATCCTTTAATTTCAGACATACTAGTCGCTTTGATATATAATCATTTATCTCCTTCTTCATTTAATCCCACTATCAATTCTCTTAGAGATCTTTATTTATCATTGTGTTTCCTAGGTGAATAGAGAATGTTGAACTATGTGTCTCATAAAAAATATATATCTTTGACTACTGATTTTATGGAAAACAAAGTCTTGTCCCAAGTCCCATAATTACTTCTTCATTAACATTAAACTCTGAGGATTTCCCTTTTCATATAGTTTCCACATTCTTATGAATTCAAACATCATCCATTTAATAATATCTAACCATATTCGTTGGTGTATATTCAACTCTTTCTGTGTGAATATATATTTGATACATTTGTGATCTATATATATTTAACACTTCTCATTGGATAGATAATTCCACCATATTTTCATTGAAAATATCACAGCTACTAATTCTATATCATGCGTGGGATATTTTTTCTCATGAATTTTTAACTACTTTGAGGCGTAGGAAATTACTTTTTCTTTTTTCATCACCACATATCCCATTCCATTCATCAAAGCATCGTTGAAAATTTTGAAGAGTTCCCCACTTGTGGGTAGTGTAAACATAGGGGCAGTGATAAACCTCCTTTTCAACTCCTTGAATATTTCTTCACATTCATCATTCTATGAAAATTTTACTCCCTTCCAAGTTATCTTGGTAAGAGTGTTTGAAATTCGTGAGATATTTCTCACAAATTAGAGAAAATATATAGTTAACCCAAGGAATCTATGGATATAGGTCATATATGTTGGTCTCATCAATCCCTTAATTTCTGTTTTCTTTTAATGATCAATAGATATCCCATTGATTGTGATTATATTCCCTAATAATGATACTTCATTCAACTAGAACTCACACTTGTTGTACTTTTCATATATCTTCTCCTTTCGCAAGGTTTTTAGCACATTGCTCAAATTCTCTTCATGCTTCTCCTTTGTTATATAGTGATTTAGATTATCATCTATAAAACCTACCACACATTTTTCAAGGAAATATCTAAAGACTCTATTTATAAAATCCATGAATATTTTTGGAGCATTATTGAGTTTGAAAGGCATCACTATGAACTCATATTGCCCATACCTTTTACAAAAAGTAGTCTTGGTGATATCCTCCTTCTCCACCCTTACATGGTAATATCCCAGTTGCATATCCACCATAGAAAAGTATTGTGCTCCACATAGAAAATTGAACAATTAATCAATTCAAGGAAAAGGATACTTGTTTTTTATCGTGATTTTTTTGAGATCATGATAATCAATGAAAATTCACATTGACCCATCGTTCTTCTTGATAAAGTGGACTAGAGCACCCCATGGTGATGCACATAGGTATGTAAACCCTTTATCTATATTCTCTTGTAGTTGTTTCTTAATTTCTTCAAGTTCTAAATTAGCCATATTATATAGAGTCTTGCATATTGGAAACTCCCCAGGTATAATCTCAGTCCAAAATTTGACCTCTTGGCTAGGGGGAGGACTAGTAAATTCTTTGGGAAAGACATCAGTGAATTCCCTCATTATAGGCATGTCTTAAAGAATATTTTTTTCTTTAAACTCAATCATTTGAGTTAGATATTCTTGATCGTAGGGGAATAATATGCATTCTTGGGATGATGGTGAAAAATATGATTCGTCCTCATCCTTGCACTTCTATAGAATTAGAGTTTGGTTCTCCATATGAACTTTGATTTCCCTCTCACAGAAATTTATGTTGGCTCTGTATATGGAAATCCAATCCATGCCCATAATTTCATCAAATTCCACCAAGGGAAGTATGAAAAGTTTCTCCAGGAAGTTCAATCCAAAAATTGTGATAACAGAGGAGCTATATACCTGGGATTCAATAATCTTTCAATTTGTCATCTTCACCAAAATATCATCTTCAGTGTTTTTTGGTGGTGTTTAAATATTTCTACTCAACATTAATGATATAAAGGAATGTGTATAACCATAATCAAATATATTTTTCTCTATTCTAGAATTAATAACTAGTGTACCTATCATCGCTTCGTGGTTGGGATCCACCTCAATGGTCGTGATTGAAAAA
Source organism: Viscum album (assembly GCA_963277665.1). Lineage (NCBI taxonomy): Eukaryota > Viridiplantae > Streptophyta > Magnoliopsida > Santalales > Viscaceae > Viscum > Viscum album. The sequence continues at coordinate 2,007,035,634 of OY728130.1, read as the reverse complement.
TATCTCCCTTTCTTCTTTCAAGGTTATTGGTTTCCTCCTAAAACCATTGGCTTAGGGGACTGATTCACAAATTTCCTAGATCCTTATATTTATAACAATGAACAATTCATTGAGGGTTTACTGGAGCATTCCTTTCCTCTATCACAAAAGTGGATTTCTATTTTCAGCAATTATTATATAGATTCCCATCATTTCCGCACCTAAATCATTTGTTTGTTCCTTTTAATAAATTTATAGGCTGCGTCTTTCCACACATATGACAAGCAGGATGATGAAATGTTTTAGCACCATTGGATTTATTCATTAGACTGCCAGAATTTAATTCCACTTTCTGCTTCTTATCCGTGTGAGACCCCTGAGATTCACTGATTTTCATGTCAACATTGAGGGCGCATTGAAAATTTTCCTCATAGATATTAATTTTATGGATTTCCAAGGTTTTTTTAGACTAGTCTTTACCCACTAAAGTATCATTAAACCTTCCATTCAGGGGTAACAGCAAAACTCGTGGTGTATTGTGAATGTCTTTTGTAGTTTGCCTCAAACGTCTCAACAAATTCATCATATTTTTTCTTTATTTCAAGGAAATATTTTTCTATCTTAAAAAACAAGGTTTCTAGTTAAATATTTATCGAAAAACATTTTTCATAATTCCTTCCACTCCAATTCTTTGATATCATCCTCAGGCTTCATATTATTGATCAATGTCCACCACTAATCAACTTCACCCTCCATATAATAAACAGCTAGAAGAACCTTCTCTATTTCATAACATTGAATGATAGAGAATATATTTTCATTTTAATTGATCCATTTATCCATGATTAAGGTATTAGATGATCCATTGAAAGTAGGATTCCTTTGTTGCGTGAATCTCTCTACTGTGGGTTTCTCTATCTTAGGGGGTTCTACTCTGCTTCTGGTCTAGGTTTCTATTCAGAACTTGAGTTAACTAAGAAAGTATCATGAAATTTTTTTTGATTGTCTCTCCAAGTAGGTTGGACATCTCATTTGGGAAATCATCACACAACCCTTCACATTGATTGTTATCATGATTCTTCCTATTTTTAGATATTGGATAGATTAAAGTGAAAATAATGGATGAGAATATTAAAATATAAAAAACCTAAAGGGGAATACAATTTTGAAAAGGGGATGACTTCTGAATTACATTTATCTATTTAACTTATGAGTTTCTTAGCTTCAGTCCATATTATCCGTGATCTACTTCCTAACATATATTCTTATGGTAATTTTTTATCTGTTACCTTAATAATGGTTTGTAATGAGATTATGAATTTATCAATCCATATCCCCTAGGGGTGTCCATAAAAGTGCATAATAAGGCTTGTTCTTGTGTACCGGGTTACCCCAAGTCAAGCCCGAAACACCTTGTTTGAGTTGTTACTCCTAGGTATATCTATACCAGAACCATGTCCATTCGTAGTATCCAGATAGGGATGTATTTACTTGATAAACTACTTTCATTATCCTCGCTAAAATTTAGAGGTGTTCACTTACACTTATTCTTATCCCTAAGGATTTTCAATATGTTTTTATAATCCTAAAACCAAAAATAATTGAACTTATCCTCTGATACTAACTATAACAACCATTCTATTAATTTAATATTTAAACAAGATTTATTATATAAAATTTCAATAAATAAAACTAAGAACATCAAGAGGTACTGTGTGTTTGTAGTTTAGAAACATTACATAACAACTTAAATCATGAAATACAATAGCATAATTATTTAAAACATCTTCAACATGACCAAATCATTCCTTTTTTATTTAACACTTCATCGGATTACTTGAGTACATCAAAAAAAAGGGTGGGATATAAATGCAATTAAGGGAATAAACATGGATTAACATGAGAATAATAATACTTTTTAGACAAATAATATCAATGAGGTATAAAAGAACACGAATAATAAAACATGATATATCTTCTTAATCATAACAAGGGAAATGGGGCAACAACCTACAACATGAAGTAACCATGACTCAAGGGCCATTGCACATGGAGGAGTTTGAGTCAAGGATCCTTGCACATGGAGGATCATGGTTAGAGTTCTCTTTAACATGGAGGATCATAAGTCAAATCCCATTTAACATTATTTATCATTATAATAAACATTACCCAATGCATTGGAGAGCTACCAGGGGAACCCTTCATAATAATTTTATTCTCATATTTAAGTGAGCCACATAGATCATAAAACAAGGTTTCATTCAACATCATAATTTATTATAGGATATAAGAAAGTGTAATACATAAATTTATGTCCAAAATAAATAATTATATTTTCATGAATATGAACACCCTTAATAGAGAATTTGGTATGGTATTCGCAACATGATGATTTTTGGTAAGGAAATTCATGGTGCAATTTCAAAAGCGTAATTACATCATATAAGAATTCTTAAAATGGTTTGATGAGATATAAAGGTGTATCTTGTAATTTAAAATGAAATAGATGGTGAGAGGGATATTCTTGAACATATACGAACATAATAAAAAGAAATTTAGAAGACATAACATAAATGGAATGCTTGATAAAAGTGGAGAGTGGAAGATTCCTTACAAAATTTCGTCCTAGTAACGGGTGTACATAAAGGTTCATAAGAGGGATAAATGAGATTGAAAGGGGATAACATCATTTAAACATCACATTTAAAGTAAGGGGGATAGGTAATAATGTATCCCAACTTAATAAAATGTAAATTAAAATGGAATATCATAAATTAAGTGCTTGATAATAAGAGGAAAGAGAGAATCCCTTGTGGGATTTTGGAAGAGTAATGGCTTTGGTAATGGTCCAAATGAGAGGAATCAAATGGTCCCTCATAAAAATAACATAAATTGTATAATAAGGTGATTATTATAAATGAATGTAAATATATTAAATTGAAATGCAAATAACGCATCATAAGGAAGGTGCTTGAATACAAAAGGGAGGAGAGAAATCCCTTACTTGGATGTGTGAATCTAAAGGATTATAAGCGGATTATTGGGAGCTTTGGGTACCTTTTAATGACTCTAAGGAGTAGTTTTCAAATTGTGTATGAGTTTCAAGGAGTTTTAGTGAAGATAAATGATGTCTTTGGTGGTTTTATATAGGAAGAGAGGGTGATTTCTTTATATTTTGGTTTTGGATGCTACATAATAAAATTTTCAAAACTACAGACCACCCCATGGTTTTTTCCCATGGTTTATACCAAAGGGAAGTGGTATAAAATATTTTATAATTAAAAGGGCTGAAGGAAATAAAATATTTCACTTTCTTAGGTGTAGGTGAGTCATAATTCAAGGAAATTATATTGAAATCGTGAAATGTATTATAAGCCTCATAGAATTCACTAAGGATTTATAAAATAAATAAAATAAACTTAAATTTATAATATTTTAAAGGAAAAAATATATTTGGTCAAGGATACAGTTTATTATATTTATTACGTCACTATTGGTCCAATATGATGTCATAAAACACACCATATATCTATACAGTATTTAATTTTTTCCCAAAAAATGGAAATCTTATAAAATTATGAAAAGATGACTATTGGGAAATTTCAATGTCTTGATTCAAAAAATAATATTATTTTTTAAAATATTTTCTGTATATGTGAATATTCACTTTTAAAATAAAAACAGATATTTATTTAAATATTATAGTTTTTTCGAGAGAAACAGTTTTTGAACCCTAATTAAGAAAATACATTTGACGTTACAAAAATTATATGATAATTTAATAATAATATTGTTTAAAAATATTATTTATTCTAAAAATCCATTAATTCATTAAAATATATTTCTTAATTTAATTTTAATGTTATCCAAAAATACTACTTGTGCTTTAAAAATTATTTACAAAGTAACAATAATTTGAATAAAATATATTCAATGTATTTTTAAAAAATAATGTACATATTCCTATTGTTTGGGTCTTGATACATATCCATTTATTACACCAGTATACTCCCAAAGAGTAAGGTGTGTGGTGGTGTGGCTATCTTGGGACCATTTGGTGAACATGGTTTGGGTCGTTATCTCAACGAGATTGAACTTCTCTCAGAAATGGTTTCTCTCATGCTTGTGTTGATGGATCACAATTTGGGGTCATTCTAGCATAAAGCCTAGAAATTCTATCTCCCTTGGAAGCTCCAATAAATGGGCTTTACAGGGTGTGATCCTACAGGTAGTGACCATCACTTCCTTTGAGTGTTCTAAATAGATTTGTTAAAACCCTATATTAATACCAGTCATGTGATCATTGTTCAACAGCTATATTATCAATGGTGAAGATACACAACAGTCATTTAAAATCTAATTGGATGAAATAAAATAATTTCATGTGTTTTCTATATCTATAAGACATTTAATTAAATCAAACAAAGGGAGTTTTATTCATAAATTTTCGGGTTGTTACAGAGCTCAATTGTCCATAGGACCTCAAGAATATCTCCTTGAATGCCAGAGGCTTCCAACTAGAAATAAGGGCCTTAGATGTGTCTATGGGTAGATTATGTCATCATTACCAGAGTACCATAGTGGAAAAATCATCATATAAATATGAAAAGCAGTATAATAATGGATAAACAATAGAAATAAACATAAATAACCCAGAAAATGATATCAATAACCAAACGCAGCAAACTAAATAATATACAATTGATAAAAATTTCATGAGTCTATAAAGTGAGAAAACATGGATACAAGGTAGCATGCAATAAAACTATGCCAAAGGGTAAAACATCCAAACATTCTATCCAGCATCCTGAGATCCTTCCTAATCATCTACTACCATCTCCATCCTATTTCATGCAAGAAGTCATGCATCTATAAGATTAGACTTCCATGTACCTACACCTGAAATCATGTAGTCCGTTAGGGTACCCAACAGTGGTCCAAACACGGAGTGAGATACAATCGCAAAAGGTACCTAGACCAAGGTCTACAAATATCCCGCCTAGTATACAATATGGAATTGAGTAGATAAAATAAGTAAAATAGTAATAAAAACTATAAATGGGTAATCTATAGTTCTTTAAAGAAAACTACACTGATACTACTTACTGTAACTAGTGTCGTATTATCATTGAATAGTATCAAGGGTCGCAATTCCTATTAATAAATTTGAAAGGGACTCCTACCAAGTATCACAATAGTAAAGGGGACTCTATGCCTAGTATCACATTAAGGGGTCCATGAACAAATAGTGTCATAAGGGATTTCATGCTTATAATCACAAGGGATTCCATACCCAAATCATATGGGACACCATGACTAAAATAAAAAGGTACTCCATGAAGGTATCACTATAGTATCAGAAGGGATTTCATTCCCATATCACAAGGAATGTAATTCCCATTTTCATATAATTAGGTTCTCCATGATCATTTATAATTATAAAGAAGAACAGACACCATACCCATTTATATATATATTTCATAGGGTTCATCATTCATGTTCACTATAATTAACAAGGGTTTTTGTGACCATTCATTATTATGAATGGTGTCCATGAACATTTAGTTTGTACGATCTTAGAATAAATCAAGGCCTAATGAAGATCCAACTATTAGATCACAATTCATTGCATTAATTAGTTAACAAGGGTGCAACCATCATTCCATTTAATTAAGTTAAGTGGGCTCCCCAATCACATTAATTCAATTCAATATAATAGTCATGGACACTAGCCAGACCATGCAACTACTCTCATTACATAGTAACATTTTATAATCTTTTAAAGTAAGGTCAAATTAAACCATTAGCTATTTTTTACATGAAATATCAACTTCCAATTAGGAATATAAGTGGTAACACCCAAAGGGGTGCCTCCACTAAAGGTGTTCAATCTCATGGGGTCTAATAAGTTTAGTGGTTTCTAGAACAGACAACCAATTTTAAGGTAGATACATATTAGGAGAAAAACATGGTGAGATCGATGTGTGTCACAATGGTGCATATTATGAAACATGAAAACTTAAAAAGTAATTTATAGAAAACCTACCTCAAATTCGTATGACTCTCTTTGTCACTAATGAGCCTTTAGTTTGGCCTAGACTGGAAGAGATCTAAAGAATTGACGAATGACCTCAAAATAGGGAATATGGTCTTACACCTCAATAACTAAATAAGCATCAAGATAAATGGATAATGGATATAAAGTAATCAAGATGTTACCAACACAGATCTAATGAGTCTAACGAAAGTTCAATTAGACACCAAATGAACATGATATGGAAGATGCTAACTTAAAGGATGAGAAGCTCTCAAAAGAGGGGAATAGGGGCCTCTTTTCTACTAGAGAAAAAAATTAGAGTAGGGTGTGTTTAATTATACCGTTTACATTATGTTTATTAAATTCTCCCAAAAATAGGCATCTCATAGTTTGGCCACACAGTTGGCCAAACCATGCACCAACTGTGGGAAGCACGGTTAGGCCACACAGTTGGGGAATCTACGCATGGTTAGGTCGCACGGTTAGGTTGCAAGATTAGGCCGCACGGTTAGGGAATCTACGCACAAACCATGTGAAACACCGCTAAAACATTTATTCAATATTTTTCATGGCTATACAACCCCTGGAATAAGGTTAGGGAAAACCGATCAGCCCATTCCACCCCACATTCTAGATCTATATGGTCATAAGTAACCATGCGGTCTGGTTTCCATGGTTTCTCTTAACTGTGAATCGAGTCTATTTTTCATTCCAATTAGTGTTTTGATATTTTAACACTACCTAGAAACCACCATAACCTCTACAACCTAATTATGAATCTATATTATTACCATAATAAATAATTATCCCAATATTTAAAGGATTCGTACCTATGGTAAAAAAAGGTTCTTACATTCTTCCCTACTTAAAAAAACTCATCCTTGAGTTCACCTTCAAAGCGATGGAAAACATCATATGAGAAAAAATATGTCCATTGAGCATCTAACTTTTTCTCCCACTCCCATGTCTCATTTTTTACTTACCCGTACTTTCATAGCACATGTATGAAATGGATAGACCAGTATTGGAAATCGTTCATTATCTGGTCAACAATGCATATAGGATAGTTCTAAAAAGATGAATTAGCATCAATCTCAATATCTTTAGGATAGAAAGAAAGATGATGGTCCACATAATATTTGAAAATAAACGAAATGTGGATGACATTGTTCATGACATGGTACCTCTATGGTAATAGTAATTGATAGGTTTTCGACCCGACTCTCTCCGAAATCTCAAATAGCCAAAAAAAGTGTGGTGACAACTTCACTTTTCATTTTATCTGTCTATGAAGAAGTTTAGTTTATACACACAAGAATAAAAAATCCATGACCTCGAACTCCAGAGGTCATTGATGTAGATCAGAATTTGATTTTTTTTTATACTGATAGTAGAAATATGATTCCTGATTTTTTGAACCTGCTCTAAAGTCTTCTAAATGAGATGAGGACCCAATATCACTACCTCTTCTTCTTTTAATCAATATTGGAGTAAATGGAATGACCAACAGTATAGGGCCTCATATGGATCCATCTGAAGTTTAACTTTATAACTATTTTTTTATATGAACTCAGGGAGAAATATAAGCTTCTCCCAAGAACCTCCAAATTCGAGGATGCATGATCAGACCATGTCCTCCAAAACATATATTGTCTGTTTTGACTTACCATTATTCTTTGGATAAAAGGTTGTTCTTAAAAACACCGATGTTCCCTTAGCATTCTTCAACCCCTACCCAAACCTCAATATAAAACAAAAATAACTATCTAAAATGATAGAATGAGGGACCCCATATAGTCATATGTTCTCATAGACATACAACCTTCCCGGCTAATCAATTGAGAAGTATCCCAAATAATAAGGAAGTGGGAACCTTTCTTCAGTTAGCCAATGATTATACACATGGAATTTTTATGCCAAGGAGACCATGGTAATCCAATGAATAAGTCTATAAAAACATCCTCTCATTTCTATTCTATTACTAGTAAAGACTATAACAGTCTTGCAGGTCACTGGTGCTCTACCTTCACTTCCTGACAAGTGGAACACCCAGTGATTAAACCTGTTATATGATCCATAATCCATGGACACCAATATTGTTGGCACATTTCATGAAACATGTTGGAGATATCTAGGTGAACATCCCACTAAAAAAATGTGATTATCACATCAGTTCCTCTCCCAAATATTTGGGAACATAGATACACCAACTTATATGTAGGATGTTTTAATCATAAATAGTTCAATCCCGAGGTAGGTCCTCACTAGAAATGCTCTTTCATACTACAAAGACCTATGGATCTAAAAAATTCCTCATCCTCACCTTCTTTAGAAGTGAATATTTCACTAATAGTGATATGACTATAGACTATTAAAGATGGTCCTAAACCTCTATATGTGTCTCATAAAATTGATACATAAGCATCCATTTTCTACTAGAATCATAAAAAACCTATGTCTGAGTCCTCCTTCTCAAGTCATCGGAAACAACATTTAATTTCCTAGGTGTATAGGCTATCTCAACGTCAAAGGACTTTTGATATTCAACCCATATTTATTTCATGAGATTTAATTCTCAATTTGTAAATATATACCTAACGATATTGTAGTTTATAAACACTACAAAACCATATCCCCTAGGTAATGCCTCCAACAATGCAAGGCGTGTACAATAGCTACTAACTCAACATCGTGTGTTGGTAAATTCCACTCATGAGGCCCTAACTACCACAAACCGTACACAATGACTCTAACTTATAACATTAGAACAACTCCTAGCCTGATACATAATGATCCACAAAATAATTTTTAGCTTTTTCCCATCTCTAGAAGAATAAAAAGAGGTTTCAAGGTAAGCCTTCATTTCATCTCCTAAAAGTCATTCTCACATGATTCTGACTACAATAGCTAGCATCCTTCTTTCTAAGACTACTATGATGTGTAGTAATATTGATAAGTCCTATATATAATTTATATAGTACCTAGATAGCCTCAAGAAACTTCATATATCATAGATGTTCCTATGATAATCTCGGGTAACCATATATCTCACTTTTTATGGGTCAACTAAAACTCATGACTTTGTGATAATGTGACCAAATAAGTGAACATTTTCTGTAACACCCTGAGATTTTATGAGAAATATTATTTTTAATTTCACTGATTTCTTTTGTTGTACGCTACACCAAGATTATATTGCGCTATACGCAACACCATATTAGCTTTTAGTATACACAAGCACTATTCTTGGCTTGTGGTGCACGCAAGAGTGACCTTCCTCGATAGCGTGTGTTGCACGGAATACCGAGTTTCACAAAACAATGATATATTATTATAATGTTATAAACTAGAAATTATGAATATTATTAACTGAATTTTGACTTTTGTAAAATTATAATTCATCTTACACATTTTATAGAACATGGTATGAGAACAAAATAATTTTTTTGGGTACGATAAGTATTTTTCAAAAAAAATGCAGTTTTGCTACCTTTTGATGGTGCACCAACATGAAATTTAGTTTTTGATATGTTTATAAGTTCAATATGAGAAAATAAAATTCTTTTTTTGAATCAGGATATAAAAATTACTTTGGATAAGTTTTTGATATTTTTTTGATAAGTTTCTAATTTTGATGAATAGTAAAAATACGCTAAATTTTAATTAAAAACAACTTTTTTCATCGAGATAATTTATATGGTTAAATTATAATATTGAATGGTTTAAAAGTATGAATAGAATATATTTTTACCATTTAATATAATTTAAGTCATTAGCATTAATTTTACACTGAACTCATAAGTACAAACATTTCAATCTTTTGCAACGTTTTAACTTTTAAAACCAGTTTTCTTAACAACGGGATTAATTTTAAATTAATTACTGAAACTTATGTGTTTTGAATTTTGAAAAATGGATTCCATATTTCGAATTAGTAGGTCCAAATTATGTTAATAGGCTAATTTTTATTTTTAGACAATATGAATAGTAACCATGGTAATTTTTATTTACTACAGTTAAAGGTAAATCGGGTAATTAAGGGTAAAAATAAGATTATGATATTACCCTAACACCTTCAAAAATTCTATTGGATGACCAAAAGTCAACCCATATCACCTAAGGGTCGAAATAGATTAATTTCATGGACTTTTGACCATGGAAATTATGTAATTATTATTGAAACCAAAGAAAGTGACAACATGTCACTCCCTTATATCTTATAAGTGTAATAATTTTAATTTAGTGATAAACGTCATAAAACCTCAAATATAATTAGTATTCATAAATCTAGTAAAATTATCTACATTATGAGAATCTATTTATAATTTTTAGGGATTAAATAATTGTCATTAATGGTGACACAATAGTGATGCATAAATTATTTATTTAGTGAAAAATCAATAATATAGTTTTTATAAAAATAAAAATACCTATCAAAAGGACCAGAAACTTGACCAAACATTATTGTTAGAGTATATATATACCCTAATAATCCAAGGGTAGATTTGTGGACCATTTAGAGCCTTATAAAACCAACTAGTAAATTTATATTATTTTATTTTAAATGATGTCAAAGATGTCACCTTCATAATTTAATAAATATAATAATTAAATGTTGTGATTTTAAGATGATAAATTCGAGTAAAAATATTATTATGAAAGGTATTAAATTTATATTCATCATAGGATTTTATTTTTTATTTTTTATGCAACAAATAGATATATTAAATATTATACAAAAATGTAGTAGTAATTATTTTATTAAGAGAAATATCAAATAAATGGTTTTAAAAATATTAAAATAAATATCATATGAACTATTTAATGTTCTCCAATAATTTTAAAGATGAATAAGATATGTTAGTAATCTATTAAATATTTTGGATCGAATATATCTTCTCTGTGTTGTCACGACCTGTCCTAGTGGGGCCCGAGCCACAACTCCCCAAGCCCACCTCCAATAGGCCAGGGGATGGTGACTAGCACTGAGTAGGCATGTTACTAACATGGGATGCATTGACTATAAACCTGTACACACGTACACACATCTCTAAGCCCACAAAACTGAAAAGTAAAAAACTACTAAAAATGGAAATGCATGTATACACTAAAAATCCCAACCAACAGAGTATGACAGGAAAGTAAAATACAGCAAGTGTAAAACCCTGGGACAAAATTACCAGCCCACCAAAAGAGAGTCCGCAAAAAATTCCATGCTATAAAGAAAAGTACTAGGACTGCAATCCTTAGCCGTAGGAACACACCTCAGCCTGTCTCATCTCACTAAGCACCGTCCGGTCCTGGTCCGCCTAGAATCCTGTCAAAAGCTCTCTCTTCTGCACAAGACATGACACGTGCGGGAAAAGCATGTGAAGGGGTGAGTACAACAATACCTAGTAGGGCACCCTGAAACCACATAGGAATAAAACAAGGGAAAATACCAAAAAGGAATGATACAATCATCTCTACACATTATATATTCACAGAACATATTAATAAGAATATCCAGATATACTCATACACAACGACTCCCGCGAAACAACCACTAAGATCCAGCTCGAAGATTCCACTAAGCACGTAACAAGGAGAACACACTCCTAGTTCTGAAGAGAGAGATACGATGTACTCATTCCGGGAGAACACACTTCACAAGAACTTTGAGAAAATGATGCTCATATGAGGATCACCACCATGTCATAGGGTGATTCCGAAAACTCAGTCTGATCTAATCCCCTAAGCAGAGGATCGGCGCCCGGGTAAAGTTGGTCACGTCGATACCAAGAACTCTACTTAGGGTTATAGGAATGAATAGAGGATCTGACTCCAAGTCTCACTAAGGGGATTCCAACAACTCTATTTAGAAAGTCCTGCTGAAGGGATCATACTCTTGTATGTAGGAAATGATACTGGGAACCTTCAGGAGAAAGACCAAAGGGGGTGAACCCTACGGAATCTAGCCAAAGTCACAGAAGGCAACTGGCTCAAGCAATGTAAGATTGGTTACACGGCTTGTAGTATAGTTACACGCTGTGTTCCTTGACCTTGGGGACTACCTGTGTAAATGTCCTGTGTCATCTGTTCAAGCTGTGTAAAACTCAACTACACGGTGTGTAGAAGAATCACACGCGTTGTTCCTTGACTCCGGGTACTACCCGTGTAAACGGCCCGTGTCATTTGGCCCATCGTATAAAAAGTAACTACATGGTGTGTAGTAGTATTACATTCCATGTACGAGCACCTGGGGCTCGCTCCGTGTACGCTGGCCATGTGCCCATACACGGTCTCCGTCCATGTCGCCTGCCTGTGTACCAGTACACGGGTTATCCCGTGTGTCTGGCTGGGTCTGTTCGTGGAGGGGTATACACACCATGTCCTTGGCTGTGTACCCAACCCATGTCCGTGTACTCCCGGAGTACATGCCAGGTGGTCCTCCGATGAACACATGTCGTGTATCCCATACTACATGCCGTGTAGTCGGGATTTTTCAAGAAATGCCGTCTTCCTCCTCGCATCGCGGCTGATCCTCCAGATCCATGGTTTCTCGTCCGTTCATCCTGATACTCCAAGGGTTGGTTCGTTTCATTATACGAACACTGAAATAGGTGTTTTAGGTCCTTAAATTGGATCATAAACCTCAAACGATCCATTTGAAGAAATACACTAGAAAATTCATATATCGCGATCTGTTCCAAATCGTCCGCCGAAACCCTCATCGCACCTCTGTGACATCGCTTCGGGGTTGGATCTAAAATCTCGGATCGTTGCACCAACAAATGAATGCGCAACGATTGATTTCTCCCAAGAACATCAAGCGCGGGGTAGAATGAAGAGTCTCCATGAAGAGGGGGGAATTCAATCTCAAAACGAACAAGAGGGAAGAACCTCGATCGTTGTTCATGATGATCCAGGTTCGTCATCGTTAGATCAAAACCAAAATGATCAACAGATTAAATCGCAAGAAAGAAGTTCTTCCCCAAATCCCGCAAAAACCCATCCCACAAATACGATTGATCTGTGGGATAATCTATTCGTGTATTAGTCCGATTTCGTCATAGGAATCAAAAACGGGAAAGAAATCACAAGATATTACATGCCCTACCTTGATCCATGGTTCTCGTTGGCGAAGATCCAGTCGTTGTGTCGTCGTCGACGGTGAAATCTGTCAAGAACTCTGTCGCCGCGTTAGGGGTTTTCTCCAGAGCTTTCCCAGAGCCTTCAGGGGTTTCAGGGTTATGAGGTCTGTAACCCTAGACCCATGTGCAAGACTTTATTTAAAAAGGATGAAATATATTCGCTGCAACAAGATTTAATAAAAAAAATTAATTATATTTGTTTTTACGGTTACGTCCAAAAACTGGATTTCACATCCGACATGTTCCAGCCGATTTTAGGTCTCTCCTGGGGTAAACCCACTGCTCTGGATGTAACGGTGCCCACAGATTTCCGATCCGAGCACCTGTTCAGGAGTTATTCCACTTTTTCAGGAAAACCATATGCGCGCATTATTTAATTATTTAATTAAATTCAAACATTTGTTACGGGCTCACCGGGCCTCAGAACTGCACATCGTCACAAATCCTGGTCTCGAAAGAATTCCAATATAATATTAAAATAATACATGGAAAAAATCCATGAAATTACATCACACCCACCTTAGGGATTTTCATCCCCGAAAATCTAAAACAAAGGCTACTCAAAATGATGTGGGTACTACACACGAATCTGAGCCTCCCGCTCCCACGTGATCTCCTAGAGATTCTCGTGCTGCCACTAGACACGCACCAAGGGAATAGCTCACCCACGAAGGATCTTCTCATGCCAATCCTAGATCTCCAATGGGTACTCAGCAATGGTCGCTCCATCATCGATGTCCAGCTCACCCCAGTCAATAACGGGCAATGGATCATGCACGTATCTCTGCAGCTGCGACTCATCGAAGACGTTGTGTACCCGGTCCATCTGAGGAGGTAGATCCAAGAGGTACACCACCTCTCCTACTCTACTCAAAATCTGAAAAGGGCCAGTGAACCTCAGAGATATCTTGTCGCCTCGGCCAAATCTCTGCTGTCCCCGTCGAGGTGATACCCAAAGGAACACATGGTCTCCTTCCTCGAACTCTAAGGACCTTTGTCTCTAGTCGGCATAAGACTTCATCCGACTCTGTGCAGTCTTCATCCGCTCCTGGATGACCAGCACCTTCTCTATAGTAGCTCGCACCATCCTTGGGCCCATGAGTGTTGACTCTCCTGGGTCATTCCAGCAAACTGGTGACCTGCAAGGTCGCCCGTACAAAGCCCTGAATGGTGTCATACCAATAGTGGAATGATAACTATTGTTATATGAAAATTCCACTGGTGGTAAGTTATCCTCCCATCTATTCCCGAGGTCATGTATGAAAGCTCGTAGCATATCCTCCAGGACCTGGATGGTCCACTCTGTCTGACCATCAGTCTGAGGATGAAATGCTGTGCTCAAGCGTAATTGGGTCCCAAAAGCTTCCTGCAATCCCTTCCACAACTGGGATGTGAAATGAGCATCACGATCTGAGACAATCATGGATGGCACTCCATGAAGTAGAAATATCTCCTGCACGTAGAGGCTTTCCAAACTCTCTAATGAACTCTGCTCCTGTATGGCTAGGATGTGGGCAGACTTGGTGAGTCATTCGACGACCACCCAGATGGAATCGTGTCCCCTAGACGTACGTGGTAAACCCATCATGAAGTCCACGGATATCCCATCCCACTTCCATTGTGGCACCTAAAGGGTTTGATTCAAACCTGATGGAACATGGTGCTCATCCTTTACTTGATGACAAGTAAGGCACTGAGAAACAAACTCTACCACACTCTTATTTATTCTTGGCCAGCAGAACTGATGTCGGAGGTCCTAGTACATCTTTGCCATGCCTGGATGCACTGCCAAAGGATATGTATGGACCAACATCAGAACCTCCTCCCACAGCATCACTCATACTATTGTGCGCCCTCTGAAAAGAACAACATGTTCCCAACCTCCTGAAAATCCTTCGGCAGTATCACCTACAGATATCTGGGCACGTAGAGTCTCAAAGCTAGCATCCCTAAGTTGTGCTTCCCTGACTTGTCGTAAGAGAGGAGGGGTAACAACCATCGACTGAAGGTAAGATCCCTCATCTCTATCCATGAAGGATAACTGTAAAGAGGCGAACTGCCTCGTCACCTCATCCAGAAACTGCTAATTGGATTTCCTGCTAAGAGAATCTCTCGGTCCACACGAAAGGCTGACCCTTTCGGGTCAAAGCTGTCATGGGAGCTAAATTCCTAGAGAAATCAAGAACGAATCTCTGATATTAGCCTTTCAACCCAAGGAAACTTTTCACCTCCATCACGTTCGGGGGTGGCTCCCATGCTAACACTTCCTCTACCTTGGATGGGTCCACTGCTACACCATCTGTTGAGATAATGTGTCCCAGAAAGTGGACCTCCCGTATCCAAAATTGACACTTCAAGAGTTTCCCGTACAACTGGTGCTCTCAGAGTGTGTCCAGAAACATCCTTAGGTGCCTCGCGTGGTCCTCCTTGGATGTAGAGTACACAAGGATATCATCGATAAAGTATACTATGAACAGGTCTATATAGGGCTGAAAGATCTGGTTCATAAGTCCCATAAACACTGTCGGGGCATTCATCACGCCGAAGGGAATCACTAAGTACTCATAGTTACCATAGAGACATCTGAAATCCGTCTTCGGTATATCCTAATCCCATACTTACAACTGGTTGTATCCTAATCGTAGATCAACCGTCGAGAACCATGTTCCCCTCTTAAACTGGTTGAAGAGGTCATCGATCCTCGGTAGTGGATATTGGTTCTTTACAATCACCTGATTAAACCACTGGTAATCCACACACAGCCTCAAGCTCCCAGGGTGAAACAGTGGGTCTCATGAAGCCCTTCCTCTGCAAGTCTTCCAGTTTCACTCCCAGCTCGTGAAGCTCTGAAGGAGCCATTCGATATGCTGATGCTGATATCGGTGTCATCCCAGGTTGCAACTCAATGCCGAAATCTATTTCCTGATAGAGAGGTAGTCCAGAGACATCCTTCGGAAAGACATACTCGTACTCAGCCACTACTTCTAGAAATTAGAAACTCGTAACATCTGCTACGCCAAGTTCTAGGCTAGCCAAGTGATGTGAAATCGCCAATGCCTTCCTATGAATGAGTGCATCATGTGCTGCCTGGGTCTCCTTTTCACCAGCGAAGGAGAACCTTGTTCCATCCCTGCAGACACACCACACCCTTCACCTAAAATAGTAAATTTGGGCATGAACTGTGGATAGTCAATCCATACCAAGAATGAAATCTTAAGGCCTCGACGCTACCACCAAGAGGTTCCAATCGAAACTCTCGCCTCCAAGGGTTAGGTCACACTGTCTGCAAAGGTGTGTGATCTCTGAGTATTCTCCAGTTGGTGTTTCTAAGCATAAGGGTCAAGTCAACGGTTCAACCGGAATCTCAAGGTCTCGAACAAGATAAGAATATAGAAAATAATGACTATCACACGTTTCTATCAGTACGGCAGCCAAAGTAGAAAAGACACAGATTGTACCTCTAATCATTCCATAAGTAACTGGGACATAAGCTTCTGTTGCCTGTAGCTGTCCCTGCCTCTGTCCACCAGCTTCTTGAACCTGGGGTGGACCTCCTGGGGGTGGTGGTGGTAAATGGTCAAAATGCTAACCACCTCCAGCTACTCTCCCAGCTCTTCTTCCACATCTAACACCCTGCGGATCTGTCTTCTCCACACATTGCCTCTACCTTAGTGGTCCATCCACTATTCCTATGTCAGTAGTATGGCGGGTCAGAAAATCTCGAGCGAGATTTCCACTACCATCACAAGAGTAGCATCGCCTCTCTCGAGGCTGGATGGATGCGCCCTGCAAACCCTGTATGGTAGATCCCCTGTCCTGGGATCTCCTCTGAAAACGTCTCCCATGCCTGGGTCCCTGACATCGGCTCACTGCTATCGAGGTCTCTGCTCCAGCTCGCTCACTACTGACAACTGTCGGCTGTCTCTGCTCTGTAAAGAAGCTCTCAACCACAAAAGCCCGCTCGAACACCCCAGCATAAGTAGAAATGCTCATAGGGATGATGCTAACTCGGATGTCTCTACGCAAGCCCCACTCAGAAGTCCAAGCTCTGAATTACTGATCCCTGACTATACCCATCGAGTACTATGAATGGTCGGTAAACCTCGATGAAGATTCAGCCACTGTCATGGTTCCCTGCTAGAGCTAAAGAAGCTCATATATATATACCACTCTCAGGGTAACTGGTGAAAACTCTCTAGAGAGATGCTCAAACTCTGACCACACAAGAGTCACCTTGCCGTGAGTCTGGATAACCAATCTTCACTATCGTCCTGCCGAGCCCTACAAAAGGCTCGCTTCCAGGATCACCATATGATCTGCCGGTGTCCTGACCAAACGGAATACTCTGGTCACTGCTTCAAGCCAGTCCTCTATTGCCTGAGGGTCAAGCTTTCCTCGAAACCTAAGGGGTCTCTGTCTCTGAAACTCATGGAGTGTGCTCAGCCTACGCTCCTCCTCTACTGGTATAGCAGGCACTAAACACTACTCCACAAGAGGTGGAATAACTGATACATAACCCGATGGTAAAAATGGGGGATCGGGTCCCTATATCGAAGCTTCATCACTGAGGGGGGCATCCTCATGATCGAGCTACTGGATCCTAGCGGGTGCGCGTCGCGGAAGCATCCTGTAAAGAAACAAGATGTATCTTATTCAGTGATTATATCTGGAGAGCTGACTCAAGAAGGACATGGAAACCACAACCCATTCCTATATGATGCATGTACTATTATTTTCCCCTGCAACTAGTGTTATCGTTCTCTGAGTCAAAAATCAAGTTATCAGAGTCCTAGTGTATGGATATATCGGCCGCCCGCACCAACACTGGGGTCCCTAGCCTGAAATCTGAACTCAAAACACTTAACATTGTTGCCCCAAACCAACTCACATACTCTCGGTCCTAAGGTAGAACCGACCACCTCTGATACCACTCTGTCACGACCCGTCCTAGTGGGGCCTGAGCCGCAACTCTCCAAGCCCTCCTCCAATAGGCCAGGGGTTGGTGACTAGCACCGAGTAGGCATGTTACTAACATGGGAGGTATTGCCTATAAACATGTACACATGCACACACATTTCCAAGCCCACAAAGCTGAAAATTAAAAACTACTAAAAATGGAAATTCTTGTATACACTAAAAATCCCAACCAACAAAGTACGATAGGAAATTAAAGTACAGCAAGTGTAAACCCCTGGGCCAAAAGTACAAGCCCACCAAAAGAGAGTCTGCAACAAATTCCAACCTATAAAGAAAGGTACTGGGACTGAAATTTGTAGCCGTAGGAACACACCTCGGCATGTCTGATCTCACTGAGCACCATCCGGTCCTGGTTCGCCCAGAATCCTGTCAAAATCTCGCTCGTCTGCACAATACACGACACATGCGGGCAAAGCCCGTGCATGGGTGAGTATAACAATACCCAGTATGACACCCTGAAACCACAAAGGAATACAACAAGGGAAAATACCACAAAGGAAAAATACAATAAGCTCTACACAGTATATGTTCATAAAACATATTAACAAGAATATCCAGATATACTCATACACAATGACTCCCGCGAAACAACCACTAAGATCCAGCTAGAAGATTCCACTAAGCACGTAACAAGGAGAACACACTCCTAGGCCTGAAGAGAGAGATACGAAGTACTCGTTCTAGGAGAACACACTCCACAAGTACTTTGAGAACATTATTCTCAGATGAGGATCACCACCAAGTCATGGGGTGATTCTGACAACTCAGTCTGAACTAATCTGCTAAGAAAAGGATCGGCGCCTGGGTAAAGTTGGTCATGTGGATACCAAGAACTCTGCTTAGGGTTCTGGGAATGAATAATGGATCCGGCTCCAAGTCTCACAGAGGGAATTCCAACAACTCTATTCAATAAGTCCTGCTGAAGGGATCATACTCCTGTATGTAAGAAATGACACCGGGAACCTTCAGGAGAAAGACCAAAGGGGACGAACCCTAAGGAAACTAGCCCAACTCACAGAAGGCAACTAGTCAAGCCATGTAAGATTGGTTACATGGAATGTAGTATGGTTACACATTGTGTTCCTTGACCCCAAGTACTGCCCATGTAAATGTCCCTTTTCATCTGTTCAAGTTGTGTGAAACTCAACTACATGACGTGTAGAAGAATCACACGCCGTGTTCCTTGACTCTGGGTACTGCCCGTGTAAAGGGCCTGTGTCATTTGTCCCATCGTATAAAAAGTAACTATACGGTGTGTAGTAGTATTATACACCGTGTCCAAGAACCTGGGGCTTGCTTCGTGTATGCTGGCCATGTGCCCGTACACAGTCTTCGTCCATGTCACCTACCCGTGTACCAGTACACGGGTTATCCCGTGTATCTGGCCGGGTCTGGTCAGGGAGGGGTATACACGCCATGTCCCTGGCCGTGTACCCAACCCATGTCCGTGTACTCTTGGAGTACACGCCAGGTGGTCCGCCGATAAACACAGGTCGTGTAGCCCATACTACACCTCGTGTAGTCTGGATTTTTCAAGAAATTTCGTCTTCCTCCTCGCGTCGCGGCTGATCCTCCACATCCATGGTTTCTCATCCGTTCATCCTGATACTCCATGGGTTGGTTCGTTTCATCATACGAACACTGAAATGGGTGTTTTCGGTCCTTAAATCGGATTATAAACCTCGAACGATCCATCCGAAAAAAAAACGACCGAAAACTCATATCTCTTGATCCTCACCGAATCGTCCGCCGAAACCGTCGTCACACCTCCATGACATCACTCTGGGGTTGGATCTAAAATATCGGATCGTTGCACCAAAAAACAAATGTGCAACGATCGATGCCCTCCAAGAACGTCGAGAACAGGGACGAACGAAGAGTCTCCACGAAGAATGGGGAATTCAATCGCAAAACGAACAAGAGTGAAGAACATTGATTATTGTGGGGGATGATCTGGGTTCGTCGTTGTTAGATCAAAACCAAAATGATCAAAAGATTAAATCGCAAGAAAGAAGTTCTTCCCCAAATCCCGCAAAATCCCATCCTACAAATACGATCGATCCACAAGCTAATCTGTTCATGGAATAGTCTGCATTCGTCGTAGGAATCAAGAACGGGAAAGAAATCACAAGAGATTAAATGCCCTACCTGGATCTGTGGCGCTCGTTGGTGAAGATCCGGTTGTTGTGTCATCGTTGCCGGCAAAATGGAATACCTAGTCAGTTCATGAAAACTATAGATTTAATAGGAAAACTAGGTTGAACTATATGATATTTTCTGGTGTTTCTTTTTATTTACTTACACCTTATACTCTGGTTTTTCTTTACACACTGGGGGAGTAATTTATTTATTTTTGTATGAAAATAATTACATATGTTAGTAATTTATTATAATTTATCTTTCCACTTTATTACTAGGAGTTTATTTATATTTTATTTTTTATTTTTTTGTATGGCTATGATGTTGAGGGTATAGTATCCCTATTTATTAAATTTGGAGTCTCATTGCTCATATATAGCCTCTTAAGTCTGAGTTAGTATGCATGAGGTCTTATTGGTCTTGGAATCAAACCTGGTGGCTCATTTTGAGGAATTAAAATTTTAATATTACTTCCATATTCATGATTTTTTTGATCATCACTGATGATGATTTAAGTTGTTTGAGCATTCAAAATAAATATTTCAAGGTTGAAAATTTATGAATTAAATGTTACAAGGAGTTGTAAATTATAAAAAAGTTTCAAAATGTTCCATCCAATAGCTAAATATTATAGAAAACATTAAAATACAGTGAGTATCCTTAGATTTCTCATGGTGTGTGACTTTTATACATGAGATACTATGATTTGACCATTGTGAAACCTCTTCAATCCAAATATTTCCCAATTTCATTTATTAAATCCTTTAACAAAATTTTTTTGAATGTTTTATTTTAGAGGATATCCTTACTAAGTACTAAAAGATTCACACATAACATGGATACCCTAATATAAAGGAGTTTTTGGCTATTATATAGTGATCTCAATCAATATTGATAGGGTTAAAACATAAAATTAGTGAAAGAGATATGGAATTAAATTATTTCCATTAAATATCATATAGGAATCACATAAATTTTTGGAGAGGATGTTGGATAAGAAGAAAAAAATATTGGATGATAAAAGGAGTTCCCTAGGTGGCGCTACACCCATATTCGAGGCCTAACCCTATGAGGAATTCTAGTGGAAGCTATGATCTAGAATACCCTTCATAATCCACCTACCTTACCCAACATACACCTTTAAAGGGAGGTGGAATGTTTTACATATCCCCCCACCTAAAAATAGGAAACTTCAACTATTAACAGACATAAAACTTGAACACCCAATTACTGACCACTAAAAAACTTTCTAACAACTCCATTTGGTAATTACATATCTACCCTAAGTAGTAATCATTCCCCTTATCAGCCCTTACCCTTCACCCTTACATAAAAAATGACACTATCCCCATAGAAGAAACCCTAATCATCCCACATAGGGGACCCTCTTGACTTGCTTCACTAGCCTCACAACCTTATCTTTCTCTCCATCTGGAAAAACAACCTTGTCCTCAAGGTGACTATTCGATGGATTTGGAGGTGGCTAATAAAACCATGTATCTTGATCATTTAATGAAAGGGCGGAATGCATCTTAAATTTCTCACTAGGATCTTCAGCCTCATGTACTTACACAGTAACAATAGTCCTCCCCTATGTAATCAAGTTCTACTATGGTGGTTCTCAACTTCATACCTCATTACTTGAAGATACTTTAATTTTTTCCTCCCACTCTATGTCCCACATTCATCGGTTAAATATTTCAAAAACATTCCTCTGGCCACCATCTCCATGTATGATTTTGAACCCCCCCCCCCCCATTCATCCACAACCAATAACTTATCTTTAACATCATCTGGTAACTCTCATCCTTTCTTCCATCCAGCTATTACATTACTGGAATAATCTCTTTCCCTTCTTCACGCAATCCTTTTCCAAAATCCATTATATAAATCCACCTATCTCCTTCAATATATTAAATTTATAAACATCTACTATCTTCCTCATCGATGAAAGACTATAATAATAAGAATTATCTAGCCTATAACTCCTCATGGTGAGGATTATCAAGTATCTCAAAAAAATCCTAAGTATGTGATGACACCATTTTTAGTGTCTAATTTTATGGATTCTCTTTTTTCATATCTCATTCCAACTACTTTTCTCGTCTTCATACATGTTTGGAGAAAAATTGTATCACACTTAGTGATATGTGGTTCAATTTACTAATATCAATGAATTCTAACTCCATCATTTTTACTCAAAATCAAAAAAAAATTATAGAATATCTTGTCTTAACTCCCAAAATATAGAAAATTAGTATCTAATTTCCACATCTAAAAATCCTTTGACTCTTTTGTGTGATGCATATTTCTTATGTTGTGATCCTCAACTGATTTTTCTGGTTCTTCTTTAGTTGTGTCATTTTTTTCACTACTATGTGAGGAAAATATTGTGTTTGCTTTAGGATTTCAAAGCATCTATTTCATCAACTTCAATATAATATCAAGTATTTCCTTAATTTAAGAAAATCATTATTGATTTTCTCTTACATGAATGAAGGTGAATGTTATCTCAGTGGTCAATAATGGTCAATAATTCTTAAGAAACTAATGTGTCAAATGTGTCTTGAGTTCTTCAAATATTCCATTAATGATTTTATTCCACAAAAATTTGTAATTCATGTGCTTGTTTCACTACCACTGCATTTCAGACTATAAAAGAGAGGGTCTTCTTCTTTTCTCTCTCTATAAGTCCCTCTTACTGAATGTACCAGTTGTTATTGTTCAGATAGAAAATAATAAAAACAACTATATAATTATATTATTATAAAAATATATATATAAAATGATAACACATGAGTCAGTAGAGGGTGTGGGAGAAGAAAAAAAGAAATAGATAAGCAGAAGAATAGCTCCCTCAGAGGCACTACACATAGATCAAAGGCCTAACACTCCAAGATCATCTAGTAGAAGCCAAAATCTAGAATACCCTACATAATCCCTTATCCATACTACACATACATCCTTAAAGGGAGGTGGAATCTTTAAATTATCTTTCTCTTAATAGCTAGAAACTATATCTATTAAGATCCATATAACTAGAATACCTAATTACTATCCACTAACAGACCAGTAAACGACTGCCTTTTGTAATTACATATCTTCCCTTAATAGTAATCGTTCAGCTTACTAGCCCTTAGCCTTAACCCTTATGTATAGCATCACTGCATCCCAATAATATAATATTTCGGCAACCCATGTAGGGGACCCTCCAGCCTTGTTTCTCCAGCCTCATATATCAATCAAATCTCTTGTAAAGAAACATTGATAGTTTAGATCATTAGATAAAAGGTTTGTTTTCCTAATTTATTTTATTTATTCCAAATGAATACAAATATCACAGTGAATAAATAGTTTATGTTTGTTTTAATACGATGTTTGGGAAAGTATTATCCCCTCCAACACACTTTAGTCGTATTATATCCACTCTTATTTCATTTATATTTATTTTAAAATAGATAAATAATCTAAGAAAATGTAATTCTCTAAAACTATAACATGTTTTCTGAAAAATGATCATGATTCTTAAAATATTTCACAACCATGATGTATTTTTAAGGAAAACTGGTGTGTTTTTATAAATGCTATAAAACTGTATTGTGTTTTTGTTAAAATGAGAATTTAAAGGTTTAAAAAAAAAATGAAAATAATAAGGTGATAATATTATACTTTGGTTTCTTTAAAAAAAATGGTTAGTATATAAATGTTATTTTTAAAAGGAAATCATAACATAGTTAGGCACAAACATGATTTGGTTTCACAATTGTGACTTCTAAAGGTTTTTTTCAAAATTGAAAAACTAAAACATTATATTTTTTCTTTTAAAATAGTTTTCCCCAATAATAAACTATTCCTTGGGGTCTTAAAAATGGTTATAGCTTTGATATTTTATAGAAAAATTATTTTAAAATTATAAAAAAAATCTTCTCCTACACAGGCTGAGAGTGACCCCAAAAAATTTGATATGGGGGTTAAAACCATATCCAGTACTTTGTTATGGATGTGATATAGGATTAAATTCAATTATATGGTTATTTTTTATAGTGTTTATAAATAATAATTTAAGGATTAATAAAAAGGATTTTATAATCAATGAAAGTTTCATAAATAATATCATAAATTGTTCATATTATAAATACTCATTTTGAAATTCATTTAATCCATTGTATTTTTTTATTGAATTTAAAAAACGTTTAAATAAAATAAATTAAGTGATATTTTGTTTATGAAAATCATTTATATAAAATATGAAATTTTTATATGATTATAAAAATTTTCATAAATATAATATCTTTTGAATATGAAAGAGTTTATATTATACACTATATAAATAATACTATCAAAAGAGTTCATATTAAAATAAATGGTAAATTTGATTGTTTATTTATTTATGTATTATCCATAAAGTATTTTTAATCATAAAATATTTATAACTATATATTTATGAAATTTTTCTAAACGTTAATATCATGTCTAAATCTAGGAATTTTTCATTTATTTAGTTTATTCCCTATTTTGTTGTTCATGAATATAATGTTTAATTTTATAAATAGATGTATAATTTAGTTTAAACAGTCAAACCACTACACATAAATTTCATACCATGTATATATTGAGGTACATTCTAGGTATGATATAAGATTTAGTAACATTCAACCATGTCTATGATTTATTTGTGTGTTATGACTTTGAGAGCATAGTTTAATTGTGATTTATACATATTAGGTGTTAATATTGTAATGGAATTAAGTTCTATTTGGATTAATAATCCTTGGATAGTGGGACATTTGAGTTAGACGTCTCACTTTACTTGGGTCTTAGGTTCTATCTAGAAAA
This sequence comes from Viscum album, assembly GCA_963277665.1. Lineage (NCBI taxonomy): Eukaryota > Viridiplantae > Streptophyta > Magnoliopsida > Santalales > Viscaceae > Viscum > Viscum album. The sequence continues at coordinate 2,007,010,533 of OY728130.1, read as the reverse complement.
GTCGGTGGTTACACAAAACATGAGTTATATAAAGTGTCATATATTAAAATGTTTTGAACAAATTAAATTGGATGAAGGTATAATACATTAAAAGCTAAACCATTAGATAAATTCATACTTTAATGGAACATATGATATAAGATGGTGAGATTTTAAATCCAAAACAAATGGTTTTTATGACATCAATCATCTAAACAAGTTGGTTCTACCAAAGCATGGTGCCCAAGGATTAACTTTTATAAGTTGATCAAGTTATGAGTAACCCTAATACAATTAGTTTCTCATATTATTCATGATATCGTGGATATAATTATTTAGGAGACCATAAATTTTAAGACACCATATAAATATAGTTTATATAATCCATATGGTGGATTGTCTAAAGATTTTAACATTCAGTTATCTAAGATTCATATATAATATGAATGATATGATATTCTACCTAAATAGAGAAGATATAAATTCCAAATCAGACTCAGTGATTCAATTAAATATAGATATTTGACCATCATTTAATGGGAGAATATTTAATAAATGTTCTTATTGACTAAGTGTAAAATATGATACTCATTAGATAAAACTTCTCTATGTAGTTAGAAAATATATTATCATCATATAACATGGATTTTAGATCAATTTTGAAGTAGGATAAAATTAATGAAAGAAAAATATTATATTAGTATAGAAACTTAACAATTATCTTTAATTTAGATAGAAAATTATAGGTGTTAGGGAAACACATTCATGGAATCCAACTTGTGAAGATATTTAACAAGTGGTTATAGATATGTATAATAAGTATTTGAATGGTTTATTATCTTTCTTCACTCTCAGGATTGTGTATATATAACCTAATTCACAATAAAAACATGGGATCATGGATTTATTTCAGAAGATAGAATACATAAGTAGGATATATTTAGAAAACTCATGTTTTGTGTGGTATGAGATTTTAAAGATGTTATATAGATACCAGTTAACAAAACAAATTTAAATATCCACTCTTATACTCAATATGATTCAGTATTCCAATGATATTAATATGATAAGGCATCCTTTAAGAATTTAATTTGTTACAAATTTTATTCTGTAATAACTTCTTGAATGGTTTTTATGGTTCATTTTATAATTTAATATAAATGTTTTCAATGATATTTTATATGATCTCCTGAATATGTTATGATTAATTGAGTCAGATATGGGAGGGCCTCTATATACCCTATAATGGATACATGGATTTGAGGTGCTACACCTATAGATGACCTCTATAAGTTTTTCTCATATGGGATATGGCCCTTTGAGATGGATACATGGATTTGAGGACCTACACCTATGGGATACCTTAGAAGGTTTGTCTCCCATGGGATATAGCTCATTGGTATGGATACATGGCTTTGAGGACCTATATCTACAAAGGACCTCAGTGAAGGAAAGAGGAAAATATATAAAAGTATTATCTTCCAAGGCAAGTATTTGATCATGTGTATGTCATGATTTTCCTTACACTCTAAGACCACATGAGTCATGTTCAATGTGAGAAAAAAGAGAGTGTGGAAGATCTAACAAATCATATGATCTCCTTCATTCACTAGTGTATGAGTCTAGGTCTATGTGAGATAGAAAGGGATTTGATGTGACCATATCATCTCATGTTTTCATAACAGGGGTCGATAATCACATACCCATATGGGTACATCATGAATGAAAGGCTAGGGGATTACTCTTGGAGGGATTCCCTATTCGTGATTTCAAAGAGGCTAGGAGAATGATCTATCACTAAACCTCATAAAAGGGAAAGTAAAGTGGCCTAACTCATTAAGGTTCCTATTTTAGAGATAATGAGTGAAAGACAAGTCGTTATTCCTCATCATCTGAAATGGGGAGGTCCCTAGAATTTCCACAAAGGTTGTGATACTAATTACCAAGGGAATGTATAATAGAAAAAATACAAGGATCGCACCAACAAGGTAGGATAAATTAAGGGACCCCATTAACATGAGAATTTATAATTGAGAGGACATGTTGGAGTTGACTATTCTCTAATCACACAGATCTTGAGGCTTTGGGAGAGGTATTAACTTTGTCCCTCTAACATGAGGTATCTAAAGGAAGATATTCCCTACCATGGGTGGTATAAATATGGGCTCAAAGGATGCTCGTGTAGGTGAGGATTGGGAGAGAAGAAGGATTCTCATATAAGGTAGACCTAGGAGAGTTGAATATGGATCGCATAATGAGGGACTAGGTGAGCTAAAGGGGTTTTAGTAGGGTAGATCTGGGGGGACCAAAAGTGCTTCATGCAGGGTGGACCTTCTCAAGATAGATATGACTTATTGATGAAAAAATGGTAAAAACATTATTCGAGACATTATTCTAGACCCTAAGGGTTTCTTTAGGTGTATTTGGAATGTTCGTGTGTAGGTCTCAAATGTAGGATGAGACCTTCACAAAACTAATTTCTGGCTAGGGAGAATTGGATCCTTGTTTATGTTTCATATGTTTCACACACTGGAAGAACTTTGATCCCACTATCCCCATTAATTAACACTTTTATCTAGTTATATAGTACTACCTCGATGGTTTTTTAGGGTTTTAGAAATAGACTAGGGTGAGAAAAGCTTTAGGGATTCTTCTGAACTTCCAGCCATTCTAAATGAGGAGCCCAAGGGTCTTATTTATAGGTATTCTTAGGACCCTAGGAGATGTAAGTGGATCACATAGGTGGTTAACTATAATCATTTTATTGGTGTGACCTTAGTGGTTCTACTAGGCATGTATATCTTGGGAACGTACGAGGGCACTGGTGTGTATGTTGGACCTACACGCTGACACTGGTTTGGGACTTACAGGGTATGACCTAAGAGAACCTTCACAACCCTTGATATCCTTCACTTATACTTTTATTTAGGTATTTAATTTGTAAACTAAACATTATAATGTGAAAAAATGTAGTTTCAAAAATCACCCCCCACCAAATGGATTATATCTGATTAGAAGAAGTGGGTCTGATCTAATGGTAGAGAAAAAAAGGACATTGATGGATCCTTCATTCACTGGCCCCCATGTGTTCATGTATCTTTATGATAAGTCCTGATGAACATAAAACCTTGAGTTCTATTAAAGGGATAACTGAAAGGGTGATATGCACAGGTATGTCATGTAGGTATATCACACAGGTTAGATCATATAGGTTTACCGTATAGGTTGTATCACACAAGTAGATCGTGTCGGTTGGTTGTCTCGGTCGACCATTTAGGCATTCCTTCTTCTATAAATAGTGTATACTATATATAATTCCTTCCTTGGAATACTCATATCCATCAAATACACCATAAGACCCTATAACCACCAATTAAGATCTTTTTTCTTCTCCATAAGGGGATAACATGGTCCTTAAACCATCCAATGAAGGTGTTTCTACTGATATTTATTCATTAGGGACTGAAAGGTATGTTCCCACTAAAAAGATAGTAGATTTTAATAATTGAAAAGGATAATTTGGGTCCTAATCCTAGCATCTTGGACACCATTAATGATGAGAATTCTATGATATTTTAAACACAACATAATTAAATAATTTAATAATTTAATTTTGGTATTAATATTTCTGACTCCCTAGAGGTGTTTGGGTACATTAATAAGGATTTATATGGATATTAGTTTCCTTTTTTTGTTTTTTATCACATGTTTGGCCTTACATCCAATGAATTAAATTAATTGTCTTTATTGGTGCAACTCTTTATGTAGAACATTTCAACAAGGAAATCCATGATTAGGGCGTTGAGGTCCATCCTACTCCTGTTTCTGGGGTAATGATAGTTGACAGACCCATAGAGGCATATTCTCGAGATACTTCCATCCTAGTCCCTGAGAAAACTCAAATTAATTTTTCTTGGCAAGAAATTGTAGTTCAAAGTGTTGTGACAGGGGATGTTAAGGAGGAATCTAACTGAGAAACCAATGCATCAAAATGTGAGGGTCATTAACTGCTTTGGTTCTCTTTTTCCATTATATTTACTATCTTTTAATGTCCATGTCTAATTTCATTCACCCCTTATTTCCATCAACGTTAGTGGTCGAGCCCATAGGGTAAGCCTCTAACCCAATGAAACTATTAACAGAAAGAGAGGGTGATGTTTCTATAAGGTGGAAAACAATGTTTTCTTCCATAATTGAACTTATTTTGGAGTACACCTCTCTCCCTATGACTATCTCCATAGAAATATAGGAGGTTTAGGATTATTTTTGGTAATGTAACTGATTCATATGGAAATTCATATAGCATCTATTCTCAAGGATATTCATGGAAGATGTACCATCAACACTTGATCATGTTTTTCATGTTGTGTTATGGTATATTTGACTATCACATAGTCCACACTATTGTGAATGAGACCATTCATTGATGGGATAAGAAGTTTGAGTTGAGACAACAACTTATCAAGGTAAGAATGTTCATTCGAACCAATGACCCTTGAGCTTCACTATACCTAGAAAATATCAACCATTATGAGAAATTGGTGAAGTAAAAGGAGCGGGTTGACAATATATCCATTCAAATATCAATCCTAAAACAAGATATAGATTCCTCCCAAGGATAGATCATACAAATTCATTATTTTCTAGAATGGTTCCAACATGGTGGGATGACTACCATTATGACCATGATAGAGGAACTTCCCCTTACTGAGGAGGATGTGTTTTTCCAGCTATCCAAGCTTAGATAAGTCATAAATGGGTTGTGGGAGTCCCTCCAACAACTAAAGATCTATATTTATGTCTTTTTTGTAGAATATAATAGAGAGACTCTAATTTTTGTATGATTATATGATTTTTTCTCCACAAATTAAATTAATTTTGTTTCCAATAATCTATGTCTTCATCCCTATTTCCTATATAATTATTATATAACATTAAAGATGGGTTTTTTAGCTAAAAATTCTTATGTTAATGTTTTTAAATCAAAATGATAATAATGAGGGGTTATCTAATTTAATCCTATGTATTTGTATCTAGGGAGATTAATTCGATTGTTGATATAGTCACATAAGGACCCTATAAACTTTGTGTCTTTTTGTTTCATTGTCTTAATTTTTTTCAAAGTAAAATATAAATAATACTTATTGGGAGAAACTAGAATTTTTCTTAGGGCGACCATTATGGGTTTTCATCTTAACAATTTTTGTGCCTTTTTCTTCTCCTTTTTAGAAAAATAAATTCCTAAAAAATTTGTATTGTAGGTCTAGAGAGCTAAGAATAAATTTTTACCTAGTGTTTCCTTTTATGGGTTTTTAACCTAGTGAGTACAATGTATATTATTATGGGTATTTTAGAGTCTTGCAAGCTAGAATAATTCCACTGGTATTTTAGGTCTAACATCTTTGACCATGAATTATGTGATAACAACCTGAGTAGGGAATGGTGGCTAAGAATGTTTTCACATTTTTTAGATATAAAAAATGAGAATCTTGAGTCATGAGTTTTTAATTTCTTGATCTAAAAAATAGCATGAGACAAGTATGAAATAAATGACCATGGACCGTGTTCAAAAAGAATTTTACATCACAATATTTCCAAGGAGTATGGAGAGAAAAGAGGTTTATCCTATGGATGAATGTACCACTAGTTGATATGACCTTTTTTGGGTCACTTATAAAAATCCAAACTGGGGAATATCAATTCATATTCAAAACAAATTTGTCCTCAAGAATCATACATTTTTTCACTAATGGACAAGGGGAGTTTATAAGGATTCATATTTCTCAAGATCACGAAGGGTGGTTTGTAAAGGGAATGTGTTTAGGAAAGAAGGGGTCATATAGGTTGACACTTTCCATGAATTAAGAACCACTCCTACTCAAATTTGGATTGCATATAAAGGAAGGGGAATTCTATTTTGACTGTAAGTTTATAGAGTAGGGGTCCTAAAATAAATTCATAACCTCTTGCCTAGATTAGTGTTTTTTCAATGAATAGATGAATAAGAATGTTTTTACTTATGTGGAAGTTATTCCAAGAATAGAAGATCTAAGCATCACTATGTGTCTTGAGGGAATTAATATCTTGTGGTATGCAGTTATTTATGGTGATGTAGTGGATAACCAATATCAGTACAAAAGGATCCTCCCAGATAAGGTTTTGATCATCATGCAATTTAATGTTGTGTATCCAGGACATGGACCATGAAGTTTAACATATTAGGGAAAATACTTTAATGGGTATAGTTTAAGGTTTTTTATCTTCGACCAAAACATTAGTGATTTCCCCTTTCATAGTAATATTTCCAAGAATGTTCAATCATTATTATAAAAAAATGGGTGAGGTTGTAAGCTATAATCTTTGGGTTTCTTAATCTGAAAGTTATATGGGAAAAGTACGCAAGTAATTATCATAGACCATGTTTTAAAAGAGGTTTCCAGTATAATGTTTTTGGGGATTACGAATATAGAAGAGGTCTCACCTTAGGAATAATGTTCCCCTGGTTGATGGCCTTTTTTTGGGAGACATATGCAAAGCCAAACTAGGGCGTATTAATGAATAGTACAACAATAGAATCCTCTGGTTTAAATGACCTTTTTTGGTAGATTTATGCAAAACCAAACTGGGGAATATCAATGTATAATAAAAAAAAGTGTCCTCATAAATTTGACATTATATTAATGATGTATGAAAAAAGATTATGGAGATTTAAATTTCCCCAGAAATCGAGTTTGGTTTGTGGAAATAACATTCTGGAATATGGAACTAGAATTTCATATAAAAATTACCCATGAATAGGGATAATTATTCCTTATATAGGTTTGACACATTTCCAGGAAAGATTAATTTTTTTATTATTTCTAGGACTAATTCATAAGATATGGGCATAACTACATATCTCATTCGGGAGAAATTCAAGCCGCATGTAGTTTTTTTAATGATTCCCCACACCAATTGAATTCTTGTGTGGAGAATGTTTTTTTTGTATTATGGATGGATTAGGATAGAGGATCCGAGCCTCAAAATATATCTCATCTAAGAAAGAATCAGTCCATATGTATTTCTTAAATTTACATCATCCAATAGACGTCAACCATGCAGTTTAATGTCATTTGGTGAGGATGTTTGGTATTCTTTTTAAGGTCTTGTATCCATGACCATGTTAACCCTAACATGAACTGATATACCTCGATCATGTGGGGAATCATTTACAAAAAATACTTAGCCCACGTGATTAATTCTCTATGTGAGAAACAATTAGTGGTAAAAGTTTCATTCACCACACATAAGTGATTAAAAGTAAGAACAATAGATTTTTAATCATATAGTGGCTAGACCAAGATGTAGGATCTAGGTATCGCTATGTATCTCATTATAATTAGAATCAAGCCATGTGTATTTTTTATAAAGAATTTATTTGAACTTCATGTGGTAATGAAAAATTTTTATTGTAGTTTTTAGTCATATGGTGAGGACTATACATCATAGAAATGATGAGTGATATATGGCCTACTGGGCCAAATATGTTCTTGAATACTTTGAACATGAAGAAAGAAATTGTAAACCATGGTCTTGGGGGATCCTGACTTAGAATAAGTGATATTGGATAAGAATGTAAGGAGTGTTTGTGGACCATTTTGAAAAAGTCATTTCTTTCATGATTTTGTTGGAGCTTGTATAGATAGAAGAGGTTTCTCCAGAAGAAAAATATTCCACTAGTTTAAAGGCCCTTTTGTGGATGACTAATGTAAATCCAAACTGGGGTGTATCAATTCATAGTGAAACAATGAAATCTTATGGTTTCTAGATCCTTTGGTGGAAGACTTATGCAAAGCTAAACTAGGGTGTATCAATGCATAATCAAAACAACAGTTTCCTCAGGAATCAGACATTCCATCACTAATGGATAATGGAAGTTTGTAGATATCCAAAATTACCTAGGATAAGGATTATTATTTTGGAAGGAATGTGCATGAGCCTAGAATAAACATTTGGAACATCAATGGATATGAATTGAAAATTTATTTTCATGAATCATTATTTACATGTAGAAGATGGATATTTCTATTCTCATGATGGTGTCCTGGATGAGAGAACCTAAATTTAGTTCTACTACACATATCTTTATTTATATATAAGAGATGGGGTATTTTCTTTAAATTTTGTTTAGGACTTGGAGATAAGGTCTAGGAATAGTAATTTATCTCATTAATATGAGAAGCAATCCACATGTAGTACTATAATGGAGGTGTGGTTGGAGACCAGCATCGAGGGTTGTGATCCATTCAAGAACAAACTAAAATGTTATACAGTTTTACATCTTGAAACAAGGAAATGAACCATGAAATTTTAAATCTTAAAGTATGGAATTTTTCATAATGTTTAACATCTTATGACTAGGACATTGGATTATCTAGTTTAAATTCATACTACTCATACTATGGTGTCTTGTATTTTTAGGTCATACATCTATGACAAAAAAAATTCTTTTAAGGTCATGCATCCAGGGTCAAATGCCATTCAGTTTATCATCATGAGAGAAGGATGGTATGATGTGGTTTTTATGTTCATGAATCTAGGAACAATGATTTTATGAATTTTAACGTCATATAGTCTAGATGAAGGAAACCATGTATTTTAATGTCATATAGAAAGAGAAAAGGTTTCTTTTTCACCAGAAGTGTTTCTTCAGAAATATTACATTGATAAAGGCCATAAAAAGATCTCCATGAATATAGATCATGGAATAATCTAGATTATACTGGACCTTTTTCATATAATTAGGTCCCACTAATTTTGGCTTAATATTTGGATGTTTCTCCCCAGGTATCATCGGGTTCTATAGAACTAATACTACTTCCCCTAGTAGGAATGAGGGGAGGTAGACTCTCTTGTTAAAGGACTATTATATCAATTTTGATGGACCTCTAGGTTATACAAGGAATGAAATATTTTCTCATCAATTCACTCTAATTCATTAAGCCATTTTTTGTATTTATCATATGCAGATAGTTTATTTTTTTATAAAAGACGGATTCATTAATGTTGAAGATCAGTAGATGTACAAACGGAAGGCCATGTAGGGAAGTGGTCCAGCCAGAGCCGGTTACTGTCAAAGGGGATAGAGGCCGCTAGTTCTTGGGCAGCGTTGTATACTTTCCTTTTGGTAAAGGAGATGGTGCATCTTGAAAAGCCTTGACTGAGAGAGAGGATTCTTCTGATGAGGGATCCAAAAGACTAGGGTCCGCTGTCGTTATGGTTGATAGCATTGACTATGATTAGGCAGTCTGATTCAAGGCTGATTTTATCCCATACAAAATCTTTAGCAAGCATCATACCGGTAAGGATGGTTGTAGCCTCGGCTACCATAGGTTCTCAAAACGCATGGTGTGATTCATGTCTGGCTGCAATGATTTGACCCTGATGATCCCGAGCCAGAAGGCTGATGGAAATGGGTCCATTCGTGGGGAGAAACACATCCACATTAATATTAAGAAAACCATCCATTGGCGGGCACCATTGGGAGGAAAAGGAAGGGCCTCCAAAGGTCATTTTTTCCAATGTAATCGCATATGGAAACACATAGAAAGTGAAATTGGACCCAATGGGAATGATTGCTTATATCCCATACACAAGTAAATATAATGTTTCTTGTGTGGTGATGTGGGTTGTAGTCTATTATTCCCATAATGTGTGGAATATATTTTCATGCCTAGAATTTTTTTATTTATCCACCATCTTATGGATTATGTTTGATAGGGTCATATTGAATGAATATATCTATTCATTGGATGTTTTATGATAGTGATACGAATGGTTGGATTTTATATTATAATCCTAAAATAGCTTCACCAAATTAGAGGAACATTATTTTTTTCTATTTTCCATCAAAATTGTATGAGGGACATCAAATTTAGTAATGATGTTGGTTTTCATAAAGATGACAATGATTTTGGTCTCGGATTATTTGAGGGGTATTTCATTATCCCATTTGGAGAATATATTAATAGTAGTAAGAATGTATTTAAATTTATTGTCCATATACAGATGATATGGATCTATAATATCTATTACCCATACATAAAATGGATAGGAGTATTTGGCTGTGTATAGAATCTTCGAGTGTTGATGGATGAAGTCATCCTGCACTTACAAGGAATGAAAATTCTTGTTGAATTTTATGTATTTCTATATAATTGAGTCCAAAATTATCCATGCCTGTATATATAATTGGAAATACTTAACCCTAACTGGTGGTCACTACAGGCTCTCATATGTAATTATTTCATGATAGAAAAATTCTCTTATCCATAAATCCACCTGAGAATGAATCCATCAAAGCCCCGCCTATAGAGGAATTTTGGTGATTTAGGACTTCATAAATAGTAATGTTGGTCGCTCTCCATCTGATGTGCTCTTTTTGGGTTTTATAATGATAGAACTCCATTTTGAATGTATTCTATAATGGGTATCATCTAATAGGTTATAGGACCATCTGGATCAAATATGGAATTAACCTCAATTGTTTTTTCCAAGTAAACATGAACAAAAGGAGACCTCATTCGTTGATGAGAAATATTGATTAATGTTTTATCCTATTCTATATCTGAAAAAGTCTTCAATGCATTATCCAATGTCTAACCCTAGGCATTCTATATTCATGGTATGCGAGTCAATTTCATCTTCAAGATGAATTATTCTATTGGCCCCTAGATATAGTCAAGCAGTGGGATTAGATCCTATTTTTTGTTATATAATATCCATTTATCTACTTGATTACCAATTCTAAATTTTATTTTACCTTTATGTGCCCCCCCTAAAATTTGAAGTATCCATTCTATCCCTATGGGGAGGGCCTTATATTCTGCCTCATTATTTATATATCCATCTAACCACAAAAAATGATTAAGACAAGACTTACCTTAATGGAGAGATGATCATGACCCCCAACCAAACGTTTTGTTATTGTATTCTTCCACTTTCTTAATTGTTGGGATTTTGGATGTTCAATAAAAATAAATCTCCCATATCTTGGGGTCCTATTGAATAGAAAAGATCTATTTATCAAGAAATTTAGTATTTTACTACATTATTTCTACATATGGATGTTATGCAAGTCTTTATATTAAATCATGACCTTTTAATTATTTCTAATGCATGAACTGAATGTCAAACTACATCAATGTCACCACCCATCAATCTAAACATCCTGTCAATATAGGATATATGAGAATGTATTTTATTGGATTGTTTTGAGATATTAAAGGGAGATAATATTGTTGCAGGTAGTACCTAGTCTTTTTAACATTCAATATAAAAACTATAAATATCTTCTTGATATTTTAATAATGAGTCTCGGTATCAAGTATGGTTTGACTAAGATAATATAGGCTATTTTAATTCCCAATATCATTCTTTTGTGTGAGGAAGGAAACGAATGATTTTTCTAAGTATGCCATATAAAAATTGTGTAGATTCCATTCATTATGTGGAATTGACACTGGTGGACTCAAAAGATATTTCTTGAGACTATCAATTGATTTCTAATAGTCATTAGTCTACTAATATGTGACCCTCTTTCATCAACCTAGAGAAGGGAAAACATATTCCTATGAGTATTTTTATAAATAAATGAATATAGGAAATGTGTCACTATAATCCCCTTAAATATTTGATGTTTCAAGGAGGTGATATATTAAGGATGTCTTTTGTCTTATTAGGATCAAATTTGATGACATGATGGTATACCATGAATCTAAGAAACAATCCCAAGGTAAATATGAAAGATTGTTTCAAGGGGTTCATATTCCGGATATAATATTGAAATTTATTTAAGATGGTCACAATATCAGGCAAGTAGTAAAATCATTTTCATGTATCAACCACCATATCATTAATTTATCATTTGACAGACCTTACTAAAATGATTTTATGATCTTATTCAAGAAATGTTGATATGTAGAACCACTATTCTATAAGAAAACTAGCATCACTCAGTAGAATAATACTCTATGGGGGGCCTGATGTTAGTGGATTCTTCATATTCTAGGGCCATTTGGATTTTATTATACCCTGAATATCCATAAACAAAGGATATGGCCTAATATCAGGTTATATCATCAATTATTATCTCCATGATTCGAACAGGGAAATCATTTTTTAGACTGTTTCAATTGAAATATTAGAAATCAATGAAGACCTTGATTTTTTTCATTCTTATTATTTAATGGGGATATGATTGAAATCCATTTAAAATACTAGACTTCCCAAATGAAATTTTCCTAGATAATCTTGTCAACATCAGCCTCAATTTTAGCAGAAAGAGTTGGGTGTGTCATTCTGGCAACATGTTTGTATCCCTGTTGGTTTTATGGTAAGCCCAGGTAGTGACTGGCATCCTAAACATTGATGAATATAATTTCTATGTAATTATAGGCAAATTAATCATAATTATTCTTCATAAATGATATATATACCTATTTTTCTATAGAATAAATGGTCTCACTAATCAACATGGGACATGGTCCCTCCTCTATACCCAGATTTATTTGTCTAGGTTCATCAATAGTTGTAGATACACCCTCATAAAATATTGGAGGGGAATCCCAGACATGATCCTCCACTTCCTCTTCCTTTTACATTTCTACCTTACTTTTAGGTTAATTATTTAATGAATTAAATTTCTTATAGTTAAAAGAGGAGTCAAAATTTTGATATATAGAAGATGAAGTGGCTACATCCAACCTGACTGGAACCTTTGTTGGAACCAGAAAACGTGTCTAATGAATACACTATATTCATCCATAGTTGATCCATGATCATATTCCATTCTACAAGATTCAATTAGTCTGGTCATGTACCCTAAATGGAGTTACAAAATAGAAGTTATGGTCATTTGAAGATAGACTAGAAAATGGTTTATGGAGCCCATTCGTGGAGCTCCCTCTGTGATTGTGAAAAATGATTATGGTAGGAACCACAAGTCCAATGAGCCTTGTGATCATCATGATGCAGTGGAGGATGCGTCCACAAGTTTATATATTTCTACTGATGCCAGGAAGTAGTGATGGAACACTCCAGAATTCTGACGAACTCTGTGAAGTAGTGACAGAATGCTCTGTGAGTCTGAGGGATCCACCTCCATTCATGAAGCGCAATTTCATTCTCAATGAGCCTCTAAGAATCATGATACCCAGTTCATATAAATATGTGGCTCACCCCCACACCAAAATATTTCTACCCTGACCTTTCACCTTCCAAACTCTTGTTTTGCAAAGCTCCCTTTTCTCTGCAAACTAGTGAGAAAATGCATCAGCCAAGGTATTTGAGCATCAAAAACCAGACTTCCTTTTTTCCAATTTACCTCCACATAAATTGGGGATACCCTTCTCAAATCCCCATGTCCATCGCAATGTTAGGAGTCCCCTTAGGGAACTTGGGACTTTCCAAAGCCTTTAGCCTTCACGAAGAACCCTCCAAACACATGTAGACTCAACACATCAACTAGGTCACCATACTTTGTGAAGAACCTTCCTTCATAGATACCCTTTTCTCCATGCTTCATGATGAACCATCCTTCATGAATATTCTGTTATTCATGAAGCACCAGAGCTTCGTGAAGCCCCTATTAGGGAGTCTTTCTGCTTCGCAAACCCCACTTTTGTGAATTCCTCTAGGATCATACATAGTGACTTCCTGACTCCTTGTGATGTCTCATGTTGTATTGCTCTACCTTATCCTTATTCACGTAGGTACGTTAATAGCTATTTATTATTCACATAACTATGCTAATGTGGACCCTTCAATCGACGACTCCTCTACCTCCCTCTCATATGGAATTTCTGGTGCCATCCCTTCACTCAGGGTTGGAGGGAGCCATTCATGTAAGCCTAAGAGATGAGGAGTGATTCCTTATCATTTGAGCTATAGGACGTTAAGCATCCAAAAACCTACATACTCAACACATGATGTTAAACTGTGATTGTTGCATGTGTAGAAATTCGAAGAGAAATAGAGAGAGGATGGGCACTGGATCCCTCACATCTCTATTTACCTTTGGGATTTATCTCCATGTGCACCTCCAGTTATTTCCATGTAAGCTCCAAACCACTTATTTGGGATTCACTTTCATATTAAGTCCCAATATCCATCTCCATGGGCTGCTAACCATGTGTAATCCCCACACCATCCCTCATGGTCACACCTTTTTTGAAACAATCATCAATTCCACTTTTATCTCATGTTTCTCACACCGATCATGACTCATGTGGGCTTAGAGTAATAGTGACCATGACATTCTATTTAGGCTGTTAACCATGCATAAGCCCCACCATGACTTTGGGCTGCTAAGAACTTGTAATCCCCAACATGAATTTGGGCCGCAAACCATGTGTAATCCCCAGCACTACTTTCAGATTCTAACCACACGTAAGACCCAGCACGACTTTGGGCCACTAACCATGCATAATCCCTATGCCACTCTTTACCAAACTATGTGTACATTGATTCTTTTCTTCTAAATAGGGTATGTAGGAAGCCTCTATGAAGTTCAATCCTATAACTCTCCACAATCCATATGTTATGACTATTTCACATAGGTTCACGTTCATCCTACATGACATTAAACTATGAGCTCTTTTTCCATCCAAACTATGCAGGTTTTGAACCCTTTTGAATACATAGAAAGAAACCTTGAGGTATAATCCTAACCAATGGTAATCGTTGGTTCTCCCTTTTAGGTATGTACCCTCCTAGTGTGAAATATTTCCTTTTTTAGGCACTTCTCCCAGATCCATCCATTCAAGATGTCTTGATCCATCTACTTGGGCAATTAACCATGTAGAAGCCCTACATTTCACCATAATCCTCCAACCAAGAGTGATCCTCTTACGAAGGACCACTAACCATGTGTAATCCCCTAACATATCTCTGGGTCATTATCCATTGTGTATGAACTAATTATATGTCTCTATACTGAACTATATGAATTTTGATCTCCTACCACTGGAATACATAATATTCCTCTCTGAGATTCAATCCCATCATCCATTCCCATCTAGAACATTCACCTAGTTCCTTATGTCTCATGAAGATTATGCCCCAACATAGAGGTTTCATTTACTTCATGTCCCCATCCATGCGTTCATTCTCATGAGCTTCCTCCATAAGTGTCTCATCTCCCCACTTCCTGAACTATGTAGAATTTGATTTCTATACACTGGGATATGTGGGAAACCTTCATGGGGTTTAATCCCACCATCGTCATCTACACATCATTTCCATCCCATTTATGCCATCTATTCCATAAAAACTTCCTCCATATCTATCCTTATTATTACCTAGGCCAACATGTCTTAGGGATATCTTTCCATCCACACCATTTCTTCTCATAGTAGGACTTGGGTAGCTAACTATGCTTAAGCCCCACACAATTAATATTCCTCTAACCAAGAGTGGTCATGTTGTGAAAGGATGTTAGGCATGTGTAATCCCTAAATCACCCATTCATACTATGAGGGTTTTATCCTTATACTCTACAAAGGGTGTGTGGGAATCCTCCCTGGGGTTCAACCCCAACCAATGGTAAACCATGGTGTCCCCCTCATTGGGGCCTGCCTTCCCAGATCCACCCTCTATGGTGTCCTGATCAGCATTCATGGTGTAACAGCTTCCCTTTATGGGACACACCACTCTCAGGTCCTCCCCCATTGGGTGTTCTAATCCATCCATCTGATGAACCTTCCAGGTGCTCCCTCCTAGGTACGTGCCTATCTAATTCACTTTTATAAGTGTTCTGATCAGTCTAATCCATCTCTGTTAGATGTTAAACTTTCGGCATTCCCCATGTTAAGAATATGAAGATGAGAAAAACCTCATTTACATGCCTCAATCATTAGATACCTCATGATAAATGTGGAAATCCTGGGGTTTATACACCCTTGATAAGCCCTATAATGAGGAATAATACAGGTGTTCTAGTGTTTCACCATCTAGACATGCCATTGATGACCAGTGTGACTACTCTCCTGGGTGATGGTTTTTTTCAAACATGACCCCTTGGAATTTCATAAAAGAAAAATCATAATTAACCAATGTCCACAAATATATGGAATCATGAATGAGTTGGATGAACAACCTATTAATCTCTAAGGGAGACCCAGATTAGGAAATGAGTTCTAAGGAGGACTCCTTTGAAGGAGGAACTAACATCCCATCATCTTGTTTCAATCAAGGAGCAGGCATCACTGAAGAAATAATAAATGTTTCTCACTTTTGTAAAATAGGAATGTGGGGTACAATGCATCATCATCGAGCGTCGACACACCTGTGTGGTGTCATGCATCGGTAAAAAGAATAAAAATAGAAAAATGGTGAACCTGACATGAACTAATTCTCCTTCAATTACTAGGATTAGTAGCACTCTAAACATTTATATATGAGCATGACACCGGTTCCATATATCTGAAGTCAGATACCTCCAAGTAAATAGTGGTATTGGGGTGAAACACCCTAGAATTTGGGGTAGTTAATCATTAGGATTCTAGTTTATGGAACTATCAATGTGAATAGTTATCTCCAACCATGGAATAATAAACAGAACTAGGTATTTAGGCATTTCGTTCATTATATCTGTACTGATGGATGAATCTTCCTATCTTACAGGACCCATGCTACAGATATAGGAAACCAATCACCCCCCGCCCACATATTCAAGTGTTGGAGGAATGATATTGTGGCATTTTCATGTGGATCCACCTCTACCATGTCATCATCCATTACCGTAGCTATGGGGCGCCCTTGCCCTATCTCATTATCATAAATTGTACAAAATAGGGTAATGGACATTCTTTTTCGGCAATATGAGCATAAGGGTGTCATTACCACAATCGATATGGCATTCCATGACCTAGAGGCTCTTATGCCTTATCGTCACTATCCCTACCAAAGTCTGTGCAAGGAGCTGCTTCTCCCTACTCCAATATCCAACCATTTTGGGAGCCTGCCCTTGGAACACGCCTAAAACTCATTCCCCTACATCGATGAGTTAAGGGAAATCAAATTGAACCCAGTGTTAGCTACCACTCAGGAGCCGCCAAAGAGTTATCCCACCATTCCTCATCAACACCACCAAGTGTTGGGCCTTCAAGCTAAGGAATAGGTGTTCAACACCACTGTGCCATTGGCTCCAGTCTATTTGACTCAATGTCGATGTCGGGCCTAGGCTTATGAAGATTCTCATCATGGTGAATCATCTTCTATGACTTCAGTATCCCATACCACCATTTACACATACTATCTGCTCCGTATTATTATTGATCAAGAGAAATTCTATGCCCGGCTGGGATTGAGACCTCAGACACCCCAGGGGCAGGCTGGGTTTTCTCTTTTAGTCAAAACTGCAAGTAGAAGTTGTTGAGGGCTGACATGTGATGATGATATTCATCATGGAGATTCTCCCCATGTCACCAGCATTAGTCCCAAAAAAGTCCCTCCCATTCTTTCTAACACCCATCATGGAGGTCCTCCTTGTGCCCCTGATCATAGGTATGGAGATGCTCCCCATATTTTAGGTTATCAATGCAAAGGCCCTCTTCACGTCATCACCAATTATAGTGGACGTCCTCCCCACAATATAATACACATTAGTTAAGTTCATCTTTTCCATGTCACCCATCATCATGGAGGTCATCCCCATGAAATCACCAACCCAAGTGGATATCCTCCCCTCTCCAGCATTCCCTACCACAGAGGTCCTCCCCGCACATTAGGAAATAGACACAGAGGTCCTCCCTATTTTCTTCTTAACATATGTTAGGTGATCCTAATACCCCAGCTCACCAAAGTGGAGGGTATACATGATTTAATGACAACAGATTTAAATGTCCTCTATGTGTCGCAACCAGCCCAGAGAAGGCCCTCCCCGCTCTGACATCAACCTGGATGGAGGTCCTCCCCTTTTTAAAAATATACCCCACCCTGAACAAAACATCCTGGGGTAGAAGGGATAACCTTTTCCACTGGAGGAAGGACTCTGAGAAATTTTAGATCGTCATCAACCCAGTCTTCTTTTCAGATTTTGAAGCGGAGTAGACTCGATGATGGAACCTTCACCTCGATCCTCTGTATTAGGGTCTAGGTCAGGAACTCGATCTTTGATCTTCATAATTCTAGAAAGAAATATAAACCAAATAACCAATGTCCTCCATAGGTACATGCATAAAAAGGAAGATTTTGATACCTCTTAGGGTCTTTTCATGAAGTATTCTCTACCATTTCCAGATTCACTCTCTACCTCAACATGAGACTATATGGAGTTGTTTTGGGGTTTTCTAGATGATGAGTACCAACCTGATCCATCACTGATAGACTTCATACTCATGATTGAAGTAGGGGTCAAACCCCATCCTATAGGGACATGATGATGTGGCCAGTACCATCCCCAGGAGATGACCTAGTCTGTAGTGGATTGTTAGCTCGTGCAACATTATCTCTGCCGACCAGTTCACTATTGAAATAGTCTACATCAGTGCTATTGTAGGTTCCTTAGCCTACCTCGGTCTAATAATTAGACATTCAAGAGCTCAAACCCAATTCTGAGAGAAGAAGTTTATGGTACATTCTTGTGGTGAACCGGTTATCTAAGATGTTCTAGAAAATTGCACCTCCAAACTTCAACATTCCAGAATCTCTCACCCAGGATGAAGTCATGTTCTTTTTCTAGACCATCTGGGTGATGCATTTATGCCTATGAAACTGTTATTTGGTTTATCCAAAGATCCAAGATCATTTTTATGACATCATTCCGTAGTATCACATGGTTTACTTAACTATGCTTCATGTGACTCAATACCTTGCATTTCCCGGTTTTCACCAAAATCTTGAACAAATATTCATTCAAAAATTCCATGTTCTATAAAAATTCATCAAAGAGGCATCCCCATATGTGAAGATCCAAGAATAAGGGTAGTATGTTTCTCTCAACCTCATCCTGATCATGTGATAGTCGAACCTACTCAGTGACATTAAGTACATGCCTCTAGGCATAGTCATGGTAAATATTTCCAAGATCGGCACACTTAAGAAGAAATAAATAGAATCAAGATCTGAAGAGGATAACCTACCCTTGGGGTAGTACCATTTCTATTGGTCCCCCTAGGAATTTTCACTTACTAAAAAAGGAAAATCCTCAGCCTTACATATTCCTCTTACTCATTTTCCTTAGGTCAAGACCCCAATAAGGGTAAAGGACCGTGTGAGGATTCTATGTCTTCTGACCCATCTGGTTTGGTGTAGAAGATGGAGGTCAACACCATCGTGGCTTCCTTGCACAAACAGTGTGCCAAATAGAAAATGGTCATTGATGAGCTCCCACCCGAGAAACTTGCAAGAAAATTTCCAAACTCTGATGATCCTTAGTACGATTCTGTTCATCCTCTGCTAGGATAGTAGGGTAGCTGTAGTTTCTTCCTAGCGAATTACATCTCATGGATCTCAAAAACCCTGCACACCTCAACAGGGTAGAGGCCAGATTTTATGGAAAACAGTCACGATATGCATCACTGAACCCACTCGAACTACAATAGAATCATCCCCAGGATACAACTCAGGTCATTCCCCCAAGGGTTCCTCATATTATTACTCTAGTGGATCTACTAGCCACTCTAATTTCTCCCCAAGCTACTGAGTCTACCTACCATGTTGAATAATCCACCAACTTGCTGGTAGTCAGGGACCCCTACCAAGACCGGAACCCCCATCAAGAGGATCTGATGGCCTCTCTCATTTTGCGCCATGAGTCCCTCAAAACACAGTAGGTGGAATTCCTATATAAGGTAAATCCATATCTCACATGGGTATATAATATGTCAGCACCCCTAGATTTCAAGAATCCTACTTTATTCCCTTTCAATGATATGGGAAACCTGCTCTAGAATCTGGCACACTTTATTTCAAGATGTGGACCCATGTTGGGAACTCTAGCACATTAGTAATCTGTCAAGCTCTGACATTTGGTACATGAACAGGAAAGGCATGTGTTTTTCTGGAATAGCTAGTTACTCATTAGGTCTATAATTGGTTGGGAAGATCTTCACAAGAATTCTCTGTACTAGTTCAATTCACCATTCAGAATAATAGTATTTCGAACCTCTTCATGTGAAAAAAAATGATCAGATGAGTGATTTCCATACTTTTTAGCTAGGTGGAAGGGCCTAACGTATTCACTTGATAGGTCACTAACTCAAGAACAATTGCTGATGATGTGAATGGGGAATGTGAAGACCGAATTGGTTCCCTCTCTCATCACTCTGAACTTCCCATCTGGATTTTGGGATTTTTTGGTCAAGGCTCAGTGCCTAGGGGAAGCCTTGAATCAAGCCAAGAATGCATTCCCATTTCCTCCAACAACTCTTGTAAAGAGATCCGCCAAGGCTGAAACTATTGAAATTGCACAGGTAGAAGCCGATGACCTGTTAAAATTGATACCTCCAGAGATATTTCCATATACTCACTAAAGAAAGTAGGCTCAAGCCCAGTCTCAGGCTTAGCATTTCCTACCTCAAAAATCAGTTGGCACCTCCTCATCAGGCACCACCACCCAGGAGAGACAATAAGATTCCACCACATCACCAGGCTCTAGCCCCTCATTAGGGAAAGGCTCCTCGAGTTCCCTTTGTCGATAGAATAAATTGGACCTAATCATTTGATGAGGCTCAGGTCCTTGGTTATTTCCAAAGTGTCATGGATCAGAAAATCCAGCAGTTTCTAGAGTGCATGAGGCCCTGGGAGGTTGATCTCACTAATCTCCCCAACTACTTCCCCTGTCACTAATTCCTTGGACATACTCACAATAAATTCTATGTGTTTAGGAACTGGCTCTAGGACTATCTCAACAACAATGTATTCAGGATGGGTCCTACATTGTCATAGGTGGCATGTGTTTCTACAAAGCCTAACAGTGGTATCAAATGTGAATGGAAATAGGTATCCAGTTGTAGGTTTCAGAAGTCTGATGATTGGTTATCCTATAGATAATTTTCTCATGCCCATGGTTCCATTAATGCCTGATTAAATCATACCAAGTTTCCCTAAGTTGTTATCCCTCCTCCTACTATCGCTTCTATATCAAAATCATATATTTATTCTTTTCAAAAGAATAGGTACCTACATCACAGTGGGAAGAAAAAGTACCCCTCCAATGCTGAAGCCATCTCATACTCTTGGAAACTTCATTCCCCTAGATATAGGGATTTACCCAAGAATTTTCTTATTGTTAGAGTATTCCTTATAGGATGACCAGTAGTATGCCTTGATGAATATTGTCAAACTGGTGGACCCATACATGGTCTCTGATGTTGAGGAGAATCAGTCAGGTCCTTCTAATATTCCTGTTCAAAACCATTGTGGGCAAGGCCATGGTCATTAGAATGCTCAGGTCTATGCTTCTAGTCTGTTTATGCTGGATACTGAGACCAGAAAATAGGTTCAGCATAAATCTAATCATGTGCAACCCTCTCATCTTGTCTCGTCAGATTCCCTACAACTATCATTCATTCCATTTGACCATGAAGTTCCTCCATGATCGTGTCATGATCATCTGCAACTAGCTGTGAGCATAACATATTAATTCGACATTCAACAGATAGTAGTCTTGTGTGGTTCAGATAGTGAGCAATATAATATCCCTAGCACCAGTCAGAACCCACCGGTTCAACAAGAAGTTCCCT
The DNA here is from genome assembly GCA_963277665.1 of Viscum album. Taxonomy (NCBI): domain Eukaryota; kingdom Viridiplantae; phylum Streptophyta; class Magnoliopsida; order Santalales; family Viscaceae; genus Viscum; species Viscum album. Next base: position 2,006,988,829 of record OY728130.1, on the reverse strand, counting down.
TAATAACTCCTACCATAGACTAACTTCTTAAAAGCAGAAATGTGTGTCTAGCATAGAATTAAAATTTGCTTAAGAATATTTCCATCATTCCCCCAAAGATATAGATCCTAGATGATCTACACCTATCATAATAGATGCATGAAACCTTGATAAAGTCTTTGAAAATACCCCTATAATTTTAAATAGAGGTTGCAGCAGCAGATGTGTTCCATTCTGAAAAATTAAAGAAAGTAGAATGCCAAACTATTATCTCATTCTAAAGGGAAGATGAGGGCTCCACTATATGGGGGAACATTCAGCCATTGCACATCACTGGAAAGATTTATGGCATGAAATTATACCACTATTTTGTCGACATAGGTTTTGGTAACAATCTCATCCCAACTCGGATGCTCAACAACATAAGACTATCTAAAGAAGATCTGAATCCCTCTAACTAGAAAATTCAGGGTTATGACCGGACCGAGCAAAGGTTGTGTGCAAAGATTCACCTAAAGACCCAATTTTTTGTCCTGATTTCCAACACTAAATTCATGTTCATCTCATAGAACACTACCTACAATACTTTTATGGGTAGACCCTTTCTCTATCTGCACACAGCAGTTATATATTCATATAACCAATGAATCAAGTACTCCCTCAATGGTCAAGTGGGCATACTCCATGGTGATGTGTGTCCCTTTACCTCTTTTGAATCTTTATATTTAGATGCTAAATATTTCAATAGAAAGGAAAATAAAGTTCAAACCAATGAGTTCGAACACAAAACTCCTTCAGTCGACCTATGGACATATTTGGATGATGAATTCATCCTTCTAATTCATAGGTTGGAGGCCACAACCCCAGACTTTGGAAACTTATTTTTTGTCTCTGTAATGAGTGAGAAACACATTCATAGGTACAAGTAATTTCATAATATTACCTAATATTCTTATAAAGACAAGGCTTGGGGGTACTAGAACCCCTTACCCCTATTAGGTATCAAGATGTTCACCATATGTCACCAGTTGTACACCACACCTGCTTGTTCCACCAAGTTGGTCTGAGTCGACATAGGCTGACTCACCACCACTGCTTTAACATTGTCAAGCATGAGCCCCTCAGTTTCAGGCTTGATGGAATTGGTTCAACAGTCTTTGTTTCCTTGATTTCAATAGTATAAGAGTCTCCTGATGAAGATTCCACCACTGTGAAATCCGTCACTAGCATTCCTTCAGGGTTAGTCAACTCAGAAAAATTTTCTCCTACAAATGATCCTCCTACCTCATATGATGAAGATGATTTGGAATATTCTACTCTCGCATCCAAAGAGGGTGTCCTTACCACCGTCGATGAGCTAGTATAGGTGAATCTTGGTACTAAGGTACACTCAGGTCCAACATTAATCAACAAAACTATTCTTGCTGAATAACATCATAAGTATGTGGATTTTTTTAATTATAATTGTGATGTATTTTCTTGTAGTTATGATAAGATACCAAGATTGTACCCTCAGGTCATCATTCACTGCCTTGATCTCTCAGTAAGTCATTGCAAATTCAAACAGCCTCTCAGGAAAATGCACCCCTCTCATGGTTCAGTGCTTGAGACTGAGGTTAATAAGCTCCTCAAAGCCAACTTCATCAATGAATTCTAGTACCCCATATGGTTGGCCAACATCATCCATGTTATGAATAATAATGGATGGATCATAGTATGTATTTATTTCTAGGATCTCAACTGCCATTTCCCAAAGAATGATTTTCCCCTTCCTATGACAGAGCCATTAATTGATTCCACTAATGGATTTCAACCCCTCTCCTTCATGGATGAATATTTCTGGTATAATAAGATCTAGATGGACCCTAAAGATGAGTAATCCACCACTTTCAGGGTTTCGTAGGGAAACTTGTTCTATTAGGTAATTCCCTTAGGGTTGAAGAATGAAGGAGCTACATATCAGCATTCTATACACCATATATTCAAGTCGATTCTCAGGATTCTAGTGGAATGTTATGTGGAAGATCTAGTGGTAAAATCCTTCCAATGTTTAGACCACCTCAGTGATCCTGAGAAGGGTTCTGGCATCCTCTGCTCCCTCCATCTAAAGATAAACCCTTTGATGTGTGCCTTTCGGGTTACCTTTGGAAGTTTCTTGGATTCATCGTCAGATATAAAGGCATTGATATCGACCTGAAGAAGATCAATTCCATAAATCATATGCCTCCTTCAAACAACTTTTGATAGATATTGGGTTTCAAGTCCACTTAGTCTATATATTTATATTTATTGAAAAAATAGTCAAAAACTGTAATACCTTTTCTAGACACATGAAGAATGGTGTCGACTACCAATGGGATAAAGAATTTCAGACCATTTTTTGAGGAAATATAGTTGTATCTGCTCTAACCTCTGATCTTGATGCCACTCATCTTTAGAAAGACACTAGTCCGATATGTGATGTCCCTAGAATGATCCTTCATCTCCCTTATCACCTATAAGGATAATGAAGGGATAAGGAACAATTTGTATTATCTAATATATATGCTCCTTGAAATTGAGACTACATATTCCTCTATCAAGAAGAGTTGTCTCACACTATTTTTCACAATACAGAAGTCATGACATTATCTACAACATCATGAGATACAGATGGTTTCCCACATGGATTCGCTAAAGTATATTCTAAACCTCCCCATGTTGATAGGTCGTTTAGATCATTGGGTAGTAACCCTTCAATAGTTTGACATTAGGTTTGTTCTCCATAAGGAAGTAAAGGGTAAGTCACTGGAAAACTTTTATGTCACTTATCTAGACCCTGCAGAGCATTCCATGTTTTTTGAATTTCTAGATGATTTGATCCTCTCATTAGATCAGACTATTCCATGGTAGAAGATTCACTTTTATGGTGCCTTATGAAACCCAACCAGATTATGACTCAATGGTCCCAGACTCAACAAAGTAGACATGGGTATGATCTTTATTATGCCTACATTGTATTTTTTCTTTATTCATTATTGTTTTCAGAAGTTTGCACCAAAAAAGAGGTGGAGTATCAAAATCTCTCCATTATATTTGACCTAGACCTCTAGATTAATGTTCCCCACCTACACATGAAGGGGGAATCTGAAATAGTCCTTAAGCAGATCAATGGTGAGTATGTTGTCTGGAAGACAGAGCTCATAGCCTTGTTGGAGTGCACTCTCTAGCTGATAGCCCATTTCCTATATCAACTATAGCTCACTCATGTTTCCTGGTCATAGAATAGTTGAGCTGATTCCATGTCCAGTCTTTCCATATCTATAGAATATCCTAACTAGGGAGACCTATTTATCCTTGTGGTGCATCGAAGGATCATCACTCTCATCTCCATGGATGATGATGAGAACCAATAGGTAATCCACCTTACCACCAGTGCCTCTACAGGACCTCTTAATCCCCTTATCATTGTGGAAGAAACCTCCAGTTGGACAAATCCTCTAAATTGAGTATCTTCAACATGGTATTTCCCGATAGGCAGAGTCAAGCATGAGTGAATATGTCAGTGTGCAGTGCAGTTTACCCTCCAGAGTGGTCCTAGCCTTTAATATATTCTCTATAAAATTGGATTGGTGGAATTATCCTCTGTTTCATTTAGGGATACAAGATTCCTCAAGTTATGCAGGAAGTTCATGCTGGCTCTTGTGGATCCCATCAGGCCGGATCGAAGCTTTCTCACCAGATTCGGAGGTTGGGCTACTTTGAGACCACCATCTTGCATGATTACATCAAATTCACCAAGAGGTTTCACACATGTCAGATTCATTAAAACTTTGTGCATAGAATACCAAATCCCCTCCACACCACCAAGTATTATTGGCCCTTTTTGGTCTAGGGACGTGATTTCGTGATTCCTTATCCACTAGCCACTACTCTCCAGTGCAAGTTTATTCTGACCATAATGGATTTCTTCTCTAAGTCAGTAGAGGTGATCGTTCTCAAGGAAGTCAAGGCTCATTCCATCATTGAGTTCATGTGATCCAGAATCATCCATTGATTTAAAGTCCCTCACATTGTTCTCACAAATAAAGGCACTAATTTCTAGGTAGCTGAACTGAAAGAAGTGTATACCAAGTACAACATCTGGTCCAACCATGTTTCTTGCTACCATGAAAAAGAAAATGGGATGATCGAGGCATTTAACAAGACACTTTCTAACATTATACAGAATATATGTCAGAAAAATAAGAAAATTTGGCCAGGAAAGCTACCCAATGCTCTCTAGGATTATCGAACGACAGCTCAAAATTCCACCCAGGTGACCCCATACACTAGGGTGTACAAAAATAAGGAAGTCCTGCCCATCGAGATTTAGTTTCCATCACTCTATATGGATATCTATGATCATCATAGATCATAAATGGTAACATAAGTCTTTCTAGTGGAACTAGAATATCTTGATGAAAATAGGATTTAGGTATTGCATGATCTAGAGAGGCATCAGAACAAGATATTTAGGTATTTCAATAAGAAAGTTCATCACTATTCCTTTATTCAATGTGATGAGGTATTGGCTCTGAGGATGCTGATGGTAGTTGGTAGGAAGCCACCAAAGCTGGATCCCAAATAGGAAGGACCTTACATCATTCTCAAGTTTTACCCTAATGGTTCATACTCTTTGGTCACCATGGATGGAGAGTGAATTACTCCTCCCACCAATGCCAAATTCCTCAAGCAGTACATTAGATGTGAACCCATTACTTCCAGGCTATAGGATGTTAAAATTCCTTATAGAATCATCTTGTATGATGTTAAACTACACACCATCATCCCGCATGACTTTAAAATCTATGGAATTCAATAACTATGTATGGATTTATTTCCATCCTTATAAAATACGTATAAACGCCCAAACATTTTTTATTTGGGTCCAACCCTAGGATCTATAGATATTTTCTTTCTTTCGGCCCCATGGTCCTAGTGTACCAAGATCACATGGTTTGGTATGAGACCTCTTTGGTCCTCATTCACATCGGGTTTACAATAGCTGGACCTTGTACTTCCCCCACAGGGACCTCTCCTACCATATTTTTCCTTACTGCATGACGTTATACTACCTAGAATTCATTAACTATGTATGTATTGATTTACATACTCATGGGATATGTAGGGACACTAGGAACATTAATATCTAGTCTATCTATGAATCCTTCTAGGTTTTCTATCCCCATGGCCTAGGATATTTTTGGGAGTGTGTGGTGTGGTGTTGAGACCTCCTTGGTCCTCATTCATGTCTGGCTATAACAGTTGTTTCATGTGCCTCCATTAGAAGATATTTATCATGGTATTCACATTTACTGCATGATTTTAAATAGCATGACATCAAATAACTATGTGTGGATTGATTCCTACCCTTGTAGGATATGTAGTGACACCTGGACATTTTGTCTTCAGGACCAACTGTAGAATAGCCATTTCACCATTTTCTTTTTATGGTCTTTTCTACAAGACCTTAAAATATAAAGGCCCCTTTTTTCCTAAATCATGTTAAAATACCCCATACTACATGAAATTAAACTATCGTTTTGTCCAGATCACATGATAATAAACTATGCAGCATCTTGATGACCTCATCTAAGAGGGCATCACCTTTCTGACCCCTTTGCCTAGGTTCCTCTTGAGAGTACATGGCATGGTTGAGACCTACATGGTCATCATTCACATCGGGATATAACAACTACATTATGTACCTCCCCGATAATAGTTATTTTGATCTACATCATTACCACATGATGTTAAACTAAATGGAATTCAATAACTATGTAAGTATTGATTCCCAACCTTATGGGATGCGAAGGAATGCCCGAACATTTTTTCTTTGGGTCTATCCCCTGGTTTGTTAACCCTATTCTATATCTCAGCCTCTTTATTTGGCATTGTACTATTTCCATTCCATGTCCTAGTGACCTCTCGAGGATTTTTTTCCCTTGATAAATGGTTTTTAATCCTTCTATCTGGTATGCATCAACAAGGCGCTCAGATGCATTGTGGCATGGGACCCAGAATGTTGGATTCTATATGGACATTCTTTCATTCCATCTCCATGCTTTACAAGTCCCTTTATTTGGGTCTTCAATATCTTTCAAATATAAAGGGAATCCCTAATGTTATTTACTCTCATCCTCATGGATCACCTACAATCCTAGGCCAACTCCCTCAAAGACTTTCAAATGAAATGTATAGATAAGTATTGTTTCTTGAATATGGTTAGAATTCGAACCTCTTTTGTTTGTTCCCTTCCCAAGTCACATGATATGGATAATGTGCTTCGAGCATGGTCAAAAGTTATCCTCCATCATTAAACCACACTCATTATGTCCCAAATATCATACATTGTAATTCATCTCTTTTCACATCCTTATGTCAAAGCTGAACTTCAACACCCTTTTGGTTACCCCGCTGTGCACCTTTACATGTTGGGTAGGCTGATTAGCGTCCTTGGGAAATTCATAACCCAACTTCTCCATTTACATTTTGTGTGTTTCCATGTGTTATAAAGATTCTATCTTCCCCTTGTTTCCCACACCAATCATAGATCACATGGGCTTAGTTTTCTTGGTTGGGTTTTTACCTGAATGGAATAATTTAACCATATTATGGTCCAAACTCTATAACCTTAAACTAAGAGCCTATATCCTAAGATCATGACTTTAAACTGATCATTTGAGTCCAAGAATCATGTATTTAAACTGTATTTGTTCTCTATTTAGAATGTGTAGAGTGGTTAGGATCTCCTTGGTCCTCATTCACGTCGAGTAGCTTCATGGCACAACATTATACATTCACACTTTGGAATGATCCAAGATCCATAAACTTAAACAAGGAACCTACATCCGAAGATCATGAATTTAAACTAAGTATACAAGTCCAAGACTTATGACTTCAAACTATGTATGGATTTTCAAATTTGATTTTGTGGTGGGGCGTGGGTATTCCTGGTCCTCATTCATGTCAGGTTACCTCGGGTCACTACACAATACATTTCCCATTTTGGAAGCCCCATGATTTGGTTTGAGCTCTGCGACCATGAAATAATAACCCCAACATCCTTGTTTCATGATGATAAAATATATAACAATAATCTTCCTTACCATGTGACTTTAAACTGTATGGGATTCAAGAACTATGTGTGGCTTTATTCTTACCCTTGCAGGATATATAGTGATGTCTAGACATCCTTTCCTTGAGCCTAGCTATAGAATCATGAACCTTTCTCCCCCTCTTGGTTCATGTTTTATATCTAGGTTTATTCCTTGAATGGTGTGTTGTAGATCTCCTTGGTCCTCATTCACATCAGGTAGCCTCATGTCACCACACTTCACACCTCCCCTCTTAGGGTTTGAACTCTATGACCTTAAACTAATATTTTTAGTGTCCTAGTTCACATGATAGAAAACTGCGTAACAATCATGATATCCTTTCATAATAAGATAATTCCCCCTGGAATTTTCTATCTACCATTCCATCTCCAAGAACTATATGCGGCTTGATTCCTTTCCTCACAAAGATATGTAGTGATTCCTATACATTTTTTTCGGAGCTCAGCTATAGAATCATAAACCCTTTTGGCCCATTTATCCTTGGTTCCCCTTTGAGAGTGTGTTGTGTGGTTAAGACCACTTTAGTCCTCACTCATGCCGAGTTACATACCCACCCCCCCCCCCCCACACACACACACATTTCCCCTTTGATATCACATGTCCCAATCGCATTATAATAAATTGAACATCATTTTCATCCTTACCGCATGACGTTAAATTGCACGGGCATGTCCCACGCACACAATGTTAAATAAGGAAACACATGGTATACACTCTTTGGCGTTAAACTATGATATTCTAGTCCAAGAAACATAACATTTACACTATTTTCAACACCCCTTGGGAACCCGATACTTAAGGAAGGATCTGATCCTACCTGTGGATGTCCCTCACTAGCTTGTTTGAAAGTGCGGTGGTGCATGACCCAGAGCATTTGATTCCATGGGGACATTTTCCCAAATTCATTTTAATGATACACATGTCCATTTATTGGTTCCTTCATCATATTTAATGTCTTAAGTGAACCCCTAATAGTTTATATTCTCTACGTCATAGATCACATACCATCCTAGGCCAACCCCCCTTGAAGACTTTTAAATGAAATTTTGAGATAAGCCCTAATTTTTGAATATGGTCTGTAGTCTAACACCTTTTGTTTGTTCCAATCCCAAGTCACATGATATGGAAACTATTTTTTGAACATGTTCAATAGTTATCCTCTATCGTTACACCATTCCATTATGTCACAAATATTAGATGCAGTCATTCACATTTTTCTATCCTCTCATGTTCTTATGGATCTGTAATACCTTTGGTCTTGTCCCTCTACGCATCTGTGCACGTCAAGTAGGAATGTCTTAATGGTGGGGTTTTCTAACCTATAATTTCCTTTTAATTTTTGTGAACTCTCATACGAAGTTGGAAGCCTGGAAACACTCCTTTTTTCACACACTAAGAATGGATCACGTGGGATTAGGAGTCTTGGTAGGGTCATACCCACATAGAGGTGTTGTGTAGCCTTATTTTTTGAGTTCTATAACCTTAAACTAATATCTCTATAATCTGAGTAGTATGACTTTAAACTAATTTACTCCATCACACGTGACGTTAAAATATTTTTTCCTTATTGCATGATGCTAAAATGCATGGATAGGTTCTGTCATATGATCTTAAACTGTGGCATCATCCTAACTGCATGATGAAAAAAGTCACAACATTATGGTGTTATCACTTAATAGGGCATTAAATTTTGCCTCGTCCATCCACCATGCCTACTTTCAATACCCCAACATTACTTGATTCTCATAGAGACACTCGGATTTCTCATCATGATCCAATCATACAAAAAAACTCCAGCAAAAGAACAAACAAGAAATATATAATGCCTCTTCACTCTATGTGTAGATCAGACCCGCATAGAGAAGTTTTCCTTTGAGAACTATATAGTTCTTGATTCCCATAATTATGGGATATATAGTGACACATATATCATTGATCTTGGGTAAAACTGTAACATTATTTCCCCTTTTCATATCAAGACATCATCATCCTGACTGCATGATGTTAAACTATACGGGATTCAAGAACCATGTGTAGCTTAATTTCTGCCCTTACAGGATACGTAGTGACGCCCAAAAATGTTTTCTTAGGCCCTTCCATGAGTTCATCATCCATTTCCCTCCATTATCCTAAATTTTTTTAGGCATTATATGGTTAATCCCTTCTTTATCCTCATTCACGTCAGATTTTTCTTCCTACGTGCTGTATATTCCCTAACACTAAGTGTTTTACTAGTCCAGTTAGCATGTCATTAAACTACATTCCTTATTCTGAGCACCAGGAATTTATACTATTTTCGATGTTCCGCACACTATGACCTTAAACCTTTTGTATATAGGGGTCTATATCCCACTATCTGATGACATGTCTGGTCTTTGATTCCTTCCTGGTTTTGGTCTTCCATATTTCTTCAAATCTAGATAGACCCCCTAATGATAATGGTCTGATGTCGCTTTGTCTCACCTACCATATTGGGATAATGACCTAATAGAACTTTTGTAACAACCAGTGAGTTAAACGTTTTTAATATGTTCAATAGTTGATCCCAACTTTTCTTTCCCCATTCTTTCCAGGTCAGTTATGGTCACTGTGTTTTGAACATGGTCAACAGTTAGCCTTTACTTACCATTTCCCTTTCATGAAATCCTTTAAGGTCCTTACTTACCCTAATTCTCCCATTATTGTATTAAGTTGGGTTTTTATCCTTGGTTTCACCTTCAATGTTCACTCCCACATATTATGTAAACCCCATGTACCATTCCTTGTTTTCTACACAGAGCGTTGCTCATGTGGGATTATGAGTTTTTATAGGGTGGGTACCAATGTGTTAAAGCCACAAATGGGTACTCGGTCTGAAATCTATGACCTCAAACTAGGACCCTCACAGGGATATTTGGTGTGGTTGACATCTCCATGGCCTTATTTGATGTTGGGTTTTTTCCCTCACCACATCACATATGCCTCCTTCCCATATATTCCTTGGTATTGGTATGGTTCGCAATACTTCTTTTGGATCATTAAAATCAGGTTTATATCCTTCGTGCAATGAAAATTTAATTTCAATACACATCACATTCTTTGAAACATGATTCTAAAATTTTGGTCAAGGTTTAGGCATTATGAACTTTAAACTATGTGTAATGTCTTTACCACATGGCATTAAATTGTGAGGCTCTTCCTGGTTATATGACATTGAAATATACAATGTATCATCCTTGATGTACAATGTTTAAAGTAAATGTTTATTGTCCTCATATACATGACATAAAACTACAATGAACCTGAGGCCCTTTCCATAGAGTTCTCCACCCTAGACCCAGGTTTAATCTTTTTTTAGACCAATACGCCTTCACTGATGTTCTCTCATCCGCGGTGGCACAATTCCAAGAGTATTGGAGTCCTTTAAAACATTCCATCACTTTAACTCATTATTTTTCTTCCCCTTTTTTTATATTAATCCTATTACACGTCTGAAGGGACCCCATGATGTAATAGTCTCTTTCCACTATCTCACTTACCGTTTTGGGCTAACACCCCATAAGAATTTGGATGACACTTAGATTTTGGCCTCATGTTTTTTAATACAGTCAGCGGTTGGCCCCATTTTTTTCATCCCAATATAATACAACATGGATGTTGTGTATTGATATGGTCAATAGTTATTCTCCATAATCATTCCACCCTCATTGTGGTCCGAATGTTGGGCATGTGATTCACACTTTTTCATCCCCCTTTGTTCGAATTGATTTCAGCACCCTTAGCATTGTCTCGCTCGTGAATTAGCTCACATTGGGAAATTAAAGTTAGATTCTTATATTTCCCTACTCTCCATATACATCCCCTCTAATTCAAGACATTATCAATGGTTATCGATGTCCCATTTTGATCGAGGAACTTTCTCCCCTTTTAAGAAATCTCATATAGGTAAACAAACTTCTACTTCCTCTTATTTCCCATATTGAGACAGACTCGCATAGAATTAGATATGTTTATATGGATTATTCCTAAATGCGATATAGGTACAATAGGACAACATTTTCATCAATGTTTTCCCTCAAAACATATTCCACCTTGCTCTTCTCATCCTCATTAAACCCCATTGTGAGGGTAGCATCTGTTGGCACTAGAAAACACTTCCAAATAATACACTGAATGGTTCCATAGTTGATCTAGGAGAGTATCTTCTTCCACAAGAATCAATTTGACTAGTCATAAGTCCCAAATAGAGTTATATAATAGAAGTTATGGTCATTCAAATATAGACGAGAAAATGGTTTGTGGGTACCATTCATGGAGGTCCGATTCATGGATCTCCCTTCGTGATCATGAAGAAAGTTGAAGTTAGGAAACGCAAGTTTGAAGATCCCCATGAACTCTGTGAAGTAGTGATGGATTCTTCTGTGAGTCCAAAAATCTTCGTGAATGTTTTAAATTATTTATGGAATGATTCATGAGTATGAAAAGCTCCACGAATACCATGAAGTAGTGATAGAACGCTCCACGAGTCCGATGGATCCGCCTCCATTCATGAAGCATAATTTCCTTCATGGAACACCTATAAGCATTTCAATACCTAGTGCCTATAAATATTTGGCTCACCAACACCCTAAAATATCACTACCCTTGCCTTTTTCCTTCTAATATCCCATTTCACGAAGCTCCCTTTGCTCTGCAAACTAGTGAGAAAATGAATCACCCAAGGTATTTGATCATCATGAACCAGCTTTTCCTTTGTTCATATTTACCTCCATTTAATGTGGGGATGACCTTGATGAATCCCCAAATCCCTCACAAAGGTAGGAGTCCCTTTGGGTACTTGGGACTTCATGAAGCCTTCATCATTCACGAAGCATCATCCAAACATATGTATACTCCACGCCTTGGCTGGGCCTCTATTCTTTACAAAGAACCCTCCTTCACAGATACCCTTTTTTCTATGATTCACAATGCACCATCCTTCACGAAGCTCCTCCTCTTCATGAAGCACTAGATATTAACTGATCCCCTATTAGGGAGGCCTTTTACTTCATGAACCCCTCTCCCAAGCAGCCTATGTGATTTCTAGATTCTTAATTCAATGTATCCTACTGTGTTTCTCTACCTTATGCTTCTTCATATAGGTACACTAATAGAAATTGATTCTTCACATAGATATGCTAATGTGGAAACCTCAATCAACTAATCCATCACCTCACTCCCGTACTACATTATTGGTGAAATCCCTTCACCAAGGGTTAAAGTGCACCACTCATGTAAGTCCAAGGGATGATAAGTGAGTCCTCATTTTCCAAGATGTAGGATGTTAAATTGTCAAGAACCTACATCCTCAAAAAATGATGTTAAACTGTGATTTTAAAGACCCCAAACACAGTTGTTTAGAGCTAGTTCATTACTTCATTAAATTTTTATGATTACAAGGAATCACATCCCAAATGATAGAATAGTTTAGTAGTATTGGAAAAGCAGATACATACATAATTGTTACATTACAACATGAAATTAAATACATTATATAAACATCTTCTAAATCATACATAAACTCATAGATTATCCCTACAAGTCATTCGTAATATACTTCTTTACATACTGGGGAAAAATAAAACATAATAAAGTGGTGAACTTAGATGCTCATTAAGGGTAAGTAATACCGAGGAAGTAAAAATATAAAGCATGGTGAATAACTAAAAGTAAAAATTCCATTAAAAGTAAACTTGAGCATAATATGGAAGAAATATAAACTAATTAAAAAATTACATAAAAATAATTAACCATGGATATTATACTAATTGAATAATAACATGGACTACAAATTACTAATTTTATAATTAGGTAATGCATAATGTCGGACATCATAATCATACAATCAAGGCCTCAACCAAGAAACCATACATAATGGGTAAAAACTCAAGCTAATTTGTCTCATGAGGCCTACCGATGAATCGAGGAAATATATCAGGCCCCACCCATCACTTACTAAGTCCAATTAATTCCTCATATGAAAGGGGAAAAAATCAACATATACATTGATATTGAAACTAACATATGAAATGTAAATAACTTTCCCTACTTAGTAACTTAAACCCAAACCATTCTGAGTAGTACAGTGAATGGTATCAAGATATAACATCCATAGTCAAACTAATAATAAACCATTAAATAAAATATGGTATATTTCCTCAAAAAATATCAATCCCAATTACACATAATAATTAACAAGAGTTTTGAAATACATGTAAATAATCTTATGAAGATAAAAGTTCTTTTAAAAAAATATTTGTATAAACAAGAAGTGAACTACTATAGTTTTTTCATAATAAAATTAGTGATTTTAGAAAAGTAATTGGGGCTAAAAAATTATAGAGTTCAATTGAAAATAGGTAAGAATTTGAGAATTTTTCTTGAGTCAGACTTGTTTATCAGGATGAATTTGAGAAAGATCCTTTTAAAACATGAAACTACCCATAAAATAAAGAATAATTATGTTTGGTAAATATATAGAACAATCACACAGAATTTAAGATGAGTAAATAACAATAATTAATAATTTCATTGGGGTAAAGAGAGATAAAGTGTAATCTCGAATGAAAAATGGAGGTTCGGGGAGAAACTCTTACCTTATGTATGAATGTGTTTTTCACCTGACCTTAACATCCTGGATAATAAAATTAAATACATTAATTAATTAATTAAGAACATTATATACATATATTTTATTCTCTGTTATTTTATTATGTTCATTTATGTCTTTATAGATAAGTTATAATATTGTATTTTATCATTTCGGAGTGTTTGTTTCCATGATAACATGATTGGTTTGCTTGATTATAAGTAATGGTGTTCAGGTAAAATGTGTATAATTATTGAGATTTAGAATTAAATGTTATAAGGAAATAAATAATTTTTATTAGTGTTATGTATTATTTTTTTCCATATATGAGGATGAATCATTAAATAACATATTAATGATAATCGTTTAGGCTAATTTTGCAGTTTTTCAATCACAATGAACTAGTTTTATTATATTATTTAATATCATATATATATATATAATGGTTTTAGAACTAAAAATAAGATATAATATATATTTTATAATCTGGTTCAACCATAAAAATGGTATCATGACCATCCTTGAAGGAGAAATTGAATAATGAAGCTTCATTGTCCACGAAGGTTGAAAATCGACACTTCCCGGATGATGATTTCGTTTTTAAAATAAAATAGATAGAGTAAAAAATATTGATGATGGATCTTTAATTAACATGATATAGTTATAGTATATAGATGATAATGGATTTATCATGATCATTTGGTCAGAGTAAATGAGGAGAGAATAATAAAATAAGATAAATTAAAATGAAATTAAATGAAATTGGAAGAGGATTTACCTCTTGAATTAACCTCCTTGAGAACCTCCTTAAGGGAAGGTATTTTGGCCTTTTAGAAAGACCAAGATCTCATAGAAGTGGGGAGAGACTAGGGAAGATGATCTGGGTAGAACTTTTACAAGATTCAAGGCTTAAAAGAGTTAGGAGAAGAGGGGGTGGGTAGTTTTTATAGTGGAGGGGTAATTTCTCATTATTATATTCATTGTTTTATTACTTTTCTCAAGAATACAAATATTATTGATTCTTATGAATAAATAAAATAATAAGTGCATGTGATTTCTAAATAAGGTTTCTTACATCATCCATGACTCAATTAATAGTGTATTTAGATTATAATGCATTTATACTGTAAATTATCGTATCTTACTATTCACCAAATATTCAAGTATTTTGGATAAATCCAAAAAATTCACCATAACCATTTTTCAACATGTAGAATTAAAAAATGGACTCCATTTTATAAAATTAATTTTCAAAGTATGTAAAATTTAATTTTTTAGAAAAAAAAGTTCTTATTTACTTGAAAAAATACAGATTTTAAATTTAAAACTTATTTTATAACACTTTAAAAAATTAACTAAGGTTTTATAAAATTATCCTAAAATTATAATACAACAAAGTATTAATTTATGAATCCATTTTATGAAAAATAATTTTATTTAAAATAATTTTATTAATTTAAAAAATGTAATTAAATATTTATGACCATTAAAAATATAAACACTTAAATATTATTTTTTAAAATATGCACTTACTTTTATTATGATATAATTATATCATAATTTCACTTTTGAGATGCCTAAATTTTATTGATAATTTCATGGGTTATGTTAATATTAATTAGGTTGATTTACTTTTCATAAGGTTCATATTACTATTCCTAAGTGCGGGTTTCTATTTCATCCATATAGGTTCTTTAATGTCTAGAAATATAGCTTATTGATTTTAATATTCATTTATAAAAATTTTATCATTTTCTATATGTGGTTTTATATGATTCGTACAATATAAAATAAACATAAAAAGGACAATTTCATTGATTGAATTTTTTTCGTTACATTCTTACCTCCTACAAATATTTCTTCCAAGAAATTTCCCAAATATGACCTCATAAATAGATTTGGTTAGTTCTTCATCATAATCTCCTCATTATCCCACGTCACCTCTTCAATTTTATGATTTTTCCAAATTAACTTTACCAGTTGAGTCATCTAATTCCTCAACACCTATTCTTTAGTGTCTAGAATTTGGATAGGATCCTCACAATAAGATAATTTGGGTTCCAATTTGATACCTTCGGAAGTGAGTACATGTGTTGGTTCTAGCATGTACTATTTCAATAATTATATGTGGAAAACATTATGTACTTTAGAAATTATAGTTGTAATCATCAAACAATAATCCATAGTTACAACTCTCTCTTGAATTTCAAAAGGACCAACGTACTTGGGGCTCAATTTACCTTTCTTTCCAAATCTTATAACACCCTTTTATGGATATACTTTCATGAAAACATGATCTTCTACTTAAAATTGCAAATACTTACTTAGATTATCAATATAGCTATTTTTTCTACTTTGAGCTACTTTGATATAGGATTGAACTGTCTTAACCTTCGTTTTTTTTTCACGATATTTGGGCCAATAAGCTTTCTTTTACCAACATCATCCCAACATGTCAGTGTATGAAATCTCTTTCTATACAATGCTTTTTATGGTGCCATTTCAATACTATAATGGAAAATATTGATGTATGTAGACTCTACCAATGGTAAATATTGATCCCACATACATTTAAAATCAAGTGTGATAGATCACAACATGTCTTATAGTGTTTGGATAGTCCTTTCTTACTACCCATCAGTTTGAGGGTGAAAATTAGTACTCAAATGAAGCTCAATATCCAAATATTTTTGTGGAATTTTCCAAACATTCTATGTAAATCATGGATCATGATCAGAAACAATTTCGATAGGTTATCCATGAAGTCTTATAACATCATTAACATATATTTGTGTAAGGCGCACTAGTGAAAAATCCTCCCTTATAGTGAGAAAATGAGCAGAATCGGTATGTCGGTCAATAATCACCCATATTGCATCATTCCTTCTGGGTATTTTTGGTAATATAGTGAAAAATCCATAGTAATTTAATCTAATTTCCATTTAGGAATAGAAAGAGGTTGAAAGAAACCTCTAGGATGTTATCTTTCATCATTCACCTATTGAAAAACTAAACATCCTGATACATAATCAGCAATTTCCCACTTCATATTGTCCCACTAGAAATGTTTATTCAGTTATTTATACATCTTAGTGATACCATGGTGTATAGAGAAACTAGAATTCTGATCATCATCTAGTAACTCCCTTTTTAGCTCTAGTATAGAGGTAACATATAGCCTCCTCCCAAATTTTAGAATTCCACCATCACACATTATGTTTGGAAACATCCCATTATTCAAAGAATTAATTTTATTTTGATGATTATCATTAACACACTAAGAATTTTTAATTCTTTCTAGTAAAGATGGTTGGGAAACCAGTTGAAAAAGTAATGATGTTTCATTTTACTTGATAATTCTCATATCCATATTTTATAGATCCATGTACACAGGATCCCTTTAGACCCTCATTTTGTTTAGAACTCCATGATCATTCCTACTCAATGCATTAGCTACCTTATTTTTCTTCCCTGTGTGATAGTGTATTGAAAAATCATAATCCTTGAGTATTTATAGCCATCTCTTATGCCTCATGTTCAATTATTTCTATGGGACTATATCTTTCAAACTCTTCTGATCTGTATATATCTCACATCTTTCACCATATAGACAATGTCTTCATATCTTCAGAGCAATGATTATAGATGTTTACTCAATATCATGAGTTGTATAGTTCTATTCATGAGTTTTTAACTACCTTGATGCATAAGAAATAACTTTATCATTCTTTATAAGGACACATCCTATTCCTTTCTTTGATGCATCACTATATATCACAAATCAACCATTACTTGATTGTAGAGTCTTGATTAGATCATTTATTAACCTTTTCATCATTTCTTTGAAACATTATTTACATTATTTTTTCTATACAAACTTAACCCTTTACGTGTAATCTTGGTTAACAGGTTAGCTAATCAGGTGAATTTATTAATGAAATGCCAATAATAACCTGTTAAACCAATAAAAGTATGTACCTCAATTATGTTTGTTGATATAGGCCATTACTAAACTACCTTTCTCTTTGCCGGATCAACTAAGATTTCATCCTTAGATACAATATGGCCTAGAAAAGAAATTGTTTGAAGCTATAATTCACACTTGCTAAACTTCCCATATAACTCCTTTCTTTTAAGAGTTTTTAGAATAATTAATAAGTGGTTCTTATGATCTTCATATCTTTTGGTGTATACCAATATATCATCAATAAATACCACAACAAAGTCATCAAGATATTAATTTAAAACTATATTCATTAAATACCTAAAAACATATGGTTCATTATCCATTCCAAAAGAAATTAATGTAAACTCCTAATTCCCATACCTGGTTCAAAATTCTATCATTGGAATATCTTCCGTCCTTACATGAAACTGATGATATCCAGATTGAACATTAATCTTTGAAAAATATTGATCAATATTAAGTTGATCAAATAAATTATCAATATGAGTAATACAACACTTTTTCTTTATTTTAATAGCATTAATATCCCTGTAGTCAATGCATAGTCTCATAGATCCATATTTGTTCATAAAAAAGAACAAGATCTCCCTGTGGAGAAACACTAGGGATAATAAACCCTTAACTACTCAACTCCTCTAGTTGTTTCTTAATGTCCACTAATTCCACTGTGTCCATTATATAAGGAATATTTGATATAGGACTTTCACCAAGAATTAAATCAATAGAAAACTCAATTTACCACTTCGGAGGATGTCTAGGTAAATCCTCTAGAAACAAATCAATGAATTCTTGAACAATAGGTTCATCCTCAATTTGAACATTTCATTCCTCACCCATAGATATTGTGTTCTCTTCCCCCCAAATAATTGAATTTAGTAGATCTAATAAGGGTGGATCTAGATAAGAATAGGATGGAAATGGTTTTTCTTTAAATATAATAGACTATACATCATTCTAAAAAAATTTAACTTCCTTCTTCTTGCAATAGATCTTTGCATCATAATTTGAAATCCAATTCATACCAAGTATTATAACAAAATCAATCATGGGTATGATGATAAGGTCAGAAACTAAATCACGTTTATGTTTCATAAAGGGGACTGATCAACACATATTTGTTGTAATGATACATCCCATAATTGTTTTTACTGACTATTACTTTATTAAATCAAACGAGAAATGTCTAATTTTCTTGGAAAAATAAGAAGATATAAAAGAATATAATGACCCAAAATCAAATAAAGCATTGGTTATGTTTTAGTAAATGATTAATGTACCTTCCACCACATCATTAATAACTTCAATGGAGTGACACTATCCTTTTACACATATAATTATATAATTTTAGGCATATTTAAACATTATATTACAAGCCAAGGATCGTAAAGTCTAGTGTCTTGGAAGATTATGTACATAATTAAACATTAATAAAACAAATTTTATTTAATCTCTATATTAATATCCTAAATTACATTGTTATAAAACATATATATAAGATAAACTGGGAATAACATGAACAAAGGGATGAGCTTGAAATCCCAGTAAGGGGATAATCATAATAATAAAGCTTTAGAACATGGGATAGAATGCATGATAAAATGATATAAAAAGACATGGAACATGATTGAACATATGGAATCATGACATATATAAAATGGTATCATAAAAACATGGAATAATATTAATGTGTTATAAACATAAAACATTACTTTAGTATGAGTCAAATCTCGTTTCACATAGAGTAGAACAAGTTAAGTTTAACCAACAAGACTATTGCACATGGAGCACAAGTCAAGGTTAACCACGAAGATTGTTGCACAGAACATCTCATGAGACTAATATTTACCCAATGCATTAGAGTTCTATCTAGGTTCCCCCATCATAACATGTTCATGAATATTTTTTCCACATTAAGAATCATACATAAGAAATCAATCCTAAACATAAGGGTTACCAATGGTAAGAATTGGGTATCATAATATATCAAAAGGAATAAAATAAGAGAATATCACAATGGTGTTCATGAAATAAATGATTTAAATAATTCAAGGAAATTAATAAGGTAAAATAGTCATATATCATTATTGGGGATTTAAAATTGAAGTGACAACATGTAAAAATAGTTTAAGAAACTATAAAATTAAAACATTTTAGTTTGGTTTAAGGAAAATATTAAATAGATTTTAAAATCAATAGAATAATATTTTACATAAAACCATAAGTAATATAAGATGGTTTTCATAGAAAAAAATTTTACTTTATAAATATAATGGTGGATAAAAAAACATATTTTATATTTCACATGAAAATGGGTAAGAATTCGGAAAGTTCCCTTAAATGACATGCTAATTAGGAAGTATCGAGAAGGGAACCACTTAAAAACATGCATATACATGAAGAAGGAGGATGAAATGATATTTATAAATTTTTTTGTAACATTTAAACATCATTTATAATATTAACATAAAATTAAAAGATAATTTAATTAGGTTAAAAATAGAGAGTGTAACCTGAAGGAATAATGGAGGTTTGGGTAGAATCCCTTACCTTAAATCTGAAGGTGTTCTTCACTTGATCTTAATATCCTAAATAGTCAAATTATATTCATTAATTAATAATTAAATAACTTATAATAAATGTATTTTTTTTTATTATAACCATACTAAGTTCATTTATTCCCTTTTTAATGAGTTAAATTGTTCAATTTTATCGTTAGGAAGTACTCGTTTTCATAATTTTCATGATCAGTTCGCTTATATAAGAGTATGGAAGTTCTTGTAAAATGGGAATGGTTTTCCAGAAGTGTAATTATATTATATTATATTAATAAAATTATATAATATAAAAAATTTATATAATTCATTTGTTTATATGGGATTAGGATGAATCATTAGATAAAATTTTAATGATAATCACTTGGATTAATTTGGCGGTGTTTCGATCACAACAAACTCATTTTGCTTCATGAATTAATATCATGTATACAAAATGATTCTATAATATTGAATAAGTTGTAATAAATATATTATAATATGGTTCAACCATAAAAATGGTTTCATAACCAGACTTGAAGATGATAATCGAAATTGAATACCCATCTTCCTTGAATGTGAAAAATTAACACATCTCGGATGGTGTTTTCATTTTTAGTATAAAAGAATGGGTAATGGGATAATATTATTAATTATTCCATTATAAGAACATAATTATAGTATATCTAAAGTACTGGAGTTATCATACCATTTATATGATGGGTGGTGAGAAGAGAAAATAAAATAAAGGAACATGAAAAAATATAAAACAAACAAAAAGAGGAATTTACCTCTTGAATTTATCTTCCTTGAGAGCCTCTTCAAGGAAACGGTATTAGTATTTTTATGATGCCAAGAGATGTGAGACATGGGGTAGGGGATTCGGATAATAATTGAGTAGAATTTTTATAAGGCACAATTCTTGAGGTGTAAGGGGAAGAGGTGGCGAGGGGTGATATTTATAGTGGAGGAGAGGGGTGTTTTCTCAATATTTAATTCATTAGTTTATTATATTCCTCAAGACAATAATGAGTGATGATTCTTGAGGATAAATATATTAATAATATCATGTGAGTTGTAACCAATGGTTCTTACATTATCCATGACTCAATTAATTGGTTATTTAACTTATAATGTATATATACACTAAATTAGTGTATTTTACTCACCAAAAATTCAAGTATTTTAGAAAAATCCCAAAAATTCACCCTCATCATTTTTCGATGTGTAGAATCAAAAAATGAAATCCATTTTATTAAAATAATTTTCTATATATGAGAAATTTAATTTTTTTATTAAAATCGTAATTTAGTGGAAAAATACAAATTTTAAAATTAAAAATTTATTTCTAACACATTGAAAAATTAATTAAGGTCTCATAAAATTATATTATAATCATAATACATCAAAATATTATTTTATAAAAACATTTTGTGAAAATAAATTTTCATTTAATTTATTAAATTAATCATAAGATTATAATTAAATATACATGATTTACAAAAATACAAACACTAAATGAATAATATTTATTTAGTTATACTATGATATAATTATATCATATTGACATTTATAATATGGATAAATTTTATTTATACTTTCATTGATGAGGTTATTATTAAATTGGTCGATTTACTATTCATATGGGTAACATTACTATTCCAATGGTCAAATTTCTATTTCATTTGTATGTGTTCCTTAACTTCTAGAGATACCTTTTATTTCAATAATTATTTATTTATAATGTTTGAATGGTGTTCTATATGTAATATTATGTGACTATACTATAAGACATAATTATAATAAGGGAATTCCATTGATAAAACATTGGGTTGTTAAATTATTTCCCCTTATGAAATTTCACACTTGAAATCTCATTTTACGTTCTATGCTGAAAACAAGTGTGAGTAATTTTATTTCATCACTTCCTCCAGTTACCATGTCACCTCTCCGTACTTATAGTCCTGTCATAGTACTTTGATTAGGTGTTTATTCTTATTTTGTATAAATTTATCTCTACAATCCAAGATCTTCAATGAATTATCCTCATAAGAAAGATCATTCTCCAACTATACCTCCTCTGAAATCAATACATGTGAATGATCTGTAATCTACTTACTTAAGAGGGATACATGGATTACATCATGTATTTTAGACATGGTAGGTGGAATTTCTAGTCAATAGGCCACGGCTCTGACGTGATCAAGGATCTATAAGGGGCTGATGTAATTGGTACATATCCTTCCATTCTTCCCAAATATCATGGCCTTATTCAATGGTGATATTCTGAGGAATACCATTTCTCCAACTTTGAATTCAAGGTCCCTTCAACAATTGTATGCATAAATCTTCTATTGAATTTAGGATACATTGATGTTCTACTGAATGATTTTCACCTTCTCCACCATTTCTTCAACCATTTTAGGACCTTGAAGCTTACACTCACTAACTTTATCCAATGACACCAGTGTTCTACACCTTTTTCCATAAAGGGATTTATATGGAGTCATTTGGATGCTGGATTGGAAGCTGTTGTTATAGGAAAATTAAACCAGTGGAATATGTTGGTCCCATCCTTTTTTGAAGTCCATAGAACATGCTCTCAACATATCTTTCAGTTTATGAATAATTTTTTCATATTGGCCATCATTTTAAGGATGATAGGTCGTATTGAAGTTTAGCTCAGTGCTTATAGCAAGTTGGATACTTTTCCATAACATTGAGATGAATCTCAAATCCTGATCAGATACAATACAAAGTGGTACTCCCTGAAACCTTACCACCTCATTGATATATATCCATGAAATTTTATCCAATGATACGTCCTCTTGAATTATGATAAAGTGAGAAGTATTTGTAAGACGATCCACAATGACCCATATATCATTTTTTCCTCTAGATTTCCTTGGATGTCTAGTGACAAAGTCCATGGTGATGTTCTCCCACTTCCACGTTGGTATTGGTAGTGGTTGTATCATACCCTTAGACATTTTCCTTTCATGATTCACTTGCTGAAATAACAGGCACATTGATGTATACTCAGAAATATCCTTTATCATATTTTCTAAACAATAATTCTCCCAGAGATCTTGACGCATCTTTGTGCTCGCTAGGTGAATAGAGAAGTTTGACCTATGTGCATCATTTAGAAGATTCTTATTTATCTCTGGATCATATGTTACACATAATTGTGACCCAAATATTTTGACTTTATCCTTTTCAATATTTAACTTAGAGTATTTCCCATTTCTAATAGCTTCCACCCTTTTCTAAATTTTCACATAATTTCTTTGAGCATCTTTTATTTTCTCCAAGAGAGATGGTTGAGAAATCATTTGAGAAATGATTGATGGTTTTCCTTACATAAAAATTACCATGTCCATACTTTTAAAGTCTAAGAAGATTAAATTCTTTTATATTCTCATAATTGATAAAGATGTAGGATCCTTTATACGTAGATCATCCTCTACATTATTTTAATTATCGGGAAGATATTGGACTGAGTAGTCATAATCCTTAATGAGCTCTAACCATATTCTCTCATTCATATTAAGCTCCTTCTATGTGAATATATGTTTTAGACTCTTATGATTAGTATATATCTCACACTTCTCCCTATAGAGATAATGCCGCCAAATTTTCAATGCAAAGATCATAGGTCATGACTCTAGATCATGTGTGGGGTAGTTTTTCTCATTAATTTTAAACTACCTTGAGGCATAGGCTATCACTTTATAATTTTACATTAGTACACATCCTAATCTTTTCTTTGACGCATCATTGTACTCCACAAAGAGTTCTCCACTTTTTATGAGTGTGATTACTAGCACAGTAATAAGACTTTTTTTGAGCTACGTAAATATTTATCCACATTCTTGAGTCCAAACTAACTTCACTACCTTCTGTGTTAGTTGGGTCATTGGGTTTTATAATTGTGAGAAGTTATTCAAAAATCATTGATAATACCTAGCTAGACCTAGAATGTTATGGATCTATGTTAAAAATGTTGGCCTCGGCCACTTTTCTATAGCCTTTATCTTTGAAGGGTCCACAGATATTCCTTTTCTAATGATAACATTCCCAAATAATGATACTTACTCCATTCAAAACTCACATTTAATATACTTTGCATATGTTTCTCTCTTCACAAAGTCATCATCATGGTATTTAAATTCTCTTCATGTTCCTTCTTTCTCTTAGATTATATCATAATATCATTGATAAAGACTACCAAAAATTTATAAAGGTAATCTCTAAAGACTATTCATTAAATCCATGAATATTGCTAGAGAGTTAGTGAGTCTGAAGGGAATCACTATGAACTAATAGTTTTCATACTTCATTTGAATAGAATTAATGGGAATATCTTCCTTCCCCAAATTTAATTGGTAATATCCTGACCGGAGGTCCACCTTAGAAAAATAATTGGCCCCATGAAGATGATCAAACATGTCATTTATCCATGGAAGGGGATACTTTTTCTTTATCGTGATTTTATTTAGATCACGATAATCTATGTAGATACACATTGATCCATACTGATATTAATGAAGAGGACTGGTACACCACATGGTGAAGCACTTGGGCATATAAAACCCTTCTCCAGATTCTCCTATAATCTCTTATTCAGCTCTTCCATCTCTACGGTGGTCATTCTATAAGAAGTATTTGATATAGGTCAAGATCCAGGAATAAGATCAATTGATAACTCAACCTCTCAACAAGGAGGAAGACCAAAAAATTCTTCTAGGAATACATTTTCATAATCCCTCATAATTGGAACGTCTTCGAGTGTGATTTTATCCTTTTTATCAATCATTTGAGAAAGATATATTGGCTCAAACTACACAGTTATCCACACTTAAGATGATGATTCTGAAGTAGATCTATCTTCCTCCTTACACATGTATAGGATTGTAGGATTCTCTAGGATGTGATGAGTGACCTCCCTTTCCCAATATTTGATGTTGGCTTTATAAAATGATATCCAATCCATTCCAGAAATAAAATCAAACTCCACCAGAGTAAGTATAACAAAATTTTTTGGGAAGTCCAGTTCACCAACATTTATTGGGGATGAGTTATAAAACTTGGATGTAATAATTACCTCATTCATTGTTATCATAGATAAATAAACCTCCATATTTTTAGGGGGTGTTTGAATAGTTTTACTAAACATGAAAGATATGAAATAATGAGTAAATCCATAATAAAATAGTATGATCGTTGTTCTTAAATGAATAACTAGCTACTTGTCATCACGTCATTGTCTGGCTCCATCTTAGCAGTAGTGATAGCATATTCTCTTCTTTATTTGCTTGGATTTTTTTGTTGATTTCCTCTGACAACCCTTGTCTTAGGGAAAGTTTTCACATAAATTCTATGTTCCTTGAAGTTATAACACTGCATTATAATCTAATTATTGATCTAAACCTTCCTTTCTTCTTTCAAATTAATGGGATTCTTCATATCCCTTCAGCAGTTCTTAGCTAGATATCCCATTATTACACATTTTAATCAATTCTCAATTCCTTTTAGATAGTTCACAGGATGCTTCTTCTCACAATTTTGACATTTGGGATGTTCATTCTTCTTTACACCATGGGATTTATTTGTCAAACCACCAATATTAGACTCTATTTTCCTCTTTTTTTTCTATGGGCCCACAAGACCATCTAGAGTCTATGATCTCTATTTCAACCTTGAGGGCACAACAACAATATTCTTATAAATATCTAATTCGCGAATTGAAAATTCATTTTATAGACTCATCTTTTGTTCTCTAAATAAGTGATCCACCTTACTTTCTATGTTCATGACAAATCTGAAGGCATATCTTGAAATCCTTGTGAATTTTTCTTCATATGCCCCAATAGATTCATCTTCCTTCTGCTAAATCTAGAGGAACTCTCTTTCCATCTTGAGACAGAGGGTTCAGAAAAAATACTTATCAAAACAAAAACTCTTGAATTCCTCCCAATACATGGAATCAATTTCATCTTTGTACTTTTTATTTTTGATTAGGATCCACCACTAATCAGCTTCCCCATCAAAATGATAGACCTCCATCACAACTTTATCCTATTACAATCACTAGAGGACATAGAATATCTTTTCAAAGAACTTAATCCATTGTTCTTTAAAGAGGGGATATGAAGATCCACAAAACATGGGAGGCATTTTTTTTCATGAATTATTTGATGCTAACTTTCTCTTTCCATGCAGGAGGAGGTATTTCCACATGATTCAAGTTATTATTCATAACTTGATCCAGCTAAGCAAGTACTATCATAAAGTTTTGAGCACCTATTTCTATCATATTTAGAATATCATTAGGGTAATCATCACATTACCTATCACATTTATTATTTTAAAATGTTTTTCTATTTCCCTCTATTAACTATGAAAAATAAAGTGCAATTGTGGGGCTTGAATACTTAGCTAATAAGTATAAAAAATAAACTTTAAACATAAAAGGATAAACATGTAAAAAAATATATCCTAACTTGAGATTAATTATGTTTCAATCTAGGTTTTCCATGATATATTTCCTAACATATTCACTTATGTTATTTTTTTCCTTAGTAATGGTTCATAATGAGCTTATGAATTTACCAAAGCATATCACCCAAGAGTGTCAAATCAGGTGCGCAATAAGGCCCATCTTCATGTACTAGATTACCTCAAGTCAAGCCCAGAACACATTGTTGGAGTTTTTACTACTAGGTAAATCTATACAAGAACCACATTCCCTTATAGTATCCATAAAGGGATGCATTTTCTCAATAAACCACTTACTCTATACTTACCAAAATTTAGGGATGTTTTCTTAGACTTAGTCTTATTCCTAAGGTTCTTACTAAAGTGATCTATTCCTAATCACCAAAAATAACTAAATGTTTCCTTTGATACCAACTATATAGACCCTAACCTTTTACACATATCATTGCATGATTTTAGGGATATTTAAACATCATATTACAAGGTAAGGATTGTAAAGTCTATTGTCTTAGAAGATTAGGTACATAATTAAACATCATAAAAACAACTTTTATTTAATCTCCACATTTACCACCTAACTTCCATTCTACCCAAACATATTTATAGGATAACCTGGGAATAACATTAAAAAATGATGATCTATAAAGACCAATAATATAATGATTGTAAAAATAAAGCTTTAGCACATGGGTTAGAAGTCATGACATAATGATATAAAAAGACATGGAACATGATTGAACATATGGGATCATAATATATAAATCATGGGATCGTATCAACATTGAATCATAGTAATTTTTAAGAAACAAAAAGCATTTATTTATCAAGATTCAAATCTCTATTCACATAGAGTAGCGTGAGTCAAGGAAACCACCAAGATCATTGCACAGGGGGCATGAGTCAAAGCTAACTACCAAGACCATTGCACATAACATCTCATGTGACTAAAAGTTACCCAATGAATTGGAGTACTATCTGGGTGTACCCATAAAAACATGTTCATTCATATGTGTGCCACATTAATAATCATACATAAGGAATCAATCATAAACATAAGTTTACCCACGGTAAGGATCGGGTATCATAATTTTGTCAAAAGGCATAACATAAGAGAATATAACGATGGTGCCCATGAAAGAAAGGATTTAAATTATTAATGGAAATTAATAAGGTAAAATAGGCATAGATAATGATTTTAGATGTCATATTTAAGTGAAAACATGTAAAAATAGTATTTAAGAAACATTATAACTAAAACATTTTAGTGCAGTTTAAGGAAAATATTAAAGAGATTTTAAAACAGAAAACGGAATAATCATTTACATAAATCCAGATGTGATCCAAGAAGGTTTTCATAGTAATAATATTTATTTTATAAAAATAATGGTTTCTTAAAAACATATTTTAATGTTTAAATGAAAATGGTTAAGAATTATAGAAGTTTCCTTAAAATGGCTTGCTTATTGGGAAGTATCGACAAGGGAACCAGTTAAAAAATTATGTCCCTTAAGAAGGAGGATCAAAATATCTTGAAACATGAGTTTGGAAAATTTACACATCATTTAGAATATTCACATAAAATTAAAATATAATTTCATTTGGGTAAAAAAAAGAGAGAGAGTAACCCGAAGAAATAATGGAGGTTTCGAGTAGAATCCCTTACCTTAAGTTTGAAGGTGTTCTTCACTTGACTTTAATATCCTAGATAATAAAATTGTTTTAATTAATTAATAATTACATAACCTCTTATACATATAATTTATTTATTATAACCTTAACAAGTTCATTTATTCCCTTTTTTGATGAGTTATGGGGTTCAATTTTATCATTCGGAAGTGTTCATTTTCTTAATTTTCATGATCAGTTCACTTGTATAACAATATAGAAGTTCGTGTAAAATGGGAATTATCTTACAGAATTGTAATTATATTATATTAATGAACTCCTAGAAGATAATAAGGTTATATAATTTATTTTTTCATATGGTATGAGTATGAATCATTGGACAAAGTTTTAATGATAATCACATGGATTAATTTGGAGATTTTTCGACCACAACGAACTCATTTTGTTTTATAAATTAATAACATGTATAAAAATGATTCCAGAACATTACATAAGTTATAATACATATATTATAATATTTTTTAACCATAATAATTGTTTCATAACCAGCCTTTAAGATGATAATAGAAATTGAAAACTCATCGTCCTTGAATGTGACAAATTAACACATCTCAGATGGTGTTTTAATTTTCTTTATAAAAGGAGGTGGTGGAGATAAGATTATGAATTAGTCCATTATAATAACAAAATTCAGTATATATAAATTATTGGAGTTATCATACCATTTATATTAGGGGGTTTTAGGAAATAAAATAATAGAAAGGAACTTGAAAAGAAAATAAAAGAAACGAAAAGAGGAATTTACATATTCAATTTATCTTCCTTGAGAGCCTCTTTTGGGAAGTGGTTTTGGTCTTTTGATGAGACCAATAGATCTTGGAAGTGGGGTAGGGAGTTCGGAAAAGACTTTAAGTAACACCTCGATCCCTCTACACCGGAGTTGGTGCATTACTTGTTATATTGGCATGGTTAGAAGGAATTAAAATCCAAAAGGAACAATCAATTTAGTAGTCCTGAAGAAGCTAGATACATAGATGTAACTCAAATTACATTGGAAAAGGATACAAAATACAAAACATAACAAAAACTAAAAACTGCATCCACAAAAACACAATAAATGATATCCTCTACATCACCTGTTGAAGATAAACAATTAAAAGGGGTGAGATCAAATGCTCAGTAAGGGTTACAAATAGTTGAAGCATGAATCAATAATAACTGAATCATAAACAATTTGACATATCAATATGGAATGGTGAATAAATGAAAACTCATGCCATTAATAAATTGAGATTGAAACTACATCCAAAGATTTTTTCATAGTGAATATCTCATGGATAGTAATAACAGATAATGAATAAAGAGAATACTTTCTAATTAGATGTCAGGTATCTATAAAATGATACCATAATACTGTTAAAACAGTTTAGTTCTGTGGGTTGAAACCTGTCTGATTTTTTTAAACAAACTCGAAGGGTTTGTCGTCAACTGATTTGTCTCATGAGACCTGTCAATTCACCGAGGGGCGATAGCAGGCCCCACTCTCCACTACAAGTCCAAATAATTCTTTATACATTTATTTAATACAAAATAATATATGCCTTTTCAATATCCTTATAGAGTAGAGAATACAAATTCATCCATATTTCCATATATAAATAACTTTTCAATTATACACCGTATATAAAATGGTATACGGTTTAGAAAATAAACATATTTATGATATGAGATTATGGATATTTAATAGAAATATAATTTTAAATGAAAAGTGATCTCAAATGGGAAGTAGGTACACTACACAAGAATTATTAGGTGCACAAAACAAAGTAAGTCACAATGAAATGTAAAATTGACAAAAAGCCCATTACCACATTGTAATTAATCGTTTTGTGAGACCAAGAATTAATATTTATCAAATTAATAATTTAATACCATAAAAATATAGAGAATAAATATATTATATATCAAATGCCAGTACACATATACCACGTGCAAGAAATAAGTGGTGAATAATGGAAATCTCACAGAATTAAAAGTGAGATGAGAAACTCCTTACCTAATGCTCGAGTGAGTTCTTCATTTATTTTAATGACCTGAATAATATAATTTAGATTCATCAATTAAAAATTCCAGAACCTCTTATACATGTAATTGTTTTATTATAATCTTATTATCTTTATTCATGGCCCTTTTATGGGTTTAAGAGTTTCAATTTTATTGTTTTGGAAGCATTTTCTTCCTTGGTTTTCATGATTCATTTACTTGCATTCATGAATGGAAGTTTATTTGAAATGTGGATAAACATCCAGAATTTTTAATATATATTACTATTTAAATTAAAGATATATAAATTATATTATAATGATTTTGGGTTATATACTTGAGGATGAATCATTAGTTAAAAGTTATTGATAAACGCTTGGATTTAGCTTGGTAGTTTTGTGTACAATGAACTTGTTTTGTATTATTATTCCATATTATGAGTGTGTATGGATTCCAGAACATTAATGGGATGAAATAAATATATTATTATCTTTTTAAATAATAAAAATTTGTTTCATGACCAGAATTAAATATGGTAATGAAAATTGAGAACCCGTCATCCTTGAATGTGATAAATTAACACATCTCAGATAGTGTTTTTATTTTTAGTATAAGAGGAGGGGGAAAGAGCGATGATGACGAAATATTCCATTAGAATAATATAATTCAAATTCATTTACGGTATTGGAATTATCATAGCATTTGGATGACAATAGATTATGAAATAAGTATAAAATAAAGGAACTCAAAATAAGAGAAAAAACCAGAAATCTCTTATGAAAATTCAGCAGCCTAACGACATCACTAAAAATTTAATAAAATAGTTCGATGGGATAAAGGGGGTATCTCAACACTCTTAAATAATATTTAAATTAAAGGGAATATTTAATGAAATATCCCCACATAATCCAATTTAAAATAAAAGAGAAAACATAAAATGAAATCTGTAAGAAAAGAGAAGGGTGGTTGATTCTCTTACATTGTATAGTAACTCCCAAAACATGAAGGTTAGGACCTTGGGGGTTTGAGGAAACCTTGGGAGGACTCCTAGGAAGGTAATACCACCGGAGATTCGAGGATAATGAGTTTGTAATGAATGAAAATGAAGGGGCAGAGTGGGTATTTAAAGTAATTAAGGAGTTTTCTATTAATTAAAAGGGACACCTCATTAGTGGTTTTTGAAAAAACATTGTATTTGCCCATGGTTTTTGCCATGTGGGACACCTAATGTCATAAGTTACTGTACACAAGTTGGCCATCCTTTTATTTTTAATTATTACATCATTATGATGTCATTAAACTACCGAAAACTCAAAAATGTATTTTTACTATTCACAAAAATTCAAGTTTTTTAGAAAAATCCCAAAAATTCACCCTAACCATTCTTAGATGTGTAGAATTCAAAAATGAACTCCATTTTTTAAAAATAATTTTTTATGCATTTTTTATTTAATTTTTAAATAAAATCATAGTTAATTTGAAAAATAACCATTTTCAATATATAATTAGTTACATATCACATTGAAAAATTAATTAAGATCTCGTTATCTTATTACCTTAAGAAAATAAAATATTATCATTATTTACTATTTATAAGGGGCATATTACTATTCATATTACTATTCATAGGGGTATGTTACTATTCATCAAAAAAATAAAGTTGGTTCTATCAGACTCCAAATGACTTACTGATTACAACTCTAGGTGACCATTTTTTGAAATTCAGGACATAGAAGTGGAAAATTTATGTTTAATGGCTAAGTTTTTACTATCTCTTAAATAACCAAGTGTTGTTTCAAAGGAAATGGTGCTTTATGAAATATAGTATATGAATAGAATGTTTTTAAGAGAAGCATACCATAAAATTTTTGGGGTGTTATATTATTCCCTCCAGAAATTTCAACCTCGAAATTTTATGTATAAAGCCTACCAAAAAGATGTGGGTGGTTCTTATTCATAAAATCCTCAGATTCCCATGTTTCTTCCTCCATATTTTGGTTTCTCCAAAGAACCTTTACTAGACGAGTCATCCGGTTTCTCAATACTTGCTCCCTTGTTTCAAGAATCCTGATAGGCTCTTCACAGTATGACAAATCAAGTTCCAATTTTATTTCTTCATAGGTGAGTAAATGTATTGGTTCTAGCATGTATTTATTCAAAAATGACACGTGGAAGACATCATGGACTTTATAGAGACTTGGAAGCATTTCTAAATGGTAAGCTACAGCTTTGATTTTTTCTAGAATTTCAAATGGTCTGATGTACCTAGGGCTCAGTTTCCTTTTCTTACCAACCCTTAAGACACCGTTCCATAGAGATACTTTTAGAAAGACATGATCTCCCACTTGGAATTCCAAATCCTTTCTCTGGTTGTCACCATAACTCTTTTTCCTACTTTGGGATGCTTTAATATGGTCATTGAATGCCTTAACCTTTTACGTGGTCTCTTTAATAAGTTATGGGCCAATAAATTTCCTCTCACCAACTTCGTCCCAACAAGTTGGAGTTCAACATCTCTTTTCATATAATGCTTCATATAGAACCATCTGAATATTAGAATGGAAACTATTATTGTATGAAAATTCCACCAAAGGCAAGTATAGATCCCACATACCTTGGAACTCAAGAGATCATGACCTCAGCATGTCTTCTAAAGTTTTAATAGTCCATTCAGACTGTCTGTCAATTTTGGGGTGATAAGTAGTACTTATATGATGCTCAGTATTCAAAGCCTTCTAAAGAATTTTCCATAATTTTTATGTAAACTGAGGATCTTTATTAGACACAATCAATAGAGGTGCACCATGAATTCTTAAAACCTCATTAATATAAAGTATTTTCAGGCGATCAAGTGGTAAATCCTCTCTTATAAGAAGGAAATGTGTTGATTTTGTGAGACGATTAACAATTACCCATATTGTGTCATTCCAACTTGGTGTCCTCAATAGTCCAGTGAAAAAATCAATCATAATGTTATCCCACTTCCACATAGGAATAGGTATAGGTTGCATCACTCCTCTGGTATGTTTTCTCACTACCTTCACTTGTTGAAAAACTAGATACCTTGACACGTTGTCAGCAATTTCCCGCTTCATATTATCCCACCAGAAATATTCCATCAAATATCTATATATCTTTATGCTACCCAGGTGTATATATAATTTTGAGCTATGAGCATCATCTAATAGTTCCCTTTTTATCTCAGGTACTGATGGAACGCATAAACTCTTTCCAAAATTCATAACTCCTTCATCATACACGAAG
This sequence comes from Viscum album, assembly GCA_963277665.1. Taxonomy (NCBI): domain Eukaryota; kingdom Viridiplantae; phylum Streptophyta; class Magnoliopsida; order Santalales; family Viscaceae; genus Viscum; species Viscum album. The sequence continues at coordinate 2,006,955,172 of OY728130.1, read as the reverse complement.
TCTTCCAATCTCTCATCCTTAATAGTAATAATTTTCTTGTGTATATTTTCATCATTATATGGAGAGCTTTTTATCTTCTCTGGTAATGATGGTTTAGTAATCATTCGAAATAGGAAATATTTTTCCCCTTCATTAACAATTCCCATATCCATCTTTAGTAGATACATTAATATAGGATCTCTCTCAATCATCATTTGAGTCAGAATTCCATGATCTTTCCGGATTAATGCATCTTCCACCTTATTTTCCTTCCCTAGGTGGTAGTATATCAAAAAATTTTAATCTTTGAGTAACTTGAGCCATCTCTTTTGCCTCTTGGTGAGTTATTTTTATGTGAAAATGTATTTCAAACTCTTGTGATCTGTGTATATCTCACATTCTTCACCATAAATATAATGTCTCCATATCTTTATAGCAAAGATTACAGATGCTAACTCAAGATCATGTGTTGAATAATTTCTCTCATGAGTCTTCAACTTCCTTGATGCATAAGCAATAACTTTACCATTTTTCATAAGGATGCAACCCATCCCATTATTTGATGCATCACTATATATTACAAATCCATCACTTCCTGATGGAAGAGTCAAAATTGGAGCATTGACCAATCATATTTTCAATTATTCGAAGCATTTTGTACATTCTTTTGTCCACACAAACTTAACTCCTTTACGTGTGATCTTGGATAGCGAGTTAGTCGGGCGGGTGAAATTATGAATGAAACATCGATAGTAACCTGCTAATCTAATAAAACTACATACCTTGGTTATGTTTTTTGGAATGGGAAAATCATGGATTACCTTTTTATTTGCATGATCAACTAGGATTCCATCCTTATAGACAATATATCCTAGAAAAGAAACGGATTGAATCCATAATTCGCACCTACTAAACATCCCATATAATTCTTATCTTCTAAGAGTTTTCATATTAATCCTCAAGTGTGACTCATGATCTTCGTATCTTTTTGTGTATACCAAGATATCATAGATGAATACCACAACAAATTTATCAAGATATTCCTTGAAAACTCTATTCATTAAATCCATGAAAATAGAAGGTGCATTAGTCAGTCCAAAAGGCATCACTGTAAACTCATAATGCCCATACCTAGTTCAAAAATGATGTCTTGGGAATATCTTCCTTCCTCACACATAGCTGATGATATCCAGATCAAAGGTTAATCTTCAAAAAATATTGAGCTCCATGAAGTTGATCAAATAAATCATCAATTCGAGTCATAGGATATTTATTATTTATTATAATAGAATTTATTTCCATGTAATCAATGCATAGCCTCATGGATCCATCTTTCTTTTTGATAAAAAAGACCAGGGATTTCCATGGAGAAAAACTAGGTTGAATAAATCTTTTTTCACTCAACTCCTCTAGTTATTTCATGAGCTACACTAACTCCACAGTGGCCATTATATAGGGGGTCTTTATTATAGGTCTTGAACTAGGAATTAATTCAATGGAAAAATCAATTTCCTACTCCGGAGGATGTCCATGTAAATCCTCTAGAAACACATCAATGTATTCTTTCACTATATGCACATATCCAATTTGAATATTTCTTTACTCACCCATAGATATTGGGTTATCTTCCTCTCCAATAATTGCATTCAATAGAGCTACTTGGGGTGGGTCTATATAAGAATTAGGTGGTGAGGTCTTTGATCTAAAGATAAGAGATTCTACACCATTTTCAAAAATTGTAACTTCCTTTTTCTTGCAATAAATCTTCACATCATAGTTTGACAGCCAATTTATACCAAGAATTATATCAAATTCCATCATTGGTATGACGATAAGGTTAGCAACTAAAACACATTTATGTGTCATGAGGGGGGACTAGTTGACATGCCTTTGTTGCAATCATGCATCCCCTAGGAGTTTTGACTGATAACTCCTTTATTAAATCAAATTGGACATGTCTAATTTTCTTGGAAAACTGGGAAGATATAAATGAATGTGATGATCCATAATCAAATAAAGTGTTGGATAAGTTTGAGGAAACAATAAAAGTACATGTCACCACATCATTAGGAACTTCAACTTCCATGGTTGTAATCGCATAAGCTCTCCCTTTCTCTCTTGGATTTTTCTGAGTCATGTTCCCTTGGTGCTTAGGACACTCATTTTTATAGTGTCACATATCTCTACAATTTTAGTATTGAACATCATCAAATTCTTTCTTCCCCTTGCATTCATGAGATTCATGAACTTTTTCTCCACACATATAGTAGACTATCATTCCTTTCAATCATTTCCTGAGATGATTATTTCCATAGTTCTCAAATAATGGTAATTTCTTGGTTCCCTTGTTCTCCTTTAGCGCTTCACCTTTCCCTTGGTTATCAGAGTATTTCTTTTTATCTTGGTTTCCCTTGAACAAATTTGATCTAGAAAATTATTTCTCTATTTTAATGGCACTTGAGACAATTTCATCATATGATGATAATTTTTAGAAGCCAGTGCCCTTATAAGAAATGGCTTAAGACCTTCAAAGAAATGATCAATCTTGTATGCCGAGTCATGTATATAATCTATGGCATACCTGGCTAGAATTGTGAAGGTATCCTCAAACTGTACAACACTGTCTTTTTCCCTTTTCTTTAAGCCAAAAAATTTCCTCTTTATTTTGGTTCGTTTCTCATGAGGGAAATATTTTTTGAAGAATATTTCCTTAAAAGTCCTCCATTCCATATCTTATATTTCTTCTTCCATCATGGTATTATGAATCAAAGACCATCATTGATCAGCGATTCCCTTGAGACAATATACATTCGGTACTACCTTTTCATTTTCATTTCATCTTAATTCCATGAATATCTTTTCTAGGGATTTTATTCATTTCATAGAAACCACTAAATTATTAGTCTCTCTTAAAGATGGGAACTTCTCTATGTGAAACGATCCAACACATGTGTGTAATGATTATTTTTTACAACCTAAGTAAGTTGTCTCAATATGGTCATTATCTGATCTACTCCAACATTTAATGTGTTGACTTGCTCAGTGGGGAGATCCTTACATTTCCCATGAGTATTAATTCCCCTTCTTCCATTAGACACCAATTCTAAATAATGGTGCACACTAGATTAGGGTATGAATCATAATGTATAATCTTAACTTAACAAAATACTTAGCATAAATTGAGATCCTACACATGGATAATCCTATAATTAGAAAAATGGTCTCTTTGAGGAATAATTTACATTTCAATTCTTAATAATGGCTTGTAAAGAAAATATGAATTATTCTAAGCATATCTCCTGGGAGTGTTGTAACCAAGAGTGAAGCAATTCATATTGTTGTTTACCAAGATACCCTGGGTTAGGCCCGAAACTCCTTGTCGGAGCTTTCACTCCTAGGTACATTTGTGCCAAAGCCACGTCTACCTGCTCATATCCAGAAAGGGATGTATTTTCTATAAGGATTCACTTAATGTATTCCTTACCAAAATACTAAGATATTATTGTTTTTTTATCCTCAAATTCTACCTTAGGACTGTGTTCTCTACTATACATTTCCTACTCTAGTTTCCATGTTTTCTACTAAACATCATTTGATACCAACTGTAACACCTTGATCCCTCTAAACCAAAGTCGGTGCATTAATTGTTATATTAACATAGTTAGAAGGAATTAAAATCCCAAAGGAATGATCAGCTTATTATTCTTGAAGAAACTATATACATAGATGTAACTCAAATTACATTGGAAAAAAAATTAGAAAATACAAAACATAAAAAAACTAAAAACTACATCCACAGAAACTCAATAAATGATCTCATCTTCATCACCTGTTGAATGTAAAAAAATTGAAAGGGGTGAGTTCAAACACTCATTAAGGGTTACAAATAGTGTAATCATGAACCAATAATAACATAATCGTAAACAATTTGACATATCAATATGGCATGGTGAATAAATAAAAACTCACACCATTAATAAACTGAGAATAAAACTGCATCCATAGATTTTTTCATAGTGAATATCTCATGGATAGTAATAATTGATAATTAATAAAGAAAACTCTTTCTAATTGGACATTATGTATCTAAAACATGATACTATAATACCATTAAAACGGTTTAGTTCTGTGGGTAGAAACCCGTCTGATTTTTTGAAAAAAAACTTGAAAGGTTTGTCCCCAACTGATTTGTCTCATGAGACATGTGGATGAACCAAGGGGATATATCTGGCCCCACCTTCCAATGAATTTCAAAATAATTCTTTATAAAATTATTTAATAAAATAGAAATATTCCTTTTCAATATCCTTATAGAGTAGAGAATACAGATTCATCAATATTACCATAGTTAAAAGAACTTTTCAATTATACACCGTATGTAAAATGGAAAACAATTTAGACAATAAACATATCCATGATATGAGATTATGGATATTTAATAGAAATATAATTTTAAATTAAAATTGATCTCAAATGGGAATTAGGTACACCACATAAGTATTATTAGCAACACAAAAAAAAGTAAGCCACAAAAAAATAGAAAATTGACACAAATCCCACTACCACATTGTAATCAATCATTTCATGTGAACAAGAATTAATAATTATCAAATAAATAATTGAATACAATGAAAATATATATAATACTTATATTATATATCAAATGGTAGTACACATATACCACATGCAATAAATAAGTGGTGAACATTGGAAATCTCACAGAATTAAAAGTGAGATGAGAAACCCCTTACCATATGCTCGAGTGTGCTCTTCATTTGTTTTAATGACTTGAATAATAAAATTTAGCTTCATTAATTAATAATTCATGAACCTCATATACATTTAATTGGTTTATTATAACCTTATTAGGTTCATTCATGGCCCCTTTTTGTTGGTTAAAGAGGTTCAATTTTATTGTTTTGGAATCATTTTCTTCCTTGGTTTTCATGATTCGTTCACTTGTATTAATGAATGGAAGTTCGTTTGAAATGTGGTTAAAAATCCATAATGGTTAATATATATTATTAGTTATATTAAAGATATATAAATTATCTTATAATTACTCTGGTCTATATACTTGAGGATGAATCATTAGTTATAAGTTATTGATAAACGCTTGGATTTAGCTTGGTAGTTTTGTGTACAATGAACTTGTTTTGTATTATTATTCCATATTATGAGTGTGTAGGGATTCCAGAACATTAAGGATATAAAATACATATATCATTATCTGGTTCATCCATAAAAATTGTTTCATGACCATAATTAAATATGGTAATGAAAATTGAGAACCTGTCGTCCTTGAATGTGATAAATTAACACATCTCAGACGGTGTTTTTATTTTTAGTATAAGAGGAGGTGGAAATAGATATGTTTATGAAATATTACATTAGCATAATATAATTCCCATTCATTTAATATAATGTAATTATATTATCATTTGGGTTAGGTGGGATGAGGAAATAAGTATAAAATAAAGGAACTAAAAATAAGAGGAAAAACGACAAATCTCTTACGAAAATTCGGCAGCCTAACGACGTCACTTAAAATTTAATAAAATAGTTTGATGAGAGAAAGGGGGTATCTCATCACTATTAAATAATATGGAAAGTAAGTGTAATATGGAATGAAATATCCCCACATAATCCAATTGAAAATAATATAAAAAACATAAAATGAAATCTTTAAGAAAAGAGAAGGGTGGTTGATTCTCTTACCTTGTAGAGTAACTCCCAAAACATGAAGTTTAGAACCTTGGGGGTTTGAGGACACCTTGGGAAGACTCCTAGGAAGGTAATCCCACCAGATATTCTAGGATAATTAGTTTGTAATGAAATAAAACGAAGGGGGTGATGGGTATTTATAGTAACTCAGAGGGAGTTTTTTATTAATTAAAAGGAACACCTCATGAGTGGTTTTTGCAAAACCATGGCCTTGCCCATGGTATTTGCCCATGGTTTTTTCCACTTGGGACACCTCATGTCATAATTTACTGTACACAAGTTGACCATCCCTTTATATTTAAATATTACTTCATTATGATGTCATTAAACTACTGAAAACTCAAAACTGTATTTTTACTATTCATGAAAAATTCAATTATTTTAGAAAAATCCCAAAAATTCACCCTAACAATTTTTCGATGTGTAGAATTCAAAAATGAACTCCATTTTTTGAAAATAATTTTCTATGTATTTTTTATTTAATTTTTAAATAAATTTATAGTTAATTCGAAAAATATCTATTTTAAAGATATAATTAGTTCTATATCACATTGAAAAATTAATTAAGATCTCATTATCTTATTACATTAAGAAAATAAAATATTATCATTATTTACTATTAATAATGGTCATATTACTATTCATATTACTATTCATTGAGATATGTTACTATTCATCAAAAATTCAAGTTGGTTCTATCAAACTCCAAATGACTTACTGGTCACAACTCTAGATGACTGTTTTTCAAAATTCAAAACATAGAAGTGGAAAATTTATGTTTAATGGCAAGGTTTTGACTATCACTTAAATAACAAAGTTTTTTTTCAAACGAACATGGTGCTTTAGGAAATATAGTCTATGAATAGAGTTTATTTAAGAGAAGCATACCATAAAATTTTTGGGGTGTTATACTTCATCAGAATTTGGACAAGGCACATGGCTTGAGAGGTGTAAGGATAATATGTGGTGAGGGGTTGTATTTATAGTGGAGGAGAGGAGTGTTTTCTCAATATTTAATTCATTAGTTTTTTATTTTTCTCAATATAATAAATAGTTCTGATTATTGAGACTAAATACAGTAATAAGATTATGTGAACCTGAACTAATGGTTATTACATCACCCATGACTCAATGAATATTGTACTTAACTTATAGTGTATATATACAGTAAATTGTTGTATTTTACTACTCATCCAAAATTTTAGTATTTTAGAAAAATCCCAAATATTCACCCTAACCATTTTTTTATGGTTATAATGCACAAATGAACTCCAATTTATGAAAATAATTTTATAAATATGAGAAAATTAATTTTTAACTAAAATAACAATTTACTTGAAAATTAAAAATTTTAAAATTAAAACTACTTTTCTAACACTTAGAAAAATTAACTAAGGTATCATAAAAATATATTGTAATAATAAGACATTAAAATATTATTTTATGAATATATTTTATGAAAATAAATTTTCTTTTAATTTATTAAATTATTCATAAAATTGTAATTAAATATACATGACTTACAAAAATTCAAAAACCAAATTCATAATATTTATTTACTTATATTATAAAATAATTATATCATATTGACACTTATAAGATGGATAAATTTTATTTATAATTTCATTGGTGAGGTTTTGATTACATTATTTGGTTTACTATTCATAAGGGTCACATTACTATTCCAAAGGTCAAGTTACTATTTCATCGGTATGGGTTCTTTAACTTCTAGAGATACCTTTTATTTTACTCATTCTTTATTTATAAAGTTTTAATTGTGTTATATTTGTAATATTATGTGATTATACTATAATACATAATTATAATAATGGAATTACATTGATAAAACATTGGTTCGTTACATTCAACCTCAGCGGTTGTGACTGTATAAGTCTGGCCTTACTCCCTTTTCCTTCTTTGGGGAAGGTTTCCTTCATCCTTGGGAAAATAATTTTTATAATTTCATGTCTATTTTAAATTATATCATTGAAAATTGGTATCTTCTTTATCTCCCTTACAATCATGAATTTGGTGGCCTTTTCCTCCACACTTGTAACGAACACCCATACCATTTAGGTAAGTTCTGGGGTGTTTTTCCCACAATTATCGCATGATGTAAAATCAAATATTCCCTTATTACCTTTTTCCTTGGATACTTTTCTAGAGTTTTTAGCATTCCTATTCTTCTCTTTAATTCCTTTAAGTTCATAATACTTATAGAATTCTTTTTCTGTCTTGATTGCACATGATATGATATCTTCGTATAATGAGAATGTTTCGGAAACTAGTACCCTTCATAGGAATGGTTTTAAACCATGAAATAATGAATCAATTTTTATCCTCTTATTATATATGTAGTCCATATCATGACTTTATAACCTTGTAAATTTGGCTTCATATTTGGAAACATTCTCATCCTCCTTTTTCCCTCAAATTCAAGAATTGTCTTTCCATATTCACTTATTGGTCATGAGGAAAAAATATTTCTAGAAAATGTTCCTTAAAATCCATCCATTGCATATTTTCAATCTCATAAAACTCCATTGTGTTTTTAATTAGTCATCACCGTTGATCTGTATCCCCCAATATACGATAAACTGCTCTGAAAACCTTCTCCCTTTCTTTACTTCCTAAAGCAAGAAATATATTCTCTATGGAACATATCCAATTCCCAGCTACAAATGGTTTTGTAGTCCCATTGAATGATGGAATTTTTTGTCACATATAGTGGTCTAACATTTCTCCTTCACGTTTTGGTTTAGGATGCTCCATATAAGAAAGGTTATTGTTCATAACCCAAGTGAGTTGTCCTAGTATAGTTATAAGTTTATCAGCACCAGTCGTAGCTATAGAACAAACATATTTATTTTCATAGGATAGAAATCCATTCATAGGATACATGAGTTCATATGGATTACATTCCTTCCACTATGAACTATTTCTTAATAATTTCATAAACTAAATTAGGTTATGAATCATAATTTATAATGTCGAACTAGTAAAATACTTAACATAAATTTAAATTATATGCATATCTAATATCATAATCCTGAGCATGGTTTCTTTGTGAACATATATAGAATTAAATAATTCATAATTATTTATAAATAAAATGTTAATTATACAAAGAATATCCCATGATAGTATCAAATAAGGTGGGCATTAAGTCACATTGTCATGTACCAGGTTACCCCGAGTCTGGCCCGAAACACCTTGTTGGAGTTGTTACTCCTAGGTACATTTGTGTTAGATCCACATCGATTTGTAGTATCCATACAAAGATATATTTATAGGAATATCTAAAAAAATATACCCCATTAAATTTCTTTTATGTTATTGTATGCTTATCCTAAAAGTCTATATTAGGGTTATGTTCACTAATCTATGTTTTCTAAATCTATTTTCCAAGGATTCTACTAGACTTCCTCTGATACCAACTATAATGACCCTAACCCCATTTGTTCAAAGCTGGTTCCTTACTTCATCAAATTGGTATTATTACAAGTAATAACATCCCAAATGACTGAATAGTATAGTATCATTGGAAAACCAGATATATATATAATTATTACATTATAAAATGAAATGAAATACAACATAACAGCTTCTTATGAATCAAACATAAACTATTAGATTATCCCTACAAGTCATTCATAACATACTTCTTTGCATCTTGGGGGAAAATAAAACATAATAAAGGGGTGAGCTTAGTTGATTAGTAAGGTTTAATGATAAATAGGAATCAAAAATATAAATAATAGTGAATAACTAAAAGTACACATTCTATTAAAAGAAAACTTGAGTATAATATTGAAAAAATATAAACTGATTAAATAATTATATATCAATAATTAACCATGTAAATTATAGTAGTGTAATAATCACATGTAATATCAATTAATATTTTCATAAATAGGGAATGAATAATTTTTAACATCATAATCAAGCCATCAAGGCCTCAGCCGAGACACCATACATAATGATTAAAAACCTAATCTAGTTTGTATCATGAGACCTCCTAATGCATCATGGGGCTATAAAGGTCCCCATCCATAACTTATTAAGTCCATTTAATTCCTAAAATAAAATTGGAGAAGCATAATAAATATATAAATTCATTTTGAAACTAACATATGAAATGTAAATAACTTTCCCTAATCCGTAATATAAACACCAACCATTTGGAGTAATATGGAGAATGGTATCAAGATAGAACATCCAAAATCAAACTAATCATAAAAAATTCAATAAAATATGGTAGATTATATCATAAAATATCAATCTCAATTACACATAAGAATCAACAAGAGTGTTGAAATTGATGAAAATACTCTTATAAAATCATCGAGTAATACTTGAGAGAAATACTCTTTCACTTTTAAAAGAAGAGTTATATTGAAAAAATATTTGCATAAAACCATAAGTGAACTAATATATTTTTTTCATAATAAAATTATTGATTTTAGACAAATAATTATGACTTAAAACATATTATATAGAGCACATGAAAATAGGTAACAATTTGAGAAGTTCCCTTGAATTAGGCTTGTTTATCAGGATGAATTTGAGAAAGATACTATTAAAACATGTAACTCTGCATAAAATAAAAAAGGATTATGAATGGTATATATATATATATATAACAATCACAATTAATTTATGAAGAGTAAATATCAATAATTAATAATTTCATTGGGGTAAATAGAGATAAATCATAATCCTAAATGAAAAATGGAGGTTCGGGGAGAAACCCTTACCTTATGTCTGAATGTGTTCTGTGCTTGACCTCAATATCCTGGATAAAAAAATTAAATACATTAATTAATTAATTCATAACCTTATATAAATATATTTTATTAATTATTTTTTATTATGTTCCTTTATGTTTTTATTGATAAATTATAAGATTGAATTTCATCGTTCTAGGGTATTTGTTTCCTTGATTTCATGGTTGGTTCACTTAATTATAAGTAATGGAGTTCTTGTAAAATGGGTATAATTATCAAGAATTGGAATTTAAAGTTATTAATGAAAAAAAATTAATATGTGTTACGTATTATTTTTTCATATATGAGGATGAATAATTAGATAATATATTAATGATAATCGTTTAGCTTAATTTAGTGGTTTTTCGATCACAGCGAACTAGTTTTATTCTATTTTTTTATATCATGTATATAAAATGGTTCTAGAAAATTAAATAATATATAATACATATTTAATAATCTTTTTAAACCATAAAAATGGTATCATTACCATCCTTGAAGGAGAAATTTAAGAACGAAGGTTCATCGTCCATGAATGTTGTAAATTGGCACTTCCTGGACGATGATTTCATTTTTAAAATAAAATAGAGTAAAGATATCGATGATGGATATTCCATTAACATGATATAATTATTGTATATAGATTATATTGTAGTTGTCATGATCATTTGTATAGACTACGAGAGGTGATAATAATAAAAGAAGATAAATTCAAATGAAATTAAATGAAATAGGAAGAGGATTTACCTCTTGAATTAACGTCCTTGGGAGCCTCCTTAAGTGAAGGGGTTTTGGTATTTTGTAAGTACCAAGAGATCCTGGATGAGAGGAGATACTAGGGAAGATAATTTGAGTATAACTTTTACAAAATTAAAGTATTATAGGAGTAAGGATAAGAGGGGTGAGGGTGGTTTTTATAGTGGAGGAGAGGGGTGATTTCCCATTATTCTATTCATTATTTTATTATTTTTCTTAGAACAACCAATTGTATTGATTCATGTGAATAAATACATTAATAAGTTCATTAAAGTTTGAAACAAGTTTTCTTACATCATCTATGACTCAATTAATAGTGTATTTAGCTTATAATGTATTTATACTATAAATTACCTTATTTTACTATTCACCCAAAAAATCAAGTATTTTAGAAAAATCACAATAGCCATTTTATGACGTGTACAATTAAAAGTTGGACTCCATTTTATAAAAATAATTTTCTAAGTATGTGAAATTTAATTTTTAAATAAAATTATTATTTACATGAAAAATAGAGATTTAAAATTTAAAACTGATTTTATAATACTTTCAAGAATTAACTAAGGTCTCATAAAATTATCCTAAAATAATAAGACAAAAAATTATTGATTTATGAATCCATTTATTGAAAATTAATTTCGATTAAATAAATTTATTAATTTAACAAGGTAATTAAATATTTATTACTTATAAAAATACCAACACTGAAATATTAATTTTTAAAATATTCACTTACTTTAATTATGATATAATTATATCATAATTTCACTTATGAGATTCCTAAGTTTTAGTTATACTTTCATGGGTGAGGTTACTATTTATTAGGATAATTTACTATTCATAAAGGTTGTATTACTATTCCTAAGGGAAAGTTACTATTTCCTTGGTATAGCTTCCTTAAAATCTAGAAATACCACTTATTGATTTTATTATTCATTTATAAATATTTTATCTTTTTCACTATGTGGTTTTATATGATTCATACTATATAAAATAAACATAAGAAGGTAAATTTCATTGATTTATTTTTGGGTCGTTATAGTGATTGTCGCCTGCATGGAAGGTCTGAGAGGACCAGAGAGATAATGGGCACAGAATCCCTCTTGTCCCTCTCTACCTTTGGGATTTGTCACCATGTGTGCCTCAAGTAGTTTCCACATAATCCCTAAACCACATATTTGGGATTCCCTTCCAAATTAATTCATGAGGTGTCTTGATCCATCAAATTATGCAGTTAACTATGCATAAGCCTTGCATTTCACCATACTCCTCCAACCATGAGTGATCCTATTGTGAATGGCCGCTAACCACGCATAATCCCCTAGAACATCTATAGGTTGTTGTCCATTGTGTATACCCTTACTCTATACCTTCATCCTGAATTACATGTACTTCATTTCCCAACCATTGGGATAGATAGAAAGCCTCTATGAGGTTCAAGACCATCACTCATTCCCATCTTGATCTTTCCCCTCAATCCTTATGTATTAATAGGTTCATTCCCCAACATGGAGGTTTCACTACCTTCAGGTCCCCATCTATGTGTTCATTCTCACGGGTTTCCTCCTTAGGTTTCCCATCGCCTCACTTCCTGAACAATGTTAACTTTGATTCCCAACCACTAGGATATGTAAGAAACCTCTCTAAGGTTCAATCCGAGCACTTTCATCTTCACATCGGTTCTATCTCCTTTATCCCATATATTCCATCGACACTTCCTCCATATTCATCATAATTCTTACTCAGGCCACCAAATATTAGTGAGATCATTCTATTCACACCATTTCTTCTCCTAAACGAACCTGGGTAACTAATCATGCTTAAGCCCCACGTAATTCATATTCCTCCAACCAAGAGTGATCCTCTTATGAAAGGCCACTATCCATGTGTAATCCTTAAATCACTCATTCAAACTAAATGAGTTTTGATCCATTTCCTATACATAGGATACGTAAGAAGTCTCCTTGAGGTTCAATTCTAGCCAATAGTAAACCTTGGTGTCCCCCTTGTTAGGGACATCCTTCCCTGATCCACCCTCAATGGTGTCCTAATTATCCGTCTTTGTGTTAAACCTTCCCTTTATGGGACACACCACTCTCAGGACCTCCATAATTGGGTGTTCTAGTCCATTCATCTAGTGAACCTTTCTGGTGATCCCTCCTAGGAAAATGCCTATCTAATCCACATTCATAAATGTTCTGATCAGTCCAATCCATATGTGCTAGATGTTAAACTCAGATAATTCCCTTTTTAAACATGGAAATCCAAGGAAAACCTTGGTTTCATGCCTCCCACATAAGATACCCTACGATCAATTTGGTATTCCTTAAGTTTCCATGCCCCTGAGAATCCCTCTAATGAGGAAGAATATAGGTGTTCTAGTGTATTAGTGTCTAGATATTCCATTGATGCCCAGTGTAACTACTCTCTTAACTAAAGGTTGTTGCCCTAACTTGATCCCTTGGAAGGTCTTAATAGAAGAAGTGTAATTAACCAGAATCAAAAAATATATGGCATCAGGAATGAGTTTTACAAAAAATGTCTTAATATCTAAGGGAGACCCTGACTAGGAAATGAGTTCTGAAGAGGAATCCATGGAAGGATGAACTGACATCCCATCATCCTATTTCGATCACAGAGTAGGCACTGCTGTATAAGTGATGAATGTCATCCTATTTTGGAAAGTGGGAATATGGGGTATAGTTCACCATCAGCGAGTGTCGACACACCCACGTGGTGGCGCACCCCAATGAAAAGTACTAGAAATAGACATGGTCTTTCATTGAAATTTCATAGGGAAGATGAGAGATATAGGGTTGGTATATTTACTCTCTCTTAGTTATATGATATTCATTTCTAACTCAACTGATGAGATAGGGATATATTGAAGCTCAGAGGATAAAATTTTGTCATTTACACTTCATATTTTATCTATTTCTTGAGATTTAATGACCTTTTTAGAACTGTTGGGATTGGTCATCATGGTTTATATCATGAAGGTTATTGAATATGTTTTTGAATTTAGTCCCATACTATCGATATGATTGATGGAAAACAAATATTCTTTACTAAAATGTTTTAACTGATTGGGTAAGGTCATTTCTAGACTATTTGGGGCAATGACTGGGGCTACACCATCAATCATGGGATGTTTCCCTTCCCTCTAGTAGAATCCCATATCAATGTATTGTGACTAAAAGGATTAAAATGGAGTTTTATCACCATTTAACATTACAATTTGACCATTAATTAAATATTTTAGGCATTGGTGTTATGAAGAGTGGAATTCTGCATGCTAATATAACTAAGTCCTTCCTAGAAGAACATTGACAGTTATATCTTGTCAAAAAAATAGAAATTTTGAGTTAGATACGAGGTCCACAAACTAGGTTGTAATCTTGATTATATTGAAGTTTTTTTTATCATTTAATAACCCAAGAGTGTTAGTGTGTAATGGGACTAGTAGGAATCTCTATAAACCATCTAATGAAGTGTTTTGACCATGATGAGTTTGACTCATGATACATTTTCAATGAAATCCCATCAGATATCAATATCATTTACTCTTACAGATACATACAAGGGTTTGATTTGTCCCTGTATGATAGCATGTTATTTATGATTTATGAAAGAGATAATCAGGTGGAATTCTTTGGGATTGATCTCTGTATGAAAATTTTTAGTAGCGGAAACATCAGCTTCAAAATCTTGAGTGCTCAACAAATCTTCTTTGAGAACTTCCCGAAGGTCTTTTGATAGACTTAGAGAATCCATTTTTGAAAACATGTCCATAACCAAGGCCAATTTTGTTAGCATTTCATAATTCTAGAATAAATTTATGTGGTTACTAGTATGAGGCTTCTCTCTCATGGGAACTTTAGGAACTAAATCACTTAAGTAGGTAAATCATCCGTTAGAATAGGAGTTGAAGGTGATCATATCCTTGGTGGGTTAGGCTGAATGGGTTTTCCTATTCACTACAGTTGAACTAATGAAAATTCATCTTATAATATATTATATAGAAAAATTGGTTCATGGAAACACTTTTCATCTGAAGTGGAAATTTCATTCTCTTTCTGGGCCCACAGGAGGGCT
This sequence comes from Viscum album, assembly GCA_963277665.1. Lineage (NCBI taxonomy): Eukaryota > Viridiplantae > Streptophyta > Magnoliopsida > Santalales > Viscaceae > Viscum > Viscum album. The sequence continues at coordinate 2,006,939,852 of OY728130.1, read as the reverse complement.
CTCTTGTGAATTTTAGCCACATAAACGGTCTGAGCAGGGGCATGTCTGGAGTATTGCATTCTACTGCAATCGTATCTTACCCAATATTCTAAACCCCAATAGAATATTCTCCTAATACCATAATCAGATGAAGGGAAATCAATTTCATATCCATACTCATTATCATAAAAAGGATCCAACAAATTAATGACAATAATGGAAACAAAGATCAATTCCTCATCTGATGAGGACTCCATCTGGTTGTTCAACTCTTATTGTACCATTTGGTGGGATGGTTTCCATGCTCTTGAGACTAAAGGAATGAATTATAAGAGAGTAAATGTAAAATTTACCTTCATACAGTTTTATTATCCTACAATTGTTTCCCAGCCTTCTAGGCACATCATTTTTTTCAGGAATGGCCATTAAATTATTATAGTGCTAACTAAGTCGTCTGTGATGTAGTAGAAGTGGATGGAGGAATATTTGGTTATATCAACTATTTTATGAGGATATCATGATTCCATTTTATTGTTTCTATAGTCATACAATCACTGAAGTTATAAGAACCTTTTCTAGTAACTTTCTACCACTCACCCTTTCCTCTGAATTGGTGGAATAAATACATGCTACTTTAATGGGTGGATTTCCTAACCTTACTTTCTCAGAGTCTGATATTTTTTATAGGATTTATTTGAGAAATAATCATTCATATATTGTGTAAACCAACATCTAATGATAGGTTCAATAATTTTTTAGATCCTTGAGGCCAGTCTAATGGGGCCTCTTCGGTTTTAGAAACTTGAGCATGTTGTTCTCCAAAGTCGTGATGAAGTAGCCAAGGACTTTCTCATCTCAAAATGAATAAACATTGTTCTTTAGTTACTAAAATTAGTTTCTTATTTCCTCCATTCACTCTTATTTATGAATTTTGAATTTTTTATAACACTATAGAGGGGGTGACACTTGATATGTCTAGGGATTTAGAATCGGAGCTAGTGTAGGGTCTATCTTAAGAGTAATTGTGGCAGCCTCTATTTTCCTCATTTTCTTCCATTGGGATGATGTAATTACTATGGACTTGGCATTCGGTCACAAAATGGAGTCTTACAAAATTTTAGAAACCATAGATAGATTTCAAAACCCTCTTGTATATTTCATAGGGATGAGAGGTGTGTGTTACTCATTGTGGATATTCTCTATATAGATGGACAAAAAATATACTTGGGGAAGTTGTAGATTTGGGGAGTAGGGAAAACCCTTCCATTGAGAAATTAAATCATATACACTCTCATTCTCCCATTTTTTTATTTTTTAAAGGTCAAGGATAATTATCTTTTTCAGCATTGATATGAATTGAAAGACAAACTGTCAATAGATATCTTCCCATACTATGATTGACCAATCCAGAAAAATATTGTATCATATAAAGGATAGCCCTTTTAGAGCTTTAAAAAAGAACCTAAGATTCACTACTTATTATTTTGTAGGGGTCCCCATCATGGTATCACAACAGGACTCAAAATGATTCAATTTCTTATCAGGTACCCCAAAGACATTTAAAATTGGTAATGTAGAGTTTGAAAAATCTAGTGGGAGATGGGTCAGATCAACCCATTTAGGGTAAGGATAATTTTTTAGCTATATTGTTGCACATCATTTATTTATATATTTTAGTTGATCTACCAATTAATCAATGTTATTGATAATCCCTTGAGGGGTGTTTGGATGAATATAATGTTGGATAGGGTCAGCAACAGGTAGGGACATATGTGGTGGCTTTGTTTGTTCTCGTGGTGGGTAGCCTACCAAGGCCGGTCTATGAGGATGTTTCTAGAACAGACTTGGTTGTGAACCTAAGGTAGGTAACTATTGATATATCACTACCATAAGGTCCAAGTATTTTTATTGTTGTCACTATACATTGAGTGAATTTTATGGATCCATTTCAGCTGCTAAGACAAACCCTCTTTGTTGAGGTGCATCAGCTTGGGGCACTGGATGGGGCTCTTCTAATAAAACATATCGATTAGGGATATTTTCTCAAAGTATATTTTCATTGAGTTTTCTCAAATCCTTCACCAATTCCAACTATTTGGATAATAATTAATTAAGTGTGATATTTCATCCTCTTCATGAGGTGGGTGGTGTACATCTTTACCATTTCCATTTTATTTAAAGGATTATCACCAAGGAGGTAGTACTGGATATTATAGGGAAATCCCCAAATTCATATAAAGCCTATGATTTTAAGTATTCACACCATCTTCAGTCATTTCTAGGTGGAAAATATTACAAATAGAAACTTCTGCCCCCTATTCCTCTATATTGGTCTCATGTTCTATAACATCTCCAAGGGTGGTTCTAATGACTTTCAAATATGTGTAATGCATTGTAGGAATTTCATCATCTTCTTTAATATATTTTTTTTTTCACATTATGAGTCCTCATTCTCTTCTTCATGGATCCTCTTGTATTTGTATGATGAACAGTGAAATGAAGGGAATCTCCAGACAATTTGTTCGTGCATGTTTCAAGTGAGGACATCAAATCACGAGATAGGGTGAGATAGGAAGATCCATGGTACTATATTTCCACTAATTAAGAGATTAATGAATTATATTTAGTATGAAGTTGAGGTAAAAAAAACCCACCCATGTGGGCTGGGGATGCTTTTATTCCATTTCCACAACCTTTTGAGCCTAGTTTTCCAACCTTGAAGGTTCTAATAAAAAACCTTCTAGCCATATGAGTTGGGGTTTTTATTGGATGGACATAGCTACTACAACCACAAATAATCTATTTATTTTACAGATCTTTTTAAAAACATTTTATACGTGCATTGTATGATTTTCACTTAAGGCAGCTGCTTCCAATGATACCGGTGATGATTAATGATTGGATTCAATTAAGCAGGAATCTTGCTCAATATTTTTAGATGATTGATACAGGAGTCTTTCAATGGATCTCTCTCTTCTGAAAAATGTATTAGATAGTTTTTTGAGGGCCAATTTTTGCGGATCATGCCATCTATTGAGAATAGAGAACATTTTTTGAAGCTGACCTGAGGCAATGAAATTACATTATGTCACCATTGGTGGTATTTTATAACTAGGGAGTGATGTTAAATGCAATACACAATGTTCAATCCATCCTCTAACATAAACCACATATGGTACATTGGTCATCATCTAGTAAAAATATTTTAATACATCAAGACATGTGCATTAAAGGGCTCCTTATTACTTCCAGATTTTGGGTGGCATGGAGCTAAGAGAGCCACCAAGTCGATTTGATAGTGTATACCTTATATTAACTTGATGTTTCTTGGATATTTTTAATAAGGAAATAATTTTTTTAAGTGATGAAGAGCGGTCCATAGATTTAGGTGGATGTCATGTACACAATCTTTTTGACAACACCCTCAGAATGACTTAATGGAGAGTGGATAAAGGCCAGAATATGATTGGTATATTATCATTACCAAACTATCTCCTCGTAGTATAAATTTCTTATTCATTTTTTTCAAGTGGCTCCTTAACTTGGGACAACCAAAGTGGACATTTACTAGAAGTTTTATTATAAATAGTAGCATCATCAAGGATTTTCTTTTATCATGTTAGAAGAAAAACAATAAAAGGTTGGTTTAGAGAATAAAGATTTCCTTGATCTATCTTTTGGATGGGAAAGGATTTTACTTGTCAATGACAAGGTATCGAGCCTGGATAGCCTCATTTTCTTAAGTGCCTCGTGATAAAAAAAGGTTTTCTCACAATTAATTAAAAAGGGGAGGACTGTCATGACAAAAGGAAATATCATTGTAGGGATAACCTCCACATAGAATATCGTCATGGGGAGGACTACCATCACAGTTTGATGTCTGATTACAAGGATAATGTTTCAATATTTACACTAGGTAGTACCTTTAGGGCATATGATAGAAAGGGTAGGACTGTTTATCTATTTGATCTTCTGTCCATGTGAAGGTATTCTTTAGCTGTAATCATCAGATGGTATCTTCTTATCAATCAGATTGTGGACATAAAGTAAGCCTTCATGGTAAGATGTTTGTCGAGGACCTCTAAAACTACTACTATATTTTTAATAATTTGGTAATGAAATATTAGTATCTTAAACCTACATAGATAAACATATGAGGGATTCAAAAACACCAGCATTAAGTGATTGGGATTATTGATAATATATTTATTTTCCAATCACCTTTGGTGAGATTTATTTTTAGTTTCTCTCTTGAGGGATACTAAGGGAACTTTTTATAGATATAATCATTTATATGAGGAAGCTTATTTGATTTCATCTTGTGTCACTTCTAGAATTTTCTTATAGGTTTCTTTAATTTTTGTCAGGATATGTGTCATCCTGGTGTGGGCACTAGGATAGACCGATGAAATCTAGTTAGAATGAGGGTACCGTCATAATTTGATTATCTATAAATCATGGTATTTGGACCATGACCCTACTGGATGTTATAATAGATATGTGTCTGCTTTGAATTTATGTTCATATTGTATTGATGAGTTACCCCAATTATGGTGATAGAGTTTTGTGTTTTCCCATCTTCCACTACCTCTGCTATTATTATATCTTCAAAAAAATTTATTATGTGGGAAGGAATTTGTTTCTTCCCATTCACCACTCTCAGGATATACTGGGTGACTTCATTAGTTGGAATGGGGATATATGCCCATTATGTGGTTAGATCATGGTTTTTTCTTCTATCCTCCATATATTATCAGTATATAATGACAGTAATCATGTGTGGGGGAAGAGATATGGGTCTTCTCCTATTTGTTTCTAGGACCTACCAGCTGGTTTCTTCGAATACTGCTAGACTGGGCTAGCGAGATTAATATATGTGAGCAGGTGTGTCCACCTACCCACAATTTATCACTGTATTTGGTTAGAGGGATTCTCTGGATACTACCATATTTTTTTGGAAGAATTAGTGGGTTATGGAAGGTGTGTTTTCCTACTCATGGTTTGTCACTATATTTAATTGGAGGTATTCTTTGGATGCTTCCAAACGGTGCTAGAAGGCTTGGTGGATGTGGGCAGGTGTGTGTTCCTACATTCGGTTTGACTCCATATTTGGTTGGAGGGATTATTTAGAGGGAAAATAGGTGCATCCCTATTAGATATTATATGTTCACTTCCCTTGGTAGGATTTCCTAAGTGCCAAGGTCTGGGTGACCTGTGTCAGACTCCCGAGGGAAGCACCCTAATCATGTTGAGGGTTTGATTTCATGCAACATTGGAAGAAACAGATACTATAAGGATCCCTTTGGAGGTACCCATGTTCTATTAGGATGAGTCCATTAGTGACCTTTTAATATTCCTCCCTAAGATAAGGGGGTATATTGTTGCTACGTTCTAGTGATGGGCGCCCAAAGCAATTTTATTTGACAACTGGTATTGTCTGCATTTGGGATATTAGTCGTCATTGAGTGGATGATTTGTGGGGATTCATATGTTGGAGGTCTTATCGAGCTACCTATAGGGTTGGGACGACACTATTTAGGTAGTACTTCCAAACCAGTTCATTTGAGACCTAACACTTAAGAAGTTGGGTTGGTGATGGTGTCCTCTATTTAGATGAGTACCCATCTTGTGCAGTATTTGAAGCATATATCATCTTGAACTAGTAAGACACCATTTGGATCGAATGGAGTTATAGTTGAAAGTGTCTGGATATATATGATAAATACAAACATAAAAACCCCATAAAAGAATCATATTAATAAATTAACACATCCATAATTGATTATTTTGGATTCATGTTTGGACCTATTTCATTTTGTGTGAGAAAGGGTCCTACCACGTGGGTGACATAGTCATCTTCGTTAAGGATTCACATCGGGTTAACCATTTTAGTTTCTAATGAAAATATCAGGTTGTGTTTTTATTGATTTTTGATTTTTGAGGTTTTAATATTTCACAATCATTCATCTTAGGTTCATCATTTTTAATTGACTTCTAAAAGATTTTATTCATAGAGCCAGAAATAAGAAATGGTTCCCTTATTCGAGATGTTTCATGAACCCACTTTACAAGGAATGTGGTAACTGGTAAATGGCTCCATTAATGCTTAGAGATGAACATTTGTTGATAGAATGGGATTTTCGGATCATCACACCCTTTTGGGGGGGAATTATTTACTACTCTAGTTCTCTCATAAATATTTAAGATATAATCATGAATCCTTTATTAAATCCTAAATATAACAGAGGTTACCCTTAAGTTAAAAATCAATTATTAGCATGTATTGTATTTAGAATCATTTGTATACATTCGATATTCTTTTTCAATTGAGATATCTATATGTATTTGAGGTTCCCCATCAATGGTACCCTTTTGTATACGGATTATATATTCTTTTTTTGTTCATTATTACGATTCCTATTTTAAGACACACGGTGGGGTGATCTAGATTTTATCATCATCCTAGAATATGGTAGTGGTTTTGATGTTGGTATCAGGCCTATGATATGGTCTACCTATGTATCCTCATGAAAGGAATCATAACCAATGTAGTTCAATGCCACTTAATGGGAAACATAATACATTTTAAGGTTATGTGATTAGGACCAAACCATACAGTTTAACATCATGTGTAAAGGATGTCTAGGAGAAATATTCCTAGTCAAATTTTAGTGTGGGACTTATACTGAAGAGGCATGAGGGACCTAGACCAAATGTAGGCTGGATATGCCCCTACTGGGAATGTCACCCAAAAAAGATTAGTATGAGTTTAAGGTGTTGTGTTTGAACCTCATGGAGGCTTCCTATATATCCTATTTGGATAGGAATCAAATCCCAAGTAGTTTATATTGGTTGAGGATTACACCTATGGGGAAGGACCTTTTGGAGGTTTATCTCACAAAGGATATTTCCCATTGAGTTGGACGCATGGATTTAAGGACCTACATCTATGGAGTACCTCTAATGTTTTGTCTCGTATGGGATATGTCCCTTTGATATGGATACATGGATTTGAGGACATACACCTATGGAGTTCCTCTAAAGTATTGTCTTATAGGGGATGTGTCCCTTTGATATAGACACATGTAATTGAGGACCTAAAACTATAGAAGCCCCCAGGGAAGGTTAGATGAAAATACAGATAATTTTTCTCCATTGAGAGATGTATTTTATCATGAGGATGTCATGATTATCACTAACCTCTAAGCCCACATGTGTCAAGATCAGTGTGAAAAATTGTAGGAAGTGAAAGATCTGACAAACCACATGATCTACTTCATCTATTGGTGTATGAACTCGAGGCTATGAGAGAGGTTAAGGGATTTGATGTGCCTATATCCTCTATTATTTTCATAACTAGGCTTGGGACTTATGTACCCATAAGGGTATATACCGAAATAAATTCTAAGATCTTACTCTAAGAGAGATGCTCCATTATCGATTTCAGATAAATGAGAGAAGGATCCAGCACTAACCCTCGTCAAATGGAAAGGTTAGTGGCACCCTCACTATCTGAAATAATAAGGTCACTATTTCAAAGATGATGCGATAAGTACAATGCACTAGCCATTTTTGTCTGAAATGGGGTGGTCCATGAAATTTCCACTGAGGATGGGATCTTTATTACCATGAGAATGCATAATTTACAAAAATACAAGGATCTTACCTACTAGGTAGGATAAATGCAGGGCCTCTATTACTATGGGAATTTATAAATGAGAGAACATGTTGGGATACTAAAAATGGATTCTACTTCCTGTCTCGGTAACGCGCCCCACGTGCCCCCCATTTTTGAATCTTTTTCGACCATTACTCGTCTAACGCCCTGCTTCGCTGCGTCGGCGCTCCATCTGACGGTGGATGGTCCTAGCGATGCTCGTCTAGATGATGTTTCTTCATCCGGCTGGGGTTCGGGGACTAGGCTCCCTCCCCTAGATGCTGGACGGGCACCCTCTTCCTTCAAGGAGGCGCTTTGCGGGAAGGATAAAGGCATGGTGGATCTGGGTTTTCCGGCAATATCCCCTTTTTTGCATGCTGTTATGAGGGAGGGTGATCGGATCTCGTTGTCGGCTCCGATGTCGGCTTTCAATGAGGCTGTTGCTGGTCTTAAATGGACTCTGGTGGCACGTTTTGGTCCGGATAAACCGTCTCTATCGGCTTTCAAGTCCTTTGTGGCCTCTTGGGGATTTCGGGATGAGTTGAGGGTCTCGGTTCTTCATAGAGTTTCCTTCTGTCTCGTTTCTCTGTCGGAGGAGGACTTCATGAAGGCTTGGTTCTGGGCCCCGTAGGAGATGGTTTGTTAGAACTTCAGTATGTCCCTCTGGTCGATGGAGGCTCATCATGGCAAGGAAGGTCCTCGGGCGGCGGTTTGGTTGGGGCTCCCTGGACTTCCTCTACCTCTTCAGAACCTGACCTTCCTGAAGGCGATGGGGGATTCTCTGGGGGGTTTTCTGTGCTCGGATTCTTGTACGTATAGGGGTGAAGAGATCTTGAATCCCTAGATATGCATTGAGATGGACTTATCTCTTCCTGTCCTGGTTTCTTTGTCGGTGTAGGTGTTAGATTCTGTGTCTTGGAATCAGGACCTAATGTTCCCGGTGTTCCCAATGTATTGTTCATCTTGTCTTCTTCAAGGGAATTCAGCCCTCATGTGCATGCATGGTAGGTGAAAGGCCCGCTCGTCTTCTGTTTGGCCTCCCTCTAGAAAATGTGCTTCAGGATCTCATATAGAGGATCCGATCAGGCCCATCTCTTCTTCTAAGGAGTCAGAGGTGCCTTCTGTTTGTAGGGATGTTGGGGAGTGTAGGTCGGAGTCCTCTTGCTTGCTTCCAGTTGATGATGATGATGGGTTGATTTTGAGAGGCATCAGTGCAGGGGTTTCGGAGCCTTCGTGTCTCAATGGGTCTTCTAGGAAGGGATCCTCTTTTATTTTCACCCTTGAGGCCTTTAAGGTATGGATGGAAGGCCTTTTATCCTCCCTACCAAACCAGATGGTGTTTGATGTTCGGGGTCTCCCCTCGCTTCCTATCTTGGAGAAGGATGGGTGGGTAAGGTGGTGGAGGTTTTAGGGGATGGCCCTTCGGGGTCTCTGCTTTCTTATTCAGCTCTTGGAGGTGGTTTGGGTCTTGGGTGGCAAAGGGACAAGGAAGCAGAGGGTTTTCCCTATTTGTCCCCTTTCAAGAGGTTGAAAAGGAAATGTATCTTTTCTGAGACAGCTGGCACTTCAGGTACTTCTGGGACTAGCCCGGGGGTAACCACGTGAGCACAGTTGAGGTTGTGTAGGGAGGCTTTCTCTCCTATTAGGAAGGGGACCACATCACCCGGGGTCAATAATGGGCCAAGCAGTTTTTAATGCCGTCCATCCTCATTTGGAATGCTCGTGGCCTCAGGGCTTGAGTGAAGTATGATTTTATTTCCTCAGAAGTAAAGAAGAATGATATTTTTATGGTTGCGATTCTGGAGCATAAACAGAAAACCTAGGAAGATCAATTATTTTGCACATAAACTTTGCATGCAGGGGTTCATGCATGCTTATCCAGTTAAAAAACACATATGGATCTTTTGGAAGGAGGATTGTTTGGTGGATCTGGTTAACATGAGAGACTAGTTTATCACTTCGAAGGTGAGGAGGGGGTCAGAGTGTTTCTTTTTCTCTTGTGTGTATAAAATCTGCAATCTCCAAGAACGTAGGTCTTTTTGGAGTGGTCTTGGGACCTTTGATCCCATGGACATACCATGGATCATTGCGGGAGATTTCAATGTGGTTCTGGAACCTCAGGAGAAAAAGGGAAGAGGTTCATTTCCTAGAAGAGCTGGCTTGGAGTTTTCTCAGTTCATGGAGGATAAAGGTCTGATGGATTTAAGGTACACGACAAATAGTTTCACCTGGTGTAATAACCAAGAAGGAAGACGAAGATTCTAGAGTAGGATCGACCGATGTCTGGCTGACAACAACATGATAAGCATGTTCCCAAATGCTTCGGTGAAGCACTTGGTCTGTGGGTTATCCGATCATTCCCGTATTTTAGTTGCTTTGTCCCCCAGACAGGATCATCAAGAGTCTTTCTGCTTCAACCCCTGATGGGATCAAAGGAATGGTTATATCCGGTTAGTGGAGGAGTCCTGGAAGGACCCTGTACAGGGGCACACATGGGTGGCTATTCATAACAAGCTTAGGCGTTTGAAACAGGGGTTGATGTCTTGGGCTCGGGAGCTTCCTTCTTTTGATCAAAGCCTGGAAGTTCTCCATCAAAGCATTGAAGGTTTGGAGTTGATCCTGGAGGAGGAATGGTATGGATTTATTTTTGAGGATCTTGTGGCGAAAAAGGAATGTTGGGCAGTAGAGATCCTAAAACAGGAAAGGTTGGCTCGGGATCGTTCTCGGGTGAGGTGTCTTCATGAGGGGGATTGGAACTCGGCTTACTTCCATGCATGCATCAGAGAGCATAAACGCATCTCCCTTCCGAACCTCCTGTTGAATGATGTCTCTTATTCGAATGATAGGGATACGGTGGGGGGATGGAGGCCTCATTCTTTAAAGATCTTCTTGAAGGGCCTAATTCGGGGATGATCTCCGAGTATCCTAGTATCCATAGTGCTATGTGGGATGTCATTCCGGAGCAGGTTTCATTGGCAGACAACAAGGTTCTTGAAGTTATTTCTGAGGAGAGGGAGATCTTTGGGGCTATGCAGCACCTCAACCCGGACAGTGCTCATGGGCCTGATAGTTTCCCATGGTCCTTTTACAGAGGGATATGGGGAGTAGTTAAAGATGATATAATTGGCGCGGTTCGGGATTTTTTCAGGGGTGGAAACATCCCAAGGGTGCCTAGTGCGACTACTTTGGTACTCATACCCAAGGTTAGTAATCCTTCCTCTTTGTCTCATTTCAGGCCGATGAGCTTATGCAATTTCCCTTATAAGATCCTGGTGACCATCATTAATCAAAGGCTGGCCAAGTTTCTTTCGGCTTGGATTAGTCCTGAGCAACATGGGTTTGTGAAAGGGAGTTCGATCCAAGGAGTGATAGCGCTTGCTCAGGAGTTGATTCATGATTTTGAGATGAAAACTCATGGGTCGAATTTCGTAATCAAGGTGGATATGAACAAGTCTTATGATAGGCTAGAATGGAGATTTATTAACAAAGTTCTCTCTTGTATTGGTTTATCGGACAAGGTGGTGGATCTCATTTGCAGGTGTATTAGCTCTCCATGGATGGCGGTGGCTTTCATGGGGAAGGTTCATGGATTTTTTAAGTCTACTAGAGGCCTGAGAAAAGGATACCCCCTATCTCCTAGCATCTTCATCCTGGAACAATATTCCCTCAGCAGGCTTATAAACACTGGCTTAAATCAGGGGAGGATACTTCCTTTCAAAAGGAGAATGAAGGCCCCCTCGGTCTCTCACCTAATGTTTGCAGACAACACCATCGTTTTTGTTAATAGAGGGAGGGACTCGGTGAGAGGTATCATGAACATACTGAAGTTGTATTTTCACTAGAGTGGTCAGATATTAAGCACCTCCAAGAGCAATTTCTTTGTCACAAAACAAAGCTCTGTCAATCGGGTGGATTCTCTAGGTAGGCGGTTGGGCATGCAACATGGGGATCTGCCTCTGGAGTACTTGGGCACTACACTTTCCTTTGGGAGACTATGGGTACGTGACTTTGATAATATTGTGTGCAAAATATTGAACAGTGTATTGAACTGGAAAAACAAGTATCTATCTTTTGGAGGTCGGATAGCTCTGGTTAATAGCATCCCTTCCTCCATCCCCATGCATGCGATGGCGGCCTCCAATGTTCCTCAATGCATTGTTAAAGATGTTGAAAGGATCTTTTGTAACTTCCTTTGGGATTCCAGGGTAGAGAGTAAGAGGCACTGGGTATCCTGGGTTAATATGGCGAGAATAGTGGAGGAGGGGGGGGTCGGTGTTCGAAGCTTGCGCAACTCGATCAGATGCATGCATGCTAAGCTGACGTGGGAAGTGTTGGAGGAGCGCACGCTTTGGGGGAAGTCCATTTCTACATTTGGTGGAGAGCATAAGTTGGATGCTAATGGATACAGGTCTCCATTGTGGGCGAAGATCTATCCTCTGGTTCAGCAGCTACTTCCGTATGCCCGATGGATTGTTGGGACAGGGTATTTTCTTTTCTGGCATAAGAACTGGGTTGGTGTAACGTTGGCCTTCCCAGGGTGCCCTGCTACTCTAATCACGGTGAATGAGGCTATGTTGCATCCAAAGTTTAATAAGGCGGTGTTGAGCCCGGAACAATAAGGTATCCTTGGTTCCATCGACCTGATTTCTGGTTCTCATATGTGTATGTTTTCTCCTTCGACCTCGGGTGTCTTCTCCACCAAGGAGTTTCAAAGGTGGGATGTGGTGCAAAGGCCTCATGAGGAGTGGAATAATTAGGTGTGGTGTCGGTATGTTCCTGCAAAAAATAACTTTCTCCTCTGGCATATTAGGAGGAAAGCGGTGGCTATGGATGAGAATATCAGAAAGCTTGGCATGATTTTTCCATCAGCTTGTCACTGCTACAAAAGCAGGAAGGAGGAAAGCGTGATTCACTTGTTCTTGGAAGGGGATTGGGCTTTTGAGTTGTGGAGGTATTTCAGAGGCTCTACTTTTAGCATGTCACAGTAGTGGAATGTATCATCCTTTTTGCAGGAATGGTTTAAGGGATCTAATGGCCTGGTGAAGGATTGCAGGGCTAGAGCGGGGATTCTGAGTGCAGGTTGTTGGTGCTTGTGGAATGCTAGGAATCAGGTGAGGTTCGAGGGGGTAGGGGCATCAGCCAGAGTAATTATCGCGAAGACGAGGTTTCTGATCCTGGACTGGATTTCTGTGCATAGGGAATGGAGGGATGCTGATGTGTTTGGTAGGCTTTAAGTAAGGGGACCTCAGCTTCCTTCTTCCAATGTGGAGGCGCGGGGGAGTTGGGTGTCATGGAATCCCCCTGGTTCTGGATTCAAGCTGAACACGGATGGCTCGTGCAAGGTTGGGGTTATTAAAGGTGGTGGAGTGGTTCGGGATTCTCATGGGGATGTGAGGTTGGACTTCTCTGCTTGTCTGGGCATGGGTAATCCTATTCTGGCGGAGGCACTGGCCATGCTCACAGGGCTTGGTTTGTGTGCTCATGAGGGTGTATCTATATCACAGGTTGAGACAGACTCCATTATCCTTCATGATTCTCTGATGGGAAACTATGGTGTGTCGTGGTCCATATCGTACACTATGAGGAAGTGTAGAAATCTGATCCGGGATTCCATTCATATTTCCCACTCTCAGTGGGAGGGAAACAAAGTGGTGGATCAATTGGCTTCCTTAGCGGTTCAGCCAGTGGGGTTCACCTTCCTCATTCCTCCTAGTAGCTTGAAACCAGAGATGGTGAACTTAATTAGAGGGGATTCCCTCAGATTACATTATTTTAGACCCCCTTAGTTTAGGGGCATTTCGTGTATGCTTTTGGCTTCTCTCTTAATAAAACATATATCTTGGATGGATGGAGAGAACATGTTGATGTTCTCTCTTATATAATCCCACATATCTAGAGGCTTTGGGAGAGGTATTAACTTGGTTCCTCACTGATAAGGGATCCAAAGGAACATATTTTCCATCATGCGTGGTATAATGTAGGGCTAAAAGGATGCTCATGAATATAAGACCTGGGAAAGAAGGAGGCTCGAGTAGGGTAGACCTAGGTAAGTTGAAGATATTTCACACAAGGTGTACCTGATCAAGAAGAAGTGGTATCTTATAGGGTATACCTAGGTGGACCAGAATTGCTTCATGAAAGGTGCACCTGTGAGTGCTTGAGATGAATTCCTGACCACAAATAACCTAGGAAACAAACCTTGGGAGATACCTTGATCTAGGATCCAAGATTTTCCATAGGTTTATCTAGAAGTATTTCACATAGGTCATGAGTTTGGGAAGAGACATTCATGATAGTACTTTCTGACTATGGAGGAATTAGATCCTCATGCAAGTGTCTTTGGTTTCACACACTAGAGGAACTTTAAGTACACTATCCTCCTTAATTCCTTATTCTCTTGGGTTTTGGAGAGCAAACTGGATGTTTTCAAGGTCCTGGTTGAAGTACTAGGGCGAGCAGAGCTTGAGGGATTCTTTTGAACATCAATTCATTCAAAATGAGGATCACAAGGGTACTATTTATAGGCATTCTCGATACCCTGGGTGAAGGAGAAATATCACACAGGTGGTTCACATTACTCATCATGTAGGTGTGACCTGAGTGATTCTCTAAGAGGTGCTTACCTAGGGCCTGTGGAGGTACATTTGTGTGTGGGCAGGACCTACATGGCGATGTTAGTTTATACATTATGTGGTATGACCTAGGCGGACATGTGTGATCCTTGGTAACCTTCACTTATTTTATTGAGGTATTTCCTTTTGAAATTATTTATTATTATGTGACAAAAAATACTTCCAAAAATATGTTCTATGAATCAATAAAATTCATGGGGCACAATAAATCACCCAAAAAATATTACTTTTTGTGTTTTTAAAATCATTTATATGATTTTTATACTATTTTCACAAGCATTGTGTCGACATTGTGGAAAAATTTAAGGAAATTATTTCATAAATAAACATAAAAAATAAATTAATTTAGAAAAAATAATTTATATTTTAAATACATATTTATAACATAATTTATAATCTTTTATTCTGTATGTAAAAAAAATATAAATTAAAGTTAAGAGAGTGAAATTTTAAAAAATTTATTTACCTAAATTATTATAAAGGTAATTTTTATGGAAAATATTCCCATAAAAATGAAATCATGAGACTAAAATCATAAGGGTTTAAATCCCTTAATAAAAAAATAATTAAGTTAAAAAAGGGTGGCCTTATCACTTATTTTTAACCTAGGTTAACCTGGTTTTCTATATTATAGTGGTGAATTTTTTTCTGTTTTTATTATTTATTATGACTAAAATTTAAGTTGAAATTATTAATTAATATTAAATATTCCTATTATAAATTTTGAATTCATTTTATAAAATTCAATCCCAATTAGTGGAAAAAATTGTTTATAATAATCTCACAAAAATGATAAAAAATGTTTATGTGTAGAAAAAAATATTTTTTAGTATAAAGGTATATTTATACCAAAATAAAATATATTGTTGATTCTTAATAAATTATATTATTTATAAAGAATAATTATATTAATTTATTATCGAATTCAAAACATTATGTAACTTTTTCAATTAAAATAAATTAATGTTTTACAAACATTGGTATTTTTAACTATTCATTGAAAAATCAATTATACATAAAAATCCCAAAATTTCACCCTAAGATAATTTTGATATGATGATTTAAAAAATTAAAATTATTAAAGAAAATTCAATTTATATAATTTCATAATGTTTTTTCTAATAATATTCTTGAATAAAACTAAGTTTATTGTGCTATTATTTTTCTATAAATAAAATCTTACTATAATTGAATCATGATGTTACATTCTTACCTCCTTTAAAAAAAATTCATCCTTAAAATTTTTAGAATGTCACATCATGAGAAGATTTGGTATTTACTCATTAAAAAATATTCAGGTCCCCACATCACCTCCTCCATCTTATGATTTCAGAAAAGTACCTTTACTAGACAATTCATTCTATTCCTAAACACTTTTTATCTAGTGTATAGAATATAGATATGCTCTTCAAAGTAAGATAAATCAGGTTCCAATTATATTTCCTCATATGTGAGAACATTCATTGGATCTTGAATATACTTCCTCAATAAAGACATATGGAACACATAATGTGTTTTAGGTATTCTAGGTGGTATTTTCAAATGGAAATCCACAGCTCTAATTCTTTATAGAATTTTAAAAGGTTTCATGAACATGGGGATTAGTTTTCCTTTCATACCAAATATAACAAAACCCTTCCATGGAGATTCTTTCAATAAAATATGATCTCAAACTTGAAATTCTAAATATTTCAATTATTTACCAGCGTTGATTTTTTTTTCTTTGAGATACATTAGTATGGATTTTAATAATCTTTACCTTCACTTTTATCTCCTATTTAAGTTCTAGGAAAAGAATCTTCATTTCAGTAACTTCATTCCAAAAAGTGGGAGTATGAAATCTCTTCACATATAATTCTTCATATGGTGCAATTTTTAGACTTGAATGAAAGTTATTTTTATAGTAAAACTCTACCAAAAAGTAAATATTGATCCCATATTCCTTCAAATTCATGTGATAAATATCTTAACATGTCTTATAATGTAGGAATATTCTTCTTAGATTACTCATAAATCTAAGGATGATAGGAAGTTCTCAAATAAACCATAGTATCAAGTGACTTCTGAATAATTTTCCAAAAAAATATATAAATTTTGGATCACGGTTATACACAATCAAAATATAAATACCATGAATTATTACAATTTAATTAAAATAGAGTCATGTAAGATTATCAAGAGGTAAATATTCATATTATAGTGAATAAATGTGTAGATTTGGTATAATGATTAATAAAAACTCATATGGTGTCATTTCTTCTATGAGTCTATGATAATCTGGTGACAAAGTCCATAGTAATATCATACCATTTCTATACAGAAATAGGTATAGGTTTCATGAATCTTCTAGGGTATTGTCTCTCAGTCTTCACCTATTACAAACCAAGAATCTTGATACAAAATAAAAAATTTCCTACTTTATATTATCCTAGAAAAAATACTCCTTAAAATTATTATACATCTTGGTACTACCATGGTGTATAGAGAAATTTGAGCTATGAGCATAATCTAATAATTATATTTTCATATTAGGTAAAGATGGAAAACATAACCTCTTTCCAAATTTAATAACACCATCTTCATAAATAAATCCTTCCAATATCCCATCTTTCATGGAATTAATTTTCTTTTGAAAATTTTCTTCATTGGTATGAGAACTTTTTAACTCTTCCAATAAAGATGTATTGGAAATTAGTTCAAAAGTGAGTGATGTTTATCCTTCCCTAAAAATTACAATATCCAACATTACTTGGTCCCTGTATAGGGAATT
Source organism: Viscum album (assembly GCA_963277665.1). NCBI lineage: Eukaryota > Viridiplantae > Streptophyta > Magnoliopsida > Santalales > Viscaceae > Viscum > Viscum album. The sequence continues at coordinate 2,006,922,814 of OY728130.1, read as the reverse complement.
ATTTTCAATCATAATTTTATTTAGAACATCATAATCTTTCTTAGTAAACAAATCAACCACATTATTATCCTTTCCAAAGTGGTAGTGTTTTATGTAATCATAATCCTTGAGTAGTTATAGCCAAATCATTTTTATCATGTTGAGATATTTTTATGAAAATATTTATTTCAAAATCTCATGATTTGTGTATATCTCTTAACATATACCCTAGAGACAATGTCTCCATATAATCAAATAAAATTTCACTACTTTCAAATAAATATCATGGGTTGGATAATTTTGTTCATGTATCTTTAACTTTCTTGATTCATTGGAAATATAATTTATCATTCTACATAAGGACACATCTATGTCCCTTCTTTGATGTGTCACCATACATGACAAATTCATCCCCTCATAATGGTAGTGTCAACACTAGCACATTGATCAACCTCCTTTTTAATTCTTCAAATATCCTTTTACATTCTGTTTCTCATAGAAATTCAACCCATTTATGTGTTAACTTCCTTAATGGGTTTTCTAATTGGGAAAAATTTTGAACAGAACTCCAACAGTAACCTACTAATCTAAGAAAACTACGCACCTCAGTCACGTTTTTTTACATATGAAATTATTTTAGTGCCTTTTCCTTTTTTTGGATCCACAAATATTCTATCCTTAAAGATAATATATCTATGAAAATTAACTTCTTTAAGATAGAAGTCACACTTGATAAATTTTACATATGGATCCTTTTCTTCAAGAGTCTTAAAAATGATTCATAAATGAATCTTATGCACTTTATATATATTGATGTATACTGATATGTCATTAATAAATACCATATTAAAAATATCATATATTCTTTGAACATTCAATTTATCACATACACAAAAATATATGGTGAATTAGTTAATCTAAAGGGAATTACTATAAACTCATAATGTTTATACCTCATATGAAATGTTGTCTTTATAATATCTTCTTTCCTTACTCATGATTTGTGATACTCTTAATGAAGATCAATTTTTGAAAATTGATATTCTTCTTTAATTTGATCAAACAGGTTATAATTACATAGTATATAATTTTTATTCTTTATAGTGATGTAATTTAGTTATCTATAATCAACTCATTACCTCATGGTCCCATCCTTTTTTCACAAATATAATATAACCTCCCCAAGGAAAAACACTTGGGAATATAAACCCTTTCTCACAAAACTCATATATTTTTTATTTAACTCCAATAGATCTATAGCATCCATATTTTAGGGACCCTTAGATTTATTATTTGGATTAGGGATAAGTGAAATAGAAAACTTGACTTCATGCTTAGGTGGATGTCTAGTAGTTCCTTAAGAAAGAAATCAATATATGCTTACACAATAAGAACATATTCTATCTTATGGTTACATTTCCCTTCCATAGGTTGTGTATTCCTTTCATATACTATAATTTAATTAATGATATCTACTATAGGTAGATATATATGATATTCAGATGATACATTCTCCCATTTGATGATGATGGATTTCATACATTCAACAAAAATTGTAATATCCTTATATTTTAAATAAATTTTTCCATTATAATAGATATGAAATACATACCAAAGATTTTTTAAAAGTCAAACATAGGTATAATAATAAATTTTCCAAACATGGTATGTTTATGTGTCGTAATGGTAATTGGATTTCATATCCTTGTTGCAGTAATATTTCTACTAGGTGTTTTTATTGAAAATTCCATTCTTATGGTTCTAGGTAAGTTTTTAATTTTGAAGGAAAACATAGATGATATAAAAGAGTTAGAAGATCCCAAATAAAATATAATATTCTCTAAATTTGAGTCTATGATCAATATACATGCAACCATAGCATTAGGAAATTCAATCACAATTGTATAGATCGGATAAGCTTGGACTTGTTCCCTAGTCCTTTTCTGAGGAAAATTTAAATGACTCCTAGAAAATTCATTATAATAGATTCACATATCCTTAAATTTGAATCATTAGACGTTTTAATATTATTTCAACCCCATTTAATCATGATCCTAATGACCTTTATCTCCACATATGATGTAAATTCTCATTCCCAAAAAGAATTCTTCATGGTGTTTCTTTCCACATTTATTCAACTTGAAAACCCCACCCTTACCTTATTCTATTTTACCATATTTTATTTTCTAGATTTATCAACCTCCCTATTCTTATATTTATTTCAATCAATTTCATAAGATATGGAGAATTCTTTATCTATATTAATAGCACATGATACAATGTACTTGTTGGGAAAAAAATTCCACAAGATAACATTACAGTGTTTTTGGGTTGATTGTTTTTGTTGAAATAAAGCTTTCCAAGGTTAGTTGTTGAGTTTTATAGATATTTTTGACATGGTACATTAATTAAGATTCAAGACAAAGGAATGGATTATTGGGAAGAGGTATAGAAAATTGTGTATACAAGGTGTCGTCGTTTACCAGTGTCTTCCATATTTTTTGGCCTCAAAATCTTGATCTGTATTATGGTAAAGGAAGGGTTTCCACACAACATAATTGGAGAACCACATAGAGAGTATATAGAATTGAAAAGAGAAATAGGAAAAGGAATAGATTCCATATAGAAAATTCTCTATGTAGACCATAAATGAGGTTTGACATTCTGCATATATGTGTAGTAAATTAGGGTTTTTGCAAAGTGTTATGCACTATATAAACTATTTCGTATGATCATTTCATAGGAAACTCATTATTTTTATAGTAATATAGTGATTTAAAAGGAAATTTGTATAAATAATTGTGATATGTGAACCACATATTGAGTACAATATGTGGTGATGGCTGATCTATAAAGGATTTTACAGTAACTCTGATTAGAGGGTTTTGAGGGATTTATTTTTTTATATAAAGGACCCAAAATTACATCATAATTAGAGAAAATTTCATTAGATAATATCATCACTAGAATAATTCAGATAAGTATGAAGTGGTTTGTGAAGGATTATTTCTACAAAGAAGGAGGTTCACAAAGAAGGAAGTTCATGAAGGCAATTCATGGAAGGGGTTTGTGGGGAACTAAAGCATGAAAAGAAAAAGGGGTTGTGAAGCATCATCCATCCACAAAACAAAGATAGTATGAAAATAAAATGTGTCCTTTGAAGCACTCACTCTATGCGGTGTAGAGGTTTCCATTAAGGGATTCAGGAAGTTCATGAAGGATAAAAAATAATTCATAAAAGGACTCCCCATAAATAAAAAGCTACGCGGTGAAGTGTATTTCATCTAATGGGTGATAACTAGACATCATGACACACTCAGGTGTAAAAAATTGATTTTTTCAGAACAACTAAATATTCTTCTTATAGAGCTATGAGCACACTTCAGTTGAGAGTGTAGTGTCCTTTCAAATTGTGATTGGTTGTAAACTAGGAGGGGTAGTATAACAACCCTACTCCTTATTTCATATCTAAACAAGATTTATTGAATAAAATTTCACCTAATAAAACATATAATATTGATAGCTATTTTGTATTTTTTTTAGGATCATTACATAACAACTTAAAAGATAAAGTATAACAACATCTATATTGAAAACTTTTATGACATGACCACAACCTTTCTTCATACTTAACACTGCATGGGATAACCTGAGTACATACATAAGAAAGAGGTGATATATAAATCTTTGTAAGGAAATAAACATGGAATAACATGATGATAATAATAAATATTAGGAAAGCCATTTCAATGAGGAATAAAGTAATGTGAATAATAAGGCATGATATAGCATGATAATCATAAAATGGGAAATGTGGAAACAACTTAAAAGACTTCATCATAAATATAAGTCAAAGCTAAACCCCCAAGACTTCATGGTAGAAAAAAGTTACATAAATGAATCAAGTAAAAAATTATCCCAACATGACGTATCATGATACTAAACATTACCCAATGCATTGGAGCACTATCAGGTCACACCCTTCAAGAACATTTCAATCTCATGCTTAAGTGTTCCACATAGATCACATAACATGGATTCATTAAAAATAGTAATTTTTTTCTAAGATCTAGAAATGAGGAATACATATATTTAAGTCCCCAGTCAATATAAGTATGTGCATAAATGTGAATACCCTTTATAAAGAATTGGGTATGGTATTCACTATACAATTATTTTGTCATGGTAAATCATACTGCGATTGCGGTGGCATAACAGCTTCGTATAGAAATTCATAAAATGGGTTTATGAGAGAGAAAGGAGTATCTCATCATTTATACATGAAATGGACAATAACAGTTGCATGTAAGTATATTCCCCAACATAATTAATTGAAAATTTGAAGTCTAACATAATAAATAATCTTGAAGAAATATGAGAAATAAAAAGAACTCTTATAAAATTTCAGCATGGTAACGGGTATACATAATGGTTAATAAGAGGGATAAATGAGAGTGAAGGGGACTAAAATAATATAAAAAATCAAATTTATAGTAATTTGGATAGGTAATAATGCATCACAACTTATGAAAATGAAAATCAAAATGGAATATCATAAATGAAGTGTTTGATAAAAATAGGAGAGATAGAATCCCTTACAGAATTTTGGTATAGTAACGGCTTAGGTAAGGGTATAAATGAAGGGGAATAAATGATCCATCATAAAAATAACATAAATTGGATATTACAGTAATTAATAAAAAAGAATTTCAATATAATCAATTGAAATTAAAAGAACTAATCTCAAAGAATGTGCTTAAATTCAAAGGGGAGGATATAAATCCCTTACATAGATGTGTGACTCCAAAGGCTTAGAAGAGGCTAATTGGAAGATTGAGGGAACCTTGACAGGACTCTAGGGAGTATAGAAAATATTTTTTATAAGAAAATATTAGTTTTAGTGAATAGAAATTAGAGATTGGTTAGGATTATATAGGAATGGGGGTTTCTTTATTATTTTGGTTTTGGACACTACATAACAAAATACTTAAAACCACAAACCATCCCATGGTTTTTTCCCATGGTTTTTTCCAAAGGGGATTGGTATACATTATTTTATAAGTCCAAGGTCTGAATATAATAAAATATTTCCCATGATTATGTAGAGGTCAATCACACTTTCAAAGAAATGATTTTAAAATATAAAAATATATTTTATGTTTCAGAGGATTGGATAAGAATTTATAAAATAAATAAAATAAACCTAAAATTACATTATCTTAAAGGGAAAACATATATTTTTCCAAATATGACTTTTATAGTATTTATTACATCATTATTTGGCCATTATTATGTAATAAAAGACACTGTATATTTATATGGTATTTAATTTTTACCCAAAAATTCAACTGTCTCAGAAAATTATAAAAAAATCACTATTGGATAATTTTTATATCCTGATTCGAAAAATAATATTAATTTTATATAAATAATATTATAAATATGTTAATATTATCTTATAAAATAAAAAAACTATATTCATTGAAAATTATGGGTTTTTGATAATAAGAGTTTTCGAACCCTAATAAAAATTACATTTCAGTTCATAAAAAATATATGATCATATCAATTTAATAAAAGTAATTTAATAATAATATTAAAATATTATTTATTTCAAAAATCCTTTAATTAATCATAATTTATTTCTTATGTGAATTTGAATATTAATAATGAAATTCTATTTCTGATTTAAAAATCATTTACAAAGTAACTATAATAGGAAGAAAATATATTCATTATTCGATAAAAAATAATATATAAAATATTATCACCAGGATTTTGATACATATCTTTTTATTACATCAACATTTTTCTTAAGAGTTAGGTACGCAATAGTGGTACTTTCATGGTGTTTTTAGATGAACTTGGTTCAGGTCATGATCTGAATGATCCTGAACTTCTTCCATAAACGGTTTCTCTCGTGCTTAAGTTGTTAGATCTCAACTTGGGCTTAGTCTTGGGAAAATCCTAGAAACTCTATCTTCCTTGGAATCTATGATAAATGGGATTCATAAGGTATGATCTTAGTGGTTTTGTCCATCACTTCCATTGTCTATGACAAAAGTATTTTTTAAAACCCTTTAATTATATTGGTCATGTGATCATTGTTCAACAGATATATTATCAATTGTAAAGATACATAACAGTCATTTAAAATCCAATTGTATATAATAAAACAATTTAATGTGTTTTCTATAACCATAAGGCATTTAATTTAATCAAAATAAGGGTAATTTTATTCGTAAATGTTTGGGTCGTTACAACCTTCCCCCATTAAGAAATTTCACCCTCGAAATTTCCTTTCCCCACACTAAAATAGATGAGGGTAACTCTAATTCATCAACTCCTATAGATCCCACATTGCTTCTTCAAACTAGTGGTTTCTCCACAAGACTTTAACGAGGGCATTGCCTAATTTTGTATAACTTTTTCTCTAAGATCTAAGATCTTCATCGACTGGTCCTTATAGGAAAGGTCATTATACAATGGTACCATCTCTATATTGAGTACATGTGATGGGTCTTTTATGTACTTTATTAATAAAGATACATAGAATACATCATGTACTTGAGATAGGTTTGGTGGGAGTGCTAGTCGATAGTTCACTACTCAGATGTGATCAAGGATCTCAAAAGAGCTGATGTACCTTGGATTAATATTTCTCTTCTTCCCAAATCTCATCACCCTCTTCCATAAAGATATGCAGAGGAATAACATGTCTCCAACATCAAACTCTAGGTCACGTCGATGATTGTCATCATAGTTCTTTTATAGACTCTAAGCATCTTTGATGTGATGTTGGATAGTCTTAACCTTATACATCAGTTATTTAACCATTTCAGGACCTAGATGTTTCAGTTCCCCAACTTCATCCCTAAATTCTAGTTTTATTCACCTCTTCCCATAAAGGGATTCATAGGGAACCATTTTTATGCTTGAGTGGAAACTATTGTTGTAAGAGAACTCCAACAAATTAAGATGTTGGTCTCATCCACCTTTAATGTCTATTGAGAAATCTCTCAACATGTTCTCAAGTGTTTGGATAGCCTACTCAGATTTTCCATCAGTTTAAGGGTGATAATCCATACTGAAGTTTAGCTCATCATTTAGAGAATTCTTAAGACTTTCCCAAAACATAGAGGTGAATCTCATATCTCAATCAGACACAATAGATAGTGGTACTCTATGAAGTCTTACCACCTCTTTGATGTGTATCTATTCCAATTGATCCAAGGATAAATCCTCTCAAATTGAAATGAAGTGTAAAGTCTTTATAAGACGGTCCACAAAAACCCAAATAGAATTATTTCCCTTTGATGTATTTGGAAGTTTGATGACAAATTCCATGGTGATTTTTTCCCATTTCCATATTGGTATGGGTAATGGTTGCATCATCCCCTTAAATTTATTCCTTTAAAACTTCACTTAATGACATACCAAGCACATTGAGGTATATTCTGCGACCACCTTCTTTATGTTATCCCACTAATAGTACTCTCAGAGATCTCGATACATCTTTTTGTTTCCTGGGTGAATGGAGAAATTAAAACTACGTGCATCATAAAAAATGTCTTTCATTAACTCGGTATTTGATGTAACACATATTCTTGACCCAAATCTCACATTTCCTTCTTTATTAACATTGAACTCTGAGGATTTTCCTTTTCTAATAGTTTCCACTTTCTATTAAATTCCCATATCATATTTTTTAGCATCTTTTAACCTTTACAAAAGAGATAATTGATCAATAATTTGTGAAATTATTGATTATTTTCCTTTATTTATGATTCCCATGTCCATCTTCATCAAGTATAAGAAGATTGGATCCTTATCAGTTCTCATCAATGATAGAATTGTTGGGTCCTTTTTACATAGAGATTTTTCCACCTTGTTCGCTTTCCCAAGATGTTAGTAGATTGAGAAGTCGTAATCCTTGATGAGATCTAACCATATTCATTGGTTCATATTCAGATATTTGATTGTGAATATATATTTTAGAATTTTGTTTTTGTATATATTTCACACTTATCCCCAAAGAGATAATGCCTCCATATTTTCAATGCAAAGATCAAAGCTTCCAACTCCAAATAATGCATGGGATAGTTTTGCTTATGGATTTTCAACTACATTGAGACGTAGGCAATGACTTTTTCATTTTTCATCAACACACATCTCAATTAATTCTTTGAAGCATCACTAAAAATCATGAAAATCTCCCCACGTGTGGGTAGTGTGAGAACAAGGGTAATAAAAAGCCTCCTTTTCAACTCAATGAAGCTTTCTTCACATTCATCTCTCTAAGAAAATTTGACTCCATTCTAAGATATCTTGGTAAGAGGGTTTAAAAATCATTATAAATTTTTCAAAAATTGGTGATAATATCCAGATAACCCATGGAAGCTACAGATATCTTTCACAGATGTTGGCCTCGACCATCCCTTAATTTCTTTTTTATTTAGATGTTTTATAGATATCCCATTGCTTGTGATTATATTCCCTAATAATGAGACTTCTTCCAGCCAAAACTCACACTTTTTATACTATTTATAGATATTCTAATTTCCCAAGGTCATTATCATAGTGATCACATGCTCCTCATGGTCCTACTTGGTTTTGAATTATATTAGAATATCAAATATAAAGACTAAAAAAAATTGTCGAGGTAATATATAAAGACTTTATTCATCAAGTCCATAAATATTTATTGAGAATTAGTGAGTATTAAAGGAATCACTATGAACTCATAGTTCCCATACCCCATACGAAAATCAGTCTTGGGGATATCCTCCTTATTTACCCTTACATGGTAAAATCCCGACTTCAGATCCACCTTAGAGAAGTATTGTGCTCCATGTAGCTGATCAAACAATTTATCAGTTCATGTCAAAGGATAATTATTATTTATCATGAGTTTTTTGATCTCATGATAATTAATTCAAAGGAACATTGACCAATCCTTATTCTTAATGAAGAGGACTACTTTACCCCATGGTGAAGCACTTGGGAGTATAAAACCTTTATCCAGATTCTCTTTTAATTATTTCTTCATTTACTCAAGTTCCACAACATCCATTCAATACAGAGTATTGGATATTGGAAATGACCCAAGTATAATCTTGATTGAAAAATTAACCTCCTTTCTTAGATAAAGACCAAGAAATACCTCATGAAAAACATTAGTGTATTCCCTCATAATAGGAATGTTTTCAAAGATGATCTTTTACTTAGACTCAATCATTTGAGATATAGATACACTTTATCATAGGAAAGTAATTTCCATTCTTGATATGATGATGCTAAATAAGATTCATCCACCTCCTTACACTTGTATAGAATCAGGGGTCTCTTCACCATATGGAGAGTGATTTCCCTATAGTGGTAATTTATGTTGGCTCTATATAATTAAAGCCAATACATGCCCATAATTGTATGAAATTCCACCAGGGGAAGTATGATAATGTTCTTTGGGAATTTTAATCCAAAAATTGTGATAGGGGAGGATTTATATACATGGGATGAAATAATTTCCCCATTTTACATTTTCACTGAAATCTCTACTTCCATTCTTTGTTGTGGTGTTTGAAAAATTGTACTATACTTTCATGATATAAAGGAATGCATAGAACTATAGAGGATAACCCTACCTTTCACTTTTTGATTATGGATCTACATTATCCAATATAGACTTAGGGATGAGTATCTTAAATAGTTAAACACATAAAGGTGGATCGAAAGACATTAAAGGGATAACTTATAAATTACATTTATATCCTTAAATTATGAGTATCTAGGATTCAGTATATGTTATCCATGATCAACTTCCTAACATATATTTTTATGGGATTTTATTTTGTTCCCTTAATAATTTTTTGTAATGATCTTGTGAATTTACTATATCATATCCTCTAGGAGTGTCAAAAAATGTTCATAGTAAAGACCATTATCGTGTATCAGGTTACCTCCAGTCAAGTTTGGAACAACTTATTAGAGTTATTAATACTACATACATCTGTGCTAGAACCATGCCCACTTATAGTATCTAGACAGAGATTTATTTCCTTGATAAAACACTTTTTCTATACTCACCAAAATTTAGGGATGTTCTCTTACACTTAGTCTTATCCCAAAGGGTTTTTACTAGGGTTTTCTAATCCTAATCCAATAAATAACTAAACCTATACTTTGATACCATCTATAATAACCCTAATATTTGTTTCATTTCAAAAAATGATTTATTACATAAAATTAAAACTAATACAACTCATAAGATCAATTGAGAAAGTATATTTGGAGTTTTGGAACATTACATAACAACTTAAAACATGAAATACAATAACATATATATTAAAGACTTATTCGACATGACCAAAACATTCCTTCGTACTTAACACTGCAAGGGATAACCTGAGGACATACAAAAGAAAGGTATGAGAACCATTACGATAATAAACATAGAATAACATGAGAATAATAATAAATTTTTTTTATTTCATATCATTGAGGCATAAAGGAACATTAATAATAAGGAATGAAATACCATGATAATCAAAACATGGGAAATGTGGAAAAAAACAGAAAACACTATCTCATTAACATAAGTCAAAGCTAAACCGCCAAGAATTCAAGGTGGGAAAAAGTCCCATAAAATTATCAGGTAAAACCATGTCCCAACATGATATATAAAGATACTAAAAATTACCCAATGCATTGGAGCACTATCAGACTGCACCCTTCATGAACATTTCAATCTCATGCTTAAGTGTGCCACATAGATCATATAACATGGATTCATTCAACATCATAATTTTATTCCACAATCTAGAAATGTATAATACATACATGTAGGTACCCAATAAATAGGATTATGTGCCTAAAGTTGAATACCCTTGATAGAGAAATGGGTATGGTATTCACTATACAATTATTTTTGGCATAGCAAATCGTTGTGCGATTTCGATAGCACAACCACTTCATATAGAATTTCATAAAGTGGGTTGATGAGAGAGAAATGGGTTTATTATAATTTAGACATGAAATGGATAGTAAGAGGAGAATATAAGAACATTACCCAACATAAGTAATTGGAAATGGAAATTATAACATAATAAATAATATAAAAGAAATAGGATAAAGCAAAAGAACTCTTACAGAATTTCGTCATGGTAACGGGTGTACATAAGGTTTCACAAGAGGGATAAATGAAATTTAAAGGGACTACCACAATTTAAAAATAAAATATAAAATATGGGGGATAGTTAATAATGTATCCCAACTTAATCAAATGAAAATAAAAAAGGTCATATCATAAATGTATTAATGGATAAAAAGGGGAGAGAGAGAATACCTTATCGAATTTCAGCATATTAATAGCTTAGGTAAGTGTTAAAATGAGGTGGAATAAATGATACCTCATACAAATAACATCCATTTCAAATTATGGTAATTATTTCAAACGAATGGAAATACAAGAAATCAAAATTAAAAGAACTAATCTCAAAGGAGGTGCTAGAATTCAAATGTGAGGAGAGAAATCCCCTACTTGGATGTGTGACTCCGAAGACTTTGGAGAGGCTTCATGGGAGTTTGAAAAACCTTTTTAGGACTCTATGGAGTAAAGGGTATAGAGTTGATGAACTTAAAGTAGTTTTATTAAATAGAAATGGGAGCTTGGGTAAGTTTATATAGGAAAGGAGGGTGATTTGTTTATTATTTTGGTTTTGGACACTACATAATAAAATATTCAAAACCACAGACCATCTCATGTTTTTTGCCTATGGTTTCTGCCAAAGGAGATTGGAATACATTATCTTATGAGGATAATTTCTGAAGATAATAAAATATTTCCCTTGACTATGTAGAGGTGAGTCACACTTTCAAAGAAATGATTTTAAAATTTTAAAATATATTATAAGTCTTGGAGGATTCACTAAGCGTTTATAAAATAAATCAAATAAACCTAAAATTAATTTATTTAAAATGGGAAACTTATATTTTTTCAAATATAAATTTTATATTATTTATTACATCCTTATTGGTTCATTATGATGTTATAAAGCACACCATATGTTTATAGTGTATTTAATTTTAATCAAAAAATTTAATTGTCTCGAAAAATTATGAAAAATTCACCGTTGGATAATTTCGACATCTTGGTTCCAAAAATAATATTCATTTTATCTAAAAAAATTTATAAATTTATAAATTTTTACTTTTAACATAAAAAATGACATTTATTGAAAATGATTGGTTTTTGACAGTAAGAGTTTTTGAACCCTAACAAAAATTAAATTTTACTTCATAAAAATTATATGATCATTTATATTTTATAAAATTAATTTAATAATAATATTAAAATATTATTTATTTAAAAACTAATTTAATTCATCAAAATATATTTTTTAATTGAATCTGAATATTAACAAAAAAATATTATTTTTGCTTTAAAAATCATTTACAAAGTAATAATAATAGAAAGAAAATATATTCATTATTCTATAAAAAATAATGTACATAATATTTTAAATAGGTACTTGATAAATGCCCCTTTTTACACTAGTATATTCTCTAAGATTAAGATGCGTTATTATGGGGCTTTCATTGGGTCATTTGGTGAACATGGTTTGGGTCGTGAACTCGATGAGCTTGAACTTCACTCGTAAACAGTTTTTCTCATGCTTAAGTTGTTAGATCTCAAATTGGTATTGGTATATGAAAAATAATATAAATTACATCTCCCTTAGAAGCTCTAATAAATGGGCTTCATAGGGTATGATCTTACTGGTTGAGGTCACCACTTCCTTTGCCTATGACAAAAGGATCTGTTAAAACCCTATATTTATACTCGTCATGTGATCATTTTTCAAATGATATATTATCAATGGTAAAGATAATTAATGGACATTTAAAATAAAATTGGATATAATAAAATAATTGCATGTGTTCCTATAACCATAATACATTTAATTAAATCAAAATAAGGGGAATTTTATTCGTAAATGTTCAGGTCATTACAGATAGTGAGTCTGATCTGAACATTGTAACAATAGTTCACATTAGTGGATTTGGTATATAGGCACATTTAATTTATATTCTTCTTGGACATAGAACATTACTAGTGAACTAAGTAAAATTGATGTGTCTCATTCATGCTTTCATTTATGTTCATGCGGTGTTATGGGAAAGTGAGGGAAGAGTGTTTTATTTAATGATGAAACAAGATATAAAGGGGTGGTTGTTTTAATATTTCATACATAGATTCACCCCCCCCCCCCCCCTTCTTAGGATATTTAACCTAGTAGGGATAAAATTTGGTATCAGACCGAAGGGTTAATTTTATTGTTTCTCTCTAAGGGGTTTCAATGGAGGTTTTGTATCATAAAGGGATTCCGATCTTCAAAGGAAAAAAACTTCAATTTTGTACGAATAATATACATTAATAATTACAATAAAAATTAATGGACTTTTTTACTATAGTGATGTGTGTTATCTTGTCTAATGTGGATAGTTTTTCTTTATCAGAAGCTGATTGAATAGAATTAGATGCTGATTCTAATGGAATTAATTCCTTAGGGGGATAATTTTCTAATAAAATATATACCAATATAATATCATGTAATTAAATGAATACCATGAGGTAAAAACTATTAAATATCTATAAAAGTGATTAAAAATATAGAAAAGAAAAATTACAGGTTCTGTGGAACAAATATGAGGACTTGATAATGAAAACCAATGATCCAATCAATGCATTCTTTGATTGGTGAATATTTTTTGTGGAAGACATGTGTAGTATCGGAGAAACTATTTAAGATTTAAATATCATTAAGTGCATCTTTAAAAGTATTCAACCTCGTTTCAAGCAAAAAAGTCACTATTATAGAAGATAAAGATCTAAAAGAGATAAAATTGGATATATTTTTCACTACTCTAGTCATATATGAAATAAGAAATAAATATATTGAGTCTGAGGAAAAGGGGAATTCCAAAGAGGTGGAATTTATGACCCTTAAGAAACTCACTATTAATGAGTCTGAGAATTATTTTTATGATCACTATTTTGGGAGTGGAGGATTTGGACACATTCCTAGATATTTATCATCAACAATGTAGAGGAATGTACTGAAGTAGATTGAAAGTTTTCATAAGTAGAAAATCTATGAATAATCAAATTGGTTGAAAAGAAAATTTTGATTTTAATCTCTAAAATATAAATTTGGTCTATCATACATAAAGTAAGATAAGGATTATAAATCCATACCTAGTATAAGTCAAATACATGGATTAAAAAAGAAAAGATATGATCAAGTAGTGATTTCCGAGATTTCCCTTCAAGCATCAGATCGTTCTAGTGTATGGATCCTTGATATTTGATGCACACCCCATATGATGGGAAATAAGGATATATTTAAAAACATAAAATATGACAAAGAGGGTGTTTTAAAATTTGGAAATGATGAGGACCTAGAGATTTTGGTTTTGGAAAATCCAAATTTGGGGGCAAAGATATAGAAGTATTGATGCCTTGGTTGTTAAAGGTCTTAGTCACTACTTGATAAGTGTTAGTCAGCTATGTGACTTGGTTCATTCAATAAGATTTATCAAGAAATTGTGTATCTTCAAGGTAACATATGGTACATTTTTTATAGGGAAAGTGAATGCAGGGGAATATCCACCTTTTGAGTAGAGAAGAAGATTTCTACTTTTTATCTAGAGAGGAATAAAATAAGTTGTGGAAAAAATGTCTTGGCCCCTTATGTAAGAAATCCTTGTAATATCTGGTCAAATGTGATGCATCTTGATTTCTCCCCAAGCTATCATGTGGTAATAATAAAATGTGCTATGATTTTCAATAACTGGATATTATTAAAAATATGTACATGGTAAAAGGAAAAAAACACAACCAGAGTGCTTGAATTAGTGCATGAAGATGTGTGTGGACCTATCTCACTAAGATCCATTGACAGGAAGAGATATTACATAATTTTTATTGATTATTTTAGCCTAATGGCATGGATATTTTCCATTTCCCATAAGTTTGGCGTGTTTAGTTGTATAAAACAATATCAGAGGGAATCTAGAAGGATTATTGGACAGAAGATTAAGAATATTCATACTAATAATGGTACAGAATTTACAAAAATACAAGTGGAATATTATCTCTAGAAACATGGGATAAGGCATCAAGATTTGGTATTGATAACTCTTAAACAAAATGAATTATTTTATAGTTGAAATAAGATCATAAAAAACCTGTCTAGAATGATTCTTATTGAAAAGGGCCTTCTAGAGAAATTCGAGAAGGAAGTATTCTTAACATCGATATAAAAATCCAACATGGTTTTGTTGTGTCCAAAATAAGTAAATAATATATATGATCTATGTTAAATAAATAATCCAACAATGAAATAATTTTGAATCTTTATAATTAAGTGTTTTATTTTCAATAAGGAGAAACACAGAAATTTTGATTCTCATAGTGATGAGGGTATATTCCTTAGATAATCAGGAAAAATAAAATCATATAAAGGATTCAACAAGAGGCTAGTAAAATTGATTTAAATTAATGATTTCATTATAGTAGAGAATAAAAAAATTCAAAAACATAGTAAAAAGTTCCCGGGTGGCTGTGATGAGGAGGTAAGAAACTCATGGGGAGTAAAAATTAAAAATAAAGATTTAGAATTAAATACTGATGATGATCAGGAAGAATAAAAATCTATATCTATATGGAATACAAATATTGGAGCTGATATCAATAGATAAAACATCATTGGTGATCAGGAAGAACTAGTTAAAACATAGATAATGAAATCTTTACAGTTGGCATCCTTCATATATTAGGTAGAACCTAAATTTTTTGAAAAATCAGTTGGATATGAGAACTGGGGTTTGGATTTGAATGAAGATCTTGACTAAATTAAGAAGAATCAGACCTAGGATATTTGTCTGAAAACTGATAGATATGAATGTCATCAGGCCCAAATGGGTCTTCTAGAACAAACTAAATAAATAAGTATTGGTAATTCAAAACAAATAATGATTAGTGTGTAAGAGATGCTCTTAGATCTAGGTAATCGATGTAGATGAGATATTTTCACCTATTTTATGGTTTGATACTATTCACTTATTCTTTTCCCTAACAGTGAAAATTTAACTTAATGATTTCTTGATGTATGTCAAGTTAGCATTTCTTAATGGGGTTTTGGAAGAGGTGTGTTTTGAGAATCTAGATGATTTTATCATTCATTATGAAGAGAATAGATTGTGTTGGCTAAGGAAGGTACTATATTGGTCAAAGAAAACATTGAGATCATGGTATTAAAACATGATAGGATTTTAAAGAAAATTGGTTTTCAATAAGATGGAACTAATTACAATCTCTATGACAATAAAGAATGTAATCAAAGAATTATGGTTTTGGTATATAACAATGACATAATATTTGGTGGATTAGATGAATTGTAATTAAAACAATTCACATAATTCATGAAAAATGAGTTTTAAATATCAATTATTGTTGAACAAACCTTTTTTCCTTTGTTTACAAATGACACATGGAAGTAATGAAACATTTTTTTTTCTCAATATAAATTTTAAAATGATGTTTGGAGAAGATTTAGAATGAATAATTACAAGGATATGATGACTCATGTGGCTACCTGGATGAAACTATTATGAGATGATGAATGTAAAGTGGTTAATGTCATATAATATCAGTAGATCATTTGAAGTATATTATACTTAATAGCGACATGAAATAATATTTTTCCTGTATTCCAAGTAGCATAGAATCTAAGTAATCCCAAATAAATCCACTTACTTGTAGAAAACAATATTTACTTGGTATATCAAGGGAATGGTGGATTTAATTCTACTATAAAAGTAAAAACCCAACCAAGAGTTATTAGGCTATATTGATGTAGATTGAGAGGGTTTAGGAAATTATAGAAATTCAACATCTTGGGGTGAATTATTTTTTGGTGAATGGTTTATTTATTTTCTAATAAAGAAAAAATATTTTATTTCATTGTGCACCGTAGAAGCTAAATATATTGTGGGTACTCAATCTCTCACATGGATGAAGTAGAAACTTCATTATATGGGATTTGAACTAATGTCTCCCATTCGAATCCATTAAAATTGGTCATGTTCTATAAATCTTGTCAAAAATATAGTTCATCACTTACAGATGAAGCGCATTCAAATAAAATATCATTATATAAAAAAGATGACTGATCATGGGATTATGAATTTGGATTATGTTCCAACATAAGTATAGGTTGTAGATATTATGACAAGTTCCTTAGCCAAAGAATAATTTGATCATCATCAACTGGGTCTTAGAGTTCATTCAACTCCCCACACTTGAATAAGTGTGGATTCCGGACCCCTCTCCCTCAGGTATAGTGTGTTTTTAACTTATGTGATGATATGTGTTCTTTACAGGGTTTCATCCATAAAGGAGAAACCTATAGGTTCATTTAAAAAGTGGGAGAAAATATATTTATCAAGAAAAATGAATAATATGATAGGGGGAGTAGTGAAGTAGGGGGTTTTAAATCTGAAGGTCCTAAAGATGAACGATCAAATATTATATTTCACGAAAATGGGGATTATGATGAAATTAGTTGAATATATTGGAAATTAATTTATTTATTGGTGAACTTTTCATGTTACTATTATTTCTCAAACTGAAAATGGCTTGTGTGGGATTAGAGTGTGTGTTGGGTAAATCTTTGATCATTATTTGGAAGTTTTTCTGTGGAATCATAAGGTGAAGAGTTGTTAACAAACCCAAAAGAGGATATTTATGGGAAAAAATTCCTCAATGTAACTTTAAAGTGTTTTAGTTTTATTTTGTTTATTGAAAAATAACGTTACCAACTTCATTTGTGGAGTTCCAAATAGATTGTTGAAATGGTATGTTGATAAAGATTTAATACAAAGTAATTTATGCTCTAGAAGTGATATAGAAAATTTTGTATACAAGGTTGTGTCATTTCCCGGTGTTTTCTAAATGTTTAGGAATCAAAATTGGGATTTTATGTAACACCTCAAGCTTCCATGGTACACTTCTCTTTGAATAATATAGTAGCGTGTGTTGTACGCAACTTCAAGTTCTAACACACACCACAACCAATTAAAATAGCCGTTATGAATACTAATACCCACTTTTTGAAATTTTATACATTTTATCATTCAAAATGGACTTAATTTTTGGATTCAGAATATCTAAATTTGCTTAGGGGAAATTTTTTTACTTTTCTGATAAATTTCATATTTTGATGAATAGTGAAAATTACTAAATTTTAATAAAAAAAAACTTTTTTAATCGAAATAATTAATAGTGATAAATTATGAATTTGAGTGGTTTTAAAGTATAATTATATTATATTTTTACCATTTAATACAATTTTGGTAATTGGACATAATTTCAAATTTAAACTGGACATAAGCAAGTGTCAATCTTTTGATAGTTATTATTTCTTAAAAACACGCTTTTTGTTTTGACAACGGGAATTAATTTTAAATTAATTTTTATCGCTTATGTGTTTTGAATTTAGAAAAATGTATTCCATATTTAGAATCAGGAGGTCCAAATTGTGTAAATAGGTAACTTTTATTTTTAGAAATTTTGAATAATTACTTCGGTAATATTTTATTTACCATGGTCAAAGGGTAAATCCAGTAAATAAGGGTAAAACAATAATATTATAACAATATTAAATTACCCTAAAACGTATCCTAGAAATATTTGATGATATAGTTACAACCATGGGCATCTTTGGGTCGATTTTGGGACCCCATGGAGCCACTTGTAAGTGATAATGACACTTTATATTAATTAAGTTAAAGTAAATACAAAAATGACATAAGCATATATCTTGTAGTAAAACAATTTTTACATAGGTTTATACATGTTATATATTCAACTATAAATATTAATTAGAAATATAAAATAATTTCCTACATAGTAGTATTTTATTTATAATTTTTAAACATTTAATAATTAAATTTATTTATGACACAATGATGATGCAGTATTTTCCTTATTAATGAAAGAATCAAATAAATGGCATTATAAATGTTAAAATAAATATAATTTGAAAGTTTTGATGCCATAAAAGATTTTTATTGGTTAATATGACATGTTAGTATTTATTAGATGAATTTTTTTTTAATTAATAAAGTTTTTAAGATGTTAAAAATAAATAAATTATTAAATAGTGTCAAAATTGACATAAAGGAGTTTTTAAAATAAATATTATATTATTAATTGATATAATATTCCTAAAAATATAAGGTTCATAAAAAGGACTTATATAATGATAGGTGTATCATTACATAACCACTTGGGGTTATCTTGGAAGTATATAGTAAGTTTATTAACCATATAATATAAAAATACAAAGAGACATGGTAAATGTCAAACTATTTAACTAAGAGTTAAATATAAAAGATAAAGTTAATATAGTAACCCAAACCTGTCTAAACCCTATTGGTCGAGTGGTTTTAGACCCATAATTACCTTATACATAAAATAATTCATTTTAGATCCATTAGAAACCGAAATTTATTTTATTATAAAATAATATTTCTAGCTTTTCCTAAGGTGCCCCTCACCCCTCTTCTAAAAGGGCACTCCTCCTTTTCTCTAATTCACACCTTCAAATCCATTTGTCTCGGAAAAACTCTACCCAAATACATTATAAACTATCCTCCCTTCATCCTAGAGGCCTTTATTTAGTCTGAATCCAAATTAAAGATCCCTTTTGATCAAATCAAAAGGAAGAACTCGAAGAAGAGGTAATAATTTCACCACCCTCTTTCAAGTTATTTTCTTTTTCCACTTCTTCTTTCTTTGTTATTTCCATTATAAAATAATAACTCTAGTATCTCCTATATACTGTGATATTATTATAAATATGGTACAACCATATTTATTATTCTATCCTCCTTTGAATGACATGTCACCATACGTGAGTATGTACGGCTTACCGTCTCCAAGTCGTGGTGTAATTGTTATTCAGTACATTATTATTTGTATGGGTATAATAATGATGTGTAATTTATGTAAATAATAAATATAACATGATATTGATTCTGTATATATGATATACCATCCAATTATATATTATTTTAATATCAAAATAATTATATTATCGCTCGTGAAAATGTACAGATTATAGTCTCCAAGAACGCGATGAGATTCATTCAACATCATATCCATTCAAGAATAATTTTCATTTAATGATTAAAAATCATGTTTAAATACTTGCTTTCATTCTGGATATGAATAATATACATCCCATCTATAAAAAATATGACTCACATAACAAAGAATATAAAGGAAAATGTATCCTTTAACACCCGAAATGACAATAATACTAAGATATTATTAACAAAGAAATGTTAAAAGATCATATATGACATCATATTAATTTATGTGATTCTTGTATAATTTAATAACAAGTATTTCACCATTATACAGGATGTTAACCTAACCTTGACCAAGTAAAATTACAAGGTAAGGTTTAATTCTACAATCTCTTCATTATCCGAGGTTGTTTATACGTAATTATCTATTGGGACCTCTTTATCATCCACATCCATGTTTCTTAAAAATGTATTTCAAAACATTTTTACTATTTATTAAACAATGGGTTAAATTCATTTATACCCTTATGTGTTTTGAAAGGAATCTTTCTGTCATTTTCCAAACAAGGTACTTTTTGATCTTTTCGACAAATTTAAGGTAAGAATGTTTTTTTAACTTATACGGCAGGTGCGGCTATTTTTCGCCGTTATAACATCATCAAAAAATCCCTTAAAAGCTTATATAATATTTTAAACATAAATTTTTTCTTTATAATTATGTGACTCTTAAATGATTTCAAAATAAAAAGAGATATTTCTCTAAAAAGGGTTTTGATTTCATCTATGTCAACATCCTTTGATGGATTTTAAGTTTATTTGAAGTTGATTTATTATGATACAAAACATTCATATTGTATTGAAGGTTTTGTGATATGTTTGACTGTGGATGTGCTATTTTTATACCATTCATGGTTTATGGTTAAAGTATTTACATTTCGTATGCTAGTTTTAATATGAATGTTTATGATATGTTTAAACCTTTTCATATGAGGAATGTATTGGACTTAGTAAGTGATGGGTGGAGCCCGCTATAGCTCCCCGATGCTTCGGTAGGTCTCATGAGACAACTAGATGTGGAATTGGCTGAGGCATTTCCCAATTTGATATATGCTTTTGGCCGAGGCCTTAATCATTTTTAGAGGTCTTGGCCGAGGCCTTGAAAAAATGTTTCAGAATGTCCGGCATTATACATTCCCTCATTATGAAAATAATATTGATGGTCCATGTGTTCATTCGACTAGTAGAATACACATGATTATGTTTTATTATGGCATTATTTACTGAGCTCATATTCTTTCCATAAAATTATTCATGTTTATTATTGGTAAAGGCATGTGGTTTCAATTATTCACCATGCTTAATATTTATGTCATTTTCCTCTGTATTGCTTACCCTTACTGAGCATTTGAGCTCACCCCTTTCTTATGTTTCATTTTCCCAGGATATGAATAAGTTAGTTATGAGTGACTTTTAGGCATAATCTAGGAGTCCTGGATGTTTCTAATGAAATATATTCATGTTGTATTTCTCTTCAAGCTGTAAATTTGAACTTATGTATGAATCTTGTTTCCAATAATACTAAACAAATCAGTCTTTCGAGACATGATTTCCTTGTGATCATGCCAATGTTATGTAATAATGCACTGACTCTGGTAACTAGGGTTGGAGTGTAACAGTTTGTATCAGAGGAAGTTTAGTATAAACCTTGGAAACTAGATTTAGATAATCTCTGATTAGAGCACATTGCCCTAAGACAGACTTTGAGGATTAGTATAGAAGAACTTCCTATAATTTTGGTATTGTAGAGATTTTGTTATTTTTTCAAGAAATACATCCTTGTATGGATACAATCAGGTAGAGGTATCTCTGGCACAGATGTGCCTAGGGGTAAAACTTGAAAACGCTGCTTTTAGCTAGACTCGAACGGGAACTGGTGCACAAAAACGGGCCTTGATGCACTCTTGGTTATGACACTCCCAGGGGATATGTTTAGGATAATTCTCATTTTCTTTATAAACCATTATGAAGTTTTTATGAGTATATATGTCCTCAAAGAAAACATATTTTATGATTATGGATTATATCGATAAACTGTTCAATTTATGTTAAGTGTTTTACAAGTTTGGATTTATGTATTGTGATTCATAGAATAATCTAGTATATGCCATTGTTTAAAAATGGAGCCTAGTGGAAGGAAGGGAAACTGTATCAATGTACACACTCCATGTATGGATTTCCCTCCTCTTCAAGATAATTATAGTGGAGTTGGTGATGCAACTGGTGTTGATCATCTTATCACCATACCGGGATAACTCACTTAGGTTATGAATAATAACCTTACCCGTGGAGGATAAATGTTAGATCAATTCATGAGGCAACAACCATTGACATTCAATGGGAGTAAAAATCCATTAGTGTCTAAGCAATGGATAAATTACTTAGAGAAAATATTTCACGCTTTGGGGAGTAGCGAAAGGGAAAAAGTTGTCATGGCAGTTTACCGCCTCACTGGAGATGCTAATAAATAGTTGACATTGATTCAAAACACAAAGGATGACGAGGAGGTATCAAATATTAAATGGAGGGAGTTTAAAGAAATTTTAATAGAAAAATACTTTCCTCATGACCATCGAGCGGATATGGAAAGACAATTTCTAAGCCTGAGGCAAAAGGAGGATGAGAATGTCGCAAAGTATGAATCTAACTTTACAAGGTTAGCGAGGCATGTAGAAGATTATATACATATCCCAAGAAGTAAGATTGATTGTTTCTTTGATGGGTTAAAACCATTTCTATATCGAGCATTAGTATCATAATCCTTCTCATTATATGAAGATATTGTCTCATGTGCTATCAAGACAGAAAAGGAATTCTCTAAGTATTATGACTTTAAATCAAAGAAAAAGAAGAAGAGATCTGTTGAACACTCTGGGAAATGAAATAAGGAAATAGGGAAGAAGGGAAGAATTGAATTTTCACCCTGTGATAATTGCGGAAAGAAGAACCTTGGTGCCTATTTAAAAGGAAAAGGAGTATGCTACAAATATGGACAGAAAGGCCATATTGCTGGTGATTGTAAGATAAATAAAGACACTACCAATGTTCAATGCAACAATTACAGGGAAATGGGACATTATAAAAATGAATGTCCAAAGAGTTGGGGAAACTTACATCAGAAAAGTCCACGGGATCAAGTCCAAGATTATGCGATCACTACTGCTGAGCTTGAAGCTCCGAAAGACATACTTCCAGGTAATTAAATTGTTTCCTAAAGTTTAGCAAATGCATTATTTGATTCTAGATCATCACATTGTTTCATATCTTCCCAGTTTGACAATAAAATTAGATATTTCCAATTTTATTTAACAAGAGAGTTTCTAGTAAAAACTCCTAAGGGAAGTATCATTGCAACAAAGTTTTGTCAATCGGTCCCTATTAGAGCACATAAATGATCTTTATCTGCTGATCTCATCGTCAAAACCATGATTTAATTTGATATAATCCTTGGTATGGATTGGCTTTAGGACCATGAGGTGAAAATTTATTGTATGAAGGAGGAGGTTAAGATTTTTGATGACGATGATAAAGAACACATTATCTTTAGAGCAGAAACGTCACCACCTGATTCTTATCTAGATCCATGCCCAATAGCTCAACTAAATTCAATTATTGGGGAAGAAGAGAATGAAATAACCGTGGGTGAGGAAAGGAATGTTCAGATAGAGGATTTACCTATTGTGAAAGAATATGTTGATGTGTTTCCTAAAGATTTACCTGGACATCCTCCAGAACGATAAATTGAGTTTTCCATTGATTTAATTCCTGGATCAAGGCCCATATCGAAAACCCCTTATAGAATGGCCACTATGGAATTAGTGGAACTAAAGAAACAACTAGAGGAATTGAGTAATAAGGTATTTATTTTCCTTAGTGTTTCTTCATGGGGATCCCCTATCCTTTTTGTGAAGAAGAAAGATGGATCTATGAGGTTGTTCATTGACTAGAGGAGGATCAATGCTATAACAATAAATAACAAGTATCCCCTACCTTGCATTTATGATTTATTCAACAAATTTCATGGAGATCAATACTTTTCAAATATTGACCTTCGATATAGATATCATCAGTTATGTGTCAAGAAGGATGACATTCCGAGGACAGCATTTCAAACCAGGTACGGGCATTACGAGTTTATAGTAATGCCTTTTGGATTGACTAATGCACCCTCTGTATTCATAGATCTAATGAATAGAGTTTTCAAAGAATATCTTGATGATTTTGTGGTGGTATTTATTGATGATATCTTGGTAGACTCCAAAATCTATGAAGATCATGAAAATCACTTGCGCATTATCCTGAAGACTCTTAGAAGACATGAATTATATGAGAAGTTTAGAAAGTGTGAATTATGGCTTCAGGAGATTTCTTTTCTTGTCATATTGTCTCCAAGGATGGAATCTTTGTCGATCCTTCTAAGACCAAGGTAATCCAAGAATGGCCAGCACCGACGATTATAACTAAGTTACACAGTTTTATTGGTTTAGTAGGTTATTATCAGTGTTTCGTCCAGAATATTTCCCGATTGGATAACCCATTAACCAAGCTCACATGTAAAGGGGTTAAATTTGTTTGGACAAAAGAGTGTGAAGAATGTTTTTTAGAACGGAAGAGAAGATTAGTCAATGATCTTATTTTGACTCTACCATCGTGTAATGATGGTTTCATTATTTATAGTGATGCATAGAATAAAGGACTTAGTTGTGTCCTTATGCAGAATGATAGAGTTATTGCCTATGCATCACGACAGCTAAAAATTTATGAGCAAAACTGTCCTACTCATGATCTTGAGTTAGCAGCTGTAATCTTTTCTTTGAAGATTTGGAGACACTATATCTATGGTAAAAAATGTGAGATATATACCGATCACAAGAGTTTGAAGAATATTTTCTCACAAAAATAACTCAAGATGAGGCAAAGGCGATGGTACTCAAGGATTATGAATGCACTATACACTACCACCTGGGGAAGGAAAATAAGGTGGTAGATGCTTTGTGTAGAAAGGATCGTGGAGTTTTTAACAATATTAGAGTTGAAAAGGATCATATATATATATAGATCTAGTAAAGATGGATATGGGAATCACCATGGAAGGTGAAATATCAATACATTTTTAAATGGTTTCCAAACCATCTTTAGTAGAAAGGATAAAGAGTTCTCAGACCAGTGATGAAGAGTTTAAAAAGAATATTAAATCTGTAAATGATGGGATATTGAGTGACTTTGTGTATGAAGATGGAATTTTGAAATTTGGGAAGAGAATTTGTGTTCCCAATATACCTAATTTAAAAAGGGAATTTTTAGATGATGCTCATAGCTCCATTTTCTCTATACACCCTGGGAGCACCAAAATGTATAGAGATTTCAAGGAACATTTTTGGTGGGACAACATGAAGAAAGAGATTGCTGATTTTGTGTCAAGATGTATGGTTTTTCAACAAGTGAAAGCTGGAAGGAAACAACCTGGAAGAGTCTTGCAACCTCTTCCTATACCTGACTGAAAAATGGAATAATATTATGATGGACTTTGTCATGGTTCTACCAAAGACTCCTAGAAGGAATGATGAAATATGGTTCATTGTTGATTGTCTTACCAAGTCAACACATTTTCTTGCTATAAGATAAGATTTACCACTTGAACGATTGGAAATACTATATATTAATGAAGTTGTTAGACATCATGGAGTACCACTATCTATTGTTTCTGATCGTGATCCACGTTTTACATCAAGATTCTGGAAAAGTCTTCAGAAAGCCCTGGATACTGAACTTCATTTGAGCACTGCCTACCACCCCCAAACTGATGGACAATCAGAATGGACTATTCAAACCTTAGAAGACATGTTAAGATCTTTCTCACTTGACTTTCAGGGTATGTGGGATAAATATTTTCCTCTGGTATAGTTTTCCTATAACAATAGCATCTATTCAAGTATTCAAATGGTACCATATGAAGCGTTATATGAAAATAGATGTCACACACCAACCTGTTGGGATGATGTTGGTGAAAGAAAACTAGTAGGCCAAGAACTGGTGGAGGAAATGATGGAAAAGGTGAATGTAATCCAAAACCACATCAAAGTAGCTCAAAGTAGGCAGAAGAGATATGTTGACAACTAAAGGAAGGATTCAGAATTTCATGTATGAGATCATGTTTTCTTGAAGTCATATCTATGGAAGGGTGTTATACATTTCAGTAAGAGGGTAAAATTGAGTCCTAGGTACATCAGACCTTTCGAAATTCTAGAACGAATTGGGGTTGTAGCTTATCATTTGGTAATGCCACCAAATCTCTCCCAAGTTCACGATGTGTTCCACGTAACACTGTTGAGAAAATACATGCTTGACCTAACGCATGTACTCACCTATGAGGAAGTAGAAAAGGAACCTGATCTGTCTTATTTTGAAGATTCCATCAAGATTCTTGATACCATAGAAAAAGTGTTGAGAAACCATAAGAGTCTTCTAGTAAAAGTTCTATGGAGAAACCATAAGATGGAAGATGCAACGTGGGAACCCGAGGAACTCATGATGAAGAACCACCCAAGTCTTTTTATGTAGTAATATTCTAGAAATTTCTAGAAAGAAATTATTTGAAGGAGGGGATAATTTAACACCCCAGGCTTCCACGGTACACTTTTCTTTGAATAATACAGTAGCATGTGTTGTACGCAACTTCGAGTTCTAACACACACCACAACCAATCAAACTAGCCGTTATGAATATTAATACCCACTTTTTGAATTTTTATACATTTTATCTTTCAAAATGGACTTTATTTTTGTATTAGGAATATCGAAATTAGATTAGGGTGAATTTTTGGTACTTTTCTGATAACTTTCATATTTTGATGAATAGTGAAAATAACTAAATTTTAATTAAAAAAAACTTGTTTAATAAAAATAATTAATAGTGATAAATTATGCATTTGAGTGGTTTTAAAGTATAATTAGATTATATTTTTACCATTTAATCCAATTTTTGTCATTGGACATAATTTCACATTTAAAATGGACTTAATCAAGTGTCAATCTTTTGATAGTTATTATTTCTTAAAAACACGCTTTTTGTTTTGACAGCGGGAATTAATTTTAAATTAATTTCTGCCACTTCTGTGTTTGGAATTTAGAAAAATGGATTCCATATTTAGAATCAGGAGTTCCAAATTTTTTAAATAGGTAACTTTTATTTTAAGATATTTTGAATAATTACTTCGGTAAATATTTTATTTACCATGGTTAAAGGGTAAATCCGGTAAATAAGAGCAAAAACTAATATTATAATAATATTAAATTACCCTAAAATAGGTCCTAAACCTATTTGATGATAAATTTCCGACCATGGTCATCTTTGGGTCGATTTTGGGACCCCATGGAGCCACTTGCAACTGATAATGACACTTTATATTAATTAAGTTAAAGTAAATGCAAAAATGACATAAGCATATATATTGTAGTAAAACAATTTTTACATAGGATTATACATGTTATCACTTAGACTATAAATATTAATTAGAAATATAATAATATTTCACACATAATGGTATTTTATTTATAATTTTTAGACATTGAATAATTAAATTTATTTATGACACAATGATGATGCAATATTTTTTTTATTAATGAATGAATCAAATATATGGTATTATAAATGTTAAAATAAATATAATTTGAAATTTTTGATGCCATCCACTAATTTTATTTATTAATATGACATGTTAGGATTTATTAAAGGAATTTTTTTTTGAATTAATAAATTTGTTAAGACTTTAAAAAAATTATTAAATAGTGCCAAAATTGACATAAAGGAGTTTTAAAAAAAATATTATATTATTAATTTATATAATATTCCTAAATATATAAGGTTTGGACAAAGGAATTATATAATTATATTTTTATCATTAATAAACCAATTGGGTTTCGCTTGTAAGTATATAGTAAGTTTATTAACCATATAATATAAAAATACAAAGAGACATGGTAAATATCAAACTATTTAACTAAGAGTTAAATATAAACGATAAAGTTAATATAGTGACCCAAACCGATCTAAAACCTATTTTTTGATTGGTTTTAGACCCATCACCACCTTATCCTTTAAATAATTTATTTTGGAGCCATTAGAAACTGGAAATTATTTTCTTATAAAATAATATTTCAAACTTTTCCTAAGGTTCCCCTCACCCCTCTTATAAAAGGGAACCCCCCCCCCCCCTTCTCTCTAATTCACACCTTCAAAGACATTTGGATCATCCAACCTTTACCCAAATACCATCTCAATTATCCTACCTTCATCCTAGAGGCCTTATTTTATTCATAAATCCAACTTAAGGATCCCTTTTGATCAAATAAAAAGGAAGAACTCGAAGAAGAGGTAATAATTTCACCACCCTCTTCCAAGTTCTTTTTTTCTTCCACTTATTCTTTCTTTGTTATTTCCATTCTAAAATAATAACTCCAGTATCTTCTATATACTTTTATATTATTATAAATATGGTACATACATATGCATTATTCTATCCATCATTTTAATGACATGTCACCATATGTGCGTATATACAGCTTACTGTCTCCACGTCATGGTGTAATTGTTATTCAATACATTATTATTTGGATGGGTATAATAATGATGTGTAATTGATGTAAATAATGAATATAACATGATAATAATTCTGTATATGTAATATACCATCTAATTATATGTTATTTTAATATCAAAAGAATGATATTGTCGCTCGTACGTACGTACGGATTACCATCTCCACGAACGTGATGAGATTCATTCCTCATCGTATCCATTCAAGAATAATTTTCATTTGATGATTAAAAATAATGTTTAAAGACATGATATAATTCTTTATATGAATAAGATATATCCCATCCATAAAAAATATGACTCACATAACCAATAATATATAGGAAAATGAATCCGTTAACACCCAAAACGACAATAATACTAATATATTATTAACAAAGCAATGTTAAAAGATCATATATGATATTATATTAATGTATATGATTATTTTATAATTTAATAACAATTATTTCACCATTATATCGGAGGTTAACCTACCCTTGACCAAGTAAAAGTACAAGTTAAGGGTTAATTCTACAATCTCTTCATTATCTGAGGTTGTTTATACGTAATTATCTACTGGGACCTCTTTATCATCCACATACATGTTTCGTAAAAAATTATTTCAAAACATTTTTACTATTTACTAGACAATGGGTTAAAGTCATTTATACCCTTATGTGTTTTTAAAGTAATCTTTCCTTTGTTTTCCAAATAAGGTACTTTTTGACCTTTTCGACAAATTTAAGGTAAGAATGTTGTTTTAACTTATACGGCGGGTGTGGCTGTTTTCCATCGTTATAACATCATCAAAGCTTCCCTTACAAGATTATAATAATATTTTCAAAATAAATTTTTTCTTTATAATTATGTGACTCTTAAAATATTTCAAAATAGAAGGATATATTTCTCAAAAAAGGGTTTTGATTTCATCTATGTCAACATCCTTTGATGTATTTTAAGTTTATTTGAAGTTGATTTATTATGATACAAAACTTCCATATGGTATTGAAGTTTTTGTGATATGTTTGACTGTGGATGTGATATTTTTATACCAATCATGGTTTATGGTTAAAGTATTGACATTTCATATGCTATTTTTAATACGAATTTTTATGATATGTTTAAACCTTTTCATATGAGGAATGTATTGGACTTAGTAAGTGATGAGTGGAGTCTGTTATAGCTCCTCGATGCATCGGTAGGTATCATGAGACAACTAAATGTGGAATTGGCTGAGGCCTTTCCCAATTTGATATATGTTTTTGGCCAAGACATTAATAATTTTTAAACGTCTTGGACGAGGCCTTGAAAAAATGTTTCAGAATGTCTGGCATTATACATTCCCTCATTATGAAAATAATATTGAAGGTTCATGTGGTCATTTGACTAGTAGAATACCCATTATTATGTTTTATTATGGAATTATTTACTCATCTCATATTCCTTCCATAAAATTATTCAGGTTTATTATTGGTAAAGACATGTGGTTTCAATTATTCACTTTGCTTAATATTTATGTCATTTTCCGTTGTATTGCTTACCCTTACTGAGCATTTAAGCTCACCCCTTTATTATGTTTCATTTTCCCAGGATAAGAAGAAGTTAGTTATGAGTGACTTGAAGGAATAATCTAGGAGGCTTGGATGTTTCTAATGAAATATATTCTTGTGGTATTTCTCTTCAAGCTATAAAGTTGAACTTATGTATGAATCTTGTTTCCAATAATACTAAACTAGTTGGTCTTTTGAGACATGATTTCCTTGTGATCATGCCAATGTTATGTAATAATGCACCGACTCTTGGTAACTAGGGTCGGAGTGTTATTTTATGACCCCCCCTCCCACCAAAGATGCCCCTCCTGAGCTGGAAATGGTGAAAGGGAGATAGTGACCCATGAGTCCCACCTCTAGTAGGCCCCGGGGTGGCGACTAGCACCAGGGGTATGAGTTTTTACAAATATGGGAGGCATTACCCTTTTTATTATTTAATATCGGGAAATAGGATGAGTCAAACACCAAAGGAAAAGGAGCAAGTAAATAACCCAAACTAATCCCACATGCATGTTTAAACAATTATAAACCAAGGTACAAGTACAAGAAAGCTCAAAGTGCCATACCAAAAGAAACAAGAGTACAGCAAGTGCAACAACTCCAACTTTCCCGACTAGTAGGGTCCCGCATAGCCCTGGTAGTCCTCTTGGAAACCTGAAAGTAAACGTAGGGTGATCATAAAATTATACTCAGTAGGGAACCCTAAAGCTCTCATGCACAAATGGGGAGACATCCTAATGTCCCGTGAGAACAACAGAAGGAACCAAAACTTAACAAGGAATTCTTTCCACCCAACCTCACCAGCCACGCTCACCAAAAACACAAAACAATAGGTAGTAGTAGTATATAAGAACAAGAGTATTGGGTGCCCCGCACCATTTCCCACTAGTTAGCTGCTCTTCCTAACGGTGAACGTCCTGATGCTACCACACTCTTCCTGCCCGCACACACCTGGGCCTCAAGAACCACATATCCCACCCGCACACACCTAGGCCTCGCAACCACGTATCTCGCCCGCACACACTGGGGCCTCACAACCACACATCCTTCCCGCACACACCTGGTCCTCACAACCACGTATCCCGCCCGCACACACCTGGGCCTCATCTCATAGATTCTTGGGAAAAATAGTAAAACCTGCCTGAAGAGTCTTGGGCTAAAACCACCCCAATCGAAACCTACCCAAAGAGTCTTGGGTGTAAGGTTGCCTCAAGCCATCACATCCTATGGAAGAAGGATCAGGAAGGAGCTAGTAACTATTGGGAAAATACCCTATCCCATGAAATGGGAGTGTTCGACACTAAGTCCTCAACATGGGTGGGGTGCGACAAAACACAAAGATATAGATATATATATATATATACCAAACACTCCACCCAACCTATGGCTTATAAACAGAGAACTGAGCATGTGCCTCAGCACTACTACTACGAAGCATGCATACAACAAACAACCGCAACCCCATTTACGTCTTCATGTTTCAACAGAATCAGTTTATTAGTTCCTTAACTACTGGGCAACTATCCATAACCAACCACATCGATCATTCGTAAAAAATATCCATGCCATCCACAAATTAAGTTAGGAAAACACAATCAACACAACCAAGTCCCTTATTATTAACCAACTAACCCCATTGATTATTATTCTCATTCCATTACCATGCCTCACCATTCATTAACTATTCCACTTTCATTTATTATTCACAACCCATAGTTCGTTCACATTCAAACGCATCCCTGCAGCCCCGCTGCCAACCACCATAATCACAAACACACCGAAACTCGTACATCATCATCCCTTGATACAATTTATCATAGTCCCGCTGCCAATCACCAACATAGAATTCAATCTAACCCACAACCAATCCAACCGCAGCCCCGCTGCTCACCCGATCCACAACAACCTGTAAAACACCCCCTTTACATAAATAAACCCCAAACAGCACCCATATGTTTATTATTTCAGTTTTTTTCAATCGGGGTGATCACACAAGGGTTCCATATTTTCATTTAATCAGCCAACTTTACGTGATTAACCAATTTCCATATTCCACAAAGTTTCCATCCATAAACGGTCTAGAAAGATAGGGTAGAATTTAATTGCACAAGAAAAGGCCCCCAACAACCGTGATTTTCAGTAGGCATAAGCTTATTCAATTCACAACATAATATCACAGGATATAAATAATGTAACTGCATTCAAAAACTTCCCATCCCCATTATATAATCCAGTTATTATCTTTATTGAACTGGTTCAAAAGTGTTTCACATAAACAAGAGGACACCCACCCCGTATGATGCACAATTTAGAGAGACGAAGGTAAAATCCCTACCTCAATAGGTTCTGATCACAACGCTCCCCCGGATCAACTTTAGAAGACATCTGTTGGTGTCCGCTGCTTCTGGAAAAATCCGGAAAAACCTCCTTGGGTGGAAGATGGGAAGGAAATTCCATAGTTAAAGCAACAGATCCAAGCTCATAACTTCCTCCTCGTCGTTACGATCTCGTGGCTGCTGACGGATCGTAAATCGGAGCTCGGACAAAGAAGTTATGGAGGAAAGGAGCCTTGGAGTCTCTTGGGAGAGCCCTGCTTGAAGGAGATGGGAGGAGAGGAGTGCTTTGAAAAAGAGGATAGGACCCCTCCTTTTATAGGCGAGAAAAACTAAAGTACACAGCGTGTACTTTATGGTACACGTCGTGTACTTGGCCATTTCACATGGTCACCATGCGGCTTCCAACATGGCCTTCGACGTGGCACGCGGCCGTTGACTGGTCAACACACGGTTTGAGGGTAACGCATATGCGGGGAGACACTACACGGCGTGTAGTATGGGCTACACGGCATGTACTCATTTATTTCACATGGCAAGGACACAGCTTCAACATGGGGTATACCCGAAAAGGTGGTACACAGCGTGTACTCACACTACACGGCGTATAGTTACAAAATTTTGAAAAGTGTGGGAAAGTCCCTTCTACCCTCCAGAATACTTCATGACCTTCTTTTAGACAAAGGAAAGGGCCGGAGAGGTCCAGGACATTACATCAGATACCTCTTAAAACATTCTCGTCTCCGAGAATTCAAAATCCAACCCAGAGGAACCCAACAAGATACCTCTTAGGGATCTCGTTATAATAGGAACCCAACCAACAACCCTAATCATAGGTGTTAGGAATTCCTTCTTCTATGTCGAGATATTATCCGTTTTAGGTGGCACTGACTTGTCTGCATGGGTTTAATCGCATCCGCATTAATGCGTCTCGATTAAGGATTGGGTTTTCCCACTTCCATATATTAGTATTTTCCAACTTACACTACCCCCAACACCGTACAACCAACACACTGCCCGAACACATGGTTTGGGGAAATTCATTCTCCTATGTGGAGATATTATCCACTTTAGGCGGCACTGACTCACCCGCATGGGTTCAATTTCATCTGCATTAATGCGTCTCGATTAAGGATCAGGTTTTTCCCTTCCCCACACATCTGGACATGTTACACACTTCTAGAGGACAAAGAAACAAAAAGTCTCACAACTGAATCCAATCATTCCATATATCAAAGGTATAGAGTATAACATCAAAAAAAGGCTCAGAAGAAAAATTCAAAACTCAAGTCAAAACAACTCTGGGTACTGAGCGTGCATCTGAGCCTCCTGCTCCCAAGTGATCTCCTCGAGGCCACCATGCCTCCACAACACACGAACCAAGGAGATGGTTCATCCATGGAGCACCTTCTCTTTACGATCCTTGATTCTGACTAGTCGTTCCTCAAAGGTCGAGTCGTCTCCCATATCTAATTTTCCCCAATCGATAACGTGAGATTCATCGTGTAAGTACCGATGAAGCTGGAAGACGTAGAAGACATCTTGAACCTTCTCCAACTGAGGTGGTAGGGCCAGCTGATATGCCACCTTGCTGACTCGCCTCAGCACCTTGAAAGGTCCGATGAACCTAGGGGAGAGCTTACTCCCCTTCCCAAACCTCCTCTGCCCCCGTCAAGGGGAAACCTTCAAGAACACATGATCTCCCACCTTGAACTCCAAGGGCCTCCTCTGACGATCTACATAAGACTTATGTCGGTCCTGAGCCGCTTTCATCCTCTCAACATACAAGCTGGACTTTCTCTATGGTGCTCTGTACTACCTATGGCCCAAGAGCATGTGTCTCACCAACCTCTGCCCAGAAAATGGGTGAACGACATAGTCTTCCATACAAAGCCTCAAATGGTGCCATGCCAATAGTAGAGTGGGAGTTGTTGTTGTAGGAAAACTCTACTAAAGGCAAGTATCGCACCCCTGATCCTCTAAAATCCAGAACGCATGCTCGCAGCATGTCCTCCAACATCTGGATAGTCCGCTCTGTCTTCCCATCAGTCTGGGGGTGGAAAGTAGTGCTAAGGCATAGATGGGTGACAAAAGCATGGTGTAACCCCCTCCAGACTCATGAGGTAAACCGAGTATCCTAATCTGAGATGATATTCTTTATAACTCCATGAAAACGCACCACCTCGTCTACATACCTCTATGCTAAGGTACTCACCGGGCCTGAATCCTTAATTGCTAAGAAGTGAGCTGATTTCGTAAGTCGATCTCCCACTACCCAGATAGCATCATAACCACCCTGAGCTCTGGGTAGTCCTGTGATGAAGTCCATTGATATGTCATCCCACTTCCACTCAGGGACGTCTAAAGGATGCAACAACCCACTAGGAACATGGTGTTTGGCCTTTACTTGCTGACACACTAGGCACTTAGCCACAAACTCTACCACTGACCGTTTTAACCTGCGCCACCAAAATTTTTCCCTCAAGCCTTGGTACATTTTTGAAACATCCGGATGTACCGCCAAGGCTGATCTATGGAACTCACGGAGAACTACCTCACGCATCGCCTCCAGAACAAACAAACTTCCATGGAAAAGTATTCGATGTCGGCTGTCCTCTAACCATCATTATGGAGTGTTTACCTGATCGACATGATCCCACATTACTCCACCTCAGAGTCTCCCCACTGAGACTCTTTCCCCTGCAGCAACAAGGAGGACTGCACCATCATCTGAAACAAACAGCCTATAACACCCTCTACCCTTGCATCCAAGTGCAAGGCAGCCAACTGTCCCATCGCTCTCCAAGCATCATCATATTCCCGAACCACTTTCTTATGTGACTTCCTGCTCAGGGCATCAGCCCCAAAGTTTCCCTTACCTTCATTGTAAGAGATCTCGAAGTCATAGTCTTGGAGAAACTGGACCCATCTCCACTGCCGCAAGTTCAGGTCACGCTAGGAGAAGATATAACGTAAGCACTTTTGATCTGAGAAGACCACAAAGTGCTCCCCAAATAGGTAATCTCGCCACAACATCAGTGCGAACACTAATTCTGCAAGCTCTAGTTCATGGGTGGAATAGTTACTCTCATGAGGGTGCAACTTCCTAGACCCATAACCGATCACACCCTTCTTCTGCATCAGTACGCACCCCAAACCAAGGCCATAAGCATCACAAAACACCTCATACAACAACCCTTCCTCTGGAAACCTGAGTACGGGAGCACTGACCAACTTCTCCTTCAGGTAGTCGAAAGCTTTCTGGCACTGGTCACTCCATAGGAAGATCTGGTTCTTCCTAGTCAAAGTTTTCAATAGAGCAGCAACTTGAGAGAAGTCCAAAATGAACCTCTGATAATAACCTTCCAACCCCAAGAAACTAAGAACTTCTGCCATGCTCTTGGGTGCTGACCAAGAAATAACTGCCTCCACCTTCAACGGGTCCACTGACACTCCATGTTGAGACACTACGTGCCCAAGGAAGTGTACTTCTTGTGTCAAGAACTTACACTTCGACAATTTCCAATAAAGCTGTTGGTGTCGAAGGACTTCCAAGACTTCCCTGAGATGCTCAACGTGCTCCTCCTCTGATATTGAGTATATCAGGATGTCATCGATAAACACAATGACGAACCGGACCAGAAACTCTCGGAAGACAAAGTTCATAAGTCCCATGAACACATCTGGTGCATTCCTAACTCCAAACGGCATCACTACAAACTCTAAGTGCCCACACCTGCACCTGAAAGCCATATTCTAGATTTCACTGTCCTTTACCCTCATCTGATGATATCCAAATCGTAGATCAATCTTAGAAAACCAACCTTCTCCCCTCAGCTGGTCGGAAGAGATCATTTATCCTTGGAAGGGGTAATGGTTCTTGACCGTTACCTGATTCAACCTTCGGTAGTCTACGCATAGCCTGAGACCACCATCTTCATTCTTCACGAACAAAACTGGAGCACCCCATGGAGACATGCTGGGTCGAACAAAACCCTCCTCTATTAGATCGTCAATTTGAATCCGCAACTCCTGCAACTCCGAAGGTTCCATCCAATAAGGGTCCATCGAAATCAGATGGGCACCAGGATGTAAGTCTATCCCGAACTCAACGTCATGTTGGGGGGTAGAGTCACAACCTCCTCAGGAAAAACATCTAGGAACTCCCCAACAACCTCTGGGACATCCATCATCTCCATATCAGCTGAAATCACTAATAACCTACCTAAAAAGGAAAGGAGAGGCTTCACATGTCGGCTTCCTACCTGATAGCTCCTCTCGCTAAAAAAAGATACACGCTTCCCATCCATGTCAGAGAACATGACTCTTCTTCAGAAGAAGTCGATAATAGCACTAACAGAAAATAACCAGTTGATTTCTAGGATGACATTGTATGGGTGCATCTGTAGCAAAGGAAGGTCCCCACTAGATCGATGTGGTCCCAATGTCAGCCCGCATCCCCAGAAAACACAAGATACGCTGGTCTGGCCTCCAACTTGTATACTCAGCACCAAGGGTATGGAAAGTCTCTCTACATCTAGACACAAAGCATGGGCTAGACTGGGTGTAACAAACGAGTGTGAAGCTCCTGAATCAAACAAGGTAGAAACGAGAGTGTTGAAAAAACAAATCGTACCTCGCACCACCTCTGGTCCTACTGGAGCTGCCAACTCTGCTGTGTGAAACTATCCACGCCCATCTCCTCTGCCTCTCTGATGTCGACCAATTCCCCAACCACGCCCTGGTCGAGGTCCCTAAGGAGCACCCTGAGGTCGGCCTCCTCCTTCAAAGTCTACCCTCAGAGGAGCATGGTCCTGCTGCTGCTGGAAGGGCCTTACCGGCAACTGGTGCTGCTGAGGTGGGCGCTGAACCTACCCACCTCCACCGTACTGAGCTCAGGTCGTGCATCGAATCTGGATGTGCCTGAAACCTCCACAAGAAAAACACTCCGGTCCTAGGCTTGTGAAAAAGGGACGAGGACATGAAGATCTGAACTGGAACTGCTGGGGCCTGCTCCCCACTGGCCTAAACCTGGAAGGTCACGTCGTAGGAGACCTGCTGCTAAATGCCTTCCACTTCGACAAACCTGGCTGGATCCCCTCATGTGGTGCACCTCCCTGTGAGTTCATCCTCTCTACAACCTATGCCTTCTTATGTACTGCCAAGTATGTCGGAAGGGTGAAGGGGGTGACAGCATACTAGAGTGAAGGACGAAGCGCCTCCTCCAAACATCTCGCCCAAGACTCCTCATCTGAAAAGAGGTCCGGAGAAAAGTGTATGAGATCCTTGAACTTGATCCCCAACTCTCGTACTGACATACTCCCCTGCTGTAGGGAGAGTAACTCCTGTCGCATCTCCTCCTTGATCATGGAAGAAAGAAATTCCTATCAGAATTCCTTCTCAAAGTCAACCCACTGAACCTCTGCCTCGGTCCTCCCTCCGAGGTAGAGCGTCCACCATTGTCGTGCCGCACCTCTCAGCTGACTAACTACTAGGGGAACCCAATACTCCCTCGAAGAACGGATCAAAGTAAAAGTGATCCCTAGCTCCTCAAGCCACCCCTCTGTCTCCATATCTGAAGTACTACCCTTGTACTTCTTGAGGGTTTTCCACTAGAAAGAATGGAGAGTCTTTTGCCACTGGCAATCTTTCTCCTCTCGGTCAATCCTCAACTGATCGACCACCTGAATCTGTTGGGCCTTGTCCGTCAGAGTCACTTGGGGATGACTTCTAGGTGCCATAGTTGTACGGTAAACAAGGATCGCCTAAGCCCAAGTAGTAAGGAAATTTCTCAAGGTTTTATTTTATCATTTTATTTCAATTTCTTTCCCAGAACACCCAAATCAAGTAAAACACAATCATGATGATGCATGTACCTCCCCTAGGGTCTCTACCCTACAATAAATGTAGTCTTAGTTGGTCGTTTGGTAGGCTCAGAGTCCTTGCATCGGATCACGGGGGGCCCTAAAATCCCGTGTCCTAGCCGGCCTTCCCTGGCCTATGTCACGTACCAAAATCAGCCAACACTGTTTCCCTACCATCCCATGCAATCCTCACTATGCCTAACTCCAAACTCCATCCTATCTCTCAACCATCACCTCTGATACCATTCTGTCATGACCCCCTCCCACCAAAGATTCCCCTCCTGAGCTGGCAATAGTGAAAGGGAGATAATGACCCCCGAGTACCGCCTCCAGTAGGCCCCGGGGTGGCGACTAGCACGAAGGGTATGAGTTTTTACAAATATGGGAGGCATTACCCTTTTTATTATTTAAGATCGGGAAATAGGATGAGTCAAACACCAAAGTAAAAGGAACAAGTAAATAACCTAAACCAATCCCACATGCATGTTTAAGAAATTCTAAACCAAGGTACAAGTACAAGAAAGCTCAAAGTGCAATACCAAAAAAAACAAGACTACAGCAACTACAACAACTCCAATTGTCCCGACTAGTAGGGTTCTGCATAGCCCTGGTAGTCCTCCTGGAAACCTGAAAGTAAATGTAGGGTGAGCATACAAGTATACTCATTAGGGAAACCTAAAGCACTCGTGCACAAGTGGGGAGACATCCTAATGTCCCATGAGAACAACAGAAGGAACCAAAACCTAATAAGGAATTATATCCACCAAACCTCACCAGCCACGCTCATCAAAAACACAAAACAAGATGTAGTAGTAGTATATAAGAACAAGAGTATTGGGTACCACGCACCATTTCCCACTAGTTAGCTGCTCTTCCTAATGGAGAACGTCCTCACGCTACCACACTCTTCCCGCCCACACACACCTGGGCCTTAAGAACCACATATCCTGCCCGCACACACCTAGGCCTCGCAACCACATATCCCACCCGCACACACCTGGGCCTCACAACCACACATCCCACCCACACACACCTGGGCCTCACAACCACGTATCCCGCCTGCACACACCAGAGTCTCATCCTGAAGATTCTTGGGAAAAATAGTAAAACTTTCCCAAGGAGTCTTGGGCTAAAACCACCCCAATCGAAACCTACCCGAAGATTCTTGGGTGTAAGGTTGTCTCAAGCCATCACAGCCTATGGAAGAAGGAGCAGGAAGGAGCCAGTAACTATGGGGAAAACACCCTCTCCCATGAAATGGGAGTGTTCGGCACTAAGTTCTCAACATGGGCGGGGTGCGACAAAATACAAAGATATAGATATATATATACCAAACACTCAGCCCAACCTATGGCTTCTAAACAGAGAACTGATAACGTGCCTCGGCACTACTACTACGAAGCATGCATACAACAAACAACCCCAACCCCATTTAGGTCTTTATGTTTCAACAGAATTAGTTTATTAGTTTCTTAACTACTGGGAAACTATCCACAACCAACCACATCAATCGTTCGTAAAACATATCCCTGCCATCCACAAATCAAGTTAGGAAAACACAAGCAACACAACCAAGTCCCTTCTTATTAACCAACCAACCCCATTGATTATTATTCCCATTCCATTACCATGACCCACCATTCATTAACTCTTACACTTTCATTTATTATTCACAACCCATAGTTCTTTCACATTCAAACCCATCCCTACAGCCCCGCTGCCAACCACCATAACCATAAACACACCATAACTCATACATCATCATCCCTTGATACAATTTATTGCAGCCTCACTACCCATCACCAACATAGAATTCACACCAACCCACAACCAAGACAACTGCATCCCTGCTGCTCACCTGATCCACAACAACCTACAAAACACCCCCTTTACATAAATAAACCCCAAACAGCACCCACATGTTTATTATTTCAGTTTTGTTCAACCGGGTTGATCACACAAGGGTTCCATATTTTCATTTAATCACCCAACTTTACGTGATTAACCAATTTCCATATTCCACAAATTTTCCAACCCTAAATGGTCCAGAAAGATAGGGAAGCATTTAATTGTGCAAGAAAAGGCCCCCAACGACCATGATTTTAAGTAGGCATAAGCCTATTCAATTCACAACATAATATCACAGGATATAAATAATGTAACTGCATTCACAAACTTCCCATCCCCATTATATAAGCCAGTTATTATATTTATTAAACTGGTTCAAAAGTGTTTCATGTAAACAAGAGGACACCCACCCCGCATTATGTACAATTTAGAGAGATGAAGGTAAAATCCATACCTCAACAGGTTCTGATCACAATTCTCCCCCAGATCAACTTTAGAAGATGTCCGTCGGCGTCCGTTGCTTCTGAAAAAACCCGGAAAAACCTCCTCGGGTGGAATCTAGGAAGGACAGGTCGAATGTAAAGAAACATATCCAAGCTCATAAGTTCCTCCTCGTCGTCACGATCCTGTGGCCGCTGACGGATCGTAAATCGGAGCTCGGACGAAGAAGTTATGGAGGAAAGGAGCCTTGGAGTCTCCTGTGAGAGCTCTGCTCGAAGGAGGGGGGAGGAGAGGAGTGCTTTGAAAAAGCGGATAATACCCCTCCTTTTATAGGCAAGAAAAACTAAAGTACACGGTGTGTACTTTATGGTACACGGCGTGTACTTGGCCATTTTACACGGTCACCATGCGGCTTCCAACACAGCCTTCAACGCGGCACGCGGCCGTTGACTGGTCAACACATGGTTTGAGGGTAACGCATACACGGGGAGACACTAGACAGTGTGTAGTATGGGATACATGGCATGTACTCATTTATTTCACACGGCAAGGACACGGCTTCAACATGGGTTATACCTAGCAAGGTGGTACATGGTGTGTACTCACACTACAAGGCGTGTAGTTACAAAATTCTGAAAAGTGTGGCAAAAGTCCCTTCTACCCTCTAGAATACTTAATGACCTTCTTTTTGACAAAGGAAAGGGCCGGAGAGGTCCGGTCCATTACACGTTACATTTTAAATAAGGGAGACGAAGTATTTATGTATGTCATAATTGGATAACCACATATGGAGTATGTAAAATCCAAAAGAAAAATTTGAAAAGGCACGGATTCCATATAGGAGTTGTGCTATGTGGACTGAAAAGTATACTCAATGTTCTATGGATGAAGGCAATGAATTAATGCCAATATAAAGGTTTATGTTCTATGAGAAATGTATAACAAGATTAGTTCCCAAGAAAATCATTATTTTCGGAGGAAGATTGTGATTTAAGGGGTGATACAAATGAATAATTGTGCTATGAAAACTACATATCGAGTGAAATATGCAGTGATGGATAATATAAAAAGGATTTTATGGTAATTATGATTATCATGTTTTTTAGTATTTATTTGACTATATAAATAACCCCTTTTCAAATCATATGTAGAGATGGTTTAATTAGATAAGATCAGAGCTGAAAGAATTTAGCTAAGTTTAAAGTGGTTTATACTAATAGTTTTTAAAGGGTTATGTTCCCTAATATATGTTTTCATAAATCTAGTCCCCAATTATTCTACTAAAATTTATTTGATATCAATTGAAACACCCCGACTCTGGTAACATGGAGCTAGTGGTTATTTTACTTATTTAGAACTAGATATAAGGGATCATATCCTAAAGGATCGATTAGTTTAGTAGTCATGAGAGATGAGATACATATATTATTCTAACATTAAATCTGAAAACAAGAATTATAATATAATAATTATTGTGAGAACATTATTATTTATTCTTTTGAACCCATGATTTCATTCATAGACCCCTTTTTAGTATCATGGGGAAATGAAAATATACTAAAGGGTGATATGAAATTCTCTATAAGAGAAAGCTTAAAACAAAATCTATCATAAAGTAAATAAAACATGAATAATATGGTCGAGATAAAAAAATTTATCAATTGTTATATATATATATATAATAAAATAAATAGGGGAATAAATACATGGATAACATAAATCCATAAATAATCACATGGATAACAATAACTAGTTTCATAGTAATATAATATATAATGTCGAGCATTATAATCATACAACCAGGTCTTTATGCCAAGAAAAAATACATTAACAGGTAAGGAATATGCCAAATATCCAAAATAGTATTTATCATGAGACCTATCAATGAATTGATGGGCTATAATAGTCTTTCCCATAATTTACTAAGTTTAATACATTCATTATATGAAAGGGGTGAAATAAAATCAACATAAATATTCAAATTGAAAAACTAGCATACGAAATGTTGAAATTTACCCCAATAAATAAATATAACATAGTCATAAGTCACTAACAGTAATATAGTGAATGGTATCAAAATATTATATCCCTAATAAAGAATAATATTCACTAAATAATATTGAAATAGATGAAAATACTTTAAAAAGTTCACTAAAGATTTTTTGATGAAAATACCATTTAACTTAATCAAAATATAAAAAAATACAAAATATCAAGGGAAACAATGTATTTGAAAATAATCTTGATAACATGTAAATAAATATTTACATAATTTATTAGTAATGATATTGTGAAATATTGTTCATGTTGTGTGTGTAAAAACAATGATTCCTTTCACATTTTTGGTAAAAATTCAAAAGGTATCTCATTCAGAAAATGACAAGAAGATTATTTGAAACATTTTTATAGAAATTAAAATATGGATAAAATTAATTTTAAAAATCATAGTATAATATTAAAAACATTCCTGATAACATTCTAATAAAAATATGGACATGTAAGACACATATTCCTGACCAAATAGAAAACAAAGTCGGTTTTCATAAAGAAATTATTTAGATATCTTGATTACTTAAATGGATAAAAATTAAAGTAAAACTTCTAATTTTTAGAAATAAAAACAGTATAATAAAATTTATTGGGTTTAATATTGAAATATCTTATAATTCCCCCAATGGATACTTATACAGAAACAAACCCTAATAATGATGAGATTGTGAAATAAACCCTTACCTCGGGTATGAAATGCATTGAAAGTGATTTAGGAATCCTTTAAAATAAATTAAAATTTATTATAATTCTATACTAGAACCATATTCATACTTATAATATCATATATTATCCACTTGTAAAATTTTAATACCCATTTATTAATAATTCATTATTACAATCTCTATTTCCAAGTAATGACTGTTTCATTTTTCATGTATATTTCAATTTAGTAGTTTTTATCCCTACATATTTCTCATAGTTATATCATATATAAGATGTTAATAATGATATAAATATAATATATATTCATTATTTACATATTTGGAATCATCCTTGAAAAGTAGAGAATAAAAATTGAATTACACCGTCCATGGAGATGGTAAGTTTTACGTAAGCATGAACGTTCTTTTCACTTTTCAAAGGATTGAGTAAAATAAAGTTAAATAATAATTAAAATTTATAGATTAATTAGTATATCATATATATTAATTAAATATATCATTATTAACATTAATTCCAAAGGTAAATGAAAAATTAACCACATTGCCTCATGGTGATGATAGTCCACTCGTACACACAAGTGATGTTATCATTTTCTAGTGCATTGTAAGGTAAAAAGGTATATATGATATTATAATTAAAAAATAATAATTATGTTATAAATATCATATCTAATAATTATTCCCATATTTATTAACATCTAAGTAAATTGGTGATGAAAAACAGATTACATCACAATGTGGAGATGGTATGTCGTACATATGTAGAAGCAATGTTTTTCTCTTTTAATATGCCGAAAAAGTGATTGAAAATGGTTTTACAATAATTATAATATCATATATGTATATTTATGATACCATAGTTATTATTTTATTTTTATTACAATATATTTTGAGGAAGTAGAAGAGGAAATAATTTTGAATGAGTTGTAAAAAGGATTATCTTCTCTTTAAGAAACCAACTTTGGATCTCTTATTAAGGACACCAGGGTTGATCTTTTGGGAAGCAAATAACCAATATAATTTTTCAAATGATTTATTTTAGATATT
The DNA here is from genome assembly GCA_963277665.1 of Viscum album. Lineage (NCBI taxonomy): Eukaryota > Viridiplantae > Streptophyta > Magnoliopsida > Santalales > Viscaceae > Viscum > Viscum album. Next base: position 2,006,878,247 of record OY728130.1, on the reverse strand, counting down.
TTGGCAGGTTTTTATCAAGATATATGGATCAAGATGTGTAAATTAGTGATGGGAGAAAGTTACCTTTTATAATTGAGGAGAGTGGCACAATTGTAATTTTTTAATGTTTTAAAATATTTTTAAGTCACTTTTTTAGAAAAATGTCTCCAAAATAACTCATATTATAATTTTATAATTTTAATTTCATAATAAAACCAATCTATGAGGTTTAAAAAAAATTAGGTCATTTTAACCCTTATATTTTTATATTAACCCTTCAGTAAACATGTGTTGACTATAAAGGTGGTAAGAGCTTTTTCAATATTGAAGGGTTATAATTATATTTATAAGGTAATTATTGGATCATAAATGGATATGGTATGATATTATTCCATTAAGAATCCTAATTTTCCTCTTTCAATATTTTTATGATTTTTAAATAATTTAATAAAATATTATTTTCCCTAAAATATCATTAATATCATTTTTTAAATTATTAATTTAATATGACTTTAAATACATCATGATAGAAGTGGAAATAGAATATAAACCTTTCACAAATCACTAATATGTTATATTAATATTAAAATTTCTTGATCCACTATAAATAACTCAAAAACTATTACTTTTTTATTTTAAAAATTATTTACGTAATTTTTTTACTGTTTTCACAAGTGTTATGTCATCGTTGTGTAAGCATTTAAGTTAATTATTTCATTACTAAAAATTAAAAAAAATATTGTGATAAATGGATTAATTCAAATTTCAAAAAAAATATTTATATCTAAAATTGTCCTCTTTTATTCCTTATGTAAAAATTTTTATAGATATTAAATTCAAGAGGGTAACATTTATGAATTTTCTTTACTTAAATTATTATAAAGGTCGTTTTCAGATAAAAGTGTCCCGTAAAGAATTAAATATTTACACTAAAGTGATAATGTTTAAATTTATTTTATCCAATAATAATTAAGATGAAAATGTGTTTCCTTTTCATTTATTTTTTACCTAGGTTAACTCAATTTTCCCTTTTACCATGGTTACTATTTTTTACTATTTTTACTGCTCATTATGACAAAAAATTAAATTGACATTATTAAATAATATTAATTATAATTATTATAAATACAGAATAAATTTTATAAAATTTAATATATATAAGTCTATGAAATTCATTTTCTGATAATCCCACAAAGCGTGATGAAAAATGGTTTTAGAATTTAAAAAAATGACTTTTAATTATAAAAGTATTTTTATACTATGATCAAGTATAATTTTAATTAATATGTTATTATATTATTTATAAAGGATACTTATATTAATTTAAAATCAAATTCAAAACATTTTGTAGATTTTTAAATGAAAATAAATGAGATATTTACAAAAATCTTTATTTTTCACTATTCATTGAAAATCAATATTTTCAAAAAAAATACCGGAAATTATCCCTAAGTTAATTTCGAAATGATGATTTCAAAAATGAAACTTATTTAAGAAAATTAAATTATTAAAATATTATTTTTTAGGTTTTAATCATAATCCTAAATAAAACTATGTGTATTATGCTATTTTTTCTAGAAATAAAAGCTTACTATAATTAATTATTGAATGTTACCTGATTTTTTCTGATAAGGGTTTTAATGAGATAATTTTTAAATAAAAATTCCATTCAATCATTTTCATTTCATATGTTTTTTTCACATGGATTTTTTATTAAAAGGGTATGTAATATTTAAGGAAATTAATTAAATCTAAGGGGGTTTATAAATAAATATTATATTAATAAATGTCACAGTTTTACTAGCATGTTTCCCATTTATGACCCAACCATTTATGTTTATATTTTTTTAGTTAATTGTTAAATTATTAATTAATTATGGGGTAATATATGGCATGAAGAGTATATATAATGGGCGTTTATATTAATCATTATGAGAAACTAATGAAAATGATCCAAGAGGTGAAATCTATAAAATCATAACCCTTAATACCTCCCACTTTTTTATTTATTATATATCAATCCATATGATATTTGTCATTTACTTTATTTTAATTTTTTTAATATAAAATATATTTACTATAACATCTTAATTTATAAAGTAATAAGTATAAATATTATTTTTTAAAATATTGATAAATCCAATTTAATTTCATATTTAATCTTGTATAAAAACAATTAATTAATCAAACAAATTGTTCATGGAGGGATCTATGGATTATGAATTATCCTCTAAATTTTTGTGTTCAAAGTTTGATCTTACTAGAATTATTCATAAGAGAAAATGGAATCATGAAGGCAGAAGAAGAACAATAGAGATAAAGGCAGTAAGATACCTCAAAATAAAACAAGAAAATTATAAAATGTCATTAACACAAGAATATAAAATTTTTCAAAATAAAACCACCTTACAATTTATATTTTATATAAAATAAATAAAAAACATACTTAAAAACAAAGTGGATAAAGAAAGCATAACATTAGATTTAATGAGAGAATCTATCTGAGAACAAATCCTTTTTCACTCGAGGAACTTGTAATCAAACCAACCACAAGGATGGTAACATCAACTCCCACATTACATGCAGTCACTCATTCATATAGGAGATAAAAATATACAACATATAATAGCACATACCCATAATATAAAGCACGGTCGAGCTTAGAAATCTAGGACTATACCAAGAATGTAGAATAAAAAAACCAATAAAGATAAGTTGTATTTTCAGGTTTGAGATCATTCGGATGGCTATCTTCATCATCCACAAAGCTAAAAAGAACCAAAATATACACTTAAAAAACAACAAAAATCATGCATAAGTGGTACCGTGGAAAAATCTTCAAACCATCTCTCTTATCTATGGCCCTCTCTCAATTCTTTATCTGAATTCCTTTGATAGAAAAAATTTATATATCTCTTGATGGAGGAAACCTATGAGGACTAATAAATATGAGTAAATCATCACTTATTAATGAAATTATCAATGTAGGTAATCATCCATGGTTGTGGGTATGAAAAATAAGCTCCCATTATGGCATATTATTGATAACTTACATTACATAAGACTAGATCTTATTCTATATAAGAATGAATTAACCTAATAAAAGAAAATGTCGTAATTAAAATGTACCGATGAAATATTAAACACCATAAATCCTAATATATTCAATTAATTCACAAATTTTTTCTTGTGTTAAAGTAAGTTTCATGGATACTTGGTTATGTAATATTATGTTCTCTAATCCATGTAAGATTAAAATTTCCCCATGTAAGATTGTAACGTCCTAGACCCGGATGCCACCCAATGGTGCCTCAAGACTGATTGTCCACATGGCCTCAAACTCATCTCCCCAAACCCCAGAGGCTACTAACAAGTATCAAGGGCCTAAGTGATTCGGTGAATATATTATGCCCTCATTACCAAAGAATCACAGTAGAAGTCTGACATATAATAAATAGCAGAAACGAAATAAACAGTAGTCAACTGAAAGTAAGATAAGATAGAAATATATATCAATTACTAGAAGTGTCTCATATAAAAAATTATGTAAGTGATACAAGTATCTATAAAACATCCAAAATAGTACATGGAAATACAATATAGTACAAGTATCCCAAAAAGAAAAAAATACAAAAAAGTGTTTGTAGCGTCGCAAGCCTCGCCTTATTTATATGCTCCCCTGATCCAAAGCCACAATCAATAACATATACCAGGGAATTTTCCCTTATCATCAGCTACAACCATGTAATTTGTTCGGGTCCCTGAGGATGCCCAAACAGAGTGTGAAGTAAATATCCCAGTACGCAATCACCCAGGTCTATATAGTTCTAACAGCAATATACAAATTTCTAGAAAGTATATGAAAATAGTAAATTAATTGTGTATTCCCATGGTATAAGTATACTATCATAAGTAATACTGAACAGCCCCTCAAGGCTACCTCCAAATATTCATATCCTAAAAAGGTAACTATAAAAAAGTAAACAAGTTGCACAACCACATCATACATCCATCAATACCAAACAAGCCATATCCACACTATAAAATGAAGTCAAGAAATCCCACAGCCACACCGTATGATAAAAAGTAGAATCTCGCTACCACACCATATAGTGAAATGTAGAATCTAAGGTCCACATCATATATTGAAAGGTATAATCCCATAGCCATTCTATATAGTGAAAGGTAGACCCAAGGGTCGGATCCAAAGTGTCACATACCAGGTCATCCATGTAATGATTCTAGACCATGATGGGTGGTATTTAAGGAGATTATCTAAGGCATACACATCGATTACAATGGGCATCCTAGTGGAAACTCAATCTAAGAACTATTTGGGGTCCTAGGAGCATGGAATTGGCATGTTCTACGCAAGCCCAAGAAAGACAGATCCATGGGGTAGTAAGGCCCGAGGCATCCCACAGAATCAAGATCCAAGGGGTAGAGTAAACCCAAGGCATCAACTACTGCATTTTAGATCCATGGAGAGTATTCCATGGCATATATGAAACCACTAAATTTAAATAATTCAATTTAAACATCCATTCCAAGTGAGTATACCCACTCACATAGCAAGCACCATCCCCGACTATACCCAATTGTTCTAACCCTTTACCAATTACAAAGCATATCAGCATACCCTATCATAAAATCCATTTAACATTCCATTCACCATTTTATATATATATACCCACCCATATCAACACATTTCCATTAATCCATGATATCAAAAAAAATTATGGTATCATAATATATCAGTATGCAAGGAGGCAGTACATCTATTAAGAAATTTATTCAAGATATCAAGGCATTAACGGGCTTCCTCTAACTAGAAAAGAATAAGCACAGATCCCTTGGGTGATTTAATTAGGAAAAAACATGTTAATTCCTTAAGACACATCCCTTGGGTGACCTTGAATCGTGCAACGGGTGCCAACCCACCTAAATAAAACCTATAGGAATCCTCATGTGGTCTGACTAAGCCTACAGCAAGAAGCTTGCTCAAAAATAAGGTTGTGCTGGAAAGCACAATGAATGACATATTGGCCAAATGCCCTAAAAGCACTAGAAAATACAAAAAAAAGTATAGACCACCTACCTCACCTCGGTAGTAGATAGATCATCAATTATAATGTCCTGATTTATTTTGGTTTAAGAAAAATATGAAGTACAGATGAAGAATGGGATATTAGGGCATATAAGCCTAAATCCAAATAGTGTAGTCATTGTTTTGAAGAATCAATAATCACTAAAAATAAATTGATCACTTATCGATAAAATTCAAATGAGACAAACCATGCTTTAATTGGAGTTCGAATGACTTATAGATCTAAAAACCCATATTAGAGTAGTTAGGCTTCAAAAATGAGAGAAAACCTTTTGTCCATCAAAATAATAGGTTACTACCTCTATTTTTAAAAAACCTAGTGGGAAATTACACAATGTGTACCTCCAATACACGATGTGTACTTATAGATTTTCTTTTTCTGAAGAAAAACCCATATATGTTGTGAACTTTAACTACACATTGTGAACCAGGAGTACACAACATGTACTGCCAGTACATGATGTGTAGCTGGCGTGCAGCCAGACTTCAGCCTCTTTTTCCCCTTCTTTCCCAAAAACAGCCCAACTGTCCCATAGCTCAGCTTAGGGTCTGATCCAAAAAGAAAATTAAACCACATTTAACCTGAAAGAAAAGAGTTGTACCTCGAGAAAAAACCATCATCTTACAATCTTCTCCCCTTATAACAATTCATCCCCAAATTTCTCTCTAAAGGGTGGTCAATATTATTTTGAAAGAAATTATGGCTACTAATCACGTACGTTGGGATCCATCTCCTAAGTCTTGTCCTATAAATGTTTGTGCTTCCATATCACTCATACTAGAGGAACTGACCAGCCTTGAAAAACATTTGTGCTCCTATCAGTGATATGAATAGGATGCCTCAACTTGAAGCTCAACCTCCTTGGGCTGAAAAACATGAGATGGGTCTGACTGATGGTAGTGAAGCTAAGATATGTTGAAGACATCATGGATGGATTGGTACCTCTAAGTTAACTGCAACTAATAGGAAACCAACCCTACTTTCTCCAGAATCTTGAACGTCCCAACATATCTTAGTTAAATCTTACATTGTCTCTTAATCTACATGTGTCCCAACCTTAGTGAAACATGCAAGAAATCCTGATCCCCAACCTCAAACTCAAGAGGTCATCTGTGGTAATCATTTTAAGATTTATGATGAGACAGTGTTGTAGCCATCTGCTTCTGAATCAACTAGACCTTATCAGAAGTCTCCTGCACAATACGTGGTCCCAGAAAAGTTGCCTCACCTAGATCTAACTAGCATAGGAGAGAACAACATGGCCTACCATATAAATCCTCGTAAGGTGCCATCTGTATCCTGGCCTGATAATTTTTATTATAGAAAACTTTAACCAGGGGAATGTGCCTCTCCTAAGATCCCCCAAAATCTAAGACACATTCTCGTAGCATGTCCTCTAGCACTAGTATCATACGCTCTAACAAGCCATTAGTCTAAGGGTGGTATGTTGTGCTCATAAGAACCTATGTACCCAGCACCCTTTGAAAACTCTACCAGAATAGAGACATAAAGTGGGAATCCCTATCCGAAATGATAGTGCATGGGACCCCATGAAATAGTCACATTGTGTCTTCAAACACCTAACGCCCTTCCATCACTTTTCAAGCATATGGAACTTAGGCCGTTAAAACCTAATCCAACGCTCGTTTTCCCAACTAAAACACTAATATTGAGCTTTCCTGAGCCTGTTTAACTAAATACACCATAATTTCATCATCTTGTCAAGCATCTGGCCAATGGTTCTCCCCAACTTAGGCTTTATCTTAAGAAAGGGGCCAATTCCAATCCACAGAACTTCAACTGTCAGAATTTTCTTCCAAAGAACACTCCAAGCATTTAAACTAGCTCCAGCTCACTTTTCATGAAAAAGGACTGGTTGACACATTCCACACTCACCTCCTCCTGACGATATACCTAAAAATAGTCCCTTACCAATCATAACGACAAGAAATAAGAAAAAAATTCAAGTCACTCTAGATGACTATTCTCAAACTATTGGCTTAGATGGCTAACATATTTTAACAAAACTACAACGCATCCTTCCAAGGAATTTTGTATTTACAATGAATGCATACACTGAATTTCAAACCTATCTTCTAGTGTATATCACTTCTCAAATCATCTCATGGTTATTTTCAACCATCGTTCCTTAGCACTAACAAAAATGTAACCTAAATCCAAATTACTGGAACTATGACCCGTTTATACATCACCTCTGAACTCGTTAACCAAACTGGGGTAACCTCAGATCAAAACAAATAGATTTAAAAGAACTAACCAAGTTATTCCATACCCCATTTTTACTAAAGATACATTTGTACAGAACCAAAATGTCCATATCCTAACACAGACTGATCCCAGAGTAGCATCTTCCCGGCGGTCACATCCGAAGGAAATGAATGGTATCCAAGAGTCTATCCAAGGAATTTCTACAAGGGAATCCATGTATCACTCCAAAATAACAAACCCTCAAAAGAACCATGAATTAAATATACAACATGGATAGATACCACTTTTTAAGCCCAACGGATTTTAAAAATTCAGCACAGCATAAGACAAACATTCTCTTAGAGCAACTAGAACGATGTCAAGATAGGGGACATGCTCGTCTCATTCAGAAGATTACACTAAGAGGAAACCAAGGAAACTAAGAGATAAAATATCAAACCACCACTAGTATACCACTTAAAATAATCTTAGCTTCACACTACTGACGCATTTCCATTTACATATAATAATCCATTACCACTTGAGGTGTCTTGTGATCGCTCAAGATTAACCACCAAAGTCCTTCCAAGTTCAATAGTGTTTCCAAAAGTTATGGACACATCGAACCATATCAACGTCGTGCTATCAAGTAAGCACTGAAAATTTCAAAAATCAAAATCCCTTAGGGCTCCTAAGAAAAACTGACCATTTCTGAATGATCCTCCTTGGTTATACTCCTTCTACTTTAAAGGATGTATTTACAAAAACTAACATGATGCATCCCATTATTGGAGTGTCCTAGTCATCAAATTAAGGGATATACCAAACGATTAAGAGTGTTCTAGGTCATATACAACTTAAATAAATGTGTGACTCTAATCCGAGCCATGATCACCATATCAAGAATTTGGAATGAAATTTGTAATCAAACTAATCAGCATGTTGAAATACATGAATCCTATATAGTCCTCCCAAACAGTGGGTCAAACTTTTTTCTTTACTTCCCAGGTCACTCAACTCTAGAGTTAACCTAAGGATGCACTCATCATATTAAGGCTCGAATATTATTACCGAACTCAACTAGTATGTTGCATAATATAACACTCGACAGGCACCACATATACCAACACATAATACCATGAGTTCACAAAAGAAAACTGAAGATCTATAATACTATCCATAGGTTTGTTTCCCTATTCAGTCAAGTATCAGATGGCTCACATAGAAATAGTCTCAAGAGGACATAATCTACCCAACCATTTATACATATGATGACATACCAAGTCACCTGACACTTAAGGAAAGATAGGTTCACACAACCACCTAAGTAGCTAACCATGCTAGAGGCATTTCTAACATAATGAACTAAGAATTCCTCAATGCACATTCTCATATCAAGGTTCATGATACAATGATCACCCATCTGAACAAGGTTTTTCCTCTTTAAAAACCAAACTTCCTACTAGGGACAATGACACCTGATCAAAACCAACATCGGAAAGCTTGAAGCATAAAGAAAGACAATAATCTCTAAGGGTGAAACCTACCACAGGATAGCCCCTCAAAAAGAATAGGCATTGACCCCCATCACTAGGTCATACAAAAATTGAAATTATCTAGGCTCAAAAGACTAATAAAAAATCCATTACTAAAAAGTTAAAAGCTTACTGAAAATGCTAATGATTCTATTCCAAAGAAAACTCAAATAGATTCTATAACTACCCTTACACGAGGATTTAAACAAAGGAAACCACTACCAATTGGATTTTCAATTCATTCTATTGGTTTACACTAAATATTTGAGCCTCTAAAAGATTTAAAAATCATTTCATCAAGTACAAACTATAATAGAAGCACTAGGTAAAAGATAAAGAAAACAGGAAAGTCTCACCAAACATTATTTTTAAACATTAATCACTTTTTTTACATATCATCATAATAGGAAAATTTAGCATAAAATTTTCTTTTAACAAACATGGTGACCTACAAGGGTACATTAAACCAACCTAGGATCTTTAAAAATCAACCCAACCGTAGTTGTTTAATGATAGAAAGCATGAAAGCTCATAACATTTCATCTCATAAAAACATGCCACAACTGACCTAATTAGTCTATTTGAGCATTTTGAAAACCAACTAGTTGATTTTAGTTCAACATTAATGGATTTAAAATTTATAACCATTTCAAGATATACCACATGGAAATATTCATAATAATTCAGTAATATGGGTGGCCATAAACCAATCTGTAAGGCGCCCATACACTTTATATGTTGGTATTTGGCTCCCATTTTATTAAAACCTACTCACTTTAAAATTTTAACATTAACTAAATTTACATTTTAAAAAGGTTCCATGTAAATATAAGAAAATATCATAGCTAAAAATAGCAGGATAGGTCAAAACCCTCATAAAACAAAGTCATCCCATAGCCTTATCCTAAATCCAAGACTGTATAATGAATAGCCACCACAAACCACTAGAAAATATACCTCTTTCCCACTCAAAATTCAGGTATAGGTCTAGTATCTATTCATCATTTCAGGTTTCTATTTCATTTTTACGTTTCAATTATTCATAAATTTCAACCAAGGGTTTATCAATCATGAATATATGAGGGTCTATAACACCTCATGAATCCAAAACCTATCTCCCTTTCGAATGATACATATAACAAGTTCATTTTGAATTTACATTCCATTGGTGTGTCATTTCCCAATTCATAAGGTCCCATACTCCTTTTCAATTGAAAGATGACATCACTCCTCTATCCATTACACCAAAACTAACACAATAGCAGGCAAAACTATCACATCAACTATCACAACAACATGAAATATCTAATGCATCCTATATGGAATGGAATAATGCATGGAATTTGATTATAAAAAGTTTCTATATGATGCATGAGATGTCATAACCTCATATAATCATGTTGAAATAGAAATAGAACCCACAAATTCATCAATAGTAACATTATAAATCAGGTGTGTTTCCCAGTGATGAAATCATAGAAACTATAATCATAAAAATCTATAAAAAAAAAGAAATCTATTTGAGGCCATTTGGATTTTCCCTGTATGCGGAGTAGATACTCCCAAAAATAGTTTATTACTAAACTCCATTTCTTTCCTATCTCAATCCATTGTTTCCAAATATTAAGTTACACTAGTAAAAAAATCCTCTAATACCACTTTGTAACATCCTGGACTTGGATTCCACCCAATGGTGGCCCAAGCCCAGATGGTCACATGGCCTCAAGCAAATATCCCCAAATGATAGAGGATGTTGACTAGCACCGATGGCCTAGGTGAGTTAGTGGGGAGAATATTCCCTCATTACCAGAGTATCATAGCAGAAGTCAAACAGACAATAAAAAGTAGAAGCAAAATAAATAGAAGTTAACTAAAAGTAAATGAAGACAAAAATACATATCAATAACCAGAAGTTTTTCATATAAAAAATGATGTTGATGATACAAGAATTTATAAAATAGCCAAAATAGTATGTGGAAATACAATACAGTACAATTATACCAAAATGAACAAAATACCAAAAAAATTTTGTAGAATCGCAAGCCTCAACTTGGTCCTATGCTCCCGTTCTCCAAATCTATAACCAACAACCTATACCAGGGCACTTGCCTATATCATTAGATGAAACCATGTAATTTTTTGGGTCCTTAAAGAGACCCAAACAAGTTTTGAGATAAACATCCTTGTAGGAAACCACCTAGGTCTATACAGTTCTAACATTAATACACAAAGTGCTAGAAAGTGTAAAGAAAATAGTAAAGTATGTATTCCCATAGCATAAGTCTACTATCATAAGTAATACATAATAGCCCCTCAAGGATAACTGTAAAAGAGTCATCTCATCAAAAGGCATCTATAACAAAGTAAACAAGTCACACTACCATGTTTTACATTCATCAATACCAAAAAATCCACAACTACACTTTCAAAAGAAGTTAAGAAATTCCATGACCACGCCATATAGGGAAAAGTAGAATCCCATGGACAAACCATATAGTGAAAAGTAAAATCCCACAGCCATGCCGTATAGTGAAATTTAGAATCTCACATCCACGTCGTACAATGAAAGGTATATTCAAAGGTCTATATCCAAGGTGTCATGTACCAGGGCATCCATGTAATGATTCTAGACCACGATAGGTTGGATCCAAGAATCTTGTCCAAGGCATCCACATCAAGTACCATGGGCATCCCAGTGGAAACCTAGTCTAGGAACTAGTTGGGGTCCTAGGATCATGGCATTGTAATGTCCTACACAAGACCAAGAAAGTTGGATCCATAGGGTATCAAGGTCCGAGTCATCCCATGGAATCAAGACCCAAGGGGTAGAGTCAACCCAAGGTATCCACTATCATGTTCCAGATCGATGGAAGCAGTCTATGGAATCTATCAAACCACTCAATTTAAAAAATTCAATTTAAACATTCATCCCAAGTGAGTATACCCACTCACATAACAAGCACCATCCATGAGTATACCCACTCATTCTAACCATTTATCAATTACAATGCCTATAGTCCTACCCTCCCATATAATCCATTTAACATGAAATTAACCATTTTATATTGGTATACCCACCCATATCAACACATTTTATTTAATCAAAGCTATCAAAATAGATATTGCATCACAAGATATCAATATTAAAGGAGGCGGTACATCTCTTAAGAAAGATATTCATGTTATGAAGGCATTAATAGGCTTCCTCTTACTATGAAAGCACAATCACACCCCCCTTGGGTAGTTTAAATAGGAAAAGAATATTAATTGGGTGACCTTGAATCGAACAACAGGTTCCAACACACCTAAAAAACCTATGGGCATCCTCGCTATGTCCAACTAAGCCTACGACAATAAACTCACTAAAAAACGGGGCCGCGTTGGAAAGTATGGGGGATAGAATATTGTCCGAATGACTGAAAATCACTAGAAAAGCCGAAGGAAAGTATAGAACATCTACCTCACCTCGGTAGTAGACAACTCGTCCAGTATCAAGTCATGATTCGTCCTGTTTTAGGAGAAATGTTAAAATGGATATAGATTGGGGTATTAGTGCATATGAGCCTAAATCCAAATAGTGCAGTCATTGTTCTGAAGAATAAAGAATTACTAAAATGGAATCGATTACTTACCGATGTGGTTCAAATGAAAGAAACCACACTCGAATCAAAGTGTGGATGACTTCTATATCTAGAAAATCCATATTAATGGGGTTTAGTCTTCAAAAACATGATAAAAGATTCTATTAACCAAAATAAGAGGCTAATGCCTCTATTTTTAAAAAAAACCAGGTTGGCAAGTACGCGATGTGTACCTCTAGTACACGATATGTACTTTATAATTTTATTTTTCTAAAGGAAAACTCATACATGACATGAACTTCCACTACATGTTGTGATCTAGGAGAACATGATGTGTACTTCTAGTACATGATGTGTAGTTGGCATGTATCCAGCCGTTAGCCTCTTTTCCCCTTTTTTTTCCCAAAAACAACCCCAAACGTCCCACATCCCAGCTTAGGGTATGATCCAAAAAGGAAATTAAACCATATTTAACCCGAAATAAAAGATCTATACCTCAATAAAAACATGTTATCTTACAAAGATAAATCTTAATCTCATTTATGATGAAATAGATAGCACCGAATAAATATAATACAATAATAAAAAAATATTTTCATAATAAATATACCAAAATATGCATGGAAACTATTACACATGAAATTTTAAGATAAGAAATATATCAAATCATATAATTAAAACTTATAATTTAATTCATAATAAACCACATCCTAAATAAAAAAAATATTCACCTTACAATTTTATTTTAAAATAGTGAAAATGATTTTACATTGTACTCTAACTAATATACTGGTTCAAATAGTCATCAATCTAATTAAAAACCCTAAACACTATCATAATCTACCAAATTTTTTTATCTCATTAGCATGTTTTATAATGGAATGTTTCTTACCATACTAAATCGTCTACTACTATCAACTATTAAACACATACTCCTAAAAATATCATATTCTAAGAAATTTCATTAAAAGAGTTTATTGAATCACATACCTAAGTCTCCACCTTAAATGAAGTCATTAAAATCACTAAATAAACCACAAACACCTACAACTAAAAAATATATTGGAACCTTCCTCGTCAGTTACAAGTGTTATCGTGGAAATCGAATATACAAAGGTAAAATTAAATTTATAAGGTGGTATAAACACACACAAATACATCACAACAAGTTGATAAGAGATATGTATTTTCATAACCCACCACCACTGGGGACACCTCTTGGTCCTGTAGTAAATATGAGAGTGACCCTTGAGTTCCACCTCCAAAATTTCATGGGGTGGTGACTATCATCAAGGGTATAAATCAAAAATATAAGAAGTATTATCCACATAGATCCTAAGAATATAATAAAAAATGTACCATAAATACAATAATAAAAATAAAACCAATATCCCACAATATATGTAGTTATGAAATATCAAATGAATCCAAATAGCTAAGATAAAATACCAAAATATACTTCTATGTAATAACTCTAATAAAAATCTCAAGTTCGAAGCTAGTATTGTCCATCTCAATCACGGAAGTCCTCCTAGAAACCTATAAGATAGATTTGTATATATAGGGATGATCATACATGTATACTCAGTTGGATACTCCTCAAAATCTCTAAATTTTTTTGGTGAAATAATCTTATTAATTCCCTTGTGAATAAATAGAAGAAGAAAAAAACACCTACTAGGTCAACTAACACCTAACCTATTCAATGATGACTCACTAAGTATATAATCCAAGTATAATAAAATATTATTGAATAACATAGCAAGAGGGTATCTTTCACCACTTTACCATTTTTTCTTCACTATCAATCCCCAATAAAAAATCTAAGGGAATTTATATCAAAAAAATCATACAAATCATGTCACTCTTGATGTGTTTTGGACCATAGCTCTACCTACCCCAACACACATAGGGTGTAATGTTCCCATCACATCAGTATCAATCATATAATAACCCAAATCACATACATATATAAACCTCATTTCACATTTATGTAATCTAAGAGTATTGTGAACATAGAAGGAAATAACCTTGTACCCTCCTTCTACCATGCATAACCCCCATTATATATCACTACTAGAATATGGTGTTTTCCTAATGGAAATATACCAACAGTTTCTTCAAACCATTTCTATAGTGAAAAAGAAGGTAACATTTTCCAATGGTTTGTTCAAACCGTTGAAAATGTGTAAATATACATAATATTTCCCAACGGTTTTCCAAAACCATTGGGAAATAATTAGTTACTATAAGATATACCAATGGTTTTGATAAATTTTTGGTAAAGAGAGGCTTTCCTAATAGTTTTTAAAAATTATTGGGAAAGTTTTCCCCCAAATACCCAGCACCCCAACTCCCACTCGGCCAAATTGCAGACCCTAATCCAGAGCTCCTTCCAAATTCTTCTCGGCCATGAAACTCCTTCCAGCCATATATCCATCTTCAATTAAAAAAAATTATTTCTACACTTCAAATTACTAAGTGTTACTTTATTTTTAATTTTTTTCCTCTTTTTTCTATTTTTTATTTTTATTTCAGCTAAATTAGAGTTCTTGTTGTCTGTGGAGTTCCAAACCCTTTGATTTTTTATATTTTTTTTGTTATACACTTCAAACATAGTAAAGGGATTGTTTAGTGGGGTTATATGGTACTTTTTTTGGACTTTAGTTTAGTTAAAAATTGGATTTGGATTTTGGAAATGGTTGGGTGATGGATTGGAATTGTGAACACCCCCACCCCCACCCCCTGAACACCTCCCACCCCCCTAGACACCCCCCCCCCCCCCCATTGGATAGCCCCCTGCACCCCCACCAACCCTGGACACACCCACCCCTTGGAAATCTCCCTTCCCCCACCCCCCACCCCCCCCCCCACCCACCCTAGACACCTCCACCCTCCCTGGACACCCCTCACCTCCCATGGACAGCCCACCCCCCTAGACACCCCCCCCCCCCACCACCACCACCACCACCACCACCATGGACACCCCCACCCTTTGGAAAGCCCCCTCCCCCCACCCCCATGGACCCCCCACCCCCTTGGACACCCCCCACCCTTTGGAAAGCCTCCTCCCCCCACCCCCACCCCCTAGACACCCGCACCACCACCCTCCTTAAACACCCCTCACCCCCCATGGATAGCCCCACTTGGAAAACCCCCCCCCCCCACCCCACCCCACCTCCACCACCCCTAAACACCCCCCTGGACACCCACCACCCCCTTGGAAAGCCTCCACCCCACCCCACCCCCTTATAAAGCCCCCTTGGACACCACCACACCTCCTAGACACCACCACACCTCCTAAGCGGCTAACCCAATTTTTAAATTGGAATTGACAATGTATTTGATTTCCCCTTTCCCCAATGGCATTTTCTAAGTGCCCCATAGAGGCTTATAAATTTAATTTTTCATGTTTTGAAAAAATGAATTTGTCATGTTTTGATAAATTGAATGATTTATTTGGAATGAAATGGGTAATGCATGATGGTTTTCCTTTCTTAATGAATAAAATGATTTTTTAAAAAATAACCCTTAGGGGGGATGTAGGAGGGGTATGGGGATTTCTAGGTGTGGTGGGTTTTTCATATGGGGGTGGGTTATCCCAGGGTAGGGGGCTGCAGGGGGGTAGGGGGTAGGGGCTATAGGGGTGTGGGGGAGGGGGGTATGGGCTACCCAAGGAGGGGTGTGGGTTGTCCAGGGGGTTTGGGTGGGGTGTCTAGGTGGGGGAGGGGGTGGGCTATCCAGATGGGGGGCTGTCCAGGTGGGGGTGGCTGGGGGGGGGGTTGTCCAAGTGGGGGTGGGGGTGGGCTTTCCAGGTGGTGGTGGGGTGGGGGTTGTCCAGGTGGGGGTGGTCCAGTTGGGGGCTGTAGGGGAGTGGGTGTGGGCTGTCTAGGGAGGGTTGGGCAGTCTAGGGGGGCTATCTAGGTGGGGGGGGTATGGGATGTCCAAGGAGGGGGGGTAGTCCAGTGGGGGTGGGGCGTTGGCTATCCAGGTGGGGGTGGGCTATCCAGGGGGGCTGTTGAGGGGTAGGGGGCTGCAGGGGAGGGGGTGTGGACTATCCAGGGAGGGGTGGGTTGTCCAGGGGTAGTGGTGGGTGGGATATCTTGGTTGGGGAGGGGTGGGGGATATCAAGGGGGGTGGGGGTGGGTTGTCTAGGTGGGGGAGGGGGTGTTGGTTGTACAGGGAGGAGGCTTGGGTTATCGAAGTGTGGTGGGGGTGTCTAGGTGGGGTGGGGGGGCTATCCGGGTGGGGGTGTACGGGGGGTAGGGGGCTTTAGGGGTGTGGGGGTGTGGGATTTCAAGGGAGGGGGGTGGGTTATCCACTCTGATACTCTACAAAAAAATAGGAATCAAATATAACGAATGTATAGTTTCTTTCACACGTTAAGATTTTTCTTGAAGTTCCATAACAAAACTCACTCTTACCCTTCCAGGAAGAAGTGATCTCTACAAATAAATCCCACTCAATTCCTTATCCACTATCCACATTGATCTCATACAAATTTAGCATTCATATAACTCCATATCACCTAATGATATAACAAGTCTCACACTCCTATGAGTGGTGTCCCATCGAAACATGGCTCATAAAATCTGATCCACGTAAGATATTTGGTGGTGTGTGTACAATTGGGTGTGTTGTGATTTATAAGTATGATATTCCTAGTTTACACCAACAACCTTCTCAGTCTTCTATAATAGGCTTTAAATCATGCTACAATTGGATAAAGATTGGATTTTACAACCCTAGTTTGGGGAGGACACCCCCACCACCTTGGACATCCCCAACCCCCTTGGACACCCCCCCCCCCTCCCCCACCTCATGGACACCCCAACCCCCCTGGATAGACCTTCCACCCTAGTGGACATCCCTACCACCCTCGTGGATTGCCCAACCACCCCCCGTGGACATCCATCCCAATCCCCTAGCCACCTTGTACCCCCCGGATAGCCCTGCCATCCCCCTAGATAGATTTCCCACCCCCTGGACACCTTGAACCCCTAGATACCCCCCTCCCCCACTCCCCTATCCCCCAACCCCCCTAGACAGACCCGTCACCCACGTGGACAGCCCACCCACCCCCTGGACACCCCTCCACCCCCATGGACAGCCCTCCCACACCCCTGGACACCCCGTACACCCTGGACAGCCTCGCCACCCCCTTGGGTATCCCTCCCACCCCCCCTGGACACCTCGTACCCCCTAGACAACCCCCACCCCCTGAACCCCCCCCCCCCCCCACCCCCTGGACACCCTCGACCCCCCTGGACAGCCACGCTACCACATGGACAGCCTGTCCACCCCCACTGGACACCCGCCCACCACACCCCGGACACCCCCCCATCCCCCCGAACACCCCCAACCCCCTGGAACCCCCCCCCCCCCCCACCCCCCACCCCACCCCTTAGACACCCTCGACCCCACTAGACAAGCCTGCCACCCCCCGTGGACGGCCCGACCACCCCCCATGGATAGCCCGCCCACCCCCTGGACACCTCGTACCCTCTGGATAGCCCTGACACCCCCTCTACCCCCTAGACAGCCCGCCCACCACCATCCACACCTTTTACCCCCTAGAACCCCCCCCCCCCCCACCACCCCATGGACACCACTAACCCCCCCTAGACACCATGTACCCCCTGGATAGCCCTCCCACCCCCATGGACAGCCCACCCTACCCCCCTGGACAGCCGCCCACCACCCCCCAGATACCCCCCATCCCCCAGATTCCCCCACCCCTTGGAAAGCCCCCCCCCCCCCCAACCACCACCCCCCTTGACACTCCTAACCCTACTAGACAACCTTGCCACCCCCATGGACATCTCGACCACCCCCCGTGGACAGCCCGACCACCCCCCTGGACACCTCGGACCCCCCTAGACAGCCCTTCCACCCTCATGGACAGCTCGTCCACCCCCCCCCCCCCCCCCGAACACTTCGTACCCCCCTGGACAGCCCTTCCCACCCCTAGACACCCCTCTCACCCCCCCCAGACACCTCGTACCTCCCTGGACTGCCCCCCACCCCTTGGAAATCCCCCCCCCTAGACACCCCTAACCCCTTGGACAGCCCCACCACCCCTGTGGATAGCCCTCCCACCCCCTGGACACCTCGTACCCCCTAAACAACACCCCCCCTGTAGACAGCCCCCCCACCTGGACACCTCGACCCCTCTAGACAGCCCCCCAACCACCTGGACACCTCCGACCCCCCTGGACAGCCCTGCCACCCCCTGTACACCTCACACCCCTGGACACCCCACCCCCTTGGGCAATGTATGTGATCAATCAAATAATCTACTAAACTATAAAATTTCTTCAATCTAAAATTTACTCAACTCTCGAATAATTCTCCTCCACAAGTTCACATGATCTTGTACCCTCATGTATAGTTCTTCAATGATATTTTGTTATAAATATAGTATTTTGTTGTTTTTTATATTATGATTCTCATATAGAGTAGTGTGTCAGTTATGGTTTCATATAATGAGAAAAATTCTCATTTACTTAAATATATTTTCGATGAAACTTAAATCCTATTGATTTGATTTTGACGAAATGACTTATAACAATTTTTTTACAGAATGTATAGAAGTTGGATGTATGAAACCAATTGGATCTCAAAAGATTTTCAAAACAATTTGGAGATATTTTTAGATTTTTCATTTCACAATGATTCAGATAGTGGTCACATACATTGCCACTGTTAAAAGTGTGTTGTAAGACCTTGGTTGAGCCAGGATGAAGTCAGCTACCACATAACCAAATATGGTTTTAAATCCAACTATTGTGTTTGGTATCACAATGGGGAGAAAATGACATCTCAAATTGCTGATGATCCAAATGAGAGGACTGGATTGGAGAATTTGTTATATGACTAGTTTCTATTTATTCATCATCATGAAAAAGAAATGATTCCGACCCAAGAAGATTTTGATATGAAAACACATGATGCGTTTAATGAAAATGATGATGTTTTCAGGGTGAAAAAATTGAATGATGCTGACACGAATATAGTATATCAACAATGCGGTAAAATGAAAAAGCTATAATTTTTAATCCGATTGTTTCATGGGAAAACTATGTATGGGATTTCTAATACTATCATCAATTACATTCTTACCTTCTTTAAGGACTAACTTCTAGATGATGCAAATATTCCCTCAAAACACTATATGGAATGGAAGTTAGTTGAGGATCTTGGATTTTCAAGAAACAAAATTCATGCTTGTCCAAAATATTACATTTTATTCTGGGAGGAAAATGTTGAACGAAATGATTGTATAAAATGTTGGACATCCCGCTGGAAGCCAAAAGCTGATGGAACACCAACCTGTGTGCCACAAAAAATAATGTGGCACTTTCCATTGATCCCCAGACTTCAGAAAATTTTTATGTCTAATGAAATATCAATAAAAATGAGATGGCATGATATCGAGAGAAATAAGACTAATAATGAGTTGGTTCACCCTGCAGATGGATTTTCATGGTAGAGATTTGATGCTCGATATCCTTATTTTTCAGTTGATGTGCATAATGTAAGGTTGGGTCTTTCATGTGATGGTTTTAATCCATTTGGGTAGATGCTTACATCACATAGCACATGGACTAATTTTATACACATTTATAATCTTCCCCCATGGTTATGTATGAAAAAAACCTTTCACTTTCATGAGTATACTCATATCTGACCCTTCTGATCCCGGAAATGATATAGACGTATACATGAAACCTTTAATAAAAGAGTTGAAACTTCTTTGGGATGTGTGTGTGCACACATACGATGCATTTTTGAAAGACATATTTTAGATGTGTGTTGCGCTTATGTGGATGATCAATGATTTTCTTGCTTATGCAATGATTTCTGGATGGAGCATGAAGGTAAAACTATCATGTCTTGTTTTTATGAATAATACACAATCTGGAAGACTAAAAAATCATTGTAGTTTCTGTTTTATGGGACATCTATGATTCATTCCAATGGACCATCCATATAGAAATAATCGTTGAAGATTTGACAATACCATAGAGACTGATGATCCACCTCAGCATATGTCTTGAACTGATGTGCTTAATGAATTGAAAAATTTCAGTTTTTCATTCAGGAAGGGTGAAATGAAATCTTGAAAGAGAAAGAATGTTTCCACTGAAACCTGTTACAATTAGAACAAGATAAGTATCTTCATTTATTTTCCTTATTGGTCAACCAATTTTTTAAGTCATTGCTTAGACGTAATGAACATTGAAAAAAAAATATGTGAAATATTGCTTTTGATTATTCTAAATTTTAAGGGAAAGACAAAAGATGATTTACGGTCTCGACATGACTTGGTGGATTGGGGAATCAGACCAGAATTTCATCCTGTGCGTATCAGTGAAAATAAATGGAAAGTTCCGTGTTCTTCTTATGTGATGAAACCTAAAGAAAAAAAAAAGAAATTTTTGGAAGTACTATAGACTATTAAAGTTCATAATGGCTATTCAAGAAATATATCCAAATGGGTCAATAGAAGAGAATTAAAGCTAAAATCTTTGAAGACTCATGGTTATCACATCCTTCTACATGAGTTTATTCCAATAGCAATTAGTCATATTTTTTCCAATAATGTAAGGGTGGCTGTTATTCGGTTGTGCCATTTGATTAGAGATTTTTGTGCTAAGAAGTTTTCCAAGTCTTTCTTACAAAAAATGTTAGTATATTCCCCATTAATTTTGTGTGAGTTAGAGAAAATATTTCCTCCATCATTTTACACATGCATGCTATATTTGACTGTCCATATTCCAACTACAATACTTCTTAGAGGACCTATTTATTTTTGTTGGATGTATCCAACTAAAATAAATATGTACACATTAAAGTCTTATGTCCATAACAAGAATCATTCTGAATGTTCTATCTTAAATGGTTACTTGGCTTAAGAATATATGGTTTTCTGCTCTATGTATTTGTCTGATTTTACTACAAGAATGAATAGACCAATGAGTAATAAAGAAGAACAGTATGAGTAAATTGAACCCAATTTTCCATCACTTCCTCAAATAGGAGGAATTCTTGGATCATATACATTGATGACATTAATCCTTGAAGAGTGGGAGATGGTACATCCCACAGTTTTGTTCAACTGTGATTTGTTCAATGACTACGTATTGTAAGTAAATTCAATATGTATATATGATATATATATATATATATCAATTAATCTATACCTATTTTTATCTACAAGGAACATAAATCAATGATAAATTGAAAGCATCGTTCTTTATCTTTGATAATGAGGGAGAATTTTCATAGAAAAGAGTTCTCTGCTTGGTTAAAATTGAAGATAATAATATTATTGTTTAAAATAATTAAAAAAAATATTTAATTATGTTTAATATTGATTTATATTTTAGGTATTGAGTTTTCCTGTTGACTCTGTCTCTGAGGAAATAAGAGCTTTGGCTTTTGGTCCCAATACAGTGGTTCATGATTGTAAATCAATTATAATCAGTGGGTATAGATTTATTATCACTGAACGAGAAAAAAACATGAGAACACAACATGATGGTGTTATGGTTACTACCACAATAGATTGTTATGATAGTGCATTAGATAGTAGATCGTGATTTGAAAATATAGGTTATTATGGATTCATTGAAAAAATAATAACATTGGATTATTATTCTCAGGGATGAGTCATGATGATGAAATGTCAGTGGTTTGATTCGATGACGAGGTAGGGAACATTTATTGATAATTGTGGATTTCGAGTAATTGATATGACTCTTACTCTTGCTACTGATGAACCAGATGTATTGGCCTCAATGGCGAAACACGTTTTTTATTTCAAAGACCATCTTTGGCCTGAATTTGGTGTCATTATTGAAGCAATTCCAAGAAATATTTCTGATGATGGTGAAGATGGAATTGACACCATCCCTACTTCCATTGGAAACGATCCATTTATTACTTTTGATGAATCTGATATCTCAA
This sequence comes from Viscum album, assembly GCA_963277665.1. Classification (NCBI taxonomy): domain Eukaryota; kingdom Viridiplantae; phylum Streptophyta; class Magnoliopsida; order Santalales; family Viscaceae; genus Viscum; species Viscum album. The sequence goes on along the minus strand of OY728130.1, from coordinate 2,006,855,864 downwards.
TTATTAGATATGACTGTGAACCTGAAGTTGTGGTGGGAAATATATAAAATCATCCATTAATGTTCTCAATACTTTTGGTTTACCTCAACTTGGGATTTTAAGGTTTTTACTATTCATATTTATTTAATATTGATTACAAATATGTTGTATCTGACTAGACTGTTATGTGAATTTTCAATGTTTATTGGTTGAAATTTTATTTGAATTACATTTTATAATTTGTAATTGAAGTGTATTCAAATGTACGAAACCAAAATTTCTAACTTGGTGAACATTTCAAAGTTTCAACTGTGATTTGTATAAAATTTTTAAAACTTTAAGACATCTCTTTAACATTTTACCAGGTAATGAACATTATGGTTTGTATTCTTCTTCAAAACATGTATTTAAACCTACATCATCTACCTGGGGTAAAGAAATTAAATTTTTCCTTAATTTTGACAACTAATTTACCCCTTATGAATCTAGTAGAATCAATGTTCCATGATTTTAATAGACTGGTGACACATAGTAAATAAGCATCCTACTAAAAACTAAATTTATTTATTACATCCTGTACGATTTATTAACTTCATTATATATCTGTTCAAGCTCACCTAAAACAATGGATAGTTAAATTATCCATGAATCCCCCTATTCCCTCTCATTTATTTTGTTTTTTGGGTTACACATTAGTTATCCTTTTCTAGTTACTTCCATATTTGTTTTCAAATGCAGGAAATGAAACCAATTGAAGAGAGGTGACAAAAACAGATTATGGATAACAATCATCGCATGACTGAGCTGGGCATTCCACCACTAGTGCCTATAGTGAGTATTTTATTTCAAATATATTTATTTAAATAATATATAATTTCATGTGATTAATTTTTTTAAACATACTTTCAGGATTCATCTATTAGGTGAAAGTTATTTGATGAGAACCCTAGTTGTGGTCCCATTACTCAGGGTGTTCATACAAGGGGGTGGTATGAGATCTAGATGATTTGGTTGGTGTACCCGATTAGACCCTGCCCCTCCCACTGACATACCATCCATCCCACATTCTGATACCGGTGTGCTGTTAAGGACACACGGGATATTTAGGCCTCCCATTTTTTCACCACCCTTTACATATGAGCATCCTCCCCTGTCTGTACCATCTCATATGACAATTTCCACTCCCATCTAGCATTTGTCCAGCAATCCCTATCATCTTCTTTTACTTCTGATTCCTTCTCTTCGGGCTTTTATATTCCATATTATTCGACTCCTGCTTCACTATAGTCTATCCCTGTAGAGCATACATTGGGACCCACTTCATATGTACAGGGTGTTCCTTTAGTTTATGCGGATCTAACGGTTCTCATTGATCAGACTACTGCAGGTATACTTATACAACCCTAATAAATTTATACACTATTATTTATTTTCATTATAACATGTATTGATAAAATATATTTTTTTCATAATAGATACATCTACTGATAGGAGGAGGGGGAGGGGGTGTAAACGCATGCATAAGGTGTGGAACCACTGCACGTAGTTGATGGTGGACTATAATAAAGATAGTCAGATGATTGAAAAATCGGGGCAGCAATGTCAGAGTTTTTTGGTGACGCTTTCCAAATACTCCGACATCATTCCTGTCAGCCCGCTCTGATAGAGACAGCTGCCAAATGAAGTCAAGGATAAATCCTGGGTAGAGATATGGGTAAACAATTTTTTGTATTTAATGTAATATATTAATTTTTGAATTTATATGAATTAATATTTTGGTGTCAGCTATAGTTTAATTTCTCTAATGGTGAGGGTGCACGACCATCATGTCTAAAGGATTTAGGCGAGCTTTGGAGAGCTTATAAGCATGATCTATACATTAGATGGCATGCTAGAGTGGGAACAGAGTTAGAGGTGGTCTATATCATGGATTTTTTTATCTTAGAATAGTATTGATATATGATTACTCATTGGAAGACTATCCAATTTAAGGTATTAATCACATTAGAGGTATTTAAATGAAAATTTTCTTGTTTTTTCATTAATACTAATTATTAAATTTTATTTATGATTCATCTGTAAGAAATAAAAAAAATATTGATACTAAAAAATACATCCACACATTAGGATACGCTATGATTCCAGATCATGAGAGGCAGCAGGTATGACAGTTAATAATTTTTCCTTACGAATTGAACTTTCTATTGATACCTCCATAATTTATTTGATTGCTAAAGTTGTTATATAATTTTAGTTATGAAATTGATTATTGGTATCCTATTTTTAATTATGGTTTCGTATATTCAATTTCATTATAGATGCATAAATTGAATATAGAAGGACGTGTGCCTCGAGCAAAACTGTTTTTCTCGAGTAGAAGGAAGAAAGATGGAAGTGTCATTAATGAACCGACTCAGCAGCAGATTGTAAGTTTTTCTTTGTAGATTTAAAATTTTAATCTCTATTTTGTGACTTAATAATCTATTTATATGTGTAACAGGATGCTTTAGAGTCCCTTAATGCCTAGGAAGTTATAGTTGAGGTCAAGAAAATGGAGAGGAGGAGGTTGAGGTGGAGGAGGAGGCTGAGGTGGAGGAGGAGGGTGAGGAGAAGGCCAAGGCGGAGGAGGAGGAAGATGAGGAGGCTGAGGCTGAGTATGAGGGTGAGGAGGAGGGCGTTGAGGAGGGAGGGGATGATTAAGAGGAAGAAAATGAGGATGAGGGTGATTGTGATGATGACGGTAATGATAGTGATGGTGATGAGGGACAGATTGATCCATTACATTTCTGACTGATATTACTGACCTTTGATGCTTATTGATTTGTTGTGCCTGAATATATGTGTTATTAGGTAGGTCGCATTATCTTTATTTTTTATCTATAAATAATAAAACCTTGACTTGATGATTTGTTGTGACTGATTCACCCCTTCCCTAGATAGCCCCCACACCCCCATGGACACCCCGCCCACACCCCTGGACACCTCGTACCACCATGGACAGCCTCGGCACCCCTGTGGACAGCCCGCCCACCCCCCTGGACAGCCCCTCCCCCTGTTAACAGCCCCCCACCCTCATGGTGAGCCCGCCAACCCCCTGGATAGCCCCTCCCCCTATGGACATCCCCCCACCCACATGGACAGCCCCTCCCCCGGTGGACAGCCCCCCCCCCACCCCGATAGACAACCCACCCACCCTTGTGGACAGCCCCCCACCCCTATGGATAGCCATGCCCACCCCCCTTGACACCCCGTACCCCTTGGACAGCCCCACCCACCCCCTAGACAAACCCGCCCACCAACCTGGATATCCCCTCCCCCCATGGACACCTCGTACCCCTCTAGACAGTCCCACCCACCCCCATGGACAGCCCCTCCACCCCTGGATAGCCCCCCACCCCCGTGGACAGCCTCCCACCCTTGCAGACCGCCCGCCCACCCCTGGATAGCCCCTCCCCCTGTGGACAGCCCCCCACCCACATGGACAGTCGCTCCCCCTATGGACAACCCCCCCCCCCCACCCCCATGGACAGCCTGTCTACCCCCTGGACACCTCGTACCCCCTGGACACCCCGTACCCCCTGGACAGCCACTCCCACCCCCCCTTGGACACCCCATACCCCCTATACAACCCTTCCCACCCCCTGGACAGCCCGGCCCACCCCCTGGAAAGCCCGCCCACCCCCTGGACAACACCGCCAACCCCCTGGAAAGCCCACCCACCCCCTGGACAGCCCCTCCCCCCGTGGACACCTCGTACCCCCTAGACAACCTCTCCCACCCCCTGGAAAACCCTGCCACCCCTGGACACCCCCACCCCCATGGACAGCCCACCCACCCCCGTAGATAGCATGCCCACCCCCTTGGACACCCCGTACCCCCTGGACAGCCCTGCAACCCTCATGGATAGCCCACTCACCCCACTGGACACCCCATACCCCCCTAGATAGCCCCCCCCCCCACCCTTGTGGATTTCCCGCCCACCCCCCTAGACACTCCCTCCCCCTGTGGACATCCCCCCACCCCCGTGGACAGCCCGCCCACCCTCCTGCACACCCCTACCCCCTGTGGACAGCCCGTCCATCCCCCCTGGATACCCCCTACCCCATGGACAACCATACCATCCCATGGACAACCCGTCCACCCCCCTGGACACCTCGTACCCCCTGGACACCCCTACCCCCGTGGACAGCTCTGCCAACCCCCCTAGACTACCCTACCACCCTTGTGGATGCCTCCCGACACCCCCCCCCCCCCACCCCTGTGGACAGCCCTACCCACCCCCCTGGACAGCCCTGCCACCCCCATGGACACCCCCCCCCCCCCCCATAGAGCCCCCAACCCCATGGATTATAGGGTTTCTAACAACTTGAAGATCCCATTAATCATAGATACCCACTTCATTGCCTCCTGGGATCCTTGATCACAAATAAAAAATAGTGGATGGTATTTTAGAAACTACCATGCATAATAAATGATCTGAGAAGAACATGGTTATTCCACTTCCACGAGAGTTTGAGTAGAGACCAAGACTAGGAAGAAAATATCTGGATCATAAGAATGACTACCTGACGTATCCCCTTATGGGCTTTTTGATTCATTTATCATGGTAACATTCTAAATAATTATCAAAAACAAAACCTTTAGTACAATAATCTGATGTTCTAAAATAAGGGACAGAAAATCACAAATCCCATAAAGATACATCATAAATAATTCTTCATAAAACCATTTCAAAATCACATAATAGAGAATTATTTCAATTTAAAACTCCCAAATGGTTTATAAAAATTCCTTTTAAGGTTTCATTTCAAAAATCATATAGTATTTTTGTCCCACAATAAATGTGTAATCCATTTTCTAATAACCAAATCTCCCTTCCTAACATACACACCAAAAACATTCATTTTTTCCTAAAGAAACACATATTATTGAAATAAACATTATTCCCAAACCATTTTAAAAATACCAATGATCTTAAAATCCATGAAATTCATTCCATTAAAACCATTACAATCCCCCCCCCAACACCCCCTACTCCCTGGACAGCCCTGCCACCCCTGTGGACACCCCCCCCCCACCCACACACCCCACACCCACCCCCTGGACACCACCCTTGGATAACCCCCCAACCCCCTAGCCTCCCCCCAGGCCCCCAGACCCCCCACCCCTACCCCCCTGGACACCCCCTACCCCCTTGGACAGCCCCCACCCCCACCCCCTTGGACAGCCCCCCAACCCCCTGGACACCCCCCACCCCCTGGACACCCCTACCCCTTAGACATCCCCCACCCCCCTTTGACACCACCCCACCCCCCCCCCCCCTTGACACCCCCTACCCCCTTAGACAGCCCCCTCCCCCACCACCACCCCTGGACACCCCCTACACCCTGGATAGCCCCCGACCCCCTAGACACCCCCCCCCCCCCCACATGCGTCCGGGACACCCCTACCCCTTGGACATCCCCCCCCCCCCCAACCCCCTAGACACCACCCCACCCCCCTGGACACCCCCTACCCCCTGGACAGCCCCCCCCCCCCTAGACAGCCCAAAAGGAGATCCCCCCAGATAGCCCAAATATTTCCTAGTGTTGTTTTTTTGGGTTTTATATCATGCATTATTTCATTCATGTTCATTTTCATCAAATGGAAGATCTTTTAGAAGAAAAATGAGGTGACCAAACTGGAAGTAGGGGTGGATTAGAGTGATGGATGTAGTGCCTCGACTACCCAGTCTCAAATGTCGAATCACATTAGTTTTATCAATTGTAATATATATCTTCCATAAATTGATTTTCTCCACCTATGCCCAAAAAGTGGTATCAATTATTGGTTATAGTTTATTGGCTGACCAAATTACCAAGACTCGGAATTTGAGATTGGTTGGAAGACTAATGAGAAAACATTAAGCTATTACTGGGTTTCAGTATTTAGTAATGTGGAAGGATAAGGTTTGGAAAGTAACTATTAGGACTAGAAGGACTAATCTAAAAGTTTTATCTTCTGTTGAATATGGAATGTAATTTTCAAAATGTATTCAATGTTAGAGTCTGGTGTATGAAATATTGGATTTTGTGTGAAGGTCTATTGGCTTGTGTCTCCAGGTGTATTTGATTTGATGCAGGTGTACTTGATTTGTTGTAGGTGTATTGGAGTCTGGGGTATGCAATATTATAGGCTTCTGCATATTGGATTATGTGTGTAGGTGATATTGGATTCTATGTGGTGTATTGGACTAGGTGCACTAGATTCCTGCAGGTGTATTGGTTCGGCATACTGCAGGTGTATTGGTTCGGCATGCTGTAGGTGTATTGGTCTAGCATGTTGTTGGGAAATTTGGGTGAAGGATATACCAATGGTTATAAACCATTGGTATACTGCCAAAAATGTTTAATACTATACCAATGGTTATAAACTGTTGGTATATGGGTGAATGAAAGGTTAAAGGTATACCAACGGTTACAAAACCGTTGGTATATCAAAGGACTTCTGTACTTTCCCAATGGTTACATGAAACCATTGGCAAAAAATATACCAATGGTTCAAAAACCATTGGTAAAACACTGAATTATTTATAAACCAATGATTTTAAACTATTGGTATAGATTTTTTTCAACGGTTCTACATAACCATCGTGAACCTGTAATATTTTGCATCATATACCAAAGGTTATTTAAAAATAATTGGTATGCATCTATCCCTACGGCTAACTTACCAACGGTTTGAAAAACCATTGGTATATTGTATTCCAAATGTTTTCCCTTCAATACCAATGGTTTTTAACCGTTGGTATAGTTTAACTTTCTAGTAGTGTATATATACCACATCATAATCACATCAATAACACTTTTGACTTTTGGAAATTATAGCCAATGAAAATAAACATGTGGACCTTATACCCATACCATGTCTTGATGAGAGAGTGGGGCATAGAGACTAGTCATCGATCCTTTCCCTTACTAACCTGAATTTTAGGGTAAAACACATGAAACTCAAAACCATTGGGTGTTATTAAAGTGATATGACTCAAGGGTGATTCATTTGAAATAATAAGAAAATAAAATTATAATAAAAGAAAACATAAGACCATCCTAGAAGGTTTAAATAGATATACACTATCTGAGACCATTCCAACCACCACACTATCACCCCCTTGTATTATCATCATTTCCAACTACTATACAACATACCAACCCTACCATCCATACAAAATAGATACAACATCCATGTATAATTTTTATTTTAATCATGAAATGAATAAATTTCATATTCAACATTTATTAGAAATATTTTATTCATTATTACATTAAATTCCTTGTTTTTTTAAAAAACATTCTCTACCCAATAACCACATTTCATTTGAACTATTACCTATTCATTTCGCTTATAATATTTTTTTATAATCCATAGTTTATTCAATTATAGCCTATTCCCATTACCCAATTTATCATTCAAAACTGCATTCCATTAATCGCTGAGAAACTATAATAACATCCCCACAACCTTCAAGAAATTACTGCATAAACCCCCACATTTATCATACCAATAACCACTATAATATCCCAAACAAGGAACATAAACAATCATTCCTCCCATACCAACCTTTTAATCCACCCACAACCCTACTAGCTAACACATCCTATAACCAAAACTAGTGATAACAATTACCACACAACAAACCTCACAATTGGACATAGTCAAAACACTATCAATAACTATAAAAATGATAAACAATAGAAAATTATAGAAAAAAATCACTTTTAAAATCCTTTTTTTTCTAGAACATGTCATTATTTTCATTTATCATCCCTTTAATGGGTGATAATAGAGCAATTATAGGTTTATCATACACATTTAATTAAAAATTTTACTTGATTAACATTTTATGAAGGATGATTATAGTATTGAAATTCATAGTAATAGCACATATAACTATTCAATAACAATAATTCATAAAAGAAACAATAAATAGTCATCAATCACATATTAAATATCAAGAAATCATGGAAACTCATATATACCACCCTATTATATTTAATTTCATTTAATTTGGTACATTATCTTCTTTATTAAAATCCTTACCATCCAACCAAATTAATAAAAATTATGTTATTTAAGCGTTATACATATAATAAAATTGATTTACTAAATACCTTACCTTAATAGAAGCTTTAACAACCACTGCATAATAAGAAGAAGGTGAGGAAGAGATGATCACAAGAATAGAATCACAAAAGAGATTTCTCAAAAATATAAGCCTCCAAAATAAAATTCAATTACTCAAACCAAAATAAAAAAAACCAATATAAACCATTTCCCAACCTTCCTAATATGGTAAAATAGAGAGAGAACTAGTATGAAAAGAAGGAAAACTCACCACAGATCACCAACTTGTTGATCTCTTGAATTCAAAGGAAAAAATCAATCAAAGGGCACATGAAGTAATATAAAGACACACATCAAGTAACCAAGGGCTCATGAAAATGAATAAAAATAGATTAATTCATATGGTCTTTTAAATTTATACCAAGACTAAAAAATAACACATCTCAGCATGGCATATCTTGATCATGTTGTGATCGGGCTAATTCCACAAAACCGTTAGAAATTTCACAATAAATATTTTTTATCTACCTTTATTTAAATACTAGTCAAATTATTTATTTTTATTTGACTAAGTAAGGTTCATGATGTGACATATTCACAATGGAATGAGTTTCCTAACATAGAACCTCTAAAGCATGACCTCCAAGTCCTTGGAGATTGATAAATATAGCCACACCATGACATATAACTTGAATAACCCTAAATATTATCCTATGAGACTCCTTCCATGATCCATATACCATGACATGATGTCACTCAACACTAAACCATAAAACTTGAACTCAAGGTCTCCAAATCACTGCAGGCATGGTCATGCCACAAATCCCTTTCACAAAAAACCTCACAAACTTCCCAAGGCACTATCACATCATGGAAAAAACCTATAATATAAGACTAGGAAATCAAATAAGTACAAATTGTTAGAGTAATGAATACTTCTATAAGAGTATTCTTAGTAAAACATAATACTCCTAACTATGCATAATATTTCTTATATATAATAAATTTCCCCTCTAAAAATTTTCACTATGAGACTCTCCAACATACCAAGACTAAGCTTATAGAAATAAAACCAACTCTCACAACAAACAACCCATAGCCAAGATAGCATCTCTATTTCATGAAACAGCATTGACAAAACCATGATATAATTCAGTTATCTTCTATCATGTAATGAACCTCAAGGTTTTGTGGTGATCTCTCTCTCTCAGCTGAAATTTTATCTTCAAAAACACCACTCTCCCTCCAATCTTCTCTTATAACCTCCAATATCTACAAGAAATGAAGTAATAGTATATAGAGTTTTGGGCTATGTAATCTCTCCACTTAAAATTAAATAGACATAGACACACCATCCTTACTCAGACCCTTCCTTTAATCTGGGGATCCTTGTATATAACATAAATATTAAATACTAGGATTTCATGGGAAATAAAACCTAGAGATGCACTAAACACTACTCTAAGAGATATAAACAAGTTATATAGGATATTTGAGCCATCAAAACTAGGGTGCACTATATTTTTTGGTTCATACTATCCCAAGGCTTATTCTTGATGAATTATCTCTTAATGTGACTAGTTTTACCACACTGATTACATATAAAATTTATAAAATAGATTTCATCCTTGTTCACTTTGTTACTATATTTGGGATGAACCTTAACACTAAGAAACTCATGCTTGGAATTCACACCACTACCCTCTACATTCAAAATAAAAATATCAACATCCTTATATAGAATCAAAGGCTTCACTACCTCTATAGTATTAAAATCCCTACCATACATCATTGAATATTTAATGGGATTAAATGAATTATTAAGGGAATTCAAAAAAAATTCTTAATCCTCATACATAATTTTAACATTCATATTGGATAAATATAAAATAAATTTATTAAATTCATCTAAATGAACCGAACTAGAAGTTATAGGGACCATTTTAAAATTGTAAAGATGTATCTTCTTTTTCAACCCACTAAGAAGACACTTAGTCATATAAATATGTTCATGTTTCAAATAGATAGCACAAAAAGAGGTCTCATAAAAAAATTTAAGTAAGAATTTTTCTCCTGGGGACATAAATAATAGGGTGTAGGATTTCCTAATAATATCAAGGTAAGTATTAATATAAGAGTTTGATATATTATTTCTAATATAGATGGTGTTGGTATTATTCTATAATCAAAATAGGAAATCCCTAAGTCCATTATGGAAGAACATATCATGTATAAAGTAACACCACCTCACAATTTCTTCATTTTGTAAAACAAATAAATATTAGGCTTAAAATAGTGATGGATAATAAAACAAAAAAATAGATAGAACCATAAAAACTATCTGAGCATAGATACGTTTTCACCCTAGGAATCTATTAATAAACTATACCCAAGGATAATAACAATAATTCATATACAATATGGAAAAAATTACACATAAAAGAGAAAAAAATTATAAAATATTACAAAAAATAAATTAAAAAATCAAGATCAAGATTATAAATATAGGCATCAACCAGTAACCTCTAAGAGAATAGAAAGAAAATATAATTGGTACTATCAAATTTAAGATACTCTAAATATTTTTCATTTTCATCCATGTATATTTCAATAACTGAACTCTCTATTGAAACAAAACTCTCTAAATATGGTGTGAGTGGTAAAGTCAATATATATTTGAATGAGTTATCCTCTCTCTTGACTTCTCACAATTTTCCCTCATATTTATCTTAGTAGAAAAAAGTGAAATATTTTTTATAAAGACCAACCAAAGGAAATAATAAATGTGACAAAATTTTATCACCTCAATAGAATCAACAGGTCAAGGACCCTTGTGTGACTAAGAGCACATAAAAGAATCGATTGTTATAAAAAAAATTAAAAATATTTCATGGTGTAGGATTAAAACCTTCTCTATATAAGAATAAATTTAAATAATAAAAGCAAACATTGGAATAAAATCATAGCTACATAGGATTAAATGCACCATATCATTCTATGTTATATTAACTCACTAATTTCTTCCAAAATAATATTAATTTTACCTAATAAATGATTTTAAATTATATGTTCACCCAACCACACATGATTAAAATTAACCCACATATGATTCAACTATATCTCATGCAAGATGAAACAATAGCACCGAACAAACACAAGCCAACCAAAATCATTAATTTGCATAATAAAACGAGAAAAGGTTATGAAAACTAAAACACATAGAATGTGAAGATAAAAAACATGGAAAATAAAATAATTAAAACAAAGAATTTAATTTTCAACAGAAATTATTTCAAATATATACAATTTGTATTAGTTTTAGTTTTATTAATTTATTAAAATATCTTTATTTTATTCTTTAATTTTTTTCCATGGGTTTTTATCAACATGTATAATATTAAAATTACATCATTAGCTTTTTGATAAATAATACCATTAATTTTTAGATTTATTTTTTAAAATTTTCAAATCAATAGCTCAATTTAGTTTTTTTTCTTTGTCAAAGAAGGAATATAGATTGAAAATAACGTGATAATGGTTGAGTATCTTCTCAAACACTATTTTGTTAGTTAGTTTTTTATAATTGAATTACATTTTCATTAATATATGTTTCTATTTTTATTGTATATTAGTTTCTAAAAGCATGATATAAATTTATTTATTATAGATTTTTATGTTAAATATTAAATTTTTAATTAACTAAAAAAATATTTCATATTTTTTGTTGATTAATGAGTCATCCTATTATAAATTTTTTCTAGAGGTTTATTTTTTTAGTTTAAATTTTTTATTATTAATTATATTTGATATTTTATTAGTTATTTTTCTAATATATTTTTTTCATTTAATTTAAATAATTATAATAAAAAAATTTGTCTATTTATTTTTTAAATTAAATATATAACATATTTTTTTGATAAATTATTCATTTTTGTTAGTAAAGTTGGTTTTTTTTAATTGTGTATTTTTTTTACTTGTTTATTTTTATAGTAGATTTATTAAGTTATAACATGAATAAAAAGTGTTATATTTTTTATTTTTAAAAATGAAGATTTTATTTTTAGTCATTTATATATAAAAGACATATCATTGTTGAAATATTTTTGTTTTTTTTTACAATTTTATTTCTTGTTATTTCATTTTTTTTATTTCATATATATGTTATGATTTTTTATTAAATAAAACTCATGTATTTTACTCTTTATAAGAGATTTGTTTTATTTTTTATTTATTCCTTTTCCATTGAATAACTTGTAATTGTAAATGGGATATATATTTTTCATTCTTTTGGTTTCCTATAATTATTTATTATTTACTATTTATTTATTTTTTCTGAAACTAATTAATATTTTTGTAAAATTAAATGGATTAAACATGTGGTTTTTAATGTTTAAAAGTTCAATTATTTTTTTAAATATGTTATTTTTTATAAGATTTAATCAGAATTTTAGATACAAGAGCAAGGAGTGGATGACAATGGAGATCAGACAAATGATAACCTTTTGAATGCCCTAAAGTTTAAAGATCACGTTTCACATGTCGATTTATTGGTTTTGGTGGGTTATGAAGATATTTTCTTCCATTTTCCTCCTAAGAAAATCACTTTGACTCAAAATTTCGATTTTAGTGTGCCTGCAAATAAGAACTTTACTGAAGTTATGAAATCAGTTATAACCTTATCTTTCTCTAACTTCATCACATCCTCCCAATTAAGTGTAATAAAAAAAGGTTTATGTGGATCACATATCTACTTAACATGAGGAAATTAGAGAAATAATGTGGTTATGAAGGTTTTTCATCATTTCTAGGGTAATAATCCTATGACGTGATAAATTTTAGAAACTCTCATGCCTCTATAAGATAAATATAGAGATCTTGGGTTTTTAAGAATAGAAGATGAAGACCATGGGAAAATGATACTATCATGTCATTTTCCCATCTGATGTGTGCAAGAGGTGGGAATAAATCTTTGGATCGGTAGCCCTTAAATCTATATTCCTTAGGATTCTAGAATAGGATTGGATTTTCGATCCTAGAAATTCACGGAATACACATTCTCAGGTGTGGATCCATATTCTTAAGATCAATTGGATATATTTTCACCCAGGGATCCTGTGGGATAATTCATAGATGATTGTAATTAATATTATATTAAAAATGGAAATGGATAATCCAAGAGTTGAAATTTTTTCTAGAATAATGGTTCTGGTTGACATGGAAAATAAATTGGTTAAGGAGGTCATCCTCATAACTTTATAGGATATCATTAACCTTTAAATACAATATGAATAACTCTCATTATTCTTCAAAGAATGTTATTTTATTGGACACTCCACCCTACATTTTAGAAGGGGAAAGGTATTCAAAATTTGTAATATTAAAGGACATGATAACTATGATTATCGAAAGGGGATAGATATGGGAAATTAGAGAATATAGGAACTCTATACCTCTAATATGGGGCTAATGATTCATAGGATGCTAAGAAAATGATGAAACCATCTAGTGGATTTCACATCTCTGGGGGGAATATGGTATCTTAAATGCCACAGAAGAAGTAATGAGTCAATAAGTGATACCTACCTCATCTAATGTTCAAATCCTTGAGTCTGGTGATTTGAATCATAAATATCATGGGGATAAGGTGAATATAGATAAAAATACATAATTTTAACATCCCTTAACTAGTATTACTACCAAATAATTTACAGGGGGAAAGGGGAATTCCAATGTGGTGTTTTTTAAATATGAATTAGGAGGAGTTCTAGAGATAACCCTGAGTGTCAAGGGGAATTTCAATATAAAAACATTCTATCTTAAGATATCTTTCGATGTATAACCTATATCTTCACATCTATAGAATTAGGGAGATACAACCACACCATCATATGATAATGAGCCTACCTAAAATGAGGATCATAAGGATGACATCACTCAAGTAGATGCTAAAAACTAGGTTAGCTCAGTTGTGAGGCCTTATTCTGGTGGTATAGAAAAGAAACCCAATATTGATAATGATGGGTATACTTTCATCTAGGATTCTTCATATAAGGCTTCTAGAATAAAAGTTCCATAAAGTATGAATTTAGAAATATAGACTTTTGGTAATCAATTTAAACAACATAGTAGAAAGTTTTGGGAAGGTACATATGAGGATCCATATCATTTGGATGATCTAGATGGGGTGGACTAATCATAACTACTTGAAAATATTGATAAAATAATGGTGCATTCCAATGTTAAAAATAAAGGGATAAATAGAAAGCTAATATGAAAAAAATCCATAAAAATAGATGGATCGTGTGAAATAGCCCCAGGATAAGAGCAGGAAAATCCTTAATGAAGTGAGGATCATGTTTTTGAAATTGTAAAGGGTTTGGAAATGTTCCTACTAGAACAACCTATAAACACTTCCTTGAATTAAAAAAACCATTGTTGGTGGGAATTTCTAAGTCCAAGTTAAAGATTTAAAATTGGAGGTCCATTAACTGAGCCTCCTTTAGTTATTATTTTGTCTATTCTGACTTATATGATAGTGTGGTTGAAACCCTCTAGTTGTTGAAACAAACAAATGTGAAAATTCTCTCATTCTCTAAAAGCTTCATACATGTTTATATTTAAATCCTTTTAGATGGAATATAAATTACCTTCTCTTTCATATCGACTTACACCTCATACATAAGTAGATGAAATATATGTTGGGAGATCACTATAATGTCTAAATAATGGAATTAAAATAGGGTAATTGTTAGTTATCTCAACATAGTCTTAAGACCTGAAGAAACAGTTGGTTCCAATCCCAACTAGATTGTATTTGATGAATTCCAGTCGTTCATTGATAAATGAAATCTTATTGATGTTCCTATTTTTGGAGATAAATTCACTTAGGGGAGGAACAAAACCAATGTTAAGAAATATAGCATATAGAATAAATGTTTATACCATATAAATGAAAGTAGTACTTTGGTAGAGTTATCCAAATTCACCCTTCCAAAACTAAACTCTCATAATAACTTTCTCATTTTTTATGTATGTATTAATGGGTCCAAGTCTTTCCCCATACCATTAAAATTTAATAATGATTGGTTAACTATCCCTATATGTAGATAAATGTTTGATGATGGGTGGAAATCTAAAATCATGTGCACACCATTTTATGTTCTTCTTGGGAAACTCAATGTTAGAGAAAACCATAAGAGATAATGGAGTAATGACTCATTTTATATATTGTATGAAAATACTAAGGTTGATGAATAGGAGATTTTGTAGTGTTAAATTATCAATCAGATAGATTATGTGTCCTCTAAAAAAGAAATCATGTTTCATTCTAAATTGGACAGCCTTATATCCCTTATGGAAAGGCTGAAAAAAATCAATATAACATGAAATAGTTTTAATATGGTGATATTAACACTCAATTATTCTATTTCCTATACCAAAAAAAAGGTAAATAAGAGGTTGAACTACTCTATATATAAAAGGCACCATCTTTTCATTTGAATTTAAAATATAAAATATTGTTGTAAAGTATTTTCAGGTTTTAGATAGGGAAACTCAAAAATTCGGCCTCCCTAAATTGGTAAATAATATAATCCCCTATATTTAATACCATCAAAATCAATCTCTAACCATGGATCCAATTAATGAGGAAATTAAATATTTTTTATTCTCACAATATCTAGATAGTGTTTCAAGATGGGATGGGTTTATCAATAAGTTATTAGTGATCTATTGGGACATTTTACATGTTGATCTAACCAATTTTATATAGGAGTTATTTCTTTATGAATCAATTTAATCCAGTATCAATTAAAATTTCATTCCACTTCTTCCTAATAAATACAATGTAATTGAAATCAAAAAATTTATTTTGATTGTAATTAGGAAAACTAATCTAAATATTATCATTAAAATATTAGCAATGAGTCTTGGTAAAATCATCAATGGATTCTTTGCTCAAAACCTATTTTGATTTTTACCTGATACAAAAAAAAACCATTTCTTCACTACATTAGGATGTATTAATTTCTTATAGAAAAGGGTCAATTATATAACTTTTTATTGAAAATTGACATATCCAAGGTCTTTTATATAATAAAATAGATCTACATTATGGTTTTTCTCAAGAGTTATAGATTCTATAATGAATTTATTAAACTAATTGATGTTATAATTAGGAGTTCCAAACCTTCAATTCTTATAATTTTCTCCCCAATGGGATTATTTTCATGTTATAAAGGTGTTAGAAAGGGGGACCCTCTATCTAGAATTATTTTTTCAATTACTAAGGATTATTTGAGTTGTTGGCCCAATGAGTTAACACATATTGACTATTACAATAAGATGAAATATGTATATATTTTTTTTCACCTTCACACCTTCTATATTCTAATGATATTCTTTGTTTTGGAATTATATCAAAAAATACAATACAGGATATCGAAGCAATATTTTTACACTATGATAATTTTTTTTGGAAATCCATAAGATGAAATGAATCATTTATCATCTTTGGATAGGGGATATTTTCATTTAGTAAAAATAGGATGTCCTAGTTTCCTAGGGTTAAAATAGGGTCTCTACCCTTAAAAAACATGGGTGGACCACAATTTTAGTGAATAGTCAATGGATACTACATTTAAAATATATAATCCAATATCATAGATCAAATGGTTAATTAGAAATTTAAGGGAATGTCCCATATAGGGATTATCTTATTAGTTAATTTACTGGTTACATACAAGTTTTTATATGATTTTCCCATATACATTTTTCCTTGAAACCTTCTCAAGAAGCAAGCAAATATGGTTAGAAATTTTATATGGACCAGTAGTATCAATAAAAGGAATCTTATTATTGTAACATCAAAATAGTTCACTAAACCCATTGAAATGGGTTTCCATGGCATAAATGATCTTAAGAAGTTTAATAAGGCCTTAGTCGCCAAGTTTTCATGGAATGTTATTATGTGTGGGGATGAGGCCTTCTATTTTATTAGGAATAGATTTATTCCAGTACATCATAATATATACTCTTACCATATGTCATCAGTAATTTGGAATACCCTCAAAATATAATATGTATATATATATAATATGAGATGATCCAAATGGATTTTTTTATAGTAGATCTATTCTAAATTTCTATAAGGTTCCATGGATTGATAGAAATCTAGAAGAAATCTTATTGGTTCTATATAATAAACAAAATATGTCAATTTATAACTTTAAGAGGGATATTTATGATATAAATGGATTGTTTCCATATGACATAATCGTGAAAATCAAATAATATACCTATACTGATGAGTATATTCTATTAGGTTCCTTCAATAATACTTGATAAAAAAACACTATAGATCTTTATATAAGTAAATTTGAACAGGGAAAAAATATACCCTGGTGGATTTGGAAATTTAAAAACCATTTATTTTTCCTTTTAAAACCCTCATGTTCTAAAAGTTATATAGAAATCGGCTTCCCCTAGATGATCAATTGTAGAAACATATTTTTTTAATTGATTTAGCCTATATACACTATTTTAAGGCCACTAAAAACCTTTAGGATCTATTTGGTAACTTCACATTTGTAACTAATATATGGGTTTACCTAGAGAATACGTTGTATATTAACATGTGCCTATAAATTAGTCTTTTTAAGCTTATGGCCCCCATCACTGAGGTTTAATTCAGGGAGAAAGTATGTAACCTTATTATGGTGGCCACTACCATAAAAATATCCTACATATAGAAAACCTCGTGATTATGATTTTACCTTTATTTTTTATTATAAAGTTTTTTATGAAAAAATTTGGGTAGTAAAGCTGGCTTCATGTGTAAGTAAATGATTATTTCAGCACAAAGTTTATTATGTTAAAGGAAAACTCTCTTTTATGTTATCATGGTTTTAAAATAGACTAACAGGTTTCTTTCTTATTTTTTTATATCTCTTATTGATATTTTTATTCTCATCACATGTTTTCATATGTTTTCCATGGTTTTTAAGGATGATTTGGAACAAATAAGAAGTCAACGAAAAAATCATTAAAAATCATTAACTGTTTTCATTTTAAATGTATTATATTGTGGGAAATGGATTCTAAGAGGAATTGTACAACATGTAATGTATGTTCATGTTCTGTAATATATATTACTTAAATTTATAAAGCTATAAACCTAAAAATCTTTATGAATGTATTAAATTTAATTATTTTTTAAAAATGAATTTATGGACTGAATATGGGTTGGATCCCTATAGTTGGTATCAGAGAAAAGTTTTAGATAATTTTATACGTTTGGATAATGTAATAAAATTCCCTTAAAAGATTATAATTTATGTTTATCATGATATAGATAATTTATATTACCATGTTGCATCATAAAACTATGTCTGTTCATGATGGTTTTCTATAGAGGATATGGTGAAGCTGAAATAAGAAGGCACAAAGAGGACAATATCCTTCAAATAAGTAACTTGGAATGGTTTGAATTTGAATAGATCAATTTTATGTTATGATGGATCAATGGTAACATGGTATAAATGGTGGTGGTGTCCATGAAATAGATCAACCATGTTCACCACAAAGAAAAATTTATATAGTGGAGCATTTCATGAAATATTACCTTTAGGATTCTGTGGATCATCTAACACTATGATGGTTAAAGGATGTGTTAAATACTTGGAAAAGATATTTTACATAACTAGATATACATATCATCAAATAGTAACTCTTTTTATTTACCCTTTTGAAGGTGAAGTCTGTCAATGGTGGTCAATGGTTAATAATACTAGAGAAATAAAAGAGATTGAGACCATATAATGGGGCACATTTAAGGATATTTTCTTTGATAAATATTTTCATAAGGTTGTTAAAATTATAATATATAAGATATAATTGGAATTGTGGTATAATGAGGAGTATTCAGTGGCTATATATAATGAAAACATTGCCTAGTTGGAAAGGTATACACAAAATTGTATCCAGGGTCTTGATATTAAAATTAATCACTTTTACTCAGTATTAAAGACAATATATCAAAGTTTATTGGCTTCTTGTTAATTCAGTATTTATGAAAAACTTTTTTGATATGCTGAGAAAGAAGAAATGTAGTTTTTTTATGATCATGTATTCCTTGAAAACAAGTAGAATAAAAGGCCTATATGGATGGTAATGGGTAAGAATCCATCAAATAAATCCAAAGGTGTGAAAATAAAGTTCCCATTTTGAGAAACATGTGTTAAAAAGTACCCTAGATAATGTCATATACAATTTGGGATGCATTTCTAATGTGGGAATTTCAGAAATATAACTTTTGACTATAAAAAAATAATCTGAAAAATATTGATATTTCAATAGTAATATTATTTAATTTTAATGTTATGGGTCATTACATGAGTACTTTTCCAAAGATACAAATAGATTTTGTAATTCATCAAGATAAAAAATAGAAATGTGTGTATAAATCCTTTACAACTACTTTTTCAGATGTTGGACCATACAACGATGTGGTGTTAGCAACATTACTTGTTTATTTATATTATTCCAATGTCTTGTTTGATTTAGGGTTTGCAAACTCATTCATTAACAAGTAATTTTCTGATAAATTATAAATATCACCTCATGAAATGAATCCAAAAAAAAATTATAAAAACACCTAGGGTAAGTATTAAGGAAAAAGGAAATTATAAAAATATTAGTACTGTTCTTTGTGGAAAGGATTTACCAACAAACCTGGTTTTATTTCTCAATATAGAGTTTGATTGTATTCTCGATACGTATTCTTTTTCTATTTACCATGTTATTATAGATTATAGGGATAAAGATGTTTTTTTAGAATGAGTTTCTATTTGTATATAAGAATGAATTCATAACTTTTATAATATATCCAGAAGCTAAGAAACTATAAAAAGATGGAAATAAAAGTTATGTTTCTTATATTCTTGAGAAGAGGGTGATTATTCATATCAATGATGTACCAATAGTTAATTAATATATAGATGTATTTTCTGATGAGTTTTATATAATTATGCATGATCATGAAATTTATTTTACATTTGACTAAGTACATGATGCTAAACCAATTTCAAAACCACCATATCAAATGGATCAAGAGATTTTGTAATTGAAAATCAGTTATAGAATTTTTTAGATTAAGGTTTCATTCATCCTATCACATATCCATGTGGTACTCATATTTTATTTTTTAAAAATAAATATGATTTAATGATACTATTAATTTATTATAAATCCATTAATAACATAACTAATAAGAAAAATTACCAGTTTCCCCCAATCTATGATTTTTTATCATATTTGAGGAACATAGTATTTTCTAAGATTTATCTTAGGTATGGATACAATTATTTGAAGGTGAATGAGGAATATATTCCAAATATATCATTTCAAACTAGATATGGGCCTTATCATTTTGTATTTATACCCTTTGGGTTATCTAACACACCATTTACATTCATAGATCTTTTTAATATAATTTTCCTTGAATGTTTAGATAATTTTGTAGTTAGGTTTATTTATAATATATTGGAATATTATAAAATTAATGAGGATCATGAAAGACACCTAAGTATTGTTTTTTAATCCATGAAATAAAAAAAGTTATATAAATAATTTAGTAAGTTTTAATATTAGTTACAGTAGATTTATTTTTTCAGGAATATTGTTACTAAAGATGGCACAATTTTTGACCCTACTAAAAAAAAGTTTTTTAATAATAACAATAATTATAAATTTCATATAGAATCATAGTTTTTAAGGATTATTGGGTTACTACTGTTGGTTTTATGAAAACGTTCCTCATCTATCTGACCCATTGAGTAAGTAAACCCAAAAAAGAGTTAAGTTTATCTTGGAAAAATAGTGTGATGATTGTTTCCAGGAAATAAAAATAATATTGGTGAATGATCAAGTTTTGATCCTACCATCTATAAATGTTGAATGTTTTGCCAACATTGATGCTTCATTTAAAGGGATTGGTTTCATTCTGATGTAGAATGATGATGTAGTTTTTTTTCTTCATATCAACTAAATTATCATGAGTTAAATTATCCTACTCATTATCTAGAATTAGATTTTGTTGTTATTTCTTTAAAAAACATAGAGACATAATTTATATATAGTAAAGTGTGAAATATAAACTAATCCTAAAATTTTTAAGTATATATTCACTCAAAAATAGTTGAACATAAGGTAGTGAATATAGAAATAACTGATTAAGAATTATGATAAAATAACTCATTAACATACTATAATAGAAAAAAATAGCTAATAATTTGAGTTGGAAATATAATTCTACATTAACCATATTATGTTTGGATCATAAACCTTCAGTTAATTATTTGATGAATTTTATCCTATAAATTATGCATGCATAAAATTCATCTATTTTGTTTCAGGTGTCAATACAGTTATCAATTTTAGAAATAATTAAACAAGATCATATAAAGGATCATGTTTTATAGAAAAAGTTAGAATCTATTAAGAAGGGTAAGATTCAAAAGTTTAATGTTGTTGTAGAATGTGTTATTATATTTGGAAAAATATTATGTGTGCTTTCTGATTCTCCATTGAAGAGATAATTATCAGGGGAAGCTCATAGTTACTAATTTTAAATTCATATTAGAAGCACTAAGATGTATAGAGACCTTCAAGAGTATTACTAGTGGGATGGAATAAAAAGATATATTGTTTACTTTACTATGAAATATTTTAATTTTAATTAGGTTAAAGTAGAATGAAAATTACTAAAGGGTATGCTTAATCCTTTTCTCATGATTCAATGGAAATAAGATAATATATTAATGGATTTCATGGTGGGATTTACAAAGACATCGTGAAGAAATAATGTGATTTGGGTTGTTATTGATCAAATAATTAAATCTATATATTTCCTTCCCAATTGAGATATTATGTATTTATATCATATTTTTTTACTATAACACAAGGAGATAATAAGTTTATATGGATTTCCTCTCTCCATTGTATCTGACCATGTTCTTATATTAACTTATAATTTTTTGTAAAGGCCTTTATAAGTCATTGGATACAAAAATAAATTTCAGTACAACTTTTCATCCTCAATCTAATGGATAGTATGAGTGAATAATTCGTACCTTGGAGAAATATATTTGGGATTTTTTAATGTATTACTAGGGAATTTGGGATCAATATATTTTATTAGTTTAATTTTATTATAATAATAGTTTTTATTATATAATAAAAATGGATTCTTTTTAGGCATTATATGAAAAGTGGTGTTAAACTCTATCTTTTTAGGATGAATAAGGTGAAGAAAAGTTGTCGAGGACATAATGGGTATAATAAATATTTGAGAAGGTTAATATTATTTAGTAAGATATAAGGATAGATCAAATTAGATAGAAAATATATACAAATAACTGGAGGATAGATCTTTCATTTCAAGGTAGGCGGTCATGTTTTTCTTAAAGTAACTTCATGGAAAAGTGTCATGTGTTTTGGTATTAAAAGGGAAGCTAAGTCCATGGTTTATTAGACTATATGAAATCCTAGAGAAATTTGGATCATTTTCTTTCTGAGTGATAATTCTTCCAAGTGTATCTTAGATATAATACATTTTTCATGTTTTCCTGTTAAAGAATAGGACTCAGATGCATCTCATGTTTTGATCCCTAAAGTAGTTATGTTGGAAGAAATCATTTCATATGAGGAACAAACTATTTAGATTCTTGATCAAAAGAGAAGGTGGTACAAAAAAAATTATTCTCTAGGTTAAGGTGTTTTGTAAAACCTATATGATTTAAGAATCACCATGTGAATCTATAAATTCTATGAGGGAAATATCTCCCCATGTATTTAAATATTAAATAAAATTTCTAGGAAACAATTTCGAAAAGGGTGTAATAATGTAAAACCCTATTTAATGTTAAGATAAATAATTTTCACATCATATTAACATTCATTAATAATATCATTATATATTTATATTCATTATAAGAATATTAGAAAAAAAATAGTCAAAATTAAAAATCGTTAGTTCTAACCAAATTGGGTTTTCAGGCATTATATTGTTTATGTAATATCTTTGTTTCTAAATTATAGAATTTGAATTTATAAAAAAAAATAACTTTATTTTTGAATTCATCATTTCAAAATTATGTTTGAATTATTTTTTTAGAATTTTATGAAAAGTTTTATTTTTCATTGAATAGTGAAAAATACTGATTTTTATTGAAAAATATTTTTGCATTTTAGTATTTACAAAGTAAAATACTATTTTAGATTATTTTTAAAATTTAGTTATTTTATTTTGATTAAAAAAATTATGGTCTTTTTAATTAATTTCATACCTGAATTTGGTATAAAAACATTTTTAGACTTAAAAATTCATTTTTTCTGAAAACCTATTATCCATTGAATTTTGTGGATTTAAATATAAATTAAATTATTCCACATATATATATTGAATCCCATAAAATGAATTATATATATGGAATTATGTGTTCTAGATTTGGTAAATCGCTTCCTTTTATTTTTGGTCATTATGAACAGAAACCAAAGTAAATTTTTATTACAAGGGTAAAGGTAAAATCATTTAATTATGGTTAAAACTAATGTGATGAGGATTAAAATTCACTCAAAAAAATTTCATTATTTCATTTCATTATTCTATTTCATCCATAAACAAAAAAATTTAAAATATGACCTTTTGGTTTCTTTTATCTTTGATTTTGACCATTATATTATTTATGTAACGAAAAATATTAAATATCACTCTCTTGTATTTACAAGTATATTATAAATTCACATAGGGATAAAAATAATTTTAGAATGGATATTAAAGATTATTTTTATAATAATTAAATTTTTATATTATTTTAATTTATTTATAGTTTTCTATGGTTATATAATTACCTTAAATTCTTATGCAATGCCGACAGAGTGCTTCTACAAGCTGTAGAAAAATCAATTAAATGATTTTTAAAACTCTAAAAATAATATATTAGGGGTGAGTTAAAATGTATTATTAATTTTTTAGATAAATATAACAAATTATAGATGTTATAAATTTCTATATTTTATTTCCATTTTTATCTTGAATGATTTTAATTCAAAGTAAATGAAAAGTTAAAAAAATGACAATGATTGTATTTTATAATAAACATTATTTAATTAAATGATTTCAAATTCATAAAAATACTCTATTCAATAAAATGAAAGTTTTATGGTATAAAATATCAACCATGATTCATTTATTTGTCATTTTTCTTTTTATAATAACTTTTGAACCCTTAAAGAGTAATGAACATTGATATCATCTAAATTTTCAAAAGGGTTAATAGGGGTTAAAACAAAGAGATAAGGGTAAAAAATAATTTAAACGCTTAAAATTTTCAATGGATCAGATTATTTTGACCCATCATTATCCTATATTTTAATTATATCAATTTTTACACACTTTAAACTTAAAAATTAATTTATATTATTTTAATACTTTAAGAAATTCTTAGAATGTCCTTCCCCTCACTTATAAAATAGAACCTCCTCTCCTCTCTTCCTCACATCATTTAATCACTCTATATAAAAAATCACTTCCAAAATATCTTAATAAAAACTCTCCTAATTTTCTAGAGTTCATATTTTTGACATAATACCAACCTTATAGGTCTTAAGGTTTAAAGCAAATGAGGTTTTCTGAATATAAGGTATATATTTTAACCAAATCTATTAATTTTATTTCATCTTATACCTCCTTTAAATAATATTCAAACAAGATGAAATAATAACACCAATATATTCAATATAATTTATGTTTTTATGTTAATTTATTAATTCATATCTATATCCTTCTTCTATCAAAAGAGAAATGAATCCATTGATCATGTGTACGGATAACTACTGCTACACAAACTAATGTAATTTTTTTTCATCAAAACCTCTTATAGACGAATATAATAATCTATTTAATGTATATATATATGATATTCATGAAATATTTATCATTCTTTAAATATAGTATATCATCCAATTTCTTAACATTCTGTCTATTTAAAAATTATAACGGCATTCATGCGTATGTGTGGATGATCACCTCCACAAAGCGATGTGATTATTTTTTCATGACCAAATCACATGGCTGTTAGATATAAGTGTATTTAAAAAATATATGATATTTATGATATAATCATAATTATATAAATATAAAATAACACTTACCTTATTTCCATCAGAGTTTTTGAAAAATTATTTCATGGTTATTATTTTGTAGATAATGTAATAATAACCACTTTAACTATAGTCAACATACTAAAGTAATTTTGAACATAATGATAATTTTCAAAATATATGACATCAACTTAATTAATTAATTAATTAATTATAACATGATAATAAATAAAATAAAATGAACAATAAACATGAAAATTTTTCTTAATAAGGAAAATAATTAATGTAATGGTATTATTAATTAATATAAATAACTTACTTGACGATTCAGGCTCAATGTAAGGGACACTTTAACTTAAAAACTCATTTTAAATGTTTTTAAAGATATATGTTTTCAAATATTTTTCATACATGTATATATTACTTAAATTATTTCATGGATGTATTTATATAGAAATTAATGAATTATAATAGAAATTTTATGTCTCTTTTCACTTTATTTCAAAGGTTTTCAAATGGAATAATTTTACATATTTTTTACGAAATATTTAAAATTTATTTACAAAAGGTAAAAATAATTTTATATTTTAACATATATGGAATCAATGGATTTTCACACTTCCATGACCATTATTTTATGTTTTGTATTCCTTTATATATTTCTATATTTTCTTCAAAGAAAAAACCCCCTTCCATTTTTTCTAGGAATTTTAGTCTTAAAAATCGGGTTTTGAAGGAAAATTATATATCAATATCTGAAAATGTTTTACATATGGGTTCAAAATGTATATTTTTATCAATTTGATGGTGGAAATGCATGATTTTATGTGTTTAATTTATGTTATATTTTGTGGAAATTTATTATGATCACATGATTTCCCAATATAGCTCATAATGATGGGTGACCCCAATATATCTCATGATGATGGGTGTGCATGTTATAGATCTTCAATGTATTAGGTAATGATTATGTTCTCTAGGTAATTATGTTGGAAGTTGAAAATATTTTTTAATAAAATTATAAGGTTTCTTGTAAGAGTTATATAAGGATAATGTCTAAGGGAACATATAATACAAATCTATGCTTACTAATGAGTTTTGATGGAAATGATTTTATTTTAAAAAAAAATCATGGGTTCTCATTTTTTCTAAGAAACCCAAATGGTGATTATTTTGCCTTTATGATTTCTTATAAACTATTTTATAAAAAACATTGGGTAGTAAAGGTAATTTCATGTGCAACTAAATAATTACTTCATCTCAATGTTTATTATACTAAAGGGAAACTCTCTTTTAATATATCATGTTTTTAACATGGACTAGTGGGTTTATTTCTTCTTTTTTTATGTCCCATACTATGATTTTTGTGCGCATCCCATTTTTTCAAAAGTTTTTTATATGTTTTAAGGATAATAAATAATAAAGAATAAGTAGTGTTTAAAATAATAATTATTTTTCATTAAAAGAAAATGTGTTTTATTTTAAAAGTCTTGTATTATGGTAAAAATGGATACTAATAGGAAGTATCAAACTTATAATGTTTAGGTTTATTATGTAAGAGATATAACCTAATTCCCTAAAACTCTAAACCTAAAAATATCTATAGAAATGAAATAAAATGAATTATTGTTTAAAAGTGATATTATATATTGAATAAGGGATGGTTCCATATATTTACCCTTATTGTGTATTTGAGGTCATTCTTATTTCACTTCCCTAGGTTATGAAGAAATGATTTAAATATAGTATATTTAATAAGGATTCTAGTAGGGATGAACATAGTGGGAGACAATGTAAATATTTTATATACAATATGTTTATGTATCCATGTTTCCAATGATACTAAACCTTTGCAGTTCTAGGGTGGATCGTATTTATATGTAATTAATATTCATCTAATATTATATAATATTAATTTTTGTTATCTTTAGGTAACTATAATACTACTAGGGCCACTATATCATGTTTATTGAAAAACATCTTGTGTGTTCCCCTTAGGGTCTTCACATCATAAGGAATACCATAATAATAATTACATCAGCCATTGGCAGTAGAGGAAAACCATCCATTTCTCAAGGTTCATTGGGACCTTAGAACTTTGTGCCACCTAACCAAAGGAATTTTAGTTTAAGATAATATCTCATTTTAATTTAAATAATTCTTTTAATTTAATAAAAAATCATTTTAACTTAACAGGTCAACACCACAATGGCTAGCCTATATGCCATAGGTACCATATCGACTACATAAAAACTATAGAGCATGTATACAATACTACCTACCTTAGTTGATGATTTTTCCCATTTATTTTATAAATGTTGAAGTCTCTACCAAGGACTACCCATAGTCCAACAAAGCCTGACCAAGTCCGGAACCTTTCCCAAAAACTTATCGCAATCTAAAAAACAAGTTAATTAATTATAAAAAACTTATTAATTAATTAAATGGTCAATAATTAAAATCCTAGTTTTAAAAAATTTGGAATAATTGTTGAAATATCACTAAAAATTACTATCACCCTAGAACTATGACTGATAACCCATTGGAAGTTTGTAGTGGATCCTTAGCCTCATCCCATGTGAATACCCTATCATGAATCATCTATTCTATAAGAATTTAATTTTAATTTAAAAAAAACTAAGAAAATATAATATGTAATGTATATTCATCCAATCAATGAGAAGTGACAAGTGGGAATCGTCTCGAGATGTCCTCTACAAGGGATATGGGAAAAACCTATGAGAATCAGGTGATTCCATCATGTTCTGGTGGAATCACCAATAAATCCCTAAGTTAGAGAGGAATAAATTTGTAAGAGAGAAAGGAGGATATGAATGGAGATTGAAAGAGGTTTAATATCACAAAAAATTCCAAAAAAACACCATTGAAATCACACTATACCAATGGATTTTGAAAAAGGAAAGATATGGGTTAGTTTTCCCCCTGATTCTATAGAACAATAAGGATAGGGGCTCAACCCTTTAAAAACCTAAGGGGAGAATTTAGTAAATTGACCCATAAAAACACTCCATCGGCGAGCCGGTTTAGGTTAACTGGATGGACACTACTCAACTAATGCTCAAATTCAGCTAATCTAGAGACCAACTAATGGTCTCTAATATATATCATGAATACTAGAAAAACACCTGATATACGATGGCCATAGGACACTACAAAATAACATACTAGCCACATTTAATAGTCTTCATTATTCTCTTGGGAACCCTTTATCCCTTAAGACCCCTATTTAATGTTTAAAGCCATAAGTTTTAGGGGTTGTGGACAAAGAATTTTATTACAAACCCCAGTTAAAAATTTGACCCATATACTCAATGAAAAAACTAATTCCTATCAAAACTCAACCACACATATGAATGTGTGGTCTTATAATTCTACCCATGGAGTCTCATGTTAAGAAATTTAGAAAAAAAATGTATGAATAATTCACCTAAAATGGAGTTAAAAATAAAGAATAATCATGGTTGATAAGTAACTATCAACCCTATTCTCTCACTAAAAGAAAATTATATCTCACCCTATTAATATATATATCATATTTTTTCTTTTTATGTAGAGAATTGAAGTTGATGCTTCTATTTTAAGGGGATAACTATAAGGAAAAAAATTTCTATCAGAGATAGATAATAGGTTAGAACCCACTAACTTGGAGTGATGTGAATGTTATTTATCTTGAAGTATTTTATGAATATATATAAACTAATGAATTGAAGATGGATTTTATCCCTATAGGGTGAGAAATTTTAGTACCTTACAAAATCTATTATTTTATTGGAATATGTAATTCAAGAAATTATTCTGGAAAAGTTTCTTTTAAGAGGTATGTTTTCATATTTTTTGCATCCTTTTTTAGAAAATTTATTTTTTTTATATAGTGGGATAATTTGAATTAACCAATTCCATGATATATAATAAATATTTGAGAAAGTAAAGGGATTATTTTTAATATAATCCTACTAGTTATTTTGAAGGATTTTAATCTATTATTGGAATGAGTATAGGATTTTAGGTTGAAAATTTCATGAAAATATATTTACTAATTGTATCATATTGAAAATATTTGAAAAATATATGAGAAAATAGGTTGAGTTGGTTTTATATTCTATTTTGGTTATATAAAACTCTATTATATAAGTTATTCCATCTTATTTTCTATACTAATAATTTCTCAAGTAGACTTAGAGTGGAATAATTGATGGAACATTTCCTTATGTAAAGATATTCTACCCTATCCCTAAATGATTTGTATTTATTATATATAGTGGGGAGAAGGAATAAAATTTAATATATATTGACATGAATTTTATATTTTTTTATTGAAAACAAATCTAAAGGAGGATATTGTAGAACCACCTTGGCGTTAAGTTGTATTTTTTATCAATGATCATGGAGTAAATATAAGTTGAGAATATAATATTTAAATAAATATGAATTACCCAATAAATGTATCATTATATTTTGAGTTATAAATATTAAATAACCTTAAATAAATTCCTTGGGGCTTGTAAATGAGTGGATTTCATTACTCCTATGGAAAAAGAAGTGAGATATTTCCATTGGATATTCTCTTGGAAATCCATTAAAATAAACTCTTGTAGATACATTCACATCGTAAATATGTTTTTTTAGTTTTTATTAATATAAATATTTCATAGATATTATTCATTTAGAAATCTAGTAGGAAGTTGAGCTAACTACTACTTTATATTTTATTCATAGAATCCTTTAGTTGGATGTTCCATCCATTGAGTTATAGGAAGTTGATAAGAAGAAAAGTATTCCATGGAGTGTAGATATTATTGGAAATTATATCTCTATTAAGTCATTATAAAATATTTTTGTGAAGTTTTAACTTATTTATTATCATATAGCGAAGATTGATGTTATGATAAGACGATGCTCAGATGATGTTTAAGGAAGAGATAAAATTGGATGAGGTAGTGGGAGATGAATTTAAATACTCTATGGCGTATATATATGATAAATAATATTTTGAATTATTTTGGTGATGATTGAAGATGATTTTTAGTTATTACAAAAAAAATTTAAGTGTTTGAGATGTGCTGAAGAATTTTGGGTAAGGCTGGTGAAATTTTAGGTTGCAGGCAGTTGGAGATTTGATATAGTAGTTGATATGAAAGAGAATTTATGTGTTTTAGACTTTTGAAAAAAAAAATGGAAGATAACATGATATATAAATTTACATAGAAATTATATTGAGAATTTTAAAAAATCTAGATCCACCCTCTGATATGAAAGTATTATACAATTTACACATAAGATTTTAAAAAAATTAATAATTGGAAAAGTGTTGAGTCTCCCTATGATACTTAATATATTTAAAAACTCTAAAAAAATGGGAAAGAAAAAACTTTACGGTTTGTATAAGATATTATAATAATACTTAATATATTTTTAGAGCATCATAGGATTATACATTAGATTCTATAAAAGTGTAAAATTGTAAAAGTACTAATCCCCGAGTGCATGTATAATGTATTAATTGGAGCTAAAACTAAAATATTGAAAATACATGATGGTACTATGATATGTAATATATATTTTAGATTAAATAATATCTATCTAATACTTGAAAAGTGAAAAAAATTCTATGTATGCAGAATCAAAATGATATGTAAGATTTTCTATTCCCTATATATGGGTTATGAGTTTGAAAAAATAAAAGATTTACAAAATTTATATTATGTAGATGCGATATTGATATTTAGTTATTTAAATATCATTATTAGTGTTATAATAATTATTTAAGAAACTGGTTTCAATGAAAGAGAATAAATAAAAATAATTGACTATAAATTAGAGGACCATGCCTCAATAGATTATCAAAGAATAATTGTTATTGAATATAAAGAGTATACTACACTATTAAGATAAAAGTCACACTATAATAGAGTATATCATGAGATAGAGAGTGGTGGGGTAGTGTATCATGTCATAATACTATTCCAAAATAGTTATCCATGATTTAATATTGAGATAATATATTGTTTCATTCTATAATATGAGATTCCATGACACAACCATGCAAAAATCAAAATAATCTAACATCATGAGAGGTTCCTTTATTCCATAATAGTGTCACATCATGTTATGATGTAAATGTGAAATTTAGTTCTTATGATTTTTTTTGGAAATTTAATGATATAATTATTCTATATATCACAATGATATTAAAGACTGGGTTTTATGGAGATATTGTGTGTGATTAAACTTAATTAGTTTTGAAGATTGAGAGTGATGAATACCACAAGATCAATATTGGAAATAAGATTTCTATATTTAAATATGAAAACATTATTCATGTGATTATATAAAAATAAAAAAAAGAAGTAAAATATAATGAAAATATATTAAATAGAGACTAGACTGATACTATATACTTCATAATATCTTGAGTATTAAAGAAAGGGATTATAAAATACACCAACATTGTAAATATTTTTGATATTCACTATAATTGATGATTAAGAGTGTGAACCACGTACTATTATCCTAAATATCTTTTTGGGTTGAAGAAAATGTGAGTTCCAATGCTACATAGAAATTAATCATTCTTCTATATTGAAGAATAAGAATATTGAAATTCTATATTTCTTATCATCTACTTAAGATCATACCGACTGAATATTAGGAAGTGAGAAGACTAGATAATGATACTTATATCATAAGGACTAAATAAGAAGAGAAGAAACATTATTGATTGCTTCATATTTTAAAAGGAGATAATATCTATAAGTCTAATAAAGATTCTATTTCTTACTTGATGATCACACTTCATAATGATCCATCCAAATATTATATTTAGAGTGATAAGACTAGTTATTGATAGATCTTAAGAAGAGAACAAGTTAGTTATGTATGAAACTTTGTTATTACCAAATATAACAAGGTTCAAGGTCAAACCATTTACCTTGGCTGATTTTTTATATTAAAATAGTAGTTATTTTTGTGTGCATAACAACAACCATACACTAATAAATATCCCACACATTATGAGTAAACCTCATAAATCCATGTTTTCCATATTGTGTTCATTTCCTTCTTAAAATACTTGAATTGAAACCAAAGTTGAAGAAACTATGAGAGATATATTCATAGAATATGTGTAAAGGTATAGAGGTGTGAAATTTTCTAATTGATAATAATTCACTCACATTAATTCACTCCCCTCTAAGTGTGGATGCACTAATCCTTGTGGGGTGATAGGTAGTTGTTTTTTCCGATGCCATTTTTGAATTAAATTCTTATTTAAATTGATTTCATCAATGATATATTGTTTTATCATTGTGTTTTCAGGAAGTTACATTTATCAGATTCTCTTAAATTAGTGTTGAACAATTTTATTAAGTGTATTTATACTATTAAATGTTATCAGGATAATTATAGAAAATTTGTAAACTCAACTCCATTAATTTACAAGGTTGGTGAAATAGAAGTTTAGGTTGTGGGTTTTACTCTTCTATTGAAAAGAAAACTTCAGAAGCTAAGGAAGTGAATAGTATATTCCAATTTTATATATTTTTCAATAAAATAGAAATAACAGGGTTATGGGATGAATAATCATTATAATAGAATAACTTATAAAAATTAGTCATTTTTTTATTTTTCCTCAATTTTGAGTCATTATATTGTAAAAAACATGATAAAGAAATATTTATTCTAAAAATGGTTATGGATTCTTTTTTTATTATGGAGTCTTTCAAAAAATAATGTTTTATGAGGAAAAATATTTTTTATGTACTTTGTAGAAAATATGTAATCAATTATTTGAGTTTTTTTGGTTAATTACAAATATATTAAAATTAAATTATATTTTATTTTTCAAAAAAATTATTTTATACCACAAAATAGACTTTTTAAGTCACAAAATATGTAATATTTTTTTAGAAACACATGTGTTTTGTATAATATTCTACAAGGTAGAATATATTATTTGGTCAAAAATCATGCATTGTTCTTTAAATAAAAAACATTGCATAAACTATCATAAAAATTTTGTATTCTTTTCAATTTTTACTCAATAATATATATAATGATTGATTTATTATACATATTTGTGTGTTTTAGAGAAATAATTTTTTATAAAAAAAAACATATTTTTCTAAATGAATATTTATGAGGAATAATTATTTAGTCCAATATATATTTTATAATCACTAATATAGTTTTTAATATAATTTTAATATATGTTTTGTATTATTTTTATTTTTTATTATAATGATGTTAGGTTTAAAAGATATGATTTTTTACTTTTATATAGAAAACATATTTTATTTTAATTAATACTTAGTATAATATAATTAAACTTATTATAGAAAAAATGTTTTTTAAATAATTTATAATTTTTTATACACATGAAAAAATAGATCTCATGTTTATAAAATACCCAAAATAGTTGTTTTATGTTACAATAAATATATTATTATGTAATAAAAATTTTGTTTTATCTCATACTTGGTAAGAAATGCCATGTGTTTTCATTAATAAATACATATTTTTAATATAATGTTTGATTTATAAAATAAGATAACTATTTTGAGAAGTTTTAATTTTTACTTAATAATATATGCTTGTTTTATTTTATATATAATTAAACAAATTCTAGTAAAAATGCCCAAATTTTTATATAATATATTTAATGATTTTATGTTGTCTCATTTTAAGTTGTTTTTTATTATAATAGAATTCATTATAGATAAAATTATATGATTATAGTGGTTTTTTTTCTATATATTAAATGTGTGTTTTCTTTAATTTCTTTATAAGATTAATATATTAATAATGTATTGTTTTTAATTTATTATTCTTATTATTCAGAACAAATTTTTTATTTTACAATAATTATATAATATATTAAAGGTTTTATAAACCTAAATTTTTCAAACCAAATACAATATTATATTAGTATACAAAATAAGTAGTGGTTATTTTAGGAAAGAAATGAATTAATTCAATGATTTTTTATCAAAAAACAACCTCATGGAATTGTGGTGCTCAAGTGAGACCTTTACCAATTTAAATAATAAACATGGTATCCAAGGGACCAGGATTCAGATATATAGGTTATTATCTAACCAATAATAGATTTATAGATTTCCTTGTACTCCTATTTTCTACAAGACTCAGTCTTTATCTGATCATTCATTACTGTTAATCGAACTGAATAGGTCGGAAAAGGGTTATCATCAATTTTTCATATCTAAATTGTGGACCTGGTATAGTGGGTTCATGTATATAGTACATTCTTATTTCGATAGACATATGTGTGGTAACTTTTATGTTTTTCTTCAAAAATAACTTAATAGGTTGAAAAGTGATATCTAGGAATAAGTGGATATGTGAGGTAACTATCAAATGAGTCCTAATTATCCAAGCATTGAGATATACATGCTTGAAACTAGTTTACACAAGATATGTGATTATTCTAATTTTATGACCATATCTTGCAAATATAGACTACTAGAAGAGATATTTATGGAGAAGGAAAGTTATGGTAGTGAAAGATCCAAAGTGTTCTGGTTCAATGAGGTATACTAGAACATAATATTATTTCATACAGGTATTAAATAATGTAAATATATATGGAATCCCAATTTTTAGTTAAACAATATTTCCTTCAGTGCTAATGGAGAGGTAATTAGGCCTCTGGATATTTCAAATTTCTCTTCCTTACTCACAAGTGCATAGCATGATACAAGTGAAAGTTGTCCCAAGGAGGGTGAGGATAAATTCTTCCTTAATAAAATCTCATAATCCATTGATGAGAACCAAAACCTAGTCATGGAATCAATTCTTATATAGGAGGAACTTAAAGAGTCTATCAGTAACATCAATCCAAACGATGCCTTGAATCCTGATCGCTTCCCTGCATCTTTTTCTATTGTATGATGAGATTCTATAAAAGTAATTGGTTATCAATGCTATGTAGGTTTACTTCAAGGGGGGTTTTCTACCCATATACGCATGTTCCATGACTCTTTCATTATTTTTAAGGATAAATATTCAAATTCATTCAACTAGTATCAGTTTATCAATATCTGAACATTTTATAAAAATTTATCTCCAAAATCATGAATGAAAATATATCCCATATTGTTCCAACCCAAGCTATAAAGTGAAGCATGGTTTTTTATTGGAAAGAAACATACAAGGTGACATTATATTTTCACAACATATGATGGTAGATCTTGATCAATGGTTTATTGTTTCCAAAATAATGTTTAATATTGATATTCTAAAACCCTATGATATAATGGAGTACAATATGATTTTAATGGTTATAAGGTTGTGTAGATTCTCAGAGTGGGTCTATGACCTATTACTCTATAGTTTTTTATAATTGTGGTACTAAATCTCTCTGATGGGTATAAATTATATATTCTTTTAAAAATCGTTCAACCTCTATCATGAAGATCCAATATATTTAAATATTTTTATGATAGCATAATACTTTATTAGTAGGAATATCAACAATTTTATCTCTAGTGTAGAGGTACTACCATCTATAGGTAAGTTTGGTTTCTCAGTTATTTTATATATCTTATTTTTGTATGATTTTATATTCTTACTAAATGAAATGATTAAATCTATTTAGAGATTCTTATAAATACCTAACACTTGTGGTACATAGAGTGGGAAATGTATCCTCATAATGAAAATTAATTTTTTTTGTCTTGAAGATGTTTGGAAAAATGTTCCCAACTCAATGAAATATGAATTTTTTTCTAAAGGAATATTCTAAATGATCTAAATTGGTGTTCCATTGTTTATGGGTAGGATATACAACCATTATTTTGATCATCTGGTGGATAGGATAATAGGCCATATTATAAATTTAAAAATCTATTTTATTTCTTTTTAAGTAAGGATCAATTTCATCAACAACATGATTTAAGCTATACTGATGCATGTTTCATTGGTCTTTAGGGTCACAAAATATATCATCAGTTATATTGAAAACATACTCAATGGATTTATATGGGACTCCCAATAAGAGAGAAGATTCCACTTGTTGATCTGGTCACATCTAGATATTCTATTTGAAGAAGGATGTATTAACATAAAAATTATGGATGATTAAATTCAAATCATGCTATATAAATTGGATTAAGATGTATTATTATATCAGTCGTTGTGGTAAAAACACACCAACTCCAAATATGGGAGTGTCTATGAAGTATTATGAAATATTTGTTTTGTGAAGTAACCTCTATAGCAGAGCATTCATGAAATCTTCAATATTTTTCAAAATCATCAATGATATATAATAATACATGATGATATATCCTTCTAGGATATCAAATAATAAGGATTTTATATTTTCTTCCCAGGGTTCTTATATCTAGGCATCAGGTTTCATTTGGATATAGAAGACTCTAGGTTTATGAATTCTATGTTTGATGATGATCAGAAGGATTTGTTTTCCAATATTAAGATGGTTTATGATCTTAATAAAAAAATTCACTCCCTCAAAATCAAGTATTTTTCATATCCAAATTTTTTATGCTCATCAATTCATATCAAGTCCTAGAACCATAGGAAAAAAATTTGGGTTAAATACTTTCCAGTTAAACACAACTTCTTACTGTAATGACTGATGCATAGATCAATCCCCATTAAAACCCCAATTATATATAATGAATATACTAGGAATCTAAATTATCCTATATCAAAAACTCTAAAATAGATATATTTATGCTTTTTTTGGAAGGGATGGGCATGTTTCATCCATAATTTCCTTGGAAGCAACAATGAAATTCCTATTTACCATAGATCTATTGATCAGTTCTTATCTACCTGGTTTAACAATGTGGATAGAATATCTACAAAAGGTGGTTCCTAGGGTGTGGTTTTTTTATGGGTGTTGGATCCTTTGGTAGGATCTTATTAAGGATATATGCCTAAGATATTAGGAAATTATTGGCTACTTTAAAACTGAAACTATTTTGTTGATATTTAAGTTGGGTTCACTATGTTCAAGGAGTTTCTTGACTAACGATTTTTGAAAACTACACATCTATTCTTATAAGCACTAGATAGACATAGATTGAGAGGCACAAGGCCACTATGTGGGATAGAAGGTGGTAGGTATGGGTCCTAAGATTAATACTAATGGTGCTTGTGATAATGGTGTCATGTAGAGAAGAGTAATCATTCAAGAAATTAAAGGCTCAGTTGAGTCGGCATTCATCACCTTCTACAGTGAGGGAAACTTTCTTATTGTATAATATTGGACTATTTTGAGAATTTTTTCAAATTTACTATATATTATCTTCCTTCCTTTAGTGTAATTAGATTTATATTTACTATTTAAATTTCTTTTAGGATTTTATTATATCCAATTATCCATTTTTATTTCATGATGGAAAGTAAGAGTTTCATTGATCAAGATATAGTGATTCAACATAATTGGCATGAGGTTAATAAGGTACCAGACATATTATCTTCAAAATGTAATCTAGATTATTCTCTTTTATTTTTTTACTAGTGTGGGATATTATCCTATTGGGATCCTATTTTTATCTCTATGATGAAATGAATTCCCATGAACTTTAAAGGAATGATAAAGAAGGTTAATATGTAATTTTTTAGAGAAAAATAAGTAAAATTAAATATTTTATATGTTTCACTAACAAGAAAACCTAAGGTAAAAATTAAAATATATCCCAAATAGAATTTTGAAATAGAAATACATCAATGTTACATTCCATAATCCAGTGTTTTTCATTATGGTTTTATTTTTAGAATTTATGAGTTACAAACCCCCAGTAGCTTATTTTTCTATAAGTATAAAAATTTACATTTAATTATCACCATTATCATATATTTTAAGTTGAGAAGGTTTTATAATAAAAGTTAATGAAATAATTTAGTCCCTTCAAAGTAGGATTTTTAATCCTCTTTGTAATATTTTTTACATCATGTTAGAAATATTTTTTATATTTACAGTTTGTATTAGTATTATTAATAATAGATTGATTAAAGTTAGGTAATTAAAGAGATAGTAAGAGGACAAATAAGTGTGTGAGACTCTAATCCAATTTTATACTATTTTAAATACTTAACCTACACTTCCCATTTTGATAGTAACATCTTAGTTTTATGGATCACTTTTATTTTGTATTACTAGTTTCTCTTTATACTTGAACAATGTGGACACATAACACACCCTCAAAAGCTGATATAAAAGGGAGAACACAATATAAAATTAATTTACCCAATTTAGACTACATTCAAGGTGATAAGGACTTCATTACTCCTCTCATTGATTGCAAAAAATCATAGTTTCATAAAGATTTTATGAACAACACATAAGTATCATATACTGATGGATGTGTGGACCACTTAAACATACAAGATATAGTTAATGTTATATCATTATAAAAGTATAAAAATGAGTATTAGTATTAATTTACCCTAATGTTTATGTTCCTAT
Organism: Viscum album; assembly: GCA_963277665.1. Classification (NCBI taxonomy): domain Eukaryota; kingdom Viridiplantae; phylum Streptophyta; class Magnoliopsida; order Santalales; family Viscaceae; genus Viscum; species Viscum album. The sequence continues at coordinate 2,006,817,148 of OY728130.1, read as the reverse complement.
GTTTCTTAACATGGTTCCCTATCCTGGTTAGCCTTAGCATATATCTCTTCAATTTTCAATTATCTACCTATTCTTCTTCACTCACTCATACAGAGTGGTTATTTTATATGTAATGTATTTATTCTCTATATCTATTCTCTTCCACTCTTGGTGGGAATATTATAAATATCTCAACATTTCTTTCTCTTCTTCTTGATCTCACTTTTATTCACATCATATCCTTTCTTTTATCATCTTTCGTCATGCTTTCATTAAAAACCTATTGTGGTAAGTTCTTCAAACATGTACATCATCCATAAAATATAAAACAAATAAACTCATATAAATATAATATCACATTATATTTATATATACATCATCATTATAATCATCATGTATTATGATTTATGTATATCATAGATGATTCTAACTACATCTAGCTTCTTCCACTACATGAGCTTCTGTGTATCCACGATATTCAAGATAAATCACCATATCCTATGAGTCTTGTGGGTTATAACTTGATGAAAAGTTATTCTAAATTATTCTCCCATTATATCCTTTTCTCTTTTATGTCTTCAATATATCTATTTTCATACTGAAGCATACTAGATCAAGTAATCTTCCATGACCAACTAGCTATATTAAATGTGTAATATTATTCCATGACCATTATCTCTCAATGTGTAATTCCCCACTAATATTGAGATATGTAATTTATTTAATTATAATAATTTAATATAAATTTTTTCATGTTTTTACTACAGTTTTGGTTGGTGTAGTCTAAGAATAAAAATTGAGAAAATGGGAAAAGTTGTGAATTTATCTAAGTGCAGTAGATGACCACAAAAATCCAATTGTAAGACAAAATATGTTTGGTGATGCTCCATATAGTATATCTATCAAGCATCATAATTGTAGTGGTAGGAAATAAGGACATATTAGCCTACTAAAATTATCACATCCTTGTGTTTCTTTCAAGTACTTATAATCTTTTGTTTTGATCATCTTTTTTTGGGTATTACCTCGGGTTATTTTGGGTGAATTTTTGAGTTTTTTGGAAGTTTATGGGAATGTTCATGATTTTTTAATGATTAGAGAAAACCATATAGGTATCCCTAGGTAACCATGTGGGTTGTGTTGGAGTAACAAAGTAAGGCGAATGGTTAGTACAAACCATGAATCCTACACCTCAAACCATGTTTCTTGATAAAGTGGGGTAATTCATGGTTAGTGAATAGTTTTTCAAACTTTGTGGATAAACCATGTATCTCTTCTATTAGCCCAAAATGGGGGACATGGTTTGGGAAACCATGTATCCAACCAATGAAATGTGTATTAATTATTCCAAATTTTTCTTTTTATACCCTAAACACCTCTGTTTTCTCTCATTATTCCTCTAGTGAATTTGGATCTCAACTTAGGAGACTCTACTTGGAGATTTTAGATATTAAATTCCTCTTGTTGGTTTATTTTAATGGATAATTGGGTGTTTGATCTAGTCTTTTATATTTATGTTCCCATTCTTCATCATTCTTCATTGATCTTCAAGATCTACTCCTCTATCCTCCAACGTAACCTTTGATCAGGGTTGAGGATTCTTTATCTAAGGTTTATGGATTGATATAATTGGTTTTATTATAGATCCATAACAAAAATGGGATTCATTGTATGGATCTTCATTGGTTTATTTGTGTTCTTCAGGAATCATTGGGGTATGTGTTTTCTCCCCATATTATTGTTCTGGAAATGATAAATTAGATATTCATGTTTAGGAATGATTGATTTAGGATCTCTTCTCCAAACCAAATACCCTTGGATTTTATTAGATTGTTGAGTACCATGGGCTTTTCCAATTACAATTTTTTAAAGATATGTGGTTGCATGATTTAGCTTTATACTATAAACCTTTTTTTATTCTCTTCTAAATTGAGTTCTAATAAGATACATGGGGAGACTATACACTCTTTACTAGAGTAAGGAAACATCAAAAAAATATCTAAGTAATAATGATCAATAACCAACAGCAACCATGAATCATATAACATATCCCAAGACTGGGTACATTCCCAACAATGTAAAATAAACATTTTATATCTTACAAATGTTAAGTTTCACAAGAAAACCCAAAATAATACATGCTGAAAGAAAATAAAAAAAGAGGGTATCAACATCAGCCTAGTACCCTCATCCATTCTTTATTCCCCAAATCCTGACTTAGCTATCTATAATAAGGCCTTTTCCCTTATCCTAACCTGAAATCATGAAATATGCTTGGGTACCCAACGGTGGCCTGAGCAAGGTGTGAGTACAACTTAGTAGACCACCAAAAAATGTTTTATAAAAATTTATAGAGTAATAATAGTGTATTTATAATAATAGACCAATAATCGATAGGTAAGTAAATAAAATAGGTTTCCATTATCCCTAAGGGATCTCGGTTCCACTATAGTACCAACACACCAAACCTACTTCATCATAAACTGGAATTATGAACCATATATCAAGGGGTTACATAATATCATATGAATATCATTAATCTAAGTATCCCAAATGTGGTGTGGAATTCCATGACCAATACCCATTCCAAACGTGGATAGCCATGACCAACATCTTTACCTTGGTGTGAACTATTATGACCAACACCCATTCCTCTATGTGGACCTCTATAACCAATATCCTAACCATGGTGTAGACCACCATAACCAAAACCCATATCCATTTCATCAATAAACAATTTTTAGGGTTTAACTAACTTGAGTTTTTTTTTTCAAATTAACGCATCAAGGGAAGAACTACTTCTATTTATCAGAATTCTCATGGTTCATTACTTTTATTACAATTATCCTCAATTATAACTAGCCCATTTTACCATTTTTTCACAAATACAACCATTAAACATACTTCCTAACTATTTTATAACATGAACATTCCCCCTTAAACCATTTATCATATTTACCATCTTACAATCCATAAATCATTTAACTTTATCAAGTTAATCCAAACACCCCTTTATTCCATGTTAACAAGCTAAAAACAATTACCATTGGTTTAACCCCACAAACCCTTAAATTAATCATTTAACAACTCAAATACCATGTTCAAGGGAGTGTCTCACCCCTTGGGTGACCATAACCCAAGTCTACTCTTCAATAACAGATCCAACAAGGTCTATGAAATGTCAAACCCAAATTTTAGACACCCAGTTTATCATTTACTACCAATTAATTAAATGGATACAATAATGACACAATTACACAACCATATACACATGGATAAAAAATATATCATGGGATATAACTTTTATTCCAACTACCTCAATTTCATATACAAGTACACATCCAAAAACATCCCTTGATTCAAGCCCAAAAAACCCTCAACACCCAACCTCATAGTCTACTTTAAAAAAAAGGTTTAGATGATTCATAATGAAAAGAAAAAACACACCATGGTTCTTCAAAAAAATATATGGAAGAGAAGTGGTAGAATCACCAAAATCTTTGATCCATAACCAATATCAATTCAAACAACTCAACATCAAGGGAGAATGATCCTCAAAAGATGAGAGAGCTCACGGTTCGTCACTCAATCTAATGCAGGTGGAAAGGGGAATAAAATAAAGTAAAAACCCTAAAATAACTAGGGGTTAAATTGGAAATCCACCCCCCCCCCCAATGAGGCATGGGATTAGCCATATGGTTGGTCAAACCATGCACCAACTGTGCAACACCCTCTACCCAAGAGGGGGCTTAGGTTTCAAATCTTTTTAGGAAGATCACATGGTTTGGAAAACTGTGTGGAAACCATGCATCTAGAACTATCTAAATCCACATAGTTAAATCTTACCCCTTGAAAAAATTTTCATCTACATAACAACACCTCTACAGGTTACACTGTTAAGGCACATAGTTAGTTAAAGTCATGCACCAACCTTGTGGAATGCACAGTATGGCTTCATTTCTCCATTTTTCAAGTCTCTAACTCACAGTACACCCCCGAGTACCCTCACACTCTCAATAATTAATTTATTAACCATTTTAAAGGTATTTAACTCAAAAAAAAAATAATAATGTACCTCCTCGAAGGCTCAGGGTCTTACAACCTTCCTTCTTTATAACATCTTGTTATCGAGCTACTCTACCAAGCATCACTAAACCTCCAAGGTAAAGAGATCAAGACATTAGCCTCACATAGCCTCATAACTCTCTTAGTTTCTTCATGAAAGTTACCATGATTCCACAACACTTAGACCAATAGAATGTTCTTACCTAAAATAACTTTCTCACTATGATCCATAACACAAAACAGATACTCCTCAAAGGATGTAGTAACCTCAAGCTCAACATCTTCAATATTTATCACATGAGAATAGTCAAGGTGATACTACCAAAGTTATAACATATGAAAAACATTGTGTAATCCACTATACCAATGTGTAAGATCCAATTGATACACCACCAGTCAAATCCAATCCAAATCTCAAATGGCCCCACATATGAGGGCACTAATATTCCCCATTTCTGCATCTGATGGAGACCCAACCCTGATGAAACTTGAAGGAACACATGATCACCCACTTTGAACTCAATAGGTTGATGGTTTAAATCATCATAAGACTTATTTCTACTCTATTCCATATACATATGCTTTTTAATCAACTAAATGTGTACTAACGTCTCATGTATATGTCTTTATCCCAAAAACTCTAACTCTCCATATTCCATCCAATATATAGAAGATCAACAAGGAATACTATAGAGCTCTATGTATGGTTCCATCTGAATATTCTCCTGATAAATATCATTTTAGGAAAACTCATCAAGTGCTAATTCTTTCTCCCAAGACCCAAAAAAATCTTGGATTCATTCCATCAACATGTCCTATAACACCTGGATAGTACGTTCCAATTTACCGTCTATTTATGGGTGAATATCTATACTCAAAAACACTTGGGTACCAAGTGAATTATTCCACCCTTTATAAAATCATGAAGTAAAAAAATAAAATCCCTAACTGAAACTATAGTTTTTAGTACCTCATGTGAACATATTATCTCTCTAACATATAAGTCACGCAACTAGTCAATGGTAAAATTCTACTGAATTGGTAAGAAATGAGATACCTTTATCAACCTATCCCTAATCCAAAAAATTGTTTCATTATTATGAGGCGTACTCAGGAGACCTACTAAAAAATACTTGGTAACATCATCCCACTTGCATTAAATAATTGGAAAAAGATATAATTTTCTAGTAGGTAACTGATATTCAGCCTTCACCTGCTGGCAGGTATAGCATCATGTCACAAAACCTGTAATCTCTTTTTTCATTATGGGCCACAAATACTATCTCCAAAGTTCTTAGTGAATCTTGGTAAAACTAGGGTGCACCACCCACTTTAAAGAATGAAACTCACACATCATATCTTCTCATATACAATTATGCACAATAACATGGCAACAAATTTGAATAATCTTATCATCATCAATAGTTCAATCAGAATGTGGATCTCCACCATTAAAACTTTTTCACAAATCTTGACATTATAAATCCTCATATTTCCTTTTATTAACATGGTTTGTAATAGATGAATCAGAAGATAAGGACATAAATTTTATTGGGTTATGCTCCTCCTAAACACTTATATGCATCTCAGCAAACAAGGCCCTTATCTTCCACTTAGAACATGGCCCCTAAACTTCTGGAGTCTGTGTCCTCCAACTCAATTCATCCATAACACTGTTTTATTTCCCAGATGTATAATATATATCAAAGTCAAAAAACTACTTTTATTCAACCCATATCTACTATTGAAGAGTCAAATCATGCTAGGAAAGATGCATTTAAGAATATTATGGTCGATGTAAATAATAAAATTCTCACCCAAAATATAATTCCACTAAAATTTCAAGGAATAAACCATTGCATCCAAATTGAGATCATGAATAGGATACATCCATTCATGTGGCCTCAATTGATGTGATCTATAATCCATGACTAAATCTCCATACATTAACATCTCCCCAATTCCAATCCCAAATGAATCACAAAACAAAGTATACCCCTTACCCAAATCATTTAAGATTAAGATCTTTTCAATGGTAAAATATTTATTTTTATCCTGAAAATAATTCTCACATAATTCATACCACTCAAAACCTATACCCTTATTATTCATGCATGATAATGGTGCTTCCAAGTTAGAAAAGTCATTGATGAACCTATGGTAGTAAACCACTAGACATAAAAAGGTTTGGATATCAAACAAATTCTTAGGTTTCTCCCAATAAAAAAATTCTTGAACTTTCTCGAGGTCTACTAAAACACCTTCCTCTGAGATGATGTCACACATGAAATCTACCATGTAAATCTAGAAGTTACACTTTGATATCTGTGTGTATATATGATTCTATATTAGTGTACTTGGGATGATTTCAATATTTGTAACATTATCATTATGAGTATAAGATTATACCAAGATTTGATCTATAAAAACAACTACAACCAGATCCAGTTAAGGGTGAAATATTTGATTCATCCAATACATAAATACAGTGGTTCAATTCATTGGCCCGAATGGCATCATAATGAACTCATACAATCCACACCAACCTCTAAATGTAATCTTTAGTATATTAGAAGGTCTAACCCTTAGTTGATGATACATTGATCTCAAATAAATCAAGGAGAACACATTTTATCCCCTCATTTTATCAAATATATCATCAATACATGGAATAGGATACTGATTCTTAACCATCATCTGACTAAAATTCTGGTAATCAATACACAACTGCAATGTTTTGTCATCCTTCTTAGAAGAAAAACCAGAGAAACCCAATGTGATGTATTTATACATAGAAATAATTTATCCTCCAACTCCTCCATCTTGATTTTAAGTTCGTGAAGTTCTTCTGGTGCCATTATATAAGACATAATAGAATTTGGTTCAACTCCATGCATCAACTCAATCATGAATTCAATCTCCCTCTCAGGTAGAAGTATTGAAAATTCCTCAGAAAATGCATCCTGAAATTGATCCACTACTATAGGAAAATCTCAACACTCCACTCCCTAATCTTCGAGAAAAATACTCACAACATGTCCTATGATCTCACCCAATTTTAGGAGAACTAGCCCCGTATGGCCTTCCAAGATATTCCATTACCCATGATGGACATAAGTGTCACCTTCAAGAGAAAAGAAACTCACTCTATGATGGTAAAATTAAATTTGTACATGGTATATATCCAACTATTTCATTTATATTATTAGGACAAAACTTGTTATCTCAATCACATACAAGTACCAAAGGAGATGGTACCCACCATCCTTGAGGGAACACTCCTTACATTGATGGATACCCTTAGATCACACCCCAAATGGAATGTCGATAAACATAAACCCAAACAAATATTTCAAAAATAAGACCCAAACCATTTACAAATTGTGAATATATAAAAGAATTAAAGGCTCCTATATCAAATAAAGTGATAGAAATAATAGAATCTACAAGAATCGTACCTTGAACAGTCAATGGTTTAGCCTCGCTACCAACTTGAGCTGGATTAATAGATTGAAAATATCATATTCCCCTACCCTGGGATTCTATTTGAGTCTCCTACATTTAAATTCCCTACTAATTTGTATTTTCTTTTCCTGATCTATCACATTTACTTCCCATATTAGTATGTTCTGTAGCAGCTTGGGTTTTTTGATCCGGTCAAAAATCCCCAACCAATTTGAATTTTTGAGTAAGTGAGTGGGCCAAGATTATTTTTGGGATCAGAACCTAATTTTGAGAGTTTTATTGACCCAATTACTTATTTTTAGATAGGTTTTAAGGCTTGAAAAGTTCCTCAGGTCTTTAGCTATGTTTTGGGTGTGGAAGGTCTCAAAACTCTATTTTGGGAAAGTGCGTACTGAGATACATGGATTGGAAAAACTATACAACCTCCCAAGAGTAACCATGTGTCCCTCTAGCGGTACTGTACATGGTTTTCCAAATGTTTTGGGTGGGGTAACAAGGTCATGTGAAACCTCTTTAGTTTTTAATAGATGTAATTTACACAGTTTGGAAAATCGTGCTCCTAGCCCATGCATGTGTTGTTCTTGGACAATGAGAATTGCATGGTTGGTGCATGGTTAGCCAAAACGTATGTTCAAACCATGCAACACATTTATTTGGTGAAATTCAAAAAATAAAACACATTCCTTATTATATTTTTCCTCCACCTTTCTCCCTTTTCCACTGCATGTGGCAAGTTGATTCTCCCTTTCTTCTTACTCCCTAGGATTTGAGGTATCTTCGTCATTTGAGATCTAATTCAAGATTTTTTTGTGTCATTATAATCATATCATTGTGAAATTTAATTTTCTATCTTCTCTTTTCAATTTATCTCACCATATAGAATGCTAGATCTATGTGGTCTCTTTTTCCCTATTTCTAGGGTGTTCGTCAGAAACTCCATTTTCTTTCAATTCAGATCGAGTTAGTGGTAAATATCATATGAGTGATCACATATGATTATAAGGTAGGTGGTGCCTAGATTTCTTAATGATTTTATGGGTGGTATGTGTGTGTTCTTAATTATACATGGGGTGTGTGACCAATAGAGACACCTAATAATTTAATTGATGGTTTTAAATTAATAAAGTAATTCCATGGGATGCCATTGTGAATCCCATTATCCATTTATACATATTAATAGAGGTAGATGGGCTTGAGACGACTTAGGTAGATTAGGATATGTGTTTATTTTCAATAAACTTGAATTATTTATATTAATTTTTATGGTTCTATGGGAACATGATGGTCTAGGCCCGAGGATTAAGGTTATGTTGATCACCTAGCTTTAGGTGATGTGGTTCATCAGGTTGGGTGTGGGATAAGACATTTGGGGGTAATGATCATTGGTTTTAGGTGACATGGTTATCGATTTTAGATGATGAGGTTTTTAGGTTGAGGGATTGGCTCTCAAGACTTTTGATGGTGTTTACCATTAGGATTGAGTGACATGCTCATAGGGTCATGTTGTTCTTAATAATTTGGTTTAGGTTGTTTGGTGATTTTCGCTCCCCATTTATTGTCCTACACACCGTTGGAGTCATGTGACATAGATATGACTCAGTTAAGGTGGTGTTGACCACTCATTATGGGTGGAGGTCTTTGTAGATCTTTCAACTTAGTGAAGGGTGTTAACCATCAGTTATGTTGGAGGTTCTCTCCATATAAAGCCACATGGATGGTGATGGACCATTGGTTAATGATGTTGAGACCATCGGTTGGGATCTAAGGCTCACTATTATTCTTGAGGTCATTGGGTTGGGACTTTGGGATGAAGGATGTCATAATTCCTTGGGACATCGATTGTTGATCCAATGGTGATTGATATTATTTGAGGATATATTACATTATGCCTCAGTATGTTGGGATTCTAATCCGATGAGGACTCTTTAAGAAGAGGTCATTGAAACTTTGATCTTATTGATTGGGCATGCTTTATGGATGCTAGGTATTTTATTTTTAGCATGTGGTGCTAGTAACATGATTATAGGTGGAACCTGAGGTTTCACTAGACATGTTATTCTTCATGGTATTCCTTTGGTTCTAATCCTTGTATCCTCACCATTTCAATTCTATATGTGAATAAAGGGTTTTATGTCATAAATATAATTGGGGGAACATATTAAGACATATATCGGCGATTGTCGAAGAAGGTAGAACACTCACTTGAGTATTTTGAGCACAAGTGGAGTGGGTGTATTATTATACATATGTGTTTCTACATTTATTCATATTCAGAAGAAACCTAAATAATTATGGATGTAAGATAGGAACACATTGGTGGTAGCCTACTGATTTCATTCTCACACCCTATATGGTCCCCTTAGGACACATGGAGACTTTATTCTTTTGAGATCAGGTGAGGATTCAGGCTCTAGAGAAAGACTTTAGTGATGAAGTTAGACCTTTTTCATGGGATGGATGGAAAGGGAACATCGTGGTTCTTACATTATTTGGAGTTTCCTTTTGATTTGTATCATTCCTTGTATGTATGTGTCATTATGGTCATCCACGGGTGATCTAGATTGTAAAGACCCGGAAATTTCAAGGAAATTTTTTTTCTTAATTTATTTGGAATTTTACGAGTCTGTGGCTTCTAACGGCACTTGATTCTAAGGCCCGTTGTGACTGGAATCAATTTATGAAGTTTAGATTGGGTACGTTCAGAAAACGAAAGAACGGGTTTTTCTATCTTTTGAACCAGTTCTCGGAATTGAAATTTGAGGGCACCGTTGAACTCGCAGTGTGGGTTTTCGCTTAAGAAGACTTTCACCTCGACGGCAGATGATCGGGTATGAAAGTTAGTTTTTGGGGTTTTACATGGGTTAATAAAATAAAATAAGTGAATAATTTATTTTATTTGTTAAACGCATGTCGTGTGGATAAAGTGGTTAGAAGATCCACTTGGGAGTTGGTGGTGGGACTGCCACACCCTAAACCCCCATGAGAGGATATGGTGGTGGGGCCCACCGAGATCCAACCTCCCATGTGAGGTTGATTGTGGTGGAAACCACACGACGCCACTCATTAATGGGAGGGGAATCATAACTCCTTGACTCCCCCCCATTTATGAGGGAGAGCCTCTAGGTTTAAATCCCCCTCTTAATTGAGGAAGGTGAAACCTCCCTTTTTAATTAGGGGACCACCCAAGCATTAACCACCCCCCCCCCCTTTCCTTTTTGTGGTTATTTAATGGTGAGGCCTGCCAAGAAATATCCTCCCTTTTGGAGGATATTCTTCTGTGGGGACCACCCGGGCCAATAACCCCTTTTTTGACTTCCTCCCCATTTTAATGTGCCACCGTAGCAGATTAATTGGGTGGAGCCCTCTGTCATAAATCCTCCATTTATGGCTTGCATGCCAATGATAAACCCTCCCACTCCTATATAAAGGAGGCTAGGGGAAGCAGTTCTGGACGGCTTCTTCAAGCAGAAGAACGCTTGCAGTGATGCACGGCGCCCAGCACTTGGAGAGTTTCCCTTTTCCTCCAATGAAGAACGAAGAACGCCAATGCCACCCTTGGCTCCTTCCTTCCCGACATTAACAGAACAAAGCTTGTCTTCCCCGACGCCCATCCTCCGTGACTCGCCATCGCTTAACGCAGTTTTACGAGGTAAGGGTTGTTACATTCAAGTTTTAATGTCGTTCATTATCGTTCGTCAAATTCTTGGGGTTTTTTTTGGCTTTTTGATATTATCTTGACGAGGGAGGGCTCGGACCGTATGAACACGATCCGACCCTTCCCCTCTCATTTGTTGTTTGTGGACGATGGAGGGCGACTGCGAAGAACCAGCCTGCGTCGGGCCGACCACGATCGGATCGTCAGCGCATTTTTGTCGGGTCGCGGCAAAGGCGTGGCACTATCGTGTCGCGCGGAGTAGAGACGGACCGCGGCTGGAATGGGTCACGGCGGAGGGGGCGGTGCCGTCGCGCCACACTGGAGCTACAGGAGCCGCGACAGGGGTGGTGCGCGACGTCGTCGCGTCGCGCTGGAGCTGCAAGGGCCGTAGCCGGGGCGGGCCACAACGATGGGGTGCGGCGTTGTCGCGCCACGTCGGTTGAACAAAGTCACGTCCTATAGCCGCGGCGGATCCAGAAGGGCAGCCGGCTGTGCCGGCCGCTGGTTCCACCTAGAGGCGGGACCTGAGGGGGTCCCACGGTTACAAAGTGTCGGCCACCATGGTCGGCCGTCTCGAAGAAACCGAGGGGTGTAGCCCCCTGGACCAGCAGCTAGGGCGGGCGCCGCCACCCCGCCTGGTCGGCTAGCCATGCGGCCCACCGTGTGGGCCCCGCGGGCCAGGTCGGGATGCTAGCGTTGTGCCGGGCCGCCAGCGCCGGGCTGGGCCGCCAACGCCGGGCCTGGCCGGGCCGGACCCGGACCTGGGTCAGGTCGACCCGGTTTGGGCCGACCCAGGGGGTGTTGGGCCAGGTCGGATAGGGCCCATACCCCCTATTTCCGGACTACTTTCGGTTAAAAGGCCATAACTTGAGCTAAGGACCTTCGATCAATGCACCGTCAGTTGCATAGGAATCCTTATATTGAGACGGTCATTTCGGTATATTACAATTAAGTTTTTGGCGATGTTTGTTTATGGTCGGGTTGGTTCGAACCCAGAACCAACCGGGCCCGTAGAGCGGAAACACTTATAACTTGAGGACCGGACGTCTGATTGACGTGTCATCAACTACTTTGGATTCCAATTGATGAGATGGTTCTTTTGGAATAATCCACTTGAGGTTTGGATGCAGCTGGAGTACGGTCGAGTTGGTTTTAGCTTAATAACCAACTGGGCCCCTCGAACAGAAAATCCAATAACTCTCAGACTGGGCGTCCGATTGACGCACCGTCTGTCGCGTTGGGTTTCCTTTGATGAGACGGAACTTTGGGATACATAAAATCTATACTTAGTGATAGTTGATGTATCGACTCTCTTGCTCGAGGAGCGGAACCTCCCGGAATCGAGCATGCTGTGTGCGGGAACCCTAGAGCTGGTTGCGACTGCGACGACTACTGTACTGGAATCCTCCATAGTTTTGACAGCGACGACTACTGTACTGGAATCCTCCGTGGGTTCGACAACGATAACTATTGTACTGGAATCCTCCGTGGGTTCGACAGCGACGACTACTGTACTGAAATCCTCTGTGGGTTCGACAGCGACGACTACTGTACTGGAATCCTCCGTGGGTTCGACAGGGATGACTACCATACTGTGTTCCTCCATGGGTTTGATGGAAATGACTACTGTTCTTGTATCCTGTGTGGGTCTGGAAGTATTGACTACTGTTCTTGTATCTTGTGTGGGTCTGGCAGTATTGACCTCTGTATTTGTATACTGTGTGGGTTCAGCAAAGTAGTTGGTCTTGTATCCTGTGAGGGTCCGACAACTTAACTGGACTTGTATCTTGTGTGGGTCTAGTGGTATTGACCTCTATACTTGTATCTTGTGTGGGTCTGGCAGAGTAGTTGGTCTTGTATCCTTTGTGGGTCCGACATCTTAGTTGGACTTGTATCCTGTGTGGGTCCAATAGCTTAGATGAATCAGGTACTACATCTAATCATCTCTATCTCTATATGAAGATGTATACCTGTGTGAGCTGAGTCTAGACTTCAATCATTATCATCGATGTGTTTGACTTGATTTCTTGTATGGATTGGGTTGTGTTTTCCTGTGTGGACTGAGTTTTGTTTTCCTGTGTGGGTTGGGTTGTGTTTTCCTATGTGGACTGAGTTTTTCTTTCCTTTGTGGACTGAGTTGTGCTTCGGCTCGAGAGTTGGATCAAATTTGTAAATAATGACTTAGGTATATGTATAGGCATATACCTAAGTAGATTCAGTTGATACTTTGTGATTTTACCTTTCCTTTGTGGTTTATCCTGCGTGGATTCTGAGAGACCTACGGGGTCTCAGGGTCCCTACTGAGTATTGTATACACACCCCTGAATGGGATATGCCCGCACTACATTGTGTTTGATGCAGACGACAGAAAACACTGATCAAGGTGGAGGCTTGTGGAGCGGGACGGTACCCAGAGGTGGACTTCATGACAAGACAGAACCCGGAGGTGGACTTCACGACGAGACAGTACCTGGAGGTGGACTTCATGACGAGACGACACCCAGAGGTGACAAACGGACATAGAGAGCTGTGGTGGCCATCTGTACCTACCCTTCAGGTAGGAACTCCAGAGGACGATCCAAGAATAGCTTGACACCTTCTTGATGTTTGTCTTTTCCTTGTACTTTACTGTTGGGATTGTATTTCCGACCCTTTTTTACTTTCAGCACACTTGTTATACTGCTTACTTAGTGTTTGTTTTCGCTTGTACTCTGGTTGTGTGTGTTTACATTTCATAAATTAAATGCCTTCCCTTTTTTGTCGGGATTTATTCCTTTGGTTCTAGTCTCCATCCCCTGGCCTATGGAAGGAGGGCTTGGGGTAGTCACGACACAGGCCCCGAGGACAGGTCGTGACAAATTGGTATCAGAGGATTCGGTTCTACCACAGAACTTATAACTATGATATTTTCTTTCTGTGAAGAAATAGTATTAAGGGTACCGAGTGTGGTTTTAAGTTCAGGGAGTCCAGTGTTGGTGTGGCGGCCGAAGTATCCATACACCAGGACCCTGACTTCTGATTTCCAACCCAGTGCACAAAAACACTGATTTCGTGTGTGTTTTTAAAAGTTTTCTTAAAGTCAGCTCAACCAGGTCAGCTCACCAGGTTTAAATTGTTTGATCGTGTCGCATCTGTTCAGGATTTCTCCACGCATACAATCAGTTTGAGTACTGAGAGAGTACTCGATGACGGCCCACTGAGCGATGAGACTCCAGTGCAGGGCCCTCTTTTTATGTTGTCACCTTCGGGTGGTGTACCAGCAACACCACCACCCATTAGGCAGAAGATGCCACCAGCCGTACTAGTGGACGGTGCACACTGACAGAGCGCATTACACGAGTCCCAGCAGTAGATGCCTCTGAGGTTACGAGGCGAGACAGATTCCCAGGCATCAGTGGACTGGCTAGAGGCAATTTCTAGAGTTCTACACCTAGTTTAGATACTAGTAGAGTAGATGGTGATCTTAGATACTGGTGTTTCCTAGTGAGTGACCATGAGGATGGTCGGCATAGTGATGGTACTTTGGTACATGGACTGATGTCTGAGATAGTACCTTCAAGTAGTGTGCCAGCTATATCACTACCTGTTGGTTAGCAGTTTCAACCAGCAGTACCAATAGATGACACATGTAGGTTCAGTACCTTAAACGTGTTTCAGCATCAGATACCCCTCAGGTTCTGAGGCGAGCCCGACTCACAGGCGGCTGAGGATTGGCTTGAGGTGGTTGCAGAGTGTTTTCTAGAGCTTATATAGCTTCAGTAGGATGACATGTCGGTAGATAAGTAATCATCGAGGCATACCGATTGTTCCTGGAACTTGATGACTACTATACGATCAGTTCTCCAGGGCTTGGACTTACGAGCGAGGTCTGTTTAAGGACATCTGAGCTATCACCTTTCCTCTACGCATTCCAACATATGTTAGGGTGCTAGAGAGAACCTTTGTGGTTGAGAATTCTTTGGCTGAGTGGATACAGCCAGTGAAGGTTAGTAGTGGTAAAATAGGAAACTAGTGCCAGTCTTGGATACTTGGGCGTGTAAAATGTTTTAAGAAGAGGAAGTGTTAAGGATAGATGAATCTACAAAGCAGCAGATGTGGAAGCAGAGCTACGAGGGCAGCATGTGGTGATTTACATTTTGACATGTTACAACCACCCGCCTTCGTAGTCCCCGCCAGGCTCAGGGAGCTGGAGGGAAGTGGGAGAGAGTAGCTGCTTTCGGTCAAGGATTGTGACCCAAGGGCTCTAGGAATGATTCGAGGTACGGTCTGTGTCTACTACTGGCTATTGTAACAATATACATTGATACGAATCATTCCTTCCTTCCATGAATCTTGTCCCAGACCTAGAGTTTCCAGTTAAGCCGTTGACTTGACCCTCATGTCTGGAGATACCTTTGGGAGGAGACTCGACAATCACGCTTACACCGACGGTGTAATCTGACCTTTGAGGCGAGAGTTTCGGTTGGATCCTCTTGGTGGCAGCATTGAGGCCATACGATGTTAGTTTGGGTATGGACTGGGAAACCACAGTTCATACACAGATTGACTATATTAGGAAAAAAGCTTGTGGTTTACCTACAATGTTGGGATGGGTTTTTCCTTGGTCGGCGAAAAAGAAACCCCAGACAGTACAGGATGGAATCATGCATAAGTGGGTGCAGTCGATCACTCATGAGTCGGCCAGACCTAGATTTGTGCCAGACTTCTCCAGAGTTGCTGCATCGCTTTTATCATTGACAAAGAAGGGGAAACCCTTCGTGTGGTCAGAGAGATGCCAGCAGAGCTTTTCAGGAGCTGAGGCAGAGGTTGACCAGTACGCTCATTTTGAGGCTACCGGAGAAGGTGTAGATCATCCAGGAGCGGATGAAGACTGCGCAGAGCAGACAGAAGTCATATGATGATAGGATATGAGACCATTGGAGTTCGAGTGTGACGACCATGTCTTCTTACAGGTCTCACATCGACGGGGTCTATGGAGTTTTGGTCAGGGCAGCAAGTTATCTCTACGATTAATCTGATAGGATATGAGACAATTGGACTTTGTGACAGTTGATGTATCGACTCTCTTTCTCGAGGAGTGGACCCTCCCAGAATCGAGCATGTTGTGTGCGGAAACCCTAGAGCTGGCTGCGATTGCGACGACTACTATACTAGAATCCTTCGTGGTTTCGACAGTGACGACTACTATACTGGAATCCTCCGTGGGTTCGACAGCGACGACTACTGTACTGGAATCTTTCATGGGTTCGACAGTGAGGACTACTGTACTGGAATCCTCCGTGGGTTCGACAGCGACGACTACGGTACTGGAATCGTTCATGGGTTCGACAGTGACGACTACCGTACTGGGATCCTCCGTGGGTTCGACGGTGATGACTACTGTTCTTGTATCCTATGTGGGTCCGGCAGTATTGACCACTGTTCTTGTATCATATGTGGGTCTGGCAATATTGACCTTTGTACTTGTATCCTGTGTGGGTCTGATAGAGTAGTTGGTATTGTATCCTTTGTGGGTCTAACAGCTTAGTTGGACTTGTATCCTGTGTGGGTCCGGCGGTATTGACATCTGTACTTGTATCATGTGTGGGTCCGGCAGAGTAGCTGGTCTTGTATCCTGTGTGGGTCCGACAGCTTAGCTAGACTTGTATCCTGTGTGGGTTCGACAGCTTAGATGAATCAGTCACTACATCTGATCATCTCTATCGCTATACGAAGATGTATACCTGTGTGAGTAGAGTCTTGACTTCAATCATTATCATCGATGTGTTTGACTTGCTTTCCTGTGTGGACTGGGTTGTGTTTTCTTGTGTGGACTAAGTTTTGTTTTCCTGTGTGAAATGGGTTGTGTTTTCTTGTATGGACTAAGTTGTTCTTTCCTTTGTGGACTGGGTTGTGCTTGGGCTCGAGATATGGAGTCGATTTGTAAATGATGACTTAGGTATATGTATGGGCATATACCTAAGTAGATTCAGTTAATACTTCGTGATTTTACCTTTCCTTTGTGGTTTATCCTTCGTGGATTCTGAGAGACCTACGGGGTCTCGAGGTCCCTACTGAGTATCATATACTCACCCCTGCATGGGTTATACCTGAACTACGTTGTGTTGGATGTAGACTACGGACAACACTGGTCGAGGTGGAGGCTTATGGAGCTGGACGGTACCCGGAGGTGGACTTCACGACGATACAACACCTGGAGGTGGACTTCATGACGAGACAGTACCTGGAGGTGTACTTCACGACGAGACGACACCCGGAGGTGACAGACGGATGTGGAGAGCTGTGGTGGCCATTTGTACTTACCCTTTAGGTAGGAACTCCGGAGGACAATCCAAGAGCATCTTGACACCTTCCTGCTATTTGTCTTTTCCTTGTGCTTTACTATTGGGCTTGTATTTCTGACCCTTTTGTACTTTTAGCACACTTTTTATACTACTTACTTAGTGTTTGTTTCCGCTTGTACTCTGGTTGTGTGTGTTTACATTTCATAAAGGCAATGCCTTCCCTTTTTGTTGGGATTTACGCCTTTGGTGCTAGTCTCCAGCCCCTGGCCTATGGAAGGCGGGCTTGGGGTAGTCACGGCACGGGCCCCGAGGACAGGTTGTGACATAGATTATCTATTTTTTATGACTTGTTATCACTTTTCATATTTATTTTCAAATGGTATTATGACTTTAGTCTATTTATTACTGATTATTTATTTATTTATTCTTCCACTGAGTTTTTTTGTTGCTTCCACTGAGTTACAATCCTTATTATATTGTGTAATATACATATAGACCATTATTATTATCACCAAATGAGGGTATAATCTCCCCACTATCAACTAATTATACCCTCCCTATTATTCAGAAACCTTAATTCTATAAGGAGTCATTCCTAAGGCCTAGTGGCCAGCTGTCCTAGATCACTACTGAGTGGAAAACCTGATCGGGACACTAAAAATGGTAAAAAAAGATTTTCTTTTACTTTTTGGTCTTAAAATTTTTTCTATGGTAGACCAGAGTCTAGGATGTATTCGGAACTAGGGAATATCTCATGTTTACCATGGATGTGAAATTTATGTTCTATTGTGTGTTTTTATAGTTGATTTGATTTCCACCTTAGGTAGTGCACTTGGGTGTGATGGTTACCTATTATGTGGTTTGGCCCTTATCCTAGTATAGTAAGGTGGGATTATTT
Source organism: Viscum album (assembly GCA_963277665.1). Classification (NCBI taxonomy): domain Eukaryota; kingdom Viridiplantae; phylum Streptophyta; class Magnoliopsida; order Santalales; family Viscaceae; genus Viscum; species Viscum album. The sequence goes on along the minus strand of OY728130.1, from coordinate 2,006,798,802 downwards.
ATGCATCATGATAGAAACTTAGGTTCATATGATTTATGATTTCTTATAATGTTCATTGGTATCCCATAATTCACTAAGAGGGTTTGGGTTTTTTAAAGTGTCAACAAAGAAGCTAAATAGTGTTTTTCATCTTAGCCTATTTCAATCTCATTCTACTTAAACAACCTAGGTATGTGGTTCCAATGATATATGTATGTGATTATATATTCATGTGATACATATATGAGCCTAATGCTGATAATGGTAGGTAGGAATGATAATAGAGGTGATTTTTTTAAAGTGTCAAAAAAGAAGCTAAACGGTGTTTTCTTATATAGCCTCTTTAATGGAATTATACTCAGTTACCCCAGATTAATGATATATGGTATGTGATGTATGACCCTATTTTGGGTAGTGAAGGTTCTATGAGGTCATATTACATGTGAATCTTAAATCTAATGTGGGTAGGAAGAGGTCCATGAGGCCGAATTATAATTAATACCTGACTCCGATATGGGTAGGTAAGGGGCCAAATGTCATGTGAAAGGTTGTGGTAGGGGAGTGTAAGGGGGGAGAGATGTGATTCCTATTATATATTTCCCTATATTTGATATATATATATATATATATATATATATATATATATATTATGGTTTTTTAACCATCATTATGGTATTCATCATGATTCTACCTAGAGAGCTTCTGATGGAGCATCATGAGGGTAGTGATATGGTGATATATGATCGTTCATGGGATAAAGCCCTTGGGGGTTAGGATGAGGCCATGATCCATGGGTATAGGATCTATTATAGATATTTTAGCTACATAATATGGTAGACTATTTAACCTATCTTGAAAAATAGCTCAAGGCGAGTCTGGTACTGGTTGTATAGGGTATCGATAGGGGTGATCGGGGAGTTGATCCATCTATGGAATATTTGACTCATGAGTTCTAGTATCATCTCCCACTACTATTTTTAGAGTAAGGGTGGACTATAGGTATCTGATAACTGAATTAAGTCAATCTAGACTATTTCCAAAGAGCTTGGGACACCCCCTGATTGGAGGTTAAAGCTGGAGACCTATACTCTCATAGGATCTGTGAAGTGTAAGTGGGATGTACAAGTACAGGCTAGTGGACATGAGGAACTGGCATGAAAGTAATTTGAGGCCATGTTTTTTAATTAATTATTCCCAAAGATTTCTAGGGTGGATAACTCCTATGATTTCATGAATCTCCATAAGGGGGATACTTCGTTCATGGACTATGTGGTGAATTTAATTGACCTATCGCGATTTTCACCTATTATGCTGGGAAATAACATCACCCAGGTGTGGAAATTTGAGGATGGGTTGTGTAATTCCATCAAGGTACAAGTGAACATATTTAGGATTATTTCCTTTTCATAGTTATTTAATTGTCCACTGATAGCCAAGGTAAACATAAAAGACAACTCTTATTTGAGATGAGTAAAAGCATCATGTGATTTCAATGGTGATGATTCAGGTATCAGGAAGTGAGGATATGGGGAATATTAATACTGAAATTAGGATATAGATTGAGTTAGGCCATCGAGTAGTGGTTATTCATCAGTGTTCTTCCACTATAGACAATTAGAACATTTTCAAACCTAGTGTCATCAGGTTCTGAATGAGTGTCGGGTGTGTGTCTAAATGGTTCATTTGGAGAGGTTTTGTAGGAAACCTTCTAAGATATAAGGGATTTTAGGACTAGTTTAGAGTTAGGGTTCTAAGGAAGGATCGTAAGTGGTACCATTAGCTAGTAGTTTTGATTCAGCTGCATACGGAGGTCATCACAGATACTGTGGGAACCAACAGTAGTGTCAGTGGATGATGACTGATGGAGCTCCACAGGGAGGCCAGGCCTCAGGTATTTGATCGTATTTCCAAGTGCACACAGTTGAGATGATATATTAAGAGTATACTGGGGAGATGATGAAAGTTAGAGGCACTCCATGGGCATGACTGGGTTTTACTTTTTTTTCGGGATGTGGCCAATTTTGTTGCAAAAGGTGGAAAAGTTTTGTTTTTGGACTAACCAGGTGCTATTTAGTATATTGGAATCAGTTATAATTCATGATATAAATATATATGTGAGGTTAATTGTAATCTAGATTTAATGTGTTCATTTATGTGATGTGGTTTTTATAAGAGGTTTGTAGGCATCGGTATTTTGATGGGCATGTATATGTATATTTGATACTGGTTATTTTGAGTATCTGTTGAGGTAAAGTATCATGGGAATTTGATGAGATATGAGATTTTATGGGTTTTATATGTGACACAGGCATTATTTGATCACCTGATGAGGTGTAGGAATAAAGATTTATCATGGGAGGACTTTGTGTCTAGGGATGGTCGGCAGAACCATGGAAATGTTTAATTATGGGTTAGGGAGAAAGCGGGTAGGTAACTCCTAATATGGCTAGTGACTTGAGGGGATTTAACCTGTGACTTAAAAACTGGGGTAGAACTAGAATATAAAAAATATATGGGAATGTTCGGTACAATATTTGGGAAATGATTTATAGCTCCAAGATGAACCATGTTAAGGTGGGGTGATTGTAGCATCTTGGGTTTATTGAGTTCATCAAAAATCCCCAATGTTTATGAATTTCTGAGTTTGGGAGAAAGAAAACTTTATTTTTTGGATTACAAACCTAATTTTGATAGTTTAATCGACCCAGTTCTTTTTTATATGGTTTTTAATTATTGGAAAATGCCTTAGTTTTTTGAGTGATTTACAGGTGAAGCGGGTCCTGGAAACTCCATTTCGGGAAAGCGCAGACTGAGGATCATGGTTTGGAAAAACCATACAGCCTCCCATGAGTAACCTTTTAGCCCTTGATTAGCACTAGATAGGTTTTTTCAAACCTTGTGGGTGGGGTTTCACATCCACGTGAAACCTCTGCAGTTTTTAATATAGATTATTTTCATGGTATATGCACGGTTTGGAAAACCATGCACCAAGCCTAGGCATGTGTGGTGCTTAGATAGAAGGTATCACACGGTGGTAACATGGTTATACAAACTATGTGGCTCATTTATTTGGGTGAAATTCCAAAAATATTCGTCCTTCCTTATTATACTTTTCCTCCTCCTTTCTCACTTTTCCACAGTATGTAGAAGGGGGATTCTCCTTTTCTTCCTCCTACCTAGCTTTGAGGAATATTTTTCATCTAAGATCTAATCAAAGATATTTTTATATCATTGTAAGTGCATTGGTAAGACCTATATTCTACTATCTTCCCTTTTCTACTGGCATCCCTTTTCTTCTAGATTTCATGTGATCTATTTTTCCCTATTTTCATGGTGTTCACCTAATACTTTATTTTCTTCTAATTCATCTCAAGTTAGAGACCAATATCAGACGAGTGATCACCTAAAAGTACAAGATTGGTTGTTCCTAGTTTTATTTATGATTTTATAGGCATTATTCATGAATTATTAATTATGTTTGGGGTGTGTGATCAAGAGATACCCCTAATAATTTATTTGAGGCTTTTAAATTAATAAAGTAATTCCATTAGATTCCATTGGGAATTCCCTTGTCAATTTATACATGCTAATCTTGATAAAGGGTCTTGATACCACTTTGGAAAATTTGGATGGGTGTATATTTTCAATTAAATTTAATTTTTTATATTAATTTTACTAGTTCTATGGGAACATGATGGTATAGGCCCGAGGATTGAGGTGATGTTGATCACTTGGATTGAGGTGATGTGGTTCATTAGGTTGGGTGTTTCCCAATACACATGGGTTGATAATGATCAATATGTTAAGGTGACATGGTCATCGGTTTGAGGAAAGAAGGTCATGAGGCTGAGGTCTTGGCTCTTAGGACTTTCGATGGTGTTGAGAATCAGGATTGATTAGCATGGCAGTAGGGGAACAAGGTTCTAAATAATGTGGCTTGGGTTATTCTATGATTCTCCAATCACCATTTTTTATCTGACAGGCCATTAGAGTTGTGTACACATAGATAAGACTCGGTTGAGGTGGTGTTGACCACTCATTGTGGGTGGAGACCACAATAAATATTGTGGATTAGGGGATGGTTTTGACCATCATTATGTTGAAGGTTTTCACTGTAAAAACCCACATGGATGGTGATAGACTATCAGTTGATGGTGACCATCAATTGAGAGTTGATTATTGTTGTTACACATGATTCCATTGGTTTAGGACTTTGGGAGGATATATATCACTATTCCTTGGGACTTTAACTATTCAGCCGATGGTGATTGATATTATTGGAGGACATATTTCACTATGCCTAGGGACGTTGGATTTCTGAGCCAACGGGGACTCTTTGAGCAGAGGTCCATGGGACCTGGATCTTATTGATTGGATGTGTTGTATAAATGTAGGCTATTTTATTGTTGGAACATGGTGACAGTGACATGGTTATAGCTGGAACTTGACAGTTGACCAAACATTCTACTCTTCAAGGGATTCATTGGGTGTTAAACCATGGATCCTCACCACTATAATTATATATATGCAGATTGGTGATCTATGTCATATATATAATTGGGAGAACACATTCAAACATATAATGATGATTTTTAAAGAAGGTAGAATGAAATCTTGTGTTTGTTAATCACAAGTGGAGTGGGTTTATTATTATACATGTGTGTTCCACCTTTTATTTATATTCATCATACACTTGCATAATTATTGATGTAAGAAAAGAACATGTTTTTGGTGACCTATTGAGTTCATTCTCACACCCTACATGGGCCGCTCAAGACAGGTTTAGAAATTATGATTTTGAGAATATGTAAGGATTCAGTTCAAAGAGCTATACTTTAGTGATCGAGTTGGGCCTTTTTCATGGGATGGATGGCAAGGGACAGTGGTGGTACTTTCATCAGATGAAGTTTCCTTTTGAGTTGAATATTTCCTTATGTGTATGTACTGAGATGGTTAGCCATGGGGGACCTGAATTATCTAATTTTTATGACCTATTATGACTTTTAATATTTATCTACAAATGTTATTATGCCTTTGGGATATTTATTATAATTAATATTTTTATTTATGCTTCTGCTGAGTTTTGTTGTTACTTATGTTGAGTTATGGTCCTTCTTCCCTTGTGTTATATACATATGGACCATTATTTTTATCACCTAATTAGGGTATATTCTCCCGACTATCATCTAATCATACCCTCAATGCTATTTAAAAACCTTTGGCTTATTGGAAGGTGTGCCTAATTCCTAGTAACCAATCGGTCTGGAGAAATGTTGAGTAGAAAACCAGGTTGGGATGCTACATAGTTGATGGAATTCCAACTTTCAGACTAATATGGGGTATTTGAACCTCTTTTGGTTCTATGTACCAGTATAGACCCTCCACCTCGTCAAAGTTTTGTGGTGAAACCACCATCTTGAAAAGCTACATGAAAAACTCAGGATGTAATGAGATAAAATAATCCTTAGTTTTTTGTACCCAAGTGATGAATTTCAAGGGTGAAATACATTTTAAGGGGGGTATAACGTAACACCCACTACGGCAAAAAAGGCATTTAGTGGAGGTTTTTTTTCGTTTAGCGGCGGTTTTGAAAAACCGCCGCTAAATCGTGCGTCGGGAAACTATTTCGCGGCGGTTTTTTAGCGGCGGTTTTTTTTTATTTTTTTATTTTTAATTTTATATATTTATTTATATATTTATTTATATATTTATTTATATATTTATTTATATATTTATTTATATATTTATTTATATATATATATATTTATTTATATATTTATGTATATATTTATTTTTCGTATTTATTTGTATATTTATTTCGTATTTATTTTATTTTATTTATTTATTTTATTTATTTTATTTATTTTATTTATTTTATTTATTTTATTTATTTTATTTATTTTATTTATTTTATTTTATTTATTTTATTTATTTATTTATTTTATTTATTTATTTTTCGTATTTATTTCTTTCTTTATTTATTTTCCGTATTTATTTATTTATTTATTTATTTTATTTCGTATTTATTTTATTTATTTATTTATTTCGTATTATTTTATTTACTTTATTTATCCATGCATGCACATCCCATGCACATGCACATGCACACGCACATGCACATGCATACCCATGCAATATAAAGAAATTCTGCATTTGGTGAGATTTGAACCCCTAACCTCTTGCATATTTTCCAAAGACTTTACCACTCCAGCAAGCTCGCCATGTGGTTAATAAACAGAATTTAATATATTTATATATTTTAATTGAAAAAACAAATAATACATAAATAATAGATATAAACTCAATAATAATAAATAATAAATAATAAATAATAAATAATTAAAAAGAAAAATAAATAAGGAATAATAAATATAAATAATAAATAATAAATAATTATAAATAATAAATAATAAATAATAAATAATAAATAAATATAAATAATAAATAATAAATAATAAATAATAAATAAAAAAATAAATAATAAATAATAAATAATAAATAATAAATAATAAATAATAAATAATAAATAATAAATAATAAATAATAAATAATCAATAATCAATAATCAATAATCAATAATCAATAATCAATAATCAATAATAAATAATAAATAATCAATAATCAATAATCAATAATCAATAATAAATATTATATAATAAATAATAAATAATAAATAAATATAAATAATAAATAATAACTAATAAATAATAAATAACAAATAAATATAAATAGTAAATAAATATAAATAATAAATAATAATAAATAATAAATAATAAATAATAAATAAATATAAATAATAAATAATAAATAAATATAAATAATAAATAATAAATAATAATTAAATATAAATAATAAATAATAACTAATAAATAATAAATAATAAATAAATATAAATAATAAATAATAAATAATAAATAATAAATAATAAATACTAAATAATAAATAGTAAATAGTAAATAAATATAAATAATAAATAATAAATAATAAATAATAAATAATAAATAATAAATAATAAATAATAAATAATAAATAATAAATAATAAATAATAAATAATAAATAAATATAAATAATAAATAATAAATAATAAATAAATATAAATAATCAATAATCAATAATCAATAATCAATAATCAATAATCAATAATCAATAATCAATAATCAATAATCAATAATGAATAATAAATAATAAATAATAAATAATAAATAATAAATAATAAATATTATATAATAAATAATAAATAAATATAAATAATAAATAATAAATAAATATAAATAATAAATAATAAATAAATATAAATAATAAATAATAAATAATAAATAATAAATAAATAAAAATAATAAATAATAAATAGAAAATAATAAATAATAAATAAATATAAATAAATATAAATAATAAATAATAAATAATAAATAGAAAATAATAAATAATAAATAAATATAAATAATAAATAATAAATAATAAATAAATATAAAAAATAAATAATAAATAAATATAATAAATAAATAATAAATAATAAATAAATATAAATAATAAATAATAAATAGAAAATAATAAATAATAAATAAATATAAATAATAAATAAATATAAATAATAAATAAATATAAATAAATATAAATAATAAATAAATATAAATAATAAATAATAAATAAATATAAATATTAAATAATAAATAAATATAAATAATAAATAATAAATAATAAATAAATATAAATAATAAATAATAAATAATAAATAATAAATAATAACTAATAAATAATAACTAATAAATAATAAATAATAAATAAATATAAATAATAAATAATAAATAATAAATAATAAATAATAAATAAATTTAAATAATAAATAATAAATAAATATAAATAATAAATAATAAATAATAAATAATAAATAAATATAAATAATAAATAATAAATAAATATAAATAAATAATAATAAATAAATAATAAATAATAAATATAAATAATAAATAATAAATATAAATAATAAATAAATATAAATAATAAATAATAAATAAATATAAATAATATATAATAAATAATAAATAAATATAAATAATAAATAAATATAAATAATAAATAATAAATAAATATAAATAATAAATAATAAATAAATATAAATAATAAATAAATAATAAATAATAAATAATAAATAAATAATAAATAAATATAAATAATAAATAATAAATAAATATAAATAATAAATAATAAATAATAAATAAATATAAATAATAAATAGAAATAAATAATAAATAAATATAAATAATAAATAATAAATAATAAATAATAAATAATAACTAATAACTAATAAATAATAAATAATAACTAATAAATAAATATAAATAATAAATATTAAATAACCAGTTACAAATAATAGATAATACATAAATTAAAGTATATTATAAATAATAAAGGAAATACATGAAAAAGTATGAAAAGACGTGATAAGGGATGAAAAATCATGAAAACGCATGAAAAAGGATGGAGAAGCATATGAAGAATGAGGCATTTGAAAAAATGAGAACGAATGAAAACTCGTGACAACTCTGGAAAACTTCTTAATAATTTAACATAATCATCATAATAACCCATAAAAAACCATTGATAAAGATAAAAAGTCATGGAAACCCAAATAAACAGTAATAAATGGAGCTACCGTTAAAACCCGTCAAAAGGGTCATAAAGAGACAAAAACATTGGACTCGCATTAACGGAGATAACTTATGATTCGAGAGTCCGTTTTAGATCCGCGACCTATCAAATCAAAGATCCTGAAACGCTCTTTAACCTGAAAGGTGAAAAAGTCTGAATGGACAGACGGATCGGAAGTTATGACCATTTAAAAAAAGCTGACGGAGAACGGGTGCTAGAAACGTGGCATTGAAAAACCTAACAAACCCGATACCCACTAAAAAGGCCATAACATATGATCTAGGAGTGCATGTGGGCGCCGTGACCAGTCAAACCGAAGCTCATGGAATGATCTATGATCTGGCAGGTGGAGGAGGCCGAACTGACACGCGAATCGAAAGTTAGGTCTGTTTGAAGACAAGTTCGACGAGACACCGGTGACGGAAACTGGGTTTTGGAGGCCTTCGGAAGGGTTTTTGGGGTCGAAAAACACAACAGAAGCTTTCTTCTGTTGAATTGGTGCGTATCTCTCTTCACTGGATTCGATTTGATATGTGGTAGAGCCCAAACGGACACCCGGAGCGAAAGTTATGGTCGTTTGAAGTTGGAGAACTTTTTTCAACTTTTTTATAACTCTAATATCTTCCACACCTTAGATCGTCTCATGGTTTTGATTATATGTGCCTCTAGATCTCTTTATGAGCTTCGATTTGACTGGTCGTGGCGCTTCAACGGATGCCCAGATCAAAAGTTATGGTCGTTTTAGTGATTTCGGGGTTTCTCGTGTTTTTTTATTTTTTTCATTTAATTTCGAGGCGGTTTTACCAAAACCGCCGCTATTTCGCGGCGGTTTTTTAAAAAACCGCCGCTAATCCTCGAATAAAATTAAAAAAAATAAAAAAAATAAATAAATAAATTTTTTTTTTGCCGTTTAGCGGCGGTTTTCTTGTAGTGACCCTTAGATTTTATGAAATATTTTTTTCAAATGAATTTAATTTATTTTATATCATATATTACACACAACATTGAGATTTTACAAACTACAACAAACTATTAATATTATTATTTAAATAGAACAGTTATTATATAACTGTTAAACTTGGTGGAATGAATATGAATAGCCAAATTTTAAATATTAATTATAATAGTTTTATATGAATAAAACATATTGATAAAAAAATCCCTCAATGTTTGGTAACACCTTTCTATGTTTTAAAAATTCTATTTTCTCAAAATAAATTATATCTTTTTTATATAAATAAAAAAAGTAATTTTTAAAAATTTTGGAAAATTTATTTAAAAAAGTAACCTTAATTTTTTAAATCTAAATTTAAAAATTATCATATGGGGAATTTTTGGGATATTTCTGAAAATATTAATATTTCGATGAATAGTGAAAAATACTGGTTTTTATTGAAAACTGCCTTTTCATGTAACGAATATATAAGATTTATTTTGATTTATAATATTTTAAAAGTACAATTATTTCATTTATATATTTATTAATCCAATTTATTTAATTATAATAAATTTCATACAGAATTTTTATATAAAAACATTTTAAACTTTTGAGCATTTTCTCTTTGGAAAATTTCTTTCTTGTCACGCATGTGGGTTTAATTTTAAATTACATTTTTATATTTATTTTATTAGATTTTAGAAAAATGGATTCCATATTTTTAATCAGAATAATTTATATTATATAATAAGTAAATATTAATTTTTCATCAAAATAAAATGTAAAAACATTAAAAATTAATTACCGTAATTAAGGTTAAAACAAGTTTACCAGGGGTTAAACTAAATATATAATAGTGAACATGTACTAAAATCTTACCCAACTCTTATTTTATAGACATATTTCTAACCTTATTAATTTTGGTTATATTTTTATGTGCTTTTGGGACATTGTTCCATTTAAGTGACAAATGTAATAATTTATGTAAAGAAAAAGACAAAATGTCACCCACTTGCTTTTAAATTTCAATTATGAGTTCAAATTAGGAAAAAAAGAAATATGTGAATGAATATTGATGGTAATTTTGAGCATAATGAAATTAAATTCATGTGGTTAATTTTTTTTATTTTTTAGTAATTATATAATTATTTTAAAATATTAAGCAACACCAATGTAGTAATTATTTAATTAATATAAAATTAAAATAAACGATAATATAAATATAAAAAAAGACATATAAATTGAATGAATTATTGTATTACATGAATTTTTTAGATAAATATGACATTATAGTAAGGTTTTAAAAGAATATATTTTAATTACATCTTTGTATTGATAATTTTAAATCCAAATTAAATGAATAGTGACAAAATTTACATTAATGTTATTTTGTAAAAAATAATATTTTATTAAGTTATTTAAAATTCCTAAATATCCTATATTATTAAAATTGATTTATAAATGTTTAAAAATATAAAATATGGTCCAATCATGGACCAATTTTTCTTTTCTAATAATTATATTGACTCCTAAATAGAAAAAAACATAATTACCATTGTGAAGGGTAAAATAGAGTTTTGTGCATTACATAAATTTATGTTAAAATTAATTTTTCGAACACATAGGATTTTTATTTTTAAAATTTTATTTCAAATTTACAACTAGTGGGTATAAATTATCTAATTATTATCACTCATATCTAGTCACAAATAATAAATTACCTAGTTAAAATGACTAGTTACTATAGTGAAAACTAAAATGATAAAAGTAAGGAAACTTATATGTTAAGGAAGAACATTTTTAAAACGTGTGTTTTTTTGTGTCAGTGATGTGCATTGACCATATATTCCCTAAAATAATTTAATTATCAATTTTATAGTAACCTTATGGGAGAGTGACTTACCATTATTGAATAATTTTGGGTATTTACAAAAATAACACTCTCTCCTTAATTATAAAAGGTCACATTTTCCCCTCACTTATTCACACATGATAATCCATTTGGATAGAACAAAACCTAAAAATTACATCCCCAATATCCTTATCCATGTTATAGAGCTTCTAAAAATCCCAAAATACTAACCCTAAGGTCCTTAATAAGAGATCCAAATGGGGGTTTTTCTAAGAGAAGGTAATTATCTTCACTAAACTCATCCTTTTTTACTTGTTCTCTTACCACCAACATTAATAAACTAATAATACAATATAAAAACACCAATATATAACATATACTTAGATTTTATTATATTGATGTAATAACCTATATCCATCTTCTCTACCATCAAATGGGAAAACAAACCATCGATCATGTGTAAGGTGGACTACCGCCTCGCGAACTAATATAATTCATTTTTCATCACCACCTCTCATGGATGGATATAATTTAACATATTTATGTAATAATTATGATATAATTATACTTATTTAATTATTATATCACATATATCTTCTTACTTTACATTTCATGGGGGATACGATAACATCATTTGTCTGTACAGTGGACTGCCGCCTCACGAAGCGATGTGATTCTTTTTTCACTAACTCTTTGAATGGAAGGGAATAATGGTAAATTTAATGAATATATTATATATATATGACATAAAAATTATTCTATAAAGGTAATATATTATTTACCTTTCTTTAATTTCATCGTCATGAAAATGGAAACAGCGTTCATGTGTACATACAACTTACCATCTCCATGAAAATTGTATTTAATTTTCTATATCTAAATTTTATGGATTACTATAAATATGTATATAATGAATATAAATTAGATTATTTTCATGGTTAAAATTATTGAGATGATGGAACCATCATAAAATTAATATTATCTCAAATAACAAATCAAAAACATACATGAAAAACAAAGTAGTTATTATTTGAAACGTTATTTTAACATGGAATTGTTAATAAACAGATGATAAAAGGTCATAAGTAAATCATATATGGTATATATACACATATAAGTATAGTTATATAATATATTTATAATAAAATTATATTTATTATATATGAGGTTTAAATTAGTACGAATGAAGTCGAGACTTAAGGTAAGGTATTTTTCGTCTCACTTTTATATATGTGATAAAGATTTAATATGCACTACTTGTTTCTTATATGTGGTGTATATAATTTCCAAGAATATATTTTATATTTCTTATAATGAAAATTATGGGGATATACATATCAATTTGATGATCTATCTTTCATGGGGTTTATGGTTCAAAAAGTATCAAAGTGGTAAGATTTTGATGTTATGATCCCAATGTTCATTGGGGTTGTTTGCGATTATGCTTCTAATGATGATATATTATTATCCATATCCCAAGAAATTCATGATTTTTCTTCTCATATGGTTATGTCATGAGAATAAATTTTTTCCATTAATTTTATTCTCTTTATGTACTCATGATTCCAAAAGAAATTTTATAAAGAAAACTAACTTTATTCGGTCGAAAACCCTTTTTTCTTCCATATTTATGTTTTCTAAAAATGTTTTCAAAAATGTTTTAATATGACTCTAGGATTGTTGCACTTTATTTTTATACATTTTTTAATTTTTAAAAAATAGTTTTAAAGGAATATTTTATTTTTTTCAAAACAAATCCTATTTGGCTTTTACCAAAAATGTGAAAGTAATATTTGTTATAACATGTACAGCATTTCCCACCATCATGACCACTCAATGTTTTAAATATTTATTTATAATTTTAAAATTTAATTTTAAAAGGAAAGGATTTCCAATAAAAATTATGAATTTTTACTTTTAAAAATATATTTTCAATGAAATATCATTTTCCTCAAGAAATATTTTAAATGATATTTAAAGCTTCCCTTATAATTTTCCAAGGATTTTTTCAAATAAAGTGATTTTGAAGATGTCTTATGTTTTAAAATTTTGTTTCAATGTAGAAAGCATATTTTCCTCAAAAAATATTCTAAATGACATTTTAATATTACTTTATATGTTTCTAAGGTAATTTTCATAGAAAAAGATTTTGAAAATGTTTTATGTTTGAAAAAAAATCAAAGTGAAAAGGTTATTTTCCTTAAGAAATGTTACATGTGACATTTAAAAATTATTTTAAATCTAAGATGACATCATTTGATGTTACATATAATTTATTGGGGATATGATCCAAAGATTCCATTATTATTTTTTCTATGTATGGTATATGTTTATGATGAAGAGATGTTTATGAAACCCGTTTCTTTTCCATGAGTTGTGCTATGATGAAATGCTTTATAAATCCCATTTCTTTTATGGGTTTTGATATGATGAATGATTTAATAATCCCATTTCCTTTAATGGGTTATAATATGATATATTTGTTATCACTAAAAGAAAATAAGGTTTTAGCAGCGGTTTTTTTGAAGCGGTTTTCAAAATCGCTATTAATTTTTTGATCGAAAAAAATTTAGCGGTGGTTTTAAAAACTGCCATGAAAAAACATCTGCTAAATGATTTTAAAATATTTTTTATAAATGCTTTAAAATTTCTTCATAAAAAAATTAAAATCTTTTAGCTGTGGCTTTTTTAAAAAAACTGCCACGAAATAGCGGTGGTTTTTTAAAAATCGCCGCGAAATTGATGAAAAAAAATTATTTATTTATTAATTATTATTATTTATTTATTATTTACAATCAAATATAGTTTATTATTTATAATTTTAATTATTTATAATGTGTCAATTAATAAATATTTATAATTATTAGTTAATAATATTTTTAAACTGAAAACAAATCTTCAATAAGTTGAATAACAGACTTCGGCATCAAATGAACATAACTTCTATGATGAGGGTCCATTTCAACTCCACAACCAATCAAATAAAATATTATCAAATGATCTAAAACCTAGTGAGATTTAAATCATGTGATAATGAAAGGAAAAAAATATATTCAAAGTTCAAAAGTCCAAAATCGAACTCAAACTTAAAACTACCATAACTTTTAATCTGAGTGTCTGTTTAGGATATACCACATATCAAATCGAAGCTTGTGATGAGCTCTACACCTTTTAGGTTTGGCAAAAAATCTTGGAGTATTGTACCCCTTTTTATTCCACCAGGTCCAGAAGGCCTCTGAAACATAGGTTTTAGTTACAGACTCTGATTTTTTAAATTCTAACAGTTATAACATTTGATCCAGGTGTCCGTTTGGCATGTACCACATATCATATCGAAGCTCATTTCCTTATCTTCGATTTGACTGGTTGTGGTGCTAAAAGGGAAATCTCGAATAAGATTATATGATCATTTTATTTTTTTAGGGTATTCAGAGGTTCTTGATGGTTTATGATTTATTCAATTAATTAATTATTTATTTATTTATTTATTTATTTTTTATTTAGTTATTTATTTACTTAAAATTAATTAATTAATTAATTATTAATCAATTATTATTATTATTTATTTATCCATTATTTATTTCTTATTTATTTATTTATTTATTTATCAATTTATTTATTGATAAATTTATTTATTTATTTATTTATTTACTTATTTATTTATTTTTATTTTTTTTACTATTTTTTTATTATGTCCACATTAATTATTAATTTATTTTTAATTTAATAATTATTTATTATTTATTATTAGTTTATTATTCATTTATTTATTTATTTATTTATTTATTTATTATTTATTTATCCTTTATTCATTATTTATTAATTTTTTATTATTTATTTATTTAGTATTTATTAAATATTGAATATTAAATTTTAATTATTAATTATTAATTATTAATTATTAATTATCAATTATCAATTATTAATTATTAGTTATTATTAATTATTTATTATTTATTATTTATTATTTATATGATTATTTATTTATGTATTGATTTATTTATTCCTTATTCTTTATTCTTTATTCTTTATTCTTTATTCTTTATTCTTTATTATTTATTATTTATTATTTATTATTTATTATTTATTATTTATTATTTATTATTTATTATTTATTATTTATTTTTAATTTATTTATTTTTAATTAATGAAATATTAATTTATTATTCATTTATTATTCATTTATTATTTATTTATTCAATATTCATTATTTATTATTTATTATTTATTATTTATAAAAAAAATCATAATAATTTATCTATTATTTATTAATTTTTAAATATTAATTATTTATTCTTAATTCTTAATTCTTAATGATCAATTATTATTTATTATTATTTATTATTTATTTATTATTTATTATTTATTATTTATTATTTATTATTTATTATTTATTATTTATTATTCATTATTCATTATTTATTATTTATTATTTATTATTTATTATTTATTATTTATTATTTATTTATTTATCTTTTATTTATTAATTTATTATTTATTTATTATTTATTTATCATATATTAAATTATTTTTTAATTAATTTATTATTTATACATTACTGATATATTATATGTTATATATTATATGTTATATATTATATGTTATATATTATATGTTATATATTATATGTTATATATTATATGTTATATATTATATGTTATGTATTATATGTTATATATTATACCAGAAAGTTTAGTGAGAGGCAAACCTCCGACCATTTATTTAAAATAAAAGAAAATGAAAAGTACATCAGACAGGCACAACAAGGTGAGAACAACAATTACATATCATAAAAGTCAGACCCATCGCCACATCCCTGATACACCATTTCCTCCGCAGTAGCCGATTCCCACTCCGAACTTTCATAATGTTTCAGAATCTTGGCATACTTCCTTCTAAGATTGAGCTTCTCCAAAGAAAGGAGCTCCTTAGAAGAAATATGTCCAACCTTCCCACTAGAAGCTCTCTTATATGTTATATATTATATGTTATATATTATATGTTACATATTGTATATTATATATTATATATTATATATTATATATTATATATTATATATTATATATTATATGTTATAAGCTATATATTATATATTATATATTACATATTATGTATTATGTATTAGATATTACATATTATATATTATATATTATATATTATATATTATAAATTGTATATTATATATTATATATTATATATTATATATTATATATTATATATTATATATTATATATTATATAGCAGAAAGGTTAGGGCAAATCCCTTTTTATTAAGGAAAAGAAAAGACAAAGAGAGATGGACGGGGTCATACAAGCAATCATGCCCTCGTGCCAATCATAACTAGAGGAAACTCAAATGTCAAAGTCACATTCATAATCACCATACCAATCAGAATCATAATATAGAGGACCATGAGACCTGGTAATCCTAGTTGGCTTCAGATATGAGTAATCTTTCTTACGTCCTGCTTTCTTAGGAGGAACAGGTTGAAAATCTTCAGCATCCGCAACAATGTTTTTTCCTTTGGACAAAACCTGACTATAGGTTGGTTTTTTTGGAGATTTGTCCTCTACATCATCCCACCTTCCTTGGATGCCCTGTGTCTCCTTTAGTTTAATAATTTCCTCTTGAGTTTGTGAAAGATTTGCACCATCACTCGGAGATTGTTACTCCTCAATCACAAGACCAAAACCTTCACGTTTCTTCTCCAAAATCACTCCTGATTCCATGTTACCCTCAGCTCGGGCATTCACACCAAGCTTAGGCACCAAAGTCAGGGCCACACTTGTCCCAAATCCAGTCTCAAGCCTACATTCCAGTCTCAGGCCTATATTATATATTATATATTATAGTTATAAATTTGGGGTCAAGCCCCTTTATTAAAAAAAGAAAAAGACAACGACAACTCTTTTTGAACTGGGTAAGAGTGAATCTGTTACAAACCCATAGGCCCAAAATCAAATAACCTCGGGATCCAATTTAGGGTCAAGCCCCTTTAATATTTACTATTTATTATTTACAATTTACAATTTATTATTTATTATTTTATGTTTTTTATTTATAATTTATTTCCATATTAAATATTTCTTTATTTATTATTAATTTGTATTCTATTTATTAATTGGTCTTTTTTAATTAGTAATTATTAAATATTAATAATTACTTATTATTTATTAATTTTTAATTTTTAATTATTCATTATCCATTATTCATTATTGATTAATAATTATTGATTAATAATTATTTAATGTGTATTTATTTTTTATGTGTTATTTGTGTTTCCAATTAATATATATATATATATAAGTATACTAAATTTGATTTATTGACCACATGAAGAGCCTGTTGGAATGGTAAAGTTTTGGAGAATAAGCAAGAGGTAATGGGTTCAAATCTCACCCAACATTGAGTTTCTATATATGGAATGGGCATGTGAATGGACATTGACTTATGCATGGAGATGGGAATGAGCATGATAATAATAAATAGATAAATAAAGTATGAAAAAAAATAAAAATAAAAACTGCGGCTAAATCGTTCTACGAAGATTTTAAAAAACCACCACTAAATGAAAAAAATCACCGCTAAATACAAATTTTGGTATAGTGTATGAATCCCATTTCTTTTCATGGGTTCTGAAATGATGAATATTTTATGATCTTTCAACACACTTATGTGTGGTTCTCCTTATGTGATGGCAATTACATTATAACTAAGGATGGTGGCTACATTATAGTCAAATATGAGTGGGACCTATATCTTCTTCCAATGCATTGGGTTATAATTTAGTTTCTATGATCTCATAGGATACACAAGAGGTTATCCCAATCTTGAAAATAGGGTACATGGTAGGTTACCCTAAGCCCAAAAATAGGGTACATGGGAGGTTACCCCAAGACCCAAGCAGGTACATGGGTGGTTAAACTAAACCTAACATGTTATGAATGTCGGGGTTGGTACCCTGGACATAAGTTATTATATGCTTATGTGTTTTCCACAACTCTATGTTTTATGCAGATTTTATGCTCTCATGGATTATGTTCTTTTATTTCATTATGATTCATATCTTATGAACTACCAATATTTATGCCATGATTTAATATTGTGATATTAATGTGCAGGTTATGGTTTTAATAAGTTATTCTCATGTTTTGATACCCTTATACTCATGTTATGTTTATGTATTTCCCTTTTTTACCATTACTGTGCATCTAAGCTCACTTGTTCTTATGTTTTTTTCCCAGGTTGTGATGATAGGTATTACATGTGATATTTCTAAGAAGGTTTCAAGTTATGAGGAACTAAGTGTGAGATGATGTAGAACTCATATAAACCAATTGTTTATGTATCCATGTTTCCAAATATGTTATACCTTTACGATCCTTAGGCATTTCTTCATGTAATGTAGTGAATATTCATAAAAAAGATGTAATATTTATATATGAGAATTTTAGGGTCTCAAAAATCCAAATATGATTCATGTCAAAAATAAACTTGAGTGCCTAAAATGATGCATCCACACACAAACCTCATTCAATGTCAGGCCGTGAATAAAATTTTAGGAAAAATGTCATCACACAACAAGTACATCTCTCAAGGTGAAATAACATCCAACTATAATAGAAAACATCAAGAACAATAATATCACCCTGGGAACTTGGGTTTCCCTCACACATGGATTAGCTACTCCCATTAATGGGATCATTTCCAAGGCCTTATACATCTTATCCTCCTATCTACTTTCCCCAAATATAATAAATAATAGAAAAAGAAACCCTTTGATACCACTTTGTAACACCTTGGACCAACCGCCATTATAATTGGTGCGTAGATCTGGTATGGTGTGTAACCTCAGACATGGATTCCAATATGTTAGAAGCTATAGACTAGAAACGAGGGTCTAATGAGATATGTTGAGAGATTATATCCTTTTTACCATAGTAAGACAATAGTAGTAAACAAGTTAAATAATAACCAAGTAATAATGATCAGTAATGAACAACAACCATGCATCATATAACATATCCCAAAACTAGGTACATGCCTGACCAAGTACAATAAACATTTCATATCCTACTAATGTCAAGTGTCACAAGAAAACCAAAAATAATTCATGTTGAAATAAAATCCGCAAAACAGGTATCGGCGTCAGTATGGTCCCCTCATCCATGTTCCATACCCAAATCTCGACATAGCCATCTATCATAGGTACTTTTCCCTAATCCTAACCAAAAACTATAAAATCTGCTCGGGTGTCTCAAGACATCCTAATAAGGGTGTAAGTACAATTTATTATCCCACCACCAATGATATTTATAACAATATCCTGTGTAATAATAGCTTATTCAAATGTATAGAAAAACAATATACATTTTGGTAAATAAAACATGTTTTTATTATCCCCAAGGTCTCTCAGTTCCACTATAGTACCAACACACCAAACTTACTTCAGCCTATTCCAGAAGTCTGAACCATATGTCATGGGGTTACATAATTTCATATGAGGATCATCAATATGAGTATCCAAACCTTGGTGAACTCTATGACCAAAACCCATTCCTGATGTGGACTACCATGAACAACATCTTTACCCAGGTGTATAATTTTATGACCGACACCCATTCCTCAATGTAGACCTCTATGAGAAACATCCCCGCCATAGTGTGAACTTCCATGATTAACACCCATATAAATTTTATCAATAAACACTTCTCATAGTTTAACATACTTTATCATTTCTAAAACATAAATACATCAAGTGGAGAACCTCTTCCATTTATCAAAATTTCCATGTTTCGTAACTTTCATTATAATTAAACCCAATCCATAACTATCCCATTTTACTTTTTTGTTACAAACAAAACCATTAAACATACTTCCTAACCATTTTGTAACATGAACATTCCCCCTTAAACAATTTATCACATTTACCCTCTTACAATCCATAACTCATCTAATTTATTCAAGTTAATTCAAACTCCACTTTATTACATTTTAGTATTCTAAACACAATTACAATTTTTTAATATCATAAACCCTTGAATTCAACATTTAACAACTCAAATACCATGTTCAAGGGAGTGTCTCACACCTTGGTTGACCATAGCCTCAATATAGTCTCTAACAATGGATACTATGAGGTCTATGAAATGTCCAACACATCATTTAGACATCCAATTTATTATTTCTTAACAAGGAATTAAATTCAAATTACAATGTCACACGTACACAACCACATACACATGGATAACTAATAAGACTATGGGATATAAATTTTAGAATACCTACCTCAATTTTATAGATAATTATTTTTCAAATAATGGACCTTGATTCACACCTAAACAACCATAAAATCCCAACCTAATAATATTCTAAAAAAGGGGGTTTAGAGGCTTTAGAAGGATAAAAAACAACACACCATGGTTAGTCTAAAAAATTAAGGAAGAGGATTAGTAGACTCTCCCAGAGATTTGATTAGAAACTAATAACACATCAAATGAATCAAAGTTGATGGATGATGATCCTTGAAATATGGGAGATCTCTAGTTTCAACACTCAAGCTATTGGAGGTGGAAAGTGTAAGAAATTGGTCAATAACAATTAAATCCTAAGGGGGTAAAATGAGAACCCCCCCCCCCCCATGAGGTGCACAGTTTGGTTATATGGTTTTCCAAATTGTGAACCAACCATTAAGAACCCTCTATCCAAGAGGGGTATTGGGTTTCATGGTTTTTTGGGGATCCTCCAAAGTTTGGAAAAGTTTATAGAGGAAATTATTCTAGATATATCCATATCCACATGGTTAAATATCCCCCTTTCATAGTTTTTCAACTGGTCACCATCCCACGTATTGGGTATATGGTTATGTCGCATGGTTAGTGTTAACTGTGCGCCAACCATGTACCCAAAATAATATGGCCTCATTTCTCCATTTTTTTATCTTGAACTTCTGGGACACCCTAGATTCCCATCATACTCTATAAAATTATTTTATTAACCATTTTAAATAAAGTTAACTCAAAATTTAAGTAATAAAATACCTCTTTTAAGGGTTGGGATCTTACATGCCATAGGGATGGTGAAGGATTATTCATTAGAAGGGTGTGATAGAGTTTGGAGGTGACTTCATGTCACATTGAGTTTGTGAATTAGAAACATTGAGAACTTTGGCTATTTTTATGTATCTTGGTACTTATTTTTCATTTTGTATGTACATATATATTGTTGTATTGTTTTGGGAATGCCAATATATTCTTTTTTATTTATCACCATGTTTTAGGTTATTTGTGTCTAAATCATTCCCAAAGGTAGTTCTTTATGCACATGTTATTTTTGATAGCCCATTGGGATTGGGAACACCCTTATGGACATTTCAGGAATAATTCAGGTAATGGATAGTTTGGCTAATCCAGTTTGGTTCATAAAAATATTGTTATCAATTGGTGGTTCACTTGTTTTTATCATCGGTATGCATTTTTTGGGTGTCTTGGTAGATATGAGATAGGAGTGTGGGAACTTAAGGGGTAGATTATAAGTGAGTGTCTAACCATATCTCATTTTTATGAGCACAAAGTTACCACAGGTACTTTGGAAATGTGACTTTTAGGATTTTGAGAATTTTAAACCAAGTTTTTATTTTTTTTCACTTGATAATTCTAGTTTATATATACTATTCTAAACTAAAATTGATTTGTTGATCTTATGTTATTATGAATCATTTTCTATTGAAGGTGATATCATTCCCCCTACAAGACTTCCAGTAATTTCCCAAGAGGGTGTTATTGATAAACCTTGAAAGGTAACCCCTTCATTTAATCAGAACATGATTAAAGAAATGGCACACATAGTCTGATATATGGACCAAGGTGTAGTACCAACCCCTATTCAATCTAGAGATATGGAACCATGAGATGGTATAAGGATAGAATTCAGTCCCAGTTATTTCTTTTCTATAAACCCTCATATAATTAAGGGATGAATGGTCCTCAATAGGTAGTGGATTTGTTGGAAAATCTCAAGAGGATTTTCAAATTCTTAGAGACTCCTAAATCAGTCAAATTGAAGTACACTTTCTTCAAGCTTGAAGGTCTGAGTAAAAGGTGTTGGGATACATTTTTATTGTATAATATGTATGAGTACTTGGAGTGAAAGTAATTAAAGACCATTTCATTGAGTAATTTTACCAAAAATCGATGACTATGGTGAATTCTATGGAGTCTCTCAAACTTAGGAAATGGAATCGGCCAGTGATGGAGTACTATAATTGCTTTAATGAGTTCTCAGTGATTTCTTCTAAGGTTGTGTATAATAAGAAGATGAATGATTATATTTTTCAAATGGGTCTTCATTATAATATATAGACTCAGGTATTCATGTTAAATATAAAAAACTATGTTGATGTGGTGGATAGGTCCTTGATGGAAGAGATTTACCCGGTAGGTTTGATTGGATCGACAGGAGTTTCTTTTCCCTATAAGGGTATCTCTAGTCATTATATCAAAGGTAATAGGAAGAAGAGTGTGTTATATGGGGGAATAAATAGTGGTTTTTGTTAGATCTCTCTTACTACTCTATAATACATGGCTAGTGTCTTGACTTGTTACTGGTGTGGTCATACAAGACACATGAAATGGTTTTTCCACATTCCTATAAAGGTTTACAGTTCATGTGGGCATTAGGGTCACTTGTATGAGTTTTATCATGATCTATATTCTCCTTTCTCTAGTAAAACCTCATTGTAACCTATAAGGCCCCAGCCTTAAACATTACTTAATCTTGAGTTATTACAAGATTAAACATTGAGGATCTTTTCAGGTTTAGAGTTTTAGAGAATTAGATCATAAATCATGCATTACATTCCACATTTAAACAAGGTGTTAACATTAAAGACAATATTCACTTTTCCCATCAAAGGAAACATATTTAAAACAAAAGATAGATTCTTTCATGACACCTTCTTGACACTATCATCACATCATGTACCTTTCCCATGACCTGTGAAAAACATTTCAAAAACTTGGGATGAGCATAAAAATCTCAGTAGGGGATATAAAAGTACGAAATGAAAACATTAGTCCATGTATACATAAGAATTAATGAAATCATACTTTACTCATAAAACATAATCACTTTAACATACCTCATAAAATCATGAATAAATCATAGAAATCATAAGATATAAAGGTAACTTGAGGCATTCACAACATTCTTACGTAGGGAGTAACCCTCATGGTTACGTTTAGAATACCCATCATAGTATATTCCCTAAATCTCTTCGGAGAAACCTTGGTGTTTAACCCCTTTGTGTTACCCAATTCATTGGAGAGCTATCTCGGCCTCACCCGCCCTTAGTTTATCACGGAACCACCCGATTTCATAAACATTTCCCAAGAACCATAACATAATCATAACACTTAAAACATGCATAAAATAAACATAAAATTTCCACATTTCAATCACAAGAGATCACATCATGATATTATCATAAATAAAAACATATAATAAATTCATTAAAACTCTATGAGAGAAAAATCCCTTTATACTTTGAAAATATTAAAAGAAGACATTTAAGAGAGATTTTAGAATCAAAGTGTCCCATACCACTTCGAAACTTTTGAAAGGGTTTTAAAACATTAATGTACCTATAAATAAATCCTTAAAACCATTTTTAAAACATGGACATGGATGATAAATTTTTAAAAGAATACATCTTTAAAACCATTTAAACTAATGTTTTAATAAAATAGTCCTTTTCCATTTTGAACATTTAAATTATAAGCCACATGAAAGTAGACCATTTTCAAAACATTTAAACAACTTTAGTATAGACATAATATGGATATGGAATTTCAAAGGTTCTATATATACACTTTATAAAAGAATAAAAGTACATATCATTAAGAAATGTCTCAATGAGAAGAAATTGAGATGTAATCCCAATCAAGGATCATGCCATTAGAGCAAGGATAAATAAATGACATAATTATGTGTGACAAATATAAATACACCAAATATAAGTGGATACTCAGTTTAAAACAATCAGATGTCATCCACACATATTTATAGCACAACATAATCAAGAATTAAAGGTTTAACCCAAATAAATGAAATTGGGTTAAGAAGTTCCCTTATAAAAATTTGACACCCAAACAGCGTCACATCAAATTTTAGAAAAAGAGTTGATGAGAGAGATAAAGTGTATCTCGTCACCTGGACATAAAATTTATAGGAATAAGGATATATAAGAACATATCCCAACATAAGAATATGTAATTTAAAATACAAAACAAAAATAAGTCTTTTATAAATAAGAGGGTGAAGGGTTCCCTTACCGACTTGGGTAACTTTCGAAACATACACCCCATGAAAGAAGGACTATACAACATTGATGTAAATAATCATAAATGAAATTATATTACACAAAGAGTAGAATAATGGGTAGTACATACAACACTCAAAGGAAATGGTGGAAAATGTAGCATAAATCTCACGGGAATAAAAGTGAGATGAAAAATCCCTTACAAAAACTCGGCAGCCTAACAGTGCAACTTAAAACTTCAAAAAATGGATTTATGAGATCAAATAGGTTCTATCATAATATGAACATAAAAATTAAAGAATTATTAATATGAAATAACATCCCCAAACATAATAAATATGAGCTTAAAAGAAATGACATAAAAGAGAGTACTTAAAAAGAAAGAGAGAGGTAGGATCCCTTACCCCGTGTCCGACTTGACTCGATCGTTCTTTAATCTCCTGAATAATAAACTTGAGTTAATTTATACTTTATTAAGAACCTTTTTCTAGTTCATTATTCCTTTTATATCACTTATTACCATTTTTTGAACACTATGTAATTATTTAAATTAATAACGGTCGTTTTGTCGATCATTGGTACTTGAGTCAAAAATAAACTCCTTATAATTACAAGTTGTTCATGTGGTAAAATATCAATTATATCCAGATTTATATTCATGATTTAGATATAATATATATAATATATATCCAGTATATACATGCATTTATTATATTACATAACATTTAGAGGTAAGAAATGAAATGCATCGTTCATGGAGACGGTAAGTCGTACGTACGCATGAACGCTGCTTTCATTTCTATTTCATATTTAATGGAGTAAAATCATAATGATATAAAGGTATATTATAATTCCAGTATAATATAATATATAATATCATTAACTCCATCCTTTATAGGTCCCACATATGGCATTAACGAATCGAATCACTTTGAGGGGACGGAAGTCCGCACTTCCTAAAATGAAGATATAGCGTTTACCAATAATGGAAACAATAAAGGTATGCCATAAATGAAAAATACAGAAGAATAAGGAAAACATAAACATAATATATATCATATATAAATATAGTTACCTCTTAATGGCCACCATTAAAGGTGTTAAAAGAAGATTTAACAATCATCGTTTCTTGAGGGAGAAATTCTCCATCCACAGAAACAGTATGTTCTTTAACCATTAGATGGAGGTGTGTGTAAGTGTAGCTCTAATAATTCTCATAACAACATCCTAGTATATTGAATATGCTGGTGTTGTTACAAAATAAAGTAATAAAAAGAGTTTATGGGGTTTGAGAATCAAAATAAAACAAAAGAACACAAGTGAAGACATTACCTTTAAATCGGGTAACTCCTCTTGGTTTGAACCAAAAGGGTTTCTTGAAGAGATTTTTGCCTAAGGTAAGGCTTATAGGATGAAGAGAGGGATGTGGAGAGATAAAATTATCATATCTTGGCTGATCCAATGGCTTGAGAGATGTGGGTAAGGAGGTAGAGGTGGGGGCCTTTTATAAGAGAGAGGAGGGGCACTCTTGGAAAGTCAAGAAATGTTACTTTATATTGAAATGAGTTTCAGAATTTAAAGGTCCCACGTTGATATATTTCTAGGATAAGGTGATAAGGGTTATAAATATACTCATACAATAGGTTTTTGTCAAGTTTAAGTCTTATATATTACATTATCTTTTCATTTTATTTAAATTGTTCATTAATGAGGTAATCGTTGCATCATCATGGTGTCATAAAAAATTTAATTTATTTAATGTCTAAAAATTATAAAAATAATAATATGATGTAGTAAATCCTTTTTATCTTTCCAATGACTATTTATAGTCCAAGAGATCATTTATTTAGACAAAATTAAAAAAATTTACTTAGGTGTTACATACTTTTGTGATATTTAACTTTCTTTAAAAATAAAAAGAGAAAAAGTCACTATTACACAAAAGTGATTGCATGGGGTCCCAAAGTTTGGAACAAGGCATAAAATGGTTTTCCATGACACAAAAAGTATCATTATGACACATTTTGTGGTAATTTTTTATTATTATGATATTATTTTGTTACCCTTAACTACTCGATTACTAATTAATCACGATAATTAAAGATAATTATCGTTGTTACTATTCATAATGTCCAAAAACAAAAGAGTCTTAATTACATATTTTGGACCTACTGATTCCAAATATGGAATCCATTTTACCAAATTCCGAACACAAAAATTACAGTAATTAATTTAATAATGATTCCCGTTGTCAAAACAAATAGTGGGTTTTTTTGAAACAATTTCTATCAAAAGTTTGACAATTGTTTATGTCCAATTTCAAAGTGAAATTAATCCCAATGACCACCATTGGATTAAATGGTAAAAATATATTCTATTTAAAACTTAAAACCAATTAAAAATATAATCTATCCATATAATTAAATTAGATGAGAAAGTAGTTTTGAAGTAAAATGCAGTATTTTTCACTATTCATTAAAAAATGAACATTGTCAGAAAAATACCAAAAATTTATCCAAAGTAAATTTAAATGTCCCAATTCTAATGAATAAGTTTATTTTGAAAAATAGAGCTTATAAAATTTTCAAAATTTTGATTTAAAAATTGTTTTCCATCAAAAGGCGGTAAAACAATCTTGTAAAAATATTAGAGAATCCAATGATTAAGATTGGATTTATTCTCATTTTAAGCCTCTTAAAACACTATCTAATTCATAAATATACATAGATATGAAAATCCATAATTCTTTACTTACTTGGGATGTTGCATCCTTCCCCCCTTTTGAAAATTGTGTCCCCGCAATTTATTTACTTATTGAATAAGTGGGGGTATTTATCCCTCATTGCATTTTCAGATTCCCATGTTGCCTCTTCGATCTTGTGGTATTTTCACAAAACCTTTACTTGATGAATCACCTTATTCCATAACACTTGCTCCCTGTGGTCATGAATCTGGACCGTTTGTTCCTCATAAGATATATTCTCTTCCAACTGAACTACCTCTGGACTCAAAACATGAGATGGATCTGGCATGTACTTCCTTAACATTGAAACATGGAAAACATTGTGTACATGAGATAAACTCAAAGGTAAATCCATTCAGTATGCAACTGATACAACTCTCTACAGAATTTCATATGGTCCAATGAACCTTGGACTCATCTTTCCTTTCTTACCAAATCGCATCACACTTTTCCATGGTGAAACTTTGAGGAAGACATGATCACCTACCTCAAAAGAGAGATCCTTCCTCCTGTTGTCCGCATAACTTTTCTACCTGCTCTAAGCTATTCTCATGTGTTTCTGTATCAGATAAACTTTTTCTGTCAACTCTTATACCAATTCTGGTCCCATCAACTTCCTTTCACCCACTTCATCCCAAAAAGGTGGAGTTCGACACCGCTTCCCATATAATGCCTCCAATGGTGCCATTTGTATACTAGAATGAAAACTGTTATTATAAGAAAACTCAACCAAATAAAGATGTTGGTCCCAACTTCCCTGATAATCCATCTAACAAGCACGTAGAATATCCTCCAAAGTCTGAATTGTTCGTTCTGACTGCCCATCTGATTGAGGATGAAAAGCTGTACTAAAATGTAATTCAGTAACCAATGACTTCTGAAGGCATTTCCAAAATTTAGAAGTAAACCTAGGATCATGATCAGATACAATGGAGAGTGGAACTCCATGTAACCTGACTATCTCTTTATTATATAAACAAGAAATTTTATCTAGGGAAAAAGTATCTCTTATAGCAAGGAAATGAGCAGATTTAGTCAAGTGATCAACAATATCCCAGATTTCATTATTACCTAGAGGTGTCTTCGGCAATCCCACAACAAAGTAAATGGATATATTCTCTCATTTCCACTCTGGTACTGGTAAAGGCTGAAGCATCCCCTTCGGTAACTGCCTCTCTACTTTAACCTATTGACAAGTCAAACACTTCATAGTAAAATTAGCAATATCTCTTTTCATTCCATCCCACCAGTAGCACTCCCGAAGATCTCTATACATCTTAGTACTGCCTGGATGAACTAAAAATGAAGAACTATGAGCTTCACATAACAACTCTCTCTTCAACTGTGAAACACACGACACACACAATCTCTTCCCAAATCTCAAAACACAATCATTATCAATGTTGAATTCAGGCAACTTACCCTTATGAACCATCTCTACCTTTTTCTACAACTCACTATCTTGCTTATATGATTGCTTAATTCTGTTTGATAGAGAAGATTTCACTAATACCTGAAACAAAATAGAAGAACATCCTGCACTAACAACTTCTATGCCAAATTTCATCAAATCCTTAACCAAAGGATCGTGTTCCAAACACAAAATTGTTAATGAAGCATTACTTTTTTGACTCAAAGCATCAGCCACTTTATTTGATTTTCCCGGATGGTAATGAATTGTACAATCATAATCCTTGATTAATTACAACCTTCTACTCTATCTCATGTTCAATTCTTTCTGAGTGAATATATACTTTAAACTTTTGTGATCAGTATATATTTCACACTTTACACCATACAAATGATACCTCCAAATTTTTCAAGTGAAAACAACAGCAGCTAATTCCAAATCATGTGTAGGGTAATTTACCTCATGAGTTTTCAACTAACATGAAGCATAAGAAATTACCTGATCATTCTACATTAGGACGCAACCAAGTCCTTTCAATGAAGTATCACTGTAGATAACAAACTCACCATTCCTAGAAGGTAGTGCCAAAACTAGAACATTCACCAATATTCTTTTCAATTCCTGAAAATAATCATCACATTCTTTTGTCCAGATAAACTTAACACCCTTACGAGTTAGCTTAGTCATTGGACTAGATAACCGTGAAAAATTTCTAAAAAATCTTCGGTAATAGCCTGCTAAACCAAGAAAACTACGAATATCAGTTACATTTTTAGGTCTTGTCCATTCTTCAACAACCTTTGTTTTTACAATATCAACAGTTATCCCATCTTTAGAAACAATGTGACCAAGGAAAGAAATTTGTTGCAACCAAAACTCACACTTGCTGAATTTCCCATACAATTTATTTTCTTTTAAGGTTTTCAAAATAACCCTTAAATGACTTTCATGCTCCTCTTTACTTTTAGAAAACACAAAAATATCATCAATGAAAACAACCACACACTTATCAAAGAACTCATGGAAAATTCTATTCATAAGGTCCATGAATACAGCAGGTGCATTGGTTAGCCCAAAAGGCATTACTACAAATTCATAATGGCCATATCTTGTACAAAACGCGGTCTTTGTAACATCTGCTTCCTTTACCTTCAACTGATGGTACCCCGATCTCAGGTCAATCTTTGAAAAATACTGAGCTCCTTGGAGCTGATCAAACAAATCATCGATATGAGGAAAAGGATATTTGTTCTTAATAGTGATGTTATTCAAGGCTCTATAATCAATGAAAAGTCTCATAAAACCATCTTTCTTTTTAACAAATAAGACAGGAGCACCCCATGGTGATGTGCTAGGTCAAATGAAACCTTTCTCTAACAAATCTTGCAATTGCTCCTTCAACTCTAAAAGTTCAATTTGAGAAATTTGATAAGGGGGTTTTGAAATTGGCTTAGCATCAGGAACTAAGTCAACAGTAAATTCAACTTCCCGATCTGGTATTATTCCAGGAAACTCATCAGGAAAAACATCAGGATACTCATTTACCACTGGCACATCATTAATCTGAACGGTTTCATTGTTTTCAACAATATGTGCAAGGTAACATTCATTTCCATATTTTACAAGTTTCTCAGCCTCTTGATATGTTATCAACAGTAAGGGTTCATTCTTGAACACAAACTGAAAGTCTTTCTAAAAAGAAACTTCTTTAGCTCTACAATCAATCTTATCATGGTAAACAGAGAGCCAATCTATACTCAGGATAACATCAAACACTACTAGAGGTAAAACAATAAGGTTTGCAAGTAGATTCTTTCCACGGATAATGATAGGAAGATTCTTATAAAAAAAAATTTGCCTCAACATTTCCCCCAGGTGTTTTTACCATAATTTCAGGAGTCGTTTCTTGAGATGGAATTCCCAATTTACTAGAAAATTTTTTAGAGATGAAAGAATGTATAGACCCCGAATCAGACAACACATTAGCATAATATGAGAAAACAAACAAAGTTCCTGATACCACTTCATTTGATGGCCCAACATCTTCTTAAGTAGTTTCAAAGGATTTCACCACTCTTTTTTTCTTATAGTCTGACTACTTCCCATAATTTGAGCTCTTTGTCGAACACTCGTTTGCATAATGACCCATCTCATTGCACTTGAAACATTTCACTAACTGTAAATAAAATTTGGTCTTACCATCACCCTGATCTTTTTCAATGAAATCATGAGCATTATGTCCCATCTTACCACATCAGTAGCACTTTCCAGAATTTAGAAGACATTCCCCAGCATGCCTTTTACCACATTTATCACAAACTGAAAACTTTGTTTTCTTACCATCAGACCTTTTTGAAGGACTCTTCCCTTTCTCCCTCCACCTCGGTCCCTTATTCTTTTGGTTGTTATAGAACACTTGATCATCGGCAAACTCCATTTCCACCTTCTCAGCACATTGAATAAGCTTTTCATAACTCTTAAACTTGCGAGAAGCTAAAGCCCTTCGATATTTTTTCTTTAATCCTGAGTAATAATGATTTATTTTAATATCAAGGTCTCAGATAAAATTTGGAGCATACCTTGCCAATCGAATGAACATTTTTTCATAAGCAGCCACTGAGTCGTCCTCTTACCACAACTCAAAGAATTTTTTTCCATCCTAAGTCGAACAGCCTTAGTAAAATACTTCTCAAGAAACATAGCTCTGAATTTATCCCAGTCGAGAGCATCAATCTCATCAGTGTCCCTGATATTTTTAACCATTGACCACCACTGATCTGCTTCACCCTCCAAACGGTAAATTGCAAGACTAACCTTTTGATTGTCTGAACACCCCATGACATCGAAAATATTCTCCAGTGCTTTAATCAACCCTTCAGCTAGCATAGGGTCATATGATCTTCTGAATGATGGGGGATGTTGCCTCATGAAATGTTCCACCACTGACATGTTCCTCTACAGTTGATCTGGCTGATCTCGTGCATGGATACCACCACCATTTATCGCTTGAGTCAACTGCACCATTACTGAAACAAATTGTTCAGTTCCAATTCTGACCATCTCAGGATGCTGATTCGGAAGGTCGTTTCCTTCTGTATGCCTTCCAAGCACTTCTTCCCTGTTTCCTCTACAGAAAACCATTCTGAACAAACATGTCTTAGATAAAGCAACATGTTAATCTTCAAATGCTATATCATTTCAATTTGACCATAAAAAAATATTTTTGGATAATCATTTATTATAATTCTAACTCCTAAAGTTATCTAAACCGACCTTTGATACCAACTATAAGGCCTCAGCCTTAAACATTACTTAATCTTGATTTATTACAAGATTACACATTGAGGATCTTTTCAAGTTTAGAGTTTTAGAGAATTAGATCATAAATCATGCATTATATTCCACATTTAAACAAGGTGGTTACATTAAATACAATATTCACTTTTCCCATCAAAGGAAACATATTCAAAACAAAACATGGATTCTTTCATGACACCTCCTTGACACTATCATCAAATCATGTACCTTTCCCTTGACCTGTGAAAAACATTTCAAAAACTTGGGATGAGCATAAAAAGCTCAGTAAGGGATATAAAAGTATGAAATGAAAACATTACTCCATGTATACATAAGAATTAATGAAATAATACTTTACTCATAAAACATAAGCACTTTAACATAACTCATCAAATCATGAATAAATCATAAAAATCATAAGATATAAAGGTAACTTGAGGCATTCACAACATTCTTACGTAGGGAGTAACCCTCATGGTTACGTTTGGAATACCCATCACGGTATATTCCCTAAATCTCTTCGGATAAACCATAACATTTAACCCCTTCACGTTACTTAATGCATTAGAGAGCTATCTCAAGCTCACCCGCACTTAGTTTATCATGGAACCACCCGATTTCATAAACATTTCCCAAGAACCATAACATAATCATAACACTTAAAACATGCATAAAAGAAACATAAAATTTCCACATTTCAATCACAAGAGATCACATCATGATATTATCATAAATAAAAACATCTAATAAATTCATTAAAACTCTTTGAGAGAAAATCCCTTTATACTTTGAAAATATTAAAAGAATACATTTAAAAGAGATTTTAGAATCAAAGTGTCCCATACCACTTCAAAACTTTTGAAAGGGTTTTAAAACATTCATGTCCCTATAAATAAATCCTTAAAACCATTTTTAAAACATGGACATGGATGATAAATGTTTAAAAGAATACATCTTTAAAACCATTTAAAATAATGTTTTAATAAAATAGCCTTTTCCATTTTAAACATTTAAATTATAAGCCACATGAAAGTAGACCATTTTCAAAACATTTAAATAACTTTATTATAGACATAATATGAATATGGAATGTCAAAGGGGATGTATATACATTTTATAAAAGAATAAAAGTATATCATTAAGAAATGTCTCAATGAGAAGAAATTGAGATGTAATCCCAATCAAGGATCATGCCATTAGAGCAAAGATAAAGAAATGATATAATTATGTGTGACAAATATAAATACACCAAATATAAGTGGATACTCAGTGTAAAACAATCACATTTCATCCACACATATTTATAGCACAACATAATCAAGAAGTAGAGGTTTAACCCAAAGAAATGAAATTGGGTTAATAAGTTCCCTTATAAAAATTCGACAGCCTAACGGTGTCACATCAAATTTTAGAAAAAGAGTTAATGAGAGAGATAAAGGGTATCTCACCACTTGGACATAAAATTTACATCAATAAGGATATATAAGAACATATCCCAACATAAGAAGATGTAATTCAAAATACAAAACAAAAAGAAGTCTTTTATAAATAGGAGGGTGAAGGGTTCCCTTACCAACTTGGGTAACTTTCGAAACGTACACCCCATGAAAGAAGGACTATAAAACATTGATTTAAATACTCATAAATGAATGTATATTAAACAAAGAGTAGAATAATGGGTAGTACATACACCACTCAAAGTAAATGGTGTCAAATGTACCATAAATCTCACGGGAATAAAAGTGATATGAAAAATCCCTTATGAAAACTCGGCAGCCTAACGGCGCCAATTAAAACTTCCAAAAATGGATTTATGAGATCAAATAGGGTCTCTCATAATATAAACATAAAAAGTAAAGAATGAGGAATATAAAAGAACATCCCCAAACATAAGAAATATGATCTTAAAATAAATTACATAAAAGAGAGTACTTAAAAATAAAGAGAGAGGTAGGATCTCTTACCTCGTGTCTGAATTGACTCGATCGTTCTTTAATCTCCTGAATAATAAACTTGAGTTAATTTTTACTTTCTTAAGAAACTTTTTCAAGTTCATTATTCCTTTTATATCACTTATTACCATTTTATGAACACTATTTAATTATTTAAGTTAATAACAGTCGTTTTTTCGATCATTGGTACTTGAGTAAAAAATAAACTCCTTATAATTACAAATTGTTCATGTGGTAAAATATCCATTATATCCAGAATTATATTCATGATTTAGATATAATATATATCATATATATCTAGTATATATATGCATTTATAATATTACATAACATTTAGAGGCAAGAAATGAAATGCACCGTTCATGGAGACGGTAAGTCGTACGTATGCATGAACGCTACTTTCATTTCTATTTCGTATTTAATGGAGTGAAATCATAATGATATAAAGGTATATTATAATTCTAGTATAATATAATATATAATATCATTAACTCCATCCTTTATACATCCCACATATGGCATTAACGAATTGAATCACTTTGAGGGGGTGGTGGTCCACACTTCCTAAAATGTAGATATCGCGTTTACCCATGATGTAAACCATAAAGGTATTCCATAAATGAAAAATACAGAAGAATAAGGAAAACATAAACATAATATATATCATATATAAATATAGTGACATCTTAATGGCCACCATGAAAGTTGTTAAAAGAATATTGAACAATCATCGTTTCGTGAGGCAGAAATTCTTCATCCACAGAAACAGTATGTTCTTTAACCATTAGATGGAGGTGTGTGTAAGTGTAGCTCGAATACTTCTCATAAAAAAATCCTTGTATGTTGAAGATACTGGTGTTGTTACAAAATAAATGAATAAAAATAGTTTAGGGGGTTGGATAAGCAAAATAAAACAAAAGAACACAAGTGAAGACATTACCTTTAAATCGAGTAACTCCTCTTGGTTTGAACCAAAAGGGTTTATTGAAGAGCTTTCTACCTAATGTAAGGCTTCTTGGATGAAGAGAGGGATGCGGAGAGATAAAATGAGGATATCCTGGCCTATCCAATGGCTTGAGAGGTGTGGGTAAGGAGGTAGAGGTGGGGGCCTTTTATAAGAGGGAGGAGGGGCACTCTTGGAAAGTCAAGAAATGTTACTTTTTATTGAAATGAGTTTCGGATTTTAAAGCTCTCACATTGATATATTTCGAGGATAAGGTGATAGGGGTTCAAAATATACCAATACAATAGTTTTTTGTCAAGTGTAAGTCTTGGATATTACATTATCTTTTCATTTTATTTAAATCGTTCATTAATGAGGTAATCGTTGCATCATCATGGTGTCATAAAAACATTAATTTATTTAATGTCTAAAAATTATAAAAAAAATACTATGATGTAGGAAATAATTTTTATCTTTCCAATGACTATTTATAGTCTAAGAGATCATTTATGTAGACAAAATTAAAAAAAATTTACTTAGGTGTTACATACTTTTGTGATATTTAACTTTAAAAATAAAAAGATAAAAAGTCACTATCACACAAAAGTGATTCCATGGGGTCCCAAAGTTTTGCGCAAGGCAACCCATGGTCGGCCATGACACAACCAGTAGCATTATGACACATGTTGGGGTAATTTTTTATTATTATTATATTATTTTGTTACCCTTAATTACCCGATTACTAATTAATCACGATAATTAAAGATAGTTACCGTCGTTACTATTCATAATGTCCAAAAACAAAAGAGTATTAATTACATAATTTGGACCTTCCGATTCAAAATATGGAATCCATTTTACCAAATTCCAGACACAAAAATTACAGTAATTAATTTAAAAATGATTCCCGTTGTCAAAACAAATAGCGGGTTTTTTTGAAACAATTTCTATCAAAAGTTTGACAATTGTTTATGTCCAATTTCAAAGTGAAATTAATCCAAATGAACACCATTGGATTAAATGGTAAAAATATATTCTATTTACACCTTAAAACCAGTTAAAAGATAATCTATCCATATAATTAAATTATATGAAAAAGCAGTTTTGAAGTAAAATGCAATATTTTTCACTATTCATTAAAAAATGAACATAGTCAGAAAAATACCAAAAATTTTCCAAAGTAAATTTCAATATCCCAATTCTAATGGATAAGTTTATTTTGACAAATATAGCTTATAAAATTATCAAAATTTTGATTTAAAAATGGTTTGTCATCAAAAGGCGGTAAAACAATCTTTTAAAAATATTAGAGAATCCAATGCTTAGATTGGATTTATTCTCATTTTAAGCCTCTTAAAACACTATCTAATTCATAAATAGACATAGATATGAAAATCCATAATTCTTTAGTTACTTGGAATGTTACATAACCTATAGTATTTTCAAAAAATCTAGGTGCTTCATGTACTATAGGGTTCTAGAAATAGGACTTCAGAATTAAGTAGTTTCACGTAGTTGAGGAATTTCCAGCAAAGGTTGATATGGGTTGTACAACTATGAGAGGTTCTATTTTTATTGCTTTTACCTTAGTGACTACTTTATTTAATACAATTTCATCTAACTCTTTTATATCAAATCATATGGTGTATCTTTTAAAACATCAAATGAAGCTCATGAAATTTATTAGGGAATGAAAGATTCCACTAATAAAGAATAAGGAGAAGGGTTTCAATTTTCCATCATGATATTTCTTTTTGTTCAATAGATAGATGTTTTAGGATTTATTAGTTCTCAACATAGAAATTTTTAATGTGATTATCATGATATATTAGTTTATCTCTCACAATTATTGGATCAGTTTTTATCATTAGCAAGTTTTCTTCACTTCTTCTTATGAGAACTCCCATGTGTTTCAATGAGAGTGGGATCCATGGTCCATCAGGTGAAGTCATCTATTCAAGATATTAATAATTTATTGTTCTTATATATAACTATTTTGGAATGGGAATATCATATTATTATCCTTCCTTTGGTATTCAATGAGTTTCGTGAATTTTTTGAGCGACTTTCAGGGCTTACTTTTGAAGTAGGAGGTGGATTTCTCGATTGACTTAGTGCCTATAATTCAAACAATATTGATGTAATTATACCGTATAGATTTAGATATGTTGTATGATTATAAAATTCAGTTGGATGATTTTATATCCTAGTTATTTATACATCCAAGTATGT
Organism: Viscum album; assembly: GCA_963277665.1. Lineage (NCBI taxonomy): Eukaryota > Viridiplantae > Streptophyta > Magnoliopsida > Santalales > Viscaceae > Viscum > Viscum album. Next base: position 2,006,761,488 of record OY728130.1, on the reverse strand, counting down.
CGCCTTGGGCAACCCCAGTTCTTTTTGGAAAGAATACTTATGTAACTCTTCACCTATGCATCGATTATTGGAATCTCAATTGTGTAACATCCAAGTAAAAATATCCTTTGCCTCATATTTATGATTTTATCAACAATTTTTAATGGTAAATGTGGTTTTATAAAATTTATCTTTTTTCTAGTTATCATCAACTCAAAATCAAAGAGTCATATATTCCTAAGACCACCTTCGAGAATAGGTACAGACATTTCGAGTACCATGTGATATTGTTTGTCCTAACTAATTATCATGTTGTATTTATGGAATTTATAAACCAAATATTCCAACATTTTCCTAACACTATTGTTATAGTGTTCATGGATGACATCATGGTGTACTCTAAGACTGAAGAAGATCATGTGATTCACCTAAAGTATATTTTAATAATTTTGAGGGATCCCCATATTTATTCTAAATTAATAAAGTTCCAATTATAGATCTAGGAATTTAATTTATTTGGATATATAATTTCAAAACGTGCTATCTTATCTTCTCCTAATAAAGTTATAACTATCACATCATGGGAATAACTACATAATATCCTTGAGATACGTAGTTTTCTAGTTATGGTAGGTTATTATCGGTAATTTTTAAAGAATATATCATATATTACATCACCTTTGACCACTCTCACCCATAATGGGGTAATGTTTTTGTGGGATTAAAAGTGTCAGGAATCCTTTGATGAACAAAAATGGTACTTTACTTCTGCACCAATTTTGAATTTAGTAGAGGTTTATCAGGGTTGTTTGGTTTTCTATAATGCTTCAAATTTAGGCTTGGGCCTCATACTTATATAGATGGATCATGTAGCGGAATATGGATCACATCAGTTTTGGCCACATGAGAGGAATTATCCCACTCAATATTTGGAACTTGCATCAGTTGTGAATTCCCTCAAAAATTGGGCCCACTATCATTTTGGGGAACGATTTACCATTTACACTAAAAATTGTTTTTTCAGTATATCTTTTCTGAAAAATACTTGAATCTCTAAAAGATACACTGGTTTGAATGAATATATTTTTTAGACTTTTAAATCACCTATACACCTAGGAAAGGTAAAAAAAATTGATTCTATCAATAGGATTTTACCTTTTATAGCTTTGAAGGAGGAAAAGGATAAGTGGAACATGATGTGACTCTTTACTAAAATCCACTTGGAAGTTAGGGAAGAGGTGGTTGGTAATGTTATAACAAGTGTTCATGTGACATACTCTCTCTTTAAAATTATTTTTGGGGATAAACAACAATATAATTAGTTTCAAATTATCAAATTTTCTTTATATAGTGAGAAGACCATTAATGAGAAGTCTCTCTCCTTAGAGAGAATTGTGTGCTTTATTAGATGATGTGTTGTCTCTTCATCCATGAGAAAGGTTTTTTTGGTTTATTTTCATCATTATTTGTGGGATATCTATACTAGAACCAAAATTAACTTTTATTACATGAATCATCATTTTTTGTGGCTTTATATGAAACAAGACATAACCAACCTTGTGTCTTGATTTTATACATTCTAATAGATCGAGGATGGGAATAAGAATCCTTATAGTTTTCTTCATCCACTTCCCATGCCAAATTGGAAGTGCAATTAAATATTGTGGGATTTCATTATTGGATTACCTTAAACTCCCTGAGGTGATAATTACATCTAGTTTGTGATCAACTGGTTGAGCAAATCATCTCATTTCATATCGATCTATGACACCACTAAATTGGAGTAATAGGGAAAGTTGAATGTGAAATAGATTGTAAGGATTCATAGGATTTATATGGACATTGTATCAACTATAGACCCTCATTTTACTTGATAGTTTTGGAAGGGCCTCCAAGAGCTAATGGGTACCCAGGTCAGGTTTAGAATAGCATATCATCTTTAGATATATGGGTAGATAGAAAGAGATAATTAGATTCTAAAGGATATAATTAATGATTTTGTATTAGACTTCATAGGCTCTTATGATATTAATTTGGTGTTCATTGAATTTTATTATAATAATAGTTACCAGTTAGGCATCAAAATGGAACCTTTCAAATCTTTTTATAGTTTTCCTTGTAGTTGTCCTCATTGTTGGTCTGAGGTTGTAGAATCTTCCTTTCTTGGAATTAGTTTGGTTTATGAGATAAGTTCAAAAATATAGTTGGATTTTTAGTATTTAGTGATGGTTTAGAGTTGTTACAAGTCCAATATAGATTTACACTATCATCATTTGGATTTTTTGGTTAGTGATTAATAGTTCTTGAAAGTATCTCATCGATTAGGTCATTGATGACTCATAAAGTAAGAAAATATCAATCTTATGTTTTTCAGACCATTTAAGATCATGGAATGGATTAGAAATGTGGATTATTTATTGGATTTACCACCTCATATATCTTCAATACATAATTTTTTTCTATGTCTATCAACTCAAAAAGTATCAACTAGATCTGTCACATATTCTAAACTTGGAAGTCCTCAACATAAAACCTGACATATATGTGACTGAACAACCACTTTGAGTTTTTGATTATCAAGTGAAGGTTTTCCATGGGAATTATATACCATTTTTTGAGTACTATAGTGTTATGGATCTAATTCTCAATGAGACTTGGGATCAGAGGTCTTTTATGTGGTTGTAGTGGCCTCAAATCTTTGGGGACCAACTTTAGATGACTTAGCTTTCTGGTAGAAGAAATCAATATGGTGCAGATAATTATTTCATCCCAATGTTTCTTTTAGGCACTCACAAGTTTTTTATCATACTTTGTTTAGGTCTTATCTTTGGTTTTTAAGTGACTTTTAGGGTTTTTATTGGTTTCTAGGCCTATTCATGGTTGGTGCATGGTTACATAAAACCATGTGGGTCTCCCCAGGAAAGCATTCAAATATTGTTAGAGTCCTAGTTTTGGGTGAACTATTAGTAAAAACCATATAGACTTCCCAAAATAACATGCATCTTGGGATAGTGGGGTCATGATTAGTTGGATAAAGGATTTTAAAACTATGAAACCAAACTATACAGCTCGTCCAGTATCCCAGAAGGGGGTTCATAATTCACACATGGTTTTGAAAACCATGCATCCAAACCATGTTATTCATATGAATTATTCTAAATTTTTTTTTTATACCTAAAACATATTAGTTTTCTCTCATTTTTCCTCCAAATAATTTTTCCATCAACTTAGGAGACTCCACTTGGATATTTTAGAGTTTTCTAGCCTCTTGGTGGTGGATTTCAATATATCTTTGGGTGTTGAAACTATTCTTTAGATGAAATGTGCATGTTATTTTTCATTCTTCATTGATATTATAGATATTCTACTCACTCTATAAATAGAAACTTAGATCAAGGTTTTTTATTCCAGATCTAAGGTTTATGGCTTAATCTAATTGAGTTTCTTATAGATCCTTCTTGGAATTGGGATACATTGTATGGATATACATTAGTTGTTTTTTGTTCTTAGAGAATCATTGGGGAATGGGTTTTCTCTTCATCCAGTTATTCTATAAATGATGAATTTGATATTCATATTTTGGAATTCTTGATTTAGGATCCCTTATCTATTCCTAAGACCCTTGGATCATCTTGGCTTATTGTGTATTGTGGGTGTTGTTAATTCCAAGTGCTCCAAGGTAGGTGGTTTCATGATTCATCATTTTGCTATAAAAATTTCTTTCCTTCTCTTCTAAATTGATTTCTAAAGTGTATTAAAGTCATAACATTGGTTTTTATTAAATAAAATGGATTTTAATATAGTTCTAAAAATTGAATCTTTCCTTGGAATTTTTAGGGGAAACGATTTTAAAGCATGATATGAATGGTTTTAGTAATAAAATTCACTTGAATGATATTATTGTGGTTAAATAAAACATTATCAACAATGAGTTAGGTATCCTTCCTTGATGATTAACTCTTTCACCCTAGACCTATTCTTCTAGATTAATGTGTGTGCTAGCTTTCCTATATTATAGCAAGGTGCCACTCTTCGATAAATATTCTTACCCTAGAAACCTATTCGGGTTGGGTAATGTGAACACCATGTGGCCAACTAATCACAATAATATAATAGGGATCCTCATTCACCTATAATTTTTAATACTCTAGGATTATTTTATCTATTATTTATCTTTGAAATTAGTTTTTGGTGTTTGTATAGAAATAATTTGGAAACCTATTTATTGGCATGCTTTGTTAAAATGTTTAAGGTTTTTTTATCCATTATTTATTTTAAACTATATCGCATGCCTTGTTTTATATCATCTAAGCACAATTGGTTTATTTTATAATGTCTTCTTATGATACTCTTGGTGGGATCCTTCTGGGATCCTTTTCTCACACACTGCATACACCTTTGGGTGTATACAAATATTATTTTATTTAATGTAGTTAAGAGAAATGAATTAAAGGTAGGTGGTATGTTTTTTCATTATCGAGGTGTGAGAGAGTTTGAAGGTGACATCATGTCACATGGATTTTAGAATTTATCAATTTTGAGTACTTTGGTTGTTTTAATATATCTTGAAACTTGTTTTCCCTATTGTTTCTACCTATCTATTATTTCTTTTTTGGAATACTGACATATTATTTTTATTTATCAGATCATTTTAGGTTTTTTATGTCTAATTATTTCTTAATGTAGTTCTTTTCTGACCAGGTGCTTATCAAAAGACCATCGGGATCAGTAATTCCATTTAGGCTATTCTAGGACATGCTTGGGTTATGAATGGTTTGGGTAATCATGGTTGATTAATGATAGGAACTACAGTGGAGTCTACCAGAGTCTTATAAGGATCCCCCCTCACATTAATGTGGTTGTTTTTTTCATTGAAATCAATTTTAACTCACATATTTTTCTTTTATTTAGACCAAAAAAAACTATCAGTTATCCTTCTTGCCATTCTCTCATGATTTTTGATCCTTTTTTCATGTTTATGTTTTGAATCCCATTTCTTTAGCTGCATTGAGTTACAATTGGTAAAACTAAACTCTTTTGACCTAAAATATATTTTTTCTCACATATATTCTTTGTGTAACATTTTTACTGTATTGTTTTAGATTTATATATTTCTAACCATTAATGTAAAATCACTTTTGTATTTTTTATGAGAAACTTAATATAAGAAATAAGTAATTGGCCCCTAGGTTTCCTCATTAATCTATATAATTTTATTATTCTATATGATATGAGAGTGGAGAAAATAGGTTTGAATGACCTATAATGGAATTGAATTGGGTTTTTTTATGTTGAGAGATGATTGGGTGATATTAAAACCCCAATTAACCCTACAAGAATTATTCCTTGATCATATATTCATTAATGGTCATGTTTCTTATGAAAAGTTTTGAGTAATATTGAAATTGGAATCCATGGAGGGTGTCTCTTCATGTTAATTGTGTTTTTTTACCTTAACAAGTTCTATTGGATGTTTCTCCATGCTAGGGAATCCATTTCATGTGACTAGATAGTATTGAGAATAAAATAAAGGTTTAAATTGGGTTTTTGGAATCCATTATAGCTCAATCATCATAAGTGATTATGAGATATCATGAATCATACTAAGGGTGGCCGAATATGATCTATGTATATATAGGTATACAATTATAGGGTAATTAATAGGAATCCTATATAGTGAACTTGGTCTAGTGAGGCAATGTGTTAGGTGTGATTTTCTACCTTAGTTATAATTTTTGATATTCCATTCACCCCTAGTAAAGGAATAGATACACTGCCAACTTATCATATTTATTGAATGGTGATATCTCATTCACTACAAGGGAAGGTATTATTGTTTACCATTACTATTTATTAGTGATATTTCATTCACTATTAGAAGTGGTATGATTTTCTACCTCATATGTTGAATTGTGATATTTTTTACCACTATGTGTGAGTTTTCAATCCACCTTTCTATTTTATTCCATGGATTCATATATGTGTATGTCATATTATTATCTTTTGGACCTTGGACTAGTTGTTTCATAGTGGTTTCATGATTAATTTGTAATTAAATCTTGGGAAACACTATACAATATACCAGAATTCATCGAATTAAGTATAATTACTCATCCTGATGTCTCATTAGTGATCAATTATGTCACATGTATTATGAGTATGATTTATATTTATTAAATTTTATATTTTACATACACCACATATATGTTGGATTATTTGAGTGGTTTTATTGGAAATAATATATAAATTATATTAAAGACACTCTATAAGATTACCTCAATCAATGTGAAACATAATTGTTTGTGATGGTTCAAAAGGAAATCCCCAATGATAAATGAATGATCTTGATACAAGTTAAAAGTATTAGTATATAGGAATAGGTGATGACTTGGACCAACCATTTTTTTAGTGTCCCCTTATTATATCTATTTTTATATTGTGTCTTATGTATGATCGAACCACCCAAAAATCCTATATCTGATTTATGACTTGTAGGAAATAAACATGGGTTGTTTATTTTTGTTATAACATGTTATATATTTAAATATGGTTTTTTAATCACTGTAAATTCTATATTGGTCACCCATGAGGTGTCATTACCTCCCTAAAAGTAGTTGAATCTATAATTTTAAGAAAAATATTGAAACTCTTCTACTGTGAGAATATAGATAGTGGAAGTATGAGGTCATACCATAAGGAAACAAATGTGTGATCCTTCATAATTGATTAATCTGATCATTGAATCGATTGAACCTTATGGAATTAATTATTAATGTAAATAACTTTAAAGAAAACTAATCAATTACAAAATATTCTTGAGAAAAATTTCAAGGTATATAATAAAATTTAAAAACCTATATATTTATTATAGATTGGATAAATTATTGTCTAACAAGTTGTTCAAGTTTTATTAAATGCCTATGTTCAAGTCAATTAACTCTACCTAAAATAATAATATGCCCTTGTTCGTGGGAATGATACCAACCTAGAGTCTTTTCACCCAACTTTTGAAGTGAAATATGAATGTAATATATTGGTTATAACCTAATACTCTCAATTTTATTAAAGTTCCTCCCTTCACCCTCCTCTTGTTTGAATTATGGTGAAGGAATGAGATTGAATCTAGTATCAATATAAACACTTTAAAAAATTTATCTTAACCATAATTAAGATAAGAAATTAATTAAGCACTTATACCTCTACTCTTGATCCCTCGCCTATTGGGAATTTTATACATGAATGATAGTAGAATATTCCATCATGATAGTTGATTCAAAAGAGATAAAATGAAAAAAGAAAATTTATTATTAATGACTAAAGAATACTTACATGAAAAGTACTTCTAACCAATAACAAGTGAAAACATTAAATAAATCACACCCAAAACATAATGTGGTTTTTAAAGACTAAAATTAGTGTTGACAATAAGTAAAATTTTCCTAAAGGGAGACTGTCAATACCCTTTTATATATATCTACCCCCATACATCCTAGGTATTCATGATTTAAAAATTGAACATATCTACTTTATGTGTGAAAAAATGGGAACCACCATACCATGGTGGTGTTCATTATCTCATTTTCAATGTGAATCGTTGGTATCTAGAAGAAAATCTTGAATTTTATTAAAACAAAAATCATTATCTTTTACTATCTTCTATTCCTCAAAAATGAAAGGGAAGGTGAAACATAGTGTTTTCCAGGACATGTTGGTCTTTGTTTCACCTTTGGAACACATCATCACCCCTAAAATGGTGTGGTGGTGTACATTTTCTTTGAGAATATTTTTTCAGTCGAATTCACTCCTAAATCTTGTACATTCACCAACCATGATATGGGTGGTCTCCTTTACTAGTGTTCTCTTTATCCTACTCCATGGCATGGTAAAAAAAATATGATTCCATTTTATTTCTCATTTATACTATGGGTTCCACCTTTGTGAAATGCTCTCCTTTCCCATGGTATGGTGTGGGGTCTCCCAAGTTGTGGTCTTAATGTACTTGGATTAATTTTCTTCAAAATGATTCATTTAGTTATCTATTTAAAACATTCCTTCAAATCCATTGAAAATCACCAAAATAACCAAAATTGATCATGATTTATCTATAAAATAGGCTAAAAACTATATATAAAATATACACCATCAAATTTCCCTACTCTTAACATCATTTGCATCCTCAATAAAAACCTAAACGATGAATTACCAAGTCTTTAAAGATCAAAACGATACAATTTCAGATCATTATCCTCATAATCAACAATTTTTAGGTGAAGATTCAAAAATTATAACACAAACTTTGATAATGAATTTTTAAATTGTGTCTTATCTATGATATAAAATTCAAGATACATTTACCTTTTCATTATCACTATTCAACTTCTTACAATATTCATACTATTTATGATGTACCTCACACAACCTTTTTCACATCATCACTTAAAGTCATCAATAATAAATATATGCTCAATGATCATTAAATTTACACCATGCCCATAGGATTGCAAGAAATATACATATCCACATATAAATTAATCTAAAAAATCAAGAGGAATTTGTTTATTTGGTTTCAAATGAATTTTTGGATCAATTTTAGTGGTTTTTGATGTGAAAAACACTTTTTGATGCTAAAAAGGGATGGATGGATTCTCTAAATCATAATACATGATATTCAAATAAGCTCAATCAAAATTTCCTTCTCCTTAGGATTCTATTAAAAACTCAAAATTCCCACTTCACGTCTTCATGTTTTTAATATTGGTTTCAGAATAACAATAAAAATAATGATGGTGATCCTCTTTCTCTCATTAATTTTGCTTATTTGAACTTAGGATATGTCTCACATCTATCACCCAACCCAAATGATCAAAATCATTGGTCAATTAATGATTAATTTTAACCTTTAAAAGGATCAACACATTTTTTTAGAACAAAGGTAGGGGAACCAATAATATACAATCACCAATAGCTATGACTATTTTCTCAATTAACCAAGATATTTCCCCCATAATTATTCATGGGATACTCACCCAAAAATACCATGAAACATCCAATTCCATCATTAGAGATTAATTTAAAAATAATTCAATGATACTAAAATAATAAGATCGGGCAGAAAATTTTTTCTTGTAATGTGGCTACCTATATGGCAGTCCATGTTCTATAGGGGTTTCACAAGGGATCAAATGTTGGGTTGGTATCAAGGTCAAACATGTTCAAAAAGTATAAATCAATGTTTTTAATAATTTTAATGTAGCTCAAAATTATCATTATTTTATAAGATCATAAATAATATTCTAGTATTAGTGCATACCCAAGTTCACTCAAGAGATACATTCAAGAAAGAATAATAAATATTAGGTTTAGAATACTCTTAGGAATGATAATCATAATTTTTCATCAATCGGGTTATAGAAAAATAGATATAATAGGTTTACTGAATTTGAACTCAAAAAAATCAATATCAAGGAAATAATTATATTAGAAATAATATTTTAAAAACTTTATATTTAATAAAGAATATAACTTTGAAAATATTCATCTATATCTTGAACAATTATAAATATTATGAGTTAAAAGTTTTAACAAATTTAACTAAAAAAATTATGTCTCTTATTTCAATAAGTACTATATAAAAAAGTAAGTGTATTGGTAATAAAATTCCAACCCACCCCACCTCCCCCACAACACATACTTAAAAGTGAACATTTTCTACACATTAGGGAAGGGAATGGGGGTCGAAACTAATATGGATGAGAAAATTTTAATTTTAAAATAAAATAAATAAAAAATCAATATTAACTAAATATTTTTTTTGAATATTTAGACTCATTTAACATGATTATTGTGTTAAATTTGTACCTATCATGATAAAGAAAATATTTCCAAGATAAAGATCAAGTAAAAATAGAAATGTAGAAAAGAAGTATCATAAAAATTCCATGACAGTTATCCACAAGGTATTTCATAAAAGGATAATTCATAAGATACTCAAAAAAATATTTTAATAATATTTAGGGTCCCTAGGGGAATCATATGGATCCACTGGAGTGATTAATAAGAAGGTTTCTATACTCTACAATGTATTTGGCATGTCATCAAGGGAAACCAGAGGCTATGAAAGATGTGGTGGGGCCAAATTCTAAAATGGAGTTTTGTAGAAACTGGATCTTCATATTCATCTATGGAGGAGTCCCTTATCTTGAGTAAATAACAATAATTAAATCCCTGGAAGAGGGACCAATCACATGGCTCTGGGAAGTGGAATCTTACATGTGAACTGAATTAGATTCTTGAGTACATTATCTTTTATCATGTGACTACATCTTTGGATTTCAATGAAATGTAAGATTTATTTGTCTATTATTTATTATTTTATTCTAATTAGAGGGTTTGATTCCCTAGGAGTGTAGGCATCCTTGGGAGGATGTCTAGGAGCTATTTGACCTGGTGGAGGAGGGAACTCGCTAAATCTTTTTTTAGGTGGAAGTATTATTTTTGTGGATGGATGGTGATGGGAACTAAAGATGTTATTTAGGCTGGAGGATAAGGCTTCAATGAGATTTCAACCTTAGATTTATTATCCAAAATATATATAGTATATTAATTTAACTCTCCATGATCAATAAAATAAATAATATTCTATAGTAAAGGAGTAAGAGAGTGAAAAGTGAGATCATTCTGAACTAGATGAGGGTTTAGTCGATTAACTAAAGATTGGTCAGGGACATGTAAAGCTCAAAAAGTAGTAGGTATGGTTTCTCTCATATCTTAGAATAAATAATCCATTCCCTTCAAAACAAAATACTAAACAATATTCACCATCATTCCCATATTATAAAGGGTATGTTCTTTCAATTCCTGAATTTCTCCTACCTGATTCAAGGGATATGAACAACTGAAAACCTTTAATAATTTGGCCAATAGGGTGATAAAGTGTCCTCATATAATTATATTTTACCTTTTATTACTCATGGATTTGAAATGATGAATCATGTGGTGTTCTGTATTTATCATAGGGACGTGAATGATATAATAAATAATATTCACATAAAAACTATTCTTTTACCCCTTGGATTTCAGCCTTGGGTATCAATGAGGTAGTAAAGTCCCTTTAAATCACCCTCATGGATGAATCCTTCAATTGTGAACTCTTTGATTTGTTGGAATCGTGGATGGATTGAGGATCCTCAGTGAGTACCTTCAATTACTAATATGAAATTTATCTTGGTATCTCAAAGATAAAGGCCTTATATTTCTCTTTTTAGGGAATTCCTCTATATAAATACACATCTTTCATGCAGTTTTGACCAAAATAAATCTAAAATTATATCCTTTTACTCAAAATGAGACTCCCTCATTATTAGATTAAAGGGTGTTGATAAAATCCATAAAATATCCCAAAAGATATCCCCTTGGACATGGATAATTTATTCAAGATGTAGATTCCTTAAAAGATTTATAATAGGATCTATAAGGCCCAATTCACCCAATTGGTAGGGGTTGAAATTCCTTCCATCATCAATTATTCATCAGAGAAGTAACTGTATATTTTTCTATAAACCCCTTATAGAATTTAAAAATATATGTACCTATGATTCTTGAGAGGTTGTATACTCCCCATTATGATCCTCATGATTATAGGAGGGTTGAATTTTTTAGGTATGTATAGAGGTAGGGGAAGGTCTTAGTCTCGCTTATCTGGTGCTTGGAAAATTGGACCCGGTGAGTTTTGAGGTTGGAGGAATAGAGTAAGTGGAGGGATTATCCTGGTAGTGATATTTATTTAGGAAAGGGTTAGGTGAATATTTGAATAATGTATTATCTAGCTACTTAGGGTTATTATTGGTTAGTGTCCAGGATCCTATTATTGAGAATTATGCTTTGAGTAATGGACACCAGTGGTGTCTATCATGTATTCCACAGATGATCAGTTGAGTAAGTTTTGGATGAGGGTTTGAAAAGGATTGAGAATCATGGGAGATCATTGGATAGAGGATTTTGAGTGGTACCAGTGGTCTCAGGGTTTGATTCAATTAAGGAGGAAATAAAAAAGGTTGACTGGAAGAGGAGAAGTTAGTGTTTCTAAATGGATTGTACCCTTAGTTGTTTTATTCATCAAATTTTCCTTCATTAACCATTTTAATTGTATCTATGTCCAAAAACATGGAGTTGTGTATTTTGGTAGGTCTTTTTTCATTCCACTCCATATCCTAGGTACCCATGCCCATGGTGAATTAATGATTTAGTAAAGAAATTAAAATATCTTGAAGTTCTTAACCACAGCATGTTCACACTTCTCATGGTAGATAGTGCAAAGAAATAATAGGTGGATATTTTAAAGCCTCCTCCATGGCCACCACTATTGATTAGTTATTGTCTTGGTTTCTTTAATGTCTTCTTATGCCCCGTGTATTGAGGTAACATACCATGCCATTATATATTTTGAGCTTATGTTTTATAGATAACATTCTTAAATCATTATATAGGTGAACCGTTCTTCCATGTTCCATTTATTGGGTGTTTCAAGCTCTACCTTCTTTCGTGAACCACAGGGTGGACCACCATACCATGGATTAGCCTATTTTTCCACTAAATATTTTTTCATACAAGGAGTTCACCAAAATATTATAGGGGGGTGTGTTTCTATTGATATCAATGAATCATCATCATAAAAAGTTTTAATAATGTGATCATGGGGTACCCTAAAATGTAGAATTATTTGTTATGCTTCCATAGTGTTTATTTATACCATGACTATAATGAACCATGATGTGGTGTTGGCCATATTGCTTCTCAAATTTCTACATTTATTCCCTAAAATGACCAATTTGTGTGGTGGATTCCACCAAGGATCCCAATGATAAGATTCCTAACTAAATAGATATCTATTAAGACACTATTAAGAATTAAAGAAACTATTTTTGGGTTTTGAGAACATACTAGTGTTTCCTCCTAGTTATCTCTTCATTTAGATTCAAAAGTTAGATGTTCCTTTTTGGATAAAGTGAGATTCAGGTAGAGAACATACCCTTCAAGGAATGGTTCCATATAGTTCTTCAGTATTTTTCTATTAACCATGAAAGGTGGTTCTATTCCTTACTGAATCTCAATTACATAGTGGGTGAATACTTTGACCACCATGAATGGTCTTGAATATCATGATTTCTACTTACATAAAAAAAATCAACCACAATTTAAACACAAGTACCTTTTCTCCAAGTATAAATATTATTTAATAAATTAATTAGGTAATCCATTTATTGGTCTTCTTCTTATAGATTTTAGCATTTTCAAAATCATCCCATCAAATTTATTCCAATTAACCCTATTGTAGAATCCTCTTTTCCAATACTCATTGAGCATCCACATTGATCTTATTTATTTCCCAAAATGACCAAATCTCATGTTCCACAAATATGTGTCATATTTTTATATACACCAACCATAAATGAGTATTCTCAACTGGTGTTTTTAAAGATATTATACATAACCAAAGTGTGTATTTGAACTTGGTACTTCAATCCTTCCAGTATTATGAAATGGTATTTTCCATAATTTTCTTGATTTCACGGTTGGAATGTTCCAAATTTCAATAATTTTTTGGGTGATAAGGTGTACTGGTGGTATAATTAACACCATACTTCTCAAGAAATTTCTTCAACAAGTGGTTATTGAAATGTTATCCTTTATCACTAAGGATTAATTGAGTAATTATAAACCATGAAAAATACTTTTCTTTAATAATTTTATCACTAACTAGGTTATGTTGAGAGATGTGTCTTCAACTTCCACCCATTTAGAATCATAATCCACACACACTATAATGTATGTCTTACACAAGGAGTTTGATAAGGGTCTAAATAAATAAATATCCCAAACATCAAACACCTCCACTTATAGAATGTGTTTTTTTGTAATTTCATTCCTTTTACAATATTTCTAGTTCATTGGTATTGATCACAACATCGTATAAATTTTTAGGTATCCTGGTGAAGAGTATCCCAAAATAATCTTCTTCAAAGTATATTATTCACTATATAGTTTGGACCATAATTCCCCATGATGGTTTATGAATAGAAAGATTATAGAACACTTTGTATCTCCTCTTCTAGAACACATTTATTGATTAGGACATCACCACGTTTCTTGAAGAGAAATGGGTCATCCCAATGTAGTGTGAAATATTAGCTAATAAATTTTTCCTTTATTGATAAGATAATTTGGGACACAAGGTTTTAGTAGACAAGTAATTGGGTATGTTGGAAAACCAAGTATGAACCTATAAGTCTTAAAATAATAATATGTCTTCCAGAAAGTTATCCATAATTTCATTCTCTTTATCTTCAATATTTGGCCATTGTAACCTTGGTAAATGGTCATCTATATAATATCTATTCCATTGATATATTTACTGATGATATAAAACTCTTGCAATAAAATAATTCATCGGATCATACTTGGTTTTTCATCCTTATTATTTAAGATAAATCTTAGTTTTATATAGTTAATAAATATAATAAATTTGGAAATCATAAGATATGACATGAATTTATCGAATGAAAACACTACAGCAAGACAACCTTTCTCCGTAACTACCTAATTTACTTGAGCATCATTGATTACAAAAATATAATAATATATGGGTCATAATGTGTGATCAAACTACTATCCTAGAATAACTCTAACAATGAAATAATTATCATCACACATCAACTCAAAATATTTTTTTCCTAGTCTATAGCTACAATGACTGGTCCACCCACTAATTGGTTCTTCAAAGTTTCAAAATATTGAAGTTATTTTACATTGAATTTAAAAGGGTAATACTTGGCCCAAATATGTGTGAGTGTGTGAGAATATATGGAAAAATATTTGACAAACCGATGATAGAAACATGCATGTACAATGAAACTTTAGATTCCATTGATGGTTATTGGATTTGAGAGTTATTGTATGACTTTTATCTTCACTAAGTCCACCTATATTCCATGGTTAGATATTTTTTTCATCGAAATATGTTTCCTTATACTATAAAATTGAGCTTCTCTCAATTGAGAACTAAACATTTTTCTTCAAACCATTTGAGAACCAAATCCAGGTTGTGTAGACGTACATATAAAGACCTCCCATATAAATAAATTAATCTATAAAAATCCATTGGAACTTTTCCACCAATTCATGATAAATGTATGTCATAGGCCATTGGAAGGTTACTAGTTTCTTACCCATCTCAAAATACATGTGATGTTAGGAGAAATTTTTATATGGGCATGTGAATATTGTTTTGTATTGATCATCCAGATTGACTAAAATTTGATTATAACCTGAATAACCATCCATGAAATAATAGAAATCATGTCTATATAATCTCTCCAACATCTGATCCATGAAAGTTAGTAGAAATTGATCCTTGTAGGTGGATTTATTTTTATTTTTATAATCAATATAAACACTCTATCCCATTAAAATTCTAGTGGAGATTTACTGATATTCATTATTTTTGGACCATAATTAACACTCCCTTCCTTAGTACCACTTGACGTGTATTTTCCCATTCACTATATAAAATATTGAAGATGATGTTTACATTAATCAATTTCATCACTTAATTTTTAAACACATATTTCATGAGAATGGTGATTCTCCTTTGAGGTTGTTAGATTGTCTTAAATACCTTTTCATGAAAGTTTTATGAGTACACAATGTATGACTAATTCCATTGATGTCATCCACAATCTATGCAATAGATTTTTTTATTATTCTTAGTAAAAAAAGAATCTTCTCTTGTTATTCTAATGTGAATTCAGAATTGATGATGATCGGTAGTGTGTATTCATCTCTTAAGAAAGAATATTTTAATATTCCTAGTAGTGGATTCAGTTCTAAATTTGGTGTCTTGATAATGGAGGGAATAAAAATCAGGTAAGAATCCTTTATCAATGGTTCTATCCAATACATCACTTCAACTATTTTCTTGTTCATTTTTTCTTCATTAAATGGTTCTTATTTATCAACTAACATCTCATAAATGAGTTCCATCATCTTATATTATTCCTATTCTTGTAATTTTTGAAATTTTATTTCATCTATAACTTCTTCCTCTTTATCCATGAAAATATATTTGAATTCCCCTAAATCAGTGTTATGTTTATCATCATTCACTAGATCAAAGACCACTTGTTCATTATGAACTTGAATGTGAATTCTTCCTTGGTTCACATCAATCATCACCTTCTTGGTTCCAAGGAATTATCTTCCTAGAATGATAGGTACACCACCCTCTTCTTAAATGTCAAGAATAATAAAATCAATGGGAAATATAAATTTCCCAACTTTCACATGTATATATTCAATAATTCCATAAGGGTATTTCACCAATAAATTGGAAATCTGTAATGCTACCCTTTTTGGATTGGTTTCATCTAGTCCCAATATCTATAAAATGCTCACTAATATCAAATTAATTCTTGAACCTAGGTCACTATGTGTCTTTAAAAATGTATATGATATTATGGTATAGGGGATGGAAAAACTTATGGGGTCTATTATATTGGGTGGTATTTTCCTCTAAAATACCAAAAATCACTCTTCATTAAGGTAGATGACTCCCAAATCTTCTAAATTCTTATTTTTAGAAAAAAAACTCCTTCAAAACAATCATAAACTATTATTTAGGAGAATGTTTTGGTGAATGGTATGTTAATGTAAAGTTGTTTGAACATATATCATAATTTAATATATTATAATTCCATAATGATTTTCTTTATACTATTAGAGAATATTAGAGGAGGTTAATATGGAACATGTGCAACATAATTCCCCTCTTGTTCTGTTTCTTTATCCAGATTTGGGGCTATTACTTTCTCTTCCTTAGTTTCTATTAGGCCCAAGTTGTGTTTTGGTTGTATTTGTTGTTAATCAATCAGTATTCTAAAGAAAAAAAGGATGTTGAGAAAGATGGTGAATGAGAATTCAGATTGAAAGGGATTTAATAATGTGTTCAATCTGATTTAGAATATTTTGATGAGTTAATATGATTCATCAAATTGTGATATTGATAAAAAGTCATACACTGTTTGTAATTGAACTCCCCATCATAATTAGAAATAAGTTTTGTGGGTGATTGGTTTTTTTGGGAAAGAAAAAAGGAATAAGGAATAATTTTTTCAGAAAAAATCATATTGGTTTCAAAATAATCAGTCCCATTATTTTGAGAAGAATTAGAATCATGTTTTCAAAAGAATCGGACTCACTATGAAAGTCCATCATAATAAAAAAAAATATTTGTAATAAATGGTTTTGATTAGACTTGACTCAGGTCTGGTATAAAAGTGAATAAATCTTTCTAGAATTAAATGGTCATCGGCATCACTCTGAATCTGATGCAGGAGATGTAATTGTTTTGATGAAGAATCATTGTCTTCATCACACTAATAAATTAAATTTGATGATTCTATGCTGATTTTTATTTCATATAAATCATAATTTGATTGAAGAAATTTTGATACAATCTTGTTGGAATAAATTTATAAAGAGGTGGTACTGATTGTCTTCAATATGATCAGTTCCGGGTGAAAGAGTGAAAGAGTTTTTTCTGATTGAAAAATGATCATACCTAGATTAATCATATCCAGGTGGAAGTGAAGAAAAGGTGTTGTCGATTGAAAAGGTGGTGTTGATTGAAAAGGTGGTGTTAATTGAAAAGGTGGTGATGATTGAAAAGGTGGTGCTGATTGAAAAGGTGGTTCCAATTGAAAAGGTGGTGCTAATTGAAAATATGGTGTCGATTGAAAAGGTAGTGTGGATTAAAAAGGTGGTTTCTATTGAAGAGGTGGTGCCGAATTACTATAGAATCTGATTATCCATAAAACATGACATAAACTTTAGGTACCCATGATAATCACACTTAGACTTAAGAGGAAAATGAATTTATCAAGAAATGATCATACCTAGGCCAATCATGTTCAAAAAATATTGTATCCAAGATAATTGTAATTGGGATGAGTTGGAATGAAAAGATGGTTGGTGGAATTTTGAGTTTCCAAAAGAAGAGATACATGAACTCATATTTGATTTCAAATGTATTCATTAAATAAGTCAAGAGTTGAATTACTTTGTTTCTTCTTCAATTGAATTTTTAAATGCATCAAGAGAAGAAGATAAGAATGAGTTTTTATATCAATTGGTATCAGAGTTGAAGGTTCCATTTTCTTATTCTTTGCTGAAGTATTTGAAGAAGAAGGTGTTATGGAAAATTTGATTTGTGTGAACATCAAGGGGATTCCGATTTTAAATTATAGGAATTATCATATCTGAAAATGAATAATGATTTCATATATTATTTCTCTTGGTTATGATGTATCAAGAGCTATTATAGATGGTTTCCCTCCTCGTATTGAGAATGATCCTCTCACAATGGCTGATAAAGAAAATCCTGATAATGATAGAAAATCTAAGAATGATCTACTCTCATCCCTTTCTAAAAGTTAGTTTCTAAGAGTAAAAGGAGTTTCTACTACCAAAGAAATCTAGGATAAGTTGAATGACATTTATTAAGTCAATAAAAAAGTGAATAAAGAAAAGTTAAAAATATAGAGATTGAAGTATGAAGATCTCAAGATGGGTGATCATGAATCTATTGATGACTTATTTACCAAGGTAAAAGACATTGTGTGTACTATTAGATGTCTTAGTGAAAAATTATAAGATTTTAATATTGTTGAAATGATCTTGAGAATTCTTCCTGATAAGTTTGATGTCGGGGTTTCTTCATTGGAAGATAGAGATCTAGAAACATTGTCTCTGGATGATTTCCATAGTTCTCTCATTACTTATGAAATGAAAAGGGAGAATTATATGAAAGGAAATGAAAAATTTGGTAGATTAATTTATTTCAAGGTAATAAAGAAAGAAAAGTCAAAGAAGATTCTTGAAGAAGAAGAAACTAAAGATTCTGATTCTGAAAATGAGGTATATGAAAATATTGAAAAAAAATTATCCTTATTTTTTAAAAATGTGAAAAGAAGTATAAGAAATTATGAAGTAAAATTTTCCTTAAAATGTTTTGTATGTGGGGATATTGGGAATTTTTTTTCTAATTTTCCATGAAGAAGTAATGAAGAAGAAAGTGATGAAGAAGAAAGAAGTCTAAGAATATCGTGGAAGAAAAAGTGTGATGAAGAAAAATTATATTCTAAGAGGGAAGATAAGAATTTCTCCAAATACAAAAGGAAAATATTTTTTTTATAAGGAATATGATAGTTATAAGGTTACAAATTATGGTGAAGAAAACATGTTTATTGCAATAGTTAATGAGAAAAGTTCTTCTAGCAGTGAAAGTAGTTATTCTAAAGAAGAGGAAGAAGAATAAAGTGAAGTTGGATCTAGAAAATATATTAAAAATTATGGGGAAAATACTTTTATTACAAATATGAATGATGAATAATTTATAAGTATAAGTTCTGATGAATAATAAACTTAACTTCAAATGTATTTGAAAGAAGAGTTAAAATAATACTGGAGAAATATCAGAAGACTTGAAAAGAAAAATAAGGAATTCGATGATGAATGTTCCTCAACAATTCAAGAAATATTTTTAGAAGATAAGGAAAATAATCTGATAGATATTAGAGATATAAATAAATATCTTGAAGATGAAAATAATCATAATGAGAATTTGGAAGTGAAGTTGAAAGCAATAGAAGAAGTGTTGGAACTTTTGAAATGAAAACATTCTAAAGATGAATTGAGAAATACAAGTTTCCAAAACTTGAACAATAAAGTTGGTGAAAGTTATTGGAATGAGAAATCTGAGAAGGTTCAACAAAATTTATGTTCAAAGGATAAAAATAAATTTGAAATTATTTCTGATAAAAATAAATCTAGAAAAGTTATGTATGTGGCCAAAGTAAATAATTTAGAAGTCTCAAAGAATCCCGAGTTCAAAAATGTTTTGAAACATCCTGAATCTGTAAAAGTTTCAAATTCTTCTAGTTTTGAGAAAGAATAAAAGAAAACGAAGACCCTATTGATAATAGAAATTTTTGTGTCTTAGAGAAGAAAGAAAAGAAGGTGGATGAGAAATATATTCACCATTCCTGTCAGTATGGAAGTTTTAGAGGCAAATACTCTTTCTATACCTATTACTAGAATTGTGGTGGATCCTAACATACATAAAATATGTGTTAGTTTAACCGAAAAAACTGAAATTATTCCACAGGATATGAAAGTAAAAGGTTCAGGGGGAGTCAATATCCTCAAAGAAAGAATTCTAAGAAGGTTTTTGTGAATAATCCTAAAAAGAATGAAGTGAAGATTGAAATTAGATTCCAGCCCTTGAAAACTATTTGTGAAAGATTTGATCAACCTAGATACCTTTAGAAAGTATGTCTTTTTTTGTTATTGGAACAACAAAAGATTTTATAAAATTCTCAGTATCTGGATGTTTTGGAAGTTAATAAAGACATATCTACTAAGTCCGAAAAGAAAGAGTGCTTAGTTGTATGGATAGAACACATTAACTTGGCTAGGAAATTGGAGGAAGCACAAAAGAAACTGAAATAACAGAGAAATAATCAGTATTTTGAATAAATAAGAAATGTTGAAAAAAAGGTATCAATAGATTCTGGATATGAGAAAGAGAAGCATGATATTAAGAATTTTTCAACCATCTTACTAGAATAAAATACAAGCATGGAAAAAATGTTTCAAACTAACTGTAACAAATATGTTTTTAAAGATGAAGAAAATTTTACATCCTCATTAGAAGATTCTATAGATAAGAAAAAAAATTCAAAATCTGAGAAGGATAAACATAAGGAAGAAAGAACTTCCAATGAAAAATACAAGAAAAAAATAAAAAGGAAATACTGGGAGAGGACTCTCATACTGATTATTATTTCTAAGAAACAATAGTGGTTCCTCCTTATTACCTAAAATAGTTTTATACTTTTTATAACTTGCAGGTAATTGAAGTACTATAAATAAGGAAGTGGTAATTGATAAGACTCTTATTATACTTAAAAAAGAGAGTAATGATATTATGAAGAATATAAGGTTTTGAAAAGTTGTGTTTTTATACACCTTAACTTTATGATGTGT
The DNA here is from genome assembly GCA_963277665.1 of Viscum album. Classification (NCBI taxonomy): domain Eukaryota; kingdom Viridiplantae; phylum Streptophyta; class Magnoliopsida; order Santalales; family Viscaceae; genus Viscum; species Viscum album. Next base: position 2,006,740,410 of record OY728130.1, on the reverse strand, counting down.
TTTTCGAGATGGGTGTGGGTTACTTTTATCTTAAAAAAATCTATCAAGGTTTTCTGACAATCTTGAAAATGTTTTATGAAGAATGAAAAAGGTATTATATGAAAGATGTGTTACGTAAAACATTGATCACCTTGATTATACACTTTTTTTCTACACCGGGTTCACACATGTAGACTTAGAGTTGTTTAGTTAAGTTTCTTTGTTAAGAAAATCATGTAATGCCTATATTGAAGAAAAGTACCAACCTATGGAAATAAAGATCATTAATCAATACGGTAGAAACTTATCATGATGTACCCTTTGAATTTGATTGTCAATAAGGGAGAGAGATAAGAGAAAAAGTAAAGATAAAATAAATAGGGGGAGTATGAAAGGAATGGAGAGAAAAAAAGTAAGAAACTTTTGTGGGTATTGAAAACAAATAAAAAGGGGGAGATTTTTAGGCCCAAGTTGTGTTTTGGTTATAATTTTTATCAATCGATCAGTATGCTAAAGAAAGAAAGGATGTTGAGAAAGATGATGAATGGGAATTCAGATTGAAAGGGATTAAATAATATTTTCATTCTGATTCATAATATTTGGATGAGTCAATATGATCTATCAGATTGGGATATTGATAAAAAGTTAGAAACTATTTTTAATTGAATTTACCGTAATAATTAGAAAGAAGTTTTGTGGGTGATCGGTTTTACTGGGAAAGAAGAAAGGAATTATGAATCATTTTATTTTTAGAAAAAATCACATTGGTTTCAAAATAATCAGACCCATTGTTTGGAGAAGAATCAAACTAATGTTTTTAAAATAATCTGACTCACTATGAAAGTCCATTATAATGAAAAAAAATATGTTTAGAAGAAATTCTTTTGATTGAACTTGACTCAGGTCTGGTATGAAAGTGAATACATCTTTTTGGAAGTAAATGGTCATCAGAATCCCTCTAGATCTGATGTGGGATATGTAATTATTTTTTTGAATAATTATAGTCTTCATGACATTGATAAATTAAATGTGATGATTATATGATGATTTTTATTTCATACAAATCATAAGTTGATTAAAGAACTTATGATACAATATTATTGGAAGAAAGGTAGAAAGAGGTGGTACTGATTGTCTTCAAAATGATTTGTTCCAGGTGAAAGAGTGAAAGAGTTGCTACCAATCGAAAAGGGATCATACCCAAATTAATTATATCTAGGTGGATGTGTAGAAAAGGTGGTTCCAACTGAAAAGGTGGTGCCTATTGAAAAGGTGGTGTCGATTGAAATGGTGGTGTCGATTGAATAAGTGGTACTGATTTACTATAGAATCCAATTATCCATCGAACATGCCATAAACTTTTCATGCCCATGATGATCATACTCAAACTCAGGAGGAAAATGATTGTATCCAGAAATGATCATACCAAGGCCAATCATATTTAGAAAATATTGTATTCTGGAAAATTATAATCAGGCTGAGTTGGAATGAAATGTTGGTTGGTGGAATTTTGAATTTCCAAAGGAAGAGATATATGAACTCTGATTTGTTTTCAAATGTATTCATTAAATAAGTCAAGAGTGTAATTACTTTGTTTCCACTTCAAGTGAATTTTCAAATGGGTCAAGAGAAGAAGATAAGAAGATGTTTTTTAATTCAAGTGGATAAAGAGAAAAGGTCAAATTGTGAGAAGTGGTTTAGGGGAAGAGATGAAGGAGTTTTATGATTGTATTTTATATTGGGATATTTAATTTCAAAGAGTATTTTTATTTTCTTAATTCATATATTCAATAGTATAGAGCATTGTTTTGAAGAAAATCTGACTCAAAAATTAAAATCGGACTCGACAATTGAAATTGGAATCAACAATTTAAATTAGTCTAGTGATTTAAATGAAGGGACAAATAAGTATATAATGTTTGAAGAAGAATCAATAAGCTTCAAAAATAGTTTATGAAGTCAAAATGCATCCTGAAATTTTAGGGAAAATTAAAATTTAGGTGAATTTTTCTGTGTGGGAAAGAATTTTGTGAATCCTATGAAATCCATTTGAGGTTCTCCTATAAAAGGCAGCAAGTAAATTGTAATTTCATGATGAGGATGTACTTTTCAATGTAGTGGAGAGAGAAGTTCCATGTTTTTAGAGAGAAGAATAAGTCTTCGCACCAATCATTAGTTGAAGAGGTTTTGAAAAATAAGTGAAATATTTATTTGGCTGATCATCATATCGGGATAGATTAATCAACTTTGAGATTTCTATATTGGGTTTCTTAGACTAAGGAAGAATCATAATTGGTTTTATCATACTCATGAATTGAAGTGGTGCTGATTTATTTATATTGTATTCTGAAAGAAAATTGGACTAGAAGAATTATATTGGTGAGAATAAGACTCGGAGGAATCATACTGGGAGAATCAGACACAAGAAAATCAGATTGAGTTTTCATAACAAAGTCCAAGAGCTTATTACCTTTCTTCTGGGTATCTAATTAAAGATTTTTATTTCAATTGAATACATTTTTTGAATTGAAAGGAATCATAGGTATCACAAGTTGTTACAAAGATATTGCATTACTCTATTTTTGCTAAAAGGGTGCACATGCACTTCTGGATTGATTTCAAAGTTCTTCATGACTAAAAGGGTATATCCTACTCATTGTAATCCAAGGATTAATTTCTAGTGGATTTTATGGTATTGGACCATTTCCAAACCATACCAAGGACATAGATATTCTTATTTAATAGTGAAGCTTGTAAATCTTTGTGTTCATGTTAATGTGTGTTGGATTTGTTTTCAGTAGGTAATTGAAATATATAAAAAGAGTAAAAGGTTGTTTCAATTGAAAATAAACATAAAAGAAAATGAGTATCACTGATTCACCCCCTCCTCATCTCAGTGATACAATCATACTGACTGGGCACTTTCAGTTTCTTCTTCTTGGAATTATTTATAACTTTCTTTCTTATTTTGTGCTCATCTCAATCATACTACTTATATAAAATCACATCATTGGATAACTTTTATTTCTTTGGATACTCTCCCCCATTATTCTAACCACTATAGTATTGTTTTCCCTTCAATTATTTTCCACTACATTGAACCATAACCTTGGCCACCTTCCTCGCATGTGTATCTATTTTATCAGAAAATCTACCCAATAACCATTCTAAAAGAGTGAAAAAACATTCCAACTTAATGTTAAAGGTTATAGATATCTAAATTATGGATTTTTATCTCAGTTTATTATGTCTTAATTTATTAATATTCCTTTTTAATGAAGAAATATAACATGTTCTCAAGTTTGGATAGTGAGTATTGGGTTTATTATGGATTTATAGGTGGAGGATATTATTGATACAGCTATTAGGGTATAAATTATTTGTATCATGATAGTTGAGAGGGTTGAAATACCCATGGATATTTGGGATGATATGGGTACCTAAGTGGTCATGAATTTCATGGATAAGGTTGGTTACTCCATTGCTGATTCCACCCTAGATTTGACACTTGTTGGGGCTGTGTTGGACTTCAATGAGAGTAATTCAATTTATATTTTTGTTGGGGTTAGTTATAGCTCACATAAAAATAATATTATTTTTTATACTCATCAAGACCTAATCAGGACTCTAAATAAATGTTTCATCCCCCACACATCTCACATGCCTAAACTTCTATTACAGGGGATGGTTGAGATACTTGTCATGTATACAAAAAAAGAACCATAATTATTTATGAGGGCTTCCACTTGAGTGTCCAAATAGGTTGCTTATTCCACTTGATTTATGCCTCTCCTTTGGAGTCCTATATCACTTTATGATAAGATGGTATTGTGTGAGATATTATAAATAATGTCCCAAATAACTTCAGGGGTCTTTATCATCAATCCTCCATCATTATATGCATCATCCATAGCTCGTATAGTAGGTTGTAATATATAGTAAACATTTTGAATCTAAAGACAATTGTTAAGGAAATGATGATGAAAATTTTATATAAAATCCTTGAATCATTCCCAATATTCCAATTATTATTCTCTATCAATATGATAAAAGTTTTATATATCACTTGTGAACTTCCATGTGCACGATAGAGGAATATACTTATTGAGGAACTTTTTGGAAAGCACATCCCAAATTATGATGGATCATGCAGGATGGATTTTAAACCTGCATTTGGATTAGTCAGAAAGTAGTAATAGGAATAATCTGATCCTAAATACATTATATGACACCCCATTATAGTGAAAAGTGTCACAAATATCAAGTAAATTTTATATATTACCATGTGGGTCTTCTATCGAAAGTCCATTGAATTTCATAAGATTCCAAATCATCTGGATGAGTCTTTGGTTGATCTTGAACAATTTTAGTTTAATATGTGGATAGACTATGCTTTTTGCTTATCCATTTTTGTGTGGTAAATCATGGTCTATAATTATTTATTTCATATGTAGTAGTCTTGCTCATTTACACTGATTATTTTGTTTGAGTTGGACATTATGTGAAAGAGGGGAGATATGGTTAAGTTATTTTTTCATGGGGAGAAAACACTATATAGATATGACTCTCTTGATGTATATGTCATATTAAAGAGTTTATTATGAATATAAGCTTAGAGAGTTATTTTTTGGACCCATTCCCATGCACTAACTATACTATAATGGAAAAAACAACAAAAATTGAACATAAGATAGAATAAAAAAGGAAAAATGGAATAAGAAAATTATATAATGAGTCAATCAGGTCAATTTTATAAATTCTAAAATTCATCATATCCCTGAAAATGAAACAAAAAATGTTAACACTAGTGAGGCTTCATTGCCTCCCTACTAGTGGTTGAATTTATAATTTTAAGATAAATATCCAAACTTTTCTACTACAAGTGTGTAGATAGCAGAAGTACATGGTCACCCCATAGGGAAACAAAAGTTTGATCCTTTGGAATTTATTAGTCTTGTCATTGAATCGGTTATGAATTATGAAATTTGAGATTAATGAAAATGGATTTGAATAAAACTAATCCATTAAAATAGATATTTGAGATTCATTTCATGCGATATAATCTAAAGGAAGGTACCGCTATCTTAATTATAGTTTTCAAAACTCATTAGAAACACATTTTTATAATTGTTATTAACCACCTATGTTCAAGTTGATTAACTCTACCTAGATTAATATTATAAAATTATTATTTGGAGCACAACCTACTAAGATTCTTTTTTCCCAAATCCTGAAGTGAAAGATGAATGTAGGCTATTGGTCATATCCTAATCCTATCAATTACATTGATTTTCCTCCCATTACCCTCTTCTTGGTCAGATTCAGATGAAGGAATAAGATTTAAGTGATTATCAATATTAATTACTAAATAAGTTATCTTTTCCATAATTATGATTATAAATTCATTAATCACTTATCTATATACTCTTTATCCCTAACCTCTTAAGAAGTTTTTCCATGCATGATGGAAGAATATTCCATCATGAGAGTAAATTCATAAGGGAGATACATAAAAAAAATATTACTAAGGACTAAATAATACTTACTTTTTTTTAGATAAGGGTGAGATATTTCCTAGTTGTACAAGTATCTTTTATTAAATCAAAAAAACAAGAAAAAATACAAAATTCTGGAGTATTGCATTTTACATCAATTTCTTTGAAAAAAAATAGCTAAAATCTTCAAGTAAAACATTGAGATAGATATATTCTCTAGGGAAAAACCATTTATTTTCAATCCCATTAGATAATAATTTGGATTTTGATAAGTATGTGTGATGATATAGTTCATGTTCGAAAGTGTCTCCATACATTTGATCCATTTAGCAATCAAATTACATGAGATATGGGTAATACCATTTCTGAGGGCTTGCATAATGGTGGTGGAGTCACATTACATCCAGATTTTAAGTACATAAAAAAATAACATATAATAATTAATTAATACTAATTAATAAATACATTGGTTAGAGAGAGAGATTGTAACCCAAATGTAATTTGGAGGTCCGAAGAGACCCCTTACCTTACATCCATAAGCGTTCTGCACTTATACCTACTATCCTGGATAATCAAATTATATTCATTAATTACTTAATTAATAATCTATTCCACATGTATTTGATTTATTATAATCTTATTAAGTTTATTTATGACCATTTTATTAGTTATAAAGATCAATTTCTTCATCCTAGGAGTGTTTGTTTCACGGTTTCATGATTGGTTAACTTGTGTATAATTATGGAAGTTCTTATCAAGTTGGAATAAAAATATATAAATGAAATAAAATGGTATTAATGAACTTATAATTTAATATATCACTTTTTATTCAAAAATGATTATTATTTATTAGATAAAACGTTAATGATAAATGTTTAGATTATTTTGGTGGTTTTTTGATCATCGTGAACTAGTTTTGTTTTATCATTTAATATTATATCTATATAATAGTTAAAAAACCTAAAATAAGTTATAATGTGATAATTAAAATCTTATTTAATCATAAATATAATTTTATAGCCAAAAATGAAGTTGGTAATAGAAAATTAAATCTCATTATCCATGGAGATGGTAAACCGCCATAATTCAGACAATGGTTTGGTTTTTTTGAATATGAGGAGATGATAAAGGGGGGTGAACATAAGATATTACATTATAAATTTAAAATTAAAGTCTATACATGATACTAGATTTATTGTGTTATTACGGATGAATGAGTTTATGAGAAGTTAGAAGAATAAATTAAATTAAAAGAGATTGTTTGAGAAAGGTACCTCTTAAATATCACCTCCTTGAAAGATCACTTAAGGAGCTTGGAATTGGAATTCTGGTGAGACCAAAATCACTTAGATGTGGATAGAGTGGGAAGGATATTATTTTTCAGAGATTTGGGAGAGCATCAAGGCTTGGATGTTTTTAGGGGAAGGGATTGTAAGGGGTAGTATTTATAAGCGAAGAGAGGGGTGTTTTTGGAAATTTCTCAAAAGAATAAATTATCATAAATTCAATTTTTATCCAAATACAACCAAATGTACATGGATTCTAAGATAAGATAATATAGGGTTGTAATATTTTCAAACAATAAAATTTAGATGTGTTTTGGTTTTATTTTAGACCTTATCATTTTTATTAACCCTTAATTAATCTATTTTAATTTTAATTTTGGAAACAATTTATTAAATATTAAAATGTTATAATTTTTAATTATATGTTTTCAATTGTACATAAATAGAAAATTTATGATATTTTAGACTATATCATACTAAATTATTACTTTTTTAATTATTTTTTATTATTTTTAAATAATTTTACAAAATATTATTTTCATAAAATATCATTAGTATCAATTTTGATATTATTCATTAATTTGACTTTTAATAAAATCAATACAGTAAGATAACTTTGGAAAAAATAATTTAATACACCCCTAATATGTCATAGTCACATATAAAATTCTCTAATCACCTTAATTAATTCAAATTATATTTATTTTAATATTTTCAATATCATTTATTTGATATTTCTATTTATAAAATAATTAATGCATTAGTGTTATGTCAACATTTATGGTAATTATTTATTCCCTAAAAATTATAAGTAAATTACCATTATTTATATAATAATTTTTTATTTCTAAATAATATTTATTATTGAAGATATATCCTAGTTGACCCTGTATTAAAATTATTATACTTATAAAAAATAAGAGTGTGACATTTTGTAACTTTATTTGATTTTAATCATATCTATGTCATTTTTAGGAAAAATTGTCCATTAAATGATTCAATTTCAAACCTTAGGTTTTTAGTGTCAAATTCTATTCATCTGATAATATTTTAGAAAGTTTTAGGGTAATTTTATAGTTCTTATCATATTATTTTTTACCCTTAATTTGCCGATTTACCTTTAACCATGGTAACAAAATTTACCAAGATTTATATTCATATTGACCAAAAATAAAAGTGTTCTAATTAATAAATTTTTATATCCTTATTCCAAATATGGAATCCATTTTTCAAAATTTAAAATATTTAACTTAAAGAATTTAAATTAAATTTAAATTGGAAAAGTTCAACGAAAATAGTTTTTCAGAAATAACTCATTATAAAATATAAAATGTTTTTATACTATATTCAAGTATTAAATCTATTTAAAAAGTAATAATTGTTTTATTCAAAATAAAACTGAACTAATTAAAATTTAAAACTAATTCAAAACATAATTTTACCTTTTAAAAATAATAAAAATATATGGTTGGGAAATCATTTGGGAAAGGTAGGATGCATTCCCTGTCGTTATGATTTCCAAATCCATCCTTTGAGTATCCAAAAAGATAGAGTCTTTCTTAATCTACATCATAGATAGTGTGGTAGTTTCTTTTTTGCTAAGAGTATTAGCTACCTTATTCGCCTTTCTTGGATGGTAGTGAATAGTGCAATCATAGTCCTTGATTAGCTCTAACCATATTTTTTGACACATGTTAATCTCCTTCTAAGTGAATATATATTTGAGGCTCTTGTGATCAGTATATATCTCACACTTTTCCCCATAGAGATAATGCCTCCATATTTTCAATGCGAATATAAAATTCACTAACTTCAGATTATGTGTGGGGAAGTTTTCCTCATGAAATTTTAGATGCCTTAAGGCATAGGATATCATTTTCTAATTTTTCATTAGTACACAGCCTAAAAACTTCTTTGAAGAATCAGTGCATATCAAAAATAGTTCTCTATATGTTGGTATTGTCAGTACCTATGTAGTTATAATCCTCTTTTTCAACTCTTTTAAGAAGACTTCACATTCACTGGTCCAAAAAAACTTTACTACCTTCTGAGTTAACATTTTTATTGGGTTAAAAATTCATGAAATGTTATTCCAAAATCTTCTATAATACTCAGATAGACCTAGGAAACTATATATCTCCATTACAGATTCTGGTCTAGGCCTATAAAGTCCCATGTTTTTGAAGTAGGTTAAAATACGAAAGTTTTTGAACATTTTTTTTTGGATGGGTTGGTCTTAAAACAAATATTTGGGTTGATGATTCATGATTTTATACCATTTAAAAGTGTTTATAACATGCTTGTGTAAAGTTTCATGGAGTTTTACAGGTGGTTCAATGGGTTTCGGGAGAACCAAACCTGGCAGCGGCATTTGCACGGGCTAAGCACGGTTGGTAAAACCGTGCGGGTCAAACTATGACGCTTGATAAAGGTGAGATAGAGGTGCTTGCATGGTCTGTGCATGGTTAAGAAAACTGTGTGGGACAAATTGTGTGAAGTAGGTTCCTTAAAAATAAGGTCTCGCACGGTTGGCACACTATTTTCCAGACTGTGTGAGACAAACCATGTGGCTTTCCCAGTTTTTGGTTTCGAGTTGTTTTATTTAATTAAATTCCCATCCAAGAGGGATTTAATTAAATTTCATGATATGAGGGTTTTTAATTGATTAAATTCATGGTTAAAAAAGGAATTTAATTAATTGATCAAAATGGGGTTACATTTAATTAAATTAATGTGAGAGAATTTAATTAAATGAGTTGAGTCTTATTTAATTAGATCCAAGTTAATGGATTTTAATTAAACGAGGAATAAATGTGGAGTTGGGGTTTTACCTATTTAAATTCAAAGATATGATGAATTTAATTATTTAATGAAAAAGTGGGGGAAATGATTTAATTAAATTTACGGTTGGAAGAATTTAATTAAATAATGATGAATCGAAGTTGTGTTAATTAAATTCATTTAAGGGAATATAATTAAATGATTTAAGGAGGAGTTTTTATTTAATTAAATCCATTGGAGAGGAATTTAATTAAATGGGTTGTAATGGGGGAGTTATGGGGTTTATTAAAGAATTTTTTAAATTAAAATGTTAATACTAATATGGTTGTTATTGTTATTATTATTATTTTATTAATTATTATAAAACTTTTTGGGGTTATAAGAGGGAGGTGCATAGTAGGGTGAGGTGCGAACCCCTCCCCTCACTCTCCCATGGTGAGGTGCACCACTCCCCAACTCGGCTCCATCTCCGCGCGCCGGATCGCAGTGGTTCTTTCACGGAAGTTGTTCGTCTCGTCGAGGTAATTCCTTCTCCATATGTTTCATTCTTCTCATCAACCATTTAGGATATTCTTCATCTGATCTCCATTAGGCTGAAAACCTAAGGCCTGAGGCTAATTTGGTTTCTTCCCTTCTTCTGATTCTAGGTGGTGTGGATGATGTCTTGGGACCCGTTAGTCCAAATTTTGACAACCACCGCTGAAAGCATAGCAGTTTGTATCAATTCAGTTCACCGCCACCATATTTGGGTTAGAGTTTATACTCATTAATTGTTTTCTCACCCTTAAATTAGTTCTTATGGGTTATTTTGAGTTGCGGTGAATTATTTAGGTGTGTGTAGCTCTCCGTCGCACTATTTATGAGTGTCGATTAAATGTTGTTAGGTGCGGCGATGAATAACGAGTGTGTGCATTATTTTGTGGAGGTGTGTGTGCGTGATCAGTTTGTAGTTTAAGTTATAAAGTGTTGGTTTATCCAATTCCTTCAGGTAGGGTCCTCAACATTCATTTTATTTGGAGAAATGAAGTTTTTTTAATCTACTGCTTTTGATAAGGTTGACTGTAATATTGGAGAAAATTGCTTATTGGTATAAAACTATTTTTTAGATTAAAGAATTATGTTTTGTAATAAAACCCCTCCAACATAGGTGATCTACCTTCAAGCTAAAAACATAATGTTTTAAGTGACATGTTCATTTAGCTTGCAGTCATGTGAATTACTATTTCTGCCCTTTTTTTTGATGCACATGGGTTAAGAAGAATTTATGATTATTGGGTGGGATAAGTTGAGATAATTAATTGAGGGATTAATTATGAGATTTTAATTGGATAAGTTAAGACAATTAAATTTTGAATTAATTATTAACCTGGATAATTGTAATTGAAATATTGAATTGGTTATGTTAAGATAATTAATTGGGGTAAATTAATTATGAGATGATGTTTGGTTATGTAAGATAATTAATTGTGTATTAATTATGTGTCATGATGTTGATTAAAGAAGATTAATTGTGAGAATTAATTATGATAAGTTGATATTTGATTTGGATAATTAATTGTGAAGAATTAATTATGGAAAGATGAGATTTAGAATGTAATAATTAATATTGAATTAATTATGTGCTTGACCTAGAAATATAGATAACTAATCAGGGGGAATAATTATAAGATATTTAATTGGATAATTGAGATAAATAATCATTGGATTAAATGTGATTGGATACTTTGAGTAAAATGAGATAATTAATGGTGTATTATATATATACTCTTTTAGTAATGTTTCGGATAATTAATTATGAAGAATTAATTGTCAAATTAGAATTGTGTTGATTGATTAATTAATTTATGAATTAATTAATAGGTTATATGCTTAGTTAATTGTTGAATTAACTAATGGCCTTTGAAATGTTTAACTAATCGTTGGATTAGTAAATGAATAATGTGGAAATTCTTATGACTTAAAGAATTATTAAATGGATGAGATTTTGTGGTGCTAGGTATGGAATCCTAGACCAATGTATAAGTTGGGAATTAGACATGGCATTCCTCCCCAATAGTTATCAAATGATGTAAATGAATGAAAATGTGGTGCTATGTATAGCATCCTAGACCAATGTAGAAGTTGGGACTTGGACATTGTGTTCCTCCCCAATAGTTATCTAAGCACTTAGATGTAAGGGTGTTAGATATGAAGATCTACACCGAATGAGAAATAGGTGTTAGACATGGCATTCTAATACCAACAGTATTAATATATGAATCTGTTTTTTAAGTGTTATACATGGAATTGTACACAAATAGTATATTATATGAATGAATTAAGTAATGAATGAGATATATGAATCATGCTCGAGTTGAATTTGATTAAATAAGGAAAGATTGAGAATGATTAGAGTTCCGACATGAGCCAAATTTGGTATTGAGGAAGGTAAACCAAGGGAACATTAGAGATAATAAATGATTAAATAGATAATAAATGGTAAATTATTGAAAGGTATTTATGTTTGATAAATATTCTTGTATTATTCTTGAGCAGACTCTTATTCCGGCCACAGGTCGAAGTAGGTATCACTATCAGGTGTCCCTTTGGAACCTTGATGGGTTGTTGGTTATTTATTTAGTTATGTTATTACCTTATTATATCTACACATCATTTGTTACATTTCATTGTCTAGATTGAGCTAGAAAACTAATGGTCCCAGCCTACTGAGATGTATATCTCACACCCTATTTGGGCCACCATTGCACTGGGTACCAGAGTAGACTTTCTTATTTTCAGGACCGTAGACCTTTTCATGTGGGTGTTACGTGTACTTGGGAGTTAGGATGAAATGACTGAGTGAGAGTTCGAGATGCTCATGGAGATCGACCTTGGAGCTTTATTCCTTTCTTTATTTCTATATTTTAATGTAAAGCATGTTGTTTTGTTTACTGCTTTCTGATATGTATCACCATTAAATGCATGCATTGTATAAACTGGCATTATTTATTTTCATTATCTAGTTGAATATTGTTTTATATGTTTCTGTTTTTTCTGAGTTTATTATCTATTTCCACTTTTCACTCTGAATATGAAGGTATAGTCTCCACACTAACTATCCATAGACCCTCACTACTAGTTAGAAGCCTCTGACGTACGGGGAGATGTGCTTGAGGTCATGTGGTGACTGGTCCGGATACCGGTTCAAGGGTAATCCAGGTCAAGATTTTACAAAGTGGTATCAAACGTTTAGGTTTTGATTCTTTTTTCATTGTCTTTCACTTTTGGGTTGGTAGATAGGGGACTATAAAGGTGTTGGAACTCGGTTAATATCCATGCATGGGATTGATCACCCCATGTATGGGAAATGACCAAGTGGCCAGGTATGGGAATTGATGTTTATACTGTTTGAGATTACAGTTGATATGATTTCACCTTGAGTGATTGGTGTATTTTCCACTGCTTATTGATTTTGATAATTTTGAAAATTTTCCTTTGCCTGATATGGAAAGGAAATTTCTTTACATGCATCATCTTAGACACTTATAGATTCACACTCCATACATATCGCATGCCATGTAGTTGCATTTGTACGGTGCCAGCTAATTTTGATTGTGCGTCTTGGGTAAAATTCCATGTTTTCATTTTCTTTAGAATGACTTGTTAGATAGAATTTTTCAGTGATAGATATAACATGATTGGGTGTTTATATGCCATGTTTCCTCTGTTATTATTATCTTTTGATGTTGTTCCATGCTTTTTTGTTATAATATGTTGTTGTGTTATTGGTAATGATAACATGCTAGAGTAGTTTTGATGTGTAAATAGTTTCATGAGTATAAAACATTTTGATTGATTACATTTTCAATGGAAACCAATTTCATTTGTAAGGTTTATGGGTTCCTTATAACCGGGAAAAGGGTAACCCATGTATTAAAATGATTGAAAAAGTGGCTTCTAAAGTTAAAAAAATGTTAAATGGAAATTAATTGTGATAAATGGGATCCAAATTCTAGTGGTAAGGTGTATGGGCTCCTTATCGATTGGTAGATGGCCACCCATGTGACTGAGCCTGGTATAACAATAGAGTGTTTGAAAATGGTTATAAATGTAAAACTATTGATTTTTTATTGAAATGAACTATTATAGGGTTTCTTTTTGAAGAACCTATATGTTTTGAATTAAATGGGACCCTTAGAGGTTCTTTCTGGTTAAAAGGAATTTAAATGCTAAATTGCCTGTTTAAAAATGAAATGACACTAAATGTTAAATGTTTAAGAATAAGTTTATTATAACTTTCCTGTTTTAGCCAAGGAGCGTTGTTTAAAGACCAGGTTCCTTGTTGTGGAATAGTACTTTTGGTTTTTTTAAAATTCATTCAATGTTTATAGGTTGAAATCAATTCAATGAAATGACTAAAAATAAATGGGGGATTTTGAGCCTAGTGATTTATGTTTTGTGTAACCAAGAGATTGGGTTGACGCGTATTCTTTGTAAAAGAATATCCCATGGCAGGTAGCACCCTTAGAGCTTGATATTCTTTGTTCTATTGTGAGATTTTGATGTTGGTGTTGTTATAGTGTCATTTCCCTTACTATAACTTTTGGGACTCGGTTGTTTTGACGTGCCAATAGGTTTAAGTTGTGGCTTTCATAAGATATGTTGACATGGTAATTGTGATTTGTGTAACGTCATGCGTACGTTTAAGGTGTTTCTAAAATAGTGCGCTTGTGAGTGATTGATATTTTATTCTATGACATGGAAACTCCTAAGGTGGGTAATGTCACATCGGCAGGTTTTTCAAATAATTTTTGGGGTAATCTTTGAAGGAACAAGGATGCTTTGGGGGATGTAGGAATCAAGGTTTGGTCGATGATGTGTCGGCAGGAGAGGCTGAGCCTTTTTTTAATGATTCAATCGGTGATAGTTAGAATTATCTTTTGGTGAATTGAGTTTACTCTTAGTGTTCTCTTTTGAATGAGATGAGCATGTCCCCTATCTTGACCCCGTCCTGGAGGCACTGAGATAGCGTCAGTCATACACCGTGCTAATGTTTTAAAAGTTGTTGGACTTTATAAGTGGTTGTTAATTGGGTTGTACATGGGATGTGTGGTTCTTTGTGTTACACTTTTACTAGTTCTAGGAAACAATATTTTTAAGGTAGCCTTGAGATGTCTTGACTTTGAGAGGTTACCGAAAGTCGAGTGAGTACTTTGGTTACTTTTGGTTAGTGATGGAATCTTTTTAAAGGAACCTCACTGAGTAAATGGTGACTGTAGGTTTTTGGGTTGGCAATATCAATTAAGGAGACAATTACAGGATCATTTATCTTGTAGTGTGGGATTGGTTATGTGACGTTTTGATGTTTTGGGTTAGACTCGGAGCTTTGGATCAGGTTTGAAAGGTTTAAGTTGTTGGGCTTGTGATTTGTTTAAATGTGTGTTTGGTGTTTAGAAAGGCAATGTAATTGTTCAAATGAGACTTTATGACCTTGGTGGGTTGGTTAAAATTGTATTAGTTATTGTTATCTTCTCAGGGATGAGAAGTTTTTAAGGTGGGTAAATTGTAAAGTCCCAGGTTTTTTAACCAGGTTAAAATATGAAAGTTTTTGAACTTTTTTGTTTTTGAATGGTTTAGTATTAAAACCAAGCTTTGGGTTGATGTTTTGTGAGTTTAGACAATTTAAAAGTTTTGATAAAAGGCGTGGGTAAACGTTTGAGGAGTTTTACGGGTGGTTCAATGGGTTTTGGGAGCACCAAAACTGGCAGTGATGTTTGCACAGGCTGAGCATGGTTGGTCAAACCGTACGGGTCAAACCTTGTTGTTGGATAAATATTAGATAGAGGGGCTCACACGGTCTATACACGTTTAGGAAAACTGTTTGGGACAAACTTTGTGAAGTAGGTTCCTTAGACAGAAGGTCCAGCAAGGTTGGCAGACGGTTTTCCAGACTGTGCGAGACAAACTGTGCGGCTTACCTAGTTTTGGGTTTCGGGTTATTTTATTTAATTAAATTTATGGCTGCAAGGTATTTAATTAAATGTCATGATATTATGGTTTTTAATTGATTAAATTCATGGTAAAAAAATGAATTTTATTAATTGATTCAAAATGGGGTTTCATATATTTAAATTAATGTGAGAAAATTTAATTAAATGAGTTGGAGTTTTATTTAATTAGATCCAAGTCAATGGGTTTTAATTAAATGAGTAATAAATGTGGATTTGGGGTTTTACCTATTTAAATTCAAGTATAGGATGAATTTAATTATTTAATGAAAAGTGGGGGAAATGATTTAATTAAATTTTCGATTGGAATAATTTAGTTAAATAACGATGAGTTGGATTTGTATTAATTAAATTAATTGAATGGAATTTAATTAAATGAGTTAAGGAGTATTTTTTATTTAATTAAATTCTTTGGAGATGAATTTAATTAAATTAGGTGTAATGGGGGAGTTATGAGGTTTATTAAAGAATCATTTAAATTAAAATGATAACAATAATATGGTTTTTATTATTGTTATTATTATTGTATTAATTATTATAAAAAATTTTGGGGTTATAAGAGGGAGGTGCATAGCAGGGTGAGGTGTGACCCCCTCCCCCTGTTCTCCCATGGTGAGGTGCACCACTTCCCAAATCGTCTCCCTCTCCATGCGCCGGATCACAGTGGTTCCTTCAGAGAAATTGTTCGTCTCATTGAGGTAAGTCCTTCTCCTAAATTTTCATTCTTCACATCAGTCATTTTAACTCTTCTTCACCCGGTCTTCCTTAGGCCAAAAACCTAAGGTATGGGGTTAATTTAGTTTCTTCCCTTCTTCCAATTATTGGTGGTGCGAATGATGTCTCGGGACCCGTTAGCCCATATCTCGACAACCGCTTCCAAAAGCATGGCAGTTTGTCTTGATTCGGTTCACCACCGGCATATTTGTATTAGGGTTTATACTCATCACCCTTGAATTAGTTCTTATGGTGTATTTTGAGTTGAGGTGAATTATTTGGGTGTGTGACGGTCTCTACCGCACTATTTATAAGTGCCATTTAATTGTTGTTAGTAGCGGCGATGAATTCCGAGTGTGCACACGCTTTTGTGGAGGTGTATGTGCCTGAGCAGTTTGCAGTTTAAGTTATAAAACATTGGTTCATCCAATTACTTGAGGTAGGGTCCTCAAAATTGGTTGTATTTGAAAAAATGAAGTTTTTGTTAATTTAATGATTTTGATAAAGTTGACTGCAATATAGGAGAAAATTGCTTATAGGTATACAACTATTTTTTTGATTACACAATCACATTTGGTAATAAAACCCCTCCAATGGAGGTGTTCTACCTTCAAGATAAAAACATAATGTTTAAAGTGACATGTTCATTTAGCTTGCGGTCATGTGAATTACGATTTCTTCATTTTTTGTGGACACACTTGGGTTAAGGGGAATTTATGAGTATTGGGTGTGATAAGTTGAGATAATTAATTGGGGAATTAATTAAGAGATTTTAATTGGATAAGTTAAGACAATTAATTTTTGAATTAATTATGAACCTAGAGAATTATAATTAAAATATTTAATTGGTTATGTTAATATAATTAATTGTGGATAATTAATTATGATATGATGTTTGTTTATGTAAGATAATTAATGGTGAATTAATTATGTGCCATGACGTTGATTAAATATAATTAATTGTGAGAATTAATTATGATAAGTTAATATTTAATTTGGATAATTAATTGTGAAGAATTAATTATGGAAAGATGAGATTTAGAATGGAAAAATTAATTATGAATTAATTATGTGCTTGACCTTGAAATATATATAATTAATCGGGGGATTAATTATAAAATATTTAATTGGATAATTGAGATAATTAATTAGTGGATTAATTTTGATTTGATGCTTTGAATAAAATGAGACAATTAATGGTGTATTAATAATATGCTTTTGCAGTAATGTTTTTGATAATTAATTATGAAGAATTAATTATCAAATGAGAATTGTGTTAATTGATTAATTAATTAATGGGTTATATGCTTAGTTAATTGTTGAATTAACTAATGGCCTTTGAAATGTTTAACTAATCATTGGATTAGTAAATGAATAATGTGGAAAATTCTTATGACTTGGAGAATAATTAAATGGATAAGATTTTGTGGTTATAGGTATGGAATCCTAGACAAATGTAGAATTTGGGACTTGGACATGGATTTCCTCCCCAAGAGTTATCAAATGATGTAAATTAATGAGAATGTGGTGCTGGGTATAGCATCCTAGACCAATTTAGAACTGGGGACTTCGACATGGTGTTCCTCCCCAATAGTTATGTAAGCACTTAGATGTAAGGGTGTCAGACATGATGATCTACACCAAATAAGAAATAGGTGTTAGACATGTTGTTCAAACACAAATAGTATAAATATAAGAATCAGGATTTTAGGAGTTAGACATGGAGTTTTACACTAATAGTTTATTATATAAATCAATTATGTAATTAATGAGAGATATGAATCATGCTCGAGTTGAATGTGATTAAATAAATAAAGATTGAGAATGATTAGAGTTTTGGCACGATCTGAAGTTGGTATTGAGGTACGGGATACCATGGTAACCTTAGAGATAATAAATGATTAAATAGAGAATAAATGGTAAAGTATTGAAAGGTATTTATGTTTGATAAATATGATTGTATGATTCTTGAGAAGACTCTTATTCTGGCCATGGACAAAGCAGGTATCGCCGTCAAGTGTCCCTTTGTAACCTAGACGGGTTGTTGGTTATTTATTCAGTTATGTTATTACCTTGTTATATCTGCACATCATTTATTACATTGCATTTTCTAGATTGAGATTGACAACCAATGCTCCCAGCCTACTGAGATGTATATCTCACACCCTATTCGGGCCACCATTGCACTAGGGTACCTGAGTAGACTTTCTTATTTGCAGGACTGTAGACCTTTGCTTGTGGGTGTTACGTGTACTTGGGAGTTAGGAGCAAAGGACCGAGTGGGAGTTCGGGATGCTCGTGGAGATCGCCCTTGGGGCTTGATTACTTTCTTTATTTCTAAATTTTAATGTAAATCATGCTGTTTTTTTTACTACTTTCTAATATGTATCACCATGAAATGCATGAATTGTATAAACTGACATTGTCCATTTTCATAATATAGTTGAATATTTTTTTATATTCTTCCGTTGTTTTCTGAGTTTATTATCTATCTCCGCTGTGCACTCTGAATATGAGGGTATAGTCTCCCCATTTACTATTTGTAGACTATCACTACTAGTCAGCAGCCTCTGGCATATGGGGAGATGCACTTTAGGTCATGTGGTGACCAGTCTGGCTACCGGTTCGAGGTTAAGCTGGGTCGAGACGTTATATAGTGGTATCAAAGTTTCAGGTTTTGATTATTTTTCCATTTTCTTTCTGTTTTGGGTTAGTAGACAGGGGACTAGGAAGGTGTCGGCACTCAGTTAATAGTCATGTTTGGGATAGATCGCCCCATGTATAGAAAATGACCAAGTGTCCAGGTATGGGAATTGATGTTTATATTGTTTGAGGTTACAGTTGATATGATTTCACCTTGAGTGACTAGTGTATTTTTTATTGCTTATTGATTTTGAGAATTTTGAAAATTTTCCTTGGCCTAATATGGAAAGGAAATTTCATTACATGGACCATCTTAGGAATATAGAGATTCACATGCCATGCATATCACATTACATGTAGTTGCATTAGTATGGTGCTAGATAATTTTGATTGTGTGCCTTGGGTATAATTCCATGTTTTTTTGTTTAGAATTCCCCATTAGATTGCATGTTTCGATGATAGATATAACATGATTGAGTGTTTATATGTCATGTTTCTTCTATTATTATCATGTTTTGATGTTTTTCTATGCTTCTATGTTACAACATGTTACTGTGTTATTGGTAATGATAACATGCTAGAGTAGTTTTGATGTGTAAATGTGTAACGACCCAAACATTCATTAATGAAAATTTTTCTTGATCTAATTAAATGTCTTATTATGGTTATAAAAAACATGAAATTCATCGGTTTTATATTTCTATATTTCAAAAATACTGTTAAGAATTGTGAATGTCACTAATATAGCCGTTGAGCAGTGATCACATGATTAGTATAAATATAGGTCTTTAACAAATCCAATTTACTCAGATAAAGGATGTGATGGCCTCATCCAGTAGACATGCTCGTACAAAGCCCATTTGTCAGAGCTCAAAAATGAGGTGGTGTCATTGGGTTTCACTCTTGACCAAGACCAAGCTGATCTTGAACATGTTAAGCTTGAGCGGAACTGACTATGGGAGAAGTAGAAGTTAAAAGAGATTACCACCCAAGCAATGTTATCTAAGACACCCCAAGAGTCTATCACCATCACACACCTTACCCTTTGGTATTATGTGGGAGTTATAAGGGGTTATGTAACAAGACCCTAGCACTATGACTTTCTACATTTTTTTTGTATAAATAAGGTTCATTCATTTTATTATTGTTACATTGTAAATAGTTTTTAAAGTGAAAATAGTATTTTTTTAGTTAATATTCAACTAAGAAATATATTTTGATGAATTAATGGATTTTTGAATTAAATAATATTTTAATAAAATATTATTAAATTACTTTTTATTAAATATAAATGGTTATATAATTTTTATGAATGCAATTGTAATTTTTATTAAGGTTTGAAAGTTGTTTTTGTCAAAACCCATGAATTTTTTATAAATATTAGTTTTTATTTTAAAAGTAAAAAATTCACATATTTAGAAAACTATTTAGATAAAATGAATATTATTTTTGGAATCAGGATGTCTAAATTATCCAATGGATAATTTTTCATAATTTTATGTGACTGTCGAATTTTTTGGTAAAAATTAAATACCGTTTAAATATATAATGTGTTTTATGACATCATAATGACCAAATAGTGATGTAATAAAATACTATAAAAAATATGTTCATCCAATATGTGTTTTACCATTAAAATAATGTGATTTTGGGTTTGTTTTATTTATTTTACAAATCATTGGTGGACCCTTCAAGGCTTATAAAACATTTTGTCTTTTTAAATTGGTTTCCTTGAGAGTGTGACTCACCTCCACATAATCAACCCTATTATTTTAATAAGTTCGGACATTTTCCTTATAAAAAATTATTTTCCACTCCCCTTTGGAAAAAAAACATGGGAAAAGCCCATGGTGTGGTTTTCGGTATTGATTAGTTTAATGTGTGGTGACCCAAACCTAAATAATAAAGAATTCCCTCTCTTTTCCAATATAAACTCACCCAAGCTCCCACTTACTCTTCACTCAAAGCCTTTTTAGTTCATCCAAACTCTTCCATACTCTCTCTATAATCTTCCCAAGGCACCCTAAGCTCCCAATAATCCTCTCTCAAGACTCTCCCAAGCCTTTGGGATCACACTTCCAAGTAAGGGATTTCTTCCTTTCTCATTTTTGTCAAATTTTCTTTAAGTTTTTGTGCCCTTTTTTCAATTAAAAATGTTGGGGTATGATTTTTCACCTCCCCCATACTTCCCTATTTATTTTTGGATGATGATATACCCCTTTATCTCTCATTAATGTGTCCCATGTACACTTGTTACTATGTCGAAATTTCGTGAGGGATTTCTCTCTCATCATTTACATCCAAGTAATTATTTTGTATTATGCATCTAAATTCCATTATGTTTGTTGGTACATGTATTTATATGACCCCATTACTGTCCATTTCATGTAAATTTGATGAGAAACCCCTTTATCTCTCATCAACCATTTTTTATGAGTTCTTATTTCACGTCGTTATGCTACTGAAATTGCACTACGATTTTCTAAGACAATGTCATTATGTAGTGATTACCATGAAAATTTATCTATCAAGGGTATTCAGCTTTATGAACATTTACTTATTGATTATAAAGCTTAATTTATGTATTCCACATCCCTTTTATCATGGAATAAATGATGATGATTGATTCCATGTTGTATGATCCATGTGGCATGCTTATGCATGAAATGAAATGTTTAAGAAAGGGTGTGCCCTGATAGTGCTCCAATGCAATGGGTAAAGTATAGCATCATGATACGTCATGTGAAATGAGTGTTTACTCATTCTAATTCAAGTTCAATGAGGTTTTACTTGTGCTTCATGTGCAATGAGTGTTTACTCTTGCTCTATGTGCAATGAACCTTGGCTCATGCTAATTCCATGTTAAGTGTTGTTGCCACATTTCCATGTTATGGTTATCATGATTTATCATGATTTTATGTTCATGTTTCTATTATTCTCCATTGATATTCCTATTGTCTAACATGTATTGTATTTCTCATTTTATTATTTTTTTATTCCCTTACTGGTCTTTATAGCTCACCATTTTCTTATGCATGTCCTCAGGTTATCCCATGCAATGCTAAGTATGAGGGAATGTAGTGGTCATGTAAAGGAAGTTTTCAATAAGGATGTTGTATTTCATGTTTTAAGTTGTTATGTAATGATCCTAATCCCCAAATACACTATACCTCTCAATCTTCTATTTTTTATCAAGTGAAGTTTATGTAATAAATCATGTTTTAGTGTGTAATAAAGACTAGGGTTGTTATAGTTGGTATCAGAGTATAGGTTTAGTTATTTTTGGGATTAGGATTATAAAACACTAGTGAAGCCTTAGAGACAAGACTAATTATAATAAAAATATCCCTAAGTTTTGGTGGGTATTTAGTAAGTGTTTTATCAAGAAAATACATCCTTGTTTGGATATGAGTAGGTAGAGGTAGCTCTGGCACAGATGTAACTAGGGGTGAAAACCCCAACAAGGTGTTTTGGGCTTGACCTGGGGTAGCCTGGTACACTACAAAGGGCCTTGATACACTCTTGGTTACGACACTCCTGGGGGATATGCATTGGTAAATTCACAAGCTTGGTATGAACCATTATTAAGGGAATTAAAAAAATCCCTAAGAATATATGATGGATAACATAGATTGAAGCCTATAGATTCATAAGTTAAGGAAATAAAAGCTATTTATAAGTCATCAGTTTTGTCCTTGGATTACGCTTTATGTGTTACCCCTAAATTTCCTTTTATTCTATCTAATGACCGGTAATAGGAGGACTCGGGCTAACGACCTATTTTAAGATCAATGTGATGATTGTGCTAATGAGATGCCCAATTTTATGGGAGCGAGAATCACGGACTTTGTCAAGATTCTCTCTTAGTTAACTCAAACTTTGAATAGAAATATGGGTCAAGAGGAATGTTCAACCCCCCTAAAAAATAATAAGTCGCTATTGAGAGCTACATGAGACAAAGGCCTCCTACTTTTAATGGATCATCTGATCCCTCAATTGCCGAACAATGGATCAACTCCATTGAAAATATCTTCTTCATCCTTCAATATTCTGAACAAGAGAAGTTTATTCTAGTTGTTTATCTTATGGAAGATGAAGCTGATCAATGGTGGAAATTGATAAAGAATACGAATCCTGAGAAGGAGATCGAGGTGTTGGAATGGAAGGATTTCCAGAAGATGTTTTTTGATAAATATTTTTTGTGCACCCTCTAGATTAAGATGGAAAGGGACTTCCTTTCCCTCAAGAAAAAATATGATGAATCTGTCAAAGTGTATGAGGAAAAATTCACAAGGCTTGAATGATACACTTTTGGATTTGTTTTTACCCCCGAATGCAAGGTTGACCGCATCTTTGGTGGGCTGGAACCTAGCCTGCGGAAAGCCTTGGCGATCCACGACTTCGACAATTATGAGGAAATTGTTCGATGTGCCCTCAAGATTGAAATAGAGATCAGAGAATATCAAGGGTATCATGGGGATAAGAATTTAAAGGTGGAATTCAATGTTGGTGGTTCGATGGATAAATCCAACGGTGCTAAGAAGATCCAGCACCCCACTTTCCAAAGGTGTGGAAAGAAGCACCTCAGAAGTTGACCGAAGGGGACAAGGAAATGCTTTAGGTGTGGAAGAGAAGGGCACCTGGATATTAACTATCAGCAAGAAAAACCCGCAGCTGCGACAGAGGAGAGGAATGCTCCGATCGACTCTCAATTCATTGTTCATTGCTTCAACTGCAAAGAACTAGGGCATCTTGAAAATCAGTTCCCTAAGACAAGGGTTTTCAGGGGAAACCAACAACTTCTAAGGCAGAAAGGGTGAGATTTTCCATCACTACTACTGAAGTGAACCCCGACAACGAAGTAGTGACAGGTACGCTAGTTATTCATTAAATAATAGAAAATGTACTTTTTTATTCAGGTTCTACACATTATTTTATATCCCAAATGTTTAGTAGAACAATACCAACACCACCACAAATCATGTAAGTAAAGATATCGGTGAGTACAACAAATGGGGAAATCATTGCATTCCATGAATATAACTCCTCCTATATCATAATCGGTGGATTGAACTTCCGATTAAACCTCATCATACTCCCCCTGGTGGAATTTGATTCAATTTTTGGCATGGATTGTCTTTCCCTATATATAGCCAACATAAATTTCCATGAGAGGGAAATCACTCTCCATGTGGTGAATCGACCCCTGATTATATACAAGTGCAAGGAGGAAGATGAATCTTCTTTAGCTCCATCATCTCAAGTGTGGATATTACTGCCCTATGATCATGCGTATCTAGCTCAGATTATTGAGTCTAATGAGGCAACCATCCTTGAAGACATGCCTATTGTGAGGGAATTCGCCGAAGTGTTTCCTAAGGAATTGTCTAGTCTTCCTCCTATAAGAGATATTGAATTCTCAATTGACCTTATACCTAGGGAGTTTCCAATATTAAAGACTCCATATGGAATGTCTATTGTGAAGCTTGAGGAGCTGAATAAAAAACTATAGGAGAATCTGGATAAAGGGTTTATACACCCAAGTGCTTCACCATGGGGTGCACTAGTCCTCTTCATCAAGAAGAAGATGGGTCAATGCACCTTTGTATCGATTATCACGAGCTTAACAAAATCACGATAAAGAAAAAGTATCCTCTCCCATGAATTGATGACTTATTTAATCAGCTGCATGGAGAACAATACTTCTCCAAGGTGGATTTGTGGTTGGGATATTATCAAGTAAGGTTGAAGAATGATAATATCCCCAAGACTGCGTTTCGTACAAGATATGGTCACTATGAATTCATAGTAATGAATTTCAAACTCACTAATGCTCTATCAATCTTCATGGACTTGATGAATAGAATCTTTAGAGATTACCACAACAAATTTGTGGTAATATTTATAGATTATATTCTCATATACTCTAAAACCAAGGAGAATCATGAGGAGGATCTAAGAACTATACCAGAGACCTTGCGAAATGATAATCTCTATGGAAAGTACAGCAAGTGTGAGTTCAGGTTGAAGGAGATCTCTTTCTTGGGCCATATCATCACAAGCAATGAGATATCTCTGGATCCATCCAAGACAACTATAATAGAGGGATGGTTGAGGCCAACATCGATAATGGATATCCATAACTTCTTGGGGTTAGCTGGATATTATCGATGATTTTTGAAAAATTTCTCACGATTTTACAACCCTCTTACCAAGATAACTCAAAAGGGATTAAAGTTTTCTTGGAGTGATGAATGTGAAGAAAGATTCAAGGAGTTAAAAAGGAGGCTTATCACTGTACTCGTTCTCACTTTACCCACAAGTGGATAACTTTTTTTGGTATTTAGTGATGATTCAAAGAAGGGAATGGGTTGTGTGTTGATGAAAAATGACAAAATCATTGCCTATGCTTCAAGGAAATTGAATGTTCATGAGCATAATTATCCAACAAATGATCTGGAGTTTGTTGCAGTGATATTCACTTTAAAAATCTGGCAGCATTATTTCTTTGGGGAGAAGTGTGAAATATATACAGAACACAAAATCCTCAAGTATATATTCACACAGAAAGAGTTGAACATGCACCAATGAAGATGGTTATAGCTGATCAAATACTATGACTGGTCAATCCATTACTACCCTAGTAAAGTGAACAAGGTGGCGGGTGCTCTAAGTAGAAAGGACCCAGCGATTCTATTATTGATGATAATTGATAAGGATCCAATCTTCTTAGATTTGATGAAGATGTACATGGGAATCATAAATAAGGTAACATCATCAATCCTTTCACAAATGATTGCTCAGCCATCTCTTTTGGAAAGGTTAAAGGATGCTCAAAAGGATGATGTGGGTAAGCTGCTAGGACCAGAAATGGTTGAAGAAATGGAGGAGAAGGTGAAAACCATTCAGTAGCATATCAAGGTAGCCTAGATTCGATAGAAGAGTTATGCAGATAATCATCGCTGAGACCTTGAGTTTAAATTTGGAGGTATTATTTATTTTCATATCTCTGTGGAATAAGGTCATGAGGTTTGGAAATAAAGGGAAGTTAAGTCCTAGGTACATCGGCCCCTTCGAGATTCTTGATTGTGTCAGGGATGTGGCCTATCGACTAGCACTTCCACCTACCATGGCCAAAGTACATGATTTCTTTCATGTATCCCTCTTAAGGAAGTATATACCAGACCCTTCACATGTACTCTCTTCAAAGGTAGTATAGTTATAGGATGATATTTCTTATGAGGAGAAACCAGTGAAGATCTTAGATCATAGAGAAAAAGTTCTATGAAATAAGATAATTCCCTTCATCAAGGTGTTGTGGTGAAACCAAAAGTTTGAAGAAGTGATGTGGGAATCAGAGGAAGTGATGAAGCAAATTTACCCACATCTATTTTAGTGTGGGAAAAAGAAATTTTGAGGGTGAAATTTATTAAGGGGGGAGACTGTAACGACCCAAACTATCATTAATGAAAATTTATCTTTATCTAATTAAATGTCTTATTATGGTTATATAAAATGAGAACTTCATTGGTTTTATGTTTCTAGATTTTAAAATATTATTAAGAATTGTGACTGTTGCTAATATAATCATTGAACAGTGATCACATGATTAGTATAAATATAGGGCTTTAACAAATCCAATTTACTCACACAAAGGAATCGATGGCCTCATCCAGTAGACTTGCCTTGTGTGAAGCCCATTTGTTAGAGCTTATAAAGGAGGTGGCATCATTGGGCTTCACTCTTGACCAATCCCAAGATGAGCTTGAACATGTTAAGCTTGAACATAACTGACTATGGGAGAAGTGCAAGTTAATAGAGATTACCACCCGAGCAATGTTATCTGAGCCACCCCAAGAGTCTGTCACCATCACACACCTTACCCTTCGGTCTTATATGGGTGTTATAATGGGTTATGTAAAAATACCATAGCACTATGACTATTTACATTATTTTTGAATAAATAATGTTCATTCATTTTATTATTGTTACTTTGTAAATAGTTTTTAAAGCGCAAATATTATTTTTAGTTAATATTCAACTAAGAAATCTATTTTGATGAATTAATGGATTTTTTAATTAAATAATTTTTTAATAAAATATTATTAAATTAATTTTTATTAAATATAAATTGTCATATAATTTTTATGAATGCAATTGTAATTTTTATTAAGGTTTGAAAGTTGTTTTTGTCAAAACCCATGAATTTTCGATAAATGTCGGTTTTTATTTTAAAAGTAAAAATTAAAATATTTAGAAAATTATTTAGATAAAATGAATATTATTTTTTTAATCAGGATGTCTAAATTATCCAATGGTGAATTTTTCATAATTTTCTGTGACAGTCAAATTTTTTGGTAAAAATTAAATACAGTTTAAATATATAATGTGTTTTATAACATCATAATGACCCAATAGTGATGTAATAAAATATTATAAAAAAAATTTCGGAAAATATATGTTTTACCATTACAATAATTTTATTTTGGGTTTGTTTGATTTATTTTACAAAGCTTTGGTGGACCCTTCAAGGCTTATAAAACATTTTGTCTTTTTAAATTGTTTTCCTTGAGAGTGTGACTCACCTCCACATAAGCAACCCTATTATTTTAATAATTTAGGATATTGGCCTTATAAAATATTTTTTTCCAATCCCCTTTGGAAAAAACCATGGACAAAAACCATGGGCTGGTTTCTGGTATTGACTAGTTTAATGTGTGGTGACTCAAACCTAAATAATATTGAATTCCCTCTCTTTTCTTATATAAACCCACCCAATCTCCCACTTCCTCTTCACTCAAATCCTTTTGAGTTAATCAAAAATCGTCTCTCCTCTCTCTAGAATCCTTCCAAGGCATCCCAAGCTCCCAAGAAGCCTCTCTCAAGCCTCTCCCAAGCCTTTAGGATCACACTTCCAAGTAAGGGATTTCTTCATTTCTCATTTTTGTCAAATTTTCATTAAGTAGTTGTGCCCTTTCTTTCAATTAAAAATGTTGGGGTATGATTTTTAAGCTCCCCCATACTTCCATTTTTATGTTTGGATGATGTGAGACCCCTTTCTCACTCATTAATGTGTCCCATGTACACCTGTTACCATGACGAAATTCCGTGAGGGATTTCTCTCTCCTCTTTTACATCCAAGTAATTATTTTGTATTATGCATCTAAATTCCAATATGTTTGTTGGTACATGTATCTATATGACCCCCTTACTATACATTTCATGTAAATTTTATGAGACACCCCTTTCTCTCTCATCAACCATTTTTTATGAGTTCTTATTTCACGTCGTTATGCTGCCGAAATTGCATTATGATTTTCCAAGACAATATCATTGTGTAGTGAATACCATGGTCATTTATCTATAAAGGGTATTCACCTTTATGAACATTTTCTTATTGATTATAAAGCTTTATGTATTTATTCTACATCCCTTAATCATGGAATAAATGATGATGGTTGATTCCATGTTGTATGATCCATGTGGCACACTTATGCATGAAATGAAATGTTTAAGAAAGGGTGCACCCTGATAGTGCTCTAATGCATTGGGTAAAGTATAGTATCATGATACATCATGTGAAATGAGTGTTTACTCATTCTAATTCAAGTGAAATGATTTTTTACTCATGCTTCATGTGCAATGAGGGTTTACTCATGCTCTATGTGCAACGATCCTTGGATCATGCTAATTCCATATTAAGTGTTGTTGCCACATTTCCATGTTATGATTATCATGATTTATCACTCCTTTATGTTCATGTTCATCTTGTGATCCATTGATATTCCTATTTTCTAACTTGTATTGTATTCCTCATGTTATTCCTTGTTTATTCCTTTACTTGGCTTTATAGCTCACTATTTTCTTATGCATGTCCTCAGGGTATCCCATGAAATGATAAGTACGAGAGAATGTAGTGGTCCTGTAAATAAATTTTTCAATAAAGATGTTGTATTTCATGTTTCAAGTTGTTATGTAATGATCCTAAGACCCAAATACACTATACCTCTCGATGTATCAAGTGAATTTTATGTAATAAATCATTTTTTAGTGTGTAATAACGACTCGGGTTGTTATAAAATGGCTGTATGAGTATAAAAACATTTTGATTGATTATGTCTTCAATGGGATCCAATTTTTGTTTTAAAGTATATGGGTGCCTTATAACTGAGAAAATGGTAACCCATGTATTCAAACGATTGACAAAGTGGCTGCTAAAGTTAAAAAAATGTTAAATGGAAATTTATTGTGATAAATGGGAGCCAAATTCCAGCAGTAAGGTGTATGGGTTCCTTATCGATTGGAAGATGTCCACCCATGTGACTGAGCCAAGTATAACCATAGTGTGTTTGAAAATGGTTATAAATGTAAAACTTTTGAGTTTTTATTGAAATGAACAGTTATAGGGTTGATTTTTAAAGAACCTATATGTTTTGAATTAAATGGGACCCTCAGAGGTCACCTTCTGATTAAAAAGAATTTAAATTCTAAATTTTCTATTTAAAAATGAAATGAAATTAATGTTAAATTTTTTAGAAGAAGTTTATTATAACTTGCCTATTTTGTCCAAGGAGCATTGTTTAAAGACCAATTTCCTTGTTGTGGAATGGTACTTTTGGCTTTGTTAAAATTCTTTCAATGTTTATAGGTTGAAATGAATTCAATGAAATGACTAAAATGAAATGAGGGCTTTTGAGCCTAGTGATTTATGTTTTGCGTAACCAAGAGATTAGGTTGACACATATGCTTCGTAAAGGACTAACCCATAGTAGGTAGCACCCTTAGAGCTTGAGATGCTTTGTTCTGCTGTGAGATTTTGATGTTGGTGTCATTATAGTGCCTTTGTCATTACAATATCTTTTGGGACTTGGGTGTTTTGACACGTTGATATGTTTAAGTTTTGGATTTCATATGGTATTTTGATGTGGTAATCGTGGTTTGTGGAACATCACACGTGCATTCAAGGTGTTTCTAAAATAGTGAACTTTTGAGTGACTGATCTTTTCTTCTAGGACATGGAAACTCCTAAGGTGGGTAATGTCGCATTAGCAAGTTTTTCAAAGAATTTTTGTGGTAATATTTGAAGGAATAAGGATGCCTCGGAGGGTGAAGGCATCAAGGTTTGGTTGATGAAGCATCGGTATGAGAGGTTGATCCTTTTTGTAAAGAGTCGATTGGTGATAGTTCAACTGATATTTTGGTGACCCGAGTTTACTCTTAGTGTTCTATTTTGAATGAGATGATCATGTCCCTTATCTTGACCTCATCTTGGAGGCACTTAGATAGCATCGGTCATACGCCATGCTAATGTTTTAAAAGTTGTTGGAATCTATAAGTGGTTGTTAATTGTGTCGTATGTGGGATGTGTGGTTATTTGGGTTACACTTTTATTTGTTTGGGGAAATAATAGTTTTAAAGCAGCCTTGAGATGTCTTGACTTGGAGAGGTCACCGAAAGTCGAGTGAGAACTTTGGTTACTTGTGGTTGGTGATAATCTTTTTAAAGGCACGTTACTAAGTTAATGGTGACTGTAGGTTTTTGGGTTGGAAATATCAATTGAGGAGACGATGACGAGATCATTTCTTTAGTAGTTTGGGATTGGTTATATGGCGTTTTGATGTTTTGGATTGGATTTTGAGCATTGGATCAGGTCTGAAAGGTTTAAGTCCTTGGGATTGTGATTTGGTTAAAGGTGTGTTTGGTGTTTAGAAACTCAATGTAATTGTTCAAATGTGAATTTATGACCTTGGTGGGTTGGTTAATGTTGTAGTAGTTCCTGTTAGCTTCTCTGGGACGAGAAGTTTTTAAGGTAGGTAAATTATAAAGTCCCATGTTTTTTAACCAGGTTAAAATACGAAAGTATTTGAACTTTTTCATTTTTTGGATGGTTCGATCTTAAAACCAAGATTTGGGTTGATGTTTAATGAGTTTGGACCATTTAAAAGTGTTGATAATAGGATTGGGTTAAGTTTGATGATTTTACGGGTGGTTCAATGGGTTTTGGGATCCGCAAACCTGGAAGTGGTGTTCGCACGGGCTGAGCATGATTGGTCAAACCGTGCGGGTCAAACTGTGATGCTTGCTAAAGGTGAGACAACGGTGCCCGCATGGTCTGTGAATGGTTAGGAAAACCATACAGGACAAACCGTGTGAAGTAGGTTCCTTAGACAGAAGATCCTACACTGTTGGCACACGGTTTTCCAGACCGTACGAGACAAACCGTGAGGCTTACCCGGTTTTGGGTTTCGGGTTATTTTATTTAATTAAATTCTTGGTTGTGAGGGATTTAATTAAATGTAATGATATGAGGGTTTTTAATTGATTAAATTCATGTTTAAAAATTCAATTAATTTATGCAAAATGGGGTTTCATTTAATAAAATTAATGTGAGAGAATTTAATTAAATGAGTTGGAGTTTTATTTAATTAGATCAAAGTCAATGTATTTTAATTAAATGAGGAATAAATGTGGAGTTGGGTTTTTACCTAATTAAATTCAAGGATAGGATTAATTTAATTATTTAATGAAAAGTGGGGGAAATTATTTAATTAAATAACGATGAGTAGGATTTGTATTAATTAAATTCGTTGAAAGGAAATTTAATTAGATGATTTAAGGAGGATTTTTTAGTTAATTAAATTAATTAGAGAGGAATTTAATTAAATGTGTTGTAATGGGAGTTATGGGGTTTATTAAACAATCATTTAAATTAAAATTATAATAATAATATGGTTATTAATATTATTATTATATTAATTATTATAAAACTTTTTGGGGTTATAAGAGGGACGCGCACAGCAGGGTGAGGCGCGACCCCCTCCCCTCATTCTCCCATGGTGAGTTGCACCACTCCCCAACTTGCCTCCCTCTCCACTCACTATATCATGTTGGTTCCTTCATAGAAGTTGTTCGTCATGTTTAGGTAAGTCCTTCTCCGTATGTTTTGGTCTTTTCATCATCCATTTAGCCTCTTCTTCTCCTAGTCTCCATTAGGCCGAAAACCTAAGGCCTGAGGTAATTTTTTTTTCATCCCTTCTTCTGATTCTAAGTGGTGTGGATGTTGTCTCGGGACCCGTTAGTCCATATTTCGACAACCGCCACCAAAAGCATGGAATTTTATCTCAATTTGGTTCAACGCCGCCATATTTAGGTAAGTTTTTATACTCGTTAATTGGTTTCTCACCCTTGAATTAGTGCTTATGGTGTATTTTGAGTGCAGTGAATTATTTGGGTGTGCATTGGTCTCTGTAGAACTATTTATGAGTGTCAGTTAATTGTAGTTAGGTGAGGCGATGATTTCTGAGTGTTTACACACTTTTTTGGAGGTGCGTGTGTGTGAGCAGTTCGCAGTTTCAGTTAAAAAGCATTGGTTTGGACAATTCCTTGAGGTAGGGTCCTCAACATTAGTTTTATTTGTAGAAATGAAGTTTTTATTAATCTACTACTTTTGATAAAGTTGACTGCAATATTGGATAAAATTGATTATTGGTATAAAACTATTTGTTAGATTACAAAATCACATTTGGTAATAAAACCCCTCTAACGGAGGTGCACTGCCTTCAAGCTAAAAACATAATGTTTAAAGTGACATGTTCATTTAGCTTGCAGTCATCTGAATTACTATTCTACCCTTTTTTGTTCACACACTTGGGTTAAGTGGAATTTATGAGTATTGGGCGTGATAAGTTGAGACAATTAATCAGGGAATTAATTAGAAGATTTTAATTGGATAAGTTAAGATAATTAATTTTCGAATTAATTATGAACCTAGAGAATCGTAATTGAAATGTTGAATTGGTTATGTTAAGGAAATTAATTAGGAGATGATGTTTGGCTATGTAAGATAATTAATGGTGAATTAATTAGGTGCCATGATGTTGATTAAAGATAATTAATTGTGAGAATTAATTTTGATAAGTTGATATTTGATTTGGATAATTAATTGTGAAGAATTAATTATGGAAAATGATATATAGAATGGAATAATTAATTTTAAATTAATTATGTGCTTGACCATGAAATATAGATAATTAATAAGTGGATTAATTATAATATATTGAATTGGATAATTTATATAATTAATTGGTGGATTAATTTTGATTTTATGCATTGAATAAAATGAGAAAATTAATGGTGTATTAATTATATGTTCTTTCATTAATGTTTTGGATAATTAATTATAAAGAATTAATTATAAAATGAGAATTGTTTTTATTGATTAATTAATTGATGAATTAATTAATGGGTTATATGCTTAGTTAATTGTTGAATTAACTAATGGCCTTTGAAATGTTTAACTAATTATTGGATTAGTAAATGAATAATGTGGAAAATTATTATGAATTAAAGAATGATTAAATGGCTGATATTTTGTAGTGCTAGGTATGGAATCCTAGACTAATGTATAATTTGGGACTTGGACATGGCGTTTCTCCCCAATAGTTATCAAATGATGTAAATTAATGAGAATGTAGTGCTAGGGATGGAATCTTAGACCAATGTTGAATTTGGGACTTGGACATGGTGTTCCTCCCCAATAGTTATCTAAGCGCTTAGATGTAAGGGTGATAGACATGATGATCTACACCAAATGAGAAATAGGTGTTATATATGTCATTCTAACACCAATAGTATAAATATATGAATCGTATTTTTAGGTGCTAGAAATGGAGTTCTACACAAATAGTGTATTATATGAATGAATTGTTTAATGAATGAGATATATGAATCATGCTCGAGTTGAATGTGATTAAATAAAGAAATATTGAGAATAATTAGATTTTCGTCATGATTCGAAGTTGGTATTGAGGTACGGGATACCATGGGAACCTTAGAGATAATAAATGATTAAATAGAGAATAAATGGTAAAGTATTGAAAGGTATTTATGTTTGATAAATATACTTGTATGATTCTTAAGAAGACTCTTATTCAGGCCATGGGTCGAAGTAGGTATTGTCATCTAGTGTCCCTTTGCAACTTGGATGGGTTGTGATTTATTTATTCAGTTATGTTATTACCTTTTTATATCTACACATCATTTTTTACATTGCATTTTCTAGATTGAGCTAGAAAACGGGTGGTCCCGGCCTACTGAAATGTATATCTCACACCCTATTCAGGCCACCATTGCACTAGGGTACCCAAGTAAACTTTCTTATTTGGATGACTGTAGACCTTTTCCTATGGGTGTTACGTGTACTTAGGATTTAGAAGCAAAGGACCGATTTGGAGTTCGGGATGCTCGTGGAGATCGCCCTTGGGGCTTGATTCCTTTCTTTATTTCTGTATTTTAATGTACAGAATATTGTTTTTTTACTGATTTCTGATATGTATCACCATGACATTCATGAATTATATAAACTGGTGTTGAACATTTTCATTATCTAGTTGAATATTGTTTTATATGATTCCGTTATTTTCTGAGTTTATTATATATTTCTGTTGTGCACTCTGAATATGAAGGTATAGTCTCCCTACTGACTATCCATAGACCCTCACTACTAGTCAATATCCTATGGAATATGAGGATATTCTCAAGAGGTCATGTGGCAATCGGTCTAGATATCGGTTCAAGGGTAAGTTGGGTCGGGATGTAACAAAGTGGTATCAAAGGTTCAGGTTTTGAATCTTTTTCCATTGTCTTTCTGTTTTGGGTTGGTAGACAGGGGACTAGGAAAGTTTCAGCACTCGGTTAATAGTAGTGCTTGGGACTGATCACCCCATGTATGGGAAAGGACCAAGAGGCCAAGGATGGGAATTGATGTTTATATTGTTTAAGGTTACAGTTGATATGATTTCACCTTGAGTGACTGGTGTATTTTTGGCTGCTTATTGATTTTGAGAATTTTGAAAATTTTACTTGTCCTGATATGGAAAGGAAATTGCGTTACATGCATCATCTTAGGAACTTATAGATTCACATGTCATGCATATCACATTCTATGAAGTTTCATTAGTAGTGTACCAGCTAATTTTGATTGTGAGCCTTGGGTAGAATTCCATGTTTTGATTTTCTTTAGAATTCCCCGTTAGATAGCATGTTTTGGTGATAGATATAACATGCTTGGGTGTTTATATTCCATGTTTCCTCTGTTATTATCATGTTTTGATGTTGTTCCATGCTTATGTGTTATAACATGATGTTGTGTTATTGGTAATGATAACAATCTAGAGTAGTTTTGATGTGTAAATGGTTGCATGAGTATAAAAACATTTTGATTTATTACATCTTCAATAGGATCCAGTTTTAGTTGTAGGGTGTATGGGTGCCTTATAACTTTAAAAAGGGTAACCCATGTATTCAAACGATTGAAAAAGTGGCTGCTAAAGTTAAAAAAATGTTAAATGGAAATTTATTGTGATAAATGGGAGCCAAATTCCAATGGTAAGGTGTATGGGTGCCTATTGGTAGATGTCCACCCATGTGACTGAGCCTAGTATAACCATAGTGTGTTTGAAAATGGTTATAAATGTAAAACTATTGAGTTTTTATTGAAATAAACTGTTATAGGGTTTCTTTTTAAAGAACCTATATGTTTTGAATTAAGTGGGACCCTCAGAGGTTGCCTTCTGATTTAAAGGAATTTAAATTCTAAATTTCTTATTTAAAAATAAAATGACACTAAATTTTAAATGTTTAAGAATAATTTTATTATAACTTGCCTATTATTTCCATGGAGTGTTGTTTAAAGACTAAGTTCCTTGATGTAGAATAGTACTTTTGGCTTTGTTAAAATTCTTTAAATGTTTATAGGTTGAAATGAATTCAATGAAATGACTAAAATAAAATGGGGGATTTTTAGCCTAGTGATTTATGTTTTGTGTAACCAAGAGATTGGGTTGGCGTGTATGATTCATAAAGGACTAGCCCATGGTAGGTGGCACCCTTAGAGCTTGAGATGCTTTGTTATGATGTGATCTATTAATGTTGGGGTCATTATAGTGGCATTTCTCTTACTATAACTTTTGGGACTCTGGTGTTTTGACACACTGATAGGTTTAAGTTGCGGCTTTCATATGATATATTGACAAGGTAATCATGGTTCGTGGAATGTCACATGTGCATTTAAGGTGTTTCTAAAATAGTGAGCTTGTGAGCGACTAATCTTTTCTTCTATGACATGGAAACTCTTAAGGTGGGTAATGTTGCATCAGCAAGTTTTTCAAATATTTTTTGTGGTAAGCTTTGCAGGAACAAGGATACCTTGGGGGATGCAGGCATCAAGTTTTGGTTGATGACGCGTTGATAGGAGAGGTCGATCCTTTTTTTAAATATTTTATCGGTGATAGTTCCACTAATCTTTTGGTGACTTAATTTTACTCTTAGTTTTCTCTTTTTAATGGTATGAGCATGCCCCTTATCTTGAACTCGTCCTCGAGGTACTGAGATAGCATCGGTCATATGTCGTGTTAATGTTTTAAAAGTTGTTGGACTCAATAAGTGGTTGTTAATTAGGTTGTACATGGGATGTGTGGTTCTTTGGGTTACACTTCTATTCATTCTAGGAAACAATAGTTTTAAGGAAGCCTTGAGATCTTTTGACTTGGAGAGGTCATAAAAAGTTGAGTGTGGACTTTGGTTACTTGTGGTTGGTGGTGGAATCTTTTTAAAGGCACTTCATTGAGTTAATGATGACTGTAGGTTTTTGGGTTGGAAATATCAATTGAGGAGATGATAAAGAGATCATGTCTCTAGTAGTGTGGGCTTGGTTATGTGACGTTTTGATGTTTTTGGTTGGATTCAGATCATTGGATCGGGTTTGAAATGTCTAAGTCGTTGGGATTA
Organism: Viscum album; assembly: GCA_963277665.1. Taxonomy (NCBI): domain Eukaryota; kingdom Viridiplantae; phylum Streptophyta; class Magnoliopsida; order Santalales; family Viscaceae; genus Viscum; species Viscum album. The sequence goes on along the minus strand of OY728130.1, from coordinate 2,006,703,738 downwards.
TGATTTGGTTAAAGGTGTGTTTGGTGTTTAGAAATGCAAAGAAATTGTACAAATGAGACTTTATGAACTTGTTGGGTTGGTTAATGTTGTATTAGTTTCTATTAGCTTCTCAGGGATGAGAAGTTTTTAAGGTGGGTAAGTCCTATGTTTTTGAACTAGGTTAAAATAAGAAATTTTTTGAACTTTTTCATTTTTGGATGGTTCGGTCTTAAAACCAAGATTTGGATTGATGTTTCATGAGTTTAGACCATTTAAAAGTGAAGATAATAGGATTGGGTAAAGGTTCGAGGAGTTTTATGGGTGGTTCAATGGGTTTCAGGAGGACCAAACCTGACAGTGGCATTCACACGGGCTGAGCACGGTTGGTCAAACCGTGCAGGTCAAACCGTGTCACTTGATAAAGGTAAGACAGAGGCACTCGCATGGTCTGTGCACGGTTAGGAAAACTGTGTGGGAAAAACCATGCGAAGTATGTTCCTTAGACAAAAGGTCTCGCATGGTTGGTGCACGGTTTGTCAGACCATGCGAGGCAAACTGTGTGGCTTACCTAGTTTTGGGTTTTGGGTTATTTTATTTAATTAAATTCCCAATTGTGAGGGATTTAATCAAATGTCATGATATGAGAGTTTTTAATTTATTAAATTCGTGGTTAAAAAAAGGAATTTAATTAATTGATGCAAAATGGGGTTTTATTTAATTAAATTAATGTGAGAGAATTTAATTAAATGAGTTGGAGTTTTATTTAATTTGATCCAAGTCAATGTATTTTAATTAAATGAGTAATAAATGTGGATTTGGGGTTTTACCTAATTAAATTCAAGGATATGATGAATTTAATTATTTGATAAAAAGTGGGGGAAATGATTTAATTAAATTTTCAGTTGGAAGAATTTAATTAAATAATGATGAGTTTGAGTTGTATTAATTAAATTCATTGAAGTTAATTTAATTAAATGAAATAAGGAGAAGTTTTTATTTAATTAAATTTTTTGGAGAGGAATTTAATTAAATGAGGTGTAATGGTGGCATTATGGGGTTTATGAAAGAATCATTTAAATTAAAATGATAATAATAATATTGTTTTTTTATTATTATTGTATTAATATTATAAAACTTTTTGGGGTTATAAGAGGGAGGCGCACAGTAGGGTGAGGTACGACCCCCTCCCCTCGTTCTCCCATGGTGAGGTGCACCACTCCCTAACTCGGCTCCCTCTCCACACGTCGGATCACTATGGTTCATTCACAGAAGTTGTTCGTCTCATCAAGGTAAGTCCTTCTCCGCATGTTTCATTCTTAGCATCATCCATTTTGGATCTTCTTCGATCTATCTCCATTAGGCCAAAAACCTAAGGCCCGGGGTTAATTCGGTTTCTTCCCTTCTTCCGATTCTAGGTGGTTTGGATTATGTCTCGGGACCCGTTAGTCCATATTTCGACAATAGCTGCTGAAAGAATGGAAGTTTATCTCAATTTGGTTCACCGCCTCTATATTTGGGTAAGGGTGTATAATTGTTAATTGGTTTCTCACCCTTGAATTAGTGATTATGGTATATTTTGAGTTATAGTGAATTATTTGGGTGTTCATTGGTCATTGTCTCACTATTTATGAGTGTTAGTTAATTATTGTTAGGTGCGGCGATGAATTCCAAGTGTGTGCATGCTTTTGTGGAGGTGCATGTGTGTGAGCAGTTTGTGGTTTAAGTTAGAAAGCGTTGGTTCATCCAATTCCTGGAGGTAGGGTCCTCAACGTTGATTTTATTTTGAAAAATGAGTTTTTTGTTAATCTACTACTTTTGATAAAGTTGACTGCAATATTGGAGAAAATTGCTTATTTGTATAAAACTATTTGTTAGATTACAAAACCATGTTTTGTAATAAAAACCCTCCAATGGAGGTGCACTGCCTTCGTGGTAAAAACATAATGTTTAAAGTGACATGTTCTTTTAGCTTACAGTCATATGAATTACTATTTCTGCCCTTTTTTGCTGATGCACTTGGGTTAAGTGGAATTTTTGAGTATTGGGTGGGATGTGTTGAGATAATTAATCGGGGAATTAATTATGAGATTTTAATTGGATAAGTTAAGACAACAAATTTTTGAATTAATTATGAACCTAGAGAATTGTAATTGAAATATTGAATTGGTTATGTTAAGATAATTAATTGGGGAAAATTAATTATGAGATGATGTTTGGATATGTAAGATAATTAATGCTAAATTAATTATGTGCCATGATGTTGATTAAAGATAATTAATTGTGAGAATTAATTATGATAAGTTTATATTTGATTTGGATAATTAATTGTGAATAATTAATTATGGAAATATGAGATTTATAATGGAATAATTAATTGTGAATTAATTATGTTCTTGACCTTGAAATATAGATAATTAATTTGGAGATTAATTATAAGATATTGAATTGGATAATTGAGATAATTAATCAGTAGATTAATTGTGATTTGATGCTTTGAATAAAATGAGATAATTAATGGTGTATTAATTATATGCTCCTGTAGTAATGTTTAGGATAATTAATTATGAAGAATTAATTATCGAATGAGAATTGTGTTGATTGATTAATTAATTGATGAATTAATTAATGGGTTATATTCTTAGTTAATTATTGAATTAACTAATGGCCTTTGAAATGATTAACTAATCGTTGGATTAGTAAATGAACAATGTGTCAAATTCTTATGAATTAAAGAATGATTAAATGGCTAAGATTTTGTGGTTCTAGGTATGGAATCCTAGACCAATGTAGAAGTTGGAACTTGAACATGGTGTTCCTCCCCAATAGTTATCAAATGATGTAAATGAATGAGAGTGTGTTGTTGGGTATGGCATCCTAGAACAATGTAGAAGTTGGGACTTGGACATAGCATTCCTCCCCAATAGTTATTTAAGTGCTTATATATAAGGGTGTTAGACATGACGATCTACAGTGAATGAGAAATAGGTGTTAGACATGGCATTATAACACCAATAGTATAAATATATGAATCGGGTTTTTAGGTGTTAGACATGGATTTCTACACCAATAGTATATTATATGAATGAATTATGTAATTAATGAGAGATATAAATCATGATCGAGTTGAATGTGGTTAAATAAAGAAATATTGAGAATGATTAGAGTTCCAGCATGATCTGAATTTGGTATTGAGGTACGGGATACCATGGGAACCTTGGAGATAATAAATGATTAAATAGAGAATAAATGGTAAAGTATTGAAAGGTATTTATGTTTGATAAATATGCTTGTATGATTCTTGAGAAGACTCTTATTCCAATCATGGGTCAAAGCAGGAATCATTGTCCGATGTCCCTTTGGAACCTGGATGGGTTGTTGGTTATTTATTCAGTTATGTTATTACCTTATTATATATGCACATCATTTGTTACATTGAATTGTCTAGATTGAGCTAGAAAACCGATGGTCTCGGCCTACTGAGATGTATATCTCACACCCTATTTGGGCCGTCATTGCACTAGGGTACCCAAGTAGACTATCTTATTTGTAGGACTATAGACCTTTTCATGTGGGTGTTACGTGTACTTGGGAGTTGGGAGCAAAGGACCGAGCAGGAGTTTGGGATGCTTGTGGAGATCACCCTTGGGGCTTGAGTCCTTTCTTTATTTCTTTATTTTAATGTAAATCATTCTATTTTTTTAATACTTTCTAATATATATCACCATGACATGCATGCATTGTATAAACTATCATTGGTCATTTTCATTATCTAGTTGAATATTGTTTTATATTCTTCCATTGTTTTCTGAGTTTATTATCTATTTCTTCTGTGCACTCTGAATATGAGGGTATAGTCTCCCCAATGACTATCCATAGACCCTCATTGATAGTTAGAAATCTTTGGCATACAGGGAGATGTGCTTGAGGTCATATGGAGACTGGTCTGACTACCGGTTCGAGGGTAAGTCGGGTTAGGATGTTACAAGGCCACTCCTCAAATGCCTTTGTCTTAGAAGGGTACACAGATATACCTTTATCAGTGATAACATGTCCCAAGAATGATACTTCCTCTGTCTAGAACTTATATTTACTAGAATTTTCATATAATTTCTCCCTTAGAAAAGTATTTAGAACAGTATTCAAATGCTCCTCATATTCCCCCTTAATCTTGGTGTATATCATAATATCATCTATAATGACTACCAAAAATTTATCGAGGTAATCTTCAAAGTCTCTGTTAATTAAGTCCATGAATATTTTTGAAGAATTAATGATTTTGAAAGGCATAACTATGAACTCATATTGTTTTCACCTCATTCGAAAAGCAGTCTTGGGAATATCTTCCTTCTTCACCTTAAATTGGTGATATCCTAACTAAAGGCCCACCTTCCCCAAGATGTTGATCGAACAATTAAACTATCCAAGTCAAGTGATACTTTTTCTTTATCATGATTTTTTTTTTGAACTCATGATAAATAATTCATAGGTTCATTGATCCATCCTTCTTCTTGATGAAGAGGACCATCGAACCCCACGGTGAAGTACTCGGGCGTATAAAACCCTTGTTCAGATTCAATTGTAAATGCTTCTTCAATTATTCTAACTCAATGGTGGTCATTATATAAGGTGTCTTTGATATGGATATAAATCCAGGTATAATTTCAATTGAGAACTCAACATCTAGATCAGAAGGAATACTAGGAAATTCTTTAGGGAACACATCAGTGCAGTCCCTCCCAATGGGCATGTCTTCAAGCATGATCCTCTCCTTTGTCTCAATCATTTTAGAAAGATATTATTTCTCATAAGTAAATAATATCTACACTTGAGTTTATGAATTTTAAATAGATTCATCATCCTACTTACATTTTTATAGAATTGGAGGATGCCTCGATATGTGAAGAGTAATCTCCCTCTTCTAATAGTTAATATTAGATTTGTATAAATATAGCTAATCCATGCCTAATATGGAATCAAACTCCTCCAAAGAAGGTAAGATGATATTTTCTAGAGTATTTAGTCCAAAAACATTGAACATGGAGGAGTTTTATACTTTAGATCCAATAAATTCTCCATTTCTTATTCTCATAAATAACTCAACGTTTATATTTTGAGGTGGTGTTTGAATAGTTCCGCTAAACTTTCAAGATATGAAAGAATGTGTAGAACCAGAATCAAATAGTATATTTTCTATTATTGAATGAATAAATAGTGTACCTATTACCACATCATTTTCAGGATCCACCTTAGCAGTAGTGATATCATATTCCCTTCCTTGCTTCCATAGTGGTTTTTTTCATTGATTGTCGCCAAAAACCCATGTCTTTGGGCATTGGTTCACATAGTATTTGATTTCCTTGTAGTTAAAGAACTACACCATGGGCATAGTGTTCATATAAACCTTATTTTCCACTTCCTCATTAGTGGATTTATTCATTTCACTTCAGAATTTATTATCTTAGTACCCCTCTTTTCCACACTTTAAGCACCTTTTGGTTCCCTTTAGGCAGTTTCCAGAATGCTTCTTCCCACACTTTTGACAAGTGGGATGTTGGGTTTTCTTTCCTCCATGATATTTTTCTATTGGCCCACCTGAATAGAATTTTATCTTACATTTCTTGTCTCGAGTCCCATGATACCACTGAGAATAACTTATCTCCATCATAAATTTAAGGGAACAACTAACAATATCTAGATAACTATCAAATCCCTGAATTTATAAGGATTTTCATAGACTTGGTTTCAACCCACTAAATAATTTATCCACCTTACTTTTAGTACTAATGATGAAGCTGAAAGCATACTGTGAAAGTCATTTGAATTTTTCCTCATATGCTCTAACAGACTCATCTTTCTTTTAATTTATATTGAGGAACTCCCTCTCCATATTAAGACATATAGTTCAAGGAACGTATTTATTGAAAAATATTTTCTTAAATGATTCTCATTCCATGGAATCAATTTCCTCTTTAGTCATTGTTTTTTTTATCAAGTTCCACCATATATTAGATTCCCCTTAAAAATGATAGACCACCAGCATGAATTTCTACTATTATAATCATTAGAGGACATAAAATATTTTATCAATGGATTTAATCCATTATTCCACAATGAGGGTATTAGAATATCCAGTAAAGATATGAGTCCTTTTTCGCATAAATGATTCGACTGAAACTTGATCTTTATTTGGAGAAGGAGGGTGTTCCACATGATTCAAGTTATTATTCATATTGTGATCCAATTGAGAAAATATCATCATGAAGTTCTGAGCTCTTATTTACATCATGTTTGGCATATCATTAGGTAAATAATCACATTGTCTATAACATTGGTTGTTGGCACATGTTCTCATCTTTCTAGACATTAAATTGAAAAGAAAAATAAAATTAGGGGGCTTGAATACTTACCTAATAAGTATAAAAAATGAAACTATGAACATGGAAGGATAAACCTATAGATGAAAAGTATATCCTAACTTTTGATTCCCTAAGTTTCAACCAAGGTTATCATTGGTGATAGAATTATATCTAGCGTTCTGAATAATTATTTCTAATCCTTATCCCAAAAACAACTAGATTGTGCTCTGATACCAACTATAGTGATCAAATCCTTTTTCACATATTATTATAATATTTTAAGCATTTTTTTTAGAGGTGGAGCCTCGGTCAAAGAACAAGGCAGTATTTATTGCTCAAAGAAAGGAGTTACAAAAATTTGAAAGACGGAATCTTATTACAATCCTTATCATAAAAGGGGAGCGAAACATTAGGCAACTCATAAAGCCAAGTAACATCCTGATTGACCCCTTTGTTGGCAAGACTATCAGCAACCATGTTCGCTTCACGGAACACATGTGTGGAAATGCAATCGAGGTCCATGAGCGAAGCAAGACATTTCATCCATTGAGGGGTAAGCGGCCATGCGAGGTGCACCACCCCTTTCCAAATATCTTGAACAACATTGGTTGAGTCACATTCAATCCAAAGAGATTTTAAGCATAATTATTCTTAAAGTACAAACCAATGATCAAAAATTCTAGTGTATTTGGATGATGGGGTATATAATTAGAAAAAAAATAGACTATAATAAAACATATTTTATAAATATTAATAATGAGATCCTAACTTTCTTGATGCTCTTATACCTACATAGTATAACCTAGGGAATACATAACAAAAAGAATGAGCTAAAAATCTTGGTAAGGGAATAAACATGGGAATAAAACATAACATAAGAGTTTGAATGAATAACATGATAACATAATATGCATGGATCATGAATGAACGTAAAGAATAATGACATACAGATTATGGTATCTTATGATTATGGAAACATATGAAAGAGGCAGTAACATATGACATGACATAAACATGAATCAAGACTAACTAGAAAGACTAAATCACATGGTGGGAAAAGTCATATAATGGAATCAGTTTTACTCCCTATCCCAACCATGATGTTCCATGAGAATAAACATTTCCCAATGCATTGGAACACAATCTAGGCAAACCCATTATAACATGTTCATGCATATGTTTTCCACATAAAGAATCAAACATAAACATAAGGGTTGCTCATAGAAATAAATGGGTATCCAGATTGTAACACCCAGAGATTTTATGAGATAGATTATTTTTAATTTCTTTGATGTATTGTGTTGTATGCTACACCATGATTATCTTACTCTATACGTAACACCATATTAGCTTGAAGTATATTCAGCACTATTTTTGGCTTGTGTTATACACAATTTCAAGTTCTTTTGATAGAATTAATTTCACGCAACACTGAGTATAGATTTTGTTCAATGCATAAAAGATCTATGTTTGGATTATTTTATATGAAACACCAAAGGAATCTTTCACTAAACGTAACACTGACTTGTCTTGCATTACACGCAAGAGCAACCTTCCTCGATAGCTTGTCTTGTACGCAATACCAAGTTTCACTAAATAGCGATATATTATTAAAATATTATTTAATGGGATATAAACTAGCCCTTATGAATATTATTAACCATGTTTTTAATTTTATATAACATTAAAATTCATCTTATGTATTTTATATACATGATATAATAACAAATTCAATTTTTCAGATAAAAGAATTATTTTTCAAAAAAATACATTTTTGTCGCCTTTTGATGGCGTACCCATTTTAAATATAGTTTTTGACATGTTTATAAGTTCAATTTGACAAAATAAACTTCTTTCTTGGAAGCGAGATACAAAATTTTATTTTTTATGAAATTTTGATATTTTTCTAATAACTTTCATATTATGATGAATAGTAAAAATATGCTAAATTTTAATTGAAAACAACTTTTTTCATCAAAATAATTTATATGGATAAAATATATTATTTAATGGTTTTAAAGTATAAATATAATATATTTATATATTTTAATACAATTTAAGTCATTGTAATTAATTTTACATTGAATTCATATGTAAAAACATTTCAATCTTTTGCAATGTTTTAACTTTTAAACAAAAACTCGTTTTTTTTTTCAACAAGATTTATTTTAAATTAATTACTAAAAATTATATGTTTTTAATTTTAAAAAATGGATTCTATATTTGGAATAATTGGGTCCAAATTATTTTAATAGGTTATTTTTATTTTTTTATATAATGAATAGTAAATATGGTATTTTTTATTTATCAGATTTAAAGGTAAATCGGGTAAATTAGGGTAACTAATAATATTATAAGGACAATAAAATTATCCTAAAACTTTCCAAAATCACATTATATGAATAAAATTATACTTTTAACGTCTTTTTTTTAAACATAGTCATTTAATATCCACTTTACAATGAAAATGACATGGATATTAATAAAACTAATGAAAGTGACAAAATGCCAAACTCACATTTCTTATAAGTATAATAATTCTAATATAGGGATAAATAGGTTATATCTTCAAAACAAATATTCCATATATAGATAATATAATTACCTACATCATGGAAATTTATTTTTAATTTTTAGAAAATAAATAATTACCTTAAAGTCTTATTTTTTGATGATGTAAAAATTAATTAATTGATGAGAAATAATTGAAACATTTTTTATTAAAATCTAAATAACAATAAAAATGTCCAAAAACATAAAAATATTTTTTTGGTAGAGTATATATCTACCATAAGAATCCAATGGTCAAATTATAGACCATTTAGAGCCATATGGAATTGATTAGGATAATTATATTATTTTATTTAAAGTAATGTTAAAATTGTCACATTTATATTTTAATAAGTATAAAATGTTTAATGTTGGGTTATCAAGTAGATAAATTAAACTACATATATTATTATGAAATATAGTAAATTTATATTCATAATGGTATTTTACTTTTAATTTTTCTTCATCAAATAAGTATATTAAATAATTAAAAAATATTGATATAGTAATTATTTTATTAAGGTAAATATCAAATAAATGTTATTAAAAATATTAAAATAAAAATAATTTGGGATAATTAATTTTCCAATGAATTTTATATATTAACTTGACCTATTAGGGATATAATAAAATATTTTTTTCAAGGATAAAACCTTATCTTAATATTTATAAAAATCCATGAAATGAATAGTGTCAAAATTGACACAATTGATATTTTGTTAAAATAATGTTTTATAAATTTTTTTAAAAATCATAAAACAATTTTAAAAATATATAATAAAAATGATATGGTCTAAAATGTTCTAAATTATTCATTTATGGTATAATTTAAATCATATAAGTAAATATTTCACCCTTTTAATATTGAAACATTTGTTATGATAATTAAAATTAAATAGAATAACTAATTGTTAATTAAAATGATAATGTTTAAATTGACATAAAAACTTGTCTAAATTAAATTGGTTGATGAGATTTAAATATTATAATATCTTATCTTCTAATATATCTCATTTTTGAGGTATTTGAATTAATTTTTTAAATTATTATAAATTAATAGTTTTAGAATTTCCAAAAGTTTCCCTCATCCCAATTATAAAAAGACACATTCTCCCTCATTTCTACAAAAATCATTAAGCCTTAAAGTTCATCCATACCCTACCTATTTCTCTTCTCAACTTCCCTGGTTACATTTTATAGGTTCTGGTATTCTCAAAAGACCAACTCTAGTTCCATTAACAGGAGATCTAAGGAGAACACATCAAAGAAGAGGAGTTTCTGATGCATACGGAAGAAATAAAACCTAAGGTAATGGATAATTTTTGAAATCTCATTTTTATCTGAGATTTTTTATACGTAAGTATTTACTAAGGGGTATATTTATCATCCAAGTCCATATTTTCTAAGAATATTATCATCAAATGTTTAATATTATTCTATATATTTTTAAAGTCAGTTTTCCCATTTTTGATATTTACTAATTGGTGTGGAAGGAATCATTGTTTTTCTTACTATACGAGGTACTTTTTAACTTTTTTGAAAAAAGTACAAGTATAATGTTTTTTTAACTTATATGGCATGAATGGATTTTTACGTATTTATAACGCCTTATTTACATGAAGATTTCTCTATAGGATTTCATGCTCATTTTCAACTAAATTATTTTCTTTCAAAGTTGTGTGACGTTTTGAGAAAATAAAATGTTTATGAATAAGAAAGGATATTTTCCTCAATAATTGAGTTCAAGTGTTTTATCAAAATTATTTCCCATCTAAGATGATTCTCTTTAAATAGAGTTATGTTTTTATCCCTATTATTACTATGATTTGAGTTTTTTAATGATGGAATTATATTTTATATGGATTATGTTATGATGGAATGATGTTTAAAAAACTCATTTTATTTTTTGGGTTATGCTATGATGAATTATTTATGTATTTGTGGAACATGTAATTATGATTTTATTATGATATAGGTGAGACCAATATCTCCTTATAATTCATTAGGAAAAGATTTATATATCATCAAATAAACATGGCTAGAACGACAAGTAAATCTGGATCAGTAATTTAGAGCTGGAACGGTAAGTAAATCTTGTTCAGTAATACATGGCTGGAATAGTGAGTAAACTCAATTAATTAATGGAAATTTTCCACTATGATGGTCTTGGAAGAAATTTATTGGCTACTATGGAAATCATATTATGTGCTTATTTGTTTTCCACAATTCCATGTTTTATGTAAATTTTATGTTATCATAGTCATGTTCACTTATGATTTATGTCTTACGAACTGCCAAGATTTATTTTATGACTCAAGATTTTGATATTTAAACTTTTTTTAATGTTTTTACATTCTAATGTTTATGTTTTGTTTTATGTTCTCAATGTTTACCCTTACTGAGCATTTTATCTCATCCTTTTTATGTTTTATTTTCCCCAGGATATAAAGAAAGTTTTTTGTTAGGAAAACTAATGGGGAAAATATTTATGAGAGATATTGAAGATATTTCACTAAGCTAGAATAATGTATTATGATTTTCCAAATACACTTAACTAATATTGTTTTTTGGAATCTTTTTGTGTCATGTATTTAGTTTTCCACAACAGTAATGTAATGTCCATGTACGTCAATTTTGGGTCATTAGAGTTGGTATCAGAGCAAAGGTTTAGTCAAACTTTGGAAACTAGGATGTAAAAACTTTAGTGAGATCCCTAGAGATATTTCTAAGGATGTTTCTAGAGATTTCCTAAGGATAAGTCAAGTATTGGTCACAATCCTAGGGTTTTTGTGATAATCATGACTAACCTAGGGTTAATCTGAAGATGTCACAGATTGAAATATTATAAGTAATTTGTCATACTTATGTATTTATAATCTCTGATATGTATATATCACACTTTGCTTTCTGGTCTTAGTCAGTAACCAGAACTACATAGAACATAGTTAACCATTAGATGTTTTAGATGTGAAAATTATGGGAATTATGGTGATTGATTTCCTATGTGGAAACATCATGGAGAGAATCATGACGATTGTACGAGTATTGGTCATACTGTTGAGGATAAAGAGATTGTAAATGACATGTGAAAGGTATCTGATATTCTTATAGTATTTTTTACATTAAACCTAAGAATATTTAGGTTGATAAACTTTAATACATGATTAATATTTTAGGAAATATAAAGATGATGAATCCTGATAAATGGTTTAAGAATAAAGTTGGATAATTGAGGTGTATATGTTTCAAAATTAAAAGATTATGTTATATGAATCATGAAATATATAAGTGTTTTCAGTATAAGTTTTTCATTGATGATTGGAAAGTATATGTTGAATAGTTCTAAGGATACAAAAAATGATTTAAGGGTAAGGTGGTATACTTAGAGAACACATGATTAAGGGAAAGATAACCCCTAATATGTATCATATGTTAAGATAATGATGTTTGGATAAAGATATGTTGTATTTGAATAAGTAAATTGGATGATGATAGTTTCTTGGGAAATAATTATGGAGTTTTCGACAAGAGGGTTATGATATCATGGATGAAGTATAAAAATTTTTGGGACTTAAGGAATATATCCAATAAGTGTTGGAATAAGGAAACATGCGTGTTTTCAATAAGGATATATGGTAATTTAGGTTGTGCATGATTAATTCATTAAAAATGTTTGTAATGTGACTAACAAGATATATCATATGATGTATGGGGGGTAAATGATGGTATTTACATGCTTGTTATATGACCTTTCTTGTAATTATATTTTTTTTTGTACTGTGAGTTTGGACAGAAGTATTTTGGATAAGCTTAAAGGTTGGAATGGATTAAGTTAGACATTTAATAGTATTGTTTAAGGTTAAAACATTTTTTAAAATATTATTTATAGAATGTTATAGTAGTATAGTTTTAGAAAAAGGACAACCTGCAGGATGGCCGATAACCTGTCACGTCGGACAAGGTTGCAGGAATTGAACCTCCAACCGAAGTGTAACAGTCCTTTATTGCCTACCACTGTCCTACAAGAAGTCCCTAGTTAGTATAAATTTGTTTTATTTTATTTAAGCGGTATGATAGATGAATTATAAGTCCATTTTTGGAACCATATACGATTAATCTCACCATATATGGACTTATGTATATTTGATAACTTAGGCTAACCTTTTTGTGATAGAGACAGATAGAATGACCTATCATTCTATCACAGGATCTAATAAAACTTCAAGAATTAAAAATTTGACTTCATTTATTTAAATAAGAGATGAAGTGGAAATTTTTCAAGGCATGAACAATGGTGAGATTGTACCAAAACCAAGTAAGTATTTATTCTCATGCAAAAAATTTCAACTTTAAGGAAAGGGTTTTGAAAACCAAAAATGTTATTTTAGTACCTTCTTATCTGATGAATCAGATAGTCCCTTAAATAATCGTAGATTTATGGCTTTCTGGTAGTTAACTTTCTCCAATCCTTATTCTTCATCACTGTCTATCATAACTTTATGGTAAGATTTCTCTTCCATATCCATGTTTTTACTTCCCACCTATATTCTCCTATGTGGAAACCCAGTGATGAGTTACTTTGGGTAACCGTTATGTTTCTAACTTTACTTTTTAAAATGAAGTTTTAGTATCCCTTTTTACGATGTGGGTTTCCATGAAAGAAACTTTTAAGTGATAAACCATTTATAACCCCGATGAATTTCAAGGGTGAAATCCATTTTAAGTGGGGTAGAATGTAATAACCCAAGATTTTATGAGATAGATTCTTTTTAATTTATTTTATGTCTTTTTTTTAAGCCACACCATTATTATCTTTCATTATACACAACACCATATTAGCTTGTAGTATATACAACACTATTCTTGGCTTGTGTTGCACACAATTTCAAGTTCTTTTGATAGAATTCATTACACACAATACTGAGTATAGATTTTATTCAATGTATAAAAGAACTATGTTTTTATTATGTTATATGCAATAATAAAGGAATATTTCACTAAACATAACATTGACTTGGCTCACATTACACGCAATAGCAACCTTCCTTGATATCTTGTGTTGTACGCAATACCGATTTTCACTAAACAACGATATATTATTAAAATATTATTTAATGGGATATAAAGTAGCCATTAGGAATAGTATTAACCAAATTTTAAATTTTATATAACATTAAAATTTATCTTATGTATTTTATAGACATGATATAAGAACAGATTTAATTTTTCGGATAAAAGAAGTATTTTTCAAAAAAATGCAGTTTTGTCCCTTTTTGATGGAGCACCCATTTTAAATCTAGTTTTTGACATGTTAATAAGTTCAATTTTACAAAATAAACTTCTTATTTGGAATAAATATATAAAATTTTACTTTGGATGAATTTTTGATATTTTTCTGATAACTTTCATATTTTGATGAATAGTAAAAATACGCTAAATTTTAATTGAAAACAACTGTTTTCATCAAAATAGTTTATATGGTTAAAATATATTATTGAATGGTTTAAAATTATAAATAGAATATATTTTTATATTTTAGTACTATTTAAGTCATTGTAATTAATTTTATATTGAATTCATATGTAAAAACATTTCAATCTTTTGTGATGTTTTAACTTTTAAACAAAAACGCGTTTTTTCCAACAATGGGATTAATTTTAAATCAGTTACTGAAACTTCTATGTTTTAAATTTTAAAAAATGGATTATATATTTTTAATTATTGGTTACAAATTATGTTAATATGTTGCTTTTTTTTATATTATGAATAGTAACTACGGTAATTTTTATTTACCACAATTAAAGGTAAATCGGGTAAATTGGGGTAACTAATAATATGATAAGGACAATAAAAATATCCTAAAACCTTCCAAAATACCATTATATGAATAAAAGTATGCCCTTAACATCTTTGGTTAGAAACTTAGTCATTTAATGTCCACTTGACAATGAAAATGACATAGATATTAATAAAACCAATGAAAGTGACAAAATGTCAAACTCACATTTCTTATAAGTATAATAATTGTAATATAGGGATAACCAGGTGATATATTCTAAAATAAATATTACATGGATAGATAAAATAATTACCTACATCATGGTAATTTATTTTTAATTTTTAAGAAATAAATAATTACCTTAAATTCTTATTCTTTGATAATGTAAGAATTAATTAATTGATGAGAAATCAATGAAACAATTTTTATTAAAATCAAAATAACAATAAAAATATCCAAAAACATGAAAATATGTTATTTTTCGAGTACATATATACCATAATAATCCAATGGTCTAATTATAGACCATTTAGTTCCATATGGGATTGATTAGGATAATTATATTATTTTATTTATAGTAATGTTAAAATTGTCACATTCATATGTTAATAAGTATAAAATTTTTAATGTTGGGTTCTCAAGTAGATAAACTCGACTACATATATTCTTCTGAAATATAGTAAATTTATCTTCATAATGGTATTTTATTTTTATTTTTTATTCATCAAATAAGTATATTAAATAATTAAAAAATATTGATATAGTAATTATTTTATCAAGGGAAATATCAAATAAATGTTATTAAAAATATTAAAATTAAGATAATTTGGGCTAATTAATTTTTCTAATGAATTTTATAGATTCTCTTGACCCCTTATGGATATAATAAAATATTTTTTTCAAAGATAACACCTTATATTGATATTTCTAAAAATACATGAAATGAATAATGTCAAAATTGACATAATTGATATTTTGTTAAAATAATGTTTTATAAAATTATTTAAAAATCATAAAACAATTTTAAAAATATATAATAGTAATTATATGGTCTAAAATGTTATAAATTATCCATTTATGGTATAATTAAAATCATATAATTAAATATTTCACCCTTTTAATATTGAAACATTTGTTATCTTAATTAAAATTGAATAGAATAACTAATTGTTAATTAAAATTATAATGTTTAAATTGACATAAAAACTTGTATAAATTAAATTGGTTGATGATATTTCAATCTTATAATATCTTATGTTTTAATATATTTCATTTTGGAGGTATTTTCATTGATTTTTTAAATTATTATAAATTAATAGTTTCAGAATTTCCAAAAGTGTCTCTCACCCCAATTTTAAAAGGACACGTCCTCCCTCATTTCTCCAAAACTCATTAATCCTTAAAGTTCATCCATACCCTAAACATTTATCTTCTCAAATTCCCTAATTACATTCTAGTGGTTCTGGTCTTCTCAAAAGACCAACTCTAGTTCCGTTAAGAGGAGATCTAAAGGGAACACATCAAAGAAGAGGAGTTTCGGACACATATGGAAGAAATCAGACCTAAGGTAAGGAATATTTTTTGCAATATTATTGTTATCTAAGATTTTTTATATGTCAGTATTTACTGATGGTATATTGATCATCCATGTCCATATTTTATAAAAATATTATCATAAAATTTTTAATATTCTTCTATGTATGTTTAAAGTCATTTTTACCCATTTTTGACTTTTACTACATGGTATGGAAGAAATCTTTATTTTGTTTACCATATGAGGCATTTTTTGACTTCTCCAAAAAATGTATAAAGAGAATGATTTTTTAACTTATACGACATGAACCTATTTTTATGTCTTCCTAACACCTTATTTCCATGAAACTTCCTCTACACAATTTCATGTTTATTTTAAACTAAATTCTTTTCTTTTAAAGTTGCGTGACATTTTGAGAAAATGAATTTTTTTGAAGAATAAAGGATATTTTCCTCAAGAAATGAGTTCAAGTGTTTTATAAAAATTATTTTCCATCTAATATTATTCTCTTTAAATAGGGTTATGTCTCAATCCCTATTATTACTATTATTTGAGTTTGTTAATGATGGAATGATATTTTATATAGATTATGTTGTGATAGAATGATGTTTAAGAAACCTATTTTATTTCTTGGGTTATTCTATGATGAATGATTTATGTCTTTGTGGCGCATGTAAGAATGATTTCATTATGAGATGGGTGGGACCTATATCTCTCTCCAATTCATTGGGTAAAGATTTATATCTCGTGATATAAACCTGGATGTAATGGCAAGTAAATCCAGTTCAGTAATATAGGGATGAAACGGCAAGTAAATATGGTTCAGTAGTACATGGATGGAACAGTAAGTAAACCCAATTCAGTAAAGGAAATTTTTCACCATGATGGTCTTGACAGTAATGCCTTGGATACTATGGAAATCATATTATGTTCTTATTTTTTCCACAATTCTATATTTTATGTCAATGCTATGTTATCATGGTCATGTTCACTTATGATTTGTGCCATAAGAACTGCCAAGATTTATTTCATGACTATAGATTTTGATATTTAAACATTATGTTAATGTTTTTACATTCTAATGTTTATGGTTTGTTTTATCTTCTCAATGTTTACCCTTACTAGTCATTTGAGCTCACCCTTTTTATGTTTTCTTTTCCCCAAGATATAAAGAAAGGTTTTAGGTAGGAAAACTAATGGGGAAAATATTTATGGGAGATGTTGAAGATTTTTCACCAAGATAGAAGAATGTGTTCCAAGTTTTCAAAGACACTAAACTAATATGGTCTTTGGGTGTCTTTTTGTGTCATGTATTAAGTTTTCTGAAAAAGTAATGTAATGTCCATGTACATCAAACTTGGGTTGTTAGAGTATTAATGTCATAAGGCATAACCAAAGGGAATATAACAATGGTATCCATGAAATAAAGAATTAAAATAATTTTTGGACATTCATAAATAAAAATAATAATATATGATATTCAATGGAAGTGAATACATGAAAAATATAATTTTTTAAACTTTATAAATGATCCACTTTAGTGTGGTTTAAGGGAAAATTTTAATGAGTATTTAAAAGGGACAAATGAATAAATGTATGTATAAAAATAGAAATGAACTAAAATAGTTTTTTCATGATAAAATGAGATATTTTAGAAAAATATTACTGGATTAAAATAGTTTATGGAGTGTACTTGAAAATGGGTATGAAACAGATAAGTTCTCTTTAATTGGGTTTGCTTATCGGGTGGATTAGAGAAGGGAAACTTCTAAAAACATGTAATTCCCCACCAAAGAAAGATAAATTGAACTAAATATAGATTTTTGGTATGTAAAAAATAATACATAATAATTATATAAGAATAATGAAAAAAATAAATTGGGTAAAGAGAGATAAAGTGTAACCCAAAGGTAATTTGGAGGTTCGGAGAGATCCCTTACCTTATATCTATAAACGTTCTACACTTGTACCTACTATCCAGGATAATAAAATTAGATTCATTAATTACTTAATTCATAACCTCTTCCACATGTATTTTATATATTATATTTTTATTAAGTTCATTTATTACTATTTTATGAGTTATAAAGATCAATTTCTTCATTCTAAGAGTGTTTGTTTCACAATTACTTGATTGGTTAACTTGTGTATAATTATAGAAGTTCTTTTAGAATGGGAATAAAACTCTACAAGTGAAATGAAATTGTATTAATTAAATACTATAATTTTAAATGGTTCGATATTTCAATTTTTATTATTACATGGGGATGATTGATTAGATAAAAAAATTAATGATAAATGTTTAGTTTATTTTGGCGGTTTTCGATCCTCACAAACTAGTTTTGTTTTATCATTTAATATTATGTATATATAGTAGTCCCAGAACATTAAATAAGTTATAATATAATCATTGAAATATTATTTAACCATAATTATAATTTTATGACTATCCATGAAGTTAGTAATAGAAAATTAAAACTCATTGTCCATAGAGACAGTAAACCACTATAATTCGTACAATGATTTCATTTCGTTGAATATGAGGAGATGAGAAAGGATTTGGACATAAGAAATTCCATTATAAATATAAAATTACAATATATAAATGATACTTAAGTTATTATTCTCTTATGGATAAATTAGGTGAGCAGAAGTTAGAAGATGAAATGAAATTAAAATATATATTTTGAGAAATGTACCTCTTGAATATCACCTCCTTGAAATATCACTTGAGAAGTTTGGAATTGGTATTTTGGTGAGATAAAAAATCACTTTTATGTGAGGAGTGTGGTGGGAGTGTTTTTTAGAGATTTGTGAGAGATTAAAGTCTTGTAATTTGTGAGCATAAGGGGTTGTAAGGGTAGTATTAATAAGGGAGGATAGGGGTGTTTTTTGAAATTTCTCAAAAGAATAAATTATAATTAATAAATTTTCAATTCAAATGCCAAAAAATGGCCATTTATTTGAATATAATATAATATAGAGTTTTAATATCATAAAAAAATAAAATTCATACATTTTTTGGTTTTATTTTAAGCCTTATCATTTTGATTAACCCTTAATTAACTTATATTAATTTTAATTATGATAACAACCTTTTAAATATTAAAATGTTATAATTTTTACTTATATGGTGTCAATTATCCCTAAATGGAAAATTTATGAAATTTTAGACCTTATCATGATCAATTTTTTATTTTTTTCATGATTTTTATGATTTTAATATAATTTAATAAAATATTATTTTCATAAAATATCATTAGTGTCAATTTTAACACTATTCAATACTTTTAATTTTAATAAAATAAATAAAGAAAGATAAATTCAAAAAATCATTTAATTAATCCCCAATATTTCATAGTAACTTAGATAATTCATGGAGAAATTTAATTAATTCAAATTATATTCATTTTAATATTTTGAATATTGTTTATTTCTGATATTTCTATTAATAGAATAATTATTGCATCAGTGTTGTGTCAGCATTTAAGGTAAATATTTCATACCTAACAATTATAAGTAAATTACCTAGATTTATATAATTCTTTTAGATTCCTAGAGACTATTTATTATTGAAGATATCTCTCGGTTAACCCTATATTAAAATTATTATAATTATAAAAAATAATAGTGTGACATTTTGTCACTTTCTTTGATTTTAATAATATATATGTAATTTTCATTAAAAAGTGTCCATTAAATGTTTGACTTTAGAACTTCAGGTTTTGATGGTCTAATTTTATTCATTAAATAATATTTGGGAAAGTTTTATGATAATTTTATAGTCCTTATCATATTATTTTTTACCCTTAATTATCTGATTTACCCTTAACCGTGGTAATAAAATTTACCAAGGTTACTATTCATATAGAAAAAAAATAAAAAGGTTATATTTACTAAATTTAGACCTACTTATTCTAAATATAGAATCAATTTTTATAATTCAAAACACATAAGTTACAGAGTTTAAATTAAATTTAAATCAGAAAAGTGCAATGAAAAACAGTTTTTCAGAAAAAAAAAAGTCATTATAAAATATAAAATATTTTTATAGTATATTCAAGTATTAAATCCATTTCAAAGCCCATAATTAAATTATTTTAAATAAAATTTAACTAATTAAAATGTAAAACTAATTCAAAACATAATTTTATTTTTTAAAAACATTATAAATAAAATATAGTTTTCAATAAATAATAGTATTTTCACTATTAAAAATGAAACTTATTATAAAAATACAAAAAATTAACCCTAATTTTTAAAAAAAAATTAATTTCAAAAATTAAGTTTATTTTTTCAAATAAAATTTATAAAAGTGTCAAAATTTAGTTTTAAAACAAGTGTGCCATCAAAAGGCGACAATACATATTTTTAAGCGTAAAATTGGATTTATTTTTATATCTTTTCTATAAAACACATAGGGTGAATGTTAAAATTAGGTTGAATATATATATATATATAATCCAACAAGAGTTATTTGTTTATTTTATTGGTATAAAACATGTTTGTGCGCATTTAAATAGTTTTTCATAAAAATCTTTCCTTTTATTTTTCAAAAGGGTTTTATTTTCATTTATAATTAATTGGTCACATGTGTAGACCATATTTTCATAATTCATCTAATCATATTCATACCCTCCATTATAATGGCTAGTTTATAATGGTAATATTTAAATAACAATATTTGGTTATTCGTTTAATCTTGATGTTTCATGCAACACATGCTACCGAAGAAATTTAATTATGTATATAGAAATATTTCATAAAATATCAGGGGTGTTACACACAGTGTGGTTAAAAATATTATGTCTTTTCTACCCATTTATACTCTAGGGTTTTCCAATGTGAAATGGTCTCATTTATCATGGCATGGTGTGAGGGATCTCAATCCATGATCTTCATATATTTGGATTCGTTTTCATCAAAATTCTCAATTCAGTACTCTATATCAAATTTTCCTTCAAACTTTCCTGAAATATCACTAAAATAACTCAAAATGATTATGATTTAACCATAAAATTCACTAAAAATCTATATATAAAAATGTTTTATCATATATTACACCATGATTTTGGGTATAATTGTAGTTTAATATCATACCATTATTTATGGTTATACAATGAATGTTGTAGTCTTCCCACTATGATATATGGGGAGTTATGTTTACTGTATGTGTGGATTCAACTTGGGTCATATGGATGGTTACCTATGTCAGGTACATTAAAAATGATATTATAGCACCTTTTCTTGACGTGTTCACTATTCATGATATGATTAGAGGAGATAGGGTGGTGAAAACTTTGGATAAACACCATAATTATGCTTATATAACATCTGTATGTTGAAATTATAAGTTTCCTAGGTAGTGGAATTATGATTCTTTGTTTGTGAGTATTATAATTTTGACATTTCAATGAATATAATATGTATGACTTATTATTGATTATTTTAATCTTATCTTGGGGTGGAAAGAGGAAATGCATACATGAATTGTATTTGGAATGTAGGTTCACATGACATGAGTATAACAATTTATGATTGATAAAATGTTCACAAAAATAGTTTTGATTAATTGATGCATCAAAAATAAATTATCCAGTCTTTTCCTATATAAAGTATGGTGTCACTTTAATTAATTAAACCAATGATAAATAATTTTCTCTATGGTTATTACTTGATTACTAATGATATAAATTATATATCTATTATAAAATAAACCTTGAGAGTGGGTATCTTGGACATGTACATAACTAAGGTATATAGTGAACCCTAACGTGAGTTGGGTGTATGAGTCAGTGATGGTTATATATGATACTCATGAGGAAGGATCAGGTGATAGAGTTTAGTAAGGGGATGTGTTTTTGATTAATTCTTTTTCTAAACTATAATATCAAATACTATGATATATATTTTCTAAGTCTTGAATTAGACATTTTAGTAATATTCCTCCATGATAGCTTTTGGATAAGTGTTGGTAGGGAGGATATAAACATACTCCACCTATAATAACACAAGATCATTTGATTGATTATCATCTTAGGGGAAGCTTACTTGAGATGATTTAGTCTATGGGTTATAGATTCTCTAGGGGTTATCCATCCATATTAGACTTTACTCAAGAGTTCTAGTTTCGTAACCCACCACTTGTCTAGGGTAAGGGTGGACTATAGGGTATGAAGTAATGGACTGATTCCATCTAGTGTATCTTTAAACATATTTTTACCCTAGTTGAGAGAAGTGTGAATCTGGAGACATGTATATTTTTTCGACCAGGTAGACACTGGTTTGTTTTTTAGTTTCATGTTGATTGACATGAGTGGTTGTCTAGGAATGAATTTAATACTTTATTTTTCAAGAAGTTCTACCTTGAGACCATAAATATAGAGAGAGTGTATAATGTTATATGTATAAGTCAGGTTTTTATATATATATGATGTATTATTCTATGGGATTTATAGATTTTTTCTATTTTTTTATGCTAGATGGTAATGATGTTTTCAGTTATAGTCATTTTTATATTGGGATGAGGAACCCTATATGAGTTTAGATCAATATGTTTTACTTGAAATATTTTTATGAGATAGTGATGAAAACCCTTTATTTTTATGTGTAACCTGGTGGAGGGTGGTGTAACATGGAATTCCACACCTTTTGATGGGTTTGAGAGTGGATCCTATAGTGGTTAGAGATTATGTTTTGATGGATCTTGCTTGGGAGACAGTGAATAGGGTCAACTTTTATGAGGTTCATCTCTTCCCCCTTGAGGGAGGAACCTCCAAGAGTGTTTTTAGTGTGGTTGGATAAGAAATGTACATTATAATTGTGATAGTTAATAGAAGGATCGTTTCACTTGTGGATAGATAGTACATCTATAATGATTTTGTAGGGTCACAACTTGGTTAGGCAAGGGGAGTAGTTTTGGGTAATCTTAGGGATTAAAATCATGATATAGGGAATCATGTCAGAGGGTAGTTGAGTGCGTTTAGGGTGTGGAGGTGATTAGGTTCATAGGTAAAACCACAATGGTAGAGTGGGCCACCATAGTGTAGTCATATGACTATAGGATTGGATTGAGGTATAGGTTCAGGATAACTTTATACAGCTGAGTAAGAACCAGCTAACAATGGAGAGGGACTTCCAATGGTATATGGAATGATCCTTGTGGAATCCATTATTGATTGATTTTTATTCAATTTTGGTTCATTTCACTCTTTTATTTATTGATACTTGGTCAACAAATAATGTTTTTTTATTATCCAATGAGGATGATGACTATTGACACGCCACTGGGAAATTAATCTAAGGGATTTAGATTTGTATAGTATGTGTCATAGTGGTGTGTGGGTATGAACATCCATGGGATTTGTTTTTATTAGATGTGAATAGTTGTGATATGATCCTGTATGAGTTGGTTGACTCGCTATAATGCTTACATTAGTTTCTATCAAAGATAGTTTTCTTTCACTTATCCAATCATGAAATGATATTTGAAGGTAGGTCATTTCAAAATTAATCTTTGATGGTTGGGTTGAATTAAATAACATTTATTGAGTATTGTTTTGGGGTCTGAGGGGGATAATGGGATGATGGTCTTCCCAGCTATCATCCATCGGTATCAAGATGGTATTCCTTAGTATTTCCTGAGATTGTTGCTCGAAAGAGAGTTCAAGTTTATAATTGACATGATTCTTGATATAGAACCTATATCAGTAAAACTAGTTTTGATAGAACCAGATGATATAAGGAATCTAAAGGTCTTATTGGAGGAATTGAATACGAATGGGTTTATTATCTTAGGTACATATCTTTATAGTGTTGTCATTTTATTCACAAATAAGGGTGATGATTATAACACCTCTAGAAATGTGAGACTTAAAATACTAATTGTAACTACACATATGGACAAGGTGAACCTTACTTTTAAAGATCCCACCAGATTAGAACTCCATAATTAACCATTCTTGTCATGGAGTAATGTTTATATTAATGACCTCCTAGGAAGTTTTTGGGGGTGTGTGTGAGTAAGAACAAAGCACACTGAATTGACATATGTTTCCAAGTGGGGGCATTCATTAGTTTGATAAGTAATCCAGATTGATAATAGATTGTGTTGTGCTAGGAAGGTTACAAAGTTATTATAGGATACCTATGAGGTTAGATAACTAAGATCATATCCCATGGAGGATAGGTTATGAAAAATGTTATCAGAGCCAATGCTCAACTGGAAGTGCAGTGGTGTTACCTAGGTTTGATGTGTGGGGTCTAAAACAAGGATGTTGTTCTTTAAAGGGGTGGAGAGTGTAACATCCAAGGAAATGTAATACTTAAAATAAAAGCATTGGATATCCTCGATCTATGATCATTGGTTGAGAACGATTGACCAACGATTGATGCGCCTTTTTTCTTGTGTCTTTCTCCCACCTATTCTTCGCATTATTTATCATTAGTCTACGGGGCTACGGTTCGACATTTTCGGGCGGGTTCGAGTATGATCGGACCCACGAATTCACAGTGGATGTGCACACCAGGATCAGGATAGTGATTTGTGGATGGATTGATATCTGTTGTGGGATGCGGGTGATGATTCTCATGGATCTGGTATTCATGATTGATCGACAGACTATGGGAGATGGCGAGATGTGCAACGGCCTCGTACGAGCGATTCAGATTACAGATTTTCGGCCACCGAAGCCCAGAAATTGATGGTCGGTGATAGTTCCTTAATTTTCAGTGGATTACAAGTAGTCAATTAGTGGGATTTGTGACGAAAAGACCATATCTGGAATCCATGAGAAGGAAATGTATGTTTTGTGAAATTTCTAACTACACGGCATGTACTGTAATGAACACACATTGTGTGGTCCCTTACCTACAATGTCAAGGGCTTCTAGGAGAGATAAGTATCAAACATTGTGTGGGATCCCCACATGTCGTGTGACCTGATGTTGGTGGTCTGAAGTGCACTCCGAGAATACACGAACACGAACACTTCTTGGTATACAGACACGGACCGAAGCGCACGAGAAGACCCTTGGTGGCTATGACACGCTGTATAGTGCCCTTACATGACATATAGTACCACATGGCTAGAAAACCATGTGTTGGTGAGGACACGACCATGCAGAGGAGTGGGGCCACATGTTGTGTGGACCCCTTATACACCATGTACTTCTTAAGAATCTTCTACCTCTCATATCTCCTTCGTTTTGACTCGGTTTTTGGTCCGCAAGTAGCCAATCATGAGTGTTTTTCAAGTAAAACACGATGGTATCCTTCATAGTGGATTTTGAGAAGTGATGTGAGATTTTATAAGTGTGGCACTTATTTAGGCAGTGCTTGATGACGACAGTGATCGGGTAGGATCATCAGAGAGAGATCGAGGTTGGCAATCTCCCATGCTTATCATACTGGTTTGAATGGTAACCTCCTACCGTATCAGAGCATGGGTCCTCTGCTTATTGAGTGTCACCCTCCTGTGGTATTAGGGCATTCATCATCTACCTACTGAGTGGCATCCTTCTGTCATATTAGGGCATGGGTCCTTTTCCTACTGAGTGACACCCTTTTATAGTTTCAGGTCACGTGTCCTATGCCTACTGACACTACTGGAATTCCCATTTTTTGCGAAGGGCTAGTTGTGATGGGATCCCATCGCAAATATCCTTTTGCGATGGGCCCCCGTCGCAAATAGCCCGTTGCAGAAAACGGCGTTGCAACAGATATTTTTTGCAACGGGCCCATCACAAAAACTATCGGTTGCAACGGAAATTTGTCCCACCGCAAAAAACCTCCCGATTATATACATTATATACCCAAAATCCGTTTTGCGACGAGCCCGTCGCAATTAGTTTTTGCGACGGACAAAATTATCATCGCAAATAGTCTTCCGATTATATACATTATATACCCATAAACCTTTTGCGACGGGCCCGTCGCAAATACATATTGCGATGGTCCCGTTATCCCGTCGCAAATACTAATCTTAAAAAAATATATTTCATTTATTTTCGATGGGGCCCCATCACCAAAGTCCACGTCGCAAATAATATAAATAATTAAAAATAATAATAAAATTATGATTAATGAAAAAATTATATTATTATTATAAAAATAATAAAAAAATAAAAAATCTTATTATTATTAGTAAAATAAACATTAAAAAATATAATACTAAAAAAATATATTTAATAAAATTATGATTAGTAAAAAATAATATTAATATTGTTAAAATAATAAAATAATAAAAATTTATTAAAAGTTTCAATATTTTCAAAAAAATATAAAAAAAATCATAAAATATTATTATTAGTAGTAAAATAAACAAATATTAAAAAATATAATACTAAATATAAGTAATAAAATATTAAAA
This sequence comes from Viscum album, assembly GCA_963277665.1. Taxonomy (NCBI): domain Eukaryota; kingdom Viridiplantae; phylum Streptophyta; class Magnoliopsida; order Santalales; family Viscaceae; genus Viscum; species Viscum album. The sequence continues at coordinate 2,006,677,171 of OY728130.1, read as the reverse complement.
AAAAATTATAAAATATTTCCACCAATATAAAAGACAGAAACTGTAAATAGTTCATTTTATTACAAAATTTAAATTCAAATATTTTTAACATAAAAAACAAATCATTGAGGGGGTCATCTGGAGGAGGTGGAGGAAACTCTATCCCTAAACTACGAGTCAGATGGTGCATGTACTCCATATGCTCGTGATACTCTTGTTGTCGTCGCTGCTCCAATCGACGCAGCTCCTCCTCGTGATGTTGCTCTTGCTGCTGCAGCCGCCGACTCATCTCTTTATGCTGCTTCTGCAAAGTCTCTATAAGCTCAGCCTGAGTTCGCAACTGCTCCTGATACTTTGAGCCAGAAGATGATGTCTCTCCATGACCTCCTCTCGAGTTATACGCCAACATCGCAGCAGTACCATAATAAGTACCAGGAGTCAAATGAGAGCTGATACCAACTACTCAGTCCTTCTCAAAGCCATACTGAGTTGCCTGCATCCATGCCGCCTCATCGAAATGGTGAGCACCGGTCTACTTTGTCGTCTTGTCCTGACCCTCAGCCTGTGTCTGAGAGTTCGCAGCCTCATATGACTCCTTCAATTCCAATTCAAAATTAAAATTGTGAAAATATTATATGCAGTTAATTGTCAAATTGAGAAAATAATACTAACCACAATCTGACACTGGCGATCACCTCTAATCTCTCCAGTGGCTGGATCACTGTACATTATCCGATAAATGTCGAACTCTGTAATATCGGGATGCTTGACTGCCTACAGAAATATAAAATAAACTATTTATATTTAAAGTTATTTAAAATATTTAAAAAATATACTTACCAGATACTCTCTATGTGAACTGAATGTATGGCTACCAGCTCGATGCGTCACCTCCTGTCTCCCCTGGTTCTGCCGTCCCACTGAAGATCTCCTCTAAAATCCACCACCCAACCAGTTTTAACATAATCCATCCCAAATGTGAGATGAAATGTACTCTGGTCGGTGAGCTCTACACGACTCATGAAATTCTGTCACTCCTTCTTTCTTAATGGTTGTCCTTCTCGAATTGTGCAAAAACGGACGGAAACAGTCGCGCATAGAAACCTGCCATGCCGCGTGGATAGCGTCACGCATGCTATCATCAATAGGATACCATAAACCTTACAAATAATTTTTAATATCAAGTTATTAATAAAATAAATATTATTTATTTACGTACCAGCCAATGATGGAACATGTTGCGTCACACATCAACAGGAATTTGTTCCCATGTGATCCATGGCTGAGAAAAATAATTACGCAAGATAGCACTCCCCTGTCCAATAGCTACATGCGCGAAACTGTGAAAAAGGAATAAATAATCAAACAATTAGTATATATATAAATAAATTAATGAAATCTAACTAAAATATACAGGTTACCATACCTCCATGTGTGTGGATCGAAACCAAGATGTGGACGTCGCTCAGGGATAGGTTCAGGAATCATCAGTCGTGCAAGACCGCGCCCCCTCCGCGTACCCCCTGAACCGCCAGTAGGCTGAGGGTCAGATGATCCAAAATCTCCCTCATCCAATGGTAGGTCAGCCTCCTGCAACTCATGGAATATATCAGAGTCCATCTGAAACACAAAATGATTGTTGTTAGCAGATAGTTGAAAATAACTATTTAATATAGATATATATTAGTTATGATTATAACCAGCATTTAATTGTGTCAATGTTCATCTTCATCCTCTTCTTTATAGCTATTAATGTTAATGTCTTCATCTTCCTCCTCAGCATCATCAATATCCATATGAATTTTAGTTTCAGCATCTCTTGTCATTTCAAATTCATTTGTAACATCATTAACATCTTCATCACCATCGATCCTTAATTATGGGGTGTCATCATTGATATTCACATCTCTTTTTGAATCAGATGGAATTTGAGCAGTCTCTTGAAAAAATTTAATTCCTTCTACTTCAGTGAAACCACATTCAGTTTGATTAAACTGATTTTCCCGATATTTCATTTTTATTATGCTCCACCAATCACTCAAGTCTCTTGAAGTAGCACAATACTTTGCATAATAAATTTGATGTGTCTATTGAGCCAGTAAAAATGGTTCATTTACTGCAAGAAGACTTTTATATTTAATATCAACGATTCTATGAGTCAGATGAACACGCAAGCCTCTCTCAGTATCCAACCATCGATATTTAAACATTGTTATGTAATTCTGTCCTACATAACACAGCTCAATAATTTCATCCAAAATTCCATAAAAGTCAACTTTAGTTTCTCTGTGATGTGATCCTCTCAAGAAAACTCCACTGTTCATTATTTTTTTTGATTCCCTGTATGCATGTGTATGAAATCGAAAATCATTCATCACATATGCATTATAATATTTAACCATTTTGGATGGTGGGTTACTCAATATACACAGTCGCTTATCAATTTTATCAGCATATTGAGACACCTGAAAATTTGTAAAACAACTATCAATATAATAAATAATAAACGGAATTGATATTAAACCATCAATAATGTATGTTACCAGTTTTTGAAACCATTGAGAAAAAAAATTTGTCTGCGTTCTTCGAGAGCAGCTACTGTAATTTGTGGAAGTTGTTTCTTGATATAATTATCATATAACCTACAAATAAAATAAGTTTAAATACTATAACATAAATTATAGAATAATTGATAGAAGCACTCACAGGACAAATGATGTCATTTCTTCACAGTTGAGCAGAACATATGTATGAGCTCTGTGATGTTCATCATCTGAAAGCCATCGTTCATGAACTCCACCGAAACCAATATTTGGCTGATTAAAAATTGTTAATTGATTGTCCATTTCTTCATTAACATTCCCCTTGTTTTGTCTCATGCGATTGTGTTTTGAGGGATATTGAGATTCAAAATAATGAGAGCAGAAAAAAGCAATCTCCTCTTGCAAATAAGCTTCAGCAATTGAGCCTTCAACTGATGCTTTGTTACGTACTTTTTTCTTCAATTTCTACATGCATCTATCGAATGGGTACATCCATCAAAACTGTATTGGACCTCCACATTTAGCTTCATGTGGAAAATGTAATATCAGATATTCCATTGAGTCAAAGAAAGCTGGCGGGAAGATTTTTTCCAGTTTACATATAATTGCAGCAACATCTTCTTCCATTTTTTTTAACGCATCGTAGTCTATTGTTGCTACACAAATGTCTCGAAAAAAATATGATATGTTTGTTATCGAATTTTAAATCATAGAATTCAACAAACCTCTGAATCTAGTCGGCATTAGTATTTACATTATAACATGACAATCATGACTTTTTAATCCAGTAATATAATCATTCTTAACACATTTGCCCAAATTGGAAGCATAGCCATCTGGAAGTCTCAAATCTGCAATCCACTGACAAAATAATAAGTGAATCTCTTTGGACAGTGTATAAGCTTCTTTTGGCTTCATTAACCTCTGTGATCTGACATTTTCAAATAGTTCAAGTTCTGGTCGCCTGCAAATTTGGGCAAGATCTAATCATGCCTTTACAGTATCTTTGGTCTTACCTGGTGTATCCAAAACTGTATGAAATAAATTATCAAAATAGTTCTTCTCAATATGCATAACATCCAACATGTGGCGGACCAAAAAATCAGACCAATACGGAAGATCCCAAAAAATGATCCGTTTTATCCAATTATGTTCTTTCCCAAAGCCATGAATTTTTTGTTGGTTTACTGTTGGTCTAAATGTGATGGGAGGTAATGACAATACAACTGATTTTAACTCTGTAGCTGAGATCATCTTTAGAGGTTCATCCCTTTCAATTGTACCTTTTCTGAAATGAGATTTTTTTTCTCCGAAAAGGATGATTGGTTGGAAGAAATCTACAGTGACAATCAAAATAGCAAGGTTTTTTTCCATTGACAAGCATAAAGGCTTTGTTGTCTTTCATACAGTAAGGATATGATTTCGGACCATGTGTACTCCAACTAGATAACATGTCATATGCCGGAAAGTCACTAATCGTCCACATCAATGCATCTTTTAATATGAAATTTTGTTTCGCAGCAACATCATATGTATTAACACTATCACTCCACAATGCATTTAACTCATTAATCAATGGTTTCAAATAAACATCAATATTCTTTTTCAGATGTCCTAGGATTAATAGAGTCAAAAAGATATAAGGCTCATTCATCAACATCCATGGAGGAAAATTGTAGGGAGTTATAAAGACAGGTCAACATGAATATTGACTACCATAAGAACCAAATGAACAGAAACCGTCAGTAGAAAGACTCAATCGCACATTTCGGGCTTCTATAGCAAAAGATGGATGCAAACGGTCAAAATGTTTCCATGAATCACCATCAGATGGATGATTCAAGCTTCTATCAGTTGAAATATTGGTTTTGTGCCATAACATCATTGATGTTGTATTCTGAGACATAAATAAACGCTACAGCCTGGGTGTAAGGGGGAAATATCTCAACTATTTTACTGGAATCGATCTAGACTTCCCTGGTTGAGCTTCTTCATACCTCGATTTTCCACATGTGGGAAAACTATCCAAAGACTCATTTTCTCCAGAATATAAGATGCAATCATTTGGAAATGCATGAATCTTCTGATAACTAAGGCCCAGATTACGAACCAGCCTCTTGCTCTCATAGTAATTTGCAAGCAACACATTTCCTTCAGGTAACAGTGTTTTAACCGAAGAAAATATCTGATCAAAACGGTTGTTTGACATTGCATTATCTGATTTAATAGCCATAAATTTCTCAACCGCTTCTAATTTTCTTATCTTGCAACCAGGATATAATTCATTCTCAGCAGACCTCAACAACTCATAAAATTCGGATGGTGCCAACTCAGGAGTTCAATAAATATCATAGTGAGTTTCAGTTTGTTGCACAGATGGACCTGAAACATCATGTACTAAATTTTGAAATCGTGATGGATCTGGAATCAAGTTATTAGGATCTTCTCTAGAACTGTGTTCACCGCATTGATACTAAAAAAATAATCTGGTTGAAAACCAAACCGCAAGAGATGTCCCCCAACGTTGTCAACTGTGTCAAACGTTCTCAGAGCACATTTTTTACAAGGACACTTAATTGTGTCTTATGAAACATATTCTGGTTTTGATGATGCAAATGCTAAGAAAGCTTCAACACCCTCAATATATACAAGATTTAAACCAGAACCATTTGGATTTATGCGTTGATTTATCCAAGCACAGTCATTTAATAATGACTGATGTCGACTTCCTTGTTCCGTATTTTTCTACATAAAATATAAAATCATCACTGTTTTTGAATAATTTGAAATTATAAAAACACTATCTGAAAAAAGAAGATAAATAATTACAACTACTTCTTAATAATTACCATTAATTATGGGAGACACAATTTCCAGTGGATTGACGGCTACTCTTTTGTCCGATGACACATTTACTTGCATCTTTCTCACACAGAAATCGGAATGAAGAATCTGGTCAGAGGTATGCATATTCATACAAGAATGAATATGCGTACCTCCGACCAGATTCTTCATTCTGATTTCAATGTGAGAAAGATGCAAGTAAATGAGCTATCGAACAAAAGAGACCCCTTTTCGTCGATGAATTGTCTTCTTCCAACTGTCACTGCCTGAAAACATTATAAAAAATATGATCATACGAATGCATATCCAATCTCATCCAAACAAGATTGAATATGTCTACATAGCAGCACATTTTTTATAATGCTTTAAGTTGGTGAGAATTGAAAGGAGAAAAGTCATCGAGCAAAAGGAGTGTCGTCAATCCACTGGAAATTGTGCCAAGTTCTTAAAATTTATTAAAATTTATTAAAATTTCTTCCTAATTGTTCCTAACTATTCCTAACTAATTATTACTAATTATTACTAATTATTCCTATTTATTCTTATATATTCCTATTTATTCTTATATATTTCTAATTATTACAATTTATTGCTAATTATTACAATTTATTATTAATTATTACTAATTATTGCTAATTATTACTAATTATTCCTATTTATTACTAATTATTACTAATTATTACTAATTATTACTAATTATTACTAATTATTACAATTTATTACTAATTATTACAATTTATTACTAATTAGTATAGTTTATTACTAATTATTACTAATTATTATAATTTATTACTAATTTAGCAATACTTAACAATACTTAGTAAAATGAAAACTGCTTGAATAATGAAAGAAAATTTGGTAATCATCGTTGTGGAGATGATTACAAATCTTCCCTTCATTATCCAAGCAGATTTCATTTACTAATTATTACTAATAAAAAAATTATATTATCAATATTTATAAAAAAACAATATTAATATTATTAAAATAATAAAAAAATTATAAAATATTAAAATTATCAATATTCACAACAGGCTTTGCTCTATTCTTCACATGTTCAAATCTCAAAGGATCGCCAATTGTTAGGTCATGCGCAATAAAAAGTTTGTGTCAGTCATTTCCAATGTAAACTCTATAATTGTTCTTGCATGGTTGATCACCTCGCAAGTAGTGTTGCAATAGGACGACCAAAGTAATGTCGTTCTCGTCTATAAGAATCATCTTGCTCCCTTTACATAGATCATTCTTCCTTAAAAAATTGATGGGACATCAATATCTTTCCCTTACATTTTCAAGGAAGAATGGTCTATGTAAAGGGTTATGTGAGATAATTCTTATAGATGAAAAGGGAATGACTTGGGTTGTCCTATTGCAACACTACTTGCAAGGTGATCAACCAAGCAAGGACAATTATAGAGTTTACGTTGGACATGGCTGACACAAACTTTTTATTGTGCATGACCTGACAATTGGCGACCCTTTGAGATTTGAACATGTTAAAAATAGAGCAAAGCCTGTTGCGAATATTGATAATTTTAATATTTTATAATTTTTTTATTATTTTAATAATATTAATATATTTTTTTCATAAATGTTAATAATATAGTTTTTTTATTAGTAATAATTAAATATAATTATATTTACTATTTATTACAATTTATTACTAATTATTACAATTTATTCCTAATTATCACTAATTATTACAATTTATTACTAATTATTACAATTTATTACTATTTATTACTAATTATTACTAATTATTTAAATTTATTACTAATTATTACTAATTATTACAATTTATTACAAATTATTACAATTTATTCCTATTTATTCCTATTTATTCCTAATTATTCCTAATTATTCCTAATTATTTCTATTTAGTTCTAATTATTGTTATTTAATTCTAATTATTGCTAATTAGTTCTAATTATTCATAATTATTCCTAATTATTGCCAATTAGTTCTAATTATTCATAATTATTCCTAATTATTGCTAATTATTGCTAATTATTACTAATTATTACAATTTATTACTAATTATTACTAATTATTACAATTTATACTAATTATTATAATTTATTACTAATTATTACAATTTATTCCTAATTATTACTAATTATTACAATTTATTACTAATTATTACAATTTATTACTATTTGTTACTAATTATTACTAATTATTACTAATTATTACTAATTATTACTAATTATTACTAATTATTACTAATTATTACTAATTATTACTAATTATTACTAATTATTACTAATTATTACTAATTATTACTAATTATTACAATTTATTACTAATTATTACAATTTATTCATATTTGTTCCTAATTATTCCAAATTATTGCTAATTATTCCTAATTATTGCTATTTATTTCTAATTATTTCTAATTATTCCTAATTATTGTTAATTATTTCTAATTATTCATAATTATTCCTAATTATTGCTATTTAGTTCTAATTATTCATAATTATTCCTAATTATTTCTAATTAGTTCTAATTATTCGTAATTATTCGTAATTATTTCTAATTATTGCTAATTAGTTCTAATTATTGCTAATTAGTTCTAATTATTCATAATTATTGCTAATTAGTTCTAATTATTCATAATTATTGTTAATTATTACTAATTATTGGAAATTCTTCCTAATTATTGCTAATTGTTCCTAATTATTGCTAATTGTTGCTAATTATTGCCAATTGTTGCTAATTATTGTCAATTGTTGCTAATTATTGCCAATTGTTACTAATTATTCCCAATTGTTGCTAATTATTCCCAATTGTTCCTAATTATTCCCAATTGTTCCTAATTATTCCTAATTGTTCCTAATTATACCTAATTGTTCCTAATTATACCTAATTGTTACTAATTATACATAATTCTTACTAATTATACCTAATTATTACTAATTACCCCTAATTATATCTAATTATGACTAAATTCCACTAATTATCTATAATAATCTCTAATTATTGTAAATTAACACTAATTATTTATAATTATCACTAACAATATCAATTTTCTTACTAAAAATAAATATAAATAAAAATCAATTTAAATCTAATTTAATTACAACTAATAAACAACAATTAAAATTAATAAAATAAATATAAAAAAAATAAAATATAAATACCTTAAACTTTGATATTCTTACTAAAAATAAATATAAATAAAAATCTATTTAAATGTAATTTAATTACAACTAATAAACAACAATTAAAATTAATAAAATAAATATAAAAAAAATAAAATATAAATACCTTAAACTTTGATATTCTGAAGGTGTTGGCGACTTCTAATTGCTCTCGTATAAAAAATTGTAACTAATAGAAACTTTTTCCTTAAAATTGGAGAATCAAGAGAAAGAGAGAGTAAGATCTAAGTGATTTGAAAAAAGACGGATGGAGGTATATATAGGTTAGATTAGTTACGACGGGATACCCGTCGCAAATGGTGGTATTTGCGACGGGATCCGTCCCAAATACTCTCGCCCGCATTAATTACAGTCGGCGGTTAAAATGGTATTTGTGACGAAACCCGTCGCAAATACACACATGCCGACATACAATTTTGCGACGGGCTGTTTTGCCCGTCGCAAATGGTATTTACCGCTGCCGTGCTTTGATGACGGACTCGTCGCAAATATTCTCGCCCGCATTAATTACAATCGGCAGTTAAAAGGATATTTGCGACGGGTCTCATCGCCAAAGTCCGACGGCGGAAAATACCATTTGCGACGGGCGGCTTTACCCGTCGCAAAAGGTATTTACCGCGTTCGGGCTTTTGCGACAGAGATGCGTTCCCGTCGCAAATACTCTTCCCGCATTTTGGCGCGCAAACCGTGCCGAACCTATTGCGACGGGCCGCCTATTATCGTCGCAATTAACCTAATATTTGCAACGGAAAAATGCTTCCATCGCAAATACGTAGTTCGTCGGACCTTTTGCGACGGTACATATTCCCGTCGCAAAAACTCACTTTTCCCGTAGTGTGAGTGACACCCGCATATCGTATCATGGCATGAGTCATCTACCTACTGAGTGACATTCTCCTGTTGTATCGAGTGGTGTCATCCTATCATATCAGGGCATGGACCCTCTACCTACTAAGTGGCACCCTCTCGTCGTATCAATGCATGTGTCCTCTACATACGGAGTGACATCATCCTCTTGTATCAGGGCATTGGTTCTCTACCTACTGAGTGACACCCTCCTGTCGTATTAGGGCATGAGCTCTTTACTTGTAGATTGTGCCCCCATCGAGTCGTGGAGCAACGTCGAGGTGCAGACGCTTCTCATGCTTTCTTTGGATGGACACGTGAGATGATGAACATCGTTGATTGACTTTGTAATTATAGGGTGACTTATCATTCTAAGTTGGGTTGTGAGATGAAGATCTCACTATTAACCTAATAGTTGTTGAGTTTTGTTTCCCTCTTAGCGTTGGGTTGAGTTGATTACCATGTCTCATATTGATCCCCCTCCAGTTTTCGGGGGGTAAATATTTATACTCACCGTTTCTTTGAAATATTGGTTCAGATTGAGCGTGTCTACATACAGATACACTAGAAATCCACTACGCACCCACCGTCTTCTACAATCCGAACCGATATTTCATTTCTCAGTTTGGTCTTCAATCGCCGGCGACACGCTCAAATTCAACCTCAGAATCAATGGTATCAGATTCTTAATGGGGCGTTTCATCAAACATCTCGCATGGAGCAATTTGCTGACATTTGGGAGCTCCAGGTTCCCATCCTCGATTTGACCTGCTCATGAACCAAACGATGATTCCAGATCTCTTCCCTCCATCTTCTGCATCGAAAACGTTATCCAATTTCAATTTCGACCGACTCTGCTTCTCTTCAAACGTCCTTAACACCTTCGAATCTAATTTCCGGTCAGACTCCATATTTCATCAACATCGCCTTCAGTTCGTTCACTGTAATTCTTCAAACTCAAATCGGCACTTCAAGAATTACAGTGAACGAACTGAAGGCGAGCTTGATGAAATATGGAGTCTGAATTTCTCAAAACCGCGGATCGGTCTCTGAATTACAGCGAACGAAGCTCGATTTCAACGAAGCTCAAAACCGCGGCTCACGGGGTCACGGGTTCAACGAAGCTCGATTTCAGAGACCGATCCGCGGCTCACGGGTTCAAGGAAGCTCGATTTCAGAGACCGATCCGCGGATCGCGGGTTCAACGAAGCTCGTTTTCAACTCAAAACCACGGATCGGTCTCTGAATTTCTCAGACAGTAGTTTCGAGAAGGGCGAAGGGAAACGTGGTAGAGCGCAGGCCAATAAGTCGTTCTAGAAGGTTCGTAAGATATTTATCCTATGGACCACCCTTTTAAAAATTTTGAAAATTAAAAAAATCTTCAAAATTACCATACTAGGCCAACTTCAACTCCAAAATAAAACTAGTCTTACAAAGCTTCCTTTTCAAATGCCCTACAACACTGACTTAAAAATTTGGAAAAGTAAAATAAAAACTTAATTTTTCCATTTTTGACATGAAAAATCCAATTTTCACAGATTATATTAGAAAATAAAGCATGGAATATAGAAATTAAAATTCTGATTGCGGTAACACTCACAAAAAATTCAAATAAACTTAGCAGGAACAACCAAAAACATTCCAATGGAAAATATTCAAAATCAGGACACAAAACACCAAAAATTAAAATCAAACACCCCCTCACAAAAACCACATCAAGAAAATGAATTTGTATTAAATTTACTAAAACAAAAAAATATATAATCCTAAAATATATGAAATTAAGGCCAATGATCATTTCATCAATCTAGTACTAAAATCACACAATTTCATCTGGATATTCAAGTAATAAAAATTCCATCACAAATTCACCAAAATTAAATTTTTCTCAATCAAATCACATTTTCACATAAAAACATAATTATTTCACAAGAGCTATGAAAAACATGTATCAATTAGAGTCGCATCAAATGCTTCCATAGTTAAGATATTGTTTGTCCTCAAGCAATCAACTTACAAGTTCATTGGAAAACAATAAATATTAATAGTAAAAAATAGAAGTGTCGTGAAGATTTTATTTTCAAAAAGATTTCCCCCCTATGGACCTTCTAATTTAGGAAATGTGTTTTCCCTCTTAAAATAAAATGGTTCTAATGTAAAAATGGATTTCTATTTTTCAAAATTTATTGACATTGATATTTTTTTAACAGAACTAAACAAACTTTAATTTGCATCCAACTGAAAATCCAAACTTCTCTTTACCTCCAGGTGAACATACACACATAAATTAGCATAGAATAAATCAACACAATTGAATGGTTAGGTAAGAGTAATAGTTAAAAAGAATGAATGATTAACCCACTCATCAATAAACGAATAAATAATGGAGTGTTCTCCTATGATTAAGATTTTAATTTCATAGTCCATTTGGATGCATATATTATGAGTTTAATTAAAATAAAAAAGTTCCATACAAATGAAAATTTTAAGATATGCTCCCAAAGTTTAACCGAAATAAAGTTATTTGAATATACTAGAAAATTTGAGAAAGCATAGTGAAAGAGTTTGTGATACAGACAAAAAAAAAGATCTTTGTAGGATCAATGATCAATGAGTTATACAATAAAACCTCTCATTGTGCTATTGTGTTTTAGTTGTGAAAAACACTAAAAGAAATTAATGGGAATTCTATAGAAGTTAATGATATTATGAAACCCTCATCAGGAGTTGAATGAATTTTTTTTATGATTCATTTGTGGTCAAAGATAGAGAAAATTTCCTTTTTACGAAGGGAAAAAGGGCGAGGAGTAAGAAGAAGAAAACACCCAAGAATTTGGACTCACCTATTGAGGAAAGTGTTATTGGTTTTTATGAAAGATCTAAAACTAATAAATGTTATGTAAAATTATTATCAATATATAAATTCAATATCCTCCATTTAGAGTAAAGAATGTGGCGATTCAAAAGAAAAACTGACAATGATATCTAGTCGTCGATACAGAGAATGTTTATATAGAAATCGAGGAGAAAACTAATCCTTGTGTGAATAGGTGCATCAAATAGAGATTATCTATATTGTAGATTATTCATCAATAGAAGAATTAGTATTTGAGAATTTAAGATTGAAGAAAGAGGAGTTAGACTTAAATGATTTTTTTGGAAGAATTAAGGAAAATATAGAAGGGTGAAGTTATCTACTTTGAGAACTTTCACATGAGTTGGAAGAACGATTGGCTCATGAAAAGGAACGTAAATTCAATTTGATTCTACTAAAAAAAAGATAAGATCAAATCTAGAAATGACGATGGATCTAGTATGGAGCCCATGGATTCCAAATTAAAGAATAAGGATATAATGATTAGGGAGCTTGAAATGAGGGTCGAATCTTCAAATAGAAAATCATAAACCCCTATCATGGAATCCTCAACAAGTAGACAATTCCATTTTAGAAATGAATAATTTGTAGGAAAATGAAAATTTCTTTCTAAAAAAAGAAGTTAAGGTTCTAAAAGAAAGGTGGTATTGAAGAAATGCTACTATGGAGTTATTGGACACACTATGGATGTGTCTTTAGAAGCCAAATAACTCAACAATATAAGGAAATCTGTTAAAAAATATCAACTTTGACAAAGATACATGAGGTATGATTTTATCAAGATATGTTTCAAATAAGATAATCATGGATATATGGAAAGGTATTATAGTAAAGGAAATTATAGACATGGTAAGAATAACACCCCCATTCCCATGACATGGGGGACACATTTATGGAAGGTAAAAAAATTTATTACTATGAAAAGGTAACTTATAGCCTAGAATGATTGTGATGATGAAATGAAATAATGTGTGCATAATGCACAACTAGCTATGTATATGCATCAACTATCATGGAAGGAAATGAGATTTAAAGCCCCCGACCCCAGTAGCCCGGAGCCGGTGCCTTACTTTATTACATTGAAATAGATACAAGAATTGAATCCCAAAGGACTGAATAGTTTAGCAGCTTTGGAAAATCGGATACAAACATAAGTTTTATATTACAACTTGAAAGGAAAATCAACATAGAAATTACACTGGAAACACCCATAAACTCTTAGCTTATCCCTACAAGTCATTCATAATATATATCTTCACATCCTGAGAAAAATTAAAACACAAGAAATGGATGAGATCACATGCTCAGTAAGGGTAATCAATAAAATAGAAGCTAACATAAATAAACATAAACAATAATGTAATATGAATAACTAAAAACACATGTCATTAAAAAATAATCTTGGACATAATATATTAGGAATAAAATATGATTAAAAAATGTTATATAAATAATCATATTAGAATGAAACTTAACCATGTATATTCTTCTAGTCAAATAATCACATTGATTATCAATAACTAATATCATAATGATGGAATGCATAATGATGGACATATGAAACATACCGTTGAGGCCTCAACCAATACATATGAAAATATATGGTTAAGGACTCATCCAAATCCATATATAAAAATAAATGGGCGAGGCCTCAGCCAAGTCCATATCTATTTTGTATCATGAGACCTACCGATGCATCGAGGGGCTATAGGGGGTCTCGATTGTAAATTACTAAGTCCAATGAATTCCTCATATTCATGGGGTGAAAAAAAAAACAAATTCATATGAAATGTAAATAACTTTTTCCAATCAGTGAACATAATCACTAACCATTCTGAGTAATATGGTGAATGATATCAAGATAACACATCCACAGGAAAACTAATCATAAAAAATTTAAACAAAGTATGGTAGTAGATATCATAGAATATCAATCCAAATTAATCATAATATTCAACATAGGGTGTTGAAATTGATTAAAATACTCTAATAAAATCATTGAATAATTCTTGAGAGAAATACCTTTTTTTACTTTTCCAAGAATATTTCTTTTGGAAAAATCATTTATATTTGTCATAAAATCATATTATAAATATATATATCCTAGAAAATAAAAGGTAAGGACAAATAGATTGTGTTTGAGTAATAAATTATGTCCAACATGTAAAAATAGTTTTTAAGAAACTTTAGAATTGGGCCAATTTAGTGCGATTTAAGAGAAAATATAAGAGTCTTTAAAATGGAAAAAGTAATAACTGTTTATATAAAACCATAAATGAATAAAGATATTATTTCATGAAAAAATGGGTGATTTTAGAAAAATATTGGTTTCTTAACACATATTATGTATGATACTTGAAAATGGGAAAGAAATTGAGAAATTCCATTTAATCGGGCTTTCTTGACGAGAAGAATTGAAAATGTAACCTTATAAAACATGTATTTAACCATCTTAGAAAGATGAAATGATATGGATACATGAGTTTGTAATATATGCAAAGAATATATAAGAATTATATAAAAATAAATAATAATTAAATAAGGGTAAAGAGAGAGAAATTGTAACCTAAATGAAAAATGAAGGTTCAAGAAGAAACCCTTACCACTTTGTAATCAATCAAACCGTAAGCCCCAAAAATTATTAATCATCAAATAAAAGATTTAATACAATGAATATAAAGAGATTAATGATATTATATATTAAATGTAATTATACATACACCACACATGATAAATAAGTGGCGAATAAGGGAAATCTCACAAAAATAAAAGTGGGATGAGAAGCCCCTTACATTATGTCTGAAAGTGTTCTACACTTTTACTTAATGTCTATGATAATGAAATTAGATTTACTAATAATTTAATTTAGCAATTATTAAAAATGTATTTTATTTATTATAATTTTATTAATTCCATTTATGACATTTTTTATGAGTTATAAGATTCAATTTCGTCGTTTGGGAGTGTTTGTTTCCTTATTTTTCATGATTGGTTCACCTGTATACATGTATGAATGATCATGTAAAATAAGAATAGTTATCCATAATTAAAATTATATATTATTAATGAACTTAAAAAATATTTAATGTTCTTATATATCATTTTTTTAATATATGTGGATTATTTATTAGATAAAGTGTTAATGATAACCATTTAGATTATTTTGGGGTTTTTTTTATCATCACAAACTGGTTTTGTCTTATGAATTAATATTATGTATATATACTAGTTCTAGAACATTACATAAGTTTTATTAAATATATTAAAGTATTTTTTAACCATTAAAATGGTTTTATGACTATATTTTAAGGGGACATTGGAGAAGGAAAACTCATCATTCACGAAGGTAGTAAATCAACACCTCACGAATGATGTTTTCATTTCTCGAATAAACAGAGGAAGAGAAAAGAATTGATGGTTGATATACCATTAACATAATAAAATTCCAGTATATAAAGGACACCAGAGTTATCACTTCAATTTGGATTGGTTAGGTGAGATAAAGATAAGAAAATAATAGAAATTGAAAGAGAGAGGGAAAGAGAGAAGGTTTTACCTCTTGAGTGTCACCTCCTTGAGAACCTCTTTAAGGGACTTGAAAATGGTCTTTTGGTGAGACCATAAATACCAGAACACGGGGAATAGGTTTTTGAGGGTAAATGAATAATATAAGTAAGATTCAAGGCTTTGTATGTGTGATCAAAAGGGGTAGCGAGAGGTGGTATTTATAGTGGAGGAGAGGGGTGTTTTTTTGATTATTTAATCCATTTGTTTATTATTTTTGCTCAAGATTATGAATAGTATTGGTTCTTATGACTAAATAAATTCACTAGTTCATTTGAGTTTGAAACAATGGGTTCTTACCTCATCCACACATCATCCATGACTTAGTAATTCATTGATTTACTTATAATGTTAAATACCGTAAATTACTGTATTTTTCACCAAAATTTCAACTATTTTATAAAATTTTAAAAAAATAACCCTAACTATTTTTTTATATTTATAATTAAAAAATTAAATCCATTTTATGAAAATAATTTTCTAAATATGTGAAATTTAATTTTTAAATAAAATAATCATTTACTCAAAAAATACAAATTTTAAAATTATAACTGATTTTATGACACTTTCAAAAATTAATTAAGGTCTCATAAAATTATATTTTAATCACAAGAAAAAAAAATAATAATTTATTAATCTATTTCATAAAAATAAATTTCCTTTTAAATAATTATTTTAATTGTAAAATTGTGAATAATCATTTATGCTTCACAAAAATAATAATTATTAATTTATCATTTTTAAAACATTTATTTTATTATTACATGATATTAATATATAATATTTTCATTCATAAGATACCTAAATATTATTTATACTTTAATAGGTGAGATATAATTAAAATCATAAACAGACTTTTAAAATAACAAAATTGACAGTTTAATGAAAAATAGGTATTTTTTCTATGCACTGAAAAATGAATATTTTCAAAAAAATAAAAAAATTTCACCCTAAGATAATTTTGACATTAAAAATTTGAAAATGAAGCTTATTTTGTTCAATATAATTTATAAAATTATCAAAATTTAGTTTTAAAACAAGCACAACATTAAAAGGCTGTAAAATTGCCTTTAGAAAAAATATAGCATTTTATTGCATAAAATTGGATTTATTCTTATCATATGCCTATAAAATAATTTGATTGAATATAAAAATATTTGATTAAATATATAATAAATAAATTTCATAATTTGGATAATACTATTATTTCCTTCCAATTTAATAGTTAGTTTATAACAGTAATTTTAAAATAATGATATTTAGTTGTATATCATTGTTTGTTTAAGATTTGTGTTGTGTGAAACATTTATTGTCGAAGAAATTAATTTTAAAAAGATACATACCATAAAATATTAGGAATCTACATTCTCTCCTCCTTCAACAAACTACATCCTTGTAATTTGAAATTGTACTTCAAAAATTAAAGGTTGATACTTCAAAATCACTTTATGTGAAACCCACATCAGAAATAAGGTTAATAAAATATCCTCTTGATAGGAGGAAAAAATAAATACAAAGGTGACCACAAACTAGGATTTTGGGTATGAAATCATTAGTTAAAAGAGATAACATGGACATAAAAGAGAAATCTAACTATCAAGTTTTGATGGAGAGAGATTAAGAACATGGTTATTAGAAAGTTAACCATCACAAAACCATAAATCTTTTGATTAGTTAAAATATCATTGATTACTTTGAGATAAATGTAAATGGATGACGTTTTTATTCTAAAATACCTTTCCTAGGGTTGAGGGTTTCTTTTACTATCCTGAAAATCATTATAGAAAATAAAATTACTTTATTCCTTTCCATGTCATAGTCTCATCCTTTGGTTGTGCTTCAATCTATCTCTACTCCATTTATCAAATCTAAAGATGGATATTCAAGAAAAAAATTTATGCCTGAAGCACTTTTATGAATCATAAGATCCACAAGTCATTCCTCCAGCCTTTAAATTTTTATTGAAACCAAGATGGTTAGAATATGGTATCCAATATGTTAAATCATACTTTAATATTAATCAATAATATCCTTAATCTATTCCATAAGTAATTAACCTTAAGACTCATCCAAAATATGTCTGTCCAAATTCAAAGACCAAATATTTATAAGAAAGGTTACTTAACAACATAATTTATTCTCTTATTCTTACATACCAAATATATGATTACCTTGATCACATTTACACCTTTCTAAAACATGCATGCTTCCAAGAGTAAAATCTCAGGTTTTTCTTAATTCCAAATATATAATAATTCCAGCATAACATAAACCATCAGATCACTATACACCTTCATGGTCACAAATATCATACCATACACATATATTTATTATTATATCAATCATCAATAACATATTTAGGGTTATATTTCCCAAGTCATGTGTTTTTAAAAAGAACAACCTATAACAAAATCACTTCTCTTGATTACTGGTGCTATTCATATCATGATTCCAATTCCTTAAAGAATAATTACTGTAGTACAATACTTGTATGTATCTCATGAATATTATAAACATAGAATTATTGATACAATACTCATAATTCTTGAATTCAAACACAGACATATTAATCATTCCTCTTCGTATAAGGTAGTAGCATAAGCTTGACCATGATCCCTTTGATTCTTCTAATTTATATTCCCCTGATGATTGGGACATTCATGTGAATAGTTCCTCATCTCTTTACTGTTGAAGCATTAGAAAAATACATTCTTTCCTTTGTAATAACAATCCTGGTTTCCTTTGTCTCTATACTTGTAACAAACATCCTTCCCCTTTAAGCAAGTACCAGGGTGTTTCTTCCCACAATTATCACATGTGGGAAAATCTTTCTTTCCCTTATTCCCTTTATCCATATTTTTCTCTGTCATCCTCTTCTTATATTTCTTCCCTTTGAATACATGGTACTTGGATAATTATTTCTCTATTTTGTTAAAACATGATATTATTTCCTCATATGATGAGAATATTTGGGAGACTACTTCCCTTCTAAAGATTAGCTTAAGCTCATAAAAGATGTTATCATTCTCACTCTTCAGATCGTGTGCATTGGTTAGGTTTAAATTCTTTATACTAGGAAATATTTCTAAAAAATTGAATACACTAAATTATGTTATGAATAATAATTCATAATTTCAAACTAGAAAAACACTTAACATAAATTGGAAATTTATGCATATCTAATCTCATAATCATAAACATGGTTTCTTTGGGGACATGTATACTTTTAAATAATTCATAATGGTTTGTAAAGAAAATGTGAATTATCCTAAGCATATACTTATTGTCATGTACCATGTTATACCGAGTCATGCCTAACACACCTTTCTAAATTTGTTACCCCTATGTACATTTGTGCCAGAACCACATCCACTTGTAGTATCTAGGCATAAATGTATTTATAGTAAGACCCACATAATCTCTACCTTACCAAAAATTCTAGTATGTTCTTATATGATTATCCTCAAAGTATATCTTAGGGTTATGTTCCATAATCTATGTTTTCTAAATCTAGTTTCCTAGGTTTCTAATAAACTTTCTCTGATACCAAAATCCCCCCACCCAAGTAGCCCAGAGGCAGTGCCTTACTTTATTACATTGGAATAGATACAAAAAATGAATCCCAAAGGACCAAATAGTTTAGTAGCTTTTTAAAACCAGATACAAACATAAGTTTTACATTACAACTTTAAAGAAAAAACAACATAGAAACTCCATTGGAAACACCCATAAAATCTTATATTATCCCTACAAGTCATTCATAATATACATCTTCACATCCTCATGAAAAATAAAACATAAGAAAGGGGTGATATCATATGCTCAGTAATGGTAAAAAATATAGTAGAAGTTACAATAAATAAACATAAACAATAAGTCAAGGTGAATAACTAAAAACACATGACATTAAAACATAATCTTGAGCATAATATGGCAGGAATAGAATATGATTAAATAATGTTATATAAATAATCATATGAGAATGAAAATTAAACATTGATATTATACTAGTCGAATAATCACATGGATTATCAATTAATAATATCATAATGATGTAATGAATAATGATGGATATCTGAAATATACTGTCGAGGTATTAGCCAAGTCATCTGAAAATAAATGGTTAAGGTCCTGACCAAATCCAAATCTAAAAATAAATTGGCAAGCCCTCAGCCAAGTCTATATCTATTTTGTCTCATGAGACCCACCGATACATGGAGGGGATATATTTGGCCCTTAATATTACTTACTAAGTTCAAATAATTCCTCATACGAATGGGGTAAAGCATAAACAATAAATATATACAAAATTTAAATAGCTTTCCCCAATTAGTGAACATAATCACTAACCATTCTGAGTAATATGGTGAATGATATCAAGATAACACATCCATAATCAATCTAATCATAAACTATTTAATAAAATATGATAGATGATATCATAAAATAACAATCCAAATTAATCATAAGATTCAATATAGGTTTTTGAAATATATTAAAATACTCTAATAAAATTATCGAGGAATTCTTAAGAGAAATACCTTTTTTTACTTTGCAAAGAAGTGTTCTTTTGGAAAAATCATTTTTATTTGTCATAAAATCATATTTTAAATATTTATATCCTATAAAATAAAAGTTAAGTACAATGAAATTATATTTTAGGACTAAATTATGTCTAACATGTAAAAAGAGTTTTTAAGAAACTTTATAATTGGGATACTTTAGTGCGGTTTAAGAGAAAATATAAAAGAGTCTTTAAAACTATAAAAAGTAATAATTGTTTGTATAAAACCAAAAATGAACAAAGATAGTTTTTGATGAAAAATGGTGATTTTTAAAAAATAATAGAGTCTTAAAACATATTATTGATGTTACTTGAAAATGGGTAAGAATTTAGGAAATTACCTTTAATCGGGCTTGCTTAACTAGAAGAATTGAAAAGGAAACTTTATAAAACATGTATTTCCCCATCAAAGAAAGATAAATTGATCTAAATAAATGAGTTTGGAACATAAATATATAATTTATAAGAATTATATAAAAATAAAGAATAATTACATAGGTATAAAGAGAGAGAAATCATAACATGAATGAAAAATGTAGGATTAAGAAGAAACCCTTAAAACTTTGTAATCAATCAAATCATATTCCCTAAAAATTAATAATAATAAAATTAAATATTTAATATCATAAAGATAAATAGATTCATGATATTATAAATCAAATTTCAGTATACATACACCACACACAAGAAATAGGTGGTGAATAAAGGAAATCTCAAAGAAATAAAAGTGAGATGAAAAACCCCTTACCCTATATACGAAAGTGTTCTTCTATTGAACTTTATGTCCTGGATAGTAAAATTAGATTTATTAATAATTTAACTAAAAAATATTAAATATTTATTTTATTAATTATAATTTTATTAAGTATTTTTATGGCCTTTTTGATGAGTTATAAGATTTAATTTTGTCTTTCAAGAGTGTTTGTTTCCTTGGTTTTCATGATTGGTTCACTTGTATACATGTATAAAAGATCATGTAAAATGAGAATAATTTTCTAGAATTGAAATTATATTTTATTAATTAAATTATAGAATATTTAATGGTCTTATATATCATTTTTTATAGACATGAGTATGATTTATTAGAAAAAGAATTAATGATAACCAATTAGATTATTTTGGCGTTTTTTCGATCATCAAGAACTAGTTTTGTCTTATGAATTAATATTATGTGTATATACTAGTTACGGAACATTAAATAAGTTGTATTAAATATATTAAAATAAATTTTAACCATAAAAACGTTTTTATGACCATCCTTTAAGGCATAATTGAAAAACAAAAACTCATCAATAATTAAGGTGGTAAATTGGCACCTCATAGACGATGTTTTCATTTTTATAATAAAAAGGGGAATATAAGAGAATTGATGGTTGAGATACCATTAACATAATAAAATTATAGTATATAAAAAATTGGAGCTATCATTATACTTTGGAAATGGAATGTGAGGGAAGGATAAGAAAAGAAGAGAAATTGAAAGAGAGATAGAGAGAGAGAGAGAAGGTTTTATCTCATGAGTGTCGCCTCCTTGAGAACCTCCTTAAGGAACTTGAAAATGGTATTTTGGTGAGATCAAGGAGAATAAAATGTGGGGTATAGGTTTTGGAGAGTAAATGGGTAGAATATAATCAATATTAAATGATTTGGAGGTGTGATGGGAAGAGGTGGTGAAAGGTGGTATTTATAGTTGAGGAGAGGGGTGTTTTTTGATTATTTAAATCATTTTTTATTATTTTGGATCAAGACTATGAATAATGATTATTCTTGTGATTAAATAAATTAACTAGAACATGTGTGTTCTAACCAATGAGTTCTTACCTTATCCACACATCATCCATGACTCAATAATTCATTTATTTACTTATAATGTTAAATACCGTAAATTACTGTATTTCAGTATTCACCAAGATTTCAACTATTTTAGAAAAATCACAAAAAATAACCCTAACAATTTTTTGATATGAAGAATTAAAAAATGGAATCCATTTTATGAAAATAATTTTATAAATATGTGAAATTTAATTTCTAAATAAAATCTTCATTTACTTGAAAAATAAAGATTTTAAAATTATAAATGATTTTATGACACTTTCACAAATTAATTAAGATCTCATAAACTTATCTTATAATAATAAGACAAAAAATATTAATTTTTAATCTATTTTATGAAAATAGATTTTATTTTTAATAATTATTTTAATTATAAAATTATGATTAAACATTAATGTTTCAAAAAAACACTAATAGTTAATTTATCACTTTTAAAACATTTATTTACTTATTTTATGATATAAATATATTATATTTTAATTCATAAGATACCTAAAATATATTTATACTTTTATAGGTGATATATAATTCAAATCATAAATAGAATTTTAATATAACGAAATTGATAGTTTAATAAAAATTGGTATTTTCACTATTCACTGGAAAATAAATATTTCCAGAAAAATACCAAAATTTCACCCTAAGATAATTTTTAAATTACAATTTTAAAAATTAAGTTTATATTTATAAATATAATTTATACATGTGTCAAATTTTAGTTTTAAAATAAGTTTTCCATTTAAAGGCGATAAAACTACCTTTAGAAAAAATAGCCTTTTAATGAGTAAAATTGGATTCTTATCTTATGTATGTAAAATCATTTGTATGAATGTAAAAACAATTGATTAGATATATAATAAATAAATTTCATAATTTTTATAATATTATTCATTCCTTCAAATTTAACGACTAGGTTATAATAGTCATTTTAAAATAATGATATTTAATTGTATATCATTGTTCGTTTAAGCTTGGTGTTGTGTGAAACATATGATGTCGAAGAAATTAAATTTAATAATATAAATAACATAAAATATTGGGGTGTTACAATAGATAAACTAAAAAGTATTGTAAGAAGATTATAAGTAAATGGTTGTTTCATAAAGACCCACCAAATTCCTCTACTTGATGATGCTCAATAAGATCCCCACTCCCCATGCATTTAATTTATATAATTTTTATTTGTGTGATGTAGATTAAAGGGGGTATACAATCCAAGGGCTGTCAACATTGGAAAATATTGAACATATTATAAAGAGATGAATTCATTGAAAGTGTTGATAAATAAATTTAATTGGTATGCAAGAATATTATATAAAAAATAATTTTTTATTTAATCCCCATCTAAAAATATATGTTTTATCTTATAGAATCTCAAAATTCATTGTTTTTCTCAATAAAACATCAATTTATATCAATTGGTATCAGTTGTTAAATAAATAGGAGGACACCTTATTGGTGAAGCTACAATAAAGAGGAATTCTATTTTTATTTTTTTATTTAACATATAATATCATTGAAATATTATATAAATATTAAAAGATACTAAATGAAAACTCCTATGATAAAATTTTTCATTATAATTAGTGATAGAATTAAAGAATCTTGGGGTTATTTTAAAAATTATTAAAAGACTACTTTCCTCGTTTGGTAATGGTGAAACACCCTGGGAAGGAAGAATGGTCAGTGACTATAAGCGGTATCATGGGTTTATTATAATGACTGATATAATTT
Organism: Viscum album; assembly: GCA_963277665.1. Taxonomy (NCBI): domain Eukaryota; kingdom Viridiplantae; phylum Streptophyta; class Magnoliopsida; order Santalales; family Viscaceae; genus Viscum; species Viscum album. Next base: position 2,006,653,228 of record OY728130.1, on the reverse strand, counting down.
TTTCAACTTATAGTATAAAAAAAGTGGAGTGGATCACATGATTTATGTTTTTTACTTATTATTTGATGATCTTGTTTAATTTAAATTGATATCAAATGTGTATAATTGATAGAAGTGAAATCTCAAGTTATATATATTTATGGAAATAAGTGAGTACAATGGATTTAATTGAAGTTATTAGTATAAAATATTATTTCTTGTATCTTTTTTTATCTTAGTAGACTTAGATAATTTTTTGATTACTCTTTATAAAATGGAATTTTAACAAACTAAGAAACTTTGAGAGTTAAGTTATAGTTGATGAGTAAAGGATGGAGGGCGAACAAGTGGAAATTAGAGCTAGAAACAGTGAAAAAATAGTTGAAATATCTAAAAGATTTAGAAGTGAAAGATAGTGATTGAAATATCAAAAGGCCATAGAGAATTCATCTGTCAAAGGTGGAGTTATAACACTAAAAATTTGGTTTTGTGTGATAAATTTTAGGGTTTAATGGTAAATTTTTTTTTCAAAAGTTTTAGAAATTTATTTTCCTTGAAAATGTGGTCTAAGTAAGTCAATAAAAGGGGAGAAGATATGATGAATACACTTTTACCAAATTCAACAAAAAAGGGGGTATCAAATATGGGAATTCAGAGAATATTCTCATTGTATTTTATTACTAAAGGGATATTAAAGATAATTCACTATAAATCCATAAATTTTTCATGTAAACAATCACATTAGATTGTGAAGATAGATTTTTGGAAGTATTGTCAATATAATATAAAGGGGGGAAATTTTTTACCCAGTAGTTGTTTTTTGGATTTTATGATAATTAATTGTGATAACCAATCATGGATTTTATTTTCAGAGAATATTATAACAAAAAATTATGTGAATAAACAATGTCTAATGGTAAAGGAGACAAATATAATCATCGTGTAAAAAGATTCAATCCAACACATCAATATACAACAATTTGAGTTATGAATATGTTCATTGTGATAATAGGAATAAAGTACAAATAGTGAGAAAAGTGGAAACTCAAAGGTTGACTATAATGGTGAATTAATTTGAGTAAAAGTGTACCTTGATAGATCTATATGTCAAGGATATGGCATAAGAAGAAAATTGAATAATTGTGGATTTATTTAGTATGGAATAATTTTAAGCATGGAAATCATTAGGAATTTATAGGAATATAAGAATGCAAGGAACCATTTGGAGTTGGCTAGAATATTTTTAGTAAAGGATGATTCAAATGAATCATGGTGGTGGAAATTCCACATTGTAGTAAAGTAGAAAATGGACATGTAACATAGTTAAAGTCATTGTGGGGATCATGGTGTAAATCTAAGTTTGGATGGATACTTTTATACTATGGGATGGTGAATAATATCATAATGATGACCATTATGGGAAAATTAAATGGGTTAGTGAATTTTGTTGGATTTAAGATATGGTCATGGTAGAATAGATATTATAGAACTAAAGTTTTAACTATAAACATAGAGATGATATTGAAATTGACCAAAATATAAGTCATATTGGTTTGAAAAATCCATGAACAAAATGAGATTCTGGTTTATGGGTGTATAAGTAGTCATGGTGGTCATGTAAGATTAATAAAATGGCGAGTTGGATTATGTAGTCATTGTAATGGATGTTATTTAAAGTATCAATTTTTCTACAATGAATAGGGAATGAGAAAATTTATATAAAAGAACTCAGGAACAAGTTGTTTTACATGGAGATTGATTATTGCATGGTATAAATACAATTATTTCATAGTGGTTATATATTAGAATATTTTAAAGATGAAATGGAATGATTTATCACATTTTGAAAATTGTAATATCATGGTATTCAGAGGTTGAGGTATAATCTAGACACCAACATGATGTGGTGGGGGATTGAATATTCTATAGTGAGTAATTATGTGGAAAAAAGTAGTTGGTTCATGATTGAATGAGAGAGATGTTGAAAAAGGTTTTGGAGGTTAACTTGAATAAATTCGGTATATTTGATCACACTTAAAAAAGTATGAAACTTATAATGATCATAAATAATTGGAGGAATGAGAGTTGATCATAGTGGTTGAATTAAGGTACTAGTGATTGAAGTTTTAATGTAATATATTATGGTATTTATAGAGAAGTAGATAGTTAAATTGAAAGACCAGTATTAGAGAGTGGAAGATCCAAGATAGAGCATTATTGATACATTTTATTCAAGAGATAAAGAGATATCATTATCGGTGGAGTGCCATTGATCATACTTGGTACGATAGAGAAAAATATTGAGTATAATGAGAATAATTCATTTCTTGGAATTGTTCTTGTATAGAAGAATTATCATTGTTGTGATGTTGTTTAATAGATATTTTATCAACTCTCTCATTAAGAAGTTTACCATATATTTACTTGTATAAAATTATTGAAAACAAGTAGATTCCATTGGAGAATAAAATATGGTGGTCATTATACATAATGAATTAGTTCTATATACTAATCACAAAGTTTCTTGAAATTTTATAATCTAATATCATTACAATAAGCATCACACATGAAAGGAAGAAAAGGGAGTGACCATAGAGAGGTAGTGCACCATACTTAAATGTTTATTATGATAGTTATTCGAAGTGTGGAGTGAGAAAAACATAAAATTTTATCCACCGAATAGTGTGTATAGTGGATTTTGGTACACCAGTACATCATTGTGTGTATTCTCCTTGGATTTATCCTGATGTGGGTGAACTAAATAAAATACTTCCATTTATATGTACTTTACTTTTTTATATCTATGCTTTATATTTAGTGGGAATTCATTCTAGGGAGTGATAGAATGAATGTTTTTCTTTATAATAGGGGGATAAGTTATGATGACAATGAGAATTATGGTGAATTTTTTTTTATTTGAATAACATCATAATTATTCCACTTATAGAGTGCCTTGGGAATCTTATTATAACCCAATGGTCCTAAAAATTATTATTATTATTTTAAATACTACCACAACCACCACAAAAATACTAATATTACTATTTATATGGGTACACACACATATACATAATTATTTTTAACTAATTTTTTTCATTAATAATAATACTTATTTCATTATTTACATTGATATTCATGTGTGTGTGTATATATATATATTTATATAACTTATTATTATATATGTATAATGGTGGGGGAATGTTGGTGAAGACTTTATTTTTAAAAAATTAGTAAAAGTTGGGTGTCTTATAATTTTATTAGATTTTTATGTTGAGACTAGTAATTGCAACAATTCACACTATCGAGCGTCAGTGGGATCAAAGGAAGCGTTAGAATCCTAAGGAATCGAAGCCAACAAGAATTATATATTTTTATTATAGTTTGAAAATATATGTGTTTATGTGTCTGAGGTGATTAAAAGAAAGTATTGGAGAAGAAGTTATGGATGGAAAGGATCTAAAGATATTTTTGGGCATTTAAATAAATGAGGTGTCAATACTGGCACTAGAAGAAAGCCACAAGAACCTCGATAGAGGATACAGGGGGCCTGGTGTCCTTCCAATGGATATAAACTACAAAAATATGGGTTTGATGGTGGGGAACTGATATTTAGTGTCCCCAATGAAAATTCAATGGTGTCTATTATACATTTGGTGGCCTACCCCAAACCCTACTTTAAGTGGTAGGAATGACAGTATTTTTAGATGTTTTTTATATTCATTTTAGTATTTATTATTCCTATTGAGTTAAATAAGAGGGAATTCATCACCCATTTCTCTCCCTTATCTTACCTTTAATTTTCTTTGAAATTAAAGACCCAAAAGTGATTTTTTTATGTTGAGATGTGGTAATCATTCTGTCCTTCTTCCTTCCTTTTTCTTTCTATTCTTCTCTAATGAAATAGGTAGATTGTGGTAGGTACTTGAATGATATATTTCACTAGATTTTGGTGAAATCAACCCAAAGTATGGATATTATTATGGTGGTTGATAAAGAGTATTATTAAAGGATGATGTATATTTTTTCTTTCAATTTTGGTGAAGATATATTACCCAGTTAGGTTTCTAATGATTCCTTTCATAATTGGATTTAATTATTTAGAAATTATGGTTGATAATATTAGCCTTCTTGGTGTGGTAGACATTAGTGTATGTTAAAATTGGTTCACACTCTGTTTCATGAAATTTTAGTAAGTATTTTATACTTAGTGTGTTTACCACAATTAATCCAAGCATAATTTTATAGATATATAAATTATATTTTAGTTTTATTTAACTTAACCGAGTCATTGATTAATATAAGGTCTCATAGATATGGATGACGGTTAACCAAGGGTTGGATGTTTATATTTTAAATTATAGAATAGAATATAAATGCATGTCAAGGTAGATGGTCCCATTTTTTACTAATTTTAAGAGTAATGGATTATGTGGTGTGATATTCTAGTGGAGTTAAGTAGGTGGTACTGACCCATGTGAGGGCCAGTGAAAATGAGTGATTAAAGAAAATTATGTATGGCTTAATATGTTCATAGAGGAAATACCACTCATGTATATTTAGAAAATTAGAAACTCTACAACTACAGGTAAATGATGATCATGGTTGAATTGAAAAGGAACCCACATAACATGTTTGTAGCATCATGTGATTTTAGTAGATATTTCCCTTAGAAATAATTTTAATATACTCTATATATTATGATGAACAAAACATAAAACTAAAGTGAATAATGATTTATTATATTAAAAAATGAAATATATTGTAAGGAATTTAAATTAAACATAATTATTAAAATAAATTAAGTAAAAATTTAATTATTCAAAGCTGAAAAAAATGTTTTTTAAAACACTGTTATTATTTTATATTATATATTTTTTATATAAAATGTAAATTTATCAAATTTTATAATTTTAATTTGAAAAAATTAAATTTATTTTTCAATTTTTAATTTCAAAATTATAGAAGGATGATTTTTTTTATGATTTTTTAGAAATGATTCATTTTTAATTGAATAGTGAAAAATATTTTCTTCCACAAATAACGTAACTTTTATGACATCATTATGATATAATAATGAATTAAAAATATATAAAATATTTGTATCAATAAAATATGTGTTCAAGAAGTAAAATAAATCTTTTAAAATATTATTTTTAGTTTGGAAACCCATCCTTGACTTTTTTGAACCTATATTATATTTTACTCTAATAAAAAACTATTTTTTCCATTTTCCTCTAATTAAATATTCAAAATGATCCATTAGGGTTTTAATTGATTTGAAATTTATAAAAATATTTTTATCTATAAAACAATAAATTAAATAGGAAATAATACTATACATGATTTTGGTGTAAATAAATTTTTATGCATAAAATAGAATTTCTATGAAAACTGTTTTTATTGTGTTATGTATACTTATAATAAAATTAAATTTTATTACCCATATAAATTTTAATTTATAAAATAGATTACATATTTGGAATTATAATATTCAAATTATGTAACAATATCCATTTTTTTATTCATAAATAATAGTTACCATGATAAAAGTTAAGTCATCATGGTAAAGGTTAAAAGGGGTTAAAATAAAGGACATGGATAACAATATCACAAAAAACTTATATTTATTTGATTATTTGAGTGTATATAAACCTAAATCATATTATTATTTAATTTTGACTAAATTAGAGTCACTTGAATTAATAATTACATTTATTATCTTTAAAATTTATAAATTTTTACAAGGGTTCCACTCCTCTAAGTTGTAAAAGGATCCCTTCACCCCTCAATTCTCCACACCCTCAGAGAACCATATATTTCTCGATATATACACATATAACTTCCCAAAACCCTTATAAATGACCTATAGGTTTTGGACTCAATAAAATAACAAACTAATAAGTCTTAAGGAGTGATCCTAAGGAGGATACCCAAGGAAGTTGTAATTGTCTTAACCTAGTTCTTTTAAGTTACATTCTACTTCAACCTCCTACAAATCTATTTTACCCATTATAATATAATTAAATTAGTTTTATTATTATACTTATATTTTAATATTTTCATATAAAAAAATTGTCTACCATACTTCCATCCACTGGAAAAAGGAAAATTCACTCATGTGTACGTGCATACTACTGCCTCTATGAATAATGTATTTCATTTCTCATCACCGCTAGACCTTGATGGTTCAAAAAATGGATCTAATGAATATACATGATATTTTTGACATGAATAATCTTTTATAAAAGTTATATTTTCATGAAAACATTACATTTTCTTACTCATTCAAATGTTATAACACACTCTTGGGTTGGTTGATTTTACCACCTACATGAACAATGTTATAACGTTTATTCCATGAATGATTAATAATGTTGGATACTGGTAATATTATGTAAAATTAATTAATTTTATATGTTTTAATGATTATTTAATGGATATATACATATTTTTATTCGCAAATAAAATCAATTCTTTTCATGGAATAAAGATTTTCTAAAAAATGATATTTTTTATTTTCTATGTAAATAATCACTATAAGTTCCATGAAATAACCACGGGACTCAAAAACTATATTAAAAACATAATATATAGCTTAATTAGCATTATGTATATGATTAAACCATGACCATGATATAAGGACCAAAATATCTAAATTGGAACATGTGTGGAAAACTAAATAGTTAACACAAAAATAACGGTTTTAACAAAGAATTATTACTGAATGGGTACTAAGAAATTTTAACTGAATGGTATCTGGTAATATATATATATATATATATATATTATTTTTTATGTATATTTATAATAACTATTTATTTATTATACTTGTTTTTTGTGCATGTTTGACCAAGATAATGTCTGAGATAAGAGGTTTTCTCATCCCAATTTCCCTTTATTGAGATATGTTTTATATTCATCACCTTTTTTAATTTGTTTTTTTGTATATACTACCCACTAATGTATTTTATGAAAATTTTACTACAAATTATGGGGATTTATAAATACATATAATTTTTTCATTTTCATTAAATTTTGATTAAAAGGTTACTAAATCCATAGGGGGTTTTATTTAAATCCATCACTTTTAAAGTTTTGAAGTCTTTAACATAACTCATTTTATTGCAGATCGATATTCATTAAATTGTTTCAAGAATATTATTATAAATATATAAATTATTTTTAAATTCCTTTTCAACTATCTTTTACATTCATTATAATGGTTTTTAAATTAATTTTTCAATGTTTTTTGTATAGTCCACTCTTGATCTTCCTAGAAAAGGTATAAAAAATGTTTTTTTTAAATTTACTAATAGACTTAATTTTCCCACCAAAATGATCATTAATAATCATCATTATTATTACTTCTTAAGTTTTAACATTTTTCCTGTAAAATTATATTCTCAATGTTATGTTAATTTTTTTTAAATTTCAAAAAATGGAATTTTCTTCTCATTTTTCAATGAATATTTCTAATGTTTTTATAAAATCATTTTTCACTTGTGTAAAAATACTTTAATGAGTTTTATGATTAATTGGGTATATGATCTAATCATACCATCCATATTCTTTCTATGGATGGATTATGATGTTATTTTAAATAAATTATCACAAAATTCATTTATTTCTATGGGTTAATTAGGTTTTAAAAGAATAGTGAATTCTCTTATATTCTTGTAGAATAAATATTTATGGTTAAGTATTATGTGAAAAATGGGTCCTCTATAGACCTAAAATGTATTGGGTAATGATTTAAATCTCATGAGATAAAATTTAATTTATTTGGAGTGAATTTAATCCACTAAGGGACTCTCTCCACCATTGTTTATAGGGAATTGGGTGTGAACCCAATCAACTGTGGGACTCTTTCCACTATGTGATGTTGGTTTTAGGAAATGATCCTTGACTAAGGAAATGATTTTATAAACTTTTGTATCTGCTATAATTTTATACCATAGTCTTATTCTTATGTTATACTCTCATGGTCCCGATTTAGGGATGTTTCAAAAATCTTATAACTCATTTCTTATGCTATGACAAATACATATACCATGAATCATGAGTTATAGTCTATGACTTGTTGTGTATGATTTTAATATGTTATGATCATGTACCTTGATTATGTCCTCATAACCTCATGCTCATCTTATTCTTACTTATGATATTCTATTGTTTAAGCCTATGTTTACCCTTACTAAGAATATGATCTCTCCGCTTCTTATGCTTCCATTTCCCCATGTTATGAATAAAGGTGTTATTTTTCATATGTTTAGAATGGGTACTATGTTTGAAGAGTAATTATAGGAAATTATGATGATTGGTTGTGAAATAAAGTGATTATGTATCTAATATTTAATGACACTAAACCATTAGGTTATAGGGTGTGAATTATTATGATATGCAATGAATATTCATCTAAAATGATATAATATGCATGCATGTTATACCTGAGTCACCTATGTTGGTATTAGAGTAGAGTTTACTTAGTTTTGGGGATTAGGTTAGGAATAATAAGTGAATAGATACTAAAAAACCCATGATAAACTAAAATTTATATAATATGAAAAAAAAATTTCATGGGCTAAAAGAAGGTATCAAAATTTAGAACATCTTTTGAATGATTTTCCTTATCATATAATTGATCAATTTAATTATTAATTCATGATACTCAAACTAAAATGTTCTTATAAGTAAATGACTAGAACCAAAATCAAACAGAGAGAGGTATTCTTATTATAAATTCATTAACTTTAAAAATATTAATTGTTTATAGATTTAACCACTATTTTATATCTTGATAATTTTATAAGGGTGTAACATAACCACCTCAATTATTATATATTAAATTATAATTAAAAAATATTAATGGCATAATGGTTTCATCACATTTATATAATTATTTCATGATAGAGTTTTAAGGAAATATATTTCCTAAAACTCTTATTATTCTATATATATTTGAATTTTATGTTACATTAGGCTTGGATTAGACCTCTCAATGTTTATCCCATATCAATGGTTGAGGTATGGAAGTCACATTTCATATCCCAAATAAACCTACGGTCATCTATTGGTGCAATGATAACTATGAACTCCCAATAGAAATTAATTCTATTATATGGGTATTAATACCTATTCATGAGAGATATCTATCTAAAATGGTTGGGAATAAACTCAACATTTAAGATATTCCTATAATATTAAAGTACATCTATATATTTACAAAAGAGTTTCTTGGTCTTCCCCTAAATCATGAATTTGAGTTTTTAATGGAACTCATAATTAGTGTTACACTTATTTCAAAGTATCCCTATAGAATAAATCTTATTGAGTTGTAGGAATTGAATAAGTAACTCTAGGAGAATCTAGATAAGAGATTAATATACCTTAAGGATTCACTGTCGGGTGTGATAATTTTTTTTGTTAATAATAAATAGGGGTCCTCATATATCTGTATTGATTATCATGAACTTAACCCGATCAAAATCATGAAAAACTGCATGTTACCCCATTTTATGACTTGTTGAATCAAATATGAGGGGATCAATAATTCTAAAATATTAACCTTTTATCTAGATATCATCAATTTAGGATCAACATGGAGGATATTACCAAGATTTTCTTCCATATGAGGTATATATATTTTAAATTTATAGTAATTCCAACTAGACTTACCAATTCCCTTTATATATTCATGGATCTTATTAATATAGTTTTTAGAGAGTACTATGAAAACATCATGGTAATATCTATTTATGATGTTATTATAAATTATAAGAGAATGTAAGATCATGAGAATCATTTAGTGTTGTGTTGAACACCTTAAGGATGAAGAAACCATATTTCAAAATTAGTAAGTGTGAATTAGAGCTATATAAATTCTCATTCATAGGTCATGTAATCACAAGAGAGGTTATATACATAGATCCTTCAAAAAATAGAGGTTATTAAATAATAAACCAGACTAATCAATGTGACTGAGATATGTAGTTTTCTTGGATTGGATGGAAAATATCAATATTTTTTGATAAAATTTTCATGGATATCAAATCCATTAACAAAGTAAAATAAAAATCAAGTAAAGTTTCTATGGATATAGGAATGATAATAAATATTCATGGATCATAAGAAGAGTTTGGTCACTAAACCTATACTTGCATTACCCTATAGTGTGAAAGATATTTTTTATATAGTGATGCTTTAAAAAATGGTTTATGATGTGTACTTGTGTAAAATAAAATGATGGTGGTTTATTCCACTCAACAATTGAAGGTTCATGAGAATAATTATCCAACTCGAGATTTTTAGCTAGTAGTGGCAATTTTTACCTTAAAATTTTGGAGGTATTATATATATAATAAAATATGTGTTATATATACTTGTCATAAACTCATAAATTATACATTCATAAATAAGGAGATCAATATTTGCTAAAGAATATTGTTGGAGTTGATCATGGATCATGATTTCTCAATAAAATATCACCATGGGATTGAAAACAAGGTGGTTGATGATTTGAATAGAAAGGATCATTCTACCTTATCTATGACGATGTTTTAAAAATATCTAACACTTCTATATTTTCAGAGGATAATAATTTAAATAATAAGGAAAGTAGAGAAATTCCATCTTCCCCAAATCCATGTTCATCCATCCATTTATGTGAAGTTCAAAAAGACACAAAAAGAAGTTATTGAATTAAAAAATAAGGTAATAAATGGTCTATATTTCAACCTTTACCATGATGGAATTATAATTTTTGGGACCTAAAAATTTGTCCAATAATTTTTAGAACTGAGGAAGGGTATATTGGATAAATCACATATCTTAATATTCTTTATCCATCCCAGTATCACAAAGATGTATAAAGACATAAAAAATCAATTCTAGTGGGACAACATGAAAAGGGATATTGTAAATTATGTATCTAGATTCTTGGTATACCAGCATGTTAGGGATGGACATTTAAATTCTAAGGGTATGATTCAACAATTACCCATACCGGTATCGAAATTTGAAAACATTACCATAGTTTTCATACTAGGATTACCTAAGATATTTAAAGTCCATAATTCTATTTTGGTTGTACTTGATCTTTTTATAAATTCAGTGCTTTACATTTCTATGAAATAAGATTTATCACTTGAAAAACTATCTATGATATACATTAAGGATAGGTAAGACTACATAAAGTACCAAATTAAATTGTTTTTGAATAAGATCTAAGGTTTACCTTGATTTTATTGATAAGTCTTCAATAATAATTGAATATGGATTTAAGCATTAACATCATATATCATCCTTATATATATGTTTAATATCATAGGACCATTTAAACCCCATAAGATATGATGAGATGTTGTTTAATGGATTTTAAAGGTAGTTGGGATCAACACTTTTCCTTGGTATAGTTCTCATATAACAATAGTTTCCATTATAACATTTAAATGGTAGAATATGAGGCTCTATATGGGAAGTGGTGAAAAAAAAATTACATGTTTGGATGTATTTATAGAGTGTAAGCTATTGGGGCCATATCTTTATAAATAGATGTCAGACAAGACTCAAAATATTCAGTAGAACATTACAACCACAAAAATCTGACAGAAAATATATACTGATAATTTTCAATGAAATTTGGAGTTTTAATTCAAAGAAAAGGTAATAATTTTAACATCTCCTCAGAATATGGTAATGAGATTTGTAAAGAAGGAAAAGTTAAGACCTTTCTATATTGACCCTTTTGAATTCCTTGATCATGTGGGAGCTGTAGCTTATCATATTGGACTTCCAATTAATATTTCCAAGTGTATGATGCATTATAAATATCACTTTTTATGAAGTTCATACCTAAACCTCTACAGGTATTGAACTATGAGGTTATACAAATAGATCATTACCTTTCTTATGATGTGGAACTGGTATAAATGTTGGTTCGTATTGATAAAGTGCCATAAAAAAAATCCACTCACTTGGTTAATGTTATATAGAGGAATCATATGTTTTAGGAAGTAGTGTTGTAACCCAAGGATGTAATTAAGCATAGGTATACTCATTTTTTATTAATGTAATGTAATTTCAAGGGTGTACATATTTTTTTAGGTTGGGGGGGTGAGGGAATGTAACACCCCACGATTTTAGTATTTATTTCCCTTAATAATAAATTCAATGTGATTAGTATCTTATTATTCAAAACACACTTAAATAAAGTTAATAATGGATTATTATAATTAAAAATTAAATATATTATAATAAAATTAATGAACTGTAAGGTAAATCGATCGAGTAATGATTTAATTATTCATGTCTAAATTTTTTTTCCTTAAAAACATTGTTTTTTATTGTATATTATGCATGTTTTTTAAAATATAAATCAAATTAAAGAAATTTCACTTGAAAAAATAAACATAATTATTTAATTCATCATGGTAAAATTATATTTGTTTGAATTTTTATGATTTTATAAAATGGTTGTTTTTTAGGTGAATAGAGAAAAATACTACTTTTAAACATACCGTAACTTTTATGACATAATTATGATATAATCAAAAATTAAAAATATATTTAAACTTTGGAATAATAAAATATATTTTAGGGAGTAAAATAAAACATTTTTTTTTAAATTTGGGAACCCTTATTTTATTTTTTATAACCTAAGCTATATTTTATTCTAATAAAAAAAGTTTTTGTCATTTACCATTAATTAAGTATTCATAGTGATCCATTCAATTCTGGGTTTATTATAAATTCATAAAAATATTATTCCTTTTTAAATAAATTAATAATTTTAATTGTAATCATTATTATGCATGATTTTGGTTTAAATTCATTTTTATCCTTAAAGGGAACATTTTTCTGAAAACTGTTTTTGTTGCATTTTATATATTAAAAAATATATTTTTTCACCTATATAAATCTTATTTTCTAAAATGGATTCTATATTTAGAATAAAAATATATAAATTATTTAATAAATTAATTTTTTTATTTATAAAAAATAATTACCATGGTAAAAGTCAAGTCATCACGGTAAGGGTTAACATGGGTTAAAGTGGTTAAAACTAAAAGATAAAGATTTTTATATCACAAAAACCTTATATTTATTGACTGTTTGAGTGTATTTATAACTAAATCATTTTATTTGAACATTGGATAAATTTTATCCACTTTACTTGATATTGAAATTTATTATATTTAAAAGTTATAAATATTTACAAGGCTGTTATTCCTCTCAATTATAAATAAAGCTCTTCACCCCTCACTTCTCCTCAAACTTTGAGCACCTTATACCAAACAATATCTACTCAAATAATTACAATACAAAATTATGCATGAACTAGAAGTTTTGGACGCACCAAAATACCAACATATGAAGGCTTAAGAAGATACCCTAAGGAGGATTTCAAAGGAAGAGCTAATTATCTTAACCAAGTTGCTTAAAGGTTTTTTCATATTCCACCTCTTCCAACTATATTTTACTAATTATAATATAATTATATCAATATTATTAGTATATTTAAATGTTATTATGTTGAAATTAAAACCATTATCTACCTTACATTCTTTTATTAGAAATTGAAAACATCGCTTGTGTATAGGTGCAAACTACTGCCTCTATGAATGACACATTTCATTTTTCATCACAAAATTACATGGATGGTTATATAAATGTATTTAATGAATATATATAATATTAATGACCTTATTAATCTTCTATAAAAGTTATATTTTCATTATATAATTGCATGTTCATACTCATTCATTTGTTATAACACATTGTTGTTTTGGTCGATTTTACAACATACATGAATAATGTTATAATTTTTATGCAGTGAATGATTAAGAAACATTTTATACCAATTATATTATTTAAAATAAAGGAAATTAAGATATTTTTATGTTTCTATAATTTCAATATACATGTTTTATACCATAATAAAATAAAGTCTTTTTATAGAAACAGAACTTATAAAAAATGATTTTTTATGAATTTCAAGAAAATAATCACCATAAGATAAATAAAATGACCATCAGAATCCAAAAACATATTAAAACAATACTACAAACCTTAATTAACATTTAAGATATTATAAAAAAATTCCCTAGGTGCAGGGACTATAACCATTGAATCAGAACATGCGTGGAAATTTAATAGTCAACACAAAAATATTTATTTTAACAAAGAATTATCACTAAATGAATAAGTAATTATAAGTGAATATTTTCAAGTAAGATAATTATATGGTTCTAATATATATGTATAATAAATTAAAATTAATTATATATGGAGTTTAGATCATGTCCAACCAAGCAAAATTCTAAGGTAAGTGTTTTTCTAATCTCAATTCCATTCATTAAGATATGATCTATATTTTCCACATTATTTATTTTGTATTGTGCAGATAATTTACATGAAATTATATTATAAATAATTTCCTAAAAATTATTTTTATTTAAAAATACATCTACATTTCTATATTTTTTGTGTTTCTTTTTTCATTCAAATGATGCCAAAGTTATAATAAGTTTTATTTAAAACCATTGTTTTAAAAGTTTTGAAGACTTTTACCCAAATATTTCCATTACATATCTAAATTATTTATAAAATTTTAAAAATTAAACTATCTATATTTAAATTATATTTTAAATTAATTTTCAACTATATTTTATTTTTTTACAAATATTTTAGAAGTGATATTTTCGGTGTTTTCTATGTGGGTCACTTTTGACTTTATTACAAAGGTGTGAAATAATATTTTTATAACATTTACTACATGAAAACCATTTCCCACCAACATAAATGTTATTAATCATTAATATTCCTTTCCATTATTTCATGTGTTTCCAAATAAAACCATATTATCATTTTTCTATGAATTTTTATTTTTTAAAAGTTACCAAAAAGAAAGGATATTTCTTCTTGTTTTTTTTAAATTATATTTATAATGGTTTTATTAAATAATTTCTCATCTATATAAACATCATTTAATAATTAGTATGACTCATGGTGTATGTGATATAATAATCTATCAACCTACTTTATAGTTATGGATTATGATTATTATTTAAGTAAATTACCCGGAAACCCATTTATTTCTATGAGTTAACTAAATTACCAAGGAATGCTGAATGCTCTTATGTTCTTGAGAAATACTTATATATTGATTATTATTATATATAGAGTGGTTACATTCTATACCTCTAATGTATTAGGTAAATATTTCTATATAATGAGATACTATTTATGTTATTGGGGAGTGAACCTAATCCATTAAGTAAAGCTATATAAAAATGTTTAAAGGGAAATGGAAGTGATCCCCATACACCATGGGACTCTACCCACTATGTGATGACGGTCTTGGTAGTTATCCTTGATGAGGGAAATTATTTTATATGTTTATTTGTGTGATAAAATTTTATACCATATTATTATTCCTATGTTACAATCTCATGAATTATGATTTAGTGATATTTTAACACTCTTATGATCCTGTATTATGTTATGAAAAATCCTTATACCATGAATCATGGTTTATGATCTATAACTTATTGGGTATAATTTTTGTATATTATGATTATTCACCTTGATTATTTTATCATACCCTTATTCTAATCTTATGTTCACTTAGTATCTTTGATTGTTGAAGCCTACATTTTCCATTAATGAGCATTTGGGCTCACACTTTCTTATGTTTCAATTTTTCCAAGTTATAAAAAAAGGTGTTATGTTTGATATGTTTATAAGGGTACTGTGTTTCAAGATTAATTGTGTGAAATTGTGAATATTTTTTGTGAAATAAATTTATTATGCATCTAATATTCAAAGATGATAAACCTTTAGGTTTAGTGGGTGGGGGGGGGGTGTGGTGTGTGTGTGTGTGTGGGGGGGATTATAGAGAATTGTATTGAATGTTTATCTAAAATAATGTAATATGAATGCGTGTTATGATTAGGTTGCCTCAATTTATAACCTTGATTTATAAATCTAATAACCTAATGAGGACCAATATTTTGGTGTATGATGTTCACCTATAGTGATGAGATAAAGTTGAGTCATATGGGTTTTTTATTGCAAAAGGTTTTAGGATTTAGTTTGTATTAGATGGGTAACATATTATATTTTACATAATATATATTGGGATCCTAAGTTTCCCAATATGATCATAAAAATAAAAGTAATTAGATAATTTTAAGTAACTAACATCAAAATCATTTATTTTACTTGTGGGTTATAGTGTGAGATAAGTTAGAGGTATCCTTATGGTTAAATAATTATGCGATGGGAGAAATTTGATATGGTAATGGTTTGATGGTATAGAATCAGTCTAGTCTAATATAATTATAACATATGATCTATTGAGGGTATACTCTAGGGAAGTTAGCTGATGAAGGGTAAATTTTTGACCAGGGGTTGGGTGATTAAGAGGTATATCCTAAAGTCTTACATCACCAGTGAGGTGGTCACTAGGAGTTATGAATTGATCCTAGGATGGTTGAGTTATATTGAGTGTGTGAGAATAATCCACTCATTTGTTACATGAGAGTGATATTAGTCAAGGGCTGGGAGTGGGGTATTCCATGATACACAATGCACAAGGTGTGATAGGTGATTAGCCAAGGGATAGATTTGGGAAAGATATGTACAATGATTATGATTTATCTAGATATTATGAGTGTTATTAAATTCTAATATACTCAAGAGAAAATTAAAAGGTCATACATTCTATTCAATTTATTTCTTAAGGATTTAGATATTCGTATTTTTTTAATTAATAGGATGTGGTCAAACATTGTAAGTCAGTTTACAAGAATTTATTGAGTGATATTCATAAGACACAATCCACCCAACACCTTAGATACTTGAATGGTATGGAAGTTGGCCAATCATCCCCATTTTTGGGTGTGAATTTACTGAGGAGTATTATAGAGTAAGAGAGGCTAGTTAAGATCAACCTAATTAATTAGGGTTATATATAGGTTAGACATCTAGAAAATATCAATGGGATATTATTGGGAAATAATGAGGAGTATTTGTGACTAGATGAAATGGACATGGGCTACTAAAACCTTATGTGAACACATAGGATAAATGTGTGTTATCCCATGCTTGTGTGAATATAAATCACATAAATAAGAAACTTGGTGCTTATGTGTTTACATGAGATAGATGTGGGAAAATTTATAATTAAGAGACATGGGATGATAGATATAGTCCACAAAAAACTTATGTGATTATAAGGGATAGATATAGACCATCCAATTAGGAAATTATTCCCTAATGATAGTAATTGAGAATGATATACAATGGGAAACTATTTTACACATTTTAGAATAGGCTAAAGTATCCCTGAATCAACCATCAAGGTCATTTATTTGTCACCTAATGGTACGTCAAGTGTTATTTATGTGATTATTTATTGCTTCCATTTCATATAGTACATGCATGCACATATATACTAATTTCTTAGGGGCACCATTGGTGGTGGACTACTAAGTTTAATTATCACACCCTAATCATTACACATGGAAGATAACTATACCATATAATTGTAATATAGGTTAAAGAATGATTCTTAACATAGGTGAGTGGGCCAGAGTAACACGGTAAGGATGGGGATACAATTATGAGGTGAGGATGGGGATTGGTAAGAATGTCTCCTATATTATCTATTTTTAGTTTTCATATTTCAATATATTTAGGATTTTCTCATTGAGTGATCTTTTATTTTATGTATGACTCACATGATATTTCATGGGTTCTATTTTTTATATATTTATATTGATATTTTCCATGGTATGTATTCTATTATAATTTTAGGTTGTACTATAATTTTATACCTATTATGGATGTTTATATTATTTATCTATTATTATGTGTTATTATACTAAGGGTATAGTATCCTAATTTAATTTTGTTAAACCCTTCCCACTAATCGAAAACCTATGACAATAAAGGAGGCATACATGATGTATGTATTTTTCCAGATCAAATTATGTTAATGAGTTATAGGATGTAAATGTTAGAAAATGGAATTATCTGAATATTTTTTATTTGAGTTATAATTTTGACATTGTGGATGGACCAAGGATAGTAACAACTTAGGATATAAGCCGTATTTAGGCCTATCCAATAGAAATATAAGAAAAAATCCAAGTTTATAGGGAATTAGAATTATGGTTATTACTTTTTATTATTGTAATCGAGTTGATTATGATAAAGTGTTATGTTTAAGAATTGTGGTTAATGGTTTTTATCTTGGATTAAGGTAAAAAGAGGAACATGTACATGCATCATTCATGGCATGTAGCATCATATAACAAGTGAATTATTGTGCGTGATTGATAAAAGGGCATCAAAAATATGTTTTGGTTGTTTAAAATATCTATAATAACTTATTTAATGTTTTATCAAATAATTTATTATTGTCACTTTACTTAAATAAAAACAACAATGATGAATT
Source organism: Viscum album (assembly GCA_963277665.1). Classification (NCBI taxonomy): domain Eukaryota; kingdom Viridiplantae; phylum Streptophyta; class Magnoliopsida; order Santalales; family Viscaceae; genus Viscum; species Viscum album. Next base: position 2,006,634,789 of record OY728130.1, on the reverse strand, counting down.
ATGAGATACACATCAATTTATGGAGATGTCATCATGATATACATGCATGAGATAATGACCCTAGAGTGGCCAATATGAATAAAAGGATTCTGTAAGGAGTATTATATCCTTATAATGGGTTCATTAGAATATGAGATTCCTTGATTTATATAACATAGAATCATGTGTGATTTTATTATGAGTTGTAACCTATAGGGGTGTATGATCTTTATATCAGGTGAAATATCCTAGTGATTATGAGATGAGACTTAGTATAATGGTTAGACAAATGAGATAAAAGGGTAATAGTATGCTATCTTGATACTATTCCAAGTATATTTTAAGATACAATATTATGAAAATAATTTGAAAGGGTTGTGATTTTTTGGTCAGTTAAAGAGAATGGGGGATTATCCTAAACACATGGATGCCTTAGTGATGGAAAACATGGATAAATGATTCATGTGAAAGGAATAAAACATGGGTGATGTGAAATAGTGTGGTGGTATAAACATTTAAAATTCATTTGGTCTGTTGGGAATGTATGGTTACATGAAAATGTATGTTTTTTAGGAATGATGGGATATGAATCATTGTTGTATGTGACGAGTTATGTGGCTGTGTAATATGAGAATGGATACCCACTCACTAATAAAATGTGAGATATACTAGTAATGTGTGACAATTTTATGACTTGACCCACTAGGGCCCTCTTGGCTAGTAGTAATCCGAGTGTGACACCCCAAGCCCACCTATAATAGGCCAGTGGATGATGACCAACACTGAGTAGGAATATAACAGACATGGAAGGCCTTATCATAAAGTACCTATAAATACACAAGTATTCATACCCTAGTATAATTTGGGAAATATAAAAAACTAATAGAATAAATTAATGCATAATAACTAATCTAACATCATAGTATGGCAAATTATGGAAAAGAAATGATGAAAATACAAGCCCTTCATAACTATAAAAAGATCCTGAATTACTAATTAAAGGGGACTAATATCAATATGCCACTCCAAAAACCATCCGCAGTTTACCTAGTGAAATTAATCCCCACCAACTCCTAGACATCCTATGACTCCATGGAAAGTCATGTCATCCACATAAGACACGACACGTAAAGGCAAATCTTGTTTAGGGGTGAGTATAAACATACCCAACATGGAACCTTTAAATTAACAAATGTATATATCAAAGACATTCAGCTCAATATATCAAAAGGGGTAGTCATTAAGGAAGATATAAAGAATATAGTTATGCTCATATATAGACACAAAATCTCCAAGTAAGTTCACTACCTCACTATTACCCTAAGATTATGCCCAAGGCTCAAAGTCATGTTCATCTAAGGTAACACACTTCTCGAGTCTCAAAACACTAATTAGACTCATCCAAGAGGTCATTCTCATTTAGAATTTCCATGAATAAGTACACATTGGAACTTATAAAAGATTTAAACATGGGTAGGGGATCACACCCACAGACTAAGGGGGATACCTAACACTATCTAGAATAATCCACTAGGAAGGGGATCACCCATCCTGGATGTCAAAAACATGATAACTGACCCAAAATATAGAAGAGTGATAGAAGATCACAACCCATGCCACAAAAAGGGATAACTGAATCTATTTAGAATTAACTCATGGAGGGGATGACTCATCCTATTCACAAGACATGATGCCACACTATACCCTCTTGGGGATGGACCAAGGGAATGCGTAACAACCCAAAATATTATCAATAAAATTTCCCTTTTTATAATTATGTCATAGAAAATATGTATCACATATAGAACCTAATAAAAGAATTATTCTCATAAATGAATAATTATATAAGAGGTATTTATATAAATTAATGAATCTATACCATTAGAATAGTAACCCAACCATTATAATAGTAATTTGACTGTTAGGAATAATAATCTTGCTATTAAAATAGTAACCTCACCTATGAAAGTATAAATAAAATTTGGGTATATTAAAAATGAAAATATGATATAATTATATCATGGTATAAATAAATAAATGTTTTAAAAATGATAAATTAAGTTTGGGTATTTTTATAAAATATAAACATTTATTTACAATTTTATAATTAATATATTTATTTAAAAGAAAACATATTTTCATAAAATATATTCAAAAATTAATATTTTTTTGTATTATAATTATAAGAAAATTTTATGAGACCTTAATTAATTTTTCAAAAGGGTCATAAAATCAATTATAATATTAAAATTGATATTTTTTAAATAAATAATTATTTTATTTAAAAATTAAATGTATCATATCTAGAAACTTATTTTCATAAAATGGAATATATTTTTAAAATATACACTTTGAAAAATGGTTAGGGTGAATTTTTGGGATTTTTCTAAAATAATTGAATTTTTAGTGAATAGTGAAATATGATAATTTATGATATAAGATACATACATGAATTTTTGAGTCATGGATGATGTATGCATGATGTAATAACCCATTATCTAGAAATATATTTTCCTATTTACTATATTTATTCATATAAAATAACATTATTAGTAGTCTTGAGCCAAAATAATATACTATTGATATAATAATAAAAAATACCTCTCCCCTTATAAATACCACCCATCACCACCCCTTCTCCTCACATCGTATAAGCCTTGTATATTTTCTAAATTATCCAAAATTATATTACCAATCCTCATCCCCACATCCAAGAGCTACTGGTATCAACAAAATACCAAAACCAAGATTCTTAAGGGGGTTATCAAGGAGATAATATTCAAGAGGTAAAATAATCCTTTGTCTTTTAATTTATATTATTTTCTTATCCTATCCTAAACTACCCTATCCAAAGTTGTATAATAACTCTAGTATCATATATATACTATAATATCACCATGTTAATGCAATATCCATCATCAAATCTCTTCTCTTCTCCTTTTATTCTAAAAAATGAAAACATCATCCGGGATACGTTGGTTCACTAACTTCATGGATGATGAGTTTTCATTTTCCATTATCATCTTAAAGTTTGATCATAAAACCATTATTATGGTTAAATCATATTTTAATATAAATAATATAATTTTTATCATGTTCTAGAACCAATATGTAAACATAATATTAAATAAAATGATACCAGTTCATGATGGTTGTAAAAACTAACAAAATAAATTAAACATTTTTCATCAAAATTTTATCTAATGAATAATCATCATATTAGGAAAAATGATATATGGGACCATTTAAAATTCTATATGTATATTAATACCATTTCATTCCACTTCTAGAGTTTTTATTTCATTTGAAAATAACTACCATAATTATACTTAAGGGAACCAACCATAAACCATGAAACAAACACTCTCAGAACAAAAAATTGAACTCTATAAATCGTCAAAATGGCCATAAAAAATCTTAATAAAATTATAATAAAATAAATAAATAAAGAATAGGTTCTGGATTTAGTAATTAATAAATCTAATTTTATTATTCAGGATATTAAGTGCAAGTACAGAAAGAATCCGGACATAAGGTAAGGGGATTCTTGAACCCAACTCTCTTTATTTGGATTTTCCCTCTTCCACAACATTTTCAGTATTGATGTTCCTTTAATGTTCCTTAAATATCATTTCATTATTACTACCTTTTATTTTTTTGGGTATATACATGTTTCATACTTAATTTTATGATAAATACAAAGATTTTCCAAAACAATTCTTCTTTCCAAAACACTCCTTTTACTCATATTGAGTTGTTTCTTCTTAACTCAAGAATGATAATGGTTATGAAAAATATATTTTCCCTTTTTAATTTGGGAACCCAAAAAAATTATTAATGAATTTATTCTTTATGAAATCCTTCTAAAACCCTTTCTCTTCACTGGGTTTATTTGATGACTATGATTGTTATACATTCTATGTGGAATGTATGATTATGTGAATATTATGATGTGACAAGTGGGACCAAAATTATATATCCCTCCAATGCATTTGTTAATGTGATTCATCTCATGAGATAATGTGAAATATTCATGAACATGATGCTATATTTGTTCACAATGATGATGTTATGATTATGCACATATGCTATGCGTGAACATGTTGCTAGCATTGTTCACAACTATACCACTATGACATGATGTTTTATTATTATGCATTTCCATATTCCATAACTTTATTTAATTTTACATATCATGATTATAATGATGATTTTATGATTATGACATTATGATGATGATTATTCTCATCCATTTTATATTGATTGATGTCCTTATTCATCCTCTTACTAGGATTTTAGACCACCCCTTTATTTGAGGTATATTCTTAGGTGACTATATGTACTAAGGAGAATATGATATTTAGAAGGATAAAGAAGAAGATTTTAAATATTTTTATTATTATGAATAAGTGATGTATGGTCCTAATTTTCACAAGATACTAAAAATTTGGATCCTTTATTTTAAATATTTTATACTATTTATCTTAAAAATGATATAATAGTTATGTAATAAAAATTAGGGTCAAAATAGTTAGTTTTAAAACCCAACTTAGTTAATTTGGGAATTATGATTAGAGATTGTTAGTTAAAATCATTAGGATAAAACTATGTATATGTAAACATCCATGAATATTTATTTTAGAAAAAAATTCTAAACATAGGGATCCCATGAGGTATGCCTTTAGAGTTAATTGTACACAAGAATAAAATATTTATTCACGACTTTTTGACTTATTTTTTGTTCAAAACTTTTCTATTTTAGAAAATTTTGGGAACCATAAGAAACTAATCCAACAAACCATGTGAAGGACAATGCAATGATTGACATCCCTAATTCATTGGGAGGTGGAGTTAACAACTTCATGGAAATGATTACCCAATTGTCTTAAGCTATTAATAAGAACCCAAACCATGATAAAAGTTCACCATTACCCAAGAAGGAGAAACTAGACATTGAATCCTTTATACAACAATGACCACCGACATTTAGTGGATCATTTGATCCACTTGTTGTGGAACGGTGGGTTAACTCAATAGAGAATATCTTTTCTATGCTTCACTATTATGAGAAGGATAAAGTGAATCTATAAATATATCATTTAGATGGAGAATATGATCAATGGTGGGCATTGATAAATAACACAAAGACAAAGGATTACATAGAAGTGATAGAGTAGGAATACTTTAAAAAAATATTTCATAACAAGTATTTCCATAAAACTATTCATATAAAAAATGGATAGACATTTTATAGAGCTGAAGAAAAATAAATCTGATTCTATCACGAATTATGAAGAAACATCCACAATTATTTCATGACACACCTTGGGTTTTTTATCAACAATGATAGAGAAATAGATAGATTCATTAGTGGTTTAAAAATACACCTTCAAAAGGATCTATATATATGATACTTAGGGAGTTAATGGTTATATTTGATCTCAAAGTAGAGATAGAGTTTGGAGAATGGTCCTATAGATATAGAGATAAAAAACTAAATATAAAGTTTCAAGAGGGAGGATCTAATGAAGAAGTTGGAAATAATGATCAACCACTCACATGTCAATTTTTTTTGTGAAGAAGCATCATGGGAAGTGCCTTAATGTGATAGGGAAATGCTATAACTGTGGGAGAGAAGGCCACCAAGCTCATTAATGTATAGGCGACATGAAGAAGCTACCTAATGTGATGGATGAAATGTGAGCACCAATCATGGTTCAATGATTCAATTATATAGATCAAGGGCACTATTCAAGCCAATGCACTAAACCAAGGGTCCTTAAGGGTAATCAGTGTCAGTATCCACCAAATAGAAAGGAGAAAGGTAAAGATTATTCCATCACTACTTTTGAAGTGGAGCAAGAAAATTAAGTCATACAAGGTACACTTTATATTCACTCAATAATGTAAAAAGTATTATTTGATTTTGGTTCTATGCATTCCTTTATATACTACAAGTTTGATTGATCTATCGAATAAAATCCCTAATATCTTGAAGTAGAGATATTTGTAAAAACACTTAATGGTGAAATAATTCAAACCCAAGTGTTGGAATATTCTCATATTGGTATATGTGGTAAGATTATTCCAGATAATCCCATAATACTTCCCTTTTTGGAATTAGACTCTGTACTAGGCATGTATCTGCACTCATTATATAGAGTACCCATCAACTGTCAGGAAAAGGAAATCTATGTTCATATTTCAAAAAATTCCATGCTCCTATAAAAATTTAAGGAATATCATGAATCTAATCTAGAAAATCCTTCAATAGTGTGGGTGTTGAAACCCTGTGAATAATCATACATTACCCGAATGATCAAGTCAAATGAAGATATCAACTAGGAGAAAATGACCATTGTTATGGAATACACTAATGTATTTCTAGAAGAGTTACCCATACTTACCCCAGATTGTGAGATAGAGTTCTCAATAGAGCTCATTCTCAGAGCCACTCAAATCTCAAAATACCCCTATAATATGGACTTGATCAAACGGAAGGATTTAAATAATAAACTATAAGAGAATTTTTAAAAAGATTTTATATGACCTAGTACATTGCCTTGGGGTGCACCGGTGCTCTTTGTAAAGAAAAAGGATGGATAAATGAAATTGTGTATTGATTATCGGGTTCTCAATAAGACCAGCATAAAGAAAAAATATCCTCTTCCAAGGATTGATGACTTGTTTGATCATATACGAAGAGATCAATAAATCTCAAATGTGGATCTTCATTCTGGATATCATTAAATGATGGTGAATAATGAAGATATTCAAAATACTATTTTCTGTACAAGGTATGGGAATTATGAGTTCCTAGTGATTACCTTAATACTTACTAATTTTTCTACAATATTAATGGATTTTATGAATAGATTATTTAGAAACTACCTTGAAAAATTTGTGGTAGTGTTTGTTGATGATATTCTCATTTAATCCAAGATCAATGAGAAACATGAAGAATATATAAGGATTGTGATGGATACATTAAGTATGGAGAAATTCTACACCAAGTTTAGTAAGTGTGACTTTTGGATGTAGTAGGTCACATTCTTGGGGTATATAATCACAACTGAGGTTATTTATGAAGTAAATTTATAAAAAAAGGCAATTGAGGAATGGATTAGACCCACTAGTGTCATGGAAATCCATATTTTTCATGGATTAGTAGGGTATTATCGTTTTTCTGATAAATTTATCACGATTTTCTATCCCACTAATTAAATTAATAGGGAAAGTGGTAAAGTATGTATAGATGGAAGAATGTGCGGAATTATTTAAGGAGCTCTAGAATAGACTAATCACCTCACCTGTACTCACATTACCAACAAGTGGGGAATGTTTTGTCATATAAAGTGATGATTCAAAAAAATGATTGGGTTCTGTACTCACGAAGAATGATAAATTGATAGCCAACGTCTCATTATAGTTGAAGATCCATGAGAAGAACTACCTGATGCATGATCTAGAGGTAGAAACTATGATATTTTCCTTAAAAATCTTATGCTACTACCTCTATTGTGAGAAGTGTGACATATATACCCATCACAAGAGTCTAAATTATATATTCACATAGAAGGAGATCAATATTCACCAAAGAATATGGTTAAATCTAATCAAGGACTATGATTTCTCTTTTCATTACAATCTAGGAAAGGCGAACATGGTAGTTGACACTCTTAGAATAAAATAACCTGCAACCTTATCCATGATGTGAATTGAGAAAGAAAATATCTTCTTGGATTTGGAAAGGATGGATTTAGAAATCAATGATAGGTAATACATCCAATCTTTCCTAAATTATTTCCCAACCATCTATTCAAGAGAAGATTAAGGAGGCATAAATGGTTGATCTAGAGATATAATAGAAGGTGAAATAAATAAATGTAATTTACATGAGTTCCACATCAATGAGGATATTGTCATACAATATGGAACTAGGATTTGTGTGCCTTCTTCACCTGATATAAATAAAGGATCTAATTGATAATGCACATAGATCATATTTCTCTGTCTATCCTAGAAGTACCAAGATGTATCGTGATCTCCAAGAGCACTTATAGTGGGACAAAATGAAGAAAGAGATTGAAGAGTATATATCAAGATGTTTGGTATGTCAGTAAGTTAAAGTAGAGTGACATAATTCCAAAGTGATGATGAAACCATTTCCTATACCCTCATGGAAATGAGAGAATATCACCACAAACTTCATCACTGGTCTCCTAAATATATCTAAAGGAAATAATGTGATATGGGCTGTGGTGTATAAATTCAACAAGAATTCCCACTTTATTACTATTTGGGAAGATTTATTGCTTAAAAAAATTTCTATGATATATGTGAAGTAAATGGTGAGGCTGCACGAGGTTTTACTTTTGATTGTATCTGATCTTGATATAAGGTTCACATCGAAATTCTGGAGAAGTCTTCAACATACTTTGAGTAATGAATTGAATTTTGACATGATCTATCACTCCCAAACTGATGGCCAATATAAAAGGACTATTTATACTCTAGAGGATATAATGAGAGCTTACTCAATGAAATTCAAAGGTGTATGGGATCAACATCTCCCATTGGTTGAGTTCTTATATAAGAACAACTTCCATTCGATTATTTAGATGGATCCATATGATGATTTATATGTGAAACAATGTAGAACACCATCATATTAGGATGAATTTGGATAAAGAAATATACTTGGACCTGATCTTGTGTAATACATGATGAAGAAGGTTCAATCCATCCGACAACATATACAATCTTCCCAGATTTAGAAGAAGATCTATGAGGGACTTGGAGTTTGAAGTCAGAGATAATGTTTTCCTTTAAATATCACCATGGAAGAGAATCATGTGGGTTATAAACAAAAGGTAATCTTAGCCCAAGGTACATTAGGCCTGTTGAGATCCTTGATCTCATAGGAGTATCGGACTATAGAATTTTACTTCCACTATATGTGGATTAATTTCATGACGTGTTCCATGTATCTCTCCTAAGGATGTACTTAACTAACCCCCATATATACTTAATCTAAAGGTGGTACGACTGGAGAATGAACTCTCATATGAATAATAGCTGGTGAAGATCTTGGAAAGTAGAGAAAAATTTATACACAACATGAAAACTCACCATGTTAAAGTGTTTTGGAGGAACCATAAGTATGAAGAGGCGACATGGGAACTAGAGAAATAAATAAAGGAGAAATTCCCTCACTTTTTTTTCACCTTAGTATGTAAAATGAAATTTTGAGGATTAAATTTTATAAGGGGGAAGAATGTAACAACCCAAAATTTTATCAATGGAATTTATATTTTATAATTATGTCATAAAACACATGTATCACAAAGAGAACCCAATAAAAACTTTATTCTCATAAATGAAGAATGAAATAAAAGGTATTTATAAAAATTAATGAATTTATACTATTGGAATAGTAAACCGAGTGTTGGAATATTAATGTGACTATTAGGAATAACAATTTGGCTTTCAGAATAGTAACCTCACCTATGATAGAATAAGTTAAATTTGGATATCTTATAAATAAGAATATGATATAATTATATCATGGTATATGTAAATAAATGTATTAAAATTGATACATTAAATACTGGTATTTTTATAAAATATAAAATATTATATAAATATTTTTAATTAATATAATAATTAATTTTTTTTCATACAAAATATTAATAGATTAATATTTTTGTATTTTAATTATAAGATAATTTTATGAGACCTTAATTAATCTTTCAATGCATTATAAAATCGATTATAATATTAAAATCAATATTTTTATAATAAATAATGATTTTATTTAAAAATTAAAATTCTCATTGTTAGAAAACTATTTTCATACAATGGATTCCATTTTTTAAATTTACACATTAAAAAATGGTTAGGTTGATTTTTTGGGATTTTTTTAAAATAGTTTAATTTTTGGTGAATAGTGAAATATGGTAATCCATGGTATAAGCTAAATACATGAATTTTTGAGTTATGGATAATGTATGGATGATTTAAGAACCTATTATCTCAAAATATACTTCACCATTTACTATATATATTCATAGTAATTAACAATATTTATTGTTTTGATCTAAAATAATAAACTAATGAATATAATAATAAAAAATACCCCTCTCCTCCCCCCATAAATACCACCCCTCACCACCCCTTCTTGTCACACATTCTAAGACTTGTAGATTGTATAAATTCAACCCAAATTACATTCCCAAGTATCTTCTCCACACTCAAGAGTTTTTGGTCTCAAAAAATTATCAATCCCAAGTGCCTTAAGGAGGTTCTCAAGGAGATAATATTCAAGAGGTAAAATCTTCATTCCTTATATTTTAATTTTTTTTTATTTTCTTATAATAGCATAAACTTACCTATAAAAAGTTATATTATTACCCTATTATCATAAATATACTATAATTTTATTGTGTTAATGGAATATCCATAATCAAATCTCTTCTCTTCTCATTTTATTCTAAAAATGAAAACATCATCTACGATATATCTGTTCACCACCTTCATGGATGATAAGTTATTTTTTTCCATTATGGAATTCAAGACTAGCCATAAAACCATTATTATGGTTAAATAATATTTTAATAAACATAATATAAGTTTTAAAATGTTACGAAACAAATATATAAACATAATATTAAATAAAATAATACCACTTCGTGATGGTCATAAAAACCGACTAAATAAATTAAAAATTTTATCTAATAAATCATAATCATATAAAAAATGATATATGGTACCATTTAAAGTTATGAAAGTATATTAATACCATTTCATTCCACTTATGGTGTTTTATTCCATTTGATAAGAACTCCCATAATTATACTCAAGGGAATTGACTATAAACCATGAAACGAAAACTCCCAGAACGATGAAATTGAACTCTATAACTCATCAAAATGGCCATAAATTAACTTAATAAAATTATAATAAATAAAATAAATATATAATAAGTTATTTATTTAGTAATATATTAATTTAATTTTATTATTTATGATATTAATTGAAAGTGTAAAACGCATATAGACATAAGGTAATGGGATTCTCAAACCCAACTCTCTTTATTTAGGGTTTCCCTCTTTCACACCATTTTTAGTATGGATATTACTTTAATGTTCCTCAAATATAATTTCATTATTATTAATTTTCTTTCATGAGTATACATTTTTATTACTTAATTATATGAATAATATAAATATTTTCCAAAAGAATTATTTTTTCCAAAACAGACCTTTTACTTCTCTTGAGTTGTTTCTTCTTCACTAAAGAATGATAATGGTTATGCCGAATATGTTTTCCCATTTTCATATGGGAACCCAAAATCATATTCATGAATTTTTTATTGATGAAATACTTATAAAACCCTTTCTCTTACATGGGTTTATTTCATGACTGTGATTGTTATACATTCTATGGGGCATGCCTGATTATGTGACTATTATGATGTGATGGGAGGACATGAAAATATATAGCTCTCCAACACATAGGGTAATGTGATGTATCTCATGAGATAATATGTAATATTCATGAACATGATTATATATCTCTTCACAATGATGATTTTATGATTATTCACATCTGTTATGTGTGAACATGATACCATCTTTGTTCACAACTATGTGTGGTATTTGACCACTAAGACATGATGTTTCATTTTTATACATTGACACATTCCATTAATTTATCTAATTATTCATCTAAATATTATTATTATAATCCTATGATTATGTCATGATGATGATGATTGTGCTCACCCATGTTATATTGATTCATTTCCTTATTCATCTTCATATTGGGATTTTAGCTCACCCCTTTATTTGATGTATATCCTTAGAATAATACATGTACTAAGGAGAATATGAGCTTTAGAAGTATAAAAAAGATCATTTCAAATAAAATTTTATGTTTTATTATGTATAATTGATGTATAGTCATAAATTTCTGAAGATACCAAACCTTTGGATATTTTATTGTAATGATTTTAAATTGTTTATCTTAAAATTGATGTAATAGTTATATAAGAAAAATCATGGTTGATATAGTTAGTATGAGATCATAGTTTAGTTAATTTTGGAATTAGAGTTATATAAAGTTAGTGAATACCCTTAGGTTAAGACTAAGTATATGTCATCATCCAAGAATATCTATTTTAGAAATATATACTAAACATAGGAATCCCATAAGATATTCATTTATAGTTAATTGAAAAAAAGAATAAATTATTTATTCATTACTTGTTGACTTATGTTTTGTTCAAACCTTTTATATTTTATAAAATGGTGGGAACTAGGAGAAACCGGGCCAACAACCCATGTGAAGGATAATAAAACAATTTACCAAATGAAAAACCCAATGCCATGGGAGGTGGACTTAGAAACTCAATGTAAATGATTACCCATTTATCTCAAACAATTAATAATAACCTAAACCATGTGTAACTTTTTTACTTCAACCAAGAATGTGAAACTAGACATTGAATCCTTCATATGGTGATGACCACTGACAATTAGTGGATGTTTCGATCCACATGTTATAGAATAGTGGGTTAAATCAATGGATAATATCTTTTCTATGCTCCACTATTTTCAGAAGGATAAAGTGACTCTAGCCATCCATCGTTTAGATGGAGAATACAATCAATGGTGGGAATTGATAGAAACACCAAGCTAAAGGATGAAATAAAAGAGATGGAGTGGGAAGAATTTATGAAAATATTTTTTAAAAAGTATTTCCCTCCAACTATTCATACAAAAATAGAGAGATAGTTTATAGAGATGAAGCAAAAGGAAGGTGAATCTATCACGAGTTACAAAGAAAACTTCACAAGGCTTGAAAGATAAACCTTAGAGTTTTTTTATCAATAATGATAGATAAATGGATAGATTATTTAGTGGTTTTGAAAGTCACTAGCTATCCGAGACTTTGGGAGTTATAAATAAGTGGTTTGATATGATCTCAAATTGGAGATGGAGTTTTGAGAATGCTTCTATGGATATGGAGATAAGAAATGAATGAATAAGTTTCAAGATGTAGAATCTAATGACAAAGGTGGAAAGAAATATCAACCACCAATATGTAAAAAATGTGGGAAGAAGCATCATGGGAACTAACTCAAAGGGATAGGTAAATGATATAAGTGTGGGAGAGAAGGACACCAAGCTCATGAATATAAAAAGAAATTAAGAAGATGAATAATGTGAAGGAGTAAAGGAGAGAAATAACCATGGTTCAATACTTCAACTATAGAGAGAAATGACACTATGAAAACTAGTTCACTAAAGCATGGGTCCTTGAGAGTAATTAGCTTCAGTATCCATCAAAACCAAAGGATAAAGGGAAAGCTTATGCCATCACAACTGCTGAAGTGGAGCAAGAAAAAAAACCATACAAGGTACACTTCCAATTCAATCAATATTGGAAAAATTATTATTCAATTCTAGATCTACACATTCCTTTTTATCATGAAAGTTTTCTAGAATTATTGAATCAAATCCCCAATACCTTAAAGTAGATATATCCATAAAATCACCTACTAGTGCGATCATTGAAACCCAAGTGTTGTAATCTTCTCCTATTGGAATATGTATGAATATTATTCCAGCAAATCTTGTAATACATCGCTTAGTGTAATTGGATAGTATACTAGGAATGGATTGACTCTTGTTATATATATAACACATCAATGTTTGGGAAAATAAAATCTCTTTTCCTATCCTAAACCATTCCATGATCCTATAAAAATGCAAGGAATATCATGGATATCCTTTGGAAAATCCATCAATGGTGTGGGTGTTGTTACCATGTCAAGAAGCATACATTTCCCAAATGATTGAGTCAAAGGAAGGTACCAACTGGGAGGAGATACCCATTTTTAGGGAATACACTAATATATTACCTGAAGAGTTTCCTAGAATTACCTTAGATCTTGATATAGATTTATTAGTAGAGATTATACCTAGAGCCACTCCTATCTCAAAATTCCTCTACAGGATAACCTCAATCGAATTGTAAGTGTTAAAGAAGTGATTGTAAGTGAATTTGGAAAAAGGGTTTATACGCCCTAGTGCATCACCTTAGGGTGTGACTATTATCTTTGTAAAGAAATATTATGGATCAATGTGGTTGTATATCGATTAAATAAGTCTCAATAATATCACCATAAAGAAAAATAATCCTCTTCCAAGGATTGATGACTTGTTCGATCGACTATGAGGATCTCAATACTTTTCAAAGGTGGATATTAATTATAGATATCATTAACTAAAGGCGAAGAAGTAATATATTTAGAATACTAATATCTGTACAAGGTATGGGAATTATGAGTTCCTTGTGACACCCTTTAGAATTACCAATTCCCCTAAAATCTTTATGGATTTCATGAATAGAGTCTTTAGAAACTACCTTGAATTTTTTGGTAGTTTTTATTAACAATATACTCATTTACTTCAAGAGAATACAAGAACATGAATAACACCTAAGGATTGTTTTAGTGACATTAAGGAATGAGAAATTGTAGTCCAAGTTCAGCAAGTGTAACTTTTATATGTGGTAGCTCACATTCCTTGGGAACAAAATCACAACTGAGAGAATTTATTTAGACCCTTTAGAAACAAATAAAATTGAGAAATTTCCTAGACCCACTGTTTTCACATAAATCTATAGTTTTCTTAACTTTGTAAGGTATCACTGATGTTTTGTGATAAATTTATATTGATTGTATAGCTCACCAACTAAGTTAATATGGAAAGGGATACAGAATTTTTGGGCATAAGAATGTGAGGAAAGCTTCAAGGAGCTCAAAAAGAGGATAATCACTACACATGTACTCACATTAACAATAAGTGGATAAATTTTTATGATATAAAATGATGATTCAAAGAAAGTATTGGGTTGTGTACTCATATATAATGATAAAGTGATTGTATACACATTATAGAAGTTGAAGATCCATGAGAAGAACTACCAAACACATGATCTGAAGCTAACAACTATGATATTTTCCTTGAAATTATATCAAAACTACCTCTATGGTGAGAAGTGTGACATATATACTGATAAAAAGAAAATAAAGTATATATTCCTACAAAAGAATATAAACATGCATCAAAGAAGATGGTTAGATATAATTAAGTACTATTATTACTCTATTCATTACCATTCAGAAAAGGCAAACAAGATAGCTGATGCTCTTAGCAGAAAAGAACATACAACCTTATCCATGGTGTGAATTGTGAAAGACCTTATCTTCTTGGATATGAAAATGATGGATTTGGAAATCATAATGATAGGGAATCCAACCTATCTTACCTAAATTATTTCCCAACCATCTATCTAAGATAAGATCAAGGAGGCACAAAGGGATGATCTGGAGCTATAAAATAATGTGAAAAATTTAAAGGTAGGGAAACGACATGGGTTCCACATTGATGAGGATGGTGTCATCTGATTTGGAACTAGGATTTGTGTGCCTTATTCACCTAAGATAAATAAGGAGCTACTAGATAATTCACATAAATCACCTTTCTCTATCCATATTGGAAGTACCAAGATATACTATGATATTTGAGAGCACTTATGGTGGGATAACATAAAGAAGGAGTTTGCAGAGTATATCTCAAGATGTTTGGTATGCCAACAAGTTAAATTGGAGCGATAGATATCCAAAGGGATGATGAAACCATTACCTAAACCCACATGGAAATGGGATAATATCACTATTAAATTCTTCACTGGTCTCCTGAAGACATCTAAAGGAGACAATGTGCTATGGGTTGTGGTGGATCGAGTCACCGATACTTCCCAATTTATTTATACAATAGAATATTTATTTCTTGAAAAACTTTCCAAGATACATGTGAAGGAAGTGGTGAGGATTTATGGGGTTTCAATTTCAATCATATATGATCATGATACAAAGTTAACATCTAAATTCTTGATAAGTATTCAACATGCTTTGAGTAATGAATTTAATTCTAGCAAGATCTATCACCGCTAAACTGATAGAAAATCTAAAATAACTATTCTGAATCTTGAGGATATGATGATAGATTTTTAAATGGAATTAAAAGGTGTATGGGATCAACATATACCCTTAGTTCAGTTCTCACATAACAATAACTTCCACTCAAGTATTCAGATGGAACCATATGAAGCTCTATATAGGAAACAATGTATAACTCCAACATGTTGGGATGAAGTTGGTGAATGAAAGATAATTGGACCTAATGTTGTGAAAGCGATGACCAAGAAGGTTAAATATATCTAACAATATATAAAATCTGGTTAGATTCAGAAGAATATCTACGCTAACAACCATTGAAGGGACTTAGAGTTTGAAGTTGGAGATAAAGTTTTCCTTCGAATATAGACATGGAAGAGAGTAATGTGGTTCAAAAGGAAATAGAAGCTTAGCCCAAGGTAAATTGAACCTGTTGAAATCCTTGAACGAATAGAATTAGTGGCCTATCAACTTGATCTTACACCATATATAGCTCAATTTCAAGACGCATTCCATGTATCTCTCTTGAGGAAGTACATACCTGACCTCTCACATGTACTGAATCTGGAGGTAGTACAACTAAAAGAATGAACACTTATATGAATAAAAAATAGTGAAGATATTAGATCATAGAGAAAATGTTATATGAAACAAGAAAATTCACCTTGTCAGAGTATTGTGGAGGAATAATAATTATTAAGAGATGACATGGGAACTAGGGGAATCAATGAAGTAGAAATACCCTCACCCATTTTCACCTTACCATGGAAAAAAAATTTCGAGGATGAAATTTCATAAGGGGGAATAACGTAACTACCCAAATTTTTATGAATGAAATTTATCTTTTCATAATTATGTCATAAAACACAAGTATCACATAGTGAACCCAATGAAAAATTTATTCTTATAAATTAATAATTAACTAAGAGGTATTCATAGAAATTAAGGAATCTATACTATTGGAATAGTAATATGACCATTGGAATAGTAATGTGACCATTAAGAATAGAAATCCAGCTATTAGAATAGTAACCTCACCTATGAAAGTATAAATAAAATTTTGGTATCTTATAAATGGCAGTATAATATAATTATATCATGGTATAAGTAGATGAATGTTTTAAATATAATAAATTAAGTTTTGGTATTTTTAAAAAATATAAATATTTATTTACAATTTTATAATTAATATAATGATTTAAAAGAAAATTTATTTTCATAAAATAGATTCATAAATTAATATTTTATTGTATAAAAATTATAAGATAATTTTATGGGACCTTAATTATTTTTTCAAAGGGTCTTAAAATCAATTATAATATTAAAATCGGTAATTTTTGAATAAATAATGATTTTATTTAAAAATTAAAATTATCATATTTATAAATTATTTTCTTAAAATGGAGTCCATTTTTTAAATCCAAACATCAAAAGAATAGTTAGGGTGAATTTTTGAGATTTTTCTAAAATAGTTGATTTTTTTGTGAATAGTGAAATATGGTAGTTTATGGTATAAACTAAATACAAAATTTTTTGAGTCATGGATGATGTGAGAACCCATTATCTCAAAATATACTTTACCATTTGCTATTTTTATTCATATTAATGACCATTATTGATAGGCATGATCCAAAATAATAAACTAATGAATATAATAATAAAAAAGACCCTTCTCCCCCTATAAATACCATCCCTTATCATCTCACCTTCTAAGCCTTATTTCCTGTATGAATTCTACCAAAATTCCATTACCAAGTCTCTTCTTGAAATCCATGAGCTATAGGTTTCATAAAAAGACCAAACCCAAGTGCCTTAAAGAGGTTCTCAAGAAGACAATATTCAAGATGTAACATCCTTCTTCTTTCTCTTTTGATTTATTTTATTTTATATACTATCATCCCCTACCATATATAAAATATAATGTTAAATCAAGTATCATATATATAATGTAATATTATTTTTTTAACGAAATATCCATCATTATATCTCTTCTATTTTTCTTTTATTCTAAAAATTAAAACATCATCCGTGATACGTTAGTTCACCACCTTCTTGGATGACGAGTTTTTGTTTTCCATTATTGCATTTAAGGATGGTCATAAAACCATTATTATGGTTAAATAATATTTTAATATTCATAATATAAGTTTTATCATGTTTTGGAACCAATAAATAAATATAATATTAAATAAAATGATACTAGTTCATGATGGTCATAAAAACCACCAAAATAAATTAAACATTTTTCATTAACGTTTTTTATAATGAATCATCCTCATATAAAAAAATTATATATGAGAACATTTAAAATTATGGAATTATATTAATAATATTTCATTCCACTTCTATATTTTTTATTCTATTTTTACAAGAATTCACATAATTATACTCATGGGAACAAACCATAAACCATGAAACACGCTCCTGAAACGTCAAAATTAAACTCTATAACTTATTGAAATGTCCATAAATGAACTTAATAAAATTATAAAAAATAAAATAAATATATATTAGGTTCTTTATTTAGTAATTAATGAATCTAATTTTATTATTTAAGATATTATGTGCAAGTGCAGAATGCATATAGACATAAGGTAGGGGGATTCTCAAACTCAACTCTCTTTCTCTAGGTTTTACATCTTTCACACCATTTTTAGTATTGATGTTCATTTAATGTTACTTAAATATCATTTAATTATTATTACCTTTTATTTTTTGGGATCTAAATGTTTTCTACTTAATTTTATAAAGAATACAAATATTTCCCAAAAGAAATCTTCTTTCTAAATCAAACCTTTTAGTCCTATTTAGCTATTTATACTTCAATAAAAATTGATAATGGTTATACCCAATTTGTTTTCCCTTTTTCATTTGGGAACCCCAAATATTATTCATGAATGTATTCTTGATTAAATCCTTATAAAACCATTTATATTCCTTGTTTTTGTTTCATTATTATGATTGTTATACATTCTATTTAGAATGCATGATTATGTGAATATAATGATGAGATGGGTGTGATCAGAATTATATACCCCTCTAATGCATTAGGTAATGTGATGTATCTAATGAGATAATTTTTAATATTTTCGAACATGATTCTATATTTGTTCATAATGATGATGTTATGATCATGAACATATGTTGTGTGTGAACATGATGATTGATTTATTCAAAACTATGTGTTGTATTTGACAACTAAGACATTATGTTTCATTTTTATGAATTTCTATATTCCATACCATTATATAATATTTAATCTCATTATTAGGATTATTATCCTATGATTATTTCATGATGATGATGTTTATGCTCACCTATGTTATTTTCATTCATGTCCTTATTCATCCTCTTACTGGGCTTTTATCTCACCCATTTCTTTGAAATATATCCTCAGATGACTACATGTAATAAGGAGAACATTTGCTTTAGAAGGATAAAGAAGAATATTTTAAATAATTTTTATGTTTTATTATGAACAAGTGATGTATGTTCATAATTTTCCTAAGATTCTAAACCTTTGGATCCTGAATTGTAATGATTGTATGTTGTTTATCTTAAAAATGATGTAATAGTTATGTAATAAAAAGTAGGGTCACTATAGAATTCACCCATACTGACTTAAAATGGATTGAGGGGATCAAGGGATACAAACTACCCTAGAATTCATTCATGATGTGTATAAAGAACACACAATGTTTCCCTATAATAATGGACCTTCTCGTGTCTATTCACGTGTACCCCGAATCGTGTCTATGTACTATGGTCATGTTCAAGTACATTTTCTATGTTTGTGTCTGTACACATAAGGGTACATGTAATTTAATTGACTTAAGGGTGAAAAAACATATGAATTGGTCATACAATATGTGATATTTATCTTAATTGTAAACCCTATCCTCCAAGGAAGGGGAGTCCACACAATGTATGTTCTTCAGAACCACATGTTGTGTATATCATGATTTTTCAAAATTAGTTGGTATTCACATGTATCTACCTACATAACCTTCACCTCTACTCCAGATATGAATAAATAATGAAAATTATAGATCTAAGGTTTACTAATCTTGATCCATTTCAAGTGGCTGGATTTTTTTACCTGTATGCTAAAAAATCTCCTCTATCACACTCCATCACCCAAACACCAAAACCTAAGAAATGAACTCCTTTTATTAAAAATTTAACTTCTTACATCATCATCAAGCCTCTTTAACACCATTAATCTCAAATATAAACACATGGTAACAATCCTTTGTCCCAAATATCAATTTTTTAATGATCATTTCCTAGGTATAGTCGAACCATAGATCAAACCAAATATCGATGATAAACATTCGAAGAATGGAGGGAGAAAAGTATAAAACCCAAAGGTGAGAAATGAATATTGACCATTTTCTTGGTTATCCATAGTATGTTTATGGAGAAATCATTGAATGGGTAAGATAATAAAGAATAGAATAATTTCTAATTATAGGAATTAAAATTAAACAATTATACTTCAATAAAAATATCCAAAAATTAATTTCTAACTAAATTAATTCACTTTATTCATGTACAAAAGAAGAACAGGGGATTAAAACAATGAAAAAAACCTTTTAAATTAATATTATATCAATCATAGGTGAATAATGATTTGATATCATTATCATTGGTGAGATCCAAAAAACACATTTACCAATACATCCTTGCATGAGAGATCATTGAAAAGTTCTTTATGTTCATCATCATATCCAACAAACACTGATATCATACCCAAAAATTTACCCTATGGTAGTTCTCCTCCAAACTCTTAGGGTTATGTGGATAAACATATAGTTTTCTATAATGGGGTTATAAATAGATTTATTTTTCCAGGTTAAACATCAACTAGAGCCTAAATTAATTAATTAATTTAATTCATTTATTTTGTTTAATTCCCACAAGAAATTGAACTTGACTGAAATGACCAAATATGACCAAACTTAAGTCATTCCTAGGGTTAAAAATATGTTTCTAATTTAATTATGGTTTTATTTTTCTTATCTAAGACACCATTTAGGTGTTATTATATTATTTATGAAAAAATACACTTTCATGATAATTTTTTTTAATATTTTTAATATATCAATACCAAGGCTCTACGGACCCTATAATCCCATGCCAACTTTATCCCTAACTATGAAAATATTCATTAAAATATTACAATATGTTAAATGTAAAAAATATAGTGGTTATATTATCCCAATTTTGGGGTTTTCATCATGAAAAGTAAAATTCTATTAAAAAATATGAGGGTATTGAAACCACATATGGTTCTACATCACTCAGGTGATATATTAAATATTACCATAATACTAATAAACAAGAACAAAATTAATATCTCTCCTATGAAGTATCCTCTCCTATAGATCCTCAATGGTCACCGAGTACTCTAAGAAGGCATCTATATTCTCAATGTTCAGCTAACCCAAATCGATAATGTGAAATGTGGAATACATTATGCACTTGGTTCAACTGTGGTGGTAAGGCTAAGTAGTAATCCCCATTATAAACCCTACACATTATCTAGAAAGGTTTGATGAATATCATAGAAAAATTTCCACCATAGAAAAATATCTATAATCATTACTGAGGTGAGACCTTCTAAAACACTTAATACCCCTCATCGAACTCAAAATACCTCCATCATCAGTATATATAGGAAATATGATGAATTTGGATAGTCCAAATTCACTCCTAGATGATATACATCATCTCTATCATTGCTTGAACAAACTCAATCCTATAAGCACCATCTCCCATAGCTTTGTCCATCATAGTGGTAACTTGCAGGGTATCTTATAAAATTCCTCAATTGTTTAATAAAAATAGTGGAATGATAAATTTTATTTTAATAAAACTCCACTAAGGGTAGATGATACTCATATCTATGTACAATATTCAACATGAAATACCAAAGAATATCCCCAAAAACTTGAAGTGTTTTCTCTATCTATACATCTATTAGGTTGGGGAATGTCATAATCAACCACAAATAAGACTTATAATAATCCTATAATTCTCTCCATAATCATTACATGAATTGAGAATCATAGTATAAAATGATAATTTAGGTAAATCCATGAAGTCGAACTATCCCCTACATGTATTTCCATCTCAAACTCTCCACTAAATCTTGCTCCTAGATGGCTAGAAAGCGAGCTGACTTAGTGAGTCGGTTTATGATCTCCCAGATATCTTTATAACCTATATCTTATCAAGGAGGTCCCATAAAAAAATATATGAAAAAAACATCCTAATTCCACTCCGACACCTCAAGGGGGCAAGCAAAACCACTAGAACATGGTGCTTGGACTTCACCCGATGGAAAGTGAGGCATCGTGGGATAAACTCAACAATACAGTTCCTCATTTATGTCCACTAAAACTGACACCGAAGCCCCTAATATATATTTTCCACTTGTATATGTTCCTCTAAGGTGTGTGTATTAAATTCCTTCACCATATCCTATTGTAAAATGAATGGTACCATAATACATCCTCAAAAAAGGATCATGTGCTTCTCATTATCAAAAAATCCATTAGAATAATTTCTGGTGGATATCTGGTCATGAAAGACCTCGCAATAAATATCCTTAAGCTTTTATTCCCTGAAACACTGAAGAAGTAGAAGTTAAACAACCACTGGATAGAATTAAACTGAACCATCCTCATCCACTATGGACAAATACAACAAGGATAACTACCCTGACACCTCACTCAATAACTATGAATGAGATTTCTTATTAAGAGAATATGCTACCACATTCTCTTTCATGGGAGTATAGGCTATCTCAAAGTCATAAGCCTATAGTCAATACATCCATCACCCCTAGATTATATTGAAAAATTTCTTTGAAAATATATACCTAAGAATATTATGGTTATAATATGCAATGAATTAATATCTCTTAAGATAGTGCCACTAAGACTTTAAGAAGAACACCACTTCTACCAACTTCATGTCATGGTCTGTGTAAGTATGATCTAATGATCTCATCTATCATAACCTATAAGTAATCAATTCCTGCCTCAAAATAAGAGTGTATCCGATCCTATCTTCAGAGACATCACAGAACACCACATACTCAAGACCCTCTTCTAGTAGTCTCAATATGGGCGAACTCTTCAACCTCTACCACATCTCATAAAAATTCTACTGAAACTTCTCTGTATACACAAAAGGTTATCCTTTTGGATCAATGTAGTGAGAGATGTTTCTATGTTAGAGAAATTGGGAATGAATCACCGATAATATCCTGTTAACCCAAGGAAGCTCCGTACCTCATATATGGTCTTTAGTAGCTTATAAGATAGAATTACTTAAATATTGGTAGGGTCTAATGTTAATCCCACTCATGAGATGACATGTCATAGGAAGTGAACCTCTTGAATCCATTGTTGACACTTTGATATATTCTTATAAATCTAGTTCTATTAGAGTGTGTCTAGGAGTATCCTTAAATGTCTCATGTGATCATCTTCTAACATCGAGTACAGAAGTATTTCATCAATAAAGACTACTAAAAACTAGTTCAAGAAGAGTTGAAAGATCTGATTCTTTAGTCCCATGAAATCTAATGGGGTATTTCTTATTTCAAATGTCATCACTAAGTAATTATAGTGACCATAGTGTAATTGGAATTCTATATTAAATATATCCTTATATTAAACTCAGAGATGGTGATAACTTAACCTAGGGTCAATATTTGAGAACCACCTTACCCATTTTAAATGGTAATAAAGTTCCTAAAAATTTTATAATTATTCTTTATGGTCACATGGTTCAGGGGACTATAATACATATATAACTTCAAACTCCTATATTTCTTCTTGGTGAACAATAGGTATACCTAGGAGGACTCACTGGGTCAAAAAAATACCTTCCTCTACAAATCCTCAAACTATACCTTCATCTCTCAAATATATACAGGGGCTATCTAATATGATAACATAGATATAAGGATATTTACTAAAAACATATATTTTTAGAAGAAGATCTATCTATGGGGATGTAAGCTTGATACATCCTCAAGAAATACTTACTAAAACTCATCCACCACCATGATAAACTGAAATCTTAGATCATCTACTACTCTAAGGGACATACTAGCCAACTAATAAGAGATCAATTATACCCCAAAAATATGAGCCTATCCTACTCTATCTAGGATTACATCTTTCCAATGAAGGAAATTCTTGTCCCATCTACTCTGATGCATCACATCCTCCAATTAAATAATTCAATCATCACATGAACCATAGAGAGTCAGGTCGTACTTATAATGACGTCATAAGTCCTCATTGCGGCTATGAAAAGATCCCATATAAAGACCACTCTTTAAGATTCTGGTCACATTATCAGTAGATACGTGTGACCATTGAATCATCCCTAGTGGGAGTCTCCAAACATAAAGGTCAGGATAAAGGCTCCACTGGAATCTATAGATCTCAAACAAGGGATGTATTAAATAATTAGTGGACTAAATATATGTCTATAAAAATTAAATATAAAGTATAAAAGACAAAAAACATATATAAAATCATCCCCAAAGCCTCTGAGTTGTAAGCCTACACTACATGAATCTATCCATGATCCTAACCACCAGATCCCTGAGCATGATGGGGAAAATATAAATATGGCATCATTGGTATCATATCACGACATTTTCCACTACCCGCTTCTCTCCCAACTCCTATGCCATCTCTTCCACCTAGAATACCTCCCAGTTCAACCTGATACCTCTTCCCAGGTGGTCCATCAACCATATCCCAATATTATTCTATGTGGGTCATAAAATCACACATAATATGACCTCTACCATCATAGGATAAAAACTACCACTCACTTGGATGACTAAAATTTCACTGAGCACCCTGAGAAACCGAAGCACTGTCCTGATACTGCCTTTGAAGCCACCTTACATGCCTAGACCCCTAAGTATGACATCAACTGCCAACTGCTAAGGTATCATCTCTAGGGTACCCACTACCAAAACTAATTTTTAGCGGCTTCTCAACTAGGAATCTCTCCAAAACTAAGTCTTGCTCAATTACCTAGGTATGGGAAGGGATATAGAGAGATACCACTACTGTTCAAATATCTCAATGAATTACTTTCTCAAAGGTCTGTGCTCAAAAGTATCTATCATGAACCATATACATGGAGTACCATGATAGGTTAATGAACCTTGATACATACTTTATGGTTGACATGCTGCCTTTCTAGAGCTCTAGAATCTCCTGGATATGTACTTCCCACAACATCAGTAGATAAAACTTCTCTCTAAAGAGGACCTTGAACCATATCTAGGAATGATTCAACTCATAATGTTTCAATGTCACTAAGATTAACCATTTCCATGTGAGGATATGGAGAAGGCTCACCGCTAGGATCACCATATGATTGGGATGGGTCCTAAAAAATTGAAAAACTAATCCAACTACCTTGAGCCAGTTATTTTATACCTTGGAGTCTAGATCACCCTAAAATCTAAGATATTCCTGCCTCTATAACTCATGAAGTACACTTATCATACAGTTTTCATCTTCTAGTACTACTGAAATAATTAGCTGCTTGATGAGTTGAGGTAAGAGAGGAAATCCACCCAAAGGAACCACATCATACATGGATCCCTTAAATAAAGCCTCATCACTATGAAGATTATCATTGTGAACATGCTATGGAATCCTTGTTTTATTTAATCATATAGGATTCCTATAATAGTCAAGAAATACCATTTTCAAAGAGAATATTTAGGGAGTTTACTAAAAATGGACATGGAAACCAAACCATATTCCTATAAGATTCATGTACTACTGTTTTCCCTACAACCAATTCCTACATGTTTCATGTCAAAAAGTATGTTATTAGAGTCCTGGTGAATGGATATGTCAGTCACCACACCATCATTGGGTTACTTTCCCCCAGAGATGAACTCGAGACACTTTAGATTTTTTTCCTTATTTTCAAAACCAGTTCTCATATCTAGAATATATCCAAACTCTACTACCAAGAAAACATATCTTTGATACCACTTTTTCATGACCCAACACACTAGGGCCCTCTTGGATAGTAGTAAACTATGTGTGACACCCCAATCCTCCCTCTAATAGGCTAGGGGATAGAGACTAGTGTTGAGTAGGCATATTACACAAATGAGAGGCCTTAGTCTAAAGTACTTGTACACAAACCTACATCTCCACACACCGGTATAATGTGAAAAATATAAAAAAAAAGACACCATAAAGGAATTCATAACAACTAATCCCACATTAGAGTATAAGAAATTGTATAAAAAAGAAAATGGGTAAATATAATCTCACCATAAATATAAAAAGAGTTGTCCCTACTAATAAAAGGAGATATTATCAAGATATGACTCCTAGAACCGTCCATAATCTGCCTAGTGAAACTAATATTCACCTAATCTTGGTCTTCTTGGGACTCCGTTGAAAGGATTTTCATCTACATAAGGCATGAAATATATAGGTAGAGCCCATGAAAGGGTGATTATAAACACACCTAGTAGGACACCCCAAAATCACCAAACATAAGTACCAAATATATCCAACTCAATATCATAAAAGGAAGAGTCACCAAGAAAGATATAAAGAACCCATGTATACTCATAGATAGTCACCAAGTCTTAAATAAAGGTCATGATCACACTACCTACCTAGGATTCTGCCTAAGGCTTAAGGTTAGGTTTATACAAGGGAATAAAATTCTCAAGTCTCATAACACTAGTGTCAATCAAATGATATGTCATGATAATTGAGACTTTCCATGAATAAGTATACACAAGAACTCATAATATATCAATAAACATGTATGGGATCATACCTAGGGCTTATGAGGGATACCTAACCCTATCTGAAATAATCCACTAGGAAGGGGATCACATGCCCTGGATGTCAAAAATGGGATACTTAACCCAAAATAGGGAATATTGATAAAAGTTCAAACCTCAAACCACATAGATGGATACTTAACTATATCTTAAACAAACTTATGGAGGGTATCACTCATCCTATGCATAGGATGAAATGCCACATTGTACCCTCTTAGGGATCAACCAAGGGAACACACCCATACTCTCTCAAAATGGAATAAAGGGATTAAGGGATCCAAAATACATTGAAATGGGTATATATTATGTATATGTAATACACGGCATGTACCACTAAAACCAAACCTGACCATGTCTGTGCCTCTATCCAAGTCCATATACTCTTACTGTGATCGTGTTTGTGTACCCAGAGATACACAAAGGGTCACCAACTTATGTTTCACATGGTTTGTGAATAGGTCGAATGACATGTGATATTTATCTATACATATAAACCTTATCATCCATGAAAAGGGTCCCACATGGTGTGTGTTCTTCCGAATTAGTTTCCATTTATATTGGGATTTTCCAGAATCTACTGGTGTACATGTGTATCCACCTGCGTTGCCTCATCCTCTACTCTAGTTATGAATCACGCTAGAAAAGTTTGGATGTGATGTTTTCTAAGACTAATACATATTTAGAGACTATATTCCATATATTTATCTGCTAGAAAATCTCTTCTCATCAAGCCGCATCACCCAAACACCAAGTCTCATAAAATGAACTCCTTCTATCAAACATCAAACATATACTTTCATCATAAATCCTCCCTTTTTCCCTTTAATATCAAACCCAAACCCACAATAATGATTAGTTGGAAAAAATATTGATTGTGTGATGATTTATTCCTGAGTATATTTGAACCATTGGTCAAACAAAATATCGATTATAGATATCCAAACAATAGAGGGAGACAAGCATGAAACAAAAATTTGAGAAATGAACATTGGGAACTATCCAAGTTGTCTTATTCCATTAATGAATAAATAATCAAATAGGTTGGATAAAAAAGAATTAAAAAATTCCTTATTATAGTAATTAAAAGTAAAAAATTATAAACCAATAAAAATAACCCGTGAATTAATTTCTAAAAGAATTAATTCACTTTCATCAAGAATAAAACAAGATATGGGGATTAAACTATTGAAAAAATCATCCTACCTCAACATTATATTGATAAGTAACAAATAATGATTCCATGTCATTGGAATTAGAGATATCCAAGAACTCTATTGAAGAGGACGTTCTTTTATGAGAGACTGCTGATGAATTCATCATTTTCATTATCATTACCACCAAACTCTAAGTTTTTACTTAAAGATTCACCATGAGGTAGTTATCCTCCCAAATATTAGGGTTATGTGGATAACCCAAGTGTTTTCCATAATAGAGTTATATATAGAGTTTTTTATAGGATAAACATTGAATATAATATAAATAAATAAATAAATTTAATTCATTTATTTGATTTAATTCCTATTATCAACTTCACACTACTGAAATGAAAAAATCTAACCAAACTTAAGTCATGCTTAGGGTAAAACCAATATTCTAGATTTAATGCCGATTCTATTTTTTCCATCCAAGTCACCATTCAAGAGTTATTACATTATTTATAAAAAACTATATGTGTGTGATATAATAAAATTAATATTATTAATAAATCAATATCTAGGATCTAGAAGCACCATAATTCCGTGCTAACTCCATGTCTAACTCTGAAAAATATTCCTTAAAATATTATAATGTGTTACATTGAAAAAATATATCCATTACAAATAACCATTAAGAAGACGATTATTTGGGTTCCCTCTTTTCAAGGGGAATCAAAATAAGATTTCATACTAATTATGGTCAAAGTCTTTTAGATTTACAAATCTAATAAACCTATTATCAATGAGTGTAGTGATCAATTAGGAATAATCATCCTTGGAATGCATGTAAGTCATACTTATGGAAATATTTTGAAAAAATATCATATATAAGGGGATAATGTAATATGGTTCACATGGTTTATATGTTGAGTTCATGAAGAAAATTGATATTACATGATGATTTAATAAAAATTAAATCTTGGTATGTAGGTTAAGTTAGATTAGAACCTATGTTTGGTAGCTTGATAACTATATGGGGTGTAAGAAATTAAGAGATTCAAGTGTTTTTTAATGGAGTATAAAACTATTACTTTCTATGACCATATGGATCCAATTCACGGGATTATAGTATAATTTTATGAGTGATCACACTCGAAGTGTGATAAAAACATGAGATAACCCATGTAAAGTTGTGAGATACTTTATTTTAAATATTATCAGATATGGGAGTTATCCCTTTGATTCTACATGATGTGATAGTTAGAGTACAAGAAGTATTAAGTGTGGTTTGATGCAAATAGAGAAGTGTAAAGTTATGGATCTTGATATTATTGATGTGAGTGAGGAGATATTGATAATGTTATTTTACTATATCAAAGGTGTTATGAGGACCATGATCAATATAATATGTTCAGATCATATGGTTTATGAGGAATGACCTCTTGATAACTACTAAGGGAGATGTGGTGACTAATGATTCAATTGTTTATAAATAATCCTAAGTCTTAGCATGATTAATGGGTAATTTAGAGAGTTCCTCAATAATGATGAGCTGGGAACTGGTGAAATTTCAAGATTTCTTATATGGGGCCCTGGAGTCCCCAACAAATAGTAATGTGAGAGTCATATGATATCGAGTGTTGTTTTTGATCTTAGAATATATCTATCAATACATGGGTACTATTGTGAAAAATCATAAATAAATTAGACTAAAATAGATCAAAGTACTGAGATGGTTATAAACTCTAGATCAAGGATCATGTGATGTGTCAATTCGAGTGAAATGAACATGGATGATGAGTAATGGTTTTTTAATAATGATGGGATTTATGAATATTTGTTCTCATTGATTGACTTTAAGATAAATACAGTGGTAGGGAGCACACTATTATTGGTTCTGTAGTAAAACCCTTGAGTCAAGTGAATTATGGATAATATCAAGATTGATTTTCTTTAAAATACCAACCTAGTAATGGTTGATGGTTCACATCATTGATTGGAATCAAGTTTCTCAGATATGTTTAGTAAGTAAGAAATATTTATGTATATGTATCAATAAAGGATGATAAGGTGTGGTTATTATATTTAGTAACTAATCAGGTATAAGGTTAAGAGAATTTATAGGTATGGAGATTAGTTTTGGTAATTGTCAGTACGAACAAAACAATATGAAGTCTAGTTTAATAGTGTTAGGCTTCATATATAATGTAGAGTCTTTGATAAGATGAATGTAAATTATAGACATGAATGATTGGGAAATTGATAGGTGTAGGTGTTAGTGGGAAGTGTTTTAGTACACACTGATAATGTTAACTTGTGTAATATGACATTGGTGATTGGGTAAGATTTAAATTTTTTGGGATCAAGACATTATAATGGAGTTTTGTGAATTTATTCCACACTGTAGTTCACAGGATGATATGTTTTTTGGGGTAGTCATTATAATGGGGTATCAACTAGAAAATTTCATTCATGATTGGTTTTAGTGACGTATAACCTAACTTGAGTGTGTTTTTTAACAAATTTCTAGTGTATATGATAGAACAAAGTAAGAAGCATATGAAGATTAGACTGTTTTATTGGTTTGGGTGTGGTATCAAAAAAATATAAAAAGTAAATTATTTTAAGATAAAGAGAATTCATTATCTCTCAATGACCAATGTTGTCTAATGGATATATATAAAAAATATTCTGAAGGATGTGAAATAGTATGGTATGAAGTTTATAACTATCTACGTAACAGGGTGTTAGTAGAAAAAGATAAAGAACTAGAATCTATTACAAATTGTTTTAGAATGAATTAAAATTTTTAAATTTCGATTAGGAAAGGTAGTTTGTGTATGTGTTTAAGATTATTAAAATGATGTTTATAAAGAGTTATGGATAAAAATTATACCATGTTGTTTTTGATAATTTGATTAAACCAGCTAGGAAGGGTGGATGTAGTATCCTATCACTATAACCCCATTGGAGGCCAAAATAGTTTTAGTTGTGAAGTACCCCCTATATGTACACGTTCAGATTTAGTGTTAAACATATATACTTTTTAAACATAACATGAATTATATCCAAATTTCATAATGAAAATTTTAGTGTATTTTGGTGATTGGTACATAATATATCACCAACCTATACGTATTCCATATAATTTATTAAATATTCTATAGAAATAAAATTATAAACCGATTAAAATTTCATTAACAACCATGATCATTAGGGGAAGTGGGAGAACATATGAAAGATGAGATATCAAATTTCTATTAAGTGGCAAAACATTAATAATGAGTTATAAAGGAGTTATAAAAAGATCATAAATAAGAGAGAGACATGATTAATAGAGAAATTGAATTATTAATGGAATAAGATCATGCAATCACAAGAATTATTCATGATATAATAATAATATATCATGGTGTTAAATATATAAAATGATTATCTTAAAAGTATAAAAATACTATACAATAACAATAAAAAACATGAACTATAATGATATAAAATAGGAATGTGGAATAAAACAGGAATGTGTCAAAAACATAAGTATAATATATCATAATCATATGCCAATTTTAACCACCATGACATTTATATTATTGTAGAATAGGCTAACCACCTATGTCACATAACATCATGTATTGGGATAACAAACTAAATATCATAACATAGTGTATTGGGATAATAAAAAATGTCACATAACAAAGTAAACTCATAAGATATTATGAATTTCCCAATGTAATATGGGGATATATAATTTTAATCCCACACATTATAAAATGATATATTTATATATATGAGTGATCTACGAAAATGAAAAATATAATAAATATATTAAAATCATATCATGATTAACCCATGAAAATAAAATGGGAATCTAAAGAAATAAATATTCTATTATGGTAAATAACCTTTAGTTATAATAATAAAGTATATGATATTCAAATCGTATAGAAAAAAATGTATAAAATCATGTTAATTGATTTCCCCTAGTGAATTGAATAGTATGGAAATCTAGGTGAAAACCTTTCAATCAAAATAAGAAAGTATAGGTTATTGAAAATGTAATGGTATTGGAAGAAAGATTATATTTATGCAATATCGATGATAAACCAAGACAATGGAAGTGATGGATCATTTCCCTTATAGATATTTCATTTCCAACACAACACATATATATAAGAAGTTATCTTATTAATGAGATGATTATTTTAACATATTATCCATTTCTAAAAAAGATAACATTCAAGGAAATATAATTAATAATTTATTAAAAAGCTGAATATAATAGAGTAATGAAATATATATAAAATTCATCAAATGAAGATAAGAAATTATAGATGTTTTAAGAAATAACATGTTTAGTTTTTACAAAATGTTGAAATAAATATGGAAAATTACCATTTTTAATTAATTAAATAAATATTAGAATATTTTAAAAAATTATATTTTAAAATTTAATAATAATAATTATTTATAAGATAAAAAAATTATTTTAAGATGAATGTTTCTAAGAAAAGAGAGGAATAAGAAAGATAAATCATGAAAAAATTTCAAATTTTTTAGAGATATTGTCATAAAAAGTGATAAAAAGTAATTTTTAAAAAAAAATTTAAAAATGAGAAGGGAAAATATTTTAATAATAAAGTTTACTAGTAGTAAATACATTAAAAAATAGAGTTAAAGTGGATGAAACTGAGGGAGGAAGATAGTAAATTAAAAACATTCCCGTATAAAATTCATTTGGTTTCAATAAATGGTATAAAATGAATAGAACCATAAATATTTGAATATCCTAAAAAATGAATGTGAATGAATAATAAAAATATAAAGTAATCATGTATTAAAGTGGTAAATATAAAGATATAAAAATATATATTGATATAGAATAAAACCATAAGAACAAAGAAGCGTAAAAGAACCCATAAAAACAAGGTAATAAAATATTATTGAATATTTAATAGATATAAAGAGATGAATAATACTTTAAAATAAAATGAAAAAATATATACAATATATAAATTTAATATAATACATGGAAGAGAAGATAGATCATAGAGAAGAAATATATGGCAATGTGGCGTTGCAGCATAGTTTGATCTCCTGCTGGTGCTCTCCCCTGCTTCCCGTGGCTGGCATCAGACTCTGGTGAGGGTGCGTCTGCAGTTCAAATCTAAGAAGATCCATGCCCAGAGTGGTGGTTTTCTTTCAGTGTGGCTCGGTCCCCCTCATCGGCGACATTCCTCAGTGTGGTGTTGGACCATTCCGTCCTAGGTGACAATGGCTCGACTGCATGTTCCTTTGTTCGTCTTCTGGCGGCTTCTATGGTTATAATGGTAGAGGGTATGGAGCATGGTGGGGTTCGTCTGGGAGATGCTCTTGATGGAGGATGATTGTGCAAAGTTGGTATGTGTTGGACTTGATTGCATGGAATAGGCCCCGGAGGAGGATTCAGAGTGGGTGGTTCATCTTTTCAGTGCTTTTCAGATTTGGTTATTTGAGAGGGTATGACGTTTTCCATTGGATCGGGCATGTGCTTTGACACAGGACACTTGCTTGCTGAACTTCCATGAAAAGGTGGATGAATTTTTCATGATCAAA
The DNA here is from genome assembly GCA_963277665.1 of Viscum album. NCBI lineage: Eukaryota > Viridiplantae > Streptophyta > Magnoliopsida > Santalales > Viscaceae > Viscum > Viscum album. Next base: position 2,006,601,182 of record OY728130.1, on the reverse strand, counting down.
TGCTAGGGTGGGGAAAATACATGTTGTTAGTTTGGTTTTTCTCTCTTCAACCTTTAGGTCATGTATTGTTCAATGTCCTTGAAGTCCGGGTTCCCCCCTTATTCCCTTAAAAGGGGGTTTATCATCTTTATAATAAAAACAAATTTGAAGGCCTTCGGGCCGTTGGATGGACAATTATTATATTATCATTAAATAGTAATAACACTTGTATTATTACATTGTGAATATTATATTAAATAATAAAATCAATTTTTTAAGAATATTATATGAAAGGATCCCGTGAAAATAAGACATCATCATTCACTTATGTTGTATAAAAGTATCACGAATGAATAATTTTTTAATAGAGTTAAAAAAAGAGGGAAAATAATAAATATTTTAGTTTCATAAAAACATTATATTATGATTATAATACTATTTTAACATTTATTTTAAATATTATTTGTTTTATGGAATGGATAAGAAGATTATTGAAAAGAAAATACAGAGTTTTTTGAAACCCTTACTTTAACATAGTATCACGATATAAAAAGGGTTTTCTGGAAGGGATTATGAAATCTATCATTAATAATAGATCAAATGAATATGAATTCCATGGGAATATAATCATCGTAGTAAATGAAGAGTATATTTACATGAGTTTATGATAAAATAATCCCAAATAAGAGATAGAAGGAGAGACTGTAGAACCCATACCTTACTTTTAAAATCTCTCATATGGTGTAATGTCTCGGCTGTGGTACCACATGTCGGTGCCCCGAGATGTTCAGTCACCTGACCTCAAGAACACCTCCCTGTATGGTAGAAGACTCTGACTAGTTGTGATGGTCTAATATCAATCATGGGGATATTGTAACCTATTTTATTAGAGTAATACACCAGAAAAAATATAACAAAACAATAACTGAATAATATATAACCATAAAAAGAACAATACCAAGATCACAAGATGACCAAAAAATAGAGATACAATATCAAAACAGAATAGTAGATATTCCATGCTAAAGTATGCACCGAGTTTCAAAATGAAAACCCAAAAGTAAAGACACTAAAAACTCCCAAGCGGGACTCGAACCACACATGATTCCCCCAACCATGCTTCATACCAAATCAGACATCTAACATACGGCCTTTACTTTATCCTATCATACAAACAAAAATTCTATTTGGGTACCAACTAGGAAGCCCAAGTAGGGTGTAAGTATAACTCAGTAGGTTACTACTAACAACGTCTAAAATAATATACAGTCAATAATAGTTTATGTTTTTTTATAAATAAATAAGTACAATTAATAAGTAAATAGTTATCATATTATCCATTATTTTTTATTTTACCACAAAACCACCAGGTTCTCAAGGACACCTGAACCACAATACCTGCTTCATCCTGTTCTAGGTCTGAACCATGTCACATATTCAATTCAAATTTCATTATAACACATGGTATGACATTATCAACTTTATTTAAATTAATTTTTATGTCCAATTGGAACCATAGTCTAATTCCAATGTTTTGGGTATAGAACGCCATTTCAATCACCCCATGAGTATTTGGAGCATCAGTCCTTATCTCACACCTCATGGGTATTTAGAGCATCAGTACCTCTCCCATATAATTTAGCATGCATGCTTTGGGTGTAGAATGCCATTCCTAGTACCCCATGAGTATTTAGCACATCATTCCCTATCTCACTCCCCATTTATCAATCATTTACACATATCACAACATATCAAATTATCACATGCATCTCAATATGACATGTTTTTACATTTTAATGTCTATGTTACCGTTCATAATATTAAAAATGAATGACCATGTTACCATTCACCGTTTCAAAATTAATTCAACAATTAATTAACCATATAATTTCCATTACTAATTCAAAAATTAGTTAAGCACACCAAACTCATTTAATTCAATAATTAATTGATCTCAAAAATTCCATTAATCAATTAAATAATTGATTAATCACGTCAATATCATTAATTATTTCAAAAATTAATTAATCACAAGAATTTCATTAATTAATTTAACAATAAATTAATCACATCAATCCCATTAATTAATTAAAAAATTAATTAATCCAAACAATTGAATTAATTAACTCATTAATTAATTAATCACATCACAATCTCAATATTATAATATTTAATTTAGTAATTAATTATCTCATTTCCAAAATCACAATATCTTAATAATTAATTCTATAATTAATTATACCAATTATTCAATCACAATATTTCAATTATTAAATAAAGAATCAATTATCCCAATATTCAATAATTAATTATCCCAATTTTCACAATCACAATATCACAATAATTAATTCAACAATTAATTATTCCAATTTTTCAATCACAATATCTTTATTAATAAGTTCCACAATTAATTAATCACTTTCAATACCTTCAATTAATTCACCAATTATTTTTTCATGTCAACTCAATTCATTAATTACACAATTAATTAATTACATTCAACCCATTCAATTAATTCACCAATTAATGATTAAAATCAATTCCATTAATTATTTCCACAATTAATTAATCACATTCAATCCATTCAATTAATTCACCAATTAATTGTTCAAATCACTTCCATTAATTAATTCTATAATTAATTAATCACATTACTACCATTAATTAATTCTTTAATTAATTAATCCCATAAATCCTATTATTTAATTCAACCATTAAATAATCATATTAATTACATTAATTAATTAATCAATTAATTAATCCCATCAATTCCATTATTTAATTCAACCATTAAATAATCAAATTACATTCATTAATTAATTCATTAATTATTTAATCCCATACATACCATTATTTAATTAAATAATTAAATAACCAAATTATTTCCATTAATTAATTCATTAATCAATTAATCCCATCAATCCCATTATTTAATTCAACAATTAAATAATAAAATTACTTCTATTAATTAATTCATCAATTAATTAATCCCAGAAATCCCATTAATCCCATTATTTAATTCAATAATTGATAAATCATATCACTTCCATTAATTAATTCATTAATTAATTAATCCCAGTAGTCCCATCATTTAATTTAACAATTAAATAATAACATTACTGCCCTTAATTAATTCACCAATTAATTAATCCCAGCGATCCCATCATTTAATTCAATAATTAAATAATCACATTACTTACTTTTATTAATTCATCAATTAATTAATACCATCAACCCCATTATTTAATCCAAGAATTAAATAATCACACTACTTTCTAGAGAAGGATGGAACCCCATTCGTCGGGCGCTCCTCTCCTCTCTCAGCTCCCCTTCTTCCCATAGGGTTTCTGAGGCCCTCCTCTATGGTGCTGGCTCTCCCCCTCTTCCCCAACTTCATCAGCGTTCCCCCTTTATATTTTTCTTCCACTTATTTCTTATGCTCTCCTTCTTCTCAGCGATTGTTTATTACTTGGGACTCATTATCCCCTCTAGTGCTCTCTACTGTGGGTTCCCTATCCCGTCGATGGTTGGGTGTTGTGGAAGCCCTCAGTCACCCTAACCATGATCTCACCTGAGGATCCTTTGCGCCTCTCCAATTCGGAGTTGGTGAAGTGGTAACAAAGTGGCTTTGGGTTATGTGGTTAGGCAGGCGATGAGTTTCCAGGTGCTACTGGTGTCCATTCATTTTGTTTGGTCTTCTTCAAGGTTTTATGATTCATCGACAATGGTGGTGTTTAGAACCCTCAAGTTCTCAAATACCTTCTCTATCCTCATGTTCTTCAGTGTATCTCCCAGTTGGATCTGGCACGATAGTTTTTGTAAGGTCTTGGGATATGTGGTGCGACGACCGTTGGGGCTCTCAGCGTGACCTGAGTCAGTATTCTCTTGTTAAGATGATTCATGGTTTGTCTAATATACTTAGTGATTATTCTTATAAGTTGTCAACAAGGGTGATTTGTGTTATTTTTTGAGTGTTGGTTTTATGATTGCTCAGTGATGTTGGCGTTTCCTGTATTTGGTTTGGTGTTTCTCATTTCCGGTGTGATGATAGAGTCTTCGTTGATGGTGAAGATGAGGGTGAAGTGATGACTATTCCTCTATTTTGTCTTTTCATGGTTGAATTTTTTATTGACTATAAAGATGGTGTTTTTTTCAGTATTGATGTAGTGGTTTTGGTGACGTGGTGGATGGTCTCTAGCAGGCGGTTCTTGAGATTTCTTGTATAGTGCTTTGAACGATGCTGGTGAGTGGTAACGATATCGTTGAGTGGTGAAAATGACATGGACAATGGTGTTAGTTATGATGCAGTGATGGATGGATGTTGATGTTTGGTGAGGTTTTTTTTGGGTGAAGGACAGTCGGTGCGATGGCTATCTCAAGGCACCTATGTGTTGGGATGGGTGATGTTTTTTGAAATTTGAATGTTGTGGATATTTTGAAGATGGTAATGGTGATACTAGGATTAGGGCTTTTCTATAATGTGTTTAATTTTTAATTTTAATTTTGTTTCTGTAATTTTCTTAATGGGTTTTTTCTAATGATTTTTTTATTAGGGTTCACACTTACCCCTTAAAAGTGTCTGTAGAAAATACAAAAAATATTTATTGTATGGACACTACTTCTCTTAATTAATTCATCAATTAATTAATCCCATCAATCCCATTACTTAATTCAACAATTAAATAATCACATTACTTCCATTAATTAATTAATCATTTAAGTAATCCCATCAATCCCATTATTTAATTAAACAATTAAATGATCATAATACTTCCTTTAATTAACTCATTAATTAATTAATCCCATCAATCCCATTATTTAATTCCACAATTAAATAATCACATTACTTTCCATAATTAATTCATCAATTAATTAATCCCATTATTTAATTAAAAAATTAAATAATCACATTACTTCCCTTAATTGATTCATCAATTAATTAATCCCATCAATTCCATTATTTAATTATACAATTAAACAATCACATTACTTCCATTAATCAATCAATCAGTTAATTAATCCCATCAATCCCATTATTTAATTCAATGATTAAATATTCAAATTACTTCAATTAATTAATTTATTTGTTAATTAATCCCATAAATATCATTATTTAATTCCACAATTAAATAATCACATTATTTGACTTAATTAATTCAAAAATTAATTAATCACATCAATCCCATTATTTAATTCAACAAATAAATAATCACATTACTTACACTAATTAATTCATCAATTAATTATCTCAATTCAATGAATTAAATATATCTATAATTAATTCAAAAATTAATTATTTTCAATCAAAAAATTCAATATCTATATAATTAATTCAATAATTTAATTATTCATAATATATAATTCCAATATTCCCAATTTCATATTTTACCTCAATTAATTCATTCATAAAATTAATTAATTCAATCGAGAAATCAATTTATAAATATATAATAGAAATTATAAAATTAAAAACACATAATTTCAATCAAGACTTTGGTATTTGAATTATAGATCACCTACTTCAAGAACGGTGATAAACACTCACCAATAGATAATCCCCAATTTCAAACTAACCAATGAAGAATGCGATGAAGAACATGATCTGGATCTAAATCATAGATCCAAGGTTAAATGAATCAATATATAAAAAACCTTGATCGAGATCTAGAACCAATAGTGGATAACATCCCTCTTTTTATCTGGTAAGAGGAGAGGGAGAAAGAGAGGTCTAAACAAGAAGAAACCACTTACCCATAGAGGTGTAGATCTTCAATCCGCCCATCTATTTGCCAAGAATGGAGGTTGGAAGGGCTTGTAATTCATCAGGGAGCCTCAAAAAATTTTAGGATTTGATTATGTTTGAGTGGGGGTCAATTTTGGGTTAAAATATGGGGTTTGAGTATTTAAAAATCTATTTTTTTGGTTAATTTAATTATCGTGCATGATTTGCTGGGTAGGGTTGCACGATTTCCCCTAATCATGCACCTAAACCATGTACCTATTCTAGGGTGGGGGGTTGTTGTGCAAGGTTTCTCCTAGTAGGGAATATGGTTTGAAAAACCATGCACCATCCATGCAAATCCCCTCTATTTGGGTTCACATAGTTTGTTGGACTGGGGCACGTGGTTTGGGAAAACCATGCACCAATTGTGCACTGCCCATCCTTCTTCAAAAATTTTCAAATTTCCACCCAAACACACCCTGGTTAAAACCCAAATAAAAAGTACTCAAATCAAGGAAAACGAGTACCTTGTAAACAATCCTTAGTCATCTCCATAAAAGGTCTGGATCTTAGAATCTCTCCACCTTATAAAAACTCATCCCCGAGTTGTACTCCCAAGAAACCCTAAGATTACTAGTAAAAAAGATCGATCCAATGTGACTTATTACCTGATTATCTCTCCCAAATTTACTTCTAAACCTATCCATGACTCCCAAATCACTATTATCAACAATCACAAGAACACCGTTCAATATTGGCACTTAGCCTCTCCATCAAAAATCGTATGGAAATGATGTACATCTACCACCTTCGAGGCCCACCTGGACTTTCCTTAAAGAATTTAAACATGAAACTTATAGGTTTATCATTGGAATTATAATTCCACCAATTTCTAACCATGGTATTTCTCCACGAACCTACTACTTCTACATCGCTCCCCACCTTTGGATCATCGTTAACACTGATTTTCAAACAACTCAACCACCACGATATTCATCAACCTCTTATCTATCCTAAGAACCTCATCCATACAATGTTGATGGAATACCTTCCACCATCCATCTTCATATATAACATTTCATTACTTTAACCTTTAAGAGGCCCCATATCCAACCAAAACACATTCAAGTATCTAGGCATAAAGACATAGCTTTCTCATCACACCTTAGATGATGTCAAGGTAGCGGAAATGATTGTCACTAATTAAAAGTATGATAAAAATTCATTGGTGAACACCACCAAAATTCTCCATCACTTACGTTACCTCCCACTATGCTCCAAATCAATGTTTTTTTTATTTTAAAAAACAATTTTATGGGATATGTGTGAACCCTCACATAAACATTAACCCTCCCATAACCCAACAACAACCCAACATAAAAGCAGTCCAAACTTCAAATAGAAAATAAAAATTTAAAAGAAAAAATTTCAAATCTCAAAATAAAACCATAAATTTTAAATTACCAAGAAAAGATCACATCATAGAATAAATTACCACCATTTTCCTTTTTCACTACATGCCATCCAAAAACAATTTTAAAATCAAAGCTCACTGCAAATCCATCAACACTTGGTGGCGAGAATCGCTCAAAAAATACCAACTAAAATCAAATGAAAAAGATACATGACTAGGAAGAACTACCACAAAAAAAGTAGAAAAATTCCACACAAGTTGATACAAACATCACCATAGATCACCATCGTCTTGTGCACCAAGACATAACCAGCGTTGAGGAAAACAGAAACACAAAATCTAGCTGAAGGCTGGATGGTGCCAAAACCACCAGCAGAAATCACCAGAAAATCATCGATATCTTCGAGGATGAAGTACCATGCACCTCTATAACTAGAAAATCAATAACCACATCACCATCGAGGGGGAACAAACAAGAAAAACCACTGGTCCAGAAATCAAATGAATCCAGATAAAACGAACAACACAAAACCAACACCTAAGCAACCGAAGCCCTGTACTGACACTCCACCATCACCATCCCAAGCCTTCTAGGGAACCATCATCCAAGAAAAAGATATGGTCTAGCATACTGGGAAAGTTGGAAAGGGAAGAGGAGGAGGAAGCAAGAAAATCCGGATTCAAGACCACAAATCAAAGGTGAGAGGAAAAATACTACCTAATGCAACCAACTATATAATTCAAAACTACCATGTTTACCAACACGTTGACCAAGATTGGGGTCCAACATGGTGGGACTGGAAGAAAGAGCAGTGGTTGATGTTGAGAAGTTTCCATACCTCAATCAAGTCGAGGGAAGATATAGAGGCTGAGCAACATCAAGGGCTATGAGGGTAATACGGGAGAGTCTAAGGCCAAGAGAAGAAGAGTAGGATAAGGCAGAAACAATTGATAACATCACTGAAGGCAACGATAAAAGAGGGAATCGCAGGGGAAAAACACAATGTTTCTTGGGAGGGAGAATTATCGGGAGAGAAAGGGGTCATCCTTATCCCCCCCACTATGGGAACAAAAAAATCTACAACAAGTCTTTTTCCACAAACCCCACTACATGGTCAAAACAGAGGCGCTATCACTACCCTTAACCATCATACATCCATGTCATGATTAATAAAGGGTAAAATCATTCTCATAAATAAATATTTATTAGACAACCATTTATTCACATCATGCATCAATTTTAAAATATTCATGTTCATATTTGGAACCTTTTCATTTAAAACACACAAGAGAGGAAAAAATTTCACGTTTAACAACTTACCCAAACCCATTTTCTCGTGCATGCCTAAAATGATGCATGTCACAAAAATAATTCTGAGTGTCTAGAATGATGCATTAAAAATAAACTCTTGTGAAATACTATTCCATGAGTCAAATATCAAAAAATATTTGAAACATTAATCACATCGCAGAACAAATGTGTCACCCAAGGTGAAATAATATTCAACTGTTACATAAAACAACAATAACAAAAATCCCACCCTTGGTACTTGGGTTCTCCCCCATACATGGGTTAACTACTCCCATGCATCAGATCATAACCAAGGCCCAAATATTCCCAGTCTCATGTCTAACTTTCCCAAATAATAATACAAAATAAATGAAAATAAAACTACCTCTAATACAAATTTTAAACATCTCCACATGGGTGCCACATGCCGGTGCCCCGAGTCTATTGGTCACATGAACTCAAGCACACCTCTCCATATGCTAGAGGCTATCGACTTGAGGAAAGGGTCTAATATTGATTATATGGAGACTATAACCTCTTTTATTAGATTAAGTCACTAGTGTAAATATAAAAAAACAATAATTGAATAACATAAAACAATAAAAATAAAAATATAAAGATCACACCATAAAAAAAACTGGAGATACAATATAAAAATTGAACAGTTGATATGCTATTATAATGTATGTTCCAAGTGTTAAAATGAAAACCCAAAATTAATGAAACTGAAAAATCCCAAGCGGGTCTTGAAACACGACTATTTCCCTCAACCCTGCTCCATCCCAAAAATCAATTATCTAACATAAGGCATTTTCCCTTATCCTATCCTAATAATATAAAGTCTATTTAGGTACCTATAACGACCCATACTTTACATACATTGTTATTACTTCAGAATTGAAGCACACTTATTATAACATATAACAAAACCAATAAATGATCGTATAGGTATAGTGTCTTTAGAAACTGGGAAACATAAACAACTGGTTCATAAAGCATCTACTTTGCCTCCCATTTATTTCATCATATCTAGAGTCCCTTTTTGGCATATTCTACTGAATAACCTTCTTACTAACCTGGGGAAATAAAACATACAAAAGGGTGAGCTCAAATGCTCAGTAAGGGTAAAAAAAATAAATATCAATCACATCATATACATAAGAACATAACTTTTGGAAATCTTATCCTGCAAAAGAGATCATAATATCATAACATGGGATAAATCATAGAAGTGAAATGTAATCCCAATAATCATAACATAAAACCTGAAACTTTGTGGCATACACACATAATCATAGATAATCATTTCCTATTAGTTAAGACTCATTTCCAAGACTATCTTAGTGGACAAAGTCCATTTCTGAACCGAGTCACCCTCGTTTCAATCCTATTTCACTGAACTGGTATAACCTACCGTTCCAGCCATGTCTATCTCATGAGATATAAAATCTTTACCCAATGCATTGGAGGGAGATATAGGTCCCACCCATCTCATAATGATACCATTCTTATGCGTGCCACAAAATCATAAACCATACATCATTGCATAACCCATGTAATAAAAATGGGAATCTTAAACATCATGACATCATAAAACAATTCATATACGATAAAGGAATTCATAAAAATAATTCCATCACAACATAATAAAATCAATGTAATAATAGGAATAAAAACAGAACCCTTTATTATCTTAGATAGAAAATAATTTTGATAAAACACTTGAACTCCATTCTTGAGGAAAATATTCTTTCTAATTCAAAAACACTTTTCATTTATGTCATAAAATTATAACTAAAATAAGTTGATTAAAAATAAACTTGAAAACTTATAATGGAAGCTTCTTAGAAATAATGTTTTAAAAATCCATTCATGCCGTATAAGTTAAAAAAAACATTCTTCTCGTACTTTTGTCGGAAAAGTCAAAAAGTACCTTGTACGAAAAACGACAAAAGATTCCTTTCATATCCTTTACTAAAAACTCACCGAAGGGTAAAATTGGATTTAAACAATTGTAGGTGGATGGAAATAATATTACATATCGAGGAAACATGGATTTGGATGATAAAATACACCCCAGTAAATGCCAAAGTATAAAAAATCTCGGATAAAAATGAGATTGTGATATTTCCCTTACCTTAGGTCCGACTTGCTTTGTAAGTGTCCGAAACTCCTGTATAATGATTTAAATAATGTTATGGAATTATTACAGAATCATACTTATTTTTATGATATCATATATGGTCATATTCTTAGCTTCTTAGTAGTAATTTTTCATTGCTACTTGTTATTCGGGTGTTTATAACTTTTTGTTCTTATGCGTGTTTTGTCGAATAAATTCTTATTATTCTCTTTATGTTATAGATACCTCATTTCCATAATGGTATTAGTGTAATATGTATCATATTAATTTATTAAATTCATTTATATAATCATTATGAAATGAAGATCATGTAGAACGATTCGCATCACATCGCGGAGACGTTATTCCGTACGTACGCACGAGTGATGATATCGTTCCTATGATCGTGGAATTGTATTGGAGTGTATGTATACTATTTCAGAATCAATATCACTTTATAATAGTCATATATAGTCATTATTTACACCATTATACCCATCCAAGTAAGGTGGTGGTGGAAAATAGATTACACCATGGTGTGGAGACGGTATTCCGTACGTACGCACGCGCGGTGATTTCATTTTCCGTAGGATGGATAGATGGTTAAATAGGGTTGTTTCATACTTGTAATAACATATCAGTATATGAGTGATACTGATGTTATTACTTCATAATGAAACAACTAAAGAAGAAGAATTTGAAGAAGAAAGAAATTGGAAAGGATCGGTAATGGATATTACCTCTTCTTTGAAGTGTTTCTTTGAGACCTCCTTTTTGGGCACTAGAATTGGTCTTTTAAGAAGACCAGGACCTCTAGGATGTCTCTAGGGAAGTGGAGAGGATAAAATGGCAGGGGTTGGACGATCTTGAAGGCTCAAAGTGGTGTGAGGAATAGAGGGAGGATGTGCCCTTTTATAAGGGAGGAGAGGGGCACCTTTGGAATAACTAAAAATATTATTTTATTATAAAGTCAAGTTGGGTTTTAAATAGATCCAAATTGATTTATTTTGAGGCTAAGGTGGGGATGGGTCGAAATCCCCTCATACAATAGAATTTAGACAAATTTAGGTTCCTATTTTAACCTTATCATTTAGATTTAACATTAATTTAAATAATTTTACTTTTACCGTGTCTTCTTGTGTTCTTATACTATAAGGTTAATAAACTTACTATATCAAGACAAAAGAACCCCAAGTTATTTATTATTAATATATATAACCTTATCTAAGTCATTTGGCCGAACCTTAGATTTTTAGGAATAAAATAACAATTAATAATATAATATTTGTTTTAAAAACTATTTTATGTCAATTTTGACACTATTTAGTAATTGATTTTTGTGAAAATCATAACAGAATGATAAGTTCAAAAAACGTTAATTAAGTCAATACTAACATGTCATATTAACCAAAAAAATTAGTGGAATTCATAAAAAGTCTCAAATTATATTTATTTGGGTATTTATAACATCAATTATGTCAATATTTCATTAATAAGATAATTACTGCATCATCGTTGTGTCATAAATAAATTAAATTATTTAATGTCTAAAAATTAAAAATAAAATACCATTATGTAGGAAATATTTTTATCTTTATAATGAATATTTATAGTCGAATTTATCTTATGTATAACCCCATATTAAAAATGATTTAGTTATTAAACTTTGATTTTAACTATTTTAACCCTTCTTTAAATAAATTAATAATAAATGTCCTAATATAATCCAAGTGGGCCTAAATGGTCATATTTTATTCCTAAGTTCGTTTTTGGTCAAATTAAACTTGTCCAATAGAATTAGGACATGTGTTAGGGTAATAATAATATCATTTTTACCCTTAATTACCCTATTTACTTTTAACCGTGGTAAAAAAAGTAAAAAGTTACTATTCACCAAAAAATTATTTTCATCTCGTTGAACCAAATTTTACTTACTAACATCAACCGTGTCTCTCGTATTTTTGAAATTCCACTCACAGAAGTGGTAAAATTAAGTTTTATGAAAAATTCAGTTTTTTTAACAGCCACTTAGTAGTTTCACTATTCATCAAAAATTAAAAGTTTTCAGAAAAATACCAAAATTTCACCCTAGGCTAATTTCGATATTCCGAGTTCAAAAATGATGTCCATTTTGAAAAATAAAATTTATAAAATTTCAAAAATTGGTTATTACTATTCATAACAGCTAGTTTTAATAATATTTTAATAGCATATCATTGTTTAGTGAAACTCGGTATTGCGTACGACGTAAGCTATCGAGGAAGGCCGCGGTTGCGTGTAAAGCAAGCCAAGCTAGTGTTGTGTGTAGTGAAAGATTCCTTTGATGATTTATATAACATAAAAACAAAATATTTCACATAAAAGTCTCGGGTGTTACATTCTACCCCCCTTAAAATGAATTTCGCCCTCAAAATTCGTCACTTTGTAACAAACAGATGAGGATACCTCTCCCTCATCATATCCTCAAGCTCCCATGTAGCTTCTTCTAGTTGGTGGTTCCTCCATAAAACTTTCACCAATCGAGTGGTCTTGTTTCGTAGGACTTTTTCGCTACGATCCAGAATCTCTATCGGTTGTTCTTCATAAGAAAGATCTTGCTCCAGCGGTACAACTTCTGAGCTAAGTACATGTGAAGGATCAGGTATGTACTTTCTCAGGAGAGATACATGGAACACATCGTGAACTTGAGAGAGATTCGGTGGAAGCGCCAATCGGTAAGCTACCTTCCCAACACGATCTAGTATTTCAAAAGGACCGATATATCTAGGGCTCAACTTCCCCTTCTTTCCAAATCTCATAACTCTCTTCCAGGGAGATATCCGTAAGAACACTTTATCACCCACTTCAAAATCTAGGTCTTTTCTTCGGCTGTCGGCATAACTTTTCTGTCGAATCTGAGCTGCTCTTATGTGTTGTTGAATAGATCTGACCTTTTCTGCCATTTCATCAATGAGATCAGGTCCTAATAGCTTTCTTTCCCCAACTTCATCCCAGCATGTTGGAGTCCTGCATTTCTTTCCATAGAGAGCTTCATAAGGAGCCATCTGAATACTGGAGTGAAAGCTATTATTATAAGAAAATTCTACCAAAGTTAGGTGTTGATCCCAACCACCTTTGAAATCCATAGAGCAAGCTCTCAACATATCTTCTAGAGTTTGAATTGTTCTCTCAGACTGACCGTCTGTCTGAGGATGATAAGCAGTGCTGAAACTCAACTCTGTATCCAGAGTATGCTGAAGACTTCTCCAGAATGTTGAGGTAAACCTCAGATCGCGATCAGATATAATAGAAAGTGGTACTCCATGCAATCTTACCACTTCCTTTACATATATCCTGGAAAGCTGATCGAGAGATAAATCATCTCTAATAGCAATGAAGTGTGCAGACTTTGTAAGATGATCAACTATGACCCAGATAGCATTATTGCCTTTGGATGTTTTAGGAAGTCCTGTGACAAAGTCCATAGTGATGTTTTCCCATTTCCATTCGGGTATGGGTAATGGTTGTAACATCCCCTTAGACTTCTGTCTCTCAGCTTTAACTTGCTGACAAACCAAGCATCGAGAGACATATTCAGCAACATCTCTTTTCATGCCATCCCACCAGAAGTACTCTTTCAGGTCCCTATACATCTTCGTGCTTCTAGTATGAATAGAGAATGAATAACTATGAGCCTCATCTAGTAGCTCCTTCTTTAATTCGGGGATGGGAGGAACACAAACCCGATTCCTGAACTTTATTATCCCATCACAATCAAGGTTGAATTCAGGAACATTTCTCACCTTCTTTTGTAACTCGACGTCTTCTTTCTGTGCCTCTTTAATCTTCACATGTATAGATGGTTGAACATTTATTTGATAAAGATAAGATTTTTCCCCTTCCATTATAATTCCAGGATCCATCCTTTGTAAATCCATAAATATTGGATCTTTTGTGATCCTCATCATGGATAAACTAGCATAGTCTTGTCGACTTAATGCATCTGCCACCTTGTTTGCTTTCCCAGGGTGGTAATGGATTGAACAGTCATAATCCTTAATCAGCTCCAACTATCTTCTTTGGCGCATATTCAGCTCCTTTTGTGTGAAAATATACTTTAAACTTTTATGATCAGTATAAATATCACACCTTTCACCATAAAGGTAATGCCTCCAAATCTTTAATGCAAAGATTACCACAGCTAACTCCAAATCATGAGTTGGGTAATTTTGCTCATGTATTTTCAACTTTCGTGAGGCATAAGCTATCACCATATCATTTTGCATAAGAACACACCCCAATCCCTTCTTGGATGCATCACTGTAGATCACAAACCTTTCTCCACTACAAGGAAGTGTGAGCACAGGTGCACTGGATAACCTTCTTTTCAACTCCTTGAAATTCTCTTCACATTCCTCCGTCCATACAAACTTAACTCCTTTCCAAGTCAACTTGGTGAGTGGGTTAGATAATCGTGAAAAATCTTTCACAAAACGTCGATAATATCCAGCCAAACCAAGAAAACTTCGGATCTCAGTTACTGTTTTTGGTCTCGACCATCTTTCGATAACCTCTGTTTTTGCTGGATCCACAGATATACCCTCTTTTGAGATTATGTGACCCAAAAATGCAACTTTTTGAAGCCAAAATTCACACTTGGTAAATTTGGAATAAAGCTTCTCCTTTCTCAGGGTCTTCAATATAATTCTCAAGTGATCTTCATGTTCTTCCTTGATCTTTGAATAGACAAGAATATCGTCTATAAAGACTACCACAAACTGATCAATATAGTCTCTAAAGACTCTATTCATCAGATCCATGAAGATATCAGGGGCATTAGTAAGACCAAATGGCATCACTATAAATTCATAGTGTCCATACCTTGTACGGAAAGCCGTCTTTGGTATATACTCCCTTTTGACCCTTAATTGATGATACCATGAACGAAGATCAATATTGGAAAAGTATTGAGCTCTGCGTAGTTGGTCAAATAGGTCATCAATACATGGGAGAGGATATTTGTTCTTGATAGTGATCTGGTTAAGTTCTCGATAATCAATGCGGAGTCTCATTGATTCATCTTTCTTCTTAACAAACAGAACATGTGCTCCCCAAGGTGACACACTAGGGCATATGAACCCCTTATCAATATTCTCTTGGAGTTGCTTCTTCAATTCCTGCAACTCAATTGGGGCCATTCTATAAGGTGTATTTGAAATAGGCAAAGCACCCGGTACGAGTTCTATTGAAAACTCAACTTCACGATTCGGTAGAAGACCCAGTAATTCCCCCGGAAAGACATCATCAAACTCCCGTACAATGGGAATATTCTTAATCGTGAGTTTCTCACCGACTATTTGA
This sequence comes from Viscum album, assembly GCA_963277665.1. Taxonomy (NCBI): domain Eukaryota; kingdom Viridiplantae; phylum Streptophyta; class Magnoliopsida; order Santalales; family Viscaceae; genus Viscum; species Viscum album. Next base: position 2,006,585,314 of record OY728130.1, on the reverse strand, counting down.
GATAAATAACTTTCATTTAGTGGAATAAATACCCATAAAATGGAAGAAATTTCCACTGGAAGGTTATGTTCATCCTTGCATCGATAGACGATCATAGATTGATTTGGAATATGAAATGTGACTTCCCTTCTTTGGCAATTGATATGAGCTCCATGTAGAGAAATCCAATCCATGCCAAGAATCACATCAAATTCCAATATAGGAAGGATCACAAGATTTGCAGGAATCACTTTCCCACAAACTTCAATTGGAGAAGAATTATAAACTTTTGATGCGACTGTTGTGCCATTAGGTGTTGTCACAGCTAACTCAACATCTAATTGTTGAGGTAATACGGTGATATCCTTAGAAAATTATTTAGAAATAAAGGAGTGGGTGGATCCAGAATCAAATAAAACATTTACTACTTTAGAGTGGATGGTAAGTGTACCTTTCACCACATCGTTATCGTACTCCACATCGCTGATAGAAATTGCATGTGAATTTCCTTTGTCTTTAGCCTTAAGAGTTTGTTGACGTCAACCATCATCATCAACCCTTGGATTTGGGCATTGATTGGCATAATGCCCCATCTCCTTGCACTTGAAACATTGAAGTGTAGTAGGTTCATTCTGTGTATCCCTTCCTTTGTTTGCATCATTAGACATCTTCTTCCCATCATCGCGACGTTCAAATGCCCAATGACTTTCCTTTCCACATTTGAAACATTTACTTGTCAATTTAAGACAACTCCCTCCATGTTTCTTTCCACACTTTGTTCATAAGGGAAAGCTCATCTTCTTTTTAGTGTGCTCTTTAGATCTTCCTTTGAATTCCATTTTCCTCTTCTTATCAAACCCATATGACTGATGGGTTACTCCAATATCCATCTCAACTTTGAGAGCACATCGAACTATTTCCTCTCAGCTATTGAAGTACCTTATGGATAAGGCCCTTCGAAGACTTGGTTTTAAGACACTAAAGAATCGATCGATCTTACTCTCAGGTTGAATAATAATACCAGAAGCATACCTTGCAAGTCTTGTAAAATTTGCTTCATAGGTACCAATAGATTCATCATCCTTTTGCTTCAGTTCAAGAAACTCTTTCTCCATCTTTGTTCGGAGAATACGAGGGAAGTACTTATTGAAAAATAAGTTCTTGAACTCGTCCCATTCCATGGACTCAATTTCATCCCTTTGTCTCATATTCTTAATAAGATTCCACCATTGATCAGCATCACCCTCCAAACGATACACTGCTAGGATGACTTTATCATGCTTAGAACATTGAAGAACTGAAAATATCTTTTCAGTAGTACTAATCCATTGTTCAGAAACTAATGGATCAGTAGACCCGCTGAATGAAGGTGGACGCTGTCTCATGAAGGATTCAATAGAATGTTGCTCCTTCCATTGCTCGTTTGGAAGTTCTGCATGATTCATAGCTTGAGAATGTTGTGGGAGCATGGCTACAAGATTTTTCATTCCAGCTCCCATAATGTTTGGTTGCTCAGGGGGACAATCATTGCATTGCCCGTCGCATTCCGCATTAACACGGTTCCTTTAGGTTCCAGCCATTGACTAAAACCGAGAAGAATAGTGTGAGAAACACTAATTATAATAGGAAAACCACATAATCAAGAATAAAATTTCACACTTAATATCTTATCCTAGGTTATTCATGGCCATTTCTAAAACACTAAGATTGTGTTCTATGCTTAGAATTATCCTTAGGGTTCTTACTAAGGCTTTCACATCCTAGTTTATAAAGGTTGACTATACCTTTCCTCTGATACCAACTATAACGACCCATACTTTACATACATTGTTATTACTTCAGAATTGAAGCACAATTATTACAACATAGAACAAAACCAAGAAAGGACCGTATAGGTATAGTATCTTTAGAAACTGGGAAACATAAACAACTGGTTCATAAAGCATCTACTTTGCCTCCCATTTAATTCATCATATCTAGAGTCCCTTTTTGGCATATTCTACTTAATAACCTTCTTCCTGACCTGGGGAAATAAAACATACAAAAGGGTGAGCTCAAATGCTCAATAAGGGTAAACAAAAGAAATATAAATCACATCATATACATAAGAACATAACTTTTGGAAATCTTATCCTGCAAAAGAGATCAAAATATCATAACATGGGATAAATCATAGAAGTGAAATGTAATCCCAATAATCATAACTTAAAACCTGAAACTTTGTGTCATACACACATAATCATAGATAATCATTTCTTATTATTCAAGACTCATTGCCAAGACTATCTTAGTGGACAAAGTCCATTTCTGAACTGAGTCACCCTCGTTTCAGTCCTGTTTCACTGAACCGGTATAACCTACCGTTCCAGCCATGTCTATCTCATGAGATATAAAATCTTTACCCAATGCATTGGAGGGAGATATAGGTCCCACCCATCTCATAATGATACCATTCTTATGCGTGCCACAAAATCATAAACCATACATCATTGCATAACCCATGTAATAAAAATGGGAATCTTAAACATCATGACATCATAAAACAATTCATATACGATAAAGGAATTCATAAAAATAATTCCATCACAACATAATCAAATCAATGTAATAATAGGAATAAAAACAGAACCCTTTATTATCTTAGATGGAAAATAATTTTGATAAAACACTTGAACTCCATTCTTGAGGAAAATATTCTTTCTAATTCAAAAACACTTTTCATTTATGTCATAAAATTATAACTAAAAGAAATTGATTAAAAATAAACTTGAAAACTTATAAAGGAAGCTTCTTGGAAATAATGTTTTAAAAATCCATTCATGCTGTATAAGTTAAAAAAAACATTCTTCTCGTACTTTTGTTGGAAAAGTGAAAAAGTACCTCGTACGAAAAACGAAAAAAGATTCCTTTCATATCCTTTACTAAAAACTCACCGAAGGGTAAAATTGGATTTAAACAATTGTAGGTGGATGGAAATAATATTAAATATTGAGGAAACATGGATGTGGATGATAAAATACACCCTAGTAAATGCCAAAGTATAAACAATCTCGGATAAAAATGAGATTGTGACATTTCCCTTACCTTAGGTCCGACTTTCTTTGTAAGTGTCCGAACTGTTGGTCGGAGAGTGATGGCAAGATGGGGGGAGAATTGCCTTTTAAAAATTAATTAACAATTTAAAAACAATTTAAAAATGCAGCGGAAATAAAAAGGAGCAAGACACAATTTGATAACGGAGTTCGGCTTTAAACCAAAGCCTACGTCTCCGCTCCCAACTCAACCGTTGAGAGATTTACTTCAGCTTGCTTTTTAATGGTTGTAGCAAGAAACCCACTAGCCGCTTTTAAGGTTGGCTAGATCACCTTTGTACAGATTTCTTTTTTATGATGGTTGTAGCAAGAAACCCAAAATGAAAGTGAGGAAGAAAAGGGTGGTTTGTTTTGATACAAACCCAATGAGTAACTAAACAATTGAAATAAATAAATTACAACAAACTTGAGGAAGCCTTGAGCGCCAAGAGTGTGAGAGTAGTTGATGTAGAGGCAGCCCAAGCTTCAAGGATGGAGGTGGATCACAAGTAGCCTTTGAGGTTTGTCGTTTAGAGCTTCAAGGGATCAAAATATCATTCCAATGCTTAGGTAGTGTTCCCGGCATCCATCCTCGTCTATTTATAGGAGAAATACCCCCAAATACTTCAATATGGACGTTGGAGGGCTTTCGGAGCCGTTGGGGGTCAAGTGGACAAGTCTGGTCAAGCTCGTACGGCTAGTTTGACTTTGCTTACCGGCTGACCGATGCTTGTCCACCGGCTGGCCGGTGCTCCAGACAGAAGCAAGATCCTTCTGTCCAGGCTCCACCGGCTGACCGGTGCTGAGCCACCGGCTGGCCGGTGGTCCAGACAGAAGGAAGGTCTTCTGTCCAGGCTCCACCGGCCGGCCGGTGGTCCAGACAGAGAGAAAGCTCTCTGTCCGGTTCCACCGGCTGACCGGTGGTCCAGACAGAGAGCAAGCTCTCTGTCTGGTTCCACCGGCCGGCCGGTGGTCCGGACACCGGTTGGACGGTGGCACCTGGCAGTAGGCAAAGCCTACTGTCTGGTTCCACCGGCTGGCCGGTGGTCAGGCACCGGCTGACCGGTGGCACCTGGCAGAGAGCTATGCTTCTGCCAGAGACCACCGGCTGGCCGGTGGTAATCCACCGGTTGGCCGGTGGACTCAAAGAGTCCTTTTTCCAGTCTTCTTGGGCCAACTCTTTGGCAACCTTTTTCTTATCATCAAACAAACTTGAAAACAAGTTAGAACATGATGAGAGTGATTGTGATCATTAAAATCCAAGAGAGAGGGGTACAACAATCTCCCCCTATTTTGATGATCACAATCACAAATGAGAAAGCTTTAAAAAGGATAAGCCAAGTAAAAAGAAATAAGAAACTTGGACATGGAAAATTTTAGAGATCATTTTAATACAAGAATTTCATAGATGTATGATATTAATTTTGAAAGGATTGAAATAAAGAGAATGGTTCATTTTGAAATTGTAATCATAGGTCATTTAAAAGAAACAACTTAAATCAATAACTTAACTATTTAAAAACAGATTTTGATGAAAGTAATGACTTAAAATTGAACTTTTTAAAAAGAGCACTTAATTAAATGAAATAAGTAACTAAGTAATAGAGAGTTTTTCTCCCCCTTTGGGATTATCAAAATAGGAGGAAAAGTATGAAAGAAAGTTAGAAAAACAGTAATAAAGAGGTAAGCAATGACAATAAGAGTGGATAGATAAGACAACTTTAATTTTATAAAAGTTGAAACGTTACATAGAAAGTTCAAAATACAAATACAAAGACAAGCCAAAAAAAAAACAAAAAAAAAAACAAGAACGGCTCTATTCACTCCTAGAGGGCCGAGAGTGACGGCGACGCCTGAAGGTCGGAGGAGCCGGAGGAGCCTGGACCGCCTCAAAGTGACAATCTAGAGAATCAATCCGAGAGTGGAACTGATCAAACTGAGAGCTGATGTAAGAGAACTGTAAGTCGAGCCGGGTCTCAATCTGATCCTGGAAGCGAAGGAACTGATCAGCCGTCACCGACAAGCTACCAGTAGCATCGGGAGGGGGCACAGCCTCAGCAGGCTCCGGTGCATCATCACCCGCTCCATCTCCCTCATCATCAGTAGCAGCAGCCTCACCTTCGTCGTCACTGCTCCCTTCCTCGTCATCATCACCACTGTCCTCACTATCTGAAAGAGGATAGGCAGCAGCAATGGCAGGAGGCATGGCATGGGTAGGAGGGTGTGAATGTGTCTGAGGGGAGTAAGCCTTGAGAAGGCCCTCCTTGTCAGTAATCCACTCCTAACGCCAAGGATGCCAACGAATGTTCATCCGTTGCACCATCATAAAATTGATGATGCTATCCTTCTTAGGCTGCTCGAAGGAGGTAGCACGGAGAGGGATATCAAGAAAGGTAAAGATTTTGGTCAACAAGCGCCCGTGTGGTAGAGTTTTGGACCGGCGCGGGTGCTCAGCCACATAAGACATGGCCCGGAACAGGAACCGGACCAGATTGAAATGAATGCCTCTGGTGATAAAAGAGAGAAGATAAATGTCAATAAATTTCACCGTATCGTGATCACCGATACGGGGTGCAAGAGTGGTCTGAATGAGGCGCTCAATGATGCGATGGTTTGGGGAGAGCTGGGAGAGCTTGACAATGGGATCGGTGGGCTGCCCTGTGAGATGATCAAGAGCGACAGCAAGATCAAATTCAGAGTCCCGAGGAAACTCCCCCCTGAGCAAATGCATGAGGTCCAACATGAGGAACCCCTAGCATCCTGGCAATCTCCAAAGAAGTGATAGTGATGGGTTGCCCAAGAGCAGTGGTGGTAATGGTATCGACGTCATCAGAGACCAACCACGTCAGGTGAGCATAAAATTCTTTGACAAGAAGGGGATAAATGACATCCTTCTCAGGGGGTTCAAAAAACTAATGCCAGTGTTGATATTCAATGATTGAGAAAAGCTGGATTCGAGCAGTAGAAAGCCAAGAATAATCAATTACCCTACCCGGTAGAATGACTTTGTCATGCCAAATTTCTGGAAGTTGAGGGATTGAAGGAGGAGGAGGTGCCTCTTGGGCGATGCCCTTTCCCTTGCATGAAGATCGAGGACCCATGATGGCAAAAGGAAGAAAAAAGAGAGAGATTGAGAGAAGAAAGAGTTGGAGAGAGCAAGAAGGGAGAAAGAAGGCTAGGGCAAGGAGGGAGATGCTGGTTTGGAGGTGCCGCACGAGATGGAGAGAAAGAAATGGGAGGGGAAGGGTTTAATTGAATTTTTAACCCTTTCCCCGGCCGGCCCAACAAAAGAAAACCCGACACCACCGGTTAACCGGTGATGTACCACCGGTTGACCGGTGGTATTGAAATTCATAAAAAATTTAAAAAAATAAAAAACAATTTAAATAACTTAAAAAGAACTATAAGCAAGCCAAAAAGAGTCAAATATTAAATAGTGCTCAATGACGAATCATTCCTAACTCCCCCTTAATAAAATCAAAACATTCAACCGGGAGCGGTTTGGTAAAAATATCAGCTAATTGGAAATCAGTAGAAATGAAGTCCAAAGTGATATCCCCTTTTTGAAAATGGTCACGAAGGAAATGATGCCTTAAATCTATATGCTTAGTCCTAGAATGTTGTATTGGATTATTAGAAATACTAATGGCACTAGTGTTGTCACACCGTATAGGGACATGATCGTAGGAAAGGCCATAATCCAAGAGAGTGTGTTGCATCCAAATAATTTGGGCACAACAATTACCAGCTGCTACGTACTCGGCCTTGGCAGTAGAAAGAGCAACACAGTTTTTCTTTTTGCTACTCCATGAAACAAGGGACTTGCCTAGCAGATGACAGGTTCCACTAGTACTCTTACGATCTAATTGACATCCGCCAAAATCAGCATCCGAATATGACGAAAGTTCGAAAGAAGTATTAGAGGGATAAAACAAACCAATGTTTTTGGATCCTTTTAAATACTTAAAAATCATTTTGATCGATTTAAAATGATATTCTTTGGGATTGGATTGAAAATGAGCACAAAGACAAACACTGAACATGATGTCATGATGGGTCGCAGTTAGGTAAAGTAGACTCCCGATCATACTCCTATAAAGCTTGTCATCCACCGGTTTCCCGGCTCCATCTAACGTAAGTTTACAAGAGGTACTCATGGGGGTACTAATTTCCTTTACTTGATCCATACCAAAACGACTTAAAAGTTCATTTGTGTATTTGCCTTGGCTTAAAAAAATACCATTTGAATTTTGAAGGATTTGAAAACCAAGAAAAAATTTTAATTCCCCCATAAAACTCATTTCAAATTCTTTTCTCATTAAATCTGAAAAATCAGTACAAAGAGATTCTTTGGTTGAACCAAAGATAACGTCATCAACGTAAATTTGGACAATTAAAAGATCTTTGGAAGTGTGTTTTAAAAATAGGGTACAATCAGCTTGACCCATTTTAAAATCATTTTCTAAAAGAAATTTTGTTAACCGCTCATACCAAGCCCGAGGGGCTTGTTTTAAGCCATATAGAGCCTTGGTTAACTTAAAAACATGATTTGGAAATTTTGGATCTTCAAAACCGGGGGGTTGTTCAACAAAGATTTTTTCTGAAATAAAACCATTTAAAAAAGCACTTTTAACATCCATTTGAAAAAGTTTGAAATTTAAGTGAGCGGCGAATGCCAACAAGATCCTAATGGATTCCAATCTAGAAACGGGCGCAAAGGTTTCACCATAATCAATTCCTTCTTCTTGATTATATCCCTTAGCTACTAGGCGAGCCTTGTTCCGGGTTATATTTCCTTGATCATCAAGTTTGTTCCTAAAGACCCATTTAGTGCCAATAATTGGTTGATCATTGGGTCTTTCAACAAGAGTCCAAACATCATTTCTTGAGAATTGATTTAGTTCCTCTTGCATTGCAAGAACCCAATTCTCATAATTAATGGCATCATTAATGGTTTGAGGCTCTAGTTGAGAAAGAAAGGCTTGATGTTCAACCTCGTTGAGGATTGATCTTCTAGTTCGAGTACCGGCTTGAAGATCACCTATAACATTTTCTAACGGATGGTCTCTAGAAGGTTTCCAAACCTTAGGCAAGGTGGAAGGTGAAGAATGTGAAGAGGGTTCTTGATGGTCATCCTCCTTGGGAGGAGAAGAGGAATCATTCAAATGAAGCTTATCAAGCTTATCTTCAACATCTTCAATGACCGGGTGAGGTTTTGGAAGAGTTTCATCAAATTTGACATGAGATGATTCTTCGATGGTTTTTGAACGTTTATTGAAGACACGATAGGCTTTGCTTGAGTTGGAGTACCCAAGAAAAATACCTTCATCGGATTTGGCATCAAATTTCCCTAGGTTATCTTTTGTGTTAAGGATAAAGCAATTACAACCAAACACTTTAAAATAACCAACTTTGGGCAATTTGCCTTTCCAAAGTTCATAGGGGGTTTTCTTAAGAAGGGGTCTTACAAGGACTCTATTAATAGTGTAACAAGCAGTGTTTACCGCCTCGACCCAAAAATATTGAGGGAGGTTGAATTCACTAAGGAGGGTTCGAGAAATTTCTTGGAGAGTTCAGTTTCTCCTTTCAACCACTCCATTTTGTTGTGGAGTCCTAGGGGCAGAGAGGGTGTGATTGTATCCTTGAGAGGAACACAATTCATCGAATTCTTTGTTCTCGAATTCACCTCCATGGTCACTACGGAGCGAAATAATTTTATATCCTTTTTCGTTTTCTACTTTCCTAGAGAATTTCAAAAAGGTTCTACAAGCATCATTTTTATGAGCTAAAAAGAAAACCCAAGTGAAACGAGAAAAGTCATCTACTAGGACAAAGGTATAGGATTTTCCACCTAGACTTGCTACAGGGGTAGGACCAAAAAGATCAAGATGAAGGAGCTCAAGAGATTTTGAAGTGGACACTTCCTTCTTAGATTTGAAAGAAGATTTGTGTTGCTTGCCAAGTTGGCATGGCTCACAAATCAAATCTTTCTTAAACTTATGTTTAGGAAGGTCACAGTTGAGTTTGTTCTTATTAAGCTTTAGAAGTGAATGAGAGCTACAATGCCCCAAACTTCTATGCCAAATCCAAGACTCATTGTCAAGAGCACTTAAACATTTAACATTTTGGCTAGCTAAAGACTTTAAATCAATAATATAAACATTTTGAAAACGGGAAGCAGAAAATATCAATTTGTTTTGAAAATCAAACACATTGCATAAATCATTTTGAAAATTCACCGAAAAACCACTATCACAAAGTTGACTAATGCTAATTAAATTATGTTTTAGACCTTTAACAAATAAAACATCTTTAATAAAGGAGGTGCTACCAAAACCAATGGTACCTATTCCGATGATCTTGCTTTTTGAATTGTCACCGAAGGTGACGTATCCTCCATCGAATTCTTCAAGGGAGTTGAACTCGGAGGGATCACCACACATGTGCCTCGAGCATCCGCTGTCGAGATACCACGAGCCTTTCGAAGGCCTACTTCTTTGGTGTTTATCCTACAAAATAAAGAAAGAATAGATTTTGGTACCCATATAAGTTTGGGTCCGGAAAGATTAGCTAAAAGAGACTTTTGAACCCATACTTGTCTAGAGGGATACATCCTAAGATATTCATCCGAGTAGGTAATGATTTTGGGGCAGCCATATCTAGAATTTTTACAATCGCATTCATAAATCATATGTCCGGTTTTTCTACAATAATTACAAATTTTTTTTGAGAGATCCCCCTTACAAAAGTAGTGGGTGCTCTAGAAGAGGTGGCTTGCTTGTTAAAGCCAAGTCCATGTGTGGTTCTAGCCGAACGTTGAGAACCTAGCAATTTGGTCAAATTTTGTTCACCTTGGGTGAACTTGGCAAGAGATTCCCTTAAATCTTTAATAGTTGAATTCAAAGAATCAACATTTGGAATATCTTGGACCTTAAGGGCAAGTTCCTCATTCTTTTTGAGAAGTTGATCTTTTTCAGAAATTAGAATTTTGTGTTTCTTTTCTAAGGCCAAAAATTTAGAGGTAATTTCGTGAAAACCTTCCTCTAATTGATCTCTCGCATTTTGGAGATCTTCATAAGACATGTCATTATTAAAAGAAGAATATGAGGAAGAGGAGTCGGAAGAAGATACCTCATCAAGTGCCATTAGGCATTTTCCACCTTCATCGCTTGAGTCGCTTGAGGACATGGAGTCATCGCTTGCACTCCATGTTGACGCTTTGAAGGCCTTCTTGTTTTTCTTTTCCTTTAACCTTTTATTGAAAAGAGAGCACTCTGGTTTGATGTGGCCTTTCTTTCCACATTCAAAGCATGTAACTTCTTTTTCTGCTTTTGGCTCTTCCTTTCGTGCCCTTTGAAAATTCTTCTTTTTCTTCATGAACTTACTCATTTTTCTTGCAAGTTGAGCAATCTCGGATCCGCTATCATCGGAGGAGCTTTCTTGCTTTGCTTTGAATGCTATGTTCTTTTTCTCCTTGAAGATGTTACCTTCTTTATCGGCTTGCCTCTTCATGGTAATCTCATAGGTCATAAGTGATCCAATGAGTTCTTCAACCGGCATTTTCTTGACATCTTTCGCTTCTTGGATTGCCGTCACCTTTGGATCCCATGAGCTTGGTAGGACCCAAAGAATCTTCTTGACCATCGTCTCTACAGAAACATCATCTCCAAGAGACTTTATCCCATTACACACATCAGTGAAGCGAGTAAACATTTCCGTAATAGATTCGTGTGGGTGCATGGTGAAACTTTCAAAGTCTTGACGATACATATCTAATCTAGTATCTTTAACATTGTTAGTTCCCTAATGGGTCACTTCCAAAAGCTTCCAAATTTCATGAGAAGTGGTGCAAGTAGAAATACGATTAAATTCATTACGGTCTAACCCACAATGAAGAGCATTCATGGCTTTGCCATCAAGCTCAAAATTAGCAATGTCTTCGGGGGTCCATTTAGACTCATCTTTGCTAGAGAGAGTATAGCCTTGCAAAAAAATTCTATATATAGGATAGCCAATACTTCTAAGAAATGTAATCATACGAGTTTTCCAATAATTGTAGTCGGTTCCATCAAAGAATGGAGCTCGAGTCATGGAATACCCTTCGGGTGCTTGTGAGGAAGAAGCCATCACAATGGATTTTGAGTTTGTAACCGGTTAAGGTATTACACAAACTCTCCCTTTGATACCAATTGTTGGTCGGAGAGTGATGGCAAGAGGGGGGGTGAATTGCCTTTTAAAAATTAATTAACAATTTAAAAACAATTTAAAAATGCAGCGGAAATAAAAAGGAGCAAGACACAATTTGATAACGGAGTTCGGCTTTAAACCAAAGCCTACGTCTCCGCTCCCAACTCAACCGTTGAGAGATTTACTTCAGCTTGCTTTTTAATGGTTGTAGCAAGAAACCCACTAGCCGTTTTAAGGTTGGCTAGATCACCTTCGTACAACTTGCTTTTTTATGATGGTTGTAGCAAGAAACCCAAAATGAAAGTGAGGAAGAAAAGGGTGGTTTGTTTTGATACAAACCCAATGAGTAACTAAACAATTGAAATAAATAAATTACAACAAACTTGAGGAAGCCTTGAGTTCCAAGAGTGTGAGAGTAGTTGATGTAGAGGCAGCCCAAGCTTCAAGGATGGAGGTGGATCACAAGTAGCCTTTGAGGTTTGTCGTTTAGAGCTTCAAGGGATCAAAATATCATTCCAATGTTTCGGTAGTGTTCCCGGCATCCATCCTCGTCTATTTATAGGAGAAATACCCCCAAATACTTCAATATGGCCGTTGGAGGGCTTTCGGAGCCGTTGGGGGTCAAGTGGACAAGTCTGGTCAAGCTCCAACGGCTAGTTTGACTTTGCTTACCGGCTGACCGGTGCTTGTCCACCGGCTGGCCGGTTCTCCAGACAGAAGCAAGATCCTTCTGTCCAGGCTCCACCGGCTGACCGGTGCTGAGCCACCGGCTGGCCGGTGGTCAGGCACCGGCTGACCGGTGGCACCTGGCAGAGAGCTATGCTTCTGCCAGAGACCACCGGCTGGACGGTGGTAATCCACCGGTTGGCCGGTGGACTCAAAGAGTCCTTTTTCCAGTCTTCTTGGGCCAACTCTTTGGCAACCTTTTTCCTATCATCAAACAAACTTGAAAACAAGTTAGAACACGATGAGAGTGATTGTGATCATTAAAATCCAAGAGAGAGGGGTACAACACGAACCTCCTGTATAATTATTTAAATAATGTTATTGACTTATTCCAGAATCATAATTATTTTTATGATATCATATATGGTCATATTCTTAGCTTCTTAGTAGTAATATTTCATTGCTACTTGTTATTCGGGTGTTTATAACTTTTTGTTCTTATGCGTGTTTTGTCGAATAAATTATTATTATTCTCTTTAGGTTATATATAAATCATTTACAGAATGGTATTAGTGTAATATATATCATATTCATTCATTCAATTCATTTATATAATCATTATGAAATGAAGATCATGTAGAATGAGTCGCATCACATCGTGGAGACGGTATTCCGTACGTACGCACGAGTGATGATATCGTTGCTATGATCGTGGAATTGTATTGGAGTGTATGTATACTATTTAAGAATAAATATCACTTTATAATAGTCATATATAGTCATTATTTACACCATTATACCCATCCAAGTAAGGTGGTGGTGGAAAATAGATTACACCACAGCGTGGAGATGGTATTCCGTACGTACGCACGCGCGGTGATTTCATTTTCCGTAGGATGGATAGATGGTTAAATAGGGTTGTTTCATACTTATAATAACATATAAGTATATGAGTGATACTGATGTTATTACTTCATAATGAAACAAATAAAGAAGAAGAATTTGAAGAAGAAAGAAATTGGAAAGGATCGGTAATGGATATTACCTCTTTTTTGAAGTGCTTCTTTGAAACCTCCTTTTTGGGCACTAGAATTGGTCTTTTAAGAAGACCAGGACCTCTAAGATGTCTCTAGGGAAGTGTAGAGGAGAAAATGGCAGGGTTTGGCCGATCTTGAAGGCTCAATGTGGTGTGAGGAAGAGAGGGAGGAGGTACCCTTTTATAAGGGAGGAGAGGGGCACCTTTGGAATAACTAAAAATATTATTTTATTATAAAGTCAAGTTCGGTTTTAAATAGCTCCAACTTGATTTATTTTGAGGCTAAGGTGGGGATGGGTCGAAATACTCTCATAAAATATAATTTAGACAAGTTTAGGTTCCTATTTTAACCTTATTATTTAGATTTGACATTAATTTAAATAATTTTACTTTTACCGTGTCTTCTTGTGTTCTTATACTATAAGGTTAATAAACTTACTATATCAAGCCAAACGAACCCCAAGTTGTTTATTATTAATATATATAACCTTATCTAAGTCATTTGGACGAACCTTAGATTTTTAGGAATAAAATAACAATTAATAATATAATATTTGTTTTAAAAAATATTTTATGTCAATTTTGACACTATTTAGTAATTGATTTTTGTGAAAATCATAAAAGAATGATAAGTTCGAAAAAATTTAATTAAATCAATAATAACATGTCATATTAACCTATAAAATTAGTGTAATTCATAAAAAGTCTCAAATTATATTTATTTGGGTATTTATAACATCAATTATGTCAATATTTCATTAATAAGATAATTATTGCATCATCGTTGTGTCATAAATAAATTAACTTATTTAATGTATAAAAATTACAAATAAAATACCATTATGTAGGAAATATTTTTATCTTTCTAATGAATATTTATAGTCGAATTTATCTTATGTATAACCCCATATTAAAAATGATTTATTTATTAAACTTTGATTTTAACTGTTTTAACCCTTCTTTAAATAAATTAATAATAAATGTCCTAATCTAATCCAAGTGGGCCTAAATGGTCATATTTTATTCCTAAGTTTGTTTTTGGTCGAATTACACTTGTACAATAGAATTAGGACATGTGTTAGGGTAATAATAATATCATTTTTACCCTTAATTACCCTATTTACTTTTAACCGTGGTAAAAAAGTAAAAAGTTACTATTCACCAAAAAATTATTTTCATCTCATTGAACCACATTTTACTTACTGACATCAACTGTGTCTCTCGGATTTTTTAAATTCCACTCACAGAAGCGGTAAAATTAAGTTTTATGAAAAATTCAGTTTTTTTAACAGCCACTTAGTAGTTTCACTATTCATCAAAAATTAAAAGTTTTCAGAAAAATACCAAAATTTTACCCTAGGCTAATTTCGATATTCCAAGTTCAAAAATGAAGTCCATTTTAAAAAATAAAATTTATAAAATTTCAAAAATTGGTTATTACTATTCATAACGGCTAGTTTTAATAATATTTTAATAACATATCATTGTTTAGTAAAACTCGGTATTGTGTACGACGCAAGCTATCAAGGAAGTCCGCGGTTGCGTGTAAAGAAAGCCAAGCTAGTGTTGTGTGTAGTGAAAGACTCCTTTGATGATTTATATAACATAAAAACAAAATATTTCACATAAAAGTCTCGGGTGTTACAGTACCAATTAGGTATCCCAAGTCGGGTGTGAGTATAACTTATTAGGCCACCACCAATGATGTCTAAAACAATATCTATTCAATAATAATGTATTTAGTTATATAAAGAAATAATAACAATGCATAAGTAAATAGTTATCACATTATCAATTATTCTTTTTTTAACCACATAAACCACCGGGTTTCTGAGGACACCCAAACATCAATACCTGCTTCGGCCTATACCAATTATGAACCATGTTACATATTAAATTCAAATTTCATTATAACATGTGGGATTACATAATCCATGTCATTTCAATTAATTATTATGGACACTTGGAGCCATAGTCCAATGATAATGTTTTGGGTGTAGAACACCATGTATATCACCCCATGAGTATTTGGAGAATTAGTCCCTGTCTCACACCTCATGGGTTTTCATGAACAAACCTAGGTAATCCCCAAACTGGTTACTCGATCTGATCCATGGAAATCCCTGAAGGGCATCCTTGATCTCCACGAGCTAAAAACTAGTTATAGGCATCATCAAAGTAACCAAGGGAATGATTTAACCCAATATAAATATATAAGATAAACAATGATAATAAACAAATCAGCCCAATATATATAAAATATCCATCTAAACATCATTTTACAAGATAAACTAAATATACAACAAACTTAACAAAAATACCAACTAAATTAGATGACCACAATATCTCCATGTGACCCTGAGGGTCACTCTCTGATACCAAACCAACCATCACCCGCAACGATCAAAACCAATCTAAGACCTGAACTAAAGGCTAAAAATAAGAAATAACTATAGGTATGAGTATTAAAACTTAATAGGCACGACCAAAAAAATATACTCCCAATGAATTTACTTTAAAGAAAGAAACATAAACTTCAAGTTTTAAATACAATATCTAAAAGTAATCTTTTCCACAAAAATTATACTTAAAAAAATAAAGTCCATTTCCCATTTTCTAGTTAAAACCACACTCTTACCCAAGAGGGAACTGTTATAATATCAAGATAGAGGAAAATTTTTTCATTTTAAAAAAGTAAGAAAAATTGTTCATTTTTTTTCCAAAACATTTTCTACAAACCTTTGAAGTCTAACACATAACTTTTATCCAAGAAGCACACTATGAATGTAAGTTATAGCAACAATCATAATAATATGGATAATAGAAAATAATACCACAAGATTAAACAACCAACAAGTATCTCAAACACCTACTACAGACAACTAAGTGCCGATAGACATGGGAGAACCTTGGATCTCGTAAGATAATCCAAAACATATTATACATGTTGACTCATCCTAGAAACAATGCCTCACATGATGACATAAAATTTCATCCACATAATCAATAACACCCTAAATGGCCTAATCTAGGGGAAATATCCAATAGAAATAATAAACAAAACATATCCAATAACCTACTATGGGCCACTAGTTAGAGCGTAATTCTAACTAGTGTAGTAATCGTTCTTAGAAAATTCACTAGCTGTGCCAGGTTCCCATGTTAAGAGTATAAATGGGGAGATCCAATAGATTCCAAACAAGAATCCAATCACATGAACATATATAATACATAATAATTCACACAATAGGCACCACCCCAAATAACCATAATGATCAATATATTTCTATAAAACATAGATCACAAATAGGTCCACACTGAGGATCTCCCATTCCGCTCAAAGTAAATGGGTCAAGAGGAGTCCACAACGAGGACGTTCCACCCATTCACATAATGGATCATAATTATAACACATCAAGGAAAACCCATCCATTAAATATAAATAAGCCAATAAGAATATCCAAGGAGGGTTATCATGACAAACATTTCCACAAATCTCACAAAAGTGACAAACAAGCCTCAAGCATCCTTTTTTAAATAGAATCAAATCCAACTTTCCAAAAAAAGTGCACACCCACCATTTTCCATTTCAAAAATAATTTTAAAAATCTCAGTCAAGTACTCTCAGTACATGTACAAAACTAAAACCACTTTCATTAAAATTCCAAACAGGCCACACATCATCATCACTTTCCATTGCATTTTCAAAATCCAAACAAACACATATTTCTAGTTCAAACCACTTATAAATCCAATTGAGAAACCCAAAACCACCATTTATATGTCAAAAATACATTTAAAAATCCAAACCATTCTTTACAATCCACAAATCACATGAAAAATCCAACCAGACATTTTATTAAACACTTGGTGTGCAATATTTAATAAAATAATTCAATTAACTTCATAAAAAGGGATAAATCACCACTTTTCACACCAAAAAATATTACAAATACCAAAAATCAATATTTAACATTTATGGAAGGTTTTAAAAGCATGAAACCAACAATTCTTAAATTTAAAGGCAAGTAAAAATGGAAACCTACCTCAAACTCATGGCGCTTCAGCAACACACATTCTAAACAACATCAACAAGGTTACAAGAAGAAAGAACAACCAAGATAAACCCTAACTATGAAAAACTCCCAACATAAACCAAGGAAAACATGAGACCTAGATTCAAATGACAATGGGAGAAGAATATATCAAGAGAAAATGGAAGGGGAAGGATGAGGTAGAAGATAAGAGGATATTACATTAATAGATTTTCCCCAAAACACGATGAAATCCCTTAGATCCACACTTGGGAGGAAGAAGGAGGCTTGGAGAACAAAAAAGGATCTACCCTATAGATTTATAAACTATAATCATAAAAAAATGGGTTGATTGGGGATAAAATATTGAGAAGTAAAATGAGACATTTCATAATTTTTAAGATCTAGGAAGTCCGCACGGTTTGGCCACACTGTTTGATAAATCATGCGCCAATAGTGCAACATGGTTCCTTAAAAATTCCATAACCATGTGCACTCATTCCACACAGTTTTTAACTATGTGTGGGATGTGATCCATCAAACATAGGTTTTACCAATCTTACATATTTTCCTGGACTAAGCCACATAGTTTCCTCTAATTGTGCTCCACCTAATGTTGAGCCCAAAAAATAAAATTTTCACCAAAAAAACTTAAGGAAACTAAGGGATAAACATAGAAACAAAAATAAATATAATATTACCTAAAAATTCATACTCATCCCACATGAAAATTGAGATAAAAATTGATATCAAAAAATGAACCGGAATATAGGGTGAAAATAAAAACTCATGTGTGACAATTATCCCCACCATAATTCTTTCCGACCACAGAAAGATGAAAAATATTCTAGTTGATCGATCAAGGAAAGAGGATTTCCAAAACTGCATGATCCAACCTCTCAAAATAGGAACACCTCAACCAACACCAAACTAAACTCATACTTCACACTCAAAATGATCTAATGGTTAAAAACCATATATTGAAACATGACAGAAAGATTGAACCACATCTCTAAAAAAGAACAACGTTTTCTTCAAATAGAGAGGAACTCAAAATTAAATAGCTTTAGAAAGAAACCACCTCATAATAGACCAAAACTACGAACCAAATTTATTTACTAACATGAGAGGCTATAATGGGCTCCCCATTATTAAAAACCAACTAGATTAAGTTAAAATTAGAAGAAACCGAAATGAGACCCATGATGGGTCTCCCCACTATTAAGGAACTGAAAATCATAGATCAACATAGGAAACACAACATGGACCAACCCAGGACTCTCCACATAGGCCAACAAACACCCACCATAAAAGGGAAAACTCATTGAAAGAAACTCAAACCCATGTGACAAACCTAGAACCAACTTACAAGGGATAAACACACAAGGACCATCAATATATAGGTCCACATATGAAAAGGAACCATCATAAAAACCTCAATAAAATGAGACCACCAAGCCTCCTTATATCCAAGGAGAAACTTTTCAATCCACAAGGATCACAACAAGGAAACGAGGTCTCCATGCTGCTTCCCATGAAACGAGACCTTTAAGAGGAAGAATCCACAAAAGGAAGACTTAAAAATCTCCATTTACACACCAAAGAAAAAAATATAGGTCATAATCCCTCACACCCCTAGGATTCTTGACTATACACCAGCTTCACTCAAGGGACTATGGTTGGAGCCCTAATGTTTGAAGAATCCACTGCCTCATAGTAAGGATCTTCTAATCTGCGATCAAAACACCTTTATTCTATCAAAATAGAGATTTTGATGATGCAAACACATAATCCATTTTCACTTTAAATGGGAAACAATAGGAACAAGAAACTTAATGAGGAACACCTCTACTCAAGACAACAAAATTTTCCTAATTTTCAAAAGATAAATATGATTCCATTGAAATAGAAGCTCTCATGCGATCCACTAAAACCAATTTTACAATTTAAAGAGAAAAAAACACCACAAAACACCACCTGAAACAAACATTACAACAAAAATATCCCTATATAGAAATGTACTTTAAGCTAAGCCCAAAACAACACCCTACTCTTACAAATGAGATGGGGTATTTTTATAAGGGTTGGATGAGGCTCCATGTCTCTTCCTGGAAGCACCCCGATAAAACCGTTGCAAGTGGACTAGGCATCCACATACATGATAGGTATTTAGAGAATTGGGACACAATATCTTCTTATGATTTGTCTTATAGCACTGATAACAGTCTACTTTGACTACAGATCAGGATGAAGCACACTCTGAAAATGTTAAGCCTTCAGGGAATCATCCATATCCAAGTCCACAAGGTAGGGAACTATATCCACAAAGTGATAGAAGAACTAAAACACCGATCCATCAACTTTCTGCAAACAAAACAACTACATACCCTTCCAAACATTCTCTACCTCAGAGTAATACTGAAGAATGAATGAAGACATGAAGAATTCGTAAGTAAAATATTCCCGAGGTTTGGTTTGAGATACCGACTTCCACCACTTCCAGGTCAAACCTTATAGCTTAAAAATAGAAAAATTAACCTTTAATGACTTAGGTAGATCAAAGAGACTTAGGATACATTCTATTTTCTACATATACTCTTCCTCTTTGATAGGATCCTCTTGACTCTAAGAGATAGGTGGATTAAACTTCCGAAAATCAAGAAGGAAATCCTTATGCCGATCAACTGTAAGTTTTTCTAATGGTAAACCACCTATATTTACACATTCAATATCTATTGATTCTTTGGGGGGGGGGGGTAGACACCAAGTGATAAAAAACCAAGTGCTTGATCAAAACCATCTCATAAACCAAAACACATCTCTAACAAACAATACTTCAAAACTAAATAACCAACAAGTGTTCACAAGTTCAAATACCGCATAAGAAACATTACCTAAAATGTAGGTAAAAAAATACATACAACCATTGTCTATCAAAACATCACAATATTTCTCTTAAAAACAATTTTTAAAGGAAATAAACTTGGTGGGTTTCACACTCACCAATGGTACTCTATGGGGCCTCACACATGCACATTCTCATGCCACCCGAGCACCCATCAAATCATGCCAATTTGGGAACATCTTCCAATATCCTCATCCATCCAATTTCCTACACATATTCACGTAGGTTAACACACATGGAGATACCAAAGGGCAAAACAAATCATTCCCATTTTTCAAAATAAAAACATTCCACGCAAGTTTTTTAACTTTTCATTCCATTTCCCATTTCAAAATTTAAAAAACTTTTCAAAATACCACCAAAAACTACTCAAAAAACAATTTAAAATCCTACACTTAAATCTATTTATCATGTTTAAAATAAAATCCCATAAAATCCATCCAAAAATCTAATTCATCCAATTCAAAACATTTTCAACAGCTCAACAAACCCCATTCCATAAAAATCATTTGATTAAAAACCCACTTATCCTCTTTTTTTCCCAAAACCCTATTTAAAATTAAAATTTAGATTTCCAAACAACTATTTCAATCATATATAGGATTTAATTAAAGAAATCCAATCTCAGTAAACACATCCATATTTTAACCAAAAAATTTACTTATAAAAATACATTTTCTAAATCTTTCTTCAAAATGATTCTGAAAATCCATTTCCCATTTTCCAAAACCCAACCATTAGCACTAAAAATCCAATGTTCACAATTCCAAAAATAAAGTTTTCAAAACAATTTTCAGAATCATAGAAGACCAAAAACAACTCACAAAAAGAAACTAGTGTCGATGGGTGACTTGATAATATGGTTGGAAGCCATATTCCAAACACAACACCATCATAAAGAGTCTTCTAGGACCATGTACCCATCTCAACATGGATTTCCAGGCCCTACGATCCCACTGAGACCATTTTAAAAACTCTATTTTCATTTCCCAAACACTAAAAAACCAAAAAAACCATAGGAATCAAACATAACCCAATTTCCCATAGAAACCCAAGGTTCAGTATAGAAAGTTTTGGCCATACACTCCCCAATACTTTCACCCCATGTTCTGATAGTCCTACTCCATCTACCATAACATCCAAAATATCAAAGGGTACTTTGAAATCTAGGTACTCTAAAGAACAAACCTCACTTTGATAATATTTTTTCACGAACCAACCTGGATCGACCCCAAATCATTCACTTAAGGTAATCTGTGGCAAGTACTGAAGGGAATTCCCAATCCCCATGGGATGGAAACTAGTGTCATACATCATCAGAGTAACTAAGGGAATGATTTAACCCAATATAAATAAATAAGATAAACTTCAAAAATAAATATAGCAGACCAAGATATATAAAATATCCAACTAAACATAATTGTACAAGAGAAACTGAGAATATAATAAACTGAAAAACAAAGAACAACTGGACCTAACAGCCACAACATCTCCATGTGACCTTGAGGTTTACTCTTAAATACTAAACCAACTATTTCCCACAGTGATTGAAACCAAGTTGATACATGCACCAAAGGATATAAAAATAATTAACTATATGCAAGAGAATTAAAAATTAGTAGGTGTGCCCAAACAAATATACTCCTGATGAACTTCCTTTAAAAAAAGAAACATCAACTTCAAGTTTGAAATACAATATAAAAAAGTAAGATTTTACACACAATTTTCACTTTAAATCAAAACACAGTCTATTTCACATTTTTCATTTAAAACTACACTCTTACCCAATTGGGAACAATTATCATTTCATGATAAAGGAAAATGTTTTCATTTTAAAAAAGTAAGAAAAAGTGTGCAAAATTTTTTCCAAAACATTTTCCATAAACCTTTTAAATCCAACACACAACTTTTATTGAAGAAGTAAACCATGCAAGTAAGCTATAGTAATGATCATAATAATAAGGGAAATGAAAATAAGAACACAAGAGTAACCAATCATAAATAATCTCAAACACCTACTATAGAAAACTAAGTGCCAATAGACATGGGAGAACCTTGGTACTTGTGAAAAAATCTAGAACATATTATATATCTTGACACATCCCAGAAAGCATGCCTCACTAGATGACATAAAATCTCTCCCACACGCTTGATCACACCCAAAATGGCCTGACCGAGGGGCACCATTCCATAGAAATAATAAACAAAACATATCAAATTCCCTGCTAGGGGCCACTATTCAGAGCACAATCCTAAATAGTTCAACTACCATTATCAAAAAATTCTCTAGCTATTCCAGGGTCCCATGTCAAGAGTATAAAGGGGGTGATAAAAATGATGACAACCAAGAATCCAATCACACACACATATGACATATATAATAATCCACACAACATTCACTATTCTGAATCACCCAAGGAACAATCTATTGCCATAAACAAATATATCTCAATGGATTTCTCACCGAGGATATCCTATTCCACTAAAAGTTAATGGGTAATAAGGAGTCCATAATGAGGAATCACCACCCATTCACATAATGGATAATGAAGATTTCAACAATAAGGATATACCATCCATTAAATATTAACAAGGCAAGAATATTATCTTATGAGGGTTTTCCTAATAAACACTTCCACCAATTTGAAAAAAGTGTCAAATGGGCCTCAAATATACTTTTTAAATAGGATTAAATAAACCTTTACAAAAAGGAAAAACAAACCATTTTACATTTCAAAAATCATTTTAAAAAACTCATTCATGTACTCATACCACTTTTTCAAACCAAAACCACTTTCATTAAAATGCCAAATGGGTCACAAATCATCACTACTTCCCATTCCATTTTCAAAATCCAAACACACACCTATTTCAAGTCAAAAAAACTTATAAATACATTTGAGGAACCAAAAACCACCATTTAGATGTAAAAAATACATTTAAAAATCCAAACCATGCTTTACAATCTACAAATCACATGAAAAATCTAATCGTTAAATTTATCAAACACTTGGTGTGAAACATTTAACAAAACAATGCTATTCACTTAATATTAAGGAATAAATCACCAATTTCCACACTAAAAAAATATTTAAATGATCACACACCAATAGTTTACATTTAAAGAAGGGGTGACAATCATGAAACCAACGATTATTAAATTTAAAGGCAAGTGCAAAGGGAAACCTACCTAAAAATCATGGCGCTTCAACAACACACACCCAAAACAACCTCTCCAAGGTTTTGAGATCCATGAAAAACCAAGAGAAACCCTAACCAACAAAAACTCCCAAAATAAACCAAAGTAAACATGAACCCTAGATCCAAATGACCATGGAAGAATAAGATCTCAAGAGAAAATGTAAGGGGAAGGAAGAGGGGTATTAGAGGAGGAAATTGCCTTGAGAGATTTACCCAAAAACTTGAACAATTCCCATAGATACACAATTGGGAATAAGGGGGAGGCTTAGAGAACAAGGGAGGAGCTCCCCTAGGGATATAAGAACTAGGAGGAGGAAGAAATGGGTAGATTGGGGATAAAATCCTGATAGGTAAAAAGATACATTTCGTAATTTTTAAGATATTTATAACTCACATAGTTTGATAAACCATGCACTAACTGTGCAACATGGTTCTATCCAAATGGAAGAACCATGATCACTGATTCCACATAGTTTTCCTAACTGTTCATGGTTCATTATCCCTTGACTAGATGCATCACCATGATTGCATAATTTATTAGGCTAAGCCGCACAATTTCCTCTAACAGTGCTCCAACCATGCGCCACCTACTACTCTTCTCAAAAAGTCAAATTTTCACTAAGAAATCTAGTGGAAACTAAGGGATAAACATAGAAAAAAAAATAAACAAAATATTAACTCAAAACTAAAACCTATCAATACTAGAACTCAAGAGAAAAAACAAAATCCAAAACTGAATTGGAATACAGGGTGAAAATAAAAACGTAGGTGTGACATGAGTAATTGGAGAATCAGTCTCTATCCCATACAATTTAGCATTCTTGCTTTGGGTATAGACCACCATGTCTAGCACCCTGTGAGTATTTAGAGTATTAATCCCTATGCCAGACCCCGTTTATCAATAATTCATACATATCACCACATATCACATTATCCCATGCATCTCAATATTACATGTTTTCATATTTTAATGTCCATGTTATCATTCATAATATCATTTATGAATGACCATATTACCATTTACCATTTCACAATTAATTCAACAATTAATTAACCACATGATTTCCATTACTAATTCAAAAATTATTTAATCATGTCAAACTCATAAATTAATTCAACAATTAATTGATCTCAAAAATTCATTAATTAATTCAACAACTAATTAATCATTTCAATATCATTAACTACTTAATCACAAAAATTTAATTAATTAATTCAATAATTAATTAATCACATCAATATCATTAATTAATTTAAAAATTAATTAATCACAACAATTTTATTGATTAATTCAACAATTAATTAATCAAATAACAATCTCAATATTACAACAATTAATTATCTCAGTTCCGTAATCAAAATCTCTCCATAATCAATTCCACAATTAATTATCCCAATTCCAAAATCACAATATTTCAATAATTAATTCAATAATTAATCATCCCAATATTCAATAATTAATTATCCCAATTTTCAAAATCACAATATCACACTAATTAATTCAATAATTTATTATTCCAATTTCATAATAAAATATCTTTATTAATTAATTACAAAATTAATTAATGACATTAAATCCCTTAAACTAATTCACCAATTAATTTTTCACATCAACTCTATTAATTAATTTTACAATTAATTACTCACATTGAATCCCTTCAATTAATTCACAACTTAATTGTTCGCATCAATTCGATTAATTGATACCGTAATTAATTAATCACATTCAATCTATTCAATTAATTCAGTAATTAATTATTTATGTCAATTCCATTAATTAATTCCCCAATTAATTAATCAAACTACTCTCATTAAATAATTAATCAATTAATTAATCACATAAAATCCATTATTTAATTCAACCATTAAATAATTACATTACTTCCATTAATTAATCCATCAATTAATTAATCCCATAAATTCTATTATTAAATTAAACCATTAAATAATCACATTAATTATATTAATTAATTCATAAATTGATTAATCCCATCAATCCCATTATTTAATTAAACAATTAAATAATCAAATTAGTTCCATTAATTAATTTATGGATTAACTAATCCCATCAATCCAATTATTTAATTATAAAATTAAATAATAACATTACATCCATTATTTAATTCATTAATTTATTAATCCTGTTAATCCCATTATTGAATTCCATAATTAAATAATCACATTAATTCCCTTAATTAATTAATTAATTAATTAATCCCATCAAACCCATTATTTAATTCAAAAATTAAATAATCACATTACTTCCCTTAATTAATTTATCAATTAATTAATCTCATCAATCCCAATATTTAATTCAACAATTAAATAATCACATTACTTCCATTAATTAATTCATTAATTAATTAATCCCATCAATCCCATTATTTAGAGCAATAATTAAATAATCACATTACTTAGCTTAATTAATTCATCAATTAATTAATCCCATCAATCCCATTATTTAATTAAATAATTAAATAATCACATTACTTCCCATAATTAATTCATCAATTAATTAATCCCATCAATCCCATTATTTAATTCAATAATTAAATAATCACACTACATCCATTAATTAATTCATCAATTAATTAATCTCGTTAATCCAATAATTAACAATCACATTACTTTTGTTAATTAATTTATCAATTAAGTAATCCCTTAAATCCCATTAATTAATTCAACAATCAAATAATCACATTACTTATTTTAATTAATTTATCAATTAATTAATCTCATTAATCCCATTATTTAATTCAATAATTAATAATCACAATACTTTAATTAATTAATTCATCGATTAATTAATCCCATCAATCCCATTATTTAATTTAACAATTAGATAATTACATTACTTCCATTAATTAATTTATCAATTAATTAATCTCATCAATCCCATTATTTAATGAAACAGTTAAATAATCACATTACTTACCTTAATCAATTCATCTATCAATTAATCCCATAAATCCTATTATTTAATTCAACAATTAAATAATCACATTACTTCCATTAATTAATTTATCAATTAATTATCTTAACTAAATAAATTCAATATCTCTATAATTAATTAAACAATTTAATTATTAATAATCTATAATTCCAATATCCCTTATTTCACATTTGCCTCAATTAGTTAATTTAAAAAATTAATTAATTCAATCAAGAACTTAATTGCTAAATATCTAATATAAATTCTATAATTATATACATATAATTGCAATCAAGACTTTGAGATTTGAATTATAGGCCACTACCTCAAGAATGGTGATGAATGGTCGCCAACAAATAATCCCCAATTTCTAATGGAACAATAAAGAACGTGGTGAAGAAAAAAATCTAGATCCAAAGCCCAGATCCAAGATTAAATGAATCAAAATCTAACAAACCTAGATCTATATCTATAACCAACGTTGGATAACATCCCAATTTTTATCTAGGAAGAGAAGCAGGAGATAAAGATAGGTCTAAATGGGAAGAAACCACTTACCTGGGGAGGTGCATATCTCCAATCTACCCTTATATTCAGAAATAATGAAGGTTGATAGGGCTTGGAATTAGTTGAGGAGCCTAAAAAATGAGAGGATTTGATTATGTCTGAGTGGGGGTCAATGTGGTTTAAAATAGGGGGTTCATGTATTTTAAAATCTAATTTTTAAGTTAGTTTAATTCCCGTACATGATTTGCTGTGTAGGGGTGTATGGTTTCCCCTAACCCTACGCCTTAACCATTCACCTCTTCTTGGGTGGGGGGCATGGTTTCTCTTAAGAAGGTTTACAGTTTAATAAACCTTGTGCCACCCATAAAAATCCATTCTGTTTGGGTTCACATAGTTTTTTGGACTAGGGTGCCCAGTTTTGGAAAACTGTGCGCCAAATGTGCACTACCCATCCTTAAAAAATTTCTAAATTTCCACCCAAATGAACCCCAGTTACAAACCAAACAAAAAGTACTCAAATCAAGATAGAATATTAACTTGTAAATAAGCCTTAGTAATCTCTAGAAAAGGTTAGGATGTTATATATGGATGTAGGGTCCTGAAAAATCCGTAAAGGAGAACAATGATCCCCTTTAACTCAAGGGAGATTCTACCCAATTTCCCCTCAAAGGGATGAGAAAATGTGGACAATACTCAAGGATGGCGAAGGAGGAATCAATCCCTGGACCGGTCTAATGTTACCTATGCACGACCGCTTCCACAAAGCGTCCCCATCCACGGTCCATTGTCGTTCGTAGAATGGAGGCGGAGATCCTCCACAGGCGTGAAGCAGGGTGGGCGCCAATCCGTTTCACCGACATGAACCGCCCCAGCCACAAGCTGTGTCAGCCGGCCCGAACCGCCTCCGCTGTCGTTTTCAAAATGGAGGTGGAACCCTCCACGGCCGCGAAGCAATCCCCTCGTTTGGTTCGTGGGGGGTGGGGGGGTGGGGGAGAAGCACTCAATACCCACTGCAAATTATGAATTGACCAAGTCAGCGATAAATAGGGTATTCAGTCATGGGCCTCCGCAAAAGGTGCCGCAATGAGCGCAAATACATCTCTTTCCCCACTCTATAAAAGGAGACCTAGGGGGAAAGGAATGGGAAAATTTTGGATTCAGATTCGGAGAAAGGAGACAGAGAGGAGATCAGACAGATTTGGGTGGAAGGATTTCGAAGGAAGGATTAGGATTTCAAAAGTTCCAATTCGCAAACCAGAGCAGGTATGAACTTGGAACGAACTAATAAGGAACCGAAAATGCATAATAATTTGGTGAACCGCGAACTCAAAATAACATAAAAAGAGAATACCGCGAACCATAGACCCTCCGCGGATGCACTCCCCGCGGACCAGGGAGTTTATGCCTCTTTTCTGATCCGTCGCGCCCTGTAGCACCCCCCTACGTGGGCGAAGCCTCGACTGACGAACCCCCGACCGGCGCCAACCTTGGCCACCGCTGCTCGTGTGGAAGCCTCCGCGTACCAACCTTGTATACGAACCGAACCCAAAGCCACGAACCCTCCTGGTTCACGGGATGCCAATCAATCTGCGGACCCTCCTGGTTCGCGGATGACCACTTAGTCCGCATACCCTCCTAGTTCATGGATGACCTCTCATTCCACAAAACACCCTAGTTCACAGATGACCACTCAGTCCGCGGACCACCCTGGTTTGCGAATGACCTCTCCAGCTGTGTAACACTTCCCTATGCGAATGGTGCCACCACCCATACCCCTGTGTGGTCTTCCGAATCCTTCAGAGTTCCTGTTCCCTGAGCCATATAAGATCCTCCCGATCCAGCTTGATCCTCCATGACTCCTTCACTGGCCTACTCATCGGCCCCGAGCCGAGGCCTCCACCAGAGCCACCAGATCCATGTGGTGTAACCCTCAGGCACATTAGCGCGTCATTTTGAGTTCACATACCCATGGTAAATAGAGGCGAAGGGGTTGCCCCGACCCTTGAGAAGATTCCCGAAGAATTCCTGGGTTCACATTCCCACGGAATGAGGAGTCGGAGCTCGGGAGTCCCCTTTCTGCCCCTCTACTTGTTAAGGTCTCCTCAAGGGTAGTAAAATACCCATCAGAAGGAAGACCTCATGCACTGAAAGAGAGGAGAGGGGAATAGGAGCACCCCCTTTCCCTCTCCCTCTACTCTTTGTCACCATGGGCCGCCCTCATGCGTAAGCCCCACTCCATTTCTCACGGAGGCACCATTTGCAATGTGATCCTCTGGTCCCCGCTGCCTCTTGTTTCTCACACCGAGCATGACTCATGTGGGATTAGATTAGGAATCGACCATGACATACTCTTATGGGCCTCCTCAGGGTGTAATACCTAATCCATCGCCCTAGGCCTCCTCAGAGTGTAATCCCCAATCCATCACCCTGGGCCTCCTCAGAGTGTAAGAGCCAATCCATCTCCATGGGCCTCCTCAGAGTGTAAGCCCCAATCCATCATTCTAGGCTGCCTTAGAGTGTAAGTCCCAAGCTAACATGAACTATGAGGACTTTGATTCCCTACCACAGGGATACGTAGGAATCCTCCATGAGGTTCAAGCCCGATCACCAATGGACCCCCGAGTCCACCTTCACGTCGGTTCTCTAACGCTCTCCTTTAGAACTATGTGGACTTTGATCCCTGTCCCCTAGGCAGGGTACGTAGGAAGCCTCCATGAGGTTCAATCCCAACATTCGGTCGATCCGATTATCTTCACATCGGTTCACCGCGCCACTCCTAGTGCCGCCTCAATGAGTTATGACTCCATGGGGTCATTAATCCAATGGGGGATGGTAAACCTCAAGCCTAAATGATTCTGAACCCCCTATGTCCAGTTGACCATTGCCTACCAGGGTTAAATCCATGGATACTATGTTTGGGTATAAACCAAAGATTCTCGAACATATGAATACGTCTTAAATCTATAATAGTCCCGGAACAGGAAATAATTCCCCCCAAAAGGGTGAGATGAGCCTGAATTCCCATACTATCGACGAATGTGAGTTCTTAAGAGTCGCTGGTCAGACCATCCGGCGAACGCCTGCCTTTGGAAAGCAGGTCCACGCATCATCAGATACAGAACCGTTGGGCGTTTCAAGACCGAAACCCGAAACAAAAATTGTGAACCTGATGTGAATATTTAACCAAGAATGAAGGATTTAACTTAATCCCACCCTGTGCCCCCTTTTACTTACAAGGAGGGCCAATCAAGGTCATTAATTACACATGGGATCATGAGATTCTACTTTGACGGGTTTTCTGCTTGTATTTGCTAAAAATTTTTGCAGGTACTACCTTCAGAACTCCCTTAGATACAATGGAGTCCCAAAGGAACTCACAAGCACGTGCTTCCAACTACGCAATGGCAGGACTTCCTCACCTACAGAGGACCCCGTCACCCACCCAGCGTCTTCAACGCTGGGTCTCGGATGCGCTGATCCGAGAGTACCACGTGAACGGTACTCTCCCAATGGTGGAGGCGACCATGCATGCCCACAAATCCACCAGAACTCACCGGTCTCCTGCCTAGCAGTGGCCGCAAAGGTAGATCCAGACATCCCCTGTTGCTGTCTCCAACTATTTCGGGATTCTATCCCTAGAACGGGACAATGGGTACCTCCCTTATCTTAGGGAGTCAGATGATTTCGACGTTGAGGCATCCCCACCAAACGGGGGTTCCGCTCCAAGGCCCCCGCCGGAAGATGTCCTCGCGGTCATGCCGCGACCCGACATCCTCACGCCGAGGGGGATGTCTCCCCGAGGATTCAGGCCCACTCTCCCCGATCTCTGGCCCTTCAGACCGCTTGAGGAGGGTGGAAGAAGTACAATCAGGGGCCGATCATCACCCTGGTCCCTGAGGAGGAGCTCCGCTGCCCAGCCACAGAGATGTACCATGAACATGCACCTACACCTATTCGCTCCTCCCGAGCCCGCCATCTAAACATGGAGGCATCATACAAGTCGGCGCGCATCCCCGCTAAGCTCCATCAAGACCGTCTCTCACACATGATGACACTTACCAGGCAGGAACCTCTCCCTGCTCAGGGTCGTGAAGCCCACCAAACTGACGTGGTGGCGACCCGACACCTGCAGGACTATCTCTTAGCAGTTTCTTCTGACACCCACCATCCTAATATGGTGGCAATCAACAAATCCCACCACCCAGATGTGGCACTAGATCATAGGCGGGCACGTCTCCCCGCCAACAAAGGCCACCGACTCAATATGGTGGGAAACCAATATATGTAGGGCCATCTCCCTACAGATGCAAGTAAAGTCCACCATCCTGATGTGGTGGCAAACGGAGAGATAAATCAGCGTATCTCGGTACAGGGGCAGATTTGTTCACCTTTCCCGACATAGGAGAATTGTCAGTACCCACTGACCACCGGAGGACCAGAGCAGGATATTCCTACTCCAATACCAGAATGGGCCTTCATACCCATTCCAACCAAATATGTCTCTCTACATATCCTGGCAATGATAGAGGAGCAGGTATCGATCCCAGATCATATCTTGCAGACTTTCTAGAATGTAATTACATCAGTGGAAACAATAAGGACTCGGGCCCATGAGCCCGTCTCCCTAATTGAGGCGACTCATCTAAGAGATGAGATAGCCTCCTCAGAGCAGATCTGCATCCCTGCTTCTGCCCAGGAGGGTCACTGGCCATATTCCGCGACGCAAGGGCAACCAGATCGAGCAATTTCACTCGTTCCAACTGGGGGACACCTGTCCATCATGGTGGATACTCCCGAGTAGGCATATATCCCTACTAAAAGTCAAGATTTTCTTCGGCTTATCCCGACAATGTCACGGGACCCAATTAGACAGGGACCCAAAGGTGAAGGCTGTTGTCAACAGAAGACAGTCCCCACTGCCTGCAAAAGAGCTCCCCGAACGCGCCAAAGGCAGCCGGAAAATAAAGAGGGAGTTCATGACTCCGCTCTGCTGGAAGTTGGGGTCCCCAATGCCGCTAAGCATACATGAAAGGCTCAGAACCCTACCCACCCATTACCATATTATGGGGGTGGCAGTAGCAGTTGCGAAGGTCCTCCCAGCAATGTTGCTACTAGCAGCTCTGAAGGTCCTCCCCAGAGCACCCGTGAGGGCCTCCCCCGCGGGCATATAATGATCGATCACGAGATCTCCTCTTTTGATGCGAGTCACGGAAACCCTCCACATGACCAGAAGATCGAGCAGTAAGAAGGTCCTCCACTTGCTGCGGTCCACCCTGAAGGTCCTCCCTGGGGTATACACTGCAATCACTCTCCATGCAGTGGGACCAAAAATTATGATAGTAGTCCTCGCTATCATAGTTACAACTACAGAGGCCCTCCTCGCAGTGATGTCTCATCATGAAAAGAAGGTCCTACCCTTGTCGTGGCCTGCCCTGAAGGTCCTCCCCAGGGGTTACGCTGCAATGAAACTCCACGCAGCCAGGTATCAGATCACGGTGGAAGTCCTCACCACCCTGATAACGGAGGTCCTCCCCGTAGAGACTTCAAGCAATGATAAGGCCCTCCCCTCATTACGGTATATTCTAGAGGCCCTTCCTAGGATGTATCCTGCATATATTCTCCCTGCGGTAGCGGTAACGGTAGTCCTCGCCATTGCCGTAGCTGTGATAGTAGTCCTCACCACCATGACCGCCATTGCGAAGGTACTCCCCGCATTGGCCCCAAGAAACAAGAAGGTCCTCCCCTTGTCACAGTGTGTCTTGAAGGTCCTCCCCAGGATGCACATCGAACGTCAAGCCATGATGGTCATCCTCACCATGATGGAAGTTGTTGCGAAGGTCCTCCCCATAATGACGCTATGCATCCTGAAGGTCCTCCCCTTGCTGTGAAACGCCTTGGAGGTCCTCCCCAGGGTGCGCACTGCAAAAGTACTCTATGCAGTGAAGCCTCAAGCAGTAATGGTAGTCCTCGCCATTACGGCTTCCATTACGAAGGTCCTCCCCGCGATGACATATCATATCGACAGGAAGGTCCCCCTGCCGAATCAAGCACAGAAAATCTCTCATATACCGAGGCACTCAGAAGGACGAGATCAAGCATGTCAGATTCCCAGTTAGTCACCAAAGACATCCTTCTGCAATCAGGAGACGGTCCAGGGCCGTGTTCATCCTCTGAACCACCTCAGAATTTCCCACATAATGATTCAACACCTACTGGTCCCACTACCTCTGACTACAATAGAAGTGAGCATCTCAGTTGGGCTGACCAGGTAGAAGAGTCACTAGCGGAGGAGTGTGCCGATATACTGTACCTGAGGAAACAACTATCCAGGGATGATATACCAGTTATGTTTTGGCCTACGACTACCTCTCAGTTCGACATACCCAGAGAGTTGTTGGAAGAATGTGTGCATGGCATCCGCCATAATATATAGACAACCCTCCTCCGACTGAAATCAAGCTTCCTGCCCTACAACGGGTATGTAGACCACGTCAAGACAATAAGGGATCTCTTGCATTACATCAACCTGGAAGATCTTCCTTCAGCACGACAACAACAACCTGAGAGGTGTAAAGGAAACATAGAGATAGCCTGCCTCCGTGCGCTGCACCAGCTGCGCCGCCTCATCGGTGACGCTCCAACGGGAGTCCATATCAGGGGATGGGGAGAACATGGAGATCTGCGTTTCACTCCGCTCCCCACCCAGAAGAACCCATTTGGCGTGGTGTCTTGAAATGTCATCATGTCAAGATGACAATCGAGTGGTCTCCCTGTTCAGGAAAGGCATCACACCCAATAGAGTTAGGCCTTGAGTAATTCTCAGAAGCATCAGCCCCGACGAGAACAAGCCATTCAAGAACTCCTGAATTAGGTCACCAAGAGCATACAACAGGCCTCTTGCCTAAGAGAGGCCAATCAGTGATCTTTTCTTGCCTCCCTAGAATGGATTGATTCACAGAATAACTCAGCACCAAACCTAGTTCACCCCTAAATGGGGGCATGCAAGATTAGGCAGGTAGCGATAGCCGCAGCCACTTCCGCAATCAAGGGTCAACCCCAGCCTGCAGGGCTGGGGGCATTTTTAACAACAAATTCCCCCATAGGACCAATAAAACTGGGAAGAGACTCAATGTCCAAGGAACGGAGCCAACCCCATCCATCAGGGATGGGGGCATTATTACCCCCTCAAAAACAACCTCCCCCACAAGAATCAGTATTATCTCATCTAGGGAGGACAGTCAGAAGAGGAGATTCCCATTCTATCCCGTCATTTGAATCATCATCCCCTCAGAGAAGAAGGTGCACTGTATGGTCGCATCAAAGAACTCTCCACATCACCCTTTGTCAAGAAGTCCGAAGGCAATACCAATTCACAAAAGGGAAGGCTAGCAGAAGACGCGGGAGATCCTCTTCCCATTTGGAAGATGGAATCTTCTCCACCCCGCGATATGCATCTATCAACGTCATAGAGGTTAACCCCATGGGTGACACCAGAGATACTGCAAATCAGGAGGGATCGAGAGACGGTAGTTCTGGTCAGGCTATGACTCACAATGAACCACCAGGTGTGCACACCCAGAACCAGAGTGCCACCCTAAATATGGCCTTCCTTCCATCCAACCCTCCTCCACCTACCCAGCAAGCTTCCAACAGGGATAAGAATAAAGAACTGGTTACCCTTAAACCACCTCTTTCTCTCGACAAAGATGAGCCACTCACGCTCTAAGAGAGATTCACTCGACATGAAGAGGAGATGAAATAATTGAGGCGGCTTAACACCGAGCTACTCCATAGGAACTGCCTTATTGAAAGTGCATCCCAGGAGGAGCCACATCATGCACTCCAAGTAAGTGCACCTCAAAGACTAAGGTTTGTCCCGGAAAACGAAACACGGTCAAGGCTCCCATCCAACGAGGTGTCTGGCCCGTCCAACTACCTAAACGTAGTTTCAGATGAATACCAATACTTACATCCACTCAGGAAGCCACCAGAGCATGTGTGCCTGAACACTTCGAAGGTGCCACAAACGGCACACACACCCCTAGTGCCGACCAATCCAGATCCTCAGGCAATGCCTCAGGCTACGCCTGCCCAGGACCCGGCCCAACAAGATCTAAACCAAGTTATCACCAACACCATCGAGGCACTAACAGCTCGATTGGAAGCAATGGAAGGTCGACGCGCTCTGATACAGCCAGAGCGGAAACCCTACCCGGATTGGGTGAGCAACACACTGCCTCCACCCAATTTTGGGAGCCCTATATTCCTTATCTTCAATGGATCGGGTGATCCGGAACATCATTTGATGCACTACGCATCCTATTGAAACCATATGACGGGGAATCTAGAATAGAAAGAAGCAGTGAAACTCAGATGCTTCGTACAAACCTTGAAAGTATCCACCTTCATCTGGTATACAAGGCTGCCAGCCCAGTCAATAACGAGCTAGGAAGACCTTCAGCAGCAGTTCCTGTTCCACTTTAGCTCAACATTGCCTAAAATAATGGTCATCAATCTCATGAATTGCAAGCAGAGGGAGAACGATAGGGTCTCATATTTCATCGCCAGATGGAAGGGTCTGACCTATTCCCTGAACAGTCCAATGCCTCAAGATGAGATGCTAGCCATATGGATTGATAATCTTCAAGATGAGCTGCAAACACCGGTCATACCAGTGGAGTGCACCACTGGCTTCCGCCATCTCTCAGCCATTTCCCAGAGAATTGTGGACTCTCTGCAGCGGACTAATTCGAAGTATCAAATAGCCTCACAGGATCCTGTGAAAATAGACCCTTGAGCTGAAGCGTCCGCTGTCACACTCAAGCCGGCCCCTGTGCCCGCTCTAGCGCTCAGGCCTCCACTAAATTGTCAAGGGCCTCCTGCATATCAGTAGCCACCTCCGCCTAAACGGGATGATCAGCGGGGACCAAAGCAAAACTAGTTTGAGGAATGAAGAAAAAAATTATACTCATTTTGGGATGATCAAGTCCATGGCTAATTCATTGCCGCCATGAACTGTAACCTTCTCCGCCTTCTGGAGCCGAGGAAACCTAAAGAGGTCAGCCGTAATGATAGGCCAGATTACTGCCCCTACCATCGGATGTTGGGACACAGAATATGAGAATGCTTCGTCTTCAAAGACCTCCTACAGATGATGGTAGACTCTGGGCAGGTCGAGCTGGGACCACCCCCAGCACATGTGGCATGTATCTCTACCACCGACTCCGAAAAAGAGGAGGGGTGGCAGAAAGTCACCTGAAAGAAGGGGCAGAAATTTGAAAACTGGATGACTTAGAAGACTATCAACCGAGCCCGGGGCATACTATGAGCTCAACTACAGTAGTCGGTGTTGCCACCAACAGCCCCTGAAGCCGCAGAGCCGACAGTATCGACCTCACAACCCTCCACGAGCTGGTCAACCGGAGGTAATCGAAGGAGGATGAAACAATCACAAGAGGAGTAGTCCGTGACAGGGATAAAGTTAGTTTAGACCCTGGAAGATTATATGCCCTCGAATTTGGCGCCACGGGCACCGACCCACCAAATGACACCGTCAGGGACAACCGACCAGGTTGACCTGTCAGAGGATTAAGAGACAATATTTGGTTCTATTAACGTCATCCATATTATGGAATCATTCCCTGACGAAGGGTATGGTTACGAACCCGAGTTCCCTACACGAGGAGCTGAGAGGAAAAATAAAAAAGGTAGGGGATACCAGGGGAAGTGCAACCGCGGCCGAAACCAACCCTAAGGTTGGACCCCGACCCAAAACATTAGTATCTCGGAAACCTGTGGTATAGCCCTTCAATGGAATCAACGGGAGAAAGAATGTCCCTCCACTTCCACAAGCAGCCACTCTGGCCCTGTTGTTCTGAGATACGCACCCGAGGAGGAACAAGTGTCTGGCCACCTAGTGCGCACAAACAGATCGGCTGGGCCAAGTCCTCAAAAATTGGGAGCGCCATCGATATCCAACCCCACGGCCGGTCCCTCCTCATGAAATGCTCCAGCCCCTAAAGCACCCACTAAGACTCTCTCGCCAATGGAGAAGCGTCGACCGCTAGATTATAAATACGATATAATTAAGCAGATGACATCGGTACCAGCCAAGCTATCAATCCTCGATTCCCTAAGTCTATCAGCAGACCTCAGGGAGGCGCTTATAGAAGCTCTGATCAGACCCCAGGAGTTTCAAGCTGAGGTAGCCACCGTCGAAATTTACCAGACATAGACTGACCCGGCTGAATGCAATGCGATGATTTCCTTCACTGATCAGGATGAAGATACCGTTATGCAAGGACACATCAGACCACTATATTTGTCCGACACACTGAATGACATTGAGATC
Source organism: Viscum album (assembly GCA_963277665.1). Taxonomy (NCBI): domain Eukaryota; kingdom Viridiplantae; phylum Streptophyta; class Magnoliopsida; order Santalales; family Viscaceae; genus Viscum; species Viscum album. Next base: position 2,006,548,445 of record OY728130.1, on the reverse strand, counting down.
TGGAAAGTCTTTATAGAAAATGGCTCTGGAGTTAACCTCCTTCCCTTACGGACACTCCGTAAGTTGGGCTACAGTGAGGATGACCTAATTCCCTCAGCCACAACTCTGTTGGGTTACGACAAGAGTGAGCAGAAACCAATGGTAAAAATTAAGCTAAAGACCCATTTTGGTGACCTGGTAGCCTACATGGAATTCCTGGTGGTCCGGAAGAGCACAACATTCAATGCCCTTTTGGGAAGGCCGTGGCTCCATAAGCACATGGCCATTCCTTCATCCTACCACCAGTGTATCAAGTACTACGTCAATGGACAAAGTGGAACATTGCATGCTGACAAGGCCCCTGTCAAGCTCTCCGAGTCACATTACATTGACGCCAGGTTCTATGAGAAAAAGAAAAAGAAGCCTTTGGTTGATGGTGTTGACTAGATCCCCGCTCCAAATGGCTATAAATGGTTCCTGATGACCCCCTCAGGTAGCTTGGCAGAGATTATGTCCTGCCCATCAACCATGTTGAGAGTAAGAGTTCAAGAACGAACACACATTCAGATGTCCTCATGACTTCAACCATGATGGCCGAGCATGACAATGCGGGAACGTCCGCCAACCCTCGATTTGGGGACGAATACTCAAGCGGGGATGCCCACAATGCCTCTACCTCAAACCCTCAAAGGCTCAAACCGGAAGCTCTCTCCTCTTCGGATCAAGAAGATGAGGACTTGGGAGAAGAAGAGGGGGAAGATCTCAGGGATACACCTCCTACATTTGAGGAGGGTATCTCCACCACAGTAGACGAGCTCAGGGAAATAAACCTGGGTACCGATGAAGATCCGAGGCCTACTCTCATTAGTGCAGCCATGTCCCCCGAGGAGCACCAGGTATATACATCCTTCCTGAGGAAACATCAGGATGTTTTTGCCTGTAATTACACAGAAATGCCGGGACTCAATCCCGATGTGGTGACGCACCACCTGGGTCTTCCAGAAGACCACCAGGGCTATAAACAGGCCACAGAAGGACACATCCCTCACATGCCACCAAAATAGAGGCTGAAGTCGATAATATCATTAAAGTAGTCTTAATTTAGGAGGTCCAGTACCCCATTTGGTTGGAAAACATCGTCCCTATCAAGAAAAAGAATGGAAAAATCTGCATCTTCATTGACTTCATAGATCTCAATCGGCATTGTCCGAAAGATGATTTCCCGGTCCCGATCACCGAATTATTAATATATACGACGACTGGGTACGAGGCTCTATCCTTCATGGATGGATATTCTGGATATAATCAAATTAGGATGGCCCAAGAAGACGAGGAAGCTACTGCCTTCAGGTCCCCTCAAGGGGTATTCTATTACAGGGTCATGCCCTTTGGTCTCAAGAATGTTGGCGCCACATATCAGCGTGCCATGCATCGGATCTTTAAACCGTTCCTGGGGAAATTCATTGAATGTTACGTGGATGATTTGGTGGTCAAGTCCAGACAGTTCTCGGATCACCTGTCAGACCTTGAGACCGTCTTCAACAAACTTCGATAGCATATCTTGAAGATGAACCCCTTGAAATGCGCCTTTGGGGTTACCTCAGGGAAATTCTTTGGCTTCGTTGTACGCCATCGTGGCATCGAAGTCGACCCTAAGAAGAAAAAGGCCATCCTTTGCCTACCACCTCCCCACAACCTCACCGAGTTGAAAGGATTCCAAGGACACCTAGCCTATATTAGGAATTTCATAGCCAACCTGGCAGACAAATGTTTTCCCTTCACCAGGTTAATGAAGAAGGGGGTCACGTACCAATGGATGGATGACTGCCAAGAGGCATTCGACAACTTGAATAAGTACCTCTTAATCCCACCGGTTCTCATGCCCCCGGTTAAAGGAATACCTCTCATCTTGTACGTGACAGCCTTAGAATGATCACTGGGAGCCTTCCTCGCACAAAATAATGACGCGGGCAGTGAAAACAGTCTCTATTACCTTATTCGAACATTGACTGATACTGAGACTCGATACTCAAATATAGAGAAGAGTTGTTTGGCTTTGGTCTTCGTGGTTCAAAAGTTGAGACATTATCTGCAACATCATGAGGACCATTTGATCTCGCGGAGTAACCCGTTCAAGTACATCCTCAACCGCCCGATGCTAACCGAACACCTATCCCGATGGGCGGTCATCCTGCAACAGTTTAACATCCGGTTTGTGCCTCAAAAAGCCATCAAGGGCCAGGCATTAGTAGAATTTCTGGCAGAGCACCGCTCAGCAGGGACTGCCATACCGGACATTGAATTACCTGATGAAGACATCTTTGAGGTTGAAGAGGAGATCCCAACATGGGAAATGTACTTCGACGACGCATCCCGAAGCCCAATCGGGAAGAGGATGGAGGATCCCAGATTCAACAAAGTGGGTTTGGGGATAATACTCATGTCCCCAGAAAAGGCAGTCTTTCCATATTCCTTCCTCCTATCAAAAGGATGTACAAACATTGAAGCAGAATATCAAGCTCTCATTGCAGGCCTGGAACTTTCACTCCAGGCACAAGTACGACACATTAAGGTAAAAGGTGACTCAGAGTTGGTCATCAAGCAAGTCAATGGTGACTATGCTATTAAAAAAGAAGAGATGATCCCCCTGTTTGACCATGTCCGAGGGTTAATGGAGGAATTCTCCATAAAACCAACATTGACCTATATTCCTCGGTCCCAGAACGCTTAGGCTGATGCATTAGCCAACGCGGACACAACCCTAGATGACCCAGGCCAGGATGAAATGGTTATCAGTATTGCTCACTGTTGAATGGTATTGCCATTTGTTCAGACCATGACGGAAGAAATCCACGAAGTCAGTCATGTCCCTGATCCATATGCTCCTCCCACTGGCTGGATGACTCCCATTGCAAACTACCTTCAACGGGGAGAACTTCCATCAGACAGGGCTAAACGATAGCAAAGAAGGGCAATCAACTTTGTCCTATATGGTGGTGCGAGTCAGCAATAGGTCCTCTACAAATGAGGCCTCGATGGAGTGCTCCTCAGATGCATTGATGGAGAAGAAACCGTTGCCATAATGAATGAAGTGCATACCGGAGTGTGTGGAGCACATCAGCCAGGCACCAAGATTTCCCATCAGGTTTGAAGGCTTGAGTACTACTGGCCTATAGTGGCACGATATTGCGAGCGCTTTACCAAGAAATTATACTCATGCCAGATTCATGCCAACTTCATACACCAACCCCCAGAGTTACTTCATCAAACCAAGTACTCTTGGACTTTTTCCATCTGGGGAATGGACGTCATGGGACCATATCCTCCCACCACGGCCAAACAGCTCAAGTATATCCTCACGGCAACTGAATTCTTTCCCAAATGGGTAGAAGCCATACCCATCAAGAAATTTGGTTCAAGAAATATTTTCATCTTTGTGAAGACCAATATCATCACCAGATTTGGTGTCCCTCATACCATACAGACGGAAAAAAACACCAAATTCTGCTCTGCTGAATTGGAGAAACTATACCATGAGTATGGTATCAAGGCTAACCACTCATCCTGCCACTATGCAGCGGCCAACAGATAGATAGAGGCTTTCAACAAGACCCTATCCAGCATTCTCCAGAAAATGGTTGACAAAGACAAGAATTCATGGTTGGATAAACTCCTCTATGCATTGTGGGCTTATCGAACCACAATCCGCACCGCTACTCGTGCCACCCCGTACTCATTGGTGTACGAAACGGAGGCGGTCCTGCCCATTGAACTCCAAATTCCCTCACTCCGTGTTTCCATCTGTGATCAATTTTATGATGATGAGAAGTCAGAAAAGCGGCTAGGTGAACTAGAACAGCTAGACGAGAAGTAGTTGCACACTTTTCACCATCTGGAGGTATACCAGAACCGGATCGCACGAGCCTTCAACAAAAAGGTTCATCTTCGGTCTTTCTTGGAAGGAGAATTAGTGTTGGTCCTTCGGACCCCAATGATACCCAGAAAGAAGCCTCCAAAGCTGGAGCCCAAGTGGGAGGGACCATATGTTGTACACAAGGTCTACTCCAACGGAGCATATACCATGATCTCCATGGACGGACAATTTACAACCACTCCTATAAATGCGAGATTCCTGAAGAAGTATTTCGCATAATAACTAAAGGTATACTATTCATAGTCCGTGCTGCATGAAATTAAACTGCCAAGCACCCAATGGTCCAAACTATATGACCCTAAACTAAGAGTATCCTATCCTCATCAGCATAACTAAAAGTAGTTATCGTCTGAGTGGCTTGATGATAAACTACCAAGCACACAATGGTCCAAAATCCATGACCCTAAACTAAGAGTATTCCGTCCTCACCGCATGATATTAAACTGCATGGAGTTCTTCCTTACCGCACAACGTTAAACTGCATGGAATCTAATAATACCACTCTTCCTAACAACATGACGTTAAACTGTATTTATTTCATCCTTACCGCATGATGTTAAACTGCACAGATTTTAGAGAAGTACGTACGGCTTGATTCCTTCCCTCGCAGGATATGTAGTGACGTCGTGATCCCCTATCCTGGCCTAGCCACTCCCAAATAAAAGTCAAAAATGCCTTATTCTCCCCGTGTACGGACCAGACCTGCACGGGGTGTATCACTCGTCCTCACCGCACGACGTTAAACTGCACGGACAAGAATTTTTAAGAATGCCCCTCTCCCACTGTGTATGGACCAGACCTGCACGGGGTGTACTTCTTTCAGAGAACTATATACGGCTTGATTTCTGCCCTCGTAGGATACGTAGTGATGCCGGGATCCCCTATCCTGGCTCATCCACTCCCAAATAAAAGTTAAAAATGCCTTCGTCCCCCCCCCGTGTACGGACCATACCTACACGGGGTTTATCCCTCGTCCTCACCACACGATGTTAAACCGCACGGACAAGAAGTTTTAACAATGCCCCTCTCCCCCCGTGTATGGACCAGACCTGCATGGGGTGTACTTCTTTCAGAGAACTACGTACGAATTGATTCCTACCCTCACAAGATACGTAGTGACACCAGGATCCCCTATCCTGGCCCAGCCACTCCCAAATAAAAGTTAATAATTCTCCCTCACCCCGTGTAGGGACCAAACCTACATGGGGTGTATTCCTTGTCCTCACCGCATGACGTTAAATTGCACGGATTTCAGAGAACTACGTACGGCTTGATTCCTTCCCTCATAGGATACGTAGTGACGCCAGGGTTCCCCGTCCTGGCCCAACCACCTCCAAATGAAATAAAATAGAAGTTAGACAATGTCCCCTTCCCTCGTGTACGGACCAACCCTGTACGGGGTGTACTTATTCCAGATAACTACGTGCGACTTGATTCTTGCCCTCGCAGGATACGTAGTGATTCCAGGGTTCCCCGTCCTGGACCAGCCCATGAATAAAAGAGAAAAAGGCCCTTCCCCCTGTGTACGGACCAGACCAACATGGGGTGTACTTATCGTCCTTACCGCAAGATGTAAAACTGCATGGATGGAAATATTTAAAAATTCTCCCTTTTCCCCGTGTATGGGCTAGACCTGCACAAGGTGTATTTTTGCATCCTTGCCGCATGACATTAAAATGAATAGACAATAATGTTAAAAATGCCCCCTTCCCCCATATACGGACCAGACCTGCATGGGGTGTATACTTCGTCCTTACCACATGACGATAAACTGCACGGACTTCGTCCTTACCGCATGACGATAAACTGCACGGACTTCATCGCGACCCACCCAAGACACATGGCGATACGAGATGAAGATACTCCTGGCACATTTGGATGCATCCTCTCTATACATCAGACTTAACAACCCGAATAATTATGGATCTTCATGACCACTCATGGCCATTGGAAGTGGAAAGTTATCGACCCGTGGACACCTTTTCATGACTATGCATACCATGCCCTCAGCGGATCTACATATTGATAGCCCCTGGCCTGTCTACCAAAGGAAAGATTTCCTCGAGCGACACTCTTCCTAGCTCCGTACGCCTACCAGCCTTAGAGCCCCCATATCACATCTCCCGATCCAAAAATTTATGGAGTAGTGGTTTACAAGTTCATTCCCCTTTTCACATCCAAGTGTTTCCAGGGTATCCCTATCTGGCTAGCCTATGTGTCCGCCGATGGTTCACCTAGAGACCTGCATCAATGAACATCAATCCAAGACTAGGATACTTTGAGTCAACGGACAATTGCAGTGAATATGTTTCTTGTATACTCGGACACCATTATCCCCACGTGCCGAACTCTGCACTGTGATCAATCATGGATTCTCATAATCATTCATGGCCATCAAGAGTGGAAAGTTATCGACCCGGGGACACCTTTGTATGACTATTCATACCATTCCCTCAATGGCTCTGCATAATGATAGCCCTTGGATTATCCATCAAAGTCAAGATTTCCTTGGGCGTTACTCTTCCTAGCTCCGTACACTTATCGGCCTCAGAGCCCCCATGCCACACCTCCTGATCCGAGAAAACTCAAAGTTGCAGTTTACAACCTTCATCCCCCACCTTTTTCCAAGTATATCAGAATATGATGACTCAGTTATCATTCGAGTGACTGCAGTAATAGTCACCCAATGGTCCGAGCTCTATGACTGCTAAACTAAGAGTACCTCGTCCTTACCGCACGACGTTAAACTGCATGGAGTAAAGTTACACACCTGCGCACCAAATAAATCATCCCAGAGAGCTCTCTAAGATTTAATAGCAACCAGGGCCATGTATACCCGACATGTTCAGAAATTTCCTTCCCCGATGACAGACTTCATGGCCCAGAAAATTGCAGATCTTCATAACCATTCATGGCCACCGAAAGTGGAAAGTCATCGACCCGGAGACACCTTTGCATGACTATGCATACCGTGCCCTCAGCATCTCTTCATATTGATAGCCCCTGGCCCGTCTACAAAAGGAAAGATTTCCCTGGGCGATACTCCTCCTAGCTCCGTACGCTTACCAGCCCCAGAGCCTCCATGAAATCTCTCTTGATCCAAGAAGCCTTAGAACCATGATTTACACCATCAACCCCCTCCACATCTTGGACATGCTAGGATACTCAGGTCCAGTTACATTTTAATAAAGATCGGCCTTTTTAACTACATCCTCACCACATGACATTAAACTGCACGATCAATCATCCTTGCTGCACGACGTTAAACTGCACAGCATTGGCAAAGGAAAGAAAAATTCCCCTCGTCCTCGCTGCAAGACGTTAAACTGCATAGAATCCATTAATAATGCTCTTCGTCTTTGCCTCATGATGCTAAACTGCACAGTAAAACCCGCCACGGGTTCAGTAAGGAACATAGGCTTTTCTCTATCCTTCACTGCACGGGTCAGACCGACACAAACCATCGTCTCACACCCGCATGAGAAGGAATTAATTCACCCATTATTGGGAAGTTCAGTCTAGATGTTTCCCCCGTATCCAGGAACCCTCTCATCATAAACCATAATCTGTACTCAGAAAAAAGTCAGACTCTCATAATCCACCCCTGGTGGTCCCAAATCTCAACTTCCCTGAAGTTGCTTGGCTATCGGGGGAATACAATCATTGACTTAAGGACACCTTTTTGTGACTATTCAGCGGCTCTGCATATTGATCTCCCCTGGACCGTCTACCAAAGGCAGGACTTAGGCAATTCTTCTCTCCGTACACCTCTTGGCCTCTGAGCCCCCATGTCTATCCCGGGATTCAGAAACCCTCTGAGTTATAGTTTACCAACCTCTTTCACAACCCTTCCTGAATATGGTGGAATGTCTCTGAAAAGATTACAGAGGACCAGGAGAAGCTGTTCCATTCCAAATGATGTCTCAGCTGCATGACTTTAAACTGCGCCAAGCTTCAACCACCCCTTACGCTAGCTAAATGCGTAGGAAAGTGGTCTCCCGACCACACCCCTGATTAGTACTGATGTTCTCAAAACCTTCCAAATGTCACATACCCTTTCTGAGCCACCCAGTGGTTTTCATATTTCTCCAAGCCACCCATGGTGGTTTCCATAAGCCAGACTTTCATGAATTCCTATGGGAATCATAAATAGAGAGTCATTGATTTAAGGACACCTTTGCACAACTATGCATACCATGCCCTCAGCGGCTCTGCATATTTATTTCCCCTGGCCTGTCTACCAAAGGCAAGATTTTCTTAGGCAATGCTCCTCCCACATCTGCACGCCGACGCGACTCCCATGCATGGAGACATGCCCTACATGTCGTTCAAATTTAAGCACACTCCCTCCAAATGCATCTGAAGGACACCGAGACATCTTTTAATCAACCAAACCCCATTGGGGCCCTTAAACCACCGTTTCTGGTCAAAGATTTTTGACCTAAAACATTAGTAATGATAGTCTTGTCAGTGGGACTTTAAACTGCTAAAAAAAAGAGGCACAAGGCCTGTTAGGCCGAAAACCTGAAAAGGGCTACCTAAGAAAAAGTTAGGCCATACCAGCTGGGTTCACACTAAATGAGCCCATGAAAAATAAGGGTATTAAAAGAAGAGACAAATAAGTTTGTAGTGATTTTCTACAAATCTGTAGAAATAGTCAAACTATGCTCGCTGGACCCCATGGTCTAGGCAAAAGTTAGAGTTTGTTTTCCTGAGTTATGATTAATTCTGATTCAGTGAATTGTTCTTTACACAACATTTGTTCTAGTAAGAATCAAATTTCATAGAAACAAGTGATTGACATAGACTGTATTTCGTTCGAACAAAAAGGGAGGACGTCCACAAGATGGGGTCTCTCTCTTGTAAGAAAAAAGGGGGAGAGGGATATGTAAAACAGAGGGTACAAGAGTGGCTCTGAAGGTAATAAAGGATCTTGACCCGCTCTCTCCACTAGATCAGCGACCGTGCGGCAGAGGTCATTGCAAGACTGTTCCAACACGGCCTTCTCCCTGGCTTTAACCTCAGCCACCGGACGAGTACGCTCCACTTTTGTTTGGAGATCGTTGATCCATTTTTTGGTGGCTACAAGACGACCAGTCACAGCTGACAACTGATTCCTTAGCATCACCGCCCGTTCTTCACATTCATGCAACTCGGAGGACAGGACGATCGCCTGATCTCGAGAGGTCACCTCCCATGTTATCAGCTGATGGAGCTGTATCGTGGCTTCCTCCAAGGATCGGGTCCTGCAATGAGCAGCAACAAAGTGAGAAAGTTTGCATTCAATAATGGAAGCTTCCTCATGATCCATGACAACTTAGCAAGCAAGAAAATGGAACTGCTGATAGTCAAAGCCACCTGACCCCAAACCCAGGAAGAGCTGTCGAAGAGCTTCGGTCTTAGTTGCCATTTTAGCTAGAGGAGTTTCGGCAATGATCTCGCAAATCTGAGTCCAGGCCCACCTGCGCACCGCTCGGTGGTCCTCCATGACATGAGGATCTTTGGTATCCTCGCCGGATAGCACAGGAACGAAATCTGGCATTGAAACCAGCGCAGGCATGTGCTCACTAGAAGTTGGTTCCGGAGCTGGAAAGTCTGGAGCCTCCAACCCTAGTTCAGGCTTGGGGATCAAATTGCTAAGCCCGGTATCAACTGGAAAAATGTCCGGGATTGTCTCGCTGGGACCTGAAACCACAGGGTCATCCTCATCCACGTCCAATAATGATGAACCCTTTTGAACTTCGGCCACCGCAGGACTGGGAGAGGAAAATCCCCTGATCCGCTTTGATGGACAAGCCATCAATTGATCCTCCCTTAGAGATGATGAGGAAGGTGTGGTGGACACAACAACCGCAATACCTCCTGATTTGGGAACCTGCCGGACGACCTTCCCTAGGATCCCATCAGGATAGTATTTTTCCCACGCCTTTGCATACTCTATGGAAAGGCCGGAGGCCTCCCCCATGACAGGTAGGGGAATGCTCATGTCAGATCCCTCCCGCATCAGCATCAAAAACCATTTACGAAGTATGGCCAGGTGCAGTCCTCGAGACTGAGGAGGGGAAAGGGGAACTTGGACTTTCATGCACCCAAACTGGTGAGAAAAATGATACGGGACATACAGCTCGCACAGAGAAACCCCGTCGATCCGTGCAGACAGATATCCATCCCTTAGAGAGATCATGTAAGAATGCTCCTCCAGGCTCCCCTGGTGGTTGTCAACTAAGATTCCAGAAGGGGTGGGGTAGGGAGTGAAAGAAAACTGGGAAAATTCACTCAAAATCTCGAGGAATTCACCAGGTATGAGGGATTTCAAGCGAAATCCAGCTATATTAAGCAGTGTAGGCTGAAAAGTAGGAAGCGGGATGATCATGTTGTGACGATACTCATAACAGCGATAATGATATGCTCCATAACTGCCTAGTAGGAACCTGGGGAGGTTCGTGACTGTTGAGAAGGATGAGTCCTGGGGTGCTTGATCTTTGGCACAGGACCAGTGGTGTTCAGAAATAACCCTATCCAGGTACTATAGGGAATAATTGAGAGGGCACGCAAGGCCTGACCCAGTGATTGCTCCGCCATAACCAATAGATCTCTTGCCAATAAAGGCACTTGTTTGACGTCGTCCCATGCATCAGGGGCGGGAAAAAATTCTTCATACATTTCACCGATAACCGGGAGCCCTCCCATTGATGGATATCCCACAGACTAATGCCAACTTCACCATGGGCAATGTGGAAAGTATTAGTGCTTGAACACCAACGACTAAGTAGGTCTGGCAGAACCAAGGATGGTGGGTAAATAAAAAATTGGGAAGCCCACACTACAGAGTATAAATTGACTACTTCCAGTGATTCAGGAGACTCCCGGCAGTGATGATGGACCCAGAAAGCCCAGGCCCAGTCATTTGAGAAGATACCTCCAGACCGAAGATACCACCTAGTAATCCAGCCCGCATCGGGATCTACTCGAGCAAGGTTGATAATAGAAGGGTAACTCTTGAAGACAGCTTCCTGAGAAAAGTTTCGGGTGTGCTGATCACTTTGGGTCCAAACAGAGCCTCTCAAAATAAAGGCGTCTTTCTGGTCAGAGTCGGAAACCATCTCCCCCGATTGGGTAAGGTTTGCCTGAAAACAGTTGGGTGATGCTTCCAAGAAAGGAGAAGGAAGACCTGAGAAAGTGGGGGGAATAGGGACATTGTCTTGAAGATCGAATCCATGGAGCGGAAGGCGATTTGATAGTGGATAATCTAGGAGCTTAGGAGGGAGAAAGTCTTTCAAGACACCATCATCAAGAATGATGGACTAACTAGGGTCCTCTTGGATATTCTTCGCTCTACGAATCATAGCTAAACGTCTTTCTGAACCAATCGGGAGCAGCTCTGCAGCGGGCCTCGGTGCATAATGAGGGGGAACCATATTTTATCCCTGCACAATGAGAGCCAACAAGCGGTTAGTCCGGAATAAAATTTTTCGAACAACAATACCAAATATATGGCTGATGATCAGTTGAGTAGCCTTCATAGCAAAGTCCACGAGGAGGCCTCGAAGGATGGTTCGCGATGACAACATCCCACGAACCAGCCATTTGAGAAAGTAGTCCTCAAAACCCTAGCCCGCAAAGTGTTGGCCAGGAAACTGTGGACCATGTTGCTTCGTGGAATTTCAATCCTGAATTTAAGTGGTTAAGTTCGGAAGACTTAGAAATTTTTAAAGTTCAAAAGATTATAGTCCGTGGAGCAACAAAACCGTGAAGCAAGTTCCTACGCAGCCCATAATAACATAATTTATAATTAATTAAAAGTGTTAGTTCGTGGCTGGGACATTGATCCGCGGATGAAGAATGGCGCGAACGAGAAATGTTTCGTGGAAGTAGCAGCCAATTCGCGGACGAAGCATTTCATGAAGGAACAAGAACGCGCACGCAAAAAAGCTCTAGTTTTGTGAAGAATCTGGTAGAAGACAAACGAAAGGGACCTCTATATTTATAGGCATGGTCCCCTACCGAGTCCACCTCTCTACTAAAAACCACCTGAGTTTCAGGACCACTCTTCATCAGAATAACCTCCTCTTCGTTCCGATCGGACCCCATTCCAATGGGGGGCATTTGTAGGGTCCTAAAAAATCCACAAAGGAGAATGATGATCCCCTTAAACTCAAGGGATATTCTACCCAATTTCCCCTCAAAGGGATGGGAAAATGTGGACAATACTCAAGGATGGCGAAGGAGGAACCAGTTCGCGGACCGGTCTAATGTTACTGACACACGACCACTTCTGCAAAGCGTCCCCTCCATGAACCATTGTCGTTCACAGAATGGAGGCAGAGATCCTCCACGGGCGCGAAGCAGGGTGGGCGCCAATCCAGTTCACCAACATAAACCGCCCCAGCTACGAGCTGTGTCAGCCGGCCCGAACCGCCTCCACTGTCATTCAGGAAATGGAGGCAGAACCCTCCGCGTCCGCAAAGCACTCCCCTCGTTCAATTCATGGGGGGGGGGGGGCACTCAATACCCACCACGAATTGCGGATTGACCAAGTCAGCCGTAAACTGAGTATTTGGTCATGGGCCTCCACAAAAGGTTCCGTGTGACCGCAGATACATATCTTTCTCCACTCTATAAAAGGAGACCGAGGGGGAAAGGAATGGGAAAATTTCAGATTCGGATTCGGAGAAAGGAGACGGAGAGGATATCGGTCAGATTCGGGTGGAAGGATTTTTGAAGGAAGGCTTAGGATTTCAAAAGTTCTAGTTCGCGAACCATAGCAGGTATAAACCTGGGAACAAACTAATAAGTAACCAAAAATGTATAATAATTTGGTGAACCGCGAACTCAAAATAACATAAAAAGATAAGACCTCAAACCAAAGCCCCTCCAGAGATGCACTCCCCTCGAACCAGGGATTTTATGCCTCTTTTATGATCCTTTGCGCCGCGTAGCACCCCCCTATGCGGGAAAAGCCTCGACTGACGAACCCCCGACCGACGCCAACCTTGGCCGCCACTTCTCGCATGGAACCCTCCACGTACCAACCTTGTACGCGGACCGAACACGAAGCTGCGAGCCCTCCTGGTTCACGGGATGCCAATCAATCCGCGGACCCTCCTGGTTCGCGGAAGACCTCTTAGTCCACGGACCCTCCTGGTTCGCGGATGGCCTCTCAGTCCGTGGACCACCCTCATTCGCGGACGACCTCTCAGTACATAGACCACCCTAGTTTGTGGATGACCTCTCCAGCCGCGTTGCACTTCCCTACGTGAAGGGCGCCGCCACCCATGCCCCTGTGTGGTCTGCCGAATCCTTCGGAGTTCCCATTCCCCGAGCCACATAAGATCCTCCTGATCCGGACTGATCCTCCGTGAATCCTTCACTGGCCTACTCATCGGCCCCAAGCTGAGGCCTGCACCAGAGCCACCAGATCCGTGTGGTGTAACCCTCAGGCGCATCGGCGCGTTGTTTTGAGTTCACATACCCACGATAAATAGAGGCGAAGGGGCTGCCCCGACCCTTGAGCAGATTCCTGAAGCATTCCTGGGTTCACATTCCCACGGTAATGTGGAGTCTGAGCTCGAGAGTCCCCTTTCTGCCCCTCTACTTGTTAAGGGCTCCTCGGGGGTAGTAAAATACCCATCAGAAGGAAGCCCTCATGCACTGCAAGAGAGGAGAGGGGTACAGGAGGACCCCCTTTTCCTCTCCCGCTGTGCTTTTTCACCATGGGCCGCCCTCATGCGCATGCCCCACTCCATTTCTCACAGACTCACCTTTTGCAACGTGATCCTCTGGTCCCTGCTGCCTCTTGTTTCTCACACTAAACATGACTCACGTGGGCTTAGAGTAAGCATCGACCATGACATCCTCTTATGGGCCTCCTCAGAGTGTAATCCCCAATCCATCGCCCTGGTCCTCCTCAGAGTGTAAGCCCCAATCCATCACCATGGTACTCCTCAAAGTGTAATCCCCAATCCATCATTCTGGGCTTCCTCAGAGTGTAAGTCCCAAGCCAACGTGAACTACGAGGACTTTGATTCCTTACCATAGGGATACGTAGGAAACCTCCATGAGGTTCAAGCCCGATCACCAACGGACCCCCCGGGTCCACCTTCACGTCAGTTCTCCGATGCTCTCCATTCAAACTATGTGTACTTTGATCCTTGTCCCCTAGGCAGGGTACGTAGGAAGCCTCCATGAGGTTCAAGCCCAACATCCGGTCGATCCGACTATCTTCACATCGGTTCACCACACCATCATAGTGCCGCCTCAATGAGTTCCCACTCCATGGGGTCATTAATCCAAAGAGGGATGGTAAACCTCAGGCCTAAATGATTCCGAACCCCCTGCGTCCAGTCAACCTTTGCCTATTAGGGTTAAATCCGTGGATACTATGTTTGGGTATAAACCAAAGATTCACGAACATATGAATACATCTTAAATCTATAAGAGAGTCACAGAATAAGAAATAATTCCCCCCAAAAGGGTGTGATGAGCCCGACTTCCCGTCCTCTTGACCAATTTGAGTTTTTAAGAGTCGCTGGTCAGACCATCCGGCGAACGCCTACCTTTGGAAAGCAGGTCCACGTGTCATCGGATACGGAACCATTGGGCGTTTTGAGACCGAAACCCAAAACAATGGATTATGTTTAAAACCCTTTTCAAAGAATATTTTAGTTATAAGAGGCCTTAATAACATGGAAAGTAGTTTTTAGAGGGGTAATTAGGTAGATATTTTAAAAAATAAGAAGTTTTGGGGGTTATGAGAAAGGGATGGAGGCGTGGTGTTTATATACACTAGAGGGATGGGTATCCTTAAACAAAATATAAATTATTTTATTAATTAGGATGATAAATGTAACTATTATTGATTGGTATGACGTTTTTTTGTTTAATAAAAAAATATAGGTTTCTTTGATATTTAAAGAAACCAAAAATGGAATGTCATCTTGGACATATTTTTTTTAATGTAAAGAATCAAAAATAGTTTTTAACCAAATAAAATATGGATTTCATTTTGAAAATTGGTTTGAATGTTTTATAATTAAGTATCAATAATAAAATGGATTATTTTACACATCAAATAAATTTCATGAAATTATTTTTTTACAAATTATTGAGTCATATTTTCACTATTATGATGTCATAAAACATTATGTATATACATATTTTTCTCATCATTCACTAAAAAAATAATTCTTTTATAAAATAAAAAAAATTCAACCTTATATAATTTTTTCCTTATTATTCCAAAAATAATGTCTATTTTATAAAATTCATTTTATAATTATGAAAAATTTATCTTCTAAATAAATATTTATAAAACTTTATTTGGTGAGATAAACATTATACATTATGGTTACAATGCTTTTTCAACTACCATATTAATTTTATAATAACAACATAGTATATTTTTAGATAATAATACACTATATATATGAGAAATTAAAATTTCAAATGATAAAAATAAATAATTCAGAATATTATTTTAGTGTAATTTATATCATTAAAAATTTAAAAAGTGAATTATTTAAGTATAGAAATATGAAAATACAATGTGTTAAGGATCATTTAAACATTAAATTAATTATTATATAAATTTTTAATTCCTCATAAAATATTATTTTAGAGTAAAAAAAATATTTAACCATTTATTTTTATCATTTGAAGCACATAAAATGTTACATGATAATAAAAATTATAACTTACTTTCTATAGTTATTTGTAACAATTAATTAATTTTAAAACCTATACAACACTATGTTGATAATTATAATCAAATGAATGCATTACTATTTAAAACATGTATGTGAAAATAAAACTATACATAATTTTAATGTAGTTAGAATATAAAATTGAATATCTAAAAAGGATCATAAATTCTCGAAAAAATATTTTATAAAACCTTTTTAATTATTATTTCTCAAATTACATTATGATACATAAGTTAAAAATAATTGTTTATTATTTTTCCATACAATGTTAATTTCACTAAAATTTTATATTTTTGAAATAAAATTCATAATACCATGATTTTAGAAGAGGATATAAAACATTTATTATTATGTATTAAAATTTCATTAAAACTTTTTATTTAATAATTATGTATATAAATTATTGGTTCAAATATTTTAAAAAATAAATACATTTAACATTTACATATATATATATATATTAAGGAATGAAATTTATGGAAGTATCTATCAAAAATATAGGATTCCACATTCTAAACCTTAAAAAAATTTGATGCTTATAATTGTTACTCATGATAAAATCTTATTAATGTTATCACATTTTTTCAGGATACAATGATAATCCCTAATGTTCTTTTATTTATCAACCATGGTAAGGTTATAATATGACTCAGTAGAAATGTATTACTAATGTTAATCCTATGTGATCATACTAGTTATATTTAACTTTATACTCTAGAGATAATGGTTATCCATATAAGGATTTATATCCAAATTTTTCACATTCATAATTCCCAACAATAAAGAAACACTTATTTTACTACCAACTAAAAAACCCGATGACACAAACTTCTATATCTGGTGTTAAACATGCATAATTTTTACATAAAACATGAACTAAAAGTATCTCCATGAATCTAAAGTTTAAACTATTTGGTAACTAGGTACATAATACATCATCATTCTATACATATATCATATAATTTAGTAAATAATTCATTTCAGAAAACTTATACAATTATCCAACTATATGTAATTCCTATGACCACCCTAGGAAATGGGGAAACATATTAAATGAGTGATATCAAATTATCTCTAAAGGGTAAAAAATTATCAATAAAACATGAATTAGTTATCAATGGATCATAAAAAAATGAGATTCATGATCAATAAAAAAATTAAATGATAATTTGAATAATATCATGGGATCATAAGAAGTTATCATACTAGAACAATATCATATAATGGAATAAAATTCATTAAAGGATGATCTTGAAATCCTAAGATATACCATGGAATAATGATAATAATAATGAACTAGAGTGATATGAAATAATAACGTGGAAAGACATAGTAATGTGTAAAATATATAAGTATAAGATATCATAGTGTTATGTAATGGTCAACCATTATGACATTCATATCATAGTGGACTAGGCTAACCACCTATGTCCCATAATATAATGGATTGATCTATTCACACCCCATAACATAGTGTATTGGGATAAAAACCCATGCGCCATAACAATGAGACCTCATCATATATGAAGCATTACCAAATGATTTATAGGGATATATAATTTTGGTCCCACCCATAAGACAATGATATATTCATATATCTGTGTGTGTGTATCACATGAAATAATCATAAATCTATAAAAAAATTCATGATTACCCATGAAAATAAAATTATAATTGAAGAAAATAAAGTGTAAATCTAGGTAAATACCATTATATTATAATAATTAAGTATATGGTATCCATACCGTATATCATAAAATGTAAATGGGAAAATCAATATAATTCCCTATTTAATAAAATAATATGATTATCTAGGTGAACACCCTTCAATAAAAATAAATAAGAAAAAGGTATTCATGATGGAATGGTGTCTTAAGCCAGCTTATCATTATGCATGATTTATGATTAATCCTGACAAAGGAAGTCACAAGTGTGGTGGCTATGGTATGTGTGGTTTGGGGAAACAGTCTAGAGGTTGAGTCCATGGACCAGTTTCTTATATTTTTTTATGTCTAGTAAAACTATCAATGACCTATAATAATATTAAATTAATTATAATATGATAATTTAAGGCAAAGTAAGCGATGAATCATTTTTCACATATAAATTTCATTTCTACCATTCCATAAATACATGTAAACTTAGATAATTAATCAAAGGGTTATTTTAATATTGTATCCCTTTATAAATAGATATAATTTGATAAAATTAATTATCAAAATATTTAAACATTTGAATATAAATGGGTATTAACATAGATAAAGAAACTTCAGAATAAGATAATAAATTGTGCAAGTTTTAAGAAAAAAATCTCTTCATCTTTATAGAAAGTTGAAATAAATATGGTAAATAATCATTTCAATGAAAGAAATAAATATAAGATTGATTTTTATTATGCTATTTTAAAATTATTATTTATTAGGAAATATATTATAAATATTTTCTTTAGAAAATAATATTTTTTTGAATAGAGAGGGAAATGGAAGAAAAAATTTGAAAAGAGTTTTCATATCATTTGGTGTTATTTCTATAAAAATTAAAAAATAAGTTAGTTTTAGAAATACTTTTTAAAAGGAAAGATTAGGTATTTTAAAATATATTTTTATAATAAAATATTATATTAATGTAACCTTCAAAATAAATATACTCAAAGTAAAAAAAACCTGGAGTGGTTGATAATGAATTGAAAACTTCCCCTTATAAGCATCATAGGGTTTGACATAAATTAATTATCATAAGGGAACCATAAAACCATGAATATGAAAATAAATGTAATAATAATGAAGTATATAGAATATAATGTAATAATATTATAAATAATAAAATAGGAAGATAGAGATAGAGAGAGTGATAGAGACCAATACCACATGAATACAAAAGATTTGAAATAACCCCTTACAAACAAGGTAAAATGAGATGTTTAAATATATACAAGAGGTAATAGGATGGAAAATACGTCAAAAGAAATGTAAATATATTATGGTATATTTTAAATACTTTTTAGGTAATATATATAATAGAATATACACCATAGAGAAGTAATATATGGAATAAATTGAGATTTGGAAGAAAAATCCTTACCACAAGTCTCAACTCGCTTTGTATCTACTCTAACATTTTAATAATGATATATTTTAAAAGAAACTTATCTAATTTAAAACCTAAAACCACCTATATTATTTCTATTAGGGTATCCATACCTAGGGAAGGTGAATTTTGAGTATCCAACCAATGAAATAAACAAAAAGTCAAAATAAGAAACCATACATGATAACACTAACAAAACAAAGATGATCGACATAAATGTTATAAAAGATGATATGATGTCACAAGAAGAATAATATCAAAAAAAATGTGGTGAATTAATAATGATTTATTTGTAGGGAGTTTTATTGATCTATTAAAATATAAATCTTTGTTTATATAAATGTCTAACTCGAATGACAATCACTAAAGAAATTCCTATCGAATCTCTTGAGGAGGAGGTAAGCATTGGTTGAACTTTTTAGTTTGTAAAATAAAAATTACAAATCAGTCACAAATAATTTGTGTGATGGAATCTACAAGGTCAATATATTTATAACCTTGATGTGTTGCTTCAAAATATTATTTTAATAACTATTTTTTTGAAATTTTATTTCAATGTGAAAGAAGAGAAACAATCTAATTAAAAATAGGCTACTCAATGAAGAGAGAGAAAAAATCAATAAAATATTTTTTCCATGGAAATGTTTTATCCATAAATCATTATAAAAAAATAATATAAATTATTCAAACCAAGAACAACTAATTTCAAAGTAAGAGGAATAAGAAAAATAATCTTACCTCAATCTCCCACACTCAAACTATCATTTTATTACCATGATGTGTCTACCCTTTCTTATATATATATTTTCTTCAAAAAATTATTTCAAATTTATATCCATTATTTACACAATACCTACCCCTTTATGAATGAATCTATTTTCTATTTTCTTCAAAATATCCAACATAAAATTCTAAAATCACATGATGTTTATCAGTTTCCCCAACTCTATTTGCACACAGTTGGGAAAAATTATATTTTCCATCTATCACTATCATGGAGGATTTAACAAACCCTTTTATCCACCACTTCCACTTGCACGAGATAAATAAATTCTCTAAAAAACATTATTTATTATTATTTATAGTTACTTTGAATTTTATATTTAAAATATTTTCATTCCATTATTTTTATGGCCATATGTTAGTATTTATATATTTGATAATACTACTGGGCTCTAACACTAAACATGAATTGATCTCAAATATCCTCCTAAAACATTAGTAATAAACTCTCATTTCTTGAAACTAATTAACCTGATTCTGGGATGATGAGCTTGGATTATTTATCAATAATATTCATCCATGGAAATTAGATCATTATTAGTTTTGGTTCATAGCCTATTTAAGGCATTTATTCAAGCTCCTATCAAGTGAACCAACCCATATTCACATCCAGAGCACTATAAATCCATGTTACACTCACCGTATTCTACAAACCAAAGAAATATTTAATTTATTATTTTGGTCTTAAATTACCGGTGAGACATATAAAACCCTACTCAAATTCAAGCTCGGTGTCAATGGAAACTGATTATTAATGGGAAATTTTCTCACACATCCTTCATAGAGAAATTTATGATCATAAATCTACAATATTTGGGATGTTGAGGTCACCATCACTAACTAGACCTAAACATGAGGAAAATAAAAATTTTAGTTCTATTCCCTCCATGTTTGGCATTAAAAACATTATCTAATTTAAATTTTGACTAACTATGCTTCTATTTAAATTCCCTTAATATATTATAATCTAATTTCTAGATAGATATCATATTTTATCAAGCTCACCTAATTTTTTTTTTCACAATAATTCATCAAAATAAAATTGGCACTTCATGTATGAATCAATTACTCAATTTTGAGATCCTAATAACAAGAGAAAAATTTATCCGACTCTTTAATTCTAGGTCCTCACACCCTAGGCGTGGCTCAAAAGGTTAATGATGATATATTTTTACTCAAAAATGATGAATTAGTATTATAATTTCCTATAATGTAGTTTTGATAATGGAAATGGGAATTGGCATTGAGCATATTCCAATAAGTCAATCTTGAAAGTCTCATAATATATTTATCATACAATCCTTTAAAACATAAATTCATATAGACCACTCTTTAAAATTTAAAATAATTATGGGAAACCATCAAAAATCAATGTACATGCCAACTTCAAATCCAAAATAAATATAAATAATCTTATAAATATCTCTTTTTAAATGCACTACATGACTAACATGAAGATTTTAAAAAGAAAAAAGTAATAATGAGAAAATCATAAAAACATAACTTTTCCATTTTTAATATGAATAGTAAAATTTCCATAGATTATGTTATTCTGAATTTTATATTAAAAAAATAATGCATGGAATATAGAAATTAAAGTTACGACTACCATAAAACTTAAAAAATAATAATTAAAATAATATTATTTGGAAAAATCAAATACATTCTAATGGAAAGTATTCAAAATCATGAAATGAAACTTGAGAAATAAAAATAAATCACCCATAACACAAAAATCACATCAAGAAAATTAATTTCAATTAAGATTACTCAAAAAAATACGATCCTAAAATATAAGAAATTAATTATAAGGATCATTTTGCCAATATTCCACTAAAATCACAAAGTTTCATAAATATTTTTAAAAAATAAAAATTATATCACAAATTTACAAAAATTTATTATTCAATTAAAGTACATGTTTACATAAAAACACAATTATTTCACAAAATAACTATGAAAAAAATGTATCAATTATAGAAACATAAAATTACCCCATAACTAAGATATTTCTTATACTCAAGAAATAAATTTACAAATTCATTTGAAAATAATAACTCTCAACAGTGAAAACTGATATTCAACAAAGATTTTATTTTTAAAAATATTTCCCCCCATGGTTCATATAAAGAAGGAAATATTATTTATATATTAAAATAAAATGGTTTCAATATAAATATAGATTATAATTTTACAAAAAATTATATACATTGAATTTTTTTAAACTATCTGAACATAATTTCATTTTCATCCAACTAAAAGTCCAAAATTCTATTTACCTCTAAGTGAACATACATAAATAAATTATGATAGAATAAATAGAAGAAACTTAATAGATGAGTGATATTAATATTTTAAAATGAATGAATGTTAATATATTGATTATTTTTTTTAGTAGGTTGGGGGTCAAGACCCCGTTATTAAAAAGAAAAAAGAGAAACCCTTTTAGAAATTAGGTAGAGAGGGAACCCATTACAAGGATCATAGACCCAAAAGCATAAATTACTCAAAGAAACATGACCTGAAGGCCCTAACATGGCCATTATTATACAAAAGGAAACACACTTAATAAAAGGCACCATCAAGTCTCTTTTCCAACTTTCTAGCCAATGAACCCTTGAAATCAGTCAACAGTGATGCGTTGCCACCCCTACTTAGGTTTTGTGGCATGCTAGTCTGACAGAACCTGGTAGAGTACCCCTTTATCTAACATTTACATATAGGCAGAGGAATGAATGATAGGTTCAATCACAACTATCTCTATTTCGAGCCGCCCACTAGACGATTCTTGCGAGGAACTCACTGCAATGTCAACCAGATGATCCAAAAATCAATAATGAAATAACTATAAAAATGATCAATGTAAAGGTTCCCATAAATCCATCATAAAATAAGGATAGATGGATGATGAAGGGTGCCAACACCACCATATCACTTTTGAGAATGCTGACCCGATGACACTTGTAAGGTGTTGTACCACGTTCCAAATGCAATGAGACCAAATATAGTACTCATAATGAAATTTTAAACCCAAAAAAAGTTCCAATACCAGAGAAATATCAAAACATGTTTTAATTAAATCGTGTCTACAATTGGCAACACCCAGAGGCCTCCATCGTACCACCATCGATGTCTGCTGACTCAAAGCCTACTCCTCACCCAATCACCCTTGTTAACCCCTTATGAAGTTCATAAAGAGATAACCTATTCCTGAAAAAACAAGGAAAACTCTAACCTGAACCCACACAACCCCTTTTCATCACCATCCTCAAGGAATCCTTTACTCTAGATATCACAAAGATGATAGGAGAGGCAAAGGTTCACATATCTAGATGAGACTAAATATAAATAACGGGAGGTTATGCACTCCACCTATATTGATTTCTAACCAATGTCACAAAACTAAGGGATCCACTACCACCATCACTATGAGATCGAAGAGAAGGAGAGCTGGGAAAGAATGAACAATAAGGGAAGAAGAAGCCCAACATACACAAGTGAATAATCCTAAGAAAAATTGGGACTAGGAATTGTATATAATACAGATCCAACGTTGAAACATATTTAAAATATTTTTTTGATGAAATATATCTCCAAAATGATAAAATAATAAGATTAATATTAAGAGGTAACCATTTTCTATGACTGAATTAGGTGGAAACCCTAATGGATTGTGCAACCAGGAGACTGTAGAGATTTTATTAACCTATTTATCTGTAAAAGAATAAATAATGTAGAGTTTAACCTGGATTAGAATTTTAATTTCATAGTCCATTTGGATGAATACATTATGAATTTAATTAAAATCCAAAATTTCATATCCAATGAAAATTATAATTTATACTCCAAAAGTTTAACTAAAATAAAGTTGTTTAAATAAATTAGAAAAAATAATTTACTCAATAAAATCTAGGGAGTAATATAAATTAACTTACTTAAAGTGGTATCACAACCTTAAAATCATAAAAAAATATTTACAACTCTAAAAATGTAAATAGAATCTGGAAAAGAAACCAATGTTGAGAAATTTATATGGTTTTTTTATGTTCACAAAAAATCAATACAAATTAGTATATTTGAAACCCATAACCCACACAAAAAAATATCCCCAATTTTGAATCTCATGGTGGGAAAAAATTAAGGAAGGTTAGATCAAATAGATTTTATAATTTCAGTAGTTCTAGAACATGTTTAAGTGGATTTATTTAGGTCAAATAGCATGTTTCTATAATTTATAATGAGTCATTAAAATATAATTTAATATGTACATGTAATTATTTTTACATAGACAGATGAATTTTTATTTTATCTCAAGAAACAACATATTGGACATTATTTAGAGAATTAAACAACATATTTACACAGTTTTCATCCTTAATAAAGTTCATACAAGGGGTAAATTTCTTAAATTTTATGTCAAACAGTGAGAAGAATAAAAATATGTTACACTATCAAAGAAAAAATTAGGATGATTCAGAACAAAAATATTTCAAATTAGAATGAACAATAAGACTGAACTTATAATAAATATTTAACCACTTGAGTTCATTATAAGACTCTTCTTATTTTTCCCTTGAATTAAAGTCCCCTAGTCAATAGGTTTCAACCTTATAAAATTAATAGATTAATATAAGATTATAGATTTTATAATTCAAGAAATAAAATAAATAGAGATATAATTTAGGAAGGTTAATTTAGAAGGAATTAATAAATATATTATCTTTGAAATCAGTCATGATCATGGTCAATTTCCATTGTGTGGTTGGTTAAATTCCTAGCCAAGAGATTATGTCATGTTTCCTTTCCAATATTCAAAATTAAGTGAATAGAAACTAATATAGTTTAAAAATGAGAACACAAGAGAGACCAAGGCATAAAAACAAAATCTTTATTTTTATTCAAGTAATATAAAACAAAAATATCTTTGGGTTGACATCCATGAAGCATCGAGTTTAGATTACAAAGTTATAATTAGTGGAAAATCAAGATTCCAACAGAGAGATAGAAGATAATTCATTTGTATTCCCCTAACTATAAGGATTAATTATTTAACAGTTAAATTAAATTAGAAAATTTTCATCTCTTATAAGTTCAATAGATTTATTAATAATAACTCTAATACGGGTAAAAGTTCCAAACCACTTGGATTTAATATTCCTCGGAAAAATTTGAGTCTCGAATCAAGAAAAAAAACCTTTTGACCTATATTTTTTTATTTTGAATGGTTGAGTCATAAAAAGAATTATTCCTTTCCTTATAAATCCTAGCACATTTATACAAATCTCTTAAAATGTTACCTAACTCACTAAAATTTAAGAAATATCCTCTCACCATTAGTATTGAAATAAAATTTCAGGTCCTTGATTTCCCAAAAATATTTATGAAAAAAATACATAGAAAAATGATATGACTTCCCCAAAATAAGTCTATAAGGATACAGAACTATGGAAGTTTTAAATGAAGTTCTATAATCCCAAAATACCTCATAAAGTTTTAAAGATCTTGAATTCTTAGATCTAGACATGGGTTTCAAATTTTTTTTATAATATCCTTGTTTGACATCTAACTATTTCCTCTAGATTATGGATTATAAGAAGTTCTAGTTTTGTGAAAAAGACATATTTTTATATTATAGATTTGAACGTATAATTATTAAAGTAAGTTTTGATTCTTGTAATAAAATATTTTAGCACTCCAAATCATGAAAAGATGTTCTATTTAATAAATTTTATAACATTAGGTGATTTATTATTAAGAATTTTTATAACTAAAACCCACTTGGAATCAAAGTAAACTACCATAAAGATGTACACATTCACATAAGAAGATGTAAATGGTCCCATAAATTATATCCCTAAAACATAATAAATATATACATCTAAAATTCATTTCTGACGAATTTATTGATCTCTAACCATATTTCCTAACCTTTGAAACTTATCACAACTATATACAGAAATTATAGTATCCTTAATGAGTTTAGGATAGTAGAAACTACCCTATAAAACTTTTTTAGTAGCATACTCTCCTCCATGATGTCCACCCCTTAGTGAAAAATGAAAACTTTCAAGAATGGGTAACATCTCTTCATTAGGAAAAAAATCCTAATAATACCATAATAACACCTCATAAATAGTAAAGGGTCATCCCAAAAATAATATTTAAAATCATTAATGAATTTATTGCTTTGGTTTTGTGTAAATTCATTGGGAATAATTGCAACATTCAATAAATTAAAAAACTCTACAATGAAAGATATTGTTTTACTGACACAACAACCATTTTTTCATTCCAAAAAGAAGAATTAATCTCCATAGGATCATTATTTTGAGTAATCTAAAACCTATAAAAATTATTTAATACTTCATTTTTAGTCTCATGTTTATCCTTTTCTTTAAATGAAATTTCTTGCAGCAAAAGTGTCCAGATAATCAATCTCGATTTGAATTTTTTTGGATAATATGTATTTCAAGGTAGAATGGCCAATGATGACTCTGAATTCAGACCCTATAAAGTATTGTATAAAATTCTATAGGAAAAAAACTATAGCTAATAACTTCTTATCAATGTTTTTGTAAATCATTTGGGAATTATATAGAAACTGACTAGCATAATACACCATATGAGATCTCTTGTATTTATACTATCTTGAAACCGATCCAAAAACCATGTTATTAGTATAAAAATGATTTAAAATGGTAACTTCCAATTAGGTTTAGTGATGATGGATGAATAAGTGAGTTTTTATTTAATATTTTTTCGTATTATAAGAATTTTTCAATACAAAATTAGGGATTATTTTTCTATAGTATTGAACTTAGTGGACTAGTGATTTTAGAAAAATATTTCATGAATCTCTAGTAAAAACTAAAATAGCCTATAAAACATATAAAAAATTTGACCTTATCTAGAGGGAAACTTTTTAATGACCTCTATATTAGAATTTTCAACCTCTACACCCATCCTATACACCTTATGACCTAGAAATATTCCCTTGGTCAACAAAAATTGACATTTCAAATAGTTGAGAACAAAATTGGTCTCTAGGAATATCTATATGACAAATCCCATAATTTTATAAATATCTCTCAAATATACTCCCAAAAATAGGGAAATCATATATTAAAACCTAAACTATTTTCTCATTCTTGTAGAAAAATATATCCATCACAAACCTTTGGATGGTGGTTAGTAAACCACACAAGACAAAGGGAATTCATCGATAAGTAAATTTTATAAAGGGGCATGTGAATATAGTCTTATCATAGTATTCTAGGGCTATATGGATTTAGTTGTAACAAGATTAACAATCTATAAAATAGATGAATTCATTTCTAAAAAGACTCTCCAACATTTTATCAAATAATTGCATAAGAAAACGACCGTTCCTAATAGCTGAGTTAACCACCCAATAATCTATAAAAACTCTCCACATGGATTATTTTATAACTAAAATTTTCTTACCCTCTTTCATTAGTAACAAAAGTGGAATCATCCTTCTTTAGAATAATGTAGACCATAATTCTACAAGAACTCTAAAGAAAGATAAATAATATTATCATAAAGAATCTTAACTATATCTGCTCTCACAACCTCGCTTATATTGGGATTGAGCCTAGTTTTCCCTTTAACTCTTAATTTATGATCATATTAAATTGGGATTTTATGCATGTAAAATAAAGTTATAATCTATTTTATATTATAAAATTTCCATCCAATAGTAGTTTTGAACTTTTTTAATACATTAAATAACTTTTCTTCTTAAATTTAGTTAATTTGAGTTGAAATTATGATAGATAGTGAAGAGTTATCAACAAAAAATGAATATTATAAGTGATAAGAAAGAGTGTTGAGATTTAACTATAATTACTTTTGACTAGATGAGAGACTATTAGGTCTAGGTGGCCTAAGGTCCTCAATATGTTTCTTAAAGTGAGTGTGAATAATGGACTGATTTTGATTCTCTAAACTAGAGTTGAGTTTTTTCTCACTTTTATCTATAGTTGACAAATATATATTTTTCAAATTCATTGTGATTTAAGAAAAAATTCCATTGAAAAATTATAATACTATTTTAAAATCACTCTATCACACTTATCAAAGTAATATAACCTTTTTTAAATAAGGAGAAACACTCTCAAGCTTTAATAAAAACTCATTGATCCAAAGAATAGGAAATTCATCTTCTAAATAGATTTTTATAGTAGGAATATAGTTTTTATCCATATCTTTAAAATCATTTAGATTTTCATATTTAACCTTATGTTTCGGAAATTTATTTTCAACTTTTTAAAGTAGTCTCTTTAGTAAAGTATTGTTTATGAAATTCATCTAGTATATCAAATAAGTCCTCAAATTATATTATTTTAACTCTTAAATAGTTCTATCCCAATATTGGTTATTTTACATTTTTAAAAACATTAAAATTTTATTATTGTTCCTTGAATTAAAAAATCATCTATCCCATAGTCACATTAATAAAAACTCACATTATGGATAAGAAATTCCCACCAAGGATCATACGTACTTCTTTATCATAAACCATGTCTAAAACTAGAAAATCAGTGGGTAAAAATAGTATTAAAACTCCTATAAGAAGGTCATAAACTCTTTCTATGGGATGTGTGAAATATTTTTAATGTAAATAAAGGATAACAATAGTGGGTTGCGATTATCATAATATTAACTGTTGAAATAGTGAGAAAGGAAGTATATGGATTTTATCACCAAGTTCACAAAGACAATTTAGATGACCACTATTACTTATAGTGAATATTATGAAAAATATATAAGGATATTTATGTTTTATTAGGATTTTATTTTGAAGGATAGTGCTTTAATCAATGGTGAGGGTATAAGTGAAAAAATATTTTACATTTTTCTTATTAGAACATTTTTTATAATATTCTAAATATGATGGAATGTAAATTAAGGATCAAATAAAAGGAATGTTCACATCGATATTTTTGAAAAGCCTAAGTAATTATAGCATATCTAGTTTATTATTTTTTTATTTAAACCTCTGTGGAAATGGAATGGGTGGGTAATAATTATTTAGAATAGTGGTAACCTCTTAATTTTCTTCTTCAATTTTTTCTTTCCCTTTGTTGTTTTTCCTTAAGAATTTTTTTCTATTGTTTTTGAGGTTGAATAGGTTAAGTTATTGAAGATTTATTAGTGTTGTACACATGTATAGATTTATAATTACTCATTTTTTAAATTATATATAATTATATATTTTCAATATTTTCATTATTAGAGTCATTTATAGCTTCATCTTCAGTTTTAAACCACTTATAGTTATAAAAAACATGAAATTATTCCTTAGATTAATTTAAATTATTATTGTAAGATTTCCACTATCCCTTGAAGTAAAGTATCTATATTACTTTATTGATGGTAGATAAATGTTTTTTATATTAGAATTAGTCTCAAATTTATCTAAATCATTTTGAACCTTTTGGTTGGGTAGTAATAGCCAAATATATGAAAACGTTTTTAGTGATACCAAATATACCACACTGTGAGAATTATTCTGTAAGAGTTTATTTTGGATTATGACAACCTGCTTGATTAACAACTTATTTGAAATCTTGGTTCATAAAGAATTGTAGTTGATCTTTAATCACAAATATATGGGTGTTAATTTATATCCCCAAACTAGTGTTTTTCTATCCTCTATTTACTCTCCTTATCCTTGAAATTTTATATTATTAATTAAGAGTTAAATGAATTTTTTTCCTAAAATCTTGATGAGTTTTGTTAGTATAATTTCCCCCTACATATTGGACAACCATGTTCTAACCTTAAGGATATAATAATTCATAAAAATAATTTATGAGGATATGAGAAGGAATATGGTTATGATGAAACCATTTAAGTTGGTCCCAAAACCTATCACAGGACTCATGAATGGATTCTCCATCCTCTTGTTAAAAACTTATTATTTTTTTTCTTTAAGTCCCCTTTAAATATTATTGTGTAAAATTTCAAAACAATAGGAGTTATATATTTGGTATCATGTTTTAAAAATATTCCCATATAAAGCTAAAATCCAATTACTTGTATTCTCTTTTAAATATAAAGGGAATACCCTTATTTTTATCCATTCCTCACTAAATCCTTACAATAGAATATGATATAATATATTATAAAAAGACCCGATTAAGTATATGGACCCCTCATTAATAATTACATTAATCACTAGAAGAAATGAAAAATTTGACTATTTGAACTCATAGTTTCAATATATATGTGTAAACCTAATAGAGTATGGATTTATTGACACTTTAAGAAGTTAATACTCATTTATCCAAGGTTGTTCAATATTTTCTTAAATGTTTTTCTGGTTCATGATTTTATCCATTTTCAATAAACTATATATGTCACATATTTTCTATTTTTAAATTTTCTTTTTTAAAGAAATTGATTTTTATTAAACCTTAGTAACCATGGTGTATAAATCTTGAGAATCATAAATTCAATTTTTTAACAATAAAATTAGAGACAAATTCAGTAAGCACAATAAAATTTTAATTTCTTAAAAAAGTTATTTTGAATAATTTTTAAAATATTTTATTTTTTTAGGGTTTTTCTCTTGGATTAATGAATCCTTACTTGAAAACATATCAAATTTTTTTATAGATTTTCATTGAAACTCTTCAAGTTTAAATCCTATAAACTACTTATATAGTGGAAAGTAGAGTATCTATCCATAGGGAAGGTGAAATTTGAGTACACAACCATGAAAAAAATTAAAAACTCAATAAAATAAACTAGGTAAACCAATACTAAAAAACTCAAGATGATAAATAAAAATGTCTATAATGCTTAAATGATATAATAAATAAAATAATATAAACAAAAAATATGTGAATGAACAATGATTTCACTGGGGGAAATTTTATTGATCGATTAAAATATAACTCTTTATTCATGTAAATGTGTATCCAAAATTACATTCTATAAAACGAAACTACCTAATAACTCTCTTGAGAAGTGGTTATGTGTTGTTTAAACTCTAAAATTTCTTAACTACTACTTATATCTCAGTAAAATAATGAGTGTGATTTCATCACCAAATCCAATTTTTTTATTAACCATGATGTGATAATTCAAAATATTTATTGGAGAACACATTTTTATAATATTTATTTCAATATAAAAGAAGATAATCAATGTGGTTAGAAAGATATTACTTAACAATGAGATATAGAAAAAATGAATCAGTATAATCTAATTTCACCTCACAAGTTTTATCTAATAATCATTATGAAATTAAAAAATATAAAATAATTAAATAAATCTCCAAAAAATTTGAAGGAATAGAAAGAATATGTAGAACCTACCCTCAATATCCTATTATAAAAATATAATTTTACTAACCTGTTGTGTCTTCCCTTACTCCTTAATGTCTCTGATCTGAAATTGTGTGTAATTTATGTCCAATCTATTGCTCATTCCTCCCCCATTCTCTAGGAATATTTTTTTAAATAATAAACCTAAAAATCTAAAATCACTTAATAGACATCACTATATACAACTTTGTTTTCATGAATCTAGGTAAAATAAAATTTTCCTTTTATCACTATAATGGTAACTTAAGCTTACCCCATTGAAACCACTGAAACATGCCAGATCTTAATAAATTATACAATAATAAACATTAATAATTATTTTTTTATTGAATTTTATCTTTAAATTATTTTATTTCCTGAATTTTAAAAGAAATTTGTTAGTATTTATAGCTTGGGTAATATTATTGGGATCCCAAGATGAACATGAAAAAAGATTAAACATCCTCCTATTATAGTTTATATCAAATCTCTATTATCGATGTCAGTCAACTAGATTTAGTGATGATGAAACTAGATTCTTAATAAATACTATTCCTTAGTGTAATCAGTTAATCATAAGTTTTGTTCACAACCTCTTTAAACCCTTTTTTCAATAACCTATCATGCGAACAATCGCATGTTTATAGTCAATGCAGTAGAAATCCATGACCCCACTATATCTATAATACGAACCAACATTTCATTTCTCATTTTGGTCTTCAATCACCTTAAAAATAGATACACTACTTCTCAAATTCATATTAAGTGTCAATGGAATTATATTCTCAACATGCTATTTCATTAATAACTTAATATACATCAATTTAGGATATTTAATCTATGAAATTCACGAGGTTGAGGTGTCCATCATCGATTGGACTTGTACATGAAGAAAATGAAAATTCTATATCTCTTTCTTCCAGCTTATACATTGAAAACCTAATATTATTTCAACTTTGAACGAATCTATATATTTTAAAACATCCTTAACAGTATTGAATATGGTTTCCAATTATAATCCATCTTTCATTGACCTCTCATTCAATTTGGTCACTGTAACTCATCAAACTCAAATTACACTTCAATCATGAATCAAGTACTCAATTTTGAGATCCTCATGAAATGATTAAAATTCAACCTACTATTGGATTCTAGGTCCTCAAACCCTAAGAGGAGCTCATGGGTTCTTCAAAGCTTTATTTCTAATCAAAATTGCAGATCGTTTTTGGAATTTGATAAAATAGAATATTTTAGAATGGAAAAGGGAAACTTCATATGAGAAAAAGCTAAAAAATAATTCATGAAATCCTCATAATATATTTATTCTATGAGCCTATTAAAAAAAGTAATACAAACCATCCTTTTTCAAAATTTTCAACATAAAAAACCATACTACCCAAATTTGAAAATCATTTTATGGGATAACTATAACTCCAAAAAAAAAGTAAAAAATTCATATACAGATACATTTTAAAATTTAATATGAGACTAAATTTAGAACTTTAAAAAGTAAATATATATGAAGAAAATCATAAAAACAAATATTTTTTATTTGTAATAACAAAAATACAATTGTAACAAATATTGTTATTCTATAAATTGTATTTAAAAATAAATCATATAATTTACACATTAAAATTCTAACTCTCGTAACACATTAAAAAAAATTGAAATAAACACAATAAGAACAACCAAAAACATTTTTTGTGGAATATATTCAAAATCAAGACATAGAAAACCAAAAATTAAAATTGAACACCTGTAGTAAAAAATCACTTTAGGAAAATTAATTTCCATTAAAATCAATAAAATAAAAAAATATATGATTATTAAATATAATAAATTAAGGCCAATGATAATTTTATCAATCCTTCACTAAAATCACAAAGCTTCATCATGATATTAAAATAAAATAAATTCCATCACAAATCTACCAAAATTTAATATTTCTTTAATTAAAGAACATTTTCACATAAAAAACTCAATTATTTCACAAAAGAGATGTTAAAAAATTAAATCATTTAGAAGCACAAAAAATAATAAAACTATATTAGTAAATTTATGGAAATGAATTCTAATTATTCTGGTAAAAAAGCCTTAGAGCAGCGGTGCCTCATCTTTTTCGAAGGCAAGGGTTTCAACCTCAGATTTTCTCCCATTCCTCCTTCAGCTTCTCGGTCATCCTGGAATTAACATCCCCCTTCATCGGTGATCCTCGTTGGCTTGGATGTCATCATCATATCATCTCAGTGGGCACATCTTCGGTTCTGGAAAGCGAAGGCGTCTTAATGGTTGTTGAGTGCTTGGTGGCTGTGGGGGATCTCTGGTCTTGAGGAGATCAGCGTCAACCCCAATGTGGTGTAGAGGATGGAGGGTATTCATTTTGTTTTTCATTTTTTTGGTTTGTGTGTTGTTGTTTTTGTGTGTTTCTGGCTGATGTTCTTGTGACGACACCTTTTGTAGTGTATCCTCCTTCCCTTCTATTCTTCCTGCTTTCCATATTTTTCCAATTTAAAAATATGTTGAGGGTTATTCTAGTGTCTCTATTTGTCTATCTCCATCCTAGAGAGGTGATCCTAGCTTAGTTCTGCTTGGATCCCCTCAATGAAGACCTTCCCTTGAGGTGTTGTTGGCTCTTCCAGTCCTTGGTGACGAAGACCTACCTTCATTCTCACTGGATTGTCTTATTCTTTAGGTTGCTACGGATACGACTGGAGGATTTTTGTGGCTGTGGTGGGATGTTGATGGACTCAACTCTAGTGTTTGGGGTCTGTGATGTTGTTTTCATGATGGTTTTATCCCATGAAAGTTCTTGTTTAGGGATTTAAAGGATTCTTTGAATCGAAGATAGTGGTGGTTTGCATTTGAAATTGTGATGGTGGATGGGTTTCTTTCGGACTTGAAGTCAGTGGGTGCAACTGGATCTAACCACAAGGAAAAATATGTTAGAAGATTCAGAGTTGGATGTTCATCTTTGCAGAGATTTTTGGATTTGGTTGTTTGTGAGGGTATGGTGTCAGCCATTGGATCAGGCCTGTACTTTGACATAAGAAACTTTCTTGCTCAAATGATATGCAAAGGTGAAGGGCTTCATCATGATCACTTGCTGGGGTAGGGTTGATCTATGTTGTTTATCTGTTTTTTATCTCTTTTACCTTCGGGTTGTTGATTGTCCTATGTCCATGATGTCTGGGTTTCCCCCTTATTACTTTTAAAGGGTTTTTTTCTATAATAATAAAAATTTGAAGGCCTTCCGGCCATTGGATGGATATTTTTAAATAACACGATTCAGAATCTTTTTCATGTTTATTTCATTATTATTATTCCTTTATATTCATTTATTATATATTATTATTAATTTATTTGATTAGTTTTTCTTATTTTATCCATTTTGTTGTTGTTCGATTCATAATTCAAAAATTGCTTTAATGTTATGGTAAAAAATATTAGTCAATATCCATTAATTCTATAAGATAAAGAATTTTTATGCTATAATTTTCATTTCATTACATAATTATGAATGTTTAACATTTTAGAAAATATTTAAAATTCATGAAATCTTTTTAAGTAAAATCGTTTTAGATGGTTAAATTGACTATAATTTTTTACGTTTAATATAATTATTATTATGACTATATTATCACTAAATAATTATAAAAATTATATTATTTTAATATTTATGAAATATTAAATCATAAAATCCATATTTAATAATAATTTATGGATGGATTAAGTGAAAATAAAGAAATCATCATTTACATAAGTAGAAGAAAACTAATATGGGTGAAAGATGTTTTTGATGAGAGTTTAAAAGAAGAGAAAGAATATTAAATATTTTAGTTCTATAAAAAATTATATATGAATTGTAATAATAATTTAAATTTACTTTTAAATATTATTTGTACAATATCTCAAGATTTTAAAAGAATGACTATATTCGATAGCGTACAAAATATGCAACACTGCATGTAATCGAACAACAAGATATTATTTTTTAAATTTGACCGTTATATCACAGTCGTTAAATTAGAAGGTATTAATAATATTAACCAATTTTTGAAATATATATATAAATTTTCTAATTAAAATAATTTATTTATTAATTATTAGAAAATAAG
This sequence comes from Viscum album, assembly GCA_963277665.1. Lineage (NCBI taxonomy): Eukaryota > Viridiplantae > Streptophyta > Magnoliopsida > Santalales > Viscaceae > Viscum > Viscum album. The sequence goes on along the minus strand of OY728130.1, from coordinate 2,006,513,506 downwards.
AAATCAATTTTTAGAAAATCCATTTTATTCTTTAAAGAAATGTTTTCATTAAAAATGTTTCATTTTTTACTATTTTTGAGAAAATGATATAATTTATTTATATAAAATTTATAAATTTAATTTAATAAAATAAATATCTTTATTTAAAATCAAAATATCAAAATTATCCTATGGATAAATTTTGAATTTTTTTGAAAAGTTTGATTTTTCTATGAATAGTGAAAAAACTAATTTCTATTGAAGACTGTATTTTATTTAAAAGTATTTATGATGTAATATTATCTTTTCGATTAGTTATAATATTTAATTATTTACTTTATATTTAAAATAATCCAATTATTAATTTTATTATTGTATTTAGTATAAAAAAGTTATATTTAAAAGGGTATTTTTTTTGAAAAACCGTTTTCATTGCATTTTTGAAATTTAATTTTAAATTATATTATAAAAATTATATGTTTTTTATTTGAAAAATGGATTCCATATTTTTAATTATTAGTTCCAAATTCTATTAATATGATCCTTTTATTTTTGGTCAATATGAATAACAACCTTAGTAATTTTTGTTACCACGTTAAATGGTAAATCTGGTAATTAAAGTTAAAAATAATATGATAAGGAATAAAAAATTAACACATGAATTAATTTTATTTTATGAGTTCATTTCATCCATACTCATACAATATTTGTTTATATGTCCTTTTGTTTATATTTTGATAGATTTATGATCTTTATAATATTTTATGTAATGAAAAGTAAAAAATGTGTCAGTCATGTTTTTAATAACTATAATAATTTTTACATAGGGATGACCATAGGATATGTTAGTTTATAAATATTATTTTGAAATATGAAATATTTATCTTCATCATGGTTATTTAGTTTTAATTTTTAGTTAATAAATAATTACATTGAGTCCTTACACAACGCTGATGCAATAATTATTCAATTAATAGAAAAAATAAAGTAAATGATATTAAAAATATAAGAAGTTGTATAATATGAAAATATTAATGTGAAATAATAATTTTTAAGATAAAAATGACATATCATATATATTTTTTATGAATTTTATTTGAATTCCTTTATTGTATTTATCTTAATAAATTCAAACTAAATGAATAATTCTAAAATTTAGATTAATGATATTTTATTGAAATAATATTTTTAAATGATATAAAACTCCTAAAAGTATTATATTCGGACAATTTATTATTATAAGGTTTAAAATATTAACCATGATCCATTTATGGGCCATTTTTCCATTTATAGTAACTATCTTCACCCCTAAAGAGTAAAAAACCTTATTATCATGGTAAATGTGAAGAGGATTAATGAGGGTTTAAACAAACCGATAAGGGTAAAAAAGTGATCTAAACATGTATGAAAATTAATTTATGGGATTACTTAAACTCATAATCATATTATATTTTAATATTATCAATTTGGAGTCATCTGGTCATCAAAATTAATTTATATTAATTTAATATTTTAAGAAATTTCAAGAGTGGCCTTCTACTCTCTTATAAAAGGGAACCTATTATTCTCATGTCAACACTCATAAATAAATACACCCCAAACATATAAAAATACCATCCTTATATCAATAATCACATCCTAGAGTCTTTTTTATTATAAAAACAATTTATAAAATGTTTTTGTGTAAACCTTAAGTGGTTGTCCGAAGAAGATTTATCATTATTAACCGAGAATTTTAATTTTATTTCTTATTCTTCCTCCTTAAAATATTTTTCAACCATGATGGTGTAATAAAAATAGTATCTACCATATATTAATATGTTATTATGTTAATTTAATAACCTAAATCTATCTCTAACCTCCATTTAATGGGAAAGGAATCCATCGTTTGTGTGTACGATGGACTACCGCCTCACAGACTAATATAAATTCATTTTCCATCACCATTTATCATATATGGTTGTAATGATGGAATTAATGTTTATATTTGATATTAATTAAATATTTATCATTTTTAAAATATAATATATCATTTACATTCGTTACAAAAAGACAAAAGGAATGTTATATTTTAACGTATTCAGAGATAATGACCTTCCCCATAATCATAACAGTTATTTGGTTTTTGTATTACTTTAAAATATTTCATTTTTACTTATAAGAAAAACCCTCCTTTTATATTTTATTATTATTTTAAAAAAGGGTTTTAAAATGGAATGAACATATAAATATCTGAAAATGCTTTTTTATGGGTGAAAAGAAAGTTTTTATGATGAAATATTTTATGTATTAAGTTATGGTTATTGAGAATTTTTTTTAAGGATGGGTAGTTATGTTATAAACTAATTAAGGGTGAGACTATTATAGATCTATAATTCATTGTGTAAAGGAAAAAAGTTAACTGATTATGTTTCTCATAAGATATTATGGGAATATACTACGATGGTTATTACAATTGTATCTGTGGTGGTTATTTTATATGAAACCATGACAATTATTATATGTCACACCATAAAGGGTATAAATTTTTTAATAGTGATATAAAAATTATTCCCCAAGTTACATATATGTTTTATATATTCTTTCTAGGGTTTTTATGAAAATATTATGATTTCACATGGTAAAGGAAAGTATATGCTACTTCATAATGTCTAAAAGTATATCTTTATGAAAAAATTAATATGAGTTTTTCATGATTTCAAAGAAACCTTATGAGTTTTATTTTTCCTTTAAGACATCTTATTAATTTTTTTAGAAAAATACTTGGGAATATAAAGTTATTTATTAGGTAATAAAATGCTTATTTTGAGCCCAAATATTATTTTGAAAAAGTTAAATTTTTATAAGTATTCATACACTATTTTTTTTCTTTTTTATATCCATTACTGAGTTTTTTATTCTTATCCCATGTTTTATTTTTTTTCATAGTGATTTAGGATGGGTAAAGGAATATAATAAGTATTGTTGAAAGTCATAAATATTTTTCATGAAAAGAAACATATTTTATTTTAAAAGTTTTATTTTTGGAAAAAATGGATACTAAGTAGAAGTTTCCACCTTGTGATATATGGGTTGTAATATAAGATTTATGACCTAATTCCCTAAAAATATAAACCTTACAAGATCTTTGGGAATGTCAAAAAGTTAATTATATTTTAAAGTCTCTAGAATATATAATGTATATGCTCAGGTCCTTATAGTTGGTATCAGAGTAGATTTTAGAATAATTTTAATGTTAATATGTTACTTGAATATAAGTTAAAATTATTATATAACCACAAATGATAATATATTATGAAGAATTATGGTTATTTGGAAAAATAGAAAGAGTTTAAAATTATATAGCTAAGGATATCTTAGTGTTTATCTTCATTATAATGTGGTTTATGATGATTTTATTGATATGCTCACAATGAACCTTTTTGGTTTTAATAATAAGAAGGATATAGTATGAACCAAAATAATAATAGATATGAAGGAAAATGTGGTGAATATATGAATGGGAAAATGAATGAACTAGTACCTTTTATGAAAACTGTTGTGGTTATTCTTAACCAGCTATCATATTTTATGATTAAAAACTATAACATAAGTGATTTTACTAATGCATAAAATAAGATATAAACGAATATTTATGAAATTTCAAGGGATAAATATCATAAAAGTAAAAGTATACAATGACCTATGTGTCATGAATGCGGGAATAATCACCCAGAAAAATGTCTTAGAAGGATTGGAAGATGTTTTTTATGTGGTAAAGGAGGGCATAATACATTAATCTGCTAAGAAAAAATGAATCATTTATTTAACACTATGATGAGTGATGAAGTTATTCATAAGGAATAAATTTAATTTTTTAAATGTGGGGAGTATGGGAATTATGAAAATCAATGTCCAATGGAAAAATATCATGAAAATGATCAACTAGATAATATATATGAATTTTTATTAATACCTAATTCCATTGTTGTTGAATATGAATGAACTAAAAATGAAAAATTAAAGGTATGGATTATATCTTGAATTTTGTTTTGATATGTTTTAATATTAGTACATGATTTATATTTTGTTTGTAGGAAGTAATAATTAAGGAATAATATGGAAAAGCATGGTTAATAAATAATTTTGAATGATTAAGGTTTTTACATATGGTTACTCAAGAGTTATGATATGGTGGCATATTAAAGGTTGATCATAATGTTAGAGTCTTGGAAACCCCTTTTGAGGTTTTATGTGATAGGGATATTTTGGGAGACATTTATTGAGTTTTGTTAGATGTTTGAGGTATATGTAGCACTTACATTTAACATATGAAAAATTTATTTAAGTAAGAATTCTCTTTTCATTTTGAGAACATAAGATTAAAATTATTGAAAACCTTTAGGGTTTATATGATATTTGATGGTTAATGAAATTTTATTGGCTATTCATCATATTTTTGAAAGTTTTATATGAATTATATAACTATAGTATTAGAAAAAGGAAAACCCACAAGTCAGGTGATAACCCATAGAGTTTGGCAAGGCCATGGGTCTTGAAACCACAAATGAAGGGTGATAAATGCACAAAACCTACCACTAGCCTATGTTTAGTCTTGAGATAACCATGATATTGAAAATTGATTTGGTGATTTGGTGATTTGGCGATTAATGTAATTTTATATTAAGTTCACTATTATGGAATTTTTTTTGACCAAGGTAAATATAATTTTATGGGATATTAATAAATTATCTTTTAGAAGAATATATGATTTTAATGTGGATTCATTGTGATTCTTATTATTTATTCAAATGATTGTAATATTTTGGAGATTATATGATTAGAGAATATAAATTTTTTAGGTATATGAGATTATATTTATCTGAGAAAATTGTTAAATTTATTTTGGAAGAACATGTGATCAAATCCTTTTTATTTTTGGGTTTCATCTATAGTCTGAATTTTTTGAAAAATATTAAGGTTAGTTATTTATCGAGCAATCTAAGTCGAACTTTCACTGTTATCATTGAGGTTTTGGAGAACAATATTGTATTTATTCATATAAAGTTTTATTATTTTAGGGAATTATCTTATCTTATCCTAACCATTTTATATTTTTTTAATGTCTACAGACCATATGTATAACTTTTATAAATTTGTGGAAGTATATAATCTGATAAAATTTTATTTTAGTGCTTTAGGAAAAAAATTCATCTTGAATACTCATCGTTTAGAAAAAAGGATGAGATTATGGTGGAAATTGATTAAAGGATGAAATTACAATTATTAAGTAATTATATTTCCATATACTCTTATTCTATATTACAAATTAATTACTAAAATATAGGAAAAGGATATGGAAACAAAAATTTTATCCTATTATCTTCATTTCGGATAAATTGATTATCTCTTAACCCATCACAGATTTATGATTTTTCATTTGTTAAATTTTTGTTGACCATGTTCTATATCACTCTCTATCAGTACTTGGGCATTAGTTTTATCTTCAATTCCTATATTTTCACTTCCCAACAATATTTTTATTCTTGGAAACCTAGTTATGCGTTATTAGAGATGAACTTCATATTTATCATTCCCTATTTTCAAGAGGAAGTTTTGTTAACCCAATACAGTATTTGAAAAAAGGTATTTTAAAATTTCAACCATTGATTACTGAGATCAGTTTTTTGTGAGGATAAAATTTATTAAAGGGGGATAATTTAATATCCTAATATTTTAAAATAACTATTAAGTTTGATATCATACAAAATATGAAACTTCATGTGTAATCGAACAATGAAATATTATTTTATAAATATGATAGTTATAACATACTCATTAAATTGGTGGGTATGAGTAAGATTAAATATTTTTTTAATATATATATATATATATATAAAGTTTTTAATAAATACAATTTATTGATAAATTCTTAAGAAACAAGCACATATTTTTTATAAAATCCATTATATTCTTCAAAGATATATTTTCTTTAAAAATTGTTTTTTATTAATTTTTGTGAGAAAATGATATAATTAATTTAAGGAACATTTAAACATTTTATTTGATAAAATATATATCATTTTGAATTAATCATATCAAAATTATTATATGATAAAATATTGATTTTTTTAAAAAGTCTGATTTTTCAATGAATAGTTAAAATATTGATTTTTATTGAGAATGATATTTTATTTTAAAATATTTAAAAAGTTAAATCATATTTTGGATTAGTTTAAAAATTTAACTATTTAATTTTTATTTATAATAATACAATAATGGGGTTTTAAATGATTTTTATACTTTAATTTTTTTATAAAAAACAATTTATATTTAAAAAGGATATTTTTATGAAAAACTGTTTTTAATTGTGTTTTTCCAGTTTAATTTTAAATTAAATTCTAAAAATCTTGAATTCTGAATTTTAAAAAATAAATTCAATATTTTTAATCAGGACATCCAAAATTTTTAGATAGTAACCTTTTATTTTTGGTTAGTATGAATAGCATGCTTAGTAATTTTTGTTACCACGGTAAATGGTAAATCATGTAATTAAAGTTAAAAATAATATGATAATGACTAGAAAATGACCATAAAACTTGAATTAATTTTATTTTATGATATTATTTAATCCATACTCATCCAAGATTTTTTTATATGACATTTTTTTCTATTTGGTTATGATTATATCCTTTATAATATTTTACGTAAAGAAAAGTCCAAAATGTCACTCTTATTTTTAATAACTATAATAATTTTAACATGGAGATAACCATAAGAATTTTTTGGGTATAAATTTTATTTTAAAATATAAAATATTTATCTTCATCATGGTTTTTTTTAAATTTTAGTGAAGAAATAATTACTTTAAATACTTTCACAAAGTTGACACAATAATTATTCAATTAATGTAAAAATAAAACAAATAATATTAAAAATATTAAAAGTAGTATAATTTGAAAGAATTTATGTTAAACATGAATTTCATTGATTAAAAATACATATAATATATATTTTGATGTTTTTTATTTGTATTCTTTTTTGTATTTTTTTATGAAAGTCAAAGTAAATATATAGTTTTAAACGTGACGTTAATGATATTTTATGGAAATAAATTTTTATTAAATGATATAAAATTATTAAAAATATGATAATAAACCAATAGACTAATATATAGTTTAAAATATCAACTATGTTCCATTTATGAGCTGTTTATCTATTTATAATAACTATATTGACCCTCAAAGAGTAAAACACCTTTGTTTCAATGTAAATGTGAAATGGATTATTGGGTGGTTAAAACCACATGATAAGGGTGAACATGTTAATTAATTTTGTACAAAAACTATTTTATAAGATAATTTAGAATAGTAATCATATTATAATATAATATTATCAATTTTTAGTCATTTGGACATCATAATTAATTTATATTAATTTAATATTTTAGGAAATACCAAGTGTGTCCTTCCCCTCTCTTATAAAAGAGAACCTCTTCTTATCATTTAAAAAATATAAAGATACAATTTGTTCATAAAATCACTAAAAAAATACCTTACCTAAATACCTCCTAACATACCTCCTCACGTCCTAGAGGATTTGGTTTGATTAGAAAACCTACCTAAAAAAGATTTTGGTGTAAACATTAAGAGGTTGCCCAAAGAAGATGTATCGCTTTTAACCGAGAATTTTTGTTTTATTTATTCCTAACACTACATAAAATATTGTTCAACCATGTATTGATAATAAAAAATATCTCATATATAATAATATGTTATTATATTAATTTTATAACCTATAACCATCTATAACCTCCATCAAATGGGAATGGAATCCATCGTTCGTGCATACAATGGACCACCGACACGCAGACTAATGAAATTAGTTTCCCATTACCCTCTATCATATATAGTTATAATGATGTAATTAATGTTTATATATGATATTAATTACATATTTATCATTAATAAAATATAATATATAATTTACCTTCTTACCATGACATTCATTAAAAAATGATAACATCCTTCATGCGTACATCTAGGCTACCAACTCCACGAAGCGATGTGATTCCTTTTTAATCACCACATCACATGGAATGGATATATACATATATGTAAGTGTATTTAAATAAATAATATAATATTTATTATATTATTATCATTCTGTAAATATATAATAAAATTTACCTTCTTTCTATAATGATCGTTGAAAAAATGGAGATGTTACTCATGCATACGTACGACCTTCCATTTACATGACTGTAACGTAGTTCATTTTTTATAGCCATATTTTATGATGAGTTATAAAAGTATAATTTATTTAAAAAATTATAATTATGTCATGATTACTATTATATATATGATGGGGATAATGAACTCTTTGACCATAGTCGACCCACCAAATCAATTTTGTATATATGAGTTGAATATCGTCAAATCATCTAACATGAACTTACAAGATTAAACATCTGTATATGAAACTGTAATAAGTGAAATAAAAGGAATAATAAACATGAAATTTTTTCTCAATAAAGTAAATAATTAATATATGTTTATTATTCAGGATGATAAGTAATACACATGATGAGCCAAACTCGAGGTAAGGAAATTACTTTTTAAAAAACCCTCTGTTAAATTTCCCCTCAGAACTCTATTTTTCTTCCATATACATAATTTAAAAATTATTTTATGGATGTATTAATATATAAATAATTGATTTATATTGGAAAATTTATGATTATTTTGACTTTATTTCAAATGATTTCAAAAGTAATCTTTTTATATAACATTTTAACATTCTATATAAAAATACAAAAGGAATGTTCTATTTTAATATATACAAAGACACTGAAATATCCCACCTCTATAACAGTTATTTGATTTTTAGATTAATTTACATGATTTACTATTATATTAAAATAAAAACCCTCATTCTCTATTTTCTTATTATTTTAAAAAATGGTTTCAAAATGGAAGGGATATATCAATATCCAAATATATTTTCTTTTGGGTGGAAAGAACATTTTTATGATGAAAACTTTAATGTAATATGTTATGGTTCATTGTAATTATTTATGAGGAGGGGTGGTTCTATTATAAACCTAGGTTTAGTGATCCCATTACATTTATCCATTTAATATGCAAAAGGGATGGAATTAACTGACTAAGTTTATCCTAAGAGATTATGGGAATATACTGTGATGGTTATTCCAATTATAACCGTGATGGTTATTTTATGTGTAATTGAAATGGATATTATATGTGTAACCATGAAAGGTATCCAATTTATAAGAGTGATATGAAAATTATACCCCAAGTAACCTATTTTTTTTATCTATTATTTTAATGGGTTTTTATGGAAATCCTATGATTTCACAATGTAAAGGAAAGTATATGTCACTTTATAAGTTTGAAAAGTATAACTTTTTGAAAAAATTATTATGAGTTTTTCATGATTTAAAAGAAACATTATGATTTTTATTTTTTCTTTAATATTTCTTATGAATTTTTTATGAAAATATTTGGGCATAAAAGGTGACTTTTTTAATAAGATGTTTGTTTTCAGCCCATATTTTATTTTGAAAAAGAAAACTTTTTATAAGTATTCATAGACTAACCATTTCTTTCTTTATTTTTTATGTCCTTTAATGATATTTTTGTATTCATCTGATTTTTTAAAATATTTTTCATATGTTGTAAGTATAATTAAGAGAAAATAATAATTCATGTTAAAAGTCATAAAGATTTTTCACAAAAAGCAATAAGTTTTATTTTAAATGTCTTATTTTATAGAAAAAATTGATATTGAGTAGAATTGTCCACCTTACAATATATGGGTTGTTATATAATATTTATGAACTAATATAAATTCATTTTCCATAACCATTTATCATATATGGTTGTAATGATGGAATTAATGTTTATATTTGATATTAATTAAATATTTATCATTTTTAAAATATAATATATCATTTACATTCATTACAAAAAGACAAAAGGAATGTTATATTTTAACGTATTCAGAGATAATGACCTTCCCCATAATCATAACAGTTATTTGGTTTTCGTATTACTTTAAAATATTTCATTTTTACTTATAAGAAAAACCCTCCTTTTATATTTTATTATTATTTTAAAAAAGGGTTTTAAAATGGAATGAACATATAAATATCTGAAAATGCTTTTTTATGGGTGAAAAGAAAGTTTTTATGATGAAATATTTTATGTATTAAGTTATGGTTATTGAGAATTTTTTTTAAGGATGGGTAGTTATGTTATAAACTAATTAAGGGTGAGACTATTATAGATCTATAATTCATTGTGTAAAGGAAAAAAGTTAACTGATTATGTTTCTCATAAGATATTATGGGAATATACTACGATGGTTATTACAATTGTATCTGTGGTGGTTATTTTATATGAAACCATGACAATTATTATATGTCACACCATAAAGGGTATAAATTTTTTAATAGTGATATAAAAATTATTCCCCAAGTTACATATATGTTTTATATATTCTTTCTAGGGTTTTTATGAAAATATTATGATTTCACATGGTAAAGGAAAGTATATGCTACTTCATAATGTCTAAAAGTATATCTTTATGAAAAAATTAATATGAGTTTTTCATGATTTCAAAGAAACCTTATGAGTTTTATTTTTCCTTTAAGACATCTTATTAATTTTTTTAGAAAAATACTTGGGAATATAAAGTTATTTATTAGGTAATAAAATGCTTATTTTGAGCCCAAATATTATTTTGAAAAAGTTAAATTTTCATAAGTATTCATACACTATTTGTTTTCTTTTTTATATCCATTACTGAGTTTTTTATTCTTATCCCATGTTTTATTTTTTTTCATAGTGATTTAGGATGGGTAAAGGAATATAATAAGTATTGTTGAAAGTCATGAATATTTTTCATGAAAAGAAACATATTTTATTTTAAAAGTTTTATTTTTGTGAAAAAATGGATACTAAGTAGAAGTTTCCCCCTTGTGATATATGGGTTGTAATATAAGATTTATGACCTAATTCCCTAAAAATATAAACCTTACAAGATCTTTGGGAATGTCAAAAAGTTAATTATATTTTAAAGTCTCTAGAATATATAATGTATATGCTCAGGTCCTTATAGTTAGTATCAGAGTAGATTTTAGAATAATTTTAATGTTAATATGTTACTTGAATATAAGTTAAAATTATTATATAACCACAAATGATAATATATTATGAAGAATTATGGTTATTTGGAAAAATAGAAAGAGTTTAAAATTATATAGCTAAGGATATCTTAGTGTTTATCTTCATTATAATGTGGTTTATGATGATTTTATTGATATGCTCACAATGAACCTTTTTGGTTTTAATAATAAGAAGGATATAGTATGAACCAAAATAATAATAGATATGAAGGAAAATGTGGTGAATATATGAATGGGAAAATGAATGAACTAGTACCTTTTATGAAAACTGTTGTGGTTATTCTTAACCAGCTATCATATTTTATGATTAAAAACTATAACATAAGTGATTTTACTAATGCATAAAATAAGATATAAACGAATATTTATGAAATTTCAAGGGATAAATATCATAAAAGTAAAAGTATACAATGACCTATGTGTCATGAATGCGGGAATAATCACCCAGAAAAATGTCTTAGAAGGATTGGAAGATGTTTTTTATGTGGTAAAGGAGGGCATAATACATTAATCTACTAAGAAAAAATGAATCATTTATTTAACACTATGATGAGTGATGAAGTTATTCATAAGGAATAAATTTAATTTTTTAAATGTGGGGAGTATGGGAATTATGAAAATCAATGTCCAATGGAAAAATATCATGAAAATGATCAACTAGATAATATATATGAATTTTTATTAATACCTAATTCCATTGTTGTTGAAGATGAATGAACTAAAAATGAAAAATTAAAGGTATGGATTATATCTTGAATTTTGTTTTGATATGTTTTTATATTAGTACATGATTTATATTTTGTTTGTAGGAAGTAATAATTAAGGAATAATATGGAAAAGCATGGTTAATAAATAATTTTGAATGATTAAGGTTTTTACATATGGTTACTCAAGAGTTATGATATGGTGGCATATTAAAGGTTGATCATAATGTTAGAGTCTTGGAAAACCCTTTTGAGGTTTTATGTGATAGGGATATTTTGGGAGACATTTATTGAGTTTTGTTAGATGTTTGAGGTATATGTAGCACTTACATTTAACATATGAAAAATTTATTTAAGTAAGAATTCTCTTTTCATTTTGAGAACATAAGATTAAAATTATTGAAAACCTTTAGGGTTTATATGATATTTGATGGTTAATGAAATTTTATTGGCTATTCATCATATTTTTGAAAGTTTTATATGAATTATATAATTATAGTATTAGAAAAAGGAAAACCCACAAGTCAGGTGATAACCCATAGAGTTTGGCAAGGCCATGGGTCTTGAAACCACAAATGAAGGGTGATAAATGCACAAAACCTACCACTAGCCTATGTTTAGTCTTGAGATAACCATGATATTGAAAATTGATTTGGTGATTTGGTGATTTGGCGATTAATGTAATTTTATATTAAGTTCACTATTATGGAATTTTTTTTGACCAAGGTAAATATAATTTTATGGGATATTAATAAATTATCTTTTAGAAGAATATATGATTTTAATGTGGATTCATTGTGATTCTTATTATTTATTCAAATGATTGTAATATTTTGGAGATTATATGATTAGAGAATATAAATTTTTTAGGTATATGAGATTATATTTATCTGAGAAAATTGTTAAATTTATTTTGGAAGAACATGTGATCAAATCCTTTTTATTTTTGGGTTTCATCTATAGTCTGAATTTTTTGAAAAATATTAAGGTTAGTTATTTATCGAGCAATCTAAGTCGAACTTTCACTGTTATCATTGAGGTTTTGGAGAACAATATTGTATTTATTCATATAAAGTTTTATTATTTTAGGGAATTATCTTATCTTATCCTAACCATTTTATATTTTTTTAATGTCTACAGACCATATGTATAACTTTTATAAATTTGTGGAAGTATATAATCTGATAAAATTTTATTTTAGTGCTTTAGGAAAAAAATTCATCTTGAATACTCATCGTTTAGAAAAAAGGATGAGATTATGGTGGAAATTGATTAAAGGATGAAATTATAATTATTAAGTAATTATATTTCCATATACTCTTATTCTATATTACAAATTAATTACTAAAATATAGGAAAAGGATATGGAAACAAAAATTTTATCCTATTATCTTCATTTCGGATAAATTGATTATCTCTTAACCCATCACAGATTTATGATTTTTCATTTGTTAAATTTTTGTTGACCATGTTCTATATCACTCTCTATCAGTACTTGGGCATTAGTTTTATCTTCAATTCCTATATTTTCACTTCCCAACAATATTTTTATTCTTGGAAACCTAGTTATGCGTTATTAGAGATGAACTTCATATTTATCATTCCCTATTTTCAAGAGGAAGTTTTGTTAACCCAATACAGTATTTGAAAAAAGGTATTTTAAAATTTCAACCATTGATTACTGAGATCAGTTTTTTGTGAGGATAAAATTTATTAAAGGGGGATAATTTAATATCCTAATATTTTAAAATAACTATTAAGTTTGATATCATACAAAATATGAAACTTCATGTGTAATCGAACAATGAAATATTATTTTATAAATATGATAGTTATAACATACTCATTAAATTGGTGGGTATGAGTAAGATTAAATATTTTTTTAATATATATATATATATATATATATATAAAGTTTTTAATAAATACAATTTATTGATAAATTCTTAAGAAACAAGCACATATTTTTTATAAAATCCATTATATTCTTCAAAGATATATTTTCTTTAAAAATTGTTTTTTATTAATTTTTGTGAGAAAATGATATAATTAATTTAAGGAACATTTAAACATTTTATTTGATAAAATATATATCATTTTGAATTAATCATATCAAAATTATTATATGATAAAATATTGATTTTTTTAAAAAGTCTGATTTTTCAATGAATAGTTAAAATATTGATTTTTATTGAGAATGATATTTTATTTTAAAATATTTAAAAAGTTAAATCATATTTTGGATTAGTTTAAAAATTTAACTATTTAATTTTTATTTATAATAATACAATAATGGGGTTTTAAATCATTTTTATACTTTAATTTTTTTATAAAAAACAATTTATATTTAAAAAGGATATTTTTATGAAAAACTGTTTTTAATTGTGTTTTTCCAGTTTAATTTTAAATTAAATTCTAAAAATCTTGAATTCTGAATTTTAAAAAATAAATTCAATATTTTTAATCAGGACATCCAAAATTTTTAGATAGTAACCTTTTATTTTTGGTTAGTATGAATAGCATGCTTAGTAATTTTTGTTACCACGGTAAATGGTAAATCATGTAATTAAAGTTAAAAATAATATGATAATGACTAGAAAATGACCATAAAACTTGAATTAATTTTATTTTATGATATTATTTAATCCATACTCATCCAAGATTTTGTTTATATGACATTTTTTTCTATTTGGTTATGATTATATCCTTTATAATATTTTACGTAAAGAAAAGTCCAAAATGTCACTCTTATTTTTAATAACTATAATAATTTTAACATGGAGATAACCATAAGAATTTTTTGGGTATAAATTTTATTTTAAAATATAAAATATTTATCTTCATCATGGTTTTTTTTAAATTTTAGTGAAGAAATAATTACTTTAAATACTTTCACAAAGTTGACACAATAATTATTCAATTAATGTAAAAATAAAACAAATAATATTAAAAATATTAAAAGTAGTATAATTTGAAAGAATTTATGTTAAACATGAATTTTATTGATTAAAAATACATATAATATATATTTTGATGTTTTTTATTTGTATTATTTTTTGTATTTTTTTATGAAAGTCAAAGTAAATATATAGTTTTAAACGTGACGTTAATGATATTTTATGGAAATAAATTTTTATTAAATGATATAAAATTCTTAAAAATATGATAATAAACCAATAGACTAATATATAGTTTAAAATATCAACTATGTTCCATTTATGAGCTGTTTATCTATTTATAATAACTATATTGACCCTCAAAGAGTAAAACACCTTTGTTTCAATGTAAATGTGAAATGGAGTATTGGGTGGTTAAAACCACATGATAAGGGTGAACATGTTAATTAATTTTGTACAAAAACTATTTTATAAGATAATTTAGAATAGTAATCATATTATAATATAATATTATCAATTTTTAGTCATTTGGACATCATAATTAATTTATATTAATTTAATATTTTAGGAAATACCAAGTGTGTCCTTCCCCTCTCTTATAAAAGAGAACCTCTTCTTATCATTTAAAAAATATAAAGATACAATTTGTTCATAAAATCACTAAAAAAATACCTTACCTAAATACCTCCTAACATACCTCCTCACGTCCTAGAGGATTTGGTTTGATTAGAAAACCTACCTAAAAAAGATTTTGGTGTAAACATTAAGAGGTTGCCCAAAGAAGATGTATCGCTTTTAACCGAGAATTTTTGTTTTATTTATTCCTAACACTACATAAAATATTGTTCAACCATGTATTGATAATAAAAAATATCTCATATATAATAATATGTTATTATATTAATTTTATAACCTATAACCATCTATAACCTCCATCAAATGGGAATGGAATCCATCGTTCGTGCATACAATGGACCACCGACACGCAGACTAATGAAATTAGTTTCCCATTACCCTCTATCATATATAGTTATAATGATGTAATTAATGTTTATATATGATATAAATTACATATTTATCATTAATAAAATATAATATATAATTTACCTTCTTACCATGACATTCATTAAAAAATGATAACATCCTTCATGCGTACATCTAGGCTACCAACTCCACGAAGCGATGTGATTCCTTTTTAATCACCACATCACATGGAATGGATATATACATATATGTAAGTGTATTTAAATAAATAATATAATATTTATTATATTATTATCATTCTGTAAATATATAATAAAATTTACCTTCTTTCTATAATGATCGTTGAAAAAATGGAGATGTTACTCATGCATACGTACGGCCTTCCATTTACATGACTGTAACGTAGTTCATTTTTTATAGCCATATTTTATGATGAGTTATAAAAGTATAATTTATTTAAAAAATTATAATTATGTCATGATTACTATTATATATATGATGGGGATAATGAACTCTTTGACCATAGTCGACCCACCAAATCAATTTTGTATATATGAGTTGAATATCGTCAAAACATCTAACATGAACTTACAAGATTAAACATCTGTATATGAAACTGTAATAAGTGAAATAAAAGGAATAATAAACATGAAATTTTTTCTCAATAAAGTAAATAATTAATATATGTTTATTATTCAGGATGATAAGTAATACACATGATGAGCCAAACTCGAGGTAAGGAAATTACTTTTTAAAAAACCCTCTGTTAAATTTCCCCTCAGAACTCTATTTTTCTTCCATATACATAATTTAAAAATTATTTTATGGATGTATTAATATATAAATAATTGATTTATATTGGAAAATTTATGATTATTTTGACTTTATTTCAAATGATTTCAAAAGTAATCTTTTTATATAACATTTTAACATTCTATATAAAAATACAAAAGGAATGTTTTATTTTAATATATACAAAGACACTGAAATATCCCACCTCTATAACAGTTATTTGATTTTTAGATTAATTTACATGATTTACTATTATATTAAAATAAAAACCCTCATTCTCTATTTTCTTATTATTTTAAAAAATGGTTTCAAAATGGAAGGGATATATCAATATCCAAATATATTTTCTTTTGGGTGGAAAGAACATTTTTATGATGAAAACTTTAATGTAATATGTTATGGTTCATTGTAATTATTTATGAGGAGGGGTGGTTCTATTATAAACCTAGGTTTAGTGATCCCATTACATTTATCCATTTAATATGCAAAAGGGATGGATTTAACTGACTAAGTTTATCCTAAGAGATTATGGGAATATACTGTGATGGTTATTCCAATTATAATCGTGATGGTTATTTTATGTGTAATTGAAATGGATATTATATGTGTAACCATGAAAGGTATCCAATTTATAAGAGTGATATGAAAATTATACCCCAAGTAACCTATTTGTTTTATCTATTATTTTAATGGGTTTTTATGGAAATCCTATGATTTCACAATGTAAAGGAAAGTATATGTCACTTTATAAGTTTGAAAAGTATAACTTTTTGAAAAAATTATTATGAGTTTTTCATGATTTAAAAGAAACATTATGATTTTTATTTTTTCTTTAATATTTCTTATGAATTTTTTATGAAAATATTTGGGCATAAAAGGTGACTTTTTTAATAAGATGTTTGTTTTCAGCCCATATTTTATTTTGAAAAAGAAAACTTTTTATAAGTATTCATAGACTAACCATTTCTTTCTTTATTTTTTATGTCCTTTAATGATATTTTTGTATTCATCCGATTTTTTAAAATATTTTTCATATGTTGTAAGTATAATTAAGAGAAAATAATAATTCATGTTAAAAGTCATAAAGATTTTTCACAAAAAGCAATAAGTTTTATTTTAAATGTCTTATTTTATAGAAAAAATTGATATTGAGTAGAATTGTCCACCTTACAATATATGGGTTGTTATATAATATTTATGAACTAATTCACAAAAAATATAATCTCGAAAAGATCTTTGGGAATGTAAAAAAGTGAATTTTCGTTTAATGTCACCAGAATATGTAATGTATAAGGACTAATCCTTACAATTTGTGTTATTAAAGGGTCAATAGGATAACGTAAATGAAAAGAAATGGTTTTTAAAACGCTCACTTCAACATAGTAACAAATTATGAAAATTTTTTAATGAGTGGGAATGGGTAATATGTCATTGACAATGAATCAACGGGACATTAATAACATAGAAATACAATTATGTTAGTAAATTAAGAAGATGTTAGATTTTAAGATAAATAACCTCAAATTATAGATAGAAGGCGAGTCTTATAATCCCATACATTACTCTTTGATTCACCTCTATTGAATTTTATCTAAAGTCTTTAGATAAAGTTCATTTATTTAGAATAATGACTTATGAACACGTCTATAAGTGTATAAAGAGATATTTAGAAAAAGGTTTGGCAATAGAAGAAATTTGTGGGTAAGGAGAAAGGGGCTGAGAAGGGTGTTTATATAGCCATGGGGGAAGGATATATTTAAATAAAATATTAATTATGTTATTATTTTGGATCCAAACTATGAATAGTGTTAATTATTTTAAAATTAATTTATATTTAAATAAAAAATATAGTTTTATTTGACATTTAAATACACAAAAAACTAAATAGAATCTTGAAAATATTTAAATCACAGTTAAAAATCAAAAATAGTGTTTTATTACAATAAAATATAAATTAGGTCTTAAAATTGAATTATAGGCCCGAATATTAATTATATTATATTTAGATTTATTATTTTACTCATTAGGTATATCATAAGTCACTAAAAATGTTTCAAAAAATTATAAACCATATTTTAATCATTGTGATACCATAAAACTTTTTGTATATGTAATAAAAATATTTCTCACTATTCACAAAAAAATCAACTTCCTCTGAAAATACCAAAAAATTCATCCTCAGATAGTTTCATCGTGATTATTCAAAAAATTAAATTTATTTTATAAATATAATAACCTATTTATGAAAACATTATATTTTATATAAATAATTATGAAAACCATTTTGGTGCAATGAATATTATACATTATAGTTACAATTCTAAATCAATTACCATATTGAATTTATAATTAATACCTTATAAAAATATAGTGTCAATTTTGAGATAATATGACACTATATATATGTGAAATTAAATGTAGTGTCCTATAATTTATGTGTAATTTTTTAAATTATATTAAATTATTTTGAGACCACACGCTTTGACGAAACATGATTTTGAGACTCTGGGTGCCCAGAATGTAATTTTGAATTTATTTTAAAGTACATTCAATAATCATGCAAGTGGGTTTTCCTAGATTTTGAACTGGTGATCTGATAAAAAATCCAAGGGCACTATTGAACTCAAAATGCAGGGATTCTCCTAGAAAGGACTTAACTTAGACGGGCAAGGTTTAGATAGAAAAATTATCTTTTGGACTTTCGGAAAATAATAAAATAAATTTAAAAGTTATTTTATTTATTTTCTCAAATGTTGAGTGGCGGATGGTGGAGCTATGGTATGGTGATGAGGCAACGACATGGCACATTAAAGGAATCCACTTTATAAATATTTAAGTTGTAGTATAAATGCTATGCTATTTCATAAATGAAATAACATAATGACGTAACGTCGCAACATTTCAAAAATGATACGACATGTTCCCTTTTTAATTGGCCAACGCGTTGGAGAGTGGGGAATTAAACTGTGGGAAATTCACTGAGGAACCTCCAGAGAGTTTCCTCTCTAAATAATAATGACGAACGCTGGAGGAATGTCATCGAATTCAATGTACCTCGAAGAACGAAGCCAGGAAGTGACGAATGACATTGACCTCTTGAACCCTTGAGGACCGAATGCTACGAAAATGAATGTGAAACAAGGTAGGGGTATGATTTTGGTTCTATCATTTACCCATTCTTATTCTAAACGATGAACACAGACTAACCCATGAATACATTTATCTGTGGATCATGTGTTCTTTCGGGAGGGTTTCGTTCTTGGGTTTTCTATTCGGGATTAATTTTATTGCTGATATAATTGTAATCCCAAGCATTCACTACTTTAAACCTCTAACACAAAGGTAATGGGCTGAAAAAAGTAATGCTTGACCCCCTTTTCCTTGTGTGTTCATGGTGGAAGAATTTTTTAATGGAAGAAAGATGAGTTTGAGGCCATCGTAATGATGGTAGCAACCCTACAGTCTTGTAGGCGCAGATGGTTCGAAAAATGGATCGCCAGAGCAACTATAATGACTTGTAGAAGGAATCTCTGGCACACCACACCACCAAAAAATTGTGAAAGGAAAGTGCTACCCCTTTAATATTGCTAGTAAAAAAGCACCGATAAATGGGTACTTTTAACAGCACTAAAAAAATTGATGATAAAAGTGCCCCTTTATCAGTGTTTTTTTAGTGTTGATAAAGGCACTCCTTTAACATCGATTTTTTACTAGAGTTGTTATAGGTGACCCCCTTTATCAACACTTTTATAAAAGCACCGATGAAGTTAAATTTCAAAAAAATACATTATAAATCATATATAAATATATAAATATATAAATATATAAATCTATTTTATATTGATATAAATATAATATATATTTTGTAAATATGTTTTAGATAAGGATAAATGGAAATCTAAAATTAATGTATTATATATTTAATAAAAGAGGATAATAAAATAATTTTAAAAATAATTTTAATTAATAATTTTCTAATTTTTATCTAGTAATAGTCATTTAATAATAGTTTGAATACAAAATAATAATAAAAGACCAAAAATAAGTTGAAACTACAACTCAAACTTCAAATGACAATAACTTTTGATCCGAGTGTCCGTTTGAGCTCTACAACATATCAAATCGAAGCTTGGGATGATTTATACTTGTTAGTGACCCAAGGTAACCTTATTTCACATTTTTCAAGGACAAAAAAGCCTATAAGACCTACAAAACTGAGATTTTAGTCGGGATACCCCGATTTTTTAACATTCCATTTGCTATAACATCTGATTTGGATGTCCATTGTGCCTATACCACATATCAAATCAAATATCATTTTCTTTTATTTTATTTTACTGGTTGTGGAGTTAAAACAGACTTCTAGATTAGAAGTTATGGTCATTTTAACATTCTATGTCTTTTCAGAGACACATATATATATGTTTATTCGTATACATATATATATCTTTGTGTGTGTGTGTATTGTCTATATGTATGTATGTATGTATGTATGTATGTATGTATTTATTTATTTATTTATAAACACAAATAAGAAAACATATTTTATAAATGTATTTAAACCTAATATTATAAATATATATTGATATGCTAATAAATATATGGATAAAATGTTATAACTAAAATATATATATATATATATATTAATATATATATATTTATATAACTAAATATATTTATATTAATATGAGTCTATATTAATATACGAATAAATATAACTATATATATATATAAATAGATATACCATTAAATTGAAAAAAAACTAAATGGATTAGTGGTAAAGGTGCTGGCGTGCAAGGGGGGAGTTCCGGGGTTCGAGTTCTAGTGAAAGCAGGGTCACACGTAGGCAAGTGCATCAGGGGATTGCGTTGTTTAATGGAGGGCGTTGTGCGAGCAACTGAAGCGTGCAGTGAGAGGAATGGGGATCCACCTAGAACTGATAAAATGGGGGAAAATGATGATAAAATTGGGGGTCATGCACTCTTAAAATCTCCCCAGATTATATATTATTTTTAACATTTTTTAATTTTTTTTATTCTATCAACACTAAAAAAAGCTCTAATAAAATACCCCTTTTATCAACACAGATAAATTGTTCCATTATTACCTCTCTTTTTAGCACTAATAAAGGGGACCCCCTTTATCTTCCCTGTAATTAATAATGCTTTTTTATCACTGTTAAAATCGGTTTCTAGTGCTAATAAAACCCTATTTTTTAGTAGTGATGGCGACAACAGCTGCGAGTGGGGAGAGGCATCCCGCTCGTCAGTGTACTACAACGACAAAGGGCCTCAGCGACGTGGAGACGTGGCACAAACCGACACTACGCAGAGGGAGCATCCCATGTTTGGGCTGCTAGGGTGAGCTGGAGGCACGCGGTCGAAGACCGTGTGTGGGAGTTCGACCGACTGGATCGGCTGACAGCGTCGCAAAGCTGTGATTGCTTGATCAAAGTGGGGAAACTGCCACGTATTGACTGTGGGGTGAGCTAGGGAGATGGAAAAGGATTAATTCAGTGTTCTGAACGGACCAAAGTCTAGTATGCATATGGAGGACCGGGAAGACCCACGGGCTGGACCCTCCCTAGCAGGCCGAACCCTCCCCAGCAGTCCGAATCCACCCCAGTGGGCAGAACCCGCTCCAGTGGGCTGGACCCGTGGCCCAATGGGCCACGACCCAATGGACCAAACCTAGAAAGAGCTGGGTATGGTTCATGTTAGTGGACCTGAGTTGGATCGGTGGACCTCGGGCTAGGTCGATCCGACTAGGTTTGCCCGAACCCAGACCCCACCGGCCCCTTTTTGGAAGAATGTCAATAACTAACAGGCTGACTATATGATTTACACGATGTCTGTGGAACTAGGACCCTCATGATGAGGCGGGGCTTATGAAATACTCTACATGAGTATTTGAAGAAGTTGTCATACATCTGGGTTGGATCAGACTCAAATCCAACTGATCCGTTTTTATAAACATGCCCATATCTTACAGACCGGGCGTTCGTTCGACGCGCCGTCTGTTGTGTTTGGACCCTTACGACGATAAGGTACTTTTGGTTACTCTATGTGGGAATTCGTGGAATTTGAGGTTAGAATTATGGATTAAATAGAATATTCTCCAGAAATAAAGCGTTTTAAGTGCGGGAATCCAATGACACTACTAGAAGAATAACCTATACCAACAATTTGAAACCATTGGTATATGCCTCCAAACCATTGGTATATCCTATACCAACAGTTTGGAGAACCCCTAGATAATAATCCATGGGAATAGGTCTATACCAATGGTTTTCAAAACCGTTTGTATAAGTAATATGAAAAATATTTACCAACGGTTCCATAAAACCTTTGGTATGTGCATTTCAAAAAAGAAGCCTTCTATTGGTTTTGATCCCAGTACCTATGGTTTATGATTTAATGGCCTAACCACTAACCTAACATGACTTTTTTAAACATAATTTCATAAATATATATATTTATTATCATAAATATTTTAAATTTTGATTTATTTAATGTTCTTTATAAGAATATTCCATAAAAAATACATGTAACTATTCCAACGATTCTCAAAACCATTGGTATAGACCTATACCAACAGTTTTGAGAACCATTGGTATAAATTCTTTTATTTTGGGACCTATACCAATGGTTTTGGACAAACCTTTGGTATAGGGGGGGACCTATACCAATGTTTTTTTCAAAACCGTTGGTATAGGGTCTCTATTATGGACCTATAACAACGGTTTGGCTAAAACCTTTGGTATAGGTCAATATAAGTGACCTATACCAACTATTTGGACAAAACAGTTGGTATAGGTCAATATAAGTGACCTATACCAACAGTTTTGGGAAATCCATTGGTATTTGTCAAAATTAGTGACCTATACCATCAGTTTTGGCCAAATCGTTGGTATAGGTCTATATAAGTGAACTATACCAACGGTTTGGCCAAAAGTGTTGGTATAGATCTTATTTCCAGTAGTGTGGCTGGCTGTGATGTGAAGAATTAAGAGTGAACTTTCATGGATCAGTATAAAAGATACCCTTTGTGGATCAACATAAAAGAGACCCTTCATGGATCATCATAAAAGAGACCCTTTGTAGATCTTCATGAGAGAAAACCTTAGTGTATCAATAGTAGCGTGACACTTCTTGGTTCAGCTATAGAGTGACCCGTTGTGGATCATCAATAGAACAACACTTTGTGAATCAGCAGTAGAGCGACCCTTCATGGATTAGCAGTAGAGCCTCTCAACAGAATAAGATGATCTAGTCTTATGACTAATCATATTTACCTCTGTACTTAAGTTATACCTGGGGTAAGCTGTCTTTTACTTTGTCCTATATATTTGAGATATTTATTGGTGGTATTTCCTTTGTGGTATTTTCCTTTGTGTATTTCTAAGAGACCGTCAGGGGTCTTGGGTTCCCTACTGAGTATTGTTATACTCACCCCTGCAAGGGATTTACCCTCACCTATTGTGTCATGTGTAGATAATGGACAAATTTGACTGAGACTTTGGGGATCTTGGGCTAGACAGTGCTTAGAGGTGGATTGATAGGCGTGGTGTGCTATAGTGACATCCAATAGTGAGTTGTACCTACCCTTCAGGTAGGGTCCTTGACTGATGAACTTTGGAGCTTATACTAATTTTTATGTACTTTCCTTTTAGTTGGGCTTGTATTCTGTCCCCCTTTACTTTCAGTTTATACCCTTTACTCTCAATGGTGGTACTTTGTGGCGTTTTCACTACTTTCTTTCCTTTTTGGCTTTCTTTGTGTAGTATGCCCAGTTTTTGAGCGTACGAGTTTAAAGGAAATGCATTCACTTTTTGGGATATATGTTTTTTGGTGCTAGTCGCCAGCCCATGGCCTATGGAAGGTGGGTTTGGGGTAGTCACGTCATGGGCCCCAGAGGGACAGGTATTAACAAAGTGGTATCAGAGGGCAGTCGGTTCTACCAGAAGAACTAAGAGTCTATATTTTGAATGGGGGAAATAGTGTTAAGTGTCATGAGTTTGAATTTTAGTCTGGTTAGTCTAGTGTTGGTGCGACAACCGATGTATCCATACACCAAGACCTTAAATTCTATTTTATGACTTGGTATATAAAAACACTAGTTTCATGTGTTTTGGAAATGTTTTTATCTTGATATCTTTTAAGTCAACTACCAGGTATAACCTATTGACCGTGACACATCTTTTTCCCTATAGGATTCCTCCATGAAGAAATCTATCTAGGATTCTAGTGAGATATCATGATGATGGTCCACTGAGCGATGAGGCATTGGTACATGTACCACTTACAATGATAGAACATTCAGTTGGTGTACCAGCACCACCACCACCCGTAGAGCAGCAGTTGCTACCAGACCCACTAGAAGACAATGCACACTGAGTAAGATTGATGCATGAGTTATAGAGACATAGGCCTCTAAGGTTTTGAGGTGAGAAAAATCCTCAAGCAGCTGAGATTGGCAGGAGGTAGTTACTCAAGTTTTTCACCTGTTAGAGACACATACAGTCTAGATGGTGGACCTATCCACTATCCTTTTTAGGACATGATAAGGATATTGTGGATCTTGATGCTCCAGACACACAAAGAGGTGGAACTTTCCTGGTTGGACTTCAAGATCCTATTTAGGGTGGATTTAGTACCAGAGACACTACGCTCAGTGTATATTCAGAAGCTACATCACCTATAATAGGGTATCCCGACTGTGGACCTATACATAGTGAGGTTCAAAGACCTATACCTCTACTCCACCAACACGGTATGAGACCCTTTCTTCAAAGCCTGAACCTTAGAGTAGTGACTTTGATGGGAGATTAAGGCTTTGATGATTTCAATCAACATCCTAATGCAAGTTAGAGTGCTAGAGTGATCTATACTGGTGTAGAGATTCCTAGTCAAGTAGACACTGACGATGAGATCCACCACTGGATGATAGGTGGTTGAGTCATCTATAGTAGGTAGTAGGCAGATGACGCAGAGGACCAAAAGGGATACACCTTCTGGAGGATGACCCCAGGATGCATGGTCGGAGGTGCAGAGATTGTGAGGTAGAGGAGG
The DNA here is from genome assembly GCA_963277665.1 of Viscum album. Taxonomy (NCBI): domain Eukaryota; kingdom Viridiplantae; phylum Streptophyta; class Magnoliopsida; order Santalales; family Viscaceae; genus Viscum; species Viscum album. The sequence continues at coordinate 2,006,487,891 of OY728130.1, read as the reverse complement.
TTAGATGAGGTCCATAGTTTGTTACACCTACAACAGACAGGGGCACGTAACTCACGATTATCTGAATCCCCATATAGATGATCAACATATGGTCTAGGGATCACTGAGACAATGACAGAGGTTTGATTAAAGAGGTCCGTAGGGTGTCAGATGTGGCAGGAGAGCAGGCCGAGTGGCAGATGGTGGATGAAGTTTTGAGGTACTACCACCACCATCCCTAGGTGGTCCCCCACGGGCTCAGGGAGCCAGCAAACAAGGGTGAGGCCAGTTGTAGGTGATGGAGTCCTATAACCACGGTGCTCTAAAAATTATTAGTGGTATGATTTGTGTCTTATCCACCTTAGATACAATTCTTATAGACACAATTTCCAGTTGCTCTTTCCTTTCCACGAACCTTGTTTGAGGCTCAGTTATTCAGGTGGAGTCGTTGGCTCAATCCTTATAATTAGAGACTTATACGGGAGGGAATTCGATTATTACACACTGGTTTTGGCAGTGATATCTTACTCTAGGAGGTGAGAGCTTTGATTGGGTTCTCCTAGTAGTAGCGTCGAGGCCTTACGACATCATCTTGGGTATAGACTAGTTATCTATAGTCCATGATCAGATAAACTATTTTAAGCGCCAAGTGATGTGTGTTTGTGAGGATGGGGCCAGGTTTTCCTTCACCAGTGAGAACGGAACCTTTGCATCAAAGGATAAAATTTCTTGGAGGAATTTGAATCTGACCACTCACTGGTTATCTAGACTCACCCTCAGTGCGGTGGATGATATGAGTCCAAGTTTTCTTGTAATGGTGGACGATTATGAGGATATTTTTCCTATGGATGTTCCATGACTACCTCCTCGTAGAGAGGTAAAATTCTGAATTTACTTGTACCTAGAGATGACACTGATATCTATAATGGAATATCGGATGGATCCCGTGGAGCTTCATGAGTTGAGGTTACAGTTGGAGGAATTGTAGTGGAAGGGGTTCGTAAGCCTGAGTGTTTCACCATGGGAAGCCCCTGTGTTGTTTTCCAAGAAGGAAGATGAGATATTGAGGCTATGGGTGGAATTCTAGCACCTGAACTAGGTGAAATTGAAGATAAAGTATCCACTTCTAATGATTGATGACCTCTTCAATCAATTTATGGGAGTGAGGTAATTCTCAAAGATTGAACTCAAATCAAGCTATCATCATCTTTGGGTACGAGATGAAGACGTACCGAAACAAATCATCAAATGATGGTTCGACCACTACGAGTTCTTGGTAATGACCTTCAGTGTGACTAATGCTCCATCAATGTTCACGGGACTCATGAATAGTATCTTCTAGCCTTATCTCGATTGTTTCATGGTAGTATTCATTGATGACATCTTGGTGTACTCAGCGTTGAAGGAGGAGCATGCTACACACCTACGAATAGTCCTGGATATACTCTGAGAGCACCAGCTTTACGGTAATCTCTCAAAGTTATAGTTCTGGATTAGATAGGTCCACTTCATGGGACACATCATCTCGGAGGATGGAGTTGCGGTGCATCAAACAAAGTTAGAGGTAGTGATTTCTTAGGAGGTACCCAAGAGAGTAATGGAGGTACAAAGTTTCTTGGGTTTGGATGGGTACTACTGAAGGTTTGTACCTGAATTTTCCAGAGTAGCATCACCCTTTTCATCTTTGAAAAAGATGGGAAAACCCTTTGTGTGGATGGAGAGGTGCCAACAGAGTTTCTGGGAGCTGAGGCGGAGGCTGACGAGTGCCCGAATCTTGAGACAACCAAAAGGGTGCATTGGGTATGCAGTGTAATGTGACGCATCAAGGACTATATTGGGTTGTGTCTTAATGTAGGAGCGAGCAGTGATCACTTACATCTCATGGTAGTTGAGGCAGCATGAACATAAATATGTGACCCAAGAACTGGAGTTAGTAGCAGTGGTCTTTTACTTGAAGACATGATGACACTACATCATGGGTGAATGATTTACCATCTACTCTGACCAAAAGAGTCTCAGGTATATCTTCTCATAGATGGAACTGCACTAGAGACAACAACGATGGATGGAGTTACTCTAGGTCTATTACTTTGAGATAGTCTATACTCCTGGGAAGGGGAACATGGTGGCATATGCACTTTGCATGAGGTCTGGTTTATAAATGCTGAGTGAGGCGATGAAGAAGCTAGCCACGATGAAAATATCCTTCGTGGATAGTGATGTAGAAACTTACCTTCAGTCTATGGATATCATTCCCCCATTCCTTTAGTGAGTTAGGGAGGCACAACTTGTGGATGTTGACTGCGAGGCCTGACATGCTTAGATATCCTCCGGACAGGCTGCTGATAAATTTTTGATAGGTGGGGAGCACATTATCTTTTTCAGAGGATGCACCATAGTACCAGTGATGTTATAGGAGGAGGTGTTTAGGAAGTTCCATACACCCCCTTTGGAGGTATATCCTGGGGTGGATAAGATATACCAGGACCTTTGATATCAGTACTGGTGGCCAGGGATGAAGAAAGAGGTGGAAGAGTTCATTTCATGATGCCTCACTTGTCAGTAAGTGAAGGCTGAGATCAAGTCCCAATAGCCTTGACACAACCACTTGAGGTATCAGGGTGGAATTGGGATGATATATCCATGGACTTTGTGACGTGGTTACCACAAACATATAGTGGCCACGACTCTATCTAGGTCATCGTTGACTGAATCACCAAGTCGGCTCACTTCTTACCCATTCGAGAGCAAGGATCGGTAGAGGTACTGGGGCGCCTCTACTTCCATGATATAGTATGGATTCATGGGGTGCCTTCGATGATTGACTCAAATCATGATGCTTGTTTTACATCCCAGTTTTGGAAGGGATTATAGGAGGTGTTCAGGACTCTACTTCGCTTGATCACAACTTTTCACCCACAGACAGATGGTCGGATGAAGCGAAACATGTAGACCTTAGAGAAAATTCTTCATGCTTGTGTCCTAGATTTTGGTCGTAGTTGGGGGGACCACCTACCCCTGTTAGAGTTTGCGTACAACTATAGATATCACTCCACCATTGGAATGACATCATTCGAGGCCTTATACGGGCATCCATGCAGATCACCTCTATTCTATACATACCTAAGGGAGTCAACACTCATGGATCCAGAGTTGGTATAGGATACCACTGAGGAGGTGAATATCATCTAGGAGCAGATGAATACTGTACATAGTAGAAATAAATCGTATGCTGACAGGAGGCAGAGACCCTTGTAGTTCATGGAGGGAGACCATGTTTTCCTTCGAGTATCACCCCGGTGGGGATTGTAGAGATTTTGATGTGGTGAAAAGTTATCTCCGAGGTTCATAGGACCTTTCAATATTCTTATCAAAGTTGGTGAGGTGGCGTACCACCTAGCTCTTCCCCACAGATACGCCCGGTGCATGATGTTTTTCACATGTCACGACTGAGGAGGTATGTTCATGATCCATCGCACGTCATCAACAGGGGTGAGCTGGACATTAATGATGGGGAGGAATTTATAGAGTTCCTAGTGGAGATAAAGGATCAACAGAAGCATGAACTTCATGGATAGTCGATTCCTCTAGTGCACGTTCAGTGGTAGCATGAGAACCTCCAGGAGATCACATGGGAGTGGGAGACCTAGATTCGTGCACAGTACCCCCATTTGTTTGATTAGCATTTGTTTTGGATTTCCGGGATGTAAAGACCTAAGGTGGGGTGAATGTAGTGTCCCAAAATTTCCATGTATTTTTTTAAATTATATAGAATTATTTTGAGACCACACGCTTTGAAGACACAGGATTCTAAGGCCCGGGGTGCCCGAAATGTAATTTTGAACTTATTTTAAATTACATTCAATAATAATGCAAGCGAGATTTTCTAAATTTTGAACCAGTACTCAGATCAAAAATTTAAGGGCACCGTTGAACTCAGAACACCAATATTCTTCTAGAAAAGAATTAACTTCGACCAACACGAGTTAGAAGAAAAAATTATTTTTTTTGGAATTTTAAAAAAATAATAAAATAACTTTAAAAATTTATTTTATTTATTTTAACAATACTTGACCAGTGGACGACGATGTTGAGGTATGATAATGAGGTGGATTAATGGAAGCTCGTTAATGGCTCATTAAGTTATAGTGTAATAGCTACACTATTTCATATGATGCAACATCGCAAAATAACATAAATGCTACGATGTTTTTGCTTTTTAATTAGCTAACATGTTGGAGAGTGGGGAATTAAACTTTGGGAAATTCTATGAAGAAACTCTGGCGAGATTAATCTCTAATGAAGAATGAAGAACATAAGAGGAACATTATAAAATTTTAGGTACCTTTAAGAATGAAGATGGGAAGCGAAAAATGACATCAACCTCTTAAACCCTCAAGGATAGAACGCCACGACAATAGACATCAAATGAGGTAGGGGTTTTATTTCGGTTTTATGATTTCCCCAATCTTATTATAAATGAAAAACATAGATTAACCCACAAATAGGTTAATATTAAGATCTTGAATTCTTGAAGGAGGGTGTAGTTCTTGAGTTTTCTATTCAGGATTAATTTTATTGTTGATAGAATTGTAATCCTGACCCTTCACTGTTTAAACCTCTAATACGGAGCGCACGCCTTCCACAAACCAGGCCTGACCCCATTTTGCCTTGTTCATTCTTAGTGGAAGAATTTTTTAAAGATATAATGATGAGTTTGAGTCCATCGTAGTGAAGGTGGAATCCCTATGGTCCCATAGCTGCAGATGGTTCAAAAAACAGACCACTAGAGCAACTCCAGTAACCTGTAGAAGGAACCATTAGCACACTGTGGCGCTGCATGGAGGGAGTGTCTTGCATCTAGGTTTCTTGGGAATGCTGGAGGCATGCGTCCAAAGACCACGTCCGAGAGCCTGACCGACCATGTTGCAAATCCATGGTCGCTTGACCGCGGTGGAGAAACCACCCCGCGTTGACTGCAAGACGAGGTGGGGAGCCGGAGACGACCATTTGCTGTATCCCGGCTGGATCGAAGGAAAAATTGGCTCTGGAAGATAGGTAAGACCCACTGGTCGGACCTGCTCCAGTGGGCCAGACCCGCCCCAGTGATTCGGACCTACCCCATCGGCCCAAACGTTTGGTCTAATGGACCAGACCCAGGCCGAGCTAGGTTCGGGTCAGGATAGTGGCACGAGGTCGGGTCGGTGGACCTAGGTCAGGTAGGTGGTCCCCAGGCTGGGTTGGGTCGGGTTGGTCTGACTAGGTCAGACCAGACTAGGACCCCACCAGGCCCTTTTTGAAAAAATGTCAATAACTAACAGATCGGGCATCCGATTAACATGTTGCTGCAGCATGAGGAGCCTTGGGACGAGGTGGTTCTTCTGAAATACTCTACATGAGTTTTGAAAAAAGTTGGAATATGTACAGGTTAGATCAGACTCGAATCCAATAAGGCCCTTTTTACAAAAAAATCCCATATCTTACAGGCCATGCATCCATTAAACGCACCGTCTATTGCATTGGGACCCTTACAATGAGACGATCCTTTGGGTTACTCTATGTGGGAATTAGTGGTGGTTGAGGTACGAATGATGGATTGAGTAAAATATTCTTCAGAAATCCAGAGTTCTATTTACGGGAATATAGTGGTTGGTTGTGACGTGAATAATGAAGAGCAACCCTTTGTGGATCAGCATAAAAGCGACCCTTCATGGATAAGCATAACAGAGAAACTTTTTCGATCATAATAAAAGTTACCCTTCATGGATAAATATAAAAGTAAAACTTTGTGGATTAGAATAAGAGTGAACCTTCATGGATTTGCATGAGAGTGACCCTTCATGGATCAAAAATAGCACAAACCTTCGTGGATCAGCTATAGAGCGACCTATCATGGATCAGTAGCAGAGCGACCCTTCGTGGATCAGTAGCAGAGCGACCCTTCATGGATCTCCAGTAGATCCTCTCAATAGAATAAGATGATCAATATTTATGACTAATAAACTTTACTTCTATAATTAAGTTATACCTGGTGTGATCTGTCTTTTACTTTGTCCTATGTATTTGAGATCTTTATTGGTGGTATTTCCTCTATGGTATTTCTTTTTTGGTATTTTACTTTATGTATTTCTAAGAGACCTTTGGGGGTCTCGGGGTCCCTACTGAGTATTGTTATACTCACCCCTTCATGGGATTTGGCCAAAACTATTGTGTCTTGTGCAGATGATAGACAAACTTTATTGGTACTTTGGGGAGCCATGGCTAGATGGTGCTCAGAGGTGGATCAATAGACATGGTTTGATATAGTGACATTCGACAGTGAGCTGTACCTAACCTTTAGGTAGGATCCTTGGCAGACAAACTCTAGAGATTGTACTTATTTTGATGTACTTTCATTTTAGTTTTTCTTGTATTCATCCCCCATTTACTTTAAGTTTACACCTTTTACTCTTATTGGTGTTACTTTGTGGTGGTTGTACTACTTTATTTCATTTATGGGTTTCTTTGTGCAGTATGCCCTATCTGTGTGTGTATAGGTTTAAAGGAATTGCCTTACCTTTTTGGGATATGACCTTTCGGTTATATTCACCATCCTCTAACCTATGGAAAGTGAGTTTTGGGTAGTCGCGGTACGAGCCCCGTGGGATGGTTCGTAACATTAAATATTAGAAATGATAATAATAAATAATTAATAATATTGTTTCTATGTAAAATATGTTTCATAATGTTTTATAAGAATCTTTCAGAGTATCAAACCATGAACATGGAATTTGATAAAATTAATTTAAAAATTAAATTAATTACTATTTAAATTTGAAATTCATTATAAAATATTATTTCATTATAAAAATATTATTTTATAACTTATTTTTATCATATGATCCACATAAAATTCTATATGACAATAAAACTTATAACTTATATTCTATGGTTATGTTTCACAGTTATATCATTATAAAAAATTTATAATAATTTGTTTAAAATAATAATCTATTTAATTAATTTATATTAAAATAAAACTATAAATAAGAGTAAAGTAGTTATAAAATAAAACTAAATATGTAAAATGAATCATGAATTTTGTAAAAGAGGTATTATAAAACCATTTAAGTTATTATTCATAAAATTCAATTATGGCAGGTAAATTAATAATAATTAGTTATTATTATTTAATAAAATATTAATAATAGAAATAAAATTAATTTCATGAAAAATATAAAAATTATAAATCAATTCACAATATCATTATTTCTGGATAAGTGATAAGGAATTTAATATTTATTTTTTCATAAAACATCATCACAACTTATTATTTAATAATTTTGTATATAAATGATAGGTTTATATATTTACAATCAAAAGAAAAAAATAATTTTAAATTGAAAAATATATTTTAAATAAGTTAATTTATAATAATATTCATTGAAAATTAGGTTTGTTATAGATCATCATCCAATGGGTATATTTCATACTACTAGGGGTCTGGTGGTGGGTACTAAAATGTGGTCGCCCTATAAAAAATCTAATCATGGAAAGTAGCCTTCCAATGAACTTCCCTAATACTCAAATTATTTGGTGAGATATAATCTTCTTAAGTATTTATTTTTATTTTCTTTTATGATTTACTCTTCCCAGTGGAAAAAATGAGAGGGGATCCACACCCATTTTCTCCCCCTTATCCTAGCTTTCTTCTTATTTGACCTATGTGTTCTAAAATTGGTTTATTATTTAAAGAAAATTTAATCCTTCTATCTTTCATTATTTATTTATTATTTTCATTATTTTCTATAAATTTGGGGTGATTGTGCTTGGTATTTGAGTTAGTGATTTTAGAAAATCTTAATTAAATCACACCATAGCATGGGACTTTATTCATTTATTACCAAAGGTATATGATGAAGGAGAATATAAATTATTACATTAAATTTTGATGAAGGTATGTTTGTTATTGATATTTCATAGGGATTTTTTATAAATATATTTAATGAATAATATATTTTTGTTGATAATTTATGGATTTTGTGTGTAATATGACCCGATTTATGTTAAGAGTTGTATAAACTCCATTGCATGAAATTCTAGTAAGGACACATCTTTTTGTGAGTTTACCTCATCTATTATAAGTATTGTTTTAGTAAGATATTAATTATAATTATTTTATAATTAATTTAATTGGGTCCTTGACTGATATAGGATCTCATGTTTATGTATGATTGTCAATTTAGGCTTGGACCTAGGGAGTGGATCATCAATTAAAATGGTATAATTCTATATCGATGTATGTTGTCCATAGTTTTACCAATTATATATATAATTTCATATGTTATACGATATTATAGTATGGGTAAGTGAGTGTGAACAACCAAGGTGAGAGATAATGGACTTGGTTGTTTATAGTGAATTATATAGAACTTAATAGGTCTGTAGAAAAAATATCACTCATGTTCCTTAAAAAATTTGTCTCTTCATGACTCTGGGAAAATAAAAAGCTTGGTTAAATGTTAATGAAACCCATTTTAGTTCATCAACCTTTATTGATGAATCTAATATAATTCAGAGGTCTTATATGCTGTTGTGTGATGTTGATCAAGAGATATGGTCTAAGTGTGAGTCTTTTGGGTGGTTTCTTCAATAATATTATAGATTTTGGTTATCCAAGTTGTGTGACTTTTGGAAATGAACTAGAAATAAAGAGAAGGACTTGAAGGGAATTTTATGATTATAAAAATAGATTTATCAAGGGTATATTAGTGAGATAATTTCCAAGTTATTGGTTTTATATTTTCTATTTAACATGTAATATGAGTTAGTTGTAACAAGTAAGGGGTGAGTTGTGGGATAATAATGGGTTGATGTTATAGACCGAGTGTGGTATAATACATTTTTGAGAAATTATTTCCCAATGGTAGTGTAGTTAATTAATGATTATATACTTTGTGACCATAAAGAGAGTAATAAGTAGTTATGACATAGAATATTTCACCCACATTAAGTCAAACACTAACTGTTATGTATTAAACCATGGGTAGAAGATTCATGTTGAGTCTGCTGGTTTAATACAATAATGTCATTCATGAAATTGATATTGAATAAGGGATAATAAATTGGTACAATATGATATGCCATGCACAATGTTTAATTTAAATTTTTTAGGTTAAATAATTTTTTGTGAATGATTGATTCACATGATCAACTATAGAAATTATTCATTAAATAATTAATTTAAAATCTCATGTTATAATGAAATTTCATAATTAATATTGTATCAATCATGTCTAATGTTTATATATTAAATGTAATATTTTGGATACATGAAATTGGTTATTAACATAAATTATTATTTTATTTTTGATGAGTTATTTTGCTGATGGTGTGAATTGATTATAACAAATTAAGAGTGATTTATAAGAAAAATGGTAATATTTACTCATTTATTATGAAACTATTGATATTTTATTTATACATTTAGGATAATTTTTGTTAAATGTTTTGTTAAATTAATTTATTAATTCATACTAATGATAAATATTAGATAAATTATATTTATGACATTGGATATAAAATATATATATGTAATAATTATTTCCTTAAGGAGAATTATTGACATTATGATTTGGGTTTTCATTCCATAAATTATGTGCACATTTTCACATGAAATATAATTTTGTTACATATATATTGATTGAAATTATTTGTTATACTTTATTATAGGATTTAATTACTGATGTAGGTACTTATTAATTGACATTGTTAATTTTTTAATGTGTATACTTTATTTAAGTTGCATTTTTTATTTGATATATGATCTTCATCCTATAGAAGTGACATACCATGACTTGACCTTTGGACCCCCTAAGTAAGAATCAATTACTGTATCCAGTAGGGAAGATGGATAATCCATCTAAAATAAAGAATCTTTATATTTCACCAAATTTATATCACGTTTCAAAGAGTATAGTTAGTATATTATCCTCAACTCATCACTAGAATCCCAATCCACATCACAATATAAATTCATACTCTTAAGAAATTAGTGACCATATTACATTTTCTTGAGGTGTATATGATCTTGAATTGATAGTCTAAGAGGAACTCAATCCATACCCATTATCTCAAGTTCGTGTGCATATAAGAAAAGTTGAAATGTAAGCTCTTATGATCTATGAAGTCCATAAAGCACTATCATAATAGATAATGTCTCCATAACTTCTGAAAAAACCACAAATATCTAATTCCAAGTTATGGGTATTATAGGAACAAATATAAATAACCATAGACAAATAATCTTCCTTCCATCATTAAAAGAAATTTTATGATCCAGTTAAAAGCCTTATAATACTCATCACAAAAAATTACCTCTTTTGAAACGAGTATAATTATTTCACCATTAAAACTATACTTAAGACATCATACAACAGACTCACAATAATCAATCTATATAAAACCCTAAACTTTCTTTATAAATTTTAAAAAGGTATAAATAATAAAGAGAATGTTCTATAATATCCTATCACATATAATAAAATGAAAACCTTTAAGATATACTTATGTTTTCTAGAATCTACCACAAACTTGATCATAACTGGGACAATCATAAAACCCATCTATGAAAGAATGTCTACCAGGAAGTTTAATGACTTGCTTAGACTACTGTCTGAAATGAAATTTGAAGGGGTCCACCCCTGGGTATGAAGTGGGTTCTCGATTACCAAAGACTAGTAACTAGTGCATGGGTATCAAGAATGTATGCATTTGAAAAAAAATTCACCATCCAAATCTAAATAACAATATCTATATAGTGGAATTCCATTCCAATAAAGTAAAATATTAAAATATAAATCAAATAATGAATTAGAGTAACTTGTAACAATGATAATAAAAAAACCACCCACATATGAAATAAATCATAAGATGAATAAAATGAATGAATCCACATATTAAAAATATTCCAAAATAATGTATCATTGCCTATAAGTTTGATACAAAATATTCAAAAAATAAAAAACAAATTTTCTATCCCACCACAACCATCTCTATGTGACTAGTGGTCAATCGCCGAGTCCTGTAACTGACCATAAATAGTCCCAAAAAACATAACCCCCAAAAATACTTGACCAAATCACCTAAAATAAACCATAAGAACTACATAAACTGAATAGTTTATGTAGGGTGTGAGAACAATGCTCAATAGTATTTCAAAAATGAGTTTATGTCATCTCCTTTAAAAAAATTCATTAATTATTTCTTGAACTATAAATAGAAAAAATAGGGGTTAATATGAATTTTCAATAAAACAAACTATCATACCATAATACCTTTTATAAAACAACCCACTTATTTTTAAAAGTGAAAATAAGGGTAGAACAAAATAATATTTTCAAACTATTATAAAACCTTTAGAAATATTTAAGGATTATCTAGCCTAAAATCGTAGTTATAAAACCAACCAAAAAACAATGGATTTTATTTTTAAATATCCTTTTAAACCAAGAAAGGGTATATTAAATTCCATACAAAAAATATAGAATTTCTCACTCTTTCTCCAAAAACATTTATCAATTCCTTTTTCAACAACGACATCATTTTCCTATTTCAGAAATTACACTTCCAAAATATCATCAAAAATTAATTTGAAAAATAAACCCAATACATAACCAAAATGAAACAAATCATTATAAACATAAACATATAAATAGTAAATATCCAAATAAATAACCATGGAGAGGGTGTTATGAAAATAATTAAAGGTTAGTTAATTCAAATGAGGAATATAATGAAATACCCTATATTATTCTAAAAAGGATATAAGAAACATGGGAAAATTCCTAGGATTCAAGTGAAATTGTATGAATCAGTGAAAAAGACTCTAATTTGACCTAAAATAAAGTTCCCTAATATTCAGAATCCCAATAAAAATATATGAGAATAAAAACTCCTTGAATCACATCCCAACTAAGGGCCACAATCCATCTCGCTACCCATTAGGGTCTAACCAAGTTGGTTTTATAGAGAAACATTCCCTAGTTTTTGAAAAATCTATAGTAGTGTTTTCAATTATAAATACCTCTACTTATCCACCTAGAAATATACATGAAATATATCAAATGAAGCTGAGAAATCAATAATCATAAGAAAAATGTATAAAAATTTGAAGATAACTCATACCTCACCTCCTAACCCTCACATCAAATAGCCCCCTTTTCCATTGTCATGTCAAAAATTAAATTTATATATAAAAATATCAAAATCCCACTATAATTTATCAATCCAAAATAATAAATAAAACATAAGTGAATCAATATAGTGTCTCACATATTTGTAAAAAATTACTTAAAAGTTCCAAATGGGTCCTTAAAAAATGATTGGGAAGCTATTCCATTTTATCAAAATTTTAAAAGTACCATTTAAAACATCATTTAAAACTAATAATTTAAAATAATCCTTAAAAAAAATTTAATATAGACATGATATTTATTGAAACCCATTTTAGAACCTATGTATTTCCACAAAACCACATCTTATCCAATTTATGAATTAAATAGGGTAAAACGATTTTAAATCATTTAGTTCCAAATTAAAAAATCGATGCATCATTCTCAATGAACATTAAACCACACAAAACATTTATAAAATAAGTTATATACATAAATATATTTTATTCTAAGTGAATAACTTACAAATTATTTAAAAAATCCACTAAAACTAGTACCTATAGGATTAATTAATAAAAACAAGGAATTTAAATCACCAAGAATTAAATGATATGGAATTTAATGGAAACACAAAAAACTTCTACCTAAAATGGTTGTATATATTCTAAAACCATTTAGAAACATGTCTTAAATGGTGGTAAATGATCAACATAGAAATAACACAACCTCTGTAAGACCTAACAACCAAAACATTTATTAGAATCTACACAAATTACTAGACAATGATAAAAAACTATATTATAGTTTTGGGAGGTATATAATCTAAGAGAAAAGGTAGAGAGAAGAAACGAGAAGAGAAAATAATAAGAAATGACTGCTTATTAGAGAGAAACCCCCTTAAAATAAAGGGACGAGGACATAAAAACAAAGGAAGAAGGGAATGGAAGGATATCCCTTATGTTCCTAGTTCATCTGAGTTAGGATGAGGGAAGGGAAACCAAATTGATAAAAATAAATGTAAAAAAAGATCAATTTACCATTTTTACTGAAATTTGGGTGTCTTGTATGGTTTAGTAAATGATTCACTGACCCTAGGGATCGATCTTCCTATAAAAAATATCCTAGAATGGATTTTCATATAGATTATAAACCATGATACAACTATACAAAACCACCATGTTAAAATTTTATAGATTCCCAAATACTTGTCTCATGATATTCACTAACCATGCTCAAGTTGTGTACTAATATCCATATAAATAAAAGTCCCCACATAATTTCCACATAATTTCTCATGTGTTAGAACAAACCATGTGCTATCTGTATAAGGAAAACTATGCAAACCATGCACATTTAATATAAACCGAAAAGTTACATTCTATTAAAACCACACATGTTTTCTACTAGTTCATACACACCGACCATGAAATAGAAGTAAATTTATAGATTTTTTAAATAAAAAAAAGCTCAAAAAATTTAAATTTCCCTAAAATTAGATAAAACAACACAAAATAATGAAAAATAGTGACATGTAGATTTCAAAATTCTCCCCACCATGCCACTTTCTAACCTCAAAAATTCATTTGTAAAATTTGATGCAATAGAAAATCTCAAAAAAAAACCAACAAATTGGGATAAAACTCACATTATCAATTACTAAAACAATAGAACAAAATCATGAGTTATTCATGAACATATACAAGAACCACTAAATCTTCCACCTCAAATGTAGAGCTTATAGAAGAAGAAGACCTTTTAGAGGTATCTCCACCATTTATAATTCTTCTAATGTATTGTGAACTATATAAAAAACCAATCAAATAAACCCCTTAAGATTGTGTTACCCAAGAAACTATGATTCCTCAAATAACTCCAAAGGAAACACAAATAACCACAAACAATTACTAAAGAGAAAACTCAAATCCATAAGAATATCCCAAACTAAGTAATTATCAAATGATTACCAAAACAAGATATAAAACCATTACACACCAAAATACTAAAATGGAGAAACCCCTCAACTAAAATGTTATTTAATGATGAAACAACAAGGGTCTAGACATTAAGTCATATCTTAGAAGAAGGAGAAATACATTACCTCATTCCCGGGACACCATACTATGGAGAACCCAATAAGTTCCAAACTGACATGATTTAGTGTATAATCTTAACTTGTGTTTTTTCCTAGTCACCCTAGACACACATGCATGACTCACCTATGTCCAATCCAATAAGTACTAACTAAGGTTACCATCGGAAAAAACCTAAAGAATCAATTTTTTACACTAAGGCACAAGAATAAAAAAAATAAACAACACCTTACTATCACGATAGAATCACCACTCTGAGGACCTCAATCCATATCAGGCTCAATGAGAATGAATCCCAACAGATAAAAACCCTAAAACCCTAATAATGCTAACCCACAAAATTTCATCCAATAAAAAAATAACCCTAGGAATCTTAATCCTCTTCAGAATTAGTGAACATTAAATTGAAAACATGTAATGACAAGACAAGTGTATTTTACCTAATAATCATCTTCAATGATATAATTATACACTTTCTCATGAAATTTTAGGGTTGATCAACTATGTAACCTCTAACATGAATCTAAACCATTCATGTTTCATAACTAAACCGAGGAGTCCTAATTCACACAAATGGGAAAACATAACTAAAAATTCCATCATGGAAAAAAATAAAAAAACATATTTAAAACTATATTTTCCTTTCGCACCACTCTCCTTTCTCAATGAGTATCAAATTAATTTTTCCAAAGACACATTATTTGAAAAAAATAAACTCCATTTAAATCACATTAATTTTTATATAAAATTAAAAAAATCAATTTCCTTATAACCACTACATTTTAAAAGGTCTAAACATTACATTTAACAAAATTACTCACATTATTTAAAAAATAGTCAACATATTTAAATTATTCACTTTGACTATAAAATCCAAAAAAACCTATTTATTTAAGATAATCAAAATTTAAAATAAATAAAAAAGGTTCAAAACACACTGATTTATTTTTACGAAATCTAAATTATTTTGAATATAGAATCACATTTTTCTTTCAAAAAAGAATTCATTGAATAACTATAATGAAATAATTCTTTTTAAATGATTTCAAATTTCATGAAATTTATATTTTAAGAAAATCCACCCACTCATTTTAAAAAAACACATTCCACAAAATACTATTCTAATTTATAACAAAACAATCCTGAGTAAAAATAAAAATATAAGATAAAACAAATTTAAAACATTTCAAAACCACAAAAAATATTTTGTTCCTTCACCAAGATTGGTTTTGAAATAATTTACTCTATATAACCTCACTTTTGATTCAAAAACAAATTCTAACACAATAATTTTTTTAAAAGACCATAAATAAATAAAAATCATAATAAATCAATCAATAACACTAAAAAATAACATAAAATCACTATAAAACACTTAATTATCCTTAATCCAATAGTAGGAACCATCAGAGTAAATTTTGAAATCAAGAGAGAAAAAACATAAAATATGAGGAGAATGAATAATTATGCATGGATTTTTAAATTTTTTTGGGTAAAATATGCATAAAACATGTAGAATTAAACTTTCATGGTCGTAGATACTTCTATATAGGATCCATATGTTTTCTAGACCACATAATCTAACCACATGGTTCTGGTTCTCTCCCCATTTTCTCACAAAAATTTCTAAGCGACTCCGTAAATCACCAATATACTCAATGTGGAACCAAATAACAAAATATCATATCCAAATACATCACTAATAATCAATAAAAACCTCAAATTAAATATTAAAATCTAAACTACCAAGGGAAACTCAAGGCTCATGATGAGAAATAGTTCATGAATATCGCATTGCATTTGCCTCTCAAATCCCGACACTCATAAATCTAAATTAGCTAACTTCCCAAATAACAATAGATTTATTTTAGAATCTAAGACATTAAAATCATAGGCTTTGATACAATTTTCTAATGATCCACATAATATTCCACCAAAACCATCACCTAAACTTGTAATTTCCTGATCCAAACCACTGGGTATGAGCCAAAGGGTCACATGACCTCATGTCTGCCACCCCATACGCAAGATAATTCCAACTAGTAGAGAGGTTATAAGTCCATAAGTTGGGATAATGAACTCTTAGTATCATGCCATTGTATAAATAATAATATAAAAAATAATAAATATAATTAGAGTACATGAAGAAAAATAAATATGGAATACATGTCATAGAAATAAATGGGCTTCCAAAGTAGTAAAGAAAACCCAATTAAAAATAAAGGTAAGTAAATAAATAAATAATGGGGTTCTCTCAAGTTTTTCCTAGTCTTAAGCCATTTCCATGCACTTCCAATCAACCATCAACCACATGACCTTTTTTCTTTATTGGATCTCAAGTCCTAAAATCTACTAGCATGCTAAAATTCTTGAGTAGGGTGTGAGTACAAGACTCAGTATGATACCACCGCCAAGTCCTTAACTAATTTTTCCCAAGTATATTGGTATATTACATGAATATAATATTTTTATAACAATAATAACGAATTATAATCCAAAACTAAGTGTTTGTTCACTAACAAAGCCTCCAAAGACCTCTAACTATACCTATTTCATCTCAATGCTGAAAGGATAACAAGAAGATATTAGAAGTAACCAAAAACTAATCACAAGGCTAGTGTATCTTTTTCTTGAAAATATCATGGAATCATGTGTACATGTGACATAGTTTTCTCCCAATCCTCAAGTATGACATGCTACTCACAAATCACTAGGCATCGAGTTCACCACTCACAAATAAATAAGGCATTGAGTAATGAAATACTTGGATTCCAGTGACTTGAGTGCATCATCAACATTGATTTATAGTAACAATGTATCTCTATACTATTTTTAGTTCCATCACTGCCATAATCACAGATCATGTTTACTCCCCCTCCAAGGGACAATCATTTTATGATTGTCTACCTATTATGAGTAGAAGGAAAAATACCTCTGAAGTAAAGGTAACATACATAATAAGGTAGAGCATACAAGGAATTAACATCAACATGAGTATAATGTATCAACACATAACATCATGAAATAATTATCAAACATGAAAATAATCTATTCTATAAATTATCATGGAATAATCATTATAAATATTATCATGAGTTACACACACAACCACATGCGATTATAATCAAGAGAAATTATCTTTTATATTAAACCATAAATTACAACATGAAAAAATGTATTATAAAATCCACAAGAGGTATGGATCTTCTTACTTTATGTATAATGAGGATTGATGAAAAGATTTTCTCATCGAGTACAATTACACCCCTAATATTTGTTTCCAAGTGAACCAAGGTTTTATTAAAATTATCTCCATCTTTGATAATTAAAATGTGAAAAAGGATAAAATTAAAACTGAATAAAAAAACTAACTTACTTAAACAAAACTTATGATTTAATTTCTACTCATCAATATGAACAAAACAATATTGATAATGCATAAATCTTATTAGTATCTATAAATATATTGAGGATATAAGTTTGGAATAATAATAATAAAAGAATAATAAGGGGGAGTGAGAGAGGGAGAGAGGTATAAGAGTGGGGAGGAATTCCCACCTATTACCTAGTATGCAACTCTGCCTTCTCTTTTATATTTTTTTCTCATTATTTCATTAAATTCTTAATTTATTTAATACACTTTTATTTTTTTATTTCCTCCCTAAATCATGTGCTATACCTCAAATCCATCTCATTAAACCAAAAAATTATTTTTTCCCATAAATATATAAATATATAAATATATAAATATATATACATATATGTGTATATATAAATATATTATGAAACATACATATCACACACACACACACACTCCTACATATACATATATACACCCGCTTACACACACACACACACCCATACACCCACACCTATACACACATATAAAACCCATATATGCACACATTATATTCATATACTCACATCCATATATACATATATGCACCTAATTATTTAAAAAATTTAACAATAATAATAACAATAAAATTTATGATTATTAAATCTCACCAATAAATAACACTATAAAAATATCAATAATAACTTTTATTAAATACAATATATAGTAAATAGTTTTTTATTAATGAAAATTTAATTTATTTAGAATAAGTAATAATATCTACATTATTACTTTGACCACTAATAAATATTTTCATCATAAAACAATTATTAATTACACAACTATATTTCCATTTTATTATTTGATTTAAATAATAATAATAATAATAATAGAATTATTATTATTAATATTTATTGTACAACTTAAAATTATGATACAGATTAATTTTATCAGTTCAAACAAATCAAAATAATTTGATAAATATCTTCGTAATCATATATTATACCTTTTTATAAATATATTAGACTGAAAATTAAAACTAACAACATCAATCATTATAATATCCCCACCATAATTCTTCTCATACTCAAGAAGTGATTCATATAATGAAACCTATACTCCCCACCATAAGATTTTCCTTATTAAAATTATTTTTTTGTTAAAAAAAATGAAATCAATACATTGTAATTCCATTCCAACTCATTGAAACCACCACATATACTAAGTGAAAACCAGATCAATTTTTTTATTAAATCTAATTGACTCTCAAGTATATGCATAATTTAGAAAATGAAACACATAGAGAGCTCAAAAAAAAATACATGAAAAGAAAGAAGCATACAAGACACTTATCGCCTATTGAAATCTTAAGTCCATATTACCAACATATGCACATTAGTCACAACCACATATATACACTCGATCAAAGAATATAATAAGATAAAATAAAAAAAACAAGAATATTTCCCCAAATAACGTATGGTAATTAAACCAGTAATTTTATTATTTGGGATCTATGTAATGAAAGAAACATGTATATATGGACCATGAACCTATGTACGTTCCTAACACGATGTATAACGAACACTAAAATCCATAAATAACATATCAACGTCATGTGCAACACCTAAGGTGAATTTAATCAATTTTAATATAAAAAAACATAAATTCCCACTTTATGGAATCTCAGAGGTCTAATATATAGTGTTGATCAGACACTTATATATTTTCTATGCTTGGGTACCAACCATCCTGTAACATCCTAGGTTTTTGGAGCGGGTCAAAATCCTCAACCTATTGGAATTTTTGGAGTTTAGTGGTTAGACAAACTTCTTTCTTGATCTTTATAACTTAATACGGAGAGTTTATTTAACCCAAGGAATTTTATTTAGAATGGTTTAAATTCTTGGAAAGTTCCTTTATATTTCAAGTTGATTTTGAGTGTGTTGGAGGTTGAAATCCCATCTTTTAATGTTGTGTAGAATGGGGAGCACGTTTTGGAAAAAATCTATGGATCCCAGGTGAAACCATGCAACCATCTTTCTTAAATGGACATGGTTTGAAAAATCATATATGATGGGGTGCATTATCATGTGAGGAACTCTTTAGTTTTTAGTAGAGGCTCATACATGAGTGGTACATAGTTCGACAAACCGTGCAGGGTGTGGTGCCGAGACAATGGCTACTGTATAGTTTCCACTTAGTTTTCCAAAATTTGTGGTAACCATACGACCTATTAAAAAGGAAAAAATTACAATTTTACCCCAATTTTAATTATAAGGGATTACCCTTTTTCTTTCTCCCTCATGTGGGATTCTCTACTAGCGGCCGTGGAGCTCTCCTATCCCTCTCCTAAGTGTTGAGCTTATTTTACATTTAATATCTGATATTCTCACCTACAAGTGCATTAGTACCTAATTGGTAAGAGATACGATCATCTTTATTCTCTTTTCCTTTTTTATCTTCATAAATTATTCTAAATCCATGTGAGTTGTTTCACACTATTTTCAGGGTGTTCGTCTAAAACAATTATTTATTCCAAATTGGTCAAAGTTAGGGGCCAACATCAGATCAGTGAGAATATACCAATATAAATTAGGTGGTTCTTGAATTTCAATTTTTTTGATCATGTTTTGGGGGAGTTTTATTGATCACTACATTGGGTAGTATAAGAGATACCCTATTTAATTAACGCCTTGACTTTATATTAATAAATTTATATCTGGATATGTCTATAGGAATGCTTCCACCTGAATAAAAATGGTATAAGCCTGGTTAGAGTCTTCATAACTTTGGAAGATTATCCCAAAGTGTTTGTTTAAATTAAATAAATTATTAAATAAAATTTGATGGTTTTATGGGAACAAGATAGGATTGGCCTGAGGATTGAGGTGGTGATGACCACTTGGATTGTGGCAATGTGTTCATCAGGTTGGGTGAGGCCCAAATACATTGGGTGATTTTGATCACTGGTTGGGTAATGCGATCATCAATTTGAGGTGACGAGGTTAACATGATTGAGGGTATTACTTGAGACATGAAATGGTGTTGATGATCAGGTTGAGTGACACAGTTTCAGGGGAACAATGTGTTAGGATGATGTAGATTAGGTTCTATGTTGGTGATTATTGATCACCAATATTTTCCAATGTTCCATTGATGTTGTGTGAAAATAGATAGGACTCATATGATGAGGTGGTTTTGGACAATCATGTGGGTAGATGCCTCATTTAGATTGTGGACTATGATGGTGTTGACCATTGGTATGGTCAAAGGTTCTTTCCATAGGAATCCATGTTGATGGTAAGGATCTATAGGTTGCCTGTATTGATACCATTAGTTGGGGGATGAGGATCACCATATATTGAGGCCATTGGGATATTATTATGTAGGAGAATGGATATTTACATTGCTCAGGATGTCGGTTGTTGAGATGACAGTGTTGTCATTTGGAGGACAAACATTGATGTGCCTTAGGCTGAGAGATGATGGGATATTTCTAGCATGGGTATAAGGGAATACATACTTATTATTGGATGTGACTTTAGAATGTTATTAACTTTAGTTTTTTCATTCCGTTTTAGTTGGAATGATATGTTGAGTGATACATTAGAAGTGGAACCTGAGGGTTCACATGTGATAGGTTTTCTTCAGGGTATTCCTATGACATCCTAACCTGGGATCCTCTTAACCCATTCCCTGATCCTATGGGTAACATGAACTCAATCATTAATCCTCATATTCTAGAGGTTTCCAAATAGTAGTGAGGGTGTAAATATAGTACAGTGGAGAGACTATACCCTCATATTATAGTGTCACAACAGGAACAATTAGATATAATCAACAATAGAAGAAAATATAAACAAATAGAATGGACAAACTTGTGGAGAGTCTTAAAAAAATAAGTAAATAAGCAATAAAGTTTGTGACATAAATAACTTAGCAACTATGTAATTATAAAAAAAGAATCTATGGTAGTGTATGATACATGGATGTATGGCATGGCATAATACAGAAAGTAAATAGGAAGATACAAGAATGCTACACAATAGTATAAAAGTGTACAAAGAAAAAATAGATCCAAGAATATCGAGGCTATTCATAATCCTATATTCCTAAGCTCCAACTAAAGGTAAGCATGTCAAATAAAATAACTAGGGAACATTACCTTATCAGTACCTGAAGATAGAAAATCTTCCCGGGTACCAATGACAGCTTGAGTAGGGTGTGAGATAAAAATCCCAGTAGGCCACCACCAATGAATTCTATGTGTAATCCAATCCATTATTGTAACTAAACAGTGTGTAAGTATAACAGAATAAGTAAATCAATGATGAAATAAATAACCAGGCTACTCAGGTTTCGAATGTACACTTGATGACTCTACCTATATAGGCTCATTTCTAGAAGGAATCTATGTAAAATCACTATATATATAGTACTAATATATATAGTATGATTATATATATTGAATCCACCTATATAAGAAAATTACATGCAGACGTAAGTGGCCATATACCTAGAAAACTAGTGCTAGATGGACTGTTACATAACTCAGACCTTCATGACCAGTCTAGAGAGTCTATAAGCCCAAGAAATAAGGTACATACCCTACATCCCAATGGAGTGAGATACATCCAACAATGACACTTGGGATGGTGAGTGAGACTCCATGGAAACAATCTAATCACGGAACATGGTGCCTTATCCCAATGTCCATATAGTATCACTGGTTTGAGATTCCATACTCAACACATGATGAAAGGGAGTGTGATCATCTGTCATGCTCAACACCCATTACCTTCGAATCACAACCTATATCCAGGCGTATCATTTATAATGAAAGGAACGAGACAATACCTCTCATGAAACTTATTCATTAAAAGAATATATATATATATATATATATATATATATATATATATATTAAAGGCATAAACATGTTTATAACATATGACATGAAGAAAAACATCACATGTTACTCAATGATCAAATTCATTTATAAATAGTGAATTGAAATTATAAAAGGTGATTTATAATAGCTTAATTTAAGGTGTGGTCTTACCACCCTTTATATATCATTATGTAAGATCCATTCATTTATTAAAGGAAAACAACCCACC
The DNA here is from genome assembly GCA_963277665.1 of Viscum album. Lineage (NCBI taxonomy): Eukaryota > Viridiplantae > Streptophyta > Magnoliopsida > Santalales > Viscaceae > Viscum > Viscum album. The sequence goes on along the minus strand of OY728130.1, from coordinate 2,006,465,210 downwards.
ATGAAGATTTCAACACATTTAATTCCTTTAATTTAGAACATTTTTATTTCATGAAAAGAGAGGGAAAATATCATGCATTAACCACTCAACGTGATAAAAACATTTATTATAAAAAACCCATTAAATTTATGAAAACATGGAAAATAAATTCATATGGATCAAGGGAATTGAAATGGTTCCATGGTCAACAAAGAAATTTACTACTTTGGAAATTACAACAATAGGTTAATTTAAACACCTAAGAGGTGAATAGGGTCCTATAAAAATACATATAATAATGGTATTTTCATTTTAAGTCTAAGAAAAAAGCTAAAGACACATCACATACTAATCACATTTCATTAACTCCTTACATTTAATTATTTAATTCATTCGATTAAAAAAATCCACCATGTAAAATCCATACCATCCAATTCCAAACCATCCATTTCACTAAATCATGGAAAAACCATTTACAAGGCTTAAGGGGCCATTAAAAAGGTGAAATGGTCATTAAGTTAATTTCTTATATTGGAAATTTTATGTCTAGGTTTTTTAAACACGAGGGTGGCACTATTGGTTAAATCAAGCACCCAACTTTCGAGGGCAATTCAATTTAGATGCTAAGAAGAATGTTTATAAGGAAAATTAGGAATATAAAAATATGTCAAAAATGGGATTTTACTCTCAAAATACACAAGTGATGTCTATAACTGATGAAACCACTCTCTAATTTACTAAACATGATTCAGTAGGCATGTATTATGGTGCAATGGTCAATTGGACATGAAGGAATCAATATAATTGGGATTCTCGAAAAAATCTAGAATGCAACACGATGAAATAGTTATGAAACCATAAAACTCAACAGAAAAATGACATAACCACCTACCTCAAGGCCATAGACATTGCCTCGCTTGATATTGACATCAGGTTCAGAGCAGGTTTGAAGAGATATGAGAAAAATTCAAACTTCCTAAAAATAGGTAAAATTATCTTGCACGTAAATAGACTGATGGATCCAAATATAAACCAACATAGGAGGTAAGAGACTAATAAATCCTATCAAGATGGATACAATGCTTTTGACGGATTGAGGAATGATCACTGGATGAAGAAGTTGTCTCAAATTATAGTTTGGGAGGATTTTGAGCTCAAAGAAAGCGAAGAACCCGGTTCATCCACTGGATGAAGAGGGTGGGAAATAATAAAAGATGAAAGGTTAAGTGAAGTTAAAAATGGTTATTTTACCCCAAAAACTGGGTCACACGGTTTGGCTACACAGTCTGGCTGAACCGTGCACCAATCGTGAAACACCCCCTTCTTAAGAAACCACCTCCCATGATTTATGACACATGGTTTACCTAACTGTGTTCCAAACATGAAATGAATAGTGTGAGGATACTTCCTAAGTGGAAATAACCATGAAGGCTAGGTGCACAGTTTGGGAAAACTATGAGTAGACTGTGTGGGGCACATCTGCTCCCCCTTAGCCGTCACATCGTTTTCTATTGGGGGCCACACGGTTTTAGAGAAACTTTACACCCTGTTCAGACCCTCCACCTTCAGAATTTCCTAAAAAACACATATCTCAACATTGTAACAATTCTCTTCACATGTCTCCCTTAAATAAGGTGAATTAGAAGACGTTTAAGACCATACCAGGAACCTCATTGAAAATAAATGGTCGAATTATGATTGATCAAACATAAACTGTTCATGCATTAATTTCTTGAAAGACAAATCCAACCATTACCCCACAACCACCTTAACCTGACAACATGCTATTAAAAATGATTCCACTCAACAGTACAGATCAAACAATAGTGATAACTAGTCAAGCCACCTCCAGCTGAAGATTCTCAAAACACCCATCTTAGACGATTGATGAAATTATAATTTAATGTAGCAACTTCTTCCAAGGAATATTTTATTTACCATGAGAGCATTCATTGAAGCCCTTACATAACCTCAAATGATGTTTCTTGGTCAAACCACTACCATACCATTACAACTTCCATTGATCAGCATGAATAAGGGTGTAACATAGATCCAGACTACTGGAATCATTACCCTTTTAAGAATTACTTTTGAATCCAAATAAAATTCTAAGATAACCTCAGATTCATAAAATTAGAGTCCAAGTAAATCACCCAAGATAGTCCATAATCCATGTTTATAAGTGATATGTTGGTAAAAATATAAGACATCCACACAATAACATTGAATGATCCTACAGTGGCATCCACTTAACAGTCAAGTCAAAGGAAAATGAATGATTTCCAAGAGTCCATCCAAGGAACTCCTACTTGGGAAAGAAAGTATCACTCAGGACTAACCATGAATCAATAGAAACCATAAATCCAGTTCACAATTCAATAAATATCACTTATCAAGCCCAATAAATTTTAAAACTTTAGCACGGTATAAGGCTGATGCTCTCTCAATGTACCCAGATGATTCCAAGATAGGAAACATGGTTTTTATTAAAGAAATAGAACACTAAGAGGATTTGGAATATTACTAAGTAGATCAAAAGAAGAACATTCGGACCACTACTGATCAATTTCTTGAAAGAATCTCAAATTCACCGGTCGATGTAACACCATTAACCGATCACAAGACTTTACCAATTTAGGAATTTTTTGAATATTCTACATTAATCACTGAATTCCATCTAGAACCAACAATGTTATCTCAAAGGTTTCACACACAACCAACCACAACAACATCATTCTACCAAGTAATCATCGACATGATTCAAAACTTACAAGCCATAAGGGCACTCAAAAAAGATGAACTATTTCGAAATGTAAAACTTGGTTGTGTTCCTTCTACTGGTAAAGAAATTCATTTACTAGAACTAATGATACACTCCACACCTTAGGATTATACTCGTTGTCATAAGAAAATATAGACCAATGCTCATAAGTGAGCTAGACCAGATTCACCTTAAACGAATGTGTGACACTCCTCTGAGTCACACTCATAAAATCAAGGCACTTGACATGAAAACTGAAACCAACCTGACTAGCATGTCAAAATACCTAATCCACTTGGAAATACCATTCTGATCATTGGAATTAATTTCACCCTTTAACACCCTGGTCACTCTACTTCGGAGATGACCTGAGAACATACTCAATAGCATAAGGCTCAACTATTTCACTAAACTCAACCAATCAATTTTACAACATTTATAAACTTTATGGGTATCACGTATATAAATCCCTACTATCCCGAGGTTTAGAAGTATGTAATAAACATCCTAAATACCATCCATAGGATTTTTAGCCCTATGCATCGAAGTATTAGATGGCCCATGGAAGGAATGAGCTTGAGTCTCATTGTCCCATGTGAATATAAAACATACGAATGACCTCCCAAGTCAACCAAATAAATAAAATAAGAGTCATAAGACCAAAAAAGTGTCTGAATATTCCCTTTTCATGTTTATCTTACTAAAACTAAGAATTACTCGATGCTCATACACATAACGAAGGCTGAGGATGCCATGAAAACCCATATGAAAAAGGGTTTCATTTAGAATATAAGAGTCCTACAAGGGACAAAGACACTTTAATGACACCAATCATTAAAAAACTCAAATGATTTAGTAATACATTCATCTCTAAGGGTGCTAACTACCTCGAGAAATCCCATTATGAAAACATAAGCATCGACTCTATCACTAGGTCATTACAAACATATTTTCACAAGGATGTACACCTATCACTTAAATAATTTATAAAAATGAGAATATATAAAGAAAAATATCATGTTTATGTTCTAAGAAAACTTAAGGAGATGCTTAAACTACCCTTAATCGAAGGTTTAAATCAATGAAACTACTTTAGGTTCAATATTTAAGCCATTTCATTAATTAAAATTTGGTCCTTAAACATTTAAAATATTTTTAAATTAGAGCATAAAATACCAATTATAAGACAAAGAAGTTGTTTAATTATTAAATATTTTAGACACCCATAGTGGGTTATCTCATAAAAAACATTCCCCAACTAACCTACTTGTGTCCAATTGTGCATTTTAGAATTTAACTACATGATCTCCATTCCTATGTGACAGATTCTAAATTCTTTTTAGAGGAAACCAAATTATCACTAATCAAAATTAAATAGATTTTAAATTTATAACCATTTCTAGATGCATCAAGGTCATATTTATTGGTTTGATTATGTGATTTTCAATTATTTGAGGAAAATTTACTTTAAAATTTGAAATAAAATATCTTCCATATCATAATAGTGTCTCTACATATGTTTAATGATCAAAGAATTTTTGAGAAACTAGGGTACCTTTCCCCAATTATAAGTCTCATATACACCTAAAAACTGATGACTAACTCCCACATCTTGACAACCAACATGTTCAGTCCATACAACCAATTACATATTTAGATCATAACTAGCATCTTATCATAATAAGTAAACACATAAAACATGATTATAATATCATAATCATGATAAATAAATAAAACATGATAAGTAAATAGGAATGATGACATATAATCACCAATCAAGGCTATAAATTAACATGCTAGTTTCACTTTAGGGATCAATTTCATTGTGAGTTTGTTCTTGTTAAAATATTAAAATTATTAAAAATGGTTTAATTGAATGGATTACCATTTTCAATTCATAAGGACCAATACTCCTTATGAACCAAAATATAGAATTCACTTAAACCTGACCATAACACATTCCATCCCATGTGACCAATAGTCCATGGTTCAACATTCCATAACTGACTGATTAAGGTGTATGCTTTAACCTATTCAAGAAAACACCATTAGGTTAAACTATGCAATTTAAGTATCAATCATATTCTCCAATCCCTATAAGAAGGGTCATCCCGATTCAATACATATCCAAGGCACAACCAATATGCATAGGAAATTCATGCTAAAAATTAAGCATGACATGGTAAGATGCATAACCTATTAATCATATTGTTCCTATAATAATGATTCATATTTTAATGAAAATCCTTCATTTCATCAGGTTGAGTTAAATGAAATATCATTTATGTCATACCAATATCAATAAAATAATAAATAGAGTGTATTACCCAATAGTGAATTCATATCAACTATAAATGGCATAATCAATAAATGAAATTTCCCATAGCAGATAATTTGGGCTTCCCCTGTACATGGGTTGTCTAGGTCCAGACACAGGGTCAATTCCAAATCCCCTTAAATCCTAATCTCTAGTCAAATTCCAAAATAGTAATAAAAAATAAAAACAAAGTCTTTGATACCACTTTCTAACATCTTGACCCAGGATCCACTTAAACTGTACCCTGAGCCAGCGGGTTACATGGCCTCAAGAGTGACTCCCTGTAGGCCATAGGATGAAGACTAGTAGAGAAGGTGTAAATTTAGTAAATTGGAGTAAATATACCCTCATATCATAGTGGAATAACAGATACAATCGTATATAATCAACAATGGAAGAATAATACAAATAGAAAGAATAGATAAACACATTCCGAAGCATAATCAAATCAATGAATAAATAAGAAAGTGCAGAATGTAAATAACTAAGAAACTAAGTACTTATAAAAAATCCTTTGTGATAGTGTCTGATACATAGTTGCATGAAATTTCTTAATACATAAAAAAAATAGGCAGATACGATAATGTTTCATAACATTACAAAAGGAGAAAACAAATCTCTAAGAATATCGAGCCTATGCTTGGTCTTCTGCTCCTAAGATCCAACTAAATTTAAGAATGTCAAAGACTTGAAGCAAGGAGCTTTTCCTTATATGTACCTACAGACTGATAATATTCTCTGGTACCAAAGGCAACTCGAGTAGTGTGTGAGATAAAAATCTCAGTAGTCAACCACCAATGTTGTCTATGTGTAATCCAAGCAGTGCTCGTAAAAAAATAGCATGAAGACATAAATGAATAAGTAAATAAATTCTGAAATAAATTACCATGTCGGTCAAGTTCTCAAGGGACACCTAAAGGCTCTACCTTTTTATACAAATTACTGAAATGAATTTCTGAACATTCACTATATATATAGTATTAATATATATGGTATAATTATACATATTTCATCCATATATATGGACCAAGTACATGCAAACATAAGTGGACATATACATGGAATACTAGTGATGGATAGACTGGGGAATAACTCAGACATCCATGACTAGTATAATAAGCCTGTTAACCCAAACAATACACTACATTCCCTACATCACAATAGAGTGAGAGATGTCCTGCTACAATACTTGGGATGGCGAGTGAGCCACCATTGCAACACTATAATCATGGAATGTGGTTCCTCAATCCATCATCCATATAGTATCACTGGTGTGAGATGCCATAATCAACACTAAATGTAAGGGAGTTTTATTATCCATCATTCTCAACACCCCTTACCATCATATCACAACCTGTATCAAGGAATGTCATTTATAATGTAAGGTATGAGGAAATATCTCTCATGTAACTTATTCATCAAGCCCATATATATAAATAAGGCATAAAAATATTTATAGAATATGAAATGAGTCAAGACATTATATCTAACTCAAAGGTAAATTTCATTTATAAATAGATAGTTGAAATTTTAAAAGTGTATTTATAATATCTTAAGTGAAGGTGTGGTCTTACCACCCTTTACATATCATTATGTAATATCCATTCATTTATTAAATGAAAAAACCCACCATGAAGATGTCAATCCATTTAATCCCTTTCATTATGACCATGTTTAATTCATGAATGGATATAGTTACCATAATGCATTATCCACTCCACTTGACTAAATCATTCAGAATAAACAACACCATTAAATTCATGAAAACATGGAATATCAATTCATATGGATCAAGGGCTTTGAAATGGTTCCATGGAAAATAAAAAAACTACCTAATTGGGAAATTAAAAAAATAGGTTAATTAAAACACCTAAGAGGTTCTTAGGGTTCTATAAACATCTATATAATAATGAAATTTCCATTTTAAGTCTAAGATGAAAGATAAATACAAAACCCAAACATATGCACATTTCATTAACTCCTTATGTTTAATTATTCAATTAATTCGATTAAAATAAATCCACCATGTAAAAACTATAATATATAATCCTAACCAATCCATTTCACTAAAGCATGGAAAAACCATTTACAAGGCTCGGTGGGCCATTAAAAAGGTGATGTGGTCATTAAGAGAATTTCCTAAAAGGTAAATTCAAAGTCTAGGTTAGGAAAACATGAGAGGGGAACCCTTGGTTAAATCAAGAACCCAAATTTTAGGGGAAATAAAATTTAGATTCTAATATTAATGATTTGGAGGTCAATCATGAATATACACTTTTTAAAAAAGGTATTTTTCATCTCTGAAGATCCAAAGGATGTTTATAACTGATGGAACCAATCTCCAATTTACTAAACACGATTCAATAGGTATGTATTAAGGTGAAAGGGTAAATTAGACATGAAAGAATCAATATAATTGGGATGATCTTAAAAAACCACCATGTATTGTAATTAAATAGTAATGTAACCAAAAAACTCAATGGGATAACGATGTGACCACCTACCTCGAGTCTATAGATGATGTATCTCTCGATATCAACCTCAGATTCAGAGTAGGTTGGAAGAGATATGAGAAATGATCCAATGTCATGAAAATAGGGAAAATGAGCCTACCCAAAAATATCACATTGGATCTAAAGATAAACTTAGATAGGAGGTAAGAGATTAGGGGATCTTAATAAGATAGATCCAATACCTCTAAAGGATTGGGGAATAGACATCAGATGAAGAAGTTATCTCAAAGCCTAAATTGGGAGGATTTTGATCTCAAAGGAGTATAAATAGGTTCAACCATTGGAGGAAGTAGTTGGAAAATAAAAAGAGTTAAAAGGTTAAGTGAGGGAAAATATATTCATTTCACCCAAAAAACCAGTTTTCATAGTTTGGCCGCACGTTTTGACCAATCTGTGTGACACACCCTTCTTAAGAAACCACCTTGCATGGTTTGTGATCCACGATTACCCTAACCATGTTCCAACCATGTGATTAATAGTGAGAGTGTACTACCTAATTTTCACTAACCATGTGGTCTAGATGCACGATTTGGGAAAACTTTGCATAGCCCATATGGGGCACATATTATCCCCCTCAGTAGCCACACAATTTTCTTCCAAGGGGCGTAAATTTTCAAAAAAAACCATGTAACCAATGTAGACCCTCCAATATTTTTATTTCTAGATCCCAAAACTCCCTAATCTCAATGAGACACCTGAGGGAACCTTCAGGGATTTACCCAATTCAAAAAAAGCACATTTAAGTGTTCCAACTCTCAAAATTATGTTTCAGAGCTTATTTTGTAAAATGGAATGTCTAGTAAACACAAAAATTAAAATTCATTTCGATTTTATTCTAGTTAAAAAAAACAGGTTGTTACAATTACTTGGGTTTTATTGTAAGGATACTCATTGCTACCATTATATTTAAAAAGGCTGAAGCAGGTGATTGCTTCCTTTTGGATGTTGAACACAAGGGAAGTAAGATTTTACATGATGTGTTTATTTATTTATTTTTGGTATAAAACTGTGTATTCATATATGTATAGTTAGGAACATGTTGGTGATGGCCTATCAAGATTTATTCTCACAACCTACATGGGACTTTATGGATGTGTATAGAATTTATTCTTTTGTGATTAGGTAAGGGTTTGGGAATATGAGATGAACCTTAGTGATTAGGTTTTTCTGTTTTCATGGGATGGATGGAAAGGGAACTTAGAGGTTCTTGAATCATATGGAGATACTTTTTTATGTATTTCCTTTTGAATATAAATTATTATACATATATATGTACAATTGTTCATCCACAGAAAACCTTTTTTGTTTATTTTCATGTATAACCAGACTTTTATGCATGTTTAGATACAAATGGTATCTTTTGATGTATTTTTTTCTTCTTCTGTGTATATTTATCTATAGACCATTATAATCATCATCACCAAAGGGTATAGTCTCCCAAAAATCACCTCTTTACATTATCTCTATTAGTCGGTAACCTTTAACATACGAGGAGGCATGCCTATGGCCCAATGGCCCTCCGACCCATAGTAATGTTCTGGTGGATAAATGGGTTGGTGTACTACAAATCATATCATAAGTGTTTCTTTTTCTTGTTTTTGGGACTTATTATTTTGAATATGGTAGAATAGTGATTAAGATGTTTTTTGAACTAGGTTTATAAACCATGTTTGGGTTCTTGAATCCCCATGAACGGGGGATAAAACAAGTTTCCAGGGGTGGGAAATTGCTGTTTACAGTTGATATGATTTCCACCTTGCATGGAATACTTGGGTGTGATTATTTTTTGCTATAGAATTTTACCCTTGGCATGGCAGGGAAAGGGATGATATATATTTCCCTTGTCTTGGTATGGCTAAGGAGGATTTTGGACCCTTGGCCCGATATGGAAAGGAAGGTTCTATTAGGATTCTTAATATACACATTGGATGATTGATTATATATGCATGTACTGTGATAAATTTATTGTTATTTTCATTGGGAACATGGATTTTGCAAAAAAGGGGTTGGGTTTTTTAAAGTATCAAAAAAGGAATATAAGTAGTGTTTTCCTACCTATCCTCTCTTTGGTATAATTCTACTCAACCAAACAAGGAAAGTGGTTCCAATGAGATCTATATGTGATGAAATATGACATGTGATATACGTATTTATGGGTGTATGTAAGATAGGATAAGGAAGGGATTAATATGTGATTCCTGAATTCGATGTGGGTTAGTGAGTGGCTATGAGTTAGGATTTATATGTGATACCTAGTTCTGTGTTGGCTAGGTAAGGGGCCATGAGACTGAATGTCTTGTGACATGGTTACGATGGGGGAGTGTCAGAGCAGTGAGATCACACTTCTTGTTAAAAATTTACCTATCTGAATTATATATATATATGTATGTTATTATGTCTATTCGACCATGTTATTGGTATCCAGTGGGTTTCCACCAGGGCGAATTTTGATGGATCATCAAGCATGCAATGATTTAGTGAAACTCGAGTGTACATAGTTTTAGACCCCTAAGGGTAGAGATAAGGCACTAGAGGGTTAGGTAGATCATGATACATAGGTATAGGCTCTAGTAAAGGATGGAAAACTAGCCGGTTCGAAAGATGTTGGGACATGGATTGATGATCAACTCAGAGCGAGCTTGGTACGTGTTATCCAGGGTATTGACTTAGGGGATTAGGTAGCAGAGACTTCCATGTAACACATGACTTGGGAGTTATAGTCCCAAAAACCACTACTATTTCAGGGTGAGGGTGGACCAAAAGTGGCGGGGAATATGATAGAGTCATTTAGAATTATCTTCAATCATCTTGAGACACCCCCACACCAGAGGGTCAAGCTGGTGACATACATACTTAAAGGACTGGCTAAGAACTGGTGGGATATACAGGTTCAATCAGGCAGATATGGGGGACTGTATTGGAAGGAATTTGAGTCTAGGTTCTTCAATAAATTTCTCTCAGAGATGCTGAGGGTAGAGAGAGATAAAAATTTATTGAGCCTACAATAAGGTGACATGTCCATCATGGACTATGAAGCTAGTTTCACTAATTTTTCCTACTTCACACCCGGTATAGTGGGTTATGAAACCTCGAGTGTGAGGAATTTTGAGGATGGTTTACAATATACAATTCAGGTGTAGGTAAAAACCTTCATGTTAGTATCATTCTTAGAGGTACTGAACTAGAAACTGATTGTCGGGGGAATATTGAAGGACCATTCATATTCGAGTTGGGTGATGGATTTAAGTGATTTTAGTAGTGATGCTTTAGATAGTAGGAAGCAAGGCTAAGAGGAGTCTCAGTAGGCCATTCAGGACATATCCTTGATCAAACCAGTAAGTAGTGAGTCTTCGATGGTGTTCTTCTAGTGTGTAACAACTGGGGCATGTGTGGATGCAATGTGATTGGGCATTGAAAGAGTAATGATCATGCAGCTAGGTTGGGAATCTTAAGAGGTTCTACAGGAATCCTTCTAGGACTTTCAGCAGTCAGAGAATGGGGCAGTCTCAGGGTTTTGAGGTCAGACTAAGAGTGGTTCTAGGAACTTATAACCGAGATTTAGCTGCACATGGAGGTCATGGTAGAGATCGTGAGACCCAATAGTGGGGTCAGTGACCAGTGGCTGGTGAAACAAAATAGGGAGGCCAGACATCAGGTAGTTAGTATTTTGGTTAGGTGCATGTTGGTGAGATGCTAGGGTTAGATCATGCTGGTGATCATATGATTGTTATAGGTATGTTGCAGGTGTGATAAAGGTTTTTTTATTTTGGCATAGAACTTTTATAGGTGTGTTAATTTTAGATGCATGAGGTGCACGATATGTAATTTTTGGTCTAACCAGATGATGGTTATAAGGTTAGAATCTACTTGAATGTGTTATATATATATGAGGTGTGTGGAACTAGGATTTACTATAGGAATTGATGTGAAGAAAGATCTATCTTAGGTGCATAGGCATCTAGGCATCGATGTGACACAGGACTAATAGATATGCATAAGCATATGGGCATTCATTTGATATAGGATTTATAGAGGTGTGTTAAAATATATGAATCAATTTGATATAAAATTTATATGAGGTATGCTGCACCAAGACTTATTATGGGAATCTTATGATATGTATGACCTCAGAGGTTCCATATACAACATGGGAATGAGGTGGGAATATGATGAGGTGTGGTACTAGATGAGTATCAGATGTGACATGTGTATTAATTACACACATGATGAAGTAAGTGAGTGATGATTCATCACTGGAGGACTTTTAAGTTTAGGGATGGTCAGTGGTCCATTAGTTTATTTGATTTTTGTGTCAGGAAGCGACCAGGGTAGGTATCTCCTAATATGGGGAGCACCTTGACAGAGTTTACCCATGACTCTATAATGAGGGTGGACATACGTGATTTTATTGAGATGGGTATGTTTGGTAGAATATCTGGGTAATTTTTTATAGCTTGGGGATGATCTATGTTAATGTGGGGAGATTGTAATGTCCCGAGTTTTTAGAACAGGTCTAAATCCTTAACCCGTTTGATTTTTTGGAGTATGGTAGTTAGAAAAAATTGTTTCTTGATCTTTAAAACTTATAGAAGAGAGTTTATTTGACCTAAGGAATTATATTTAGATTGTTTTAAATGATTGGAAAGTTCCTACGAGATTCAAGTGGGTTTTATTTGCATCAAATGCCAAAATCCTAACTTTTTAGGGTACCTAGATTGGGGTGCATTGTTTAGACAAACCATTTGTCTCCCAGGGGAAATGGTATGACCATAATTCTTCACTAGAAACAATTTTAAAAACCATACAGGAGGGTAAACATGGACATGCAGTGCAATTTTTACTTTTTAGCAGAGGTCCATGCATGGTTGGTGCACAATTTGACAAACTGTGTGGGCCAACCATGCTAGGTGTGGTGCCTATATAGTAGAAACTACATGGTTTGCTCCCAGTTTTCCAAATAGTGAGGTAACCATGATACCTCTTAAAAATATAAAAATTAAAATTTTCACATATTTTCATAAAGAGGGATTCCCCTCTTTCTTTCTCCCTCACATGGGATTCTCCTCTAGTGACCATAGAGCTCTCATATCCCCCTTATATGTGTTGAGATTTTATCTACATTCGGACTCTGATATTCTTTCTATTAGGTACGTTAAAACCACATCACTGAAATCTAAAATTATATTGATTCTATTTTCATTTTCTCTTTCCATACAATTCACTAAATACATGCAATTTTTTTTACCCTATTTTAGGACATTTGTCTAAAATGATGATTTCTTCAAAATCAGTCTGAGTTAGGGGCCGACATCAGATGAATGAGAATCTAACAACATGACATAGGTAGTTTATATATTTATCTTTGATTTTAATCTTGTTTGTGGGGTGAGTTATTCAGTGTTCTATTGGGTAGTATGAGTGAGACTCTATCTAATTGACACATTGTGTTTAAATTAAAAAATAGATCTCTGAATATTCTTATGGGAATGATTCCTCCTGAAAATAAATTATATGAGATTGGTGAGAGGCTTCAAACCTTAGGATGATTTGGTAGGGGTGATTTTTGATATTAAAAAATTTTTAAATTAAATGTGATGGGTCTAAGGAAACACGACATGATTTCTTTGAGGATTGAGGTGGTGATGACCACCCGGATTGAGGCAATGCGTTCATCATGGGTGATGTTGATCACTGGTTGGGTAATTTATTTGTCACTTAAAGGTGAATAGGTTGTCATTATTGTGGTCATGGATTAGAACTTGAGATGGTGTTGACTATGAGTTTGAGAGACATGGTCACAAGGGTACGAGGTTCAAGGATGGCTTAGCATAGGTACTATGTTTGTGATTGCCACTCACTATGATTGGATGATGTACCATTGTATTCATGTAAACATTGATCAGACTCAGATGATGAGGTGGTGTTGACCACTCATGTGGGTAGAGGCCTCTATTATATTTTGACTTAATATGGTGTTGACCATCAGTATGGTTGGAGTTATTTATATTGAAATCCATGTGGATGGTGATGATCCATTGGTTAACGATGTTGAGACCATCAATTAGGGGTTGAGGCTTACTATATTTTGAGGTAATTGCGATGATATTATGTGGGATGAAAAATATCTCAATTTTATGGGACATTAGCTGTTGAGTTTATGGTGTTTTCATTTGAAGGAAAGACATCTTTTTTCTTCTGGAAGTTGGGTTGGGAGACGACAAGATATTTCGAGAAGGGGTCTGAGGTACCATGTACTTATTATTGGGAATGCCTTCAGGATATGAGTCACTTTTTTTAGGCCATGAGGTGTCAGATGGAATGAGGTTCTAGGTGATAAATTAGAGGTGGAGCATGAGGGTTCACTTGGTATAGATTTTATCAAGGGGATTCCTTAGGATTTATGTTAAGGATCCTCACCTCTATCACTATACTAGAAAATCCTAATGTTGGTGGTTTATTTATTATTACTATTGAGAACATGGGAAGCAAATTATTATATTATGTGATACTTTATTTATTTTTGGTATACACATGTTTATTCACATATGTAAGTTAGTAACATGTTGGTGGTGGTATACTAAGATTTTTTCTCACACCCTACTTGGGATCTTTGGGACATGTTTAGAATTTATGATTTTTTGAGCAAGTAAGGGCTCAAGATCAGGATATAGACCTTAGTGAATAGGTTAGGCTATTAGCATGGGATGGATGGAAGAGGACCTTAGAGGATTTTAAATCATCTTGAATTATTTTTTGATAATTCCTTTTATATCATCATGATTATATATGTATATATATATGTACTGGTGGTCATCCACATGTGAACTTTTATACTTGTTCTCATGTATGACTTGAATTGTATGCATGTTTATCTATAAATGAAATCATGCGCTGTTTCTTTCTAAAATGGTATCATTTATTACTACGGTTTTCTATTTATGCTTACATTATTTTTTTTTGTTATTTCTTCCTCTATAGCACATTACCAGTCCAATTTCTTATAACTACAAGAAAATATCCTCATAGTGGCGGTTTTATAAAACCAACACTAAATTGGGTGTTGGCATAAATTACATGATGATTTCTTCAATTTATTAGTGGTTTCTAGTAACTATTATAGTAAACGCATTTCATGAAGGTTGTTGTGGTTTTTGTGGAGGCATTCCCAAAATAAATTCCATGAAAATCACTCGAACCATTGTGAAATGGTAATGAAAAATGAGAAATGTATAACAGTGGTTCAAACCACCTATAATGTTTTTTTCACAATAACTACCGCTAAATAAAAAAAACACCACTAAAATTATACCATTAATTTATGTAGAGATGGTTGTAACCGCTTCCGACAGTACGATACAAAATTATAGTGGCAATTTGAACTGCCATTAAATATGGTCCGTTTACATTACTATGTTTTAAACCGCTGATAAAGGTAGATTTAAAATAAAAAAATGATGCAGATTTTAAATCCCTAGTACCAGTACCCTGAAAACATGTAAACATGTGATCCAAAAAATTTTAAACTTACAAACATACATTCCTTCATATTGGAAATCATTTAACCAACAAACATTAAAACTAATTATTTCTTAAAAAAAAACTAAAACCTATAATACTGACACATGAAATCCTCATAACTATATACAGAAATACTAAAAATTTATAGATAATTAAAAATGATATATCCATGCTTAAAATCCTACAATATTACAGACTTCCTTATTCAAAAAATGTATAAATATCCAACCATTAGCCTAAAAATAAAAATATATGAAATCATAAAATTTAAAAGCCTACAAACTGAAAGCATGAAACCCAATAAATTGGAAATCTATAAATTTTAAAATATGAAAACTCGATAGTCTATTTATAGAAATTTTATAAACTATAATTCATTTGAACATATGACTTTAAAATAAGTATAAAACATCTTATAAACATGAAAACATGAAAAGTGAAAAACTGAACACTGGAAATGTACAAAAATTGAAACATATAACATGAAATCTAATAAAACATTAACTTAAAAAAAGATGTATAAAATGTTAACCAAAAACAAAAAAGACAAAAAATATGTAACTAGAAACCTACAAACCTACAAACCTAAGAAACATTAAACCTAATACTTATAAAATAGGAAACCTATAAACTAGAAACTTCTAATGAGAAAAACTGAATCCATTAAACCCATAGCTTTCAAACCTCTATACTATCAATCCTATAACCTATAAACCTATAAAACTACGAATTTTTAATCCAAAAAAATTTAAAACTTGAATGTAGTAAATCAATATGCCTATGAAACTAAAAAAAATTAAACATAAAAATTTTCAACTAAAAAACCCCTATACTACATTAGTATAAACATACATTGTCATATATTATCAAGAAGAGGATAGGGCACATACTTGATCCATGGTGAAACTATTCCTAAAAAGATATAACCACTAAAAAATCCACCATTAGCCACTATGTTGAAGCCATTATCTCTATGATAAACCTATGATGATTTTAGAAATAGCACCAAAACCTCCTCCTGATCCTCTACACCATGGATATAACAACCTAGAAATTTTTACACATATTATTATAAGATTCATAAATATAAATATCCATTAATACAACATAAGGATTGTAAATTCCTAGTCTCTTTTGAATACTGGGTTCATAATACATAAAAGGAAACACGAGAAATCAAAAAAATGTTAGGTCATGAAAATTTTTGGTGACTAATCTGTGAAACACATGATACAAATACAAATACAGTTACCAACACCCTCTCCCCACTAATCACTGTCTGATGATGAACACAACTTTTCACCCTCTCCACCTCCACCACTACTTCTTACTACCAAAACCTTTAAGAAAATTATATTGAAAATCAAATACTATTTTATATTTATATTTAAACTTAAAACCAATAAATGTTTTCAAACTAAATGATTTTGAATTTTTGTGATTTACCTGCTCACCACCGGTCTATGAAATACCACTGGGGACAGATCCGATTGTATTCTTATATAAATCAACCAACACTTTTTACCAAGGGGATATTTAAGTCCCCTATTCCTGAACTGTGTTTTGTAGAGAAACAATCTCTCCCTGAGCATCTCGAGGTATGAACTGACTACAACTAGAAGTAGATGAAGATGAAATCCCCAATGACCTTGCAAATACATCAGATGGTATGGGCCCCAAACCCATACCGCGGACTCAACCAGGATGCTCCTTCCCAAGGACTTTACCAACTGGGCCATCCTGGGAGATTGAGTAGGACTGCGCGGGATTGACACCCCATAATTCTTTAATTTTTACCTATAAATCAAATATCAGTTATATTAGAAACAATATATATTAACATAGTGAAAAATGATAATAAGTTATTATAATGAAAAATGATTTCATACCCCAACATCTTTGGTTGGCTAATTAACAAAACATCCATCGTATTTTTTGGGAACATCTAACCACACTTCTATTTGGGATGCCTGGTGCCCTAAATTATGTGAATGCATTAAACAAAGATAATTCAACAATTTAATATATTAAATAGATAATATTGTCTTATAAATATTTAAACTAATGAAAAGATTACTAGAGTTGATCAACTTTTAGAAAATATCTTTGACACCGTTGTGTGAGGGATGGCTTGCTTAACCCAGCTTGATGAATTCTTCCTTGAAAGATCCTTAAATAAATAAAATGTAATTTAATAGTAATGTATTAAATGTCATATCATTTTATAAACATGTATAAATGTAAAATGAGATTAATATAATAATATATATTTAAATACCATCTGATTCTCATCACGATGTCTATCAACTAAAACTTTCCATTGATATTTAGGTATCCCATCAGGTATCTTGTCATACATAGGTTGGGCGGTAAACGAAGTATCATTGACATCGCTCCAAAATCGCCATTTAATGTCTTTACATTTATTTCCTAGATTTTTCAAATACCACTTTCATGCTAGAACATCAGCAACTGTAAAGTGGAATAACATTTGTACACATAAATTCATTTTGAAAATATTATAATTTAATAACATAATGACATTCAATTACACCATAATTTATTAAAATTACATTTATTTGGGAATCAAAAACCTTATTTTTACAAGTTGAAGGCATATGCCTACAATCATCATATGTAATAGGAAGATAAACCGGCTCTGCAGCTAGCTGGCCTAGAATCTGGACAAGTAATCCTACAACGTCATCTGTGGGGACCCCATAGGAATTGAATGGGACAACTATCTTATCTCTGGTCAGATTCCATACATCTGAACTTTTATTATTTTATCTATAGTTGCATTGTTTTCATCTTTTATAAACAATAATTTAGTATAAAAAATGCAATAAATTTATCCATATTAAGATTTGTACCTATAGTAGTCACCCTCAAATATCCTTGTGAAGAACTATAAGTGAAAACCCACTGCCTCACTCTCGAGGCTCTTGAAGGGGAAGGTGATGAATGAGCATCTGAAGGGATGCTCACAGTTTGTGTGAGAGATGGTGTAGGGGGAGATGGTCAAGGGGGGAAAGCGGATGGTGTCTCAGATGCCGTAGGGAGGGAGACAGATGGATTGTCATCTGTCAGTGTGGTCGATGAAACAATTTAATGCTTCCTCCTTGGCATTCCTATCATTTAATCAAATAAAATTATGTTCAGAACATATATTTCAAAAAAATTATGTAAAAAAAAATTAAAAATGATAATAGATGCACAATACTAACAAAAAAATAATATAATAGTTGAAATAACTTAATAAAATTTTAATGATTTCCTTAATGTTTGAGTTAATAACACTTTTTTATATTATAGTCATGGAACACATAGAAATTTATTTAGCCAATTCATGTACTACTAATTTAAGAAATTCAATGTCATCCTCCTCTTAATAAATTCAAGCTTAAAAATCAATTTAGTGGAAGAAAATTAGATAAGGATAAAATGGTTGAATAATGTTCCTCCCTAACCCCAAGATGTCTATAAGGGGGTTTGAATTGAGTTCATTAATGGGGAGATAAAATTGATCCATAAAATTGTTGACATTGAATTATGTATTGTTTCCTAATAAATCACAATACTGATTTAGATGAATGAAATGTGTTTGAGATGGCACTGATTCAATTGGATGATATTCAAATAAAATTAGAGTTATATTATAGAAAATGGAAAAGACATCACATAAAAGGATTCACATATAATCCACCTGATAATGAGATTCATGTTGAGGTCATACATGTTTGGATATTACACTTTTAAAACTCCATATTCATGTATGATTGGATCCACATAGGGGTACTCCTCTATGGGGATTTACATCAATTTTTTCCACTTATGAGCATCATAATATGAGGTAAAAAGGTGGTATTACTCTTGAGTTTATCTCTACAAAGAATTAGTTAGTAGATATTTTTACTAAACACCTTACATGTGATCATTTTGATTTTATTAACAGATAATTGGGTTTATTTTAATTTAAATGATTTTAGTTTATATTATTTTATTAATCATGTTTAAATTAAATGAATTATTTTTTTAATTTATTTTAAAAATTTATTCTTTTTTTATTTAAATAAAGCCTATTGTGTCTTTATAAAATAAGTTATGTTAATTTTTGTTCCTATTTATATTTATATTTTATTTTATTTTAGTCTATTTTATTCAGAATCGACCTATCTTCCATGGTAAAATCTAAGCATATAGATGAGGGAAGAACTATTTTATCTAAGAAAGAAAAGTAAATTGGTGTGCCACGTAGATCTCTCATAGGGAAGGTAGTCGATATGATCTGGTTAAAGAACACTGATATGCTACTAAAGAAAGTCCTTAAGTTTCAGGGTTTGGAGTGTTTTTTTAATGAGAATAAATCTGATTTTTTGTTTGAGGAAGAGGAAAATTTGTTCATGAGGAATTTTTATTTTCAGTCCTATAAAATAGAGGATATTGTGTTGTCAAATGTAAATGGGAAAGATTTGATGGCTTCATCAGTATATTTTGTTGAGATTCTTCATTTTCCCCATGAAAGGATGTACAATTTTAGTTATACATTGGTTTCTACATGTACAATATGACCAAAATAGGTTTTAAAAATCATGTTTAGAACCTATTACTTTGAGAATAATCTAGTAAAGGATTTAGAGCAAGAGTGGAAGGTTCTGTGTAGGTTTGTTCAAACAATGATTTCCCAGTGAGATTGGTAAATAAAGACAGTATTGTTTCAAGATATGTATGTCTTATATATCTTGATCAATAATCTGAAGATGAAACTTCTAAGATACATGATGTGGTTTATGCATCATTGTTTCAAAGGAAAATAAAAAATGAAAGAATACCCCTATTGTATGATGATCGACCTGGTTTTAAAGAAAAAAATAAGTGGATATAAAATAGAAAGATGTAGTAAAATTCCATAAGACTAATACAATATTTTTCATTATATAGGAGACTATTGGATAATACTAGGACACCAATTCAAACTATTTGAATCATGTAGGCCAGGAAGGTGTGGCTCAAGGGGTAGCCATATCAAACCTCACCACCTAGGGATGTTGAACCTCCTGATATGGTGACTACTAGGGAGGTGTAGGAATCAGAAGTGGCTAGTGAAAAGACTTAGTTTCCATAGGTCAATCCTAAATTGTAAGAGGTTGGTTAGAGTCAAGGATCTAGAGTACTTTAATCCACTAAAGGAATTAATTATGTTGATCTAGTTTTTGAGACAAATATTTTAGTTCCCGAAGAAAGTCCAATTGAGATGGTTTTTGGTGTTTCAGTTGTTGAAGGAAGACCTAGAGCTACATTTGATCATCAACCAGTGTATTCAATTATTCTTGGATAACTTACTGGTGGAGATAGAGTCATTGATATGGGTATGGATACTACTGACCATTCTCATACACCCCATATGTCATCACCACCTATAGTGCATAAGGATTCACCATCAGTGAGAAAAATATTAGATAGTTCTGAAATTTAATCCTTTTCATCTACCTGGTTAACTGAATTTGATAATATCAGAATATATTATAATAAATTGAAATATGATATGAGATCCTCAAAGGATGAGATCAAGGAACTCAAGGTGAATTTTTTTTATATCCTTTTTAAAAGATTCAAAAACAATATTTTTATTATAAGGAAATAGTCATTGAAAGTAACGTTAATTTATTCAAGATACAGTAAGGTTTATATTTCATAACACTCTATATGGGAATATCATTTATGAAATCTAGTTTTTGGAATAGAAATTTTAGAATTATATTTTATTCCAAATAAAAATAAATAGGGAAAATAAATTAGTTTGATGAAAAATCAATAACCATAAATTATATAATAATTAAAAAATTTTGAATCATTTATTTCATATAATAATATTAGAAGTGTAGTTATTTTATAATTAATCACATGGAGAATCCTACCTAAAATCATTAAACATAAAGACAATGGTTTTTATTCTATTCATGATGGAAAGATAAACCATTAAACCATCATAATGATCCCTAAAATGATGAAAACTATAAAGAAATTTGATTATTGGAAAATCCCTAGAAACTATATCCATATTATAGGAATATAATATTGAAATTATGATGATGAAGTAGCTTGATGAAGAGAGGAAGAGGTGTTTTTCAAACTTACTTAAGTGTTATCACCAAGGTTAACAATAATCCATTAATGAAACCAAAATAAAAGGGTTGAAATAAAGGAGATATTCCCGAGTGTCCTAGAATTATTCCATAGGAATGAATATACCCTAATTTTATTTTAAATTTATCAAGGTTGTAATTCCCTAAGATTCCACAATATGCTTCCTTTTTAAATAAATCAATAGCGTGTGATGTACTCAACACCGAGTTCAAGTGAACCATAACCTATAAAACTAGCCATTTAAAAAGAGGTTATGAATATTTTTAACCACATTTTAAATTTTATATAATTTTAACATTAATATTTTGTGTGTCTTAGACATATTATAGAGACAAATTTAAATTTTCAGATAAAACAAGTATTTTTCAAAAAATACAGTTTTCCACCTTTTAATGGTGATCCATTTTTAAATCCAATATTTGACACTTTTATATATTAAATTTTATGAAATTAAATTCTTCTTTATAATTTGGACATAAAAATTTAGTTTGTATAAATTTTTGGAACTTTTTTGATAACTTTCATATTTTGATGAATAATAAAAAAATAATAAATATGAATTGAAAACAAATTTTTTAATATAAATTATTTATAGTGTTAAATTATAAATTTGAGAGGTTTTAAATTATAATTAGATAATATTTTTACCATTTAATCCAATTTTGGTCATTGTAAGTAATCACATTTTATAATTAGACATAAACACATGTCAATCTTTTAGTAGATTTTACTTCTTAAAAACCCACTTTTTTGGTTTGAACAATGGGAATTAATTTTAAATTAATTTTTGAAACTTCTTTATTTTAAATTTGGAAAAATATATTCCATATTTGGAATCAGGAGGTTCAAATTGGGAAGTAGGTAACTTTTATTTTTAGTTATTATGAATAGTAACTTCAGTAAATATTTTATTTACCATGGTTAAAGGGAAAATCTAGTAAATAATGGCCAAAAATAATATTATAATAATATTAAATTATTCTAAAACATGTACTAACCATATTGGATGATAAAGTTCTGACCATGGGCATCCTTGGGTGAATTTTGGGACCCCATGGAGCCACATGTAATTGAAAAAGATGCTTTATAATAATTAATTTAAAGATAAGGAAAATGTAACATAAACATATATCTTTTAGTAAAACAATTATTATATGTGGTTATATAAGTGATATTTTTGACTATAAATAGTCATTAGAAATATAAAAAAATTTACGACATCTTTATATTTTATTTATAATTTTTAGACATAAAATAAATATATTTAGTTATGACACAATAATTGTGAAATATTTTTCTTATTAATGAAAGAATAAATTAATGATTTTATAAATATTAAAATAAATATTATTTGAATGTTTTGATGCCATAAACTAATTTTATAGGTGAATATGAAATTTTAGGGATGATTAAATGTTTATTAAGTGATAAATTTGTTATGAATTTCATAAAAACCAAATACTAAATAGTATCAAAATTGACATAAATGAGTTTTTAAAACAAATATTATATTATTAAATGATATAGTATTCCTCCAAATCTAAGATTCATCAAAATGACTTAAATAATGTTAGATATATCATTAATGGACCAATTTAGGTTTTATTGTCATTTTATTTTAATTTCATTAACCATGTAATATAAAAATACAAGAAGACATGTCAAATATTAAACTATTTAACTAAGAGTTAAATATAAAAGCAAGGTTAATATGGTGACCAAAACAAGTCTAAAACCTATTGGTTGAGTGTATTTAGACCCATCCCTATCTTATCCTAGAAATAACCTTTTGGAGCTATTATAAACCTAAAATGAGTTTATAATAAAATAATATTGCAAGCTCTTTCTAATGTGCCCATCACCTCTCTAATAAAAGGATACTTCCCCTTCTCTCTAATTCACACCTTCAAAGCCATATAGCTCGGAAAAACCCTGCTCAAATCTCCTACCACCTACCCTAAATTTACCCTAGAGGCCTTAAATTGACCAGAAAGCCAACATAAAGATCCTTTTTGATCAAATCAAAAGGAATCACCCGAATAAGAATTTATTATTTCATCACCTCTTTCAAAGTTCTTTTATTCTTCCACTTCCCCTTTATTTATTGTTTCCATAAAAAAATAATAAATCCAGTAATTTATACATAATGTGATGTTATTATAAATATGGTAAAACCATATTCATTATTCTATCCATCCCATGAATGAAAATGTCACCATACATGCGTACGTATGACTTACCATCTCCACGTCATGGTGTAGTTTGTTATTCAACACTTCATTATTTGGATGAGTATAATAATGAGTATAATTGATGTAAATAATAAATATAACATGTTAATTATTATGAATATATATTATAACATCCAATTATATATTATTTCACCATCAATAGAATGATATCCTCGCTCGTGCGTGCGTACGACTTACCGTCTCCACGACGCGATGGGATTCATTTTCACATTCACCATTCAATGTTGATTATAAAAATATATATTATTAATAAGTGTGTAATATATGAAATAATAATGATAATATATATATATATGTGTGTGTATGTGTTTATGTATTTTCATATATCTTGTTCACTTACTTTAGTTCAATACAATATGAAAACAGAAACAACGTTTATGCATACGTACAACCTACCATATCCATAAACGGTGTTTTCTATTTCATATAATTATCTATTATAAATATTTATATTCTAAATATATATGATACATAAATAATGTTTTATATTCTAGAAAAATTAAATCATGATATAAGTGATAGAATCAAGGATAACAAGCTAAAACACATATGATAAAGAAAGCGATTATTACCCGAAATGTTATTTTAACATGGAAATTATTATTAAATGGGTAGTATAAAGTCACAAATGAATCTAGTTTGATATCATAAATATGAATATGCTTCTGTTATAATTTAATAACATACTATGTTCATTATACAAGAGGTTAAACATACATTTGACCAAAGGAAAGTACAAGGTAAGGGTTATTTCCCCAATCTCATTATTATCCAAGAATGTTTATTTGTAAGTATCTACTCAGAAATATTTATCATCTGTGTCCATGTTTCATTAAAATATTTTAAAAAATAATTTTTTAAGGTTTTATGGAAGGGACTATTTAACTATATAATCATTTTATATTTTTTTAAAGATTTATTTTTCTAAATATTTTTAATTAATTTCCATCTTTTCAAAATGATTTTAAGGATTTATTAATGTGGACATGATTGTTTTAAAGTGTTAATTTCATTCAAAAGTTTAAAATTGGAATTGGAAAATTTTATTCAAAAATAACTTTTAAATGTCTTCCTTTTTAAATTTTGTGACTTTCAAATGATTTCATGAAAATGGGTATTTCTCTCAGAGTTTTATTGATTATTTTCAACTATGTCAATGTCCTTTATTGGATATTATTCTTGATTGAGATTGATTTACTATAATACAATATTCTATATTGTATTTAATGAGTTATGATATGTTTGATTGTGGATGTGCTATTTTTATACCATTCATGGTTTATGGTTAAAGTATTGATATTTTGTATGCTAGTTTTAGTACAAATTTTTATGTTGTGTTTCACCCTTTTTCATATGCGAAATGAATTGGACTTAATAAATGACAGGAGGGGCCAACTATATCCCCTCGATGCATCGTTAGGTCTCATGAGACAAATTAGTGTCTTGGAACAAGGCCTTGAAATTTTTTTTATTTGTAGTATTGTCACAAGGACTTGACTATTTGGCTATGATGTTCGACATTATGCATTCCCTTGTTATGAAATTTGTTATTACATGTGATTATTCAACTAGTAGAATATCCATGTGCATGTTTATATGGTATTGTTTGATTTATTTTTTTTATATTTTTTAAGTTTATTTTTAAAAAGGTTTTTGTTTTTATTACACATCTTTCCTTAAAATTTTATAACTTCTGGTGAATTATTTACCCTTACTAAGCATATGAGCTCACCCCATTCTTATGTTTTATTTTCCCAAGATTACAAGAAGGGTATTATTATTGATATGTAGGGTTAAACTAATATAATAATGGAGTTATCAAAGGATTATTTACTCTGTGTTTTATGTTAGAAAGTGTAATTTAATGTTCATGTATGTAATCTATTTTCCAAGACTGTTAAACTGATCGGTCCTTCAGGACATGATTCCAAGTAATCATGCCAATGTATTAAAATAATTCACCGACTTTGAGATTTTGGGTACGAGGAGTTAAGAAGGTAAAAGAAAAAAAATAAATAGTTTTAAATTTGATTCATGCACACTATTTAGTCATATGGTTTGGGAAAACCCACCAAGCAATGTTATTAGTTAGAATTTTTCACTAACATGGTTAGGAGACATAATTACTCCTAACAATAGAAAAACCATATTTATCAAATACAATAATATTTCACCCTAAATAGGATTATGACACATTTTACTCCTCAATAATTTTTAATCCTATACTAATAATGACCATTAAATCATTATATATAAGAATAGTCAGTCAAATTGCTGATAACCACATGCACACCATGTGACATAATATTTTACCAATATTTTGTATATTCCAAACTCAAAAATTATCTAATTTAATAAAAATAAAAAATAAAATAAAATAATATGAATATGTTAAATTGGGGTGTCATATTAAAGAACATGAATGCTTTAACATAATGTATCATGAGCTATAAATCATGTGTAGAGAATATGGGTGGGTTATAAGATAAATTCTTTATGTTATGAAAATCTTGGATCAATTGCACTGCATCAAGACTATATGTATGAATATGGTAATTTTATAAATTGATCCTCTTCTTATAATTATGTTATTGTAGAGAATAATGAATCTAGTGGAGAATTAGAGGGGCGGGAAGGCACAACGAGGGGCAGCGCGGGTGGCGACGGGGCCGGTAAGGCTTCTAGGAGTTGGGGGGGGGGGGGTAGAGGGTGTCGGGGGAGTGGGAGAGTGTCTTGGGAATCAAAATATTTAATGGTTTTCTAGTAGTTTTTTAGAAACTACCGCTAAATAATTTAAAAAAAATGTACCAGCAGTTTATTAAACCGCCGCTAAACTGTCAGTTTTGTGTAGTGTATGGTATTTTCTTCCACTATGTATATTTAACTATATACTATTATTATAATCATCACCATATGGTATTGGATCCCCACTATCACCTCTTTATGCCCTTACTGTTAGTCACTAACCTTTGACATACTCAGAGGCACTCCTAAGGCCAAGTGGCCCTCCGGCTTGAAACACTATTCAGGTGGATAAATGGGTCAGGGTGTTACACACACTAACACATATATAACTAGTCCAAAATCAAGTAAAATAGAAAGGAAAATTTAGAGAATCTTGGATCTCTAATATTATTCTAAAACACCCTGACCCAAACTACTAGCCCTAAGACACAGGGTCGCATGACCTCATGCACGCCTCCTCGTATGCCAGAGACTTCCGACTAGTAGTGAGGGTATAATTCCAACAGTGGGGTGACTATACCCATAATACCATGTCATAGAAGAAATAATAATAATAAAAACAATATATATATATATATATATATTAAATAGGTTGGGACCGATATCCCTTTTATTAAACAAAAAAAGCAAGTACCATTTTAAATAGGGTTGATAGGTAACCTTTACCAAAACTAGGGGAGTATAGGTGCAAGATCCAATCAGCATGGACAAATGTACAATGACCCAAAGGATAAGACATGGAACAAAGTCCCAAAGTGATAATTTTACATCATTTTATGTCAACTGACAAATGTCATGATGCCCTTGCTAGAAAACATCACAACAAGAACCCAATCCAAAAAATTTACTATCCACCTTCCTTGAAATGTTTCATCATGATCATAATAACATAGCGAGTTAGGTAAACCATCTATATAAAGATTAGGGGGGGGGGGCTATAAGATAGGTTCCAATACACACATCACTCTTTCAATTCTACCACCCAATGATGCTTGTATGGCCATCACTTGCATTACCTACTAAATGCATTGCATCATCAGACCTTTCCCAAGTAAAGATAATAAAACGTACGGGAACACTTACATCCCAAAATAAGGGGATAAAATGCTATATGATAATTTTCAACATGAACATCCCTTAAAATGAGGCCTCCCATCCAATAATGTTGCTACAATGCCTACCTGATGCACTAATCCATTCACATTGATCCTGAAATTCCATCTGCTGCCCACGAGTTTTGAACTGGTGACCCCAAGGCCCAAGTACCGAAATGAATTCTATAGATTGAAGGACTAATACCAATACAAAAAAATCAAATAGGATTGAAAGGTAGTGGAAAATGTTCAACCACCATCACTGTCACTGCCCTCAATAGACCCCACCATCACCCACCTTGTTAGCTCCACCGCTATCACTGCTTCAACTCGAATCCATAGATACCACCACCTTCTCTAAAAACCATTTCACCAATTCCATAAAAATAACAAGAGACCCATACATTAACTAGATCTATGATGATTCCCTATAAAACCAAAGGCCACCTCCAGTCACCATCCTTTTGTTGTCAGAATAGGTGATCGAGTTCTATCGCTCGAGCTACTACAAAAACATAGAATCATTGAACCATACAACCAAATCCATCACATAAACGATCATGGACCCTTACTAACATATCCTCTATAGATCATGAGAGTATGAATGTTACAAAATATCCTAATAAATAGATCTAGTTCACAAAATAAGAGATGATTCTAGAAACCCAACCGATACCACTGATCCACCAAGATTCCAGAGTCACATCAAAATGACATATAGAATGGAAAATAGTGGTAATGTTACCTAAACCAGGGTGAAAAAACTCGATCCTATAAAGAATTACCAGATCAATGCCTCTGTAAATGGGTTGATCCTTGTGAATTTTGGGGTTTGCAAGCTCATTAGCTTCAACCCATATATGTTTATAAGCCTATGAGGAGTTTCTCTCCCTTAGCAATCTATACTAGGGTTTTATCGATGGTGATTAGGAGGGGGATATTGGCATACAAATTCTCTAACATAATCTCCCCTTTTCCTCCCTCCTCCTTTCTCCCATCCCTTTTCTCACATTCACTATCTATCATTGTTATCTTCTTTGTTTATTTTTCCCTTATTCATATCTTCTTCCTAGACCCTTTTATGACTTTTCCACTATTTGAATCCCTCGTTTTCTCTTCCCCTACCCTTTCCTTCTGATGGACATGTTTCTGACCCCATCATGGTCTGGTGAACTAGATTTCTTAGAGAGATTTGGTATATGAGAGTTGGGTTGCATTGGTTTTTCAGGTGATCATCTTGTGTCTAGTATTACCCTCTCTTGGTGATTTCTTCTTAGTAGTGTTGTTCCTTTGGTGCTATTTCAGGTCTTCTTTTTACATGGTGGTGTATTTGGCTGTCGAGGTTGGTAGCCAATCGAGGATGAGCTTCTCTGTTGAGACCCTAGCCTTATTCAAATGATGCTCTAGATTCAAAATCCTTTATTGCTCTCCCAATTGGTAATAAAAGGTGGTTTCATAGAGGCTTTTGAAAGTGAGTTTGACCGTTCGATGGTGTTTCAAGAGGCTCACTAACCACTGGCTTCATTAGAGACGTGGTGGTCCTCAATTGATGTTTTTTGTTTGCGATTAATCAACAGTTCATAGTTTCAAGGTCCCTATTTTGGTTGGTAATAACATTCATGGGTCATGGATTACTATTGAGCTCCCATCCACTTCAAATATGCTTTAGATTTGGAATTCCATATCTCCTCTCCCAGTTGGTTCAAAGTGGTTGTTTTTAAGAAGTTCTAGGAGGTGATTTTCAACTGTTCGACATGTTTCATGGAGGATCATCTTTTTTGGCTTTGTCCCTTGATCATGTTCAGGATCTGGTTTGATGATTTTTGTTATTCTTTCATTTAAAAGGTGTTTTATGGGATCATAGTGTTGGATCATGATGCCCATGGTGGTGTTTTGATGATGGAAAGGTTGAAGGGATTCCTTTTTTTTTTAATTTTATTTGGATCTTGTAGTGATCAGGTGACGACAAAGATGATGGTCTCTCAGGTGATATGCTCAGTTGTTTTCTATATTTCATGGGGTTTTGATGATAGTAATGGTTGTGTCCATTAACTGTTAATGATGTCAATGTTATAATGATAATGGATATTAAATTGATGGATTCTAGGGTGGTCTTGCGATGATTTCAAGGATCCATATTCTCACGTGATTCTTTCTTCCGAGGTGGTGTGACCGTGATTGGTTTGAATTTTCAATTTGAATTTTAAACTTGATTGGTGTTTTTGGCATGGTTATGTTATTTTCATTTGGGTAATTGTTTTTGTATTTGTTTTTGAACACCATTTTTACCATGATTTGTATGGTGGTTTGGAAATTGGGTTAGAGCATTTCATTTGGAGGAATTTTGTTTGTGAGGTTCCCACTAAACCAAAAAGTGGTTTATTGAAAATTGAAAAAATTGATTTGGATGATAAATGCCTCCATAAGATTGATCTCCATGATGAAGTATCATTAGGGTAAGAAGAAACCTAAGTGATGTTAAATATTTTCAAAAGATCTCTCTCACCTAACGATGATTCCGAGAGAATAAGAAGACAAACCCACTATTCAAAGACGAAGTGTGCGATGAAGGAGAGGCCACCTAAAAGGGGTGAGTACCCCCAAATTCTATATAAATATCCATGTATAAGATCCTTTAAAGATAAATTCAAATAATTTCATCATGTCAATGTAAAAATAATATATATATATAATCAGAGTACATGCTGAAATATAAAGATGCCATACTTGTTGAAAAAATAAATGGGCTCCTGATGTGGAAATACAAATGAGAGTAATAAGTGAAAGCAAGTAAATAAATAATAAATGAGGCCCTATATAGTATTTCATGGTCCGCCACCAACTCTATTATCCTCCATGGAATCATCCACCATAGGTAATTTTCAATGAATTAAATATATAGTCATGAAATCTACAAGTGCACTAAAATTCCCGAGTAGGGTTTGAGTATAAGACTCAACAGGACACCACCAATATATCCTAAACCAAGTTTTCTTAAATATATAGTTTTATTCCTTGAATATAATAATTTCATAACAATAATAACTACTTAAAATCCCAAAATTGAGTGTTTGTACACTAACCAAGGCACTAAAAACCCTTGGTTGTACCTAGTTTGGATCTACACGTGAAGGATAATAAGAAGATATTAGAAGTAACCAAAAACTAGCGATGAGTCTAGTGCATATGTTTCTTGAAAATATCTTGACATAATTCATACAAGTGACTTGGTTATCTCATGAGGCTAAAGTACAACATGCCACTTTCAAATAAATAGGCATAGACTGCACCACTTGAAAATTTATTAGGCACTGAGAATGCTGTTTGTAAATCAACTATGCATTAAGTGAGTTACTTTCAAATAAACTAGGGATCTAGTAACCAGATACTTGGATTTTAGTTACCAAATTGTACCATCGACATGATTCTATGGTTTCAATGCATCTCCACCCTGTTATTAGTTCTATCAGTACCATTGTCACATTTTATGTGTACTCCACCACTAAGAGACAATCATGACATGATGGTCCACCTATTCTGAGCACTAAGAATGATACCTCTATAGGAAAGGTAACATACATAACAAGGTAGATCATACAGGTAAATCATACCAAAATGAGTATAAAGTAACAACACATAACATCATGAAATCATCAACAACTTGGAAATAATCTACTCTAGAAATGCTCATGGAATCAATATCATAACTTGTCTCATAGGCTAGAAACTCACCCACATGAGATTATAATCAAGAACAATTATCAATTATACAAAACCATAAATTATAACATTGAAACACCTATTACAAAACCCCCAATAGGTAAGAAAACTTGTATCATAAGCATTATGATGATTGATGATAAAGGTTGCTAACTGATTCCAATTTCACACCTAAGATATGTTTCCTAGTGAACCATGTTTTTATTATAATTATCCCCATCTATGAAAATTAAAATGTAAATAAATATTAAATTAAAATTGAATAAAAAACCTCACTAACTTAAAAAAACAAAGTATTTACTTTATACACGTTGAGATAAACCCAATAGCATTGATAGTGTGTTAATCCGATCAGCATCGAAGAAGATATAGAAGAGAGAAGTTTGGAATAATAATGATAAAAGAATAATAGAGAGATTTAAATTGAGAGATAAAGGCATGATAAAGGGAGGTAAGCATGAGAATGGGGAGGAAATCACATTCATTACCCATTTCACAACTCACCCTGTTTACCCTTTTATATTTTTTTTCATTATTTCATTAAATTCTTAATCCCTTTATTGTACTTTTATTTTTCCCTTTCCTCATTAAATCATGCACTGCACCCCACATCTATCTCATTAAACCACACATTAATTTTTACTCATCAATACACACACATGTGTGTGTACATATAAATATATTATGAGACATATATATCAAATACACACACACACACACACACACTCCCATATATACATATATACACCCGCACACATATATATACCAATATATATACACATTATATACATATATACAATATGTATATACTTATATGCACCTAATTATTATCCCTATTTAACAATAATAATAATAATTTTTATAATTATTAAATCTCTCCCATAAATACCACTATAAACATCTCAACAATAAATTTCAGTAAATATCAAAATAGTAAATACAATTTTATTAATCACATAATTGAATTAATTTACCACTTGTAATAATATCATTGTTATTACATTGACCACCAATAAATATTTTCATCGAAACATAATAATTAATTACACGTGTATATTTCCATTTTATTCTTTAAAGAAAAATAAAAATAAAAATAAAAATAAAAATAAAAATAAAAATAAAAATAAAAATAAAAATAAAAATAAAAATAAAAATAAAAATAAAAATAAAAATAAAAATAAAAATATTATTATTATTATTTTTACAACCCAAATTAAAATTTAGATACCAAATAATTTTATCAGTTCAAATAAATCAAAACAAGTTGATACATTTATTCAAAATATTATATTCTAACTTTTAATAAATCTCTTAAATCGAAAATTAAAATTGACGACATAGGTTGTTACATAACTATTCTATGATATCACCCAAAGGGCATTCAAAATCCCCTCGGGTTGGAGACTAGTGTCTGTGTATCATGAATGTTTAACTTGGGAATGATTTAACTCTCTAAATCCAAATGACCACATTGAAACAGTGGACTTCCATTCCAAAAATTTAACTGATAAAAAATAAATCAAAAAAATAAATCAGAATAAATGAAAGAAATGGTAATGAAAAAAATATCCACGCATGTAATAAATCGTATGTTGATTATAAAAAAGAAATCAACATATACAAAATAATCCAAAAATAAAGGATTCAAGCCTATATAAAAGATACATAATAGTCCCAAAATAATAGCCAATCATATCAACCTACCACAACCATTCCCATGTAACCCATGAACACTCACCATAGATCATAACCAACTATCAATGGTCCAACCCAAACATAACTCCCACAAATAACTAACCTCAAAATCTAAAAGAAAACATAATAACTGCATACATTGAATACTATATGTAGGGTTTGATAAAAATACACCCATTAAGATTTCACCAATGATTTTTTGTCATTTCCTTTCAAAATACCAGTTCATTAATGCTAATTTAAACTATAAATAGAACAAATAAGGCATTTCAGTATGTTATGGATAAAACTCAATATCATTCCATAATTCCTTTTATAAAATATTGAAATTATTTTAAAAATATAAAATAAGGGAAGAGCAAAAACCTTTTCCAAAACCAGGGTAAAACCTATGGAAATAGATTGGGATAATTCTACATAATACCATAGAATTTAACCCAATCAATAAATTAATTTATTCTTTTAAATATTATTTTATACCATGAAAAGCCGACTAGGGTTATGTAAGAATTAAATATATAATAATTACATCATTTTATATGAATATTAAATATAACTCATAATAATACACCCCCATAACTATTAAGATTTTGTTTTTTTGGAGACTAGATAGATAATCAACTTATTTAATAAAATATCTTAAACACATCCTAAATTTTTTTTCTCACATAACACCTTTATTAGATATACCATATTTAAAACATTTCTTCATAACCAGGATAAATGGAATCATAAGACATGGTGATCTCAGATTCTCAGTAAGGGTAAAAATTTGATATATCATTCAATGATTAAAAGTGAGTATAAGATTAGAATAAGGGTATGATAACATAACTATAAATTATTAAAATAGTAAAAAACCATCAAAATAAAATTAATTATTATTAATGGAATAAAAGTTTTTATAAGAAATACATAAGTTAGAAGAGTTTGGAATCATCAATAGTCAATCATGATCCATGATAACTTATCATAATCACCAGACATCAGTTTTTAGCATAAAAATAAGAATAGAAAATCACTTTAAAGTTTAGGATAAATATCAAGACTATATTAGTGTATTGAGTTCCATTTTTTATTTGGTTACTACTCATTATAATCATTTCCTTAGTTAAGGCTCACTGCCAAGACTCTCATAATAGACAAAGTCACTTACTAAACTGGGTTCGCTCCCCATTTTAGTTCATATTGTATTATGAGATATAATCCAATAAAAAATGAATTGGAGGACCATGTATCTTCAGGACCACCCATCACATAATAAAAACCATACATAATTATTACATATGATCATTACAAAATCAATCAAATCATAACCTGTGGAAACATAATTGGTTTCATAAATATTTCATCATAACTTAACAAACTCATGGGAAAGTAAAGGGTTTCATGGTATCATCTATAAAAATTCATCATTATTGGAAATATAAGGATTTTTTTGATGGTTTAATAAGACCATATCCCCACTAAATAACAACAATCTTTAAATTATGTTGACATAGATAAAAAATATCTTTTATAAAATAATTTGAAATATGCTTTAAAAAAATGTGAAAACACCCCTTTTATTTTATTAACTTTTAAAATTAAAGGTCCTTTAGAAATGGGAATATTATTTTCATTGTAAAAACTTTGAAACATGAAAGCAGATCTTCATAAATAAGGAAGGAAATTATGACATGAAAATATATTCATGTTACACATGTTGAAAGAGAATATTCTTTTTACACATTAATTAAAAGTAAAAAGTGATTCGCATGAAAAATATTTCCAAATATTCATTTTAATAACATATAAAGAAACTAAAGAACCATGAAAATGACCTTTTTAAAAAATTTATGTATAGGTAAAAACTTATATAAAATAATTTTGAGAACATGGATTTGTAAGAGAAATATTCCCGACTAAAGAAGAGAAAATAGGATAATTTTTCTTAAAAACATTATTTTGATATTTTGGTTTCCAAAGAAAATAAAATTAAAAGAAAAAATCTAAGACCATATAAATTACTAGAGTATAATAAAAAATATTTTAATTAAAGTATAATAACTTTATAATTTCCCTTATTGTAAATTTATCATTGAAAATACTGAAAAGAAATGAGATTAAAAATTAAACCCTTACCTCAAGTGTGGTCTTAATTCACATGCATTCAGAAATATTTTATAATATATAAATATTTATTATAAACATACTACATAAAAATATTCATATATAAATTAATAGATATCATTCCCTAATAATTTTTAATTAACCCTTTATTAACAATTCTTCATTAAAATGAACATTCGGGGGGATAACTATTATGTTTACAATCCATATTTTGGTTTTATGATTCTGATCCATGAACTTTGGTCATGGTTTTATCATATAATAAATATTATTTATGTAATAAATATAATATTTATTAATTATATTAAAATTTAAAACAATACATATAGAGTGGCGATGAAAAATTAATTACATCACTTAGTGAGGACGATAATTCGTAGATGTTCAAGAGTGATGATTACATATTTCAATAGATAGAATAAAATAAAGGTAAATAACAATTCAGATTTAAAATGTAATAATTATATCATATATATTCAATGAATTTATCCTTATTACCCTCCATGTTAAATGTAAGTGAAAACTGACTCAAATCACTATGTGGAGGTGGTATTCCACACATACGCACGAGTGACATTATCATTTTCCAACAGATGGGATGGAAATAAGGTAGATAATATTGAATCTTTAAAAAATCATAAATATATTATAAACATAATATATATCCATTTAATAAGTATATATAACCATCCATAAAATATCATAATAAAAAATAAAATGCATCGCTTTAGGGAGACGATAATGAATACATACACATGAGCGATGTATTTATTTTCCA
Source organism: Viscum album (assembly GCA_963277665.1). NCBI lineage: Eukaryota > Viridiplantae > Streptophyta > Magnoliopsida > Santalales > Viscaceae > Viscum > Viscum album. The sequence continues at coordinate 2,006,429,579 of OY728130.1, read as the reverse complement.
TTCAATATAATGGATAAATAAAATAGTTTCAACATTAAAATAAAAATATTTTAGCATATTAAATATAGTTATTTCATCATGTTAATATATATATAGATGATTTAAAGTTTTTTAAGAAAGAATGAAACTTAAATAGACCAGAAAAGAAAACTACCACATTTTCATGTATCTTCCTTTGGACATCACCATAAGGATTCTTATATGGGTCTTTTAGGAAGATAAAACCATCATAGTCTTGGACAAGGATGTTGGAAGGTTATTTTGACAGAGGTTCTTTGAGATATAGGGCTCAAGTGGCATAGAGATGTGAGAAGAGTAGGTTCCCTTTTTAAGGGATTTGCGTGAAAAACCTATAAATATTTGAAACATTATTATAAAATATATGTCTTACTAAAGTAAATTGGATCCAAATTAGAAAATAATTAAACATAATAATGGTAAGGTGAAAATACAATCAACTAATGAGATTTAAGAAACTATTTTGTGTTATCAAAAACCTTATATGTTAGGTTAACCTCTATTTTAACCATTTTAATACTTACCATTGTAAAATGATTATTACAATAGTTAATCTTAATTATGGAAAATACATAGAATTAGAAAACATTAATTCTAATATCCACACACAAAACATGTAAAAACTATTCTTTTGAGAAATTATATTGTAATAATTAAAATGATTTTATTACCATTATTTTCCTAGTACAAACCATTAAATGAATGTTAATATATTTTATTAAATATATTATATACACCTTTTATTAAAATCATTCATAAATAGTTATTAATTCGATCTATTAAGATAAAATACATTTCACTCAATAAATACAGTTTTCTGAAAAATATATTTTTTGACTTCGAATGTTTTTATCTTAATTTATTACTAGTTAACAATAAATGTATACATTATTATTTCTTTTCTTATATAAAATATTACTATATTAAATCATTTAAATTTAGTGAAGGATATATTTTATTTAGATAATAAATTATAATATATATAAAAAATAATCTTCTTCAAAAAATTAGGACTTACATGATTTTATTATTATAATTAAAATTCATGGACTAATTTCATAACCATTAATATAATAAAATCATAGTAACTAAAACCTTTTATATAAATATTTTTTAATATGACTACTATTTTTCATAACCACAAATTTAATGGATGGGTTATGACAATCACTTTTTTTTAAAAAAAATATCATGGTTCATAAATGTTCGATGTTGTGTGTAAAGAAAACTATTGAAAAATTTAAATTTAATAAAGAGAAGTTTACTTGTTAAAATATCAAGGTCAAATATGGTCATTTAAATTCAACCTAAAATATTTAATCTCTCCAAATTTTCCTCAAAATATTTATCAACAATTTTTTCAAACCAACATCACTCTTCCTTTAAAGAAACCATGATTCCCAGGTAATTTTAGAAATAAATTTGAAAAAGTAAACCTTAGAAATTAAAATTATGAAACAAAGAAAAATAGGCACCCTAATATAAATAGAACATATTAAAATAAATAGAAAAGTTTGTGGTGCCATGAAAAGAAATCACGAGATGGAGATTCAAACAAGGCACATAATGAAATCCACTAGATTACCCTAAAATGGATAAAATAATGAGGGGAAACCTCATAAGATTCAATTAAAATGGTGTTAAATAGACACATACTCTATATTATCCTATAAAAAACCTTACAATGTCCTTATAATATCTTTTGATCTATAAAATAATAACAGCTCCTGGAAGAAGGCTGCTAGCACAAGCCACAATCCACCCCGCTACCCCTTTTTCCAAATCGACATAGTTTAGTTGGGAATCATTCACTAGTCAGTTTATAATCTACACTAGGGAATACACTAATCCATAACTTTACATAGTCACCTAAGACTCTCCATAACATATATCAATCAAAGGTGATCAATCCATAATCACAAATAATAAGTATAATCATTTGAATATAACTTACACCTTACTACTACAACCTCACATAAAAAATCCCTTTTCTATAGTCATGTATAAACATAAATAGATATATCATAATATCAAAATCCCCCATAGTATTTCAACCCATAATAAGAAATGAAACATAAGGGGATCAAGAGCGGGTCTCAGAAATTTGATAAAAATTCCTTAAAATTTCCAAATGGGCTTTTAAAATATTCTTAATAAGCCAATCCATTTTTTCAACATTTTAGAATAACATTTTGTACCACATTTTAAACATCCATTAAAACCAAATATTTCAAATAACCCTTTAAAAACATTTAGGATATACATCCTTTATTTAAAACCATTTTAGAAACCATGCATTTCAGAAAAATCACATTTTATCCAATTTACAAATCAAATGGGATGAAATGATTTTATATCACCAAATCCCTTCTTAAAGAAGACATATTAAAATTTTAAAGAACTTGAAACTAAAACAATTATATAAAAAATAAGGTAGAACAATAAAAATATGTTATTAAACATGCTTTTTTTGAAACATTTACCAAACCCACTAAAACCACTCATATAGGATTAATTAATAAAAAAATTTAAATCTCTAAACATTAAATTACTTTTAATTTAAATGAAAAAAAATAAAAAACCTACCTATAATGGGAGTATAATTTCTAAAATCATTATTAAACATGCCTATTATTGTGGATAACACCCAACTATGTAAGGAAACATCTTTTATAAGACCTAAAAACCAAAACCAGAAATTAGTATCCCCCTGTAACCCTAGATATGAATGAAAAAACTAAATTAATGATTACATGAGAAATCCAATCCATGTAAAAAGGGAGTGGTAAGAAATAGGGAGTGGAAATAGGAAGAAAATAGGGATTATTAAAGGTAAACCCCCGTGAAATAGAGGGAGGAGGCTATAAAAATGAAGTAGGGTGGAGAGAGAGGAGTTCAATAATGCACATGGTTTATCCAACAAAGGTGGAGTGAAGGGGTACCAAAATCCCTAAAAATAAAGGATTTAAAATAGATAAATGCACCATTTTTAATGAAATTTGGTTGTCGTGTGTGGTTTAGTAAATCATGCATAGACTGTGCAGCTTGCTCTGTCTAATCAAAATATCCTATCTTAGTTTGGACAAACGATTTCAAAACCCTATTCCAATCATAAAAACCACCATGTTAAAACAAATGAACCTCCTTCCCACTTTTCACATGGTCTCTATAAATATTTCACATGTATTGTTCTAGTACCCATATACAGTAATGTTCCCATGCACTTTATACTTTTTCTAATAGGATTATACCAAAGAATGTGCTACTTGTGCATGGAAAACTACGCACATTCAAAATGAACTAGAATGGTCTGTTTTATTAGGCACCCAACACAGTTTCTAATAACACATGAACATAAACTGTGAAATAGAAGAAAATTTCTATAATGTCATAATTTCAAATAAAACTCTCCAAAAACTTTACATACTACAAAAAAACAACATTGAGGCCTTCAGGCCACCTAGGACTTCAAGTCAGTAGGTCTTTCGGGCAACCTTTAAGGCTTTCAGACCACCTCAAGGCCTTCGGGCCACATGCAGTTGCCCCAGACAGACTCTACAAAAAAGGATCAGCCCCAGAGGAGGATTTAGAGTAGGCGCACTCACAATAGAAGAAACAAATGGATTGGGAAAGAATGAGAGGGTATGAATATAACATCAGGACCATCCTTTGCTTGCACGGGATGCTCAGCCATATAGCCATGAGAAGGTGGAGATCTACCAACATGATGCAGATGCTGGGAAGGGGTAATTTTTTGTGGTTATTGTCTGTTTGAATTCTCTAAGACCTTCGGGTTATGTAATGTTTATCAAGACTATGGGCAATGTAATAACCTAAGCTTATAGGCCTTGTAATGGTTCCCCCTCATCACTTGAAAGGGGGGTTATCAAAAATCAATAAAAAAGAGGCCTTAAGGCCATTCGGGCAATAATAAACATTGACATAAGGGTGTCATAATTCTTACCACCATTCCACTTTCTACTGTTAAAAAATCATTGATTGAAGTAAAAAAAATTAAAAAGAATAAGAAAAAACCTGTGAAAAGGGAAATACCTCACATGATAATTTACTCAAATAATGGAACAAAACCATCAATAATTCATTAACATCCCCAAGAACAAATGACTCATCACCATCAAACACATAGATCACAGAATACTAATATCTTCAAGTCATATCCCTACTATTTAGAATTATTCTAAAGTGGTAGAAATTAAAGAAAATTCTTCTCAAGGAAACCCTATAATAGAGAATTACCCAAACAACCACGATTCCTCAAATAACTATAAAGGAACTGTGAACCACAAATACCACCAACCAACTATCAAAGAACCAAATAAAATATATACGAAGAGTTCAAACTAATAAACAATAAAATAATTACCAAAATAGGATTACACAAAACCATCATGACCCATACTTCGAAGAAGGTAGAAGAAACTCAACTAAAACATTCCCCAATAAGGAAATAACATGGGTTTAGACCATGGGTATATATGAGTGGAAGGTGAAATGATGCACATAATTCCTAGGTCACTATCCCATGAAGAACCAAAAAATATAAAAAATGACACTAGTGAGTTTATAATCTCAAATGGTGTTGTTCTCATCATAGTCATCCAATCTGTACACCCATGACTCACTTGTGTCCACTCCTAAAATAACTAACTAGGGTGAGAATCGCACTCATACCTCAAGAATCTTGATAACTCACTGATCCATATTAAAAATAATTACAATAAACAATACCTTACCAATAATAACCACTAACGTCAAGATAGAATCATCATTATAAGGACCTCAATCAATTTTATGCTGAACAAGCATAAATTACAAGATATAACAACCTCAAATCCCTAAATATCCTCACCTTATGGGTCTCATCTGTTGTAAAAAAATAATATCATGAATTTTAATCAACTCAAATCCTGAAAATCACCAAATATAAACATGGAATCACCTAAATATAAGAGGATATTTCATAAGGATTATCCTCAGGGAGAGATCTCTAAACATTCTCATGACCTCTCGTGGTGGCACAACTAAGAATACTAAAACATGAATCTAACCAACTTTTGTTTCCCAACCAAACTAAATAATCCAAAGGAAAAAAATTGGTGAAATTTAAATAAAAAATAAATCAGAAAAAACACATACCAAAAAATATTTAAATCCCCATTTCCCTTTTATACCACTCTCATTTCTCAAAAAGTTTCAACTTAATTTTTTCAAAGACACACTCTTTGAAATCATACCAATTCCCTTTAAAAAATTTATTTTTCTTATAAAATTCAATCTTTCATTATCCTTATAAACACTACATTTAAAAAGACTTAAATGTTCCACTTCATTAAATGAAACATATTATTTTCAAACAACTAATATAAAATTTTCAATTCTTCAATTTAACTATAAAATTGATACAAATCCTTTGTTTTAATATCATCCCATTTTAATATAAATAATAAATGGTTCACAACACACCCATATCCTTTTTAAGAATTAAAATTAGTTTGGATATAGAATAAATTTTTTCTTTTAATAAGTATTTCATAAAAAAACCATAATGAAATCAAGAATTTTTAAAACATTTAAAATGAGATGAAATTCTTATTCTAAGGAAAACACCCACTCTATTTAAAAAACAAACACATTTAAAAAAATCATATTATAATTTTAAACACCAAAAATACCAAGTAAAAATGAAAATAGAAGGGAAAAAATATTTAAAAAATTACACAACCATAAAAAATATTTTATTACTTCACCAAAATTGGTTTTTAAATCAATTGAATCTATAAAAACTACATTTTCATTCACAAACCAATTCTTTCACAATACAAAACTAATTTTCAATTCCCAAGGGAAAATATAATGAATAACAAATAAATCAATAACACAAAAAAATAACTTAAAATCACCAAAAAAACCTTACAATTATCCTTACACAAATATTAAGAACTATAAGAGTTAATTCAAAATGAAATAGAGAAAAAACATCAAATCTGGGGTGAAAGAAGAACTATTTACTTTTGGTCTGCATAGTTTAATGGATCATGCACTGACCTTGGATAATTACACGATCGTGGCTATAGATCTATTTTAAGAGGGTCTGTTTAGTTTTCTAAATAAAGAAAGCTCCCTATGTGGTTTTGGTTCTCTTATCATTTTCACCCCAAAAGATCCAAATGACCCAAAAAATCTATGACATACTTAATGAGGATCTAAATACCACAATATCATATCCAAATACATTGAGAATAAAAAAACTTCAAATTAAACATTAATATCCCAACTACACATGGTAAATCAAGTCTTAATATGAGAAAGTGTTCTCAATTCTCTCCCCACACCTACCTATCATATCCCTACACTCTTATATCCAAACTAAATAACATCCCAAATAATAAGAGGGATAATCCTAAACCAAATAACTTAATAAAAATATGACTTGATACTAAATTGTAATGGACTACTCAGACTACCACCTGAATCAACACCTAAACTAGTCCTCCATAGAGCTCGAAGGCTATTCCTAATCCTATTTGGTTGAAACATAATTTCTAGGTATCAAGAATTTATACCTTGGGAATTATTTTACACTCTAAATCCAAATTAACACATCCATATAGAATATTTCCATACCAATAATGAAAACATGTATAATATAAATATAATAATAAATCATAGTAACTCATAATAATGGTAAGGAAAACAACCATCCAAACATGGCATAAATGATAATATGAACATAAAGTAGGAATTCACATATATGAAATAAACTAAATTAATGGATTCTGAAGTACATGTCTGATACATAAATATCCCAAAATAAAAACCAAACATATCAATCTTCCACAACCATCTCCATATGACCCGTATTTACTCACTATGCCTCATAACCGAACATCAATAGTCTAAACCAAACACAACACCTATAAATTCCTGACCATGGGACATGAATGGAAACATAATAACTTCATACATTGAATGGTGTATATAGGGTGTGAGAAAAACACACTTAGAAGGATTTCAATAATGAGTTTGTGTCATTTTCTTTCAAAATACTATTTCATTAATGATAGTTTAAACTACAATTAAAAATAAAATAAATATTTCACATGGGATTTAATAATACTAAATATCACTCTATAATTAATTTTATAAACAATACACCTTATCTCTAAAATATAAAACAAGGGTGGAACTCAAAACTTTTACAAAATTATTGTAAAACCTTTTTTAACAAACGAGGCTCATTCTACATAATACCATAGTTTTTAACCTAATAAATAAATAATTTTTTTATTTTAAATCCCATTTTAATCCAACAAAATAGTTTATAGGTAACCCAAAAAGTAAATATATAAACATTAAATAATTTTAGAAAAATAATCAATAAATATCAAAAAAATATATTCCCACCAAACCATAAAGTTTTAATATTATTGGAGACTAAATACATTATCAAATTATTTTATGAAATATCTTCAATATATCACATAAAGTTCTTCTCACATAGTAACATTATTAAATATAATATATTTAAATACTTTATTTATAACACGAGTAAATGTAAACATAAGAAAGGGAGAGCTCAAATGCTCGGTAAGGGAAAATATAATTGACATATATATCAATAATCACAAGTGAGTATAAAATAATCACAGGGGTATAATAAAATAATCATAAATTCCAAAATTAATTCCCAACTAGTCAAAGATAATTAATCACAAGTCTTATAAAAATGTTTTTTTCAAAACAAAATAACAATTCATAATATTATGAAACCATCAAAAATTATTCATGAGCTATAAGAATATATAATAAGAATAAGACAGAAGTTTGAAGCATAAACATAAGTATAGAAAATAATTTCCTTAGTAAAGGCTCAATTATAAGATAATTATAGTTGATAATGTCCGATAGTGGATGGATTTTACTCCCCATTCCTATCATTTCCCTAGTCAAGGATCACTATAAAGACTATCATAGTGGATATAGTACCTTACCGAACAGGGTTCACTCCCCATTTCTGTTCATATTTTCTCATGAGATATAAATATTTAACCAATTACTTGGATGAATATATAATTCTAGTAACACCTATATCATAATTAAAACCATAAAAAAGTATGACACATTATCATAAAAACACTCTTCATAGAATAATATAGGAAAAATAAATGGGTTTCATAAATATTTTTTCGTAACTTAATTAACTCATGGGAAAGTAATATGTTTCATGGAATCATACTTAGGACATCATAATCATAGTCTATTTAAAGAAAGAATGTTTATTATTTCATATTATAATCTCCCCATTGAATCATAACAATCCTTAATGTATATTTACAAATATGAAAAATCTCTTATATAAAATCATTTAAAATAAGATTTAAAAATCTAGAGAAAAAATCCCTTTTTCTTTTGGTAAAATTTAGAACTAAAATTACCAGAGAAGTGGGAATAGTATTTTCATTGTAAAACCTTGGAAACATGTAAAGTAATATTCATGAATAAGGAAGGACATGATTATGGAAAAATCTATTCATGATTTACACTATAAATGAGAGCATTTTTTTTGACAATTCTTTGAAAAGTAAAAGTGATTCATAATTTGTTTTCAAAATATTCCTTTTAATATTATATAAATATAGTAAAATGAATTTAAAATTAAATATTTTAAAAATTTATGTATTATAAAAAACTTCTATAAAATAATTTGAAGAAAATGGTTATGGAAGAGAAATATTCCCTACCAAAGAGGATAAACAAGGTGAGTTTTTCTTAAAAACATTCTTTTAGTATTTTTGAGTACTAATGAGAGGAAAGTAAAATGAATATAGGGAAAAAATAACCATAGGATAAAAAATATATGGGTTTTAAAAGATAAGGATCATATTATTTACCACAATTAAAATTTAATATAGGAAATCTTGAAAAGGGATGAGATAATAAAATAAACCCTTACCTCATGTACGGTCCTGCTTCATATGAATTAAAAAATACTGTATAATAAATATATATTTATTATACATATTTGATAGAAAAATATTTATTTATATATTACTATATATTATTACATTATAAGTCCAAATTACCCATTTATTAATAATTCTTCATTATGATGAATATTTAGGGTGTTAAATATTCTGTTCCCCATGCATGTTTCAGTTTAGAAATTGTTGTCCTTACACCTTTGTAAAGGTTTCATCATCTCCAAAATCATAATTATGTCACAAATATAATATTTATTAATTATATACTATTTTAAAACCATCAATATAGTCTAATTATGAAAAGTGAATTACATAACAAAATAGATATGGTAGTCCGTACTTGTGCATGAGTGATGTTTACACTTTTTGATGGATGGAACAAAGGAAAGTTATATTATAATTAACATTTAAAAAATCATAATTATATCATAAATATCATATATATTCCTTAAATATCTCCTAGTTACTTTCCATGACAATAATAAATGGAAAATTAATCAAATTACTTCACGGTGGAGGTAGTCCATACTTACACATGAGAGATGTTATCATTTTCCAATGGATCATAAAGTAAGAAGGTAAATTATATTTTTTATTCATATAATAATAAATATTTTATAAATATAAAATATATACATTAAATCTCTTTATATAACCATCCCTAAGAGATAGTGATAATAAATTTAATACAACACTTCATGGAGATGGTTGTGAGTACATACTCAAAAGAATTGTTTTTATTTTAGTGTAGATATAAAAGATATATAAAATAGTTGTAAAATTAACATAAAAAACTTTAAGTTTATTAAAGATAGTTTTTTCATCAATTTAATATAGTTATAGATTATTTTTATGTGGTTAAGGGAGAAATAAATTAAAAATAGGTCGATAATAAAAATTACCTATTCTTTGGGTATATTCCTTTGAATATCACCTTAAGGATTATTATATGGATCTTTTTGGAAGGATAAAATATCATGGTTGTGGATAAATATGTTTATAGGTTATTTGGTAAGATTTTAGTGGAGATAATTTTCTTATGTGGTGTGGGTAAGTGATAATACGATGTCCTATTTTAAATGTAAGGTGAATAGAAAAACATTAAATACATAAAAATTTATTATAAAAAACATGTCTTATTAAATTCAAGAACCTCTAAATTTCCATATATTCAAATATAATAATGTTAGGGTTGAAATATAATCACCCAATTAGTTTTATGTAAGTATTTATGTGTTATATTAAACTTTATATCATAGGTTAACCCCTACCCTTTTAACCCTTAACATACTAACAAGGTTATTAACATGGTAACTATTAATTATGGCTAATCCATAAAAGTAGAATAAACTTATTTTTATATCCTTTAAAAAACATGGGCTAAAATCTATGCCACTTTCCCTTTAAATATAACTAATTCAGTTTATTTGGGAACATTCCCTAATTAGTACACAATCTATACTTGGTGTTTTATTTATTTAAATCCCTACTTAGTCATTTAAAAATCCACATAACATATAAACAATTAAGTAAATGAATCAAAAAATTAATGAAATTATAATTATTTGAAATCAACATACACCTAACCTACTATAACCTCACACAAAATAGTCCATTTTTCAACAGTAATGAATAAGTATTAATATACATATAACAATATCAATGTCACCCCATATGGTCTCAACCAATAATAGGAAACTAAACAAAAGGTATCCAACATACGGTCTGAAAAATTTGAGAAAAATTCATTGATGTTAAAAAAATATTTAAAACACGGTTGGAATCTAATCCATTTTATCCACATTTTAAAAGAACCATTTGAAGCCTCATTTCATACATCATTTAAAACCAACCATTTTTAATCACTATTTAATTCCATTTGGAATACACATCCTCTATATTAAAACCTATTTTTGAACATGGGAATTTATTCAAAAACGCATTTTATCCAATTTATGACCCATATAGGGTAAAATTATTTTAAATCACACAATCTCATCTTAAACAATCTATATGACATTCTTAAACACTTGAGGCCAAAAATATTTATTTAGAAAACAAGGGAGAACCACGAAATTATTTTATAAAAAGTAAAAAAATTGTAACAAATTTACCAAATCTTTAAAAACTAATACACATGGGTTTAATTAACAAAAAATGTAGTTAATTAACTAAACATTCAATGAAATCGACATTAATTGAAATGAAAAAAAAATCTCATTGAAATGGAAAAAACCACCCTAAAACTATCCTGAAATTCATCGCCTATAGAAGTGAATGCTTAACCAATAAAGAACACATCCTTCATAATCCATAAAAACTAAAACATGGAATTATGACCCACCATAAACACTGTCCTTGGCCAAAAAATCTATTAGTGTTCACGAGATACATTTAATACTAGATAAAAGGGAGAGGGTAGGATTAGGAACAAGAAATAATAATAAAATAGGTAATACTAGAGATAAATAACATTGAAATTAATGAAGATGGCTGTCAAAATTATGGAGGAATGGAGTGTAACTCCCCCATGTGTCTAGTTTTTTAAAGTAAGGAGGAAGGAAGGAGGTATCCCTAAAAAGGAAGGAGGAAAAACACACTTTACCTTTTTAATAACATTTCTACATCATGAACGACTAGGCCACATATCCTAATAAATCATGCATTGGAAATGTGGATTATTCTACCTAATAAAAATAACTTTTCATGCTTTGGACACACAATTTATAAACCATGAAAACCACCCTCCTACAACTATAACACCTCCATATTTCTTGTCTTAAAATCTCTATTAACCACACACAAGCCATATACTAATAAAAATATGAATCAAAGGATCCACTAGGTTTCCACATGGTTTTTCATGGGTTATACCCAACCATGTTCTACCCATGTAGGGAAAACTACACAAATTAAAAATAAACTGGAAAGGTCCATTCTCTTAGGACCCCATAATGTTTTTATTATCCCTTACACACAAATCATGGAATAAATGGAAATTTATATAATTTCTAAAATTTTAAATACAGCTCTATAAAAATTTAAATTATACCAAAATAAGAAAATATAATAGAAAATAATAAATAAATGAGACATACAAAAATCATATAAAGAAGACCTTTCACATCTAAAAGTAGAAGTTTTATATTTCGTCATAAGACACATGCCTATGTGATAACTATATGAAAAAATATAATATTTTTGGAATTATATTCATTTAAAATATATTATAGTAATATACCAATGATATAATAAACAAAAATCTATCATATTTAATAAGAGAACATCAAATACACAAACTCTTAAAGGTAATTAGATTATTTTTCATTTAAAATGGAATTATATTATATTCATAGTGTCTATATATCCATTAAAATACTATATTTTTAATATACTCATCTATAATTCTCATTTTATTGTAATTGGACTATAAATAAATTATTGAGAAACACCTTACACCCCTCAGTTGGTTAACGATATCATCAATCCTATAAAGGGGGTAAGAGTTTTCTATTATTACTTACTTTAGAAAATTATATTCACTACCAAGTCTCATTTAATCATATTATTTATTATTTAATAATACTATAATACCATAGTGGGATACACTATGATAGATAAATTATTGATTTTTTTTGAATTTTCAATATAAATCCTTAACTCTAGAAGCTCAAAATATGACATTAAACATGATTCCAAGGAGACATTAACTATAATCAGAAAGAGATATATTCAAAAATACACCACATTCCATGAAATTAGACATGTAATATCCTTTTATAAGGCATTACAAAAAATTTAATGACCCAAGATTTTACTATATAATTTTTTCCCTTTAAATAAATATTATTTTAATAGACTATTCCACTAAAAACACCAAAATAAAACAATAAAAGACGTATTAAATAAGAATATTATAACAAGAATAAAATATATGGTATATAAAAAATATTTTGATGAATTATAAATGCATAAAAAATTCGATTAAGAAAACTTAGCATTTTAGAGTCATTTTTAACAAAAGTAGTTATTATTTATATATTTTATTTTCATTTAAAATCTAAATTTTAAAATGTTTAAATTTTAATTATATAAAATGAAATTTATTTTTGAATTCATTATATAAAAATTATCTTTGTGTAATTTTTTGAGAGTTTTCTAAAATAACATATTTTTAAGTGAATGTTGAAAATTCCAATTTTTCTAAACAATGTCGATTTTAGGACAAAACGTTATCATAATAATGACTTAAAGGTTTATGGTTTTTTCTATAAAATATAGATATGTTATAAATAATAAAACACATTTAAAAATACTATGTTTAATTTATAAAATTCATGTATAAAATTTTCCAAACTCAAGTAATTTTTCACATTAGAAACTATTTTTATGCACTTAAATTAAAAATTATATTTAATTAATTTTATAAATTAAATCTAAAAAATGGATTAAATATTTTATACAAACATTTATAAATTATTTTATAAACTCTATTTCATTTTTGATCTTAAAAATTATATTTATAAGATTAAATTTAATGGCCAGGATAATGTTGAAAGTATTATTTTTAATGAATTATATTTTTAATATTGTGTACTTTTTTATTTGATAAATTAAGTTGATATATTTTAAATAATGTATCTAATACGACGTTTAAGGACATAGAAAATTATATTAAAACAAATTTTATTGTAAATAAATTCCAAATAATATTAAAAACACATAATGGTCGAAACATCATTTTTATATAAAAAATATTTTTTCTATATAAAAAATATTTGTATTTAAAAGTTAATTTATCTCATTTAAAATTTTAATTATGTTAAATTGAAATTAAATTTATGTTAATAACAACCATATTTTTTAATTGGGGCTATTTTATAAGTTTGGTAAAATATAATTTACTTGGGTAAAAACTAGTTACCCCTGTAAAAAAAGATAATAGTAAAAATATAAGAGTACATGAAATTAAAAATGTTTAAAACATGTGTGAAAATACTTGGTTGAGGTTTTATCAACCAAATATCACACCAAAATCCATTATTTCAAGCTTTTTGTTTCATTTACCGTAAAATGGTATAATTATATTATTGAAAAATAAAGGGAATTTACAAAAGATTTATATTCTCCACTTATAAAAGGGGATCAATTCCAAATTCTTAAAGTTTCACATACCCTTTGTAATTTTATTTGACCACTTCATAGTTTTCCTCTCATGGAAGTACCTTTCATGATATAAATCCCTTGGTCACCATAATCTATTACAATTACTTCATTTCCAAATATACTTTCATGATATATTTCTACGTCACAAATTGATTATTACTTAATACATAAACATTTATTATTATTAGTTCCATTAAAAACCTACCCTGAAGATAATTATATAATTATATTAGTATAATAAGTATATGTTGGTAAAAAATTTCTCCTGGTAACATTATAATGTTTTTGGGTTTATTTTGTGTTGACAAATATGGTTTCTATGTTTAGTTGTGGAATTACGGAGAGATTATTGACAAGCCAAATTGAAATATATCCAAGAAAAATGAATAGACCCTCTGGAGGTGGTAAAAAAATGTTTTTATAAAAGGTGGCATAATTTCCCAGTGTTTTCCAATTTTTTTTCTAGAATATGGAGAATGGAGAAAGGTGTTTTTGGAAAATTAAGTTGTGTGCAAGATTGAAGGCGGATGGAAAAGTTGCACACAAGGCATATTTTAGGATTACTGCATCGATATATAGAAAAGTAAAGAAGTGAATAAGATATTTGGATCTACATGAAAGATGCGTTTTCATGACAAAGGAATATTTGAACATGCCTGTGAAATAAAGATGATGTGATATGTGTGAAAGATCCTTATGTGCCCAATGCAACGTCAAAAATGGTTTTCCATGCTCAAAAAAATGTTGTGCACAAGGTAGTCAGTGGGAAGGAAACTTGCACCTAGTATAAGGACCCAACCTTATTACATACATAATATTGAGTTTAGTCAATAAAAAAAACCCCTTTACATTGAGGATCTTTTCATGTTTATACCTTTAGAGAATTGGTTCAAAACATTCATAACATTACACATTGTTACATGATGGATACCATAAAAACAGTTTCCATTTTTCTCAAAATATAAAACATTAAAACTTATAACAAGACTCCTTAAAAATTATTCAACATTTAAAGTTTCTTCCTTCCTTGTATTAAACATCCATTAACCTGTGAAAAATCATTTAAAAACATGGGATGAGCACAAAATCTCAGTAAGGTATGGAAAAGAATGAAAAATCACATTAGTCCATGAATACTCAAAACATAAGAAAACATTTTCATAAGACATGATTTTCACCCATAAATACTTACTTCGTGTAACATGAAATTTACAAAATATCCACATAAAAATTATAATATAAATATATTCATAGAGGTATATTGGGGCATTACTTACATAATCTTGTAACCATCTTGGCTACCTTAAAAATTGTAACCCTCACGACTACCTTACTTTGTGTAACCATCGCAATTACACTTGGAGTAACCATAAGGAAGACCTCCAACTTACTCATAACCAATGCATTGGAAGAAAATATAGGTCCAAACCCTCATCATAAATAATTCCCAAGAACCAAAAAATAATCATACAGCATGAATAATTCCATAAAAACTTTACTTTGGAATTTCATAAAACCGAATTTAAAAAAAAGGATTTTTAAAGAAAAAACCCTTATAAATATCATACAGTTCAAGAGGGAATTAATTGAGTAGATGGAGTAGGTATATATGCTATGAATACACATAATAAAACATAATATAGACAAAAACCATCATACAAACAATTTAAATAGCACATAAATAATGAATTAGAAGGTTAACCCAAATAATGGAAATCAGGTTAAGAATTCCCTTACCTCGGGTTTCTCTTACTTACAACTTGTTTAAACCTCATTTATAATGGTTAAAATAGTGTTATTAATATTTTAGAGAAATATTTTCATGTTTATAACTTCTTATATGATAGTTTAATAACATCTTTTCACCATTAATTGTTAGTATTTCCCCCCTTGCACTATTTTTGGTTGAATTCTTTACATGATTTCTATGATTGGTTCATGGTGGAAATTCTTGTCGATTGGAAATAAAACTACAAAATTGGAATGGAGTAGTATTTTCATATTACCAGTAACATAAATTATTCCATTTATCATTTTGAATTCTTATATTAGGATGATTCATAAGTTAGAACATTGATGATGTCCATTTAGATCCTTTTAGTGGTTCTTTGATAATAACAACCTCATTTTGTCTTATAAATTAGAACCATGAGTACAAAAGAATTCCAGAACCATGGGTGAGTCATAACACATATATTATAACCTGATTTAACCATATAAATGGTTTCATTACCAGACTTGAAAGAATTAATGGATTTTGAAATCACATCATCCATGATGTCGATAATTCGACACAAACGAACAATGTTTTTTTCTTTAAATAAGTGGGAGATTTAATGAACCAAAGTTTCATTAATGGAAAATCCCTCTTGATCCAGTTAAATGTCTCTTTATGAAAAATGTTTTTATAAGATGTCAACTTCTTTGGTTTTATGTTAAGAATTTTGATCGTTACTAATATAGCCGTTGAACAGTGATCACATGATTAGTATAAATATAGGACTTTAACAAATCCAATTTACTCAGATAAAGGAAGCGATGGCCTCATCTAGTAGAATTTCTCCATACAAAGCCCATTTTTCAGAGCTCGAAAAAGAGGTGACATCCTTGGGCTTTGACCTTGACCAATCCCAAGCTGAGCTTCACCATTTCAAGCTCAAATGGGACCGTCTACAGGAAAAGTGGAAGTTGATAGAGATTACCACTCGAGTGATGTTATCCGAGCCACCCCAAGAGTCTGTCACCATAGCACACCTTACCCTTAGGTCTTATGCGGCTGTTTTAAGGGGTTATGTAACAAATAAGTAGTACTATGTTCATGTACATTATTTTTGTATATAATAATAAATATATTTTCTAGTCATTTTTGATACATTGTAAATAGTTTTTAAAGTACAAATTGTGTTTTTATTTATTACTTAATTAAGAAATCTATTTTATTAAATTAAGGGATTTTTGAATTAAATAATATTTTAATAAAATAATAATAATATTATTAAATTAATTTTTATTAAATATAAATGATCTTATAATTTTATGAATAGAATTAAAATTTTTATTAAGGTTTGAAATCCATTTTTTTCAAAACCCGTGAATATTCGATAAATGCTGATTTTTATTTTAAAAGTGAAAATTAACATATTTAGAAAATTATTTAGATTAAATAAATGTAATTTTTGGAATCAGGACGTCTAAATTATCCATCGGTGAATTTTTCAGAATTTTCTGAGACAATCAAATTTTTGGGTAAAAATTAAATACTGTTTAAATATATAATGTGTTTTATGACATCATAATGACCAAATAGTGATGTAATAAAATACTATAATCTTTATGTTATTCCAATATATGTTTTAACATTAAAATAATGTGATTTTTGGTTTGTTTGACATACTTTTCAAAGAATTAATGGACCCCTCAAGACATATTCAACACTTTGCCCTTTTAAATTAATTTCCATGGGAGTGTGACTCACCTCCACATAAGAAACCTTATTATTTTAAGAATTTCGGACCTGGGCATTATAAAATATTATTTTCTTCTTCCCTTTTCCAAAAACCATGGGCAAAAACCATGGTATGGTTTGTGGTTTGGATTAATTTAATGTAAGGGGACCCAAACCTAAATAATAAAGAATTCCCTCACCTTTCCTATATAAACCCACCCAAGCTCCCACTTCCTCCTCACTAAAATCCCTTGGAGTTTTTCCAACCTATGACCTACTCTCTCTAGAATCCTCCTAAGGTTCCCCAAGCTCCCAAGAAGCCTCTCACAAGCCTCTCTCTAGCCTTTGGAAGCACACTTCCAAGTAAGGGTTTTTTCTTCCTTTCTCATTTTTTTCAATATTCTTTAAGTTGTATTGCCCTTTTAATTTCAATTATGAATGTTGGGGTATGGTTTCACAACTCCCCCATACTGCCCTCTTATTGTTTGAATGATGGGATACCCCTTTCTCTCTCACTAAATTCCTCCCATGTACACCCGTTACTATGCCGAAATTCTGAAAGGAACTTCTCTTTCCTCCTTTACATTCAAGAAATACTTTTGTATCATGAATATAAATTCCATTAAAATTGTTGGGACATGTATCTATATGACCTCCTTACTATCCATTACATGTAAATATGACGAGGAACCCCTTTCTCTTTCATCAACATTTTTTATGAATTCTTATGTCACGCCATTACGCTGCCGAAATCACATCGATTTTCTAAGCCAATGTCACTGTGTAGTGAATACCATGCCCATTTCTCCATCAAGGGTATTCACCTTTATGCACATCTACTTATTGATTGTAAAGTTTCATGTATGAATTCCACATTCCTTTATCGTGGAATAAATGATTATGTTTTATGAATCCATGTTTTATGATCCATGTGGCACACTTATGCATGAAATGAAATGTTTAAGAAGGGTGTGCCCTTATAGCGCTCTAATGTATTGGGTAAAGTATAGTATCATGATACACCATGTGCAATGAGTGTTGACTCATGCTAATTCAAGTGAAATGAGGGTTTACTCATGCTTCATGTGCAATGAGGGTTTACTCATGCTTTATGTGCAACGAGCCTTGGCTCATGCTAATTCCATGTTAAGTGTTGTTGCCACATTTCCATGTTATGATTATCACGCTTTATCAGGCCTTTATATTCATGTTTCTTTTATGATCTATTGATATGCCTATTGTCTAACATGTATTTTACTCCTCATGTTATTCCATGTGTACTCCCTTACCGGGCTTTATAGCTCACCCTTTTCTTATATATGTCCTCAGGTTATCCCATGAAATGCTAAGTACGAGGGAATGTAGTGGTCATGTAAAGGAAGTTTTCAATAAAGATGTTGTATTTCATGTTTTAAGTTTTTATGTAATGATATTAAGCCCCAAATACACTAAACCTCTCGATATTCTTTGTTGTATAAAGTGAAGTTTTATGTAATAAATCATGTTTAAGTTGTAATAAAAAAGGAGTGTTGTCATAGTTGGTATCAGAGGGAGGTTTAGTTATTTTTGGGATTAGGAAACCCTAGTAAAGCCTTAAATACAAGACTAAGTATAATAAAAACATCCCTAAGTTTTGGTAAGTACCGAGTAAGTGGTTTATCAAAAAAATATATCCCTGTCTGGATAAGAGCAGGTAGAGGCGGCTCTGGCACAGATGTATCCTAGGGGTAAAACCCAAAAACACCGCTTTGAGCTAGACTCGAACGGGAACTGGTGCACGACAACAGGCCTTGCTGCACTCTTGGTTATGACACTCCCTAGGGATATGTTTCGATAAATTCACAATCTTAGTATGAACCCTTATTAAGGGAATTAAAAAAAATTCCCCTAAGAATATATGTTAGAAAGTAGATCATGAAAAGCCTAGATTGAATCCTATAGACTCATGAGTTATGGAAATGAAAGTTTATTTATAAGTCATCAACTTTTGTCTTTGGATTACCCTTTATGTGTTACCCCTAACTGTCATTTTATTCCAGCCAATGGACGGTAATAGGAGGACTCGGGCTAACAACCATTGTGAAGATCAGTGTGATGACTGTACTAATGAGATGCCAAATCCAATGGGAGAGGGAATCACGAACTTTGTCATGCTTCTCTCTCAGTTTACTCAAGTTTTGAATAGAAACATGGGTCAAGAGGAATCTTCAATCCCCCCTAAGAAAGAACAAGTCGCTATCGAGAGCTTCATGAGACAAAGGCCTCCTACTTTTAGTGGATCATCCGATCCCACGATTGCTGAACAATGGATCAACTCCTTTGAAAAGATATTCTCCATCCTCCAATGTTCTGAACAAGAGAAGGTTCTCCTGGCAGCTTATCGTATGGAGGGTGAAGCTGATCAATGGTGGACATTGATAAAAAATACAAAGCCTGAGGAGGAGATCAAGGCGTTGGAATGGAAGGATTTCCGGAAGATGTTTTTTGATAAATATTTTCCGCACACCCTCTGGCTTAAGATGGAAAGGGAATTCCTTTCCCTCAATCCAAAAGATGAAGAATATATTGGAGATGATGAGGAAAACTTCACAAGGCTTGAACGACACGCTTCCAGCTTTGTCGTTACCCCTGAATGCAAGGTCGACCGCTTCTTTGGTGGGCTGAAGCCCAACTTGTAGAAAGCATTAGCGATCCGTGACTTAGACAGCTATGAGGAAATTGTCTGATGTGCCCTCAAGGTCGAAATGGAGATCAGGGAATCACAGGGGTATCATGGGGAAAAGAAGCGTAAGGTGGACTTCAATACTGGTGGTCTGATGGATAAATCCAACGGTGTTAAGAAGATCCAGCACCCCACTTGCCAAAAGTGCGGAAAGAAGAACCCTGGAAATTTCCTTAAGGGGACGAGAAAATGCTTCAGGTGTGGAAGAGAAGGGCAACTAGCTGTTAACTGTCGGAAAGAAGGACCCGCGGCTGCGACAGAGGAGAGGAACGCTCCGTTCAAACCTCAACACGTTGTTCAATGATAAAAATGCAAAGAACCAGGTCATTTTTCAAATCAGTGCCCTAATATAATGGTTATCAGAGGCAACCAACAACCTCCAAGACAATAAGGAAGATCTTTTTCCATCACTTCTGCCGAAGTGAACCCCGAAAATGAAGTGGTGATGGGTAATCTAGTTATTTATTCAAGAATAGCGAACACAATTTTTGATTTAGGTTCTACGCATTCTTTTATATCTCGAAAGTGTAGTAGAATAATCCCAGCACCACCACAAATCATGGAAGTAAAGATGTCGGTGAGTACGGAAAATGAGGCAATCATTCCATCCCATGAGTATAAGTCCTCCCCTGTTATAATCTGTGGATTGAATTTCTTAGAGAACCTCTTCATACTCCCTCTGGTGGAATTTGATGCAATTCTTGGCATGGATTGCATTTCCTTATATAGATCCAACATAAATTGTCGGGAGAGGGAAATCACACTCCATATGGAGAATCGGCCCCCGATTCTTTACAAGTGTCAGGAGGAAGATGAATCTCCTTTAGCTCCATCATCTCAAGCATGGATATTACTATATTATGAGCACACATATCTGGCTCAGATGATTGAGTCCAAGGAAGAAACCATCCTTGAAGAAATGCATATTGCAAGGTAATTCGCTGAAGTGTTTCCCGAGGAACCGCCTGGTCTTCCTCTAAGAAGAGATCTTGAGTTCTCAATTGAACTTATACCTAGGGCACTACCAATATCCAAGACTCCATATAGAATGGCTATTGTAGAGCTTGATGAGCTGAATAAACAACTACTGTAGAATCTGGATAAAGGGTTTATACACCCAAGTGCTTCACCATGGGGTGCACCGGTCCTCTTCGTCAAGAAGAAGGATGGGTCAATGCATCTTTGCATCGATTATCGTGAACTTCTCAAAATAATGATAAAGAACAAGTATCCTCTCCCAAGAATCGATGACTTGTTTGATCAGCTGCATGGAGCACAATATTTCTCCAAGGTGGATTTGCGGTCGGGATATTATCAAGTAAGGGTGAAGAAGGAAGATGTCCCCAAGACTGCTTTTCGTACAAGATACGGGCACTATGAATTCATAGTAATGCCTTTCAGACTCACCAATACTCCATCAATATTCATGGAATTGATGAATGGAGTCTTTAGAGATTACCTTAAAAATTTTTTGGTAGTCTTTATAGATGATATTCTAATATACACCAAAACCAAGGAGGATCATGAGGAGTATTTAAAAACTATACTAGAGACTTTGCGCAAGGAGAAGCTCTATGAAAAGTACAACAAGTGTGAGTTATGGTTTAAGGAGGTCTCATTCTTGGGCCATATCATCACAACCAATGGAATATCTGTGGACCCCTCCATAACAGATGCAATTGAGGGATGACCGAGGCCAACATCGGTAACGGATATCCGTAGCTTTTTGGGGTTAATTGGATATTATCGACGATTTGTGAGAAATTTCTCACAATTTTCCAACCCTCTTACCAAGATATCTCGAAAGAGAGTAAAGTTTTCTTGGAGTGATGAGTGCGAAGAAAGCTTCAAGGAGTTGAAAAGGAGGCTTATCACTGCACCCGTGCTCACTTTACCCACAAGTGGGGAGATTTTTGTGGTATTTAGTGAAGCTTCAAAGAAGGGATTAGGCTGTGTGCTGATGCAGAATGATAAAGTGATATCCTATGCCTCAAGGTAGTTGAAAATCCATGAGCGAAACTATCCAACGCTTGATCTGGAGTTGGCGACTGTGATCTTTTCCTTGAAAATCTGGAGGCATTATCTCTATGGAGAGAAATGTGAGATATATACTGACCACAAAAGTCTTAAATATATATTCACACAGAAAAAGCTTAATATGTGCCAAAGAAGATGGATAGATCTCATCAAGGATTATGACTGTTCAATACATTACCACCCTGGGAAAGCGAACAAGGTGGAAGATGCCCTAAGTAGAAAGTACCCAGCAATTCTATCAATGATGAGAATTGAGAAGGATCCAATCTTCTTAGACTTGATGAAGATGGACATGGGAATCATAAAGAAGGGAACATCATCAATACTTTCACAAATGATTGCTCAACCATCTCTTTTGGAAAGGTTAAAGGATTCTCAAAAGGATGATGTGGGAATTCAAGAAAAAGTGGAAGCTATCAAAAAGGGGAAATCCTCGGAGTTTAATGTTAATGAAGAAGGAATTGTGCGGTTTGGGAAAAGACTATGTGTTCCATCAAGTCCGAAGCTGAAGAAGGAACTTTTGGATGATGCACATAGTTCAAATTTCTCTATTCACCCAGGGAGCACAAAGATGTATCGAGATCTCCAATAAAACTTTTGGTGGGATAATATGAAGAAGGAGATCACCGAATATACATCAATGTGCCTGGTGTGTCAGCAAGTGAAGGCAGAGAGGCAGAAGTCTAAGGGGATGATGCAACCATTTCCCATACCAGA
The DNA here is from genome assembly GCA_963277665.1 of Viscum album. Taxonomy (NCBI): domain Eukaryota; kingdom Viridiplantae; phylum Streptophyta; class Magnoliopsida; order Santalales; family Viscaceae; genus Viscum; species Viscum album. Next base: position 2,006,406,472 of record OY728130.1, on the reverse strand, counting down.
ATGGAAATGGGAGAACATCATCATGGACTTTGTCCCAAGACTTCCGAGGATATCCATAGGAAATAATGCAATCTGGGTTGTTGTGGATCGTCTTACAAAGACTGCACACTTCATTGCTATTCGGGAGGATTTTTCATTGGATCAACTTGCGCAGATATATATCAGGGAAGTGGTAAGGTTGCATGGAGTACCACTATCTATTGTGTCTGATCGATATCCAAGATTCACCTCTATGTTTTGGAAGAGTCTTCAACATGCTCTGAATACTGAACTGAACTTTAGTACGACCTATCATCCTCAAACTGATGGCCAATTCGAGCGAACTATCCAAACACTTGAGGATATGTTGAGAGTGTGCTCAATAGACTTTAATGGAGGATTGGATCAACATATTCATCTGTTTGAGTTCTCTTATAATAACAGTTTCCACTTGATCATCAAAATGGCACCATATGAAGCCCTGTATGGGAAAAGGTGTAGAACACCGACATGTTTGGATGAGGTCGGTGAACGTAAGCTTCTTGGACCATAAATGGTCGAGGAAATGGTGGAGAAGGTGAAAACCATTCAAAAACATATCAAGGAAGCCCAAAGTAGACAGAAGAGTTATGCAGATAATCGTCGACGAGACCTTGAGTTTAAAGTTGGAGACATGGTGTTTCTACGCATATCTCCGTGGAAAAAGGTCATGAGGTTTGGAAAGAAAGGGAAGTTAAGTCCAAGGTACATCGGCCTCTTCGAGGTTCTTGATCATGTTGGGGCTGTGGTCTATCGACTAGAACTTACACCTACTATGGCCAAAGTACATGATGTCTTTCATGTATCCCTCTTAAGGAAGTACATACCGGACCCATCACATGTACTCTCTTCTGAGGTGGTACAATTGGAAGACGATCTTTCTTATGAGGATCAACCAGTAAAGATCTTAGATCGTAGAGAAAAAGTTCTAAGAAATAAGACAATGCCCCTCATCAAGGTATTATGGAGAAACCACAAGATTGAAGAAGCGACATGGGAATCAGAGGATATGATGAAGCTGAGTTACCCACATTTGTTTTAGTGTGGGAAAATTAAAACTTCGAGGGCGAAATTTCTTAAGGGGGGAATATTGTAACGACCCAAAGTTTCATTAATGGAAAATCCCTTTTGATCCAGTTAAATTTATCTTTATGAAAAATGTTTTTCTAAGATGTCAACTTCTTTGGTTTTATGTTATGAATTTTTACCATTTCTAATATAGCCATTGAACAGTGATCACATGATTAGTATAAATATAGGACTTTAAAAAATCCAATTTACTCAGACAAAGGAAGTGATGGACTCATCCAGTAGAATTGCTCCATACGAAGCCCATTTGTCGGAGCTCGGAAAAGAGGTGGCATCCTTGGGCTTCACCCTTAACCAATCCCAAGCTGAGATTCACCATGTCAAGCTCGAACGGGACCGTCTATGGGAAAAGTGGAAGTTGATAGAGATTACCACTCGAGCGATGTTATCCGAGCCACCCCAAGAGTCTGTCACCATCGCACACCTTACCCTTAGGTCTTATGCGGTTGTTTTAAGGGGTTATGTAACAAATAAGTAGTACTATGTTCATGTACATTATTTTTTTTATATAATAATGAATATAATTTCTAGTAATATTTGATACATTGAAAATAGTTTTTAAAGTACAAATGGTGTTTTTAGTTATTACTTAATTAAGAAATCTATTTTATTAAATTAATTGATTTTTGAATTAAATAATATTTTAATAAAATAATAATATTATTATTAAATTAATTTTTTTAAATATAAATGATCTTATAATTTTATGAATGAAATTAAAATTTTTATTAAGGTTTGAAAGCCATTTTTGTTTAAACCCATGAATTTTCGATAAATATTGGTTTTTATTTTAAAAGTGAAAATTAACATATTTAGAAAATTATTTAGAAAAAATAAATGTTATTTTTGGAATCATGATGTCGAAATTATCCAACGGTGAATTTTTCATAATTTCATGAGACAGTCAAATTTTTGGGTAAAAATTAAATACCGTTTGAATATATAATGTGTTTTATGATATCATAATGACCCAATAGTGATGTAATAAAATACTATAATCTTTATGTTTATCCAATATATGTTTTAACATTAAAATAATGTGATTTTGGGTTTGTTTGACTTACTTTTCAAAGCATTAATGGACCCCTCCATACATATTCAACACTTTGCCTTTTTAAATTAATTTTCATGGGAGTGTGACTAACCTCCACATAAGCAACCTTATTATTTTAAGAATTTATGACTTGGGCCTTATAAAATATTGTTTTCTCTTCCCTTTGGCAAAAACCATGGGCAAAAACCATGGTATGGTTTTTGGTTTGGATTAATTTAATGTAAGGGGACCCAAACCTAAATAATAAAGAATTCCCTCACCTTTCCCATATAAACCCACCCAAGCTCCCACTTTATCCTCACTAAAATCCCTTGGAGTTCGTCAAAACTCTACCCTACTCTCTCTAGAATCCTCCCATGGTTCCCCAAGCTCCCAAAAAGCCTCTCACAAGCCTCTCTCTATCCTTTGGAAGCACACTTCCAAGTAAGGATTTTTTCTTCCTTTCTCATTTTTTATCAATTTTCTTTAAGTTGTATTGCCCTTTTAATTTCAATTATTAATGTTGAGGTATGGTTTCTCACCTCCCCCATACTTACCTCTTATTGTTTTAATGATGGGAGACCCCTTTCTCTCTCATTAAATTCCTTCTATGTACACCCGTTACTAAGCCGAAATTCCGAAAGGAACTTCTCTCTCCTCTTTTACATTCAAGAAATACTTTTGAATCATGAATCTAAATTCCATTACAATTGTTGGGACATGTATCTATATGACCTCCTTATTGTCCATTACATGTAAATATGATGAGGAACCCCTTTCTCTCTCATCAACCTTTTTTATGAATTCTTATGTCATGCCGTTACGCTGCTGAAATCGCCCCGATTTTCTAAGCCAATGTCAATGTGTAGTGAATACCATGCCCATTTCTCCATCAAGGGTATTCACCTTTATGCACCTCTACTTATTGATTTTAAAGTTTCATGTATTAATTCCACATTCCTTTATCATGGAATAAATGATTATGTTTTATGAATCCATGTTTTATGATCCATGTGGCACACTTATGCATGAAATGAAATGTTTAAGAAGGGTGTGCCCTTATAGCGCTCCAATGTATTGGGTAAAGTATAGTATCATGATACACCATGTGCAATGAGTGTTGACTCATGATAATTCAAGTGAAATGAGGGTTTACTCATGCTTCATGTGCAATGAGGGTTTACTCATGCTTTATGTGCAATGAGCCTTGGCTCATGCTAATTCCATGTTAAGTGTTGTTGACACATTTCCATGTTATGATTATCATTATTTATCATGACTTTATGTTCATGTTTCTTTTATGATATATTTATAATCCTATTGTCTAACATGTATTGTACTCATCATGTTATTCCATGTGTACTCCCTTACTGGGCTTTATAGATCACCCTTTTCTTATGCATGTCCTCAGGTTATCCCATGCAATGCTAAGTACGAGGGAATGTAGTGGTCATGTAAAGGAAGTTTTAAATAAATATGTTGTATTTCATGTTTTAAGTTTTTATGTAATGATCCTAATCCCCAAAGACACTAAACATCTCGATCTTCTTTGTTGTATCAAGTTAAGTTTTATGTAATAAATCATGTTTAAGTTGTAATAAAAAAGCAGGGTTGTCATAGGAGAGGAGAAGAAAAATGATGAGTAATTTTCCATAAAAATGATAAAATATATAATATACATTATTTCTGGATATTTCATGCCTCATGGGTAAATAGATATGAATAAAGAATAAGGAAATAACTCAAAATAAAATAATAATTGTGAAATCGCTTACGAAAATTCAGCAGCCTAACGGCTATGCAACATGGTTTTAGAAAATATTACAAGAGAGGGGAAAAGGGTTACCCATACAGAAATGAATCATAATTTTGAGAAGATCATGAATAAGAAGGATATATGAACATGGTATAGAAACTTGAAAATTATACCACAAAAAATAGAATTTGAAAGGAAAAAGAAAGAAATTGATAATTTTCTTACCTTGTAGAGTAACCCTTAGAACTTGAAGGTTAGGACCTTGGGGGATTAAAGAAGCTTTATGAGGACTAATATGAAGGTAAGGATGCCAGAGCTTCATTTAGGGAGAATTGGGAATGAATTCAATAAAGAGAACAGTTGGTATTTATAGGAAAAGTGGGGGATTATTTTAATAATTTTTAAAGGACACCCCATCGGTGGTATTTGCAAAACCATGGGCTTGCCCATGGTATTTGCCCATGGTATAGGCCACTTGGGTCACCTAACATATTATTTAACTATACACAAGTCTACCAAAATTATGACATCATTATTATATCATTAATGATGTCATTAATATACCGAAACTAAAAACTGAATTTTTTACTTTTCACTGAAAAATCAATTGTTTCAGAAAAATTCCCAAAATTCACCCTAATAATTTATTGACGTGTAGATTTAAAAAATGAAGTCCATTTTTCGAAAATAATTTTCTAAATATTATTAATTTAATTTTTAAATAAAAGCATACTTAATTCAAAAATTAACAAGTCTAAGTATGTAACTACTTCTATATCACAATGAAAAACTAACCTAGATTCTATTATCTTAAAGCCTTAATAAAATAAAACAATTATAAAATTTACTATTCATTAAGGTCATATTACTATTCATATTACTATTCATAAGGGTATTTTACTATTCACCAAAAAAACAAGTTGGTTCCAATAGACTCCAAATAACATACAGAACACAAATGTAGATGATATTTTCTTAAAATTCAGAACATATAAGTAAAAAAAGTTATGTTTTAAAGGATAATTAAAAATATCTATTTAAAACAAAGTTCCATGCATTTCAATTTATTTTTAGAAAAACATGGGGTGTTACATTATCCTTACCTTCTTGAAATTGCGTCCTCACAATTTTATTTACTTATTAAACATCTGAGGGTAATTTTCCCTCATCGCATTTTCAGACTACCATGTTGCTTCTTCAACCACGTGGTTCCTCCAAAAAACCTTTACCTGATGGATTACCTTATTCCGCAATACCTGTTCTCTTCGTTCAAGAATCTGAACCGGTTTATCTTCATAAGAAGGGTTCTCTTCTAGCTGAACTTCTTCTGGGCTCGGGACATGTGATGAATCTGGCACATACTTTCTCAACATTGAAACATGAAAAACATTGTGTACCTAATAAAACTTGGAGTCAAAGCTACGCAGTATGCAACTGTTCCAACTTTCTCCAAGAATTCAAAGGGACCGATGAACCATGGACTTAACTTTTTTTTCTTACCGAAATGCATCACACTTTTCCAAGGAGAGACTTTAAGGAAAACATGGTCACCTACCTCAAAATTTAAGTCTTTCCTTCTATTATCTGCATAACTTTTCTGCCTGCTCTGAGCTGTACTCATGTGTTTTTGGATCATCCTCACTTTATTGGCCACTTCTGCAACTAATTCTGGCCCCATCAACTTTATTTCACCAACTTAATCCCAAAATTCTAGAGTCCGACACCGATTCCCATAAAAGGCCTAAAAAGGTTCCATCTGAATACTGGAGTGAAAAATGTTTTTATAGGAAAACTCAACTAAAGAATGATGTTGATCCCAACTTCCCTGATAGTCTATTGAACAAGCTCGAAGCATATCCTCAAAAGTCTAAATCGTTCGTTCTAACTGCCCATCTGATTGAGGAGGAAAAGCTGTACTGAAATTTAACTCGGTGCCCAAAGACTTCTGAAGTCCCTTCCAAAAGTTATAAGTGAACCTGGGATCTCAGTCAGATACAATAGAAAGAGGAACTCCACGTAAATTGACAAAATCCTTGAGGTACAATCGATAAAGTTTATCCAAAGTCATTGTATCTCGAATAGAAAGAAAATGTGTAGACTTTGTTAGCCGATCAACAATAACCCAAATCGCATTGTTACCTCAAGAATTCTTTGATAGTCCCACCACAAAGTCCATGGATACATTCTCCCATTTCCACTCTGGAACTGGAAAAGGTTAAAGAATCCCCTTCGGTAACTGCCACTCTGATTTAACCTATTGACACGTCAAACATTTCATGGTTAAATCCGCAATATCTCTTTTTATTCCATCCCACCAATAATACTACCGAAGCTATCTATACATCTTAGTACTTCCAGGAAGAAAAGAAAATGGAGAACTATGAGCTTCACAAAACAATTCTTTCTTCAATTGAGAATCACAAGGCACACACAACCTTTTTCTAAATCTTAAAACACAATCTTTATCAAGATTAAATTCTGTCTACTTACCCATTTTAACCAATTAGACCTTCTTCTGTAGCTCACATTCTTCCTTCTATGCTTGCTAAATTCTATTTGACAATAAAGACTGCACTGAAACTTGAAACAAAACATATGTATTCCTGGCACCAACAAATTCTAAGCCAAAATTCATCAAATAATTAATCAATGGATCATGTTCCAAATGTAGGATGATAAATGATGCATGATGTTTCCAACTTAAGGCATCTGATACTTTGTTTGATTTTCTAGGATGGTAATTGATCATGCAGTCATAATACTTTAACAATTATAGCCATCTTCTCTAACTCATGTTTAATTCCTTCTGAGTGATTATATACTTTAGACATTTATGGTCAGTATATATTTGGCATTTGGTTCCGTATAGATGATGCCTCTATATTTTCAAAGAAAAAACCACAGATGACAATTCGAAATCATGTGTGGGATAATTTATCTCATCAGGTTTAAGTTGTCTTGAAACATAGGAAATTACCTGATCATTCTGCATCAAAACACAACCAAGTCCCTTCAAAGAAGCATCAATATAGATGACAAACTCACCATTTCGGGAAGGTAAGGCCAAAACTGGAGCATTCACCAATCTCTTCTTCAGTTCTTGAAAACAAACATCACATTTTTCTATCCAAACAAATTTAACCACTTTCCGTGTTAACATAGTTATCGGGATAGATAACCGTGCAATGTTCTTAACGAACCATCGGTAATAATTTTATAGGCCCAGAAAACTACGAATCTCTATAACATTTGTGGGTCTTGGCCATTCATCAACTACTTTTGTTTTGGAAGGATTAACTGTTGTTCCATCCTTATTTACAATGTACCCAAGAAAAGAAATCTGTTGCAACCAAAAATCACACTTTCTGAATTTTCTATATAGTTTATTTTCTTTTAATGTTTGTAAAACAACCCTTATATGTTTTTCATGCTCATCTTTATTTTTAGAAAATACCAGAATGTCATAAATAAATACAACCACAAACTTATCCAGGAACTCTTGAAATACTCTATTCATAAGATTCATGAATAAAATAGTTTCATTAGTTAATCCAAATGGCATAACAACAAATTCATAATGCCCATATCTAGTACGAAAGGCTGTTTTTGGGATGTCATCTTCCTTCACCTTCAGCTGATGGTATACGGATCTCAAGTCAATCTTGGAAAAGTACTGAGCTCACTGGAGCTGATAAAAAAAGTCATCGATATGAGGAAAAGGATACTTATAATGACCCATACTTTACATACATGGTTATTACTTCAAAATTGAAGCAGACTTATTACAACATATAACAAAACCATGAAATGACCGTATAGGTATAGTGTCTTTAGAAACTGGGAAACATAAACAACTGGTTCATAAAGCGTCTACACTATCTCCCATTTATTTCATCATATCTTGAGTAACTTTTGGCATATCCTACTTAATAACCTTTTTCCTGGCCTGTGGAAAGAAAACATACAAAACGGTGAGCTCAAATGCTCAGTAAGGGTAAACAAAAGAAATATCAATCACATCATATTGATAAGAACATAACATTTTGGAAATCTTACACTGCAAAAGAGATCATAATTTCATAACATGGGATAAATCATGGTAGTGAAATGTAATCCCAATAATCATAACTTAAAACATGAAAATTTGTGGCTTACACACATAATCATAGAGAATCATTTCTTATTAGTCAAGACTCATTTCCAAGACTATCTTAGTGGACAAAGTCCATTTCTGAACTGAGTTCATTCCTTGTTTCAGTCCTGTTTCACTGAACCAGTTTAACCTGTCGTTCCGGCCATGTCTATCTCATGAGATATAAAATCTTTACCAAATTAATTGGAGGGAGATATAGGTCCCACCCATCTCATAATGACACCATTCTTATGTGTACCACAAAATCATAAATCATACATCATTACTTAACCCATGTAGAAAAAATGGGATTCTTAAACATCATGACATCATAAAACAATTCATATAAGATAAAGGAATTCATAAAAATAATTCCATCACAACATAATCAAATCAATGTAATAAAAGTGATAGAAACAAAACTCTATATTATCTTAGATGGAAAATAATTTTGATAAAACACCTGAACTCCATTCTTGGGGAAAATATCCTTTCTACTTCAAAAACATTTTCCTTTCTTAACATGTCATAAAATTTTAAACAAAAATAATTTGATTAAAAATAAACTTGAAAACTTGTAAAGTAAGCTTCTTGGAAATAATGTTTTAAAAATCCATTCATTCGGTATAAGTTAAAAATAACATTCTTCTTGTACTTTTGTTGGAAAAGTCAAAAAGTACCTCGTACGAAAAACGACAAAAGATTACTTTCATATCTTTTACTAAAACTCACTGAAAGGTAAAATTGGATTTAAAAAATTATAGGTGGATGGAAATAATATTACATATTGAGGAAACATGGATGTGGATGATAAAATACACCCCAGTAAATACCAAATTATAAACAATCTCAGATAAAAATGAGATTGTGATATTTTCCCTTACCTTAGGTCCGATTTGCTTCGCAAGTGTCCGAACCTCCTGTATAATGATTTAAATAATGTCATTGAATTATTCCAGAATCATAATCATTGTTATTATATCATATATGGTCATATTCTTATCTTCTTATTAGTAATATTTCATTGTTACTTGTTATTCGGGTGTTTATTGCTTTTTGTTCTTATGCGTGTTTTGTCAAATAAATTCTTATTATTCTTTTTGGGTCATAGATACCTCATTTACAGAATGGTATTAGTGTAATATATATCATATTAATTCATTCAATTCATTTATATAATCATTATGCAATGAAGATCATGTAGAACGAGTCGCATCACATCGTGGAGACGATATTCCGTATGTACGCACGAGCGATGATATCATTCATGTGATCGTGAAATTGTAATGGAGTGTATGTATACTATTTAAGAATCAATATCAATTTACAATAATAATTTATAGTTATTATTTACACCATTATACCCATCCATGTAAGGTGGTGGTGGAAAATAGATTACACCACGGCGTGGAGACAGTATTCTGTACGTACGCACGCGCAATGATTTCGTTTTCTGTAGGATGGATATATGGTGAAATAGAGTTGTTTCATAATTATAATAACATATCAGTATATGAGTGATACTGATTTTATTACTTCATAATGAAACAACTGAAGAATAAGAAGTGGAAGAAGAAATAAAGTTGAAAGAATCGGTAACGAACATTACCTCTTTTTTGAAGTGCCTCTTTGAGACCTCCTTTTAGGGCACTAAAATTGGTCTTTGAAGAAGACCAGGACCTCTAGGATGTTTCTAGGGAAGTGGAGAAGAGAATTTGGCAGGGGTTGTCCGAGATTGAAGGCTCAAAGTGGTGTGAGGAAGAGAGGGAGGAGGTTCCCTTTTATAAGGGAGGAGAGGGGCACCTTTGGAAAAACTAAAAATATTATTTTATTATAAAGTCATATTCGGTTTTAAATAGCTCCAAATTGATTTATTTTGAAGCTAAGGTGGGGATGGGTCGAAATAATCTCATAAAATAGAATTTATACAAGTTTAGGTTCCTATTTTAACCTTATCATTTAGATTTAACTTTAAGTTAAATAATTTTACTTTTACCGTGTCTTTTTGTGTTGTTACACTATAAGGTTAATAAACTTACTATAACAAGACAAACAAACCCTAAGTTGTTTATTATTAATATATATAACCTTATCTAAGTAATTTGGCTGAAACTTATATTTTTAGGAATAAAATAACAATTAATAATATAATATTTGTTTTAAAAACTATTTTATGTCAATTTTGATACTATTCGGTAATTGATTTTTCTGAAAATCATAACAGAAAGATTAGTTCTAACAAAGTGAATTAAATCAATAATAAAATGTCATATTAACATAGAAAATTATTTTAATTCATAAAAAGTCTCAAATTACATTTATTTGTGTATTTATAACATCAATTATGTCAATAATTTATTAATAAGATAATTAATGCATCATCATTGTGTCATATATAAATTAAATTATATAATGTCTAAAAATTACAAATAAAATATAATTATGTATGAAATATTTTTAGATTTCTAATTAATATTAATAATATAATTTATCTTATGTATAACCATATTTTAAAAATGATTTACTTATTAAACTTGGATTTTAACTATTTTAACCCTTCTTTAAATAAATTAATAATAAATGTCCTCATCTAATCCAAGTGGGACTAAATGGTCATATTTTATTACTAAGGTTGTTTTTGGTCGAATTACACTTATCCAATAGAATTAGGACATGTGTTAGGGTAATAATAATATCATTTTGAATCTTAATTACCCTATTTACTTTTAACCATGGTAAATAAAAGTAAAAAGTTACTATTCACCAAACATTATTTTCATCTCATTGAACCACATTTTACTTATGGAAATTAACCATGTCTCTATGATTTTTGAAATTCCACTCACAGAAGCGGTAAAATTATGTTTTATGTAAATTTTCAAATTCTCCTAGGAGGTGGGTAAAAGACGGTGAAAAGTTCAATAAAATTTTTATATATCTAAAATTATTATAAAATTACTCCAATAAATTACATTGAAATTATATAGGTATTATGTATCAATTTTGACCTAAAATAAATTTAAATAAAATAAATAATTATTTAAAAAAAAGTCGGCTTTTAAATAGTAACCTAGTGTTTTCACTATTCATCAAAAATTGAAAGTTTTCAGAAAAATACCAAAATTTCACCCCTAGGCTAATTTCGATATTCCGAATCCAAAAATGAAGTCCATTTTGAAAAATAAAATTTATAGAATTTCAAAAGGTGGTTATTAATATTCATAACGGCTAGTTTTAAAAATATTTTAATAGCATATCATTGTTTAGTGAAACTCGGTATTGCGTACAACGCAAGCTATCGAGGAAGGCCATGTTTGCGTGTAAAGAAATCCAAGATAGTGTTGTGTGTAGTGAAAGATTCCTTTGATAATTTATATAACATAAAAACAAAATATTTCTTATAAAAGTCTTGGGTGTTACATTCTACCCCCCTTAAAATGAATTTCACCCTCGAAATTCGTCACTTTGTAACAAATAGATGAGGATACCTCTCCCTCATCACATCCTCGAGCTCCCATGTAGCTTCTTCTAATTGTTGGTTCCTCCATAAAACTTTCACCAAGCGAGTGGTCTTGTTCCATAGGACTTTTTTGCTACGATCCAGAATCTCTATCGGCTGTTCTTCATAAGAAAGATCTTGTTCCAGCGGTACGACTTCTGAGCTGAGTACATGTGAAGGATCAGGTATGTAATTTCTCAGGAGAGATACATGGAACACATCGTGAACTTGAGAGAGATTCGGTGGAAGCGCCAATCGGTAAGCTACCTTCCCAACACGATCTAGTATTTCCAAAAGACCGATATATCTAGGGATCAACTTTCCCTTCTTTCCAAATCTCATTACCCTCTTCCAGGGAGAAATTTGTATGAACACATTATCACCCACTTCAAACTCTAAGTCTTTTCTTTGGTTTTCGGCATAATTTTTTTGTCAACTCTGAGATTCTCTTATGTGTTGTTGAATAGATCTAACCTTTTCTGCCATCTCATTGACAAGATCAGGTCCTAATAGCTTTCTTTCCCCAACTTCATCCCAGTAAGTTGGAGTCCTGCATTTGTTTCCATAGAGAGCTTCATAAGGATCCATATGAATACTGGAGTGAAAGCTATTATTATAAGAAAATTCCACCAAAGTTAGGTGTTGATCCCAACCACCTTTTAAATCCATAGAGAAAGCTCTCAACATATCTTCTAGAGTTTGAATCGTCCTCTCAGACTGACCGTCTGTCTGAGGATGATAAGGAGTGCTGAAACTCAACTCTGTATCCAGAGTATGCTGAAGACTTCGCTAGAACATAGAGGTAAACCTCAGATCCCGATCAGATATAATAGAAAGTGGTACTCCATGCAATCTTACCACTTCCTTTACATATATCCTGGCAAGCTGATCCAGAGAGAAATCCTCTCCAATAACAATGAAGTGTGAAGACTTTGTAAGACGATCAACTATGACCCAGATAGCATTATTGCCTTTGGATGTTTTAGGAAGTCTGGTGACAAAGTCCATAGTGATGTTTTTCCATTTCCATTCGAGTATGGGTAATGATTGTAACATTCCGTTAGACTTCTGTCTCTCAGCTTTAACTTGCTGACAAACCAAGCATCGAGAGACATATTCAGCAACATCTCTTTTCATGCCATCCCACTAGAAGTACTCTTTCAGGTCCCTATACATCGTCGTGCTTCCAGGATGAAAAGAGAATGAAGAACTATGAGCCTCATCCAGCAGCTCCTTCTTTAGTTCGGGGATGGGAGGAACACAAACCCGATTCCTGAACTTTATTATCCCATCACAATCAAGGTTGGATTCAGGAACATTTCTCACCTTCTTTTGTAACTTTACATCTTCATTCTGTGCCTATTTAATCTTCACATGTATATATGGTTGAACATTCATTTGATAAAGATACGATTTTTCCTATTTCATTATAATTCTAAGATCCATCCTTTGTAAATCCATAAATATTGGATCTTTTGTGATCCTCATCATGGATAAACTGGCATGGTCTTGTCGACTTAATGCATCTTCCACCTTGTTTGCTTTCCCAGGGTGGTAATGAATTGAGCAGTCGTAATCCTTAATCATCTCCAACCATCTTCTTTGGTGAATATTCAACTCCTTTTTCTATGAAAATATACTTTAAACTTTTATGATCAGTATAAATGTCACACCTTTCTCCATAAAGAGAATGCCTCCAAATCTTTAAAACAAAGATTACTGTAGCTAACTCCAATAATGATTTGGGTAATTTTTCTCATGTATTTTCAACTATCGTGAGGCATAAGCTATCACCATATCATTTTGCATAAGAACACACCCCAATCCCTTCTTGGATGCATCACTGTAGATCACAAACCTTTCTCCACAACAAGGTAGTGTGAGCACAGGTGCACTGGATAACCTTCTTTTCAACTCCTTGAAATTCTTTTCACATTCCTCTGTCCACACAAACTTAACTCCTTTCCAAGTCAACTTGGTGATTGGATTAGATAATCATGAGAAATCTTTCAAAAAACGTCGATAATATCTATCCAAACCAAGAAAACTTCGAATCTCAGTTACTATTGTTGGTCTCGACCATCTTTCGATAACCTCTGTTTTTTCTGGATCCATAGATATCCCCTCTTTTGAGATTATTTGACCCAAAAATGAATCTTTTTGAAGCCAAAATTCACACTTGGTAAATTTGGAATAAAGCTTATCCTTTCTCAGGGTCTTCAATATAATTCTCAAGTGATCTTCATGTTCTTCCTTGCTCTTTGAATAGACAATAATATCGTCTATAAATACTACCAAAAACTGATCAAGATAGTCTCTAAAGACTCTATTCATTAGATCCATGAACATAGCAGGGGCATTAGTAAGACCAAATTTCATCACTATAAATTCATAGTGTCCATACCTTGTACGGAAATCCATCTTTGGTATATCCTCCCTTTTGACCCTTAATTGATGATACCCTGAATGAAGATCAATCTTGGAAAAGTATTGAGCTATGCGTAGTTGGTCAAATAAGTCATCAATGCGCGGGAGAGGATATTTGTTCTTGATAGTGATCTTGTTAAGTTCTCGGTAATCAATGCAGAGTCTCATTGATCCATATTTCTTCTTAACAAACAGAACAGGTGCTCCCCAAGGTGATGCACTAGGGTGTATGAATCCCTTATCAAGATTCTCTTGGAGTTGCTTCTTCAATTCCTACAACTCAATTGGGGACATTCTATAAGGTGTCTTTGAAATAGGCAAAGCATCCGGTATGAGTTCTATTGAAGACTCAACTTCACGATTTGGTGGAAGACCCGGTAATTCCTCCGAAAAGACATCGTAAAACTCTCGTATAATGGGCATATTCTTAATCTTGAGTTTCTCACAAACCATTTGAGATAAATAACCTTCATTTAGTGGAATCAAGACCCATAATATGGAAGAAATTTCCACTGAAAGGTTATGTTCATCCTTGCATCGATAGACGATCATAGATTGATCTAGAATATGAAATGTGACTTCCCTTATTTGGAAATTGATATGAGCTCCATATAGAGAAATCCAATCCATGCCAAGAATCACATCAAATTCCACTATAGGGAGGATCACAATATTTTCAGGAAGCACTTACCCACAAACTTCAATCGGAGAAGAATTATAAACTTTTGATGCCACTATTTTTCCATTAGGGGTTGTCACAGCTAACTCAACATCTAATTGTTCAGGTAATACGATGATAACCTTAAAAAATTATTCAGAAATAAAGGAGTGGGTGGATCCAGAATCAAATAAAACATTTTCTACTTTAGAGTGGATGGTAAGTGTACCTTTCACCACTTCGTTATCATACTCCACATCGCTAATAGAAATTGCATGTGACTTTCCATTGTCTTTATCCTTAAGAGTTTGTTGACATCGGTCGTCATCAACAACCCTTGGATTAGGGAATTGATTGGAGTAATGCCCCATTTCCTTGCACTTGTAACATTAAAGTGTAGGAGGTGCACTCTGTGTATCCTTTTCTTTGTTCACATCACTAGACATCTTCTTCCCATCATTGCGGCATTCAAATGCCCGATGACCTTCCTTTCCACATTTGAAACATTTACTTGTCCCTTTAAGACAACTCCCTCCATGTTTCATTCCACACTTTGAGCATAAGGGAAAATTCATCTTCTTTTCAGTTTTCTCTTTAGATTTTCCTTTGAATTCCATTTTCCTCTTCTTACCAAACCCATATGACTGATGGGTTACTCCAATCTTCATATCAACTTTGAGAGCACATCGAACGATTTACTCGTAGCTATTGAAGTCCCTTATGGCTAACACCCTTCGAAGACTTGGTTTTAATCCACTAAAGAATCAATTGATCTTACTCTCAGGTTGGATAATAATACCAGAATCATACCTTGCAAGTCTTGTAAAATTTGCTTCATAGGTACCAACAGATTCATTATCCTTTTTCTTTGGTTTAAGAAACTCCTTATCCATCTTTGTTCGAACAATTCGAGGGAAGTACTTATTAAAAAATAAGTTCTTGAACTCGTCCCATTCCATGGACTCAATTTCATCTCTTTGCCTCGTATTCTTGATAAGATTCCACCATTGATCAGCATCACCTTCCAAATGATACACTGCTAAGATGACTTTATCATGTTCAGAACATTAAATAACTGAAAATATCTTTTCTGTAGTACTAATCCATTGTTCAACAACTAATTGATCTGTAGACCCGCTGAATGAAGGTGGACACTGCCTCATGAAGGATTCAACCGAATGTTTCTCCTTTCTTTGCTCATTTGGAAGTCCTGTATGATTCATAGCTTGAGAAAGTTGTGTGATCATGGATAAAAGATTTTTCATTCCAGCTCCCATAACGTTTGGTTACTCAGGGGGACAATCATTGCATTGCCCGTCACATTCTGCATTAACACAGTTCCTTCGGGTCCCAGCCATTGACTAAACCAAGAAGAATAGTGTGAGAAACACTAATTATAATAGGAAAACCACATAATCAAGAATAAAATTTCACACTTAAGGTCTTATCCTAGGTTATTCATGGCCATTTCTAAAACACTAAGATTGTGTTCTATGCTTAGACTTATCCTTAGGATTCTTACTAAGGCTTTCACATCCTAGTTTCTAAAGGTTGACTATAACTTTCGTCTGATACCAACTATAATGACCCATACTTTACATACATGGTTATTACTTCAAATTTGAAGCATACTTTTTACAACATATAACAAAACCATGAAAGGACCGTATAGGTATAATGTCTTTAGAAACTGGGAAACATAAACAACTGGTTCATAAAGCATCTACACTGTCTCCCATTTATTTCATCATATCTAGAGTCACTTTTGGCATATCCTACTTAATAACCTTATTCCTGACCTGGGGAAAGAAAAAATACAAAAGGGTGAGCTCAAATGCTCAGTAAGGGTAAACAAAAGAAATATCAATCACATCATATTCATAAGAACTTAACATTTTGGAAATCTTACCCTGCAAAAGAGATCATAATTTCATAACATGGGATAAATCATGGTAGTGAAATGTAATCCCAATAATCATAACTTAAAACATGAAACTTTGTGGCATACACACATAATCATAGAGAATCATTTCTTATTAGTCAAGACTCATTTCCAAGACTATCTTAGTGGACAAAGTCCATTTCTGAACCGAGTTCATTCCTCGTTTCAGTCCTGTTTCACTGAACCAGTTTAACCTACCGTCCCAGCCATGTCTATCTCATGAGATATAAAATATTTACCCAATGCATTGGAGGGAGATATAGGTCCCACCCATCTCATAATTATACCATTCTTATGTGTACCACAGAATCATAAATCATACATCATTACTTAACCCATGTAATAAAAATGGGATTCTTAAAAATCATGACATCATAAAACAATTCATATAAGATAAAGGAATTCATAAAAATAATTCCATCACAACATAATCAAATCAATGAAATAATAGGGATAGAAACAGAACCCTATATTATCTTAGATGGAAAATAATTTTGATAAAACACTTGAACTCCATTCTTGAGGAAAATATCCTCTATACTTCAAAAACATTTTCCTTTCTTAACATGTCATACAATTTTAAACTAAAAAAAGTTGATTAAAAATAAACTTGAAAACTTGTAAAGGAATCTTCTTGGAAATAATGTTTAAAAAATACATTCATTCCGTATAAGTTAAAAAAAACATTCTTCTCGTACTTTTGTCAGAAAGGTCAAAAAGTACCTCATACGAAAAATGAAAAAAGATTCCTTTCATATCTTTTACTAAAACTCACCGAAGGGTAAAATTGGATTTAAAAAATTGTAGGTGGATGGAAATAATATTACATATTGAGGAAACATGGATGTGGATGATAAAATACACCCCAGTAAATACCAAAGTATAAACAATCTCGGATAAAAATGAGATTGTGATATTTTCCCTTACCTTAGGTCCGATTTGCTTCGTAAGTGTCCGAACCTCCTGTATAATGATTTAAATAATGTCATTGACTTATTCCAGAATCATACTCATTGTTATGATATCATATATGGTCATATTCTTAGCTTCTTATTAGTAATATTTCATTGTTACTTGTTATTCGGGTGTTCATTACTTTTTGTTCTTATGCGTGTTTTGTCGAATAAAATCTTATTCTTCTTTTTGGGTTATAGATACATAATTTCCAGAATTTTATTAGTGTAATATATATCATATTCATTCATTCAAGTCATTTATTTAATCATTATGCAATTACGATCATGTAGAACGAGTCACATCACATCATGGAGATGATATTCCGTATGTACGCACGAGCGATGATATCGTTCCCATGATCGTGAAATTATAATGGAGTGTATGTATACTATTTAAGAATCAATATCACTTTACAATAATAATTTATAATAATTATTTACACCATTATACCCATCCATGTAAGGTGGTGGTGGAAAATATATTACACCACAGCGTGGAGACGGTATTCTGTACGTACGCACGCGCGATGATTTCGTTTTCCGTAGGATGGATATAAGGTGAAATAGGGTTTTTAATACTTATAATAAAATATCAGTATATGAGTGATACTGATGTTATTACTTCATAATGAAACAACTGAAGAAGAAGAAGTGGAAGAAGAAATAAAGTTGAAAGAATCGATAACGGACATTATCTCTTCTTTGAAGCACCTCTTTGAGACCTCCTTTTAGGGAACTAAAATTGGTCTTTGAAGAAGACCAGGACCTCTAGGATGTTTCTAGGGAAGTGGATAAGAGAATTTGGCAGGGGTTGGCCGAGCTTGAAGGCTCAAAGTGGTGTGAGGAATAGAGGGAGGAGGTTCCCTTTTATAAGGGAGGAGAGGGGCACCTTTGGAAAAACTAAAAATATTATTTTATTATAAAGTCATATTCGGTTTTAAATATCTCCAAATTGATTTATTTTGAAGCTAAGGTTGGATGGATCTAAATGCTATCATACAATAGAATTTAGACAAGTTTAGGTTCCTATTTTAACCTTATCATTTAGATTTAACTTTAATTTAAATAATTTTACTTTTATCGTGTCTTTTTGTGTTCTTACACTATAAGATTAATAAACTTACTATAACAAGCCAAAAAAACCCCAAGTTGTTTATTATTAATATATATAACCTTATCTAAGTCATTTGACCGACCCTTAGATTTTTAGGAATAAAATAGCAATTAATAATATAATATTTGTTTTAAAAACTATTTTATGTCAATTTTGATACTATTTGGTAATTGATTTTTGTGAAAATCATAACAGAAATATTAGTTCTAAAAAAGTTAATTAAATAAATACTAACATGTCATATTAATATATAAAATTATTTTAATTCATAAAAGTCTCAAATTACATTTATTTGGGTATTTATAACATCAATTATGTAAATATTTCATTAATAAGATAATTACTACATCATCATTGTGTCATAAATAAATTAAATTATATAATGTATAAAAATTAAAAATAAAATATCATTATGTAGGAAATATTTTTCTCTTTCTAATGAATATTTATAGTCGAATTTATCTTATCTATAACCCTATATTAAAAATGATTTACTTATTAAACTTTGATTTTAACTATTTTAACCCTTCTTTAAATAAATTAATAATAAATTTCCTAATCTAATCCAAGTGGGACTAAATGGTCATATTTTATTCCTAAGGTTTTTTTGGTCTAATTACACTTATTTAATATAATTAGGACATGTGTTAGGTTAATAATAATATCATTCTTACTCTTAATTACCCTATTTACTTTTAACCGTGGTAAATAAAAGTAAAAAGTTACTATTCACCAAAAATTATTTTCATCTCATTGAACCACATTTTACTTACTGACATCAACCGTGTCTCTCGGATTTTTGAAATTCCACTCACAGAAGCGGTAAAATTAAATTTTATGTAAATTTGCAAATTCTCCTAGGAGGTGGGTTAAAGACGGTGAAAAGTTCAATAAAATTTTTATATATCTAAAATTATTATAAAATTACTCAAATGAATTACATTGAACTTATATAGGTATTATGTATCAATTTTTACCTAAAATAAATTTAAATAAAATAAATAATTATTTAAATAAAAAGCCGGTTTTTAAATAGTAACCCAGTGTTTTCACTATTCATCAAAAATTGAAAGTTTTCAGAAAAATAACAAAATTTCACCCTAGGATAATTTCAATATTCTGAATCCAAAAATGAAGTCCATTTTGAAAAATAAAATTTATAAAATTTCAGAAAGTGGTTATTACTATTCATAATGGATACTTTTAATAATATTTTAATAGCATATCGTTGTTTAGTGAAACTCGGTATTTCGCACGACGTAAGCTATCGAGGAAGGCCACGTTTGCGTGTAAAGCAAGCCAAGCTAGTGTTGTGTGTAGTGAAAGATTCCTTTGATGATTTATATAACATAAAAACAAAATATTTCTTATAAAAGTCTCGGGTGTTACAATACTTGTTTTTAACAGTGATGTTATTCAAAGCTCTATAATCAATGAAAAGTCTCATGAAACCATATTTCTTTTTAACAAACAAAATAGGGGATCCCCATAGTGAAGTACTAGGATGAATGAAGCCCTTTTCAAGAAAATACTGCAACTGATTTTTCAATTCAATAAGTTCTATTGGAGCTATAGGATATTGGGGTTTTGAAATTGGTTTAGCATCAGGAACTAAGTCAATTGTGAATTCGACTTCTCGATCAGGTATGACACCAGGTAACTCATCAAGAAAAACATTAAGGTATTCATTTACCACTAGCACATCATTAATTTGAATAGTTCCCTTATTTTCAACAATATGAGAAAGATAACTTTCATTTCCATCATTCAATAGTTTCTCAGCTTCCTGACATGTTATCAATTGTATGGGTTCATTCTTGTATACAAATTGAAACTCTTTCTAAAAAAACATCTTTAGATCTATAATAAATCTTAGCATGATAATCAGAAATCCAGTCCATCCCCAGAGTAACATCAAACTCGACTAAGGTTAAAACAACAAGGTTTGCAGGTAAAGTATTTACACAGACCACAATAGAAAGATTCTTATAATTCCTCTTTGCTATAACATTTCCCCCTGGTGTTTTAACAACAACTTTGGGTCTCATTTGTTGAGATGATATTTCCAATTTACCAAGAAAATTTCTCAGAGATGAAGGAATGTGTAGACCCCATATCAAACAAAACCTTAGCAAAATATGAGTGAACAAACAAAGTACCTGATACAACTTCATTGGATGGCCCAACATCTGCTGACGTAGTCGCAAAGGATCTCACTACACCTTTCTTCTTGTAGTCTAGCTTCTTCGCATAATTCAGATCTCTTTTTGGGTAGGCGTTTGCATAGTGACCCATCTCACCACATTTAAAACACTTTACAGTTTGCTTATCATAATTATTATTAGGATCATTTTCATTGCAATCTCGGGCCATATGTCCAAACTTACCACATTTAAAACACTTCCCAGTTCTTCCAAGACATTCCCCAGGGTGCTTCTTACCACACTTTTCACAAACTGGAAATTGGATTTTCTTACCAACATATTTCTTTGGTTGATTCTTACCCATTTCTTTCCAATTGGACCTCTTCTTCTCTTTGTTTCCAAAATTCACATGATCATCAGCAAACTACATCTCTACCCTCTCAGCACATCGGACAAGTTCCTCATAACTTTTGAATTCACGGGAGGCCAACGCCCTTCAATACCTTGTCTTCAATCCTGAGTAAAAGAGGTTAATTTTGCTATCAAGATCTAGAATAAGATTTTGAGAATACCTCGCCAGTCGGGTGAATTTAGCTTCATACACAACCACAAAATCTTCCTCCTTCTGTTTCAATTCAAGGAATTGCTTCTCCATTCTTAGTCGCACCACCTTAAGAAAATATTATTCAAGGAAAAGACTTTTAAATTCATCCAACTCGAAGGCATAAAAATCTTCTCTACCCCTGATATTCCTTACCATTGACACCCATTGATCAAATTCCCCTTAAAAACGATAAATGGAAAGACTTACCTTTTGATTGTATGAACATCCCATAACATCAAATAACTTTTCAAGGGATTTGATCCATCCTTCAACTGCCACTGGGTCAAAAGATCCATTGAATGCAGGAGGATGTTGTCTCATAAAATGTTCCACTACTGTCATGTTCTGTTGTGGTACCTCTATTGGTTCTCTTGCATGGATGCCACCACCATTTATTTCCTACGTTAGCTGAGCCATTACTGTCACAAACTGCTCAGTTTCAATCCCTACCATTCTGGGCTGTAGTTCCGGAAGGATGTCATTCTGTCGGTGCCTCTCCTCTTCAGAATCCCTATTACTTCTGTGGACAACCATTCTGAACAAAAATGTCTTAGATGAAGAAAAATGCTAATCATTAAATGCTAAAACATTTCAAATTAAACATAGAGTTAAAATCATATATGGTATTCTATTAGTATCACCCTAACCCCTAAATTTATCTAAACCATCCTCTGATACCAACTATAAGGACCCGACCTTATTACATACATAAAATTGAGTTTATTCAATAAAAAACTTCCTTTTACATTAAGGATATTTTCATGTTTAGAGCTTTATAGAATTGGTAAAAAACATTCATAACATTACACACTGTTACATAGTGGATACCATAAAAACAGTTTCCATTTTTCTCAAAATATAAAACATTAAAACTTATAACAAGACTCCTTGACAATTATTCAACATTTAACATGTCTTCATTCCTTGTATTACACTTCAATTAACCTGTGAAAAATAATTTAAAAACTTGGGATGAGCACAAAATCTCAGTAAGGTATGGAAAAGAAGGAAAAATCACATTTGTCAATGAATACTCATAATGTATGAAATTTTTTTCATAAGACATGATTTTCACCCATAAATACTTACTTCATGTAAAATGAGATTTAAAAAAGATACACACAAACATGAGAACATAAATATAATAAAATAGGTATCTTTGGGCATTACTTACATCATCTTGTAACCATCTTGGCTACCTTAAAATTTTTAACCCTCACGACTACCTTACTTTGTGTAACCATCGCAGTTACAATTGGAGTAACCATACGACCAACCTCCAACTTACTCATACCAAATGAATTGGAGGGAAATATAGGTCCCAACCTTCATCATAAATAATTCCCAAGAACCAAAACATAATCATACAACATGAATAATTCCATAAAAACATTACTTTGGAATTTCGTAAAACCGAATTTTAAAAGAGGATTTTTAAAGAAAAACCCCTTATAAATATCATATAATTCAAGAGGGACTTAATAGAGTGGTTGGAGTATGTATATATACTGTAAATACACATAATAAAATAGAATATAGACAAAAACCCATCACACAAAAAATTTAAATAGCACATAAATAATGAATTAGAAGGTTAACCCAAAGAATGGAAATCAGGTTAAGAATTCCCTTACCTCGGATTTTTCTTACTTAAAACTTGTTTAAACCTCCTGTATTATGATTAAAATAGTGTTATTAATATTTTAAAGAAACATTTTCACGTTTATAACATCTTATATGATCATTTAATAACATATTTTCACCATTAATTGTTAGTATTTTCCCCTTGCACTGTTTTTGGTTGAATTCTTTACATGATTTCTATGATTGGTTCATGGTGGACATTCTTGTCGATTAGAAATAAAACTACAGAATTGGAATAGAGTAGTATTTTCATATTAACATTAACATAAATTATTAAATTTATCATTTTGAATTCTTACATGAGGATGATTCATAAGTTAGAACATTAATGATGTTCATTTAGATCCTTTTAGTTGGTTTTTGATAATAAAAACCTCATTTTGTATTATAAATTAGAACCATGAGTACAAAAGGATTACAGAACCATGGGTGAGTAATAAAACATATATTATAACCTGTTTCAACTATATAAATGGTTTCATGAGTAGACTTGAAATAATTAATGGATTTTGAAATCACATCGTCCACGATGTCGGTAATTCGACACAAACAGACAATGTTTTTTTCTTCAAATAAGTGGGAGAGGAGAAAAACAATGATGGGTAATTTTCCATAAACATGATAAAATATATAATATACATTATTTATGGAGATTTAATGCCTCCTGGGTAAAGATATATGAAGAAAGAATAAGGAAAGAACTCAAAATAAAAGAATAATTCTGAAATCACTTACAAACATTCGGTAGCCTAACAGCTAAGCAACATGGTTTTAGAAAATATTAAAAGAGAAGGGACAAGGGTAAACCATATAGAAATTAATAATAATATAGATAATATCAAGAATAATAATTAAATAATAACATGGTATAGAAACTTGAAAATTCTACCACATAAAAGAGAATTTGAAAGGAAAAAGAAAGAAATTGAGAATTTTCTTACCCTGTAGAGTAACCCTTAGAACTTGAATATTGGGACCTTGGGGGATTGAGGAATCCTTGGGAGGAATAATATGCAGGTAATAAGGTCATATATTCATTGAGGGAGAATTGGGAATGAATTAAATGAAGGGAAGAGTTGGTATTTATAGGAAAAGTGAGGGATTATTTTAATAATTTTCAAAGGACACCTCATGGGTGGTATTTGCAAAACCATGGGCTTGCCCATGGTATTTGCCCATGGGATAATCCACTTGGGAAACCTAAAAAATTATTTAACTATACACACGTTGACCCAAATTATGACATCATTATTATATCATTAATGATTTCATTAATACACCAAAACTAAAAACTGTATTTTTTACTATTCACTGAAAAATCTATTATTTTAGAAAAATTCAAAAAAATGACCCTAAAACTTTATCGACATGTAGATTTCAAAAATGAATTCCATTTTTTGAAAATAATTTTCTAAATATTATTAATTTAATTTTTAAATAAAATCATACTTAATTCAAAAAGTAACAAGTCTAATTATGTAACTACTTCTATATCACAATGAAAAACTATCCTAGATGCTATTATCTTAAAGCCTTAATAAAATAAAACAATAATAAAATTTACTATTCATTATAATCATATTACTATTCATAAGGGTATGTTACTATTCACCAAAAAAACAAGTTGGTTCCAATATACTCCGAATAACATACTGAACCCAAATGTAGATGATGGTTTCTTAAAATTCAGAACATAGAAGTAAAAAAAAGTTATGTTTTAAAGGCTAATTAAAAATATATATTTAAAAAAAAGTTCCATGATTTTCTGTTTACTTTTATAAATACTTGGGGTTTTACACATAGGGTCAACCAGGTCTATAAATAATCATCTACCCCCTCGTTTTAGTAGATCAGCCCTTAAAGAAAATCCAGGCTCTGAATTGTGTAAGAAGTTTGCGCAAAGGGAGTTATGCACAAAAAGAGAGTTGTTTGAAAAAGAGAGTTGCGCACAAAACATAAATGTTTCATGCAAGTTGGTTTTCTAGAAAAAAGTCAAAATTTTCATGAAAAGTGATGAATTTTCACAAATTTCATCGATGGGTTGTGAAAAATATAGAAGTTTCCCTGTAATTCTTTGGTAAAGGGGTATTCATCGAGTGGTTGAAAGTGTAAGTTAATGATATACTAAATGAGGTGTAAAATATATTAATTCAAGAGATAAAAGTGGATTATTGTAAACGATAATTGATGACACTTCATTTAAGGGAGAAGTGGTCTTTCAAATTGTTATTGGTTGTAAACCAGGAGGGACACTGAGTCCGCTTCAAACTTTGTAAAGGTAGTGAGCCTGGACATAGAAGTGATCTAGCCTAAACCTCTCTTAGAAAGTGAGCCTTATTATAATTATTACATAGGAAAATATCTATTTTATTATCCCTGTACATTTACCAGTGAGTTTAAACCATGTAAAATTATCATGTCTTGTGAATTATTTCATTTCTGTTCATACATTGTTGTGGGAAAGAAAGAGAGATAAAAGTGTTTTTTTAAGGATGAAACAAGATCCAAAGGGGCTGTCGATTTAATATGTCGTACTCTTATTCATCACAATATCAGTTTATTTAGACAAGTTGTGATAGTAGTATACATAGGTGTTATTGTATTATAGAAAACTAATTTTTTATTACTTTTAATCTTCTTAGAAAAAAACACGCCAATAACGTGTTTGTGCAGACTATCACCTTCACAAGGAGACATATTCTATTCTACCCCACCATGTATATTTTCTGATTAAAAGGATGGAATTGAAAAATAAATGTTAAATATATAATATAACTATGATTATTAATATTTTAAATATAATCCACTTTCATTCCCTCTCATTCATCAAGATATTAAAATGATAAACATAGATTGTACATACTACCTCCCCCAAGAAATAATGTGTTTTCATTTTGATTTTAATTATTTATAAAATACACATAAAATATGATTCACCAACATAAAAAATATAAAAAATATCAATATTATTCTATTAATATTATAGTTTACACTTTCTTAATCATAATTACCCATTGAGTTATACCATGTCCTTGTTTGGGTCGGTTTGACCACCTATATGAACTACACGGTAAAAATCTATCAAAGAAGAATATGGGAACTTAAATACTGTTATTAATATTATATTATAATAATAAAATAATTATTGGGTTGTTGTTACAGAAATGATATATTAAGTTTTTAACTTATTATTAAAGTATAAATTTTTATCAAAAAAATTTCCAAAATATACCGACATCGATTCATTTTTTACACAAAATAACAAACCTAAGAAAAAATGATGTATCAATAAATAGAATTTCATTCAACATTTTCCTTAGTAAATTAAATATAGATGAATATCTTTCATATGAAGGTATATAATAAACATAATTATATTATTCAAAAAGAAAGGCACATGTGTATAAAAAATATGGACTGTGATAAGGGTTTCTTGTCTCAAATTTTCAACCCTTAAGACATATTTTTTGTTATAAAGCCTGTTTTATTTGTAACGGTGTATCTAATTTCAATTTAATAGTTTATATCATGATCCTATCATTATTAGTGATATTTAATGATTCAGTTTAAATCATATTCTTAAAGGGGTATTGATTCAAAAGTTTCAAATGTTTTAATGGTTTGTGGTAAATTGATTTTCTTCTATTGAGTTACAATGTTTATCATTAAACTATATTATTCTAAGTGTATTTATTATACCTAAAGAATAAATTATATTCCATTTCCACTTTATTTTATGGGGTTTTATAATTCTTCTTTATAAACTCATTATTAAATTATTCTTACCTCAAATATTATGTCACTTAAAATAGTTTCTTGGTCTTAGTTCATATTTAAAGAGACATACTTCTAGTTAGGGATAATTTTACTTATATATTCCATATATACCACCTATTTTTTATATTATATCCTGAATTTTCTGTCATTTATGGAATTTCAAGTTCAATTTAAATAAATTTATTCTTTAAATGTTTTAATTAAAATTTTACTGAAGCCATATGTTTTCTTTTCCAACCTCCCTTTAAAACCAAGATCTCTAAAAATTGATAACTCATATAGGTAATTTGTAAATTATTTCCTTCCAATTTTACAGTCATTTTCTCCCCCTATGGTTATCATTTGTGAACCTTGTTTTCTCTTTACGTTTTTTTGAGATGAATGATTTTTTTTTAAAGTAGCATATTTTTCGAAAAAATTATTTTATAAATATAAAATAGAATTTTATTTTTATGCAAATATTTTATTTTTTACTTCACATTGTGTCAAAATATCTTTATTGGTTTTAAAAATTGAAAATTTCTTTTCAAATACATTTAATTTTTTTACAAATTTTTTAAATGAAAATTAATTCAACTTTTTCAATATGGTTTGTTTTTGAAAAAAGAATCATCCATGTAATATTTTTATGTTAACATATATTTTTACAACCTTTAAAATTTCATATGAAAACTTATCTTTAAGTTTTCATAGTTTTTAAATGAAATTAATTTTATCTTATTTTTTTAAAATATATATTTGAAATTATTTCAAAAGATGAAGGATATATCTTACTTCCAAAGTGATGTTTTTTCTAAAAATTGTAAAATAATTTTTTCATCTAAGACATTTTCCTTTGACATATATATTTATTGGTTGGGGATATTATTAACATTAATCCAAATAAATCCTTTCTATAGAGGACTTCTGTTATTTCCTTCTCTTTTGGAGGAATGATCTATCTGTTCTCTTGTATTTCCTAATCATCCTCTCTATATAAATATGATTTTTCTTCTAATTCTTCCCATTTGTGAAAACCCTAAATTTTATTCTTCTAATTAAAGGAAGATGACCTAGATTCAATATATCAATTGATTATGGAAAATTAATGACTTAAATATAAACCCATTATCTATAAATTTTAAATACTATATGCTATATTATCTTGGATGAATGTATTTTACCAAAAAATTTATTGAATACATTTGAATACCCATTTATTTTACACATACTTATCATGTTTTGATTACTAATGATTTAATTATGTGATTTCATTTAAAAAGGATATGAAACCCATTTTTCCCATGGGTTATTTGTGATATTATAAAGGATTGATTTCTTATAGAACTCACATATATGAATGATGGAGGGTGGGGTACTATATCACCCTTTAATGAATTGGTTTCAAATTTATA
Organism: Viscum album; assembly: GCA_963277665.1. Classification (NCBI taxonomy): domain Eukaryota; kingdom Viridiplantae; phylum Streptophyta; class Magnoliopsida; order Santalales; family Viscaceae; genus Viscum; species Viscum album. The sequence continues at coordinate 2,006,378,285 of OY728130.1, read as the reverse complement.
TCTCATGAGATAATATTGCTTGAACATTCTTGGTTTTGTTCAAAACTAAAGGGGTTGACAAACATTGATATTGTCACAACATAAATGGTGTACATACTTGGATTTGTTCAAAATGTGGTCCTATTATTATATTTTTCCATAGTCGCATGATTATTATTATTATTATGTTATGATCTAATGGATCATAGTTAATGATTAAAATTTCTACAATTTCATGATTAATTACTTAGGTTATACCATGTCATATAACATTACTCATTTTTATGATATATTTTTTATAGGGTATGATTTTATTATGTTCATTGATTATACCCATATTCTCATATTGTTACCACTTATGATATTTGATTGTTATCAATTATGTTTACCTTTATTGAGAGTTTAATCTCACCCATTTATTTCGTTTTATTTACCCTGGTTATGAAGATGACTGTAACCTATGGGAATTATAAAAGGGTGTAATGTATGGTTTTATTATATATAAATGTCCACAAGTTTTGTGAATTATGTTTCCTATTTAACTGGTCCTCAAAGACACATAACCAAATGATTCTCTGAGTTGTGTGATATTATTATGAGATGTAATAATAAGGTGAAATTTGATCAATTTTATTGGATCAACTAACTCGACATCAAATATAATTTGTCAATGTATGCGTTTTTAGCACCCAAATTAGGTGTTCACATATAGGGAACCTCATTTGGTTTTAAAAGAGTGATTAACAATTTTCAGGGATTAGTATAGTTATTTTTTAATAGGATAATTGGACATTAAATAAAATCATATGGATATATCTAAGGGATAAATCCAAGTGTATGATATCATCAAGATATTTTGGTGATATTTTGTGTTTTTCATTTTTCTAGCGATGAAACCACATTCTGGAAACCCCAAGTGGATGCATACTTTGGAACAAATTCACCTCAAGGGTAATAAACCTAAAAGGATTTATTGGGTATTATATATATATCACTACCTAGTGGATGATAAATAGTCCTAACTTTACATATGGTTTGAAACTCTTGGGGGATATGCTATGGTTAATTCATAAGCTCCCTAATGAACCATTACGAAGGATTTAAGTATGATTCTAAATTATTAGATTAGAAAAAATAATATTAAAATGATCATGGATGACTAAAGATTGAACAAATTGAGTCATTGGTTGAAAAAAATGTATCATTTGTTAAAAATCAAGGAGTCATAGAGGAAGACATTTGTAATTCCTTGACCCCATAAACCTGGAACCGATGCATTATTTTAATACATCGGCATGATTATATAGAATCAAATCCTAAGGTTTTGATCATTTTAGCAGTTTTTTGAAAGCCATATTATATACATGATACCCATAAAACATTGGGAAATAGAAAATAAAAACATGATACTTATAAAAAAGAACTAAAAATCATCATTGAAACTCATTCATAGGATTACTCTTCATAACCTGGGGAAGGAAAACATAATAAGGTTGAGATCAAATGCTCTGTAAGGGTAAGTAAAGCAGACGAAAAAATTAAGGGAAGATAATAATAAATATATCAAGGTAAATAACTAATAACACATTACACTCAAATATATATATAAGGAAATATCAATATGTAAAGGTAAGAATCAAAAAAATATGCCATTTAATCAATGTAATAAAAATAAAATGCATCTATATATATGTTGATGCAAAATATCATGGATAAAAATGAATATTATAATGAAGTCAATGCTTTAATATTGGATTTCATGTATCTGGAGCATGAACCACTGTACCATAAAGTTATATTCTCAAGATAGTTTAATCTATTTTTATTTGGACAAGTAAAATTTCTCATGATACTACCTATGGATCGAGGGGCTATCTATAACTGGGCCCCACCTATGCTTTCTTATCCAAATCATTCCCCATCTATCAAATAGTAAATTTAATTAATAAACAATGTACCTTATCATAAAAATTCCATATTGAATAAATGATACAGATTTATCACTAATTACATAGTGGATAATATATAACAATAAGGGTTATTGGTTTTGATGAATGAAAATACTGTTTAAAGACCATTAAAACATTGTTGAATAAAATAACCATTAAGCACTCCAAAGTGACCCATACCACTTTGAAACATTTTAAATCATGATCATAATAAAGGAATAACACTAAAGAAACATATAATACTATGAGAATAAAGATATTCATGATATAACATGTTAAATTTAAGTATATACACCATATAAAAGAAACTAGATGTATAACAAAAAATAAGCCTCAATGGAAAACAAATTGAGAGGAAATCCCTTACCTCATGTGTGAATTTCTTCAAACATGTTAAAACCTAATGTATAATAAGTATAAGTTTATTATTAATCTATAAAATAACCATATTTATATGTGTAATACCATATATGATTTATTTAAGACATTATATTACCTGTTTATTATTAACTCAATGTTTAAATTACGTTTCTGGTGATATTCTCTTCATTAATTGTACGTGTTTTGACTTTTTATTATTGATTATAAAGATTTAATTATCGTATAAAAAATGATATAAATATATTATATATTCAATATATAAGTATTTATAATAATATTTAAAGATAAATGAAAAATTTTGTTCATGGAGATGGTAGGCCGTCCGTGCATACACATGAACACAATTTTCATTTTCTTATCGTATTGAAGGAGATAAAGTAAAAGAAATGTAAATATGTATATAATATCATTAAATTATTATTAATATTTCAGGTATATCATATATGTGTAATAAAAAAACCATAATATATTCCATGTGATGTGTGAATGAATCACGTTGTTTTGAGGATGCGGTAGTGTACACATCAACAAATAAAGATATAATATATCTAAAATATGGAAAGCATGAAGGTATGTTTAATATAAAATTTCCATAATATGAAATAGGTTATAATATAAATATTAAAGTACTATTTATTCATAAAAATAGTTTTAAGACCAGCCATAAAGGTGGCAATGGAATAAGAACAAAAAAATTATTCATGGAGGAGATTAACCGACATAATTTTGAAAATAATTTCATTTCTTTGAATAAGAGGAGATGATAAATGAAATGGATATGTGATGTTCCACTATAAATATAAAACTAAATTATATACATTATTATATATTTATCATTCATTTATGAATGTATTATGTTAGGATAAATTAGAAAAAAAAATTAAGAGAGGTTCTTTGGAGAAATTACCTCTTGAATATCACCTCCTTGAGAGACCCTTTAAGACCATGGGTTTGGTACTTTTGTGATACCAAAAGCACTTGGACATGGGAAGAGTGAGGATTATAGGCTTGGTTAGAAATTTTAGGATCTAAAAGTTATTTTTCATCGAAATGTGGTGGTGAGGGTTGGTATTTATACTTGAGGAGAGGTGGGTTTAAGTGATTAAATAATGAATATTTTATATTTAAAGACAACCATTTTGAGATGGAATTAGATTAAACGACTTTGGATGGAAATTGATATTTTTTAGAATTTCTAGTTTCAATAAACACCTAAAAAAACATTTAAATGTTGTATTTGTTTGGTATTTTAAACCTTTACCCTTATTAACTTTATCATGTTTCAATTTTTACTTATACCCAAGTAAATATTATTTTTATCATGGTAATTTTTTTATACCTAAAAATTAAATTAGCCTTAAAACAAAACTTAAAAATTCTTATTATAAATATTTAATATATTTTACATAATTTAATTTACATAATTAGAAGAACTAGACTTAAAATTAATTCCACATACCAAACGAAAAAGTTTTTTTTTAAAGTAAAATGTTCAAAATATTGAAATGTTTTTATATATAATTTCAATGTGGAGTTTATTAAAATAATATAAATTGGTTTTATTTATGTATAATTGAACTAATTTTACCTTAAAATAAATTTAAAATATAATTTAACTATATTAATAAATTAGATGAAAAAATAGTTTTTGAAATAAATTCAGTATTTTTAATTATTTATTAAAAAATAAAACTTCACTGAAAAATACCAAAAATTTACCATCAACTAATTTTTATGTTTTTATTTAAAATACGAATTTTATTTTTACATATATAATCTATAAATGTTCCAAAAATCTTATTTAAAATATGTTTTCCAGAAAAAGGAGGTATAAGTGCCATGATAAAAAAATGTTTTTATATATAATATTAGGTATGTTCTTATCTTAGGATTATTGAATCTATTGGATAGATATAAAAAATATTTTATTTAATATATAGTATATATATTACATTAATATCACACACTAATTGTAATTAAATTAATTTATTTTGGAAAAATAACTCTGTGAGTATAAAAATAATAATATTTTCTCTTATATTCAATCGGTTTCCATATTCATTTATAATTAATTTGTTACCAATTGATTCATTTTTTATGTTTATGAACCATATATTTTCATAATTTAGCTAATAATATTTATTTATACTAATTAAATGACTATTTTAAGAATTATTATATTAAATAATATTATTTTAATTATATATTTTTGTTCATTAAAACTCAATATTGTGTGTAATGTTAGATTTTAAAGAAAGTCATGCTTGTGTGTAACACAAGCTAACTCGGTGTTGCATGAATTGAAAAATATAGAATATGTCAAAACTATTTAAAATAGTTAATATATTTTATGTAGTTAGGGTATTATATTCTTTTATGTGCTTGGTGATTCCGATGATACGTGCTATCAATCACAATGTTCTTACTTTAGAATATTGGGGTGTTACATTCTCCCCTCAATTAAATTTCATCCTAACAATTTAAACTCGATCTTGGTAATCTGGGGTTTGGTATTTGAATATACTATTTTTGAAATAACCATATCATGAATTGGATAAATAATATATATTATTAATAAGATGAAAATTTAAATGTAAAGTTCACCATAAAACTATGTTTTTGAATAAGAGAACTTTAGTGAAAACCTGAACATTGTAGAGAAATATAACCATAATATTCTGATAAAGATTAGTAAAAAACATGTTCAAACTAAATTTTTAGACCACAAAAACATAATCTATAGGTTTAAATAAAGGTAATTTATGTCATAAAAAATGATTATAATAGGATAGCATTTTTATTTCAAGACCATTTTCCCTATATTTGAGGAATTCATTCACTCTATATAAGTAAATAAATGTATCTGTTTAATAAACAAAATATTATCATTTGGTTGTGCATTGAACTATCTCAAATTCATTTATTAACACAAGTTGTCTCATATAGTTAAGTAACACACCAGTTTCTAAAACCACATCTAAATATCATCTTAAACCACTTTATAAATGGTTAACTTTTCCAAAATATTATGACCTAATAATTTGGAAGGAAGGTTACTAGACTTACAAATTTAACTTATCATTAGCCTTCAATCAATATGATGCAACACTAAATTTTCACAATCCAAACATGTGAATAAATTCATCATGTATCCCCTTGAAATATGGTAATCACTCAAATCACCATAAAAACGTATTAGAAACATGGATTCTTACTTATTCCTTATGTAAGACACATGTTATTGGATATATTCCATAAATCAAAAAGTGTTGTAAACTCCATCTTTTATAGAATAGACCAGTTTCCAAAAAGTTAATAATATGTTTCTAGGGTAGTCAAAAATTATCCAAATCAATCATTTCTTTATCATTATCTCAACATGATGAACATATTAGGGGTTGAATTTCCCATAATAATGTGTTTTCGCAAAGTGTTCATTTATATAGAATAACTTTTCTTTGGTACCATTCAACATATAATCTCAAATATTTATTGATTAAAGTATTTGAGTAAAATCATTATATATTTCATAAATCATATGACGAGAAAATCATAAATAAAATATTTTTGAAACATATTTCATATAACCAAATACAAAATAACTTTAATCATTCCAATTCAGTTATGTTAATGACATATGCTTGAACTTTATCCCTTATTTTATGAGGTATATTCTTTTGATTATTGGGGAATTCATTTTCATATTTCTCCATATCCTTATAGTTTTATCACTAAATAGTAGCATTTTTATTTTTAGCTTGGTATTATTTAGCATGATGACCCTTATCTCCACACTTATAAAAAATTACCATTCAATTTAAGCATTTAATTGGGTGATTCTTTGCATTGTTATCACATGTGGGAAAATGTATTTCCCTTTTTCTCTAACTCATTCACTTTTTCATGGTTCTTAGATAACCTCTTCTTCTCTTGGTTTACCTTGTATATATTGATTCTAAAAAATTCCTTATACATTTTTATGACACATAAAACTATTTCTTTTTATGATGAAAAATTATGAAAAACCAATTCCATTCAGATATTTGGATTAATAACTTCAAAAAAGTGATCGATCTTTCACTCATTTTTGCATATATAATTAGTGACATACATGACTAACCTTGTGAAGGTAGATTCATAATCTAAAATGATCTTTTAATAATTTTTCTTTAACCAAAGAAACTTCATATTCATCATAATTTTTTTATCATGGGGGAAGTATTTATCTAATACTATCTTCATAAAATTATTCCATTCTAATAGTTTTATTTCTTATTCCTCCCTTGTATTCTAGATCAGAGACTACCACTGGTCTATATTTGCATTCAGATAATATAATTCAAGTGTAACCTTTTCCTTTTAACCAAATCCCAATTACATGAATATCTTATCTAAATAATTAATATATTTATTAGGTAACACTGGATTAGTAGTCCCACTAAATTATGGGGGCCTCTGTCACATAAAGCGATAAAAAATTAGAGAATCTCATTGTGGAACATGTTTCTCTAGCTAGGAAAGGTTATGTATCATAATATGACTAGGATTACTTAATATTTCTTTAAAATTATCAGTTCCAATACAAGTTGTATTGGTTTCCTCATTAGGTCAATCTCTACATTTTCCACGAGTACTAATACCATTATTCCTTCCAAACACCGTTTTAAAATAACAAAATATTCTGGATTAACTTATAAAATAATGAAATTTGTTCAAATAAAGAAATTTACACATAGATAATATTATAATCATAAACATGGATTCTTTAAAGATATCCTTATTTCTAAATTCTTCATAATGGAAGGTAAATAAAATTTTAATTATCTAAAGCATATCCCTATGGAGTGTTAAACCGGGTGCATAGTAAGGCTTGTTTTCACATAATAGGTTACACAGAGTTAGGCCTAGCACACATGGATAAAGTTTCTACTCCTAGGTACATATTTTCCAAAACTATGTGTAGTTATAGTATCCACATAGAGATGTATTTCTAGGAATACCAACATAATCTCTAACTGACCAAAATTCTAGGACGTTCTTTTATACATATAATAAATGTCTATATTAAGGTTATATTCCTTAATCTATGTTTTATCAATATAGTTTCCTAATTTTCTTCTAAAATTCATCTGATACCAACTATAATGCCATGACCCAAGAATCTTAGAGATAGTACATTATTTTATTACATTATCATGATTACAGTGAATCAAATCCTGAAGGACTTATCAGTTTATTAGTCTTGGAAAGCCATATTACATACACGATTACCATAATACGTTGGGAAATAGAAAATATAATCATGATACATAAAAAAAGAACCAAACATCATCATTGATGCACATTCAAAGGATTCCTCTTTATAACTTGGGGAAAATAAAGATAATAAGGGTCAGAACAAATGGTCAGTAAGGATAAGTAATGAAGAAGCAATAATGAAAGAAAGAGAATAATAAACTTGGAAATGTAAATAACTGATAAAACATGCCCTTAAAATAACAAGATAAAGAAATATCAATATAGAAATGCCGGAAATGGAAAAAACATTAAATTTAATTAATTAAAGAAAAAATGAAATGAATCTATAGATATGACGATACAAAATCTCATGGATAAAAATTAATACTAAAATGAAGACAATTCTTTAATATTGGATTTCATGTATCTAGAACATGAACCACTATACTGTAAATATCTATTCTAAATATAGTTTTAATTTTTTTATTAGGAAAAGTTATTTTTCTCATGATACCATCGATGCATCATGAGGCTATGTATAACTAGGACCCACATGTGTCTTCCAGTTCAAAGAATTAATCATCTATCGAATAATCAATTTAATTAATAATCAATGTGCCTTATCAAAAAATACTAGTATAGAATAAAGGATACAAATTTATATATAATTACCCAATAGATGTTAAGTAACAATAAGGGTTATTTTTTATGAATTTATATACTGTCTAAAGATCATTAAAACATTCTTTAGGAAAATAATCATTAAACATTCCAAAGTGTCCCATACCACTTTGAAACATTTTAAATCATAATCCTAATGATGGGATAACACTAAAAGAAACTTATAATGTCATGATAATAAATATATTCATGATATAACATGTCAAAGAGAATTATATAAACCATATAAATGAAACTAGATGCATAACAACAAATAAGCCTTAATGGAATGTAAATTGAGATGAAATCACTTACCTCACATTCGAATTCCTTCAAACATGTTAAAAACTATTGTATAATAAGTATAAGTATATTATTAATCTATCACTTTAATTATTCATAAGTATAATACCATATATTATTTACTTAAGACATTATATTACCTATTTATTGTTAACTTTATGTTTAAGTTATGTTTCGGGTGATATTCTCTTTGTTAATCATACATGTTTTTGACTATTTTTATTTATTCTCAAGATTTAATTATTTAAAAAATATAAAACATGGTATAAATATCTTATATATTAAATATAGAAGTATTTCTAATAATATTTAAAGATAAACAAAAAAACACCAATCATTAGGCTATACATACACATAAGCGTTATTTTCGTTTTCCCACCGTATTTAAAGAATAAAAGTAATTGATATGTAAGTATATATAAAATATCATTAATGTTGATTTAATATTTTATGTATATAATATATTTTTAATAAAAAATTTCTTAATACATTCCATGTGATGTGTGAATGAATCACATCGTTTTGCAGAGGCGGTAGTCCACACATCCACAAACGAAGTAATCATATATCCATAATATGAAAATCATGTAGGTATGTTTAATATAAAATATAAAAAATATTAAGTAGTTTATAATATAAATATTAAAATATTATTTTATCTAAAAAATATTTTTCATACAATACATGAAGGAATTAATAGAAAAATAACAAAAACATTATTCACTGAGGCGATTAACCAGTATAACTTGGATAATAATTTTGTTTCTTTCAATAAGAGGAGATTAGAAATGAAATGGATATTATATATTCCATTATAAATATAACACTATATTATATACATGATTCTATAATTATCAGGAATTTATGGATGAAGGAGGTGAGGATAAAGTAGAAAAATAAAATAAAATAAGAGAGGTACTTTAGGCAAATTACCTATTTAATATCACCTCCTTGAGAGACCCTTGAGGACCATGGGTTTGGTATTTTGGTGAAAAAAATGAAACTTTACATGGTAAGAGTTAGGATTAGATGTTTTGGAAGAAATTTTAGGATCTTAAAGGATATTTGGGTCGAAATGGGGTGGCAAGGCATGATATTTATATACGAGGAGAGGTGGGTTTAAGTAATTAAATAATGAATATTTTATATTTAAAGGAAACCATTTTGAGGTGGAATTAAATTAAATGAATTTGGTTGAAAAAAATATTTTTTATTATATATAGGGTTAATAAAAACTTTAAAAAACCTTTAAATATTGTAGTTTTTTGGAATTTTAAGCCATTGCCCTTATTAATTTTAACATGTTTCATTTTTTACCTTTATCGCGGTAATATTTTTTTTACCAGGGTAAATATTTTATACCTAAAAATTAAATTTAACTTAAAAAACTAATTTGGACCATATTATTATAAATATGGTTTCCATTTTACCTAATTTAATTCAGATAATTAGAAGAATCGGATTTAAAATAAATTCTACAGACAAAACAAAAAAATGGGTTTTTAAAGTGAAACTTTCAAAAGTTTGAAATATTTTTATATATAATTTCAATGTGAAATTGATTAAAATTACATAAATTAGTTTTTTATGTATGATTTTACTAAATTTAATTTAAACCTAATTTAAAATATAATTTAACTATATAAATAAAATAGATGAAAAGAAGTTTTGAACTAAAATACAATATTTTTCACCATTCATTAAAAAATGAAACATCAAAGAAAAATACCAAAACATTTACCTAAAATAAATTTTAAGTTTTTATTTAAAATATTTTGTTTATTTTGACATTTATAATATATAAAAGTTCCATAAATTTGATTTAAAATAGGTTCTCCATTAAAAGGCGGTATACATGCCTTAATAAAATTATATGTTTATATTATGTTTATTCTTATATTATTATTATCAAATATATTTTATCAATATAATAAATATTTGATTTAATATATAATATATATTACATTAATATCACTCACTAATCACAATTAATTTAATTTATTAGGGTAAAATATATTTTTAAGCCTAAAAATAATAATATTTTCTGTTACATTTAATCGGTTTCCATATTAATTTCTAATTATTTTATAACCAATGAATAATTTTTTTTGTTTATAAGTCATATATTTTCATAAGTTAGTTAATAATATTTATAACCACTATTTTAATGTCTAGGTTAATTCTCATTATATTAAATAATAATATTTTAATAATATATTTTTGTTCGTTAAAACTCGGTCTTGCGTGAAACATTAGCTTTCGAAGAAAGTCACTATTGCATGTATCGCAAGATAACTTGGTGTTGCATTCATGAAAAAATATAAAACATGTAGAACTTATTTAAAATATAAAATATATTTTAAAGAATAAGGGTATTATATTACCTTACATGCTTGGTGATGCATGCGATACACGATTTCAAACACAATGTTCTTATTTTAGAAATTTTGGGTGTTATAACATCTATGGATTGATGTTTTTATAATAATATTTTTAAAATTATCATAATAATTTTGGTTTTAGTATTTGGTTGAAACAATACCATGAAAATGAAATAGAAAATGGTATATATCAAGAACCCACTATGTCTTATAACTGAATAAGGAAGTATACCTAAATGGCTGAAAATCCAAGTATATTCATATTATGATAAAAAAATCAGTTTCCTAGTCTTACCTACGGTAGTAAGGTTTATATCTTAATAGAAATTAATTATTGAAACTTTTATATATTTTAATTAGTGTGTGATATTTATTAATGATATTATCATATATTATAAAAGTTGTAAGGATTATGTGTAAAAATTGAGGATTATTCTTTAGTAGTTATGATTTAATGGTTTGGAAACATATATTTAATGGTATCAATAACATTTAAATTTTATTTTATGAAAATGATATATTTTAGTAGATAATTATTGAATAACACATGATTGAGGTATGGATAACACTTAGGTTTAATATATTCTTGATTTTGAGGAAAAATGTTGATTGATTTTGGGAAAAGTGATTTAGGTAGTATTTATATCCTTGGAAATGATTATTGATTTAATAAAAAAGTGATCCATGATATTTTTGGTGAAGTTTATCTCATTTTTGGGATTATGATATATATTGAATAGTGTGTGACTTTATGAACTATTAGTTAATATATTTGAGGGTTAAATGTACAGTTAACATTTTGAGGAATTTATGTTTTAGTTTTGGTTTAATGTGTTTAATATTAAAATGGTTTTTCAAATGGTACATTTTATAGAATGTATGATTAGGGTATATTCATACTTGAGTATATGGATTTTTTGAAAAATTATGTTGTTTGAGAAAAGATAAGTAACTCGATATAACCAAATTAAATAATATATATTTCATATTAGAAGTTATATCTTTAATTATAAATATATTAGTAATACCATCATATAATTTAATTAGTGAGTAATAATAAAAATTGTGAGGATGCAGTTTATTTAAGGGGAATATTGTAACAACTCCTCATTCTACTATATAATTTTTTCCCTTTAAATCAACATCACATTGATATATTTTCCACAGAAAACAAAAATACAATACAATAAATATTTTAGAATAAAACTCTAATTAAAAATAGAACTTATTATATATAAAAATATTGTAATCTACTATAAATTCATATAAAATAGGATTAAGAATACTTAATGTTTTAATAGGGTGTTTTTTTAATAAAAGCAATTTTTCTTTATATATTGTATTTTAATTTATAAGATAAATGTACAAAGTTATAAATTTTAATTTTTTAAAATTAAATTATTTTTTAATTCATCATATCAAAATTATCTTTGGGTGAATTGTTTAGGTTTTTCTAAAATATTGAATTTTATATGAAAAGTGAATACTGATTTTGCAATTTTTTTGACTTTTTGATTTATCTAAACACAAGAATAGATCAAAATATTATGAAATTTTTTTTATATAAATGATATATATTTAATATTTAATATAAATTATTTAAAAATACCATTTTTTTAAAACATATATTTATCATTTTGGATGCTGAAGTAGTATTTCACACTAAAAACGTTTTTATGCACTTACATTAAAAACTTGAATTTTTAAATTTTATAAATTAAATATAATTTTTTTAATATTTGAGATAAAAATATCCATTTTGGTTTATAAATCTAATTTCATTTTTTTCCATTAAAATGAGATTAATAAGAATAAAGTTAATGATCCTTGTAATGGTAAAAGGGCTATGTTCAAAGAATTTTTTTGTTAATGTTATGTAATATTTGTATAATAAATTAAATTGGTATATTTTAAATAATTACTTTAATATGAAGTTTAAAAAATATATATTATTAAATAAGCACAAATTTTTTTGGTAGTCACTTAAAAATAATATTAAGAAGACATAATAGTTAAAACATCAATTTTTGAGAAAAAACAGATTTTCTATATATAAAATGAATTTATTTAGTAGTAAATTTTCTCTTATTTAGAATTTTAATTATATAAAAATAAGATTAAATTTAGCTTCATCAAACCCAAATTTTTTTAATATTTAATATTTTATATTTCTTGTAAAACAAATGTTACTTAGGTAAAAAATAGTTACCCCGGTAAGGAATAAAAGATAAAAGTAACATTTCAGAGTAAATGAATTCAACCATGTTGAAAATATGTGTGGAAATAATTTTTTATGAAATAATTGATCCATTATCACCCAAAAATACATTATTTTTAACTTTTTGAGTTTTTTATCATCGAATAGTTTAACGAAATCATTGAAAGGTAAATGGTATTCACAACAGTGTCATTTTATTCACCTATAAAAGTGGATCAATTCCAACCTCTCAAATTTAAAAATAGACATATAAATTTAATTACAAACCACCAAAATTTTACTCTCCTTTAATTTTACTAAACTAAATAAAGAATTTTTACCATATATTATCCTAATACCTTCATTTCCAAGTAGACTTTATAAAGAAAGTTCAAGGTCCCAACCTGAGTATTACTTAATTCTAAATAGTTTCTTCTCATTATTTCTCTTACAAACCAATCCTAAACATATTTATATAATTTCCATAAAATAATTAGTATACTTATGTGTTGTTATATTATGGAACAATCAATATTTATTCATTTAAATACACTTAGAAGAATGAAAGAACTCCAATCATGCTATTGTGCAGACTACCACCTCCACAAAGCAACGTCTTCCATTTTTCACTATATCCTATATTCATTGTCTATAAGGTTTTAATTTATGAATAAATGTTACATATATAATATAATTATGATTATGAACAGAAAAATTATAAACCACCTTCATTCACAATCATTCATTGGGAAATGAAATCATTATTTGTGCTTTGTGTGGACTATCACCTCCATGAAATAACGTTATTTAATATCTCAACTTGTTCATTATTTATCTAGATTACATAAAATATAATTAAATAACATAAATTATTATATATATTATTATTAATATTTTATTATAATGATATTATAAACTTCCATAACTATACTCATCGATTGAGTTATAGTGTTTTCTTATTTGGGTCGATTAAACCACATATATAAACTATATTATAAGACTCCATCATAGATGGCCATGGGAACTTGAATAATAATATTTTTATAATTTATTAATAAAATAAATAATTAATTATTTTTATATAAAGTCATATTAAATATTTAATTTATTATTAATATACCACCTTCGATCGCTAAAATTACCGAAATAAGCTGACACCGAATCAATTTTCATGAAAAATACAAAACAAAAGAAACAATTCAATAGATTAATATAGTAGTATCATAAATAGTCCTCAATAAATGAAATATAATTATAAAAGGTTATAATGAGGGTATATAATTAACATATTTTGGTTATTTAAAAAGTTATTCACATGCACGAAGTAAATTAGGACCATAATAAGGGTTTTTATCTCGATTTTTCACCCCTAGAGACATACTTTTTATTATACACCATGTTTCCTATGGAATGGTGTATCTAATACAACTTTAATATTTTTTATCATGATAATATAACTATTCATTATATTTAATGTTTAATTTTAAATAATATAAATGAAGGGGTTTTGATTCTAATGTTTATAATGTCATAAGGGTTAGTGCTAACTCAATTTCTTTATATTGAGTTACAAACTTTATTATTGAAATAAATTGTTCTTGGTTGATTTATGAAAAAAATTAATAATTTTTATTTTATTTAATCCTTATTTTCCATGGTTATACAATTCATCCTTATAAATTCATTATCAAATGATTCATATCTCAATGATTATATTACTTGAAAGGGTTTATTTGTCTCAATTCCTATTTCTTGAGACATACTTCTTGTATTGAACAAATTTAATTTTATATGGTTTATATACTAATTATTTTTTATATTATATGTTGAATTATATTTCAATCATAGTGTTTTATGTTCAATTTCAACCTCTTTTCGATTCAAGTGTTTTTATTTAAATTTTACTCATGCCGAAATGTTTCTTTTCCTAACCTCATTTTAAAATCAAGATCTCTCAAATGTGATAACCCATACTAGTAAATTTTAAAGTATTTCCTTATAATTTCATAATCATTTTAACCAATTTTATTATCCTTACTTATAATTTTTTTTCTCTATGAATTTATTTGAAATGAATTTTTTATAATCTTTTAAATGTATATGGGTTTCAATAAAATTATATTAAAAATATAATATAGGAAATTATGTTTATGCTAATGTTTTATATTTCTTTCACAAATTTTATAGTCATATATATTTTTTATTAAAAAATTAAAAAATTAAAATTTTAATAAATAGAATTGATTTTAAAATTTCTAAAAATTAGTTTAACATTTTATATATGGTTCATTTTTGACAAAAATGTTTTTTTAGAATTTTTACATGAATGCATGTTTTTGTTGCATTTTTTGTTTTATATGAAACCATATCTATATATTTTTCATGTTTTTTAATTTTTTCTTCATATTTTTATAAAATATTAATTTTAAAATTATTTTAAAAGATCCATGATATTTCTTACTTCCAATAAAATTTTGTTCTAAAACTCGTAGAAATTATTTTTCATCAAATTAATTGTCCTTTGACATATATTGTTATTTATTGAGGATATTATTCAAATTATACCATACAAATTCTTTCTATGGATGAATAATGTTATGTCATCTTTTTCGTAAATTATCCATTACTACCTTTATATTTCATAATCATCCTCTATGTAAAGAATTTGAGTTATCTTCCAATGATTTTACTCACTGAACACTCTATATTTTATTATTCTAATTGAATTGTGTTTACCAGGATTCCATATATTTATTTATCACTGTAATTATATAATTAACCATATAAATTTTATCTATACAGTTTAAATACAATATTCCATTTTAGCTATATTAAAGATTATTTACCTATAATATTACCAAATATCATTAGATACCCATTTATTTTGCAAGGGATTATCATGTTATGATTATAAATGATTTATTTATGTGATTCCATTTTAATAGGATATAAAACCCATTTTTTCCATGGGTTCCCTATGACATGTTGAATTATTGATTTATTATAGAACTCATGTGTATGGATGATGAAGGGTGGGGTTATGTATCTCCATCCAAATGAATTGGTTAAGAGATTACATATCACGATATAATGTTATGTGTAAATAATTAGATTTGTTTATAAATAAATTGGTTTAAATACTTGGAAATATTCATAACATAAAGGGTGGACATACATAGATTTGTACACCATGTTTTCTAGTACTTATATTTGTTCCAAAATCTTATGATTATTCTTAAAACTATGTTATACTATCATGGATCATATTTATTAACTGATATTTCCATACTCTCTTAATCCATTTCTTTTGTTGTTCCATGTCATGTTCCCTGAACCATTTTTATAATCTATGATTTTTTGGGAATGGTTTTCATATGTATCATGATTATATTCATATTCTCATCTTATAATCACTTTTTATATTTGATTGTTACCACTTATATTTACCCTTATTAAGGTTTTTGAGATCACCCCGTTACTATGTTTTATTTACCTAGGTTATAAATATGAGTGTAACCTATTGGAATTATATAAGGGAATCTAGTATGGTTCTATTATGATGAAATGTTCACATTTTTTGTAAAATAATTTACATATGCAACTGGTCTTCAAATTCACTAAAACAAAATTATCTCTATTTTGTGTGAAATATTTGTGATATGAAATACTAAAGTAAATTTTTTGTAAGTTTAGATTGTATAATCTCACTTGGTATAAAATTTAATTTGTTAAAATATGTTTTTTAGTACTAGAATTGTGATTGGAGGTCTAGGGTGCCTAGAAAATATTGAATAATAAGAGAATTATCATACTTTCTTGCCACTAACACATATGAAATTATTATTTTTATATGATAGTATGAGTTATCTTTTGAAAATTAATTTGAATGTACTTGGAAATAAATGCTTTATTCAGTTTTATATTCTTTATGGGAACAAATTTTTATAAAAATAAGACTTTTTTTGTGGATCAGTTAAAGTCCAATGATTGCTTTTCAAGAAATGTAAATTTTTAGTTAAAAATGGTAAAATGATAAAGTCCCCCTAAAAATAATATTATATTGAGAAATAAACTTCTTCATTGAGTTCAGAATAAAGAGTTTTTGTTGAATAAATATTGTTTTTTTTCATTTGATGTTTTATATTTGTAGTATATGAAGAGAATTATTAATGTATAAATAAAATTTATTAAAATAATATTTGACAAAAAATACTATATATATTTATACTTATGAAAATTATTCTAGGAGGGGTCTAGGGTTGGAGAATAATTATGGGGATGGAGGATTCCACCATATAGAGGAACATCACTAGATAATGACAACCCAATGTGGCCAAGGTTTGTTTGTTTGATTTTGACGAAAATTTTTAGATACATAAAGACCTAAAACCTCTAACATCATGATATATGTATAAATGAATAATTAATTACATGTAAATTAAATATGATAATTTGGAAATCAATATGAGAATAAAATAATTTTGTTTATCGAAATCCTATGAATAGATTTTTAACATACTTATAGATAATATTGTCTTGTTATAAATTCTCCCAATATTTAGAAGGAAAAAATCATAGATTAAAAAAAATAAAGGTTCGAAAATATTAAACCTTATTGGAATAATATTTTAGAGAACTAAAATTTTTATTAATCATTTTTATATTTCTAGTGAAATTTTAAAGAGATTTATTCATTAATTTTTTGATAATTTTCATATATAACAAAAATAATAAAGAATATTTTTATAAAAAAATGTATGGTTTTAAAGTTTATGTAATAAAAACTTTAATTATATGAAGAATTTGATGATTTAAATTTTCTAAAAAAATTTATTTAAGGGATAATTTTAATCTTATCTCAAAATTTTAGTTCCTAAAAAGTATTATTTTCTATGAAAAAATTAAAATTTGGTGATACATAAGTCTAGATGAATATAAGAACGTAAAATTTTCATCAATAAACTTAAATAATATTTATAAACTATGGTGAATTTTATGATTTATCTATCTTTTACTGATATTATAACTAAAACCATTGATAATTAGAATTTAATATAAGAGGTAATCTTGGTAATCAGTCCATCAAGAATATAACCCTATTTTTTTAATTTTATTATTTTTCTAAAAATGATTTGATTATTAATTTAATTTAATTTAAATTAAATTATCAAACTTCAAATGTGTTTTCTAGTGTTATAGCCAAAGGTTTAATTATATTTATTGTATTAATTAATATAATAAGTAGTTTTCTCTGTGTATATATATACATATAGAAGACTTAATTTTTATAAAAACCAAGGAAAAATATTTAATAAAAATATGAAATGGATGAAACTTTGGGTAGATTAACTAGGATGAGAGGAGAAAGCTTCCAAATTAATGAGAGAAAAACGAGATGATGAAATGGAGGATGCTTTTTTTTTAATTTTTTTCTGTTTAAAAACATTTATATAAACATTTCATATTAAAAATTATTTTTTACAATATTATAATTCACATTTATAATTTTGATGGTGATGGTGATGAAGAGGATATTTTTTTTTATTTAATAATATTCTCTGTAAAGAACTAGTATTTTCAGATATTAATATCACATATTTTTAGATAAATATTTAATACATTTCATAAACAGATGCCCAAGGACCATAATATTTTAGTGGAATTGGAGACTAGAAATAAAATATTCTTATTTTGTAAAATCTCATTAACATCTGTCACAAAGATATTATCACATAGTAATTATCATATGCAAGAATAAGATAATAATAAAGGGTATGTGATCTTGAACATAAATTAAAATGTTCTTACCCAAGCTGTTATAAATCATAAAATTAGTCTTAGAATAAAACATTATCATTTTAGGAAAAATAGTCCATACGGGTGAGAAATCATCAAAAATTAGTCATGAACTATAAGATCATGTTATAAAAGTGTGTCACTATCATAAATATATAAAACCATTTCATATTTCAAGGTTAACTACTATGATCATCAATATAGTAGATGAGGGCTTATCACCTATTTCCGATTATTTATGTGGACACACCTACTTCCCATAGTCGATCATTACACACCTATTTCCCATAATGTATGTTGACACACCTATTTCCCATAGTATATTAGGATACACCTATTTCTTATAGTGGATAAGGAAACACTTGTTTCCCATATTGGGATCAATCCCATTGACTTGTTTCTAATTGGTATGCAATGAAATATTAAGCTATACCCAATTAATTAGAGGGAAATATAGGTCCCACTCATCACATAATGAAAACCTTACATATATGGGCCACGGGATCATAAATTGTTCATCACATCATAACCCATGAAAAGAAATGGATTTCATAAAAATTTAAATTTTTTTATCATAAACATGAAGCATCCAAAGAAAGAATAGGTATGGTATCTTTGAATTATATTCCAATTTAAATATAAGTTACATAAAAAGAAGTCGTCTTATGTGGAAAATAATTTTTACAAATCATATGGAGTAATTTTTAAAGAAAATAAATTTTCTGTTTTGAAATCAATTTTTTAAAAAGCTACACACTTATAAATGAAAACAATTTAGTTGAAAATAAAATTATAAAATTGTAATGGATGATTAAAATAAATAAGAATCCATTATGGTGAGAAAATAAAATCATTATAAATATGTTAAAAAAACATTCCTTCCATATATTTTTTCTAAAAAAGTCACAAAGTACTGCGTTTGGAAAATGACAAAAAGATTCTTTTCAACCTCTTTAGTAAAAAGTAAAAGATGGGTAAAAATAAATTTTAAAAAATATAATACAATAGTGAAAAAATATATTTTTATTTTTTTATAAAACATGGGAATATAATATAAACATTCCCTAATAGAGACTTAAACATAAACAATTTCTAATAATGATGATTTTGTGAAATAAACCCTTACCTCAAGTCTCTCATTTTCTTAGTCACGTTAAAACCTCCTATATAATAAATATGTATTTATTTTACAGTTATTAAAGAAAAATATATAGATAATACCATGTGTGATTTATTTATAACATCTTATCACCCTATTAGTTAAAATTTGTAATTAAAAGCATGGTTTTGGATGATACAAATTCGTTTTCGAAGCATGTTTTCGTTTGGCAATCCTGATCCTTATATTTTGATCATAATACCATAATTTCTAGAATTTTAATAATTTTATAAAAATTATATATATTAAATATATATAAATATATATATTGATATATTTAAATTCATTCTTAAAAAGTATATATAGAAAAAAATTACACAATTCATGGAGATGGTAGGTCATGTATACGCATGAACATTGTTTCCATTTTTCAATTGATCGAATGAATTAAAGAAAAACAATAATTAAAAATTAAAGAACTATTATTATATAAAAATATCATATATATATATATATATATCCATAATATTCATCCTTATTACCATCCATCAGAAGTATAAATGAAAAAAAATCACATCACATCCTGAAGATGTTAGTCCAGATATACGCATGAGTGACACTATCATTTCCAAAAAGATTGGATGATAATAAGGTATAAATGATATTATCATTAAATATTTATAATAATTTTATAAATACTATTTATAAACATTAAACCCTCTATAATTATCATTCATAAATTATGGTGATGAAAAATGAATTGTATCTCTACAGGGAGATGGAAAGTCGTACATACACATGAGCGATACCTTCCCTTATTATTTGATGGTAAAGGTGGTGTATAATGGTGTTTTAATAATCGTAATAAAAATTAATAATATTTATGATACTAAATTTATTATTTTATAATGAATATAATAAATTTATAAGAGGTAAATAAGATTATAAAAATAAAGTGATTAGTAAGAATGATTACCTCTTCTTTAAAACAACTCCATTAGATCTCATCTAAAGGGCTCTACAGTTGGTCGTTTTGAAAGAAAAAACCTTTATAATGTTTATATGGAAGTTTATAAGATACTTTGGAATATTATAGTTGATATATAAGGATAAAAGTGGTGTAATGATGTGAGGTAGGTGATGTCCTTTTATAATCGATGATAGGAGCACTTTTGGATTTTCTCAAAAGATTAAAATATATTAAGACTAATATAGGGAAAAATGATTCTAAATGGTATATAAAGGAGAGTAGTATGATATTTTAAATTATATATTAACTTATATTGTATTATTTAGGATTTTTTACAATTTTTTAACTTTTTAATAAAATATCAATCCCATAAAATAACATTTTCATCAATTTTGATACAATTCATTATTTAAAATTTCAAAACATCAAGGAAATAAGTAAAACTTTATAAAACAATTTTATTATATCCTATAAATTAAATTTTCATATATTAAATTCATATAGGACCTTTAATATATCAAATTATGATACTTTTAATATTTTTAGTATCATTTATTTGATTTTTACATTAATTGAATAATTACTACGTCTGCGTTGTGTGAGCATTTAAGGTAATTATTTATTCCCTAAAATTTTAAATAAATTACCATTATGAAGATAAATATTTTATACTTAAAAATAATATTTATAGTCAAACATATCCTCTGTATAACTCCATATTAATATATTATATTTATTGAAAACAAAAGAGTGATATGTTTGTCTTTTATTGAAATAAAATATTATAAAGGTTATAATATAATTAAAATGGACAAAAAAGATCATAAAAAATAACATTGGATGATTATGGACGAAATTAACTCATATAATAAAATTTATACAAGTTTTGGAGTTATTTAATAGTCTTTATCACTTATTTTTGACCTAAATTACCAGATTTACCCTTACCATGATAATAAAATGACATTAATTACCATTCTTAATGACCAAAATTAAAAGGGACCTATTACAAAATTTATAACCACTGATTATAAATATGTAATAATTTTTTCAAGATTAAAGTCAAATAAGTGGCCTAATGTAATTTAAAATTAATTCCATTAAACACAATGAAAAACAATTTTCTTGAAAAAAACATGTTCTAAGCCCAAAAATGTATTTATTCAAACGAAGTTATAACAATTATTAAAATGTAATTAATTATAATATATCTAAATAAATATTACTTAAGTTAGTTTTAGATCAAATTAAAATCACAAGGTTCATTTTAATATAAAGAAAATGACAATTTTATTAAAATTAGTATTTTTCACCATTTAATGAAAATTAATCTTTTCATGAAATTATCAAAAAAATTATCCTAATATAATTTTGAATTGATGAATTAAAAAATAAAACTAATTTTAAAAATTAAAATTTCTAAAACTCTTAAAAAATAATTATAATATTCACTCATAAGAATAACCCCTTTTGGAGAAAACGTATTTTTGAAGAATAGAATGACTTTAATTAAAATTATAAGATTATTTACTAAGAATTTATCAATAAATTTATATTTATTAGAAAATTTATATATATTTCATAAATTATTTAATCATATTCATAACCTATAAATTAATGGCTAGGTTATAACTATCATATTAAATAATAATGTTTTGATAGTGTATCAAAATTCATTTAAATCCAGTGTTTCATGAAAAAAAAGATATTGAAGAAATAAAATTATTTGAATAATAATATTTCATAAAAATATCAACGTATTAAATTTCTCCCCCATTAAATTAATGTATACCTCAAAATTCTTTACTTGGATAAAAATTGATGTGGATACCTCTGCCTCATCACATCCTCAGGTTCCCATGCAGATTGTTCAAATTGGTGGATTCACCATAAAACATTAACCAGGAGACTGATATTATTTCATAGAACTTTCTATATATGATCTAGAATATCTACTTGCTTTTATTAATAATAAATATATTAAACCAATGTTACGAGATTTGAGTTTATAACATTTTAAGGACCATGTATGTACTTCATCAGGAGAGATACATAGAACACATCATGAACCTGAGAGAGGTTTGATAGAATTAAAAAAAGATACTGTACAGATATGCTAAAGTATTTCAATTGGACCGATATACCTTGGGATTATTTTTACCTTATTTTTTAAATAAAAAAATATATATAAATACTTTCTCACTAACTTCAAATTATATATTACCTTGAAAATTATATGTATAACATTTATACCATATTTGTGCAATTCTTATATGTTGTTGAATAGATTTAACCTTCACTACCATATCATTAGCTTCCTTATGTCCCAATATCTTTCTTGTTGTAACTTCATTACATTATGATTCAATTCTGCACCTATTTTCATAAATGGATTCATAAGGATCAATGTAAATTTTTGAGTGAAAGATATTATTGAAAGAAAACTCAACTTGAGGATGGTGTTGAAACCAAACACCTTTGAAATCCATAGAATAAGATCTTATAATATCATATAGGGATTGAATTGTTCTCCCATACTTATCATTTCCATAAGGATGATATGAAATATTAAAAATCAACTCTTAATCAAGATCTCAATGAATACATCACCAAAACTTTTAGTTAAACTTTAGATACCAATCAAATACAATTTAATGTGGTTTCCCATGCAACCTTACTACTTCCTTAATATATATTCTGGCAAGAGGATCCAAAGATAAATCTTAACTTTTAGAAATAAAGTGTGCTGAATTCAAAAGGTGATTAACTAAAAATTGTAATTAACTCAACCTCAAATATAAGATAAACCCTAATGGTAACTAGTACCTTTAATCATATGTCTACAAATTTTAAAGGAATTCCACCTTTAATAACTTTGTCACTAAAACATATATAAAACCAAAGGGTTATATTACTATAAGTGTCTCTTAAAACATCCTTAATATTGATAAAATTATATCATATAAAACCAAAAAAGTGGTTTTGAAAACATTTAGCTTTTGATCAACCTTAAACCCATAAACCCATGAGGGTATCCAAAACTCTTATGTTAGTGGAGATATATACACATCCAAAAGTTAATTCATCATATATTCATTAAAGAAGTTCTTATCTAATGAAAAGTTTTTGTGGTTGTAATATTGGGATCATCCTTTTACCAATATAATATAAAATGTTATTTTATTATTATAGAATATATGTATAGGGTATAATAACATAAAATTCCACTAAAGTATGAACAATAACATTTTCATGGGGATTATTCATTAAAAATCAAACAGAAAACTCTTACCTTAGGATGGAAATAAATGTGTGACCTAATTATTAGGATTCACTTAATCTTTTGTGATTGTATAACCTTTACCATTTTCCATTTTCCTTATATGTTTTCATGTATTATCATCCATATTAGGCCTTATATTTGGGAATTAATTCACACAATTCAGAAACTCCTTACACTTGAAACACTGGAGAATGGGTGGTTCACTAGTTGTCATCCAATTCCCCTCCATTGCATTAACTAACCCATTAATCTCATTTCAACATTCAAGGTATTAATGAACCACCTTACCACATTTATTACACATCCTATTTCTATTAAATCAATTAACTTGATTCTTATGAACTCATTTTAGTAATGTAGATAAAAGAAATTTATTTCCACCATATGATTTTTCATGATACTAGATCTTACTTTTCTTATAAAAACCTTAGGAAGGGTGGAAATATAAAATTTACATTTCTACCTTCAATTCAAATTGAATGAATTATTCATATCTACTAAAGTATCTTGTAGACAAGGAATTTAGAAGACTTGGATTTAGTCCACCAAATAATTGATCAAATTTTCTTTCAGGGATAATGATTAAATAGCAAATGGACCTTGAAATTCATGTAAAATTATCTTCATAGGTACCAATATATTCATCATCCTATTGTTTATTATCATATAATTCTTTCTTCATATTTTTTCATAGAATACGAGGGAAGTATTTACTAAGAAATATCACCATAAATTCTTTCCATTCCTTAGATTCAATTTCTTATTGTTCCCTTTTGTTCATAATAAGTGTCCACCAATGATCGGGTTCACCTTCCAAATTACAAACAGCTTGGATAAAATTTTCAGGTCCTAGGAATTTAATAAAAATAATTATTTTTTTAATGGTATTGATCCATCGATTAACCACTAGTGGATCAGAACAACCACTAAAAAAATGTAGATGTTTCATTATGAAAGATTCTATAGTATGCCGTTACCTCATTTGATCATTTGGAAAATCGAAATGATTCATAGTCTGATAATGTTCTGTGAGAATAATAGAAATATTTTTCATTATATCTTACATAACCTTTGGTTACTCATGAGGAAATCACTGCATTTTACATCACTCCCATCATTAGAATATTCCCTTTAGGTTCCATCCATTGAATAAAACTAGAAATCATAGCTTTGGAAACATTGATATTGAATGGAGGGAAAATTAAAAGTCCATAAAATATCCTTCCCCTTGTAATATCTTGGTACCCCGATCTCCTTGGGTAGAGTTTTGATCCACCATTTCTATAGGATTATTGAAAAAATCTACACTCGCATTATTTACTAGAAAAACCAGTTCCAGACCATTTGGTCCAAATTACCCTTTTTAATAGCTTTCTTTATTCTATTCCCATTCTTGTTTTTTAGATACTAATGTACCTAAGGTATTGGTCCAAAATATTGAAAACATTATGGATGGTTTTATCTCAGACATGAAAGAATATGAAAATATTCATTGGGAATTATGGTATATGATGGAACATAAAACAGAGGACGGATTTATTAATATTAGAATCATTTTAGACTCTATAATCATTCTTCAAGCCTCGTTATCATGAAAATTCATGGAAGTATCCTCACTTTGAGAAAGATTGATCATAAGAAAATATGGCTCTCATCATGATAGGGGGAGGGGAAAATGTTCAATTCTATTAGACTTGATCCGTCTATATCTCCCTACCGACCAACACAACTAAAGATAGATTGTGTGGTGTGGCACAATACAATTATGGGGTTATATATGGTTAGGGAGTGTTCTTGACTTATTGGGTTTTCTAGAAAATTAAATTTCTTTTTCTTAGGCTAGTTTTTATCCCCTATTATCAAAATATCCTTAATACTAAATGAAAGGAGATTTTTTGAAGCATTATGTTCATGAAAGATCAAGAAAATTTGTTTCTACTCACTCGTCATTAGATATTTTTTCTTCAAAGGCATACAAGAGTTTATTTCTTGTAGGTTCCAATTAAGAGGATGGAAGAGTGTTATGTGGTTCCATGATATTACTCCAAATGAAAATTTATTATTTGGTGTATTTTTAATAAATATATTCAAACAAATAAGGGGTTACGTTATAAGGGGATATCTAATTCCTCTAAGTGTGACTACTATGTCAATTCAATGGAGTATTTGTATTCACATATCTTCTTACAAGGGGAATGGATGGCTTTAGTTTGGAGTGTCCTGTGTTATTTGATTTGTATGATGGTGTAGGGATTATTTGGTGAAATTTCTCTTTAATTCATGTTTCATGGTGTAGATGGAATCATCCATGATCACAATGATAAGTTGATTTTTTTCATGCTTTTATATGCTAGAGTATCTGGACTACTCGTAATAAGATTAGGGATGAGGGTCTTCCTTAATCGAATTAGGCAGTGATTGTTCAGGATAGGTATTTGGTGGCTGAGCTTATTACCCTACTAAAACAATGGAATTTTTCACTGTCTATGAGGATATTCATGGTTGGTCGGGTTTCTATTCCTTTGGCTATCAGAATTTCTAGCCATAGTAAATGGGTTTGATAGAAACCTTCGGTGAATGGTCTTAAGATAAAAGTGGATGGTTCATTCTCCATTAGGAATATACAGGTGGGGGGGGGGATCTAGGATAATTCTAGCTATATATTATCTTTATTTAGTTATTTATTCAATCAGGGGGATTTTATCATTGATGATGTTATGGATTCGCTAATGGGATTGGATTAATATCGCTATCATGCCATTATTTTTAATCAGGTTGATACTGACTCTATTATTCTTATTAGGTCGATTCAGAAGGCTATTCAAAATCCTTGGTCTATAATTTATATCATCTAGAGATGCCATAGTATTTTCAAAATCCACATAGATCTCTCTCACACTTGGTGGGTGGGTAATAAAGTAGTTGACTTCCTTTCTAATCAGGCCACTCTAGGTAACTCACAAAATATCGTTACTAGCATAGGATCCCTTCCCCCAGAATGTGTGAGTTTAGATAAATGTGACACCCATAGGATACAATACTTTAGACCTTCATGAGATATTTTTTTGGCCTTGTATAGTTATTTTAAATAAAATATATCAACATTTTATGGATGGAAACACTAATCATAATGGAAAACCACATAATCACAGAAAATCATTTATAGGATGTCTAAATCAAGAATCCTTTTTATATCTATAACACTATAGGATTAACCTTGGTAATTCATGGTCATTATTTAAATCCTTCATGATGGTCCATAAAGATTTTCTGAATTTCCAAAGTATATCCCCTTAGAGTGTAATACCAGGAGTAAAAGCAGGCCTATTTTTATGCACCATACAATGATCTATTTGAAATCAATGTTCTATTTTAGAGTATTTACCCT
This sequence comes from Viscum album, assembly GCA_963277665.1. Taxonomy (NCBI): domain Eukaryota; kingdom Viridiplantae; phylum Streptophyta; class Magnoliopsida; order Santalales; family Viscaceae; genus Viscum; species Viscum album. Next base: position 2,006,350,661 of record OY728130.1, on the reverse strand, counting down.
TAGGATCCTCTGTTCTAGATCCAATACACTTGTAATACCAAGATAATAATGTAATTTCCTAGAAACCCCTTGCACAATACTTCATTAAAATTCCATGATATTTTCCTATACTTAGAATTATGCTTAGAATTATCCTTAGAGATATCCATAGATATATCCCTAGATATATACTTAGGTATATCCCTAGAGATATTGTTAATGTTTTCCTATTCCAAAATAAAAATATTGAATAAACCTTTCCTAAAACATCAACTATAATAACAAAATATTTTCATACATAAAAATTACATCATTTTATATGAATATTTAATACTTTTCATAAACCCATGACTGAGGACTTTAATAGTTTAGTTTATTTAGAGGCAAAAAATACAATATTCTCATTTTGTGAATGATCTTCAACATCTCTCACAAATATCTTCTCACATATTACTACTCTTAGGAAAAACCTACATAATTCTTTCTTTATAACCTTGGGGAGGAAACATAAGATAGAGTGAGCTACGATTATTAGTAACTATAAACATAAGATATATCGATCTATGATCATATTCAATAATAATATAATAATAAAGGGTATTTTATCATGAACATAACTTATAAAGTTCATATAAAACCTATCATAGATCATAAGCATGAGTGATGGAATAAAAAATTATCATTTTAGAAAACATGGGCCATAAGAGTGAGAAAACAACATAAATCAGTCATGAATTATTATTTATATTTCACATGAAGGCCGTACATACACATGAACTCTATTTCCATTTTTCGATTGATAGAATGAAAGAAATTTAAATAATAATTCACAGTTATAGAATTATTATTACATAATTTATATCTTATATATACACACAAAATTCATAATTGTTACCATCCATGTGAAATATAAATGAAAAATGAATCTCATTGCATCATAGAGATAGTAGTCCATACGTACGCACGAGCAGCATTACCCTTTCTCAAATGATTAGAAGATGAAAATATAAACATGATATTATCATTAAAAAAGTATAATATTATTATAAATATCATATATATGCATCAAAACCATTATAATTACCATCCATAAAAGATGGTTTTGAAAAATGTATTGTATCACTACATGGATATGATAAGTCGTACGTAAGCATCAGCGATACTTTCACTTATTATTTGATGTTAAGAGGAGGTATAAGAGTGTTTTAATAATCATAGTAACATTTTATAATATATAGTAAAATAATTTTTATTTTATTTTATGATGAATTTAATATATTTATATGAGGTAAATAAGAGTATAAAAATAAAGTTATTGGTTAGAAAAATTACCCTTCTTCGACAGGACTCCTTTAGATCTTCTATAAGGGAATCTAGGGTTCTTCTTTTGGAAAGGAAAACACATCTAGAATGTGGATAAAAGAGTGAATAATAAAATCTATCATATTATGTTAGATATAGTGGGCATAAGGTTGTGTAATTGAGTGATGGAGGATGTGTCCTTTTATAATTTAGGTGAGGGGAACTTTTGAAATTTCACAAAATATTAAAAATGTTTAAGACTATTCTATAGAAAATTTGTTCCAAATAGACTATAAATGAATAGGGTATGAAATTTTAGACTATATATTATCCCATTTGATCTTATTTTATATTTTTATTATTTTTAAATAATTTAATAAAATATTAATCCCTTAAAATATCATTATTGTCAATTTTCATACTATTCATTACCTTGAATTTAAAATCATCAAGAAAACAAGTAAAATTATAAAAATAATTTTAATATATCCTAAAAATTTATTTCCATATATATAATTTAAATTTTAACCTAATTAATCTCAATTTATATTAATTTTAATATTTTTAATATCATTTATTTTATTTTTCAATTAATTGAATAATTACGGCATCAGCGTTGTGTAAGAATTTAAGGTAATTATTTATTCCCTAAAAATTAAAAATAAATTTTCATGATGAATATAAATATTTTTTATTTCAGAATAATATTTATATTCAAGCACATCCTATATATAACCATGTATTGAAATATTATAGTCATTAAAATCAAGAGCATGACATGTTTGACTTTTGTTAAAATAAAATACTATAAATGTCACAATCTCATCAAAATGACCAAAAAAAGTCATAAAATAAAATATTGGATGATTATGAATGAAATTTACTCATAAAATAAAATTTAGGGAATTTATGGTGTTATTTAAGAGTCCTTAACATTTTCATTTTAACCTAAATTGCAGGATTTACCCATACCGTGGTAATAAAATTACTATAATTACTATTTTTAATGACAAAAAATTAGAAGGGACCTATTTAAAAAATTTGTAACTACTTATTTAAAATAAAAAATCTATTTTTCAAGAATAAAATCCTATATTTTTCTTAATTTTAATTAAAATTAATTCCACAGAACACAATAAAAAACAATTTTCATGAGAAAAAGTTCATCTTAAGATCGAAAATTTACATATATAAAAAAAGGTATAAGGATGTTAACAAATAATTAATTAGAAGATATCTATGTAAATAGAAATTAAAGTAAATTTATATCAAATTGAAATTATATAGGTAAATTTTAATATAATTAAAATAATAGTTTTATAAAAATTATAATTTTTCACTATTTACAAAAAAATTAATCTTTTCAAAACATTCTATAAAATATCATCCTAAAATATTTTTTTAATGATGAATTAAAAAATAGATCTATTTATTTCAAATAAATTTTATAAAACTTTCAAAAATTAATTATATTATTTAATCACAAGAATAATTATTTTTGGAGAAAACATATTTTTGAAAAATAGAATGACTTTTCTTAAAATTTAATGATTATTTAATAAAATTTTATAAATACATTTATATTGTGTAAGATATTTATTTATATTTTATAAATTAGTCAATAATATTCATTCCCACCAAATTAAAAACTAGTTGATAACTATCAAATTAAATAATACTATTTTAGTAGTGTATCATGCCTTGTTTAAACTCAGCGTTGTGTGAAATGCAAGTTATCAAATAAATTAAATTATTTAAAAAGAAATATTTCATAAAAATATGAGGGTATTACATTAAATAATGAATAAATACATGAAAATACATTGGATTTTTAATATGAATGGTGAACTATTTTTTTTACAACCAGATGAACATTCTAAAACTAATGATTGAAAAAATATATCCACGTGTCCCTTATTAAAAAATTAATAGTCCATTTTGTTTTTTCCCTATGGGTAGTAATAAACCATATTTGAATTAGTTTATAAATGTAACACCCAAGAATTTTATGTGAAATATTTTGTTTTATGTTATATAAATCATCAAAGGAATCTTTCACTACACACAACACTAGCTTGGCTTGCTTTACACGCAACCACGGCCTTCCTTGATAGCTTGTGTCGTACGCAATACCAAGTTTCACTAAACAATGATATACTATTAAAATATTATTAAAACTAGCCGTTATGAATAGTAATAACCACTTTTTGAAATTTTATAATTTTTATTTTTCAAAATGGACTTTATTTTTGGATTCGGAATATCGAAATTAGCCTAGGGTGAAATTTTGGTATTTTTCTGAAAACTTTCAATTTTTGATGAATAGTGAAACCACTAAGTGGTAGTTAAAAAACTGAATTTTTCATTAAACTTAATTTTACCGCTTTTGTGAGTAGAATTTCGAAAATCCGAGAGACAAGGTTGATGTCATCAAGTAAAATGTGGTTCAATAAGATGAAAATAATTTTTTGGTGAATAGTAAGTTTTTACTTTTTTTACCACGGTTAAAAGTAGATAGGGTAATTAAGGGTAAAAATGATATTATTATTACCTAAAACATGTCCTAATTCTATTGGACAAGTTTAATTAGACCAAAAACAACCTTAGGAATAAAATATGACCATTTAGCCCCACTTGTATTAGATTAGAACATTTATTATTAATTTATTTAAAGAAGGGTTAAAATAGTTAAAATCAAAGTTTAATAAGTAAATCATTTTTAATATTGGGTTATACAGAAGATAAATTAGACTAAAAATATTAATTAAAAAGATAAAAAGATTTCCTACATAATGGTATTTTATTTTTAATTTTTAGACATTAAATAATTAAATTTAGTTACGACAAAATGATGATGCAATAATTATCTTATTAATGAAATATTGACATAATTGATGTTATAAATACCAAAATAAATGTAATTTGAGACTTTTTATGAATTACACTAATTTTATAGGTTAATATGACATGTTATTATTGATTTAAGTGACTTGGTTCGAACTAATAATTCTGTTATGATTTTCACAAAAATCAATTACTAAATAGTTTCAAAATTGACATAAAATAGTTTTAAAAAAAAATATTATATTATTAATCGTAATTTTATTCCTAAAAATCTAAGGTTCGGATAAATTACTTAGATAAGGTTATATATTTTAATAATAAACAACTTGGGGTTCGTTTGTCTTGATATAGTAAGTTTATTAACCTTATAGTGTAAGAAAACAAGAAGACATGGTAAAAGTTAAATTATCTAACTTAAAGTTAAATTTAAATGATAAGGTTAAAATTTATACCTAAACTTGTCTAAATTCTATTTGATGAGAGGATTTCGACCCCTAAACACCTTTTCTTCGAAATATATCAATTTGGATCTACTAAAAACCGAATTTGACTTTATAATAAAATAATATTTTTAGTTATTCCAATGGTGCCCCTCTCTTCCCTTATAAAAGGGCACCTCCTCCCCCTCTTCCTCACACCACTTTGAGCCTTCAAGCTCCGCCAAAACCTGACAATTTCTCCTCTCCACTTCCCTAGAAACATCCTAGAGGTTCTGGTCTTCTTCAAAGACCTATTTTAGTGCCCTAAAAGGATGTCTCAAAGAAGCACTTCAAAGAAGAGGTAATGTCCGTTACCGATTCTTTCATCTTTATTTCTTCTTCCACTTATTATACTTTAGTTGTTTCATTATGAAGTAATAAAATCATTATCAATCATATACTGATATGTTATTATAAGTATTAAACAACCCTATTTCACTATCTATCCATCCTACGGAAAAAGAAATCACCGCGCGTGCGTACCTAGGGAATACCGTCTCCACGCCATGGTGTAATCTATTTTCCACCACCACCCTACTTGAATGGGTATAATGCTGTAAATAATGACTATATATGAATATTATAAAGTGATATTAATTCTGAAATAGTATACATACATTCCAATACAATTCCACGATCATAGGAACGATATCATCACTCGTGCGTACGTACGGAATACCGTCTCCACGATGTGATGCGACTCATTCTACATGATCTTCATTTCATAATGATTATATAAATGAATTGAATAAATTAATATGATATATATTAAAATAATACCATTTTGGAAATGAGGTATTTATAACCTAAAGAGAAGAATAAGAATTTATTCGACAAAACACGCATAAGAACAAAAAGTAATAAACACTCAAATAACAAGTAGTAATGAAATATTACTAATAAGAAGCTAAGAATATAAACATATATGATATCATAAAAATTAGTATGATTCTGGAATAAGTCAATAACATTATTTAAATCATTATACATGAGGTTCAAACACTTATGAGGCAAATCGGACCTATGGTAAGGGAAATATCACAATCTCATTTTTATCCGAGATTGTTTATACTTTGGTATTTACTGGGGTGTATTTTATCATCCACATCCATGTTTCCTAAATATGTAATATTATTTCCATCCAACTACAATTGTTTAAATCCAATTTTACCCATCGGTGAGTTTTTAGTAAAAGATATGAAAGGAATCTTTTGTCGTTTTTCGTACGAGGTACTTTTTGACTTTTCTGACAAAAGTACGAGAAGAATGTTTTTTAACTTATATGGCATGAATGGATTTTTAAAACATTATTTCCAAGAAGCTTCTTTTAAATGTTTTCAAGTTTATTTTTAATCAACTTCTTTTAGTTTAAAATTGTATGACATGTTAAAGAAAGGAAAATGTTTTTAAAGTAGAAATGATATTTTCTTCAAGAATGGAGTTCAAGTGCTTTATCAAAATTATTTTCCATCTAAGATAATATAGGGTTCTGTTTCTATCCCTATTATTATATTGATTTGATTATGTTGTGATGAAATTATTTTTATGAATTCCTTTATTTTATATGAATTGTTTTATGAGGTCATGTTGTTTAAGAATCCCATTTTTACTACATGGGTTATGCAATGATGTATGATTTATGATTTTGTGGCACACATAAGAATGGTATCATTATGAGATGGGTGGGACCTATATCTCCCTCCAATGCATTGGGTAAAGATTTTATATCTCATGAGATAGACATGGCTGGAACGGTAGGTTATACCGGTTCAATGAAACAGGACTGAAACGAGGAGTGAACTCGGTTCAGAAATGGAATTTGTCCACTAAAATAGTCTTGGCAATGAGTCTTGACTAATAAGAAATGATTCTATATGATTATGTGTGTATGACACAAATTTTCATGTTTTATGTTATTATTATTGGGATTCCATTTCACTACTATGATTTATCCCATGTTATGAAATTATGCTCTCTTTTGCAGGTTAAGATTTCAAAAAGTTATGTTCTTATGAATATGATGTGATTGATATTTATTTTGTTTACCCTTAATGAGCATTTGAGCTCACCCTTTTGTATGTTTTCTTTCCCCAGGTCAGGAAGAAGGTTATTAAGTAAGATATGCCAAAAGGGACTATAGATATGATGAAATAAATGGGAGATTGTGTAGACGCTTTATGAACCAGTTGTTTATGTTTCCCAGTTTCTAATGATACTATACCTATACGGTCCTTTTGTGGTTTTGTTATATGTTTTAATAAGTATTCTTCAATTTTAAAGTATTAACAATGTATGTAAAGTATGAGTCGTTATAGTTGGTATCAGAGGAAAGGTATAGTCAACCTTTGGAAACTAGGATGTGAAAGCCTTAGTAAGAACCCTAAGGATGAGTCTAAGCATAGAACACAATCTTAGTGTTTTAGAAATGGCCATGAATAACCTAGGATAAGACCTTAAGTGTGAAATTTTATTCTTGATTATGTGGTTTTCCTATTATAAGTAGTGTTGCTCACACTATCTTCTTGGTTTTAGTCAATGGCTGGAACCCGAAGGAACCGTGTTAATGCGGAATGCGACGGGCAATGAAATGATTGTCCCCCTAAGCAACCAAACGTTATGGGAGCTGGAATGCAAAATCTTGTAGCCATGCTCACACAACTTTCTCAAGCTATGAATCATACCGGACTTCCAAATGAGCAAAGGAAGGAGAAACATTCTGTTAAATCCTTCATGAGACAGCATCCACCTTTATTCAGCGGGTCTACTGATCCATTAGTTGCTAAACAATGGATTAGTACTACTGAAAATATATTTTCAGTTCTTCAATGTTCTGATCATGATAAATTCATCTTAGCAGGGTATCGTTTGGAAGGTGATGATGATCAATGGTGGAATCTTATTAAGAATACGAGAAAAAGGGATGAAATTGAGTGCATGGAATGGGACGAGTTCAAGAACTTATTTTTCAATAAGTACTTCCCTCGTATTCTCCGAAAAAAGATGGAGAAAGAGTTTCTTGAACTGAAGCAAAAGGATGATGAATCTGTTGGTACCTATGAAGCAAATTTTACAAGACTTGCAATGTATGCTTCTGGTATTATTATCCAACCTGAGAGTAAGACCGATCGATTGTTTAGTGGCTTAAAACCAAGTCTTCAAAGGGCCTTAGCCATAAGGGACTTCAATAGCTATGATAACATCATTCAATGTGCTCTCAAAGTTGAGATGGAGATTGGAGTAACCCATCAGTCATATGGGTTTGATAAGAAGAGGAAAATGGAATTCAAAGGAAAATCTAAAGAGCACACTGAAAAGAAGATGAGCTTTCCCCTATGCTCAAAGTTTGGAAAGAAACATGGAGGTAGTTGTCTTAAAGGGACAAATAAATGTTTCAAGTGTGGAAAGGAAGGTCATCGGGCATTTGAATGCCGAGATGATATAAAGAAGATGTTTAATGATGCAAACAAAGGAAGGGATACACAGAATGAACCTAACACACTTCAATGCTTCAAGTGCAAGGAGATGGGACATTATGCCAATAATTGCCTTAATCCAAGGGTTGATGATGATGGTCGAGGTCAACAAAATCTTAAGGCTAAAGAAAAAGGAATGTCACATGAAATTTCTATCAGTGATGTGGAGTACGATAATGATGTGGTGAAAGGTATACTTACCATCCACTCTAAAGTAGAAAATGTTTTATTTGATTCTGGATCCACCCACACTTTTATTTCTGAAGAATTTTCTAAGGATATCACCGTATTACCTCAACAATTAGATGTTGAGTTAGCTGTGACAACACCTAATTGCACAACAGTTGCATCAAAAGTTTATAATTCTTCTCCGATCAAAGTTTGTGGGAATGTGCTTCCTCCAAATCTTGTGATCCTTCCTATAGTGGAATTTGATGTGATTCTTCGAATGGATTGGATTTATTTATATGGAGCTCATATCAATTTCCAAAGAAGGGAAGTCACATTTCATATTCCAGATCAATCTATGATCGTCTATCAATACAAGGTTGAACATAACCTTCAAGTGGAAATTCCTTCTACCTTATGGGTCTTGATTCCACTAAATGAAGGTCATTTATCTCAAATGGTTGGTGAGAAAATCACGATTAAGAACATGCCCATGGTACGAGAGTTTGATGATGTCTTTCCGGAGGAATTACCGGGTCTTCCACCAAATCGTGAAGTTGAGTTTTCAATAGAACTCATACCAGGTGCTTTGCCTAATTCAAAGACACCTTATAGAATGGCCCCAATTGAGTTGCAGGAATTGAAGAAGCAACTCCAAGAGAATCTTGATAAGGGATTCATACGCCCTAGTGCGTCACCTTGGGGAGCACCTATTCTATTTGTTAAGAAGAAAGATGGATCAATGAGACTCTGCATTGATTATCGAAAACTTAACAAGATCACTATCAAGAACAAATATCCTCTCCCACGCATTGATGACTTATTTGACCAACTACGCGGAGCTCAATACTTTTCCAAGATTGATCTTCGTTCAGGGTATCATCAATTAAGGGTCAAAAGGGAGGATATACCAAATACGGCTTTCCGTACAAGGTATAGTCACTATGAATTTATAGTGATGCCATTTGGTCTTACTAATGCCCCTGCTATCTTCATGGATCTGATGAATAGAGTCTTTAGAGACTATCTTGATCAATTTGTGGTAGTCTTTATAGATGATATTCTTTTCTATTCAAAGATCAAGGAAGAACATGAAGATCACTTAAGAATTATATTGAAGACTCTGAGAAAGGAGAATCTTTATGCAAAATTTACCAAGTGTGAATTTTGGATTCCAAAAGTTTCATTTTTGGGTCACATAATCTCAAAAGAGGGGATTTCTGTGGATCCAACAAAAACAGAGGTTATCGAAAGATGGTTGAGACCAACAACATTAACTGAGATATGAAGTTTTCTTGGTTTGGCTGGATATTATCGACGTTTTGTGAAAGATTTTTCACGATTATCTAATCCACTCACCAAGTTGACTCAGAAAGGAGTTAAGTTTCTTTGGATGGAAGAATGTGATTACAATTTAAAGGAGTTGAAAAGAAGGTTATCTAGTGCACCTGTGCTCACACTGCCTTGTAGTGGAGAAAGGTTTGTGATCTATAGTGATGCATCAAAGATGGGATTGGGGTGTGTTATTATGCAAAATGATATGGTGATAGCTTATTCCTCATGACAGTTGAAAATCCATGAGCAAAATTACCCAACACATGATTTGGAGTTAGCTGCGCTAATCTTTGCATTAAAGATTTGGAGGCATTATCTTTATGGAGAAAGGTGTGACATTTATACTAATCATAAAATTTTAAAGTATATTTTCACACAAAAGGATCTGAATATGCGTCAAATAAGATGTTTGGAGCTATTAAGGATTAGGACTGCTCAATCCATTACCACCCTGGGAAAGCAAACAAGGTGGCAGATCCATTAAGTTGATAAGACCATGCCAGTTTATCCATGATGAGGATCACAAAAGATCCAATATTTATGGATTTACAAAGGATGGATCTTGGAATTATAATGGAAGGGGAAAAATCTTATCTTTCTCAAATGAATGTTCAACCATCTATACATGTGAAGATTAAAGAGGCACAAAAAGAAGATGTCGAGTTACAAAAGAAGGTGAGAAATGTTCCTGAATTCAACCTTGACTGTGATGGGATAATAAAGTTCAGGAATCGGGTTTGTGTTCCTCCCATCCCGGAATTAAAGAAGGAGCTGCTGGATGAGGCTCATAGTTCTTCATTCTCTATTCATCCTGGAAGCACGAAGATGTATAGGGACCTGAAAGAGTACTTCTGGTGGGATGGCATGAAAAGAGATGTTGCTGAATATGTCTCTCGATGCTTTTTTTGTCAGCAAGTTAAAGCTAAGAGATATAAGTCTAAGGGGATGTTACAACCATTACCCATACCCGAATGGAAATGGGAAAACATCACTATGGACTTTGTCACAAGACTTCCTAAAACATCCAAAGGAAATGATGCTATCTGGGTCATAGTTGATCGTCTTACCAAGTCTGCACACTTCGTTGCTATTAGAGAGGATTTCTCTCTGGATCAGCTTGCCAGGATATATGTAAAGGAAGTGGTAAGATTGCATGGAGTACCACTTTCTATTATATCTGATCGGGATCCGAGATTTACCTCGAAGTTCTGGCGAAGTCTTCAGCATACTCTGGATACAGAGTTGAGTTTCAGCACTGCTTATCATCCTTAGACAGATGGTCAGTCTGAGAGAACAATTCAAACTCTAGAAGATATGTTGAGAGCTTGCTCTATGGATTTCAAAGGTGGTTGGGATCAACACCTACCATTGGTGGAATTTTCTTATAATAATAGCTTTCACTCTAGTATTCAGATGGCTCTTTATTAGGCTCTCTATGGAAAGAAATGCAGGACTCCAACTTGCTGGGATGAAGTTGGGGAAAGAAAGCTATTAGGACCTGATCTCATTGATGAAATGGTAGAAAAGGTCCGATATATTCAACAACACATAATAGCAGCTCAGAGTCGAGAGAAAAGTTATGCCGAAAACCGAAGAAAATACCTAGAGTTTGAAGTGGGTGATAAAGTGTTCTTACGAATATCTCCATGGAATAGAGTCATGAGATTTGGAAAGAAGGGGAAGTTGAGCCCTAGATATATCGGTCCTTTCGAAATAATGGATCATGTCAGGAAGGTAGCTTACCGATTGACACTTCCACCGAATCTCTCTCAAGTACATGTTGTGTTCCATGTATCTCTTCTGAGAAAGTACATACCTGATCCTTCACATGTACTCAGCTCAGAAGTTGTACCGCTGGAGCAAGATCTTTCTTATGAGGAACAACCGATAGAGATTCTGGATCGCAGCGAAACAGTCCTACGAAACAAGACCACTCGCTTGGTGAAAGTTTTATGGAGGAACCACCAATTAGAAGAAGCTACATGGGAGCTTGAGGATATGATGAGGGAGAGGTATCCTCATCTGTTTGTTACAAAGTGACGAATTTCGAGGGCGAAATTCATTTTAAGGGGGGTAGAATGTAACACCCAAGAATTTTATGTGAAATATTTTGTTTTTACGTTATATAAATCATCAAAGGAATCTTTCACTACACACAACACTAGCTTGGCTTGATTTACACGCAACCACGGCCTTCCTCGATAGCTTGTGTCGTACGCAATACCGAGTTTCACTAAACAATGATATGCTATTAAAATATTATTAAAACTAGCCGTTATGAATAGTAATAACCACTTTTTGAAATTTTATAAATTTTATTTTTCAAAATGGACTTCATTTTTGGATTCGGAATATCGAAATTAGCCTAGGGTGAAATTTTGGTTTTTTTCTGAAAACTTTCAATTTTTGATGAATAGTGAAACCACTAAGTGGTAGTTAAAAAACTGAATTTTTCATAAAACTTAATTTTACCGCTTCTGTGAGTAGAATTTCGAAAATCCGAGAGACACGGTTGATGTCAGCAAGTAAAATGTGGTTCAATAAGATGAAAATAATTTTTTGGTGAATAGTAACTTTTTACTTTTTTTACCACGGTTAAAAGTAAATAGGGTAATTAAGGGTAAAAATGATATTATTATTACCCTAACACATGTCCTAATTCTATTAGACAAGTTTAATTAGACCAAAAACAACCTTAGGAATAAAATATGACCATTTAGTCCCACTTGTATTAGATTAGAACATTTATTATTAATTTATTTAAAGAAGGGTTAAAATAGTTAAAATCAAAGTTTAATAAGTAAATCATTTTTAATATCGGGTTATACATAAGATAAATTAGAGTATAAATATTCATTAAAAATATAAAACTATTTCCTACATAATGGTATTTTATTTTTAATTTTTAGACATTAAATAATTTAATTTAGTTATGACAAAATGATGATGCATTAATTATCTTATTAATGAAATATTGACATAATTGATGTTATAAATACCAAAATAAATGTAATTTGAGACTTTTTATGAATTAAACTAATTTTCTAGGTTAATATGACATGTTATTATTGATTTAAGTAACTTGGTTCGAACTAATAATTCTGTTATGATTTTCACAAAAATCAATTACTAAATAGTTTCAAAATTGACATAAAATAGTTTTTAAAACAAATATTATATTATTAATTGTCATTTTATTCCTAAAAATCTAATGTTCGGCCAAATTACTTAGATAAGGTTATATATTTTAATAATAAACAACTTGGGGTTCGTTTTTCTTGATATAGTAAGTTTATTAACCTTATAGTGTAAGAAAACAAGAAGACGTGGTAAAAGTTAAATTATCTAACTTAAAGTTAAATTTAAATGATAAGGTTAAAATTGATACCTAAACTTGTATAAATTATATTTGATGAGAGGATTTAGACCCCTACCCACCTTTTCTTAGAAATATATCAATTTGGAGCTACTAAAAACCGAATTTGACTTTATAATAAAATAATATTTTTAGTTATTCCAAAGGTGCCCCTCTCCTCCCTTATAAAAGGGAACCTCCTCCCCCTCTTCCTCACACCACTTTGAGCCTTCAAGCTCGGCCAAACCCTGACAATTTATCCTCTCCACTTCCCTATAAACATCCTAGAGGCTCTGGTCTTCTTCAAAGACCTATTTTAGTGCCCTAAAAGGAGGTCTCAAAGAAGCACTTCAAAGAAGAGGTAATGTCCGTTACCGATTCTTTCATCTTTATTTCTTCATCCACTTATTCTTCTTTATTTGTTTCATTATGAAGTAATAACATCAGTATCAATCATATACTGATATGTTATTATAAGTATTAAACAACCCTATTTCACCATCTATCCATCCTATGGAAAAAGAAATCACCGCGCGTGCGTACGTACGGAATACCGTCTCCACGCCATGGTGTAATCTATTTTCCACCACCACCTTACTTGAATGGGTATAATGGTGTAAATAATGACTATATATGACTATTATAAAGTGATATTAATTCTTAAATAGTGTACATACACTCCAATACAATTCCACGATCATAGGAAAGATATCATCACTCGTGCGTACGTACGGAATACCGTCTCCACGATGTGATGCGACTCATTCTACATGATCTTCATTTCATAATGATTATATAAATTAATTGAATGAATTAATATGATATATATTACACTAATACCATTCTGGAAATGAGGTATCTATAACCTAAAGATAAGAATAAGAATTTATTCGACAAAACACGCATAAGAACAAAAAGTAATAAACACTCGAATAACAAGTAGTAATGAAATATTACTAATAAGAAGTTAAGAATATCAACATATATGATATCATAAAAATTATTATGATTCTGGAATAAGTCAATAACATTATTTAAATCATTATACAGGAGGTTTAGACACTTACGAGGCAAATCAGACCTATGGTAAGGGAAATATCACAATCTCATTTTTATCCGAGATTGTTTATACTTTGGTATTTACTGGGGTGTATTTTATCATCCACATCCATGTTCCCTAAATATGTAATATTATTTCCATCCACCTACAATTGTTTAAATCCAATTTTACCCATCGGTGAGTTTTTAGTAAAAGATATGAAAGGAATCTTTTGTCGTTTTTCGTACGAGGTACTTTTTGACTTTTCCAACAAAAGTACGAGAAGAATGTTTTTTAACTTATATGGCATGAATGGATTTTTAAAAAATTATTTCCAAGAAGCTTCTTTTACAAGTTTTCAAGTTTATTTTTAATCAACTTCTTTTAGTTTAAAATTGTATGACATGTTAAAGAATGGAAAATGTTTTTGAAGTAGAAAAGATATTTTCTTCAAGAATGGAGTTCAAGTGCTTTATCAAAATTATTTTCCATCTAAGATAATATAGGGTTCTGTTTCTATCCCTATTATTATATTGATTTGATTATGTTGTGATGAAATTATTTTTATGAATTCCTTTATTTTATATGAATTGTTTTATGAGTTCATGTTGTTTAAGAATCCCATTTTTAATACATGGGTTATGCAATGATGTATGATTTATGATTTTGTGGAACACATAAGAATGGTATCATTATGAGATGGGTGGGACCTATATCTCCCTCCAATGCATTAGGTAAAGATTTTATATCTCATGAGATAGACATGGCTGGAACGGTAGGTTATACTGGTTCAGTGAAACAGGACTGAAACGAGGAGTGAACTCGGTTCAGAAATGGACTTTGTCCACTAAGATATTCTTGGCAATGAGTCTTGACTAATAAGAAATGATTCTATATGATTATGTGTGTATGCCACAAATTTTAATGTTTTATGTTATGATTATTGGGATTCCATTTCACTACTATGATTTATCCCTTGTTATGAAATTATGCTCTCTTTTGCAGGTTAAGATTTCCAAAAGTTATGTTCATATGAATATGATGTGATTGATATTTCTTTTGTTTACCCTTACTGAGCATTTGAGCTCACCCTTTTGTATGTTTTCTTTCCCTAGGTCAGGAAGAAGGTTATTAAGTAAGATATTCCAAAAGGGACTATAGATATGATGAAATAAATGGGAGACAATGTGGACGCTTTATGAACCAGTTGTTTATGTTTCCTAGTTTCTAAAGATACTATACATATACGGTCCTTTCGTGGTTTTGTTATATATTGTAATAAGTATGCTTCAATTTTAAAGTATTATCAATGTATGTAAAGTATGGGTCGTTATAGTTGGTATCAGAGGAAAGGTATAGTCAACCTTTGGAAACTAGGATGTGAAAGCCTTAGTAAGAACCATAAGGATAAGTCTAAGCATAGAACACAATCTTAGTGTTTTAGAAATGGCCATGAATAACTTAGGATAAGACCTTAAGTGTGAAATTTTATTCTTGATTATGTGGTTTTCCTATTATAATTAGTGTTGCTCACACTATCTTCTTGGTTTTAGTCAATGGCTGGAACCCGAAGGAACTGTGTTAATGCGGAATGCGACGGGCAATGCAATGATTGTCCCCCTGAGCAACCAAACGTTATGGGAGCTGGAATGCAAAATCTTGTAGCCATGCTCACACAACTTTCTCATGCTATGAATCATACAGGACATCCAAACGAGCAAAGGAAGGAGAAACATTCTGTTAAATCCTTCATGAGACAGCGTCCACCTTCATTCAGCGGGTCTACTGATCCATTAGTTTCTGAAAAATGGATTAGTACTACTGAAAAGATATTTTCATTTCTTCAATGTTCTGATCATGATAAAGTCATCTTAGCAGGGTATCATTTGGAAGGTGATGCTGATCAATGGCGGAATCTTATTAAGAATACGAGGAAAAGGGATGAAATTGAGTCCATGGAATGGGACGAGTTCAAGAACTTATTTTTCAATAAGTACTTCCCTCGTATTCTCCGAACAAAGATGGAGAAAGAGTTTCTTGAACTGAAGCAAAAGGATTATTAATCTGTTGTTACCTATGAAGAAAATTTTACAAGACTTGCAAGGTATGCTTCTGGTATTATTATCCAACCTGAGAGTAAGATCGATCGATTCTTTAGTGGCTTAAAACCAAGTCTTCGAAGGGCCTTAGCCATAAGGGACTTCAATAGCTACGAGAACATCATTCGATGTGCTCTCAAAGTTGAGATGGAGATTGGAGTAACCCATTAGTCATATGGGTTTAATAAGAAGAGGAAAATGTAATTCAAAGGAAAATCTAAAGAGCACACCGAAAAGAAGATGAGCTTTCCCCTATGCTCAAAGTGTGGAAAGAAACATGGAGGGCGTTGTCTTAAAGGGACAAATAAATGTTTCAAGTGTGGAAAGGAAGGTCATCGGGCCTTTGAATGCCGCGATGATGGGAAGAAGATTTCTAATGATGCAAAAAAAGGAAGGGATACACAGAATGAACCTACTACACTTCAATGTTTCAAGTGCAAGGAGATGGGACATTATTCCAATAAATGCCTTAATCCAAGGGTTGATGATGATGGTCGACGTCAACAAAATCTTAAGGCTAAAGAAAAAGGAATGTCACATGAAATTTCTATCAGTGATGTGGAGTACGATAACGATGTGGTGAAAGGTACACTTACCATCCACTCTAAAGTAGAAATTGTTTTATTTGATTCTGGATCCACCCACACTTTTATTTCTGAAGAATTTTCTAAGGATATCACCGTATTACCTCAACAATTAGATGTTGAGTTAGCTGCGACAACACCTAATGGCACAACAGTTGCATCAAAAGTTTATAATTCTTCTCCGATCAAAGTTTGTGGGAAAGTTCTTCCTGCAAATCTTGTGATCCTTCCTATAGTGGAATTTGATGTGATTCTTGGAATGGATTGGTTTTCTTTATATGGAGCTCATATCAATTTCCAAATAAGGGAAGTCACATTTCATATTCCAGATCAATCTATGACCGTCTATCAATGCAAGGATGAACATAAACTTCCAGTGGAAATTCCTTCTACCTTATGGGTCTTGATTCCACTAAATGAAGGTCATTTATCTCAAATGGTTTGTGAGAAACTCACGATTAAGAACATGCCCATTGTACGAGAGTTTGATGATGTCTTTCCAGAGGAATTACCGGGTCTTCCACCAAATCGTGAAGTTGTGTTTTCAATAGAACTCGTACCAGGTGCTTTGCCTAATTCAAAGACACCTTATAGAGTGGCCACAATTTAGTTGTAGGAATTGAAGAAGAAACTCCAAGAGAATCTTGATAAGGGATTCATACGCCCTAGTGCATCACCTTGGGGAGAACCTGTTCTATTTGTTAAGAAGAAAGATGGATCAATTAGACTCTGCATTGATTATCGAAAACTTAACAAGATCACTATCAAGAACAAATATCCTCTCCCATGCATTGATGACTTATTTGACCAACTACGCAGAGCTCAATACTTTTCCAAGATTGATCTTCGTTCAGGGTATCATCAATTAAGGATCAAAAGGGAGGATATACCAAAGAAGGATTTCCGTACAAGGTATAGACACTATGAATTTACAGTGATGCCATTTGGTCTTACTAATGCCCCTGCTATCTTCATGGATCTGATGAATAGATTCTTTAGAGACTATCTTGATCAATTTGTGGTAGTCTTTATAGACGATATTATTGTCTATTCAAAGAGAAAGGAAGAACATGAAGATCACTTGAGAATTATATTGAAGACTCTGAGAAAGGAGAATCTTTATGCCAAATTTACCAAGTGTGAATTTTGGCTTCCAGAAGTTTCATTTTTTGGGTCACATAATCTCAAAAGAGGGGATATCTGTGGATCCAGCAGAAACAGAGGTTATCAAAAGATGGTCGCGACCAACAACAGTAACTGAGATCCTATGTTTTCTTGGTTTGGCTGGATATTATCGACGTTTTGTGAAAGATTTTTCACGATTATCTAATCCACTCACAAAGTTGACTCAGAAAGGAGTTAAGTTTGTTTGGACGGAAGAATGTGATTAGAATTTCAAGGAGTTGAAAAGAAGGTTATCCAGTGCACCTGTGCTCACACTGCCTTGTAGTGGAGAAAGGTTTGTGATCTATAGTGATGCATCCAAGATGGGATTGGGGTGTGTTCTTATGCAAAATGATATGGTGATAGCTTATGCCTCATGACAGTTGAAAATCCATGAGCAAAATTACCCAACACATGATTTGGAGTTAGCTGCGGTAATCTTTGCATTAAAGATTTGGAGGCATTATCTTTATGGAGAAAGGTGTGACATTTATACTGATCATAAAAGTTTAAAGTATATTTTCACACAAAAGGATCTAAATATGCGTCAAAGAAGATGGTTGGAGCTGATTAAGGATTATGACTGCTCAATCCATTACCACCCTGGGAAAGCAAACAAGGTGGCAGATCCATTAAGTTGACAAGACCATGCCAGTTTATCCATGATGAGGATCACAAAAGATCCAATATTTATGGATTTACAAAGGATGGATCTTGGAATTATAATGGAAGGGTAAAAATCTTATATTTCTCAAATGAATGTTAAACCATCTATACATGTGAAGATTAAAGAGGCACAGAAAGAAGATGTCGAGTTAAAAAAGAAGGTGAGAAATGTTCCTGAATTCAACCTTGACTGTGATGGGATAATAAAGTTCAGGAATCGGGTTTGTGTTCCTCCCATCCCAGAATTAAAGAAGGAGCTGCTGGATGAGGCTCATAGTTCTTAATTCTCTATTCATCCTGGAAGCACGAAGATGTATAGGGACCTGAAAGAGTTCTTCTGGTGGGATGGCATGAAAAGAGATGTTGCTGAATATGTCTCTCGATGCATGGTTTGTCAGCAAGTTAAAGCTGAGAGATAGAAGTCTAAGGGGATGTTACAACCATTACCCATACCCGAATGGAAATGGTAAAACATCACTATGGAATTTGTCACAGGACTTCCTAAAACATCCAAATGCAATAATGCTATCTGGGTCATAGTTGATTGTCTTACCAAGTCTGCACACTTCATTGCTATTAGAAAGGATTTCTCTCTGGATCATCTTGCCAGGATATATGTAAAGGAAGTGGTAAGATTGCATGGAGTACCACTTTCTATTATATCTGATCGGGATCCGAGATTTACCTCGAAGTTCTGGCGAAGTCTTCAGCATACTCTGGATACAGAGTTGAGTTTCATCACGGCTTATCATCCTTAGACAGATGGTCAGTCTGAGAGAACAATTCAAACTCTAGTTTATATGTTGAGAGCTTGCTCTATGGATTTCAATGGTGGTTGGGATCAACACCTACCATTGGTGGAATTTTCTTATAATAATAGCTTTCACTTCAGTATTCAGATGGATCTTTATGAGGCTCTCTATGGAAAGAAATGCAGGACTCCAACTTGCTGGGATGAAGTTGGGGAAAGAAAGCTATTAGGACCTGATCTCGTTGATGAAATGGTAGAAAAGGTACGATCTATTCAACAACACATAATAGCAGCTCAGAGTCGACAGAAAAGTTATGCCGACAACCGAAGAAAAGACCTAGAGTTTGAAGTTGGTGATAAAGTGTTCTTACGAATATCTCTATGGAAGAGAGTCATGAGATTTGGAAAGAAGGGGAAGTTGAGCCCTAGATATATCGGTCCTTTCGAAATACTGGATCATGTCAGGAAGGTAGCTTACCGATTGACACTTCCACCGAATCTCTCTCAAGTACATGATGTGTTCCATGTATCTCTCCTGAGAAAGTACATACCTGATCCTTCACATGTACTCAGCTTAGAAGTTGTACCGCTGGAGCAAGATCTTTCTTATGAAGAACAACCGATAGAGATTTTGGATCGTAGCGAAAAAGTCCTACGAAACAAGACCACTCGCTTGGTGAAAGTTTTATGGAGGAACCAACAATTAGAAGAAGCTACATGGGAGCTTGAGGATATGATGAGGGAGAGGTATCCTCATCTGTTTGTTACAAAGTGACGAATTTCGAGGGAGAAATTCATTTTAAGGGGGGTAGAATGTAACACCCAAGACTTTTATGTGAAATATTTTGTTTTTATGTTATATAAATCATCAAAGGAATCTTTCACTACACACAACACTAGCTTGGCTTGCTTTACACGCAACCACGGCCTTCCTCGATAGCTTGTGTCGTATGCAATACCGAGTTTCACTAAACAATGATATGCTATTAAAATATAATTAAAACTAGCCGTTATGAATAGTAATAACCACTTTTTGAAATTTTATAAATTTTATTTTTCAAAATGGACTTCATTTTTGGATTCGGAATATCGAAATTAGCCTAGTGTGAAATTTTGGTATTTTTCTGAAAACTTTCAATTTTTGATGAATAGTGAAACCACTAAGTGGTAGTTAAAAAACTGAATTTTTCATAAAACTTAATTTTACCGCTTCTGTGAGTAGAATTTCGAAAATCCGAGAGACACGGTTGATGTCAGTAAGTAAAATCTGGTTCAATAAGATGAAAATATTTTTTTGGTGAATAGTAACTTTTTACTTTTTTTACCATGGTTAAAAGTAAATAGGGTAATTAAGGGTAAAAATGATATTATTATTACCTTAACACATGTCCTAATTCTATTGGACAAGTGTAATTCGACCAAAAACAACCTTAGGAATAAAATATGACCATTTAGTCCCACTTGGATTAGATTAGGACATTTATTATTAATTTATTTAAAGAAGGGTTAAAATAGTTAAAATCAAAGTTTAATAAGTAAATCATTTTTAATATGGAGTTATACATAAGATAAATTAGACTATAAATATTCATTATAAAGTTGAAAATCTTTCCTACATAATGGTATTTTATTTGTAATTTTTAGACATTAAATAATTTAATTTATTTATGACACAATGATGATGCAGTAATTATCTTATTAATGAAATATTGACATAATCGATGTTATAAATACCCAAATAAATGTAATTTGAGACTTTTTATGAATTAAAATAATTTTTGAGGTCAATATGACATTCTAGTATTGATTTAAGTAACTTGGTTCGAACTAATCATTCTGTTAGGATTTTCAGAAAAATCAATTACTAAATAGTTTCAAAATTGACATAAAATAGTTTTTAAAACAAATATTATATTATTAATTGTTATTTTATTCCTAAAAATCTAATTTTCGGCCAAATGACTTAGATAAGGTTATATATTTTAATAATAAACAACTTGGGGTTCGTTTGGCTTGATATAGTAAGTTTATTAACCTTATAGTGTAAGAAAACAAGAAGACACGGTAAAAGTTATATTATCCAACTTAAAGTTAAATCTAAATGATAAGGTTAAAATTGATACCTAAAATTGTCTAAATTCTATTTTATGAGAGGATTTCGACCCATACCCACCTTATCTTTGACATATATCAATTTGGAGCAATTAAAAACCGAATTTGACTTTATAATAAAATAATATTTTTAGTTATTCCAAAGGTGCCCCTCTCCTCCCTTATGAAAGGGCACCTCCTCCCCCTCTTCCTCACACCACTTTGAGACTTCAAGCTCGTCCAAACCCTTCCAATTGCTTCTATAAACTTCTCTAGAAACATCCTAGAGGTTCTGGTCTTCTTCAAAGACCTATTTTAGTGCCCTAAAAGGAGGTCTCAAAGAAGCACTTCAAAGAAGAGGTAATGTCCCTTACCGATTCTTTCATCTTTATTTCTTCTTCCACTTATTATTCTTTAGTTGTTTCATTATGAATTAATAACATCAGTATCAATCATATACTGATATGTTATTATAAGTATGAAACAACCCTATTTCACCATCTATCCGTCCTATGGAAAAAGAAATCACCGCGCGTGCGTACGTACGGAATACCGTCTCCACGCCGTGGTGTAATCTATTTTACACCTCCACCTTACTTGAATGGGTATAATGGTGTAAATAATGACTATATATGACTATTATAAAGTGATATTGATTCTGAAATAGTATACATACACTCCAATACAATTCCACGATCATAGGAATGATATCATCACTCGTGCGTACGTACGGAATACCGTCTCCACGATGTGATGCGACTCGTTCTACATGATCTTCATTTCATAATGATTATATAAATAAATTGAATGAATTAATATGATATATATTACACTAATACCATTATGGAAATGAGGTATCTATTACCTAAAGATAAGAATAAGAATTTATTCGACAAAAAACGCATAAGAACAAAAAGTAATAAATACTCGAATAACAAGTAGTAATGAAATATTACTAATAAGAAGCTAAGAATATGACCATATATGATATCATAATAATAAGTATGATTCTGGAATAAGTCAATAAAATTATTTAAATCGTTATACAGGAGGTTCGTACACTTACGAGGCAAATCGGTCCTAAGGTAAGGGAAATATCACAATCTCATTTTTATCCGAGATTGTTTATACTTTGGTATTTACTGGGGTGTATTTTATCATCCAAATACATGTTCCCTAAATATGTAATATTATTTCCATCCACCTACAATTTTTTAAATCCAATTTTACCCTTCGGTGAGTTTTTAGTAAAAGATATGAAAGGAATCTTTTGTCGTTTTTCGTACGAGGTACTTTTTGACTTTTCCGAAAAAAGTACGAGAAGAATGTTTTTTTAACTTATACGGCATGAATGGATTTTTAAAACATTATTTCCAAGAATATTACTTTACAAGTTTTCAAGATTATTTTTAATCAACTTCTTTTAGTTTAAAATTGTATGACATGTTAAAGAAAGGAAAATGTTTTTGAAGTAGAAAGGATATTTTCCTCAAGAATGGAGTTCAAGTGCTTTATCAAAATTATTTTCCATCTAAGATAATATAGGGTTATGTTTCTATCCCTATTATTACATTGATTTTATTATGTTGTGATGGAATTATTTTTATGAATTCCTTTATTTTATATGAATTGTTTTATGAGTTCATGTTGTTTAAGAATCCCATTTTTACTACATGGGTTATGCAATGATGTATGATTTATGATTTTGTGGCACACATAAGAATGGTATCATTATGAGATGGGTGGGACCTATATCTCCCTCCAATGAATTGGGTAAATATTTTATATCTCATGAGATAAACATGGATGGAATGGTAGGTTATACCGGTTTAGTGAAACAGGACTGAAACGAGGAGTGAACTCAGTTCAGAAATGGACTTTGTCCACTAAGATAGTCTTGGAAATGAGTCTTGACTAATAAGAAATGACTCTCTATGATTATGTGTGTATGCCAAAAATTTTCATGTTTTATGTTATGATTATTGGGATTCCATTTCACTACTATTATTTATCCCATGTTATGAAATTATGCTCTCTTTTGCAGGTTAAAATTTCCAAAAGTTATGTTCTTATGAATATGATGTGATTGATATTTCTTTTGTTTACCCTTACTGAGCATTTGAGCTCAACCTTTTGTATGTTTTCTTTCCCCAGGTCAGGAAGAAGGTTATTAAGTAAGATATGCCAAAAGGGACTATAGATATGATGAAATAAATGTGAGACAATGTAGACGCTTTATGAACCAGTTGTTTATGTTTTCCAGTTTCTAAAGATACTATACCTATACGGTCCTTTCGTGGTTTTGTTATATGTTGTAATAAGTATGCTTCAATTTTGAAGTATTAACAATGTATGTGAAGTATGGGTCGTTATAATAAAACGTAATTCTTAATATTTATATTTTTAATTCCAAATTTATGAAAATTATAATTATAATAATAATATTAATATTTTCTTCCATATCTAAGTGATTGAAAATTTATTTACACCAAGAAATTTTCAAAAAACCCCACAGGATCTGTAAGATCATTGAGGGGGGGGGGGGGGTGTTTATCAATTACCTCTATATTTTTTAACAATTTATTGTGACAAAATTATACTTTGATTAAAGAGTAGTGACTTCATTGTTTTAACACACATACAATCACACAAATAACATAATATGTTTATAAGGTTTTCCTCTTAAAACAAAAAAAGAAATCATTTATATGATCTTGTTTCCTTCAACAAAATATGACCCACTTGTATCAACCTATGAGTTATTGAAATCAGTATTAATCCATGAACTTTCATTTCACATTAGTCTCCGAATAGTGCATGCACATTTTGGACAATTATATTGTTTTATAATTGTTTAATAATAATAAGAAATTACTTCAGCTATGTAGACATAAATAATGTCATAGTTTTTATGATTATTTCTTATTTACTTGAACAGATTAAAATATATTCTCTTTTCTCTTCATTTTCATTCACAATAATGAGAGATAACCATTTCTTCTAAATTATTTTTTAATTTATCTCTTCAGTAAATCCAATGTTCATTGTTGTAGTGTATAATTTATTCTCACAATTCCTTGATCAACCTCTACTTATCCATTTACACATCTTATATTCAATGAATATTATTAAATAGTATTTCCATATTTTTTTAGAAATTATAGGAACTTAATAATTTAATATAATTTTGGTCAATAGTTCTAAGCTTTCATCTATATTTCTCACTTTATTTAATTTCAAATATTCTAATATGAAATTACAACATTTTTATTCATGATATTATATTCTTAGAAATCCCACTATTCTTAGTACTGATATCCAATTAATACCACTACACATAAACAACCTTTAGAATAACCACATCATTTTCTTGGATATATGCAGACCATGTCATAATAATTTTCCTTACAACATGGTACCTTCAAACATCATCTTGAATCACAACCAATTTTTGTGATGTTTATTTAAATGAGGATATGTTCCCAAATAATCACTTGATTTAATTTAATATTCTACAAAGACTCCTGAATATTATCATTTTAATTATATATAATTCTCATGTATTTGACTTATACACATGTCTAGATCACTCATATGTAAAAACATAATCACCTATATGAAGAGTGAATTAACCCATACACTAATAGGATTGACTCATAGATTGGATCAAATGAATACTATGATGACAAAAATGAGTCATTAATAGAATAGACTGAATCATACATAGCTCTAAATGACACATACCTAGATATAAATGACTCATATAGAAGCCATGAATGATTCAAACACACCTCCAGACTTAGAAATTTTTTATCTTATCTCTATATTACATAATACTTCTAGATTTATTCCAAATCCTTAAAAACTATTTCCAATCATCTTCAAGAACTTAATAAATATCGGAAAGGAATTCATCTAAAAAGAATCAAAAAATTGATTTGAGTTTGAATAAAATTTGTGCATTCAAAATAAAATATAGAACATAAATTACATCCAAATATTATCTATTTGCCTTCTTTCTAATAAAATCATAAATATTCTTAAATACTATTGGGATCAAAATTCTCCCTATATATATTTCTCTAGACACTATGGAAAATAAATGAATTTCACAATCAAACATCTTAGTAATGAATCAATATCTAGAAATTATAATTATACTTGATTGATCTTAGTTAATGAAATAAGAATATTGAATAATAATTTCATGTTCTCTATAAAAATATTTATTTAAAATAATCTTTTTCAAACATGATCTTTCTGATTAAACTAGATAAAATGATACCACTTGAAAATTTATCTATGAAAGGATCACTTCTCCTTCAATTAATACTTTATCATCATATAAAATCTTCTCTCAACTTTAAAAATACTTTCATGGAATATATATTACACAAATACAAGCATGTACTTTAAGAAACTATAAGAAAAATTGAAGAATAATTAATAAGAACACACCATTAGATTAAATCATTACTTTATCTTTTTTAAAACTCCCAAAAAATATATTATCTCCCTGAATAAGAGAAACAAATACCTTTGGTCACTCCCACTATAAATTTCTTCCTCCTTTGTGAATAAATTCATGGAGATATGTGTTGTATTTTCTTTATTTGATAACATTATCTAGAGAGTGGTAAGATATAGGGGAAAAACAATAATATGACATATCCTTTTGAGTAGTAAGGTTGAACTCCCATTTCCAATCCCAATCTTTTAAAATCATCATCTGATTATATCTTAGCTAAGACATTGGTTATTTTGTCCTAGGAAGAAACAAATTCTATCTTCAACTCATTTAATTCTATATAATCTTTGATGAAGGGATATTTCATATCTATGTTCTTAGACCATTAATGTTTAATATGAATATTTTAAAAGTTAAAATCACTTTGATTATCAAAGAACAAGAGGATTGGAAGCTTTACATACAACTTAATATCTTTCAACTTTGTCCTTATCCATATATTTTTAGTGGATTTATTTTTAGTCTCATCATCTACTTAATTAGTTCTAAAAGTAATAGAACCATTCTTATTTAGGTTCCAACACACATGCATTTTACCTAGGAATAACACTTTATCAGATGTGGATAATTAATCAATCACACAACCTACCCAATCTGCATCATTATATCAAAATTGATCACGTTATCCCATGATTTCATGCTTCTACCCATAAATTGTAGATCACAGGATGTATCTAAGAATCATTTTCTAGAAATAATATTTTTAATCCCTCATGCACTTTGAAATCCAAAAAAAAGTAACAACATACACAATTTTTGGCCTAGAATATATTAAGTTTAATAAACATCCAATTATATTTATGAACTCTTTTAGATCAACATATTTTATTTCCATATCCTTTATTAATTTAGATCACACTGAAAAAGGTGTAAAAAATCATTTATTCCTCTAGAAAAATACTTTTAAGAAGTTCCTTGGAATAATTATCTTGAGAAGGAAAGATACGATATCTCTTTTAATATATTTTAAAGCTAATAAAGTATCTCATTTCACTAAGAATATAAATTTAAAAGTTCTTATTCATTTCCTTTAAAAATTATTCACCAAAAACAACATTATTAAAAACAAAAATTATTTAATATACACACATAATAATAATGATAGATACTATTTTTTCATCTTGAATGTAAATATTGGATTCCATTCATCCTTATATTAAAATTTTAAATTCCTTAAGAATGCGTCTAGATTATAATACCAAGACATTAGGGATTTTTACAAGATATATAATTAATTTTTAAACCTAGAGATAGAGTTATCAAATTCTCTAAGAATAAAAATATAAGGTTTATTAATATAGACATCCTCTTATAACTCACTATTTAAGAAGGTATACTTGACCTCAATTTGAATGTTCATATATTTCCATTTCTATATAGTATAATAAAAATATTATTATAGATTCATGACTTACAAATTTCAAATTAAATATAATATTTAACCAAAGATTAACCCTTTCAGACAAGTATTTACTTTTTTTCCTTACAAATTATCCCTTTTCCTTCAATATATAACGGAAGAACCATTTTGTTCCAATGAAGTTTGTAAGGTCCCAATGTTTGACAGGGTTCCTTTTCAATTATAATTTTGGCTAAACTCATATTAAATGTGTTAATTGAAGGTTTTCAATGAGTAGGGAAGGTATTATAGGGTTCATAGGGGTTTAGGGAATGGAAAAGAAAGAAAATAGGTCAATATATACTGAGATAATGGTTGACACACTATTAGTAGTAACTCTGCACCATAACTATACAACATGAATAAGGGGGCATATGGTTAGGGAAAACATGTGGGATGCACCAAGAGATTTTTTGGTTCAATATCCCCTTCCATAGTGGAAATAACATGACCACTACAATATTTTTCAAACTATACATCTTGATTTCCACTTAGATAGAGGGAAATCTATAGTTTGCACACAGTTTGGAAAACTACATTGCCAAACCATGTGCCTCATTGAAAATGGGAATTTACTCTTTTACCTCAGATCCTTAAATAAATATCACCCAAATATCTCCCCATTTTGACCCCCAAAATCCTAGGGTGTGATCCTTGAGATCTCCTCTCCTCCATGGATGTTTCTCCATCGATTCTTAGGTCTTTTTAGTGCTGTTGGTAGTGAATCGAAGCTCTAGTTAACTCATCGACTCCATTTCCTTCCTTTTTCTAGAATAGGCTTTATTTTTTGTCTACTATATTTCTGATACTCATGAACCCTATTTCTAGGGGGTTCTTCTCTTTAGGGTTTGAGTCTGTTTTGGTTTGAATCAAGGCTCTATGATGAAAGATTGGTTTTCTATGAGCATGTGGTAGGTGTCCTATATGGGTTTTCCCATATTATTAATGTGTTATATGTGTATTTCAGTTTTTCAGTTCTCTTCATTGTTATGTTTTTTTTATATTTGGATAAGAAAATTAATTTGCGAATGAAGTTGATGTGTGAGACTCTTCAAGAACCCCATTGTAATCATTGATGATTTGACATTTACCTATAGATATCCATGTGGTATGCCAAACCCTTGAAAATATTGAAATGAATTGGTAAATGTTGAGATAATGAAAATATGAGTGAAAATGGGTTGTAATTGTCTTTTGGAAAGTTATTATAGTAAAAGTGAGACTTTTTTTAAATTGGGGATAAGTTTTTATGACATGTTAAGAGGATGCATAAAAATGTTTTATATGATAATATTTTGTGTAATGACTGATAGGAACTTGAAATGGTTCAAAACATGTGCTTTGGGTTTTGATTCGTTTGTTGGTTTCAATGAGTGAAAATTATTTTTTAATGAGGATGATGCTTTGAAGTGAGGTGTTGGACTCAAAGTTATCTTAAGAGTGTTTTTAAATGGATTTCAATTGATGGTTTGAAATAAAGGATTCCATTTTTGAGAAAATTATTTAATGGATATTTTAAATTGTATTTATAAGAAATTATGGCCTTGGAAAATTTTATGGGTTTTTAAGGAGGAAGACCCGTGTTTTAAATGATGGCTTCAAGATGTTTAAAAGAGTATTTGATTTTGGTGTTTTATACGATAAAGAGGGATTGGGTTTTATTTAATCCATATTTTGGTTTTGAGGGTCTATTGGGACCTTGGTAAATGATATTATAATGTTGGTTAATGAGAAATCATAAAAGGGGCATGTTGATGTTATTAAATGGGTTGAATAACCTTTAATGTTTATCGTGACAAAAATTTTAAGTGTGTTGTACCTTGAAAATTGGTTGTTAATAGAAAGGTATCTATTTTGAACCATTAAATATATGAATAATGGTTTTATTTTGATGATATATTGATAATCCTAATCATTGGTTTTTTCATACTGATGATCTAGGACCACCAATTTATTATATGGTTTAGATGTAGGACAGTGGTTCCTTATCCATGGGTTTGGCCAGACTGATGTTCTAGGACCACTGATGTAATGCATGGTATGGGTAGCTCGACTAATGCTCCAAGGTACATTGAT
Source organism: Viscum album (assembly GCA_963277665.1). Classification (NCBI taxonomy): domain Eukaryota; kingdom Viridiplantae; phylum Streptophyta; class Magnoliopsida; order Santalales; family Viscaceae; genus Viscum; species Viscum album. Next base: position 2,006,321,329 of record OY728130.1, on the reverse strand, counting down.
TTGAATTAAAATTTATTAAAAATTCCTCTATGTCTTAATGAATTAAACCCCTTTTTTGAATTTGGTTTAGACTTATGGCTGGGATGTGGCAAGTTTGTTGGGTTCTGGTGTCACATGGATCCCAAGAAAAAAAGTGGTTAGTTTGAATGTTGTTAAATAATGAGAATCATTTTTTTACTTCCTTGTTTTTTATTCATTATACACCTATAGACACTATTTTTTAGACTAGTTATTTCTTTATAAACCATTGGTAGTGGCCTATTAAGTTATATTCACTCCCTACTTGGGCCGCCATGACACGTGTGTACTCAAGTAAGTGGTTCTTATTTCAGGTATTGGTTTAGGATAGGGACCTGAATTTTGGTATATTCTTGGGCTTATAGGTTTGAGAATGGGATGTTTGGATCAGGTTTGGACTCATGAATATTTTTTATCTTCTCCTAGTTTTTGTAATTGTTGATTTTTATTATTTGAGTCCATGAAATTTAGAGTGTAAAATTCTTTATTATATCATGTTTCACTTGGGATTTGGTTTCCACTGGACATATGTTGTTTCATTTAATGGTCATACTTATTGGGGTATCTGTTGATATTATACCACTTTATTTTACTTTGATAAGATGGTATAGTCTCAAAATTGTACCTCAAAATACCTGTGATGATAGTCAGTTGCCTCTAGGATATGGGGAGGTACACCTGAGGTTATATGAAACCCTGCATCAAGGAATCAGTTATGGTGGAACCCATGACAAGAGGTTACAATGTGGTATGATAAAGGGTTCATGTTTTCTTTCTATTTGGGCATGGTAAACCAAAGACTAGGATCTTATTGGAGTTTGGTAATGAGATCATTCTCTGGTGCCTCTATCCCCACATATGGGGGAAAATCCGAGTTACTAATTGTGGGAATTGATTTTTTGTTTTGTTATTTTACTGTTGACAGATATTCCCCCTCTAGGGGTGAAATTGGATGTGTTTTTACTAATTTATGATTTTTTGTCTCTTGGTCTGATATACAAGGAGATGGCGTGTGTGTTCATGCATCATGCTATAAAAATATGATTGATATGTTATCTATATATTTCCTATGAATGACTTGATAGTCACATGAGGTATAACCAAAATGCATGAATCATGAAATTAAATAAGGATAATAATTTTGAAATATGGGTTAATGAAAAAAAGTTTTGTAAAGTGTAAATATTTGATTTTTAAAATGGAAATGTTTAACTAAAAATGGAAATTGGAAATGATGGAACCTTGAGATGTTCAGAATTTGTGTCCATGGTGATTTTTTTAGCCATATGTACTGATGTTTTGGCCTGGAGAGTGACCTATTTTTGAGACATTGGTTATGGGTAGTGATGATTTATGGGTTTTGATGTGTTGTTTAATGGTATGTTCTTGTTTTACCCTTAGTATGGATTTGATCTTAATGTTATGAGATATTTTCAGGTAATGTGGAGTTGGAAACCTTTGTATATTGTGATCATGTGGGTTATGCTTGGGACCCTAAAATGGGTGTGTTGGTTTGTGGTGATGTTGATTTTGGTTGTGTAGCTATGGGTTTAGTAGATATAGAAAATCGTTACTTGGTTACTTGGTTTTTAATGGGTATAGGAGTGCTTCTTGTGAGCATCGACTTGTGTGAGGTTTGATGTGTATGTTTTAGAGTGAGATCTAGTAGCCTATGCTAGATGTGACTCCATTTTGGGGATTTAGTTTCATTTGAACTTCTACGGTGACCCATTAGAGTGATTGGATGGGTTTCTAGTTCCTTTGGGTGTGTATGACACAAATGGATGTTTTTAAACTTTTCTAGTGGCATATAAAGAGTTATTCCTGGTGTAGGTTTGGCTTAGTTAGATAAATGTGAATGTAGATGGTTTTGGAAAATCTTGGGTGATGATGAGGGAGGTTAGCCTAGTGTACTGGGTGCTTTATAATTTTAACCCTAGGTGGATGATTTATATGGGGAACTGATCCATGGTAGTTTTTTTTGAATTTTAGTAAAATACATTCTCATTAATTGGTTTCTATTTAAGATAAGCACCTGAGCACATGTGGTTGGTTGTATGTTTGGTTTCAATGGGAAAAATAATTTGGCTTCCTGACCTAGTTGTTCTAGAAATTTTTTATATGGGGATCAATGTTAACTCTAAATGGATGTTTTTATATGTAAGTGACACATGGGAAGAGGGTTAGTCACATGGTTGGGCTCTTGGATGAAAATGTTGTGAATACCACATGTCTAATGAGGCAGATGAACTTGGAGGCATGTCTTGCCATCTATGTGGTAATTTGGACCTACCTCTAGTGATTTCAAAATAATAGTATCTAGAGTTGGGTTTGGTGAATGATTATAGAAAAATTCATGACCTCAATGGTTCTGATGGAGTCCAAATGTTTGACACATTCTTGAGATGCATGATGTAATTTGGGACATGTGAAAATGTTGATCAGGAGTAAGCACATGTTTCTTTCCAAGAAATAAAAGTAGAATGATTTTGAATTTTATGACCAAGTGGATAATTTAATTTTAGAATTGATGAAAGTTATGATCCATCGAGTTTTAGTAAAAAGGATGGTCATGCCTTGTTTTCTTTCTAAGATAATCACTTGAGCACTGGTGATTTGTTGTAAGATTGGTTTCAAAGGGAAATATAATTCGAGTTCCTAACCAAGATGTTTTAGAAATGTTTTATTTGGGGTTCAATGTTAAATCTATATGGATGTTTTTATAAAGAAGTGGCACCTGGATTATGGGTTAGTCACATGGTTGGGATTTTTTTTTATGAAATTTTGGGCTACTGGATGAAAATTGTGCGAATTCTTCAAGTCCAATGAGGATGATGAACTAGAAGGAATTAATATCTATGTAATTGGTAATTTATACCTACCTATAGTGATGTACAACTAATTGGATCTATATTGAGATTTTTTGAATGATTTTACAACAATGCATGACCTCGAGGGTTCTAATGAGGTCTGGATGTTGGGCACATCCGAGAAATTCATGATGTTATTTAGGACATATGAAAAGGTGTCTAGAGAGTAAGTGACCATTTATTTTCTTGAAATAAAAATGGGAATGATTATCTATATAGAGACCATTTATTTTTATATTGGTGTGATGAATAACTGTGTAACCATTTTGAATCACCAGGGTCATGCTGGAAGATCCCGATTGGTGTGGTAGTAGTAGTGCCAATGGAAATTTGGGGGAAAAATTAGTAGCAGAGAGTTTTATTATGGTGATGAGTTTTTTTGGAAATCACACCATATTTTTATGGCCATGTTATGATTAGAAATTTGATAATGAATAATTCTATTACTTACAAGTGGGTTAACATGTCCTTATAGTGAGTGATGATATCAAGAATTAATCAGTTATGTTGGTATTCGTTGATGTTTTATTCATATAATCTAAGATTAAATAAGATAATTCTCAATATCAAGACGTCATCCTAAGTAAATTGTGATATAATAGGATGTATTACATGAAACTTAAAGGTTATTCTTCAGTTTAATTGAAGGCCCTTGAAGAAGGTTTCACCCTTGGATCATGGTAAGTGAAGTTTTGTGATTAGAGATGCACCATTGATTTTCAGTGAGTATCATCCCTATAGTGGTTTGGATTTTAAAATTTTCATGAGTACCATTCTCAAAATTCAAGAATGGGTGGTTTTTTATATTTCATTTTATTGATTAAGTGAGAGTGAGATGGTCATATCCACTTCCTGGGTTCTGTAGTGAATGGATCATGGTCCATGGAGGTTGCAGTTTCATAAGTTAGGTTTTGGTAATGATACCCTTATAGCAGGGAGTGAAGTGTCAGTCATGGGAGTATTACCCTTAGGTTGGAGGGGTCATAGAAATTTAGAAGTGTTTATGGATCGGTCGAGGAGGAATTGTGATTCTAATGAGAAATTAATGTGGTGCATCAGTAGGTGTTATAGATCATGAAGACGGTTTTGGAAAATTAGATTATTTGATAGTGGAACTTCACTAAAAGTTAAGAATTGACTCCATTAGGTGTATTCAGATGGTGGATGTATACCTTATGTGAGAAGGCATTGTGGTTAGGTAAAGTGGTGACATTCTGAAAGTGGGAGTTGGGGGTTTTTGGGATGAGTTTTTCGGGGATGGCCTAACCCGGTTTAGTAAATAGTGAGATTATGGATAGGTTAAAACCACATATTTATTATGATTTTATATATAGAGGACGTGTTTTTAGAATGTAAATGATCTATTAACGAAAAACTAGGTGGTTAATGGTTCATGGATAGAATAAGGGTATGCATCCATTTCTGTTTTCTTTCTATGGTATAGATAGATGCCAATGTTTGATAGTGTTCTTATGGAAGTCTAGGCATAGTGAGTTGGGGAGACTTCCAGGTACATTGTGGAAGCTTGAGTTTGAGGTTCTAGTGGTATTTTAATATGGTGGAGATTGAAAATAATAAAAGTTAGTGGTTGTTAGCTTAAGATTATGGAGAGGAAAACCATAATGGGCAAGTGGTTGGTTGATGAGTTCATCAATGTTTTAGATTGGATGGGTTTGCGTAAGCTCTATCTTTGTGTTTGGTTTTCAGAAATAGGTGTTGTCTCATATTTTGACCAGTTGAGTGCCTTGGGTTAAAAAATGTGATTTTATTATGTTTGGGTGTTTGGATATGGAATGTGGCTATTGGGCCTCGAGTTGTAGACCAACATGGTTGGGGAATGTGGATGGGTAATCATATATTCCTTCGAGGGATGCCAGGTGTGCTGGGATATTTGAGATTGTGTGGAGGATCAAACTAGAGGTGTATTTATTAGATCTCCTAGGGAAGTGCAACACCTTTCTTGATGTCCTCCTTGTGTGGTAGTTTTAGTTTTTTTACCTAGATTTTTCTAAAAAAATTTATGTTGTTAATGATGATATTGAGGTTAATGTGTCCTTTTTGGATCATTTGAATTATGTTGTGAATCTCCGCGTGATGTTTTACAGGGTAAGACCATTTTTTAGCTAAATTTTATAATTAATTGGTTGTGTTTAATAGAAATATTAGGAGGGGGAATCTCGTTCTTGGGCTTATAGGCCCTTCACATTTTCTGTGGGGGATTAGTAAAGTTTGAAATTATATCTTGAGTTTAAGATGTTATAAACTTGGGTGGTTGTAAGGTTACAGTGTTTGATGGGGTTAATTTTCATTTTTAACTTTTGATAAAATACTCCTAAATGGGTTAATGGAAGGTTTACCATATAGGTAAGGTCTCAGGGGTTTTCTTGGGGGTTTGGGGAATGAAAAAGAGGGGAAGGAGGCGAATTCATGTTGAGAGAATGGTTGGTTCATGGTTAGTAGTAACCATGAACCATAACCGCGCAGCCTGCATAAGAGGGTGTACTGTTAGGAATACCATGTGGGGTGGTGTACAAGACCATGTGTCTTGAGATCCCCTTAAACATTAACAAGCACAAAACCACCACATAGTTTGTTAAAATGTTCAATTGTCCAGAAAAACTATGTGGCTTGGTTTCATCATGGAAAAATAAAAACACACTGTTGGTGCACAATTTGGAAAACTGTGCGGCCAAACCATGCAGAAAATTAAAATGGTATTTTACTATTTTACCCTTAACCATAAATTTTTCTATAATAAATTTATATCTCTTTCAACCCTCAGTAACCTATGGTGAGAACTAGAAGCACTACCCTCCTCCATGGATGTTTATGCCTTGATTATTATGCATTTGGAGTTCCATTGGTTTAGAATCAATTTTTCTAGGTAAGTCACCACATTAGATTCCATCAATTTTCTAGAATAGACGTTATTGGTTGTATCATCTCTTTTTTAAGATCATGAACCATATTTCCATGGGGTTATTTACCTTGGTGTTTGAGGCCATTTTAGTTCAAATCAATGCTTGGAGTTAGATGAATAGTTGTCTATGAGTATATTGTAGGTGGCCTACAAGACTTTTCTCATTGCCATGATGTAATATATGTGTATGAAAATTTTCCAATTCAATGAATTTATGTATTTTAATGTATTTGGATTAGGAAAGTTATTTGGATATGAAGTTGATGTGTGAGACTCTTCATGGACACTGTTGTGTCTATTGATGATTTAAAACAAGACCTAGGGCTTCTCATGGGGTATGATAAACCCTTTAAAATGGGGAAATGAATTTTTAAATGTTTAGATAGGGTAATTATGAAGGAAAATGGGATACAATTGTCTTTTGGTATGTTAGAATGGTAAAAAGGCCACCCGTTAAAAATTGGTGATAAGTGTTTATAACATGTTAAGAGGATGAATTCAAATGTTTTGTTTCATATGATTTTGTGTGATGCCCTAGAGGATTTTGAAATGGTTTAAATAGAATGAATTGTGTTTTGATTTGGTTTTGGCTTTCAATGAGTGAAAATGATGTTTTAAAGTGGATGATTCTTTAAAACAAAGTGTTAACCTCAAGGTGATATTAAAAGTGTTTTTAAATAGACATAAAAATGATGACTTGAAATAAGGAAGCATTTTCTATTTTTTTAAAATAATTTTAATGAATATTTGAAATTTTATGTTATGGAAATATTGTCATAAGGGCCTTGTTTGGGTTTTCAATGAAAAGGAACCCTTTTTAAAAGGGTGGATTCTATATTTTTGAAACGAGTATTTGGTATTGGTGTTTTATTCCTTGAAAAAATGGATCGAGTTTTATTTGATCCATGTTTTGGATTTAAGGGTCTATTTGGACCTTGGTAAATAATATGATATTTTTGTAATTGATAAATGGTAAAATGGTCATTTTTACTTTACTAAATGTGTTTGAATAAACATTAATGTCTATTTTAATAAAAGGTCCTTGTGTGTTAGACCTTAGAAATTGGTTTTTAATAAACCAGACTCTTTTGGTGAACCATAAAATATATGAATAATGGTTTTATTTGGATAATTGACCAATGATCATCATAATTGAGTTTGTATAGACTGATTCTCTAGGTCCATCGATGTATAATGTGGTTCATATGTTGGATTGAGGTTCTATATATATGGGTTTGGACAGACAGATGCTCTAGACCCAGAAATGTATTGTATGGTTTGGGTACCTTGAATGATTCTCAAAGGTACATTTAGTTGAAGTAAAATAAATAAAGAATTCCCAAATGAATTAAGTATTTTAAACCCTTTGTGGAATGTGGTTCAGACTTTTGGTATAGGATGGAGTAGTTTTTATGGGTTTGGGTGTCACCTGTAACCTAAGAGAAAAAGTGGTTAATTTTAATGTTGTTAAATATTGGGACTCATTTTGTTTATTTCATTGTTTATTATTAATTATACACCTAGATAAATTAATTTTTAAGACTGTTTATTACTTTGGAAACCTTTGGTGGTAGCCTACTGAACTATACTCATACCCTACTTGAGCCTCCCTAACACTTGGGTACCTGAGAAGATACTACTTGTTTCAGGTACAAGTTCAAGAAAGAGACCAACATTTCTGTTCTACTCTTGGGATGATAGGTTGGATCATGTGAGGTTATGACCAGGTTTAGACTTAGGACCATGTTCTAGGTTTTCATATTTTTAATAATTGGTGGGTTTTATTTTAATATCATGTTACCGATTTATCAGGTACGTCTTTAACCTCATTGTGGTTTTCCCTTTTATCCTTGTATATATAGAGATAAGAAGGAATTGGGAGGATACCTATAATAGTGAAGTCAAATATTTGTTGGACTCTAAGATTTAACCAAATTTTTCTATAGGCTACAAGAGTATTTCACTCCACGTAACTAGGTTACACGTCATATAAGCGTAACTGGATTAAATTCATGAAAAGATTCATGTTGTGAAAGGTTACACACCGTGAAGAGATTTTTCACATCATTAATTTTTTAAATAATGGTATTTAATCTAAGGCAAAAAGTTTTCCAACGTACGAAGGAATTGGCAGTTACACATCATGTAACCGAGATACACTCCGTCTAACTGCCAATGTAATTTTTTTAAAATAGGTGTGTTACTGTTTTGTTTCGGTTACTTCTCGAAGATATTTTTCTATCAACCTAGGGAAATTCCTAGGAGATTTTGGGAGACTCTAATACTTTTAGATCAATCCATTCAGCATTCTATCTTCATTACAGTTGTGGTGCTTCTCTCCGAGTAAGCGACCTTTATGTTTTTTCCTCATTTTATGATTACGGTAGCACTTTTGGGTTACGTTATCAGATCCATTGATCTAAGTTGGTGTTTTATCTAACCTTATTTTAGGATACATTTTGAGATCTCATTCTGTAGGCCATTCCATTGTTGATTGTGGTTCAGATGGCATTATTTCTTGAGGTGTGTGGTGTTTCCTCTTCTCCACTGACCCTCTTTATCATTTAAATCAATCCTAGGACATGTAGATTTGTATTATAGGGCCTTCGTAGGTATCATTGGGTTTTAATTGGTGGTCGATCCCATTTAGGGCATGTGTTACCTGAGTTTCAAGGTAGGTGGTTTAGTATCTAGCCTATGTTGATGAATCTTGTCATTCTTACTATATAAAATGATTTATATAAAGAATTGGCATGATTGATTTTTCTTTGTTAAAAAGATTTTTTAAAGAAAAATGGAGTTTTCCCTAATTGTTGATAAATGGAAATAAAAAATATGTTTTTTGAAATCATTGAAAATTATTTTGTGAAATGGTTTCAAAATGATTTTTGAAACATTGATGTTATTGTGAAAATGAAAACACAAGTTACCTTAGGTACTAGGTGGAAGGTTTAGATTGATGAAATTTTCCATTATAGGGGTTCACTTTTCTAGGGTGTTTTTATTTTCCAATAGTGTAGATTAATTGGCTCTAGGAACATATATGATGTTGGGGTTTGACTTTTTGGGATGTCTCCCTAGTCCTGGAGTGTAGATCCTTAGTTTTAAGTACCATAGTGCACTGTTTCATAGATGAATGGGTACATGTAGTTTTCCACCTGACCTATTTGCATTACTTGGTTTTGTGATTCATGTGATTATACTATGTTTTCCATATTTCTTGGATTTGTATTGTTTTAACCTTGATATGCATGTTTATTCTTGTGAAAGATGACATGAAAAAATTTACTTTGAAATTGATATACCATATTTTGTTTTATAATTGTGATAAAAGGAATGTTTTTACCATGTTTACTCTAAAAATGTTTTTCTACTTATCATGTAATGTTTAATTCAAAATGAGCATACCTGAATTTTTATATAGTCACTAGTTAGGGAACACCTAGGTGGTATCGTACTGAGTCTATTATCTCACACTCTTCACACCTCTTCGGTGGTGTGTAGACCACTGTATGTCTTTCATTACAGGGAAATAAAAGGCAACATAGTGAGGCGGTGAGGTTTCCGGTCGGATGGGTTGGGTTCCTCGTGGTGATATTGTGGGAGTTCGTCCATGCCATCTCTTAGAGTAGCCATTTGATTTTTGGTCATTTTCAGTTGGACTTATCTTTTGATGTTTTAGCCACTTCTACAGTTGTTTGTTTCTATTATCTTGTTACAGTTACAGAATATATTCATTAGTTTTCTAATATTTATTTCTTTTCCATGTGTATATATATGTCATGTGTTTGTACATGTTGGTCAAAATCGTTCCCACTGGTTTGTTGATCGATGCCTAGGTGCTTGTCGCCAGCCCATGGGAACCGAGAATGCCCTTTGGGTATGTGATGGATCAGTTATGGTGCCAGTTTTGAGGGTAGCCCGAGTTGGTTCATTAAAAAATAGTATTAGAGGAGGTATATCCTCAAGATTCCTTATCTTGGGACATCTAATATACTGGATATAGGATTTTCGGCACTTGAAAGGTATGTTTCTATAAGTGCATGACCAACTCTTACTCTTATTGTGACATGACTCAAGTTTCCATGGGAAGTTGGGATATGTGTCTCTAGTGTTGGGTTTTATTCTGAATCTCATTTCTCACTTATGGGTTTTTGGGTATAAGATGAGATTTACTATGTTTTATGACTGTTCCTTCTTTTTTGGTGTGCAATAATATGCCCTTAATACATCTTCCATGAGTTCCTAAGGAAGGTGTAGCTGATGCTCTATAATGAAATCTGCCAGGGGATCAGAATCTCATTGAGAGTATCATATGAGCAGTTTGTGTTGTGGATCAAGATGCTCCATGAGTCCAAAACATGGTTGTTGCGATACAACAAGGAGCTAGAGGAGAGAGATATTGGTCATGGGATTTTTTTCATGAGAAGCCACCATCCTTTAAAGAAACATATAAACATAAATAGGTGGATTATTAGATGGATAGAGTCGATCAAATCTTCTACTTCCTAGAGACACCTAATAATATCAAGGTAAATTGTGTAGAATTTAGGTTCGAGTGTTCTAGAAATAAATGGTGGGATTATATGGTCCATGGAGATAGACACGTGGACCTGGATGGGATGGTTTCGAAAACCTATTCTTCTAGTAGTTTTTACAGAGTCACTGATGTTGTAAAAGTCATTAGAATTAATGTCTTTGAAGTATGGAGATCATTCAGTGTCAGTGTACAACAACTAGTTTTCTGAGGATGTCCATTTTTCTCCAGATATGGTGAAGAATGACTAGATAAAGGCTCAGAAGTACCTATAGGGTTTCCATCTGGATATCATATCGCATGTATTTATGTTGAAACCTTCTACCTATGTAGAGGCATTAGATATAGATATGATGGAAGAGTTGGAAATGGAAGAAAAGTTTGGTTTTCCTAACTCCTGTCTTCTATTTAGTGGTAGATTTAGTGGAGTTCATGGGAAGAAGAGAAAGTGGAAGCATCATCATAGAAGTGGTGGTGGTGAATCTCATTAGTGAGCCCACTCTACACCATCCACTATAACTAACAATATTCCTCTAACTTTCTATCAATACGGCAGGGTCGGACACACCAGAAATTTTTGTCTTATGACCTTGAAGATGTGAAATAACTATGGATGTGTTGGTCATATATAATGCTTCTATTAGGATATGACTACTACTAGTTATGGTTAGGGTTCTTCAGCTTCTAAGGCTAATACAGTTTTGTCATAAGAATCAAAGTCTATAGGGATATAGCCACATGCCTCTAGAGTGAAGCAATTTCATGAAGTAAATGAGTGTCTAGTGGATGTTGATGTAGGTCCAACAATAGTGAGAGGTACTATCCATATTTCATATTCAGTAATAATTTATTTATTTGATACTGGTGCCTCCCACTCATTTATATCTTCATGTTTTGTTTATATTATTGAACATCCAATGGAACTTATGTTCTTTATAATGGAGTAAGCGAAACCTATTGAAAAGAGGATAGAGTATGGGTTTTAGGGTGCTTCTTGATCATTAACGATTGGTGGTACAGATTTGATATGGGTTTTTCACATTATTTATCTAGATCTATTTGATTTCAAAATTGATATGGATTGACTTTTCACTCATCGAGCTGATGTTGATTTTCATTATCGACACGTCTTGTTTCTTGTTACAGATGACAACTCTTGTGTGTTTGAAGTGGAGGGGTAATTGAGATAAGGATTTCCAAATCATTCCTACCAAAATCTCATGATTTTTTTATCTGTTGTTGCATTTGAGACCAATGAAATTTCAAATGTTGTTGATCTTCCCACTGTTGTTCGATACTTTCATGACATTTTCCCAATGGACTTATCCATGATTCATTTAGAGAGGTAGGAAGAGTTAATGATTGACCTGATGAAAGGTACATAGATGATATCAATACATTATTATCATATGACACTAACAGAGAAAAAATATCTTAAGATTAATTTGGATGACTTATTTTAAAAAGGTTTCATTCCCTATTGGGTTTCTCTTTCGGCATCCTCAATGATATTTTCTAAGAAAAAATATGGTTCACTTCGGTTGTGTGTGGAATATCGGAAGTTGAACTGAGTAATGGTTAAGAAACAATATCATTCACCTTGTGTGGTTTATTTGTTTGATCAGATAAAGGGGGAAAAGTGGTTCTTAAAGATTGATCTTCAGTCGGGTTATCATCAGCTCAGATTTTGGGAGCCTGATATACCGAAAATTGATTTTAGGAATAGGTATAACCATTAAAAAAATCTTGTGATTTCTTTTTGTTTGACTAACTCTCCTAATATTTTTATTGAATTAATGAATTGGATATTCCATCAATATCTTGACACATTTTTGGTAGTGTTTGTGGACGATATTATGGTCTATTTGAAATCCGAGCCTGAGAACGAGCACCATCTAAGTATAGTTGTGGAAATTCTGAGGAATTACCTATTTGTATTGAAATAATTAGAAATGTAGTTTTTGGATTCATGAAGGGAAGTTATTAGGGAACAATATTTTGGAACATGGATTTTCTGTTGATCCAGATAAGGTAAAGGCTATTTTGTCATGGAAGGAACCACAAAATGCATTTGAAATTCGGAGCTTACTTGGTCTTACTAGATACTACTGAAGGTTATTTAAGGTTATATATAAGAGGATATAACCTTCGAATGATGTTACCAGGAAAGTGGTGAAATTCACATGGGATGTGAAGTGCCCATCTTTTTTGTTGAACTGAAACAACTTCTGACATCATCTCTTATTATGATATTACCTTAACCCAGTAAGAGGTACCTGGTATTTTGTGATACTTTTGGTGATGGTTTTGGATGTGCGCCAATTTAATATGACCATGTGGTATCCTAAAACTCTCATCTAATCTTAACACATTAGAATAATTACCCTACTGACGATTTAGATCGTGATGCAGTTATGCATGTGCTTAAAGTTGGTGGCACTATCTTTTGGGGGATACGTTCATAGTCTTCTCTAATCATAAGATTTTGAGTTATATATTTTCTCAGAAAGACTAGAATCTCAGATATAGATAATGGGTAGAAAACCTTTATATTTTTGACTTTGATATCACTTACACCCTATGGAAGGGGAATATCGTTACAAGCACTCTTAGTAGAAAAGTACCATTGCCGGATGATTGAGAATCAGAGGAGTGGAACTTTATGGGGATTTTTTCTTAGTTTCACCTAGATGCTCTGAAGTATGTTTCAAGTACCGGTGTTCAGTTATCATCATCTCTCTTATAGTCTATATTTTAGATTCAGCAATAGGATTTTTAGTTAAATATTGTTTGAGAAAGACTTTATTGTATGAACCTGAACATTTATTAATAAAATTTCCCTTCTTTTGATTTAATTAAATGTATTATAATTATAGGAAACACATACACTTATTTTTTTATATACAATTTTATTTTAAATGACTATTAAGTATCTTTATCTTTGATAATATATTCATTGAACAATGATCACAATACTAGTATATATAGGGTTTAAAAATTCTTTTCGGAATAGACAATGTAAGTGATGGACTCACCTAGTAGGATCGTATCCTATAAATCCATTTTATCGGAGCTTCTAAAGGAGTTATAATTTCTAGTATTTTCCCTAGACCAATCCCAATCTGAGATCCAACAACTTAATAATGATCAAAACCTTTTACATGAGAAGTTTAAGCTCATCGAGATCACGAACCAAACCATGTTCACTGAACAACCCCATGAAATCCCAACCATCACACACCTTACTTTTAGGGAATATACTAGTGTAATAAATGGATATGTATGAATACCCTATAAATAATATTATGTAAATTATTTTTTATTGAATAATGAATAGATTTGTTTCTATTATTTTGAATTTGCAAATGATTTTTAAATCACAAATAATATTTTTTTGTTAATATTAAAATTTAATTAAGAAATTTATTATGATGAATTAAAGGATTATGAAATAAATAATATTTTAATAAAATATTATTATTAAATTAATTTTATTAAATATAAATGATCATATAATTTTTATAAAGTCAAATGTATTTTTTTAGGGTTTAAAAAACTGTTATTTGTCAAAAACCCATCATTTTTAATAAATGTCAGTTTTTTAAATGTGAAAATTCACATATTTAGAAAATTATTTAGATAAAATGGATATTATTTTTGTAATCTGGATTTCAAGATTATCCAATGGTTAATTTTTCATAAATTTTCTCAGATAATTGAATTTTTGGTTGAAAATTAAATACCGTATAAATATACACTGTTTTTATGAAATTAAAATGGACTCATAGTGTTGTAATAAATACTAAAAAATGTTTTATCAGAAAAATATATGTTTTACATTTAAAATAATTATATTTTAGGTTAATTTAATTTAATTTATAAAGCCTTAGTGAATCCACTAAGACTTATAATGCATTTTAACATTTTATAATCATTTCTTTGAAAATGTGAATCACCTCCACATACATAAGGGAAATATTTTATTATCTTCTACCCTTGTCCTCATAAAATATTTTATATCACTCCCTTTTGTCATAAAACAAGAAAAAACTATGGTATGGTTTTTGGTTTTGAATATTTTATTATGTAGTGTCCAAAACCAAAATAATAAAGAAACTCCCCTCCTTTCCTACATAAACCTACCCAAGATCTCATTTCTGTTCACTCAAACTCCTTAATGCTCACACACCCTCTTAACTATACTCCCCAAAGTCCTCCCAAGTCACCCCAAGATCCCAATAATCCTATCCTAAACCTTTGGAGTCACACATCTAAGTATGGAATCCTCACATTCCTCGCCTCTTTTCAATTCATGAACCATGTTTAAAATTAGTCTTTTTTAATTTCAATTTGTTATATTTTCATTATTTTATAATCATTTACCTTTTTTCATTTGATTTTATTTTAATTAGTGATAATTTATCCTCCCATATTTTGACCTTTACCTAAACCATTACTATGATGAAATTCTCTGAGGGATTTATCTCTTCACCTTTCTATTCGAGCACTTATTTTCTATTATGCATGTTAAATAGTATTTCCGATTTTGGGATATTATGTTACATGATCCACTTACTGTACATTTTATGTTTAAATAATGACCTCTTCCTTTCACTCTCATCAATCCCTCGTATGTTCCTTTAAGAACACCAGTTACTATGCCGAAATTTTGTAAGGGATCTTCTACCCGCCTCTTTTATCAAGCATCCCGTTTATGTTTTGTCTCATAATATCATTTTTTTCTTTTTTTGGGATATGTTTTAAATATCCATAATACTATAAATTTCATGTCTAAATTATGAGAGATCCATTTCTCTCTCATCAACCCATTTTATGAATTTCTATGTGTCGCAGTCATGCTGCCAAAATTGCAGGATGATTTTCCCTGCCAAAATAATTGTGTAGTGAATACCATACCAATTTCTCTATCATGGGTATTCCCCTTTATGAACATATAATTTTTGATTAGTGATTTACATGTTTGTATTACACATTACTTGATCATGGAATACATTATGATGTTGAATGAATACATGTCATATGATATATGTGGAACACTTAATTATGAGATTGAAATTTTTATGAATGGTGAACGATAATAGCACTCCAATGCATTGGGAAATGTTTTATATCATGATATGTCATGTTGGTACATGGTTTTACCTGATTATTTTATGGGAATTTTGTCCACCATGATGTCTTGGTGGTTTAGATTTGACTTATGTTTATGATGCAGTGTTTTAAGTTGCCACATTTCATAGGTTATGATTATCATGCTATATCATGCCTTATTATTAATGTTCATTTATGCCTCATTGATATGAATTTCCTAACATATATTATCTTCCTCATGATATTAAATTTTTATCCCCTTACTGGACTTTATATCACACCCTTTTCTTATGTATGTCCTCAGGTTATTCCTTGTAGTGTTAAGTATTCAAGAATGTTGTGGTCATGTCAAAGAAGTTTTCAATATAGATGTTGTTGTATTTAATGTATTAAGTTGTTATTTAATGTTACTCAACCCAAATGAAACTAGAAATATCAATCTTATGAGTTTTATTAAGTTCAAATTTATATAATAAATCATGTTTAAATATGATATGAAGAGAATGGCTGTTATAATTGATATCAGAGGATAGGTTTAGTTATTTTTGGGATTAGGATTAGAAAACCGTAGTGAAAACCCTTAGGGATAAGACTAAGTGTAAGATAACATCCCTAAATTTTTGTGAGTATATAGAAATTGGTTTATCAATAAAATACATCCCTAGATGGATAGTATAAGTGGACATGGTTCTGACACAGATGTACCAAGGTGTAACAACTTCGATAAGGTGTTTTTGGCTTGACTTGGGGTAAATTGGTACACAAAAATGATCCTTAATTCACACCTAGTTTGAAACTCATAGGGGATATTACTTGGTAAATTCATAATATCATTACAAACCATTATTAAGGGAACAAATTTTCCCATAAGAATATTTGTTAAGAAGTAGATCATAGATAACATAGATTAGAGAATATAAACTCATAAGTTATGGAGATAGATGTAATTTTTGAGCTATCCATTTAATGTTATTAGATTACTCATTATGTTTTTGATAGTATAAGAAAACTCATCCCTAAATATATATTGGATAAAGTAGAACTAGAATCAAAAAGTTAATGTTAGGGTTCCCGCATGTAGTTCTACTCATTCATTTATATCACTAAAGTTTAGTAGAACTATTCAAACACCAAACAAATCACGGAAGTAGATATGTAGGTGAAGAGGAAAATGGAGAAATTATTTAATCCCTTGTATATAACTCCTTCCCTATCACAATTTGTGGATTGAACTTTCCAATTAACCTTTTCAAACATCCCTTGTTGTAATTTGGTGCAATTCTGGGAATGGATTGACTTTCCCTATATAAAGCCAACATAAATTACTATGATAGGGAAATAAATAACCATATGGTGAATCGACTAGCGATTATGTACAAGTGCAAGGAAAATAATGAATATTATTTAGAACCGTCATCACAAGCATGGATATTATTTCCCTAGAGTAAAGTGTATCCAACTCAAATGGATGAGTCTAAGGAAAAAACCATTCTCTAAGAAATGCATATTGTGATAGAATTCACTGATGTTTTTCCCAATGAATTTCCTGGTCTTCCCCCTACCTTAGAGGTTGAATTTTCAATCGATCTTATACATGGGGAATTTCCAATATCCAAGACTCTGTATATGATAGATGTCATGGAACATGAGGAACTAAAAAAAGAACTATATAAGAATCTATATAAAGGGTTCATATGCCCAAGTGCTTCACCATGGGGTGCACTGGTACTCTTTATCAAGAATAAGGATGGGTAAATGAACCTTTAAATTGATTATCATGAGCTCAAAAAAAATCTCAATAATGAACAAGTATCATTTTATATGAATTTATGACTTGTTAGATCAGCTATATGGAGCACAATACATACCAAAGGTGGATCTGTGGTTAGGATATTACAAATTAAACATGGATAAGGATGATATCCCTTGGACTGCTTTTTCAAGAAGGTGCGAGAACTATGTGTTCATAGTAATGCCTTTCAAACTCACTAATTCTCCAGAAATATTTATGGACTTTATGAAAAAATTATTTAGAGATTACCTTGATAATTTTCTGGTAGTATTTATATAAAATATTCTTATATAATCCAAACCCAAGGAGGAGCATGAGGAGCACCTGATCACTATACTAAAGACCTTGTGAAATGATAAGATCTATAAAAAGTACAACAAGTTTGATTTCTGGATGGAATAAGTATCATTGTTGTGGTATATCATCACAATCAATAGGATATATATAGATTATTCAAAGATAAAAGAAAATGAGGGATGTATGAGGCCAACATCTGTGATAGATATCTGTATTTTCCTTGGGGAATATGGATATTATCACCGATTTGTGAGAAATTTTTGAGGATTTTCAAAACCAATTACCAAGATAATAGAAAAGGGAGTCAAATTTCCTTGGAGTGATGAATGTAAAGAAATAATCATGAATATTAAAAGGAGTTTTATCACTAACCATGTTCTCATACTAGCCATAAGTGGGGATATTTTTATGATTTTCAGCAATGCTTCAAAGAAGGGGTTGGGATGTGTGTTGATGAAAAATTACAAAGTCATTGCATACACCTTAGGGCAGTTGAAAATACATGAGCAAAACTATCCCACACATGATCTAGATTTAGTAGCTGTGATCATTTCATTGAAAATCTAGTGGCATTATTTCTTTAGAGAGAAGTGTGAAATATATACGGATAACAAAAGTCTCAAAAATATATTCACATAGAAAGAGTTGAATATTCCCTTACAAATATTGATAAAGATCATTAAGGATTAAGATTTCTTAATACACTACCATCCTGGTAAAGTGAACAAGGTGGAGTATTCTATAAGTAGAAAGGAACCATAAATTCTATCATTAATGAGAATTAAGTAGGATCCAATCTTCTTGGATTTTAAGAAGATTGACATGGGAATCATAAAGAAATGAACATCATTAATCCTTTCACAAATTATTGCTAAACTGTCTCTTTTGAAAAGTTTAAAGGATGCTCAAAAATTGATATAGGAATACAGAAGAAAGTGGAAACTATCAAAAAATGGAAATACTCTGAGTTCAATGTTAATGAAGAAGGACTTATGATATTTGGGTTAAGACTATGTGTTCCATAAAATCTAGAGTTAAAGAAAGAACATTTGGATGATTTAAATAGTTCAACTTTCTACATTCACCCAGGAAACACAAATATGTATCAAGATCTCTACAAGCACTATTTATGGGATAACATGAAGAAGGGGATCACTAAATATAAATCCAAGTGGCTGGTATGTTAGAAAGTGAAGGATAAAAGGTAGAAGTCTAAATGGATTATGCAACCATTACCCATACCAACATGTAAACGGGAAAACATAACCATGGAATTTTTCACTATACATCTAAATACATCAAAGGGACACAATGCTATCTGAGTTTTTGTGGATCGTTTTACAAAGACTTTAAACTTCATTGTGATTTGAGAGGATTTATCACTGGATTAATAAGTCTGGATATACATCAGAGAGGTGGAAAGGTTTCATGGAGTACCACTATCAGTTGTGTCTAATCAATATCCAAGATTTACCACTATGTTTTAAAAAAGTCATCAAAATTATCTAAATACTAAGCTGCACTTTAGTACAACTTATCACACTCAATCTGATAGCCAATTTGAGTAGACTATCCAAACACTTGAGGATATGTTGACAACTTTCTCAATGGAATTCAAAGGTGTATGGGATAAACATCTTCATTTGGTGGAGTTCTCTTACAAAAAAAGTTTCCAATCAAGCATCCAAAGGGCTATTTATGAATCCCTTTATAGGTAGAGGTGTAGAACCCTGACATGGTGGGGAATAGAAACTTCAAGGTCCATAAATGGTTGAAGAAATTATGGAGAAGGTTAAGACCATCCAGTAGCACAACAAATCTTCTCACAGTCGACAAAAGATAAATACTAAAAATGGTATATGTGACCTAGATTTTGATGTTGGAGACATGGTTTTAATCCACATATCATATAATAAAAAGAGTGATGTGATTTGGGAAGAAGGGAAAGCCTAGTCCAAGATACATTAGTCTTTTTGAGATCCTTGATCGCATCAGAGCATTGGCCTATAGACCAACACCACCACCAAACCTATCTCAAGTAGAAGATGTATTCTTTGCATACCTATTAAGAAAGTGCATACCTAACCCATCACATGTAATTAATCCATAGGTGGTACCATTGGATAATAAAATTTCCTATGAGGAGTATCCAGTGAAGATATTAGATCATAGAGAAAAAGTTATATGAAAGAAGAAAATGGTCCTCATCAAAGTGTTGTGGAGAATCCATGATTTTGAAGAAGAAAAATGGGTACTAGAGGAGGTGATGAACAGAGTTACCCTCATCTGTTTTAGTGTGGGGAAAGGAAATTTAGAGTGTAAAATTTCTTAAGGGTTTAAGGTTGTAATGACTCGAACATTTATAGGAAACACATGAACTTATTTTATAATAGGAAACAAAAGCACTTTTTTTATTATATCAATTTGTATTTTAAACTACCATTAATTATCTTTACCATTGACAATATAGATCTGGAACAACGATCACATTACTAGTATAAATATAAGGTTTCAACAAATCCATTTGGCATAGAAAAAGGAACTGATGGCCTCACCCTGTAGGATCATACCCTTTGAATCCCATTTCTCAGAGCTTCTGAGGGAGATATAATTTTTTGGATTTTCCCCAGACTATGACCAGGATGATATCCTATAACTTAAGCATGAGAGAAGTTGTTTATGAGATAAATTTAAGCTCATCGAGATCACGACCCAAACCATGTTCACTAAATGACCCCATGAAAACCCCACTATTACACACCTTACTCTTAGGGAATATACTAATGTAGTATTGGAATATGTATCAAAATATTAGAAATAAGATTATGTACATTATTTAGTAAATAATAATAAATATATTTTCTTCATACTATTGTTACTTTGTAAATGATTTTTAAATAAAAAATTGTATTCTTTTTATTAATATTCAAATTCAATTAGGAAATCTATTTTTATGAATTAAAGGATTTTTGAATTAAATAAAATTTTAATTAAATAATGATATTAAATTAATTTTACTAAATATAAATGATCATATAGTTTTTATGAAGTCAAATGTACTTTTTTTTGGGGTTTTAAAAATAGTCATTTCTCAAAACCCATAATTTTTAATAAATATAAGTTTTTATATTAAAAGTCAAAATTAACATATTTAGAAAATTATTTAGATAAAATGAATATTATTTGTTGAATTAGTACGTTGAAATTATCCAATGATGATGTTTTTATAATTTACAGAGACAATCAAATTTTTTTATAAAAATTAAATACTGTATACATATACAGTTTTTATGATATCATAATGAATGAATAATGATGTAAGAAATACTATAAAATGTATCCTCATAAAAAATGTGTTTTCTTTAAAATAATGATATTTATGGTTTATTTTATTTATTTTATATTTCCTTAGTGAATCCTTCCTGACTAATAATATATTTTGTGAATTTAAAATCACTTCATTGAAAATGTGACTCGTCTCCACAAAAATAAGGGAAATATTCTATTATATTAAGCAATTGGCCTCATAAATTAATTTATACCAGTCCCCTTTGGTAGAATCCATGGGAAAAAACCAATGGGATGGTTCATGGTTTTGAATATTTTATTATGCAGTGTGCAAAAACGAAATAATAAAGAAATCACTCTTCTTTCCTATATAAGCCCACCAAAGATCCCATTTCCGTTCAGTAAAACTCATTAAATATCATCTAACCTATTCCCTATACTACCTAGATTCATACCAAGGTGCCCCAAGCTTATAATAAGCCTCTCTTACGCCTTTTAATTCACACATCCAAGTAAGGGATCCGCACCTTCCTCTCCTTTTTTCAATTCAAGAACCTTATTTGAAATTAGTCTTTTTAATTTATATTGGTTATATTTTCATTATTTTATAATCATTTACCTAAAATAAATTTTATGTTATTTGAATGAGGTATCATTTATACTCCCTCATTTAGACCCATTCCTAATCCATTTCTAGGCCAAAATTCTGTAAGGGATTTATCTCTTTACATTTCCATTAAAGCACTTATTTTATATTATGAAACTTAAATTAAATTTCATATGTTTCGATACTATGATCCATGATCAAATTACTATAAATTTTAGGTAAAAATCATTATATCATCCTTTAACTCTCATTAATCCCCACTATGATCCTTTAAGTACATCGTTAATATGTCGAAATTCCTTTAGGGATCTTCCACCAGCCTCTTTTATCAAGAATACATTTTATGTCATGCCTCGTAATTTAATTTTTACTTTGTTGGGATATGTTCTTAAATAACCCTCATAATATAAATTTAATTTCTAAATTATTAGAGACCCCTTTCACTCTCATCAACAAATTTTATGAATTTCTATATGACACCGTTATGATGCCAAAATTGTACCACAATTTTCAATGACAAAATCATTGTGTAGTGAATACCATACCCATTTCTCTATAATTGGTATTCACAATTATTAAAATATACATTTTGATTGATGAATTACATGTTTATACTCAACATTAATTGATCATTGAATAAATTTTTATGTTGAATGAATCCATGTTATTTGATCTATGTGGAACACTTAAGCATTGGATTGAAATTTTTATGAATGGCGTGCCATAATTGTACTTCAATGCATTGAGTAATGTTTAGTATCATGATACGTCATTTTGGGATAGGGTTTTACCAGATTAATTTATGGGAATTTTTCCACTATGAAGTCTTAGTAGTTTAACTTTGAATTATGTTTATGATGCAATGTTTTAAGTTGTTTTCACATTTCCCAAGTTATGATCATCATGATATATCATGCCTTATTATTAAGGTTTCATTATGCCTCATTGATATGAATTTCCTAACGTATATTATTATCCTCATGTTATTATATGTTTATTCCCTTACAAGGCTTTATATGTCACCCATTTCTTATAAATTTCCTTAGGTTATCTCATGTAACGTTAAGTATAAATTAATGTTTTGGTCATGTCAAAGAAGTTTTCAATATATATATTATTATATTTAATGTTTTAGGTTTTTATGTAATATTCCTAAACACTAAATACACTAGGCTTATTGATCTTTATAGTTGTATGAAGTGAAATTTTATGTAATAAATCATGTTTAAATATTAAATAAAGAGCAGGGTTGATATATTTATTGTGGGAAGACTGTATCTGGTTAGTATTTCTATTCATATGGTATACTCTACTTTGGGAAGAGGATTTTCATCCCAGTATCTGTGAGGAGTTCAGTCTTGTTTAATTGTCATATCTCTTTGGGGTATGTCCATATAGTTACTTAAAAGATGTATTATGAAATGAGATGATGATTCTGGTGGTCGGATACATAGTGTAAAAATTTAGATTTTGTGTCCCGTTATTACACCTACAAAAGAATAATGGTAGAGCACATAAATACCTCTGATTTCCTTTTTCCTCTTCTTATGATGGTCTAAAAATGGTATGAGGTATCCCTGTATTTTTATGTTTGGTTACCATAGACTCCTTGAGGGGGGAATGTAATCTGGGTGGTTGTTGATTAGTTAAAGAAGTGTGCTCATCTCATTCCGATCAAGGATACCACTAATATTGAAGAAATGGGTAAGCTATATGTGACATATATTTCTAGGTTACATGGGAGTCCTTATGCTATTATTTCGAATAGGGAACCTATATTTATGTCGAGGTTTTGGAGCTGTATCCAAGAGGTAATGGGAAATCATGTCAAGTTTATCACAACATACCATCCACAAGCAGACCGTCAGATCAAGCATTTCATTTCGTCCCCGAAGGTTATGCTTCATGCCTATGTCTCTGATTTTAGTAGATCATGGGATATCCATATGGGACTAGTTGGGTTTTTTACAACAATAGTTATCAGTAATCGATAATAATGACTCTCATCAATGAATTGTATAGTTTCCAATAAAGATCTACTCTTTATTGGACTGAGGTGTGTGATGTATCATTAGTTGGACCAAGTTTGATCCATGAGATTTTGATAATGATTCAAGAGGTACATCGACATCTGGTTATATCCTAGAGTTGACAGAAATTGTATACAGATCAGTGGATTCATCCTTTATAATTTTTCAATGGTGATTGGGTTTTCTTGAAATCTTATCCTCGGTTGGGTCACCACCTAATTAGAGATTATTTTATATTGGCTCTGATATATATTGTACCATTTTAGGTCACCAATTAACTCATATAGGTTTCTTATCGGTTGGCATTGCCTGTTCAGTTGAAAGATATTCATTATGTTTTCCAAATATCTCAGCTCAAGAAGTATTGTAACACCCGGAGACATTACAATATTTTCATTCTTTATTTTAACAAAAAAACATGTTAATATTACACTACACACAACAATGATTTGTCTTATGTTACACGCAAGACCCAGTTTTACCGAACAACAATATATTAATAAAATACTTTTTATTTAATATACAACCTAGCCATTAAATTAAAGGATATTAATAGTATCAAATAAAATTTAATTTTATATATTACATATAATTTTAACATTCATATTATAAAAAATTATATAAGAATAAATTGAATTTTCTCAAATAAAAGAAGTATTTTTCAAAAAAAGTAGTTTTGCCACCTTTTGATGGTGAACCTATTTGAAATATAGTTTTGACACTTTAATAACTTCTATTTAACAAAGTAATCTTATTATTTGGAATAATAATGTCAAAATTTACTTTGGTTCAATTTTGGGTATTTTTCTGATAAGTTTCATGTTTTGATGAATAGTGAAAAATACTAAAGTTTAATTGAAAACAACTTTTTTCATCAAAATAATTTATAGCGTTGAATTATACATTTTATTTATTTAAAATTATAATGAGATTATATTTTTATAATTTAATTCAATGGTTTTCATTGGAATTATTTTCACATTAAAATTGGATATAAACACATGTCAATCTTTTCAAGGTTTTTTCTTTTAAAAAACTTATTTTCTCATTCAATCAATGGGATTAATTTTAAATTAATTACTAAAACTTATGTGTTATAAATTTCGAAAAATATATTCCATATTTAAAATAAGTGGGTCCAAATTATGTTAATAGAATAATTTTATTTTTTTGGATATTATGAATAGTAACTACATTAAATTTTATTTAACACAGTTAAGGGTAAATAAGATAATTAATGGTAAAAATAATATTATAAAATTATCTTAACATCTATAAAAATTCCATTGAATGAAAAAATTAGAATATTTTCAGTTAATATTCAAAATGGAATCATTTAATGGAAACATTTCCATGAATATGACATGAATATTATTAAAATCGACGAATGTGAGAAAATGTCACACTCTCATTTCTTATAAGTATAATAATTTTAATATAGATATACACTAGAGATAACTTTGATTATAAATAATCTATAAAAATATAAAAGAATTAAATATATCCTAATAATTTATTTATAATTTTTATATATTAAATAATTTCCCTTAATGATGACACAATAGTGATGCAGAAATTATTCAATTAATAGAAACATCAAATAAATGGTTTTAAAAACATTAAAAAATATATAATTTGAATTAATTATAGTTCTCCATGAATTTTATATATTCTTATGAAATGATATGAGTGTATAAAATTATTTTTTTTGGAATTTATCTTTCTATTTTGATTTTAATTAAAGTCAAATTTATGAATAGTGTCAAAATTGACACTATTAATATTTTATAAAAATAATAATTTATGAAATTATATAAAAATTATTAAAAACTCTAAAAAATAAAAAATTATTTTTATGTGGTCTAAAATATTATAAAATTTCCATTTATGTAAAATTGACACCATATTAGTAATAATTTATTAACTTTTAATATTTGAAATGTTATTACAATATTAAAATTAAATATATTAAATAAGGGTAAATCAAAATTATAAGATTTAAATTTAAACCCAAATTTGTCAAAATATTATTAGATAAATATGATTCAATATTTATCGCATTAATATCTATTTTTAGTTGTTTAATGGACACTTTTTGTTTAAATTCAATTAAATATTATTTAATTAAAAGATAGATACAAAATATCACTATCTTGTATTTTAATATCTTTTATGTTTCCACAAAGGGAAACAATGAATATATGAACTAATATAAATTTCTATTTTGATATAAATGAAATAATTTTCATTATATAAATTTATTTTTAATTTTTAGAAGTTATAAAATTACCATAAAGTTTTTTTTTTCAATTCTAAAACTATATTTATTTAATTAACATAAAAACAGAATAAATGATTTTAATAATATTAATTTTTTATATTTTGAATTAATCAGCATGTTTAATGAATTTAATAGATATATAAGTTATATTATAGATTTTTTAAATAATTATATTCCAATTACATGTTTGACTTAATTTATTTTAAGTCAAAATAAATGAATAATATTAAATTTGTCAATAATGATATCTTATTGAATTAATTTTTTATTAAATTATTTAAAAATAAAAAAAATATTAAAGAATAACAAGGGGATATGATATGGTCTAAAATTTATTCTAATTTTCATTTATGGGCCATTTTTATGTATTTGGATCTAGAATAGTCTTATTATTGTTTAACATTTTGAGAGTTTCCAAAAATGCCCCTCCCCTCTCTTATAAAAGGGAATCTCTCATTATATTTCAATCCCACCTATAAATAACATTATATTGTTCAAAACCTACCCAATTCTACTACTAAATTTCCTCACTTTATACTAGAGGCCATACTTTGGGCAGAAAGCCAACCTAAGGAGTCATTTTGTTCAAATCAAAAGGAGATAACCAATAAAGAGGTAATTGTTTTGTCAACTCTTTCCAAGTCCTTTTATTCTTCTTCTCCCTCTTCCCATGTTGTTTCCATAACGATGTAATAAATCCAGTATCATCTATATGAAGAGATGTTATTATAATTATGGTACAACCATATTCTTCCCTTTATCCAAACTACGAATAAAAATATCACAATGTGTGCGTACGTACGACTTACTGATAACGGTAAAAGGTCGTCACAGCCCTAAAAATTACATTTATTACCTACACTAAAATAGTGGTGGAGGGTTGAATGAAAGAGAAGGAAGGTGGGTATTATTAGTTTTTTTAGAATCCCTATTGGTGTTAACAGTGGGGAAACTATTTTTTAACTTTTAACTTTTTATATTTTTTAAACCAATAATGAAAAAACATGGTTTTGACTATTACGATAAGAATTACACTAAGTGATGATAAAAATATTGGAAGTAAATAAACTAAAAGACAACAACAATAACTAAGGATCAATAGATAAAAAAAATTCCATAGTAATTCCATACTACTGAGTTAAAAAATGTCTTCTCCATAACTTTTTATTGAATCGCATCTCAAGAAAAGATGAAGAATCTCCCTCGTCGGGAAACTCGATAGATAGAAGACTGAGTTTTGGAGTTCACGACCCCAAAAATCAATCAAAATGATTATAAATTTTATAAAGATACAAATTTTAAATAAACTCACTGTAAATTTCCAAAGTTAATGACATAAAAATATTCAATAAATGTCTTCAAAGTAAATCTCACAGATCAATCTTCTAGTTTTGAATTAAAATCAGTTAAGAAGAAAATAATAAAAAAGAAATTCAAAATCAGTCTTGATAAATGATTCTAAATTTTTAAAAAAGATAAGTATGTGAAGAACTTTAATAGAAAAACCAGTAGTATTAAATTCCCCACGCAAAAAGTTTATACTATGATCATTTTGACTAAAAATATTAAACACATTTGATTACAGAGTATTAGAAATTAAGAACAAAGAGGGAGAATGAACTCCCCTAATGATGCTCTACTCTCGTGCACCTTCACCTCCATGACTTCCTAATCTCCATGTCTTCTTCATTTACTTCTCCCTCCAAATGTATGATAAATGAATGTCTGAATCAGAGTCCTCCCTTAAGTTCTTGTTGCTGATCTGTTTTTATACATCTGTAATCTACTGCATATCACAACTTACTTACATCGACTGAAGTTGATCCTTTACTTTCAAACCAAACATGTGTGTTTTTGTATCCATCACACACCATTTTACTTTTTCCCTTATAACTAATTATTGTCCCGGTGGTTGAGTGAACCTAGATGGAAAATGAAGTCCTGTTTGAATATGAACAATAAAACAGAGCAAGTTAAAATAATAAAAATATTTAAAAAATATTTTATTAAATACTTAATTAGGAAAAATATTAAATTAGATTATTATTTACTATTAATTTATAAATAATTAAATTATTTAAATTATTTCATTTTATTTAAGACTTTTATATAATTATTAAAGTATTAACTTGTTTAACTAACGTAATTAAAGTTATTAAATTAATAAATTATTAAAATATTATTATTATTGTTATTATTTTAAGATATATGATTTATTATTTAATTAATTATTTTAATATTATTTCTATTGTAATAATTTTATTTTAAAAGTTAAATTATAATTATAAATATTAAATTATTAAAGTTATTAGATTTATAAAAAATATTTTAATTAAGAAATATAATTTAATTTTCAAATTAATATTTTGTTATTATAGTTTTATTTTTTA
This sequence comes from Viscum album, assembly GCA_963277665.1. NCBI lineage: Eukaryota > Viridiplantae > Streptophyta > Magnoliopsida > Santalales > Viscaceae > Viscum > Viscum album. The sequence goes on along the minus strand of OY728130.1, from coordinate 2,006,293,187 downwards.
TTTAAATTTTAAATTACTTAAATTTTATTTTATTTTTATAAAATTTGTTAATTTAATTATTATTATTATTTATTTGTTTATTTTATTATGTTATTTTTTTATAAAAATTGTTAATTTAATTTTATTATCTCCCCCACCCCCTTTCTTATTCTATGTGCCGGGGGTGGGGGTGTTCTAGTTCTTCTCCAAGGAGGCTGTGATGACTCAAAGCTCCTCAATAACCACAACATTTACAAATCTCCATCTTATGGTGCAACTTTCCAGTAGGGTAAAGAATGAGTCACATACACCCATTGGATACTTAATATTTTTCTACAACTAAAAAAAATAAGTATACAAAAACATATAAAATTAAAACAAATAAAAATTAAAGTATCTAGAATTTAAAATCATAACTAAATTTATTTAATAAATGAAATATTCAAAAAAAAAATTAAATGTTAAATTAGTTAACAATTTGATAAGTTCAAAGAAGGAAACTGGAATTAAACTTAAATCAATATCTGGCTAAAATTGAAAAGTAGAAAAAAATATAACTACCAAAGTCATTAATTAAATTGATTAAATAAAATAAATAAAATAGTTAATTTAAAAAATGAAATAAAATTTAAAACATTAATTGTAAATTATAGTGAAATCAAATAAAGAAAGACTAAAAAGGAAATTCATAAAATCATACACAAAGGTGGAATGTTTAATTGATGAAAAATAACCTAACTTAAAATTAAAAGTGTAAAAAAATTAAAAATTAAAATGTAAATATAAAAATTAATTATGTAAAAAAAATAATAAATTAAAAGACTAAAAATAAAATTTTAATTGTAAAAATTTATTAATTTCTAAATTTAATTATAAAAATACAAAAGTGTGAATATTTAGTAAAAATTGTAAAATTACTTAATTAAAACATTAAAAATTAATAAAAAGATGTGGAAAATTTTTGCTTTTTTAGAACCACATCAAATCCTACCACACTTAAACATTGTTTTTCTTAATAAATTACAATGTTTTATTAACTATGAAAACAAAAGTGTGTTTTATTAATCAATTTAAAATTCAACTTGTCCTACACTTTAAAAATAGAGGACAAGAAAACTGTCAATAGGCTATTGAAATATAATGTTCAAATGAATCTTTCCCAACTATAAACTCTGACTAATATTCTAGGAAGTAGTGAATCATATATCAATGAAGGTTCCCTGCCTCATATGTTAAACTGTTTAATGAATTACATTTATCTTAGTCCATGTTCTAAGTTCAAGAGTGTCAATAGGTTAAAAGTTAGTGAAATTTAAAACTTAACCAAAGGAACTTTATACATTGACTATCACCTAAGTTACAAAAATAAATAAATATATTTTTTGAATCACCTTATTGATATAACCTAAATGATTCCCATATAAACCAATTGTCCCATTTTTCATATGGTGTTCATTATTCCCCTCACTTTAATGAACTCATTTATGACCCTAGATACTTTATTTAATTTTTTCAAAGCCATGTATCTTGTGTTGAGCACTATGAAAATGAACTTATTCATTATTATACAGAAGGATTTACACAACCAGTATCTAGGGTCTCCAAGATTCAACTTGGGTTTCCAAATGCCCATTTTACTCTAGTTTAAAATGATTAATACAAAAAAATTTAAGCCAAATCACTCAGGTGATTACTTTTTAATAAATAAAATAATGTGAGTCCCCCAAGATCAACTTCAAACTTCTATTTCCTAAGTTTATGATCTATATTCCACTAAAAAGAATCCTATATAACTCTCAAGCATAGTTCCTAAACCAAATATTCATATAATCACTAAGCTTATTCACTCATCAATCATCCAACCTCTCATGTTTCAGACTCATGGAAACTATTAACTACCGATAAGACATTTACTTAGGCAAGAATTAAATGGAGTACAAAATGATACTTATAATCATGAAGGAATTCTGAAAATTTTTAACCATTTTTTAGAAAAATGTTTTGAAGGCAGTGAGAATTGATGGGGTTTCATTAAGCACAGCTTATCTCAGTCATGAATTGACCCCCTCCCCCATACTTAAAACCCAAATTTGTCCCTAAAGTTGAATTCCTAAATCAAGAAGAACATTTAGAAAATTAAATTTAAAAATAGATTTTCAATTATTTAGATTAAAGGCATGTGTTAAGGGTCTTAGTGAAGTTCAAACATATTTTCCACATAAAGATTATAATACTATAGGTTTACATGTAAGTACATGCATTTTCAATTAAATCAAGTGATTTTTTTTCAATTATGTTTAAAAAAGCATGTAAAACTTGTGGGTGCACAATTAATAGGGTGTAAGAAATTTCAAAATTTTGGTTCAAACATATTAACAATTGAGTCAAACAATGAATTCAAAAACACCCAAAAAAACTAAAGAATGTTAAGAAAAACACAAATATCCTGCCTATATGTACTCCCCCCACACTTAATTTCAAGAAGTGAGGAGACTTTAATAACAATGTACTTCAATTTTCAGTATGGAGAAACATGTATAATTTTTTTATAGTAGTAAAAAAATAGCATGAAGAATAATTATTTAAATCCTACCATCATACGCATAAAAATTTTCAGCATAAACAAAAAATTTCAAGTAGCAAAAAATATGCAGCATTTACCTGAACATGAAGAATATTTTTCTAACATAGAGATAGATAAAGCATATTTTTTTCAATCACTACCACTAATGAGTCACTAAAACTTCTTCTAGTGAGACACCGACACTACTTATAATGAGTCATCGACAGTAGTGCACTAGTCGCTCAGGTGAATTAGTGAGTAAATGTATCACCAAAAGTAGATAAATTTTGATTTTGAAATAATTTTCATTAATGTAATCGGAGTAGAAAATAAATGCAAAATTAAAATAAATAACTTCCTTGATTTATGTCATTAATACTCAATACGATAAATCCACTCCTTTGTGACTCTAACAACAACAAACTCTAAAAACACAGAGCATAAAAACCAAGGACAAACCAGCAACATGAAATGCACTAAAACAGAGCAATAAGTACTCTATTATAAATAAAAAAAGGGACACAAGTGAAAACAAGAAGAAACATGGGTTGACTCCCATGAACCATTGATTTTAAAGTATTCAGTTAGACTTTATTCATGATTAGTTCTCTAACACTATGAAGGTTTCCATGCCCTTTGGCAGTCCTTAAAAATAAAGTATAACTCTCTTCCCATTAACCAGCATGGGTTTGTTCTATTCACCAACTGTGTCAACAGATCCATTCCAAAGAAATCTAATAATAATAAATGGACCAAACCACATTTATTTCAACTTCTTAGGAAAGTGCTTAAGTATTTAATTAAGGAGGACTTTCTGTCCTGGTTTGAACTCTTTGTTTTGAATGATAGAATCATGAAATACCTTATTCCTCTATTTTTATATTCTCGAATTATCATAAGACTCTCTCCTTATCTCATCAAGCCCACTTAGCTCAAAAAATCTCCTCTCACAAGCCCTCTTAAAATCAAAATTTAAGGCCTTAACTTCCCAATATGACTTGTGTTGCAATTCCATAGGAAATGAAAACATTTCCAAAACAACATCCTATATAGAGATATACCTATTGGGATATTTAAAGCAGTTACATATGCCCAAAAAACATCATCAAATTTAAGAGACCAATCTTTTCTAGAATGTGAGACAGTTTTCATGAATATGTATCAGTTCCCTATTTGATATCTCTACTTGTCTACTAGACTATGGATGGTAGGACGTACCAGTTTTATGGGTTCATACATATTTTTCCATCAAATCCTTTAACTTTTATTTTTTTAAATGTGTTCCATTATCAGTAATAAAGTATTTTGATACTCAAAATATTGAGAAAATACTATTTTTTAAAAACATTAAAACACTATTTACCTGATTGTTGGGAAGAATTACTGCCTCAACCAACTTGAAAATATAATCTACAGCCACAAGAATATACTCATTCCCATGATATGATGGAAATGGACCGATGAAATATAAACCCCATACATCAAAAATTTTAAATTCTAGAATAACTTTTTGGGGTTACTCTTTCTTCCAACCAACATTTCCTAAAATTTGAATCCTATAACATCCAACTACAAATATCCTAGCATATTTTAATAGGGTGGGCCAATAAAAACTAGATTGGAGGAATTTTTAAGCTATCTGTTCCCTACTATGGTGTCCTCCCCAAGGCGAGGACTGTGAACTCTCTACAATATGCATCATTTTTTATTTGGGCACACATATTCTAAGTAAACCATCAACAAATAACCTAAAAAACAAGTGGAAATCTAAATAGTAATACTTATGTTCAGAGACAAACTTTTTTCTTTGGTTATTAGAAAGGTATTTGGGGAAGACACCTACTGCCAAGAAATTAAAAAAGTGTGCAAACCATGCCAACAACCTGATTGACATATTAAAAAGTTTTTCATCAGGGAAAGAAGATTGTATCTCCCTTGGGTCTTCAGAATAAGAATACTGAATCCTAGATAGATGATCTGCAACTAAATTTATTTCTCCCTTCTTATCTCTATTTATATGTCAAATTCTTGTAGCAATAAAATCCATCTAATCAACCTAGGTTTAGTTTCATTCTTAGATATAAAGAACTTCAAGGTAGAATGTTTAGTGAAAATGATGTATTTTGAACCTAATAGGTATTGCCTAAACATATCTAAAGTAAAAAACAATAGGCAACAAGTCTTTTTCGGTAGTGGTGTAATTTCTTTGATACTCATCTAGAAGTATACTAGTATAGTATTCCACATACAACTTCTTATCTCTCCTCTGTCCTAGGATAACACCAACATCCATGTTAGTAGCATCACACATTATTCAAAAGGAAGTTTCCAATAAGGTGAAGTGATGATAGGTGATGTAGTGGGTTTTTCTTTAAATAGATTGAATGATTTTAAATAATTTTCATCAAAGTTGAATAGGGAAACCTTCACAATAAGGTAACACAAGGGATTATTGATTTTGAAAATTTATTTTATAAACCTCCAGTAGAAACTGACATTCCCTAAGAAACTTTTATCAACTTTTACATTATCAGTAGGTGGATGTCTTTTAATTACTTCAATATTAGTAGTGTAAAACTCTAAACCTCTCTTGGGCACTTTATGTCATTACTAAATTCCTTCAGTGACCATAAATTGGAATTTCTACCAGTTAAGAACAAGGTTGATCTCTATACACCTCTCCAAAATGAACTCCAGATTTCCTAAGAAAGTATCAAAACTACTACCCCCAAAGGAGAAGTCATCCATGAAAACCTCAGTAATTATCTCAATCACATCAGAAAAGATAGACATCACATACCTTTGAAAGGTATTAGGGGATCCACTAAACCAAAAAAGCAAACAGTGATAGGAAAATGTCCCAAAGGGGCATGTAAAGGTAGTCTTTTTTTGATCATCTAGAACAATAGGAATTTGGTTGTAAACAGAATACTTCTCTAGGACATAGAATAATTCATTCCCACTAAGCCTCTCAAGAATTTAATCAAGGAAGTTCATTGAAAAATGGTTCTTCCTAGTGGATAAATTAAGCTTCCTATAGTCTACAGAAACTATGTATTTTGTGGATTTTGTAGCTTGAATTTATTTATTCTTATCATTAGTTACAACAATAAAACCTCCTTTCTAAGGGACTAGTTTGACCAGACTGACCCAAGTACTATTAGAGATAGGATAAATTATTCTATTATCCATCAGTTTGATTACTTCTTCCCTCCCAACATCTTTCTTGTTAGGGTTCAATATTCATTGACATTATACCATAGGATTATGGTGTGGATCTATAATAATTTTATGCATAAAAAATGAAGGATTGATTCCATTAATATCAACTATGGTTCAGCCTACGGAATATTTAAATTTCATTAGAAAATTTAACAATCTTTTCTCTTGACTATCTTACAACTAAGTAGAAATTATGACATGCGGTGTAGAATTGTCTCCTAAGAATGAATATTTTAAATGAGCAGGGAGTGGTTTTAGTTCAAGAGTGGGTGGTTCTATAATCAATGTCAGGCTCTTGGGCCTAGGGGGACCAAGGTATTAAACATATTTATTGTAGAGAGTTTGTAATGTTGACAAATTTTCAACTTCCAGTTCAGTTTCTAATTTGATAGTACTACTGTCCAAAGTGGATAGCTCGTTGTCCATATTTTCTAGATTTGAATTTAACAAATTAATCAAATCATAATCATCATGTTTTCTTAATTTGTCTCCTTACACTTCATCAGATTTATCAGAAATTTTGGTGACAATAGAATCACCATCAAGTTCACTTAGAATGTTACTAAGTTTAGAAGCACATAAAAAATATTTAGTGGAAGCAGAAACTAGGAAATTTTCCAGTTCTAGAAAATTTTCTAGATTATGTATTTGAGTAGATTTTCACTTTTTTAAATAGTAAAACATGATTTTCAGCTTCCAAATTAGTTTATTCAGTAGAGAATTTTTTTCATATTATTGAAATATTTCCAGTTGATTAAGTGTTTCTAAGGATTCTATCATTGAGAAATTTTTAGTAAATATTGGTCCTTTAACATTTTCAAAAATGTTGAATTATTCTTGTTGATATCTAATTTTAAATATTAGGATACCCTTAGATACATCAATAATAGCTCCACCAGTGGCCAAGAAGGGCCTACCCAAAATTATGGGAACCTCTTGATCACACTCCATATCAAAGACTAAGAGGTCTGTAGGTAGAAAAAGCTTTCCCAATCCAAATAGTAGTTCATATACCCTCCACACAGGATGAGTGAAAGAATGGTTAGCCAAATAAAGGATAACAATGGTGGGTTAAAGATCACAAAGTCTCAAGTGTAGAAACATTGAGTATGGGAGTAGGATGATGCTATCACCTAATTCACACAGACAGTTTAGTTGACTATAATTTCATAAGTTGTAGGGTATGAAAAAGCTACATGGGTCATTGAGTTTGGGTGGGATTTTATTCTTGGAGTACAACACTACACTCTTCAGTGAGGTTATAGGTAGAAAATTCTTCAAGAGTCTTTTTGTTTGAAATATTTTTTATGATATTTCAAATAGAATGGTATTTGAATTAATATTTTAATGAAAGGGATGTTTACTTAAATCTTGGTCAAAATCCCAAGGAATTAAAGAAGTTCAGCCTTGGTGTTTCTTTGGGGTTTCAACTTTTTAGGGAAAGGGATTGGTGGGAAAAATTTCTAAGGAATGTGGGCATATACCTAACTTATTTAGAAATTTTCTCATTTCCTTTGGTCTTTTTATTTTCAGAATCATTTTCATCTTGAATATTTGGTGAAAAATTCAATTTTTTTCATTTTAAAGACTTTTCTATTAATTTCCAAATTGTGAAAAAGATGATTTTTATTTCCAGATTCATTAATTTTTTCATTTTGGTCATTTTCAAACTCTTTTTAGGTTCATATTGAGTATTTATCCCACTTATAGTAGAAATAGACATGATATTTTCTATAGGGTTAAGTTCAATTGTGCTAAGAAGTCTTCCTTTATCCCCAGAAGTAAAGTCTCTAGATAATTGGCCCAATTGAGTTTCCATATTCTTCATTCTTTCATCATTTTGAATTTTATCAGTTTTGAATTGAGTTTGATGATTATTCAATTGAGTTTTAAATCTTTTTTATTGAGAGAACATTCTATTGAAAATTAGATCCGGTTTAGAAGAAACTTGGCCATCATAGTTTCCTTGAACATTTGAAGACTCACCCCTCCATTTATTTTTAAAATTTTTTCCAGGTTGGTTATGATAATTAGGGGTAGTGAATTTTTTTATTTGTACTTGTTCTTTCAAGGATATATTGGGATGATTCATATAGCCTTGGCTATAATTTCTGGAAAATGAGTTTTCCTTTGAAGGAAACCTTGGACCATAGTTGATAAATTTTTAGTTTTCTTTTTACTAGTTTGGCATATTAAAGTTGGGACATAGGTTTTCAATGTGATCGAACATCCCAAATTGTGAACATTGTTCTCAAAGAGACTGGTTAGTTTTTTGAAAACTAACTTGGTTAATAGATTGTACATAATTATAGTTCGTTAAATATAAATGTTGGTTGGTGATTTCATCTATTTGAGCATGAGTATCATTTTCTAAACTAGTATTATGGTTTATGTTAACTCTTTTTCTTCTCGAATTTTTATATTGAGAATTAAGGGAAAGGTTACTGAAAATTTATCTTAACTCTTTGTTAGTCTTATCTTTATAGTTCTCCCTAGATGCTTGATCAAATATGTTCTATCTAGAGGAGGATAACCCTTCATAGAAGGTGTCCATGAGAATGCGGGATGAGATTTGATGATGGGGACACTGCCTAATAAGGTCTTTGAATCTACCCTAAGCCTCATGGAAGGCCTCTACATAATCTAGATAAAAACTAATTATCTTTGTTCTCAATTCACCTTTTAATATTTGGGGATAAATTTAATTATAAAAGAGTTATAAACATGGTCCCATTTCTCAAAAAAGTTCCCATCTATGCTAAAAAACTAGTTCCTAGAATTCCCTTTAAGGAAAAAGGGAAAGACTCCCATTCTCAGCTCATTTTCTATGAGTATTAAGAGTGGACGTTGTTGTATAGTATTATAGAAATATTTAATGAAGGATAAGGATTCCTCATTAGAGAGTCCATTATAAAAAGTCTATAGGGAAATAAAGGACTATTTTAGCTCAAAGTTTATGGACCTAGGTTTTAACCTAATTGAAGATGGATTTCTTGAAACTTGAGGAAGCTAGAACTCGCTCATCCCATTACTTTATACTTCATCATTGAGTCAAGATAATTTTTTTTGAAATTTATTAGGTGCATGAACCCAATCATCTATATTATCTATTTTAGATTTTTTTTCTTTCTTAGATTAGTGATATGATTGTATATTTTTTGGGTTCAGTGGATCCAATCTAACAGTGGATACTCTTGTGCTCACACGATTAATAGTAACAGGAAAGTTTTAGCACAAAAAAGTAGTAACACAAAAGTATTCATAGATAAATGTAGTAAAAATAGTAAAAATAGATTGAAAGTAATAGTAAAAATATATATATAGAAACATGAAAATTTTGATAGAATAGTGTTTTTAAGAGTTTTCACTTTTTCAAATTTTTTTAGTTTTCTATATGTGAATGTTTTTTTGATTTTTTTAAAAATAATGGTCACATGAATACTTCTCTAGAAACAGATCCAAATTTTGATAGGGTTCAGAGGTCGTCATAGGCCTCAAAATTACATTTATTACCTACACTAGCATAGTGATGCACAGTCGAACCACAGAGAAGGAAAATGTGTGTTATTAGGTTTTTACCATCCCTACTAGTGTCAATAGCGGGGAACCATTTTTTAACTTTGAAATTTTTTTCTTTTTTAAATGTAGTAATGAGAAAATAGGGTTTTGACTATTATGTTAAGACTTACACTAAGTGATGATAAAACTATTGGAAAACATCAAACTAAAACACAGTAGTAACAGATAAGGAGAAACATATCAAGAAAATCACTCAGGAGTTCTAACCTACATGGTTAAAAATAATGTCATCCTCACAGCTTATTATTTAATTGCATCTCAAGAAAATCTGAAGAATCTCGCTTACCAGGACACTTGATAGGAAAAAGACTGAGTTTTGGTGTTCGCCATTCCAAAAATCAATCAAAATGCTTAAAAATTTTATAAATATAACCAATGGAAATAAACTCGCTACAAATTTACAAAGTTAATAACATTAAAAACATTGATAAATGTCTTCAAATTCAATATCACAGATGAATCTTGATGTTTATAATTGAAATCAGTTGAGAAGTGAATAATTAAAAAGATAGTATGAATCAGTCTCGTCGGCTGATTCTAACTTTGTAAAAAATATAAGCACATGGTGAAGCTTAATTGAAAAACAAATTAAATGAAAATCCATGAGCTAAAAGTTTATACTGTGATTATTTAGATTACGAACATTAAAAACATTTGATTAAAAAGTATTTGAAATTTAGAATAAAGAGGGAGAAATAACTCTCTCTGTGCTATTTTGTTCTCATGCTCCTCCACCTCCAGGACTTCCTACTCTCCAAGTCTCTTGGATCTTCTTTGCTCTCTAAAGGTACGATCATGGAATGTTTGAATCAGAGTCCTCCATTAAATTCCTTTTGCTGCTCTATTTTTATACATTATTAATTTGATACATATCACCTCTTCCTTCCACTAACTCAAGTTGATCCTTTACTTTCACACCCCATACGTGATTTTTTGTACACATCAAATGTTATTTTATCTTTTCCCCTATAATCAAATCCTCTCTAGGCGGTTGAGTGAACCTAGATAGAAAATGAAGTCCTATTGGAATATGCATAATAAAAATGATCATGTGAGCATAATAAAAATATTTAGAAACTATTTTCTTAAATATTTAATTAGGGAAAAATATTAAATTACTATTATTGTTTAGTATTAATTTATAAGTACTTAAATTATTTTATTTATTTCACTTTATTGAAGAATTTTATTTAATTATTAAATTATTAACTTATTTCACTAACACAATTAAAGTTATTAATTTAAAAACCTAATAAAAAACTATTATTAATGTTATTATTTTTAGGTATACAAGTTATTATTTAATTAATTATTTTATTATTATTTCTATTATAATAATTTTTTAAAAAATTTAAATTATAATTGTAAATATTAAATTATTAAGGTTATTATATTTATAAAAAATTATTCGAATTAAACAATTTTATTTTATTTTCAAATTAATATTTTTAATTATATATTTATTATTTATTTAAATAATATATTAGTTCAATTTTATTTTATTTTTATAAAATTTGTTAATTAATTTATTATTATTATTTTTTATTTATTTTATTAAGTTTTTTATAATATTTTTTTATTTTTTTTACCCTCCCCCTCCCCCTTTCTTTCTCCATGCGTAGGGGATGGGGGTGTTATGGTTCTTCTTCAAGGAGGCAGTGACCACCCATAACTTCTCAATAGATGCAATATCTGTACATCTCTTTCTCATGGCACAATTTTCCAGTAGGGCATGATAAGCTTCCTTCTAGTGGAAGTAGTGTTAGTTTTAGTGGCTCGGCTCCTCTTAGCAGTGGTGGTGAGACATCAGCTTCACCCTCAAATCAGTTCAGATCTGTGGATACCATCTCAGATGGCGGCTTCGCTTTATCTGTGACACACGACTTCTCCATTACAACGATGCAGAATTTTAGTGGATTAGATCTGGTTTGAGTATGGATCGAGGGTGGTGGATCCAATCCTTTAGTAGTGACTTAGGGTTTAAAATTTGTGATGAATAGAAGTTGAGTGGTGGTTGTGGATCTAAAACTAATTTTGGTTTGAGTCTACATTGAGTATGAAATTTCCGGTGGATTATTGGTGTAGTGTTGGTGAGACATGGTGTCAGTCTCACTGATGAGGGTGGGTTGGTATCAGTAGGATGAAGAAGACAAGGGTGAACTGTTGGTAGAAGGTTTGCAAGGACGATGCATCGTTGTTACTGAGACTTTGGTGTAATGACCTGGAATTTTTGTGGAAATTTTTTTCTTAAATACATGGGAATTTTACGAGTCTGTCAATATTTACGACGCTTGATTCCGAGGTGCGGTGTGCTCAGAATCAATTTATGAAGTTTTGTTCAGGTACGTTTAGTAAACGTACAAGCGGGATTTTATAAATTTTGAACTAGTGATCGGAATTGAAATCTGAGGGCACTGTTGAACTCGCAGTGCCAATATTTTCTTAAGAAGACTTTCTCCTCGATGGCAGTTGGTCGAGAATGGAAGTTAGTTTTTGGAGTTTTTTTAAGAATAAAGTTAAATAAAAATAAGTGTATATTATTTTTATTTAGGATTTTAAAATATCCAAGGGGAGGTTATAGGTGGGGGCCACCACACCCTAACATCCCATGGGAGGTTATGGAAGTGGGGCCCACCTGAGCATAACCTCCCTTGGGAGAATAATTATGGTGGGGACCACCCGAGCTTCTTAACTCCTTGAACTCCCCATAATTTGGGGAAAACTCTTGGCCTCGCCTCATTAATGTGCCACTCCACTTGAATTAATCAATGGAACATTAATTAATTAAATTTTAAACCTTTTTAATTCATTCCAACAATTAAATAATAGAAAAACCTATTATTTCATTTTGGTTGGAATATTTTCATTTGAGGAGCCTTGGAAGAACTTGGGAGAGAAAGAATTCTCCTATGAAGAACGCCTCTTCCGCCAACGAAGAACGAACTTCAACCGGGGTAAGAAAGGGAAGCATTGCCCACGAAGAACGCTGACATCATCTTCAGCTTTGTCTTCTATGAACTCTCCTTCCCGCAACTTCGTTAACGATCATCGACAAATGAGGAAGGGGGATTTTAGTTTTTTTCCCATTCTACGTCTTTCAATTTATGGATTGTGAATTGCCGAATGATATCACCATAACGTGGAGGGCTCAGTCCACACGAACACGGCCCGACCCGCCCCCTTCATTTTTTTCATCCCTTGATCAAGATGGTGGTGGCACAACAATACCACGGCCGACGGACAACGGCGAAGCAAGACGACCGGCATTGGGCTGGCCGTGAAGAAACCAACGGCGTAAGGCCGCCAGATCACTGGAAGAGCGCATCGATGTCGCGCCGTGCGGAGGAGGAGAGCTGCGGCCAGGGCGGGTCCTGATGGAGGGGCACGACACCGTCGCGCCACACAATGGTGGAGAACCGCGACCAAGGTGGGCCGCGGTGGAGGGGCATGACACCGTCGCGCTGTGCAGTGGTGCAGAAATGCGGCCAGGGCGGGATGTGGAAGGGGGCGCGGCTCCGTTGTGCCGTGTCGGTGGTGCGAGTGGGACCCCGTTGGGTCCCGCGTGAGCTGGGCCGGTGCCACCTGGCACCGTTTTGGTTCCACCCGAAAAGTTGAAGCGTTCAGAAGCCAGGTGTGCATTCCTCCCCTCTGGGTGCTGCTAGGGCAGGCTGCGGGGCTGCTAGAAAGCCGGGCCATGGGCCGCCAGCCAGTCAGGCCACGCGGGCCGCCGTGCCGGGCTGCCAACTAGGGCCGGCCCGCCCTCGGGCCTGGCTTCACACTCAGGCCGGGCCTTCCCCTCGGGGTGAGATGGACCCTCGGGCCGGGTGGGACCCACATACTGGGTCGGACCCCGGTCTAGACTCAGGTCGAGTTGGGTCGGTCCAACTGGTTCTGACCGGACCTGGACGAGTTTGACCCGATTACACCTTTTTTCCCCATAACTTGGGCTAGGGGTGTCCGATCGATGAAAATTCTATGGAGTTAGAAATATTGGAGCGAGAGGGTTATTTTGGAGTACCCCAATTGAGGTTTGGATACAGTTTGGGTACGGTCGGGTTGGTTTGAACATAAAATCCAACCGGGCCCCTGGAACAGAAATGCCAATAACTCACAGACCAGGCTTCCGATTGACGTGCCGTCTGTTGCGTTGAGACCCCTATGACGAGGCGGACCTTTGAGATAATTCTACTTGGTACTCTGTGATAGTTGGAGTAACGACCAGTATCTCGTGGAGAAGATCTCCCAGAGACGAGCGGGCAGAGTATGGAGACCTAGTAGCTGGCTGATACCTGATGACTGCTGACCTTTCAACTCGGAGTGTTTCAACTAGCCTAGTGGGAAGCGCCTCTGTGTAACGTGGCAGACCCACAATGTGGAGAAACTCTATGTGACACGAAAGACCCACGATACTCGAAAGGAGGAGTACCTTAGTAGGCTACAAGGGGGAGCACCTCTATGTGATGCGGCAGACCCACAGTGGGGAGTGACTGTGTGTGGCGCATCAGACCCACAATACTGGATAGGAGGAGTACCATAGCAGTTCAGGATAGTGGGAAGTGCCTCTGTGTGATGCAGCAGGCCCACATTAATCTTTAGAGGAGGAGTACACCAGCAGCTGTGGTATCGACAGTTTGAATAGGAGTGTTACATGTTACCACCCCTATAATAAAATTCTTGTTTGAGTTGATTCAATGACCATTGTGTTTTCCACATAATTGATATGGGTTACTAGACAACTAAGGTATTTTTTTGGGAATATACCTAAGTAATGGTTATCCATTTCTTTACTTTGTGGTTTATCCTTTTTTATATTGTGAGACCTCGAGAGTATCGGGGTCGCTACTAAGTATTGTTATACTCACCTCTCCACGGGCTATGCCCGCACCTCATTGTGTTGGTTGCAGACAACATACAACACTGACTAAGGTAGAGAGTAGCAGGACTGGGCGGTACCCTGAGGTGGACCACTCGGTTTGATGGTACTCGGAGCGGACGGATGGACGTGGAGTGCTGAGGAGGTCATTTGTACTTACCCTTTAGGTAGGAACCTTAGAGGATGACCTTGTAGCTTATTTACTCTTCTTCAGTTGTACTTGCTTTCAGTTGTACTTGTACTTTCCTATTGGGCTTGTATTTCCAACCCCTTTTACTTTCCAGCACTTCTTTTGTATACTGTTATACTTAGTGTTTTTTCTTCCATTTGTGTACTCTATTATGTGTGTATTAGTTTATAAAGGAAATGACTTCCTAGTTTAGGTATTTATGCCTTTGGTGCTAGTCTCCAGCCCATGGCCTATGGAAGTTGGGCTTGGGGTAATCATGATATGGGCCCCAGGGGATGGGTCGTGACAAATTGGTATCAGAGGAGTCAGTTCTACTGTAGAACTGAGGACTCTAATCTTTCTTTTCTGTGAAGCAATAGTGTTATGAGTACTAAGTGTGGTCTTTAGTTCAGGGAGTCCAGGGTTGGTGCGGTGACCGATGTATCCATACACCAGGACCCTGCCTACTGATTTCTGACTTAGTGCACGAAAACACTAATTGTGTGCGTGTCTTTAAAAGTTTTATTAAGTCAGCTCAACCAGGTCAGGTCACCAGGTATAATCTTTTGACTGTGTCACATCTGTTTCTTTCAGGATGCATTCTCGTAGAGCCCTGAGATTCCTATGCTCTGACATCCAA
Organism: Viscum album; assembly: GCA_963277665.1. Taxonomy (NCBI): domain Eukaryota; kingdom Viridiplantae; phylum Streptophyta; class Magnoliopsida; order Santalales; family Viscaceae; genus Viscum; species Viscum album. The sequence continues at coordinate 2,006,278,162 of OY728130.1, read as the reverse complement.
CCAAGCGAAGAGGCCTTGGTGCAAGGCCCTTTACCAACGGAGGCACCAGCAGTACCACCTCCCGTTGGGCCACTGATGCCACCATCCCTAGCAGTAGACGATGTACGCTGCTTGAGTGCGTTGCATGAGTTCCAGCGCCAATGGCCACCTAGGTTTCGGGGAGAGACGAACTCATAGGTGGTTGAGGATTGGATGGAGGCTGTGGTGAGAGTCTTCAGGCTAGTAGGGACACCACCAGACTACATGGTGATCATTGTTTCTAGCCTCATTATGGTAGCAGTAGGCAGATGGTGGAGCCTGATGCTTCAGGTGCAAGACGAGGTGACCCTACTCTGGGCAGACTTCGAGAACCTATTCCGAGCAGAGTTTGGTCCAGTAAACATATGAGCGGTGTAGATACAGGAGCTACTTCATCTGTAGTAGGGCAGCGTGACAGTAGAACAGTACTCAGCGAGGTTCACTGACCTCTCATGCTACTCCACAGATATGGTATGAGACCCATTCTTCAGGGCCTGGACCTTCGAGCATGGGCTCAGGTGAGAGATCAGGGCTTCAATGATCTCAATCAGCATCCCGATGCAGGTGGGGGTGTTATAGAGAGCCCTCATAGTAGAGAGTTTTCTGGATGAGAAATAACCAGAAGCGAGACACAATACTATTTGATGTGCAGTGGAGTCTTCAACAGCCGGAAGTAGATAGATGACGCAAAGGTCCAAGAGGACCAGACCCACGGGCGGAAAACCGCAGGACTCAAGATCTATTGTGTAGAGCACCCAGGGCAGTTATATATTTTCCAGGAGCAGACAATGTTACTCATGTGGCGGGCATGGTCACATGGCTGGTGACTATCCGACCTACCATTTAGAAGACCAGCAGACAGTTGAGGGACCTCCCAGGCAGAGTCAGATATTCAATCGAGGCGGTCTGCAGGGCGCAAGTAGATGTGGCAGAGGATCTGGTCGAGCAGCTGGCGGTGGACGATGTTTTGAGGTGTTTCCACAACAACCACCTGGAGGTCCACACCGACCATAGGGAGCGGGTGGACAGGGGAGAGCTCAAATTCAGGAAGCTGAGGCATATGACCATGGCACTCCGGAGATGATTCGAGGTATGATCTATGTCTACTTCACCTTAGCTACAGTTCTTATAGACATAGGTTCCAATCACTCTTTCATTGCCACTTCCCTCATTCAGAGCTCATAGATTCTGACAGAGCCGTTGGCTCGATCATTACGGCTAGAGACTCCCACGGGAGAAGACTCAATGATTACGCGCTGGTTTCGGCAGTGCGAGCTTACTCTAGGAGGAAAGAGATTCGGCTGGGATCTACTCATAGCGGCGTGGAGGCCTTACGACATTATCTTGGGTATACACTGGTTATCTAAAATCCGTGCTCATATTGACTGTATTTGGTGCAAAGTGCGGTGTGTCCACATGGATGGTGCCAGGTTCACCTTCACTGGTGAGAAGCGAGCCTTTGCAGCACAGGACGGACTCACTTGGAGGAGGGTGTAGTCAGTCACTCACATGTTGGCTTGCATTACCCTTAGGTAAGTTGATGTGGAGAGTCTGACTTATCCTGTAGTGGTGGACCAGTATGTAGATGTTTTCCCTGACGGTGTTCCAGGACTACCTCCTCGCAGAGAGGTGGACTTCTACATTGACATGTACCCTGATATGGCACTGATATCTACTCCAACATATCGGATGGCTCCCACGGATCTTCGGGAGCTGTGGGTATAGCTGGAGGACTTGTAGGGAAAGGGATTCATCCGGCCCACTGTTTCTCCCTGGGCAGCCCTGATTCTATTCTCCAGGAAGGCAGATGGGAGCTTGAGGCTCTTTGTTGACTACCGTCGCCTAAACTAGGTGACCGAAAAGAACAAGTACCCACTCCTGAGGATTGACAAACTCTTTGATCAGCTCAAGGGAGAACGGTGGTTCTCAAAGACAAAACTTTGATCAAGCTATCACCAGCACAAATTTCGAGATAAGGATGAGCAAAATACGATATTCAGGTGTCGATACGACCACTACGAGTTCTTGTTTATGCCTTTTGGTGTGACCAATGCTCTAGAAGTGTTCATGAGTCTCATGAACAGGATCTTCCAGCCTTACCTCAATCGCTTTGTCGTAGCCTTTATCGACGACATTCTGATCTACTCGACTACTGAGGAGGAGCATGCCTACCATTTAAAGGTAGTACTAGACACACACCGAGAAAACCATATTTATGGAAATCTCTCAAAGTGCCAGTTTTGGATTCGAGAGGTTCACTTATTGAGACACGTCATCTCGGAGGTTGGCATTGCAGTAGATCCAGTGATGATTGAGGCGATACTTGCTTGTGAGCTACCCAGAAGCGTGACAGAGGTACAAATTTTCCTGGGCTTGGATGGATACTACTGAAGATTCATTCTAGACTTCTCCAGAGTTGCATCACCACTATAATCCTTGACAAAGAAGAGGCAACCCTTCGTGTGGTGGGAGAGATTCCATCATAGCTTTCAAGAGCTGAGATTGAGGTTGACTAGTGCCACTATCTTGAGTCTTCTAGAGGAAGGTGTAGGGTATGTAGTCTACTGCGATGCATCAGGGGTCAGACTCGGGTGTGTCCTAATGCAGGAGCGAGATGTGATCACGTATAGTTCTCGGCAACTGATACAACACTAGAAGAACTATACTACCCATGACCTAGAGTTAGCAGTATTGGTCTTCACCTTGAAGATGTCGCGACACTATCTTATGGGAGAACATTTTACCGTGTAATATGATCACAAGAGTCTCAGGTATATCTTCTCTCAGAAGGACCTGAACCTAAGGCAACGGCGATGGCTTGAGTTCCTCCAGAACTATGAATTTGAGATAGTATATACCCCTCGGGAGGGGAACGTTGTAGTAGATGTACTCAGTAGGAGATCTGGTATTCAGCTGATATGAGAGGTGACAGAGCAGATGGATGCTTTACAGATATACTTTGAAGATAGGGATAGAGCAGCGTATCTATAGTCTCTTATAGTCACTCCTCCAGTTCATCAGTGAGTCAGGGAGGTGCAGCGTGGAGACGCTGACTGCAAGACCTGACATGCTCAGATATCCATAGGGTAGGCACCTGATGGATTTTCTGAAGGTGGGGAGCATGTCATCCTCTTCAGAGGACGTACCATGGTACTTGTAGCACTTTAGGAGAATGTGTTGAGGGAGTTCCACACTTCCCCTCTAGTGGTACAACCAGGGGTGGCGATGATGTACCAGGACCATTTAAGACAACATTGGTGGCCAGGTATGAAGAAGGATGTAGAGGAGTTTGTCTCATGGTGCCTCACTTTCAAGCAAGTGAAGGTGGAGCACCAAGTACCACCAGGCTTGGTTCAGCCCTTAGAGGTGACAGAGTAGAATATGGATGGTATATATGTGGACTTAATGATGGGTCTTCCAAGTACATCCATGAGTCATGATTCGATATGAGTGATCGTTGACCGACTTACTAAGTTGTCCCACTTCCTACCGATCAGAGAGCCTGGTTCAGAAAAGATCTTGGGATGCCCTCTATGTGTAGGAGATAGTGCGTTTACATGGAGTACCTTCTTCTATTATCTCCGATCGTGACACACGGTTTAAGTACCAGCTATAGAAGGGGTTGCAGGAAGCCTTCGAAATGCAGATACGTCTAAGCACTGCCTTCTATCCTCCAGACGGATGACCAGAATGAGAGGGCCATTCAGATTCTTGAGGACATGCTCTGTGCTTGTGTCCTCGACTTCAGTCATAGCTGGGAGGACCACTTACCTTTGGTGGAGTTTTCCTACAACAATAGCTATCACTCACCATCATTATGTCACATTTTAAGGCCTTGTATGGTGACCTTGAAGATCACAACTGTGCTGGGACAGACCCAGGGGAGTCAGTAGTAGTGGGACCAGAGATGGTTCGGCTACTATAGAGAAGGTGCAGATCATCCAAGAGCGAATGAAGACTGTACAGAGTAGGCAGAAGTCATATGCTGACAGGAGATGGAGGCCTCTAGAGTTGAAGGATGGTGACCACATCTTTCTACAAGTCTCACCTCTATGAGGTCTACAAAGATTTGGCTGAGGCGACAAGTTGTCTCAGCAATTCATCGGACCTTTCCAGGTCCTCGGTAGAGTAGGCGAGGTGGCTTACCACTTAGCTCTTCCACCTCAGTTGCACGGGTGTAGGACATCTTTCACATTTCTCAGTAGAGGAGATACGTGCACGACCCATCCCACATCATCGACCACAAGGATCTGGACATCGATGATGGGGAGGCATTCACAAAGGTTCCAGTGGAGATTGAGGATCGACAAGAGCGGGTCCTACGTGGACGGTCGATACCTCTGGTGCGCGTTCACTGGCAGTAAGAGAATCTCTAGGAGAGCACATGGAAGTGGGAGGCTCAGATGCGTGCTTAGTACCCCCATTATTCCCATAGTTTGAGTTATAGCTTATGGGGACGTAAATCCCTGAGGTGGGGAGAATGTAAAGACCGGAAATTTCCATGGAATTTTTTTTTCTTAAATACATGGGAATTTTACGAGCCCGTGAATATTTACGGCGCTTTATTCCGAGGCCCGGTGTTCCCAAAATCAATTTATGAAGTTGTGTCATGTACATTCAGTAAACATACAAGCAGGATTTTATAACATTTGAACCAGTGCTCGGAATTGAAATCTGAGGGCACCGTTGAACTCGCAGTGCCAATATTCGCTTAAGAATAGTTTCACCTTGACAGAAGTTGGTCGAGAATGGAAGTTATTTTTTGGAGTTTTTTAAGAATAAGTTTAATAAAAATAAGTGTAGATTATTTTATTTTGGTAGTTAAAATATCCAAGGGGAGGTTGGAGGTGGGGGCCACCAAACACTAACCTCTCAGGGGAGGTTATGGTGGTGGGGCCCATCCGAGCAATAACCTCCCTTGGAGGATAATTGAGGTGGGGACCACTGAGCTTCTTAACTCCTTGAACTCCCCATAAGTGGGGGAAAATCTTGGCCCTCCCTTATTAAAGGTCCACTCTACTTGAATTAATTAATGGAACATCAATTAATTAAATTTGAAACCTTTTGAATTCATGCCATCAATTAAATAATAGACAAACCTATTATTTCATTTTGGTTGGAATCTTTTCATTTGGGGAGCCTTGCAAGAACATGGGAGAGAAAGAATTCATCGACGAAGAACGCCTCTTCCGCCAACAAATAATGAACTTCAACTGAGGCAAGAGAGGGAAGTGTCGCCCATGAAGAACGCCGACATCATCTTCGGCTTCATATTATCTGAACTATCCTTCTCGCAATTTCATCAACAGTCATCGAAAAATGAGGGTGGGGGGTATTTGAGTAGTTTTGTTCCCGTTCTACACCGTTCAATTTATGGATTGTGAATTGTCAAATGATATCAACATAACATGGAGGGCTCGGACTGCACGAACACGCCCCGAACCTCCCCCTTCATTTTTTTCTTCCCTTGATCACGATGGAGGTGGGGAAACAATACCATCACCGATTGATAGTGGCGGAGAAATGTGACTGATGTTGGGACAGTTTTGAAGAAACTGGAAGCACAAGGCCGCTGGATCACTGGAAGAGTGCGGTGTCGTCATGCCGCGTGGAGGAGGAGAGCCGCGGCCAGGGCGGGCTGCGATGGAGGGGAGTGATGCTGTCGTGCCATGTAGTGGTGTAGAACCATGGCCAGGGCGAGCCACATCGAAGGGGCACAGCGCCGTCGCGCCGCACCGTTGGTGCGGAGCAGCTGGCCACTTGGCCACCCGGGAGGAGCAGGACCCCACTGGTTCCCGCTTGAGCTGGACCGGCACCACCTGGCACCGGTTTGGTTCCACCCGAATGGTTCAACTATTCGGGATCCAGGGTTGTGCGCCTCCCCATTGGGAACGTCTATGGAAGGCCGTCGGGCCGCCATCCAGCCGGGTTCTCGGCCACCAGCTAGCCAGGCTACGCGGGCCGCCAACCAGCCGTTCCACACGGGCCGCCGGGCCGGGATGCCCACTCGTGCCGGGCCGCCCACTCTGGCCGATCCAGACCCTCAAGCCGGGTCGGACCCATGGACCGGGTCAGACCCCGGTCCAGACTCAGGTCAGGTTGGGTCGGTCCGACTAGATCGTACAGGTCCAGGACCCGTTTGACCCAATTATACCTTTTTCCCATAACTTGGGATATGGGTGTTCGATCGACGAACCTTATATGGTGATGGAAAGCATGGAGCGAGACAGTTCTTTTGAAATACCCCACTTGAGGTTTGGACAGAGTTGGGGTATGGTTGGGTTGGTTTGAAAATAAAATCCAACCGAGCCCCTGGAACGGAAATGCCAATAACTCACAGACCGGGTGTCTGATTGACGCGCCATCTATTGTGTTGAGACCCCTATGACGAGGCGGAACTTTGAGATACTTCTACTTGGGACTTCGTGACAGTTGGATTAATGACCAGTAGCTCATGGAGTGGATCGTCCTGGAGATGAGCGAGCAGAGTATGGAGACCTAGTAACTGGATGATACCTGATGACTGCTAACCTTTCGACTCGGAGTGTTTCAACTAGTCCGGTGGGAAGCGCCTCTGTGTGACGCGGCAGACCCACAGTGGAAAGTGCCTCTGTGTGACGCGGCAGACCCACGATACTTGACAAGAGGAGTACCACAACAGACTATGAGGGGGAGTGCCTCTGTGTGACGTGGCATACCCACAGTGCGGAGCGCCTCTGTGTGATGCAGCAGACCCACAATACTCAATAGGAGGAGTACCACAATAGTTCATGATAGTGTGAAGCGCCTCTTTGTGACGTGGGAGGCCCACAATACTCTTTAGAGGAGGAGTACACCAACAACCGAGATTTCGACAGTTGGACTGGGAGTGTTACATGTTACCACCCCTATAATAAAATCCTGGTTTGAGCTGTGTCAATGAACATTGTGTTTTCCTCATGATTGAGATGGGTTACTAGACAACTTAGGTATTTTTATGGGAATATACCTAAGTAATGGTTATCTGTTTCCTTACTTTGTGGTTTATCCTTGTTGGATATTGTGAGACCTTGAGGGTCTCTGTGTCCCTACTGAGTATCATTATACTCACCCCTGCACAGGCTATGCCTGCACCTCGTTGTGTTGATTTTAGACGATGGACAACACTGACTGAGGTAGAGAGTAGCAGGACTGGACGGTACTCGGAGGTGGACCACTCGGTGTGACGGTACTCAGAGTAGATGAACGAATGTGGAGTGCTGAGGAGGCCATCAGTACCTACACTTCAGGTAGGAACCCCATAGGATGACTAGTAGCTGCATTACTTTTCTTCAGTTGTACTTGCGTTCAGTTGTACTTATACTTTCATGTTGGGCTTGTATTTATGGCCCCTTTTACTTTCCAGCACTTCTTTTGTATACAGTTATGCTTTGTTTTTTTCTTCCAGTTGTGTACTATGTTGTGTGTGTATCAATTTATAAAGGCAATTCCTTCCTAGTTTAGGGATTTACGCCTTTGGTGCTAGTCTCCATCCTCTGGCCTATGGAAGGTGGGCTTGGGGTAGTCACGATACAGGCCCTGAGGGACGAGTCATGACAGTTGGGGTGTTGGGAAGAAGAGGAGGATAAATGTGAATATCAGTGAATCAGGGTGGATAATGCAGCATTGGTGTCGGGATGAGAGACTATGGAGAGGATCTGCATTCAGCGAGAAGTTTGAAGTAGGAAAAAAATATGTTGGCGAGACCAACATAGATGGGTGCATGGTGTGTTGGGGAGACCATTGAGCAATGAGAAAAATTTAGCGGAGTTTCAATGACTTATGATTTAACTGAAAAACAAAAGCTTAAATAAAATAAATAAAACTAAAACTTAAGTTGATTAAGACAAACATTTAATTAACTGATAAATTAAAAACATAAAACTAAAAAACTAAACTAAAATTTAAAAGTAAAATAAAGTTAACTAATTAAAATCAAACTAGATTAATACTTATATTAAAAATAATTAATTTAAATAAATAAATTAAAAATATAAAACTACGATTAAGAGCTAAGAAGACCAGATAAATTAAAAATACTAGATTATTTTGAAATAAAAAAATAGAACTTTCATTTTAAAATTACTTATTGTAATCATATTTATTAAAAAGATTGGTTATTGAAAAATTAATTTATAATACTAATGTTAAAGATTAAAATTTAATTTAAGTAGTTAAATAATTAAATAAAAATTAAAAAGGAAGAGAAAACAATGATCGAAAAAAATTGCGTTAGTGACTCATCGAGTCACCGACACTAGAAAAAGGGTACTAAAGGTGAGACCGACAAGCAATTGTCGGTGAGTCAAAAACTAAAAAATGGTAAAGTAAAGAATGAGTTACCAACACCCATTTGTGGCCTAATTTTTTACTAAAACTTAAAAAAATAAGTAAACAAAAACATATATAATTATAAAATATACAAAATAAAGTAACTAGAATTTAAATTCCTAACTATATTTATTTAATAAAAGAAACCAAAAAAATAAATAAATGTTAAATCAATTAAAAATTTGATATTTTCAAAGGAGGAAACTGAAATAAAACATAAAGTAATATCTGGATAAAATTGAAAATCAAAACAAATATATAACTTCCAAATACATTAATTAAGTTGATTAAATATAATAAATTAAAGAGTTAATTTAACAAATGAAAACAAATTAAAAACATTAATTGAAAATTACAGTCAAATAAAATAAATAAAGACTAAAAAGGAAATTAATAAAATGAAATGCAAAGGTAGACTATTTAATTAATGAAAAATAACCTAACATAAAATTAAAAGTGACAAAATTAAAAATTAAAATATATATATAAAAAAATAGTTAAGTAAAACAAAATAATGAATTAAAAGGCTAAAGATAAAATTTTACATATAAAAATTGATAAATTAATAAATTTAATTAAAATAATACAAAAGCGTGAATATTTAATAAAAAAATATAATTATTTAATTAAAACAATGAAAATTAATGAAAAGATGTAGCAAAACTATTTGTTTTTAGAGCCACATCACTTATAGTATCCACACAGTGGTGTAATTTACTATTCAACACTACTTTGTTTGGATGAGTATAATGATGCATTTAATGGATATAAATAATGAATATAACATGATAATGATTCTATACAATTAATATACCATGAAATTCAATACCATTTAACCTTTAAGGGAATGATATATTTGCTCGTGTGTACGTATGACCTACCGTCTCCACGACGCATTGAGATTCATTATCCATGTTAACCATTAAAGAATGATTATAAAATTTATATGATGAGTAAAAATAGTAATTATAAACTTAATATCATTCTGGATATAAATCAAATAGTTTCTATTCATAACAAACATGACTTACATGATAAAAAATTAATGATAAAATGAAGCAGTTAACACCTGAAACAATGTTAATACTGAATTATTATTAACAAAAATGATATAAAAGGATCATATATGATATCATAAATATAGATTTTGTTTTGGTATAATTTAATAACATACTTTAACCTTTATACACAAGGTTAACTCACCCTCTAATAAAGAAAAGGATAGGGTAACAGTTAATTTCACAATCTTGTTATTATCTAAGGTTGTTTATATGTAAGTATCTACGGAGACATATTTATCATCCATGTACATGTTTTATAAAATGTATTAATAATATTATCTACAAAATTTTAAATTTATTTTACTCATGTTTGACTTTATATAAAACATTTTGAAATGATTCTTTCTATGATTTTCCAAACGAGGTACTCTATGACCTTTTTGATAAACTAAGAAGTTTTTTTTAACTTATACAACAAGAGTGGGAATTTTACACTATTATGATGCCTTAAAATTTTGAGGCTTCCATTAAAATATTATAAGTTTATTTTGAAAAGAAATTTTTTCTTCAATAATTTCATGGCATTTAAATTATTTTAAAGTAAAAATTGGATATTTTTCTCAAAGTCTTTTAATGATTTTGTTAGATTATTTTCATCTATTTCAACATACATTATTGGATTTTATACTAATTGATGTTGACTTATTATGATACAATCTTCAAAATTATATTGAAGGGTTTATAATATGTTTGACTGTGGATGTTCTATTTTGATACCTTTCATGGTTTATGGTTAATATATTAAAATTTCATTTAAAAGTTTTACTATACATTTTTATGTTATATTTCAACCTATTCATATGAGGAATGAATTGGGATTATTAAGTGATGGGAAGAGACAACGATAGCCCCTCGATGCATAGATAGGTCTCATGAGAAAAATAAGTGTCTTTACATGAGGCCTTGATCGTATGTTTATGTATCTTCTTATCACAAATCCCTGAAGGTATGATTATGATGTTTAAAATTATAAATTTCCTCATTATGAAATTATTTATTGATATTACATGTGATTATTTGACTAGTAGAAAATATATGTGAATGTTTAAATGAAATTATTTGATTTATTTTCTGCATATTATGTTCAAATTTGTGTTTAAATGTCGTGTGTTTCTATTTTATACCTACTTTAAAGGTCATGCTTATTTATGAAAGATTCTTCTATATTGTTTACCCTTACTGAGCTTCTAATATCAACCCCCTCTTATGTTTTATTTTATCAGAATGTCAAGAAGTGTTTTATGATTGATATGCAGGGTTATTCTTAGAGAATAATAGAATTCTCAAAAAATTAACTATGTCGTATATTATGTTTTGAATTGTAATGTAATGTACTTTATTGTAATCTATTTTATAAGATTGTCGAACTGCCCGGTCTTTCGGGATTTGATTCCTTGTAATTTTTCGAATGTATTAAAATAATTCACTAGCTCCATGCATCTGAGGTCATGGCATTAGAGTTGGTATCAATGTAATTTTTGTAACAACCATGGAAATTAGATTTAGAGAACATAGATTAGAAAACATAACCCTATAAATGACTTTAAGGAAAAGTCTAATTCTAGGATATCATCCTTTAGATTTGGTAATGGATAACCTTGGTTAATCCCATGAAAAAATGGTTTCAGAAGAATATTCTAGCACTTAGAGATCCTATAAATTATTCTTTATGATAGTGTCATTATGATTTGTGTTTCTCACTTTGACCTTGGAGTTTTGGTTGATGGTTAGAATCAGAAAGGGTATACATGAAATGGTTATACTAATAATGTTGAAGAGATATGAATACCATGTTGAGGCAAACATAAGGTTTTAAGAGTGAAGTGGAATGATTAAGGTTATTATGTATTTGGATTCAATAATTTTTTCATCATTGGTGCTATGGGTACAGAAATCATGAGGTATTTAAGGATTGTACTACAGTACTTCTTTATAAATGTTTTGGATGTACAAATGATTTCATTATAGTTTTTAATATGATAACGGTATATAAAAATAATAGATGCATTAATTTTTTTGGATAATATCATGTATTTCAGAAATGTAGACTTTTTTGGACAGTGAATTTGGAGGAAAGTATTTTGGTTGAGACTTAAGGCTAGAATGGGTTAATTTAAACATTAAAAATTATTTATTTGAGGTTTATGTCTTATTTATTGGATCTTTTTTTCTAACATTTTTTTGTTTTAGTAAACATTTAAAGATTGAATGAAATACTCATAGACTGTATGATTCCTTAAAAATACTTCATACACACAGAATCATCTTGAATATCCAACTCCAGATGAATGAAACAAAGTGAAAATAGGTCAAAGCACAACTAGAGGATAACATTGATGGAATCAAATATGTTTTATCATTTTATTATTCAGATAATAAAATAACCCCTCAAATCTAGTAAAATTTATCTAAAAAAACATTTTATCTTAATACCTTATGTTTTGTTGAACTAATGATATTTTAAATCATCATAGATTTATTGATTTGAGGCCCTCAATTTTTCATTGATTTTTCACTTTTTTGTGATTTATGACCTCAATCACTACCTATAAATATTTACGTTTTCCCTCCAAGTATGTATCTCTACTTTCCACTAACGTTATTCTATTCAAGAATCCTAATTTGGTGGGGAATTCACATTTCCCTTTCCACATTATTAAGAGTATATTTTATTAACCCTATTTCCAATGTGAGTTTTCCACAAAGGTAGTTTCTAGTATCAACCTTTTAATTTCAATGTATAATTTTAAATTATGAAGAATAAATTTATTGAAGGGGATCATGTAACATACCGAGACTTTACAATATTTTCATTTCTAAAAAAATTTCATTTTTTTCTTTCTTTATTTTTATGAAACACCATGTTATTCTTATGCTATACACAACAATGGGTTGGCTTGCGTTATACACAAGGAAAAGTTTTACCGAACAACAATATATTAATAAAATATTATTATTTATTATATAACCTAGCCATTAAATTAGAGGTTATGAATAATATAAAACAAAAATATAATTTTATATATTACATATAATTTTAACACTCATATTATATGAAATTATATAATAATAAATTCATTTTTTTGATAAAAGAAGTATTTTTCAAAAAATACAGTTTTTGCGCCTTTTGATGAAGAAACCTTTTTAAATATATTTTTTGACACTTTTATAAGTTATTTTTGACAAAATTAACTTATTATATAAAATTTTAATGTCAAAATTATATTTTGTTCATTTTTTGTATTTTTCCGATAAGTTTCATGTTTTGATAAATAGTGAAAAATATGAAATTTTAATAGAAAACAACCTTTTTCATCAAAATAATTTATAGTTTTGAATTAAAAATTTTATAGTTTTTAAAGTATAATTATATTATGTTTTTAGAATTTTATATAATTATGTTCATTGGAAGAAGTTTCACATTAAAATTGGATATAAACTCATGTTAATCTTTGGATGGGTTTTTACTTTTAAAAATCCCGTTATCTCATTCCATCAGAGTGATTAATTTTAAATTAATTACTAAGAGTTATGTGTTTTAAATTGTGAAAAATAGATTACATATTTGGAATCATTAGGTGATTTTTTTAATATATTACTTTAATTTCATTGTATATTATGAACAGTAACTATGGTAATTATTATTTCACGCGATTTAGGGTAAATTAGGTAATTAAAGATAAAAATAATACTCTAAAATTACCCTAGAACTTTTAAAAATCCAATTGAATCACTAAATTAGACCCTTATCACCTATGTTCTAAATGGAATCATTTAATATACAATTTTCTATAAATGTGACATGAATATTATTAAACTCAATGAATGTGACAAAATGTCATAATCTCATTTCTTATAAGTATAATATTTTTTATGTAGAGATAACCAAGAGATAACATCGATTATAAATAGTCTCTTGAAAGATAAAGGAATTAAATAAATCATAATAATTTATTTATAATTTTTAGATATTAAATTATTACCCATAATTATGACAAAATAGTGGTGAAGAAATTATTTTATTAATAGAAATATCAAATAAATGGTTTTAAAAATATTAAAATATATACAATTTGAATTAATGAATGTTCTACTTGAATTTTCATGATGAATATGACATGTTAGAATATAATTAAATTATTTTTTTAGAATTTATCTTTTTGTTTGGATTTTAATTAAAGTCAAATTTATGAATAGTGGGAAAATTGACACTATTAATATTTTATAAAAAAATGATTTATTAAATTATTTATAAATACTAAATATAACTAAAAAATATATAATGATTATTATATGGTCTAAAATATAAAAAACGTCAATTTATGGACAATTGAGACCATATAAATAAAACTTTTAAACCTTTTAATATTTAAAATTTTATTACAAAAATTAAAATTAAATAGATTAATTAAGGGTAAACCAAAATTATGAGGTTTAAAATAAAACCAAAACATGTCAAATAATTATTGGACGAATAATATTAGATCATTATCACATTATGATATATTTTAAGTTGTTTAATGGAAACCTGTCCTTGAAAATAAATTATATATTATTTAAAACAAAAATAGTTACAAAATATCAGTATATTTTATTTTAATATCATTTATGTGTGCACATAGGTCCATAATGGATCTATGAACGAATATAAATATCTATTATGATATAAATGAAATACGTTTCCTTAAATAAATTTATTTTTAATATTTATAGGTTATATAATTATATTTAATGTATTTTCAATTCTAAAATAATATTTATTTTATTAACCTAAAAATAGAATAAATGATGTTCCTAATATTAACTTTTATATATTTGGAATTAATAAATTTGTCTAACAAATTTTAATGATTTATAAGATGTATTATAGATGTGTGAAATCATTAGATCCAAATTCTCACTTTGTCTTAATGAATTTTAAGTCAAATTAAATGAATAGTAGTAAATTTGGAAATAATGACATCTTATTGAATTAATATATTATTAAATTATTTAACAATAAAAAAATGTTAAATAATAAAAAGGGGATTTTATAAAGTATAAAATGTATTATAATATTAATTTATTGTCCATTTGTAAATATTTTGATCTAGAATAGTCTTATTATATTTTAATATTTAGAGAGTTTCCAAAAATGCCCCTCCCCTATCTTATAAAATGGAACCTCTACTAATCTTTTAATAACTACACTAAATCCATTTATCTTGGAAAAAAACAACCCAATTATCTTTAAAAATTCCCTCAATTCATCCTAGAGTCCATAATTTGGGCAGAAAGCCAACATAAGGAGTCCTTTTATTAAAATCAAAAGCAGATACCCAAAAAAGAGGCAATTGTTTTATCAACTATTTCAAAGTCCTTTTCTAATTATACTTCATCTTCCTATATTGTTTATAGGACAAAGTAATTAAGAATTTTCATATAAATGATGATATATTATTATAATTATAGGAAAAATATATTCATCCTTTTATCCATCCTACGAATAACAAAATCCCCATGCGTGTGTATGCACAACTTAATATCTCCACTTCATGGTGTACTTTATTATTCAAAAATAATTTATTTGGATGGGAAAAATTATGAGTTTAATGGATATAAATAATTTTTATAATGTTTTAATAATTCCCTAAAATTAATATACCATCCATTTACATACCTTTTAACAATCAAAGGAATGATATCGTCGCTCATGCGTACGTCCGACCTACCGTCTCCACGAAGCAGTGAGATCCATTAACCATGTTAACCATTCAAGAATTATTATAAAATTTATATGATTATTAAAAATTATAATTATGAACTTAATATCATTCTTTATATGAATCAAATTCATCGTATTTATAACAAACAGGACTTACACGACAAAACATGAATGGAAAAAACGAAGCAGTTTACACCCGAAACAACGGTAATACTAAAATATCATTAACAAAATGATATAATAGGATCATATATGATATCATAAATATGTATTTTGTTCTTTTATAATTTAATAAAAAACTTTATCCATTATAAATGATGTTAACACACCCTCTACTAAAGGAATGTATAAGGTAAGGGTTAATTTCACAATCTCATTATTATCCGAGGTTGTTTATATGTAAGTATCTACGGGGAAATATTTATCATACATGCCCATGTTTCTTAAAATGTATTAAAAAAATATTATCTACAAAATTTTAAAGTAATTTTACCGATGTTCGACTTTTTAGAATTTTTTTTGAAAAGCATCTTTCCGTTGGTTTCCAAATGAGGTACTCTATGACTTATTTGAAAATAAAGGAAAGAATGTTTTTTAATGTATATAGCGTGAGCATCTATTTTCCACCATCATGACACCTTACCATTTTGAAGCTTCCATTTCAATATTACAAGGTTATTCTCAAAATAAATGTCTTATTTTATAATTTCACGACTTTTATATGATTTCAAAGTAAAAAATGGATATTTCTCTCAAAGAGTTTTAATGATTTTGTTTGATTATTTTCATCTATGTCAACATCCTTTAATATATTTTATGATTAATTGCGGTTAATTTATTATAATACAATCTTACATGTTTTATTTATGGTTTAATGATATGTTTGACTATGGATGTGCTATTTTGAAACCATTCATAGTTTATAGTTAAAGTATTAATATTTCATATGCTAGTTTTAATATGAATGTTTATGTAATGTTTCAACCTCTTCATATGAGGAATGTATTGGACTTAGTAAGTGATGGGTGGGGACTACTATAGCCCCTATATTCATAGGTATGTCTCTTGATACAAACTAGTGTCTTGGAATGAGGCCTTAATGGTATGATTAAGTATGGTCTTGGCATGGGGACTTGACTGTATGGTTAGAATGTCCGAAATTATGTATTTACTCGTTATGAGATTAGTTAATTATATTACATGTGATTATTCGAATAGTATAATATCCATTTTAATGTTAAAATGGAATTATTTGATTTATTTTTTCTATATTATGTTCAGTTTTATGTTTTAAATGCTTGTGTTTAATATTTATACTTTCCTAAAAGTTCATGATTATTTATAAAATCTTCTGATGTATTATTTACCCTTACTGAGCTTCTAAACTCAACCATTTATTATTTTTTATTTTCCCAGGATTCCAAGAAGTTTTTTATGATTGATATATATGGTTATTCTAGAATAATAATGGTGTTCTCAAATAATTAACTATGTTTCATATTATATTTTGAATTGTAATGTAAAGTTCTTGTATGTAATATATTTTGTAAGACTACTAAACTGATCACCCTTTCGGAATTTTATTCCTTGTAATCATGAAAATTTATTAAAATAATACAATAGCTTCTTGGCATCTAGTTTCATGGTATTAAAAGTACAATCTTGATCTAGCTTACATTCCGATTTGGGAAAAAAATGAGTTAGATCCAGATGTTTCTGTTTTGGAGAATCCAGTTGAGATCATTGAATCTCAAGTGAAATTCTTATGTGAGAATTCAAATCCATTTGTTAGAGTACTATGGAAACACAAATCAGATTCTCATGAGACTTGTAAATTATATTTGATGACGATGGAGTAGTGGCCTCATTTTTTATAGGGATTACATCTTCCACATGACATCCCTGTGACAAAAAGTCTTTTTGGTGGGGATATGGTACCATCACGTTGCTGATCTATCCATGATTTATTTAACCTCATAATGTTTTTACATTT
Organism: Viscum album; assembly: GCA_963277665.1. Lineage (NCBI taxonomy): Eukaryota > Viridiplantae > Streptophyta > Magnoliopsida > Santalales > Viscaceae > Viscum > Viscum album. Next base: position 2,006,261,037 of record OY728130.1, on the reverse strand, counting down.
TCTTGTCACCTGTATGGGTCCAATAAGAAACTGGGAGGGTACTTATATTGCTAAAGTCATTTTTTTTCAGACTCTTATCTTTAAATGTATTTTTCTGTAGGATGCAAGAGTATTTCATGTCGTTTAACTAAGTTACACATCATGTAAGTGTTGCTAGATGAAAGTTGTAAAAAGATCCATACTGTAAAAGTTTACACTCTGTGAATAGATTTTTCACATTTTTAATGTTTTAAAAATCAAATTTTAATTCAAGTTGATGGGTTTTACGATATACATAAGAATTTGGATGTTACAAATCATGTAACCGAGTTACGTACTGTGTAATAGCCCATGTATAGTTTTTAAAATAGGTGTGTGAATGTTTTATTTTAGTTCCTTCTCTAATATATTTTTCTCTCAAAATAATGAAATCCTAATGAAATTTTGGGAGACTCCATTCCATCTAAATTGATCCGTTCGACGTTTGATCTTCATTACGATTATGGTGCATCTCTTCGTGTAAGTGATGTTTCTACTTCTTCATTATTTTTTTATTGTGGTAGCTCTTTTTGGGTGGAATTACCAAATTAATTGGTCTAGGTTGGTGTTTTCTATCATACTCTTTCAATATTTTTTGTACGATCTCATTCCAGTGGCCATTCTTTTTTTGGTTGTGGTGTGATGGATGTTCATTCTTAAGGTATGTGTTGTTTCATCTTCTCTACCAACCCTATTTCTCATTTTAATGAATCCTATGATGTGTGGGTTTTGATTCTAGGGCCTTCAAAGACATTGTTGGGTTTTATTGTTGCTAGATCCCATTTCAGGCGTGTATGATCCAAGTTTTGAGGTAGGTGGTTCCGTCTCTAGGCTATGTTGATGAATATTAGTGTTCATGCCATATAAAATTATTTATAAAATGAATTGGTGTGATTTATTTGTGTGCATTGAAAAGATTTTTGAAAGAAAAATGGGTTTTCCCCTAATTTTTGAAAAATGGAAAGGAAAAAAGGGTATTTTCAAAGCATTAAAAATGGTTTTGTGAAATGGTATTTAAATGATTTCTGAAACATTGAAATTATTGTGAAAATGAGCACATGGGTTACCTTGGGTACTAGGTACAATGTTTGGATTGAGTCCCTCATCCATTATGAGGGTTCAATTTTTGGGTCCTCCTTTTATCCTATATTTTTGATTAGTTAGATCTAGGTACGTATATGATATTGGGTTTTTTGTTTCTTGGGTGTCTCTCTGGCCCTGGAGTGTAGATCATTGTATTTAGGTACTGCAGTGCAGTATTTAATTGATTAATGGGTACATGTAGTCTTTTTCATAACCTATTTGACATCCTTGGTATTGTGATTCCCATTCTACTAGTGTTGTTTTCATATTTCTTGGATATATACTATTTTATACATGATATGAATTTTGATTATTATGAAAGATGATATGGAAAAATGTGATTTGAAATTTATATATCTACAATTGTTCTAGAACTATGATAAAAAGGAAATGTTTTCAATGTTATCTAAAAAACTATTTTACTTCTTATCATTCCATTTTTTATTCAAAATGAGCACATAGTAATTTTTATATAGATTCTAGTTATGGAACTCCTGGGTGGGATCCTATTGAGCCTGTTATCTCACACCATACACACCTCTTCGGTGGGGCGTATACCTTTGTATGTCATCCATTGTAGAGAAAGAAAAGGATCCACAGTGAGGTTATGAGGTTTCTTGTTACTATGCTGGGTATCTGGTGGTGAGATGATGGGAGTTCATCCACACTATCTCTTGGAATAACTATTTCATTTTTGGTCCTTTTCTGTTAGATTTTTCTTTTAGAGTTTTAGTCACTACTACAACTGACTATTTCCACTATATTCTTACATTAATGGCATATATTCATTAGTATTCCACTGTTTCTTTATTTTCCATGTGTATATATATTCCATGTGTTTGTACAGATGGGAAAAATGGTTCCCTCTTTTTTGTTGATCGATGCACAGGTCCTTGTTTCTATCCCGTGGAGATTGGGAACACCCTTCGTTTATGTGAAAAATCAATCCAGGTGACAGTTTTGAGGGCAACTCAAGTTGGTTCGCTACATTTATTGTATGAATTCATGACATTTAGAGTGTAAATTTAATTATTATATCATTTTTTACTTGGTTTGTGGTTTCCACTACATGTATTTTGTCTCATTTATTTATTGTCCTTATTGGGGTATCCATTGATATTATTTTCGCTATTATTTTACTCTAATAATAGGGTATAGTCTCTTGATTATATCTCCATAGATCCGCACTACTATGTATTTGCCTCTATCATATGAGGAGGTGTGCCTGATATTAGGTGGTGCATTGGGTTAGGGTATATGTTAAAGTGGCACCTGGGTGAGGACCTTACAATGTTATTGTAATGTCCCAGATTTTTCCATGTATTATTTTAATATTATATGGGAATTAATTCGAGACCAAGCTCTGAGACGGTGTGTAGTTCCGGGGCCCAGTGAGCCCGGAACAAATGTTTGAATTTAATTTAATAATTAAATTACACGTGCGTGAAGTTTTCATGAAAAAGTGGAATAACTCCCAAATGGGTGCTCGGATCAGAAATTTGAGGGCACCGTTGCGTTCAGAACATCGATTTTACCTTAGGCGAGGCCTAACATCGGCCAGCGTAGGTCGGTGATGGAATCCAGTTTTTGGGACGTAAGAGTAATAAAATATTTAAATAAAATTATTTTATTCTGCAGTGAAATCTTTTAAATCTTCTGGAACAGATATCCCTTACCTTTTTAATTAAAGGTTGGCGCAAGGGTCCAGGGTTACAAACCTTATAACCCTAAAACCCTTGGCGGCTCTGGAGGCTCTGGAGAAAACCTCCCAACACGGCGATGACGACGCAGTGACCGGATCAACACCGATGAACGCTGTGTAATCCAGGTAGGGTGTTTTAATTATGTTTTCTTTCCCATTTTTGATTTCTATGATGAACATGGGCTAATCCATGAACAAATTAGTCCACGGATCGATCGTTCTCACGGGATGGTCTTTTTTGCGGGGATTTATAGGAGATTGAATCCATGTTAATCCATTGTTGTTGTTTTTTCTGCTCTGTTTAATCCATTTAACGGGAGCGGATCAACGCTGTGACGAACGACGGTGGAGGTTCGTTCCTCAATTTCGTTTCTTTGTATTTCTACCCTTTCTTTTCTTTGCGTTCTTCGTGTTCTTCACGTGGCAATGAATGACGGATCGTTGCACACCCGTTCTGCGACGCAACGATCCCAAACTATGGATCCAACCCCGGAGCGGTGTCACAGAGGTGAGACGGTGATATCAGGGGATGATTCGGAGTATATTGAGAGTTATGGGTTTTCGGGTGTTTTTCTTTGGATGGATCGTTTGAGGTTTATGATCCATTTTAAAGGCTGAAAACACCCATTGCGGTGTTCATATGACAGACCGAACCAATCCCGGGAGTATCGGGATAAACGGACGAGAGATCATGGATCTGGAAGATCGGCCGAAGCGCGAGGAAAAAGACGGTGTTCTGGAGAATTTCCTGACTACACGGCGTGTATTATGGGCTACACGGCGTGTGTTCGTCGGTGGTACAACCTGGTGTGTACTTCGGGAGTACACAGACACAGGTAGGGTACACGGCCAAGGACACGGCGTGTATACCCTTCCCCGGCCAGATACACGGGATACCCCGTGTACTGGTAGATGGGCAGGCGACACAGACACTGGCAGAGACCATGTATGGGCACATGACCAGCGTACACCGAGCGATCCCCAGGTGCTCGGACATGGCGTGTGAATCATCTACACGCCATGTAGTTTCTTTCTATTCGACAAACTAAATGACACAGCCCGGTTTCACGGGCAGTACACGAGGTCAAGGAACACGGCGTGTACTTTTCTACATGCCGTGTAGGATGGTTTTACACGACCTGAACGAATGACATGGACCATTTACACGGGTAGTAATCGGGGTCAAGGAACACAGCGTGTAACCATAGTACACGTCGTTTAACCTGTATTAAATGAATTGAGCCACTTGTCTTCTGTGACTTGGACTAGTTTTCTTAGGGTTCATACCCTTGGTCTTTTCCCTGAAGGTTCTGGTATCATTTCCTTTACATAGGAGTATGATCCCTTCAACATAAATTCCTGAATATAGTTTTCGGAGTCCCCTATGTGAGACTTAGAGTCGGATCCTCTATTCATTCCTGGAATCCTAGGTAGAGTTCTTGGTATCGACGTGACCAACTTTACCCGTGCGCCGATCCTCTGCTTAGCGGATTAGCTCAGACTGAGTTGTCGGAATCACCCCATGAATTGGCTGTGATCCTCATTTGAGCATCATGTTCTAATGGTACTTGTGGAGTGTGTCCTCCTGGAATGAGTACTTCATATCTCCCTCTCCTCAGACCTAGGAGTGTGTTCTCTTTGTTACGTACTTAGTGGAATATTCGAGCCGGATCTTAGTGGTGGTATTCGCGATAGTCAATCATGCATGGGTATATCTGGATATTCATGTTATATGTTCAGTAGAAATATACTGTGTAGAGCTGACTGTATCTTTCCTTTGTGGTATTTTCCCTTGTTGTATTTCCATTGTTGTTTCGGGGTGTCCTACGGGTTATTATTATACTCACCCCTGCACGGGCTTTGCCCACTCGTGTTGTGTCTGGTGCAGACAAGCGAGCCTTTGACAGGATTCTAGGAGGACCAGGACCAGACGGTACTCAGTGAGATCACATAGGCCGAGGTGTGTTCTTAGGGCTACAAACTACAGTCCCAACACCTTTCTTATATTTTGGACTTTGTTACAGACTTTCTTTTTGGTGGTCTTGTACTTTTGTCCCAAGGTTTTAATTTCTTGAACTTTACTTTCCTGTCGTGCTCTGTGGTTGGGTTTTAGTGTATGCATGCATCTTTTCCTTTTAGTAGTTTTTACATTTGAGCATTGAGGGCTTGGAGGTGTGTGTGTGTGTTTACAGGTGTATAGGAAATGCCTCCCATGTTAGTAGCATGCCTACACGGTGCTAGTCACCAGCCCCTGGACTATTGGAGGCAGGCTTGGCGAGTTGCGGCTCAGGCCCCACTGGGACGGGTCGTGACAGAGTGGTATCATAGGGGGTCTGTTTACCTTAGGACCGAGAGTCGGTGACTTCGTTTGAGGCAATAGTGTTAAGTGTTTTGAGTTTGGATTTCAAGACAGCGACCCCAGTGTTGGTGCGGGTGGCCGACATATCCATACACCAGGACTCTGTTAAATTTCTTTTCAACTTTGAACACGAGAACACTAGTTGCAGGGGAAAATAATGGTACATTCATCATCTTGGAATGGGTTGTGGTTTCCATGTCCTTTTTGAGTCAGCTCTCCAGATATACTCACTGACTGAGATACATCTTGTTTCTTTAATAGGATGCCTCCGTGACGCACACCCGCTAGGATCCGGCAGCTCGATCATGAGGATGAACCCCTTAGTGATGAGGCTTCGATACAGGGACCAGATCCCCCAGTTTTACCATCAGGTGGGGTGCCAGTTATCCGGCCACCTGTGGAGTAGTGTTTAATGCCTGCTGTACCAGTGGAGGAGGAGCGCAGGCTGAGCGCACTCCACAAGTTTCAGAGACAGAGACTCCTCAGGTTTTGAGGTGAGCCTGAGCCTCAGGCCGCAGAGGACTAGCTTGAGGCAGTGGCCAGAGTCTTCCATTTGGTCAGGACACCAGCAGACCAGATGGTGATCCTGGTAGCGAGCCTTCTGCAGGGCTCGGTAGGATGATGGATGAGTTTGGTTATCCAGACCCACGACAAGGAGACACTTTCATGGCCAGAGTTTGAACGTCTCTTCAGAGAGGAGTTTTCACCAGTTACCCTGAGAGTAGTACGCATACAGAAGCTTCTTCAGCTCCAGCAGGGAACCGTGATGGTGGCTAACTATTCGTCGAGGTTTACCGAACTCTCGTGGCACTCGATGGATATGGTCAGAGATCAGTACTTCAGAGCTTGGAATTTTGAGTGGGGCTTGCGCAGAGATATCCGAGCTAGCATCATCTCTATGAGCATTCCTACTTATTCTGGGGTGCTCGAGCAGGCTTTGGTGGTTGAGAGCATCTTGGAAGAGAAGAGACAACCGGAAGTTGTCACTAGTAGGTGAGCTGGAGCAGAGACCTCGGCAGTAGAGAGCCGACGTCAGGGACCCATGCATGAGAGAGATTTTCAGAGGAGATCCCAGGACAGGGGATCTACCGTATAGGGTTCGCAGGGTGCATCCTGCCAGCATCGAGAGAGGTGATTCTACTCATGTGATGGAATGGGACATCTCTCTCGAGATTGTCAGACCCACCATACTACTGAAACGGGAGCAGTGGATGGACCACCGAGGCATAGGCAACATGTGGAGCAGACAGATCCGTGGGGCGCGAACATGGTAGAGGAGCTGGGAGAGCAACTGGAGGTGGTCGGCGTTTTGACCCTTTTCCACCACTACCCCCAGGACATCCACCCCAGGCCCAGGGAGCTGGTGGATAGAGGCATGGACAGCTGCAGGCGGTAGAGGCTTATGACCCAGGTACTCCCGGAATGATTAGAGGTACTATCTGTGTCTTTTCTACTTTGGTTTCCATATTGATAGACACAGGTGCTAGTCATTCCTTTCTGGATGCTTATCTTGTTCGAGACCTTGAAATTCTAGTTGAGTCGTTGAGTCGACCCTTACGCTCAGAAAAACCGACTGAAGAAGATTCAGAGATCACACACCTCTGTAGTCAATGTGACCTGACCCTTGGAGGTGAGAGTTTTAGTTGGAACCTCTTGGTGGTAGCATCGAGGCCTTACGATGTCATTCTTGGTATGGATTGGCTATTTACAGTTCATGCCCAGATAGATTGTTTTAGGCGAAGGGTGTGGTGTGTCCGCAGTGATGGAACGAGGTTCTCTTTTTTCGGTGAAAGAGAGACCTAGGCAGCGCAGGCTGGACTCGTGCATAGAAGGGCACAACCGATTTCACATCAGTTGGCTAGCCTAGCCCTTAGTGAAGTAGATGTTACGAGTTTCCAGTTTCCAGTAGTAGTGACTAAGTACGAGGAAGTCTTTCCGGAGGATGTCCCTGGGCAACCTCCCCGTCAGGAGATAGATTTATGCATTGAGTTGCAACCCGGTACGACACCGATATCAGCATCAACATATCATATGGCTCCTGAAGAGCGTCGTGAGATGAGGGTGCAGCTGGATTACTTACAGAAGAATGGATTTGTGAGTCCCAACTTTTCACCTTGGGCGGCCCGAGTGTTTCTTTCCAAGAAGGCAGATGGGATCTTGAGGCTATGTGTGGATTACAGGTGCTTGAACCAGGTGACTGTGAAGAACCGGTATCCACTACTGAGGATCGATGACCTCTTCAACCAGTTGAGAGGGGCACGATGGTTATCTAAGGTTGATCTACGATCAAGGTAGCACTAGTTACGAGTACGAGAGGATGATATACTGAAGACGGATTTCCGATGTCGCTATGGTCACTATGAGTACTTGGTGATGCTCTTCGGCATGACGAACACCCCGACAGTGTTCATGGGACTCATGAACTGGATATTTCAGCCCTACCTAGACCAGTTTTTAGTGGTCTTCATCGATGATATCCTTGTGTACTCTGCGTCCGAGGAGGAGCACGTGAGACACCTAAGGATGGTTCTGGACACACTCTGAGAGCACCAGTTGTATGGGAAACTCTCGAAGTGTCAGTTCTTGTTACAGGAGGTCCACTTTCTGGGACACGTTATCTCAAAAGATGGTGTAGCAGTGGACCCAACGAAGGTGGAGGCAGTGCTCGCATGGGAGCCACCCTAGAGCATGACGGAGGTGCATAGTTTCCTTGGGTTGGTAGGCTACTATCGTAAATTCTTCCTTGATTTCTCCCAGATTGCAGCACCCATGACAGCTTTGACTCGAAAGGGGTAGCCTTTCGTGTGGACCGAGAGATGCCAGCAGGCTTTCCAGCAGTTGAGACAGTGTTTGACGAGCTCCCCGATCTTGAGATTACCAGAGGAGGGTGTCGAGTACGTAGTGTTATGTGACACATCAGGAATCGGGCTTGGTTGTGTCCTGATGCAGAGGCAAGCAATGATTGCTTATGTCTCACGTCAGTTGTGGCCACACGAGCATAACTACGCGACCCATGATCTTGAGTTGGCAGCGGTAGTCTTCGCATTGAAGATGTGGAGGCACTACCTGATGGGTGAGCGGTTTAACATCTACTCTGATCACAAGAGTCTCAGATATATCTTTTCTCATAAGGATTTGAATTTGAGATAGAGGCGATGGCTTGAGTTCCTTTAGGATTATGACTTTGAGATCGTTTATACTCCTGGAAAGGGGAACATAGTGGTAAATTCTCTTTGTAGGAAATCCAGTTCGCAGTTGCTGGATGAGGTGAAGAGGTAGTTGGCCTCCTTAGAGTTATCCTCCATGGATAGAGATGAGGGATCCTACCTTCAGTCGATGGTTGTTACCCCTCCACTCTTACAGTGAGTCAGGGAAGCACAACACGAGGATGCTAGATGTGAGACTCTACGTGCTCAGATATCCACAGGTGATGCAGCTGATGGATATTCAGAAGGAGGGGAGCATGTTGTTCTTTTCAAGGGGAACATGGTAGTACCAGCGACTTTGCGAGAGGAGGTTCTGAGGGAGGTCCATAAATCCCCTTTTACGGTTAATCTAGGCATAACAAAGATGTATCAAGACCTACGACGTCAGTTTTGGTGGCCTGGAATGAAGAAAAGTGTGGCAAAGTTTGTCTCTTGGTGCCTTACTTGTCAACAAGTAAAGGTTGAGCACCAGGTGCCAGCAGGTTTGACTTAGCCCCTTTAGGTTCCAGAGTGGAAGTGGGACAGGATACCCATGGACTTCGTGACGGGTTTACCACGTACGCCCAGGGGACACGATGCCATCTGGGTGATCATTGACCGACTCACCAAGTTGGCCCACTTCCTAGTGATACGAGAGCAAAGTTCAGTAGAGAGCTTGGGACGCCTCTACGTGCAGGAGATAATTTGACTTCAAGGAGTTCCATCCACGATCGTCTCAGATCGTGATACTCGTTTCACATCTCGGTTGTGGAAGAGATTACATGAAGCTTTTGGGACTTAGTTACGCTTGAGCAAAATGTTTCATCCCCAGACTGATGGTCAGACAGAGCTGACCATCCAGGTCCTGGAGGATATGCTTCGAGCTTGCATACTTGACTTCAGTCATAGCTGGGAGGATCATCGACTACTGTTGGAATTTTCTTACAACAAAAGTTATCATTCCACTATTGGTATGGAACCATTCGAGGCTCTGTACGGGTGACCTTGCAGGTCACCACTTTGCTGGGCTAACCTGGGAGAGTCAGCACTCATGGGCCCAGAGATGGTGAGAGCTACTACAGAGAAGGTGCAGGTCATCCAGGAGCAGATGAAGACTGCACAGAGTCTGCAGAAATCATATTCCGACAGGAGGAGGAGGCCCTTGGAGTTCGAGGAGGGAGACCATGTGTTCCTTCGGGTCTCACCTCGTTTAGGATTGCAGAGATTTGGCCAAGGCAGAAAGCTATTTCCGAGGTTCATTGGCCCTTTTCAGATTCTGAGTAGAGTTGTCTAGGTGGCATATCGCTTGGCTCTACCTCCTCAGATGGACCAGGTACACAACGTCTTCCATGTGTCGCAGCTACGGAGTTACGTGCACGATCCATCACACATTATCGACTGGGGCGAGCTGGAAATCGATGATGGAGCGAACTTTTCAGAGTACCAAGTAGAGATTGAGGATTGATAGAAGAATATCATTCGTGGATGATCTATTCCCTTGATGTGTGTCCGGTGGCAGCACGAGAATCTCCAGGAGAGCACGTGGGAGCGGGAGGCTCAGATTCGCGTGCAGTACCCACATCTTTTTGAGTAGCCCTTGTTTTGGCTTTTTGGGGATGTAAAAGCCCTGAGGTGGGTGTGATTTAATGTCCCGGATTTTTTCAAGTATTATTTTAATATTATATGGGAATTAATTTGAGGCCAGGCTCTGAGACTGTGTGCAGTTCCGAGGCCCGGTGAGCCAGGAACAAATGTTTGAATTTAATTTAATAATTAAATAACACTCACGTGTGGTTTTCCTGAAAAAGTGGAATAAATCCCGAACGGGTGCTCGAATCAGAAATCCGAGGGCACCATTGCATTCAGAACATCAATTTTACCTTAGGTGAGGCCTATCATTGGCCAGCGCAGGTTGGTGGTGGAATCCAGTTCTTGGGACGTAAGAGTAATAAAATATTTAAATAAAAATATTTTATTCTGCAAAGAAATATTTTAAATATTCAGCAACAGATATCCCTTACCTTTTTAAATAATGTTTGGCGCAAGGGTCCAGGGTTTCAAACCTCATAACTCTGAAACCCTTGGCGGCTCTGGAGGCTCTGGAGAAAACCTCCCAACACGGAGACGACGAAGTAGTGACCGGATCATCGCTGACGAATGTCGTGGAATCCAGGTAGGATGTTTTAAATATGTTTTATTTCCTGTTTTTGATTTCTACGACAAACATGGGATAATCCAAGAATAGATTAGTCCGCAGATCAATCGTTATCACGAGATGAGATTTTTTTGCGGGGATTTATGGGAGATTTAATCCATGTTAATCCATTGTTGTTGATTTTTATGCTCTTTTTAGTCCCTTTAACAGGATCAGATCAACGCCGTGACGAACAACGGCAGAGGTTCGTTCCTCAATTTCGTTTCATTGGATTTCTCCCCTTTCTTTTCTTCGCGTTCTTCGTGTTCTTCACGGGGCGATGAACGACGGATGGTTGCGCATCTGTTCTGTGATGCAATGATCCCAAACTATGGATCCAACCTCGGAGCGGTGTCACGGAGGTGCGACGACGATATCAGGGGACGATTCAGAGCAGATCGAGAGTTATGGGTTTTTGGGCGTTTTTCTTCAGATGGATCGTTCGAGGTTTATGATCTGTTTTAAAGGCCGAAAACACCCGTCGCGGTGTTTGTATGATGAACCGAACCAATCCATAGAGTATCGGGACGAACGGACGAGAGATCGTGGATCCAAAAGATCGGCCAAAGCGCGAGGAAGAATACGGCGTTCTGGAGAATTTCCTGACTACACGGAGTGTAGTATGGGCTACACGGCATGTGTTCATCGACGGGACTACCTAGCGTGTACTCTGGGAGTACACGGACACAGGTAGGGTACACGACCATGGATACGGCATGTATTCCCTTCCCCGGCTAGACCCGGCCAGATACACGGGATACCCCGTGTACTTGTACACGGGTAGGTGACATGGACACGGGCAGAGACCGCGTACGGGCACATGGCCAGCGTACACGGAGCAAGCCCTAGGTGCTTGGACATGGTGTGTGAATCATCTACATGATGTGTAGTTGCTTTCTATCCAACAAGCCGAATGACACGGGCCGGTTGCACGGGTAGTACCCGGGGTCAAGGAACAAGGCATGTACTTTTCTACACGCCGTGTAGGTTGGTTTTACACGACCTGAACGAATGACACGGGCCATTTACACTGGAAGAACCTAGGGTCAAGGAACACGAAGTGTAACCATACTACACACCATGTAACCTGTCTTAAATTACTTGATCCACTTGTCTTCTGTGACTTGGACTAGTTTTAGTTGGGTTCGTACCCTTGTTCTTTTCCCTGAAGGTTCTGGTATCATTTTCTTTACATAGAAGTATGATCCCTTCAGAAAAACTTCTGGAATAGAGTTTTTGGAATCCCCTCTGTGAGACATAGATCTGGATCCTCTATTCATTCCTGGAACCTTAGGTAGAGTTCATGGTATCAACGTGACCAACTTTACCCGGGCGCTGATCCTCTGCTTAGCGGATTAGCTCAGACTGAGTTGTCAGAATCACCCCATGACTTGGTTGTGATCCACATCTGAGCATCATGTTCTCAAGGTACTTGTGGAGTGTGTCCTCCCAGAATGAGTACTTCATATCTCTCTCTCCTGAGACCTAGGAGTGTGTTCTCCTTGTTACGTGCTTAGTGGAATCTTCGAGCTGGATATTAGTGGTGGTATTCACGATAGTCAATCATGCATGGGTATATCTAGATATTCTTGTTATATGTTCGGTAGACATATACTGTGTAGAGCTGACTATATCATTCCTTTGTGGTATTTTCCCTTGTTGTATTTTCTTTATGGTTTCGGGGTGTCCTGCTGGGTATTGTTATACTCACCCCTGCACGGGCTTTGCCCGCACATGTCGTGTCTTGTGCAGACGAGCGAGCCTTTGATAGGATTCTAGGCGGACCAGGACCGGATGGTACTCAGTGAGATCAGACAGGCCGAGGTGTGTTCCTACAGCTACAGACTACAATCCCAACACCTTTCTCATAGGTTGGACTTTGTTACGGGCTTTCTTTTTGGTGGTCTCGTACTTTTGGACCAGGGTTTTACTTTCTTTAACATTACTTTCCTGTCATGCTCTATGGTTGGGTTTCAGTGTATGCATGCATCTTTTAATTTTAGTAGTTTTTACTTTTGAGTTTTGTGGGATTAGATATATGTGTGTGTGTGTGTACAAGTGTATAGGCAATGCCTCCCATGTTAGTAGCATGCCTACTTGGTGCTAGTCACCAGCCCCTGGCCTATTGGAGGCGGGCTTGGGGAGTTGCAGCTCGGGCCCCACTGGGACGGGTTGTGACAGTTATTGTCAATAGGTTTGGGTAAAAAATCCCAAGTCACATTATTTTCTATCTAGTCTAATTCTTCATTCATCTAATCACATCACTCTTTAATCTCTAAAGGTTCTTTAATATCTATTTGTTCATCCTATGAAAAAATAGGTATATGATGTTGTACTCAGAGTTCCCCTTGTATGATCTTGCTTCCCTGAATCTCTAATGATATTTTGGACCTTCAAAAATATTCACATCCTAGGATTAGATGATCAAGGTTTCACCTTATAATTAGAATTTGATGATTCATTATCCATAACATGACCTTCTTCTAAATCATCACCATTTTCTTAAACACTATCATGCTATTTAACCAAACCAGCTTCATCTTCATCACTTATAGAACATGCTTTAACAAGTGTGTCTTTTCTTGAATGTTCCATCAATTTAACATCAATAGTTTCAAAAATCTTATATGTATCCTTATTTTAACATTTATATTCTCTTTTATTTAGATGATATCCCATAAAATAACATCAATACCTCCTTTTCATACTTCCCATTTTTTACACCATTGACTTTGATGATGCATCGACTGCAAAATACTCTTAAGTGATTCCAACTTGGGACATTTTTATATTAAATATAGTATGCATAAATTTTATAATTTGGTATTTATAATAAGTGATTATGTGTGTGAATTTTTCTTCAACATCATATCTAAAAAAACAGATAGGTAACATTATCTACTAACAATGTTCGATCCATCACCACCTGATTTCTATTCTTCCATTCAACTACACTATTTTCATATGGTTTTTTGGTGCATTAAGAATATTAAAGATACCATTATTCTAAATATTATCCTAAAATCCCTATTTTTTTGCTTATTACCATTTTCTATTCAGATCATCCTTAAATAAAACATACAATATTTCTCATAAATTCTTCAAAAACTTTTGACCATTTTAAAATACTGTAGTTTATATGTGATAAATATAATTCATGTAATATGAGTAAATTAATAAATTATAGATGTAAAATACTTTTATATATTTGTGGATTTAGGAAACAAGACCCACACTCCCATATCTTATGTGAATAATGCTTTCTTTATATACTAAATTTGAAATTAAATGGAGTGACCCAAATTTTAACCATTAATAATTATAATCAAACTTACAAATATTAAGTCACATAAATTTAATAGAAATTTTGGGTTGAGAATTTTAAAGAGTTGGGAAAATGTTTAATTATAAAATAAAATATATATATCATAAAATGGATATTTGTTTTGAACTATGTATGATTCTAATTAATCCCTAACAAGTCTTCAAAATCTCCCATAAAATTGTTTATACAAGCTATTCTTTATGACATATCAGGTGTAATATATATCTAAAAAATTAGGCTAAATGGAAATAAAAAAGGGGTGAGATCAAATTATATGTAAGGTTAAATATAAGAAGAAATAATAAAATATCATAAGTGAGAATAATACGAGTATAAAATACATGGTAGTAATAGAAAATAAAAATAAAGAAATAATCCAAATAAACATTGAGTATAACATACCCATGTTTTTCATATCAATAAATAAAATAACAAATAATAATAAGAGGTTTTATATTGATGAAATAGATAATATTGATAGCTAATTCCATGTTCTAATAAAAAACATCACTATCTTACCATAATGGCCACTTTTTAGGCAAAATTCAATTCTAGGAAAATTTACACCTAAATATCCAAGCTAGTGTGTCTCATGAGACCCATCGATGCATTGAAGGGATATTATAGGCCCCAACCATCACTGATTATGTCTAATGCATTCATCAGATCAAGTAATTAATAATATATTCAATATATAACCAATATTCATTAATAATAAATAAACATCCTTAATAGAATAATAATAATACTTCTAAAATAAAATCGATTTTCAATATTTTCCCAATCAATTAAAGGAATAGATTTATATGTAAGAATCCATTAATATAACATCATATAGAGAAATGGTAATACCTTGAATTCAATAATTTCAACAATAAATTGACATATGGAATAAATGTTAATTCACTTTGAACAATATATATACATACTAAAGAAAGCTTTTTTCCGGACATGTGTAATCTTCTCAGCGATTCTCTTAAATAATCTCTCTTCACCTGATTTTACTACCTCAACCTGCCCCTCTCTATTAGCGATTTTCCTCTCCATATCCTAGGGCTTCCGCCTCATCTCTTCTCCTGCCTCCGTCAATCCATCTACGGACAACAACCTTCATCTCCCCATATCTGGAACTCCTGGATCTTCATCAAAGTCTCTTCATCCTGCCCATCTCCAGCACACCTCATCTTGTCGTCTCCGTATTCCCTCTCCATACAGTTTCAATCCCTCAATATCTATCCTCTTGAGATTGCGATTTCCCTCTCCATATCTTAGGGTTTCTACCTCTTCTCCGCTCCCTCCTCCAGCACTCCATCTACGGACAACACTATTCGACTGCCCATCTCCAACAATCTTGGATACTCATATCCATCTCCTAATTCTCCTTGTATCCAATAGTTCTCGTCTCCTTGTCTCGTCATCTCTTTCTCCATTCACTACAATCCGACTCCCCATCTCCAACAGTCATGCCCATCACTTTGGCTCTCCATTCACTGCTACAACCTTCGTCACTCCTACCTCCCGACCTTCATTTACTACACTTCAGCTCTTGGCCTACGTTTACATTCCTTCACTCTATTCGTTGTTCCTCTCCATCAGGTTTGTTCATCTTCAAACTTTATGTAATTTTTAATATCTTTTGGTAATTTTTCAGTACTTCCATTTGATTAAGAATTTTTATTATGTCATAATAGTAAAACAATTCTTCCAATTAATCAATTACAAAAACTATTTCAGTCTGTGAGAATATTTATTCACATATTATTTTTTTCAGGGTTCACAGTTTTTGTTCAAGCAGATCAAAATTATAGCAGTTTATGTATGTCTATCTAGCTTTATTCATTGGACTGTATTATCAAAAATATTTCTGTTCCTTACTTGTTTATTGTATACATTCATGAGTTCTTATTTTCATAATAGTGTTTTACTACATGTGTACTATAATTTATGTTTTCTGTTTCAAAGAATCGATGTTCCCTACTCATCAGTTTAGCACTTCTATCACATTTTCCAAAAAAATGATTTCAGTCTTATTGTACCTCTGATATGGTAACTCCTAAATCAACAACTAACAACTTCTCCTCCATTTTTCTCTAAAATCTACACTCTTCCACTCATCCAATTCAATCGAGTTCTCCTTGGATTATCTCTTTTTTATTTATTTATAACTTTTGTACACTAAATTCTGCCTTTCTATTCAATAGTGATTCATGTGTCCATTTTTCTATTCTATTTCAATAGTGACATTGTAATGATTGAATTTATATATATATATATATATATTATTTTTCTTTTGATTAAATAATTTATTATGATGTTTTCTTCTTATGTAAGAGTTTTTTAATCTCTAGGGGTTACCAAAGAAACAATAACTATCATGATTGAAAAATTCTCAATTCCATTTCAACACTTGATCCATATTCTAAAACTATATGCAACTTCTTGAGATATACCCATCTCAAGGTTATAGAGGTACCATCATTTCTTTTAAATGCATTTCCAGACACCCATATTATTTATCCTACTATCATTCAAATGATAGTGATACATTCAAAATTAAAAAGAGGATAGAAGCCACAAGAATGACCAAAACCATGTTGTAAAGGAATTTTTCATGGCTGATGAAAAGGTGCGTAATAACAGGCTATTTATATTGTATTCTTATTGGATATTTTATGTCTGGATCGAATTCTAAGTTTACTCATCCCTTCTAATGTAAAATCCTCTTACATGCCTCTATCTTACTCCATATTTATGATTTATAAAGAACTTTTCCTTAAACAATTTAGGAGTAGTGGTTAGTGAAGATATTAAGAACATTGGGATCTTGTTTGTTATTGGATTATCTAATGTATCATATTGTTGTCACGATTTATTTACTCATGTATTGTCATTGATCAACATATAGTATGCATTTTGACATTGATTTGTGATAATATCAAACTTTTACAACTTGGAAATATTGTCTCTTACTATGCTTAGACGACACAAAGTGTGTTGCATCTAGATTAAGACACTTGCCACTGCCCACTTGATTCTCTTTTTAAACCTGTTTTTTTTTTCAGCTAAATATTTTTGAACTGTAATTATTCATTCATAGAACATATTACTTTATTATAATAACTACATTATTCTTAATAATTATTAATACTATCATGGAATCATTTATGTTTATCTTAGATTTGTGTTCCAGTCATTATTTGGGGATGTTAGGGGACAATACCTTCCATGTTACAAGTGGAGAGGCATTTGGGGCCTACTACGGATCGTTAAATACAACATTGTGGACGGAATTTCTCCTACCCCTTATGATTATGTGGTACATAAATCTATAGGTATTGTGTAAAATTACACTTCTCAAAAGATCACATTTCATAGAAACTATTTTTCATAATTTCAGTATCTATTTTAGATGCTCTTTAAAACTAGGGATATCAATGTATTGAATTTGAATAATATGGCAATTCCATGAATGGATGAAGAAGGTAATGGTTAGTTTGAAAACTCTTTCCGAATACTGCTTATAACACTTATTCTTCTTCACCTGATTCTACTACTAGGAAATATTAACTCTTCTTCTGATTAGATGACACAAAGTGTATTGCATAAAGCATAAGAAACTTTCCACTACCCACTTGATTCTCTTTTTAAACCTATTTTTTCCAGCTAACGTTTTTGAACTTTAATTATTCATTCATAGAACATATTACTTTATTCTAATAACTACATTATTTTTAATAATGATTAATACTTTCATGGAATCATTTATGTTTATCTTTGATTTGTGTTCCGTTTATTATTTGTGGATGACAAGGGATAATGGCTTCCATGTTGCAAGTGGAGTGGCATTTGGGGCCTGTTAAGGATGGTTAAATACAACATTATG
Source organism: Viscum album (assembly GCA_963277665.1). NCBI lineage: Eukaryota > Viridiplantae > Streptophyta > Magnoliopsida > Santalales > Viscaceae > Viscum > Viscum album. The sequence goes on along the minus strand of OY728130.1, from coordinate 2,006,243,288 downwards.
ACTGGAATTTCCCCTACCCCTTATGATTATGTGTTATATAAATCCACAGGTATTGTCTGAAAGTCCACTTCTCAAAAGTTCACATTTCATAGAAACTTTTTTTCATAATTTTAGGATATGTTTCTAGATGCTCTTTAAACTTGGGATATCAATGTATTGAATTTGTACAATATGAAAATTCCATGGATGGATGAAGAAGGTAAGGGTTAGTTTGACAAAACATTCCAAATACTTCTTATATCACTTATTCCTGTTTGTATTTATAAGTTATGTTTCCTACCCAAAATATATTTTTTTACTGCTTCAAGCATGCTATGGTCAAATGAAGCAAGCTCTGTGTGAAATGAAGTGTGCTCTGTGTGGAATGAAGGATGTTTATAATGATAACAGAATTGAGTTGGTTCAAAAAATAGTTTATTTTTCAATAATTTTGAATGAAGTTTTATAGCTTTGTTATCCCCTAATGCCTTTTTTACATTCCACTAATAACTACAATATTCTTACTAATGTTATTAATTTCATCACATCATTTTTTATGTTTTATATTTGATTTTTGTTGTAGTCATTGTTTATGGATGGAAGTTATAGTATATTCCATGTTGAAATTGGAGAGTCATTTGGGGCCTATTAAGGATAGTTAAATACAACAACGTGCCTGAAACTGCTCCTGCCCCATATGATTATGTGGTACATGAATCCATAGGTATTGTGTAAAATTACACTTCTCAAATGTTGACACATCATATAATTTTTTTTCATAACTTTTTTTGAGATGTTATATAAAACTTGGGATATCAATGTATTTAATTTGAACAAGATGGAAATGCCATGTATGGATAAAAAAGGTAAGGATGTGTTTCACAACACATTTCAAAAATTGATTATAGAACTTATTCGTGTATGAATTTATAAAGTATATCTCCTATCCAAAATATATTTTCTTAATTCTTTATGTGTGATCTGGTCAAATGAAGTGGCTCTGTGTGGTCTAATCAAATCAAGTTGTTATGGTCTTTCAAAATTTTCAAACATGATGATTGAATTCTTTAATGTCACTTTATAAGCATTTCCATTTTTTGTAAATTTAATGTTCAATGGAATCCTATTTCACTAGAGCTTGAAAGAAAGATCCGACTTATTATGTTTGACGATGATGACAATGACAAGGGTAAGTACTTGTATTACAAACTTATCTATGATTTAGAATGCTTATTCCCAACAAATAGTGGTTGAATGGGTTGTGTACCATTTTTTCTAAGCAAATGGCCAAATCTACTCTGCAACATCTCTTGTTCTTGTGCATGTATGTTTCATAACTTGATTCCATGTATGATATTTCGTTATATTAATTTCATTCTCGATGGGTTACCCTCGCATGGATTATTCTGACGTTTTTAGCGATGTATTGAAGCATGTTTTCACTAGAGCTTTGAAGAAAAATCGCACTTATTCTGTTTGAATATATTGACATTGAAAAGGGTATGTAACTGTATTTCAAACTTATCTAGGATTTAGAATGCCTATGCCATGAAAATAGTGGTCGAATGGGCTATGTTCAGTTTTTTCTAGACAAATGGCCAAATATTCTCTACAACATCTTGTGTTGTTGTGCGTGTAGGTTTCATAACTTGATTTCTTGTGTGATATTTCATTATACTAATTTCATCCCAGATTTCTTACCCTCACATGGATTATATAAATTCAGTATCACAGATGTCTTACCCTCATATGGATTATTCCGACCTCTTCTCAATATTATCTATAACCTTTTTTAATATCATCCATCACCGGACTATCAGTATGCATTGGTGTACATTTAGTATCTATGATGTCTGTACCATATCAAGCCTTTACAGAGTTTATAAGCATTACAATTAACCATTCCTACAATATATTTCTTCAAAAGTTTATGCAGTTTCATCTTGTATTGGTTTAGATTGTGTGTTTCTACTCTTCTTAATAGTTCCAGAACTATCCAATACTGATGAATATGAGAATAATTAATCTGTAAAAATTTCCATCACTTGGAAACTATGTAATTTTTCACCATGATTATGGTGTTTGAAATTATTTTTATCTTTTTAAAATCATTCCAGGAGGGTTTATTTTATCTTTTTAAAATCATTATTTTATCCTACTAGATTTCAATACTTACCCCTTCTGTTCTTCTTTATATTATTTGTAGGTTCAAAAAAGGTAATGAAACGTCCATAATACTTTATCCTATTTCAGTAGTCCGATTATTATTTGTCTTCATCATTTACCTTCTTCTGATTACAGTAAATAAACAACTCAACAGATGTCCATGCTTCCTCCGCTCCCCCTTCTCCCTCTAGTCCCTCCATCCCCACACTCCCCCGCTCCCGCGCTCCTGTTCTCACCATTCCCGACCCTTCTCTTAGTCTAAATCTCTGTGTCCCACTGCCAATCTCAATTTTCACCTTCCGTCTACCTAACTCCACCTTCCAACTACCCGCCTCCACCTTCGCCTGATCCTGAGCCTCTATCTTCCAAATATGCCTCCACCTCTCTACAGACTTCCCACATTCTAGGAACTCCCTCAACACTCCATGAATCATGACATATAAATTGTACGTGGTAGGTTTTATATGGATGATTATTATTCTATTTACTCAAATCTAGGTTCGATTTCTACTTTTGGGGTTCTGGTTAACTCTTATTTTCTCAGGTATGCTTGATGTTGCAGGTGTTTTCATGTATTTAAGGAGTACTAGATTTTTATCTTAATAGACCATTAGTCATTCGAATTGTTTTACTTCAAAATGATGTATCATTTAAAATTTTCCTCTGATTTTCATGTGGTAGGGTTTATTTGGATGACGATTTTTCTATTTATTCAAATGTAGGTTTGATTTCAATAGTTGAGGTTTTGATTAACTCTGATTTTATGAGGTATGCTTGATGTTGCATGTGTTTTTATGTATTTAAGAAATACTAGGATTTTATCTCAATAGACTGTTAATCATTACAATTGTTTTCCTTCAAAATGATGTTGTATTAAAAATTTTCCTTTTTTTCCTCATTTTCTTTTCAAAAAAATACAAGATTTTTAAAACATTTGTTTTTTCGATGGAAGACTCATATAACATGGAATAGATAAAATCATATGATTATCCATAGGTACTTTTTTATTGTTTGGAGTTTTCCATTCTTATTAGTCTTTTTTTCATGTTATACATTCGACATTTTCTATCTTCTATTTTTTCTATTTTCAGTGACATATAGATCAATGGGTTGTAATTTTTATCTTTTGGATTTCTTTATTATAATTTTATACATAAGTTTGAAGTGGCAGGTGCATCATGTGGACATTATTTTGTTGAACATGAAAATGAAAGATGGATGATGTGTCTTTACAAGGTAATGATGGAGTTTTGTTTAATTCACTTTAACATATTAGGTTTCATTATACTTTGTAATTACTAGGAAGGTTTGCATGAGGTCTTCAATGCATGGTGTTTTGGGTATTAATTTATATGGACTACCAATACCATGTTATATTTCTAATCATTATCTAAATGTTTATTTTCTATTTTATGTTTGGTGAAATTTTTGGGCCCAATGGTGATGGATTTAAGAAGTCTACTATATGGATAATTTAAATACATATTTATAATTTTATTTTTACACACAATGTGTAATATATATTTATATATATATATATATATATATCATCTCAATAAAAAAAATCCACGGATTTTTATAAAGTGACACCCTTCTATAAAAAAATATTGAAAACTATTTTTTTATATTAAAATGGTGTGGTATTTAATAATTTTCAATATTTTTCTCATTTACTTTCTCTTTCAAAAAAATACAATTTTGAAAAACATGTGTTTTTTTGGCTTGAAATCAGAGAAATTATGGCATAATGAATTATATTTGATCATCAAGACATGTATTTTATTTTTTATTATTATTTTCTGTTATTGTTTTTTGTTATTATTTTTTGACTTTCCATTCATTGTAGTCATTTTTTTCACCTTTATGATTTGGGTATTACAAATTCTGGGAAAAAATGATATAAGATGATTCAGGTTGATGTCAATGGCCAAACAGCTTTGCCACTTTACATGTTCTTGAAGTCTTGCAAATGGAAAGCTGTTTGGGGTTGACATAAAATGTAATTTTTCTATATTACTTTAATTATACGTTTACAAATCCAATTAACAGTTGTAAAAATATTTTATTCATTCATAATTTTAATGTTTTCTATCCTTATCTCGTATGAAATGTAAATGACATATTTGAATTGTATTAATGTGTACAGTTTATATAAAACATTTTATTACATTTTAAAGAAACTCAGTATTATATTAAATTACAAAAAAATTTATGATTCTTATTATTCTTTTTTGGATCCATTGTAATGATCTTCTGTTTTAAATTATGTTTTCTTCAATAATGAAGAACCTTTAGACACTACTGATGGAATTTGTCCACATAGTGTTTAGTTCAAGTTCTATATCATCATGATAAAACCCAAAAATAATGCTCTTAGTCTTCATATATTTTATGTCCTTCAATATTATCAACACATACTATATTTTCACCTTATTTCTCACCTATTCAACCAGATAAATCTAATAATATTTAAATTAAATAACAGATGTGTTATGAATCCATCTCTCTCAAATAGAGTTTGATGTAGATGATGTATTCCAACAAATTGTTACAATGCCTTAAAAATCTGGAAATATCAATCCATGAACTGCATCTCCATTTGAAGGATATTTACAATAAAAAACAGACAAAATTGACTTAAACTCGGTGTTGTTTTTCCAAGGTATTTTAAATAACATATTAAATATGTTAATTTATAATAACCTTTTACATTTTTTACTGCCAATACTATCTGTAGATTTATTAAAGAGTACATGAAACAATGTAAGAACATGTTTAATGAACAAAGAAACCATTTCTGATGCGTATATCATTTAATTTGAACTGATTTTCAATTTACAATTTTCTAAACTATACTTAACTACTGTAGGAAACAATATTTCTCTCAACCAAAATCCTTCTGTGATTCTCTAATATAGGAACATATCAAGCCATTACATGGAGGATATATCCAACAAAGCAAGATGCAGAATGTTTGATTCCAAAGGGGACATTGAATAATATTAATAACATTAGTTACAGTCCGATTTTTAACCCACCTCTTTTTAGATGTAACCTTATGTGAAAACATGGAGTGCTGTTTTGTTGGTTTGATAATATAATATCCTCTACCAAAATGGGTTTTTCAATTTGCATGTATTATTTTATTATGTTTTCTTATGTGAAATGTATGTTACTTCATGTATACTATTTCAATTTTTTGAGAATAAACTTTCAATCCTTTTCCAATATAATTTATTCTTTCTACTTTTGTGTTGAGGTTGGAGAGCATTACTTGAAATGATTCATTCATGCTTTGTGGTTGAATGCAAAAGAAATGTTTCCTCTCATTTCATAACCATTCTCGACTAACCCTGTCATTGGGTTCTTTACATGCTTGGGCTCAGCATTGCAGATCACCCATTAGACAAAGGCATTGATTATGGAAATTTTAGTAACAAAAATATAAGAGGAGAACTTTTGGTTTCTGGAATCTTTATGCACTTATGAGTTTACATATTCTATATGCACTTATTCATTATAAATCTTGGAATTTATATAAATAATGATATTTATTCTCATGTTATATCAAGATTGAATATGTATTCATCGGTTTTTTTGATTCAAGTTCATGTTATCAGGTCTTTTGAAGTGGTTGAAGGTTCGAAATACCCTTGATTGGTCTCTATTTCCATTTTATGTTTCTTGTCATTTATTTTCATATGTAAACATTAAATCTATTGTGTAACAAACTTCGTGGGGTAATGTAGAGGTGATTGGAAAAAAGTGGGATATATATATGGTTTGAATTAACAGATAAAGATGCAGTTCCAAGGTAGCTTCATTTACATAGATTTAAGGTATTTTAATATGAATATTGTAGAATTGTGGAACCCTTTATTACCATAAACATGGTTTTGGTGATCAATACCTCAATTTTTATTAAGGGAATTCAAATTAACTTCAATATTGATGAATCTTCTAATCCATTTTTCTCTTTAGATACTAATTATCTTTCAATGACACCACATGAAATGCATTCATGTTTCCTACTAATCTGTCCATATGCATCGTTTCAAGCCCATTGAATCGAGTTAAAATATATAAACCATGAAAATCTCTCTAGCTTACATTCCATAATTTATCTCAATATCACCTCTTGCCTCCATCTCATCCTCCAACTTCATTTTTCATTTCATCTCTTTCTTTGATACCCGCCTCTCTGATTCCATTATGTTCCATATCTTCCATCATTAGTATTCACTCCATTTACATTTGTCACATTAATTCCACTCACTTCATTATCATAATTTTATTTTAAGCATCATATTTCCTATATTTTTTTTTGAATGATGTAGAACCAGATGATTTGAAAAAAAATTGATAGTCCCATGAATTTTCATGGGTGGAGTACTAGTGTAATGAAAAATAGGGTATTCAAAAAGAAAATGCATTGAAGAAAACTTATTCATATAAGAGATGAATATTTGGAATAACAAAAACAGTAATGGATTTATAAAATTTTAATCCCCCTGGGTGAAATAGTATGATATGGTTTATAAATTAATACATGGCCAATATACACATCCCAATAAGGAAGCAAGTTATAAAATAAAAATCATATATTAATGAAACAAAATTGTTATGCAATCACCCTTGTGGTAATGGAAAAATAAGAATAAAAATAACTAAATAGAGATACAATTAAATTTAAATATAATTAACTGAAGGATATTTATTGTACACGAAGTAAAAATTTCATTTAATACCTCGTATGAAAGAAAATATGTCTCACATATCAAGCATGTATCATAGAATTAAAAATGATGAAAAATAATATTAATGAATTTACATGCATTCCAATCAAAAACCCTTAAAGTATATAATTTAAAATTAAACATTAAATTCCATTAGAAATTATTGTATCATGATAAAAAAATATTAAAGGGTTATAAGATACACAATTATAAAGAAAACATGTCATATAATGAGAAATATGTCTTAAGGAGTGAAAAATTGACATAAGAATCCCCTTCCAATTAACAAAATCATTGAGGTAAGAATCATTTAATAATGAGGTAAAAAGAATAATTTTGTAACCTTGGAGAGGATGTATGAAATAATATAAAATTAATTCATTTTATAGAATAAATAAAACATGAAAAAATAGAGTTCAATAAGAAAGTTTATAACTCAATGGAAGGAAATTGACTTTTTATAAACCCTTTCATAAAATACTCACTCCCACTAAATCTCTTGAATATAATATATAAAAAATAACTATATTAATAAAATATTTTATAAAATTATTCATGTAAATAAACTTTTATAGATTTAATTTATAGTTCTTCCCTATGTGTATATTCGTTACTTATTATTTATTTTTAATATTGGGTGCGAGAAATCTTGATAGTTTTGAACTAGTTGCGTAATAATGATGTTTTTATTCATTATTTGAAAAACATTCATCACTAATAGATAATTTAAAGATATATAATAGATAAATTATATTTATTTATATGGATCTTATTTTATTCCATTAGTTTTTAATAATATTTTATAAAACTGGTATTATTGTCGGTTAATTTATGTAATTTTAGTGATCAAAGATGATATTTTAGAAATAAGTTAAATAATTATTATAACCATTAATGACCATAAAAATCATTATTTTATTATTACTTATAATAATATTATTTTTTATGTCCCAATAGTCTAATATGATAGAGTTTTATATCATTTTTGAAGTTGATGGTTATATCGACCAAATCATGAACATACCATAATTAGATGGGTGAGTATGGATAATAAACTTTTATTTTGAAATAATATCATTAAAAAAGAAAAATAATTATATTATTTTTTTGTTTCTAAGGCTTTAAATTAAATTTTAAGTGGTTTGGATAAATATTTAAAATCAAAATGAAAAATAAAAAACAATGCTTCATGGAGGTAATAGTACATACAATGAAAAATGATCGTTTTCATTTCCTAAAGAATGAGATGAAATGAAATTAGATTATAAGTTTTATATTAATATTCATAATAATATTATATATTTAAAATTTATTTTACAATTCAATATTAAAAACTATCAAATAGAGGTGGTGGTGAAAAACCAAATTTTTCGCTTCATTGAGGTGGTAGTCTGCAAAACGCTCGATGGACATTCTTTTATTTTTATTAGTGGATTATAAGAAATAAACCAGAGGGTTTACATTAATAAATTAACACATAAGTATACCAATGATATTTACTTCATAATATTAATATCATTATTGTTGGTTTGGAAGGTAAAGAATAAGAAGTAATGGTTAAGGGATAAGTAATACTTGTGTTGATACCTCAAAATTCTTCTAGATAAACTATTTAGAATTGAAAGACATAGCCTAACATGTAGTGACCGTATTAATTAATAAAATAATGGGTATTATAATAGAGGAACATTTTTCAAGGTGTTAAGGATATTTCTATATTAAATTGGAGAATTGAAAGGGTTGATGTGATGCCCGTTTATAAGTGAATAAAAGGAAACTTTTATAAACACCCATTTTTTCAATAATGGAAAGACACTATTTTGGGGTAAATGATTATAAAAGCTTTAAATAATAAATTTTTGGGTGATATTGTGTTGATAAATATTTAATCATATATTTACACTCATGTTTTAAGCATGTTGGAATTCATTTGTTTATATATTTTTTACTTTTACTTTTTTATTTTGCTAACTAGTTTCTAACCAAGTAACTTATGTTTTACCAAAAATATAAAATAAATAATTTTAAAAAATTTGGGAGTTATAAACCTAAATCTAATATTCATTTAAAATAATTAAATTTCAAAAATTAGGATTTAAATTTAAACATTTTATATATAGGAAAAAAAATTTATAGAAAAATGGTGCTTTCAACATTAAGTTTCTGTAATATTATTAAGTATTTATTAAAAATTAAATGAGTTATTTAAATATAAGATTAAAAATTATATTAAAGTAAATTTTAGAATATATCAATTTATCTGATTTTATAAAAATTGCACAGTATTAATAAAATAATTCTTTGAAAATAACTATTTTATAATTTTCATGTTTGTTAACTTTAATCTCAGTAATCATAAATTTATATGAAAAATTAAATTAAACTTATTGAATTATATGATAATTTTGATATAAATATGAAATCCATTTTTTTGGATTCAATTTCTACAAGTTAGAAGAACTAATTCTTTAATAGAATAAAATAAACTAGTTTTAGAGTAAAATATAACTTATGATTCGAAAATGATATACATGGGTTTTATAAATAGAAAAAGTAATTTTAAATGATTCACTTTACTTATAAATATATATAATTTATATAAAAATATTAAAAAAATTAATCTATTCTTATATTATGGCAATTTCATAAAAGTGACATTTTAAGTAATGTCAACATTTATCACTATTCACATAAAAATCAGTTACTTCATAACAATACCCAAAAAGCTATATAAATATACATTTTTTAATTATAAATCCAAAAATAAATTTATATTTTTCAAATTAATGTTCTAAAATTTGGTAATTTATATTTTAAATACAAATTTAATGAAAAATGTATTCATAGTAAAATAGTTTTTTAAAATTTAAATTATACTATTTCTTATTTACTATATATTACAAATATGATTAGGGTTGAAATATTATTCATATAAATATTATATTTCATCTATAGTATAAATATTTTCTTAAAAAAAATCTCATTGAAATCCAAATTTAGAAAGAAATAAAATTTTACCATAAAATAGTCTTATTATCTATTTAACTATATAAATTTAATTTTATCAATTAATTCATATTAATAAGGATATTTATTTTTATTTTAATTTATTTTTAACAATTAATATAACTATATTTTTATCTCTAATTCTATCTATATATTTTAATATTTTTTTATAATGTTTGACATTTTATATTGGTTTAATGTTTTGTTCATTACAAGCTATCAAACACATCAGGTTTCAAAGGAAAATATAATTTAAAATATCAGAGTGTTACATTTTCCCCTATAAATATATTATATCCTAAAAATTATATTTATTATTTAGTAATTAAATTGTTAAGGGTCTCCATAAGATATTCATGGATCCATATTTAATTTCTATGGAGGTTTTATCCTCACTATACTAGGGTTGACTAGAAAAAGATTCATTTCCCTCATAACATAAATATAACAAACATTGGGTTAAATACTGCAATATAATGGATGTAATTTTTAATTTATAGATTATTGATATCCTTGAATTAATAGGTGATCATGTGTTGATTTAGGATATTAAATATTATTTACTATATAGGAAATTATCATGTTTTCTAGGTGAAGTGGTCTAATCCATGCCTAATACCACATAAAATTTGGCTAATGGAAGGATAATATGATTTTATGGAGATAATATAAACCATAATTAGAGAATAGATTTATATTTTGGATTCAATAACCATACGACTATTAGTTTCTTTTAATCAAATTACATCTAGTTATCTGGGCATGTATTCGTTGTTCTTAGAAAGCATTCCACGTTCAATAGAGTATGTAGATTGGGATGAAATAAAATGCTCATAGTTCTTGAGTGAATGACCAGTGTTCCTCAATTGATATCATCTTTGTAACTCACTTCCATTATTATAGTTACATATAAATTCCTTTGACTTGGAAGCTATTGGTCCCCATCATCCATATTATCCTTTAGGATAGAACATTAAATTGGATAATGTCTAAGCTCCCCCCATTTAAGAAAGTAAAAAATTAGTGTAATATTAGGATGAATGATTTTTTCTTTTCAAATTTTCTAGTGATATATTCACTTTTCCTAAACAATTATTTTCTATATTCCTTTTTTCCATATAGAAAATATCAATAAATTCCTTTGATACATTTTCCTTATTTATTTTGCCCATATTTTGACATGTAGAAAATTGAAAATTCTTTCCTTGATCATCTTTATCACACAAAATTACATGATATTCTATAATTATCTTATTTTTTTTCTTTAGAAACTTAGCTAATATGACATTATTAATCATGATTCTTGATAGTTGGTTAGACATTCTCACAAGGTTTCTCACTTGAGTTCTTATCCAATTAGGTTTCTTGTTGGGACAATATCCCCACTCTCCATGGAATCAATTATTAACTTGATAAATTTTGGATTCAACCAATATTAGAACTAAAAGAAGTTAACATGAATGATTAATACCATAAAATAATTATTTTAAGACAATTAATTTCAACCAAAAAATGTCTAATAGATTCAAATTATTACATTAGATTTTAGTTCAATATAAATCACTCTTTATTTAATCAAGGATTATTTAGGTTGAGTTATCTTATATTCATTATACTAATTCATTAACATAATAAATAAATTTTAATATAAAGTAATTACAATGTTATTAGATGATGAATATCTCCTGCGAAATTAAAAATTGGTGTAATGTTAGGTCTTTTTATCATGCACTGGGTGATGATTGAGTTAATACCAAATCCACCATTTTCTGGGTTATTACCCCTTGGTATATTTTTTCTAGAGCCTAAATACACTTGTAGTATCCATAGAGGGATTAAATTGGCATGATGACCACAAAACATACACTTTAGCAAAATTTAGAGATGTTATTATTTTTTATTCATATCCTTTTAACATATCCCTAGGGTTTTCATGAATGTTCTCTTATCATAATCCAAAAAATATTCAATATTACCTCAAATAACCTAGAGGGTAATATATACATTTGAAATTATTACAATATTAAACTTATCACCCATTATGTTATCCTCAAATAACATCACCCTATAAAGTTATCTAAACCCTCCTTTTAGAGAAACTGTGATACCCCAGACCCAGTCTTTCAGATTTAGTGTAAATAACACATGATTTACGTACTGGATTTGAAATCAACATGGGCGACCTAAATTTTAACCATCAATAATTAAAATTTAACTAAAAAATATCGAGTCATTTATATTAGAAGGTAAATTTTGTATTATAGTTTTTGGGATTTAATAAAAAATATTAATTAAAAAAATACCACATATATCTCATCAAATGGAAATGTTATACACTATTAAAGAAACTACTTAATCTAAAATAAGTCTTCAATATCTCCCCAAAACTCTTCATATAAACTATTTTGTTAGATGTACCATATGTAATATATTTTTTCAAAATCTTTAAAAATGGAAACATAATAAGGGGTGATATCAAACATTCAGTAAGGGTAAAAATATTCGTTAATAATAAAATATCAAAAGTGATCATAAGATTAACATAAATATTATAGAAAAAAATATATAATAAAAAATAAGTTAAAATCAAAAGAAACTATAAAAATAACATATCCATGGTTGAAATAACAATTAAAAAATCACTTGGATTAAAATAACTGGTTATTTAGAGATAAAATTAATTATATCATATAAGTAATTTTATACCCTAAGCTAAGACATCATTATTTTATATATCATAATCAAACCATTAAAGCTATATATTTAGGAAATATTCCTTTTTGGGTTGGAATATTCCAATATACACATGATATATGGTCTCATGAGACCTATCGATACATCTAGATAATATTGTGGGCCCCATACATCTTGATTTTTTTATACCCATTCATCATATGAAACAATGAAAAATGAATAATTTATACAACATAAAATCAGTATTACTTAGTAATCAATTAACATCTATATAGGAATAAAAAGAATATGGATCTTCAATATTTCTCCAATAAATAAATAGAATAACTCTTATATACATATCCCCATAACTATTATTGTATTGAAAAATTAGTATATAGGTTTTTGTAGTTCTTTTGAATGTGTGTTCTAGTTTAAGAATCACTACTTCAAGGCAGTTTCCATTTGATTTATTCATGTCACCAAAAACATCCAACAATTCTTTATCCATAAGGGACCTGCTTTCCAAGGGAATAATTTAGTTAAGTTTGAACTTATGATACTTAAGAACATGAATTGGTCGAGAGGATGGGAGATCAGAATCATCACTCCCTTTTGGGGGAAATTTATTGTCTACTCCGAGACTCTATTTATATATTTGAGATATTTTCATGAATCCGTATTAATTAACCAAGTATAACCTATGTTTCCATTAGAATTTTGAATCAATTATTAGTATGAATGAAATTTTTAATCATCCGCATGTATTTTAGGTTCTTAATTAATGGAATAATCTATATGTATTCAAGGTTCTCCATCAATGGTATCTTCTGATATAACATTTAAAGATTATTTTATTCATTGTTATGATGATACTGGTTTTTAATCCAATTAGTGGGGCCCAGTAGAATTTATAGTCATCCATGGAGATGAAGTTTTGTTTTGATATTTGGATCATACCCATAAAATTGGATACCTATGAATCCTTCTGAAAGGAATCAGAAACCTCATAGTTCGGTGCCACTTTATGGGACACATCATACCTTTTAAGGTCATGTGATAAAGACCTAACTGTACAGTTTAATGTCATGTGTTAAATGCATCTAATCAAAAGGTTCTTAGTCAAGATTTAGTGGTGGACTTATTTCTAAGAAACCTAAGGATCTTGGAAAGAATATGGGTTTCCAATTAATATTAGACTCTATTGGGAATATGGCCTAATGAGAACAAGGTTGACTTGAAGTGTTTGGTTAGAACTTTAGAGAGTCTTCTTACGTATCCCATTTGGATGGGAATAAAATCCCACATTGTTTGATGAGACTCATAGGAGAGTATAGTCCTTTGAGAAAAATTAGTTTGGTCTTACCTCATTAAAAGGATGCCTTGATGATTTTGGGGTTTAATTTGGTTCTTATTCCTAAGGAGGATGCCCAAATTAAGGGAATTAGGGATATAATCCTTAAGAGGATATCCATTTATCCCAGGCCCTAAGAATAATTCCTACATATCCCAATTATAGTAGGAATTAGAGTTCTCAAAGTTTATTAACCATGGGTGTTTGTGAAAATGTTGTAATCATCATAGTATATAAGCCCACGCGAGTCATGCTTGGTGTGAGAAACAAGAGGATGTGAAAGATTCAACAAACACATCCACACTTTTCCTCCTCTACTGGTGGAAGAGGACGTGCCTATGACAACAACGATGGAAAAGGGTGAGGTGACCAGGGAAGAGGGAGAGGTGAAGAGCCTTCACTATGTTCTATTTACATTGGAAAAGGGTCCAATGTAAGGAAGGAGTGAAGGTGAAAGAAGTATAGAGGATCAAGATTGAAAACTTCTACTTCAAATTCTAGGGGCTTACACCAGGGTGGCTTCACTCAAATTGGTCCTGGTAAGGGAGGGACACATCTCCTTTCCTTGCATGGAAAAGAAAGTGTAAACCATACCTTCCCTACTAGAGACCTGAGCTTCCAGGTTTTAGAGACAAGAAGGGGAGGTCAGAACCCAATCCCTAATCTTCCAAACCGAGAAATTCCCAACATCGTTCCTGGGAGAAAGGTTCATGTGACTACGGATATACAAACCCACAAACATTCTATGAATCCTTACCCCATTGTGAAAAAAATATGGGAAACCTATGACTGCAGACATACAAACCCAAATCGGAGACACACTAATATGTCTTTCCCAAAGGTTTGATGAGTCAGTAGGGTTTGGTTGAGGTTTTTACTTAGTTCCTTTCAGATAAGGGAACCAAGGAATGAATTAACTTTCCATGAATTGCCTTAAAAGATGGAATCCATGATGATGCGTAGGCCCTATGCATAGCTCTTCAGTTTAGGTACTCTGTGTAGGTGTGCCACACAACTTTTTTGCATCAGTGTACTTCATAGGTGTGATATGCAGGCCTGATCAATGACTGAAGAAAATATCTTTACATAAGGGAACCTATCCTATTTAATCTTATAACTGTGAAAAGTCTTTAGAAACATTCTTATCAAATTTATTTATCTCTTATATAGTGTTTTTAGATAGATACCAGAGATAATTTTAGGGATTTGGGTGAAAGAGATACACAATGGGAGCTTCAGGAAATCTTTCTACTTTTTTAGTACATAAATGTGGATCCCAAGGGTCCTATTTATAGGAAAGGAGGGGTTATTTTCGAAGAAAAATTTTCTATGGAGGTCCACTATGTTGTATCTCTATGTCGGTCCGTTGCGTAGGGGTACAGAATGTATACTGTCGCGTAGGTCTGGCGTGCAGGTCTACCACATAGGTCTGCCACACAGACACTTGAAACTTTGTCCTAACTTTTAATTATTCAAGGTTCATCTTGAGATTTTGAAATATCTGGTTCTACCTTCATAGTCTTTTGGTCTTACTAATAATTGTCTAAAAAATCCCACCCTCATGATTGGATGCTATGAAAAAGAGGGTCGAGTCCTGAGGTAAAATTGTGTGGAAAAGACTATGGAGTAATTGATGAAACACATAGGTTTTACCCCCAAAAGTTTTGTGTAGGTCTCTTGCATAGATCTTTCACATAGAAATACCATGTAGGTCTAATGTTTTCTATAAATAGGTTTTATCCTTTGTGATTTTCTTCACCCAAGCTTTCATATTTTTCAGGTCTTGTTGCATAGGTTGTTCGTCCAACCCTACTGCATTGTACTCTCGTGTACTTTCGCATAATTTTTCTCAAGGTGAAACTACTTGAGAGATGGAGCTTCAAGGAAGGAATTCGTTAATGGAGTTTCACTAGGACCCTTATCTAAGGACCTGTGTGAAATATCTCATTGAAGTACCTACACGACGAGTTTCCTTTGCAAAAGTTTTAGATTTGTTTAGGTTGAAATTGGAATTTTCTTTAGTCAAAATTATAACCTAATCGGGGGAGTTTGGTAATTATTTTTTAAGAAATGAATCACTTGATAACCTCTACAGAGTATGCTAAGGCTCGTCAAAATGAGATGATGAAGATCGTCATACCAGACTATTTTGATATTGTTGAAAGTAATATCTATGAACTATGAAAAGGTTTAAATCCATATCAATGTGAATACCCACAGAGTTACTATCTTCTCCTCTATGGGCATGGGATTTTTCAAGATTCTCACATTATAACCATTAAGAAATAATTCCCAAATAATTGGTTTATCCAATACACCAATTGTCATTGCATGAATATTACCGCGAGGAGTATGCCAGTTTATGAGGGAAAATCCCTATTGACTGTATCATACTTCATAGTGGTTGTACTATTTATATGAAAAGTCTTGTTGTATAGCCAAGGCCACATTATTATGATTAATCCTTTCATGCTTCTCAAAAATATTAGGCTAATGGTTTTAAAGAAGATTGATATCTTCGTTATGGAGGAGGTGTTGAACCTGAATGGATGAGGGCGTTCTGGGTGCACTGGACTTGAGAAAAATTCAGCAAAGAGCTATCAGATGTTGAAATTTATGAAGATATCTGGATGGGACAAACATATGTTTATAAAAACAATTTAATTCTTGAATTTTTGAGCTGATTGAGTCTGCAAACAAAATCCTTTGTTTTGATGCACGGTGAATTTGGAATTAGTTTTTGGGTTATCTACAAAATAGCTGGGGTTCCCATTCTCAGGGAAATGTATGACGAGTTTATTCCCTTGTTTAAAACATGGGGTGATGTTACTAGAACAACACCATTGGATCGTGAACTATTCAAAATAGAAAATAAATTACCCAAAGAAAAGAAAGATATTCATGCTAGAGTGTGGATGAAAGCCTTTTTAGAACCATCAACAAAGAAAGGTCCCACCGCTAGATATCCTACTATTTGTCCTTCTGTGGATAATCGGGGAATTTCCTGCACATATTTTCCTACATTGGAGAGAGGTGACGTTATGTATTTGGTATATAAATTCAAATATGATATTGATGAAAAGATATGCTTAGACAAATTCCTTTCCATGTAGCTAGGCATTTACTTTCTTCCAGTCCGTGAGTCTAGTGGCAGTATAAGGCCAAGGACTTTTGTGAACATAGATAAATTGGTAGAAGGAAAGTATATTGGCTTAGAAACTCCTGTATTATAAAAAATTTACTATTATCTAGTGCATTTATATAATGGGAAGGCATTATTTAGACTTCAAGGGCCATTATATGTGTTGCAGGGCTAGATTGGGGTACCCTTTTCTTTATACTCAGTGTTGAATTTAGTTAGAGTCCCCAATAGTCAATTCACCCCATTTTTAAAAAACTTTTCTAGTATTTAGCCTCAGAACATGAGACCTAATTTAGTCATATGGCCATTGAATTAATCATAAGAATTAAGCTTCTTTTATTTCAGTATCCCACCAACTGGAACATTTATTAATGATGGTAAGGAAAAGAATTATGAGCTGAGGTCTTATATGATGTTATTCAGGGATAATGTATTATCGAACAAGATTGATGGTGAAATTATATATGAGTATTACGTTCCCTATAGGTTTTCTGGTAATTTAATATGTCTTCAACAATCAAACACTTTCCCTCCAACATATGTTAGACTTGAGAAACACACAATTGTAGCAAGACAATTATGAATTTTTATGGCTCTAGAAACATTCAGATTGTTAATTACTCTAACTCTATCAGATCAATCAATTGGATTAGAAGCTGTATTTGCCAAATCTTGGGCTTCTTAATCCCCTTAAGGAGATTTGACAAAAGGAATATATCGAGTGGTGGATTTAATGACTATTGTGGGTAGAAATAATGGTAAGAATTCCAGATCCAAAGATGATGCATATGTTTTAGAAGTTTTAGAGCCTTCAAAACTTCTTCACAAAAGGTATACCAAGAAGACTAGAGCTAGAGACGCAGTACATCCAGCACCAAGGTGATCCAGCTAGCTCTATTAGAAAGAGATTCCAATCCCATCTGTTAACATTTTTGAAGTGGAAGGGAGTCTTGAAGAGGCTCACTAGTCAGAAGGTGTTTAATTTTCTCCACAACCAACCATACCAGGATCAAATTATGTGCGAACTTTAGCCATTCAATTTTGTGAGGGATTGACCCATGAACATAGGGATGCATGGGCATTCCTCTAACATGGCCTTCAGATAATATATGTGGGTGATATTAAAGATACTTTTAATTGTCATCTGGATAATAAACAGGATGAATTACAAGAGTATATTATGGATATGGAGGCCTTTATATATGCAACCCATGAACAAATCCCATCCTCTAAATGAGTATCCCATATAATGGAATTAGGGATACACAAAGTGGTAATTTTTTACCCTGAAGAGGAAAGGTAAATTTACGTTAATACTGAGAACATATTTTCCTTTTCTTTTTCCTCAATTCTACTTTACTATTTACCATCATTAATCTTAAAGAAATTGTATTTTGCTGCTTGAATTCAGGGAAGGAACATCCCAATAGGTTCTTGGGACACCAAGGTATAGACCAAAAGGTTCTCCCATCAACACATCAAATGATCCTCCAAAGTCACCAGAACATTCTCCAGGAGCAAGAATCATGACTGGGATAGTAGAGATAGATAATCCTCATCCATTACCTCAGGTTTCTCTTGATAGGAGGAGTGTTTCAATTTATCCTCATGATTATGAAAATAAACATAAGAGAGAAATGATATTAGTTCAAAGTGTTCGTCGAAGAAGTAAGTGTTTATATTATCCCCAAGAATTTTAACTTACTTGATATACTCCGGTAATCATGTTTATCCTATCTCAAAATCTATATATCTATCCTCTCTAAAGGTATTAAGAGATAATTAATCAAGACAATAAAAGGAAACCCCATGAGAAACATAGGTTCATGTCGATGAATATCCAACCTTGATAGATAAAACACCAAAAGGTGAAGCTGTACCTACTTTTGATTCTATTAAGAGAGAGGAAATCCATGGTAACGTTAAATAAATTTCTCTGTAATGTTATATTATTTTCTAATATTATCCTTTTAAAATATCTCAAACTAGTTTCCCTTGCCAATGGATTCTGTAATAATCAATTCTGATATTCCTATCACTTAGGAAATAAGTAATGAAGATCCGGGGTAGGATGACGTAGATATTAGTGTTGATCCAAACCTGGGAAGACATGATGATGTTGTACCAATTGAGGAAATGACAAAACAGAATGTCAGTAGAGCCAATTTGGGCATTAACCAACATTTTTTGGATACCTTAAATGGTGAGGATTCTATAACATTCCAAGTGTCACAAACTGATATGATAGACTCCCTTAATCCAAACATTGATACTTAAGGGTCCATCAAGGAGTTTAGGGATTTTCCTGAGTAATTTCATGGAAACATGTTCTTATTCTAACATTCTCCATACATAACTATTCTTATTTTACTTAATAATTTACATCAAAGTTCAACTAATATAGCCTTATAATCAGAAAATGGTTCAATGGCTCTTCAAGAATGGGGTATTCTACTATATCCTTCTTCTAATAAAGTTGGAGAAATACTTACTGATGACCCCTAGTGGAGAGATGATCCAGAGCCTTCAAATTTGACAACTGAGAAGATTCAGGAGAATTCCCCTCCTCCAGAAATATCTTCTCAAATTACTAAAGATGAGAACACTAGGGATGAATCCAGTCAAGCAGCTAACTTATTATTGGGTAAATGTTATCAGTTATCTAGATCATGATATTTTTTTTCCATTTTTCTAAAACTAAAAATGATATTGACTCATCATTTAGGGTTATCATCTCCCACAAAAAGATCAAAAGGTGAGGCTCTTGCATTGGATCAGGCATCCGTATTAGGTGAAGCATCCATTATTATGAGAGAATATGAACAAGGAAACTCTTTAAGTGATCTATTTATAGAGTACATTCTACCCTATATGTAACACCCCGAGCTTCCACGATACGCCTTTCTTTCAATAATGCAATAGCTTGCATTGTACGCAAGTTCGAGTTCTAACACACCGCGACCAATCAAAGTAGCTGTTATGAGTAGTAATACCTACTTTTTGAAATTTTATAAATTTTATCCTTCAAAATGAACTTCATTTTTGGATTCTGAATATCGAAATTAGCTTATGTTGAATTTTTAGTATTTTTCTGAGAACTTCCAATTTTATATGAATAGTGAAAAATACTTAAAAACAACTTTTTTAATCAAAATAATTTATAGTGATAAATTATACTATTGAGAGGTTTTAAAGTATAATTAGAATATATTTTTACCATTTTATCCAATTGTGTTCATTATAATTAATTTAACTTCGAAATTGGACATAAACAATTGTCAATCTTTTGATATAAATTGTTTCTTAAAAACACGCTATTTGTTATGACAATTGGAATTAATTATAAAATTAATTAATGCAACTTATATGTTTGTAATTTTGTAAAATAGACATCATTTTTGAAATTGGAATATCAAATATAGATTAGGGTGAAATTTTGGCATTGTTCTGAAAAACTTCAATTTTTGATGAATAGTGAAACCACTAAGTGGTAGTTAAATAACTGATTTTTTGTTTAAATGAAATATTACCACTTCTGTGAGTTGATTTTCAAAAATCAGACACACATGTTTATCATTAGGAATTAAAATTTGGTTCAATGGGATAAAAATAATTTTTGGTGAATAGTAACTTTTAAGTTTAATTAATCGCGATTAAAGGTAATTAGTGAAATTTAAGGTAAAAATGATATTATAAAAATATGAAAATACCCTTACACTTGTCCTATCCCTATTGGATGAGTAATTTACGACCATGAAAATCCATGGGTCAACTTGGGGACCCCATGGAGCCACTTTAGTTGGAAAATGACATAAATACCTTTTATTTAATGTTAAAGTAAAAAATGACACAAACATGAAATGTTTTACTAAAACAATTTTTACATGGGGATATACAAGTCATATTTTTGACTATAAATAGTCATTGGAAAGATAAAAAGATTTCCTAAATCATAGTATTTTTTTATAATTTTTAGACATTAAATAAATTAAATTATTTATGACATCATTATGATGCAGCGATGACCTCATTATTTAACGATTTTAATAAAATGAAAATATAATGAAACATACAAGGCTTACACTTGTCCAAAGACTATTGGATGTGTATATTTCGAACCCTTATCACCTTATCCACTAATTATATAAGTTTGGGACCTTTAGAATCCGAAAAGCATTGTATAATAATGTAACATTTCAATCGTTCCAAAAGAGCCCCTCCTCTCCTCTTATAAAAGGCCCCCACCTCTACCACCATATTCACACATTCAAGACTTTTGGTTAGGCCAAAATCGGCCCAAATACTCTCCCAACTTGTCTCCCTTTATCCTAGAAGCTTTACTTTAGTCAGAAAGCCATCCTAAGGAGTCTTTTTGATCAAATCAAAAGGAAGAACCCGATTTTGAGATAATGTCTTCTCTAATGTTGTTTTGTTTTATTTTTCTTCTCCAACCCCCTAAAATATTTTTATTAATTTCTTTTGTAACAACACCAGTATCATCAATATACTAGTATGTTTTTATAAGAATTATTCGAGCTACACTTACACACACCTACATCTAATGGTTAATGAACATACGGTTTCTGTGGATGACGAATTTCTGCCTCACGAAACGATGATTGTTCAACACTCATATAACACCTTCAAAGGTGGCCATTAAGATGTAACTATATTTATATATGATATATAATATTTTCATGTTTTACTTATGCTTCTGTATTTCTCATTTATGGCATACTTTATGATTTCTATTATGGGTAAACACGATAATTTCATTTTAGGAAGTGCGGACTACCGCCCCCTCAAAGTGATGTGAATCGTTAATGCCACATGTGAGATGTATAAAGGATGGAGTAAATGATATTATATATGATATTATACTGGAATTATATTATACATTTATATCATTATGATTTCATTCCATTAAATACGAAATAGAAATGAAAGTAGCGTTCATGCGTACGTACGGCTTACCGTCTCCATGAACGGTGCATTTCATTTCTTACCTCTAAATGTTACGTAATATTATAAATGAATGTATATACTGTATATATATATGATATATATGATATCTACATCATTAATATAATTCTAGATATAATGTATATTTCACCACATGAACAACTTGTAATTATAAGAAGTTTATTTTTGACTCAAGTACCAAAGATCGACAAAACGAACGTTATTAAATTAAATAATTACATAATGTTCATAACATGGTAATAAGTGATATAAAAGGAATAATGACCATGAAAAAGGTTCTTATGTAAATAGAAATTAACTCTAGTTTATTATTTAGGAGGTTAAAGAACGGTCGAGTCAGGACAGGACGCAAGGTAAGGGAATTTCTTAACACAACTTCCATTCTTTGGGTTAATCTCATACTTTCAAATTATGTCATGATATTATTATGTCCTATATTGTATTTATAATTTCTTTATGTTTACTTATAGTGAATACACATAATATATCTATTTTATTTAAAAAAAAGTTCTTTGTTAGGGACTCTGTCTCAATCTCTTTTCATTGAGGCATATTTTGTTTTATACACAACTTTATTTTATACGGTGTATAAACCCCTTAAAGTTTAGCGTTTATTCAAAAGTTTTTATTTTATAATTATATGATTTTTAAATGATTTAAAAAAAGAGATATTTCTCTCAAATATATGAAAATCCAGTGCAAATGTATACGTATTTAACACAAGCTTAAAAATGTTTTCAGAAAACCCAACTCTCGAGTGTGGTAGACAGGAAGGGATTGGGCGTGGACCCATCATGGCCTGTAATTAGTCGAACAGTCTCAGAAATAGATATTTTGTTTTCAGAAGCTTGCATAATGTTTTCGGAAAAACACTAGAGTATATTTGAGCAATTTTAAACGTAAGTATCTTCTAAAAAATTGCATCGGTAGGTCTCATGAGACAAACTAGTGTCTTGGCACGAGGCCTTGACAAAATCTTATTTGTGGTCTTGGCACGAGGCCTTGAATACGTGGTTATGATAGTCTGGCATTATGCATTCCATTATTATGAAAGTGGTTATTGATATTGCATGTGATTATTCGACCAGTAGAATATCCATGTGAAGAAGTAAATGGCATTATCTCATTTTACTTTTGCCATATTATATTGATGTTCAAGTTTAAAAGGATTTTGTTTTAGTTATACATTGCCTTAAATGTTTATGTTTATTTATGAAAACTTCCGCAATATTTTTATCCTTACTGAGCATCTAAGCTCACCCCTTTCAATGTCTTAATATTTTCCAGGATGTGAAGAAGTATTTTTTGAATGACCTGCAGGGATAGTCAGAAGAGGATATGAGTGTGGACTATGGAGACTTTGTTATTATAGTTTTTCACCTTATGTTGTAATGTAACTTTTATAAATGTATCTAGTGTTTCCAAGGCTACTAAACTAATCGGTCTTTCGAGACTTGATCTTTTGTGATCATGCCAATGTTACGAAGTAATGCACCGACTCTGGGTAGCTGGGGTCGGGGCATTACAGTTGGTATCAGAGGCAGTTTAGTACTAACCTTGGAAGCTAGATTTAGATAAACTCTGATTAGAGCACATAGCCCGAAGATAGACTTTCAGGATTAGTATATAAGAACTTCCTAGAATTTTTGTATTATAGATATTTTGTGAGTTTTCTGAGCAATACATCCCTGTCTGGATACGAGCAGGTAGAGGCAGATCTGGTATAGATGTACCTAGGGGTAAAACCCGAAAACACCGCTTTGAGCTAGACTCGAACGGGAACTGGTGCACGATAACGGGCCTTGCTGCACTCTTGGTTACGACACTCCCGAGGGATATGCTTAGGATAATTCTCATTTTCTTTACAAACCACTATGAAGTTTTATGATTATATACTTCCTCAAAGAAAAAATTCCTTTTTATGATTATGGATTATATACATAAATAGTTCAATTTATGTAAAGTGTTTTACAAATATGGAATTATGTATTTTAATTCATAAACTAATCTAGTTTATCCCATTGTTTAGAAATGGAGCCTAGTGGAAGGAATGTAAACCGTATCAATGCACGCACTCCGTGTAGGGATTGCCCTCCTGCTCAAGATAATTATTGTGGATCTGGAGATACAACTGGTTCTGATCAACTTATTACCATACTGGGACAACTCACTCAGGTTATGAATAATAACCTTACACGTATGGAGCACCCTGATCCGCAACGTGGAGGATCAATGTTAGACCGCTTCATGAGGCAACAACCACCAACATTTAATGGGGGTACAAATCCGTTAGTATCTGAGCAATGGATAAACTCCTTAGAGAAAATATTCCACGCCTTGGGGAGTAGCGAAAGGGAGAAGGTTATCATGGCCGTTTACTGCCTCACTGGAGATGTCGATCAATGGTGTTCATTGATTCAAAATACAAAGGAAGATGATGACATATTGAATATGTAATGGAGGGAGTTCAAAGAGATTTTCTTAGAAAAATACTTTCCTCATAACCATCGAGCAGATATGGAAAGGCAATTTCTGAGTCTGCGACAAAAGGAGGATGAGAATGTCGTAAAGTATGAGGCAAACTTTACAAGGTTGACGAGGTATGCTGCAGATTATATACGTAACCCAAGAGGTAAGATTGATAGTTTCTTTGATGGGTTAAAACCATTTCTCTGTAGAGATTTAGTATCACAATCTTTCTCAACATACGAAGATATTGTCTCATGTACTATCAAGACAGAAAAGGAATTCTCTAAGTCTTATGACAACAAAGTAAAGCAAGAGAAGAAGAGAACGGTGGAACAAGAGACAGATAAAGGGAAAAAGGGAAATAAGGATTTTCCATTATGTGATAATTGTGGGAAGAATCACCCTGGTACTTTCCTAAAAGGAATGGGAGTTTGTTATTAATGGGGAGAAAAAGGTCACCAGGCACGTGATTGCAAGGGAAAGAAAGAGGCTATCAATGTTGAATGCTACAATTGTAGGGAAATGTGGAATTATGCAAATTAATGTCCTAAGCGTCAGGGAAACTTACCCCAGAAAATGCCAAGGGATCAAGGACAATCTTATGCTGTTACTACAGTTGAAGCGGAATAATTAATGTATTGGTGCTTTTGGACTCATGGATTATATTCTGGTTATTAGAATAATTTGATATATATATAAGGATTGTACATCAGTACTTGTTGTTTCAGTAAGGTTTTAATATGATGAAGGTAATCATATTTTTAGTATGTGACAATAAGAGAAACTTTTCTTTGTTTGGGGAATCTGATGTTACAATTGATTTTGGAATTTAGAGACCTTTTAGAGAATGTTTGGACAGAGGTATTTTGGATAACTATAAAGGTTGGAGTGGATTAAGTTGATCTTTGGATAGTATTGTTTAAGGTTAAAAATTTTATGAAGATTATTTTTGGAATATTATAATACTATTGTTTTAGGAAAAGGATAACCTACAGGGTGGGGCATAACCCGTCGCGTCGGACAAAGCTGCAGGAATCGAACCCACAACCATAGTGCGACAAACCTTTATTTCCTACCACTAGCCTATAGGAAGTCCCTGGTTATTAAAAAATAATTTTACTAATCTAAATGGTATGTGTTAATATTTGGAACCTTATACAATTAGGATAAGTATAATATTTTTGAGTTCTATTATCTTTTTGAGTGAATGATGAGTTGAAGGTTGAAACTCTAATTGTCAAGAATAAATATATATACCTATATCTTATTCAATGAGTAAATTAATTCTTAAACTTTAGTAAAGGGATATTAAAACAAAAAAAATGTGTTATCCTAATACCTTATGTCTTGTTGAACTGATGATATTTTAAATCAACATAGATTGAAGGCTTTGAGGCCCTCAATTTGACAGTTGATTGTGATTGATGACCTCAATCACTCCCTACAAATATTTACGTTTTCCTCCAATTATATGTCTCTAATTTCCACTAATGTTCTCCTTATCAAGATCATAATTTGGTGGTGACTTTCTTATTTCCATTTCCCTCTTATTAAGGCTAAATTTTATTAACCTTATCTCCGATGTGGGTTTTCCACAAAGGTATTTTCTATTTTCAACCTTTTATTTTAAAAGAAAATTTTCAAATTGCGAGGACGCAATTTATTAAAGGAGGGTAGAATGTAACACCCCGATCTTCCACGATACACCTCTCTTTCAATAATGCAATAGCTTGTATTGTACGCAAGTTCGAGTTCTAACACACCGCGACCAATCAAAGTAGCTGTTATGAGTAGTAATACCTACTTTTTGAAATTTTATAAATTTTATCTTTCAAAATGAACTTCATTTTTGGATTATGAATATCGAAATTAGCTTATGTTGAATTTTTAGTATTTTTCTGAGAACTTCCAATTTTTTATGAATAGTGAAAAATACTTTAAAACAACTTTTTTAATCAAAATAATTTATAGTGATAAATTATACTATTTATAGGTTTTAAAGTATAATTAGAATATATTTTTACCATTTTATCAAATGGTGTACATTAGAATTAATTTCACTTCGAAATTGGACATAAACAATTGTCAATCTTTTGATATAAATTGTTTCTTAAAAACACGCTATTTGTTGTGACAGCGGGAATTAATTATAAAATTAATTAATGCAACTTATATGTTTGGAATTTTGTAAAATAGACATCATTTTTTAAATTGGAATATCAAATATAGCTTAGGGTGAAATTTTGGCATTGTTCTGAAAAACTTCAATTTTTGATGAATAGTGAAACCACTAAGTGGTAGTTAAATAACTGATTTTTCGTTTAAATGAAATATTACCACTTCTGTGAGTTGATTTTCAAAAATCCGACATACATGGTTATCATTAGGAATTAAAATGTGGTTTAATGGGATAAAAATAATTTTTGGTGAATAATAACTTTTAAGTTTAATTAATCGCGATTAAAGGTAATTAGTGAAATTTAAGGTAAAAATGATATTATAAAAATATGAAAATACCCTTACAATTGTCCTACCCCTATTGTATGAGTAATGGCCGACCAATAAAATCCATGGGTTAACTTGGGGACCCCATGGAGCCACTTTAGTTGGAAAATGACATAAATACCTTTTATTTAATGTTAAAGTAAAAAATGACACAAACATGAAATGTTTTACTAAAACAATTTTTACATGAGGATATACAAGTCATATGTTTTACTATAAATAGTCATTGGAAATATAAAAAGATTTCCTACATCATAGTATTTTTTTTATAATTTTTAGACATTAAATAAATTAAATTATTTATGACATCATTATGATGCAGCGATGACCTCATTATTTAATGATTTTAATAAAATGAAATGATAATGAAAAATCCAAGGATTAAACTTGTCCAAAGACTATTGGATGGGTAGATTTAGAACCCTTATCACCTTATCCACGAATTATATAAGCGTGGGACCTTTAGAATCCGGAAAGCATTGTATAATAATGTAACATTTCAATCTTTCCAAAAGAGCCCCTCCTCTCCTCTTATAAAAGGCCCCCACCTCTACCACTTTATTCACACTTTCAAGCCTTTTGGTTCGGCCAAACTCTGCCCAAATACTCTCCCAACTTCTCTACCTTCATCCTAGAAGCTTTACTTTAGTCAGAAAGCCATCCTAAGGAGTCCTTTTGATCAAATCAAAAGGAAGAACCCGATTTTGAGGTAATGTCTTCTCTAATGTTGTTTTGTTTTGTTTTTCTTCTCCAAACCCTTAACTCTTTTTACTAATTTCTTTTGTAACAACAACAGTATACTCAATATACTAAGATGTTGTTATAATAAGGATTCGAGATACACTTACACACACCTACATCTAATGGTTAAAGAACATACGGTTTCTGTGGATGGTGAATTTCTGCCTCACGAAACGATGATTGTTCAACACTCATATAACACCTTCCAAGGTGGCCATTAAGATGTAACTATATTTATATATGATATATAATATGTTTATGTTTTACTTATGCTTCTGTATTTCTCATTTATGGCATAATTTATGATTTCCATTATGGGTAAACGCGATAATTTCATTTTAGGAAGTGCGGACTACCGCCCCCTCAAAGTGATGTGAATCGTTAATGCCACATGTGGGATGTATAAAGGATGGAGTGAATGATATTATATATGATATTATACTGGAATTATATGATACATTTATATCATTATGATTTCATTCCATTAAATATGAAATAGAAATGAAAGTAGCGTTCATGCGTACGTACGGCTTACCGTCTCCATGAACGATGCATTTCATTTCTTACCTCTAAATGTTACGTAATATTATTAATGAATGTATATACTGTATATATATGATATATATGATATCTACATCATTAATATAATTCTGGATATAATGTATATTTCACCACATGAACAACTTGTAATTATAAGAAGTTTATTTTTGACTCAAGTACCAAAGATCGACAAAATGACCGTTATTAACTTAAATAATTACATAATGTTAATAACATGGTAATAAGTGATATAAAAGGAATAATGAACATGAAAAAGGTTCTTATGTAAATATAAGTTAACTCTAGTTTATTATTCAGGAGGTTAAAGAACGGTCGAGTCAGGACAGGACGCAAGGTAAGGGAATTTCTTAACCCAACTTCCATTCTTTGGGTTAATCTCCTACTTTAAAATTATGTCATGATATTATTATGTCCTATATTGTATTTATACTTTATTTATGTGTAATTATAGTGAATACACATAATATATCTATTTTATTTTTAAAAAAGTTATTTATAAGGGACTCTGTCTCAATCTCTTTTCATTGAGGCATATTTTGTTTTATACACAACTTTATTTTATACGGTGTATAAACCCCTTCAACTTTAGCGTTTATTCAAAAGTTTTTCTTTTATAATTATATGATTTTTAAATGATTTAAAAAAAGAGAAATTTCTCTCAAATATATGAAAATCCAATGCAAATTTATACGTATTTAACACAAGCTTAAAAATGTTTTAAGAAAACCTGACTCTCGAGTGTGGTAGACAGGAAGGGATTGGGCGTGGACCCATCATGGCCTGTAATTAGTCGAGCAGTCTCAGAATTAGATATTTTGTTTTTAGAAGCTTGCATAATGTTTTCGGAAAAACACTAGAGTATATTTGAGCAATTTTAAACGTAAGTATCTTCTAAAAAATTTCATCGGTAGGTCTCATTAGACAAACTAG
Organism: Viscum album; assembly: GCA_963277665.1. NCBI lineage: Eukaryota > Viridiplantae > Streptophyta > Magnoliopsida > Santalales > Viscaceae > Viscum > Viscum album. Next base: position 2,006,214,043 of record OY728130.1, on the reverse strand, counting down.
TGTCTTGGCACGAGGCCTTGAAAAAATCTTATTTGTGGTGTTGGCACGAGGCCTTGAATACGTGGTTATGATAGTCTGGAATTATGCATTCCATCATTATGAAAGTGGTTATTGATATTTCATGTGATTATTCGACCAGTAGAATATCCATGTGAATAAGTAAATGGCATTATCTCATTCTACTTTTTCCATATTATGTTGATGTTAAAGTTTAAAAGGCTTTTGTTTTGAGTTATACATTTCCTTAAATGTTTATGTTTATTTATGAAAGCTTCCACAATATTGTTATCCTTACTGATCATCTAAGCTCACCCCTTTCAATGTTTTAATATTTTCTAGGATGTGAAGAAGTATTTTATGAATGACCTGCAGGGATAGTCAGAAGAGGATATGAGTGTGGACTATGGAGACTTTGTTATTATAGTTTTTCACCTTATGTTGTAATGTAACTTTTATGAATGTATCTAGTGTTTCCAAGGATACTAAACTAATCGGTCTTTCGAGACTTGATCTTTTGTGATCCTGCAAATATTATGAAGTAATGCACCGACTCTGGGTAGCTGGGGTCGGGGCGTTACACTATAGTAGTTACTTAGATTAAAACTTAGACATGAAATATGCTCTTAGTATGGCATGTAAGAAGTCATGTCGAAATATGTGGAGCATAATTTCTGAGAAGCCTTTGGAAGAGCTGTAATCCCATTCCGGAAAACTCCCACCACTATTTTTCATATTGGGATTTGGTGGATTTAAATATCGACCAGTCTAGTATGCAATGAAAGAGACCATTTGCTGACGAGTGCAGGAACATAATTTGCGGAAAGATCTTAAAGAATCTAAATGAATAATCAATATTGAGAGCTTCCAAGATGTAGTAGCTAAGGAATAGGCTGATCATAGCATGTAATTGATTTAAATTGACCAGCAAATTAAAGAAACCACGAAAGAGTGGGTATATATTCAACTACAACTAGATGTTTTTCATAAAAAACTGAGCAGTTGAACCAAACACTGGGAGAAACCTAATTGGAGGGGATAACTGCCATTTCAACTACCAAATAAGAACTTCATCAATCCTAGGAGACTGAATTTGCTCAGCTATCCCAACATCAATAGGCGGTTGATAGGGCTCAAGAGACCGATCAACAAGGAGTCATTTGAGAGCTTATTTTAACATATTAAATAAAGGCTCTATTCTATGTATGTCCCTCTAATTTTTTGTCTCCAATCATATATGTCTTCATCATTACTTTCTGTAATTTCCATATTAAATGTGATTATGATGATTTTTTACCATAAAATATTTATGTCAGATAACCATAATTATAATGAAAAGAACAGGGATGCTCATAATTTTCTTTTTAAGCCAATGGGCCTAATGAGCATAGTTTTATTTTTACTAGGGTTATATAGAAAACCCCCAAAAAAATTGTATCTTTTGACTTTTTATTTCTCAATATTATCTAAATCATACAAAAATTTACAGTTAGTGAGATGAGACTTGACTTTTATCCAGGGTTCCCATTGTGGGTTTCCAATCAGGTGAATACCACGTCTCTTGTTTTTGGTAGTTTAAAGTCATTCATGTTGGACTATAAAGGACTAGTATTTATGATCGAACAACTTTGACCATAAACATTAAAATTACATCCCAAATAAGGCTCAATGGATAATAATTTCATTAATATTATTTAAATACTTACGAGGGGAATCCCAAGTCATGATTTTTATGGTTACCAAATCAGAAAATCATATAAACAAAAAGGAGGTCTCTTTCAAGAATGATGTTACCATTATTTGACAAACCCGTTATGGGAGTTGTATTATGCAAGGACGACTAGGGAATATGTTTCATAGCTATATAGAGACATATTTTGAATTACATGCCTATTATGTAGGAAAATTTTATGCATGGCCTCTAGGGGCACATACTGCATAGTCAAGCAAAAGCGCTCTTAGGAATTTTACAATTTAATATTGATAAACAAGGGAGAATAATATTTCGGTGACCCAAGACCAAAGTGTGTGGTTTTTTCCAAGGAATGGGATTTTAAGAATAAAGGGTTATCTATGAAGACATATGTCATGAATAAGAAAACCACGTTTATAAAAATTCGATGTATGAGGAATGGATAAAATTTTTTAGAAATGAGAATTTTTGATATCATGCTATGCAATTTTATGTCATGTAGCGATGACATTATACAATGCATTTTTACGTCATGTAGTGAGGAGATTGTACTGTGATGTTTTAATTCACGCAATGAAGACATTGGGTGAATTTAATTTATGGTCTTTAGGTTTGACTAAAGGTATGATACTCTCCCAATTTCTTGATAATTTTTTTGGAAACATAATACCATGTTCAAGTATTGAAGGGAATACTTGTAAACTATGATTTGAGAATTTATGAATCTGAATAATGATATGGGAAAAGGGCTAAAGGAATTAGAAGAATTATTTTCTAAGAACAAAATTACTATTATTTGACAAACATGTTATGGGGGTTGTATTATGCATGACCAAATAAGGAATGTGTTGCATAGCCAAATATTGGAATCATTTGACTAGAATTCCCATTATGTTGGAAAATTTTATGCAAGGCCACCTAGGGGGACACACTACATAGTTAGGAAAAAGATCTCTCAAAAGATTTACATTCTATTTCTAAAAGTCTAAGAAAGTTTATAGAGATTCATATTTTCTAAATCATAGAGTTTAGTTTATGAAAAATGGTCCTTGAATACGGAAAAAGTATTTCCAATCATGATTTCGATGATTTTGAAGAATATGATTTCTATGAATGTCTGACCCAAACATAGGTAATATGGTGTCTGTAGTTTTAGGTCATACGACTAGGACCAAAATAGAAACAATATAATATATGTGGTCATGTGATCCAAGGTTATTTCATATTTCATTGAACACATGGAGAGTGAAATGTGTAATCCATGGTCTTGAAGACTTTTAGATCGAGAGAAAGGTAAATGGGAAAATATACATGAATTACTGCTTTTAAAAAAGAGAATCTATTATATTGTCATCAATGTTTGAAGGGGATAAAATAAACTTTAACCAAGAAAAAAATTACCATTATTTGGAAAGCACGTTATGGGGCATGTATAATATAGGTAAAGCTAGGGAATATTATATATAACCGAATAGTGGTATGTTTTAACTAGCATGCCCATTATGTAGGAAACTTATGCAAGTCTACTTAGGGGCACATAATGAATTGTCAGAAAAAAGAGTTCTTAGATATCATAAACTATGTCCCCAAAAACCGTTTGAAATATTATAAAGATCTAAAAATATACAAGATTAGGAGTGTGGAATATGAATGGGGGGTAATTATCAATGCACATGATAAATATTTGAATCAATATTGGGCATGAGTATAAAGTTCTTTGCATAGATCTGACTCATATGCAAAGTAGGGATGTTCTTGTTTCCTTAGCAGGATCTCTAAAGAGAGAACCCAAAATGAAGACTCCCATATAGATTGTTAATTATATGTGGAAGAGAGATAAAAAAGTATCCCACAACCAGGATTAGGAGCTACGTCCTAGATTTTAGTATGTATTTCAATGGGATTAGAATCAAGTGATTCATAGTTCTTTGGTTTCTTTCCATTTTAATGTCGTATAGATAGGACTTTTTGATGTGTAGTTTAGAGTCATGCACTGAGGACATGAAGTGATTCTAACAAAAAAAGGGAATATTTTGGATAAAATATGGAATTAAACCCAGGTGTTACTACATATCTCATATAAATGTGAATCAAGCCAAACATAGTTCTTGAACATTCCCTATGAAGGTTTGATTCATACATAGGGAATACATGGGTTTTTTTTATCATGGAGGGGCCCAATATGGAAGCTCTAAGCTTCTCTATGTATCTCATATGGATGAGAATCACGCAAAATGTAGTTCTTGAACAATCATTTCCCACACCAATCGAGTTTGATGTGGGAGAAATGGGTTTTAACACATTTTGGGAGAACAGTTTAAACTTAAAACACAAAATTGTATGAAGATCAAACCATTTATCTTAAAAGAAAACTATATATATATTTGGTTCATATACAGGAGGATAAAAATAAAAATTATGTAGTTGCAGCTGGGCCCAAGATTGGATATCCAACCGTTTCTGCGTATCTCATCAAAGATAAGAATCAAGCCACATGTAGTTCTTTAAATGAATCCCCTATGATGATCTGATTCAAACATAGGGAAGAATGGAACTCATGTAACACTAAGGAGTAGCAATGATGTCAATGATTCTTGTATATGGATTATCTTAATGTCAAATAGATAAGACATTAACCGTATAGTTTAATTATGTCTAATGAGTACAAATGATGTCATACAGTTTAACATCATGAAACAAGGAAAAAGATGCTATGCATTTTATTGTTGTGTTGCATGGACGCTTACGGTTGTTATGCAGTTTAATATCTTTCAACTAGGACATTGTGATGTGTAGTTTAGAGTCATGCAGTGAGGACATTTTACTATGCATTTTTAAGTCATGTAATGAGGACATTATACTGTATAGTTTTATGTCATGTAGTGAGGATATTATACTATGCAGTTTTAAGTCATGCAGTGAGGACATTGTACTATGCAGTTTTAAGTCATACAGTGAAGACATTGTACTATGTAGTTTTACGTAATGTAGAAAGGAAATTTTATGTAGATACAAAAATTATTTCATCAAGAATCTTGAATTACTTAGAGTTGTAACGAGTTCTCTATCCATTGAGATTTGAGAATAAGATTCATTTGAGTAAACCTTATGTATGGAATAAGGTACTTCCCATTTTGGCTCATGCTTTAGATGTATCTTTCCTGGTATCATTGGAGTCCTGAGGACCAATACCAATTCTCCTTGACGAAATTAATGAAGGAAAACATTCTTGTTAAAAACTCTCAATATTATGCTCTGATAGACTTCTAAATGAGAGAAATTATGCAATATATTTTGGTATAATCATTCCAGCTCATCAAATAATTTCTAAGACTTTTCATCTATAGATAACTGATCAAAAATTGCAATTTGGAGTGAATAAAATTGATATTCAATTGGAAAAAATGCTTCTTTTCTATACATTAATAAATACGGGGTTGCCTGAGTGGTAGTACGGGTAGTGGTCCAATAAGACCATAATGCATGCAAAAGTTTCTCCAGCTAAGATTTCTTATCTTTATCCACCATCTTCTAGATTATATTTGATAGGGTCTTATTGAAAGCCTCTATCTATCCATTGGTCATTGCATGATAGAAAGATGAATGGATTAATTTGATACTATCCTCCTGATATAAATTTTTAACCTAAATAGAACAAAAATATGTGATATTGTTTGTAAATATAGTATGAGGGACACTAAATCTGGTGATGATGTTTGTTTTTAAAAAAATAATTCTTTTGGATATGACTTATTTGAGAGGAATTGCATCAGCCCATTTAGAGAATAAATTATTAGCAGTAAGAATATACTTGAACAAATTAGCCATAGCTATAGGACAAGGTTTTACTATATCCATTCCCCATGTGGAAAATGACCAAGAGTATTTAACTGTATGTATCAGCTCTGGGGGTTGATGAATGAAGATGGCATGCACTTGGAAGGGATGAAATTCATTGGTTAAATCTATGCATTCTGGCGTCATTGAAGGCCAGATGTATCCAAGACATCAGATTTGATTAGAAAGCCTATTCCTAGACTTGTGAGCACTACAAGCTCCCACATTTACTTCTTTCATGAAAGATGTAGTTTCTTCTCCTCCAATAAACCTGAAAATAATTCTATCAAATATTTGTTTTTAGATAATCTTCTAGTGATCTGGACTATCATAAAAAGTAACTTTGGCCACTTGTCATCGAATCTATTCTATTTTAGCTCTATCTAGTGGAAATGCTCCATTTTGAAGGTATTCCATGATGGGTGTCATCCATCCTCTAGTACTACCATATGGCTCAAAAATAGGGATGATTTTATTAATTTCCTCCATTCTAGTCTAAAAAATGGTGAAATCACACGATGGTGGGAAATAATGATGATTTTCTTATCCTGATTTGGATCTGCTAGGGCTGTGGATGCATTAGCCAGTGCATTATCCTGAGCATTTTTTGATCGTGGGATATAAGAAAATTTTGGATCTAAGAGAAATTCATCCATTAGGCCTATGACATAATCACACAAATGGATTAACTCTTCTTTTTTGATTTCATAATCCCTATTGATTTGTTTGATTACTAACTCTAAATCACCTTTAAATTGCAGGTGGTTTACTTATACGAGGAGGGACAACTACAAGCATGTGATGATAGCTTGATATTCTTCCTTGTTGTTGGTACTGCCTTCTGACAAGAGGAAGGAATATGGAAACACTACCTTTTCTGGGGAGATAAGTACAATTCCTAACCCAACTTCACCGAGTTTTGGGTTTTCCAATATATTCCCAGTTGGACTTATAGAGGCATAATAAAAGTACATTTCCCACGTTTAGGGATTATCTTGAGTAGATAAGACCTCTTTATCAGGAATTTTAATATTCAATGATGTATCTTCTGTAAATGGGTGTTCATCAATGAAGTCGTCCAAGGCTTGAAATTTTATTTCCTTCTGAGGCACAAACTAGATATCAAACTATTGCAAAATAACTACCCACCGTCAAAAATTCTCTATATGAATAGGAAAACTAAGGATAAATTTGAGAGATTTATTGGGAGACACCAATTAAAACTCGTGATGTTGTAGGTAATGTCTCAATTTCTGAATTTCAAATATTAATTCCAGGAAGGACTTATCACTACTTGAATATCGAGTATCTATGTCAAGCAAAGTTCAAATGAGATAGTAAAGGCTATTTCCATTTCTAACATCATTCTTTTGGGCAAGGAATTCACCTAGTGATCTCTCTAAAGCTATCACATAGAGAATAAATTGTATTCCTTCAATAGGTGGAATTAATACTAGTGGAATCAAGAGATATTTATTGAGGGCATTGAATTCCTCTATACAGTCATCAGTCCATTGATAGGTGACTCCCTTCTTCATTAATCTAGTTAAGGGTAAACACTTTATTATCAAATTGGAAATAAAGTGCCGAATATAGGCCAAGTGTCCTTGAAGTCTTCTTAATTCTTTCAAATTTCGAGGAGGTGACATGCCAAGGATTACCTTTGTCTTATCAGGTCCAACTTGAATTCTAAAATGGTGTATAACGAAACCTAGGAACATTCTTGAGGTTACACTGAAAACACATTTAAAGGAATTCATCTTCAAACTATGTTGTCAAAATTTATTGAATATGTTCTCCAGATCAGCCATGTGATCAGAACGTTTTTGGATTTAACCACCAGATCATCCACATAACATTCGACAAATTTTCCTAAGAAGGGGTTGCGGATATGGTGCGTAACACGTTGATACATTGCACCGACATTCTTTATTCTAAGGAGAATCACCTGTTAAAAACAAACACATTGAGGGTCACTAAAGTATGTAGAATCTTTATCCTCTAGGTCCGTACGGATTTGATTGTACTAATAGTTTCCATCCATGAAGAAAGGAGATTCATAGCCAGTTGTTGCATCAACTAAATGTTTTGTGATCAAAACTGGAAAGACATATTTTGGAAAATGATGGTTATGATCTCTAAAATCATTGAAAACTCTGATTTTCTCATTCTTATTTTTCAATGGGAAAAATGTGAACCAGATACCTGGGATATTGAACATCCCTAACAAATTTATCCTTGATAAACATATCGACTTCTGCTTCAATTTTAGAGGCATGATTCGGGTGTGTTCTTCTTGATGTCTACATAAATCATTGATGCTCATATGGAAAACCCAAATGATGAGTGGATACATCAGGATTAAGGTATGAAATTTTTTGTATAGTTCCATGAAAATATTTCTTAATGTTTCTTTAGAAATAATGTATACATATCTTTCTCTTTAGAAGTCATAGCTGCACTAATTAGAGTAGAGAGGCGATCTTCTTCTATACCCAGATTTATTTCTATGAAATCATCTATAGTGGTACATATACCTTCTTCAAATGGTGGAGGATCATCCCTGAGGTATTCCTCTCATTATTCCTTATATGTCACTTCATGTATTTCAACTTTCATAGTAGGTGATGAAGAAAAAATTTCAAAGATAGGGGGAGTCAGTATTTGAACATCTTGAAGAAGAAACTACCATTTATAACCCTGGTGATGATGATGGGTCTTCCTGGAGTAATAAAGATGAAATGATGGGTTTGGAATCAACATCATTGTCCTCATCTAGTATTGTGACAACTTCTTGTAGTCTGATTAATGAAGAAAAAACTTTCTGAAGATCGGTGGATGAAACGAAAACATCTCCATTTAATCTTTCATCATTGCATGGTAAATCAAAAATTCCCCCATCTTGTTAGACACAATTTCCACAATTAACATTATGTAAGTCACTGAATGATTACTAGGATTTGGGTTTATCATTTCAATTTCATTGTTATGCAAAACACAATCTATACTCAAATTTTTTAATGGGTTTATTGGTATCTTTTCTAGGCCATTCTGAGTATTGATTCTGGTTACCTCTTTTGTCATAGAACCCATTCCCTTTGTGTGATAAAACACTACGTCAATATACTGAGATTCAGACATTTTGAACAGTGCCTTATTACCATAAAATTTCCAGATTTTGAAATTGAAATAATACTTGAGACATTGGTGGTATGACGAAGGAATGGATATATGTTGATACAACCAAGTCCTTCCAGGCAGAATGTTGAATGATGTGTCCTGATAGTCAACCATGAAATCTGAATTAGAGACAATATCCTAAAATTGAGTTCTGAGTGTAATCTTTCCCAGATATTCTGGTTCAATTTTGTCATAACCTTGCAGCATTAAAGTGGACGGAGATAAGTTAGATTCAGTGAGTCCCAATCAATAAAGTGTACGAATAGGAATGAGGTTGATCCTGGCCCATTATCAATGAAGGATCATTGGATGTCTATATCATTAACCCTTCTAGATAGATAAAAGGGACTACTGTTTCCATGTACAAAATCATCTTCATATTCATCGGTAAAAGATATAACTACATGACATTCTACAGGGTAATTCACTATATGGTAAACCTCAGCAGTAACAACTTCTATTTAAAACACTTGAGAACTTAAAAAAGCCTTAATAAGTGCTTCTTAAAGATCTTTTAATAGATTCAAGGGATCCAAAACTGACAAATTGTTTGGAACTTGGTCAATCTATTTCAATACATCATAATTTTTCTCTAAAAGTCTATCTTTTACAGCATGGAGATGCGGTTATGCAGGTGTCTTGGACGTTAATGATCTTGATGTAGATGTACCCTATGTCAGATAAGAAGCCTGAAATACTTCATTTTTTGTTAGATTAGATGGACTAGGTCTATCTACTTACTGAGATAATGATGGTGTATCCTATAATCTCTCCTCTAAAATAATCATGTCAAGACTGATCTTGTCATGTGTGGGAGAATATCATTATTCTTGTTGAGCCCTCTGAAGGTATCTCCCATGAGTTTCTGTCATGTATACGAATTGAGTAGGGGTAGAGTTAAAATAGTGTCTTCTAGCATACCCAATTCTTCCCCTATATCCTCAACTTTGGTTTCTTCCTTTTGTTCCCCAATTTGGTATCGGAAACATAGGCTCATCATGACCAGAATCATCTTTGGCATAGGGATCCGTTATGTGGATAACGTTAATGGAACCAAAGATCAATTCTCCATCTCATGAAGATTCTGATTGATAGGTTGGTTCTGGTTGTGCCTTTTGGTGGGGCGGTGCCTGTTCTTTTGAAATAGATGGCATGAAATCTTCCATAGTCAAGGCAAACACTGGTCTTAACATGATCTCTTCCTCTTATAACTACTCTTTTTTCCTTTCTAATAATGTCACTTCATTGAGGATTGACCTTTAGAGGATTAATATTTTGATGAAGGTGGTTTTTCTATGATGGAAGTGGCAGAAGACACAATCAGTTGTTTCAAATATGTTTATATATTGTCACGATTTTGGTTAATCAGTTTTCTGATAATCCAATCATCATATTTCAGTGCATTTTTACTCTTGAATTCATGCCATTCCTCTTATTACTCTATATTAGAAGCAATAACACATTCTACTTGGGATGAGGAACCTTTCATTGCCACTTGTCTAGAGTCTACCATTTTTTACAAGAGTTCTTTAAAAACAAAACACTTTTGAATGGAATTCCCCAACATTTGCTTAAAGGAACAATAATTTGTAATATCTTCATATCCTTCTTTGTTTGGTTTCATCGGCCTTAGAAACTATTCAATTTTTTTTCTAGAGTTGAGATGAAGTAATTGGGAACCTGTTCAATCTAGAAAGAATAAAATTTGTTTTTTTACTCCTTAAATTGTCTTCAACTTTTGATCATCATAACAAGATAGTCGTTGCTTATGATGCTCCAGAGGTGGATCCCTTCGATATAATGATGGTTTCGAAGTGGAGGTACGTATGGGTGCTTGATTGAGTGTGAATATAGTAGACTCTACTTTCCTGGTTCTCCTCCCTAGAGCTTATGAAATTAAACGATATTTACCTTTAGTTTCCACAATGAAATCATCAACCTGTTGGGCAATTTAATCGAGGTATCAAAACCCACCTATTTATTTCATAGGGATTAGTGGTGTGCGTAACATTTCATGCAATTTTTCCACACAAATTGGAAGAAACTATTATTGAGGGAGTTCTATATTTATGGAATATTTTAATCCTTTCCATCGAGAAATGAAATATGAAATTATTTCATTATCCATTTGTTTTCAATTTTTAAGATAAAAAACTATTGTCTTCGGTAGTATTGAGCTGAATTTAATAAGGAATTTCTGATGGATATCTTCCCATCGAGTATTTGATCGAGATTGAAAACTTGTATACCAGACAAAAGGTGGTCCCTATAATGATTGTACAAAGCATCTGATCTTTACTACTTATTTTTGTTGAGGATTCCTCAGTATTGGATCACAAATAGAAATGAAATGAATTAAGGGTTTCTCTAGATCTCCCAAAATATTAAATAATGGGAATTTAGTATTCAAAATATTTTTTGGGAGAGGGATTAGATCCACCCATTCAGGGTAAGCTCCCTTTTCTGACTGAACTGGCTGACACTGTTCTTACAAAGCCTCCAATTGAGTTGTTAATGCCTCATTTATTTTCATAAGCATCTGGGAAATATTTAGATGAGCTGAGGCCAGTAGAGGAACAACCGTTGGAGCTTGAACTAGGGCGATGACTGGAAAAACCACCGGTGGTGGTGCTGCTGGTATTTGTCTCGGATAACCCACATGGATAGTCATATAAGGATGTGTTTTATTCTACCCTATATGTGTACCCAATGGAGGGAATTAATTATCCACATATGTAGTTACAACAAATCCTCTTTGCTGAGGAGCTCTTACGAAATGTGAATGTTGAGGATCTTCCTGGGGAGCCTGTCTAACAGAAATACTGCTTCGAAGTAACTCTATAATGAGTCTTTTCAACTCTTTAATATCCTCATCTTACTTTGAAAAATTTTCTTCAAGTGAAATATATTGACCTTCTCTAGTGGGAAAGTGATATGTGATCTGACTTTTACCTTTCCCCTTTTTAGAAGCATTTTTAAGGGATGGGAGTTGGTTATTTGAGGGCATACCTAGATTCTAGGTAAGCCTCTGATTTCTGGTATGCACACCTCCTTGATTTGCCTCAGTGTGTATCATGTTATGGACAATAACTTCATATTTTTATTCCTCTAAACTAGAATCATTCTCTAGAGGATCTTCTATAATGGTATTAATGACATTTTCTGACGCATAATTCATTAATGGAATTTTTCAAAGAATATTTGTAAGATCATATCCTTTTTTATCTTCCATGAGACTCTATTCTCATATATGCTGAATTCTTAGGAACTGTTTGAATAATAGTTACCTGAAGGAAATCCTTATATAGTTTAGCTATACGTTCACTTTGTGGGTTCTTCCCTAATCGGGAGAAAACTAACTTTTGTTGAAGAGGGGATTGAAGATTTGAAAAATCCCCCAACCTTGCAAGTTGGGGCTGTTCCAGTTATTCTTCTTCAAACCTTCAAAATTCCTTTATAGTATTCAATTGTTTAATTAAACAATCCTGCAACCATACAAGTTGGGGTGTCTCTTTCACTACTATAGCTGAGATTTGTGCTGTTGCTATTCTAATTTTTCAAATTTTGATTTGGACATTGGCTGGGTGCATTATCCGACAACCACTCAAATCACCTATTTAAGAAGACCACTGTGCTATTTAAGACATTTTCATCATCTAATGGATGCCATCCTATAAGAAGGAGGGATTATTAATATTCTCAAATGCTTGAAAAAAATACCTCAATATATTTATATCTTTGGGCCTGACTATAATGAGAGATAGTTGAGGCCCATTCTTGAGAATATACTTGATTATACACAAAATATGTTGATTGTAACAAGCCTTGGGAAATAAAATTTCATGAAATCACTTTTGGCAGGCTTTGCTGATTTTGGAGCATAGTAAAATGCAATGCTCCATTTGCACCCCATACTTTGATATGAACACCAGATGGGATATCAGAAATTAACTAGTGTAACCTATTTAGTGGATTGAGGAATGCACACTAAAGGGTTATCTATTTCTTTTCATCCCTTGGATGTCAAGAAACTGAGAGATATGCCAAGTCTATTCAGAATTAAAACCCTTATATTACCTTTAATTGACTTTGATATTCATTATATGGTAATACTTTTTCTTTAAATTGACAATGATTTTTCTATATGTTCTGGTGGACCATATGAATGGATTGTTCTTCCATCAATTCCATAATGTTGTATTGGGAGTTTTCCAAAGGCCAGAACATGACCAGTACTTCCCCTTTAGCCAATTTTTTTCTCATGTTCAATATATCTTTATCATCTTTCATTAGAGTTTTCTCCACTTAGTCTGAGTAAAGTGGATGCTTCTAGTTTATTTTATTAAAAATAATGGAATTAGTCTATTTTTCCTTTTCTATATTAGAAGACAAGTGACCCATGGGAGGTTTAGAGAATGACCATTTCCTTAAGATATCTTCTAACTGAGAATTTATTTCACCTGTTAATGAAAAGTTATCAAACAAAAATTGCCTTTTGTTGGAAAGAGGCATGAGATAAGAGGGATTTCTCATTACTAAATTGTCTATTATAGAGTTATATTGAGAATATGAAACACAACTATGAAGAAAACATTCACAGCGAATACCATCATGGGAAGGAAAACCATATTGGATTACAGAAAGGGATAAATCCTCTTGCTCATTGGTCTTCTAGCCACATAGAGGGTTTCTGTGGCTCTCATATGAAGATAGGCTCTCTGGATTGACTGAATTTTCATGAAGCAAGCCATCATAATGAAGTGTCTGATGGGGGACTTCATAATTACTTCTACTACTAACATAATTTGGTAATGAGAGGGTAGGATCTTGAGCTGTAATAGATAAATGTATGAGGTCTTTAAGAACTCCATCATTAAGAGGAGCTAGATCGTAGACTGGCTTTTGATTTTCCAACTGTGTTTGGTGAGAATTATTCATGGATGCTCTCTTACACTAAGTTGGGGAAACTTGCTGGGAGAAGTCATTATCATGGGTAGGTGTATGTGTCTACCTTGGAGTGGTTATCAGAATTGGATGGTTACCTCTAATTGGAAAGTTTGTCTGTTCTTGATCGAGTTTTCCTCATGATATGAGGGAGTATGCCCTATAAGACTTCTGGACTAGAACTAAGGTATGTATCTACTCCGGGATGACATGCTGATGTGCCATCCTAGGTGTGGGGAAAGAGTTATGTGTCTATTCCCCTGGTACTACTGAAGTTGTTGCTATGATATTCTGGCTTTCTTCTAGAATATGGGCAAGATTTGGTATCTTCCCTTTCAACATTGATATGATGTGTTTGGTGAAATTAGTAGTTGGAACGGGAATATATGTCCATTCAATATATAGAGTAGGTTCTTTTGCCTGCTCATGTCCTATTTTTCCTATTAGTGGATATTGACAGTACTTATGTATGGGGGCAATGAGTTGAGTATGCCACATATTTTTTGTCGGAGATTTACGACTAACTTCTCTGTGTACTACCAAACAAGACTATTGGAAGGCTTGATGAATGCTGGAAGGTGTATGTGTCTTCCTTGGAGTGGTCATCCAAATGGGATGATTACCTCCAACTGGAAAGGGTGTATGTTCCGGATCTGGTTATCCCCATGATATGGGGGAGTATGACCCATAACCCTACTGGATTGGAATAGATGTATGCATATTATTTGATATGGCATGATGATGTGTCATCCCAGATGGGGGGATAGAGTTATGTGTTTTTTCCCTTGGAACTACTGAAGTTGATGTTATGATATTCTGGAATGCTTCCAGAATATGGGAAAGAATTTGTGTATTCCCTTTCACCATTGAAAAGATTTGTTTGGTGACTTCCGCAGCCAGAACATGAATATATTTCCATTCCATATCTGGAGTAGATTTATGTGATTTCTCCAATCCTCCTTTTTTAGTTAGTTGACACTGACATTACTTATATATGGGGGAAGAGATTTGAGTCTCCCCTAGATTTGTCATTGAAACTTTTCAAATAGCTTCTCCAAATGATTCCAAATGATACTGTTGTTAGGCTTGATAAATGCTTCTAGGTGTATGTGAATCTTGTCTATTTTCTATAAAGCATGGTTGATAGAATTATTTCAATACTGGTATACGAGACTGCTGACAGAATTGGTGAGTGTAAGTAGGTGTATATTCCTGTTTACTATTTTCCACCACATTTGATTGGTGGGATTTCTTGAATACAGTTAGATGAGTATGATGATTGGTTGAATATTTGTAAACAGGTGTATGTGTCTATTCACAGTACTCCACCAAATTTACCTAATAGGATTGGTGGGTTGTTCCTAATGAGTCAGCTGGGCAGTGAAATTAGGATAAATGAGTGTATGCGACCACTCATTATTTTCCATCAACATAGGTTGATGGACTTATCTAGAGAGGGAAAAGGTAAAAAAACACTCCCTTCAGGTCGAATGATGCCACCAATGGTTTGTCTTGTGCGCCCGGGTTTGAGGGACCTATTCCGAACAATTAAAGGAAACACCCCCATCATGTTGGGGGTTCACTGCCACACGATTCTGCTGGTGGTGATTATTGGTGGGAGTCCTCAAGAAGGACCTCTGCAACTTTGATTTGAGGCCATAAGTGACATCTTGATCCACCTACCTATAGTATGGGAGGTACTAGTTATTTCTTTCTAGGGATAATGACCTAAAACGGTTTACGATGGTGGTCGGTACTATCGGCTTCTTGACCATCAGTCATCACTTACCGAAAGATCAAGGGTTGTTATTAACCTAGAGAGCCTTTCAGGAAGCCTCTAAGGTTGGGATAGTACTGTGATGATGATATTACCTTACCAGTATATTGGACACCCAACATTGAAGACACTGATTTGGTGATGACGTCCTTCAAGATGATGAGGATCTATCTTGATTAGCGAATGGGACATTCACGGGTGCAACCATGAAGGGAGTCATTTGGAGTGAAGGGAGTTCTGAGAAAATATGAAAACAAAAAATAAAATACATTAATGGAATATCTTTTAGATGGATACATGCACGATTGATTCCTTTTTATAACCTTTCTTTTCAATTGATAGGGGCCTGATAGGTGGGTAATGCTATTAACATGGTTAAGGATTCACGTCAGGTTCACCATTTTTATTCTGTTGATCCTTGGAACATGTGTTCTAGTTTAAGAAAAATTGCTTCCAGGCTGGTTCCATTGGATTTATTCATGTAATTGGAAATGTCCAACAATTGTTTATCCAAAAGATACATGCTTTCCAAAGGTAGACATTTGTTAAGTTTGAACTTACGATATTTAAGAACATGCATTGGTCGAGAGGATGGGAGGTCAAACTCATCACACCATTTTGGGGGGAATTTATTAACTACTATGGAAAAATCTTTATAGAATTGAGATGTTTTCTTGAATCCTTATTAATTCACCTAGTATAACATAGGTTTCCATTTTAATTTTTAATCAATTTTTAGCATGTGTGAAATTTAGAATCATCCCTATGAATTCGAGGTTCTTCATTAATGGAATCATCTGTATGTATTCATTTTTATCCATCAATGGTATCCTCTCATAAACTATTTGATGACTCTTTTAATCATCATTATTATGGTACTTGTTTTTAATCCACTCAATGGGGCACTCTATAATTTATTATCGTATAGGGAGATGAAGGTGTGTTTTGATATTGGGATTGTACCCATAAAATGGGCTACCTATGTATCATTGTGAAAGGAATCCAAACCCTTGTAGTTCGGTAATGCTTAACCGGACATATCATACCTTTTAAGTTCATGTTATAAGGACCTAACTATACATTTTAATGGTATGTGTTAAGGATATCTAAGTGAAAGGTGATTAGTCAAGGTTTGGTGTTGGAATTATTATAAAGCAGGCCAAGGAACTTGGAAAGTCTATATGTTTCCAAATAAGATTATACTATGTTGGGAATATGGCTCAAGGAGAAAAAGGTTGATTTGAAGTGTTGGGTTTTAACCTCAAAGAGGCTTGTTGCATATCCCATTTTGATAGGAATCAAATCCCACGTTGTTCGATGAGTCTCATAGGAGAGTATTGTCTTTTGAGAGAAATGATTTTGTACTTACCTTTTGAAAATGATTCCTTGGTGATTTTGGGATTTAATTTGGGCATTATTCCAAAGGAGGATGCCAAGATTAAGGGAATTAGGGTTGGAATCATGAAGAGGATATCCAGTGAGCTCGGGCCCTGAGAAGGGTTCCTACTTATCCCAATTATTGTGGGAATCAGAGTTTTCATAGTTCATTCACCGTGGGTATTTGTGAAAATGTTGTAATCATCACGAATCTCTAATCCCACATGATTCATTATCGATATGAGAAACATGAGGATGTGTGTAACGACCCAAACTTTTTGAATAGTATATTAATTTACTCTAAACGATTTAATAGAGATGTTAATGGTTAATGCAGAAAGACGGGTCGATGGCTTCATCCAGTAGACTCGAACCATATGAAGCCCACTTATCAGAGCTTGGGAAGGAGGTGACATATTTGGGATTCACTTTGGACCAAGCCCAAGCCGAACTCCAGTGTGTCAAGCTTGAACGAAACCACCTACGAGAGAAGTTCAAGTTAGTGGAGATTACTACTAGGGCAATGTTATCTGATCCTCCATCAGATTCTCTCACCTTAGCACACCTTACACTTAGGTCATATGCTAGTGTTGTAAGGGGTTATGTTACGAGACCGTAGCTACTTTGTGTAATCGTTTGAGATAAATAAAATTGTGATTTCTTCTTATGGTGAAGTTTTTGAATTTTCAAATGTCCGGATAATTTTAGGAGGTATATTATTGATGAATTTTGGAAAAAGGATATTTTAAAATATTTATGTAAACCTTAAATAATTAATGATGGGTAAAGATTTTCAAAAAATGGTTTTCTACAAATATGTTCAGTAAGAAATTTTGAGTCTAATAAGATCAACTTAATTTTTAGTGAATAGTAATTTATGAATAGTGATTTTTCTCTTAGGATTAGTAATGTGACCAAATGGATTAGTAATATCACTTAATGAAAGTATTAATATACTATAGGCACTTTGACTAAGTAATGTGATTCAATAAAATATGTAAATAACTGTTTCATAGATTATTAGTCAAGTATTAGTTTTTTTCGGGTGAATAGTGTTTTGTAATTAAAAATTAAATTAAAAATATTTAGAAAAATATTTTTATAAAATGGAATTTATTTTTGAATTCAGAACATCGATATTATGTTAATGTAATTTTTGGGGATTTTTCTGAAAAAAACGAATTTTCAGTGAATAGTGTTTTTATTTAAAAATTAAATTAAAAATATTTAGAAAATGATTTTTATAAAATGGAGCTTATTTTTGAATTGAGAGAATTGATATTATATTAAGGTAAATTTTTGGGAGTTTTCTGAAAAAGTTGAATGTTCAGTGAATAGTAAAAATACAGGTCTAGGGTTTTAGTATGTTTAATGACATCATAACTGCGTCATGATAATGTCATGAGATATTTTAAGGTATGGTTGACTTATAAAAGGTAAGATATGGTATGAGGGGTCCCAAGTGGCCAATACCATGAGGAAATACCACTTTTTTTGCCAATACCACCAATGAGGTGTCCCTTGGATGACTGAAAATTATTTTTTATTTTATTATCAAATCACTTTTAAGGAGAAAGTGAGAAACCACCAGATCCAACAAAAAAACAAAAAAAAACAGCAAAGCAAAACCCAATCAGATAACCTGTTCCACCTCTCCCCATCAGCTATATCAAGTTATGGCCCTCCAACAAAGCATGAGCACTCGGCAAACAGTCCCATGTAGAGATGCATGGGCGCAGTACCGATGGCCAAGCCATACCCTCTCAGTATTCCACTACAAGTGCCATGTAGAAGTGGCGACCTCATACTCTGAATCCCATCTGAATTGGATCCAGGAAACAAGCAGGAAACGAAACACGCAAATTATCCTCGAAAAACAAAAACTGAATATGAAATACCCCATTTTATATGCTTTAAGAAAAGGTGAGAAACCAAGCATTAGCCAGAAATGTATAAAGAAGAATCATTGAAGAAGAAAATAATTCTGCCAGAAACCGTGTCTCTAACCAACTTCTAGGATATATCGGTTACCTGGGTGTGTTGATCCCCCTTTAACATGTCTTCAAATACAGAACACAGTGCATCCCAAACATATATATACTACTCTATGTTGATCAACCCCTTTTTAAAACCCCAAACCAGGGTTGTATCCTATTTATCAACCCAAGAAAATTTCTCCTCATTCAGATTCACTTCAATGGCCCGACCCATCATCTTAGCTGCGTCCTCTTCAGATGCATTGAGAAACCGCACCTGCTCTATCACAGAATTGTCCGAAATCAGAATCAAATCCAAGGAAAAATCAAGATGGTTAGATGAATTCGGTTGACGCATGGTCTCCATGCCCAAATTCTCCTCGATTTCCTTCCCTGCTGGCTGAGTCTTTAAAGTGGGGGGCAAGGAGGAGTAGTCTTTACTATTCATACTCCTCATGTAAATCATGTTGGTCCTCAGGCTGATTTCCCCTACAGAGTTATTCTTACTAGTTTCAATGGCTTCCTCCTCTCGATCCCCCAGTTTGTATTATAATTTCTTCACTGACTGTGTCTCTATAGGAAGTGGCAAGTATGAGTAGTCCTTTATCAGTTTTTGATTTCCCTTTCTGTTACTACCCCTCCTCAGACTTGAAACTCCTTCACCCTGGACCTGAAACTCGCCTTCAACTTCATCTACAGACTGGTTAGAACATTCATCACTAGACTTGAGGTCCTTCTACCCTTCTATGGAGAGTCTGCGTGGTTTTTGCTCGTCCATAACTAGGTCCACATTATGTAGGCCATCAAAACGTTTTCCCAGCACAATGACATCCACCTCCTTGCTAGGACTGGTTCGGAAACCCAAAGTCTTACCCTCCCATTGTTCTTTGAGAGCCACTGTCAGAACTTCATTGCAGTTACCACTTCTTGAGCACACCGCAACAGCATATGGAGCACCCTGGCGGTCCTTGGGACATCTCTCTTCCACAACCCGGGTACCCCCAACTCCAGCCCCCAGTTCCACTTCTGATTGCTTCACCGAGACATCTACCACTGTTTGATGAACTCCTAGATGACTGTCTTCCTGGGGAGGAGCTACCTTTGTCATGTCCTCCACACCCACCACCACACTGGTTACAGGAGACTTGAAAATTCTTGCTTCACCCTCAACACCTTTCCTGTCTGAAAATATAGAGCCACACCTACATGCCTCATAGGAGTGACCCATTCATTTGAAAACCGAACAAAAATCAACCCATGATTCATAAACAACCTGATGTTTACAACGAAACTCCTCAACTATTGTGATCCAAAAAACGTCGGGAGGCACCCTTGAGTCATCGAATTCCACACAAATTCGGGGGGTTAACAGGATGGCAGATCGACTTAGTTCAGCTATCAGAGCATAAATACCTACCTACCAGGTTGTCAAGCATCCTAACTATTGAGGGATTTTGAAATGGTAATGGAAAGTTGGGAAGACTAACCCAAATATCAACCGAAGGTGAATCACACCTCATGTGGAAGTCATAGGTCCATCTAAAAAGGAAAAAAACAAGAGTCGTCGCAGCAGCGGGGAGCGCTAGACCAAGCTTTAATCAGGTCCTCTTCCGAAGCAAAACGAACCATGATTTTCTTGTTGTTGATTAGTCCCACAGTTCGCCTATCCTGTAACTTCCACGAGTCAAATACAAACCTTTAAAATGAGTCCACTGAAGTCCTTCTTTGAGAGAATCGAGTGGTTAAATTCAGTTTGTGGAGTGACGAAGCTTCGTTGAATTCATCAATCGAAAGCGGAAGGTTCATGCATCCATCATGTAGCTCTGGAACCTTGGCCATTAATGCCTTGTTCCCTCACTTATCCTATAAATAACAAGCCATTATCTAATCCTTTCCATTCAAAAATACTCCTCAACGAATTTATGGTCTCGTTACCTCCCAATGAGTACTCCGAAGGTTCCCTTAAACCCCTCAAGGTCCGAAACTTCTAGTTTTAAGAGTTACGTTTTAAGGTAAGGGATCCTACCTCTCTCCTTCTTTCCAAGTACTCTCTTTTATGTCATTTATTTTATTCTCCATGTTCTTATTTTGGGGATGTTATTTTATATTCATCTCACTGTCCTTTTCATGTTCATATGATGAGAGACCCCCTCTTGCTCTCATCAATTCGATTTAAGAATGTTTAAGTGGTGTCGTTTGGCTGCTGAAATTTTAAGGGATTCTTTCACCCTTCTCATTTTCAAGTTCTATTTTCATGTCAAGTATTTCAAGTTGCTTTTTATTATGTTGGGATATGATCTCTATCATACTGATATTTTATGTTCATATGATGGGAAACCCTATTTGATCTCGTCAATTAACTTTTTTGAAGTTTTATGTGACGCCATTAGGCTGGCGATTTTCATAAGAGAAATCTTATTTTTTTGTCTTCCTTCCATGTTTTTCATTTCATATGGTATGTCTTTCAAATTTCATTTCCGTGTTCTTATATCCTTTATATTATGTCCCTCGACTATTTTATGGATCATTTATGAGTAGGTGACCCATGTCCCCTCTATTTTCAAAATTTTCTAAAACCCTATAACATAGCTGTTATGCTGCATAATTTTCGTCTCAAAATATATCTCTCTTTTTCTAAAATTATTTATTTTATTAAGTGAATACTCAAAGATTTTTCTTCAATATGGGTATTCCCATATATATCAAAATGTTCTATTTTAATTCTGGGACTTACTTACATGAAACCCGCTTTCTTTTTTTCGTGGGTTTAAAGTGACATAAAGATCATGTCTTTAAAGCATTTTTTTTAAAACGTTATGAATATGAAATGAAACCCATTTCTTTTATTCTATATGGGTTATTTATGAAATTTTTGATGATGATATATGTGTCTCACATTATAATAAAGGAAAATTTAAGGGTTCTCCCTAATAGCGCTCCAATAAAATGGGTAAAGACTTAATCTATAGAGATGACCATTTTAATGATACCTTGGTGAATAACCTTGGTAATGTTTCAATGACACCTTGGGGATAGACCTTGGTGAAATGAAAATGATTGTCTATGTTAAATTTTGTAGCCACTATTCAAGTTATGAAACATGTTATTTTTGTTATGATATTTCTCATTATCTATTTCATATGCCTTAAAGTTATTTATCATGACCTTATTGATGTATCTCAAGTTCACATGTAAAATGTTTCTCTTGTTTACCTTACTGGGCCTTCTGCTCACCCTTTCCTTTGATGTATGCTCCCAGGTTATGAGATGCTGTAATAAAATTAGGATGAGTAATGAAGAAGCCTTTAAAGTGTTTAAGAAGAATGTTTTATGTTGTTTTCATGTATTATTTTCCTAGTTTCCAAGACACAAGACCTTAAAGATCCTAGGTTTTGTATAATGTAATGAATGTTTATGTGATAAAAAGGTGGGATGCCATAGTTGGTATCAAAGGACGGTTTAGTTATTTGTGGAAATTAGGATATTAACACTTTAGGAATAACGCTATAGAAAAGTTTAAATATAGGAAATCTTCCTGGTATTTCGATGAGTATTGAGTTAGTGGTTTATCAAAAAAATACATCCCGAAAATACCGCTTTGAGCTAGACTCGAACGGGAATTGGTGCACGAAAATGGGCCTTTCTGCACTCTTGGTTACGACACTCCTAGGGGATATGTTTGGTTAATTACAAGATTTTTATGAATCATTTTGAAGGAAATATAAAAAAATGTAGTTGTCTAAGCATGACATTTTATTACATAGAATCCTTTATAGTTAAAAGATTTGTAAATTAAATAAGTTTCTCACTAAGGTTTTATTTTTTTAGAAAATGTCGGGCAATAGGAGGAACCATGAAAATGGTGACCGAAATACACCATGTGGTGATGAACCTCCAATGGAAGTCAGAATGGAAACATTCATGCGCATGATGAACCAACTGACTCAAGTTATGGGAAATAACTTGAATCAAGCTAAGAGGCCGATCTCACCACGAAGGGAACAAAATTCCGTTGTGTCCTTTATTGGTCAAAGACCACCAACCATTTGTGGATCGACTGACCCGCTGGTTGCAGAACAATGGATAAGCTCCATTGAAAAGATCTTTTCTATACTCCATTGTTTGGAACAAGAAAAAGTCACCCTTTCTGTTTACCGCCTAGAGGGAGAAGCTGACCAGTGGTGGTCACTGGTCAAAAACATGAAGACAAGAGGAGATATGGAATCTATGGAGTGGGAAGAGTTTAGGGGAATATTATTTAATAAGTATTTCCCACGTTCCATGAGAATGAGAATGGAGAAAGAGTTTCTTGAGCTGAAGCAGAAGGAGAACGAATCTGTCGGAAGCTTTGAGATGAACTTCACCCGACTTTCACGATATACTACTAACTTTGTCATGGATAAAAATGGTAAGTTTGAGAGATTCTTTGGTGGGATGAGACCTCATCTGCAGAAGAATCTAGCCAACCGAGACTATGATTTCTATGAGGAAATCGTGCGGAGTGCTATGAAAGTGAAACTGGAGTTTGGTGAGACACAATGGTCTCACAAATCTAATGTGAAGAAGAGACCTCTAGAACCAATCCTGGGAAGAAGCTTTGATCAATAAATAATTGGAAATAAAATGCAACTTGCCACATGAAAAAAATGTGGGAAGAAGAATTCGGGGCACTGCTTGATTATAAGTGGCAAGTGATAAAGTGTGGAAGAGGAGGCCATATTGCTCGGAATTGCAATAGTGAGGTGAAGCCTCAACTCCCCAACACTAACGATAGAGGAAAGATGGTTCTGTCCCTACCTGAAGTCCAATGCCTCAAGTGTGGACAGCTTGGACACTTTTCTAATCACTGTCAAAATCCAAGGGCAGTGGAGGGGAATCACCATCAACCTCAACAAAGGCCAGGGGAGCAAGGCCGTGATTTTTCTATCACAACAACTGAAGTTGAAGCTCCGAATGACGTGGTGGTAGGTACTATTATTGTCCACTCAAAACTAGAAAGTAATTTTTTTATTCTAGTTCTACGCATTCCTTTATTTCCTCCAAGATTTCAGAGAATATAGAATCAACCCCCAAACTGCTAGAGGTAGAGTTGTCAGTCAAGAATCCAAGTGGGATTATCCATACATCAACAATTTTTAGAGACTCTAGTGTTTAATTTAGTGAGAAAAATATTATCGCAAATCTAGTTGTCATTCCCATGATGGAATTTGATGTTATACTAGGGGTGGACTGACTCTCAAAGTAAAATGCTAAAATAAAATGAAGAAGTAAGGAAATATCAGTAGTCTTGAATGAACAACCTAAAATTATCTTCCAAGGAGAGATATCACGACCTGATCCTTGTCTAGAGGAACCTCCTATATCTTTCTTTATGGAGTTAATTGGTGAGGATGAAGAAGGAAAAGGGAGTATACAAATAGAAGATGTTCCGATTGTTAAAGAATACATGGAATTATTTCTTGAGGATTTACCTGGACCTCCCCTAGAAAGAGAGGTAGAGTTCTCCATTGAACTCATACATGGATCTCAAACGATATCAAAGACCCCATATAGAATAGAAAATGTGGAGCTAGAGGAGTTAATGAAACTACTCCAAGACTTGTTGGAGAAGGGGTTTATCCAACCAAGTGTGTCTCCTTGGCGAGCACCAGTTCTCTTTGTGAAGAAGAATGATGGATCAATGCGGCGATGCATTGATTATAGAGAACTGAATGGGATCACAGTAAATAAAAAATACCCTCTTCGAAGAATTGATGACTTATTTTACCAACTTCTTTGGGATAAATTCTTCTCCAAGATTGATCTTCGAACTGGTATCATCAACAGATATTCCAAAGACTGCCTTCCAATCAAGATATGGGCATTATGAGTTTACTGTTATTCCCTTTGTCTTGACTAATGCTCATGCTATTTTCATGGATTTGATGAATAGAGTCCTTAAGGACTACCTTGATAACTTTGTGGTAGTTTTTATTGATGATATTTTGATATATTTAAAAAGTCATGAGGAGCATGAAGATCATCTAAGGGTTATTTTGAAAACTCTATGGAAGGAGAGGCTCCTTGGAAAGTTCAACAAGTGTGAGTTTTGGTAACAACAAGTGGCTTTCTTGGGGCACATCGTAACCAATGAAGGAATCTCGGTTGACCCTGAAAAGACAATGGTTGTGGAAGAGTGTCCTCAACCCACAACAGTAACTGAGATTCGTAGTTTCCTTGGTTTAGCAGGATATTATAGGAGGTTTGTGAAAAACATTTCACAGCTTTCTAATCCACTAACCAAGTTTACTCGAAAAGGGGTTAAGTTCACCTGGAAAAAGTAATGCGAGGAAAGTTTCCAAGAGCTTAAGAAGAGATTGGTTACTGCACCTGTGTTAAAACTACTCTTTATCCGAGAAGGATTCGTTATTTTTAGTGATGCATCTCTGAAAGGGATTGGGTGCGTCCTCATGAAAAATGACAAGGCAATTTCTTATGCATCTCTTCAGCTAAAGAAACATGAGCAGAATTATCCTACGCAAGATCTAGAGCTAGTGTCACTTGTTTTTGCTCTAAAGATATGGAGCCACTATCTTTATGGGGAGAAATGTGATATATACACCGACTACCAAAGTTTAAAGAATATTTTCGCGCAGAAAGAATTGAACATGAGATAAAGGAGATTGTTGGAGATTATTAAAGACTATGATTGTTCAATTCATTATCACCCTGGAAGAGAAAACAAAGTTGTGGATGCGTTAAGCAGGAAAGACCCTGTTGTTCTGGCAACAATGAGGATCCTAGGAGATCCCTTGATTAAGGATCTAACAAAACTGGACATGGGAATTGTAAGGTAAGGGACATCATCAACCCTATCCCAAATGATTTCTCAACCTTCATTACTAGAGAAGATCAAGAAAGCTAAAAAAGAAGATCTTTTGTTGTAGGATAAGTTTGAGGCTATGAAGGATGGGAAGTTTCCAGATTTCAAAATTGATCAAGAAGGTGTATTGAAATTTTGTACAAGACTATGTGTTCCATCTATTCTGGAGATAAAGAAAGAACCGATGGATGAAGCTCACAGCTTTACTTTCTCTATACATCCCGGGAGCACTAAAATGTATAGAGACCTTCGTGATCATTATTAGTGGGATAACATGAAGAGGGAGATTGCTGATTACACTAAAAGGTGCCTGGTGTGTCAATAAGTAAAGGCAGAATGAAAACTTCCTATGGGGGTATTACAACTGCTACCCATACCAGCATGGAAGTGGGATAACATCACTATGGACTTTGTCACTGGTCTTCGAAAAACATCCAAAGGGAACAATGCGATATGGGTTATAGTGGACCATCTCACCAAGACCTCCCATTTTATCTCTATTCGGGAAGATTTATCTCTAGATCATCTTGCCAAGATATACATAATGGAAGTAGTAAGGCTGCATGGGGTACCACTATCCATTATATCTGATCGTGATTCAATATTTACTTCAAAATCCTGGAGAAGTCTTCAACATGCTCTGAATACTAAATTTAATTTTAGTACGACCTATCATCCTCAAACTGAGGGCCAATCTGAAAGGACTATTCAGACACTTGAGGACATGCTGAGATTATGCTCAATAGAATTTAAAGGTGGATTGGATCAACACCTCCCATTATTTGAGTTCTCATACAACAACAACTTCCATTCGAGTATTCAGATGGCACCCTAGGAAGCTCTGTATGGAAAGTGATGTAGAAATCCTACTAGTTGGGATGAAGCTGGTGAGACAAAGCTTCTTGGTCCTGATCTTGTGCAAGAGATGATATAAAAGGTTCATGCCATCCTACAACACATAAAGGCTGCTCAGAGTTGGTAGAAGAGATTTGCTGACAACCGTCGAAGGGACTTGACGTTTGGTGTTGGAGACAAACTCTCCCTTTGAATTTCTCCATGGAAGACAGTCATGCGGTTTGGGAAGAAAGGGAATCTCATCCCTAGGTACATTGGCCCCTATGAAATCCTTGATCGCATAGGAGCAGTGGCTTATCGTCTAGCACTTCCACCGAACCTAGCTCATGTTCATGATGTCTTCCATGTATCTCTCTTGAGGAAGTACATACCCGCCCATTCACATGTACTGAACCGAGAGGTGGTACAACTGGAACATGAACTCTCTTATGAGGAGTAGCAGTGGAGATCTTAGACTATAGACACAAGGTTCTAAGCAATAAGACTACCCACCTTGTGAAAGTGTTGTGGAGGAATCATAAGTATTAAGAAGCGACATGGGAGCCTGGGGAAACAATGAAGGAAAAGTAACCTCACCTTTTCGACTAGGCCTTTGGTATAAAATTTCAGGGACAAAATTTCTTAAGGGGGGAATAATGTAACGACCCAAAATTTTTGAATAGTATATTAATTTACTCTTAACGATTTAATAGAGATGTTAATTGTTAATGCAGAAAGACGGGGTCGATGGTTTCATCCAGTAGACTCGATCCATATGAATCCCACTTATCAGAGCTTGGAAAAAAGGTGGCATATTTGGGATTTGCTTTGGACCAAGCCCAACCCGAACTCCAGTGTGTCAAGATTGAACGGAACCGCCTACGGGAGAAGTTCAAGTTAGTGGAGATTACTACTAGGGAAATGTTATCTGAGCCTCCCTCAGATTCTCTCACCTTACCACACCTTACACTTAGGTCATATGCTAGAGTTGTAAGGGGATATGTAATGAGACTGTAGCTACTTTGTGTAATCGTTTGAGATAAATAAAATTGTGATTTCTTCTTATGGTGATGTCTGTGAATTTTTAAATGTCCGGATAATTTTAGGATGTATATTATTGATGACTTTTGGAAAAATTATATTTTAAAATATTTATGTAAACCTTAAATAATTAATGATGTGTAAAGATTTTCAAAAAATGGTCATCTACAAGTATTTTAAGTAAGAAATTTAGAGTCTAATAAGATCAACTTATTTTGTAGTGAATAGTAATTTATGAATAGTGATTTTTTGCTTAGGATTAGTAATGTGACCAAATGGATTAGTAATCTCACTTAAAGAAAGTATTAATATAATACAGGCACCTTAATTAAGTAATGTGATTCAATAAAATAGGTAAATAACTATTTTAGAGATTATTAGTCAAGTACTAGTTTTTTTGGGTGAATTGTGTTTTTTAATTAAAAATTAAATTAAAAATATTTAGGAAATTATTTTTATAAAATGGACTTTATTTTTGAATTCAGAACATCAATATTATGTTAATGTAATTTTTTGGGATTTTTCTAAAAAAATGAATTTTCGATGAATAGTGTTTTTATTTAAAAATTAAATTAAAAATATTTAGAAAATTATTTTTATAAAATGGAGTTTATTTTTGATTTCAGATCATTGAAATTGTATTAAGGTAAATTTTTGGGAGTTTTCTGAAAAAGATGAATTTTCAATGAATAGTAAAAATACAGTTTTAGGGTTTCTGTATGTTTAATGACATCATAACTACGTCATGATAATTTCATGATATATTTTAATGTATGGTAGACTTATGAATAGTAAGATAAGGTATGTGGTGTCCCAAGTGGAAAATACCATGAGGAAATACAACTTGTTTTTCCAATACAACCAATGAGGTGTCCCTTGGCCATTAATGCCTTGTCCCCTCACATCCCCTATAAATACCATTCCATTCTCTCATCCTTTCCATTCAAAAATCCTCCTCAATGAATTTCTAGTGTCCTTACATCCCAAGGAGTCCTCCCAAGATTCCCTCAAGACCCTCAAGGTCCCAACCTTCGAGTTTTAAGAGTTACGTTTTAAGGTAAGGGATCCCACCTCTCTCTTTCTTTCCATGTACTCTCTTTTATGTCATTTCTTTTATGATTCATGTTCTTATGTTGGGGATGTTATTTTATATTAATCCTACTGTCCTTTTCATGTTCATATGATGAGATACCCCCTCTTTCTCTCATCAATTCGTTTTAATAATGTTTATGTGGCGCCGTTAGGCTGCCGAAATTTTAAGTGATTCTTTCACCCTTCTAATTTTCATGTTCTATTTTCATGTTAAGTCTTTCAAGTTTCTTTTTATTATGTTGGGTTATGATCTATATCATACTTATATTTTATATTCATATGATGGGTGACCCTATTTGATCTCTTCAATTCATTTTTTTGATGTTTTAAGTGACGCCGTTAGGCTGGAGATTTTCATAAGAGAAATTTTATTTTTTTGGTTTCCTTCCATGTTTTTTTATTTCATACAATATGTCATTCAAATTTCATTACCTTGTTCTTATATAATTTATATAATTTCCCTATACTATTTTATGTATCATTTATGAGTAGGTGACACATGTCCCCTATCTTTTCAATATTTTCTAAAACCCTATAACATACCTGTTATGCTACAGAATTTTCGTCTCATATTGTCTCTCTCTCTTTCTCAAATTATTTTATTTTATTAAGTGAATACTCAAAGCTCTTTCTTCTATATGGTTATTCACATATATATCAAAATGTTATATTTTAATTCTGGGACTTACATACATGAAACCCGCTATATTTTTTTCGTGGGTTTAAAGTGACATAAAGATCATGTCTTTAAAGCAGTTTTTTAAAACGTTATGATTATGAAATGAAACCCATTTATTTTATGATATATGGGTTATTTATAAAATGTTTTATGATGACATATGTGGCTTACATGATAATAAAGTAAAATTTATGGGTGCGACTTGATAATGCTCCAATGCATTGGGTAAAGACTTAATCTCTAGAGATGACCATTTTAACGATACCTTGGTGAATAACCTTGAAATTGTTTTAATGACACCTTGGGGATGAACCTTGGTGAAACAGAAATAATTTTCTATGTTAAATGTTGTAGCCACTTCTTCAAGTTATGAAACAAGTTATTTTTATTATTATATGACTCATGATATCTTTATCATGCCTTCAAGTTATTTATCATAACCTTATTGATGTATCTCAAGTTCACAAATAAAATGTTTCTCTTGTTTCCCTTACTGGGCCTTCTGATCACCCTTTCTTTTGATGTATGCTCCCAGTTTATGAGATACTGTAATGAACTTAGGATGAAAAATGAAAGAGCCTTTCAAGTGTTTAAGAATAATGTTTTATGTTGTTTTCATGTATTAAGTTCCTAGTTTTGAAGACACTAAACCTTAAAGATCCTTGGTTTTGTATAATGTAATGAATGTTTATGTGATAAAAAGGCTGGATGCCACAATGTGAAAGATTCAACAAATGCAACGAACACTTTTCCTCCTCCGCTGGTGGAAGATGACGTACAAATTTCGATGATGGTGTAAGATGGTGTGATGACTAGGGAAGTGGGTGAGGTGACGAGACTTCCCTCTCTTATCTTTAAATTGGACAAGGGTCCAATATAATGAAGTAGTGAAGGTGAAAGAAGTATAA
Source organism: Viscum album (assembly GCA_963277665.1). Lineage (NCBI taxonomy): Eukaryota > Viridiplantae > Streptophyta > Magnoliopsida > Santalales > Viscaceae > Viscum > Viscum album. The sequence goes on along the minus strand of OY728130.1, from coordinate 2,006,183,846 downwards.
AGGAGCAAGACTGAGACCTTATACTTCAAAGGTTTTGGGCTTAGACTAGGGTGGCGGCCCTTGAATTGGTCCGGGTAAGGTAGGGATACTTCTCATTTGCTTTCATAGAAAAGCAAGTGTGAACCATCACTTCCCTACCAAAGACCTAAGGATATGGGTTTTAGAGATGTGAATGGGAGGTCAGAACCCAAACACTAATCCCCTGAACTGAGAACTTCCAAACGCTGTTCCTGAGAGAAATTTCCATGTGACTACAGATCTACAAGCCCAAAAATAATCCATGAATCTTAATCCCATTGTGAAACAAATGTGGCAAACTTCTGACTACAGACATACAAACCTAAATAAGAGACATTCTAATGTGTGTTTCTCAATGTATTTATGAGTCAAGAGGTTTTGGTGGAGGCTTCTACTTACTCCCTTTCATATTAGGGAACCAAGTAATGTGATACACTGCCACGAATGACCTTAAAGAGGGTATCTAGGATGATACATAGGCCCTATGTGTAGATCTGCAACGTAGGTACCCCACATAGGTGTTCCACATATCATTTTTTAGCATAGGTTTTCCATGTAGGTGTACTTATTATTCCTTAGCAATGAGATAAGTAAAAAGTTTTACATAGGAGAACCACTCCTATGCAAGCATCTAACCTTGAAAATAATTTCAAAACAAGCTTATCCCATTTAATTATCTCTTATCTCATTTTTTAGAGAGCTATCTGAGACAACGTGAGGGATTTGGGAAAAAAAGATACACAATGGGAGCTTCCAGAAGTCTTTAAACTTTTTAACACTGTAAATGAGGAGCCCAATGGTCCTATTTATAGGTTATAAGGTGGGATGGTCAAAGAAAATTTTTCAGTGGAGGTGCACCACACAATACCTTCGTGTAGGTCTGCCTTATAGTAGTACATATTTTATACCACCACGCATGTCTTCCACACCGACCCTTGATACATTTTTCTACCTTTTAATCCTTCAAAGTTTATATTGATATTTTGAAATATCTCGGGCTTACTTCATAGTCGTTTGGTCTTACTAAATATTTTCAACAATGTTTATGTTAGTAATTCTTACAATAAATAAATATATGTAATTTAGGTGAATTCCCTTCAAACAATGTAATGAAAAATAGAGTATTCACATAAGAAAGGCATTAGATGAAAAATCATTCCAATAATAGAAGATAATTTAGAAAAAAAATTCACTAATAGATTTAAAAAAGTTTAATCCCCTAAGAAAAAATATTATTAGTGGATTTATTATTTAATCAATAGATATTATATGCATAAAAAAAAAGAAAGAAGCGGTTGAAATATGAATCATATATTAGTGGGAAAATTTGAGATGAAAACACACATGCAATAATGGAAACATAAGAACCAAAAGAAAATGAGATGGATTCCAAGAAATTAACATATAATGAAATTAAATATATTCATTATAAATAAAGTAAATAGGGTAGTGAACATACCATATAAAATAAAATATAGTTTATAATATCAAATATGTCATACATAATTGAAAATAGAGACAAATAACAGTTATACATTTAGAAAATTTCAATCAAAATAATTTAAAGGATAGAGTTTAAAAATAAAAAAATTGAATAATGAGTTTATAAAGATAAAAGATATTAATTTGGAAATTGATACATCATTCCAATTAAAACATAGTGTATAATCAGAAATAATGTCATGGAGTGAAAATTTGATACAACAAACCCATTTCATGTAATCTAAAATTTGAAGTAATAATCATATTATAATTAAGTTATAAGTAAGAAATGTAGAAAACCAAAATAAAAGAGGAGATAAACTAAAAATAATGAATTTTTTTGACAAAATCAAACTTATGACAATAGTGCTTTATAAGAGCGTTTTTAATTCAATGAATGAAAAGTGGGTTAACAAAAAACCATAACTTAATTCCTGACTTCAAATAAAGAGATCAAATCTCTTATATAGATAAAATTTCTATCTTAATCACTTATTTAAAAAATATATTAATAAATATAACATTTTATAAACATCATTTTTTATTTTTCCCTACATGTATATTAGTTAGTTAATATCTATTTCCAATATCAGGTGTTAGAAATCATGATCATTTTGAAATAGTTTTGTAATATCAGTGATGTTGTTAAATCTTCTACCAAACATAATCATTTCTAGATAATTTAATTTATGATAATATAAAAAATATATTTGTTTATTAAACACTTATATCACTTTGTTAGTGTTTTTTTATTTTCATAATACTAAATTGATGTCGGCTTATTTCAGTAGTTTTTGCGATCAGTGATGACATTTTACTAATATGATAAATACTTAATATGATCTTTATAGAAGCATAAAAAAATAATTATTTTCTTATTAACAAACAACAATATTAGTATTTAATATCCCAAATTTATCTACAATAGAGTTTTATATCATTATTCAAGTAGGTGGTTAGATTGACCCAACATGAACAAATGGTAATTTCAGAGGAAATGAAAGTGGATAATAGTTTTTCTCTTCATATTAATAATTATATTATTTATGTAAAATATATTATTAAATTTCATATTTATAACCAGTGAATATAGGCATTGGTGAAAAATCGAAGGTGTCACTTCATGGAGGAAGTAAGCCACCCAACTCACAATCAACGTTCTTTTGTTTTTCTAAGAGAATGGTACATAATAAATAGTGGCTAATCAAATAATATAATTATAAATAATTAATCTAATGATACTAAGTTAATTTTATTACTTTGTTTATGGTTGGTTTGTAAGTGTAAGAATAATAATTAATGGTTAAGGATTGAGTAATAATTCTATCGAGGTCTTAAACTTCCTCTTAATGAAATACTTAAAATTGGAAGACTTAATTTCTATTGTAGTGGTATGAGATTTTTTAAATTAAAAATAATTCAAGAAAAGGTTTTTGGGTAATATTTTACGTATATCTTTAAGGAAAATTGGAGCATTGAATGTGTGTAAGTGATCCACTTTTATAAGTAGAAAAGGGGTCTTTTTTGAACACCCTTTATTTTTCAATATTAGGATAAAATAATTAATTAGTCAATGTTTCCAAAATCATGAAATAATGGATTTTTGGGTGATATTGGGTTGATAAATACTCAAAAAATGTATTTAAAAACATGTTTTAAACATTTTGGAAGTCATTTTTCCTTACAGTTTTATATTTACGTTATTTATTTTTATATGGGAAACTAGTTTTTACTCATGTAACACATGTTTTATTAAACATATAAAAAATATCTTACCAAATTTGGGTTTTATTAAACAAAACATAATCTCCTTTTTAACAAATTTAATATATAATTTACAGAAAATTAACTTTTAAATAAAAACATTTTATATATTGAAAATTATTTTGTAGAAAAAAATGTTGTTTTCATCCTTAAATATTGTTAATATTATTTAGTATTTATTATAGATTAAATGGGTGGTAATTTATTTTAAATTTATGTTTAAAAATTATGTTAAATTTAATTTTATACGATATTAATTTATTTTATTAGATTAAAATTACAAAATATTAATAAAACAATTATTTGAAAATAATATATTTACCATTATCATGACCATTAAATTTTATCTTAGTAATTATACTTTTCTGAAAAAAAGAAATTGAAAATATTATATAGTATGATCATGTAGATATAAAATATGAATTCTATTTTTTTAGTATCTAATTTCAACAAGTGATTAAGACTAATTTATTAATATAAGTGAATACATCAATTGTTTTTGGGAAAATATTTCCTATATTTTCAAAATGATATAAATGGGTTTTAAAAATAAAAAATAAAAAATTTAAATGATTTATTATACTTATAAATATTTATATTTTATGGGAAAATGTTTCATAAATATTAATATTATTCTTAAATTATCATATTATCATAAAAGTGACGATTTGAACAATTTTTTTTTTATTTTTTCACTATTCTACTAAAAATAAACTACTTCGAAAAAATAAATGATTATCATATTAAGATAATATAGTTATTAAAAATAAAATTATTATTTTATTTTAGTTTAATTAAAATTTTAAAATATATGAATTTAACTTTCCAATAAAAATGCAAAGAAAATTGTTTTCATAGGAAGAATAATATTTTAAAATTTCAACTATCCTTATTCTTAGTTACTATCAATGACCAATTGTATTTGGTTGAACAAATTATTCATATAAACAATATATTTTACTTAAATAATTAAAATAGAAATAATTTTTTTAAAAAAAATACATTTTTAGCATAAAAAAGAATTTTTTGATATTTAGCTATATTAATTTAATTTTACCAATTCATTAATATTAATAAAGAAATTTATTTTTTATGTATTTATATATTTCATATTTTAGTTACCTGATTTTTAACCAACCAATTCTATTACTATATTTTAACAATTATATAATGTTACACACTCTATATTTTATCATTGTTGTGTTCATTATAGCTACCAATCACATTAGGTTTGAAATGGAAATATAATTTAAAATATTTGGGTTTTATAGTTGATTCCTTTATAATGGTCTAATAAATATCTAAATGTATATACTCCAATGGATGATATGTTTGGATATTAACTTTATTATCTATGTAATTTGTAATCATTCACTTTTGGAATGTAGATCAAATCCATTTCTGTTCTCTTATCATGTTAGGAACATCACAAACATTTATTTTTGGGTAAGCTTGTATATATTATTTCAGCGAGTATGACCAAGAATTTATATGAAATGATTCATTTTATAATTTTACACTCATATTCATGAGTTTGATCATCAACGAACCTAAATGAGTTACCCATGATTCAGTATCCTCTTATAAATATCCTTCCACCTTCAAGACTTATTAATAAAAAACCACTTTCCCTAAAAATCATTTAATTACCTTCATAATAGGGCTATGAAACACTGATGAAATTATGTCCTATCCCATTATCATACAAAATTTTCTTATATTCCACCTTTTTCATTCCAATTATATCTAAAACAACTTCTTCTATATTGAGTGACCCATTATTCCCAAAGGTCACTGAACCTTATTTGTAATATTCAACATTCTTAAACAAATTTAATATTTAAAATATGTGTGATGAACATCCACAATATAATATTCTTAGACACACCCCTATTAAATCTTTACGTACAACTTCTTAAATAATATATTTCTTACATATATTTATATATAACATCCCCGACCTAGTTATCCCTTACATGACTAAGACCAGTAGGCTATGTGACCTTCGAAATGCCTACCTATACAAAAGAGGTTGCTGACAAGATCTGAGGGTGTGTAGAGTATATTGGAGTGACTATAACCACCTATACATAGTCTTAATCAAAGTGTAAAAATAATTAAAAACTAGTGGAAATAGTAGAAATAATATAAAAAATCTGAATTATCCCAGTCAGGATCCAAGTATCGCTAAAAGGGTGATGGGGGTGAATCAGTGATATATTTTTCTTTTATTTTTACTTATATATGAAACAAATTTTGCCTCCTATTAATGAATTTTTTCCATACTAAACACAATTTAACCACCCAACCATATGATCAAAAGAATTTACAAGGTTCACTACCCAAAAAGAGTATCTATGCCCTTGGTATGGTTTGAAAACAATCAAAAACCACACCATCCAATAGAAATCAATCCTTTGATATGGAATAAAATGAGTAGGATGTTACCTTACAATCATGTTGCAATGTGTGTAATGGCCCAAACCCTCATGATCTATCCCTTTTTCAAATTCCGGATCCAAAGGGTTGCGCCTTGGTGGTTGGACGTCATTTCAGTGTGCGACCGACCGACGGGACACAATCGGTGCGACCGATTGGTGTGTCACTGATTAGTGTGCCATCGATCAGTGCGACCAAACGGTGCGACCAATTGGTGTGAGACCTAATGGTGAGACCGATCGGTGTGTGACTGAATGGTGTGACTGATCGGTGTGGCGTCGATTGGTGCGATCAATCAGTGTGTCACCAATCGGTGCGACCGATTGGTGTGTCGCCGATTAGTGCGACCGATCGCTGTGTCCCCAATCGGAGCGACCGATCGGTGTCACACAGGCTTGTTGAGTTGTTTTTCTACAGATTTTCCCGTAACGCCACTTTTAGGCCTTTTTAACCTTTTGGGAAGTTGTTCAAGGCCGTTTTTGGCCCCATAGTCAATGTTATAATTCGTAAGAGTGGGGCGACCCTCAATGGACCCAGCTATGTGTCTGCATAACGTCTCCCCTCTGTTTATATAAAATCCTTCAAATTCACAACTGTTACCACCTATTCCCAATGAGAGTTATTAAATAAAAATTAATTTAGTCATGTGTAACCCCCCAACCGCATGGTGAAACCATGATCTGACTTTATAGCCGTTCAAAATTCTATATCCCGTGACAACTGGATCTCATCCTTATATCGCATGGTAATTTCTTCTTCTTCTTCCTATATTTCTCTTGGCTGTTCTCCTTTTCTTCTTGGTGCGTTTGGAGTTCCCCTTTCTGAGGTAAGTGGTGCGCATGTTCCAGAGCTTTTCTCCTCACCCTTGGAGTCCCCGATGTTCCTCCCCTGCAAGTCGCGCATCCCTCATTCTTGGAACGTGGAGAAGAACTTAAATCCTTGATCAACCAAGTAGGGTTTTTTCCTTGGTCTCTCTTACTGTGTATCATGTGGGGTGGGTATGCTTTTGTTTCTATGGGATGGATGAAACCAAACATTAATGAAGATAACCAGTGGACTTTTAGATAATGAAGGGAGGGGGTGTGATCGATGTTTCTGCTGTATTTCCTTACCCTTGATTATTTGTGTTGTGAATTTTACGAGATTATGCTCACTGAAAATCAGGTCGTTGGTGGTCTTTCCTTTCTCACTAATGAACCCTTTTCTTCTGTGATGATTAAGTGACTGTAACATGGGAAATCGGCTAATCAACTAAAACTCAGTTGGTTAGATGGATATCCAGTGACAATAAATCCTTTTGTGGTCACCCCGTTTAACCAACAGAAAGAAGAACCTAATGAATGATGTGCTTGAACATGGAGGTTTCCCTACTCCTTTAGCAGTAGGTGTGTTATTCTGCTTAATGCTTATGGGGTGAAGTGGATGAGGATGGGATCCTCTGTTGTGGCATGGTTGTTGGTCATGAATCTGAAGCTCTGTGGGGCTATATCTCGAGGCTTGGTTTGGTTCCAATACTTTGAGGGATCTCACTGATCCCTTTGTTGTTGTGACTTTACAAGAAAAATGGGTGGGAATTCTTAAATTGTTGTTTGGTTGTTCCTCTTTCTCTAGCTTGTATGTATGAAAATAGTTTCCTAGTAGTGTAGTTTCCATTTGAATTGAATCACTTGAACATGAAAACAAGAATGTTTTAAATGGGGAATTGGTTTTGCGGATGAGTGGTGACTTGGCCGTGAGTGTCATGCCTTTATTTTATGAATGAATAGTAACAAGGGCATTTGTTCTTAGGTTATCATTGGAGACCCTAGGTGGGGATGAGTGCTTGTTATCTATGCATATAATTGTAGTTATTATGTTTCTTATTCTCTCCCCACCCAAGTTGAGCACTTAGTGCCAAAAGACCCCATTTCATGGGGGAGGGTGTTTTGCCAATATTCCTGTGAATGGCTGGTTATTAGATACTTTTCTTCTCCCTTTTCTAAATAGCCCAAGACTCTTCGAGCAGCCTGTGACGGCCTGAGGTCCATTATAGCCCAAGATTCTTTGGTCAGGGTAGCTGTGGTAGTTGGCCCAGGTGTGTGTGGGTAGGTTGTTTCCTAAGAGTCTTCGGGATGAGGCCCAGGTGTCTTCGGCCGTGGTAGTGGTTGTTCTAGCCCAGGTGTTTGTGGGCGTGGTTACGCATGGTGGTTTTGGCCCAGGTGTTTGCGGGAGGAAGGTGTGGTAGTGGCCCAGGTGTTTGTGGGCGGGATGTGTGGTAGTGGACCAGCTGTTTGAGAGCGGGATGTGTGGTAGTGGCCCCAGTGTGTGCAGGCGGGGTGTGCCAGTGGGACTGTGATTAGAATGGTGGGATTGGTTAGATGCATAGAATTTCTTCAATAACCAGTGGGAAAGTGGCATGGGGAACCCAAACATTGATGTTCTATTACTATAAATTACGTGACTTGCGTTATTGGGGGAGTGTGCCTTGGTGAGGCTTGGGTGGATAGTTTTTCTTGCTAGGTACTTTGGTTGTCTCTTTTCTCACAAGGCATTAGAATGCCTCCCCACTTGTGCACGAGAGTATTTGGTTTTTCCCTACTGTTTATACTTGTATTCTCACCCTACGTATATAAAAATACTTTCAGGTTTCCAGGATGAACTTCAAGGATTGCGTAGGGCCGTACTAGCTCAGACGTTGGGACAGTTTCAGTTGTTATTTTTTTCTTTTCTTTGGTACTTTACCTTTGTAGTTTCCTTGTACTTTGTGGATTTTACTTTTTAACAAGCATATGGGTATGGTTTTCTTTGGCTTTACTTTTACCCCTAGTTTTGGTGTTGTTGAGATTCACTATCTTATCTCTCGTTCCTAACAAATAAAATGGGTAATTCCTTCCATCTCGTGTGTGATTATTTACCCTTGGTGCTAGTTGCCACCCTGGGTCCTATTGAAGGCGGGTATTGGGGGTCATTATCTCTTCTTCAAATTGAATAAGGAAGGGTCTATCAATCTGTTGCCCCTTCCCTCATCTTGGTGAAGGCGGGTCCTGACAGAATGGTATCAGAAGGGAGGTGGTTGAGAGATAGGATGGAGTCTGGAGTTAGGCATAGTGAAGATTATTTGGGATGGTAGGGAAACAGTATTGGGTGATCTTGGTGTGTGAAATAGGCTAGGGAAGACCATCTAGGGCACGAGATTTTAGGGCCCCCCATGATCTGACGCAAGGACTCTGGGCCTACTTAACGACCAAGTAAGGCTACACTGATTGCAGGGTAGAGACCCTAGGGAAGGTACATGCATCATAATGACTTGTGTTCTTGTGTTTCGTTGGTATTTAGGGATTTTAAATGAATAAGAAGTCTAAGAAAATTTAAAAACAATATTCTACACTACTCAAGCTTAGGCATTTCCTTGTTTACCTTGCAGCTATGGCAGCTGGGAGATGACCACGGGTAGTGCGGGATATCGAGGCCCAAGTGGTTGACTTGGATGATCGACAAAGGGATGACCGAGAAGAGGAGGATGATCAATGGTAGAAGATGCTTCGAGCCTTTCATCGGCAGACCCTCAGGAAGTACGGGGGAAGCATCTCAGACATGGAGACAGAGAGCTAGCTAGAGGAGCTGGTGATAGCTTTCAGCTTGATCTGGGCTCCGACGGAGTGCTGGGTTCCTTTGTATGTGAGCCAGATGCATAGAAAAATGCGTCAGTGGTGGACTCTTTATCTTAGGGAGAAGAGGGATGCTGAGGTCACGTGGGATGACTTCGAGAAGGAGTTCCAGGTGGAATTCCTCTCTTCCACGATGAAGGCTGAGATGTGGAAGGAACTACTCTCCCTCTAGTAGAGGAGTATCTTAGTGAGAGAGTTAGGGATCAAGTTCACGGATCTCCTTCACTTTTCTCCGAACCTCTTTCCGAATGAGGAGTCTCGGGCGAGACGTTTGGAGGAGGCACTTCGGCCTTCTCTCTAGTATGTTCTTACTCCCTTCACCCTACTAACGTACATGGAGGTGCAGAAGAAGGTTGAAGTGGTGGAAAGGATGCACACGCTGGGAGGTGTAGCGTGAGAGGAAATATAGTTGGGATCGTCACAAGGGAAAGCCGTCAGTAGTAGGCCTCCAGCGTCAGGGCCCTTTAGGTTTCAACCAGCAGGAAGAAGGCCTCAGCATTTCCAGTTCCGATCTCCTAGCCCTCACCCTTTTCTTTCTGGCCCAGGGCCGAGATGCTTCATCGATCGAAGCCATGGGATCCTTTGGAATTAGTGCTCAGACAAAGTGTAGTACGAAGATGGTGGGAAGGTTCAACACCCACCTCAGCAGCAGCAGTTTCCAGCTAGACCCTTTTAGCAGCAGTAGCAGGGGCATCGAGCTCCCTCTCCTATGAGGGCAGGCGTCGTAGGAAGAGGCCGACCTCAAGGCGCTCCTCGGGGACCTCGACTAGGGCGTGGTCAGGGAGGTGGTCGATAACCGATAGAAAGAAGAACTGGGCGTAGGAATTTTCATGCCGTAGAGGCAGTAGTTCTAGCAGGGCCAGAAGTCGTTCGAGGTATGATCAGCTTGTTTAGTACTCTTCCATACACCCTGTTCGATACAGGATCTTCACACTCTTTTGTTACACCCATTCTGGCCCGTGCTCTGGGTTTAGATACTGAGAGACTTCTAATGCCCCTGGTGCTGAGCACACCAGTCGGAGGTCAGACTGACTTGTTTTAAGTTTGATGAGGGTGTAAACTGATGATAGGGCCACATCAGTCTATCAAGGATCTTCTACTCTTGCAGATACAACATTATGATATCATCCTAGGAATTGACTGATTTTTCTCTGTATGTGTTGTCATTGACTGATTCTGAGGAAGGGTCGCGTTTTCATATTTGGGTGGCCGACGTGTAACTTTCATCAGCGAGCAGGGTTTCCAGAAAAGCAGCTGGTGAGAGGAGAACCTCTATTCCTTGTTAGCTGAGCTATCAGTGGAGTCGGTGGATGTTGAAATTGTGGAAGTTCCAGGGGTCGTCAGTGAGTTTATGTATGACTTCCCTAAGGATGTGGAAACTCTACCCCTCGACGTGATGTTGAGTTCAGGATAGACTTACAACCTGGTGCCTGTCCGATTTCGATGGCTCTCTACTGGATGGAACCTTCTCAGTTACAGGAGTTGCGGATTCAGATTAACGATCTTATGAAGAAGGGTTTTGTTTGACCAAGTGCATCACCAGGGGGCGCTCCATTCTTGTTTGCAAAGAAAGAAGATGGTGGTATCAGGCTATGCATAGACTACAGGATATTGAATCAGGTGACGATCAAGAATCACTACCCTCTTCCGAGGATAGACGATCACTTTGATCAGTTGAGGGGAGTAGGTTTGTTCTCTAAGATCGATCTACGTTCTGGATATCACTAACTGAGGATGAAGGAGGGTGAAATCTCGAAGACTTCCTTCAAGTGTAGATATGGGCACTTTGAGTTTGGGGTCATGTCGTTCGGCATCACAAACGCTCTACCTGTGTTCATGGGACTCATGAACTCTGTCTTCCGAGAATACCTGGATCGGTTCGTAGTTATGTTTATTGACGACATCCTGATCTACTCAAGATCATAGGAGGATCACGCTGAGCACCTGAGAATGGTTTTTTAGGTCCTCCAACAGCACCAACTCTATGGGAAGTTGTCCAGGTGGAAGTTCTAGATATGAGAAGTGCATTTCCTTGGGAATGTGGTGTCCAACCAGGGAATAGTGGTGGATCCATCGATGGTCGAGGCGGTTGTTTCTTGGGAAGCACCCAAGAACGTGGAAGAAGTTCACAGTTTCATTGGAATAGCAGGATACTATCGAAGATTTGTGCCCAACTTCTCCCGAGTTGCAGCACCTTTGACATCTTTGACCAAGAAGGACCAGGCTTTCGTATGGAATGGGCGGTGTGAGGCAGCCTTCAGTTATCTTAAGGAGACATTGGTAAGTGCCCCAGTGCTGAGGTTTCTAGAAGAAAGGGCTGCGTATGAGGTGTTCTGTGATGCTTCAAGAAAAGGCCTCAAGTGTCTGCTGATGCAATGACAAGGGGTGACCTCTCATGGGTCTAGACAGTTATGTCCCCATGAGCGTAATTATTCCAACCACGATCTGGAGCTTTCAGTGGTCATTTTTTCACTAAAGTTGTGGTGGAATTACCTCATCGGGGAGCGCTTCGTGGTCTTCACAGATCAAAAAAGATTGAATTATATCTTCTCCCAGTGGGACCTGAACTTACGGCAGTTAAGGTGGATAGAGTTCTTTCAGGATTATGACTTTGAGATTTCCTACACCTCAGGAAAAGGGAATGTGGTGGCTGATGCCTTAAACATGAAGTCATAGAAGGATACGGATTGAGAGTCGGCAGATGCTTGGAAGGCGATGGAGGAGTTGGCTGCCCTGCACCTGGAGGTAAGGGAGATGTTGGTAGAGGTTGTCTATTTCAGATGACAGTGCAATCCTCTGTCCTATGGAAGGTGGAGGAGTCTTAGTGGGGAGACATAGAGAGTGAAGTGATGCGTGATCGGGCTAACCAAGGCAATGCTTCGGAAGTATGGATGGAGGATGGTCATAATCAGATGTTTTTCCAAGGGAAGATGTTTTTCCCAGAGGCGATGCATGAGAGGGTTCTTAGGGAGTTCCAAAACTAACCCCTAAAGGTGCACCCAAGAGTCTCCAAGATGTACCAGGGCCTGAGAAATCTGTTTTGGTGGCCTGGGGTAAAGCGGGCGGTGGCGGATTTCATGGCCAAATGCCTAGTGTGTTAGAAGGTGAAGGCTGAACACCGTGTTCCAAGAGGTCTGTTACAACCTTTAGATATTCCCAAATGGAAGTGGGATAACATCTCGATGCATTTTTTCATAAGACTACCGAAGGCTCAAGGAGGCTCTGATTCTATCTAGGTAGTGGTGTATCGGCTCACTTTCTGGCGATCAAGGAGTCGGGTGCAGTGGATGCCTTAGCACAGAGATACATGGATGAGGTGGTGCGGTTGCATAGAGTTCCGAGGTCCATAGTATCAAATATGGATGCATGGTTTACCTCACAAGTCTGGAGAGGATTGATACATGATTTTGGAACCCAGCTATGTCTTAGCACTGTTTTCCACCCCCAGATAGATGGATAGAGAGAGCGCACCATCCAGACATTGGAGGACATGCCACATGCATGTATCCTGGACTTTGGGGGATCATGGGTACGACATTTGCCTCTGGTAGTGTTTGCCTATAATAATAGATATCTCACTACAAGTGGAATGGATCTATTTGAAGCCTTGTATAGAAGGCCATGTCACTCACCCATGTGTTGGACTGAGGTTAGGGAAACAAGTGTTCTTGGCCCTGAAGTGGTGCAGAGAACGATGGAGAAGGTTCGGATTATACGGGCGATGATGAAGGTGGATCAGGACTGGAAGAAGTAATATGCCAATAATAGGAGGAGACCCTTGGAGTTTGGGGTCGGGGACCACGTATTCTTGAAGGTATCTCCTCGGCATGGGAAACAGAGGTTCAACAGGGTGAGTAAGCTTTTTCCAAGGTTCATCAGACCATTTGAAGTGCTGCGGAGGGTGGTAGAAGTGGCTTATCAGCTAGCGCTACCACTGCTGCTACTAAGAGTACATGACATCTTCCATGTGTCACAACTCCGACGATATCTACAAAATGATTCACACATCCTCGAATGGGGAAAGCAGGTCATCGAGGCCGACATGGATTTTGTGGAAAGGCCAGTGAGGATCGAGGATTGTGAGGATAAGGTGCTTCGTGGATGGACCATTCCTTTAGTTCGTGTGTTGTGGAGACATGGTGGGCTCAAATAGAGTACCTGGGAAGAGGAGGCGCATATTCACACCCAATACCTAGAGCTGTTTTGAGTTTTGTTCTATTTATACTTGTTTTTGATGGAACACTTTATCTTATTAACTATGGAATGTGTGGTTTTTCTTATTCTCTAGATGCATGTGAAAAGTCCTGACTGCGGGGAGGGGAGGAACTGATCCCTAATCAAGACGCATTAAGGTGGATGTGATTAAACCCGTGCGGGTGAGTCATTGTCTCCCAAAGTGGATAATATCTTGACATGGAGGATGAAACTATCTAACCCATATGACTGGATTGCTTGACCATTGAATGTTGCGTGGTTGCTTAAAGGGGTGGTTTTCCTATATGTCGAAGAGGATCACTCCTGAGACGTATCTTTCAGGGTGGTTGTTCGAACTCCCCTCTTTACTTCAGGTCTATTTTTGATTCTCAAGGGAGAGAATAGTGTGATAGGTATCTGATGTAATGGCCCAGAACCTCATGGTCCACCCCTTTTCCAAATTCTATATCCTAAGGGTGGCACCTCGGTGGTAGGATTTTATTTCGGTGTGCGACCGATCGGTGCAACCGATCCGTGTGTCACCAATCGGTGTGGCACTGATAGGTGGGCCACTGATCGGTGCGACCGATCCGTGGGTCACCGATCAGTGCGACCGATCAGTGGGTCACCGATTGGTGTGACTGATCGGTGCAACCAATCGGTGTGCAACCGAATGGTGCGACCGATCAGCGTGTCCTAGATTGGTTCAACCGAATAGTGCGACCGATCTGTGTGCGACCGAATGGTGCGAACTATCGGTGTGTCGCCGATCGGCCGATTGGTGTGTCGCCGATCGGTGCAACTGATCGCTGTGTCATCGATCGGTGTCACACAGTCTTGTCAAGTTTTTCTTCTACAACTTTTCTAGTAACACCACTTGTAAGCCTTTTTAAACTTTTTCGAAGTGGTTCAAGGTCATTTTTAGCCCCATAATCAATGTTTGAATTTCTAAGAGTGGGGCGACCCTCAACGGACCCAGCTGTGTGTCCTCATAATGTTTCCCATATGTTTATATAAAATACTTCAATGTCACAGTTGTTAACACCTTTTCCTGACGAGAGTTATTAAATAAAAATTAATTCTGTCATGTGTAACCACCCAACTACGTGGTGAAACCATGATCCGACTTTATAGCCGTTCAAAATTACATATACCATGACAACTAGATCTCATCCTTATATCACATGGTAATTTCTTCTTATTCTTCCTCTTTTCCTCTTGGTTGTTATCCTTTTCTTCTTGGTGAATTTTGAGTTCCCCTTCCAAAGGAAAGTGGTGCGCCTCTGCCATAGCTTTTCTTCTCACCCTCGGAGGCCCTGATGTTCCTCCCCTGCAAGTCGCGCATCCCCCGTTCTTAGCGCATGGAGAAGAAATTCGATCCTTAATCATTCAAGTTGGGTTTTTTCCTTCGTCTCTCTTACTCCGTATCATGTAGGGTGTGTATGCTTTTGTTTCTATGGGACAGATGAAACCGAATATTAATGAAGATAACTAGTGTAATTTTAAAAAATAAAGGGGGGGGGGGGGTGTGATCGATGTTTCTGCAATATTTCCTTACCCTTGATTATTTGTGTTGTGAATTTTACGGGCTTATGCTCATTAAAAATCATGGTCGTTGGTGGTATTTTCTTGTGCACTAATGAAACCATTTCTTCTGTGATGATTAAATGACTGTAACATGGGAAATCGACTAATCAACTAAAACTCGGTTGGTTAGATGGATACTCAGTGAACATAAATCCTTATGTGGTCAACCTGGTGGACCAACAAAAAGAAGAACACAATTAATGATGTGCTTGAACTTGAAATTTTCCCTACTCTTTTGGCAGTAGGTGTCACTACCAAAAAACTGGGCAAGGGAAGCGCTTCCCTTTATCAGTTCTAAACAGAAAGCGCTGATAAATGGGTTTGCCTTTATCAGCGATAGATAAAAGCGCTGATAAATCTAACCTTTAAAACTGCTAAAATAATCACTGATAAAGGTATACCCTTTATCAGCACCATTTTCTGTGCTGATAAAATAGTGCATTTATTAGTGCTTATTTGAGCGCTGATAAAATTTTTTATTCTTAATTTATATAAAATTATAATATTTATCAGCACTTTTATTTTATCTCCGATAAAACATAGCTTTATCAGTGCTTTCAGCGAGCATAGATAAAAGTTATAGTGGTTTCTTTTTTAATAGCCCTAACAGGCCCTCCTCTTTCACATGCAGTGATGCTTTTGCGGAAGATGAACCAGTACCCTCTTCCGCCGTGACTTCTCCTCATCATTCTCATCCTCCTCCTATTTTGTTTCCTCATCTTCCTCCTTTTCCTCATCCACCTCCTCCTCTTCCTTCTCCTCTTCCACCTCCACTGTTGGGGTTTTCTCCTCCTCCACTGCCTCCGCGCCGTTGGGTTTTTCTCATCCGCCGTGACCGCCGCTGCCTTCGCCGCCACTGCCTCCGCCACCGCCGCCTCCGCCACCGCTGCCTCCGCCACCACTGGTCAGTGTAGGAGTATTTTTCCTTCTCTTGGGTTAATATAAATGATAAATGATGATCCTTGAATGATTATGATGACTAATAGTTTTTTTATAAGTGAGTTGAACCTATGTATGGGTATTTGGGGCAAGAGTGAGAGCCCAGGTGGTGAGACCCTTGTATTGTAGGTTTTTTTAGATAGAGGGTGTGTGAGAACCTATAATAAGTGGTTGGTTTGGTTCACCAGATGATTTCTGTTTTGAGGTGGGGATTATAGTGGCACCCATGGGCTAAAGATTTTATAAGAATTAATTTAAGGGGTTTGTGTGAGATCCCAGTGGTCATTAGCTTGTGGCTTAGGATGGTAGCGTGTTAGTGAGTTTTGGTGGTTGGGGGAGACTATTGAGTTGGTTTATCTTGGTGTTATGAATACCTTAGATACATAAATCTAGGGTATATTCGTTGACATGGGGGATTGATGCATATTAGATTTTATCAAGTTGATAGCGAAGGAATGGTCATGCCTTGGATTCCTATAAGGGAAGCACTCTCTATTCTTGAGTTTTGGTGTTTTTACTGGGTTGAGGGAAGTGATCATTTGGATTCCTAAAACTATTTATTTATAGAATTATTTTAATGTGACCATCACTATTGAACCGAGTTTGATAGGTTTATGGTAATGAAGCATGGGTATATTCCTTTGGTTTTGGAATAATGTTGGGTAACTGGTGATCGTGTCGTGAGTTTTGGCATGGTGTGATTTTAAGATTGGAAAAGAGTACCAGGGGTGTCCCATGGGAAACATGTGCATTCCCCCTAATTTGTGTCCAGATGTATGGGTAGGCTCATTGAGATTTAATAGGGATATGATCCTACTCACTAGATACCACATTTTGTGGTGAAAAGATTGTACCGTGAAGTTTAAAGTCATGTGATTATGATGTATGTGTCATAAATGGTGTGATAAAAGAGGATTGATCAGGTCTTACTCATTTGGGATATGCTATATAGAATAAACATGGGGATTATATCTAGTAACGAGGACCTATTGGTCAGGGCTTACCCATTTTAGGTTCATATTTTATATTTTAAAAAGTCTATTGAACTCGTTCTATCAAAGGTGGGTTCTATAATTTCTTATTATCTTAAGGTGTGTTTAACCATGGTGTGGGTTGATTTAGGTTTTATTGGGTTCTTGTTGTTTGTCAGATGTGGTAAATGGTGTACTCGGTTTTAGATTATTTTATTCTAACGATTTTCCCTATTTTATGTTTTCTTTTCAGATGGAAATATCCTCTATTGTGCACCTCTCCTCTACCATGAATGCACCTCTACAGTGTTCTTAACGACACCTTCGTGGTGAGTTTTCTCCTATTACTCATTGGTTTCCTCTTGTTAGCATGTTATTACTGTTCGATATTGATGGTTATAGTGTGAAATGTATGGGCTAAATGCCCCGCTGAAAATCGTGGGCATTGGTGGCCCTTGTTTACGCACTAAATGAATTTCATGTTGGTTGGTTCTTATTGAACATTTGAATATAAAAATTGGTAATTCACATATACTTGACCTATGAATTAACTCCCAAGGATGATAAAACTTCTGTGATAATCCCTGAATTAACAAAAAAATTGAACAAGGGATTCTTTGTAAAATCTAAAATTGTTATTGTTTGGATTGTATGGTGTTGCGATTGTGAGCATGATTGTGTTTTTGTATGGTGTTGTGGTTGTTGGCATGATTGATATGCTATTTTGTCCATGTTTTTGTTCTTCCAACATTGAATATCAATCCCAAATTTACCCATTTCAATATCACCACCACTTTGTTACTAGTGCAATTCCACTAAATCCTAAAAAACACTTCTAGAGGACTCTATGAGACACTTTATGGTGTGAATATGATGTTTTTCAGATTCTATATATTTGTAAAATGCATGGTATGTAGTCTAGTTAAATGGAACATGCTTCACCATACATGGATTTCATATAGATTTTAATGCCAGATAATAGTTATCTCCAAAATTTACACCACATGACTCATATTCTGACTCAAACTTGGAATACATTTTATTTTAAATGTTACATGTCATGTGAACGTAGCTCACACACAATGTATCTCCAGACATATACTTTAGCATGAAACTATTTACATGCCATGAAATAATGGGAGAACCATATGATATGTGATTTACTTCACTCACACCATGTATAGATACCATAGAAACTTGATGTGTATAGACTATACACCCCTAGTGGTCATGTAAGGACTACACACCATGCATTACACAAAAATGTGATGCATAGCCGGTGAAGTGACTCGTTTTGTATCTAAAGTACACGCCTTTATCTCAAGTTTTACTATATGTCATGTATTTTCAAAGTCATCCTGTAGTCTTTGTAAGACTAACTTGGAATTAATTTTATATATGCAAGATTAGATCAGGCATCTTATCCATAGACGATGTTCACCCTACTGGACACACCATGTATATGGATTTCACATGAGTTTAGAAATGGTAGTATACAACCAACCTTGACTGAGAACCCTACACATTGTGTATCCATTGAATAAATTGTGTGCTATGTTAATTTCATTATTATTATTTATTTTTCACTTAGATGATAATATTTCATGTATGAGTATCCCATTATAAATATCTTCTCATGTAGATCACAATATTAGGATTCCATCATTCATTATAAATTGCACATGATGTGGTTTGGATATTTTAATTATCTTCACTCTGCTTGAGAGGTGAAAAGTGACAAGTGAGATTTATGGAGAAAATATGGAGTATGGTACTCCCCCATGTTTCGGTGAAGAGTCCTCCATGTATAGGTTTTAGGTACTCTATGAATATATACAAAATACATGGCACAGTCCCCCGTGTATAGATTGAGTTCAAGTACTTTCACACATTTTGGGGTAGGTTCCTCTATTTCATTATAGAGGAATTTGTACCGTGATTTTTTTATAAAACCCAAACAATGCTACGTGATTAATTAAATCATAATATCAGGAAATTTCGAGATCAAACCCCTAAATACGATGAATATGAATAAAAAAGGATGAATACCAATCGGTTGACAAAAGAGTATGAAGATGGCGTGAAAGAGTTTATCAAGTTTGCTGGAGATCATGCATGTGACCCTTCTCAAATCCTTTGTCCGTGTTTACACTACTGTTTTTCAAGACAAATTAGTCCAGAGGAGTTAGAAGAACACTTAATCTATCATGGAATAGATCGAAGTTATACATGTTGAAATAAAAACGGGGAAAAACGAATGTAGGTAGTGTCTCAGATAACAAAAAATTTTATGGGAGATCTAATATGATTACAAGTGTGAATAGTGAAGACGATAGTATGGAGAGCGTGATTACAGATGTGAATGATGATGAAGATCTTGTTGAGGAAATGATAAGGACAGTTAAAGATGAACTTCGTGATTTTCCAAAATTGTTTGAGAAGTTAAATAGTTGTGAAAAAAATTCCATTGTATGATAGTTGCACTAAATATATAGCATTGTCAGCCATACTGAAGCTGTATAATTTTAAAGCATGAAATGGGTGGAGTAAAACCAGTTTTACGGAACTACTTGCACTCTTGAATGACATGCTCCCAGAAGATAATGAACTCCCAAGCCAAACATAAGATGCCAAATGAATGCTACGATTAATGGGTATGATCTCTGAAAGAATACACGCCTGCCCGAATGACTGTATATTGTTTTTCAATGACAACAAATCACTTATAGAATTCCCAAAGTGTGGTGATTCATGATACAAGAAAGCTTATTCTAGTCCTATGAAAGTTTTATGGTACTTTCCAATCATTCCAAGTTTTAGGCGCCTATATGGAAGTGAGGAGACTGCATGGCAATTGACATGTCATGCAGATACAAGAATTAAATATGGGAAACTACGACACCCGACAGACTATCCTCAGTGGAAGAGAAATGATCACGAGTATCGTGAATTTGGAAACGAGCCGAGAAACCTTCATCTGACGTTATCTACAGATGGGGTGAATCCTTTTGGTTTTCAAAGCAGCAGTCACAGTACATGGCTGGTTATGTTGGTAAACTATAACTTACCACTATTGTTATGCATGAAACGAAAACAAATATTGTTATCTATGCTTATATTGGGACCAAATCAATCGGGTAATGATATTGATGTTTATTTGGTTCCATTGATTGATGATTTGAAAATATTGTGGGATTCAGGTGTTACATTGTATGATGCCTACAAAAAAGAAGATTTCACTTTGAAAGCCATGTTGTACGGGATGATAATTGACTTTCCTGCTTATTGAAATTTGTCAGGATATAGCATTAAAGTAACTCAAAGGTGTCCCATTTGCGAACAAGGTACATAGCTAATTAGGTTGAAACATTCATCGAAACCCGTGTTTTTAAGACATCAAAAATTTCTAACCTGACAACATAAGTACCGATCTTGGATGGCATCATACCATGGAAGTTCAAAAGAACGTAAAACACCATATCCACTAATATGTGATCAATTTTTTGAGAAGGTAAAATATTTGAACACTACTTTTGGTAAACAGTTTTTGAAAAACCTTACGAAAACCGGTTGGAAAAATAAATCAGTTTTTTTTTGAATTACCATACTGGAATTTTCTGTATGTAAAACATTTTCTTGATGTTATGCATATTGAAAAAAATGTATGTGATAGTGTCATCGGAATGTTGCTAAATGCACCTGAAAAAGTGAAGGATGGAATTAAGGCTAGATTGGACATGGTTGAGATGGGAATAAGAGAAGAGTTGGCACCAGTGAAGGGTGAAAAACTATCATTTCTTCCTCCTGATGCTTACACTCATTCTAGGCAGGAGAGATATCAGTTTTACAACTTTTTGAATGACGTAAAGGTTATAGAGGGGTATTCATCAAATATCAAGAACATCGTGTCAATGTGCGATTTAAAATTAAAGGGTCTGAAATCACATGACTGCCATGTTTTGATGCATGATCTAATTCCTTTAGCTTTACATTGGATTTTTTCCAAGAATGTCCGCCACACATTAACGAATCTCTATTTATTCTTCAAAGCTATATGAAGCAAAGTTATAGAACCGGTGAAATTTCCAACTATGGAAAGAGAAATTTCCGTCATATTATGTGAATTGGAAATGTTCTTCCCATCGACATTTTTTGATATGATGGTTTATTTAGTGAGAGAGATTTGACGTGGTCCTGTACATTATATATGGACGTACCCCATTGAATGGTATATGAAGATTTTGAAAGGGTATGTAAAAAATCGAAGTCATCCAGAGGGTTGTATTGTGGAGAAATATATTGTCGAGGAAGGCATTGAATTTTGTACCGAATACCTTTCTGGTGTGGAAAACGTTGGCCTTTTGAAATCTCATCACACTGAGCGGCTTGAGGGTGAATGAATTTCTAGAAGAGAGGTTGTCACAATCAATATTACAGATCAGGAGCAGGCCCACCTTTACATTTTTCATAACAGTTTCGACATTGACCCATTTGTTCAGACCCACAAAGAAATTCTTAGGCATTTGAATCCATCTAGTGCTAAAAAATGGATATCAAATACACATAATCGATAGTTTATAGGATGCTTTCAAGACCATATTTTGAAGCAATTAGATGAAAATGCAGACTCAATTTCATAACGACTTCGATGGCTAGCCGGAGGAGCAAGTGTGTATGTATTATCTTTCTATGTTTATGCAGTTTATGGTTATACATTCTATACTAATGAACATGATGAAAATAGTACCATGATGAATAGTGGGGTTACACTTGTGGATGAGCCAATGCATGTGTTCTAGTGCTAAGGAAAAAAATCTAATTTATGAAAATATTTCATACTTTGGAATCATCAAACAAATATTGGAGTTGGATTATACGAAATTCAATGTGCCGATTTTTCAATGCAAGTGGGTTGATAACAGTAGTGATTTTAAAATAGATGAATTAGGATTCGTGAAAGTTGATTTTAGTAAGGAAGGGGAGAAAGACGAACAATTTATAATGGCATCACAGGCAATACAAGTATTTTATGTTCCACACCCTAGAAAACGAAATTGGTCAATTATTCTGTTATCAACCAAAAAAACTGAAGGGTCAGATGAAAGTTCAATGGAGGATGAACCTTTTATAGGGACTTTACAATCATTTCACAACAATACCAATTTAGATGGGGTTTTGTATGTCAGAGGATACCACAATGAAGGGATTTACATAGTCGATAGAAGAGTCAAATCTCTTCAGCCTTTAAAGAAAAAAGAGAGAGTACAATAATCAGGTTATTTGTTTATTGTAATATACATTGTGTTATGTTCTGTTATTATCTATCAACTGCTGCTATTATGTAATCTAAATTAAATGTTAAACTACTTCTGTAGAAAATGATTTCTGCACCTGCTGATGCGCCCAATCCCGAGGCAGAAAAGGTCTCTCAACCACCTTCTGGTGGTCCCAGTACAGAGCAACAACAGGTTTCTCAACCAGCTGCTGGTGGTCCCAGTGCAGAGAAACAAAAAGATTCTCAACCTGTTTTTGCTGGTCCCAGTGCTGATGCTAGTGCTCCGGAGAAAGATATAGATGATACTTCTGAGGAAATGGTAGGAAATAAAACCCTAAAAGCAAAAAAAAAAACAAGAGCACCGTAGTTTGACAATGTTAGCCAAAATCCTTAAGGCAAAAGAAAAAGGCATCAAATTTGAGGTGGGATGGAATAAGCAAGGCCAACATGTTAACCCCAAAAAATACATCTTTAGTAGGTACATTGGAATCGTCACTCGGTAAAATGTGTCGATTGATGTACAATCGTGGAACCATGGTGTCACCGGTCTTAAGACACTTATGTGGGAAGAGATTACAAAAACTTTATGATATCATTTTTTTAATTTATTAAAATAGAATACCAAAACATTGAATTACTCTTTATCATCCATTGCAGAGTGAATTTATAGTAGATGCCTCACATAAGGAATATGTATTAAGAGTTGCAGGAGGGATTCATAGAGGTTTCCGCACAATTTTAATGAAATATCATCTTAAAGATGCTGAAGGGGAAATCAATCTGCACCCACCTCCTCTTTATGCACACTTGATATCCCAAGGAGCGTGGGAGGCGTTTATCAACCATCATGGGGAGTAGACGTTTCAAGTACATTGTGTGGGGTAATAAGTTGGTTGACGTTGCTTGTATTCATCACTTTGATTGATAATTTATTATTTATGAAACAGTAATTGAGTTCTTAAAATAAAAAACGTGCAGTAGAACCAGTGTACCCGTACCGTAAAGCAAGGATTGGGTATGCTTCACTTGAGAAAAAATTGGTACATCTTTTAAATCTACCGCACTACTTATATGTGACATAAAACAACACCATAACCATGTTTCTCTGTTTATATACATATTGATGAATCAAAATCAAAAGCCAAATCCATCCCACACCAAGAGCTATAGAAGGAGGCTCGTGTAATTAAAGAGGGGATACTGATAGATGAAAACACACAAAAAGTGTGGGAAACAGGTGTAAGTATGACATAATATAAATTTTATTTGTTTTAAATTGATATTACATTAAAATGACTACTTATTTTTCTTTATTTCCAATCCGACATAGTCACAGGAATCAAAAATATCCGCACTAGATGTAGACATACTTTCAGTAGCTTTGAAGCGGCCATACCAGCATGGCTGTGTCAGAGGTGTAGGTTTTGAGGTGAAACCCCGAACATATTTTCAAAAACAAAAACAAGCGGATGATGAAAATGAATTTTTTTTTGAAAAGCTTCAAAAAAATAGCTATTTTTCAAGAATAATTTCAATACTAGAGAGATATGATAGAGACATTGATGGGGGAGAGAAAAGAGAAGAAACAACTCAATAAAAACTCGTGAGTGACAATCCCGCCCCACCCCCACCAGCTTTAAGGCAATCCATTCCGTTAAAAAACCTGAGTTAGCCGAGGTAATCAATATTTTAATAATTGTTTCTGTGGAATGTGATTCACATAGACACTGACACCTTTCCTATACTAATATTCTATAGGGTGAAAATGACTGTGATTTATATCTATCAACTCCCACCTATCGCCTTCTGGCGAGGGCTATGGTGTTCAATACGTAGAACAACATGCTACACAACAAATATATTCCAACAAATCATTTCAGAGTGTCAATTAACATAGATAATGAGCCAAGTGCCAAGCTACCTATTCCAAATGACGATGATGACATTCATATGGTTGAACATTCTATTGGAACATTCATCACATGGCCGTCAGTTCTTGTAAAAAAATATGTCGACAAGGAGGTATCCATTTCCAAGTTATTTTTCAAGCTGGACCTTTAACATTTAATGAAAAAGGTCTGAACCGATGAATGTTATTACAAAAAAACAAAGAGAATGGGATGAATTGAAATATCCACTCAAAAATATCTCAAGGATAAACCAACCAATTTAAACGGTCTACTGAGAGCACCTTCACCCCACCCGTTCTATATCCACAGTTAATATCATTACAAGATCATGTGGATACAAAGTTGATAGAAAACAATGCTAACACAATTGATTTAAAAAAAATATGTATGGAGAGGAAACATAAGATTTCATTAGTGATGAAAATTTAAATGAAATACTCAAGTATGAATGGCTAGGCACCTCTGTTGTAAATGTATACATGATGTATGTTTTCATGATTTGATTTTACAAAAGCTGATATACTATGATAATTATGATTAAATACATTATATATTTTTTGTAGGCATATATATGAAAAACAATTGAATGGATTTTCCCATGAACAAAAAGTTGGACTCGTTAGTCCTCAAACCACCTCTTCAAAAGAAGAAATATATTCTGATAAAGAGGCTGTAATAATGGCATCCCTGCTCAAATTGTTTGAAAACAAAATTACGGATGACAGAATCTTTTTAATACCAATGATGCAAGGGTAAAACTCTACAATTTAATGATATCAACTATATTTTCATTTATTTCTTTACTTATTACTTTTTTTATTTTTAGGGAGCATTGGATGTTGATTGCAGTCAATTTGGATACTCCAAAGATTTATTTTCTAGATTCAATGCATGTATATCCAACAAACCGATTACGCATGATGGCTTTTGTTAATTTTTAATACACTAGATCCAATATTTTAAAACTAAACATATAATTATATAATTTAGTTTATCTTTTAATGAGGATTCTGTTATGATAGGGTGGTGAATGAATATCATATAATGCATGGAATTAATCTAGTACATAAGGATGAGAAATCCTATAAGATCTACTACTAGAAAAGTATCCAGGTATATATAATAACATTGCACTATCCAAACACATATTAAAATAAATTACTTATTGTTGTTGATGTTTCTTCAATGTCCAAAACAAACAAATGGAAAGGACTGTGATTATTATGTTTGTAAATTTATGAAAGAGATCATATTTCATCAACAAACTAGCATCCCTGATGAGGTATTTTCAAAAATAATTATGATTTCATTTAAAATAATTATTAATCCTTTGTGTATCTATATTTTTTCAGTACCACCATGATTTTCGCAAAAACTCATATTCAGAAGATGATATAGATGTGTTTTGAAAAGAATGGGAAACATACCTGATAAGAGATTGTACACAAATAAGATGAAGGTGAATTCCTACTAATTTTATCCATATATGATCATTGATATCTCCCTTGTTTACACTTATTGAGAATATATGATCACCCTTTATTATGTTTTATATCCTCTATGTCACACTTCACCAATCCCTTATCGAATATCCTACTCATCACACACACCATGACTCTTATATATCCTTAAGAGGGTGTTCCCCATCATACGTGATATATATAACTATATTATCCATCTTCTTTAGGCCTAAGGATCTAATACCTACTCAAATAGAATTAGAAAAACTAAATAGGATATACAAATCTCATACCAATTCGAGTCACCGGAACATGTCTACTCATGCATGAAACAATGATCTATGAGTAATTTGTGACGTGTATGAATCAACTGCACCTCAATCCGACGCACGGTGTGACCAATATGGCTAAAAGTGTCTGATATTAGTTTTAAATTGACATAAACTTTAGAAAAAAACACAAGTGACATACGAAAAACTGATAAAACACGTTTGGGTTGTTTGGATACTTTAGTAAAACGATCTATGAGTCATTTGTGTGGGGTATGAATCGACTGCACCTCAATCTGATGCACGGTGTGACCAATATGGCTAAAAGAGTCTAATATCAGTTTGAAATTGACATAAACTTTATAAAACAACACTACTGACATATGGAATACCAAGAAAATGCGTTTGGATTGTTTTGATACATTAGGAAAACGATCCACGAGTCATTTGTGATGTTTATGAATCGACCAAACCTCAATCAGACACATGGTGTGAACGGTATGGCTAAAAGTGTCTGATATCAGTTTGAAATTGACATTAACTTTAAAAAACAACACATGTGACATACTGAAAACTGAGAAAACACATTCGGATTGTTTTGATACATTAAGACAACGATCCATGAGTTATTTTTGAGGTGTATTAATTGACCAAACCTCAATCTAACGCACGGTGTGACCGGTATGGCTAAAATTGTCTGATATCAGTTTCAAGTTGACATAAACCTTAGAAAAAAATACTGTTGACATACAAAATACTGAGAAAATGCATTCAGATTGTTTTTATACTTTAGGACAAATATCCATGAGTTATTTTTGACGTGTACGAATTGACCGCAACTCAATCTGACGCACGATGTGAGCGGTATGGATAAAAGTGTCAGATATCAGTTTGAAATTGACATTAACTTTAGAAAACAACACTAATGACATACAGAATACCTAGAGAATGCGTTTGGATTGTTTTGATAATTTAGGAAAATGATTCATGAGTTATTTGTGACATGTACGAATTAACCTTACCTTAATCTGATGCATGATGTGACCGATACGGCTAAAAGTGTCTGATATCAGTTTGAAATTGACATTAAATTTAGAAAACAACACTAATAACATACGGAATATAGAGAAAACGCATTTAGATTGTTTTTATACATTAGAAAGAATATCCATTATTTATTTTTGAGGTCTACGAATGGACCACACCTCAATCTGACGCACGATGTCACCGGTATGGATAAAAGTGTCTGATATCAGTTTAAAATAGACATTAAATTTAGAAAACAACACAAGTGACATACAGAAAACTGAGAAAATGAATTCATATTGTTTATATACATTAGGACAAGGATTCATGAGTCATTTTTGAGGTGTACGAATCGACCACACCATAATACGATGCACGGTGTGACTGGTATGGCTAAAAGTGTATGATATTAGTTTCAAAATGACATAAACTTTATAAAACAACACTACTGACATATGGAATCCCAAGAAAACTCTTTTGTATTGTTTTTATAATTTAGGACAACGATCCATGAATCATTTTTGAGGTGTAAGAATCAACCGCACCTCAATCCGATTCACGGTGAGACCAGTATGTCTAAAAGTGTCTGATATCAGTTTGAAATTGACATTAACTTTAGAAAACAACAAAAGTGACATAAGGAAAACCAATAAAACACGTTTTTATTGTTTTGATACATTTGGAAAATGATCCATGGGTCATTTGTGAGGTTTAAGATTCGACCACACCTCAATTCGATGCACGGTGTGACCGGTATGGCTAAAAGTGTCTGATATCAGTTTGAAATTGATATTAACTTTAGAAAACAACACAGGTAACATACGGGAAACCCAAAAAATGAATTTGGATTATTTTGATGCATTAGGAAAATGATCCATGAGTCATTTTTGATGTGTACAAATCAACTTCACCTCAATCTGACGCACGGTGTGACCGGTATGGCTAAAAGTGTCTGATATCAATTTCAAATTGACATGAAATTTATAAAACAACACTACTAACATATGGAAAACTGAGAAAACACATTCAGATTGTTTTAATACATTAGGAAAATGATCCATGAGTGATTTTGGAGGATTAATAATCGACCGCACATTAATCTGACGCACAGTGTGACTGGTATGGCTAAAAGTGTCTGATATCAGTTTGAAATTGACATTAACTTTAGAAAACAGCACAAGTGACATATGAAAAACTGAGAAAACGGGTTCAAATTGTTTTGATACTTTTGGGGTATGATCCATGAGTCATTTTTCAGGTGTACGAATTGACTGCACCTCAATTCGATCCATGGTGTGACTGGTATGGCTAAAAGTGTCTGATATCAGTTTGAAATTGACATTAACTTTAGAAAACATCACAAGTGACATACGAAAAATGAAAAAAACGCATTAATATTATTTCGATACTTTAGGAAAATGATCCATGAGTCATTTGTGACGTGTAAGAATCAAATTCACCTCAATCTGATGCATGGTGTGACCGGTATGGAAAAAAGTGTCTGATATCAGTTTCAAATTGACATAAAAATTAGAAAACAACACTACTAAAATACAGAAAACTAAAAACCAGATTCAGATTGTTTTGATACTTTTGGAAAATGATCCATGACTCATTTTTGAAGTGTGTGAATTGACTGAACCTCAATCCGATGCATGGTGTGACCGGTATGGATAAAAGTGTCTGATATCAGTTTGAAATTGACATTAACATTAGAAAACAACACAAGTGACATACGGTAAATTGAGAAAACACGTTCTGATTGTTTTGAAACTTTTGTAAAACTATCCATGAGTCATTTTTGAGGTGTACAAATCAACCTCACCTCAATCCTATACATAGTGTGACTATAATAGCTAAAAGTGTCTGATATCAGTTTGAAATTGACATTAACTTTAGAAAACAACACTACTAACATACAAAATACTAGGAAAATGTGTTCGTATTGTTTTGATACATTAGTAAATATATCCATTAGTAATTTGTGAGGTTTAAAAATGGATCACACCTCAATCTGACGCACGGTGTCACCTGTATGGCTAAAAGTGTCTGATATCAGTTTCAAATTGACATTAACTTTAGAAAACAACACAAGTGACATATGGAAAACCAAGAAAACGCATTTGGATTGTTTATATACATTCGGAAAAAGATATTTGAGTCATTTTTGATGTGTATGAATTGAATTCACCTAAATCCAACAGACGGTGTGACCAGTATGGCTAAAAGTGTCTGATATTAGTTTCAAATTGACATAAACTTTAGAAAGCAACACTACTGACATATGGAATACCGAGAAAACACTTTTGGATTGTTTTGATAATTTAGTACAATGATCCATGAGTGATTTTTGAGTTGTTTGAATTGACATCACCTCAATCCGACGCATGGTGTGACCAGTATGGCTAAAAGTGGCTGATATCAGTTTGAAATTGACATTAAATTTAGAAAACAACACAAGTGACATACGTAAAACAGAGAAAACGAGTTCAGATTGTTTTGATACTTTTAGACAATGATACATGAGTCAGTTTTGAGGTGTACGAATTAACCGAACCTCAATCCTATGCACGGTGTGACCGTTATGGCTAAAAGTGTCTAATATCAGTTTGAAGTTGACATTAACTTTAGAAATCAACACAAGTGACATACAACAAAACAAGAAAAAACATTTAGATTGTTTTGATACTTTAGGACAACGATCCATGAGTCATTTGTGACGTGTAAAAATCATCCATACCTTAATCCGACACACGGTGTGACCGATATGGCTAAAAGTGTCTGATATCAATTTAAAATTGACATAAACTTTAGAAAAAAACACTACTGACATACAGAAAACTGAGAAAACGTGTTCAAATTGTTTTGATAATTTAGGACAATGATCCATGTATCATTTGTTAGGTGTAAGAATTTACTTCACATCAATCCAACACACGGTGGGACTGGTATGGCTAAAAGTGTCTTATATAAGTTTGAAATTGATATTTACTTGAGAAAACAGCACAAGTGACATACAGAAAATAGAGAAAACGCATTCGGATTGTTTTTATACTTTTGGACAACAATCCATGAGTTATTTTTGAGGTGTAAGAATTGACTGCACCTCAATCTGATGCACGATGTGACCGATATTTCTAAAAATGTCTAATATCAGTTTGAAATTGACATTAACATTATAAAACAACACTACTAACATACAAAATACCAAGAAAATGCATTCAGATTGTTTTGATACTAAAGTAAAACTATTCATTAGTCATTTGTGAGGTATAAGAATGGACCGCACCTCAATCCGACGCATGGTGTCACCGGTATGGCTAAAAGTGTCTGATATCATTTTAGAATTGACATTAACTTTAGAAAACAACACAAGTGACATACGGAAACCCGATAAAACACATTCATATTGTTTTGATACTTTTGGAAAACAATCCATGAGTCATTTTTCAGGTGTAAAAATTGAACACACCTCAATACAATACACAACGTGACCGGTATGGCTAAAAGTGTCTGATATCAGTTTCAAATTGACATAAACTTTAGAACACAACACTACTAACATATGAAATACTGAGAAAATGATTTAGGACTCTCTTGATAATTTAGGAGAATTACCTATGATTCATTTTTGAGGTCTAAGAATTGACCTCACCTCAATCTGATGCACCGTGTGACCGATATGGCTAAAAGTGTTTGATATCAGTTTGAAATTCACAATAACTTTAGAAAACAACACAAGTGGCATACAGAAAACTAAGAAAATGCGTTTGTATTGTTTTGATACTTTTTGAAAACGATACATGAGTCATTTGTGAGGTGTATGAATTGACCACACCTCAATCTGATGCACGGTGTGACCGGTATGGCTAAAAGTGTCTGATATCAGTTTGAAATTGACATTAACTTTAGAAAACAACACAAGTGACATACGGAAAACTGAGAAAATGCATTCGTATTCTTTTTATACATTATTAAAATGATCTATGAGTCATTTGTGATGTTTTCAAATCAACCGCACCTCAATCTGATGCACAATGTGACCGGTATGGCTAAAAGTGTCTGATATCAGTTTCAAATTGACATAAACTCTAGAAAACAACACTACTAACATATGGAAAACTGATAAAATGCATTTGAATTGTTCTGATACATTAGGAGAACGAGCCATGAGTCATTTATGAGGTTTATGAATCGACCACACCTCGATCCGATGCACGGTGTGACCGGTATGTCTAAAAGTGTTTGATATCAGTTTCAAATTGACATAAACATTAGAAAACAACACTACTGACATACGGAATACCATGAAAAATCTTTCAGATTGTTTTGAGAATTTAGGATAATGATCCATGAGTTATTTTTCAGGTGTACGAATCGACCACACCTCAATCTGATGCACGGGTTGACAGGTATGGCTAAAAGTGTCTGATATTAGTTTAAAATTGACATTAACTTTAGAAAACAACACAAGTGACATATGAAAAACTAAGAAAACACATTCGGATTGTTTTTATGCTTTTGGAAAACTATCTATGAGTAATTTTTGATGTGTACGAATTGACCGTACCTCAATCTGACGCATGGTGTGACCGGTATGGCTAAAAGTGTCTGATATCAGTTTGAAGTTGACATTAACATTAGAAAACAACTCAAGTGACATACAGAAAACTGAGAAAACACATTTGGATTGTTTTTATA
The DNA here is from genome assembly GCA_963277665.1 of Viscum album. Classification (NCBI taxonomy): domain Eukaryota; kingdom Viridiplantae; phylum Streptophyta; class Magnoliopsida; order Santalales; family Viscaceae; genus Viscum; species Viscum album. Next base: position 2,006,152,164 of record OY728130.1, on the reverse strand, counting down.
CTTTAGTACAATGATCCATGAGTCATTTTTGATGTGTACGAATCATCCACACCACAATCTGATGCACAGTGTGAATGGTATGGATAAAAGCGTCTGATATCAGTTTAAAATTGATATAAACGTTAGAAAACAACACTACTAACATACAGAAAACTGAGAAAATGCGTTTGGATTGTTTTGATACTTTAGGAAAATGATCCATGGGTCATTTTTTAGGTGTAAGAATTGACCTCACCTCAATCCGACTCATAGTGTGACCGGTATGGCTAAAAGTGTATGATATCAGTTTGAAATTGACATAAACTTTAGAAAAAAACACTACTCACATACGGAATACCGAGAAAACGTATTCAGATTTTTTTATACTTTAGTAAAATGATCCATGAGTCATTTGTGATGTGTAAAAATTGACTGCACCACAATCTGATGCATGATGTGACTGGTATGGCTAAAAGTGTCTGATATCAGTTTGAAATTGACATTAAATTTAAAAAACAACACTACTGACATATGGAATACCGAGAAAACGCATTAGGATTGTTTTAATAATTTAGGAAAACTATCCATTATTAATTTTTGAGGTGTATGAATTTACCTCACCTAAATCCGATGCACGGTTTCACCGGTATGGCTAAAAGTGTCTGATATCAGTTTCAAATTGACATTAACTTTAGAAAACAACACAAGTGACTTACAGAAAATTGAGCAAACACATTCGGTTTAATAAATACTGATTCATTTGTAACATGTACGAATTGACTACACCTCAATCCAATGTATGGTGTGACTGGTAAATCTTTTCATTAGATAAAGAATCAGTATTTATTAAATGAGATAAATCATCCAAAAACATATTGATTTTGCATTATTCCCTTTCATTGTTATCGGAATGAAAACATTTGATTTTATCATTTCCATATTACTGTATTTTTTCATATTAATTTTTTAATTTATTCTATTATTGTATTACTAACATAATATTTGTTTTCTTATATAAGTGAATTTGTTTCCTTGACTTCATATGCTTTGTTCGGCAACAAATACCGTGGACACCAATTTTTGAGAGGATCACGGATATCAAATGATGAAACATTAATGTTTATAACTGTTTTTGGATAATTGTAATTGTAACCATGCAAAAAATTGTTTGAAATTTATATATTAGTATGGGTTTTTTTGTATTCATGATGTTACGTAAATGTATATAGCATTGTTTGTCAAAATATTGTGTGTAGGTGCTGTTTTGTACAGGTGTGTAGGTGCTGTTTTGTGCATGCAGGTGATGGTTTGTGCAAATGCAGTTTCAGCAGGTGCAGGCGAAGGTGCCTTTATCAGCACTTGTTTAGTGTTGATAAAGGTCACCTTTATCAGTGCTACCTTGAGGGCTGATAATTGGTCCCTCTATCAGCACTGAAAAAAGCACTGATAAAGGGGTCCTTTATCAGCGCTCAAGATAGCGCTGATAAAGGCACCCCTTTATCAGCATTAGAAAAGTGCTGTTAATGCCGGCGTAGATAATGGGGGGGGGGGTCCCCTTTACCAGCACTCCAAAAAGAGCTGATAAGGTTGACATTTATCAGTGCTTTTCAGAGCGCTGATAAAGGGGACCCCCCTTTATCTTCGCCGGCATTAACAATGCTTTTCTAGTGCTGTTAATGTCAGTTTTTAGCACTGATAAATGGAAAAATTGTAGTAGTGTGTGTTTTCTTCTTGATGCTTATGGGGTGAAGTGGATAAGGATGGGATCCTCTATTGTGGCACAGTTGTTGGTCGTGAATCTGAAGCTGTGTGGGGCTGTATCTCGAGGCTTGGTTTGGTTCCAGTACTTTGAGGGATCTCACTGATCCCTCTGTTGTTGTGACTTTACAAGAGAACCGGGTGTGAATGCTTAACTTTTAGTTTGGATGTTCCTCTTTCTCTGGCTTATAGGTATAACAGTAGTTTCCCAGTAGTGTAGCATCCATTTTAATTGAATCACTTGAACATGAAAACAAGAATGTTTTAAATGGGGAATTGGTTTTGGGGATGAGTGATGACTTGGCTGTGAGTGTCGTGCCTTTATTTTATGAATGAATAGTAACAAGGGTGTTTTTGCATAGGTTGGCTTCAGAGACCCTAGGTTGGGATGATTTCTTTTTATCTATACATATAATTGTTTTTCTTATGTTTCTTATTCGCGCCCCGCCCATGTTGAGAACTTAGTGCCAAACACCCCCATTTCATGGGGGAGGGTGTTTTCCCAACATTCCTATGAATGGATAGTTATTAACTCCTTTTCTGCTCCCTTTTTCGAATAGCCCAAGACTCTTAGGGAAGGCTGTGACGGCCTGAGGTCCTTTATAGCCCAAGATTCTTCGGGCAGGGTAGCTATGGTAGTTGTCCCAGGTGTGTGCGGGCAGGTTGTTCCCCAAGAATCTTCGGGATGCGGCCCAGGTGTCATGGGGCGTGGCAGTGGTTGTTCTAGACCAGGTGTTTGCGGGCATGGTTACGCGTGGTGGTTGTGGACCAGGGGTTTGCGGGCGGGAGGTGTCGTAGATGCCTAGGTGTTTTTGGGCGGGATGTGTGGTAGTGGCCTAGGTGTTTGCGGGCCGGATGTGTGGTAGTGGCCTAGGTGTGTGCGGGCGGGGTGTGGCAGTGGGACTGCAATGAGAATGGCAGGATTGGTTCGATGCATATGATGTCTTCAATAACCAGTGGGAATGTGGCTTGGGTTACCCAAACATCGATGTTCTATTACTATACATTACTTGACTTCCGTTATTTGGGGAGTGTGTCTTGGTGAGGCTTGGGTGGATTGTTTTCCTTGCTAGGTGCTTTGGTTGTCTCTTTTATCACAGGGCATTAGAATTCCTCCCCACTTTTGCACAAGAGTCTTTGGTTTTTCCCTACTTAGTATACTTGTATTCTCACCCTACGTATATAAAATTTCTTTTAGGTTTCCAGGAGGACTTCAGGGACTGCGCATGGCCGTACTAGCTCGGACGTTGGGATAGTTACAGTTGCTATTTTTTTCTTTTCTTTGGTACTTTACCTTTGTATTTGTCTTGTACTTTGTGGCTTTTAATTTGTAACATGCATATGGGTATGGTTTTATTTGGCTTTACTTTTATCCCCAGTTTTTGTGTTGTTGGGATTCCCTATCTTCTCTCCTGTTCCTAATAAATAAAAAGGGTAATGCCTTCTATCTCGTGTGTGATTCTATACTCTTGGTGCTAGTCACCACATCGGGGCCTATTGAAGGCGTGTCTCAGGGGTAATTATCTCTCCTTAATCTTGAACAAGGAAGGGTCTTGCAATATGCTGCCCCTTCCCCCCTCTTAGAGAAGGTGGGTCGTGACACTATGAAAATAATCCTATAGCGTGAATGCTTATTCTAGAACAAAATGATGAAATAAATATTTAAGTGATTCTTGATCCGATTTAAAAAATATGGTCTTTCAAAATAAATATTCTATTTTCTACCAATAGGTTGGTAGGAACTTACTTGAGTCTTTTGGGAACTGACCTTCTTACTTCACTAACTACCGGTATCCTCCATGAAGTAAGTTATATCACGTAGTGTGGGTGCTTCGTGAACCACCTATTCTCCCACAGACTGTCTTTGCTACACGAACCACTGATGCTACACACACCACCTTTGTGAAATAATTCCCCATACCACCTCCATGTCCCACTTCTGCACACCACTTCTATATACTACCTCCACATAATTCCTATAATTTTGTAGAATTATTTCTTCCACAAACTTCTTCTTCCTATTCTGTGAACCGTTTTCATCTTTCGAAGACAACTACATCATTTGCAGAATATTTCCTCCATGAACTCTTCCAGATATAGAAAAATTATTCATTGGAGTGAAGATGTGATCTTATGAAAATTTCTCTTCTTAATTAAGGGAATATCATTCTTTATATAAAAAAATGGATCCAAAAATTTTTCTAATCTGATTTACCTAATTTGTCAATGTGGTGAATTCTTTAACACGTATTGTGTGCATCCCACAGAACATTTTCCCTACATGGTCCACATACCACCTTCATTATTTCACAGTGGCCAAAATCACTACCTCCATTCGGAAAATGATATTATTCTCTATAAACTGTTGACATCCCATGAACTGTAAGCCTCCCATGAACACTGATCCACCAGTGAACCATTTCTCCTACATGGTCCATATACCACTCTTCACAGAATCCATCCTTTTTTGATTTTCCTTTGACACTTATTGTACCAAATATGCAGTACACAATTTGTTATTCATGGTTTGAGAATTTTACTTCACAAACTTCTTTTAAAAAACTCATTTATTTTCCATTAAATAAATTCCTAATTTTAAGGCAAAAAATTTTGGCAAATACTAGAAAATGGAACCACCTAAAATATCTGCTTTGATAAGAACACCCATGATGCTTTACTATCATGTGGATAATTCCACAGTCAACTTATTTCATTATGAACCTTATCTATAATGATATCTAGTCTTTAATTAATCACCTTGAGCATCATCATATTTTCTGGGGAAAATATTGTAACTTTCCTATCTTCCAACAACATCATTTTTCCAATCAAACCTGAACAATATTTGCATCACATTTTCCCCCTTTCCTTCATAAGATTTGCACAAAAAATTATCTAAAAAAACTTATGATATTTTTGAAATTAAAATCCTAAAATCATCATCATACTTTTAAAGGCCTTTTACAAAGTGAATTGATTTATTCTATTGAAAACAATAACCAACACTCTTGAAAACAACATTTTTTTACTTCCAAAAACTTCTCCATCCAACTCATTCCCAACATAATCAAACATGAGTCCATGGTAGATTAAAGGAATCATCAAACAATCTAATAATAATAGAATCATGTAAAGTCAGGCAAAAAGGTAACTCAATTCCATGATAAAAGTCAAACAAATTGAAGATTTGAAGAATTTATGAATGAATACAAGGACAATATCCTAAACCCCATGTTGGTCCCACCTATAATATCAAACCCATACATCAATCTACAATCATCAAAATGTTACCCTTCCCATATCCACACATGCATACACGAATCTTAAACGGGTACCAAATGGAGGACTGAATAAGGTTTGAGTAAAACTTAGCACTCCATTTCCAATAGCGTCTAAAAAATTTAGTTTGAGTTTACAATTCAGGTAATAAATCGATAAATAGGGTATTAAGTTATCCAAAATACTATATATGAATTCAATCCATTAACTCCCAAGCTCTTGTTTGAAACCCAGGGTAACCAAACCTGCTTCAAAATTATGCTGGAAATATTTATCCTTGGGTGGATTTTAGTACCCCAAATTTTAGGTATATGAACCTTTTATTGTTGTATTCTAGGTCAATTTAATTATTGAGTTATGTTTTGGGATTTTTTGAGGATATTTTTTATATTTTTTAGTCATTTCTTGGGGATTATGGTTTGTTCATGGTTAGTAGAAACTGTGCACCACCTCTAAAAAACCGTGTAAGAGAAGACAATAGTCACTGGGTAGGCACACGATTGGTGCATAGTTTTTTAAAACCATGATAATTACTAGGGTAAAATGTAAATGTATAGAAAATTATGAAAAAAATGGTTGGAACATGTTTTCTCAAACCATTCTAGTTGTTCCCTTGAGATATTATCATCACACGGTCGGTGCACTGTATTCCATACCATGCAGGATAAATGTGTGATATACAGTTGGAATCTTAAGATCTAAGGATCTAATCTGATTTGACACCCCTAAAAATTAAGATTACCTATTATATCAATATCTAAAACTCCCTTTTTTCCCTAGGCATGATATATGATCCCATTCAACTCGAAATCTATTCTTTGGGAAATAAAAATTCTTTGGAGGTATGGATTCGTCAGTAAGTATTCATTATTCACCATTCTTCTTAGATATAAGATTTTAATCTCTCTTATAACCATATATCTAGTCTGTAGAGGATAAATCTTGGTTCATTGATGGAAATATTTATGATATATTCTTGACTATTTTTAAGGATAGAATATAAAATCTAGGATCGATATAATTATAGTGTCATTATTAGTTTTCACAAACTATAGAGAAGTATGTGGATTCCCTCTCTATCCATTTGATTTAAAACTAAAAGATAGTTTAATATATATTAATAACATTAAACTATTGGGAAATAAGTGTGTGATTCTTAGTCAAACCTATTTTGGGTAATTTCATTGAATTTGTGGAAATTTAATGATTTATTAGAAAATTATCTTGGTTATAATTTTAAAATGGTCAATTTAAAATTATTGTTTTTCTTTGATGCATAGAAATTGTTTTTTTGAAATAATTTAAATAAATAAAGGCTTTATCTATAATTATTTTTTGTATGATTTGGAATACATGGTTGGTGTGATTGAATTTATATACGTGACCCTATAGAAGGGGAATTTGTTATTGGGGTATGTGGTATTTGTCACCTTATGATGAATATGTGGATAAATGAGAGACCAACCATGAGAATGTAACTGTCACCTGAGAATGCATGGTTGCGTGTGTGGATACATGGTTATGGGTATGTCAAATAATTGATAAATGTTTTATTCTTTTAAAATATTTTACTTGTATATTATTTATGATTTTGATATAAAATGAATTATCTGCTTCTAAACTATTTTATATAAAAATGTTCAAACTATTTTTTATATTAGTGGAATGATTTCGTAAGTATTTGAGAAAATACTACTATGTCTAGACTCAACACTTTTGTGTGAACTATTATTTGTTTGTAGATTCCATCTATCGAGTCACAGGTAAAGGTTAGGTATCTTAGTTCTTTAGTGACACTTCTTTATACTGTGGGAACAACATGTAGAGTTATATTTTAGAGTGGGTTGGGTGTTGTTTGAATTGATGTAACTTGGGATTTTTCTATTTTTTTTGGTCTTTTGGAACTTTTTGAGTACGTATTTTAGTTTCCATAGTAATGTTATAATCTTTAAATTTTTTGTTATACTTTGAGTTGTATTTTGTAAACATACATCATATAGAGGATTAACTATTTATTATTTATGTTGTTTAGGGGTTTCATATTCCAAAAGTTCAAATTTACACCACCAATTCTATTGAATCATTTGGAATATGTTTCTTTCCTTTGGTGTCATGGGAATGTCACTTAAGGCTAGTAACACCCATAAATTCTCAACACATTGAGGAGGAGTGGGATGTTTCAAATGTTGTCAGAATTGGTCGGTTCATATATGTTTTTGGGAGAAATGGTATTAGTTTTTTCAAACATTAAGTTGGAAATGGTATTAGTATCTATTTGGGATGGTATCTAGGAGATATGATCATTAGAACATTAAATTTATAGCTTAATCATATGTAGATAACCTTTTTATAAGGAACTTCATGTTACAAGGGTGTTTGGGTACATATTTTTTTTAAGAAACTTTTAGATGAGTTGTAATCTCATTTTCGTGGGTTTATCCAATGAGAATTACTTGTAATTCATTGATAGTAATACTTCTCAAAATGAATTCATTATTTATTCTAGGTTTAATTATTTATGAAATGGGGAATTGTTTTTTGTTTTTTTGAATATAGTTAGATGGTTTGATTTTGAGATGAATGGTTGTAGTATTTTCCAAAATGATTAAAAAGCTACAAATGGTTGGATTTTGGAAATGCATGATTGTGACATGTGTTGAGTTGGTAAATGTGAATTGTTAAGTCTTCAGTTTATAATGAGTGATGACTAAATGATTTTTTTCTAGTTATAGTGAATGGAACTAGGCAGAGGATATGGGAATCAACCGTAAGAGGATGCTAAAAATGTGGTTGCACCTGAGCTGTTGGTGAACCAAAAACTTGTCCAAAGCATTAGACAGACTTTTCAGGCCATGAATAGGGGTGATAATAATGATAAAATTCAACACGTGGACCAATCAGTTCAGTTCCCAAAGTATAATACACCCATATTTCAGGGTTATTTAGAGTTAGAGAAAGCATAAGTTCGGTTAAATAAGATTAATTGAATATTTGATTTCCTTCGGACACCATATGATTTGAGGTTATGTTTGAATCATATATTCTGGAGGATATAACAAACAAATGATGGTATTTATTTGTTTAGGATACATTTTACTAAGACATAACATGGGAGGATTTTTTACTTCTTCAGTTTAAAGTAATAGAATCTCTCAGTGTTGGATTATATGGATAAATTTATGAATTTAGTTCTCTTTGCATCGGAAGTGGTCGTAAGTGTGTCCATAAAGGAACACATTTAATATTTTTAATTTTACTTAGATATTATATCAAGTATTTACATTATTTTTATTATTTAATATACAAAAAACGGTCAATATGGAGACTATAGTAGAAAGTGATATATTGAGAAATTATGACAACCCTGCTTTTTTATTACAACTTAAACATGATTTATTACATAAAACATCACCTGATACAAGAAAGAATATCAAGATTTTTAGTGTCTTTGGGGCTTAGGATCATTACATAAAAACTTAAAACATGAAATACAACATCTTTATTGAAAACTTCCTTTACATGACCACTACATTCCTTCGTACTTAGCATTGTATGAGATAACCTGAGGACATGCATAAGAAAATGGTGAGCTATAAAGACCAGTAAGGGAGTACATATGGAATAACATGAGGAGTACAATACATGTTATACAATAGGCATATCAATAGAGCATAAGAGGAACATTAACATAAAGGCATGATAAAGAATGATAATCATAACATGGAAATGTGGCAACAACACTTAACATGGAATTAGCATGAGCCAAGGATAATTGCACATGGAGCATGAGTAAACCATCATTGCACATAAAGCACGAGTAAACCCTCGTTGCACTTGAACTATCATGAGTCAACACTCATTTCACATGAAGTATCATGATACTATACTTTACCCAATGCATTGGAGCACTATAAGGGCGCACCCTTCTTAAACATTTCATTTCATGCATAAGTGTGCCACATGGATCATAAAACATTGATTCATAAAACATAATCATTTATTCCACGACAAAGGAATGTGGAATTCATAAATGAAACTTTACAATCAATAAGTAAATGTGCATAAAGGGGAATACCCTTGATGGAGAAATGGGCATGGTATTCACTACACAATGACATTGGCTAAGAAAATCGGTGCGATTTCGGCAGCGTAACGACGTGACATAAGAATTCATAAAAAATGTTGATGAGAGAGAAAGGGTTACTCATCATATTTACATGTAATGAAAAGTAATAAGTTCATATAGATACATTTCCCAACAATTTTAATGGAATTTAGATTCATTATACAAAAGTATTGCTTGAATGTAAAAGAAAAGAGAGAAGTTCCTTTCAGAATTTCGGCATAGTAACGGGTGTACATGGGAGACATTTAATGAGAGAGAAAGGGTCTCCCATCATTCAAAAATAAAGAGGGCAGTATGAGGGAGGTGAAAAACCATACCCCAATATTTATAATTGAAATTAAAAGGGAAAAACAGCTTAAATAAAATTGGACAAAAATGAGAAAGGAAGAAAAAACCCTTACTTGGAAGTGTGCTTCCAAAGGCTAGAGAGAGTCTTGTGAGAGGATTATTGGGAGCTTGGGGAACCTTGGGAGGATTATAGAGAGAGTAGGCCAGAGGTTGGACGAACTCCAAAAGCTTTGAGTGAGGAGGAAGTGGGAGCTTGGGTGGGTTTATATAGGAAAGGTGAAGGGATTCTTTATTATTTAGGTTTGGGACCCCTTATATTAAATTAATCCAAACCACAAACCATCCCATGGTTTTTGCCCATGGTTTTTGTAAAAGGGAAGAGGAAAATAATATTTTATAAGGCCAAGGTCCAAACGTCTTAAAATATTTGGGTTGCTTATGTGGAGGTGAGTCACACTCTAGGGAAATTAATTTAAAAAGACAAGGTGTTTAGTAAGTCTTGAGGGGTCCATTAATGCTTTTAAAAGTAATAAAAAAACCCAAAATTAAATTATTTTAATGCTAAAACAAATATTTTCTGAAAATAAAGATTATATTATTTTATTACAGCACTATTGGGTCATTATGATGTCATAAAACACATTATATATTGAAACGGTATTTAATTTTTACTCAAAATTTTGACTCTCTCAGAAAATTATGGAAAATTCACCATTGGATAATTTCGATGTCCTGATTCCAAAAATAACATTTATTTTATCTATATAATTTTCTAAATTTGTGAGTATTCACTTTTAAAATAAAAACTTACATTTATCAAAATTTCACGGGTTTTGACAAAAAATGGCTTTCAAACCTTAATAAAAATTATAATTGCATTCATACAATTACATGATCATTTATATATAATAAAATTAATCTAATAATATTATTATTATTATTTTATTAAAAAATTATTTAATTCAAATATCCCTTAATTTAATAAAATATAATTCTTAATTAAATAATAACTAAAAACACCATTTGTACTTTAGAAACTATTTACAATGTATCAATAATGACAAGAAATTATATTCATTATTATATACAAAAATAATGTACGTGAACATAGTACTATGGATTAGTTACATAACCCCTTAAAATAGCCACATAAGACCTAAGGGTATGGTGTGTGATGGTGACAGACTCTTGGGGTGGCTCAGATAACATCGCTCGAGTGGTAATTTCTATCAACTTCCACTTCTCCTATAGATGATCTCGTTTGAGCTTGACATGGTGAAGCTCAGCTTGGGCTTGGTCAAGAGCGAAGCCCAAGAATGCCACCTCATTTCCGAGCTCTGATAAATGGGCTTCGTATGGGGAAATTCTACTGGATGAGGCCATCGCTTCCTTTGTCTAAGTAAAATTGGATGTGTTAAAGCCTTATATTTATACTAATCATGTGATCACTGTTCAACAACTATAAAAGTAACGGTCACAATTCTTATCATAAAACCAATGAAGTTGAAATTTTATAAAAACATTTTATATAAAGAGACATTTAATAAGATCAAGAAGGATTTTCCATTAATGAAACTTTGGGTCGTTACAATATTCCCCCCTTAAGAAATTTCGCCCTCAAATTTTTTTCCCAGACTAAAATAGATGTGGGTAACTCAGCTTCATCATTTCCTCCAATTCCCAAGTTGCTTCTTCAAACTTGTGGTTTCTCCACAACACCTTGATGAGGGGAATTGTCTTATTTTGTAGAAAATTTTCTCTACGATCTAAGATCTTAACTGGTTTCTCCTCATAAGAAAGATCATCTTCCAATTGTACCACCTTAGAAGAGAGTACATGTGAAGGGTTTGGTATGTACTTATTTAATAGGGATACATGAAGGACATCAAGTAATTTTTCCATAGTAGGTGGAAGTTCTAGTCGATAGGCCACAGCCTTGACACGATCAAGAATCTCGAAGGGGCCGATGTACCTTAGACTTAACTTCCCTTTCTTTCCAAACCTCATGACCTTCTTGCACGGATATATTCATAGAAAAAACATGTCTCAAACTTTAAACTCAAGGCCTCGTCGATGATTATCTACATAACTCTTCTGTATACTTTGGGCTGCCTTGAGATGCTGCTGAATGGTTTTCACCTTCTCAACCATTTCCTTGACCATTTCTGGTCCAAGCAGCTTACGTTCACCGACCTCATCCCAACATGCTGGTGTTCTGCACCTTTTCCCATACATGGCTTCATATGGTGCCATTTGGATGCTCTAGTGGAAACTATTATTATAAGAGAACTCATCTAGAGGAAGATGTTGATCCCATCCTCCTTTAAATTCCATTGAGCACGCTCTCAACATATCCTCAAGTGTTTGGATAGTCCGCTCAGATTGGCTATCAGTTTGAGGATGATAGGCTGTACTAAAGTTCAGTTTAGTATTCAGAGCATGTTGAAGACTTTTCCAAAACATAGAGGTGAATCTTGGATCTCAGTCAGACATAATAGATAGTGGTACTCCATGAAACCTTACCACTTTCCTGATATATATCTGTTCCAATTGATCCAATGAGAAATCCTCCTGAATAGTAATGAAGTGTGCAGTCTTTGTAAGATGATCCACAATAACCCATATTGTATTGTTGCCTTTGGATGTCCTCGGAAGTCTGATGGCAAAGTCCATGGTGATGTTTTCCCATTTCCATTCTAGTATGGGAAATGGTTACATCATCCCCTTAGACTTCTACATATCTGCCTTCACTTGCTGACACACTAGGCACTTTGATGTATATTCAACAATCTCCTTCTTCATATTGTCCCACCAAAATTTTTCTTGGATATCTCGATACATCTTTGTGCTCCCTAGGTGAATAGAAAAATTTGAACTATGTGCATCATCCAAAAGTTCCTTCTTCAGCTTTGGGCTTGATGGAACACATAGTCTTTTCCCAAACCACACAATTCCTTCTTCATTAACATTAAACTCTGAGGATTTACCTTTTTCGATAGCTTCCACTTTTTCTTGAATTCCCACATCATCCTTTTGAGCATCCTTTAACCCTTCCAAAAGAGATGGTTGAGAAATCATTTGTTAAAGGACTAATGATGTTCCCTTCTCTATGATTCCCATTTCTATTTTCATCTAGTCTAAGAATATTGGATCCTTCTCAATTATCATCATTGATAGAGTCGCTGGATCCTTTCTACTTAGGGAATCTGCCACCTTGTTCGCTTTCCCAGGGTGGTAATGGATTGAACAGTCATAGTCCTTGATGAGCTCTATCCATCTTCTTTGGCGCATATTTAGCTCTTTCTGTGTGAATATATATTTAAGACTCTTTTGGTCAGTATATATCTCACATTTCTCTCCATAGAGATAATGCCGCCAGATTTTCAAGGCAAAGATCAACGCCGCTAACTCCAGATCATGCGTTGGATAGTTTCGTTCATGGATTTTCAACTACATTGAGGAATAGGATATCACTTTATCATTATGCATCAGCACACAACCTAATCCCTTCTTCTAAGCATCACTGAATACCACAAAAATTTCCCAGTTGTGGGTAAAGTGAGCATGGGAGCAGTGATAAGCCTCCTTTTCAACTCCTTAAAGATTTCTTCACATTTATCACTCCAAGAAAACTTTACTCCCTTTCGAGTTAGCTTGGTAGAGGTTTGGACAATCATGAGAAATTCCTCACAAATCATCGATAATATCCAGCTAACCCCAAGAAGCTATGGATATCCGTTATCGATATTGGATTCGGCCATCCCTCAATTGCATCTATTTTGGAGGGATCCACAGATATCCCATTGCTTTTGATGATATGGCCCAAGAATGAGACCTCCTTCAACTGGAACTCACACTTTCTATACTTTTCATAGAGCTTCTCCTTGCGCAAAGTCTCTAGTATAGTTCTTAAATACTCCTCACGATCCTCCTTGGTTTTGGAGTATATTAGAATATAATCTATAAAGACTACCATAAATTTGTCTAGGTAATCTCTAAAGACTCTATTCATCAAGTCCATGAATATTTCTAGAGCATTGGTGAGTCTGAAAGGCATTAATATGAATTCATAGTGCCCGTATCTTGTACGAAAAGCAGTCTTGGAGACATCTTCCTTCATCACCCTTACTTGATAATATCCCGACCGCAAATCTACCTTGGAGAAGAATTATGCTCCACGTAGCTGATCAAACAAGTCATCAATTCTTGGGAGTGGATACTTGTTCTTTATTGTGATTTTTTTAAGTTCACGATAATCGATGCAAAGACGCATTGACCCATCCTTCTTCTTGACGAAGAGGACTGGTGCACCCCATGGTGAAGCACTTGGGCGTATAAACCCTTTATCCAGATTCTTCTGTAGTTGTTTTTTCAGCTCTTCAAGATCTACAATAGCCATTCTATATGGAGTCTTGGAATTTGGTAAAGCCCCAGGTATAAGTTCAATTGAGAATTCAACATCTCTTCTAGGAGGAAGACCAGACAGTTCCTTGGGAAACACTTCAGCGAATTCCTTCACAATAGGCATTTCTTCAAGGATGGTTTCTTCCATGGACTCAATCATCTAAGTCAGATACACGTGCTCATAAGGCAGTAAAATCCACACTTGAGATGATGGAGCTAAAGGAGATTCATCTTCCTCCTTACACTTGTAAAGAATTGGGGGTCGATTCTCCATATGGAGTGTGATTTCCCTCTCCCAACAATTTATGTTGGATCTATATAAGGAAAGCCAATCCATGCTGAGAATTGCATAAAATTCCACTAGAGGGAGTATGATGAGGTTTTCCAGGAAATTCAATCCACAGATTATAACATGGGAGGACTTATATTCATGGGATGCAATGATTTCCCCATTTTCCGTACTCACCGACATCTTCACTTCCATGATTTGTGGTGGTGCTGGGATTGTTCTATCAAACTTTCGAGATATAAAATAATGTGTAGAACCTGAATCAAAAAGTACGTTCGCTATTCTTGAATGAATAACTAGCGTACCTATCACCATTTCATTGTTGGGGTTCACTTTGGAAGAAGTGACGGCAAAAACTCTTGCTTTCTACCTTGGAGGTTGTTGGTTGTCTTCGAAAACGCTTGGATTAGGGCACTGATTTGAAAAATGACCCAGTTCTTTGCATTTTTAGCATTGAACAATGCATTGAGGTTCGAATGGAGTGTTCCTCTCCTCTGTCATAGCCGCAGGTGTTTCTTACAGACATTTAATAGCTAGGTGCCCTTCTCTTCTACACCTGAAGCATTTCCTCGCCCCCTTAAGGCAATTTCCATGGTGCTTCTTTCTGCACTTTTGTCAAGTCGGGTGCTGGATCTTCTTAGCACCGTTTGATTTATCCATCGGCCCACCAGCATTGAAGTCCAACTTATGCTTGTTATCCCTATGATACCCCTATGATTCTAAGATCTCTATTTCGACCTTGAGGGCACATCGGACAATTTCCTCATAGCTGTCGAAGTCATGGATCACTAATACTTTCAGCAGGCTAGGCTTCATCCCACCAAAGAAGTGGTCAACCTTGCATTCGGGGGTAACGACAAAGCTTGAAGCGTATTGTGCAAGCCTTTTGAATTTTGCCTCGTACGCTCCAATAGAATCTTTATCTTTTTTCTTTAGGGAAAGGAAGTCCTTTTCCATCTTAATCCGGAGGGTGCGCGGAAAATATTTATCGAAAAACATCTTCCGGTAATCCTTCCATTCCAATGCCTTGATATCTTACTTAGGCTTCATATTATTGATCAACGTCCACCATTGATCAACTTCACCCTCCATATGATAAGCTTCCAGGAGAAACTTATCTTGTTCAGAACATTGAAGGATGGATAATATCTTTTCAATGGAGTTGATCCATTGTTCAGTGATCGTGGGATCAGATGATCCACTAAAAGTAGGAGGCCTTTGTCTCATGATGCTCTCGATAGCGACTTGTTCTTTCTTAGGGGGGTTTGGACGTTCCTCTTGACCTGTGTTTCTATTCAATGCTTGAGTTAGCTGAGAGATAAGCGTGACAAAGTTTGCGATTCTCGCTCCCATTGGATTGGGTATCTCATTAGTACAGTCATCTCACTGATCTCCACATCGGTTGTTAGCCCGAGTCCTCCTATTATCGGCCATTGGCTGGAATAAAAGGAATGTTAGGGGTAACACATAAAGGTTAATACAAATACACAAGTTGATGACTTATAAATAAACTTTCATTTCCTTAACTCATGAGTCTATAGGCTTCAATCTAGGCTTTTCATGATCTACTTTCTAACATATATTCTTAGGGGCATTTTTTTTAATTCCCTTAATAAGGGTTCATACTAAGCTTGTGAATTTACCAAGGAATATCCACCGGGAGTGTCGTAACCAAGAGTACATCAAGGCCCGTTGTCGTGCACCAATTCTCGTTCGAGTCTAGCTCAAAGCAGTGTTTTCAGGTTTTACCCCTAGGATACATCTGTGCCAGAGCCGCCTCTACCTGCTCGTATCCAGACAGGGATGTATTTTCTTGATAACCCACTTACTCAATACTCACCAAAACTTAGGGATTTTTTAATGTACTTAGTCATGTATCTAAGGCTTTACTAGGGTTTTCTAATCCTAATCCGAAAAATAACCAAACCTATCCTCTGATACCAACTATGACAATCCTGCTTTTTATTACAACTTAAACATGATTTATTACATAAAACTTCACTAGATACAACAAATAAGATTTAGAGGTTTAGTGTCTTTGGGGCTTAGGATCATTACATGAAAACTTAAAACATGAAATACAACTTGTTTATTGAAAACTTCCTTTACATGACCACTACATTCCTTCGTACTTATCATTTCATGGGATAACCTGAGGACATGCATAAGAAAAGGGTGAGCTATAAAACACAGTAAGGGAGTACACATGGAATAACATGAGGAGTACAATACATGTTATACAATAGGCATATAAATAGAGCATAAGAGGAACATGAACATAAAGTCATGATAAATCATTATAATCATAACATGGAAATGTGGCAACAACACTTAACATGGAATTAGCATGAGCCAAGGCTCATTGAACATGGAGCATGAGTAAACCCTCATTGCACATAAATCATGATTAAAATCTCATTCCACCTGAATTATCATGATTTGACACTCATTTTACATGACGTATCATGATACTATACTTTACCCAATGCATTGGAGCGCTATAAGGGACCGCCCTTCTTAAACATTTCATTTCATGCATAAGTGTGCCACATGGATCATAAAACACGGATTCATAAAATATAATCATTTATTCACGATAAAGGAATGTGGAATTAATTCATGAAACTTTAAAATCAATAAGTAAATGTGCATAAATTTTAATACCCTTGATGGAGAAATGGGCATGGTATTCACTACACAATGACATTGGCTTAGAAAATCGGTGCGATTTCGACAACGTAACGGCGTGACATAAGAAGTCATAAAAAAAGTTTGATGAGAGAGAAAGGGGTTCCTAATCATATTTACATGTAATGGATAGTAAGGAGGTCATATATATATATATATTTCCAAACAATTTTAATGGAATTTAGATTCGTGATACAAAAGTATTACTTGAATGTAAAAGAGGAGAGAGAAGTTCCTTTCGGAATTTCGGCATAGTAACGGGTGTACATGGGAGGAATTTAATGAGAGAGAAAGGGTCTCCCATCATTCAAACATAAATAGGTCAGTATTCGGGAGGTAAACAACCAAACCCCAACATTTATAATTAAAATTAATAGTGCAAAACAACTTAAAGAAAATTGGACAGAAATGAGAAAGGAAGAAAAAACCCTTACGTGGAAGTGTGCTTCCAAAGGCTAGAGAGAGGCTTGTTAGAGTCTTCTTGGGAGCTTGTGGCAACTTGGGGGGATTATATAGAGTGTAGAGAAGATGTTGGACGAACTCCAAAGGCTTTGAGTGAGTAGGAAGTTGGAGTTTGGGTGGGTTTATATAGGAAAGGTGAGGGAATTTTTTATTATTTAGGTTTGGGACCCCTTATATTAAATTAATGCAAACCACAAACCATAACATGGGTTTTGCCCATGGTTTTTGGAAAAGGTAAGATTAAAATAATATTTTATAATTCCAAGGTCCGAAATTCATAAAATATTAGGTTTGCTTATGTGGAGGTGAGTCACACTCCCATGGAGATTAATTTAAAAAGACAAGGTGTTTAATAAGTCTTGAGGGGTCCATTAATGATTTGAACATTAATCAAAACAAACCCAAAATCACATTATTTTAATGGTAAAACAAATATTGGCCGAAAATAATGATTATAGTATTTTATTACATCACTATTGGGTCATTATGATGTCATAAAACACATTATATATTTAAACGGTATTTAATTTTTACTCAAAAAGTTGACTGTCTCAGAAAATTATGAAAAATTTACCGTTGGTTAATTTTGATGTCCAGATTCCAAATATAACATTTATTTCATCGAAATAATTTTCTAAATATGTTAATTTTCAATTTTAAAATAAAAACTGGCATTTATAAAAAATTTACGGGTTTTGACAAAAATGACATTCAAACCTTAATAAATATTATAATTGCATTCATACAATTAAATGATAATTTATATATAATTAAATTAATCAAATAATAATAATAATAATATTTTATTAAAATATTATTTTATTCAAATATCCCTTAATTTAATAAAATAGATTTCTTAATTAAATAATAACTAAAAACACCATTTGTACTTTAAGAACTATTTACAATGTATCAATAATGACAAGAAATTATATTCATTATTGTATAAAAAAATAATGTACATGAACATAGTACTATCGATTAGTTACATAACCCCTTAAAACAACCGCATAAGACCTAAGGGTAAGGTGTGCGATGTCGACAGACTCTTGGGGTGGCTCAGATAACAGCGTTCGAGTGGTAATTTCTATCAACTTCCACTTCTCCTGTAGACAGTCTCGTTCGAGCTTGACATGGTGAAGCTCAGCTTGGGCTTGGTCAAGAGAGAATCCCAAGGACTCCACCTCATATCTAAGCTCTGGTAAATGGGCTTCGTATGGGAAAATTCTACTAGATGAGGCCATCGATTCCTTTGTCTAAGTAAAACTGGATGTGTTAAAGCCCTATATTTATTCTAATCTTGTGATCACTGTTCAACGACTATAAAAGTAATGGTCACAATTAATATCATAAAACTAATGAAGTTGAAAATTTATAAAAACATTTTATATAAAGAGACATTTAATAAGATCAAGAGGGATTTTCCATTAATGAAGCTCTGGGTCGTTACAGAAATACAGTATGAAGAAACAAGTTTATTTATACACGAACAGATAGGAACTCCAACACTGGGAATAAGTGGAAGGGGGATACGTACTTCTAGAGTGCTTGGATTTCTCAGAATTAGACCACTGGACAAGTAAAAATTACTCATCGACCTAAAACTAAGTTGTTATGTCTCTAATGTGGTTCGTTTGAGATTATGATGCGAAATTGAACCACACCACCTTGATCTTGTCACAATTTCAATAATATGGGTAATTTTTATCGCTATTGTTGTAGTTCTAAAAGTTTGGGTGTTAGAGAAACATCTTATGTTTCAAAGACACAATATGATTTGATGGGATGTGTGTTGAAGAATAATTCTCATCATTAGAAACATGTGAGATAAGGTGATTATAGAAACACCATTACTCATCATCCTATGAAATCTCAATAATGTAATAAAGAAAAAAGAAAAATGTATAAAAAATTATATGATGTTAATAAAGTAATCTTGGATGACCAATTAGGTCCTCTGATGGTGTGAGGATTAATTATTTTTAGTTATACTCTTATGAAAGCTTTGTTTTATGTGATCACATCCCACATTTTTATTTATTCTTATGTTTTTTATCATACAAATTTTTATTCGTAGATGATGCCTACTATTTTGAAACGTCAAACTTCTTTTAGTGAAAGAGAGTGTTGAAAATTAGTGTGTAATGCTTGTTCTATACCTATCTATGGGTCTGAGATTATTTTTAATTCATCTATGCTTGAGATACAAGTCTATGAATTGATTTTGGGTATGGATTTGTTTGAAATAATTCAATGACCAGATCAACTATTATGAATGAAGGGCAATTTTCACATCTCTTGATGGTATGAAGCAACTATTTAGAGGATATTGGGATGTAAATACTGGTAGAGTAGAAATTTGGAATCAATGGTTGGAGCTATATCTTATTAATTAGTAATATTTACCTTGGAATCTTTAGAGGAGATCAAAAGTATATATTTTACAAACACTATTGAACAATTTCATAATGTTTTTCCTAAAATTTTCTTAGGGTTTCTACTGAAAAGAGAAAGGGTTTTTAGGAATGATCTCTTACTAGGGAAAATCATGATTTTACTTCCTTGTTAGCATATGAAACCAATATAAATGAATTTGTTTTATTGTATGAGTTATAAATAAAATGGTTCATTCATCCGAACACGACTATATAGGTAACACCGTTTATTTTTGTGAAGAATGTGGCTGAAAATATTAGACCTTTTCAAATTAGTATAAAATAACCAAGTTATGATAAAGATTCAGTATTATCCTATATAAATTGATGACTTGTTTGATCAATTAGGGGGAGCCTAGTGGTTCTCTAAAATTTAAATCTTTTTAGGATATCCCTAACTATGAGTTCAGAAGGAGGATATTTTCAAGACAACTTTCAGAAGAATATATGGACATTATGAATTTTTCATTATGACTTTTGGTATTATGAATAGACCATCAATATTTAGGGAATTGATGAGTCATATTTTTATAGGTATTTCGATTCCATTGTGGTGGTGTTTGTTGATGATATTTTCTTGTATTGCATGACAAAATAATATAATGTGAAATACTTGGCTATAGTATTAGGAATCTTACAGGAGCATCAACTTTATATAAATTTATCAATGTGTGATTTATATATAAAAGAAGTATATTTATCTCATCAATTCATTTATAAAAATTAATTTATTTAGATCTTGAAAAGATAGAAGATGATATATATTGGAAAACAATAATGAATTCATTTGTGATACATAGTTTCCTTGGATTACCAGGATAATATAGACGCTTTTTACATTATTTTAAAAGTTTTGAATCACCAAAGAATGTTTTGATGAGGAAATAAATTACATTACAATAGAATGAAGAATAATAGAAATCCTTTCAAGATCAAATGTTGAGACTTACATCATCAAGATCATAATGTTTCCAAAATTTGGATAGCACTAAGTAGTCTGTTATGATGCATTAGGATCTAGGTGGGGATGTGTTATCCTACAAAGAAATCATTTTGTTTCTTCTATATTATGACATTTATGTGTGCCTGATAAAAATTTCCCAAAACATGAATTGGAATTATGTACAATATTCCCTGCTATTAAGACATGGGATCATTATCTATTTTGGTGATACATTTATGGTGTTTAGAGATCATAAAATCTTAAAGTACATTTTAAATATAAATATAAACTTTAAGAAATGAAAATGGATGAAATATATTATAATTATTAACTTTGACATGTCGTATAAACCATGTAAGGGAAATATTATAGAAGATTCCTTGAGTGGGTAGTCATATGATCAGTTGGCCAAAGAGGCATCAATTAAAATTAAAATTATATTAGTTATATCTGATATACATCTGGAATCTATAGAAAAAGGTAATTTTTTTATTTTTTTTATGGTTTTTTATATTCTTTATTTGTTTGATCAGGTTAGATTTTCTCAACTTTCAGATCTACAGTGTCTATATATGTGGCAAAACTCAATGGTGGGGTGACCATTGAAGGATGTAAGGTAGATGGGGGTTCACTATTAAATTTTAATGATTGTATCATTGTACCTTTAGATTATCAAGAAAAAATTATTTATATATATGACTATTTGATATGGTTTTTACATTTATGAATTTAGAAAATATATATATATATTGGAGCATATTTTTAGTGGGATGACATGAAGAAAAAAGTAGAATATTTTTTTTCAAGATACCTCACTTATCAGCAGGTTAAGGAATAACTTAAATGACCAACTGGTATATTGTAGTCTCAACTGATTCCCATGTGGAAGTGGGAATAGATATACATGTATTTTGTAATAGGTCAACCAATAATAGTTAGTAAACACATTTCATATGGTTTATAGTGTACTGGATTAGAAATTTGGATCACTTCATCCCTATTTGTGAAACCAATATAGTGGAAGACTTTTAAAAAGTATATATTCATAAATTTATATAAGTGTCTATTCCATTATATACTTTATTGGGTGGAAATAGGTGTTACTTAATTTATTGGACTAAACCATCTGTAAAAAAAGATAATATTCAGTTGAATAGAAAGATGATAAAGATAGACAACAGTATTCAAAAATTGTATATGAATTATCACCGACGACCATTGTTATATGAGGTGAGTGATCTTGTATTATAGAAAATATATTCGAAATTAGACTTCATAAAATTTGTAAATAGAGAAATTTGTACCCTTAGTACATGCGAATTTTGAGATACTTTAACTAGTTGGTGAGGTGGTGTATCAGTTGTATTTTCATCCAAATATCAGTTCAGTGTAAAATATTTTTCATATATTTTAGTTAAAGAAGTACTAACCTAATCCTGACAATGTGATTCAATGGGATCACATTGAAATAGAGTTATATTCTGTGTTGATTCATGTTCCAGGACAAATTGTGGATAGGAAAGATAAGATATTTAATTACAAAAAATTGGTCTAGTATGATTTTATGGTAGCATGTTTGGATTCAATAAGAAACATAAGAGTGAGAAAGGGAAATTTTGTAGGAGTGTCCCAAAATATCCCAAGGTAACATAAATTTTATAATTTCTATGGATGGAATGAATAATGGTGGGGAGAATGTATCACCATCAATTTTAGCCACATGACCCTTTATTCATTTATTTTGATTCTATTTAATGCTTAGGTTAATTTTAATGAGGTTATGAGGGGTTTGGTCATGTTTTGGGGGAATTTATGGAGGTTCAAAAAAATTTCATGGTTAGTAGAAACAATGAACCACCTGTAATAATTTCTGCAATTGAAGATAGTGGTCACCAGGTAGGTTCATGGTTGGCGCATGGTTTGGCCAAACCATGAGAATGCTGAGGGGAAACAATGAATGTATAGAAAGTGAGGAAAAACATGGTTGGAATAGGGTTTGTAAAACCATGTGATCCAACCATATAATGTGTAGCCTTGAGATAGTAGCACCACATGGTGGGAACATAGTTTTCTAAATCATGTGGAATTATCATATGACATATAGTTGGCACCCCAAACTTTCTGGATCTAATCTGAATTAATACCCCTATTCTCTTAATATATTTAATTCGTTTTTCTCCCCTAGCTTGACATATGATCCCCTTTGACCCCGAATTGATTCTTAGGTGAATTAAATCACTTTATAGGTCTATATTCATTGATAAGTATTATTTATTCTCTATTAATCTTATATGTATCCTTATCCTATCTCTTGGAATATAAGATATAGTCTGTAGAGGATATATCTATGTTATTTGAATGCAATCTTGATGGGATATGAATTAATATTTCTATGAGATTAATATCCAAGCTTATATATAGATAATTATAGTGCCATTAATCATTTTATCTAACCATTGATATGTTGGTAAATTATCTCTCATATCCACATGATTTATAAATTAAAGGACTAGTTTCCTTTAAATGGATTTTATGAATTTTTTGTGAAATGAGTGATTGATTCATGAAGAAACCTATTTTAAACTATGGATTTTAATTGGGGGAATTGAATGGTTTCTTGGAAAACTATCATTGGTTATAATATTAAAATGATAATTTTGAAATTATGGAATTTATTTTGATGCATGGAATGTGTTTATTGAAGTGATTTAAATAAATAAAAGTTTTATGTGGATTTTATTCATGGGATTAGACATACACTGTTTTTTTAGTGAATTAAAAGACATGACCACGAAGATGGGTCGTGTACCATTGGAGAACCTGGTATTGGTCACCATGAGATGATTTGGGGGATTGATGAGAGACCTCTCATGAGTATGACAATCTTACCTGGGCATGCATGGGTGTGTTTATAGAGACATGGTTATGTATATTCCAAATAATGGAGAAAGGGTTTACTTTTTTGTAAAATGTTTTCCTTGGATAGTAATTTACAATATTTAGATTCCGGGATATACATTAATTGTTATTATTATGAGTTATTATAGACACAATAAGTGATATTTTGTGTCACATCTCCAGATAAATAATTCCAAAATACATGTGCAAACCCAAATAGTATTCTTGTTATATAATGCTACTAATATATTATAGAATGAAATAGAAATTTATTAATGTATTTTTAATTTATTTTGTTTGTAATATAAATTTATTAGAATTTTGAATTATCTCTTTCATGATATTTGAGACTCTATGGACTTCTTCATTCTATAAATAATTTGAACCATTGATTTTAGCTTATTTTAGTGCCATTTATGGATACTTTTAAAAAGGATGAAACTTTTGTGGTTAGAGAATCAAAACAGAATCATGATGTCAACTTGTTGTTATGTTCATATGAAAGGTAACTTATTATGTCAAATTTTTTGGTTTACATAATTATACCCTCATATATTTAAGATAGTGAGGATAAATTGAGATTGGCCTCAATGATTATTGACTATCATTAACCTGTGAAATGATCCATCATAAAATAATTTACAAAGAGAATTTCCATGACTAGATTAATTTTAGTGGAAAACATTGGAAATTTACTTAAAATTTATTGATTTTAATACCCTTTTCCAAGTTTAATTGGTGATATTCATTGATATATAAGAGAAAATGTTGTGAAATTCTCAAACATTTTAATAGTGACTTTATTTAGGAGATAAATTAATAAACTTATATTTTAATAATTTTAATGATCATGTAGTCTAATGTTCATTTATTTTTTTATTATGAAATTTTTAATTTTGGGGATAATGTAATAGTATGATTTATTATATAAGAATTAATTTTCTTGTACTTGAAATTTAATGCTCGTTTTAGTTTCACTGATTTTATTGGAACATATTTTAATCAAAATAAGTCTTTTGTATAGCATAATTGAGCACCAAAAATCATTCTATGAGAATTATTAATTCCAGTTAAGAAGAAAAAATAGTAAAATATTAAAAAATGTAATATAATATTGACAAACAAGCTTCATTATTGAGTCTGGAATGACATGTTTCCTTTGAGACATCATTTTTTGTTTTTTAGTTGATACTTTTATTTTCGTATTTGGTGGAAAGATTTGTTAAAAAATAAATATCATTTTTAAGATATCATTAAAAATAAAATAATCTATATATTCCTAATTTATAGGATTTTTTATCTGAGGAATATAATATTTGAATATTATTTTAGTTATATATAATAACATTAGAGGGAGAAACATCAAAGGGTAATGGGAACTTTCTTCAACCAAGGAATCATCCTTCGATTCAAATATCCCCTATAACACCCCATGATTTTTTAATGTATCTGACCTTAAAAAATAATATAATTAATATATTATAATACAAAAGATACAAACTAAAATTATTGACTATATATTTCATTATAATACATTGTCTAAATGTAATGTGAAATGTTGTTATGAAATTTACAAGATGTGTAAAAACCCAATTCAAATAAAAAATATGATAATTAATTTATTTATAAATTGTAAATATTTTTGATTTAAATAATTATTTTATACCAATAAATTGATAAAATTTAATAATTATATATTAAATAGTTATTGTGATAGATTATAATTATTTAATCTTAAAATAGATATTTTTCAAATAAGTTTTTTTAATGTGTTGTGTATTTGTATTAATAATTGAAAATCATAAATTTAAAATAGGATCATAATAATATGTAATATATAATTATTAAAATAATATATTGGTACTAAATTAAAAATAAATTGATAGGAAATAAGATTAAGGGCACATAAAATTTAAAAATGTCATTTTTCTATAAATATAAGTTTTATTTATATCATTTTCTATTTAAAATTTGGATTGATTTAATAGTTAAGGAAATGAATTATAGAAATTTATTTTGTTAAAAATTAATTCATTTTTAGTTACATAATATTAAAAATATATTCGGATTAAACTTTTGTAGTTTTTTTAAAACAATACGATTTTTAGTGCATAATTAAAAATACATTTTTAAGAGAAAAATATATTTAATGACATCATTGTGATAATAATATAAAATAAAAACTTATAAAACATATTTAATGACTCATAAATGAAAATATAATAAAACTTTCATAAAAAAATTATTAAATTCAAATAGATCAATATTTTTTATAGAAAAAATAAAATTATTATCAATGATGACGCAATGATTATACAACATTGGAAAAGTCAAATTTGGTGTCATTATGATAAAATTTGAGAAAATAAAAGTATATTCATGAAATGAGTAATAAATATTATGAATAATTATAGATTTGGATATATAGTTAGGAATTTTGGATTTATATAATAAGTAACTTATCAATGTTTTTGTGCAGTTCATATTCACATTGAGAAAAGTAAAAATAAAATATTAAATAAGTTGTTATTATATTGGCGAGAGTAAAAATATATTAGGAATGAATTTAGATGACTATAAAGATAAAAAATAAAATAAAATAAAATTTATTATTAAAATATTAATTTTAATAATATTATATTTTTTAAAATGCTTACGTTGTATCCACATAACACTTCTGCAAGCAGCAGTGAAGTCAAATGACATGATTTTGAAGACCTTAAAAATTACAAGATTTAGATAGTTTAAAATTTTAAAATAATTTTATGGATTTTTATGATATATAAGTGATCATGTAAGTGTTTATAATCATTTTAATTTGTTTTTTAGATAATTTTAAAATTCTAAATTATAAAATTACCTTTAAAATAAAATTATAGAGTTTTTAATGTAAATAATGATCTATATATTGATTAAAAAATTATAAAATATTATCATGAATCAAGTAGGATGGTTTAGGTTTGATAATAAAATAACTTGTCTCTTTATTATCCACTTTTAATTTTAATATTATAGTTTGACCATTAAATATTGAGTATTTGTGAAAATGATATCATATTTTTTTAATAAAATGTTACTCATACTAATTTTTTCAAACCTCCTAACATGTTTTGTTTTTCCAAATAATTCCAGGAAAATACATCTTTAAAATTACTTTTACACCTTAAAATTTCTCTAGGAATTCTAAAACACTTCCCTCCAATGTCATTGGACTTAATCCAAATGTGGTGGTTCAATGAGAAATCTAAGGTTTTCTAAGCCTACTGTTTATTTATTATTGGGGTTTTTTAAAAATCTAGTCACCATGGATACATGATTATATATAAATTATATTAGAACATTTTAAATCCATAAACATAGAAATATCTTCTAATAACTCCCATAATAATATTTTTATAAGCCATCACTATACCAAAATAAAAGGTTTTCCAAAACCGTGACTTTTCATTTCAAAAGTCTTATAGCTATTTCAAAAAAAATATTTAATAAATAAAATTAAATCATAAGTGAAATTTTAATTCAAATATAATGTTTTCATAAAAGATAAAATACTTATTTGGTATTCATTATTTTCAACTCTTTGGAAAAAAATCACTCACCTTGGTGGTTTTACACCACCTAAGTGAACCGTTATGTTTTCTAAAGCCGATTTTATGATTCAATATAAAATTAATATTCAAGTAATTTTATGATTATGATTATATGATGGTCAAATATAAATTATAACTTTTAAATTAAATAAAAAATAACATGGATATTTTTAGTCTTTTAAATTAATCTTTTTATATTAATTTCATGGAAAATAACTATTTCATAAAATATTGAACTTATTTTCTATGGGAATGAAATGAGGGAAATAAATTGAAACATATGGATCTTATGGATCCTTTTTACAAAAACCTTTTAAAATTAAAATATTACCAAATCTATTATAGAGTTTATGCACTATACGATCCCAAAATAACCAACATATACTGCATCAATTATGTTAACAAATAAAATATGAAAATTGTTGAATTAAATCAAATAATAAGATGATAATAAACATGAATAAGGTTATTATGAAATTTAATAATAAATATAATTTTATCATTTTGGAGGGAATAGGATGAATGAGGTGATTCAGGATCAAGGAAAGTAAATTTTCATTTCCAACCGTGTTTTAAAGTGTTCATTTAAAATAATTATATCCATTATAAATATTTTTATATATTTTAAAAAATAATATTTTCTATAGTCCAATTATTTTTCATTTTTATTTCAACTATGCTTGGATTTATTTACAAGGGTTTAATAGGTATTCTTTTACACATTTTATATATGGGTTATTTTTGAAATCATTCTAACAGTATGAAATGATTGTTCTATAAAGTTTACTAAATGAATTAGTTTTCCTTCCATCATGACTGTTGTTCAATAAGAAGCTTCCTCTTCATGTATTTTTTTCAAAGTAAATTCAACTCCCATTATTTTGGGGGAATTTTTTATTATAAAAGAGCTCTCCAAAGAAAAGGATATTTCATTTTATTTTTTGGGATGATTAAAAGTGATTTTGATTATGGTATCAAATGATTGTTATAAAAAATAATGAAAGATTATAAATGTTTTGTTCATGTAATATATCATGGACATTATACATGATGTTAGTGATCTCGGGATATAAATCATGAATGTAATGGGAAATGATTTATTTTCTAGAGAAATGATGATCACAATTAATTGGTTGTGGGTTATTCCCTTACAGTTGAAATATGAGTGATAAAAAGTGGTAAATATAATATGTATAGGTTATTACATGGCTATTTTTTTATTTCAATGAGTTTTAATGTAAATAATTTTATTTTTGGGAATATGTATACATTATTTTAAATGTGAGTTTTCTTCAAGAAAAATATTTTTCAGGAATTATCATCGTTTTTAAGATATATTCATTATTTTTACATTATTTCCTGTAGTTTTAAATGTTTTATTGATTAAAGGATTATTTCAGAAGTAATTTATGTGCTTCAATTTTATTTTTTTTAAAGAAAATATTTCTCATCGATTATCATGTTTTTAAAATAACTTTTGTGTTTCATTTATTTTTATCTCAGTTACTAAGATTTTTCACATCCTATATTTTCAAATTCTTTTTAGAGTGCCTAAGGATTTGTATGAAATGTAACAAGGTTAGATAATTTTTTAATGGTAGAATATCTTGAACAAAAAATAGTTTCATGAATATAACATGAGTTTCAACATAACAACCAATCTTTTGTGAAAACAATGTACACTATGTGGTTGTATCCATTTTTTATGCCATTAGTTTTCATAAATATCTAAAACCACAAACCTAAATTATCACAGTAATGTAATAAACTGAAATAATTACAATAAAACTTTTAACTATGGGTTGTTTAAGTTATGGGTTGTTGCATTCCACTTTAGATACATTAAGAATTGAAAAATATTTCCTCACAATCTATGTATAAACAAATGAATCATGCCTTGAAATTTAATTTTGTTAATATATAAATAATTATGTGAATAATATAATTGGGTGAGAAAAAATATGATGAATGGGTTTTAAAAAAAGACAGAGAGAATATTTTGGTGTCAAAACTTATTGCTATATTCCATAGACTCAAACAATATAGTATCAAATCATGGTTCACATATGTTAAGACTTTTTTAAGAAATATCGTAGAGATATAAATTTTATTGAAATTAGATTTGTAATTTGACGGATACTATAGAAATAAATTTATAGGCCTTATTAAATATATTTTATATTTAGTTAAAACCTTATAGAAAATTATCATAAAAAATATAATACTTCATGTAATATTACATAATCCAATGATATCTAGAACATAATGATCCCATTTATGGATCAAAGATTAATTAAGGGATAATTTCAAAATTTTCATTAACTTTTAGTACCCTAGAAATTTTATTTTAGTTTTAAAGGTTAGGGCCGAAGCCTCATTTTTATTATTAAATCAAAGCAAAGACCTCTTTTAACTGGGTATAGGGAAACCCATAAAATAGCCCAAAGGCCCAGTGGACTTGTAGCCCATTATATAGCCCGTAGGCCCAAATTTTATGCCCAATTCACATTCTGTGAATAATAACTAGCTGCTACAGTACCCACACAGTACCGTTGCCGCTGTAGTGCCCTGCCGCCGTTACAGTACCCGCTTATGAACAGTGTTGCCGCTGCTATAGTACCACTACAGTCTGATACAGTAACCTGCACCCCATGGGTTTTCAACCCCCATTTTCCATGTAGTATTATGGGGTGCTTACCACTAAGCCAAACCCCAACTACTAATTGTAGTCCTCGTGTTGAAAGGAATCTAACTATATATAGTTTTCATTAATGAACCGAAAATATTTTCATAAAACCACATTAAATATTATGAGTGATCAAACTTTGACTATTATTATCACTGAAACCATTCAGAATTAAAATTAATTATAGGTGAGAATATTATGGACTAAATCGTATAGAATTTAACTTGAAAATTTTAATTTTTGAAGAATTTCAAAATTTTTAGATTATTACTAAATAAAATAAATCAAATTAAATTAAATTAAATAATAAAATCAAGAATGGGTATGCGGGAGTTAGAGTAGGGGTTTTGATTATTATTATTATATCAATAAATAGAAAAAATATTTGTTTGTATATATATAGAAGACAAAATGTTTATAAAATCATGGGAAAAAATATACAATAAAATTATGAAATCAATGAAACATTTTGTGGATCTATCAGGATGAGAAGAGGAAACATTTTCAATTAAAATTTAAATTTGTTAAAAAAAGTGGTAGATTTTTTGTGAGTAAAATGCTTTTTATGTAAACATGTTTTTATGAATGTTTTAAATTGAAAATGTATTTATAAATTATTAAACATTAAAATTTTAATAATAAAAATTACGATGATATTATTATTATTTTTATTCTATCATATTACCATAGGAATAAAAATTTAGCATGATATTGTATTTCAAATTTAACTATCGAACTATGATCATTACAACGAGACAAAAAGTCCAAAAATAATAAGTAAAAGGTAATTTTAAACTATTTCATGGGATTTAGGCTTTCCCTATGAAATATTATGTTCAATATATGATTAAATGAAAAATTATTATTATGTAACCATTATAGGAGAATTAATGCGTCATTTTATTCACTTTTCCAACAGATATTAAGAAACCATGTTTGAAAAAATTTAGGAAAGTTATGTTGACCAATTTTACAATTAAGGTTGAAACTTATGGAAATTATCATTTTTAAAATAAGAGTAATATTTATTTCATATAATAATGTATTTGAAAATTTATTTCCTCTAAAATGTTGTGATGTTAAATTGTTACAGTTGTGTAAAATATTATTAATTAAGAATAATTTCATATGGTTATGTGAATGTTAAGAAAATGAATGACATGTTATGGGGTCATGGATGTGGAGTTTGAAATAATTATGATAAAGAGAAATTAAGATGATGTAGAGTCAATAATAAAGGATTTTAAAAGATTATATTAATTACATAAAGGTATAAGAATTTTTTTAAGATATTAATTAATTTCTTATGGATATTGTGATTTATTAAATTTATATTGATGACATGAGTGTTGTTTATTGAAGGTGGAACATGAATTAAATTATGTTAATTACTTTAAAATATTTTGATTACGTGATTAAATTTTAATTATTAATAAGATAGAACTTTAATATCATCGTTGTGATATTTGATAACTTTAAGAGTGTTTATCTAAATTATTATAATTAAAAAATATTTATACGGTAGTTTAATCTATTGAAAATGAACATGTATAAAAAATATTATCTATATTATGTTTTATAATTAATCAATTAAATAGTATATTATCATATGATTTTTGATAACATAAAATTATGAATGAATGATGTCATTTAATTACATAAGTGATACATAATCATTTGAAATAATTTTGGGGATTACAAATTGTATTAATTAGTTTAAAACTATGTAGTGTTAAATTTAATTACATGTATTTATTTATGCCATTTCCAAAAGTTAGTGAATTTATTTTATGATAAAATCTTATTGAGAATATATTATAAAATGTTATTAATCGTAATTATCTAGAATAATGAGCATTTTATTGATTGAAGAGGTATCCTAGAAAGGAAAGAATATTTATTTGGTGAATAAGTTAATAGATTAGTTTTGAAACGTTTAATAGAAAATTAATAACTATGAAATGAAATATTTTATTTTATATAGTATAATATTTTGTATGAAGATTCAAAAAAACTATGAGAGTACTTGGAAAAATAATAACAATACTTCAAAATTTTTATAAGAATACAGATTTTGAAATTGGCCTAGTTATGATTTTTCTAGCTACATATCTCAAAATCTAACATTTCATTTTTATTGAATTATTATGATATTTTTTTATTAGATAGTAATGTGGGGATCCATTAAGATTAATTTAGTAGCTTAAGACTATAATGTGATAATACAAATTTAACAGATAGGAGGATCCTTTATTTGAAATAAGTGATTGTTTTATATTATAGTTTACATAAAGGTGTAACATAGTTTAGTGTTTAATGGATAACTATAGTAATAGAATACTACAATTATTATCCTCTCCCACTATACTCAGTTATAGGTGGGTGATGACATATAAATAACTACCCATTTCTTACCCATTGACATAATTCGGGGACTAAAATGATATATTGGAAATTATTCTCCCTCTCTTCTCACTCATTATAATTAACCTGTGGGGAAAAGTATTCAGATTAATAATAAGGTTAGGTAATCCCATGATCAACTAATCATCGATGGGGAGCTATCCCCCTTTATTTTTTAAATAGTTAAGAAATCCTATAGTGGTTGGGGTGGGGGTACTCCATCTCAAGCACATGGTTTATGTACTCCCTTGATTAGTTCATTAATGAAAAGGTGTGAAAACCTATGTGATTAATGGTGAAAGGAACTTCCATAATAGATGGGGTGAGGTTCCTCTCTCTATAGGGGGTTCACTCCCTCAAATGTTGTATATCCAATAATTGAGGTGTGGTTCTTCCACCTATGAGGATAGTACTCCTTTGACTGGTGTACACTTTTTTCAACCAGGTGGGGGTCCCCTACTATATTTAAAATATTAATATGAGTATTATGAGGTGAGGTGAATATAATCCCATCCTAGTGATTATTATATAACCATAAATTCAGTAAACTATATGAGGATTTGTGACCCATTCCATGTCACTATGGATATTATTTTATGTTAGTTTATCTTATTTTATGGAAATTTAAGTTTTCAAAAATTCACATCCCAAAACATGAAAAAATATAGACCTTTTTATTTATGTTCATATTTTTCATGCATAGTTTAAGGAAAACCATGCGGTTACCATTATACTATTGGATTTTTAATTCATTTTTTACCATACCTGGTTTTCTAAATTAGTGTTATATGGTTATGTCTAAACCATATTGATCCTAGGGAAACCCATGTGATACCTTCAGTGTGTATAAGTATTGGTTCATGGTGTGTGAATGATTTAGTAAACTGTGAATATGTAATCTGAAAATTTCATTTGGCATGGTTGGTGCCTGAATTTTTCAACCATCCAAAATCCCCAGCAATGGCCACATGGGGTGGGTTTTCCTTGGTAGAGATGCATGAATTGCTAGCACATGGTTTGGAATTCCTTGAATCCAACCCAAATTCATTAAATGTTGATATTTTATATTTACCCACTAGATTTTAAACATATTTCATCCCCATATCCCCCCTCTCATCAGAATAATCTAGGTGGAATCCCATGGGATTATTCTCCCCTTCTCCCTTCTATTTTTGTATCCTTCCACCATGGTTTCAAGAGGATTTTATCATAATAATCACATAAATAACCTTTATAGTATTTTATTTAACTATTTATTTTAATTTTAGTTTCTCCCATGAAACCTATAAGCCATGAGTCTTGAAATTAGGGTTAGGTTGACTTTAATATTGAGGTTTTTTTTGATATGGATTTATAAGAACCACTTTTGTATTATTTTAGTGTTCACCGTTGAAAGAAACAACTTCCAATTATTTTCCACTTATCTCTATTTATTATAGATTGGTATTTTTATGTTGTTTCATTATATTATATTTAATTAGATACTTTTTTATTTTAAATTGAGTATTTTTTTTCATTTTATAACTATGCATGTGTCCTCTAATGGGGAAATATTGTTTTTTAATGGCTTTAACCCTTGACATCAAATGAGATTCCATGCCAGGTTTTTAAAAAAAAATTATTTAGAGTCATTTAAATGAAATTTTAATTTTTAAAGGGTATTGGAAACAAGTTTTTAATTTTAATGGTGTTTCATAAAAAATAGATTTTAACAATATAATTTCATGTCTTTGGAATTCATTATTTTAAATTAAAAATGAGTATTTTTTGTCTGTATTAGTTTCAATTGAAAACTTATTGATTAATTTTTCTTTTTATAAGCTGTTCTAAAGGGTGTGTTAAGTTCCAAAGGTATTTATAAGAAATGATTTATTAATTTAGTCTTAAGAGTTAATTTATTATACATTTAAAATGATAGGAGTTTTCTTTGAATCCCAATATTATTTCAAAGAGGACTACTTGGAAGCATATGAAAAATTAGTTTACAAGAATATTTTGAGACCCTAGCTTGTCCCCCTTGTACTTTTTCCTTTTAATTGGGGGTTTTTTTCATATGTGGATGATGGGTGATGATCTAAGGGGTTTGTTTTATTATAAAGTAATTGTTGGAAAGGTTTGAATTTATTTAAAAATTAATTGAATATGATTGATTCTCAATCCATGTTTTTTCTTGATTTCTCAACTCTTTGTTTGATGTCACGTCATTATCAGGAGACTTGGTATAGATCAATATATGTGTAATCTATATTATAAGTAGCATGTTTACTAGAGAGAGTTTTCTTCTAGATCTAGTGATCTAAAATATTAGATAGTGGATGTTATACCAATGGAAATAACAAAAGAGATTATTATGTCATGTGTTAGAGGTTTTTCCCTTGGATAATTACCTAGAGATAGTTCTATGGGACTAAAAACGATGTTATGGGGTTTATAGTGTCCGAATAAGTTTTATTTCATATGTTTGGATCATGTTCCATGATTATTATGAATATTTTTATGATTTATGGATTCAATTTAGTGTTTTAAAGGAAATTACAGTAATTTTTTTTGTATCCCCTATTTATTGTGTGATTTGATGGAACATTTTTTCTTATTTGTTACCTTATTGTAACACCTCAAGATTTTAAAATAGGGACACCATGATTGATAACATATATGAAACTCAAAAAAAGGAATATAATATAATTCCACCCAACAATAATTTTCAATATATTAATCCTAAAATTAATTCAATCTCTATGATAACTTTTAATACATGTATTTCTGCGTTTAAAAGAAACATGATACTCAATTAAAATTTTATTATTTAAAGATGACTACTATAAACTAGCTGTTAAGTTGGTGGGTATGAATATTAATAAATAAATTATGAAAATTATATTGTTTATATATGCATAAATTAAATTAAATGGATATCTATTAATTATAAATAAAATAAGAATCATTTGAATGAAAATAAAATGTTTTTGTAAAAATTTTATTTTTCTAAAATGCAGTTTCATTGAAATTTTCACACATAATTTAAAATTTATTTTTAACACTTTTATAAAATTTAGTTTAAAAAATTAAATTCATTTTTAAAATCCTAATTTTGAAATTTATTTAGAGTGAATTTGTATTAAGTTTTTGAAAATATTAATTTTTTGATGAATAGTTAAAATAAATATTTTTATTAGAGACTACATTCTCATTTAAAAAATTTATAGTTTCAATTATGATTTAATTTTTTTAAAAGAAAAATTAATTCAATTATTTTATAATAAATAAAATTTATTTTAGTAGAATCAATTTCACTATGACTTTTTATATTAAAAACTTCTATATTTATGAGCATTTTCTCTATAGAAACCCACCTTTTCCTCATGTCTTTGAGTTTAAATTTAAATTAAAAATATTCTATATATGTGAGTTTAATTAGAAAAATAGATTCCATATTGGGAATACGAAAAATTTATATTATGTAATAAGGTAAAATTAATTTTTTTCCATAATATTTTGTATAAAGAAATAAATAAATTAATGTTGTTAATGTTAAAATGAAGGTTTTCACATTACATTCGCTTGTGTGAAAATTAATTTTCCACACACATATAATTTTTATTTTATAAATTGGGATTAATGTTTAGAATCATTGGTTTCAAATTATTTAATAATGATGATTTTATTTTAGTATTAATGGATGAATTAGCGAGGTTTAAAAAACTAATTACCGTAGTGAAAAATAAAATTTTAAAAGTGATTAAACTTAAAGGATAATGAATAACAAGTTTAAAAAATGTGTTCTATTATGTAGTGGATGTGTGTGTCAACTCTATGTTCCCTACAGTCCATTATTTATCAATTTTGGAGGCACTCTGGGTGAGAGTGACTTGCCATTGTAGAATAATATTGGGTATTTAAAAAAATTCCTATCCTCCTCAATTATTAAATGTTATAGAGTCCCCTCAATTATTAACACATATAAATATATTTAGATAAAAAAACTTCCATAATCTATCCCAAAAATAATTATCCACAATCTAGAGCTATTGGTCTTCCCAAAATACCAATCATAGGGTCCTTAAGAAGAGATCCAAAGGAGGATTGTCTTCATTAAGTTCACTCTTTTTATTTCTTCTTTTATAACATTAAATTTTATATTAATACTTCTAATATAATAACACATGTATATACTATATACTAATTTTTTATTATGTTTATGGAATAATATTTATTCATCTCCAATTCCTTCAAATGGGTATCAAAATCATCAATAGTGTGTACGACACAATACCACCTCATGAACTAATGTAAATATGTTTCCATCAACACTTATCATGGTTGGATATAATAATGGATTTAATATATATATATATATATATTATTTATTATATAATTATACTTATGTAGTCATATTATAAAATATACATTCTTACTTTCTTATCTGATTAAATTACAATAATGTCGCTCATGTGTACGAAAAACTATCATCTCAAGAAGTAATGATATTCATTTTGCACATACTATTTAAATTGAAAGTAATGATGAAAAATTTAATTAGTACATGTGATATATATAAAATAATATAAATTCTTTAAAATTAATATATCATATACTTAATTACCCTTTCAACCATTTAGGGGAATGATATTATTTCTCATGTGTACATATGACCTACCGTCTGCACAAGACAATGGGATTCATTTTTTATGTACCATTTTAAAGAAAGGTTATAATGATATATATAATAAAAAAAATATTTATAAAATTAATTTAATTATGGATATGATGGATCTATATCCTATGTTCAAGAACCAGAACTTTCATGATAAAAACTGCATGAGAAAATAATGTAATTAACACCTGAAATAATGAAAATAATGAAATATTATTAAAAAGTGGGTGGTAAAGTGTTACCAGAAAATAATATTTGATATGATATATATTATTATGGTTATTAAATATATTTATAATAAAACTATATTTATTATACATAATGTTTAAATACATATGAATGAAGTCGAACATGAATTATGGGTTTCCGATCACACATGTAATTCCACGAGACATATGCAATATTAACCACTTATTCCTTAACGTAGAATATATACTAACCCTATTAATATGTTATAAAATTAATATATTTATCTTTATGGTATTTATAGTTTTATTTGAAGTTATTTATTTCATGGGGATTAGGATTCAAAGGATACCAAAGTGGTATCGGTGTATTTCACAATCTCATCTATATTATGGGTTGTTTATGTTTATGTATCACTTGGGGAAATTATTTGATAATTACTAAAATTATATATTTTATTATAATATACTTATTAATGAATTTTTTCAAATAAAAATACCACTTTTACTCTATATGATTGATAATTTGTTTTAAGAAAATATGAACTTATTCCACTCTTTAGTTAAAAATACTCTTTCATCCAAATCCATTTTTTTAAAAAAATATATATTTTTTTTGGAATTATCAAAATGTTTTATTAAAGAAAATTTTACCCATGATTAAATTTTTATAATACATTTTAAAATGAATATTCATGTCTTTTTTCAAATGAGTCACTTTTTACCTTTATTATAATAATGTGAAAGGAATGTTTTTTACTTATACAAGATTTATATAATTTTCCATCATCATGATCACTAAATGTTTTAAATATTACATTACAAGTTTCAGATGTTATTTTAAAAGAAAATTATTTTCATAATAGTTTTTAAAACTTTTAATAAAGAAATATTTAAAAAGTGAAAAGGTTATTTTCCACAAATTCATTTAATGACATTTTATGGTATTTATATTAATTACCAAAATTATCCATTTATTATAATTACGATAAACTGAGTATATTTGGTATTGATACCATAATTATTATTTTCATGGATGATTTATTATCTGTTGTTCAGGGTTCGTACAATTTTATTGCCATTTACCATATTACTCTAGATTGTTTATGATTACGTCTATTGATTGGGTTAAATAATGACATTTCATGTGTTTTTTTTTCAATATTAATATTTATGTTGATTATTTTTAACCCCTTTCATATAATTAATTCATTAGACATGTTAGATGATATGTGGGGTCTAAAATTACATGGATCCTTTATGCATCAATAAGCCTCATGAGACAAATAAGTTGGCCAAATTAAATGTGGTTTTATCCATAGTTTTAAAATATATTCTAAAAGGTCTTGAAAGTATGTTTGTGATTTCTAAAATTATACATTACCTCATTATGAGATCATTTATTGATGTTCATGTTATTATTTTAATAGCTAAAATATCCACAGATATGTTTCAAGCTCATTTTATTATTAATATGGCTTTATTTGATAATCCATTATTCCTGCCATATTATTCTCAAGTGTTTTTTTAAAATTGAACGTGTTTCTGTTAATTACATTTTCATATTGATTCTTTTTATTTATTAATTATAGCTTTTACTATATGCATGCCTTTACTGGTCATTAGATCTCACTCATTCCTTATATTTTTCCGCAATATTCCATTAAGTGTTTTATGATTGATATCTAGGGAAATTCATAAGGTAATAATTGTGAACTCAAAGAAAATAATATGCTGAATTTTATGTTTTTTTTATTTTAATATGAGCTTTATTTATGTATCTAGTTTACCACGACTACTAACATATTTAGTCCTTCATGATGTTATTACTTATATCTCATATCAATATAATAATGTAAACCTTGAATCTATGATAAAAGGGTTTGGATATTTATAGTTGTTATCAGAGGAGGTTTCTTTGATACCTTGAGGTCTATATTTAAGAAAACATAGACAAGGGAACATAATACAATGATATAATTTGAGGATAAGTATAAAATAGCATCCTAAAATTGTTGAGAGGAAAAAAATATGTTGTTTTTACTTTCAATAAATTTCTATAGGGACAATATAAGTGGACATGGTTGTGAAACAGTTATCTTTAGGGGTAATAACTATAAAAAGGGTGCATAGGGATTTGAATCGAATGTCAACTAGTACACAAAAATAGGCCTTACTGTGCACCAAGTTTGACCCTCTTGGTGGTTATTGTTGGATTAATTCAAATTATCATCACAAAAAAATAAAGTATTTGAAATATTTTTACAATTTGAAAACTTTCCTAAATAAACCATGTTTATGATTATGAGATTATCCATGCATAAAATTTTAAATTTATGATAAGTGTTTCATTTTTTTAATTACAAATTATGTTTCATAAGGCTCTAATTTAATATAGTTTATTCCATTGTTTAGAAATGGTACCTTGATTACGAAATGGAAATTATATCAATTCATGTCACCTATGTAGGGATTTTCCTATTATGGAATATAATGAAGATGTACCTGGAGTATTAATAGAATTGGCCAAATTTTAACCATATTGGGGAATATGACATAGGTTACGAGAAATAAACATTCCTATATATAACATCCTGGTGATGCCTCACTTGGAGTAACATTGTTAAGAAATTTTATGAATAAAAAACCTCCATCATTTAATGCAACAACAAATCCATTTTTAGCTAAGAAATTGATAAAGTCTATAGATAATATATTTTATAATTGGAAAATAATGAAAGAGAGAAAGTGTTTGTCAAAGTTTCTCAACTCTCAGGAGATATAGATCAATGGTGATCATTGATTTAAAACAATAAGGATGAATAATAAATATAAAACATGAAATTGAAGTATTTTAATCTATGCTTATTAGAAAATAATTTTACGCTTAATCAAAAAGATGATATGGAGAGAAAATTACAATGTCTAATAAAAATGATAGATGAAAATACTGTTAATTTGGAATCCAAGTTTACATTGTTAGAAAAGAATTATACATACTATTTACACAATACAAAGTGTAATTTTTTCCATTTATTTAATTATTTAAAGAAAATCCTTTGAAAGGAAACTTGTTTCCCAAACATTATAATCATATGAGGACATAATATCATCTGCTATCAATACAGAGAAATAATTCTCCAAGTCTTATGGATTTGAATAGAATAACAAGAATAAAAGGACTAAAAATATAAATATAGATAAATAGATGATGGTAAATAATACTTTTCCCCAATTTGATAATTGTGGAAAGAAACACCCTAGTACTTTCTTGAAGGGAATTGTAGTTTTCAAAAAATTATTGGAGAAAGGAAACCGTATTCATGATTTAAATATAAATAATTAAGTTTCCAATGTTCAATACTTCATCTATAAGTATATGGGAAACTATGAAGATGAATTTATCAAATTTCAAGGGAATATAGCTCAGAAGAAGGTAATAGATCAAGGTTAAGCATATATTATTAATATAGTAAAGGTAAAATGATTAATGTTGATGTGTATTTGGATTCATGAATTATGTTGTATATCTATTTTATCTATGATATTCTCATTATAATAATCATGAAATGTATAAGGATGGTACTGTAATATTATTTTCTTATGGATTTTGAAGAATATTTTGAATGGTAATAAGAAAATTGACTTTGTGGTAAGTGGATGTTTTTGAAAAAAAATGAGCGAGGTAAGAAAAACCTTAATATGTTTCATATGTTTAGATAATAATGATGAAGGAATATTTAATCAATATTATTGGTGACCAAGAATTTGGTTAAGTTATTTTAATGTTTATGTTAACTTTTCTGTAGCATACTACATGTTTATATTTATGGAATATATTCGATAACCTGATAAGTTTTGAAGAATTATTTTTTTCCTTAATTTTTTATAGTGATAAAGGAATTAACATATATTTTATTTAACATTAATAACTTTATATTATCTATGGAATATAATGTTAATTTAGTGACCTCCCATTAAAAAATTAGGACATTGAATTTGGGTAAAAAATTTAGACTTGTATTAATGTTAACTATTTATGAAATGGATTATGTTGAACATGTGGTTAATAATGCAGTATTATAAATTAATTTATTATTGGATAACTCATGAAATCTATTTCAATATTGGAAGATTTATTAACATGGTAGGAATTCCATTTCATTCACTTATGGATTATATGGCCTATTAAAAGTAAATTTTAGTTCATTATAAATAAAAATTCATTTTGGATATTCATTTCTTGTAGTATGAGATGAAGTGGAAATTTATCGAAGTATAAAAAAGGATAAAATTAATATTTTCCCTGTAATTATATATCATTATTTTCATAGTCTAGATGGTAAATTAATTCCTCAAATATAGGAAAATGTACCCTGAAACAAAAATGTTATCCCAACACCTTCATTTCTAATATGCTGATTGTCCTTTCACTCATTAACGATTTATGGATTTTTAGTCATTAAATTTTCTATATAATTAAATTTATTTTGTTCAATTATCTCTACCACTCTCCATAATTTTTATTCTTTTCTTCCATGTATATATTTTCACTTCTCAGAAATGTTTTCCTACCTGGAAACCTAGTATGTGTTATTCCACATGTATTTTGTAATTTCTTTAATATATTATCAGGAGGATGTTTTATTGACCATTTTATAATTTGGGTTTCTATAAAAGTTACTTTTAAATTTCAAATCCTTGATTACCGAGATTAAAATTAAACTTTCTGGTTACAATTAATTAATGGGGGCAGAATGTAATACCACGAGATTTTAAAAGAGAAACATAATGTTTAATAAAATATACAACATGAAACAACAAGAATACTAGAGAATTTAACACCCCAAAACTTTACAACATATTAATCTTTATAAAAATTCAATTAATTCAATAGTTTTCTATGCACACAACTCCAGGTTTAAACTAAACACACTACTCTATTATATTATTATTATTTAATCATAACCATTATAACTCTCGATGTTAAGTTGGAATATATTAACATAAATAAATAAATTATCAAATGAATATGGTTTAACCATGTATAGAATAAATTAAATTGATGTATATTTATTATAAATAAAATAATAACCATTTGAATGAAAATGAAATGTTTTAAAAAAACAATGCTTTTTCAAGAGGCAGTTTCATTACACATTGCACATATAATTTAAAATTAATTTTAATGAATTTTAAAGAATTTATTTTAAAAAATAAAATTCAGTTTTTAAATCATAATGTAAAAATTATCTTAGGGTATATTATGATTTTTTTGAAAATATTATTATTTGATGAATAGTGAAAATAATGGGTTTTATTAAAACTGCCTTTTTTTATATTAATAAATGGTTATATTTTGATTTAAAATTGATTTAAATGTAAAATTGGTTCAATTATGTTATAATAAATATGATTTACTCTATTAGAATCAATTTTATATTGAATTTTTAATATTAAAACATTATATACTTATGATAATTTTCTCTTTTGAACACCATTTTTTCATCACATCGGTGTGTTTACTTTTAAATTATAGATTAAACCTTATATGAGTTTAATTTGGTAAAATGTATTAAATATTTTAAATAAAACAATTTTTAAATAAAACAATTAATATTTCACAATAATGTTACTTTTTTCTAATATTAATTACTAAAATAGTAATAAATTAATTAATACACATATGATTAAAAGGAGATTTGCGAGTTACATACACTTATCTTAAAATTAATTTTCCACATGCATAAAAGTTATATTTGATAAATTGGATTTAATATTTATAATAATTTGTTAAAATTTTTATAAAATGATCATTTTATTTTAGGATTAATGGATGAAATAAATAGTCTATAAAAACTAATTACTGTTGTAAAAAAATGGTAATATTGATAAAAAAAATTCTAAGGAATAAAATGTTTAGAAAATGTGTTATTTTATGTTTTGGAGATTTGGATCTTCCTTAAATTTTCTCCACTACATTTTTTTATCAATTTTAAAGTCATTTGGGGTGAGATTGACATCCCATTATTGAAGAGTTTTGTGTATTTAGAAAAATGCCACTAATCGTTAATTATAAAAGGGAACTCACTCCCCTCAC
Organism: Viscum album; assembly: GCA_963277665.1. Taxonomy (NCBI): domain Eukaryota; kingdom Viridiplantae; phylum Streptophyta; class Magnoliopsida; order Santalales; family Viscaceae; genus Viscum; species Viscum album. Next base: position 2,006,108,997 of record OY728130.1, on the reverse strand, counting down.
TTATTCACACCTCTAATGCAGTTTGACTATAGCAACCAAGCTATTTATTACATATTTAAACATGATTTATTACTTAAACATGCACTTAATACAACTCTGAGGATTAAGAGGTCCATTTTCTTTTGAAATTAAGAACATTACATAACAAATTAAAACATGAAATAAAATATCTTTATTGAAAAATTCTTTTACATGACCATAACATTCCTTCGTACTTAGTATTTTATGGGATTACCTAAGGACATACATAAAAAAGGATGAGCGATAAAGCCCAATAAAGGTGTAAACAAGGAATAACATGGAGAATATAAACATGTTAGGAAAAAGGAACAACAATGGTGTAGAGACCCAAATCTTGACGTACATGGATGTTACATTACTTTTGCGGAATACTTAATACATAACAAAAAAAGACACACAAGGACCATAATAGTTTAGTGTCTTTGGAAACTTTGAATAAAATCTCTTAATCGTGGTGAAAAATCTTCAACATCTCCCAACAAAGATCTTCTCCTTTTTTCTTACCTAAAACCTTTATTTATATCCTGGGGAAAGGAAAACATAAAAGAGGTGAGCTCAAATGCCCAGTAAGGGTAAACATAGAGAACATAAAACAATCCATAAACATTTGAATGCAAAAACTTGAACATAAAATCTAAACATCAAAATCTTGAGCAAAGACATGAATCTTGGTAGTTCATAAGGCATATATCATAAGGGAACATCAATCATGATAAAATAGCATTGGAATAAAACATGTAATTGTGGAAACAATTAAGCACAAGATATGATTTCCATAGTAGCCAAGGCATTGCTTCCAAGACCATCTTAGTGGACAAAGTCCCTTTCTGAATAGAGTTCACTCCTCGTTCCAATCCTGTATTACTGAACCAGTTTAACTTTTAGTTCCAGCCCTGTCAATCTCATGAGATATAAATCTTTACCCAATGATTTTGAGGGAGATATATGTCCCACCAATCTCATAATGATACCATTCTTATGTGTGCCAAAAAATCATAAACCATACATCATATCATAACCCATGTAATAAAAATGGGATTCTTAAACATCGTGACATAATAAAACAATTCATATAAGATAAAGGAATTCATAAAAATAATTCAATCACAAAATAATCAAATCAATTTAATAATAGGGATAGAAACTGAACCCTTTATTTTCTTAGATGGAAAATAATTTTGATAAAACACTTGAACTCCATTCTTGAGGAAAATATACTTTCTACTTCAAAAACACTTTTCCTTTCTTAACATGTCATACAATTATAAACTAAAAGTAGTTGATTAAAAATAAACTTGAAAACTTGTAAAGGAAGCTTGTTGGAAATAATGTTTTAAAAATCCATTCATTCCGTATAAGTTAAAAAAACATTCTTCTTGTACTTTTGTCGGAAAAGTCAAAAAGTAGCTCGTATGAAAAACGACAAAAGATTCCTTTAATATCTTTTACTAAAAACTCACCAAAGGGTAAAATTGGATTTAAACAATTGTAGGTGGATGGAAATAATATTACATACTGAGATAACATGGATGTGGATGATAAAATACACCCTAGTAAATTCCAAAGTATAAACAATCTCAGATAAAAATGAGATTGTGATATTTCCCTTACGTTAGGTCTGATATGCTTCGTATGGATATGAACCTCCTGTATAATGATTTAAATAATGTCTTTGACTTATTAAATAATCATATTCATTGTTCTGATATCATATATGTTTCACTTATGACTTTATATTACCCGTTCTTTTGTAAATTCCATGTTAAAGTAGCGTTTTGTGTAAAATCATTTCATTTATCGTATGTGTTTCGACTTGTTGTTTCTTGATATTATTACTTAAATCATGATTTAAATAATTCCAAAATTTAAAATATGATTTATATATAATATATATTCATCATATAAATATATATTATAGATCGATAAAAGGAATTAAGTACACCGTTCATGGAGACGGTAGGCCGTACGTACACATGAACGCTGTTTTCATTTCCTTATTGAATTGAATGAAACTAAACAGATGACATACATATGTATATACATAAATCTAGTAGAATTATTATTTCATATATTTCATTATTATTCATTATATAAACTTTATGATCAATCATGTATGGTTAATTGTGGAGAATGAATCTCATCGCGTCGTGGAGACGGCAGTCCGTACGTACGCACGAGCGATGATATCGTTCCCATAATTATAGAATTGGAGTGGATGGTATAATATATCAGAATACATATTATGTTATAATAACCATATATTGTTATTATTTACACTATTATACCCATCCATTTAAGGTGTTTGTGGAAAAACTGATTACACCACGACGTGGAGACGGTATTCCGTACGTACGCACGCGCGGTGATTTTGTTTTCCATAGGATGGATAGAAGGTGAAATAGGGTTGGTTCATAATTATAATAACATATCAGTATATGAGTGATACTGATTTTATTACTTCATAATGAACCAACTAAAGAAGAAGAAGTGGAAGAAGAAATAAAGTTGAAAGAATCGGTAACGGACATTACTTCTTCTTTGAAGCGCCTCTTTCAGACCTCCTGTTAGGGCACTACAATTGGTCTTTGAAGAAGACTAGGACCTCTAGGATGTTTCCAGAGAAGTTTATAAGGGATATGGGCAGGGTTTGGCCAAGATTAAATGCTCAAATTGGTGTGAGGAAGAGAGGGAGGAGGTGCCCTTTTATAAGGGAGGAGAGGGGCACCTTTGTAAATCTTCAAAATATTAATTTATAATAAATTTAACCCCACTTAAAAACCTAAAAAAATGACTCATATTCAAATATTATATTATATAGGGTTGTAATATCATCAAAGAATAAAATTTATACATGTTAGGAATTTATTTTAAACATTATCAACTTGATTTATCCTTATTTAATCAATTTAATTTTATTTGTGGTAATAACATTCTAAATTTTAAATTATAACAAATAATTACTTATTTATTGTGGATTTTCCATAATTGGATACATAATAACATATTATACCATATAAATTTAAATTTATAATTTTTAAATATTTTTGTGATTTTTAAACAATTTTATAATATTTTATTTTTATAAAATAACAATAGTGTCAATTTTGACACTATTCATTTATTTGAATTTAAATAAACTATATACAGAAGATATGTTCGAAATAAAAGCTTTAATAGATTCATAAAAGGTCATATGTATCTAAAAAATTATTGGAGCACATTAAATAGTTCATATAATATTTATTTTATTATTTTTAAAACCATTTATTTGGTTTATTTCTTAATAAAATAATTACTCTATCATTTGTGTATAATTATTTAATATATTTATTTTTTGCATAAAAATTAAAAATCAAACCTTATGATGAATTTAAATCTATTAAATTTCACAATAATACTTTTACTCTAATTTATCATCTTAAAATCACAATATTTAAATTGTTATACTTATTAAATTATGAAGGTGACAACTTTGACATCATTTAAAATAAAATAATATAAGTGTCATAATTGCTTTTATAAGGCTCCAAATGGTCAAATATTAGACCATTGGATTATTATGGTTTAAATTTACATGAATAATAAGTTTTGGTCAGGGTTTGTTCCTTTTATGGTCACTATTAGTTTAGCAAAAACTATATTCTTGACTTTTCACTAGATAAACAATTTCTACATCACTATTGTGTCACAATTAATTATAATTATTTAATCCCTAAAAATTATAAATAAATTCATATGATGTAGATAATTTCTTTATCTTCTTGGAGATTATTCATTTTTTAAGTTTCATGAAGTTTATCACTAAATTAAAAGTAATATACTTATAAGATTTAAGAGAGTGACATGTTGTCACTTTCTTTGGTTTTAATAATAATTAAGTTATCTTCATGAAACAAATTCCATTAAATGATTCTAATCCGACCCTTAGGTGATATGGGTCGACTTTTAGTCATCTAATAGGATTTTGGCAGGTGTTAGGGTAATTTTATAATCTTATATTTACCATTAATTACCCGATTTACCTTTAACTATGGTAAACAAAAATTACCGTAGTTACTATTCATAATGCCCAAAAATAAAAAGTAGTCTATTAATATAATTTGGACCCACTGATTCAAAATATGGAATCCATTTTTCCAAATTCAATACACAGAAGTTGCAGAAATTAAATTAGAATTAATCTCGTTGTCGAAAGAATACAGGTTTTTGTTTAAAACAATACAAAAGATTGAATTGATTTAACCTACGAATTCAAGTTAAAATCAATACTAATGACATAAATTATATTAAATGGTAAAAATATATTCTATTTATACTTTAATACCAATAAATATTATAATTTTACCACATAAATTATTACGATGAAAAAAGTTGTTTTTAATTAAAATATAGCATGTTTTTACTATTCATTAAAATAGGAAAGTTATCACAATAACATGAAAATTTTATCCAAGGTAAAATTTTATATCCTTATTCCAAAGAATAATTTTATTTAGTAAAATTGAACTTATAAACATGTCAAAAACTAGATTTAAAGTGGGTGCTCCATCAAAGGGCGGCAAAACTCCATTTTTTGAAAAATACTTATTTTACCTGAAAAATTTATTTTGTTCACATAAAGTGTTTTAGAAAAATTATAAGATGAATAATAATGTTATAAAATTAAAAATGTCGTTAATTAAATTCATAATGGCTAGTTCGTGATAATATTATAACCATATATCATTGTTTAGTGAAACACAGTATTGAATACAACACACGCTATCGAGGAAGGTCGCGATTGCGTGTAACGAAAGCCAAGTCAGGGTTGCGTATAGTAAAAGACTCGTTTGTTGTTTCGTATAACAAAATCCAACCATATTTCATTTATACATTAAATATATATATATATATATATATATATATGCACTCAATGTTTCATAGAATAACTTCTATCAAATGAACTTGAGATTGTGTGTAACACGATCAAAGAATTGTGTTGCGTATACTGAAAGCTAATACGGTGTTGCGTATAGCACAAGATAATCTTGGTGTAGCATAAAATACATGACATCAAATAAATTAAAAAGAATACTTATCATAAAATCTCGGGGTGTTACATTCTACCCCCCTTAAAATGAATTTTTCCCTCGAAATTCGTCGGGGTTATAAATGGTTTGTTACTTGAGAATTTCTTTCATAGAAACCCACATCGTAAGAAAAAGGAATGCTAAAAATTAATTTTAAAAAGTGAATTATGAAACATAATGGTTAACCAAATTAACTCATCACTAGTTTTCCACATAAAAGATCATAGGTGAAAATATGGATATAGAGGAGAAATCTAACCATCAAGTTCTGATGGAGAGTGGTAGAGAACATGGCTATGAAAAAGCCAATAATTACAAAGCCCTAGATTTGTGATTATATAAGGTACCATCTAATTCTTCAGATATAAGAGAACTAGGACAACATTTTTGGTTTTCAATATCATTTCCCTAAAGTTGAAAATTTTGAATTAGAAGAAATACTTACTTGATTTTGGTACAATGTCACTATTGTTCGTGAATTGAACAATTTCCACTTCATCTCTTAAAGAAATGAAGTTTAATTTGTTATTCGTGAAGCGTTAAAAGATCATGTGATAGAATGATGGGTCATTCCATCTATTTCAAACAAAAGGTTAGAAAAAGTTATAAGTCCATCTTATGGTGAGGTTAATTGTATATGGTTCCAAAAATGGACTTATACTTAATTTATCATACCACTTAAAAAAATAAAACTACATTTCACTAAACAGGGACTTCCTGTAGGTCAGTGGTAGGTGATAAAGGCATGTCGCACTTCAGTTGTGGGTTCGATTTCCACAGCCTTGTCCGACGCGATGGGTTGTCGCCCGTCCTGCAGGTTTTCCTTTTTCTAAAACTACATTACTATATCATCCCATCAATAATATCAAAAAAGGTTCTATCATTAAACAATACTAACTTATGTCCAACATAATCCATTTCAATATTTATGCTTATCCATAATATTGCAGTCCATTGTCATATTATAGTGAAAACAATTACCAGAGATTTCATATAACAAGCATGTTAATACCATCGTTGATCCCCATATATCATAAGATATGTCTTGTTGGTCACATTCCAAATGTTCAAAGGCCTTAATCATGTATTCTCTTGAAAAATGAATACCCATTGAATCTTAGTGAAAACATGAGTGCTGTCAAAAGTTAACTCTTTCCACATACCAAAACCCCAAAATTTTATATACTCAAACCATGATATAACTATTTCTTTATATCAGTCATGAGCTCATGAATACTGTCAAACATTTCATTTTCTCTTTATCCCTTCATTATGCGCATATCATCTTCTTTCTAAAAATATCTCAATCACTTTCCATGGTTACCGGTACAATAAAATTATTGAAAACCACAATAGACCAATAAATAAATATTCCAATATTCGACAATACTATATAAAACAATATTTTGGAATCCCATTACATAAACACTTAATCATTACAAAACTTCATTTTCATACTCAACATCACAAATAGTGATCGCATGAGACTTCCCTTTATCCTTTTCCTTAAGAGTTTCCTCACGTTGATCATCATTAACCCGTGGATTAGGTCATTTATTAGCATAATGCCCCATTTCCTTGCACTTGAAGCATTGAAGTGTTGGTGGTGCACTCTCTGCAGTCTTTTCTTTATTCACATCATTAGAAACCCTTTTTCCATTACTTTGATAGTCAGCTTCTTGATGACCTTCTTTTCCACACTTAAAACATTTTCTAGTACCTTTTAGGAAATCTCCACCATGCTTCTTTCCACACATTGAGCATAAAGAAACATTCATCTTCTTTTCACCATTATTCTAAGATTTCTCCTTGAACTCCATCTTTAGTTTCTTTTCAAAACCATTAGATGGATATGTTACACCAACTTCCAGTTATACCTTGATAGAACAACACACAATTTCTTCATAGCTACCGAAGTCTCTTACAGCTAATGCCCTTCGAAGACTTGGTTTTAAGCCACTGAAAAATCGATCAACTTTACTTTCAGGTTGGATGATAAAGACAGATGCATACCTTGAAAGTATTTTAAAATTTTCTTCATATATACCAACAGATTCATCATCCTTCTGCTTAAGCTCAAGAAAATCTGTCTCCATCTTTGTTCGAAGAATACGAGGGAAGTACTTATTGAAAAATAAGTTCTTGAACTCGTCCCATTCCATGGACTCAATTCCATCTCGAGGCCTTGTATTCTTAATTAGAGTCCACCACTGGTATGCTTCACCTTCTAAATGGTAAACAACTAGAATGAATTTATCATGTTCCGAACAGTGAATTATGGAAAATATCTTTTCAATGGTACTGATCCATCGTTCAGCAACAAGTGGATCAGAAGACCCATTGAAAGAAGGTGGACATTGCCTTATGGATGACTAAATAGAATATTGTTCCCTCCTATGCTCATTTGGAAGTCCATAATGATTCATAGCTTATGTAAGTATAGCAATAATATTTTCACTCCTTCTCCCATAACGTTGGTTTGTTTAGGAGGAAAATCATGTCATTGTCCATTACATTGATCAAAACGATTCCTTTGTGTTCCAACCGTCATCTAAAACCCAAAAAGAATAGTGTGAGAGGAAAAAAATCTATCTAGGAAAACAACATAATAAAGGGGGAGTACCTTCAATATCTAACATCTTAGGTTTAATTCTAATATAATTAGTGCAACACTAGAACTATATCTTATACGTATACTTAACCTTAGGAAAATCCCTAGACATACCTTAGAAATATCACTAGGGATCTCACTAAAGTTCTCACATCCTAGTTTCCAAAGGTTGACTAAACCTTTCCTCTGATACCAACTATAGTGACCCAAATCTTGACGTACATGGACATTACATTACTTTTGAGGAATACTTAATACATAACAAAAACAGACACACAAGGACCGTAATAGTTTAGTGTCTTTGGAAACTTGGAATAAAATCTCCTAATCATGGTGAAAGATCTTCAAAAACTCCCAAAAAAGATCTTCCCCTTTTTTTATTACCTAAAACCATTATTTATATCCTGGGGAAAAGAAAACATAAAAGGGGTGAGCTCAAATGCCCAGTAAGGGTAAACATAGAGAACATAAAACAATCCATAAACATTTGAATGCAAAAACTTGAACATAAAATCTCAACATCAAAATCTTGAGCAAAGACATGAATCTTGGAAGTACATAAGGCATATATCATTAAGGAACATCAATCATGATAAAATAGTATTGGAATAAAACATGTAATTGTGGAAATCATTAAGAGCTTGATATTATTTCCAGAGTAGCCAAGGCATTGCTGCCAAGACCATCTTAGTGGACAAAGTCCCTTTCTGAATAGAGTTCACTCCTCGTTCCAGTCCTATATTACTGAACCGGTTTAACATTCCATTCCAGCCATGTCTATATCATGAGATATAAATCTTTACCCAATGCATTTGAGGTAGATATAGGTCCCACCCATCTCATAATGATACCATTCTTATGTGTGCCACAAAATCATAAACCATACATCATATCATAACCCATGTAATAAAAATGGGATACTTAAACATCGTGACATAATAAAACAATTCATATAAGATAAAGGAATTAATAAAAATAATTCCATCACAACATAATCAAATCAATGAAATAATAGGGATATAAACAGAACCTATTATTATCATAGATGGAAAATAATTTTGATAAAACACTTGAACTCCATTCTTAAGGAAAATATCCTTTCTACTTCGAAAACACTTTTCCTTTCTTAACATGTCATACAATTCTAAACTAAAAGAAGTTGATTAAAAATAAACTTGAAAACTTGTAAAGTAAGCTTCTTGGAAATAATTTTTTAAAAATTCATTCATGTCATATAAGTTAAAAAAACATTCTTCTCGTACTTTTGTCGGAAAAGTTAAAAAGTACCTCATACGAAAAACGACAAAAGATTCCTTTCATATCTTTTACTAAAAACTCACCAAAGGGTAAAATTGGATTTAAACAATTTTAGGTGGACGGAAATAATTTTACATATTTAGGAAACATGGATTTGGATGATAAAATACACCCTAGTAAATTCCAAAGTATAAACAATCTCGGATAAAAATGAGATTGTGATATTTCCCTTACCTTAGGTCCGATATGCTTCGTATGGATCCGAAACTCCTGTATAATGATTTAAATAATGTAATTGACTTATTAAATAATCATATTCATTGTTATTATATCATATATGTTTCACTTATGACTTTCTATTACCCGTTCTTTTGTAAATTCCATGTTAAAGTAGCGTTTTGGGTAAAATCATTTCATTTCTCGTATGTGTTTCGACTTGTCGTTTCTTGATATTATTACTTATATCCTTATTTAAATAATTCCAGAATGTAAAAAATTATTTATATATAATATATATTCATCATATACATATATATTATAGATCGATAAAAGGAATTAAATACACCGTTCATGGAGACGGTAGGCCATACGTATGCATGACCGTTGTTTTCGTTTCCTTATTGAATTAAATGAATCTAAATAGATGACATAAATATATATATACATTAATCCAGTAGAATTATTATTTCATATATTTAATTATTATTCATTATATAAACTTTATGATCATTCATGTATGGTTAATCGTGGAGAATGAATCTCATCGTGTCGTGGAGACGGTAGTCCGTATGTACGCACGAGCGATGATATCGTTTCCATAATTATAGAATTGGAGTGGATGGTATAATATATCAGAATTAGTATGATGTTATAATAAACATATATAGTTATTATTTACACCATTATACCCATCCATGTAAGGTGTTGGTGGAAAAACAGATTACACCACGGCGTGGAGACGGTATTCCATACGTACGCACGCGCGGTGATTTTGTTTTCCATAGGATGGATAGAAGGTGAACTAGGGTTGTTTAGTATTTATAATAACATATCAGCATATGAGGTATACTGATGTTATTACTTAATAATGAAACAACTAAATAATAATAAGTTGAAGAAGAATGAAAATTGAAAGAATCGGTAACAGATATTACCTCTTCTTTGACACGCCTCTTTAAATCTTCCTCTTAGGGTACTAAAATTGGTCTTTAAAGAAGACCAGGACCTCTAGGATGTTGCTAGGGAAGTTGATAAGGGAAATGGTAAGGGTTGCTCCGAGCTTAAAGGCTCAAATTGGTGTGAGGAAGAGAGGGAGGAGGTTCCCTTTTATAAGGGAGGAGAGGGGCACCTTTGGAAATCTTCAAAATATTTATTTATAATAAATTTAACCCCACTTAAAAACATCCAAAAATGACTCATATTAAGATATTAGATGATCTAGGGTTGTAATATCATCAACCAATAAAATTTATACATGTTAGGAATTTATTTTAAACCTTATCAACTTGATTTATCCTTATTTAATCAATTTTATTTTATTTGTGGTAATAACATTCTAAATTTTAAATTATAACAAATAATTACTTATTTATTGTGAATTTTCCATAATTGGATACATTATAACATATTATACCATATAAAGTTAAATTTATAATATGTAAATATTTTTGTGATTTTTAAACAATTTTATAATATGTTATTTTTATAAAATTACAATAGTGTCAATTTTGACACTATTCATTAATTTGAATTTAAATAAAATATATACAAAAGATATGTTCGAAATAAAATATTTAATAGATTCATAAAAGCTCATATGTATCTAAAAAATATTTTATCACATTAAATAGTTCATATAATATTTATTTTATTATTTTTAAAACCATTTATTTGGTTTATCTCTTAATAAAATAATTACTACATCATTTTTGTATAATTATTTAATATACTTATTTGTTGAATGAAAATTAAAAATAAAATCCTATTATGAATATAAATATATTAAATTTCACAATAATACTTTTACTCAAATCTATCATCTTAAAATTACAATATTTAAATTGTTATATTTTTTAAATTATGAAGGTGACAACTTTGGAATCATTTAAAATAAAATAATATAAGTGTCATAATTTCTTTTAAAAGGCTCAAAATGGGAAAATATTATACCATTGAATTATTATGGTTTAACTTTACATGAAAAATAAGTTTTGGTCAGGGTTTTGTGCCTTTTATGGTCACTATTAGTTTAATAAAAACTATATTCTGGACTTTTCACTAGATAAACAATTTGTGTATCACTATTGTATCACAATTAATGATAATTATTTAACCCCTAAAAATTATAAATAAATTCATATGATGTAGATAATTTCATTATATTTTTTGAGACTAGTCATGTTCAAAGTTTCATGAAGTTTATCACTAAATTAAAAGTAATATACTTATAAGATTTAAGAGAGTGACATGTTGTCACTTTATTTGGTTTTAATAATAATTAAGTTATTGTTATGGAAAAAAGTCCATTAAATGATTCTAATACGACCCTTAGGTTATAACGGTCGACTTTTAGTCATCCAATAAGATTTGTGATGGTGTTAGGGTAATTTTATAATCTTATATTTTCCCTTAATTACCCGATTTACCTTTAACTAGGGTAAATAAAATTTACCATAATTAGTATTCATAATGCCCAAAAATAAAAAATAGTCTATTAATATAATTTGGACCCACTGATTCCAAATATGGGATCCATTTTTCCAAATTCCATACACAGAAGTTTCAGAAATTAAATTAAAATTAATCCCGTTGTCGAAAGAAAACGGGTTTTTGTTTAAACCATTACAAAAGATTGAATTGATTTAACCTACGAATTCAAGTTAAAATCAATGCTGATGACATAAATTATATTAAATGGTAAAAATATATTCTATTTATACTTTAAGACCATTCAATATTATAATTTAACCACATAAATTATTACGATGAAAAAATTTGTTTTTAATTAAAATATACTGTGTTTTTACTATTCATTAAAATATGAAAGTTATCACAATGACATGAAAATTTTATCTAAGGTAAAATTTTATATCATTATTCCAAAGAATAATTTTATTTTGTAAAATTGATCCTATAAACATGTCAAAAACTAGATTTAAAGTGGGTGTTCCATCAAAAGGCGGCAAAACTGCCTTTTTTTGAAAAATACTTATTTTACCTAAAAAATTTAATTTGTTCACATAAAATGTTTTAGAAAAATTATAAGATGAAAAATAATGTTATAAAATTCAAAATGTGGTTAATTATATTCGTAACTTCTAGTTCATGATAATATTATAACCATATATCGTTGTTTAGTGAAACCCAGTATTGCGTACAACACACGCTACCGAGGAAGGTCGTGATTGCGTGTAATGAAAGCCAAGTCAGGGTTTCATGTAGTAAAAGACTCCTTTGTTGTTGCGTATAACAAAATCCAACCATATTTCATTTAAAATTGAATATATATATATATATATACACTCAATGTTGCGTAGAATAACTTGTATCTAATGAACTTGAAATTGTGTGTAACATGATCCAAGAATTGTGTTGCGTATACTACAAGCTAATACGGTGTTGCGTATAGCACAAGATAATCTTGGTGTAGTATAAAACACATTACATCAAATAAATTAAAAATAATACTTATCATAAAATCTCGAGGTGTTACAAATGGAGCATAAGAGAAAACTGAAAATAAAGGATTGTTATATCATGATTATTATAACATGGAAATGTGGAAACAACATACAACATGATATTAGCATGGGAAAAGGATCATTGCACATGGATTAAGATGAGTAAAAACCCATTGTCCATGAAATATCATGGGTAAAAACTCATTTCAATTGGATTATCATGAGTAAACCCTCATTTTACCTGATGTATCATGATACTAAACATCGACCAATGCATTGGAGCGCTATCAGGTCACAACCTTTACCAACATTTCATTTCATACATAAGTGTGCCACATAGATCATATAATATGGAATAAGTCAAAATAATAAGTTATTAAATGATAAAGGAATTTTTAACACAAACATGTATGTACCATTAAATATTTATATGTGCATAAAGGTGAATACCCTTGATTAAGAAATGGTTTTGGTATTCACTGCATGATGATTTTGGATTGGAAAATCATAGCGCAATTCCTACAGCATAACTTCGTCATATAGAAATTCATAAGTTGGTTTGAAAAAAGGGAAAGAAGTATATCATAATTTATACATTAAATATACCATAATGGGATCATGGAAAATAATATCCCAACATATGAAATTGAATTTCGAGGCATAATATGGGATAAATACTTGAATGGAAATAAGAAGAGGGGAATCCTTTACGAAATTTCAGCATGGTAATGGGTGTATATGGAAAGAATTAATAAGAGATAAACTGGTATATAATCATTAAAACAAAATGAAGGTAGTATGGGGGAGGTGACAAATAGTACCCAAAAATTTGTAATTGAAAGTAAAATGGTATTACAACATAAAGAAACTTGGATAAAAATGAGAAAGGAAGAAATCTCTTACTTGATTGTGTGACTTCAAAATATTGAAGAGGATATTATTGAGATCTTGGGGAACCTTTGGAGGAGTTTAATGATATGAGGGAATATTAGATACTTTCTCCATGGATTTTAGTTAAGATAAGTGGGATCTTGGGTGGGTGTATATATGAAATGAGAGGGAAATTATTTAATATTTCACAAACATAGGTTTTGGAATCTATATCGTTAAATAATAAAGACCAAAAACAATAACAAGGTTGTTGACCATTGTTTTTTAAAAATTTGGGTGGAAAAAAATTAATTTATAAGGCTAATGTCTAAACATATTAAAATATTAGCCTTGCTTATGTTGAGGTGCGTCACACCCTCAAGGAAATGAATTAAAAATCATAAAATATATTATACACTTTTGAATATTCACTAATAATTATAAAATAATAAAATAAATCTAAAATCATATTATTTAAATGTGAAAACATATATTAGGATTATAATACCCATTATATTATTTATTATATCATTTTGGGTTCATTATGATGTTATAAAACATATATTTTCTTTATACATTTTTTAATTTCTACCCAAAAGTTCAACTGTATCAGAAAATTATAAAAAATTCACCATTGGATAATTTTGACATCATGATTCCAAAAATAATATTTATTCTGTGTAGATAATTTCTTAAATATGTGAATTTTCCATTTTATAATGAAAACTGACATTTATTGAAAATTTAAGGGTTTTTGAAAAAAAAGAGTCCTAAAACCTTAATAAAAATCACAGTTGACTTCATAAAAAATATATACTCATTTATTATTCATAAAATTAGTTTGATAATAATATTTTATTAAACTATTAATTGTTTAAAAAATTCAAAAATTCATTAAAATTTGATACTTTAAAATACACTTTCTATTTTATCTTATAAAAAATGTAGCTCTTATCAAACTGATTACCAAAACATTTAAAGATAAGGAATTGATATAATATTCATTTATAATAATTTTTGTATAATATTAATAATAAAAAATTAGTTTTATATGATAATTTACATTTTTCTTAAAAGTACCATTTTTACCTGAAAAGTCAATTTATCAAATTCATCATTTTTAAGAAATACTATTCTTATAAAGGAGATGATTAAATAAGAAATTTATTTATAAAAAGGTATTATAAAATTAGTAACTAATATTTTATTACATAATCCCTTATAACACCTACATAATACCTAAGGGTAAGGTGTGAAATGTTGATAGACTTTTGGGGTGGCTCAGATAACAGTACTCGTGTGGTAATCTCTATTAACTTGAAATTCTCCCATAAGAGATTCTGTTCAAGCTGAATTTGAATAAGATCAACATAGGATTAGCTAAGAGTGAAGCCCAATGAATCTACCTCCATTCTGAGCTCCGAAAAACGAGCTTCGTGCGACCTGTGTCTACTGTATGAGGCCATCCTCTCCTTTTTTGGGTCGAGAATATTCTTTTTAAAAACATTAAATTTATATCAGTTCTGTGATCACAGTTTAATGACTATATTATCAATGTTAATGATACTTTATGTTTATTTAAACCCAATGATAATAATAATAATAATTGTAATAGAAGCATTGTGTCTTTAAAAAGACATTAAAAAGGGGAATTTTATTCATAAAATATTGGGTTATTATAACATTCCTCGCTTATGAAATTTTACCATTGCAATTTCCTTTTCCCACACTAAAATAGACGAGTGTAACTTTGCCTCATCACTTCCTCCAGTTCCCACACTACTTCTTCAAACTTGTGGTTTCTCCACAACACCTTGACGAGGGACATTGATTTATTTCATAGAAATTTTTCTCTAATATCTAAGATCATTACCATATTCTCTTTATAGAAGAGGTAATTATCCAATGGTATTAATTATATATTGGGTACATGCGATGGGTTAGGTGTGTACTTCTTCAAGAGTGATACATGGAAAAGATAATGTACTTAAGATAGGTTCGGTCAGAGTTCTAGTCGAAATTCCACTACTTGAATGCGATGAAGGATCTGAAAAGGTATGATGTACCCTAGACTAAGCATTCCCTTCTTCAAAAATCCCATAACTCTCTTACATGGTGATATGTAGAGGAAAACCATATCTCCCAAATCAAATTATATGTCTCATCAAAGATTTTCAGTATAGGCCTTTTGTCGAATCGAAGCAGCTTTGATGTGAATCTAGATGGTCTAAACCATCTCCACCATTTCTTCAACAATTTATAGACCTAGAAGTTTTTACTCCCCAACTTCAACCCAACATGTTGGTGTTCTACACCTATTCCCATAAAGGGATTCGTAAGGATCCATTTGGATTCTTTAGTTGCAACTATTGTTGTAAGAGAACTCCAGCAAAGAAATATGTCGATCCCATCAGACTCTGAAGTCCATTGAGAAAGATCTCAAAATTTTATCAAGTGTCAAGATTTTCCATTCATATTGGCCATTAGTTTGAGAATGATAATCCATACTAAAGTTCATCTCAGTATTCAGAGCACATTGGAGACTCTTTCGAAACATAGAGGTGAATGTTGGATCATGATCAGATACAATTGATAGTGGTACACCATTCTTCCTTACCACTTCTCTGATGTATATTCGTTCCAGTTAATCCAAAAAGAAATCCCACCGCATTTCAATGAAGTGTGTGGTATTTTTATGATGATCCACAAAAACCGAAATAACATTGTTTCCTTTGGATGTCTTGAGTAGTTTGGTGAAAAATTCAGTGGCGATGTTTTCCCATTTTAATGTTGGTGTGGGTAATTGTTGCATCACCCCCTTAGACTTCTTAATCTCATCCTTCACTTGCTGGAATACCGGGGACTTTGTTGTGTACTCTGTGATCTCCTTCTTCATGTTATCCCACCAATAATTCTCTCATAGATCTCAATACATCTTTGTGTTTCCTGGGTGAATAGAGAAATTTTAACTTTGTGAATCATCCAAAATTTCTTTTTTAAACTCAAATTTTGTTGGAACACATAGTCTTGACCCAAATATCACAATACCTTCTTCAATAACATTATACTCTAAGTATTTATATTTTTTCAGAGTTTCCACTTTATTGTAAATTCCCACATCTCCCTTTTGAGCATCCTTTAACCTTTCGAAAGGTGACTGTAGAACAATCACCTGTTAAAGTATTGATGATGTCCCTATATTTATGATTCCCGTGACCATCTTAATCAAATAAAATATGATTAAATCCTTTTCAATTCTCATCAATGATAGAATCACTAGGTCCTTTCTACTTAGAGTGTCTACCACTTTATACGCCTTCCCTGGATGCTAGTGAATTGTGAAGTCATATTCTTTAATCAACTCTAACCATCTATTTTGGCACATATTAAACTCTTTTTATGTGAATATATACTCGCGACTTTTGTGATCCTTATATATTTTAAAATTTTCCCCATAGAGGTAATGTTTCATAATTTCAAAGAAAATATCACTACAACCAACTCGAAATCATGTGTTGTATAGTTATTCTCATAACAATTCAATTGACTTGTAGCATAGGGAATGGATTTTTCATTTTTCATCAATACACATCCCATTGCCTTCTTTGAAGCATCACTAAATACCATGAAAAGTTCTCCACTTGTGGGTAGTGTGAGCACGAGCATAGTGATAAGTTTCCTTTTACAACTCCTTGAACCTCTCTTCGCATTCATCATTCCATGTAAACTTGACTCCCTTCTATGTAATCTTGGTTAGAGTGTTTGAAAATATTGAGCATTTTTTCACAAATCGGCAATAATATCCAAATTTCCCAAGGAAGAAACTTATATCTGTCACAGATGTTGTCCTTATCCCTCCCTCAATTGATATTTTCATGGATTGATCCATAGGTATCCCATTTCTTGTGATGATATTCCCCAAGAATGAGACTTCCTTTAACCAAAAATCACACTTTCTGTACAATTCATAGAGCTTCTCCTTTCGCATGGTCTCTAGTATAGTTCTTAGATGCTCCTCATGATCCTCCTTGGTTTTGGAGTATATTAGAATATCATGTATAAAGACTACTAGAAATTTTTCAAGGAAATCTATAAAGACTCTATTGATCAAGTACATTAATATTGATAGAGCATTAGTGAGTCCAAAACGAATTACTATGAATTCATAGTGCTCGTACCTTTTACGAAAAGCATTCATGGGTATATCCTTCTTCTTCAACCTCACTTGGTAATATCTCGAACAGAGATCCTCATTAGAGAATTATTTTAATCCACTTAGCTGATAGAACAAGTAATAAATTCATGGCAAAGGATACTTGTTCTTAATCGTGATTTTTGTGAGCTCATGATAATCATTGCAATGGCACATTGACAAATCCTTCTTCGTGAAAAAGAGGATTGGTTCACCCCATGGTGAATTACCTGGGTGTATAAACCTTTTATCTGATTCTCCAATATTTTTGTCTTCATCTCCTCATGCTCCACAACATCCATTCTATATAGATTCTTGGATATTGGAAATGAACAAGGTATATGATCAATCAGTAATTCAATATATATTATATGAGGAAGACCAATAAATTCTTCAATAAACACAGAAGAAAATTTTCTCACAATAAGTATGTTTTTGAGGATGGTTCCTTTTTTAGAATCAACATTTGGAATTCCAATACAATACAATAATTGAATAAAATTCCCCCAGAGAGAGTATGAAGAGGTTCTCGGGGAAGTTCTATCCAAAATCTATGACATGGGAGGAGTTATATTCATGAGATTCAATAATTTCTCCAATTTTTGTTCTCACCAACATCTATACTTCCATGATTTATGGTGCTGTTTGGTTTTTTCTACAAAATTTTGGGATATAAAAGAATGCATAGAACAAGAATAAAAAAGTATGTTTCATATCCTTTAATGAATAACTACCATACCTGTCACCACTTCATTTTTGGGATTCACTTCAGTAGCAGTGATGGAAAAATCTCGCCCTTTTTACCTTGGAGGTTGTTGGTTGAATCAAAAAACCCTTGACTTAGGGAAATGGTTCTCAAAGTGCCCTGATTATTTCTAGTTGTAAAAATGAACTGTGCGTTGAGGGTCTAATGGAGCGTTACTCTACTCTGTCGAAGCAATAAGTTTTTCTTGTCAACAATTAATGGCCAAGTTACCTTCTCTTCCACACCTAAAGAATTCCCTCATCCACATTAGGTAATTTCTATGGGGCTTCTTTCTACACCTTTGGAAAGTGGAGTGCTATAATTTTTAAGAACCATTGGATTTATCCATCAGACCAGCATAATTAAATTCCACTTTCTAGTTCTTATCCCCATGATACCCCTAAGATTCATTGATCTCCATTTTTATATTGAGGGAACATAAAAAAATTTCTTCGTAGTTATCAATGTCACGAATCTCTAGGAATTTTAGTAGGCTTGATTTTAACCCACCTAAGAAGCGACAATCATTGCATTCATGGGTAAAGACAAAGTCGGAGGTGTATCGTTCAAGGTTTGTGATGTTTTCCTCATCCACTCTTACGTATTAATCATCTTTTTTGCTTTATGTAAAGGAAGTTTCATTCTATCTTATGTTGGAGGGTGTGGGGAAAATATTTATTGAATTTTTTTCCCAGAAATCCTTCCATTCCAACACCTCGATCTCTTCCTCAAGCTTCATATTTTTGATCAATGTCCACCATTGATTATCTTCAACTTTCATACTATATGTAGCAATAAGAAAATTTTATTGTTTGGAACATTAAAGGATGGATAATATCTTCTCAATGGAGTTGATCCATTGTTGGAACTTGAGGGATTGGATGATCCACTGAATGTTGGAGTCATTTGTCTCATGAAGTGCTCTTGATTGTGGCTTGTTCATTCTTGGGGGGGGGGTGTATGTTCCTCTTAACTTATGTTTCTATTAAAAACATGAGTTAAATGACAGAGTATCCAGACAATGTTTATAATTCCTACTCCCATCGAATTGTGAATCTCATTAAAACAATCATCACATTGATCTTCTCATTTGTTGTTAGACTGATCCCTCCTATTATTTACTATTTTCTAGAATAAAAGGAAAAATAGGGGTAAGTATTTTAAACTATTAAACACATAAAGTTGAATCCAATGAAAAAATGATAACTTATAAATAACACTTATCTCTTTAACTTATGAATTTCTGGGATTCAATCTAAGTTATACATGATCTATTTTTAACGTATATTATTATGGAATCTTATTCCCCCTTAATAGTAGTTAATAATAAGCTTATGAATTTACCAAGTAATATCCCATGGGAGTGTTGAAATAAGAGTGCATCAAGACCCATTCTCCTACATGAGTTCCCATTCGAGTCTAGAAGAAAGTGGTTTTTTCTGGTTTACCCCTAGATACATATGTTCAACAGCCACCTTTACTTGTTCGTATCCAGATAGGGATATATTTTATTTATAAACCACTTAATCTATTCTCAAAGAAAATTAGTGATGTTTTATTATAATTATTCTTATCCAAATAGATTTCCCTAGAGTTTTATTACTCTAGTCTGAAAAATAAATAAACCTATCCTTTGATACCTACTATAGAAACCCTGCTCTTTATTACATATTTAAACATGATTCATTATATAAACATGCACTTAAGTAATTTTTGAGGATTGAGAGGTATAATGTCTTAGAAAATTAGGAAAATTATATAATAATTTAAAACATGAAATACAATATCTTTATTTAAAAATTCTTTTACATGACCAGAATATTCTTTCGTACTTAGCATTGTATGGGATAACCTGAGTATATACATTAGTAAACGGTGAGATATAAAGCCTAGTAAGGGAGAAAAAAATTAATCAAATGAATAATACTATAAAAATTAGGTAATATTAATATCAATAGAGAAATATAGAAGCATGAACATAAATCCATGATATATCATTATTATCATAACATGGAAATGTGGAAACAACATACAACATGATATTATCATGAGCCAAGGCTCATTGCTCATGGATTAGCACGAGTAAACACTCATTTCACGTGACTTAGAATGAGTAAAAACTCATTTCACATGGATTATAATGATTAAAACATTATTGAACATGGCATATGATTATATTAAACATTACCCAATGCATTTGGTAATCATTAGGGCATACCCTTTACAGACGTTTCATTTCATGAATAAGTGTGCCGCATGAATCATATATCATGGAATAATTCAACATACTAAGTTATTAAATAATTAAGGAATGTTGAATACATAAATTTAAGTACCATTAAATATGTATATATTCATAAAGGTGAATACATTTCATAGAGATATGGGTATGGTATTCACTACATGATGATTTTGGCTTGGAAAATCACGGTGCAATTTCAACACCATAACATCACCATATGAAAATTAATATATTAGGATGATGAGAGATAAAGGGGTATATCATCATTTATACATTAAATATATAGTAATGAGATAATTTATAATAATATCCCATCATAATTAATAGAATTTATATGCATAATATGTGATAAATACTTGAATATAAATTAGAAGAGAAAAATCGCTTATAGAATTTAGGCATGGTAACAGGTGTACACGTAAGGAATTAATGAGGGATAAAGTGGTATCTAATCATTAAAAAATAAGGATGGAAGTATGGAGGAGGTTATAAATCATACGTCAACATTTTTAATTGATATTAAAAGGGTATTACAATATAAAGAAACATGGATAGAAATGAGAAAGGATGGAATCCCTTACTTGAGTGTATAACTTGAAAAGCTTGAAGAGGGGATTATTGAGAGATTGGGGAAACTTGTGATGACTATAGAAATATGTGGGTATATTTGGAATGTGATATAAGTATTTTTAATGAAGATAAGTGGGAGCTTGGGTGAGTTTATAACGGAAATGAGAGGGGAATTCTTTAATAATTCACAAACATAGGTTTTGGAATATATACAATTAAATATTCAAAACCAAAAAGCATCCCATGGGTTTTTCCAAAGTGTAGTTTAAAAAATTATTTTATATGGCCAATGGAATAACATATTAAAATATTATCCTTTCTTATGTCGAGGTGATCCACACCCTCAAGGAAATGAATTTAAAATCAGAAAATATACGGTACACTTGGGAGGATTCACTAAGGCATTATAAAATAATTCAAAAAATATTAAACCACATTATTTAAATGTTAAAACATATGTTAGACCTATAATTCCAATTATTGTATTTATTACCTTATTTTGGGGTCATTATGATGTCATAAAACACATATTTTATTTATACAATATTTAATTTTTACCAAAAAATTCGACTGTCTTAGAAAATTATGAAACAATTACCATTGGATAATATTAAGGTCATGATTACAAAAATAATATTCATTTTTTCTACAAAATTTCATAAATATGTGAATTTTATCTGTTAAAATATAAATTGACATTTATAAAAAATTCTCAAGTTTTGACAAAAACATTCTGTAATCATGAGAAAAATTAAATTTGACTTTATAAAAATTATATACTCATTTATTATAAATAAAATTAATTTGATAATAATATTTTAGAAAATATTAATTATTTCAAGAATATATTAATTCCTTAAAATAAATTTCGTAAAACCACACTTTCTCTTTTATCGTATAAAAATACTACTCTTATGAAACTGAATAACCTAATAATTTATATATAAGGGAATAATATAATAATCACTTATAATATTATTAATAAAAAACCATAATTTTATATGATAATATATGTATTTTTCAAAAGTAACATTTTTACCCAAAAATTCAATTTATAAAATTCATTATTTTTTTAAGAAAGACTATTCTTATAAAAGAATATATGGAATATGACTTTTATTTATAAAAAGGGATTACAAACTAAGTTACTAATAAATTATTACATAAACCATTATAACACCAGCATAATACCTAAGGTTATGTTGTGCGATGATGAAAAGCTCTTGGGGAGACTCAGATAACATTGCCTGGGTAGTAATATCAATTATCTTGAACTTATCCCATAAGAGATTCTGTTCAAGTTTAATGTGTGGAATATCAGATTGGGATTTCTCAACAGAGAAACCTAGTGATGCTACCTCCTATCCAAGCACCCAAAAAAAAGCTTCGTATAACTCGATACTATTGGACGACTCCATCCTATACATTGTCTCTGTTGAAAGGATTATTTTAAAAAAACATAAATTTATATCGGTCATTTTATCACTCTTCATTGAATTTATTATCAATGGTAATGATAATTAATTTTTATTTAACCCTAATAATAATAATAATAATAATAACAATTAAAAGTTCATGTGTTTTCAAAAAGAAATTAAAAAATAGAATTTTATTCATAAAGGATCAGGTCATTACATTGAATCAAAGAAAAAACTAAAAAAATCTCTCACTAACATCATTTTAAAAATCATAGAGATTATTTTCATCCTAAATGAGAAATCCTATGGTCTTTAAGAAGATATATAAAAGAGGTGTTTTCTTAGAGAATGTAATTTTCTTCACTAAGTTCATTCATTTTCTTCTTCTTTTACAATAATAAATTATGTTCTAACACTTAAAATATAATAAAATGTATATAACATATAATTATATGTTATTATTTTGATTATATAATATTTATCCATATCCACTCCCATCAAATGGGAAATTAAATCGTGAATCGTGTGTTTGTTGGACTACAACCACGTGAACTGATGTAACTCATTTTCTATAAATTCATCTCACAGTAGGATATAATGACGGATTTAATTAATATATATAAAATACTTATGATATAAAAATATTTTTAGAGTTACAATATCACATATAACTTCTTAATTTCCATTTTTTGTGAAACACGATAATGTCGCTTGTGTGTTTGGAAGACTACCATCTCATAAAGCAATGAAATTAATTTTTCACTTACAATTTAAATGGAAATTTATAAATATAAATTTAATGAATATATGTGATATATATGTATTATATGATATAATTTATAGAAAATTGATATATAATACACTAAATTACCCTTTTAACCATTAAGGGAATAATGTTATCACTCATGCATACGTACGACCTACCATATCTACGAAGTGATGTGATTCATTTTCTATGTAATTTTTTTAATATTATTTATAAGGATGTGTGTAACATCCTAAGGATTTAAAAATAAATTGAAATCAATGAAACACTAAGACTCTATGAATTTTTTTAAGTATATAGTTATAAACTAACCGTTTAACATAATTTTGTCACTTCTAAGATTTGAATTTTGAAACACTACTGGAAATGGGGTCTATCCACATGCACCTATTCCCACGGTTCTTTAAACCGTGGGGATAGTATGTTTTTTTGCTGTTTATACCCATGGGTTTATTAAAACTGTGGGTATTAATTTTTTTTTCGACCCCTTGTATCGGGCTCCTCCTCAATCTCTCCTCAAATCCGCGACGCATCGAGCTCTACCCTACCTCCCCAAGTCGCGACGCCGCTCCCCGACCACTGACTCCCGACCCTCCCCTCTCCTCTCCGACTCCCCTCCCCGACCTTCGACTCCCCTCCCCGGCCTCCAACCCCGGGCTCCGACTCCCGGCTCCGCCTCCCGGCTCCCGACTCGCGGCTCCGACTCGCGGCTCCCGACTCGCAGCTCCCGATTCGCGGCTCCCGGCTCCCGACTCCCGGCTCCCGACTCCCGGCTCCCGACTCCCGGCTCGGCCTCCCGGCTCACGACCTAGACCTCCCGGCCTTCTCAGTAGTGATTTTTTTTATGCTGGAGTCCCAGATTTCCTGGTAATTTCTTAGTCTTGGTTGATTTCCCATAATTTCATCATATTACCTCTTGATAATCAATTTGTGTTGTAGTCAAAGGTAGAAGTTGATGCATTCATAGGTTAATGGAGTGGTTTGATTCTAAATTTTTTTAAGCAATTTCATTTTTTATGATGGAATACTAAAAGATGAATGATATAAATATCCTGATTATCAAACCCAGTGAGAATATTTCCCCAAATTAATTTAGCATTGATAATCCTAAGATGCACTATTTTGGCCTTAAAATAGTATATATGAAGGTATGTACATACACATGTTGAGCAGTTCCGGGTGGTTGTTTATAAATCTATCAAGTTTCAGGTGTTGGCTTGGTTCCTCTTTGAGGAAGGGTACCCTTCCAATTCCTCAAATTTATTAATGCATTAATTAGTTTCTTACTACACTTTTTCTTTGTTTTTAGTTAATGCAGTGAATACATTAGATTAAATTCCTCTTAATCTTGAATTTAGTATGTTTCATGATTTAAGAGTTAAAGGTAATAAATGATTGTTTCATAAGAAATATCATGTTTA
This sequence comes from Viscum album, assembly GCA_963277665.1. Taxonomy (NCBI): domain Eukaryota; kingdom Viridiplantae; phylum Streptophyta; class Magnoliopsida; order Santalales; family Viscaceae; genus Viscum; species Viscum album. Next base: position 2,006,084,135 of record OY728130.1, on the reverse strand, counting down.
TATATTAAAACCCCTCCAACGGAGGTGCGCTGTCTTCAAGTTAAAAAACAATTATTAGACTTTTAGGATTTATTGTCTTGTTGTACTGATATTTCTTTATGAATTGATGTTATGTTTGAATTATGTCATATATGACCCCTAATGGAATTAAAAAAACTAAGTTTTCCTTTTTAAATGATTAAATAACCAAGGAACCGTTTAAGTTCTTTGACCGGTTTTTATATTGGAATTACCCATGTAGAATTGTTTCCCATAATTTTCATTTTAGTATGTTGACATGTTTGAGCCACCATTCGGTGAGCCTTAGATTTAAATTTCTAAGGGTATGATTTTCTATATTAAATGGCTTGAATTATCTTTTGAATTTCAGAATGGAAATTACCCTGTATGCACAACATTTAACCCGCCTAATGTAAGTGCTTCAATGTAATAATTAAATGTGAAATAGAAATTGTAAAGTATACTAAGTACATGAATTAGCCGTATTAGATGTAATTGAAAAATATGTTGCGTATTCATAGAACCCCTTACCATGTTAATGGAAGGTACCAGAGTGAACCTTGATTATTGAAAATGCCTTAAATGGATTAAATGAGTGGTTTCAAGCTACATGGCCTTGTCACACTAATGAAAGGCTAAGGTTGAACAAAATTGACTTATTGATTAATTATTACTTGATTAAAGGGTTTCATGCTACTTGGCCTTGTCACACTAATCAAAGGAAAGGCTTGAACCAAATGGAATATTATATGAATTCAATATCAAAGTAGGTGTGGCCTGACTCAAGCTCACCTTGGATACTTGAGAGAAAGCCTTGAGCACTCAAGGACCCTATTCCGAATTCAAGGATACAACTTTCTTAGGTTGAGACCTACATAGAACCTGATCCTTGTCTAACTTTAGATGCCTGGTATGACACCATATAATCCCTCATGTATTACAACAAGATTCCTTAGATACACTCCTTGGTTCCATAATTTACAAGTAGGTGCCATGGTTAAATCCTAGCCCAATCTTTTCTTAGACCCATTTTACCTTGGATGAACTTCTTAGACTAGATAGTCCTCTTATTGTGGAATTAGTTGGACTATTATCCTTGGATTACACTCTTACCCCATGTGAGGCTATAGTTATTACTAAGTTGTTGACACTTGAGGTCTATGTTTCCTTGGTTATAACCTTGGAACTTCATTATTAAATATCATTACATGTTTTCTTCTCACATCTTAGAACCTCAATATCTTTCTCATATAAATTATATTTAAACTGGATAAAATTGATTAATGAAATGGTTACACATTCTGACACCAGTCAAAGGCTAAAGAAGGTATAACTGCTATGTGTCCCATAGGAACCTGTACGGGTGATGTTTATTTATCTCTCTATTATTATTCTATATACCAGTGAACTATATATTTTATACTGCACTATCTAGATTGGGCTGGACATCAGTGGTTCCATCCTATTATTATTTATATCTCACACCCTACTCAGGCCGCTATTACATTGGGATACTCGAGTATACTTTCATTTTCTCAGGACCTTGGACCTTGCTTTTCAATGTATGCTTGTAACTAGAGTTAGGAGAAAAGGACTGAGTTGGATCTCGGGATGCTCAAGGAGATCGCCCATGGGGGTTTGATGTGACTTTATTATTTTTTTATTTTATTGAAAATAATGATGTAATGTTTACTACTTTTAGATATGTATCATTACCATGTCATGCATTCATCTGTTGTTTAAACTACCATTGACCAATTTAATTCAGTTATAATAATATTTATCTTATGCTGCTTTGTCATTTATTTACTACCTCTTTCATTGTTGATTGTTATTTATTCAATTTTACCACTGTGTATATGTGATAAGAGGGTATAGTCCCCACTATCACCTCTCGAGACCCTCACTACAAGTCAAAAACCTCTAACGTATGGGGAGACTCACCAGCCCCCCTGCCCTACACAACCTCTCCCCCTCCCTCTACTGCACCAATCCCTTCCCCTTCCCTTGCACCAGCCCCTCCCTTAACCCCCTGCTGCAACATCCCCTCCCCCTGCACCAGCCCCTCCCCCTCCCCCTCTTGCACCAGCCCCTCCCCCTACCATGCACCAGCCCATCCCCCCCACCAGCCCCTACCCCCCCCCCCCCACTACACCAGCCAGCCCCTCCCCCTCCCCCCTTCCCTTACATCAGCCCCTCCCCCCCACACTGCACCCCCACCAGCCCCTTACCCCATGCTTCCCCAGCCCCACCACCAGCCCCTCCCCCTCCCACTTTCCCTGCTGCACTGGCCCCTCCCCCTTTCCATGCTGCACCAACCAACCCTCTCCCTCCCCCCTGCACTACTTTCCATGTGGAGTGTCTTTTTTAACTTTTTTCTTTAGTTTACATCTCAAGGAAGACCTTTTTCTCTTTTTCCCTACTTATTCAATCATGAACTCCTCTTGTCATTAAATACTTGTCATTAAATATGTTTTACTAGCTACTAATATGCTTTGATTGATTTAATAATAAAATTGATTGTAATGATTTTTTTAAATATGATTTACATTGTTGATTGAATGATAATTTTTTTTCTTATTATAGAATGGATAGAAGCTGGATGTATCGTACCGATCGGATTTCAACCGAGTTTCAAAATAATTTGGAGAATTTTTAGATTTTTCATTTAGCAATGCGTCAGATGGAGGTTGTATACAGTTTCCCTGCTATAATTGTGTTGGAAGACCATGGTTAAGACGAGAAGAAGTTAGTTACCATTTAACGAAATTTGGATTTCAAGAAAACTATAATGTTTGGTTTCACCATGGAGAGACGAGTCAATCTTCGACTGTTCATAAACGAAATGAACGAAGTGACATGGAGAATTTGATATTTGATCGGTTTCCATATGTGCATCATTCCGAGAGAGATAGCATGCCGGTGCAAGAAGACAATGATATCAGTACACATGAGGAAAATGCTGAAAATGATGATGTTGACATAGTGAAAAATTTATTGGATGATGCCAGAACTCCAGTATATCAAGAATTTACTAGAATGACCAAGTTGGAATTTTTAATGCGGTTATATCATGGGAAAACTATGTATGGGATTTCTAATACTGCCATTGATTATATTCTTACATTTTTGAAGGACTTGCTTCCTGATGGTGCAGATATTCCC